>OY288267.1:49999919-59792001 GCA_958450335.1 Hibiscus tridactylites | reverse complement strand
TCAAGGCGACTTTATTCACGGTGCACCCAATCCTATAGCCGGCTAATTATACCCGATCAACGAACCAAGAACCATTCACATCTCTTGCCAACATAACCATCTTACCATAATATCCAATGTTCCACATGCATAAACATAATGCAAGGCCATCACATCATTAGCTCAATGATTCACATGCATACACATAATGCAAGGCCATCACATCATTAGCTCAATGATTCACATGCATACACATAATGCAAAACCATCACATCATTAGCTCAATGATTCACATGCATAAACAATATGCAAAAGGCACAATTATCATCATTAATCATCATCAACTCACTGTTTTTAAGCATAATACAAAGCCAATGAACAACATGCAACACTATGCATCAAAACCACATTTTCAATGCACTAAACCAAGGATCTCTTACCTTGAGCATCCATTTTCAATTGACTTTCAAAACCAGCATTAAACCATGCTAAAACATGCTTACAAAACAGAATTTAACCATGCAAATCACATGCATATCAATCATCATCCACTTTTGATTTTTAAAGCCAAAACATACACAATCCAAGAGCAAAAACTCATCCACTTACTCTTGAGCTTAGCAAAGTTGTTTAGACTTAAACTAAGCTCCCAAAAACCTTCAAACCTTGTTTCAAAAGCTGAAATCCCAACTTCACTCACCGATTACCAAACAAGCCTAGCCAACAAGCTTTCCAAGCTTCCGAAACCTTCCGAAAACACCTCCAAAGCTCAAGGATCAACCTCCCCTGTTTCAAGCACACAAAAACAGAACATTAATGCATCCTTATGCATTAAAACACCAGCAACATTAACACAACTCGCTGCTCATCACAAATCTAACAATTTGGCTACCAAACACAACCGAAATCATCTCCAAACACTTCCAAAACTTAACCCAGCCAAGATCCATCACTTCTAACCATTTTTATACATCAAATAACATGCAAAATGATCACAACCACGTCCTTATACCTCCAGGTATAACAGATCACCAAAAACACTCCAAAAACAACCAAAAACTCAAGCCAAACTTAGGAAATTCAACCTATCCGGGATTGCATTGATTAAACCTCAACTTCTAATCATTTAAGCATTCATTTAACATCAATTTAACACCTCAAAACCCTGCTTAAACAGATCACACGAAAATTTCACCAAAATCACCAAATCTTGCATTTTAGCCAAAAATCAAAATCTCAATTGAAAAGCCTTTAATAAAACATAAATCAAGGATTGAGAACTTAGGAATTTCAGTAAAGAACTGATAGTTTAGAGGAGAAGGACGTTCTTACCTCCAAACTTGAATTTCTCCATTTTAGAGCTAAAAAGCTTGATGGATCAACTTGTAAATTGAGAGGTTTTGATGATGAGATGATTAGGAATCAATTGAGAATTGAAATGAGAGATTTAGATGTCAAAATCAGAGAAAGAAATCTGGAGAATTTTGTTTGGGTAGAGAGAAAATGAGAGAAAAGAGAATTTGAGAGAAAATGGAAAATTAGTTGGAAATTTAGTTACAAATGATTTTCCCTCCTTTTCTAAATCTTTAAAATCAGATTTGAGTCATAAAATATCTTAGAAAAATCTGGAGAAATCCTTTTTGGAATAATAGCTCCTTAAAGATTCAAAGTTTCAATCCTTTATAAAACTGTCCCGCAACTTTCAAAAATTACATTTTGGTCACTAGCCAAAATGTCAACCTTCCGAACCTCATTTTCCAAAATTGATTTCACAGTTCACTTATATATATTAAAAGATGATTTTAGAACATTTTTCCATAATTTTTATGCAACCCGAACTAGGTTTTCCTAATTTAACCTCTTACGATTCGAACAGCACTTTGACCAACCGGTCAACGCCCAAGACTTCCAAGCCCAAAACCGGGGCGTTACAACTCTCCCCCCCTTAGGAAATTTCGTCCTCGAAATTTCAACCGGCGAAAATAGAACCACAACCTTCTCAAACAACACACAAGGCAACACAAAAGCCTTAACCAACACCACTGATCACTTCCCATACAAAACTTCCACCACACACTGTCCACAAATCCACACTCTCAAGGGTAACCACAACTTAACCTTCCACACAACCGGATTATACACAATCCCAACATCAACCTGAAAACTTCAACTCTTACAGCAGACAACACTGTAACACACAACTCCCAAGACTTGTCTACACAAAGACAACAACCAAACTAACTTAGCCACACTAGGCAACCTCTCAGCCTCTAAAACTCTTGCGATTCCCATACCTTTTCCAAAGATTTTCCCAACAAGCAGAAATCTTTAAACATCCACTGTTTATTCAAACTTTTCAACAAAGCTGACAATCCTTCACATCCGCCAAAACATTACCATAACAGCTCACCAGCACTATTCACCCAAATACCAAAGATTACATCTCAAACCCAACTTGAAACCTTCAGCCATTTCACATACCACCAACAGACTTCAAACAGAACTTTCTTAACCACAACTAGCCGACCACTTCTCACAAGAACCCAAACAACCAACAAAACCCTTCAATCTAGCACAACCCCTCATTACAAACTTCAACCAGAACACTTGCACTACCAGAACACTACTTAACCAAAACACACACAACAGCTTCAGAACTCTTCAAAGATTGCTAAGAACCAACACAACCCTTCACAACAACTTAAAAGCTAAACAACCTCAGCTGCAACAACACTTAACACCAAGGAACTACCACTTCCTTTAAACTAAACAAACCACTTAGCAGATACTAACCTCAAACAGATACCCTTCACCACCAAACCACTAAACTCTCAGAGCATCAAACACTATCCTTCTACCAACAAGCCATTCCACTCTCACTCAGCACCAAACAACCTCTACAAACCCATCATTCCACTTAATCCAACCACAACACTAACAGATTCGATTAGTTATTAGCGAGCGTGAACATCGTATGCATGATCACCTACATGCCCTATCAATGCCTGATGTACATGTATGCAAAACCTCTAATGTCATGCCACATGTATGCATGGACCAACATATATAATATAGTATATAACAATGATTTTAAACTGTGCATGAATGCCAGTTCACACCCTCCAATGACATCCTCAAAATCTGTCTAAGAACAACCTCCTTACCCACCTTTAACCTATCTAACTCCATCATACCAACAACCATTAACCACAAGATATTCACTAAAGCCTTCTTCACACCAAAGATATCACCAAACCACAACTATCATTACCCAAACATGCCAGCAACAAGACTAGACTTACCACGCAAGGAAAAACCAACAGAAACCAAACTAAGGCAACTAAAGCAAAGATCACTTAACAAGGTTACCTGAAAACACAACACCACCCTGAAGCTTCATCGAACGAGCTCTCTTCCTTGCGGAACCAACATCCTTCTGTCGCACCCCTGCAGCACCAGCTAACACACCAGGGTCACCACCAACTCCTTGCAATAAGGAACCTTGGCTATTCCGAGCCAACATCGAACAATCACGCTTCATGTGTCCAGCAGACCCACATTTCCAGCAAACTTCATTCCCTAAACTCTTCTCAACCTTCTGCTTTTTCTGCCGTCTCTGAACCTCGCTTCGGCCGTGCCCACGACCTTTCAAAGATCCTTTAGCCAACATCAAAGCTGACTTCACTCCAAGAGGACAATCACGCCTAACATGCAACTTAGAACCACATCTCCAGCAAACACTTGTGTCCCAACAATTTCCAACATGTTGCCTTTTACAACGGTCACACACAGATGACTGAACTTCCACTCCTTGCTCAAGCAACACTTGCTCACCAACAGCATTAGCCGCACCTTGCTTAACCCTTGGAAATTCCCCTCCAAGATACCTTTCATAGAAAGCAGACACGAAGAAATCCCAATCAATATCAAGGATATGTGACGCCACAGCCACAGATGTCCACCAAGAACAAGCATCCTCTAGCATCAGAGAAACAACACTCCCCAGCTTACAGGCATAATCACAGCCTTCCTGATCCAAAATCAGAACCACATTGGCCAACCAGGCCTCAAACATCTCCGGGGAAGAACCATGATACTCCACAGCACCCAAATCAAGCAAACGCTGCTTCGGCAAACCCTCACATCTAGCCAGCACATCCACTGACTTTACCTCAACCGTAGCCTGAGATGTTCCCAACACCTCCTGAACAACAGATAAAGAACTTTCCATCCCGGAACCAGCTTCCTTCCCTTGCCTTACCATCTCAACTTCAGTCACAGAAGACTGAGACAAAACACCTCTACAAAAGGGTGAATCCTTTGACTTAACAACCTGCCCCAAGGCAGCAACCATTTCACTCATCCTCCATTCTTTCATCATCTTTGCCATACCACTAACAACAAACAACATACAATCACAACAAACAAACAAAACCTGTTAGACCAGCATTAAGCAAGGATTCAAACTCCAACTCCAAAATAACACAATAGCTATATTAATAAGGCAATGGGTATCCCGAATCCTCCCCTTTTACATGACATAACAGCCAACACAACATGAATATCACAACATCAAGCATATCAACAACATGCCTTGATCATGCTTACACCAACAACATCCAACAGCACCAGCACATTAGCAACATAACATGCTCAAAACACATTCATCATGCATAGCATCAGCTCATAGCATCAACACATATCCACATAAACTCAACCAAGATTCATAACCACAAAACATGCTTGCATACATCAGCAACATGCTCAAAAACATCAACAGCACATTCAGAAACACATGCTTCAACCAGCTTTCAACCATACAACAAGGTAAACATCAAACACACTTACCACAACAACTTATCGTTTTCCCCAACCTTCACAACTCAGCTCTGATACCACCAAATGTAACCCCCGTAGCCCGGCCTAGACGGTTGACCCGAACTACGAAGATTACACAGGGAAAACCAAAGTCAACCCGAAAGTCAACCTTGATTAACGACCCTTTTTTTTCTTTTTAATCTTATCTAGATGCACATTAACCTTAGATGTGATCACACAAACACCATGCTCAAAGATCACAATCATCAGAGATCAAACAGGGACCCAATTGAACAAATTACAACTTTAGGGACCAAATTGTAATTTCTGAAAACTTTAAGGACTTAACCAGATTTTAAGTTACCAACTTAAAATTAGTCATGTTTCATGCTTCCCTGCCAAATTTCAGCTCAAACGGACATCCCGAACTCACACAATTGCACAAACAAGATTCAGGACCAAAACGCAAACATTTCAAAACATAAAAGATACTTTTAACTGATTTTAACGGTTCGGTATCGATACGCCACGTGTCGTATCGATACTCGGGGAAGACAGTAACCAAATTCTAGCAAGGGTATCGATACCCTTCCCCCAGTATCGATACTCCACTCATAAGGTATCGATACTTGTTCATCAGTATCGATACCCCTGGCCTGAAACTTGCATATTTGGTTCAGGTGTATCGATACCCTAGCCCGAGTATCGATACCCCTGCCTGAAAACAACTCGAAAACAGCATCAAACATGCTTCAAACATCAAATTAACATCACCAAATCATTCCTCAAAGATGAACAACATGCAGAGGCCATAAATGCATCATCAATTCAACAAATAACCAACACATATGGAAAGCCCCAAACTCAAAAGCATACTTCCTACTCAAGCTATCCAATTAAACATAAACTTTCCAAAGCAACCACAATTAAGCCAATTCATGTTCAACAACATTAACGACAGCATTTAACATACATGATCAACATATACGATCACAATAACAACAATCCGAGAGATTCTACCCCATTGCCCTTATTAACTATAGCTATTCACCGAGACATACATCTCCATTGGAGTCCACCTTGAATCCCTTGCTCCTTGCTGCCCAAACTTCAAGAATCTGCATTGATGGACAAAAAGGAGCGTAAGCACATAATGCTTAGTGAGGAATGCTCAAAACCAAAACACCATCAATGCAGCGGGTCTTTAAAACACCTTAAAACAAACCCGATTTGCTTTCCAAAACCATGTTTGAAAACTCTTTCAACATCAAGCTCAAAACCATGCATAAACACCATATGCAAAGCTTAAATGAAACCATGGAAAAACACTTCCATTTTACAACATACCTTTCTTTTCTTGGAAACCACATCAAGCAAGAAACCATTTAAACCATAGCTCAATCAAACCATCTCACGCATTTAAACAAGGCATCATAAAACCATAACAACTTTTTCACATGCCTTCAAAAACAAGTCATACAAGACTCCAATGCAACATAGATAATTCATGCTCACATGCATCATTATCAATAGATATTCAACACTTGTTCAACCTAACAAGTAAACATGCCATCACTAGCATCATACTCATTTCATGCAACAATGCATCTTACCAAGCATCTCATGCTTCTCATGCAAACATGCATCAATTCAAGCATCACATGCTTCACATCATTTCAAGCAATCCCATGCTTCACATGCAACCATGCATCATTTCAAGCAATCCCATGCTTCACATGCAACCATGCATCATTTCAAGCAATCCCATGCTTCACATGCAACCATGCATCATTTCAAGCAATCCCATGCTTCACATGCAACCATGCATCATTTCAAGCAATCCCATGCTTCACATGATCAAGAACATTATATTGGCTTCCAAGAGATCAGCCATAATCACTTTCCACTTTTCAACCCGATCGGATACGCGGATTACAAGCGTGTCCCAACGCTTCCTACACACTACCCAATCCAAGGTCTTCCAAATGGGCAACAACCTCCATTTGACCTTAACAACCTAAGGTTCCCATGTATGGACTTTTAAACACCATACAACCTTAGCTTTTCCTCAAGGTTACCATGTATGGACTTTCAACCGCCATACACCCTTGACATGCACAAGGTCTTCTCCGTATGGACTTTCAACCACCATACAACCTTTGCATAACCGATTGGTAGTTGTAGACATCATCTAACGAGATCCGGGACATCACACACAAGATCCACACATGGACTTAACCATTGCCATTGTGATCTTAACAAGTACAAGGTTCTCACATAAGGACTTTTAACCACCTTATAACCTTTACTCAACCAAGGTCTACCGTGGGCAACAACCTCCACTACGACCTTAAGCAACCGAGGTCCTCCCGTGGGCACACCCTCCACTGACCTCATCTCGTTAGGAATACTTGAGGGGAGTTTACCCGGTCCACACTTGACCACTCCGCCATCAAGGCGACTTTATTCACGGTGCACCCAATCCTATAGCCGGCTAATTATACCCGATCAACGAACCAAGAACCATTCACATCTCTTGCCAACATAACCATCTTACCATAATATCCAATGTTCCACATGCATAAACATAATGCAAGGCCATCACATCATTAGCTCAATGATTCACATGCATACACATAATGCAAGGCCATCACATCATTAGCTCAATGATTCACATGCATACACATAATGCAAAACCATCACATCATTAGCTCAATGATTCACATGCATAAACAATATGCAAAAGGCACAATTATCATCATTAATCATCATCAACTCACTGTTTTTAAGCATAATACAAAGCCAATGAACAACATGCAACACTATGCATCAAAACCACATTTTCAATGCACTAAACCAAGGATCTCTTACCTTGAGCATCCATTTTCAATTGACTTTCAAAACCAGCATTAAACCATGCTAAAACATGCTTACAAAACAGAATTTAACCATGCAAATCACATGCATATCAATCATCATCCACTTTTGATTTTTAAAGCCAAAACATACACAATCCAAGAGCAAAAACTCATCCACTTACTCTTGAGCTTAGCAAAGTTGTTTAGACTTAAACTAAGCTCCCAAAAACCTTCAAACCTTGTTTCAAAAGCTGAAATCCCAACTTCACTCACCGATTACCAAACAAGCCTAGCCAACAAGCTTTCCAAGCTTCCGAAACCTTCCGAAAACACCTCCAAAGCTCAAGGATCAACCTCCCCTGTTTCAAGCACACAAAAACAGAACATTAATGCATCCTTATGCATTAAAACACCAGCAACATTAACACAACTCGCTGCTCATCACAAATCTAACAATTTGGCTACCAAACACAACCGAAATCATCTCCAAACACTTCCAAAACTTAACCCAGCCAAGATCCATCACTTCTAACCATTTTTATACATCAAATAACATGCAAAATGATCACAACCACGTCCTTATACCTCCAGGTATAACAGATCACCAAAAACACTCCAAAAACAACCAAAAACTCAAGCCAAACTTAGGAAATTCAACCTATCCGGGATTGCATTGATTAAACCTCAACTTCTAATCATTTAAGCATTCATTTAACATCAATTTAACACCTCAAAACCCTGCTTAAACAGATCACACGAAAATTTCACCAAAATCACCAAATCTTGCATTTTAGCCAAAAATCAAAATCTCAATTGAAAAGCCTTTAATAAAACATAAATCAAGGATTGAGAACTTAGGAATTTCAGTAAAGAACTGATAGTTTAGAGGAGAAGGACGTTCTTACCTCCAAACTTGAATTTCTCCATTTTAGAGCCAAAAAGCTTGATGGATCAACTTGTAAATTGAGAGGTTTTGATGATGAGATGATTAGGAATCAATTGAGAATTGAAATGAGAGATTTAGATGTCAAAATCAGAGAAAGAAATCTGGAGAATTTTGTTTGGGTAGAGAGAAAATGAGAGAAAAGAGAATTTGAGAGAAAATGGAAAATTAGTTGGAAATTTAGTTACAAATGATTTTCCCTCCTTTTCTAAATCTTTAAAATCAGATTTGAGTCATAAAATATCTTAGAAAAATCTGGAGAAATCCTTTTTGGAATAATAGCTCCTTAAAGATTCAAAGTTTCAATCCTTTATAAAACTGTCCCGCAACTTTCAAAAATTACATTTTGGTCACTAGCCAAAATGTCAACCTTCCGAACCTCATTTTCCAAAATTGATTTCACAGTTCACTTATATATATTAAAAGATGATTTTAGAACATTTTTCCATAATTTTTATGCAACCCGAACTAGGTTTTCCTAATTTAACCTCTTACGATTCGAACAGCACTTTGACCAACCGGTCAACGCCCAAGACTTCCAAGCCCAAAACCGGGGCGTTACAACTCTCCCCCCCTTAGGAAATTTCGTCCTCGAAATTTCAACCGGCGAAAATAGAACCACAACCTTCTCAAACAACACACAAGGCAACACAAAAGCCTTAACCAACACCACTGATCACTTCCCATACAAAACTTCCACCACACACTGTCCACAAATCCACACTCTCAAGGGTAACCACAACTTAACCTTCCACACAACCGGATTATACACAATCCCAACATCAACCTGAAAACTTCAACTCTTACAGCAGACAACACTGTAACACACAACTCCCAAGACTTGTCTACACAAAGACAACAACCAAACTAACTTAGCCACACTAGGCAACCTCTCAGCCTCTAAAACTCTTGCGATTCCCATACCTTTTCCAAAGATTTTCCCAACAAGCAGAAATCTTTAAACATCCACTGTTTATTCAAACTTTTCAACAAAGCTGACAATCCTTCACATCCGCCAAAACATTACCATAACAGCTCACCAGCACTATTCACCCAAATACCAAAGATTACATCTCAAACCCAACTTGAAACCTTCAGCCATTTCACATACCACCAACAGACTTCAAACAGAACTTTCTTAACCACAACTAGCCGACCACTTCTCACAAGAACCCAAACAACCAACAAAACCCTTCAATCTAGCACAACCCCTCATTACAAACTTCAACCAGAACACTTGCACTACCAGAACACTACTTAACCAAAACACACACAACAGCTTCAGAACTCTTCAAAGATTGCTAAGAACCAACACAACCCTTCACAACAACTTAAAAGCTAAACAACCTCAGCTGCAACAACACTTAACACCAAGGAACTACCACTTCCTTTAAACTAAACAAACCACTTAGCAGATACTAACCTCAAACAGATACCCTTCACCACCAAACCACTAAACTCTCAGAGCATCAAACACTATCCTTCTACCAACAAGCCATTCCACTCTCACTCAGCACCAAACAACCTCTACAAACCCATCATTCCACTTAATCCAACCACAACACTAACAGATTCGATTAGTTATTAGCGAGCGTGAACATCGTATGCATGATCACCTACATGCCCTATCAATGCCTGATGTACATGTATGCAAAACCTCTAATGTCATGCCACATGTATGCATGGACCAACATATATAATATAGTATATAACAATGATTTTAAACTGTGCATGAATGCCAGTTCACACCCTCCAATGACATCCTCAAAATCTGTCTAAGAACAACCTCCTTACCCACCTTTAACCTATCTAACTCCATCATACCAACAACCATTAACCACAAGATATTCACTAAAGCCTTCTTCACACCAAAGATATCACCAAACCACAACTATCATTACCCAAACATGCCAGCAACAAGACTAGACTTACCACGCAAGGAAAAACCAACAGAAACCAAACTAAGGCAACTAAAGCAAAGATCACTTAACAAGGTTACCTGAAAACACAACACCACCCTGAAGCTTCATCGAACGAGCTCTCTTCCTTGCGGAACCAACATCCTTCTGTCGCACCCCTGCAGCACCAGCTAACACACCAGGGTCACCACCAACTCCTTGCAATAAGGAACCTTGGCTATTCCGAGCCAACATCGAACAATCACGCTTCATGTGTCCAGCAGACCCACATTTCCAGCAAACTTCATTCCCTAAACTCTTCTCAACCTTCTGCTTTTTCTGCCGTCTCTGAACCTCGCTTCGGCCGTGCCCACGACCTTTCAAAGATCCTTTAGCCAACATCAAAGCTGACTTCACTCCAAGAGGACAATCACGCCTAACATGCAACTTAGAACCACATCTCCAGCAAACACTTGTGTCCCAACAATTTCCAACATGTTGCCTTTTACAACGGTCACACACAGATGACTGAACTTCCACTCCTTGCTCAAGCAACACTTGCTCACCAACAGCATTAGCCGCACCTTGCTTAACCCTTGGAAATTCCCCTCCAAGATACCTTTCATAGAAAGCAGACACGAAGAAATCCCAATCAATATCAAGGATATGTGACGCCACAGCCACAGATGTCCACCAAGAACAAGCATCCTCTAGCATCAGAGAAACAACACTCCCCAGCTTACAGGCATAATCACAGCCTTCCTGATCCAAAATCAGAACCACATTGGCCAACCAGGCCTCAAACATCTCCGGGGAAGAACCATGATACTCCACAGCACCCAAATCAAGCAAACGCTGCTTCGGCAAACCCTCACATCTAGCCAGCACATCCACTGACTTTACCTCAACCGTAGCCTGAGATGTTCCCAACACCTCCTGAACAACAGATAAAGAACTTTCCATCCCGGAACCAGCTTCCTTCCCTTGCCTTACCATCTCAACTTCAGTCACAGAAGACTGAGACAAAACACCTCTACAAAAGGGTGAATCCTTTGACTTAACAACCTGCCCCAAGGCAGCAACCATTTCACTCATCCTCCATTCTTTCATCATCTTTGCCATACCACTAACAACAAACAACATACAATCACAACAAACAAACAAAACCTGTTAGACCAGCATTAAGCAAGGATTCAAACTCCAACTCCAAAATAACACAATAGCTATATTAATAAGGCAATGGGTATCCCGAATCCTCCCCTTTTACATGACATAACAGCCAACACAACATGAATATCACAACATCAAGCATATCAACAACATGCCTTGATCATGCTTACACCAACAACATCCAACAGCACCAGCACATTAGCAACATAACATGCTCAAAACACATTCATCATGCATAGCATCAGCTCATAGCATCAACACATATCCACATAAACTCAACCAAGATTCATAACCACAAAACATGCTTGCATACATCAGCAACATGCTCAAAAACATCAACAGCACATTCAGAAACACATGCTTCAACCAGCTTTCAACCATACAACAAGGTAAACATCAAACACACTTACCACAACAACTTATCGTTTTCCCCAACCTTCACAACTCAGCTCTGATACCACCAAATGTAACCCCCGTAGCCCGGCCTAGACGGTTGACCCGAACTACGAAGATTACACAGGGAAAACCAAAGTCAACCCGAAAGTCAACCTTGATTAACGACCCTTTTTTTTCTTTTTAATCTTATCTAGATGCACATTAACCTTAGATGTGATCACACAAACACCATGCTCAAAGATCACAATCATCAGAGATCAAACAGGGACCCAATTGAACAAATTACAACTTTAGGGACCAAATTGTAATTTCTGAAAACTTTAAGGACTTAACCAGATTTTAAGTTACCAACTTAAAATTAGTCATGTTTCATGCTTCCCTGCCAAATTTCAGCTCAAACGGACATCCCGAACTCACACAATTGCACAAACAAGATTCAGGACCAAAACGCAAACATTTCAAAACATAAAAGATACTTTTAACTGATTTTAACGGTTCGGTATCGATACGCCACGTGTCGTATCGATACTCGGGGAAGACAGTAACCAAATTCTAGCAAGGGTATCGATACCCTTCCCCCAGTATCGATACTCCACTCATAAGGTATCGATACTTGTTCATCAGTATCGATACCCCTGGCCTGAAACTTGCATATTTGGTTCAGGTGTATCGATACCCTAGCCCGAGTATCGATACCCCTGCCTGAAAACAACTCGAAAACAGCATCAAACATGCTTCAAACATCAAATTAACATCACCAAATCATTCCTCAAAGATGAACAACATGCAGAGGCCATAAATGCATCATCAATTCAACAAATAACCAACACATATGGAAAGCCCCAAACTCAAAAGCATACTTCCTACTCAAGCTATCCAATTAAACATAAACTTTCCAAAGCAACCACAATTAAGCCAATTCATGTTCAACAACATTAACGACAACATTTAACATACATGATCAACATATACGATCACAATAACAACAATCCGAGAGATTCTACCCCATTGCCCTTATTAACTATAGCTATTCACCGAGACATACATCTCCATTGGAGTCCACCTTGAATCCCTTGCTCCTTGCTGCCCAAACTTCAAGAATCTGCATTGATGGACAAAAAGGAGCGTAAGCACATAATGCTTAGTGAGGAATGCTCAAAACCAAAACACCATCAATGCAGCGGGTCTTTAAAACACCTTAAAACAAACCCGATTTGCTTTCCAAAACCATGTTTGAAAACTCTTTCAACATCAAGCTCAAAACCATGCATAAACACCATATGCAAAGCTTAAATGAAACCATGGAAAAACACTTCCATTTTACAACATACCTTTCTTTTCTTGGAAACCACATCAAGCAAGAAACCATTTAAACCATAGCTCAATCAAACCATCTCACGCATTTAAACAAGGCATCATAAAACCATAACAACTTTTTCACATGCCTTCAAAAACAAGTCATACAAGACTCCAATGCAACATAGATAATTCATGCTCACATGCATCATTATCAATAGATATTCAACACTTGTTCAACCTAACAAGTAAACATGCCATCACTAGCATCATACTCATTTCATGCAACAATGCATCTTACCAAGCATCTCATGCTTCTCATGCAAACATGCATCAATTCAAGCATCACATGCTTCACATCATTTCAAGCAATCCCATGCTTCACATGCAACCATGCATCATTTCAAGCAATCCCATGCTTCACATGCAACCATGCATCATTTCAAGCAATCCCATGCTTCACATGCAACCATGCATCATTTCAAGCAATCCCATGCTTCACATGCAACCATGCATCATTTCAAGCAATCCCATGCTTCACATGATCAAGAACATTATATTGGCTTCCAAGAGATCAGCCATAATCACTTTCCACTTTTCAACCCGATCAGATACGCGGATTACAAGTGTGTCCCAACGCTTCCTACACACTACCCAATCCACGGTCTTCCAAATGGGCAACAACCTCCATTTGACCTTAACAACCTAAGGTTCCCATGTATGGACTTTTAAACACCATACAACCTTAGCTTTTCCTCAAGGTTACCATGTATGGACTTTCAACCGCCATACACCCTTGACATGCACAAGGTCTTCTCCGTATGGACTTTCAACCACCATACAACCTTTGCATAACCGATTGGTAGTTGTAGACATCATCTAACGAGATCCGGGACAT
Source organism: Hibiscus tridactylites (assembly GCA_958450335.1). Classification (NCBI taxonomy): domain Eukaryota; kingdom Viridiplantae; phylum Streptophyta; class Magnoliopsida; order Malvales; family Malvaceae; genus Hibiscus; species Hibiscus tridactylites. The sequence continues at coordinate 59,777,745 of OY288267.1, read as the reverse complement.
CACACACAAGATCCACACATGGACTTAACCATTGCCATTGTGATCTTAACAAGTACAAGGTTCTCACATAAGGACTTTTAACCACCTTATAACCTTTACTCAACCAAGGTCTACCGTGGGCAACAACCTCCACTACGACCTTAAGCAACCGAGGTCCTCCCGTGGGCACACCCTCCACTGACCTCATCTCGTTAGGAATACTTGAGGGGAGTTTACCCGGTCCACACTTGACCACTCCGCCATCAAGGCGACTTTATTCACGGTGCACCCAATCCTATAGCCGGCTAATTATACCCGATCAACGAACCAAGAACCATTCACATCTCTTGCCAACATAACCATCTTACCATAATATCCAATGTTCCACATGCATAAACATAATGCAAGGCCATCACATCATTAGCTCAATGATTCACATGCATACACATAATGCAAGGCCATCACATCATTAGCTCAATGATTCACATGCATACACATAATGCAAAACCATCACATCATTAGCTCAATGATTCACATGCATAAACAATATGCAAAAGGCACAATTATCATCATTAATCATCATCAACTCACTGTTTTTAAGCATAATACAAAGCCAATGAACAACATGCAACACTATGCATCAAAACCACATTTTCAATGCACTAAACCAAGGATCTCTTACCTTGAGCATCCATTTTCAATTGACTTTCAAAACCAGCATTAAACCATGCTAAAACATGCTTACAAAACAGAATTTAACCATGCAAATCACATGCATATCAATCATCATCCACTTTTGATTTTTAAAGCCAAAACATACACAATCCAAGAGCAAAAACTCATCCACTTACTCTTGAGCTTAGCAAAGTTGTTTAGACTTAAACTAAGCTCCCAAAAACCTTCAAACCTTGTTTCAAAAGCTGAAATCCCAACTTCACTCACCGATTACCAAACAAGCCTAGCCAACAAGCTTTCCAAGCTTCCGAAACCTTCCGAAAACACCTCCAAAGCTCAAGGATCAACCTCCCCTGTTTCAAGCACACAAAAACAGAACATTAATGCATCCTTATGCATTAAAACACCAGCAACATTAACACAACTCGCTGCTCATCACAAATCTAACAATTTGGCTACCAAACACAACCGAAATCATCTCCAAACACTTCCAAAACTTAACCCAGCCAAGATCCATCACTTCTAACCATTTTTATACATCAAATAACATGCAAAATGATCACAACCACGTCCTTATACCTCCAGGTATAACAGATCACCAAAAACACTCCAAAAACAACCAAAAACTCAAGCCAAACTTAGGAAATTCAACCTATCCGGGATTGCATTGATTAAACCTCAACTTCTAATCATTTAAGCATTCATTTAACATCAATTTAACACCTCAAAACCCTGCTTAAACAGATCACACGAAAATTTCACCAAAATCACCAAATCTTGCATTTTAGCCAAAAATCAAAATCTCAATTGAAAAGCCTTTAATAAAACATAAATCAAGGATTGAGAACTTAGGAATTTCAGTAAAGAACTGATAGTTTAGAGGAGAAGGACGTTCTTACCTCCAAACTTGAATTTCTCCATTTTAGAGCTAAAAAGCTTGATGGATCAACTTGTAAATTGAGAGGTTTTGATGATGAGATGATTAGGAATCAATTGAGAATTGAAATGAGAGATTTAGATGTCAAAATCAGAGAAAGAAATCTGGAGAATTTTGTTTGGGTAGAGAGAAAATGAGAGAAAAGAGAATTTGAGAGAAAATGGAAAATTAGTTGGAAATTTAGTTACAAATGATTTTCCCTCCTTTTCTAAATCTTTAAAATCAGATTTGAGTCATAAAATATCTTAGAAAAATCTGGAGAAATCCTTTTTGGAATAATAGCTCCTTAAAGATTCAAAGTTTCAATCCTTTATAAAACTGTCCCGCAACTTTCAAAAATTACATTTTGGTCACTAGCCAAAATGTCAACCTTCCGAACCTCATTTTCCAAAATTGATTTCACAGTTCACTTATATATATTAAAAGATGATTTTAGAACATTTTTCCATAATTTTTATGCAACCCGAACTAGGTTTTCCTAATTTAACCTCTTACGATTCGAACAGCACTTTGACCAACCGGTCAACGCCCAAGACTTCCAAGCCCAAAACCGGGGCGTTACAACTCTCCCCCCCTTAGGAAATTTCGTCCTCGAAATTTCAACCGGCGAAAATAGAACCACAACCTTCTCAAACAACACACAAGGCAACACAAAAGCCTTAACCAACACCACTGATCACTTCCCATACAAAACTTCCACCACACACTGTCCACAAATCCACACTCTCAAGGGTAACCACAACTTAACCTTCCACACAACCGGATTATACACAATCCCAACATCAACCTGAAAACTTCAACTCTTACAGCAGACAACACTGTAACACACAACTCCCAAGACTTGTCTACACAAAGACAACAACCAAACTAACTTAGCCACACTAGGCAACCTCTCAGCCTCTAAAACTCTTGCGATTCCCATACCTTTTCCAAAGATTTTCCCAACAAGCAGAAATCTTTAAACATCCACTGTTTATTCAAACTTTTCAACAAAGCTGACAATCCTTCACATCCGCCAAAACATTACCATAACAGCTCACCAGCACTATTCACCCAAATACCAAAGATTACATCTCAAACCCAACTTGAAACCTTCAGCCATTTCACATACCACCAACAGACTTCAAACAGAACTTTCTTAACCACAACTAGCCGACCACTTCTCACAAGAACCCAAACAACCAACAAAACCCTTCAATCTAGCACAACCCCTCATTACAAACTTCAACCAGAACACTTGCACTACCAGAACACTACTTAACCAAAACACACACAACAGCTTCAGAACTCTTCAAAGATTGCTAAGAACCAACACAACCCTTCACAACAACTTAAAAGCTAAACAACCTCAGCTGCAACAACACTTAACACCAAGGAACTACCACTTCCTTTAAACTAAACAAACCACTTAGCAGATACTAACCTCAAACAGATACCCTTCACCACCAAACCACTAAACTCTCAGAGCATCAAACACTATCCTTCTACCAACAAGCCATTCCACTCTCACTCAGCACCAAACAACCTCTACAAACCCATCATTCCACTTAATCCAACCACAACACTAACAGATTCGATTAGTTATTAGCGAGCGTGAACATCGTATGCATGATCACCTACATGCCCTATCAATGCCTGATGTACATGTATGCAAAACCTCTAATGTCATGCCACATGTATGCATGGACCAACATATATAATATAGTATATAACAATGATTTTAAACTGTGCATGAATGCTAGTTCACACCCTCCAATGACATCCTCAAAATCTGTCTAAGAACAACCTCCTTACCCACCTTTAACCTATCTAACTCCATCATACCAACAACCATTAACCACAAGATATTCACTAAAGCCTTCTTCACACCAAAGATATCACCAAACCACAACTATCATTACCCAAACATGCCAGCAACAAGACTAGACTTACCACGCAAGGAAAAACCAACAGAAACCAAACTAAGGCAACTAAAGCAAAGATCACTTAACAAGGTTACCTGAAAACACAACACCACCCTGAAGCTTCATCGAACGAGCTCTCTTCCTTGCGGAACCAACATCCTTCTGTCGCACCCCTGCAGCACCAGCTAACACACCAGGGTCACCACCAACTCCTTGCAATAAGGAACCTTGGCTATTCCGAGCCAACATCGAACAATCACGCTTCATGTGTCCAGCAGACCCACATTTCCAGCAAACTTCATTCCCTAAACTCTTCTCAACCTTCTGCTTTTTCTGCCGTCTCTGAACCTCGCTTCGGCCGTGCCCACGACCTTTCAAAGATCCTTTAGCCAACATCAAAGCTGACTTCACTCCAAGAGGACAATCACGCCTAACATGCAACTTAGAACCACATCTCCAGCAAACACTTGTGTCCCAACAATTTCCAACATGTTGCCTTTTACAACGGTCACACACAGATGACTGAACTTCCACTCCTTGCTCAAGCAACACTTGCTCACCAACAGCATTAGCCGCACCTTGCTTAACCCTTGGAAATTCCCCTCCAAGATACCTTTCATAGAAAGCAGACACGAAGAAATCCCAATCAATATCAAGGATATGTGACGCCACAGCCACAGATGTCCACCAAGAACAAGCATCCTCTAGCATCAGAGAAACAACACTCCCCAGCTTACAGGCATAATCACAGCCTTCCTGATCCAAAATCAGAACCACATTGGCCAACCAGGCCTCAAACATCTCCGGGGAAGAACCATGATACTCCACAGCACCCAAATCAAGCAAACGCTGCTTCGGCAAACCCTCACATCTAGCCAGCACATCCACTGACTTTACCTCAACCGTAGCCTGAGATGTTCCCAACACCTCCTGAACAACAGATAAAGAACTTTCCATCCCGGAACCAGCTTCCTTCCCTTGCCTTACCATCTCAACTTCAGTCACAGAAGACTGAGACAAAACACCTCTACAAAAGGGTGAATCCTTTGACTTAACAACCTGCCCCAAGGCAGCAACCATTTCACTCATCCTCCATTCTTTCATCATCTTTGCCATACCACTAACAACAAACAACATACAATCACAACAAACAAACAAAACCTGTTAGACCAGCATTAAGCAAGGATTCAAACTCCAACTCCAAAATAACACAATAGCTATATTAATAAGGCAATGGGTATCCCGAATCCTCCCCTTTTACATGACATAACAGCCAACACAACATGAATATCACAACATCAAGCATATCAACAACATGCCTTGATCATGCTTACACCAACAACATCCAACAGCACCAGCACATTAGCAACATAACATGCTCAAAACACATTCATCATGCATAGCATCAGCTCATAGCATCAACACATATCCACATAAACTCAACCAAGATTCATAACCACAAAACATGCTTGCATACATCAGCAACATGCTCAAAAACATCAACAGCACATTCAGAAACACATGCTTCAACCAGCTTTCAACCATACAACAAGGTAAACATCAAACACACTTACCACAACAACTTATCGTTTTCCCCAACCTTCACAACTCAGCTCTGATACCACCAAATGTAACCCCCGTAGCCCGGCCTAGACGGTTGACCCGAACTACGAAGATTACACAGGGAAAACCAAAGTCAACCCGAAAGTCAACCTTGATTAACGACCCTTTTTTTTCTTTTTAATCTTATCTAGATGCACATTAACCTTAGATGTGATCACACAAACACCATGCTCAAAGATCACAATCATCAGAGATCAAACAGGGACCCAATTGAACAAATTACAACTTTAGGGACCAAATTGTAATTTCTGAAAACTTTAAGGACTTAACCAGATTTTAAGTTACCAACTTAAAATTAGTCATGTTTCATGCTTCCCTGCCAAATTTCAGCTCAAACGGACATCCCGAACTCACACAATTGCACAAACAAGATTCAGGACCAAAACGCAAACATTTCAAAACATAAAAGATACTTTTAACTGATTTTAACGGTTCGGTATCGATACGCCACGTGTCGTATCGATACTCGGGGAAGACAGTAACCAAATTCTAGCAAGGGTATCGATACCCTTCCCCCAGTATCGATACTCCACTCATAAGGTATCGATACTTGTTCATCAGTATCGATACCCCTGGCCTGAAACTTGCATATTTGGTTCAGGTGTATCGATACCCTAGCCCGAGTATCGATACCCCTGCCTGAAAACAACTCGAAAACAGCATCAAACATGCTTCAAACATCAAATTAACATCACCAAATCATTCCTCAAAGATGAACAACATGCAGAGGCCATAAATGCATCATCAATTCAACAAATAACCAACACATATGGAAAGCCCCAAACTCAAAAGCATACTTCCTACTCAAGCTATCCAATTAAACATAAACTTTCCAAAGCAACCACAATTAAGCCAATTCATGTTCAACAACATTAACGACAGCATTTAACATACATGATCAACATATACGATCACAATAACAACAATCCGAGAGATTCTACCCCATTGCCCTTATTAACTATAGCTATTCACCGAGACATACATCTCCATTGGAGTCCACCTTGAATCCCTTGCTCCTTGCTGCCCAAACTTCAAGAATCTGCATTGATGGACAAAAAGGAGCGTAAGCACATAATGCTTAGTGAGGAATGCTCAAAACCAAAACACCATCAATGCAGCGGGTCTTTAAAACACCTTAAAACAAACCCGATTTGCTTTCCAAAACCATGTTTGAAAACTCTTTCAACATCAAGCTCAAAACCATGCATAAACACCATATGCAAAGCTTAAATGAAACCATGGAAAAACACTTCCATTTTACAACATACCTTTCTTTTCTTGGAAACCACATCAAGCAAGAAACCATTTAAACCATAGCTCAATCAAACCATCTCACGCATTTAAACAAGGCATCATAAAACCATAACAACTTTTTCACATGCCTTCAAAAACAAGTCATACAAGACTCCAATGCAACATAGATAATTCATGCTCACATGCATCATTATCAATAGATATTCAACACTTGTTCAACCTAACAAGTAAACATGCCATCACTAGCATCATACTCATTTCATGCAACAATGCATCTTACCAAGCATCTCATGCTTCTCATGCAAACATGCATCAATTCAAGCATCACATGCTTCACATCATTTCAAGCAATCCCATGCTTCACATGCAACCATGCATCATTTCAAGCAATCCCATGCTTCACATGCAACCATGCATCATTTCAAGCAATCCCATGCTTCACATGCAACCATGCATCATTTCAAGCAATCCCATGCTTCACATGCAACCATGCATCATTTCAAGCAATCCCATGCTTCACATGATCAAGAACATTATATTGGCTTCCAAGAGATCAGCCATAATCACTTTCCACTTTTCAACCCGATCGGATACGCGGATTACAAGCGTGTCCCAACGCTTCCTACACACTACCCAATCCAAGGTCTTCCAAATGGGCAACAACCTCCATTTGACCTTAACAACCTAAGGTTCCCATGTATGGACTTTTAAACACCATACAACCTTAGCTTTTCCTCAAGGTTACCATGTATGGACTTTCAACCGCCATACACCCTTGACATGCACAAGGTCTTCTCCGTATGGACTTTCAACCACCATACAACCTTTGCATAACCGATTGGTAGTTGTAGACATCATCTAACGAGATCCGGGACATCACACACAAGATCCACACATGGACTTAACCATTGCCATTGTGATCTTAACAAGTACAAGGTTCTCACATAAGGACTTTTAACCACCTTATAACCTTTACTCAACCAAGGTCTACCGTGGGCAACAACCTCCACTACGACCTTAAGCAACCGAGGTCCTCCCGTGGGCACACCCTCCACTGACCTCATCTCGTTAGGAATACTTGAGGGGAGTTTACCCGGTCCACACTTGACCACTCCGCCATCAAGGCGACTTTATTCACGGTGCACCCAATCCTATAGCCGGCTAATTATACCCGATCAACGAACCAAGAACCATTCACATCTCTTGCCAACATAACCATCTTACCATAATATCCAATGTTCCACATGCATAAACATAATGCAAGGCCATCACATCATTAGCTCAATGATTCACATGCATACACATAATGCAAGGCCATCACATCATTAGCTCAATGATTCACATGCATACACATAATGCAAAACCATCACATCATTAGCTCAATGATTCACATGCATAAACAATATGCAAAAGGCACAATTATCATCATTAATCATCATCAACTCACTGTTTTTAAGCATAATACAAAGCCAATGAACAACATGCAACACTATGCATCAAAACCACATTTTCAATGCACTAAACCAAGGATCTCTTACCTTGAGCATCCATTTTCAATTGACTTTCAAAACCAGCATTAAACCATGCTAAAACATGCTTACAAAACAGAATTTAACCATGCAAATCACATGCATATCAATCATCATCCACTTTTGATTTTTAAAGCCAAAACATACACAATCCAAGAGCAAAAACTCATCCACTTACTCTTGAGCTTAGCAAAGTTGTTTAGACTTAAACTAAGCTCCCAAAAACCTTCAAACCTTGTTTCAAAAGCTGAAATCCCAACTTCACTCACCGATTACCAAACAAGCCTAGCCAACAAGCTTTCCAAGCTTCCGAAACCTTCCGAAAACACCTCCAAAGCTCAAGGATCAACCTCCCCTGTTTCAAGCACACAAAAACAGAACATTAATGCATCCTTATGCATTAAAACACCAGCAACATTAACACAACTCGCTGCTCATCACAAATCTAACAATTTGGCTACCAAACACAACCGAAATCATCTCCAAACACTTCCAAAACTTAACCCAGCCAAGATCCATCACTTCTAACCATTTTTATACATCAAATAACATGCAAAATGATCACAACCACGTCCTTATACCTCCAGGTATAACAGATCACCAAAAACACTCCAAAAACAACCAAAAACTCAAGCCAAACTTAGGAAATTCAACCTATCCGGGATTGCATTGATTAAACCTCAACTTCTAATCATTTTAGCATTCTTTTAACATCAATTTAACACCTCAAAACCCTGCTTAAACAGATCACACGAAAATTTCACCAAAATCACCAAATCTTGCATTTTAGCCAAAAATCAAAATCTCAATTGAAAAGCCTTTAATAAAACATAAATCAAGGATTGAGAACTTAGGAATTTCAGTAAAGAACTGATAGTTTAGAGGAGAAGGACGTTCTTACCTCCAAACTTGAATTTCTCCATTTTAGAGCCAAAAAGCTTGATGAATCAACTTGTAAATTGAGAGGTTTTGATGATGAGATGATTAGGAATCAATTGAGAATTGAAATGAGAGATTTAGATGTCAAAATCAGAGAAAGAAATCTGGAGAATTTTGTTTGGGTAGAGAGAAAATGAGAGAAAAGAGAATTTGAGAGAAAATGGAAAATTAGTTGGAAATTTAGTTACAAATGATTTTCCCTCCTTTTCTAAATCTTTAAAATCAGATTTGAGTCATAAAATATCTTAGAAAAATCTGGAGAAATCCTTTTTGGAATAATAGCTCCTTAAAGATTCAAAGTTTCAATCCTTTATAAAACTGTCCCGCAACTTTCAAAAATTACATTTTGGTCACTAGCCAAAATGTCAACCTTCCGAACCTCATTTTCCAAAATTGATTTCACAGTTCACTTATATATATTAAAAGATGATTTTAGAACATTTTTCCATAATTTTTATGCAACCCGAACTAGGTTTTCCTAATTTAACCTCTTACGATTCGAACAACACTTTGACCAACCGGTCAACGCCCAAGACTTCCAAGCCCAAAACCGGGGCGTTACATATTTTATACACTTTCCAACTGTTATTATGCTTGTTTTTAAGCACATTTTAGGCATAAGTAGGGTCATGCATTTCATTTTACAGTATTTCATTGTTCTGCCTTACGTTATAACTTATCATTTATTTGGAGAACAAGAGATACTATTTTAGTGTATTCTTGCTTGTAGGTACTAACAGCTGAATGAGGGAACCGAGGAACGGAGGACAGAAAGCTGAGGAGAACACCCAGGAGTTGTACTGAAGCAGTTCCAGCTGAAGACAAGTTGCTGCCGAGCACCTGCCGAGTAGAGTTGCTGCTGACCTTGCTGCCCTCGGCAGCTGACTATGGAAGTTGGGAGAACTGGAGTGCGATTTGTAGAGCAAAAACTCCTGAATCTATCGCCGACGTTCATATGATTTTCGACATCAGTAGCAGCGGCTAGGGCCGCTAAAGCAAAATTCCCAAGTTTACTTGCGGGCTAAGGCAAACGAGGAAGAGTCCATATTTCAAGCAAAAAAGTCGGCATTTAAAGCCATATTAAAGATGGAAAGCTACTTTTGAGGACTTCTAATTTAAGGAGGACTTAACCTAGTCTCGAGTCTATAAATACCCATTGTACTTCTAGTTTAAATCATCCTAGGTTTTCGATAGACTCTTCTTGTGTTCTTCACTGCCGTCATGTTCTAAATTCTATTTGGGTTAGGGTTATGTTGTAACTAGAATGAAATGGTTGTTTTAGGTTTTTGAGTTATTTCTTCAATAAAATATTCCATGTTTGCTTAATCTATTGTTCTTCATTCTTTCAATCTTTCTACACTAGTCATTTGTGGGAATCTATTTGTCGGGCACAAAAGTGCAAGGCTCACGAAAGGGTTAAGTACGGTCACAACGTGAGACGTGACTAAATGGGTTCCATACTAGTCCACAAGTTTCAGCGGCTAAAAGGGATCACTAACCGAGTTGACTGACTTGGTTCCACACTAGTCCTCAAGTTAGCAATCTCGAGCATCCTAACCTAGAAATAGGAGGGATCACTGTCGACTATCCTGTCGGACTTGGAGTATCTGCCAGACTTGCCGCCAGGACGTCTTTCCATTCCATCTGCCGAGACAGTACACACCCCTGCAGTGGCAGTGACCTGTTGTGGCCGCGTGACATGCTCGTAGTTTGCCGCCTATCGTACCCGCCGAGGTAGCACATCGTGGCAACAAAGGAAAACTCATACATATTACAATGCAGTTTTCACACTAAGTGGCAGCATAACCCTGCCCGTTCTATCAACCTGATTCACCTATTCTCTATTATTTGTGCTTTTATTTACTTTTCTATCTCAATTAGTCATTCACTTGTGCTTTTACTTTACCATTGTGCATGAACCACGAAACGAGACAAGCTGTCCAGTCCTAGTGGGATTCGAAAATCTTATATACTACAACATGACAAGAGTGTGCACTTGTGCTCTCACAAAAAGGGAACACCTACACGCCCTACAATCATTTGCTATGTCTCCATTGTCCTCGAGAGAAAAATCAATATTGGTAAATTCTATTTTTTTATTCTTAAAATTATGATTTTAATGTGCGATAAATCATGGTAATTTTGCTCGAAAGCAATATTTCTTCTACGTCGAAAAACTCGACTATAAACTTCTCCAAAGTTCAGATTACGAAATTTCATTTTGATCCAAGAATTTTCATAGGAGGGGCATTCCCTGAAGTGAATGTGACATTGTATGGCGGAAAGAATAAAAGCCACAATAACAATTGTGGTCGTGCACAATATGATTATTTTAAGAGCACTTATACCCACCAGAATTGGGATTATAAGAATGAAAAAATATAACCCACCAAAAGTGGAGTTATAAGGATGCCAAGAGTGATAAAGATCATTCTAAGAAAGTGAAATCATTTTTATCACCAATGCGTTGTTACAAACCATTGGTCTCGTACTTATCGTACGCTGAAGCATCAACAATCAATGAATGATAAGGAAAGAAAAGAGAAGCAAATTTGTGTGCAAAATGACGAAGATGATATTGTTCAACTCATTAGGACATTGTTGATTTCCTTATAACCCATGAAGGGAATAAATCATCTTCTAATTATTCTTATAACATTGAAGAGAATTATTGATATTTTATTTTACTTTACTTTATGTTTATTTACTTTACAATATGATTATTTAAGTTTTATATTTTTATGTACTTATTTTGTGAAAATTATTTATTTTGTTTAACATGATTAATTATCAAATACAACATATGGTGACGATTTATGCTTAGCAGAAGCATAAGAAATATTTTTCCATTTAAATGCAAGGGACAAATGTGAGTACTATATCTCAGAGTACTAAAAACATTGCTGCTCCGGAAGAGCAATAAGTCTCTAAGAGAAAGCACATCATGAAAGGTGCATAATTGTGTATATTACAATACTTATCGCTAAAGGTAATAATATCGTCACCACCAAAAGTGGATAAAATCTTTAGGGAATTATAGATAACATATGTTATCAATTGACATATGAAATAAGCCAATGTGGATATAAGTTCCGGTAGTGGAAAAATCAATTCAAAGCTCTAGAAGTGCTATATATTGTTACCAAAAGAATAATTTTCACTAAAAGCTACGGAAGAGCTAAATATATTTCTATTCAAAGGAACAATTTTGGTGGATAATGTATTATCAAGTTTCAAAGAAACTTGTATTTCAAAATTTGTACTACACATGTACAAGTGAGATTGAATCACATGTTATGGTAAACCAAAAGTTTACAAATTCAGAGATATATGTATACACATATATATAGTTGGCATGATCGGTTCGACCATCCCGATCAATAATGATGCCGAAAATTATTGAGATTTACATGTACGTATATTAAAAGAACCTGAAGTTGTTGTGGTGCTTGTTCTCAAAGGAATTGATTAAATTCCAATTATTAAAAGAACTTGAAGTTCTTGTGTTGCTTGTTCTCAAAAGAATTTATTAAGACCCCACTTACCAAAAGAACTTATACTAAAGTCGAGACTGCATTCTTGCATATCTGAATGAAATATGAGCCCATATATCCGAAAATGTGGAAAGTTATTATATGATTTTAGTAGATGCATCTACATAAGTTTTATCAACTTACAACCAAAAGTTTGTGATATTGATTAGACAAAGATTCAGATTATGCAATTAGACTATTCTTCTTACAAAATCTGGTGGGTTTATAATTTAGGCTATATAGGTTGAAATAACTATTATAAACCTATTGATTATGAAAAAATAGTTTAGCAAAGTCTTGATTGGATGCCTCCTCTTTAATAGCTAAACTATGTGTAACCTTTAATAGCTAAACTATGTGTAACGCCCTCGACCCGGCCTAGGCGAGAGACCGAACCGAACGGGTCACACGGGGAATATTGAAGTAAACCAGGAAGGTTTACCTCAATAAACGACCCTATTTTTTTCTTTTATCTTGTCTAGATGCTCGTTACAAACCTAAGTGTTTAATGTTGCTGTAGATTATACATAACATCAGTCGAACATCAATTGCATGCATAAATAGCTTTTAGGGACCAATTTGAAACTCGGCAAATTACATGGATTTTTTCCAATTTTAGATTACCATCTTTATATTAATCATATTACATGTATATCTGTCAAAAAACAGCTGAAAATAACCATTCAAACTCATTTAATTGCATCCACAACATTCAGGGACCAAAACGTAAAGATTCAGAACTTCAAAAAAATAGTCCATCAACTAACATAACCGCCATCTGTTTCGATACAGTCTAGCCCTGTATCGAAACGGTACTTCACGGCTCAGAACACGGGCCCGTATCGAAACGCCTTTGAGGGGTTTTGAAACTGTGGTTTTTAGTGGCAAAACGTACCAGAACAGACTTACCCCGTTTCGAAACACTAAGGCCATTTCAGGCTTACCGTTTCGGTACAGGCTCGAGTGTACCAAAACACCTGGGGCTGTAATGACATTTTTTCCTTGTTTTTCACTCCTAAAACCATGCTAAACCAATCCAACATGTTTCAGACATGCATACATCATACCTACACATTAATCCACAAGCAATCATAACATATTTAGCATCATATCATGGTAATTAGCATCAATGGGAAACTAAAGGCATGTAACCTAACAAATAAGCCACTCAAGAGGAAAAACTCAAACTGTAATGCCCCGGTTTTGGGCCTAGGTGTTAGCTGGGTTTGGTTAGGCGGTTTGGTTCGAACCTGTTTAGCGGTCTAGTCTAGTTTCGTGAAATAGTTAAATTAAAAGGTTGTTGGTCGGATAAAAATATGGGAAAATTTCCTACAATCATAATTATACATATGATTAATTTTGGTAAAGATAATTTAAAGAAAACAAATTTGGAAACCGGGCATTTTGGTTTAGTGACCAAAATGTAAAAATGGTGAAGTTCGATTTAATGGCAAAAATGTAAAAGGCTAATGCTTTGAATCTTTAAGGAGCAATACCAAGGGATAATAGAGAAATTTCCTCCTATTTTATAATTTTGATTAAATAAATTATATTAAAAAGATGGAGGGAAGTTAAAACAATTTTTCATTTTCTCACAAATTGGATTTGGCAATAGTTTTCTTCTCTCACTTTTCTCTCAAAATCCCTTCATCCAAACAACAAGATTTTCAAGGTAAACTCTAAATTTGATTTGGATTTCAAGGATTTATCTATTTTTATTGATTCTTTATTAAATCTCTTGTTTTCTCTTTGGTTTTCCTTGGTTTTCTTTCAAAAAATGGAGGAAGAGCTCATCATTAGATGTAGGTTCGTTCTTCTCCTCTAATGACATGTTCTTTACTGAAATTCCCAAGTATTTAGTCTTTTACATATTCTTTTTAATGAGTTTTTATACATTAATTGATGAAATCATGTTTAATTAAGGTTTCTTGAGGATTTATGGTGGATCTTTGGATTTGGTGTTAATTGCTGAGTTAATGATTGATTATTAACATGTTGTTATGGGTTAATAATGTTAACTTGATGGATTTTGTTAAGTAATCCCGAAATTAGTTAAATTTCTAGATGTTAGTGATAAAATCTTGAGTTTTAGGGGCCGTTGTTATGATTTCTTGATAGCTGGAGGTTTGTAGAGGTTGGGGAAGTGTTTTAGGTTGTGAATGGATGAAGATTGATGGTTGATTTTGCTGGGTAATTGTTTCACCTCAACATTAAATAATTCGAAAAAAATAAAAAAAATCTTTTTCTCTCAAAATAATAAAAGGCCTACCCTTTTCTAAATTAAATAAAAAAACAAAACCCCTTTTTTGAAGCCCATTTCGAAATACAAGCTCATCATATAAAAAAGAAAAAAAGAAAGGAAATGAGATAATAATTTTAATAATAATAAAGGTGGAAATAAATGTTGAAAAAAGAAAATAAAATGAAGACAAAAAATATATAAATGTAACTAAAAACAGCAAAGAAAACAACCAAAAAACAACAAAAATGAAAGAAAGAAAATAATAAAAAAGGAAAGGGGGAACCAGCGCACGTCACACGCCGGCGCGTGAGCCGCACGCACGCGGGCTGGTTTCCCAGCAAACCCTCCCGTCGAACGCCGAGGAGAGCTGTCCAGCGTCTACCGACCACGACTGTCGTCGTCGTTAGTTTCGGTCGAAGCGTCTCACCGTCGCCGACCCAATGGCACCAACGCCGCTCGTCGCCGCCGCCTGTGGTCACCGGAATCTGCAAAAAAATCGAGACAAGTGGTCAAACCCTAGGCTCAAATCAAGGGAAAATTTAGCTTCGAATCTGAACCAAATCGGATAGAGTTTGAGGGGTTTTTTTTCGAGAATCAAGTCTCTTGTCTGATTTTGGCTTCAATTCAGGGATTGAAATCCAAATTTAGCTTGAATTTGAAGCTGAAATTCAAGTATAAATACCCCATTTTCACATGTTCAACACACAACAATTTCAAGGAAAATACACTTGAAAAAAAGCAAATAGGCTTAGGAAAATTCCGAAAAATTCTATAAAATTTCTCAAGAGTCGTTGGAACTTTTAGAGTTGAAGTTCAAGTTTGGAAGCAATTTTTTGGAGGCAATTGGGAGCGTTTCGAGAAGTTCATATTCGAGTTCTTCGTTCGTTATTTCGGTAAAATTTCTATCTTTCCTTTTAGTATTTTTTTAGTAATTTTTATGCTTGTTCTTAGTTGAATTTTTGTGCTTGTGTATGTGTTTTTTTGTGGATTTTAGATTGTGTTCTTGAAGTCGAAAAATTGTTTCGTGATTCCAGTAATGTTTTCGTTTTAATTTTTTTCGTTTAATTTTTGGTTTGATCTTTTAAAAATTGCATGCTTTAAAAATGTTGTTAGGAGTGTTTTGATCTTTAGAAATGTAGAATGAATTTTTAAAAAGTGTTGATATTTAAATACAAGAATAAAATGGGGTTAATGTGGTTTTATTAAAATACTTAAAGTTAGGGATTTAATTGGGAAAAATTATAATGCATGGGTGAAAATAATAAAATGGGCTTGATTTAAAAAAATAATAATAAAAGGGTTTATCTTGAAATTTAGTTTTAATAATAAAGTGGGTTAAGTGATTTTAAAAGAGAGAAAAAGTAAATAAATATTTTTTTGGAAAAATAAATAAGTAATAAAGTTTTTTCAAGAAAAGAAAAATAAAAAGGTTTTAATTAAAAGTTTAGGGTTTTAGGAAGAAATAAAATTTTGAAAAAGGCTTAAGAGAAATCTTTTCAAAAAAATAATGAGGTTTATTTTAAAAAGTCATACTTTAATGAAAAGCTTTAAAAAAAATAAAAAAAATGAAATGTTTTTTTAAGAGAAATTCTTTTTTGAAAAAAATATAAAAAGGGTGAAAAACATAAAAATAATAAAAACATAAAAATGTGAAAAAGGGTTAAAATAAAGGTCTTGGCTTTAAAAAAATTAAAAAGTAAAAAAGAAGAAGAAATAAACAGGTTTTGTTCTTACAAAAAAGAAACAATGAAATATAAAAAACACAAAAGAAAAAATAAGTTTCTAGCTTGTTCTTTAGAAATAGGTTAAAATTTAGGTATTGGTTCTAAAGCTTAGATAGAGATGTGTTTGTTGAAGAATTTACTTCACGAAAAAAAAACACACTTAAGAAAACTTAAACCTTTTTATTAGGAATAAAAGACTTAGATATTTTTTAGGATTTTTAAATGATCGAACTTTGAATAAACATAAAATGTTCAACGCACTAAGTTTCTTTGTTGTTTGAAAAAACGTAATTAATTTAATGCAGTGTCTTATCAAACGGGAATGATGGGTTAGCGCCAGAAATGTTGGCGGTGATTAAAGTTCATCTCCCAGGCGATAAGGCCGTTAAAATAAACTAATATTCATCAAACGGACAAGTACAGTCAAACCTTCATGAACTTGCAAATTTCAGTTTTGAAAATGATTTTAAAATCAATTAGGTACCAATTTTAGGCGTCGTGGGGGTGCTAACCATTCTCCATGTGTAACCCCCTCGTCACGGTCTGGCTGGATGACCGGTCCGAGTGGGCCACACGGGGAAAACCGAAGCGAAACCCGTTAAGGTTCCCCCTCGGTTAACGACCCTAAAAAATTTCTTTTTATTTATCTTGTCTAAATGCATTACCATTACCTATGTGAAACACGTCAGCGGAAACAAGAGCAAATCGAAGATCAATCAATCAAGACATCATTCATAAAACAGCCCATTTTCTGTAATTAAGCAGGCCGTATCGATACACCTGTTAAGGGTATCGATACGCCTTGACCAAAGTCAACACTCAAGGGTCAACACAGGAAGACCGTATCGATACACCTGTTAAGGGTATCGATACGCCCTTCCCAGTCAACATCTCGTGGTCGACGAGATAAACCCGTACCGATACACTAACCCACCGTATCGATACGGTAACATCTCACCAAAATCTCAGAATTCCAGTGAGCAAAAACCGTATCGATACATCCAGTGTATCGATACGCCCAGCCAAATTTGAGCCCTGGAGGCAAGGCCGTATCGATACGGCCCTCAGGCGTACCGATACGCCCTGCACTGCAGAACTCCCAAACTCAGCTAAATCTTACAAGACTCGAACCTAGATGCAATTTAAGACTTTCCTAGACCCACCCAATCATTCATACAGCAATTACAGATCACTATTTAGTCATACAAGCACCCAACATGTACATACATCAAGAGAATCATGCAATTGATCAAATATGACATTTAAGCATCCAAGGTCTCACACTTCTATATTCAAACGCAAGGCAACCTCAAAAGGCACATAGCCAACATTCATGGTAAGCAATTTAGGCATGGATTACAATTCAAACATGGCATCACAAGCCATACAAAAGCAACATAACATGGAGTCTAAGCAAGCTCCTAAACAACCAACAATTATCCATCAACATAACACATGTCCCATTGCTTAAACTATTACATACTCAACATGTAACGCCCCGGTTTTGGGGTTAGTAGTTTTGGGCGTTGACCGGTTTGGTCAAAGTGTTGTTCGAATCTAAAGAGGCGAAATTAGGAAAGCCTAGTTCGGGTTGCATTAAAAATATGGAAAAATGTTCTAAAATCATCTTTTAATATAATTAAGTGAACTGTGAAATCAATTTTGGAAAATGAGTTTTGGAAGGGTGACATTTTGGCTAGTGACCAAAATGTAATTTTTGAAAGTTTGGTGACTGTTTTATAAAGGGTTGAAACTTTGAATCTTTAAGGAGCTATTAATCCAAAAGTAGTTTCTCTAGATTTTTCTAAGATATTTTAAGCTATATTCTGATTTTAAAACATATCAAAAGAGGAGGGAAAGCCATTTTGGCTATTTTGATAACTAACTTCCTATTTTCTTTTCTCTCATTTTCTCTCAACCCAAACACCTTCTTTCCAGAGAATTGTTTCTGATTTTCTCACCTAAATCTCTCCTTTCAACTCTCTTTTGATTCCTAATCAACATATCTACAAAACCTCATCATTTGCTACTTGATTCATCAAGGTTTTTGATTCCAAAAAGAGGAGAAACTCAAGTTTGGAGGTAAGAACGTCCTTCTCCTCTAAACTATCAGTTCTTTACTGAAATTCCTAAGTTTTCAATCCTTAATTGATGTTTATTAAAGGCTTTTGAGTTGAGAAATGGATCTTGGCTTATAACGCAAGATTTGGTGATTTTTGGTGATTTTCGTTTGATCTGTTAAATCTGTGATTTGAGATATGTTTTTGATGATATTTGAACTCTAAATTGATAAGGAATTGAGTTTTGATTAATGCAATCCCGGATAGGTTGAGTTTCCTAAGTTTAGCTTGTGATTCTTGTATGTTTTTGAGGTGATCTTGTGGATCTGATGTTGCTGGAGGTATAAGGATGTTATTAGGCTCTTTTTAGATGTTAAATGATGTTAAAGGATGTTAGGTTGTGATCGTTTATGGCTGGGCTTTGTTGAGAAGTGGTTTGGATGCATTTTCGGTTGTGTTTGGTAGCCGAAAATGGAGTGTGGATGAGAGCAGCGAGTTTAGGTGCTTTCATTGAAGCAATTAATGCATGATGATGCATTAATCCTCTGCTTTGATGTGTTAAAACAGGGGAGGCATCTTTGGATCCAAGAGTTGTTGATCCGGAAGCTTGATTTGGTGCTTCGTCAAGAGGCGAAGTGGAATCGGTGAGTGAAATTGGGTTTTCAGCTTTGAAACCAATGTCTTGGGAGCTTAGTTTAAGTCTAAACAACTTTGCTAAGCTCAAGTGTAAGTTTTCGGAAATACTCTCTAGTGGTGGCCATGATTTGATTGTTGTGCAATGTGGTTTATTGCATGTTTTAAACTCTGTTTTGAAAGCATGATTTAGCATGGTTAATGTTGTTTTTGTAAGCCATATGTTGAAGGAAGCTCAAGGTAAGAGTTCCTTGTTTTTGTACATTGATAAAATGTGGTTTGATGCTTTTAAATGCATGATGTATATGGCTTGGTTTAATGCTTCAAAACAGTGGATTAATTGATGAAAATGATGTATATTGGCAAGTGATGTTTTGAAAAGGTTAAGGTCACTAAGGTGGTTAAAAGTCCTTGAGTGAGCCTTGTTTACTTAAGAACATCAAGGTGGTTAAAAGTCCTTGGATGATTCTTGCTATGGACACAAAGGTGGTTAAAAGTCCTTGTGTGATCCTTTCCATGGTGTTTAAAAGTCCATGGGGCCATGGTGTTTAAAAGTCCATGGGGCCAAGGTGTTTAAAAGTCCTTGGGGCCAAGGTGTTTAAAAGTCCTTGGGGTGAAACTTGATACGGACACAAAGGTGGTTAAAAGTCCTTGTGTGGTCCTTTCCATGGTGGTTAAAAGTCCATGGGCCAAGGTGTTTAAAAGTCCTTGGGGCCAAGGTGTTCAAAAGTCCTTGGGGGTGAAAGTTGATGAACTTGTTTTTAAAGAAATGGAACTTATCACTTGTAGCCAATATGACATGTTATGATATGAAGCATGAGATGCTTGTTTTAAGTATGCTTTTGAGCATGTGCAATTGATGATTTGAAGCATGATTTATAAATGTTTTATAAATGCATTATTGAATGGTTTTATGAGCATTCCTCACTAAGCTTTTGCTTACGCTCTCTTTCGTTTTCTTAATTCAATAATGCAGAACATTAGAGTACTTTGAGGGCAGCAAGAAGGGCAAGCATTCAAGTGAAAGTAAAGCTCAAAGTATGGAAGGTTTCTTAAGTACATTTTTAGCTTTTGGTAATTTGGCAATGGGGGACCTATGTGTATGTTTCGGGAGAGGTTTTGAACTCCCTAAGTATGTTGAATGTTGGTGAGAATGCTGGTTTTAGTGTTTGGCCTTTATATG
Organism: Hibiscus tridactylites; assembly: GCA_958450335.1. Taxonomy (NCBI): domain Eukaryota; kingdom Viridiplantae; phylum Streptophyta; class Magnoliopsida; order Malvales; family Malvaceae; genus Hibiscus; species Hibiscus tridactylites. Next base: position 59,757,530 of record OY288267.1, on the reverse strand, counting down.
CTTGAATTGGAAGTTTATGCTTGTATGGCTTGCTTGTGTAGGAAGCATGCCTATAGATTTGGGGCTTTTCGTATATGATGTTGTTTTGACGAATTGTTGATGCAAGTATGTCTTATATATGTTGAATTGCATGCTGGTAAAGTTTGGTGGCAATTGGAGCATGATTGGATGTTTAATTGCATGTTTAAGAATGCATTTTGGGGCAATCTGTGCAGGGTGTTTCGGAACAGTGCCACCCGTTTCGGAACAGGTGCCTTAAACAAGCCCAGGCGTCCGAAACGGGAGAGACCGTTCCGAAACGGTTTGGCTACTGCCAGCCCGTGTTGCGGTACGCGTTGCGGAACGGCCCCGCGTTTCGAAACGGGCTCTGCCTGTTTCGGAACGGGTGACCGTTGGGGGCTGACATTGGCAGTTAAATGTTTTGAAACGTTTGCATTTTGGTCCTGAATCTTGTTTGTGCAATTGTATGCGTTTGGGATGTCCTTTTGAGCTGAAATTTCACAGTGAAGCATGAAACCTGACTAATTACAAGCTGGTAACTTTAATTTGGGTTAAGTCCTCATATTTATTAAAAATTACAATTTGGTCCCTAAAGTTGTAATTTGTTCAATTGGGTCCCTGTTTGATCTTTGATGTTCATGATCTTTGAGTATGCTGTTGTATGATCATATCTAAGGTTTAATATGCATCTAGACAAGATTAAAAAGAAAAAAAAGGGTCGTTAATCAAGGTTGACTTTCGGGTTGACTTTGGTTTTCCCCGTGTGACTTTCTTAATTCGGGTCAACCGTCTAGGCCGGGTTAAAGGGGTTACATTTGGTGGTATCAGAGCTGAGTTCTCGAGTAATTGGGAATGAATGTGTGCATGATTGAAGTATGTATGCCTTGTATGCTTGTTGTTTGAAAGCATGTGTTTTGGATGCAATTGAGTTGTATGCTGTGATGTAGCATGTTGTGGGTACCCATTGCCAAACAAAAGCTAATGAAATGATTTTGATTTTGAATGAAATTGAGCTTGAATACTTGGATTGCTTACCTTGCTGGGCCTGACTTTGTTTTTTTTGCATTGTGATTGCATGGTAAAAGTATGGCACCACGTAGAGAGTTACGAGGTAATGTGCGAGCTACGGCTCCTAATGAGAATGAGAACGAGGAAAATACGGGTAGTGCGGTGTTACCTCCTCCTCCACCTGGTGGTGGTGGTGCTGAGGGAGGAAGAGCTGAAGCTGCAGCTGGTGCTGGAGCTGCTGGACCAGAGGTTGGTCAGGGGCAAGCTATGCCTGATATGTCTATGTTGGTACAAGCTATTGCGGGTGCTTTTCGAGCAGCAGTAGCTGGAGCTCAAGGAGCTGGGCATCAGGGAGATGCTGGAGTTAGACTACCTTTGGAGCGTCTGCGCAGTCTTGGTGGGACTGAGTTCAGGGGTATGTCTGCTGAGAGTTCTGAAGCTTGGCTAGAGAGTACCAAGCGAATCTTGGGTCAGATGAGCTGCACGGATGTGCAAAAGCTGGGTTGTGTTGTGTCCTTGCTGCAGGACGATGCGTATACGTGGTGGACGACCACCATAGCTGCAATGGCTGAAGCTGATATCACTTGGACATTCTTTCAGAATGTGTTCAAGAGGAGATATCTTGGTGTGAGATATCTTGATGAGAAGAAGCGTGAATTCATGTCTCTTACCCAAGGGAGCATGAGTGTGGCTGAGTATGAAGTGCAGTTTGTGCGACTCAGTCAATATGCACCGGAGCTGATACCTGATGAGCGGGCAAGGTGCGAGAGGTTCCGTTATGGTCTTGTGACGGATGTTAAGATGTATGTGCTGGCCACCGAGTATGATGATTTTGATGTGTTGGTGGGCCGAGCCAAGGACATAGAGATGAACTTGGGTTTATCTGCGAAAGGTGATGGAGCAAGTTCTGGCAAGAGAGCTGCTGAGTTTAGTTCCGGTGGTGGACGGAACAAGAGGGGACGAGATCAGAAGTATCAGTCCTCAGCTAAGAGAGGTGGTGGTGCACCTGCTAGAGGAGGCAATGCTAGAGCTGACCCTAGTGCTTGTTGGATCTGTGGTTCACGTGGTCACATGAAGCGTGACTGTCCTCGTGCTGTGAGAGAGGTACAAGCTCCTGTTGCGGCAGCTGGTAATGGATGCTGGAATTATGGATCCACAGATCACTTGAGGCGAGATTGTCCTAGGTTGGCTGGTGATCAAGTGCGTGCACCTGCTGTTGCTGCACCACAGAGAGGTCGTGGGCGCGGCCGTGGTAATTTCCAGAGGAGAGAGGAAGGTGGTCGTGGAGTGGCCCATGTTGTGGCTATTCAGCCTGAAGATGGAGGCCAAGCGAGGGTGTATGCTCAGCGTGAAGGAAGGATGCGGATGTGATTGCAGGTACCTTTACTTGCAATCCTTGTCATTGCTTTCTTTGATTGATTCTGGATCTACGCATTCATACATTTTGCGTGAGCATGCTGAATTGCTTGGTTTGCCTGTTGAGTCTTTGGATGTTGGTGTTCGTGTCACTAGTTCTTTTGGTGAAACTGTTGTGACTCGAAAGCTTTATAGAAGGTGTCCCTTGGTTGTTCAAGAGCATGTTTTTCATGTTGATCTTATGGAGCTGCCCTTTTATGGTTTTGATGTGATACTTGGTATGGATTGGCTTGCTGAGCATCATGCTGTTGTGGATTGTGAAAATAAGCGAGTTTCGCTTAAGCTGGCGGATGATTATGAAGTTGTTGTGGTTAGTGAGAATGTGAAGTTTCTTCCCAATGTGGTGTCTACCTTGGAGGCGAGCAGGATGCTGAGGCAAGGTTGCGAAGCTTATCTAGCTTTTGTGATGAATCCTAGTTCTAAGGAGTTGAGGGTGCAAGATATCAGAGTTGTGAAGGAGTTTCCTGGTGTTTTTCCTGAGGAGTTGCCTGGTTTACCTCCTAATCGCGAGGTGGAGTTTGGAATTGAGCTGTATGAGAATACAACTCCTGTGTCCATTACTCCCTATAGAATGGCACCTAAGGAGCTGAAGGAGCTGAAGACGCAGTTGCAAGAGCTGCTTGATCGTGGTTTCATCTGGCCGAGTGTGTCACCTTGGGGAGCACCGGTCTTGTTTGTGAAGAAGAAAGATTGCACTATGAGGATGTGCATTGATTACCGTCAGCTGAACAAGTTGACTATCAAGAATCGGTATCCTTTACCGAGGATTGATGATCTCTTTGATCAATTTCGAGGAGCTGCTGTGTTCTCTAAGATTGACTTGAGGTCAGGGTATTACCAGTTGAAGGTGAAAGATGTGGATGTGCCTAAGACAGCTTTCAAGACAAGGTATGGGCATTATGAGTTCCTTGTGATGCCGTTTGGTTTGACAAATGCTCCTGCTGCTTTCATGGACATGATGAATCGTGTGTTTCATGAATACCTGGACAAGTTCGTTGTGGTGTTCATTGATGATATCCTTGTGTACTCGCGTACTGAGGAGGAGCATGAAGAGCATTTGAGGATTGTTTTGCAAGCTTTGTTGGAGAATCAGCTTTATGCTAAGCTGAGCAAGTGTGAGTTCTGGCTTAAGGAGGTGGTGTTTCTTGGGCATGTGGTCTCAGCCGAGGGGATTCGTGTTGATCCTCAGAAGATTGAGGCAGTGATGAACTGGAAAGTTCCTAAGTCTGTTCATGAGGTCCGTAGTTTCCTTGGTTTGACAGGATACTACCGACGGTTTGTGGATGGTTTTTCCAAGATTGCTGCTCCTTTGACGAAGCTGTTGCAGAAGGATGTTAAGTATGAGTGGACGGAAGCGAGACAGCAGGCTTTTGAGAAGCTGAAGGTGGCTTTGACGCAAGCTCCTATCTTGGTTCAGCCTGAATCAGGGAAAGAGTTTGTGGTCTATAGTGATGCATCCTATGTTGGTTTGGGGTGTGTGCTGATGCAAGAGGGTAAGGTTGTGGCTTATGCATCGCGGCAGTTGAAAGTGCATGAGCGCAATTATCCTACGCATGATATTGAGCTGGCTGCAGTGGTTTTTGCTCTGAGATCTGGAGGCATTATCTGTATGGTGAGAAGTGTACTGTGTACACGGATCACAAGAGCTTGAGGTATCTGATGTCACAGAAGGAGTTGAATCTTAGGCAGCGTCGTTGGTTGGAGTTGCTCAAGGATTATGATCTGACGATTGAGTATCATCCTGGAAAGGCTAATGTTGTTGCAGATGCCTTGAGTAGGAAGGTAGCTGTTGAGCTGAGGGCTATGTTTGCTAGCTTGAGCATATCGCGAGATGGTGGTCTTGTTGCTGAGTTGCAGGTGAAACCATCGTTGGTTCAGTTGATCAAGGATAAGCAGTTGCTCGATGATTCCTTGGTGTCTCATGTTCAGGATATCGCGGAGGGTAGACCTTCGGATTTCTGCTTTAATGATGATGGGGTGTTGTGTTTTGGGAGTCGGATAGTAGTGCCCAATGATGCTGAGTTGAGGTGTGCTATTCTGACTGAAGGTCATAGTAGTCCTTTTGCTATGCACCCTGGTAGTACTAAGATGTATCGTGATCTTCGTGATGAGTACTATTGGGTGGGTTTGAAGAAGGATGTTGCGGAGTTTGTGAGCAAGTGTTTGGTGTGTCAGCGAGTTAAGGCTGAACATCAGGTTCCTTTTGGGTTGTTGCAACCGTTGAAAATCCCTGAATGGAAGTGGGAGAGGGTTACCATGGATTTTGTATCTGGTTTACCTTTGTCTCCATCGAAGAAGAATTCGGTTTGGGTGATTGTGGATCGCCTGACGAAGTGTGCGCATTTCTTGCCTGTGCATACTACGTTTTCTTTGGATAAGCTGGCAGAGCTGTACATTGCTGAGATTGTGAGGCTGCATGGTGTGCCTAAGTCGATTGTGTCGGATAGGGATCCGAGGTTCACATCGCGTTTCTGGCAGTGTTTGCATCAAGCTCTGGGTACAAGGTTGCATTTCAGTACATCCTATCATCCTCAGTCGGATAGTCAGTCTTAGCGAGTTATCCAGATTTTGGAGGATATGTTGAGGTGCTGCGTGATTGAGTTCCAAGGTTCTTGGGAGAAGCATCTGCCTTTGGTTGAGTTCGCTTATAACAATAGTTATCAGGCGAGTATACAGATGGCACCTTATGAGGCTTTGTACGGGAGGAAGTGTAGGACTCCTCTTTGTTGGGCTGAAACTGGTCAAAAGTTGGTTTCGATGCCGGCTTTGTTGAAAGGGACCACTGAGAAGGTGAAGCTTATCTGTGAGCGGTTGAAGGCTGCCTCTGATCGGCAAAAGTCTTACGCGGATTTGAAGCGTAAGGAGATAGAGTATGCGGTGGGTGACCGTGTGTTCTTGAAGGTTTCGCCTTGGAAGAAGGTGATGAGGTTTGGCCGGAAGGGTAAGTTGAGCCCTAGGTACATTGGACCATATGAGGTTGTTGAGCGTGTGGGTCCTGTTGCGTATCGGTTGAGGTTACCTCAGGAGTTGGAGAAGATTCATGATGTGTTCCATGTTTCTATGCTCCGGAAGTATAGATCTGATCCTTCGCATGTGATGCCTGTGGAGGAAGTGGTTTTGAATCCGGATTTGACCTATGATGAGGAACCGGTGAAGGTTCTGGATTCGGATAGCAAGGTTCTTCGTGGCAAGACCATTTAGTTGGTGAAGGTGCTGTGGAAGCATCGAGGTGTTGAGGAAGCCACGTGGGAGCGGAAGGAAGACATGCTGAAGCAGTTTCCTTATCTCTTTCCTTCAGGAAAATTTCGAGGACGAAATTTCTTAAGGGGGGGAGAGTTGTAACGCCCCGGTTTTGGGCTTAGTAGTTTTGGGGGTTGACCGGTTTGGTCAAAGTGCTGTTCGAATCTAAAGAGGCGAAATTAGGAAAGCCTAGTTCGGGTTGCATTAAAAATATGGAAAAATGTTCTAAAATCATCTTTTAATATAATTAAGTGAACTGTGAAATCAATTTTGGAAAATGAGTTTTGGAAGGGTGACATTTTGGCTAGTGACCAAAATGTAATTTTTGAAAGTTTGGTGACTGTTTTATAAAGGGTTGAAACTTTGAATCTTTAAGGAGCTATTAATCCAAAAGTAGTTTCTCCAGATTTTTCTAAGATATTTTAAGCTATATTCTGATTTTAAAACATATCAAAAGAGGAGGGAAAGCCATTTTGGCTATTTTTATAACTAACTTCCTATTTTCTTTTCTCTCATTTTCTCTCAACCCAAACACCTTCTTTCCAGAGAATTGTTTCTGATTTTCTCACCTAAATCTCTCCTTTCAACTCTCTTTTGATTCGTAATCAACATATCTACAAAACCTCATCATTTGCTACTTGATTCATCAAGGTTTTTGATTCCAAAAAGAGGAGAAACTCAAGTTTGGAGGTAAGAACGTTCTTCTCCTCTAAACTATCAGTTCTTTACTGAAATTCCTAAGTTTTCAATCCTTAATTGATGTTTATTAAAGGCTTTTGAGTTGAGAAATGGATCTTGGCTTATAATGCAAGATTTGGTGATTTTTGGTGATTTTTGTTTGATCTGTTAAATCTGTGATTTGAGATGTGTTTTTGATGATATTTGAACTCTAAATTGATAAGGAATTGAGTTTTGATTAATGCAATCCCGGATAGGTTGAGTTTTCTAAGTTTAGCTTGTGATTCTTGTATGTTTTTGAGGTGATCTTGTGGATCTGATGTTGCTGGAGGTATAAGGATGTTATTAGGCTCTTTTTAGATGTTAAATGATGTTAAAGGATGTTAGGTTGTGATAGTTTATGGCTGGGCTTTGTTGAGAAGTGGTTTGGATGCATTTTCGGTTGTGTTTGGTAGCCAAAAATGGAGTGTGGATGAGAGCAGCGAGTTTAGGTGCTTTCATTGAAGCAATTAATGCATGATGATGCATTAATCCTCTGCTTTGATGTGTTAAAACAGGGGAGGCATCTTTGGATCCAAGAGTTGTTGATCCGAAAGCTTGATTTGGTGCTTCGGCAAGAGGCGAAGTGGAATCGGTGAGTGAAATTGGGTTTTCAGCTTTGAAACCAATGTCTTGGGAGCTTAGTTTAAGTCTAAACAACTTTGCTAAGCTCAAGTGTAAGTTTTCGGAAATACTCTCTAGTGGTGGCCATGATTTGATTGTTGTGCAATGTGGTTTATTGCATGTTTTAAACTCTGTTTTGAAAGCATTATTTAGCATGGTTAATGTTGTTTTTGTAAGCCATATGTTGAAGGAAGCTCAAGGTAAGAGTTCCTTGTTTTTGTACATTGATAAAATGTGGTTTGATGCTTTTAAATGCATGATGTATATGGCTTGGTTTAATGCTTCAAAACAGTGGATTAATTGATGAAAATGATGTATATTGGCAAGTGATGTTTTGAAAAGGTTAAGGTCACTAAGGTGGTTAAAAGTCCTTGAGTGAGCCTTGTTTACTTAAGAACATCAAGGTGGTTAAAAGTCCTTGGATGATTCTTGCTATGGACACAAAGGTGGTTAAAAGTCCTTGTGTGATCCTTTCCATGGTGTTTAAAAGTCCATGGGGCCATGGTGTTTAAAAGTCCATGGGGCCAAGGTGTTTAAAAGTCCTTGGGGCCAAGGTGTTTAAAAGTCCTTGGGGTGAAACTTGATACGGACACAAAGGTGGTTAAAAGTCCTTGTGTGGTCCTTTCCATGGTGGTTAAAAGTCCATGGGCCAAGGTGTTTAAAAGTCCTTGGGGCCAAGGTGTTTAAAAGTCCTTGGGGTGAAAGTTGATGAACTTGTTTTTAAAGAAATGGAACTTATCACTTGTGGCCAATATGACATGTTATGATATGAAGCATGAGATGCTTGTTTTAAGTATGCTTTTGAGCATGTGCAATTGATGATTTGAAGCATGATTTATAAATGTTTTATAAATGCATTATTGAATGGTTTTATGAGCATTCCTCACTAAGCTTTTGCTTACGCTCTCTTTCGTTTTCTTAATTCAATAATGCAGAACATTAGAGTACTTTGAGGGCAGCAAGAAGGGCAAGCATTCAAGTGAAAGTAAAGCTCAAAGTATGGAAGGTTTCTTAAGTACATTTTTAGCTTTTGGTAATTTGGTAATGGGGGACCTATGTGTATGTTTCGGGAGAGGTTTTGAACTCCCTAAGTATGTTGAATGTTGGTGAGAATGCTGGTTTTAGTGTTTGGCCTTTATATGCTTGAATTGGAAGTTTATGCTTGTATGGCTTGCTTGTGTAGGAAGCATGCCTATAGATTTGGGGCTTTTCGTATATGATGTTGTTTTGACGAATTGTTGATGCAAGTATGTCTTATATATGTTGAATTGCATGCTGGTAAAGTTTGGTGGCAATTGGAGCATGATTGGATGTTTAATTGCATGTTTAAGAATGCATTTTGGGGCAATCTGTGCAGGGTGTTTCGGAACAGTGCCACCCGTTTCGGAACAGGTGCCTTAAACAAGCCCAGGAGTCCGAAACGGGAGAGACCGTTCCGAAACGGTTTGGCTACTGCCAGCCCGTGTTGCGGTACGCGTTGCGGAACGGCTCCGCGTTTCGAAACGGGCTCTGCCTATTTCGGAACGGGTGACCGTTGGGGGCTGACATTGGCAGTTAAATGTTTTGAAACGTTTGCATTTTGGTCTTGAATCTTGTTTGTGCAATTGTATGAGTTTGGGATGTCCTTTTGAGCTGAAATTTCACAGTGAAGCATGAAACCTGACTAATTACAAGCTGGTAACTTTAATTTGGGTTAAGTCCTCATATTTATTAGAAATTACAATTTGGTCCCTAAAGTTGTAATTTGTTCAATTGGGTCCCTGTTTGATCTCTGATGTTCATGATCTTTGAGTATGCTGTTGTATGATCATATCTAAGGTTTAATATGCATCTAGACAAGATTAAAAAGAAAAAAAGGGTCGTTAATCAAGGTTGACTTTCGGGTTGACTTTGGTTTTCCCCGTGTGACTTTCTTAATTCGGGTCAACCGTCTAGGCCGGGTTAAGGGGGTTACACAACATTTAAAAGTTCATACTTGATGTACTCAAGCCAACAACCACACTTGGAGGCCCTCCTCTTGCGCTAGCAACCCACGAACTAAGGATCTGCAATGTTGAACAAAGAGAGCGTAAGCAATGATGCTTAGTGAGGGTAAGCTCTTAAAAACAAACCTCAACATTGCAGGGTCCAAGCACGATCTTAGCCAAGGTAAAACACATAATTACCAAGGATCCACAAGAGCCACAAGATAAAGATGCATGAACAATATCCAAATAAATGCCATGCTCATAAGCTCTATTCTACACACATGTAATCACATATAAACATCCAAATAAGGATCATAATTATAACACATTGATACACACATCAATCAACATTGGCACCTAGCTATGACCCGAATACGCGGATAAATACGTTGGAACTCACATCCAACAACCACTTTACCTCACGGTGGGATTACACTCATCATCGGTCTCGCGGAGGGGATTCCACTCATCCTCACGCCCCGTCGATGGAATTCCACTCATCATCGACTATATATAAATACGATTTCCGGGCGAACCCGTACTCCTCCTTGGTGACTCAACGCCACCAAGGCCATGCGCGACTTTTGACTCATGTGTACACACTAACATCCTAATGATCGATCATTTGTACTCAAGCATACTAGTGCCAACATTTTACTCATTCCACATTACTCATTTCAATCAATTCCGTGCTTAGCACGTACTCACCATGAACACAATCATGAACCATCACCATGCATGCCTTAAGCATCATAGATCTTGCCTCATCTCACATGTATACACAATATACATAAATCAATCATATCACAAGTCATACGAGGCATACACATCCACATATATAAGTTCATCCAAAGGCTCTATATCAAGTTTAGGATTAGGCTACCACCCTAATCCTAACTCTAGGTGGGTCTACCAAACCCGACCTAGTCCACATACTCGAACCAATCATTTTAAAACCATGTAAACAATTAACCACTCACCTAAGCTTCCAAGCTCAAAGCCAAGTAAGCAAGCAACACTCACAATCCCGGATTTCTTCCCGAAGCTTCTCCAACACCAATTTCCGCTTCTAAACAACCTCAAACACATTTCAAACAATTCCAAATCAGCCCAACATCAAAATACCAACCTGGAATACAATTCAATCACAATTTACCATGTTGCAAGCTATGAACAAATCTCATTTTTAACCAACTCGGACAGCCCCAAAACCATGTCCAAAAACCATGTTTCCAACCTCCAATACACCCACAAATGATCCCAATTCAACCCCTATCCATAGTACTATCAATAGCCTATCAAAACCCACCTAAAACAACCCCCAAAACTCACCCAAAACCCTCAAAAAACCCCATGTTTACCCAAATCCGAAAATTGCTCAAAATCATTTGAAATTCACATATGTTATACCATTTGACCTCTATACATCATAACTAAACATATTAAATCCAAACATTTCACTTAACATCATAAAGTTTTCATTTTTAATCCAAACCTTCCAAAATTCCATTTTCCAAAACCTCCATGAAAATCAAAATAAATGGTACTTTTAAAGAGAGAGAGTTGAGGGGAAGTCAAAAACGTCATTACCTTTCAAAACGAAGTTGAAATGGATGAGAGATGAGATGGAATAGTGATAGAGGAGGAAGAGCTCTTCAAACCCGTTGAAGAAGAAGGGGATGAATAGTGAAAGGGTGTTTTATTTGTATAAAGGGGATTTAAATTAGAAAATGGGTAAATTACCAAAAGGCCATTAATGAATGGCTATTCCCTTGTTCTTTAAATAGCTCTTCAATTTGATATTAAATCAATTTGGTCCCATTTCAAATATTTATTTTGAAACCCGAAATTTTAAAGGATCATTTTAATTATAAACCCGAGCTAAAATATTATTAAAATATTATTTTCACCTAACCCCTAAACCCGGGTGTTACACCATGCGTAACTGACTCCTAAGTATGTTTTCTGATTTTCGCAAACCAAAACCGTTGTTTTATTAAAACAAAATGTTTTATTAAAATAACCCTGTTTTAAAGTGATCCAATCACACTTTTCAAAAAGATTGGTGGCGACTCCGTTGATTTTTAAAAGTTTTCCAAAAAGTCAAAGCCTCTTAAAAAAGGGTTGCGACAGCTTGGCGACTCCGCTGGGGATGTGTTTTTGTTTTTTCAAAATAAAAACAAAAGAGGGCCGGGCCATAAATTGGTTTTAAATGGTTTTCAATTTTTTTTAAATATGGAATTTGTAAGTTCATAATAGGTTCAATTTATTTGTCCGTTTAAATGAATATAACTTTATTTTACGCATTTAAGATTTAATTCCAAGCTCTATTCCCGAGCTTTGCCCCGTTTGTTTAAGTGGGGGAAATATGCTTTGCTCATGTAAGAATATTGATTCTTCGTATGAGCCTAGTAAGTACCTTTGGGACTCATTCCCTTGTCTTCGTAAGGATATTGATTCTTCGAGAAGGCATCAGTGGTGAGTCCTCTTGAGTTGAACTTAATTCGTTTGAAGCCTATAATGGGTGAGAATCGAGGGCCTTGCTAGCTTTAGTAGGGGACAACAAGGACAGCTCGGGTACCCTTTTAGAACTGAACCAAGTTTGAGAACTTAGAGCCTACCCCAATAGAGCCACGCGGAAAGCGTAGGGTGTTGAGTTTGGTCAAAGTTGCAAAATAATCCGTGGAGACATGTCCTGGAATGTTGGAATGACTGCCCATAATTATTATGCAATTAATTTTTTTGGATCTTTTAGGTTTTGGTTCTATTTTATTACTAACCTTTTGTGCGTGAGTTTTGTTTTGTTTTTGTAGCATATTTATTTATTGCATACATCTCATATCTAGAGGGGATCGATTTAAACGCATGTTGCTCAATTAGAAAAAGTTTCTGCCATAGATGGAAGGTACCTAAAGAAAGAAGACAACGCACAAACAATGAGAATTTGTCGAATGACCACGCGGAGGAAACATCGAAGCATGCTCAGCGCCAAGCAGAATACCAAAAGTTGCAAGAGGAATAGGACCACTTCGACGGTCCAACCAAGCAGAATTTGAAAAATGTTTTTTGGTCTACTCGACTCAGAGGCAACGTCAAAAGGGCCCATGAGCGAGACGAGTTCGATAAGAGTATCACATCCTAAATTGAAGACGTAGCTAAGCATGTAGAAGTTATGTTTCTTCGCCCCACGTCAGATCAAAGGAAGGACCAAGGCTACAAAGGTTTATTAAAGAAATGAGTGCTCAGACCGAGACGTATTCGTAGGAGCTTCGTCATCCAATGGAAGCTACGTCTAAAAGAAACACCTTAATAGAATTGATAACCCTTCGCCTGCATTCATGCTTTTTCATACATACATTTGCTTCCATGCATTTGTTTTTTTGTTTGTTTGCATTAATTAATGTTTTGATCATTGCATTCATACATGTATAATAAAAAGATTAATTTTGGAAAATTCCATTTAAGTAGTAAAGATCCCGCGCAAACACGATTCGAGCCTTGAACACTGAGAAAAGATTGACAACTCTGGAAGCAAATTAGAAGAGCATCCATGATAAGCTTGAGAAAATTGTAAATGATCTGAAGAAAGAGATTGAGTTATCACACATGAAAACAGTCAGCCAAATCGCATCCATGTTTGGGTTGAAAGACCAAGAAGCGAGAGAACACACCAACACTTTCCCGGATATGGCTTTTGTACATTCACGGATGCAAAAGGAAGTTGTTTTGCCTAAAGTCAAGATCTCACCCTATTTTTTCGAATCTTCTGCCCGTACTGAAGATAACACCGATGAGGTTCGCAATCGTGAGATGCCTAACCTCAATGAAGAAACTGACATGGCGAAGGTCGAGAAGAAATGGGAAGATCGCTACAAGAAGTTGGTGGGAATGATTAAATCTTATCAAGAAGGAAACATTTATGGTGGCAAGGATGCTATAGATTTGAGTCTAGTTTCTGACTTGGTGGCTCCTCCAAAGTTCAAGGCCCATGACTTTGAAAAGTATAATAGAACTACATGCCCATTGGCACACTTGACTATGTATTGCCAGAAAATGTCACCGCACTTAGAAAACGAGAAGTTGCTAATCCACTATTTCCAAGACAATCTATCTGGGTCTACTATCCGATGGTATGCTCAATTGAGTCGGGCCAACATACGCACTTGGAGAGATCTGTCGAAAGCTTTCCTCAAACAGTACGAGTGTGTAACAGATATGGCTCCAAGCAGGATTGTGCTCCAAATCCTATGCCAAACCTGCAAAATAGCCACAAAAACAACCCTTCACTCTAGCATAGGTAGAATACTAAACTCCTTATGCAAATGCATGATTCTAACAACCTAATGCAACTAAATGTACCCGAAAACAAGCAAAAGAATATCTATATAGGCATGAAAAACAATACTTTTGAGGAGGTAACACCCCCCAAACCCAGCTCATTGCTTGTTCTTAAGTAGTGCAAAAGAAAGAAAAATAAAAATGGTGAAAATAATACCTCGGAAAAAGTTTGGTTGGAATGCCAACAAATGCTGGCAAGCAGAGTTTGATGCTAATGATGCCCTCAGGAATCACATTGCACAACGCCAAGCAGAAAATAATTCAAGTACAACAATATAACGATAGTTTAAGTGCATGTTTTGTGCGCAAAGTGTGGGCAGTATGCATCTAATTATACTTTCACTCCCTTAGCCAAATTCTACTTCCTAAAATCAGATTATTATTATTTTCTTTGTCGAGGGTCTTTGGCATTATCTTAAGCTTGCTTCGTGATACTGTTTAGTGTGAGTGATAAGGGGGAGCATACCAAGAATCCCCACCCTAATCCAGACATCACTAGGCTTTCTCTTTAACTCATACTCTAGGGTTTTGGACTTGAGAACTAAGAGGGAGCATACCACGAAGCCCCAAGTAACTTATTATCCCTAAAGTAGAGGAGAGTTCATTTTTTTATTGCCATGGCAGAACATTGCTGCCTTATTTTCTTTTATACTGACATTTTTTTTCTTGTTTTTAATCTGAGCATGGTTTCAAATAGTCTAAGTTTGCTAGGGAACTTGATACACACCACGTGCTAAGTATAAATAAATTTCCTAAACTAGAGATCAATTGGCAATGAACTTGGCATACTATCTACTGGCATAGAAAACTGAAGATTAAAAATTCATCATTGGGCAAACAACTAGGATCAAAATAAGCTTGCCTAACCAATTGTTAACATACTTCAAATTTCGGTCGAGACAAAATTTTCTTTTTCACCTTTTTATGGTTCGGTATGAAACTACTCTACTTGAACTACATGGCAAACAATAAATTTAAACGTGAAATGCATGGAATAATGTGAGAAAATGCGCACCCCTAAACCCAAGATGTGCATTGTCCTCAATGCATGAAACAACACATATATACAAGAAAAATAGAAAAATAAAAATACATGAACATGAGGATGCAAGAATGAAAAGCAAATAAGTTTAGGAAGAAGAGGACTCCCTTTCAGACGAGGCTTCCTCCCATTTGGCACGAGATTCTTCTTCTTTTCTGGAATGGGTCTTCCTCATGGTTAGGCTCCTACGTTCAGGGGTCATTCTCTTCTTTCCTTTCCAGCCATGCTTGGAGGAAAACAGTGGAGGCTCCAATGCCCTCCTTCTTCTTGGCTGGGGTAGCTGGTGGTGTAACTGGCTTAGCTTTGGGTGTTTTTGTAGGGACTTCCTCTGGCTCTGATGAAGAATCGGTGCTAGTAGAGTCAACATGAACTGAGGACACAAGAGTTGGGGCCTTTGATTCTGAACTGGCAGGACTAAATGGACTGGCAAAATTGAGTGGCATCGTTGGACTAACTGACATTGTTGGGCTGGCAGGATCAGTTTGCATGACATTGTCCTTGGCAGAAGGCTCAGTAGGGAAAGCTGGAAACAAGGGAACCTTGCCAGGAGAAAGTTTAACAAGAACCTCTCGCACGATGACATCCCTCTCCTTGGTATAGTGCCTCAATTTGGCATTTAGCTCCTCGGCTGCCTCCAACTTCTGAAGAATAATATCCTGGCGAGCGTGAACTTGAGACAACACTACCAGCGAGCTCATTGGCATGGTTTCTGGTACACTGATGGGATCTACCTTAGGCTTTGGCGTGGCAGTCTTGACTTTTCCCTTCCCCTTCTCTTTTGGCTATCCAGCCGTGAGATTATTCCAAATAAGGACAATGATGAGGGTTCCCTTGATCACTTGGCTGCGATCCTCATCTATCCTTGGCACTTCATTGGACAAACAAATGTTAGAAATTAAGAAAGAGAAAAACAAACTTCCCCTACCCTTGGCAATGCTTTTGTGGGTTTCCTCGATGATGATTCTGCCAACGTTTATCTTGCGCCCCTTGATAATGGAGTGCAAAAGGATCAACCGGTCCTCTGAAACCATGTCATTGTGAGATGTGGGAATGAGATTGTGTTTGATAAAATGGTTCCAACCCAACATCTGAGGCTTTAATGCCAGTCTATTGACAGTCCGGTGGTCGGTGGAGGAGATAGTCCAAGTTGTGCCAGGTTCATACAAGTCTGCCAGTATCTTCTTGCGTTTGGCAGCCTTCATGATCTCGACTTCCTCAAAATATTCATCTCCTCCACTAGGTAAAGAAAAGAGTGAGTTAACATAACCCTGATCAAAGTAGACACACTTACCTCGAATCATCAAAAATTGAGAGTCTTTGGTCAGGTGCACGTAAAACTCTTGAACTATAGTGGCGTAAACCTCTTCCTTCAGCTGGCATAAAGCACTCCACTTGTGCATGTCGACGATGTCCATGAACTCCGGCGGGAATCCAACAGCGACGTCCGGTTGAAAATTGAAGCGCTTCTCATAAAGGAACGATCTTGAAGAGAAGTTCATCTCGAACTTCTTTTGGATTTCATTATTGAAGAACCGCTCGAACTCTTCTTTTGGATTTCATCATTGAAGAACCGCTTTAAAGGAGTAGATGATGAAGCCATGAAGATGAAAAGTCGAGAGAAGAAAAAGAAAGATGTAAGGTTCTTGAATCTTGCTTGAAGAATGATGGAAAGTGAGGAAAATCTTGGAGAAATCGGTTTTAAGGTAAGAGAGAGAAAAAGGTTGAGTGTTTAATAAGGTTTTATAAAGGGTAGCCCAAAAATATGGGTAGATAATGATGGGATGTAGAGAGCTTTAATTGGGAAGAGTTTAATTTTGAATGAAAGTGATAAGTGATAAGGATATAGAAAAGATTTGAAGTGATAGGGTGACCACGATAAAATTAATTATCATTAAAAGGGGGCGGCTAAAGATAATTCTCCCAAAATATTTTTTCATCTTAATCAAGCTAGGGTTTCTTTTTCTTTCTTTACACGAAAAGCCTACGCATGGCCTTGGCATGGAACATGTCATAGACTCTGGCAAGCAAGCGGGCTCCCAGTCTGTCTGGCAATATTCTTGGCATCAATTTCTGTCAAAATTCCTGTACACACTCAATGAAAAATCGCGTAACACATCGAGGGAATAAAAATTGAAAAACGACAGAAAGAGAAAAAAATTCTAATTCCTAAAAGAAAATAAAAACAACTACCCTAATATTTAAAAAGACATTCAAACCTGCGAGCGTTTCATTCTAACTCTGCCAAGAGGATAACCTCCTTGGCATTGTTTTGCTTACTGTCCAAGTAATGCTTTAGACGTTGGCTGTTCACTTTAAAAATTTCTCTCGTTCTTAAGTTCTTAATGTCCATGGCCCCATGAACATATGGCTTCACAACTCTGTAAGGACCCATCCACCTTGATTTGAGCTTACTTGGAAAAAGTTTAAGTCGTGAGTTAAACAATAGAACATGTTGACCTATTTCGAACTATCTTGGCATGATCTGACTATCATGCCAACGTTTTGCCTTCTTGTATATCCTGGCATTCTCATAAGCATGCTTCCTAAATTCCTTCAACTCATTGAGGTCGAACAACCTCTTTTCTCCAGTAACTCTCCATGCCATGTCAAGTTTTCGGATGACCCAATAGGCTTTATGTCCAAGTTCAACTAGCATATGGCATGGTTTGCCAAAGACAAGTCTAAACGGTGAAGTACCCAAAGGGGTTTTAAATGCAATTCTCTAAGCCCACAAGGACTCGTCTAGCCTCAATGACCAGTCTTTCCTCGTTACATTTACAATCTTCTCTAAAATGTTCTTAATCTCCTTATTTGATATCTCAGCTTGTCCATTCGTTTGTGGATGATAAGATGTGGCAATTTGCTATTGAATTCCATAACTGCACAAAGCTTTAGAGATTAAATTACATTTAAAATGAGTACCCTCATCATGAATGATCATTCTAGGGGCACCAAATAGAGTAAAAACATGCTTGTGTAAATACTTGGCAACAACCTTGGCATCATTTATTGGCAGGGCAACAACCTCTACCCACTTTGATACATAGTCAACCACCACAAGAATATACACATTACAAAATGATGGGGAAAAGGACCCTTAAAGTCTATCCCCCATACGTCAAATAAATCCATAGGCATAATGTTCTGGAGCGGCAATTGGTGTATGCCAGAGATGTTCCCTCTCTATTGGAATCGATCGCATGCCTTAGCATACTCGTGGGCATCCTTGTATAGAGTGCGCCAAAAGAATCCTGAATGCAACACCTTGGCAGCAGTCTTCATCCCAGCAAAGTGACCTCCATATGGTGCGGCATGACATAGATGCAATATGTTTTGTTGCTCATCCTCTGGCACGTACCGACGAATCACTTGGTCGGCACACTGTTTGAACAATATCGCCTCATCTCAATATTATTATCTTACCTCTTGTAGAAATATTTTCTTGGCATTGTATGCCAAGTCTGGTGGCAGAATATTGCTTACCAGGTAGTTGACTATGTCAGCGTACCATGACATGGCATAACTGCAAGCAAATACTCATCATAAAACTCATCTCTAATAGTAGTTTTCTTACCATCTTCAATGTGATGCTCCAATCGAGAGAGGTGGTCAACTACTAAGTTTTCACTGCCTTTCTTGTCTTTGATCTTTAAGTCAAATTCTTGAAGTAAGAACGTCCATTGGATCCGTCTAGGCTTGGCATCTTTCTTTTCTAAGAGATACTTCAATGCCGAGTGATCTGTATACACCACAACCTTGTTACCAATAAGATATGATCTAAATTTATCAAAGCAAATACAACCACAAGAAACTCTTTCTCGGTTGTAGAGTAAATTAGTTGCGCGTCATTCAAGGTTCTACTGGCATAGTAGATGGCATGGAAAACCTTGCCATGCAGTTATCCCAAAACTGCTCTAACGACAAAGTCACTGGCATCGCACATGAGCTCGAAGGGCTTATTCCAATCTGGTGCCACGACTATAAGGGCATTGACCAATCTCTTTTTAAGTTTCTAAAATGCTCTCAAACAATAATCGTCAAAAGAAAAGGTGGCATTATGTTCCAACAATGAGCATAAATGTTTAGTAATTTTTGAAAAATCCTTTATAAACCGCCGATAAAAATTGGCATGACCTAGAAAACTTCTTATACCTTTAACACTCATTGGAGGTGGCAATTGCTTAATTACCTCCACTTTGGCTTGATCAACTTCTAGTCCCCTCTTGGTTACCTTGTGATAGATAACAATGCCCTCATTCACCATGAATTGGCATTTCTTCCAGTTCAACACTAGGTTTGTCTTAGTGCATCTCTCCAAGACTTGCTCCAAGCTATGGATACATTCCTTAAATTTTGTACCAAACACTGAGAAATCATCCATGAATACTTCCATGTTGTGTTCGATCATATCAGAAAAAATGGCCATCATGCAACACTAGAATGATGTTGGCGCATTATATAGACCGAATGGCATCCTTCTAAAGGCAAATTTCCCATACGGACACGTGAACATGGTCTTCTCTTGATCATCCGGGGCAATGGCAATTTGATTATAACCCAAATAACCACCCAAAAAATAGTAAAAATCTTAACATGCCAACATGTCTAACATCTGGTCAATAAAAGGCAAGAGGAAGTGGTTCTTCCTTGTAGCCTTGTTAACCTTCTGTAACCCACACACACTCTCCATTCGGTGATGATCTTAGAGGGAATCAATTCATCTTCACTATTTTGCACCACAGTCATGCCACATTTCTTTGGCACGCACTGCATCGTGCTAACCCAAGAGCTATCGGAAATAAGATAAATAATTCCGGCATCAAGACATTTTATTATCTCTTTCTTAAAGACCTCTTTCATGCTCGAGTTTAGCCATCTCTGACCTTCAATAGTCCTCCCATTGTATTCATCTAGAAAGATCTTGTGCATGCTAATGATTAGGCTAATACCTTGGATGTCTACCCAGTTCAAACCCAACGCTTGCTTATAATCCCTTAATATTGCCAGTAATCTTTCCTCCTGATCATTAGTGAGATCAGTGGCAATAATCACTAGTAGAGTTGAGTGCTCACCTAGATAGGCATACTTCAAGTGTTCTGGCAGTGGCTTAAGCTCCAAATCTGGTGGTTCCTCAATTGATGGTTTCAATTTTTTATCTCTCTGCCGGCCAACTGGAGTGGCTCAAAGTAACTCACATCTTCAGCCTCCAAGGTTGATTCCTCAAGTTTTTCAAATAGTTCAGCTATGTCGTCAAGCATGTTGTCATCAAATTCGACATCCTGACACAACTGTGACACATCCAAAGTATAAATGGCCGCCATCATCTCCTTGGCTTGACATTCATCCGGTTCATCTGCACATTTCAAGGCTTGAAACATGTTAAAAATAACATGTTGGTCATTTATTCGCATGGTTAGTTCCCCTTTATGAACATCAATAAGTGCCCTACCCGTGGCAAGGAATGGCCTACCCAAAATAATTGGCACATTAGTGTCAGCTTTATAATCCAAAATGATAAAATTAGCTGGAAATATAAATTTGTCTACCTTTACCAACATATCCTCAATCTTACCCTTAGTATGTACATAAGATCGGTCTGCCAACTGAAGTGTCACTGTGGTAGGTCTTGCTTCTATGCCAAGCTTCCTGAAAACAGATAGTGGCATCAAATTGATACTAACTCCTAAATCACACAATGCCTTACCCATGAATTTATTACCAATTGTACAAGGGATAGTAAAACTCCTTGGATCATTCAACTTTGGTGGCAATCGATTTAGGATCATGGCACTGCATCCTTCAGTAAGAGCAATAGTTTCAAACTCTCCCAACTTCCTCTTTGTGGACAAGATGTTCTTCATGAACTTTACATAGTTGGGAATTTGCTCAATGGCCTCTACCAATGGAATGTTAATTTGAAATTGCTTAAGCACTTCTAAGAAGCGTTTAAGTTGGTAGTCATGCTTGTGTTTTTGATGCCTTGCTGGAAATGGTGGTGGTGGATACACATATGCTGGCACTGTCGGCTTTGCCGAGGCTCAGCTGGCATCCACTTTGGCATCAATATGTTTTTTGGCCTCATTTTGCTTGTCATTATTGTTAACATCATGGTTGACACTGGAACTAGCATCATTGTGGGCATAACCATTGGCATCATCTGCTTTATCTTTCTCCTCTAATTCCCTGGCCTTGTCTGTTGGCACAAGCTTAGCATCTTGGCTATCAACCGGCTGCTTGGCAGCCATCTTAGCTTTGCACTACTTACCACTTCGAAGAGTTATTGCCTTGCATTGCTCATTTCCTTTGTGTCGAGCATCTTCATTGTCGCTTAGAAAAACACCTTGGGGTCTTTGTCTAAGTGCATTAGCAATTTGCCCAATCTACACCTCCAAGTTCCTTATCGATGCTACCAAACTCAAGACTGTGGCATCATTCCCTTCTATATACACCGTGAGAGTGCCTCATTGGTTAAGTCCTTGCCCTTGCTGAAAATTGTTTTGAGCTTTTTGTGTCATGGCATTTTGATAGAATGTTGGCATGACATTGTTATTCAGCCTTTGAGCGTTTTGGCGTGAAGAATTGTACTGGTTGCCTCCTTGATTTCCCCAAGTTAAGTTAGGGTGCTGTCATTATAAAAACAACCAACATTGCCAACAAAATTTACCGACTCAGGGTTGACTGGGCAATCATCCACATGATGGTTCTCTCCACAAATGATACAAAACAGATCTAGTGTTTTAACTTCTTGGGCCTCAATTTTCATTTGCGATGTTCTCACCTTGCTAGTGAGGTTGGAAATTTCGGTATGAATGGACATAAGTTCATCAACCTTCAATTTCCCACTAGTTTTGGTTCTGGTCCCAAGTCTAGCAACTGGATATTCAAAGTCATTGATCGCTATCTGATAAGTGCCCAAAAGTCCTATATTTTGACCCCTTATCATGGAAATTATCACTCAACCTACACCCATTTGATTGCATTATGGCCTTTCATGCATAGATTTCATCATTTATACCTTTGATCTTATTATTCTGTTTATTCTATGAAAAAAGTACTATTTAATGTATGATTGGTATTCTTGCAGATTTGCACTGCTGGAGAAGGATGTTGTCGACACGGCACAGAAAGCAGGAGGGAATTTGAGACCAAAGTAGCAGATAACAAACCTTATCGAGCCAAGCCAAATGACAGTTTCTACTGAGGGAAGCTGATGAAACCTTTCACAGCAAAGCAGACCGAAGCCGAGGCAGCGAAAGCCAGGCCGCAACAGCAACTCATCAGGGAGCAAAATGGGCAAAGTGGTAGCCGACTTGTAGAGCTTTTAACGTTGGATTTTTCTACACACTTTGCGCGGAAACTGGAGCTAGAGAAGAGGAGGAAATCATGGAAGGAAGTATAAAGTTGGACTTTTGGTCAAAAGTGTATATTGTAATAAATTAAAGAGATTTACTTCTTTAATAAAGTCTAGTCCAACTTAACTTCCTCTTCAAGAAGGATTTGTGCCTACACCTTCCCTTATATAAAGGCTTGCCGCCATGAAGAAAAGAGGGGGAGATCGGATCAAGAAAGGGAGAAGAGCTTAGGATTAGTTTCATTATGTTCTAAATTTATTAGGGTTAGGATTAGTTTGTTTAGTAGTTGTGTGAAAACTCTTGTACTTAGTTTTTGTTCTTAATGCAATAAAAGTAAAGGTTTTCTTATTCTGGCTTTAATTATTTTTGCATTATACTCAGGAGAGGATTTGTGAGATCATCCATTTGTTCAATATCGGGAGATTTTAGCTTACGAAAGGAATAAGTACGATTTTCGCCCCACGTGGTGTTAACTAACTCGGCCTAGGGATAGGTTAGAGTTTCAGCGGCTAAAAAAGTGTATGAACAGTTGGTGTTTGCCCTTTGATTCACGTCGGGAGGTATCATCAGAGTTCAATCATCAACTAGCGTTCCGTGCTTAGGGATAAGGCGAAACCACCCAAGGGCGCTTTTTCGAGCCTTAATTGTATCTTCCCACGAGCAAGGGGTTGCCGCGGCAGGACTTCAGCCATTACATCCGTGACAGGGATTTAGGTCACTGCCATGGCAGTATTGCGTTGCTGCATTCATGATAGAAATGAAGTCAAGAGGATTCCACATTATGACACACTCTAATCGAGCCCATTTTCTCATCTTGATTCCTTTTCTATTTTATTTACTGGATTTCATTAAGTTAGTTAGTTTTAGATTATATCAAATCACCCAATTAATTTGTGTTTTTACTTTATTTATTTTGTAGTGCGAGGGAGTAGAACCGAAGGTTGAGTACCAATCCCTGTGGAGATGATACTCTTATACTTATCCTATATATTACTTGCGTTGTAACCCCCTTAGCCCGACCTAGACGGTTGACCCGAACTACAAAGATTACACAGGGAAAACCAAAGTCAACCCGAAGGTTAACCATGATTAACGACCCTTTTTTCTTTTTAAACTTGTATAGATGCACATTAACCCTAAGCAAACACTTGAGAAACATATACGTGGAAAGCACAATGATCAGATTTCAATAAAGGACTCAATTGCGCAATTCACAAATATTAGGGACCAAAATGTAAATTCTGGAAATTATAAGGTCTTAACTGATTTTAGGGTTACCAAAATTTAATTAGGCATATTACATGCTTCCCTGTCAAATTTCACCTTCATTGGACATCTCAAACTCATGCAATTGCAAATACAATTTTTAGGACTAAAACGTAAAGCTTGCAAACCTCAACCACATTCAAATCAGTGCCCAACGGTCTACTGTTTCAAAACGGTGTTGACCGTTCCAAAACACGAGTTCGTTTCGAGACTAGTTCCGAAACAGGGCCTTCTAGTGGCCAAATGGTTCCGAAACAATCACCAGCCGTTTCGAAACACTTAGGCCAATACAGGCCCCCGTTTCGAAACGCCAATGCCTGTTCCGATACGGTCTGCCCAGAAGCTGCAGATTTTGCTGGTTTTTCAAAAATAAATCCACTCAAACACATCCTAATGACTTCCTAACCATGCCAACAAGTCATCATACATATAAGGTGCATATTTGCAACTTCTAAACATATTCATAGCATCAAACATGAAACTTCACATGTCTATAGGCATGCATCCTAATATCCAAAACCAAACAACCAACAAATCTCCAAATCAAACATCAAAAGGCCAATTACAAATCCAAATCATCAAAAGCATCATGCCACAAACTAGGGAGTCCAACACACCTCCCATATCACATCTTAGGTTCCCATTGCCAAAATACCAAAACTAATAGTGTATGAAAACATCACCATACATGAGCTTAGTTTCCCTTGGACTCTTAGCCTCCTTGTTGCCCTCAAACGCCTCAATTATCTGCATTATTGGTTCAAGAGAGAGAGCGTAAGCACAATTGCTTAGTGAGGCATGCTCTAAAGAAAACAACACAATAATGCATCTTAGAAACCACTTTCAACAAGCTTTAAAACACATGCTCATCTCTTTTCAAGCAGCCTTGCATACTTTACAAGGATCTCATGCTTCATTATAATCAACATATCATATTGGCTTTCAAGTGATAATCCATAACCATTTAAAACACAAAAACACAATCGGATACGCGGATTACAAGCGTTGTCCCACACGCTTCATACACACTACCGAACAACACAAGGTGGAGTTTACCGGTACAATCACAACCCCTCAACACCCGTGATGGAGTTTAATGGTACAATCACAACCTCTCAACATCACTCATCGGTAGTTGTATAATTCCACTAACGAGTACACGGGACACATAACACAAGATCCACACACGGACTTTTAACCACCGTTGTGATCTTACCTTACTCGTTAGTATACTTGGATGGAGTTTACGATACAATCACAACCCCTCAACATCCAAGGCGACTTTATTCACGGTGCACCCAATCCTATAGTCGGCTAACTATATCAAATTCAAGTACTTTAAAACCATTACATCACTTGCCAATATACATCATATAACATCAACAATTCACTATTTTAAAGCATTTAAACAAAGCCATTAAACATCATGCATCACTATGCATCAAATCCATATTAACAATATGTTAAACCAAGGATCTCTTACCTTGAGCATCCTTCATTACATGGCTTTCAAAACTAGCATTAACCATCCTAAAACATGATTCCAAAACAGAATTTAAACATGCAAATTATAACCAATGCATCGAACCACTTCATGGCTCATCCAAGAGAGTTTTTCCGAAAACTTACTCTTGAGCTTAGCTAAGTTGTTTAGTCTTAAACTAAGCTCCCAAAACCTTCAAATAATCGTTTCAAAGCTGGAAACCCAACTCCACTCACCAATTACGTTTCGCTTGCTTGCCGAAACGCCAATCAAGCCTCCGGATCAACTCCAAAGGTGCCCGAAGATGTGTCTCATGTTTTAAACACATCAAAGCATAGGATTAATGCATCATCATGCATTGAAATCTTCAGCCAACACACTTAAACTCGTTGCTCTAACCAAAACCAACATTTCGGCCACCAAACACAACCGAAATCACCTCCAAACTCTTCCAAACATAACCTAGCCAAGATCCATCACTTCTAAACATTTCTAAACATCAATTAACATCCAAAATGAACCTAAACTCGTCCTTATACCTCCAGCTATAACAGAACACCAAGATCACCCCAAAAACCACCATTTTCTTAAGCAAAAACTTAGGAAATTCAACCCATTCGGGATTGCTTTGATAAAACCTTATTTCCACTTCATTAAACATCAAAAATACACTTAAGATTCATCTCAAAATAGAGCCCAAGCAATCACAACGAAATTCTTCAAGATTTCTTCCAAATCTTGAGTTTTAAGCCAAAATCAAGTTTCTAACATTAAAACCATTTACAAAACTTAAATTAAGGATTGTTAACTTGGGAATTTCAGTAAAGAACTGAGTATTTAGAGGAGAAGAACAATCTTACCTCTAAATGGTGATTTCTCCTTAATTTGAGCCAATTTTCTTTAAAATCCAATGAGGAAATCAAAAGGATTTGATGCTAGATTGATTAGGAATAAATTGATGATAGAAATCTCATCAATTGAAGTGAAAATCAATGAAAAAGTTGCTGGAGAAAAGTGTTTGGATGATGGAATTTTGAGAGAAAAAGGAATGAGAAAATTTTAGGAAAAAGTAGTTATAAATTCTAAAAAGTAGTTTCACTTTTCTTCTAATTAATTAAAACATTAATTAATCCACCCAAATTAAGGAAAAATCTGGAGAAATCATTTTTGGGTAAATTAGCTCCTTAAAGATTTAAAGTTTCAATCCTTACAAAACAGTTACCACTGAACTTTTCAAAAATCGCATTTTAGTCACTATTCAAAATGTAGTACTTCCAAACCTTATTTTGCAAAATTGATTTCACCACTCTCTTATATATATTAAAAGAGGATTTTTAGATATTTTTCCATATTTTTAAAGCATCCCGAACTAGGCTTTCCCTAAAACCTCCTTTTATATTCGAACCGAAAAACAGACCGGTCCGGTTCAGACCCTAAACTTATAAGCCCAAAATTGGGGTGTTACATGCGTCGTGTATACTTGCACAAATTGCAAAGCACTATTTACACGCAACAAGTTTTTGGCGCCTTTGTCGTGGATTGACAACTTTTGTTTTTATTTTATTGCACTTAATATTTTATTTAGTTTACTATTTTATTTTATTTTTGTATTAATAAAACTTGGTTTTATCTTGGTGCATAACCAGAGTTAACCCATGAAGCCCATTGCGAGATCCAGATCCATAAATCGAACACACTTATCGAAGGCTTAGACGAGAGAACGAAGCCGCAATGCAGCAACCTGAGGACCTACCTCGAGGTCGCGGCCTCAACCAAGTGCTGTCAGGACACAATGTCATAGGGCAGCACCCTGCTGATGGGCAGCCAGTTGATGATGAGTAGTAGCTCTCGACAGGAGATAGAGCAAATCTACGAGCTCCATTCGTACCAGTTCGACACCCTACAGTCCGAGATTACATTAAAGATGACCTGAATGGACTAAACCCTAGAGTTGTTACCCCAAAGGTTGAGGCTGCCCACTTTGAGCTGAAGCATGTGATGTTTAATATAATCAATTCGATTGGGAAATTTGGCGGCTCCGCAACTGAAGATGTCAGACATCACCTCAAGTCCTTCCTCCAGATCTATAACTCATTTAAAATTCAGGGAGTACATAAGGATATTCTTAGATTGAAGCTGTTCCCCTATTCACTGAGGTATAGGGCAAAAACCTGGCTCAACAGTATCTCAACAGGATAAATTGGATATTCTTTGTCGTGATTTTCTAGCTCGTTTTAATCCTACAAATTTAACTAACAAACTACGTAACGAGATCACTTCTTTTCGACAGGCTGATGACGAGTCCAAGCATGAGGCTTGGGAGCGTTATCGAGATCAATTACACAAATGCCCCTTGCACGGATTCCTTGTATGCACGCAAGTGACCATGTTCTACAATGCGGTTAACACGACAACTAGGATGATGCTCGATGCCTCGACAAACAACATACTCTTAGATAAAGAGCCGGAAGAAGCCGTAGAGATCCTAAATAGGACGGCCAAGAATGATTATCAGTTTCCCACGGCTAGAAGGGGAGGAGTCCGCCGTCAAACCTCAGTTAATGAATTAGAGCCCGAGGGCTCAATTTCATTCCAGATCGCCACCTTGACGAAGCTAGTTATGAACTTATAGTTGCAAAGCAATCAACAGAAAGTCAAGGTAATTGATTTATTTTGCGAAAACTGTGGGGATAACCATACTTTTTTTGAATGTCACAGAATCTAGATTCAGCCTGTTATGTTGGAAACTTCAATCGCAACAACAACCAGATGTCCAACAATTACAATCCAGTCTGGAAAAAGCACCCCAACTTCTCCTGGAGTAACCCTAGCAATGCCCTCAATCCGCAAAATCAAAATGCTCCAGCAGCTGGATTTCAGCAGCAGCAGCAAGCCAAACAACCAATGCAATCTAATTCTCTCAGAAACACTTTAAATGCTTTTATGGCTCAAACTAGTACATATTTGGCTAACACTGACAAGTTCATTAAAAAGACAAAAACTTTTATGGACAGAACCGAGATGCGGCTGCAGAATAATGAGGCCACACTGAAATCCTTGGACAGATTGCTCAGATTCTGAACACCAGGCCAGTTGGAGGATTCCCTAGCGACACTGAAGCCGCTAAGGGAACGTCGTATGAATAGTGCAAGGCTGTAACTACCAGGAGTTGTATTCAACTACAAGAGCCACTGGCCAAACATCTAACAAAGGAGAAATCATAAGAGCGCAATGTCCCTACACAGTCTAACGATAAGGATGTCGCGACACCAGTCATGACAAATCCTGCCACCGCAGATCCTGTGACATCACCCACAAGGCCCAGAGACAGCCCACCAGCTCCACCATTCCCACATAGGCTGAAACAACCCAATCAAGAGTATTAGTTTAAAAAGTTTCTAGATATACTTAAATATGTACATATCAATATACCTCTGGTGGAGGCTATCAAGGAGATCCCAAACTATGCCAAGTTCCTCAAGGACATAGTGTCAAAACGAAAAAGGATTGAGGAATTTGAAACGGTGGCTGTAATAGAGGAATGCATGATCACATTACACAATCGAACTCCACCCAAGCTCAAAGATCCTGGAAGCTTTCTCATACCAAGCACGATCGGGAACACATATGAGGGGAGAGCGCTATGTGATTTAGGTGCAAGCATAAATATCATGCCCAAGTCTGTCTTTAAAAAAATTAGAGATTGGGACAACACAACCAACTACAGTGATGCTGCAACTTGCCGATGGATCACATGTACAACAGGAAGGGAATATCGAAGATATCCTAGTAAATGTGAATAAGTTTATTTTCCCTACTGATTTCCTCATCTTAGATTGCGATGTAGATGAAAGAGCTTCGTTGATACTTGGACGATCATTCCTCGCAACTGGGAGGACTGTAATCGACGCAGAGAAAGGAGAACTGACAATGAGGATTAATGATGAGCATGTTACAATTCATATCTTGAACAGTAGGAAACATGCCAATGATACAACAACTTGTCAGGCACTACAGACCACTCAGCAACAAGGTAGCAGTAAGGAACAAAAAGGCCCCATCACTGAAGCGGTAGAATGCCACGACAAACATATTGGACCATGCCATGCCACACGCCACGACAAGCAAAGGGGAGAACATGGACAAAGGCTTCTACCACATACAAGAGAATATGTTACGAGGGATAAGGAAGTATACACTTTAGGGGATGCATCCAAGTGCACTCTTTTATTGCACTAATCTTTTCTCTTTTTACTTTATTTTTATTTTTAGGTTCAGTTTTTATTTTTCAGAATAATTTTTATTTCGAGTTATCTATATTTCTTTTTCACAATTTTTTCAGAATAATTTTTTTCGTTTCTTGTTTTTTAGGAGGGAGATCGAGAAGGAAAGAAGGGAGGAACTAATGGTTTGGAGAAGTGACTATTACCTGCCGCAGCATTTGACGCCCAATGCGCTGCGAGAGTCGCAACTGCTAGTTTCCCAACGGGCAGAACTGCAATGGATAGAAAAAACTAGTAACAGACGCGGTCGCAATTTGTGCTTCAACGGCACAATGTGCCGAGACTCTATAAAAAAGGCCACTATTCTCCTTTGTTTTTCAGTTCCTACTTTTTTCTACTTTCTTGAATCTCACAGTTATTCACGCTCAATTTTGCTCTCAATTCTTTTTACTCTCTCTCAATTACGCTCGCTGCTCTTATACAATTCAAATAGCAACCAGAGGAGCATCTGCTAGCGCTGCCGCGACAGCAGCCTATACTCGCTTCGCACCGACATCAATGGAAGAATGGTCTAAAACGCACTACATCTCGCAGCAGGTGTGGGAAGAGCAAGGGTTCCAAGAATCCAATGAACAAAATTACGGAATCAAGCCCTTCCTTTTCAACAAGATCATACACCGGAAGTGGCAAGTTTTCTGCCTCTAGCCGGCCCAGGCTAATCTCACGATAAATCGAGAGTTTTATGCTTATAGACCAAGTGTCAATTCATTGTTCGTGCATGTGAGGGGAAAAGCCATCAACATCGATGCCGACACAATCAACATGTTCTACGGCTTGTACATTGAAAGAGATGAGCATTCCAAGGTTTTGGAGGCCCTAATAGAAGATGATTTCCTGCGCATTAAGGAAGAGCTTTGCTTCACCGTCACACCTTGGGAGGCCGGATCACACAGAGGCTCGGTGCAGCGGCGATATCTACGGCTGAAAGCCAAACTATGGAACAAGTTCATCTGCTACCGCCTTCTGCTGACTTCCCACAGCACAGCCGTTGATTGACCCAGGCTTTCTCTTTTCCATTCTATTATGCACAGTCGTAAAATTAATGTAGGTAATTTAATTGTGCAGGAAATCTACAAATGCATAGTGAAGGAGAAGGAGCCGCTCTATTTTTTGTTACTCATCACCGGCCTCTGCACAGAGAATGAAGTCTCGTTCGACAGAACTGTCGAACTCACAAAAGAAAGACAAGGATGGGACAAGGTGACATGCCACAAAATAATGGAGATCTCAGATGCCGAGCCTCTGCATGCCACATCGATGTAGAGTATTGCCGTGGCAGCAGCCTTAGCATCCATCCCGGTGACACCTCAATCGCATGCCCCTGCTGCCGCATACCCCCAGCAAATTCTGAACAACCTGGAGGTAATGAACCAATGCCAACAACTGTTCATGGCGTATACTAGGGACTTCCACACCGCAACAACTCAGTGGATCCAAAGGAGGTTCCTTGATCCGATGGTCCAATTCCCCATCTTCCCTATTGTTGTCTTCTCTACCGGCGTCACAGTATAGCATAGAGCCCAAGAAACTCCTGCCGCCGCTTCTTCCAGGAACCACCAGCCTGCCGCAGCCTCCAATACACTTTCTGCAGTAGCAAGGAGAGGCAAGCGCAAGGCTGGCTTAGACACACCGACCAGATCCATACCCCACACCACCTCAGATAGTGACCATTATGTTAGTCGGGTGTTCAACTTGATCAACCGCATGGGACTAAACATGAACAATGTTGACCTTGATTCCCTTGAAGAGGTGGATGCCCCAGCAGCAAAACCCATCCCACCATCACACGTCATCCACCTCGAGAGTCCAAAGGAATCAAGCGAGCAACTTCTAAACTAACGAAAATGATAATTTTGGAGTCCGACAGTGATGAGGAGGATTATTCTGCCACCTCTAAATCCATTTCAATTCCTCTTCAATTTTTTCTACTTATATATTTATTCCCTCATATTTTGTTATTTAATTTTTTCTATCTTATGTATGAAATGTAAGCATTGAAGGCAATGCTTGGTTCGCGTTTACGGGTGTAGGTTGAGAGGCTGAGGCACTACCATGCCGCGACCGTATAATATAATTTCCATGCAGATTTTGTGCTTCTACTTGTTAAATTTTTTTATTGCATCTTCCTTAACCGAATTATGTTTATGCCTCGGCATTACTTTCTATCAATTGCCTCAGTTTAGTTTTAATTAATTTCTTGGCAATAGAACTCTCTCTTCTTACCATTGTTTAGAACTGTTTAGAGCATTTACTTTTAGGATGCTTAAAGGAAGATAACTTAGGAATACACTATGAGATTAAAACTTAAACACCCTTGTGACTTTCATGATTTAAGGAATTCTAGTACACTTAAGATATAGACTAGCATAGAAAGAAAATTGGGTAAAAGTCAGAGGTGCCCACCACTGGCTCTAGCTTAAGAAAGCCCTAGAGGTGCCCGAAACCGACTCTAGGCTAATCACTAGAGGTGCACAAAACTGGATCTAGTAGGTTAGGTTGCTTTAAAAAAACCCAAGATGAAGTAGTTTAATGCTTAAGTCTTTACTTAGTATCCTTGTAATCATCTTGTTCACAATACATTCACACACTCACAAATCTTATAGTTTGATTTTAGGGAATTCCTAGGGTATCCAAAGACTTAAGGGCCGAAGCGTTCTTCCCCATGGTTTGGAGAGAGAGGGAACAATAAGACCAAGGAGACGGTTTATAAAAACTAAGGTTTGGTAATTGATGGTTTGCATTGCTTGAGGACAAGAAATAGTTTAAGTTTGGGGGTGTGATAAGAGCCCAAAAGTCCTATATTTTGACCCCTTATCATGACAATTATCACTTAACCTACACCCATTTGAGCTGCATTATGGCCTTTCATGCATAGATTTCATCATTTATACCTTTGATCTTATTATTCTGTTTATTTTATGAAAAAGGTACTATTTAATGCATGATTGGTATTCTTGTAGATTTGCACTGTTGGAGCATGATGATGTCGACACAGCACAGAAAGCAAGAGGGAAGATGAAGCCAAAGTAGCAGATAACAGACCCTGATTGAGCCAAACCACATGATAGTTTCTACTGATGGAAGCTGATGAAACCTTGTAGAGCAAAGAAGACCGAAGTCGAGGCAACGAAAGCCAGGCCGCGGCAGCAACTTGTTAGGGAGCAAAATGGGAAAAGTGGTAGACGATTTGTAGAGCTTTTAACGCTGGATTTTCTACACACTTTGCGTGCCAACTAGAGCTCGAGGATAGGAGGAAAACATGGAAGGAAGTATAAAGTTGGACTTTTGTTCAAAAGTGTATATTGTAATAAATTAAAGAGATTTAGTTCTTTAATAAAGTGTAGTCCAAGTCCAACTTAACTTCCTCTTCTAGAAGGATTTGGGCCTACACCTTCCCCTATATAAAGGCTTGCCGCCACGAAGAAAAGAGGGTGAGATCGGATCGAGAAAGAGAGAAGAGCTTAGGATTAGTTTCATTATGTTCTAAATTTCTTAGGGTTAGGATTAGTTTGTTTATTAGTTTTTTGAAAATTCTTGTACTTAGTTTTTGTTCTTAATGCAATAAAAGTTAAAGTTTTCTTATTCTGGCTTTAATTATTTTCGCATTCTACTCTGGAGAGGGTTTGTTAGATCATCCATTTGTTCAATATCGGGAGAGTTGAGCTCACGAAAGGAATAAGTATGATTTTCACCCGACGTGGTTTTTATATGATAACTTGATTATCATTAGAACTCCTGAAGAGCATCAAATTGGAAACTCATGAAGAGCTTTCAAAGCATTTATTGAAAGTATTTGAGAAAATGAATCCTAAGATGGGGTTTTGTCTCGACTTAAAGATCGAGCACTTAAATATGCGTTTTTGTCTATGAATGGATATAAGCTTAAAGAATCTTAAATAAGATTCAGTATGGATAAAGCATATCTACATAGTACCTTAATGATTGTAAGTTTGTAATATGTGAATAAATTTATCTTCGAAAGAAAGATAAATGAATCCTTGGTCTGGAAGCACCATATATTAGTTGGTCCAGAAATATCATCTAAAGACTTCAAAGAATAATACCTTGATATCTTCAAACATTAATCGCTGTCTCCTCAAATCATGTAGAAATAATTGTTATGCATGAGGCAAGCAAAAATGTGTTTGGCTAAGACTATTGATCCAACATATTCAGATAATTGTGATTTACTTTCACAAGATAAGATACAAGCTATCTTATGTGGAGATAATTCGAAATTTATATCTCAATCGAAATGTGGATACATCAAAGATGAAAAAATGAAACATATTACTCCAAATTTTTATCTCTCACGATCTTCAGAAAAATAGTATTCAATATAAAATTATGAAGATTAAAAATCTCATGTGATGTTTTCATGAATGGGAGTGTAACACCCCCTTTCCGGTCTGATCGAGAACTGGATCGGAAGGTGCTACCGATGAACAATGCAGCAATCGGTGCAATAAAATTTCATTTTATTATCCACATTTAAAACAAAATATACAATAACACATTACCACAATGCGTCTTAGTCCAATTAGTTCTTACAAAGCAATAATTAATCATTTAGGACTAATTCTTAACTATTACAAGCTTTAGGGACCAAACTATAAATTCGATAACTTAGAGGTCCTCTATTGCAATTGATTTTACTACGGTGAAAATCAATACAATATTAACAAGCATGTACAATTTCATACAATTTGGAGTTCATTTACTCATTCGATTGATTTATTCTAAATTTAATGGTCAAACTGTAAATTTTGCAAACTGCCAGATTATGCCTTTTAACTAACTTAACTAACCCTATATCAAAACACCTTAAGGCTGTTTCGAAACGGGTGTACGGTGATCAACCTATGTTGACTTGTCCTTAATCTGTATCGTTACGGGCAAGCCTTGTATCGGTACGGGTTGACTCCTTTTTTACCTTAACTTTGACTCGTTTCGATACACTATAGACCCGTATCGAAACAATGAATTCCAGTAGCAAAATGTTCTGATATGGCCTCAAACCGTATCGATACGCCATGTTCCTAGAGTACATCGAGCTCATGAATTCCAGTAGCAAAATGTTCCGATATGGCCTCAAACAATAAATATAGGTCGTAGCCCTAAGACTGTAGTCCTCCCGTACACCGAGCTCATGAATTCTATGGCATGCCAATTGTATCCAAAGTCCATTCAAATCCAAGGTTTTAATACCAATATCAATATTTCAATAATCAATATTAAATAATAACTCCAATAACAAATGTCTGTAAAGTTACCAATAGTGAACATGTCTCAATATCAATATTTCATAATTTCAATGTCAATGTCATTATCCGATGGTTCATTCACAATGTTTCTATATCAAAAGTTGTATCAATAACAATGCATGATGACAATACCAATGATTATGTCCGATGTTCAATACTAACTTACTGATGCTTACCAATGGATCTGACTATCAATCCGATGGAACTTCCTTGAAAGGAATGATAGCTATTAAATCGAAATCAACAATAATAGATTCGGGAAGGCTCCTCACATATTCCCGAGACTCCAACTACACTCACCTTCGAATCCTATGCTCCTACGGCTCTCGGATGACAACTACCTTGTTCCTAGCCTTCGGTGAATTTGATGGATACTCCTTTTTATTATCTTGAGTTGGGAAATCAATAAGGAGATTATTAGGATCGATATTCTAATATTGAAATCAATATCTAGGCTTAGGATCATCATTATCATTGAAAACCTCCATGGATGTTAAACCTAGCTTGATTTTACACCATCAAGACTTCATGGATTAATTAATAGTTTTAGAGAAATAATCTTACCCAACCAAGAGCAATGATTCGATAACAATAAGACAAAGAAAATCAAAGCTTAAAATCTCCTACAATGGAGGTGCTTGCTTGATAGGAGAAGGGGAGGTGCTTGCTTAAGGTTTGTACCCGGTAAGCTCTCTTTCTTTCATCTTTTCTTTTTATTTGCTTTGGCCGAATGGCCTTTCCTTCAAATGAAGGAACCCATTTTTATTGGATTATAGTACGGTGACTTAAATGAGGAGGGGCTAATCGCAAGATTAGTCCCTCAACTCTCGGGAGTTCATAGCCTTGCCCCCAAAGTTCCAATTTTTCACAATTTAGCCACTAAAAGTTTCTATCTTATTCGATAGGGTCCAATAACAATGATTTAACATAATTAGAGTCCAATCAATAATTAGCTAGCCGATACTATTTTTAGACATTGTTAATGCAAAATTTCTGATCATCGGGACCCAATTCCAACTAGACTGAATTTTGGGGGTGATACTGTTGCGTGTAAAATAGTCTATCGCAATTATAGTGCAAGTATACACGACGCAAGTAGTAAAGTGATACGAAGTATCGGATATCGTCTCCACAGGGATTGGGCTAATAGCTTCACCTAGATTCACTGCACGAAAGTAAAGGAAATAATTAAGAGTTGTCACGAGAATAATAAAGTAAAAACGTAATTAAAAGGATTTGAGATATCAAGATAGAGAGAATGGGCTGGTATTGAATTGCTCAGTAATGTAGGTATTGAATTGCTTAGGATCTCCAGTTCTGTCGTCGCACCCGTCGCCGACAGCACCTGTCGCGGCGTCTGTCCGTTAGCTGTCGCGACAGCGAACACTAACTCAGTACTTCAAGCTTGGCAAGAATCCCAGATCTGCCTTGCCCTATCCCTAGGCACAAGTCTGTCGATGATCACGTCTTTGATGATACCTCCCGGCGTGAATCGAAGGATGAACACCGATGTGTATGAATTCTTCCTTAGCCACTTAACCTCGCCCTATCCCTAGGCACGAGATGGTTCAACTATAAACTAGAGAACGCGCTCTTATCTCTTTCGTATACTTAACTCTCCCGATGCTAAGTAAATGGATAACCTCACAATGCTCTCCCGATGCTCTTGCAAGATATTAAAACCAAGATAAAAGAACTTGAAGTTTATTTTATTGAACTTGAAAAATCCTAAAACAAAGCAACCCTTGCAACTACTTTACAAAACAACCCGTAGCCCTAGGGGGAATTTAGAACATGTCGGTGACAGGTAAACGACAGGGTTTAGGTTTCGGTTATGGGGTAATCGGTTATGCCCTAGGTTTAATCTATGCCCTTATATAAGCTTTGGGCTCAAGTTATCTAAGGTAACAAGGATTACAACTTTAATTAAAAGTAAGATTCTAATAAAGACTAAATCTCTAATGTCTCCTACTTTCCAGCCGCATCCTTATTTTGTGGGAATTCCTTTCCTTGAGCTTTGGCTTGACATATCTTTGGATCCGGGGCTTGGAAAAATATTTGGCTTTCACACGACAGACGAGCAGATTTTTCTCTATCTATCGAGGTCCACTTTACTTTTCCTCTTCATAAGTCTGCTGTCACCATGCTGTCACGACAGGTCCATGACAGGTTCGTCTTCTTCAGCTGCTTGTCCAGTTCAGCTCTCCTGCTTATCTGCCCTGCGCCTGCCTTCGACATCTACTGTGACAGATACCTGCAAAAATAGCCATCTTTCAGTAGAATCCGTGCCTTTTATATAATTGTGATGTTTTATTGAAAACTAACCTAAATGCAATGCAATGATGCTTGAATGCAGCAGAAATATGGGTTAAAAAGGGTGTAAATAATAGAACTTTTACACACTCAACACACCCCCAAACTCAAGTTTTTGCTTGCCCTCAAGCAATGAAGACTTAAAAGAAAACTGAAATTTTTTGTGTTGGCCTTCAAACAGTGAACTGTCCCTTACCTGTCCCTCATTCTCTATGGCGGCAGCAACCTGTCGGAAAGGTTAGGATCTGTCCGGAATCTCCCTATAGCTCTCGTGCAGTGTGTGCATGCTTGTGAACAGTTATATGCTAAGACTCTCTTAGTTTCACTAGAATATTCAACTCCTTAACTCGAATTTTTATGCCAAAGTTTACTTTCTTTTAGAAGGCACATTTTCATGCTTCTTTTTCTTCTATTTTCAAGCTAAGTTTTTCTAGAGCCAGTTTCGGGCACCTCTAGTTAGCTTCCTAGAGCCGGTTTCGGGCACCTCTAGGTTTTTGATTTTCTTTTGCTAAACTTCTTTCCTAGAGCCAGTGTTAGGCACCTCTAGGGGCTATCCAAGTTCTAAGCTTCCTATTCTAGTTTGGCTAAAAGAAATCTAAGCAATATAACAGTCACAAAAGTGTTTAAGTTTTCAGAACTATAGAAAGACTCTAAACTTTTCCTTAACATGTCCTAAAGATGCTGCCACGACAGAGCCGTCATGACAGGTAAGTTAACTTCACAGTTTTAAGCCAACAATTTAAACTTTCTGATATTTTTTTTTAAAAAGGAACTTAAAAAAATAACACAACAATTAATAAAAAGACATAAAACTCCATTGATGATGGAGGGTTGCCACCCCCAAACCCGAGGGTTGCATTGCCCCCAATGCAAAAATGACATGAAAAATAAAAGAAAGAAAAACAAAGTACATCACAAAATATAACGGCAGGCAGCAATAAGAGGAAAATAAAGACTTAAATTTTCAAGCGCTGCTCTCGCTGCTGCTGCTGACGCGGATCTGATGGCGGCGTCTGCGCTGTGGAGGGGGCTGGGCAGGTTCAGGAGCAGGTGCATCGGCAGGTTCATCGGCCGGTGGAGGAGCAGGGTGCTCAGCAGGTTCATCAGCAGGTGGAGGGGCAGGGTGCTCCACTAGCCGGACGTCGGAACTGCTACCACTGTCCCACGAGCTGCTGGTGGTGATGGCTTTGGACAGCCTTCTCTTGTTCGCCACGTGCTTAATTCTTTTCACCCTCGTAAAATCACTCTCCAAATTCCTCCGGATGAGAGGGCTGTCATCAGTGGCAGGTCTCTTGGTTCCTCGAGGGGAGGTGTCTGCCGGAGGGCTGCCTTCCGCCGTTGGGGCAGGGGATGGTGTGGAAGTGGCAGATTGTGTATGGTGGGAGACAGGTGGTGTGGGAGTGGGGGAGGGGATATTGAAATAATGGGCGGGGAAGGTGGGGAAAATGACATCCGAATAATTCAAAGTATTAGTGATGAAATTTACCGTTGCATTTGAGAAGTCACGGATAAAAGTCATCAACCCCATTTGGCGCTCTTCTACCCTTAGGATGGCAGCAAGGATGTGTGCAGACTGATCTGTCTGAGCGGTGTCGGCGGCAGCATCCTGGGCAGGGTCGGCGGCAGGTTCATCATCGGAATCAGTAGGAGGGGCGTTTGGGTCGAAAGCGTTAATGGGTGATACGACAATGACCTCCATGAGGCTGGAGATGTTGTTGTCTGTCCAGCCGCTGCCCTTCTTGATTTTGTCGGAGGGCTCCTCTGGTACGGCAGCACAGCAACAGAGGGCGGTGATGGTGAACAGCAGGCAGAGTCGTGAGTCTGAGCGGAAAGCACAGTCGAGGATGCTGTCCCTCATATATCTGCCCACATTTATGGGCCTGTCGTGCAGAATGGAGTGGATGAGAGCCAACCGCTGTCTGTTGACTGTCGTATGGTGGGACGAGGGCATGATACGCTTTTTGATGAAAGCGTTCCATAGTTTTGCTTCAGGGAGCAGCTGCGCCCTATTGACGGAGTGGGGGTTCTTCTTACTGGTGCTCCATGTCGTTCCCGCCTCTGTCAACTCCC
Source organism: Hibiscus tridactylites (assembly GCA_958450335.1). NCBI lineage: Eukaryota > Viridiplantae > Streptophyta > Magnoliopsida > Malvales > Malvaceae > Hibiscus > Hibiscus tridactylites. Next base: position 59,719,147 of record OY288267.1, on the reverse strand, counting down.
TCATGACAGCATCATGTCCAGCAGCGTCGAGGGTGTCCCAAAATTGTTGGTGAGCATCATCATTGGGGCCAAAGAAGAGGCCGAACGTGTGGTTGATGCTGTTGGCGGTGAAGGGAACTGCCACTCCTCGGACGGTGACAGATGTCGCCGTTTTGCTGTCGATGGCCTCATAAAATTCTCGGACCAAAGTATCATTAAGCTCTGCCGGCTGCTCGGCAAAATCCTCCCAAAGTTGTGCTGTTATGGCCTGCATGATGAACGACCGGAGTCCCATATGGGGGGCATCTCTGTTATAGATGAAGCCACGCTCCTCCCATAGTTCCTTTTTAGCGAACGGGGATGCTGCTGCTGAAGAAGATGCGGCAGCAGCGTTCTGACGGGTTTGTCTCGATGACATTTTCTTTGCAAGGGCTGAAAAAGAGAGAAAATAGATAAAACTAGAGGAGAAAACAAGAGAGAAAAAATCAGAAGTGATGAAAATGAAAGGGAGAACGGGGTTATATAGCTGTTGGGGATCTGCCCATTTAATGCCGCAACGGCAGGCGGGAATAACGGGGCGACAGATTGAATGTAGCGTGTCTGACGCGTCTGACACGCATTTATGCGTCTGCTGTGCGTCTGCCGCACGCTTCTGCGTCTGCAGTGTCAGCCTGTTGACAGCCTGTCAAGTCTGTCTGCGCCGGCAGCTGAAACGACAGGTTATCATAAATGGGCTTTATTGGGCTGGTGGATGGGCGGTGGTCTTGGGCCACTTCTTCTTTCTCACTTGACTCCTTTATTTCCTAAAAACTGAAATTAGAAAAATAAAACATTATTCGAATAAAATTAACCTAATTTCCTAATAAATAATAATAAATAATAAAATAAATAAAAATTAGGTTAAATTAGGGATGCCTTGTGGGGCATCACCTAAAGTAACCACTTCCTGTATTCCTGGGGCTTCAGTCCCCTGATAATGCTTGAGGCGTTGTCCATTGACTTTGAATTGGTGCCCGTCCTTTAATGATTGAATTGTAATGGCACCATGGGGAAAAACTTGAACCACTTGGAACGGGCCAGACCATCTAGATTTAAGCTTCCCTGGGAAGAGTTTCAATCTAGAATTAAACAACAACACAAGCTGCCCTGGGCAGAATTGACGTGGCAGCAACTTCTTGTCATGCCACTTCTTTGTTTTCTCCTTGTATATTCTTGCGTTGTCGTAGGCCATCGTCCGTATTTCATCGATCTCATTCAAATCTAACAGCCTTTTCTGGCCTGCCTTGTCCAAGTCCAAGTTTACTGCCTTGATTGCCCAATATGCCTTGTGCTCTATCTCGACAGGCAGGTGACAGGTTTTCCCATAAATCAAACGGTATGGAGACATGCCCAATGGAGTTTTGAAAGCTGTCCTGTATGCCCATAATGCATCATTCAGAAGTAAAGACCAATCTTTCCTAGTTGGTTTAACCATCTTTTCAAGAATGTTCTTCACTTCCCTGTTGGATATCTCAGCCTGTCCATTGGTCTGTGGGTGGTATGCTGTCGCGATCCTATGCTTGACACCATATTTTTTTAAGGCGGCAGCAATTACCCTATTATCGAAATGTCTCCCTTCATCACTGATAATCGCCCTAGGGACGCCAAATCTAGAAAAGATGTTTTTGTGCAAAAACTTTTGGACTGTTTTGGCATCATTCTTTTGAGTTGCGATTGCTTCTACCCACTTGGAGACATAATCCACTGCTAGGAGGATGTAAAGATTTCCACATGAAGGTGGAAAAGGTCCCATAAAATCAATCCCCCAAACGTCGAAGATCTCGACTTCTAGGATATTCTGCAGTGGCATCTCGTTTCTCCTCGAGATGTTACCTGTCCGCTGGCACCTGTCACAGTTCTTGTAAAAGTCCTGTGCATCTTTATATAGTGTCGGCCAGTAGAACCCTGACTGCAGCACCTTGGCAGCAGTTTTGTTTCCTCCTAAGTGTCCTCCATATTGTGAAGCATGACAGTGATGGAGAATGTCTTCTTGCTCTTCTTGTGGTACACACCTCCTTATAACCTGATCTGCGCACATTTTGAAAAGAAGAGGTTCGTCCCAATAATAATGCTTAACATCATTTTGGAACCTCTTCCTGGCTTGATAATTAAGATCAGAAGGAAATATTCCGCTAACTATAAAATTAACGAAATCAGCATACCAGGGAAGGTCAGAAGACTTACCTGCCGCCATGGCTGTCGCGACAGCGATTGCGGCAGCAAAGAGCTGCTCATCTGGGAAGGTCTCCAGTATGTGTGTCTCATCGAATGGTAGACTCTGTCCCTTCTCCAACCTCAACAAGTGATCTGCCACCTGATTTTCTGTCCCCTTTTTGTCTTTGATTTCAAGGTCGAACTCTTGTAATAGCAAGATCCATCGTATCAACCTAGGCTTTGCATCCTTCTTTGCGAACAAGTACTTAAAGGCAGAATGGTCGGTGTGCACTATTACTTTCGTCCCAAGTATGTAAGAACGAAACTTGTCGATGGAGAACACCACAGCTAACAGCTCCTTTTCTGTGATGGTATAGTTCACTTGGGCATCATTCAATGTTTTGCTGGCGTAGTATATGACATGAAACAGCCTGTCCTTGCGCTGCCCAAGTGCTGCCCCGACAGCATAGTCACTGGCATCACACATGATCTCAAATGGTTGTGTCCAGTCTGGTGGCTGTACTATGGGGGCTGTCACTAGCTTTTCCTTCAGAACCTTGAATGCTTCAGTACATTCTTTATTAAAGTCAAAGGGTCGGTTCTGCTCTAAGAGATGACATAGGGGCTTCGTGATTTTTGAGAAATTCGCAATAAATCTCCTATAAAAACCAGCATGCCCTAGAAAACTCCTAATGCCCTTGACTGTGGTTGGCGGCGGCAGCTTCTCAATTACCTCTATTTTGGCCCTGTCGACTTCTATCCCACGGCAGCTAATCTTATGGCCAAGAACTATCCCCTCATCCACCATAAAGTGGCATTTTTCCCAATTTAAAACAAGATTAGCTTTTTCACATCTTTCAAGTACCTTTTGTAAGTTGCCGAGGCAGCTCTCAAAATCGTCTCCAAAGACAGAAAAATCATCCATGAAAATCTCAAGGAAGTCCTCAACCATGTCGGAGAATATAGCCATCATGCACCTTTGGAAGGTGGCAGGTGCGTTACAGAGTCCAAACGGCATCCTCCTAAATGCGTATGTTCCGTAGGGGCAGGTGAAAGTCGTTTTCTCTTGATCCTCTGGTGCAATAGCAATTTGATTGTAACCTGAGTAACCATCAAGAAAACAATAGTAAGGTTTTCCCGCTAATCTATCAAGCATTTGATCAATAAAGGGTAAAGGAAAGTGGTCTTTTCGGGTAGCTTTGTTAAGCTTCCGATAGTCCATACAAACCCTCCAACCGGTCACAGTCCTGGTTGGGATTAACTCATTGTTTTCGTTGGTTATCACGGTCATGCCTCCTTTCTTGGGAACACATTGCACCGGGCTTACCCATTTGCTATCGGAGATGGCGTATATAATGCCAGCATCTAACCATTTAATGATTTCCTTACGCACTACCTCCTTCATCGCATGGTTTAACCGCCTTTGGGCATCTATAGTCGGCTTATGATCTTCCTCAAGGAGGATTTTGTGCATGCATAATGCCGGACTAATGCCTTGAATGTCTGCTATCGTCCATCCAATCGCCTTCTTGTGCTGCCTTAACATGTCGATCAGCTGTCGTTCCTGTTCCTGCGGCAGCTTAGCAGAGATGATTACGGGCAGTGTGTCATCACAACCAAGATAAGCATATTTAAGCTGCCCTGGCAGGGGCTTAAGTTCTAAGACAGGTGGTTCAACAGTGGATGGCTTTTGGATTAAATGGTTATCCGAAGTGTAATTCAAAGGTTCGAATAACTTACCTGGACGATGGTCTAACCAGTCTACCTCCTCATGTCCTTCAGTTTCAGATGTATCAGATTCAGAGGAGTCGCTGTCGTCGGTGCTGTCGTCGTCGCTGTCATCATTGCTGTCGTGACAGGTCTGTAGATGGCTGTCGCAGCAGTGACCAAATTTTATATCACGGCAGCCCGACCTGATGCAGGGTTGATCAAAGGTCACCTCAATGATGGCCTTGCATTCCTCATCCACATCAGCATGTTTCATCGCTTGGAGAACATTCAACTTAATTTCTTGATCGTTCACGCGCATGGTGAGTTCTCCTTTCTCCACATCAATTAATGATCTGCCCGTGGCTAAGAAGGGTCGCCCAAGGATGACTGGTGCGTTCTCATCTGCCTCACAATCTAAAATAAGAAAGTCAGCAGGAAATATAAGCTTATCCACTCTTACCAAAATATCTTCAATTTCTCCCTCGGGGTGAACGTAAGAGCGGTCGGCTAGCTGTAGGGTAACTGTCGTGGGTCGCGCCTTGCCAATACCTAGTTTCTGAAAAACAGATTTGGGCATTAGATTAACACTAGCACCAAGATCACATAATGCCTTACCCACAAATCTGTCGCCGATTACACAAGGTATGATGAAGCTCCCCGGATCCTTCTTTTTCTGGGGTGGCTGCCGATGAAGAATACTCATGCAACCTTCTTGCATCCTTACCGTTTCAAATTCCCCAAGTTTAGATTTTTTCGACATAACATCCTTGAGAAATTTAGCATAACCGGGCATCTCCCTAACAACATCTAACAACGGAATATTAATATGAACCTGTTTAAAAATATCATAAATCTTTTTAAGTTGAGATTCATGCTTAGCTTGCTGTATCCGTTGCGGAAAAGGTGGTGGAGGAAGGTAATCAGCAATGCGTCCTTCCCACTGCATGCGAATCTGAGGACGATAATCTTCTTTTTTCTCCTCTGTCGCTTCTGCTGTCGTGACAGGCTCATCGGCAGCAGTTTGTTTATCACCTGTCGGGGCAGCTTCCTCGGCAGGTTTATCCAAGGCAGGTTCCTTTTCTGTTTCAGCTTCTATTTCCGGCCCTGGTAACTTTTTCCCACTCCTAGTAGTAATCGCCTTACATTGCTCATGTGGGGGTGGTCTAGCATTTTCAGTATTGCTAGGGAATCCTCCATTCTGTCGTGGCTTAATATGCTGCGACACCTGACCCATTTGTGTCTCTAGAGATTTCAAGGTAGCCTCATGATTTGTCATTCTCATCTTGGTTTCATCCATAAAGTTTTCCGTCTTCTTGACAAACTGATTAATATTCTCCATATACGTACCAGTCTGAGACATAAAGGTGGCCAGAGTCTGCTCCAATATACTACTCGTGGCAGGTGGTGGCTGCTGTTGCTGCTGAGGCGGCAGGTTCTGCGGCAGGTTCTGCGGCAGATGATGTCGCGTCAACAATCTAGGACCCCCCTGATTCTGATTATGCGCTTGTGGATTCAGGGCGTTGTTGGGGTTACTCCAGGAGAATTTGGGATCCTTCCTCCAATTAGGGTTGTAGTTGTTGGAGTTATAATTCGGCTTGTAATTTCCAACATATTTTCCCTCTTCTATATTTATCGGGCACTCATTCCTACTATGATTTCCCTCACAAGTAGCACAAACTTCCTCGACAGCAAATCCTTGTAATTCATCATCATTCAATAACTTTTTCATGGCTTTAGTAAGGAATGCTACCTGCGATTTCATAGTGCTGTCGGCCTCATAGTCCTTGACAGCAAGTACCCGTTTACCTCCTCTTCTAGCGGTTGGAAACTGCTCCTCATTCTTATCCAGATGTTTCAAAACTTGCAGGGCCTCGTCCAGATCTTTATCCAATAATAGTCCATTAGCTGCAGAATCAATTCGAATGCGAGTTTGTAAGTTAGCAGCATTATAGAACTTAGTTACCTGATTCCAGACGGGGAATCCATGCATTGGGCAGTTTCGAAGAAGAGTTGTAAATCTGTCCCAGGCCTCGTGCATTGGCTTGTCATCTTCCTGTTGAAAAATAGCAATTTCATTACGTAATCGCTCAGCTAAATGAGAAGGATTAAAATGAGACAAAAATTCACGAGTTAAATCTGCCCAAGTCATAATAGAACCCGGTGTAAGTTTATTCCACCAAGTTTTAGCTCTGTCCCTCAATGAATGGGGAAATAACCGAAGCCTCAGTATCTCCGGACTAACTCCTGGTAGTCTAAACGAACCACAGATCTCCTGGAACGTTTTGAGATGCTCCCTAGCATCTTCTGTCGCAGAACCACTGAACTGCCCGGCGTTGTTGATCATACTAAACATGACAGGTTTAAGTTCGAAGTTGTCAACATCAATATCCGGCAGCGTGGTCTCCAGTTCTACATGATCGTTCAGCATGTAGTCACGACATGACCGTCGTCCACCTGCCGCGGGCGGGTCACCGACAGGCGGGATTTCTCCACCGGCAGGCTGATTACGGGCCATCTGCTCTAGCTGTTTCTCAAGGTATTCGTTCCTGTCTAAGAGGTGGCGAATCTGTTTCTTAAGATTAAAGGAACGTTCGATCTTCGGATCTAATTTATACTCAGGATCTTCACCTCTTTTCGATCTGCGCATAAACAGGAAAACCTTGTGAAAAGCAAGAGTTTAAAACACAAAAGAAAAATTAAAGAAAAATAAAAATAAAAACAAAAACAAAAACGAAAATAAAAACAAAAAGTGCAAGGAAAGAAAGGTGTAGTTATGTTGCCAATCCCCGGCAACGGCGCCAAAAACTTGTTGCGTGTAAAATAGTCTATCGCAATTATAGTGCAAGTATACACGACGCAAGTAGTAAAGTGATACGAAGTATCGGATATCGTCTCCACAGGGATTGGGCTAATAGCTTCACCTAGATTCACTGCACGAAAGTAAAGGAAATAATTAAGAGTTGTCACGAGAATAATAAAGTAAAAACGTAATTAAAAGGATTTGAGATATCAAGATAGAGAGAATGGGCTGGTATTGAATTGCTCAGTAATGTAGGTATTGAATTGCTTAGGATCTCCAGTTCTGTCGTCGCACCCGTCGCCGACAGCACCTGTCGCGGCGTCTGTCCGTTAGCTGTCGCGACAGCGAACACTAACTCAGTACTTCAAGCTTGGCAAGAATCCCAGATCTGCCTTGCCCTATCCCTAGGCACAAGTCTGTCGATGATCACGTCTTTGATGATACCTCCCGGCGTGAATCGAAGGATGAACACCGATGTGTATGAATTCTTCCTTAGCCACTTAACCTCGCCCTATCCCTAGGCACGAGATGGTTCAACTATAAACTAGAGAACGCGCTCTTATCTCTTTCGTATACTTAACTCTCCCGATGCTAAGTAAATGGATAACCTCACAATGCTCTCCCGATGCTCTTGCAAGATATTAAAACCAAGATAAAAGAACTTGAAGTTTATTTTATTGAACTTGAAAAATCCTAAAACAAAGCAACCCTTGCAACTACTTTACAAAACAACCCGTAGCCCTAGGGGGAATTTAGAACATGTCGGTGACAGGTAAACGACAGGGTTTAGGTTTCGGTTATGGGGTAATCGGTTATGCCCTAGGTTTAATCTATGCCCTTATATAAGCTTTGGGCTCAAGTTATCTAAGGTAACAAGGATTACAACTTTAATTAAAAGTAAGATTCTAATAAAGACTAAATCTCTAATGTCTCCTACTTTCCAGCCGCATCCTTATTTTGTGGGAATTCCTTTCCTTGAGCTTTGGCTTGACATATCTTTGGATCCGGGGCTTGGAAAAATATTTGGCTTTCACACGACAGACGAGCAGATTTTTCTCTATCTATCGAGGTCCACTTTACTTTTCCTCTTCATAAGTCTGCTGTCACCATGCTGTCACGACAGGTCCATGACAGGTTCGTCTTCTTCAGCTGCTTGTCCAGTTCAGCTCTCCTGCTTATCTGCCCTGCGCCTGCCTTCGACATCTACTGTGACAGATACCTGCAAAAATAGCCATCTTTCAGTAGAATCTGTGCCTTTTATATGATTGTGATGTTTTATTGAAAACTAACCTAAATGCAATGCAATGATGCTTGAATGCAGCAGAAATATGGGTTAAAAAGGGTGTAAATAATAGAACTTGTACACACTCAACAGATACAACTCTCCCCCTTAAGAAAAATCCGTCCTCGAATTTTTACCTGAACCAAAAAGATGTGGATATTGCTATTTCATGGTCTCTTCAGGTTCCCAGGTAGCTTCTTGAACAGTGTGGCTCCTCCAGAGCACTTTCACTAACGGTACAGTTTTGTTGCGAAGCCTCTTGACTTCTCTTGCAAGAATCTGAATTGGTTCCTCTTTGTAGGATAAATTTGGTCAAATTTCTACAGATTCAGGTTCCACAATATGTGTAGGATCAGAACGATGCTTCCGGAGCATTGATACATGAAAGACATTGTGATTTTTACTCAATTAAAATGGCAACAATAATCAATATGACACGGGTCCAACTCTTTCAATAACTTCAAAGGGTCCAATGAGTCAGGGACTCAATTTTCCCTTCTTGCAAAACCTCAAGACCTTCTTCCACGGTGAAACTTTAAGAAAGGCTTTTTCGCCAACTTCATACTCAATTTCCTATCTTTTAAGATCGGCATAAGCCTTTTGTCGATCAAAAGAAGCCTTTAAATGATCATGAATGATGGTGACCCGTTCTTCAGTCTCCCGAAGTAGGTCAGAACCCGACATCATTCCCTCACCAAGCTCCGACCAACACAATGGAGTTCGACACCGCCTACCATACAATGCTTCATACAGGGCCATTTGGATTGATGCATGGTAACTATTATTGTGGGCAAATTCAACAAGGGGTAGTGATTTTTCCCAAGTTCCACAAAATTCAGTGATGCATGCTCAAAGCATATCTTCCAAGATCTGGATTACCCTTTCTGACTGGCCGTCAGATTGAGGGTGAAAGGTTGTGCTAAGATTAACTCTGGTGCTCATAGCTCCTTGCAAGGTTCTCCAAAACTGAGATGCAAATCGGGGATCTCGATTAGAAATAATAGACTTGGGTACTCCATGGAGTCGGATTACTTCCTTAATGTACAAGTCAGCTAATTTAGGGAGACCGTAGTCCATTCTAACCGGTATGAAATGAGTTGACTTTGTGAAACGATCTATAATGACCCATATATAATTATGTTTCGCGGGAATTAATAGTAGACCACTAAAAAATCCACAGTGATCTTCTCCTATTTCCATTTCGGTGGATCGATAGGTTGCAATAACCCGGTAGGAGCACAATGTTATGTTTTAACACGTTGGTACGTAAAACATTTGGAAATGTAGTCAACTATGGCCTTCTTCATGCTCGGCCACCAATAGAGCTCACGTAGGTCCATATACATCTTCACAGACCCGGGGTGAACGGAAAAAGAACTCGAATGAGCTTCAGAGAGAATATTAGTGCGAAGAGATTCATCATTAGGTACACAGACCCGGTCGTGAAAACACAAGAGCCCTTCAGAATTAGTTCTAAAGTCGGGGTTTTCTGATAGCTTAGAGACAATGGATTGAAGCTCAGGATCTTGCTCTTGCAAATCCTTGATTCGCGAAACGATGGTAGACTGAACTTGAAGTTCATCTACAAGGCAACGATGTTCCCGTAATCGAAAGTGTGCGTTAATTTCTCGAGGCGCTACAATATAGCAATATTACAATGAGTTAATGTACTATATATATAACTCTATATTCACTGTCAATACTTACCAAGCAAAGGTTTGCGGCTGAGTGCATCAGCTACAACGTTGGCCTTACCTAGATGATAATCAATGACAAGATCGTAATCTTTAAGGAGTTCCATCCACCTCCGTTGTCAAAGATTCAACTCCTTTTGGGTCAATAGATATTTGAGGCTTTTATGATCATTGAAGAGGTAACATTTTTCTCCGTAGAGGTAATATATCCAGATTTTCAATGCTAAGACAACTGCAGCCAATTCAAGGTCATTAGTGGGATAATTCATTTCGTGTGGCTTAAGCTGTCTCAAAGCATAAGTAATGACTTTGCCTTCTTGCATCAATACACATCCTAACCCGAGGTGCGATGCATCACTATAAACTGTGTAGTCCTTTCCGGACTCAGGTTGGGTTAGGACTGGTGCATGGGTCAACACTTGTTTCAATTGGTCAAAACTCCATTGTTTTTTTTTTTGCTCAATAATGTCGTATATTAAAGTGAAATATACAACCAAACGTCACAACGGTCGCCTCGTTAAAAACCTCCCTAAACCTATTGGAGGAAAAGAGTACGACCCGTATGTGACAACAGCAACGAAAACAAGCGAACAAACAAACGGAAAAACAAAAACCAACCGCTAACGTTAACAAGCACAAAATAACGAAACCCGCGCCACCCCTTCCTTAGCCAAAGCATCTGCTAAGCCATTCGCCTCACAGAAAATATGTGAAAAACATACCGAGTGTAAATTGGTACAGCTACTATCAATCTCATGAAACACCTCCCAATACCGCCACGGTCGTTTATCCGCATGTAGCACCCAACTAATGGCAACCATGGAATCTGACTCCACCACCAAAGGATATATTGCCCACGCTGACTGCCGAAAATATGATAAGGCAAAAGCAATCGCCCGCAGCTCAGCCTCGTTGGACTCAATACTACCAAGAGGGCCAGAGAACAATGCCAAAATTCTACCGTGCTCATCACGTAACACACCCCTGAAGCCTACAGGACCCGGCTTGCCACGCGCGGATCCATCCACATAAAATTTTAGAGTCCCCACCATCAGTGGCTCCCAACTAATACCATGACGCTCTGGTCGCGAATACGGGGACTCAGAATAAAAACTCAAACAATCCCACCACCAAAACTCCATTGTTGAACCTCGGTCCAAACAAAAGGGGCTGCTTTCCTCAATAACTTAGTTAAAGGAGCAGCTATCATAGAGAACCCTTTCACGAATCTCCTATAATAGCTAGCAAGCCCAAGAAATCTTCTAACTTCACCAATGTTCTTTGGTGGGTACCAATCTACAATAGCTTGGATTTTCTTCGGGTCTACCTAAATACCCAAAGCTGACACAACGTGTCCAAGAAATGCAACTTTGGTGAGCCAAAACTCACACTTGGAAAATTTTGCATACAACTACTTCTCCCGTAAGGCTTGAAACACGATACGAAGACGATTTCGGTGTTCCGCTACATTCTTGGAATAGATCGATATGTCATCTATACACACCACTACGAACTTGTCATGATAGGGTCTAAAACCCGATTCATCAAATCCATAAAGGATGCCGGTGCATTTGTAACGCCCCGGTTTTGGGCTTGGAAGTCTTGGGCGTTGACTGGTTGGTCAAAGTGCTGTTCGAATCGTAAGAGGTTAAATTAGGAAAGCCTAGTTCGGGTTGCATTAAAAATATGGAAAAATGTTCTAAAATCATCTTTTATTATAATTAAGTGAACTGTGAAATCAATTTTGGAAAATGAGTTTCGGGAGAGTGACATTTTGGCTAGTGACCAAAATGTAATTTTTGAAAGTTTGGTGGCTATTTTATAAAGGGTTGAAACTTTGAATCTTTAAGGAGCTATTTACCCAAAGGGAGTTTCTCCAGATTTTTCTAAGATATTTTAACACATAATTCTGATTTTAAAGGAATCAAAAGGAGGGAAAATCCATTTTTTTAGCATTTTCTCATCTAACTTCCAATTTTCTTTCTATCTTTTTCTCTCAACCCAAACACTCAATTTCCAGAGATCTTATTCTGATTTTCTCACCTAAAATCCTTCTTTCAACTCTCAATTGGTTGCAAATCATTGTGTCTTCAAAACCTCTTCAATTGCTTCAAGTTTCATCAAGCTTTTCTATTCCAAAAAGAGGAGAAACTCAAGTTTGGAGGTAAGAACGTCCTTCTCCTCTGAACTTCAAGTTCTTTAATGAAATTCCTAAAGTTTTCAATCCTAAATTGATGTTTGATTAAAGGTTTTAAAGTTGATTTATGGATCTTGGCTAATTATGCAAGATTTTGATGATTTCACATGATTTTCGTTTGATCTGTTAAATCTGTGTTTTGAGAAGTGTTTTGATGTTAAATGATCATTAAATTGATGTGGAAATGAGTCTTGATTGATGCAAACCCGGATAGGTTGAATTTCCTAAGTTTAGCTTGTGTTTTAAGGTAGCTTTTGTGGTGATCTTGGTGATCTGATGTTGCTGGAGGTATAAGGATGCTTATAGGTTGTTTTTAGATGTGTGTTGATGTTGTTGGAAGTGAGGTTTTGCTGGTTTGTGGCTGGGCTTTGTTTAGAAGTGTTCCGGATGCATTTTCGGTTGTGTTTGGTGGCCGAAAATGGAGGTTTTGTGAGAGCAGCGAGTTTAGATGCTTTCATTGAAGCAATTAATGCATGATGATGCATTAATCCTCTGCTTTAATGTGTTGAAACAGGGGAGGCATCCTTGGATCCAAGAATTGTTGATCCGGAGGCTTGATTTGGTGCTTTGGCTTGAAGCAAAGTGGAAATCGGTGAGTGGATTTGTGAAAATGGTTTTCGGCTTTGAAACCAAGGTTTGGGAGCTTAGTTTAAGTCTAAACAACTTTGCTAAGCTCAAGAGTAAGTTTTCGGATTACTTTCTAAGTGGTGGCCATGTTTTGATGTAATGTAAAATGATGATTTTGCATGTTTTGATTACTGTTTTGAAAGCATGTTTAAGCATGATATTTGCTGATGTTTTAGCATGATATATGCTGATGTTTAAAGCCATGTGTTGAAGGTGTCTCTTGGTAGGAGTACCTTGTTTTTATGCATTGTTAAATGATGATTTAATGCTTTGAAATGCATGATGAAATAGCTTGGTTTAAATGCTTTAAAACAGTGGATTATATGATGTATAAAGTGTGTATTGGCAAGTGATGGTTTGTAAAAGTGAAGGTCACTAAGGAGGTTAAAAGTCCTTGAGTGAGCCTTGTTATCTAAGATCATCAAGGTGGTTAAAAGTCCTTGGATGAATCTTGTTGCGGACACTAAGGTGGTTAAAAGTCCTTAGGTGCTCCTTTCCATGGTGTTTAAAAGTCCATGGGGCCAAGGTGTTTAAAAGTCCTTGGGGCCAAGGTGTTTGAAAGTCCTTAGGGTAATTCAAGCTACGGACACAAAGGTGGTTAAAAGTCCTTGTGTGGTCCTTTCATGGTGTTTAAAAGTCCATGGCCAAGGTGTTTAAAAGTCCTTGGGGCCAAGGTGTTTAAAAGTCCTTGGGGAAAGTTGTTGAACTTGATTTCATAATTGAAATGTATCACTTGAGCCAATATGACATGTATAGTACATTGAGATGCATGAGATGCATGTTTTAATGTTTATGTTGAAGCATGAGATGCTTGTTTAAATGAAATGTGGAAGCATGTTATTGCTTGATTTAAAGTATGCTTTGAGCATGTGAAAAGGTCGTTTATAAGCAAGTTTTATAAATGGTTTTAATTGCATTATTGAATGTTTTTTTTTAAAGAGCACTCCTCACTAAGCTTTGGCTTACGCTCTCTCGTTTCCTTGATTCAATAATGCAGAGCATTAGAGTACATTGAGGGCAGCAAGAGGAGGCAAGCAAACAAGTTCAAGTAAAGCTCAATGTATGGAAGGTTTTGCTAAACATTTAGCTTTTGTATGTTTTGGCAATGGGGGACCAATGTATATGTTTTGGGAGGTGTTTAAGACTCCCTATGGATGTTAAATGTTGTTGTGGTTGCTGGATTTTGGATCGATTTTCCTATTGCTTGTTTTTGAAGGTTTATTGCTTGAAAGTTGGCTTGTGTAGGAAGCATGCCTATAGAATTGGGGCTTCTTGCATATGATGTTATTTTGTTGAATTGATGATGCTTATATGTCTTAAATATGTTTGATTGCATGCTGGTAAAGTTTGGTAGTGTTTGAAGCATGTTTGATTGGTCAATTGCATGATTTAGTTTGTTGTTCTGCTGAAATCTGAGCAGGCGTTTCGGAACAGTACATACCGTTTCGGAACGGGTGCCTGGAATGAACCCAGGGGTCCGAAACGGGGTGCACCGTTCCGAAACGGAATGCTCTCTGCCAGACCCCCGTTGCGGAACCAGTATCGGAACGTCCCGCGTTTCGGAACAGGGTCAACCTGTTTCGAAACGGTCGACCGTTGGGGGCTGACATGAGCAGTTATATGTCTTGAAATGTTTGCGTTTTGGTCCCGAATCTTGTATGATCAATTGCATGAGCTGTGGATGTCCTTTTGAGTTGTAATTACACAGAGAAGCATGAAACCTGACTAATTTCAAAATGGTAACTTTATTTTGGGCTGAGTCCCTTAATTTATCAGAATTTACATTTTGGTCCCTAAAGTTGTAATTTGTTCAATTGGGTCCCTGTTTGATCTCTGATGCTTGTGATCTGTTAATACGTTGTTTGTATGGTCACACTTAAGGTTAATGTGCATCTAGACAAGATTAAAAAGAAAAAAAAAGGGTCGTTAATCAAGGTTGACTTTCGGGTTGACTTTGGTTTTCCCCGTGTAATCTTTGTAGTTCGGGTCATCCGTCTAGACCGGGCTACGGGGGTTACATTTGGTGGTATCAGAGCTGAGTTCTCGAGTAATTGGGAATGTGTGTATGCATGATTGAAGCATGGGTTGGTTGGTATGCTTATTGAGTGAAAGCATGTTCAGTGTTATTATATGATGATGTGTATGTGATGCATGTTGTGATGATGCATGAAGAGGGTACCCATTGCCAAACAAAAGCTAAAGGGATGATGTTGTTTTTGAAAGAAATTGAGCTTGAATACTTGGAATTTGCTTACCTTGCTGGTCCTGACTTGTTTATTTTGTATTGTTATGCATGGTAAAGTATGGCACCACGTAGAGAGTTAAGGAGTAGCGCGAGAGCTACGACCCCGGAGGGGAATGTGAATGATGAGCACACTGGTAGTGCTGTGATACCTCCTCCTCCACCTGGTGGTGGTGGTGCGGAGAGGGAAAGAGTTGGAGCTGGAGCTGAGGCAGCTGGTGCTGGAGCTGCAGGACCTGAAGCTGGTCAGGGGCAAGCGATACCTGACATGTCTGTGCTTGTACAAGCTATTGCGGGTGCGTTTCGAGCGGCAGTAGCTGGAGTTCAAGGAGCTGGGCATCAAGGAGATGCTGGTGCTAGACTACCCTTGGAACGTTTGCGCGGTCTTGGTGGGACTGAGTTTAGGGGTATGTCAGCTGAAAGGTCTGAAGCATGGTTAGAGAGTACTAAGCGTGTCTTGGGACAAATGAGTTGCACTGACGTGCAGAAGCTGGGATGTGTGGTGTCACTGCTGCAAGGTGATGCTTATACGTGGTGGACGACCACAATCTCTGGGATGGCTGATGCTGATGTTACTTGGACGTTCTTTCAGCATGCGTTCAAGAGGAGATATCTGGGAGTTAGATATCTGGATGAAAAGAAGCGTGAATTCATGTCTCTGACCCAAGGGAACATGAGTGTGGCTGAGTATGAGGTACAGTTTGTACGTCTTAGCCAGTATGCACCTGAGTTGGTACCTGATGAGCGCGAAAGGTGCGAAAGGTTCCGTTATGGTTTGGTGACGGAAGTTAAGACTTATATGTTAGCTGCTGAGTACAATGATTTCGATGTGCTGGTTAGTCGATCGAATGACATTGAGATGAACCTGAGTTTGTCTGCTAAGGGTGCTGGAGCTAGTTCCGGAAAGAGAGCTGCTGAGTATAGTTCCGGTGGACGGAACAAGAGAGGGCGTGATCAGAGGTTTCAGTCCTCGTCTAAGAGAGGTGGAGGTGCACCTGCTAGGGGTGGCAATGCTAGAGCTGACCCTAGTGCTTGTTGGATTTGTGGTTCCCGTGGTCACTTGAAGCGTGACTGTTCTCGTGCTGGGAGGGAGGTGCAAGCTCCTGTGATAGCAGCTGGTTATGAGTGCTGGAGTTGTGGTTCAGCTGATCATCTGAGACGCGATTGTCCGAGGATGGCTGGTGGTCAAGAGCGTGCTTCTGTTGTTGCAGCATCGCAGAGAGGTCGTGGGCGCGGCCGTGGTAATTTTCAGAGACGAGAGGAAGGTGGGCGCGGTGTAGCTCATGTTGTGGCTATTCAACCTGAGGGTGGAGGCCAAGCGAGGGTGTATGCTCAGCGCGAAGGAAGGAATGATGCAGATGTGATTGCAGGTACCTTTACTTTGCAATCCTTGTCATTGCTTTCTTTGATTGATTCTGGATCTACGCATTCATACATTCTTCGTGAGCATGCTGAGTTGCTTGGTTTGCCTGTTGAGTTTTTGGATGTTGGTGTTAGAGTCACTAGTTCTTTTGGTGAAACTGTTGTGACTCGTAAGCTTTATAAAAGGTGTCCTTTGGTTGTTCAAGAGCATGTCTTTCCTGTTGATCTTATGGAGTTGCCCTTTTATGGTTTTGATGTGATCCTTGGTATGGATTGGCTTGCTGAGCATCGTGCTGTTGTGGATTGTGAGAATAAGCGGGTTTCGCTTAGGCTTGCGGATGATTATGAAGTGGTGGTGGTTGGTGAGAATGTGAAGTTTCTTGCCAATGTTGTTTCTACCTTGGAGGCGAGCAGGATGCTGAGGCAAGGTTGTGAAGCTTTTCTGGCTTTTGTGATGAATCCTAGTTCGAAGGAGCTGAGGGTGCAGGATATCAGGGTTGTGAAGGAGTTTCCTGATGTTTTTCCTGAGGAGTTGCCTGGTTTACCTCCTAATCGCGAGGTGGAGTTTGGTATTGAGTTGTATGAGAATACCACTCCTGTGTCCATTACTCCCTATAGAATGGCACCTAAGGAGCTGAAGGAGCTGAAGACGCAGTTGCAAGAGTTGCTTGATCGTGGTTTCATCCGGCCGAGTGTTTCGCCTTGGGGTGCTCCTGTCTTGTTTGTGAAGAAGAAAGATGGCACGATGAGGATGTGCATTGATTACCGTCAGCTGAATAAGTTGACTATCAAGAATCGGTATCCTTTGCCGAGGATTGATGATCTCTTTGATCAATTTCGGGGAGCTGCTGTGTTCTCTAAGATTGACTTGAGGTCTGGGTATTATCAATTGAAGGTGAAGGATGTGGATGTGCCTAAGACAGCTTTCAGGACAAGGTATGGGCATTATGAGTTCCTTGTGATGCCGTTTGGTTTGACAAATGCTCCTGCTGCTTTCATGGACATGATGAATCGTGTTTTTCATGAATACCTGGACAAGTTTGTCGTGGTGTTCATTGATGATATCCTTGTGTACTCGCGTACTGAGGAAGAGCACGAAGAGCATTTGAGGGTTGTGTTGCAAGCTTTGTTGGAGAATCAGCTTTATGCTAAGTTGAGCAAGTGTGAGTTTTGGCTTAGAGAGGTTGTTTTTCTTGGGCATGTGGTCTCAGCTGAGGGGATTCGTGTTGATCCTCAGAAGATTGAAGCGGTGATGAACTGGAAAGTTCCTAAGTCTGTTCAGGAGGTTCGTAGTTTCCTGGGTTTGGCAGGATACTACCGAAGGTTTGTGGATGGTTTTTCCAAGATTGCTGCTCCTTTGACGAAGTTGCTGCAGAAAGATGTTAGGTATGAGTGGACAGAAGCGAGACAGCAAGCTTTTGAGAAGCTGAAGTTGGCTTTGACGCAAGCTCCTATCTTGATTCAGCCTGAATCAGGGAAAGAGTTTGTAGTCTACAGTGATGCATCCTATGTTGGTTTGGGGTGTGTGCTGATGCAAGAGGGTAAGGTTGTGGCTTATGCGTCGCGGCAGTTGAAGGTGCATGAGCGCAATTATCCTACGCATGATATCGAGCTGGCTGCAGTGGTTTTTGCTCTGAAGATCTGGAGGCATTATCTGTATGGTGAGAAGTGTACTGTGTACACGGATCACAAGAGTTTGAGGTATCTGATGTCTCAGAAGGAGTTGAATCTCAGGCAGCGACGTTGGTTGGAGTTGCTCAAGGATTATGATCTGACGATAGAGTATCATCCTGGAAAGGCCAATGTTGTTGCGGATGCTTTGAGTAGAAAGGTAGCTGTTGAGTTGAGAGCTATGTTTGCTAACTTGAGCTTATCGCAGGATGGTGGTCTTGTTGCTGAGTTGCAAGTGAAACCGTCGTTGGTTCAGTTGATCAAGGATAAGCAGTTGTTGGATGATTCCTTGGTGTCTCATGTTCAGGATATCGCGGAGGGTAGACCTTCGGATTTCTGTTTTAATGAGGATGGAGTGTTGTGTTTTGGTAGTCGGATAGTAGTGCCTGCTGATGCTGAGTTGAGGCGTGCTATTCTGACTGAAGGTCATAGTAGTCCTTTTGCTATGCATCCTGGTAGTACAAAGATGTATCGCGATCTTCGTGATGAGTACTATTGGGTGGGTCTGAAGAAGGATGTGGCAGAGTTCGTGAGCAAGTGTTTGGTGTGTCAGCGAGTTAAGGCTGAACATCAGGTTCCTTCTGGTTTGTTGCAACCGTTGAAAATCCCTGAATGGAAGTGGGAGAGGGTTACCATGGATTTTGTATCTGGTTTTCCTTTGTCTCCATCAAAGAAGAATTCTGTTTGGGTGATTGTGGATCGCCTGACGAAGTGTGCGCATTTCTTGCCTGTGCATACTATGTTTTCTTTGGATAAGCTGGCGGAGCTGTACATTGCTGAGGTTGTGAGGTTGCATGGTGTGCCTAAGTCGATCGTGTCGGATAGGGATCCGAGGTTCACATCGCGTTTTTGGCAGTGTTTGCATCAAGCTCTGGGTACAAGGTTGCATTTCAGTACATCCTATCATCCTCAGTCGGATGGCCAGTCTGAGCGAGTTATTCAAATTTTGGAGGATATGTTGAGATGCTGCGTGATAGAGTTCCAAGGTTCTTGGGAGAAGCATCTGCCCTTGGTTGAGTTCGCTTACAATAACAGTTATCAGGCGAGTATACAGATGGCACCTTATGAGGCTCTGTATGGGAGGAAGTGTAGGACTCCTCTGTGTTGGGCTGAAACTGGTCAAAAGTTGGTATCGATGCCTGCTTTGTTGAAAGGTACCACCGAGAAGGTGAAGCTCATATGTGAGCGGTTGAAGGCTGCTTCTGATCGGCAGAAGTCTTACGCGGATTTGAAGCGTAAGGAGATAGAGTTTGCGGTGGGTGATCGCGTGTTCTTGAAGGTTTCGCCTTGGAAGAAGGTGATGAGGTTTGGTCGGAAGGGTAAGCTGAGCCCTAGATACATTGGACCGTATGAGGTTGTTGAGCGTGTGGGTCCTGTTGCGTATCGGTTGAGGTTACCTCAGGAGCTGGAGAAGATTCATGATGTGTTCCATGTTTCTATGCTCCGAAGGTATAGATCTGATCCTTCGCATGTGTTGCCTGTGGAGGAAGTGGAATTGAATCCGGATTTGACCTATGATGAGGAACCGGTGAAGGTTCTGGATTCAGATAGCAAAGTTCTTCGTGGCAAGACCATTGAGTTGGTGAAGGTGCTGTGGAAGCATCGCGGTGTTGAGGAAGCCACGTGGGAGCGGAGGGAAGATATGCTAAAGCAGTTTCCTTATCTCTTTCCTTCAGGTAAATTTCGAAGACGAAATTTCTTAAGGGGGGGAGAGTTGTAACGCCCCGGTTTTGGGCTTGGAAGTCTTGGGCGTTGACTGGTTGGTCAAAGTGCTGTTCGAATCGTAAGAGGTTAAATTAGGAAAGCCTAGTTCGGGTTGCATTAAAAATATGGAAAAATGTTCTAAAATCATCTTTTATTATAATTAAGTGAACTGTGAAATCAATTTTGGAAAATGAGTTTCGGGAGAGTGACATTT
Organism: Hibiscus tridactylites; assembly: GCA_958450335.1. NCBI lineage: Eukaryota > Viridiplantae > Streptophyta > Magnoliopsida > Malvales > Malvaceae > Hibiscus > Hibiscus tridactylites. Next base: position 59,699,472 of record OY288267.1, on the reverse strand, counting down.
TGGCTAGTGACCAAAATGTAATTTTTGAAAGTTTGGTGGCTATTTTATAAAGGGTTGAAACTTTGAATCTTTAAGGAGCTATTTACCCAAAGGGAGTTTCTCCAGATTTTTCTAAGATATTTTAACACATAATTCTGATTTTAAAGGAATCAAAAGGAGGGAAAATCCATTTTTTTAGCATTTTCTCATCTAACTTCCAATTTTCTTTCTATCTTTTTCTCTCAACCCAAACACTCAATTTCCAGAGATCTTATTCTGATTTTCTCACCTAAAATCCTTCTTTCAACTCTCAATTGGTTGCAAATCATTGTGTCTTCAAAACCTCTTCAATTGCTTCAAGTTTCATCAAGCTTTTCTATTCCAAAAAGAGGAGAAACTCAAGTTTGGAGGTAAGAACGTCCTTCTCCTCTGAACTTCAAGTTCTTTAATGAAATTCCTAAAGTTTTCAATCCTAAATTGATGTTTGATTAAAGGTTTTAAAGTTGATTTATGGATCTTGGCTAATTATGCAAGATTTTGATGATTTCACATGATTTTCGTTTGATCTGTTAAATCTGTGTTTTGAGAAGTGTTTTGATGTTAAATGATCATTAAATTGATGTGGAAATGAGTCTTGATTGATGCAAACCCGGATAGGTTGAATTTCCTAAGTTTAGCTTGTGTTTTAAGGTAGCTTTTGTGGTGATCTTGGTGATCTGATGTTGCTGGAGGTATAAGGATGCTTATAGGTTGTTTTTAGATGTGTGTTGATGTTGTTGGAAGTGAGGTTTTGCTGGTTTGTGGCTGGGCTTTGTTTAGAAGTGTTCCGGATGCATTTTCGGTTGTGTTTGGTGGCCGAAAATGGAGGTTTTGTGAGAGCAGCGAGTTTAGATGCTTTCATTGAAGCAATTAATGCATGATGATGCATTAATCCTCTGCTTTAATGTGTTGAAACAGGGGAGGCATCCTTGGATCCAAGAATTGTTGATCCGGAGGCTTGATTTGGTGCTTTGGCTTGAAGCAAAGTGGAAATCGGTGAGTGGATTTGTGAAAATGGTTTCCGGCTTTGAAACCAAGGTTTGGGAGCTTAGTTTAAGTCTAAACAACTTTGCTAAGCTCAAGAGTAAGTTTTCGGATTACTTTCTAAGTGGTGGCCATGTTTTGATGTAATGTAAAATGATGATTTTGCATGTTTTGATTACTGTTTTGAAAGCATGTTTAAGCATGATATTTGCTGATGTTTTAGCATGATATATGCTGATGTTTAAAGCCCTGTGTTGAAGGTGTCTCTTGGTAGGAGTACCTTGTTTTTATGCATTGTTAAATGATGATTTAATGCTTTGAAATGCATGATGAAATAGCTTGGTTTAAATGCTTTAAAACAGTGGATTATATGATGTATAAAGTGTGTATTGGCAAGTGATGGTTTGTAAAAGTGAAGGTCACTAAGGAGGTTAAAAGTCCTTGAGTGAGCCTTGTTATCTAAGATCATCAAGGTGGTTAAAAGTCCTTGGATGAATCTTGTTGCGGACACTAAGGTGGTTAAAAGTCCTTAGGTGCTCCTTTCCATGGTGTTTAAAAGTCCATGGGGCCAAGGTGTTTAAAAGTCCTTGGGGCCAAGGTGTTTGAAAGTCCTTGGGGTAATTCAAGCTACGGACACAAAGGTGGTTAAAAGTCCTTGTGTGGTCCTTTCATGGTGTTTAAAAGTCCATGGCCAAGGTGTTTAAAAGTCCTTGGGGCCAAGGTGTTTAAAAGTCCTTGGGGAAAGTTGTTGAACTTGATTTCATAATTGAAATGTATCACTTGAGCCAATATGACATGTATAGTACATTGAGATGCATGAGATGCATGTTTTAATGTTTATGTTGAAGCATGAGATGCTTGTTTAAATGAAATGTGGAAGCATGTTATTGCTTGATTTAAAGTATGCTTTGAGCATGTGAAAAGGTCGTTTATAAGCAAGTTTTATAAATGGTTTTAATTGCATTATTGAATGTTTTTTTTTAAAGAGCACTCCTCACTAAGCTTTGGCTTACGCTCTCTCGTTTCCTTGATTCAATAATGCAGAGCATTAGAGTACATTGAGGGCAGCAAGAGGAGGCAAGCAAACAAGTTCAAGTAAAGCTCAATGTATGGAAGGTTTTGCTAAACATTTAGCTTTTGTATGTTTTGGCAATGGGGGACCAATGTATATGTTTTGGGAGGTGTTTAAGACTCCCTATGGATGTTAAATGTTGTTGTGGTTGCTGGATTTTGGATCGATTTTCCTATTGCTTGTTTTTGAAGGTTTATTGCTTGAAAGTTGGCTTGTGTAGGAAGCATGCCTATAGAATTGGGGCTTCTTGCATATGATGTTATTTTGTTGAATTGATGATGCTTATATGTCTTAAATATGTTTGATTGCATGCTGGTAAAGTTTGGTAGTGTTTGAAGCATGTTTGATTGGTCAATTGCATGATTTAGTTTGCTGTTCTGCTGAAATCTGAGCAGGCGTTTCGGAACAGTACATACCGTTTCGGAACGGGTGCCTGGAATGAACCCAGGGGTCCGAAACGGGGTGCACCGTTCCGAAACGGAATGCTCTCTGCCAGACCCCCGTTGCGGAACCAGTATCGGAACGTCCCGCGTTTCGGAACAGGGTCAACCTGTTTCGAAACGGTCGACCGTTGGGGGCTGACATGAGCAGTTATATGTCTTGAAATGTTTGCGTTTTGGTCCCGAATCTTGTATGATCAATTGCATGAGCTGTGGATGTCCTTTTGAGTTGTAATTTCACAGAGAAGCATGAAACCTGACTAATTTCAAAATGGTAACTTTATTTTGGGCTGAGTCCCTTAATTTATTAGAATTTACATTTTGGTCCCTAAAGTTGTAATTTGTTCAATTGGGTCCCTGTTTGATCTCTGATGCTTGTGATCTGTTAATACGTTGTTTGTATGGTCACACTTAAGGTTAATGTGCATCTAGACAAGATTAAAAAGAAAAAAAAAGGGTCGTTAATCAAGGTTGACTTTCGGGTTGACTTTGGTTTTCCCCGTGTAATCTTTGTAGTTCGGGTCATCCGTCTAGACCGGGCTACGGGGGTTACAGCATTGGTTAAGCCAAAGGGCATCACCAAAATTCGTAGTGTCCATATCTCGTACAAAAAGCAGTCTTTGGTACATCACATTCTTTAACTCTCATTTGGTAACAGCCCATCCTTAAATCGATCTTGGAAAACATGGAGGCATCCTTTATTTGATCGAAAAGGTCGTCTATTCTAGGCAATAGATACTTGTCTTGATGGTTACCTTGTTCAACTGTCGGTAGTCAATGCACAATCGCATGGAACCATCCTTCTTCTTTACAAAGAGAATTGGTGCTCCCCAAGGCAAATAGCTCGGTTGAATGAAACCTTTGCTCAGTAATTCCTGAATTTGAGCTTTCAACTCCTTTAATTCAACAGTTGCCATATGATATGGTGCAATAGAAACTAGAGCAGTCCCCGATTGTACCTCAATGCCAAACTCCACTTCATGGGTTGGGGGAAATCCTGGTAGTTCATTAGGGAAGACATCATGAAATTTGCATATAGTGTCAATGTCTCGCAATTATGATTCATCTTTAGCTTCTAACGTCAATGCGCACAATGAAGAATTTCTAGTGTTCATCAAAACAACACTTTTTTTGCCGAGACCTCGAAGATACAAATTCCTTTTACAACAATCTACCCAGGCTTGATGCTCACTAAGCCAATCTAATCCTAGGATAACATCAAACTCATGGATCGGTAAGGCCAACAGATTGGCCGGAAAGGAATCCCTTGGATCAATAAGGGACAATTCTTCCACATTACCCTTACGGTGACACAATCTCTTGAGGGATTGGTTATAGAAATTCTTGATGCTATTGGTTCGAAAGACATACTATACTTCATAACTATAATTGTTCTTATAAAAGAGTGAGTATAACAAAGGTCAATCAATGCATACAAAGGATGTGAATTTAGCTCAATGGTACCTGCAATGATGTCAGGTTCATCCTCCTCTTCTCTGCTCCTCACGTGATACATTTGGGTAGGGGCTTCAGAAAATTGCTTATTGAATGGTTTCCCCAAACCACTCGATCTTCCATAGGTTCTCGATGATCCTTTCTTTGGTCCTTTACCTCGAAAGGATTAAGCATGAGAGGTAGCAGTAGTCAATGTAACAATAGATTTGGTTGCATTCAAAGGACAGTCACGGATAAAGTCACCCGGCTCACCACAGTAGTAACAAGCTCCAGTCTGTTTACGATATTGACCCGTTGGTTGCCTATTATGACAAAAATTGCAAATTGGATGTTGGTTTCCTCCATTTGAACCTCAGGTGCTATCAACAGACGTTGTCTTAGCAAAGGACTACGTTACAGACTGAGGCCTCTCAATATTCCCAGAACGGGAGGGCTGTGGATAGACATTCTGCTTAGGACCTTGATACCTCCCTTTCTTGTTCCATCTTGAAGGTTGAGAATCATCCCTAAACCTCTTTTCAGATTTCTCGAACCCACCAGCTCGCTGAGTCCTTTGTGCAGCTTCACTGTCCTCAACTCAGTTTACCAAGTCTTGGAAATCAACAATATTCAATGTAGTAAACATAGGGCGTAATTCATTATTGAGCCTTGCAATGAACATCCAACACTTCTCATCCCTAAAGCTCTTTTCAGATTTCCCAGACCCACCGACTCGCTGAGCCCTTTGTGCAGCTTCACTGGCCTTAACTCAGTTTACCAAGTCTTGGAAATCAATAATACTCAATGCAGTAAACATAGGGCGTAATTCATCATTGAGCCCTGCAATGAACATCTAGCACTTCTCTTCCTCCTTCTTTATATACTCAGTACCGTATCTATAATACTTGCAGAAATCATGGATATACTGCTCAATTTGTCATCCGCCTTATTTGAGGTGGAGGAAGATACTTCACCTCTTAGCGAGATAAAACTCACTAATGTACTTCTTGTAGAATTTTTTAAGGAAGAACTCCAAAGTTACAGTGTTCTCGGAGACCATCAATATAGTAGTCTCCCACCAGTGGAGTGCCTCGTTAGCCAGCAATGCGATGGCACACTCGAGTTTGTGCTCGTCTAAGCATTATAACTGCTTGTTCAGAATCCGTAGGGTGTTGTCCAACTAGTATTCGGTAACTTCAGGGTTGTTGTCATCTTGTCCAGTAAAAGTATAAGCTCGATACTGTGAGATCTTATAGATAGGATCTCAGGTGTTTTGGACAATAGGATCGAGGGGTTGCACAACTTGCTCCGCCCTCATAACAGTCAAAAACTACTTGAACATGTCAGTCATGTTCTTGTAGCACTCAGCCTGAGCGGTAGGTGCTACATGCTCGATATTCTGAGCAGGCGGATCCTGCGGGTGCGGTGGATTCATAGGATTTCCTCCTTTAATCTCCTTGGCATGCGTCGAGGAGTCGGTAGCAAGCTCGTCAATATGAGCTTCGTTAGTATCAGACATATCTATATGAAAGATTGGATTAGTCACAAGTCACAATATACACAATCTATAACTCCTAGGTGGCAAAGTAACACTATAACAATGCAACAAGCTTCAGTTTAGTCCTAGAATCGACTAAACTCTAGCTCTGATACCACAAATGTAACACCCCCATCTCGGTTAGGTCGAGAACTGGATTAGAAGGTGCTACCGATAAACAATGTAGCAATCACTGCAGTAAAATTTCATTTTATTATCCACATTTAAAACAAAATATACAATAACACATTACCACAATGTGTCTTAGTCCAATTAGTTCTTACGAAGAAATAATTAATCATTTAGAACTAATTCTTAACTATTACAAGCTTTAGGGACCAAACTATAAATTCGATGACTTAGAAGTCCTCCGATGCAATTGATTATACTACAGTGAAATTCAATGCAATATTAACAAGCCTGTAAAATTTCATACAATTTGGATTTCATTTACTCATTCGATTGATTTATTCTAAATTCAGTGTTCAAACTGTAAATTTTGAAAACTGCCAGATTATGCCTTTTAACTAACTTAACTAACCTTGTACCGAAACACCTTAAGGTTGTTTCGAAACGGGTGTACAATGGTCAACCTATGTTGACTTGTCCTTTAATCTGTATCGATACGGGCAAGCCCTGTATCTGTACAGGTTGACTTCCTTTTGACCTTGACTTTGACCCGTTTCGATACACTATAGACCCGTATCGAAACAATGAATTCCAGTAGCAAAATGTTTCGATATGGCCTCAAACTGTATTGATACACCCTGTTCCTAGAGTCCAATTATGCTTAACCATATCGATACACCATTACCCGTATCGATACGGCCTGACCCGTAGTGACAGTTTTTTGCTGGTTTTTAATCGAATTGACTTACCAAATAGTGTTCAAATGCAATGAAACATTTCACACAATATTTCAATGCTATAAGCTATTGGCATGCCAAATTTCGTCATCATTCGAATACGTTTACTAGGTTTTGATCTATGTGAGCCAAATATGCCATTTTTAACCAGTTTAGCCAAACCAAAAGTCAATTTAGGGCCTTTAACCATATTATAACTTACACACATTACAAACATATCAAAATAGGCACAAGAGACTAGTTCAACTACTTTGCCACCTTCCTAGGAGTTCATAAGGTCAATATACATTACTTTAGCTTGTAGTGACTTGTCTTGTTGCGACTTGTCCGATCCTCTGCAAGGGTTGATTCCTTAACCTGAAATGCATGAGATGAGACACGTTAGGCATACATTGCCTAGTGAGGTAGACATAAACAATATGAACAACAATGTATGAAGTATATATTTATATATGATCTCATGCTCTTCAATGTCAATACTATGCATCCAAATACAATGTTTAACATAGTAATTTCATCATTAACCCTTGGATTGAATCAAGATAGGGGATATGTGAATTCCTACACCTCACCAAATCAATGAATGGTCTAATCCCTCCACCTCGCCAATATGACCATTATCAAAACACATCTCTCTGCCTCGCCAAATTAATATAGGTCGTAGCCCTAGGATTGTTGTCCACCCGTATACTGAGCTCATGAATTCTAATAGATAAGTGCCCAAAAGTCCTATATTTTTACCCCTTTTACATGACAATTATCACTCAACCTACACCCATTTGAGCTGCATTATGGCCCTTCATGCATTAATTTCATCATTTTTTCCTTTGATCCTTATATTCTGTTTATTCTATGAAAAAGGTACTGTTTAATGCATGTTTGGTGCTTTTGCATATTTGCATGCCACCAGGGCAGGTAGTGTTGTGAGGGCACTAAAGAACAAGGAAGGATAAGGTAGAACCAGCTAGTGACATACCTTGATTGAGCCAATCCACAATTGACAGCTTCTACTGAGGGAAGCTGATGAAACCTTGCGGAGCAGAACAAGTCACAAACTCATGTCGGGGCAGCAGAATCCTATACCATGGCAGTGTACTACTCTACCAGTCGGAAGGAAAAATAGGCAAAGCGGTAGCCGATATGTAGAGCTTTAAATGCCAGATTTTTCTACACACTTTGTGTGGCAGTTAGAGCTCAATAATAAGACGAAAACATGGAAGGAAGGATAAAGTTGGACTTTTGGCCAAAAGTGAATAATGTATTAAATTAAAGAGATTCACCTCTTTAATAAAATTAAGTCTTAGTCCAACTTAACTTCCTCTCCAAGAAGGATTTGTGCCTACACCTTTCCCTATATAAAGAAGGCTTGCCACCATCATCAAGGGACGTGGTGAAGAGAGATGAGAGAGCTTAGGATTTAGGTTGTGTTTCTTTCCATTCATTATGTTATAATTTTCCTTAGGGTTAGGATTAGTTTGTTTAGTAGTCGTGTGAATACTATCGTACTTTGTTTAAGTTCTTAATGCAAATAAGTTAAGGTTTGCTTATTCATGGCTTTTATCATTCTTGCATACTTATCGAGAGAGAGTTTGTGAGATTATCTATTTGTTCAATATCGAGATAGTTGAACTCACGAAACGATTAAACACAGTTTTTATCCCACGAGGTGTTAACTAACTCGACCTAGAGATAAGAGTTTCAACGGCTAAGAGAAGCGTGTGATTGGTTGATGTTTGTCTTTGGTTTACGCTGTAAGTATGGTCAAAGTTCAGCCATCAAAAGTGTTCTGAGCTTAGAGATAAGAAGGAATCATTCAAGGATGTTTTGTCGAATCTTAACAACATCTACCCAAGAGCAAGAGATTGTCGCGACAGAGACTCAACCTTTGTGGCCGCAGCATGGACTTAGGTTACTGCCACGACAGTTTTGTGTTGCGACATTCAAGAACGAAGACAAGTCAATATGATTCCACACTAAGACGCATTCTAATCCGGCCCATTCTCTAAACTTGATTTTCTATTTACTTTATTTTCTGGCTTATTTTAGTTTTAGTATTTTAGTTTAATCAAACAACCCAACTCATTTGTGTTTTTACTTTAATTGTTTTGTAGTGAGAGGAAGTAATACCAAAAGGCTAGCTCAATCCCTGTGGAGACAATACTCGATATACTTATCATTATATTACTTGAGACGTTTACACTTGCACCATTGTGGGGCACTTTTACGTGAGCACCAAGTTTTTGGCGTCGTTGCCGGGGATTGGCAACTTTAGTTTTTATTTTCTTGCACTCTTTATTTTATTAGTTTACTTTTTTGTTTTAGTACTAATAAAACTTGGTTTTGTTTTGGTGCATGACCAGAGCGAACCCAAGCAGCCCATTGCGAGACTTAGATCCAGAAATCGAACGCTCTTACCTAAATCTTAGACGAAAGATCGTAGCCTCAATGTAGGAACCTGAAGGCCAAGGCCGAGGTCGAGGTAACAACCAAGGTGCCCGGCAAATATTGCCATTGGTCAGCCACCTGCCGACGTGCAACAACTTGCCCACGGGATGCAGAATATCCCGACAGGCAATGGAGACAACCTACCATTGTAATTCGCGCCAGTACGAAACCCAACTATCCGAGACTACCTAGAAGAGGATCTGACCAGACTAAATACAGGCATAGTTACTCCTGAGATAGAAGCCGCCCACTTTGAACTAAAGCACGTGATGTTCAACATGATCAATACCATGGGCAATTCGGTGGCTTAGCAACTGAAGATGCCAGACAACACCTCAAATCCTTCCTCCAAATTTGCAATTCATTTAAAAAACATGGAGTACATGATGATATTTATGTTTTGGGAGATGCGTTTTGAAACTCCCTTTTGTGGCAAGTTTGTTATGCCCTTGATGACTTGTAAATGGCTCTTACTTGTTGGTTTATGCCTTGGTTGGTGTTTTGACTCTTGAGTGGCTTTTTTGCATAGGTTGCATGCCTATAGATTCCTTTGTTGTATATGGACATGTTATGATGATGGTTCTGTCATGCATGATTGTGGTTTGATGTTTTAAATATGTTGTATGCATGTATGAAGCATGTTGAAATGATTTTGTATGGATTAAAGTGTGAAAAAACAACAAAAAGTGTCATTACAAGCCCAAGCGTTTCGGTACACTCAAGCCTATACCGAAATGGTGAGCCTAAAATTGCTCAGGGGTTTCGAAACATGACGAAGCGTTTCGGCACGTTTTGCTACTGGAATAGCCTATTCTGAAACACCCTTAAGGGTGTTTCGATACGGTCTCGTGCTTCGAGTCGCTCGAACCTATTTCGGTACGGCTGTTTTGAAACAGGGCAACCTGTACCGAAACGGTCAGCTATTGAGTTAGTTATTGGAATCTTTTGAAGTTCTATTTCTTTGTGTTTTGGTCCCTGAGTGTTATGGATGCAATTAAATGAGAGTGGATGATTATTTTGAGCTAAAATTCAACAGAAATGCATGTAATATGATTAATTAAAGGTTGGTAACTTAAAAGTGAAGAAGTCCTTGTAATTTGGTAAAATTACAAAATGGTCCCTAAAGTATGTTTATATGCAATTGAGTCCCAAATCGAGGTCTGATCGAGTTGTAAATTGTTCTACTGTGATGTTTATCAGTTAGGATCATAATGAGCATCTAGACAAGATAAAATAAAAAAATTAGGGTTGTTTATTGGAGTAGACTTTCCAGTTTACTTCAATATTCCCTGTATGATCCGTTCGGTCTTTCGCCCAGACCGGGTCGAGGGGGTTACATTTGGTTGTATCAGAGCCATATTTCGAAAATATTGGGGGTAAGATTGATGTGACATTGTTTTTTGATTTATTTCTTAATGAATGCTATGCACAGTGAGTTATTATACCATGTTTTAATCATTGTTTGATCTGTGTTGGATGCACGGTGTTTGATCACATGAATTATGTTTGTTAAATGTTGTTGGGGGAAAGGTTAAGGGAACCCATTGCCATATTTTTACTAATGAAATGAGAATTTTTGTTTTGAAAAGAAAACTTGAGCACCTTGGATTCTTGCTTTGGCTAGCCTAATTGTTTTATTGTTGTATTCTTTTTAGCTAAACTATTTTGATAATGGGACCGAGATGAGAGTTTAGAGCCAATGTGCGTAATGTGGCCGAGAATGAGATTAATGAGAATGTTGAGAACACCCGATAGATTCTTGATTATATGAGTTGCAATGATGTGCAAAAGTTGGATTGTGTTGTATCCTTGCTTCACAGAGATGCTTATACGTGGTGGACGACCATCACTGCGGCTATGGAACCTGCTGAGGTTACTTGGGAGTTCTTTGGAAATACTTTCAAGAGAGTATTTGGGTGTTTGCTATCTTGATGAAAAGAAGCGAGAGTTTATGTCTTTGGTGCAAGGAAACATGATTGTTTCCAAATATGAGGTTCTGTTGTGCGGATGAACTAGTAAATACTAGATCTGGCGACTGTTGAATGTAAGTGATGTGAGCCTTGTGACGTTTTTTGATTAAAGCATTGTATAAGATTAGAAGGTGGTTGTAGGAATGTCTGTTCGAGAGTTCCTTTCCTGTAGCATCAGAGCGGTAATCATTGATAATGGTGTTGCATGGGTTTAGTATTTTTGGAGAATAGATGAGGAATGTCCTAGTGGCATTCAAGGCTGCGAAGAATCAAGTATTTTGCGAATACTTAGGTTTAAGTTTAACAAGAGTGGTAGCGGTTTTGTGTGCAATGATGCACCAAAGAAAATCTTGACTGAAAATCAAGATGTGGAGTAGTCTTTACGTTGAAGCTTTCGTTTTAGAGGTGTATAGGTGTAAATTTTGGCGAAGATGTCTGTGGTGCTTTGAGGGTGTGAATTTGGTTGCAAGTGATCGGTCTGAGAATATTGTTGGTAAGTGTGAATCGTTAACCATGCATAGTACAAAGCACTTATATGTATATATTTAAATAAGTCATTACAGGCATGCGTTTGGGCATGACATTAGAAATTTTGCATACATATGCATACGCATCTACGAGGGCGTGTAATTAGCATACACGCATGTGTTCACACTTACGGATGATTTCTCAGAGATCGATGAAGATGAGATATAAGTAGCTTTTTTAAAAAGATTCTTTAAAATCTTGAGGAGTAAATGAGATATTTCAAGTGGTTTATGGGGTCGATGTATGGAGTACGAGGTCTTTTCTAGGATTAGTTGCTGCTAATGAAGTACGTTGAGGAAATTTTCTTAAGTTGTAATGACATTGGTAAAGTTGCGACATTTGAGATGTCCTTTGACTATTCAAGGTCATGTAGTTGAGGTGGATTTTATGGAGTCAACTTTCTATGGTTTCGATGTAATCCTTGGTATGGATTGGTCATCTGAGCATAGAGTTGTGGTTGATTTTGAGGCCAAATGAATTTCGTTGAAACTCGTCGATGATTATGAGGTCGTAATCGTAGGTGAGAATGTGAATTTCTTATCTAATGTGGTTTCGGCTCTTTAAGCGAGTTGGTTGATGCATTCGGGATGTGAAGCTTTCTTGGCTTATGTAATGAATCCAAGTACAAAAGAGGTGTGAGTACAGGACATACGTAGGGTAAGTGAATTTCTGGGTGTATTTTGGAAGAGTTGCCTGGTTTTCCATCGAACATAGAGGTTGAGTTTGGCATTGAGTTGTATAAAAATACGACTCTGCTGTCAATTGCTCCCTATAGACTGGCACCAAAAGAGTTGAAGGAGTTGAAGGTGTAACTTCATAAGTTGCTTGATCGAGGTTTCATTAGGCCTAGTGTTTCACCTTGGGGTGCACCGGTCTTGTTTGTAAAGAAGAAAGATGGTACGATGCACATGTGTATAGATTATCGTCAATTAAACAAGTTGACAATCAAGAACAAGTATCCTTTGCCAAGGATTGATGATTTTTTAATCAGTTTCGAGGTGCTTCGGTGTTTTCTAAGATTGATATAAGATCCAGATATTACCAATTGAGGGTAAAAGATGTGGATGTGCCTAAGACTTCTTTTCGTACAAGGTGCGGGCATTATGAGTTTTTGGTGATGCCTTTTGGTTTAACTAATGCCCCTGCCACGTTCATGGATATGATGAATTGCGTGTTCCATGAGTTTTTGAATAGATTTTTAGTTGTGTTTATCGATGATATTCTCGTGTACTCTCATACCGAGGAGGATCAGGATAAGCATTTGCAGATTGTGCTGCCAGTTTTGTTGGAAAATCAGTTTTATGCCGAGTTGAGCAAGTGTGAGTTTTGGCTTAAGGAAGTTGTTTTCCTTGGTCATGTGGTGTCGGCCGAAGGGATTAGAGTTGATCATCAAAAAGTTGAAGCGATGATTAATTGAAATCCGCCTAAGTCAGTTCATGAGGTTCGTATTTTCTTTGGTTTGGTGGGATACTACCATAGGTTCGTGGATGGTTTTTCAAGGATTGCTGCTCTTTTAACAAAGTTGTTACAAAAGGATGTTAAGTTTGATTGGACGGAGGTTAGACAACAAGCTTTTGAGAAGTTAAAGGAAGCGTTGACGCAAGCTCCTATCTTGATTCAACTTGATTCGGGTAAAGAGTTTGTAGTTTATAGTGATGCATCCTATGTTGGTATGGGATGTGTGTTGATGCAAAAAGGTAGGGTGGTAGCTTATGCATCTCGGTAATTGAAGTACATGGACCACAAAAGTTTGAAGTACTTGATGTCTCAAAAAGAGTTGAATCTTAGGCAACGAAGGTGGCTAGAGTTTCTTAAAGATTACGACTTGACGATTGAGTACCATCCAGGGAAGGCTAATGTTGTAGTCGATGCCTTGAGTAGGAAGGTGGCTGTAGAGTTAATTAAGATGTTTGCTCGGTTGAATATATCGCGATATGATGGTTTAGTGGCTGAGTTGCACGTGAAACCATCGTTGGTAAAGTTAGTTAAGGAGAAGTAGTTGTTGGATGATTCATTGGCACCACATGTTTAAGACATTGTGGAAGGAAATCCAACGGACTTTTGTTTCAACAATGATGGTGTTTTGTATTTTAAGAGTCGAATAGTTGTGCTAGAGGATGTTGAGCTGAGGCGCACTATCTTGACTAAGGCTCATGGCATTCTTTTTGCTATGCATCCTGGTGGTAATAAGATGTATCGTGGATTGAAGGATGAGTACTTTTGGGTTAGCTTGAAGAAGGACATTGTTGATTTTGTTAGTAAGTGTATGGTTTGTCAACGTATTAAAGCTTAGCATCAGTTTCCTTCTAGATTGTTGCAACCATTGAAGATTTCAGAATGGAAATGGGAGAGAATCACCATGGATTTCGTGACGGTTTTGCCTTTGATACCGTCCAAAAAGAATTCCATTTAGATGATTGTCGATCGTTTTACGAAGTGTGTACATTTTGTGGCCGTGCATACTACGTGTACGTTAGACAAGTTGGCAGATTTATATATCTTTCAGATTGTGAGGTTGCATGGAGTGCCTAAATCCATTGTTTCGTATTGAGATCCGCGTTTCACAGCGAGGTTTTGAGAGTGCCTTCATCAAGCGTTGGGTACGCGTTTGAATTTCTATACTTCGTATCATCCTAAGATGGATGGTCAGTCTGAGCGAGTTATCCAAGTGTTGGAGGATATGTTGAGGTGTTGCATATTTGATTTCCAAGGTTCTTGGGAGAAACAGTTGCCTTTGGTGGACTTTTCTTATAATAATAGTTATCAGGCGAGCATTCAAATGGCTTCTTATGAGGCCTTGTATGGAAGAAAGTGTAGAACACCTCTTTGTTGGGCGGATGTAGGGCAGAAGTTGGTTTCTTTGCCTAGTGTGCTTAAGGCACTACGAAAAAAGTGAAGCTTATTAGCGAGAGGTTGAAAGCAGCTTCGGATTGGCAAAATTCTTACGTGGATTTGAAGCGTAAGGAGATTGAGTATGATGTAGATGATAAGGTGTTTTTGAATGTTTCACCTTGGAAGAACGTGATGAGATTTGGCCGGAAGCACAAATTGAGTTTGAGGTTTATTAGACCGTATGAGGTGCTTTAGCGTGTTGGACCTGTGGCTTATAGGTTGAGGTTACCTTCTGATTTGGAGAAGATACATGATGTTTTCCATGTATCCATGCTTCAGAGATATAGATCGGGTCCGTCTCTTGTTATGCATGTTGAGGAGATTGAGTTAAATCTAGATTTGTCATATGATAAAGAACCAGTTGAGATCTTAGATTCAGACATCAAGGTTCTTCGTGGTAAGACCAATGAGTTGGTCAAGGTCTTGTGGCGACATCGTGGTGTTGAGGAAGCCACGTGGGAAAAAAGGATGACATAAAAAGCAATTTCATTATCTTTTTCCATCAGGTAAAATTTCGAGGACGAAATTTTCTAAGTGGGGGAGAGTTATAACGCCCCGATTTTTGGGCCTAGAAGTATTTGAGGTTGACTTGAGGTTTGTAAGATCTAGACTAGAGATCTAGGTTAGTTCGGGAATGGTTCAGGGAAAACAAGGTTCAGGTTATGATAAAAATATGAGAAAATTCTTAAAAATAATTATTAATTATATAAATGATTTTGGTAAAATCAATTTTAAGAAAAGGACTTTGGAAGTGGGATATTTTGAGTTAGTGACCAAAACACGAATTTTACAAAGTTTTTTAGTGACTATTTTGTAAAGGGATTGGCACTTTGAGTCTTTAAGGAGCTATTTACCTATTTATTTTTAACATATTTTCTCTCTTAATTAGGAACATTTTAAAAGGGTTTTAATTAAGGATTAAAAGGATTTAATAAAGGGAGAGTTGGTCATTTCATTAAAAGTCATTTTATGTCATTTTCTCTCATTCTATTTTCTCTCAAAGTTTTCTCTCAGCCAAACACTCTCCATTTTCAAGAAACTTGAGGTAATGCTCTTGATTTACTGAGTTTTTGATTTCAAAATTATTCTTTAATCTTGATTTACAAAACCTTATTGTTTTTCCTTTATTTTTTCAAGAAAAACACATCCAATTGAGAGAGATTTTATCCATTAGAGGTAAGGTTCATTCTTCTCCTCTAATGATTAGTTTTTTTATTGAAATTCCTAAGTTATCAATCCTTTACATATGTTTTCTAAGTTGTTTTGATGAGTTAATCATGGAAGTTTTGTTAAATTAAAGATTATTTGTTGAGATCTTGTAGTTTTCGTAATGTTACTGTTTTACTTGATTTGAGGCTGATATTAATCATGATTTGGATGTTAAGTGATGTTGAAACAAAGATTTTTATCATAATAATTCCGAAATGGTTTGGATCTCTAGTTGTTAGATGATTAGATTTGGGGTTTTTGTGAAGATAATGTGGTTCTGGTGTTGCTGGAGGTATAAGGATGAAATTAGATTGTTTTTGGATGTTAATTGATTATTAAAATTGGATGAAAGTGTTAGATTATGGCTGGGTTGAGTTCGTAGAGTAATCAAAGGTGTTTTCTGTTGTTTCAGATAGCCGTTTTGGGGTTTTGGGGCAGAGCAGCGAGGTAGCTTTGATTGCTGGTGGTTTTAATGCATGGAGATGCATTAATCCTCTGTTCTTGTGTGTTATAAATAGGAGAGAACATATCGGAAGAGATTGGTGAAGTTATGGGGGCTTCGGAGGCTTGATTACGATTCGCCAAAATGAGCGAGGCGTTGTCGGTGAGTGTAATTTGTTTTAAAAGCCTTTTAAAGACTTGAAAGCAAGGTTTGGGGGTTTAGGTTGAGTTTGAAACACTAACCGAAATCCGGAAGTAAGCTTGAGATGTTTCGCTCTCGTTTCTTGGTTTTTATCCCATTGGTTTTATGATCATGCTCTTGTTTTGAAGATAGAATTACACCTATTGTTTTATGCATGTTTTGAGAAATGGTATGATGATTTACATGATCCCATGAGATAGAATTATTATTTCAAAGAGATAGAACTATTTGAGAAAATGTTATTCATTGTTTATGCTTTTGAAATGGGGTGAGATAGATATATGTTTATGCATTGAAAAACAGCATGTAAATGATGTTTAAAATGAGTATATTGCTATGAGATGATATTATTGTTACCGGATATAATTGGTCGACCAATAGGATGAGAAGTGCACTATAATATACAAAATTTGTATGTGATCTTTGGCTCGGGCAATGGGGGTAGTGCCATCCCGTTCCAAAAGTGAGAGTGTGGTGATGAGAGATTCCACTACGGTAGGTCTTGATGATGAGAGATTCCATCAAGCTTTGTGGCAATGAGAAATGCCGCCATGAGAGTCCGGTGATGTGAGATTCCACCAGAGAAGGACTTGACAATTTTGTCAAGCTATCCGCATATTCGAGTAATGTTGCTAAAATGTCAATATATGAGATTCATATGTACCTTGTTTGTAAATGATTTTATGCATATAGTTTTTCATATTAGAATATGATTTGACAAATGCTTTATGAGATTTAAGCATGTAAGGCTTTGCCTTGAGAATTTGTATTTTGATGAATGCATGAGATAGATGGTACATGTGGTTTAAATTATGTGGTTTTGCTTTGAAAATGAATTCAAGCATGAGATAGAAAGAGCATGATGAGATAGAGATTTCTAAATGAGAAATGGTTTTAAAATGCATTGTTGTTGTTGGTTTGTTTTGAGCATCCCTTACTATGCATTTGTGCTCACGCTATCTTTTTCAGCAATGTAGAAAATTAACATATTTGGGAAGCAAAGAGGCAAGAAGGACTCCAAGAAGTGGGATTAAACTCAAGTATGATTTTACATTTACCTATTAGTAATAATGATTGGCAATGGGAGGATGCCTTTATGTTTTGGGAGATGTGTTTTGAAACTCCCTATTATGTGGCAAGTTTCTTATGCCCTTAATAACTTGTAAATGGCCCTTACTTGTTGGTTTATGCCTTGGTTGGTGTTTTGACTCTTGAGTGTCAATTTTGCATAGGTTGCATGCCTATAGATTCCTTTGATACATATGGACATGTTATGATGATGGTTCTGTCATGCATGATTGTGGTTTGATGTTTTAAATATGTTGTATGCATGTTGGAATGACTTTGTATGGATTAAAGTGTGAAAACTAGCGAAAACTGTCATTACAGGCCCAAGTGTTTTGGTACACTCGAGCCTGTACCGAAACGGTGAGCCTGAAATGGCTCAGGGGTTTCGAAACAGGAGGAAGCGTTTCGGTACGTTTTGCTACTGGAATAGCCTGTTCTGAAACACCCTTGAGGGTGTTCCGATACGGTCCCGTGCTTCGAGTCGCTTGAACCTGTTTCAGTACAGCTGTTTCAATATAGGGCAACCTGTACTGAAATGGCAAGTTGTTAAGTTAGTTATTGGAATCTTCTAAAGTTCTGTTTCTTTACGTGTTGGTCCCTGATTGTTGTGAATGCAATTAAATGAGAGTGGATGATTTTTTTTAGCTGAAATTCGATAGAAATGCATGTAATGTGATTAAATAATGGTTGGTAACTTAAAAGTAAAGAAGCCCTTGTAATTTGGTAAAATTACAAAATGGTCCCTAAAGTGTGTTTGTATGCAATTGAGTCCCAAATCGAGGTTTGATTGATTTGTAAATTGTTCTGCTGCGATGTTTATCATTTACGATCATAGTGAGCATCTGGAAAAGATAAAATAAAAAATAAGGTTTTTTATTAGAGTAGACTTTTCGGTTTACTTTAATATTCCCCGTGTGATCCGTTGAGTTCGGTCTTTCGTCTAGACCAGTCGAGGGGGTTACATAGGGTTTCCATGTGTTCCTATTTAAAGGAAGAGAAAGAGATCGATCAGAAAAACTTGGAGAAAGTGTCGTGGTGAAAGATAAAGCTAGAGGGAAGATCGTGGTTTGACCAACTTAGACCGAGAGCTCTAGAGCATCAAAGGGCTGCATCGACGAACCTCCTTCTTTTCTTATTCTCTTAGTTTAATTTTTATTTAAATGGTGATGTTAAGATATGATATTTTTTGGATGGAACCCCCAACCATGTACTAAGCTTTTACAGTTGGTTGGGAATGTTTGCGATTAACGTTCATTCTATTTCTAGTTTTGAATAATTTAAATGCCTTGGCATTATTTTCTATCTGAATAACACTTCATTTCCTTAAATTCTTTGCAATACAACAGTTGGCATTGCTTGCTTATTATGTCTTAATATCTTAATAGACTTAAAGGGTAACGATCAGTTGTCAGATTCTAAGGAGAGAAGCTTCGACCGAAGAAGTTCAAGTAGATGAGCTTACTTCAGAAGAGAATCTACCCCTTAGGAGTATAGATTGAAACTTAATCAAGTTAATTTATAAAAAAAATTGCACTATAGACATATAGAGATTTTATCGTGGTTAATTTAGGGTATTTCCATCGATAGAGGCAATACCACTCTTGAAAACTGCTCGACAATAAATCCAAGACATGAAATTATTAATATTTGGCTTAGCTAGCGTAAAATCCAGGCATCCCTTGCCAACACCCATCACCATTTGAATACTTCTTTTTGCCAAATTGTTTTCACTTTCATTGTATTTCTTTAGCTATTATCTAAAACAAAATTTCAAATCAACTCAAACATTATTGATTCCTTTAACAAGTAAACCACTGAACAATTAAATTCTTGGTCAATCCCTGCGGATAGGATACCCAGTTTACTACTGTATCACTTGTTGACTGTGTATACTTGCACGCAATAGACTCACTCTTGGCACTATTTCATACATATTTACACTGTATTCTTAATCTTTTGCCAAGTGTTAGCAAAGTCGACGCATCGTTTGTTCATTTATATATCCCTTGATCATCCAAAGCAAGGATGATGTCACGCTCTATGCTGTTGCATAACATGTGTATCTGAGATGCTCAAAGTATGATGATGATGTCATTGTCCCTAAACAAGAATTGATTGCAAAATCTCGACAGTAAAGTGCTATGCAAAATTGTTTGTAGTATCTGGTTTCGTGAATGTTTGTTTGGAGGACATAGTAATGGTGAATTTCTATTCTCTTTAGTTCCATGATACGGGAATTTGGAGAAAAGACACAAGTATTTCTGTGAAATTTCCCGGAAATTTGAATGTTAAATCCTGGAGTAAAGAGAACTGGTTGTAAAGAAAGCCTTGGCTACCAATGATCAAGATAATTATTGACTCCATCGCCCCCATAATAAAGATCGCCTTGACAGGTTCTGTGTAACCCCCTTGACTCGGTTTAACGGTTTCACCGACTCGAGCGAGTTACACAAGGAGTATTGAAATTAACCGGTGAAGATTTACTTCAATGAGCGACCTATTTTTTTCTTTTTATCTTGTCTAGATGCTCTTGTTAATTCCTAAGGTAATCATGCTCACAACGAATAAAGTTACGACTCGAACGAGGTCAATTAGACGTCCGATTCATTACAAGCGCGCTTTAGGGGCCAAAACGTAAATCTAAATAATTACATGTATTTATTAAGGTTTCAAGTTACCATTACTTAATTAATAATGTTTCATGGCGGCATATCAAATTTCAGCTCCAACGAATATCAAAAGAGCATCTAATTTAGCAAAATACAAAATTAAGGACTACATCGTAAAATAGCCAAAATATGGGGACTAACACGTTTTTAATAGATTCTCACATCAATTAGATACATTCAAAACATGCTTGCAAAAACTTAAATCAAATAAAAATCATTTACTCGTTCAATTGATGCAACAATATACGTTGATCAAATTGCAAAGAATCTAAACTCGGTAAAACTCATTAATCGAATTAACCACCAGCCATTATAATACCCGGGCTGCAACTAAAACATTTTTGGGAATTCGAATTTTAACGCAACTTATCCACTTATTTATGAACAACATTAATCATGCTTCTAATATTATATCACCATTAAACATATAGGCTCAAATAATTACATACCAATTATTCTACACATTTCATATTTATACAAGTAATCTAGAGTCATGCTTCCTAACAAATTACATCGTTACCCACTAAGAAACAAAAGATCAAGACCTCAACATAGGCTTTATCATAATTAAGGGGCTTAGAGCATATGACCTTAAACACTCATCCAACACAAGTAGACAATCTAATCATTATTTAAAACATTAAAATCATTTGGTCATAACTATCAAGTATGCAAAGCGTTAAAATAAAACTAATATATTAATAATTATATACACTCATCGTCTAACGCAATATAAAATCAGTCAAGTTATAATTTCCCAAATAAAACAATACACCCCAATAATCTACCCACATTGCCCTATTACAACAAATAGTAATACCTTAACATACCCTTTTAAATCGTTTGTCTTGGAATCCACATTGCCTTGGACCACTATCACAAACTTACTTCTATTCACTGCAATGACGGAAGAAAAATGATCGTAATAATGCCTAGTGAGTGCGCTTAAAACGGGTCATAATTCATAATTCAAACCTCTTTATAGTACCAAAACACATTTGCACTCACCAACTTGATATTGCCTCAACGCCAACGCCTCAATGCCTATCCAAAATTTATCCGAACACTTGTCATCTTCCACAAGAAAATGCATGGGTCAGTATATAATGGACCACACCAAAATAACAACTTTATTAAAACACTCAAAAACATAAGGAATGTTCGAACCACCCACTATTTCCCTAATATGCCTATTACCTCGCTGTTTTCCACGCACCACATTATTATAATCTCAAAACAATTCCATTTCCTTTTACTAAAGCTACTGCCAATATCCCTATTCCCCCCACCATATTGATACCGCCCTAAACTTTATCCCACTCATTTTCTCCTTCCCCCCTTTAAAATCACGTATAGAACTAAAACAAATTCCACATTTTAGCACCCAAAATCTCCCGACAATTCCTAGCGCACATTGGTGCGTCCAGACAGCCACGACAACCGCGCCATGCGCGCAATGCCCTGTTTCTCCACTGATCCACGCATAGTTCGAATCCTTATAAACATTTCTTCGAACATAATTTGTGCACCTCAATATTAATTTAATAATTCAACCAATTAGATTAATTCTGGAATCAATTTCCTAAAATTGATATTAGATTCTATCTAACCCACAAAAATAACACATAATCTAATTAAAATATTTAGATTTCATTTGCCAAATCATGATCCACTCTTTAGAATCCAGAAATTAAATCAATTCATTAAAATTCATTTAACATCAAAAGATAATAGAATTAATAGAAAAGTAACAAAAATAATTATGAGATTATTAGAAAATCAAAGCTTACTCATATAAATTAGAACTTGAAAATCAAGATTGCTCCTCCAATCTTTCAACTTAAAATCTACTGAACAAGATGAGAGAAATCAAAATCTCTTGTGTGGCTTTTGATTAAAAATGGTTTAAAAAGAAAATGAATAGAAATTGGATAAGAAAATCCAAGAAAATTAAAATGGTGTTTGGGAGAGAATCTTGGGAGAAAAATAGACATAAGTTTAGACATAACTTTATTTCTTGAGAAAATAATAATCATCGTCAAATTCTAAGTAGAAATAGTGATAAAAACTTTATTTAATAAATTATTAAATATACCATAAAACTAACCCTTTATTTTTTTTACGAAATTGCCATTAATAAAATTTTTGCAATTCTTATAAAATAGTCACTATATAAATTAATATCAAATCAACTCAATTAAAATTTCCCAAGTTCAATTTTTGTCTTTTAACATATTCATTAAAATATTTTTTAAAAATATTAGCCACAATAAATTTGTCGAAAATCAATTTAACCGACCCAATTTATTTTTTCGGAATTAATTAAGTAGCTAAATCTAACCTGAAATTTTAATATGATTTAGATAACTCACTCGATTCTTCTAGCCCAATTTTCGGGGCGTTACAACTCTCCCACTCTAAAAAAATGTCCTCGAAATTTACATAAAGGGAACAAAACTAACACTAACCTTATTTTGTCCAACAACTTTCTCAAATACACTTACACCACATAACTCGCACAAATTCAATCGTCTAGATGAACAACATCTAATTGCTAGAGATTTAATCTGAAACATCCCTTACCAATGGTACAACCAACAAATTCTCAACTTTCTCTTTACAAAAACAACAAAGGGTCCACCAAACCTTTCCACATAAACGTAGGCAAATCATCAATTAAACACTTGAGCTAAAACCATCTCGACAGAACAAGTCGCAAAACAGATCTTCCCATTCATCTACATATTGTCTATTAAGACTTGATTCGACACACCATTACAAATTATTCTCAACAACCTTCATCCATGGAGAAACGTCAAGAAACACTCAACCACCCATATGATATCATGTTTCTCATCGTCTCAATCCATATAAAACTTATCTAATTATCAACCTCAAAACAACGCCAAAATAACAAAAACCTCTTTTAGTTTGCACCAATCTTTTCTAATATCCAATCATCCTTCACAAACAATTCTCAATTCACAAATCTTCGTAAAACATCAGTAACTCCTCAAAACTACAACCAACATCAATGGCTTCACCTCACCAATCATCAATCTCAATTTATGAAGAACAACTATCTCAACTAAGCACTTAAACTAATTTCGGTTCCAAACTTGTAAAACCAATTTCCACATTTTTCTCGACCAATAAGAAATCATTAAGTTTGAACAACATACCCCTAATTTGTTCTTAAAACCATTACAAATCAATTAAACACAATTAAATCCATTTTAATCTCAAATGTTAATAGAAATAATAGATTAAGGATACAAAGCGTGTGAAATTTCAATAAGAAACCATAGCTCACCTTGCTTGATAGGAGTTCAACCAAAATGAGCTCCTCTTGTATTCTAACGTGAAAAGCATTGTTAACCAAGAATCCACCGATTCGCTCATGCTTAAAAACCATTTGGATGAAAAATAGATTAAAATGAGATCGAAATATCAATTAATCATTGAAAAAGCATTTTGAAAAAGTTGAGGTGCGAAAATAATGGTTTTTAGCTGAGATAAAATTTAGAAAACTCATGTTTTAGAGAAATATTAACCATCGTTAGTAGTTTTTTTAAGCAAAAGAAATTTGAGTTTGTCAAAATACAAAGGGTGCATTTGCTCCCTAAAGATTATTACTTGTGTCTCATCTCTATTTAATTCACAAAAACCACTTTTAAAACCAAATTGTCTGTTTTTTTTTAAGTTATCAAAATCATAATTCATGTTATTTAATAAACTAATTAAATAACCTTCCAAAACATTAGTCATAATCAATTTGTCATATTACTTTGAAAACACATTCAATTATTAACCCGAAATTAATTAACGAACTAAACTCAATCCATGATCCCAAACGGAATCCACCCAACGTCTAAAAAACATCATTTGCCACAACTTCGCTAACTGTGCAACGAACTCACAAGATTCCTCAACAAACTTCGATACTAAACAATTGAATTTAGAAAAACCACGTACTTCTAACACCAAACTTGGTTGCTTCAAATCTCGAACAACTCCAACTCATGAGAATCAGTCTTTAACTCTTTCTAAAAACCTTGAAACCCCGAAGAACCTCTTCGCTAGAGCTAACTTACACAAGCTACCTCGCTTACACCATCACTTCATTGGCCTCTGAAAAGTCATCCGTAAATGTGAACATATGTATGCATGATTACTTATATGCCCTCATAGATGCCTATGTGTATGTATGCAAAACTTCTAATGTCATGCCCAAATGTATGCATGTACTGACATATTTAAATATATACATATAAATTTTTTGTGCATGCTCAACTGTTCACACTTACTAATAACATTCTCAGAACCAATATTCCTTTCACCATGCCAAAAGTCGCACTTGCCCAAATAAGGAACAACCATTCACTTTGCTACAAAAGCCTACTAAACCATTAATGATTGTCGACCAAGATCCTTCTCGATGCCGTTGTACATGAGAATACCACCATTCTTACTACTTACGAAACTAAGTATTCAAAGAATACTCAACTTATCGCAACCTTAAACGCTACTAGTGCATTCATCATCAACACGACATAACTTTAAACGCATACCAATCAAACGGTCTTAAACACCACGCTGAAGCTTCCAAAACTAGAACTTAGGATCAAAGATATCTATAAACCAACCATTATTACCATTGTGTTCTCCACTCATACATTTCTTTAATGCTCATCAGCATTACACAAAAAGGATTTCGGGAGTCGTGTCAAGGTACATCTAAACACCGAACTCTACTTCGTAAACAAATGACAACCCGGGAAACTCTGCCGAAGCCTTACAAGAACGAATTTTCGAAACAAACATTCAAAACTTGGACATACTTTAACCTTATATTACCACATAAGCCCTAAGCTCAACAAACATAAATTAGTTCATTCTTGAACAACTCGACTACAATAATCCACTCTAATCTCCAAAACTTCAACACACCCAAAGAACTACCTTCAACTAGTATGCGTAACTGCGTGTAGCCAGAATCCACCAGACGATGCAACAGGGAAAGATAAACAGGCTACGCAGCATTTCCTTAATTAAAATACAGATTCCACGATTTCGCTGCGCACCATGATATCCAAAGATGAAAATCAACTCAATGCTTTACACCTATTGCGTACCTTGATCGTCCTCGTCGCAGGAACATTAGGGATACTACCAAATTCTCCCTAACAATCAACATCACAAGTCAAGTTTTGATCCTGAACATCAACTTCCTTGCCTGATGCGTACGTCATAACCTTATCATTTGAAACACTCCAACAATCCTCATTAGAATCTAAGTAGAAGCTTTCTCACGCATACTTTAACAAAACAATTATCGCCATCAAGCATACAACACCTTACGGTATACACACTTCCATTCACCTCAATTTACCAACTTCTTATCCACAAATCCATATCATTAACAACGATGACAATAACCACACTAATACTTGAAACAGTGGACCAATGCCACCCAAAACTCATGAACGAGAAAAACATCACTCAAGTTCAGAGACCACTTTTAACTACTCTCGATCAAGGACCAAGTCTACTCAAGAACAAAAACCACTTTTCTCAAACTACCCATAACCCAGTCTACGCTTACTAAGCTCAGAAGTAATTACTAAATAAATCATTTCTCACACAAAATCAAATTCATTACCGGTGTTTAAACATTACAGCTAGGGCGTAGGCTCAACAAGTGATCCAAGACAAATCTGTAAAAATCTTTTCAACAACATTTGTAATAGACAATGTGTTGCCGGTTAACCCCAAACATAAGTAATTAACAACATGTGCACATACGAACCACATTTGTCAATTCTCACAAAATAATCAGATGAAACTCTATCTATCCGAGGTTAACTCCAACATAGCACATTTCAACCATAGAAACATAGAATCAAATACCGTGCATGTCACACAATAGTTAACATCACAACTAACACAACTCACCTCCCAACAATCATAACCATGCATAAAAGCAACAAACTTACACATAGAAAACATCAGAAATCAATCTAAAACACCAACACAACAATCATTACACCTCCCAATTATCACAAACCTGGATCTTATACAAACAAATGTAACCACCTTGACCCGGTCTAACCGTTTCACCGACTCGAGCGAGTTACACAGGGAATATTGAAATAATCCGGTGAAGATTTACTTCAATAAGCGACCTTTTTTCTTTTTATCTTGTTTAGATGCTCTTATTAATTCCTAAGGTAATCATGCTCACAGCGGATAAAGTTACGACTCGAACGAGGTCAGATAGACGTCTGATTCATTACAGGCGCATTTTAGGGACCAAAATGTAAATCTAAATAATTACAAGGATTTATTAAAGTTTCAATTTACCATTACTTAATTAATAATTTTCATGGCGGCATGTCAAATTTTAGCTCCAACGAATAACAAAAGAGCATCTAATTTAGCAAAATATGAAATTAAGAACTAAATCGCAAAATACCCAAAATATAGGGAGTAACACGTTTTTAACAGATTCTCACAGCAATTAGATACATTCAAAACATGTTTGCAAAAACTTAAATCAAAGGAAAATCATTTACTCGTTCAACCGATGCAACAATATACGGTGACCAAATTGCAAAGAATTTAAACTCGGTAAAACTCATTAATCGAATTAACCACCAGCCATTACAATACATGGGCTGCAACTAAAACATTTTTGGGAATTCGAATTTCAACACAACTTACCCACTTATTTATGAACAACATTAATCATGCTTCTAATATTATACCACCATTAAACATATAGGCTCAAATAATTACATACTCCCTTTGTCCCACTAAAATTGTCACATGTTGACTTTTTTGGGTCAAATTTTTTCAACTTTGACCTCTTATAATTTAAAATTTATTATTGATAAAAATATGAAAAAATATATTTTAAAAACTTTCAATCAACTAGTTTTTAAATATATTTTTTATAATTTTTAATTAATTAAAATATTTAAATAAATTATAGTCAAAGTTAAAAAATTTTGACCAAAAAAAGTCAACACGTGAAACAAATGATCAAGACCTCAACATAGGCTTTATCATAATTAAGGAACTTAGAGCATATGACCATAAACACTCATCAAACGCAAGTAAACAATTTAATCATTATTTAAAACATTAAAATCATTTGATCATAACTATCAAGTATGCAAAACTTTAAAATAAAACTAACATATTAATCATTATATACAATCATCGTCTAACGCAATATAAAATCAATCAAGTTATAATTTCCTAAATAAAACAATTCATCCCAATAATCTACTCATATTGCCTTATTAAAAATAATAGTAATATTGTAACCATACCCTTTGAAATCGTTTGTCTTGGAATCCACCTTCCCTTGGACCATGACCACAAATTTGCTTCTATTCATTGCATTGACGGAAGAAAAGAGAGAGTAACAATGTCTAGTGAGTGCGCTCAAAACGGGTCCTAATTCAAACCTCTTTACAGTAACAAAACACATTTGCACTCACCAACTTGACATTGCCTCAACGCCAACAACTAGACGCCAACGTCTCAACGCCTATCCGAAAATTATCCGAACACTTGTCATCTTTCACAAGAAAATGCAAGGGTAGATATATAATGGACCAAACCAAAGTAACCAATTTATTAAAACACCCCCAAAACATAACGAATGTTCGAACCACCCACTATTTCCCTAATATGCCTATTACCTCGCTGTTACGTAGCAGGGGATGATTTCATTTTGTTTTCCACGAACCACATTAATATAATCTCAAAACATTTCCTTTTCCCTTTACTAAAGCTACTGCCAATATCTCTATTCCCCCACTATATTGATACTGTCCTAAACTTAATCCCACTCATTTCTCCCTTTTTTCCCCTAAAACAAATTCCACATTTTAGCACCCAAATTCTCCCGACAGTTCCTAGCGCACATTGGTGCATCCAGACAATAGCGGCAACCGCGCTATGCGCGCAATGCCATGTTTCTCCACTGATCCACGCATAGTTCGAATCCTTATAAACATTTCTTCGAACATAATTTGTGCACTTCTATATTGAATTTAATAATTCAACCAATTAGATTAATTTGGGAATCAATTTCATAAAATTGATATTAGATTATATCTAACCCACAAAAATAATACATAACCTAATTAAAACATTTAGATTTCCTCTACCAAATCATGATCCACTTTTTAGCATCTAGAAATTAAATCAACCCATTAAAATTCATTTTAACATCAAAAGACAATAGAATTAATAAAAAAAATTAACACAAAATAATTATGAGATTATTAGAAAATCAAATCTTACCCAAAGAAATTGGAACTTGAAAATTAAGATTGCTCCTCTAATCTTTCAACTTAAAATCCATTGAACAAGATGAGAGAAATCAAAATCTCTTGTGTGACTTTTGATTAAAAATGGTTTGAGAAGAAAATGAATAGGAATTGGATAAAAAATCCAAAAAAATTAAAATGATGTTTAAAAGAATTTTAAGTGAAAAAGAGATATAAGTTTAGACATAGCTTTTTTTCTTTGAAAAAATAATAACCATGGTCAAATTCTAAGTAGAAGTAGGTGATAAAACTTTTATTTAATAAAATAAAACCATTACTTTATTTCTTTTTACGAAATTTCTATTAATGAAATTTTTGCAATCCTTATAAAATAGTCACTATATAAATTAATATCAAATCAACTCAATTAAAATTGCCTAAGTTCAATTTTTTCTTTTAACATTTTCATTAAAATATTTTCTAAAAATATTAGCCACAATAAATTTGTCGAAAATCAATTTAATCGACCCAATTTATTTTTTCGGAATTAATTAACCAAAATCTAACCTAAAATTTCAATCCGATTTCAATAACTCACTCGATTCTTCTAGCCCAATTTCCGGGGCATTACATTCTGACTTTTCAGTTCCTTTTCTCCGCAAGTTTTAATTTATTAGACTGAGTCTCGATTTTTCTTTTAAACTAATTTGCTTGTTTTTGTTTATTAGAGATTGGTTGCATGCTATGACTATTCTTTAGGCTGAATACAAGCTAACTAATTACAAGTATAAACACTCTGGCTATCAATTTTAAACTTCTTTCATATATGGAAGGAGGCAGATAGAGTTGAGAGAGGAATAATTGGAAGTTTCGCAGCTGATTTAAGAGCGAGCTATCTTGAAATTCACCTTTGTTGGGTTGAGAAAAAGAGATGATGATGAGGAAGTTTACCGAGTACGAGCCAATTTTTATTTAGAAAATGCTCACTCTGATTACGCAAATATTACAAGAAAGGCAATTCAGCTGACAATATGAAAATAACGTTGACTTACAAGTTAGTTGTTTACTCTTCAGATTTAATGAGGAAGTTTGCCCAAGTTGATTCCATGCGCATCACAAAACTGCAAGAGCGTGAACTTGAAATGGTCAGCCATTTATCAAAATCTCCTAATAGTAGTAGTGCTAGGACTACATCAAGTTCAGCCTCTAATAGTGCACTGTGATTTTATGAAAAAACTACGTAAAGCGAACTTTCCTACAAACTATTTTTAAACTGGGGCAAGCGTTTGCTACTTATTTATCTTATAAAATTACACATATCACAGGTATATATGTATTGGTCACAATCTCCACTAAGAAAATTTATTAAAACACAGGGGCAAGAATTCTCAAAAACTCAAGGAAGCTATGCGAATACATATAATATAGTCTGCTACATTATTGAAAGAAAGAGTATGGTGTGATTATTAAAAGGATAAAGTCAACCTCCACTTCCTCCAAAAATCATCATTTATATTGAAAGAAAGACTATGGTGTGATTATTAAAAGGATAAAATCTACATATGACCTCCACGTCCTCCAAAACTCATCATTTATATTGAAAGAAAGAATATGGTGTGATTATTTAAAGGATAAAGTCTACACACAACCTCCACTTCTTCCAAAGAAGACCAGAATGAAACCTACCCGAACGACGGTACTATAAATACTATTTACCACTCCTAAAAACAAACATAAGGGGGCAATAATTGACTTCAACGAACTTTCACAATACAAACATATACGAATTATTATAGCAGTAATTCGTGAATCATTATTAAAGACCTATCCTATGAAAAGGTTCAAATATATTTAAAAAATTCTACAAAAGCAAGAAGCCCGTATAATTTCGAACGCTCCCAAATAAAGCGAGCATAGATTCTCCATTCCACTAGACATTTTAAATAAGCAAACAATTATGTTTCCCAAATAGGCGTACCATCCATCTACTATGTTGAGTTTTAAGGTGCTCGATTCTTTCAACCGATCTTGCTCACCAAGTGGTGGAGAGGTGGAAATTTTGGTGTAAGGGTTGTGGAAGCTAAAAAGAATAGAGAGACAAAGATTTATAGTGGTTCAACCATCTAACCAAGGTCTACATCCACTACCTTAACTTCCTACTAAGGATTTCCAATTAATCCACTATTGATTCGTCCCGTTTTCTAGGCTTAGGAGGAAACCCTTATACACCGATCAAGCTTTCTACCCAAAGCCTTGATCAAACCCTCTTTACAAAGAGAAAGATAAGCAAACTCAAATCCCTCTAATAGGTATTTGTTTGCACAATTGTGCTCTCACCCAAAACCTAAAACACTTGAGCAAATATAACAATTTTGGCTCACTAGTGTTTGTCTATACAAAGAAATGACAATTTAGCTCTAAGATAATTTCTTGATCATTTGTTGTTTGACAATTGAAGCATTAACCATATCTTGATGCTTGGAGGTCTCTTTTATACTCCTTAATGAGTTTGTAGCCGTTACTAGCTGTTGGGGTTGAATTGGAGCCGTTGGAGTCATAAATTCCCACCATAAATGCAATTCTGCTGCTACCCGTATCGAAACACTCGAACCCGTTTCGATACGCTCTTCAAGTAGAAAGAGCCGTTGCAACACCCGTATTGAAACGTTGTTGGTCGTATCGAAACACCCGTATCGAAACGCCTAGTCCCGTATCGAAACGATATGCATTTAAATGTTAGTTGGGAAATAGTCGTTAGGGTTTATGACCGTTGTGGTCGATGCCACGTAGGTGTATCGAAACAACATATCCCGTATCGAAACGTTAGGCAAAATACTCATCCAGAAAAGACTCGTTTCGAAACCCGTATCGAAACATTTTGACACTGGAAGACCCCGTATCGAAACGCCTACGGGTGTTTCGATACACCTGGATGGTTTTGTTTAGTTTTGCTTTGAAAACATGTAAAAACCTTTTAAAACATCCCCTAAACATAGTTTCAAGTTATTTGGAATTTGGAAAAAGTTTTGAATTCTATTTAAATTAGTCCAAAACAATTTTCAATTATTATATCAAAACATTAGTTCTACAATCTCCCCCTTTTTGATATAATAAAACCAACTTGAAAAATTGTTTGGGATTCTCCCCCTTTAAGTTTAAAAATGTGAATAAGAGATTAAAGATATGAAATCAAATTAAGCTCCCCCTTATTCATTTGAAAATTTAATTTTTCAAACCATTTCTCCCCCTTTTTGTTATATAAAAAAGAATTCAAAATACTATTAAGTTCAAAATAACAATAGAGGTAAAAAATGACAAAATTAAGAATTTGGTTTTAAAATGGCTCCCCCTTACTCAAAGCATCATAAAAAAGGTTAGTCCAACATATATGATCATCTAGTTCAATTAAATGAAAAAAAATCAAATAAAAACAAAAACAATTAGATTTCACCACACTTGAACTCAAGGGAGGATGTGAAGCCTTCATTCTTCAAGTGTTCTTCCTTGTGTGCATGGAGCTCCCCCTCAAAGTTTGACTTGTTGATCACTCTCCATCACACCTAGCAAAAGACAATGTATCCAAATTGCTTTGGATCCCTATACATTAGTAGCACAAACTTTAGTCCCCTTAGGAATCCATTTTTCAATTTCATCTTTTTTAATTGAAGTACTAAGTCCTTTTGGGACCCAAATACTTCTAAAACATTTTCCTTTTACAAATCTAGGGGCACTAGATTGTCTTACATAAAAATTTGATTTTCCAAAATTGTTTTTCTTTTCTAGCTCTTTGGAAATCAAATCTTTTTCTTCTTGAACTTTATGAAGAAAATTTTGTAAATCAAAACATTTTTGTTCAAACTCTACGAGTTTTGCTTCAAGTTCAAGTTTAGTATTAGAAATCAAATCATTTTGAATTTTCAACTTTGAAATCAATTTATTGTTTTTCAAAATGTGATTTTTAAACTCTAAAACCAAATCATCGTAGACATCTTGTAATTCATCAAAAGGTTGGCTTGTTCATCGTTGGTGGAGTCCTCATCACTCCATGTAGCCACATATGCCTTCTTCTTATGGCTTGAAGTGCTTGCCCTCTCCTTTTTCATGGATTCTCATTCAAGTTCTCTCAAGGCTTTCTTCATGAACGGGGCACGCTTCTTGAGGAGATGAAATATCTCTTCTTCTTCATCCTCCTCCTCTTCACTTGAATCAACATGATGTCATGTGGAGGATTTTAGAGCAATGACATTAGTGTTGATGCCAAGCCCCTTGAGCTTCTTCTCTCCCATAGCTCTAATATCTTCCATCTTCTTCTCATCCTCTTTGTTCTTCTTCATGATTTGATGAGTGAGGAGTGACCCCATGAGTTCATCAAGCTTCAAGGTCTTCAAATTTTTTGTTTCGATGATGGCGGTCCTCTTTGAGTCCCATGACTCGGGAAGTGAGTAGTTGAGTTTTAAGGTGCTCGACTCCTTCAACCGATCTTGCTCACCAAGTGGTGGAGAGGTGGAAAATTGGGTGTAAGGGTTGTAGAAGCTAAAAAGAATAGAGACACAAAGATTTATAGTGGTTCAACCTTCTAACCAAGGTCTACATCCACAACTTTAGCTTCCTACTAAGGATTTCCAAATCAATTCACTATTGATTCGTCCCCTTTTCTAGGCTTAGGAGGAAACCCTTTATACACCGATCAAGCTTTCTACCCAAAGCCTTGATCAAACCCTCTTTACAAAGAGAAAGACAAGCAAACTTAAATCCCTCTAATAGTGTTTGTCTATACAAAGAAATGACAATTTAGCTCTAAACAATTTCTTGATCATTTGTTGTTTGACAATTGAAGCATTAACCCTATCTTGATGCTTGGAGGTCTCTTTTATACTCCTTAATGAGTTTTAGCCGTTACTAGCCATTGGGGCTGAATTGGAGCCGTAGGAGACATAAATTCCCACCATAAATGCAATTCTGATGCTACCCGTATCGAAACGCTCGAACCCATTTCGATACGCTCTTCAAGTAGAAAGATCCGTTGTAACACCCGTATGGAAACGTTGTTGGCCGTATCGAAACACCCGTATCGAAACGCCTAGTCCCATATCGAAACGATTTGCATTTAAATATTAGTTGGGAAATAGCCGTTGGGGTTTATGACCGTTGTGGTGATGCCACGTAGGGGTATCGAAACGGCATATCCCGTATCGAAATAGCAGCGAGTTTATGTGTAATGGTTGAAGATTTTAATGCATGATGATGCATTAGTCCTCTGCTTTGATGTGTTTAAAACAGGGGAGACATCTTCAGATTCTTGTGGTGTTGATTCGGAGGCTTGAACGGCGTTTCGGCAAGCTTGCGAAACGGAATTGGTGAGTGAAGTTGGATTTCTAGTTTTGTAACGAATGTTTGAAGGTGTGGGAGCTTAGTTTAAGTCTAAGCAACTTAACTAAGCTCAAGAGTAAGTTTTCGGGAAAAACTCTCTTGTATGAGCCATGGAGTGGTTCGATGCATTTGTTGATAATTTCATGTTTAATTTCTGTTTTTAAAGCATGTTTTAGCATGGTTAATGCTGGTTTTGAAAGCCATACGTTGAAGGATGCTCAAGGTAAGAGATCCTTGGTTGATATGTTGTAAATATAGATTTGATGCATTGTGATACATGTTGTTAAATGGCTTTGATTTAATGCTTAAAACAGTGAAATGTTGATGATAAATGATGTATATTGGCAAGTGATGTGTTGGTTTTAAAGTACTTGAATCGGATATAGTTAGCCGGCTATAGGATTGGGTGCACCGTGAATTAAGTCGCCTTGGATGTTGAGGGGTTGAGATTGTACCGTAAACTCCATCCAAGTACACTAACGAGATGATTAAGATCACAATGGTGGTTAAAAGTCTATGTGTGGATCTTGTGTTGAGTGTCCCGTGTTCTCGTTAGTGATGTTATACAACTACCGATAAGTGATGTTGAGGGGTTGTGATTGTACCGGTAAACTCCACCTTGTGTGTTCGGTAGTGTGTATGAAGCGTATGGGACAACGCTTGTAATCCGCGTATCCGATTGTGTTTTATGTTGTAAATGGTTATGGTTTATCACTTGGAAGCCAATATGACATGTTGATGTTAATGAAGCATGAGATGCTTGATGTGTATGCAATGTTGCATGAGAAAAGATGTTTTTGTGTTAAAAGGCTTTGTGAAAAGTGTTTTATGAAATGCATTATTGTGATGTTCCTTTAGAGCATGTCTCACTAAGCAATTGTGCTTACGCTCTCTCTCTTGAACCAATAATGCAGATAATTGAGGTGTTTGAGGGCGACATGGAGGCTAAGAAACCAAGGGAAGGCTAAGCTCATGTATGGTGACGTTTTCACAAAACTATTAGTTTTTGATATTTGGCAATGGGAACCTAGGATGTTGTTTTGGGAGATGTTTTGGACTCCCTATTTGTGGCATGATGCCTATGTTAATTTGGATTTTTAAATGGCCATTTTGATGCTTGTTTTGGTGCTATGATGGTTGTTTGACTTTGGATATTAGGATGCATGCCTATAGACTTGTGGATTTCCTTAATTGATGCCATGAATGTGTTTTGATGTTG
Organism: Hibiscus tridactylites; assembly: GCA_958450335.1. Taxonomy (NCBI): domain Eukaryota; kingdom Viridiplantae; phylum Streptophyta; class Magnoliopsida; order Malvales; family Malvaceae; genus Hibiscus; species Hibiscus tridactylites. The sequence goes on along the minus strand of OY288267.1, from coordinate 59,664,823 downwards.
CAAACATGTACCTTATATGCATAATGACTTGTTGGCATGATTAGGAAGTCATTAGGATGTATTTGAGTGGTTAATTGCATGATAAACCAGCAAATTCTGCACTTTCTGGGCAACCCGTATCGATACACTCACTGGTGTTTCGAAACGGAGGCCTATAATGGACTTGGTGTTTGGAAACGGCTGGTGACCGTATCGAAACGTTTTGGCCACTGTGAGGCTCTGTTGCGATACAAGTCTCAGAACGAACCCGAGTTTCGAAACGGTTAACCCCGTTTCGAAACAGATGACCGTTGGGCACTAATTTGAATGGTTTTAAGGTTTGCAAGCTTTATGTTTAGTCCTGAAAATTGTATTTGCAATTGCTTGAGTTTGAGAGGTCCGTTTAAGGTGAAATTTGACAGAGAAGCATGTAATATGATTAATTAAGTATTGGTAACCTTAAAATCAGTTAAGTCCTCCATCTTTCTAGTATTTACAATTTGGTCCCAAACTTTTGTATTTTGTGCAATTGAGTCCCTATTTGTAATTCGATCGCTGTGCTTTGCAAGTATGTGTTTCTCAAGAGTATGCTTAGGGTTAATGTGCATCTAGTTAAGTCTAAAAAGAAAAAAAGGGTCGTTAATCAAGGTTGACTTTCGGGTTGACATTGGTTTTCCCAGTGTAATCTTCGTAGTTCGGGTCTACCATGTAGGCTTGGCTAAGGGGGTTACATTTGGTGGTATCAGAGCTGAGTTTTCGTGTAAATGGGAATGGTTATGTGGGTGATGTAAGTGTGTTTGCATGATGTGCCTTTTTGAATGGAAGTATGATCTGTAAATTGTAATGTATGTTGCAATTGCGATGTGTGCTGTGTTGAAGCATGTTAGAGGAACCCATTGCCATATCAAAACTAATGAAATGAATTGTTTTTGAAAAATGAGCTTGAGTACTTGGACTTCTTACCTTGTTGAGCCTAATTATGTTTATTGTATTGTGTCTTTGCATTGCTTTAGTGAATGGGACCTCGTAGAGAGACGAGAATTAATATGCGAGCTATGGCTCAGAACGAGAATGAGGACAATGTTGATAACGTTGTGGATATACCTCCTTCTCCTGGTGGTGGACCGCCTAGCGGTGGTGGTCCTGGAGGAGAGAATGCTGGTGTTGGTGCTGGTGCTGGGGTCGCTGAACCTGATGGTGTGCAGGGGCAAGCTGCTCCTGACATGACAGTTTTGATACAAGCTACTGCTGGAGCCTTTGAGGCGGCAGTAGCTGGAGCTCATGGAGCTGGGCATCAGGGAGATGCTAATGCGAGATTACCTTTGGAACGTCTGCGCAGTCTGGTAGGGACTGAGTTCAGAGGTTTATCTGCTGAGGGTTCCGAATCTTGGTTGGAAAGTACCAAGAGGATATTGGGACAAATGAACTGCAATGATGTGCAGAAGTTGGGTTGCGTGGTGTCACTGTTACATGATGATGCGTATACTTGGTGGACGACCACTGTTTCCGGAGTGGAGGAAGTTGATGTGACTTGGACGTTCTTTCAGAACACTTTCAAGCGGAAGTATCTAGGTGTGCGATACCTGGATGAAAAGAAGAGAGAATTCATGTCTCTTGTGCTAGGAAGTATGTTGGTGGCTGAGTATGAGATCCAGTTTGTCCACCTTAGCCAGTACGCACCTGAGCATATCCCTGATCAGCGGGAGAGGTGTGAGCGTTTCCGATATGGTTTGATGTCAGATGTGAAGACCTTTATGCTTGCAGATGAGTATACAAATTTTGATGTGCTGGTGAGCAGGGCAAAGGACATTGAGCAGAACCTGGGTTTGTCTTCTAGAGGTGTTGGTTCTAGCTCGGGCAAAAGAGCTGCTGAGTATAGTCTCGGTGGTGGACGGAACAAGAGAGGACGCGATAAGAGGTATCAGTCTTCTGCTAGGCGTGGTAATAGAGGGCATGGTGCACCTGTTCAGGGAGACAGGATGAGAGCTGATCAGAACATGTGCTGGGCGTGTGGATCGCGTGGTCATTTGAGGCGTGATTGTCCTCAAGCAGCGAGGGAGGTGCAGGCTCCTGTGGCAGTGACCGGTAACTCGTGCTAGAATTGTGGTTCGGCAGACCACATGAGGAGGGAGTGTCCTTTGTTGGCCGGTGGTGGTCAGAGACGTGCTCCTGGAGTTGTTGCACCAAAGAGAGGTCGTGGGCGCGACCGTGGTAACTTCCAGCGCAGAGATGATGGTGGGAGGAATGTGGCGCATGTGGTGGCTGTTCAACCTGAGGGTGGTGGCCAGGCTCGAGTATATGCACAGCGAGAGGGGAGAAATGACACGGATGTGATCGCAGGTACCTTCACTTTGCAATCCTTGTCATTACTTTCCTTGATTGATTCTGGATCTACACACTCATACATATTGCGTGAACATGCTCAATTGCTTGGTTTGCCTGTTGAGTCTTTGGATGTTGGTATGCGTGTAACTAGTTCCTTTGGTGAGACCGTTGTGACACGGAAGTTGTATAGAAGATGTCCCTTGGTTGTGCAAAATCATGTTTTTCATGTTGATCTCATGGAATTACCATTCTATGGTTTTGATGTAATCCTTGGTATGGATTGGCTTGTTGAACATCGAGCTGTGGTGGATTTTGAGAACAAGCGAGTTTCGTTGAAGCTTGCAGATGATTATGAGGTAGTGGTGGTTGGTGAGAATGTGAAGTTTCTTGCCAATGTGGTGTCTACATTAGAAGCGAGCCGGATGCTGAGACAAGGGTGTGAAGCTTATTTGGCCTTTGTGATGAATCCTAACTCTAAGGAGTTGCGAGTTCAAGATATCAGGACTGTGCGAGAGTTTCATGGTGTGTTTCCGGAGGAGTTACCTGGTTTGCCTCCTTACCGAGAGGTGGAATTTGGAATTGAGCTGTATGAAAACACAACTCCAGTGTCCATTACTCCTTATCAAATGGCACCTAAGGAGTTGAAGGAGCTGAAGATGCAACTTTAGGATTTGCTTGATCGTGGTTTCATTGGGCCGAGTGTGTCATCTTGGGGTGCACCGGTCTTGTTTGTGAAGAAAAAGGATGGCACTATGAGAATGTGTATCGATTACCGTCAGCTGAATAAGTTGACTATCAAGAATCGGTATCCATTGCCGAGGATTGATGATCTTTTTGATCAGTTTCAGGGAGCGGCTGTGTTCTCTAAAATTGACTTAAGGTCAGGGTATTACCAGCTCAAGGTGAAGGATGTGGATGTGCCAAAGACAGCCTTCAGAACAAGGTATGCGCATTATGAGTTCCTGGTGATGCCGTTTGGTTTGACGAATGCTCCTGCAGCTTTTATGGACATGATGAATAGAGTGTTCCATGAATACTTGGATAAGTTTGTTGTGGTGTTCATTGATGATATCCTTGTGTACTCTCGTATTGAGGAGGAGCATGAAGGGCATTTGAGTATTGTGTTGCAAGCTTTGTTGGAGAATCAGCTTTATGCTAAGCTGAGCAAGTGTGAATTTCGGCTTAGGGAAGTTGTGTTCCTTGGTCATGTGGTTTCTGCTGAGGGGATTCGTGTTGATCCTCAGAAGATTGAGGCAGTGATGAATTGGAAGCCTCTTAAGTCTGTTCATGAAGTCCGTAGTTTCCTTGGTTTGGCGGGATACTACCGGAGGTTCGTGGATGGATTTTCAAAGATTGCTGCACCTTTGACGAAGTTGTTGCAGAAGGATGTCAAGTATGAGTGGACAGAAGCGAGACAACAGGCTTTTGAGAAGCTTAAGGCAGCTTTGATGCAAGCTCCTATCTTAGTTCAGCCTGAATCAGGGAAAGAGTTTGTGGTGCACAGTGGCGCATCCTATGGTGGTTAGGGGTGTGTGTTGATGCAAGAGGGTAAGGTGGTGGCTTATGCATCGCGCCAGTTGAAGGTGCATGAGCGCAATTATCCTACGCATGATATTGAGTTAGCTGCGGTGGTCTTTGCTTTGAAAATTTGGAGACATTACCTGTATGGTGAGAAGTGTACTGTGTACATGGATCACAAGAGTTTGAAGTATCTGATGTCTCAGAAAGAGTTGAATCTTAGGCAGCGACGTTGGGTGGAGTTGCTTAAAGATTACGATATGACGATCGAGTACCATCCGTGAAAAGCTAATGTTGTAGCGAATGCCTTGAGTAGGAAGGTGGCAGTGGAGTTGAGGGCTATGTTTGCCAGTTTGAGCATTTCGCGAGATGGAGGTCTTGTGGCTGAATTGCAAGTGAAACCATCCTTGGTTCAGTTGATTAAGGATAAGCAGCTGTTGGATGATTCTTTGGTGCCTCATGTTCAGGATATTGCTGAGGATATACCATCGAATTTCTGTTTCAATGATGATGGAGTTCTATGTTTTGGGAGTCGGATAGTAGTGCCCAATGATGTTGAGTTGAGGCGTGCTATTCTGACTGAAGCTCATAGTAGTCCTTTTGCTATGCACCCTGGTAGTACTAAGATGTATCGTGATCTTAGAGATGAGTACTATTGGGTGGGTTTGAAGAAAGATGTTGCTAATTATTTGAGTAAGTGCATGGTTTGTCAGCGAGTTAAGGCTGAGCATCAGTTTCCTTCTGGGTTGTTGCAACCATTAAGGATTCCTGAGTGGAAGTGGGAAAGGATTACCATGGACTTTGTGTCTGGTTTGCCTTTGTCGCCATCGAAGAAGAATTCAGTGTGGGTGATTGTGGATCGCCTCACGAAGTGTGCGCATTTCTTGCCTGTGCATACTACGTATACTTTGGACAAGCTTGCAAAGTTGTACATTGCCGAGATTGTGCGGCTACATGGTGTGCTAAAGTCTATAGTGTCGGATAGAGATCCGAGGTTTACATCGTGTTTCTGGGAGTGTTTGCATCAAGGTTTGGGTACACGACTGAATTTCAGTACTTCTTATCATCCACAGTCGGATGGACAATCTGAGCGTGTTATCCAAGTGCTGGAGGATATGTTGAGGTGCTGTGTGATTGAGTTTCAAGGCTCTTGGGAGAAGCATTTGCCTTTGGTGGAGTTTGCTTATAACAATAGCTACCGGGCAAGTATTCAAATGGCACCTTATGAAGCCTTGTACAGGAGGAAATGCAAAACTTCTCTTTGTTGGGCTAAAACAAGTCAGAAGTTGGTTTCAATGCCAGCTTTGTTGAAAGGAACCACCGAGAAGGTGAAGCTCATTTGTGAGCGACTGAAGGCAGCTTCTGATCGACAGAAGTCTTACGCGGATTTAAAGCGTAGGGAGATTGAGTATGCGGTAGGTGACCGTGTGTTTTTGAAGGTTTCGCCTTGGAAGAAGGTGATGAGGTTTGGTCGAAAGGGTAAGTTGAGCCCTAGGTACATTGGACCATACGAGGTGATTGAACGTGTGGGTCCTGTTGCGTACAAGCTGAGATTGCCGCAAGAGTTGGAAAAGATTCATGATGTGTTTCATGTCTCTATGCTTCGGAGGTATAGATCGGATCCTTCGCATGTTATGCCTGTGGAGGAAGTGGAGTTGAATCCAGACTTGACCTATGATGAGGAGCCGGTGGAAATTCTGGATTCAGACAGTAAAGTTCTTCGAGGCAAGACCATTGATTTGGTAAAGGTGTTGTGGAAGCATCGTGGTGTTGAGGAAGCCACGTGGGAAAGGAAGGATGACATGAAGAAGCAATTTTCGTATCTCTTTCCTCCAGGTAAATTTCGCGGACGAAATTTCTTAAAGGGGGAGAGTTGTAACACCCCAATTTTGGACTTAGAAGTTTAGGGTTTGAACCGGACTGGTCTGATTTTCGGTTCGAATATAAAAGGTGGTTTTAGGGAAAGCCTAGTTCGGGATGCATTAAAAATATGGAAAAATATCTAAAAATCCTCTTTTAATATATATAAGAGAGTGGTGAAATAAATTTTACAAAATAAGGTTTGGAAGTGTGACATTTTGAAATAATGACTAAAATGCGATTTTTGAAAAGTTCAGTGGTGACTGTTTTGTAAGGATTGAAACTTTGAATCTTTAAGGAGCTAATTTACCCAAGAAAGATTTCACCAAATTTTGCTTAGATTTTAATGATTTAATTAATTAAATGAAAAGTGGAAAACCATATTTTAGACTTTCATAACTAACTTTCTTAAAAACTTTCTCATCTCATTTTCTCTCAAAATTCCCTCATCCAAACACATTTCTCCAGCAGCTTTTTCATTGATTTTCAAAGCAATTGGTGAGATTTCAATCATCAATTGATTCCTAATCCTTCCTACATCAAATCCTATTGTTTTGCTTATTGGATTTTCAAGGAATTTGGCTCTAATCAAGGAGAAATCTACATTTAGAGGTAAGGTTATTCTTCTCCTCTAAATACTCAGTTCTTTACTGAAATTCTCAAGTTCTCAATCCTTAAATTAAGTTTTATAAAATGTTTTAATGATATGAACTTGATTTTGGCTTAAAACTCAAGATTTGGAAGAAATCTTGAAGAAATTCGTGGTGATTGTTTGGGCTTTGTTTTGAGGTGATTATAAAATGTATTTTGGATGTTTATTGATGTGTAATTGAGGTTTAATCAATGCAATCCCGAATAGGTTGATTTTCCTAAGTTTTTGCTTATGAAAATGGTGGTTTTTGGGGTGATCTTGGTGTTCTGTTATAGCTGAAGGTATAAGAATGTGTTTAGGTTCATTTTGGATGATAATTGATGTTTAGAAATGGTTGGAAGTGATGGATCTTGGTTGGGTTATGTTGTGGAGGAGTTTGGAGGTGATTTCGGTTGTGTTTGGTAGCCGAAATATTGGAATTGGTTAGAGCATCGAGTTTATGTGTAATGGCTGAAGATTTTAATGCATGATGATGCATTAGTCCTCTGCTTTGATGTGTTTAAAACATGGGAGACATCTTCGGATTCTTGTGGTGTTGATCCGGAGGCTTGAACGGCGTTTCGGCAAGCTTGCGAAACGGAATTGGTGAGTGAAGTTGGATTTCTAGCTTTGTAACGAATGTTTGAAGGTGTGGGAGCTTAGTTTAAGTCTAAGCAACTTAACTAAGCTCAAGAGTAAGTTTTCGGGAAAAACTCTCTTGTATGAGCCATTGAGTGGTTCGATGCATTTGTTGATAATTTCATGTTTAATTTCTGTTTTTAAAGCGTGTTTTAGCATGGCTAATGCTGGTTTTGAAAGCCATATGTTGAAGGATGCTCAAGGTAAGAGATCCTTGGTTGATATGTTGTAAATATGGATTTGATGCATTGTGATGCATGTTGTTAAATGGCTTTGATTTAATGCTTAAAAGCAGTGAAATGTTGATGATAAATGATGTATATTGGCAAGTGATGTGTTGGTTTTAAAGTACTTGAATCGGATATAGTTAGCCGGCTATAGGATTGGGTGCACCATAAATTAAGTCGCCTTGGATGTTGAGGGGTTGAGATTGTACCGTAAACTCCATCCAAGTACACTAACGAGATGATTAAGATCACAATGGTGGTTAAAAGTCCATGTGTGGATCTTGTGTTGAGTGTCCCGTGTTCTCGTTAGTAATGTTATACAACTACCAATGAGTGATGTTGAGGGGTTGTGATTGTACTGTTAAACTCCATCACGAGTGTTGAGGGGTTGTGATTGTACCGGTAAACTCCACTTTGTGTGTTCGGTAGTGTGTATGAAGCGTATGGGACAACGCTTGTAATCCGCGTATCCAATTGTGTTTTATGTTGTAAATGGTTATGGTTTATCACTTGGAAGCCAATATGACATGTTGATGTTAATGAAGCATGAGATGCTTGATGTGTATGCAATGTTGCATGAGAAAAGATGTTTTTGTGTTAAAAGGCTTTGTGAAAAGTGTTTTATAAAATGCATTAATGTGATGTTCCATTAGAGCATGTCTCACTAAGAAATTGTGCTTACGCTCTCTCTCTTGAACCAATAATGCAGATAATTGAGGTGTTTAAGGGCGACAAGGAGGCTAAGAAACCAAGGGAAGGCTAAGCTCATCTATGGTGACGTTTTCACAAAACTATTAGTTTTTGATATTTGGCAATGGGAACCTAGGATGTTGTTTTGGGAGATGTTTTGGACTCCCTAATTATGGCATGATGCCTATGTTGATTTGGATTTGTAAATGGCCATTTTGATGCTTGTTTTGGTGCTATGATTGTTGTTTGACTATGGATATTAGGATGCATGCCTTAGACTTGTGGATTTCCTTGATTGATGCCATGAATGTGTTTTGATGTTGCAATCATGTACCTTATATGCATAATGACTTGTTGGCATGATTAGGAAGTCATTAGGATGTATTTGAGTGGTTAAATGCATGATAAACCAGCAAATTCTGCACTTTCTGGGCAACCCGTATCGATACACACATTGGTGTTTCGAAAGGGAGGCATATAATGGCCTTGGTGTTTTGAAACGGCTGGTGACCGTATCGAAACGGTTTGGCCACTGTGAGGCTCTATTCCGATACATGTCTCGGAATGAACCCGAGTTTCGGAACGGTCAACCCCGTTTCGAAACAGATGACCGTTGGGCACTAATTTGAATGGTTTTAAGGTTTGCAAGCTTTACGTTTTAGTCCTGAAAATTGTATTTGCAATTGCTTGAGTTTGAGAGGTCCGTTTAAGGTGAAATTTGACAGAGAAGCATGTAATATGGTTAATTAAGTATCGGTAACCTTAAAATCAGTTAAGTCCTCCATCTTTCCAGTATTTACAATTTGGTCCCTAACTTTTGTATTTTGTGCAATTGAGTCCCTATTTGTAATTCGATCGCTGTGCTTTGCAAGTATGTGTTTCTCAAGAGTATGCTTAGGGTTAATGTGCATCTAGTTAAGTCTAAAAAGAAAAAAAAGGTCGTTAATCAAGGTTGACTTTTGGGTTGACATTGGTTTTCCCCGTGTAATCTTCGTAGTTCGGGTCAACCGTCTAGGCCGGGCTAAGGGGGTTACATGAAATCAAATAAAGCTCCCCCTTATTTATTTGAAAATTCATTTTTTCAAACCATTTCTCCCCCTTTTTGTTATATAAAAAAGAATTCAAAATACTTTTAAGTTCAAAATAACAATAGAGGTAAAAAATGACAAAATTGAGAATTTGGTTTTAAAATGGCTCCCCCTTACTCAAAGTATCATAAAAAAAAGTTAGTCCAACATATATGATCATCTAGTTGAATTAAATGAAAAATAAATAAAATAAAAACAAAAACAACTAGATTTTACCATACTTAAACTCAAGGGAGGTTGTGAAGCCTTTCTTCTTCAAGTGTCCTTCCTTCTTCAAGTGTTCTTCCTTGTGTGCATGGAGCTCCCCCTCAAAGTTTGACTTGTTGATCACTCTCCATCACACCTAGCAAAAGACAATCAAGTAAGTTTTGGTATCCAAATTGCTTTGGATCCATATACATTAGTAGCACAAACTTTAGTCCTCTTAGGAATCCATTTTTCAATTTCATCCTTTTTAATTGAAGTACTAAGTCCTTTTGGGACCCAAATACTTCTAAAACATTTTCCTTTTACAAATCTAGAGGCACTAGATTGTCTTACATAAAAATTTGATTTTCCAAAATTGTTTTTCTTTTCTAGCTATTTGGAAATCAAATCTTTTTCTTCTTGAACTTTATGAAGAAAATTTTGTAAATCAAAACATTTTTGTTCAAACTCTACGAGTTTTGCTTCAAGTTCAAGTTTTGTTTTAGAAATCAAATCATTTTGAATTTTCAACTTTGATATAAATTTATTGTTTTTCAAAATGTGAATTTTAAACTCTAAAACCAAATCATCGTAGGCATTTTGTAATTCATCAAAAGAGTAAGAACATGAAGTAGATGAATTAGAAGTTACCCTTGAATCTTCTTCGATGGCCATAAGGAAAAGGTTGGCTTTTTCATCGTCGGTGGAGTCCTCATCACTCCAAGTAGCCACATATGCCTTCTTCTTATGGCTTGAAGTGCTTACCCTCTCCTTCTTCATGGATTCTCGTTCAAGTTCGCTCAAGGCTTTCTTCATCCTCCTCTTCACTTGAATCAACATGATGGCATGTGGAGGATTTTAGAGCGATGGCATTAGTGTTGATTCCAAGCCCCTTGAGCTTCTTCTCTCCCATATCTCTAATATCTTCCCTCTTCTTCGGATCCTCTTTGTTCTTCTTCATGATTTGATGAGTGAGGAGTGACCCCATGAGTTCATCAAGCTTCAAGGTCTTCAAATTTTTTGCTTAAATGATGGCGTTCCTCGTTGAGTCCCATGACTCGGGAAGTGAGTAGTTGAGTTTTAAGGTGCTCGATTCCTTCAACCGATCATGCTCACTAAGTGGTGGAGAGGTGGAAATTTGGGTGTAAGGGTTGTGGAAGCTAAAAAGAATAGAGTCACAAAGATTTATAGTGGTTCAACCTTCTACCCAAGGTCTACATCCACTACCTTAGCTTCGCACTAAGGATTTCCAATCAATCCACTATTGATTCGTCCCATTTTTTAGGATTAGGAGGAAACCCTTATACGCCGATCAAGCTTTCTACCCAAAGCCTTGATCAAACCCTCTTTACAAAGAGAAAGATAAGCAAACTCAAATCCCTCTAATAGGTATTTGTTTGCACAATTTTTCTCTCACCCAAAACCTCAAACACTTGAGCAAATATAACAATTTTGGCTCACTAGTGTTTGTCTATACAAAGAAATGACAACTTAGCTCTAAGACAATTTCTTTATCATTTGTTGTTTGACAATTGAAGCATTAACCATATCTTGATGTTTGGAGGTCTCTTTTATACTCCTTAATGAGTTTGTAGCCGTTACTAGCTGTTGGGGTTGAATTGGAGCCGTTGGAGACATAAATTCCCACCATAAATGCAATTCTGCTGCTACCCGTATTGAAACGCTCGAACCCGTTCCGATATGCTCTTCAAGTAGAAAGAGCCGTTGCAACACCCGTATCGAAAAGTTGTTGGCCGTATCGAGACACCCGTATCGAAATGCCTAGTCCCGTATCGAAACGATCTGCATTTAAATGTTAGTTTGGAAATAGCCGTTGGTGTTTATGACCGTTGTGGTCGGTGCCACGTAGGCGTATCGAAACGACATATCCCATATCGAAACGCTAGGGAAAATACTCATCCAGAAAAGACCCATTTGGAAACCCGAATCGAAACGTTTTGACACTGGAAGACCACGTATCGAAACACCTAAGGGTGTTTCGATACACCTGGATGGTTTTGTTTAGTTTTGCTTTGAAAACATGTAAAAACCTTTGAAAACATCCCCTAAACATAGTTTCAAGTTATTTGGACTTTGGAAAAAGTTTTAATTCTTTTTAAATTAGTCCATAACATTTTTCAATTATTATATCAAAACATTAGTTCTACAATCTCCCCCTTTTTGATATAATGAAACTAACTTGAAAAGTTGTTTGACATTCTCCCCCTTTAAGTTTACAAGTGTGAGTAAGAGATTAAAGATATGAAATCAAATAAAGCTCTCCCTTATTCATTTGAAAATTCATTTTTTCAAACCATTTCTCCCCTTTTTTTTATATCAAAAAGATTTCAAAATACTTTTAAGTTCAAAATAACAATAGAGGTAAAAAATGACAAAATTAAGAATTTGGTTTTAAAATGGCTACCCCTTACTCAAAGCATCATAAAAAAGTTAGTCCAACATATATGATCATCTAGTTGAATTAAATGGAAAATAAATCAAATAAAAACAAAAACAACTAGATTTTACCACACTTGAACTCAAAGGAGGATGTGAAGCCTTCCTTCTTCAAGTGTTCTTCCTTGTGTGCATGGAGCTTCCCCTCAAAGTTTGACTTGTTGATCACTCTCCATCACACCTAGCAAAAGACAATCAAGTAATTTTTGGTATCCAAATTGCTTTGGATCCATATACGTTAGTAGCACAAACTTTAGTCCCCTTAGGAATCCATTTTTCAATTTCATCCTTTTTAATTGAAGTATTAAGTCCTTTTGGGACCCAAATACTTCTAAAACATTTTCCTTTTACAAATATAGGGGCACTAGATTGTCTTACATAAAAATTTGATTTTCCAAATTTGATTTTCTTTTCTAGCTCTTTGGAAATCAAATCTTTTTCTTCTTGAACTTTATGAAGAAAATTTTGAAAATCAAAACATTTTTGTTCAAACACTTCAAGTTTTGCTTCAAGTTCAAGTTTGGTTTTAGAAATCAAATCATTTTGAATTTTCAACTTTGATATCAATTTATTGTTTTTCAAAATGTGATTTTTAAACTCTAAAACCAAATCATCGTAGGCATCTTGTAATTCATCAAAAGAGTAAGAACATGAAGTAGATGAATTAGAAGTTACCCTTGAATCTTCTTCGATGGCTATAAGGCAAAGGTTGGCTTGTTCATCGTCGGTGGAGTCCACATCACTCCAAGTAGCCACATATGCCTTCTTCTTATGGCTTGAAGTGCTTGCCCTCTCCTTTTTCATGGATTCTCGTTCAAGTTCCCTCAAGGCTTTCTTCATGAACGGGGCACACTTCTTGAAAAGATAAAATATCTCTTCTTCTTCATCCTCCTCTTCACTTGAATAACAATGATGGCATGTGGAGGATTTTAGAGCGATGGCATTAGTGTTGATGCCAAGCCCCTTGAGCTTCTTCTCTCCCATAGCTCTAATATCTTCCCTTTTCTTCTCATCCTCTTTGTTCTTCTTCATGATTTGATGAGTGAGGAGTGACCCCATGAGTTCATCGAGCTTCAAGGTCTTCAAATTTTTTGCTTCGATGATGGCGGTCCTCTTTGAGTCCCATGACTCGGGAAATGAGTAGTTGAGTTTTAAGGTGCTCGATTCCTTCAACCGATCTTGCTCACCAAGTGGTGGAGAGGTGGAAATTTTGGTGTAAGGGTTGTGGAAGCTAAAAAGAATGGAGACACAAAGATTTATAGTGGTTCAACCTTCTAACCAAGCCTAGAAAATGGGACGAATCAATAGTGGATTGATTGGGAATCCTTAATGGGAAGCTAAGGTAGTGGATTGGAGCCGTTGGAGACATAAATTCCCACCATAAATGCAATTCTGCTGCTACCCGTATTGAAACGCTCGAACCCGTTCCGATACGCTCTTCAAGTAGAAAGAGCCGTTGCAATACCCGTATCGAAAAGTTGTTGGCCGTATCGAAACACCTAGTCCCGTATCGAAACGATCTGCATTTAAATGTTAGTTGGGAAATAGCCGTTGGGGTTTATGACCGTTGTGGTCGGTGCCACGTAGGCGTATCGAAACGGCATATCCCGTATCGAAACGCTAAGCAAAATACTCATCCAGAAAAGACCTGTTTCGAAACCCGTATCGAAACGTTTTGACACTGGAAGACCCCGTATCGAAACACCCTTAGGTGTTTCGATACACTTGGATGGTTTTGTTTAGTTTTGCTTTGAAAACATGTAAAAACCTTTGAAAACATCCCCTAAACATAGTTTCAAGTTATTTGGACTTTGGTAAAAGTTTTAATTCTTTTTAAATTAGTCCATAACATTTTTCAATTATCATATCAAAACATTAGTTCTACAATCTCCCCCTTTTTGATATATTGAAACCAACTTGAAAAGATGTTTGAGATTCTCCCCCTTTAAGTTTAAAAGTGTGAGTAAGAGATTAAAGATATGAAATCAAATAAAGCTCTCCCTTATTCTTTTGAAAATTCATTTTTTTCAAACCATTTCTCCCCCTTTTTGTTATATCAAAAAAAATTCAAAATACTTTTAAGTTCAAAATAACAATAGAGGTAAAAAATGACAAAATTAAGAATTTGGTTTTAAAATGGCCCCCCTTACTCAAAGCATCATAAAAAAAGTTAGCCCAACATATATGATCATCTAGTTGAATTAAATGGAAAATAAATCAAATAAAAACAAAAACAACTAGATTTTACGACATTTGAACTCAAAGAAGGATGTGAAGCCTTCCTTCTTCAAGTGTTCTTCCTTGTGTGCATGGAGCTTCCCCTCAAAGTTTGACTTGTTGATCACTGTCCATCACACCTAGCAAAAGACAATCAAGTAATTTTTGGTATCCAAATTGCTTTGGATCCATATACGTTAGTAGCACAAACTTTAGTCCCCTTAGGAATCCATTTTTCAATTTTATCCTTTTTAATTGAAGTACTAAGTCCTTTTGGGACCCAAATACTTCTAAAACATTTTCCTTTTTACAAATCTAGGGGCACTAGATTGTCTTACATAAAAATTTGATTTTCCAAAATTGTTTTTCTTTTCTAGCTCTTTGAAAATCAAATCTTTTTCTTCTTGAACTTTATGAAGAAAATTTTGTAAATCAAAACATTTTTGTTCAAACTCTTCGAGTTTTGCTTCAAGTTGAAGTTTGGTTTTAGAAATCAAATCATTTTGAATTTTCAACTTTGATATCAATTTATTGTTTTTCAAAATGTGATTTTTAAACTCTAAAACAAAATCATCGTAGGCATCTTGTAATTCATCAAAAGAGTAAGAACATGAAGTAGATGAATTAGAAGTTACCCTTGAATCTTCTTCGATGGCCATAAGGCAAAGGCTGGCTTGTTCATCGTCGGTGGAGTCCACATCACTCCAAGTAGCCACATATGCCTTCTTCTTATGGCTTGAAGTGCTTGCCCTCTCCTTTTTCATGGATTCTCGTTCAAGTTCCCTCAAGGATTTCTTCATGAATGGGGCACACTTCTTGAAAATATGAAATATCTCTTCTTCTTCATCCTCCTCTTCACTTGAATAACAATGATGGCATGTGGAGGATTTTAGAGCGATGGCATTAATGTTGATGCCAAGCCCCTTGAGCTTCTTCTCTCTCATAGCTCTAATATCTTCCCTCTTCTTCTCATCCTCTTTGTTCTTCTTCATGATTTGATGAGTGAGGAGTGACCCCATGAGTTCATCAAGCTTCAAGGTCTTCAAATTTTTTGCTTCGATGATGGCGGTCCTCTTTGAGTCCCATGACTCGAGAAATGAGTAGTTGAGTTTTAAGGTGCTCGATTCCTTCAACCGATCTTGCTCACCAAGTTTTGCTTTGAAAACATGTAAAAACCTTTGAAAACATCCCCTAAACATAGTTTCATGTTATTTGGACTTTGGAAAAAGTTTTGAATTCTTTTTAAATTAGTCCAAAATATTTTTCAATTATTATATCAAAACACTAGTTCTACAATCTCCCCCTTTTTGATATAATAAAACCAACTTGAAAAGTTGTTTGAGATTCTCTCCCTTTAAGTTTAAAAGTGTGAGTAAGAGATTAAAGATATGAAATCAAATAAAGCTCTCCCTTATTCATTTGAAAATTCATTTTTAAACCATTTCTCCCCCTTTTTGTTATATCAAAAAGAATTCAAAAATACTTTTTAGTTCGAAATAACAATAGAGGTAAAAAATGACAAAATTAAGAATTTGGTTTTAAAATGGCTCTCCCTTACTCAAAGCATCATAAAAAAAGTTAGTCCAGCATATATGATCATATAGTTGAATTAAATGGAAAATAAATCAAATAAAAACAAAAATAACTAGATTTTACCACACTTGAACTCAAGGGAGGATGTGAAGCCTTCCTTCTTCAAGTGTTCTTCCTTGCGTGCATGGAGCTCCCACTCAAAGTTTGACTTCACTACAAGAATACAGGCTTTTAGTAACAAATTGGCAGTGACTAGCAGTAATTTTGTCACAAATATTAAACTTTTGTGACAGATTTTTAGTGCGACACTATTAGCATAAGTATTTGTGATGTATTTTTATTTGGTCACTATTATAGTAGTAATTGTGACGATTACATATTTCACAATTAAATTCTCACCGTAAGTCTATAACTGTGACATAAATTTCATTGCCACTAAAACTTTGACACATGATAGTAACGATATATAAAGTGGTCACTATAATTTGATATTTGTTGTGACAATGCAATTGTTTGTCACTTAAAATTTTACTTTTGTTGTGATAAATTTTGTCACCAATAAAAAAATAAACTTAATGACAAGTTTTATATTGTCACAATAATAAACTTATTTTTATAATTAAGGTAATAATAACATTTATAAAAAAATTAAAATTACCATAAAGGCATAAACTAGTTTATCAAAAGATAAAATAATTCTATTAGTCTCTACACTATGTGTAAATTGTTGTCTTAGTCATTCTATTTTGATCAATTTTAGTCCTTATATTTTTGAAATTTTAAAACTTCAATCCTAATCCAAACGAGACAACGACTATATGATTAAAGTACAATGACTAAAAATGATTGAACAAAAGATTAAAAATCAAAAGTTTTACTTAATATATTTAAAGACTATCATTCATGTCAAGATCGAAATTTCAAAATTTAGAAAGTACATATTTTTTTTGAATAGAAAGTACATAAACTTAAAGTGAACAAATTAAAGTAAAAAGACTAATATGTAATCTTGACATAATATGTGATAGCAAAATTTTACCTTGTGAAAAATTTTACACTTGATATTTGTTTTAACTTTTCTTGTGGAGGTAAAATTTGCATGTCAGTATAGTAAATAATTATCATATAAAGGATAATTCTATCAATAATTTAGGTGTAAATCTTAATATTCATATGTTTATATTTTAAAACCAACTCAATTATTTTTATATATTTTCTTCAACAAACGTATTTCGTATAAGAAACCATATAAAAATTAATTAAATTATTATTATATTCATTATTGTTATAATTAATACATACTTTTAAAATAAAAAAAAATTGATTTCAATTACAATTTAACCTAAATAATATTTTACTTTCAAAATAATATTAAAATTCTCGTCTAGCCTAGTGGATAGAGATTGCACTCTCCCCCTAAAGGTTCTATGTTCAATCCCCCACGAAACCATACATTGTATTTATTTTTTAAAAATTGATATATGATATACGACATCATCTATAATTAACCCCTCGCCATGGGCTAGCAGCCGAGCTACCTTGGTGTAAGTGACCTTCTCCTAGGCTCATGTGGGCCCTAGGTGTACGTACCACATTGGACCAAGTGGATGACCTTCTAGGGACCAGTTTGGGGGCAAAGAGCCTCATATCGCGCTTGTCGCAGAAGTCAAGGGTTGGTATCTAGCACATTCGCTACGCCCATACGGGAGAGATATTCTGTGTGCGTGTTGCTTGACGGATCATGAGACGACGCTATCGAGATAAGTCCTTAGCTAATGGACACGCGATGAAGGCTGACTTGTCTGGGATGAGTCCCTTTGAGTGCAGCACGACATGCCCGATCTGGGCCTGAATAAAGATGGTTGGAACTAAAAAATATAATTATTTTATTATTATTGAAAGTGACAATGTATTTTAGACACTATTTCAATATGTATTTGTGATAAAATGTTTGTCACTAATAAGAATAACATTAGTGTCTAAGTTTTAGTCACTGTTATTAATCTTTTGTGTCAAAAATATGGTCATAAAAAATACAACTTATTGTGACAAAATGCATAAAAGTTGTCACTAATATAATAGTGACGGAGTTATTAGTGGCGACAGGTGACAACTCAGAAAAATAGTCACTATAAATTTTAGTGAATAAATTTAATACTTTTAGTGACTATTTTTGATGTCACTAAAAATCTATTTTCTTATAGTGTTGTTGATCACTCTCCATAACACCTAGCGAAAGACAATCAAGTAATTTTTGGTATCCAAATTGCTTTGGATCCATATACGTTAGTAGCAATAACTTTAGTCCCCTTAGGAATCCATTTTTCAATTTCATCCTTTTTAATTGAAGTACTAAGTCCTTTTGGGACCCAAATACTTCTAAAACATTTTCCTTTTACAAATCAAGGGGTACTAGAGTGTCTTACATAAAAATTTGATTTTCCAGAATTGTTTTTCTTTTCTAGCTCTTTGGAAATCAAATCTTTTTCTTCTTGAACTTTATGAAGAAAATTTTGTAAATCAAAACATTTTTGTTCAAACTCTTCGAGGTTTGCTTCAAGTTCAAGTTTGGTTTTAGAAATCAAATCATTTTGAATTTTCAACTTTGAAATCAATTTATTGTTTTTCAAAATGTGATTTTTAAACTCCAAAACCAAATCATCGTAGGCATCATTAATTCATCAAACGAGTAAGAACATGAAGTAGATGAATTAGAAGTTACCCTTGAATCTTCTTCGATGGCCATAAGGCAAAGGTTGGCTTGTTCATCGTTGGTGGAGTCCTCATCACTCCAAGTAGCCACTTATGCTTTCTTCTTATGGCTTGAAGTGCTTGCCCTCTCCTTTTTCATAGATTCTCGTTCAAGTTCTCTCAAGACTTTCTTCATGAACGGGGCACACTTCTTGAAGAGATGAAATATCTCTTCTTCTTCATCCTCCTCTTCACTTGAATCAACATGATGGCATGTGGAGGGTTTTATAGCAATGGCATTACTGTTGATGCCAAGCCCCTTGAGCTTCTTCTCTCCCATAGCTCTAATATCTTCCATCTTCTTCTCATCCTCTTTGTTCTTCTTCATGATTTGATGAGTGAGGAGTGACCCCATTAGTTCATCAAGCTTCAAGGTCTTTAAATTTTTTGCCTCGATTATGGCGGTCCTCTTTGAGTCCCATGACTAGGGAAATGAGTAGTTGAGTTTAAAGGTGCTCGATTCATTCAACCGATCTTGCTCACCAAGTGGTGGAGAGGTGGGAATATGGGTGTAAGGGTTGTGGAAGCTAAAAAGAATAGAGACACAAAGATTTATATTGGTTCAACCTTTTAACCAAGGTCTACATCCACTACCTTAGCTTCCTACTAAGGATTTCCAATCAATCCACTATTGATTCGTCCCCTTTTCTAGGCTTAGGAGGAAACCCTTATACACCGATCAAGCTTTCTACCCAAAGCCTTGATCAAACCCTCTTTAGAAAGAGAAAGATAAGCAAACTTAAATCCCTCTAATAGGTATTTGTTTGCACAATTTTGCTCTCACCCAAAACCTAAAACACTTGAGCAAATATAACAATTTTGGCTCACTAGTGTTTGTCTATACAAAGAAATGACAATTTAGCTCTAAGACAATTTCTTGATCATTTGTTGTTTGACAATTGAAACATTAACCATATCTTGATGCTTGGAGGTCTCTTTTAAACTTCTTAATGAGTTTGTAGTCGTTACTAGCCGTTGGGGTTGAATTTGAGCCGTTGGAGACATAAATTCCCACCATAAATACAATTCTGCTGCTACCCGTATCGAAACACTCGAACCCGTTTCGATACGCTCTTCAAGTAGAAAGAGTCGTTGCAACACATGTATCGAAACGTTGTTGGCCGTATCAAAACGCCTAGTCCCGTATCGAAATGATCTGCATTTAAATGTTAGTTGGGAAATAGCCATTGGGGTTTATGACCGTTGTGGTCGATGCCACGTAGGCGTATCGAAACAACATATCCCGTATCGAAACGCTAGGCAAAATACTCATCCAGAAAAGACCCGTATCGAAACATTTTGACACTGGAAGACCCTGTATCGAAATGCCTAAGGGTGTTTCGATACACCTGGATAGTTTTGTTTAGTTTGCCTTTGAAAACATGTAAAAACCTTTGAAAACATCCCCTAAACATAGTTTCAAGTTATTTGGACTTTGGAAAAAGTTTTGAATTCTTTTTAAATTAGTCCAAAACATTTTTCAATTATTATATCAAAACATTAGTTCTACATACTACTTCTAAACTAAACCTTATACCACAAAACTTCCCTACTAGGGAGCAAGTATTCGCTAATGAACAAGCCTGTATAAAATATGCTAAACAATAATCTGTTATAAGTCAGCGATATGCCGATATCGCTCTAAGTTAGCAAATAAGTTAGAAATGCCATTATGAGTTTTCCAAGGATTTAACAGTCTCGCTATAAGTTAATGATGTCGCTACAAGTTAGCGAACGAATTAGCGATGTCGCTCTAAGTTAAGTCGTGAATAAAAATGTTGACATATACAAAAACTTGTCAGTTATATGGGGAGAAGCATGCACATATCATAAATATATGTATGTTTGTTTCGATCTTTAATAAGAAACTAACATGGGGCATCAAGTTATTGATACCATTTTCATGAGAACGATGTTGTTCCTAAAAAGCGGACATCTATCTTCACTGCTCATAACAACAAAGAGCCAAACTATTTACACACAAGAAGAGTAAATGTGTGAATAAGTATATAGCGATCAAGACTATCTCACTCGAGAGGGAAGAATCCTGGTGCGGATAAGTACATATCGCTCTAAGTAGCGACATAAGGTAAAAGCTCCAAGAAGCGATCACAGGACTACACCGCTCTGAGTAGCGACGTAATACAAATGCTCTAAGTAGCGATAAAAGGCTTATTAAAATACACTATGTTAATATGTTACCGCAAGAATTAAAATCACGCAGCTGACGTGGTAGTGCACAGATCAAAAAGAACGCCACGTAAACAATGAAAAATCCGCTCTAAAAAGAATAATTCTACAAGGTCATAAAAGTGCATGCTACTTTGAACAAGTACGCAAAAAGGAATAACCTTAGAGATCGCTACACCCCAGCGATTATACCAAAAATTACACCGAAGGATTACCTTATCTAGGGGCAAGGATTCACATATCTACAAAAGGAGATATACGAGCATGCATGCCTATTTAACAAGTTTGTAATATCAGCAGTTTATCTTTATGTATCAACACTTTTAAAGAAAAACGTTTTAAGAGCTCGCAAAAAGTTAAAAGATGAGAAACAATAATTTTCATTCATATTAAAAAACGAAAGTTTCACAAGCCCTTCCACAGAAAGGGTGCATAATAAAGCAACCAAAAAGACGAATGAAATGGTCCTTAATAAAGTGACTGGAAAGATGAATGAAAGAGCACATAGTAAAGCGACCGCAAGGACGAAAGGTTCGCTAGCCAGTTTGCAAATCTCCTACTGCTCTTAGTGGCAAAATAAAGGTTCACAAATTTTTTGCGACCCACAATCTCATTTCAATTTCTGGATTCGCCAATGTCACTTTATAACCTTCCCTCACATGGGGGGCAAATGTTAGCACCTTCAAATCGCACTCCCAAGTGAGTGAGCATAAAAAAGTAATAATTCACTCCAAGCCAGCAAAACCGCTCCAGATTACTGTAGTCGCTCATAGTTAGCGAACTCTCTTATTCGCTCCAAACTAGCGATACGAAAAAAACATATACAAATAATAAATATTTTCTTACCGAGGTTTCATCTCCAAACTCATGAATCTAAAATCTAAAAAACAATCAACAACATGGGGGCAAGCATACGTATAATCTGTTCAGAGAGAATGATGATGTTTGTAAATATGAATATGCGAACACACAAGATAATAGGGAACAAATTAACGAATGAATTAAAAAACGAGCTAGGGAATGCATTAGCAACTCCACTACAAGTTAGCGAATAAATACATAGATTTGTTACCAATCCCTCTTCCAAATTAAGCGCGTGAATTGAAAATAAACGTTCGCTAGCCATTCCCACAGTACGCGCGCATTGTAAGGCGACCTAAAAAGAATAGGTTCGTAAGCCACTTCCAAGTGTGCAATAAAAATATGTGAACAATTCTATAGCGATCAAAATTATCTCACCCGAGGGGCAAGAATCCTCCCAACTTAAGATAACTACATAACCCGCTCTGAAAGAGATTTGTCATTCCATGAGAAATGATATAAAAGTAAGGTCACCAAAACGCCATTCCATTTTAAAGAAAAAGACGTGTGAGAAAACATAACACTCTCAAAGTAAGCGAGTATAAAACGGATCACCAAAATGTCCGGCACCCTCAAGTTAAGCAAGCTCAAAGAAAAATGAATCATCTAAGCGTTCACCGTTTCCAAATGAGTGTGCATAATATTTAAAATTAAATATTTACTAAGTGATCTCCTACCCCAAAAAGGCAATGTATACCTCACAATAGAAATTAATACTACTTCCAACATCTACATAAAGTCAGAAAAGTCGCTCATATTTAAGCGAACACAGAATATGCTAAGCAATAGTGTAAATCTTGCAAACCATTTTTATAAGGGGACAAATGTTCACGCTAGCGTACGAGCATGCACAAATAATATGAAGATTAGATTTATCTTATTTATGGGATAAACCATTTAATTGAACTCTTCTATCGCTCTTGACGTTTCACGAGAAGCGCAATGCGGACACCAAATTATAAGCATAAGTTATTATTAGAACTTCATAATTTGTATTCTATAATTTTCTCATGACTGGGGGTAAGAATTACTATAGTAAAAACTAAAGTTACTTCAAACAATTACAAAAAAATAGAAAATAAAAGATGAATTACACAAAGGTTACTTTTCAAACTCTTTCCACAAGCCCAACTCGAGTTCCCAGGCTTGCGAAGGTCACTCTATAACCTTCGTTCATCTGGGGGAAATTGTTAGTACCTACGAATATTTACCGCCATGTGTTAGAACCAGATAGCATGTGGCTAATGAACATGACTACGGGCAGTGTAACACAAAGGACATCCATTGATCAATGAGACAACGCACATGATCGTCGCGAACCACAACCCGTAAGATCGCTCACAAACTGTGCGACACCCTTCACAACCTATACTACAAACAACATCGCGTCCAACGATCACGTGACTACACACGAGATCCCTACGGATGACAGCGCAAACCTAAGAATCCACATTGACACCAAGTCACGACAACTCACTAAAACACATGTCCCCCTCGATTGACATGTGTCTCACTTCATCTAGACCCTTTATAAAGATCCATGAACCCCCTGTAACACCCCAATTTTGGGCCTAGAAGCTTTTAGCGTTGGTTCGGAGTTAGTAGAACCTAAACTAGAGATCCGAGTTTTCGGGAACGGTTCAGCGAAAACGTAGTTCGGGATATGATAAAATTATGAGAAATTTCATAAAATCTTCTAAAAATGTGTAGAAAGGTTTGGTGACGTCAATTTTGGAAAATGGCTTTTGGAAGATCGAGATTTTGGTTTAGTGGCTATTTTGCAAAAAGTGTAAAATCTATTTTAAAGGACTGTTTTGAAAGAGGGACAAAACTTAGAATCTTTAGGGAGCTAATATGTATTTAATGAGACTTTTCCTTTAATTGACCATTTAAAAAGGTGTTTATTACAAAGGAAATAAAAAGATATTTTATTAAAAGAGATTTAATCACCTAAAATCTATTTTGACGTATCATTTTGTGATCAGCCAAACCCTTCTTTTCTCTCAAATTTCTGGAGATTTTCCTCTTCTACTTCACTTTTATTTACAAATGATTTTCTTGATGATTCTACCCTTCAACTCAAAGGATTCTTGAAGATTTCTCATCTAAACTTGTCAATTGAGGGAATAGGCAAGGGTTAGAGGTAAATTTCATTTAACTCCTTTAATCAAGGTTCTTTAATGAAATTCCCAAGTCTTTGGCTCTCTAAATATGGTTATTAACAATATTTTGTGATTTAATTGATGAAAAATGATGAATCAAGCTTTAAAAGGTGATTTCTAAGGATTTTCGAATTGCTACTGTTTTGTATGATTTTAGATTGATTTTAGTTATGATTTGGATGTTAAATAATGTTTAAATAAAGGTTTTATCATATTAATCACGAATTGGTTTGGATCTCTAGTTGTAGATGGCTAGATTTGGGGTTTTTGGTGAAGTTTTGAGGTTCTGGTGTTGCTGAAGGGTTATGGATGGGATTAGGTTGTTTTAAATGTTTATTGATTATTAAAAGTGGTCAGAAGTGTTAGATTTTGGCTGGGTAAAGTTTTGAGAGTAATCAAATGTGTTTTTGGTTGTTTCGGATGGGCGATTTGGTGTTTTTGGGTAGAGCAGCGAGATAACAATGGTTGCTGGTGTTTTTAGTGCATTGAGATGCATTAATTCTCTATTTTTGTGTGGTCTAAACATGGGAGTTTGTATCAAACACGTTTGGTGAAGTTTCGGAAGCTTATTTTGCTTCGGCAAAGCAAGTGAGGCGTGACCGGTGAGTGTAATTGGTTTTAAAAGTCTTTGAAGGACTTGAAAGCAAGGTTTGGGGGTTTAGATTTATTTTGAAACACAATTCTAAGCCCAAAAGTAAGTTTGAGATATTTTGCTCTCATTTCTCGGTTATTGCCCCATTGATTTTATGATCATTCTCTTGTTTTGAAGATAGATTTATACCTATTGTTTATGCATGTTTTGAGAAATGAAATGATGACTTTAAAGATCCCATAAGATAGAATTGATGTTTCAATGAGTTTGAACTATTTGAGAAAATGCTATGCATTGTACATGCTTTTGAAATGGGTTGAGAATGTTTTAGATTGATGCATTGAAAAACAATAGGTAATGATGTTAAAATGAATATATTGGCATGAGATGAGAATGTTGTTACTGGATATAATTGGTCGATCAATAGGATGAGAAGTGCACTATAAAATATATAATCCGTACGTGCTCTTTGGTTCGGGAAATGGGGGTAGTGCCATCCCGTTCCAAAGTGAGAGTCTAATGATGTGAGATTCTATTGGGGTAGGTCTTGGTGAAACACTCAAGCTTTGTGGCGATGAGAGATGCTGCTGTTGCACGTATTCAGTGTCATAATTTTAGTGCAAGTATACACGTTGTCAAGTTATAGTATAAAAGATATCGTCTCCCCACGGATTGGTGCTAGTTCCATAGATTATCGTCTCGCACTGTAGAAAAATAAAAACAAAAGTAATGGTTTGGTAGAGAAAACAACTAAAATAAAAGAAAGCAAGTAAATTAAGAGATTGAGTAAATATGATGATAGAGTAGGCCAGATTATGTTGTGTCATAGTGTGGAAATCGAATAAAACTTGTCTCAGTTTTAAATGCAAATGTCAACTTGAAATCCTCGGCAATGGGCAAGAGAATTGCCTCGGCAATGGGCAAAAATATTGTCGTGGCAAAGAACACGGCTATTGTCTGGGCAATTGAGCGACAACCTCCAAGGTTCGAGAAAACGTTCTTCAATGGTTCCTTCTTATCCCTAAGTCGAAACACTATTGATGTGCAAGCCTTGACAATACCTCCCACCATGAACCAAGGGTGAACACCAACCATTCTTACACTTCTCTTAGCCGTTGAAACTCGTACTTATTCCTAAGTCAAATTAGTCTTCACCGATTGGGATAAACACCATGCTTACTTGTTTTGTGAGTCTAACTCTCCTAATATTAGACAAATAGATGCAATCACAATATCCTACCCCGATTCAATTGCAAGAAAAAGTAAACACCAAAAATAAGCAAACCTTGAACTTAATTGCATTAACAAAAACCTAAACAAATTACAATCATCTTCTCACAACTACTAAACAAAATAACCCTAGCCTAAAAAAAGATTTAGTTCACAATGGCGAAAGGAAACACTCTAAATTCTCTATCGAGTCTCTCGATCTCTCCATAATCTCTAGTCGACTCCTCTTGTGGCGGCTAGACCTTGGCTTTTATAGAGCATGGCCTTGTTGAATTCTTCTTGGAATAGGAGAATAAGTTGGAGTTGAACACGACTTCATAAAGTAATCTCTTTTAATTCATTATTTTATTCTTCCTAATCGATTTCTTGTCCTTGACCTTCCTTTGACTTTTTCATGATCTTCCCCAGCTTCGATCTTCTTGCAAAGTATCTCAAAAAATTCAGCGTTTTATGCTCTTCAGGTCGCCTACCACTTTGTATATTTTCTCCCTTGTCGGCAAATGTCTGGGCATTGCCTCGGTAATGGTATGTAAGTCTTTTCCGCTCGACATGGCTTGTTCTTTTGGTTTAGCGTTCCTCAGTAAGGCTTGACATCAAAGAATGGCTTGGTCTGGATCGTCAAGTGATGGTTCTGCACCGTTATTTCTCCTTCCTTCACTGCCACGACAATACTTGCCAGGGCAGTAGGTAATGAAATCTGCACAAGCACAAAATACATACCAAAGAAGTACCTTTTCCACCAAATATATTCAACTAAAGACAATTAAGCATGGCAATGATAAGAACAATGAAATTGTGTATGTATGCCTATTAATGCATCTAGAATGAACTTAAGTCTGGAAATAATTGAGTCATAAAGGGTCTTAAAATGAATACTTTTACACACCTAACACCCCCAAACTCGAACTATTGCTTGTCCCCAAGTATTGAAAAACTAACAGTAAATTGCCGAAGATTTAATCTTCATGAAATTAGCCCTTAGACTTACTTTTTCATCCCTTCTCTGAACAGTGAATATGAATGTGCTTGGCCCTCAATTCTTTGGATGTCGAGGATTTCCCTGGAATCAAACTTTAAGGCTCGTGAGTGTGTGCGTGATTGTGAACAAGATGATTTTCCGGGTTCTATGTAAACACTTAAACAAGTAACTTACTTTCCTTGGGTTTTCTATTTCAACTAGGGACGACTCGGCCACCTCCAGTACTTCTTTTTGTTTTTAATGATCTAATCGACTAGAGCCAATTTCGGGCACCTCCAGTATTTTATGCTTTTCCTTAAGCTAGAGCCGGTTTTAAGCACCTCTAACATAAAATTTTTACCCAATTTTTCTAAGTAGTTGTCCTAAGTGTCCTAGAACTCCTTCAATCATTCAAGTCACAAAAGTTTACTTTTTCATTTTCAGCCTCATAGTGTGATTCTAAGTATTTTTCCACGGACATCCTAAAATTGAGAGTTCACTAGAAAAATTTTAAGGCTACGGTAAGAGAGAGACATCTATTGTCGAGGCAATTTTTTTCATTGGATTAAATACTAAGGCAATTGATAAGCATGCATTTCTATAGTAGATATGACAAAAAGAACTAACAACTACTTCCCCCCAAACTCAAGAGAAGCATTACCCTCAATGCATGCACATACACAAAATATAGAGATAAATATAAGGCAAGAGAATAAAATTACAACGACGGGGACATGGATGAGTCATTGTCGTCGTCTTGGATGATTAATTTCCTTCTTGTCGTTTGCTTGATCCATTTGGTTGCCCGTTGTGGTTTGTGACGTGTTGGAGGTGTTGGTTCGGCTTTCTTGGTCACCTCTTCCTCATCGTCACTGTCAAGGCATATTTCTTCGGTGGTGGAGGTGTTGTGCCTCTTGGTGTCTGAAACCGGGATGGCTTTGTCTTGGGGAGCAATTGACTCGTTGGAGTCGGAGAAATCAGACCATGTCTCGGTTTGGGTTGGCTCAATTGCAGGTGCTTTACCCTTGTCAGCTCGGATTGGTGGGGCATTATCAATCTTCGGTGCCGCGGCAGAGGTAGCTGGAATTACCGAGGCAGTGTCTCTATGGGTTACCGAGGTAGTGGCTGTCTTCATGGCTGAGGCAGAATCTCTGTGCATTGTCGCAGCAAAGGCTCTAGGAGTTGCCGAGGCAAGGATGTCAGCCGGAAATATCAGAAATTGCACCATGTTTTCTTGGAACTTCTCTAGGATTACTTGAATGATTGAGTTGTTGAAGTGCCTTATATATTGTATGAACTAGTGTTATCGTTTGTCCATTGTGTGAATTTTTTGTGCAAGGCGCTGAAGTGTTGTTACCGCGGTATCAGTCTATGAAGTTGTTGGGGCATTACCCGACGAGGTTGCTGCAGCAATGGTTTGTACCGGAGTGGACTCTAGCTCGGCTTCCGTAATCTACATTATTTTGTAGTATTGAGCCTTTGACCATCCTTTTCACGTTGGTGTCTGCTCGTCAGCCGGATCGATAAGTACGTTTTTTTGCTTGCATAATCTGGTGATGAGACTTGGGAAGTAGAGGCGACCCTTATCCTTTTGGCTACTGTAGAGCGTTTGGGTGTTCTCTATTTATGAGCGCAAGTGCACACTCTTGTCAAGTTATAGTATAAAAGATATCGTCTCCCACATGGATTGGAGCAGTTTCTATGAAATGTTTCCTGCACAAAGATTTAGTAAATGCATAATTAAATCTCAAATGTGGAAATATAAAAACACAAATAAAATAAAGATAGTGATGCGAGGGATGATAGGGAGAGTTTTGGACAATAGATTGGGTAAGACAATTTTAGTTCAGTGGTGTGTAGACTGCATTGTAAAGCCTAAGTATATTTTGTGCTGCCATGATTTGCTGCCTTGGCGGGTATGGTAGGCGGCAGGCTACGACCCTGTCACGCGGCCGCAGCGAGTCATTGCCCCTGGAACTTTCGCTGTCTCGGCAGGTGGAACGGAAATAAGTCCTGGCGGCAAGTCTGGCAAACATTCTAAGCTCGGCGGGATAGTCAACAGTGATCCTCCTTATTTCTAGGCAAGGATGCTCGAATACTCACGTGATGTAGGAAATACCTAGAAATCTCAGCGTAAACCTAACACAGACAAGTCGATTCGGATGGAGATCCCTTTTACCTGTTGAAACTTGTGAACTTGTTAGGAACCAAGTTGGTCACGCCCCAACATGTTGTGACCGTGCTTAACCCTTTCGTGAGCCTTACACTTTCGTACCCGACAAATGTATTCTCTCAGCTGACTAGTTAGGACTAATTGAAAGAATGAAGTACATAGATTAAGCAAACTCAAAAATTTATTGAAAAACATACTTAACTATTACAATTGTCTCTTACAACTACTGCACATACAAGCGCCTAAACCCTAGGAGAGTTGGGTCGCTACCCCCAACAACTTCAATCTACCTAGCTACATCTCCGCTATGCCTCGTTATACCTCGTCATGCCCCTATACCCTCACATACATTGGGTATATATAGGGTTCATGGCCTAAGTTTGAGTCCTCCTTGAAGTAGAAGTTCTTAAAGTATTTTTACATTAAATACAAACTCCTATTTGACTTAAATGTAGACTCTTTGGACGTTACCTTCTTCCGCAAGTAAGGATAAGTACTCCTTACTTATCAATCTTGGATCAGTTATGCCAGCCGCTACAAGTTTCAGAAAATTGCAAGACTGGGTTCATTGGGCTCAAAGAATTTCCCTCTTTCAATCGTGACCCATCTTGACTAAGTCGGCGTAACTCCTGCCTGGGCGGCACTTGGCGGCAATGCTGTTTTGGCAGCGTCCTTGGCGGCATTTGGATTTGCTTCAGTACAACTCCTTTTGTTCTAGCTTTCCTGTCATCTCCTCTCCTCTCCTCTCCCTGCTACAGCACCTGAATATAAAAACTAAACTAAAACAATATCTTTTGTTAACCAAACATAAAATTCTCAATAAAAGAATGGTGAAAGAGAAAATATTGTTATTATACATGCAATGCACCTAAATATGACTGAATGAGCTTAAGAATAGCAATAATAAGGGCAGGAATGTGCACTAAATATAGAACTTGTGGGCAGTCTACAGCTACACATGAATATCTCATTGCATATGATAGATCCAACATTAATAAATCTACTATGAAAGATGGAATATAAGTGCAAGCCTTGGTTTATCTACGGTGGTGTTGTGTGATGTGGGCATTAAGCATATTTTAACAAAGGTGTTCCAAAGTTTAGCCTCGGGCTAAAGCCTTTGGCGATTTATCGTTCCCTTGTTAGCTCATTTGTTTTATGTCGTACTGGCAATGCACAACTCCTTGAGCATATCTTCATAGTCGTCTGCCGTGAGTTTGTCGACGTACTTCTTGTGTTCATCTTTGGCCACATGAATGTCGTAGTAAATATTGATGGAATCGGTGTTGACTGGTATGTCTTGGCCTCGATCATGTACGTATAGATTGTTGGGATTTGGAGAGTGGGCGTAGAATTCCCTTACCCAAGTTACGTTGGCCGGCTCTAGTTGGTGGCAAAAGATTTACCATTTTTTATGCTCGATTTTGTTGAAGATGAAAGGCTCCAAACTGAAATCAGTGCGTGATGATGAGTATTGGAAACCTTGCTCTTCCTACACTTGCCGGCCGACAAATTTGGCGAGGTTCTCCGTTCTACCTCCAGCGGGGTGACCCGTTTGAAGGTCAGTTCCTCGATTGCTTGAGAGTGCTCTCCTCTTCCTAGTTTCAAGGCCATGGTTGAGTGGTTTGTTGGTTGTGAGAAGTCGGGAACTAGAGAGAAAATAAAAGGAGAAAAGACTTTGAGTTCAAGAATGAAGAAGAGAATGGGTGTGATGGTTGAGTGTTTAAAGGGGGGTTTAAATAAATGGGGTTAATAATTATTTGGCATTGAAATTTTGAATGCCAACGGTCGCGTGTACGACAAGAGTTTCCTTGGGAAGTGGATGAGTTTTGGGCAACAATAAAGGGGGGAATGGGAAAGGTTGTCGTGTTTCGGGGGAATGGGAGAGGTTGCCGTGAATGGATTTTGGTTTGGGCTTGGAATTTCGTAACACCAATCGACCCATCTTCTTCACATCCTTGAACTCCTTCCTAAAAACAATATAATATAAAGAACATTATTTAAAAATAACACTATTATCCTAAAAAAATAATTTAAAGATGTGGGAAAATGAAAATTAAAAATTAAAAGAAAAATTAAGATACTAAAGGAGTGCATGAGGATGCATCTCCTAAAGTAATCACTTCCTTTTCCCTCACGACATGGGTGCCAGTGTAGTGCTTCAATCTTTTCCCTTTAACTTTAAATTTGTGACCATCTTTTATGGACTTGATTGGTACAAAACCATGAGGGAATGTTTTGACAACTTCGAAAGGTCCAGACCATCTTGATCGTTGTTTCCCTGGGAATAGCTTCAATCGAGAATTGAAGAGGAGGACTAATTGACCGGGCAAGAATTGTTGCGGCAATAATCTCTTGTCATGCAACCGTTTGGTTTTTTCTTTGTAGATCTTGGCATTATCGTAGGCTAAGGCACGAAACTCCTTTATCTCATTGAGGTCTAGTATTCGTTTTTCTCCAGCACTCTCCCAAACCATCTTCATGGTCTTGATTGCCTAATACGCCTTGTGCTCAATTTCCACTAGTAGATGGCATGCTTTACCATACACAAGTCGAAAGGGTGACATGCCCAATGGTGTTTTGAATGCTGTTCTATAGGCCCAAAGTGCATCATCGAGTCGAAGAGACCAATCTTTGCGGGAGGGATTACCTACCTTCTCAAGGACATTCTTCGACTCTCTATCCGAGATCTCGGCTTGTCCATTGGTTTGTGGATGGTATGTTGTGGCAATTTTGCGTGTCACTCAAAATCTCTACAATGCCTTGGCAATGAGTTTGTTGTCGAATTTCTTGCCTTCGTCACTTATGATTGCCCTTGGCATTCCAAATCGTGCAAATATGTTTTTCTGTAGGAATCTTTGCACGGTTTTGGATTCATTGTTTGGTGTTGCGATTACCTCTACCCATTTGGACACGTAGTCAACGACAACTAGGATGTAGAGATTCCCACATGAAGATGGGAATAGACCCATGAAATAGATTCCCCAAACATCAAACAACTCGACTTCAAGGATATTTTGCAAGGGCATCTCGTTTCGTCTTGAAATATTTATGGTCCGTTAACAACAGTCGCATTGCTTGTAGAAAGCTTGGGCGACCTTGTAAAGAGTCGGCCAATATAGTCCGGATCGTAAAACTTTGGCCGACGTACGTGTCCCTCCAAAGTGTCCTATATGGTGTGAAGAATGGCATTGTTGGAGCACATAGTGTTATTCTTCTTCTGGAACACACCTTCTTATAACATGGTCTGAACATTGTTTAAACAAAAGTGGCTCGTTCCAAAAATAATGCTTAGCGTCATGTAAGAACCGCTTCTTTCCTTGGTGAGTAAGGTTATAAGGTAAAATACCACTAACTAAGAAATTCACAAGATCGGCAGACCATGGTGTCGATGAAAGTGCTGCAGCAATTGCCGAAGTTATTGCCGAGGCAATGCTATCGATAATTGCCAAGGCAGTGCCCATCTGTGTTGCCGATGCAGTGCCTATCTGGGATGCCGAGGCAGTGCTTATCTGGGTTGCGAGGCAGTGCCTTCTGGATTTGCCGAGGCAATGAGCAACTGCTCGCCTGTGAATGCTTCTTGGATTTCTGTGGGGGTGGTCTCTTTCTCTCTTTGTTCTAACCGTGATAAGTGATCAACAACTTGGTTCTCAATACCTTTTTTGTCCTTGATTTCAATGTCAAACTCTTGTAGCAGTAGAATCCAACGAATCAAGCGAGGCTTGGTATCTTTCTTGGAAAACATGTACTTGATTGCCGAGTGGTCAATGTGAACAGTCACCTTTGTTCCAATTAGGTATGGTCGAAACTTGTCAAAAGCAAATACTACTGCTAGTAATTCCTTCTATGTGGTTGTGTAGTTGACTTGGGTCTCGTTGAGACTTTTACTAGCATAGTAGATCACATGGAAGATCTTGCCTTTTCTTTGACCAAGGACTGCTCCTATTGCAAAATCTCTTCCGTCGCACATGAGTTCGAAGGGCATCGTCCAGTCTGTTGGTGTGTGAGTCATTAAAGTCAAAGGATCTATCCTGTTCAAGTAGGTTACACAAAGGTTTAGTGATTTTAGAAAAAATTTCAATGAATCTCCTATAAAAACTTGTGTGTCCCAAAAAGCTTCGAATTCTTTTGACTGAAGTTGGTGGGGGTAGTTCCTCGATCACTTCAATCTTTGCTTTGTCAACTTCAATTCCCTTGGAGGAGATCTTGTGGCCGAGAACTATGCCTTCATCCACGATAAAGTGGCACTTCTCCCAATTTAGGACAAATTCAGATTCCTCGCATCATTTAAGTACTTTCTACAAATTGCCTTGGGAATTGTCGAAATCATCTCCAAAGACCAAGAAATCATCTATGAAGATTTCCAGGAAATCTTCTACCATGTCGGAGAAAATTGCCATCATGCATCATTGGATGGTTCCTGGGGCATTGCATAAATCGAAAGGCATAAGTGTCGTATGAGCATGTGAATGTGGTATTTTCTTGATCTTCTGGTGCTATGGCAATTTGGTTATACCCCGAATAATCATCAAGAAAACAATAAAAGGGTTTACATGTAATATGGTCAAGCATTTGATCAATAAAGGGTAAAGGAAATTGATCTTTCCTAGTAGCTTTATTCAACTTATGGTAATCCATGCAAACCCTCCAACCGGTCACAATCCTGGTTGGGATTAGTTCATTGTTTTCATTACTTACCACAATTATACCTCCCTTTTTCGGTACACATTGCACCAGACTTACCCATAAACTATCAGAGATATGATATATGATACCGACATCAAGACATTTGATAATTTCTTTCCTTACTACCTCTTTAATGACTTAGTTAAGCCTCCTTTGTGCCTCAATGGTCGGTTTATGATCATCCTCCAAAAGGATTTTATGCATACAAACGCTGGGCTAATTCTCTTCAAATCGACAACTATCCATCCTATTGCATTTTTGTGCATCTTTAGCATGTCAATCAATCTTTGTTCCTATTCGAGCTGCAACTTAGAAGAGATGATTACGGGCAATGTGTTGTTGGTTCCCAAATAAACATATTTCAATTGTTCTGGCAATGGTTGCAATTCAAGAACCGGTGGTTGCTCGATAGAAGGTTTTTCAATTTTTCTTTCTTCCCCTGAGTAATCTAGTGGTTCGAAATACTTACCTAGACGACTTGATATCCAATTGACTTCATTTTGAACATTGTAGTCTGATCCTTCTTGCTCTTTAGGGTTAGGGCAGTTGTCAAAGTAATTGTCGAGGTAGTCGTCACATGCATTACCGAGGCAATTTTCACGGTCATTACCGAGGCAATTTTCACAGCCATTGCCGAGGCAATTGTTAAGGCAATATGTATCTAGGTCAAACTCGGTTATGGCATGGATGACTTGACATTCTTCTAGGTCAATGGCTTGCTTGAGGGTGTGGAAAACATTTAACTTGATTTGCTGATCATTTACCCTCATGGTGAGGTCTCCTCTCTCAAAGCCGATCAAGGTTCTTCCCGTAGCTAGGAATGGCCTCCCAAGGATAATAGGTGCAAACTCATATGCTTCACAGTCAAAACAATGAAGTCAGCAGGGAAAATAAATTTATCAGCTCTTACCAGGATATCCTCAAATTTTCCCTCTAGATGAACATAAGATCTATCGACAAGCTGTAACATCACTGTAGTAGGTCTCCCCTTCCCTATTCCCAATCGTTGAAAGACTGATTTCGACATAAGACTTATGCTTGCTCTAAGATCACATAGTGCCTTCCCGACATAGTGATTCCTAATCGCACATGGTATGGTGAAAGTGCTGGGAACTTTCAACTTAGCTGTCATTCGGTTGTGCAGCACGACCATAAATCCTTCCGTTCCGGTAACAATTTCAAATTACCCTATTCTTGTTCTCTTAGAGACAATGTCTTTAAGGAACTTGGCGTAGTTCGGCTTTTGCTCGATTGCCTCTACCAAAGGAAAGTTTATGTGGACTTGCTTCAAGCTGTCGAGGAACTTCTTGAATTGGTATTCTTGTTTCTGCCGTTTCAACCTTTGTGGGAACGGTGGTGGAAGTCGAATGTCTTCAATCCGTTCCTTGCATGAAAATTTGATTTAAGGCATTGAATCAGGACCTTCATATGCCTTCTTGTTTTTCGCGGCCTATTTGTTGAGGCAATGTTACTGGGCGATGCCAAGGCAAGGTTGTTGGGAATTGTCAAGGCAATGTTTTTGGACATTCAGAAGAATCATGGTTACCATTACATAAATCACATAATGAACCTACTACCTTGACCTCTTGTTTGTTGCTTGGTCGTTGCATGTTCTTAACCAGATTGGTTAAGGTGGCCAATTGTGAGAGAATTGAATCTGATAACTCAAGTTCGTTTATGGTGGCATGACGTATGAATCCTCCTCTACTGGCTGTTGGGAAACAATAGTCATTTTTAGCAAGCCCATTTAGGATCTCCATTGCTTCTTCCGGTGGCTTGTCTAGGAGTATGCCATTTGCCGAGGCATCTAGCATCATCCTTGTCGGTGTGTTTACTTCATTGTAAAACATTTTCACTTGTGAACACAAGTGATGAATCCTATAGATTTGAATTCGGACATTTGTGTAAAATCTCTATGTGAGATTAAATCGAGACATTTGTGTAAAAGCTCTTGGATTAAATCGAGACATTTGTCGAGACATTAGTGTAAAAGCTCTTAGTATCTCTCCCAAGCCTCGTACATGGATTCATTATCTGCCTGCCGAAAAATGTTATTTCATTACATAACTTATCAATCAAATTTGTAGGATAAAATCAATCAAGGAAATCTCGACATAAGTCATTCCAAGATCCTATAGATCCGACTGGAATGCTATTCAACCAAGTTTTTCCCGTATCCCTCAGTGAATAGGGGAACAATTTTAGTCTCAAAACATCCTTATAGACTCCTTGTAGCTTGAATGAATTGCAAATCTCCATGAAAGATTTGAGATGTTGTCTGGCATCTTCAGTTGTCGAGTCGCCAAATTGACCAATTGTGTTGATCATATTGAACGCGACTAGCTTTAATTCGAAGTGGGCAGCTTCAATTGCAAGTGTGACCACTCCTGGGTTTAGTCCATTGAGATCTTCCTCTACGACATTCTGATTGTCGTTGGCATTGTTATTGCGGACTGAAACTGTCATTGCTGCTTTCAGTTTTTGTTTGAGCATGCGGTAGGTACGTTCAATCTCTGGGTCAAGGGGATATTGTGGAGCTGTTAGTTTTGCCCTGGTCATACACCACTGCAAAACCAATTTTTTTTAACCCTTGGAAACTGAACAATAAAAAGTAAAAAATAAAAGTGCAAGAAAATATAAACAAAGTCGCTATTGCCAATCTCCGGCAACGACGCCAAAAACTTGTTGCGCGTATTCAGTGTCACAATTTTAATGCAAGTATACACGTTGCCAAGTTATAGTATAAAATATATCATCTTCACAAGGATTGGTGCTACTTCCAGAGATTAACGTCTCACACTGTAGAAAAATAAAAACACGAGCAATGGTTTGGTAGAGAAAACAACTAAAATAAAGAAAGCAAGTAAATTAAGAGATTGAGTAAATATGGTGATAGAGTAGGCCTGTTTATGTTGTGTCGTAGTGTGGAAATCGAGTGAAATTGTCTCGGTTTTGAATGCGAACATCAACTTGATTGCCTCGGCAATAGGCAAGAGAATTGCCTCGGCAATGGGCAAAACTATTGCCGCGACAAAGAACACGGCTACTGCTTGGGCAATTGAACAACCTCCAAGGTTCGGCAAAGCGTTCTTCAATGGTTCCTTCTTATCCCTAAGTCGAAACTCTATTGATGTGCAGGCCTTGACAATACCTCCAAGCTTTCTTCAATTGCCTCGGCAATGGACAAAGTGTCTCGTTAAAAATCCCCTAAATTCTAGTCAGAAGAAAAAAGTACACATGATAGTTGTTAAGTGTGAAAAAGTACCATATTTTTACCCTTTTTACTCATATTATTGTTTAGACTTAGACCCATTTAGTTGCATTTGTTGTATTTCATGCATAAATTCGTAGTCCTTCTGTTAATTGGGCTTGACCTTGTATTTAGTTATTTTGTGGAAAAATTGTTGTTGTTTTGTTTTCTTTTGTGCAGTTGCGAATTGCCGAGCCGTTTGCCGAACGTTGCCAAGGAAATTTAAGGATAAATGCAGAATTTTCAAGAATCATCCATTATCCATTATCCTTATCCTTATCGCATGGGATAAAACTCAAATTCAAATCTGTTGGAGATAAAGATAGAGAGATTGTCCTCTCTAATTCGAAATTCAATTGGAGATCGTTACCTCTATATAAACGTATCACATCTTCAACATCAATAACAACAGATTGAGAGACAGAGATCAGATCTAGAGCGAGATCATGAAGAGGGTGGATCGTGGAGGAGTTCATCTTCTCTAGATTTTATTTCTTTTCTTTTTATCTTTTGAATACTCGATGTTTGAGTTTTATTCCTTTTCGATTTCTTTTAAGCCAACCATGGACTAAATTGAATTGGATAGAGTTATTGGGTTTTGGTTTTTGAGAACGGATAATTTATGTTTTGGTTTTTAATTCAATAAACTGTTGTTTATCAATTCTTGGCTCGTTATTTAAATCCATGTGAGCTCGAGAGAGACTTGGATGAATTTATTTATCTAGACTCAGGAGAGTTAGATTCGCAAAATGATTGGATACAATTTCCATGTAAACAGCCGTTGGTAGAAGCTAATTCGCTTTAGGGATAACGAGTGAATTTTAACGACTAAGAAGAGTGCATTGATCGATAATTTCCACCCAAGTTTAACGCATGGATGCATCACCAAGGCTTGCACAACCATCAGTTCTTCGGTTAGGGATAATTCGAAGGCATTGAAGAACAAAATGTTGAACATCGATACAACAATTAATTCCCACGACAAATCATTCGAAAACTACACCTTTACACTCAAAAACCCACCCTAATCTCTCAATCGGTTTTTTCTTTCATTTATTGAAACTCTTAGACTTACTTTATTTATTATCACCATCTATCACTATCAATTTAATTCCTTTTCAGTGCGAGAAGCTAAAAGTCAAATTTTCACCAATTCTTGTGGAGACGATCTTAATTTATACTATTACTCGTGACGTGTATACTTGCATCATTTGTGTTGCACTAAAATCACGCAACAAGTTTTTGGCGCCATTATCGAAGAATTGGCAATAGCAATTTTATTTTTTTTAATTTCTTGCACCTTTTTCTTTTCATTTATTTACTTTGTTATATGTTTCAAGGGACTAACATTTTTGGTTTTGCATCTATGCATGACCAGAGCGAGACCAACAACACAACACCACCCACCTGAATTCGAGATTGAAAAGTTTTTCATAGAATGAGAGAGAGAGAGCTAAGAGCAGCTATGACAGATCTTGTTGATCCAGTCGTCAATCTAAATGCCCTCGGTAATCAGAATGCCACGACTGGAGGTAATGCAGCTTTAGCCGAGCAACCTTTTCGTGTGCAGAACATGCCCATCGTAGATCATTTACTTCCAAACCTTGGGGATCTCAATCCAGGAATTGTTATTCCTGAGATTCAAGCTGCACACATTGAATTGAAGTCGGTGATGTTTAACATGATCAATTCATTTGGACTGTTTAGCGAGTCAGCAACTGAAGATGTTAGACAACATCTAAAATCTTTCTTAGAAGTTTGCAATTCTTTCAGACAACAAGGAGTCCATGAGAATGTCCTGAGGCTAAAATTATTACCCTATTCATTGAGGGATAATGCGAGAACATGACAGAACAATATAGCATTTGGATATTTAGAATCTTGGACAAATCTATGACATAGTTTCATTGTCAAGTTTAATTTTACAAATATGACTAATAAATTGCATGATGACATTACTTCTTTTCATCAAGCAGATGACAAATCCATGTACAAGTCTTGGGAGCGGTATAAAAAGCTTTTGCGCAAATTTCCCATGTAAGGATTTAGAGATTGGACACAAGTAGGGATGTTCTACAATGGAGTCAATGCACCGACTAGGATGATGATAGATGTCTTGGAAAATGGCACACACCTAGACAAATCAGCTGAGGAAGCTTTATAGATTTTGGATAGACTTGCCAATTATGATTACAAATTCCATGTAACCCCTTTAGCCCAGTCAAGACGTTTAACCTTTTTTTATTTAAACCGAACCTCAACTATACTTTCATTTGCAAACGACCCGATATAAGGTTAAATTACAAATTAATGTTACCAAACTTTAATTAGGTTCATTACATGCATGCAGGTGAAATATCAACATCATACGATCATTTAAACATCCACAATTACAAATCATATAAACATGGACTAAAATGTAAACATTCAAAACTGACAGATTATGCCATTTTAACTTACTCAACAACCCTGTTTCAAAACAGTAACCCCCTATTTCGAAACCATGCATTCCAGTAGCATTTGGTTTCTGAACGACCCTTACCCGTTTCGAAACCAAATCCTCAAATTGATTTTCCATGCATTCATACAAAACAGAGCCATATCGAACCGACCCAAAGTTTCGATACGGGTTCAAATTATAACTAAAGGTCTCAAAACAGTCTAGTAGTGTTTCGAAACGTTGAGACCAGATATACAAGTTGTATCGAAACAACTGCTACTGTTTCAAAACACATACCAGATCTGAACTAAAACAACAACGCTTAAGCAACTTAAAACATACCCTATGGGCACTAAACATCATGCAATGATAGGTAAACATCGACAACATATTTATCCAACACATAACCGTCAACGAAGGCATCTAGTAACGTGATTTATATAACATGACTACTCTAGAGGCATGCACCCTATAAGCAATCCACATAGAGCATCAAAAGCCAAAGAGTAAAGCATAACAACACTTAAAGGCCCAATACAAGTCTTATAAGGCAAAACACACTTTCCATACCAGGAAGTTTAAACATTCCAGTCCCAAATACCGAGGTACCCTTTCCATTGCCAATTCTACCTTGTTAAAAGTGTCAAATACCATACCTGTAAATCGTATGATGTCTTGGGTGAAATCCCTTGCTATTTTGCTGCCTAAATGCTCACATATCTGCATTGTTGGAAAGGAGAGCGTAAGCATGTTTGCACAGTGAGGGAAAGCTCAATTTAAACAACAACAATGCATTTTTCCAAAAACCATGTTTCTTTAAAAACATAACTACATCATGCTCAACTTTCTCATGCTTTAGAAACCACAATTAAAGCATCGTTTATAAACCACATGTGTCATTATCTCATGCATATCTCAATGAAAAACCAAACAAAAGCTTCACGTGCTTTAAATCTCATAAAGCATAAGCATCATGTATAAGAGTCTTTATACAAAAGAATTTTAAAACCAAGATACATGTTCAATCATATATTGGCATTTCAAGTGAACCAGATGGAATCTAACCCCATCCTTGGATATCACTACCCCTATCCATTCATGATCAGATATACGAACACCTTGATTGCACTACCCCCATCAAGTCACATGGTGAAACTACCCTCACCATTATCTCACTTCGGCCGGGATGACACTACCCGCATTGCCCGTTGGTGTTAGCACTACCCCTATCACTCGCATCACAATAGCACTACCCCTATTGTGAAACCGAAGAATTTATCTCACGCGTGAATTTTGTATATTATAGTGCACTTCACATCCTATTGGTTGACCAACATATCCGATAATAGAAATCTGATCACTAAGCCAATATACTATTTAAATCCATGCTAACTCACTGCTTTCAATGCATTATTAAAATCATCACATATTCCATCTCAAAACATGCCTCAAATATAGCATAATATATCTCATCAAGAATATAACCTCTTTAAACATAATCAAATCATTTCATGGGATATAATTCAGCAAAACCATGCTTATAAAACATGCATAATAGTGAGTAACAACGTATTTCAAAACATAAGCATGATAATCCACATGGACTTTAAACCGGAAACCGAGAGCTTTAGTAACCATACTTACTTCAGAGATTAGCTAAGCATCTCAAGCTTACACTAACCTCCCAAAACCTTGTTTCCAAGCTTACGAAAACATTCAAACCACATCCTCTCACCGATACAACTTCGACTCACTTGCTGAAGCTATACCAAGCCCTCGAAACTCCAAATGTACCTTCCAACGATCAAGCAACGTCTTGCCCTGCTTCTAACCAAGGAAAAACAGAGGATTAAGGCACACTCATGCATCAAAACCTCCAACAATACAAGCCCCCACTCAACTCCAACATTCTCCAAGCAATTAACATCTGATACAAGCTGAAAACACTGAAAAAACCACTCTAAACCGTTCCCAATCATTATCCAGCAAAATCAACTATCAATACTCATCCATTTACAACCTAAAACGCTTCCCCAACCTCTACAAACCTCCAACCATCAAGAAACCACAACAACAACCCCTAAAACTCAAGATTTCATCACTAACATCTAGCAAGCTAACTAGTTTCGGGATTACATAACAAAATCCATCAAGTTAACATTATTAACAATTAACAACACATTAATAATCAGCCATTAAATCAGAATCTAACATCAATTTCAAAGATCCACCATAAATCTTCAAAAAACCTCAATTAAACACAATTTCATCAACTAACATATAAAAACCCATTAAAAACAATATGTAAAAGACTAATTACTTGGGAATTTCAGTAAAGAACATTTCATTAGAGGAGAAGAACGAACCTACCTCTAATGATGAGCTCTTCCTCCATTTTTGAAAACAAAACCAAAGAAAACCAAAGAGATTCAATAGAGAATCAATAGAAAATAAGTAAATCTTTGAAATTCAAATCAAAATTAGAGTTTACCTTTGAAATCTTGCCGTTTGGATGAATGAATTTTGAGAGAAAAAGAGAGAGAAGAAAAACTACGTCAAATCTTTGTAAAAAGAATGAAAAATCGTTTCAACTTCCCTCCATCTTTTTAATATAATCTATTTAATTAAAATTGTAAAATAAAAGGGAAAGTCCTTATTAGCCTTTGGTAATATTGCTCCATAAAGATTCAAAGTATTAGCCTTTTACGTTTTTTTCATTAAATCAAACTTTACCAGTTTTACATTTTGGTCACTAAACCAAAATGTCTGATTTCCAAAATTGTTTTCTTTAAATTACCTTTACCAAAATTAATCATATATATAATTATGGTTTTAGGAAATTTTCTATATTTTTATCCGATCAAAAACCTTCCAATTTAACTATTTCCCGAAACTAGACTAGACCGCTAAATGGGTTTGCCCGAACCGCCTAACGAAACCTGGCTAACACCTAGGCCCAAAATATGGGGCGTTACAACTCTCCCCCTCTTAAGAAATTTCGTCCTTGAAATTTACCTGGTGAAAAGAGATAGGGAAACTTCTTTTTTATATCCTCCTTCCTTTCCCACGTCACTTCCTCAACACCGCGGTGTCTCCAAAGCACCTTCACCAATTCAATGGTCTTTCCTCGAAGCACCTTACTATTTGAACCCAAGATCTCTACCGGTTCCTCCTCATAAGATAAATTCGGATTCAACTCTACTTCCTCAACTAACAACACATGCGAATGATCTGAACGATGCCTACAAAGCATAGATACATGTAAAACATCATGTATCTTCTCCAACTCCGACGGTAACTACAATCTATACGCAACAGGGCCAATCCACTAAAGCACTTCATAAGGTCCGTTAAACCTCGGGCTCAACTTACCCTTTCGTCTGAACCTCATCACCTTCTTCCAAGGTGAAACTTTTTGGAAGACCTTCTCACCAACCTCAAACTCAATTTCCTTGAGCTTCAAATTCGCGTAAGATTTCTGACGATTCAACGCCTCTTTTAGTCGATCACAAATGAGCTTCACCTTAGTGGTTGTACCCTTGAGCATATCCGGCAAAGAAACCAACTTTTGCCCCACTTCCGCCCAACACACGGGTGTACGACACTTTCATCCATAGAAAGCCTCATGCCCAAGGCTCGATGCAAACACTCCCAGAACCTCGATGTGAACCGTAGATCCCTATATAAGACTATAGACTTAGGTACACCATGCAACCACACAACTTCCACAACATAAAGCTCCACCAGGTTATCCAGGGTAAACGTAGTATGCACTGGCAAGAAATGTGCACACTTCTTCAACCGATCCACAATCACCCACACGAAATTATTCTTTGACGGTGTCAAAGGCAAACCTGACACAAAATCCCTCATGATCCTATCCCATTTCCACTCTGGAATCATCAAAGGCTGCAACAAACCGGATGGAAACTGATGTTCACCTTTTCACACGCTAACACACCAAACACTTGCTATCAAACTCCGCCATATCCTTTTTCAAGCCCACCCAATAGTACTCATCTCGCAACCCCCGATACATCTTAGTACTACCAGGATGCATGGCAAAACGAATATTGTGCGCTTTCGTAAAGATAGTGCACCTAAACTCAATGTCCTCTGGCACAACTACCCGACTATAACCCCCTTAGCCCGGTCTAGACGGTTGACCCGAACCGAGGTGATTACATGGGGAAAACTGAAGCCAACTCATTAAAGTTAACTCCGATTGACGACCCTTTTTTTCTTTTTTTTCTTTTCTAGATGCAACATTAAACCTATGTGACCACCAAAGATCATAAAAAGAAATGACACAGCGATCGGATCACGTTTAGGATTTAATTGTACAATTTAGACATTTAGGGACCAAAATGTAATTTCTACAAAGTACAAGGGCTTTACTGATTTTAAGTTTACCAATACTTTATTTGTCATGCTTCATGCTTCTTAGCAAATTTTCATCAGAAACCGACTAACCAAACTCATCCAATTGCACACTTGAAAGTTAGGGACTAAAATGCAACAATTTCAAACATACAAAGATGCCATTAACAGAATTAACGGTCGCGTATCGATACGCTTGAGACCGTATCGATACGCGGGATGGCAGTGACCAAAGTCAAAAATAGCGTATCGATACGCTTCCCCGCGTATCGGTACTCCCTTCAAGCCCGTACCGAAACACTTCACAATCGTACATAAATGCTTGTGCAAAAAAGCACAGATTTAGCCTATGCGTATCGATACGCAAGCCCGTGTATCGATACGCATACCAAAACTATCCCATTTCCAGCCTTGAAATCACTTCAAACTTCAATTAAACATTCTCAAATCATAACAACATACTTAAGGCAACCACTCAAACATATAGGTATGCAATTCTAAACCACGTAGCAACATTTAGATGACTAACTCAAGCATAGTAAGGTAACTCATGATGCATGCTTATAACTCAAACCACAATCACACTATATAGCAAGAATAAGTACCAAAACCACAATAAAGACCTCCTACAAACCATATAAGCAATACAAAACTTACATCAACCGCAGGGAGTCCAAAATACATCTCTCAAAGCAAACCACTAGATCCCATTGCCAAATATCATTACTAAAGCAAATTTAAAACATCACCAAACTTGAGCTCTACACACTCTAGGATCTTTTTAAGCCCCCTTGTTGCCCAAAGTGTCTCAATTATTTGCATTGTTGGTAAAAGAGAGCGTAAGCACGATAGCTTAGTGATACATGCTCTAAAAACACCAACACAACAATGCAAGCTTTAAAATCCCATTCTAAAAAACCATTTTCTACAACATGCTCTTTCTATCTCATGCTTGAAAACCATTCAAAGCAAATCTCCATTTGAAAATCACATGTACCATCTATCTATCAATCCCATGCATTCAACCAATGCAAAACTCATGGCAAAGTCAAACTTTCTTAATATTCAAAAGCATTTCATAAGTCTCAAAATCTCATATGCATTTCTCATAGCATAAACATCATTTCAATATTGGTACATGTAAATCAAACACAAACTCATATGTTGGCATTTCATATTATATATTTACTCGGATATGCGGATTAGCTTGACATAAAGCCAAGTCCTACCCCTGTGGAATCTCACATCACTAGACTCTCATGGCAGTATCTCTCTTCGCCACAAAGCTTGGGTGTTTCACCAAGACCTACCCCGATGGTATCTCTCATCATCGGATTCTCACATTGGATCGGGATGGTACTACCCCCATTGTCCGACTCCAAAGAGCACATACGAATTTTTAGTTTATAGTGCACTTTTATCCTATTGGTCGACCAATTATATCTGGTAATCATCTCATCATTTATGCACATATATTATATTAAAAT
This sequence comes from Hibiscus tridactylites, assembly GCA_958450335.1. Taxonomy (NCBI): domain Eukaryota; kingdom Viridiplantae; phylum Streptophyta; class Magnoliopsida; order Malvales; family Malvaceae; genus Hibiscus; species Hibiscus tridactylites. The sequence continues at coordinate 59,620,313 of OY288267.1, read as the reverse complement.
CATCATCTCACCTACTGTTTTGATACAACATTTCTCAAATCCATCTCGTCCCATTTCAAAACCACAATTCATGCATAGCATTTAATCAAAATCTCAAAGCTCTTTACAAAGTCATGCTATCTCATGGGATCAACAAATAACATCATTTCATGTTATAAATCATGCATAAAAGAGTAGGAATTTGTCTATCTCAAATCAAGAGCATGTTAAAACATTTAGGGGCATCAACCACTTTTTGAGAGAAAATTCTAAACATACTTACTTCCGGACTTAGGATGGTGTTTCAAACCAATCCTAAATCCTCAAACCTTGTTTCCTTGTCCCTCTAGGACTTATAAAACCATTTGCACTCACCGATTGCGTTTCGCTTTCTTGTCGAAATGATTTCTAGGCCTCCAACACACTCAGATCAACACCAAATGCGTCCGATGAAGTCTCCCCTGTTCATTACACATAAGAGCAGAGGATTAATGCATCATCATGCATTGAAATCACCAGCCACTAACTCAAACTCGCAGCACTACTCAAAAACACCATTTCGTCTATCCGAAATAACCGAAATCACCTCCAAACTTTCTCAAATCAAAGCCCAGCCAAGATCTAACAATTCTAACCCTTTCTAAACCTCAATCAAAATCAAAAATCATCACAAACACGTCCTTATATCTCCAGCAATAGCAAAACACCAAAAACACCCTAAAAACCACAAATCTAACATCTAAAACTTAGGAACCCAAGCCTATTCTGGTTTTACTTGTTAAAACCTCAATCTCAACAACCAATATCATCCAAAACATGTTAGAAATCAACCTCAAAACTGAGATTAACTCAGAAATACGAAAATCATCAAAATTGCATCAAGAACCATGAATTTAACAACTATTTCTTATTTATAACATTAAAACAACTTAAAAACCATTAACAAAGGATTGATAACTTGGGAATTTGAGTAAAGAACTGATTATTAAAGGAAAAGGATGAAGCTTACCTCTAATGGCTAATTTCTCCATAATTTGGGCAAGATTTCTTAAAAATCCAAAGTGAAAACAAAAGAATTTGATGAAGTAAAGATAGGAAATCCTTAGGAAGATGAATTCTCAGCAAAAGAGAGAAAACCAGAGGTTCTTTGGTGATGGAAATGTATTTGGCTGAGTGGAAGTTGAGAGAAAATAAAAAGACAGAAAACTATCGTAAGGTAGTTATGAAAAGTCAACATTTTATTTTTCCTTTAATTCCTTTAATTAAATCATTATTAAAAACTCCCAAATTAAAGAGAAATCTTTATTAAAAACTCCCAAATTAAAGAGAAATCTGATGAAAAACAATTGGTAAAATTAGTTCCTTAAAGATTCAAAGTTTCAATCCTTTACAAAACAATCACTAGTTAACTTTTGCAAAAACTGCAATTTGATCACTACACCAAAATGTAATTTTACCAAATCACATTTTGTAAAATTGTTTTCACCATAAACATTTATATAATAAATGAGGATTTTTATATATTTTCCATATTTTTAAAGCATCCCGAACTAGGTGTTCCTTAAACCAACCTTAAAGGGTTCGAACTGTTCCCGACCGGCCCGATTCAACCTCTAAAACATCTACGCCCAAAACCAGGGCATTACAACTCTCCCCCACTTAAGAAATTTCGTCCTCGAAATTTACTTGGTGGAAAAAGGTAAGGTAATTGCTTTTTCATGTCATCCTTCCTTTCCCATGTGGCTTCCTCAACGCCACGATATCTCCAGAAGACTTTAACCAACTCGATGGTCTTACCTCGGAGAACCTTACTATCCGTATCCAGAATCTCAACGGGCTCTTCATCATATGTCAAGTCCAGATTCAGCTCAACCTCTTCTACATGCATAATATGCGACGAATATGATCTATACCTTCGACGCATGGATACATGGAACACATTATGTATCTTTTTCAACTCTGAAGACAGTCTCAGCTTGTAAGCAACAGGGCCCACACGTTCTATCACTTTATATGGTCCAATGAATCTTGGACTCAATTTGCCTTTCCGGCCAAATCTCATCACCTTCTTCCAATGTGAGACTTTCAGAAACACGCGTTCGCCAACCGCGAACTCAATCTCCTTACGCTTCAAATCCGTGTAAGACTTTTGTCGGTCCGATGATGCCTTCAAACGCTAACAAATGAGCTTCACCTTCTTGGTGGTTCCTTTCAACAAGGCTGACATCATAATCAACTTCTTCCTTGTTTCAACCCAACAAAGGGGAGTTCTACACTTCCTCCCATATAAAGGCTCATACGGTGCCATTTGAATACTTGCTTGGTAACTATTATTATAAGCAAACTCAACTAACGACAAGTGCTTCTCCCAAGATCCTTGAAACTCAATAACGCAACACCTTAACATATCCTCAAGCACTTGGATAACACGCTCCGGCTGTCCATCCGTCTGCGGATGATAAGAAGTACTGAAATTCAGCTGCGTACCCAAAGCTTGATGCAAACATTCCCAGAACCTCGATGTAAACCTTGAATCTCTATCCGATACTATAGATTTTGGCACTCCATGCAATCGTACAATCTTAGCAATGTACAACTCAGCTAGCTTATCCAAGGTATACGTAGTATGCACAGGCAAGAAATGTGCACACTTCGTAAGGCGATCCACAATCACCCAAATAGAATTTTTCTTCTATGGCGACAATGGCAACCCAAACACGAAATCCATGGTAATCCTTTCCCACTTCAATTCTGGGATTATCAATGGCTTCAACAATCCAGAAGGAAACTGATGTTCCACCTTAACCCGCTGACAAACCATGCATTTGCTAACGAACTCGGCAACATCTTTCTTCAACCCCACCTAGTAGTACTCATCCTTCAAATCACGATACATTTTCGTACTACCAGGGTGCATAGCGAAAGGACTACTATGAGCTTCAGTCAGAATAGTGTGCCTCAACTCCACATCATTCGGCACCACTATCCGACTCCCAAAGCATAGAACATCATCATCTTTGAAACTGAAGTCCGAAGGCCTTCCTTCCGCAATATCCTGAACTTGCGGTACAAGAGAATCACCAAGCAACTGCTTATCCTTTATCAACTGAACCAAAGATGGCTTCACTTGCAACTCAGCAACAAGACCACCATCTCGCGATATGCTCAAACAAGCAAATATCGCTCTCAACTCCACCGCCACTTTCCTGCTCAAAGCATCAGCCACAACATTGGCCTCTCCCAGATGATACTCGATCGTTATGTCATAATCCTTAAGTAATTCCACCCAACGTCGTTGCCGGAGATTTAGCTCATTCTGAGACATAAGATACTTCAAACTCTTATGATCCGTGTACACCGTACACTTCTCACCATATAGATAATGTCTCTAGATCTTTAAAGCGAACACCATTGCCGCTAACTCAATGTCATGTGTAGGATAATTACGCTCATGCACCTTCAACTGTCGCGATGCATGTGCTACTACCCTACCTTCTTGCATCAGCACACACCCCAAACCAACATAGGATGCGTCACTATACACCACAAACTATTTTCCTCATTCAGGTTGAATCAAGATAGGAGCTTGCGTCAAAGCTTCCTTTAGCTTCTCAAAAGCTTATTGTCTCGATTCTGTCAACTCAAACTTAACATCCTACTGCAATAACTTTGTCAAATGAGCAGCAATCTTGGAAAACACATCCACAAACCTTCGGTAGTAACCCGCCAAACAAAGGAAACTACGAACTTCATGTACAGACCTAGGAGGCTTCCAATTCACCACCGCTTCAATCTTCTGAGGATCAACATGAATTCCCTCGGCCGAAACTACATGACCAAGGAAAACAACTTCCTTCAACCAAACTCACATTTACTCAGCTTAGCATAAATCTGATTCTCTAGCAGCACTTGTAAAACAATCCTCAAATGTGCTTCATGCTCCTCCTCGGTACGAGAGTACACAAGGATATCATCGATGAACACCACAAAGAACTTATCCAAGAACTCATGAAACACCTTGTTCATCATATCCATGAAAGCAGTAGGTGCATTCGTCAAACCAAACGGCATCACTAGAAATTCATAATGCCCATATCTCGTTCAAAAAGCCGTTTTCGGCACATCTACATCCTTATCCTTCAATTGATAATATCATGACCGTAGATCTATCTTTGAGAACACGGCCGCTCCACGAAACTGATCGAAAAGATCATCAATCCTTGGTAAAGGATACTTATTCTTGATAGTCAACTTATTCAGCTGACGATAATCAATGCACATTCTCATTGTGCCATCTTTCTTCTTAACAAATAAGACCGGTGCACCCCAAGGTGACACGCTAGGCCGAATAAAGCCTCGATCAAGCAACTCTTGAAGTTGCGTCTTCAGCTCCTTTAACTCGTTAGGTGCCATTCGATAAAGAGTGATGGACACCGGAGATGTGTTATCATACAACTAAATTCCGAACTCAACCTCCCGACTAGGCGGCAAACCAGGCAGCTCCTCCGGAAATACCCCAGGGAATTCACGCACCGTTCTTATATCCTGCACTCGTACTTCCTTTGTGCTAGGATTCATTACAAAAGCTAAATAAGCTTCACATCCTTGACACAACAACCGGCTCACTTCAAGCGTCGAAACCACATTAGATAAGAACTTCACATTCTCTCCTACCACCACAACTTCATAATCATTAGCAAGTTTCAGCGAAACCCGCTTATTCTCAAAATCCACAACTTCCATACGCTCGACGAGCCAATCCATACCAAGGATTACATCGAATCCATAGAAAGTCAATTCCATAAGATCCACCAAGAACACATGTTCTTGCACCTTTAAAGGACATCTCCTATACAACCTCCTTGTTACTACCGTTTCACTGAAAGAACTAGTCACACGCATACCAACATCCAAAGACTCAACAAGCAAACCAAGCATTTGAGCATGTTCATGCAAAATGTACGAGTGTGTGGATCCAGAATTAATGAAAGAAAGTAATGACAAAGACTGCAAAGTAAAGGTACCCGCAATTACGTCCGTGTCATTCCTCCCTTCACGATGGGCGTACACTCTGGCCTGGCCACCTCCTTCAGGTTGAACAGCTACAACGTGTGCCACATTCCTTGCACCATCATCTCTACGCTAAAAATTGCCATGGCCGCGCCCATAGCCTCTATGTGACTCAGCTGTTCTCACCGGAGCCTGCCCTTCTCGCATCGGCTGAGGACAATCTCGTTTCATGTGCCCACAGGTACCAAAATTCTAGCATGTACCAACGTTGCCCCAGCACTCTCTCGTGTGTCTCCTGCCACACCGGTTACATTCAGGGGTACGGACAAAAGAATTCGACCCTTGCTGGCCTCCCTCATGGTTTCCTCCCCCACGTCTAGCATCCATGTGTGACCTTCTATCCTTAGGCCTCTTGAACCGATCCCTTCCAATATCATGATCTGCAGGTCGCTTCCCCGAGCTAGATCCTCCCGCTCGACTCGCCAGACCAAGGTTCAGCTCAATGTCCTTGGCTCGAGTGACCAAGACATCAAAATCGGTATAATTTGATGCAAGCATATAAGTTTTCACATCAGCCACCAGCCCATATTTGAACCGCTCGTATCTCTCCCGTTCACTAGGGATCAACTCCGGTGCATACTGGCGAAGGTGTACAAACTCTACTTCATATTTCGCCACCGACATGCTAGCTTGTACTAGGGACATAAACTCCCTCTTTTTCTCGTCCAAATAGCGGACTCCCAAATATTTCCTCTTGAACGCGTTCAGAAAGAACGTCCAAGACACCTCAACATCCTCTAAACCAGCTATAGTGGTCGTCCACCATGTGTAGGCATCACCATGCAACAGAGATACGATACACCCCAACTTCTGGACATCATTACAATTCATCTGCCTAGGGATTCTCTTGGTGCTCTCCAACCATGACTCGAAACCCTCAGGGGTCAGCCCCCTAAACTAAGTCCCTCCCAAACTGCGGAGCCGCTCTAGAGGCAAACTCGCACCAGCACCAGCCTGAGGTGTAGGCACATGAGCTCCAGCTACTGCCGCTCGAAAGGCTCCAGCAATAGCCTAGATCAGCAGTGTCATATCAGGAGCAGCTTACCCTCGTGCTCCCTCGGGATCAACAACCCCTATACCAGCTCTTACAGCACCAACCCCCGCTCCACCACCACTAGGTGGTCCACAAGAAGGAGGATGCGGTAGATTCTCGACGTGCTCATCATTCTCATTCGCCTCATTCTCGACCATGTTACACGTGTTTATCCTATGCTCTCTACGTGGCCCCATTTCAAAACAATGCAACTAGCAAAATGCAATAAAGCTCAATTAGGCAATGTGAGGCAAGAAATCCAAGGTGCTCAAGTTTATTTTCAAAACAATTCTTTCCAATAGTAATGGTATGGCAATGAGTTTCCCATCTATACCCCTAATCAAAGCATAGCAACACACATTCACCTCAATCAATCAACTTGCATGCATTTCATCTCATTAAAGCTAGAACATTGTACAAACACGCAACATGCTTTCACAAAGGTCATAGCTATTCACATTTACACTTACCAACCACTTACCATTGCCCCAATTATTCACAAACCTTGCTCTGATACCAACAAATGTAACCCCCTTATCCCGGTCTAGACGGTTGACCCGAACTGAGGTGATTAAACGGGGAAAACCGAAGCTAACTTGTTAAAGTTAACTCCGATTGACGACCCTTTTTTTCTTTTTATCTTTTCTAGATGCAACATTAAACCTATGTGACCACCAAAGATCATAGGAAGAAAAGGCACAGCGATCGGATCATGTTTAGGGTTTAATTGTATAATTTAGACATTTAGGGACCAAAATGTAATTTCTACAAATTACAAGAGCTTTACTGATATTAAGTTTACCAATACTTAATTAGTCATGCTTCATGCTTCTTAGCAAATTTTCATCAAAAACTGACAAACCAAACTCATCCAATTGCACACTTGAAAATCAGGGACTAAAATGCAGCAATTTCAAACATACAAAGATGCCATTAACAGAATTAATGGTCACATATCGATACACTTGAGACCGTATCAATATGTAGGATGGCAGTGACCAAGGTTATAGATAGCGTATCGATACGCTTCTCCGCGTATCGGTACGCCCTTCAAGCCCGTACCGAAACACTTCACAACCGTACCAACGCCTGTGTAGAAAAGCACAGATTTAGCCTATGTGTATCGATACGCAAGCCCGTGTATCGATACGCATAGCAAAACTGTCCCATTTTCAGCCTTGAAATCACTTCAAACTTCAATTAAACATTCTCATATCATAACAACATTTCTAAACCACGTAGCAACATTTATATGACTAACTCAAGCATAGTAAGGTAACTCATGATGCATGCTTAAAACTCAAACCACAATCACACCATGTAGCAAGAATAAATACCAAATCAACAATAAAGACCTCTTACAAACCATATAAGCAATACAAAACTTGCATCAACCACAGGGAGTCAAAAATACATCTCCCAAAGCAAACCACTAGATCCCATTGCCAAATATCATTACTAAAGCAAATTTAAAACATCACCATACTTGAGGTCTACACACTCTTGGATCTTCTTAAGCCTCCTCGCTGCCCAAAGTGTATTAATTATCTGCATTGTTGGTAAAAGAGAGCGTAAGCACGATAGGTCAGTGATGCATGCTCTAAAAACACCAATACAACAATGCAAGCTTTAAAATCCCATTCTGAAAAACCATTTTCTACAAAATGCTCTTTCTATCTCATTCTTGAAAACCATTCAAAGCAAATCTCCATTTGAAAATCACATGTACCACCTATCTATCAATCTCATGCATTCAACCAATGCAAAACTCATGGCAAAGCCATACATGTTTGACATTCAAAAGCATTTCATAAGTCTCAAAATCTCATATGCATTTCTCATAGCATAAACATCATTTCAATATTGGTACATGTGAATCAAACACAAACTCATATGTTGGCATTTCATATTACATATTTACTCGTATATGCAGATTAGCTTGATATAAAGGCAAGTCCTACCACGGTGGAATCTCACATCACCAGACTCTCATGGCGGTATCTCTCTTTGCCACAAAGCTTGGGTGTTTCACCATGACCTACCCCGATGATATCTCTCATCATCGGATTTTCACTTTGGATTGAGATGGCACTACCCCCATTGCAAGACTCTAAAGAGCACATACGAATTTTTAGTTTATAGTGCACTTTTATCCTATTGGTCGACCAATTATATCCGGTAATCATCTCCTCATTTATGCCAATATATTACATTAAAATCAGCATCTAACCTACTGTTTTGATGCAACATTTCTCAAATCTATCTCGTCCCATTTCAAAACCACAATTCATGCATAACTTTTAATAAAAATCTCAAAGCTCTTTACAAAGTCATGCTATCTCATGGGATCAACACATAACATCATTTCATGTTATAAATCATGCATAAAACGGTAGGAAATTGTCTATCTCAAATCAAGAGCATGTTAAAAACATTTAGGGGCATCAATAACTTTTTGAGAGCAAATTCTAAACATACTTACTTCCGGACTTAGGATGGTGTTTCAAACCAATCCAAAATCCCCAAACCTTGTTCTTTTGTCCCTCAAGGACTTCTAAAACCATTTTCACTCACCGATTACGTTTCACTTGCTTGCCGAAACGATTTCTAGGCCTCTAACACTCTCGGATCAACACCAAATGTGTCTGATGAAGTTTCCCCTGTTCATTACACATAAGAGCAGAGGATTAATGCATCATCATGCATTGAAATCACCAACCAATCATTCAAACTCGCTGCACTACTCAAAAACACCATTTCGGCTATCCAAAATAACCAAAATCACCTCCAAACTTTCTCAAATCAAAGCCCAACCAAGATCTAACAATTCTAACCCTTTCTAAACCTCAATCAACATCAAAAATCATCACAAACACGTCCTTATATCTCCAGCAATAGCAAAACTCCAAAAACACCCCAAAAACCACAAATCTAACATTTAAAACTTAGAAACCCAAGCCTATTCGGGTTTTACTTGTTAAAACCTCAATCTCTACATCAAATATCATCCAAAACATGCTAGAAATCAACCTCAAAAAAGAGTTTACATAGAAATAAGAAAATTATCAAAATCGCATCAAGAACCTTGAATTTAACAACTATTTCTTGTTTATAACATTAAAACAACTTAAAAACCATTAACAAAGGATTGATAACTTGGGAGTTTCAGTAAAGAACTGATCATTAGAGGAGAAGGACGAAGCTTACCTCTAATGGCTGATTTATCCTTAATTTTGGCAAGATTTCTTGAAAATCTAAAGTGAAAACAAAAGAATTTGATGAAGTAAAGATAGGAAATCCTTAATAAGATGAAATATCAACAAAAGAGATGAAAACCATAGGTTCTTTGGTGATGGAAATGTGTTTGGTTGAGTGGAAGTTGAGAGAAAATGAAAAGAGGGAAAACTATCGTAAGGTAGTTATGAAAAGTCAACATTTAATTTTCCTTTAATTCCTTTAATTAAATCATTATTAAAATCTCTCAAATTAAAGAGAAATCTGATGAAAAACAATTGGTAAATTTATCTCCTTAAAGATTATAAGTTTCAATCCTTTACAAAACAGTCACTAGTCAACTTTTGCAAAAACTACAATTTGGTCACTACACCAAAATGTAATATTACCAAATCACATTTTGTAAAATTGTTTTCACCATAAACATTTATATAAAAAATGAGGATTTTTAGATATTTTTCCATATTTTTAAAGCATCCCGAACTAGGTGTTCCCTAAACCAACCTTAAAGGGTTTGAATCGTTCCTTAAACCAACCTTAAGGGGTTCGAATCTAGGCACGATACATCTTAGTACTACCATGATGCATGGCAAAAGGTATATTGTGCACTTTCGTCAAGATAGTGCACCTCAACTCAATGTCCTCTGGCACAACTACCCTACCCTTAAAACACAAGACTCCATCGTCACTGAAACTATAATCTGTAGGATTACCCTCCGCTATTTCCGAAACATGTGGAACCAAGGAATCATCAAGCAACTGCTTTTCCTTGATCAACTCAACCAAGGTGGTTTCACCTGAAGCTCGGCCACCAAGCCACCATCACGAGACAAACTCAGACGAGCAAACATCACTCTCAAATCCAATGCAACCTTTCGGCTTAAAGTATCGGCCACCATATTGGCCTTCCCCAGGTGATACTCGATTGTAAGATCGTAATCCTTCAACAACTCCAACCATCTACGTTGCCGAATATTAAGCTCCCTCTGAGACATGAGATACTTGAGACTCTGGTGATCCGTGTACACCGTACATCTCTCGCCGTAAAGATAATGCCTTCATATCTTTATAGCAAACACTACAGTCGCAAGCTCGAGATCATGAGTAGGATAATTACGCTCATGCACCTTTAATTGCCTCGACACATAATCAACTACTCTACCCTCCTGCATCAACACACATCCTAAACCCACACAGGATGCATCACTATACACCACAAAATCTTTTCCCGATTCAGGTTGAATTAAGATCGGAGCTTGTACCAAAGCTTCCTTCAACTTTTGAAAAGCTTGTTGCCTCACCTCCGTCCACTCAAACTTAACATCTTTCTGAATCAACATCGCAACGGAGCAGCTATCTTAGAAAACCCATCCACGAACCGACTGTAGTACCCGATCAAGCCCAGAAAACTACCAACCTCCGTCACTAATTTCAGTTGTTTCCAACCCACAACTGCCTCAATTTTCTGAGGATCCACAGAGATACCCTTGGCCGATACCATATGAGTAAGAAACACTAATTCCCTGATCCAGAACTCACATTTACTCAACTTTGCATAGAGATGATTATCCAGCAGAGTCTGTAGCACTATCCTCAAATGCCTATCGTGATCCTCCTCAGTACGAGAGTACACAAGGATATCATCAATAAACAGCACCACAAACTGATCAAGGTACTCGTGGAACACTCGGTTCATTATGTCTATGAACGCAACTGGTGCATTGGTCAAACCAAAAGGAATCACTAGGAACTCATAATGCTCGTACCTCGTATGAAAAGTCGTCTTCAGTACGTCTTTATCCTTCACCTTAAGCTGATAATACCCCGACCTTAGATCTATCTTTGAAAACACAGCAGCACCATGAAACTAATCAAAGAGATCATCAATCAAAGGTAAAAGGGTACTTGTTCTTTATCGTCAACTTATTTAGTTGTCGATAGTCTATGCACATCCGCATCGTCCCATCCTTCATCTTAACAAACAAAACTGGAGCTCCCCAAGGCGAGATACCCGACCTAATGAAACCACGATCTAGCAACTCTTAAAGTTGCGTCTTTAAATCCTTAAATTCCTTCGGCGCCATTCAGTAAAGAGCAATGGATACCGGAACTGTGTCCACATACGTCTCTATGCAGAACTTGACCTCCTTATCTGGTGGTAACCCAGGCAAGTCTTTCAGAAACACTCCCGAAAATCACAAATTGACTGAATATCTTGCGGACGTGCTTCCTTCATATTCAGATTCATCACACACGCCAAATAAGCTTGGCAACCACCATTCATCAATTTGTGAGCCTCCACCGCCGAAACAACATTGGACAAGAACCTTATGTTCTCACCCACCACCATAACTTCAAAATCACCGGCAAGCTTCAACAAAACACGCTTGGTCTCACAATCAACCACAACTTTATGTTCTGACAACCAATCCATCCCAAGGATAACATCGAAACCATAGAAAGGTAACTCCATCACATCATCAGGAAACATAGGTCCTTGAACCATCAAAGGACATCTTCTATACAACTTCCTAACAACTACGGTTTCACCAAACGAACTTGTAACTTGCATACCCACATCAAGAAATTTTAACGGCACATCAAGCAACCGTGCATGCACATTCAAAATGTATGAATATGTAGAATCAGAATCTATCAAGCAAGCAATGACAAGGATTGCAAGGAAAAGGTACTTGCGATCACATCTATGTCATTCGGGCCCTCGCGATGAGCATATACTCGAGCTGGTCCACCACCCTCTGGCTACACCGCGACCATATGAGCCACATTTTTCTGACCAACCTCTCGTTTCTAAAAATTACCTCAACCGCCCCTACGGCCCCTCTGAGGCTCCATAGCACGAGTTGGTGCTTGCCTCGCCAACTGTGGACAGTCATGCTTCCCGTGACACTAAGCTCCATACTGCCAACATGTCCCGAAATTACCCCACCACTCCCCTGGGTGATTCCTCCCACAATTGTTACACGTAGGAACACGTGTAGAAACATTCAGACCATACTGGCCTCGGCCTAATCCGTCGTCCCCACCTCGACGTTGATCTTGCTGATAGATCCTATCCTGTGATCTCTTACCCTGATCACGTCTACCATCATAATCAACAGCTCTCTTCCCGGAGCTAGAACTCCCCGAGTGTGATGCTCGATATCCTTGGCTCGAGTAATCAGCACGTCAAAGTCAGTATACTCAGCCGCAAGCATATAGGTCTTTACTTCCTTCACCAACCCATAGCGAAACCTATCATATATCTTCCACTCATTCGGTACCAACTCAAGGGCGTACTGCACCTCATATTTCGAAAAGGTCATGTTGCCATGCATCAACGGCATGAACTCTCTTTTCTTCTCATTCAAATAATGAACACCCATATACTTCTTAAAAGCATTTACGAAGAATGCCCAGGCAACCTGGTCATGTTCCATACCAGTTGTGATGGTCATCCACCATGTATACGCATCTCCATATAGCAAAGAGATAGCGCAAGTTAGCTTTTGCACATCAATGCAACTCATATGCCCCAAAATCCTTTTGGTACTTTCGAACCAAGCCTCAGAACCGTCAAGAGATAGACCTCTAAACATTGTTCTGCCCAAATTACGCAGACACTCTAAGGGTAAACCGACATTGGCACCAGGCTGAGGTGTGGTCACGTTCATGCCTGCTATTGCTACCTGAAAGGCCCCAAAAATAGCCTGAATCAAAGGTGTCATGTCAGGAGCAGCTTGCCCCTACACTGCCTGATGTCCGACACCCCCAATACCGGTTCCTGCTCCAGCTCCACCCTCACCAGGAGGAGTAGGAGGCAAATTCTCAGCATCTTCATCTACCTCATTCTCAACTACATTCCGGATATTGCCTCTAAGCTCTTGTCTTGGTCCCATGATATGATAAACAGTTCTACCATTCAAATACAATATCATAAATAGTTAGGCTCACAAATAGCAAGAACCCAAGTCACTCATTCCGTCTTTTAAAACAAAAACTCTTTTCTTTACCGGTAGTGTTGGAAATGGGTACCTTAGTCACATATATCGATTCATCACATAATTATCATACATCACATACTATCAATCAAATCATGATACAATCATTCACCGTACATAGCATCGAATACAACATGTTATGAATCGAAATTCAACATCAGCATACATCCTAATCTTTCGAAATTTGGCTCTGATACCAACAAATGTAACCCCCTTAGCTCGGTCCAGACGTTTAACCCAAATTAAGAGAATAACATAGGGAAAACCGAAGTCAACTCCTTAAAGTCAACCTCGATTAGTAACCATTTTTTTCTATTAACTTGTCTAGATGCATAATTAAGTCCTATTGTGTTTACTTGCGCAAAGAATATATTTTTATTTAAATTGAACCTCAACTGTACTTTCATTTGCAAACGACCCGATATAAGGTTAAATTACAAATTAATGTTACCAACCTTTAATTAGGTTCATTACATCTATGCAGGTGAAACATCAACATCATACGATCATTTAAACATCCACAATTGCAAATCATGTAAACAGGGACTAAAATGTAAACATTCAAAACTGACAGATTATGCCATTTTAACTAACTTAACAACCTTGTTTCGAAACAGTCACCCCCTGTTTCAAAACCATGCATTCCAATAGCTTTTGGTCTCAGAACGACCCTTACCCGTTTCGGAACCAAATCCCCAAATTGATTTCCCTACATTTAGACAAAACATAGTCGTATCGAAACGACCTCGAGTTTTGATGCAGGTTCAAATTATCATTAAAGGTCTCGAAATGGTCTAGTTGTGTTTCGAAATGTTCAGACCAAATATGCAAGTTGTATCGAAACGATTGCTACTGTTTCGAAACACATACCAGATCTGCACTAAAACAACAACGTTTAAGCATCTTAAAACATACCCTATGGCCACTAAACATCATGAAATCATAGGTAAACATCGACAACATATTTATCCAACACATAGCCATCAACAAAGGCATCTAGTAACGTGACTACTCTAGAGGCATGCACGCTATAAGCAGTCCACATAGAGCATCAAAAGCCAAAGAGAAAAGCATAACAACATTTAAAGGCCCAATACATGTCTTATAAGGCAAAACACACTTGCCAAACCAGGGAGTTTAAACAATCCTTTCCCAAATACCGAGGTACCCTCTCCATTGCCAGTTCTACCTTGTTAAAAGTGTCAAATCCCATACTTGTAAATCGAATGATGTCTTGGGTGGAATCTCTTGCTATTTTTCTGCTCAAATGCTCACTTATCTGCATTGTTGGAAAGGAGAGCGTAAGTGTATTTGCTTAGTGAGGGAAAGCTCAATTTAAACAAGAACAATGCATTTTCCAAAAACCATGTTTCTTTAAAAACATAACTACATCATGCTCAACTTTCTCATGCTTTAGAAACCAAAATTAAAGCATCTTTTAAAAACCACATGTATCATTATCTCATGCATATCTCAATGCAAAATCAAACCAATGCTTCACGTGCTTAAATATCATAAAGCATAAGCCTCATGTATAAGAGTCTTTATACAAAATTATTTTAAAACCATGATATATGTTCAATTCATATATTGGCATTTCAAGTGAACCGGATGGAATCTACCCCCATCTTTGGATAGCACTGACCCTATTGTGAAACCGAAGAATTTATCTCACGCGCGAATTTTGTATATTATACTGCACTTCACATCCTATTGGTCAACCAACATATCCGATAATAGAATCTCATCACTAAGTCAATATACCATTTAAATCCATGCTAACTCACATCTTTCAATGCATTGTTAAAAGCATCACATATACCATCTCAAAACATGCCTCAAATATAGCATAATATATCTCATCAAGAATATAACCTCTTGAAACATAATCAAATCATTTCATGGGATATAATTCAGCAAAACCATGCCTATAAAACATGCATTACAGTGAGTAACAACGTATTTCAAAACATGAGCATGATAATCCACATGTACTTTAAACCGTAAACCGAGAGCTTTAGTAACCATACTTACTACCAAGATTAGCTAAGCATTTCAAGCTTACACTAACCTCCCAAAACCTTGTTTCCAAGCTTACGAAAACATTCAAACCACATCCACTCACCGATACAACTTCAAATGTGCCTTCCAACGAAACATCTTGCCATGTTTCTAACCAAGAAAAATCAGAGGATTAATGCACACTTGCATCAAAACCTGTAGCAACGCAAACCCCCCCACTCAACTCGAACATTCTCCAAGCAATTAACATTCGATACAAACCGAAAACACCGAAAAAAATCACTCGAAACCGTTCCTAATCATTATCCAGCAAAATCAACCATCAATACTCATCCATTTACAACCTAAAACGCTTCCCCAACCTCTACAAACCTCCAGCCATCAAGAAACCACAACAACAACCCCTAAAACTCAAGATTTCATCACTAACATCTAGCAATCTAACTAGTTTTGGGATTACATAACAAAATCCATCAAGTTAACAATATTAACCATTAACAACACATTAATAATCAGCCATTAAATCAGTAACTAACATCAATTTCAAAGATCCACCATAAATCATCAAGAAACCTCAATCAAACACAATTTCATCAACTAACATATAAAAACCCATTAAAAACAATATGTAAAAGACTAATTACTTGGGAATTTCTGTAGAGAACAAGTCAATAGAGGAGAAGAACGAATCTACCTTTAATGATGAGCTCTTCCTCTATTTTTGAAAAGAAAACCAAAGAGAAAATATGAGATTCAATATAGAATCAATAGAAAATAAGGAAATCTTTGAAATCCAAATCAAAATTAGAGTTTACCTTTGAAATCTTGATGTTTGGATGAAGGAATTTTGAGAGAGAAAGTGAGAGAAGAAAAACTACGTCAAATCTTTGTAAAAAGAATGAAAAATTGTTTCAACTTCCCTCCATTTTTTAATATAATTTATTTAATTAAAATTGTAAAATAGGAGGATAAGTCCTTATTAGCCTTTGGTAATATTACTCCTTAAAGATTCAAAGTATTAGCCTTTTACGTTTTTGCCATTAAATCAAACTTTACCAGTTTTACATTTTGGTCTCTAAACCAAAATGTTCGATTTCCAAAATTGTTTTCTTTAAATTACCTTTACCAAAATTAATCATATATATAACTATGGTTTTAGGAAATTTTCCATATCTTTGTTCGATCAAAAATCTTCCAATTTAACTATTTCTCGAAACAAGACTTGACCGTTGAACAGGTTAGAACCGAACCGCCTAACCAAACACGGTTAACACCTAGGCCAAAAAACTGGGGCGTTACATTCCAAGCACCAAGAAGGTACTAGTCAGAAGAAATGCCATGGAAATTGAGCTTGATTTATTAGATGTTATCTCAGAACAACTTACTGCATTAACAAACATGGTTAAAAATTTGCAGCGTGTTGGCACTAAATTTTCACCTTAATTTTAAATAATCTAAAAAATCAAAAAATATATATAAAATTAAAAATAAAAAATAAAAAACCCCTTTTTCCTTTAAATAATAAAAGGCCAACTTTTTTAAAAAAATAAAAATAACAAAGACCCATCTTTAAAAGCCCATTTTTGGAGCCCAGTTTTAAAAGAAAAAAAAAAGAATAATGCCCATTTTAAATTCTAGCCCATCTTTTAAAAGGAAAAAAAAGAGAAAAATAATTCTAATAATTATGGTGTAAAATAAATATTGGAGAAGAAAAAGGAAATAAAATGAAGTAATAATAATAATAATAATAATAATAATAATAATAATAATAATAATAATAATAATAATAATAATAATAATAATAATAATAATAAATGTGATGAAAAAACAGCAAAAAGGGAAAATAAAGAAAATAATAAAAAATGGGGAATCAGCGCGCGCCACGCGCGCGGCCTGGTTCCCCAGCAAACACTCGCGACGAGCCTCTATGGTGGCTAACCGGCGTCTACCGACAACGGCTGCCGATGCCGTTGGTACCAGCCGGTCTGTCTCGTCGCCGCCACCTTTGCTCGCCGGAATCTGCAAAAAATAGAGTAAAAGAAGTCAAACCCTAGGCTCAAATCAAGGGGAAATTAGATCCAAAATTATGACCAAATCGGGATATTCTTAAGGGGTTTTTCCGAGGATCAAGCCATGTGTCGGATTTAGGCTCCAATTTGGGGATTAAATCTCGATTTGGCTTGAATTTGAAGCTCCAAATCAACTATAAAACCCATTCACCCATTTGTTCAACACACCATTCCAAGAAAAAAGCAATTAGGCTTGGAAATATCCGAAACTCTAAAAATTCTTCAAGGGTTACTGGAAATTTTGACTGGAAGTTCAAGTTTGGAAGAAACTTTTCGGAGGTAATTAGAAGGATTTCGAGATGACCGGATTTGAGTTCTTCGTTCGTCGTTTTCGCTAAAATTTCTAACTTTTTTTTTTACTTTTTATTTAGATTTTTTGTTGCTTGTTCTTGGTTGAATTTTTATTTGTGTTTGTATTTTTAGTGGATTTTAGGTTGTTCTTGAAGTTGGAAAATCATTTCACGATTCCGGTAACGTTTTCGTTTTAATTCTTTGTTTTAAATTTGGTTTGATCTTTAAAAAATATTTACACGCTTAAAAAATATTGTTAAAGTTGTGTTGATCTTTAGAAATGAAGAAATAAATTTTAAAGGTGTTTAAATTAAAATACACGAATAAAATGAATAAATGTGGTACAATTGAAAAAACTTAAAGTTAGGGATTTAATTTGGAAAAAACAATAATTCATGGGTGGAAATAATAAAGGGACTTAATTTTGATTCAAAAATATAAAAAATGTTTTTTTGAAATTTAGATTTAATAATAAATGGGTTCAGTGAGTTTAAAAATAAAAATAAATAAGATGTTTTTTTCTTTTAAAACGTAAATAAATAAGTTTTGTTTTTTTTTAAAACAAAAAAGAAAATAAAAGGTTTTAAGGTAAAAGTTTAGGGTTTTAGGAGAAAATAAAGTTTTGAAAAAGCCTAAAAGGAAATCATTTAAAACAAAAGTTTTTTTAAAAAAGTATTTTTCTAAAAGAAAAAAGCTTTAAAAAAGAAAAAAAAAGAAAAAAAAAGTTTTAAAAGAAGAAATATTTTTTTTAAAAAAATAAAAGGTGTGGAAAACATAAAAAATGAAAAAATATAAAAATATAAAAAGAGTCTTGGCTTTTAAGAAATAAAAAGTAAAAAAGAAATAAAGATTTTTTAAGGAATAATAAAAAGGGCAAAGACTCAAAAAGAATAAAATTTGCTTGATTGTTTTAGAAATAGATTTAAAACTTAGGATTAGGGACTAGAGCTTAGACAGAGACCTGTTTTGTTGAAAAATGTTCTTCACAAAAAAAATTAAAAAACACACTTAAGCAAACTTAAACTTTAAATTAGGAATAAAAGACTTAGACATTTTTAGGGTTTTTAAATAATCGAACTTAGAAATGAATAAAATGCTCAACACACTAAATTTCTTTGTTGTTTGAAAAAGTGAAATTAATTTAATGTGGTGTCTTGTCAAACGGGAATGATGGGTTAGCGCCAGAAATGTTGGCGGTGATTAAAGTTCATCTCTCGGGCGATAAGGTCGTTAAAATAGACTAATATTCATTAAACAGACAAGTAAAGTCGAACCTTCGTGAACTTGCAAATTCCAGTTTTGAAAATGATTTTAAAACCAATTAGGTACCAGTTTTGGGCGTCGTGGGGGTGCTAACCCTTCCCCACGCTAACCAACCCCCGAACCTGTTTTCTAATTTTTCGATGACCAAAACCGTTGTTTTGTTAAAACAAAACGTTTTATTAAAATAATACTATTTTTAAAAGTGATCCCAATCACACTTTTTTCAAAAAAAGATTGGTGGGGATTCCGTTGGTTTTTTAAAGTTTTACTGCCAAAAAGTTGAAGCCTCCTTTTCCTTCCATCTAAAAAAGGCAGTTGCGACAGCTTGGCGACTCCGCTGGGGACTTGTTTTTGTTTTCAAAATAAAAACAAAAGAGGGTCAGACCACAAATTGGTTTTAAATGGTTTTCAAAAAAATGTTTTTATAAAAATTTGGAATTTGCAGGTTACACATTTAAGACTTAATTCCAAGCTCTGTTCCCGAGCTTTGTCGCGTTCGTTTAAGTGGGGGGGATACGCTTTGCTCATGTAAGAATATTGATTCTTCGTATGAGCCTAGCAAGTACCTTCGGGACTCATTCCTTTGTCTTCGTAAGGATATTGATTCTTCGAGAAGGCATCGTTGGTGAGTCCTCCTGAGTTGAACTCGATTCGTTTGAAGTCTATAATGGGTGAGAATCGAGGGCCTTGCTACCCTTAGTAGGGGACATCATGGACAGCTCGGGTACCCTTTTAGAACCAAGACAAGTTTGAGAATCTATAGCCTACCCTTAATTAGAGCCATGCGGAAAGCCTAGGGTGTTGAGTCGCATGAATAATCCGTGGAGACATGTCCTGAAATGTTGGAATGTCGGCCAAGAATTATCATGCATTTAATTTGTTTTTCTGTTCCATTTCCTTTTTTTCTTTCTTTATTAATCTCTTTTTATTATCTTATTTGTTTTTCATGTGCATCATTTCATATTTAGAAGGGGTTAATTCTAGAAAATGTTCAATTATGGATGGAAAGCTCTTAAAAATTGAAAAGGACCAAGCATGTGACAATATTAGCAACTGAAGCTGCAACCCTTCGTCAGTACATCAAGCCCGTTGGAGAAGTTGGACCAAGACTCATGTGGCTAGTTGAAGAAATCAATGAGTTAGGCAGGAAAATATTTGTAGTTCAAAAAATGATGTAATAAAAAAATTTCATATTTAATAAACAATTTCCTTTCATGAGTAGATTTTCAATGGAATTGATGGCCCTTCGACTGCATTCATGCATTTGCATTGTCTTGTTTGCTTTGTTGTTTGCTTTTATGGATTCATTTGTGCATACATTCATTCATGTAATAAACTAACTTAATAATAAAAACGACAGAATATCCAAAATTGCTAAGACAACTCATAAATACGGCACACGAGCCCAAACCCGAGCCATGAACTCTGAGGAAAGATTGACAACTTTGGAGGCGAACCAAAAGAATATTCAAGATAAGCTAGAGAAAATGGAGGTTGACCTGAAACAGCAAGTTGAGGCAGTTCATCAAAAGACGTTCAGTTCAATAGCTGCTATGTTAGGATTCAAAGACCCGAATGCGGTTGAAGAAGGAGGGAATACTACTGCCATTCCACGATTCCCATGAATGACCTTTAGGAGGGAGGTTGCTGCTAACTGAATCTTCCACTCATGTTCCAAACGTGGAGGCCAATAACTACGAGGTGCCTAACCTCGATGAAATTGCTGATAAGGTTGAAGTTGAGAAGAAGTTGGAAGAAAAGTATGAAAAGTTAGAGGGGATGATCAAGTCCTTCCAAGATGGAGCTGCTCATGGTGGAATGGATGCCAAGAATCTGAGCTTGGTAACTGATTTAGTTGCACCACCAAAATTCAAGATTCCAGACTTTGAAAAATACAATGGGACCACATGTCCATCAGCACATCTAACTATGTACTGTAGAAAGATGTCAATGTACATCGACAATGAGAAGTTGCTCATTCACTACTTGGTTGTTGAATCTTCCGATGCACGTTGGTATTCACAGTTAAGTCGGGTGAACATCAAATCATGGAGGGATCTGTCTAGAGCCTTCAGTGAGGAATACAAGCATGTTTTAGACATGGTTCCAATACGTTTGATCTTGCAAGGGATGGAGCAAAAGCACCACAAGAGCTTCCGAAAATATGCAAAAAGGTGGAGGGATGTAGCGGCACAAGTGCAGCCATCGTTGCTAGAAAATGAGATCACCCTAATGTTTGTGGAATCACTAAAGGGTCCTTTTTATGATCACACGCTCAACCATGCTACGAAGAACTTTGCAGACATGCTAATGAATGGCGAACTCATCCTAGCAGCCATGAAGAGCGGGAAGTTGGACACTGGGGAAACGAAGAAGACATATAAGAAGAGAGAGAATAATGAAGTCAATGCTAGGAATGTCTATAACCCCAATTATTCAACATGTATGGTGTTCAAAAAGCCCAACACTTTCAACAAGCCCAACACCTCAGCTCCGACGGTTGCAAATGCCCCAAAAGGAGAACGAAGATATCAAGGAAACTCAAGACCCTACTTTCCTCCTATCTCAATGACTTATGCAGAATTGTTTGCTAAGTTGGTCAAATCGTAGATGTTGCTACAAAGACATGTTCCTCCGTTCTCACCTCCCTATCCACCGTGGTACGACGAGAAGGCCCAATGCTAATATCATGCAGGAGTAAGAGGGCATATCATCAAAAACTGTACCGCATTCAAAAAGATGGTGGATGATTTAAGGAAATCAGGTATGTTGTCATTTGAAACTTCTGAGGAAAAAGGAAACCCTTTGCCAAACCACCAAAAGGAAGAGGTGAATGTCGTGCTCGAGGAAGAGAAGAGAGTGATCAAGGAATATGTTGAAGAGATTAAAGCGCCCATGAATTGGGTATGGGCTTAATTAGTAGCAGCCGAGATATTAAAGGGAGAGAATCCAAAGATAAAAGTCGTTGAAAAACTATATCGTGAATACCATGAAGCTGAAGGACATGAGATCCAGTGTTGCCTGGAGTTTAAACGAATGGTTCAAGCCAAGATGGATAGCAAGGAACATTTGTTCTTCGAGAAGGGAGATGTTGAGCACGAATCAAATGTAAGTGTGATGGAGGAAATTACTTTTGGGAAGCAAGGAGAGGAAGTTAAAGAAGAAAGACGAGGAAAGCCTTATCCTGTGGTGATTCCATTGAAGAGGGATCGATTCGGTTTGGGCTTTCGGCCCGATAAATGGCAAAAGAAAGCTGAGAAGTAGCAGGAAAGTATGAAAATGAAGTAAAAGGAAGAGGAAGTTTAGGGGAAGCCAATGACGTACCCACCCTTAAGCGTCATTTTCAGGGCTAGAGGACTCCTAGACCCTAATGCCCGCTTTGACGAGGAGGAGAAAGGAAAAGATGAATTATGCAAGGTTTTGGATAATTTGAGCATTAACACCATCATAGATGAGGAGAGAGGAGAAAAAAAATATTTGTCCAAGAATTGTCCCTGCGCTGAACTAAAGAATTGGACTGCTGAAGTAGTTCTTAAAGCTTTTAAGACTCCCTCAAAGTAATCCTCAAAACCATCTCTTTTACCCTTAAACTCTGGGGTAATTAGAGATCTTATGTAAAAGTTTCTATGTCAAAACCATTATTTTTATTTCAATAAAAGATTCAAATTTCCCAATTATATCTTGTGGCAAACTTTCTTTCGCAACGCAAAATCATCAGAAAACCAAAAAGATCATAAAAACCCAAAAGCAAAAAAAAACAAGCTTTTAAAAACATAAAAAATCATATCATTTCATTCATTCTTTCTTGGTATATAACTTGTCTCGTTATTTGCAGGTTTTTAGATATCAATGGTCCAAACGATTCCAAATCAGTTTCCAAAGTTAATTTTGAATTACCACTATGTTTAGAGGAAGTTGAGAGTGCAGATGATGAAGAAGAGTATGACTTGTCTGATGATTTACTTTGAATGGTAGAAGGAGAGGAAAAGAAAATTTTGCCCCATAAAGAAGAGCTAGATCTTTTAAATCTTGGAACTGAAGAAGAAAAGCGCAAAGTAAAGATTGGTACCACCATTTCAGTTGAGACACGGCAATGTTTGACTGAGCTTCTACAAGAGTTTAAAGACATCTTTGCCTGGTCATATCAGGATATGTCTGGTCTCGATACAGATATTGCCATGCATAGGCTTCCTATAAGAGAAGGATGAGAGCCAGTAAAGCAAAAGCTTAGAAGAATGAAGGCTGATACACTCTTGAAAATCAGAGACGAGGTCAAGAAGTAGTACAATGCAGGATTCCTCAAGGTGGCTAAATATCCAGAATGGGTGGCAAACATCGTCCCAAAGCTTAAGAAGGATGGAAAAGTAAGAATGTGAGTCGACTACAGGGATCTTAATAAAGCAAGCCCAAAAGACAATTTCTCGCTTCCACATATTGACACATTGGTCGACAATACAGTTGGCCATTCCTTTTTCTCGTTCATGGACGGATTTTATGGATATAATAAAATAAAGATGCGCCCATAAGACATGGAAAAGACTACTTTTGTAACACTTTGGGGAACCTTCTGTTATAACGTAATGCCTTTTGGATTGAAGAACGCAAGGGCAACATATCAGAGAGCTATGGTCACTCTTTTCCATGATATGATGCATAAGGAAATAGAAGTTAATGTGGATGATATGATTGCCAAGTCCAGAACTGAAGAAGAGCATCTAGCAAACTTAGGCAAGCTTTTTCAAAGATTGAGAAAGTTTCAGTTAAAGCTTAATCCTGCCAAGTGCACATTTCAGGTTACATCTGGGAAATTGTTAGGCTTTGTAGTAAACATAAGAGGAATTGAAATCGACCCAGACAAGATAAAGGCCATACAAGAGCATCCACCTCCTCAAACACATAAGCAAGTTCGGGGGTTCTTGGGAAGGTTGAACTATATAGATCGTTTCATTTCCCAACTTACGAATGAATGTGATCCAATATTCAGGTTGCTTAGAAAGAACAACCCAAGGGCCTGGAATGAAGAATGCCAACCAGCTTTAGAAAATATCAAGGAGCAGCTAACTAATCCTTAAGTGTTTATGACACTCGTTTCGGGGAAAACGTTAATACTTTATCTAAAGGAGTTTGAAAATGCAATAGGTTGTGTACTAGGATAGCATGACGAAACTGGAAGGAAGGAAAGGGTAATATATTATGTGAGCAAGATGTTTACTTACTGTGAAACAAGATATTCTCCAATTGAAAAGGTATGTTGTGCTTTGATATGAGCCACTAAGAGGCTTAGGCAGTATATGTTGTATCATACCACATAGTTAATCTTATGGTTAGATCCTTTAAAGTTTATGATGGAAGCTCCAGTCCTATCAAGAAGAATAGCGTGGTGGTAGATGTTGCTCTCAGAATATGACATTCAGTATGTGAATCAGAAAGCGGTGAAAGGAAGTGCCATAGCAGATTTTCTTGCATGTCGTGCACAAGACGATTATGTGGCATTAGATTTCAGTTTCCCGATGAAGATTTGATGTGTATTATTGAAGATGAAGAGTCATCAACGTAATCATGGGCTATGCATTTCGATAGTGTTGTAAATGCTTTAGGACGAGGTATTGAGGCATTTTTGGTTTCGCCAGAAGGAGATCATTATCCTTTTACTTTTCGTTTGAAATTCTTCTGCACCAATAATATGGCAGAATACGAGGCATGCATATTGGGCCTAAGGGAAGCCATCGACATAAAAATGTGAAAGTTAAGGGTCTATGGGGATTCAGCACTAATCATCTACAAAACACGTGGTGAATGGGAAACAAAAGATGCAAAATTTATAAAGTGTCAAAAGTTGGTCCTTGAGTTAGCTAAAGAATTCAAGGTGATCACTTTTAAGCATCTCCCAAGAGAAGATAACCAGATGGCTGATGCTTTAGCTGACATGTTTAAAGCAAGCGAGGGTTCGGAGATGATGCCCATTAAGTTAAATATGAGGGAGTCCACAACATATTGTTATAATGTAGAAGAAGAAGAAGATGATTTACCATGGTACCATGACATCTTACAGTACATAAAGCTTCAACAATACCCATAACATGCTTTAGAAAATGAAAAGAAAATGATTAGAAAAATGGCATCCGAATACATCCTTGATGGGGAGATCCTTTACAAACGAAGTCGAGACATGGTGTTTTTAAGATGCGTGGATGCGAAAGAAGCGCAGTTGATTTTGGAAGAAGTCCATGAGGGAATTTGTGGAACCCACCCTAGTGGTTTCATTATCGCAAGAAGAATTATGCGTTTCAAATTTTACTGGTCAACGATGAAAGGGAATTGCATTAATTATTTTCGTAAATGCCAAAAATGCCAGGTTTATGCTGATAAGGTTCATGCGCCTCCTTAGTCTCTTCATGTCATATCGTCTCCTTGGCCGTTCTATATGTGGGACATAAATGTTATTGGACAGATTCATCCGAAAGTGTCAAATGGTCATCGCTTTATTCTTGTAGCTATTGATTACTTCACTAAGTGGGTGGAAGCGGCCTCATATGCTAATGTGACTCGGTCCGCTGTTTGCAATTTCTTAAAGAAGGAGATCATTTGTCAATATGGTCTACTAGAAAGCATAATCACTGATAATGCCTCTAACCTGAAAAACCGAATGATTGCTGGGGTTTGTAGCAGTTTAACATTAAGTATCACAACTCGGTAGTATACCGCCCAATGATGAATGGATCAGTAGAAGCGACCAATAAGAATATTAAGAAGATAGTTGCAAAAAAGATTGATACTTATAAAGATTGGCATGAAAAGTTACCATTTGTTGTGCTACCAGTCGACGTGGAGATACCATCGTTGCGTGTCTTGATGGAAGCCAAGTTAGATGAAGCAGAATGGGTTCAAGCAAGGTATGACCAGTTGAACTTAATTAAGGAAAAGAGGATGAAAGCCGTGTGTCATGGTCAAATATACCAGAGAAGAATGATTATGGCTTACGAAAAGAAGGTTCGCCCTAGAAAATTCCAAGAAGGTGATTTGGTCTTAAAGAAGAAGTTGCCAATTCAAAGTGATCCCCGAGGAAAATGGGCGCCTAATTGGGAAGAACCGTACATCGTGACAAAGGTTCTTTCTGGTGGAGCATTGATTTTAGCTGAGATGGATGGAAATGAGTTTCAAAACCCGGTAAACTCTGATATAGTCAAGAAGTATTATGCCTGAAAAAAAAAGAAAAAAAATTAAAAGAAAAAGAAAAGAAGAAAAAGAAGAAAAAGAGAAGAAAAGGAGGGTTCAAAATGGAAACCCGCAAAGGGCATTTTGAAACCAAATGAGGGTCTCTGTCGAAAACTAAAGGACTACTCAGATAATTTAATACATTTCGGGGCTTCACATATCATGCACTGTACTCAAGGTTTCCTTGACACAGGCGGCGTTCAAGATTACTCCTGGCGTTTGAAAAGAGAAGTTTGGACTATTGATATTTGAATTTTTGTTTCCGTTCTTTTTATAAACCATTTTTGTGTTTGCCACCACATTAATAAAATTTGCTTCAAGAATTTTTCTTTCTTTCTTGTTTTCTTCCCCTATCTTTGTTGCCATCTTACTTTGAAATAAGGATCAATGGATTTGACAATCATTTATATATGCAAAAGATTTTTGAGCATTACTTTGAGAATGTTTTGAAAAGTTCAGGGACTACGAAGTGATCCATAATTATTATTTGGGGCATATGGTGTTAAAATGTTTGAAGTAGAGGTAAAGCCTTGTTGTAAAATTCTTTAAAAGGAAGAAAAGTCATATGAATGTTTGGGCGCTTAAATAGTGTTTCTTAAACACCATCCTTCCTTACATGATGATAAGAGCAGCCTTACTATGTCGAAATGTGACTTAGGAGATTCATCCTTGAATACGAAAATGTTGACTAGGAAGATAGATGAGGATTAAATGTTTCGAATAAAGTGAGAGTAGGGTGTAAAGATAGAACCGGTCAGCAAAAGATCAGTAAATGAAGCAAAAGCAAGAGATGTTCATAACTCACGGGTGAATTCCAAGGCAAAAGAGAGTGCCTTATCCCAGGGAATGACGAATTCGAAGCCGAAGAGTCAAGAAGAGTCGATAGAAAAGTGAAGTAAATCGTTTTACCTACGCAAGTTTGGGAGAGATTTCATTTTAATTGGGTTGGCCTCGATAACTAGAATTTTATTAAAATTAAGAAAACAATTTAAGCAAAAGGAGTTTTAAAAGGAAAAACTTGTCACGCATTCATATTCTAGACATCCCCAGGGGCATGCACATTGTAATTGTATTGCATGTTGCATTTTGTTTTTTTGGGTACATGGAAGACCTGTTCAAATGAGAGTTTGCTTATTCATCCAAGCATAAGGAGGATGAAATTTTTCAGAAGATTCGCCTATTGTTCAGGCAAAAGGAGAGTGGAGTTTGCTTATTCATCCAAGCATAAGGAGGATGAAGTGTTTAAGAAGATTCGCCTATTCGTTCAAGCATAAGGAGAATGGAGTTTGCTTATTCATCCAAGCATAAGGAGGATGAAAGTTTTCAGAAGACTTTGCCTAATTAGGCATTTTGGGAGAATAGAACCCAACTCAACTATTCGAGCATAAGGAGAAAAGAACCAACCTATCCGTTTGGGCATTTGGAGAATGGAACCCAACTCAACTATTCGAGCATAAGGAGAATAGAACCAACCTATCCGTTCAGGCATTTCGAGAATGGAACTCAGCTCAGCTATTCGAGGGTTAGGAGAATAGGGCATGCCTATCCGTTCGGGCATTTGGAGAATGAAGCCAACCAATAAATCAATGAAAATTAGTGTCCTTTTGTCTTTGATTTATATCTATTGCACAAAGATAAGCAAAGAGGGGCAGCTTATCCTGTGGTGATCCAGTGAAGAGGGATCGATTTGGTTTGGGCTTTCGGCCTGATAAATGGCAAAAGAAAGCTGAGAAGTAGCAAGAAAGTATGAAAATGAAGCAAAAGGAAGAGGAAGTTGAGGGGAAGCCAATGACGTACCCACCCTTAAGCGTCATTTTCAGGGCTAGAGGACTCCTAGACCCCAATGCCCGCTTTGACGAGGAGGAGAAAGGAAAAGATTAATTATGCATGGTTTTTGAGAATTTGAGCATTAACACCATCATAGACGAGGAGAGAGGAGAAAACACATATTTGTCCAAGATTTGTCCATGCGCTGAATTAAAGAATTGGACTGCTGAAGTAGTTCCTGAAGCATTTAAGACTGCCTCAGAGTAATTCTCAAAACCATCTCTTTTACCCTTAAACTCTGGGGCAATTAGAGATCTTGTGTAAAAGTGTCTATGTCAAAACCATTATTCTGGTTCCAATAAAACATGCATATGTCCCAATGATATCTTGTGGCAAACTTTCTTTCGCAACGCAAAATCATCAGAAAACCAAAAATATCATAAAAATCCAAAAGCAAAAAAAAGACTTTAAAAACATTACAAATCATATCATTTCATTCTTTCTTTCTTGGTATATATTTTGTCTCTTTATTTGCAGGTTTTTAGATATCAATGGTCTAAACGATTCCAAATCAGTTTCCAAAGTTAATTTTGAATTACCACTATGTTTAGAGGAAGTTGAGAGTACAGATGATGAAGAAGAGTATGACTTGTCTGATGATTTAGTTCGAATGGTAGAAGGAGAGGAAAAGAAAATTTTGCCCCATACAGAAGAGCTAGAGGTTTTGAATCTTGAAACTGAAGAAGAAAAGCGCAAATAAAGATTGGTACCACCATTTTAGTTGAGACACGACAATGTTTGATTGAGCTTCTACAAGAGTATAAAGACATCTTTGCCTGATCATATCAGGATATGTCTGGTCTCGATACAGATATTGCCATGCATAGGCTTCCTATAAGAGAAGGATGAGAGCCAGTAAAGCAAAAGCTTAGAAGAATGAAGGCTGATACACTCTTGAAAATCAGAGACGAGGTCAAAAAGCAGTACAATGCAGGATTCCTCAAGGTGGCTAAATATCCAGGATGGAAAAGTAAGAATGTGCGTCGACTACAGGGATCTTAATAAAGCAAGCCAGAAGACAATTTCTCGCTTCCACATATTGACACATTGGTCGACAACACAGTTGGCCATTCCTTTTTCTCATTCATGGACAGATTTTATGGATATAATTAAATAAAGATGCGCCCATAAGACATGGAAAAAACTACTTTTGTAACACTTTGGGGAACCTTCTGTTATAAGGTAATGCCTTTTGGATTGAAGAACGCAAGGGCAACATATCAAAGAGCCATGGTCACTCTATTACATGATATGATGCATAATGAAATAGAAGTTAATGTGGATGATATGATTGCCAAGTCCAGAACTGAAGAAGAGCATCTAGCAAACTTAGGCAAGCTTTTTCAAAGATTGAGAAAGTTTCAGTTAAAGCTTAATCCTGCCAAGTGCACATTTCGGGTTACATCTGGGAAATTGTTGGGCTTTGTAGTAAACATAAGAGGAATTGAAATCGACCCAGACAAGATATAGGCCATACAAGAGCTTCCACCTCCTCAAACACAGAAGCAAGTTCGGGGGTTCTTGGGAAGGTTGAACTATATAGCTCGTTTCATCTCCCAACTTACGAATAAATGTGATCTATTATTCAGGTTGCTTAGAAAGAACAACCCAAGGACCTAGAATGAAGAATGCCAAGCAGCTTTAGAAAAGATCAAGGAGCCGCTGACTAATCCTTCAGTGTTAATGCCGCCCGTTTCGAGAAAACCATTAATACTTTATCTAACGGTGTTTGAAAATGCAATAGGTTGTGTACTAGGGTAGTATGACGAAACTGGAAGGAAGGAAAGGGCAATATATTATGTGAGCAAGAAGTTTACTGACTGAGAAACAAGATATTCTCCTATTGAAAAGGTATGTTGTTCTTTGATATGAGCCACTAAGAGGCTTGGGCAGTATATGTTGTATCATACCACATAGTTAATCTTATGGTTAGATCCTTTAAAGTTTATGATGGAAGCTCCAGTCCTATCAAGAAGAATAGCGTGGTGGTAGATGTTGCTCTCAGAATATGACATTCAGTATGTGAATCAGAAAGCGGTGAAAGGAAGTGCCATAGCAGATTTTCTTGCAAGTCGTGCACAAGACGATTATGTGGCATTAGATTTCAGTTTCCCCGAAGAAGATTTGATGTGTATTATTGAAGATGAAGAGTCATCAACGTAATCCTGGGCTATGCATTCTGATAGTGTTGTAAATGCTTTAGGACGAGGTATTGGGGCATTTTTGGTTTCGCCAGAAGGAGATCATTATCCTTTTACTTTTCGTTTGAAATTCTTCTGCACCAATAATATGGCAGAATACGAGGCATTCTTATTGGGCCTAAAGGAAGCCATCGACAGAAAAATCTGAAAGTTAAGAGTCTATGGGGATTCAGCACTAATCATCTACCAAACACGTGGCGAATGGGAAACAAAAGATGCAAAATTGATAGAGTGTCAAAAGTTGGTCCTTGTGTTAGCTAAAGAATTCAAGGTGATCACTTTTAAGCATCTCCCAAGAGAAGATAACCAGATGGCTGATGCGTTAGCTACTTTAGCTGACATGTTTAAAGCAAGCGAGGGTGCGGAGATGATGCCCATTAAGTTACAAATGAGGGAGTCCCCAGCATATTGTTACAATGTAGAAGAAGAAGAAGATGGTTTACCATGGTACCATGACATATTACAGTACATAAAGCTTCAACAATACCCAGAACATGTTTCAGAAAATGAAAAGAAAATGATTAGAAAAATGGCATCCGAATACATCCTTGATGGGGAGATCCTTTCAAACGAAGTCGAGACTAGGTGTTTTTAAGATGTGTGGATGCGAAAGAAGCGCACTTGATTTTGGAAGAAGTCCATGAGGGAATTTGTGGAACCCACCCTGGTGGTTTCATTATGGCAAGAAGAATTATGCGTTTCAAATTTTACTGGTCAATGATGAAAGGGAATTGCATTAATTATTCCCGTAAATGCCAAAAATGCCAGGTTTATGCTGACAAGGTTCATGCGCCTCCTCAGTCTCTTCATGTCATATCGTCTCCTTGGCCATTTTATATGTGGGACATAAATGTTATTGGACAGATTCATCCAAAAGTGTCGAATGGTCATCGCTTTATTCTGGTAGCTATTGATAACTTCACAAAGTGGGTGGAAGCAGCCTCATATGGAAATGTGACTCGGTCCGTTGTTTGCAATTTCTTAAAGAAGGAGATCATTTGTCAATATGGTCTACTAGAAAGCATAATCACTGATAATGCCTCTAACCTAAACAATTAAATGATTGTTGGGGTTTGTGAGCAATTTAACATTAAGTATAGCAACTCGGTAGTATACAGCCCAAAGATGAATGGAGCAGTAGAAACGACCAATAAGAATATTAAGAAGATAGTTGCAAAGAAGATTGATACTTATAAAGATTGGCATGAAAAGTTATCATTTGTTGTGCTACCAGTCGAGGTGGAGATACCTTCGTTGCGTGTCTTGAAGAAAGCCAAGTTAGATGAAGTAGAATGGGTTCAAGCAAGGAATGACCAATTGAACTTAATTAAGGAAAAGAGGCTGAAAGCCGTGTGTCATGGTCAAATATACCAAAGAAGAATGATTATGGCTTAAGAAAAGAAGGTTCGCCCTAGAGAATTCCAACAAGGTGATTTGGTCTTAAAGAAGAAGTTGCCAATTCAAAGTGATCCCCGAGGAAAATGGGCGCCTAATATGGAAGAACCGTACATCGTGACAAAGGTTCTTTCTGTGGAGCATTGATTTTAGCTTAGATGGATGAAAATGAGTTTCAAAACTCGGTAAACTTTGATATTGTCAAGAAGATTTCTGCCCGACAAAAAAAAAGAAAAAATTAAAAGAAAAAAAAAGAAGAAAAACAAAAGAAAAGTGTAACCCCCTTAGCCCGGCCTAGACGCTTCACCCGAACTACGAAGATTACACGGGTAAAACCAAAGTCAACCTTGATTAACGACCTTTTTTTTAATCTTGTCTAGATACATGTGAAGCCTAAGTGAGCACTCACGAATCATGAAAGAGAAAGGCACAGCGATCGGATAACATTTATGGACTCAATTGCTTAAATAACGCGTTTAGGGACCAAAATGTAATTTTTTGGAAATTAGAAGGACTTTACTAATTTTAGGATTACCAATATGAAGTTTATCATGTTACATGCTTCTCTGTCAAGTTTCAGCTTTAAAAGACATTCCAAGCTCAAGCAATTGCATCCACAACATTTAGGACTAAAATGTAAAGCCTGAAAACTCAAAACAATTCAAATCAGCATCCAACGGTCAATTGTATCGGAACGCCTACCCACCGTACCGAAACGCCCGTATCGAAACGGTGTTGACCGTTTCGGTACCCGGGTATGTTCCGAGACCAGTATCAAAACATGCTTCACCAGTAGCCGAACTATTTCGGAATAGCTTCAACCGTTTCGAAACACCATAACCATTACATGCCCCCGTTTCGAAACAATTGAGAGTGTTTCGATACTCCTTGCTCAGAAACAGCAGATATAGCTGGTTTTCACCTCTTAAACCAATCATACATGCCTTAAAGAGCACTCCAACATGCCAGCAACTCATTTTACTATTAAGGAACACATTTAAGACTCTCTAACAAGAGCATGTAATCAAACACAAAATCACATAGTCTAAAGGCATGCTCCCTAGTCTCAAAGCCAAAATAAGCAACCAAACCTCAAACCAAACATTTAAGACCATTTACAACCCATAAATGCCAACATAAACATGCCACAAACTTAGGGAGTTCAAACATATCTCCCAAATACAACCTTGGTTTCCCATTGCCATTTATCAAAACTGAAGTGTATGAAAACATCACCATACATGAGCATGTACTTCCTTGGATGTTCTTATCCTTTTTGATGCCCGGAACCACCTCAATTATCTGCATTATTGGTAAAATAGAGCGTAAGCACAAATGCTTAGTGAGGCATGCTCTAAAGAAAACCAACTCAATAATGTATTTCTTGAAAACACTTTCTCAAAAGCTTTTAAACAACATGCTCATTTTATCTCATGCTTGAAAACCATTCAAAGCAACTTCTCATTGAAAACACATGTACCTTCATTCTATCTCATGCATTTAAACCAATGCAAAACTCATGGCAAAGCCATACTCATGCTTGTAACACCAAAGCATTTCATATACAAATCTCATATGCAATTCTCATAACATAAATCATTTCATCAAAGGTACATGTGAATCAAAAACAATTTCATATTTTATATTGGCATTTCACATCTCATTGTTACTTGGATATGCGGACAACATTCTCAAACCACTAGACACTTCCAGTGGAATCTCACATCCCCGTACTCACTTGTCTAGTAACATAATTTCTGGTGGAATCTCACATCACCGTACTCACATGACGGAATCTCTCATCGCCACAAAGCTTGGGTATTTCACCAAGTCCTACCCGATGGAATGCCCATCATCGGTTCTCTCCCTTTGGATTAAACCAAAGAGCACGTACGAATTTTAGTTTATAGTGCACTCTCATCCTATTGATCGATCAATTATATCCGGTAAGTATCTCAATATCTATGCCAATGTATTATGTCAAATCATCATCTCACCTACTGTTTTTCATGCAACATTTCCAAATCATTCTCATCTCATTTCAAAACCATAAAATTGGTCATGCTTTAAAACAAAAGTCAAAACTCAACTATGCAACATGTTATCTCATGAAATCATCTCAAGCATCATCTTGTGATACAAATCATGCATAAAAACAGTAGGAATTTATCTATCTCAAACCATGAGCATGTAAAAGCATTTTAGGGGAAACCACCACATTTAAGAGAGCAATCTAGCCAATACTTACTTCCAGACTTAGGAAGGTGTTTCAAACCTTTTCGAAATCCCCAAACCTTGATTCTTTGTCCCTCAAGGACTTCCAAAACCATACGCACTCACCGATTACGTTTTGCGTGTTTTCCGATACGCTATCTAGGCTCCCGGATCAACACCAAAGGCGTCCGAAGATGTCTCCCCTGTTTTTAACACATAAGAGC
This sequence comes from Hibiscus tridactylites, assembly GCA_958450335.1. NCBI lineage: Eukaryota > Viridiplantae > Streptophyta > Magnoliopsida > Malvales > Malvaceae > Hibiscus > Hibiscus tridactylites. Next base: position 59,586,275 of record OY288267.1, on the reverse strand, counting down.
AGAGGAGTAATGCATCATCATGCATTGAAATCATCAGCCACATACCTAAACTCGCTGCTCTACCCAAACACCTCATTTCGGCTACCAAACACAACCGAAAACATCTCCAAACTCTTCCAAAACAAGGCTCAGCCAAGATCTATCACTTCTAATAATTTCTAAACATCAATTAACATCAAAAACCACCACAAACTCGTCCTTATACCTCCAGCTATGACAGAACACCAAAATCACCCCAAAAACCATCATTCTAGCATACAAAACTTAGGAAACCAAACCTATTCAGGATTTGATTGATAAAACCTCATTTGTAACATCAATTAACATCCAAAATACATTAGAAAATCACCTCAAAATAGATCCCAATCATTCACCATGAAAATCTTCAAGATCTCTTCCAAAATCTTGAGTTTTAATACAATTTCTTTTTTCTAACATTAAAACCACTCAAAAATCATTAACAAAGAATTGATAACTTGGGAATTTCATTAAAGAATTGATCATTAGAGGAGAAGGACGAAGCTTACCTCTAATGTATGATTTTTCCTTGATTTGGGCAAGTTTTCTTGAAAACTCAATGTGGAAAATAAGAGGATCTGAAGAGGAAATGATTAAGAATCAAAAGAAGATTGAAATCTCATCAAATGAAGTGAAAATCAAAGTATAATTGCTGGAGAGAATGTGTTTGGCTGAAAAGAATTTAAGAGAAAATGAAATGAGAGAAAATTTGTGAAAAATAGTTATGAATAGTCAAAGGTAGTTTCTCATTTAATTAACCTTCATTTCCTTTAATTAAAACGTTAATAAAATAACCCAAATTAAGGAAAAATATGATGAAAAAACATTTTAGTAAAATTAGCTCCTTAAAGATTCAAATTTTCAATCCTTTACAAAACAGTCACTATTTAACTTTTGCAAAAACTGCGATTTGGTCACCACACCGAAATGTAGTATTTCCAAACCTTATTTTGTGAAATTGATTTCACCATAATCTTTCATATATTAAATGAGGATTTTTAGATATTTTTCTATTTTTTAAAGCATCCCGAACTAGGTGTTCCCTAAAGCTCCCATTAAGATTCGAACCGTTTTTTGACCGGTCCGATTCGGACTCTAAAACATCTAGGCCTAAATTTGGGGTGTTAAAACTCTCCCCCTCTTAAGAAATTTCGTCCTCGAAATTTACCTGGAGGAAAAAGGTAAGGAAATTACTTCTTCATATCCTCTTTTCTTTCCCACGTGGCTTCCTCAACACCACAATGTCTCCACAACACCTTAACCAGCTCAATGGTCTTACCACAGAGAACCTTACTGTCCGAATCCAAAATCTCAATAGGTTCCTCATCATATGTCAAATCTGGATTCAATTCAACTTCCTCCACATGCATAACATGCGAAGGATCCGATCTATACCTCCGAAGCATGGATACATGAAACACATTATGTATCTTTTCTAGCTCTTGTGGTAGTCTCAGCTTATAAGCAAGAGGACCCACACGTTCTATCACCTCGTATTGTCCAATGTATCTAGGGCTCAACTTGCCCTTCCGACCAAATCTCATCACCTTCTTCCAAGATGAAACCTTCAAGAACACACGGTCACCCATCGCAAATTCTATCTCCTTACGCTTCAAATCCGCGTAAGACTTTTGCCGATCCGATGCTGCCGTCAACCGCTCACTAATGAGCTTCACCTTCTCGGTGGTTCCTTTCAACTAAGCCGACATCGAGACCAACTTTTGTCCCGTTTCAGCCCAGCAAAGAGAAGTTTTGCACTTCCTCCCATACAAAGCCTCATAAGGTGCCATTTGAATACTAGTCTGGTCGCTATTATTATAAGCAAACTCTACCAAAGGCAAATGCTTCTCCCAAGAGCCTTGAAACTCAATCACACAACACCTCAACATATCCTCAAGCACTTGGATAACACGCTCCGACTGTCCATTCGTCTACAGATGATAAGAAGTACTGAAATTCAGCCGCGTCCCCAATGCTTGATGCAAACACTCCCAAAACCTTGCGGTGAACCTCGGATCTCTATCCGACACTATAGATTTTGGTACGCCATGCAAACGTACAATCTCAGAAATGTACAACTCTTCAAGCTTATCCAAGGTGTACGTAGTATGCACAGGTAAGAAATGCGCACACTTCGTAAGGCGAACCACAATCACCCAAATAGAATTCTTCCTTGATGGCGTTAGAGGCAAACTAGACACAAAGTCCATAGTGATCCTCTCCCATTTCCATTCAGGGATCCTCAACGGCTGCAGCAACCTTGAAGGAAACTGATGCTTAGCCTTAACCCGCTGACAAACCATACACTTGCTCACATACTCAGTGACATCTTTCTTCAAACCCACCCAATAGTACTCATGCTTCAGATCACGGAACATCTTCGTAGTACCAGGGTGCATAGCAAATGGACTGCTATGAGCTTCGGTTAGAATAGTACGCCTCAACTCAACATCATTCAGCACCACTATCCGACTTCCAAAACATAGAACACCATCATCATTAAAACAGAAATTCGATGGTCTATCCTCAGCAATATCCTGAACATGTGGCACCAAGGAATCATCCAACAACTGCCTATCCTTTATCAACTGAACTATAGATGGTTTCACTTGCAATTCAGCAACAAGACCCCCATCTCGCGATATGCTCATGCTAGCAAACATCGCCCTTAACTCCACCGCCACTTTCCTGCTCAGAGCATCAGCCACAACATTCGCCTTTCCCGGATGATACTCGATCGTTAGATCGTAATCCTTAAGCAACTTCACCCATCACCGTTGCCTAAGATTCAGCTCTTTTCGAGACATCAAATACTTCAAACTCTTGTGATCCGTGTATACAGTACACTTCTCACCATAAAGATAATGTCTCCAAATCTTCAGAGCAAAAACCATCGCAGCTAACTCAATATCATGCGGAGGATAATTGCGCTCATGCACTTTCAATTGCCACGACGCGTAAGACAGCACCTTACCCTCTTGCGTTAACACACACCCCCAAACCAACATAGGATGCGTCACTATACACCACAAACTCTTTCCCTGATTCAGGTTGAACCAAGATAGGAGCTTGCGTCAAAGCTGCTTTAAGCTTCTCAAAAGCTTGTTGTCTTGCATCCGTCCACTCATACTTAACATCTTTTTGCAACAACTTCGTTAAAAGGGCAGCAATTTTAGAAAATCCATCCACGAACCTCCGGTAGTATCCTACCAACCGAACAAAACTACGGACTTCATGAACAGACTTAGGAGGCTTTACATTCATCACCGTCTCAACCTTCTGGGGATCAACTCGAATTCCTTCTGCCAAAACTACATGACCAAGGAAAACAACTTCCTTTAGCCAGAACTCACATTTGCTCAGCTTAGAATAAAGTTGATTTTCCAACAGCGCTTGCAAAACAATCCTCAGATGACCCTCATGCTCCTCCTCAGTACGAGAGTACACAAGGATATCGTCGATGAACACCACAACGAACTTGTCCAAGAATTCATGGAACACCCTATTCATCATGTCCATGAAAGCATCAGGAGCATTCGTCAAGCCAAACGACATTACAAGGAACTCGTAATGCCCATACCTCGTTCTAAAGGCTGTTTTCGGTACATCCACATCTTTCACCTTTAACTGATAGTACCCCGACCTCAGATCAATCTTGGAAAACACAGACGCTCCCCGAAACTGATAAAAAAAGATCATCAATCCTGGCAAAGGATACTTGTTCTTAACGGTCAACTTGTTCAGCTGACGATAATCGATGCACATTCCCAAACTTGTTCAGCTTTAAAAAACATTCCAAGCTCAAGCAATTGCATCCACAACATTTAGGACTAAAATGTAAAGCATGAAAACTCAAAACTATTCAAATCAGCATCCAACGGTCAACTGTATCAGAACGCCTACCCACCGTACCGAAACACCCGTATCGAAATGGTGTTGACCGTTTCGGTACCCGGGTATGTTCCGAGACCAGTATATAAACATGCTTCACCAGTACCCAAACTGTTTCAAAATAGCTTCAACCGTTTCGAAACACCATGACCATTACATGCCCCCGTTTCGAAACAATTAAGGGTGTTTCAATACACCTTGCCCAGAAATAGCAGATATAGCTGGTTTTTCACCTTTTAAACCAATCATACATGCCTTAAAGAGCACTCCAACATGCCAGCAACTGATTTTACTATTAAGGAACACATTTAAGACTCTCTAACAAGAGCATGGCATCAAACAAAAAATCACATAGTCTAAAGGCATGCTCCTTAGTCTCAAAACCAAAATAAGCAACCAAACCTCAAACCAAACATTTAAGACCATTTACAACCCATAAATGCCAACATAAACATGCCACAAACTTAGGGAGTTCAAACATATCTCCCAAATACAACCTTGGTTTCCCATTGCCATTTATCAAAACTAAAGTGTATGAAAACATCAACATACATGAGCTTGTACTTCCTTGGATGTTCTTATCCTTTTTGATGCCCGGAACCACCTCAATTATCTGCATTATTGGTAAAAGAGAGCGTAAGCACAAATGCTTAGTGAGGCATGCTCTAAAGAAAACCAACTCAATAATTCATTTCTTGAAAACACTTTCTCAAAAGCTTTTAAACAACATGCTCATTCTATCTAATGCTTGAAAACCATTCAAACCAACTTCTCATTGAAAACACATGTACCTTCATTCTATCTCATGCATTTAAACCAATGCAAAACTCATGGCAAAGCCATACTCATGCTTGTAACACCAAAGAATTTCATATACAAATCTCATATGCAATTCTCATAGCATAAATCATTTCATCAAAGGTACATGTGAATCTAAAACAATTTCATATTTTATATTGGCATTTCACATCTCATTATTACTCGGATATGCAGACAACATTCTCAAACCACTAGACGCTTCCGGTGGAATCTCACATCACCGTACTCACTTGTGTAGTAACATAATTTCTGGTGGAATCTCACATCATCGTACTCACATGGCGGAATCTCTCATCGCCACAAAGCTTGGGTATTTCACCAAGTCCTACCCGAAGGAATGCCCATCATCGGTTATCTCCCTTTGGATTAAACCAAAGAGCACGTACGAATTTTAGTTTGTAGTGCACTCTCATCCTATTGATCAATCAATTATATCCGGTAAGTATCTCAACATCTATGCCAATATATTATGTCAAATCATCATCTCACCTACAGTTTTTCATGTAACATTTCCAAATCATTCTCATCTCATTTCAAAACCATAACATTTGTCATGCTTTAAAACAAAAGCTCAAAAGTCAACTATGCAACATGTTATCTCATGAAATCATGTCAAGCATCATCTCATGCTACAAATCATGAATAAAAACAGTAGGAATTTATCTATCTCAAACCATGAGCATGTAAAAGCCTTTTAGGGGCAACCACCACATTTAAGAGAGCAATCAAGCCAATACTTACTTCCGGACTTAGGAAGGCGTTTCAAACCTTACCTAAATCCCCAAACCTTGATTCTTTGTCCCTCAAGGACTTCCAAAACCATACACACTCACCGATTACGTTTCGCGTGTTTGCCAATACGCTATCTAGGCTCCCGGATCAACACCAAAGGCGTCCGAATATGTCTCCCCTGTTTTTAACACATAAGAGCAGAGGATTAATGCATCATCGTGCATTGAAATCATCAGCCACACACCTAAACTCGCTGCTCTACCCAAACACCTCATTTCGGCTACCAAACACAACCGAAAACATCTCCAAACTCTTCCAAAACAAAGCCCAGCCAAGATCAATCACTTCTAATCATTTCTAAACATCAATTTACATCAAAAACCACCACAAACTCGTCCTTTTACCTCCAGCTATGACAGAACACCAAAATCACCCCAAAAACCATCATTCTAGCATACAAAACTTAGGAAACCAAACCTATTCGGGATTTGATTGATAAAACCTCATTTGTAACATCAATTAACATCCAAAATACATTAGAAAATCACCTCAAAATAGAGCCCAATCATTCACCATGAAAATCTTCAAGATCTCTTCCAAAATCTTGAGTGTTAATACAATTTCTTGTTTCTAACATTAAAACCTCTCAAAAATCATTAACAATGGATAGATAACTTGAGAATTTCAGTAAAGAACTGATCATTAGAGGAGAAGGACGAAGGTTACCTCTAATGGATGATTTCTCCTTGATTTGGGCAAGTTTTCTTGAAAATTCAATGTGGAAAATAAGAGGATTTGAAGAGGAAATGATTAAAAATCAAAAGAAGATTGAAATCTCATCAAATGAAGTGAAAATCAAAGTATAATTGCTTGAGAGAATGTGTTTGGCTGAAAAGAATGTGAGAGAAAATGAAATGAGAGAAAATTTGTGAAAAGTAGTTATGAATAGTCAAAGGTAGTTTCTCATTTAATTAACCTTCATTTCCTTTAATTAAAACATTAACAAAATCACCCAAATTAAGGAAAAATCTGATGAAAAACATTTTGGTAATATTAGCTCCTTAAAGATTCAAATTTTTAATCCCTTACAAAACAGTCACTATTTAACTTTTGAAAAAACAGCGATTTGGTTACCACATCGAAATGTAGTATTTCCAAACCTTATTTTGTAAAATTGATTTCACCATAATCTTTCATATATTAAATGATGATTTTTAGATATTTTTCTATATTTTTAAAGCATCCCGAACTAGGTGTTCCCTAAAGCTCGCTTTAAGATTCGAACTGTTTTCTGACTGGTCCGATTCGGACTCTAAAACATCTAGGCCCAAATTTGGGGTGTTACAAAAAGGAGGGTTCAAAATGAAAACCCGCAAAGGGCATTTTGAAACCAAAGGAGGGTTTGAGTTGAAAACTAAAGGACGGCTCAGATAATTTAATACATTTCGGGGCTTCACATATCATGCACTGTACTCAAGGTTTCCTCGACAGTGGCGGCGTTCAAGACTACTTCCGGCATTTGAAAAGAGAAGTTTGGACTATTGATATTTGAATATTTGTTTCCGTTCTTTTTATAAACCATTTTTGTGTTTGCCACCACATTAATAAAATTTGTTTCAAGAATTATTCTTTCTTTCTTGTTTTCTTCCCCTATCTTTGTTGCGATCTTGCTTTGAAATAAGGATCAATGGATTTGACAATCATTTATATATGCAAAAGATTTTTGAGCATTACTTTGAGAATGTTTTGAAAAGTTCATGGACTAGGAAGTGTTCCATAATTATTATTTAAGGCATATGGTGTTAAAATGTTTGAAGTAGAGGTAAAGCCTTGTTGTAAAATTCTTTAAAAGGAAGATAAGTCATATGAATGTCTGGGCGCTTAAGTAGCGTTTCCTAAACACCATCCTTCCTTACATGATGATAAAAGCAGCCTTACAATGTTGAAACCTGACTTAGGAGATTCATCCTTGAATACGAAAATGTTGACTAGGAAGATAGATGAGGATTAAATGTTTCCAATAAAGTGAGAGTAGGGTGTAAAGATAGAACCGGTCAACAAAAGATTAGAAAATAAAGCAAAAGCTAGAGATGTTCATAACTCACGGGTGAATTCCAAGGCAAAAGAGAGGGCCTTATCCCATGGAATGACGAATTCGAAGCCGAAGAGTCAAGAAGAGTCGATAGAAAAGTGAAGTAAATCGTTTTACCTATGCATGTTTGGGAGAGAGTTCATTTTAATCGGGTTGGCCTCGATAACCAGAATTTCATTAAAATTAAGAAAACGGTTTAAGCAAAAGGAGTTTTAAAAGGTAAAACTTGTCACGCATTCATATTCTAGACATCCCTCGGGGCATGCACATTATAATTGTATTGCATGTTGCATTTTATTTTTTTCGGGTACATGGAAGACGTGTTAAAATGAGAGTTTGCTTATTCATCCAAGCATAAGGAGGATGAAATTTTTCAGAAGATTCGCCTATTTGTTCAGGGAAAGGAGAATGAAGTTTGCTTATTCATCCAAGCATAAGGAGGATGAAGTGTTTAAGAAGATTCGCCTATTCGTTCAAGCATAAGAAGAATGGAGTTTGCTTATTCATCAAAGCATAAAGAGGATGAAAGTTTTTTAGAAGACTTTGCCTAATTAGGCATTTTGGAAGAATAGAACCCAGCTCAACTATTCGAGCATAAGGAGAATAGAACCAACCTATCCGTTCGGGCATTTGGAGAATGGAACCCAGCTCAACTATTCGAGCATAAGGAGAATAGAACCAGCCTATCCGTTCAGGCATTTGGAGAATGGAACTCAGCTAAGCTATTCGAGGGTTAGGAGAATAGAGCACGCCTATCCGTTCGGGCATTTGGAGAATGGAGCCAACCAATAAATCTGTTAAAATTAGTGTCCTTTTGTCTTTGCTTTATATCTATTGCACAGAGATAAGAAAAGAGGGGCAGTTGTTGTCACTAAATTTTCACATTAATTTTAAATAATCCAAAAAATAAAATAAAAGCAAAAATATAAAAAGAAAAACGAAAAAATCCCCTTTTCCTTTAAATAATAAAAGGCCCACTTTTAAAAACAATAAAAATAACAAAAAACCATCTTTAAAAGCCTATTTTTGGAGCCCATTTTTAAAAGGAAAAAAGAATAAGGCCCATTTTAAATTCTAGCACATCTTTTAAAAGGAAAAAGAGAAAAATAATTCTTGTAACATCTCGGTTTAGGGTCTGGAAGATCCGGTGAAGTTTCGAGGTCCGAAATACCGGTGTTGGGAGTTGTGAGTAAGTTCAGGGAAAGTGTGTAACCCCCTTAACCCGGCCTAGACGGTTGACCCGAATTAAGAAAGTCACACGGGGAAAACCAAAGTCAACCCGAAAGTCAACCTTGATTAACGACCCTTTTTTTTCTTTTTAAACTTGTCGAGATGCACATGAACCCTAGTTATGATCATACAAACAACATGCTCAAAGATCATGTACATCAGGGACCAAACAGGGACCCAATTGAACAATTTACAACTTTAGGGACCAAATTGTAAATTCTGTAAAATATACGGACTTCAACCAAATTAAAGTTACCATCTTGTAATTAGTCAGATTTCATGCTTCACTGCAAATTTTCAGCTCAAAAGGACATCCCAAGCTCATACAATTGCACAAACAAGATTCAGGACTAAAACGTAAACATTCCAAAACATATAACTGCCAATGTCAGCCCCCAACGGTCAGGTGTTCCGAAACAGGAAGAACCTGTTTCGAAACGCGGGGCCGTTCCGCAACGCGTAACGAAACGAGGGCTGGCAGAGAGCTTTCCATTTCGGAACGGTGTCTCCCGTTTGGGACGCCTGGGTTGCTACAAGGCACCCGTTCCGAAACGGTGGCTACTGTTCCGAAACGACCTGCACTGAATACAGCAAAAAGCTTGCTTAAACACACAATTGATCAACCATACATGCTCCAAATGCTACCAAACTTTACCAGCATGAAATTCAACATATAAAGAACATATTTGCATCAACCAATCATCAATATATCAACAATTATGAAAAGCCCCAAAACTATAAGCATGCTTCCTACTCAAGCAAACCATTCATGCAATAAACTCCAAACCAAGCACATAATGGCCAATTACAAAATCCAGCATTAACATCATCATATAACAAACTTAGGGAGTTCAAAACCCCTCCCAAAACATCCACATAGGTCCCCCATTGCCAAATGCCAAAAGCTAAAAGTGTTCAAGAAAACCTTTCCATACTTGAGCTTAACTTCCACTTGATTGCTTGCCTTCCTTGCTGCCCTCAAAGTACCTTAATGTTCTGCATTATTGGTTTAAGAAAAAGAAGAGAGCGTAAGCAAAAGCTTAGTGAGGAATGCTCATTAAAACCATTCAATAATGCATTTATAAACTCATTTATAGATCATACTTCAAATCATCATTTAGACATGCTTACAAGCATTCTTAAACAAGCAATACATGCTTCCATATCAATACATGTCATATTGGCCACAAGTGATAAATTCCATCTTTTAAAAACAAGATCAACATAAGACTCACACATGGACTTTTAAACACCATTGTGATCTTATAATTCACAAGGACCACACAAGGACTTTTAACCACCTTTGTGTCCTTTACAAGTTTCACCCTAAGGACTTTTAAACACCTTGGCCCCAAGGACTTTTAAACACCTTGGCCCATGGACTTTTAAACACCATGGCAAGGACCACACAAGGACTTTTAACCACCTTTGTGTCCTTAACAAGAACCATCCAAGGACTTTTAACCACCTTGATGTTCTTAAGTAACAAGGCTCACTCAAGGACTTTTAACCACCTTAGTGACCTTAACAAGAATCACTCATGGACTTTTAACCACCATGAAGTTCTTAGAATCCACAAGGCTCACTCAAGGACTTTTAACCACCTTAGTGACCTTAACCTCTTTCAAAACATCACTTGCCAATATACATCATTATCATCAAATAGTCCACTGTTTTAAAGCATTTAACCAAGCCATAAACATCATGCATTTTTAAGCATCAATCCACATTTAAACAATGTTCAAAAACAAGGAACTCTTACCTTGAGCTTCCTTCAACATATGGCTTACAAAATCAGCAATAACCATGCTAAATCATGCTTTCAAAACAGAATTGAAAACATGCAATAAACCACATTGCACAACAACAAACCATGGCCACCACTAGAGAGTTTTTCCGAAAACTTACACTTGAGCTTAGTAAAGTTGTTTAGACTTAGACTAAGCTCCCATGACATTGGTTTCAAAGCCGAAAACCCAATTTCACTCACCGATTCCGTTTCGCCTCTTTGCCGAAACACAAATCAAGCTTCCGGATCACCTTCTCTTGGATCCAAAGATGACTCCCCTGTTTTAAACACATCAAAGCAGAGGATTAATGCATCATCATGCATTAATAGCTTCAATGAAAGCACCTAAACTCGCTACTCTCATCCACATTCCATTTTCGGCCACCAAACACAACCGAAAATGCATCCAAACAACTCCTCAACAAAGCCCAGCCATAAACCATCAAAACTAAACATCCTTTAACATCATTTAACATCTAAAAAGAACCTATTAACATCCTTATACCTCCAGCAACAACAGATCCACAAGATCACTCCAAAAACAACCAAGAATCAAAAGCTAAACTTAGGAAATTCAACCTATCCGGGATTGCATTAATTAAAACTCAATTCCTTATCAAATTAACATTCATTTATCATCAAAAACACACCTCAAATCACAGCTTTAACAGATCAAACGAAAATCCAACAAAAATCATCAAATCTTGCATTTAAAGCCAAGATCCATCACACAACTTAAAAGCCACTTATAAAACATCAATTAAGGATTGAGAACTTAGGAATTTCAGTAAAGAACTGAGAGTTTAGAGGAGAAGGACGTTCTTACCTCCAAACTTGAGTTTCTCCCTTTTTGGAACCAAAAAGCTTGAAGAATCAACTAGCAAATGGTGAGGTTTTGTTGATGAGATGATTAACAATCAAAAGAGGATTGAAAAGAGAGATTTAGATGACAAAATCAGAAGAAAATCTCTGGAGGAAAGATGTTTGGGTTGAGAGAAAATGAGAGAAAGTAAAATTGGAAAATATGGAAAGTTAGTTACAAAATAGGAAAATGATTTCCCTCCACCTTTCTTTTGTTTTAAAATAAGAATTAAACATTAAAATATCTTAGAAAAATCTGGAGAAACTCCCTTTGGGTAAATAGCTCCTTAAAGATTCAAAGTTTCAATCCTTTCTAAAACAGTCACGCAGTTTTCAAAAATTACATTTTGGTCACTAGCCAAAATGTCACCCTTCCAAACCTCATTTTGTAAAATTGATTTCACAGTTCACTTATATATATTAAAAGATGATTTTAGAACATTTTTCCATATTTTTAATGCAACCCGAACTAGGCTTTCCTAATTTCACCTTTTTAGATTCGAACAGCACTTTGACCGAACCGGTCAACGCTCAAAACTTCTAAGCCCAAAACCGGGGCGTTACAACTCTCCCCCCCTTAAGAAATTTCGTCCTCGAAATTTACCTGAAGGAAAGAGATAAGGAAACTGCTTCAGCATGTCTTCCTTCCGCTCCCACGTGGATTCCTCAACACCACGATGCTTCCACAGCACCTTTACCAACTCGATGGTCTTGCCACGAAGAACCTTGCTATCCGAATCCAGAACCTTCACCGGTTCCTCATCATAGGTCAAATCCGGATTCAGCTCCACTTCCTCCACAGGCAACACATGCGAAGGATCAGATCTGTATTTCCGGAGCATAGAAACATGAAACACATCATGAATCTTCTCCAACTCTTGAGGTAGCCTCAACTTGTACGCAACAGGACCCACACGCTCAACCACCTCATATGGTCCAATGTACCTAGGGCTCAACTTACCCTTCCGGCCAAACCTCATCACCTTCTTCCACGGCGAAACCTTCAAGAACACACGGTCACCCACCGCATACTCAATCTCCTTACGCTTCAAATCCGCGTAAGACTTTTGCCGATCAGAAGCTGCCTTCAAACGCTCACAAATGAGCTTCACCTTCTCGGTAGTTCCTTTCAACAAAGCCGGCATCGAAACCAACTTCTGACCCGTTTCAGCCCAACAAAGAGGAGTCCTACACTTCCTCCTGTACAAAGCCTCATAAGGTGCCATTTGTATACTTGCCTGATAACTATTGTTATAAGCAAACTCCACCAAAGGCAAATGCTTCTCCCAAGAGCCCTGAAACTCAATCACGCAGCACCTCAACATATCCTCCAAAATCTGGATAACACGCTCTGACTGACCATCCGACTGAGGATGGTAGGATGTACTGAAATTCAACCTTGTACCCAAAGCTTGATGCAAACACTGCCAGAAACGCGATGTGAACCTCGGATCCCTATCCGACACAATCGACTTAGGTACACCATGCAGCCGTACAATCTCAGCAATGTACAGCTCCGCAAGCTTATCCAAAGAAAACGTAGTATGCACAGGCAAGAAATGTGCACACTTCGTCAGGCGATCCACAATCACCCACACCGAATTCTTCTTCGACGGTGACAAAGGTAAACCAGATACAAAATCCATGGTAACCCTTTCCCACTTCCATTCAGGAATTCTCAACGGTTGCAACAACCCTGAAGGAACCTGATGCTCAGCCTTAACTCGCTGACACACCATACACTTGCTCACAAACTCCGCAACATCCTTTTTCAAACCCACCCAATAGTACTCATCACGAAGATCACGATACATCTTGGTACTACCAGGGTGCATAGCAAAAGGACTACTATGACCTTCAGTCAGAATAGCACGCCTCAACTCAAGATCACTGGGCACTACTATCCGACTCCCAAAGCACAACACACCATCATCATTAAAACAGAAATCCGAAGGCCTACCCTCCGCGATATCCTGAACATGCGGTACCAAAGAATCATCCAGCAACTGCTTTTCCTTGATCAACTGAACCAAAGATGGCTTCACTTGCAACTCAGCCACAAGACCACCATCTCGCGAAATACTCAAACTGGCAAACATAGCCCTCAGCTCAACAGCTACCTTCCTGCTCAAGGCATCCGCTACAACATTAGCCTTTCCAGGGTGATACTCAATTGTCAGATCATAATCCTTGAGCAACTCCAACCAACGCCGCTGCCTAAGATTCAACTCCTTCTGAGACATTAGATACCTCAAACTCTTGTGATCCGTGTACACCGTACACTTCTCACCATACAGATAATGTCTCCAAATCTTCAAAGCAAAAACTACTGCAGCAAGCTCAATGTCATGCGTAGGATAGTTGCGCTCATGCACCTTCAGCTGCCGCGATGCATAAGCAACCACCTTACCCTCTTGCATTAGCACACATCCTAAACCAACATAGGACGCATCACTATAAACCACAAACTCTTTCCCTGATTCAGGCTGAACCAAGATAGGAGCTTGCGTCAAAGCCGCCTTAAGCTTCTCAAAAGCCTGCTGTCTCGCTTCTGTCCACTCATACTTAACATCCTTTTGCAACAGCTTCGTCAAAGGTGCAGCAATCTTAGAAAACCCATCCACAAACCTCCGGTAGTATCCTGCCAAACCAAGGAAACTACGGACCTCGTGAATAGACTTAGGAACTTTCCAATTCATTACCGCCTCAATCTTCTGAGGATCAACACGAATCCCCTCAGCCAAAACTACATGCCCAAGAAACACCACCTCCTTAAGCCAAAACTCACACTTGCTCAGCTTAGCATAAAGTTGATTTTCCAACAAAGCTTGCAACACAACCCTCAAATGCTCTTCATGCTCCTCCTCAGTACGCGAGTACACGAGGATATCATCAATGAACACCACAACAAACTTGTCCAGGTATTCATGAAACACACGATTCATCATGTCCATGAAAGCAGCAGGGGCATTTGCCAAACCAAACGGCATCACAAGGAACTCATAATGCCCATACCTTGTCCTGAAAGCTGTCTTAGGCACATCCACATCCTTCACCTTCAACTGGTAATACCCTGACCTCAAATCAATCTTAGAGAACACAGCTGCTCCCCGAAATTGATCAAAGAGATCATCAATCCTCGGCAAAGGATACCGATTCTTGATAGTCAACTTGTTCAGCTGACGGTAATCAATGCACATTCTCATAGTGCCATCCTTCTTCTTCACAAACAAGACCGGTGCACCCCAAGGTGACACACTTGGCCGAATGAAACCACGATCAAGCAATTCTTGCAACTGCATCTTCAGCTCCTTCATCTCCTTAGGTGCCATTCTATAAGGGGTAATGGACACAGGAGTTGTATTCTCATAAAGCTCAATTCCAAACTCCACCTCACGATTAGGAGGTAAACCAGGCAACTCCTCAGGAAACACACCAGGAAACTCCTTCACAACTCTGATATCTTGAACCCGCAACTCCTTAGAGCTAGGATTCATCACAAAAGCTAGATAAGCCTCACAACCTTGCCTCAGCATCCTGCTCGCCTCCAAGGTAGACACCACATTGGCAAGAAACTTCACATTCTCACCAACCACAACAACTTCATAATTATCCGCAAGCTTCAGCGAAACTCGCTTATTTTCACAATCCACAGCAGCACGATGCTCAGCAAGCCAATCCATACCAAGGATTACATCAAAACCATAGAAAGGCAGCTCCATAAGGTCAACATGAAAAACATTGTCCTGAACAACCAAAGGACACCTCCTATACAACTTTCGAGTCACAACAGTTTCACCAAAAGAACTAGTGACACGAACACCAACATCCAAAGACTCAACAGGCAAACCAAGCAATTCAGCATGCTCACGCAAAATATATGAATGCGTAGATCCAGAATCTATCAAGGATTGCAAAGTAAAGGTACCTGCAATCACATCCGCGTCATTCCTCCCCTCCCGCTGAGCATACACCCTAGCTTGACCTCCACCTTCAGGCTGAATAGCCACAACATGGGCCACTCCTCGACCACCTTCCTCTCTCCGCTGGAAATTACCACGGCCGCGCCCACGACCTCTCTGCGGTGCAGCAACAACAGGAGCACGCACTTGGCCACCAGCCAACATAGGACACTCTCGCCTCAAATGATCCGCAGATCCACAATTCCAGCACCCATTACCAGCTGCCGCAACAGGAGCTTGCACCTCCCTCACAGCACGAGGACAGTCACGCTTCATGTGACCACGTGAACCACATATCCAACAATCACTCGGATCAGCTCTAGCATTGCCTCCCCGAGCAGGTACACCACCACCTCTCTTAGATGAAGACTGATACTTCTGATCACGTCCCCTCTTGTTCCGTCCACCACCGGAACTAAACTCAGCAGCTCGCTTACCAGAACATGCTCCAGCACCTCTAGCAGATAAACCCAAGTTCATCTCAATATCCTTGGCTCGACTCACCAGCACATCAAAATCATCATACTCGGTAGCCAGCACATACATCTTCACATCCGTCACTAAACCATAACGGAATCTTTCGCACCTCGCCCGCTCATCAGGTACCAGCTCAGGTGCATACTGACTGAGTCGAACAAACTGCACTTCATACTCAGCCACAATCATGCTCCCCTGGGTAAGAGACATGAACTCTCGCTTCTTTTCATCCAGGTACCTCACACCAAGATATCTCCTCTTGAACACATTCTGAAAGAATGTCCAAGTTATGTCAGCTTCAGCCATCCCAGCTATAGTGGTCGTCCACCACGTATAAGCATCATCCTGCAGCAAGGATACAACACAACCCAGCTTTTGCACATCAGTGCAACTCATCTGACCCAAGATCCTCTTGGTACTCTCCATCCAGGATTCAGAACCTTCAGCAGACATACCCCTGAACTCAGTCCCACCAAGACTGCGCAAACGCTCCAAGGGTAGTCTAACGCCAGCATCTCCCTGATGCCCAGCTCCTTGAGCTCCAGCTACTGCCGCTCGAAAAGCACCAGCAATAGCTTGTACCAACATCGTCATGTCAGGCATAGCTTGCCCCTGACCAGCCTCTGGACCAGCAGCTCCAGCACCAGCTGCAGCTTCAGCTCTTTCTCCCTCAGCACCACCACCACCAGGTGGAGGAGGAGGTAACACTGCACTTCCTGCGTTCTCCTCATTCTCATTCTCATTCGGAGCCGTAGCTCGCACATTACTTCTCAACTCTCTACGTGGTGCCATACTCTAACAATGCAATCACAATGCAAATAAACAAAGTCAGGTCCAGCAAGGTAAGCAATCCAAGTACTCAAGCTCAATTTCACTTAAAATCAACATCCTTTCATTAGCTTTGATTTGGCAATGGGTACCCACAACATGCTTCATCACAGCATACAACTTAATTGCATCAAATTCACAAATCACCCAACATGCTTTCACTCATCAAGCATACATAGCATACATACTTCAATCATGCACACATTCATTCCCAATTACTCGAGAACCTGGCTCTGATACCACCAAATGTAACCCCCTTAACCCGGCCTAGACGGTTGACCCGAATTAAGAAAGTCACACGGGGAAAACCAAAGTCAACCCGAAAGTCAACCTTGATTAACGACCCTTTTTTTTCTTTTTAAACTTGTCTAGATGCACATTAACCCTAGTTATGATCATACAAACAACATGCTCAAAGATCATGTACATCAGGGACCAAACAGGGACCCAATTGAACAATTTACAACTTTAGGGACCAAATTGTAAATTCTGTAAAATATACGAACTTCAACCAAATTAAAGTTACCATCTTGTAATTAGTCAGGTTTCATGCTTCACTGCAAATTTTCAGCTCAAAAGGACATCCCAAGCTCATACAATTGCACAAACAAGATTTAGGACTAAAACGTAAACATTCCAAAACATATAACTGCCAATGTCAGCCCCTGTAACGCCCCGGTTTTGGGCTCAAAAGTTTTGGGTGTTGACCGGTTCGGTCAAAGTGCTGATCGAATATATAAGAGTGAATTTAGGAGAGCCTAGTTCGGGTTGCATTAAAAATATGGAAAAATGTTCTAAAATCATCTTTTAATATATATAAGTGAACTGTGAAATCAATTTTGGAAAATGAGGTTCGGAAGGTTGACATTTTGGCTAGTGACCAAAATGTAATTTTTGAAAGTTGCGGGACAGTTTTAAAAAGGATTGAAACTTTGAATCTTTAAGGAGCTATTATTCCAAAAAGGATTTCTCCAGATTTTTCTAAGATATTTTAAGGCTCAAATCTGATTTTAAAGATTAAGAAAAGGAGGGAAATCATTTTAACCAAATTTCCAACTAACTTTCCATTTTCTCTCAAATTCTCTTTTCTCTCATTTTCTCTCAACCCAAACAAAATTCTCCAGATTTCTTTCTCTGATTTTGACATCTAAATCTCTCATTTCAACTCTCATTTGATTCCTAATCATCTCATCAACAAAACCTCTCAATTTACAAGTTGATTCATCAAGCTTTTTGGCTCTAAAATGGAGAAATTCAAGTTTGGAGGTAAGAACGTCCTTCTCCTCTAAACTATCAGTTCTTTACTGAAATTCCTAAGTTCTCAATCCTTGATTTATGTTTTATTAATGGCTTTTCAATTGAGATCTTGATTTTTGGCTAAAATGCAAGATTTGGTGATTTTGGTGAAATTTTCGTGTGATCTGTTTAAGCAGGGTTTTGAGGTGTCAAAATGATGTTAAATGAATGCTAAAATGATTAGAAGTTGAGGTTTAATCAATGCAATCCCGAATAGGTTGAATTTCCTAAGTTTGGCTTGAGTTTTTGGTTGTTTTTGGAGTGTTTTTGGTGATCTGTTATACCTGGAGGTATAAGGACGTGGTTGTGATCATTTTGCATGTTAATTGATGTATAAAAATGGTTAGAAGTGATGGATCTTGGCTGGGTTAAGTTTTGGAAGTGTTTGGAGGTGATTTCGGTTGTGTTTGGTAGCCAAATTGTTAGATTTGTGATGAGCAGCGAGTTGTGTTGTTGTTGCTGTTGTTTTAATGCATAAGGATGCATTAATGTTCTGTTTTTGTGTGCTTGAAACAGGGGAGTTTGATCCGTAAGCTTTGGAGGTGTTTGCGGAAGGTTTCGGAAGCTTGGAAAGCTTGTTGGCTAGTCTTGTTTGGTTATCGGTGAGTGAAGTTGGGATTTCAGCTTTTAAAACAAGGTTTGAAGGTTTTTGGGGGCTTAGTTTAAGTCTAAACAACTTTGCTAAGCTCAAGAGTAAGTGAATGGGTTTATGCTCTTGAATTGTGTGTGATTTGGTTTTAAAAGCAAAAGTGGTTGATGTTTGAAATGCATGTGTTTTGCATGGTTTAAATTCTGTTTTGTAAGCATGTTTTAGCATGGTCTAAATGCTGGTTTTGAAAGTCATTTGAGAAGGATGCTCAAGGTAAGGGATCCTTGGTTTTGTATATGGTAAATGTGGTTTTGACGCATAGTGTTGCATGTTGATTAATGGCTTTGTATGATGCTTTAAAACAGTGAATTGATGATGATGAATGTTACCTTTTGCATATTGGTTATGCAAGTGAATCATTGGATTAATGAGGTAATGGTTTTGCATATTGGTTATGCATGTGAAACATTGAGCTAATGATGTGATGGATTTGCATTATGTTTATGCATGTGGAACATTGGATAATATGGTAAGATGGTTATATTGGCAAGTGATGTGAATGGTTCTCGGTTCGTTGATCGGATATAGTTAGCCGGCTATAAGATTGGGTGCACCGTGAATTAAGTCGCCTTGAAGGCGGAGTGGTCAAGTGTGGACCGGATAAGCTCCCCTCAAGTATTCCTAACGAGATGAGGTCAGTGGAGGTTGTTGCCCACGGGAGGACCTCGGTTGCTTAAGGTCATAGTGGAGGTTGTTGCCCACGGGAAGACCTTGGTTGAGCAAAGGTTATATGGTGGTTAAAAGTCCATATGTGATAACCTTGTGCTTGTTGAGATCACAATGGCAGTGGTTAAGTCCATGTGTGGATCTTGTGTGTGATGTCCCGGATCTCGTTAGATGATGTCTACAACTACCAATCGGTTATGCAAAGGTTGTATGGTGGTTAAAAGTCCATACGGGAGAACCTTGTGCATGTCAAGGGTGTATGGTGGTTGAAAGTCCATACATGGGAACCTTGAGGAAAAGCTAAGGTTGTATGGTGTTTAAAAGTCCATACATGGGAACCTTAGGATGTTGAGGTCAGTGGAGGTTGTTGCCCACGGGAAGACCTTGGATTGGGTAGTGTGTAGGGAGCGTAGGGACAACGCTCGGAATCCGCGTATCCGATCGAATTGATAAGTTGGAAAGTGAATGTGGTTGATCACTTGGGAAGCCAATGTAATGTTCTTGATCATAGTGAAGCATGAGATGCTTGAAATGATGCATGGTTGCATGTAAAGCATGAGATGCTTGAATTGATGCATGGTTGCATGTGAAGCATGAGATGCTTGAATTGATGCATGGTTGCATGTGAAGCATGAGATGCTTGAATTGATGCATGGTTGCATGTGAAGCATGAGATGCTTGAATTGATGCATGTTTGCATGAGAAGCATGAGATGCTTGACAAGATGCATTGTTGCATGAAAAGTGTATGATGCTAGTGATGGCATGTTTACTTGTTAGGTTGAACAAGTGTTGGTTATCATTTGATGATGATACATGTGAGCATGAAATATCTATGTTGCGTTGGAGTCTTGTATGACTTGTTTATAAAGGCATGTGAAGATGTTGTTATGTTATTTTTATGTTGCCTTGATTAAATGCATGAAATGTATTATTTGAGCTATGGTTTTAAAAGGTTTCTTGCTTGATGTGGTTTTCAAGTTAATGAAAGGTATGTTGTGAAATGGAAGTGTTTTCCATGGTTTTGTTTAAGCTTGGCATATGGTGTTTATGCATGTTTTGAGCTTGATGTTGAAAGGGGTTTTCAAACATGGTTTTGGTAAGCAAATCGGGTTGGTTTTAAAGTGTTTTAATGACCCGCTGCATTGATGGTGTTTTGGTTTTGAGCATTCCTCACTAAGCATTATGTGCTTACGCTCCTTTTTGTCCATCAATGCAGATTCTTGAAGTTTGGACAGCAAGGAGCAAGGGATTCAAGGTGGACTCCAATGGAGATGTATGTCTCGGTGAATAGCTATAGTTAATAAGGGCAATGGGGGTAGAATCTCTCGGATATATGTTTTTGTATTCGTTTATGTTTGATCAAGTATGTTTGAATGTTGTTGATGTTGCTGAATCATGTTTGGCTTATATGAGATTGCTTTGGAAAGGTTTGTGCTTAAATGGTTAGCTTGAGTAGGAAGCATGCCATTGAAATTGGGGCTTTTCTTATGTGATGGTTATATGTTGAATTGTTGATGCAAGTATGTCTCATTTATGTTGAATTGCATGTTGGCAAAGTTTGGTGGCTTTTGGAGCATGATTGAATGATCAATTGTGTGTTTGAATGAGCAAAATGCAACATTCTGGGCTAGGCGTTTCGGAACAGGTAACACCGTTTCGGAACGGGTGCCCTGCATAAACCCAGGCGTCCGAAACGGGTGCCACCGTTCCGAAACGGAATGCATTCTGCCAGACCCCCGTTGCGGAACGCGTTGCGGAACGGCCCGTGTTTCGGAACGGGCTTGGCCTGTTTCGGAACGGGTGACCGTTGGGGGCTGACATGGGCGGTTAAATGTTTCAAAATGTTTGCATTTTGGTCCTGAATCTTGTTTGTGCAATTGTATGAGTTCGGGATGTCCGTTTGAGCTGAAATTTGGCAGGGAAGCATGAAACATGATTAATTTTAAGTTGGTAACTTAAAATCTGGTTAAGTCCTTAAAGTTTTTCAGAAATTACAATTTGGTCCCTAAAGTTGTAATTTGATCAATTGGGTCCCTGTTTGATCTCTGATGTTTGTGATCTTTGAGCATGGTGTTTGTGTGATCACATCTAAGGTTAACGTGCATCTAGATAAGATTAAAAAGAAAAAAAAGGGTCGTTAATCAAGGTTGACTTTCGGGTTGACTTTGGTTTTCCCCGTGTAATCTTCGTAGTTCGGGTCGACCGTCTAGGCCGGGCTACGGGGGTTACAGCCCCCAACGGTCAGGTGTTCCGAAACAGGAAGAACCTGTTTCGAAACGTGGGGCCGTTCCGCAACGCGTACCGAAACGAGGGCTGGCAGAGAGCTGTCCGTTTCGGAACGGTGTCTCCCGTTTCGGACGCCTGGGTTGCTACAAGGCATCCGTTCCGAAACGGTGGCTACTGTTCCGAAACGACCTGCACTGAATGCAGCAAAAAGCTTGCTTAAACACACAAT
The DNA here is from genome assembly GCA_958450335.1 of Hibiscus tridactylites. NCBI lineage: Eukaryota > Viridiplantae > Streptophyta > Magnoliopsida > Malvales > Malvaceae > Hibiscus > Hibiscus tridactylites. Next base: position 59,564,508 of record OY288267.1, on the reverse strand, counting down.
TGATCAACCATACATGCTCCAAATGCTACCAAACTTTACCAGCATGAAATTCAACATATAAAGAACATATTTGCATCAACCAATCATCAATATATCAACAATTATGAAAAGCCCCAAAACTATAAGCATGCTTCCTACTCAAGCAAACCATTAATGCAATAAACTCCAAACCAAGCACATAATGGCCAATTACAAAATCCAGCATTAACATCATCATATAACAAACTTAGGGAGTTCAAAACCCCTCCCAAAACATCCACATAGGTCCCCCATTGCCAAATGCCAAAAGCTAAAAGTGTTCAAGAAAACCTTTCCATACTTGAGCTTAACTTCCACTTGATTGCTTGCCTTCCTTGCTGCCCTCAAAGTACCTTAATGTTCTGCATTATTGGTTTAAGAAAAAGAAGAGAGCGTAAGCAAAAGCTTAGTGAGGAATGCTCATTAAAACCATTCAATAATGCATTTATAAACTCATTTATAGATCATACTTCAAATCATCATTTAGACATGCTTACAAGCATTCTTAAACAAGCAATACATGCTTCCATATCAATACATGTCATATTGGCCACAAGTGATAAATTCCATCTTTTAAAAACAAGATCAACATAAGACTCACACATGGACTTTTAAACACCATTGTGATCTTATAATTCACAAGGACCACACAAGGACTTTTAACCACCTTTGTGTCCTTTACAAGTTTCACCCCAAGGACTTTTAAACACCTTGGCCCCAAGGACTTTTAAACACCTTGGCCCATGGACTTTTAAACACCATGGCAAGGACCACACAAGGACTTTTAACCACCTTTGTGTCCTTAACAAGAACCATCCAAGGACTTTTAACCACCTTGATGTTCTTAAGTAACAAGGCTCACTCAAGGACTTTTAACCACCTTAGTGACCTTAACAAGAATCACTCATGGACTTTTAACCACCATGAAGTTCTTAGAATCCACAAGGCTCACTCAAGGACTTTTAACCACCTTAGTGACCTTAACCTCTTTCAAAACATCACTTGCCAATATACATCATTATCATCAAATAGTCCACTGTTTTAAAGCATTTAACCAAGCCATAAACATCATACATTTTTAAGCATCAATCCACATTTAAACAATGTTCAAAAACAAGGAACTCTTACCTTGAGCTTCCTTCAACATATGGCTTACAAAATCAGCAATAACCATGCTAAATCATGCTTTCAAAACAGAATTGAAAACATGCAATAAACCACATTGCACAACAACAAACCATTGCCACCACTAGAGAGTTTTTCCGAAAACTTACACTTGAGCTTAGTAAAGTTGTTTAGACTTAGACTAAGCTCCAAAGACATTGGTTTCAAAGCCGAAAACCCAATTTCACTCACCGATTCCGTTTCGCCTCTTTGCCGAAACACAAATCAAGCTTCCGGATCACCTTCTCTTGGATCCAAAGATGACTCCCCTATTTTAAACACATCAAAGCAGAGGATTAATGCATCATCATGCATTAATAGCTTCAATGAAAGCACCTAAACTCGCTGCTCTCATCCACATTCCATTTTCGGCCACCAAACACAACCGAAAATGCATCCAAACAACTCCTCAACAAAGCCCAGCCATAAACCATCAAAACTAAACATCCTTTAACATCATTTAACATCTAAAAAGAACCTATTAACATCCTTATACCTCCAGCAACAACAGATCCACAAGATCACTCCAAAAACAACCAAGAATCACAAGCTAAACTTAGGAAATTCAACCTATCCGGGATTGCATTAATTAAAACTCAATTCCTTATCAAATTAACATTCATTTATCATCAAAAACACACCTCAAATCACAGCTTTAACAGATCAAACGAAAATCCAACAAAAATCATCAAATCTTGCATTTAAAGCCAAGATCCATCACACAACTTAAAAGCCACTTATAAAACATCAATTAAGGATTGAGAACTTAGGAATTTCAGTAAAGAACTGAGAGTTTAGAGGAGAAGGACGTTCTTACCTCCAAACTTGAGTTTCTCCCTTTTTGGAACCAAAAAGCTTGAAGAATCAACTAGCAAATGGTGAGGTTTTGTTGATGAGATGAATAACAATCAAAAGAGGATTGAAAAGAGAGATTTAGATGACAAAATCAGAAGAAAATCTCTGGAGGAAAGATGTTTGGGTTGAGAGAAAATGAGAGAAAGTAAAATTGGAAAATATGGAAAGTTAGTTACAAAATAGGAAAATGATTTCCCTCCACTTTTCTTTTGTTTTAAAATCAGAATTAAACATTAAAATATCTTAGAAAAATCTGGAGAAACTCCATTTGGGTAAATAGCTCCTTAAAGATTCAAAGTTTCAATCCTTTCTAAAACAGTCACGCAGTTTTCAAAAATTACATTTTGGTCACTAGCCAAAATGTCACCCTTCCAAACCTCATTTTGTAAAATTGATTTCACAGTTCACTTATATATATATATTAAAAGATGATTTTAGAACATTTTTCCATATTTTTAATGCAACCCGAACTAGGCTTTCCTAATTTCACCTTTTTAGATTCGAACAGCACTTTGACCGAACCAGTCAACGCCCAAAACTTCTAAGCCCAAAACCGGGGCGTTACAAAGTGGTCCTCGGAATAGTGGGAAAATATGAAATAAATTTCTAAAATCCTTAATAAATATCTAAAAGTTTTGGTAAAAACAATTTTGGAAAAACGTTTTTCGAACCGTGACATTTTGGTTTATTGACCAAAATGTAAAGTTTGCAAAATCTGTTTTTGGTGACTATTTTGTAAAAGAGTCAAAAAATAGAATCCTTAAGGAGCTAAATTGGCTGGGCCAATATGGTTATTTTCCCCATTTATTTTTGATTATTCAAACATTTTAAAATAGGTTTTATAATTATAATTAAAAAGGTTTTCTCTTATTTCCTTATTTCACGTTAAAACTCATTTTTTAGCTTCCTCATTTTCTCTCTTCAGCCAAACAACCTTTGGGCTTGATTTTTTTCAGGGTAGAAGTGATTTCTTATCAATCTAATGTTGCCAAATGATTTTCCTACTTTGGTTTTCTAAAACCCAAGCTTGTTTCATTGTTTTTCCTAAGAAATTTTTCCAAACAAGAGGAAATAGCTATCATTGGAGGTGAGCAACGAAATTCTCCTCTAATGTAAGGTTCTTTATTGATATTCTCATTATTTGATTCTTTTAATTACTAAGGTTATATTTTCTTAAAGTAATTTTAATGGAAATTGGCTAAAATGAGCTAGATTGAGCTTTGAGGTAAGATCTTGAGTGAGGTCTGTTATTGTTGAGTTTGTTGTTGGTTTTGCTTTAATTTTGATGGGGTTATTGTGTTCGGATGATTGGTGAATGATAGGAATCCCGAAATTGGGTTTGGTGTTGAAGTTTGAAGTGTGAAAAAGTGAGTTTTTGGGTGAGTTTTGAGGTAAATCGATAGCTGGTGATAATCTGATGTTGGGTTGATGTTTTAGATTGTTTATTCATGTGTTTCAATGATATCTAATGCTGGGTTTTTGCTGGAGATTGTCCAAATTGAGTTTTCTGATGTTTTCGGCTTGTTTCGGAAATGTTTCAATAGGTGTTTTGATTGGGTTGTTGAATCTATGTTTTCCAACAAGTTAGAGCATTGAAAATATCTCTAATCCTCTATTTTGGGTTGGTTAGAGGCAGGGATTGAAGATTCGAAATTTATGGATTCATTTGTGGGCAAATCGGAAAGCTAGAAAGGGAGTTTCGGCTTGGTTTTAGTAACTGCTGGTGAGTGGAAACGATTTTAATGCTTTAAAAAGGTTGATGAAGTATTTTGAGAGTTTGGGTTGAGCCGTTAGGCCAATCCAAGCTCAAGAGTAAGTTTTGTGATGTTTTAGCTTTTACTTCGTTTTACAATTGATCATGTTTTGATCATGAGCATATCATTCTAAATGATGTTTTCCACTGCTATTGTGCGTTAAATGCATGTTGCTTTTGTCCCATGAGAATGCCATATGATTTATGAAAGTGTTGTTTGAGTTAATGCTATGCATGATCTTGTGGTTATAATATGTTGGATGTGTTTGGGGAGGTGTTTATCCCTGGTGTAAATCAGTGGATTGTGACGTTGCGATGAGTATATTGACACATGGGTTATATTGGATAGATTGATCGATCAATAGGATGTGAAGTGCACTATAATTATAAAATTCGCGCGTGAGAAATTCTTCGGTTTCACAATAGGGGTTGTGCTATTGTGATGCGAGTGGTAGTGGTAGTGCTATCACAAACGGGCAATGCAGGTAGTGGCATCCCAGTCGAAGTGAGTTTGTGGTGAGGGTTGTTTCACCATGTGAATTGATGGGGGTAGTGCCATCAAGGTGTCCGCTTATCCGAGCAACATGTCAATGATGCCGGTATACTCATTCGCTTATGGTTCTAATATGAGCTTGGTAAACTCATATGATTATGTATTTGTGCTTGAAGCATGAGAGTTGTTGTGGAGCCGGTAGGCATGGTTTGCATATGTGGTTTACATATGATTTATGCATGGTTGATGCATGTTTTTGCCTTTGGCATGTGTTATAACCTTTTGCTTATGATATACCTATATTGTCATGTTGAAAGGAAATGATTCGCGAAAGTGGTTTTCTTTAAGAAATGGTTTGGTTTTCAAAATGAAAATGGCTTTCAAAACTGCATTGTTGTAGTTTGGTTTTGAGCCTCGCTCACTAAGCTTCATAGCTTACGCTCTCTTTTCAAACAATGCAGATCTGTAGATCTTTTGGAAGGCAATTGTTCAAGGGAGGCGATTCAAGTGTCCGCTTCTAGCTCAAGTATGACCTTGTTTAGATAATAGTGTGTGTGGCAATAAGGATGAACCTTGTTTATGTGTTAGGAGTGTTTAGTAAACTCCTTGTGTTGAGAGCATGTTGTTTGCCCTTTTTGGCATATTTATACCTCGTGTTATATTAATGTTGGACCTTGGAGTATTTTGTTTCAATCGTGTGTTGATCATGTTTAGTTCTCATGTTCGTATGAATGTTTGATGGTTTGATCTTGGAGTTTGTATGCTCCCCTTGTTGTTTGTTTGATGTGTGTGGTGCTTGGGACCAAGGAAAACAACCTTGGAGATGCTAGAACTGCAACTTTTCTGTTACTGCAGCAGTGTGTTTCGAAACGGGCTCGAACATTTCGGAACGACCCTTGTTTTGGTCTTGGCGTTTTGGAACGCGTATCGAAACAAGCTTTGCATGGCCGAAACGAGTACAAGATGTTTCGGAATGAAATCTCACTGTGAAGCTCTGTTCTGATACGGTCGTAGGTGTTTTGAAATGGGAGACGTTGGAGGTTAGTTAAGAGCATCTTTGAAGTTATTTTTCTTGCGTTTTGGTCCTAGTTTGTTATGCTTTCAATTGTGGTTGATTGTGGGCTTGTTTTGAGTTGCATTTAATCATGGAAGCATGTAACGAGTTTAATTACAAAGTGATCACCTTAATTACATTTTAGGTCCCTGTCTTATGCTAGTTTTTTTCATTTTGGTCCCTAGTTGCTCTTTTGATCGATTGGTGTTTGGTTTGTCTTTTTTTTCTGCTACATGTTTTCAAACATAAGGTTTAATTCGAGCATATAGAAAAGATTATAATCAATGCATTTAGGGTTACTAATTAGAGAGAAATCTTTGGATCTTTCTCCAGTTAGTCTAGTGTGATCCACTCGATACGGTCTGGTGGCTAGGCCGGGTCAAGGGGGTTACATCTATTGGTATCAGAGCCTAGGTTTCTTCGAAAAGGCTTGCGTCAGTTGTCGTGCAACCAGAATGGTAAGTGAGGTAAGTGTGTTATCGTGGTGTTTGCTTGTTTGTTTGAGGTTGCTTGTGGTGTAAGGTACCCATTGCCACATACTATTATCGGGAAAATCTATGTAAAATACTTGAGCACCCTGGACACTTGACGTTGCTGACCCGAATCATTTCCTTTGTTTTATCTATTGTTGTTGTAGCATTACTTTTGTTGTCATGGTTAGACCTAGAACAAGTCAGGCGGGTGGTGAGTCACGGGAGGTTTCGGTTGAGGATGTTGGGCATCCGCAAGAGGGAGATTTACCTCCTCCTCTGGGTGGTGGAGCAGATGCGCGAGGTGAGGAGCCTCGTGGTGGCCAGGGACAAGCTGGAGCTGATATGATCCCGTTGATTTAGGCTATAGTAGAGCTTTTCAGTCTGCTTTGGCTGGGTTACAGGCGGCTGCACCACATCATGGTCAGAGGGAAGGGTTACCCCTCGAGAGACTCCGTAGTTTGGGTGGAGTTGAGTTCCGTGGGTTATCGCCTGAGAAAGCCGAGGCATGGTTAGCAAGTACCACCAGGATTTTGAGACAGATGGAGTGCAGTGATGCACGAAAGCTTGGTTGTGTAGAATCTCTGCTTGAGGGTGACACATATGTCTGGTGGACTACGATCACCGCGAGTATGGCTATTACCGATGTCACTTGGGATTTCTTTCGTTCTGCTTTTCAGAAGAAGTAATTTGGACTAAGATATCAGGATGAGAAAAAATGTGAATTCATGGCTTTGGTTCAAAGAAGCATGACCGTTTCGGAGTATGAGGTCCAGTTTATTAGACTGAGTCAGTATGACGCTGAGCTAGTTCCCACTGAGAGGGAACGTTGTGATAGGTTTCGTTATGGTTTGGTTGAGGGAGTAAAGACGTACATGCTAGCTGCTGATTACACAGATTTTGATGTGTTAGTTGCACGAGCCAAGGATATAGAGAATGGTATTGGTTTGTCTACTAGAGGAGACGGGTCTAGTTCAGGGAAACGGCCTGCGGAGTGGAATCGTGATCGTGCCAAGGGGCACAAGGACAAGAGAACATTTTGACCACAGACGTGGGGGTGGTAATCCCAGGCGTGGCCATCAAGGCCAAGGTTTTGCTCACCGTGCACTCGAGTGCACCAAGTGTGGTAGGTCTCATCCAGGAGAGTGTTGGGGAACTTATGGTACGTGCTGGCAGTGTGGATTAAAGGATCATCTCAAGCGAGATTGTCCTCAGCTAGCTAGAGGGGGACAGGCATTGGCACGAGCTGTCGAGTACCAGCGAGGCCGTGGGCACGGTCGAGGGAATTTTCAGCCACATAATGATGGTCAGAGGAATGTGGCGCATGTAGTTGCAGTTCAGCTTGAGGGAGGTGGACCAGTGAGAGTGTACGCACACAGAGAGGGCAGGAACGACACCGATGTTATCGTATGTAATTTCATGTTACAGTCTTTGACATTGCGTTCGTTGATTGATTCTGGCTCTACGCATTCTTATATTCTGGGTGAGCATGCTAAGAAGTTGGATATACCGTGTGAGATTCTTGATGTGGGTATGAGTGTGACTAGTTCATTTGACGAGACAGTTGTGGTCAGAAAGATGTATCAGAGATGTCTGTTGATGGTACAGGGTCACGTGTTTCTAGTCGACATGATGGAATTGTCTTTCTACGGGTTTGATGTGATTTTGGGAACGGATTCGTTAGTAGAACACAAAGCAAAGGTAGACTTTGAGACTAAATGAGTGAGCTTGAGATTACGAGATGATTATGAGGTGGTAGTGGTTGGTGAGAACGTTAAGTTCTTATCCAACGTAGTTTCTACTTTAGAGGCTCATAAGATGTTGAATCATGGATGTCAAGCGTACTTAGCTTATGTGATGAATCCATATATGAGTAAGGTTCGACCAAAAGACATTAGAACAGTTTGTGACTTTCCTGAGGTGTTTCCAGAAGAGTTGCCTGGTTTGCCACCAAATAGGGAATTCGAGTTTTCTATTGAATTGTATTTTGATTCAGCTCCCGTGTCGATTGCTCCGTATCGGATGGCTTCGAAAGAATTGAAAGAACTGAAGACTCAACTTCAGGAGTTATTAAATCGTGGGTTTATCCGTCCAAGTATATCACCTTGGGGTGAACCGGTGTTGTTCGTAAAGAAGAAAGACGGAAGTATACATATGTGTATTGATTACCGTCAGTTGAATAAGTTAAATGTGATGAACAAGTATCCGTTACTGAGAATAGATGACTTGTTTGATCAGTTGCGGGATGCGTCAGCATTTTCGAAAATAGACTTGAGATCCAGGTACTATCAGTTGAATGTGAAAGATCAAGACATACTAAAGACATCTTTCCATACACGTTATGGACATTATGAGTTTTTGGTAATGCCGTTCGGATTGACTAAGGCACCAGTCACGTTTGTGGACATGATGAACCGTGTGTTTGATGAGTTCCTAGATCTGTTTGTTGTAGTGTTCATTGATGACATATTGATTTATTCGCACACTAAGGAAGACCATGATAGACATTTACGACTTGTGTTGAAGACTTTGCTAGATAATTAGTTGTATGCGAAGTTGAGCAAATGCGAGTTTTGGATTAAAGACGTAGTCTTTCTAGGGCATGTTGTATCAGCTAATGGCATTAGAGTTGATTCTTAATCATGTTAATCCCGAAATCCTTGAGATCCTTGGTTTTTAAGGTGTTTATAGTTAGGTTTTTGGGGTGTAATGTGGAATCCGAGTTTCTGGAGGTATAAGGATGGTTTTAGGTTGCTTTTGGATGTTTACTGATTCTTAAAATGTGTTGGAAGTGTTGGTAGATGGCTGGGCTGAGTTTAGAGATCAATCGATTGAGTTTTCAGTTGTTTCAATTGGGTAGATTGATGCTTTAGAGCAGGGCTGCAGGTTTTCTTTTGAGTGCTGGTGTTTGAATGCATTATGATGCATTGAATATCTTTTTTTAATGTGTTGAAAACAGGGGATAGTGTTCCGAAATTGAGCGAAGTGATTTTGGAGGCTTCAGACATTTGATTTGTACGTCTTCGAGTGTGGTTTCGCAAGTTGGTGAGTGGAGCTTGGTTTTCCAGCATGGAAGCATTTTAGAAAAGGTTTTGGGAACTTAGTAAGAGCTTGAAAGGCTTTACTAAGTTCGGAAGTAAGTAAAGTAAATTTCTCTCTTGGATTGTGCTAGTTTGAGCCTTTGGTTGCACTTGATTTTAAATATGTTTACCTACTGTTTTAAAGCATGTTTTGAGTATATAAAATGTGTTTGATGATGCCATGTGGTTTAAGGATGCACTAGGTAAGTGATCCTTGTATGCATGTGTTGATGCATGAGTTTTGAAGCATGGTTTAATGCTTGAGTTATAGCTATCATGAATGCTTTGAAAAAAACAGTGAGGTATGTATGAAATGTGGATTATATTGGCAAGTGATATTGTATAAAGTTCTTTATAAATGAAATCAGATATAGTTAGTCGGCTATAGGATTGAGTGCACAATAAACAAGTCGCCTTGGATGTTGAGGGGTTGTGATTGTACTGAAAACTCCATCCAAGTACCCCAACGATTTAGGATTGTTTAAGGTTGCAATGGTTGAGGGTAGCTCACGGGTGCGAACCTTGTGTGTGTCTCGTCTCTCATTAGTGGGCTATACATCTACCGATGAGTGATGTTGATGGGTTGTAATTGTAACGAATATTCCACCACGGGTGTCACAACGGTGGAGGGTTGCTCCCGTGTGTGAGCCTTGAGATGCCTGTAGAGTGTATGAAGGGTTTGGGACAACCCTTGGTAATCCGTATATTCGATATGTTTTGAGAAATGAAGTTGTTTTTGATCACTTGAGCCAATATAATGGATTGAAATGTTATGTAAATGTTGTTGCTGCATATTATGAAAGATGCATGTTTTATCTTAAGCTTAGCATAATGGTGTTTATGCTTGGTGTTTGTGTAGCAATGGTTTAATTGCTGGAAAATATGTGTTTCATGTTGCATGGTGTTTAGCATGCTGATTTTAATGTTAAAGTGCATGGTTTATCAAAGAAGGCATGATGGTTTTGAAAAGAGTGAAAAATGGTTTTGCGCATTGATGATGTTTTTGGTTTTGAGCAATCCTCAGTAAGCATGTATGCTTATGCTCTCTTTGTTCATCAATGCAGATAATTAGGACTTTAGAGGCAGCAACAACAAGGGATTTTTCCACGAGACTTCTTTAAAATTATGTTGAGGTTTTGAACTAGTGTAATAAAGGCAATGGGGATGTCCAATGCTATGAATGTTGGTTGTTTGGTATTTTTCTGGTTTGGCGCAAGTTTGTTATGCATTTTTTGGTTATGTAATTGGCCTTTAAGTGCTGGTTTATGCTTGGAATTGAGATTTGACCTTTTGGTGTTTATTTCTCTTAGGAGGCATGCCTTTAGTTCTCTTTGATATTGATGATGATGCTTTGATGATGTCTTTGCCATGTACTCTTGTTAGTTGGTGTGTATTTGAGTTGCAAGCATGTTTGTGTATATGTCGGATTAGTTTCGAATGATTGAAACCGAGTTAAATCAGCAAATTTAAACATTGCAGGCCCAGGTGTTTCGAAACACCCTTGCCTGTTTTGAAACGGGGGCTTGAAAATGCCTTGGGGTTTCGAAATGGTGAGGCATGTTTCGATACATTTTGTCTTTGTGAAACCTTGTTCCAAAACGGGTCTAAGATAGTTTCAAAATGATCTCGCATTTCGAAATGAGTATCATTGTTTCGATACGCTCGTTCTAATATGGGGCTCACAGTTCCAAAACGAGTGGATGTTATTTCAGTTTTTGGAATATTCTGAGTTCTAAATCTTTGCACTTTGGTCCTTGTTTGTCATGTATGCAATTAGATGGGTTCCAAAGGTTGTCTTGAGCTTAGTTTTTCTAGAGAAGCATGTAATGAATCTAATTAAAGGTTGGTAATCCTAATTTGGCAATAACCTTTTCAAATTGTAAGATTTACAAAATGGTCCCTAAACCCGAAATTGGTGTTAATCGATGAATGCTCGTATTGTCTTTCAATCCGCGACTTGTTGATCACATAGGAATGTAACTTGCATCTAGATAAGATAAAAAGGGAAAAATTAGGGTTATTTATTTTGGCAAACCTTCCTGATTTACTTCAATATTCCCCATGTAACCTGATCAGTTCAATCTATCGGCTAGGCCGGGTCGAGGGGGTTACATTTGGTGGTATCAGAGACATTTTACGAAAGGTTGGGATGATGTTAAGTTGTTGGTAAGTGATTTTGACGTGAAGGTGTGTTATTGGTAATGTTTGCTTTGCCCGGTGAATGTTTTAAGCATATAAATGTTTAGTATGTGATGGTGATGTTATATATGGTGATTGATTATGAATGTGAGCTGTTATAAATGGTGTTGGGATGGGCTGAATATTAATGCTTGTGATGCATGATGGTTAAGACATGCATGTTGTATACTTTATGCTGTGTTGGGGGGATTGGAATGCACATTGCTTTATTACCTAGTGAAATGTTTTTGAATTGGATTGGAAGTCTTGGATCCTTATTAGAAGTTGGCATGATCTTTTGTTTTGTTTTATTTTCATGCCTTAATATTAATAGCACAATGGGACCGAGGAGAGAATTACGATTTGGGTCGATTGCTCCTGTTGATGGGAAACGTAATCAGCATAACGAGGTTCTGCCTGGTGCGAATTTACCTCCTCCACCGCCACCACCACATAGGGGTAGGTAGAAAGAACATCAAGGACAGACTGGTAAAATGTTGGGAGACTTGACGCCTTTAGTACAGGCGATGACGGGAGCATTCTAGGCTGTTGTTGCTGGAGTGCAAGTGCAAGCGCTTGCTGCTGGGCAAACGGGTTTGCCATTGGAGCACTTCAGAAGTTTGGGAGTAGTGGAATATTGTGGTTTACCTCATGAGGCATCCGAGGCTTGGATGGCCAGTATGATCCGGATCTTGGATCAGATGGGGTGCAATGATGCACAGAAGCTGGGGTGTGCAGTGTCGTTGTTGCATGGTGATGCATACACATAGTGGATGACTTTGACTGTGGCCTTGAAGCCGGAAGAGGTTGATTGGACTTTCTTTCAGTCTGCCTTCAAGATAAAGTATCTTGGAGTTAGATACTTGGACGATAAGAAGCGGGAGTTCATGTCCCTGGTTCAAGGGAATATGACAGTGGATGAGTACGAGGTCTAGTTCGAAGGATTGAGCCAGTACGCTCTGGAGTTGGTGCCGAGTGATAGGCATCGTTGTTACCATTTCCGGTACGGCCTGGTGCAGGACGTGAAGACATTCATGCTTGTGTCTGACTATACAGATTTCGATGTGATTGTGACTCGAGCTAAGGACATAGAACAAAGTTTGCGTTTGTCATCTCGTATGGGTGGATCTAGCTCGGGCAAGAGAGCTGCTGATGTTGGCCCTAGTGGTGGGCAGAATAAGAAGAACCGTGATCGTAGATATCAGCCTCTTGTGGCTAGGCGAGGTAACTTTGGGTGAGGTGTGCCAGCTCAGGGAAATAGGCCGAGGTTTGAGTAGAACACATGTTGGTCATGTGGTTCGCGTGAGCACTTGAGACGAGATTGTCCTTGTCCGGCTCGTGAGGTGCAGGTTCCGGTGGGTGAGGAAAATTCTTGTTGGAACTACGGATCAACTGACCAAATAAGACGGTAGTGTCTCTTGTTGGTAGGAGGTGGTGAAGGTCGTACACTAGTTGCTGCACCGCAGAGAGGCCGTGGGCGTGGCAACTTTCAGAGGAGAGAGATGTGGCTCATGTCGTTGCGGTTCAGCCAGAGGGAGGTGGTCCTGTGAGGGTGTATGCACATTGCTAGGGACGTAACGACAAGGACGTGATTGCAGGTACCTACACCTTGCAATCCTTGTCTTTGTTAGCATTGATTTATTCTGGATCTACACATTCATACATCTTGAATGAGCATGCACATTTGCTAGATATTCCTGTTGAGATGCTAGACGTAGGGATGCAAGTAACAAGCTCTTTTGGTGAGACTGTTGTTACAAGAAAATTGTATAGGAGATGTCCATTATCTGTTCAGGGCCATGTGTTTTTAGTTGATTTGATAGAATTGCCATTTTATGGTTTTGATGTGATTCTTGGAATGGACTGGTTGGTTGAGAATCGAGCTGTGGTTGATTTTGATATTATGCGAGTTACCTTGAAGCTTATAGATGATTACGAGGTAGTAATCGTAGGCGAGAACGTGAAGTTCTTGTGTAATGCAATTTCGGCTCTTGAAGCGAGTCGGATGATGAAGTTGGGTTGCGAAGCTTTCTTTGCGTATGATGAATCCTGGTACGAAGGAAGTGTGGGTACAAGACATACGAACAATATGTGAATTTTTGGGTGTTTTTCCGGAAGAGTTTTTTGGGTTGCCACCCAATCGAGAAGTTGAGTTTGGCATTGAGTTGTATGAGAATAAGACTCCCGTGTCCATTGCTCCTTATCGCATGGCAACTAAAGAGTTGAAGGAGTTGAAGATGCAACTTCAGGAGTTGCTTGATCGAGGGTTCATAAGGCCAAGTATTTCACCTTGGGGTGCGTCGGTCTTGTTCGTGAAGAAAAATGATGGTTAGATGCGTATGTGCATAGATTATCGGTGTAGAACGTTTGGGTGTTCTCTAAATATGAGCGCAAGTGCACACTCTTGTCAAGTTATAGTATAAAAGATATTTTCTCCCACGGGGATTGGACAACTTAACTCGAATTGTGATTCCTTCACAAAGAAAATTAAATGCGCAAATGAGTTTTAGTTTATAAAAGAATTGAAAGTAAATAAAACACAAGTAATTAATAGAAAGGATCGTGATGATAGAATGAGTAAGATTATGATGCTCCGTAGTGTGAAACTGCGTTGAATAGGTTAAGTTGCTTTGCGCTGCCAGACTTTGCTGCCTCAACAGGAGATGGCAGATTGGCTACTTTGACGCTTTCACTACCTCGGTAGTGGAACAGACAATTGGCTCGGCGGCAAACTCGGCATACCTTCAAGGCTCGACAGAACGCTTTGATATTGATTATGCTTATGTCTATGTCAGAATACTATTGTTGCCCACTGCAGATGATACCTGTCACGACGTGAATCTTGCAAAGACAGCAACCTTGGTTCGTCCTCTCTTAGCCGCCTTAAACTTGTAACTATGTCTAGGCCGAATTGATCAACACCTGATTAGGATGAGGATCATACTTATCCCTTTCGTGAGTTCGACTCTCTCTATACCAAACAAATGGATAGTTAACAACTAATCTTTCGAACTTAATTGAAAACTATGAAGAGCTTGAAATAAGCAAACCTTGATGTTTTATTGCAAAAACAAACTTAATTCCTAAACAACCGTTCTCACACTAGTTTACAACATAACCAAAACCCAAAAGAGATTTTAAAACACAACGACATCAAGAAAAGCTAAACTGTGCCTAAGGAAAAACCTAAGTTGTTTTGAATGAAACCATAAGTTATCTAGATCTCCTCCTTCGGCGGCTCTATCCACTACTTCAAGCGTCGGAAATTTGAGTGGATGGCATCATTAGGATCAGGATTTTCTGCTCTATAGATCGCATTCCAATTCTCCAATTCCTCAGCTAGCTGCCCTGGGCGGCAGGTATGGTAGCGGCAGCTACTCGGCAGCGGCTTTCTCTGCTTGGAACTGCATTAGTACAGCTCTCTGATTTGCTGCCTCAACATCAGCTTCTCAGCTCCTCTTTCCTTTTTCCAGCTTCTAGCACCTGAAACTAAAACTAAACCAAAACAACATATTTTCCTTATCAAATTAAAATATAATCAATAAAAGCATGGCATAGTAAAGAATACTGTAAAATGCAATGCATGAACCTGATTATGCCTAAAATTTACTTAAGAACAACAATAATATGAGATGGAATGCACATAAAATATAGAACTTATGAACACTTTACAATCGGCAACTAAACAAGTTGACAATTAAGAACAAGTACCTTTTGTCGAGGATTGATGATTTGTTTGACCAATTTCGTGGTGCTTCAGTGTTTTCGAAGATTGATTTGAGGTCAGAGTATTACCAACTAAAGGTTAAGGATGTGGATGTACCTAAGACAGCTTTTTGGACTAGGTATGACCATTATGAGTTTTTGGTGATGCCATTTGGGTTGACAAATACACCAACTGCATTCATGGATATGATGAATAGGTTGTTCCATGAGTTTTTAGATCAGTTCGCGGTAGTGTTTATCGATGATATTCTTGTGTACTCGCGTACCAAGGAGGACCATGATAAGCATTTGAGATTTGGGTTACAAGTGTTTTTGGAAAATCAAATTTATGCTAAGCTGAGCAAGTGTGAGTTTTGGCTCAGGGAAGTGGTTTTTTTTGTACATGTGGTGTCAGCCGAAGGTATTCGGTTTGATCCACACAAGGTCGAGGCGGTGATGAGTTGGAAAACGCCTAAGTCGGTGACGGAGGTGCGAAGTTTGCTTGGTTTAGCTGGATATTAACGGAGGTTTGTCAAGGGTTTTTCTAAGATTTCTTGTAACGTCCTGGTTTTGGGCCTAGATGTTTTAGGCATCAGAACGGGCCAGTTAGAAATAGTTCGAATCGTATTAGGTGGTTTAGGGAGATGAAGGTTCGAGATAGGTCAAAAATATGATAAAAATTGCTAAAATCCTCTAAAATCATGTTTAAGAGGTTGGTCAAATCAATTTTACAAAATGAGTTTCTAAAGAGGTACATTTTGGGTAATGACCAAAATGTATAGTTTTAAAACTATGGAAAAATGCAATTTCAAAAGAGGAGTCAAAATCTTAGAATCTCTAGAGAGCTTTTGTGCAATTATACCTTTCCTAAAATTGACATGTGTTTTAAATGATTAATTAAAAAGAGATTTTATTTTATTCAATTGTTAAAATAGGAAATTGAGAAGATTTTGACGTAAATAACTTTCAACTCAGCAAAACCCATTTCTAAAACCATTTCTCTAGATTTATTTTCTCCCAAACACCCTCTCTTTGATTTCTTAATCTTTTCCAAGAATTCTCTTCAATATCTTCAAGATTTGTGAAGCAAAAACTTGTCAATCATTGAGGAAAGCTAAGATTGGAGGCAAATCCTGTTCTCAACCTCTAATCAAGGTTCTTTATTGAAATTACCAAGATTATTGACTCTTAATTGTTGTTTTTAACTAAGTTTTGTTTATAATTTTAATTTAATATCAAAATCTTGCAAATAAAGGTTTAAATCTTGATTTTTGGAGTGATGTTGATGAGCTCTATTTTAGATTGATTCTAATTGAGTTTTGAGATGATTACGATTTTGAAAAAGTGTTTTAATAATAAAGATCTTGAAATCCTTGAGTTTCATGATAGCTTTAATTGAGTTTTTGAAGTGTTTTGTTTGTGTAGTTTTGCTGGGCAACGAGTTTGTGTTTAGTTGCTGGTGTTGGAATGCATTTTAATGTATTTGGATCTCTGTTTTGATGCTCTAAAAACCGGGGATCTTGATCCGAAATCAAGTGAGGCATTTTTGGAAGCTTCGAACGATTGGTCTTCGCGTCGGCAAGTTAAGTTTCGCGTATCAGTGAGTTGAAAAGGGTTTTCCAGCTTTGAAACGTTTTGAACATGGTTTTGGGAGCTTAGTGTAAGTTTGAAACACTTAGCTAAGCTCAAGAGTAAGTAAATCGAAAGTCTCTCTCAGAATGTGCTATGTTTTTGTTTTAAATGCACTTGATTTGAATGTGGTTTGATTTCTGTTTTAAAGCATGTTTTGAGCATTGATGTTCCTAGTTTTAAATGCCATTTTGTTAAGGATGCACATGGTAAGCAATCATTGAGTTCATGTAATCTATGAAATTAGTTTTAAGCATGTTGATGCTTGTGAAAGTGGCATTGTGGTTTATGCTTGTAAAACAATGAAGTAATGATGAATTATGATTATATTGGCAAGTGATGGTAAATGGTTTCGGTTACTTTAATCGGATATAGTTAGTCGGCTATAGGATTGGGTGCACCGTGAATAAAGTCGCCTTGGATGTCGAGGGGTTGTGATTGTACCGTACACTCCATCCACGTACCCTAACGATTGAGATTAAGGTCACAACGGTTGATGGTCTAATTCCTTGTATGGATCTTGTGGTTTGTGTCTTGTGCTCTCATTAGTGGAATTATACAATTACCGGTGAGTGGTGTTGAGGGGTTGTGATTGTACCGTTAAACTCCACCACGGGTGTCACAACGGTTGATGGTCTAATCTCGTGTGTGAGCCTTGAGGGTCCGGTAGGGTGTACGAAGCATTTGGGACAACAATTGTTATCCACGTATCCGATTGTGTCAATTGTGTTGGTTTTGGTATGGTTTGTTATTGATCACTTGTGAACCAATATAATGATTTTGATATAATGATTTAATGGTGAACATATATTTTGAAAAGGCATGTGATGCATGAGAATTATGCTAGAATGTAAATGATGCTTGGATTACGCATGTGCAAAGGTTTTTGCTTTTGTAATTAATGATGCTATGAGCATGTGGATTTGAAAGTGGACATGGTGTTCTAAAGTGCATGTTTTTAAGGAAGGTATATGTTTACAAAGGATGATGTTTTGGTTTTTAAAAATGCATTGATGAATGTTTGGTTTTTTAGCGGTCCTCACTAAGCTTTATGCTTACGCTCATTTGTTTCATCAATTCAGAGAATTGAGCATCTTTGGCAGCGAGAGAGCAAGGGGAATCCAAGGGATTTTAGCTAAGCAAAGTATGTGCTTTCATTTTAGTGTAATAAGAGGTGATGGGAGGAATTTCTACTCATGGATTGTTTGGTGTCGTTAAACACCTTGAGCATGTTTGGTTTGTGTTTTTGGACTTGTAAATGGTCTCTATATGGTTTACGGTCTCACCTTTGGTATTTGGCTATAATATGGTTTGTGTCTAAAAGCAAGCTTGAGTAGTTTAATTTCTCTCCATGAATTGCCATGCTTGATGCTTATTTTGTGAATGTTTGTTGATGCATCAGTGATTGGATTGTTGAATATATCATGTATGGATGTTTTGGACATGTTTAGTTTATGTTTAATGCTGTTTTGTGGCTGTTGAAAGTGCATTTCTAGTATGCGTATCGATACTCAGGGTTGAGTATCGATACACTAGGGCAAATTTCAGGCAAATCGACACTGGGGTATCGATATGAGTTGCCCGCGTATCGATACGTCTAGGCAAAGTTTGAAGGCCGTAATGATATGCGAGGAAGCGTATCGATACCTTTTTCCCATCTTTGGCTACTACATTCCCCCGTATCGATACGAGCTTAAGTGTACCGATACTGAGCCGTTAATTTCAGTTAAAAGCATCTCTTAAAGTCTTGAAATGTTGCATATTAGTCCCTGATTTTTGTATGATCAATTGGTTGAGTTTGGATGACCCGTTTGTGATGAAATTTGCATCATGGCAAGTTACATGACTAATTAAGGTTTGGTAATCCTAAAATTGGATTAGTCCCTTTAATTTTCAGAAATTACAGTTTAGTCCCTAAAAGTTAAATATATGCAATTGAACCCCTAATCAAACTCTGATCATTGTGCCGTTTTCTTCTAAATGTTTTGTTGAACACTTAGGATCTTAATGAGCATCTAGAGAAGATAAAAAGAAAAAAATAGTGCCGTTAATCGAAGTTGGCTTTAACGAGTTGGCTCTAGTTTTCCCCGTGTAATCTTTTTAGTTCGGGTCGGACGTCTAGGCCGGGCTAAGATGGTTACATTTTTTGGTATTAGAGCCAGGTTACGAAAGAATTGGGGATGATGGTAAGTGAAATTGATGTGTTTTGATGTTCGATTTGATGATTAATAGCATGTGGTTTGAATAATCATGTTTTTGGTTGAATGATGGTGTTTATGCCATGCTTGGTTGTTATGAATCATATGGGAGTTAAATATGATTGTATGTTGATGGTTGTGATATGCTATTGTATGCTATGTTATGCTTGAGGGAAATCGGGGTGCCCATTGCCTTATTACACTAGTTAAATGTTTTAAATGGGTTTTGTAAACTTGGATCCTTGCTCGAGGTTGGCCTAAATCATGGTTTGATTTGTTTTTGTTATTATGCCTTGTTAAAAATAGCACAATGGGTCCGAGGAGAGAGATTAGATCGAATATTATCATGCCTGCGTCTGAGCAGGGTAATCAGAGTAATCAGGGGGTCGAGAACTCATATGATGAGACTCTACCTCCGCCACCACCACCTGGAGGTAGAGAACCGGAGCAACGTGGACAAGCTGGTTCAGGATTGGGTGATCTAGCGCCGCTGGTTCAGGCGATCACCGAAGCATTTTAGGCTGCGGTAGCTGGAGCGCAAGTTCAGGCACCTGCAGCTGGGCAAGTGGGTTTGCCATTGGAAAGGCTGAGGAATTTGGGAGCTGTTGAGTTCCGTGGTATGTCTTATGAGCCATCACAGGCATGGTTAGCTAGTGCGATCCGCATTATGGATTAGATGGGATGCAGTGATGTGCGCAAGCTGAGATGCGCAATTTCCTTGCTCTAGGGTGATGCTTATAGTTGGTGGACGACTATCACCGCTGGAATGGAACCCAATGAGGTGGATTGGGAGTTCTTTCGGAGTGCCTTTAATAAGGAGTATCTTGGTGTGAGATACTTGGATGAGAAGAAGTGCGAGTTCATGTCGCTTGTGCAAGGAAATCTTTCTGTGGCTGACTACGAGGTCCAGTTCACACGTCTAAGCCAATATGCCCTTGAGTTGATGTTGAGTGAGAGGCATCGTTGTGATCGCTTCCGATATGGGCTTGTGTAGGAGGTAACCTTTATGTTGCCTACAGACTACATAGAGTTTGGTGTGCTCGTATGTCGGGCTAAGGACATCGAGTAGAGCTTGGGTCTGACATCTCGTGGAGGTGGTTCTAGCTCTGGTAAGAAGGCTGTTGAGTTTAGTTCTGGAGGTGGACGGAACAAGAGAGGCCGAGATAAGAGGTATCAATCTGCTGCTAGGCGAGGTAACGTTGGACATGGTGTGTCGGTTCAAGGAAACAAGTCAAGGGCAGAGCAGAACACATGCTAGACGTGTGGTTCTCGAGAGCATTTGAGGATGGACTGTCCTCATGCGGCTAGAGAGGCACTGGATCCTGTTGTGGTGACAGGGAATTCTTGCTGGAACTATGGTTCAACTGATCATATGAGGCGTGGGTGTCCTCTATTGGCTCGTTAAGGCCAAGGACTAGTTCTTTTGGTGAGATTATGGTCACAAGGAAGTCGTATAGGAGGTGTCCCTTATTTGTTCAGGGTCAATACTTTCTTGTGGATTTGATGGAATTACCCTTTTATGGATTTGATGTGATTCTTAGTATGGATTGGTTGTCTGAGCATAGAGCAGTGGTTGACTTTGAGGTTAAGCAAGTCACCCTAAAGCTTGTTGATGATTATGAGGTGGTGATAGTAAGTGAGAATGTGAAATTCTTGTCTAATGTTGTTTCGGCTTTGGAAGCAAGTTGTATGCTAAGGATGGGTTGTGATGCTTATCTTGCATATGTGATGAATCTGGGTGTAAAGGATGTACGTGTGCAAGACATCAGAATCGTTTGCAAATTTCCGGGTGTCTTTCCAGAAGAGTTGACTGGGTTGCCGCCAAACAAGGAAGTTGAGTTTGGTATCGAGTTGTATGAGAGTACGACTATGGTGGCCATTGCTCCTTATCGAATGGCATCTAAAGAGCTGAAAGAGTTGAAGACGCAACTTCAGGAGTTGCTTGATCGAGGGTTCACCCGGCCGAGTGTTTCACTCTGGGGTGCACCGGTGTTGTTTGTAAAGAAGATAGATGGGACAATGCGGTTGTGTATAGATTATCGACAACTGAACAAGTTAATGATCAAGAACAAGTATCCCTTTCCAAGGATTGATGATCTCTTTGATCAGTTTCGAGGAGCCTCAGTGTTTTCTAAGATTGACTTGAGGTCAGGGCATTACCGGTTGAAGGTGAAGGATGTAGACGTACCTAAGACGACGTTTCGGACAAGGTACATGCATTATGGGTTCTTATTGATGTTGGAGTATGCCCAAAGACCAATCATATGATGATTGAATAGACATACTATTTTACTAGATTTATCAAGTAATGGCATTGCCGTTATTATCATTTGGTATGTTTTCGTGCATCAAACTAACCATTGGATAATATTGTCCATACAATAATACGATTATTGTTAAATAAGATCCTTAGTCGAATATTATTACGGGAATGGACAATGATAATATATAAAGACTAATATGTGGTTGATGACAAGCGTTGTCATTGACATAAAGATGTCAAAATCAACACATAAGTATTTGTTAGAGAACAACATACTGGATTGACCCGCTATGAGCATGTTTCTTGGGTAATTATGTGACAGTCACAACATTGCTCATGATAAACATGTGTATAATCCTCAAACTTGAGATCAACATGATTTCAACATAAAGATTTAAGTATTTTGACATAGTCAAACGTGTGTCGTAACTGACTACATTATAAAGACTGATGATTGGATACGTGATGACCTATGTAGTGAAATATGGTTGATCAAGAAAGGATTTGTCCCTCCTACATAATGGGAGAAATATCTTCGGCCACTTGATTGAGTGAGATTAGAAAATGCATGACCATGCTCGAATATTATGATATGAGATATCATAGAGATTCGTTTATCATAATCTACTCAAGACATCAAGAAACACTAGATGGACAACGCAAGTGTGACTAACCCATGACTTGTGTTCATCTAAGATATAAAGGACAAAAGGATGAAATACATAAAGGAAGTTTATTCAAAAATTAGGAAAGTCAAACCATGACTTCATGCAACTTAGGTAGAAATGATGTATTGCTAGATGCCACTCATTGTTTGTAAAATTAGAACAATTCTAATTTTGCTGCTAGCGTTGCATGAACCTACAAGGGTCACACCCTTCGAATGAAACGAACAAAAATTGGAAACCATACTCCCTATTTTAGGGAGGTTGCCAAAAATCCCCTATAGGATAGGGGAAAATCGGCAACTCCCTTAAATGGGAATAATATTGGATAAATATTGTATTTATCAGATATTATTTAGAGTATGGAAAATATTTAGAGACTTAAATATTATAGAATAAGATTCTAGAAATTTAAATATATATTTGGAATTTATATAATGTATATTTAATTCCAAGTTTATGTAAAATTAGATTTTACATAATTAAAAATATATATTTAAATATATTTAAATCCAAGTAAAGATAGAATGAGATTCTATATAATAAAAATACATATATTTGGATTAAATATAATGTATATTTAAATCTATGTTTTATGTAGAATGAGATTCTACATAATTAAATATATATATTTCATTTAATATTATTAAATATAATGTATATTTAATATAAACCAATTTCAAGTAGAATTAGATTCTATGAATTTTGGTTGAACTTGGATTTAAAGAATTCAACTAGAATTAAGTCTCTGAATACTATTTAAAGGGACAAGGGCTAGCAACCAAATCATCCCTATTCCTCCTTGCAAATTTCGACATATCCCTAGGAATTCCCTTCTAGAATTTTCGACAAGTCCCAGATTTCTTCTGAGAAGCTGTTCGATATTTTTCTGGTGTTCCTCCTGCCCCCTGGCGAATTCCTGGCGATTTCCTAGTTCGAATCCAAGTCCCGGTAGAACCCCTGGTCGATTTCATACTCCCTCAGGAATCCCTAGAGGGATTTCGACTTCTCCCTAGAAGGTGTTCAATCCTGTCGAAATTTATCCCTAAGTGTTAGGGAGGCGGAAACTTTGTTCGTTTTTTTCGGGTGGGCTCAGTAGAGGTCGTTGCGAACCTGTGACGATTCCGTTTTTACTTGACGTGGTTATTCCGACATACCGTCGGTTTTCCAGTTTCTAGAATTTTAAAAGGTAACTCTTCATCTTTTCACCCCGGATTCGTTCCTGTACATGGATCCTGGCTGGATTACGTCGGATTAATTTTTTCGTTGCGCCACGGGGCGTGCCGACATGACCCAACAGTGGTATCAGAGCCACTTGTATCATACGAATTTAGACTTAAATTCTTGGGTGATGTTTATGTATGAGATGCATGATGTTTGATTTGATTTAGATATTTATCGTTTATCGTATCACACCTAATAAAGACTTATTTCGATTATCACTAAATGATTAAAAGTTAATCATAACTATGTTAGGTTGCTTCAATGTTAAATGTTAACATGTTGAGACTAATAGTTAGTCTAGAGAACAAGTAGTTGTTTGTAGTTTCATAGATTTATGAAATCTCTGAAAGGGCTTCTAATTTGATAAAAGTTATCAAACTATCTTTCACGGTGAATCCATAAGAGTTATGGTTACACGTTATGAAAAATGCATGTCTAGGATTGGCATCATCAAAGACCTAGTACTTAAGTGTGCCTAGTGCGCCACCTCTCTTTCATGTTGACCTACCTGGTGCATTTGTTCGTTAACGCAAATGGTTTATGAAACCTCGTGATCCTTCTTTGGCCCATTAATCGCAACATAGGGATAATCAGTTTAAAACTCCGTAAACGCGTCGTTACTTTGTTCGCACGATGTTTGAAATACATGTTTGATTGCACGGTGTTTGTTTTGCATGGTTATAGCCCATAGCCTTTATAGTTTTGGTTTTTATAAATACGGCCTGCGTGTCGTGCCTTTCTCTATCTTCTATTGTACTTCTCTTCTCATCTCACTCCCTCGCATGTAACGCGAGTTTCTGAAAATTGTAAATACTCATGGAGATAAAGCAAGGACCAACATAGTAGCGTGGCGGGCCTTCCCTGGTGGACCAGGCGTTTTAGAAGCAGATTCTATCTTCAGTAGAATGGTCCTCCCATTGGCTTGGGACAGGTCGCCTTAGGTTAAGAAGGGCTATAAGCATTGCATATTTATTTACCGCTTATATTTACCTTGTATGTGATGCAATGGATGTTTTACAAGCATGATTAAACATTGTTCTATTGATAGGATCAATGTTAAAATGATGAGATAATTAAGTAAATCCCTCACTATAATTCTAAGTCTGTTTTAACCATCCAATATTTACCCTCGTTAAAGCTTCGATCGATATAATGCGAGCTTTGCCAAAGCAATGTCACATTTATCTATCTTAGTTAAACGCGAAGAATAAGCTAGTGATATTCGCTGGTTGAGATATTGGTATTGACTTAGCTGGGTTGTTCTAATAAGATTAGAAAATCTAGTGGTTAAAAGTTTTGGTTAATCACAAGATGATTTAAAGAACAAGACTTGTTCGCCAAAAGATGAAGAATTACATTAGACGTAATTAGTAAGGTGTTACTTTCCTAAATAACCATTTCCTAAAAGACTGGCCAAAGCTGATTTAGGAATGGTGAAACACGGATCCTCACTCACTAGAAAAACTATCGAAACGTTTTTCCGAGATTAAAACTAGAGGGTTTTTAATTTTGAAGAAAATAGTGGGAGTAAATTTATAGTAAAGACCTATCTATAAATTTTAAAATTTAGTAAAACTTATGTAGCATATTTTCTTTGTTGTAGAATTAATGGCAAATAATACTCTATCTCTGTGATCTATCCTTGAGAAAGATAAGGTCAATGGCATAAACTTCCTTGACTGGTTCCGCAATTTGAGAATTGTTCTCAAACAGGAAAAGAAGGAATATGTCATTGAAGAACCTGTTCCTGATGAACCGGTTGCCACTGCTTCCAGAGCTGACAAAGACAAGTTTAAGAAACACATGGACGACATGCTGGATGTTGGTTGTCTTATGCTTGCCTCCATGACCCTGAGCTTCAGAAGCAACATGAGGACATGGTAGCTTATGATATGATTCAAAATCTCAAGGAGATTTATGAAGGGCAAGCTCATCAAGAGAGGTACGAGACCTCTAAAGCTCTGTTTCAATGCAAGATGAGTGAGGGATCTCCTGTAGGAGTTCACGTCATCAAAATGATGGGCTACATCCAAACGTTGGAGAAGCTCGGCTTTCCGCTGAAAGACGAATTAGCTACTGATGTCATCCTGTAATCGTTGCCGGATAGTTTCAATCAGTTCGTCCTTAATTTCAATATGAATGAAATTAGCAAGACGCTGCCACATTTGCTCGGCATGTTGAGAACTGCTGAAATAAACCTGAAGAAGGTAGGACCTAAACATGTTCTGATGGTCCGCAAGGGCAAGAAGAAAGGTAAATCGGCAGCAAAGTCTAAAGGTGATGGTAATACCAAAATCGATGGAAAGGAGGCATTGAAACCTAAGAAGGGAATCAAGAAGGATGGAAAATGTTTCCATTGCGACAAGACCGGACATTGGAAGAGAAACTGCGCCACACACCTACAAGAAGTCAATAAAGCAAAAACGAGTGAGGTATCAACCTCAGAGGCTTCTAAAGAGAAGGCATCGGAATAGACATGGACCTACGAATGGAAATAAAGCAAGAGTTGCTACATCATCCATTAGGACATGTGTTTTTGCTTAAATAGATTTGTTTTAGTTTTTAAGATTTTTATTTTGTGCCTAAGTTTTAGTTATCTTGTAATGACAAGATATTTTAATTTTGAGATTATTTAAATAAATGTTACTCTTTTAATCTCTTATGGCACAACGAATCAATGATCTTTAAACTAATCAAATCAATAATATTTATAAGATAAATAAAACAAATGACTAATCTCAAACTCATAAAAAGTATTAAGGTAATTTGATGAGATCAAATTCAAGAATATTTAATGTTTGATGAACTTTCAAAGAATATGGGATTGTCCCATAACTAAATCCCACAAGTGGAACGGAAAGTCTTTGAAAGAGAATCAAATATGTTAGACATGTTTTGATTCAGAACAAGTCATTTTCGACTTCTTTACACACTAGAAAAACAACTCTCATACTTAATCGTGTTTTTTTTTCGAAACGTCATATAAGATATGGACTAAGAATTGTTCTAGAATACCTTTGAAGTTTTAAGGTTACTTACATGTTAAAATTTTTACAAAGTTCGAACCCTAAAAACTCCATTTGTTGTTTATCCTAACGAGAACAAAGCGTTTGTTTCTCAAACGAGAGTTTATCTTGAAAGAGATTAATTCTCACAAAGGGATATTATTTCTTCAACTTTAACGAGAACAAAATATTTGTTGCTCAAACGATAATTTATCTTGAAAGAGAATACTTATCACTAAGGGATTTCATTTTTCAACGAGAACAATATGTTTGTTGCTCAAACGAGAGTTTCTCTCGAAAGAGATTACCTCTCACAAAAGGAAAAAATGGAATTTCGAATGTGAAGAAATTTTAGACAACAAATTTATGAACCAAAGATTGAGAATGTTCCACAAATGATCAAGGAACATTGGAACAAAAACACAACCATTTTGTTGATCCTTAAGAGAATACCATATACTTGAGAAATATGGATTTCTCACTATCCGTACACGGAAACACTCTTCTTTTCGGATAAGATTAAGACTAGGTCTTATCAGAAAGCAATGGTGAGCCCAAAATTCGAGAAATGGCTATGAGCCATGAGATATGAGATGAAATCCATGTCTAAAACCAAGTATAGACTATGGTTACCTAAAAGGGTAAAACCTAAGATGTATGGATGAGTTTTTCAAAAAGGAAAAACTGACATGGATGATAAAACATACAAAGGATGATTCGTCGCTAAAAGTTTTCGAAAAACTTCATAGTATAGACTATGATAAAGCATCTTCATTGTAGCTATGTTTAATCCATCTTAATCTCACTTGCAAGTAGTTACATGCGATGATTATGAAATCAAATAAAGGAATGTCAAAACCACTTTCTTAAGGGAAAACTTGAAACAGATGTGTACATGACACATCCAGAAGGTTTTGTCACTCCAGTAAACACTTGGAAGGTATGTAAGCTACAAAGGTCTATCCGTAGACTAAGGCAAGCTTCTTGAAGTTGGGATATTCGTTTCAGAAGATACAATCAAAAGGTTTGGTTTATCTAGAAACAAAGGGGAGTCTTGTTTTCAAAAGCTAGTGAGAGCATTGTTACTTTCCTAAGTATTGTATGTAGATGACGTACTCATCAAAAGGAACTAAAGATCGCAATCCGTTTTGCATTAATAAAAGATACTGCGAGTTAGCAACATGAGACAGTATCTAACTCTACAACATAGGCTGAATGTATTACAGTCGGCATAGCAATAAAGAAGAATGTTTGGATCTAAAGGGTTCACTTCTGAACTAAGGGTTGTTCCCAGCATATTAGATGCTACATAACTCTGTTATGATGGAACCTTTGCGTAAGCAAATAAAACCCATATCTAATCAATAAATCCAAACATATTCTAAAGTACTTACATCTTGGAGATGTGAAAGTATGCAACATACGCACAAAGTTGATAACTTTGTCAACCCCCTGACAAAGCTTTTGACACAGCATAAGCATGTCAGTTACACTAAGCCATATCGTATTAGATACGAGAATGATTGGTCTTAGTGCCAGTGGGAGATTGTTGGAGTATGCCCAAAGACCAATCATATGATGATTGAATATACATATTATTTTACTAGATTTATCAAGTAATGGCATTGCCGTTATTATCATTTGGTATGTTTCTGTGCATCAAACTAACCATTGAATAATAATGTCCATACAATAATATGATTATTGTTAAATAGGATCCTTAGTCGAATATTATTACGGGTATGGACAGTGATAATATATAAAGACTATTATGTGGTTGATGACAAGCGTTGTCTTGACATAGAGATGTCAAAATCAACACATAAGTATTTGTTAGAGAACAACATACTGGATTGACCCGCTATGAGCATGTTTCTTGGGTAATTATGTGACATTCACAACATTGCTCATGATAAACATATGTATAATCCTCAGACTTGAGATCAACATGATTTCAACATAAAGATTTATGTATTTTGACATAGTCAAACGTGTGTCGTAACTGACTACATTATAAAGGCTGATGATTGGATACGTGATGACCTATGTAGTGAAATATGGTTGACCAAGAAAGGATTTGTCCCTCCTACATAATGGGAGAAATATCTTCGGCCACTTGATTGAGTGAGATTAGAAAATGCATGGCCATGCTCGAATATTATGATATGAGATATCATAGAGATTTGTTTATCATAATCGACTCAAGACATAAAGAAACACTAGATGGACAACGCAAGTGTGACTAACCCATGACTTGTGTTCATCTAATATATAAAGGACAAAAGGATGAAATACATAAAGGAAGTTTATTCAAGAATTAGGAAAGTCAAACCATGACTTCATGCAACTTAGGTAGCAATGATGTATTGCTAGATGCCACTCATTGTTTGTAAAATTAGAACAGTTCTAATTTTGCTGCTAACGTGGCATGAACCTACAAGGGTCACACCCTTCGAATGAAATGAACAAAAATTAGAAACCATACTCCCTATTTTAGAAGGTTGCCGAAAATCCCCTATGGGATAGGGGAAAATCGACTACTCCCTTAAATGGGAATTATATTGGATAAATTTTTGTATTTATCAGATATTATTTAGAGTATGGAAAATATTTAGAGACTTAAATATTATAGAATAAGATTCTAGAAATTTAAATATATATTTGGAATTTATATAATGTATATTTAATTCCAAGTTTATGTAAAATTAGATTCTACATAATTAAAAATATATATTTAAATATATTTAAATCCAAGTAAAGATAAAATGAGATTCTATATAATAAAAATATATATATTTGGATTAAATATAATGTATATTTAAATCCATGTTTTATGTAGAATGAGATTCTACATAATCAAATATATATATTTCATTTAATATTATTAAATATAATGTATATTTAATATAAATCAATTTCAAGTAGAATTAGATTCTATGAATTTTGGTTGAACTTGGATTTAAGGAATTCAACTAGAATTAAGTCTTTGAATACTATTTAAAGGGACAAGGGCTAGCAACCAAATCATCCTTATTCCTCCTTGCAAATTTCGACATATCCCTTGGAATTCCCTTCTGGAATTTTCGACAAGTCAAGATTTCTTCTGAGAAGCTGTTCGATATTTTTCTGGTGTTCCTCCTGCCCCCTGGCGAATTCCTGGCAATTTCCTAGTTCGAATCCAAGTCCCGGTAGAACCCCTGGTCGATTTCAGGCTCCCTCAGGAATCCCTGGAGGGATTTCGACTTCTCCCTGGAAGGTGTTCAATCCTGTCGAAATTTATCCCTAAGTGTTAGGGAGGTGGAAACTTTGATCGTTTTGTTCGGGTGGACTCAGTAGAGGTCGTTGCGAACCTGTGACGTTTCCGGTTTTACTTGACGTGGTTATTCCGACATACCGTTGGTTTTCCAGTTTATAGAATTTTAAAAGGTAACTCTTCATCTTTTCACCCCGGATTCGTTCCTGTACATGGATCCTGGCTGGATTACGTCGGATAAATTTTTCCGCTGCGCCACGGGGCGTGCCTACGTGACCCAACAATTGATGCCTTTTGGTTTGAGCAACGCACATGCTGCTTTCATGGATATGATGAATCGCGTGTTCCATGAGTTTTTGGATTAGTTTGTGGTAGTGTACTCTCGTACTGAGGAGGATCATGACAGGCACCTAAGGATTGTGTTGCAAGTGTTGTTGGAGAACCAACTTTATGCTAAGCTGAGCAAGTGTGAGTTTTTTCTTAAGGAGGTAGTCTTCCTTGGACATGTTGTATCAGCCGAAGGTATTCATGTTGGTCCACATAAGGTAGAGGCAGTGATGAGTTGGAAGGTGCCTAAGTCGGTGACAGAGGTGCGAAGTTTTCTTGGCTTGGCTGGATATTATCGTAGGTTTGTTGAGTGTTTCTCTAAGATTGCTGCACCTTTGACTAAGTTGTTGTAGAAGAATATTCGCTTTGAGTGGACGGATGCGAGGCAGCAAGCGTTTGAGAAGATGAAGGAAGCTTTGACGCAAGCTCATGTCCTGATTCAACCTGAGTCTGGCAAGAAGTTTGTAGTCTATAGTGATGGGTCCTATATTGGTTTGGGCTGTGTGCTGATGCAGGAGGGTAAGGTAGTAGCATACGCATCTAGGCAGCTGAAGGTGCATGAGCGTAACTACCCTACTCATGATCTTGAGCTCGCGGTTGTTGTGTTTGCCTTGAAGATTTGGAGGCATTACCTGTATGTTGAGAAGTGTGTGGTATTCACATATCATAAGAGTTTCAAGTATATTATGTCTCAAAAGGAGTTGAATCTTAGGCAACGTCGATGGGTGGAGTTGCTTAAGGATTATGATCTGTCGATCGAGTATCATCCTGGAAAGGCCAATGTTGTGGCCGATGATTTGAGCAGGAAAGTGACTATGGAGTTGAGGACGATGTTTGCTTGTTTGAGCAAATTGCGAGATGGTGGTCTTGTTGCTGAATTGCATGTAAAACCATACTTGATTCAGTTTATCGAGGATAGGCAGTTGCTTGATGATTCCCTTGTTCCTCATGTTCGAGATATTGTAGAGGGTAAGCCTTCGGATTTCAGTTTCAATGACAATGGTGTTCTATGTTTTGGGAGTCGAATAGTGGTGCCAAATGATGTTGAGCTGAGGCGCACTATTCTTACTGAAGCTCATAGTAGTCCTTTCGCTATGCACCCTGGTAATATGAAGATGTATCGTGGTTTGAAGGATGAGTACTATTAGGTGGGGTTGAAGAAGGATGTTGCCGGGTTTGTTAGCAAATGCATGGTTTGTCATCGAGTAAAGGCAGAACATCATGTTCCTTCTGGGTTGTTGTAACCTTTGAAAATTCTGAAAAGGAAGTGGGAGAGGATTACCATGGATTTCGTGTATGGTTTGCCTTTGTCACCATCAATGAAGAATTTTGTTTGGGTGATTGTTGATCGCCTTATGAAGTGTGCACATTTCTTGCCTGTGCATACTACGTATACATTCGATAAGCTGGCAGAGACGTATATCACTGAGATTGTACGGTTGCATGGTGTACCGAAGTCTATAGTGTCGGATAGATATCCAAGGTTCACATCGAGGTTTGCGAATGTTTGCATCAAGCCTTGGGTACACAGTTGAATTTGAGTACTTCATATCATCCTCAGACGGATGGACAGTCAGAGCGTGTTATCCAAGTGCTTGAGGACATGTTGAGGTGTTGTGTTATTGATTTTCATGGATCTTGGGAGAAGCATCTTTCGTTGGTTGAATTTGCTTACAAAAATAGTTACCAGGCAAGCATTCAAATGGCCACATACGAGGCTTTGTATGGGAGAAAGTGCAGAACGCCTCTTTGTTGGGAAGAAGCAAGGAAAAGTTGATTTCGATGACGGCTATGCTGAAAGGAACCACCGAGAAGGTGAGGCTCATTTGTGAGCGCTTGAAGCCAGCATCGGATCGAAAAAAGTCTTACGCAGATTTGAAGCGTAAGGAGATTGAGTTCGTGGTTGGTGAACGTGTGCTCTTGAAAGTATCGCCTTGGAAGAAGGTGATGAGATTCAGGCGTAAGGGTAAGCTTAGCCCAAGGTTTGTTGGACCTTATGAGATTGTGGAGCATGTTGGACCTGTGGCTTATCGGTTGAGGTTGCCTCCCGAGTCGGAAAATATTCATGATGTGTTTCATGTTTCGATGTTACGGAGGTATAGATCGGATCCTTCACATGTGATGCCTGTTGAGGAGATAGAGTTGAATCCGGATTTGTCTTATGACGAGGAACCGATGAAGATCCTTGATTCGAGCAGCAAAGTTCTTCATGACAAGACGATAGAGCTTGTAAAGGTGTTGTGGCGACACCGAGGAGTTGGGGAGGTAACGTGGGAAAGCAAGCCGGACAAGTTGAAGCAATTTCCGCATCTTTTTCTTTCAGGTAAAAATTTCGAGGATGAAATTTCCTAAGTGGGGGAGAGTTGTAACACCCTGGTTTTGGGCCTAGATGTTTGAAACAGGCCGGTCGGAAACGGTTCGAATCATATTAGGTGGTTTAGGGAGATCAAGGTTCAGGATAGGTTAAAAATATAACAAAAATTGTTAAAATCCTCTAAAAGTATGTTAAAGAGGTTGATCAAATCAATTTTACAAAATGAGTTTCGGAAGAGGTACATTTTAGGTAGTGACCAAAATGTAAAGTTTTAAAACTGTGGAAATGCAATTTCAATAGAGGAGTCAAAATCTTAGAATCTTTAGTGAGCTTTTGTGCAATTATACCTTTCCTTAAATTGACATGTGTTTTAAATGATTTTTAGACGATTAATTAAAAAGAGATTTTATTTTATTTAATTGTTAAAATAGGAAATTGAGAAGTTTTTGACGTAACTAACTTTCATTTCAGCAAAACCCATTTCAAAAACCATTTCTCCATATTTATTTTCTCCCAAACACTCTCTCTTTGATTTCTTAATCATTTCCAAGAATTTTCTTCAATATCTTCAAGATTTGTGAAGCAAAAACTTGTCAATCATTGAGGAAAGCTAAGATTGGAGGTAAATCTCGTT
The DNA here is from genome assembly GCA_958450335.1 of Hibiscus tridactylites. NCBI lineage: Eukaryota > Viridiplantae > Streptophyta > Magnoliopsida > Malvales > Malvaceae > Hibiscus > Hibiscus tridactylites. Next base: position 59,532,226 of record OY288267.1, on the reverse strand, counting down.
CTCAACCTCTAATCAAGGTTCTTTATTGAAGTTCCCAAGATTATTGACTCCTAATTGTTTTTTTTAACTAAGTTTTGTTTATAGTTTTGATTTAATATAAAAATCTTGCAAAATAAAGGTTTAAATCTTGATTTTCGGAGTGATGTTGATGAGCTATGTTTTAGATTGATTCTAATTGAGTTTTGAGATGATTATGATGTTGAAAAAGTGTTTTAATACTAAAGATCCTGAAATCCTGAACGAGATTTCTAAAGGAGATATGCCACAAAGGCATCTTGGACCTCCCCCATGTACTTCATGAAGGTCAATTGTTGCTGCTCTATTCTTTTGTTGCTGTCAATGAGAGTGCGTAGCAGAGTAATGACTTCACTGGTCTGGTAGCTTCAGTACTACCAGGGGCGCCTGGTGTGGCTAGCTGCGCGATAGAGGCTGGCTGGGGGTGATGGGCTTTGTCACCTGGGCCTGCATCATCTACAGGCGGACTTTCCTGGTCCACCCCTCCTTGGCGGATGTCATCTCATCCTCGGGGTTGATTTGGACATTGAAGTTGGCACAAAGGCTGATGATGAGAGACGGGAAGTACAGCCTGCCCTTTTTCTTGCGGAAGCAGTTATGGATCTCCTTACATATGATCTCCCCAACGTTGATGGGTCGGTTCACCATGATGATATGGATGAGTGCAAGGCACGACCAATCAACAGTGGAGTTGTGGGAGGTGGGCAGCAGACGACATTTGTTAAAGGTAATCCACAGCATAGGCTTAGGCAGTAGGTGGCGGCGTTGGACAGAGCCGCCATGCTTTCCTGCCAACCACGACGTGTTGGACATGCACAACTTGGCCTTGAGTCTGTCGTAGTCGGCAGCCGTCAGTGACTGCCTCCATTCCTCGTGAGGGTTGTCGTCCATATCTAGGTCGTAGAAGATGTTGATCACGGCGGCGTTCAGCTTGACAGGCTCCCCTTGGACATAGACGAACGATAGCTTTGGCCAGGGGTGATGGGCACATATATCTCTGACCAAAGTGATGTTGGCCATCTCTGGCTGCCGTGCAAATATTTCTCATCCCTTGCTGTGGATGGTTTCGAATAAGGTGGGCTCTAAGCCAAAGTCCTCTGTTTGCTTTGTGTAGTGGAACCCTTGCTCCTCCCAAATTGCTTGTTTTGCAAACTGTGTTTTGTATCTCTTCTCATCTGCCTTGGAGCAGAAGCGTTGGAAGGTGGGTTTGGGTGCTAATGTTGATACCATGTGTTAGACGGTTTAGATATAACTGAAACTTAAAGAAAATATTGTGAGTAAGGAGAGCAATGGATTCAAGAAGAATATAGCAGGGAGGCGAAAGTAAAGTAAATAAATAGGGTGAGTAAGGTTTAAATAGAGGTTGTCGAGAGATGTCGGGGCGACATTAAATGTCCAACGGTCAAGTTGTCTCGCGCACGTTACAGGGTTCTTGCCCGTTATTTCTATAGCTGTTGGCAGCTAGCCGTTAGCAAGAAACTAGCCGTTACGCGTTGTCTGCGCTGGGCCAACCTGGGCTGTCTTGGCGGGATGGTGGGCGGGCACCTTGTTGGGCTTCTTCTTGATCCGGCTCTTTTATTCCTAAGGCCTGAAATAAAAATAATGATGATTAAATAAGTTCTGAAAATAAAAAATGTGAAAAATAAATTTAACTAATTAAAAAAATCTAATCCTAACTGAAAATAAATAAATTAGGCTCTATTCCTAAAACATAAAAATAATTAAGTTATGTTGGGAGTGCATTTTGGTACATCTCCTAGACATAACCACTTCCTAAGGTAATTTGTCTTGTTTTTCCCTCCTGGGGGTCCTCTTGTTCTTTTAGGTGGTGTGTTGTTGGGTCCTTCAGCCTACCCTTGGGTCTGCCGTGACAGTTGCTGCCATGGCCTATCTCTGTGCTGATTTTTGAGACATGTGCGTCTGGGCATCCTTCCTTTTCCTTTGATGAGGGTTGTAACACATTTAACTTGATGCTCTGATTGTCCACCCTCATGATCAACTCCCCATGTTCCACATCTATTAACGTTCTGCTCGTGGTCAAGAATGGTCGCCCAAGGATGATTGGGGAATTTTCATCAGCCTCACAGTCTAAAATGAGGAAGTGTGCTGGAAAAATAAGGATTCCCACTCGTACTAGGATGTCTTCAATCTTGCCCTCTGGTTGTACAAATGAATGATCAACAAGTTTCAGCATAATGGAGGTAGGATTGGCTTTACAATTCCTAGTTTGTCGAAGACTTCCTTAGGCATTAAGTTGATGATGCCCCCTAAGTCACGCAGGGCTTTTGTTTCGTGCTTGCTGCCTATTCTGCACGATATAACAAAGTTGTCTGGATCTGTTTGCTTGGGTGGCAACTTGTTGTGCAGCATAGCCATGCACTCCTATGTCACAGCGACTATTTCGAACTCCCCAATTCTCTTTCTCTTGGAAACCATGTCTCTTAGGTATTTTGCATAGTTGGGCATGTTCTGAATGGCTTCTATGAGAGGGATAATTATGTGCACTTGTTTCAGAATATTTAAGAATTTCTTGAAATGGTGTTCTTGCTTATGTTGCTTAAGCCTCTAAGGGAAAGGTGCTGGCAGGCGGATGTCCTCGATACGTTCTTTGTATGGGAACTTTATCTATGGAGGATCATCTGCCTCATTGCTGCTGTCAGGCTCATCTGCTGGGGTGGCTGGTGTGGATGCTGCCGCGGCATGTAGTTCTTTCTGTGCTGTCTGTTTCTCTACTGGTTTTTCCATTCTGGCTCATTCAACTGTTTCCCAGTTCTGGACTGCTCATGTGTGGGTTTAGTTTCTGTCTCGGTACTGCTTGATGTTGCACCCATTGTCCTACTGCTTAAGATCGCAGTGAACTACCCAAATTGGGTCTCCAGGTTCTTTATCGCAGCCTCCTGCTTGTTCATCCTCATCTCTGTCATATCCATGAATGACTCAGTTTTATCAATAAACTTATTTGTACGAACAATAAACTCACTAGTATTAGACATAAAAGTTTGAAGAGTTGCTTCTAGTGAATTATTGTTTTGTGGTTGCTGAGGTTGCTCTCTGGACTTGTTTTGCTGGTAGCCTCTCTATTTTTGTTGTGGATTGGCAGCAGTTTTAGGATTGCTCTAGAAGAAGTTTGGATGATTCTTTCAACTGGGGTTATACATATTCGTGTTGGGCATGGTGTTCCTCTCGTATCCTCCCATAAAATTGGCATATGCGGTACATTCGGAGGAGCGTGGTTGCCCCCACACTCATCGCAGAATGGCTCTACAGCCTTGGCCTCATAGACTTTCCAGTGGGCTTTACCATGTTCATAACCAGCTCTGTCAGCTTGTCGAGGCGGGCATTAGAAATTATGAGGCTTCCACTTTGTTCACAACTTTTGGCCGCCTAATGTCGCCTCGGTAGGCTATTGGGTACTTATATTCATTTTTTACGGCCTTGTTCAGGATCCTAGTGCCTCCTCTAGTGGTCTGTCAAGGATGATTTCGTTGGCTGAGGCATCAATCATCATTCGAGTTGGGTAGTTTACCCCGTTGTAAAACATTGACACATGTGTTTAAGCCAGAAAACCATGAAGTAGACAGTTATTTAGCATTTGTTGGTACCGCTTCCATGTTTCATACATTAGCTCATCATCCCCTTGTCGGAAAGTTGTGATCTCGTTTCTCAATATGTCTGTGACATTAGATGGGCTGAAACGATCCAAAAAATCCTTGCACAGCTCTATCCATGTGTTGAATGATCCTGCTGGTTGGTTGCTCAACCACTGTTTTGCCATATCCCTTAGTGAATAGGGGAATAACCTCAGCCTTTGCACATCTTGATGGACTCCGTGTATTTTGAAGGTTCTGCATATGTCCAAGAATCCTCTTAAGTGCTGCCAAGCATCTTCTGTGGCAGTCCCTCCAAATTGCCCCAACGTGTTGATCATGTTAAACATCACAGGCTTCAACTCAAAGTGACCCGCCTCAATTTTAAGTTCTGTCGTTGTAGGATCGAACCCTCTGAAGTCATGTTCCAAATAATCCCTGGTGGTTCGAACGTAATGTGGCTGCCTTGGCAGAATAGGGAGCGGCTGCCTTTGTGGAACTTGAGCTATTCTCTGGGCGGCGGGCATTGCTGCCCATTCCTGTCATTATGAGCATTGTTGGCAGGGTTGTCGTTTATTTCTTCCATGGTTTCCTCTGTTTTTCTCTCTTCTTTAGCTTTCCCTAGGGTTGTTCTGATCTTCTTTTTGAGTTCTCTTGATCTTCCTTCGATATCGTCAAAGTAAACGATTTCGCTTTTTGGGTTTTCCCTAGTCATGCACTAGTAAAGGAAACTTTAAAATTCTCTTTTTTCGAATAAAAAATAATAAAGACTAAAAATTAAATGCAAATAAAATAAAAGTGCAAAAATTAAAAATGAATTTCGTTGTTAGCAATCCCCGGAAACGGCGCCAAAAACTTGTAGAGCGTTCAGATTGATTAAGAAGAAAAGTTAAATTGTAACTCTTGCAGGGATTGGACAGCTTGACTCGAATCGTAACTCCTGCACAAAGGAAAATTAAATGCACAAATAAGTTAAATTGTTTAAGAAGAAAAGTAAATAAAGCACAAGTAAATAGAAGGGAAGAGTTCAGATTGATGGAATGGGCAGAGTTATGTTGTTGCTTAATGTGAAACTGCGTTGAATAGGATAAGTTGCTTTGCGCTGCAAGACTTAGCTACCTCGGCGGGGGATGACAGGTAGGCTGCTGTGACACTCTCGCTGCCCCGATAGTGGAATGGAAGTGTGTCTCGACGGCGAACTTGGCAGAACTACAAGGTTCGGCAGAACGCTTCAAAAGTGATCTCGCTTGTGTCTAAGTCAGAATGTTGTTGAGGCCCACTGCAGATAATACCAGTCACAGCGTGAATCATGCAAAGACAACAATGTTTGGTTCGTTCTCTTTTAGCCGCCTTAAACCCTAACCTATGTATAGGCTAGATTGATCAACACTTGATTAAGGTGAAGACCGTACTTACTCCTTTCGTGAGTTTGACTCTCTCGATACCGAACAAATGGATAGTAATCAACTAATCTTTCGCCTTAATTGAAAACTATAAAGAACATGGAATAAGCAAACCTTGAAGTTTTATTGCAAAAACAAACTTAAAAACATAAACAACCGTTCTCACGCTAATTACAACATAACCCAAATCCAAACAGAAGTTTAGAACATGATGGCGGCAAGAAAACCTAAACTATGCCTAAGAGAAAACCTAAGTTTTTTTGAAGTAAAAGTACAATGGGTATATATAGGCATTAGCTAGGTCTAGTCCTTCTTGAAGTAGAAGTTTTCAAAGTAGCTTTTGCATTAAATACAACCTTAAATTCTGACTTCTTTGAGTTGAATGTGGACTTCTCCACTTTGCCTTATTCCGCAAGTAATCTCGCATTCCTCCTTCGGTGGTTTTGCCCGCCGCTATAGTCATCGGAAAATTGAGTGGACATCATCGTTAAGATAAGGATTTTTTTCTCTACAGATCGCGCTCCAGCTCTCTAATTCCTCAATTTGCTATCTTGGGCGGTAGGTACGGTGGCAGCAGCTACTCGGCAGCGTCTGTCTCTGTCTGAAATTGCGTCAGTACAACCTCTTAGTCTACTACCTCAGCTTCATGTCCTGGCTCCTCTCTCCTTATATCAGCCTCTAGCACTTGAAACTAAAACTAAACTAAAACAATACTTTTTTGCTTACCAAATAACAGATAATCTATAAAAAGCATGGCAAAGTAAAGAATACTATAAAATCCAATGCATGATTGTAAAGTGTCCATAAGTTCTATATTTCATGCACATTCCATCTCATATTATTGTTGTTTTTTAGTACATTTTAATCATAATTAGGTTCATTCATTGCAGTTTACAGTATTCTTTACTCTACCATGCTTTGTATTGATTTTCTCTTATTTGGTACAGAAAAGGTATTCTTATAGTTTAGTTTTAGTTTCAGGTCCTAGAGGCTAACAGAAAGAGAGAGGAGCTGAGGACATCATGTTGACGCAGCAAACTAAGGAGTTGTACTGATGCAGTTCCAGACAGAAACAACAGCTGCCGAGTAGCTGTCACCGCCCTACCTGCCGCCCAAGACAACAAACTGCCGCCCAAGCCGCCCTACTTGATCTTAACAATGTTGTCCACTCAATTTTTTGATGGCTGTAGCATCAGGAAAAGCCGCCGAAAGAGGAATGCGAGATTACTTGCGAAGCAAGGCAACGTTATAAAGTCTATATTCAACTCAAGGAAGTCAGAGTTTAAGGTTTCATTTAATGCAAAAGCTACTTCGAAGACTTCTACTCCATAAAGGACTAGACCTAGCTAATGCCTATATATACCCATTGTAATTTTACTTCAAAACAACTTAGGTTTTCCCTTAGGCATAGTTTAGATTTTCTTGCCGTCATTATGTTCTAAAACTCTCTTTGGGTTTGGGTTATGTTGTAATTAGTGTGAGAACAGTTGTTTAGGATTTTAAGTTTGTTTTTGCAATAAAGCTTCAAGGTTTTCTTATTCCATGTTCTTCATAGTTTTCAATTAAGGCGAAAGATTAGTTGATTACTATCCATTTGTTCGGTATTGAGAGAGTCGAACTCGCGAAAGGAGTTAGTACGATCTCATCTATAGACGGTGTTGATCAATCCAGCCTAGACATAGGTTAGGGTTTAAGGTGGCTAAAAGCGGACAAATCAACATTGATGTCTTTGCATGATTCACGTCGTGACGGGTATTATCTGCACTGGGCATCAACAACATTCTGACTTAGACATAAGTGAGATCACTTGTAGTTCTATCGAGTTTGTCGCTGAGACATAAGTCCATTCCCCTGTCGAGGCAGTGAGAGCGTCTCAGCAGCCTAACTGCCATCCCCCGCCGGGGCAGCAAAGTCTGGCAGCGCAAAGCAACTTGTCATACTCAATGCAGTTTCACACTAAGCAGCAGCATAACCCTGCCCATTCTATCAATCTGATTTCTTCCCTTTTATTTACTTGTGTTTTATTTTTTTTCTCTTAAACAAACCAACTTATTTGTGCAATTTACTTTTCTTGTGCAGGAACAACGAATCGAGTCAAGCTGTCCAATCTGTAACGCCCCGGTTTTGGGCTTGGAAGTCTTGGGCGTTGACCGGTTGGTCAAAGTGCTGTTCGAATCGTAAGAGGTTAAATTAGGAAAGCCTAGTTCGGGTTGCATTAAAAATATGGAAAAATGTTCTAAAATCATCTTTTATTATAATTAAGTGAACTGTGAAATCAATTTTGGAAAATGAGTTTCGGAAATGTGACATTTTGGTTAGTGACCAAAATGTAATTTTTGAAAGTTTGGTGGCTATTTTATAAAGGGTTGAAACTTTGAATCTTTAAGGAGCTATTTACCCAAAGGGAGTTTCTCCAGATTTTTCTAAGATATTTTAACACATAATTCTGATTTTTAAAGAAAACAAAAAGGAGGGAAAATTTATTTTAGGCATTTTCTCATCTAACTTCCCATTTTCTTCTCTCTTTTTCTCTCAACCCAAACACTTAATTTCCAGAGATCTAAATCTGATTTTCTCACCTAAAATCCTTCTTTCAACTCTCAATTGATTGCAAATCATTGTACCTTCAAATCCTCTTCAATTGCTTCAAGTTTCATCAAGCTTTTCAATTCCAAAAAGAGGAGAAACTCAAGTTTGGAGGTAAGAACGTCCTTCTCCTCTGAACTTCAAGTTCTTTAATGAAATTCCTAAAGTTTTCAATCCTAATTTGATATTTAATTAAAGGTTTTAAGGTTGATTTATGGATCTTGGCTAATTATGCAAGAATTTGATGATTTCACATGATTTCCGTTTGATCTGTTAAATCTGTGTTTTGAGAAGTGTTTTTGATGTTAAATGATCATTAAATTGATGTGGAAATGAGTCTTGATTGATGCAATCCCTGATAGGTTGGGTTTCCTAATTTTAGCTTGTGTTTTAAGGTAGCTTTTGTGGTGATCTTGGTGATCTGATGTTGCTGGAGGTATAAGGATGTTTATAGGTTGTTTTTAGGTGTGTTTTGATGTTGATGGAAGTGAGGTTTTGCTGGTTTATGGCTGGGCCTTGTTTAGAAGTGTTTCGGGTGCATTTTCGGTTGTGTTTGGTGGCCGAAAATGGAGGTTTTGTGAGAGCAGCGAGTTTAGATGCTTTCATTGAAGCAATTAATGCATGATGATGCATTAATCCTCTGCTTTAATGTGTTGAATCAGGGGAGGCATCCTTGGATCCAAGAATTGTTGATCTGGAGGCTTGATTTGGTGCTTTGGCTTGAAGCAAAGTGGAAATCGGTGAGTGAAAATGGATTTACAGCTTTAAAACCAAAGGTTGAAGGTTTTGGGAGCTTAGTTTAAGTCTAAACAACTTTGCTAAGCTCAAGTGTAAGTTTTCGGATTTCTCTCTAAGTGGTGGCCATGTTTTGGTGTAATGTAAAATGATGATTTTGCATGATTTGATTACTGTTTTGGAAGCATGTTTAAGCATGTTAATTGCTGATGATTTAGCATGATAATTGCTAATGTTTAAAGCCATGTGATGAAGGTAACTCTAGGTAAGAGTGCCTTGTTTTTATGCATTGTTTAAGTGATGATTTAATGCTTTGAGATGCATGATGAAATGGCTTGGTTTAATGCTTAAAAACAGTGGATTATATGATGTATAAAGTGTATATTGGCAAGTGATGGTTTGTAAAAGTGAAGGTCACTAAGGTGGTTAAAAGTCCTTGAGTGAGCCTTGTTACCTAAGATCATCAAGGTGTTTAAAAGTCCTTGGATGAATCTTGTTGCGGACACTAAGGTGGTTAAAAGTCCTTAGGTGCTCCTTTCCATGGTGTTTAAAAGTCCATGGGGCCAAGGTGTTTAAAAGTCCTTGGGGCCAAGGTGTTTAAAAGTCCTTGGGGTAATTCAAGCTACGGACACAAAGGTGGTTAAAAGTCCTTGTGTGGTCCTCATTCATGGTGTTTAAAAGTCCATGGCCAAGGTGTTTAAAAGTCCTTGGGGCCAAGGTGTTTAAAAGTCCTTGGGGAAAATTGTTGAACTTGATTTCTTAAATGAAATGTATCACTTGAGCCAATATGACATGTATAGTACATTGAGATGCATGAGATGCATGATTTAATGTTCTTGTTGAAGCATGAGATGCTTGTTTAAATGAAATGTGGAAGCATGGAATTGCTTGATTTAAAGTATGCTTTGAGCATGTGTAAAGGTTGTTTATAAGCATGTTTTACAAATGGTTTAAATTGCATTATTGAATGGTTTTAAAGAGCACTCCTCACTAAGCTTTGGCTTACGCTCTCTCGTTTTCTTGATTCAATAATGCAGAGCATTAGAGTACATTGAGGGCAGCAAGAGAAGGCAAGCAAACAAGTTCAAGTAAAGCTCAATGTATGGATGGTTTTGTTAAACATTTTAGCTTTTGGTTGATTTGGCAATGGGGGACCAATGTGTATGTTTTGGGAGGTCTTTGAGACTCCCTATGGATGTTAAATGTTGTTGTGGTTGCTGGCTTTTGGATTGAATTCCTATTGCTTGCTTTTGAAGGTTTATTGCTTAAATGTTAGCTTAAGTAGGAAGCATGCCTATAGAATTGGGGCTTTCTATGTGTGATGTTTATATGTTGAATTGATGATGCAAATATGTCTTATATATGTTTAATTGCACGCTGGTAAAGTTTGGTAGCGTTTGGAGTATGTTTGAGTGGTCAATTGCATGTTTTAGTTTGCTTTTATGCTGAAATCTGAGCAGGCGTTTCGGAACAGTGTGTACCGTTTCGGAACGGGTGCCTGGAATGAACCTAGGGGTCCGAAACGGGGTGCACCGTTTCGAAACGGATTGCTCACTGCCAGACCCCCGTTGCGGAACTGGTATCGGAACGGCCCAAGTTTCGGAACAGGGTCAACCTGTTTCGAAACGGTCGACCGTTGGGGGCTGACATGGGCGGTTATATGTTTTGAAATGTTCGCGTTTTGGTCCTGAGTCTTGTATATGCAATTGTATGAGTTTGAGATGTCCTTTTGAGCTGAATTTTCACAGGGAAGCATGAAACCTGACTAATTTCAAGTTGGTAACTTTAATTTGGGTTAAGTCCCTTAGTTTATCAGAATTTACAATTTGGTCCCTAAAGTTGTAATTTGTTCAATTGGGTCCCCGTTTGATCTCTGATGTTTGTGATCTTTTAGTTTGTTGTTTGTATGATCACAATTAGGGTTAATGTGCATCTAGACACGATTAAAAAGAAAAAAAAGGGTCGTTAATCAAGGTTGACTTTCGGGTTGACTTTGGTTTTCCCCGTGTGACTTTCTTAATTCGGGTCAACCGTCTAGACCGGGTTAAGGGGGTTACATTTGGTGGTATCAGAGCCAGGTTCTCGAGTAATTGGGAATGTTGTTATGCATGATTGAAGCATGGTTTGGTATGTATGCTTGTTGTATGAAAGCATGTTCAGTGTTGTGATGTGATGATGTGTATGTGATGCATGTTGTGATGATGCATGATGAGGGTACCCATTGCCAAACAAAAGCTAAAGAGATGATGTTGTTTTTGAAAGAAATTGAGCTTGAATACTTGGAATTTGCTTACCTTGCTGGTCCTGACTTGTTTTATTTTGTATTGTTATGCATGGTAAAAGTATGGCACCACGTAGAGAGTTAAGGAGTAGCGCGAGAGCTACGACCCCGGAGGGGAATGTGAATGAGGAAAATACGGGTAGTGCTGTGTTACCTCCTCCTCCACCTGGTGGTGGTGGTGCGGAGAGGGGAAGAGCTGGAGCTGAGGCAGCTGGTGCTGGAGCTGCAGGGCCTGAGGTTGGTCAGGGGCAAGCGATGCCTGACATGTCTGTGCTGGTGCAAGCTATTGCGGGTGCTTTTCGAGCAGCAGTAGCTGGAGCTCAAGGAGCTGGGCATCAGGGAGATGCTGGTGCTAGATTACCCTTGGAACGTCTGCGCAGTCTTGGTGGGACTGAGTTTAGGGGTACGTCGGCTGAGAGGTCAGAAGCATGGCTGGAGAGTACCAAGCGTGTCTTGGGACAGATGAGTTGCACTGATGTGCAAAAGCTGGGATGTGTGGTGTCTTTGCTGCAAGGTGATGCTTATACCTGGTGGACGACCACAATCTCTGGGATGGCTGATGCTGATGTTACTTGGACGTTCTTTCAGCATGCGTTCAAGAGGAGATATCTGGGAGTTAGATATCTGGACGAAAAGAAGCGTGAATTCATGTCTCTGACTCAAGGGAGCATGAGTGTGGCTGAGTATGAGGTGCAGTTTGTACGCCTTAGTCAGTATGCACCAGAGCTGGTACCTGATGAGCGCGAGAGGTGCGAGAGGTTTCATTATGGCTTGGTGACGGAAGTTAAGACCTATATGTTGGCTGCTGAGTACAATGATTTCGATGTGTTGGTTAGTCGATCCAAGGACATTGAGATGAACCTGAGTTTGTCTGATAAGGGTGCTGGAGCTAGTTCTGGAAAGAGAACTGCTGAGTATAGTTCCGGTGGTGGACGGAGCAAGAGAGGACGTGATCAGAGGTTTCAGTCCTCATCTAAGAGAGGTGGAGGTGCACCTGCTACGGGTGGCAATGCTAGAGCTGACCCTAGTGCTTGCTGGATTTGTGGTTCCCGTGGTCACTTGAAGCGTGACTGTCCTCGTGCTGGAAGGGAGGTGCAAGCTCCTGTGATGGCAGCTGGTTATGAGTGCTGGAACTGTGGTTCTGCTGACCATTTGAGACGTGATTGTCCGAGAATGGCTGGTGGTCAAGAGCGTGCTCCTGTTGTTGCAGCACCGCAGAGAGGTCGTGGGCGCGGTCGTGGTAATTTTTAGAGGCGAGAGGAAGGTGGTCGCGGAGTAGCTCATGTTGTGGCTATTCAACCTGAGGGTGGAGGCCAAGCGAGGGTGTATGCTCAGCGCGAGGGGAGGAATGATGCTGATGTGATTGCAGGTACCTTTACTTTGCAATCCTTGTCATTGCTTTCTTTGATTGATTCTGGATCTACGCATTCATACATTCTTCGTGAGCATGCTGAGTTGCTTGGTTTGCCTGTTGAGTCTTTGGATGTTGGTGTTAGAGTCACTAGTTCTTTTGGTGAAACTGTTGTGACTCGTAAGCTGTATAGAAGGTGTCCTTTGGTTGTTCAAGAGCATGTCTTTCATGTTGATCTTATGGAGTTGCCCTTTTATGGTTTTGATGTGATCCTTGGTATGGATTGGCTTGCTGAGCATCGCGCTGTTGTGGATTGTGAGAATAAGCGGGTTTCGCTTAAGCTTGCGGATGATTATGAAGTGGTGGTGGTTGGTGAGAATGTGAAGTTTCTTGCCAATGTTGTTTCTACCTTGGAGGCGAGCAGGATGTTGAGACAAGGTTGTGAAGCTTTTCTAGCTTTTGTGATGAATCCTAGTTCCAAGGAGCTGAGGGTGCAGGATATCAGGGTGGTGAAGGAGTTTCCTGATGTTTTTCCTGAGGAGTTGCCTGGTTTACCTCCTAATCGCGAGGTGGAGTTTGGTATTGAGCTGTATGAGAATACCACTCCAGTGTCCATTACTCCCTATAGAATGGCACCTAAGGAGCTGAAAGAGCTGAAGACGCAGTTGCAAGAGTTGCTTGATCGTGGTTTCATCCGGCCGAGTGTTTCGCCTTGGGGTGCTCCTGTCTTGTTTGTGAAGAAGAAAGATGGCACGATGAGGATGTGCATTGATTACCGTCAGCTGAACAAGTTGACTATCAAGAATCGGTATCCTTTGTCGAGGATTGATGATCTCTTTGATCAATTTCGGGGAGCTGCTGTGTTCTCTAAGATTGACTTGAGGTCAGGGTATTATCAGTTAAAGGTGAAGGATGTGGATGTGCCTAAGACAGCTTTCAGGACAAGGTATGGGCATTATGAGTTCCTTGTGATGCCGTTTGGGTTGACAAATGCTCCTGCTGCTTTCATGGACATGATGAATCGTGTTTTTCATGAATACCTGGACAAGTTTGTTGTGGTATTCATTGATGATATCCTTGTGTACTCGCGTACTGAGGAAGAGCACGAAGAGCATTTGAGGATTGTGTTGCAAGCTTTGTTGGAGAATCAGCTTTATGCTAAGTTGAGCAAGTGCGAGTTCTAGCTTAGAGAGGTGGTTTTTCTTGGGCATGTGGTCTTAGCTGGGGGGATTCGTGTTGATCCTCAGAAGATTGAAGCGGTGATGAACTGGAAAGTTCCTAAGTCTGTTCAGGAGGTTCGTAGTTTCCTTGGTTTGGCAGGATACTACCGAAGGTTTGTGGATGGTTTTTCCAAGATTGCTGCTCCTTTGACGAAGTTGTTGCAGAAAGATGTGAAGTATGAGTGGACAGAGGCAAGGCAGCAAGCTTTTGAGAAGCTGAAAATGGCTTTGACGCAAGCTCCTATCTTGGTTCAGCCTGAATCAGGGAAAGAGTTTGTAGTTTACAGTGATGCATCCTATGTTGGTTTGGGGTGTGTGCTGATGCAAGAGGGTAAGGTTGTGGCTTATGCGTCGCGGCAGTTGAAGGTGCATGAGCGCAATTATCCTACGCATGATATTGAGCTGGCTGCAGTGGTTTTTGCTCTGAAGATCTGGAGGCATTATCTGTATGGTGAGAAGTGTACTGTGTACACGGATCACAAGAGTTTGAGGTATCTGATGTCTCAGAAGGAGTTGAATCTTAGGCAGCGACGTTGGTTGGAGTTGCTCAAGGATTATGATCTGACGATAGAGTATCATCCTGGAAAGGCTAATGTTGTTGCGGATGCCTTGAGTAGGAAGGTAGCTGTTGAGCTGAGAGCTATGTTTGCTAGCTTGAGCATATCGCAGGATGGTGGTCTTGTTGCTGAGTTGCAAGTGAAACCATCATTGGTTCAGTTGATCAAGGATAAGCAGTTGTTGGATGATTCCTTGGTGTCTCATGTTCAGGATATCGCGGAGGGTAGACCTTCGGATTTCTGCTTTAATGAGGATGGAGTGTTGTGTTTTGGTAGTCGAATAGTAGTGCCTGCTGATGCTGAGTTGAGGCGTGCTATTCTAGCTGAAGGTCATAGTAGTCCTTTTGCTATGCATCCTGGTAGTACAAAGATGTATCGCGATCTTCGTGATGAGTACTATTGGGTAGGTTTGAAGAAGGATGTGGCAGAGTTTGTGAGCAAGTGTTTGGTGTGTCAGCGAGTTAAGGCTGAACATCAGGTTCCTTCTGGTTTGTTGCAACCGTTGAAAATCCCTGAATGGAAGTGGGAGAGGGTTACCATGGATTTTGTATCTGGTTTGCCTTTGTCTCCGTCAAAGAAGAATTCTGTCTGGGTGATTGTGGATCGCCTGACGAAGTGTGCGCATTTCTTGCCTGTGCATACTACGTTCTCTTTGGATAAGCTGGCAGAGCTGTACATTGCTGAGGTTGTGAAGTTGCATGGTGTGCCTAAGTCGATCGTGTCGGATAGGGATCCGAGGTTCACATCGCGTTTTTGGCAGTGTTTGCATCAAGCTCTGGGTACAAGGTTGCATTTCAGTACATCCTATCATCCTCAGTCGGATGGCCAGTCTGAGAGAGTTATTTAGATTTTGGAGGATATGTTGAGATGTTGTGTAATAGAGTTTCAAGGTTCTTGGGAGAAGCATCTGCCTTTGGTTGAGTTCGCTTACAACAACAGTTATCAGGCGAGTATACAGATGGCACCTTATGAGGCTCTGTATGGGAGGAAGTGTAGGACTCCTCTGTGTTGGGCTGAAACTGGTCAAAAGTTGGTTTCGATGCCTGCTTTGTTGAAAGGAACCACCGAGAAGGTGAAGCTCATTTGTGAGCGGTTGAAGGCTGCTTCTGATCGGCAGAAATCTTACGCGGATTTGAAGCGTAAGGAGATAGAGTTTGCGGTGGGTGATCGCGTGTTCTTGAAGGTTTCGCCTTGGAAGAAGGTGATGAGGTTTGGTCGGAAGGGTAAGTTGAGCCCTAGATACATTGGACCGTATGAGGTTATTGAGCGTGTGGGTCCTGTTGCGTATCGGTTGAGGTTACCTCAGGAGCTGGAGAAGATCCATGATGTGTTCCATGTTTCTATGCTCCGGAAGTATAGATCTGATCCTTCGCATGTGTTGCCTGTGGAGGAAGTGGAATTGAATCCGGATTTGACCTATGATGAGGAACCGGTGAAGGTTCTGGATTCAGATAGCAAAGTTCTTCGTGGCAAGACCATTGAGTTGGTGAAGGTGCTGTGGAAGCATCGCGGTGTTGAGGAAGCCACGTGGGAGCGGAAGGAAGATATGCTGAAGCAGTTTCCTTATCTCTTTCCTTCAGGTAAATTTCGAGGACGAAATTTCTTAAGGGGGGGAGAGTTGTAACGCCCCGGTTTTGGGCTTGGAAGTCTTGGGCGTTGACCGGTTGGTCAAAGTGCTGTTCGAATCGTAAGAGGTTAAATTAGGAAAGCCTAGTTCGGGTTGCATTAAAAATATGGAAAAATGTTCTAAAATCATCTTTTATTATAATTAAGTGAACTGTGAAATCAATTTTGGAAAATGAGTTTCGGAAATGTGACATTTTGGTTAGTGACCAAAATGTAATTTTTGAAAGTTTGGTGGCTATTTTATAAAGGGTTGAAACTTTGAATCTTTAAGGAGCTATTTACCCAAAGGGAGTTTCTCCAGATTTTTCTAAGATATTTTAACACATAATTCTGATTTTTAAAGAAAACAAAAAGGAGGGAAAATTTATTTTAGGCATTTTCTCATCTAACTTCCCATTTTCTTCTCTCTTTTTCTCTCAACCCAAACACTTAATTTCCAGAGATCTAAATCTGATTTTCTCACCTAAAATCCTTCTTTCAACTCTCAATTGATTGCAAATCATTGTACCTTCAAATCCTCTTCAATTGCTTCAAGTTTCATCAAGCTTTTCAATTCCAAAAAGAGGAGAAACTCAAGTTTGGAGGTAAGAACGTCCTTCTCCTCTGAACTTCAAGTTCTTTAATGAAATTCCTAAAGTTTTCAATCCTAATTTGATATTTAATTAAAGGTTTTAAGGTTGATTTATGGATCTTGGCTAATTATGCAAGAATTTGATGATTTCACATGATTTCTGTTTGATCTGTTAAATCTGTGTTTTGAGAAGTGTTTTTGATGTTAAATGATCATTAAATTGATGTGGAAATGAGTCTTGATTGATGCAATCCCGGATAGGTTGAGTTTCCTAATTTTAGCTTGTGTTTTAAGGTAGCTTTTGTGGTGATCTTGGTGATCTGATGTTGCTGGAGGTATAAGGATGTTTATAGGTTGTTTTTAGGTGTGTTTTGATGTTGATGGAAGTGAGGTTTTGCTGGTTTATGGCTGGGCCTTGTTTAGAAGTGTTTCGGATGCATTTTCGGTTGTGTTTGGTGGCCGAAAATGGAGGTTTTGTGAGAGCAGCGAGTTTAGATGCTTTCATTGAAGCAATTAATGCATGATGATGCATTAATCCTCTGCTTTAATGTGTTGAATCAGGGGAGGCATCCTTGGATCCAAGAATTGTTGATCCGGAGGCTTGATTTGGTGCTTTGGCTTGAAGCAAAGTGGAAATCGGTGAGTGAAAATGGATTTACAGCTTTAAAACCAAAGGTTGAAGGTTTTGGGAGCTTAGTTTAAGTCTAAACAACTTTGCTAAGCTCAAGTGTAAGTTTTCGGATTTCTCTCTAAGTGGTGGCCATGTTTTGGTGTAATGTAAAATGATGATTTTGCATGATTTGATTACTGTTTTGGAAGCATGTTAATTGCTGATGATTTAGCATGATAATTGCTGATGTTTAAAGCCATGTGATGAAGGTAACTCTAGGTAAGAGTGCCTTGTTTTTATGCATTGTTTAAGTGATGATTTAATGCTTTGAGATGCATGATGAAATGGCTTGGTTTAATGCTTAAAAACAGTGGATTATATGATGTATAAAGTGTATATTGGCAAGTGATGGTTTGTAAAAGTGAAGGTCACTAAGGTGGTTAAAAGTCCTTGAGTGAGCCTTGTTACCTAAGATCATCAAGGTGTTTAAAAGTCCTTGGATGAATCTTGTTGCGGACACTAAGGTGGTTAAAAGTCCTTAGGTGCTCCTTTCCATGGTGTTTAAAAGTCCATGGGGCCAAGGTGTTTAAAAGTCCTTGGGGCCAAGGTGTTTAAAAGTCCTTGGGGTAATTCAAGCTACGGACACAAAGGTGGTTAAAAGTCCTTGTGTGGTCCTCATTCATGGTGTTTAAAAGTCCATGGCCAAGGTGTTTAAAAGTCCTTGGGGCCAAGGTGTTTAAAAGTCCTTGGGGAAAATTGTTGAACTTGATTTCTTAAATGAAATGTATCACTTGAGCCAATATGACATGTATAGTACATTGAGATGCATGAGATGCATGATTTAATGTTCTTGTTGAAGCATGAGATGCTTGTTTAAATGAAATGTGGAAGCATGGAATTGCTTGATTTAAAGTATGCTTTGAGCATGTGTAAAGGTTGTTTATAAGCATGTTTTACAAATGGTTTAAATAGCATTATTGAATGGTTTTAAAGAGCACTCCTCACTAAGCTTTGGCTTACGCTCTCTCGTTTTCTTGATTCAATAATGCAGAGCATTAGAGTACATTGAGGGCAGCAAGAGAAGGCAAGCAAACAAGTTCAAGTAAAGCTCAATGTATGGATGGTTTTGTTAAACATTTTAGCTTTTGGTTGATTTGGCAATGGGGGACCAATGTGTATGTTTTGGGAGGTGTTTGAGACTCCCTATGGATGTTAAATGTTGTTGTGGTTGCTGGCTTTTGGATTGAATTCCTATTGCTTGCTTTTGAAGGTTTATTGCTTAAATGTTAGCTTAAGTAGGAAGCATGCCTATAGAATTGGGGCTTTCTATGTGTGATGTTTATATGTTGAATTGATGATGCAAATATGTCTTATATATGTTTAATTGCACGCTGGTAAAGTTTGGTAGCGTTTGGAGTATGTTTGAGTGGTCAATTGCATGTTTTAGTTTGCTTTTATGCTGAAATCTGAGCAGGCGTTTCGGAACAGTGTGTACCGTTTCGGAACGGGTGCCTGGAATGAACCCAGGGGTCCGAAACGGGGTGCACCGTTTCGAAACGGATTGCTCACTGCCAGACCCCCGTTGCGGAACTGGTATCGGAACGGCCCGAGTTTCGGAACAGGGTCAACCTGTTTCGAAACGGTCGACCGTTGGGGGCTGACATGGGCGGTTATATGTTTTGAAATGTTCGCGTTTTGGTCCTGAGTCTTGTATATGCAATTGTATGAGTTTGAGATGTCCTTTTGAGCTGAATTTTCACAGGGAAGCATGAAACCTGACTAATTTCAAGTTGGTAACTTTAATTTGGGTTAAGTCCCTTAGTTTATCAGAATTTACAATTTGGTCCCTAAAGTTGTAATTTGTTCAATTGGGTCCCCGTTTGATCTCTGATGTTTGTGATCTTTTAGTTTGTTGTTTGTATGATCACAATTAGGGTTAATGTGCATCTAGACAAGATTAAAAAGAAGAAAAAAAGGTCGTTAATCAAGGTTGACTTTCGGGTTGACTTTGGTTTTCCCCGTGTGACTTTCTTAATTCAGGTCAACCGTCTAGACCGGGTTAAGGGGGTTACACAATCTCTGTGGGAGACGATATATTTTATACTATTACTTGACAGGAGTGTGCACTTGCGCTCATATTTAGAGAACACTAAAATGCTCTACAAGTTTTTGGCACCGTTGTCGGGGATTGGTAACAAAAAAATTCATTTTTTAAATTTATGCATCTTTATTTATTTGCATTTAATTTTCAGTTTTTATTTATTCTATTTTTAATCGGAAAAAAAAAAGAATTTTACAGTTTCCTTTGCTAAGTGCATGACCAGGGCAAACCTAAAAGGCGAAATTGTTTACATTGACGATATTGAACGAAGAGCAAGAGAACTCAAAAAGAAGATCAGAACAGCGCTTGGGAAAACTAAAGAAGAGAGAAAAGTAGAGGAAAGCACGGAAGTAATAAACGACAATCCTGCCAACAATGCTCAGAACGGCAGGGATGGGCAGCAAGACCCACCGCCCAGAGAACATCAGCAAGTTCAACCAAGGCAAGCGGCCCCTATTTCGCCCAGGCAGTCACAGTACGTTCGAACCACCAGGGACTACTTAGAACATGACTTCAGAGGGTTCGATCCTACAGTGACAGAACCTGAGATTGAGGCAGATTACTTTAAGTTGAAGCCCATGATGTTCAACATGATCAACACATTGGGGCAATTTGGTGGAACTGCCACAGAAGATGTTTGGCGACACTTAAGAGGATTCTTGGACATATGCGGAGCATTCAAAATACACGGAGTCCACCAAGACATGCTAAGGCTAAAATTATTCCCCTATTCACTTAGGGATAGGGCAAAGTAGTGGTTGAACAACCAGCCAGCAGGGTCATTCAACACATGGACAGAGATGTGTATGGATTTCCTGGATCGTTTTATCCCATCCAATGTCACTGACAAATTGAGAAACGAGATCACAGCCTTCCACAAGGGGATGATGAGCCAATGTATGAAGTATGGGAGTGGTACCAACAAATGCTTAATAACTGCCCGCTCCATGGTTTTCCGGCTTGGACACAGGTATCAATGTTTTACAACAGGGTGAACTACCCAACTTGAATGATGATTGATGCCTTAGCCAACGGAATTATTCTTGACAGACCACTAGAGAAGGCTCTACAGATCTTGAACCAAGCCGCCAAGAACGACTATAAGTACATAATAGCCCGCAGAGGCGGTGTTAGGTGTCCAGCAGTTGTGAACGAAGTAGAAGCATCAAAGTCTGTCAATGCCCGCCTCGACAACCTAACAGAGCTGGTCATGAACATGGTGAAACCCACTAGGAAAGTCTATGAGGCCAAGGTTGTAGAGTCATTCTGTGATGAATGTGAGGGCAACCAAGATTCCTCTGAATGTACTACATCTGCCAATTTCATGGGGGATACGAGAGGAACAGCAGGCCCAACACGAATAGGTACAACCCTTGTTGGAAGAATCATCCAAACTTCTCCTGGAGGAATCCTAAAACTGCTGCCAATCCACAACAGCAACAGGGAGGCTACCAGCAAAAACCAGTCTAGACAGCAAGCTCAGCAGCCACAAAACAATAATTCACTAGAAGCAACCCTTCAAACTTTTATTTTTAACACTAGTGAATTTATTGTTCATACAAATAAGTTTATTGATAAAACTAAGTCATTCATGGGCAAGACAGAGATGAGGATGAACAACAATGAGGCTGCAATAAAGAATCTGGAAACCCAGTATGGGCAGTTCATTGCGATTTATAGCAGCAGGACAATGGGTGCAGCATCCAACAGTACATAGGCAGCAGTTAAGCCCATATATGAGCAATGCAAAGCCATACCAGTACATAGGAAAATACATAAGAGAAACAACCAGCACAGAAAGAACTACCTGCCACGGCAACATCCACAACAGCCGCCTCGGCTGTTGAGCTTGACAGCAGTCCTGAAACGGATGATCCTCCATAGTTAAAGTTTCCATGCAAAGAACGTATAGAGGACATCTGCCTACCAGCACCTTTCCCCCAAAGGCTAAAGCAACAGAAACAGAAGCACCAGTTCAGGAAATTCATGGATATTCTGAAGCAGCTACACATAAACATACCTCTCATAGAAGCCATTCAGAACATGCCCAACTATGCCAAATACCTCAGGGACATGATTTCTAAGAGGAAGAGAATTGGGGAGTTTGAAACAGTTGTTGTAACAGAGGAGTGCATAGCCATGCTACATAACAAGTTGCCTCCCAAGCAAACAAATCCAGACAGCTTTGTTATACCATGCAGAATAGGAAGCAAGCATGAAACAAAAGCCCTGAGCGACTTAGGAGCCAGCATAAACTTGATGCCCAAGGCAGTCTTTGAGAAACTAGGATTTGGGCAAGCCAAACCTACCTCCATTATGTTGATGTGGAACATGGGGAGCTGACCATGAGGGTAGACAATTAGAGCATCAAGTTAAATGTGTTACAACCCTCATAAAATGAAAAGGAAGGATGCCTTGATGCTCAGGCCGCCAAAATCATCATAGAGATGGGTCAAGGCAGCAGCTGTCACGGCAGACGAAAGGGCAGGCTGAAGGACCCAGTAGTACACCACCTTAAAGAACATGAGGACCCCCCAGGAGGGAAAGACAAGAAACACCACCTCAGGAAGTGGTTATGTCTGGGAGATGCACCCAAATGCACTCCTAACATAACTTAATAATTTTTTTCTTTATTTTCTTTATTTTTTATTTTTATGTTTTAGGAATATAATTTAATTTATTGTAATTTATTTTTATTAGGATTAGATTTTAAACTAGTTAAATTTATTTTTTCACATTTTTATTTAGTATTTAATTATCATTATTTTTATTTCAGACTTTAGGAATAAAAGAGCTGGATTAAGAAGAAGGCCCAACAAGGAGCCCACCCAACATCCCGCCAAGACATCCAAGGGCGGACCAGCGTAGACAGCGCATAACGGCTAGTTTCCCGCTAATGGCTAGCTGCCAATGGCTACAGAAATAACGGGCAGGAATCTCGTAACGTGCGCGAAACAACTTGACTGTTGGACATTTAATGCCTCTCTGGTATCTCCTGGCGGCCTCCATTTAAACCTCACTCATTCCATTCAATTAATTTACTTTCACCTCCTTGCTATCTTGTTCTTGCATCCACTACTCTCTAGCTAATTACCTTCTTTTTCAAGTTTTAGTTAAATTTCAACTGCCTCACAAATGGCTTCTACATCAGCACCCAAACCCACCTTCAAACGCTTCTACTCCAAGGAAGATAAGAAGAGATACAAATATCAGTTTGCCAAGTAGGCCATTTGGGAGGAGCAAGGTTTCCACTACACGAAGCAAACAGGGGACCTTGTCTTAGAGCTCGCCTTGTTCGAGACCATCCACAGAAAGGGGTGGGAAATATTCGCACAGCAGTTGGAGATGGCCAACATCACCATGGTTAGAGAATTTTATGCCCATCACCCCCGCCATGTGCTGCCATTCTTCTACGTTCGAGGGGAGCCTGTCAAGTTGAACGCCACCGTGATCGATAGCTTCTACGGCCTAAAAATGGACGACAACCCTCACGAGGAATGGAGGGAGTCATTGACGGCTGTCGACTATGACATAATCAAGGCCAAGTTGTGCAAGCCCAACACGCCGTGGTTGGCAGGAAAGCATGGCGGCTCTGTCCAACGCCGCCACGTGCTGCCCGAGCCTATGATATGGATTACCTTCATCAAAAGGTGTCTGTTGCCCACCTCCCACAACTCAACTGTTGATCGGTCGTGCCTCGCACTCATTCACATCATTATGGTGAACTGACCCATCAATGTTGGGGAAATAATATGTAAAGAGATCCACAACTGCTTCCACAAGATGAAGGGCAGGCTATACTTCTCGTCACTCATCACCGGCCTTTGTGCCAACTTCAACGTCCCAACTGACCCAGAAGATGAGATGACGACCGTTAAAGAGAGGTGGACCAGGAATGTCCACCTGCAGATGATGCAGGCCTCAGAGACAAAGCCCATCACTCCCAGCCATCCCTCTGCCACTTAACCAGCCACTTCAGCCGCCCCTGGAAGTACTGAAGTTGCCCCAACAAATGAAGTCCTCACTCTGTTGTATACCCTCATCGACAGCAACAAAATGATCGAACAACAGTAGCTGACCTTCATGAAGTATGTGGGAGAGGTCCAAGAGGCCTTTGTGGCCTATCTCCTGTAGAAATACCCAAATGACGACCCCACCTTGCCACCCTACCCTGCAGATCTTCCTGTCGTAGCTGCCCCGGGACAAGAAACACCCTCAATTGTAGATGCCCGTCACGCCGCCTTTTGCCGCCAGATGCCGTCTCCAATGCACTACCCATCATATTCTGACACTCTGCTTTCAACACGATGGCACTCACTCGAGCAGCATCAGCAACACCATTCCCGCATCTGCACAGCGGCAATGGTGGCAAACACCTCCTCCTCAGAAGAGGTTGAACAGCAGCTGCCAGCAACAGCTACCAACAACAGCACTAGCAGAAGTAGTATCCCCAACGGCGATTGATCCTCTGACAGAACCAATAGAGGAAGGAACAAGGAAGATGAAGCGGCACATCATAGCCGCCGAGCCAGAGGATGAGGAGACATAATCAGATGAGAGTGGTAACATAGTGAGAAACAAGGCTAGGCTTGTTTCTCAAGGTTACACTCAAGAAGAGGGAATTGATTTTGATGAAACTCATGCACTCATTGCTAGAATAGAAGTTATTAGGATGCTTCTTGTATTTACATGTTACCATGATTTCAAGCCTTTTCAAATGGACGTAAAAAGTGCTTTTCTAAATGGTTTTATAAATGGAGAAGTGTATGTTGAACAACCACCGGGTTTTGAGGATCCCAAATTTCCAAATCGTGTTTTTAAACTAACAAAAGCTCTTTATGGTTTAAAACAAGCTCCTAGAGCATGGTATGAAAGGCTTTCAAACTTTTTGATTGAAAAAGGTTTTGAAAAGGCAAGGTGGATACTACACTTTTTACAAAAAGATAATGCAATGACATCTTAGTAGTACAAATTTATGTTGATGATATTATCTTTGGGTCTACTAATGAGTGTTATTGCAAAGAATTTTCTAAGCTAACGAGAGGTGAGATCGAAATGAGCATGATGGGAGAGCTCTTATTCTTTTTGGGGCTCCAAATCAAGCAAAGGAAGGATGTCACCTTCATCAATCAAGCAAAGTACGTGAATGACATGCTCAAGAAGTTTGGCTTGGAGAATGTGAAACCTCAAGCCACTTCTATGAGTTCTTCTTTGAAGCTTGACAAAGATGAAGGAGGTAAGTATGTTGATTCTAAGCTTTATAGATCTATGATAGGTTCTTTGCTTCACCTTACCGCAAGTAGACCAGATATTGTGTTTAGTGTTTGCTTGTGTGCTAGGTTTCAAGCTAGTCCTAGAGAATCACACCTAGTAGCCATAAAGAGAAATTTTAGATACCTTAGAGACACACCTAACATAGGCCTTTGGTATCCTAAGGATTCTTCCTTTAACCTTCATGCCTTCTTAGATGCGAATTATGGGGGATGCAAAATAGATAGGAAAAGTACCTCCGGAACATGTCAATTTTTAGGTAGTATGCTCGTATCTTGGTTCTCTAAAAAAAGAAATGTAGCCTTATCTACCATCGAAGCGGAGTATATATCCTTAGGGAGTTGTTGTGCTCAAGTCCTTTGGATAAAACAACAACTCTTAGATTATGGTATCCAAGTAGACACCATACCCCTTAAGTGTGACAACACTAGTGTCATTTGTCTCACTAAGAATCTCATCCAACACTCTAGAACTAAACACATAGAAATTAGACATCATTTTATTAGAGATCATGTTGCAAAAAATTATGTAGTTCTAGAATATGTTGACACCTTAAACCAATTAGCTGATATTTTTACCAAACCTTTAGTTAAAGAGCATTTTTAAACCCTTAGGAGAGAGTTAGGTTTAACTAGCCTTTCTTGACCCTTTTAGGTCCCAAATGGTAAAATTCTTGCTTGAAATTCATTGATATTCATGCCTATGTTAATTTGCATTACATTGCTTCTATTCTTGTAGCAAAGGGGAGTATGTAAATGTTTTTTTGCCTATTGTCTTCGCTCATTCATCTTAATCATGCATTTTGAATCGATTAAAAATCGATTTTTCACTAACTTTGTGCCCAAACTGCACATTCAGGCATATGTGTATCAAAACGGGTACCCATGTTTCGATACGGGCTACATCAAAGGAGATCATTGAACCAAATTGTATCGAAACGGACACACTGGTTTTGAATCATTTTGGTTTTGGAACAATCTATATCGAAACACCCTCTATCTGTTTCGATACGAGCATCTTTGTGAGAATCGATACAGTCAAACCTGTACCAAAACTGTCATAGGGTTTCGGAACGGTCGATTTCGTCTCGATACGCCTGTTTTGATACGACTCTACCTGTATCGAAACGCGTATCTAGAAAAGCCTCTATTTAAAGGGTTTGCATCTTTAAATCAACTTTTCATTAAACACAAACCTCTCAAAACCCTAACCCTAATTTTTCCTTTAAATACACATCAATCCTAAACATTTTTCACTCAAATCTTGAAGGTTTTTTTAGTTTTCAACTCCAATCTAAGCAAGATTCATCAAGCTTGTGCATCTACATTCATTTATTCATCCAAAATCCCAAATCAATGTATTTTTCTATTTTTTTCTCTTTTCAATTTTCGTTTAAATTATCTAGTTTAAAATTATTTCTTTTGTATATATTACATATTTATACTATGGTTTCAAAGTCTTTGTAAAAGTTTCTTCAAAACTCAAAACTTTTGATTCGAATATAAAATTTTTAAACCGTATATTTTTTTTGTTTTTGAAATCATCTTTTTTAAAAAAAATTATTATTGTATATATTTAAACCTTTTTTATAGGATATTCATTGGATTGAATGTGAATTTTAATGTATACATATTTTTTGCTTGCTTAAAACGTTTTTAGGCTTTTTCAATGGCTCACAGGAAGCGAAAGACCGAAGAGATGGGTGAAGGATCTAAAGCTACTGTTGATGACTCCTCTCGTCCTAACCTTGCTCTTCTCTTCACTAAGAGTCTCTGAAACAATGAATCTCGCACGAACTTCAAGCTCTATCAAGACACCATCATTCGCCGTGAGCGTATGGTCGATATGACCTTTCTTGACTCTGAACGCTTTTACTTCAAATATCTACCTCTTTTACAGTGTTGGGGATTCTTGTTTTTCATGACTATACCCGGCATTCTTTACAATAACCTTGTTTTTCTATTTTATGCTAATGCCCGGTTAGTGAGTAACCAAGACCATTCTGAAGTCATAGCCATAGAGTCCTATCTTATGGGGAAAATGGTCCGCATTGAGCCATCAACCTTGGTCAATTTCCTAGGCCTTGTCGATGAAGGAAATGAAGACGAGTCCTCTTTGTGCTCTAGGATTAGCTCGGTTCTCTCCTTAGATGTTCATGATCGGTTCTTGCATCTTATAATATCTTGGTGGTTCCGTCTCTCCGGAGGCAAGTTTGCTCACATCTGCCAAGTTGACAACTTTTGGCTTGAGTGCTTGTGTTGAGTGCATAAATATTCTATATTTTAGCCCTCATTTAGCCATATTATTGATGCACTCAAGCATGTTTTGTTGCATTTTAGGATAGAATTTGCATAAACATCGCATATGGATAATTTTGCACAGATACTACTGATTTCGATCAACTCTTGTAGGTACCTATCGTGGCAGCAACCAGGGCAGCAGAGGAACAGAAGATAACCGCAGAGCTGGAGTGAAGGGTTGAAGAAAACTGCCTTATACATCACCGTCGTGACAGTTGCCGTGACAGAAGTGACGACAATGAAGATAATGGAGATGGAAAATGCGAAGTGGAGTTCGAATGATAGAGGATTTAAAGCCTGATTTCTGTAGACCACTTGCATAATTTTTGGAGCCTATAAGCACAAGGAAAGCCTTGCCCAAAGCTTGAGGAGAAAGTCAAAGCAAGAAGATAGAGCGAATTAAGGGACGTTTATGCAGAGATTTAGTCTTTAAATAAGTTGTACTTTAATTCAAACTAGTATTCTTGGCCCCTAAGGAAGCTTACACCCAAAGCCTATATATATGCTTGTGTTTCGACAAGGATAGAGAGCTCCCAGCCGTCTTCCCCCATAAACCCTAGTTGTTCACTTCTTCATCATGTTCTAAATCTTCCCTAGGGCTAAGGGTTGATCTTGTAAAGTAGTTGTAAGGGTTATACTATTTCTTAGTTTTTTCTGTTCAATCAATAAAACTTCAAGTTCATTTACTCTGGTTTCAACATCTCATAAGGGTATCGAGAGAGCATTGTGAGGTTATCTATTTACTTAATATCGGGAGAGTTAAATATAAGAAAAGAGTAAACACAGTTTTCCAGTTTATGGTTAAACTATCTTGGCCTAGGGATAGGTACAAGTTTAAGCGGCTAAAGAAGAATTCACAAACATCGGTGTTCATCCTTCGATTCAAGCCGGGAGGTATCATCCAAGACGTGTTCGCCGACAGAACTTGGACCTAGGAATAGGACAAGTCACACCAGGGGTTCTTGCCGAACTTGAAGTAACGAAGTTGTTGATCGCTGGCGCGACAACAGCAGACCTCTACCGCGATAGGTTCCACGACATAAGCAACAGAGGTCCTATGAACAGTTCAATACCTGCACTATAGAACAAATCAATACTAGCCTACTTTATCAATCTGATTTCCTCCTCTATTTCCCTCGTCTACTTTAGTTTTACTTCAATCCAACCAATTCTCAATTATCTGTGTTTTTATTTTTCTTGTGCATGAAAATTAATTCTGAAGTTGTCCCAATCCCTATGGAGACGATATCTTTTATACTGTAACCCCCTTAACCCGGCCCAGACGGTTGACCCGAATTAAGAAAGTCACACGGGGAAAACCAAAGTCAACCTGAAAGTCAACCTTGATTAACAACCCTTTTTTTTCTTTTTAATCTTGTCTAGATGCACATTAACCTTAGATGTGATCACACAAACATCCTACTCAGGGATCACAAACATCAGAGATCAAACTGGGACCCAATTGAACAAATTACAACTTTAGGGACCAAAATGTAATTTCTGAAAACTTTAAGGACTTAACCAGATTTTAAGTTACCAACTTAAAATTAATCATGTTTCATGCTTCTCTGCCAAATTTCAGCTCAAACGGATAACCCAAACTCATACAATTGCACAAACAAGTTTCAGGGCCAAAATGCAAACATTCTGAAACATTTAACCGCCCGAGTCAGCCCCCAACGGTCACCCGTTCCGAAACAGGCAAAGCCCGTTTCGAAACACGGGGCCGTTCCGCAACGCGTTCCGCAACGGGGGTCTGGCAGTAGCCAAACCGTTCCGGAACGGTGGCACCCGTTTCGGACGCCTGGGTTCATGCAGGGCACCCGTTCCGAAACGGTGTCATCTGTTCCGAAACGCCTAGCCCAGATTGCTGCATTTTGCTCACTCAAACACATCATTGACCATCCAATCATGCTCCAAAAGCCACCAAACTTTACCAACATGCAATTCAACATAAATGAGACATACTTGCATCATCAATTCAACAGAAACACAACATATAAGAAAAGCCCCAAAATCTATAGGCATGCTTCCTACACAAGCAACCATTTAGGCACAAACCTTCCAAATCAATCTCATTAAAGCTAAATCATGTTCCAACAACATTAGCAACAACATTAAAACATTCTTGATCCAACATATACGATCACATACAAATAAACCCGAGAGATTCTACCCCATTGCCTTTATTAACTATAGCTATTCACCGAGACATACATCTCCATTGGAGTCCACCTTGAATCCCTTGCTCCTTGCTGTCCAAACTTCAAGATTCTGCATTGATGGACAAAAAGGAGCGTAAGCACATAATGCTTAGTGAGGAATGCTCAAAACCAAAACACCATCAATGCAGCGGGTCATTAAACACTTTTAAAACAAACCCGATTTGTTTACCAAAGCCATGTTTGGAAACCCTTTTCAACATCAAGCTCAAAACCATGCATTGCACATACATGAAAACCAACCCTTAGCTTAGCAAGCTAAGAAAACCTTTTCAAAGAACAACTCACAAAAGAAAATCAACCATTTAGCCAATCCATGCATAAACACCATATGCAAAGCTTAAAACAAAACCATGGAAAACACTCCCATCTCACAACATACCTTTCTTAAACTTGAAAGCCATTTCGAGCAAGAAACCTTTTAAAACCATAACTCAAATAATCCATCACATGCATTTAACCAAGGCAACATAGGAACCATAACATCATCTTCACATGCCTTTAAAAACAAATCTTACAAGACTCCAATGCAATAAAGATATTTCATGCTCACATGCATCATTTACCAAATGATAACCAACACTTGTTCAACTTATCAAGTAAACATGCATTCACAAGTATTATACACTTTACATGCAACCATGCATCTTTTCCAAGCATCTCATGCCTCACATGCAATTATGCATCATTTCAAGCATCCCATGCTTCTTTACAATCAAGAATATCATATTGGCCTTCAAGTGATCAACCGCCTTCACTTTTCAACTCAACATCCAATCGGATACGCGGATTCCGAGCGTTGTCCCTACGCTCCCTACACCCTACCAATCCAAGGTCTCCCAAATGGACTTTTAACCACCATTTGACCTCAACATCCTAAGGTTCCCATGTATGGACTTTTAACCACCATACAACCTTAGCTTTTCTCCAAGGTTCCCATGTATGGACTTTTAACCACCATACAACCTTGACATGCACAAGATTCCCATGTATGGACTCTCAAACACCATACAACCTTTGCATTCACCGATTGGTAGTTGTAGAACATCACTAACGTGATCCGGGACACCCTACACAAGATCCACACATGGACTTAACACTGCCATTGTGATCTCAACAAGCACAAGGTTCTCACATATGGACTTTTAACCACCATATAACCTTTGCTCAACCAAGGTCCTCGAATGGGCAACACCACCATTATGACCTCAATCATCTCGTTAGGATACTTGAAGGGAGCTTTTCCGGTCCACTCTTGACCACTCCACCTCCAAGGCGACTTAATTCACGGTGCACCCAATCCTATAGCCGGCTAACTATATCCGATCAACAAACCAAGAACCACTTACATCACTTGCCAATATAACCATCTTACCACATTAGTCCAATGTTTCACATGCATAACCAATATGCAAAACCATTCCACTTTAATCCAATGATTCACATGCATAACCAATATGCAAAACCATTCCACATTAATCCAATGATTCACATGCATAACCAATATGCAAAACCATCATTTATCATCATCAATTCACTGTTTTAAAGCATTACACAAAGCCATGAAACACCATGCAACACCATGCATCAAAACCACATTTTCAATGTATAAAAACCAAGGATCTCTTACCTTGAGCATCCTTCACATACGGCTTTCAATACCAGCATTAAACCATGCTAAAATATGCTTACAAAACAGAATTAAACCATGCAAAACACATGCATATCAACCATCGATCACAATTGCTTTAAAAGCCAATTCACAACACAATTCAAGAGCAAAAACCATTTACTTACTCTTGAGCTTAGCAAAGTTGTTTAGACTTAAACTAAGCTCCCAAAACCTTCAAACCTTGGTTTAAAAGCTGAAAACCCAACTTCACTCACCGATAACCAAAACAAGGCTAGCCAACAAGCCTTCCAAGCATCCGGAACCTTCCGCAACACCTCTAAAGCTCACGGATCAAACTCCCCTGTTTCAAGCACACAAAAACAGAACATTAATGCATCATTATGCATTAAGAACACTAGCAACAAGACTCAACTCGCTGCTCATCACAAATCAAACAATTCGGCTACCAAACACAACCGAAATCACCTCTAAACACTTCCAAAACTTAGCCCAGCCAAGATCCATCACTTATAACCATATTTAAACATCAATTAACATTCAAAAAGATCACAAACACGTCCTTATACCTCCAGGTATAACAGATCACCAAAAACACTCCAAAAACAACCAAAAACTCAAGCCAAACTTAGGAAATTCAACCTATCCAGGATTGCATTGATTAAACCTCAACTTCTAATCAATTTAGCATTCATTTAACATCATTTTGACACTCCAAAACACTGCCCAAACAGATCACACGAATATTTCACCAAAATCACCAAATCTTGCATTTTAACCAAAAATCAAGATTCCAATTGAAAAGCCATTAACAAAACATAAATCAAGGATTGAGAACTTAGGAATTTCAGTAAAGAACTGATAGTTTATAGGAGAAGGACGTTCTTACCTCCAAACTTGAATTTCTCCTTTTTAGAGCCAAAAAGCTTGATGAAACAACTTGCAAATTGAGAGGTTTTGTTGATGAGATGATTAGGAATCAAATGAGAGTTGAAATGAGAGATTTAGATGCCAAAATCAGAGAAGGAAATCTGGAGAATTGTGTTTGGGTTGAGAGAAAATGAGAGAAAAGGAAAATTGAGAGAAAATGGAAAGTTAGTTAAGAAATGGTAAAAATGGTTTCCCTCCACTTTCATAATCTTTAAAATCAGAATAAAGCCTTAAAATATCTTAGAAAAATCTGGAGAAATCCTTTTTGGAATAATAGCTCCTTAAAGATTCAAAGTTTCAATCCTTTATAAAACAGTCACCAAACTTTCAAAAATTACATTTTGGTCACTAGCCAAAATGTCAACCTTCCGAACCTCATTTTCCAAAATTGATTTCACAGTTCACTTATATATATTAAAAGATGATTTTAGAACATTTTTCCACATTTTTAATGCAACCCGAACTAGGCTTTCCTAAATTCACTCTCATATATTCGATCAGCACTTTGACCGAACCGGTCAACGCCTAAAACTTCCAAGCCCAAAACCGGGGCGTTACAACTCTCCCCCCCTTAGGAAATTTCGTCCTCGAAATTTCAACCGGCGAAAAGAGAACCACAACCTTCTCAAAGCAACACACAAGACAACACAACCGCCTCAACCTCACTGAACACATTCCACACAAAACCTCCACCATACACTGTTCACAAATCCAAACTCTCAAAGGTAACCACGACTTAACCTTCCACATAACCGGACTGTACACAATCCCAACATCAACCTGAAGAACTTCAGCTCTTACAGCAGACAACACTGTAACACACAACTCCCAAGACTTGTCTACACAGAGACAACCACCAAACCAACTCAGCCACTAGGCAACTTCTCTGCTTCTAAAACTCTTGCGACTCCCAAACCTCTTCCAAAGATTTTTCCCAATAAGCAAAAATCCTTAAACATCAACTGTTTACTCAAGCTCTTCAACGAAGCTGACAATCCTTCACATCCGCCACAAACATTACCATAACAGCTCACCAGGACTACTCACCCAGATACAAAAAATTACATCACAACCCTAACTTGAATCCGTCAGCCGCTCCACACACCACAAGCTGACTTCAAACAGAACTTTCTTAACCACAACCAGCCAACCACTTCTCACAAGAACCCAAACGACCAACAAAAGCCTTCGATCTTTCACAGCCCTTTCACTACAACCTTCAACCAGAACACTTGCATTACCAGAACATCGCCCAGCTTAAACATACAGACCATCTTCTCAACTCTTCGAAGGTTGCTAAGAACCAACACAACCCTTTCACAACAACTTAAAAGCTAAACTACCTCAGCCCTTGGAAACACAACCTCAAACTACAACATCTCTAGCACTATGGAACTACCACTTCCTTTTAGCTAAACAAACCACTTAACCGATACTAACCTCAACCGGTACCCTTCACCACCAAACCACTAAACTCTCTTTAAGCAACAACACTATCCTTCTACCAACAGGCTATACCACTCTCACTATCACTAGCAACTAGTTTAACAAACTCCAACACTTCTAACTCTCACTCAGCACCAAACAACCTCTAAAAACCCATCATCCCACCTAATCCAACCACAACACTAACAGATTCGATTAGTTATTAGCGAGCGTGAACATCGTATGCATGATCACCTACATGCCCTATCAATGCCTGATGTACATGTATGCAAAACCTCTAGTGTCATGCCACATGTATGCATGGACCAACATATATAATATAGCATATAACAATGATTTTTAACTGTGCATGAATGCCAGTTCACACCCTCCAATAACATCCTCAAATCTGTCTAAGAACAACCTCCTAACTCACATTTAACTTATCTAACTCCATCATACCAACAACCATTAACCACAAGATACTCACCCAAACCTTCTTCACACCCAAGATGTTTCCAAACCACAACTACCATTACCCCAAACATACTAGCAACAAGACTAAACTTACCACGCAAGGAAAACCAACAGAACCCAAACCAAGGTAACTAAAGCAAAGATCACTTAACAAGGTTACCTGAAAGCACAACACCACCCTAAAGCTTCATCAAACGAGCTCTCTTCCTTGCGGAACCATCATCCTCCTGCCGCACCATTGCAGCACCAGCTAACACACCAGGGTCACCACCAACTCCTTGCGGTAAAGAACCTTGGCTGTTCCGAGCCAACATCAAACAATCACGTCTCATGTGTCCAGCAGACCCACATTTCCAGCAACTCTCCTTTCCCACACTCTTCACAACTTCCTGCTCTTTCTGCCACCTCTGAACCTTGCCTCGGCCGTGCCCACGACCTTTCTGAGACCCTTTGGCTATCACTGAAGCTGACTTCACTCCATGTGGACAATCACGCTTAACATGCACTTTAGAACCACAATTCCAGCAAACACCTGCGCCCCAACAACCTCCAACATGGCGCCTTTCACAACGGTCACATACCGGTGGCTGAACTTCCACTCCTTGCCCAAGCAACACTTGCCCCGCAACAGCACTACCCGCGCCTTGCTTAACCCTTGGATTCCCTTCCAAGATACCTCCCATAAAAGGCCGATACAAAGAAATCCCAATCAATATCAGGAATATGTGACGCCACAGCCACAGATGTCCACCAGGCACACGCATCCTCCAACATCAGAGAAACAACACTCCCCAGCTTACAGGCATAATCACAGCCTTCCCGATCCAGGATCAGAATCACACTGACCAACCAGGCCTCAAACATCTCTGGTGAAGAACCATGATACTCCACCGCACCCAAATCAAGCAAACGCTGCTTCGGCAAACCCTCACATCCCCCAGCCAGCACATCCACTGACTTTACCTCTACCACAGCCTGAGATGTTCCCAACACCTTCTGAACAACAGATAATGAACTTTTCATCACAGAACCAGTTTCTTTCCCTTGCCTTACCACTTCAACACTAGACACAGAAGACTGAGACAAAACACCTCTACAAAAGGGTGAATTCCTTGCCTTAACAACCTGCCCCAAGGCAGCAACCATCTCACTCAACCGCCATTCTTTCATCGACTTTGCCATACCACTAACAACAACAAACATACAATCACAACAAGCAAACAAACCAGTTAGACCAGCATTAAGCAAGGATTCAAACTCCAACTCCAAAATAACACAATAGCTATATTAATAAGGCAATGAGTATCCCGAATCCTCCCCTTTACATGACATAACAGTCAACACAACATGGATATCACAACATCAAGCATATCAACAACATACCCTGATCATGCTTACATCAAACAGCATCCAATTGCATCAGCATATTAGCAACATAACATGCTCAAGACACATTCACCATGCATAACATCAGCTCATAGCATCAGCACATATCCACATAAACTCAACCAAGATTCATAACCACAAAACATGCTTGCATACATCAGCAACATGCTCAGAAACATCAACAACATACTCAGAAACACGTGTTTCAACCAACCTTCAACCACACAACAAGATAACCATCAAACACACATCACAACAACTTACCGTTTTCCCCAACCTTCGCAACTCAGCTCTGATACCACCAAATGTAACCCCCTTAACCCGGCCCAGACGGTTGACCCGAATTAAGAAAGTCACACGGGGAAAACCAAAGTCAACCCGAAAGTCAACCTTGATTAACAACCCTTTTTTTTCTTTTTAATCTTGTCTAGATGCACATTAACCTTAGATGTGATCACACAAACATCCTACTCAGGGATCACAAACATCAGAGATCAAACTGGGACCCAATTGAACAAATTACAACTTTAGGGACCAAAATGTAATTTCTGAAAACTTTAAGGACTTAACCAGATTTTAAGTTACCAACTTAAAATTAATCATGTTTCATGCTTCTCTGCCAAATTTCAGCTCAAACGGATAACCCAAACTCATACAATTGCACAAACAAGTTTCAGGACCAAAATGCAAACATTCTGAAACATTTAACCGCCCGTGTCAGCCCCCAACGGTCACCCGTTCCGAAACAGGCAAAGCCCGTTTCGAAACACGGGGCCGTTCCGCAACGCGTTCCGCAACGGGGGTCTGGCAGTAGCCAAACCGTTCCGGAACGGTGGCACCCGTTTCGGACGCCTGGGTTCATGCAGGGCACCCGTTCCGAAACGGTGTCATCTGTTCCGAAACGCCTAGCCCAGATTGCTGCATTTTGCTCACTCAAACACATCATTGACCATCCAATCATGCTCCAAAAGCCACCAAACTTTACCAACATGCAATTCAACATAAATGAGACATACTTGCATCATCAATTCAACAGAAACACAACATATAAGAAAAGCCCCAAAATCTATAGGCATGCTTCCTACACAAGCAACCATTTAGGCACAAACCTTCCAAATCAATCTCATTAAAGCTAAATCATGTTCCAACAACATTAGCAACAACATTAAAACATTCTTGATCCAACATATACGATCACATACAAATAAACCCGAGAGATTCTACCCCATTGCCTTTATTAACTATAGCTATTCACCGAGACATACATCTCCATTGGAGTCCACCTTGAATCCCTTGCTCCTTGCTGTCCAAAGTTCAAGATTCTGCATTGATGGACAAAAAGGAGCGTAAGCACATAATGCTTAGTGAGGAATGCTTAAAACCAAAACACCATCAATGCAGCGGGTCATTAAACACTTTTAAAACAAACCCGATTTGTTTACCAAAGCCATGTTTGGAAACCCTTTTCAACATCAAGCTCAAAACCATGCATTGCACATACATGAAAACCAACCCTTAGCTTAGCAAGCTAAGAAAACCTTTTCAAAGAACAACTCACAAAAGAAAATCAACCATTTAGCCAATCCATGCATAAACACCATATGCAAAGCTTAAAACAAAACCATGGAAAACACTCCCATCTCACAACATACCTTTCTTAAACTTGAAAGCCATTTCGAGCAAGAAACCTTTTAAAACCATAACTCAAATAATCCATCACATGCATTTAACCAAGGCAACATAGGAACCATAACATCATCTTCACATGCCTTTAAAAACAAATCTTACAAGACTCCAATGCAATAAAGATATTTCATGCTCACATGCATCATTTACCAAATGATAACCAACACTTGTTCAACTTATCAAGTAAACATGCATTCACAAGTATTATACACTTTACATGCAACCATGCATCTTTTCCAAGCATCTCATGCCTCACATGCAATTATGCATCATTTCAAGCATCCCATGCTTCTTTACAATCAAGAATATCATATTGGCCTTCAAGTGATCAACCGCCTTCACTTTTCAACTCAACATCCAATCGGATACGCGGATTCCGAGCGTTGTCCCTACGCTCCCTACACCCTACCAATCCAAGGTCTCCCAAATGGACTTTTAACCACCATTTGACCTCAACATCCTAAGGTTCCCATGTATGGACTTTTAACCACCATACAACCTTAGCTTTTCTCCAAGGTTCCCATGTATGGACTTTTAACCACCATACAACCTTGACATGCACAAGATTCCCATGTATGGACTCTCAAACACCATACAACCTTTGCATTCACCGATTGGTAGTTGTAGAACATCACTAACGAGATCCGGGACACCCTACACAAGATCCACACATGGACTTAACACTGCCATTGTGATCTCAACAAGCACAAGGTTCTCACATATGGACTTTTAACCACCATATAACCTTTGCTCAACCAAGGTCCTCGAATGGGCAACACCACCATTATGACCTCAATCATCTCGTTAGGATACTTGAAGGGAGCTTTTCCGGTCCACTCTTGACCACTCCACCTCCAAGGCGACTTAATTCACGGTGCACCCAATCCTATAGCCGGCTAACTATATCCGATCAACAAACCAAGAACCACTTACATCACTTGCCAATATAACCATCTTACCACATTAGTCCAATGTTTCACATGCATAACCAATATGCAAAACCATTCCACTTTAATCCAATGATTCACATGCATAACCAATATGCAAAACCATTCCACATTAATCCAATGATTCACATGCATAACCAATATGCAAAACCATCATTTATCATCATCAATTCACTGTTTTAAAGCATTACACAAAGCCATGAAACACCATGCAACACCATGCATCAAAACCACATTTTCAATGTATAAAAACCAAGGATCTCTTACCTTGAGCATCCTTCACATACGGCTTTCAATACCAGCATTAAACCATGCTAAAATATGCTTACAAAACAGAATTAAACCATGCAAAACACATGCATATCAACCATCGATCACAATTGCTTTAAAAGCCAATTCACAACACAATTCAAGAGCAAAAACCATTTACTTACTCTTGAGCTTAGCAAAGTTGTTTAGACTTAAACTAAGCTCCCAAAACCTTCAAACCTTGGTTTAAAAGCTGAAAACCCAACTTCACTCACCGATAACCAAAACAAGGCTAGCCAACAAGCCTTCCAAGCATCCGGAACCTTCCGCAACACCTCTAAAGCTCACGGATCAAACTCCCCTGTTTCAAGCACACAAAAACAGAACATTAATGCATCATTATGCATTAAGAACACCAGCAACAAGACTCAACTCGCTGCTCATCACAAATCCAACAATTCGGCTACCAAACACAACCGAAATCACCTCTAAACACTTCCAAAACTTAGCCCAGCCAATATCCATCACTTCTAACCATATTTAAACATCAATTAACATTCAAAAAGATCACAAACACGTCCTTATACCTCCAGGTATAACAGATCACCAAAAACACTCCAAAAACAACCAAAAACTCAAGCCAAACTTAGGAAATTCAACCTATCCGGGATTGCATTGATTAAACCTCAACTTCTAATCAATTTAGCATTCATTTAACATCATTTTGACACTCCAAAACACTGCCCAAACAGATCACACGAAAATTTCACCAAAATCACCAAATCTTGCATTTTAACCAAAAATCAAGATTCCAATTGAAAAGCCATTAACAAAACATAAATCAAGGATTGAGAACTTAGGAATTTCAATAAAGAACTTATAGTTTAGAGGAGAAGGACGTTCTTACCTCCAAACTTGAATTTCTCCTTTTTAGAGCCAAAAAGCTTGATGAAACAACTTGCAAATTGAGAGGTTTTGTTGATGAGATGATTAGGAATCAAATGAGAGTTGAAATGAGAGATTTAGATGCCAAAATCAGAGAAGGAAATCTGGAGAATTGTGTTTGGGTTGAGAGAAAATGAGAGAAAAGGAAAATTGAGAGAAAATGGAAAGTTAGTTAAGAAATGGTAAAAATGGTTTCCCTCCACTTTCATAATCTTTAAAATCAGAATAAAGCCTTAAAATATCTTAGAAAAATCTGGAGAAATCCTTTTTGGAATAATAGCTCCTTAAAGATTCAAAGTTTCAATCCTTTATAAAATAGTCACCAAACTTTCAAAAATTACATTTTGGTCACTAGCCAAAATGTCAACCTTCCGAACCTCATTTTCCAAAATTGATTTCACAGTTCACTTATATATATTAAAAGATGATTTTAGAACATTTTTCCACATTTTTAATGCAACCCGAACTAGGCTTTCCTAAATTCACTCTCATATATTCGATCAGCACTTTGACCGAACCGGTCAATGCCTAAAACTTCCAAGCCCAAAACCGGGGCGTTACATATACTATAACTTGACACGGGTGTACACTTGCGCTCAAAACCTGGTGAAGATATGTTTGTGTAAAAATCTTTGGACGGTTTTGGCATCATTCTTTTGTGTGGCGATGGCTTCTACCGACTTGGACACATAATCTACTTCCAGCAGTATATACAGATTCCCACTATGGTATTTACGTGGGCAGGCAAGAAGACGGACACAGACGGTTTGTCGAAAATCTGTCACCAGTAGACTACGACAGCATCATGGTAGACCTCACCACATAAGGCACTAGCTGGAATGATGATCCAAAACATTGGTGGACTGTTCAAAGGACTCAACTCACACCTGCTGTCAAGCTATGGAACCACTTCGTGAAGAAACGCCTCATGCCCACATCACATAACACGACAGTGGATAGACACAGACTGGCCCTCGTTCATTCCATTATAAATGAACGACAGATCAACGTGAGGAATTACATTCTCGATGGAATTTTCGAGTGCGCATAGAAAGATAAAGGTCCCATTTTCTTCCCTCACTTGATCACAGCCCTATGTAGAGCAAAGAACGTCCCCAAGATTGAAGAGAATGTCAAGATCCAAGGCAAGGGTTGGACACAACAAAACCTTTACAGCCTAATGGAGCTCAAGGCAGCCACACCAATGGCATACTTCGACCCTTCTGCCACGACAGAGCCCACGACAGAACCTGACACAGCAGATCCTGATCAGACAGAACATGACATACCAGTAGGCACTTTCTCCAGCCACATCATCCACCTGCTGCAACGAATGGAGGCACGGCAGCAAGGATTTATGGAGTATATGAGGGATTTCCACACTGCAACGGTAAATTTTATTAAAGTTGAACTTAATTTTCCCAACGTGCAGTTTCCTCCATTTCTAGAAAATCTCGTCTCTGCCTCATCACCTACCCCCTCCCCCAAGAAGGCCACACCGACAGCTGCTTCAGCCTCGCCATCAACCGCGACAGGACCAGACGACAGAAGGCCTGCATCACCCTTGGTTACTCCTACCTCACCCAATGAGGCCCCTCCCAAGGAGAAAGACCAGCCCTCTCGAGGAGCCAAGAGGAAGGATCCAGTGCAAGATGATTCAGATTCTGAACCTTCTGTTGTACGCAAAATAGCCAAGGAGTTCCCTCCTGGGAAGAAAAAAAAGATTGATCTAGATGTAGAGGGACCCTGCCACGACAGTGGAGATGGCAGCAATAGCAGCAACAAAAGTGACAGTGAGCTCGAGATTTTGGACAAAGCTCCAAAAATTTCGCCTACCAGAATCCAGCCGCCTCGAGAGGCAA
This sequence comes from Hibiscus tridactylites, assembly GCA_958450335.1. Taxonomy (NCBI): domain Eukaryota; kingdom Viridiplantae; phylum Streptophyta; class Magnoliopsida; order Malvales; family Malvaceae; genus Hibiscus; species Hibiscus tridactylites. Next base: position 59,492,253 of record OY288267.1, on the reverse strand, counting down.
AGAAAAAGGCAACCTTATCCTCTCCAACCACGAAGCAACACCCAAATCAAACGTAACTGCCCGCCAACAGCTCCGCATAGACGACAGTAATGTTGGCACTTCAACTTAAGTTTCTTACTCCTTCTGTCTTCTGTGTTTCTATTTTCTATTTGTGATGTTTTTATCTTTCTGTTTTTGTTTGTCATGCATTGAAGACAATGCAACCCTCGAGTTTGGGGTAGGTAGTCCTCTTATTATTAATAGACTACTTATATTTTGTGTTTATAACTATTTATTTTTGTGTTAAAAAAATTGGCTTAAGTTTTTGAACTTCTCTTACCTGCCAAGGCCTTCACTGTCGTGATAGTAGCTTTAGAATGTTTTAGGAAGTATTTAGAGCCTTGTTATACTTTTGAACTCTTAAAACACTTTTGTGACTTATATATTGTTAAGACTTCTGTTAGTAAACTTAGAATAGGAAGCTTAGCCACTTGAGTTAGAAAAAAAACTTAGACTCAGATTACTCCTAGAGGTACCTAACACTGGCTCTAGGAATATAACTAGAGGTACTCCTAGAGGTGCCCGAAACTGGCTCTAGTAGAAATAGAAAGACTTCAATCTAAGTTAGGAAGTAAACTAGAGGTGCCCGAAATTGGCTCTAGTTAAGAATTATTTTGAAGTAAAACTCAAGTGAGTTGAGTAACAATTCTGGTTGCTAAAGAGTCTAGGCTCATATTTGTTCACAAAACTTGCACACACTCACATAAGAGTTATAGTATTGCTCCGGATAAGTCCGTAAACATCCAAAAAGGTATTGATCTTGATGGTGAAAGTGTTGTAGGTAATGGTTGTTCATTGAGTTAAGCCAAAGCCAAGAAGTTTCATTCTTAGTTAGATTACATTTGCTTGAGGACAAGCAATAACTTGAGTTTGGGGGTGTTGAGTGCATAAATGTTCTATATTTTAACCGTCATTTATCCATATTATTGATGCACTCAAGCATGTTTAGTTGCATTTTAGGATAGAATTTGCATAAACATCACAGATAGATAATTTTGCACATATACTGCTGATTTCGGTCAATTCTTGCAGGTACCTGTCGTGGCAGCATTCAGGGCAGCAGAGGAAGAGAATATAACCGCAGAGTTGGAGTTAAGGGTTGAAGAAAACTGCCTCATACATCATTGTCGTGACAGTTGTCGTAACAGAAGTGGCTACAATGAAGACAACAGAGATGGAAAATGCGAAGTGGAGTTTGACTGATAGAGGATTTCAAGCCTGATTTTTGTAGACCACTCTCATAATTTTTGGATCCCGAAAGCACAAGGAAGGCCTAGCCCAAAGTTTAAGGAGAAAGTCAAAGCAAGAAGATAGAGCGAACTAAGGGACGTTTATTTAGAGATTTAGTCTTTAAATAAATTGTACTTTAATTCAAACTAGTATTCTTGGCCATTAAGAAAGCTTACAACCAAGGCCTATATATATGCTTGTATTTCGACAAGGGAGAATAATCTAGCTCTTGGTCGTCTTCCATCATAAACCCTAGTTGTTTTCTTCTTCATCATGTTCTAAATCTTCCCCAGGGCTAAGGGTTTATCTTGTAAAGTAGTTGTAAGGGTTATACTGTTTCTTAGGTTTTTTTGTTCAATCAATAAAACTTCAAGTTTATTTACTCTGGTTTTTAACATCTCATAAGAGTATCGGGAGAGCATTGTGAGGTTATCTATTTACTTAATGTCGGGAGAGTTAAGTATAAGAAAGGAGTAAATACAGTTTTCCAGTTTATGGTTAAACTATCTTGGCCTAGGAATAGGTACAAGTTTAAGCGGCTAAAGAATAATTCACAAACATCGGTGTTCATCCTTCGATTCACGCCGGGAGGTATCATCCAAGACGTGTTCGCCGATAGAACTTGGACCTAGGGATAGGACAAGTCACAATAGGGGTTCTTGCCGAACTTGAAGTAACAGAGTTGTTGATCTCTTCCGCGACAACAACATACCTCTGTCGTGACAGGTGCTGCCGCGACAGGTTCCACAACATAACCAACCTACTTTATCAATATGATTTCCTCTTCTACTTTAGTTTATCTTCAAGAATTCTCAAAACACTTTATTAAATCAATCTCTTTACTTGTGTAGAGTTTTAAAGTTAGAAGTATTTCCAGTCCCTGTGGAGACGATATCCGGTACTTCGTATCATTATATTACTTGCATCGTGTATACTTGCACTCAAATTGCGATACTCTTTTCCCTATGGAGACGATATCTTTTACACGTCAAGAAAAGCGGTCGAACCTCGTGAAGATCATGTTTGTCGAGATGGTGCATTTGGTTAGGCATCATGGTTCCGACTCCATCCAATCCTTCACCTATGGGACTGCATTGAGCTACATTTTCTTCAAGTCCGGGATTGATTGCTCTTGTGACTATCCGGAATCTCTAAAGCAAAAGCTGGATGAAAGTACCCTCCTTAGGTCCGAGTTTCACTATGTTCTTGGTGAATGGGTTCGTGTGGATAGAGGGGCAAGAGATCCTTCGGTTGATCCTCTACCGCAAGCTTCTCAAGCTCCCTCTGCTCCTCAAAACAATGACGCACTTATGGCTTATCTCAACACACAATTCATCGGCTTGCGAACCAACATCTCTTCCGGATTTGCTGCCATCGATACACGTTTCACCGCTTTGGAGTAACGTGTTCTTAATGTGGAAAATCGTCTCAATTCTCTTGAGAATCAACATGCCTCGATGGATCTCTCCTTCACTGGTTTCTATGGTGAATGGAAACACTTTCGGAGAAGTCAAGAGGAAGACAAAGACGAAGATGGAGATCATGGAGATGATGAGGATGATGCAGATGGTGGTTATATGGACCCCTAGATTAGTTTACATTTCATAGCATATCATATTTTTTTTCTTGTTATGCACCTCTTTTAGCTTTTGAACTATGTTTATTTCCTATGTCGTGTTTTTAGGAATTGAATTTGGATTTTTGTTTTATGCTTTGGATTCATGAACTTAATATATTATGTTGTTTGGTTTGATTTAATTGCCATTTTATTTCTCCTTGAATTATGTCTATTTTGATCTAACAAAAAGGGGGAGAAGTAGAGCCAATTTTGAAACTTTGCAACTTAATTATAAAAACCTATCTTAAATTGAGGGGAGTAAGTTTTACAAAGTTCTCAAAACTTAAAAATTTATATTTGATTTTGTTATATCAAAAAATGGGAGATTGTAAAACCAAAACTTTGATTTTGATATAACAAATATTTCAAGGACTAATTTGAAAAGAAAATAAAATTTTAAGTCCTCAAACTTCCCAAAATTGACAAGAAAAATGTTTTAAGTCAAAACTCAAGGTCCCATAAATTTTTCTAAGTGTTTTCCAAGCCAAACAGTGATTTTCGACTAACCATTTCTATACAGCCCTTAGGTGTTTCGAAACGATTTGAAACTGTAAAGTGAATTTTGACTAGTTGTTTCGATACACCCCTTAGGTGTTTCGAAACGATTTGAAACTGTCAAGTATGGGCTCGAAACGAGAGAACTTGTATCTATACGGTAGTATCGAAACGATCTCACTCGTTTCAATATGAGTTTGAAAGTTGGTTTAAAAAATATGACTGTTGCTTGTCATAATCGTTTTATTGAAAGTTAGTTAAGCGTATTGATACGCTTTAGGTTCATTTCGATACGAGTTTTCACAGTTTCAAAATATTTCCATACGGCCTTGTCCCTTTTCGAAACGGGCTTTTTCAGTATTAGAATGACCACGATCATTTCGATACGGTCTCGTAAATGCTCCCAGCGGCTCTTTCTATATTTGCTCCGTTTCGATACAGGTGAAGCGGTTTCGGTGCGGGTAGTTGCAGAACAACATTAATGGTGGGAAGATGAAGTCCTAATGGCTATATTTATGATGTCAACCACCCAAACGGCTAGAAATCAATGAGAAGGTATAAAAGTAAGCATTTTGAGCACCATCAACAAATATTGAACCTACAAGAATCATCCAAGCATCAAATCCAAACCCTTGTGCCTTTTATTGTCAAATTGTTGTACCCAACTCAATTGAGTGTTTCATTCTTATTTGTATTGTGAGTTTGGGGAGTGATAAATTGTAATTGGGTAAACAAATCATCCTTTGAGAGGAATTTGTAAGGTTTACCATTTTTCTCTATTGTAAAGAGTGTTTCAAATTAAGCTTTGGGTAGAAAGCTTAATTTCTTTGTAAGGTTTCCTCCTCATCAAAGAAAAGGAGAAGAATCAATAGTGGATTGGTTGAAAATCCTTAGTGGGAGCTAAGGTAGTGAATGTAGAGTTCATTGGAGAACTTGAACCACTATAAATCTCTTGTGCCAATTTTTATATATCCATTTTCCTCCATTCAAAATTTTAATTGCCAATTCACCCCCCCCCCTCTTGGCCAATTGCATTGTTTGATCTACTCAATAGAAATACATACTCTTTGGAGAGCTACCACGATGTTCCTTTCTAGCCTCTGTCATGTTTTGGCTTGTGATGTTATAACTCTATAGAAAATCTATATTTTATGCCTTTTCACTCGAAATATTGTATGTATTCAAGATCATGTAGTTGCATTTAGGATCATTCTATATATATTTAGGGAGTTTATTCTTGAGCTTTATGAAAATATATATTGATGGTTTTAATGGGAAAATGTGGTGCGTTTTGGTGGTGTTTGTGTAGGAAGCAATGAAGCAGTGGAACGATGGAGCATGGAGGGAGCATTCTCTCATGATGGAATAAGAATGCCACGACATTGCTGGGAAGTTAGAGACAAAATATTGATCCTTTGACAACATTAAACATGTGGTACCCTTCTCCTTTATGAGCCATTAAATGTGTGGAAAGAAAAAGATCCTCTTTAATGGATCACTTGCCATAATAGGGCATAAACCCTAGGAGAGTCGTCTCTATAGAAAGACAAGGAAGGAAACAAGTGACGCAAGCTATATCGGAGGAAAAAGGCCCTTGTCTTCATCAGAGAACCACCATTGTCGAAGGTCAAGAGGAGTCTCTAAGCATCACAAGGTATCGAGAAAGGCTTGAGAAGTTTGGAGTGCTGAAACATCACTCATGGGCACAAAGGATGATTCTTAGAACGCTTTGATTCTTTTCCTTGTTGGTTTATTTGACTGCTATGAATTATTATTTTATTTGGATGGATGTTTATTGCTCAGACATGAGCTAAATACTCTTTAGTTGGGTTCATTGTTTAAATTCTTTGTTTAATTATTATTTAATGCTATAACATCCTTTTGCTACTCTATTATGTTTATTGATGTTGCTTAATCTTGTAAGAGCTAGCGAGAGCAGCCTTTGATTATGAATTGTGGCTTAATATAGAGAGAGTTAAGTTAGATCGTGTGAACAAAGGAACTTAAGTTGTTAACTTGAGTTCTAATCCTTATTAGACAGAAGATTAGGGTTTTAATGACTAATAAGGGGAACTTAAACATATAATAATTTTATTAGGGTTAATGTAGACATGTATCACCGTAGCATTCTTTTATCAACTTCTAGCTAAACATAGTTTAGGATTTTTTACGAAAATCCTGTCGAGTAGATGAGTATTGTTTCACTACTATAGCAATGGAGTAATAGCTAGCTTCGTACTAAGCTATAAACCCATCCATCCATTCCCATCAGAAATCTTTGTGAGTCAACATCAGTGTGTTCTTCTTGAATAATTGCTTCATGTTACTTTTTGCTACATCATTACTTTATTGTTTGCACCACCTTATTCATTATCTATATCATTTTTGTGCGATTACTTTGAGTTTATCAACCCAATCCCTATGGATACGATACTCGATACTCATCACTTTATTACTTGTGCGATGGGTATACTTGCTATAATTGCGTATACTATATTTCATGCATCATGATCCTAACAGAAAAAGCTATGTCATGTCTTGTTAATGACAAATAAATTATCTTTCCAGATAACATTTGAAATCGTTCCTTATCCACTTAAGAAACCATTTACTCTTTATCGAGCTTTAAGTTTGATTTCATTGGGGTTTTTGCAGGTTAGCACCCTGTTGCGCACAAAAGTGATGCGCAAATTGCGTGCAAGTATACAAGGTGCCAAGTTATAGTATTTAAGATGTCGTCTCCACAAGGATTGTGACAAGATTTGGAATTCACCTTTTTGCACAAGATAAAAGTAAAAAGACATATATTGAGAGTTGGTTTGATTAAAATTAAGATTAAAGCAAATAAAATAAATTTTGAAATAAGAGTGAGAGAATGGTCTAGTATTGGAATGCTTCGTATTGTGGAGATTGAATGCATTGTCTCGGCAAAGTTTTACAGATCAGCTTAACAACTTCAACATCCACCCACGAGTATGCCTCGGCAGATGCTCACCTTGGCAGAGACCAATGTGACTGCCTGGGCAGTTAAGCGATGATTCAAGGATCGGCAAGGCTCCCTTCAATGACTTCCTCTTATCCCTAAGCTTGAAGTACTATTTGTGAACACATCTTGGATAATACCTCCCGGCGTGAATCTATGGATGAACACCAACCGATTATGAAGCCTCTATTAGCCGCTAAACTTCTAACTTATCCTTAAGTCGAAGTAGCTTTATCCTATGGTTGGATAAAACCGTGTTTACTCGTTTCATGAGTCCAACTCTCCCGATATTGAACAAATAGATTGATGCTCTATTCTCTCCCAACTACTATGCAACTAACCCTTAGCCCTAGGGAAGGTTTAGAACATAATGGAGAAGGCGGCACAAAGGTTTTTTCGACAATAAGGAGGGTTTCTTTCTAATCTCAATTGTTATTCTCTCCTTTAAGTCGGTTTACATTTATAGGGGAGGGGCCTAGGTCTAAGTCGGTTTAGGACAGGAATCCTAGTTAGAATCTAATTACAACTCATTAAAAGAAAAAATCTAACATTAAATATTCCTAGATTCTTGTTTGACTTTTCCAACTTGACTTTGACCATAGCTTTTCTTTGTTTGTTATGCTCTAATGCACGTGCAAATGGTCTCCAAAAATCGGGCTTGATGAGCTCTTTCAGTCGTATACCACTTTGCATATTTCCACCCTTCCTCGAGTTATTGCCTCGGCGGCATACTGTTGTCTGCCTTGGCAGAGGTCTGGGTTGGTGTGAAGGGGTTGGCACAGCTCTTCATTCTGGGCCTCTTCTCTTTTTCAAGTCTTGATCAGCTCTCCAGATGGTCCAAGAGCTTCCTCCATCAATTTCCAGCTTCTCCTCTTCTGCCCTCTCTGCGGCATCTACCGTGGCGGGTACCTACGCACAGAGAGAAAACGCACCTGAGCAGTATCTTTTATATAAAAACAATTAAGTACATCAAATAAGACAAATTATCTAATCTATGCAGTTTTGTGTATGTTTTTCTAATAAATGCAACTAAACTATACTTAAGAATAACAATAATTGAGTTAAACTAGGGCATAAATATAGGACTTTTGCACACTTAACACACCCCCAAACTCAAACTACTACTTGTCCTCAAGCAATACAATCTAAGAATAACATGCCAAAACTTAAAATCATATGTAAACTTAGTTGAGAGAGCACCTTGAGCAACCTTTACATACCGTGTAGATTTATGCCTAATAGCAAACTTTCGAATGACAATGGACTTACCCGAAACTGAAGTATGTATCTCGTGAGTGTGTGTGGTCCTTGTGATAAGAATGATTTTTCGGCTTCTAAGTAAACTCCGGTAAGCACCTTAATTCTCTTGGGTTTCCTCAAAGTTATCTTTACTAAAGCCTCTAGTTTCTTTTTCAATAAACAATAAAGGATTTAAACCACTAGAGCCGGTGATAGGCACCTCTATTGATTTCATTTAGTACTTTTTTTTGCTAGAGCCGGTTTCGGGCACCTCTAGCTTATCCTAGAGCCAATTTTGGGCACCTCAAAGTTACCTTTATTTTTAAAAAACTTCAAGTTCTACCCAAGTTTACTAGGTGAAATACCTAAGTTTCTTAGAAGTCTTAAAATCAAACTAGTTACAAAGAGTATTTCTTTAAGTTCATATCATAGTAAGATTCTAAGTAACTCTAGCGTCATGCTAAGGTTGCCGCCCAAGCAAGTTGTATGTCGCGGCGGGTAAAAACTACTCAAGAATTTTTCTCAAACTAAGAATTCATTAAATTTTAAATAAATGCATGTTACATTAGAACCTAAATGAAACTACTAAAACAGAAAATAAAAACATAAAAAATAGAAAATAAAAGAAAAATTAGAGGATTAATTTTCCCCCCAAACTCTAGAGGAGCATTGTCCTCAATGCATGCCTACATACAAAAAATTCAGCATAGATTAGACAAAAATAAAATAGAAGAAGGAGAGAGAAGCTTAGGTTGATGGTGATTCGGAGGAGGTTTCATCGTCGTCCTCGTCTAGGATCATTCTCTTTGAAGCGTTTGGCCGCCCTCGGCGGCTGCTGGCGGGAAGGTGGACTTGGTTCTGCTCTTTGCGTGACTTCACATTTGCTGCCGTCTTTGCTGTCTGGGTAGACTTCTTCAGTGGTAGAGTGCTTTCTTTTTGGACCTGGGGAGAACGATGGCTCAAGTTTCCTTGTTACCGACCGAACAGTGTCTTCCAAAATTGAATTGTCTGACCATGACTTGAAGAAGGTGAATTTGGACGAGGGCGCTGTGGATGACTGCCCTTTTTCACAGACTGGGCGGCTATTGTGTCAGCTCGGTCTTCAGACTCTGAAAGTACCACAGTGGTTGTCGGGGCAGGAGAAGCTTGAGGCTCTGTTGAGATTGGGGTGGTTGGAGTTGCGGAGGGTGTTGGATGGGTTGCCGAGGTAGAGGGCACGAAAAACGTGTCTGGTGTGGCCAGGGCAAAGATCTCAGCAGGGAATTCTGGAAATTGGGCCGTCGAGAACTTCTCCTTTATGGTAGTGGTGGTTGTGTTGTTGAAGTCTCGGATGTAGGCCATGAAGGTCAGCTGGCGTCTTTCCATTCTGTCCAGATGTGTTGCCAAGCCGCCTATTGTGGTTGTTGAGGCGAGCTGTTGGTATGGTTGATGGCTGCCCATGTCCAATGCTTCAGCATAATTTTCGGGCGTGGTCGTTGTTATTTCCATATTCCGAAGGATGATGTCCCTCGTCCACCCAATTTTGGCATGCGTCATGGTGTTGGTTGGGATGGTCGCAACGTGTGCCTTCTCGCACAAAGCCGTGATGAGGCTGGGGAAGTAGAGCTGGCCTTTTAAATTTCGTTAGTAATAATGACACCCACATTGATATACCTTTTGTGCATAATGGAGTGGATGAGTGCCAAGCGTGACTTGTCGACGGTAGAATTGTGGGATGTGGGCAGCAGTCTTCTCTTTACGAACGTGTTCCACAATTTTGCCTCGGGCAGCCGACTCTGCCGATTGACAGTACCTCTATTTTTCATACATTCCAAACCGTCCCTGGAGTGTAAAACTCTTCTTTCATTTCTTCATAACTTTCTTCCGTGGGGGAGGCGAGGAACTCTGTGTAATGATCTTCTTGAGCTTGAAGGCCATAGAAGATGTTGATCTTGTCTTCATCGATCAACACTGGCCGCCCACGGACATTAACTGTTGGTACTTCTGCTGTCAGCCCCTGGACATAATATTTGTGCACCATATTCTTATTTGATGGCTTTGGTTGCTTGGCAAAGATCTGCCATCTTTGGTGTGCGGTCTTGGAGTATATGAACTGGTCGAGCCCTAAGTTCCTCTTCCCCATCTCATAGAAAAAACCTTGTTCCTCCCACACTGATCTCTCTTTGAATTTTTTGTTATATCGGGCCTTAACTTCTGGTGTAGCAAAGCGTTGGAGGGATGCCTCTAACTCTTCTTGGGATGCACGGCGGTGAGGGTTCTTGCCATTCTTGATATTGGGCTTTAGGGTTTTGGTGTGAGGAGGGTTGTGAGAGGTTGTGAGAATCTGAAAATAAAAGGAAATTTGAAAGCAAAAGAGAATAATTGAAACAATATGCAAAAGAGAGAGTAAGAAGAGTGAATAGTAAAAAAATGAGGAGGTTTAAATAGAAGGGAAGAGGTTGTCGTTTCATCTGTCGAGGCAGATGTTGTTGGGCATAGAGTCGTTGGAACGGAACGGGCGTCTGGGAACGACTAGTCTGCAACGGCTAGTTTTGGCTGGACGCAACATCTGTCTGCCGCGGCAGTCTTGGCGCGCGAGCTGGAATGGTTGATTGATTTTGGCTTCCTTCTTCTCTCTTCTCTTGGGCTATTGTTTTTCCTAAAAAATCTGAAATAAAAATTATTAGTGAATAAATAAATGTTGAAATTAAATCTACTTCTTAAGATATGAAAAATTGCAAGAAATTAAAATATAAATCTTAAAACATGAAAATAAAATAAAAATTGTTTTAAGTTATGTTGGGAATGCATTCGAATGCATTTCCCAACATAACCACTTCTTGGGTTGCTGCAATATCTGCTTTACCCTCTGCATGGGCGGGTCCTTGTGTTTCTTTGGATCAGTTTCATTGACATGTTGCCCGCCCTGGCGGTTGAGGCTGGAGTGCTCTATTACTGTGCTGGGTTTGGTGTCTGTCGAGGCATGAATATCTTGACATTCTTCTCGGTCGTTGGCTTTTTTCAAGGGTTGCAAGACATTCAGCTTAATTTTCTGGTCATCCACCCTCATAGTGAGCTCCCCATTCTACACGTCTATTAGAGTTCTGCATGTGGCTAGGAACGATCTCCCAAGGATGATGGGTGCTTTGTTGTCTACCTCGCAGTCCAAAATTAAGAAATCAGTTGGAAAAATAAATTTATCTACTCTTATTAGGATATCTTCAATTTTTCCTTCTGGATGCACGTAAGAGTGGTCGGCTAATTGGAGTATGACGGTAGTGGGTCTAGCTTTCCCAATTCCTAGTTTTTCGAACACTGACTTGGGCATTACATTGATGCTTGCCCCAAGGTCACATAAGGCTTTCTCTTCGTAATGGTTCCCAATGGCGCATGGAATGAGGAAGCTGCCTAGGTCTCTCGACTTGGGTGGCGTTTTATTGTGCAGCATGGCCATGCATTTTTTCGCCATGGAGATAGTTTCAAATTCCCCGATTCTTCTCCGTTTGGAAACCATGTCTTTTAGAAATTTGGCATAGCTCAGCATTTTTTGTATGTCTTCCACTAGGGGTATGTTGATATGCACTTGCTTAAGAATATCTAGAAACTTTTTGAACTGATGGTCCTGCTTCTGGTGTTTCAGCTGCTGTGGAACATGTGGGTGTGCGCGTACCTCGCGTTTTTTGGAAGCATCAATAGGGTCTGCCGCGGCAGAAGGTCCTGGTTCTGCCGAGGCGGGCTTGCTTGCTTCTGTCAGAGCAACAAATTTGATTGGTTGTTTTCCACTTGTGGTATTGATGGCCTTGCATTGCTCAAAAGTGGGTTTCCTCGCGACTTCAATGTCGTTGGGCAATCCTCCCATAGATCTGGTGTTCAGGACTTGTGCAAATTGTCCCACTTGAGTTTCAGTGACTTTAAAGTTGGCTCGTGATTTTGTATTCTCATCTCGGTCATGTCCATGAAAGCTTCAATTTTCTTAACAAATAAATTCATGTTGGACATATAGGTATCTATCTGAGTCATGAAGGCATTCAGAGTCTGCTCTAGAGAACTGGGTGTTTCCTGTTGCTGTTGCGGCGGCGGCTGCCGCTACATAGTTTGCTAGAATCCTTGTGTTTGGTTTGTCTAGTTAGTCAGATTTAGGCAGGTATTGGGGTTACTCCATGCAAAATTAGGGTGCCTCTTCCAGCCTGGATTGTAGATGTTCGATGTAGGGTTGTTTATGTTGAAGTTCCCCAAAAAGTAGCTGGTTTCGGTTCCCTATTGGGACTCGGATGAGTCATAGTCTCCCTACATTGGTCACAAAAGGCGTTAATGGCTTTAACATGTTGGGTATTATTCTACCTTTGCATAGCTTCTACCATCTTTGTCAACTAAGCGACTTGTGCTACGATTGCATTTGATGCTCCTAGCTCGTTTGTTGTAGCCTGTCTCCTTATGCCGCCACAGCGGGCATTAAGGAACTGGTATTCGTTTTTGGCCATCATGTTCAAGATTTGAATTGTTTCGACCGGCTACTTATCGAGTAATGTACCATTGGTAGAGGAATCCAGCATCATCCTCGTTGGTGTGTTTACACCATTGTACAATATGGAAACTTGTGTCCACTCTGGAAATTCATGGGAGGGGCATTTATTTAGCAACTCGCAATATCTCTCCCATGCCCCATACATCGGTCATCAACTGCCTGTCAAAAAGTAGTAATTTCAGTCTGCAATTTATTAGTTAAATTGATAGGATTAATCCGAGCTACGAAATCTCAGCATAGTTCTGTCCACGATTCAATGGACTCTGATGGTAGATTATTGAACCAAGTTTTTGCCCTATCCTTCAGTGAATAGGGAAATAATCTGAGTCGTAACACGTTAGAGTGGACTCCATGGATTTTGAAGGATTTGCAAATATCCAAGAAGGATTTCATGTGCTGGCGGGCGTCTTTAGTGGCGGATCCTCCAAACTGTCCAAGTGTATTCAGGATGTTAAACATGACTGGTTTGAGTTCGATGTGGTCCGCTTCTATTTCTGGATCAATCATGCCAGAGTTCAGCCTTCTGAGATCCTCCTCCAAGTAGTCACGAACTAACCGTTGAGCGGCAGGAGGTTTCCTGCCATCGCTCGCCATGGCATTGTCAATTCTGGGCGGTGGTGGATTCTGGTTCTGGATGTTCACTTGGTCACCCATGGCTTCTCTGTTTGCTTGTCTAAATCTGCGTGTAGTGCGTTCAGGCTCTGGATCGTATTCTCACAAGGGTGATTTCTGGTTCGCTCTGGTCATAAACCAAAGAAAACCTGAGGGTTAAACAAGAAAATAAAAATTGCAAAAAATAAAAACAAAAAGTTGTACGCCAATCCCCGGCAACGGCACCAAAAACTTGTTGCGTGCAAAAGTGATGCGCAAATTGCGTGCAAGTATACACGGTGCCAAGTTAAAGTATTTAAGATACCGTCTCCATAGGGATTGTGACAAGCTTTGGAATTCATCTTTCTGCACAAGATAAAAGTAAAAACACAAATATTGAAAGTTGGTTTGATTAAAACTAAGATTAAAGCAAATAAAATAAATTGAGAAATAAGAGTGAGAGAATGAGTCGGCATTGGAATGCTTCATAATGTGGAGATTGAATGCATTGTCTTGGCACAGTTTTGCAGATCGGCTTAACAACTTCAACAACCGCCCAGGAGTATGCCTCGGCAGATGCCCGCCTTGGCAGAGACCAATGTGATTGCATGGGCAGTTAAGCGATGATTCAAGGTTCGGCAAGGCTCCCTTCAATGACTTCCTCTTATCCCTAAGCTTGAAGTACTATTGGCGAACACGTCTTGGATAATACCTCTCGGCGTGAATCAAAGGATGAACACCAACCGATTATGAAACCTCTCTTAGCCGCTGAACTTCTAACTTATCCTTAAGATTGATGCTCTCTTCTCTCTCGATAAAGATTGCAACAATGAAGAACCAAGAGTAAACAAACCTTGAATTTTATAGCAAAAACTGAAACCTAAACAAATACAAGGCAACCAACCCTTAGCCCTAAGGAAGGTTTAGAACATAATGAAGATGGCAGCACAAGGGTTTTTCGATAAGAAGGAGGGTTTCTCTCTAATCTCGATAGTTATTCTCTCCTTCAAGTCGGTTTACATTTATAAGGGAGGGGCCTAGGTCAAAGTCGGTTTAGGGCAGGAATCCTAGTTAGAATCTAATTACAACTCATTAAAAGAAAAAATCTAACATTAAATATTCCTAGATTCTTGTTTGACTTTTTCCACCTTGACTTTGACCATGGCTTTTCTTTGTCTGTTGGGAACCAATGCACGTGCAAGTGGTCTCCAAAAATCGGGCTTAATGAGCTCTTTCAGTCGTATACCACTTTGCATATTTACACGCTTCCTCGAGTTGTTGCATCGGCGGCATACTGTTGTCTGCCTCAGCAGAGGTCTGGGTTGGTGTGTAGGTGTTGGCACAACTCTTCATTCTGGGCCTCTCCTATAACCCCCTTAGCCCAGCCTAGATGCTTGACCCGAACATCGAAGATTATACGGGGAAAACCAAAGTTAACCTAAAAGTCAACCTTGATTAACGACCCTTTTTCATTTTAATCTTGTCTAGATACACATTATGCCTAAGTGAGCACTCACGGATCATAGAAGAGAAAGGCACAGCGATCGGAAAACATTTAGGGACTCAATTGTTTAATTTACGCATTTTAGGGACCAAAATGTAATTTTTGAAATTAGAAGGACTTAACTGATTTTAGATTTACCAATCTGAAATTAACCATGTTACATGCTTCTCTGTCAAATTTGAGCTTAAAAAGACATCCCAAGCTCAAGCAATTGCAATCACAACATTCGGGACTAAAACGTAAAGCATGGAAACTTAAAACAATTCAAATCAACATCCAACGGTAAACAGTATCGGAACACCTACCCACCGTACCGAAACGCCCGTATCGAAACGGTGTTGACCGTTTTGGTACTCGGTTATGTTCCGAGACTAGTATCGAAATAGGCTTCACCAGTAGCCAAACTATTTCGAAACAGCTTCATCCGTTCCGGAACACCTTGGCGATTACATGCCCGCGTTTCGGAACAGGTGAGGGTGTTTCGATACACTTTGCCCAGTGACAGCAGAAATTGTTGGTTTTTTCACTTTAAAACCATTCAAACATATCACAATGATCATCAAACTATACCAGCAACTCATTTAGCCACTAAAGAACATATTTAATACTCTCAAACTAGAGCATGGCATCAAACACAAGATCACATAATCTAAAGGCATGCACCCTAGTCTCAAAACCAATATAAGCAACCAAACCTCAAAACAAGCATTTAGAACCATTTACAACCCTTACATGCCATCACAAACATGACACAAACTTGGGGAGTTCAAAACACATCTCCCAAATACAACCTTGAAGTCCCATTGCCGATATCAAAACTAAAGTGTATAAAAACATCACCATACATGAGCTTTGTAATTCCTTGGATGTTCTTATCCTTTTCGCTGCCCAAAAACACCTCAATTATCTGCATTATTGGTAAAAGAGAGCATAAGCACAATTGCTTAGTGAGGCATGCTCTAAAGAAAAACCAATACAATAATGCATTTCTTGAAAACACTTTCTCAAAAGCTTTTTCTACAACATGCTCATTCTATATCGTGCTTGAAAACCATTTCAAAGCAACTTCTCATTGAAAACACATGTACCTCAATTCTATCTCATGCATTTAAACCAATGCAAACCTCATGGCAAGGCCATACACATGCTTGTAAAACCAAAGCATTTCATATACAAATCTCATATGCATTTCTCATAGCATAAAACATCTCATCAATAGGTACATGTGAATCAAAAGCATTATCATATATTATATTGGCATTTCACATCTCATTATTACTCGGATATGCAGATAACTCACTAGACACTTCCGGTGGCATCTACCATCACAGTACTCACTCGTCTAGTACATAATTTCTGGTGGCATCTACCATCACCGTACTCACATGGCGGTATCTCTCATCGCCACAAAGCTTGGGTATTTCACCAAGTCCTACCCGATGAAATGCCCATCATCGGTTCTCTCCCTTTGGATTAAACCAAAGAGCACGTACGAATTTTCAGTTTATAGTGCACTCTCATCCTATTGATCGATCAATTATATCCGGTAAGTATCTCATCTTCTATGCCAATATAGTATGTTTATAACATCATCTCACCTACTGTTTTTCATGCAATAGTTCTCAAATCATTCTCATCTCATTTCAAAGCCATAACATTTGCCATTCTTTAAAACAAAAGCTCAAATCTCAACAATGCAACATGTTATTTCATGAAATCATTACAAGCATCATCTCATGCTACAAATCATGCATAAAAACAGTAAGAATTATCTATCTCAAACCATGAGCATGTAAAAGCATTTTAGGGGAAACCACCATATTTAAAAGAGCAATCTAGCCAATACTTACTTCCAAACTTAGGAAGGTGTTTCAAACCTTTCCTAAATCCCCAAACCTTGATTCTTTGTCCCTCAAGGACTTCTAAAACCATATGCACTCACCGATTATGTTTCGCTTGATTATCGAAACGCTATCTAGGATCCCAGATCAACACCAAAGGCGTCTGAAGATGTCTCCCTTGTTTATAACACATAAGAGCAGAGGATTAATGCATCATCATGCATTGAAATCATCAGCCACACACCTAAAATCGCTGCTCTACTCAAAAACCACATTTCGGCTACCAAACACAACCGAAATCACCTCCAAACTCTTCCAAAACAAAGCCCAGCAAAGATCTATCACTTCTAATCATTTCTAAACATCAATTAACATCAAAAACCACCACAAACTCGTCCTTATACCTCCAGCTATAACAGAACACAAAAACCACCCCAAAAACCACCATTCTAGCAAGCAAAACTTGGGAATCCAAGCCCATTCGGGATTTGTTTGATAAAACCTCATTTATAACTTCAATTAACATCCAAAATACATTAGAAAACAACCTCATAATAGAGCCTAACCATCAAGCACGAAATTCATCAAGATTCCTCCAAGAACCTTGAGTATTAAGACAATTTCTTGTTTCTAACATTAAAGCAACACAAAAATCATTAACAAAGGATTGATAACTTGGGAATTTTAGAAAAGAACTGATCATTAGATGAGAAGGACGAAGCTTACCTCTAATGGCTGATTTCTCTTTGATTTGGGCAAGTTTTCTTGAAAATCCAATGAAGAAACAAGAGGTTTTGATGAGGAGAAGATTAGGAATCAAAAAAGGAATTAGAATCCAATCAAAAGTGATGAAAATCAGTAGCAAATTGATGGAGAAAGAGTGTTTGGCTGAAAAGAATTTGAGAGAAAATAGAATGAGAGAAAATTGACGTAAAGTGGTTATGAAAAGTCAAAGGTAGTTTCTCTCTCTTAATTATCTTATTTTCCTTAATTAAAAATATATTAAAATCACCCAAAATAAAGAGAAATCTAATTAAAAACATTTTGGTAAAATTAGCTCGTTAAAGATTCAAAGTTTCAATCCTTTACAAAACAGTCACTATTTAACTTTTACAAAAACTGTGATTTGGTCACTACACCGAAATGTAGTATTTCCAAATCTTATTTTGTAAAATTGATTTCACCATAATCTTTCATATATCAAATGAGGATTTTTAGATATTCTTCTATATTTTTAAAGCATCCCGAACTAGGTGTTCCCTAAAGCTCCCTTTAAGATTCGAACCGTTTTCGACCGGTCTGATTCGAATTCTAAAACATCTAGGCCCAAATTTGGGGTGTTACAACTCTCCCCCTCTTAAGAAATTTCTTCCTCGAAATTTACCTGGAGGAAAAAGGTAAGGAAATTGCTTCTTCATCTCTTCCTTCCTTCCCCACGTGGCTTCCTCAACACCATGATGTCTCCACAATACCTTGACCAGCTCAATGGTCTTACCACGGAGAACCTTATTGTCCAAATCCAAAATCTCACCAGGTTCCTCATCATATGCCAAATCAGGATTCAACTCAACTTCCTCTACAGGCATAACATGCGAAGGATCCGATCTATACCTCCGAAGCATGGATACATGAAACACATTATGTATCTTTTCTAACTCTTGAGGTAGCCTCAGCTTATAAGCAACAGGACCCACACGTTCAATCACCTCGTATGGTCCAATGTACCTTGGGCTCAACTTGCCCTTCCGGCCAAATCTCATCACCTTCTTCCAAGGTGAAACTTTCAAGAACACACGGTCACCCACCGCAAATTCTATCTCCTTACGCTTCAAATCCGCGTAAGACTTTTGTCGATCTGATGCTGCCTTCAACCGCTTACAAATGAGCTTCACCTTCTTGGTGGTTCCTTTCAACAAAGCCGGCATCGAGACCAACTTTTGTCCCGTTTCAGCCCAACAAAGAGGAGTTCTGCACTTCCTCTCATGCAAAGCTTCATAAGGTGCCATTTGAATACTTGCCTGATAGCTATTATTATAAGCAAACTCTACCAGAGGCAAGTGCTTCTCCCAAGAACCTTGAAACTCAATAACACATCACCTCAACATATCCTCAAGCACCTAGATAACACGCTTCGATTGTCCATCCGTCTGTGGATGATAAGAAGTACTGAAATTCAGTCGTGTACCCAATGCTTGATGCAAACACTCCCAAAACCTTGCAGTGAACCTCGGATCTCTATCCGACACTATAGATTTTGGTACGCCATGCAAACGTACAATCTCAGTAATGTACAACTCTGCACGTTTATCCAAGGTGTGCATAGTACGCACGGGCAAGAAATGTGCACACTTCGTAAGGCGATCTACAATCACCCAGACAAAATTCTTCTTTGATGGCGATAAAGGCAAACCAGACACAAAGTCCATGGTGATCTTCTCCCATTTTCATTCAGGGATCCTCAATGGCTGCAACAACCCCGAAGGAAACTGATGCTCAGCTTTAACCCGTTGACAAACCATACACTTGCTCACATACTCATCGACATCTTTCTTCAAACCCACCCAATAGTACTCATCCTTCAGATCACGGTACATCTTTGTACTACCTGGGTGCATAGCAAATGGACTACTATGATCTTCGGTCAAAATAGTGCGCCTCAACTCAACATCACTCGGCACCACTATTCGACTCCCAAAACATAGAACACCATCATCATTAAAACATAAGTCTGATGGTCTACCCTGAGCGATATCCTGAACATGTGGCACCAAAGAATCATCCAACAACTGTTTATCCTTTATCAACTGAACCAAAGATGGTTTTACTTGCAATTCAGCAACAAGACCACCATCTCGCGATATGCTCAAGCTAGCAAACATCGCCCTTAACTCCACCGCTGCTTTCCTGCTCCGAGCATCGGCCACAACATTGGCCTTTCATGGGTGATACTCGATCGTTAGATCGTAATCCTTAAGCAACTCCACCCATCGCCGTTGCCTAAGATTCAACTCCTTCTGAGACATCAAATACTTCAAACTCTTGTGATCCGTGTACACAGTACACTTCTCACCATAAAGATAATGTCTCCAGATCTTCAGAGCAAAAACCACCGCAGCTAACTCAATATCATGCGTAGAATAATTGCGCTCATGCACTTTCAACCATCGTGATGCATAAGCCACCACCTTACCCTCTTGCATTAACACACACCCCAAACCAACATAAGATGTGTCACTATACACCACAAACTCTTTCCCTGATTCAGGTTGAACCAAGATAGGAGCTTGCGTCAAAGCCGCTTTAAGTTTCTCAAAAACTTGTTGTCTCGCTTCCGTCCACTCATACTTAACATCCTTTTGCAACAACTTCGTCAAAGGGGCAGCAATCTTAGAAAATCCATCCACAAACCTCCGTTAGTATCCTGCCAACCCAAGAAAACTACGGACCTCATGAACATACTTAGGAGGCTTCCAATTCATCACCGCCTCAACCTTCTGGGAATCAACTCGAATCCCTTCAGCCAAAACCACATGACCATGGAAAACAACTTCCTTTAGCCAAAACTCACATTTGCTCAGCTTAGCATGAAGCTGATTTTCCAACAGCGCTTGCAAAACAATTCTAAAATGACCTTCATACTCCTCCTTAGTACGAGAGTACACAAGGATATCATCGATGAACACCACAACAAACTTGTCCAAGAATTTATGGAACACCCTATTCATCATGTCCATGAAAGCAGCAGGAGCATTCGTCAAGCCAAACGGCATTACAAGGAACTCATAATGCCCATACCTCGTTCTAAAGGTTGTTTTCGGTACATTCACATCCTTTACCTTTAGCTGATAGTATCCTGGCCTCAAGTTAATCTTGGAAAACACAACTACTCCCCGAAACTGATCAAATAGATCATCAATCCTCGGTAAAGGATACATGTTCTTGACGGTCAACTTATTCAGCTAACGATAATCGATGCACATTCTCATCGTGCCATCCTTCTTTTTCACAAATAAGATCGGTACACCACAAGGTGACACACTTGGCCGAATGAAGCCACGGTCAAGCAACTCCTGAAGTTGCGTCTTCAACTCCTTCAACTCTTTGAGTGACATGCGATAGGGAGCAATGGACACCGAATTTGTATTCTCATATAGCTCAATCCCAAACTCCACCTCTCGACTAGGCGGCAAACTAGGTAATTCCTTCGGAAACACTCTAGGGAACTCACACACGATTCTTATATCCTGAATGCGCACCTCCTTTGAGCTAGGATTCATAACAAAAGCTAGGTAAGCTTCACATCCTAGCCGCAACATCCGGCTCGCTTCCAATGTAAACACCACATTGGCAAGAAACTTCACATTTTCTCCCACCACCACCACCTCGTAATCATCCGCAAGTTTCAACGAAACTCGCTTGCTTTCAAAATCCACAACAACTCTATGATCAACAAGCCAATCCATGCCAAGGATTACATCGAAACCATAGAATGGCAATTCCATGAGATCAACAAGAAAAACATGATTTTGCACCTTCAAAGGACATCTCCTATACAACTCTCTTGTTACAACCGTCTCACCAAAGGAACTAGTCACACTCATACCAACATCCAAAGACTCAACAGGCAAACCAAGCATTTGAGCATGTTCACGTAATATGTACGAGTGTGTAGATCCAGAATCAATCAAATAAAGTAATGACAAGGATTGCAAAGTAAAGGTACCTGCGATCACGTTCGTGTCATTCCTTCCCTCACGATGGGCATACACTCGAGCCTGACCACCACCCTTAGGTTGGACAGCCACAACATGCGCTACGTTCCTTCCACCATCATCCCTACGCTGAAAATTACCACGGCCGTGCCCACGACCTCTCTGTGGCTCAGCTGCTCTCACCTGATCTTGTCCCTCTCTCAGCGGTTGAGGACAATATTTCTTCATATGCCCTCGGTTTCCACAGTTCCAGCATGTCCCAAGGTTACCCCAACACTCACCACCATGTCTCCTACCACACTGATTACACTCATGAGTCCTTGGGAAAGCATTAGGTCCTTGCTAACCTCTACCAGGGTTACCGCCTCAACGTCTAGCATCATAGTGAGAATTCCTATCCTTATGTCTCTTGTTGCGATATCTACCATAATCGCGCTCTGCAACCCGCTTTCCCGAGCTAGAGCCACCTGCTCAGCTTGCCAAACCAAGATTCGATTCAATGTCCTTGGCTCTAGTGACCAAGACATCGAAATCAGTGTAATCAGCTGCAAGCATATAGGTCTTTACATTCGATTCAATGTCCTAAGGCGAACAAACTGAATCTCATATTTAGCCACAGACATGTTCCCTTGCATGAGAGACATAAACTCTCTCTTCTTTTCATCGAGGTAACGCACTCCCAGATACTTCCGCTTGAACGCATTCAAGAAGAACGTCCAAGTCACCTCTTCATCCTCCATCTCGGAGATAGTGGTCGTCCACCACGTATAAGCATCACCATGCAATAGTGACACAATACAACCCAGCTTCTGCACATTGTTGCAGTTCAACTGACCCAGAATCCTCTTGGTGCTCTCCAACCAAGACTCAGATCCTTCCAAAGACAAGCCTCTAAACTCAGTCCCACCTAGACTACGAAGACGCTCCAAAGGCAATCTCACATTAGCACCATCCTGAGGTGCAGCTCCATGAGCTCCAGCTACTACTGCCTGGAAAGCTCCAGCAATAGCCTGTATCAGCACAGTCATATCAGAAGCAGCTTGCCCCTACACACCCTCGGGTCCAGCAACCCCAGCACCAACACCAGCATTACCAGCCCCAGCTCCACCACCACCAGGTGGTCTACCAGGGGGAGGAGGAGGTAAATCCTCAGCATTCTCTGTGTTCTCATTATCAGCCATAGATCTAGTATTGATTCTCAGCTCTCTACGTGGCCCCATAATAAAAACAATGCACTGACAAAATGCAATAAACACAATTAAGCAATAATAAGGTAAGTAATCCAAGTACTCAAGCTCATTTTCGAAAACAATTCTTCTTATTAGTATTGATATGGCAATGGGATCCCCAACCACACTCCAAACATAGCATAGCATCACAAAATCATCCCAATTGAATCATACATCACTTTTCGTACAACATACTTTCACCAAAAAGCCACCATCATGCATAAATACATACAACAACCACATACCAAGCCCCAATTATTCGATAACCTGGCTCTGATACCAACAAATGTGTTGAGATTTTAGGGGTTCGATTCGATCAACCGTTCTTGCTCGCCAAGTGTGGAGAAGTTGGATAATTGGGTGTTTTAGTGGGAGGTGAAAATTTGGCAATTTGACACAAGGATTTATAGTGGTTCAACCTTCTAACCAAGGTCTACATCCACTAAGAATTTCGTCCCCTTTTCTAGTTTAAGGAGGCAACCTTTACAAACCTCCAAGCTTTCTACCCAAAGCTTGAGGAAACACTCTCTTGTACAAAGAAAGACTTAGCAAACTAGAAATCCCTCTAATAGGTGTTTGTTTGCAATTCTAAGCTCTCACCCAAAACCTAAACACTTCAGCAAATTTAACAATATTTAGCTCACTAGTGTTGTCTAAGCAAAGAATGGACAATTAAAGCTCTAGACAAATTTTGACATCATAATGGTCTTACAATTGAAGCATTAACTATTACAAGATGCTTGGAGGTCCCTTTTATACTCCTTGATGAGTTTGTAGCCGTTACTAGCCGTTGGGATTGAATTGGAGCCGTTGGAGCCTTAATTTCCCACCATAAATGCAGTTCTGCAGCTGGGCGTATCGGTACTCGCTAACCCGTTGTAATCACTAATTTTGTCCGGGCTGATTAGCCCTTAAATATGCTTAAATAAGAGTGGGCTTTATTTATTCACATTGGGCTTTAATTAATTAATACATAGATATACATATTATTTATTAGAATTCTGGGTGCTATTATTAATCTTCTTCTAATTACTACCTACTATCATATGTTATGTTATTATTATTACTATGTTATTATTTACTATCTGTTATTACTACTATATATTATATTATTATTATGACTATTTATATTATTACCGGTGTTATTATATACCGTATGTCATTAATATTACCTATTGTTAGTATTGTTATCTTTTTATTTACTATTATCACTATTGTTGCTATTACCATATGTTAATATTGTTACCGTATCATTATTATTACTATATTTATTATTGCTATTGTCATTACTATAATTTTCGAATTGAATCTGAAAAATACACAAAAAAAACTATATATATATATATATATACAAACACATATTAAATAAATAAGAACTCTAATATAAATAAATAAAAAGCCCAATGCACTCTTTATATATAAAGCCCATGTTTGTCTTATAATGTCCATTTACATAAAAACCTAAATATATATATATATATATATATTATTATTACATACGGCCCATGTTAGGCCCAATACTAAAATTAAATCTGATAAAAAAACAGAAACCCTAATTGCTATATTTTGTCTATGCAGCCGCCGCAGCCACGACCGTCAGATCTGATCAGATCTGACGGCCCAGATGGAGCCATAAAAAGGAAGCCCTAGATGGGCACTGATGAGTCATGCGCCGCCTAGATCACAACCGCAAGATCAGGAGGGCTTCAACGGTCCAGATGTGAAGACATGAGAAACCCTAGACGCCCATCTGATGACCTCGCGCCGTCATGAAGCTGAACCGTTAGATCAGAATGTGATCTGACGGTCCGGATGCCACGAGATGCAGCGCGCGCCCACGCGCGACGCATCAGCTCCCCACTCGCGCGCGTGAAGCCCACGCCCGGCTCTCCAGATTCCTCGAGCACTCGCCACGTCGCCCCCGCCCGTTCCAACGACCGATCCGTCGGCCACGTCGATCACCGTACAATATGCAACAAAGAAAAGAGAGTCAGCATCAAATAAAGGAAAAATAAAAATCGAAAATAAAAAGAAAAAGAAGGACGAAATCAGAACGGAATGGCAGAGGATGACAGAGCCTTGCATGAATCCGGCCAAAAACACAATACGAACCAATGAGCTTTTTTTCATTGAATTAACCAATATGTAAAAATCAGTCGAAATTCGGGCTATAAAGCCGAATCGACGGCTTCATTGTAAGGGATTCGTGAAACTCCCAAGAACAAAGCACGAAAAGCAATACCACAACCAGAACCATTCAGGTATACCATTCATCCATTGCGTATTTTTAAAAAAAAGAGAAGGAGATCAGAAGCTTTTTACCTTTTTCTGTTTCGTTCCTCATCGAACCAGAACCCCCTTTCTCTCGGCAACAATCCCGGCCGTTCATCGGCTTCAAAAAGGGTGCGTCAGAGAAGGGGTTCAAAACCCTCTGTTGTTTCGTAAACCTTTTCTTAAAAAAATACAGAGGCTAGGTTTTCTTGTAGGTTTTCGTTTCCCGGAAAGGTCGTTTTGGGTTTTGGGGAGTGAAAGGTCGTCTTTTTCGGGTTTCTTTAGAGTAGGTTCGTTGGTCGGGCATGGTTTTAAGTCCGCCGGACGGTGACTAACACCGGCCGGCGTTCGAGATCGAGGGAGAATCAGAGAGTCTAGGTGCGGCTAGGGTTTAGGTTAGGCAAAGGGGCGTCCGTTTTAGTTTAGGTGGGTTATATAGAGCTTTAGGTTTTTTTGTTTCGGGTAAATAGCGAGTCCAATCCCTCCGCGTCGGGGTATTAGCATAGTAAGGGTCGTCGCATGGTCAAATTACATCCTAGGTCCCCCGTAGTCTGAGTCGGGTCATCTTCTAGTCCCCAGATCGAGTTCTTTAGGGGTTATTTACATGTTTGGTCCTCTTCCTTCTTACCCGTGTTCAATAGGGTTTTTACAGTTTAGAGCTTTTGTTTTTCTTCTTTCTGATTTCAGCCTCTGTTTTTGCCTGTATTTCATTTTAGTCACCATTCGAATGCAATATAATTTAATGTTTTAATGTCTTTTTATATATGTATGTTTTTGTTATGTGTTAATAATGGTATAATAGATCGAATATATATATGCATGCTTATCCGTTTTTTTGTTTAGTGAGTCCCGTATGATTAATCACTGTTGGATCGAATATATGTTGCCATGTTAGTCTTTTAGTTTGGTACATTGAAAATGGGCTAGTTTAATCTCTTTAATTAGGTTAGCTTAATTAATTAATTTGGGCCTTCTTTCCTATGTGTTGTTTTGAGTGACATGCATGTATATATATATTTGTCATCCATATGGCTTAATATACAAGCATGATAATCGGATCAAAAAAATCAAACCCGAGAGGGGTATTAATTAACCTCGGTATCCGAAAACGACAGTCCTAGCTTAATGGATGTCTACCGGATACTTAGGTTAATTTTCACCGCCTCTAGGTAAGCGAAAGCATAAAAATTGAAAATACCACGCATCATCTCCTATATGCTCGCATCATGCATAAAGGTGACGTACGGGATCCGAACCCTAAACTAACACGGCAGTCAGCCTTATTTGATGTCGGTTTAGTCTATGGTCCGGTGTACCGTCATCCTTTTTAATTAAATGATTAAGTAATTCCAATGCCACTATTCGATAAAGCCCGTGTTATTTAAGTCATATTTTCATTTAAGAACAATTATTAAATTCACTTCGATTTTTAAATAATTCCTATCGATCAAAAGGCAACAAGCAATTTGGTACCGATTTCCGGGCGTGATGGGGGCGCTAACCCTACCCCACGCGTAACCAACTCCCGAACCCGTTTTAAAATGAATCTCTGGTTTTATGGTGTCCGGCCTACCTTAGTGGCCGGTGGCGACTCCAAATTTTCACAAGTTTTTCAAAACATGAATTCCCCCCTCTTTTTTTAAATAAACCCCCTTTTCAAAAAGAAAATAGTGATAAGGCCCATACTTAACGGTTTCGGAGAAAAACCTTATCACAGCATGGCGACTCCACTGGGGACCTTATTTTTGTTTTTACAAAACAAAAGGAGAGAGTTAAGCCAATAAAACGCTTGTTGCCATTTGATCGATAGAAAATATTTAAAATTCGAAGTGAAGCTAATGAGTTTATTCTTTTGTGAAAATACAACTTAAGTTAAACGAGCTTTGAAAATTTTTGGCATTCGAATTAATTTTCCATTTAATTATTAAGGAAGTCACCGACATGTGTTGCATCATGATCATCAAGCTCTATACCCGAGCTACCCTTTTTTAAGTGAGAGTGAAACGCCCATACCCACGTGAGTATCCCTCCACGGGTCGGTAATTCACTTTCGGAATCCACGCCTTTTGACACGTGAGCAGCCCTCCACGTCATTAGGTCGTGCTTTCCCTCGAGCCGAAACCAATTCGCAAGCCTGTAATGGGCCAGAATTGGGGTTCTTATTGCCTTAGTAGGTGATGAGATAGGTTCGGGTACCCTTTGTTAGAACCGAACTCATGAGTGAGAATATAAGAAGCCCACCCCATTAGAGCCATGCGGATAACCCTAGAGTTTAGAGTGTCTAGGCTTTGTTTTCTTGTACTTATGATTCTTTTTTGTAAATATTTGGTTCCCATTGTTTGCTCATTAATTTGCTACTAACACTTTCTTTTTTTTTCTCCCCCCCCCCCCTTTTCTTTTTTTTCCCCTTTCCTCTTATTTTGCATATCATCATACCTTAGAGAGCACATTGGTTTGGGGATAGTCTGAATTGGAAGCGAGAGTTATGACGGAAATTGTGAGGAGCATGGATGAGAAGAATTCAGAAGTTCAAGTCTGGTCAGAAGGCGAGCAACAACATGAGGGTGACAGTATTACCATCGGTTTCAGATCTGGGATGGCGAATCAAACCTTCATGAATACGGAAGTCAATGACGTGACCGCATTGAAGCAAATATGGAGCAATTGGGATTCTGAAGCCCAGACAGCTTTCAAGAAGGAATTTGGGGACATAGCTTGTCTGTTATATGTTCCGGTTGATCAGGCTTTACTACAGGCTTTGGTCGGATTCTGGAACCCCGCCTACAGTTGTTTCACGATTGGAAGTATAGATCTAACCCCCACTATTGAGGAATATCAAGATCTCATCAATTGCAAAAAAGTGAAAGATGACCGAGTCTACTCGAAGAACAGTAAGTACAAGTCGTTCCGAGCAAAGCTAGAGAAACTTTCCGGTACCTTGGCATCATGGGTAGAGCAACAGGTCGGGATGTGGAACAATAAGGAATACTTAAAGGTCGAAGGGATCTTGTCCTTAGCGTCGGTGCTCCCAGCCGGAACAGTACAGCGTAATTTATTCGCCTTAGCGATCTACGGACTAGTCATTTTTCCTAAGGCTCTAGGCTTCATACACCCAGCAGTGTTGGACTTGTTCGATAAATTAGCTGATGGAGGAAATCCGGCTCCGGTTATTTTGTCAGAGACCTTCCAATCTTTAAGATTCTGTCGGAAGCACGGCGGCGGCCGTTTCTTGGGTTGCCCACAACTCCTCACAGTTTGGTTCTACAGTCATTTTTGGACGAGTGCCAGTTTCTCGAGACCAGTCTACGACAGTAAGTTCTCAGCTCTGGAAGAGTTTCTTAAAAAAGAGAATTGGCCTGCCAAGCGAACAGCGGAAGTTTGGCTTGATTTACTTCAAAATTTGAACACTGAAGATCTGGTTTGGAGAGCCCCGTGGTTATCAGCTAGAAACATTCGATACAGATGTGGTACATACTCGTGGGTACCGTTGCTAGGACTGTGGGGGCACACTGCCTATGCACCATTGTTGGTCCTAAGGCAATATGGATCGAAACAGTTTGTGCCGGCCACCGATGGAATGAATGACTTCCATGTGGATTATCAAAAAGACAAGGGCTATAAGGGAAAGGTGTACGCTGCGTCCTCAGCTTGGAATAATGCTAGACGAGTGAGGATTTTGAGCTCTCCCTATATGGTCACCCCGGAATATGAAATGTGGAGATTCAACCGCATCGATGATAATGTCCCCCAGTTGGACCCAGATAAAAGGGAAGCCATGAGGGAAAGGTTGGCATCGCTCCCCACTGAAGCCGATCTGATGAGAGAACAGCTGGAAGAAGAACGGAAGAAGTATGTACGACTTGAGGAAAAGGCAAGTAGAGAGAGGTTCGATTTTGAACTTGAGAAGGTACGGTATGAAGGGAGTCTCAAAGCATTGCAAAAGAGGAACGATGAATTGCAGCGGGAACTAGGAATGGAGAAAGAGGAGATACAGAAACTGCAAAGGATGAACAAAGGAAAGAGAGCTAACGAAGGAGGAACAAGCCAAGGAGCTGAGCTACGACTCAAAGAGGAGAGAGCAAGGGCGGAAAACTACAAAAGGGGGTACCATGAATTTAAAGACCACGTAGCCGCTTTAACTCAGGAAATGAGAAGTCTTCGCACCGAATACACCTCGAAGCTCGAGAGGGAAGTGAATGAGAACGGCACTCTGAAGGAAAAGGTGAAGAATTTGGAGAGGTCTCTTTTCAAGCATAAGGGGTCGACCAGTAAACTCAAGGCCAGCGAGTCGGAAAATCAAACCTTAAGAGATCGCATTGATGAGTTAGAGAACAAGGCGCAGGAATTGAAGGACCGCATTGAAAGTATGAGGGGGGCAATCCAAGTACGTCCTACACCTACTTTGGAGCAATTACATTTCGCCGCCTTCACCATTTGGAGACAGGAGCAAGAGTTGGCTCAGTGGAATGCACGGCTACGCTACATTGCCGAGAAGATACAGTTCCTCGCTGAAGACGCTACCGAGCTTCATGATAAGGTGGACGACTCCAACAAAGCGGGAGAGACAGTTGTGTGGATCCTCAGAGAGATCATGGACTTGGGTGCTAAGCTGGATCAGTTCGTGGAGGAAAGAGACTAGAAGAAAGAAGAAGAAGTTTCAAGATAGCTAGGCCTTGGTAGAAGTATCTTAGGTTTTCTTTAATGTATTTAAGCTTCCAAGAAATTGTAACCAAACAATTTTCCAGTAAATATAAGCTGTTTGAGGAGGATATTCGCCAAACCCAGTGTTGCTCTTCATATTCATACATTTTGCATACTTGCATGTTCACTCTAACATCCCGACACTATATATTTATTCACACACACCATCTAACATCTCAGACTTAACTAAGGGATTTCCATTTTCAGATAAGCATTGCATTTTGCCGCATTAAAATCACCAACCATTCCACACTCATACGGAACCCGGTCGCAGCATCGAAGAATGGAGGAAAGGTTAGCTAAGGTGGAACAAGGCCAGAAAGAGTTGGAAAACCGCCTGGATGGGGTCAACCGGAACATCAGTGATCAGATAGCACAGTCACAGATATCCATCATTGCCCAGATGACCAGTCTGTTAACCAAGATGAAAGGGAAGGAGGGAATCTCCGCTGACAATTCTCATGTGGAAGACCATGAGGGTGCTTCGTCTCACGCGAAGGTCAACCCGGAAGGGACAGAGGCCGGAAAGAAAATATTTGTCAATCTTGGTGGGGCATCTGCCAGTCGCCCCGGAGGAACGACAGCAAGCCAGCCCGCTGACGTAGAAGCAGATCAGGAGAACGAGGTCCCGGACCTTAGTTTGATGGAAGAAGTAGGAAGGGTCAGAATTGAGTTAGAGAAGAAATATGAGGAGAAGTTTCGGCTGTTTGAAGAAAGGCTAAAGAACATCCAGCAAGGGGATGAAGGAGGGGACAGCGCTAGTGATTTGAGCTTGGTAGCAGACCTAGTACTCCCACCTAAGTTCAAAGTCCCGGACTTCGATAGGTATGATGGCACCACCTGCCCATCTGCACACGTTACAATGTATTGTCGCAAGATGGCTGCATTTATCAAAGATGAGAAGCTGCTCATCCACTGTTTCCAAGACAGCCTGACTGGCTCTGCCATTAGGTGGTACACTTCACTCAGCCGAGCAAACATCAAGAATTGGAAGGATCTTTCCAGAGCCTTCATAGACCAGTACAAGCACGTGACAGACATGACTCCGAATCGGATTATGTTGGAGGGAATGGAACAGAGGGCTAATGAGAGTTTGCGCCAATACGCCCAGAGGTGGCGAGAAGTGGCAGCCCAAATCCAACCTGCTATCCCGGAACATGAGATCACTCCGATGTTCATCAACACCTTGAAAGGGACACTGTTCGACCGATTGATAAGCAGCACCACTCAAAGCTTTGCTGATTTGGTAAAGACCGGCGAGTCGATTGAGGTGGCCATTAAAAGCGGAAGGATAGACAGTGGGGAGAGTCACCGCAAGAGTTATAAGAAGAAAGAAAGCGAGGTGAATACGGTAAACACCTATACGGCCCCTAAAAGCTTTACTCTTTCGACGCCTCAAACTACGCCAAGTAGCGGGCAGAATTCCGGAAAAAAGGAAGTTAGACATCCTAAGAAAGAGAATGAGAAATTGAGTTTCACTCCGATCCCGATGTCGTATGCTGATTTGTATGCTCACCTATACGATGCGGAATTGGTCAGACCATACCACGTCACTCCTTTCAAACCTCCGTTTCCGGCATGGTATGACGAGAAAGCTAATTGCACATACCATGGTGGTGTCCCGGGGCACTCAATTGAGAATTGCCTCGCTTTTAAGAAGTTTGTACAGCATCTAATCAACACGGGGGTACTACAGCTAGATGAGCCGAACACCACCACAAACCCTTTGCCTAATCATGCAGGTCGGGGAGTCAATATGATCGAGGAACAGTGTTTCAGGAAGGCTAAGCTCAGTGTATCTGAAGTTAAGTCCCCATTGCGGTGGGTATTTCAACAGCTATGTATGGCACGACTAATTGACCGTGGGATGGAGATCGTCTTGAAGGGGTGTGGACCCTACTGTGAGTACCACCAGCGAGAGGGGCATGATATTCAGTGTTGCGGTGAGTTTAAACAGGTGGTCCAGGGGCTGATGGATCGCAAAGAAATTGAATTCTTCGAAGGGGAGGAGGAAAAGAGGAGCTTTGAGGTATGCGCGTCCGATGACACTAAAGTCAAGTTTGGTTTGGAACGGCCCTTCATTATACCTCGCAAGGTAAAAGAGGGTAGTTCGTCTGAAGGGGAAAGCCCCAAGCTAGCCCCGAAATTAAGAATATCTCGCCCTAAGACGTTTCCCTTCAAGGACGAGAGAAAGGTTCCGTGGAACTACACCGCACATGTTTCAGTGCCGGAAAATCCGATGAAAAGGGATGGCCTGTCTAGCAAGGAAGAGACAAAGGAAGAGGATAATCGGAAGGAATCAAAAATGGAAGTAGAGAATGAGGTTGGGAATCTGACAAGAAGTGGGAGATGTTACGCACCGGATGCTCCCAAAGAGACGGAACCGAAGGAAAAAGGGGAACTGCCCGACCCGGAAGCCAAAAAGTTGTTTGGAGAGGACCCTCCTCCTAAGATCAATGAGCCAGTAACAGAGACTCAGGCTCAGGAGTTTTTGAAATTTTTGAAACATAGCGAGTACAGCGTTGTTGATCAGCTCAGGAAACAGCAAGCCCGGATTTCAGTATTGGAACTGTTACTAAGCTCAGAAAAGCACCGTGGTGCACTCCTCAAGGTACTGAACCAGACGTTTGTCCCGGATAACATTTCGGTCGATAAGCTCGACCGGATTGTCGGTCATATCGCTGCGGATAATTTTATCACCTTTAGTGACGATGAGATCCCGGAAGGAGGAATGGGATCAACAAAGGCATTAAACATAACCGTACATTGCAAGGGATATGTTCTGCCAGGGGTCCTTGTGGACAACGGTTCGGCTTTGAATGTAATGCCAATGGTGACCTTGCAAAGGCTGCCCTTTGACAGCTCGCACATAAGACCCTGTTCGAACTCAGTCAGAGCTTTTGATGGAACTCAAAGAGAGGTTGTGGGG
Organism: Hibiscus tridactylites; assembly: GCA_958450335.1. Taxonomy (NCBI): domain Eukaryota; kingdom Viridiplantae; phylum Streptophyta; class Magnoliopsida; order Malvales; family Malvaceae; genus Hibiscus; species Hibiscus tridactylites. Next base: position 59,460,367 of record OY288267.1, on the reverse strand, counting down.
AAAATTGAGGTGCCGTTGCTGATCGGACCTACCGAGTACACAGTGGAGTTTGTGGTGATGGACATCAAACCGACCTACAACTGTCTGTTAGGGAGGCCTTGGATTCATTCAGTGGGGGCTGTGCCTTCCTCTCTGCATCAGAAGTTGAAGTTCATCATTGAAGGAAAGTTGGTGAGTGTATCCGCGGAGCAAGATATTATAGCATCTGTAACTACCGATGCCTCGTACATCCAGGTTGGTGAGGAGGCAGTTGGGTGTGCTTTCCGAGCCCTTGAATTTATAAATGCAACATTTGTAGCGGAAGGAAGCAAGATCCCGCGCCCAAAGCTGTCAAAGTGCACCAAGATGCAGGTGTGGCAGACTTTAGGATGGGGAGCAAAGAGAGGAAGAGGACTGGGGAGAAGTCTGCAAGGATGCCTACGTGTCAGAGGTGTCATTAACAAACAAGATAGGTTCGGGCTTGGACATAAGCCCACTTTTCAGCAAAAGAAACTAGAATGGAGGAGGAAGGCCGAACGAAGGATGGCTAGGCTACGAGGGGAGGATATGCCATGGGAGCCCATCGTCTATACTGATATGAAGAAGACTTTTACATCGGGAGGGATCATCAACCCCGAACAGATGGTGCACGAGGCCAACATGGAAGATGCCAAGCTCTGTAAGGAAGAAAAGCTTAGCCTGACATTGAGGGACATGGTCATTAATGTGATATCGCAAGATGATAAGAGTTCGGCCAATGCGACTGGAATCCGCCTTTGTCTCCCCGGAGAAACTCTTGGCAATTGGACTGCTCACGATGTACCTGTAATCTTTAGGTCTGAGCCAGAGTAATACCCAGAAACCCCCCTATTTGCTTGTGCCCGTGAGCAATAGGGATCTTTTGTAAAGGGCATCTATGTTAATTCTGCTCGTTTAAAATTCAATAAAAAGACGCTTTTCCAAAAAATTGCAATCATTTCATTCATTTCATTCATTATTCATTCCATGTCTATTATTATACCTACTCCGTAAATAATATGTATATTCGGCCCCCAATACGCATTCTTTTCATAAATGTTGCAGGACCCCTATTATTAACCTTGTCAATGATGCTGAATCTAATCCCGAGGTAGATTTCGAGCGACCATTATATCTAGCCGAGATCGGTGAAGAGGAGGAGGAATATGAAATCCCCGAAGAGTTCCTCAAGTTGATGGAGAGTGAGAATAGGCAGATAGTCCCTCACCAAGAGGAAGTAGAAATCCTGAATTTGGGGAATGAAGGTGAAGAGCGGAAGGAAGTCAAAATTGGCACAACCCTCTCGCCCTCGACAAGAATAGAATTGATAGATCTGTTGACAGAATTCAGGGACATCTTTGCGTGGGCTTACCAGGATATGCCAGGCCTGGATACAAGCATTGTGGTGCACAAATTACCGATCAGACCAGAATGCAAGCCGGTCCAACAGAAGTTGAGGAGGATGAGAATCGACACCTCACTGAAAATCCGAGATGAGGTACAGAAACAGTATCAGGCGGGTTTCCTACAAGTAGTCGAGTACTCAGAATGGGTAGCCAACATAGTGCCTGTCCCGAAAAAAGACGGGAAGGTGCGCATGTGTGTGGACTATAGAGACCTTAACAGAGCAAGCCCGAAGGACAACTTCCCTCTACCTCATATTGATACCTTGGTAGACAACACAGCCGGTCATTCTTGGTTCTCCTTCATGGATGGTTTCTCAGGATACAACCAGATAAAGATGGATCCTGAGGACATGACCAAAACAACATTTGTGACGATGTGGGGAACCTTCTGCTATAAAGTAATGCCCTTCGGTCTGAAAAACGCCGGGGCAACGTATCAAAGAGCCATGGTATCACTTTTTAACGACATGATGCACAAAGAAATCGAGGTCTATGTGGATGACATGATAGCAAAATCCCAGACCGAGGAGGGGCACATTCAAAACTTGAGGAAGTTGTTCCAAAGATTGAGGAAGTACCGGCTGAAACTCAACCCGGCGAAGTGCACTTTCGCCGTCACCTCCGGAAGGCTCTTAGGCTTCGTGGTTAGCAAGAGGGGAATCGAGATTGATCCAGATAAAGTAAAAGCTATCCAAGATCTCCCACCACCTCAAACCCAGAAGGAAGTTCGGGGATTCTTAGGAAGGCTGAATTACATATCCCGATTCATATCCCAATTAACCAACAAATGTGATCCTGTCTTCAAACTACTCCGGAAGAATGACCCCGGGGTTTGGGACGAGGAATGCCAAGGGGCTCTAGAAAAGATCAAGAAGTACCTAACTAATGCCCCAATCTTAGTACCCCCAGTACCAGAAAGGCCCTTGATCCTGTACTTGACAGTCTTTGAGAATTCGATGGGATGTGTCTTAGGGCAGCATGATGAGACAGGCAAGAAAGAACGAGCGGTTTACTACTTGAGCAAGAAATTTACCGAGTGCGAAGCTCGATACCCGCAAATCCAGAAGTTATGTTGTGCCTTGGTATGGGTAACTAAGAGACTCAGGCAGTACATGTTGTATCACACCACGTGGTTGATATCCAAACAGGACCCCCTAAAATTTCTAATGGAGATCCCGGCGCTTACCGGAAAGTTAGCCCGGTGGCAGATGTTGTTATCTGAATTTGATATCATGTATGTAAGTCAGAAGGCAGTAAAAGGGAGCGCTATAGCCGACTTCTTAGCAAGCCGAGCCTCAGATGGGTATGAACCATTAGACTTCGACTTCCCGGATGAAGACCTGATGTGTATAGCTTTGGGGGAAGATGATGTCAGCAAAGAGGGTTTGTGGAAACTTTACTTTGATGGAGCCTCCAACGCTCTAGGCCATGGAATCGGGGCAGTCTTAATTTCCCCAGAAGAGGTATATTACCCTTTCACCAGTAGACTGGACTTCTTTTGTACCAACAACATAGCTGAATATGAGGCATGCGTCATGGGCTTGCGTGCGGCCATTGAGAGAAGGATAAAGAAACTCCATGTATTCGGGGACTCTTCTTTAGTAATATATCAGCTAAAGGGTGAATGGGAAACCAGAGACCCAAAACTGGTTAAGTATTACGACCTAGTTCAGGGACTCATCAAGAATTTTGAAAAGATCAGTTTCACTCATCACCCCAGGGAAGATAACCAGATGGCAGACGCCTTAGCGACTCTGGCAGCTACTTTCAAGGCAAGCTCAGGTGCTGAGATGGAATCAATCAAGATGCGAACACTGGAAATACCCGCTCACTGTTACAACATAGAAGAAGAGGCCGACGGTAACCCATGGTACTATGACATTTTGCAATACATCAAGTGTCAGACGTACCCCGCAGAAGCAAGTGAAAATGACAAGAGGACCATTAGGAGAATGGCTGGCAGTTATGTCTTGGACGGGGAAATTCTGTACAAAAAGGGAAAAGACCAAGTGCTGATGAGGTGCGTGGATGCTCGTGAAGCCAAGAATATCCTGGCCGAAGTCCACGATGGCCTGTGTGGGACCCATGCCAATGGTTTCTCAATGGCCCGAAAGATCATGAGATACGGCTACTTTTGGTCAACCATGGAGGGGGACTGTGTTGACTACGCCAAGAGATGTCACAAGTGTCAGGTATATGCGGACAAAATATATGCACCGCCCATGCCACTGCACACTATGAATGCGCCATGGCCCTTCGCTATGTGGGGAATGGACGTGATTGGCCAGATCCATCCTAAGGCTTCTAATGGGCACCGTTTCATCTTGGTCGCCATCGACTACTTCACAAAATGGGTAGAAGCTGCTTCTTACGCCAACGTTACTAGGAAAACGGTTTGCAAATTTTTGAAAAAGGAAATCATTTGCCGATATGGGATGCCGGAAAGGATTATCACCGATAATGGCTCGAACCTGAACAATAAAATGATGGACGAAGTGTGCGAGCAATTCAAAATAAAACACCACAACTCCACGGTGTACCGCCCAAAGATGAATGGGGCAGTAGAGGCTGCAAACAAGAACATCAAGAAGATCATAGCCAAGACAACAGATACGTTCAAGGATTGGCATGAGAAGTTGCCATTTGCTTTATTCGCGTACCGGACATCCATACGTACCTCAACTGGGGCAACACCATATTCCCTAGTTTATGGTACAGAAGCCGTATTACCTATGGAGGTAGAAATCCCTTCCCTCAGAATACTGAACGAGGTGAAGTTGGAAGAAGCAGAATGGGTACAAGCTCGGTTGGATCAGTTGAATCTAATTGAGGAAAAGCGACTGAGGGCCATCTACCATAGTCAAATGTACCAGAAAAGAATGATGCGAGCCTATGACAAGAAGGTCCGCCCGAGAGAGTTTCAGGCAGGAGACCTGGTATTAAGAAAGGTCCTATCCACTCAGAAAGATTCCCGGGGAAAGTGGATGCCTAACTGGGAAGGGCCTTATGTGGTAAAGAAAGCTTTCTCTGGAGGGGCACTGACTCTGATGGAAATGGATGGGAAGGAGTTGGGCAATCCGGTTAATTCAGACTCAGTCAAGAAGTATTACGCATGAAAAGAAAAGTGGAGTGAAAACCCAAAAGGGCGCTCCCACCAAAAAAAAAAAAAAAAAAAAAAAAAAAAAGAAAAGGGGAGCAAGGAGTGAAAACCCAAAAGGGCGCTCCAGGCCAAAAAAACACACAACAAAAAAAACAAACACAAAAGTGGAGTGAAAACCCAAAAAGGGCGCTTCACAAAACAAAGAAAAGGAGGAATCGGAAGGCGAAAACCTGAAAAGGGCGTCTTTTGATTAAAGGGGGAGTAGAGAATTGAAGAGCGATGGCTACAACAGAGCACCGATGAGTACGAGTAAAACCTCCCAAAGTCCAGAAATAGGCAGAATAATGCTAGCAAAGGGTTTACCGATGGTCGATAGATTCCCACATCATTCACGAGGAAAATGTTTAGGCTATTGCATCATTTGTACCCTTCATGCATGACATGTGAACTTCTCATGATTTTTAATATATTAGTAAATACTACTCAGCGTCTTCATTCATCTCTTTTCAAAGAATTACTCGAGCAGTTTAAAATAGACTTACGAAACAAAAGATTTCTTGGCATTTCTCTGGTTTAACCTTTTGAACGCAGGTCAACAAGGAACAGCTAATCTGGCCCAAGGCCGGGCGAGTGACAAGGACGAAGGAGAGTTCCAAACGACTGACCGTGGCCGGGGTTTGATGAGATAAAAGCCGATCGGACGAGAAAAAGAAAAAAAAGAAAAGAAGAAAAAAAAAGGAGAAAATGGAGTAAAAACCTGAAAGGGCGCTTCATAAAGCAGAAGAAAAGAAAAGAAGGGAAAAGAAAAAAGAGAAAATGGAGTGAAAACCTGAAAAGGCGTTTCAAAAAAAAAAAAAAAGAAAAAAAAAAAAAAGGAGAAAATGGAGTGAAAACCCGAAAGGGCGCTTCATAAAAAATAGAAAAAAAGAGAGAAAGAAAAGAAAAAGAAGAAAGAGGAAAAGACCCGAGTGAAAACCTGAAAAGGCACTTTGGGAAAGGAAGAGAATCAAGGATTGCAATCCGCAAAAGGGGTGCCCAGGGGGGCCAATGTCTAAGATCTGAGTATGAGACAAGCGTCGGCTCGGAAGACAAAACAAAAGAACAAGAAGAAAGCAGCAACCAAAGTGGTGACATCCGTATGAGGCATACTCACTCATGCATCATCATAGGCATACATGCGCTAGGTTCATACTAACGCATATCATCATAATTTTTTTCTTTTGACAGGATATCCGAGCAGAAGAGCTAGAGGGCATGCTCAATTTATTTTCCTGTCAGGGTTGCTTCGTCCTTTTCCGCTCAGGGAGGACATACCAACGTTGTCTGGTTTCTATCGAAGGTTTATTCTTTGCCGCTCAGGGAGAATGAATCAGCCACGTCCTTTGCCGCTCAGGGAGGACATACCAACGTTGTCTGGTTTCTATCGGAGGTTTATTCTTTGCCGCTCAGGGAGAATGAATCAGCCACGTCCTTTGCCGCTCAGGGAGGACATACCAACGTTGTCTGGTTTCTATCGAAGGTTTATTCTTTGCCGCTCAGGGAGAATGAATCAGCCACGTCCTTTGCCGCTCAGGGAGGACATACCAACGTTGTCTGGTTTCTATCGGAGGTTTATTCTTTGCCGCTCAGGGAGAATGGATCAGCTTCGTCCTTTGCCGCTCAGGGAGGACATACCAACGTTGTCTGGTTTCTATCGAAGGTTTATTCTTTGCCGCTCAGGGAGAATGAATCAGCCACGTCCTTTGCCGCTCAGGGAGGACATACCAACGTTGTCTGGTTTCTATCGGAGGTTTATTCTTTGCCGCTCAGGGAGAATGGATCAGCTACATCCTTTGCCGCTCAGGGAGGACACGCCAGCGTTGTCTAAACTATTGAAGGTTTATTCTTTGCCGCTCAGGGAGAATGAATCAGCCACGTCCTTTACCGTTCAGGGAGGACACGCCAACGTTGACCAGATACTTTTAGAAGTTCGTTCTTTGCCGCTCAGGGAGAATGAATTAACTATGTCCCTTGCCGTTCAGGGAGGACATACCAACGCTACCCACATTGTTTCTGCCGCTTCGGAGGAGCAAATCACCCCAAACAGGGAAGTTGGACAAAATTAGTGCTTATGGTCTTTGCTTTATTCTTGTTCCACAAGTATAAGCAAAGAGGGGCAACTGTAATCACTAATTTTGTCCGGGCTGATTAGCCCTTAAATATGCTTAAATAAGAGTGGGCTTTATTTATTCACATTGGGCTTTAATTAATTAATACATAGATATACATATTATTTATTAGAATTCTGGGTGCTATTATTAATCTTCTTCTAATTACTACCTACTATCATATGTTATGTTATTATTATTACTATGTTATTATTTACTATCTGTTATTACTACTATATATTATATTATTATTATGACTATTTATATTATTACCGGTGTTATTATATACCGTATGTCATTAATATTACCTATTGTTAGTATTGTTATCTTTTTATTTACTATTATCACTATTGTTGCTATTACCATATGTTAATATTGTTACCGTATCATTATTATTACTATATTTATTATTGCTATTGTCATTACTATAATTTTCGAATTGAATCTGAAAAATACACAAAAAAAACTATATATATATATATATATACAAACACATATTAAATAAATAAGAACTCTAATATAAATAAATAAAAAGCCCAATGCACTCTTTATATATAAAGCCCATGTTTGTCTTATAATGTCCATTTACATAAAAACCTAAATATATATATATATATATATTATTATTACATACGGCCCATGTTAGGCCCAATACTAAAATTAAATCTGATAAAAAAACAGAAACCCTAATTGCTATATTTTGTCTATGCAGCCGCCGCAGCCACGACCGTCAGATCTGATCAGATCTGACGGCCCAGATGGAGCCATAAAAAGGAAGCCCTAGATGGGCACTGATGAGTCATGCGCCGCCTAGATCACAACCGCAAGATCAGAAGGGCTTCAACGGTCCAGATGTGAAGACATGAGAAACCCTAGACGCCCATCTGATGACCTCGCGCCGTCATGAAGCTGAACCGTTAGATCAGAATGTGATCTGACGGTCCGGATGCCACGAGATGCAGCGCGCGCCCACGCGCGACGCATCAGCTCCCCACTCGCGCGCGTGAAGCCCACGCCCGGCTCTCCAGATTCCTCGAGCACTCGCCACGTCGCCCCCGCCCGTTCCAACGACCGATCCGTCGGCCACGTCGATCACCGTACAATATGCAACAAAGAAAAGAGAGTCAGCATCAAATAAAGGAAAAATAAAAATCGAAAATAAAAAGAAAAAGAAGGACGAAATCAGAACGGAATGGCAGAGGATGACAGAGCCTTGCATGAATCCGGCCAAAAACACAATACGAACCAATGAGCTTTTTTTCATTGAATTAACCAATATGTAAAAATCAGTCGAAATTCGGGCTATAAAGCCGAATCGACGGCTTCATTGTAAGGGATTCGTGAAACTCCCAAGAACAAAGCACGAAAAGCAATACCACAACCAGAACCATTCAGGTATACCATTCATCCATTGCGTATTTTTAAAAAAAAGAGAAGGAGATCAGAAGCTTTTTACCTTTTTCTGTTTCGTTCCTCATCGAACCAGAACCCCCTTTCTCTCGGCAACAATCCCGGCCGTTCATCGGCTTCAAAAAGGGTGCGTCAGAGAAGGGGTTCAAAACCCCCTGTTGTTTCGTAAACCTTTTCTTAAAAAAATACAGAGGCTAGGTTTTCTTGTAGGTTTTCGTTTCCCGGAAAGGTCGTTTTGGGTTTTGGGGAGTGAAAGGTCGTCTTTTTCGGGTTTCTTTAGAGTAGGTTCGTTGGTCGGGCATGGTTTTAAGTCCGCCGGACGGTGACTAACACCGGCCGGCGTTCGAGATCGAGGGAGAATCAGAGAGTCTAGGTGCGGCTAGGGTTTAGGTTAGGCAAAGGGGCGTCCGTTTTAGTTTAGGTGGGTTATATAGAGCTTTAGGTTTTTTTGTTTCGGGTAAATAGCAAGTCCAATCCCTCCGCGTCGGGGTATTAGCATAGTAAGGGTCGCCGCATGGTCAAATTACATCCTAGGTCCCCCGTAGTCTGAGTCGGGTCATCTTCTAGTCCCCAGATCGAGTTCTTTAGGGGTTATTTACATGTTCGGTCCTCTTCCTTCTTACCCGTGTTCAATAGGGTTTTTACAGTTTAGAGCTTTTGTTTTTCTTCTTTCTGATTTCAGCCTCTGTTTTTGCCTGTATTTCATTTTAGTCACCATTCGAATGCAATATAATTTAATTTTTTAATGTCTTTTTATATATGTATGTTTTTGTTATGTGTTAATAATGGTATAATAGATCGAATATATATATGCATGCTTATCCGTTTTTTTGTTTAGTGAGTCCCGTATGATTAATCACTGTTGGATCGAATATATGTTGCCATGTTAGTCTTTTAGTTTGGTACATTGAAAATGGGCTAGTTTAATCTCTTTAATTAGGTTAGCTTAATTAATTAATTTGGGCCTTCTTTCCTATGTGTTGTTTTGAGTGACATGCATGTATATATATATTTGTCATCCATATGGCTTAATATACAAGCATGATAATCGGATCAAAAAAATCAAACCCGAGAGGGGTATTAATTAACCTCGGTATCCGAAAACGACAGTCCTAGCTTAATGGATGTCTACCGGATACTTAGGTTAATTTTCACCGCCTCTAGGTAAGCGAAAGCATAAAAATTGAAAATACCACGCATCATCTCCTATATGCTCGCATCATGCATAAAGGTGACGTACGGGATCCGAACCCTAAACTAACACGGCAGTCAGCCTTATTTGATGTCGGTTTAGTCTATGGTCCGGTGTACCGTCATCCTTTTTAATTAAATGATTAAGTAATTCCAATGCCACTATTCGATAAAGCCCGTGTTATTTAAGTCATATTTTCATTTAAGAACAATTATTAAATTCACTTCGATTTTTAAATAATTCCTATCGATCAAAAGGCAACAAGCAATTTGGTACCGATTTCCGGGCGTGATGGGGGCGCTAACCCTACCCCACGCGTAACCAACTCCCGAACCCGTTTTAAAATGAATCTCTGGTTTTATGGTGTCCGGCCTACCTTAGTGGCCGGTGGCGACTCCAAATTTTCACAAGTTTTTCAAAACATGAATTCCCCCCTCTTTTTTTAAATAAACCCCCTTTTCAAAAAGAAAATAGTGATAAGGCCCATACTTAACGGTTTCGGAGAAAAACCTTATCACACCCGTATCGATACGGTCTCAATGAGGAATTAGCCGTTGGGCTTCTTCAGCTGATGCGTATCGATACGCTTGCCTAGCGTATCGGTACGGTCCTGCAAATTCAAATGACTGTTGGGAAATGACCGTTGGGGTAGTTAGGCGTATCGGTACGCGATACAACCGTGTCGGTACGCGACTAGCCGTTGGGCTATTTCAAAGCACACCGTATCGATACGGCTAAGCGTATCGGTACGGGTTTTGGCTACTGGAAAATCTGGTAGTTTGAAACCCTAAAGCGTATCGGTACGGTCCAAGACCGTATCGGTTGGGTATATAAAAATGCTGGTTTTGACCACTTTAAATGTCCTTTAAACCCATTCCAAAGCCATTAAAACCCTTAAACATATTTTCAAGTTGTTTTTGACTAAAACTATATTTTAAATTCTTTTCAATTTAGTCCAAAACATTTTTCAAATATTATATCAAAACATTAGTTCTACAATCTCCCCCTTTTTTATATAATAAAATCAACTTGAAAAATTGTTTGGGATTCTCCCCCTTTAACTTTAAAATTGTGAATAAGAGATTTAGATATGAAATCAAATAAAGCTCCTCCTTATTCATTTGAAAATTCAATTTTTCAAACCAATTTCTCCCCCTTTTTGTTATATCAAAAAGAATTTGAAATGACATTTAGCTCAAAATAACATAGGAGGCAAAAAAAATTGACACACTTAAAATTTTGGTTTAAAATTGGCTCCCCCTTACTCAAAGCATCATAAGAATGTTAGTTCAACATATATGATTATCTAGTTCACTTAAATGAAAATAAATCAAATAAAAATAAAAGCAACTAGATTTTACCACACTTGAACTAAAGGGAGGATGTGAAGCCTTCCTTCTTCAAGTGTTCTTCCTATGTGTGCATGGAGCTCGCCCTCAAAGTTTGACTTCTTGATCACTCTCCATCACACCTAGCAAAAGACAATCAAGTAATTTTTTGTGTCCAAATTGCTTTGGATCCATAGACATTAGTAGCACAAAATTTAGTCCCCTTAGGAATCCATTTTTCAATTTCATCCTTTTTAGTTGAAGTGGTTAGTCTTTTTGGGACCCAAACACTTCTAAAACATTTTCCATTCACAAATCTAGGGGCACTAGATTGTCTTACATAAAAATTTGATTTTCCAAAATTATTTTTCTTTTCAAGTTCATTGGAAATCAAATCTTTTTTCTTTTTGAACTTTAAGAAGCAAATTTTGTAAATCAAAACATTTTTGTTCAAAATCTTTCAATTTTGCTTCAAGTTCAAGATTTGTTTTTGGGAAGCAAATCATTTTCGATTTTTATTTTTGAAATCAACTTTTTGTTCTTGGAAAATGATGTCTTGAATTCCAAAAGCAAATCATCATAGGCATCTTGTAACTCATCAAATGTATAAGAATTTGAAATAGATAAGTTAGAAGTTACCTCCCCCTCATTGAGGGCCATCAAGCATAGGTGGGCTACTTCATCATCGGTGGAGTCTTCATCACTCCATGTGGCCACATATGCTTGCTTTGAAGATGATCCCTTCTTTTTAGATTTGTGGGAGTCCTTCATCTTCTTCATCGATTCATGCTTGGATTTTTCCATTTTGCTCTTCATGAACCGGGCAAATTTGTTGAAGAGATAGGCCATCTCTTCATCTTCACTTTCCTCCTCACTTGAATCTACATGATGGCATGTGGAGGATTTGAGAGCAACAGCACTTGCATTGATGCCTAGCTCCATGATCTTCTTCCCCATCGCTCTAATCTCTTCCTTCTTCTTCTCTTCTTCTTTGTTTTTCTTCATTATTTGGTGAGTGAGAAGTGACCCCATGAGTTCATCAAGCTTCAAGGTTTTGAGATTCTTGGCTTCGATGATGGCGGTCCTCTTTGAGTCTCATGACTCGGGAAGGGAGTATATGAGCTTTCGGACAAGCTTCTCTTCCGGGATGGCTTCTCCATAACCTTTAAGACCATTGGTGATAGTGGAGAACCTATCAAACATCTTCTCGGTATTCTCTTCCGGGTCCATCTTGAAGTTCTCATACTCTAAGGTTAGGAGCCCAATCTTGGTCTCCTTGACTTCATCGGTTCCCTCGTATGTGACTTCAAGCTTGTCCCATACTTCCTTGGCACTCTCACAAGAAGACATCTTCTCGTAGATGGTTGGGCCAAATGCACAAAAGAGCATGTGCAAGGCTTTGCAATTAAGCTCCATCTTCTTGCGATCGTCGGCACTCCATTCCGCTTTGCTTCCTTGAGGCACGAACGGACCATATTCAACTATGTCCCATAGCTTGTAGTCTTTTGACTTCAAGAAGAATTTCAACTTTGTCTTCCAAAGAGCATAGTGATTTCCGTCGAAGAAAGGTTGTTTGTTGATGGATTGTGCCATTTGAGCCGGTTGGTGAAATATTAATCGAGCTTGCCGGATCTTCTCAATAGGATGTGAATCCCCTTCGATTGAGCCAAGCTCTGATACCAATTGTTGAGATTTTAGGGGCTCGATTCGATCAACCGTTCTTGCTTGCCAAGTGTGGAGAAGTTGGATAATTGGGTGTTTTAGTGGGAGGTGAAAATTTGGCAATTTGACACAAGGATTTATAGTGGTTCAACCTTCTAACCAAGGTCTACATCCACTAAGAATTTCGTCCCCTTTTCTAGTTTAAGGAGGCAACCTTTACAAACCTCCAAGCTTTCTACCCAAAGCTTGAGGAAACACTCTCTTGTACAAAGAAAGACTTAGCAAACTAGAAATCCCTCTAATAGGTGTTTGTTTGCAATTCTAAGCTCTCACCCAAAACCTAAACACTTCAGCAAATTTAACAATATTTAGCTCACTAGTGTTGTCTAAGCAAAGAATGGACAATTAAAGCTCTAGACAAATTTTGACATCATAATGGTCTTACAATTGAAGCATTAACTATTACAAGATGCTTGGAGGTCCCTTTTATACTCCTTGATGAGTTTGTAGCAGTTACTAGCCGTTGGGATTCAATTGGAGCCGTTGGAGCCTTAATTTCCCACCATAAATGTAGTTCTGCAACTGGGCGTATCGATACTCGCTAACCCGTATCGATACGGTCTCAATGAAGAATTAGTCGTTGGGCTTCTTCAGCTGATGCATATCGATACGCTTGCTTAGCGTATCGGTACGGTCCTGCAAATTCAAATGACCGTTGGGGTAGTTAGGCGTATCGGTACGCAATACAACCGTATCGGTACGCGACTAGCTGTTGGGCTATTTCAAAGCACACCGTATCGATACGGCTAAGCATATCGGTACGGGTTTTGGCTACTGGAAAATCTGGTAGTTTGAAACCCTAAAGCGTATTGGTATGGTCCAAGACCGTATCGGTACGGGTACATAAAAATGCTGGTTTTGACCACTTTAAATGTCCTTTAAACCCATTCCAAAGCCATTAAAACCCTTAAACATATTTTCAAGTTGTTTTTGACTAAAACTATATTTTTAAATTCTTTTCAATTTAGTCCAAAACATTTTTCAAATATTATATCAAGACATTAGTTCTACAAAATGTAACCCTCTTAGCCCGGCCTAGACGCTTGACCCGAACTTTGAAGATTACACGGGGAAAACCAAAGTCAACCCGAAAGTCAACCTTGATTAACGAAACTTTTTTCATTTTAATCTTGTCTAGATACACATTAAGCCTAAGTGAGCACTCACGAATCATAGAAGAGAAAGACATAGCGATCGGAAAACATTTTGGGACTCAATTGCTTAATTTACGCATTTTAGGGACCAAAATGTAATTTTTGGAAATTAGAAGGACTTAACTGATTTTGGATTTACCATTATGAAATTAACCATGTTACATGCTTCTCTGTCAAATTTCAGCTTAAAAAGACATCCCAAGCTCAAGCGATTGCAATCACAACATTCGGGACTAAAACGTAAAGCATGGAAACTTAAAACAATTCAAATCAGCATCCAACGGTCAATTGTATCGGAACACCTACCCACCGTACCGAAACGCCCGTATCGAAACGGTGTTGACCGTTTCGGTACACAGGTATGTTCCGAGACTAGTATCGAAACAGCTTCACCAGTAGCCAAACTATTTTGAAACAGCTTCATCCGTTCCGGAACACCTTGGCCATTACAGGCCCCCGTTTCGGAATAGGTGAAGGTGTTTCGATACACTTTGCCCAGTGACAGCAGAAAATGATGGTTTTTGCACTTTTAAACCATTCAAACATATCATAATGATCATCAAACTATACCAGCAACTCATTTAGCCACTAAAGAACATATTTAAGACTCTCAAACTAGAGCATGGCATCAAACACAAGATCACATAATCTAAAGGCATGCACCCTAGTCTCAAAACCAATATAAGCAACCAAACCTCAAAACAAGCATTTAGAACCATTTACAACCCTTACATGCCATCACAAACATGACACAAACTTGGGGAGTTCAAAACACATCTCCCAAATACAACCTTGAAGTCCCATTGCCAATATCAAAACTAAAGTGTATAAAAACATCACCATACATGAGCTTTGTAATTTCTTGGATGTTCTTATCCTTTTCGCTTCCCAAAAACACCTCAATTATCTGCATTATTGGTAAAAGAGGGCGTAAGCACAATTGCTTAGTGAGGCATGCTATAAAGAAAAACCAACACAATAATGCATTTCTTGAAAACACTTTCTCAAATGCTTTTTCTACAACATGCTCATTCTATCTCATGCTTGAAAACCATTTCAAAGAAACTTCTCATTGAAAACACGTGTACCTCAATTCTATCTCATGCATTTAAACCAATGCAAACCTCATGGCAAGGCCATACACATGCTTGTAAAACCAAAGCATTTCATATACAAATCTCATATGCATTTCTCATAGCATAAAACATCTCATCAATAGGTACATGTGAATCAAAAGCATTTTCATATATTATATTGGCATTTCACATCTCATTATTACTCGGATATACGAATAACTCACTAGAAACTTTCGGTGGCATCTACCATCACCGTACTCACTCATCTAGTACATAATTTCCGGTGGCGTCTACCATCACCGTTCTCATATGGCGGTATCTCTCATCGCCACAAAGCTTGGGTATTTCACCAAGTCCTACCCGATGGAATGCCCATCATCAGTTCTCTCCCTTTGGATTAAAACAAAGAGCACGTACGAATTTTTAGTTTATAGTGCACTCTCATCCTATTGATCGATCAATTATATCCGGTAAGTATCTCATCTTCTATGCCAATATAGTATGTTTATAACATCATCTCACCTACTGTTTTTTACGCAATATTTCTCAAATCATTCTCATCTCATTTCAAAGCGATAACATTTGCCATGCTTTAAAACAAAAGCTCAAATCTCAACAATGCAACATGTTATTTCATGAAATCATTTCAAGCATCATCTCATGCTACGAATCATGTATAAAAATAGTAGGAATTTATCTATCTCAAACCATGAGCATTTTAAAGCATTTTAGGGGCAACCACCACATTTAAGAGAGCAATCTAGTCAATACTTACTTCTGGACTTAGGAAGGTGTTTCAAACCTTTCCTAAATCCCCAAACCTTGATTCTTTGTCCCTCAAGGACTTCTAAAACCATACGCACTCACCGATTACGTTTCGCTTGATTGCTGAAACGCTATCTAGGCTCCCGGATCAACACCAAAGGCGTCCGAAGATGTCTCCCCTGTTTATAACACATAAGAGTGGAGGATTAATGCATCATCATGCATTGAAATCATCAGCCACACACCTAAACTCATTGCTCTACTCAAAAACCACATTTCGGCTACCAAACACAACCAAAATCACCTCCAAACTCTTCCAAAACAAATCCCAGCCAAGATTTATCCCTTCTAATCATTTCTAAACATCAATTAACATCAAAAACCACCACAAACTCGTCCTTATACCTCCAGCTATAACAGAACACAAAAACCACTCCAAAAACCATCATTCTAGCAAGCAAAACTTAGGAATCCAAGCCCATTCGGGATTTGTTTGATAAAACCTCATTTATAACTTCAATTAACATCCAAAATACATTAGAAACAACCTCAAAACAGAGCCTAACCATCAAGCACGAAAATCATCAAGATTCCTCCAAGAACCTTGAGTTTTAAGACAATTTCTTGTTTCTAACATTAAAGCAACTCAAAAATCATTAACAAAGGATTGATAAATTGGTAATTTCTGTAAAGAACTTATCATTAGAGGAGAAGGAAGAAGCTTACTTCTAATGGCTAATTTCTCCTTGATTTGGGCAAGTTTTCTTGAAAATTCAATGAAGAAACAAGAGGTTTTGATGAGGAGAAGATTAGGAATCAAAAAGGAATTAGAATCCAATCAAAAGGGATAAAAATCAGTATCAAATTGATGGAGAAAGAGTGTTTGGTTGAAAAGAATTTGAGAGAAAATAGAAGGAGAGAAAATTGACGTAAATTGATTTTGAAAAGTCAAAGGTAGTTTCTCTCTTTTAATTATCTTATTTTCCTTAATTAAAACTATATTAAAATCACCCAAAATAAAGAGAAATGTGATTAAAAACATTTTGGTAAAATTAGCTCCTTAAAGATTCAAAGTTTCAATCCTTTACAAAACAGTCACTATTTAACTTTTGCAAAAACTGCGATTTGGTCATTACACCGAAATGTAGTATTTCCAAATCTTATTTTGTAAAATTGATTTCACCATAATCTTTCATATATTAAATGAGGATTTTTGGATATTTTTCTATATTTTTAAAGCATCCCGAACTAGGAGTTCTCTAAAGCTCCCTTTAAGATTTGAACCGTTTTTTGACCGGTCCGATTCAAATTCTAAAACATCTAGGCCCAAATTTGGGGTGTTACATCTCCTCTTTGTCAATTCTCGGTCAGCTCTTCAGATGGCCCAATAGTTTCCTCCATCAATTTCCAGCATCTCCTCTTCTGCCCTCTCTGCTACTTCGGTGGCATCTGCCTGGGTGGGGTACCTACGCACAGAGAGAAAACGCACCTGAGTAGTATCTTTTATATAAAAACAATTAAGTTCATCAAATAAGGCAAATTATCTAATCTATGCAGTTTTGTGTATGTTTTCCTAATAAATGCAACTAAACTATACTTGAGAACAACAATAATTGAGCTAAACTAGGGCATAAATATTGGACTTTTGCACACTTAACACACCCCATCATTCTAGTCTCGGATAATAGGTCCAAAATGTGTTTCCTTTGGTTGATGACAAGTCTCTTTTTTGGTCTTCCTTCCCAAGTCTTTCATTTCAAACTCACTACTCAGTAGTATTTTCAGCTTACCCATTTATATAACACCCCTACCTGATTCAGTAGAAAATCGAGTCAGATATGTCATAAAAAAACATAAAATAGTGAAATAGAGAAGCAATCATATTTAAATCATACCAAATCATACAAAGAATCCATTTATTAGTCAATTATTGATCAAATTAATGCTTACTTAAGTTGGACATAAATTACTTAATTCTGATTTAAGCATTAAGGACTAATTTGTAAAGTTTCAAAAGTTCGAGGCTAAACAATAAATAATAAAAAGTTCAAGGACTTAACAGAAATCTTCCACGAAACATTTCTATTTACCAAATTAAGATTTATTGCAACATAATCAGGGTAATTAATGACATCTGGGTCTTGGTTAACCTTTAGGGACTAAATAATGAAGTTTCAAAAGTTAAGGATTTATTTGTAAATTTATAAAAGTTTTGAGGAACATTAAAAATATTTAATTGACTGTCTAGATATACTCTTAAACATACATTCTTTCAAAATTATGAACTTCAAAAGAAACATAGATCAATTCTGACATCAATTGGCGAAGATACGACTTAAGGACTAAATTACAAACTTTTCAAACTTCAAGGAATCGATCCTTTTTATGTGAGGATCGATCCTTTACAATATATTATTGGGAGATCATTTTAATTGGCTATTGGAATCATAAGTATCTATCCGTTTCGACAATGGATCGATCCTTTATGCATAAAAACTTGGAATAGAGTAGTATGCATCAAAATTAACCAATTTACTCCTAAACATCATATACACTAACTTAGAATATAATTCATCACCAAATTTAGCACCAATAATGCATTAAAATCATAAAATAATTATTAACTTAACTTAGTTCACATGTCACCATCACATACAAAAACACAAGTACATTAACAAAGATCATATTTAAAAGCTAGAATTTCTTAGTGTTGCAATTGTCGCATAGTTCACATATATTAAACAAGCCCCATTTCTTACCATACATAATCTTACCTAATTCATATTATAACAACCCTACTAAACTATATCAATCATGTATGCACACATCATCAAACACAACCCACATAACATACCAACAATAAGATTAAACTTACTAGACATATTAGAAACTTAGCAAACATAATTAAGCAAGTTTTACTAAAATCAAACAAAGCATGAAATGCCATAATGCATCATATAACGCATAGTTCATATGCCACCACTAGGATTTGGACAAAAGAGTACATTACTCAATGTTAAAAAGGGGTGACTTGCAACTCCTCTGACAGAAACCAATCACTACATAGTCGAATAACCTGAAATATATGAAATGAAACAAAGTAAGCTTACATAGCTTGGTGAGAGTTAAACTTAAATGTATCTGAATTATAATTCTTTTGATTTAAATATACAAAAATATCATGAACAAAGTTTGGCAACAAATCACACATAGCGTGACTATCGTAACTTTGCTAATCATATTCATTTTCTTACTGACTTTCATAACATTAATCATAAGTTATCATTGATATTCTTATTCAAATTCATTTATGTAATTTCATAGTCACAAGCATAAGTTTTTTTTTTATTTTTCCCTTGGATCACAATTAACATAGAGATACACGAATTTTCAACCAACTATCTCCATATAACTGAGAAAGTGAGAGTGGCCAACCCTCCATCTGTCTCCAATGACCAAAAATAACACCCCTCCTATTGTCTCCACATAAGGGTCACAACTCATGGATCATAATCTAAACCAGTACATGAGCTTAATGAATTCTATGGCATGCCAATTGTACCCAAATTTAACTCGTAACCAAAGTAATCAATTTGTTCACATATTGGTTCATAAGTGAGCTTATAGCTCCAAAGTTCCTTAACATAGATTAATAGTGAGCTTGAAGTTCCAAAGCATCATATACGTATCTCATTTCATAATTAAACTTAAAGTTCCAAAGCTTAATATATGCTTAACTTAAATATAAAATCACAATTCATAATCTATCATATCATCATATTCCATAATTTTCCATTTTTATATCTTATCTTGTCATATCATCATAGCATATAATTTTTCAAAATTAATCTTTCTAAATGGTTCAATAGCTATTTTTAATCATTGCAAAGTTAGTTTTGATTGCCGAAAATCCAGTTTACTATCAACCCGAATTCAGGGGTGTTACAATTACAATAAGATCATCTCTAGTGATTATGATATCATCTACCTACACAATCAAGTTAACTCTTTCTTGTTTGGTGTTATCTTGATGAAAATAACTTGATTTTTGGGCTCGAATCGATCAATCAAATACTGCCAAGAGGGTTGAAATTACTTCCCGAATTAATTGGCTAAAACCCAAAACTAGTGGACAATATTGCACGATGATTTTAGAATGGTTCGACTACTAAACCGACTCTACATCCACTACCTTAGCCCACCACTAAGGATTTTCCAATTCACTACTATGAATTTGTCCTTTTAATGGCCAAAGGGGTAACCTTTACAACCCTATCTTTTCAATGGCTAAGATAGAACCACTCTGGTTTTTCCTTAGGCTAAACTAGAAACTCTCCCTTTTATAAGGTAAATTTGGTTAAACAATAAAAATCTCACAATGCTAGTGTTTACAAGAATTAAGCTCACAAAGAATGAATACTAAAGATATACAATAAAGCTCACTCTATACAATATATACAAGAGAAACGAAGAATAAAAGACTTAGAAAATATTTCTCTTGATCATGAAGCTTGGATATGTTCTATAACCATTTTCAAGTATCTCAAGCTTGATTTTATAGTGTGGAATGATATTCTAGCCGTTTATGATCGTTGGGAAGTCATAAAGTCAAGCTTTAAATTTCCACCTACACAGAGATTTTGAAACCTTTGCCAGAGGTTTCGAAACCTTAAGGAGGATTTGAAGATATAACTGTTATAGAGCAATGGTTTCTAAACCTTTGCTAAGGTTTCAGCTCTAGGCCATTCTGCCCGAAAGGTTTCGAAATCATCAAATAGAAGTATCGAAACCTTCTTTAAAAATATGAAAATTTGTCTATATTTTGACTCTTTAAGATATATAAACATAGTGAGATGAGTCAAAACATTATGAAAACATTTAAAACATATTTTTCAAGTTTTGAAGACTATTGAATTATTTTTGAAATCTTTAAATAAGTCCAAAATATTTTTCACATAATTTGTTATATCAAAATATTTTCTGAATAGATAAGCTTGAAATCGTTTTTAGCCATCTTTCACAATAACTCTACTAAATCTCTCAAATTAGGCCCTTGGTGATTGCTTCAGACCATAGAGAGATTTTCCAGCTTGCATACTTGTCGATCTCCTAGACTGTTCTCGAGTCCTAGTGAAATGTTCATGTAAACTCCTTCTTCTAGCCTTCCATTCAAGAAAGCATTTTTTATGTCTAATTGGTGAAGTCTTCATTCTTTATTAATTGCCAAACTAAGCAGCACTCTCATTATGTTGAGTTTAGCTATTGGAGCAAAGTCTTTTTATAATCAATCTCATAGGTTTGTCTGAAACCCTTGGCCACAAGTCATATCTTGTACCTCTAAATATTGCCGTCAAAATTATATTTGACTACAAATACCCATTTGCAGCCCGCAAACGTTTTTCCTTGTGGTAATGCAGTCATGGTCCAAGTCTCATTCTTATCTAGTGCCTTAATTTCTTCATCTACTACCTTTTTCCACTCATGACTTTTAAGAGCCTCTTTTATGGTTGTTAAAATTTTTACTTTGTCTAACCTGGCTATGAAAGCTTTAAAAGAAGGCATTAAGTTTTCATAGGCAACATATCCCTGCATATGATGCTTTGTACATTGTCTTACACCCTTTCTTTTAGCAATAGGTTATCATGGTCTATATCAAGAATAGAAACTTGAGATAGTTCATTACTTCCCAAACTCCTAAAGTAATTGAACTCAGGTCCAGTTCTCGAAAAATATTAGATTGTATGATAGTCTCAAGAATATACTTTTGCCTTCTTTTGTATACACTCGGTTATTTTTCTCCAAGTTGTGGAGTTTGGGTTGTTTAGGATAACATTGGAGGAGATTTAAGACTTCTAAAAGGTGTAATTGTGACTGGTGTTGAAGGTAAAATAGATGCAAGGGTAGTAGGGATGTATGGTGTAGTTGATGACAAATAGTTTAAAGGTATCAAAGAATTGAATAGAAACTTTAAAGAAAAAATATGTTCTTGTTGCATAGATTTCAAAGCCTAAAAATCATCTAAGTTCTCCTCATGAAGAACAAACTTGGTGGAATAGAAATTATGTTCAAAAAATGTAACATATATAGAAATATAAGTTCTATGGGTGAGAGGGGAGTAACATTTGTAGCCCTTCTTTAGAGAAAATCATCTTAGACCGAAAGGGATTATTACTATGAAAAAACAAAATACAATCAAACACTTATAAAGGAAGAGAAGATGACATGGGTTAAAAATTAGGATAATTATCCAGAAAAATAGACCTTGGTGTTTTAAACTCTAAAATGTTAATTGGCGTCTTATTAATTATGTAGGTTGATGTTAGAAGAGCCTCACCCCAAAATTGATTAGAAACATTATGAGAAAACAATATAGACTTAGTAATCTTTAAAAGGTGACTGTTTTTCTCTATATTATCTTATTTTTTTATAGAGGATCCACACAAGAACTAATCTAAATAATTTCTTTCCCTAAAAAAATATAATGTTTTTGTGAAGTACTTTCCCTCACTGTTAGAATGAAAAATTTGAATCTGACTTTTAAATTGAATCTCTATTATAGCATAAAACCTTTTTAAAATATGTTTTCTACTTCAAATTCTCCCTTCATTAAATAAGTCTAAGTAGTACGAGTATGATTATCAATAAAAAATATGAATTATCTACAACTATATATATTTTTAATCTTAGAAGGGCCACAAATAGCACTATGTATGAGGGGAAAAGGTTTATGAATGCTTATAAGGAGATGACAATTATGAACTTTTGGTATGCTTACCAAGTTGACAGATAGTACAATGAAAGAATTGTGGGTTTTTTTATTAATAAACAATTATGGAAACAATTTTTCAAGGCAATAAAAATTAGGAAAAATTAAACTACATATTTAGTACTTTAGTTATGCTTACTTGGTATATATGATCAATTTAATACCTAACATTACATTTTGGGAAAACTAAACTACATATTTAGTACCTTAACAATGATGAGACAATTTTTCAAGGTAATAAAAATTAGGGAAAACTGTTTTGGTACATCAACTATTAATTTTTGTAAAATGGTACCTATCGTTACGTTTTTATTCTATTTTCGTACCCCGACCGTTAAAAACTAACGGGGATGGTGATGTGGCTTGATATAATCATATTTTTAGTCCAAAACACTTATATATACGATTAATTTAGTCCAAAATCCATCAATTTAAAACATCATCGTAATTTTGGGGTAAAATTGTAAATTACGTTCGACTGGAAGAAGAAAATTTTGGAATTCACAATTTCAATCTAAAAATTAAAATAATGTTTAAATTGATAGATTGTATAAGTTTTGGACAAATTTCTATTAACCCACGTCACTATTTCCGTTAGTTTTTAACGGTCTGAGTACCAAAACAGAACAAAAATGTAACGTTAGGCATCATTTTGATAAAAATAATAGTTAGGTACCAAAACAGTAACGCGAACATAATTAAAGTACTAAATATGTAGTTTTCCCTCAAAACTAGGATGTCATGACCTAAACTATCATAGCATAACATCATTTTGGGCTAATTTGAAAGAATATTTTCTTTTAGGGAATTTATTGGAAAATACCCCATTAATGATTATGTAGAAAAATACTCTCTTTCGGTCCACGTAAGTCAAATTCGCGTTTAGCCAAAAGCGAGTTTCAAGCTCGTGCTTAATTAAAAGTGAGTTTTGTGTAAAAAAAACTTGATAAATTAATTTTTTAAAATATTACCTACTCACTCAACACATAATCCGCGTTTAGCCAAAAGCGAGATTACCTTATGTGGACTAAAAGGAGATATTTTTTATATAACCATTAATAGTGTATTTTTTCTATTAATTCCTAAAAAAGGAATATTCTTTCAAATCAGCCATCATTATGTGTATTGAAAATAGAATCTGTAGCAAAAAAAAAAAGACTACTAGAGGTTATTAGGTGAAGAAGAAACTATTATCCCTGAAGTATATAAAGGAAATCTTACACTTTAGCATTGTGAATCACCTTCGCCGCACTCATTGCCTACAATTCACCATTATTAAAAGTAAACTTACTCATAAACTTCAAATTAGGGGTGAGCAAAATTTAACTAGATTTGAAAAAATCGAACAATTCAACTCGATTTGAGGTGAAAATACTCGACTCGAAAAAATTTTAAATAAAGTTTGAGTTGTAAAAATGAAAATTTGAATAATTCGAATAACTCAAAATTTCTAATAATTAGTAGATTTATTTTTAAGTTTGAGACGAGTCCCTCAATTTTTTATTGATATATACATACCAATATATAAAAATATGAAGAAATATTGCCATATATGAATAAATATATATGCATATCTTCTATGATTAGAGAAAACCATTTAAATTGGAATCAAATCGTACTATAACATGATAAATAATTACAATTAAATTTTTATATGAACTCGAAAACTCGACTCGGCTCGACTCGACTCGAAAAATTTTCGAATGATAAAATTAGACTCGTCAACTCAAATTATTCGAAATTACTCGATCGAATGTTTACTCCTACTTCAAATCTTTAGACAGTTTACTCCCAGAAAAAAGATTACAAGCCAGATTTGTCACATAAAGAACGGAGTTTTCTAGCATGCGGCCGCCTAATATACGGCTAATATACGGCGTTATCGGAAACATGATAAGGTATACCGGAAACATGATAAGGTATATAATGTATTCGGTAAAGCGGTACCGGATATGTTGATTTCGAAAGTATCTATACTTTTTCGAAAGTATTCATACCTTATCATGTTTTCGGTATATCTTATCATGTTTCCAGTAACGTCATATATTAGCCGTATATTAGGCGGCCGCATGCTAGAAAAACCCATAAAGAACACATGACAGGACAATTTATTTATTTATAAAAACCGAATCACTTCCTGTAATGGCAGGACAATATAATAATCTAGTATATGTACAGTAAATGCAAAGTCAAATTGAATAGAATCCAAAACGACAAGGTGCTTTTGACTGTTTTGTACAGGCGGTGGTTGAATATTGTTTGGTTTTTGACACATGGCCCTCACGGGACCAGTCAAGGATTGAAGCTCTCTCCCTCTCTTTCTGCAATTTGCATGTGAGATGGGTCCCACCCTAAAATTGTACAATTACACAAATTTTTATCCGGTCTACATAAATTCATATAATTTTTTATAAGAATTTATGTTGACCGCATTTTAGTCGGTTTATTTTTAAACTTCCCCTTATCGCTAAGCGTCAGGTGACAACGATGCGCTTCAAGTGTTGATTCCACCTTTCCATCTTAATCCTACGTTTGTGTTAGTATTTCGGATCCAAAGGGCCATACTTGTTGACATGTAGCAAAATCACTCGACATTGCACTTTAATCTTTCGATAAAATTGAGAGATTTGACTAGAACTTAAAAATTGATCTATTATTAATTATTAAAAAATTTAGTTATTCAAGTTATTTGAACTCTTATTTTATAACTTAAACTTTATATAAAAAAATTTCAAATCGAATTTATAAAATTATTATCGAGTCAAGTCTAGCGAAATTTATTTGCCTCGAATTTAGTAAAAAGATTTAATTTTTTTTCGAGTTGGTCAAATTTTACTTATTCCTACCGACATGAAATCATTTTATAGACACCCCTGTTAAACTAATTGTAAGATGCAGAAAATAGTATCAATGTTATACATACTAGACTGACCTAGCTTGGCTATGTATTTATATTTATTTTATATACTTTGTGTTGTATAAAAAATTATGCTATTATGTATATAATATATATTTACATATTATAATCACTTTTTTCGTATAGGAATTAAATAGTTTAACTTATAAATTTTCCTAATAAATAAAAAACAGTTATTAAAATAATTTTAAATAACTAAACATAAACTTGTATTTTCAAAAACATTACTGGCAAATTATCAAATATATAAAACTTAAAGCCATTTTTTACTAATCAAATTTGAATTTCTTTTTATTATGCAAATCCAAAGCAACTGATTGTTGTTATAGATTTTTTTTTTCTTTTATGAAAATCTAAATCCATAATTTGTTCATCGCGTGTTCTTGTTATATCATAATTTTATATAAGATACTTTGGCCCTGTTTGGTAAACAGAGGTTTGAGGTATAATTAGAGGTTTGACTAGTCAAATCCGCTAATATTGATGTCTGGTAAATAGCGGATTGAAAGAGCGGATTGGGGTAAAAAAGCTAATTTTGAAAAAACTCCTAATATGAGCTTTTTGAGATTAGAGGTTTGATATTAGAGCTGTAATGGCTCTTTTACCCTTAACAATTACCAAAAATCTCCAAATAACCTAAATTAAATAATAACATTTTTAATATAAATAATAACATATTAAATATTGAACTTATTTGTTGTTACTACTAATTTAAATGGTGACATTTGTAAGTTAATTCTATTTTTTTATTATCACATATTTATATGTGCACATAATTTTTTTTAATAATTATATAAATAATAAATTAATATATAAATCTTTCAAATATGTTTAGAAATTTTATATGAAAAATAATTTTTACAAATTTAATTAATATTTATTAGATACAAAATATTCATAACTAATAAATTATTCACAAAAGTATTGAATATAATTATGTCCTTATATGTCATTTTGCTTGTTTAAATAATCAAACAGCTATCAGCTATCAGTTAATTTTACCAAACACTTTTATATAATCAGCTAATACAATCCGCTAG
This sequence comes from Hibiscus tridactylites, assembly GCA_958450335.1. Lineage (NCBI taxonomy): Eukaryota > Viridiplantae > Streptophyta > Magnoliopsida > Malvales > Malvaceae > Hibiscus > Hibiscus tridactylites. The sequence continues at coordinate 59,434,347 of OY288267.1, read as the reverse complement.
TCAAATCAGCTAATGCAATCAGCTATCAGCTATCAGCTAATGTAATCCGCTATCAGCTATCAGCTATCCGCTAATTGCCAAACAGGGCCTTTATATTTATTTAAACTTTAATAAATTAATAATTTATATTATATTAATTTTAAAATTTTCATATATTTATATTATATTCGTATAGTGTATCATATCATATTTTATTTTATGTTATAATTAATTTAAAATAAATAGATTTTAATTTTATAAACTTTTTTTCGCTAATTAATTAGATCAACTTTAAGTGTTAAGTGCATATAATAATAGATTTCCCATTTATTGAATGAACAAAGTTTGATATACATGTCGTGTAAACTTTAGTTTATACGTGTCTTTTAGTTTTAGGAGTTAGGGTTTTAGTGTAAGGTTTAAAGTTTATGGGCTTAGGTTGTAGGGTTTAGAATTTAAGGTTAGTGTTTAGAATTTAGGGTATAGTTTTAAGGTTTATGGTTTAGTTTTTTAGGCTTAGGATTAGAAATTTAGGATTTAAGTTTTATAGTGGAAATATGTGGGCTTGTATAAAGTTAGTTTTGCACAACTTGTATATCAAAATTTACCCTTTATAGAAACATAGATAATGGAAACTAATATTTTTTTATAAAAATAATAATATTTATTTAATAAATTGTTTGCATTTTGTTACAAAAATATTTATTTATTTATTACATTAGAAAATATAACCACGTTAAAGAAAATATTAAAAATAACTATTCTCCTGTCCCACTAAAATTGTCACATGTTAACATTTTTCTGGTCAAATTTTTTTAACTTTGACTATTATTTTTTAATATTTTAATTAATTAAAATTTATAAAAATACATTTTAAAAACTACTTTATTGAAGGTTTTGAAAATATATTTTTTCATATTTTTATCAATAATAAATTTTAAATAATAAAAAATCAAAGTTAAAAAATTTGACAAAAAATATCAACATGTGACAGTTTTAGTAGGACATGTGGAGTATTAAAGAAAAATGGAAATAAAGTATAAAATATGAGCTGGTTAAATAGTTTGTATATATATTAATACATTAATAAAATCTGATGATGTTGGAGTCTCTCTATTATTTCATTTCCCTTTTAGAAAACATATGATATTATACAAATTGAGTCCCTCTACTTGATTCCTTATATTTAACAATATAGATTGAATTATATTAACTATTAGGATTATAGTTTATCTACAAGTTAAAGTTATAAAAAAATCATACTTCATATTCTTTTAATTTACAATTTAAATTATTCTAATAATTACAAATTTATTCAACTATGTACTAAATTAATCAAACTTCTTGTATACTGACTTTATAACATACGCTAAGAATTGAGTACTTTTAATGGATTTGTTGAGTCCAAATTGTTTTAGAGAACCTCTTGAACCGTTATGTGCGTGCTTATTACGGACAGCTCGTGGCTTGTAACATCCATTTTCGGTCAAAAAGTTTTGGTTTATTTTTTATAACTTCAAATTTAATTGTTTTTTTTTCTTTCAAAAAGTTGAATATCTAAGTTAAAATGAATTTTGGGATTAAAAATTTGTAGATGCATAAAATGAACTTTAAAAAATATAATATTATTTTTTTAGGATATTCAAATTTAAACAGTTTTGTTTGCAAAAAAATGTATTTTGTTAAGAGTTAAAAATTTAATTTTATTGTATCTCGTGGTCAACGAGATTTTGACCGTTTCGAAACCTTCAGGCCCGTTTCGAAACGCCTTCATCTCGTCAATTTCTCAGAATTCCAGTAGCCAAAACGTTCCGAAACCCGTATCGGAACAGGGGCTCTCAGAGGCCAAACCGTATCGAAACGCGTTCCGATACGGGGTCCCTGAAGCCTGCCCGTTCCGAAACGGCCCAACTCGTTTCGAAACGCGGGCTGTCTGCAACCTTTAAAAATCAGACTTAGGCATTTTTCCACAAGTCTAAAGGTCCTAAACGACCCACAAAGGCACACAACTCAAACAAGCAAAGTCTAGGGGCATACTTCCTATGTTTAACATGCTCAAACACATACAAGGCATGGATTTATACAATCACTCATACATGGCAAATACACATTAACCAACATTTCACAAGGCATGCTTAAAGACATTGATAAACAAAGCACCATTCATCCCATGTAGGTATTCATGTCATCCAAGCAATCTTAAGCATCTATAAGGCATACATCACTCAAGCATATGGCAAAACATCATGATTACAAACCAAATCAACCATAGACATACATCAAAACTCAAATCAACAATACCTATCCCATTGCTCAACTACTACATTCTATCATTTAAAATTCATACATTGAGCTAACCAATAGCAACACTTGGAGACCCTTCCTTGCCCTTGCCACCCTCAGGCTATTGATCTGCATTGTCGAACAAAGAGAAAGCGTAAGCAATAAAGCTTAGTGAGGGTAAGCTCTTTAAAAACAAACCTCGACAATGCAGGGTCCAAGCACGAGCTATTTCCAAAATGAAATGCATGAGCTTACCTCCGATCCGCAAAAGCCAAAATGAACATGATGCATGAACATATAATCAACATTATGTCATGCTCAACATTTCATAAGCTCAACTTACCACGATACATAATTCAAAGCATTAACCACATCATATGTCAATTCATGGAGGGCATCACTTTTCGCATCATAAAAGCATATATGCATAATCTCATATTGGTATACACATACAACCTCATATTGGCACCTAGCTATGACTCGAATACGCGGATAACCCGTTGGAACGCATTTCCAACAACAACATTACCTCGGTGGGATTCCACTCATCACCGGTCCTTGCATGGGCGGGATTCCACTCATCACCACATGCCCTACGGATGGGATTCCACTCATCATCACGTAGAAAAATATAAAAGCTTCCGGTGGAATATTACATCACCGTACTCCTCCTTGGTGCCTTAACGCCACCAAGGCCACGTACGTTTTTGACTCAATTTGTGTGCACACTCATCCTAATGATCGATCATTGTACCCAAGCATACTAGTGCCAATATAAATCAAACTACACAACTTTTTACAATATCAATTTCAATATAAATTCCGTGCCTAGCACGTACTCACCATGATTCTCCAAAATCATGCAATCCACAACATAACCTCATTTCACAAACCAACACCACATGTATGTCAACCGAACAATTATCTCATCATATATCCACATTTTATTTGTCATCAACATGCATATAAAATCAATACATTAAGCCATACTTTCACATACATGTGGATCACATTATACATACTCATCATGAGGCATAACAATGATTAAAGAGTACATCCAAGGTCTCTAACTAAAGCTTAGGATTAGGCTACCACCCTAATCCTAACTCTAGGTGGGTCTACCAAGCCCAACCTAGTCCACATGCTTGAACCAACCACTTAAAAGCTAATTTAAAAACATTAACCACTCACCTCTACCTCCAAGCCCAACTACCAAGCAAGCATCACCTTCAAGTTTCCGGATTTCTTCCCGAAGCTTCTCCAACGCAAGTTCTCGCTTCTAAACAACCTCAATACAATTCAAATAATCATCAAATCAGCCCAACATCAAATATCAACCCGGAATACAAATTCAAATATCAAACCCAACATTTCAAGTCGTGACCAAACCTCATACTTAGCAATTTCGGACAGCCCCAATACCTCTTCCAAAAACCATGTTTCCAACATCCATTGCACCCACAAAAGATCCCAAATCAATCCCTAACCATAGTACTACCATTGGGCTATCAATTCCCACCTAAAACAACCCCCAAAACTCACCCAAAACCCTCCAAAACTCCATTTTCGTACTCATATTTTACCCAGCAGAAAATCGTGTTTTTTAAACACCCAAATGACATCTAACTGGTCCCAAATCATCCCCTTAGCATACATATACCATCACCCCTCTAATTACACCCTAAAACCCACCAAAAATCAAGTTTTTGACACCTTAAAAATAGGTCTAAGAACCCACTTCGGATTTTTAACAAAACTCAACCAAATCAACATATAAGGTGCATTTTAACATGATTAAACAAAGCCCTGACTCAATTTATCAAAACAAAATGAAAAACCCCTTAAAAATCCAAACTTTGATATAAACCCTAATTTTCAAAACTTCATAACTTTGAAATCTAAGACCATGTATGGATAGGTAATAGAGAGGAGAGTGAGAATATGATTTTACCTTTCAAAACCCCCTTGAAATGAAGTTGTAATCAAATGGAATAGTAGTTTGAAAGTTAGAGAGAGTTTGAAGATGGGTTTGGTGTTTCCATTTTGGAAAAATGGGAAAAGGGGAAGAAGATGACAACTTTTGAAAGTTGTCATCCTTTTAAAATCTTTTGGGGAAAATTGCATTGTAGGCCCCTCCCTTCTTTATTAAAGCTCAATTTGGTCATTTGTTAGAGTTGATTTGACTTAATTAAATTTTATTGACTCGGACTCTAAACCCGGTTAACTCTTAGGCCCAAAACACGGGTGTTACAACTCTCCCCCACTTAAGGAAATTTCGTCCCCGAAATTCCTCGAACACGGAGGGCCACCGAAACATGCTTCTCCACACATTCCTCTCTCACCACAACATACTAACCAACCCAGTAGACTCACCACACAACATTTGCTATCTGACACTAAGATCTCAACTGATTCTTCAAGGCATGACAACTTCAAACTCAACTCAATCTCTTCAACAAACACAGCACGGAACAGATCTGACTCACACTCCCGAATCATAGATACACAAATCACATCACCAACTCCTTTTCTAACTCTGGTGGTAACCGCAACAGATAAACAACAGATCTAGCCCGACTCACAACTCATACAACACTGTTTAAAAACTTGACCGATGGCTTTCTCTGACTGCTCATCTGACTTCATCAATTTACCAAACGCTATGCAGACGTCTTCAAAAACAATCTAATTGAAGTCTCGGATCTCTATTACCCACTTCCATTAAGAACCTTCCACGGATGTAACAAACTAGAAGAAAACTAACGCTCGGTCTCAACACACTGGCAATTCACGCACTTACTCTCATACGGAACCACATCATACATCCACTCAATTTAGAAGCATTCATCTTCAACCCACAATACGTCTTCATACTACTCAGATGCAATACAAATGAACTACCATGCGCTTCGGCCAAAACAATACATCTCAAAACACTAGGTCAATCGGTACAACTATTCTGTCTCTGAAGTGCAAAACTCTATCATCTCTGAAACTGTATTCTGAAGGTCTTCCTTCTACTATGCCTCGCACGTGAGGTGCCAAGAATCTGTTTTGCAACTGTTTCTCTTCAAACATTCTGACTCAAGTATGTTTAACATGAAACTTGGCCACAAAACTACTATCATTCAGTAAGCTGAATTCGGCAAATACAACTCGCAACTCATCTACTAATCTAACAACAACATAGCTCGGAACATCGGTTTCTACGTTGACTATCTTCGGATGGTACTCAATCTTGATATTACAGTCTTCAAGCAGTTCTAACACCTTATGTTGTTCCAGTTTCAACCTTTCCTAACTCTTCAAATATTTCAAGTTCTGATGATAAATGTATATACTGTATATTTCATACTATACAAGTTTTGTCTCTAAGTCTTCGAAGCAAATTCAACCGTAGTTAACTCTATGTCTCATATCGGATAACTCTTCTCACGGTCTTTCAACTATCTTGATGAACAAGCCACAATCTTCTGTCTTGCATAAGCACACAACCTAACTCTACATGTAACACCTCACTATGGTTCACAAATTCTTTCTATGACATTGGCTAGATCAAGTCAAAGCTTTCATCAAAGTTTCTTTCGGCTTCTCAAGTTCATTGTCTCGCATCTAACCACACAACTGAACATTCTTCTGTAGCAATCTATCAATGTAGCAACTATCTTCAAAAGACTATTTACAATTCCCTGAAAGTACCAATGCTAGACCTAGGAACTACAAATACCTCTCACAGTCTTCAATTTCTTCCAATTCATATCTTCTTTTGCCTTCTTGGGATCTACTCCAACACACTCGGCTGAACTACACGTCCTAGGAGATCATCTTCATTACCTCGAAGTTCACGTCGCACAACTTGGTATACAATTAATTCTCTAATAGAATCTACCACACTAACTTCAAAGCTTGTCATGGCCTTCTTCGATACGTGAATATACTCATGTGTCATCTATGAGAACTACTACAACTGATCCGGGGACTCGGGAATTATTCTGTTCAACATCTCTATGAAGGTAACTAATACACTAGTCAAACAAAACGACATAACTCAGAGCTCAAGGTGATCACATCTTGCCCCTAAAGCTGTATTTGATACTTCAACTTTTCTCACTTTCAACTGGTAGTAAACGGATCTCAACTAATCTTAGGAAAGACTGAAGCACACATTAACTGATCGACAAATCACTGACACTCGAAAACGGTTACTATTTATTCACTGCCACTTGTATTGTCTTCTTTCTTCTTCACAAATTACACTGTAGAACTCTGAGATGATGCACTAGGCCTAATGAATCTAAGGTCTAACAAGTCTCGAAGTTAATTCTTCAACATTCTCAATTCTTCCGGGATTCATAAGTTACAGAGCAAACAAAACAGAAGCAACCTCGAAAACGGTCTAACGAACTCTTCTCCTCTAACAAGAGGTAAACCGGCAATTCTTCCAAACACTTCTAGGAAAAGAAAACACAACTATTCTAACATTCTGTGGTTTAATCTTCATTCAAAATCAAATCCATCACAATTGCTAAGCAAGCATGTTGACTAAACTCAACCAATCTTTGACCTCTAAAGCTGGATCAACATTCAATAAGGGGTTCACATCCTTACCTACTACTACAGTCTCACAAAAATCTGCGACTTCAAGGCAATTCTCTCTCTGTCTCAAGGTATATCCTAGCTTTGTGCTCTACGAGCCAAACCTTGTAAAAAAGGTACATCGAAACCGTAGGAAGACAATCACTTCACATCTACTAGAAACTAGTAACTCTGAACCACCAACGAACATCTTCTGTACATCTTTCTGATCACTACTGTCTCCCAAAAAGGCTAGTCACATGTGTCCCTACATCTAAAGTCTCAACAAAGATATCTAATTTCTTACATGCTCACACAAAAGGAGGTATCCGCGGAAATTGCAACTTCACATGTACACAACTGATAGTCTTCGGTTCTCTTGTCTTCAGACTGGTTCTTCAACAAAATCTGACTCTTCTAAACTGTTCTTAGAGCATCTCGTAACTTCAAGATTCAATTCTGATCACACACACAAACAGTCATGCTGGACATGTTCTACCCCTAACAAGCAACATGGAGTCAAAGCTCAAGACTCCCTCCTCGGCTCAACTATATCGGAAGTGACTTCATCTCTTCCGCTTGCTGGAAGACAACTCAACGTACACTGACCCAATCACACAAACTAGCTCCCATTCATGGACACTGACCGACTGTCTTGCATTAAAATCATAGGCCGAACCCCAACGGTCACCAACTAACATTTCTAAAATTCAAATTACTCACACGAGATCCCTACCTAGATCTCGCCAAAAGAACTAAAGTACTCATACCTACCTCTGACACCTTATCGGGCACATTCAAACTTGCATACTCACTATCGATATACAAAAGCACATGTTTAGAATCAACTGGAGGAAACAACTTATTACTGTACCGAGGGCTTATCTGTTAAAACATCGACACCACTCTAACTCCCACTCATATGCCTTCACTTCTTCTTACCAACTGGTGCCAGTGTTGATCACATCGTCCCTCATCCACAGGAATCAACTCACATACACACTGTCTCAAACGGACAAATTGTGCCTCAATTCCGGTACAACTATACCTCCCTAACTAAGATGGTGGACTCCCTCAACATCGTCCACCTTTTCAGAAACTACCACTTCTACTTACCGAAAAGCAATTAAATCAACAACAACATCAACAGTAAAACATACAAGATTGGGTTAGCAAGGCAAGGCTTCCAAGTGGCTCAAGTATGTTTCCCTCACTTAAAATCTCTTTTTCGATGTAATAGTAGCAATGGGACTCTACTAAACATGTTTCAAACAAATCAACACACATTAATACTCAACCAGGCATATAACAAGGCATACTTGCTAAACAAGCAAACATATGCGTACAATCAAACAACATACATCCTCAATCAAACAATCATACATTACAGCATACCCGGATAACAAGCAACATGCTTACGTGGCAAGCAAACACCGTGCAATTTCAATGCAAGAACTTAACTTACCTCACTTACCTGCCCAAGGTCTCGGTAACCTTAGGCTCTGATACCAACAAATGTAACCCCCTCGTTCCGGTCTGGCTGGATGACCGATTCGAGTGAGCCACACGGGGAAAACCGAAGCGAAACTCGTTAAGGTTTCCCCTCGGTTAGCAACCCTAAGTTTTTTTTCTTTAACTTATTCTTTTCTAATTGCTCATTCGAATCCTATGTGATCAAACAGCGGAGATAACACACAAGAGATAAACATTCGAACCCAAAGCTGCATTTAAATAGCCCAATTTTAATCTTTTAGACAGGCCGTTTCGAAACACCCTTGAGGCGTATCGAAACGCCTTGACCAGGTCAACTGCCACAGAGCCTATACAAGGGGCCGTATCGAAACGGTGGTCAACCGTTTCGAAACGCCTACGACGGTCAACTTCTCGTGGTCAACGAGATTTTGACCGTTTCGAAACCTTCAGGCCCGTTTCGAAACGCCTTCATCTCGTCAATTTCTCAGAATTCCAGTAGCCAAAACGTTCCGAAACCCGTATCGAAACAGGGGCTCTCAGAGGCCAAACCGTATCGAAACGCGTTCCGATACGGGGTCCCTGAAGCCTGCCTGTTCCGAAACGGCCCAGCTCGTTTCGAAACGCGGGCTGTCTGCAACCTTTGAAAATTAGACTTAGGCATTTTTCCACAAGTCTAAAGGTCCTAAACGACACACAAAGGCACACAACTCAAACAAGCAAAGTCTAGGGGCATACTTCCTATGTTTAACATGCTCAAACACATACAAGGCATGGATTTATACAATCACTCATACATGGCAAATACACATTAACCAACATTTCACAAGGCATGCTTAAAGACATTGATAAACAAAGCACCATTCATCCCATGTAGGTATTCATGTCATCCAAGCAATCTTAAGCATCTATAAGGCATACATCACTCAAGCATATGGCAAAACATCATGATTACAAACCAAATCAACCATAGACATACATCAAAACTCAAATCAACAATACCTATCCCATTGCTCAACTACTACATTCTATCATTTAAAATTCATACATTGAGCTAACCAATAGCAACACTTGGAGACCCTTCCTTGCCCTTGCCACCCTCAGGCTATTGATCTGCATTGTCGAACAAAGAGAGAGCGTAAGCAATAAAGCTTAGTGAGGGTAAGCTCTTTAAAAACAAACCTCGACAATGCAGGGTCCAAGCACAAGCTATTTCCAAAATGAAATGCATGAGCTTACCTCCGATCCGCAAAAGCCAAAATGAACATGATGCATGAACATATAATCAACATTATATCATGCTCAACATTTCATAAGCTCAACTTACCACGATACATAATTCAAAGCATTAACCACATCATATGTCAATTCATGGAGGGCATCACTTTTCGCATCATAAAAGCATATATGCATAATCTCATATTGGTATACACATACAACCTCATATTGGCACCTAGCTATGACTCGAATACTCGGATAACCCGTTGGAACGCATTTCCAACAACAACATTACCTTGGTGGGATTCCACTCATCACCGGTCCTTGCATGGGCGGGATTCCACTCATCACCACATGCCCTACGGATGGGATTCCACTCATCATCACGTAGAAAAATATAAAAGCTTCCGGTGGAATATTACATCACCGTACTCCTCCTTGGTGCCTTAACGCCACCAAGGCCACGTACGTTTTTGACTCAATTTGTGTGCACACTCATCCTAATGATCGATCATTGTACCCAAGCATACTAGTGCCAATATAAATCAAACTACACAACTTTTTACAATATCAATTTCAATATAAATTCCGTGCCTAGCACGTACTCACCATGATTCTCCAAAATCATGCAATCCACAACATAACCTCATTTCACAAACCAACACCACATGTATGTAACCGAACAATTATCTCATCATATATCCACATTTTATTTGTCATCAACATGCATATAAAATCAATACATTAAGCCATACTTTCACATACATGTGGATCACATTATACATACTCATCATGAGGCATAACAATGATTAAAGAGTACATCCAAGGTCTCTAACTAAAGCTTAGGATTAGGCTACCACCCTAATCCTAACTCTAGGTGGGTCTACCAAGCCCAACCTAGTCCACATGCTTGAACCAACCACTTAAAAGCTAATTTAAAAACATTAACCACTCACCTCTACCTCCAAGCCCAACTACCAAGCAAGCATCACCTTCAAGTTTCCGGATTTCTTCCCGAAGCTTCTCCAACGCAAGCTCTCGCTTCTAAACAACCTCAATACAATTCAAATAATCATCAAATCAGCCCAACATCAAATATCAACCCGGAATACAAATTCAAATATCAAACCCAACATTTCAAGTCGTGACCAAACCCCATACTTAGCAATTTCGGACAGCCCCAATACCTCTTCCAAAAACCATGTTTCCAACATCCATTGCACCCACAAAAGATCCCAAATCAATCTCTAACCATAGTACTACCATTGGGCTATCAATTCCCACCTAAAACAACCCCCAAAACCCTCCAAAACTCTATTTTCGTACTCATATTTTACCCAGCAGAAAATCGTGTTTTTTAAACACCCAAATGACATCTAAATGGTCCCAAATCATCCCCTTAGCATACATATACCATCAACACTCTAATTACACCCTAAAACCCACCAAAAATCAAGTTTTTGACACCTTAAAAATAGGTCTAAGAACTCACTTCGGATTTTTAACAAAACTCAACCAAATTAACATATAAGGTGCATTTTAACATGATTAAACAAAGCCCTGACTCAATTTATCAAAACAAAATGAAAAGCCCCTTAAAAATCCAAACTTTGATATAAACCCTAATTTTCAAAACTTCATAACTTTGAAATCTAAGACCATGTATGGATAGGTAATAGAGAGGAGAGTGAGAATATGATTTTACCTTTCAAAACCCCCTTGAAATGAAGTTGTAATCAAATGGAATAGTAGTTTGAAAGTTAGAGAGAGTTTGAAGATGGGTTTGGTGTTTCCATTTTGGAAAAATGGGAAAAGGGGAAGAAGATGACAACTTTTGAAAGTTGTCATCCTTTTAAAATCTTTTGGGGAAAATTGCATTGTAGGCCCCTCCCTTCTTTATTAAAGCTCAATTTGGTCATCTGTTAGAGTTGATTTGACTTAATTAAATTTTATTGACTCGGACTCTAAACCCGGTTAACTCTTAGGCCCAAAACACGGGTGTTACATTAAAACTTTCATATATTTATATTATATTCGTATAGTGTATCATATCATATTTTATTTTATGTTATAATTAATAATTTAAAATAAATAGATTTTAATTTTATAAACTTTTTTCGCGAATTAATTAGATCAACTTTAAGTGTTAAGTGCATGTAATAATAGATTTCCCATTTATAGAAAGAACAAACTTTGATAAACATGTCGTGTAAACTTTAGTTTATACGTGTTTTTTAGTTTTAGGAGTTAGGGTTTTAGTGTAAGGTTTAAAGTTTATGGGCTTAGGTTGTAGGGTTTAGAATTTAAGGTTAGTGTTTAGAATTTATGGTATAGTTTTAAGGTTTATGGTTTAGTTTTTTAGGGTTAGGATTAGAAATTTAGGATTTAAGTTTTATAGTGGAAATATGTGGGCTTGTATAAAATTAGTTTTGCACAACTTGTATATCAAAATTTACCCTTTATAGAAACATAGATAATGGAAATTAATATTTTTTTATAAAAATAATAATATTTATTTAATAAATTGTTTGCATTTTATTACAAAAATATTTATTTATTTATTTATTACATTAGAAAATATAACCACGTTAAAGAAAATATTAAAAATAACTATTCTCCTGTCCCACTAAAATTGTCACATGTTAACATTTTTCTGGTCAAATTTTTTTTAACTTTGACTATTATTTTTTAATATTTTAATTAATTAAAATTTATAAAAATACATTTTAAAAACTACTTTATTGAAGGTTTTGAAAATATATTTTTTTTATATTTTTATCAATAATAAATTTTAAATAATAAAAAATCAAAGTTAAAAAATTTGACAAAAAATATCAACATGTTAACATTTTAAAAAATAGGACGTGTGGAATATTAAAGAAAAATGAAAATAAAGTATAAAATATGAGCTGGTTAAATAGTTTGTATATATATCAATACATTAATAAAATCTGATGATGTTGGAGTCTCTCTATTATTTCATTTCCCTTTTAGAAAACATATGATATTATACAAATTGAGTCCCTCTACTTGATTCCTTATATTTAACAATATAGATTGAATTATATTAACTATTAGGATTATAGTTTATCTACAAGTTAAAGTTATAAAAAAATCATACTTCATATTCTTTTAATTTAGAATTTAAATTATTCTAATAATTACAAATTTACTCAACTATGTACTAAATTAATCAAACTTCTTGTATACTGACTTTATAACATACGCTAAGAATTGAGTACTTTTATTGGATTTGTTGAGTCCAAATTGTTTTAGAGAACCTCTTGAACCGTTATGTGCGTGCTTATTACGGACAGCTCGTGGCTTGTAACATCCATTTTCGGTCAAAAAGTTTTGGTTTATTTTTTATAACTTCAAATTTAATTGTTTTTTTTTTCTTTCAAAAAGTTGAATATCTAAGTTAAAATGAATTTTGGGATTAAAAATTTGTAGATGCATAAAATGAACTTTAAAAAATATAATATTATTTTTTAGGATATTCAAATTTAAACAGTTTTGTTTGCAAAAAAATGTATTTTGTTAAGAGTTAAAAATTTAATTATCAAAACATAAAGAATTCAAATTTTATTGTTTATAATTTAAATTCAATGGAGAGAAAAAACCTAATACTAAACATTTAAAATACAAAAAGATACAAATAAATATTCAATTAGCAAAACGCAAATTTGTTTGGAACAATTCCTACTTGGAGTGAGGGAGAATAGAAAATTTACTCCAAATTAGTTTAGAACCCACAACTTAAAAAGAAAAAAAAATGTCAATTAAAATTTTTAACCATTTGTTCTAAAAATTGTTCGCAAATTTTGAGCATTGAAACATTGCGTAATCGTGATATTCTCTTAGTGTTCAAATATGTGACATTCTTTATTATATAATCCTTATTAATCTAATTTTTCTTGATATTCTGTAAAATGGATATAAATAAAACTAAAAACTCAAGACCTCTTTCATGTATAATAATAGACTCACTTTTTCAAAAATAATAAAACTGTCACATTCACTATATGGATCAAATAAAATATTTTACGTAAAAATATGTAGAAAAAACTACACGGGTGATCGCAAATTATCACTCTTTTTTCTTGTCACTTAATTAATTTTTTCGTCAAAACTGTCCCTCCTATCAGATATTTTTTCTATTTTGGTCGTTATCGTTAAAAATCTAATAAAATCGTTGATTTGGCAATTTTTTATTTTTTTATTTTTCCATTTCATTACCTCTCTCCTTCTATCTACACCAAAGAATTTTTTTCTTTCATTTGTTCAAAATCAAGAGGTGACACGTGTCACATTCGGGTTGGTCAAATAAAAAATACCATGTCTTCTGCTAACAAGAAGAATGGTGATGGCGTGGAAAATAAAAAAAAATACATGTCAGCGATTCTGTTAGGTTTATAACGGGGGATGATCAAAATAGGAAAATTATCTAATGAGAAAGATGGTTTTATTTTATATCATATTCGTATTATGTATTACGTATCATATCATATCGTATTTTATTTTATTTTATTTTTTAGTTAATAATTTAAATTATATACATTTTAAATTATATCAACTTTATTATACATTTAAAATATTTATATATTTTGTTGGGTTTTTCGGTGCTCGATTCCTTAAACCATTCTTGCTCGCCAAGTGGTAGAGAAGTGGAATTTTGGGTGTAAGAGATGTGGAAGCTAAAAAAGATAATGATAAGATGATTTATAGTGGTTCAACCTTCTAACCAAGGTTTACATCCACTACCTTAGCTTCCCACTAAGGATTTCCAATCAATCAACTATTGATTCGTCCCATTTTCTATGCTTAGGAGGAAACCCTTACAAACCGATCAAGCTTTCTACCCAAAGCCTTGATCAAACTCTCTTTACAAGAGATAAAAAAATACGCAAACTCAAATCCCTCTAATAGGTATTTGTTTGCACAATAAAGCTCTCACCCAATCCTAAAACACTTGAGCAAATTTAACAATTTTGGCTCACTAGTGTTTGTCTATACAAGGAAATGGCAATTAAGCACTAAGACAATTTCTTGATCATATGTTGTATTACAATTAAAGCATTAATCATTACTAGATGCTTGGAGGTCCCTTTTATACTCCTCTTTGAGTTTGTAGCCGTTACTAGCTGTTGAGGATGAATTGGAGCCGTTGGAGACTTTATTTCTCATCTTTAATGTTGTTCTGCAGCCTTCCGTATTGATACGCGTGGACCTGTATCGGTACGACCTTCTTCAGAAACTAGCCGTTGGGCTCATGCCACCCTAAGCGTATCGATACGCTTGAGGGCGTATCGGTACGGTATGTCATTTAAAAGACCGTTGGGAAACTAGTCGTTGGGGTTGTTAAAACGGGGATCGGTACGCTTACCAGGCGTATCGAAACGATCCCTCTCCGTATACGGCAAAGCCTATTTCGATACGAGTTTTGGCAGTAACGAAAATGGGAAAAAATGTATCGATACGGGGTACACCGTATCGGTACGGGCAACCTGAAAATTCAAGTTCGGCTATTTTAAAGCATGAAAAACTTTGCCAAAAACCTTAATAAAATGAAATAAAGTATAAAATATGAGTTGGTTTAATGGTTTAGATATATATTAAAACATTAATAAAATGTGAAGTTGGAGTCTCTCAATTATAATTGAGACTCCTTAAGTTTATCAATATATTGAATTAACCTTAGAGCGCCGCAGCTAATCTTTTTTTTTTTCATTTGTTTCCTTGGCCGGTGGTTGGCAACGAATCTTTGTATTGGTCGTCGACTATCGGGTTCATTGTTTTCTTATTTTTTTTATATTTTTAATAAGAATCTCTGCCTTTGTGATTCATTTCATATGTCGTTTGGCATGATTTCAGCATACCTTAGCAGTCGTTTGGTGCTCATACAAAGATCTTCACGACGCTAATTTTTTATTTTGATTATGTCGGTGGTCATAGAAAGATAGATCCTCACACATTTGATGGTTTTTTCTGATGTAATCAGACCTGGGTAGCGAAGCAATCTGTCTGATAGTTTGTTTCGTTCACCAATAATTTTTCACCCCGTAAAGCGTCTCGTTTGGGTAGAGAAAATGAGATTCAAAAAGGCTTCTAGATTTTGATGGTATGCTAATATCTATGGAAGTATTTATTTTTCTTTTCACCTTTGGGTTGTATGAGATTTTGGTGGACTAGTTGTTGCGTGATTTAAGTGCTACGCAAAAGGTCCAAGTATACACGTCACAAGTAATAAAGTGATAGGTATCAAGTATCGTCTCCACATGGATCGATTTGGGACACTTTGGTTAAGTTATTGCACTGTAAAAAATAAGTTGATAGTGATACAGAGTGATAATAAAAGTATTAAACTAGGAAGAATATTCTAAAGAAAGTATACAAACAAGAGAAGAAACCAAATGGGAGAGTAGGCTAGGTTATTGAGCGTGATGAAATAGTTGCTGGCAGAATTCTCGTGGCAATTAATTACCCTTCTGGTATTCGATAGAGTCATCTTCGGTGCCTTCTAGTTATCCCTAACAGAAGAACTGACGATAGAATGTGCCTTGCTAATACATCCCAGTGTTAACCTGGGTGAACTTTGTCGATTAGTAAACTCCTTTTAGTCGCTAAAATTATATCCTTAAACCTAACGTAAATTAGCTTCCACCAACGACTGTTTCAATAGAAACATGTATCCAAATTATTTCGTGAATCTAACTCTCCCGAGCTTAGATAAATGAATTCACAACAAGCTTTTATCCCTAGACCACTTGAATCACAATGTAAAACAAAAATTTGGATAAATGTCAAAATTAATTTAATAACCAAAGAAATTCATGTGTCAAACATCAAATACTCAATAACCCAAGCTAATTTAATTATTTCATGGCTGGGTTGAAATAGATCACAAAGATAAATGACCCAGACATTAAAATAATCAAAAGATAAAAGAGAATATAAATCTTCTTTCTTCGAACTCCTCCTAGGTCAATCATCTTGTAGATCTCGATCCTTAATCTAGCTTAATGAGTTGTGTTAATGCGATCCACTTATATAGGGGCGAAATCTCCATTTGAATTTCAAATTATAAGGGATAATCTCTTATCTCTATCTGCAACAACTCTTGATTTAAATCTGGCTTTATCCAATATGATAAGGATAAGGATAAGTGATAAGTCTTGAAAATTCTGATCTTATCTCCGACTTGCCCTGACAATCTCTCGACAATTGGCTCAGTAGTTCGTCCCTGCGCAAAAGGAATAAAAACAACAGTAATTTCTCCACGAAAATAGAAAAACTCAAGGTCAAGCCCAATAAATGGAAGTACTATGAATTTTATACATGAACAACTAAAAATGCAATTAAATGGGCTTATGTCTAAATAATAATCTAAGTAAAAAGGTTACAAAATACAATACTTTTTTACACTTAACACATCCACAAACTCGAATTATTGTTTGTCCTCAAGGAATGCAATAACTAACAACAATTACCAGCCAAGGCATTACCAAATAACATGCTCCAAACCTGACTTCAATCCTCATAACCGTGGCAATAAAAAATTAATTACCTTTCAACCTTCGAAAAGCACAAAAAGTAACTCAAAAATAAATTAAAATGTTAGTGCAAGTGTGTAAAGAGTTGTGTACGATTCAATCAGTAGGATTCCAAGCAAACCTCAGCTTTTATTATATTGTCAAGGCTATTTATTCAACTAAAGCCAGTTAGGCACCTCTAGCAAATTCTCCTTTTTTTCTGCTAGAGCAGGATAGACACCTCTAGCAAATTTTCAATATTTTTGTTTTTAACTAGAGCCGAATAGGCAACTCTAGCAATTTTTTTATCATTTTTTTGACTAGAGCCATATGGGCACCTCTAGCACAAATTTTTCCATTTTTTTAATAACCTAATGTTTACCGTGTCTCCCTAAATTGACAAGGCACAACAGTGTAAGTACTACAAGCATCATAGCAAATTTCGAAGTTAATTCTATGCTAATCATAAAGTTTAAGGTTCTTTCAACTAAATGATGTGGCAATTAACACATCATAGGATATCAAAGCAGGTTCTAACAATTAAGTAGACAGTTGTCATGGAAAGTAATATATGCAAACTACAATGAGACAAACACAATAAAGACAAGACAAAACCTCATTCGAACTCAAGAGAAGCATTGTTCCCAATGCATGCAAAACTAATAAATGAAAAATGAAAAGAGATACAAATGAACTAATTTGAGAGGTAGTCACCTAGAATTCGTAGAGTCTTTTAGGTTGTTTTCTTGAGGTATTTTCTGCCTCACCTTGGTTGTGGTCATGGATTCGGTGATGGTCACTCTCCTCAATTTCCTCGACCTCCTCAACCAGCTCACCCTCATTCTCAGCTTCTTCTTATGGTGAAGCTTGGTGCTTCGATGCTGTCTTCGATGGCACATCCATAGGTGGAGATTTCAATGGTGCAGAGGTGGTGTCTTCGAAATCTGAGAAATCATGACAAGTGTCAGTACGTTGCGGTTCTTGAATTGGTTCTTTACCTTTGTGCTTTTTGGGAGTTGTCACGGCAATGTCACTCGCAGTTGGCCTAGAATTGCAAGCTTCAGTTGCCAGGGCAAGTAGCTCGGCAGGAAACATAGGAAAAGTGCACTGCACGTCGGATTAATATCTAATACAACTCTCTCAAGAGTGATATCCCGATCATTCATATAGTGCCAGAACAGTTGTTGCTTCACTTCCAATCGATCCAATTGTTGAAAAAATGGACGAACAAGGTCAACTGGCACCTGAGGAGTTACCACAAAATGTGCACTTACAGGGGAAGTCTAGGAACCTTAGCTCATTTGGCTGCCGTAGGTAATTTTGTTGGTCCTTCTTGCATCATATTCATGTAATGGCTTTTGGACCAACCTTCTTTAAACTGCAACTTCTCGTCCGTGGTATCTGATGGTACCAACACATCTTTGCAAAGTTTCATGATCAAATTGGGGAAGTACAACGAGCCCACGTCCTTCTTGTTGCATGCACAAATTTCATTAAAAATTATACAACCAATATTAATAGCGCGTTTATGCAAGATAGAGTGAATTGAAAGCGAACAAGAAGAGGAAACTGTAGTGTTATATGTAGTTGGAATCAAACGAGTTTTGATGATGTTATTCCAAAACTTTGATTCGTGTTTTAGCAAAATCTGGTTAACTATCCCCTTCACGTTCCCTTTCGTTCCACGCGTCTCCTTCAACCGTGAGATCTTTGAAAACCTTCTCCATCCCTTCCAAAGTGAATCTCTCGGCAAACTCCTCATGTTGATCACTCTCCAAGAAAACTCCATAGTGGGTGTTAATCGTATTTTCATCAAGAAAGATAGCCCTGCCATGCGCATAAACACGAGGATTGTTAGAATCCGAAACATGGGTATAAAACCCTCTTACCGATGAACAATTGATTTCTCCGGGTTGATCGCAAAAGATAGACCAATTGTGGATATCAATTATATCATACATAGCCTTCTTAAGACTAAAATCAGGTTTCTCCATGTAGTACGCAAATCATTGTTCTTCTCAAACCTTGTGCATAGCAAACTTGGATTTGAATTTCTTCTTGATGAACAACGTGGAGAAAACAACGAAAGGTGGAGACGGAGGTTGCCTTGGACGATCCGGCTCTGTGTGTGGATTTCTTGGCCATGATGTGAATGTGTCGAACAAGAATGAAAGCAAGAAAAACTTCAAGAGACTCAAGAAGAGAAGATGTGTTGTGTGGAGAAGATAAAGAAGTTGAGTTCTTTAAAAATTGAAAATGAAGGAAAGATTGAAAATTTTGGAGAAGATGAAGAAGTTGTGAAGAAGATGAAGGAAAGGTGCGGCTAGGGTATTTTGGAAGGAGGGAAATATTAAAAATTTGGGTGAAAAGAAGTTAAAAGAACCAGCCTTTATCTCCTTTAATGGATAAAAAATTCATTTAAAATAAATTTTATCTCTTAAGCCCAATCTCCAAATCTTCTTAAGACTCTTATCCTAAAAAACAAAAACAAAAAATAAAGAGATAAAATAAATAAAAAGATAAAATAAAGATAAAAACAAATTTAAACACAAAATATAAAGAAAAAGAAAATTCTAATAAAAAACTAAATAAAATAGATAAAATGAAATAAAACAGAAAATTAAAAATGCCTAGAAGTTGCATTTTCATACATCTTCTAAGTACACTTCTCTATTATTGTGCTCAATTGGTGTTAATATAGTGCCACCAAAGCTGGTATTCTGCTTCAACCTGCTCCAATCGATTTAGCAGTGGGCTCAAGAGTTCTTCTGGATCGGGGTAGTTGTCGTGGCATGTTTCTTTGTCGTGACATGTTTGATTGTATGGGCTTCTTTCAACACCCTGGTCTTATTGAAATGGAAAACAAAACAACAACTAAAATCAAAATAAACATAAAAGAAGAAAAAAAGTTTGAAAGGAGTAGGGTTGCCTTAAAGAAAGCTTGATGAACATTGTTTTCAATACTTCATATAGTCCATCCGCACCCTCTATCGAGTGATAATATTTCTCAAAAAGAGTTGGGCCACTATGATCGCAACCACTCCCACTTGCATTACCTTGGTGGGGGTTTCTTTTTTCTTTGTTCTTTTGTAGTCCATGCATACCTTCCACCTTGCTACTGTTCCTGGAGCCATGAATATTGTAATAGGAAAAATTATATCAACATCCAACCATCTGATTACCTCATTGTAACCCCCTCAATCTGGTCTGGGCGAAAGACCGAACCGAATGGGTCATACAGGGAATATTGAAGTAAACCGGGAAGGTTTACCTCAATAAACAACCTTAATTTTTTTTATCTTGTCTAGATGCTCGACATTAACCTATGTGTAAAGGCTCGCAGCGGAACGATTAACATCACAAACACACATCGATTAGGCACTCAAATGGATTCGAACACGTTTTATGGACCATTTTGTAATTTTAGTAAAATATAGGAACTTTTTAAAATTTTAAAGTTACCAACATTTAATTAGTCACATTACATGCCACTGTGTCAAGTCTCAGCTCAAAACAATCATCCAAGCTCATTTAATTGCATCCATAACATTCAGGGACTACAACGTAAAGTAACAGAACTTAAAAAAATTCCAATAACCAACTTAACAGCAGGCGTTTCGGAACCAAGAGCCTTGTATCGAAACACCCTGTCTCGGAACGAGTCTAGGTGTTTCGTTACACGAGGCCGTTTCGATACAACCGCAAACCTGTTTCAGAACACAAACTTCCAGTAGCTAAATTAAGTGAACCTGTATCGAAACACTCCTCCCTGTTTCGAAACCCCTAGGCCATTTCAGGCTCACCGTTTCGGTAAAGCCTTGGGCGTACCGAAACATCTGGGACTGTAATGACACTTTTTGCTGGTTTTTCACACTTTAATGCATTCATAATCATCTCAACATGCTTCCAACATACATACAACATATCTAAACACCAATCCTCAAATATTCAAGGCATACTCATCATCATAACATCGCAAATTTGCATCAAAGGTAAACTATAGGCATGCAACCTAGTGACAAGCCAAGCAAGATACCAAAATGCAAAGTAAAGCATAAACCAAATACTAAAGGCCATTTACAAGTCTAAAACAACAAACTAAACTTGCTCAAAAGGGAGTTTACATAAATCTCCCAACAACACAACGGATCCCCCATTGCCTATATTACATATAGTCTAACCGAAACATACTTTTGTAAATGAAGTATCTTGTGATCCCTTGCTACTTGCTGTCTTCAAAACCTCAATTATCTGCGTTGATGGACAAATGAGAGCGTAAGCACACAAGACATAGTGAGGAGGCTAAAAAACAAAACACCATCAATGCATTAAAACTATTTTCCATGTCCACATTGAAATCTCATTTCAATTTCCCAAAACATCATTTGAAAACCTTCATGTCCTTTTAAAACCATGCACTTTCCTTAAACAAAAATCAGCATATTAAATCTCATGCTATGCGTATCATGAATCAACAATAAGTTCCAATTCCACACTCAATTTAAGTCTTCTCATGCCCTTTTAAAACCATGCACTTTCCTTAAACAAAAATCAGCATATTAAATCTCATGCTACGCGTATCGTGAATCAACAATAAGTTCCAATTCCACACTTAATTTAAGTCTTCTCATGCATAGCTACCATATGCAAAGTTTAAAGAGTAAAACATGCATAAACCATATTATGCAACATAAATCATTTCATGATACATCATCAATTATATTGGCTTACAAGTGATCAATAAACAAGTTCATATCTCAAAACCACATATTGGATACACGGATTCAACAAATGCCTACTCGACACTTCAAGTCATTTTAACTAGAATTGGTACATTCACAACCCAAGGTACTATATCAACCGAGTAAAATCACAACCCATAGGGATACCAACACTATCATCGGTTAGATGCTTAACCACTAACGAGAGACGGGACACCAACCTCCTCGATCGTTAGGGTACTTGGACGGAGACACGGGACACCAACCCCTCGACATCCAAGGGGACTTTTTATAGTGCACTCAATTCTTCAGCCGGCTAACTATATCCGATATCATTTATAAAACATTTTCACAACATCATTTTCCAATATAATACACATTTAACCACATACCTCACCGTTTTCAAAGCATCAACCATAACTCATATTTCGAAGCATTAAACCATGCTTAAAACACAAGTATAAATCATATACTCACAAGGATCACTTACCATGTGCATCCTTCAACATCACATCAATAAAAACAGTAACAACATTCTTTTGAACATGCTTTACACGTAGGTAAATCCCTTAAATCAAAACAGTGCATAAAACATCACATAATAGCACAACAGATAGGGAAATTGCTTTCACTTACTTCCGAACTTAGTTAAGCATTTCAAACTTACCACTAAGTTCCCAAATCATCTTTTAAAGCTTTTCAAAACTGAAATCCACGTTCTCACTCACCGACACGCGCAACCTTGACTAGTCGACGTGAATCCAAACATTTGAAGCACTCGAAACTTCCCCGATCGCTTCCGATATGTTCTCCCCTATTTATACCACACAAGAATAGAGGATTAATGCATCTCAATGCATTAAAATCTCCAGCAACGAAACCTACCACGCTGCTCTACCCAAAAACACCAAAACGCCTATTCAAAACAATCGAAAACACCTTCGATTACACTACAAACTCAGCCCAGCCAAAAACCTAACACTTCCATCCATTTTTAATCATAAATTAACATCCAAAATTAACCTATTTGCATCCTTATAACTCCATCAACCCCAATTTCACTTAATCACCACAAAAACCCAAATCTACTAACCTAAACAACTAGAGTTCCAACTAGTTTCGGGATTAGTATGATCAAACCTTTATTTCAACATTAATTTAAATCTAAAACATGATTAAAATCAATCATAACTCAACCAAAACAGATCCAAAACGGATTTGACCTATACCTCCGCAACATCGAAACATGAAACACATCATGAATTTTCTCCAACTTAGGAGGCAACCTCAATCGATATGCAATAGAACCAATACACTCCACCACTTCGTAAGGTCTAATAAACCTTGGACTAAGCTTACCCTTACGTCCAAACCCCATCATCTTTTTCCAAGGTGATACTTTCAAAAATACGCGATCACCAACTGCAAACTCAATCTCTATACGCTTCAAATCCACGTAAGACTTTTGACGATCCGAAGCTGCTTTCAACCGATCACAAACAAGCTTTACCTTTTCCTTCGTTCCCTTAAGCAAATCTAGCAATGAAACTAACTTTTGCCCCGCTTCCGCCCAACAAAGAGGCGTCCTACACTTTCTACCATACAAGGCTTCATACGGAGCCATTTGTATACTTGCTTGATAGCAATTATTATAAGAAAACTCCACTAAAGACTGCTGTTTTTCCCAAGAACCTTGGAAATCTATAACACAACACCGCAACATATCCTCAAGCACTTGGATAACTCGCTCAGACTGTCCACCCGTTTGAGGATGATACGAGGTACTGAAATTAAACCATGTACCCAAAGCTCTATGCAAACACTCCCAAAACCTTGCTGTGAACCTCAGATCTTTATCCAAAACTATAGACTTGGGAACTCCGTGCAAAAGCATTATCTCCGCAATGTACAACTCTGCTAACTTATCCAACGTATACATAGTAAGCACAACTATGAAATGCGCACACTTCATAAGACGGTCTACAATCACCCAAATAAAGTTCTTTTTTGACGGGGTCAAAGGCAAACCGGACACGAAATCTATCGTAATCCTCTCCCATTTTGATTCTGGTAACTTCAAAGGTTGCAATAGCCCGGAAGGAAATTGATGCTTAGCTTTCACGCGCTGACAAACCATTCACTTACTCACAAATTCAGCAACATCCTTCTTCAACCCAACCCAATAGTACTCATCCTTCAAACCACGATACATCTTAGTACTACCAAGATGCATAACAAAAGGGTTGTTATGTGCCTCAGTCAAAATAGTGCCCCTCAACCCAACATCATCCGGCATAACTATTCGACTCTTAAAACACAAGACACCATCATCATTGAAACAAAAGTTTGTTGTATTACCATCTACTATATATCCTGAACATGTTGTACCGAAGAATCATCAAGCAACCACTTCTCCTTAATCAACTAAACCAAGGAAGGTTTCACTTGCAACTCAGCTATCAATCCACCATCTCGCGATATACACAACCGAGAAAACATCACCCTTAACTCAACAACCATCTTCCTACTTAAGGCATCGGCCACAACATTGACCTTACCATGTGGTACTCTATCATCAAGTCGTAATCCTTAAGCAAGTCCAACCATCTTCATTGCCTAAGATTCAACTCTTTCCAAGACATTAAATACTTCAAACTTTTATGATCCTTATAGACCACACACTTCTCACCGTAAAGGTAATGCCTCCAAATTTTCAAAGCAAACACAACCACGACAAGCTCAAGCTCGTAAGTAGGGTAGTTGTGCTCGTACACCTTTAATTGTCTAGATGCATACGCCATAACTATCCCACCTTGCATCAACACACAACCTAGACCAACATACGATGCATCACTATAAACCACAAACTCCTTACCCGACTCGGGTTGAATCAAGGTAGGAGCTTGCGTCAAGGCTTCTTTCAACCTCTCAAAAGCTTGTTTTTCTAACATTCGTCCACTCAAAACAAACATTGTTTTGTAACAACTTGGTTAACGGAGCAGAAATCTTAGAGAAACCATCCACAAACCTTCGATAATAACCTGCCAAACAAAGGAAACTACGGACTTTCGTCACCGGTTTAGGCATCTTCCAATTCATCACCGCCTCAATCTTATGTGGATCAACCCGGATACCTTCGGCCGACAACACATGTGCAAAAAAGACAACTTCTCTAAGCCAAAACTCACACTTACTCAACTTGGCATAAAGCTGATTTTCCAACAACACTTGCAATACAATCCATAAATGCTTATCGTGATCCTCCT
Organism: Hibiscus tridactylites; assembly: GCA_958450335.1. Taxonomy (NCBI): domain Eukaryota; kingdom Viridiplantae; phylum Streptophyta; class Magnoliopsida; order Malvales; family Malvaceae; genus Hibiscus; species Hibiscus tridactylites. The sequence continues at coordinate 59,409,303 of OY288267.1, read as the reverse complement.
CGGTACGAGAGTACACGAGAATATCATCAATAAGCACAACCACAAACTGATCCAAAAAAAACTCATGAAACACACAATTCATCATATCCATGAATGCAGCAGGCGCATTCGTCAAACCAAACGGCATCACAAAGAACTCATAATGCCCGTACCTTGTACGAAAAGTTTTCTTAGGCATATCCATATCTTTTACATTCAACTGATAAAATTTAGATCTCAAATCAATCTTAGAAAACACTGAAGCACCTCGAAACTGATCGAACAAATCATCAATCATTGGCAAAGGATACTTATTCTTAATCGTCAACTTGTTTAGTTACCGATAATCTATACACATTCGCATCGTGCCATCTTCCTTCTTCACAAACAAAACCGGTGCACCCCAAGGTGAAACACTAGGCCTAATGAACCATCGGTCAAGAAACTCCTAAAGTTGCGTCTTCTACTCCTTCAACTCTTTCAGTGCCATTCGATAGGGAAAATAGACACTGGAGTCGTATTTTCATACAACTCAATGCCAAACTCAACCTCTCTATTTGGTGGCAACCCAAAAAACTCTTCTGGAAATACTCATGAAAACTCACATACCTTACGTATATCCTGCACACGTACTTCATTTGGTCTTGGATTCATCACATAAGCTAAGAAAGCCTCACATCCTAATTCCATCAATCGACTCGCTTCTAGAGCCAAAATTGCATTGGACAAGAATTTCACATTCTCACCCACGATTACCACTTTGTAATCATCAGCAAGTTTCAAGGTAACTCGCTTAGCATCGAAATCAACCACAGCCTTATGCTCAGACAACCAATCCATCCCAAGGATTACATCAAAACCATAGAAAGACAATTCCATTAAATCAACTGCAAACACATGACCTTGAACAAATAAAGGACATCCCCTAAACAACCTTCTTATGACAACAATTTCACCAAAAGAACTAGTTACATGTATTCCCACGTCTAACACCTCAACAGGAGTATCAAGAAAATATACATGCTCACTCAAGATATATGAATGTGTAGAACCATAATTAATCAAAGATAACAATGACAAGGATTGCAAAATGAAAGTACCTGTAATTACATCGGTGTCATTGTGTCCCTCGCGATGTGTGTACACCCTCGTAGGACCACCACCTTTAGGTTGAACAACCACAACATGTGTTATAGCTCTCTGACCATCCTCCCTACGCTAGAAGTTACCACGACCGTGCACATAACCTCGTTGTGGTGCAACAACTAGTGCTCTAACCTGACCACCTCCAGCCAACAGTGGACAATCACGTCTCAAATGGTCAGTCGAACCACAACTCCAACAAGAGTTAGCTGCCACTACCGCAGGAACCTGCGCCTCTCGAGCCAAACGAGGACTGTCTCGCCTCATATGCTCACGCGATCCACATACCCAACAAGAATTAAAAGAAAATCTAGCCTGAGCACCCTGACCATACGCTCCACATCCAGACCTTCCCCCGCATCGCTTCGTGTCAGAGTGAAACTTCTTATCACGATGCCTCCTATTCTTTCCACCTCCAAGACCAAAATCTGCAGCTCTTTTACCCGAGCTAGAACCATCCACACGAGAAGTCAAACCTAGACTCTGCTCGATATCCTTGGCTCGTTCCACCATCACATCAAAATCTGTGTAATTAGAAGCCAACATAAAAGTCTTCACCTCTTGCACCAAACCATAATGAAAACGGTCACAACGATGCCTATCACTTGGCACCAACTCAGGAGCATACTGGCTCAAACGAACAAACTGAACCTCATACTCAGTCATAGTCATGCTACCTTGAGCCAAAGACATAAAGTGGCGTTTCTTTTCATCCAAGTATCTGACTCCTAGATACTTCTTCTGAAAGGAAGCTTGGAAGAACTCCTAATCCACCTCATTAAGCTCCATAGCCACAGTTACAGTCGTCACCCAATTGTAAGCATCGCCTTGCAACAACGAAACAACACATCCCAGCTTACGTGCATCATTGCACCCCATCTGATCCAAAATATGGATCGTACTAGCCATCCAAGCCTCGGATGCCTCGGGCAATAAGCCACGATACTCAACACCGCCCAAACTACACAAACGTTCTAACGACAACCCTATTTGCCCAGCAGCAGGTGCTTGCACTTGCACTTGCACTCTGGCAATAGCAGTCTGGAATGCTCTAGTCATCATCTGAACTAGAGGCGTCAAATCACCCAACATAGGCCCAGCTTGCTCACGCTGGTCTTCCTCCTCACCCCCGGGTGGAGGTGGTGGAGGAGGTAAATTCCCACCATGAGGAACCTCGTTCTCTTGATTTCCCTGCCCTCCGGCAGCATCAATCGTACCCGACCGTAACTCTCTCCTCAGTCCCATTGTGCTATTATAATTAAGGCATGATAATAAAACAAAACAAAGAAATCAGGCCAGTATAAGGCAATGTGTATCCCAATTTCCCCAAGCATAGCATAAGGCAAACAACATACATAACACAAGAACCATGCACCACAATCAATCAGATTCATCCCACAACATTATCATGTATATAACAAAACATATGCATCACAACCATCATGCATCGCATCAATATCATTTATTCATCAGCAACATGATTATAACAATCAATGTGCAAAGCAAACATCATCATTCACTTGGAATCACATCACATCAACTTACCAATAACTTACCATCGTCCCATTCTTTCGTAACATGGCTCTGATATCACAAAATGTAACACCCTCGACCCGGTCTGGGCAAAAGACCGAACCGAACGAGCACACAAGGAATATTGAAGTAAATCGGGAAGGTTTACCTCAATTAACAACCCTAATTTTTTTTATCTTGTCTAGATGCTCGATATTAACCTATGTGTAAAGGCTCGTAGCGGAACGGTTAACATCACAAACACACATCGATTAGGCACTTAAATGGATTTGAACACGTTTTAGGGACCATTTTGTAATTTTAGTAAAATACAGGGACTTTTTCAATTTCTAAAGTTACCAACCATTAATTAGTCACATTACATGCCAATGTGTCAAGTCTCAGCTCAAAACGACCATCCAAGCTCATTTAATTGCATGCATAACATTCAGGAATTAAAATGTAAAAAATAGAACTTCAAAAGATTCCAATAACCAACTTAACAGCAAGGCGTTTCGGAACCAAGAGCCCTGTATCGAAACACCCTGTCTCATAACAAGTCTAGGTGTTCCGGTACACAGGGCCGTTTTGATACAAGCTCAAACCTGTTTCGAAACACGAACTTCTAGTAGCCAAATTAAGTGAACTCGTATCGAAACACTCCTCCCTGTTTCGAAACCCCTAGGACATTTCAGGCTCACCGTTTCGGTACAACCTTGAGAGTACCGAAACACCTGGGACTGTAATGACACTTTTTGTTGTTTTTTCACACTTCAATGCATTCATAATCATCCCAACATGCATACAACATATCTAAAAATCAATCCTCAAATATTCAAGGCATACTCATCATCATAACATGGCAAATTTGCATCAAAGGTAAACTATAGGCATGCAACCTAATGACAAGCCAAGCAAGATACCAAAATGCAAAGCATAAACAAAATACCAAAGGTCATTTACAAGTCTAAAACATCAAACCAAACTTGCTCAAAAAGGAGTTTACATAAATCTCCCAACAACACAACAGATCCCCCATTGCCCTTATTACATATAGTCTAACCGAAACATACTTTTGTAAGTGAAGTCCGATCCCTTGCTACTTGCTACCTCCAAAACCTCAATTATTTGCATTGATGGAAAAAAGAGAGCGTAAGCACCCAAGGCTTAGTGAGGAGGCTCAGAAACAAAACACCATCAATGCATTAAAACCATTTTCCATGTCCACATGGAAATCTCATTTCAATTTCCCAAAACATCATTTGAAAACCTTCATGTCCTTTTAAAACCATGCACTTTCCTTAAACAAAAATCAACATATTAAATCTCATGCTACATTTATCATGAATCAACAACAAGTTCTAATTCTACACTCAATTTAAGCCTTGCCATGCATAGCTACCGTATGCAAAGCTTAAAGAGTAAAATGCGCATAAACCACATTATGCAACATAAATCATTTCATGATACATCATCAATTATATTGGCTTACAAGTGATCAATAAACAAGTTCATATTTCAAAACAACATATTAGATACACGGATTCAACAAGTGTCTACTCGACACTTCAAGCCATCTTAACCAGAATTGATACATTCCCAACCCAAGGTACTATATCAACCGGGTACAATCGCAACCCATAGGGACACCAACCCTATCATTGGTTAGATGCTTAACTACTAACGAGAGACGGAACACCAACCTCCTCGATCGTTAGGGTACTTGGACGGAGACACGAGACACCAACCCCTCAACATCCAATGCGACTTTTTACAGTGCACTCAATCCTATAGCCGACTAACTATATCGGATATCATTTTTAAACCATTTTCACAACGTCACTTGCAAATATAATACACATTTAACCACATACCTCACTGTTTTCAAAGCATCAACCATAAATCATATATCCAAGCATTAAACCACGCTTAAAACACAAGTATAAATCATATACTCACAATGATCACTTACCATGTGCATCATTCAACATCACATCAATAAAAATAGTAACCACATTCTTTTAAACATGCTTTAACAGTAGGTAAATCCCTTAAATCAAAATAGTGCATAAAACATCACATAATAGCACAACAATGAGGGAAATTGCTTCACTTACTTCCGAACTTAGTTAAGCGTTTCAAGCTTACCACTAAGTTCCCAAATCATCTTTTAAAGCATTTCAAAACTGAAATCCACATTCTCACTCACCGACACGCGCAAACTTGACTAGCTGATGTGAATCCAAGCGTTCAAAGCTCACGAAACTTCACTGATCACTTTCGATATGTACTCCCCTATTTATACCACACAAGAACAGAAGATTAATGCATCCCAATGCATTAAAATCTCCAGCAACCAAACCTACCACGTTGCTCTGCCCAAAAACACCAAAACGCCTATCCAAAACAACCGAAAACACCTACGATTACACTACAAACTCAGCCCAGCCAAAAGCCTAACACTTCCATCCATTTTAATCGTCAATTAACATCCAAAATCAACCTATTTGCATCCTTATACCTCCAACAACCCCAATTTCACTTAATCACCACAAAACCCAAATCTACTAACCTAAACAACTAGAGTTCCAGCTAGTTTCGGGATTAATATGATCAAACCTTTATTTCAACATTATTTAAAATCCAAAACATGATTAAAACCAATCACAACTCATCTAAAACATATTCAAAACAAAAATCATTCAAAATCACAATTTAAGCTTGATTTAACCATTTTCATCAAATTAATCATGAAACTTTGTTAAGAAACATAATTAGAGAGCCAAATACTTGAGAATTTCTATAAAGAACCTTGATTAGAGGAGTTGAACGAAAATTACCTCTATCCTTTAACTATTCCTTCAATTGGCAAGATTTGTTGAAAAACCTTCAAGAATCCTTTGAGATAAATGGAGGAAACACCAAGGAAATCATTTGCAAATCAAAGTGAAATGGAAAGATTAAAATCTCTGGAAGTTTTGAGAGAAAAGAGATGTTTGGATGATGAGAAAAGAGATAAAATGGAAGTTACGTCAAAAATAGATTTTGTAAAAGTTAAATCCCTTTTAATCAAAATCTTTATTTATTTATTTTAATTAAACACATTTAAAATATGGCCAATTAAGGAATAGCTTATTAATGTCATATTAGCTTCCTAAAGATTCTAAACTTTGGCCCTCTTTCAAAACAATCCTTTAAAAATAGTTTTTCATTTTTGCGTTTTAGTCACTAAACCAAAATGTCTACTTTCCAAAACTCATTTCCCAAAATTGGCTTCACCAATCCTATATATATATATATATATTAAAAGAGGATTTTAGGAATTTTCCCATAATTTTATCACTTCTCGAACCACGTTTTCCCTGAACCACTCCCGAACTAACCCGAATCTCTAGTCTAGGTTCATCAAACCCTAAACCACCTTTAAAAACTCCTAGGCTCAAAACCGGGGCATTACACTCATTCTCGTAGACTTCCATCATGATTGGATGTAGCCTTCGTTGTCGTGGCAATTGCCGCTCCAGCTAATTGATGTGGAATCCTCTGCCAAAACTTGATGTAAGTCAAGGGAATGACCGATTTTCTGAAATTCTCTAGGCATCAAACCAATGCTTCTTTTATACTTTCCTAACATCTCCATCTTTAGAGATTTTGGTGCATCACTAATATTGGAGGGAATCACCATGGATAGATTATCGTCTCCCAAACAATCATACCGTACTTTCGACGAATTTAAATCTAGAAGTGATGGTTCCTCAAGAAATACTTCCAATGGATGAGGTGATTTTGTAAAGAATTCCAAAGGTTCAATCATTACCTGCTCATATTCCATTAACAAAGTATTGCCATCTTGTTGACCCTGCATGTAGTTGTGTAATTGTCGTGGCAAATATGGATAAGAACAATCTACAGATATGTGCTTCAGCATCAACATTGTTGTAATATTATGGGCATCAGGTTCCTTAAAATTTTTTGTAGCCATTACTTTTCTCAGCCTCACTGAATGTTGTCGCGGCGTTGCTCTACCCAGGCTTCTCAATCGTTGTTGTGGTAATTCGTTGTTTAGGCTCATCAAGTATTGGCCATTCTTTCTTACTGCCATGCTCTCGATTCAGAGGTTCTAGTTAGTCCCCACACATCGGGGAATTCTCCTTGCATTGATCTTTTTCCTCTTGCCTTGGGATTTTAGTATGCCTAGGTCATTGAGCGTGATGATGTAGTTGCCAGTAGAATTTTTATGGCAATTAATTGCCCTTCTGGTATTTGACAGAGTCGTCTTTGGTGCCTTCCAGTTATCCCTAACAGAAGAACTGACGATAAAACATGCCTCAATAATACATCCCTGCGTTAACCTTGGGTGAACTTCGTCAATTCGTAAACTCATTTTAGTCGCTGAAATTATATCCTTATCCCTAAGGTGAATTAGCTTCCGCCAACGGCTGTTTCAATGGAAACCCATATCCAAATTATTTTGTGAATTTAACTATCCCGAGCTTAGATAAATGAATTCACATTAATCTTCTATCCCTAGACTACTTGAATTGCAATGTAAAACAAGAATTTTGATAAAAATCAAAATTAAATTAATTACCAAAGAAATACATGTGTTCACAAACATCACATACTCAATAACCCAAGCCAATTTAATTAGTTCATGGCTGGGTTGAAATAGATCACAAAGATAAATGACCCAAAAATTGAAATAATCAAAAGATAAAAGAGAATATAAATCTTCATTCTTCGAACTCCTCCTTGGTCGATCTTCTTGTAGATCTTGATCCCTCGATCTAGCTTAGTGAATTGTGTTGATGCGATCCACTTATATAGAGGGGGAATCTCCATTTGAATTTCAAATTAGATGGGATAATCTCTTATCTTTATCTGCAACAGCTCTTAATTTAAATCTGGGCTTTATCCAATTTTATAAGTCTTGAAAATTCTGATCTTATCTCTGCCTTGCCCTGGCAATCGTTCAGCAACTGGCTCGGCAATTCTGGGCCAGCTGTGAGTGACATTGTCGCGTCAACTCCCCCAATGCACAAAGGTAAAGAACCAACTCAAGAACCACAACGTGCTAATTCTTGTCATGATTTCTCAGATTCCGAAGACACAAGACCAAGCCCCATAAAGGGAAGAACTACGAATTTATGCATGAACAACTAAATAGGCTTAAGTCTAAACAATAATCTAAGTAAAATGATGTAACACCCGGGTTTGGGGTCGGATGAAAATAATAATAAGATAATATTTTGAGTTTCGGGTTGTAATTAAAATAATAAAATATTTTCATGAGCTTCGTGATTTTAAAATAATTAGAGTTATGTTAGGCCTATCCCCTAAGTCCAAAATCCATGGACTTTAGGGGATGATAGCTTTAGCCATTCATTAATGACATTTGTGTAAATATTTGGTCTTTACAAATAAAATCCATTTAAAACATTTCATTATATTTCAAATAGGCAAAATTTCACCATCTTCTTCTCCAAACAAGAAAACCAACGACAAGAATGCTCTCCCCTCCCCCTTTCACTATCTTCTTTCTCCTCCATTTTGGCTCGGTTTTGAAAGGTAATTACGTTTTCATTTTGCTCTCATCTCCCTCTCTTCAAAAGTAACTTTAGATTTCATTTTCATCCATGTTTTGGAAATTTGGTTTTTCATGGAAAAATGATAAAGGTTAAAGCTTTATGGGTTTTTGCTAAAGCTTTTGATTCAATAATGTTAGATATGTTGTTTGTGAACCTTGAGGTCCAACATATGTGAATTTTTAAGTGTTTTATAAGAATCCCCGAATTTGGGTTTTGGTGGGGTTTTAGAAGGGTTTTGAGTTGAGTTTTGGGTGCGTTCTATGTCGGAATTTGAGGGTTGATGTTAGGGTAATAGTTGAGGGTTGTTTTGGAAGTATTTGAGTGTGCTAAAAAGGTTAAGATCATGAGTTTTGGATTGAGTTTGGTGGCTGCTCGGGTTTGTAACTTTTGGGTTGTTCTTGGTTCGAAAATCATGAGTTTTATGCTTGATTTGTGTTCCGGATTTGCTACATTGATGTGTGGTCTGATTTGAAGTTGTTTTGCTTGTGTTGAAATGATTAGAGGCAAGAAATTGTGTTGGTGAAGCATCGGGAGTGAATCCAGAGGCTTAAAGACCTTGGTTGCTTGGTAGTTGAGCTTGGAGGTGAAGATGAGTGGTTAAAATGTTTTAAATGGTTTTGAGTAACTGGTTCAAGCATGTGAACCTAGGATGGGCTTGGTAAACCCACCTAGAGTTGGGATTAGAGTGGTAGCCTAATCCCAAGCTTTGATTAGAGACTTTGGTTGCACTCTTTAATGGTTGTTTATGCCTCTTGATTAATTGTGATTGTGGTGTTATGTATAATGTGTTATACATGTATATTGAGGCTTGGATTGATGCATTGATATATGCATGTGAATTGTGCATGATAGTGATCATGGTGAGTACGTGATAAGCACGAAAGTTGTTTTGAAATGATGTTGTGAAAGGTTCTGAATTATGTTTAATATTGGCACTAGTATGCTTGGGTACAATGATCGATCATTAGGATGTTAGTGTGCACACGAGAGTCAAATTCGCGCGTGGCCTTGGTGGCGTTAAGGCACCAAGGAGGAGTACGGGTTCACCCGGAAATCTTTATATACAATCGGTGATGAGTGGAATCCCATCGACGAGGCGTGAGGATGAGTGGAATCCCCTCCGCGAGAACCGATGATGAGTGTAATCCCACCGAAGGTAATGGTTGAGTTGGAAATGCGTTCCAACTTGTTATCCGCGTATTCGAGTCATAGCTAGGTGCCAATATGATATGAAATGTGATTTCCAATATAGATTGAGATATGTTGTTAATAATACATTGGTATATGTATCTTCGTGTGTTGGGCTTATGAATTGTTGATTATGGCATAGTGATGATTATATGTTCATACATCATGTATATTTTGGCACATGTGGAACGAAGGTAAGATCATGCATTCCATCATGGTAGTTGCTCGTGCTTGGACCCTGCATTGTCGAAGGTTTGTTTTATGAGCTTACCCTCACTAAGCTTTTATGCTTACGCTCCTTTTTGTTCGGCAATGCAGATCAGTAGCTTGTGGGTGGCAAAGGCAAGGAAAGGTCTCCAAGTGCCGCTTTTGGTTAGCTCAAGTATGAATTTTAAATTGTAGATTGTAATAGTCAAGCAATGGGATAGGTGTTGTTGATTTGAACTTTGATATATGTTGATGTTGGTTTAGCCTTTGGTTGCTTTGTTTGAGTTGTAAATCTTGCTTATGTTGCATGTCTTGAATGCTCATATGTGTTGTTTCTAAGGCATGAACCTTTAAGTGCATTGTATGTCATCTTTTGGTAAATGCATGAATCTCTCGGATGAATGATGCTTATTCGTGTTGGTTGCCTCGTATGCTTTGATTTTGGTCGTTAAAGGTTGTATGTATGTTGTTTGTGGCTAGGGGAGTCGTAAATCGCATCTAGAGTCGAGTCCTAAGTTGTTTGGCTGAAATTTGGAGACTTGCAGTGCAGGGCGTATCGATACGCCCAAGGGCCGTATCGATACGGTTTGCCCTCCAGGACCCAGTTTTGGCTTGGTGTATCGATACGCGGGGGTGTACCGATACGCCCAAAGCTCACTAGAAATCTGAGATGTTGGTGAGACTTTGGCGTATCGATACGGGCTCTAGGCGTATCAGTACGGGTTTATCTCGTTGACCACGAGATGTTGACCGAGAAGGGCGTATCGATATGCTCAAGGGCTGTACCGATACGGTCTTCCTGTGCTGACCGCAGGATGTTGACCTTGGCCAAGGCGTATCGATACCCTTGACAGGTGTATCGATACGGCCTGCTTAAAAAGGAAAAATGGGCAGTTTTAATGTGTTGCTTTGGATGGTCGTTGATTTGTTGTTTGTGTTTCCGCTTTCGTGATTCACATAGGACTTAATAATGCATTTAGACAATATATAAATAAAAGAAATTTTCTAGGGTTGCTAACCGAGGTGGGACCTTAACGGGTTTCACATCGGTTTTCCCCGTGTAGCCTACTCAGACCGGTCAGTCGCCCAGACCGGGACAAGGGGGTTACAAATGGTACAAAATATAATATTTTTTCACACTTAACACTAGTCCACATTATTCTTCCTTCTGGTTGCATTGTATTTATAATATCTTCTTCTATTTTTAATAACATTCATTTGCCATTGTCTAAAAAAATAATAGAGATTGGATTATATTAACAATTAGGATTATAGTCTATCATTTTTAGAATTTAAATTATTCTGATAATTACAAAACTATTCAAGTATTTTCTAAATCAACCAAACTTCTCGTAGACTGACTTTTTAACGTACTCTAAGAATTGAGTAAGTTTTGATGGATTTGTTGAGTCCAAATTGTTTTAGTGTACCTCATGAACTTGTATGTGCGCACTGATTACAGACAGCCTGTGGCTCGTAACAACCATCTTCGATCAAAAGGTTTTGGTTTATTTTGTTATAACTTAAATTTAGTTATTTTTTCTTTCAGAAAGTTGAATATCTAAGTTAAAATGAATTTTGGGAATTAAATATTTGTAAATGTATAAAATGAGCTTCTGAAAATACAATATTATCCTTTTTAGGAGATTAGAATCTGAACAATTTTGTTGCAAGGTGTGTATTTTATTAAGAGTTAAAAATTAAATAATCAAAAAATAACAAATTTGAATTATATTGTTTATATTTTTTTTGAAATAATTATTGTTTATAATTTAAATTCAAAGACGAGAGGGAAAAAATCTAATACTCAACATTCAAATTACAAAAATATACAAATAAATATCCAATCAGCAAACACAAATTTTAAGCCTTGAAACAATGCCCGATCTTGATAGTTTTTTTTTAATAGTTTAAAGCTGATTATAAGGTAGTATCTGTTCATACATATTTTTAATCCTTTAATAATGTACAAACACCTTGTAAACACAATAATTGTACCTAGGTCTCCTAAGATGAACATCATCCGCTTTTTTACTAAAACCACTTGTTGGGTTCATCTTAATAGTATGTTAGCTTCAAATAGATGTGATACTCTTTATTATATAATCCTTATTATTTTTTTGGTAAAAATAATCCTTATTAATCTAATATTAAACGTAACAGTAAAATGGATATAAATAATACTAGCAAAAAAATAAGACCTCTTTTATTTATAATAATAGAATTTGTCACATTAACTTTATGGTTAAAATAAAATATTTTATCTAAAAATATTTATCTATTAATAATAAAGTATAACCGGTGAATTGAAAATTTTGTATATAAACTCATGAATTATGTGTCAGATTCTTATATCTCCTTTCGTCTCATTCAATATGTTTAGTATTGACATGTTTGGTTAATTTTTTTGAATTTTGACTTATTATTATTTTAAATTTATTATTGATAAAAATATGAAAAAAAATATTTTTTTAGAAAGCCTCAATACAGTAGTTTAAAAATATATATTTTATAAATTTTAATTAATTAAATTATATAAAATAATTATGGTCAAAGTTTAAAATTTTTATTTTTAAAAAGTCAATATTAGACATATTGAGTGGGATAGATGAAGTATAATTTTTTATTATTTTATTTAAAATATATAAAAGTATATCTAAGAATATAAAAATAGTCTTATAATACTTATTATCAATTATAAATATGAATTTTTCGTTAATTTCAATTGAGTTATTATTTGATGACACTAATTCAGTCAAATTTTTAAATATTACTATAAATTATGTTATTAAAAATTATTTAATAATTAAAATTATTTAGTTAAATAAATTTAACATCCAAACATGTCTCCATAAAAATAAAATGTAACCGACTCTAAACAAATTTCAATTAAGATTAACACCTAAAAGCTATACTAATCTATAATTTTTATACCCACATCCTTCAAGTTCTTCCCTACCACTCTTTCACACACAGTTTTTTTTTAAATCCTTAAAATTTCTCTAAGATGCTTCGGGACTCACTAAAGGTAATCATGTCATATCATCTATTAAATAGAGTCTATTAACATGATCATTGTCAAGAGTTATAGTCTAATCGACATAATTTTTGTGAAACTCAGTTAACCCATCGGATGACTCTACTGTCTGACAACTGATTTTATCATGCCAACCCATTAATATTTAGGGCATATACTCAAAGAAGACATTTAGGGCCTATAATCAAGAACATAAACTCGGAAGATGGAACCCAACCTCCAACGCGAGCAATGACTAATAAAACCACTCCTGCCCTCCCTCTTCTCCCTCACAACAATCCTTCATACACTGAGTTTGTAACCCCCTCGTCTCGGGCTAGACGACAGACCGGTCCGAGCAGGTTATACGGGAAAAACCAAAGCAAAACTCGTTAAGGCTACACTTTGATTAACAACCCTAGAAACATTTTCATTAATTATCTTGTCTAAATGTATCGTTTAGTCCTATGTGTGAAAACGAAAGCAGAAAAAAAGGACAAGACGATACATACGGAACGTAAGGTAACTCAAATTTATCGAGTGACATGTTATGTCCAATTGCATACTTACGAAACCAAAACCATATAAAAACAATACACACGAGGCTCACAAGAAAGCTTACGACAAATGGACTAAAGCCCAACATCCGAGAACCCTTAGAGATGCCAAAAAGCCTAATTTACAAGCATGTGTTTCGAAACAGGCTTGCCTGTTTCGATACACGGGCCCCAGTTTAAATGCCAGACTAGGCCGTACCGATACGGTCCACTCCGTTCCGGTACAGGGGTCTCCAGTAACAAAGCATTCTGGAACAGGTTCCGAAACGGGCCTTCACAGAGGCAACCCGTATCGAAACACGTACCGAAACAGGCACTCACAATGTCAAATCGTATCGAAACGGCACCACCCCCGTTCCGATACGAGTATCCCTAGAGCTACACCCGTTCTGAAACCACTACACGCGTTTCGAAACACCTGCACTCTGTGTGACCCTAAAGACAATTTTCTGCATGTCCAAGTGTTCCCAAACATCCCCCAAAACCACAAGAAACAAGAAACAAAAATCATACATTTAATCTAGAGGCATTTCATCCTACTACAAACATGGTCAAGCACATAAACATACATGACAAAGTCATTCATGAAGCAAGGTTACATGCTTTCAAAACAACACACAAACATCTCATAAACATGGTTTATAAATCCACAACATCAAAGCAATAACAAAAATAAGAGTCTAGATACACGCTCCTACAACACGTAGCATCCTCATTGCTAAACTACTACATTATTTACTTAAACTATACTTGAGAAACTACCACACACTTGGATGCCCTTTTCTTGCTCCTTGCTAACTCCACGCTAATGATTTGCATTGTCGAAAACGAGAGCGTAAGCTAGAATCTTAGTAAGGGAGCTCTAAAACAAAACAACGACAATGCAGGGTTCAAGCATGACATCCTTAAGACATTCATGAGGCATACAAATACTCCAACATAGCATCATAGCTAAACGTTACAAGAATGCATGAACATGGCATCTTACCTCATGTTATGCTAAACAAGATATAACAATTATCTTACACAACAACCACATTTAAATAAGTATATTGGCAACTATTAGCTTACTCGGATATGCGGATAACTTTCGTTGGGATTTTCACCCTCAACATACTCAACAACAATTACCTTCCGGTGGGATTACACTCATCACCGTTTTCACTCATGGATGGAATTACACTCATCATCACATACTAACATTTTCGGTGGAATATTACCTCACCGTACTCCTCCTTGATGATTTTACGTCACCAAGGCCACACGCGAATTTGACTCTTACCGTGTGCACACTCATCCTAATGATCGATCATTTGTACCCGATAATTAACTAGTGCCAATCATACTATACAAGTCACACCATGATATCAAAATCATGCAACACAACATATCCTCATCATTATACAACATCAATATATATATCAACATGCATAAAAAAAAACGCATACTTCACAAGTCCACATTATGCACATTAAGCAAAACTCATAAAGCAAACAAGAGATTAAGCTACCAACTTAATCCCTACCTTTTTCTTAAACTTTTGAAAATTTGAAAACTTCAACAATGATGTTTACCAAAAACTAAAACCATAGATGTGATAGGAATGAAGAGGAGAAGTCAAAAATTATCTTATCTTGAAGAGAGCTCTTGAAATGGTGAAGAAATTTGATGGAATATTGTTTTGGGGTTGGGGAGGTTTTAGATGTCGTGGAAAATGGACGAGGGGAAGAAGAAGACATTTCAAAATAAAAGCCTCATTTTTACCATCTTTTTCCTTCATTTTGAAAAGTACCTTTTTTGCCTTAATGATATTCAAGCCCTTTTAAATTTTAAAGCAAAGCCTATTTTAAATAAAACCAAGCCCAAATTAAATTAAAACGAGCCCAACGACTCGAACCCGATTCTCACACTCAACTTTCGACCCCTAAACCCGGATGTTACAGAGTTCCTTGGGGATCTTGAAATCAAAATCGTAGTTTGACCATCGCAAACCATAAAATATTAACAACCTTTTTTGCCTCATTTTGAATGGTTTTCCATTCGACAGAGCCCCTAACCACTAAATGTAACTATTTCACCCTTACTTTTTTCAGCATATTTTTAACTCCACTTGCAACACTCATCACAATCTTATTAAAAAGAATGAAAAAAAATTTAAAAAAGATTTTGTAGTAATTTTGTTGAAAACTTATAGCGAATCGAAAGGTACAAGCAGAGAAAATGGAAATAGAAATTTAACCTTAAATCTCTTTTATATAACCAAATATAGATACACAGTAGGTTTTACAAATACTCATAACGTCGATTCTCAATAAACGTCTCATTCATTGCGATAAAGTGCCTATAATAATGGCAAGCACAACTATTACAAACCAAACTTCAATTGCATGTCTCGGACTCTTAGTTATATCGCTTTCTAACATCCCCTTGACCAAGACGGGACAAGTGTTATACCTCCAATCTTCGAGGCCTTCGCTACCACTTCTTCACACTCACAGTTCTCGAATTTTGAAGTTTTTCTAACATGCCTAAGGCTCACCTAGCGGTAACCACCATATCCTCCATTTCACTATAGTCCATTGATAACTCTTGGATATTCACATATCTGTGCACATTTTTTGCCTTAACTTTTTACTTTGTTCCTTTATATTTCTCCATTTATTTAGGTTTTCATACATTTTATCGTGTTTTAAGTTTTCGCCTTAGCCTGTCTGTACAATGTACATTTGTGTCGATACAGAGCTGCATAACCTATTTGATGTTTGAGACATAGATAAGTCCAAAGAGCTGTCTTTTATATTTTGGGACCACATGGCAACTTCTTGCACGAGAGAGCATGAGACCACAATTACAAGCTGGCCTTCAAGTGCACTCTATTCCAGCTCTACAAGGGCCACGTGGTGCTTGGAGGTGCCATGACCATTGTGCGCCAAAGGCCAAAGACTCCCCTTGCATCAAGACAAATTACTAGCCATGCCACCAGACAATTTATAAAGTTGCAAGATGAAAGCTACATCAAAAAAATGTCCTTATCGGGACAAGACCACGAGGAGGATCAACAAGTGTTGCAATCTTATTGGTCGTCATTTCTCACACTTCCGCTTCATTTGCAAGAAAGTAATTTTTTTGGGAAGTCTTTTAATAACTCATTTTTCTAGGAAAATTTGTATTCATCCAAAGAAAAATAACCACAACTATGGAAGTTTAAGGACTTTGGAGGCCTTGATGCATAAGAAAACAACAAGACGACCGAAAGATTGCTTGAATCAACAGTTGCGGTAATGGTCAACGTAAGTCTCGTGCGTCTGAGAAGAGCAAAGTTCATGAACTCGAGAGAGGTTTATTTCTTGCTAATATTCTTGTGTGATCATAGAAAATATAGTGTTTTATGAACTTATATTTTATGGCTTTTTTTTGTTCAAAAACTTATATTTTATGGCTTTGTAAAACTTAATACTGTTTTATTTAATCTAGTTACTCTTTACTCATTGTTCTTTGTTGTTGGCTTGGGTTCCACTCAATCTACTATAAAAATATATAGTTACATTTTGCATGTCTTAAAGGGGTGATAAATGATTTAAACACCATAATTGTTGTTATATTTTTTTCTTTTATGAAAATTTAGATTCAGAACATGTTTATTATCGCGTATTCTTATTATTTCAAAAGTTTATTTAAAATACTTTATATTTATATACATTTAAATAAATTAATAAGTTACATTATATTGATTTTAAAAAATTACATATATTTATATCCAAATACATTAATATCTAGGGTAAACTACATAAATGACCACTTTACTATTGTAAAAGTTGCGATTTGACCACATCACTTTTTTTCGTCACAATTAAACCACCAAACTATTTAAATGGTATCAATGTGACCACCAGCCGTTAAAGGTTAACGGAAGGGTGACATGTCGGTTAAAAAAAATAAGGGTATAATTACACTTTTAGTCCTCGTTACTTATAAACTCTATCAATTTAGTCATAATTTTAATTTAATAAAATAAATTAATTATTTAATTATGTGTTGACACGTGTCAACACCTTATTGGAGGAATTTAATTATTTATATATTTAATTAAATTATTTTATTTTTCTCCTCCAATCAGAAGGTTACACGTGTCACCACCATTTAGAGGAGAAAAATTCAATTTGCACAAAACATGCTAATGGTAGAAATCAAACCTACATACAAGTGATTTAGAAGCAATGGTTTAGCCACTGCACCAAACTTGTATTTGTGCTAAAAATAACCCTTTTAAATATATATTCTATTCGAGTTCTGTTGGGAATGTTGTACGCCGACATTATCCTCTTTTTCTGCGTTTGATGCAAGTTCGTCAACAAAATTTCAAGCAATGTTTTTTCTTTTGTTTGTCCGCTTTATGTTTAGTTGGAAATGTTTTTTTCTCAATTGGGGGGAATATAAATGAAAAACCAATCTTTAAGCAAAATAGATTGGACTGAAACCTAAATAAGAAATACAATGTGCATTCTATCATCTCCCCTATACAGTGGGGGTTTTGGACAGGCGCGACATGAGCGACCGCACAGGGCCCCCAAGATAGAGGGGCCCCGAAGATAGGGATCTTAAATTAAATTAAATATTTGTAAAAAATTATAAAATTATATATATAATTATGTTTATATAAAAAATTATCTAAAACTTAAAACATGAAAAAGAATGATAATTTTGAAGTGAAAATGTTTAATATTTAGATGTTTATAAGTCAATTTTTTTTTGTTCTCAAGAGGACAATTTAATAATATTTTTTGTATTAAAGTATTTTTTGAAAAAAAAAACACTTATATCTCTTACTGATTATAAATTAAGAGTCATATTTTAATAAATTGCACAGGGCCCCCAAAATTTTTGAACCGCCCCTGCCCCTATATTATATATATAACACATATGCTACAGACACCTGCATGCATATGCACTTACATCTGATCACTTTTATGAAATTTATATAATTTGTTATTTCATTGATAAAGTCATCTACTGTATTTGTAACTGGTTGCATACAATGCCAAATCCATCTGTTCATGGATGGGCAATATTATTTTGTTTTCATTCTGTAGCTTTTAAGACATCAACCAGTCATTTATGCCTTTCAGATTTTATGTTGTTATTCTTTCACAGAGGACTGGGTTATATGAATATTCAAAGGTGATGGGAAACTCTCAGTTTGTCTTGCTACCTTTTCAGCCATACAAACTTATTTATGCATACATGCTGGCTGAAGTTGAAAAAGTTTCAGATTCATTGAAGTAAGCATATTTGAGTTATTTGTATTTGATTTCTAAAGTATTTTTCTTTTAATTTGTTAACATAACAAGGCTATTTCAGGTACTGTCAAGTTGTATTAAAATCTTTGAAAACTAGTCGAGTGCCTGAGGTTAAAACTTGGAAACATTTAGTTTTATCTTTGGAGGAGAGGATAAGATTCCATCAGCAGGTAAGTTTTAGCTTTTCGGTTTATGCTTTCTCATTGCCTGAAACTTTGTTGACCAACCTGCATCAAACGCAGAAAAAAGAAGATAGCGACGATGTACAACATTCCTAACAGAACTCGAGTAGAACATATATTTAAAAGGGTTATTTTTAGCATAAATACAAGTTTGGTGCAGTGGTTTAGCCATTGCTTCTAAATCACTTGTATGTAGGTTCGATTTTTAACATTAGCATGTTTGTGCAAATTGAATCTTTCTCCTCTAAATTGTGTTGACACGTGTCAACACATAATAAATAAAAAATTTATTTTATTAAATTAAAATTAGGACTAAATTGATAGAGTTTATAAATAACGAGGACTAAATGTGTAATTATACTCTTATTTTTTTAACTGCCATGTCACCCTTCCGTTAACCTTTAATGGCTGGTGGTCACATTAATACCATTTAAATAGTTTTGTGGTTTAATTATGACGAAAAGTAATGTAATCAGATCACAATTTTTACAATAATAAGATGATCATCTATGTAGTTTACCCCATGTCTATTAACCCTAGACTTGCATCATTTTGGGGCCTGTAATCAAGGAAGATAAAATCCAGCCTTCAACTCAAGAAAAGACAAATAAAACCACTCCTCCCCCTCACTGCAATCGCTATCTTAAGCAACGAGGCATCTTCTAGTTTAGTTAAAAATGCAATTTATTAAGCTCGATTATGCTTTCTTTCCAAGTCTAACACATACCACAACTTTCTGTTCAGACACGTTCACTTTACTTAGTAGGGAATGGGGACAGGGTTCACTTTTACTTTCTCTCCCTAAACGCTATTTTTCTATTTTTCTCTTCCACTTTCCCATCTGTTTTTGCTTCCACTTGCCGAGTTTTGCGAGATAGAAGGAACTCAAAAGGGTTCAAGGTTTTGGTCTCTTCCATGGCGGATTCAGCCAAGTACACGCCGATCAATGGAGGAACAACCCCAGTCCCTGCAACAAGAAGAATAGTTGGTTTCTTCATGTTTGCTTTTGTCGGTTTCACCGTTTTCTTAGCTTTCACCCCTTCTTCTAACTCTTCCTCTCCTTGGGTCACCAACATCTTCTCTTCAAGTTCCTCACCTGCTTCTTATAGATCTCAATCGTCTCCTCTCTTTAATTACTTATTTCCCAACTCAGCTTCTTCATCTTCTTCTAGTAGCAATACCAGATCTAATACAACTCAGTTAGCCAAGCCAAGTGAGGAGCTATTTTCTGGCAAAAATAAGCAACACCCCACTTTTGGGTCTTCCAACAGTCGTTTAAATAACACCCAGAGTTCAGTTTTGAATGCAAATCAAGCCGTCGTTTCTCCTCCAAGTAAAGAGAATTCTGATAACGCTCATTTTTTGAAGTCTAATCCGAATGCAACTCTCACTGAAAAAACCCTGGAGGCAGCTAATCAGAGCACAAATTCTTCAACCAAATCTGAATCTTCCTTCAAGCTAAGTTCTGGGAAGGGCGAGAAAACTGTTGGGCAGAACAACTCGGTTTCCTTGACGCAGAAACAGAGCAATGGGAGTGGTTCAGGGCTGTCAGCTAAACAGGAGATTGAAAATTTAATTGATTCTTTGATGAACTGCGATTTGTTTGATGGAAAATGGGTGAAGGATGATTCCTACCCACTTTATAAACCCGGGTCTTGCTCGTTCATTGATGAGCAGTTTAGTTGTATTGCCAATGGAAGGCCTGATAAAGATTATCAGAAACTGAAATGGAAGCCTAGAGGCTGCACTTTACCAAGGTATTGGAGGTTTTGTTGTATTGTTTGCAGTAATATTCTTAGCAAAATGGATCTTTGAATTAGTCATGTAGAGATCTAATTTGATTTTGTTAGTAATCTAAACCGTTGAATTTGATTGTATTTTCATTCGTTTATTGCAATCTAAGCTGTTGAATTTTGTTTTTCTTTTTAACTAAACTGATATTAGTTAACATGATATGATGTATTGTTTTGTTTAAGATTGAATGGTGGTCATATGTTGGAGTTGTTGAGGGGGAAGAGGCTTGTTTTTGTTGGGGACTCTTTAAATAGGAATATGTGGGAATCTCTAGTTTGCATCCTGAAAAATGCGGCACAAAACCCAGAAAATGTTTATGAAGCCCATGGAAGACATTATTTTCGAGGGGAAGCTTCCTATTCTTTCATATTCAAAGTATGTTTTCTTTTTTTTTTTAATTTATCAAAATTGCTCATCTTTGATGCATATTTTAGGTAATGTACATGAGATTTGATGAAACTTGTTTTATTTCCTTTTTTGGGGTTCGCTTCGCTTGGATGGTGATGAACAGGATCATAACTTCACTATAGAGTTCTACGTTTCTCCCTTCTTGGTCCGAGAATGGGAAATACCAGAAAAAAGCGGAACAAATAAGGAGACATTGCGGCTTGATCTTGTTGGAAAATCGTCTGATCAATACAAATCGGCAGATATCCTTATTTTTAATACAGGCCATTGGTGGACTCATGAGAAAACTTCCAAAGGGTTGGTTGATCATATTTCCGTATATGGCTGTTATTGGGCAGTCTATTGATTCTAATGTTTTTCTTCCTCTTTTATTTTCCAGGAAAGATTATTACCAGGAAGGTAGCCATGTCTACAATGAATTGAATGTTCTGGAGGCCTTTCGAAAAGCTTTGACAACATGGGCTAGATGGGTTGATGCAAGTGTAAATCATACCAAGACTATGGTGTTCTTCAGGGGTTATTCCGCATCACATTTCAGGTTAGGGCGATATAAATTTGACATTATTTTGGATGTGCAATAATATTTGTTCCTTCGCGCAGTTCGTATTTGAAATACAAGGGGCAGGACAACTGGTTATTTAAATTGCTATATTGTTTTGTACATCATTGATAATTGCATGGCTTCATTGTGAATTCCATGCTAGTTCAGATATGAGTATATGATATACTACATCTAAATGAGTTATCGGTTTGTCCAGGGGTGGACAGTGGAATTCTGGAGGGGCATGTAATAGCGAAACCGAGCCGATCAAGAATGAGACATATCTAACACCATATCCACCAAAGATGTTGGTGTTAGAAAGAGTGATGAAGGGGATGAAAACACATGTCACCTACCTAAACATCACCCGGCTGACAGATTTCCGTAAGGATGGGCATCCGTCAATATACCGGAAACACCCGAAGCAAAAGGTGACAGAGGATGAACGAGTGGCACCCCTAAAATACCAGGACTGTAGCCATTGGTGCCTTCCCGGTGTGCCAGATTCATGGAATGAGCTTTTATACGCAGAGCTGCTTGTAAAAGAAAACAAGATGCGGCAACATGAAAGAAGAGCTAGGTAATTCTCTCATTTTGGAAGTGTATAAACAAAGAAAAGGAAAAGGATATGAGAAAAGAGTTTTTTTTTTTCCCACTACTAAATTGTGGAAGTGAGATAATAGAATTAAGGTCCATTCTTGGAAAATTCTCTCATTTTATGCTTGTAATAATTGTTGTTTTGTTTATAGTAATACTAAAATGTAGTTTTGACGTTTAAACGGTTCATGCTTTGTATTTTAAACAATCCTACAGGATACTACCCTTATTCAACACCATTATAACAATAACATAACTTGCCTATTTATCAACATGATATAATTTATAAAGTTAGTTTTAACAAAAAAAAAAGCAATACCAAATTTTTTAATTTTTATAAATAAAGAAAATACAAGAGTTTCTTGAGTTTGACGGTGGAGTTGGAATTGAACTAAGTTTCGATCGAAATAACACATTGATTTTAAATTTGTCTTAACAATAAAATTTCAGTTATTAAAAGTTAGCTTCTAGAATTTTTTCGTTGTACCAACCCGAAAATTTACTCCAAATGTCGACATTGATTGACACCCGTGTGCGTGAACGAACGGAAAATTTTATGTTATGAAATAAATTTATAAAATATTAGAGAAAAAAATTTTTTTTAATAAAAATATATAATTTTTAAAAATTATTTTAACATTATATACAAATTTTAAATATCAAAGGACCACCCTTACTCGGTCCATCCCAGCTCGTGCGGATTTATTCCTTTAATTGTTGTACGGTAAAATAATTTTGTAACAAAGCGCTGTACATAACCAAGCAATCAACCTTTAATTTTAGGAGTCCTTGAGGCTTAGTCGAATAAAAATAATGGAAGGATTCTATGCGCGAGTGAAAAAGTGAAAATAAATTACTCCAATCTAAAAGAAAAACATGAGAGAAATATGGGAGAGATCTTAATTAATTTAAAATATGCATTTTTAATTTTTTTTTTCAACTTTACCAAGTGTCACGTCTGAATAGAGGGGGTCATTAATCCCACATCGAAAAAGAAAAAGGGAGATATTAGGATATATAAATGGCGGCGATGCACATCTTATTAGACAAGTATTTTAAGAAGAAGAGAGTAATGACCCCGTGACAAGTGGTATCGAAACGACCCTTTAACTGTCCGATTTCACGCAGAACGCCCATGAGTAGGGTAGGCAGGGTGGACAACCGTGACAATTAGCCAATCACGAGAGCGGAAACTCGTGACGAGGGCGACACGAGATTAAGTGGGCGAGAATGTCACGTCTGAGAAGAAGCGGAGTCATTAATCCCACATCGAAAATGAAAAAAAGAAAGTCTTTGATACAGACACACAACCTCGTATACGCGAACGTTGAGCTTGTGGAAGCGGATAAGGATGTTGGCGCGGATGTTGGAACGGTGAAAAGATGGTTTGGTTGAAGATAGGCGATGACGATGGAGATGGAAGATAAATGGATAAATTGTCCTCGACACCCTCTTGATCGCAATTAACCAAGCAAGCAGCCTCAAACGGCTCTAACCCACACTCCTACAACGTTGTTACCTAGGCAACCAGGAGTGTGAAGATCAACAATAAATTCTGACGAACTTGAAGAATCACTTATAAAATAAAGAACACAAGTTATACTTCTTGCAAGTATGAACTCAAAAGAGAACTTTTTTTAATCATTCAAATCTGAATTACAATATGGTTGAAGCCTCCTTATATAAGTTGGACAAGTTCTAATCTTGGTAAACTTAAGAAATTAAATACAATAAATAAATGTTGAAATCTAATATCCTAATTACATAAGTAACTTCTAATAATAAATAAATATTGAAAATAAAATCCTAATTAAAAAATCTGATTCTAATAGATATTACAGAATCCTATATTGATTTAAATTACAAATAATCAAAAAAAAATCTTGAAAATTCGTAATTATCCAAAAATCTCGTATTAATCCCGTATAAGAATTTCTGCATGCGTTGTCTTTGCTAAAATAGATGTATCTTGAGTTCCAGATGTTCGATTGAGGCGTTTCAAGATCCATTGAAAAGCTAATTGACAGCCAGACAAGATTTAAGAAGACACGTTGGCCCATAAATGCTTGTATCACATCCAAAAAAGGGTCGCAAGTTGACTGACGTTTCTGACCTGTAAAACAATTTTAACTTCCTTTCCAAGATGGTTAGTTTCACCCATCTCATGCATGTATCATTCCCTCACTCCTCAAAAAGATTCGCCCTCGAATCTAAACCGGTAAATGGAGGAAGTTCATCAAAGTACCAGAAAAGAGAAGATGTCTTGAAGGATCCTTGTGCATAGTCTCTTTTTGCAATGTAATTTACAAGTTCCTTCTCATTGAGATCATCATTATTGTTCTTTCGGTTGCAAAGTGACTCATTCTCATCTTCAAAATTGTTATTAATTCTAGAAGAGGAATAAGCATAAATAGAATTTTGAAAACAATCAATCGTACCTTTTGATTGTAGCGTACCTTCGTTGGTGTTTTTCGTTTGATGATCATCTTGAATCGGAATAGTAGGTTTGTCATTGGAAACTGCTGGGTGTGTAAAAGTTCTATATTTTACCCCCTATTTAACCCATATTTCTGCTGCATTCAAACATAATTCATTGCATTTAGGTATAGATTTCATATATACATCACAATTATATAAAATGGCACAGTTGCTACTGATTTTGGTTACTTTTGCAGGTAGCTGATGTAGCAGACTCAGGGCAGTGAAGAAGCAGAGCTGGAACATAGGATTGAAGTCGAGAAGGAAGACGATGCCGTGGCCGCTGCCGCGGCATCCAATGACGACATCAATGGTGAAGGGAAAAAGTGAAGTAGAGGTCGACAGATAGAGGAAATTAAGTCGGTCTGTCGTAGGTCACTCCTATATTTTTCTGAGCCCTAGATCAGAATGAAGGCCAAGCCCAAAGTTCAAGGAAGAAACCCAAAGCAAGAAAAGAGGACGGATTAAAGGCATCTACTCTGAAGATTTAGTCTTAATTAGAGTTGTACTTTAGTTTGAACTTGTATTCTTACCTTATTAGAAAACTTGAACACAAGGCCTATATAAAAGCATGTAATTTGACCTAGGGAAGGAGATCTCATTCTCTAGTCGTCTTCCCCAAAACCCTAGTCGTTTTCCCCCTTCTCATCATGTTCTAAACTTCCCCTAGGGCTAAGGGTTGATTTTGTAAAGTAGTTTCAAGGATTGTACTGTTTTAGGATTTTTTCTGTTCAATAAAATAAACTTCAAGTTTGCTTATTCTGGTTTTCAACATCTTGCAAGAGTATCAGGAGAGCATTGTGAGATTATTCATTTACTTAATATCGGGAGAGTTAAGTATACGAAAAGAATAAGTACGGGTTCTCCAGTTTATGGTTGAACTATCTCGGACCTAGGGATAGGACGAGGTTAAGTGGCTAAGGAAGAATTCAACAACATCGGTGTTCATCCTTCGATTCACGCCGGGAGGTATCATCTAAGACGTGTTCATCGACAGACTTGGACCTAGGGATAGGACAAGTCATAGCAGGGATTCTTGCCAAGCTTGAAGTACAAAGTTGTGTGATCGCTGCCGCGACAACAACAGACTATTTCCGCTTCAGGTGCTGCCGCGATAGGAACGACGACAGAACAATAAGTTCTATATAGTGCAAACACCTGCACTACTTAGCAAATCAATATCAGCCTATTTCTTTACTTTGAATCTTTTAATCTTTTATCTTCAGTATTCTTGATTATTCCTCTACAAACAATTAAACTCTCTTCTTTCTCTCTTGTGCAGCAATCCAAAGATAAAGTTATTTCCAGTCCATGTGGATTCGACATTTGATACTTCGTGTATCATTTTACTACTTGCGTCGTTTACACTTGCACTCTATTGCGATAGACTGTTTTACACGCAACAAGTTTTTGGCGCCGTTGCCGGTGACTGGCAACATATCTTTACCTTATTTTAACTGCACTTTCTTTTTAATTTATCTGTTTTTATTGGGACTGTTCACCCTGTGCTTTTCATAAGGTTTTTCATTTGCTTATGCGCATATCTAGACGAGGCAAAGAACCTGAGTATCAACTAGACCCTGAAATCGAACGCTCGTGTAATCTCAGGAACAGAGTCCGTCTTTTGATAGCCAGAAACGATTATCTTGAGGAACAGTTAGAAGCTATGCATAACGGGAGGAACAACCAAGGAATCCTGAAGATCCTATCGAAGATGAAGGAAACGGACAGCCTGCCGCTGCCGTGGCCGCACGACGGTCATGCCGTGATTATATGATCAAGGATCATGTGGAACTGGAGACCACCCTGCCAGATGTGGAAGCTGAAAACTTCGAGCTGAAACCTGTGATGTTCAACATGATCAATTCCGCTGGCCAATTTAGTGGTGCTGCTATAGAGGATGCCAGAGAACATCTGAAAACGTTCTAAGAAATCTGTGGTTCGTTTAGACTACTAGGAGTAAATCCGGAGATACTGAGGCTTCAGTTATTTCCTCATTCACTGAGGGACAGAGCGAAAACTTGGTGGAACAAACTAACGTCGGGTTCAATACGAACTTGGGCGGATCTAACTCGTGAATTTTTATCTCGTTTTAATCCTTCCCATTTATTTGGGCGATTACGTAATGAAATTGCTACTTTTCAACAGAAAGATGACGAGCTAATGCACGAGGCATGGGACAGGTTTACTACTCTTCTGAGGAATTGCTCGATGCACGGATTCCCTGTTTGGAATCAAGTCATCAAATTTTACAATGCTGCCAACACACATACTCGGATGAGAATTGATTCAGCAGCCAATGGTTTGATGTTGGATAAAGATCCAGACGAAGCCATGGTAGTATTGAAAAATCTGGCAAAGAATGAAGAACAATTTCTCACAATGAGGTGAGGTAAACGAGTACTAGTTGTGAAAGACTATGAAACCGAAAATTCCCTAAAGACACAGGTTGCGTACCTCACAAAGGCAGTAGAAAATTTGCTAAAGAAAGACTCAAAACCTGTCTACTCTGTAGAAGAGGTATGTGAAACTTGCAGTGGGAATCACATTTCGGAAGACTGCCCGTTACAGCTAGAGGAAGGGATGTATGTTGGAAATTATAATAAGCCGAGAAACTACGACTCCAACAATTACAATCCCAACTGGAGGAAAGACCCCAAGTTCTCATGGAGTAACCCAAACAACGCACTGAATCCTCAAGTGCAGAACACTCAAAACCATGAGGCACCTAGACTCCTGATGTTGCGTGTAAAAGAGTCTATCGCAATGTAGTGCAAGTGTACACGACGCAAGTAGTAAAGTGATACGTAAGTATTGGATATCGTCTCCACAGGGACTGGGCTAATAGCTTTAACCTTGGATTACTGCACAAAATGGAAAAGAAAGAGTTTAATTGTTTGTCACGAAATAATAAAGAATACTGAAAATAAGAGATGAAAATATTCAGAGTAAAGAGTAGGCCGGTATTGATTTGCTCAGTAGTGCAGGTATTGCACTGCCTAGGACTTCTCTGTTCTGTCGTAGCGCCTGTCGCGGCAGCACCTGCTGCGGCAGCAGTCTGTTGTTGTCGCGGCAGCGAACACACAACTCTGTACTTCAAGCTTGGCAAGAATCCTTACTATGCCTTGTCTTATCACTAGGTCCAAGTCTGTCGATGAACACGTCTTTGATGATACCTCCCGGCGTGAATCGAAGGATGAACACCGATGTTGTTGAATTCTTCCTTAGCCACTTAACCTCGTCCTATCCCTAGGTCCGAGATAGTTCAACCATAAACTGGAGAACCCGTACTTATTCTTTTCGTATACTTAACTCTCCCGATATCAAGTAAATGTATAATCTCACAATGCTCTCCCGATACTCTTGCAAGATGTTGAAAACCAGAATAAGCAAACTTGAAGTCTATTTTATTGAACAGAAAAAAAAATCCTAAAATAATACAACCCTTGCAACTACTTTACAGAATCAACCCTTAACCCTAGGGGAAGTTTAGAACATGATGAGAAGGGGGAAAACGACTAGGGTTTAAGGGAAGACGGCTAGAGAATAAGATATCCTTCCCTAGGTCAAATTACATGCCTTTATATAGGCCTTGGGTTCAAGTTTTCTAATATGGCAAGAATACACGTTTAAATTAAAGTACAACTCTATTAAAGACTAAATCTTCAGAGTAGATGTCTTTAACTCGTCCTCTCTTCTTGCTTGGAGTTTCTTCTTTGAACTTTGGGCTTGGCCTTCATTCTGATCTAGGGCTCAGAAAATTATAAGAGTGCTTCACGACAAACCGGCTTAATTTCCTCTTTCTGTCGAGCTCCACTTCACTTCTTCCCTTTATTGTTGTTGTCGTCATTGGCTGCCACGGCAGTGGCCATGGCAGCATCCTTCTTCTCAGCTGCAGTCCTGTGTTCTAGCTCTGCTTCTCCACTGCCCTGCATCTGCTACAGCAACTACCTGCAAAAGTAACCAATTTCAGTAGAAACTGTGCCATTTAATATAATTGTGATGTATGAATGAAATCTATCCTAAATGCAATGAATTATGCTTGAATGCAACATAAATATGGGTTAAATAGGGGGTAAAATATAGAACTTTTACACACTCAACACACCCCCAAACTCAAGTTTTTGCTTGCCCTCAAGCAAATATTACCTAACTTAATAATAATAATAATTTTTTTCTTTGGCTTAAATCAGTGAACTCTACATTACCTACCACTTGTAGTCTATCAAGAGTAGAACCTTGTCGGACATTTCTAGACTTATTCTGAACCATGCTATAATTCTTGTGAAGTGTGTGCGGGTTTTGTGAACACTTATGCATCTAGACTACCTTAGTATACCAGAATATTTATGTCTACAAACTTGAGGTTATGCCATTTCAATTTTTTCTGGAGGCAATTCTTAGGCTCCTTTAGTTTTTTCTGACTCTTTATTTAACTGCATCTTTTCTGGAGGCAATTCTTGGGCTCCTTTAGTTTTTTTCTAACTTAGCTCAAAAAGAATTCTTCTAAAGTAAGTGCAAGGCAGTTTTGCAAGCTATTGAGTCTGAATATTTTTTTCTTTCTTTGTTTTCCTAGAGCCACTGATAGGCACCTCTAGGGGCAGCTTCAAGTGGGTAAACATTCCTATTCCAGTGTACTAAAGTAATCTAAAAAGCATAAGAGTCACAAAGAGTGTTTTACAGGGTAGAATCATAGCAAGGCTCTAAACAGATCCTACAATTTCCTAAAGGCACTGTCACGACAGCATATGTCGTGGAAGGTAAGTGAAGTTCAAAGACTTAAGCCAAATTTTTCAATTTTTTGTAGCAAAAATAAACTAAACATTAGACACAATTTCTAAACATAAAGACACTTCATTAATGGAGGGATTCCACCCCCAAACTCAAGGGTTGCATTGCCCTCAATGCATGATGACAAAATGATAGAAAGAAAATAAAAACAACATCACAATTATAACAAAATAACATACAACAAATATAAGAAAAGAAACTTAAATTTTAAGCGTTTTCGTCGCTGCTGATGCTGCTGCTAATCCGAATCTGCCGGCGGGCAGTGACTTTCCTCGTTGGTGCCGGTAGATGGCTGGGAGAGGCATATGTGGTCTTTTTCTTGGCTTCCCTCGGAGGCTGGATGCGGGTCGGTGAGGGTAGTTTCTCCAGCACCCGAACCTCCTCGGAAGAGCTGCTGCTGCTGCTACCACTTCTGCTGCTGCTACCACCGTCAGATTTCCCTTGGTCGGATGGTCCGACTCCTGTGTTTGTTTTCTGCCGTTTCATCTGGGTGAATTCCTTGGACATGTTCCTCTTGACAAAGGGCTCGTCATCGGATTCCCCCCAAATTGTGGAAGAGGAGAACCCAGCTATGTATCTGTCGAGGTCGGACATGGGCTCTTTTCGCTTTTCTCCCCTGGCAGATGCTGTGGCAGTGTGGCTGCCGCCTGTAGCTGTCGTGGCCGGGGTTGAGTTGGACGCGGCAGACGGTGTTCTTGGTGTGGCAGCAGGGGTAGGGGTATGGGCAGGGGTGGGAGTAGCAAAATAATGACCGGGGAAAGCAGGAAACAATACATCTAGAAAATTAAATTGGTTTTAATGAAATGTACTGTTGCTGTTGTGAAGTCCCGAATGAAGCTCATCAGGCCCAGCTGCTGTTCCTCCATTTTCTGCAGTGTGGCAAGGATTTGGGCAGAGGAGTCGGCTGGGGGAGCTGCTGCTGTGGTCTGCCTTGGTTCTGTGGCGGCAGGCTCTGTTTGGGTGGGCTCTGTCGGCTCACCTGCCGTGACAATCGGGTTGAAACTGGATATTGGCGTTGAGGATTTCAGCTCCATCAAGCTAAGGATGTTCCTCTCCGTCCATCTTTTTCCGCGGATTCTTAAATCCTCAACAACTTCAAGGACGTTGTGGCCACGACAGAGGGCTGTTATGAGGTATGGGAAGACGAGTGGTCCCGATGGCCGGTATGCACAATCCAAAATCCCCTCTCGAGCATATCTACCAACATTAATATGCCTCTCGTTTAAAATTGAATGGACGAGAGCTAACCTTGGTTGATCTAACGTGCTGTTGTGTGAGGAGGGCATAATCCTCTTTTTGACGAATGCGTTCCACAACTTGGCTTCAGGGGTGAGTTGAACTCGTTTCACCGTCCTTGGATGTTTGGGATCAATATTCCATTTGGTGCCTTTCTCGGTGAGTTCTGCCATGACAACATCATAATCTGCTGTCTCCAGGCTCTCCACGAATCTTTGGTGCCCGTCTTCCCTTCTGCCGACATAGAATCCATAAAGGGTGTTGATGTATTCTGGCTCAAAGAGTACTTCCTTCCCACGAACTGTCACTGCTGTCGCCTTCCTGCTGTCGATGGCAGCATAAAATTCTCTGACTAAGGTGACGTTCATCTCTTCCGGTTGCTCGACAAACATCTGCCACTGTAGAGCTCTAATCTTACGGGCTATGAATGGTTTGAGCCCGAGATTCTCCGTTCTTTTGCTATAGATGAAGCCTTTTTCTTCCCGCATATCTCTGCTTTGGAAGGAGCTGGAGTGGCTGCTGCTGGGGCAGAACCTGAGGCAGCACTGCGTCGGGTGTTTCTGGTAGTCATGGTTGCAAGGGACTGTAGAAAAAGATGAAACTAAATGAAATTCTAGAGAGGAAACAAGTAGAGAGAGTAAAAGTGAAGTGAAAAATGAATAATAAAACGGAGTTTATATAGATGAGGAGTTTGCTGCCCGTTGGAGCTGTAACGGCAGGCGCAAATAACAGGGACAACTGTTACACGGCTTCTGACGTGTCTGTCACGTGTTTTCGTATCTGCTGCACGTCTGTTACGCGTTTGGGTGTCTGCTGCGACATCATGTTGACGGGCTGGATTTTCCGCGTCTGTCGCGGCAGCTGTAACGACATGCTCCTATTTTGGGCTTGTTGGGCTGATGGTGAGATGGTGGGCTGAGTTCACTTCTTCTCCTCTCCTTTATTTCCTAAAAATAATAAAAATAAAATCTTAGTTCCTAATAAATAAATAAATAAAAATAAATAATTAATAATAAAAATAAAATTAGGTTAAATTAGGGATGCCAGGAGGGGCATCTCCTAAAGTAACCACTTCCTGCATTCTTGGGGCTTCAGTCCCCTGATAATGCTTTAATCTCTGTCCGTTGACTTTAAATTGGTGCCCGTCTTTTAAAGATTTGATCGTGATGGCACCATGAGGAAAAACTTGCACCACTTGAAACGGGTCGGGCCATCTAGATTTCAACTTCCCTGTGAATAGTTTCAACCTAGAGTTGAATAACAACACAAGCTGCCCTGGGTAGAACTGTCGTGGCAGCAGTTTCTTGTCATGCCACTTTTTTGTCTTGTCCTTGTAAATCCTTGCGTTGTCGTAGGCCATTGCTCGAATTTCTTCGATCTCATTCAAGTCAAGTAGCCTTTTCTGTCCTGCCTTTTCCAAACCCATATTCACTGCCTTGATGGCCCAGTATGCTCTGTTCTTAATCTCAACAGGTAAATGGCATGTTTTTCCATAAATCAGCCGGTAGGGTGACATTCCCAATGGAGTTTTAAATGTTGTTCTATAGGCCCAGAGTGCATCATTGAGGTGTAGAGACCAGTCCTTTCAAGTTGGCTTAACCATCTTCTCAAGAATGTTCTTTACCTCTCTGTTGGATATTTCAGCTTGTCCATTGGTCTGAGGGTGGTATGCTGTTGCGATCCGATGTTTGACACCATATTTCTTTAAGGCAGCAACTATTACCCTATTGCCAAAATGCCTCCATTCATCACTGATGATCGCCTTAGGGATGCCAAATCTGGAAAAAATGTTCTTGTGCAAAAACCTCTGAACAATCTTGGCATCATTTTTCTGTGTGGCGATCGCTTCTACCCATTTGGACACATAGTCCACTGCCATGAGGATATATAAATTCCCACATGATGCTGGGAATGGTCCCATGAAATCAATCCCTCAAACGTCGAAGATTTCGACTTCAAGAATGTTTTGCAGCGGCATCTCATGTCTTCTTGAGATATTTCCAGTCCGTTGACATTTATCACAGCTTTTGTATAATGGCTGGGCATCCTTGAACAGTGACGGCCAATAAAATTCAGACTGCAAAACCTTGGCAGCAGTTTTGTTACCACCCAAGTGTCCTCCATATTGTGAAGCATGGCAGTGATGAAGCACAGCTTCCTGCTCATCATGTGGTACACATCTCATGATGGTCTGATCTGCACACATTTTGAAAAGAAGAGGTTCGTCCCAATAATAATGTTTAACATCATTTTGGAACCTCTTCCTAGCTTGATAGTTAAGATCAGGAGGAAATATTCCGCTAACTAAATAATTAACGAAATCAACATACCAGGGGAGTTCAAAAAACTTACCTGCCGTCATGGCTGTCGCGGTAGTGCTTATGGCAGCGAACAACTGCTCGTCAGGGAAGGTCTCCAGTATGCGTGTCTCGTCTGTAGGGAGACTCTTTCCCTTTTCTAATCTTGACAAGTGATCTGCAACTTGGTTCTCTGCCCCCTTTTGTCCTTGATTTCTATGTCGAACTCTTGCAACAACAGAATCCAACGAATCAGTCTAGGCTTTGCGTCTTTCTTGGCAAACATATATTTCAGTGCAGAGTGGTCTGTGTGGACCACCACATTCCTCCCAAGTATATAGGATCGGAACTTGTCAATTGAAAACACCACAACCAACAATTCCTTCTCTGTTGTGGTGTAATTCACTTGGGCATCGTTGAGTGTTTTGCTAGCTTAGTAAATTACATGGAATATCTTGTCCTTCCTCTGCCCAAGTGCTACCCCTACAACATAATCACTGGCATCACACATAATCTCGAATGGCAACTTCCAGTCCGGTGGCTGTACGATCGGGGCTGTTACTAGCTTCTCTTTCAGAATTCTGAATGCCTCAGTACATTCAGTGTTGAAGTCGAAGGGACAATTCTGCTCTAATAGGTGGCATAATGGCTTGGTGATCTTCGAGAAATTGGCTATAAACCTTCGATAGAAACCAGCACGCCCTAAAAAGCTTCGAATTCCCTTGACTATGGTGGGTGGTGGCAGCTTTTCAATTACCTCAATTTTCACCCTGTCGACCTCTATGCCGCGGCAGCTTACTTTGTGGCCTAGGACTATCCCTTCGTGCACCATGAAGTGACATTTCTCCCAGTTCAATACCAAGTTCGCTTTCTCGTATCTCTCGGGCACTTTCTGCAGGTTGCCTAAGCAGCTTTTGAAATTGTCTCCAAAGATAGAGAAATCGTCCATGAATATCTCCAGGAAATCCTCCACCATGTCGGAGAATATAGCCATCATACACCTCTAAAAAGTTGCTGGTGCGTTGTAAAGTCCAAATGGCATCCTCCGAAAAGCGTAAGTACCGTACGGGCAAGTGAAGGTCGTTTTCTCTTGATCCTCCGGTGCGATGGCTATTTTGTTGTAACCTGAGTAACCATCAAGAAAACAGTAATAAGGCTTTCCTGCTAATCTATCAAGCATTTGATCAATAAAAGGCAGGGGAAAGTGATCCTTCCGGGTAGCTTTGTTAAGCTTCCGGTAGTTCATACAAACCCTCCAACCGGTCACAGTCCTGGTTAGGATTAGCTCGTTTTCTTCGTTGGTTACCACGATTATTCCTCCTTTCTTAGGAACACACTGCACCAGGATCACCCACTTACTATCCGAGATGGCGTAAATTATCCCAGCATCTAGCCAATTGATAATTTCTTTTCGAACCACTTCTCACATAGCATCATTTAAACATCTCTGGGCATCAATGGTCGGCTTGAGATCATCATCTAAGAGAATTTTATGCATGCATAGTGCCAGACTGATGCCTTGGATGTCAGCTATCGTCCATCCAATAGCCCTTTTGTGCTGCTGCAGCATCTCTATCAGCTGCTATTCCTGTTCCTACATTAACTTGGAAGAGATGATTACATGCAACGTATCATTTAATCCAAGAAAAACATATTTGAGCTGCCCTGGCAGGGGCTTAAGATCTAGAACATGTGGCTCTACAATGGATGGCTTTTGGATGATATGTTCATTCGAGGTATAATTTAAGGGCTTGAATAACTTACCTGAACGACTGCCTATCCAGTTTACCTCCTCATGATCTTCAGATTCAGATATGTCAGAATCTGAGGAGCTGCTGTCGTCGTCGCTACCGTGATAGTCTTCTAAATGGCTGTTGGGGCAGTGGCCAAATTTGATGTCATGGCAGTCCGACCTGATGCAGGGTTGGTCAAGGATAACTTCAATGATAGCCTTGCATTCTTCTTCTGCATCAGCGTTCTTTATTGCTTGGAGAACATTCAACTTGATCTCTTGATCATTCACTCTCATAGTGAGTTCTCCCTTCTCTACATCAAACAGTGATCTTCCTGTGGCTAAGAAGGGTCGCCCCAGGATGATTGGTGCATTCTCATCTGCTTCACAATCTAAAACAAGAAAGTCAGCAGGAAAAATAAATTTATCCACTCTTACCAGAATATCTTCAATTTTCCCTTCTGGTTGCACATAAGAGCGGTCTGCCAACTGCAACATAACTGTTGTGGGTCGTGCTCGTCCAATACCTAGTTTATGAAATACAGATTTTGGCATTAAATTAATGCTAGCACCTAGATCACAAAGTGCCTTACCCACAAATTTATCTCCGATTATGCACGATATTATGAAGCTCCCAGGATCCTTCTTTTTCTGGGGTGGATGCTTGTGCAGAATAGTCATGCATCCTTCTGTCAGTTTAACCGTCTCAAATTCCCCAAGTCTAGATTTCTTCGACATAGCATCCTTGAGAAATTTGGCATAACCAGACATCTCCTTGATAGCATCTAACATCGGAATATTGATGTGGACCTGCTTAAAAATATCATAGATCTTCTTAAGTTGGGATTCCTGTTTCAACTTCTGTAACCGCCAAGGAAAAAGAGGTGGGGGACAGTAGTCTTCTATGCGTCCTTCCCAGTGCATTCGAATTTGAGGAGGCTTAGGTTCTTCATCCTTCTCCTCTGTCCCTTCTACTGTCGTTACAGGTTCATTGACAGCAGGCTGTTTATTATCTGCCGTGACAGCGTTCCCGGCAGTCGATTTTTGGGCTGGTTCCTTAACTGGTTCAACTTCCTTCTCTGGCCCTGGTAATTTCTTCCCACTCCTAGTTGTGATAGCCTTGCACTTCTCATGTGTGGGTTGTCTAGCCTTCTCAGTATCGCTAGGGAATCCTCCATTCTGCCTCGGTTTAATATGCTGGGAAACCTGACCCATCTGTGTCTCCAGTGATTTCAGAGTAGCTTCATGGTTAGTCATTCACATCTCTGTTTTATCCATGAATGACTCAGTCTTCTTGACGAAGTGATTCATGTTCTCAATGTAAGTTCCTGTTTGAGACATAAACGTAGCCAAGGTCTGCTCTAATATACTAGTCGTGGCTGCTGGTGGCTGTTGCGGCTGCTGTTGCGGTTGCTGCCGAGTCAGAAGTCTAGGTGCCCCCTGATTTTGAGTGTTCTGTACATGAGGGTTCAGGGCATTGTTTGGGTTGCTCCAAGAGAATTTGGGATCTTTTCTCCATTTGGGATTATAGTTGTTGGAATTGTAGTTCTTCTTGTTATAGTTCCCAATGTACATCCCTTCCTCTAGCTGTAGTGGGCAGTCCTCCGAACTATGATTCCCAACGCAAGTTCCACATACCTCTTCTGCAACATAAGCAGGTTGAGAATCCTTCTTTAGCAAGTTCTCTACTGCCTTTGTGAGATATGCAACTTGTGTCTTTAAGGAATTATCGGCTTCATATTCCTTCACAACTAGTACTCGTTTACCTCTCCTCTATGTGGAGAACTGTTCTTCATTCTTAGCCAAATTCTTTAACACTACCATGGCATCCTCTGGATCTTTATCTAACAACAACCCATTGGCTGCTGAATCGATTCTCATACGAGTCTGTAGGTTGGCAGCATTGTAGAATTTGATTACCTGATTTCAAACAGGGAATCCATGCATTGGGCAATTCCTCAGAAGAGTGGTAAACCTGTCCCATGCCTCGTGCATTGGCTTGTCGTCTTCCTGTTGAAAAGTAGCAATTACGTTACGTAATCGCTCAGATAAATGGGAAGGGTTAAAACGAGACAAGAATTCACGAGTTAAATCTACCCAAGTTCATATTGAACCCGACGTTAGTTTATTCCACCACATTTTAGCTCTGTTCCTCAATGAATGAGGAAATAATCGAAGCCTCAGTATCTCCGGATTTACTCATGGTAGTCTAAACGAACCACAGATTTCCTGGAACGTTTTCAGATGTTCCCTTGCATCCTCTGTAGCAGCACCACTAAATTGGCCAGCGGAATTAATCATGTTGAACATTACAGGTTTCAGGTCGAAATTCTCAACTTCCACATCTGGCAGGGTGGTCTCTAATTCTACATGATCATTGATCATGTAGTCTCGGCATGATCACAGACTATCCGTTTCCTCCATCTCCGAGAGGATCTTTAGGACCTCGGAGATTCCCTTGGTTGTTCCTTCTGTCTTCGTGTCTTTCGTTCACCATTGCTTTTAACTGTTCCTCCAAGTACTCGTTTCATTCTACTAGGAGGCGGACTCGTTTTCTGAGGTTGCAAGTTCGTTCGATTTCAGGATCTAACTTGTGCTCAGGTTTTTTCCCTCGTTGAGATCTGCGCACAGGAAAACAAAAGACCTTGTGAAAAACACATGGTGAACAATTCAAGTAAAAAAACAGAAAAATAAAAGAAAGTGCAGTAAAAGTAGGGTAAAGATATGTTGCCAGTCCCCGGCAACGGCGCCAAAAACTTGTTGCGTGTAAAAGAGTCTATCGCAATGTAGTGCAAGTGTACACGACGCAAGTAGTAAAGTGATACGTATGTATCGAATATCGTCTCCACAGGGACTGGGCTAATAGCTTTAACCTTGGATTACTGCACAAAAGGGAAACGAAAGAGTTTAATTATTTGTCACGAAGTAATAAAGAATAAAGAAAATAAGAGATGAAAATATTCAGAGTAAAGAGTAGGCCGGTATTGATTTGCTTAGTAGTGCAGGTATTGCACTGCCTAGGACTTCTCTGTTCTGTCGTAGCGCCTGTCGCGGCAGCACCTGCTGCGGCAGCAGTCTGTTGTTGTCGCGGCAGCAAACACACAACTCTGTACTTCAAGCTTGGCAAGAATCCTTACTACGCCTTGTCCTATCACTAGGTCCAAGTCTGTCGATGAACACGTCTTTGATGATATCTCCCGGCGTGAATCGAAGGATGAACACCGATGTTGTTGAATTCTTCCTTAGCTACTTAACCTCGTCCTATCCCTAGGTCCGAGATAGTTCAACCATAAACTGGAGAACTTGTACTTATTCCTTTCGTATACTTAACTCTCCCGATATCAAGTAAATGTATAATCTCACAATGCTCTCCCGATACCAGAATAGGCAAACTTGAAGTCTATTTTATTGAACAGAAAAAATCCTAAAACAATACAACCCTTGCAACTACTTTGCAGAATCAACCCTTAACCCTAGGGGAAGTTTAGAACATGATGAGAAGGATGAAAACGACTAGGGTTTAGGGGAAGACGGCTAGAGAATAAGATATCCTTCCCTAGGTCGAATTACATGCCTTTATATAGGCCTTGGGTTCAAGTTTTCTAATATGGCAAGAATACAAGTTTAAATTAAAGTACAACTCTATTAAAGACTAAATCTTCAGAGTAGATGTCTTTAACTCGTCCTCTCTTCTTGCTTGGAGTTTCTTCCTTGAACTTTGGGCTTGGCCTTCATTCTGATCTAGGGCTCAGAAAATTATAAGAGTGCTTCACGACAGACCGGCTTAATTTCCTCTTTCTGTCGAGCTCCACTTCACTTCTTCCCTTTATTGTTGCTGTCGTCATTGGCTGCCACGGCAGTGGCCATGGCAGCATCCTTCTTCTCAGCTGCAGTCCTGTGTTCTAGCTATGCTTCTCCACTGCCCTGCATCTGCTACAGTAGCTACCTGCAAAAGTAACCAATTTCAGTAGAAACCGTGCCATTTAATATAATTGTGTTGTATGAATGAAATCTATCCTAAATGCAATGAATTATCCTTGAATGCAGCAGAAATATGGGTTAAATAGGGGGTAAAATATAGAACTTTTACACACTCAACACCTGACACGGCAGCAACCGCAACAGCAGCCGGTAGCCGCACCTAGTATACTGGAGCAGACATTGGCCACATTTATGTCACAGACAAGAACTTACATGGCAAACATGGATCACTTCATCAAGAAGACTGAGTCATTCATGGATAAAACAGAGATGAGAATGACTAACCATGAAGCTACCCTGAAATCATTGGAGACACAAATAGGCCAGGTTTCCCAGCATATTAAGCCAAGGCAGAACGAAGGATTCCCTAGCGATACTGAAGTCGCTAGACAACCCACACATGAGCAGTGCAAAGCTATCACAACTAGGAGTGGGAAGCAACTGCCAGGGCCGAAGAAGAAAACTATACTCATTGAGGAACCAGCCCTAGAAACATATGCCGCGAACACTGCCCTAGTAGAAGATAAACAACCTGCTGCCGCCACACCTGTCACGACAGCAGAAGGGACAGAGGAGAAAGACGAGAAGGATGAAGAACCTAAGCCTCCTCAGATCCGAATACCATGTGAAGGACGACTGGAAGATTATCACCCTCCACCTCTTTTTCCACAGTGGCTACAAAAGCAGAAGCAGGAGTACCAGCTCAAAAAGATCTATGATATTTTTAAGCAGGTTCACATCAACATACCGCTGTTAGAGGCCATCCAGCAGATGTCTGGTTATGCAAAATTTCTCAAGGATGCTATGTCGAAAAGATCTAGACTTGGGGAATTCGAAACGGTAAAGATGATAGAGGGATGCATGACTATCTTGCATAGGCATCCACCCCAGAAGAAGAAGGATCCTGAGAGTTTCATTGCACCGTGCATAATTGGAGATAAATTCGTGGGTAAGGGCTCCTGCCCGATGGTGACCGAGGCTCACCCGATGGTGTGCGGGGCTCCCGCCCGATGGTGACCGAGGCTCACCCGGTGGTGTGCGGGGCTCCCGCACCCTAGTGCCCGCAACTTCCCGATGGTGACTGAGGCTCCCGCACCCAAGGGCTTGGTTCACCCGATGGTGTGTGAGGCTCCCGCACCCAAGGGCCTGGTTCACCCGATGGTGTGTGAGGCTCCCGCACCCTAGTGTTAATTTATTGCCAAAATCTGTATTTCAGAAATTAGGTATTGGGCGAGCACGACCCACAACAGTTATGCTGCAGCTGGCAGACCGCTCTTACGTACAACCATAAGGGAAGATCGAAGATATTCTGGTAAGAGTGGATAAGTTCATTTTTCCTGCTGACTTCCTTGTTTTAGACTATGAAGCAGATGAGAACGCACCAATCATCCTGGGGCGACCCTTCCTAGCCACAGGCAGATCACTGATTGATATAGAGAAGGAAGAACTTACAAAAAGAGTAAATGATCAAGAGATCAAGCTCAATGTTCTCCAAGTGATCAAACATGCTGATGCAGAAGTAGAATGCAAGGCTATCACTGCAGTAATCCTTGACCAACACTGCATCAGGTCGAGCTGCCATGACATTAAATTTGGTCACTGCCACAACAGCCATCTGGAAGACTGTCACGACAGAAACGACGACAACAACACCTCAAATTCAGACATATCTGCCACTGAAGGTCATGAGGAGGTAAACTAGATAGGAAATTGTCCAGGTAAGTTATTCCAGCCCCTAAACTATACCTCGAATGAACACATAATCCAAAAGCCTTCAACTGTAGAACCACCTGTTTTAGACCTTAAGCCCCTGCCAAGGCAGCTTAAATATGTTTTCCTTGGTTTAAATGATACGTTGCTCGTAATCATCTCTTCCAAGTTGATGCAGAAACAGGAACATCAGCTGCTAGGGATGCTGCAGCAGCATAAAAAGGCTATTGGGTGGACGATAGCTGATATCCAAGGCATCAGTCCAGCACTATGCATGCACAAAATTCTCCTAGAGGATAATCATAAACCGACCATTGATGCCCAAAGACGCTTAAACGACGCTATGCGAGAAGTGGTTCGAAAAGAAATTATCAAATGGCTAGACGCTGGGATAATTTATGCCATCTCGGATAGTAAGTGGGTGAGCCCGATGCAGTGTGTTCCTAAGAAGAGAGGAATAACCATGGTGACCAATGAAGAGAACGAATTAATCCCAACCAGGACTGTGACCGATTGAAGGGTTTGTATGGATTACCGGAAGCTTAATAAAGCTACCCGAAAAGACCATTTTCCCCTACCTTTTATTGATCAAATGCTTGATAGGTTAGCGGGAAAACCCTATTATTGTTTTTCTTGATGGTTACTCAGGTTATAACTAGATAGCTATAGCACCGGAGGATCAAGAGAAAACGGCTTTCACTTGCCCATACGACACTTACACTTTTTGAAGAATGCCATTTGGACTCTGCAATGCACTAGCAACATTCCAGAGGTGTATGATGGCGATATTCTCTAACATGATGGAAGACTTCCTGGAAATATTCATGGACGATTTTTCCGTCTTTGGGGATAGTTTTGAAAGCTGCTTAGGCAACCTACAGAAGGCACTCGAAAGATGCGTGAAATCGAACTTGGTATTAAACTGAGAAAAATGTCACTTCATGGTGGATGAAGGGATAGTCCTAGGCCACAAGGTAAGCTGCCGCGACATAGAGGTCGACAGAGCGAAGATAGAGGTGTTTGAAAAGCTGCCGCCACCCTCCACAGTCAAGGGAATTAGGAGTTTCTTAGGGCATGTTGGGTTTTATCGAAGTTTTATTACAAATTTTTCGAAGATTACCAAGCCGTTATGCCACCTGCTGGAACAAAATCGACCCTTTGACTTCAATACTGAATGTACTGAGGCATTCAGAATCCTGAAAGAGAAGCTGGTAACATCCCCAATTGTACAACCACCAGACTGAAGTTTGCCATTCGAAATTATGTGGGATGCCAGTGACTATGTTGTAGGGGCGGCACTTGGGCAGAGGAAGGACAAGCTATTCCACGTAATTTATTACACCAACAAAACACTAAATGATGCCCAAGTGAATTACACCACAACAGAAAAGGAACTGTTAGCAGTGGTGTTCTCGTTTGACAAGTTCCGCTCGTACATACTTAGGACGAAGGTGGTGGTCCACACAGATCACTCAACACTGAAGTATCTGTTCGCTAAAAAAGATGCAAAACCTAGACTAATACGTTGGATTCTGCTGCTGCAAGAGTTCGACATTAAAATCAAGGATAAAAAGGGGACAGAAAACCAAGTTGCAGACCACTTGTCAAGATTGGAGATGGGTAAAAGTCTACCGACAGACAAGACTCACATACTTGAGACTTTCCCTGACGAGCAACTGTTTGCTGCCACAAGCACTGCCGCAACAGCCATGGCGGCAGGTAAGTTTTCTAAACTTCCTTGGTATGATGATTTCGTTAATTACATAGATAGCGGAATATTACCTCCTGAACTTAATTACCAGGCAAGGAAGAGGTTCCAAAATGATACAAAACATTATTATTGGGATGAACCTCTACTTTTCAAACATTGTGCAGATCAAGTTATCGGGAGATGTGTACCACAAGATGAGCAGGAAGCTGTGCTTCACCACTGCCATGCTTCCCCTTATGGAGGACACTTAGGTGGAAACAAAACCGCTGCCAAGGTTTTGCAATCTGGTTTTTATTGGCCCTCATTGTTCAAGGATGCCCAAGCATTCTACAAAAGCCGTGACAAGTGCCAACAGACTGGAAACATCTCAAAAAGACATGAGATGCCACTGCAAAACATTTTAGAAGTTGAGATCTTTGATGTATGGGGGATCGATTTCATGGGACCATTCCCAACATCATGTGGGAACCTCTACATCCTACTGGCAGTGGATTATGTATCCAAATGGGTTGAAGCGATCGCCACACAGAAAAACGATGCCAAGACTGTTTAGAGAATTCTGCACAAAAATATCTTCTCCAGGTTTGGCATACCCAAGGTGATCATCAGTGACGAAGGGAGACATTTTGAAAATAGGGTAATAGTTGCTACCTTAAGAAAATATGGCGTAAAGCATCGGATCACAACAACATATCACCCACAAACCAATGGACAGGCCGAAATATCCAACAAGGAAGTAAAGAACATTCTTGAGAAGATGGTTAAACCTACTCGAAAGGACTGGTCTTTACACCTCAATGATGCACTCTGGGCCTATAGAACAACATTTAAGACACCATTGGGAATGTCACCCTATAGGCTGATTTATGGAAAAACATGCCATCTACCTGTTGAGATAGAGCACAAAGCTTACTAGGCTATCAAGGCAGTGAACATGGACTTAGATAAGGCAGGACAGAAGAGGTTACTTGACTTGAATGAAATTGAAGAAATTCGAGCAATGGCCTACGACAGCGCAAGGATTTACAAGGACAAGACCAAGAGGTGGCATGACAAGAAGTTGCTGCCACGACAGTTCTGCCCAGGGCAACTTGTGTTGTTATTTAACTCTAGGTTAAAACTTTTCCCAGGGAAGCTTAAATCTAGATGGTCCGGCCCATTCCAAGTTGTGCAGGTTTTTCCCCATGGTGCCATCACGATCAAATCCTTAAAAGACGGGCACCAATTCAAAGTAAACGGACAGAGACTAAAGCATTATCAGGGGACTGAAGCCCCAAGGATGCAGAAAGTGGTTACTTTAGGAGATGCCCCTCAAGGCATCCCTAATTTAACTTAATTTTATTTTTTTATTTATTACTTATGTATTTTATTTATTAGGAAATAGAATTATTTCGTTTTTAAGAACTAAGTTTTTATTTTAATTATTTTTAGGAAATAAGGGAAAACAAGGAGAGGAGAAGAAGTGAACCAGCCCACCATCTCAACAGCAACCCAAAAAGCCCAAAGGAGGAGTCTGTCGTCATAGCCTGTCAACAGCTATCACGACAGACGCGGAAAATACAGCAAGTCACACGCTGTCACGGCAGACACACAAACGCGTAACAGACGTGCAGCAGACACGAAAATGCGTGACAGACGCGTCAGAAACTGTGTAACAATTGGCCCCGTTATTCGCGCCTGCCGTTACAGCTCCAACGGGCAGCAAACTATTCATCTATATAAACACACTACTTACAATTTCTTCCTCATCAATACACAAGGTTAAACTCTCGATGGTATCGCCTTCCTCATGTTCTTTAGGAGAACAAATTTCTCCATCATGCTCCGAATCAAAGATTACAATATCATTAGATGACATGAATTCAGAAAACATATCTCTCAAATTGTTTTTCTTGAAAATAAGACTTATCTGGGCAATCATACCCTGAATGATCTAATCGACAATAATAATGACATCGAGTACCCAAAAGAGTAAAGTCCATTACGTTGCTCAATGACATCCTCAAGAACGACCTAAATCTGGTACCAAATGATACAGACACGCAGCCTCATATACGCAAAAGTTGAGCTTGCGGAAGCGGATAAGGATGTTGGCGCGGATGTTGGATCGGTGAAAAGATGGTTGAAGATAGGAGATGACGATGAAGATGGAAGATAAATGGATAAATTGTCATCTGCACCCTCTTGATCGCAATTAACCAAGCAAGCAACCTC
Source organism: Hibiscus tridactylites (assembly GCA_958450335.1). Classification (NCBI taxonomy): domain Eukaryota; kingdom Viridiplantae; phylum Streptophyta; class Magnoliopsida; order Malvales; family Malvaceae; genus Hibiscus; species Hibiscus tridactylites. Next base: position 59,365,144 of record OY288267.1, on the reverse strand, counting down.
AAACGGCTCTAACCCACCATCCTAGATGTTGTTACCTAGGCAAGCAGGAGTGTGAAGATCAACAACAAATTCTGACGAACTTGAAGAATCGCTTCTAAAATAAAGAACACGAGTTATACTTCTTGCAAGTCTAAACTCAAAAGAGAAATTTTTTAATCATTCAAATCTTAATTACAATATGGTTGAAGCCACCTTATATATGTTGGAGAAGTTATAATCCTAGGAAACTTAAGAAATTATATACAATAAATAAATGCTGAAATCTAATCTCCTAATTAAATAAGTAACTTCTAATAATAAATAAATATTGAAAATAATATCCTAATTAAATAAATCTATTCCTAATAAATATTGCAGAATCTTATATTGATTTAAATTACAAATAATCAAATAAAATCTTGAAAATTCGTAATTATCCAAAAATCTCGTATTAATTCCGTATAGAAATTTCTGCATGCGTTGTCTTTGCTAAAATAGATGTATCTTGAGTTCCAGATGTCCGATTGAGGCGTTTCAAGATCCGTTGGAAAGCTAATTGAAAGCCGGACAAGTTTCAAGCAGATATGTTGACAAATAAATGCCTGGATCCCATCCAAAATGGGGTCGCAAGTTCACTGACGTTTCTAACCTGTAAAACAATTTAACTTCTTTTCTAAGATGATTAGTTTCACCCCTCTCATGCATGTATCATTCCCCCACTCCTCAAAAAGATTCGCCCTCGAATCTAAACCAGTAATGGAGGAAATTCATCAAAGTACCAGGAAATAGAAGATGTCTTGAAGGATCCTTGTGCAAAGTCTCTTTTTGCAATGTAATTTACCAGTTCCTTCTCATTGAGATCATCATTATTGTTCTTTCGGTTGTAAAGTGACTCATTCTCATCTTCAAAATTATTATTAATTCTAGAAGAGGAATAAGCATTAATAGAATTTAGAAAAAAAATCAATGGTACCTTTTGATTGTAGCGTATCTTCGTCGATGTTTATCGTTTCATTATTATCTTGAATCAGAATAGTAGGTTTGTCATTGGAAACAAACACACTACTTACAATTTCTTCCTCATCAATAGGCAAGGTTAAACTCTCGACGGTATCGCCTTCCTCATGTTCTTTAGAAGAACAAATTTCTCCATGATGCTCCGTATCAAAGATTTCAATTTCATTAGATGACATGAATTCAGACAACATATCTCTCAAAAAATTTTCTTGAAAATAAGACTTATCTGGGCAATCATACCCTGAATGATCTTGTCGACAACAATAATGACATCAAGTACCCAAAAGAGTAAAATCCAATACATTGCTCAATGACATCCTCAAGAACGACCTAAATCTGGTACCAAATGATATGGACACGCAGCCTCGTATACGCGATCGTTAAGCTTGCGGAAGCGAATAAGGATGTTGGTGCGGATGTTGGATCGGTGAAGAGATGGTTGAAGATAGGCGATGACGATGGAGATGGAAGATAAATGGATAAATTGTCCTCGGCACCCTCTTGATCGCAATTAACCAAGCAAGTGACCTCAAATGACTCTAACCCACCCTCCTAGACGTTCTTACCTAGGCAAGCAGGAGTGTGAAGATCAACAACAAATTCTGACGAACTTGAAGAATCTCTTCTAAAATAAAGAACACAAGTTATACTTCTTGCAAGTCTGAACTCAAAAGAGAACTTTTTTTAATCATTCAAATCATATTTACAATATGGTTGAAGCCTCCTTATATAAGTTGGAGAAGTTCTAATCCTAGTAAACTTAAGAAATTATATACAATAAATAAATGCTGAAATCTAATCTCCTAATTACATAAGTAACTTCTAATAATAAATAAATATTGAAAATAAAATCCTAATTAAATAAATGTGATCCTAATAAATATTGCAGAATCCTATATTGATTTAAATTACAAATAATCAAATAAAATCTTTCGTAATTATCCAAAAAGCTCGTATTAATCTCGTATAGGAATTTTTCATGCGTTTCCTTTGCTAAAATAGATGTATCTTGAGTTCCAGATGTTCGATTGAGGCATTTCAAGATCCGTTGGAAAGATAATTAACATCCGGACAAGTTTCAAGAAGACATGTTGACACATAAATGCCTGGATCCCATCTAAAAAGGGGTCGCAAGTTGACTAACGTTTCTGACCTGTAAAACTGTTTTATCTTCTTTTCTAAGATGATTAGTTTCACCCCTCTCATGCATGTATCATTCCCCCACTCCTCAAAAAGATTCGCCCTCGAATCCAAACCGGTAAATGAAGGAAGTTCATTTAAGTACCAGGAAAGAGAAAATATCTTGAAGGATCCTTGTGCATAGTCTCTTTTTGCAATGTAATTTACAAGTTCCTTCTCATTGAGATCATCATTATTGTTCGTTCGGTTGCAAAGTGATTCATTCTCATCTTCAAAATTGATATTAATTCTAGAAGAGGAATAAGCATAAATAGAATTTTGAAAACAATCAACGATACCTTTTGATTGTAGCGCATCTTCGTCGATGTTTGTCGTTTGATGATTATCTTGAATCGGAATAGTAGGATTGTCACTGGAAATAAACACACTACTTACAATTTCTTCCTCATCAATAGGCATGGTTAAACTCTCAATGGTATCGCCTTCCTCATGTTCTTTAGGAGAACAAATTTCTCCATCATGCTCCGAATAAAAAATTTCAATATAATTAGATGACATGAATTCATACAACATATCTCTCAAATTTTTTTCTTGAAAATAAGACTTATTTGGGCAATCATACCTTGAATGATCTAGTCGACAACAATAATGACATCAAGTACCCAAAAGAGTAAAATCCAATACGTTGCTCAATGATATCCTCAAGAACGACCTAAATATGGTACCAAATGATTCGGACACGCAGCCTCGTATACGTGAACATTGAGCTTGCGGAAGCGGATAAGGATGTTGGCGCGGATGTTGGATCGGTGAAAAGATGGTTGAAGATAGGGGATGACGATGGAGATGGAAGATAAATGGATAAATTGTCCTCGGTACCCTCTTGATCACAATTAACAAAGCAAGCAACCTCAAACGGCTCTAACCCACCCTCTTAGACGTTGTTACCTAGGCAAGCAGGAGTGTGAAGATCAACAAAAAATTTTGACGAACTTGAAGAACCGCTTCTAAAATAAAGAACACAAGTTATACTTCATGCAAGTCTGAGAGAACTTTTTTAATTTTTCAAATCTGAATTACAATATAGTTGAAGCCTGCTTATATAAGTTGGAGAAGTTCTAATCCTAGTAAACTTAAGAAATTATATACAATAAATAAATTCTGAAATCTAATCTTCTAATTACATAAGTAACTTCTAATAATAAATAAATATTGAAAATAAAATCCTAATTAAATAAATCTGATCCTAATAGATATTGAAGAATCCTATATTGATTTAAATTACAAATAATCAAATAAAATCTTGAAAATTCGTAATTATCTAAAAATCTCGTGTTAATCCTGTATAGAAATTTCTGCATGCGTTGTCTTTGTTAAAATAGATGTATCTTGAGTTCCAGATGTTCGATTGAAGTGTTTCAAGATCCGTTGGAAAGCTAATTGACAGCCGGACAAGTTTCAAGAAGACATGTTGGCCCATAAATGCCTGGATGCCATCCGAAAAAGGGTCGTAAGTTGACTGACGTTTCTAACGTGTAAAACAAGTTTTTCTTCCTTTCCAAGATGATTAGTTTCACCCCTCTCATGCATGTATCAGTCTTGGGATGTATAAACGGTGGTGTTGCACATACTATTAGACATGTACTTTCGAAAGAGAGTAATGACCACGTGACACAAATAATGAATGGAATGAAAATTAATTTTTAAATTTTTGTTATATCATTCCTAGCAAGCACACCAAAAGAAAAGAAAAGATTTTTTTTCTTTTCTTATTTCCACTTTTTACTTTTTTCAATTTTTTAATTTCTTTTTCACTCTACCAAACAAAAGTCTAAATCTTATATGTTTATTTTAGTTGAAAGAAAGGATCAAGTTTTACTCTTTATATAAAGAAATACAAATCAGATGAAAGGGTGTTATTAGATGGTAAAATGACTTTTTAGCTCTCCAATTCTATCAGCTAGCCGTTTTAACCTTCAATTTTTTATTACACTCCTTTAAACCATTTAACTTGTTTTAGATTAATTTAAATATTACTGAACAATGTCCTAGGTAGAATCGAACAATCTACTTGCGGTTAATAAAGAATATTTTTAGAGCATGGACTGGGCCATGGCCTAGGTAGTCCTAGGCCCAGATCTGCCCCTGCCTGTAACTTCAGTTTCACCAACTCCTTAACTTGATTTAAAATCTTACCCGCAGTGCTAGATTTGTGTTGAAATACCCTATAGTTTTGCTCTTTTCATATCAAACAAATGGAACCATTGCAAGCTAGCTTTAGAACAGTCGAGAGAAATATTTCCCCTTTAACCTTGCGCAAGCCCAAGCAAGCTCATCATTCTAGCACATGATGCCACGATTATTCAGGAAAAGTCTAATAATAGATGACCATACACCCGTAGAAAATCACAAGAAAAAAAGAAATGCTCTCTATTTTCCATCTCATTCGAATAAAGAGAACAAAGACAATCAACATTCATACCAAAAGCAACCAACCTATGTTTAGTTGATAGCCTACCAAAGACTGCCATCCCAACAATAGTGGAGTTCCTCGAGACATGCTATCAATGTCAAATTAGTCTCTCCCAAACCACTTTTACTTTTTAATATAAAGGATTAATTCATAGAAATTGTGTTTGAGGGAGAATAATGATGATAATTTAAGGAAATGAACTTCTTTGGACGTCTCTCCTTTTCAAGTCAGCATACGCCTTTTGTCTATCCAAGGCTTCTTTCAGTCGATTATGAATCACCGAACTTGTTCTTCCGTCTCCCGTAACAATTGAGGTCCCAAGACTTTGTTTTCACCCAATTGCGACCAAGACAAGGGTGTTCTACACCTTCTCCCGTACAAAGATTCATACGGGGCCATTTGGATCGACGTCTGGTAACTATTGTTGTAGGAGAACTCTACGAGTAGTAAAGATTTCTCCCAATTCTTTCTGAGGTTAATTACACTAGCACGCAACATATCTTCGAGTACTTGTATCACCCTTTCCGATTGTCCATCGATTTGTGGATGAAATGTCGTGCTCAAGTTTAATTTGGTTTTGAGAGCTCATTGTAAAGATCTCCAAAATCGTGATGAAAATCTAGGATCTCTATCGGAGATTATCGAGGTTGGTACACCATGTAGCCGAATCACTTCTCGGATGTACATCCCAGCTAGACTATCTAAACTCATGTTCATTCGGACTAGGAGAAAATGAGCCGATTTCATGAATCTATCAACGATCACCCACACTGCATCATTCTTTCTTGGAGTACAAGGAAGACTGGTTATGAAATCCATAGTGATCCGATCCCACTTCTATTGTAGTAGTTCGATCGGTTGAAGCAATCCCGTAGGGACTTTATGCCCAGCTTTGTCTCCTTGGCACGTTAAACACTTGGACACAAATTCAGTGATAGCTGACTTCATTCCTGACCACCAGTACAAGGATTTCAAGTATTTATACATATTGACCGAACCCAGGTGTATCGAGAACGGACTTTGATGAGCTTCTTGTAACATCTCTCGTTTCAGATCGTCGTTATCAGGAATACATACTATATATCGGAAATAGAGGAGTTCATTCGACTTTAGGGAAAAGTCAGGGTTAGGCTCAGAATCAAGCTTCGAAATGATCTTTTGAAGATTAAGATCAACTTGTTGCAATTATTTAATTCTCGGGATTAAGCTGGATTGCACTTGTAGTTCGGATAAGAATCCTCGTTTCTTAATCATACGGAAATGCGCATTGATAGCCACGGAAGCTACAAAGGTGCGAACTAGGTTATTTATTGATGTTCGAATGATTACTTGTATTTCAAGGAAAATCTAATTCGATGGAACTCACTAAGATTTAATTTCAAAGAGTTACTCGAGTATGATTTTCGACTAAGGGCGTCGGCAACCACATTTGCTTTACCCGGATGGTATTTGATAATCAAATCATAATCTTTGAGTAGTTCAAGCCATCCTCTATGTCTCAAATTCAAATCTTTTTGAGTCAGGGTGTATTTGAGACTTTTATGATCGGTATACAATTTACACCTTTCACCGTACAAGTAGTATCTCAAAATTTTGAGCGTGAAGACAATGGCCGCTAATTCGAGATCATGTGTAGGATAATTCAATTCGTGAGACTTCAATTACCGAGATGCGTATGTGATCATTTTGCCTTCTTGCATCAAGACACACCCGAGGCCTGAATGTGATGCATCACTATACATGGTGAATTCTTTTCCCGATTCTGGTTGGACGAGAACTGGGGCATGAGTCAGGGCTTGTTTGAGTTGATTGAAACTTTGTTGTTGCTTTTCCGGCAACTCAAATGCTACATCTTTTCTAAGAAGCTTGGTTAACGATGTGGCAATCACCGAGAACCCTTTCACAAATCTTCAGTAGTGTAACGCCCCAATTTTGGGCTTAGAAGTTTTGGGATTTGGACCGGACCGGTCAGAGTGCGGTTCAAATATTAAAGGTGATTTTTAGGAAAGCCTAGTTCGGGTTGCATTAAAAATATGGAAAAATGTTCTAAAATCCTTTTTATTATATATAAGAGAATGGTGGAATCAATTTTGCAAAATGAGGTTTGGAAGAGTGACATTTTGGGTTAGTGACCAAAATGTAATTTTTGAAAACTGGGTGACTATTTTAAAAAGTATTGAAACTTTGAATCTTTAAGGAGCTATTTACCCAATAGGAGTTTCTCCAGATTTTTCTTAAATATTAAATAATTTATTAATGATTTTAAATAAAGGTAAAAAGGAGGGAAAGATATTTTAGCCTTTTAACTAACTTTTCCATATTTTCCATTTTCATTTTCTCTCATCTTTTCTCTCAAACCAAACACATTCCTCCAGAGCTTTTCCCTCTGATTTTGTCATCTAAATAACACATTTCAATTCTCTTTTGATCTCTAATCATCTCTTCATCAAAACCTTACCATTTGCTATTTGGATTTTCAAGAATTTGGTTCCAAAAAGGGAGAAACTCAAGTTTGGAGGTAAGAACGTCATTCTCCTCTAAACTCTCAGTTCTTTACTGAAATTCTCAAGTTCTCAATCCTTGATTTGTGATTTATTAAAGGTTTTACAATTGTAATCTTGATCTTGGCTTTAAAATGCAAGATTTGCTTGATTTTGATGAAATTTCGTATGATCTGATTGGGCAGTGTTTTGAAGTGTCAATTTGATGTTAAATGAATGTTAAATTGATGTGAAATTGAGGTTTTATCAATGCAATCCCGAATAGGTTAATTTTCCTAAGTTTTGCTTGAGTTTTTGGTTGTTTTTGGAGTGATCTTGATGATCTGTTATAGCTGGAGGTATAAGGACGTGGTTAGATTCTTTTTGGATGTTAATTGATGTTTAAAAATGGTTAGAAGTGATGGATCTTGGCTGGGTTAAGTTTTGGAAGTGTTTGGAGGTGATTTCGGTTGTGTTTGGTAGCTGAAATGTTGGATTTGTGTGGAGCAGCGAGTTGAGTTGTGTGGCTGGTGTTTTTAATGCATAATGATGCTTTAATCCTCTGTTGTTGTGTGCTTGAAACAGGGGAGATTGATCCGTGAGCATTAGAGGTGGTGTGGAAGGTTTCGGATGCTTGGAAGGCTTGTTGGCTAGCCTTGTTTTGTGTATCGGTGAGTGAAGTTGGGTTTTCAGCTTTAAAACCAAGGTTTGAAGGTTTTGGGAGCTTAGTTTAAGTCTAAACAACTTTGCTAAGCTCAAGAGTAAGTAAATGGATTTTCCCTCTTGGTTTGTGTTGTGAATTGGTTTTTAAAGCAATTGTGATTGTTAGATGCAATGCATGTTTTTTGCATGTTTTAAATTCTGTTTTGAAAGCATATTTTAGCATGGTTTAATGCTGGTTTTGAAAGCCATGTGTGAAGGATGCTCGAGGTAAGAGATCCTTGGTTTTGTACTTTGGAATTGTGGAATTGATGCATAGTGTTGCATGTTGTTTAATGGCTTTGTGTAATGCTTTAAGAACAGTGGATTGATGATGGTAAATGTTGGTTTTAGCATTTGGGTTATGCTTGTAAAACATTGGATTAATGTGGTAAGATGGTTATATTGGCAAGTGATGTAAGTGGTTCTTGGTTACTTAAATCGGATATAGTTAGCCGGCTATAGGATTGGGTGCACCGTGAATAAAGTCGCCTTGGATGTGGAGTGGTTATGAGTGAACCGGTAACTCCATCCAAGTGCACTAACGAGATGGTTAAGGTCATAATGGTGGTTAAAATTCCATTCGAGGACCTTGGGTAAGCAAAGGTCAAATGGTGGTTAAAATTCCATTTGAGGACCTTGTGCTTGTTAAGATCACAATGGTGGTGTAAAGTCCATGTGTGGATCTTGTGAAGTATGTCCCGGATCTCGTTAGTGATGTTATACAACTACCAATGGTTGATGCTAAGGTTATATGGTGGTTAAAATTCCATATGGGGACCTTGTGCATGTTAAGGTCATATGGTGGTTAAAATTCCATATGAGGATCTTGTGAGTGTTAAGGTTATATGGTGGTTAAAATTCCATATGAGAACCTTGTGAATGTTAAGGCTATATGGTGGTTAAAATTCCATATGAGGGCCTTGTGTATGGTAAGGTCAAATGGTGGTTAAAATTCCATTTGGGGACCTTGAGATTGGTAGTGTGTATGAAGCGTGGGGACAACGCTTGTGATCCGCGTATCCGATTGGTTGTTGAGTTGAAAAGTGGATATGGTTTATCACTTGGAAGCCAATATAATGTTCTTGAATATAATGAAGCATGAGATGCTTGAAATGATGCATGGTTGCATGAGAAGTGAATAATGCTTAATGAATGCATGTTTTACTTGTATAACCCAAATGCTAAAACCAACATTTACCATCATCAATCCACTGTTCTTAAAGCATTACACAAAGCCATTAAACAACATGCAACACTATGCATCAATTCCACAATTCCAAAGTACAAAACCAAGGATCTCTTACCTCGAGCATCCTTCACACATGGCTTTCAAAACCAACATTAAACCATGCTAAAATATGCTTTCAAAACAGAATTTAAAACATGCAAAACACATGCATTGCATCTAACAATCACAATTGCTTTAAAAACCAATTCACAACACAAACCAAGAGGGAAAATCCATTTACTTACTCTTGAGCTTACCTCCAAACTTGAGTTTCTCCCTTTTTGGAACCAAATTCTTGAAAATCCAAATAGCAAATGGTAAGGTTTTGATGAAGAGATGATTAGAGATCAAAAGAGAATTGAAATGTGTTATTTAGATGACAAAATCAGAGGGAAAAGCTCTGGAGGAATGTGTTTGGTTTGAGAGAAAAGATGAGAGAAAATGAAAATGGAAAATATGGAAAAGTTAGTTAAAAGGCTAAAATATCTTTCCCTCCTTTTTACCTTTATTTTAAACCATTAATAAATCATTTAATATTTAAGAAAAATCTGGAGAAACTCCTATTGGGTAAATAGCTCCTTAAAGATTCAAAGTTTCAATCCTTTTTAAAACAGTCACCCAGTTTTCAAAAATTACATTTTGGTCACTAACCCAAAATGTCACTCTTCCAAACCTCATTTTGCAAAATTGATTCCACCATTCTCTTATATATAATAAAAGAGGATTTTAGAACATTGTTCCATATTTTTAATGCAACCCGAACTAGGATTTCCTAAAAATCACTTTTAATATTCGAACCGCACTCTGACCGGTCCGGTCCAAATCCCAAAACTTCTAAGCCCAAAATTGGGGCGTTACAAGTAGTGCCTGACTAAATCGAGGAAACTTTGGACCTCGCTCACATTTCTCGAAGGTCTCCAGTCGAGAATAGTTTGAATTTTCTTGGACTCGACTTTAATTCCATTGGCTGAAATAACATGTTTGAGGAAGGAAACTTTTGATAGCCAAAATTTTCACTTGATGAACTTGGTGAACAATTGACGTTCTCGGAGTGTTTGGAGTACGATTCAGAGGTGTTCGGCATGTTCCTCGTTCCGGGAATAGACAAGAATATCATCTTTAAAGACAACCATGAACTTGTCAAGATATAGTTTGAACACTCGATTCATCAGATCCATGAACGCAACAGGGGCATTCGTTAACCCGAATGGCATGACAAGAAACTCGTAATGGCTGTAACGAGTTCGAAAGGCTATTTTGGGTACATATTCATCTTTATCCTCATTTGATAATCACCCGATCGAAGTTCGATCTTGGAAAACATGGCAGCATCCTTGAGTTGATCGAATAAGTCTTCAATCCTAGGCAAAGGATACTTGTTTTCTATCGTTACTTTGTTCAATTATCGGTAATCGATGCAAAGTCGCATTGTACCATCTTTCTTTTTCATGAACAAGACCGGAGCACCCTAGGGAGATGTACTAGGTCGGATGAATCCTTTATCCTCGATTTCTTGAATCTGCTTCTTGAGTTCTTTCAATTCCACGAGAGCCAAACGATAAGGCGTAATGGACACCGGATTTTTTCAAGGCTGAACTTCAATTCCAAATTCCACTTCTCGAGTTGGAGGAAGTCCAAGGAGTTCCTCGGGAAAAACATCGATGTATTCAGAAACAACAAGCATATTAGGTAAGCCAAAATCAATTTCATCTTGTAAAGCCATAGCGGTGAAGATAGATGTCGGTTTCTTGTCTATTAACATGATTGATTCTTTTCCTAAACCTCGTAAGTATAATATCTTTTTTTGGCAATCTAACCATGCTTCATGTTTTCCCAACCAATCTAGTCTTAGTACTAAATTGAACTCACAGTTTGGTAACACATAAAGATCAATAGGGAAGGGTACATTTCGAATGGTTACAAGGGTGTCTTTACAAACGAAGTTTATATTCATTAAGCCTCCTATCGGATTCGACACTATCAAGCTAGAATCTATAGTTTCAGGTTTCAAGTTTGTTTTTAACAACATGGAAGAACATATGAAAGAGTGGGTAGATCCCGAATCAATCAAAGAATAAGCATGAATTGAGTTTAACTCAATTGTACCTGCGATTACATCGGGAGCTTATTCCTTCTCTCTTCCTCGGATGTGGTAAATACGAGCAGGGGCTTGAGATTCCTGGTGTGTGGTGGCCGAGGATGGCCTTCTACCTTTACCCTGATTTCCCAAGTGAACAAGTTGAGGAGCTTTATTTCGAGCATTTGGTGCTGAACTAGCAACCACTGGAGATCGAGTAGGAAGCTTGTTCGGGTTCTGCAGACAAAACTTGATGTAGTGATCGGATCCTCCGCAAAGATAACACATATTAGACTTGGTTCTACATTGACCAGAGTGATGTTTCTAACAGAATTTGCAAGTAGGCACTTGTGAAGCTTTGCCCGTATTACCCGTACTATCAACAGACATTGTTGGGGTTGAAGACTTGATTACCAAATTTTTAGATTGCCATTGGGGTCGATCATTTTGCCTCGACCGCTTGTCCTTCCGGGATTGATTATGCTTGTGTTTTTCCGAAGCTTTCATCTTCGCTTCAGTGGCAATAGCTTGATTGATGAGACTTTGGAAATCAATGATTTCAAGGGCCGTGAAAATATGGTTGAGTTCATCGTTAAGGCCGTCAATGAACATCCGACACTTGTCTGCTTCGGTTTTGATATATTCATACTTGTATTTACAATACTTGCAAAAGTCGCTCACGTACTGCTCAATAGGTCTTTCGGCTTGTGTAACGCCCCGGTTTTGGGCTTAGAAGTTTTGGGCGTTGACCGGTTTGGTCAAAGTGCTGTTCGAATCTAAAAGGGTGAAATTAGGAAAGCCTAGTTCGGGTTGCATTAAAAATATGGAAAAATGTTCTAAAATCATCTTTTAATATATATAAGTGAACTGCGAAATCAATTTTACAAAATGAGTTTTGGAAGGGTGACATTTTGGCTGGTGACCAAAATGTAATTTTTGAAAGTTGCGTGACTGTTTTAGAAAGGATTGAAACTTTGAATCTTTAAGGAGCTATTTACCCAAAGGGAGTTTCTCCAGATTTTTCTAAGATATTTTAAGGTTTAATTCTGATTTTAAAACAAAAGAAAAGAGGAGGGAAATCATTTGGCTATTTTGTAACTAACTTTCTATTTTCTCAATTTTCCTTTCTCTCATTTTCTCTCAACCCAAACACTTTCTCTCCAGAGAATTTCTTCTGATTTTGTCACCTAAATCTTCCCTTTCAACTCTCTTTTGATTCCTAATCAACATATCAACAAAACCTCACCATTTGCTACTTGATTCATCAAGGTTTTTGGTTCTAAAAGAGGAGAAACTCAAGTTTGGAGGTAAGAATATCCTTCTCCTCTAAACTCTCAGTTCTTTACTGAAATTCCTAAGTTCTCAATCCTTAATTGATGTTTTATAATTGGTTTTTAAGTTGTATAGATGAATCTTGGCTTAAAATGCAAGATTTGGTGATTTTTGATGAATTTTCGTTGGATCTGTTAAAGCTGTGATTTGAGATGTGCTTTTGATGATTAATGAATGTTATTTTGATAAGGAATTGAGTTTTGATTAATGCAATCCCGGATAGGTTGAATTTCCTAAGTTTAGCTTGTGATTCTTGGTTGTTTTTGAGGTGATCTTGTAGATCTGATGTTGCTGGAGGTATAAGGATGTTATTAGGTTCTTTTTAGATGTTGAATGATGCTAAAGGATGTTTAGTTTTGATGGTTTATGGCTGGGCTTTGTTGAGAAGTGGTTTGGAGGCATTTTTGGTTGTGTTTGGTGGCCGAAAATGGTGTGTGGATGAGAGCAGCGAGTTTAGGTGCTTTCATTGAAGCTATTAATGCATGATGATGCATTAATCCTCTGCTTTGATGTGTTTAAAACAGGGGAGTCATCTTTGGATCCAAGTGGTGGTGATCCGGTAGCTTGATTTGTGCTTCGGCAAGAGGCGAAGTGGAATCGGTGAGTGAAATTGGGTTTTCAGCTTTGAAACCAATGTCTTGGGAGCTTAGTTTAAGTCTAAACAACTTTACTAAGCTCAAGTGTAAGTTTTCGAAAGAACTCTCTAGTGGTGGCCATGGATTGATTGTTGTGCAATGTAGTTTATTGCATGTTTTAAATTCTGTTTCGAAAGCATGATTTAGCATGGTTATTGCTGATTTTGTAAGCCATATGTTGAAGGAAGCTCAAGGTAAGAGTTCCTTGATTTTGAGCATTGTTAAAATGTGGTTTGATGCTTATAAATGCATGATGTTTATGGCTTGGTTTAATGCTTTAAAATAGTGGATTATTTGATGATAATGATGTATATTGGCAAGTGATGTTTTGAAAAGGTTAAGGTCACTAAGGTGGTTAAAAGTCCTTGAGTGAGCCTTGTGGTTTCTAAGAACTTCATGGTGGTTAAAAGTCCATGATGATTCTTGTTAAGGTCACTAAGGTGGTTAAAAGTCCTTGAGTGAGCCTTGTTACTTAAGAACATCAAGGTGGTTAAAAGTCCTTGGATGATTCTTGTTAAGGACACAAAGGTGGTTAAAATTCCTTGTGTGGTCCTTGCCATGGTGTTTAAAAGTCCATGGGCCAAGGTGTTTAAAAGTCCTTGGGGCCAAGGTGTTTAAAAGTCCTTGGGAAGAACACTAAGGTGGTTAAAAGTCCTTATGTGGTTCTTGAGAATTATAAGATCACAATGGTGTTTAAAAGTCCATGTGTGAGTCTTATGTTGATCTTGTTTTTAAAAGATGAAACTTATCACTTGTGGCCAATATGACATGAAATGATATGGAAGCATGTATTGCTTGTTTAAGAATGCTAGTGAGCATGTATATATGATGGTTTGAAGTATGATTTATAAGTGGTTTTATAAATGCATTATTGAATGGTTTTAAAGAGCATTCCTCACTAAGCTTTTGCTTACGCTCTCTCTCGTTTTCTTAAACCAATAATGCAGATCATTAAGGTACTTTGAGGGCAGCAAGGAAGGCAAGCAATCAAGTGGAAGTTAAGCTCAAAGTATGGAAAGGTTTTCTTATACACTTTAGCCTTTGGCAATTTGGCAATGGGGGACCTATGTGTATGTTTTGGGAGATGTTATGAACTCCCTAAGTATGTTTAATGTTGTTGGAAATGCTGGATTTGTATTTGGTCTATATGTGTTTGGTTTAGAAGGTTTTATGATTGAATGGTTGCTTGTGTAGGAAGCATGCCTTAGATTTGGGGCTTTTCTTATATGATGTTAATATGTTGAATTGTTGATGCAATTATGTCTCTTGTATGTTGAATTTCTTGCTGGTAAAGTTTGGTAGCATTTGGAGCATGATTGGATGTTTAATTGCATGTTTAAGGAAGCCTTTTGCTGCATTCTGTGCAGGGTGTTTCGGAACAGGGGTTACCGTTTCGGAACGGGTGCCTTAAACCAGCCCAGGCGTCCGAAACGGGAGACACCGTTCCGAAACGTAAAGGCCACTGCCAGCCCGCGTTCCGATACGCGTTGCGGAACGGCCCCGTGTTTCGAAACAGGCTCACCCTGTTTCGGAACAGCCGACCGTTGGGGGCTGACAATGGCAGTTAAATGTTTTGGAATGTTTGCGTTTTGGTCCTGAATCTTGTTTGTGCAATTGTATGAGTTTGGGATGTCCGTTTGAGCTGAAAATTTACAGTGAAGCATGAAACCTGATTAATTTCAAGATGGTAACTTTAATTTGGATTAAGTTCTTGTAATTTTCAGAATTTACAATTTGGTCCCTAAAAGTTGTAAATTGTTCAATTGGGTCCCTATTTGATCTCTGATGTTTATGATCTTTTAGTATGTTGTTTGTGTGATCATAACTAGGATTAATGTGCATCTAGACAAGAGTAAAAAGAAAAAAAAAGGTTGTTAATCAAGGTTGACTTTCGGGTTGACTTTGGTTTTCCCCGTGTGACTTTCTTAATTCGGGTCGACCGTCTAGGCCGGGTTAAGGGGGTTACATTTGGTGGTATCAGAGCTGAGTTCTCGAGTAATTGGGAATGAATGTGTGCTTGATTGAAGTATGTATGCTATGTATGCTTGATTGATTGAAAGCATGTTTTGTGGCTTGTGATTTTGATGCAATTGAGTTGTATGCTGTGGTGTAGCATGTTGTGGGTACCCATTGCCAAATCAAAGCTAATGAAATGATGTTGATTTTGAATGAAATTGAGCTTGAATACTTGGATTGCTTACCTTGCTGGGCATGATTTGTTTTATTTGCATTGTGTTTGCATGGTAAAAGTATGGCACCACGTAGAAAGTTGAGAAGTAATGTGCGAGCTACGGCTCCTAATGAGAATGAGAATGAGGAAAACGCGGGTAGTGCGGTGTTACCTCCTCCTCCACCTGGTGGTGGTGGTGCTGAGGGAGAAAGAGCTGAAGCTGCAGCTGGTGCTGGAGCTGCTGGTCCTGAGGTTGGTCAGGGGCAAGCTATGCCTGACATGTCTATGTTGGTACAAGCTATTGCGGGTGCTTTTAGAGCGGCAGTAGCTGGAGCTCAAGGAGCTGGGCATCAGGGAGATGCTGGTGTTAGACTACCTTTGGAGCGTTTGCGCAGTCTTGGTGGGACTGAATTCAGGGGTATGTCTGCTGAGGGTTCTGAAGCTTGGTTGGAGAGTACCAAGAGGATCTTGGGCCAGATGAGTTGCACGGATGTGCAAAAGCTGGGCTGTGTAGTATCTATACTACAGGATGATGCTTATACGTGGTGGACGACCACTATAGCTGGAATGGCTGAAGCTGATGTGACCTGGACATTCTTTCAGAATGTGTTCAAGAGAAGGTATCTTGGTGTGAGGTATCTTGATGAAAAGAAGCGTGAGTTCATGTCTCTTACCCAAGGGAGCATGACAGTGGCTGAGTATGAAGTCCAGTTTGTTAGACTCAGTCAGTATGCACCTGAGCTGGTACCTGATGAGCGGGAGAGGTGCGAAAGGTTCCGTTATGGTTTAGTGACGGAGGTGAAGATGTATGTGCTGGCCACTGAGTATGATGATTTTGATGTGCTGGTGGGCCGAGCTAAGGATATTGAGATGAACTTGGGTTTATCTGCTAAGAGTGCTGGTTCAAGTGCTGGAAAGCGAGCTGCTGAGTATAGTTCCGGTGGTGGACGGAACAAGAGGGGACGTGATCAGAAGTATCAGTCCTCAGCTAAGAGAGGTGGTGGTGCACCTGTTAGAGGAGGCAATCCTAGAGCTGATCCGAGTGCTTGTTGGATCTGTGGTTCACGTGGTCACATGAAGCGTGACTGTCCTCGTGCTGTGAGGGAGGTGCAAGCTCCTGCTGCGGCAGCTGGAAATGGATGTTGGAATTGTGGATCTGCGGACCACTTGAGGCGAGATTGTCCTATGTTGGCTGGTGGCCAAGTACGTGCTCCTGTTGTTGCTGCACCGCAGAGAGGTCGTGGGCGCGGCCGTGGTAATTTCCAGCGGAGAGAGGAAGGTGGCCGAGGAGTGGCCCATGTTGTGGCTATTCAGCCAGAGGGTGGAGGTCAAGCTAGGGTGTATGCTCAGCGTGAGGGAAGGAATGATGCTGATGTGATTGCAGGTACCTTTACGTTGCAATCCTTGTCATTACTTTCCTTGATAGATTCTGGATCTACGCATTCATACATTTTGCGTGAGCATGCTGAATTGCTTGGTTTGCCTGTTGAGTCTTTGGATGTTGGTGTTCGTGTCACTAGTTCTTTTGGTGAGACTGTTGTGACTCGAAAGTTGTATAGGAGGTGTCCTTTGCTTGTTCAAGAGCATGTTTTTCATGTTGACCTTATGGAGCTACCTTTCTATGGTTTTGATGTAATCCTTGGTATGGATTGGCTTGCTGAGCATCGTGTTGTTGTGGATTGTGAAAATAAGCGAGTTTCGTTGAAGCTGGCCGATGATTATGAGGTTGTTGTAGTTGGTGAGAATGTGAAGTTTCTTGCCAATGTGGTGTCTACCTTGGAGGCAAGCAGGATGCTGAGGCAAGGTTGCGAAGCTTATTTAGCTTTTGTGATGAATACTAGTTCTAAGGAGTTGAGGGTGCAGGATATCAGAGTTGTGAAGGAGTTTCCTGGAGTGTTTCCTGAGGAGTTGCCTGGTTTACCTCCTAATCGCGAGGTGGAGTTTGGAATTGAGCTGTATGAGAATACGACTCCTGTGACCATTACTCCTTATAGAATGGCACCTAAAGAGCTGAAGGAGCTGAAGACGCAGTTGCAAGAGCTGCTTGATCGTGGTTTCATCCGGCCGAGTGTGTCGCCTTGGGGAGCACCGGTCTTGTTTGTGAAGAAGAAGGATGGCACTATGAGGATGTGCATTGATTACCGTCAGCTGAACAAGTTGACTATCAAGAATCGGTATCCTTTGCCGAGAATTGATGATCTCTTTGATCAATTTCGGGGAGCAGCTGTGTTCTCTAAGATTGACTTGAGGTCAGGGTATTACCAGTTGAAGGTGAAGGATGTGGATGTGCCTAAGACAGCTTTCAGGACAAGGTATGGGCATTATGAGTTCCTTGTGATGCCGTTTGGTTTGACAAATGCTCCTGCTGCTTTCATGGACATGATGAACCGTGTGTTTCATGAATACCTGGACAAGTTTGTTGTGGTATTCATTGATGATATCCTCGTGTACTCGCGTACTGAAGAGGAGCATGAAGAGCATTTGAGGATTGTGCTGCAAGCTTTGTTGGAGAATCAGCTTTATACTAAGCTGAGCAAGTGCGAGTTCTGGCTTAAGGAGGTGGTGTTTCTTGGGCATGTAGTTTCTGCTAAGGGGATTCGTGTTGATCCTCAAAAGATTGAGGCGGTGATGAACTAGAAGGTTCCTAAGTCTGTTCATGAGGTTCGTAGTTTCCTTGGTTTGGCAGGATACTACCGGAGGTTTGTGGATGGTTTTTCTAAGATTGTTGCACCTTTGACGAAGCTGTTGCAGAAAGATGTTAAGTATGAGTGGACGGAAGCGAGACAGCAGGCTTTTGAGAAGCTTAAGGCGGCTTTGACGCAAGCTCCTATCTTGGTTCAACCTGAATCAGGGAAAGAGTTTGTGGTCTATAGTGATGCGTCCTATGTTGGTTTGGGATGTGTGCTGATGCAAGAGGGTAAGGTGGTTGCTTATGCATCGCGGCAGTTGAAGGTGCATGAGCGCAACTATCCTACGCATGATATTGAGCTGGCTGCAGTGGTTTTTGCTCTAAAGATCTGGAGACATTATCTGTATGGTGAGAAGTGTACTGTGTACACGGATCACAAGAGTTTGAGGTATTTGATGTCTCAGAAGGAGTTGAATCTTAGGTAACGGCGTTGGTTGGAGTTGCTCAAGGATTATGATCTGACGGTTGAGTACCATCCTGGAAAGGCTAATGTTGTTGCAGATGCCTTGAGTAGGAAGGTAGCTGTTGAGCTGAGAGCTATGTTTGCTAGCTTGAGTATATCGCGTGATGGTGGTCTTGTAGCTGAGTTGCAAGTGAAGCCATCTTTGGTTCAGCTGATCAAAGAATAGCAGTTGCTGGATGATTCTTTGGTACCGCATGTTCAGGATATCGCGGAGGGTAGGCCTTCGGATTTCTGTTTTAATGATGATGGTGTGTTGTGTTTTGGTAGTCGGATAGTAGTGCCCAATGATGCTGAGTTGAGGCGTGCTATTCTGACTGAAGGTCATAGTAGTCCTTTTGCTATGCACCCTGGTAGTACCAAGATGTACCATGATCTTCGTGATGAGTACTATTGGGTGGGTTTGAAAAAGGATGTGGCGGAGTTTGTGAGCAAGTGTTTGGTGTGTCAGCGGGTTAAGGCTAAGCATCAGGTTCCTTCAGGGTTGTTGCAACCGTTGAGAATCCCTGAATGGAAGTGGGAAAGGGTTACCATGGATTTTGTATCTTGTTTACCTTTGTCTCCATCGAAGAAGAATTCGGTTTGGGTGATTGTGGATCGCCTAACGAAGTTTGCGCATTTCTTGCCTGTGCATACTACATTTTCCTTGGATAAGCTGGCAGAGCTGTACATTGCTGAGATTGTGCGGCTGCATGGTGTGCCTAAGTCGATTGTGTCGGATAGGGATCCGAGGTTCACATCGCGTTTCTGGCAGTGTTTGCATCAAGCTTTGGGTACAAGGTTGAATTTCAGTACATCCTATCATCCTCAGTCGGATGGTCAATCTGAGCATGTTATTCAGATTTTGGAGGATATGCTGAGGTGTTGCGTGATTGAGTTTCAGGGCTCTTGGGAGAAGCATTTGCCTTTGGTGGAGTTTGCTTATAACAATAGTTATCAGGCAAGTATACAGATGGCACCTTACGAGGCTTTGTATGGGAGGAAGTGTAGGACTCCTCTTTGTTGGGCTGAAACGGGTCAGAAGTTGGTTTCGATGCCGGCTTTGTTGAAAGGAACCACCGAGAAGGTGAAGCTCATTTGTGAGCGTTTGAAGGCGGCTTCTGATCGGCAGAAGTCTTATGCGGATTTGAAGCGTAAGGAGGTTGAGTATACGGTGGGTGACCGTGTGTTCTTGAAGGTTTCGCCTTGGAAGAAGGTGATGAGGTTTGGCCGGAAGGGTAAGTTGAGCCCTAGGTACATTGGACCATATGAGGTGGTTGAGCGTGTGGGTCCTGTTGCGTACAAGTTGAGGCTACCTCAAGAGTTGGAGAAGATTCATGATGTGTTCCATGTTTCTATGCTCCGGAAGTATAGATCTGATCCTTCGCATGTGATGCCTGTGGAGGAAGTGGAATTGAATCCGGATTTAACCTATGATGAGGAACCGGTGAAGGTTCTGGATTCGGATAGCAAGGTTCTTCGTGGCAAGACCATTGAGTTGGTAAAGGTGCTGTGGAAGCATCGAGGTGTTGAGGAAGCCACGTGGGAGCGGAAGGAAGACATGCTGAAGCAGTTTCCTTATCTCTTTCCTTCAGGTAAATTTCGAGGACGAAATTTCTTAAGGGGGGGAGAGTTGTAACGCCCCGGTTTTGGGCTTAGAAGTTTTGGGCGTTGACCGGTTTGGTCAAAGTGCTGTTCGAATCTAAAAGGGTGAAATTAGGAAAGCCTAGTTCGGGTTGCATTAAAAATATGGAAAAATGTTCTAAAATCATCTTTTAATATATATAAGTGAACTGCGAAATCAATTTTACAAAATGAGTTTTGGAAGGGTGACATTTTGGCTGGTGACCAAAATGTAATTTTTGAAAGTTGCGTGACTGTTTTAGAAAGGATTGAAACTTTGAATCTTTAAGGAGCTATTTACCCAAAGGGAGTTTCTCCAGATTTTTCTAAGATATTTTAAGGTTTAATTCTGATTTTAAAACAAAAGAAAAGAGGAGGGAAATCATTTGGCTATTTTGTAACTAACTTTCTATTTTCTCAATTTTCCTTTCTCTCATTTTCTCTCAACCCAAACACTTTCTCTCCAGAGAATTTCTTCTGATTTTGTCACCTAAATCTTCCCTTTCAACTCTCTTTTGATTCCTAATCAACATATCAACAAAACCTCACCATTTGCTACTTGATTCATCAAGGTTTTTGGTTCTAAAAGAGGAGAAACTCAAGTTTGGAGGTAAGAATGTCCTTCTCCTCTAAACTCGCAGTTCTTTACTGAAATTCCTAAGTTCTCAATCCTTAATTGATGTTTTATAATTGGTTTTTAAGTTGTATAGATGAATCATGGCTTAAAATGCAAGATTTGGTGATTTTTGATGAATTTTCGTTGGATCTGTTAAAGCTGTGATTTGAGATGTGCTTTTGATGATTAATGAATGTTATTTTGATAAGGAATTGAGTTTTGATTAATGCAATCCCGGATAGGTTGAATTTCCTAAGTTTAGCTTGTGATTCTTGGTTGTTTTTGAGGTGATCTTGTAGATCTGATGTTGCTGGAGGTATAAGGATGTTATTAGATTCTTTTTAGATGTTGAATGATGCTAAAGGATGTTTAGTTTTGATGGTTTATGGCTGGGCTTTGTTGAGAAGTGGTTTGGAGGCATTTTTGGTTGTGTTTGGTGGCCGAAAATGGTGTGTGGATGAGAGCAGCGAGTTTAGGTGCTTTCATTGAAGCTATTAATGCATGATGATGCATTAATCCTCTGCTTTGATGTGTTTAAAACAGGGGAGTCATCTTTGGATCCAAGTGGTGGTGATCCGGTAGCTTGATTTGTGCTTCGGCAAGAGGCGAAGCGGAATCGGTGAGTGAAATTGGGTTTTCATCTTTGAAACCAATGTCTTGGGAGCTTAGTTTAAGTCTAAACAACTTTACTAAGCTCAAGTGTAAGTTTTCGAAAGAACTCTCTAGTGGTGGCCATGGATTGATTGTTGTGCAATGTGGTTTATTGCATGTTTTAAATTCTGTTTTGAAAGCATGATTTAGCATGGTTATTGCTGATTTTGTAAGCCATATGTTGAAGGAAGCTCAAGGTAAGAGTTCCTTGATTTTGAGCATTGTTAAAATGTGGTTTGATGCTTATAAATGCATGATGTTTATGGCTTGGTTTAATGCTTTAAAACAGTGGATTATTTGATGATAATGATGTATATTGGCAAGTGATGTTTTGAAAAGGTTAAGGTCACTAAGGTGGTTAAAAGTCCTTGAGTGAGCCTTGTGGTTTCTAAGAACTTCATGGTGGTTAAAAGTCCATGATGATTCTTGTTAAGGTCACTAAGGTGGTTAAAAGTCCTTGAGTGAGCCTTGTTACTTAAGAACATCAAGGTGGTTAAAAGTCCTTGGATGATTCTTGTTAAGGACACAAAGGTGGTTAAAATTCCTTGTGTGGTCCTTGCCATGGTGTTTAAAAGTCCATGGGCCAAGGTGTTTAAAAGTCCTTGGGGCCAAGGTGTTTAAAAGTCCTTGGGAAGAACACTAAGGTGGTTAAAAGTCCTTATGTGGTTCTTGAGAATTATAAGATCACAATGGTGTTTAAAAGTCCATGTGTGAGTCTTATGTTGATCTTGTAAAAAGATGAAACTTATCACTTGTGGCCAATATGACATGAAATGATATGGAAGTATGTATTGCTTGTTTAAGAATGCTAGTGAGCATGTATATATGATGGTTTGAAGTATGATTTATAAGTGGTTTTATAAATGCATTATTGAATGGTTTTAAAGAGCATTCCTCACTAAGCTTTTGCTTACGCTCTCTCTCGTTTTCTTAAACCAATAATGCAGATCATTAAGGTACTTTGAGGGCAGCAAGGAAGGCAAGCAATCAAGTGGAAGTTAAGCTCAAAGTATGGAAAGGTTTTCTTATACACTATAGCCTTTGGCAATTTGGCAATGGGGGACCTATGTGTATGTTTTGGGAGATGTTATGAACTCCCTAAGTATGTTTAATGTTGTTGGAAATGCTGTATTTGTATTTGGTCTATATGTGTTTGGTTTAGAAGGTTTTATGATTGAATGGTTGCTTGTGTAGGAAGCATGCCTTAGATTTGGGGCTTTTCTTATATGATGTTAATATGTTGAATTGTTGATGCAATTATGTCTCTTGTATGTTGAATTTCTTGCTGGTAAAGTTTGGTAGCATTTGGAGCATGATTGGATGTTTAATTGCATGTTTAAGGAAGCCTTTTACTGCATTCTGTGCAGGGTGTTTCGGAACAGGGGTTACCGTTTCGGAACGGGTGCCTTAAACCAGCCCAAACGTCCGAAACGGGAGACACCGTTCCGAAACGTAAAGGCCACTGCCAGCCCGCGTTCCGATACGCGTTGCGGAACGGCCCCGTGTTTCGAAACAGGCTCACCCTGTTTCGGAACAGCCGACCGTTGGGGGCTGACAATGGCAGTTAAATGTTTTGGAATGTTTGCGTTTTGGTCCTGAATCTTGTTTGTGCAATTGTATGAGTTTGGGATGTCCGTTTGAGCTGAAAATTTACAGTGAAGCATGAAACCTGATTAATTTCAAGATGGTAACTTTAATTTGGATTAAGTCCTTGTAATTTGTAGAATTTACAATTTGGTCCCTAAAAGTTGTAAATTGTTCAATTGGGTCCCTATTTGATCTCTGATGTTTATGATCTTTTAGTATGTTGTTTGTGTGATCATAACTAGGATTAATGTGCATCTAGACAAGAGTAAAAAGAAAAAAAAGGGTTGTTAATCAAGGTTGACTTTCGGGTTGACTTTGGTTTTCCCCGTGTGACTTTCTTAATTCGGGTCGACCGTCTAGGCCGGGTTAAGGGGTTATAGCTTGTTTTAAATACAAGAGCTACTTCCGACGTTTAGCGAGATATTGTTTGCTAATGTACTTCTTCTTAAATTCATCGAGGAAGAATTTCCATGTGACCTTTTTAGGAAGTACGGTCAAATTTGTGGTTTCCCACTAACTTAATGCTTCATCCGCAAGTAGCGCGACAGCACACTCGAGCTTATGTTCACCCGAACAAGAAAGTTGTTTGGTCAGAATTCTAATAGTGGCCTCAAGCCAATATTCGGCAACTTCGGGATTAGCCTCATCAGCACCAGTGAAAGTGTAAGCTCGGTGTTGAGCGAGCTTGTTGATAGGAGCCCTAGATGGTGTAGGAAAATGAGCTTGAACATGGGAATCTCACTTTAAGGACAATATGAGCTGATCAAACATTTCTTTAATGTTGTTAAAGCACTCTTGTTGCACCGGATTAGTAGCAGGGGCTACCGTTTCCGGTTCGTTATTCTTTGGTTCATCTTATATATTTCCTTTTCCCTTTCTAGTGTTCGATGGTCTCTGAGTCACCTGAACACTCTCGCCCTCATTGGAGGACCCCTAGAGACTTTCATCGTCCCTCGCTAGTCTCGTTTCAGACATGTGTCTATATTGTTAAACAAGGAAGAGTTGGTTAGGCAAGTGACAAGCTTAATTGGGTATATACAACTCCTTGGTGGCCAATTTATTCCTACATGATGCAAGAGGCCCGAATTTGTCCGAGAATCGACTAAAGCAAAGCTCTGATACCAATAAATGTAACACCCTTCACCCGGTTTAGTCGTAAACCGGCTAAGGAGTGCTACTCAAGCAACAAAAATACGAATAATAAAAAACTTTTTGCCTAACTTACCGTATGTGATAAGTTAGACTTCTAATCATATTATCACAACCAACATTTTCACTAACAAGAGCATATATGATCCATAACACATAACTTACATCATATGATCACTTGATAATCTAAGGCAAAAGAATTTAAAACATGAAAACATCCAAGATCATTCCCTTATCCATCTTAACATTTGAAATAAGCTATAGGCATCAAGATTAATTCTTATTATCATTCGAATCTTACATGTATACTATTCAATGTATCAAACTATTAGTTCATACTTTATAGGTACAATACATTAACATAAATCAACTAAGGTTACATGTTTCAAGCAATGACCATTAGAATAGATTAAGGGCATGTATATTCAACTTGATTCATTGCACTCATTCGAATTATATAACCATATGTAACAGGTGACTTAGCACACTAACATGGACCTATTTCATGAATTTGGACATATCCCATACTTATTCTCTTTCATTCGAATGGATCGAGGAATCATAAGCTCAAACATAATCACTATACATGTTAAAATGACTTACTTCATCTATCAAACACTCAAACATAATAACATGATTCTATGGCATAGTTCTTTATCACATCTCAATCCATCTATATGAAGACAACATCCACACATTAATCAAGCTATCAAACATAGGTATACCATCAAGGCACTTAACCATAAGCATATCATACCATCATATGTTGTCTAGCTCAACTATGCTACCAACCAAATAATGATATCAAGTTATACAAACCAGGATATCTCAAATATATACATAGCCAAACATAGACTCAAAATGCATGAACATGTAACTTATATACAAGACTATGACCACCAACTAGGAGTCTACAAAGAAACATATTCATACTTGGTGCTTAAGCTTGTTTTGCCTTGCCTTCAATCGAGCTAGTTTGCAATCTACGAACCTATAGTTTGGGAAGAATGAAACGAGAGTGATAAGTACAGTTAAGTACTTAGTGAGGTAGCAACCTAGGCTAGGCTAGCATATTCATTTAACATGTGTATTTTAGATCAAGGAAGGCCTAGCTCGGTTCACAAGAGTCATGCTTGTACAAGGCTTGTATTCAATTGATCATATTTAGACATGTTTTCATATCATTTCATTTAAGTTATTCTAACCTTTAAACATGGCAAATCAAGGTCACATGATTATATATATATATCGATCTGATTTTTCAACCAATCAACTACATGTTATCAACAAGAAGTCAAATGTATAACAATCAATCACGTTTCATGGAATAGGATATCATGTAAGCAAGCATAACAAGATCAATTTCATTTCATGTAAACGCAATTTCATATCAGCAAGCTTTCTTATTCAATTTCAAGTTTAAGCCTTGGTTTATAGTTGAATCTAGGTAATCTAGTTGCCAACAAACTGTCGCCAAAACAAATAACTGGCCATATCCCTCCTACTGTCGCCACAGACCATAACACACATCCCTCCTACTGTCGCAAAAACAAAGGACCTTAGCCCGATCCGTAGACCACCCAACACAACTGAGCTCAAGACTCTATGGCATGTCATCCTACCTATGACTCACTTGTTACCAAGGCATTATTTAATCATGTGATCAAGAATATAAGATCATATAACCAGCTAGACAAGAATCATGGCATATTCAAGTGATCGATATTCATGTATCAAGATCAAGAGCCCTTAGGCTAATGAACCATAGTTCAATTTCAAGAGAAGTAATTTCATTTCATGTTTCATCAACGAACAAATAAAAACGATCAAGGCAGCAAGCAAGTCATGTTCAAACTCATTATAGCACAAGTAACACATTAATTCACTTATTTTATCACATGTTACCATTTGTAATTAATATCATCCTTCCCTTATATGTCTGCCAAGTATACTTTAAAGTCAATTTCATAGCATCATTCAAGAACATTATAAACATAAATAACTTGGTGAGGACATAAGTCCTAACCCTAATGATAGCTACACTCACAACTCTAAGCTAGTCTTGTTCTTTGATAACAATGCTCTTGTTCTTCCTATTTTGTTGCCCATCCCTTGATTCCTCCAAAATCACTTCAAGTTCTTGATCTTGTTATTCACATACAAACATATATGAAACATATTAGAAGTCAATTCAAACAGATAAGCTCATTTACACAAATGGCAACATTAACATTCAAAACCGTTTTTCTTATTGGCAGATTGAGTACTTGTTACTAATCTGGGCATATCCTTTTACACACATATCCAAATTTCAATTACTTTACCATTATAGAAGGCTTATTTAGACACATTTACAACCATGTATGGTACATATTTTTCTCATTTCTCAATCAATACAGTTTATTATTTAAACATAGGCCATTTTGCAGTTCTGGACAGTTTGTAGCACCTCCACAATTTTGATTCCATATTTTTCTATAGAGATCAAATTTTAGTGTCGTTTGTTTCTAGTTATACTAGACATCCCCAAGTATTTTCTATCAAAATTTCAGGTCTAAATTCCATGCATTTTATTTTTGGTGAATTTGTAAAGGTCACTGTCCACAACAGGGCAGTGCTAGGCAGATTACACTAATTTCTCACTTAAGCTCCTTACAACTTATATTCTTAGCTTCACCACCTAATCTTATTTTACCAGTTACTTCTACATTTTCTCATAATCATATTTAACATTTTTAAAAATAAATTTCCAGATTTATTATAGATCAATTTAGGCTTTGCCTTTTCAACTTGTCCAAAACAGTCCCTTAACCATTTTATCTTTGCATGTGATCGATTATTTGATTCTCATCATATAACCCAACTAAATACATGTTTCTTATCATCTTACAACAAATTTATAGAATCAAAATCATCATTATAAATGTTTCTTATCATCTTACAACAAATTTCCAGAATTGAAATCATTATTTACCACAAGCAAATATAACATTTTAGGTTATACATACAACTCAGCAAAATAATTTGATGAACTAGTTGAGTAGAACACTTACTTAGCTTTCTAATTTGATTTCTATGGAAAGATGATCAACATGCAAGTTAATTTTCAAGCTCTCCTTGAGTTTTCTCCAGCAAAAACTTTCCCTCAAAGCTCT
This sequence comes from Hibiscus tridactylites, assembly GCA_958450335.1. Taxonomy (NCBI): domain Eukaryota; kingdom Viridiplantae; phylum Streptophyta; class Magnoliopsida; order Malvales; family Malvaceae; genus Hibiscus; species Hibiscus tridactylites. The sequence continues at coordinate 59,338,002 of OY288267.1, read as the reverse complement.
CTCTCTTTTTTGGCTGAAGAGAAGAAAAATGGAGAGGAAAAGACACTCTCTTGAGTTAATGGAATTGAGAGATGATTGACCAGCCCTTTTAGTTTAACTATCATTTATTTCAGCTCAAGAGCAGATTGGGGAAGTCAAGTTTTCAACGTGCAAGTTGTAACACCCGTGTTTGGGGGTCGGGTGAAAATAATATTAAAATAATGTCTCGGGTTTCGGTTTTAAGATTTAAAATAATAAAATACTCTTATGGGCTTCGTGTTTGCAAAATGATCAAAATTTATGTTGGGCCTATCTCCTAAGTCCAATTCCATGGATTTTAGGAGGTGAGAGTTTTTAGCCATTTCATTAATGGCATAATGGTAATTATGTTTTTGGTGAATTAAAATAAAACAAAATATGAAGACATGTGCTCATCTTCTTCCTCACTCTCATTTCAAAACCCACGATAAAGAGAGCTCTCTTCTCCATTTTCACTATTCCATCACCTTACATCTTCATCTTTGATGCTTTTCGAAAGGTAATCTCGTTTTTGACTTGGTCTTATCTTCCTCTTCATTTTGGTACCATTAGTTTTCATTAAAACTAAGTATTTTGCATTTTTGGGTTTTCAAAGTTTTTATCAAAGGTTGAAGCTTTATGAACTTTTAACAAAGCTTTTGATTTATTGTGGTTAGGTAAGTTGTTTATGAACCATAAGGTCCAACATATGTGAATTTTAAAGTGTTTTATAAAGATTTCCGGATTTGGATTTTGAGGGGTTTTTGGAAGGGTTTTAAGGTTAGTTTTGGGTGTGTTTGATGTTGGAAATTGAGGGCTGATGTTAGTGTGATAGTTAGTGTTTGTTTTGGGAGCATTTTAGAGTGTTAAGAAGGTTGAAATCAAGAGTTTTGGACTGAGTTTGATGGCTGTTCGGGATTGAGTTTTTGGGGATGTTCTTAGCTTGAAAATCTTGTGTTTTATGCTTGATTAGTGTTCCAGGTTTGCTACATTGATGTGTGAACTGATTCGAGGTTGTTTTGTTTGTGTTGAGTTGATTAGAAGCAAGAGTTTGTGTTGGAGAAGCCTCGGGATCGAATCCAGAATTGTTGGAAGCTTGATCGGCTAGTGTGTTGAGCTTGGAATAGTCGGTGAGTGGTTAAATGTTTTTAAATCATTTTCGAGTATTGGTTCAAGCATGTGGACTAGGTCGGGCTTGGTAGACCCACCTAGAGTAGGGATTGTACTGGTAGTCTAATCCTAAGCTTTAGTTAGAGACCTTGGTTGAACTCTAATTGTTGTTTATGCCTCATGTTTACTTTTGTGATGATGGCTATGTATAATGTGTTATACATGTTGTTGAGGCATGGTTTGATGCATTGTTATATGCATGTGGATTGGATTGTGGTTTGTGCATGACGGTGAGTCATGGTGAGTACGTGCTAAGCACGGAGGTTGATAGGAAATGATGTTGTGAATTGTGTTTAGTATTGGCACTAGTATGCTTGGGTACAAATGATCGATCATTAGGATGTTTAGTGTGCACACGTGAGTCAAATGCGCGCGTGGTCTAGGTGATGGTAGTCATCAAGATAGAGTACGGGTTCGTCCGGAAAACCTTCTTATATTTATATATGATAGTCGATGATGAGTGTAATCCCATCGACGGGGCGTGAGGATGAGTGGAATCCCCTCCGCGTGAATGGTGATGAGTGTAATCCCACCGTAAGGTAATGGTTGTTGTTAGATGTGAGTTCCAACGTGTTATCCGCGTATTCGAGTCATAGCTAGGTGCCAATATGAGATTATACGTGTGCCAATATAATTGGAGATGTGTTGTCAATATGGAGTAATATATGTGTTTACATATGATGTGGATTTGATCTTGTTGAGCAAGGCATAAAGATATATGTTCATGCATCATGTGTATTTTGGCTCATATGGATCGAAGGTAAGATCATGCATTCTACCTTGGTTGTGCTCGTGCTTGGACCCTGCATTGTCCAGGTTTGTTTTAATGAGTTTACCCTCACTAAGCTTTATGCTTACGCTCTCTTTGTTTGACAATGCACATCCATAGTTCATGGGTTGCTAGTGCAAGAAGGGGGCCTCCAAGTGTGCTAATGTCGCTTTTGGTTAGCTCAAGTATGAACTTTAAATTGAAGGATTGTAATAGTCAAGCAATGGGATTTGAATGTTTTGGATTTATGTTGTTGGTTGTTTAGGAGAATGTTTAGACTCCTTAATATGTTGATTTTTGGTGTGGCTTGTTGATGCCATGTTTGGATTGTATGACATGTTTAAGTTGCTTACCATGAATGTTTTATCTATGGATGTTTATGACATGTTTAAGTTGCTTACCATCAAACAACAGTTTGATGCATTGTTATATGCATGTGGATTGGATTGTGGTTTGTGCATGACAGTGAGTCATGGTGAGTACGTGCTAAGCACAGAGGTTGATATGAAATGATGTTGTGAATTGTGTTTAGTATTAGCACTAGTATGCTTGGGTACAAATGATCGATCATTAGGATGTTTAGTGTGCACACGTGAGTCAAATGCGTGTGTGGTCTTGGTGATGGTAGTCATCAAGATGGAGTACGGGTTCGCCCGGAAAACCTTCTTATATATATATATATATATATATATATATTCGACGGGGCGTGAGGATGAGTGGAATCCCCTCCGCGTGAATGGTGATGAGTGTAATCCCACCGTAAGGTAATGGTTGTTGTTGGATGTGAGTTCCAACGTGTTATCCGCGTATTCGAGTCATAGCTAGGTGCCAATATTAGATTATACGTGTTCCAATATAATTGGAGATGTGTTGTCAATATGGAGTAATATATGTGTTTACATATGATGTGGATTTGATCTTGTTGAGCATGGTATAATATTGGATATATGTTCATGCATCATGTGTATTTTGACGCATGTGGATCGAAGGTAAGATCATGCATTCTACCTTAGTTGTGCTCGTGCTTGGACCCTGCATTGTCCAGGTTTGTTTTAATGAGCTTACCCTCACTAAGCTTTATGCTTACGCTTTCTTTGTTCGACAATGCAGATCCGTAGTTCGTGGGTTGCTAGTGCAAGAAGGGGCCTCCAAGTGTGCTAATGTCGCTTTTGGTTAGCTCAAGTATGAACTTTAAATTGAAGGATTGTAATAGTCAAGCAATGGGATTTGAATGTTTTGGATTTATGTTGTTGGTTGTTTAGGAGAATGTTTAGACTCCTTAATATGTTGATTTTTGGTGTGGCTTGTTGATGCCATGTTTGGATTGTATGACATGTTTAAGTTGCTTACCATGAATGTTTTATCTATGGATGTTTAAGGCATGAACCTTTTAAGTGCAATATATGTCTTCTTTTGGTAAATGTATGAATCCTTTGAATGTATGATTCTTGTTCGTATTGGCTACCTCGTATGCTGAGATCTTGGTTGTATATGTTGTATGTATGTTTGTATGTGGCTAGGGGAGTCTCAAATTGCACCTAGAGTTGTCTTTTGGAGTCTTTGGCTGCAAATTTGAGTGTTGCAGTGTAGGGCGTATCGATACGCCCAAGGGCCGTATTGATACAGTCCTTCACTTTGGGACTCAAGTTTGGCCTAGCGTACCGATACACGAGGGTATATCGCTACACCAAATCCTCGCTGGAAATCTGAGTTTTTGACGACCTGTTGTTAAGATTAAAATAGGCTGTTTTAATTATGTGTTTGATGTTTCACCTCGCTTGTTTCTTCTGCTGTTACTTTTCCTCACATAGAATTTAATATCTCATATAGAAAAGATAAAATAAACGAAAAGTTTTCTTTGGGTCGGTAACCGAAGTGGAGCCTTAACGGGTCTCACCTCGTTTATCCCCGTGTAGCCCACTCGGATCGGTCGAGCGTCCGGACCGGGACGAGGGGTTACACAAGTCCCCCTATAATCATATATTTTGATTTAGTCATGGCTAAGTTTTTATTATCGATTTATTTATTCTTTCAATTAGGTCATTATTTCAACTAATTAGGGATTACTTGGTTCATTTAAATTAATTATTTGACCGATTAAGCAAACTCTTCTAGGGTAAAATTGAGGGTGTTACAGTAGTTCTAGAATTTATTGATACCTTGAACCAATAAGCGGACATATTTACCAAACATTAAGATAAATAACATTTTTGACCTTTGGGATAGAGTTAGGTTTAACTAGCCTTCCTTGACCCTTTTAGGTCCCAAATGACCAAAAATGTGCTTGAAATTATTTGATGATAATGCTTGTGTTGATTTCCCTCCTTTTGCATCTATCCTTGTTGTTAGGGGGAGTATGCAACTATTTTAGTCCATATAACATGTTCATATATCATTTACATGCATTTAGGCTCGATCTAAGTTGACTTTTGGACTTAAAACTGCCCAAAATGCATCTTCTGGCAAAGGTGTATCAAAACAGGTGCATTTATTTCGATATGGGCTCGATCTAAGTTGGTTACTGTAATAGGTTGTATCGAAACAGGCTCTTTGCGTTTCGATACGGTTTCACAGTGTTGTTCCGAAATGGCTATTTCCTGTATCGAAACATGTCTTGTACCAAAACAGCTTGGATGCGTTTCGATCCCCCCGTTCTGATATGCCAAGTGGCGTATCGATACGCCTTTGCGCAGATTGTTTATATAGCCTTAAATGAGTATCCAACTTTAATTAAAACTCAAACTCTCTTTTTCTCTCAAACCCTAGCCGAAAACCCCTATATAAACTCCTCAAATCTCTTGATTTTTTACACCAAAACCTAATTTTTTTATTATTTTTAATATAGACATCAAGGCTAAGGCTTTGCAAGCAATTTGGTGCATTAATCATCCTTCATTCGTCCAATTTCCTATAATAATGTATAAACCCTTTTCTTTTCTTTTTAAATTTTTGTTTGATGTTCTTCAATGTCTTTACTCAATTTTTGTATAGAATATATTTTATAGTATGGGTTTTGAAGTTTTTGCAAAAAATTCTTTAAAACTCGAAAAAAATTTGTTCGAATATAAAATCTATATCGTATATTTTTCTTTACTATTTTTCGAATTTCTTTTTACCAAAAATTCTTTTTATATTTGTATATGTTTTTAAACTATATTGTATAGTTTTTTTTAACATCTTAACTATTGGATTGAATTTGGTTGATTTACGCATATATGTGTTTTGTATCTTGATTTGTTTCCAGATTTCGAATATAGGTTCTAGGAAGAGAGTACGAACTGATGAGGCTGGGGGAAGTTCTAAGATGGATGATGATTCCTCTCGTCCCAACCTCACTTTACTCTATCAAAAGAGTCTTCGAAACAAAGACGCCCATACCAACTTCAAATTCTTTCAAGATCATGCAATCCGACGTGAGCGTGTTATTTCTATACCATTTTTGGATTCTGAAAGATTTCAATTTTGTTATCTCCATTTACTGAGGGTTGGTGTTTCTTACCGTTTTTGAGCTTACCTGGTACTTTGTACCGTAACATGGTTCTTCTATTCTATGCCAATGCCCGATGTATTTCCAATGTCGATTATTCTCAAATGATTGCAATTGAATCCTACCTCATGGGGAAGAAGTTTCGGGTTGATCCTCAAACCTTGGTCAATGTTTGAAGATGAGGGTATTTCGGATGAAAACTCTTTGAGACATACTCTTGGTGGCTCCGTTATAGTCCTTGATGCTCATGATCGCATCCTCCATCTCATGGTTTCTTGGTGGTTTCGTCCATCCGAAGGAAAGCTCTCCCACATTTGCCAAGTCGACGATTTTTGGATTCGTTGCTTCCGTGAGGAACGTCGACCAAATCTTTGCCAAATCATGTCACTTCCTTCACCTATTGAACCGCTTTGAGTTATTTGTTCACAAAATTGGAGATCGATTGCTCTCTTAATTTTCCATAATTTCTCAAGGATCCCATCGATGAGGTCACTCTTCTCCGTTGCAAGTTTCACTTTATTAATGGAGATCGAATTCATGTTGAGCATCCTCCTCAAGTTGTGGCCCCCAAACCTCAACCTCAAGTTGCTCCACCAAACAATAAAGCTCTTATGGCTTTTCTAACCGAGCAATTCAATGGCTTGCGAACCAATATGAACTCCGGTTTTGCCGCTATTGACACTCGCTTCAATTACTTGGAGGAACATTTCCAAAGTGTTAATAATTGACTTACTTTGGTTGAAACTCAATAAGCATCGATGGACATGTCTTTCACCGATGTTTATGGCGAGTGGAGGCAATATAGAAGGAGCACCGCCAATGATGAAGATGACGAGGAGCCTTAGATCTTTGTATCTCATTGCATATAATCTAGTTTAGGATTTCTTTTTTATGCACCTATCTATGTTTTGTTTTAGGACATATGTTTTGATCTATTGTTTTTAGGTATAAGTTTGGATATTAAGTTTGAATATTTTGGAACTTTTGCTTTGGTTTATTATGCTTAATGAAATTATGTTGCCTTAATTATGCTTTGTCTTGTGCTATATTGCCTTAATTATACTTTGTCTTGTGCTATATTTCTTTATTCCTTCATTGATTTTGATCTAACAAAAAGGGGAGAAGGGTTAAGCTATTTTAAAATTTTTTAAATCTTTTTCAAAACCTAGCTTAAATTTAGGGGGAGTTTACTTAAAATTTTACTTTGGTTTTGTTATATCAAAAAGGGGGAGATTGTAAATCCAATGTTTGATTTTGATATAAGAAATAATCTAAGGACCAAATTGCAAAGTAAATAAATTTTTAAGTACACAAAAGACTCATGTTTGACAAGTAAATTTTAGACTTAAAATGTTTTGAAGTCAAAACTTAAACCCCATAAAATTTTCTAAGTGTTTCAAAGCCAAAATACATAAAATTGCCCAGGCATTTCAAAACACCCCTAAGGTGTTTTGATATTGTTTGACACTGGAAACGTCTGTTTCGATGCGGACTAACCTGTTTTGAGACTAGAGTTTTGAAACGGTGTTGCCCGTTTCGATACAGCCTTCATTTGGGCTTTTGTTTGTTAAGTGTCGTTTTGAAACGACTTATACCCATTTCGATACAGGGGTTAAGTATTTTCAAAATAAAGCATTAAATGAACTAGCCGTTACTTATCAAAACTAAATTTTTGAAAATTTGTTACTTGTTTCGATACACGCCTTTGGTGTTTCAAAACGACGTTTTATAGTTTCAAAACATTTCGATACGACCTATAGCCGTTTCGATACGACCTATAGCCGTTTCGGTACGGTCCCCTTTTTACACATAACGACTCTTTCTTTTTTAGTGTATGTTTCGATACAGGGCCACGTGTTCTGATATGGTAGTTGTAGAACTGCCTTTATGGAGAGAAAAGAGAGCCTCAACGACTCTATTGATGATCTCAACAACCTAAACGGCTAGAAATCAATTTGAATGTATAAAAGCAAGACTCAAAAGCACCAAAAACAACTATTAAACCTCAAAGAAACATCCAAGCAATCTAATCCAAACCCTAGCACTTATTGTCAAATTCTTGTATCCAACTCTTAGAGTTCTTAGTGTAAATCAAATTTGAGAGTTTGGGGAGTGTTTGTAATCTATTTGGCCTATATTTATCTTGTGAGAGATCAATTGTAATAGCCAACATCTTCTTTGTAAAGTGAGAGTCATGTGGTTCAATCTTTGGGTAGAAAGATTGAACATTTGTAAAGGTTGTCTCCTTAGCCTAGAAAAGGGGAAGAACAAATTATTGGAGAGTTTGTTGAAAATCCTTAGTGAGAGCTAAGGTAGTGGATTTAGAGCTTGTTTAGAAGCTTGAACCACTATAATTGCCTTGTCTATCACTTTTAATAATTGCTCCCTTTATTTTTTAAAGTGCCAATTCACCCCCTCTTGGCCATATCGGTTAATCCGATTCACTCAACAAAGTTTAGTAAGAGTAATCAATTATTTAGTTACCCTTATTTTGCACTCAATTAATTTGTGAAAGAAATACTTGGAGTGGCTTCGCATTCAATATAAGAAGATGGGAATTTGGAGGAAGCTTATTTAAAGTGCCATTTTGGGATTTTCGCATATAGTTAGTACACATCGAAATCCTATTGCTTCATGAGCATCATAATGTGATTGTTTTGCATGTTAGTGTCTGCAAAAATAGGTAGACGATGGATATGCATGATTGGAGACCGGTTGTATGAGATTCGATGGATATGCATGTATGCATCATAATGTTATTCTAAAGAGGGTTGAATTTGCTTCACGAATGAATTGGCTAAAACCAAAAAATAGTTAACAATATTGCATGATAATTTTAGAGTGGTCCGACTACTCAACCGAGTCTACATCCACTACAATAGCACACCACTAAGGATTTCGCAATTTACTACTATGAATTTTTCCTTTTTACATGCCAAAGGGATAACCTTTACAACTCTATCTTTTCAATGGCTAAGATAGAACCATTCTAGTTTTTACTTAGGCTAAACTAGAACCTCTCCCTTTTACAAGGTAAATTTGTGTAAACAATGAAACCTCACAAGGTAGGTGTTTACAAGAATTAAGCTCGCAAGAGTATAAGGAAGAAAACAATGAAAAACATTTTTTATACAATATACACAAGAGAAATGAGAAAATAAGACTTAAGTGTTATTTTTGTTGATCATTATGCTTGTATGTGTTCTCTAATCATCTTTAAGTGTCCCAAGTTTTCTTTTAAAGTGTGGAATGAGCTACTAGTCGTTTATGGTCGTTGGGGATGAAAAATCAGCATTAAATGCACTTATGGTCATTTTGGTATTGGTATGCGAGACTCTGGCATCGGTGCCTGCCAAATCAAGAAAGAGTCGTTGCAGCATTTAAGTTGTGCATACTTGGGGTATCAGTATGCAATATAGCGTATCGGTATCAGAATTCCTTATTGGAATTATGGATGGCTTTCGTGTATCAGTACATGTTTGAAAAATAATTTTTGAAAAGAGAATATTTTTAGAAAAATATTTAAGCTCTCATTTTTTTGAAATTGAATTTTTCAAACATATCTCTCCCCTTTTTTTATATCAAAAATAATTCAAACAAAGTTTGAAACCAATTGTTAGTACTAAATAACAAAGGTGAGTAAGATAACTCTTTTTAAATCAAAAGCTCCCCCTTAATTAAAGCATTCTATTTTAAAAATTTGTTCAAATTTTGACACTTAAGAGATTGAATTTCACCATTGAATCAAACCATTTTAAAGTCACAAAAAATTCGATTTATTCAAGACTTTTAAAAACTTTGTGCAAACATATGAATGAAAAAATATGACTCATATGCATAAAGCATCATAAAATGTCATGCACTTATAAATATAAATAAGCAATGATGCATGAACATTTATCATCAAAATAGGCAACCAAATGATTTATAATCAAATAAATTAAAATTATAGGTTACATATCTTCTTCACTTGTGTGACTAGAACATTTTCATATCTTTGCTTTTCTTGACATTGCTCCAACACACCTTGTAACCCCCTCGACCCGACCTAGCCGCCAGACTGCATCGAACGGGTTACACGGGGAAAACCAAAGAGAAACCCGTTAAAGCTCCACTCCGATTAGCAACCCTAGAAAATTTCTTTTAAAATTATCTTGTCTAGTTGCATTAATTATATCCTATGTGAGAGGACACGCAGCGGAAAACACACATGGATACAAAACATAGCAAAACAAGCAATTAAGATACCCTTTTTTAAATTTTACCATTGTCCGTATCAATACGCTAGAGGACCGTATCGATAAGCTTGGACTTCGTCAACACCCTAAAGTCAAACCTAGGAAAATCGTATCGATACCCACAATGAGGGTATCGATACGCCCTCAATGGTAAACTTCCCTTGGTCAACTACGAAGATCGTACCGATACTCTCAGGGACCCGTACCGATACGCCAAAATCTCGTCAATTTCTCAGATTTCTAGAGAGCATTTTGGGTATCGATACGCCCCCGCGTACCGGTACGCCTTGCCCAAAACAAGGGACCGTATCGATACTGCCCTTGAGCGTATCGATACGCCCTGCCCTGCAAGACTGGTTTTAGCTGTCAAAACACTAGGGACTCAACACAAAGGCATCTACCAAACATTTAAGCAACATATAAGCACACATATAACACAAGGCATCCATGGATAAACATATAAGGCAGGTCAAACACATAATGATGCAACATTCAACATGACAAGATTCTTAGAGAAACAAACATACATAGCATTCACCAACATCATCAAAAGCCAAACAAAAGCATAAATCAACAAGGTAAAAGGCAATACGAGCCCAAAACAATTAAAGCAAACTTGTCTAAGAAAAAAGGACATGCCATCAACACCTCAAACATAAAGGTCCTATCCCATTGCTTAATACTAATTATTGAAGTCTAAACTCATACTTGAGCAAACCAAACTCCCTTGGATTCTCCCTTGTTCCCCGAGTTGCTCCGAAGGTCTAAGGGCTTGCATTGTTGGAAGAGAGATCGTAAGCGTTTAAGCTTAGTAAGCAGTGCTCAAAACGGTAGCTACAACAATGGAGTTTTAAAACATTAATTTTCTTGAAAACCAAAACCATTTACATATCATTTCCACATGCTTGAACACACAACAACATGCATTTACCTTCACGTGCATTTACAGAATGCAACCACAAGTCATAGGCTTACCACATGCTCATTCTCGTAACGCAAGCAAAGTAACCAACAATGCATAAGCATAAAAGAAGAAATCAACAACATGCTTAACGTGAGAATTAAAGCATCAGGGGTATATTGACATTCATCGTTTTTACTCGGATATGCAGATAGTTTCTCAAACCCACTAGACACTTCCGATGGAATCTCACATCACTGTACTCACCCGTCTAGTAAAAACATAACTTCCGGTGGAATCTCAAATCATCGTACTCCTCCTTAGTGGAATCTAACATCGCTAAGGCCACGTGCGAATTTTACCTCGAGTGCACTCTAGTCCTATTGATCGATCAACTCAACACGTGTCAATATTCTCATTCACAACCACAAGCATTACCGATGCTTGAACCACTTACCATGTCCAAACTTCCATGCAAGGCACGTACTCACGATGCAAGTACAAACACAAGTCACAAGTCTCAACATGTATAACAATGCAAACTAACACATAACATCATAACATGTTCAACTTGCGCCAAGAATCGTAAAACACAATATAATTGCATAAAACCTTTAAAACTTACTCTTGAGCTTGGATTGGCCTTTCAAGCTCAATCCAAACTCCCAAAACATTCCCTTAACCACGTTAAGGCTTTTAAAATCGATCCACTCACCAGCCAACACACAAACGGTGTCCAAGATGCTGAATCAAGCCTCCGAACTACCCAGATTTCTGTCCTCAAAGCCAGAAACTGATTCCTCTGTTTTGAGCAACCCAAAATCGAACATTAGAACACAAATACACTCACAAACACAGTAATAACCCGGAACTCAACAATCTTGCAACAACACATATCGATTCAAGCAACAAATTTCACCCGAAACATAGCAATTTCAGTCCGAAACTACTTGCAGCCATACCCAATGAATTTACCATCAAAAATCTACCTTTTAACATTCCTAAACATGAATCCAATGCTATCAAACCTTCAGCTGTCATTTAGACTCAAAACTCATCCAAAAACTCAAGATTTTCAACTCACAAAATCACCCACAATACCCATTTCGGGTTTTCTATAACAACTCATCATTTTTATGTATTTTAGTGATAAAACAAAGTTAAAACACACTCCAACTCAGCCATAGCCAACCCAAACGAAAAACCCATAAACCTCCTTTCATTTCAAACTAAACTTTAAAAATCAAAACAAGTTAAATCCGTGAGTTTTGCAAAAATCTTAGCATTTAAGACTCAAGGAAGATGAAACTAAGTTAAGGAGCCATTTACCTTGAAGAAATCACTTGGATTGGGAGCTTGGGGCAATGGAATAGTAAAAAGGGGTTTGGAGAGGTTTTTGAATGTGAAAACATGTTGGAGAAGATGATGGCTTTTGAAAAAAAACCTTTTTATTAAAAGTTCTCATTTTGCCCTTTCATCTTTTAAAACACTTTAAGTGTGTTAAAAATAGTTTTTCTCCAATTTAATTTAACCAGACTCGACTTGACTAATCTGATATCTCCCGGCCCTAAACTCGGGGCGTTACAACTCTCCCCCACTTAAGGAATTTCATCCCCAAAATTTACCTGGCGGAAAGAGATGCGGAAATTGCTTTCTCATGTCATTCTTTCTCTCCCAAGTGGCTTCTTCCACCCCCTCGGTGTCGCCACTTAACCTTAACCAATTCAATGGTCCTTCCTCGCAACACTTTGCTGTCTGAAGCCAAAATCTCAACTAGTTCTTCATCGTAGGTCAAATCCGGATTCAATTCTATCTCCTCAACTGGCATAACATGTGTAACGCCCCGGTTTTGGGCTTAGAAGTCTTGGGCGTTGACCGGTCGGTCAAAGTGCTGTTCGAATCGTAAGAGGTTAAATTAGGAAAGCCTAGTTCGGGTTGCATTAAAAATATGGAAAAATGTTCTAAAATCATCTTTTAGTATAATTAAGTGAACTGTGAAATCAATTTTGGAAAATGAGTTTTGGAAGTGTGACATTTTGGCTAGTGACCAAAATGTAATTTTTGAAAGTTTGGTGGCTGTTTTATAAAGGGCTGAAACTTTGAATCTTTAAGGAGCTATTTACCCAAAGGGAGTTTCTCCAGATTTTTCTAAGATATTTTGAGTTATAATTCTGATTTTAAAGATATCAAAAAGGAGGGAAATCTCATTTTGGCTATTTTCTCAACTAATTCTCTATTTTCTTTCTCTCTTTTTCTCTCAACCCAAACACTCCATTTCCAGAGATTTGATTCTGATTTTCTCACCTAAATTCCTCCTTTCAACTCTCATTTAATTCCTAATCATTGTATCTTCAAAACCTCTTCAATTGCTACTTGTTTCAACAAGGATTTTCATTCCAAAAAGAGGAGAAACTCAAGTTTGGAGGTAAGAACGTCCTTCTCCTCTGAACTTCAAGTTCTTTACTGAAATTCCTAAGTTTTCAATCCTAAATTGATGTTTAATTAAAGATTTTAAAGTGTTGAAATGGATCTTGGCTTATTATGCAAGATTTTGATGATTTTTGATGATTTTCGTTAGATCTGAGTAATCTGTGATTTGAGAGGTGTTTTTGATGTTAAATGATCTCTAAATTGATAAGGAAATGAGTTTTGATTGATGCAATCCCGGATAGGTTGAGTTTCCTAAGTTTAGCTTGTGTTTCAAGGTAGTTTTTGTGGTGATCTTGTGGATCTGATGTTGCTGGAGGTATAAGGATGTTGTTAGATTGTTTTTAGATGTTTAATGATGTTAATGGAAGTGTGGTTTTGCTGGTTTATGGTTGGGCTTTGTTTAGAAGTGTTTTGGATGCATTTTCGGTTGTGTTTGGTGGCCGAAAATGGAGGTTGAATGAGAGCAGCGAGTTTAGGTGCTTTCATTGAAGCAATTAATGCATGATGATGCATTAATCCTCTGCTTTGATGTGTTGAAACAGGGGAGGCATCCTTGGATCCAAGAGTTGTTGATCCGGAGGCTTGATTTGGTGCTTTGGCTTGAAGCAAAGTGGAAATCGGTGAGTGCATTTGTGAGTGAAAATGGTTTTCGGCTTTGAAACCAAGGTTTTGGGGGCTTAGTCTAAGTCTAAACAACTTTGCTAAGCTCAAGTGTAGGTTTTCGGATTTTCTCTCTAGTGGTGGCCATGATTTTGATGTGATGCAAAATGGTGATTTGCATGTTTTAATTACTGTTTTGAGAGCATGTTTTAGCATGGTATTTGCTGATGTTTTAAGCCATATGATGAAGGTAACTCTAGGTAGGAGTTCCTTGATTTTATACATTGAAATAATGTGGTTTGATGCTTTGAAATGCATGTTGTAAATGGCTTGGTTTAATGCTTTAAAATAGTGGATTATGTGTTGAAAAAGATGTATATTGGCAAGTGATGTTTTGAAAATGTTAAGGTCACTAAGGTGGTTAAAAGTCCTTGAGTGAGCCTTGTTACATAAGAACATCAAGGTGGTTAAAAGTCCTTGGATGGTTCTTGTTGCGGACACTAAGGTGGTTAAAAGTCCTTAGGTGATCCTTTCCATGGTGTTTAAAAGCCCATGGGGCCAAGGTGTTTAAAAGTCCTTGGGGCCAAGGTGTTTAAAAGTCCTTGGGGTGATTCAAGCATTGGACACAAAGGTGGTTAAAAGTCCTTGTGTGGTCCTTATTCATGGTGTTTAAAAGTCCATGGCCAAGGTGTTTAAAAGTCCTTGGGGCCAAGGTGTTTAAAAGTCCTTGGGGAAAGTTGTTGAACTTGTTTTAATAAATGGAATGTATCACTTGAGCCAATATGACATGTTAAGAATATTGTGAAGCATGAGATGCTTGTTTTAATGATTATGTTGAAGCATGAGATTGCTTGTTTAAAAGTATGCTTTTGAGCATGTGCAAAGGTTGATATTAAGCATGTTTTGTAAATGTTTTTAATTGCATTATTGCATGGTTTTTAAAGAGCACTCCTCACTAAGCTTTTGCTTACGCTCTCTCGTTTTCTTAATTCAATAATGCAGAGCACTAGAGTGTCTTGAAGGGCAGCAAGAAGGGCAAGAGTTCAAGTACAAGTAGAGCTCAATGTATGGAAGGTTTTTGTTAAACATTTTAGCTTTTGGATGATTTGGCAATGGGGGACCAATGTGTATGTTTTGGAAGGTGTTTGGAACTCCCTAAGTATGTTGAATGATGATTTGAATGCTGGTTTTTGGATTGGATTCCCTTATGCTTGTTTTGAGAGTTAATGCTTGAATAGTTAGCTTGTGTAGGAAGCATGCCTATAGAATTGGGGCTTTTTGCATGTGATGTTGTTTTAATGAATTGATGATGCAAATATGTCCTATATATGTTTAATTGCATGCTGGTAAAGTTTGGTAGCATTTGGAGCATGTTTGAGTGATCAATTGCATGTTTTGGTACGCTAGTTTGCTGAAATCTGTGCAGGCGTTTCGGAACAGTGAGCACCGTTTCGGAACGGGTGCCTGGAATGAACCCAGGGGTCCGAAACGGGGTGCACCGTTTCGAAACGGTTTGGTCTCTGCCAGACCCCCGTTGCGGAACTGGTATCGGAACGGCCCGTGTTTCGGAACAGGGTCAACCTATTTCGGAACGGTCGACCGTTGGGGGCTGACATGGGCAGTTATATGTTTTGAAATGTTTGCGTTTTGGTCCTGAATCTTGTTTGTGCAATTGTTTGAGTTTGAGAAGTCCTTTTGAGCTGAAATTTCACAGAGAAGCATGAAACCTGACTAATTTCAAGTTGGTAAGATTAATTTGGGTTAAGTCCTTTAATTTATCAGAAATTACAATTTAGTCCCTAAAGTTGTAATTTGTTCAATTGGGTCCCTGTTTGATCTCTGATGTTTTTGATCTTTGAGTATGTTGTTTGTGTGATCACAATTAGGGTTAATGTGCATCTAGATAAGATTAAAAAGAAAAAAAAGGGTCGTTAATCAAGGTTGACTTTCGGGTTGACTTTGGTTTTCCCCGTGTGACTTCCTTAATTCGGGTCAACCGTCTAGGCCGGGTTAAGGGGGTTACAACATGTGACAGATCTGATCTATACCTCTGAAGCATCGAAACATGAAACGCTTCGTGAATCTTCTCTAGTTCAACCGACAATCAGAATCTATAGGCAACGGGACCAACTCTCTCAACTATCTCATATAGACCAATGAATCTCGGGCTCAACTTAAAATTGCCTACCGAACCTCATCACCTTCTTCCAAGGTGAGACTTTCAAGAACACTTTGTCACCCACGGCATACTCTATTTCTCTTCTTTTCAAATCTGCATAAGATTTCTGTCTATCTGAAGCTGCCTTCAAATGGTTACAAATCAATTGTACTTTCTCGGTAGTACCCTTAAGCATATCAGGCAAAGGTATCAATTTTTGTCCTGCTTCGGCCCAACAAACATGTGTTCTACATTTTCTACCATACAGAGCTTCATAAGGTGCCATCTGAATGCTCGATTGATAACTATTATTATATGCAAACTCTACTAACGGTATATGCTTCTCCCACGAACCCTGGGATTCAATAATGCAACATCTCAACATTTCTTCCAACACTTATATGACTCTCTCTGACTGACCATCGGTCTGAGGATGATATGAAGTGCTGAAATTCAGTCGAGTACCCAAAGCATTATGCAAACTCTCCTAAAATATAGCCGTGAACCTTGGATCTCAGTCTAACACTATAGATTTCGGTACACCATGCAATCTCACTATTTCACCAATGTACAAATCGGCCAACTTATCTAAAGTATAAGTGGTTTGAACGGCCAAAAAGTGCGCACATTTTGTAAGACGGTCAACAATTACCCAAACTGAATTTTTCTTAGAAGGTGTCAACGGCGAACCCGATACAAAATCCATGGCATTTCTCTCCAACTTCCACTCGGGAATTCTCAATGGTTGTAACAAACCTGAAGGAAACCGGTGCTCGGCTTTAACTCGTTAACAAACCATGCACTTACTCACAAACTCGACAACATCTTTCTTCAAACCAACCCAGAAATACTCATTTTTCAAATTGCAATACATTTTTGTACTTCTCGAATGCATAGCAAACGGGCTACTATGAGCTTCAGTTAGGATGGTACGTCTCAAGTCTACAGCTTCCGGAACAACTACTCTACTCTTGAAACACAAGACTTCATCACTACTAAAATAGAAATATGCCAGTTTACCCTCTGATATGTCTTGTACATGAGATGCTAATGATCTATCTTGCAACTGTTTCTCTCTAATCGACTGAAGCAAAAAAGGTTTAACTTGCAACTCGGTCACTAAACCACCATCTTTAAACAAATTCAATCTAGCAAACATAGCTCATAATTCCACTGTTGTCTTCCTACTCAAAGCATCGACCACTACATTGGCTTTACCCGGATAGTACTCAATCGTGAGGTCGTAATCCTTAAGTACCTCTAGCCACCTACGTTGTCTAAGATTCAACTCTCTTTGTGTCATTATATACTTCAGACTCTTGTGATCCGTATACATTGTGCATTTCTCACCATACAAGTAATGTCTCCAAACTTTCAAAGCGAAAACCACTGCAGCCAATTCTATGTCACGCGTAGGGTAATTACACTCATGAGTCGTCAACTGTCTAGACGCATAGGCCACTACTCTTCTCTATTGCATAAGCACACAACCTAAGCCAGCATACAACGCATCACTGAAGACTACAAACTCTTTCCCTGACACGAGCTGAATTAAAACATGAGCTTCGGTTAAGGCTTCTTTCAATTTATCAAATGCTTGTTGTCTTGCATCAGTCCACTCAAACCGAACATCCTTATGTAACAATTTAGTCAAAGGAGCTACAACCTTTGAGAAACCCTCAACAAAACGTCTATAGTAACCGGCCAAACCTAAGAAACTACGAACTTCGATCAATGTCTTCGGCAATTTCCAATTCACAACTGCCTCAACCTTCTCAGGATCCACTCGGATTCCCTCGACTGATACAATATGGCTTAAAAAGACTACTTCCCTAATCCAAAATTCACATTTGCTCAACTTGGCATACAACTGATTGTCTAAAAATTTCTGCAACACCAAACGCAAATGTCAATCATGATCTTCCTCGGTACGAGAGTACACTAAAATATCATCAATGAACACTACCACAAACTAATCCAAGTACTCATGAAACACTTTATTCATCATGTCCATAAAAGCTGCTAGTGCATTAGTCAAACCAAAAGGCATCACTAAGAATTCGTAGTGCCTATAATGAGTGTGGAACGTTGTCTTCGATACATCTTGATCCCTTACTTTCAACTGATAATAACCGGATCTCAAATCTATCTTCGAGAACACTGAAGCACCTCTCAACTGATCAAACAAGTCATCAATCCTCGGCAACGAATATTTGTTCTTCACTGTCAACTTATTCAACTATCGATAGTCGATACACATTCTCAAACTGTCGTCCTTCTTCTTCACAAACAACACCGGTGCACTCCAAGGTGAAGTACTCAGACGAATGAACCCTCGGTCTATCAATTCCTGAAGTTGTGTCTTCCACTCTTTCATTTCTTTAGGAGCCATTCGGTACGGTGCAATCGATACTGGAGCTGAATCTAAATAAGTCTCGATAACAAACTCTACAATTCTATCTAGAGGCAAACCAGACAATTCTTCTGGGAACACACTCGGAATGTCACAGACTGTTCTAATGTCTCGCGGTCGTGCCTCATCCATATTCGGATTCATAACATAGGCTAGGTACGCTTGACAACACATATCCAATAACTTCTGAGCCTCTAAGGCTGAAACTACATTGGACAATAACTTAATGTTCTCACCCACTATTACTACCTCGTGATCCTCTAAAAGTCTCAATGACACCCGCTTTGTCTCAAAATCTACCCTAGCCCTATGCTCTACAAGCCAATCCATGCCTAATATTACATCAAAACCATAAAACGGCAATTCCATCATATCCACGGGAAAAACATGACCCTGAACCATCAAAGGACATCTTTTGTACATCTTTTTGACCACAACTGTCTCACCAAAGGAACTAGTGACATTCATACCCACATCTAATATCTCAACCACAATATCTAGCAATCTTGCATGCTCACTCAATATGTGTGAATGAGTAGAACCGGAATCAATCAAGGAAAGCAAAGTCAAATACTGTAACGAGAAATTACATGTGATCACATTTGTGTCATTCATGTCCTCACAGTGTGCATACACCCTAGTTGGCCCACCTCCCTCGGGCTGAACTGCTACAACATGAGCTACATTCCTCTGACCGTTATTCCTAGACTGAAAGTTACCTCGAACGCGCCCACGGCCTCTCAGATGCTTGACAGCTCGTGCAGGAGCTTGTCCATCCGTAGACGAATGTGGACAATCTCACTTCAAGTGCGCCGTAGACCCGCAGCTCCAAAAAGAGCCATGAGTGCCCCAACACTCACCGTAATGACGTCTACCACTCTTGTTGCACTCGGGAGTACGATTCTCAGTCCCTTGGCCGTGATGGCCTTACCCCGGATTACCACCTCCGCGTCTATGATCATGATGAGGTTTCTTATCCTTGTGCCTCTTGGCACGATCTCTTTCCCATTCAGCAGTCCTTTTTCTTGAACTAGATCCACCCTTGCGATCTGCAAGTCCTAAAGATTGTTCGATGTCCTTGGCCCTAGCGACCAACACATCAAAATCTGTATAGTCGGAAGCCAATGTGTAGGTCTTCACCTCTTGAACCAACCCATAACGGAAACGCTCACATCGTTACGCCTCAGTGGGAACTAACTCAGAAGCATACTGACTCAGACGTACAAACTGCACCTCATAGTCGGACACGGTCAAGCTACCCCAAACTAGAGCCATAAACTCTCTCTCATTCTCATCTAGGTATTGAGGACCTAGGAACTTCTTACAGAAAGTAACCCTGAAGAATTCCCAAGTAACCTCGGCCTCTGGCATACCCGTAGTAATAGTAGTCCACCAAGTGTAGGCATCTCTCTGAAGCAAAGAGAGAATGCAACCCAACTTATGTGCTTCAGAGCACTCCATCTGACTCAAAATACGAACTGTGCTCTCAAACCATGCCTCTGAACCCTCGGATGACAACCCACAGAAATCAACCCCGCCCAAGCTACGGAGTCGCTCTAACGGTAAACCAGAACCTGAACCCTGAGGCGGTGCTGCAACCCGAACACCCGCTAAAGTTGTTTGAATAGTTTAGGATATAGCCTGAATCAACGGATTCACATTATTACATGCATGTCTCGGACTAGCCTGGGGTCCAACACCCTCAACATTCACTCCACCCCCGGAGGAGGAGGCAAGTTCTCTCTTCGTACATCCTTAACATTCTCAATCCGCTCAACCCTCGAATTATCCGTTCTTGGCCTTCCCCTCGGTCTCACCATGCTAACAGATGCAAAGCTAAACAACAAAAACAACAAGTGTGTAACACTCGGGTTTAGGGGTCGGGAGTTAAGTGTGTAATTCAGGTTCGGGTCGTTGGGCTTGTTTTAAAAAAAATGGGCTTTGTTTTTAAACTAAAAAGGCTTGGGATTCATTAAGGGCAAAATGGAGATTTTCTAAATGGAAAAAATAAAACATGTAAAAGAGACTTTTTTGAAAGTTGCCATCTTCTTCTTCCTTCACCAAAAATCACGACAAAACCTCTCCCAAAACCCCAAGTTACTGTTCCATCCATTTTTTTCATCGATTTCAAGTGTTTTCGTTAAGGTAAATATGTTTTTGACTTCTCCTCATCATCCTTAACGTTTCTATGGTTTTAGTTTTTCATAAACACCATTTTTAAAGTTCTTCAAGTATTCAAATTTTAAGAAAAAAGAGGAAGCTTTGATGGGTTTTTATTTGGTTTTTGATTTGTAAAGTTAATATATGTTTTAATCTTGCTCTTAAGTGTATTATATCTTAAACTGGCGAGGTTTTATGGAAAACCCGAAATGGGTATTTGTGGGTGTGTTAATGGGTAGAAAACTTGAGTTTTGAGGTAGTTTTGTGAGGGAATGTTGGGCTGATGGTATGGTTATGCTTGAGGGTTGTTTTGAGCGTGTTTAATGATGATTTGGGTGTTAGAATCGATGGGTATTTGCTGGGTTGTGTGTAAGTCCGAAAATGAAGATTTTGGTTAGTTCTTGGTTTGGAAATGTAGTGAAATGGTCTTGAGATTGTAATCTGATTTGTGGCAGTGGTTTTGTGGATGATTTGTTGAGTAATACGTTGCTTTTGGTTGATTAGAAACAAGGGAAACCATCGGAGAAGTTTCGGGCTCGATTCCGGGAAATTTGGAGGCTTGATCGGCTTTCTTGGCTTCTTTAAGGGTGTTCAGTGAGTGGATTGTTTTAAATTGTTTTAAATTGGTTCAAAGTGTGTGGTTGAGGTATTAGATTGTTCTTGGTAGGCCAATCTAATGTGGGGATTAAGTTGGTAGCTTAATCTCTCGGTTGACTTTATGAGTTCTTGCTAAATGTGCATATGTGATCTTGTGTGATATGTGTTTGTTTATGCATGTTGCGATATATTGATGTTGCATAATGGTGATTGATATGTTGTGTTGCATGATTGTGAAATCATGGTGAGACTTGGTTAGTATGTTGGCACTAGTTATAATTACCGGGTATAAATGATCGATCATTAGGATGAGTGTGCACACGGTAAGAGTCAAATTCGCGCGTGGCCTTGGTGATGTGTAGTCACCAAGAAGGAGTACGGTGAAGTAACATTCCACCGGAAAGTGTTTGTATATGTTGATGAGTGGAATCCCATCCGTAAAGAAACGGTAATGTGTGAAATCCCACCGAAAGGTAATATTGTTGATTTAGTACGTTGGGGCAAAAATCCCAACAGAAGCTATCCGCATATCCGAGTATGCTATATAATTTCCAATATACTTGTTTATGTGTGGTTGAAGTGTAAGATGATTTGTTACATCCTTGTTTAGCATAACATGAGGTAAGATGCCATGTTCATGCATGCTTGTAGCGGTTGATTATGTTGTCATGTTGGGTAAATGTATGTCTTGTGGATGTTTTATGGATACCATGCTTTAAACCTTGCATTGTCGACATTTTTTTGAGCTCCCTCACTAAGCTTTCAAGCTTACGCTCTCATTTCCGACAATGCATATCATTAGTGTGAAAGTTAGCAAGGAGCAAGGAAGGGGCACCCAAGAGCGTGTGTTGCTGGTCAAGTATGGTTTTCTTAAATAATGTAATAGATGGCAATGGGGATGCTATGTGTTGTAGGAGCGTATGTTAGACTCCTATGTTGGCTTCAATGTTGTTAAATGCCTATGCTTTTGTGTTGAAGAATTGTAACCCATGTTTTATGAGATGCTTATGTTTTTGTGTGAAAGGCATGAAAACCTTGTTTATGTAATGCTTTTGTGGATGCATGATTCTTTATAGTTAAATGTCTCATATGCATGCTTGTATGTTTGATCATGCTAATGGTAGGTTATGATGCCTCTAGATTGTATGTATGGTTGTTGTTTTATGATTCTTGTTGTTTTGAGGCATGTTTGGGGATGTTTGAAGATACAGAAACCTGTTTTTGGGTCACTCTATGTGCAGGTATTTCGAAACGCTCGTGGTTGTTTCGTAACGGTAGTAGCTCCAGGGATACTCGTACAGGACGAGGGTGGTGTTGTTTCGATACGATTTGACACTGTGAGCTCCCGTTTTGGTACGCGTTTCGATACGGTTTGCCATTGTGAGTGCTTGTTTCGGAACCAATTCTGAAACGTGACACTGTAGACCCCCGTACCGGAACGAAGTGGACCGTATCGATACGGCCTGGTCTAGCTTTTAAACTAGAGCCCGCGTTTTGGAACGGGCAAGCCTGTTTCGAAACGCCTGTATGTAATTTGGCTTCTTGGCATCTTCAAGGGTTCTCGGATGTTGTGTTTTAGTCCCGGTTGTTTGTAAGCTCCTTGTTTAGTTCGTATGCATCTTTTATGTATGGTTTGGGTTCGTAAGCATGCAATTGGACTAACATGTCACTTGGTAAATTTAAGTTACCTTATGTCTGCTTGGATGTTCGATATCGTTTTCCGTTGTCGTCTTCACACATAGGACTAAATGTAATAATTTAGACAAGATAATTAAATGAAAAAAGAGGGTTGCTAATCGAAGTGGAACCTTAACGGGTTTCGCTTCGGTTTTCCCTGTGTAACCTGTTCGGACCGGCTTGTCGGCTAGACCGGGACGAGGGGGTTACAAAGTGAAATGATTTGGGGTCAGCAAGGAACAAGGTCCAAGGTGCTCAAGTTCTTAAACTTAAAATCACTTACAATAATAGTATACTAGCAATGGGCGTCTTTAACTATTTCTCAATCAACACAAAGATAGCCACAAGCATGCTTACAATCACCATGCAATCACAATTAACAAGCTTACACCGTAAAACTTACCTCACTTACCTTTCGGCTTGCGGAAACTCAACGAACCTAGGCGAAACCTAGGCTCTGATACCAACAAATGTAACTCCCTTGACCTGGCCTAGCCATCAGACCGCATCGAACGGGTTACACGGGGAAAACCGAAGCGAAACTCGTTAAAGCTCCACTCCGATTAGCAACCCTAGAAATTTTTTTAAAAGTTATCTTGTCTAGATGCATTAATTATATCCTATGTGAGAGGACACGCAATGGAAAACACACATGGATACAAAACATAGCAAAACAGGCAATTAAGATACCCCTTTTTAAATTTTACAACAGGTCGTATCGATACGCTAGACGACCGTATCGATACGCCTGGACTTGGTCAACACCCAAAAGTCAAACCTAGGGAAACCGTATCGATACCCACAAGGAGGGTATCGATACGCCCTCAACGGTCAACTTCTCTTGGTCAACTATGAAGACTGTACCGATACTCTCAGGACCCGTACTGATACGCCAAAATCTCGTCAATTTCTCATATTTCCAGAGAGCATTTTGGGTATCGATACGCCCCCGCGTACCGGTACGCCTTGCCCAAAACAAGGGACCGTATCGATACTGCCCTTGAGCGTAACGATACGCCCCACCCTGCAAGACTGGTTTTAGCTGTCAAAAACACAAGGGACTCAACACAAAGGCATCTAACAAACATTTAAGCAACATACAAGCACACATATAACACAAGGCATCCATGGATAAACATATAAGGCAGGTCAAACACATAACGATGCAACACTCAACATGGCAAGATTCTTAGAGAAATAAACATACATAGCATTCACCAAAATCACCAAAAGCATAAATCAACAAGTTAAAAGGCAATATGAGCCCAAAACAATTAAGCAAACTCGTCTAAGCAAAAAGGACATGCCATCAACACCTCAAACATAAAGGTCCTATCCCATTGCTTAATACTAATTATTGAAGTCTAAATTCATACTTGAGCAAACCAAACTCCCTTGGATTCTCCCTTGTTCCCTGAGCTGCTCCGAAGGTCTAAGGGCATGCATTGTTGGAAAAGAGAGGGTAATCGTTTAAGCTTAGTGAGCGGTGCTCAAAACGGTAGCTGCAAAAATACAGTTTTAAAACATTAATTTGCTTGAAAACTGTTGAGTTTTAAGGTGCTCGATTCCTTCAACCGATCTTGCTCACCAAGTGGTGGAGAGGTGGAATTTTGGGAGGATGTAGTGTGGAAGCTAAAAGATAAATGACACAATGATTTTAGAGTGGTTCAACCTTCTAACCAAGGTCTACATCCACTATCTTAGCTTCCCACTATGGATTTCCAATCAATCCACTATTGATTCGTCCCCTTTTCTAGGCTTAGGAGGAAACCCTTATACACCGATCAAGCTTTCTACCCAAAGCCTTGATCAAACCCTCTTTACAAAAGATAAAGATAAGCAAACTTAAATCCCTCTAATAGGTATTTGTTTGCAAAATTTAGCACTCACCCAAAACCTTTACACTTGAGCAAATTTGACAATTTTGGCTCACCAGTGTTTGTCAAAACAAAGAAATGACAATTTAGCTCTAAGATAATTTCTTGATCATTTGTTGATTGACAATTGAAGCATTAACCATATCTTGATGCTTGGAGATCCCTTTTATACTCCTTAATGAGTTTGTAGTCGTTACTAGCCATTGGGGTTGATTTGGAGCCGTTGAGGACTTTATTTCCCACCATAAATGCAGTTCTACATTTAAGTAGAAAGAGTCGTTGCAGTCTGATGAGCATTCGTATCGAAACACCATGGGACGTATCGAAACGCCCATATCGAAACGCTAGGCACCGTATCGAAACGCTCTGCATTTAAATATTAGCTGGAAAATAGTCGTTGGGGTTTATGACTGTTGTGGTCGATGCCACGTAGGCATATCGAAATGGCATAGCCCGTATCGAAACGCCGGGAAAAAATACACATTCAGAAAAGCCCATTTCGAAACCCGTATCGAAACGTTTTGACACTGGAAAACACCGTATCGAAACGCCTAAGGGTGTTTCGATACACCTGGACGGTTTTGTTAAGTTTGGCTTTGAAAAACATGTAAAACCTTTAGAAATATCCTCTAAACATAGTTTCAAGTTATTTGGACTTTGGAAATAGTTTTGAATTCTTTTCAAATCAGTCCAAAGCATTTTTCAATTATTATATCAAAACATTAGTTCTACAAAAACCAAAACCATTTCCAAATCATTTACACATGCTTGAACACACAACAACATGCATTTACTTTTACATGAATTTACCAAATGTTACCACAAGCCATAGGCTTACCAAATGCTCATTCCCGTAACGCAATCAAAGTAACCAACAATGCATAAGCATAAAAGAAGAAATCAACAACATGCTTAACGTGAGAATTAAAGCATCATGGGTATATTGACATTCATCGTTTTTACTCGGATATGCGGATAGTTTCTCAAACCCCCTAAACACTTCCGGTGGAATCTCAAATCACTGTACTCCTCCTTAGTGGAATCTAACATCACTAAGGCCATGCGTGAATTTTACCTCGAGTGCACTCTAATCCTATTGATCGATCAATTATATCCGGTAACAACTCAACACGTGTCAATATACTCATTCACAACCACAAGCATTATCGATGCTTAAACCACTTACCATGTCCAAACTTCCATGCAAGGCATGTACTCACGATGCAAGTATAAACACAAGTCATAAGTCTCAACATGTATAACAATACAAACTAACACATAACATCATAACATGTTCAACTTGCGCCAAGAATCGTAAAACACAATTTAATTGCATAAAACCTTTAAAACGTACTCTTGAGCTTGGATTGACCTTTCAAGCTCAATCCAAACTCCCAAAACATTCCCTTAACCACGTTAAGGCTTTTAAAATCGATCCATTTACCAGGCAACACACAAACGGTGTCCAAGATGCTGAATCAAGCCTCCGAACTACCCGGATTTCCGTCCTCAAAGCCCGAAATTGATTCCTCTGTTTTGAGCAACCCAAAATTGAACATTAGAACACAAATAAACTCACAAGCACAGCAAAACCCCAGAACTCAACAATCTTGCAACAACACACATTGATTCAAGGCCCAAATTTCACCCGAAACATAACAATTTCAGTCCCAAACTACTTACAGTCATACCCAACGAATTTACCATCAAAAATCTACCTTTTAACATCCCTAAACATCAATCCAAATCTATCAAACCTTCTGTTGTCATTTAGACTCAAAACCCATCCAAAAACTCAAGATTTTCAACTCCCAAAATCACCCACAATACCCATTTCGGGGTTTTCTATAACAATCTATCATTTTTATGTTATTTTAGTGATAAAACAAAGTTAAAACACACTCTAACCCAGTCATAGCCAACCCAAACGAAAAACCCTTAAACCTCCTTTCATTTCAAACCAAACTTTAAAAATCAAAACAAGTTAAATCCATGAGTTTAGCAAAAATCTTAGCATTTAAGACTCAAGGGAGATGAAACTAAGTTAAGGAGCCATTTACCTTGAAGAAATCACTTGGATTGGGAGCTTGGGGCAATGGAATAGTAAAAAAGGGTTTGGAGAGGTTTTTGAACGTGAAAACAAGTTGGAGAAGATGATGGCTTTTGAAAAAAACCCTTTTTATTCCTTTTTATTCATAGTTCCCATTTTGCCCTTTAATCTTTTAAAACACTTTAAGTGTGTTAAAAATAGTTTTTCTCCAATTTAATATAACCCGACGCGGCTTGACTAATCTGATATCTCCCGGCCCTAAACTCGGGGCGTTACACACCTACAATAGACATTTACTTGATTTTTGGTATCCAAATTAATTTGGATCCTTTGACATTAGTTTCAATGTCCCTAGTTCCCTTAGGAACCCATACTTGTCTAATCCTATAAGATTTTCTTTTCTTTATAGGACAAATATGCAAAGAATGATCATGATAACGACAATGTGAGCATTTTGCCATTATGTGACAAGATGAATTATTTGAAATAAATTCATTTTCTTTTTTTAAGCTTTCAAGCTTAATTTTCAAATCAAGATTTTCTTTATTTAAGACTTCATTGCTCAAATTTGAAAATTTTAAACCTTTTTTCAAAATTTTATTTTGGTTTTCAATAGAATATCATTTTTCAAATTCAAGTTTTGAAATCATTCTCTTAAATTTGGAAATCATGGTCTCAAAATCTAAAAATAATCCATCAAATGCATCTTGCAACTCATCAAAATAATATGAATTTAATTCATTTGAGTTAGAAGATACATTGGGCTCATCGAGAACTAAAACACCATCTACCTTTGATGTGAGGAGGGTTTGGACTTGATAGGACTCCATTTTTTCTCTTTTCTTTTGCATAGAATTTCTCAAGTTTGTCCTAAATTTATTTGGCACTTTTGGATGGGGAGACCTTCTTGAAAATCTCTTCATTTAGGGCACAAAGAAGAATGTGCATAGCCTTTGCATTGAGATTGTCCTTCTATGTGTCTTTAAAACTCCTTTTCTTCTTCTTCTTAGGAGCTTTCAAATGTCCATCTTCAATAATCTTCCAAATGTCGAGGTCAAAGCCTGAGATGAAATATTTCATGATGTTGCTCCGTTGGAAGTAACCTTCCCCTTTGAAGAGAGGGGGCACATGATAGAGCGACCTTCTGTGAATGAAATCACTATAGAACCACTTGCCATTTGAAATCTTGAATCGGTGAACTTCAAGCAATTGATATTTACTTCCGGATGTTAGTCATTTGATGGAGACAAGGCTCTAATACCAATTCTTGAGCTCGAAATCGATCAATCGAATCGCCAAGAGAGTTGAATTTGCTTCCCAAATGAATTAGCTAAAACCAAAAATATTGAACAATATTGCACGATAATTTTACAGTGGTTCGACTAACCAATCGACTCTACATCCACTACCTTAGCACGCCACTAAGGATTTCTCAATTCACTACTATGAATTCTTTCTTTTTACAGGCCAAAGGGGTAACCTTTACAACCCTATCTTTTCAATGACTAAGATAGAACCACTCTAGTTTTTCATTAGGCTAAACTAGAACCTCTCCCTTTTACAAGGTAAATTTGTGTAAACAATGAGACCTCACAAGGTGGATGTTTACAAGAATCAAGCTCACAAGAGTGTAAGAAATAAAACAATGAAAACATTCTCTATACAATATATACAAGAAAAATGAGAAAATAAGACTTAAATGTTATTTCTCTTCTCATTATGCTTGGATGTGTTCTTTGACCATCTTCAAGTGTCTCAAGTCTTCTTTTAAATAGTGGAATGGGCTACTAGTCGTTTATAGTTGTTGGGGTGGTTTGGAGTAGTTGGGGATGAAAATCAGCATTAAATGTAATTTTAGGCATGTCGGTATCGGTACGTGGGACTCCGGTATCAGTACCTGCCAAATCAGGAAAGAGTTGTTGCAGCATTTAATTTGTGCGTACCGGTACGCGATACGTCTGTATCGATATGGTACATGGGGTATCGGTACACAATATAGCGTACTGGTACTAGAATTCTTTACTGGAATTCTGGATGGCTTTCGCGTATCGATACAGATAAGGCCGTATCGGTACGACTGACTGCGTATCAGTACCAAGGGTAGGGTACCGATATAAGCAACCTGTTTTTGACCCTTTTGAGTATTTTTTTTGTTATATGACCCTTTTGAGTATTTAAACATGTATACAAGTCAAAAATACTTACAAAAAGAATTTTCATTTGATATATCAAAATATATGTTCAACAAATATTAATATGTGAGAATAAAAAGAAAAAAAATATTAGTTTACAATTGTCACAATGTAAATACGTGAGGGTAAGAATTAAAATAGAAAATGTTAAATTTAGGTTATTTGGAGATTTTTTATAATTGTTAAGGGTAAAATAGTCTTTATAACTCTAATATCAAAATCTCTAATTTAAAAAAGCTCATGTTAGAAGCTTTTTCAAAATTAAAGGTTTCACCCCTATTCGATATTCGCCAAACTTCTAAATTAGCAGATTTGACCGATCAAACCTCTAATTTTGGCTCAAACCTCTAATTTTCATTCAAACCTCTTTTTACCAATCATGGCATATACTGATATAAAAAAATATATGCCACATAGGAAGAAATATGTATGCATCTTATATGATTATAGAAATCATTTAAATTGGAATCAAATTTTATTATTACATGATATATAATTACAGTTAAATTTGTATAGGAACTCAAAAAGTCAACTCGACTCGAATTTCATAAACTTGACTCGAATCGAAAAAAATTCAAATAAAGTTTAAGTTGTAAAATATGACGCGTCAACTGGAATAACTCGAAATTTTTTGACTCGACTCGATCGAACGCTCACCCCTACCCTATAGAACAAAAATATGTTCTATTACTTTGAACAATTAAATGAATATTTCATTAATGAACCATAGAAACATGAATAAAATTTATTATGCATGTTATTTTCATTGTTTTGTTACGAAAACACCATAAATAGTAAAATAGAACTAAAAAATAAAGAACAATCACTGACTTACTAAATTATCACTTGAAAAGAAAAAGGCAATCACTAACTTGCTAAATTGTTACGAAAACATGCTCCCCTTGCTAGACATCACTTATTAGCAAGATGTAATTTTTATAAAAAATGTCAACTTCAAATTCTTGATTTCAAGATGACTCTTTTATAAGATTGATTCGCAAAATGGTCTTCTAAATTGTTGGAGTGCGATTTCATAGAATGTTTAAAATGAAAGAGTCGTCTTCTCGATAATAATAAAATTTTTAATTTCTTTCAATAGAAGTTTAGGATTTCTTTAATGGTCTTAACTTTATTATTTGTATCATGCATACAGGGGTGGATTCGGGAATTTAAATTTGGTGGTTCACATATTTACTTTATTTAGGTATTAAATGCTTCAAATCTTTTTAGACAATCAATTTGACTACAACAGACTAAATAGCATCAAAATATTTATTTTGTTAAAGAAATATTCTCACTTGAAAAAAGAATTAAAAAATAATAATAATTCCTGATTGGTAAAAATAACAAAAAAGTTGAATTGATAAAGGGATGAGTAAAGAAATTCGCGATCAATCATTTTTCTTGTTAAATATAACGTTTTAAAGAGGTAAGTGTGATATCGTGAAAGTTCTTCCGAGTTTTGAAGACAAAGGTTATCAAAAGTTCGAACATTTAAGGATTAACCAAAATGCAATTTTTTTAAATATGAAGGGTGAATCAAATGTAACCTTACCCATAATTGAGTGAACCAAATATAACATTACCTATAATTAAGTGATCTCCGTAGTAGTTTAACCAAAAAAAAATTAATAGTGGGTCACATAACCACCATGACTTAATATTCTCCCTTGCATGCATAACATTTATATTTCTACTCATCATTGCGTGTTAGTTTCGCTTGCATCACATGTTTTACTATTCGAATAAAATCCTAAATTTATTTTTATATTAAAGGGTCGATGAGATAGTTTCCTAAATCGTTGGACTACAGACTTTTTTTTATTACTTTCGAAATAGAGGAATATCCTTTTCAAAGTCGAGCGAACTAAAATTTTAAAAAGTTGAAAACAAGATTTTATTTTCAAAGACAATACGTTCCTTTATAATACACTTACATTCACACTCAAATGAAACACAATTTAAATTTATCTCGAACTCACAAAATCTATTATTAAAAATAATATATAATCGATTAGGTACCTACTTAATTTAGGGCGTTGTGAAGGTGCTAACCATTCCACATACGTAACCGACTTTCAAACACATTTTTTTTATTTCGTGACCGTAAATTGTTATTTTAATAAATCTTATAAAAATATTTTTTATGAAAGTAACTCAGTTTGCAAGTGACTGAATCTCACCTCAATTAAAAAAATTGGTGGTGCCTTTATTTGCTTTTCTAAAACTTGTCGGTCTTAAGGACCGTTCCGACATAAATTATATTTGACCTCAAGTAAATTAAGTATTTCTAAATTATGTTTAATTTAATTATATATCAAACTTGTGATGAATTTATGTAATTCTTTTTCAAATTAATTATCACTGTTTATAAGGTTTTAATGAAAAAATGATTAAAATATATAAACAAAGTAATAAGAGAAAAATGTACTTACCTCAAAGTTACTATATATAATTAAATTAAAATAAGTTAAAAATTATATAACATGTATTTAAATAAAAATAATTAAAACAAGAACAAAAAATAAAAATAAAAGAGAGGACCAAAAGAAAAATATAATTATAATTCATGACAATTTTTTAAAAAATGAAACTTAGTTTTATTAATTTAAAATATGTATTATGTTTAAGATATGTTTATATTAGAATGTAATGTAGTAGTTCATAATTTATTTTAAAAATGATCAAAATGATTTTACAATTATAAAATCGGTTAGTGTAGTGAGATGTTGCGCTAGATCATTTAAGCAAGGTAAGAAGTTTGAATTTAGACGCTGTGGAGGAAACAAACTATATTAAGAGGGTCGCATCCCATAATAGATTTGCATTATCTGATTCAGATTAGTCAATCAATAAGTTAAATACCGATAATTATACGAAAATTGATTTTATCAATTAAATACATTTTTTATTTTTTAATATAACTTATTGAATAAAAAGAGTAATAATAAAAAATAGAAAACGAGCAATTAATGAAGAATAATTCATTTTTATTTAAATTTCAACTAATTAATATATTTGAAGGAATTGATGAATTTTTCATGGAATTTCAGGAAAAGTTATTGAGCATTTTCAAAGGCTTTTATCACAAATAAGTATCTAAAGTATACTAATTTTTTTATTTAGGTACTTAAAGTATTTTTTGGTTAAAATAAGTACCTTAAGTATACTTTTGGGTCAAAATAGATACCTAAGGTAGTTTTTCGTCTAATTAGGTATTAAAATATATTTTTTGTCAAAATAAGTGCCAAATGTATTTTTTAATCAATGTCATATGTCAAAACTTAAGAACCTAGATGAAAAAAATATACCTTAGGTATATATTTTGAGCAAAAAAATACTTTAAGTGCCTATTTTGACCGAAAAATATACTTTAAGTACGTAAATAAAAATGTTGATATACTTTAGGTACTTATTTACGATATAATTTTTTTTAAAGGCGAGTAAACTTTTATCCCAAGCAGGTTTAACATTTTTATTCATATATCACTTCATGATATTTAATAGTACAATGATAACAACAATCAAAAGCAAAACACACCTATATCAATTTGTTATAAGATAACGAAAAGTACAATGATCGTATAGTAAAAGAGACCAATATTTTACGTAAAAAACTATTAATGAGAAAATCTACATGTAGAAGAGATACATAAAAGAGACCAAGATTTTACTAATGCCAAAATAAAGAGAATTGATTACAGTATATTAATTGGCGGAATCAACTTGATTTCCAACTCTAATATTAGTTTCTATTTATAAAAATATTTAAATAGCAAGAAATTTACTCAAACTAAATTTTCTACTTTTAATCAACGTAAAATAAAAGAAATATATAAAAACTGAATTTCCTACTTTGAACTAAACACTAAGGCTATCTATTATCCATACAAAAAAAAGTTGTCCCTCAATGCAATATAATTGGATTAAAATTATCAAATTTGAGCTTGATATTTTGAGATTAAGTAATTTGATCTTTTTAGAGTATTGAATTAACTAGAAATTGACTATTAGATCTTTTATACAGTTTTTTCTTTTTATATTATGTTAATATTGAGCTTTTATTCAGTTTATTTTGTATAATTTATTATTATAATTGTAACCCCTAAACCCGGCCTAGAAGAAAAGACCGAATTTAGAAAGTTACGTTTGAAAACTTTTCCCTCAAGAAATCTAGTTTTAGAAATTATAGTTTTAACTTAAAATAAAATAACAGTGATTTAATAAATATCTTATAGTAAATAAAAATAGAAAATTTCATAATGCATATTATAATGTTTATATAAAATCTCTAAAATAAAATCATAGTAAAAGGATTCTAGAAAAATAATCCCAAAACATAAATAGTCTAAAATTACATACATGTCCCAAAATAATAAATTAAAATCGGATTAAACTAAAATAGTTTCGTACTGAATAATAAAATAACCGAATAAAATGTGAGATCCTCCAAGTTCCACGTCGCCTAAAGAGTCTGAGTATATCTGAAAAGAGAAACTATGGGGAGTAAGCTAAAGAGCTTAGTGTGTCTCTAAAGTGCAAGAAAATCATAGTCATAAAAACATAGTAATAATTTCTTAAAATTCTTTAAAAACATGATACAATATCACAAGCGTAATGCAATGCACCCAACTACGTCCGCCAAAAATGAGGAAGGTTCCCATAACCTCCTCCCTACGTCCGCCAATCCAAAGTGGAATACAGCCCGAAGGGTGAAACCACTGAACTTCTTCCTTACAAATCTCAGCCCATGCTCATACACATATGATGTTTAAAATTCAAAACCAATTCCATAAATTTGATATTCCATAAACATAATTCATAAATCATAGTCCATAAATCCATAAATCATAGTTTCGTAAATCCGATATTTCATAAATCATACTTAAAATACATTCTGAAATCATATGCATGTGATGTCAACCATACAAACCATAATGCATCAATACAAGGAAAACATGTAGCACAGTAAGAAAACACACCTTAAGCAGCAATAGCTCTAACGTCGAGACGAACGCCTCTCACGTTCGGATCTAGTTGAGTCGGAACCTATGATATAAAATTCTACAATCAAAATCTAACACTATGCCACCAATTAACACTAGTACTGTAACCCCCTCATCCCGGTCTGGTCGGATGACCGATCCGAGTGGGCCACACGGGGAAAACCGAAGCGAAACCCGTTAAGGCTTCCCTTCGGTTAACGACCCAGAAAATTTCTTTTTATTTTATCTTATCTATAGGCATAATTTAAATCCTATGTAAAGCACAGCAGCGGAAAATACAAACAATGTAACATGCACCAACCGACCAACACATTAATAGCTCATTTTAGTCTTTT
Organism: Hibiscus tridactylites; assembly: GCA_958450335.1. NCBI lineage: Eukaryota > Viridiplantae > Streptophyta > Magnoliopsida > Malvales > Malvaceae > Hibiscus > Hibiscus tridactylites. The sequence continues at coordinate 59,303,945 of OY288267.1, read as the reverse complement.
ACAGCAGGCCGTTTCGAAACGCCCTTAGGGTGTTCCGAAATGCCTTGACTTAGTCAACAGGCCAGGGTCAACCATATGGTGACCGTTTCGAAACAGGGGTGACCCGTATCGAAACGACCTTGACGGTCAATATCTCGTGGTCAACGAGATTTGACCGTTTCGAAACATCAAGGGCCCGTTTCAGAACGCCTTTATCTCGTCAATTTCTCAAAATTCCAGTAGCAAAAATGTTCCGAAACGACCCCCATCCGTTTCGAAACGGCAGGCCATTTGCAAAGGAACCGTATCAGAACAGGGTGACCCGTTCCGAAACGCCCCCTGTCTGCAGACTCGTTTTGGCTGTTTTAAGGCACAAAGGTGCCCCAAAACACCACCAAAACACCCCACAACAACATAACAACTAAACTTAAGGTAACCCAACCATACTAGCATGCTTTAACAAGATTAAGACAAGTCTAAACACTAAGGCAAGACATCATAAGCCATGCATTCATACAACAATATTCAAACATATAGATAACCTCTAAGGCATATGGCTAACCTTCAAAATAAGCAATTTAGGCATGAGTTACAATTCAACATGGCAACACCAACCATGCAAAAGCAAGATACCAAGGAGTCTATACATGCTCCTAAACAACCAACAACTATCCAACAAAACAACACACGTCCCATTGCTCAAACTATTACATGTCCAACATTAAAAATCTATACTTGAAGCACTCAAGGCTAACAACCACACTTGGAGGCCCTCCACTTGCTCAAGCAACCCACGAACTAAGGATCTGCAATGTTGAACAAAGAGAGCGTAAGCAATGATGCTTAGTGAGGGTAAGCTCTAAAAACAAACCTCAACATTGCAGGGTCCGAGCACGATCTAGCCAAGGTAAAACACAACCACACCAAGGGGTCCACAAGAGCCATAAAGTAAAGATGCATGAGCAATATACAATATAAATGCCATGATCATGAGCTCAACTCTACAATACATGTAATCACATTTAACATTCAATTCATAGCTCATATGTCTCAACACATTGATACACATATCAATCAACATTGGCACCTAGCTTAGACCCGAATACGCGGATAGACATGTTGGAACTCACATCCAACAACCACATTACCTCACGGTGGGATTTCACTCATCACCGGTCTCGCGGAGGGGGTTCCACTCATCCTCACGCCCCGTCGATGGGATTCCACTCATCACCGACTACATTTAAATACAATTCCAGTCGAACCCGTACTCCTCCTTGGTGACTCAACGCCACCAAGGCCACGCGCGACTTTAGACTCATGTGTACACACTAACATCCTAATGATCGATCATTTGTATTCAAGTATACTAGTGCCAATATTTACTCATTTCACATTACTCATTCCAAACATTTCCGTGCTTAGCACGTACTCACCAACAACCATCATCAAGCATGTCTCAAGCATCACAAGTCATATTTCATCTCACATGTATAATACAATATACAAAAGCATCCATATCACATTTCATACGAGACATACATATCCACATAAGAGAGTTCATCCAAAGGCTCTAGATCAAGTTTAGGATTAGGCTACCACCCTAATCCTAACTCTAGGTGGGTCTACCAAGCCCAACCTAGTCCATATACTCGAACCAACTATTTTAAAATCATTTAAAACAATTTACCACTCACCTAGACACCCAAGCTCAACGACCAAGCAAGCAACTGCCTTCAACTTTCCAGATTCACTTCCGATGCTTCACTGATGCCCAAACTTGATTCTAATCAATCCCAAACACAAACAAAACATCCACAATCAATATCTTATCATCGAAACTAACCCGGAATGCAATTCAACCACAAACTACCATGTTGCAAGCATGGACAGTATCCATTTTTCACCAATTCGGATGGCCCCAAAACCTTGTCCAAAAACCATGTTTTCAACTTCCATTACACCCACAATTGATTCCAATTCAACCCCTATCCATATCACTATCAAAAGCCTATCAAAACCCACCTAAAACAACCCCCAAAACTCAACCAAAACCTCCCAAAAACCCCATGTTTGCCCAAATCCGAAAATTGTTCTAAATCATTTGAAATTCGCATATGATACACCCTTTGACTTCTATATACCATAACTAGCATAACAAATCAAAATACTTCATTTATCAACATAAAAATCTCATTTTTAATCAAAATATTCAAAACTTTCATTTTCTAAAAAACTTTATGAAAACTAAAATAAAAGGTACTTTTATGGAGGGGAAGATGAGGGGAAGTCAAAAATACCATTACCTTTCAATTTGGAGTTGAAATGGAGAAGCTTTTGGATGGAATAGTAGATTGGGTGGGGAGATTTTGTTTTCCCGTTGATGAAGAAGAGAATGAATAGTAGATGGGTTGGGTGTTTTTGTTTTGTTTTAATTTAAAGGCACAAAGACCTTTTTGCCCTTAATGAAATGGGGTATAAACAAGGGCACACAATCCATGGCTATTTGGGATTAAATTGCAAAACATAGTCAATCATTAAATTAATTAATTTGAAAACGAAACCCGAGCCATTATGTAATTTATAAAACCGAGCCCAAATAATATTAAAATATTATTTTTCACCTAACCCCTAAACCCGGGTGTTACAACTCTCCCCCACTTAAGGAAATTTCGTCCCCGAAATTACCTGGTGGAAACAGATACAGAAACTGCTCAACCATATCCGCCTTCCTCTCCCACGTGGCCTCTTCCACACCTCTATGTCTCCACAACACCTTGACCAACTCTATGGTCTTGCCACGTAACACCTTGCTATCAGAAGCAAGTATCTCAACAGGCTCTTCATTATAGGACAAATCCGGATTTAACTCTATTTCCTCAACGGGCATCACATGAGAAGGATCCGATCTATATCTCCTAAGCATAGACACATGAAAGACATCATGGATCTTCTCTAACTCAGAAGGTAACCTCAAACGATAAGCTACAGGCCCAATCTGCTCAACTATCTCATACGGACCAATGAACCTCGGACTCAACTTGCCCTTCCGGCCAAATCTCATTACCTTCTTCCACGGAGATACTTTCAGAAACACTTTCTCACCCACTGAGTACTCAACCTCTTTCCTCTTTAAATCTGCATAAGACTTCTGACGATCGGAAGCTGCTTTCAAACGGTCACAAATCAACTTCACTTTTTCTGTAGTTCCCTTAAGCAAGTCTGGCATAGGTAACAATCTCTGACCTGTCTCAGCCCAACAAATCGGAGTCCTACATCGTCTACCATACAAAGCCTCATAAGGTGCCATCTGAATACTAGACTGATAACTGTTGTTGTAAGCAAACTCAACCAACGGTAAGTGCTTCTCCCAAGAACCCTGAAAATCAATCACACAACAACGAAGCATATCCTCTAGAATCTGTATCACTCGCTCTGACTGCCCATCGGACTGCGGATGATAAGATGTGCTGAAATGCAAACGGCTACCCAAAGCACTATGCAAGCAACCCCAGAACCTCGAAGTAAATCTAGGATCCCTATCTGAAACAATAGACTTCGGAACTCCATGAAGTCTCACAATCTCACGGATGTACAAGTTTGCCAACTTGTCTAAGGAATCCGTAGTGTTCACTGCTAAGAAGTGAGCACACTTAGTGAACCTATCAACAATCACCCAAGCTGAGTTCTTCTTCGAAGGAGACAAAGGCAACCCCGACACAAAATCCATGGCGATCCTCTCCCATTTCCATTCCGGAATCTTCAAAGGATGTAGCAAACCTGAAGGAACCTGATGTTCTGCCTTCACTCTCTGACAAACCATGCAACGGCTCACATACTCGGCTACATCTCTCTTCAAACCAATCCAGAAGTAATCATTCTTCAAATCTCGGTACATTTTGGTACTACCCGGATGCATAGAAAAGGGACTTGAATGTGCTTCACTCAAAATCTGACGTCTCAACTCAACATCTTCTGGTACAACAATCCTATCTCTAAAGCACAACAAGCTCTCACCACTGAAACTATACTCAGTCGGTCTTCCTTCGGCTATGTCTTGAACATGAGGAACTAGGCTCGCGTCTTGCAACTGCTTCTCTCTAATCAACTGAATCAAAGAAGGCTTCACTTGCAACTCGGTGATCAAGCCACCATCATCAGACACACTCAATCTAGCAAAAATAGCTCTCAGCTCAACGGCCACTTTTCTACTCAAAGCATCGGCTACTACATTTGCTCTACCCGGATGGTACTCAATGGTCAAATCATAGTCTTTTAACAACTCTAGCCATCTTCTCTGTCTTAAGTTCAACTCTTTCTGTGTCATCAAGTACTTCAAGCTCTTGTGATCGGTGTAAACTATACACTTCTCACCATACAAATAGTGACGCCAAATCTTCAATGCAAAAACAACTGCGGCCAACTCTATATCATGGGTAGGATAGTTCTTCTCATGAATCTTCAACTATCTAGAAGCATAAGCAACAACTCTCCTATCTTGCATCAAAACACATCCTAAGCCTACGTAGGAAGCATCACTGTAAATCACAAACTCCTTACCTGAAACAGGTTGCACTAACACTGGGCATTTGTCAAAGCTTCTTTCAATTTCTCAAAGGCCTTCTGTCTTGTATCTGACCATTCAAACTTGACTCCCTTTTGCAACAATTTAGTCAGGGGAGCAGCCACCCTAGAGAAACCATCAACAAATCTCCTATAGTAACCGGCTAATCCTAGGAAACTCCTAATCTCGGTCACGGACTTAGGTTGTTTCCACTCAACAATAGCCTCAATCTTCGATGGGTCAACTTGGATGCCTTGGCCGAAACAACATGGCCCAGAAATACAACCTCTCGAATCTAGAACTCACATTTACTAAGCTTCGCATACAACTGATTGCTCAACAATCTCTGTAAAACAAATCTCAAGTGCTCATCATGTTCTTCTTCTGTCTTCGAGTACACAAGTATATCATCAATGAAGACAACTACAAAACGGTCTAGATAGTCTCTGAAAATTCTGTTCATCATGTCCATGAATGCTGCTGGTGCATTCGTGAGCCCAAATGGCATCACAAGAAACTCATAGTGACCATATCTAGTCCTAAAAGTTGTCTTCGGAACATCACACTCTTTCACCTTCAACTGATAGTACCCGGATCTCAAATCTATCTTCGAGAACACTGAAGCACCTCTCAACTGATTAAACAAATCATCTATACGAGGCAACGGATACTTGTTCTTCACAGTCAACTGATTCAACTGTCTATAGTCAATACACATGCGCATGCCACCATCTTTCTTTTTCACAAACAACACTGGAGCACCCCACGGAGAACTACTAGGCCTAATGAAACCACGGTCTAATAATTCTTGCAACTGAATCTTCAACTCTTTCGGTGCCATACGATACGGAGCTATCGAAACTGGATTAGATCCCGAAACTGTCTCAATCACAAACACAACATCTCTGTCAGGAGGCAAACCCGGCAACTCTTCAGGAAACACATCTGGAAAGTCACACACTGTTCTGATATCTTTCGGTCTAGCTTCACTCATATCCGGATTCATAACATAAGCTAAATAAGCCCCGCATCCAGAGTCCATCAACATATGGGCCTCTAAAGCTGACACCACATTAGACAAGAACTTAATGTTCTCGCCCACTACTACTACCTCGTAGTCATCAGAAAGCTTCAACAAAATTCTCTTTGTCTCAAAATCCACACTAGCCTGATGCTCAACCAACCAGTCCATACCCAAAATAATATCAAACCCGTAGAAAGGTAGTTCCATCATATCAACTGAGAACACATGACCCTGAATCTTCAGTGGACACCTCCTATACATACGCCTAACCACAACTGTCTCACCAAAAGAACTAGTAACATGCATACCTACATCTAAGATCTCAACAGGGATATCTAACTTCTGTGCATGCTCACTCAAAATGTAGGAATGCGTAGAACCCGAATCAACCAAAGAAAGCAAAGACATAGACTGTAACTCAAAATTACCTGCTATCATATCGGTGTCGTTCCCGGCCTCTCTCTGAGCATAAACTCTCGCTGGTCCTCCCGTCTCTGGCTGCACAGCTACAACATGAGCAAGGTTCCTCTGAGCATCTACCCTAGGTGCATCAGCCCTAGGCTGGAAGTAGCCACGACCGCGCCCACGGTCCCTCTGAAAGTCATTCGCTCTCGCAGGAGCCTGAGCAATGTTCGGTGCCTGAGCCACCTGATGCAGACAATCTCTCCTAAAGTGGTCCCTCAAACCACAGTTCCAACAAGCATGGAAGTTACCCCAACACTCACCAGCATGCTGTCTCCTACATCGGGTACACTCGGGCAAACGCCCTCCTCCTCTATGGCCCTGATGACCCCTACCATGGTGGCCACCGCCACGTCTATGATCAAACTGATGTCCGCCACCTCTGTGCCTCTTAGCATCTCTACCATCAAAGTGGTTATGGCTCTTGCCCGAGCTAGAACCACCAGCTCGTTTGGCCGAACCCAAACTATGCTCCAAATCCTTAGCCCTCGCGACCAATACATAAAAGTCAGAGTAGTCAGAAGCTAGCGTATACCTCTTAACCTCTTCATTCAATCCGTAGCGGAAACGGTTACAGCGTTCCACTTCAGTAGGAACCAACTCTGGGGCATACTGACTCAAGCGAACAAAGCGGATCTCATAATCAGTTACAGAAGCCTCTCCCTTAGTAAGAGCCATAAACTCTCGCTTCTTCTCATCTAAGTACCTCTGTCCCAAGTACCTCTTCCTGAAAGCGGACTCAAAGAAATCCCAATCTATCTCTGCCTCCGGAACCCCAGTGGTAATGGTGACCCACCTGGTGTAGGCATCACCCTGAAGCAACGAGATCACACAACCCAACCTACGTGCGCCCGCACAACCCATTTGAGCCAAGATACGAACTGTCTTCTCCAGCCATAACTCTGACCTCTCCGGAGTAGATCCCCTAAACTCCTCGGCCCCCAAGCTACGGAGCCTCTCCAAAGGTAGACTGGCATCGTCACACCTAGGTTGTGCTGCAGCCTGAGCTCCCGCAACTGCGGCCTGAAATGCTCCCGCTATTGCTTGCACAAGTGGAGTCATGTCAATTCCAGCTGGACCTTGGCCACCTTGGCCACCTTGTGGTCCATTTCCTCTGGCTCCATCCTCGCCCCCAACTCCAGGTGGAGGAGGTGGTGGTGGTGGAGGTGGTGGAGGAGCGCCAACTCCCACGGCCACCGGTCCTTCTATGTGAGCCTCCACACCAACTACCGGCTCAACAGGAGCCGCAACCCGTGGTTCCTGACGAACCAACCTCGGTCTAGACATTGCTCTCACAGATATCAACTACAACCACAACAACAAAACATACAAGCTGGGTTAGCAAGGCAAGGCTTCCAAGTGTTCAAGTAGGTTCCCTCACCTAAAAATCATTTTTCCAATGTAATAGTAGCAATGGGACTCGCACACACATGCTTTAAAATAAAACAATCAACATACTTGTCACACAAGCAATCATTCTTGCAAAACAAGTAAACACCGTGCAATTCACTTTAAAAACTTAAACTTACCTCACTTACCTGCCCAAGGTCTCGGAAACCTTTGGCTCTGATACCAACAAGTGTAACCCCCTCGTCCCGGTCTGGTCGGATGACCGATCCGAGTGGGCCACACGGGGAAAACCGAAGCGAAACCCGTTATGGCTTCCTTTCGGTTAACGACCCAGAAAATTTCTTTTTATTTTATCTTATCTATAGGCATAATTTAAATCCTATGTAAAGCACAGCAGCGGAAAATACAAACAATGTAACATGCACCAAACGACCAACACATTAATAGCTCATTTAGTCTTTTACAGCAGGCCGTTTCGAAACGCCCTTAGGGTGTTCCGAAACGCCTTGACTTAGTCAACAGGCCAGGGTCAACCATATGGTGACCGTTTGGAAACAGGGGTGACCCGTATCGAAACGACCTTGACGGTCAATATCTCGTGGTCAACGAGATTTGACCGTTTCGAAACATCAAGGGCCCGTTTCGGAACGCCTTTATCTCGTAAATTTCTCAAAATTCCAGTAGCAAAAATGTTCCGAAACGACCCCCATCCGTTTTGAAACGGCAAGCCATTTGCAAAGGAACCGTATCGGAACAAGGTGACCCGTTCCGAAACGCCCCCTGTCTGCAGACTCGTTTTGGCTGTTTTAAGGCACAAAGGTGCCCCAAAACACCCCACAACAACATAACAACTAAACTTAAGGTAACCCAACCATACTAGCATGCTTTAACAAGATTAAGACAAGTCTAAACACTAAGGCAAGACATCATAAGCCATGCATTCATACAACAATATTCAAACATATAGATAACCTCTAAGGCATATGGCTAACCTTCAAAATAAGCAATTTAGGCATGAGTTACAATTCAACATGGCAACACCATCCATGCAAAAGCAAGATACCAAGGAGTCTATACATGCTCCTAAACAACCAACAACTATCCAACAAAACAACACACGTCCCATTGCTCAAACTATTACATGTCCAACATTAAAAATCCATACTTGAAGCACTCAAGGCTAACAACCACACTTGGAGGCCCTCCACTTGCTCAAGGAACCCACGAACTAAGGATCTGCAATGTTGAACAAAGAGAGCGTAAGCAAGGATGCTTAGTGAGGGTAAGCTCTAAAAACAAACCTCAACATTGCAGGGTCCGAGCACGATCTAGCCAAGGTAAAACACAACCACACCAAGGGTCCACAAGAGCCATAAAGTAAAGATGCATGAGCAATATACAATATAAATGCCATGATCATGAGCTCAACTCTACAATACATGTAATGACATTTAACATTCAATTCATAGCTCATATGTCTCAACACATTGATACACATATCAATCAACATTGGCACCTAGCTAAGACCCGAATACGCGGATAGACATATTGGAACTCACATCCAACAACCACATTACCTCACGGTGGGATTTCACTCATCACCGGTCTCGCGGAGGGGGTTCCACTCATCCTCACGCCCCGTCGATGGGATTCCACTCATCACCGACTACATTTAAATACAATTCCGGACGAACCCGTACTCCTCCTTGGTGACTCAACGCCACCAAGGCCACGCGCAACTTTAGACTCATGTGTACACACTAACATCCTAATGATCGATCATTTGTATTCAAGTATACTAGTGCCAATATTTACTCATTTCACATTACTCATTCCTAACATTTCCGTGCTTAGCACGTACTCACCAACAACCATCATCAAGCATGTCTCAAGCATCACAAGTCATATTTCATCTCACATGTATAATACAATATACAAAAGCATCCATATCACATTTCATACGAGACATTCACATCCACATAAGAGAGTTCATCCAAAGGCTCTAGATCAAGTTTAGGATTAGGCTACCACCCTAATCCTAACTCTAGGTGGGTCTACCAAGCCCAACCTAGTCCATATACTCGAACCAACTATTTTAAAATCATTTAAAACAATTTACCACTCACCTAGACACCCAAGCTCAACGACCAAGCAAGCAACCGCCTTCAACTTTCTGGATTCACTTCCGATGCTTCACCGATGCCCAAACTTGATTCTAATCAATCCCAAACACAAACAAAACATCCACAATCAATATCTTATCATCGAAACTAACCCGGAATGCAATTCAACCACAAACTACCATGTTGCAAGCATGGACAATATCCATTTTTCACCAATTCGGATGGCCCCAAAACCTTGTCCAAAAACCATGTTTTCAACTTCCATTACACCCACAATTGATTCCAATTCAACCCCTATTCATAGCACTATCAAAAGCCTATCAAAACCCACCTAAAACAACCCCCAAAACTCACCCAAAACCTCCCAAAAACCCCATGTTTGCCCAAATCCGAAAATTGTTCTAAATCATTTGAAATTCGCATATGATACACCCTTTGACTTCTATATACCATAACTAGCATAACAAATCAAAATACTTCATTTATCAACATAAAAATCTCATTTTTAATCAAAATATTCAAAACTTCCATTTTCTAAAAAACTTTATGAAAACTAAAATAAAAGGTACTTTTATGGAGGGGAAGATGAGGGAAAGTCAAAAATACCATTACCTTTCAATTTGGAGTTGAAATGGAGAAGCTTTTGGATGGAATAGTAGATTGGGTGGGGAGCTTGTGTTTTCCCGTTGATGAAGAAGAGAATGAATAGTAGATGGGTTGGGTGTTTTTGTTTTGTTTTAATTTAAAGGCACAAGGACCTTTTTGCCCTTAATGAAATGGGGTATTCACAAGGGCACACAATCCATGGCTATTTGGGATTAAATTGCAAAACATAGTCAATCATTAAATTAATTAATTTGAAAACGAAATCCGAGACATTATGTAATTTATAAAACCGAGCCCAAATAATATTAAAATATTATTTTCACCTAACCCTTAAACTCGGGTGTTACAAGTACTAATCTAAAAGAATACTCACATGTAGTCCTTGTGGTACGTGCACGGTTAGATCGAACATGCGAAAGAGGTGATAGTTCGTTGTCTTCAAAATCAATGTCGTCTAAAACATATATTTAAACTGCATCAAATCTTATATCTAAATCTTTCAAAAAATTAAGGTTGTGTGATGCTAGAAACTCACCAAAATTCGATTGAAATAAGAAGAAGAAAAAAAATGTCGATAGAGAGGGAGATAACCGTGCGGCTATTGAATTGAAAACAAATTTTAGGGCACCAATTTTAGGGCTGGTGAGGTTTAAATAACCCATTTGATGGGTAAATTGCACTAGAAGCCATCCCACTATTTAGGGGCTTATATAATAGCACCCAAGCTTTACTTAATTTATATAATGACCCCTAAAATTTTAAATTAACTCAATTTAATCCTTTAACAAGAATTAGGTTCCCAAATTCAAATTCTTAAAATTAATTTAGGGTTTTAACCTAAATTCCTAAAATTTAGGGTTTTAAAATTCGAAAATTTTTTGGTGTTACAACTCTCCCACCCTTAAAAGAAATTTCGTCCTCGAAATTTTCAGACTTAACGATAGGTCCTAAAAAAACTAACACAACTTAAATTTCGTCGTTCTGGACTCCTCATCGTTCAACATAAAAGTAAAAACTAAAAACATAAAAAATGTACATGCTATGTCCTCTGGCTCATCATCATAACTCTTGTGAGCTCTAGTCGCGTATACCAAGCCTGGTCGTCTAGCACCTGATCTATTACTTTGTGCAGGTCTTTCTCTACTAGCATTACCTGGAGCAACATGTCTATTCTGACCACTACCTCTAGATGGTGCTTGTACTGATCTTTGAGATTGTGCCGAAACCTGGTTAGTACCATGGGCGAGAGGACAATCACTCCGAAAATGCTCTAAAGAACCACATAAGAAACATGCTCCCAACTTCTTCCGACACTCACCACTATGTCGTTTGTTACAGTAAGAACATATTGGAAAAAAGTGAGAACCTGTCAAACCACCTATACTAGCAGTTGGAACAGTAGAAATCAATGGTCTAGCTCTAGAGTAATCCTGATGGTCAGACTCCTCTATGGCCCTCTTCCTAGACCAATTCCCTTGATTGTGCTGAACAGATGCGGTCGGTTGCTTACTAGCTTGATCGGTTCCCAAAGATTCATGTTGCTTCTTCTGTACTTCAGTTTGCTCAGCAGTCCTAGCCCGCTGAGTAAAATCTTTATACACTGTATCCAAATGCAAGGCAACACCAATCTTAATCGAAGGTCGCAACCCTCTTAGAAACCAGTCACATTTTTCTTTCTATGTGGTCACTAACCCCGGAACATACTGGATTAGCCTCATAAACTCTATCTCATAATCATTTACGGTCATGTCATTCTGCTCTAAATTCATGAAATCATGTCGACACTGTGCTAAGTACTCTGGTACAACATAACGATCTCGAAATGACTGTCGAAAATAATCCCAAGAGATCTGACTGGCTGAAACAACATTTTCCTTAGCCTCCCACCAATTCTGAGCTTCACCTTGCAGCAATGATACAACATCTCTAAGCTTCCGATCGGCAGGATAATCCATCTCAACAAATAAACGTTGAAGCTTCTTCAACCAATATTCTGCATCCGCCAGATTTGTACCCGTCTTCCCATCAAATATTGTCATCCCGGCAGCTAAGAACTCAGTAGAAATAGGTCTCTTAACGCCTTCAAACTGGCGGAGGTAACGAAGCAACTCCCTATGCACTGTAGCAGTATCCAGGCCATCGGTCTCACTATCCCTAGAATCATGTGGACTATCATTCTGATTCTGTTGAACATGTGGATTCCTACCACTAGTCTGTCGAGCTCTAGTTTGATCCTCAGGTTTCTCATCCCCACCATCATTATGAATCTCATTCTCATTCTACGTCTGGTCAATAGGGGCAATTGATCACTCTCTAAAGCAGCGGTACGACCTCGACCACGTCCTCGGCCACGACCGGTCGCTAATCTAGAACTCTTACGTGGTGGCATAGTAATATATCTACAAAAAGAAATTAATCCTAAATTTAGAGTTGGTACTTGGAGTCTCTATTCAAAACACATCTTTAATTCTTTAAAAATAATAAATTTATCAAAAAAATTCCATTTTGCCCCAAGACATTTAATATGCATGCAAAAATCCTTTTCGGCTTAAAATTTTATATGAGCCTCACAGTCCGAGGGTTGAACTTAGCTCTGATACCACTAAATGTAACCCCTAAACCCGGCCTAGAAGAAAAGACCGAATTTAGAAAGTTACGTTTGAAAACTTTTCCCTCAAGAAATCTAATTTTAGAAATTATACTTTTAACTTAAAATAAAATAACAATGATTTAATAAATATCTTATAGTAAATAAAAATAGAAAATTTCATAATAAATATTATAATGTTTATATAAAATCTCTAAAATAAAATCATAGTAAAATGATTCTAGAAAAATAATCCCAAAATATAAATAGTCTAAAATTACATACATGTCCAAAAATAATAAATTAAAATCGGATTAAACTAAAATAGTTTCGTGCTGAATAATAAAATAACCGAATAAAATGTGAGATCCTTCAAGTACCACGTCGCCTAAAGAGACTGAGTATATCTGAAAAGAGAAACTATAGGGAAGTAAGCTAAAGATCTTAGTGTGTCTCTAAAGTGCAAGAAAATCATAGTCATAAAAACATAATAATAATTTCTTAAAATTCTTTAAAAAGATGATACAATATCACAAGCGTAATGCAATGCACCCAACTACGTCCACCAAATATGAGGAAGGTTCCCATAACCTCCTCCCTACGTCTGCCAATCCGAAGTGGAATTCAGCCCGAAGGGTGAAACCACTGAACTTCCTCCTTACAAATCCCAAACCCATGCTCATACACATATGATGTTTAAAATTCAAAACCAATTCCATAAATTCGATATTCCATAAACATAATTCATAAATCATAGTCCATAAATCCATAAATCATAGTTTCGTAAATCCGATGTTTCATAAATCATACTTAAAACACATTCTGAAATCATATGCATGTGATGTCAACCATACAAACCATAATGCATCTACACAAGGAAAACATGTAGCACAGTAAGAAAACACACCTTAAGCAGCAATAGCTGTAACGTCGAGACGAACGCCTCTCGCGTTCGAATCTAGTTGAGTCGGAACCTATGATATAAAATTCTACATTAGAACCTAACACTATGCCACCAATTAACACTAGTACTAATCTAAAAGAATACTCACGTGTAGTCCTTGTGGAACGTGCACGGTTAGATCGAACAGGCGAAAGAGGTGGTAGTTCGTTGTCTTCAAAATCAATGTCGTCTAAAACACATATTTAAACTGCATCAAATCTTATATCCAAATCCTTCAAAAAATTAAGGTTGTGCGATGCTAGAAACTCACCAAAGTTCGATTGAAATAAGAAGAGAAAAAAATGTCGATAGAGAGGGAGATAACCGTGCGGCTATTGAATTGAAAACAAATTTTAGGGCACCAATTTTAGGGCTGGTGAGGTTTAAATAACCCATTTGATGGGTAAATTGCACTAGAAGCCATCCCACTATTTAAGGGCTTACATAATAGCACCTAAGCTTTACTTAATTTATATAATGGCCCTTAAAATTTTAAATTAACTCAATTTAATCCTTTAACAAGAATTAGGTTCCAAAATTCAAATTTCTAAAATTAATTTAGGGTTTTAACCTAAATTCCCAAAATTTAGGGTTTTAAAATTGAGAAATTTTTGGGGTGTTACAATAATTTAATTTCAAAATATGTATATATAAAAATTTATAATAAAAGAAATTAAATTATAATAGTATAAATTTATAAATTTATAAAAGAAATTACACATTAAGAAATTCACTTTGTATGGATTTTAAATTTTTTTTATGTGTTATATCCATATTACTTCCATGTCATGGTGCGATTATTTGTTTCCTCCAACATGTTTGCATCACGTTTTCATTCATCTGTTATACAATAATATAATAAATATAAAAATGTTGTGAATAAAATAAAGAAGAACAAGAATAAGAACAAGAAGAACAAAGAGATGAGAGAAAGAGGGAGATTTGTATTATTCTTAAAATATAGAATTGTCTATAATGCCTTCAATGAATCACCTATTTATAGGCATAAGAAGTACATAATACATTAAACTCTAATTCATAGAGATAATATTCCTAATAATAAATAAATCAAACTCCTTTGATAAAGTTCTAATCATGATAGACATCTACATAGATAAATATTCATAACACTCCCCCTTGGATGTCTATGAAGATAATGTGTCTCGTTAAAACCTTACTAAGATAAAAACCCAGTGGGAAAAAAATTCTTTAGTGAAGGAAAAAGAGTACACACATCTTTGATACGCATAACATGTTGCCTCATTAAAAACCTTACCAGGAAAACCCATTGGGACAAAACCTCGGTTAAGGAAAAAAGAGTGCAACGCGTATTTACTCCCCCTCATGCAAACATCACAAAAGATCTTTGAATCTTCAGAATTTAATCTTAAATATCATTTTTCTAAAGATCGTGAGGGATGAAACTTTGGAGTAATATGTTCCATGATGTATCCACTTTCAAACTGAGATATACATCTTGCGTTATCTCCACACAAGATAGCTTTTATCATATCTTGTAAAAGTAAATCCACATATCTTTTGGATATGTTGGGTCAATAGTCTTAGCCAAACACATTTTTTGGCTTGCCTCGTGCATAACAATTATTTCCACGACATTTGAGGAGGCATCAACAAATGTTTGAAGATCTAAATGTAATGATCTTTGTATATTCATAGATATTTCTTGACCAACTAATATATAGTGCTTCAAGACTAAGAAAAGATATAATTATCTTTATTCACATCCAACAATCTTACAACTATTGGGATACTCAATAGATATGCTCTATTCATATTGAATCTTCTTTAAGATTCTTTCAGCTTATGTCTATTCATAGACAAAAGAAATATATAATAATGCTCGATCTTCAGGTCAAGATAAACTTAATGTCAAGATTCAAGTACTTGTATTGAAAGTACTTCATGAGTTTCCAATTTGAAGCTCTTTAGGAGTTCTAAAATTATCATAATGGATCTTGATCCAAACTCCTTTATAAAATACATAAGGAAATCTAATCATTCTTATAGTATTTTCTCAATTAGTATTCACTAAGGCGATTATACCAAATGCGCCAAAAATATTCATGAGACATGTCTAAATAAATTTCCTCAGAAATTTCCAAATGCTTATAACATTTTAGATCCTTCAAGGATAAATATGGATCCACAAATAATTAGACGCATGTAAAATTTTCAAAACTGCCAAAGTAATTGCATCCACCATGAAGTAATTAAAACTTTTCATAAATCACAGTTCAAGTCGTATTTACGACAACTTATTTGTGCCTCAATTGCATTACACCTTTAGGTGTTTGGACTGGTGGTCCAAATACTTCTATTTTAGAAGTTCAAAGCGTCTTTCAACATTGGCCAATTCAATATCTATACTTCTGGATAGATTTTATACAAGATCCTCGATTTCTTTCTTTACTTCTATAGAAGTATTTTATGTAAAATTGTTTGTAAAATCGTTGTCGACAACTTTCCAATTTTTCTAGTTACATTCTCGTAATGACATAACTCATCGAGATCTCTTCAAGATTTCAATCTTTATTCCAGGTACCTGAAACTCTTCAAGAGTTTTATTATTTGTTATGTCTTGGGTCTCTTCAGGAGCACCTGCCTCCAATATATGACCATCTCATATTACTTTCTATTTACGAGAATTTTGATCATTGGAACCATTTCAACTATCATGCTTCAGGCATGATTTACATTCTCTCGCTCTAACATGTAATTTAAACTTAGAGCATTTCAGCTGGTATATGAGACTTAATTACTCTCATTGGGTCAGTAAATATGTCTGGCAGTTGACATGTAATAACATGAATTATCTTATGAACTTCTAGTTCATATACGAGGATCTAGATAATGATAATTCATTTTCCTCTATCCAGCTGATTATTATCTCCCCCTGATGTTGAGAAAAATCATGTCATAAATGATTCTCCAATTAATGTTTAAGAATTTAAACATAAAAGGAGACTCGTACTCAATATATATTCTCAACCCTTTTTATTTACCCATTTTGTGCGTTGTGGTGGAGCAATTCATATCGCACATTCAAAAATCATAAATGGGAAATGTATGGTTTCTGACCAAAAACCAATCATAACGGGGAGTTTATTATAACTCGTTGGCTTGATGCGTATAAGTGTTGCTATATGGAAACACCATATAAATAATAACTCTTTTGTTCTCATAGTTTAGCTATTAAATAGGAAGCATCCAATTGAAATTTTGCTAAACTATATTTTTCATAATCAATAGGCTTTGTAACAACTGATATAGCCTAAAATATAAACCCACTAGCTTTTCAAGATGAATAGTCTAACTGCATAATCTGAATCTTTTTAGAATCAATCTCACAAACTTTTGGTTGTAAGTCGATAAAACAATGTAGATGCATCTACTAAAATTATATAATACTTTCCACATTTGTGGATATATGGGCCCATATTTCGTTCAGATATGCAAGACACAGTCTTAACTTCAGTACAAGAACTTTAAGTTCTAATTCTTTTGGTAAGTGGGATCATCTATATCCTTTGAGAACAAACAACACAAGAACTTCAGGTTCTTTTAGTAAGTGGAATTTAATCAATTCCTTTAAGCAACACAAGAACTTCACATTCTTTAATAAGTGGAATTTAATCCATTCCTTTGAGAATAAGCACCACAAGAACTACATGTTCTTTTAATACATGTGCATGTAAATCTCAATAATTTATGCACCATTATTGATCAGGATGGTCTAAGCGATCATGCCAACTATATATATGTGTATATATCTCTGAATTTGTAAACTTCTTGTTTACCATAACATGTAATTCAATCTCACTCGTACATGTCTAGTACGACCATCAAGATTGTTCCTTTAAATAGGAATATATTTAGCTCTTTCAGAGCTTTCAATTGAAATTATCTTTTGGTAGCAATATATAGCTCTTCTAGAGCTTTCAACTGACTTTTTGGCTACCAGAACTTATATCCATATTGGCTTATTTCAAATGCCAATTGATAACATATGTTATCTATAATTCCCAAAGGGATAGTTTGCGAACTCATATTGCTCTCTTTATGACTTTGACGAGTATAACGCACTGTGAATATGGAATAAAGTTCCATTTGACAATAACATATTTGCTCAACCAAAGCCTTTTGTGATATTAGTACTTCCAGTATAGTACTCACATTATTCCCTTGCATTTTAATCGAGAAATGCATAATTGTGCACCTTTCAAAATGTGCTTTGTTTCGTTTACTTCAGGTAATGAAAATATGTACTTTGTATCATTCACTTCGAGGAATGAAAAATATAAAATATAGCACATCATATCAAGTCGATTATCTATCAGAGATAAACTTTCAAGTGCTCTTCCGGAGTATTGATATTTTAGTACTTTGAGAAATACTACTCATATTTCCCCTTGCATTTAAATGGGAAAAATATTTCTTATGCTTAAATACAATATGAGTACTTGCATTATCTGCTAGGCATAAATAGCCACAATTCTAGGCATAAATAGCCATAATTCATTGGATATTTTATTCCGGAAGTAATCATATTCTTCAAATAATAAATTAACATAAAACATAAATAAATAATATGTGAAATAAATAAACATAAAGCAAACTAACATTAATAAATAAAACGAATTAACATTAAAAAAATAAAATAAATAAAAAAAACAATTATTCCTGTTAGAGGTTATAAGGGAAATAAAATAAATGGTAAATTATTCCCTTCAAGGGTTATGAGAAAATTAACAATATCTAATTGAGTTAGACCAATAACGCCATAATTATTTTCGCCATAAACAAATTTTGTTTGTATTTTATTTCATTTATCATTCATGATTATGGATAAAGTCCATAATACTTTGGCGTTTGACAAGTACAAAACCAATGGTTTATAACATCACATTGGTAAAAGGATTTCACTTCCTTAGAATGATCTTTATCACTCTTGTCATCCTTATAACTTCGCTACCAGCGGGTAGAAGTATTCTTAAAATGACTATATTTTTCATGTGTATATTCATAGCCTCGACCACGACTACAACTTTTAATGTGATTTTTTTATTCCTTCCATAATATAATCTCACATTCACTTCAGGGAATGGAGTAGAGCTAGTGGGCCTTTAAAACCTTTTTTACATATCCTTATCACAGAGAACAAAGATTTAATCCTCGTATGCGGCATTGTTAAACCTGTCCACAAGGTCCTTTAAAAACCTCCTCTGAGACCAGTAGCCTCGCAGAACGGGATGTCCAGCCAATTATACTTGGATTATATCGAAATTATGTCTCTAATTAAATAATGATTTACCATGTTTGCATTCACTTCAGGGAATGAAACAGATCCAATAATCGCATGGAATAAACATCATGCTTGCATTCACTTCAGGGAATGCCCCATCATTGATAATTGCATGGAATAAACATCATGCTTGCATTCACTTAAGGGAATGCCCCATCACTGATAATTGCATGGAATAAATATCATGCTTGCATTCACTTCAGGGAATGCCCCATCATTGATAATCGCATGGAATAAACATCATGCTTTGCATTCACTTCAAGGAATGCCTCCCATAAAACTTTTTGGGTCAAGAAGAATTTTCGTAACTTGAAATTGGGAGAAGTCTATGGTCGAGTTTTTCGACAAAGAAGAAAAATTGCTTTCGAGCAAATATAGACTTTATAACAATCTTTTTATAGATTGAAATTCACCATGATTTATCGTACATTAAAATCATAATTTAAAGAATAAAAATAAAATAAGAATTTACCGATATTAGTTTTCCTCTCGAGGAAAATGGAGACGTAGCAAATGACCAAAACATCTTCTCATAATGTCGTGTCTCTTTCCAAGTCATTTAAATACATGTAAAACTCAATACATGGTTAAAATATCAATATCATCAAATAAAATATTATAAACACATATTGATCTTAATACAAAGTTCAACCATTGTGTCAAAAATAAACATATATGAATCCATAATAATAAGATCTATATGTATGGGTTGAATTGAATATATTAGAAATCAGAGGATCTATGTCATAATTCTCTCTTAAAAAAAATTAAACCAACAAAGGTGTTTCATTAATGTACAGATCTTTGTTACTAAAAAAAAAAAACCTTAAACCTAGAGTACGTATTTTAATGAATTTATATGAAAGACTACGATAGTTCTACGTACACAACTTTGTTATTCATGATTACAAAGTATAGTCAGTAAATCGAACAGGCTTTACATGCACCATCATCAAACTTCATGAATTTACAAATATACAAACACAAATAATAATAATTAAGTATGAAAAGCATAAGCAGTTGAGTACCAAAAATGAAAACCCACAAATACTTTTGCTCAACAAACCTTAATCGATTCCATCGTTCCCTGCTTTAAAAGCCGAGGAGGCAGGTAAGGAAAACAACGCGACATTATCGATTTTTTCCGCTAATTAACCCTTTTAGGAACAAGAGAAAACACACGTAATTTACACCAAACACAATCTCTTCGTCTCTGTCGGTTCGTCTTTTGGTTTGTGAGAAGCCACAAATTTATCTCTTTCCAATGTTCGAATAAAATCAAACATACTTCCAAAATTTTCAAAAATTAAAACAAAGCTAAAATATAAAGAGTAAGACAATCGGTAACTAAAAAAATAAGGAGAAAAAAAACTTATCTTTGATTTATTCTATAATCGAATTCTTCCCGGTAACTTCTTTTGAATTATAACGATGAAGACCTCAGTTGATTAGAGTCTCGTGCTGATAACGTGTTGTGAATAAAATAAAGAAGAACAAGAAGAACAAAGAGATGAGAGAAAGAGGGAGATTTGTATTATTCTTAAAATATAGAATTGTCTATAATGCCTTCAATGAATCATCTATTTATAGGCATAAGAAGTACATAATACATTAAACTCTAATTCATAGAGATAATATTCCTAATAATAAATAAATCAAACTCCTTTGATAAAGTTCTAATCATGATAGACATCCACATAGATAAATATTCATAACAAAATATTATATTTAAAATTTTAATTTCAGAAAACATAGCAGCAGTGTATTCTAATGACATAATACCAAACGTAATCATTAAAATTTGATTGAATGATCACTTTGATTAATTCTTCTTTCTACTTTAGTCATTAACTTTTTAATTTTTATCAAAATGATCTAGCTTTTATGAAAATAATTAGTTTACTAACGATCAATATTTGTCACTGATGTAACATTATTTTATGTTAGTAAAAAATATCGTATTTGCAATTTTCTTAATATATATATATATATATATATATATATTATTTGCTATGTCAGTAATTGTTTAATTAATTTTTTTTAGACTGAACTGGTTTTATATTATTGATCAAGCTTGAAAAACAACATTAAAACGTAGTTTAGGTTTAAAACACAACCTAACTACTATAACCAAATCTACCAGTTCCAAAACTATGATAAGTCGGATTGCATCTGAAATGCACATAAAGATAAACCGACAGCTAGTAAACCTAGCATAAAGCTGAACAAACAATGAGGAGATCAAGGTTTCTCCTTTTCAGCAGCTTCCATTACAGCTTGTGGAGCTTCTTCGATCCAGAATTGTGGACATTGTATCTGTTTTCCTTCCCTCGCAAGTAAATGAGCTACTACATTGCCTTCTCGTTTCACAAAACCAAATGAAGATGAAGCTATGGCTTTTGCAGCCTCTCTTATATCATGAACTATTGGAGATATAATCGAATTATCTAGAGAAAGAGATTGAACTTTCCTCCATACTGTTAACGAGTCTCCCTCCACTATGACATTTGTGAAACCTACTTCAGATGCCAATCGTACAGCTTGCAGGCAGGCCCAAGCTTCAGTTGTAGTTGCATCCGCAACATGTTGATGTTGTATGACTCTGGCTGCCAAAATGAATCCTTCATAATCTCGACAAAGAACACCTGAAATAGACATCTTGGAATTCTGATCGTAGGCTGCATCAAAATTTACTATCACCACCCCCTCGGTTGGGGCTTCCCATTTCGCCAAAGGTGATGCACAGGGTTGAATTTGATCAGGCTCATGTGCTTCAAACTCCCTTAATTTTGCAGCCACAAATGCACATGCTTCAGGGATGGACGCAGTAGCATTTTCATGTATGACCCTGTTACGCATATACCAGATTGCCCAAAAAGAAATCATGGAAAGTACCTTTTGTTTAACATTCAACGTTGCAAACCACGAGGATAACCACTCCAGCCATCTCCCATTCACAGGATAAACTTGCATACTTAAGTTAAATGATGCAAAGAGTTGAGTGGCAAACGTGCATTCTCGAAACAGATGATCAATGTTTTCTTCACTGTGCTGGCAAATTGGGCAATTATTAACTACTTGCAGATGTCTGAGTCGAAGGTTAGTACGTGTTGGTAGGAAATTATTGGCCACTCTCCACATGTGAATCTTCACCTTAGCTGGCACCTTCATATCCCATAGCTCAGAAAAGAATTGTTCAGTTATCAGGGATGTTGCTACATTAGGATCAGCTCTCTGGAAATTTGGAGATGTTAGAAGCTTGTAACCACTCTGCACCGTATATTCCCCCGTCCTCTCCAGTCTCCATACTCGTGAGTCTGGCAAACCTCTTGATGAAAGTGGGATCTCGACAATACGTTGGACTTGATCAGGGCTAAAAAGTGCATTTAATACATCTATTTTCCAAGAAGCATTGTTGGTGTCAATAAGGTCTGCCACCTTTGTGTAGTTGATGTTGATATTTTGGCCCCTAATGAACCCATCCTCAGAACCTGGAAGCCATGATGCATTCCAAATATTGATATCTTGGCCTGAACCAACTCTCCAACCTATGCCTTTCTCCAGAAGCCCCCTAGCTGTCCATATACTCCTCCATATAAAGGACGGTTTTGAACATAAGTTAGCATGGAGGAAATCAGTGTTTGGGTAGTAACGAGCCTTTAACACTCTTGCAAGCAAAGAGTGTGGTTTGGTTGTCAATTTCCAGCATTGTTTGGCAAGCATGGCAATGTTAAATTGAGCCATGTTGCGAAATCCGAGACCTCCAAGATGCTTAGGACGAGATAAGTAAGACCATGAACACCAATGGATGCCATTCTTCATCCCGTTATGCCTCCACCAGAATTTATTCATTAATTTCTCCATGGATGCACATAATGATAAAGGTAGCAAGAAACATTGCATGGCATATGTAGGTAATGCCTGCAAAACACTTCTTATCATAACCTCCTTTCCTCCCATTGATAGAAAACGAATCCCCCAACCATCAGTCTTCTTATTGAATCTATCAAAATAGTAGTTGAAAGCCTCCCTCTTGTTTTTCCCCACAACAGTAGGTAACCCTAGATATTTTTCTGGGCTAGCTGATATTCTAACACCAAGAGAGGAACCAATCTGCTGTCGAGTGGAAGGATCTACATTTGAGCTAAACAAGATCAGGGACTTGTCATAATTGACACATTGGCCCGAAGCATTGCCAAAGTCTTGCAAAATATTTTTCAATGTTGTGGCTCCCCGTACAGTTGCTTCACCAAAAAGGATGCTGTCATCTGCAAAAAGAAGGTGACCAATCTCCATTCTTTGTCTTCCAACAGTGATCCCTTTAAGGATTCTCATTCGATTTGCATGATTTAGTAATGCTGACAAACCTTCTGCACAAATTAGGAACAAGTAGGGACTAAGGGGACATCCTTGCCTTATGCCACGAGAGGGTTTAAATCTTTCTCCCAAAGATCCATTGAGACTTACTGTATACGTGACAGTGGTAACACATTGCATTAGTCGATTCACCCAATCAGCATGAAAACCAAGTCGTAACATCATTCCTTCTAAGAAGCACCACTCCACTCGATCGTAGGCCTTGCTGAGGTCTGCCTTTAGAGCAAACGAACCCGAATTACTCCACGTTTCTGTCTCATCGAATGGAGAATTCATATGCCACAACTATGTTATCTGAAATGTGTCTTCCTGGGATGAACGCACCTTGGGATTGGTCAATGCAGTCATCTAGCATGGGAGCAAATCTGATAGCTAGTGTCTTTGATATTATCTTGTACAAAACGTTACAGAGGCTTATTGGCCTGAATTGAGTCATGTCTTGGGGAGTTTTAGTCTTTGGCACCAGCACAATTTGGGTGTCATTTATGGTTTCCAAATCTGCATTTGCATTAAGAACCTGTAAACAAAAAGAAGATACTTCCTCACCCACCATGTGCCAATATTTTTGATAGAAAAGAGCTGGGAATCCGTCCAACCCTGAAGCCTTCATAGGTGCCATCTGTTTAATGGCTTCTTTAACTTCATCTAATGTAAATGGGATCAGCAACCTTCGATTCATATCATTTGACACTCTTGGCTGAACTTTTTCATAAATAGAATCATCACACAAAGGGTTCGAAGTAGTGAACAATGTTGTAAAGTAATTAGTAGCCAAGTTCAAAAGATTACCATTACCTTCAATCCAATTCCCCTCCTCGTCATGCAGCCCTTTCACAGTAGTCTTCTTTTTTCTATAAGACGCATAATTATGAAAGTAGGACGTGTTTTTGTCTCCATGCCTCAACCAGTTTTGTCTTGCTCTTTGCTCCCAGAAAATTTCTTCTTTATCTGCCTCTATGTTTAATCCCAACTTGACCTCGGTTAGTTCAATTAACTTCTCGTCATCAGGGTCCATCGAAGAGAGTTCATTCAATCGTTTTTGGAGTCTTCTTTTGTGGCTGGAATTTGCTTTCTTCCTCATATTACCCCAAAGTAACAGCTTACTTCCCAGTCCTACAAGTTTGGTTGGAATAGGGTCTGTGGAGGATTCCCAAAATGATCTTATTTCATGTTCCAAGTCCTCTTCTAGGATCCAGTTAGCATCAAAACGAAAGAGAAGTTCTGGGGCCCTTGCATTATTAACATTGTTACTGGATAGTTCTATCAGCAATGGACAATGGTCCGATATACTGTGATTTAAGTGAGTCACATTATACGCAGGGAACCTAGCCCACCAACTTGGATTGGCCACAGCTCTGTCAAGTCTCTCCCTTATGTTGTTGTCTGCTAGCCTGCCACGTTCCCATGTGTACCAAGCACCCTTGAAGCCCAAGTCAGCTAGATCAGAATCATATAGAGCATCACGGAAGAGAGTCATGTTGGTAGTGTGTCTTTGTCTCCCTCCCATTTTCTCGAAAGCAAAGGCTATCTCATTGAAGTCACCTGCCACTAGCCATGGAAGGGATTGATCAGTTGCCAGTTGTCGAAGAAGAGCCCAAGAAGCTGATCGAAGATGTTCAACTGGATTACCGTAGAAGCCTGTAAACCTCCAAGGTCCATTCTCTTCATCCACAATTTCAACGTCTATGTGAAAGGCAGAAAAGCTTCTCAAGTTGACCTGAGAGTCTGGCTTCCAACCGAAGGATAAACCTCCTCTCGATCCAATTGCAGCTACGTCTATACCAAATCGAAACCCACATCTATGTCGTACTCTTTCCATCCTCCTTGCATCTAGTCTAGTTTCAATAAGAAACATAAACTGGGGATGGCAACCCCTCAGTGTGTTCCTGAGGCGGTTCATCGCCCGTGGCTTCCCCAGTCCACGGACGTTCCAGCATACGAGATTCATAGTTGCCGACCGCCCTGTTGAGTAGGGCTAGCCGAAAAATTCGAGTCATCACCAGGGGTAGCAGAATCAAAAACACCAGAAACAGCTTGCCCCTCACCTAACAGTCGTTGTCTTTTTTTCCCGTCTGTGGGTTCTAACGGGTTATCCTCTGCGTCCATTATAGTATCCACATGTCCATCGTACAATGGTTCAGTTTGAAATGAGGTAGTTTTGTCTTTTGTTACAGGATCACGTGGGTCGTTACCACGTACAGGTTGTTTCTCATGGGTACGTAACTGCCCATGCACGACAGTTCCCTTAATCCTTCCCGGAGCGGTTACATCCTCCTCCTCCATACGAAGCCATTTGCTTGGTTGTGGTGGTCCCCTCCGTGAAGGTGCTTTGATTGACAGATCCCATCCAAAGACTACATCCCTCGGAGCAATTGTTAACCTCATCGGACAGTAGCTCTCGCCGTGGCCAAGCCTCCCACAGATAAAACAGAATAGGGTGATTCTTTCATATTGAAACAAAACATATATGCTGCGATCCTTACCCAGCAAGATCTTTTTCTTCCTTTTCAGAGGTTCGTTAACATTAAGATTCACCCTGATGCGCATGTACTGTTTTCTACCATTGGCCACCAACTTCGAGTCGTATTCAACAAATTCGCCGATGAAGTTACCAAGTTGACGGGCCATTTGTTCTGACATCAATCCCGGTGCTAGATCATGTACTTGCACCCAAAATGTGGCCATAGATAACTCAACTTCAAGTGGATCTTCACCATTTTTCAACTGATGTAGAAGTAAGAGATGGCCGTTAAAAAACCATGGACATCCATATAGAACACGATCAATGTCCACCTCATGATAGAAACGAAAACAGAATCGTTTCTGTCCTATATCTGTTATAGAAATTCCACTGAGTGGATGCCATACATCGGCTATGGTGTTGCGCATCGAGAGGAAATGGATGACACTCGAGGTGAGAAACTTACCCACCAAACACAGTTCATACTCATAGGCAGATTCTATGACTTCAGGTGGTATTTCGATTGCCTCCTCCTCACCATCTTCAAAAGATAGGTTTGCAAGGTTAGCATCCATTTGAAGAGCAATTCAACTTGGACAGAATTCACAGGGACAAGGAAGAAGAAAGGAGAAATACGTGCAATACTGCAGACAAACGCGTGCAAACATGCAGACTTTTTGTAGGAATTAATCCTTATTATTTAATCATTATGATTAGTTTGTTTTTTTCTAGAAGAAGAAACATTTAGTTATTTATTCTGTTTAATTAATTTTATTGACTAATAATATGGTGACATGTATTATTATTTTATTGATCAATAGAAACGGTGCAGTAAATCTAGTAAGAAGGGATCCTTTCCAAGAGGTCCAATGCTTAACAATTGAGTTAAAATAATTAGTTGTTATATAACTGACATGTTTTTTAACTTTATTCTTCTCTATATATTTAATTTTTATTTATTTATGCTATACTTTACTGTTGACATGAGATAGTGCTACCTCTAAGGGCGAATCTAAGGGTGAGGCTACCTTGGCCACAGCCCACCCCATGCCCTCTAAAAATATATATTTTTTATTTAGTTCCAAAAATAAAATTTTTAAAAATTAGATTTTTTTTTATTTTTTTAAAATTTATGGTTCTTAAATTAGTAGTTTTTTTTTTGTTTTATTGTTCTCAAAATCAAACTTGAAAATTAAGATAATTTTATCCTTCTATTTTTATAGGGCATAAATGAACAGAGTATTCAATGAACTATTCTTATAACGTTCATTTATTAAGTTAAATAAACGAGTATGAACAAATTTCGTATGTTCGTTTAATAAACATACAAACACGAACAAATGTGTGTTCAGTTTGTTTATGTTTATAAATAAGCTGATTTATTTATTAATGATATCTTTTATAAAAAAAATTAAAATAACATCTCTCTATTTTTATATTTAAATTTCAACTCATTAATCTAAAAAATATATATTATATTTGCCATCGCTACTGATAATTTGACAAAACAAATTATGGACAGTGTACTCTAATGACTCACTTGGTAGATCATATGTGTAAAAGGAGTGTTGGGTATAAAAGATGGACGGAAGATTTGTTATTACATCAAGGAGTTTGGTTTGTTGAAAATTATGAGATATATATATATATATATATATATATATATATATATATATATATATATATATATATTATTCTTACCTTGTGTTCGACAAATGTTAAAAATAGGTGTTATGTATGAATATATCATCTTACCTCATGATAACTTTATTATATTATTGACATTAAATTCGGTTTTAACTATAATATATTTTAATTCAAGAATAAATAAAATGAAATAAAGCGCTGCACAATCAAAATTTGTTTAAATTTTAAACAATATTTTTTAAGGATATCAGACAAACTCATAACCGTAAATTTTGAATAAAATTAGTTTAAATTATTGAATAAGTGATAATTTCTTATGATATCCAAAATAAGCAACAAAAAAAAACTAGCAACTGAAGCTAATATTCAATAAAATATATCCTTATAAATAATAGTAAAAGCATAAATTTAAAAGCCATTGATACTTATTTACATCATTGTAAATAAGTATTTACATCGTTGTAAATAGGTATTGACAACTTATTTACACTTAGTCATGTATGTTCGTTAACAATTAATCACATTATTTTTAATTGTTACTCTATTTTTAAATTAAAAACTATATAAACGAGTTATATTAAATAAATTTATTATTCTGTTTATATTGGGCCAGTCAATAATATTTTTCTAGATTCGCCACTGGCTACCTTAGTTCTCAGCAACAAGTGTTGTATGTTAAGGATTAAAGTAGATAAAAAAGAGTAGTGTCTAAGTATCTATTCAATCAAATATTAAAAATATTTTTTTTTGGCATTATGCCTATTCTAATACTATAAACAAAACAAACAGTATTACAAGCATAAACTTGACCTCTCCAAGAATATACCTTAATTCTATTATTTACATCCGTAATTCAGTAGTGAAAAAAATAAAAACTAGTTTTTTTTTTACCATCATTTTCTTTCCTTCTTTTTCTTTTCATTGTTTCTAAAAATACAAAATGAAAGAAAAATATTTTAAGCTCATGTGGTATTTTTTTTTTTAAATTTTACCTAGCTCTTCTTTCATGTTGCCGCATCTTGTTTTCTTTTACGAGCAGCTCGGCGTATAAAAGCTCATTCCATAAATCTGGCACACCGGGAAGGCACCAATGGCTGCAGTCCTGGTATTTTAGAGGCGCTAGTCTTTCGTCCTCTGTGAGCTTTTTGGTTGGGTCTTGGCGGTAGATTGAGGGGTGGCCATCCTTACGGAAATCTGTCAACCGGGTGATATTGAGGTAGGTGATATGCGTTTTCATCCCCTTCAGCACTCTTTCTAACACCACCATCATTGGCAGATATGGCCTTAGATACGTCTCGTTCCTGATCGGCTCCGTTTCGCTGTCACACGCACCTCCGGAATTCCATTGTCCACCACTGCACAAACCCATGAATCGTTTGTCAAAGACTGACTGACTCATAGCATGAAATTCAAAGCAATGCCATATTTGTACCTGAAATGCGATGTGGAATAACCCCTGAAGAACACCATAGTCTTGGTATGGTTTACACTTGTATCAACCCATCTAGCCCACGTTGTCAAAGCTTTTCGAAAGGCCTCCAGAACATTCAATTTATTGTAGACATGACTACCTTCCTGGTAATAATCTTTCCTGGAGAATAAAAGAGGAAGAAAAACATTAGAATCAATAGACTACCCAATAATAACAGCCATATACGGTGAAAATGTGATGAACCAACCCTTTGGCAGTTTTCTCGTGAGTCCACCAATGGCCTGTATTAAAAATAAGGATATCTGCCGATTTGTATTCATCAGACGATTTCCCAACAAGATCAAGCCGCAGTGTCTGCTTCTTGGCGCTGTTTTTGTCCGGTATTTCCCATTCTCGGACCAGGAAAGGAGATACAAAGAACTCTACAGTGAAGTTATAATCCTATTCAAAAGGAAAACAAAACAAGTTCCATCAAATTTATGCATCAAAGATGAGCAATTTAAATAGCAAAAGGAAATCGTACCTTGAATACAAAAGAATACGAAACTTCATGCCGAAAATTATGTCTTCCTTTGGCTTCATAAACATTTTCTGGTTTTATTGCAGCGTTTCTCAGGATGCAAATCAGAGATTCCCACATATTCCTATTTAAAGAGTCCCCAACAAAAACAACCCTCTTCCCCCTCAATAACTCCAACATGTGACCACCATTCAATCTTTAAACAAAACAACACATCATAATATCAGTTTGGTTAAAAACAAAACAAAATTAATGAACAGAATCAAATAGATTCCCAAAGGAAAATGAAATATGATGACCTGCATGACTACTTCAAAACCTAAATTACCTTGGTAAAGTGCAGCCATTAGGCTTCCATTTCAGTTTCTCATAGCCTTCATCGGCTCTTCCATTGGCAAGACAACTAAATTGCTCATCGATGAACGAACAAGACCCAGGTTTATAAAGCGGGTAGGAATCATCCTTCACCCATTTCCCATCAAACAAATCGCAATTCATCAAAGAATTGATTAAATTTTCCATCCCCTCTTTGTCTGGCAACCCTGAACCACCCCCATTCCCCTGTTTGTCTGGCAACCCTGAAGCACCCCCATTCCCCTGTTTCTGCGTTATGGACCCCAAACCCTCTTGCACCTTCCCAGAACGTAACTTGTTGGAAGATCCAGATTTTGGTGAAGAATGTGTGCTCTGATTACCCGTCTCTGGGGTTTTTCCAGAGAGCGTTGCATTCTGGTTAGACTTGAAAACATGAGCTTTATCAGAATTCTCTTTGTTTTCAGCCTGGGGAGGAGGAGAAACGGTGGATTGATTTGCATGCAAAACTGAACTCTGGGTGTTGTTTATACGACCGGTGGGAGACCCAAAAGTTGTGTTTTTCCAACTGGGGAATCGCTTTTTTTTGTTGAGAGATTGGGTTTTGTTGGTATTTTTCCCAGAAAGTAGCTCCTCAATGGGTTTGGGAAACTGAGTTGCATTGTTATTAGAAGAAGAAATCGAATTAAGAGGTCGCCATTGTTGTTGTGAGGAAGAAGTATTGGGAAAGAAATAATTGAAGAAAGAAGATGATTGAGATCTAAAAGAATAAGCAGAGGAAGTAGGTGAAGGCCTGGAGAAGGAGATGTTGGTGACCCATGGAGAAGAGGAGTTAGAAGAAGGGGGGAAAGCTAAAACATAAAAGAAACCGACGAAGCCAAACATGAAGAAAGCAACTATTCTTCTTGTTTTGATGATTGAAGAAAGATTCTTAAAATCTGCTGCAGGGATTGTTGTTGTTCCTCCATTGATTGGCGCGTACTTTGCTATGTTCGCCATGGAAGACAACCTTGATCCCCCTGAGTTTTCTCCTCCAACTCGGCTACAACGAAAATGGTTTGGATTTAAATTAGTGTAGCTTATATACCAATTTAAATTCAAATTCGTTTGGATTCTTCTAATTTTTTATATGTTGGAGGTTATTCAGGAAGTTAAATTAATAAATTAAATACTTTTAATAGTTTTAATAGATAGAAAACAATTCGTTTTTCTTTAAAAAAAATTGAAAGGGTAGATAGTTTTGTTACAAAAATAGATTACTAATTATTTTTTTAAAGTAAAAAAAGTTAGTAGCTTTTTAACTAGAATTGCCTATTTTTTATTAAAAAAATACTTATAGATAAGTAATTATTAGTTTATTACTATTATCATTATTTTAATTAAGGTGGTGTTATTCAATTAGTGATGTCATATTTAGTATAACTAGTTTCTTTCTATACATATCTTGTATGTGTATTTATACATTTAATTAGCCTTTTTTTTAATTAATTACATTACATGTAATAAAATGTTTAAAATATGTTATATTGTTAATCTATGAATTTCAACAATTTAATTTACAAAGAAAGTGTAACTCAAAATATAATTAAATATTCTTTGGACTTATTATTTGTTGTTTTAATATAAAAATAAGGGTAAACTACATAAATGACCACCATACTATTGGAAAAGTCGCGATTTGATCATCTTACTTTTTTTCGAAGCAATTAAACCATCATACTATTAAATTGGGTGCAATTTGACCACCAGCCGTTAGAGGTTAACGGCAGGGTGACGTGGCAGTTAAAAAATTGGTATAATAACACATTTAGTCCTTATTATTTACACATTTTTTTCAATTTAGTCCCTCACAAACTCAGTGCAGTTTGTGCACCTTCTCTAGCTCTTCTGATATACCTGGATTGCCTTCTCTAGCTCTTTCGAAGTCTTTCAATTGTGAGTTGCCCTATCAACAAAATCAAATTGATGTTTTTTTCTTTATTAACTAGTAATTAAAATATTGCTTATGACAGATATTAGGAAAGGATTTGCTATAATAGGCACAATCACTCACAGAAAAAATTAAACTACATTCACAGGAAAAGAATGATTAGCTTGCTTGGATGAAAAGCAAAGCTATCTAACTCGAGACAGTTAATCTCGTTTATTCAGCTATCATCAATCTCTCCTTTGCCAGATAATTTCGGAACCATCTTCACCCACCACATTTTTAGTAGCATGCTGCTCAAAGTACTCTGAAGCCCTATTTTTTCCCACCCAACATCTGCATCTAAAGGCCAATCTGAATCATCATCTTCCACCACCATCTTCTTTCACCTTTTACCAACTTCACTATCCTTCTCATCCTCACCTTATTCACTGCTACTGTCAAGATCAAACTCAGTTCCAAGTCTAACCTTCATCACATTTTCCTTATCTAAAAAGCTTTCGGATTCTGCTGCCAAATTGATTCAAACATTAAAATAGCATACACGGGAGGGCCAGGTGCTGTACGAATGACTAAGAGAACAAATAACATTAAAATAGCATTCACATTTTTAATACCACCTTATTCACGTTTTTTTAATTATTAGTTAATAAGGATTTGCTATAATATCTGCCCCTAACTTGCATATGTCGATTTGGTTGTGGCGAGTTTGTGAGGGACTATGCTTGGATTCTATCCAGTTAGGTGCTGCCTTCGAAAACAAATAAGTATATATAATATATCGCAGGAATTATATTGCAAAACAGCACTTGGTGTGGTGGTAAGCCAACTCTCCTTGTGCTTGGGAGACACAGTTTCAACTCCCTTTGAGTGTGTTTATTGTTTTCTCCATTTTCATCCTTTAATCAGGTGGTGACACGTGTCACTACCTTATTGGAGGGGTTTAATTATTTATATTTGATTAAATTATATTAAAATGAATTTATTTTATTAAATTAAAATTAAATTGAAAGAATGTGTAAATAGTAAGGACCAAATGTGTTATTATACTCATATTTTTTTTAACTGCCATGTCATCCTACCGTTAACCTCTAACGAATGGTGGCCAAATTGCACCCAATTTAATAGTATGATGGTTTAATTGCTTCAAAAAAAGTAAGGCGGTCAAATCGCAACTTTTCCAATAGTATGGTGGTCATTTATATAGTTTACCCTAAAAATAAAGATGTTCTTGTATTTAAGTAAGAAATTATTTAAAATAGTAAAAATATTGTTCATATGTAACTTTGAATAGTTTACATTATAATTTTATTTTAATTTAAAACAAGTATAAGTTGTTATTTAGAATTAGAGTTTCATATATATTTACCTATTATGCCTATGAATAGACGATTTGGAAAAGACATTGTACACAACTTTCATAAGTTCCTCTATTTTCTCCCATTTATTTTATTCTTATTATTTGTTTTATTTAAAATACTTTATCATCATGATTTCGCTCAATAACTGTAGTATTTGTTGATGATTCTCGAGAAAAAAAATTATTTTAATATTAATAACTACATTTATCATATATTCAACTTACCTTAAAAAATCTGATATACTTTTTTTATTAATATATATTAATATATTAGTTAGTTAATCATTCTTAAATTAATGTTAGTACATTCTGATCTATTATTTGGGTGAAGACTTTATAATATATATTGTTTTAGTGCATTCTGATTTTTTTTTTCAAATTAATAATAATGAGATTAGACATATATAAAAAAAGGCAAAAGAAAATAGCACTATTGCGCAATGCGCAGTGCACACATATTTAGAATTTTGTGTTTAAAGTGCGAATGAAAATCTTAGGGTAAAGTACACAGACAGTCACTGAACTTTGATAAAAGAAATAAAATGGTAACCAAACTTTCAAAAATCACGAAGTAGCAATTAAACTTTAAATTTTGAAACAAAACGGTAATTGGGGCATTAAACCCCGTTAACCCCTAATAAAAATTTGACTGGGTATGCCACATCCCCACCCAATTTTCCATCTCATATTTAAAAAAATATTAAAACCATATTCCACGTCTAAGCGTGTAGATTTGAACAGAAATCCCTCGTTCTTATCATCTTCTCTGGTTCTTAGCTGATCTTTTCCCTCTAAAACGAATCCAAATCGAATAAATTTTTTTGTTCGAATTACAATAATTTCCAATTTCCAAAGGAAAAAAGGAGCAATAGCGTGAACACGAAGATTAAGAGAGAAAGAACAGAGAGATTTGTTAAAAAAAAAATCCCAACTACAGTAATTTTTCTTTCTTAGCTTCACACGAAATGAATGGCTCTCCCTGTAAAGTGACAACAGCTAGCTAACCTGACCACCATAGCTAGGTCCACCACACCTATTATATCAACGATTGCCCACATTTGGTCCCTAGCAGAATACCACGGTTGGGATTTTTTTTTCCAGATTTTTTGTTGGTCGGTCTGCCCATCGACGCTTCAAGAGTTCTCTCGTAAGAAAAATTTCCCCTTTTTAGAGTTTCCTTTGGAGCTGATTTTGTAACTTTTGAATCTGAAATTTTATTTCTTTTTTTCTTGGTATTGATGGGTGTTTCTTGTTTTGGATGAGTTCATTGTTTTTGTTTTGGATTGATCTGTTCATAGAATCTGAATTTTTGTTGCCTAGATTTTAGGTTTTCTTAGTAGAATTCAGTCATTGTGCGTAATTTGATGAATACAAAGAGAAACCGGTACTGCAATTGAAACCTAAAAATTCATCAATTTGAGCAAATCTAGATTTTTTGATGCCCAGGATAATCCGTATATGGTTTTGGAATTTTGACTTCTTTTTTTTGTTATTCAATTCATGTTGTTTGAATTTCTTGATTTTGCAGAATAATTATGTTGAAAACTTGTTTCGGGTCTAATTATGGAGTTCCTATGATGCTGCTAGTATTAAGCTTGAGTTGTTTTTACGGTTACGGTTTCAGTTTCTTCTCGATTAGTATGCTTGATCTTGTTAAACCTTGATGTTTGGATTTTGCTTATGGTTCGAGTTGTTCATTTTCCTGCTGCATATGACTGATTATTTTTAATTTTGAAATATGACGTGGATATGGTTTTATTATTTTTTAAATATGAGGTGGAAAACTGGGTGGGGATGTGGCATACCCAGTCAAATTTTCGTTAGGGGTTAACGGGGTGTAACGCCCTAGTTACCGTTTTGTTTCAAAATCTAAAGTTTAATTGCTACTTCGTGATTTTTAAAAGTTTGGTTACCATTTTATTTTTTTTTATCAAAGTTCAATGACCGTCTTTGTACTTTACCCAAAATTTTATGTGTTTATATTTGTTGCGCCATATGTGCGCACGACTTTTTTTTTAGAAAGATGGAAAATAGTGCATTGGCTCTCAATAGTTTTAAAATTATTTACTTTTGTCCCTGTATAATTTCGTTAACCTTATTTTGACCCCCAAAAGTTTTTTTTTCTTCACAAAACTACTTGTTCTATTCATGAATCATTCACCTCGGTGAACAAAGCTACTTATGTAGTATTGCACAAAGGATTTGTTTATTTATTATATTATGTTAATTTGCTTAATGTTTATGGCATAACAAGTAGTGAACACGATATTAATTATAGAAAATTGAAAATTATGAGAGTTGATATTTTTAATCGTGTTTTGAGTTTTACATAATATAATGGCTTGGAAAGAGACATGACATAAAAAGATTATGAGAAGCTATCTTGGTAATTTGCTATGTCTCTATTTTCCTCGACAGAAAAATCAATATCGGTAAACACTACTTTTATTTTTATTCTTTAGACTAAAATTTTGAAGTGCGATAAATCATGGTGATTTTGTATCTACAAGAAAATGAATTTTATGTTGAATAGTTTTAATTTAACAGTATGATTGTTATAAATTTATATTTTACATGATAAATCACTATTCAGTTAATGAACATAACTCATTTGATTCAAATTACTTAACAACTAAATTTATGTGATCAATGTATCACTGATGAGGATATGTTAATAAAAACATACTCAATTTTTCATTCAAATAATATTTTCCTACAGACACAATATCGTAAAATATTATGAGTTAATATTTTATCTTATTGTGGCTGAGCAAAATAATGAGTTACTAATGAAAAATCATAAATTTCGTCCCACTGGCTCTACTTCATTCTTTAAAGTGAATACGACATTTTATAGTTGAAAAAAATAAATGCTACATTAGTAGTTGTGGTCGCGATTGAGGCCATGAACATAAATATGAATAAGATGATCGTTTTAAGAATGCTTATACTCACTCGAAAAGAGATTATAACGGTGACAATAGTAATAAAAATTATATTAAGAAAATAAAATCTTTTATGTTATCATTGCAATGGTACAAATTATTGATCTTGTACTTGTCATACGCCGAAGTATTGTAGACCTTTATTTATAATCATAAATGATAAAGAAAAGAAAAATAAATTTTTTTGGGGAAAATAACGAAGATGATTGTTGATTTCATCAATAACCCTGAAAAAAATAATTTACCTTTTAATTTATTTTCTCATAAGGGAATAATTGATCTTTTAATTTATTATTTTATATGTAAATTTACTTTACAAGTTGTTATGTTTTATATTTTCTTGCATATCTATATATTTTAATATTTTTCATAATGTTTTTAAATTTTTTTTATAGAATATGAATACTTCTCAATCTGCAATAAATGATGAAGATATATGCTTAACAAACATTGTAACTACTAATACTATTTTTAAGCATAAGAAATATTTTTTCCATTTAATAATACAAGAGAAAAATATGAGTACTATATTTGAAAGTATCGATATCATAGGAGGCTCCGGAAGAACGAATATATTATTGTCAAATGAAACTGAATTTCAAATTTAGAATGCATTATACTCACCAAAGTTGTAAATAAACTTATTGAATTTAAAAGACATTCGTAGAAATTGATATCATATTGAGACTATTAATGAATGGATGTTGAATATATCTAAATTATGAGTATAACTCAATGCAATAAGAAAATTTTGAAAAAAATTGTCCGCACTCGTACGGATTGTACTACACACGTATGAGTGAGATTGAATCACATGTTATGGTAAACCATAAGTTTAGAAATTCAAAAATATCTATATATATATATATACATATAGTTGACATAATCAGTTAAATCATCTTGGTCAATAATCATGCGAAGAATTATTGATATTGATATGCACATTTATTTAAAGAAACTAAATTTCTTGTGTTGCTTGTTATCAAAAGAATTGATTAAATTTCACATGCTCAAAGAGCTTGAATGAAATGTAATGGCCCAGTTTTCGAATTAGTGATTCGGGTAAGGTAATTGAGTTTTGATTATTTTAATTAAAGACTAAATTGAAAGGAATCAAGACTTTAAAACTCAATTTTAGTGGTTTTGGTGACTAAAATGTAAAAGAGTTGAAGTTTAATGCTTAAAGAGTAAGGTTTTTAAGAGTTAAATGGTCATGTGAGTAATTTACTCATCGGTGTTTTAGAGACATTAAAGTGGATTTGTTATTGCGTGTCTGATTAGAAAAGGAAAAAGAAATAAATAAAGAAGAGTGAGATATTTTAGAGAGAGGAGGAATGATTGAAGCTTTGTTTCACCACTGTTCTCGTTGTCATTTGTCGGAATAAGGCTCGTGAAGGTTCAAATATTGCAAAACATGGTTCTCTGCTGCTATTCGTCGCAAACCAACATCACCGGTGAACTCATTATCATTGTAAAAGTTAGTCTGGAGCTCATCAGACTTTTCCCGCCATTAGAAACCGCCGCACGCGCCGTATGCACTGTTGGTCATGTGCGGGCTTCATCTTATAGTAGGTCGAAGCCATCAAGTTGCATTGAAGTTGGACTGTTTAGCCATTTTTTACCAAGCCACAAACTGCATTGACCGAGCCGTCAAGCCAAGCCATTTGAGCCCTTGACTAGTTGACCTGTTGACCAGCTGACATTTGACCTGGTGTTGAGTTTGAACGAGGTGTTGGCCGTTGACTTTTTAACCCGAGTTAACTTTTTCTTTAGGACCTAACTCGTGGGGTTTTTGACGTCATGCGTTCGATTCCGCAACCCGTTTCACCAAATTTGAACCTGATAAGTTGTTTTTAACGTTTGCCATTATGATCAAGCATGTTTATCACGTTTAAGTATTGTTTTTGATGTAATTCGAATTACTTTGAATTTTAGGGCTGTGAGATGTCTAATATTGGATTGTGAGGGATCATAGGAGCATTTAAGGTCGACCGTTGTAGCTCTAAGTCGAGGTAATACTTAAATACCTCTTTGAATTCGTATGAATAAAGTTTGTATGTTTGATTAGATTATAAATTCGATGCATGGTTTATGTGTATGTTTAATTATGTTGTTCAATGGTAGAAATCCATCCTTGTATTTGAAATGGCTGTTGTAAGAGTGATACAATATAAATATTGGGTTTTAGGCCTTTGGAAATTGGATTAGGAAATTTAAAGAACCCTTGTACAAAATAATTGATATTGTTTATTGTTGAGTGGATCGAATAAATCGATATGACCAAGAGGGGGGTGAATTGGCACTTTAAGAATTGAAAGGAGAAAAAAGAACAATTAAATATGAAGAACAAGACAATTATAATGGTTCAAGCTTCTAAACAAGCTCTACATCCACTACCTTAGCTCCCACTAAGGATTTTCAACAAACTCTTTACTAATTTGTTCTTCCCCCTTTCTAGGCTAAGGAGGAAACCTTTACAAATCCAATCTTTCTACCCAAAGATTGAATGCCAAGACTCTCAATTACAAAGAACAAAAGGTAATTTGAAATGTATCTCTCACAAGACTAATATATTGCCCAATTTCAAACCAACACTCCCCAAACTTGAAAGAAAGATAAAAAATTGCGAATTTTACAAGTTGAGTACACAATTTGAATCTAATAGGCTCAAGGGTTTGGAATAATTGCTTTGATGTTGCTTGAAGGTTCAATCGATATTGATGGTGCTTTTTAGGCTTGCTTTTATACATTCTCATTGATTTCTAGTCGTTTGGGTGGTTGAGATCATCAATTGAGCCGTTGGGGCTCTCTTTTCCCTCCATAAATATTGTTCTGCAACTACCTGTATCGGAACACGAGACCCTATATCAAAGCGGACAACAAAAAAAGAAAGAGCCGTTGTGTGTAAGAAGGGACTGTATCGAAACAACTATAGCCTGTATCGAAATAGTAAAGTGCAAAAAAGGATCGTATCGAAACGGGAATAGGTTGTATCAAAACGTTTTGAAATTGTAAACTTTTGTTTCGAAACAACATAAAGGTGTATCGAAACACTTAACCAAATTTTCAAAAGTTCGTTTCTAACAAGTAACAACTAGTTCATTTAATGCTTGATTTTGAAAATACTTAACCCCTGTATCGAAACGGGTATGAGTCGTTTCGAAACAACACTTAAAAATCAAAAGCCAAGCTAAAGGTTGTATCGAAACGAGAATAGTCCATATCAAAACGGATATTTCTAGTGGAAAAACGTATCGAAACACTTTGAGGGTGTTTCGAAATGCCTGGGCAATTTTGTGTATTTTGGCTTTGAAACACTTAGAGAATTTATGGGGGTTAAGATTTGACTTCAAAACATTTGAAGTATAATTTTTTCTTGTCAAATGTAAGTATTTTGATTACTTAAAAATTTATTTACTTTGCAATTTAGTCCTTAGATTATTTGTTATATCAAAATCAAATATTGGTTTTGCAATCTCCTCCTTTTTGATATAACAAAACCAAAGCAATTTTAAACTCCCCTTAAATTGAAGCTAGGCTTTGAAAAATATTTTGAAAAAATTTAGCGTAACCCTTCTCCCCTTTTTTGTTAGATCAAAATCAATGAAGGAATATAATCACGAGATAAAGCAATATATCACAAGATCCAAACAAAGCATAATTAAAGAAACATAATTTCATTAAGCATAATAAACCGAAGCAAAATAAGTCTATAATATCCAAACATGAGAGCCAAACTTAATACCTAAAAACAATAAATCAAAGCATAAGTCTTAAAGCAAAAACATAGATAGGTGCAAAAACAGGGAAATCCTAAACTAAATGATATGCAATGAAATGCAAAGATCTAAGGCTCATCATTATCTTCATCTTCATCATTGGCAGAGCTCCTTCGAAATTGTCTCCACTCGCCATAGAAGCCGGTAAAAGACATGTCCATAGAGGTTTGTTGAGTTTCAACCGATGTGAGGTGATTCTCAACACTTTGGATACGCCCCTCCACGAAAGTGAGACGAGTGTCAAGAGTGGAAAAACTAGAGTCCATGTTGGTTCACAAGCCATTGAATTGCTCGGTAAGGAAAGTCATGAGAACTTTGTTGTTTTGTGGAGCAACTTGAGGTTAAGGTCCGGGGGCTGCAACTTGAGGAGGATGCTCGACACGAATCCATTCTCCATAAATGAAATGAAATTTGCAATGGAGAAATGTGCGCTCATCGATGGGATTCTTGAGAGGTTCCAGAAAGTCAAGAGAGCAATCGATCCTTATAACACTCCACACCCGGTTAGGAGTGTAGAGCGTTACGACGCGCAGCGAACACTTAGGAACAAATGCATGAATAATTTTAACATAACCATTGAATCTTTTAAACTTTACATATTAGAATGGAGGCTAACAAAAACCTTTTTACTATCATATCATTCATGTAGCTATTAACCAAACTTATATACATTCATACTACCATTCACATGAACATACTTACTTAACAAGAAACCAATTATATATGCTTTCACCACAAGAAAATCATTCTTGCTTATCACTTAAACAACAATGAACAACTAGATGCATTTTACAAGCCTATGTTCATGTTTTATAGCCATTTTCGATCCTTTTTAACTACTTACAATATTCGATCAAGTTCACCAGTCTAACAAACCATATTATTTCAACCATTACACATAAACATAAGATCATGCATAATATTATAACCTATTCAATTCAATAATAACATCAAGCATACCAATCATGTTCATACTTCACTCATTCGGATAACATAAAGGGGTTTATCAATATAATCACATATCATTAATCCAATAGCTAACCAAACAATTCATAACATATACCATTCGAATGACTACTCAACCACCATGTTTTATATATACAACATGACAACTAGTACAAGCTAAAGGATGCATATATATATATATTCGATTAGGTTAAAATCATAAAACATAACTTCAAACTAGTATCTTATATTTACAACAAAATGGCTATCAACCATATGTTTATACATCCATAGTTATACCTATTTACATACCAAAAGCTCATTACATTTCAGTCCATACTTTAAGATTCTACATACATCTTATATACATATTTATGATAAGCCAAATGTATGCAATCTGAATGACTAGGCACAACACTAGGCCACCAATCAGAAATGCTAACAAAATAAAGAAAGGCATACTTGAAATCTTCACTTGTGCAGACTCGGCTCAGGGAATGGTACTTCGAACAATCTAACCCGTGATTTGGGAATGATGGAAAACAAGAGTGATAAGTACTTTAAGTACTTAGTGAGTTTGTTCCTATATCTATCAAGATTCATTTAATTCTGTTAGGTGTTTTATCTCATTTGGCAAAGGTTACTTAGCTAGGGTTCAAACCATTGAGTAACACCTAGCTAGTCTCAAGCATGATCAAATAGTTCACTTAATTAGTCTTAGATCATCACATAACATCATATAAACATGTACACAAAGCATATCAAGATCAAATTAGAACATGTAAATCATAAAACACTTTTAAATAACCGATTTCTATTTATCAAACACAATGAAAAACCATGATTCAAACATCCAAGCATGGATCACATTCATATCATCTTATTCGAATAGGGTCAATTACCCCTTATATATCTTTTACATTTAACATATATGATTAGCATATCAATCCTTCTTAACATATAAACACAATTCAATGCTATTTCATTCCAGTAACATATCATACTTCCATTGAACATATAATGAGTCTGATTTCAAGTACTTTTAGTAGTTTTGGCTTGGTAGATTAGTGGGACTAGGTAATCAAGTCTCAATGGGTACAAAGTACCAAATCAAAGGATGCACAAAGCATCAAGGTGTCTTCTACATCAACATTAGGATAACCAAAGTGCCAATTCAGAGGATGTACCAAGCATCAAAACCAGTAAGTGTTAACAACACCAAAACAGAGAGTACACATAGTACTGAATCAAAGGAGCTCTAGACTCTAAGGCATGTCGTTCTACCTACGACCAACTAGTCAACCAAGGGCTTTCAATGTCTTTTAAGTTGACCAAACACAATACAAGTGTTTATCAATCAAACATAACAAGTTCATATACCATAGTTCATGTTGCTAGTATATAGAACCTATCTCTTATTCATATTTTCATAGTTTCCAGCATATAACTATCATGTAAACATTTTCAAGCATCATTTAACATCGAAAGGTAGTAGCATAACATTCATTTCATGCTCATTTCATCAATCATATAACCATCATAGTAAAGGCAAACTACATCAAGTATCAAGCAAAAACAACTAGCTATCAATATGGATCATGATATCATATTTCCTTTTATACCTCATTCCCTTAGTATAATTACCAAATCCATATTATACTCATTTTATACTTTTATCTAAAAACATAATTTAAACATATAACATTGGTTATGACACTAGTCCTAAACATAAGTTTAACTACACTCACAAGACTCCAAGCACTTCT
This sequence comes from Hibiscus tridactylites, assembly GCA_958450335.1. Lineage (NCBI taxonomy): Eukaryota > Viridiplantae > Streptophyta > Magnoliopsida > Malvales > Malvaceae > Hibiscus > Hibiscus tridactylites. The sequence continues at coordinate 59,261,513 of OY288267.1, read as the reverse complement.
GCTAATCTTGCTCTTTGATGAATATGCCCTTGTTCTTTCTATTTGAGCGGTCAAGCCTCGCCTCCTCTAGGTTTTCCTTAAGTTATTGGTCTAACCATTCACATATAAACAAAAACAAAGCATATTAGCATCCATATCCATCATATAGACTCATTCAAACAAGCACAAACACCATTCATTCAAAATTGTTTTCCAGTTCTGGCAGCTTGTATACCTGTTACTAATCTGATCATAACTTTTAATCCATACGTCGGAATTTCGATTAATTTACCTTGTTAGAAATCTTATTCAATTAAATTTTTAACCATATAAGACTCATATTTTCCCCATTTCTAGATCAATACAATTTTGCATTTATAGACAGGGCATTTTCCAGGGACTAATATGCCAGATTGCTTTTTAGCTCACTTTAGTGCAATTTTAAGCCTAGGTCCCTTACTAGTTCATTTTATCCTTTATAACCAAAGTTAAACCTGTTTTTCCCTGTCCTTTCAAGTTAAGTATGGTCCCTAAATAGAGTATATCAGTCCATTAATTTATCATTTTTCTAGCATAGTCTAGATTCTTCATTTAAGCTATCTAACCACTTTAGAAAATCAATCAAGCTACTTATCAGCCAATTCAAGTTATCATTCATTCATTATAACCATTCCCCTATTTTTACTCATCATTTCCAATGTTCAATTCAGAGCAATTTAGTACCTAAAACTCTCAATATCACCAAAACAATCCCTATGACAGTTTTGCATATCTAGATGACTAGTTTTTATCCTAATTCATTATCTAGCCAATTTATCATCAAATTAATTTTACCAATAATTCAATACATCAGATTTTAACAATTTTCCCTAGGTGATTTTAGCTGATAACAAAATCTAGTCCCTCAAATTATCAAATTTATCAAAATAGTCACCTAGTGCAATCGGTTAGCATATAACACCTCTTAGTGGTTTGTTTTCACTTTCTATCTTATAACCCATGCTAAATCCATCCAATTTATCATCATATAACACAATTTCAGCCATCAAATTAACATCAACAACATCTAAATTCATCAAAATAGAACATATACACAATTTAAACACATCAATCGGTTCACTAGTTATATAAAACACTTACTCTGCTTCCTAGCTTTAATTCTATGGTTGGATGATTAACATGCAAGCTTGAATCCTTTGGTTTCTTAGTGTTTCTCTCAATATTTTCTCTCTCTAATCTCTCTTTGATTTTCGGTTGAGTGAAGAAATGGATAGAGGTTGAAGATGATTATTCTAACTTGGTGGATTTTGTAATTTACTAAATTATCCATATATTAATTCCTTAATTAAGACTAATCAAGGGTAATATAATAATGTAGGATTTTGGCATGCAATCAGCCAACTTGTTAATTAATTTGAATTAGCCCTTTTTAATTTAGTCTCTTAATTTTTTCATTCTTTCAATTAGGTCCTTAACTATTCTAATTAGGGGTTAATAGGTTCAATCGAATCAATTGTTTAGCCAATTAATCCAATTAATTCTAGGGTAAGATTGAGGGTGTTACAATCCCACCTTAGAGAACAAGTAACTCAAGGCGGTTCCATAAGTGAAGGAAGTGACAAGATCAGAGTTGCGGTTTCGAACAAGATGCACCATCTCATCAAACATGATTTGACAAAGATTTGGTCAACGTTCCTCCGGAAGGACGAAACCACCACGAGACCATGAGACGAAGGATGCGATCATGAGCATCAAGGACCGTGACGGAGCCACCAAGAGTATGTCCCAATGAGTTCTCATCCAGGATTCCCTCATCTTCAAACCCAAAAATATTGACCAAGGTTTCCGGATCAACTCTAAACTTCTTCCCCATTAGATAGGGCTCAATGGAAACCACTTGATCGACATTGTAGATACAACGGGCATTGGCATAGAGGAGAAGAACCTTGTTACGTTACAAAGTACCGGGTAAGCTAAAAAAGGGCATGAAATTCCAACGTGTCAATAAAGTGAGATATCGAAATTGAAAACGTTCGAAATCCAAAAAAGGGTATAAAGACAATACGCTCACGACGGATAACATGATCTTGAAAGAGCTTGAAGTTGGTATGGACGTCTTTGTTTCAAAGACTCTTTTGGTAGAGTAGAGTGAGATTGAGACGAATGGAATCGTCATCGATGTTAGAGCTTCCACCAGCCGCATTGGTTCATACTCTCTTCCTAGAACCCATAAACGTAATCTGGAAGGAAATCAAGACACAAAAACATATGTATGCGTAAATCAACCAAATTTAATCCAATATGCAATCCGATAATCAAGGTGTTAAAAATATACAATATAGTATAAAAACATATATAAATATAAAATAAATTTTTGGTAAAAAGAATTTTTAAAAATAGATTTAAAAATATACGATATAATTTTATATTCAAATAAAAAAATTCAGGTTTTGAAGATTTTTTTTTGCAAAAACTTGAAAACTCATACTATATGTATATGTTCTATACAAAAAGTAATTAAAAACAACCAATAAAATTAAACGAAAATTCAAAATAAAAGAAAAGGAGTTTATACCTTGATATAGGATAATGGATGAATGATGGATGATTAATGCACCAAATTGCTTGCAAAGCTCTAGCCTTGATGTGCAGATTGAAAACCCTAAAAAAATTTAGGTTTTGTTGTGAAAAATCATGTGATTTAAGAAGTTTATATAAGGGTTTTCGGTTAGGGTTTGAGAGAAAAAGAGAGTTGGTGTTTTAATTAAAGTTTGATACTCTTTAAATGCTATTTAAAGCAGTCTACACAGATGTGTTTCGATATGCCACTTGGTGTATTGGAACGAGCGTATCAAAACACTTTCGAGCCGTTTCGGTACCAAACTGGTTTCGATACAAGTTGACCTTGTTTCAGAACCACACCTCGAACCTGTATCGAAATGAGAAGAGCTCGTTTCGATACGATTCACTATTGGAATCATCTTAGAGTGAGCCTGTATTGAAATAGATGTACCTGTTTTGATACACCCTTGCTAGAAAATGCATTTTGGGTAGTTTCATGTCCAAAGAGCCAACTTAGATCGAGCCTAAATGCATGTAAATGATGTATGAGCATGTTATATGAACTAAAACTGATACACACTCCCCTAGCAACAAGCATAGATGTAAAAGAAGGCAAATCAACACAAGCATAAGCATCAAATAATTTCAAGCACATTTTTGACCATTTGGGACCTAAAAGGGTCAAGGAAGGCTGATTAAACCTAGCTCTCTCACAAGGGTCCAAAAACATTCTTTATCTAAAGGTTTGGTAAATATGTCTACTAATTGGTTCAAGGTACCAACATATTCTAGAACTACATCATTTTTCAAGCCACGATATCTAATGAAATGATGTCTAATTTCTATATGTTTGGTTCTAGAGTATTGGATGTGATTCTTAGTGAGACAAATGGCACCAGTGTTGTTACACTTAAGGGGTATGGTATCTACTTGAACACCATAATCTAAGAGTTGTTACTTCATCCAAAGAACTTGATCACAACAACTCCCTAATGATATGTACTCCGCTTTGGTGGTAGATAAGGCCACGTTATTTTGTTTCTCAGAGAACCAAGATACGATCATACTACCTAAGAATTGAAACGTTCCGAAGGTACTTTTCCTATCTATTTTACATCCCCCATAATTCGCATCGGAGAAGGCATGAAGGTCAAAGAAGAGTCTCTAGGATACCAAAGACCTAAACAAGGTGTATCTATAAGGTATCTAAAGATTCTCTTAATGGCAACTAGTTGTGATTCTCCAGTACTAGCTTGAAACCTAGCATACATGCAAACACTAAACATGATATCGAGTCTACTTGCGGTAAGATAAAGCAAAGATCTAATCATAGAACGATAAAGCTTAGAATCAACGCACTTACCTCCTTCATCTATGTCAAGCTTAATTGATGAGCTCAAAGGAGTGGCTTGAGGCTTCGCATTCTCTAAGCCAAACTTCTTGAGCATATCCTTTATGTATTTGACTTGATTAATGAAGGTGCCATTTTACTTTTCTTGATTTGGAGCCCCAAGAAAAAAGAGAGCGCTCCCATCATGCTCATTTCAAACTCACCTTACATTAGCTTAGAAAATTCTTGGCAATAAAATTCTTTAGTAGAACCAAAAATAATATCATCAACATATATTTGAACTACTAAGATGTCATTGCCATATATTTGAATGAAAAGTGCAGTTTCCACCTTGCCTTTTTCAAAACCTTTTTCAATTAAAAAGTTTGAAAGTCTTTCATACCAAGCTCTAGGAGCTTGTTTCAAACCGTATAAAGCTTTTGTTAGTTTAAAAACATGGTTTGGAATGATTGGATCTTCAAAACCGGGTGGTTGTTCAACATACACTTCTTCATTTATAAAATCATTTAGAAAAGAACTTTTACATCCATTTGAAAAAGCTTGAAATCATGACAATATGCAAATGCAAGAAGCATCCTAATAACTTCCATTCTAGCTACGAGTGCATATGGTTCATCAAAATCAATTCCCTCTTCTTGAGTGTAACCTTGAGCAACAAGCCTAGCCTTGTTTCTCACTATGTTACCACTCTCATCTAGTTTGTTTCTAAATACCTACTTAGTTTCTATAGTAGATTGATTACTATGCCTATCAACTAATGTCCATACTTTACTTCTCTCAAATCGATTAAGTTCCTCTTGCATAGCCAATATCAAAAAATCATCTTTAAATGCTTCTTTGATATTTTTAGGCTCTATGCATGAGATAAATGCAACATGATTCATAAGTTTGAGAGATGATCTAGTAGTTACCCCATTGGATGGATCACCCAAGATTTCACCACCTTTGACATAGTTGAGCTCCCTTGGGTATGTCACCTCCTTTTCCTCAAGAGCCAAGTCCTTCAAGGCTTCAAGAGGTGGATCTTGTGCTTCATCTTCTTTAGTTGCAATCTCATCCACTTTTGATGTTTATCCTCCATGAATGGCTTCAATGATCCCTACATCATCATCATCACAAGATTCCTTCCTCGGAAGGAGGTTATCATCGAAAACAACTTGTATAGACTTTTCAACAACCAAAGTTCTTTTATTAAATACTCGGTAGGCTTTAGAGTTTAGGGAATAACCCAAAAATATTGTTTCATCACTTTTAGCATCAAATTTACCTAAGTTGTCTTTTCCATTGTTTAAAACAAATCATTTACAACTAAAAGGGTGGAAATAGTTAATGTTAGGCTTTATGGATTTTAAAATCTCATAAGGTGTTTTCTTTAAAATAGGCCTAATCATTACTCTATTAATAATATAACAAGTCGTATTAGTGGCTTCCGCCCAAAAATACTTAGGTAGAATGTTTTCACAAAGTATTGTCCTAGCCATCTCTTCTAAAGTTCTATTTTTCTTCTCAACTATCCCATTTTGTTGAGGAGTGTGAGGATCCGAAAAATTATGGATAATACTATTTTTATTACAAAAATCTTCAAAACCCATATTTTGAAATTCGGTTCCATGATCACTTCTAATATGTGAGATTTTAAGATCAAGATCGTTTTGGGTATTTTTTGTAAACATGATAAAATTTTCTAAAGCCACATCCTTAGTACTTAAGAATAGAACCCAAATGTATCTAGAAAAGTCATCTACCAATACAAATGCATATGACTTACCACCCAAGCTCATAGTCCTAATAGGCCCAAATAAATCCATTTGGATTAATTGTAACACTCTACTAGTCGAAACATCATTAATGAGTTTAAATGAGGTTCTCTTTTGTTTACCCTTAGCACAATCATCGCATGTTTTATCTAATGAAAATTTTAGTTTGGGTAAACCTCTAACTAGATTTTGAGAAACTAATTTTTCTAAAACACATATGCTAGCATACCCTAGTTTCCTATGCCACAACCATGCATTATTCTCATCATGTGCAACTAAACATGCATGGGATGAATGTATTTCATCTAAATGCACCATATAAATATTTCCTGTGCGATAACCAATAAGCATTATTTTATTTGTTTTAATGTTCACAATTTTACACCCATTTTTATCAAAATGAACATTAAAGCCTTTATCACAAAGTTGACTATTGCTCAAAAGATTATGTTTTAGACCATTGACATATAAAACATTTTCAATGAATGTAGATGAGAGATTACCAATGGAGCCTATGCCTTCAATGTGCCCTTTGAAGTTGTCACCAAATGTCACACATTCTCCACTTTTTGGTTTAAGCTCCAAGAATCTACTCTTATCTCCATTCTTCGGTCATGCGTCTCGAGCAACCACTATCAAGGTACCACGTGTTCTTACTTGAAGCTTTCACCTTGAAGCATTGCTCCTCCTACAAACAAAGAGATTAAGCTTTGATTTTTGGTACCCAAAATGATTTGGGTCCATGAGAGTTAGCTCCAAAAAGCTTGGTCCCCTTAGGAATCCAAGAAGCAATTGCATTTACATTATTAGAAACAATGAGTTCCTTAGGAACCCATACGCTCCTAATTCTTTTAACTTTAGATTGCTTTTGAAAATCTCTTTGTTTGGGGTAAAATGGTTTTCTCTTAACATATTGGGTTTTTCAAGAACATCTCTTTTCAAAAGCATGTTTCCCAATAGTAAGAGAATTTTTGAAATTATCCACTTCCTTTGTGTGATAATCTTGGAAATTGGAAAGAAAATTTTTTGGTCTATGTTTTTCTTTTTAAGTTCATTAGTGAGATTTACCAAGTATAAAATATTCTTTTCCAATTCGGAATTGGTTTTTGAAAGAGACTCATTTTGAGATTTTAAATCGGAAATAGTTTTCTTGTTTCTCAAAATAGACTCTTTGTATTTACCAGCCAATTCATCGTAAACTTCTTGCAACTCATCATATGCATCATATAATTCATCATAAGTAAGAGATGACGAGTTAGAGTTTACCATAGATTCCTCCTCAAGGGCCATGAGGAAAAGGTTGGCCACTTCATGCTCCTCGTCTTCGGATGATGACTCCTAATCACTCCAAGTTGCTACTTGAGCCTTGAGTCTCTTCTTCTTCTCAAAGCTCTTCTTCTTTAGTTGAGGGCAATGGATACGAATGTGACCTGGCTTCTTGCACTCATAGCAAATGAGTTGGTTTTTTTATCCTTCTTTGTTCTTGTTCTTGAAGTAATTTCTTCTTGAAAACTTTCTACCGCGGTTAGACTTCATGAACCTTGAGAATCTTTTGGCTATCATAGCCAATTCTTCAAATTCATCTTCCCCACTAGAAGTGCTCTCCTCTTGTGGTAAAGAAGCTTTGAGAGCAACTCCTTGCTTTTTCTTCTCTACCTCTTGCTTGACTACTCTTCTTTCTTCTTTTCCCTTCTCTTATTCTCTCCCTTGCTTCATGATCTCATGTGTTAGGAGAGAACCAACTAGTTCATCGAGCTGTAGGGTCTTCAATTTTTTTGCTTCGATGATGGTCGTTCTCTTCCCATCCCATGATTTGGGAAGAGAGTAGAGTAGCTTTCGGACTAACTTATCTTCAGGGATGATCTTTTCGAAGCCCTTCAAACCATTGACGATGACGGAGAAGCAATCAAACATCTTCGTTATTGTCTCATCTGCCTCCATCTTGAAGTTCTCGTAACTAAGATTAAGGATCCCGATCTTCGTCTCCTTTATGATATGAACCCAGCAATGTAACCCGAGTCATATAGATGTGCCCGATCGTGATTCTAGTAAGAAATATTCTTTGCTACGCTTTGAACTCTAAGATATCATAAAACAATCATGTGAGATGAATAGAAATATAATAGAAAAATTAATGAAGAAAGGAATTGGATAGGTAATATGGATAGTATGGTGGCTAAGGATGGAGGATGATAATCATGGAAAGGTGTAAATCAAAGGAGTGATGGGAGATGCTAAAGGCGGCGTGGATTTGTATGGTTGCAAGGATAGCGAATTGTGACCCGCTAGCTATAACGAGCTAGGAACCAACAATATACTTTGATGGAGTCGATGTGGAGGAGTGTGGAACGTGACCCACAAGCTATAAGAGAGCTTGGAACCAACGCTATAGTAAAATGAAATGGATAGAAGACTACAAGCACAACTTGAAGCCGATAAAGTTCTCGCAAGAACAAGATGAAAGCAATCTTTCAAAGGTTTATATTCTAAAAAAAAGTGCTTACAAATGAACCTAAGGTGCCTATTTATAGTGTGGCTAGGCACCATATGAAAAGTCACCCAAAAGAGAGATGAATGCTCATCTAAATGCTATTGAATACAAATAAATGAAATGTTTCTTTCTTATCCTTTTGATGGATGAATTTTGCTTTAAATTGAGATGAATTTAGCCTTAAATTCGTCCAAAAGGAGTGGTGACTCTTGGGCTGCTTCATTTTGCTTGCAAATGGATAAAAGAGAATGAATGTGGACATAGGATGAATGTAGACATCCCACACATCCAAATCAGCTTGTCTCTTTGAATTCCTTGATGATTTTATCACTTAATTTGATGATTAAATGATATTAAACCAGCCTTCATTGCTTGCCCATTTGTGGAATATGATCAGCCTTCAAAAATGATAAATAAAGGCCTTGAATGCTGATTATTGCATGTCCCTTCTCTTGAACGTGAATGGCCTTCATTGGTTCATAATTTCAACCTTGAATAGGTGAATTATGAAGCTTAAATGCTTTGTTCTCTAAGAAGATGAACAGCCTTGAAAAGATGAAAAGAATTCAGCCTTGAATTGCCTTCAATTGCCTTGTTTGCATGAGTAAAGATGGTCATCAATGACTTGTTTCCAAGTTGAAGTTGAAAAGTCTCTTCTTTAATCCACATGTCACATGAACCTAGACACACACAAAAGATTTATTCAAACTTAAAATAATAGATGCATGAAACAATTAAAGAGTTAGTTAATTGAGTGAACTAGTTAAATGAATGAACTAGTTTAATTAAAGAACTAACTTTATTGAATTTAACTAAATGCATGAATGAAGTTTGAAATACTTAAATTCTCATGCAAATGCATGCATGAGCAAGGTAAGGCATTCCTCCCTTATTATTTCTTCTTTCTCACGTTCATGGCTTGTTGTAAACAAGCTTTCCATGGCTGATTGAAACTCCTTGGCCCGTGCACGTGTAATGGGGCCACTTGGGTACTTCTCCGGGTCTTTGTTCTTGATGGTCATATCACTTTACATCATTTTTTCCTTCATATATGGTTTCAAGAGTGTCCCACACTTCTTTAGCACTTGTAATTGAGGACACTTTGGAGTAGATGTCCGGTCCGAGAGCACAAAATAGCATGTGCAAGGCTTTGTCATTCACTTGCAATTTCTTTCTACCATCTTCACTCATCTCCACCTTCTTCTTTTGAACAAACCTTCCTTCTTCAACTCTCTTCATGTGAATGGTTAGTCCATCTTCTACCACATCCCATACTAGGTAATCACTCAATTTGATGAAGAGACGCATTCGATTCTTCCAATAGGGATAGTTATCCCCAATGAAGAAGGGTGGTTTGGTGGTAGATTGAGATTCGTACATACTTGGCCTAGAGGTAGATGCCATGGCTCGACTTGGAAGTTGATCAACACTCTTCTAGGATCTCCTCTTGTGGTTGTGAAGCCTTCAAAGAGATAGGCTCTGATACCAATTGTTGAGTGGATCGAATAGACCAATATGACCAAGCTGAGGGTGAATTGGCACTTTAAGAATTGAAGGGAGCAAAAGGAACAATTAAAAATGAAGAACAAGGCAATTATAGTGCTTCAAGCTTCTAAACAAGCTCTACATCCACTATCTTAGCTCTCACTAAGGATTTTCAACAAACTCTTTACTAATTTGTTCTTCCCATTTTCTAGGCTAAGGAGGCAACCTTTACAAATCCAATCTTTCTAACCAAAGGTTGAATGACAAGACTCTCAATTACAAAGAACAAAAGGAAATTTGAAATGTATCTCTCACAAGACTAATATATTGTCCAATTACAAACCAACACTCCCCAAACTTGAAAGAAAGATGAAAAATTGAGAATTTTACAAGTTGGGTAGACAATTTGACTCTAATAGGCTCAAGGTTTTGGGATAAATGCTTTGATGTTGCTTGAAGGTTCAATCGATATTGCTGGTGCCTTTTAGGCTTGCTTTTATACCTTCTCATTGATTTCTAGCTGGTTGGGTAGTTGAGATCATCAATAGAGCCGTTGGGCCTTTCTCTTCCCTCCATAAATGTTGTTTTGAAACTACCCATATCGGAACATGAGACCCTGTATCAAAACGGACACCAAAAAAAGAAAGAGTCATTGTGTGTAAAAAGGGCCCGTATCGAAACATCTATAGGCTGTATCAAAACAGTAAAGTGCAAAAAGAGGATCGTATCGAAACGAGAATAGGCTATATCGAAACGTTTTGAAACTGTGAACTTCTGTTTCGAAACAACATAGGGGTGTATCGAAACACTTAACCAAATTTTCAAAAGTTCGTTTCTGACAAGTAACAACTAGTTCATTTAATGCTCGATTTTGAAAATACTTAACCCCTGTATCGAAACGGGTATGGGCCTTTTCGAAATAACACTTAAAAATCAAAAGCCTAGATGAAGGATATATCGAAACAGGAATAGTCCGTATCGAAACGGATCCTTCCAATGGAAAAACGTATCGAAACACTTTGGTGGCGTTTTGAAACGCCTGGACAATTTTGTGTATTTTGTCTTTAAAACACTTAGAAAAATTTATGGAGTTTAAGTTTTGACTTCAAAACATTTTAAGTATATTTTTTTCTTGTCAAATGAAAGTATTTTGATTACTTAAAATTTTATTTACTTTGCAATTTAGTCCTTAGATTATTTGTTATATCAAAATGAAATATTGGTTTTACTGTTTAGGGGAAAGTTTCGAGGTATCAAAGCCTTAAATTTAACTTAGAATTATGAGATTTCAGGTCCAGTTCAGTTTTTGATGTCGAAATAGGGATTATGATACTTTGGATCCTGAAATATTAGATTTAATCTATTGTAAGTTGTTGACTCGTTAGGACTTCTGTATCAACTAATAGAATTTCGTAACCGCCAGAATGTTCCAATAATTTGTATTTGACCTTTGAACCTTTAAATTAGCCATGATTTCTGTATTTTAACGACATGACCAAAATACCCTCGTAGGGTAAATGACCAAACTATCATTTTTGCAATTGACCAAAATAACCTTTCGATTTGAATGGCTAAGTTATTGTCTGTCTTCTAAATTACTAAATTACCCTTGTGAGGTTTATGATTATAAATTACCCTTGATTAACCATTAGGATGTTATAGGTGTATGCTTATAAATTCCATTTGGCTTCAAAGTGTACATTAAGGGCGAGTACGACTCAACCTTTATTTTTTTCTAGGGATCTTAAGTTTCTTATTAAGGCTTGGCAGCCATGGTTTGACTCGAGTGGGTCTCACTTGATATTTGGTAGGTTTCGTGACCCTGAAACTCGATATGACAAACTTGGTAAGTTCCAAGGTCTTGAGTTTCGGTATATGATAGGTTGACAAGTTCTGTAGTTCTAATAATTTTGAATATTTAGTTATGTTATTCCGTAATTTTGTTTCGGTATACCGATGATGGCTCATTTGCATTTAGCGCTATTATATTTCACCCGCGATTCAAGCATTTTGTGATTATACCTATGACTCAGGTATGTTTTACATTTTTCACATTATGTATGTTAAGGATTTCCAAGTTGATTGGCTCGAGTTTGGTTATGCCCTTTTCACTTTGAATGATTTAATTATATGTGCACATTAGTATGCTTCATTTAATTTCTATTGATTATACTAGTTTATTTATATTTATTTATTTTGTTATTTCTGTAGTTTTAGGCTCCTTAGCCCATTAAATTTTTTAATCTTCGCAGGCCAATAGGTTGAGCATTGTTCATGATATCGATATCAGTTCTGAGAGTTCCAGCACCATTTCTTAAGAAGTATGATTCTTGTATGTTTAGGCGGGCATGTAGGTCACTATAGCTTGTCACTTTGTGAGCCTGAGTCTAATGGTTTCTGAATCTGATTTTAAATTGCATTCGTTTAACGGAAGTTTTTTAATTAATCGTATTTGTATTTTCGGGTGGCTCCTGCGACCCAAATGTGGCATCTTAGATTAGGTCGGATCGTCCTTACCGGTCTAAGGTGATACATTTAGGGGTATTCGAGCTTTTAGGTTGATTCATTTTTGGGTAGTTTATCGGTCTTCTGTTGTATGGTGTCTAGTGGATATATGCCCCTAGAATATAAGCGTACTCTTTCGAGCTAGAACTCTAATGTCTTTTACCTTTTCCGATTTGAATGTCACTAGTGATTCAGTCTGTTAGGACTTGGTTCTATATTTGAAAAAGTTTCTGTATTCATTCAAAGATTCGAGATTTGTGGCTTATGTTTGTCTAAAATTCAAAATTTGGTGGATAAGACGTTTATGCAAGCTTTAGTGCTGAAGTTTTTCAAATATTTCATAATGATGTTTCATAGTTGTTTTGATGGACTTCAATATGATTCGTAAGTTGGAACGAACCTTTCCAAGTATGAACCATGTTCGGGTTGTCGAGCGAAGTGACTGGAGTTTTGAAAGTTTTATGGTTTAAAATGTTTGGTTTCGAGAGAGGAGTTAGATTATTTTTCGATGTGAATTTTGCCAGTACAAATTTGAGGTTGGTAAATTGGAGTAAGAAATAAGCTTGAATTTTTTGGAAAGTATCGAAGCTTTCGAGGAGGTGTCTGGAGAAGTGTGAACAGTTGATGCTCGAAATATAGTAAGCACAATTAGAGCAAGTATACCCGTCGCACAAGTAATATAATGATGAATATCTAGTATTGTATCCATAGGGATTGGAGTGATAAACTCAAAGTAATCAAACGAAAGAATATCAACAATAAAGAAATAAGGATATGATGGCAAGAACAATAAAAGAATGTTATAGCAAAAAGCAAATTCAAGCAAATGTTTAAGAAGAACAAACGGATGTTAAAACACAAATGGCCTATTTCCTCCAATCTATGCTTACATTAAATGAAGTCGTTGTCTTTTTATAGAGACGACTATACTAGGGTTTTCTATCATAATATGGCTTGTGATCCAGTAAAAAGGATCTCCACTTTCCACCTGTGTAATGGCTCAAAAAGGAGAGGGGGTGTAACACCCCTTTCCCGGTATGGTTGGGGATCGGGTCGGAAGGTGATACCGGCGAACAATACAGTGATCGGTGTAGTAAAATTTCATTTTTTATCATCATTTAAAACAATAATTAATGAATTAAAATTAAATTAATACCCAACATGCTTCTTAAACCAATTATTCCGTTACGAAACAATAACTATCAAATTAGGACCAATTTATAACTATTACAAATTTTAGGGACCAAATTGTAAATTTGACAATTTCGAGATCCTTCTATGTAGTTGACTATACTTTAATGAAATTCATTACAGTAATATCAAGTCTTTAAAATTTCATACAAATTGGAGTTAATTTTCTCATTTAATTCAAACATCCAAAGCTTAGTGATCAAACTGAAAACTTCGCGAACTGCCAGATTATGCCTTTTAACTAACTTAACTAACCCTGTATCGAAATACCTTAAGGCTGTTTCAAAACAGGTGATCGTTGGTTAACCTAAGTTGACTTGTCATTTAAACCATATCGATATGGGCAAGCCCTGTATCAGTACGGGTTGACTCCCTTTGACCTTGACTTTGACCTGTTTCGGTACACTAAAGACCTGTATCGAAACAGTAAATTCCAGTAGTAAAATATTTCGATATGGCCTCAAACCGTATCGAAACGCTATGTTCCTAGGGTCCAATTAAGCTTAACCATTTCGATACGCCATTACCCGTACCGATACGACCTGACTTGTAATGACAAATTTTTGCTGGTTTTTAATCGAATTGACCTACCAAACAGTGTTCAAATGCAATGAAACTTTACACACAACTTTTTGATGTTATAAACTACTAACATACCAAATTTCATCAACATGTGAATACGTTTACTAGGTTTTGACCTTTACGAGCCAAATATACCATTTTTTCAAGTTATAGCCAAACCAAATGTCATTTTTAGGCTCTTAACCACTTTTCAACTATTACACATATTGGACATAACAAAATAGGCATATGAGACTAGTTCAACTACTTTGCCATCTTCCTAGGAGTTCTTAAGGACAATTTACATTACTTAGCTTGTAATGACTTGCCTTGCCGCAACTTGTCCGATTTTCAAAAGGGGTCGATTCCTCAACCTGAAATGCATGAGATGAGACACGTTAGGCATACATTGCCTAGTGAGGTAGTCACAACAATATGAATAAAAATGTATGGAGTTTTTACATAATCTCAAGCTCATCAATGTCAATGCAATGCCTCAATATACAATGTTTAACATATCAAATCCATTATTAATCTTTGGATTGAATCAAGATAGTGGATAAACGAATTCCTATGCCTCGCCAAATCAATGAATGGTCAAATTCCTCCGCCTCACCAATATGACCAAAACCAAAAACATCCCTCCGCCTCGCCAAATCAATATAGGCTATAGCCCTAGGACCGTAGTCCACCCGTACACCGAGCTCATGAATTCTATTGCATGTCAATTGTATCCAAAGTCCATTCAAATCCAAGGTTTCAATACTAATGTCAATAATCAATGATAATTCCAATAACCAATGTCTTAAAAGTTACTAATAGTGAACATGATTCAATATCAATATTTCTTAATTTCAATGTTAATATCTATGTCTGATGGTTATGGACAAACTTACTAACACTTACCAATGAATCTGATTAACAAGCCAATGCATCCTCTTCAATGATATTGTTAGCGATATAACCAAAAACAACAATAAGAGATTCGGGAAGGCTCCTCGCCTAATCTCGAGACTCTGACTACACTCACCTTGCTAATTCGAGGCTTCTATGATTCTCGGATGACAACGCTCTTATTCCTAGCTTTCGATGGTGTCGATGGATAATCTAGATCGATCTCCCGAGCTAGGAAAAATTAATAGGGAGTCGTTAGAACAATATTTTGATACCGAAATCAATATAACAACATCGAAATCAATATCTAAACTTAGGTTAATCAATAGCTAACACCATAGCCATGGATGACCAAAACCTAACTTAGATTAAGCTTAGTTTATCCATAGAATTCATTAATAAATTGATGATTAGAGCTTATCCGATCGATAACAACGTTTTAATATCAATAAATTGAAGAAAAACCAAACTAAAGCTTGCTCTCCAATGGAGGTGCTAGCTTGGAGGAAGATGATGAAGATAGAGGATTGGGAGGAGCTTGCTTAATTCTAAGTCTCGGTGAAGCTTTGTTTAAGCTATTTACTTAGCTTTTTAATTTGTGAAGGTTTCCTTCCAATGAAGGAAACTCTCTAGACATTCCCACGCATGGGAATTTTAATGAAAAGGGGCTAATCACAAGATTAGTCCCTCAATTTTCAATTCTTTATAGTTTTGACTCCAACCTCACGACCTCCACAATTTAGCCACTAAAATGTTTTCAATACTATTCAATAAAGGCCATTTTCAATAATTTGACTCAATTAGGGTCCAATATCAATAATTAACTGGCCAATGCTATATTTAGACTTTACCGATGTGAAGTTTCCGATCACCGGAACCCAATTCCGACTAGACCGGATTTTGGGGTGTTACAGGGGCCACGCGTTTAATAACTTGAAATGATAGAAGTTTCGTCTCCAGCTTCCCAGTAATGTTATGGCATTTATGATTCATCATGAGAGAATGCTCCGACCGTGCCTTTAATTTTAGATTCATACACAAGCACGACCAAAGCGCACTACCCTTCCCATTAAAAGAATTAATATTTAAACAAGTAAAGCTCAATAATAAACTCCTTAAATTTATGTAGAATGATCCTAAATGCAACTACATGAGCTTGAATATATACAATAATTCAAGAAAAATGGCATAAAACATAGGTTTTCTACGAAGTTATCATACCCCCGAACTTACGCTTTTGTTTGTCTCTAAGCAATGATATGCAAACTAAAAAGAAACTATGGCATCAACAATCCAGACATGCTGCATCATTGTTTCAATCTTCAGAAAATCAAACGTACAAGTGTAATATATCAAAGCTTAAAAGACTTGTTCCCAAGATCAATCCTACTGCAGGTGAATGTGTGTGTTGTTGCATCCAATCAATACTTAATGGCATTAGAAACTTTCTAGTCATGCTTTCTACTATGCCCTGGCATTTCATAATTTTAGCTCTTCTTTTTACACCCTTAATTTTTTTTCTTTATTAAGCAGTTTCATTGGGGCTTCATCGTATCACAACTATCCTTATAGACCTAAAAATGAAGTGGAACAAACACCTCATTCCCGAGCCCATCGATTAGATTCATCCCGTTAAGGCTTTCATTCACTCATATGCTAATGCTACCATTCCTACTAGGAAAAGTTAGATGGAGCAAACACAAGTCACCTAATGTACTGAGCTAGCAAAGCAAACACAAGTTATATTTTTGAAGTAGTTTTTAAGGGAGTTCATGGATTTAAGCCTTTATGATGACATTGAGTAGTTACGTCCATTTTCCCTTTTTCAACTACACTATGACATCAGAGACTCTTTAAGTATTGAAAGCATGCAAACATGTTCAAAGTATAGCTACAACAACATCAACCCTAAGTTCAATTCTCGAGAGCTTCAACAATATTTCTAAGAGTGCAACCTAGAGATATATTCATCATTGGATATCATCAAAAATTTACATAGCATGCTCGATATATCATTGCCATAACAACATAAAAATGTAGATAAAAAGAAAACTAACTATGAGTAAAATTTCCCTTGGCCTTGGCTTTCGCCTTGGCTACCTTGGTAGGTCTAGAGGATGCTACGACATCATATGGAGTTTCATCAGAAAATAGTGACTGAAAATTGTAACTAGCTTTCTTATTTCCTCACCTTTTGGGAGTAGCATATGGCTGAGTAGGGGTGAAAAAACATCTTCTTCTTGTGGCTAAGGGGGCTGTTGTTCTTCAACTTTCATTATTTATGGTGTAGGGGGGTCTGTTAGAGGGACCTCAACAAGGAGTTGTTTAGGAAAAGGGGGAAACAAAACAGGGGATTCGGGCAACAACTCTTTGAAGAGTGCATTCAAAGAAATGTCCATTTGTTGGACATAAGCGAAAAATGGTTGGAGATACCCAGCGACCGGATTTGTCATGGTTGCTTTGCTCATGCCTGGCGCTGCAACATCGGGATCAAGGCCTTTCAACCCTGGTACATGAGCAGGCATAATGCCCTTCTTATGTTGTATCTTTTCATCTTGAGCATTTTCATGAACATGCAAGCGGCGGCAGAGAGCAGTTATTAGACTTGAAAAAATAAGCGGGCTCGCATTTTTACCTATTGCCATAGAGACAAGCGTGTTATACGTTAATTTCCCCACGTTGATGCGGTGACCCATTATCACAGAATTTAGCAACATCATACGTTTTCCAGAGATTAAATAATGGTGGCCCATTGGCATACGCCTCGTGTTCATAAAGTGAATCCAAAGCTTGGCATCTGGCTTTAACTAGATTCTTTTCACTACTCGAGAGTTTGTAGTATTCCTCGTTTCCAGGAACACAAAGATCTTTGAGCACTTGGTCATAGGTCTCATTGGTTGCTACAACGACAAAGGGAGTGTGCTCGTCAGGAGTGGGCACCAACCCATAGAAGTCATTGATCACCTCCTCAGAAAAATGAACGTGTTGCCCCTGTAAAAAATAGTTTTAGCCTTGGGGTCTACCAAACGTGTGCAAAATTCCTTCACACAAGGAATATTGATATCACCAGGCTGCTTCTCAAACTCCTCTCCGTCGTGTTGGGGGATGACTGCTAGGGTTTCAACATCAAAGGCCGTCTGAGTTATGGGTGTGAACTAATACCCTTGCTCTGCCATTAAAAGTCGGTCCTTGAACCGTGAAAAATGTTCCTTGACAGTATCATCTTGGAATGGTTCCTTCGCAAACTGAATGGTTCCTATAGGGTTCCTATGAGTTGCTCGAGTAACATGCTTGACTTGGCCTATTGTGAGTTTAGTTTGCTCTACTTGAAAAATTAAGAGGAAGAAGACACAAAGTATAAGGTTTTGCAAATTAGAAGAATGAGGAAGAAGAAGCGACATAAATGTTCTTCAAAGGATAAATTCTTTTTTTCTTTCTTTCTTTTAAGGTTTCAGTCAATGTTGAGGTGAAGATGGAAAGTGAGGGAATTAGGGTGTAGAAGATGGAAAGTTTAAGGAATTTTAAAGAGAAAGTATTAAATGTAGGGTGCGGGAAAGTGAGGTAGTGAGAGGCGTGCGGAAGAGGGTTACGTGACATGTGGAGACTTGGGGGAATGGAAAATCTAAAAAGCTAAAAGTAGGGTAGGTTATAATGATTGAAAAAAGGTTTCTTTA
This sequence comes from Hibiscus tridactylites, assembly GCA_958450335.1. Lineage (NCBI taxonomy): Eukaryota > Viridiplantae > Streptophyta > Magnoliopsida > Malvales > Malvaceae > Hibiscus > Hibiscus tridactylites. Next base: position 59,243,063 of record OY288267.1, on the reverse strand, counting down.
ATTCTAAATTCAAAAAGGCTCTTGTAATTTATTATTTAAGTAGCTAACCCTAAAAAATTAAAAAAAAATTGTTGAATTAAAAAGAAAAATTAAAAAGAACAAGTGCAGTAAGAGTAAGGGTAAAGATATGTTAACAGGCCCCGGCAACGGCACCAAAAATTTGTTACGTGTACACGACGCAAGTAGTAAAGTGATATTTGGAGTATCAAATATCGTCTTCACGGGGACTGGAAATAGCTTTAACCTAGAGTTGCTGCACGAGAGAGAGAGAGAAATAGTTTAAAGTGATTGTAAAGTGATATTGGGAAACAAGTAATATAAAAGATAGAGGAATCATGTTTAAGAAATAGGCTGGTATTGATTTGCTTGGTAGTACAAGTGTTGCACTGAAGAGAAACTTCTGTTCTGTCGTCGTCCCTGTCGTGGCAGCACCTGTCACGGCAGAAGTCTGTTGTTGTCGCCGCAGCGATCACACAACTCTGTACTTCAAGTTTGGCAAGAATCCCTGCTATGACTTGTCCTATCCCTAGGCCCAAGTGCTGTTAATGAATAGTTCTTAGATGATACCTCCCGACGTGAATCGAAGAGTGAACACCAATGTTGTTGAATTCTTCCTTAGCCACTTAACCTCGTACTTATCCCTAAGCCGAGATGGTTTAACCATAAACTGGAAAACGCATATTTATTCCGTTCGTATGCTTGACTCTCCCGATATCAAACAAATGGATAACCTCACAATGCTCTCCCGATACTCTTGCGAGATATGAAAACCAGAATAAATAAACTTGAAGTTTTATTGCTTTGAACAGAAAAATTCCTAAAACAGTACAATCCTTGCAACTACTTTACAGAATCAACCCTTAGCCCTAGGGGAAGTTTAGAACATGATGAGAAAAGGGAAAACGACAAGGGTTTTGGGGAAGACGACTAAGAATAAGATCTCCTCCCCTAGGTCGAATTACATGCCTTTATATAGGCTTTGGGTCCAAGTTTTCTAATAAGGCAAGAATACAAGTTTAAACTAAAGTACAACTCTATTAAAGATTAAATCTTCTGAGTAGATGCCTTTAATTCGTCCTCTTTTCCTGCTTTGGGTTTCTTCCTTGAACTTTGGGCTTGACCTTCATTCTGCCTCAGGGCTCAGAAAAATATAGGAGTGGTCCACGACAGCTTGAATTCCTCTATCTGTCGAGCTCCACTTCACTTTTCCCTTTCACCAATGTTGTCGTCATGGCTGCCACGACTGTGGCCACAACAATGTTTTCTCCTTGAATTCAGTCCTGTGATCTAGCTTTGCTCCCTTGCTGCCCTGAGTCTGCCACATCAGATACCTGCAAAAGTGACCAAAATTCAGTAGCAACTGTGCCATTTTATCTACTTGTGATGTATATGCAAAAATCTACCTAAATGCAATGAATTATGCTTGAATGCAGCAGAAATATGGGTTAAGTGAGGGGTAAAATATAGAACTTTTATACACTCAACACACCCCCAAACTCAAGTTCTTGATTGCCCTCAAGCAAAAATAAAAACTTTTTGGTTTGGCTTAATTTAGTGAACCTTTCATTACCTACCACTTATTCCCTATCAAGAGCAATACCTTGTCGGGCAATTATGGATTTATTCGGAACCATGCTATAATTCTTGTGTAGTGTGTGCAGGTTTTGTGAACAACTATGTGTCTAGACTCCTTTAGTGTACCAGAATGGTCATGCTTACAAACTTGTGTTTATGCCAAATTAATTTTTCATGGAGGCAATTCTTAGACTCCTTTAGTTTTTTCTAACTTAAGCTTAAAGAGAAATCTCCTAAAATCAGTGCATGGCAGTTTTGCAAGCAAATGAGTCTGAATATTTTTTCTTTTATTGTTTTCCTAGAGCCAGTGGTAGGCACCTCTAGCGACAATTTCAAGTAGGTAAACATTCCTATTCCAGTGCACTATAGAAGTCTAGATAACATAAGAGTCACAAAGAGTGTTGTACATATTAGAATTATAGCAAAGTTCTAAACAGTTCCTAAAATTTCCTAAAGGCACTGTCACGACAGAGTATGTCGCGATAGGTATGTTTAGTTCAAAGACTTAAGCCTAAATTTTGTTGTTTTTCTAACACAAAAATAAACTTAGTAATAACTAGTAATTAGACACGAATTTAAGACACAACTAACAACTTCATCAATGAGGGATGCCACCCCAAACTCGAGGGTTGCATTGCCCTCAATGCATGACAAAATGAAAGATAAAAAACAGAAAAATAAAGTACATCACAAAAGAAATAAAACAACAAAGACAACAAAATATAAGATAGAAACTTAAGTTGAGGAGCTGTCGTCGCTGATGCTGCTGATCTAGAGCTGCCGGCGGGCAGTGACCTTCATGGTAGGGGCTGGCAGGGGCTGGGAGAGGCAGAGGCTGTTTTCTTCTTTGCCTCCCGAGGTGGCTGGATACGTGTTGGTGAGATGTGTGGGGGCTTGTCCAGAACCTCGACATCATCGTCGGAGCTGCTGCTGCTACTGTTGCTACTGGCAGATTTGCCTTGGCTGGAGGGTCCTTCGACTGTCTCGTTAATCTTCTTCCTTTTCATTGGTGGGAAGTCCTTAGAGATGTCTCGGGCAACTAAGGGATCGGAATCAGAATCCTGCCAAACTGAAGAGGAGGAGAACCCTTCCCAATATTTGGGGTCGATTTCCGAGAGGGGGTCCTTTCTCTTTTCTCCTATGGCTGTGGCGGACTGGCTGGCACCCTCTCCTATCGTGGTAGGGGTAGGTGCGGAGGCAGCAGAGGGGGTTTTCGGACTTGCAGTAGGGGTAGGTAGGTGTTGGGGTAGCAAAGAAGTGGTATGGGAAGGAAGGGAATGACACATGGGTAAAATGTAAATTATTATGAATAAAGTTTACCGTTGCTACCGTGAAATCTATCATGTAGCCCATCAGTCCGAGTTGTCGTTCCTCCATTCTTTTTAGCGTCGATAGAATATGGGCAGAGGTGTCTGGTGGAGGTGTTGTTGCCGTCTGCTGTTGTTCTGCTGCGGCAAGTTCTGGGGAACTGGGTCTTGCCGTTTGGTCTGCCGTGGCAGAGGGATTGAAGTATGACAGCGGGGTGGCAGCTTTCAACTCTATGAGGCTGAAAATGTTTCGCTGCGTCCACCCCTTTCCTTAGACTTTGACATCTTCAGCAATCTCTGGTACATCGTGGCCCCGAAAGATGGTGGTGATGAGGTAAGGGAAGACGAGGGGACCCGACGATCGGAGGGCACACTCAAGTATTCCATCCCGTATGTAGCGTCTGACATTTATTTGTCTTTCATTTAAAATGGAATGCACAAGGGCTAACCTTGGTTTGTCGACGGTGCTGTTGTGGGATGATGGCATGATGCGCTTCTTTACAGAGTGATTCCACAATTTGGCTTGTGGAGTCAACTGAGTTCTCTTCACAGTCCATCGGTGTTTAGGGTCGGTGTTCCACTCTGTGCCTTCCTCGGTGACCTCTGCTATGACCGCTTCGTAGTCTGCCGGTGATAGACTATTCACGAATCTTTTGTGGGAGTCCTCCTTCTTACTCACATATAAGCCGTAGAGGGTGTTGATGTAGGCAGGCTTGATTGAGAGTTGTTTACCTCGAACTGTTACTGTCTTGGTGTCTTTGCTGTCAACGGCAGCGTAGAACTCTCTAACGATTTTGATGTTCATCTCCTCGGGTTGAGCAGCAAATTGCTGCCATTTGAGGGCTTGGATTTTCTTTGCTATGAAGTTCTTGAGCCTTAGGTTTCCCGTGGGTTCTGTGTAGATAAACCCTCGTTTCTCCCACATGTCCCTCTTCTGGAAGGAGCTGTAGTATCTTGTGGCGGAGTCGGTGGAGGCGAAGCGGTCTGGAATGACGTTATGGCTTGGGGTGGATACCGCTGCGGCAGAAGTGGAGGCACCACTACGGCAGGTTTGTCTGCTAGCCTCTTTCAAGGACTGTAGAAAAATGTAAAGAAAATTTTTAAGATCTAAACAGAGAAAACAAGTTGAGAGAATGGGAATGAGACGAGAAGTGAATAGTGAATGGGGGTTTATATAGAAGGGTGATTTTCTGCCCGTTGGAGCTGTAACGGCAGGCGCGAATAATGTGGCCAGCTGTTACGCGGTTTCTGACGCGTCTGTCATGCATTTCCGTGTCTGCTGCGCGTGTGTTACGCGTTTGCGTGTCTTTCGCGATAGCCGATGACAGGTTGTGACGACAGACTCGTCCGTTGGGCTGTTTTGGCTGTTGTGGATGTGTTGAGCTGGTTCATTCCTTCTCTTCGCCTTGCTTCCTTTATTTCCTAAAAATAATTAAATAAATAATATTAAATTAAAATCTTAGTTCCTAAAATAAAATAAATCTTAATTCCTAATAACTAAATAAAATAAAGTAAAATAAAAACTAAGTTAAATTAGGGATGCCTTGAGTGGCATCTCCTAAAGTAACTACTTCCTGCATCCTTGGGGCTTCAGTCCCCTGATAATGCTTTAGTCTCTGTCTGTTGACTTTGAACTGGTGCCCGTCCTTTAGGGATTTGATTGTGATGGCACTATAGGGGAAAACCTGGACAACATGGAAATGACCGGACCATCTAGATTTAAGCTTTCCTGGGAAAAGTTTCAACCTAGAATTGAATAACAACACTTGCTGCCCTGGGAAGAACTGTCGTGGTAGCAGTTTCCTGTCGTGCCAGCTTTTGGTTGTCCTTGTTGATCTTGGCATTGTCGTAGTCCATTTCTTGAATTTCTTCAATTTCATTCAAGTCTAGTAGCCTCTTTTGTCCTGCCTTATCCCAGTCCAAATTTACTGCCTTGATAGCCCAGTAAGCTCTGTGTTCTATCTCAACAGGTAAGTGGCATGTTTTCCCATAGATGAGTCTATAGGGTGACATTCCTAAAGGTGTTTCGAACGATGTTCTATAGGCTCAGAGTGCATCATTGAGGTGTAGAGACCAATCCTTTCGAGTGGGTTTAACCATATTCTCAAGTATGTTCTTTACTTATCGGTTGGATATCTTAGCCTGCCCATTGGTTTGAGGGTGGTATGCTGTTGCAATCTGGTGCTTTACTCCGTATTTTCTTAAGGCAGCATCAATTACCCTGTTATCGAAGTGTCTCCCCTTATCACTAATGATCGCCTTGGAGATACCAAATCTGGAGAAGATGTTCTTGTGAAGAAATCTTTGAACAGTCTTGGCATCATTCTTTTGAGTGGCGATCGCTTCTACCCACTTGGACACATAATCCACTGCTAGTAGGATGTAAAGATTCCCACACGATGCTAGGAATGGTCCTATGAAGTCGATTCCCCAAACATCGAAGATTTCGACCTCTAAAATGTTCTGTAGTGGCATCTCATGCCTTCTCCAGATGTTCCCAGTCCTTTGGCATTTGTCACAGCTTTTGTAGAAGGCTTGTGCATCCTTGAACAGTGTGGGCCAATAGAGACTAGATTGCAGAACCTTGGCAGCGATTTTGTTTCAACCTAGGTGTCCTCCATATGGAGAAGCGTGGAAGTGGTGAAGCACAGCTTCTTGTTCATCCTGTGGTACGCATCTCCTGATAATCTGATCTGCACAGTGTTTGAAAAGAAGAGGTTCGTCTCAATAATAATGTTTTGCATCATTTTGAAACCTCTTCCTTGCTTGGTAATTAAGTTCAGGAGGTAGTACCCCGCTAACAATGTAATTAACAAAATCAGCGTACCAAGGGGTTTCAGAATGCTTACCTGCCGCCATGGCTGTCGCGACAGTGCTGGTGGCAGCAAATAGCTGCTCATCCAGGAAGGTCTCCAATATGTTGGTCCTATCTGTCGATTGACTCTTTCCTGTTTCTAACCTCGACAAGTGGTCTGCTACTTGGTTCTCTATTCCTTTTTTATCCTTGATATCAATGTCGAACTCTTGCAGCAGCAGAATCCAACGTATTAATCTCGGTTTTGCATCCTTTTTCGTGAACAAATATTTCAGTGCTTAATGGTCTGTATGGACCACCACCTTTGTTCCAAGTATGTACGGACGGAACTTGTCGATTGAGAACACCACTGCTAACAGTTCCTTCTCTGTTGTGGTGTAGTTGGCTGGGGCATCATTTAATGTTTTGCTGGCATAGTAAATCACATGGACGAGCTTATCCGTCCTCTGCCCTAGTGCTGCCCCGACAACATAGTCATTGGCATCACACATTATCTCGAATGGCAAACTCCAGTCTGGTGGCTGTACGATCGGGGTTGTTACCAGGTTCCCCTTCAGAATTCTGAATGCGTCAGTACATTCAATATTAAAGTCAAAGGGACGATTCTACTCTAATAGGTGGCATAGGGGTTTAGTAATCTTCGAGAAAATTTGCAATAAATCGTTGATAAAACCCAGCATGCCCTAAGAAACTTCGAATCCCCTTGATTGTGGTGGGTGGTGGCTGCTTTTTGATGACTTCTATTTTTGCTCTGTCCACCTCTATGACGCGACAGCTTACTTTGTGGCCTAGTACTACCCCTTCATCCACAATGAAGTGGCATTTTTCCCAGTTCAAGACCAAGTTCGCCTCTTCACATCTTTCAAGCACCTTCTGTAGGTTGCCTAAACAACCTTCAAAACTGTCTCCAAAGACGGAAAAGTCATCCATAAAAATCTCTAGGAAATCCTCCACCATGTCAGAGAATATTTCCATCATGCACCTTTGGAAAGTTGCTGGTGCATTGCAGAGTCAAAATGACATTCTCTGAAAAGCATAAGTGTCGTACGGGCATGTGAAGGTAGTTTTCTCTTGATCCTCCGGTGCAATTGCTATCTGAATATAACCTGAGTAACCATCAAGAAAACAATAGTAAGGTTTCCCCGCTAATCTGTTAAGCATTTGATCAATAAAAAGGTAGGGGAAAATGGTCTTTCCGGGTAGCTTTGTTAAGCTTCCGGTAATCCATACAAACCCTCCAACCGGTCACAGTCCTGGTTAGGATTAGCTCGTTTTCTTCGTTGGTCACCACGGTTATTCCTCCCTTTTTGGGTACGCACTGCACCGGGCTCACCCACTTACTATTCGAGATGGCGTATATGATTCCGACGTCAAGCCATTTGATAATCTCTTTTCTCACCACTTCACGCATCGTCTCGTTTAAACGTCTCTGGGCATCAATAGTCGGCTTATGATCATCTTCCAAGAGAATTATGTGCATACATAATGCCGGACTGATGCCTTGAATATCAACTATTGTCCATCCAATGGCTTTCTTATGTTGCTGTAGCATTCTGATTAGCCGATGCTCCTGTTTCTGCATTAACTTGGAAGAGATGATTACGAGCAACGTATCATTTAAACCAAGAAAGACGTATTTAAGCTGCCCTGACAAGGGCTTAAGATCTAAAACAGGTGGCTTTTCAATTGAAGGCTTCTGGATTATATGTTCATTCGAGGTATAATTTAGGGGCTCGAAGAACTTACCTGGAAGATTGCCTATCCAATTTACCTCCTCATGACCTTCAGTGTCAGATATTTCTGAATCGGAGGAGTCACTGTCGTCGTTGCTACCGTGACAGTCTTCTAGATGACTGCTGTGGTAGTGACCAAACTTTATGTCATGGCAGCTCGACCTGATGCAGGGTTGGTCAAGGATTACTTCAGTGATGGCTTTGCACTCTTCTTCTACATCGACGAGTTTAATTGCTTGGAGAACATTGAGTTTGATTTCTTGATCATTCACTCTCATGGTCAATTCTCCTTTCTCCACATCGATCACAGTTCTGCATATGGCTAGGAAGGGTCGCCCCAGGATGATCGGTGCGTTTTCATCTGCTTCACAGTCTAAAACAAGAAAGTCAGTAGGAAAAATGAATTTATCCACTCTTACCAGAATATCTTCGATCCTCCCTTCTAGTTGTACGTAAGAGCGGTCTTCCAGCTGTAGCACTACTGTCATGGGTCGTGCTCGTCCAATACCTAATTTCTAAAACACAAATTTTGGCATTAAATTTATGCACAGTATGGTGAAGCTCCCAGGATCCTTCTTCTTCTTCTAGGGTGGATGCCTATGCAAGATAGTCATGCATCCCTCTGCCATTTTCACCATTTCGAATTCCCCAAGTCTGGACCTTTTTGACATGGCTTCCTTGGGAAATTTCGCATAACTGGGTTGTTGGGTCACGTCGGCACGCCCCATGGCGCAGCGGAAAAATTAATCCGATGTAATCCAGCCAGGATCCATGTACAGGAACAAATCCGGGGTGAAAAGATGAAGAGTTACCTTTGAAAACTCTAGAAACTGGAAAACCGACAGTATGTCAGAATAACCACGTCAAGTAAAACCGAAATCGTCACAGGTTCGCAACGACCTCTACGAAGTCCACCCGAACAAAACGAACAAAGTTTCCGCCTCCCTAACACTTAGGGTTAAATTTCGAGAGGTTTGAACACCTTCCAGGGAGAGGTCGAAATCCCTCTAGGGATTCCTGAGGGAGTCTGAAATCGACCAGGAGTTCAACCGGGACTTGCAATCGAGCAAGGGAACCTTCAGGGATCTACTAGAGGGCAAGTGGAACACCAGAAAAATATCGAACAGCTTCTCAGAAGAAATCTGGGACTTGTCGAAAATTCCAGAGGGGAATTCCCAGGGATATGCCGAAATTGCAATGAGGAATAGGGATGATTTGGTTGCTAGCCCTTGTCCCTTTAAATAGTATTCAGAGACTTAATTCTAGTTGAATACCTTAAATCCAAGTTCAACCAAAATTCATAGAATCTAATTCTACTTGAAATTGGTTTATATTAAATATACATTATATTTAATAATATTAAATGAAATATATATTTAAATATGTAGAATCTTATTCTACATAAAATATGGATTTAAATATACATTATATTTAATCCAAATATATATATTTTTATTATATAGAATCTTATTCTATCTTTACTTGGATTTAAATATATTTAAATATATATTTTTAATTATGTAGAATTTAATTCTACATAAACTTAGAATTAAATATACATTATATAAATTCCAAATATATATTTAAATTTGTAGAATCTTATTCTATAATATTTAAGTCTCTAAATATTTTCCATGCTCTAAATAATATATGATAAATACAATATTTATCCAGTATTATTCCCATTTAAGGGAGTTGCCGATTTCCCTTATCCCATAGGGGATTTTCGGCAACCTCCCTAAAATAGGGAGTATGGTTTCCAATTTTTGTTCGTTTCATTCGAAGGGTGTGACCCTTGTAGGTTCATGCAACGTTAGCAGCAAAATTAGAACTGTTCTAATTTTACAAGCAATGAGTGGCATATAGCAATACATCATTGCTACCTAAGTTGCATGAAGTCATGGTTTGACTTTCCTAATTCCTGAATAAACTTCCTTTATGTATTTCATCCTTTTTTCCTTTATATCTTAGATGAACACAAGTCATGGGTTAGTCACACTTGCGTTGTCCATCTAGTGTTTCTTGATGTCTTGAGTAGATTATGATAAATGAATCTCTATGATATCTCATATCATAATATTCGAGCATGGCCATGCATTTTCTAATCTCACTCAATCAAGTGGCCGAATATATTTCTCCCATTATGTAGGAGGGACAAATCCTTTCTTGATCAACTATATTTCACTACATAGGTCATCACGTATCCAATCATCAGTCTTTATAATGTAGTCAGTTACGACACACGTTTGACTATGTCAAAATACGTAAATCTTTATGTTGAAATCATGTTGATCTCAAGTCTGAGGATTATACATATGTTTATCATGAGCAATGTTGTGACTGTCACATAATTACCTAAGAAACATGCTCATAGCGGGTCAATCCAGTATGTTGTTCTCTAACAAATACTTATGTGTTGATTTTGACATCTCTATCTCAATGACAACGCTTGTCATCAACCACATATTAGTCTTTATATATTATCATTGTCCTTACCCGTAATAATATTCGACTAAGGATCCTATTTAACAATAATCGTATTATTGTATGGACATTATTATACAATGGTTAGTTTGATGCACATAAACATACCAAATGATAATAACGGCAATGCCATTACTTGATAAATCTAGTAAAATAGTATGTCTATTCAATCATCATATGTTTGTGCGTATGTTGCATACTTTCACATCTCCAAGATGTAAGTACTTTAGAATATGTTTGGATTTATTGATGAGATCTGGGTTTTATTTGCTTACGCAAAGGTTTCATCATAACAGAGTTATGTAGCATCTAATACGCTGGGAACAACCCTTAGTTCAGAAGTGAACCCTTTAGAACCAAACATCCTTCTTTATTACTATATCGACTGTAATACATTCAACCTATGTTGTAGAGTTAGATAATGTCTCATGTTGTTAACTCGCATTATCTTTTATTAATGCAAAAGGGATTGTGATCTTTAGTTCCTTTTGATGAGTATGTCATCCACATACAATACTTAGGAAAGTAACAATGCTCCCACTAGCTCTTTTGAAAACAAGACTTCCCTTTGTTTCTAGATAAACCAAACCTTTTGATTGTATCTTCTGAAACGAATATCCCAACTTCGAGAAGCTTGCCTTAGTCTACGGATAGACCTTTGTAGCTTACATACCTTCCAAGTGTTTACTGGAGTGACAAAACCTTCTGGATGTGTCATGTTCACATTTGTTTCAAGTTTTCCCTTAGGAAAGTGGTTTTGACATTCCTTTATTTAATTCCATAATCATCGTATGTAAACTACTTGCAAGTGAGATTAAGATGGGTTAAACATAGCTACAAGGAAGATGCTTTATCATAATCTATACTATGAAGTTTGTCGAAAACTTTTAGCGATGAATCATCCTTTGTATGTTTTATCATCCATGTCGGTTTTTCCTTTTTGAAAAACTCATCCATACCTCTTAGGTTTTACCCTTTTAGGTAACCAAAGTCTATACTTGATTTTAGACATGGATTCCATCTCATATCTCATGGCTCTTAGCCATTTCTCGAATTTTGGGCTCACCGTTGCTTTCTGATAAGACCTAGTCTTTATCTTGATCCGAAAAGAAGAGTGTTTCCATGTACGGATAGTGAGAAATCCACATTTCTCAAGTATATGGTATTCTCTTAAGGATCAACACAATGGTTGTGTTTTGTTCCAATGTTCCTGATCATTTGTGGAACATTCTCAATCTTTGGTTCATAAATTTGTTGTCTAAAATTTCTTCACATTCCAAATTCCATTTTTTTCTTTTGTGAGAGGTAATCACTTTCGAGAGAAACTCTCTTTTGAAAACAAACATTTTGTTCTCGTTAAAGTTGAAGAAATAATACCCCTTTGTGAGAATTAATCTCTTTCAAGATAAACTCTCGTTTGAGAAACAAACGCTTTGTTCTCGTTAGGATAAACAACAAATGGAGTTTTTAAGGTTCGAACTTTTTAAACATTTTAACATGTAAGTAACCTTAAAACTTCAAAGGTATTCTAGAACAATTCTTAGTCCATATCTTATATGACGTTTCGAAAAAAAACACTATTAAGTATGAGAGTTGTTTTTCTAGTGTGTAAAGAAGTCGAAAATGACTTGTTCTGAATCAAAACATGTCTAACATAGTTGATTCTCTTTCAAAGACTTTTCGTTCCACTTGTGGGATTTAATTATGGGACAATCCCATATTCTTTGAAAGTTCATCAAACTTTAAATATTCTTGAATTTGATCTCATCAAATTACCTTAATACTTTTTATTAGTTTGAGATTAGTCATTTGTTTTATTTATCTTATAAATATTATTGATTTGATTAGTTTAAAGATCATTGATTCATTGTGCCATAAGAGATTAAAAGAATAACATTTATTTAAATAATCTCAAAATTAAAATATCTTGTCCTTACAAGATAACTAAAACTTAGGCACAAAATAATAATCTTAAAAACTAAAACAAATCTATTTAAGCAAAAACACATGTCCTAATGGATGATGTAGCAACTCTTGCTTTATCCACATTCGCAGGTCCATGTCTATTCTGATGTCTTCTCTTTAGAAGCCTATGAGGTTGATGCCTCACTCGTTTTTGCTTTCTTGACTTCTTGTAGGTGTGTGCGGCAGTTTCTCTTCCAATGTCCGGTCTTGCTGCAATGGAAACATTTTCCATCCTTTTTGATTCCTTTCTTAGGTTTCAATGCCTCCTTTCCATCGGATTTGGTCTTACCATCACCTTTAGACTTTGCTTTCGATTTACCTTTCTTCTTGCCATTGCGGACCATCAGAACATGTTTAGGTCCTACCTTTTTCAGGTTGATTTCAGCAGCTCTCAACATGCCGAGCAACTGTGGCAGCGTCTTGTTAATTTCATTCATATTGAAATTAAGGACAAACTAATTGAAACTATCCGGCAACGATTGCAGGATGACATCGGTAGCTAATTCGTCTTTCAGCAGAAAACTGAGCTTCTCCAACGTTTGGATATAGCCCATCATTTTGATGACGTGAGCTCCTATGGGAGATCCCTCACTTATCTTGCATTGAAACAGAGCTTTAGAGGTCTCGTACCTCTCTTGACGATCTTGCCCTTCATAAATCTCCTTGAGATTTTGAATCATATCATAAGCTACCATGTCCTCATGTTGCTTCTGAAGCTCAGGGGTCATGGAGGCAAGCATAAGACAACCGACATCCTGCATGTCGTCCATGTGTTTCTTAAACTTGTCTTTGTCAGCTCTGGAAGCAGTGGCAATCGGTTCATCAGGAACAAGTTCTTCAATGACATATTCCTTCTTTTCCTGTTTGAGAACAATTCTCAAATTGCGGAACCAGTCAAGGAAGTTTATGCCATTGAGCTTATCCTTCTCAAGGATAGATCGTAGAGAAAGAGTATTATTTGCCATTAATTCTACAACAAAGAAAATATGCTACATAAGTTTTACTAAATTTTAAAATTTATAGATAGGTCTTTACTATAAATTTACTCCCACTATTTTCTTCAAAATTAAAACCCTCTAGTTTTAATTTCGAAAAACGTTTCGATAGTTTTTCTAGTGAGTGAGGATCCGTATTTCACCATTCCTAAATCAACTTTGGCCAGTCTTTTAGGAAATGGTTATTTAGGTAAGTAACACCTTACTAATTACATCTCATGTAATTCCTCATCTTTTGGCGAACAACTCTTGTTCTTTAAATCATCTTATGATTATCCAAAACTTTTAACCACTAGGTTTTCTAATCCTATTAGAACAACCCAGCTAAGTCAATACCAATATCTCAATCGGCGAATATCACTAGCTTATTCTTCGCGTTTAACTAAGATAGATAAATGTGACATTGCTTTGGCAAAGCTCGCATTATATCGATAGAAGCTTTAACGAGGGTAAATATTGGATGGTTAAAACATACTTAGAAATATAGTGAGGGATTTACTTAATTATCTCATGATTTTAACATTGGTCCTATCAATAGAACTATGTTTAATCATGCTTATAAAACATCCATTGCGTCACATACAAGGTAAATATAAGCGGTAAATAAATATGCAATGATTATAGCCCTTCTTAACCTAAGGCGACCCATCCCAAGCCAATGGGAGGACCATTCTACTGAAAATAGAATCTGCTTCTGAACGCCCGGTCCACCAGGGAAGGCCCACCACGCTGCTACATTGGTTCTTGCTTTATCTTTATGAGTATTTACAATTTTCAGAAACTCGCGTTACATGTGAGGGAGTGAGATGAGAAGAGAAGTAGAATAGAAGATAGAGAAAGGCACGACACGCAGGCCGTATTTATAAAAACCAAAACTATAAAGGCTATGAGATATAACCATGCAAAATAAACACCGTGCAATCTAACATGCATTTCAAACATCGTGCGAACAAAGTAATGACGTGTTTACAGAGTTTTAAACTGATTATCCCTATGTTGCGATTAATGGGCCAAAGAAGGATCACGAGGTTTCATAAACCATTTGCGTTAACGAACAAATGCACCAGGTAGGTCAACATTAAAGAGAGGTGGCGCACTAGGCACACTTAAGTACCAGGTCTTTGATGATGCCAATCCTAGACATGCATTTTTCATAACATCTAACCATAACTCTTATGGATTCACCGTGAAAGATAGTTTGATAACTTTTATCAAATTAGAAGCCCTTTCAGAGATTTTATAAATCTATGGAACTACGAAAAACTATTTGTTCTCTAGACTAACTATTAGTCTCAACATGTTAACATTTAACATTGAAGCAACCTAACATAGTTATGATTAACTCTTAGTCATTCATTGATAATCGAAATAAGTCTTTATTAGGTGTGATACGATAAACGATAAATATCTAAATCGAATCAAACAGCATGCATCTCATACATAAACATCACCCAAGAATTTAAGTCCGAATTCGTATGATACAAGTGGCTCTGATACCACTGTTGGGTCACTTCGGCATGCCCCGTGGTGCAGCAGAAAAATTAATCCGACGTAATCCAGCCAGGATCCATGTACAAGAACAAATCCGGGGTGAAAAGATGAAAAGTTACCTTTTAAAACTCTGGAAACTGGAAAACCGACGGTATGTCGGAATAACCACGTCAAGTAAAACCGAAATCGTCACAGGTTCGCAACGACCTCTACGGAGTCCACCCGAACAAAACGAACAAAGTTTCCGCCTCCCTAACACTTAGAGATAAATTTCGACAGGTTTGAACTCCCTGGAGTCGAAATCCCTCCAGGGATTCCTGAGGGAGTCTGAAATCGACCAGGAGTTCAACCGGGACTTGCAATCGAGCAAGGGAACCTTCAGGGATTTGCTAGGGGGAAAGTGGAACACCAGAAAAATATCGAACAGCTTCTCAGAAGAAATCTGGGACTTGTCAAAAATTCCATAGGGGAATTCCCATGGATATGTCAAAATTTGCAAGGAGGAATAGGGATGATTTGGTTCCTAGCCCTTGTCCCTTTAAATAGTATTCAGAGACTTAATTCTAGTTGAATACCTTAAATCAAAGTTCAACCAAAATTCATAGAATCTAATCCTACTTGAAATTGGTTTATATTAAATATACATTATATTTAATAATATTAAATGAAATATATATTTAAATATGTAGAATCTTATTCTACATAAAAGATGGATTTAAATATACATTATATTTAATCCAAATATATATATTTTTATTATATAGAATCTTATTCTATCTTTACTTGGATTTAAATATATTTAAATATATATTTTTAATTATGTAGAATTTCATTCTACATAAACTTGGAATTAAATATATATTATATAAATTCCAAATATATATTTAAATTTCTAGAATCTTATTCTAAAATATTTAAGTCTCTAAATATTTTCCATACTCTAAATAATATCTGATAAATACAATATTTATCCAATATTATTCCCATTTAAGGGAGTTGCCGATTTCCCTTATCCCATAGGGGATTTTCGGAAACCTCCCTAAAATAGGGAGTATGGTTTCCAATTTTTGTTCGTTTCATTCGAAGGGTGTGACCCTTGTAGGTTCATGCAACGTTAGCAGCAAAATTAGAATTGTTCTAATTTTACAAACAATGAGTGGCATCTAGCAATACATCATTGCTACATAAGTTGCATGAAGTCATGGTTTGACTTTCCTAATTCCTGAATAAACTTCCTTTATGTATTTCATCCTTTTGTCCTTTATATCTTAGATGAACACAAGTCATGGGTTAGTCACACTTGCGTTGTCCATCTAGTGTTTCTTGATGTCTTGAATAGATTATGATAAACGAATCTCTATGATATCTCATATCATAATATTCGAGCATGGCCATGCATTTTCTAATCTCACTCAATCAAGTAGCCGAAGATATTTCTCTTATTATGTAGGAGGGACAAATCCTTTCCAATCACCAGTCTTTATAATGTAGTCAGTTACGACACACGTTTGACTATGTCAAAATATGTAAATCTTTATGTTGAAATCATGTTGATCTCAAGTCTGAGGATTATACATATGTTTATCATGAGCAATGTTGTGACTGTCACATAATTACCCAAGAAACATGCTCATAGCGGGTCAATCCAATATGTTGTTCTCTAACAAATACTTATGTGTTGATTTTGACATCTCTATGTCAATGACAACGCTTGTCATCAACCACATATTAGTCTTTATATATTCACTGTCCATACCCGTAATAATATTCGACTAAGGATCCTATTTAACAATAATCGTATTATTGTATGGAAATTATTATCCAATTGTTAGTTTGATGCACAGAAAAATACCAAATGATAATAACGACAATGCCATTACTTGATAAATCTAGTAAAATAGTATGTCTATTCAATCATCATATGATTGGTCTTTGGGCATACTCCAACACGGGCATCTGCTTGATGGCCTCTAACAACGGTATATTAATGCGCACATGCTTAAAAATATCATAAATCTTTTTGAGCTGGTACTCCTGTTTCTGTTTTTGTAACCGCTATGGAAAAGAAGGTGGAGGACGGTAATCTTCAAGACGTCCTTCACATGGTATTCTGATCTGTGGAGGTTTAGGTTCTTCAGCATCTTCTAATTGCTCCTCTGTCCTTTCTGCTGTCGCGACAGGTGTGTCGACAACAGGTTATTCTTCCTCCGCCGGGGCAGTGTTCAAGGCAGGTGTATCTAGGGTTGGTTCCTTACTTGGTATGTTCTTCACCTCCGGCCCTTGTAACTGTTTCCCACTCCTTGTTGTGATTGCTTTACACTGCTCATGTGTGGGTTTTCTAGTGACCTCAATATCACTAGGGAATCCTCCGTTTTGCCTTGGCTTGATATGCTGGGAAACCTGGCCCATTTGTGTCTCCAGAGATTTCAGGGTAGCTTCATGGTTTGCCATCCTCATCTCTGTCTTGTCCATGAATGACTCAGTTTTCTTGACAAAGTGGTCCATGTTCGCCATGTAAGTTCCTGTCTGTGACATGAATGTGGCCAATGTCTGCTCCAGTATACTAGGTGCGGCTACCGGCTGCTGTTGCAGCTGCTGCTGTGGTTGTTGTCGCGACAGGATTCTGGGTGCCCCTTGGTTTTGTATGTTCTGCATCTGAGGATTCGGTGCATTGTTCAGATTGCTCCAGGAAAACTTGGGATCTTTCCTCCAGTTGGGGTTGTAATTGTAGGGGTCGTAGTTTCTTGGCTTGTTATAATTTCCATCATACATCCCTTCTTCTAACTGTAATGGATAGTCTTCCGAACTGTGGTTCCCACTGCAAGTCTCACATACCTCTTCTACAGAATATATAGGTTTAGAATCTTTCCGCAACATATTTTCCATCGCCTTTGTGAGGTATGCAACCTTTGACTTCAAGGAATTGTCAGCTTCATAATCCTTTACAGTTATCCCTTGTTTACCTCTCCTTGCTGTAGGAAATTGCTCGTCATTCTTCGCTAGGTTTTTCAACAATACCATTGCCTCGTCTGGATCTTTATCCAATATTAGCCCATTTGATGCCGAATCTATTCTCATGCGAGTGTGTGTATTGGTAGCAATGTAGAATTTAACGACCTGATTCCACACAGGGAATCCATACATCGGGTAGTTCCTTAGAAGAGTTGTAAATTTGTCCCATGCCTCGTGCATTGGTTCGTCATCTTCCCGTTGAAAAGTAGCAATTTCGTTACGCAATAGCTCAGATAAGTGAGAAGGATTAAAACGGGATAAGAATTGACAATAGAGATCTGCCCAAGTTCGTATTGAACCCGAAGTTAGTTTATTCCACCAAGTTTTAGCTCCGTCTCTCAGTGAATGAGGAAATAACCGGAGCCTCAGTACTTCCAGATTTATTCTTAGAAATCTAAATGATCCACATATTTCTTGGAACGTTTTCAGATGTTCTTGGGCATCCTCTGTTGCAGCACCACTAAACTGGCCAACAGAATTTATCATGTTGAACATAACATGTTTCAGCTCGAAATTCTCAGCTTCCACGTCTGGCAAAGTGGTCTCCATTTCAACATGGTCATTGATCATGTAGTCGCGGAAGGACTGTCATGCGGCAGCGGCAGGCCGTCCATTCCGGGCATCTTGGGGAGGATCTCCAATAACCCCTTGGTTATCATCTACCCCGTTGTTCTGCATTGCTTCTAGTTGTTCCTCAAGATAGTCGTTTCTTGGTATCAAGAGGCGAACTTAGTTCTTGAGGTTACACGTACGTTCGATTTCAGGGTATAGTTCATACTCAGGTTCTTTGCCTCGTCTAGATCTGCGTATAAGCAAACAAAAAACCTTGTGAAAAGCACATGGTAAATAATACCAAGGAAAATAGAAAAATTAAAAAGAACAAGTGCAGTAAGAGTAAGGGTAAAGATATGTTGCCAGTCCCCGGCAACGGCACCAAAAACTTGTTACGTGTACACGACGCAAGTAGTAAAATGATACTTTGAGTATCGGATATCGTTTCCACGGGGACTGGAAATAGCTTTGACCTAGAGTTGTTGCACGAGAGAGAGAAATAGTTTAAAGTGATTGTAAAGTGATATTAGGAAACAAGTAATATAAAAGATATAGGAATTAGTTTTAAGAAATAGGTTGGTATTGATTTGCTCGGTAGTGCAAGTGTTGCACTGAAGAGAAACTTCTGTTCTGTCGCCGTCCCTGTCGTGGCAGCACCTGTCACGGCAGAAGTCTGTTGTTGTCGCGGCAGCGATCACACAACTCTGTACTTCAAGTTTGGCAAGAATCCCTGCTATGACTTGTCCTATCTCTAGGCCCAAGTGTTGTTGATGAATACTTCTTAGATGATACCTACCGGCGTGAATTGAAGAGTGAACACCAATGTTGTTGAATTCTTCCTTAGCCACTTAACCTCGTACTCATCCCTAAGCCGAGATGGTTTAACCATAAACTGGAAAACACGTATTTATTCCGTTCGTATGCTTGACTCTCCCGATATCAAACAAATGGATAACCTCACAATGCTCTCCCGATACTCTTGCGAGATATGAAAACCAGAATAAATAAACTTGAAGTTTTATTGCTTTGAACAGAAAAATTCCTAAAATAGTACAATCCTTGCAACTATTTTACAGAATCAACCCTTAGCCCTAGGGGAAGTTTAGAACATGATGAGAAAAGGGAAAACGACAAGGGTTTTGGGGAAGACGGCTAAGAATAAGATCTCCTCCCCTAGGTCGAATTACATGCCTTTATATAGGCCTTGGGTCCAAGTTTTCTAATAAGGCAAGAATACAAGTTTAAACTAAAGTACAACTCTATTAAAGATTAAATCTTCTTAGTAGATGCCTTTAATTCGTCCTCGTTTCTTGCTTTGGGTTTCTTCCATGAACTTTGGGCTTGGCCTTCATTCTGCCCCAGGCTCAGAAAAATATAAGAGTGGGCCACGACAGACCGACTTGAATTCCTCTATCTGTCGAGCTCCACTTCACTTTTCCCTTTCACCAATGCTGTCGTCATGGCTGCCACGACAGCATTTTCTCCTTGACTCTAGTCCTGTGATTTAGCTTTGCTCCCCTGCTGCCCTGAGTCAGCCACAACAAATACCTTCAAAAGTGACCAAAATTAGTAGCAACTGTGTCATTTTATCTACTTGTGATGTATATGCAAAAATCTACCTAAATGCAATGAATTATGCTTGAATGCAGCAGAAATATGGGTTAAGTGAGGGGTAAAATATAAAGCTTTTATACACTCAACAAGCATCAAAATCACAAGAAACTTAAGATAATAAATGAGAATGTATCAGTCATAACTAATTCTAAACTTGAAGCAGAGGAACTCTTCGGATCATATAATGTTAATTAAAATTATATTGATTGGAGCAAAAGTGAAAGGATTTTCAGGTTTTGTCTGCAATTTTATTGATTGGAGCAGCCATAAGTGATAGGTGATGGTGTTCATATGGCTTCGGAGCACGCATATGCCTCCTTAGACTTAATAAATTTGGAACAAAAGTTTGTTTAAGGTGGTCACATGAAAGTGAGGAAGTTGGGTGTGGGTTCGCCGAAGGCTAGGTCAGACGGACGATGGGTGGCCGGAGGTTGGTGGTTAGAAAGGGGTTAAATTTTTTTCTTTTGGATTGAAAAATAAAATTTAAAAATTTAGGGGTTATATTAAAAATAAACCTTTTTCTATTATCGTGGACGTCATCAGGGTAACGAAAGCAAACGTTCGAGTGACCAGAAGTTTACACAACGAAAACGTAAGTGACCAAAACGGTCGAATTTAAAAATTAGCGATCAAATGTGTACATTGACTAAACGTAAGTGACCATTGTAGTAGTTTACCTTATTTCCTATTAGTAATTTTAATAACTTAGAAAATATCATCTAAAGAAATTTAAATAAAGTCTTTAATATTTATATTAAAATAAACTTCAAAGTTTAAATTTTATTATCATATTCGTAGCCTTATTGTTTAGTCGTTAATTTTACCAGTACGGTTGCTGTACTGTTTTGGTCAGGGACGAACGCTTGACTTTAAGTTAGGGGGGCGAACCTATAAAATTTTAGTGGGGAATCTTATAATATTTTAGGAGATGAAAATAGATTTTTAATAAAAAAATATGTAGACAAATTCTAAAAAGTTTCTAGATCATATACAAATTTTGAAATTTTAGGAGGGCAACCGTCCCCTCCAGACCTCTCGGTCTACCCCTGGTTTTAGTTAAATTTTACTGGTACGATTATCTATCATTTAATATGATTTTTTCAATTTTTTTAAGACTTTATAATGGTTCGGGTTGTTGTAAACGCTCCAAAGAGTGAGATGCCTTTGTAAATATGGGACGAGAGTGTAGTGTTAGCTTAGCTGCGCTGCAAAAGAAAAGATGTAAAGATTGAAATTTCTTCCTCTTACTACAAAACAAACCAATCCACATCTCTCAACCGGCAGCGTCGGTACCCAGTTATTCTTGTGTATCCCTTTTTGCCTTAAGTCCAATTGGCCATTGATGAGTGCTACTGCAAAAAACTCAGCCACACCCTTTTCCCAACCCTCAAACCAATCATCGCCTTCTACAGTTCATACTGTTGAATTCATTTCTTCATCACTGAACCATGAAAGATCCAAAAAAAAGAAATCTTTTTACCCATTTGTATCTGTATGTCTTCAGCTGCTTTGATCTTTAAACTTTATTAATGGCTGGCTAAGAGACTAATGATTTGGGCACATTTACTCTCTCTCTCTCTCTATACATATATATAATTGAGTAGAAAGGCGCGTGTTAGCATACACCAATAATTGAGTAGAGTAGACCAGGTCTTTTTGTTTAAAGGATTCGGAATTAATAGGAAACTAAAGATACTGAAGTTGGAAGTAATCTATTTACATTTACCCTAGCAACACTATAGAGGAGAGATTTCTGCATGCATATATATATATATATATATATATATATATATATATATATGATTTTGGTTTTTGCTGGGATTCCTTTTCTTTATTTAATTCTAAGTTTGGCTTTATGCTCAGGCGGTGCACATTAGAACGTGAAAATTGGTCCCCATCCATTTATTTCTTTTCTTTCTTCTTTTTTTTATGTGCAACCCATTATTCATCTCTGCTATTGGTCCAGTTTCTTGGATATAAACATATTTGTTACTAGAGATGATATGTAGCCAAAAGATCTAAGAAATAGATAATTTGAAACTGAAAAATGGCTTCTTTTCAATATCAAACAACATTATTGAAAGTTGCAGCTTTTGCAGGACACAAAGCAAGATACATGTAAGTTTTACAAAATTATGGTGCAGTTTCAAAGGGCTTAATCGATTAAGACTTTGATATATTTGCTTTTTTTACTCCTTGTTTAGTAAAGAGTATGAAGTGGAACTACATAGTACGAAAATATCAGATGTTAAGAAAATTTAGCACTCAAGCAATGGTATATAAGGAAGAAGAATACGGTTACCAATATATGTAACCCTAGTAATAACTATGTGGGAAGATTTAGGTGAGAAGATGAGTTGGAGCTTTTCCATATGAATAAGACCTGAGTTAAAAAATCATATTCCCTCTATCCCATAAAACTTATCCCATATATATTTGGCTTAATACACTTCTCCCCGTAAACTTTAATTGTTTTCCTAGCTTGCCCCCTAACTATATTTTGCCTACTAAACTTTTTGTCGTTACTCATATAACCTCGAAAATAGACGCCAGTTAAAAAATGTAATAGCCAATGAAAACTCGCCACAAAACCCCTTTTATCTATAATTTCTTATTTTCAGTATATTACATCAAAATTAAGTTAAAAAAATTAATATAATATAATATAATATTATTAAAAAACCTTTAACCTTAATTAAAATCATCTCATATTCTAACCCGATCCCTAAAACCCCTTTTCAGTTTTTACCCAAAACAAATTTTATTTCTTCTACACGAAATTGGGGAAGAAATTGTTGTGTTGAACTTGATTTAGGGTTCGTTAATTCGTTCAACTCTTTACCATCTTAACATTTGCTTGGTTTTTACAGGTTTTAGGATACCTAATTGTCTTTGAAGCATGACAACTGAAAGTTCAAAATTTATCGTTGTAGGAGACGTTGTACAATGTGACTGTGAGTTAAAAGCCCGAATTTGCATTTCAACTATTCCACGAAGCAAGGGTAGGAGATTCTATGGATATGCTAAAGGCCGGCATGTAAGTAGTTCTTTTTTGGCTATGTTAGTTATCTGTTAGAAATATTGTGATTGAATTAAGGCTTAATTTGATTTGTTTTTATATTTTTGTAGAGCAGATGTAATTTGTTTAGGTGGATTGACTATGATGATGTAAATTTCAATGAAAAATGAAGATTTAAGGAATGAAGTTCACAAGTTACTGGTTGAGAACAGAGAAATTAGAGTTGAGAATGCTGAATTGAAGAAAATGGTTAATATTGATGAAGTTAGAAGATTGAAGAAAAAGTTAGAAAAGGTGAATTAGAAATTTAAAGTTGAAACAAGAAAATTAAAGAATGAAGCAATGTTCTACAAGAGTATTTTAATTTTTTCATTCTTATGTTATGTTGTAATGATGTTTTTCATTTAGAGTGAACTGAGAATTTGGTGTTTAATGTTGCAGAAGACAATTTTTTCGTGATTGTTATGCAATGCTATGGAATGTTATGTGAATGATAAAATGTTATGAGAATTTGATGTTTAATGTTGTAGAAGATGGATTGAAATTACTTCTGAAGAAATTGTTATTTTATGTTAAGAATTGCTTTGTATATATTGGTTGTATAACACAAAGGTTCATAATACACAAGTTTCATAACAAAATAAGTTTTTGGAATAGTTACATAATACAAAATATGTTCTTTTTTGCATAACACGAAAGATTATATAACACAAAGATTCCATAATACAAAGGTTCTTGATACAAAGGTTTCACAACACAAAATAATTTTTTTGGAACAGTTACATAATAGAATAACTTGAAAAGTTTGCATAACACAAAAGATCCCAAATAAAAACATAATATTAGATGTTCACAAAAGATCCCAAAATATAACAAAGTCCCAAAGCTTGCTTAAGCTTAAGTTTGCCTCCTTCTTGGGATTAACTTAGGGATTCTGTTGTGGTGGTTACTGGAAGTTGATGGTGTTGTAGACATGACTATAGGTTGGTTCACTGGTGCAGGGTGACTGGATTCAGATTGTTGACTCAATGGTGCAGACTGAGCTGGAATTAGAGGTTCAAACATAGTTACTGACTTCACTTGGGATCTGGTGTTAGGCCTCCTTACTATCATTTGACATGGTCTGCCAGGCTACAAAAACATAAAATAATATTAGAATGTAGTCAGAATTTGAAAATGATGACTAATATTGGATGGATGACTTACATTTAGAATCTGCATGCCTGTATTTTCATTTGTGTATAGTTCAATGCCTTGTATAATTGTCCTTCCTCTTGGTCCAAATGATGATTTAGTCAACTGTCTTCCACATGATGGTTTGGTTTTTGTTTCCCTTGTTGAAGTATCTACTGGTTGTGAGGGATGAGTGGCTGTTGGTTGTGAGGGATGAGTGGCTGCTGGTTGAGAAGATGCACACTCATATGTTTGTTGAGGCTATCAAATTATGACATCAGTTAGAAAATAATAATTATGCAATGCAAATAATAAATTAAAATACACTCACAACTTTGTTTTTCGAAGGACAAGTTATATTGTTGTGTCCAAACACCCCACAAGATCTACATGCGCACTTGCTTCTTCTTTTAGAAAGCTTATTCCCCTTGCTTGTTTCACCTTCTTCTCATTTTCTCTTTAGTTTTGGTCTTCTAGAGAGTTTCCTTTTCAAAGAAGGTTCAACTTTTTCCCATTTTTGTGTCTTTCCAGAAATCCTCACTAGGTATGGTTGGCAATGCATAATCATATAATGACTGGTATGTTTCATTTGTGTATGCCTCATGAACATACCTCTCAAGTGGCTCAGAATTAAATAATGTGACACATATAGAATATGAGCATGGAATACCAGTTAGATCCTAATATCTACATGTGCACTTATGACCTCGTAGATCAACAACATATGTTTGCCCATTACAATATACCTCATACCCTTGTTGATCATTCCAAGTGACATAACAATATGCAAAAGAGGCATTATGGTTTTCAACTAACTTAGCAATTTTGGGGCTTAAAAGGCCTTTTTATTTTTGACACTTCACTTTGGGTACAAAAGTTCTATTCATCATATAATTCTTAATGTCCTCAAGCAAAGAGATTGTTGATTTGTACCTTGCATCAATGATTGCTGAATTAAAAGCCTCTCTAAAGTTGTTATCCACTGCATCACACTTTGAATGTGTTGAAAGAAAAGCTTTTGACCAATGTCTTGGATCTCTCTTCATTAAACTTGACAAAGTAGTGGCCTTCATAGTTTCCATTCTTGCAGAATGCTTCTGAAAATCTGCCATAGTGGTTGCCTTGAAGCATGCTCAAAATAATTGTTGCATATCACGTCCATTGTTCTCCTTTTTCCCATATACATACATATGTCTTGCACAAAATCTGTGCTTAACTTTTAGAAGGGTCAATTGTACTTCTTCCAAGAGCCCCTGAAACAGTTTATAAAGCAGTTTAGAAAACCAGATTACATAAACAATTTAAAAATTAATTCAAAAAAACCAGTTGGAAAAAAATTACCTTCTGCATGTCACTGAGTATAGTGAACCTATCCCCATCTCTTATTTGCAG
Organism: Hibiscus tridactylites; assembly: GCA_958450335.1. Taxonomy (NCBI): domain Eukaryota; kingdom Viridiplantae; phylum Streptophyta; class Magnoliopsida; order Malvales; family Malvaceae; genus Hibiscus; species Hibiscus tridactylites. Next base: position 59,217,936 of record OY288267.1, on the reverse strand, counting down.
ATCATTTTGGATGTTTTTCAAAAACCAGGCCCAAGTTTCCCTATTCTCCACCTCTACTACATCCCATGCAATAGGGAATATTTGGTTTTTACCATCCCTACCTACAATAGCAAATATTTCACACTTAAAGTTCCCTTTAAGATAACACCCATATAAAGACAAAACTGGTCTACAATATTTCTTGAATCCTTCCTTTAAACCACCTAAACATACATACAGTCTTCTGAAAATAGGATTAGTAGATGGAGTAGGTTTTTGAACAACGAGATCGAATGTACCATTTGGATTTGCTTCTCTCAATGTAGACACATAATCAAATAACTTATTAAACTCCTCATGCAACCAACCCCTAATTTTTTCAGTAGCCCAAATTCTCGCAATATTGCACACATTTTTGTTCAATTGTACTTTAACCTCCTCTTTAGCAAGCTTGGCCATGTCCCTCAATTTCAAGTTAGGAAAAATCATTAGCTTACTCAAGAAATGTTTCCCAATAAACTTATAATCAACCCTTTTGTTTTTAAAAGTTACAGAACATGAATGTTTGTTCACATATGTTCTAACCCTAAAACCCTCCATCTTTTACCCCAAAGATGCATAGATCATGAAAGGAAACCTTACCCCCTTGCACTTTGCACTAGTCTTGTCAGAATCAATTTTAATGTACCTAAAATCAAATCTATTTGCAAAAACATAAGCACCCAAAGCTTCCTTAAACTGTTTTGAGCTCTCAAATATCATACCCAATTCAATCTTAGGAACTTCACTAGTTTCATGAATTTTTTTCTTACCTTTCTTAACACAATCCTCCCCTTCAGAGTCAGTTTCATAGCTACCTCGATCATCTGATTCAATGTAATCAGTGTCACTACTTTCATGCTCTACAATTGCCTCTTTCTCTTGAAAACAAGTACCAATAAACCCAGGCTCTGCCCGTTATTGTCCTTGCTGTTCATCCCCAAAGTTTTTGCCTTTAAATCTTCTCTTGTTCTAAAAAATTTGAGTTATCTCCTCATCATCTTCATTAGTCAGCCATCCTCCAGCCCTAATATCTTTTGATTCACTATCTTCACTTTCCTCAGCATCTTCACAATAAGTACTATCATTATCTACATTAACCCTAAATCATTCTATCCCAAAACTGGCCCATTAATTTCATTTTGTCCCAGAACTGGCCCATCAGCTTCATTTTCTGCAACAACAGGCCCATCTTCATCAATATATGCATTTTCACCAAAATCTCCAACAACATATATGTGTATGTGTCCTTCCCTTGAAAAATACTTATTCAAAACTAATTAACTACTATTTTCAGTACCCAAGACCCACAAACCTCCATCCAAACTAAAACATGGTTCTAAATAGGTTAAATATTCAATGTTCTGTTTGGAAATTCCTACCTCTTGAATAAAAGAAGCAATGATGGGGTAACATATGTAGACAGTGTCAATCTTATTTTCTATTTCTTTGCCCCCCACATAATAAAATTTAGGAAAATTATTAAACCTACCCCCTAAATGAATTACAAGAGTATACTCTACCCATGCTATTTTACCTACAGAAATATCAAAAAAAAGACACTTAATACCAACTAGATTAAACCAAAAAATAGAATAACAGTAACCCATCTTTGACACAATTCTATTTGCTACAACAATCACTAGTTAAATAAGTCAATTAAACAACATAACAGTAACCAAAAAACAAATCCAAAATCAATAACTAATAATTAACCACCAAATCAATTGTACAATAACCACCACTTATTAAACAAGTCAAATTGCTACAATAACCACTAATTATACATCAAGCACCAATTAAACAATTCAATGAACATTAACCAAAGTTAAAATATGCAATTTTATTCTAAACAATTCTAATACACCATGTGACTCTGCAAAATGACAAAACACTCATTTTCTTACATGTCAGCTTCGATTATCCCCTCAGAATGTCTTTCTATCTCCACTCTAAGATTACATGTCTTTCTAAACAACTTGTAAAAAACAAAGCAAATGATAAGAAATCTTACTCCTCACTTATCTAAATAAAAGAACGAAACTTTACTTCAATTATAACTTACTTTTCCCTCTTTTCACGATTTAGGGTTCCAGCACCACTGATTTCAATCGTTGTTTGCGTCAGTTTCGTTCAAATGAAAGCATAAAACTTAACGAATCCTAAAAATATGGATTAATCAAACCCTAAACGAAGCCCCAAATTAAATGAAACCTAAACCTAAATTGATTCAAGCCCTAAATTCCATTCGTCATTTTTGTTCAGATGAAAGAAGAAATCTGATTTAGTTTTCAAAATGATTTTGGGTTTAAGGTAAATGGGTAGTTTTGGGGATTTACTAAGTTTAGTGTTTTACTTATATTTTATTATTATTTTTGCTTTTTTATTTTCAAAATTGTTTTATGTAATGTATTGAAAATAATAAATTATAAATAAAAGTGGTTACGTGGCGAGTTTTCATTGGCTATTATGTTTTTTTAAACGACTTCTGTTTTTGGGTTTATATGAGTAACGACGAAAAGTTTAGGGGGAAAAAGCGGGCAAAACGTAGTTTAGGGGCCAAGCTGGGAAAACCGGTAAAGTTTAGGGGAGAATAAGTGTATTAAGCCGTTATGTTTTAAAATTGTCTTATTGAAAAACTCAACCACTTTTATTAGATGCAATTCTTTTTCTACCTTTTTAGTTTTCCAATAAAACAAACTTTAACTTTTCAAGGATAAAATAGTCATTTTAATTATTTTACAACACATCTCTTACACAAATTTTTTCTTCATAAAATTACGTGAAAAGTCAAAGAGACAAGATTTATGAGACAGAAGGAGTATCTGGTTGTAGTAAATGCAGGTTTGTGTGACGGAAGGAGTATCTGGTTGGATAGGGGAAGTAGAGTTTATAGATTTTGAGATTGGAATCCCAAATTTATTGAATACTATGTTGATTACACAAATCATCGTGGTTAAGTTCGGATTGAAAGGGTTGAAATTTTATGTATTTGTAGCTTCAACATATTAGTTTATTGTCAAATAATAAATGAAACAAGAGAAGAAATTTTCTGCAATTTTAAGTAGACAAAAAAGAATAATGGGATGCTTATTTGTGGAATGCTTTTGTGCTTCCTCTGAATGCTCTAGAAGTAGGGTTCCAATGAAGGATAAGAAATGGATGCACACCTCAAATTTGGAGGGATAATTGGCGGGGAGTTACCCTTTAATGGAAATCTTCCCCACAACACGAGGATTAATAGACTTTTTCACCCAAGTGGTGATTGTTGGGATGTGAGAATATGGATAAATCAGATATTATCATTGGAATTTGGATAACGGGTTGATGAGCGGATACAACGACGGATGCATAGGCCCGTGCCCACCCTAAATTTTCTAAACTTCATACATTTAATTTCAATTTTCTCAATTTTTATGAGTTAGTCTTTAAATTTTTTAATATTTATAAGTTGCGACATCTTGAAATTTTGAGATTTCATGTGTAAAAACTATTTCTAGATTTGCCACTGAGTGGATATTCACATTTTGGGAAATGCTCCTACGGGATCTACACTACTACACTATGTTACAAATGGATTCTCCCGAATCTGATGGATTTAGGTCATATAGACCCTTTTCGAAGATGATGTGGAGTTTGGAGTAGGGTTGCTTATTCAGTTGAGCAGCTCACAAAAAATTTGAGCTCGGCTCGGTCAAAACTCGGTTAATGCTCGATTGCAGTTGACTTGACTTGAAATTGAACTCAACTCGAGATCTTAGCGAGTCGAGTCAAGCAAGGCCCAACTCGACATGATAAGTTCATGATCTTTTACGATTTTTTGGTGGATACTTTAAAAAATTATGTTTCATGAAGTTTAAATATTAGTTGACACTATAGAAAAGTTCAGTGAATTGCTAAGATAATGTACCCATAAAATGTTGGTTTCAAATTTCCAAAACATTTTGTATTTCCTGAGAATTAAAAAAGTTAATTTGTATTAATAAGAAATTAAGTTATAATAATGAGTCTTTCCTTTTTTTATTAAAGTCTTTTTTATCCTTTATCACTACTTTATTTAAAAAAAATAAAAAATTTTGGTGAGCTTAATGATAAACGAGTTGAGTTAACGAGTACGAGTCGAGAAAAAATTTATTGAGCTTAACGAGCAATGAGATTTTTTAGTGAGCACAAGTCGAGCACTACTCAATTCGCGATCGACTCGCTCGATAAGCACCCCTAGTATGGAGACTACAAAAAATCATAATGTTTGTGTCATGGTATTCTTCGGTAATTGCTCAAGGTTTCCTTCTTGCCTCTCACAACGACCTTTGGTGCAAGAGATATGATGCCCTTGGAAAAGATGCCATCCATGCACTTAGAGATTACATTTTCTCAATAGAGATACTTATTAAATTGTGTTGTATTTATGATGATTGATTTAGTGCATCTTTTTTAGGATGATCATGTAACACCCATCACCCGGTCTAGAAGGAATAGACCTGAGTGACGAATATCACATTGATTATCGAAATGATCTTAATACGTACGAACTAAAAACGAGGATATTTAAAAATTTTCTTACGCGAATGCAAAACATTGAATCTAGATTCATTATCGAGCCCTATATTTTTTAATTAAACGAAATATCAAATTTTACCCAAAATGAACACTCCGAACACACTCAAATTTACCACATTATAGATTTGGGGACTATATCGTAAATACCAAAAACCTATGGTGAAAACAGAAACTATTTATAAAAATTTAAAATTGAACCATAAATATTCTTCCATGTTAAAAATAAGCTTAAACGGGGTACACCAATACATCCAATTAAAACATGGAATTAGGGGACCAAAATGCAAGAAAACAGAACTTTTGAAAAGTCCCCAACTAACTTACCTACTACCCGCACCGGTACACGAGAACTCATACCGGTACGCGCGTTATCCTTAGATTCTGAAAGTTAATTTCAGTAGCGACACAAGGGTGTCGTACCAATACTTATATAGGTGTACCAGTACTCGAAGCAGAGCGTAGCAGTACCCACCAAATGAAATTGCAAATCCAAATCTGCAATTTTGATATGAAACCCCTTAAATCAAATCCAAATACCCTAAGCATACTATTGATGACTACGTAAAGAACTTATATTTAGACCCTTTTACTTGGCATAATGCATGTTTTTAAGCTCATATAGTTGCATTTAGGAGTAGTCTGCATGTAGTGATGGAGTTTTGGTGCTTGAGCTTAAATGTTATATATATATGCTTTTAATGGGAAATGTAGTATGTTTAGTGGTGCGTGCGCAGGAAGCAACAATAGCAATGGAAGGAAGGAGCATTGGAGTAGCATCACTCGTGACGAACCGGTGTCGTAGCAGAGTTGGAGACAAACCTTGACTCTTGATGACCAATTCATGCGTGGACCCATCTCCTTTATGGACTTTATTGAATGACGCGAAAAACAAGATCCCTATTAAATGATTACGTATGCTTTAGGGTTTCTTAAACCGCCTATATAAAGACAACATGGGAAACACTTCAAATGGAGCTGGATCTTCGACAACAACCCTATGTCTTCAACTACCGGAGAACCCCCATCGTTGAGGTCAAGAGGAGTCTTCAGATGACGAGAGCTATCAAGAGAGGCTTGAGGAGTGCGGAGCGCTACAACACAGTTCAAGGGCTTGGAGGAGAATTCGAGGATGCTTGACTTTCTTTCTCTCTTGCTTCTTGAACTGCCATGAAATTTACTATTTTTATTATGGATGATATTTGCCTAGAAATGAGCAAAATAATCTTTTGTTGAGTTTATTGTTTTTAAGATATTATGTTTTAATTATTTGTTTAATGTTATAACAATAATTCCTTATCTATTCTATTCATTGTTCTTAATGCTTAATTATTGCAAGAGCTATTGAGACGCCTTTAATTAATGATATTTGACTTAATATCTAGAGAGTTAAGTTAGACAAACGTGAACATTGGAGCTTAAGCTGTTAACTTAGGTTCTAATCCGGCTTAGACATAAGTTTAATATTTCAATGACTAATAAGGGAAACTTAAATAGATAATGAGTTGTTAAGGTTTACACAGTCATGTTTTGCCATAGCATCATGTTATTAACTTCTAGGTATCGAGAGAGTCTAGGAGTTAATTAGAAAACCTTGTCGAGTAGATAAGTGTAACTCATCGCTATAACATTCGAATAATTATTAGCACAAGTTATTAGGCAATAAACTCAACATCCATAATCATTAGATTTTTCGCTACAACTTCCATTTGTCCACTGATCATTGCTACCATTTATTTTTATTGCATTTAGTTTATAATCTCATCACCACAACAATACTATTCAACCAACTCTTAAGTACAATTGCTTTGCATTTGTCACTTTAATCTCTGTGCGTCGTAGCCGGGGATTGGCAATTAGTGATATTATCTTAGTAATTGCACTTAATTTTTAGTTCTAACTTTTATTTCTTTGTTTCATTTTACTTTTCCTTTCAAGTGTGTCATTAGTGCATGACTAGACGCACAAATCGAGAGAAACCACTTATTCCACTTCAACCAGAGATAAAGAGATTTTTGTGTGCTAGACAACGAGAGAAAAGAACAATGGTGAATCCACCTCGAGACGACGACCTGGAAAACCTGAATAACAACTGCAACACTGATCTACCAGCTGGAGGAGCTATTGCTAATGGACAGCAGAATGCACGACAAGTAGTTCGAAGGAGACTCATTCGAGATAACTTTGCACCCATTCTAGATGATTTAACTCTAGGGATCGTTGTACCAGTGATATATGCAGCTCAATTCGAGCTAAAGCCTTTTATGTTTAACATGCTAAACTCTATTGGCCAATTCAATGGATCAGCAAGGGAAAATGCTATAGAACATATTCGAGCATTCTTGGAAGTATGTGAATGCTTCAAGCAACAATGAGTGCCCGACGATGTACTCAAGCTAAAAATATTCCCTTATTCCTTGAGAGATAGTGATAGAGAATGGATGAGAGGAGTAGCAGCAGGATCTATTGCGTCCTGGGACGATCTTTGCAAACACTTTATACCCTGATACAATCCATCGAACGTGAACAACCAGTTGTGGAGAGACATCATAGCATTCCGAAAAAGGGATTATGAGTCCATGTAAGAATGTTGGGATAGATACAATGACATGCTGCGCAAGTGTTCAATTCACGGTTTCCAGGATTGACTTCAAGTGGTAACGTTCTATAAAGGCATTAACACTCCCACAAGAATGATGATTGATTCATCGACGGATGGTATATTGTTAGAAAAAGATCCTGACGAAGCATTTGAAATTCTTGATCAGATAGCCAATAATGACTATCAATTCCCAACTGTGAGATTGAGTCTCGGTCCTAAATCTTCTGGAACACTCCACTTCGATGAGTCACAAAGTGTGGCGGCTTAACTCTCTACATTCAGAAACATGCTCAAGAACTTGCAACCATCTTCCAACACACAAGATGCCAAAGTGGTTCAATACACTTGTGAACATTACGATGTGGAACACCATTCTAGTGACCGCCCCAACAACAAAAGTCTAGATGCTACGTGTGGAACTACAACCACAACAATAATCCCTACCCGAACATCTACAACCTCATGTGGCGACAACATCCAAATTTCAGATGGGGTAACCAAGGAGGAAACACCTCTAATGCAAGAGCTAAACAAAGTGTTACGATAGAACCTCTTGGATTTCAACAAATGACCCAAAGGAAGAATCAGTGAGTTTTTTCTTCTAATTCTACAACCCCCACGATCTGGCCTAGTCGTTAGGCCCGAACCAAGAAGATCACATTAGGTTTGTTGGAGCAAACCTGAATTGTCTTACTCGAATTATGGATCATTTTTTCTTTTTAGTTATCTAGATGCATTATTAAGACCTATGGTGTTCATACAAGTATCGGTTCAATTTTCATTCGAAACGGACACCGAATATGCACTCAATTGCAAACACGAGCAGTTTAGGGACCGAAATGCAAATCTAAATAATTACAGGGACTTATACCAATTTCAAGTTACCAATATTCAATTAATCACGTTTCACGTCAGCATGATAATTTTCAGCTCAAAAGGATAACATATACGCCTTCGATTAAGCACAATATGACTTTAGGGACTAAGATGCAAAAATGCAAACCCACAAAGACTATGTTAGATTTAAGGGTATCATACAACAATCAAACATAATATAAGCGTTCTTGCAAAATCTAAGGTCAAACGGACAACATTCAGTCTTTCAATTGATGCATGAACATACGATGACCAAAATGTAAAGAAGCATAACCTTGTAGAACCTAATAACTGGATTAATTATCGGCCGTATCGATACACGAAATATCATACTGGTACAGGCGAACATCAAAGTAAATATCAGTATCGGTACACAATAGGGTGTACTGGTACCCACATTCATTACTGGTCACTAAAATTACCCCGCGTACCTGTACTAACTCTAAGTGTGCCGGTATGGGCTGCATCAAAATGCATCTTAGGGATTCAAATCCAAAATCGAACATACAAAATTACTTACAAACAATATTGACATGCTTATAAAACTATACCATCATTAAACTTATATGACCAATTAATTACATGCCAATTAACCAACGCAATTCATATTAAACCAAGGAACCTAAAGGCATGCATCCTAAGAACATAAAGCAATATTCAATGCACTTAATAGTCAAGATCTCAGCATAGGCAGGGACGGAGGTAAGTGGGAGTGGGGAGGGGCAATCGCCCCCCATCCCTGGAGAAAATTTTTTCCAGCTTTGTCTTCCTATATAAATTTCTTTACAAATTGATTTATTTTTGAATTTGCCCCCTACTTTCAAATATTAAAGTTTTGCCCCCCAACTCCAAATCTTAGCTCCGTCCCTAAGCATAAGCTACCGATCAAATAAAACTAGAAGCATACGACCATATGTACACTTAGAATCAAGCAATCAATCCAATCATTATATAAACTATTTTAAAACATTTGATCATAACCATCGTATGTACTTAGCATTATAACATAATCAACATCATACACATTAAATAATGCCATCATCCAACATAATATAAACACCAACCATATAATCATGCCTTATACAAAACATCCACATAATTATCCCACATTGCCTTATTACAAATAATGATAACACCATAAACACACTCTTTAATATGCTTTTCTTGGGATCCTTTCTTGGCTCGAACCACAACTCTGCACTTGCTGAATTCATTGCATTGAAAGAAGAAAAGAGAGCGTAAGCATATAATGCCTAGTGAGTGCGGTCAAATAGGATAACACATCAATACATTTTTAAAATCAAATCAATATTTAAAACCCGTATTAAAGCAAATCAAACTCACCATTTCCAAAGCATTTAAACAAAGCAGCTTATTCGAAACATATACTTCATACTTTCATAACAATATTTTCATTCTCAAGGCATTTAAATAAAAAATTCTTGATCAAATCATAAGCATTATACTTTCTTTCTTACAAAACATATCATGCATAACAACCATATGCATAAAAGCTTTATCACATGCTTTTTTTATTTCACATATATTGGCAATTAGTGTGACTCGTAATAAACATAATCTCTTTTAAAACCTCACCGGATACACAGATTTTTCGCGATACCTTTAAACCACCTATTCCTTGCCTCCAGCTCGGGTAGGACTATGTCTACGAACAAGCTGTGCAACCCACCAACTTGAATAGTACTACATGTATTCTCATGGATTGCGGAGCCATCTACTTATATTATAGTGCACTTTAAAGCCTATAGCATGCCAATTATATCTGATACTTTATTTTTGTATGTCACATATCCAATATACTCTTTTTATTATATTTACTTACTGTTTTTCATATGCATTTAACAAACTAATTTCATATGCAAAAACACATTGCCTAAGGAACAACCACATTCTATTTAGGATCCATTTCTCAATGCTCTAAGCATTCATGTACTTGATAAATCATTGCATATCATTTAAAAGATGCATAAAACAGTAAGTAAACTAAACCGTGCTATTAAACTAAAACATGTAAATCAAGTCTCATATAAATCCGATATTCAAAAGGCGAAATAGGAAAAACTTACTTCCGTGCTTAACTTGACTTGCTAGGCTTAAACTAAACCCTCAAAATCATAAATCAAACCTCTTTAGAGAACCAAAACACATTGCACTCACCAACTTGTTATCGTCTTGATGCCAACGCCTCGACGCCTAACCGGAGCGTCCAAACGCTTGCCAACCTCCATTAGAAAATGCAAGGGTCAATATCAATAGGACCACACCAAGGTAACCACTTAATTAGAATATTCCCTATTTCCCAACTTCCTATTTCCTTACACATTCACGTCATAAACAGGGAATCATTTCCTTTTTTTTTCACCCACGCAACTTGCTGCTTTCATACATTTCTAAACCTTTTAATCCCCTTTCTTTTTCTTAAGCAAATTATTTATATAGATAGGGGTGGCAGCAGTGACCACTTGTTTTACCCCTTTTAACCCCCCACCTTTTATTTCATTAACATCAGCTTTCACAAGCCATAAAAGGGCAACAATTGCCGCTAAACTCCAAGGCAGGCACCGCAAGGAACCACGACAGTCACCTGCTCTGCTCGCCCTGCTTCGGGTCTATTTCCCCTTCGATTTCCTTTTATTATTCAGTGACACCGCATCGAATATAATTGGTACGCACTAATAGGTGATCCAATAATTTAATCAACCATACTACAAAACACCTCATTTGAGAAATCAAATCTAAACTGAACCAATTAGATTAATTTCGGAATCAATTTCATAAAATTGATATTAGAGTTCATCTTACCCATAAAATCAATTATCAATCCAATTAACACATTTTGATTTTTATCTATCAAATCAAAATCACCATTTATCATCTAAAAATCAAATTAAATTCATTTTGATTCATAAACTCCAATAGAAATGATAGCTACTCAATAAAAATAATAATTACAAAACCTTTAAAAATCAAAAGCTTACCCAATCGATAGGAAAATTGGAAGTTGAAAACTTCCTCTCCATTTGAACGTGAATTCCAAGAAGAATTGATGGAGACTACTAGCTCTTGCTAGTTTGTTGGTTAGAAATAATTTAGGATATAAAAGAAATGAAAATCAAGAAAGAAAATCAATTTTTTTAAATTGTGTTTGGCAAATTCAATGGAGAAAATGAGAGAAAAATTTAGATATGTTTTTCCATCATTAAGAGATAATACCGATCATCTTCTTTTGTTTAAAATGAGACGGGAAAATATATTAATAATTGGTTTAATAATTCCAATAAAATATTATTTTAATTCCTTTTTACAATATTGTCATCACTAATATTTTACAACTATTGTAAAATAGTATTTTTTAATTTAATATTAAATCGACTAATTTAAGAATTACTCAAAACAAAATTCCATCCTTTAGTAAACTCATTAAATATTATTGATGATCAAAATGGCCAGGGACCGGACATGGTGATCCGATGGTGAACGAGATGGTTGTTCTGGGTCGGAGCTCGTGTCTGGCTCTTGTTTCTCTTGTGTTCGTGGTGCCCGGAATGGGGAGTTCTCATGGAGCTTGGAGACCTCGGATTTTGGTCATGGGAGCTTATGTGTATGTTATGGGGAGTCTGGCCTCTATTTTGGGGTGCATGGCACCTTATAAAAGGGTTTTAGTGAGTTGTCATGACTCGGTGTTGATGTGGATCACGTGTATCGTCACGTCTCAAGTGCACTCTGTCTCTCGTAGCGATCACGTGGGTAGTAACGTGATCACTGGATGTGATGTTGTTGTAGTCTTGCTAGTTCGCCGCAGGTTGCGAAGGGTGTCACACAATTTGCAGGCAACCTCACGCGTTATGGTTCGCAGCGCCTAGCGACTAAAAATTACCAAGTATCCCACTTTTTTTATAAAAAAATTGGTTGAAGGGGGAATTTTGAAAATGCTCGTATTCTTAAAAAAATTAGAGTCGCCACCGATCATTTTAAAAAAGGTAGACCGCACACCGGAAAATAAAACCAAAGATTTAAAAAGAGTTCGGTAGTCGGTTGCGTGTGGGGAATGATTAGCACCGCACAACGCCCAAAATTGGTACCTAAGGGTTCATATCGTAAATGCAAAGAAAATCTAAAACCTGATTTAATTTAAAATCTAATCCCTAAAAAAATTCATGCATGCATGGTTATACGATTCAAATATAAAATCTCACAATTTACGGTACAAAAATAAGATGACACCCAAAGACCCGGGACGACACATCCAATAGGATACCGAAACCTTGAAGATTTTATAAATGCATGAACAAGGCATATAGAAAATGTAATAAAAAAACTAAAAAATATATAAAGTATAATATAGGAGAAATATATAGTAGTTGAAAAGTAAGTAAAATGTGGATTATTATTCTATACATTGGCGGTGGAAATAGAAAGTTTCCACAAACGCCTTAGTTTTAAGGTTTAGGGTCTTAGTTTAGGGTTTAGGGGTAGAGATTTAGAATTTAGGAATAATGGTAAGAATTTAGAGTTTATGGTTATAATTCAGGACGTAACGCCCTGGTTTTGGGCCTAGATGTTTTGGACTTCGGACCGGACCGGTCAGAAACGGTTCGAATTGCGTTAGGTGATTTAAGGAAATCAAGGACCGGGATAGGATAAAAATATGGTAAAAATTGATAAAATCCTATAAAATCATGTTTAAGAGGTTGGTCAAATCAATTTTACAAAAGAGTTTTGGAAGAGGTACATTTTGCGTAGTGACCAAAATGTAAAGTTTCAAAACTGTGGAAAATGTGATTTTTAAAAGAGGAGCCAAAATATTAGAATCTTTAGGGAGCTTTATGGTAATTTAGCCTTTCCTTAATATGACATGTGTTTTAAAAGGGATTTTAAAGTGATTTAATAAAAGGATTTTTATTAAATTAAAATTAATTAAATTAGAAAAAAAATGAGATTTCACTTGACGTAACTACCTCTCTCTTCTCATTTCTAGCCAAACACAATTCTAACTCATTTTCTCAAGAATTCTTTTCTCCCAAACACTCTCATAATATTTTCTAAACAAACTTCAATAGTTCTTTCAAATTCTTCAAGATTTTTGCTAAGGAAAACTTGTCTTTCATTGTGGAAAGCAAGGATTGGAGGTAAATCCCATTCTCAACCTTCAACCTAGGTTCTTTATTGAAATTCCCAAGATCTTTGGCTTCTAATTAATGTTTTAGTTGAGTTTTAATTATAGTATTGATTTGAGATTGAAATCTTGCAAAAATAAGATGAAATTCTTGATTTTCGAACTTGTTTTGTTCAGCCCTGTTTTGGATTGATTTTAATTTAGTTTTGAGATGGTTAATATGTTGAAAAGAGGTTTTGTTGATATAGATCCCGAAATTCTTGAGATCCTTGAGTTTCTCGATAGTTCTAGTTGGGTTTTTGAGGTGAAATGTGCGAGTAATGCTTGCTAGAGGTATAAGGAAGGGTTTAGGTTGATTTTAGATGTGTTTTGATGTTTATAATTGTTTGGAAGTGATGTATGTTGGCTGGGCTTGGTTTAGGAAACAATCGATTGAGTTTTCGGTTGTTTCGGATGGGTAAATTGGTTTAGTTTGGGTGAGCAACGAGTTTGTGATTGGTTGCTGGTGTTAAAATGCATTTTAATGCATTTGGATCTCTGTTTTGATGATGTGAATACAAAGGATCTTGATTCGGGTGCAAACGAGACGTTGTTGGAGGCTCTAGAAGAGTAATTTTCGTGTCGGCGAGCAAGGCTTCGCGTATCGGTGAGTGGAAATGGATTTTCCAGCTTTGTAACGCTTTGAGCGTGGTCTTGGGAGCTTAGTGTAAGTTTGAAATACTTAGCTAAGCTCAAGAGTAAGTGATTCGAAAGTCTTTCTCTCAGAAATGTACTATGTTTTGATGGAAATGCACTTGAGTTAATGTGGTTTGATTACTGTTTTTAAAGCATGTTTTAAGAATGGTTAATGCTAGATTTTAATGCCATTATGTTAAGGATGCACTAGGTAAGTGATCCTTGGTTTTATGTGATAAATTCATTTGATATTAAGCATGTTTATGCTTGTGAAAATGGCATTGTGTTTATGCTTGTAAAACAGTGGAATATTGATGTTAAATGATTATATTGGCAAGTGATGGAAATGGTTTTTGGTTACTTTAATCAAATATAGTTAGCCGGCTATAGGATTGGGTGCACTGTGAATAAAGTTGCCTTGGATGTCGAGGGGTTGTGATTGTGCCGTAATCCCCATCCAAGTACCCTAACGATTGTGGCTAAGATCACAACGGTGAATGGTTTAATCCCGTGTGTGAGTCTTGTGTTATGTGTCCCGTACTCCCGTTAGTGGAATTCTACAACTACCGATGAGTGATGTTGAGGGGTTGTGATTGTGCCATTAATCTCTATCACAGGTGTTGAGGGGTTGTGATTGTGCCATTGATCTCCACCTTGTGTAGTCCGATAGTATGTATGAAGCATGTGGGACAACGCTTGCAATCCGCGTATCTGCTTGTATCATGTGTTTCGGTGTGGTTTGAGAATTATCAATTGCGAGCCAATATAATGTTAATGATTAATGATTAAGCATGAGATGCTTGTAAATGATGCAATAATGCATGTGATGCTTGGTTTAAGCATGAGCAAAGGATTTTGCTATTGTTTTAAAGATGCAATATGCATGTGGTTTTAAAAGTGCATTGAATGCCCAATTGATCAAGTTTTAAAGAAAGGCACGAGTTTGCAAATGATGTTGCAATGGTTTTATGTAATGCATTGATGAATGTTGTTCTAGCGATCCTCACTAAGTTATATGCTTACGCTCATTCGTTTCATCAATGCAGAGAATTGAGTATTTCAAGGCAGCCCAATAGCCAGGGGATTCCAAGAATTTTGGTTAAGCAATATATGTGGTTCACCCTTAGTGTAATAAGAGGCAATGGGTGAGAATTCTTACTTTCTGGATTTGTTGGTGATGTTGGCTATCTTTAGCATGTTTGGTTACTGATTTTGGACTTGTAATCGGCCTATAATTGGTTTTATGGTTGGCTCATAGTATTTTGCCTATGCTTTAGCTTGTTTTCGTAAGCATGCTTGAATAGCTAATGTTTCATCATGTTTGATGTGTTCGATGAGTATGAATTATTGTTTGATGATGTTTATATGTCGAATAGGTAGATTATAACTTGTATGCATGATTTAAGCTTGTTTGGATATGGTTAAGCATGTTTAAATGCGTTTGGAATGTGTTTTTCTGGTATGCGTATCGATACACGGGGAAGTGTATCGATACACTAAGACCAAATCCAAGCTTTTCGGTATAGGGGTATCGGTACGGATTGCCCGCATATCGATACACCCAAGCCAAGTTTGAAGGTCGTACCAGTACGTAGGGAAGCGTATCGACACTCCCTTCCCGCGTATCGATACAGGCTCAGGTGTATCGACACATGTAGTTAAAATTCGGTTAAAAGTATCTTCTAAAGTCCTGAAATGTTACGTTTTGGTCCTTGAATGTTATTTGATCAATTGGATGAGTTTGGATAATCGGTTTGAGCTGAAATTTGACGTGATGGCATGTTACATGACTAATTAAGGATTGATAACTTTGAAATCTAAGAAGTCCTTGTATTTTCTGTAATTTTCAAAATTGTCCCTAAAAGTCATAAGTATGCAATTGAACCCCTATTTGAACTCCGATCGCTATGCTGTTTCTTTCTAATGGTCTTGCAGAACACATATATTAATATTGTGCATCTAGAGAAGATGAAAAGAAAAAAGGGTCGTTAATCAAGGTTGACTTTAACGAGTTGACTTTGGTATTCCCCGTGTAATCTTCTTAGTTCGGGTCGGGCGTCTAGGCCGGGCTAAGGGGGTTACACAGGTTTTATAAGTTAAAACTTAAACCATAACCATATTACCTTAAAAACAAAACCCCAACCTCTAAACCCTAAATTCTAAACCTAAACCTTAAATTTTAACCATCATCCCTGAATTCTAAACCCCTACTCCTAAGTCCATAAACTCTGCACCCTAAACTAAGACCCTAAACCCTAAAAGTAAGGTGCTTGTGGAAACTTTCAGTTTCCACCGCCAGTGTATAGGATATAAATCCGTAAAATATATGTACTTATCTCTCTCTCTATATATAACCATACATAAATAAGTACTATATATGTGATATATTGAATTATGTGTTATAACTATATCATAAATATGTAATATAATATATTAAAATGTAATTTGTCTAGATGATGATAGAAATGCGGAAAGATTTAAATTCATTGACTATGCATACCACAACTAAAATGGAAACGAAGGGAATACTAATAGGTCAAAAATGCATATTTAATGCAAATATTAAGGGAAAATAAATTAAAAGGGAGATTTAATCTTTTGGTCAAACACGATACAACAACAACAACAATAATAAGGGTAAAATATACAGATCATCACTGAACTATCTTCTCACTCTGATTTTGGTTACTCAACTTTGAAAGTTTTCAATTTAATAAGTGAACTTTGCACATCGATTTTTTTTCACCACTCTCCGTTAAATTACTAACAAAGTGATGACATGGCATTTTAAATCAAAATTTCCCCACTTGTTTGACTTTTCAACCTTTCTAATTTCCACTTATTTTTCATTTTAGTTTCTTTTCTTCTCTCCATCTTCAATAGACACAATCGCCATTTTTGAAACCAATCTCATACACAAGCTCATCTTCTACAATACAAATAACTCCTCATTCTTAATTCACAAAAGAAACATTAAACCCATCGGTTTAATTTTTCGTTTGCATCTCCATTGTCATGAATCAACCTAGCTCGAGCAACGACTTTATAAGAATAAATCTCCATTGTTCTATGGTTGGAAGGAATAAAAGTGTTACCTCCTCAAAAGTATTGTTTTTCATGCCTATTTTGATATGCTTTTGCTTGTTTTGGGTACATTTAGTTGCATTAATTTGCTAGGATCGTGCATATTCATTAAGGAGTTAGTAGGTTACCTATGCTAGAGTGAAGGGTTGTTTTTGTGGCTATTTTGCATGTTTGGCATAGGATTTGGAAGAGGAATGGACACATGAAAGAAACGCAGTTAGGAACGCCAAGGTGAATACCAAAAGTTGTGGGCACAGATGGACTAGCGGTGTGCCAAGCACCTTTTGGCAGAGAGATGCCACTAATTCCATGCCTAGAGATGATGAACCACCTAATAAATAGGAAAGGATCAAGCTCCTAAAAGATCATAATTGGATCAACTTTCGAAAAAATAGAGGATAAGATGGTGCCAAGTGAAGTTGGCAATGCTGTGCCAAGCTTTGATGCCAAGGTGACATCGACATGATGACGTCAGCCCTAGCCTGATAAGCTATCACACTGAGTTGATAAGATGTCAAAATAATCAGATAGAGCATTATCTCTTATCCCTTGATCATTTCAAATTCAAATGCAAAGGCTTATCTCATCCTTTCCCACTCACGCCTATATAAAGACTAACCGATCAAGCATTTAATATAGAGAGACAAGGAATGACAAAGTGAGAGTGATCAGGTGGAGAGTGACCGGAGTACGGTGTTGGAGTGACCGACGAGTGACAGTCGGTTGCACCGAAGAAGGGTGGTTCAACCTGTTGGCCGAGAGCCTGGCCTGGAAGGCTGAATCGAGAGATCCCTCTGCCTATTCCCTTGGCACAAGTAGTTTATCTTTTTTTTTTTATGATGATGTTTTTGAAAGCAGTTATGGTTGTGTTGGTTAATTCCCTCACCATGAACTAATTTTCATAGTTGGTAGGAGATTTTTGAATTGCATATTGGCTTTATGCCTTAGTTTTTTTATAATAATTCTGTTTTGGTAAAGTTTTTCTATTTGGCATACTCTAATTTTTCTAAACACTCGGCCAAGTGAGAGCTGGCACAATACGCCTATTGCCTCCCAATATCATAACAGACTTGGGTTGGCTACGATTAAGTTGTTGAATACTTGGGAGAGAAGCTTCGAGAGAAGTCGTCCAAGTAGATGAACTTACTTCTGAAGTGAAATCTACCCCCTTGGAGTATAGATTGGTTCTAATCAAATTGGTTTAAGAAAAATATACATAATAGAGATATATGGGTTTTTACTTGGCCAATTTAGGGCATGACCATCGAGAGAGGCTTTGCTAATGTTGAATCTGCTCGACAAACAATGTCAAGACAGTTTTGCCAATGAAGGCTGGCATGATCCATGTTGAATCCAGACATTCCCTGCCAACAGTCATCACTAATTCAGAAACACCTTCCTTGCTAACAATTTACTTCATTTTATTTTTCTTTTCTTTAGTTTCAAAACAACTTTCAAAACAAACATCTTTTCTTCCAAAGCAAGTAACAATTAAACAATCGAATTCAAGTCAATCTCTGTGGGATCGATAACCCAGCTTACCAAGATGTATTACTTTCAGATCGTGTTACTTGCATGCAAAAGACTCCTTGCACCTGCCCATTATTTATTGTTTATACCTTTTGCCAGCATTCATTATACACATCTTCTACAAAGTGTACAAGATTTTGGCGCCGTTGCCGGGGATTGCAACATATTTGATTGTTTTAAAACTTTTACTTGTTTCTTTTTTGTTTATATTTTATTTTTGTTTTTACCGCTGTATGACCAGGAATTGTTACATGCATCAAATTTCGAACCCAAACCCGTAATGATCTCAACTCTTTTGAATGTAGGACAGTTTGATGGAGCACTAACTAGAGATCCAAGGAAACATTTAAAGAAAATCATAGAGATATGTCAATTATTTCAGCAACCAGGAGTATCTGAGGATACCGTGAAGCTAAAACTATTTACTTTTTCTTTGAGAGATAGAGCAAAGACATGGCTCAATTCCTTGCCACCTGGCTCAGCCACTTTATGGGAAGATCTATGCCAAAAGTTTCTAACACGATTTCAGCCGCCAACGCTCACATCCATGTTGCATGGTGAGATCATTACCTTCAGGTAGGCTGAGGATGAGACCTTGTATGATGCCTGGAAAGATTTAAAGACTTGTTGAGAAGGTGTCCTATGCATGGGTTCCCAAATTGGACCCAAATACCAACCTTCTATAATGGATTGAACGCACATACAAGGATTGTTGTTGATGCTTCAGTAGCCTAATCATTGCTTGACAAAAATTATACACAAGCTGTTGGCATCCTTGAAAGGATAGCCACCAATGATTTTGAATATCCTGTTGCTAGACTTGGGACTGGAACCAAAGCCAGTGGGAAAATACAGTTGGATAAGATAACGTCCATCCATGCCGAGATTTCCAACCTCACCAGCATGGTGAGAACTTTACAAAAAAGCAATGAGTCCTAAGCAGTTAAAGCATTGGAGCCATTCTGCACTATCTTTGGAGAGAACCACCATGTGGATGAATGCCCTGCCAACCCAGAGCTAGTAAATTTCATTAGCAATTCTGGACATTATTATAATTCTAACTCCAACCCTATACAATGCACAATGCTAGAATGCCCAGAGGCAAAACAAGAATGTCACGCCAGCACACTGTCAAAAAACCGTGCCGCATAGAGTTCAAAATAATTTCCAGCAAGGGGAAAGACTCAATCAAGGAGGCAATCTGTAATGCCTCGATTTTGGGCCTAGGAGTTTGTAGGTTGGGTTTAAGGTCCGTTGGACCGAGACTAGAGATCCAGGTTGGTTCGGGATTGGTTCAGGGAAAACATAGTTCGGTAAGTGATAGAAATGTGAGAAAAATTTCTAATATCCTATTTAAATGTATATAAGGATTTGGTGAAGTCAATTTTGGAAAATGACATTTCGAAGGTGGACATTTCGGTTTGGTGACTAAATCGTAAGAATGGAAAAACTATTTTTAATGGCTATTTTGTAAAAGAGCCAAAACTTAGGTTCTTTAGGGAGCTAAAGTAATTGTAATCAGCTATTCCTTTAATTTGACATGTTTTAAATGTTTCTAATTAAAAAGATTAAAAAGGGTTTTGATTAAAAAGGGAATTAAGA
The DNA here is from genome assembly GCA_958450335.1 of Hibiscus tridactylites. NCBI lineage: Eukaryota > Viridiplantae > Streptophyta > Magnoliopsida > Malvales > Malvaceae > Hibiscus > Hibiscus tridactylites. The sequence continues at coordinate 59,197,855 of OY288267.1, read as the reverse complement.
TTTGCAAACTCATTTTGACGTAACTTCCATATCTCTCTTTTTCTCAAAACTTCCAGAGATATTTTCCTTTTACTTTCACTTTTATTTCTAAATGATTTCCATGGAGTTTTCTCAACTTGTTTCAATGGATTCTTGAAGATTTTCAATCAAATCTTGTCTATTGAAGGAATAGCAAGGGATATGAGGTAATTTCGTGATTCTCCTCTAATCAAGGTTATTTAATGAAATTCCCAAATATTTAGCTCTTTGATTATGTTTCTTAACAAGGTTTTATGATTGATTTGAAGAAAATGGCTAAATCAAGCTTTAAATGATGATTTGGTGTAATTTTTGTAATGAATCTTTTTTGACTGATTTGTGATTGATTTTAATCATGTTTTGGAAGTTTATTAATGTTGAGATTGAGATTTAAGCATGGTAATCTTGAAACTATTTTGATCTCTAGTTTATTAGGTTGTTTGAATTGGGTTTTTTTGGTGTTAATGTGATTTTAATCAATGATTATAAATGGTTGGAAGTGTTAGGTTTTGTCTGGGTTGAGTTTCCAGAGTAATCGATGATGTTTTCAGTTGTTTCGGATGGGCATTTTGGTGGTTTTGGGCAAGGCAACGTGGTAGGTTTGCTTGTTGGAGTTTTTAATGCATCAATCCTCAATTATTATGTAGTTAAAACATGGGAGAATGTTTCAGAAGCAATCGATGAGGTTTCGGGAGCTTCAGACGCTTAGTTTCACGTCGGCTAATCAAGGTTTCGCGTGTCAGTGAGTGAGAATGTGGATTTCAGCTTTGAAATATTTTAAAGGTGGTTTTGGAAACTTAGATGTAAGCTTGAAACGCTTGTCTAAGTTCGGAAGTAAGTATAAGGAATTTCTCTCTCGGTTGTGCTATTATGAAATGGTTTTTATGCACTTGGTTTTGAATACATGTTTACCTACTGTTAAAGCATGTTTAACACGTGGTTTGCTATTTTTAATATTGAGATGATGAAGGATGCACATGGTAAGTGATCCTTGTAAGTATACTTTTTATACTTGTTATTTAAAGCATGGTTTAATGCTTTGGAAAATGATTTAATGATGATGCTTTGAAAACAATGAGGTATGTGATTAAATGTGAATTATATTGGCAAGTGATGTTATGAAAATGATTTATAATTGTTATCGGATATAGTTAGTCACTATAGGATTGAGTGCACTACAAATGGTTTATACATGTTTAAGTATTTAAGCTTTGCATATGGTAGTTATGCATGGGAAGACTTAAATTGAGTGTTAGCAATGGGACATGCTGTTGGTTCATGAAAGATGTTGCATAAGGTCTATTATGATGATTTTTGGTTAAGAAAAGTGAATGGTTTGAAAGGCATGATAGTTTTCAAATGATGATTTAAGTTAATTGAAATGAGATTTCAATGTGGACTTGGAAAATGGTTTTAATGCATTGATGGTGTTTTGTTTTTGAGCACTCCTCACTAAGCCTTGTGTGCTTACGCTCTAATTTGTCCACCAATACAGAGAATTGAGGTTTTGGAGGCAGCTTGGAGCAAGGGATCACAAGAGACTTCATTTGAGAATATATGTTTCGGTTTAAACTATAAGTAATAAGGGCAATGGGGGGATCCCTTGTGTTTTAGGGAGATTTGTGTAAACTCCCTATTCGAGCAAGTTTATATTGATGTTTTAGACTTGTAAATGGCCTTTGGTTATTGGTTTGTGCCTTGCTATGCATTTTGGTATCTTGCTTGGCTTGTTTACTAGGTTGCATGCCTATGGTTTACCTTTGATGCAAATTGCCATGATATGATGTTGAATATGCCATGAATGATTGAGGATTGATGTTTGACTATGTTGTATTTATTTTGGAAGCATGCTTGAGTGGTTTCGAGAACATTAAAGTGTGAAAAACTAGCAAAATGTGACATTACAGGACCATGTGTTTCGATACGCCTAAGGCTGTATTGAAATGGTAAGCTTGAAATGGGCATATGGTTTTGAAATGGGGAAGGGTGTATCGAAACATGCTCGAGTATTCTGACCACTGGAATTTTGTGTACCGAAACATCTCGTAGACCGTATCGAAACGGGCTCATGTTCTAAAACACCCATACCTGTTCTGAAATAGGTCTAGGTGTATCGATACACGAAGCTGTTAAGTTAGTTAATCAGATTTTTTTGAAGTTATGTTCCTTTACGTTTCAATCCTTGAATGTTGTGGATGCAATTAAATGTGTTTAAATGATCGAATTGAGCTGAGATTTGACATAGTGGCATGTAACATGACTAATTAAAGGATGGTTCTAAAATTGTATGAAGTCCCTGTATTTTGCGCAATTTACATATTGGTCCCTAATGCGTGTTTGTAATTAATTGAATGCCTAATCGATGTCTGTTTGAGTTGATGTTTCTTCCACTGCGAGTGTAAACACTTAGGGTAACAATGTGCATCTAGATAAGATAAAAAGGAAAAAAATAGGGTTGTTTATTGAGGTAAACTTCTCGGTTTACTTCAATATTCCCCGTGTGACCCGTTTGGCTTGGTCGGGCGTCTAGGCCGGGTCGAGGGGGTTACCCAATCTTACAAACTTCAGAGAGCAGAATGATTTCACAGTTCATAGTTTGGCAGCCACAATATGGAATTTGGAGATCCAGATGGAACAAATTGTGAATGCACTCAATAATCGTCCACTAGGAGCTTTGCCAAGTAACATTGAAGATGCTCGGCACAAAGGAAATCAGAAATGCAAGACAATAAATCCTCAAAGTGGTAAACATTGTGAGGCAGAAACGGCTGGCAAGCAGTCATTTGGTAGCCAAGATGCTAAGCTTATGCCAACAGACAAGCCGAGGGAAATCTGAGAAGAAGAAAACAAAAATAGATGATGTCAGTGGCTATGCTCTCAATGATGCCAACGCTCATGCCAGTACCAGTACTCAACATGATGTCAGTTTCAATGCCAACGATGATTTTAACAATGACGACAAGCAGACTGAGGCTAAAAAGCATATTGATGCCAAAGTGGATGCCATCATTGCCTCGAAAAAAGCCAACAATGCCAACATATGTGTATCCACCACCACCTTTTCCAGCAATACCAAAAAAACACAAGCATGACCAGCAATTTAAGCGCTTCTTGGAAGTGCTTAAGCAATTGTAAATTAACATTCCATTGATAGATGCCCTTGAGCAAATGCCCAACTATGTAAAGTTCATGAAGGACATCTTGTCCAAAAAGAGGAAGGTGGGAGAGTTTGAAACTGTTGCTCTTACTTAAGGATGCAATGCCACCACAGCTGAAAGATTTTACTATCCCTTGTACAATTGGTAACAAATTCATGGGTAAGGCATTATGTGATTTAGGAGCCAACATCAATTTGATGCCACTATCTATTTTCAAGAAGCTTGGCATAGAAGCAAGACCTACCACAGTGACACTTCAGTTGGCAGAGTGATCTTAAGCAAATCCCAAGGGTAAGATTGAGGATGTGTTTGTAAAGGTAGACACATTTATATTTCCATCTGATTTTATCATTTTGGATTATGAAGCTGACACTAATGTGTCAATTATTTTGGGTAGTCCATTCCTTGCCACAAGTAGAGCTCTTATTGATGTTGATAAATGGGAACTAACCATGCGAATGAATGACCAACATGTTAACTTTTAACGTGTTTTAAGCTTTGAAATTTGTAGATGAACCGGATGAATGTCAAGCCGAGGAGATGATGGAGGCCATTTATACTTTGGTCATGACATAGTTGTTCTAGGATGTAGAATTCAATGACAACATGCTTGGCGGCATAGTTGAAATATTTGAGGAACCTGAGGAATCAGCCTTGGAGGCTGAAGATGTGAGTTACTTCGAGCCACTTCAGTGGCTGACAGAGTGATAAAGAAACCAAAACCATCAATTGAGGAACCACCAGAATTGGAGCTTATGCCATTGCCAGAACACTTGAAGTATGCGGATCTAGGTGAGCACTCAACTCTACCAGTGATTATTGCCACTAATATCACTAATGACCAGGAGGCAAGATTACTGGAAATATTAAGGGATTATAAGCAAGCGTTGGGTTGGACCTTGGAAGACATTCAAGGTATTAGCCCAACCATTTGCATGCACAAGATTATTTTGGAGGAATATCATAGAATGACCATTGAAGGTCAAAGGAGGCTGAACCCAAGCATGAAAGAAGTTGTGAAGAAAGAGACAATAAAATGGCTTGATGCTAGATTTATTTATCCGATTTTCGATAGCTCTTGGGTTAGTCCGTTGCAGTGCGTGCCAAAGAAAGGTGCCATGACTGTGGTGCAAAACAATGAAGCCAAATTGATTCCCTCTAGGACCATCATCGGATGGAGTGTGCATGGATTGCAGAAGGTTAAACAAGGCTACAATAAAGGACCACTTCCCCTTGCCTTTCATCGACCAGATGTTAGACAGAATGGAAGGTAAAGCTTTCTATTGTTTCTTATATGGTTATTCAGGTTATAATTAGATTGCCATTGCCCATGATGGCCAAGAAAAGAACACATTCACTTATCCACATGGGACATTTGCCTTCAGAAGGATGCTATTCGGTTTGTACAAGGCGCCGACAACGTTTCAACGTTGTATGGTGTCTACTTTTCTAATTTTATTGAGCACAACATGGAAGTGTTTATGGATGATTTCTCAGTGGTTGGTAATACATTTGAGGGATGCATCTATATCTTGGAGCAAGTCTTGGAGAGATGAACTAAGACAAACCTAGTGTTGAACTTGGAGAAATGTCACTTCATGGTGAAGGAGGGCATTGTTCTCGGTCACAAGGTAACCAAGAGAGGACTAGAAGTTGATCAAGCAAAAATGGAGGTAATTAAGCAATTGCCACCTCCAACGAGTGTTAAAGGTATAAGGAGTTTCCTAGGTCATGCCAGTTTTTATCAGCGGTTTATAAAGGATTTTTCAAAAATTGCTAAACCTTTATGCTCATTGTTGGAACATAATGCCACCTTTGCTTTTAACGATTCTTGTTTGAGAGCATTTCAGGAACGTAAAGAGAGATTCATCAATGCCCCTATAGTTGTGGCACCAGATTGGAATAAGCCTTTAGAGCTCATGTGCGATACCAGCAACTATGCTGTTGGAGCAGGTTTGGGACAACAACATGGTAAGGTTTTCCATGCCATCTACTATGCCAGAAGAACCTTGAATGACACGCAACTTAATTACTCTACAACCGAGAAAGAGTTTCTTGCGGTTGTATTTGCTTTTGATAGATTAGATCTTATCTTATTGGTAATAAGGTTGTGGTGTATACATATCACTCGACATTGAAGTATCTCTTGGCAAAGAAAGATGCCAAGCCCAGACTGATCCGATGGACACTCTTACTTTAAGAATTTGACTTAGAGAATAGAGACAAGAAAGGCAACGAAAACTTAGTAGCTGACCACCTCTCTCGATTGGAGCATCACATTGAGGATGGTAAGACCACTACTATTAGAGATGATTTTCCTGAAGAGTATTTGCTTGCAGTTAATGCCATGCCATGGTACACTAACATAGTCAACTACCTGGTAAGCAATATTCTGCCACCAGGCTTGGCATACAATGCCAAGAAAAGATTTCTACGAGAGGTTAGGTAATACTTTTGGGATGAGCCGATATTTTTCAAACAGTGTGCCAACCAAGTGATTCACCGGTGCGTGCTAGAGGATGAGCAACAAAACATATTGCATCTATGCCATGTCACACCATATGAAGGTCACTTTGTTGCGATGAAGATTGCTGCCAAGGTGTTGCATTCAAGATTCATTTGGCCCATGCTATACAAGTATGCCCACGAGTATGACATGGCATGCGGTCGATGCCAACGAACAGGGAACATCTCTAAAAGACACTAATTGTCACTCCAGAACATTATGCCTGTTAATTTATTTGATGTATGTGGGATAGACTTTATGGGTCCTTTTCCCCAATCATTTGGTAATGCATATATTCTTGTGGCCGTTGACTACGTATCAAAGTGGGTAGAAGTTGTTGCCCTGCCAACAAATGATGCCAAGGCTGTAACGCCCTGGTTTTGGGCCTAGATGTTTTAGACATCGGATCGGGCCAGTCGGGTACAGTTTAAATCGTATTAGGTGGTTTAGGGAGATCAAGGTTAGCGAAAGGATAAAAATATGACAAAATTGATAAAATCCTCTAAAATCATTTTAAGAGGTTGGCCAAATCAATTTTATAAAATGAGTTTTGGAAGCGGTACATTTTGGGTAGTGACCAAAATGTAAAGTTTTAAAACTGAGGAAAATGCAAATTTCAAAAAAGGAGTAAAAAATCTTAGAATCTTTAGGGAGCTTTTGTGCAATTACACCTTTCCTTAAATTGACAAGTGTTTTAAAAGAATTTTAAATGATTAATTAAAAGGGATTTTATTTTATTTTAATTAATAAATAGTAAATAGAGAAGTTTTTGACGTAACTAACTTCCATTTAAGCAAAACCCATTTCTAAAACCATTTCTCTAGATTTCTTTTCTCCCAAACACTCTCTCTTTGATTTCTAAATCATTTCCAAGAATTCTCTTCAAGTTCTTCAAGATTTGTGAAGCAAAAACTTGTCAATCACTAAGGAAAGCTAAGATTGGAGGTAAATCTCGTTCTCAACCTCTAATCAAGGTTCTTTATTGAAATTCCCAAGATTATTGACTCCTAATTGTTGTTTTTAACTGAGTTTTGATTATAGTTTTCATTTAATATCAAAAACTTGCAAAATAAAGGTTTAAATCTTATTTTTCGAAGTGTTGTTGACGATCTCTGTTTTAGATTGATTCTAATTGAGTTTTGAGATGATTATGATGTTGAAAAAGTGTTTTAATAATATAGATCCCAAAATCCTTGAGATCCTTGAGTTTTAGGATAGTTTTGGTTGAGCTTTTGAGGTGTTTTGATGGTGTTGTGTTTTGATCCGGAAGCAAGCGAGACATTTTTGGAAGCTTTGAACGAGTGATCTTCGCGTCGACAAGCAAAGTTTCACGTATCGGTGAGTGGAAAAGGATTTCTAGCTTTGATACGTTTAGAACATGGATTTGGGGAGCTTAGTGTAAGTTTGAAACAGTTAGCTAATCTCAAGAGTAAGTAAATCGGAAGTCTCTCTCAGATTGTGATATGTGTTGGTTTGAAATGCACTTGATTTAAATATAATTTGATTATTGTTTTAAAGCATGTTTTGAGCATTGATGTTGGTGGCTTTTAATGCCATTTTGTTAAGGATGTACATGGTAAGTGATCATTGAGTTCATATGATCTATGAAATTGGTTTTAAGCACGTTGATGCTCGTGAAATGCCATTGTAGTTTATGCTTGTAAAACAGTGAATTAATGATAAATAATGATTATATTGGCAAGTGATGGAAATGGTTTTGGTTACTTTAATCGTATATAGTTAGCCGGCTATAGGATTGGGTGCACCGTTAATAAAGTCACCTTGGATGTCGAGGGGTTGTGATTGTGCCGTAAACTCCATCCAAACCCTAACGATTGAGGCTAAGATCACAACGGTGGATGGTTTAATCTCGTGTGTGAATCTTGTGGTTTGTGTCCCGTGCTCTCGTTAGTGGAATTATACAACTACCAATGAGTGATGTCCAAGGGTTGTGATTGTGCCATATATCTCCATCACGAGTGTTGAAGGGGTTGTGATTGTGCCATTAAAGTCCACCTTGTGAATCCGGTAGTGTGTTTGAAGCGTGTGGGACAACGGTTTTAATCCGTGTATCTGTTTGTTTTAATTGTGTTGGTTTTGATATGGGTTGTTATTGATCACTTGTGAGCCAATATAATGATGTTGATATAATGAGTTAATGTTGAACTTTAATTTGAGAAAGCATTAAATGCTTGGGAAGTATGCTTGAATGCATATGATGCTTTGTTTAAGCATGCACTAAGGTTTTTGCTGATGTAATTAATGATGCTATTGGCATGTGGTTTTGGAAGTGGAATAGATATTTTAAAGTGCATGTTTTAAAGGAAGGCACGCGTTTATAAAAAACAATGATTTGGTTTTATAAAATGCATTGATGAATGCTTTGTTGATAGCGGTCCTCACTAAGCTTTATGCTTACGCTCATTTGTTTCATCAATGCAGAGAATTGAGCATCGTTGGCAGCAAGAAAGCAAGGAGAATCCAGGTGACTTTAGCTAAGCAAAATATGTGCTTTCACTTTAGTTTAATAAGAGGCAATGGGAGGGATTTCTACTCGCGGATTTGTTTGGTGATGTAGAACACCTTGAGCATGTTTGGTTTGTGGTTTTGGACTTGTAAATGGCCTTTATATGGTTTATGGTCTTACCTTTGGTGTTTTTGCTATGCTATGGTTTATGTTGAAAAGCATGCTTAGGTAGTTCTATACTCTTCATGGATTACTATGCTTGATGCTTATTTTGCGAACGTCTGATGATGCCTAAGTGTTTGGAAAGTTGGATATAACATGTATGGATGTTTTGGTCATGTTTAGTTGTTGTTTAATGCTTAATTGTGGATTTTGGAGGTGCAATTCTGGTATGCGTATCGATACTTGAGATTGAGCATTGATACATGAAGGCATTTTCAGGCTTTTCAATACAGGGGTATCGATACGAGTTGCACGTGTATCGATACGCCTAGGAAAAAATTTGAAGGTCGTACCGATACACAGGGAAGCGTATCGATACCTTTTCCCCAACTTTGGCTAATGTCTTCATGCGTATCGATACGGGCTTAGGTGTACCGATACCTATTAGTTATTTTATGTTAAAAGTATCTTTTAAGGTTCTGAAAAGTTGAATTATGGTCCCTCAATGTTGTATGTTCAATTGGTTGAGTTTGGATGATCCGTTGGTGATGAAATTTGACTTGATGGCATGTTTCATGACTAATTAAGATTTGGCAATCCTAAAATTGGATTAGTCCTTGTAATTCTCAAAAATTAAAGTTTAGTCCCTAAAAGTTAAATGTATGCAATTGAACCCCTAATCGAACTCTGATCGCTGTGCCATTTTCTTCTAAGTGTGTTCCTGATCACATAGGATCTTAATGTGCATCTAGAGAAGATAAAAAGAAAAAAAGGTCGTTAATCGAAGTCGGCTTTAACGAGTTGGCTTCGGTTTTCCCTATGTAATCTTATTAGTTCGGGTCGGGAGTCTAGGCCGGGCTAAGGGGGTTACAAAGGCTGTTGCCAAGCTTTTGCATAAGCACATTTTTACTCGATTTGGTGCCCCTCGAATGATCATTCATGATGAGGGTACTCATTTCAAATGTAATTTAATCTCTAAAGCTTTGTGCATGTATGGAATTCAGCAGCGAATTGCCACATCTTATCATCCACAAATGAACGAACAAGTCAAGATATCAAACAAGGAAATTAAGAACATTTTAGAGAAGATTGTATATCCAACGAGGAAAGACTGGTCTTTGAGGTTAGACGAGTCCTTGTGGGCTTACAAAACAACATTTAAAACTCCTTTGGGTACTTCACCATTTAGACTTGTCTTTGGCAAACCATGCCATCTGCCAGTGGAACTTGAACATAAAGCCTATTGGGCCAGTCGAAAACTTGACATGGTATGGAGAGTTGCTGGAGAAAAGAGGTTGCTTGACCTCAATGAGTTGGAGGAATTTAGGATGCATGCTTATGAGAATGCTAGGATATACAAGGAGAAGGCAAAACGTTGGCATGATTGTTGGATCATGCCAAGACAGTTAGAAATAGGTCAGCTTGTTCTATTGTTTAAGTCACGACTTAAACTTTTCCAGGTAAGCTCAAATCAAGGTGAACGAGTCCTTACGAAGTTGTGAAACCATATGTTCATGGGGCCATGGACATTAAGAACTTAAGAACAGGAGAAATTTTTAAAGTGAACGGCCAGCGTCTAAAGCATTACTTGGACGATAAGCAAAACAATGCCAATGAGGCTATCCTCTTGGCAGAGTTAGAATGAAACGCCCGCTGGTCTGAAAGTCTTTGTAAATATTAGGATAGTTTTTTTATTTTCTTTTAGGAATTAGATTTTTGTTTTTTTCTCTTTCTTTTTGTTGTTTTCAATTTTTATTCCTTTGTGGTGTTACACGATTTTTCATTGAGTGTGTGCTAGAATTTTGACAGAAATTGATGCCAGGAATATTACCAGATGGAGTGGAAGCCGACATACTTGCCAGTGATTATGCCATGTCCCATGCCAATGACATGCGTAGGCTTTTTGTTTAAAGGAAGAAAAAGAAACCCTAGCTTGATTAAGATGAGAAAATATTTTTGGGAGAATTATCTTTAGCCGCCCCTTTTAATGATAATTAATTTTATCATGATCACCCTATCACTTCAAATCTTTTTCATGCCCTTATCACTTATCACTTTTCATTCAAAATTAATCTCTTCCCAATTAAAACTCTATATATCCCACCATTATCTACTCCTATTTTCGGCTACCCCCATTAATACCTTATTAAACACTCTACCTTTTTCTCTCCCTTACCTTAAAAACTGATTTCCCCTAGATTTTTCTCACTTCCCATCTTTCTTCAAGAAAGATTCAAGAACCTTTCATCTTTCTTTTTCTTTTCTTCAAAATAGACTTTTCATCTCCATGGTTTCACCATCTACGCCTTTCAAGCGGTTCTTCAATGATGAATTGCACAAGATGTTCGAGACGAACTTCTCTTCAAGATCGTTCCTTTTTGAGAAGCACTTCGATTTTCAATCAGACACCGATGTTGGATTCCCATCAGAGTTCACTGCCATCGTCGACATGCACAAGTGGAGTGCTTTCTTCCAGCTAAAAGGAGAGGTTTATGTCACTATTGTGCAAGTTTTTTACACACACTTGACCAAAGACTCTCAATTTTTAATGATTCGAGGTAAGTGTGTCCAATTTGATGAGGGTTATATTAACTCACTGTTTTCTTTACCTACTGAAGGAGATGATTATTTTGAGGAAGTCGAAACCATGAACGCTGCCAAATGCAAGAAGATATTGGTAGACTTGTGCGAACATGGCACAAGTTGGACTATCTCGTCCACCAGCCATCGGACTGTCAAGAGGCTGGAATTGAAGCCTCATATGCGGGGTTGGAATCATTTTATCAAACACAGTCTCATTCCCACATCTCACAATGACATAGTTTTGGAGGATCGATTGATCCTTTTGCACTCTTTTATCAAGGGGCGTAAGATACACGTCGGCAAAATCATCATCGAGGAAACCCACAAATGCACTGCCAAGGGTAAGGGGAGTTTGTTTTTCCCTTTCTTAATTTCTAACATTTTTTGCGCCATGAATTTTCAAGGATGTATGAGGATCGTGGCCAGGTCATTAAAGGGACCACTATCATTGTCCTTATTTGGAAGAATCTCACGGCTAGAGAGCCAAAAGAGAAGGCGAAGGGAAAAGTCAAGATTGCCACGACAAAGCCAAAGCCAAAGCCAAAGGTAGAGAGCCTAGCAATGTGCCAGAAACCATTCCAACGAGCTCGTCGGCAATGTTGTCTCAAGTTTATGCTCGCCAGGAGATTATTCTCCAGAAGTTGGAGGCAACCGGTGAGCTAAATTCAAAACTGAGGCACTATACCAAGGAGAGGGATGTCATCGTGTGGGAGGTTCTTGTTAGGCCAGCCACTCCAACAGTCATGCAAGTCCAGTCAAGTCAGCCAATCCAGTCAAATTAGCAAGTCCAGTCAAGTCAACTAGTCTAGTCAGTTCTGCCAGTTCTAAGTCTAGTGCCACAGTTCATATGTCCCCAGTGCATGTTGAATCTGCCAGCACCGATACCTCCTCTGATTCAGAGGTCATTCCTTCCTAGAAGCTAAAATCTACGTCAGTTACACCGCTAGCAAACCCTTCCAAGAAAAAGGAGGATATTGGAGCCTCCACTGCTGCCTCAAAGCAGGGCTGGAAAGGAAATAAGAGAATGGCCCATGAACGTAGGAGCCTAACCACGAGGAAGACCCGTGCCAAAAAAGAAGAAGAAGCCCATGCCAAACGGGAGGAAGAGGTCTCTGAATGGGATTCTTCTTCTACTTAACTCCTTTGCATTTCATTCTTGCATCTTCATGTTCAGGCATTTTTGTTTTTTCTATTTTTCTTGTATATATGTGTTGTTTCATGCATTGAGGACAATGCACATCTTGGGTTTGGGGGTGTGCATTTTCTCACATTATTCCATGCATTTCACGTTTAAATATTTTGTTTACCATATAGTTCATTTAGAGTAGTTCCATACCGAACCATATAAAAAAGTGAAAAAGAAAATTGTGTCTCAGCCGAAATTTGAAGTTTGCTAACAATTGGTTAGGAAAGCTTATTTTGATCCTAGTTTTCTGCCAAATGATGAATTTTTAACCTTCAGTTTTCCATTCTAGTAGACAATATGCCAAGTTGGTTGCTAATTGATCTCTAGTGTAGGAAATTGATTCACACTTAGCACATGGTATGTATCTAGTTCCCTAGCAAACTTAGACTATTTGAAACCATGCTCAGATTAAAAAAAAAGAATCCTAGGGTAAAAGAAAATAAGGCAGCAATGTTCTGCCATGGTAAAAAATGAAATGAACTCTTCTCTTTTTTAGGGATAATAAGTTAGTTGGGGCTTCGTGGAATGTTCCCTCTTAGTTCTCAAGTCCAAAACCCTTAAGTATGAGTTGAAGAGAAAGCCTAGTGATGTCTAGATTAAGGTGGAGATTTGTGGTATGCTCTCTCTTATCACTCATGCTAAACAATATCCTGAAGCAGGCTTAAGATAATGCAAAACACCATCGGCAAATAGAAGAAATGGAAATAAGAATCCGAGTTTAGAAAGTAGAATTTGGCTAAGGGAGTGAAAAGATAATTAGATGCATACTGCCCACACTTTGCGCACAAATCATGCACTTAGACTATAGTTATATTGATGCACTTGAATTATTTTCTGCTTGGCATTGTGCACTGTGATTCTTGAGGGCAGCATTAGCATCAGACTATGCTTGCCAGCATTTGTTGGCATTCCAACCAAACTTTTGTCGAGGTATTATTTTCACCAATTTTATTTTTCTTTCTTTTGCATTACTTGAGGACAAGCAATGAGCTGGGTTTAAGGTGTGTTACCTTCTCAAAAGTATTATTTTTCAAGCCTATTTTGATATGCTTTTGCTTGTTTTCGGATACATTTAGTTGCATTAATTTGCTAGGATCATGCATATTCATCAAGGAGTTAGTAGGTTACATACGCCAGAGTAAAGGGTTGTTTTGTAGCTATTTTGTAGGTTTGGAATAGGATTTGGTAGAGGAATGGACACAAGAAAGCAATGCAGTTAGGACTGTCAAGGTGAATACCAAGAGTTGTGGGCATAGATGGACCTGCGGTGTGCCAAGCACTTGTTGGTAGTAAGACGCCACTGATGCCATGCGAAGAGATGATGAACCCCTGAAAAAATAGGAAAGGATCAATCTCCTAAAAGATCGCAATTGGATCAACTTCCGAAAAACTAGCGGATAAGATGGTGCCAAGTGAAGTTGGCAACATTGTGCCAAGCTTGGATGCCAAGGTGACATCGACATGATGAAATCAGCCCTAGCCTGATAAGCTATCACACCGAGATAATAAGATGTCAAAATGATCGGATATAACTCTATCTCTTATCTCTTGATCATTTTAAATTCAAATGCAAAGGCTTATCTCATCCTTTCCCACTCACGCCTATATAAAGACCAACCAATTAAGCTTTTGATATAGGGAGACGAGGATAGACAAAGTGAGAGTGATCGGGTGGAGAGTGACTAGAGTACGACGTTGGAGTGACCGACGAGTGACGCCCGGCTGCATCGAGAGACCCATCTGCCTATTCCCTTGGGACAAGTTGTTTATTTAATGCCTCGGTTTTGGGCCTAGGTGTTTTGTACGTCGGTTCAAGCTAGTGGAACCGAAGGTCGGCGGTTCAAGACGTTTAAAGTTGTTCAGGGAAATCAAGGTTCATGTAGGATAAAAATGTGGTCAAATTTTCTAAAATCCTCTAAAATTATATTTATAGGGTTGGTTAAATCAATTTTGCAAAACAAGTAGGGGGAGTGTACATTTTGAATGGTTACCAAAATGTAAAGTTTTAAAACTGTAGAAAAAGGGAGTTTTTCAAAGAATAGTCAAATTCTTAGAATCTTTAGGAAGCATTAAGACAATTAAGCCTTCTCTTTAATTTGGCATGTGATTTAAATGGTTAATTAAATATTAAAAGTGGTTTTTATTAATTTAATAAAATATGGTTATTTTGGTTATGCAAATTTGACGTTCGTTTTCATTTTCTCCATTTCACTTCAGCCAAACATTCTCTCTTTTCTCTAGAATTCTTTCACTTCCATTTTCTTTCTTGATTTTCAACTTCTCTCTTGTGATTTCTCTCAAATCTCTTCAAGATTCTTGAAAGCAAAACTTGTCAAATTAGAAGAGAAGCAAGGATTGGAGGTAATTTTCGTGCTAACCCTCTAATCAAGGTTCTTTAATGAAATTACAAATATATTTGACTCTTGATTTATGTTTTTGATTGAAGTTTTATTGTGGTTTTGATAAAATGGTGAAATCTTGATAAAAGAGATGGTTTAATGTGATTTTCGGATTTGTTTTAATTTGATTTATTTGAGATGTTTTCTAATCAAGTTTTGGAAGGTTTAAGATGTTGAAAAAGAGTCTTGAGCATATTAATCCCGAAATCCTTGAGATCTTTGATTTTAAAGGTGTTTATGATTGGGTTTTGAGGGTATTATGTGAAATCTGAGTTGCTGGAGGTATACGGATGGTATTATGTTGTTTTTGGATGTTGATTCATGGTTAAAATGTGTTGGAAGTGTTGGTTGATGGTTGGTTTGAGTTTAATGATTAATCGAATGTTATTCCGGTTGTTTCGAATGGGTATTTTGGTGCCTTTGGGCAGAGCTGCGGGATTTTAGTGTTTGATGGTGGTTTTAATGCATTGAGATGCCTTAATCCTCTGTTCTTATATGGTATAAACAGGGGAGAATTCTTCGAAAGCTTTGGGCGAAGTTTCGGGGGGCTTTGGACACTTGAGTTTTGCGTTGGCAATTGCGGTTTCGCAAGTTGGTGAGCGGAAATGGGATTTCCAGCTTTGAAACATCTTAAAAGAGGTTTTGGGAACTTAGTGTAAGCTTGAAACGCTTTACTAAGTTCGGTAGTAAGTAATGTGATTTTCCCCCTCGGATTTTGCTATTATGAGCATATAGATGCACTTGTTTTTAATTGTGTTTACCTACTGTTTCAAAGCATGATTTGAGTTTATAAAACGTGGTTGATGATGCCATATGGTTTAAGGATGCATTAAGTAAGTGTTCCTTGTATGCATGTGTTTATGCATGGTTTTTGAAGCATGGTTTAATGCTTGGAATATGTCTTTTTGTGAATGCTTTGGAAAAACAATGAGGTATGCATTAATTGTGCATTATATTTGCAAATGAAATCGGATATTGTTAGCCGACTATAGGATTGAGTGCACCATAAACAAGTCGCCTTGGATGTTGAGGGGTTGTTATTGTATCGAAAACTCCATCCAAGTACCCTAACGATTGAGGAAAGTTTAAGGTTACAACAGTGGAGATAGCTCCCGTGTGCAAACCTTGTATGGTGTCATGTCTCTCGTTTGTGGGCTATACATCTACCGATGAGTGGTGTTGAGGGGTTGTGATTGTACCAAAAACTCCATCATGGGTGTCACAACGGTGGAGGGTAGCTCCCGTGTGTGAGCTTTGAGTTGCCGGTAGAGTGTAGAAGTGTTTGGGACAACACTTGGTAATCTGTGTATCTGATATGCTTTTTGAGAAATGAGAACGTTGTTGATCACTTGTAAGCCAATATAATTGTTTAAATTGTTATGGAAATGGTTATGATGCATAATATGGAGAATGCATGTTTTACCTTAAAGCTTTGCATATTGATGCGAAGTTTTTGATACGTGTTGCATGATGTATAACATGCTAATTTTAATGTTGAAGTGCATGTTTTCCAAAGAGGGCATGATGGTTTTCAAAGTGTGAAAATGGTTTTTAAGCATTGATGATGTTTTGATTTTTGAGCATTCCTCACTAAGCTTGTATGCTTATGCTCTCTTTTGCTCATCAATGCAGATAACTAAGTTATTGGAGGAAGAAACTCGCACAAGAATTCCAAGAGACTTCACTTGAATGCGTGTTTGGTTATGGATTAGAGTAATAAAGGCAATGGGGGTGTCCAATGTTTTGGAGTTGGTTGTTTTGGTACAAGTTTGGCATGCCTATATTGGTTTGTAAATGGCCTTTAATTGTTGGATTAAGCTTGATTTTGAGATTTGACTTTTGGATGTTTGATTTTCTTAGGAAGCATGCCTCTAGAACACATTGTTGATAATTGTGATGTTTTGATGTTGTTATTACCATGTGAATTAGAGGTTTGACATCTTTTTGAGTTGTATGTATGTTAAATGCATGTTGGAATGTTTTGGGATGTTTTTAGGTGTGTTAAACTAGCATTTTGGGTGAGTGCAAGCTGTAGTGTATCGGTACACTTGGTAGTGCATCAATACGACCTTCGAAAAATAGGGGGGTGTACCGATACACGAGGGCGTATCGATGCGCATTTTAGCCACTAGTCTCGGGTGTATCGATACGGTGCTCGAGCGTATCGGTATGGGCCTTGTTTTGTTGGGTTTGGGAGTCTGCTCGTCGATGGTGTATCGATACCCTCTCTAAGGGTATCGATACGCTGGTAGTTATTTTTGTTGTATGCCATCTTTGAATGTTCTGAATCTTTACGTTTTTGTCCCTGAATTTTATGGATGCAATTAAATAAGTTTTAGTAGTTAATTTGAGCTGAGTTTCGACAGAGATGCATGTAATTAGACTAATTAAAGGTTTGTAAACCGAAATTTGGGGAAAACCCTTGGAATTTGTTAAGTTTACAAAATGGTCAATAAAACCCGATATTGGATAAAAATTGATGAGTGTTTGAGTTGTGTTTGATATGCTGCTTTGTAGAACACATAGGAACCTAACTTGCATCTAGACAAGATAAAAAGAAAAAAAATTAGGGTCGTTTATTGGGGCAAACCTTCCTAATTTACTTCAATATTCCTCGTGTGACCCGTTCGGTTCGGTCTATCGGCTAGGCCGGGTCGAGGGGGTTACGGTTTATCTTTAGTTTTTTTTAATGATGATGTTTTTGAAAATGATTATGGTTGTGTTGGTTAATCCCCTCACCGTGAACTAATTTTCATAGTTGGTGGGGGATGTTTTGGATTGAATATTGGCTTTATGTCTTAGTTTCTTTATAATAATTCTGTTTTTGGCAAAGTTTTTCTATTTGGCATACTAATTTTTCCTAAACACTCTGCCAAGTGAGAGCTGGCACAATACACCTATTGCCTCCCAATATCTTAACAGACTTGGGTTAGCGACGATTAAGTTATTGAATACTTGGGAGAGAAGCTTCGAGAGAAGTCGTTCAAGTAGATGAACTTACTTCAGAAGTGAAATCTACCCCCTCGGAGTATAGATTGGTTCTAATCAAATTGGTTAAAGAAAAACATACACTATAGAGATATAGGGGTTTTTACTTGGCCAATTTAGGGGAATGACCATCGAGAGAGGCTTTGCTAATGTTGAATCTTCTCGGCAAACAATGCCACGACAGTTTTGCCAATGAAGGCTGGCATGAGCCATGTTGAATCCAGGCATTCCCTGCCAACAGTCATCACTTATTTAGAAACACCTTCCTTGCCAACAATTTACTTCATTTTATTTTTCTTTTCTGTAGTTTCAAAACAACTTTCAAAACAAACATCTTTTCTTCCAAAGCAAGTAACAATTAAACAATCGAATTCAAGTCAATCTCTGTGGGATTGATAACTCAGCTTACCAAGCTCTATTACTTGCAGACAGTGTATACTTGCATGCAAAAGATTCTTGGCATAACCTGCCCAATATTTATTGTGTATACCTTTTCCCAGCATTCATTCTACGCATCTTCTACAGAGTCTACAAAATGCTAGAGAACTGGATTCTTAAAAAGCTTAGGAGCTGAGTTCCCATAAAACACCTGAACATAGTGTTCGGCTAAAATTCCAGCAGTGATTTTGAGTTGTATCTTTTCAGTTATGCATCTGTATAAAATATTGTTTAGGTGCAAATATAAATAATATCTAAAAATTGATATTAACATTTTTTGGGTGCAAATATAAATTATCTTTAAAAGCTAATGTTATTGTTTTGCAGTATCACGTCTTAAATATTCGCAATAATGTATCAATTGACAACCACTATCATGTCGATGACAAATCAGCTCCAGTGCATTACTGTAATGAGGTCATTGTTTAAGCTCGGTTGATTTCATGATAATGGAGATGCAAATGAAAATTAAATCGATGGGTTTAATGTTTCTTTGTGTGAATTAAGAGTGGGAATTTAGTTGTATTGCAGAAGATGAGTTTGAGTATGAGATTGGTCTCAACCGTTAGATCAACTTGATTCCAAGATATATTGTTCTCTTTGCCATGTGGAAGCACTCCACCGTTGGGATCATTGACATGAGGCTTCGGTCGTTGGAAAACACCAAAAGTCAGGAATGGGTAAGCCCTTGAGTGTGTCGACTTCTTCACCGTCGATCTACACGCTCCACCGTTGGATTGCAGTATGTAACCCCCTTAGCCCGGCCTAGACGCTAGACCTGAACTACAAAGATCACACGGGGAAAACCAAAGTCAACCCGAAAGTCAACCTTGATTAACGACCCTTTTTTTCTTTTTTTAAACTTCTCTAGATGCACATTAAACCTATGTGAAAGCCCAAGAACCTCGGAAGAGAAAAGCACAGCGATCAGAAACGTTTAAGGACTCAATCACAAGAAATACACTTTTAGGGACCAAAATGTAAATTTTGGAAAATAAAAGGACTTCCAAGATTTTAGTTTTACCAAACCTCAATTAAACATATTACAAGCCTCTCTGCCAAATTTCAGCTTAAAAAGACATCTCAAGCTCAAGCAATTGCATTTACAACTTTCAGGACTAAAATGTAAAGCTCGCAGAAACTGTGTCCAACGGTCACCCGTTTCGAAACACTGACACCGGTATAGAAACACCCGTGTCATACGCCCGTATCAAAACGGTGTTGACCGTTTTGAAACGCGGGTATGTTCCGAAACCAGTTCAGAAATAGGCACTTACAGTAGCCAAAATGTTTCGAAACACCTCTAGCCGTTCCAAAACGCCCAAGCCATTTCAAGCACCCGTTTCGAAACAACCAAGGGTGTTTCGATATACCCTGCCCAGAAACAGCAGAAAATTCTGGTTTTTCACTTCAAAACACCATCAAACATAATTGAAACCATTTCATAACACATCATCAGCAAGATAAACAATATAACTATCAAATTTCATCAAAGACTAGATACATTACAAACATTAAGCACACCTACTCATTCATCACATCCAACACATGATCTTTCTTTTAATCAAAGAGCATAACATATCAACTTATGAAGAAGAATATTCAAATATGGCAAAGCGATCAACAACAAGGTTCAAACCATAAATTAAACATGGTCAACATACACAATCTCAATACACAACAACATAAAAGACTATCCCCCCATTGCCTTTATTATCTATAGCTATAAACCAAGACATACTTCTCAAGTGGAGCTATTCTTGAATCCCTTGCTTCTTGCTGTCCCAACTTCAAATATCTGCATTGATGGGCAAAAAGGAGCGTAAGCATATAATGCTTAGTGAGGAATGCTCAAAACCAAAACACCATCAATGCAGCGAATCGTAAAACCTTCTTTAAATGTAGATACAATTCAATAAACCAAAGCATTGTTTGAAAACCTCCTTTGAAACAACATTGCTTTAAATCATGCATTGCTCAACATGAAAACCAACCTTTAACTTTGAATGCCAAACAACTCACCCCAAACCACATTCTTATAAATACTATCATTTTAACCTTTCCATGCATGAACACCTCATGCAAAGTTTAGCACAATTTCCTTGGAAATGACCTCCACTCCACACCATACTTTTCTCATGCTTAAAGATCATTTCAAAGCAAAAATGCCTTTTAAAAACCAAGTTCCTCCTATCTATCTCATGCATTCAACAAATGCAAACTCATGAACTACAAAAGCAACATTTTGCATTACGTGCCTTTTTAAAACAAGCCTTCACCAGACTTCAACGCACCTATGAAATTATATGCACATATGCACCATTCACAATAGAAGATATACTTTTGCTCATGCTTAACAAGTATTACATGCATTCCTGCAACATTTACATATTCTCATGTAACCTTGCATCATTTTCAAGCATCTCTCGCTTCATTACATTCAAATACATTATATTGGCTTTCAAGTGATAGCTCACAAACCATTTCAACACAAGACACAATCGGATATGCGGATTACAAGCGTTGTCCCACACGCTTCATACACACTACCGAACAACACAATGTGGAGTTTACCGGTACAATCACAACCCCTCAACACCCGCGATGGAGTCTAACGGTACAATCACAACCCCTCAACATCACTTATCGGTAGTTGTATAATTCCACTAACGAGAGCAAGGGACACATAACACAAGATCCACACACAGACTTTTAACCAACGTTGTGATCTTACCTCACTCGTTAGGGTACTTGGATGGAGTTTACGGTACAATTACAACCCCTCAACATCCAAGGCGACTTTAATCACGATGAATCCAATCCTATATCCGGCTAACTATATCCGATCAAAGTAACCAAAAACCACTTACATCACTTGACAATATACATCAAATACCATCATCAATTCACTGTTTAAAGTATTAATCAAAGCCACTTATCATGTTGCATCTCCATGCAACATAATCATATTAATAACATGTCAAACCAAGGATCTCTTACCTTGAGCATCCTTCAATACATGACTTTCAAAACCAGCATTAATCATGCTAAAACATGCTTTAAAAACCATGCTCAAACAACAAATTAAACCACATTGACAAATCAAACACATCTAAACCCATTTTGATAGTTTCCAAAACAATAATAGCACAATTGAGAGAGAATTCCACATTACTTACTTCCGAACTTAAACCGGCATTTCAAGCCTAAATTTAAGTTCCCAAACCTCTTTTCAAAACCATTCCAAAGCTGGAAAACATGATCTCACACACCGATACACAAAAATATGCTAGCCGACAAGCCTTCCAAGCATCCAAAACTTCCAACACCACCTCTATTGCTTCTGGATCATTCTCCTCTATTTTAAACACATAACAACAGAGGATTAATGCATTACCATGCATTAAAATCACCAGAAACACAACCCAACTCGCTGCTCTACCCAAGAACCTCTTTTCGGCTACCAAAAACAACCGAAATCACCTCCAAACTCTCCCAAAACAAAGCCAGCCAAGATCTATCAATTCTAACCTTTTATAAACATCAATTAACATAAAAAAGAAACATAAACATGATCTTATACCTCCAGAAACAGCAGATCACGAAAACCACCCCAAAAACCACCATTCTAGCAAGCAAAACTTAGGAAATCAAACCTATTCGGGATTTGATTGATAAAACCTCATTTGTAACATCAATTAACATCCAAAATACATTAGAAAACATCCTCAAAACAAGGCCTAACCAAGATCCACGAAAATCCTCAAGATCTCTTCCAAAATCTTAAGTTTTAAGCCAAAATCTTGTTTCCAACATTAAAACCATTCACAAAACTTTAATAAAGGATTGACAACTTAGGAATTTCAGTAAAGAACTGAGAATTTAGAGGAGAAGAACAAGCTTACCTCTAAATGATGATTTCTCCTTGATTTGGGCAAGTTTCCATGAAAATTCAATGTAGAAATCAAGTGGATTTGATGAGCAATTGATTAAGAATCAAAGAGGAATTGAAATCTCATCAAATGAAATGTAAAATCAAAGTAAATTTGCTAGAGAAATGTGTTTGGTTGAAAGGAATTTGAGAGAAAATGAAGAGAGGGGAAATTTGTGAAAAGTAGTTATGAATAGTCAAAGTTAGTTTCTCATTTAATTAAAGCTCATTTCCTTTAATTAAAACAATAATAAAATTACCCAAATTAAGGAAAAATCTGGAGAAAAACATTTTGGGTAAATTAGCTCCTTAAAGATTCAAAGTTTCAATCCTTTACAAAACAGTCACTATTTCACTTTTGCAAAAACTGCGATTTGGCCACAACATCAAAATGTAATATTTCCAAACTTCATTTTGTAAAATTGATTTCACCATTCTCTTTTATATATTAAATGAGGATTTTTAGATATTTTTATATATTTTTAAAACATCCCGAACTAGGCGTTCCCTAAAACCTCATTTTATATTTGAACCGTTTCTCAAACCGGTCCGATTCAGACCCTAAACTTCTAAGCCCAAATTTGGGGTGTTACAACTCTCCCTCTCTTAGGAAATTTCGTCCTTGAAATTTCAACCTGCGAAAAGAGCACGATACCAAACTTCCCAAAGCAACACACAATGTAACACAGGAGACTTAACCACCACTGAAACATCCTCCACCCAAAACACCACAAAAATCAACTCCTCCTTAAATCAAACTCACACTATACCCAAATCGAACACCACTACTTACGGTTCAAGACTTCCAGAACACTCGGTTGTTAATCTCAGCTTAACCTTTCACACTTTCGAACTGATCACAACCCCAACAACCCGAAGAACCTTCAAATCTTCACAACATACTTCGTCTTATCTCATAACTCCCTCAACAAAACTCGCACACACGGTGACACAACCCATCCAATTTCAACCACCATGTGACCCACAACCTTCACTGCTTCTAAAACCACTTGCAAAACCCGCTCAACTCCTTTCAAAGATTACCACAACAAGCAAAATTTTTTTAAGCTACAACTGCTTACTCAAACTTCTCAATGTATTGATAACATTCCTTCACATCCGCCATTATCACTACCATAACAACTCATCAAAACTACTCACACAACATTCGAAACCCATGCCACAAGACTCCAACCTTAACTCCACCAGCTGTTCCACTTACCCCTAGTTGACTTAGAAAAGATTTACTTATACTCAACTAACAACCCACTTCTCACAAGAACCCGACGAACCAACAATGGCCCTTGAACTTACATTGCCTTTCCACTCCAACCTTGACCTTAACACTAACCTTACCTGGATACCACCCATTCCATACAAACATATTAAGATTACGAAACCTTTACTCCTCCCACGCCAAACCTTATCTACAGCTCTCAACACAACCTCCACTCAACTCCTCGAAGGTTGCTACGAACCATCACCTACATAAACAACCCTCCTATTGCAACCATCAACGCCAAGACGGCTCAACACTCCGGAAACACATCCACTAGCCTACCACATCATTTAACACAAAGAAACTACCACACCCATTAGCTATTCACAACCACTTTGACCGATTCTAACTTCAACCGGTAATCTCCTCACCACCACACCACTAAACGCTTTAAGCACCAAAACACCTTCCTTCTGCCAACATGCTAGATCACACTCACTATTACTGACAACTCGCTTACTACCTTCCACTACTTCTATCACCAAAACAACGCTTAAAACCCAGCATCCAACCTAATCCTACCACAACACTAACGGACCCAACTAGCTATTAGCAAGTGTGAACATTCGTATGCATTGTCACCAATATGCCCTATCAATGCCTGTGTACATGTATGCAAAACCTCTAATGTCATGCCGCATGTATGCATGTACCAACATATATATATATATATATATATATATAATATAACAAATGGTTTTAATTGTGCATGTATGTCAGTTCACACTTACCAACAACATCCTCAAGATCCGCCTAAGAACAACCTCTTACCTCACTTCTAACTTTTTCAGCTCTACCATTCTAACAATCCGCCAACCACAAAATACCCCACTAATACCCTCTTCATACTAAAGTTGTTTTCAAAACAACACCGGCTACAACCCCAACCTGCTAGCTATAAGACCTTACCCACTACGCAAGGGAATCCAAACTGAAACTAAACAAAGATAATTAGGGCAAAGATTACTTAACAAGGTTACCTGTAATCACCTCATTGCCCCGGAGCTCCAACAGACAAACTCTCTTCCTCGCAGAACAATCATTCTCTGGCCGCACCGCCGCAGCATCAACCAACACTTTAAGGTTATCACCGTCTCCCTAGGGTAAAGAACCCTGACTTCCCCGAGCTAACTCCAAATAATTTCGTCTCAAATGTCCAACAGACCCACAATTCCAGCAAGATCCATCCCCCAAACTCCTCACACCTTTCTGCCTTTCTTGCCACCTCCGAACTCTATCTCGGCCGTGCTTACGACCCTTCTGTGACCCTTTTGCACCCACTGAAGCTGATCCCATCACCTGAGGACAATTTCGCTTCACATGCTCCTTAGAAACACAGTTCCAACAAACTCCAATACGACGCCTTCAACAGTGGTTACACATCGGTAACCGAGCTACCACTCTTTGGTCTTGTAGCACTTGACTCACACTAGCACTACCACCTAAACTTCGATTCAAGCAAACCCTTCTGTCACGTAGCCTCTTACGCTGACCACTTTTGAGACCAGTACCCACATCTCTTTTGCTTATACTTTTCTCACCAGCAAAATCTGAAGCCACACCCCCACGTTGCTTAACCCCTGAGAACTTCTCTCCAAGGTATCTTCCATTAAAGGCAGACACAAAGAACTCCCAATCTATATCGTGGATATTCGTTGCCACCGCCACAGATGTCCACCAAGCACAAGCATCCTCCAACATTAACAACACAACACTTCCCAGCTTACATGTATAGTCACACCCTTCCTGATCCAAAATTGGAATTATTCTGGCTAACCAAGCCTCGAACGCCTCAGGTGTCGAACCGTGATACTCCACAGCTCCCAAATCATATAAACGATGCTTTGACAAACTCGCATGTCCGACAATCGGCACGCACACATGCCTCACCTTTACCACGGCTTGAGACGTTCCCGACATCTCCTAAACCACAGATGATGAATCCTTCATCACAGAACCAGCTTCCGCATTCCGCCTTACTTCCTCAACTTCAGGCACTGTCGACCAAAGCGGTACACTCCCACCAAAAAGTGAATTCCACCCCTTAACAACCTGCTCTAAAGCAACAACCATCGTACCCAACTGCCATTCTCTCATCGATCCCATTGTGCTATTATTAACAAAGCAATGATAACAAAACAAATAAAACGATCAGGCCAGCTTCAAGCAAGGATTCAAGACTCCAACTTCAACATAACATAATAGCTATATTAACAAGGCAATGGGTATCCCGAATTCTCCCCTTTTATACGACATAACAATCAATAAAAACATGGATATCACAACATCGAGCATATCAATCAGCAAACTTCAATCATGCTCTCATCAAACAACATTCACCCTCAACAACATAATATCAACATATCATACCCATCACATTTTCATTATTCAGAAAATCAACTCACAACACCATCATATCACCATCACATGTTCACATTAGCTCACAGAAGATTCATAACCAAAAAGCATGATAAAAACATCAACAATTTACTCAGAAACGTACTTTTCAACAAACTTTCAACCACACATCAGAATACACATCCAAAACTTACTATGACAACTTACCACAAACTTATCATCGCCCCAAATATTCGCAACTTAGCTCTGATACCAACAAATGTAACCCTCTTAGCCCGGCCTAGACGCTAGACCTGAACTACGAATATCACACGGGGAAAACCAAAGTCAACCCGAAAGTCAACCTTGATTAACGACCCTTTTTTTCTTTTTTTTTAAACTTCTCTAGATGCACATTAAACCTATGTGAAAGCCCAAGAACCTCGGAAGAGAAAAGCACAGCGATCGGAAACGTTTAAGGACTCAATCTCAAGAAATACACTTCTAGGGACCAAAATGTAAATTTTGAAAAATAAAAAGACTTCCAAGATTTTAGTTTTACCAAACCTCAATTAAACATATTACAAGCCTCTCTACCAAATTTTAGCTTAAAAAGACATCTCAAGCTCAAGCAATTGCATTTACAACTTTCAGGACTAAAATGTAAAGCTCGCAGAAACTGTGTCCAACGGTCACCCGTTTCTAAACACTAACACCCGTATAGAAACACCCGTGTCGTATGCCCGTATCGAAATGGTGTTGACCGTTTCGAAACGCGGGTATGTTCCGAAACCAGTTCCGAAACAGGCACTTCCAGTAGCCAAAGTATTTCGAAACACCTCTAGCCGATCCGAAACGCCCAAGCCATTTCAAGCACTCGTTTCGAAACAGCCAAGGGTGTTTCGATACACCCTGCCCAGAAACAACAGAAAATTCTAGTTTTTCACTTCAAAACACCATCAAACATAATTGAAACCATTTCATAACACATCATCAGCAAGATAAACATTATATCTATCAAAATTCATCAAAGACTAGATACATTACAAACATTAAGCACACCTACTCATTCATCACATCCAACACATGATCTTGCTTTTAATCAAAGAGCATAACATTTCAACTTATGAAGAAGAAAATTCAAATATGGCAAAGCGATAAACAACAAGGTTCAAACCATAAACTGAACATGGTCAACATACACAATCTCAATACACAACAACATAAAAGACTCTCCCCCCATTGCCTTTATTATCTATAGCTATAAACCAAGACATACTTCTCAAGTGGAGCTCTTATTGAATCCCTTGATTCTTGCTGTCCCAACTTCAAATATCTGCATTGATGGACAAAAAGGAGCGTAAGCATATAATGCTTAGTGAGGAATGCTCAAAACCAAAACACCATTAATGCAGGAATCGTAAAACCTTCTTTAAATGTAGATACAATTCAATAAACCAAAGCATTGTTTGAAAACCTCCTTTGAAACAACATTGCTTTAAATCATGCATTGCTCAACATGAAAACCAACCTTTAACTTTGAATGCCAAACAACTCACCCCAAACCACATTCTTATAAATACTATCATTTTAACCTTTCCATGCATGAACACCTCATGCAAAGTTTAGCTCAATTTCCTTGGAAATCACCTCCACTTCACACCATACTTTTCTCATGTTTAAAGATCATTTCAAAGCAAAAATGCCTTTTAAAAACCAAGTTCCTCCTATCTATCTCATGCATTCAACAAATGCAAACTCATGAACTACAAAAGCAACATTTTGCATTACGTGCCTTTTTAAAACAAGCCTTCACCAGACTTCAACGCACCTATGAAATTATATACACATATGCACCATTAACAATAGAAGATATACTTTTGCTCATGCTTAACAAGTATTACATGCATTCTTGCAACATTTACATATTCTCATGTAACCTTGCATCATTTTCAAGCATCTCTCGCTTTATTACATTCAAATACATTATATTGGCTTTCAAGTGATAGCTCACAAACCATTTCAACACAAGACACAATCGGATATGCGGATTACAAGCGTTGTCCCACACGCTTCATACACACTACAGAACAACACAAGGTGGAGTTTACCGGTTCAATCACAACCCCTCAACACCCGCGATGCAGTTTAATAGTACAATCACAACCCCTCAACATCACTCATCGGTAGTTGTATAATTCCACTAACGAGAGCAAGGGACACATAACACAAGATCCACACACGGACTTTTAACCACAGTTGTGATCTTAGATCCACACACGGACTTTTAACCACCGTTGTGATTTTAGATCCCCACACGGACTTTTAACCACCGTTGTGATCTTACCTCACTTGTTAGGGTTCTTGGATGGAGTTTACGGTACAATTACAACCCCTCAACATCCAAGGCAACTTTATTCACGGTGCACCCAATCCTATAGCCGGCTAACTATATCCGATTAAAGTAACCAAAAACCACTTACATCACTTCCCAATATACATCAAATACCATCATCAATTCACTGTTTAAAGCATTAATCAAAGCCACTTATCATAATGCATCTCCATGCAACATAATCATATTAATAACATGTCAAACCAATGATCTCTTACCTTGAGCATCCTTCAATACATGACTTTCAAAGCCAGCAATAATCATTCTAAAACACGCTTTAAAAACCATGCTCAAACAACAAGTTAAACCACATTGAAAAATCAAACACATCAAAACCCATTTTGATAGTTTCCAAAACAATAATAGCACAATTGAGAGAGAATTCCACATTACTTACTTCCGAACTTAAATCGCCGTTTCAAGCCTAAATTTAAGTTCCCAAACCTCTTTTCAAAACCATTCCAAAGCTGGAAAACATGATCTCACTCACCGATACACAAAACTATGCTAGCCGACAAGCCTTCCAAGCATCCGAAACTTCCAACGCCACCTCTATTGCTTCCGGATCATTCTCCCCTGTTTTAAACAAATAACAACAGAGGATTAATGCATCACCATGCATTAAAATCACCAGCAACACAACCCAACTCACTGCTCTACCCAAGAACCTCTTTTCTGCTACCAAAAACAACCGAAATCACCTTCAAACTCTCCCAAAACAAAGCCCACCCAAGATCTATCAATTCTAATCTTTTATAAACATCAATTAACATCAAAAAGCAACATAAACATGACCTTATACCTCCAGAAACAGCAGATCACCAAAACCAACCCAAAAACCACCATTCTAGCAAGCAAAACTTAGGAAAACAAACCTATTCAGGATTTGATTGATAAAACCTCATTTGTAACATCAATTAACATCCAAAATACATTAGAAAATATCCTCAAAACATGGCCTAACCAAGATCCACAAAAATCCTCAAGATCTCTTCCAAAAGCTTGAGTTTTAAGCCAAAATCTTGTTTCCAACATTAAAACCATTCACAAAACTTTAATAAAGGATTGACAACTTGAGAATTTCAGTAAAGAACTGAGTATTTAGAGGAGAAGAACAAGCTTACCTCTAAATGATGATTTCTCCTTGATTTGCGCAAGTTTCCATGAAAATTCAATGTGGAAATCAAATGGATTTGATGAGCAATTGATTAAGAATCAAAGAGGAATTGAAATCTCATCAAATGAAGTGAAAAATCAAAGTAAATTTTCTAGAGAAATGTGTTTGGTTGAAAGGAATTTGAGAGAAAATGAAGAGAGGGAAAATTTGTGAAAAGTAGTTATGAATAGTCAAAGTTAGTTTCTCATTTAATTAAACCTCATTTCCTTTAATTAAAACAATAATAAAATTACACAAATTAAGGAAAAATCTGGAGAAAAACATTTTGGGTAAATTAGCTCCTTAAAGATTCAAAGTTTCAATCCTTTACAAAACAGTCACTATTTCACTTTTGCAAAAACTGCGATTTGGTCACTATATCAAAATGTAATATTTCCAAACTTCATTTTGTAAAATTGATTTCACCATTATGTTTTATATATTAAATGAGGATTTTTAGATATTTTTCTATATTTTTAAAACATCCCGAACTAGGCGTTCCCTAAAACCTCCTTTTATATTCGAACCGTTTCTCAGACCGGTCCGGTTCAGACCCTAAACTTCTAAGCCCAAATTTGGGGTGTTACATAGTAAGTCGGAGAAATGTTACTCCTAACACCGAGATGCTTCTGTTCACCATTGGGATTCGCGGTTGGAGGCTCAAATCACTGGGAAATTGTTAAGAGAAGAAGGTTTTATTTTCGTTCTTTTGCTTTGTGTCTGATGTTGCTGATTTTAATTGGGTATGAGTGATTTAGGAAATGGATTCACGGTGATGGGAAAATAGCGATGGATTTTATGGTTGTGAAGCTTGGGTTTCGGGAATTGCTTTTGAATCTTCAATGGTGATTTTCGGTTTTTTGGTGTTGAAAAAATGGTGAGGGAAAGTTGTATGTAATGAAAAAAAAGATGGTGAATGCATATGGTGACGGGGTTGTGTTTGGTAATGAACCAAAATAATGGTGGAGTTAATGTCCGATTGTGAATAAGGATGGAGGGTGAATAATTATCAAAATGGTAAAAGTTGAAGCTAATGAGCGATGATGGGAATTTAAGATGATGGGTGGCACATCATTGGGGCATAGGGTGTGGCGTGAAGATCAACGTGCATTTAATGCATATTTAAAATAATAATAATTAATAATATTATTAAATAATAATAATAATAATAATAATAATAATAATAATAATAATAATAATAATAATAATAAATTTGGACAAAAATTAGTGATTACGACTACTCTTCTTTGCTCTATTCTCATTCTAGTGAAACGAGAATAGAGCAAAGATCATAATCACTAATTTTTATCCTACTTCCATGTCTGGAGATGCGAATCCATAAGTCCATCCTATATAGAACTGGTTCACTCTTCCTCAGTCCGAAGCCTTGGAACTGCAAGTTCTTTACATATAGAACCTTTAGCTTTTCCTTTGCGACACCTCTTCATGCTGCAAGTTCTCCATATATAGAACTTTTTCACTTTCAAGTCTTGGAGCTACAAGTTATTCCTATATAGAACCTTTCGCTTTCTCTGGGCGAATTCTTTGGGATATGAGTTCTTCTTGTATAGAACTTTTTGCCTTGAAATTTTGAAGCTACGAGTTTTTCCTATATAAAACTCTTCTCTTTAAAATCTTTGACCAAAGGTTCTTCTTATATAGAACCTTTCGCTTCAAAATGTTAGAGTTGTGAGTTCTTCCTATATATAACCTCTTAATATGAAATCTTAGAGCTACAAGTTCTTCTGATATAGAACTTTTCACTCTGAAGTCTTGAAAATATGGATTCTTCCTATATAGAACCCTTCTCTTTGAAAATGGCACAACGTTTTCTTATGGCACGAGTACTGAGAGATTTCCACTACTTCTATGTCTGACGCCTTGGAATCACGAGTTCTTTTGGAACTTTTCACTTTTACTTGACGAATTCTTATGCCCCGAAAATCCTTGAGATGATGCCTCGATTTCTGATTGTCTTTGCATAAAGTGCTATCTCGCTTTGAGACTACAAGAAGATTTTCACTACTTCCCAGAATACTGAAGACCGGAAAACCTTGAGGTGATGCCACGATTTCTGATCATCTTGGCATTAAATGATATCTCGCTTTGAGACTACAATAAGATTTTTACTGCTTCCTAGAAGGCTGAAGACCAAAAAACCTTGAGATGATGCCCCGATTTATGATCATCTTGGCATAAAATGATATATCGCTTAGAGAATACCAAAATAACTTTGGATGATGCCCCGATTTCTGCTCATCTTGTCTTTGAGAGAAAGCTCAACACTATGCTCGAAGGTCTTACTGATGTCGAAAAGGACTTAACATCATGCCCGAAGGTCTTACTAATGGCCCGAAGGTCTTATTGATGGCCCAAAGGTCATAACATCAAGCCTGAAGGTCTCACTGATGGCCCAAAGGACTTAAAAAGTGGAATATTGCTTAGAGAATACCAAAATACCTTAGGATGATGTCCTGATTTCTACTCGTTCTGACATCAAGAGAAGCCTCAACAACATGCCCAAAGGTCTTACTGGTGGCCCGAAGGACTTGAGAAATGGATACGCGCCAAAAAGACTACCAAATAGAAATCTTTAATATGATCTACCTCTTCAACATGAAGCCACAAATCAAAGTCTTTGAATACTTGTTTAAAATAAGCAAAATGCTTTTAAGTTAGCATGCTTCTAACATAGGGATTCCTAACTAAATATAATGCCTTTGTGGATTAGGAGATCTTATTATAAGCTTCCATCCCTTGAAAGGTCGTGTAACGCCCTGGTTTTGGGCCCCGATGTTTTTGACATTGGATTGGACCGGTCGGAAACAGTTTGAATCGCGTTAAGTGGTTTAAGGAAATCAAGGATCTGGAAAGGATAAAATATGGTAAAAATTTCTAAAATCATCTAAAATCACGTTTAAGGGGTTGGTAAAATCAATTTTACAAAATAGGCTTCGGAAGTGGTACAATTTGGGTAGTGACCAAAATGTAAAGTTTTAAAACTGTGGAAACTGTAATTTTAAAAAGGAGGAGCAAAAAATCATAGAATCTTTAGGAATCTATGGTGCAATTAAACCTTCCGTAAATGGACATGTTTTTTAAAAGGGTTTTTTAGATGATTAAATAAAAAGGTTTTATTTAATAAAAATTAATAAAATGGGAAATTGAGATTTCATTTCACATAACTATCTCTCATTTCAGCAAAACCATTTTCCCAACTCATTTCTCCAGAATTCTTTTCTCCCAAACACTCTCTAATTGATTTCCAAATCAATTTCAATATTTCTCTTCAAGATTTTCAAGTGTTGTGAGGCTAAAACTTGTCAAACCTTAAGGAAGGCAAGGATTGGAGGTAAATCCCGTTCTCAACCTTTAATCTCGGTTCTTTATTGAAATTCCCAAGATCTTTGGCTTCTAATTGATGCTTTTGGGTAAGTTTTTATTATAGTTTTGATTTGAGATCAAAATCTTGCAAAAACATGATTAAAATCTTGATTTTCGGATTGAATTTGATAAGCTCTGTTTTGGATTGGTTTTAATTGAGTTTTGAGTTGATTATTATGTTGAAAAAGGGTTTTGATAATATAGGTCCCGAAATCCTTGAGATCATTGAGTTTCTTGATGGTTTTAGTTGGGTTTTTTTAGGTGAAATGATGGTGTTATGCATACCGGAGGTATAAGGATGGGTTTTGGCTGTTTTTAGATGGGTTTTGATGTTTATACATGGTTGAAAGTGATGTATGTTGGCTGGCCTTGGTTTAGGAAGCAAACGATTGAGTTTTCGGTTGTTTCGGATGGGTAAATTGGTGTAGTTTTGGTGTGCAATGAGTTTGTGTTAGTTGCTGGTGTTGAAATGCATTTTAATGCATTTGGATCTCTGTTTTGATGATATGAAAACATGGGATCCTGATCCGAAAGAAAACAAATCATTTTTGGCATGTAGTTTTTACGCTCTCTTTGTTCATCAATGCAATCATTTTAAGCTTTGGAGGCGGCACTTGCAAGGGATCGGTGAAAGACTTTGATTGAAGGTAAGTTTGGTTATGGACGAGAGTAATAAAGGCAATGGAGGTGTCCAATGTTATAAGTGTTGGTTGTTTGGTATTTTTCTGGTTTGGTGCAAGTTTGATTTGCGTATTTGGTTATGTAAAGGGCCTTTTAAGTGTTGATTTATGCTTGGTTTGAGATTTGAGCTTTTTGGTGCTTACTTCTTTTAGGAAGCATGGCTTTCGTCTTATTGATATTGAAAATGATGCTATGATGATATTTCTGCCTGGAATCTTTAATTGTTGGTATGTATTTGAGTTGCAAGTATATTTAGTCACATGTCGAGTTGGTTTCGGAAGGTAAAAATCGAGTTAAATCAGCAAATTCGAACATTGCAGGGCCAAGTATTTTGAAACACCCTTGCTTGTTCCAAAACGGGGGGGGGGGGGGGGGGGCTAAAAGTGTCATGGGGTTTCGAAACGGGGAGGCATGTTTCGATACATTTTGGCTCTGTGAAGCCCTATTTCGAAACGGTTCTTTTGAAGGTTTCGAAACGAACCCGTGTTTTGAAATGATCAACAATGTTTCGATGCAATCGTTTTGATACGGGGCCCACTATTCCAAAATGTGTGGATGCTAATTTAGTCTTTGGAATATTCCTAGTTTCTGTTTCTTTGCATTTTGGTCCCTTCTTGTCATGTATGCAATTAAATTAGTTTCAATGGTTATTCTGAGATGAGTTTCTACATAGAAGCATGTAACAAATTTAATTTTATGATGGTAACTCGAATTTGGTAATGGTCCTTGCAGGATGCTGACTTTACGAAATGGTCCCTAAAATCAAATATGGTAATAAGCGAGATGCGATCAAGATGTTGTTTTATCCGCTGCTTTGATTGATCACTTAGGAATCTAAATTGTATTTAGACAAGATAAAAAGGGCCGTTTATTGAGGTAAACTTTCCTGATTTACTTCAATATTCTTCATGTGACTCGTTCGGTTCGGTCTATCGGCTAGGCCGGGTCGAGGGGGTTACATATGTTTCTTTAATTAAACAAGCAAGCAAAGAAATAATTAAAAGATAAATTAAGAAAGCATGAAATTAAATTGCAGAATTAAATATATTGAAAAAAATTAAATAAAAAGTAAATAAAGAATTTTAAAAATGTATTAACCTGTTTAATTTAAAAGTTAATTATGAGACTTTTCGAAAAAGGTTTTTTTAAAACATATTTTAAATGAAAATTAAAAAAGATGACAAAATTTAAAATTATTTAAACTTAAAACTAATTTTTTTAAGAAAAAACAATGACCGCTTTGTGAAGTTTTAAAGTTTCATTTTCGGAATAAAATAAGTGAAAAGGAAAGTTTTAATGAATGTAAATGGCCCAAAAAGTTTAGGGTATAAAAGTAATTCTTCCACGAACACATTCTTTTCATCTTTTTAGGATTGAAATGGTTCAAACTAAACTTTTAATAAAGTCTCCACATGTTTTTGATGTTCTTCAAAAAAAATGAAGAACACCCATTTTCTACTGTTTCTGAAAATTAACCCAAAAATGGTTCAAATTCGAATAGAAAAAAAAAACTATTTCATATTTATTTTTTAGATGAGCTAAACAAGAATAGCAACTAATTTAAACTAAAATAAAAGAAAACAAAAATTAAATTAATCAAAGAGAAAAGGAGAGAAATTATACCAACAAGAAGTAATTTGCTTGCTTCTTACTCCAACAAGACTTTGAACCAATATGTTGTTGATTCGTATACTTTACAAGATATATTTCTATCAATTTTGAGGTAATTCTTCCTCAAGTTGAATCCTTTCAATCTTTATTTCAACCTTGAATCCGAATACAAATTGCTTACAAAATCAATATGCTTTTTGTACGTATTCGTCTGTAATTTTTTGTGTGTCCTTTACATGAACAAATACATGGTTTATATAGCTATGAATTTACTTTATCTACAAGAACAAATCCCTTAATTCCATCCGAATTGCTTCTGTCTTGGCCTGGATCTTAAGCTGATTTCGATTCATTCTTAATTTGCCTCTGATTTGGTTGACTTAGCTTCTGTTTAGGGATTTTAATCCCCCTCTGCTTCCAATTCGATTTGCTTCCTTTTTCTCTTTGTATTTGCAAGTGTCCGGCTTAAGCATGGTGGAAACGGCATGGCACGACGTGGGTAAGAGAATGGCCTTGCAGTGGTCACTGGCGAATGCGAACGAAACTGGGGTTGGGCGGCGGATGTGTGGGCTTGTTGCTCCAGCTAGAATCGAGGGGCGAGAGAGGTTACACATCGTCGTTGAACTGCAGCTGAGATGACGAGTGGGCGTTGGGGGTTGCATGGCTATCCACGTTCTCTGATGGTCTTAGAATGACCCAACGTTGGGCTGTCGGTGCCACTGCCTGAAGTGCCGAAGGGCCATGTTGCTAGGTGTGCAGGCGCGTGTTTGACACACGCGCAAGGGAAGCCGACTGTTTTATCTCCAAATCAGATCTGGACTATTAAATCTGGCCTAGATCCAATGGTCAAAAGTTGGTTGCGCATAGGAGAGCAATAATGGATCCGATTATGATTTTTATTCCTTTTCTAAGCCAATTGGGCCACCCTTGTAACATAGACTCATTTAACTACATGGACTATTATTAAAATGGACACTCTTTGTTTTTATTGGATTTTATAACTAATTAACAATACTAGTAATATAAGATATATATAAATAATAATAAAAATATATACATAAGGATAATAATAATATAATACAACAATAGCAATTTAAAAAACAAAAATGACGAATTTAGGTGAAAATTCAGTGACAACACATGTATGATCTATATTGGCCAAGTGACAACAAAAGTTAAATCGTATATAGATGGCTAGCCGTAGGATTAAAGTGCACTATAAAGACTGAGAAAAGAAAAGGGCATAAGCCTACCAGTACTTATTCCGACCTTGAGGACAGTTTAAAGGCACTATTTTACGTCGATGTGCTCTGACTTTGAGAGTAGTGTAAATGCACTATTCCGAGTCGTTGAGGTCTCCGGCTTTGAGGGTAGTTTAAATGAACTATTTTGAGCCATTGATAATACAAAGGGTTGAATGATTAATCCACCGTTGATAAGGTGATTGAAAGATTATCACCACTGTGATCAATTTATCCTATGTCTTTTGAGCAAATGATGTTTTATACTCGGTCGCTAAGTAATCCCCTCGACCCGTTCTGGACGAAAGACCAAATCGAACAGGTCACACGGGGAATATTGAGGCAAACCGTGAAGTTTACCCCGATAAATGACCTTTTTTCATTTTTATCTTGTCTAGATGCTTATCATTATCCTAAGTGATAAACTTCACAGCGGAACAATTCGCAACTCAATCAGGAAACATTTAGAAACTCAATTACATACAAATACATTTTAGGGACCATTTTGTAATTTTAATGATTTAAAGGGACTTATTCCACTTTTAAGTTACCAACCTTTAATAATCACATTACATGCCTCTCTATCAAATCTTAGCTCAAAACAATCATCCAAGTTCATTTAATTGCATCCACAACATTTAGGGACCAAAACGTAAAGAAATATAACTTCAAAAGATTCCAATAACCAACTTAACAGATGGGTGTTTCGGTACATATTGCTTTGTATCATAACACCTGTTTCATAACAGGTTCAACCGTCTCGAAGCTCCGGCTCGTATCGGAACAACCTCAATGGTGTTTTGGAACACGAGATTCCATTAGCCAACCTTAAGTAGCTCGTATCAAAACACTTGCCCCTGTTTTGAAA
This sequence comes from Hibiscus tridactylites, assembly GCA_958450335.1. Lineage (NCBI taxonomy): Eukaryota > Viridiplantae > Streptophyta > Magnoliopsida > Malvales > Malvaceae > Hibiscus > Hibiscus tridactylites. Next base: position 59,161,067 of record OY288267.1, on the reverse strand, counting down.
TCCCAAGGCCAATTCAGGCTCACTGTTTCGATACAACCTTATGTGTACCAAAACACCTGGGCCTTTAATGATACTTTTTACTGGTTTTACACACTTTAAAGCAATCAAAATCGTTCCAACATGCATACAACTTCTCTAAGCATCAAACATCAATCATACATGGTAATTTTAACATCAGAGCATGATAATATGCATTAAGGAAATCTATAGGCAAAATAACCACTCAAGAGCCAAAGCACAAACCAAAGCAAATATCAACAAGTAAAGGCCATTTACAAGTCATCAAGGGCATCACAAACTTGCCAAAAAATAAGGAGTTTCAGAATACACACTCCCAAAACAGAAAGGCAACCTCCCATTGTCAATTATTACTAATAGGTAAACATAAAACCATACTTGAGCTATGTCTCACTCCTTGGGTTCCTTTTTGCCTCTTCGCTACCCAAAAGATGCTATTTCTCTACATTGTTGGGAAAAGAGAGCGTAAGCAATAATTCTTAGTGGGAGATGCTCAAAACAAACCTACAACAACAATGCATTTGAAAACCATTTCTCAATTAGAAAACTCTATCTCATGCTTGAAATCATTTTCAAAGCAAAAAACACATCATTAAAACCACATGTACCATCTATCTCATGCATTAACCCAACTGCATATTCTCAAAGCAAAATCACATATGCTTGTTTCTCAAAAGCATTTCTCAAAGCATAATCTCATATAAAAAACTCAATTCATTAAATCGTTTATAAACAAGGTACATGTGAATCTCATATACTGGCATTTTAGCAACATTACTCGGATATGCAAATAACTTGACGGATGCTCACATCGTCAAGTCCTACATCATGAAATCTCACATCACCAAGCTCTCACGGCGGTATCTCTCATCGCCACAAAGCTTGATGGAATCACACATCATCAAGATCTACCATGGTGGAATCTCTCATCACAACACTCTCACTTTGGAACAGGACGGCACTACCCCTGTTGCCCAAACCAAAGAGCACGCACGAATATTGTATATTATAGTACACTTCTCATCCTATTGGTTGACCAATTATATCCGGTAAAATTAATCTCATCTCATAGCAATATACACTTTTAAACATCATTTACCTACCGTTTTTCAATGCATAAACACAAACAATTTCTCATCCAATTTCAAAAATATAAACTATGCATAGCATTTTCTCAACAATTTCTATCTCCTTGAAATCATAAATCTATCTCATGGGATCACATAAATCATCAAATCATTTCTCTAAGCATGCATAAAACAGTAGGTTTATTTCTATCTTCAAAACATGAGCATGATCATATAAATCAATGGGTTAAAAACCGAGAAACAAGAGCAAAACATTTCAAACTTATTTCCGAGCTTAGATTAGTATTTCAAAATTAATATAAACCCTCAAACCTTGCTTTAAAGCCTTTGAAAAGCTTTTAAACCATTTCCATTCACCGATAATGCCTCACTTGCTTTGCCGCAACGAAATCAAGCTTCTGAAGCTCCCAGAACTTCATTGATTGCTTCTGATGCGATCTCCCATATTTATACCACAAAAGAACAGAGGATTAATGCTTCTCAATTAACATTACAAAACAACCTAATTGCACTAAAAAATAACCGAAAACACAGCAACCAAAATAACCACGTTGCTCTGCCCAAAAACACCAAAACGCCGATCCGAAAAAATTGAAAACACCTTCGATTACTCTACAAACTCAACCCAGCCAAAACCTAAAACTTCCATCTATCTTTAATCATCAATTAAAATTAAAAAACAAACTAACTGCATTCTTATATGTACCCCCCTCGACGACCTAGCCGATAGATCGAACCGAACGGGTCACACGAGGAATATTGAAGTAAACCGAGAAAGTTTACCTCAATAAACGACCCTTTTTTTCTCATTATATCTTGTCTAGATGCAAGTTAGGTTTATATGTGTTTACACAAGTAGCGGATAAAACAACATCACAAACGTTCATCGATTACTACCAATTCCGGTTTTAGGGACCATTTTGTAAACTTATCACATTGCAAGGGTATTTGACCAAATTTGGTTTACCACCCTTTAATTAAGTTCATTACATGAATCTCTATTGAAAATTAGCTAAAATAATCCAATAGAACTCACTTGATTGCATACAAGACATACATGGACCAAATTGCAAAGAAGCAGAACCTCAAAAGATTTCAGAAACTGTCATAACGGCCAGCCATTTCGAAACAGCAGGCCCTGCATCGAAACGGGTGTATCGAAACAGGAGCACCTATTTCAAAACGCGGGTTCGTACCGAAACGACCCAAGACCTGTTTCGGAACAGGGATTCACAGTTTTAAAACATACCGAAACGGACCTCCCCGTTTCAATACCCCAAGGCATTTTCGAACACTCGTTTCAAAACAAGCAAGGGTGTTTCGAAGCACTTGAGCCTGCAATGCTTAGATCTGTTGGTTTTAGTCGAGTCTAATCATCCCAAACTAATCCAACATATATATAAACATGCTTGCAACTCAAATGCACTTCAACAATCATAAATTCATGGCAAGGACGTCATCAGAGTATCACTATCAGCATCAATGATATCTAAAGGCATGCTTCCTAAGAAAAAACAAGCACCAAAAGGCCCATTCTAAAATCCAAGCAATTACCAACACTTAAAGGTCATTTATAAACCCCAAATATGCATACCAAACTTGTACCAAACCAGAGAATATCAAAGCATTTAACATTCATAGCTTTGGACACCCCCATTGCCTCTATTACACTAGTTTAAAACCATGACATACATTTAAAGAAGTCTCTTGAAAATCCCTTGAAGTTGCTGCCTCTAAATCTCTAATTATCTGCATTGATGAACAAAAGAGAGCATAAGCATACAAGCTTAGTGAGGAATGCTCAAAACCAATAACATCATCAATGCACAAAACCATTTTTATCTCTTTTCAAATCTATCATGCCTTCTTTGAAAATCCATGTACATCATTAAATTCAACTTATAAACATCATGCAACAAGTATCAATTACTTCACAACAATTAAACCATTGCTAAACAAAAATTAAGCCTTCCACGCATATTCACTAATACGCAAAGCTTAAGGTAAAACATGCATTTGCCAAATTATGCATCATCAAGATTTCTATAACATATCAATCCATTATATTGGCTTTCAAGTGATTAACAACATTCTCATTTCTCAAAAACATATCGGATACACGGATTACCAAGGGTTGTCCCAAACCCTTCATACACTCTACCAGCATCTCAAGGCTCACACACGAGAGCAACCCTCCACCGTTGTGACACCCGTGGTGGAGTATTCATTACAATTACAACCCCTCAACACCACTCATCCGTAGATGTATAGCCACTAACGAGAGACGAGACACATACAAGGTTCCATTCGGGAGCTACCCTCAACCGTTTCAACCTTAAACATTCCTCAATTGTTAGGGCACTTGGATGGAGTTTTCGATACAATCACAACCCCTCAACATCCAAGGCGACTTGTTTATAGTGCACTCAATCCTATAGCCGGCTAACTATATCCGATTTCATTTAAAAAACACTTTGCACAACATCACTTGCCAATATAATCCACATTTCATGCATACCTCACTGTTTTTCCAAGGCATTCATAATAAGCTATAACTCAAGCATTAAACCATGCTCAAAACTAGTGCATCAACACATGCATACAAGGATCACTTACCCAGTGCATCCTTAAACAACATGGCATCATCAACCACATTTTATATTCTAAAAACGTGCTTTAAAACAGTTAGTAAACGCAATTAAAAACAAGTGCAACCAAAGGTTCATACTAGCACAATCCGGGAGAGAAATTCACTTTACTTACTTTCGAACTTAGTAAGGAGTTTCAAGCTCTTACTAAGTTCCCAATACCTTTTCTAAAATGTTTCCATGCTGAAAAACCAATCTCCACCCACCGACTTGCGAAACCACACTTGCCGACGCAACAATAAATCGTACAAAGCCTCCAAAACCACTTCGTTCGATTCCAGAACACTATCCTATATTTTCAACACATTAAAACAGAGATTCAATGCATCATAATGCATCCAAACACCATCACTTTACAAGAAACCCGCAGCCCTGCTCTAAAGCATCAAATTACCCATCCGAAACAACCAAAAACAAAATCGATTGGTCTCCAAACTCAGACCAGCCATCAACCAAAACTCCCAACACATTTTAAGCATAAATTAACATCCAAAAATAACCTAAAACCATCATTATACCTCCAACAACTCAGATCTCACATAACACCCCAAAAACCCAACCAATCACACTTTAAAAACAAAAAATCTCAAGGATTTCGAGATTAATATGATTAAGACTCTATTTCAACATCATAAACCTTTCAAAACTACTATAGAAACCATCTCAAACAAACTAAATCAAAACTACTCCGAAAATCACATTAAATCCTCTTTCCTATCAAGATTTCATCATTTTATCAAAACAATAATAAAACCTCAATAAAAAACATAGATAAAGAGTCAAATATCTTTGGAATTTCGTTAAAGAACCTTGATTAGAGGGTTAGCACGAAATTTACCTCCAATCCTTGCTTCTCTTCTAATTTGGCAAGTTAACTTTCAAGAATCTTGAAGAAATTTGAGAGAAATCACAAAGGAGAAGTTGGAAATCAAGAGAGAAAATGAAAGTGATCGAAATCCGGAAAATGAGAGAAAATGGAGAGTGTTTGGCTGATGTGAAATGAAGAGAATGAAATGATCGTCAAATTTTGTTTAACCAACATAACTACCTCTTTAATTAAATCATTAAAAAGCCACTTTAATATTTAATAAATCATTTAAAACACATGTCAAATTAGAGAAAAGGCTTAATTTCCAATTAGCTCCCTAAAGATTCTAATATTTTGACTCTTTTTGAAAAACACTCCTTTTTCCACAGTTTTAAAACTATACATTTTGGTCACTACCTAAAATGTATACTTCCCAAAACTTATTTTGCAAAATTGATTAAACCAACCTATTAAATATATTTTTAGAGGATTTTAAGAATTTTTATCATATTTTTATCTCATCCCGAACCTTGATTCACCTGAACCACCTTTAACGATTATAACTACCGATTACCGGTTCCACTAGCCTAACTTGACATGCAAAACGCCTAGGGCCAAAATCGGGGTGCTACAACTCTCCCCCACTTAGGAAATTTAGTCCTCGAAATTTTACCTGAAGGAAAAAGGTGCGGAAACTACCTCAACATGTCCGCTTTGCTTTCCCACGTGACCTCCTCAACTCCTCGGTGTCGCCACAACACCTTCACAAGCTCAATCGTCTTGCCACGAAGAACTTTGCTACTCGAATCCAAAATTCCCATTGGTTCCTCATCATAGGATAAATCCGGATTCAACTCAATCTCCTCAACTAGCATCACATGCGATGGATCCGATCTATACCTCCGCAACATAGAATCATGAAACACATCATGGATCTTCTCTAACCAAGGAGGCAACCTCAATCGATAAGTCAAACGACCAACTCGCTCCACAATCTCATAAGGTCCAATAAACCTCGGGCTAAGCTTACCCTTAGTCCAAACCTCATCACCTTCTTCCAAGTCGATACCCTTAGGAACACGCGATCTCCAATCGCTAACTGAATCTCCCTACGCTTCAAATCCACGTAAGATTTTTGACGATCCAATGCAGCCTTCAATCGTTCACATGTGAGTTTCACTTTCAAAGTTGTCCCTTTAAGCATATCTGGCAAGGAAACGAACTTTTGTCCCGCCTCAGCCCAATAAAGAGACGTTATACACTTTCTCCCATACAAGGCCTAATACGGAGCCATTTGTATACTCGCCTGGAAACTGTTATTATAGGCAAACTCAACCAAAGGCAGATGTTTTTCCTACGAACCATGGAAATATCTCACATAGCATCGCAACATATCCTCCAGCACCTGGATAACTCGCTCCGACTGTCCATCAGTTTGAGGATGATACTAAGTGCTGAAATTTAAACGTGTACCCAACGCCTAATGTAAGCATTCCCAAAATCTCGCTGTAAACCTCGTATCTCTATCCGACACTACGGACTTGGGCACACAATGCAAACGCACAATCTCAGCAATATACAACTCCGCTAACTTATCCAATGTTTACATAGTATGCACAACCAAGAAATGTGCACACTTCGTAAGACGATCCACAATCACCCAGATTGAATTCTTTTTAGATGGCGTCATAGGCAGACCGGACACAAAATCCATCATAATCCTTTCCCACTTCCATTCTGGTATACTCAAAGGTTGTAACAGGCTAGAAGGAAACTGATGCTCAACCTTCACACGCTGGCCAGCCATACATTTGCTTACAAAATCAGCAACATCCTTTTTCATCCCCACCCAATAGTACTCATCCTTCAAACCGCGATACATCTTAGTACTACCAGGATGCATAGAAAAAGGACTATTATGAGCTTCAGTCAAAATAGTGCACCTCATCTCAACATCATCTGGCACCACTACTCGACTTTTAAAACATTGAACTACATCATCATTGAAACAAAAGTCAATTCCATTACCATCAACTATATCCTGAACATGAGGCACCAACGAATCATCAAGCAACAACTTCTCCTTGATCAACTTAATCAAGGAAGGTTTCACCTGCAACTTAGCTATCAACCCACCATCACGCAAAATGCTCAACCCAGCAAACATCGCTCTCAGCTCAATAACTACCGTCCTACTCAAAGCATCAACCACCACATTGGCCTTTCCAGGATGATACTCCCTTTGAGACATGAGATACCTCAAACTTTTATGATCAGTGTAAACCACACATTTTCCACAATAAAGGTAGTGTCTCCAAATCATCAAAGCAAACACCACCGCAACAAGCTCTAGATCATGAGTAGGATAGTTGCGCTCATGCACCTTCACCTGTCTAGACGCATAAGCTATAACCTTCCCACCTTGCATCAGCATGCAGCCTAAACCAACATATGATGTAACCCCCTTAGCTCGGCCTAGACGCCCGACCCAAACTAAGAAGATTACACGGGGAAAACCAAAGTCAACTCGTTAAAGTCAACCTTGATTTACGACCCTTTTTTTCTTTTATCTTTTCTAAATGCACATTATTAACTTATATGATTAACAAAAAATTTCAGCGGAAGCGACACAACGAATGGAACTCAATTAGGGGTTCAACTGCATACAAACGTCTTTTAGAAACTAAATTGTAAATTTCTCGGTTTTTAAGGACTAATCAAGTTTTCAAGTTAGCAATCCGAAATTTAACAAATAATAAGCCAACATGTCAAATTTCATCTTAAACGGACCACTCAAACTTATTTAATTAAACATCCAAAACCAAGGGACCAAAACGTAAGAAACAGAAACCTGAAACAATTCAAATTCAAACTCAACGGTCGGGTGTTTCGAAACACCTGATCATGTATTGGAACGGTCGTTTCGAAACCAGGTTGACCCTTTCGATACTCGGGTGCTTTCCGAAACCCGTACTGAAACACCCCTTTCCAGTAGCAAAATCGTTCCGGAACGTTCCTACCCGTTCCGAAACCACATGGCCATTTCAGGCCCCCGTTCCGAAACAGGTAAGGGCATTCCGATACGCCTTGCCCTGCAACAACATCTTTTTCTGTTTTTTCACATCTTTCCACATCCAAAAACATTCCAATTCATGCCACAACGTGATATGACCATCAAGAACAAGGACCTGGAGAAGTACCCAAGTGGCCCCATTACACGTGCACGGGCCAAGGAGTTTCAATCAGCCATGGAAAGCTTGTTTACAACAAGCCATGAACGTGGGAAAGAAGAAATAATAATTGAGGAATGCCTTACCTTGCTCATGCATGCATTTGCATGAGAATTTAAGTATTTCATAACTTCCATTGCATTGATAAAGTGTGTTGGTCATTAAAGCATGCACTTCATTTATAGTTTTAGTTCATTTAGGGAAGTAGTTTAATTATGTATCTTAAATCATTCGTTAAACTACTTCATTCATGCATTTAGTTAAATTCAATAAAGTTAGTTCTTTAATTAAACTAGTTCATTCATTTAACTAGTTCACTCAATTAACTAACTCTTTAATTGTTTCATGCATCTATTATTTTATGTTTGAATAAATCCTTTGTGTGTGTCTAGGTTCATGTGACGTGTGGATTAAAGAAAAGACTTTTCAATTTCAGCTTGGAAACAAGTCATTGATGAACATCTTTACTCATGCAAACAAGGCAATTGAAGGCTGAATTCTTTTCATCTTTTCAAGGTTGTTCATCTTCTTAGAGTAATAAAACATTTAAGCTTCATAATTCACCTATTCAAGGTTGAAATTGTGAACCAATGAAGACCATTCATGTTCAAGAGAAGGGACATGCAATAATCAACATTCAAATTATGCATTCAAGGCCTTTATTTATCATCTTTTGAAGGCTGATCATATTTCACAAATGAGCAAGCAAGGAAGGCTGGTTTAATGTCATTTAATCATCAAATTAAGTGATAAAATCAGCAAGGAATTCAAAGAGACAAGATGATTTGGACATCTGGGATGTCTACATTCATCCTATGTCCACATTCATTCCCTTTTATCCATTTGCAAGCGAAATGAAGCAGCCCAAGAGTCACCACTCCTTTTGCACGAATTTAAGGCTAAATTCATCTCAATTTAAAGCAAGATTCATCCATCAAAAGGATAAGAAAGAAACATTTCATTTATTTGTATTCAATAGCATTTAGATGAGCATTCATCTATCTTTTGTGTGACTTTTCATATGGTGCCTAGCCACACTATAAATAGGCACCTTAGGTTCATTTGTAAGGACTTTGATTTTTCTTTGGAGAATATAAACCTTTGAAAGATTGCTTTCATCTTGTTCTTGCGAGAACTCTATCGGCTTCAAGTTGTGCATGTAGTCTTCTATCCATTTCATTTTACTATAGTGTTGGTTCCAAGCTCTCTTATAGCTTGTGGGTCACGTTCCACACTCCTCCACCTTGAATACATCAAAGCATATTGCTGGTTCCTAGCTCGTTAAGCTAACGGGTCACAATTCGCTATCCTTGCAACCATACAAATCCATGATGCCTTTAGCATCTCCCTTCACTCCTTCTTTCATTTACACCTTTCCACGATTATCATCCTCCATCCTTAGCCACCATACTATCCAAATTACCTATCCAATTCCTTTCTTCATTAATTTTTTTATTATATTGTTATTCATCTCACTTGTATGTTTTATGATATCTCAGAGTTCAAAGCGTAGCAAAGAATATTTCTTACTAGAATCACGATCCGGCACATCTATATGACTCGGGTCACATTACCGGGTAACTATCACAACGTACATACACCATGTTTAAGCATCATAGATCATCATTATGAAGCATAAACTAAAACATGGCATCAATCATGTAAACATTGGAACTATAGGCATGCTCCCTAGTCCACAAAAGCCAAACAAAGCTAAAATCAGCATTCAAACAAAAAATCAATCCTCAAAGGTCATTTACAACTCAAAGGTAAACAACCAAACATGCTCAAGGTAAATAGCAACATCCTCAACCATCCAAAAGTATAAATCTCACCCATTGCCTCTTATTACACCAAAGTAAAGCCACATACTTTGCTAAACCGAGATGCTTGGATACCCTTGCTTGTGTGCTGCCTCAAACACCTAATTCTTTGCATTGACGAAACAAATGAGCGTAAGAACAAAGCTTAGTGAGGATCGCTAAACAACATTCATCAATGCATTTCTCACAATATGCAAAACCACCACTTTTCAACACATACCTTTACACAAAACATGTCCTTTCAAGACATCAATGCACTTTCTAAAAACATGCTCATATGCAACATTCTAAAACAACAATAAACCTTTGATCATGCTTTACCAAGCATCTCATGCATTCTAGCATCACTTACAAGCATCTCATTGCTTAACATTAATCATTTACATTATATTGGCTCGCAAGTGATAATCCAATAACCATACCAACAAAAGACACAATCGGATACGCAGATTACAAGCATTGTCCCACACGCTTCATACATACTATCGAACTACACAAGATGGAGATCAATGACACAATCACAACCCCTCAACACCCGTGATGGATATTAATGGCACAATCACAACCCCTCAACATCACTCATCGGTAGTTGTATAATTCCACTAACGATAGTACATGACACATACACAAGACTCACACACGGGATTAAACCATTCACCGTTGTGATATTAGTTTCAATTGTTAGGGTACTTGGATGGAGATTATGGCACAATCACAACCCCTCGACATTTAAGGCGAATTTATTCCCGGTGCACCCAATCCTATAGCCGACTAACTATATCCGATTAACGCAACCAAAAACCGTTTCCATCACTTGCCAATATAATCATTTAACCTCATTAATCCACTGTTTTACAAGCATAAACACAATGCCATTTCCACAAGCATAACATGCTTAACATCATATGCATTTATCACATGAAAACCAAGGATCACTTACCTAGTGCATCCTTAACATAATGACATTACAATCCAGCAACATTCATGCTTAAAGCATGCTTAAAAAAGTAATCAAATCCACATTTAACTCAAGTGCACTTTCATCAAAACATAGCACATTTCCGAGAGAGACTTTCGAACCACTTACTCTTGAGCTTAGCTAAGTGTTTCAAACTTACACTAAGCTCCCAAGACCATTCTCAAAGCGTTACAAAGCTGGAAAATGCATTTCCACTCACCGATACACGAAGCCTTGTTCGTCGACACGAAAATTACCCCTCCGGTGCCTCCAACAACGCCTCGTTTGCTCCCAAATCAAGATCCCACATTTTCACAACATCAAAACAGAGACCTAAATGCATTAAAATGCATTTCAACACCAGCAACAATTCACAAACTCGTTGCTCACCCAAACTACAACAATTCACAAACTCGATTGCTTCCTAAACCAAGCACAGCCAACATACATCACTTCCAAAACATTATAAACATCAAAGCACATCTAATAAACAATCTAACCCAACCTTATACCTCCAGCAAGCAAGATTCCACCATTTCACCTCAAAAACTCACTTAAAACTAACAAGAAACTCAAGGATCTCAAGGATTTCGGGATCTATGTTATCAAAACTTCATTTCAACATATTGACCAACTTAAAACTCAATTAAATCATTCTATAATAGAGCTTAACAAAACAAATCCGAAAATCATGATTTCAATCATATTTTTACAAGATTTTGATCTCCAATCAAAACTATAATGAAAACTCAACCAAAAACATTAATTAGAAGCCAAATATATTGGGAATTTCAATAAAGAACTTTGATTAGAGGTTGAGAACGGGATTTACCTCCAATCCTTGCTCTCCTCAATGGATTACAAGTTTTCCTTTGCAAAATCTTGAAGAACTATATAGGTTTTCTTGAAAATTGTTTAGGAAATATTGAAAGAGTGTCTAGGAGAAAACAATTCTGAAGAAAGATGGATGAAAATAGTGTTTGGCTGATAATGAGGAGAAATTGGTAGTTACGTAATTGATTCTCACATTAACCACCCTTTTGATTAATTAAAATAAAACCATTTTAAAGCTATTTAATTAAAAATCATTTTAAACACATGTCATATTAAGGAAAGGCTAAATTTCCATAAAGTTCGCTATAGATTCTAAGAATTTGCCATAAAGCCCACTACTGAAACTCCTTTTGTAAAATTGACTTGACCAATCTCTTAAACATATTTTTAGAGGATTTTAGCAATTTTTACCACATTTTATCCTATCTGATACCTTATTTCCTTAAATCACCTTACGCGATTCGAACCGTTCTCGACCGGTCCGGTCCGATGTCTAAAACATTTAGGCCCAAAACCAGGGCGTTACAACTCTCCCCAACTTAGGAAATTTCGTCCTCGAAATTTTACCTGATGGAAAAAGGTGCGGAAACTGCTTCAGCATGTCCGCCTTGCATTCCCACGTGGCCTCCTCAATTCCTCGGTGTCGCCACAACACCTTCACGAGCTCTATCGTCTTGCCACGAAAAACTTTGCTACTCACATCCAGAACTCTCACCGGTTCCTCATCATACGACAGATCCGGATTTAACTTTATCACCTCAACAGGCATCACATGCGAAGGATCCGATCTGTACCTCCGTAACATAGAGACATGAAACACATCATGTATCTATTCCAACTCAGTAGGCAATCTTAACCGATATGGCACAGGACCAATTTGCTCCACAACTTCGTAAGGTCCAATGAACCTTGGGCTAAGCTTACCCTTACGTCCAAATATCATCACCTTCTTCCAAGGCGACACTTTCAAAAACACACGTTCGCCAACCGCGAACTCAATCTCTTTACGCTTCAGGTCTGCGTAAGACTTTTGCCTATCCGATGCTGCCTTCAGACGCTCACAAATGAGCTTCACCTTCTCTGTGGTTTCCTTTAGCATAGCTGGCATCGAGATCAACTTTTTCCCAGCTTCTGCCTAACAGAGAGGGGTTCTACATCTTCTCCCATACAAAGCCTCATATGAAGCCATTTGAATACTCGCCTGATAACTGTTATTATACGCAAACTCAACCAACGACAAGTGCTTCTCCCAAGAACCCTAAAAATCTATCACGCAACATCGCAACATGTCCTCAAGCACTTGGATCACACGTTTCGACTGTCCATCCGTCTGAGGATGATAAGAAGTACTGAAATTCAACCGTGTACCCAAGGCTTGATGCAAACATTCCCAAAATCGCGCTGTAAACCTCGGATCCCTATCCGACACTATAGATTTGGGCAAACCGTGCAACCACACAATCTCAACAATGTACAAATCAGCCAGCTTATACAAGGTATATTTAGTATGCACATGCAGAAAATGTGCACACTTCGTGAGCCGATCTACAATCTGTAACACCCCAATTTTGGGCTTAGAAGTTTAGGGTCTGAACCGGACAAGTCTGATTTTCGGTTCGAATATAAAATGAGGTTTTAGGGAAAGCCTAGTTCGGGATGCTTTAAAAATATGGAAAAATATCTAAAAATCCTCTTTTAATATATATAAGAGAGTGGTGAAATCAATTTTACAAAATAAGGTTTGGAAGTGCAACATTTTGACATAGTGACTAAAATGCGATTTTTGAAAAGTTCAGTGGTGACTGTTTTGTAAGGATTGAAACTTTGAATATTTAAGGAGCTAATTTACCCAAGAATGATTTTCCAGATTTTTCTTAGATTTAAGTGATTTAATTAATGTTTAATTAATTAAATGAAAAAGAGAAAACCAAATTTTAGATTTTCATAACTAACTTTTCTTAAAACTTTCTCATCTCTTTTTCTCTCAAAATTCCCTCATCCAAACACTTTTCTCCAGCATCTTTTCCATTGGTTTTCAATTCAGTTGATGAGGATTTAATGAACAATTAATTCCTAATCCTTTCTACATCAAATCTTTTTGATTTGCTCATTGGATTTTCAAGAAAATTGGCTCTAATCAAGGAGAAATCTACATTTAGAGGTAAGGTTGTTCTTCTCCTCTAAATACTCAGTTCTTTACTGAAATTCCCAAGTTATCAATCCTTAATTTAAGTTTTATAAATGGTTTTGATGATATGAACTTGATTTTGGCTTAAAACTCAAGATTTGGAGGAAATCTTGAAGAATTTTGTTGTGATTGTTTGGGCTCTGTTTTGAGATGATTCTTAATTGTATTTTGGATGTGAAATGATGTGTAAATGAGGTTTTATCAATGCAATCCCGAATAGGTTGTGTTTCCTAAGTTTTTGCTTATGAAAATGGTGGTTTTTGGGGTGATCTTGGTGTTCTGTTATAGCTGGAGGTATAAGGACGAGTTTAGGTTCATTTTGGATGTTAATTGATGGTTAGAAGTGATGGATCTTTGCTGGGTTATATTTTGGAAGAGTTTGGAGGTGATTTCGGTAGTGTTTGGTAGCCAAAATGTTAGAATTGGTTAGAGCAGCCAATTTAGGTATAATGGCTGAAGATTTTAATGCATGATGATGCATTAATTCTATACTTTGATGTGTTTAAAACAGGGGAGACATCTTCGGACACTTGTGGTGTTGATCCGGAGGCTTGATCGGCATTTCGGCAAGCTTGCGAAACAGAATTGGTGAGTGAAGTTGGATTTCCAGCTTTGTAACGAAATGTAACCCCCGTAGCCCGGTCTAGACGGTTGACCCGAACTACGAAGATTACACGGGGAAAACCAAAGTCAACCCGAAAGTCAACCTTGATTAACGACCCTTTTTTTTTCCTTTTTAATCTTGTCTAGATGCACATTAACCTTAGATGTGATCACACAAACACCATGCTCAAAGATCACAAACATCAGAGATCAAACAGGGACCCAATTGAACAAATTACAACTTTAGGGACCAAATTGTAATTTCTGAAAACTTTAAGAACTTAACCAGATTTTAAGTTACCAACTTAAAATTAATCATGTTTCATGCTTCCCTGCCAAATTTCAGCTCAAACGGACATCCCGAACTCACACAATTGCACAAACAAGATTCAGGACCAAAACGCAAACATTTTGAAACATTTAACCGCCCATGTCAGCCCCCAACGGTCACCCGTTCCGAAACAGGCCAAGCCCGTTCCGAAACACGGGCCGTTCCGCAACGCGTTCCGCAACGGGGGTCTGGCAGAATACATTCCGTTTCGGAACGGTGGCACCCGTTTCGGACGCCTGGGTTCATGCAGGGCACCCGTTCCGAAACGGTGTTACCTGTTCCGAAACACCTAGCCCAGAATGTTGCATTTTGCTCATTCAAACACACAATTGATCATTCAAACATGCTCCAAAAGCCACCAAACTTTGCCAACATGCAATTCAACATAAAAGAAACATACTTGCATCAACAATTCGACATATAACCAACACATATGGAAAGCCCCAAATCAAAAGCATGCTTCCTACTCAAGCTACCATTCAAGCACAAACTTCCAAAGCAACCTCAATTAAACCAATTCATGATTCAACAACATTAACAACAGCATTTAAACATACGTGATCAACATAACGATCACATACACATAAACCCGAGAGATTCTACCCCATTGCCCTTATTAACTATAGCTATTCACCGAGACATACATCTCCATTGGAGTCCACCTTGAATCCCTTGCTCCTTGCTGCCCAAACTTCAAGAATCTGCATTGATGGACAAAAAGGAGCGTAATCACATAATGCTTAGCGAGGAATGCTCAAAACCAAAACACCATCAATGCAGCGGGTCTTCAAAACACATTAAAACCGACCCGATTTGCTTTCCAAAACCATGTTCGAAAACTCTTTTCAACATCAAGCTCAAATCAAGCATAAACACCATATGCCAAGCTTTAAATAAAACCATGGTAAACACATCCTTTCCACAACATACCTTTCTTTAACTTAGAAACCACATCAAGCAAGAAACCACTTAAAACCATAGTTCAATCAAACCATTTCATGCATTTAATCAAGGCAACATAAAACCATAGCATCATCATCACATGCCTTTAACATCAAGTCATACATGACTCCAATGCAACATAGGTAATCCATGCTCTCATGCATCATTTATCAAATGATAACCTACACTTGTTCAACATACAAGTAACATGCTTTCACTAGCATCATACACATCTCATGCAACAATGCATCTTACCAAGCATCTCATGCTTCTCATGCAAACATGCATCAATTCAAGCATCTCATGCTTCACATGCAACCATGCATCATTTCAAGCAATCCTATGCTTCACATGCAACCATGCATCATTTCAAGCAATCCCATGCTTCACATGCAACCATGCATCATCTCAAGCAATCCCATGCTTCACATGCAACCATGCATCATTTCAAGCAATCCCATGCTTCACATGATCAAGAACATTATATTGGCTTCCAAGAGATCAACCATAATCACTTTCCAACTTTACAACCCGATCGGATACGCGGATTACAAGCGTGTCCCAACGCTTCCTACACACTACCCAATCCAAGGTCTTCCAAATGGGCAACAACCTCCATTTGACCTTAACAACCTAAGGTTCCCATGTATGGACTTTTAAACACCATACAACCTTAGCTTTTCCTCAAGGTTACCATGTATGGACTTTCAACCGCCATACACCCTTGACATGCACAAGGTCTTCTCGTATGGACTTTCAACCACCATACAACCTTTGCATACCGATTGGTAGTTGTAGACATCATCTAACGAGATCCGGGACATCACACACAAGATCCACACATGGACTTAACCATTGCCATTGTGATCTTAACAAGTACAAGGTTCTCACATAAGGACTTTTAACCACCTTATAACCTTTACTCAACCAAGGTCTACCGTGGGCAACAACCTCCACTACGACCTTAAGCAACCGAGGTCCTCCCGTGGGCACACCCTCCACTGACCTCATCTCGTTAGGAATACTTGAGGGGAGTTTACCCGGTCCACACTTGACCACTCCGCCATCAAGGCGACTTTATTCACGGTGCACCCAATCCTATAGCCGGCTAATTATACCCGATCAACGAACCAAGAACCATTCACATCTCTTGCCAATATAACCATCTTACCATAATATCCAATGTTCCACATGCATAAACATAATGCAATGCCATCACTTCATTAGCTCAATGATTCACATGCATACACATAATGCAAAACCATCACATCATTAGCTCAATGATTCACATGCATAAACAATATGCAAAAGGCACAATTATCATCATTAATCATCATCAACTCACTGTTTTTAAGCATCATACAAAGCCAATGAACAACATGCAACACTATGCATCAAAACCACATTTTCAATGCACTAACCAAGGATCTCTTACCTTGAGCATCCTTTTCAATTGACTTTCAAAACCAGCATTAAACCATGCTAAAACATGCTTTCAAAACAGAATTTAACCATGCAAATCACATGCATTTCAATCATCAACCACTTTTGATTTTTAAAGCCAAAACATACACAATCCAAGGGCAAAAACTCATCCACTTACTCTTGAGCTTAGCAAAGTTGTTTAGACTTAAACTAAGCTCCCAAAAACCTTCAAACCTTGTTTCAAAAGCTGAAATCCCAACTTCACTCACCGATTACCAAACAAGCCTAGCCAACAAGCTTTCCAAGCTTCCGAAACCTTCCGAAAACACCTCCAAGGCTCAAGGATCAACCTCCCCTGTTTCAAGCACACAAAAACAGAACATTAATGCATCCTTATGCATTAAAACACCAGCAACATCAACACAACTCGCTGCTCATCACAAATCTAACAATTTGGCTATCAAACACAACCGAAATCATCTCAAACACTTCCAAAACTTAACCCAGCCAAGATCCATCACTTCTAACCATTTTTATACATCAAATAACATGCAAAATGATCACAACCACGTCCTTATACCTCCAGGTATAACAGATCACCAAATACACTCCAAAAACAACCAAAAACTCAAGCCAAACTTAGGAAATTCAACCTATCCGGGATTGCATTGATTAAACCTCAACTTCTAATCATTTTAACATTCATTTAAAATCATTTTAACATCTCAAAACCCTGCTTAAACAGATCACACGAAATTTTCACCAAAATCGCCAAATCTTGCATTTTAGCCAAAAATCAAGATCTCAATTGAAAAGCCATTAATAAAACATAAATCAAGGATTGAGAACTTAGGAATTTCAGTAAAGAACTGATAGTTTAGAGGAGAAGGACGTTCTTACCTCCAAACTTGAATTTCTCCATTTTAGAGCCAAAAAGCTTGATGAACCAACTTGTAAATTGAGAGGTTTGATGATGAGATGATTAGGAATCAATTGAGAATTGAAATGAGAGATTTAGATGTCAAAATCAGAGAAAGAAATCTGGAGAATCTTGTTTGGGTAGAGAGAAAATGAGAGAAAAGAGAATTTGAGAGAAAATGGAAAGTTTGTTGAAAAATTAGTTACAAATGATTTTCCCTCCTTTTCTAAATCTTTAAAATCAGATTTTAGACTTAAAATATCTTAGAAAAATATGGAGAAATCCTTTTTGGAATAATAGCTCCTTAAAGATTCAAAGTTTCAATCCTTTATAAAACTGTCCCGCAACTTTCAAAAATTACATTTTGGTCACTAGCCAAAATGTCAACTTTCCGAACCTCATTTTCCAAAATTGATTTCACAGTTCACTTTTATATATTAAAATATGATTTTAGAATATTTTTCCATATTTTTAATGCAACCCGAACTAGGCTTTCCTAAATTCACTCTTATATATTCGATCAGCACTTTGACCGAACCGGTCAACACCCAAAACTTCTGAGCCCAAAACCGGGGCGTTACAACTCTCCCCCCTTAGGAAATTTCGTCCTTGAAATTTCAACCGACGAAAAGAGAAACAAAACCTTCTCAAGCAACACACAAGGCAACACAAAAGCCTCAACCAACAACACTGATCACTTCCCATACAAAACCTCCACCACACATTGTTCACAAATTCAAACTCTCAAAGGTAACCACGACTCAACCTTTCACATAACCGAACTGTACACAACCCCAACATCAACCTGACGAACTTCAGCTCTTTTAGCAGACAACACTGTAGCACACAACTCCCAAGACTTGTCTACACAAAGACAACAACCAAACCAACTCAGCCACTAGGCAACCTCTCAGCCTTTAAAACTCTTGCGATTCCCAAACCTTTTTCCAAAGATTTTCGAAACAAGAAGAAATCCTTAAACATCAACTGTTTACATAAGCTCTTCAACGAAGCTGACAATCCTTCACATCCGTCAAAAACATTACCATATCAGCTCACCAGGACTACTCACCCAGATACCAAAAATTACATCACAACCCCAACTTGAAACCTTCAGCCGTTCCACATACCATCAACAGACTTCAACAGAACTTTCTTAACCACAACTAGCCAACCACTGCTCACAAGAACCCAAACAACCAACAAAAACCTTCGATCTTTCACAGCCCTTTCACTACAACTTAAAAGCTAAACAACCTCAGCACTTGGAAACCCAACCACAAACTGCAACAACACTTAACACCAAGGAACTACCACTTCCTTTTAGCTAAACAAACCACTCAACCGATACTAACCTCAACAATACCCTTCACCACCACGCTACTAAACTCTCAGAGCATCAAACACTATCCTTCTACCAACAGGCCATTCCACTCTCACTCAGCACCAAACAACCTCTACAAACCCATCATTCCACTTAATCCAACCACAACACTAACAGATTCGATTAGTTATTAGCGAGTGTGAACATCGTATGCATGATCACCTACATGCCCTATTAATGTCTGATGTACATGTATGCAAAACCTCTAATGTCATGCCACATGTATGCATGGACCAACATATATAATATAGTATATATCAATGATTTTAACTGTGCATGAATGCCAGTTCACACCCTCCAATAACATCCTCAAAATTCGTCTAAGAACAACCTCCTTACCCACCTTTAACCTATCTAACTCCATCATACCAACAACCATTAACCACAAGATACTTACCCAAGCCTTCTTCACACCCAAGATATTACCAAACCACAACTACCATTACCCCAAACATGCTAGCAACAAGACCAAACTTACCACACAAGGAAAAACCAACAGAAACAAGCTACGGCACAAAAGCAAAGATCACTTAGCAAGGTTACCTGAAAACACAACACCACCCTGAAGCTTCATCGAACGAGCTCTCTTCCTTGCGGAACCAACATCCTTCTGTCGCACCACTGCAACACCAACTAACACACCAGGGTCACCACCAACTCCTTGCGATAAGGAACCTTGGCTGTTCCGCGCCAACATCAAGCAATCACGCTTCATGTGTCCAGCAGACCCACATTTCCAGCAAACTTCATTCCCTAAACTCTTCTCAACCTTCTGCTTTTTCTGCCATCTCTGAACCTCGCCTCGGCCGCGCCCATGACCTTTCTGAGATCTTTTGGCTAACACCAAAGCTGACTTCACTCCAAGAGGACAATCACGCTTAACATGCAACTTGGAACCACAATTCCAACAAACACCTGCGCCCCAACAATTTCCAACATGTTGCCTTTTACAACGGTCACAAACAGATGACTGAGCTTCTACTCCTTGCTCAAGCAACACTTGCTCACCAACAACATTAGCCACACCTTGCTTAACCCTTGGAAATTCCCTTCCAAGATACCTTTCATAGAAAGCAGATACGAAGAAATCCCAATCAATATCAAGGATATGTGACGCCACAGCCACAGATGTCCACCAAGAACAAACATCCTCCAGCATCAGAGAAACAACACTCCCCAGCTTACAGGCATAATCACAGCCTTCCTGATCCAAAATCAGAACCACATTGGCCAACCAGGCCTCAAACATCTCCGGGGAAGAACCATGATACTCTACAGCACCCAAATCAAGCAAATGCTGTTTCGGCAAACCCACACATCTAGCCAGCACATCCACTGATTCTACCTCAACCGTAGCCTGAGATGTTCCCAACACCTCCTGAACAACAGATAATGTACTTTCCATCCCGGAACCAGCTTCCTTCCCTTGCCTTACCATCTTAACTCCAGTCACAGAAGACTGAGACAAAACACCTTTACAAAAGGGTGAATCCTTTGACTTAACAACCTGCCCCAAGGCAGCAACCATTTCACTCATCCTCCACTCTTTCATCAACTTTGCCATACCACTAACAACAAACATACAATCACAACAAGCAAACAAACAGTTAGACCAGCATTAAGCAAGGATTCAAACTCCAACTCCAAAATAACACAATAGCTATATTAATAAGGCAATGGGTATCCCGAATCCTCCCCCTTTACATGACATAACAGTCAACACAACATGGATATCACAACATCAAGCATATCAACAACATACTTTGATCATGCTTACACCAAACAACATCCAATAGCACCAGCACATTGGCAACATAACATGCTCAAAACACATTCACCATGCATAACATCAGCTCATAGCATCAACACATAACCACATGAACTCAACCAAGGTTCATAACCACAAATCATGCTTGCATACATCAGCAACATGCTCAAAAACATCAACAGCATACTCAGAAACACATGCCTCAACCAACTTTCAACCATACAACAAGATAAACATCAAACACACACATCACAACAACTTACCGTTTTCCCCAACCTTCGCAACTCAGCTCTGATACCACCAAATGTAACCCCCGTAGCCCGGTCTAGACGATTGACCCGAACTACGAAGATTACACGGGGAAAACCAAAGTCAACCCGAAAGTCAACCTTGATTAACGACCCTTTTTTTCCTTTTTAATCTTGTCTAGATGCACATTAACCTTAGATGTGATCACACAAACACCATGCTCAAAGATCACAAACATCAGAGATCAAACAGGGACCCAATTGAACAAATTACAACTTTAGGGACCAAATTGTAATTTCTGAAAACTTTAAGAACTTAACCAGATTTTAAGTTACCAACTTAAAATTAATCATGTTTCATGCTTCCCTGCCAAATTTCAGCTCAAACGGACATCCCGAACTCACACAATTGCACAAACAAGATTCAGGACCAAAACGCAAACATTTTGAAACATTTAACCGCCCATGTCAGCCCCCAACGGTCACCCGTTCCGAAACAGGCCAAGCCCGTTCCGAAACACGGGCCGTTCCGCAACGCGTTCCGCAACGGGGGTCTGGCAGAATACATTCCGTTTCGGAACGGTGGCACCCGTTTCGGACGCCTGGGTTCATGCAGGGCACCCGTTCCGAAACGGTGTTACCTGTTCCGAAACACCTAGCCCAGAATGTTGCATTTTGCTCATTCAAACACACAATTGATCATTCAAACATGCTCCAAAAGCCACCAAACTTTGCCAACATGCAATTCAACATAAAAGAAACATACTTGCATCAACAATTCGACATATAACCAACACATATGGAAAGCCCCAAATCAAAAGCATGCTTCCTACTCAAGCTACCATTCAAGCACAAACTTCCAAAGCAACCTCAATTAAACCAATTCATGATTCAACAACATTAACAACAGCATTTAAACATACGTGATCAACATAACGATCACATACACATAAACCCGAGAGATTCTACCCCATTGCCCTTATTAACTATAGCTATTCACCGAGACATACATCTCCATTGGAGTCCACCTTGAATCCCTTGCTCCTTGCTGCCCAAACTTCAAGAATCTGCATTGATGGACAAAAAGAAGCGTAAGCACATAATGCTTAGCGAGGAATGCTCAAAACCAAAACACCATCAATGCAGCGGGTCTTCAAAACACATTAAAACCGACCCGATTTGCTTTCCAAAACCATGTTCGAAAACTCTTTTCAACATCAAGCTCAAATCAAGCATAAACACCATATGCCAAGCTTTAAATAAAACCATGGTAAACACATCCTTTCCACAACATACCTTTCTTTAACTTGGAAACCACATCAAGCAAGAAACCACTTAAAACCATAGTTCAATCAAACCATTTCATGCATTTAATCAAGGCAACATAAAACCATAGCATCATCATCACATGCCTTTAACATCAAGTCATACATGACTCCAATGCAACATAGGTAATCCATGCTCTCATGCATCATTTATCAAATGATAACCTACACTTGTTCAACATACAAGTAACATGCTTTCACTAGCATCATACACATCTCATGCAACAATGCATCTTACCAAGCATCTCATGCTTCTCATGCAAACATGCATCAATTCAAGCATCTCATGCTTCACATGCAACCATGCATCATTTCAAGCAATCCTATGCTTCACATGCAACCATGCATCATTTCAAGCAATCCCATGCTTCACATGCAACCATGCATCATCTCAAGCAATCCCATGCTTCACATGCAACCATGCATCATTTCAAGCAATCCCATGCTTCACATGATCAAGAACATTATATTGGCTTCCAAGAGATCAACCATAATCACTTTCCAACTTTACAACCCGATCGGATACGCGGATTACAAGCGTGTCCCAACGCTTCCTACACACTACCCAATCCAAGGTCTTCCAAATGGGCAACAACCTCCATTTGACCTTAACAACCTAAGGTTCCCATGTATGGACTTTTAAACACCATACAACCTTAGCTTTTCCTCAAGGTTACCATGTATGGACTTTCAACCGCCATACACCCTTGACATGCACAAGGTCTTCCCGTATGGACTTTCAACCACCATACAACCTTTGCATACCGATTGGTAGTTGTAGACATCATCTAACGAGATCCGGGACATCACACACAAGATCCACACATGGACTTAACCATTGCCATTGTGATCTTAACAAGTACAAGGTTCTCACATAAGGACTTTTAACCACCTTATAACCTTTACTCAACCAAGGTCTACCGTGGGCAACAACCTCCACTACGACCTTAAGCAACCGAGGTCCTCCCGTGGGCACACCCTCCACTGACCTCATCTCGTTAGGAATACTTGAGGGGAGTTTACCCGGTCCACACTTGACCACTCCGCCATCAAGGCGACTTTATTCACGGTGCACCCAATCCTATAGCCGGCTAATTATACCCGATCAACGAACCAAGAACCATTCACATCTCTTGCCAATATAACCATCTTACCATAATATCCAATGTTCCACATGCATAAACATAATGCAATGCCATCACTTCATTAGCTCAATGATTCACATGCATACACATAATGCAAAACCATCACATCATTAGCTCAATGATTCACATGCATAAACAATATGCAAAAGGCACAATTATCATCATTAATCATCATCAACTCACTGTTTTTAAGCATCATACAAAGCCAATGAACAACATGCAACACTATGCATCAAAACCACATTTTCAATGCACTAACCAAGGATCTCTTACCTTGAGCATCCTTTTCAATTGACTTTCAAAACCAGCATTAAACCATGCTAAAACATGCTTTCAAAACAGAATTTAACCATGCAAATCACATGCATTTCAATCATCAACCACTTTTGATTTTTAAAGCCAAAACATACACAATCCAAGGGCAAAAACTCATCCACTTACTCTTGAGCTTAGCAAAGTTGTTTAGACTTAAACTAAGCTCCCAAAAACCTTCAAACCTTGTTTCAAAAGCTGAAATCCCAACTTCACTCACCGATTACCAAACAAGCCTAGCCAACAAGCTTTCCAAGCTTCCGAAACCTTCCGAAAACACCTCCAAGGCTCAAGGATCAACCTCCCCTATTTCAAGCACACAAAAACAGAACATTAATGCATCCTTATGCATTAAAACACCAGCAACATCAACACAACTCGCTGCTCATCACAAATCTAACAATTTGGCTATCAAACACAACCGAAATCATCTCAAACACTTCCAAAACTTAACCCAGCCAAGATCCATCACTTCTAACCATTTTTATACATCAAATAACATGCAAAATGATCACAACCACGTCCTTATACCTCCAGGTATAACAGATCACCAAATACACTCCAAAAACAACCAAAAACTCAAGCCAAACTTAGGAAATTCAACCTATCCGGGATTGCATTGATTAAACCTCAACTTCTAATCATTTTAACATTCATTTAACATCATTTTAACATCTCAAAACCCTGCTTAAACAGATCACACGAAATTTTCACCAAAATCGCCAAATCTTGCATTTTAGCCAAAAATCAAGATCTCAATTGAAAAGCCATTAATAAAACATAAATCAAGGATTGAGAACTTAGGAATTTCAGTAAAGAACTGATAGTTTAGAGGAGAAGGACGTTCTTACCTCCAAACTTGAATTTCTCCATTTTAGAGCCAAAAAGCTTGATGAACCAACTTGTAAATTGAGAGGTTTTGATGATGAGATGATTAGGAATCAATTGAGAATTGAAATGAGAGATTTAGATGTCAAAATCAGAGAAAGAAATCTGGAGAATCTTGTTTGGGTAGAGAGAAAATGAGAGAAAAGAGAATTTGAGAGAAAATGGAAAGTTTGATGAAAAATTAGTTACAAATGATTTTCCCTCCTTTTCTAAATCTTTAAAATCAGATTTTAGACTTAAAATATCTTAGAAAAATCTGGAGAAATCCTTTTTGGAATAATAGCTCCTTAAAGATTCAAAGTTTCAATCCTTTATAAAACTGTCCCGCAACTTTCAAAAATTACATTTTGGTCACTAGCCAAAATGTCAACTTTCCGAACCTCATTTTCCAAAATTGATTTCACAGTTCACTTTTATATATTAAAATATGATTTTAGAATATTTTTCCATATTTTTAATGCAACCCGAACTAGGCTTTCCTAAATTCACTCTTATATATTCGATCAGCACTTTGACCGAACCGGTCAACACCCAAAACTTCTGAGCCCAAAACCGGGGCGTTACACGAATGTTTGAAGGTTTTAGGAGCTTAGTTTAAGTCTAAGCAACTTAACTAAGCTCAAGAGTAAGTTTTCGGGAAAACTCTCTTGTATGAGCCATGGAGTGGTTTGATGCATTTGTTGATAAATTG
Organism: Hibiscus tridactylites; assembly: GCA_958450335.1. Taxonomy (NCBI): domain Eukaryota; kingdom Viridiplantae; phylum Streptophyta; class Magnoliopsida; order Malvales; family Malvaceae; genus Hibiscus; species Hibiscus tridactylites. The sequence goes on along the minus strand of OY288267.1, from coordinate 59,135,491 downwards.
CATGTTTAAATTCTATTTTGAAAGCATATTTTGGCATGGTTAATGCTGGTTTTGAAAGCCATATGTTGAAGGATGCTCAAGGTAAGAGATCCTTGTTTTTGATATGTTGTATATGTGGATTTGATGCATAGTGATGCATGTTGTTAAATGGCTTGATTGAATGCTTTAAAACAGTGAATTGTTGTTGATAAATGATGTATATTGGAAAGTGATGTGATGGTTTTAAAGTACTTGAATCGGATATAGTTAGCCGGCTATAGGATTGGGTGCACCGTGAATAAAGTCGCCTTGGATGTTGAGGGGTTGTAATTGTACCGTAAACTCCATCCAAGTACACTAACGAGAAAGGTAAGATCACAATGGTTGTTAAAAGTCCATGTGTGGATCTTGTGTTGTGTGTCCCATGTTCTCGTTAGTGATGTTATACAACTACCGATGAGTGATGTTGAGGGGTTGTGATTGTACCGTTAAACTCCATCACGGGTGTTGAGGGGTTGTGATTGTACCGGTAAACTCCACCTTGTGTGTTCGGTAGTGTGTATGAAGCGTATGGGACAACGCTTGTAATCCGCGTATCCGATTGTATTTTATGTTGTAAATGGTTATGGATTATCACTTGAAAGCCAATATGACATGTTGATCTTATTGAAGCATGAGATGCTTGATATGTATGCAAGGTTGCATGAATAATGATGATTATGTGATGGAAAGCTTTGTGAAAAGCGTTTTATAAAATGCATTATTGTGTTGTTTCCTTAGAGCATGCCTCACTAAGCAATTGTGCTTACGCTCTCTCTTTTGAACCAATAATGCAGATAATTGAAGTGTTTGAGGGCAACAAGGAGGCTAAGAATCCAAGGGAAAGCTAAGCTCATGTATGGTGATATTTTCACAACGCTATTAGTTTTTGATATTTTGGCAATGGGAACCTAGGTTGTGTTTTGGGAGATGTTTTAGACTCCCTAATTGTGGCATGATGCCTTTGATGGGTTGGATCTGTAAATGGCCATTATGATGCTTGATTTGGTGTTTTGTTGGTTGCTTGGTTTTGGATTCCAGGATGCATGCCTATAGCCTTGTGGAATTCCATGATTGTTGCCATGAACGTGTTTTGATGTTGCAAACATGTACCTTATATGTATGATGACTTGTTGGCATGATTAGGAAGTCAATAGGATGTGTTTGAGTGGTTTAATGTATGAAAAACTAGAAATTTGAGCAACTTCTGGGCAAACAGTATCGGAACGGGCACTAGCATTTCGAAACAGGGACCTGTAATGGCCTTCGTGTATCGAAACGAATAGGGGCCGTTCCGAAACGATTTGGTCACTGGAAGGCCCTGTTTCGGAACTTGTCTCGAAACGAACCCGTGTTTCGAAACGGTCAACACAGTTTCGAAACAATTGACCGTTGGGCACTGATTTGAATGGTTTTAAGGTTTGCAAGCTTTACGTTTTAGTCTTGGAAATCGTATTTGCAATTGCATGAGTTTGAGATGTCCGATTAAGGTGAAATTTGACAGGGAAGCATGTAATATGATTAATTTAATATTGATAACTTAAAAATCAGTTAAGACCTTCTAATTTCTAGAATTTATATTTTTGTCCCTAATAATTGTAATTTGTGCAATTGAGTCCCTTATTGTAATTCGATCGATGTACTATTCGCGTAAGTGTTTCTCAAGAGTACGCTTAGGGTTAATGAGCATCTAGACAAGATTAAAAAGAAAAAAAGGGTCGTTAATCAAGGTTGACTTTTGGGTTGACTTTGGTTTTCCCCGTTTAATCTTTGTAGTTCGGGTCAACCGTCTAGGCCGGGCTAAGGGGGTTACACAATCACCCAAACTGAATTCTTCTTTGACGTTGACAAAGGAAATCGACGCACAGAATCCATGGTAATTCTCTCGCACTTCCATTCTAGGATTCTCAAAGGCTGCAACAACCCAGAAGGAACTTGATGTTCAGCCTTCACTCGCTGACACACCATGCACTTACTAGCAAACTCAGCCACATCCTTTTTCAACCCCACCCACTAGTACTCATCTTTCAAATCACGATACATCTTTGTACTACCAGGGTGCATAGAAAAAGGACTATTATGAGCTTCAGTCAGGATAGTATGCCTCAACTCAACATCATCCGACACAACTATTCGACTCCCAAAGCACAGAACACCGTCATCACTAAAGATGAAATCCAAAGGTCTTCCCTCCTCAAGGTCCTGAACATGAGGAACAAGAGAATCATCTAACAACTGCTTACCTTTGATCAACCAAATCAGAGATGGTTTCACTTGCAATTCAGCGATAAGACCACCATCACGCGAAATGCTCAAGCGAGCAAACATTGCCCTCAACTCCACAACCACTTTCCGGCTCAAAGCATCGGCCACAACATTAGCCTTGCCCGGGTGGTACTCAATCGTCAGATCATAATCTTTAAGCAACTCAACCCAGCGATGCTGCCTAAGATTCAACTCCTTTTGAGACATAAGATACTTCAAGCTCTTATGATCCGTGAACACAACACACTTCTCACCGTACAGGTAGTGCCTCCAAATATTCAGGGCAAACACCACATACTTCAATCTTACACTCCTGCATCAATACGCAGGCCCAAACCAACAATGGACGCATCACTATAGACCACATACTCCTTACAAGACTCAAGTTGAATCAAGAAAGGAGCTTGCGTCATAGCTTCCTTCAACTTTTCAAAAGCTTGTTGTCTCGCATCAGTCCACTCAAAGCGAACATTCTTCTGCAACAAATTGGTTAACGGTGCAGCAATCTTCGATAATCCCTCAACGAATCTACGGTAATACCCAGCTAAACCAAGAAAACTTCGCACCTCCGTCACTTACTTAGGCACCTTCCATCCCATCACAGCCTCTACCTTGTGCGGATCAACGCAAATACCCTCAACCAACACAACATGTCCAAGGAAGACCACCTCCCTAAGCCAAAACTCACACTTAGCTTGGCATTCAACTGATTTTCCAACAACGCTTGCAAAACAGTTCTCAAGTGCCTATCATGATCCTCCTCGGTACGTGAATACACAAGGATATCATCGATGAACACCACCACAAACTGATCCAAGAATTCATGGAATACTCGATTCATCATGTCCATGATAGCAGCAGACGCGTTGGTAAAACCAAACGGCATCACGAAGAATTCATAATGTCCATACCTCGTTCGAAAAGCTGTCTTAGGTACGTCCATATCCGTCACCTTCAGCTGATAATACCCCAATCTCAAGTCTATCTTAGAAAACACTGAGGCACCCCGGAACTGATCAAAGAGATCATCAATTCTAGGCAAGGGATACTTGTTATTGATCGTCAACTTGTTCAGTTCCCGATAATCTATGGACATCCGCATTGTCCCATTTTACTTCTTTACAAACAAGACCGGTGCACCCCAAGGTGACACACTCAGCCGGATGAAACCTCGATCCAATAACTCCTGCAATTGCGTTTTCAACACTTTTAGCTTTTTAGGTGCCATGTGATAAGAAGCAATGGACACCGGAGTCGTATTCTCGTACAACTCGATTCCAAACTCAACTTCCTTGTTTGGTGGCAATCCAGGCAATTCTTCCAGAAAGACACCGAGAAAATTGCGAACATTTCGGATGTCCTACACATGCACACCCTTGGTGCCAGGATTCATCACATAAGCAAGATAAACCTGACAACCCATCTTCATCATACGGTTTTCTTCTAAAACCGAAATCACATTCGACAAGAATTTCACATTCTCGCCTACCACTACCACTTCATAATCATCGACCAGCTTTAGGGTCACCCTTTTGACATCAAAGTCAACCACCGCTCTATGCTCCGACAACCTATCCATACCAAGGATTACATCGAAACCGTAGAAGAGTAACTCCATCAAATCCACAAGAAAAACATGACCTTGCACAGATAAAGGGCATCTCCTATACAACTTCCTAGTGACTACAGTCTCACCAAATGAACTAGTCACTGGCATTCCTACTTCAATCATCTCAACAGGTATATCAAGAAAATGTGCATGCTCACTCAAGATATAAGAATGCGTGGATCCAGAATCAATCAAAGCCAGCAATGATAAAGATTGAAGAACAAAGGTACATGCGATGACATCGGTATCATTGCGCTCAACGTGCTAAGCATAAACCCTCGCTGGTCCACCTCCCTTGGGTCGGACAGCTACTACATGAGCAATACCTCATCTCTCCTCTGAAAGTTCCCACGGCCGCGCCCACGGCCTCTCTGAGGTACAGCTACTACAAGAGCATGACCTTGGCCTCCATCAGCCAACAAGGGACACTCCCTCCTCATGTGATCCACCGAACCACAATTCCAACATGAATTCCCTACCACCACAAAAGGAGCCTGGACCTCTCTAGCTGCTCGAGGACAATCTCGCCTCAAATGGTCCCTCCACCCACATGTCCAGCACGTATGCTGCTCAGATCTCACTCGACCTCCCTGGACCTGACCGCCTCGACTCGGAGCACCTCGCCTCCTCTCAGGCTGATGTCTCTTGTCTCGACCTCTTTTTTTCTGTCCACATCTGAAACTATACTCAGCTGCTCTCTTCCAAGAGCTAGAACCAACACCTCGAGACGACAAACACAAGTTCTGTTTGATGTCTTTGGCTTGACGCACAAGCACATCGAAGTCAGTATAATCTGCAGCCAACATATACGTCTTAACTTCCTGTACCAGCCCGTACTAGAAGCGATCACATTGGTGCCTCTCACTAGGTATCAGGTCAGGAACATACTGGCTCAGGCGTACAAACTAGACCTCGTACTCAGCCACAGAAAGATTGCCCTGAATTAGCGACATAAACTCACATTTCTTTTCGTCCAAGTATCTCACCCCTAGATACTTCCTCTTGAAGGCACCCTTGAAATACTCCAAATCCACTTCATTGGGCACCAAACCAGCAGTGGTAGTCGTCCACCAGCTGTAGGCATCGCCTTGCAACAAAGAAACTGTGCATCCCAACTTGCGCACATCGTTACAGCCCATCCGATCCATAATGCGAATCGTACTCGCTAACCAGGCTTCAGACGCGTCAGGAGACATTCCAAAGAACTCCACAGCTCCAAGACTTCTCAACATCTCCAATGGTAAGCTTTCATGCCCAGCTACAGGGGCCTATACATGCGCTCCGGTGACAGCAGCCTGAAACGCCCTGGTGATCGCTTGAATCAATGGCGTTAGATCACCCAAACCCGGACAAGCATGTCCTTGTTGCATCTGCTCCCCACCTCCAGGTGCTGGCGGAGGATGTAAGTTTCCACCAGGAGGGACATCAACCCCTTGCTCACCCTGGTCACCCTGCTCAGCTGCAGGCACTATAGTATTCAACCTCAGCTCTCTTCTCGGACCCATAGTGTTATTTTAAACAAGGCATAACAACAAAACAAATCAAGCCATTTAGGCCATCTGCAAGCAAGAATCCAAGTTTACAAAAACATCTGTTTAGTGTAATAAGGCAATGGGCACCCCAATTTCCCTCAGCATAGCATAGCATATAATAACACATCATGCTCAACATGCTTTCCATATCCAAAATCAGCACAAGGCAACATTGCATCATTATCACACAATCATATTCATTCCACATGCGATTCACATCAATCAAGCATAGCATAAGTTTCAAAATTTCAACCAATATCATGCTTATCAAACAACGTACATCAATACATATCAATTTCTCATACCAACATCCCCAATTCTTTCGCAACCTGGCTCTGATACCAACAAATGTAACCCCCTTAGCCCGGCCTAGACGCCCGACCCAAACTATGAAGATTACACGGGGGAAACCAAAGTCAACCTTGATTTATGACCCTTTTTTATCTTTTCTAAATGCACATTATTAACTTATGTGATTAACAAAACATTTCAGCGGAAGCGACATAGCGAACGAAACTCAATTAGGGGTTCAACTACATACAAACGTCTTTTAGGAACTAAATTGTAAATTTCCCAATTTTTAAGGACTAATCAAGTTTTCAAATTACCAATCTGAAATTTAACAAATAATAAGCCAACATGTCAAATTTCATCTTAAACGGACCACTCAAACTCATTTAATTAAACATCCAAGACCCAGGGATTAAAACGTAAGAAACAGATACTTGAAACAATTCAAATTCAAACTCAATGGTCGGGTGTTTCGAAACACATGACCCTGTATCGGAACGGTCATTTCGAGAACATTCCAATTCAAACAGATACTCGGGTTTGTTCCAAAACCCGTACCGAAACACCCCTTTCCAGTAGAAAATCGTTCCAGAACGTTCCTACCCATTCTGAAACCTCATGGCCATTTTAGGCCCCCGTTCCGGAACAGGTAAGGGCGTTCCGATACAACTTGCCCTGCAACAACAGCTTTTGCTGGTTTTTCACATCTTTCCACATCCGAAAACATTCCAATTCATGCCTCAACGTACATACAACATGTTTAAGCATCATAGATCATCATTATGAAGCATAAACTAAAACACGGCATCAATCATGCAAACATTGGAACAATAGGCATGCTCCCTAGTCCTCCAAAGCCATACAAAGCAAAAATCAACATTAAAACCAAAAATCAATCCTCAAAGGACATTTACAACTCAAAGGTAAATAACCAAATATGCTCAAGGTAAATAGCAATATCCTCAACCATCCAAAAGTATAAATCCTACCCATTGCCTCTTATTACACCAAAGTAAAGCCACATACTTTGCTAAACCGAGATGATTGGATACCCTTGCTTGTGTGCTGCCTCAAACGCCTAATTCTCTACATTGATGAAACAAATGAGCGTAAGCACAAAGCTTTGTGAGGATCGCTAAACAATATTCATCAATGCATTTCTCACAATTTGCAAAACCACCAATTTTCAACACATGCCTTTACACAAAACATGTCCTTTCAAGACATTAATGCACTTTCTAAAAACATGCTCATATGCAACATTCTAAAACAACAATAAACGTTTTCTCATGCTTTACCAAGCATCTCATGCATTCTAGCATCACTTACAAGAATCTCATGCTTAACATTAATCATTTACATTATATTGGCTCGCAAGTGATAATCCATAAACCATACCAACAAAAGACACAATCGAATACGCGGATTACAAGTGTTGTCCCACAGGCTTCATACATACTACCAGACTACACAAGGTGGAGATCAATGTCACAATCACAACCCCTCAGCACCCGTGATGGAGATTAATGGCACAATCACAACCCCTCAACATCACTCATCGGTAGTTGTATAATTCCACTAACGAGAGTACATGACACATACACAAGACTCACACACGAGATTAAACTATTCATCGTTGTGATCTTAGCCTCAACCGTTAGGGTAGTTGTATGGAGATTATGGCACAATCACAACCCCTCGACATCCAAGGCAACTTTATTCACGGTGCACCCAATCCTATAGCCGACTATCTATATCTGATTAACGCAACTAAAAACCGTTTTCATCATTTGCCAATATAATCATTTAACCTCATTAATCCACTATTTTACAAGCATAAACACAATGCCATTTCCACAAGTATAACATGCTTAACATCATATGCATCTATCACATGAAAACCAAGGATCACTTACCTAGTGCATCCTTAACATAATGGCATTACAATCCAGCAACATTCATGCTTAAAACATTCTTAAAAACAATAATCAAATCAACATTTAACTCAAGTGCATTTTCATCAAAACATAGCATATTTCCGAGAGAGACTTTCGAACCACTTACTCTTGAGCTTAGCTAAGTGTTTCAAACTTACACTAAGCTCCCAAGACCACGCTCAAAGCTTTACAAAGCTAGAGAATCCATTTCCACTCACCGATAGGCGAAGCCTTGTTCACCGACACAAAATTACCCCTATGGAGCCTCCAACAACGCCTTGTTTGCTCCCAAATCAAGATCTCCGGTTTTCACAACATCAAAGCATAGACCTAAAATGCATTTCAACACTAGAAACAATTCACAAAGTCGTTGCTCACCCAAACTACACCAATTTACCCATCCGAAACAACCGAAAACTCAATCGATTGCTTCCTAAACCAAGCCCAGCCAACATACATCACTTCCAAAGCATTATAAACATCAAAACACATCTAATAAACAACCTAACCCAACCTTATACCTCCAGCAAGCAAGATTCCACCATTTCACCTTAAAAACTCACTTAAAACTAACAAGAAACTCAAGGATCTCAAGGATTTCGGGATCTATGTTATCAAAACTTCATTTCAACATATTGACCAACTTAAAACTCAATTAAAATCAATCTATAACTGAGCTTAACAAAACAAATCCGAAAATCAAGATTTCAACCATATTTTTACAAAGTTTTGATCTCCAATCAAAACTATAATGAAAACTCAACCAAAAACATTAATTAGAAGCCAAATATCTTCGGAATTTCAATAAAGAACTTTGATTAGAGGTTGAGAATGAGATTTACCTCCAATCCTTGCTTTCCTCAATGGATGACAAGTTTTCCTTTGCAAAATCTTGAAGAACTAGATAGGTTTTCTTGGAAAAAATTTAGGAAATATTGAGAGAGTGTTTGGGAGAAAAGAAATCTAGAGAAAGATGGATGAAAATAGTGTTTGGCTGATAATGAGAAGAAATTGATAGTTACGTAATTGATTCTCACATTAACCACCCTTTTAATTAATTAAAATAAAAACCATTTTAAAGCTATTTAATTAAAAACCATTTTATACACATGTCATATTAAGGAAAGGCTAAATTGCCAAAAATCCCCCTATATATTCTAAGAATTTGGATTTTTCTTTAAAAATCACATTTTCCATAGTTTGGAAACTTTACAATTTGGTCACTACTCAAAATGTCCCACTACCGAAACTCCTTTTGTAAAATTGACTTGACCAATCTCTTAAACATATTTTAGAGGATTTTAGCAATTTTTACCACACTTTATCCTATCCCGATCCTTGATTTCCTTAAATCACCTTACGCAATTCGAACTGTTTCGACCGGTCCGGTCCGATGTCTAAAACATCTAGGCCCAAAACCAGAGCGTTACATATGATGCATCACTATAAACTACAAACTCTTTACCCGATTCTGGTTGAATCAAGACTGGACCTTGTGTCACAGCTTCCTTCAACCTCTCGAAAGCTTGTTGGCTAACATTCGTCCATTCAAAGAGAACATTCTTTTGCAACAACTTGGTCAAAAGGAGCATCAATCTTAGAAAAAAACTTTCAAAAAACCTTCGATAATATCCAGCCAACCCAAGAAAACTACGCACCTCCATTATTGATTTAGGTGTTTTCCAACTCATCACCACCTCGATCTTGTGTGGATCAACCCGAATACCCTCGACTGACATAACATGTCCAAGGAAAACCATTTTCTTGAGCTAAAACTCTCACTTGCTCAACTTAGCATAAAGCTGACTCTCCAACATCACTTGCAACACATTCCTCAAATGCTTATCGTGATCCTCCTCGGTACGTGAGTATATCATCGATAAACACTACCGCGAACTGGTCCAGGAACTCATGGAACACCCTATTCATCATATCCATGAATGCAGCCGGTGCATTTGTCAACCTAAACGACATCACCAAGAACTCATAATGGCCATACCGAGTTCGAAAAGCTGTTTTGGGCACATCCACATCCTTAACCTTTAGTTGATAATACCCAGACCTCAAATCAATCTTCAAAAACACCGAAGCACCACGAAATTAGTCAAACAAATCATCAATCCTCGTCAAGGGGTACTTATTCTTAATCATCAACTTGTTCAGATGCCGATAATCTATGCACATAAGCATCGTACCATCTTTCTTCTCAACAAACGAAACCGGCGCACCCCAAGGTGAAACACTTGGCCTTATGAACCCTCGATCAAGCAACTCCTGAAGTTGTGTCATCAACTCCTTCAACTCTTTAGGTGCCATGCGATAAGGAGAAATGGACACGGGAGTCGTCTTTTCAAACAACTCACTGCCAAACTCAACCTCTCGGTTTGGTGGCAAACTAGGCAACTCTTCCGGAAAAATAGCTGAAACCTCACACATTGTTCGTATGTCTTGTACTCGCACTTCCTTCGTACCAGGATTCATCACATACGCCAAGAAAGCTTCGCAACACAAATCCATCATCTAACTCGCTTCAAGAATCGAAATTGCATTAGACAAGAATTTCACGTTCTCGCCAACGATTACTACTTGATAATCATTCACAAGTTTCAAGGTAACTCGCTTAACAACAAAATCAACCACAGCTCGATGCTTAACCAACAAGACCATTCCAAGAATCACTTCAAAACCATAGAAAGGCAATTCCATCAAATCAACTGAAAACACATGGCCTTGAATAGATAAAGGGCACCTCCTATACAATTTTCTTGTAACAACAGTCTCTCCAAAAGAACTTGTCACTTGCATTCCTACGTCTAGCATCTCAACAGGAATATCAAGCAAATGTGCATGCTCACTCAAGATGTATGAATGTGTAGATACAAAATAATCAATACTAACAAAGACAAGGATTGCAAGGTGAAGGTACCTACAATCACGTTGGTGTTGTTATGTCCCTCGCGATATGCATACACCCTCACATGACCACCTCCCTCTGGCTGAACCACAACGACATGAGCCACAGTTCTCTGCTCATCCTCCCTCCTCTGGAAGTTACCACGACCGCACCAACGACCTCTCTACGGTGCAACAACATGTGCACGACCCTGACCACCTCCTGCTAATAGGGGACACTCATGTATCATGTGACATGCAGATCCAAAATTTCAGCAAGAATTAGCCCTAGCCACAGGAGCCTGCACCTCCTGATCCACGCGAGGACAATCTCGCCTCAAGTGCTCACGCAAAACGCATGACCAACATGTATTCTACTGAAACCTCGCCCTGTTGCCCTGAGCTGCGCACCACGCCCAAAGTTACATTGCCTCGCCACAGGCTGATATCTACGGTCACGATTCCTCTTTTTCTGCCCACCACTAGGGCCAGCATCTGCATCTCTCTTGCCCAAGCTAGAACCACCAACACGCGAGGTCAAACCCATGTTTTGTTCTATGTCCTTGGCCCGTGTCACCAGCACATCGAAATTTGTATAATCAGAATCGAGCATGAACGTCTTCACGTCCTGCACCAACCCATGCTTGAAGCTATTTTAAAGTGTCCATAAGTTCTATATTTTGTGAACATTCCTCTCACTTTATTGTTGTTCTTAAGTACATTTTAGGCATAATTAGGTTCATGCATTGCATTTTACAGTATTCTTCACTTTGCCATGCTTTTATTGATTATCTATAATTTGGTAACGAAAAGATGCTATTTTAGTTTAGTTTTAGTTTCAGATACTAGAAGCTGGTAGAAAGAGAGAGGAGCTGAGGACATGATGCTGAGGCAGCAAACCAAGGAGCTGTACTGATGCAGACGCAGACAGAGATAGCAGCTGCCGAGTAGCTGTCGCCGCCATACCTGCCGCCTAGGGCAACATGTTGAGGAATTGGAGAACTGGAGTGCGATCTGTAGAGCAGAAAATCCTAATTCAAATGAGGCCATCCACTCTATTTTCTGATGCCTGTAGCAGCAGACAGAGCCGCTGAAGGAGGAGTTTGAGATAACTTGTGGTGCAAGGCAACAAAAAGAAGTCCACATTCAACTTAAAGAAGTCAGAATTAAAGGCTACATTTAATGCAAAAGCTACTTTGAAGACTTCTACTCCAAGGAGGACTTGACCTAGCTAATGCCTATACATACTCGATGTATTTTGTACTTAAAAACAACTTAGGTTTTCCTTTAGACATAGTTTAGGCTTTCTTGCCGCCATTATGTTCTAAATTCTCTTTTGGGTTTGGGTTATGTTGTAAACTAGTGTGAGAACGGTTGTTTAGGTATTAAGTTTTTTTTTTTGTAATAAAACTTTCAAGGTTTGCTTATTCCATGCTCTTCATAGTTTTTAATTAAGTTCGAAAGATTAGTTGTTAACTATCCATTTGTTCGGTATCGAAAGAGTCAAACTCACGAAAGGAGTAAGTACGGTCCTTACTCTAATCAAGTGTTGATCAATCCAACCTAGACATAGGTTAGGGTTTAAGGCGGCTAAAAGAGAACGAATCAACATTACTGTCTTTGCAAGATTCACGACGTGACTGGTATTATCTGCAGTAAGCATCAACAACATTCTGACTTAGACATAAGCGGGATCACTTTCGAAGCGTTCTGCCAAGCCTTGAAGGTTTGTCGAGTTTGCCGCCAAGACACACGTCTTTTCCACTACCGAGGCAGTGAAAACGTCAAAGCAACTAAACTACCATCTCTCGCCGAGGCAGCAAAGTCTGGCAGCGCAAAGCAACTTAACCTATTGAACGCAGTTTCACACTAAGGAGCAGCATAATCTGACCCAACCTATCACTCTGATCTTTTCCTCAATTACTTCTGTTTTATTTACTTCTAATTCTTTTACAAACTAAATCTTATTTGTGCATTTACTTTTCTTCGTGCAGGAATTACAATTCGAGTAAGGTGTCCAATCCCTGTGGGAGACGATATCTTTTATACAATAAATTGACAGGAGTGTGCACTTGCGCTCATAAAATCGAGAACACCCAAACATTCTACTAGTTTTTGGCGCCGTTGTCGGGGATTGGCAACTGTAAATTTGTTTTTATATTTCTGCACTTTTTATTTTTATTTGAATTTAATTTTTAGTTTTTATTTTATTCGAAAAAAAGAATTTTACAGTTTCCTTTGCTAGTGCATGACCAGAGCAAATCCAAAGGGTGAAATCATTTTCTTTGACGGCATCGAACGAAGAGCACGAGAACTTAAGAAAGAAGTCAAAGAATCCCCAGGAAAAGCAAAGGAAGAGAGGGAAAAGCAAAAGAAATAATGGTGAACGGCCAAGACGAAAACCCTGCGATTGATGCCTGTAACGGTAGGATGGGCATCAAGATCTGCCGCCCAGACAACAGCAAGTTCCACCCAGACAGCAACCTCCAATTTCACCTAGGAAGCAACAACACGTACGTACCACCAGAGACTACTTGGAGCATGACATTAGGGGTTTTGACCCAAATGTTATAGAGCCTGAAATTGAGGCCGGCCATTTTGAGTTAAAGCCCGTGATGTTCAACGGGATCAACACATTGGGGCAATTTGGAGGGACTACCACAAAAGACGCTCGACATCACTTAAGTGGATTCTTGGACATATGCAGAGCTTTTGGGATATACAAAGTGCACCAAGACGTGTTAAGGCTGAGGTTATTCCCTATTCACTGAGGGATAGGGCAAACCGGTGATTGAACAACCAGCCAGTGTGGTCATTTAATACATGGATAGAGATGTGCAAGGACTTCTTAGATCGTTTCAACCCATCTAACGTAGCAGACAGATTGAGAAACGAGATCACAACCTTCCGACAAGGGGATGACGAGTCGATGTATGAAGGATGAGAGCAGTACCAACATATGCTAAATAACTTCATGGTTCATGGTTTTCCGGCTTGGACACATGTGTCAATGTTTTACAACAGGTTGAACAACCAAACTCGAATGATGCTCGATGCCTCATCCAACGGAATCATCCTCGACCGACCACCAGAGGAGGCACTGTGGATCTTGAACCAAGCCACCAAAAATGACTATAAGTTCCCAACAGCCCGCCGAGGGAGCATTAGACGGCCATCAGCTGTGAACAAAGTGGAAGCCTCAGAATTTATCATTGCCTTCCTCGACAAAATGACAGAGCTGGTCATGAACATGGCACAACCTACTGGAAAAGTCTATGAGCCCAAGGCTGTAGAGTCATTCTGTAACGAGTGTGGGGGCAACCACGATTACTCTGAATGTACTACATTTGCCAATCTCATGGAAGGATACGAGAGGAACAACAGGCCCACCACGAACACGTACAACCATGGATGGAAGAATCACCCAAACTTCTCCTAGAGCAATCTTAAAACCACCGCCAATCCACAACAGCAACAGGGAGGCTACCAACCGAACCAGTCTAGACAACAAGCTCAACAACCATAGAACAATAATTCACTCGAAGCAACTTTACATACTTTTATGTCTAAAACTGATGATTTTATTGTTCATACTAATAAGTTTATTGATAAAACTGAGTCATTTATGAACAGGACGAAGATGAGGATGAACAATCAAGAAGCTGCAATCAAGAACCTAGAGACCCAATTTGGGCAATTCACAGAGATCATAAGCAGCAGAACCATGGGTGCAGCATCCAACAGCACAAAGGTAGCAGCTAAACCCACGTATGAGCAGTGCAAAGCCATATCAACTAGAAGTGGGAAACAGTTGGACGAACCCATAATGGAAAAGCTGGTAGAGGAACAACCAGCTCAGAAAGACTGCCTACCGCGGCAGTATTAACACCAGCTGCCCCGACAGATGAACTTAACAGTAGCCCTGAGGCACATGATCCTTCACAGATCAAGTTCCCATGCAAGGAGCGTATATAGGACATCCGCTTACCGCCATCTTTCCCTAGAGGCTTAAGTAACAGAAGAAGGAGCACCAGTTCCAAAAATTCCTGGATATTCTAAAACAAGTGCACATAAATATCCCTCTCATTGAAGCCATCCAGAACATGCCCAACTATGCAAAATACCTATGTGACATGGTTTCCAAGAGGAAGAGAATTGAGGAGTTCGAAACAGTAGTTGTGATAGATGAGTCCATGGCTATGCTGTACAACAAACTGGCGCCAAAGCAAACACATCCAGACAGCTTTATTATACCACGCACAATCGTCAGCAACCATGCAACGAGAGCCCTATGTGACTTAGGAACCAGCATCAATCTGATGCCCAAGGAAGTTTTCGACAAGCTAGGTATTGGGCAAGCCAAACCTACTTCCATTATGCAGAAACTTGCTGATGACTCATTTGTACAACCGAGGGGTAAGATCGAAGACATCTTAGTTTGAGTGGGCAACCTTATTTTTCCACCAGATTTCCTCATCTTAGACTGTAAGGCCGATGAAAACGCCCCTATCATCCTTGGGCGACCATTATTGGCCACGGGCAGAACGTTAATAAATGTGGAGCATGGGGAGCTGATCATGAGGGTGGACAATCAAAGCATCAAGCTAAAGGTGTTACAGCCCTCAATAAAGGAAAAGGAAGGATGCTCGGACGCTCATGCCTCCAAAATCAACACTGAGATAGGGCAAGACAGCAACTGTCACGGCAGACCTAAGGGCAGGCTTAAGGACCCAACAACACACCACCTTATAGAACAGGAGGTCCCCAATGAGGAAAAGACAAGAAAAACCACCTCAGGAAGTGGTTATGTTCGAGAGATGCACCCAAATGCACTCCCAACATAACTTAATTAATTTAATTTTTATTCTCTTTATTTTTATGTTTTATGAATAGAATTTAATTTATTGCAATTTAGTATCTTTCTTTTAGGATTAGATTTTAAATCAGTTAAATTTATTATCCACATTTTTTTATTTTTCAGAATTTATTTTATTATTTAATTAATTATCGTTATTTCAGGCTTTAGGAATAAAAGAGCCGGACCAAGAAGAAGGCCCAACAAGGAGCCCGCCCACCATACCGCCAAGATAGCCAAGGGCGGCCCAACGAAAAACTGCGTAACGACTAGTTGCCTGCTAACGGCTAGCTGCCAACGGCTACATGAGTAACGTGTAGAAATCCCGTAACAAGCGCAAGACAATTTACCCGTTGGGCATTTAATGCCGCCACGACAACTCTCAGCAGCATCTATTTAAACCCCACTCTTCTCATTCATTCACTGTACTTTCATCTCTTTGTTAAACTCTTTTTGAATCCACTGTTTTTTCTCATAGTTTATTTTTATGTTTAATATTACAACAAATCGTCTCACACATGGCATCTGCATCCCAATCCAAACCCACCTTCTAACATTTCTGCTCCAAGGCAAATGAAAAGCGGTATAAGACCTAGTTCGTAAAACAAGCCATATGGGAAGAACAAGGGTTCCATTACTCAAAGAAGATAGGGCACCTCGACCTAGAGCCGACCTTATTTGAAACAATCCATAGCTAGGGGTGGGAGATGTTTGCACGACAGCCTGAGATAGCCAACATCAAGATGGTCCAAAAATTTTATGCCCACCACCCCCGCCCCGAGCTGTCGTTTGTATATGTCCGAGGGAACCCGTCAAACTAAACACCACCGTGATCAACAACTTTTATGGCCTCGAGATAGACGACAACCCCTATCCCGAGCTGTCATAAGTATATGTCCATGAGGCTGCCGACTACGACGGAATAAAGGGCAGGCTTAGCATGCCAAACACGCTGTAGTTGGCAGGAAAACATGGCAGCTCAGTCCAATGCTGCTGACCGGCCGCGTCTCGCCCTCATCCACTCTATCATAGTGAATCGACCCGTCAACGTTGGGGATATCATTTGGAAGGAGATCCACAATTGTTTTCGAAAATCAAAGGGCCAGTTGTACTTCCCCTCTCTTATCATCGGCTTATGTGCCAATTTCAATGTGCCTTCAAATCCCAACGATGAGATGACAACTGCCAATGAGGGTTGGACCAGAAAAGTCCGCTTGTATATGATGTAGGCCCAAGAGAAAGAACCCATCACACCCAGCCATCCCTCCGCTGCCCAACTTGCCACACCAGGCAGTACTGAAGCTGCCCAGACTAGTGAAGTCACTGCCATACTGCGCACTCTCATCGACATCAACAAAAGAATAGAGCAACAGTAATTGACCTTCATGAATTAAGTGGGGGAGGTCCAAGATGCCTTTGTGGCCTATCTCTTTCAAAAATTTTCCAATGACGGCCCCTCTCTGCCAACCTTCCCCGCTGACCTAGCCGCTGCAGCTGCACCTCGCGAAGGAACACCATCAGAAGCAGCTGCCCGCCATGTCGCCTTCTGCCGCCAGAAGCCCTCTCCGACGCACTACCCAACATACTCTGCCACCTCCGCTTCTAACACGGTGGTAGACACCCCCGAGATGCATCAGCAACATCTCTCTCCTGCCCACAAAGCATAAACGGTGGCAAACACCTCCACATCCAACGAGGTCGAGCAGACAACAACAACAATAACAGCAATAGCAACACCCATGGTGACAGACCCTCTGGCAGAACAAACGAAAGAGGCAACAAGGAAGAGGAAGTGACACATCATCTCTGCCGAGTCAGAAGATGAGGAGTTAGAATCCGAGACAGAAAAGAGTGAAGCACCTTGTGAATAACCTCGCCCCACTCCTAAGAGAGTCCAGCTTCCGCGGACAGCTAAAGAATCACCTGCGAAGTCAGCCGCCAAGACATCTGCCGGCCGTCGCCTTCTCATTCAATCTTCATCTTCCTCCTCTGTTGCAAAGACCCAAGCCTCCTCTCAGCCCTCAGCCAACTTCTAGTGTTTTTATTTCTTTTCTTTATTTAATTGTTTATTTTTATGTTTTAATTCTCATAATTTTATTTATCTTTATATTTTTCTTTTCTTTCTTTGGTGCATTGAGGGCAATGCCCGTCTCGAGTTTGGGGGGTTAGCACTCGTTTCTATTTCGGCATAACTAGTGCATATTAGGTTGCATAATGTACTTGCCTGAGAAATTAATTGAAAAAGTAAAAATTTGTTAGCACTTGTGCTTATTATTGGATAGCCGACTTTAAATTTTCGCACCAATTAAAAAGACTTTAAATTTGGGGAAAGCATGAAGTAAACTTAGAATTTTTCTATAAATCCCAAAAATTAAAAACACTAATGTTACTTGTTGAGTTTTTTAGAATTTCTGGTAAACATTGCCTGCTTGAATTATTTTAAAAATTCTAACATTGGTTGCAGGAAGCTGCCGCAACATGCAACAAACAGAAAAAGAAGCACTGTCACATCAGGAAAGAAATTTTTATGTTTTTTCCTAGAGGTATCCGAAACCGACTCTAGGAAGAATCATGTGCAAGGATACTCCTCTGCTATCAAAGTTCATGAATCTGAAAATCCTTGAAGTGACGGACAAATTAGCATGAGTGAATGAAAGCTTTCACGGAATGACTCGGCTCAATGGGTTTAGGGTTTTGTAGTTTTCTCCTATCTTAATTTCAGACCTAGAGAGTAGTTGTGATAAGATGAAACCGTTATTGCCATGATTAAATAAATGTGCTTACTTATAGTGCCTTGGCAGCAACCTTATATACCATGACAACATCCTTGTTTACTTAGAATGTACTTCAGATTCAGCCTGTACACAGTTTCTACACAGAGTGTACTGGAATTGTAGTTTAATTCTAAGGTAATTTATGCTCTTCTCCTCTCACAAATATAATGCAGGTGCCACGACCTTGAGGTGTTAAATCAAGTTTAAAACATGTTTTTTTTCTTTCTAATTAGTTCAAAGGGCAAGTATGTTTAGGTTTGCATTGCTTGAGGATAAGCAATAGTTTGAGTTTGAGGGTGTGTAAAGTGTCCATAAGTTCTATATTTTGTGCACATTCCATCTCATATTATTGATGTTCTTAAGTACAGTTTAGGCATAATTAGGTTCATGCATTGCATTTTATAGTATTCTTCACTTTGCCATGCTTTTATTTATTATCTTTTATTTGGTAAGGAAAAGATGTTGTGTTAGTTTAGTTTTAGTTTTAGGTACTAGAAGTTGGTAGAAGGAGAGAGGAGCTGAGAACATGATGCTGAGGCAGCAGACAAGGAGTTGTACTGATGCAGTTTTAGACAGAGACAATATCTGCCGCCGCCATACGTGCTGCCCAGAGCAGCAAGCTGAGGAAGTGGAGAACTACAATGCGATCTGTAGAGCAGAAAATCTTGATTCTAACGAGGCCATCCACTCTATTTTCTAATGCATGTAGCAGCAGACAGAGCCACCGAATGAGGAGTTTGAGATAACTTGCGGTGCAAGGCAACGAGAAGAAGTCCACATTAAACTAAAAGAAGTAAGAATTAAAGGTTACATTTAATGCAAAAACTACTTTGAAGACTTCTACTCCAAGGAGGACTTGACCTAGCTAATGCCTATATATACTCGATGTATTTTGTACTTGAAAACAACATAGGTTTTCTTTTAGACATAGTTTTGTCTTTCTTGCCGCCATTATGTTCTAAATTCTCTTTTGAGTTTGGGTTATGCTGTAAAATAATGTGAGAACGATTGTTTAGGTATTAAGTTTGTTTTTGCAATAAAACTTTCAAGGTTTGCTTATTCCATGCACTTCATAGTTTTCAATTAAGTTCGAAAGAGAGTCGAACTCATGAAAGGCATAAGTACGGTCGTCACACTAATCAAGTGTTGATCATTCCAGCCTAGACATAGGTTATGGTTTAAAGCGGCTAAAAGAGAACGAACCAACATTGTTGTCTTTGCAAGATTCACGCTGCGACTGGTATTATCGATAGTTGGCATGAAAAACATTCTGGCTTAGACATGCGCGAGATCACTTTCGAAGTGTTCTGTCAAGCCTTGAAGGTCTGCCAAGTTTGCCACTGAGACATACATTTGTTCCACTACCGAGGCAGCGAAAGCGTCAAAGCAGATAAAGTGCCATCTCTCACCGAGGCAGCAAAGTCTAGCATCGTAAAGCAACTTAACCTATTCAATGTAGTTTCACACTACGGAGAAGCATAATCTGACCCAGCCTATCACTCTGATCTTTTCCTCAATTACTTCTGTTTTATTTACTTTTAATTCTTTTACAAACTAAATCTTATTTGTGCATTTGCTTTTCTTCGTGCAAGAATTACAATTCGAGTAAGATGTCCAATCAATGTGGGAGACGATATTTTTTATACTGTAACATGACAGGAGTGTGCACTTGCGCTCATAAATAGAGAACACTCAAACGTTCTACAGCTATCACAATGATGCCTATCACTCGGCACCAACTCCGGAGCATACTAGCTCAATCGTACAAACTGGACCTTGTACTCAACCACCGTCATGTTCCCTTGCACAAAGGACATGAACTCCTTTTTTTTGTCATCCAAGTATCTGACTCCAAGATACTTCCTTTTAAAGGAAGATTGAAAGAAATCCCAATCCACCTCGTCTGGCTCCATGGCCGCAGTCACAGTCATCCACCATGCATATGCATCACCATGCAACAACGATACTGTACAACCAAGCTTCTAAGCATCATTGCACCCCGTCTGGTCCAAGATCCGGATTGTACCGGCCATCCATGCCTTGGGAGATAAACCACGATATTCTACATTTCCCATACTTTACAAGCGCTCCAATAGCAAACTCGATTGCCCAGCAGCAGTAGCTTGAACTTGCACTCCAGCAACCACAGCCTGGAATGCTCCCGTCATCACTTGTACCAAAGGCGTCAAATCACCCAACCCGGACCAACTTGTCTGTGTTGTGCTTGCTCCTCACCGCCAGGTGGTGGTGGTAGTGGAGGAGGTAAATTCGCACCATGTAGAACCTCGTTCTCCTGGTTACGTTGCCCATCAGCAGGAGCAACTGACCCAGAACATAACTCTCTCCTCAGTCCCAACATAGCATAAAGCATACTACACACATGTCACAACCATCATGCATCCCAAGCATCAAGATTCAGCCCAATCTATCATCATATATATAGCATCACCATCACATACTCAACATTTACATGCTTAAGGCACCCACCGGACAAAACAAACATCACCAAAAACACATATTCATATCTCAATTACTTACCAACAACTTACCATCATTCAAACCTTTCGAAACCTGGCTCTGATACCACCAAATGTAAGCCCCTTGACACGGCCTAACCAAAAGACCGAACCGAACTGGTCACACGGGAATATTAAAGTAAACCTGGAAGGTTTACCTCAATAAACGGTCATTTTTTCTCTTTTTATCTTTTCTAGATGCAAGTTAGGTTTCTATGTGTTTACACAAGCAGCTGATAAAACAACACCACACACGCTCATCGATTACTACCAATTCCAGTTTTAGGGCCCATTTTGTAAACTTATCACATTGCAAGGGTATTTTACCAAATTTGGTTTACTAACCTTTAATTAAGTTCATTACATGCATCTCTATCGAAACTTAGCTCAAATAATCTAATAGAACTCACTTGATTGCATACAAGACAAACATGGACCAAATTGCAAAGAAGTAGAACCTCAAAAGATTCCAAAAATAGTCATAACAGCCATTCATTTCGGAACAACAAGCTCTGTATTGGAACGAGTGTATCAAAACTGGAGCACATGTTTCGAAACGCGAGCTCATACCGAAATGACCCAAGACCCATTTCAGAACAAGGATTCACAACTTCAAAACGTACCGAAACGGTCCTCCCCGTTTCGATACCCGAAGGTATTTTCGAACATCCATTTCGAAACAAGCAAGGGTGTTTCGAAACACATGGGCCTGCGATGCTTAAATTTGCTGGTTTAACTCGAGTCTAATCATCCGAAACTAATCCAACATATACATAAACATGCTTGCAACTCAAATGCACTTCAACAATCATAAATTCATGGCAAGGACATCATCAAAGTATCGCTATCAACATCAATGATATCTAAAGGCATGCTTCCTAAGAAAAACAAGCACCAAAAGGTCAATTCTAAAATCCAATCAATTTCCAACACTAAAAGGCCATTTACATACCCAAATATGCATAACAAACTTGTACCAAACATTTATAGCATTGAACACCCTCATTGCCTTTATTACACTAGTTTAAAACCATGACGTACATTTATAGAGGTCTCTTGGAAACCACTTGAAGTTACTGCCTCCAAACCTCTAATTATCTGCATTGATGAACTAAAGAGAGCATAAGCATACAAGCTTAGTGAGGAATGCTCAAAACCAATAACATCATCAATGCACAAAACCATTTTTCACTCTTTTCAAATCCATCACGCCTTCTTTGAAAATGCATGTACTTCATCATTAAAATCAACATATAAACATCATGCAACAAGTATCAATTACTTCACAGCAATTAAACCATTCCTAAACAAAAATCAAGCCTTCCATGCACATTCACCAATATGCAAAGCTTAAGCTAAAACATGCATTTGCCAAATTATGCATCATCAACATTTCCATAACATTTCAATTCATTATATTGGCTTTCGAGTGATTAACAACATTCTTATTTCTCAAAAACATATCGGTTACACGAATTACCAAGGGTTGTCCCAAACCTGTCATACACTCCACCGGCATCTCAAAGCTCACACACGAGAGCAATCCTCAACCATCGTGACACCTGTGGTGGAGTATTCGGTACAATTACTACCCCTCAACACCACTCATCGGTAGATGCATAGCCCACTAACGAGAGACGGGACACATACAAGGTTCGCACCCAGGAGCTACCCTCAACCGTTGCAACCTTAAACATTCCTCAATCATTAGGGTACTTGGATGGAGTTTCGTTACAATCACAACCCCTCAACATCCAAGTCGACTTGTTTGTAGTGCACTCAATCCTATAGCCGACTAAATATATCTGATTTCATTTACAAAACACTTTGCACATGATCACTTGCCAATATAATCCATATTTCATGCATACCTCACTGTTTTTTAAAAGCATTCATAATAAGCCATAACTCAAGCATTAAACCATGCTCACAACTCGTGCATCAACACATGCATACAAGGATCACTTACCCAGTGTATCCTTAAACCACATGACATCATCAACAACATTTTTATATTCTCAAAACATGCTTTAAAACAGTAGGTAAACACAATTAAAAACAAAAGCAACCAAAGGCTCATACTAGCACAATCTGAGAGAGAAAATCACTTTACTTACTTTCGAACTTAGTAAGGTGTTTCAAGCTCTTACTAAGTTCCCAAAACCTTTTCTAAAACGTTTCTATGCTGGAAAATCAGTTTCCACTAACCGTGTAACCCCCTTAGCCCGGCCTAGACGGTTGACCCGAACTACGAAGATTACACGGGGAAAACAAAAGTCAACCCGAAAGTCAACCTTGATTAACGACCTTTTTTTCTTCTTTTTAACCTTGTCTAAATGCACATTAACCCTAAGCGTACTCTGATGAAACACATACGTGAAAAACACAACGATCAAATAATGATAAGGGACCCAATTGCACAAATCACAAATATTAGGGACCAAAATGTAAATTCAAGAAAATTGGATAACTTAACTGATTTTAAGGGTACCAATACTTAATTAGTCATATTACATGCTTCCCTGCCAAATTTCACCTTAAACGGACATCTCGAACTCAAGCAATTGCAAATACAATTTTCAGGACAAAAACGTAAAGCTTACAAACCTCAAAACCATTCAAATCAGTGCCCAACGGTCACCTGTTTCGAAACGGGGTTGACCGTTCCGAAACTAGGGTTCGTTCCGAGACCTGTATCGAAACAGGGTCTTCTAGTGGCCAAACCGTTTCGATACGGTCACCAGCCGTTTCGAGACACCAAGGCCATTACAGGCCTCCGTTTCGAAACACCTGTGAGTGTATCGATACGGGTTGCCCAGAAAGTGCAGAATTTGCTGGTTTAACATGCATTTAACCACTCAAACACATCCTAATGACTTCCTAATCATGCCAGCAAGTCAACATACATATATGGTACATGTTTGCAACATCAAAACACATTCATGGCATCAATCAAGGAAATTCACATGTCTATAGGCATGCACCCTAGTGTCCAAGATCAAGCAACCACAAAACATCAAAACAAACATCAAAATGGCCATTTACAAAACCAAATCATCAAAGGAACCATGCAACAATTAGGGAGTCCAAAACATCTCCCAAAACACAACCTAGGTTCCCATTGCCAAATATCAAAAACTAATAGTGTTGTGAAAACATTACCATACATGAGCTTAGCTTTCCCTTGGATTCTTAGCCTCCTTGTTGCCTCAAACACCTCAATTATCTGCATTATTGGTTCAGGAGAGAGAGCGTAAGCACAATTGCTTAGTGAGGCATGCTCTAAAGAAACAACATAATAATGCATTTTATAAAACTCCTTTCACAAAGCTTTTCAACACATAAACATCGTTTCTCATGCAACAATGCATACACATCAAGCATCTCATGCTTCATTAACATCAACATGTCATATTGGCTTCCAAGTGATAAACCATAAACATTTACAACATAAAACACAATTGGATACGCAGATTACAAGCGTTGTCTCATACGCTTCATACACACTACCGAACACACAAGGTGGAGTTTACCGGTACAATCAAAACCCCTCAACACCCGTGATGGAGTTTAACGGTACAATCACAACCCCTCAACATCACTCATCGGTAGTTGTATAACATCACTAACGATAACACGGGACACTCAACACAAGATCCACACATGGACTTTTAACCACCATTGTGATCTTAACCATCTCGTTAGTGTACTTGGATGGAGTTTACGGTACAATTACAACCCCTCCACATCCAAGGCGACTTTATTCACGGTGCACCCAATCCTATAGCCGGCTAACTATATCCGATTCAAGTACTTTAAAACCAACACATCACTTGCCAATATACATCATTTATCATCAATAATTCACTATTTTAAAGCATTTAAATCAAGCCATTTAACAACATGCATCACTATGCATCAAGTCCACATTTACAACAAGTCAAACAAAGTATCTCTTACCTTGAGCATCCTTCAACATATGGCTTTCAAAACCATCATTAACCATGCTAAAACATGCTTTCAAAACATAATTTAAACATGAAATTTATCAACAATGCATCGAACCACTCCATGGCTCATTCAAGAGAGTTTTTCCCGAAAACTTACTCTTGAGCTTAGTTAAGTTGCTTAGACATAAACTAAGCTCCCACACCTTCAAACATTCGTTACAAAGCTGGAAATCCAACTCCACTCAGCAATTTCGTTTCGCAAGCTTGCCCAAATGCCGTTCAAGCGTCCGGATCAACAACACAAGTGCCCGAAGATGTCTCCCATGTTTTAAACACATCAAAGCAGAGGATTAATGCATCATCATGCATTAAAATCTTCAGCCATCACACCTAAACTCGCTGCTCTAACCAATTCTAACATTTCGGCTACCAAACACAACCGAAATCACCTCCAAAACATAACCCAGCCAAGATCCATCACTTCTAACCATTTCTAAATATCAGTTAACATCCAAAATGAACCTAAACTCGCCCTTATACCTCCAGCTATAACAGAACACCAAGATCACCCCAAAAACCACCATTTTTATAAGCAAAAACTTAGGAAATTCAACCTATTCGGGATTGCATTGATCAAACCTCAATTACACATCATTAAACATCCAAAATACATTTAAAAACCATCTCAAAACAGATCCCAAACAAACACCACGGATTTCTTCAAGATTTCTTCCAAATCTTGAGTTTTAAGCCAAAATCAAGTTCATATCATTAAAACCTTTTGTAAAACTGAAATTAAGGATTGATAACTTGGGAATTTCAGTAAAGAACTGAGTATTTAGAGGACAAGATCAACCTTACCTCTAAATGTAGATTTCTCCTTGTTTAGAGCCAAATTCCTTGAAAATTCAATAAGCAAATCAAGAGGATTTGATGTAGAAAGGATTATGAATTGATTGTTCATTAAATCCTCATCAATTGAATTGAAAACCAATGGAAAAGATGTTGGAGAATAGTGTTTGGTTGAGGGAATTTTGAGAGAAAATGAGATGAGAAAGTTTTAAGAAAAATTAGTTATGAAAATCTAAAAATTGGTTTTCTCTTTTACATTTATTTAATTAAACATTAATTAAATCATTTAAATCTAAGAAAAATCTGGAGAAATCATTATTGGGTAAATTAGCTCGTTAAAGATTCAAAGTTCCAATCCTTACAAAACAGTCACCACTCAACTTTTCAAAAATCGCATTTTAGTCACTATTTCAAAATGTCGCACTTCCAAACCTTATTTTGTAAAATTGATTTCACCACTCTCTTATATATATTAAAAGAGAGTTTTTAGATATTTTTCCATATTTTTAAAGCATCCCGAACTAGGCTTTCCCTAAAATCACCTTTTATATTCGAACCGAAAATCAGACCAGTCCGGTTCAGACCCTAAACTTCTAAGCCCAAAATTGGGGTGTTACAACTCTCCCCCCTTAAGAAATTTCGTCCTCGAAATTTACCTAGAGGAAAGAGGTACGGAAACTGCTTCTTCATCTCATCCTTTCTTTCCCATGTGGCTTCCTCAACACCACGATGCTTCCACAACACCTTTAGCAAATCAATGGTATTGCCTCGAAGAACTTTACTGTCCGAATCCAGAATTTCAACCGGCTCCACATCATAGGTCAAGTCTGGATTCAACTCCATTTCCTCCACAGGCATAACATGCGAAGGATTCGATCTATACCTCCGAAGCATAGAGACATGAAACACATCATGAATCTTTTCCAATTCTTGCGGCAATCTCAGCTTGTATGCAACAGGACCCACATGTTCAATCACTTCGTATGGTCCAATGTACCTAGGGCTCAACTTACCCTTTCGGCCAAACCTCATCACCTTCTTCCAAGGCGAAACCTTCAAAAACACACGGTCACCTACCCCAAACTCAATCTCCTTACGCTTCAAATTCGTGTAATACTTCTGTCGATCAGAAGCTGCCTTCAATCGCCCACAAATGAGCTTCACCTTCTCGGTGGTTCCTTTCAACAAAGCTGGCATTGAAACCAACTTCTTACCTGTTTCAGCCCAACAAAGAGGAGTTCTGCATTTTCTCCCGTACAAGGCCTCATATGGTGCCATTTGAATACTTGCCTGGCAGCTATTGTTATAAGCAAACTCCACCAAAGGCAAATGCTTCTCCCGAGAGCCTTGAAACTCAATCACACAACACCTCAACATATCCTCCAGCACTTGGATAACACAATCAGACCGTCCATCCGACTGTGGATGATAAGAAGTACTGAAATTCAGCCGTGTACCCAAAGCTTGATGCAAACATTCCCAGAAACGTGATGTAAACCTCGGATCTCTATCCGACACTATAGACTTTGGCACACCATGCAGCCGCACAATCTCAGCAATGTACAGCTCCACAAGCTTATCCAATGTGTACGTAGTATGCACAGGTAAGAAATGCGCACACTTCGTGAGGCGATCCACAATCACCCACACCGAATTCTTCTTCAATGGCGACAAAGGCAAACCAGACACAAAGTCCATGGTAATCCATTCCCACTTCCACTCAGGAATCCTCAACGGTTGCAACAACCCAGAAGGAAACTGATGCACAGCCTTAACTCGCTGACAAACCATGCACTTACTCACATACTCAGCAACATCTTTCTTCAAACCCACCCAATAGTACTCATCTCTAAGATCACGGTACATCTTAGTACTACCAGGGTGCATACCAAAAGGAGTACTATGAGCTTCAGTCAGAATAGCACGCCTCAACTCAGCATCATTGGGCACTACTATCTGACTCCCAAAACATAGAACTCCATCATCATTAAAATAGAAATCCGATGGTCTATCCTCAGCAATATCCTGAACATGTGGCACCAATGAATCATCCAACATCTGCTTTTTCTTAATCAACTGAACCAAAGAGGGTTTCACTTGAAATTCAACCACAAGACATCCATCTCGTGAAATACTCAAACTGGCAAACATAGCCCTCAACTCCATTGCCACCTTCCTACTCAAGGCATCCGCCACAACATTAGCCTTTCCTGGATGGTATTCGATCGTCAGATCGTAATCTTTAAGCAACTCCACCCAACGTCGTTGCCTAAGATTCAACTCCTTCTGTGACATCAGATACTCAAACTTTTGTGATCCGTGTACACAGTACACTTCTCACCATACAGGTAATGTCTCCAAATTTTCAAAGCAAAGACCACCGCAGCTAACTCTATATCATGCGTAGGATAATTGCGCTCATGCACCTTCAACTGGCGCGATGCATAAGCCACCACCTTACCCTCTTGCATCAACACACACCCAAAACCAACATAGGATGCGTCACTATACACCAAAAACTCTTTCCCTGATTCAGGCTGAACCAAGATAGGAGCTTGCGTCAAGGCTACCTTAAGCTTCTCAAAAGCCTGTTGTCTCGCTTCTGTCCACTCATACTTGACATCCTTCTGCAACAACTTCGTCAAAGGTGCAGCAATCTTTGAAAATCTATCCACGAACCTCAGGTAGTATCCCGCCAAACCAAGGAAACTACGGACTTCATGAACAGACTTAGAAGGCTTCCAATTCATCACTGCCTCAATCTTCTAAGGATAAACACCAATCCCCTCAGCAGAAACCACATGACCAAGGAAAACAACCTCCCTAAGCCAGAATTCACACTTGCTCAGCTTAGCATAAAGCTGATTCTCCAACAAAGCCTGCAACACAATCCTCAAATGCCCTTCATGCTCCTCTTCAGTACGAGAGTACACAAGGATATCATTGATGAACACCACAACAAACTTGTCCAAGTATTCATGGAACACTCTATTCATCATGTCCATAAAAGCTGCAGGAGCATTCGTCAAACCAAACGACATCACAAGGAACTCATAACGCCCATACCTCGTTCTGAAGGTTGTTTTTGGCACATCCACATCCTTCACCTTCAACTGGTAATACCCTGACCTCAAGTCAATCTTAGAGAACATTGCCGCTCCCTGAAATTGATCAAAAAGATCATCAATCCTTGGTAATGGATACTGATTCTTGATAGTCAACTTATTCAGCTGACGGTAATCGATGCACATTCTCATGGTGTCATCCTTTTTCTTCACAAACAAGACCGGTGCACCCCAAGGTGACACACTCGGCCGAATGAAACCACGGTCAAGCAACTCTTGAAGTTGCGTTTTCAGCTCCTTCAACTCCTTAGGTGCCATTCGATAGGAGTAATGGACACTAGAGTCGTGTTTTCATACAGCTCAATTCCAAACTCCACCTCTCGATTAGGAGGCAATCCAAGTAACTCCTCCGGAAACACACCAGGAAATTCTCGCACAATCCTGATATCTTGAACCCGCAACTCCTTAGAGCTAGGATTCACCACAAAGGCTAGGTAGGCTTCACAACCTTGCCTCAGCATTCGACTTGCTTCCAATGTAGACACCACATTGGCAAGAAACTTCACATTCTCACCAACCACCACTACCTCATAATTATCCGCAAGCTTCAACGAAACTCGCTTGTTCTCAAAATCCATCACATCTCGATGTTCAACAAGCCAATCCATACCAAGGATTACATCAAAACCATGGAATGGCAATTCCATGAGATCAACATGAAAAACATGATTTTGCACAACCAAGGGACATCTTCTATACAACTTCTGTGTCACCACGGTCTCACCAAAGGAACTAGTTACACGCATACCAACATCCAAAGACTCATCAGGCAAACCAAGCAATTGAGCTAGTTCACACAATATGTATGAGTGCGTAGATCCAAAATCAATCAAGGAAAGTAATGACAAGGATTGCAAAGTAAAGGTACCTGCGATCACATTCGTGTCATTTCTCCCCTCTCGCTGAGCATACACTTGAGCCTGGCCACCACCCTAAGGTTGAACAACCACCACATGCGCCAAATTCCTCCCACCATCATCTCTATGCTGGAAGTTACCACGGCCGCGCCCACGACCTCTTTGAGGTGCAACATCTCCAGGAGCACGTCCCTGACAAACACTAGCCAACAAAGGACACTCCCTCCTCATGTGGTCTGTCGAACCACAATTCCAGCACGAATTACCAGTCACTGCAACAGGAGCCTGAACCTCCCTCGCTGCTCGAGGACAATCACGCCTCAAATGGCCACGCGATCCACACGTCCAGCACGTGTTCTGATCAGCTCTCATCATGTCTCCCTAAACAGGCGCACCATGCCCTCCATTACCACGCCTAGCAGAAGACTAATACCTCTTATCTCGTCCTCTCTTGTTTCGTCCACCACCAGAACTATACTCAGCAGCTCTTTTGCTCGAGCCAGAACTAACACCTCTGGAAGACAAACCCAGGTTCTGCTCAATGTCCTTTGCCCTACTCACCAACACATCAAACTATGTATACTCAGCTGCAAGCATAAAGGTCTTCACATCCGACATCAAACCATAACGGAAACGCTCACACCTCTCCCGCTCATCAGGGATAAGCTCAGGTGCGTACAGGCTAAGGCGGACAAACTGGATCTCATACTCAGCCACCGTCATGCTTCCTTGTACAAGAGACATGAATTCTCTTTTCTTTTCATCCAGGTATTGCACACCTAGATACTTCTGCTTGAACGCGTTCAGAAAGAACGTCCAAGTCACATCAGTTTCCTCCATCCCGGAGACAGTGGTCGTCCACCAAGTATACGCATCATCATGTAACAGTGATACTACACAACCCAACTTCTGCACATCGTTGCAGTTCATTTGTCCCAATATTCTCTTGGTGCTTTCCAACCAAGATTTAGAACCCTCAGGAGTTAATCCTCTGAACTCAATCCCTCCCAGACTGCGAAGACGTTCCAAAGGTAATCTCACACCAGCATCTCCCTGATGCGCAGCTCCGTGAGCTCCAGCTATTGCTGCCTGAAAGGCTCCAGCAATAGCCTGTATCAAAACTGTCATGTCAGGAGCAGCTTGCCCCTGCACACCATCAGGTCCAACGACCCCAGCTCCAGCACCAACACCAACATTTTCACCTCCAGCACCACCATCGCCGGGTGATCCACCACCAGGATGAGGAGGTATATCCAAAACATTATCAGCATTGTCCTCATTCTCGTTTTGAGCCATAGCTCGCATATTAATTCTCGTCTCTCTACGAGGTCCCATTCACTAAAACAATGCAATGACATAATGCAATAAACATAATTGGGCTCAACAGGGTAAGTAATCCAAGTACTCAAGCTCATTTTTCAAAAAAAAAAACAATTCTTTTCATTAGTTTTGATATGGCAATGGGTTCCTCTAACATTCTTCCACACAGCATAACATCACAATTGCAACATACTTACAATTCACACATCATACTTTCATTAAAAAGGCATATCATGCAATCACACATACTTCACCCACATAACCATTCCAATTTACACGAGAACTCAGCTCTGATACCACCAAATATAACCCCCTTAGCCCGGCCTAGACGGTTGACCCAAACTACGAATATTACCCAGGGAAAACCAAAGTCAACCCGAAAGTCAACCTTGATTAACGAACTTTTTTTCTTTTTAATCTTGTATAAATGCACACTAACCCTAAGTGTACTCTGATGAAACACATACGTGAAAAACACAGCGATCAAATTATGATAAGGGACTCAATTGCAAAAATCACAAATATTAGGGACCAAAATGTAAATTTTGGAAATTTGGAGGACTTAACTGATTTTAAGTTTACCAATACTTAATTAGTCATATTACATGCTTCCCGGAAAAATTTCACCTTAAACGGACATCTCGAACTCAAGCAATTGCAAATACAATTTTCAAGATTAAAACGTAAAGCTTACAAACCTCAAAACCATTCAAATCAGTGCCCAACGGTCACCTATTTCGAAACGGGGTTGACCGTTCCGAAACTCGAATTCGTTCCGAGACATGTATCGAAACAGGGCCTTCTAGTGGCCAAACCGTTTCGATACGGTCACCAGCCGTTTCGAGACACCAAGGCCATTACAAGCCTCCGTTTCGAAACACTTGTGAGTGTATCGATACGGGTTGCCCAGAAAGTGCAGAATTTGCTGGTTTAACATGCATTTAACAACTCAAACACATCCTAATGACTTCCTAATCATGCCAGCAAGTCAACATACATATATGGTACATGTTTGCAACATCAAAACACATTCATGGCATCAATCAAGGAAATTCACAAGTCTATAGGCATGCACCCTAGTGTCCAAGTTCAAGCAACCACAAAACACCAAAACAAACATCAAAATGGACATTTACAAAACCAAATCATCAAAGGCACCATGCCACAATTAGGGAGTCCAAAATATCTCCCAAAACACAACCTAGGTTCCCATTGCCAAATATCAAAAACTAATAGTGTTGTGAAAACATCACCATACATGAGCTTAGCTTTCCCTTGGATTCTTAGCCTCCTTGTTGCCTTAAACACCTCAATTATCTGCATTATTGGTTCAAGAGAGAGAGCGTAAGCACAATTGCTTAGTGAGACATGCTCTAAAGAAACAACACAATAATGCATTTTATAAAACTCTTTTCACAAAGCTTTTCAACACATAAACATCGTTTCTCATGCAACAATGCATGCACATCAAGCATCTCATGCTTCATTAACATCAACATGTAATATTGGCTTCCAAGTGATAAACCATAACCATTTACAACAAAAAACACAATCGGATACACGGATTACAAGCGTTGTCCCATATGCTTCATACACACTACCGAACACACAAGGTGGAGTTTACCGGTACAATCACAACCCCTCAACACCCGTGATGGAGTTTAACGGTACAATCACAACCCCTCAACATCACTCATCGGTAGTTGTATAACATCACTAACGAGAACACGGGACACTCAACACAAGATCCACACATGGACTTTTAACCACCATTGTGATCTTAACCATCTTGTTAGTGTACTTGGATGGAGTTTACGGTACAATTACAACCCTTCCACATCCAAGGCGACTTTATTCACGGTGCACCCAACATATCACTTGCCAATATACATCATTTATCATCAATAATTCACTGTTTTTAAAGCATTTAAATCAAGCCATTTAACAACATGCATCACTATGCATCAAATCCACATTTACAACATGTCAAACCAAGGATCTCTTACCTTGAGCATCCTTCAACATATAGCTTTCAAAACCAGCATTAACCATGCTAAAACATGCTTTCAAAACAGAATTTAAACATGCAATTTATCAACAATGCATCGAACCACTCCATGGCTCATTCAAGAGAGTTTTCCCGAAAACTTACTCTTGAGCTTAGTTAAATTGCTTAGACTTAAGCTAAGCTCCCACACCTTCAAACATTCGTTACAAAGCTGGAAATCCAACTCCACTCACCAATTCCGTTTCGCAAGCTTGTCGAAACGTCGTTCAAGCCTCCAGATCAACACCACAAGTGTCTGAAGATGCCTCCCCTATTTTAAGCACATCAAAGCAAAGGATTAATGCATCATCATGCATTAAAATCTTCAGCCATCACACCTAAACTCGCTGCTCTAACCAATTCTAACATTTCGGCTACCAAACACAACCGAAATCACCTCCAAAACATAACCCAGCCAAGATCCATCACTTCTAACCATTTCTAAACATCACTTAACATCCAAAATGAACCTAAACTCGTCCTTATACCTCTAGTTATAACAGAACACCTAGATCATCCCAAAAACCACCATTTTCATAAGCAAAAACTTAGGAAATTCAACCTATTCGGGATTGCATTGATCAAACTTCAATTACACATCATTAAACAACCAAAATACATTTAAAAACCATCTCAAAACAGAGCCCAACCAAACACCACGAATTTCTTCAAGATTTCTTCCAAATCTTGAGTTTTAAGCCAAAATCAAGTTCATATCATTAAAACCTTTTGTAAAACTTAAATTAAGAATTGATAACTTGGGAATTTCAGTTAAGAACTGAGTATTTAGAGGAGAAGATCAACCTTACCTCTAAATGTAGATTTCTCCTTGTTTAGAGCCAAATTCCTTGAAAATTCAATAAGCAAATCAAGAGGATTTGATGTAGAAAGGATTATGAATTGATTGTTGATTAAATCCTCATCAATTGAATTGATAACCAATGGAAAAGATGCTGGAGAATAGTGTTTGGTTGAGGGAATTTTGAGAGAAAATGAGATGAGAAAGTTTTAAGAAAAATTAGTTATGAAAATCTAAAAATTAGTTTTCTCTTTATCATTTATTTAATTAAACATTAATTAAATCATTTAAATCTAAGAAAAATCTAGAGAAATCATTCTTGGGTAAATAAGCTCCTTAAAGATTCAAAGTTTCAATCCTTACAAAACAGTCACCACTGAACTTTTCAAAAATCGCATTTTAGTCACTATTTCAAAATGTCGCACTTCCAAACCTTATTTTGTAAAATTGAATTTACCACTCTCTTATATATATTAAAAGAGGATTTTTAGATATTTTCCATATTTTTAAAGCATCCCGAACTAGGCTCTTCCTAAAATCTCCTTTTATATTCGAACCAAAAATCAAACCGGTCCGGTTCAGACTCTAAACTTCTAAGCCCAAAATTGGGGTGTTACACACCGACTTGCGAAACCACACTTGCTGACGTAATAATTATTCGTCCAAAGCCTCCAAAACTACTTCGTTCGATTCCAGAACACTACTATTTTCAACACATTAAAACAGAGATTCAATGCATCATAATGCATCCAAACACTAGCACTTTACCAGAAACCCGCAGCCTTGCTCTAAAGCATCAAATTACCCAACCGAAACAACAGAGATCTCAATCGATTGATCTCCAAACTCAGCCCAGCCATCAACCAACACTACCAACACATTTTAAGCATAAATCAACATAAAAAACAACCTAAAACCATCCTTATACCTCCAGCAACTCAGATCTCAAATCACACCCCAAAAACCTAACCAAAAACATTTTAAAAACTAAAGATCTCAAGGATTTCATGATTAATATGATTAAGACTCTATTTCAAAATCATAAACCTTTCAAAACTCAATTAGAAACCATCTCAAACAAACCAAATCAAAACAACTCCGAAAATCACATTAAATCATCTTTCCTATCAAGATTTCATCATTTTATCAAAATAATAATAAAACCTCAATGAAAACATAGATAAATAGTCAAATATTTTTGGAATTTCATTAAAGAACATTGATTAGAGGGTTAGCACAAAATTTACCTACAATCCTTGCTTCTATTCTGATTTGGCAAGTTTAGCTTTCAAGAATCTTGAAGAAATTTGAGAGAAAATGAAAGTAATTGAAATCTAGAAAATGAGAGAAAATGGAGAGTGTTTGGCTGAAGTGAAATGAAGAGAATGAAATGATCGTCAAATTTTGTTTAACCAACATAACTACCTCTTTAATTAAATCATTAAAAAGCCACTTTAATATTTAATAAATCATTTAAAACACATGCCAAATTAGAGAAAAGGCTTGATTACCAATTAGCTCCCTAAAGATTTTAAGATTTTGACTCTTTTTGAAAAACACTCCTTTTCCACATTTTTAAAACTTTACATTTTGGTCACTACACAAAATGTATACTTCCCAAAACTTGTTTTGCAAAAATGATTAAGTCAACCTCTTAAATATATTTTTAGAGAATTTTAAGAAATTTTATCATATTTTTATCTCATCACGAACCTTGATTCACCCGAACCACCTTTAATGATTCGATCCACCGATTACCAATTCCACTAGCCTTACCTGACACGCAAAACATTGGGGCGCTACATTATATCTCCTGCAACACCAAAACAACATTGTCACCACAAAAACCCAAATCTAACAACCTAGCAACTAGAGATCCAAGTCATTTCGAGATTACTAAGATAAAACCTTTATTTCAACATCATTTAACATTCAAAACATGATTGAAATCAATCTCAAATGAACCAAAATAGTACATTACAAAAATCTTAAGAAATCATGTTTCAAGGCTTGATCTAACCATTTTCATTAAATAGATTATAAAACCTTATTAAGAAACACAATTAGACAGCCAAAGAGTTGGGAATTTCATTAAATAACCTTGATTAGAGGAGATAAAAGAAAGATCACCTCTATTAAAAGCTTTTTCCCTTGGTTGGCAATGATTTAGATGAAAACCTTCATGAAATCCATAGCTAGTTGATGTACAAATCCATGAGAACCACTTAGAAATCTAGAGTGGGTGAAAAGAGATAAATCTTTTGAGATTTTAGTGATGTGAAAATAGTTTGGCTGATGGGAAAGTTGAGAGAAAAAATTATGAGAAAGGTAGTTCCGTAAGAAAATGTTTTAGCCTTTTAAAAATCATTTTTGTTAAAACCCATTTAATAAATTAATTTATTAAATATTTTAAAAATACTAAATCAAGGGAAAAGGCTGATAACACCTTGGTGTAATAGCTCCCTAAAGTTTTTAAGTTTTGGTCGTCTTTCATAACGGTCTTTTGTAAAACCTATGTTTGATTTTGATATAACTAAGTATGTTAAAGATTAAATTGAAAACTTGAAATAGATTTCTAAGTCCCTTAAATGATTTATAAATCACCAACACTTTAAACTGATTTTGAAAAACTCAAACTCCAAATATTTTCTAAGTGTTCCAAGGCCAAAGTATTGAAAAACGTCCAGGCGTATCGATACGCTTCCAGCCGTATCGATACCTTTTTTAAAAATTTGGCTACTAGAAAGACGTGTTTCGATACGCTCTTTACCGTATTGATACGCTTCCAGCCGTATCGATACCTTTTTTAAAAAGTTGGCTACTGGAAAGACGTGTTTCGATACGCTCTTTACCGTATCGAAACAGCGTATCGAAATAGATTCAATCTGTATCAATACGCCCCTCCGTAAAAACTGAAGGAGTTTGAATAGAGTACTGATACGGTTCCACCCATATTGATACGGTTTTAACGGAATTTTTAATTCGAAGATCTTTAAATATTTTCGACCGTTGGTGTCAGTTGTTAGGTAACTAACATTTAAAGTGGTAGTTGTCCTGTATCGATACAATGTACCTCGTATCGAAACGGAAACTTCTAGTGAGCTAAGTTGAGAAAAAGGTATTGATACGGTCTTATTCGTATCGAAACGGTCCCTTTCTCGTATTGATACGCTTACACGCGTATCCATACGCCCTCTATATTAGTGTGTAACGACTCTTTCTGTTTTGAGACAGGTATCGATACGGGTCTTCGTGTACCGGTACGGATAGCTGCAGAAGTGCATTTATGGTGGAAAGAGAGGGTCCCAACGGCTATAATCAATACCTTAACCATCCAAATAGCTAGAATTGATAGAGAAGGTATAAATTGAAGCTTACTGAATACCAGCAACAACTATTGCATCAAAGATAAACATCCAAGCAAAAATCCAAGCTCACTGTGCTTATTTTCCAATTTCTTGTAAACCCCAAATTGTGTTGTATTCAATTCCTATCCTATATCAAATTTGGGTTGAGTGTTTGTACTTAAAGGGGAAACATTGTATTTGAGAGATATCTTTCTTGCCTAAATTCTTCTTTGTTCACTTGTGAGGGTTTGGTCAAATTTTGAGTAGAAAATTTGACTGGTTGTGTAAAGGTTACCTTCTAAGCCTTGAAAAGGGGAACAACAAATTAGTGAATTGTTGCAAATCCTTAGTGATAACTAAGGTAGTGGATGCAGAGTTCATTTGGAACTTGAACCGCTTTAAAATTCTTTGTTCTTCAGTTTTAGCTATCATTTTTCTCCAACAATTTTTAAAAGCTCATTTCACCCCCTTTGGCTTTGATCAATCTATTGATCCACTCAACAATTGGTATCAAAGCCTACCTCTTTGAAGGATTAAAAACAAAAAGAGGAGTTCCTAGGAATAATGTGATCATCCAAAAATCAAGCCATGGCATCTACCTCCGGGTCAAGCATGTACTAGTCTCAATCTACCACAAAACTGACATTCTTCAACGATGATAACTATCCATTTTGGAAGAACCGGATGCACATCTTCATCAAATCCAATGATTACCTAGTTTGGGATGTCATTGAAGATGGTCCCTATATTCCATTGAAGTGGGATGATGAAGGAAGATTGGTTCTAAAGAAGAAGATTGAGATTAGTGAAGATGAGAGAAAGAAGATCCAAAGAAATGATAAAGCACTTCACATGCTATTTTGCTATTTCAGTCCCGACATCTACTCCAAAGTCTCCTCTATTGAGAGTGCCAAGGAAGTGTGGGATACACTAGAGACCACCTATGAAGGAACTAGTGATGTGAAGGAGACCAAGATTGTAATTCTCAATCTTAGCTATGAGAATTTTAAAATGGAGCCCAACGAAACCGTGTCCAAGATGTTTTATCGCTTCTCAACAATCGTCAACGGGCTTAAGGGTTTTGGAGAGACAATCCCTGAAGACAAACTAGTCCGAAAGCTACTCTACTCACTTCCCGAATCCTGGGATGGGAAGAGAACCGCCATCATCGAGGCCAAAAACTTGAAGACACTCAAACTTGATGAGCTAGTGGGTTCTCTCCTTACTCATTAGATAATGAAGCAAGGAAGGGAAGATGCAAAGAAAAAGGAAGAGAGAAGAGTGGAGAAGCTAGAGGTAGAAAAGAAGAAGAAGATAGGAGTGGCTCTCAAAGCTTCATTACATGAGGAGAGCACTTCTAGTGAGGAGGATGACCTAGAGGAATTGGCTATGATAGCCAAAAGGTTCTCACGATTCATGAGGTTCAACTGAGGAAGGAAGATTCAAAGAAAAATGGTTTCAAGGGCAACAACAAAGAAGAAGAGAGGGATCAAATCATTTGCTACGAGTGCAAAAAGCCCGGTCACATTCGTTCGGAGTGCCCTCAACTCAAGAAGAAGGGCTTCGAGAAGAAGAAGAAGCTCAAAGCCAAGCTTGCTACTTGGAGTGACGAGGAGTCATCCAAGGATGACGAACACGAAGTGGCCAACCTTTGCCTCATGGCACTTGAGGAGGATTCCTCCATGGTAACCTCTAACTCATCATCTTTTGACTTTACATTTGATGAATTACATGATGCGTATGATGAGTTGAAAGAGGTTCATGATGAGTTAGTTGAGAAGTACAAAGAGTCGGTCATTAGAAATAAGAAGATTATTTCGGAATTAAATGATAAAAATGACTCACTTTCTCAAGCTAACTTAAAATTTGTGAAAAAGATTTTAGGTTTAAAATATGAACTTAAATTCTTCCAAGATGAAAATGTAGACCTAAATAATCTTCTTTCTCAATGCAATAGTGAACACCAAAAGGTGTTAGATTAGCTTAACAAGCTCAAAGAGTCTTTAAAAAATGTTGGTAATTTGAAGCATGAAAAAGGTGAGTCATCTAAAATAAACCAACCTAGGAGAAAGACTCATAACTACAAACAAAGTGGCTTCCCTAGACATAATAGAACTAAAAAGATTAGAAGTGTATGGGTTCCTAAGGAACTTGTCAAGTCTAATAATATTGTTGCTATGTCACCTTGGATTCCTAAGGGAACCAAGCTTTTGGGAGCTAACACTCGTGGATCCAAAATGATTTTGGTACCAAAAACAAAAGTTTAATATCTTTGTTTGCAGGGGGCATTGCTACAAGTCCAAAGCACAAAGTCAAAATTCATGGTACCTTGATAGTGGATGCTCGAGGCATATGATCAGAAACATGAGTAGATTCATGGACTTAAAGCAAAAATGTGGAGGAGTAGTGACATTTGGTGACAACTCCAAAGGCTACATTAAAGGTATTGGCTCCATAGGTAATCACTCTACTATTCTCATTGAAAATGTTTTATATGTCGATGGTCTTAAACATAATTTGTTGAGCATAAGCCAATTATGTGATAAAGGGTTTAATGTCTTATTTGATAAAAATGGGTGAAAATCGTTGACATTAAATCAAATAATATTATGCTCATAGGTCATCGCATAGGTAATATTTACATGGTGCATTTAAATGACATACATACATCACATGCATGTTTAGTAGCTCAAAATGAAAATGATGCATGGCTATGACATAGGAAACTAGGACATGCTAGCATTAGTTTTTTAGAAAAATTAGTTTCCCTGGATCTAGTTAGAGGTCTACCCAAAATCAAGTTCTCAAATGTCAAAATATATGATGGATGCTCTAAGGGTCAACAACATAAGTCATCCTTTAAATCCATTAATGATGTTTCCACAAGTAGATGTTTACAACTTATTCACATGGATTTATTTGGGCCTATTATGACTATGAGCTTGGGTGATAAATCTTATGCATTTGTACTTGTTGATGACTATTCTAGATTTGCTTGGGTTCTATTTTTAAGTACTAAAGATGAGGCTTTAGAAAAATTCATCACATTTTCAAAATTAACCCAAAATGATCTTGAACTTAGGTTTCTCATATTAGAAGTGATCATGGAACCGAATTTCAAAATCTAGGGTTTGAAGAGTTTTTAAATGAAAATGGTATTAGCCACAATTTTTCGGCTCCTCGAACTCCTCAACAAAATGGGGTAGTTGAGAGGAAAAATAGAACTTTACAATAAATGGCTAGAACCATGCTTTGTGAAAATAATTTACCTAAATATTTTTGGGCGGAAGCCACAAACACCGCTTGATACATTGTAAACCGAATAATGATTAGGCCACTTTTAAAGAAAACACCATATGAGATTTCAAAATCTAAAAAGCCTAACATTAGCTATTTTCATCCATTTGGTTGCAAGTGTTTTGTTTTAAATAATGGAAAAGATAACTTAGGTAATTTTGATGCAAAAACTGATGAAGCTATTTTCTTAGAATATTCCTTAAACTCTAAAGCCTATCGAGTATTTAAAAAGAGAACTTTAGTAGTAGAAGAGTCTATTCATGTTGTATTCGATGATAACCTCCTTCCAAGGAAGGATTCTTCTGACGATGATGATGTAGGAATCATTGATGCCTTTGATGGAGGACAAACTTCAAAGGAGGATGAGATTCCACAAAAAGAAAAGGATACACAAGATCCACCTCTTGAAGCCTTGAAGGACTTGGCTCTTGAGGAAAAGGAAGTGAGCTACCCAAGGGAGTTCAACTATATCAAAGGTGGTGAAATCTTGGGTGATCCATCCAAGGGCTAACCACTAGATCTTCTCTTAAACTTATGAACCATGTTGCATTTATCTCATGCATAGAGCCTAAGAATATAAAAGAAGCATTAAAAGATGACTTTTGGATTATGGCTATGCTAGAAGAGTTAAATCAATTTGAGAGAAGTAATGTTTGGAAATTAGTTGATAGGCCTAGTAATCAATCTACTATAGGAACTAAATGGGTCTTTAGGAACAAACTAGATGAGAGTGGTAACATTGTGAGAAATAATGCTAGATTAGTAGCTCAAGGTTACACTCAAGAAGAGGGAATAGACTTTGATGAAACCTATGCAACCGTAGCTAGAATGGAGAGTCTCACCTTATGGTCGTTAAGAGAATCTTTAGGAACCTTAGTGATACTCCTTCTTTAGGCCTTTGGTACCCTAGAGACTCAACCTATGAGTCGTTAAGAGAATGCAAAGCCTCAAGCCACACCTATGAGCTCATCTACGAAGCTTAACAAAGATGAAGGAGGTAAGTGTGTTGACTCTAAGCTTTATGGTTCTATGATTGGATCTTTGCTTTACCTTACCGCAAGTAGACCGGATATTTTGTTTAGTGCTTGCTTGTGTTCTAGGTTTCAAGCTAGTCCTAGAGAGTCTCACCTTATGGCCGTTAAGAGAATCTTTAGGAACCTTAGTGATACTCCTTGTTTAGGCCCTTGGTACCCTAGAGACTCAACCTTCAACCTTCATGCTTATTCGAAAGCAGATTATGGGGGTGTAAAATCGATAGGAAGAGTACTTCAGGAATATGTCAATTATTAGGTT
This sequence comes from Hibiscus tridactylites, assembly GCA_958450335.1. Taxonomy (NCBI): domain Eukaryota; kingdom Viridiplantae; phylum Streptophyta; class Magnoliopsida; order Malvales; family Malvaceae; genus Hibiscus; species Hibiscus tridactylites. The sequence continues at coordinate 59,093,915 of OY288267.1, read as the reverse complement.
GTATGCTCATATCTTGGTTCTCTAAGAAACAAAATAATGTAGCTCTTTCTACCACCGAAGCCGAGTACATATCCTTAGGGAGTTGTTATGCTCAAGTCCTTTGGATGAAGCAACAACTCTTAGATTATGTTATTAAAGTTGAAACCATACCCCTTAAGTGTGATAACACTAGTGCCATATGCTTGACTAAAAATCTCATCCAACACTCTAGAACCAAACATATAGAGATAAGGCATCATTTCATTAGAGATCATGTCCTTAAGGAAGATGTTGTTATAGAGTATGTTGACTCCTTATATCAACTCGCGGACATCTTTGCAAAGCCTTTATATAAAGAGCGTTTTTGGTCCCTTAGGAGAGAGTTAGGTGTAACTAGCCTTCCTTGAACCTTTAGGACCCTTTTTAAAGTTAAAATTGCTTAATCTTGTGAAATTGCATGTTTATGTGTTGTTGCTCTTGAAAATATCCATGCTTATAGCTAGGGGAGTATGCTTCTGTTAGAATATGCTTAGAATTGCTCATTCATCATTTGCATTCATTTAGGAGATGTTAAAATTGAGCCTTTGGTTGTTCTTAAAGCCTAAAATGTATTTATGGGCATAGGGTATCGATACGGCCTTACGCGTATCGATACGAGTACTGTATTAGCTTCCCAGATTTCATTTTGCATAAAACGGGTATTGATACAGTTAAATCCGTTTCGATACGAGCAACAATCGTTTCGATACGGATTGCATCTGTTTCGATACGGACCTTGAACGAGTGTCTCAAATGAAATTACATTTTTACCCTCGTATCGATACACCATTAGGCGTATCGATACGCGATTGCGCAGACAACTTTAAATGGCATTTAAAGAGTTCAAGTTTTACTAAAATTGAATTTTTCAAAACCCTAAAAACCCTAGCCGTTTTCCTATAAATAGGCTCTCAATCCCTCATATTTTCACACCACGACTCAAAATCTCTTGAGGGTTTTCATCAATTTGTGCTAAGTTCTTCTCCCGTTCTTCTTTATCAAAATCAAGGTAAAACTCATTCTTTGTTCGTTTTAATTTTTCTTTTGATTTTCGTTTTATTTTTTCTTTTGTTTTGTTTTGTCTTCTAAAAAAAAACTTATCTCTTTTCAAACTTTTTCTTTTTATTTTGTTTACAAATTTTTTTAAACAAAAACCTTGATTATTGGTTTTCAATGAGTTGAATGAAGAAAAATTAATGCATACACTGTTTTTAATCTTTTCTCTAGTTCATGGCACCTAAAAAGAGAGCACGTACTAATGAAGCCGGTGAAGGTTCAAATGCTGGAGGTGGTACTCACCCGAACCTCACTCTTATCTACCAACAATCATTTAAGTCCACCGGAGATCTCAACTATTTTTGCCAATTTCAAAACTATAAGATCCGACCGGAGAGGGTAATTTCCATTCCTTTTCTTAACTCGGAGCGTTTCAAATTTGAGTACTTACCTTTGCTCCAAGAATGGAAGTTTATGGATTTTCTCCAAATTCCCGGGTTTTTCCTTCGCATCTTAGTGTTGATCTTTTATGCTAATGCCAAGTGTTGTGCCAATCGAGATGGTGTTATTACGACCCTTAATTCTCATCTTATGGGTAAAAAGGTCACTATAGATGTTCAATCCATTTGTGATGTGTTTAAGTTGGAGGACGAAGGCTATAATGATGAGAATGCTCTTGGCCATGTCCTAAGTTGTTCCGTCACCGCCGTTAATGCTCAGGATCAGATCCTAAATTTGATGGTTTCTTGGTGGTTTAGGCCCTCGGGAGGGAAGTATTCCACTATTCGCCAAGTTGATGATTTTTGGATTCGATGCTTCCATGAGAGAAAACGTCCAAACCTTGCTCGAATTATGTTTGCAGAGATTGTCTATCTTGTGCAACATCGCCACACTACACTCGTCACTTCCTTCACCTATGTACGACCTTGAGTTACTTCTTCCAACAAAAGGAGATAGATTGCTCACATGACTACCCAACTCCCCTCACCGATCCTATCGATGAAAGATCTCTTGCAAAGGGTAAGTTTCATTACTTCAATGGTAGTTGGCTTCATCTATCCGAGCTCCCAAGTGAGGCCGCGAAACAATTTGCTAATCCTCAAGTTGATCAAGTTCAAGCTCCTCCTCCACCTTTTATAGAATCCCTCATGACTTATCTCAATGAGCAATTCACGGGTTTGCGCACGAGAATGGCCTCAATAGATCAAGTGAGGAATTCGGGATTTACCACTATTGACACAAGGTTTACAAGCCTTGAAGATCGAATGAAGAATGTGGAGACGCGCCTCACTTCCCTTGAAGGTGGTCACAACTCAATGAACATATCTCTTACCGGTTTCCATGACGAGTGGCGTCAAACTAAGAGGAATGATGATGCAATGGAGGAGGATGATGAAGATGATGAAGATGCATAGTAGCTTATCTTTGCATATCATTCATATCATTTAGGATTTTTTTATGCACCTTTGATTTATGTTTTTAGGACTAAGTTTGCATTATTCTAAAACCCATGCTTTGATTTTCTGTTTTTTTTTGGATTTTAAGTTGATGTTATCTTTCATTTGAACTTAATGATATTATGTTGCTTATTTATACCTTTTATCTTTATGCACTTTCCATTATGTCTCAATTATTTTTGATCTAACAAAAAGGGGGACAGGGAAGCTCACACTTAAAAATTTTGATTTTCAAACTTAAAAGTTACCTAGCTAATATTAAGGGGGAGTTATTTTGCAAAGTTTTTTAAAGTATAAAAAATTTCAAGTTTTGGTTTTGTTATATCAAAAAGGGGGAGATTGTAAAACCTATGTTTGATTTTGATATAACTATGTATGTTAAGGATTAAATTGAAAACTTGAAATAGATTTCTAAGTCCCTTAAATGATGTATAAATCACCAACTTGAAAAACTCAAACTCCAAATATTTTCTAAGTGTTCCAAAGCTAAAGTATTGAAAAACGTCCATGCGTATCGATACGCTTCCAGCCGTATCGATACCTTTTTACAAAGTTGACTATTGTAAAGACGCGTTTCGATACGCTCTTTACCGTATCGAAACAACTTATCAAAGATAAACATTTAAACTGTATTGATGCGCCCCTCTATAAAACCTGAAGGAGTTTGAATGGTGTACCGATACGGTTCCACCCGTATCGATACAATTTTAATGGAATTTTTAATTCGAAGAGCTTTAAATATTTTCGACCGTTGGTGTTAGTTGTTAGGTAACTAACATTTAAAGTGGTAGTTGTCCCGTATCGATACGGTGTACCCCGTATCAAAATAGAAACTTACAGTGAGCTAAGTATAGAACAAGGTATCGATACGGTCTTATCCGTATCGAAATGGTCCCTATCCCGTACCGATATGCTTACACGCGTATCGATACACCCTATTTATTATTGTGCAACATCTCTTTCTGTTTTGAGACATGTATCGATACGAATAGCTGCAGGAGTGCTTTTATGGTGGAAAGAGAGGGTCCCAACGGCTATAATCAATACCCTAACCACCCAAACGGCTAGAATTAATAGAGAAGGTATAAATTGAAGCTTATTGAAGACCAACAACAACTATTGCATCAAAGATAAACATCCAAGCAAAAATCCAAGCTCATTGTGCTTTTCTTTCCAATTTCTTGTAAACCCCATATTCTGTTGTCTTCAATTCCTATCCTATATCAAATTTGGGTTGAGTGTTTGTACTTACAGGGGCAACATTGTATTCGAGAGATATCTTTCTTGCCTAAACTCTTCTTTGTTCACTTTTGAGGGTTTGGTCAAATTTTGGGTAGAAAATTTGACCGGTTGTGTAAAGGTTACCTCCTAAGACTTGAAAAGGGGAAGAACAAATTAGTCAATTGTTGCAAATCCTTAGTGGTAGCTAAGGTAGTGGATGTAGAGTTCATTTGGAACTTGAACCACTCTAAAATCCTTTGTTCTTCATTTTTAGCTATCATTTTTCTCCAACAATTTTTTAAAAGCGCAATTCACCCCCCCTCTTGGCTTTGATCAATATGTTGATCTACTCAACATCTTTTTAAAACATATTTTACACTTTTTACGAATTAGTCACTAAACCGAAATATCAATTTTCCAAAATTGACTTCACCAAAACTTTATATATATATATAGAGGATTTTAGGAAAATTTCCCAAAATTTTACAAATCAGGTAAAAACGTTCTCGAACTAGTCTAGGTCCTACGAACCACGAACCAACCTCAAAAACTCCTAGGCCCAAAACTGGGGCGTTACAAATCTCCCCACTTAGGAAATTTCGTCCTCAAAAGTTACCTGATAGAAAAAGATAAGGAAACTGCTTCTTCATGTCATCCTTCCTTTCCCACGCGGCTTTCTCTACACCATGATGTCGCCACAAGACCTTGACCAACTCAATGGTCTAACCACGAAGAACCTTGTTGTCCGAATCCAAGCTCTCGACAGGTTCTTCATAATAGGACAAATATAGATTTAACTTTATCTCCTCAACATGCATAACATGAGACTGATCCGATCTATACATGCGATCTATACATCATGTATCTTCTCCAACTCGGGAGGCAACCTCAACATATAAGCAACAAGTCCAACACGCTCAAGCACGTTATACGGTCCAATAAACCTCAGACTCAACTTGCCATTCCAGCCAAATCTCATCACCTTTTTTCGAGGTGAAACCTTCAAAAACACCTTATCACCTACAAAATACTCAACTTCCTTACGCTTCAAATCCGCGTACGACTTTTGCAGATCTGAAGCCGCTTTCAACCGCTCACTAATGAGCTTCACTTTTTTCGTAGTGCCCTTTAGCACATTAGGCAAAGAGACAAACTTCTGCTGCACTTCCGCCCAACAGAGAGGCGTTCTACACTTTCTTCCATACAAAGCCTCATAAGAAGCCATTTCAATGCTTACTTGATAACAATTATTGTAAGAAAACTCCACCAAAGGTAACTGTTTCTCCTAATAACCTTCGAAATCAATGATGCAACACCTCAACATATCCTCCAACACTTGGATAACCCGTTCAGACTGACCATCTATCTGCGGATGATAGGAAGTAGTTAAACTCAAACGCATACCCAACACTTGATGTAGAAAGTCCAAAACCTCGCTGTGAAACGCGGATCTCGATCCAAAACAATGGACTTAGGGACCCCATGCAACCTTAAAATCTATGAGATGTACAAATCCACAAACTTGTCTAACGTATACGTAGTATGCACTGACAAAAAATGTGCACACTTCGTAAAAAAATCAACAATCACTCAAATGGAATTCTTCTTAGACGGTGTCAAAGGCAAACTCGTCACAAAATCCATGATGATTCTCTCCCATTTCCATTTCAAAATCTTTATATTGACGCTCAGATTTAACACACTGACAAACCATGCACTTACTAACAAAATCAACCACATCTTTCTTTAAACCAACCCAATAGTACTCATCCTTCAACCCTCGATACATCTTTGTACTACCAGGATACATGGCGAAAGGACTATTATGCACCTCAGTCAAAATAGTGCGCCTCAACTCAACATCCTTCGATACAACTATTCGACTCTTATAGTACAAAACACCATCATCATTGAAACAAAAGTTCGTTCGATTTCCTTCGACAATGTCTTGCACATGTGGTACCAACTAATCATCTAGGAACTTCTTTTCCTTAATCAACTCTACCAACGATTGTTTCACTTGCAATTCCACCACCAAACCACCATCACGTGATATACTCAAATGAGCAAACATCACCCTCAACCCTACAGCCATTGTTGAGTGTGTAAAACTTCTATAATTTACCCCATATTTCTGCTGCATTCAAGCATAATTCATTGCATTTAGGTTAGATTTCAGTTACACATCACAGATATATTAAATGGCACAATTTCTACTGAAATTAGTTGCTTTTGCAGGTAGCTGCTGTAGCAGATGGAGAAGCAGGAGCTGGGTAGTGATGCAGCAAAGCTGGAATTGGATATGCAGACGAGGAGGACGATGCTGCCACAGCCTCTGCCGTGGCAGCCAAGGACGACAGCAGTATTGAGGAGAAGAAGCAAAGTGGGCCTCGATAGAAAGAGAAAATTAAGCCCGTCTGTCATAGAGCACCCATATATTTTTCCAAGCCCTATATCAGAATGAAGGCCTAGCCCAAAGTTCAAGGAAGAAACTCCAAGCAAAAAGGAAGGAAGAATTAAAGAATTATGCTCAGAAGATTTAGTCTTTAATAGAGTTATACTTTAGTTTAAACTTGTATTCTTGCCATATTAGAAAACTTGAACCCAAGGCCTATATAAAGGCATGTAATTCGACCTAGGAGAGGACATCATCTTCATCTCTAGCTTTCTTCCCAAAACCCTAGCCATTTTCCACTTCTCAACCTGTTCTAAATTCCCCCTAGGTCCACGGGTTGATTTGTAAAGTAGTTGCAAGGATTGCTTTTGTTTTAGGAATTTTCTGTTCAATAAAATAAACTTCAAGTTTGCTTATTATGGTTTTCAACATGTTGCAAGAGTATCGGGAGAGCATTGTGAGATTATCTATTTACTTAATATCGGGAGAGTTAAGTATACGAAAGGAATAAGTACGAGTTCTCTAGTTTATAGTTGAACTATCTAGGACCTAGGGATAGGATGAGGTTAAGTGGCTAAGGAAGAATTCAACAACATCGGTGTTCATCCTTCGATTCACGCCGGGAGGTACATCAAAGACGTGTTCATCGACAGACTTGGACCTAGGGATAAGCCAAGGCACAACAGGGATTCTTACCAAGCTTGAAGTACAAAGTTGTGTGATCGCTGCCGCGACTAACAACAGACTACTTCCGCGACGGGTGCTGCCGCGACAGGCACGACGACAGAACAAATATTCCCAGACTTTGCAACACCTACACTACTGAGCAATTCAATACCAGCTCATTCTCTCTATCTTGATTCCATTACTCTTTTATTTAAGTTCTCTTTATTATTTTCGTGACAACAATTTAAACTATTATTTTTCTTCTCGTGCAGTAATCCAAGGTGAAGCTACTAGCCCAGTCCCTGTGTAGACGATATCCGATACTTCCGTATCACTTTACTACTTGCGTCGTGTACACTTGCACTACATTGTGATAGACACTTTTACATGCAACAGTCACCTTCCTGCTCAAGGCATCAGCTACAACATTAGCCTTCCCTGGATGATACTCAATCGTCAAGTCATAATCCTTAAGCAACTCCAACCACCGTCGCTGCCTAAGATTAAACTCTTTTTAGGACATCAATAACTTTAAAATTTTGTTGTCCGTGTAAACTATACACTTTTCACCATAAAGGTAATGCCTCCAAAATTTCAAGGCAAACACCACCGCAGTCAACTCGATATCATGCGTAGGGTAAATTATCTCGCGCACTTTGAAATATTGAGATGTATAAGCTACCACTCTATCTTGATTCCATTACTCTTTTATAGGAGCTTGCGTCAATGCTTCCTTCAACTTCTTGAAAGCTTGTTGTCTAACCTTTGTCCATTCAAACATAACATCCTTTTGCAATAACTTTGTCAAATGAGCAGCAATCCTTGAAAAACCACCCACAAACCTACGAGAGTATCCCGCCAAAACAAGGAAACTACACACATCATAGACCGAATTAGCCGACTTCCAATTCATCACTGCCTCAACCATTTGGGGATCGACCTGAATCCCTTCGGCCGACACCACATGTCCAAGGAAAAAAACTCCCTTAAGCCAAAACTCGCACTTTCTCAACTTGACATAAAGCCGATTTTCCAACAAAACTTCCAAAATGATCCACAAATGCTTATCATGATCCTCCTCGGTACGAGGGTACACAAGAATGTCATCGATAAACACAACTACAAACCTATCAAAAAACTCATGAAACACATGATTCATCATGTCCAAAAACGAAGTAGGGGCATTAGTCAAACCAAAAGGCATCACCAAAAACTCATGATGCACGTACCTCTTACGAAAAATAGTCTTAGGCACATCTACATCCTTTACCTTCAACTGGTAATATCCGGATCTCGGATCAATCTTGGAAAACACTGAAGCACCTCGAAACTAATAAAAAAAGATCATCAATCCTTGGCAAAGGATACTTGTTCTTGATTGTCAACTTGTTCAATTGCCGATAATCTATACAAATACGCATCGTGCAACTCCTTCGACTTTTTCGGTGCCATTCGATAGGGACCAATAGACATTGGAGTTGTATTTTTAAACAACTCAATGCCAAACTCAACCTCTTTGTTTGGTGGCAAATGAAGCAAATCTTCCAAAAATATACTTGCAAACTCACATACCGTACGTATGTCCCGCACTCGTACCTCCTTTGTACCCGGATTCATCACATAAGCCATGAAAGCTTCACATCCCAAACAAATCAACTAACTTGCTTCAAGAGCCGAAACCACACTAGACAAGAATTTCACATTCTCGCCTACGATTAGCACCTCGTAATCATCGGTAAGTTTCAACGAAACTCGTTTGGTCTCAAAATCAACCACATCCCTATGCTCATATAACTAATACATAACAAAAATTACATCAAAATCAGGTAACTCCATAAAATCAACCTCAAACGCATGCCCTTGAACAGACAAAGGACACCTCCTATACAACTTCCTCGTAACAATCGTCTCACCAAAAGAACAGGTTAGACGCATACCAACATCTAACAACTCAACATATGAATCAAGTGCTTGTGCATGCTCACGCAAAATATATGAATGAGTAGAACCGGAATCAATCAAAGAAAGTAATGACAAGGATTGCAAAGTAAAGGTATATGCAATCACATCTGTGTCATTCCTTGCCTCTTAGTGTGCATACACCTTAGCCTGTCCACCTCCATCAGGCTGAACAACAACAATATTAGCAACATTCCTCTGTCCATCATCACTACGCTAAAAGTTACCACGATCGCGCCTACGACATCTCTCTGGCTCATCAACTAGCACTAGAGCTTATCCATCTCTAACCGGTTGTGGACAATTACTCTTAGTATGTCCTCGTGACCCACAGTTCCAACACGTACCCAGATTATCCAACACTCTCTTGTGTGCCTTCTACTGCACCGACTACACTCTGGAGTTGGATCCGGTTGATACCTTCTATACTTGTGCTTCTTGTAATGATCTCTACAAGCATCATACTCAGCTGACCTCTTTCCGGAACTAGAACAACTCGAACGAGCAACTAAACCCAGATTCTGCTCGATGTCCTTACCCCGAGTGACTAAGACACCAAAATCGGTGTAATTCGAAGCAAACATATAAGTCTTGACCTCCTTCACAAGCCCATAATGGAAACTTTCACATCTCTTTTGTTCATCAGGAACCGGTTCAGGAGCATACTGGCTCAACCAAACAAACTGAACCTCATATTCTAAAACAATCATGTTTCCTTGCACGAAAGACATGAATTCTTGCTTCTTTTCATCAAGATAGTGAACACCGACATACTTCCTCTTAAAAGCAGTTACAAAGAACTCCCAAGTCACACTGGCAGGTTCCAAACCCGCAGTGATGGTCATCCACCACATATAAGCATTTTCATGCAACAAAGATACAACACAATCCAACTTATGCGCATCATTACAACCCATCTGATCAAGATTCCTTTGGGTGCTCTCAAACCAAGCCTCAGAACCCTCAGGAGAATGACCTCGAAACTTAGTTCCACCCAAGTTGCGTAAAAGCTCCAAAGGTAAACCAACATTAACACCAGGTTGTGGTTCAGCCACATGCATACCCGCTATCACTGTCGAAAAAACCCCAACTCTAGCTTGAATCAATAGTGTCATATCAGCAGTAGTTTTTCCTTGCGCTGCTTGAGGTCCAACACCTCTATCGCCAGCTCCCGCACCAGCTCCATCACCACCAGGAGGAGTTGGAGGGGCGGCAAATTCTCAACATCATTAACCTCATTCTCAGCCATGTTATGCACATTGGTTCTAAGCTCTCGTCTCATTCCCATTATTAAAATGATATGAATCTTTGAGCTAAAAATGCAACATTAAAAATAATCAGGCTAGCCGAAGCAAGAATCCAAGATGCTCAAGTTTTACTTTTAAAACCAAAATCCTATTTATATTAGTAATAATATGGCAATGGCTACCCTTAACCTCTCCCCCAACAACACATAACAATCATAAATTATGTTATCAAACACCGTACATCACACACAAAGTAAACAATGATCATATCATAGCATAGGCAACCATCGTGCATAGCATTCATTAGGTAATCTACCAAACAACAATATTACATCAACCTTACCTCCCAATTCTTTTAAAACTTAACTCTGATACCAGCAAATGTAACCCCCTCGACCCGGTGTGGACGAAAGACCGAATCGAACATGTCACACGGGGAATATTGAGGTAAAGCAGGAAGTTTACCCCAATAAACGACCCTTTTTTCATTTTATCTTGTCAAGATGCTCATCATTATCCAAAGTGAAAAACTTCACAGAGAAACAATTCGCATCTCAATCAGGCAACATTTAGGGACTCAATTGCATACAAATACATTTTAGGGACCATTTTGTAATTTTAATAATTTACAGGGACTTATTCCACTTTTAGGTTACCAACCTTTAATCAGTCACATTACATGCCTCACAGTCAAATCTTATCTCAAAACAATCATCCAAGCTCATTTAATTGCATCCACAACAATCAGGGACCAAAATGTAAAGATATATAACTTCAAAAGATTCCAATAACCAACTTAACAGCTGAGTGTTTCGGCACAGGTTGCTTTGTATCGGAACACCCGTTTTCGAACAGGTTCAACCATCTTGAAGCTCGGGATTGTATCAGAACACCCTCAATAGTGTTTTGAAACACGGGATTCCAGTAGCCAACCTTATGTAGCTAGTATCGAAACAATTGCCTCTGTTTCGCAACCCCAAGGCCAATTCAGGCTCATTGTTTTGGTACAACCTTAGGCGTACCAAAACACTTGGGCTTCTAATGACACTTTTTTATGGGTTTTCACACTTTAAAGCAATCAAAATCATTCCAACATGCATACAACTTCTCTAAGCATCAAACCCCAATCATACATGGCAATTTCAACATCTAAGCATGGCAATATGCATTTAGGAAATCTATAGGCATGCTACCTGTGCAAAATAACCACTCAAGAGCCAAAACACAAATGAAAGAAAATATCAACTAGTAAAGGTCATTTACAAATCATCAAGGGCATCACAAACTTGCTACAAAACATGGAGTTTCAAAATAAACACTCCCAAAACATAAAGGCATCCTTCCATTGCAAATTATTACTAATAGGTAAACATAAGACCATACTTGAGCTAAGTCTAACTCCTTGGGTTCCTTCTTGCCTCTTTGCTGCCCAAAATATGCTATTTCTCTGCATTGTTAGGAAAAGAGAGCGTAAGCAATAATGCCTAGTGAGGGATGCTCAAAACGAACCAACAACAACAATGCATTTTAAAACCATTTCTCAATTACAAAACTCTATCTCATCGTGCTCAATCTATCTCATGCTTGAAATTATTTTCAAAGCAAAAATCACATTATTAATACGACATGGACCATCTATCCCATGCATTAACCCAAATGTATATTCTCAAAGCAAACCCACACATTCTTGTTTCTCAAAAGCATTTCTCAAAGTATAATCTCATATACAAAACTCAAGTCATTAAATCATTTATAAACAAGGTACATGTGAATCTCATATATTGGCATTTTAGCAACATTACTCAGGTATGCAGATAGCTTGACGGAATTTCAAATCGTCAAGTCCTACCTCGGTGGAATCTCACATCACCGAACTCTCATGACGGTATCTCTCATCGCCAAAAAGCTTTATGGAATCTCACATCATCAAGACCTACCCTGGTGGAATATCTCATCACAACACTCTCACTTTGGAACGGGATGGCACTACCCCCATTGCCCAAACCAAAGAGCACATACGAATTTTGTATATTATAGTGCACTTCTCATCCTATTGGTCGACCAATTATATCTAGTAAAAGTAATCCCCTCTCATGCCAATATACACTTTTAAACATCATTTACCTACTGGTTTTCAATTCATAAACAAAAACCATTTCTCATCCCATTTCAAAAATATAAACAATGCATAGTATTTTCTCAACAAGTTCTATCTCTTTGAAATCATAAATATATCTCATGGGATCACATAAATCATCATATCATTTCTCTAAACATGCATAAAACATTAGGCTTAATTTTATCTTTAAAACATGAGCATGATCATATAAATCAATGGTATAAAAACCGAGAAACAACATCGAAACATTTCAAACTTACTTCCAAGCTTAGATTAGTGTTTCAAGCTTAATCTAAACCCCCAAACCTTTCTTTAAAACCTTTGAAAAGCTTTTAAACAATTTCCACGCACCGACAATGCCTCGCTTGCTTTGCCGAACCGTAATCAAGCTTCTGAAGCTCCTGAAACTTCACTAATTGCTTTCGATACGATCTCCCATGTTTATACCACACAAGAACAGATGATTAGTGCGTCTCAATGCATTAAAATCACCAGCAACAAAAATCACCACGTTCCTTTGCCTAAAAACTCCAAAACGCCTATCCGAAACAACTGAAAATACCTTCTATTACTCTACAAACTCAACCCAGCCAAAACCTAACACTTGCATCTATTTTTAATCACCAATTAACATTCAAAAAACAACCTAATTTCATCCTTATATATCCAACAATACCAAAACCACATTGTTACCACAAAAACCCAACTCTAACAACCTAGCAAATAAAGATCCAACTCATTTCGGGATTACTATGATAAAACCTTTATTTCAACATCATTTAACATCCAAAACATTATTAAAATCAATCTCAAAATAATCAAAACAGTACCATTATGAAAATCTTAAGAAATCATCTTTCAAAGCTTGATCTAACCATTTTCATTATATAGATTATAAAACCTTATTAATAAACACAATTAGAGAGCCAAAGACTTGGGAATTTCATTAAAGAAGCTAGATTAGAGGATAGAAAAGAAAGATCACCACTAACACAAGCTTTTTTCCTTGATTGACAATGATTTAGATGAAAACCTTCAAGAAATCCATAGATGTTTGATGTAGAAATCCATGAAAACCATTTAGAAATCAAGAGTGGGTGTAAAGAGATAAATCTCTTGAGATTTTAGTGATGAGAAAATAGTTTGGCTGATGGGAAAGTTGAGAGAAAAAGTTATGAGAAAGGTAGTTACGTAAGAAAATATTTTTGCCTTTTAAAAATTCTTTTTATTAAAACCCATTTAATAAACCAATTTATTAAATCTTTTAAAAATACTAAAATAAGGGAAAAGGCTTATAACACCTTGGTGTGAGAGCTCCCTAAAGGTTCTAAAATTTGGCCCTCTTTCAAAACAGTCCTTTAAAACAAATTTTACACTTATTACAAATTAGTCACTAAACTGAAATGTCAATCTTCCAAAAGTCATTTTCCAAAATTGACTTCACCAAACCTTTATATATATATATATAGGATTTTAGGAATTTTCCCAAAATTTTACCACATCCTGAACCATGTTTTCCCTGAATCATTCCCAAAAAAACTCGAATCTCTAGTCTAGGTCATACAAACCCCGAACTAACCTCATAAACTCCTAGGCCCAAAACCGGGGCGTTACACCTTTAAAATTCATATATAAGACTATGTGATAGAAAGCAAATGTGTAGTGTGATGAATGGTTTTAAACAAGCATGTTGATTATGTCATTTGAAAAGAGTAATTGAAATGAAAGCATGCTTGCAAAAGATCTTATGTTGCATTAATGAGTGTATTGTTGAGCATCCATCAGTAAGCGTGCATTACTTACGCTCTTGTCTCATCTTTGCATAGCATTAAAGTGTAGAGGCTACATTTGGAGGCAAAAAGGAATCCTACGGACAATACTTACTTGAGTGTGAAATCGATGCATTGAATTTCGGTAAATAAGGCAATGTGTCACCATTATTAATTGGGGGTTTTAATACCTATTTTAATTGTTAAGGATTAATCATCTTGCTGTTTTAATGTCCCCTTATCATGTTAACGTTGTGCTTTGGGTTTATTTGCTTACGACAGCTTTATGCACTAGATTGCCTTGGTATGAATATCATGGTTGATGCCTATTTCTAGTTTTCTGTTGTTTGAGCAAGGTTTAAATGACATGTATGAGTGTGGGATCATATCCTTGATAATTTTCAAATCCTTAAACGGTTTCCAAGAATGTTGGTTTCGAGTTTCTAGGAAGCATGCCTCTAGTTTATGCATTTGGATATGAAGATACTTGAGATTTGGTGTTTAGATCCTAAAAAGCATGCTTTACTTGTGATATATGTTTATGTTGTATGTTAGCATGTTTAAGGCAAGTTTAGAATGATTTAAATTGGTAAAACTAGAGAAAGAGGGCATTTCACGTCTGCCCGTACCGATACGGTACGAGTTGTATCGGTACACGAGGCTTGAATCAGGCCTAATAGTTAAAAAGATGACCTGGGTATCGATATGGCTCGAGCGGTATCAGTACGACTTTTGGATTCTAAAATTCATAGATTCAGCCATTAAGCATGGGTATCGATACATGAGTAGGTTTATAGGTACGACCCTTACTAGAAATAAGCATGGGGATCGGACACAGGTAGGTGTATCAGTACGCATTGCGTATCGGTACATGAACCTTATGTATACACATGGCCGTTATTTTAGTTGGATTAATATGATGTTCTAGATTCTTTGTGTTTTGGTGCTTACTTGTTCGAATGTCAATTGGAAGTGTACAAATGACCTGATTGAGCTAAAACTTCACATGCATGCATGAAACCTGCTGAATTAATGTTTGGTAACTTGAAATACGAATAAATCTCCATAATATCGTAGTTTTACAAATTGGTCCCTAAAATGTTTAGTAGCGCAATTGGAAATCAATTCGATGTCTGATTTAAATTAGATTTTTTTCGCTATCAGTATGTACACACTAGGTTCTAACATTGCATTCGGACAATATGAAAGAAAAAATGGACCTAATTTTAGTTAGTTCACTCGGGTTTGCGTTAGAAAACCTAGTGTGGTCCGCTTAATTCGAGTCTTGCGAGTAGGCCTGGTCAAGAGGGTTACATTTTGTAGTATCATAGCCAAGTTTTGATTCTTGGGAGTTGTTAGATTGCTTTAATGGTGTAAAGTGGTTATAAGCT
The DNA here is from genome assembly GCA_958450335.1 of Hibiscus tridactylites. Taxonomy (NCBI): domain Eukaryota; kingdom Viridiplantae; phylum Streptophyta; class Magnoliopsida; order Malvales; family Malvaceae; genus Hibiscus; species Hibiscus tridactylites. The sequence continues at coordinate 59,078,677 of OY288267.1, read as the reverse complement.
TGATTTTTGACTCAATTGTTATTTTCGAGGTTAATTTGGGACACATTACATATTACCACTGTTTAAGAATGTTTGTGTAGGGTGTCTGAGATCCTTTTGCCGAATGCAAGCCTAACTAAAGTTGATTTTTGCTTACTTTTAATTATTAGTGAATATGGGCCCAAGATGTGATACTCGAGCTAACACGAGTAACGCTTATAACAATAAGTCTTGAGGAAGTGTTGGTTCATCGTACTCAGTTGCCTCTTACTCCACCTATCCCACAAGCGGGTGTGGAAGTCAGAAGTGCACCTTAGGCTCTGCAAGGATCATTCAGGCGATGATGGGTGCATTTCAAGTAGTTGTGGAGCAAGTGCATGTTCAAGCACCAACACCTATGGTTGCTACTAATGTTGGGTTACCTTTGGAATGCCTTCGTAGTTTGGGAGGTGTCGAGTTCAGGGGATTGAATCTTGAAGCGGTAGAGGAGTGATTTGAGAGCATTGAGTGTATTCTTGGCCATATATAGTGTAATTATGCATGAAAACTTGGTTGCACGATGTCTCTTTTGAATGGTGATGCATGTCATTAGTGGATGACCACCATAGCTGGAGTACCAGATGCTGATGTGAGTTGGGAGTTCTTTCGAAGAGCTTTCAAAAGGAAGTATTTGGGTCTGTAGTATCAGGATGCAAAGAAGAGGGGATTTATGACCTTGGTGCAAGGGAATACTATGGTGTCAGAATATGAGGTGAAGTTTGTTTGTTTGAGCCAATATACTCTTGAGTTGCTTCTAGATGATCGTCAAAGATATCAAGACATATTTTTTTGCCACAAATTACATAGATTTTGATGTATTGGTCAACAGGACCAAGGATATTGAAAAATCATTGGGATTTTATTCTCAAAACGTGAGGGTTATTTTTGGAAAGCGAGCAACAAAATCCGTCTATTCGGGAAGGCAAAATAATAGGTTGCGTGATAAGAACGTTTAGAGTGTTGTAACTGCTTTGAGTGATTGGACCACTGTGGGAGGCGTCATCCTAGAGAGTGTTGGATGAAAATTGGATCATGCTTTTTGTGTGGCTCGATGGAGCATCAGAAGTGGGACTGTCCACGTGCCACTAGAGATGCACCAGTTCCCACGGTTGTTGTTGTTGCACCTGCAAGAGGTCGAGGTCGTGGCAGGGGTAACTTTCAGAGGTGTCAGGATGGTCAAAGGATAGTTTCTCATACATTTTCCATACAACTGGAGATGGGTGGACCAACAAGGGTGTATGCTCATCGCAAGGGCCGTAACTTTAACACCCCAATTTTAGGCTTAGAAGTTTAGGGTTTGGTCGGAATGGTCTGAGAAACGGTTCGAATATAAAAGGAGGTTTTAGGGAAAGCTTAGTTCGGGATGCTTTAAAAATATAGAAAAATATCTAAAAATCCTCTCTTAATATATATAAGAGAGTGGTGAAATTTTACAAAATAAGGTTTGGGAATACTACATTTCGGTGTAGTGACCAAAATGTGATTTTGGAAAGTTTAGTGGTGACTGATTTGTAAAGGATTGAAACTTTGGATCTTTAAGGATGGAAACTACTTTTAGATTCTCATAACTACCTTTTCCAAATTTTCTCTCATTCCTTTTTCTCTCAAAATCCCATCATCCAAACACTTCTTCTCTAGCAACTTTCACATAGATTTTCACTACAATTGATGAGATTTCTATTATCTATTGGTTCCTAACCAATCTTGCATCAAATCCTTTTGATTTCCACATTGAATTTTCATGGAATTTTGCCCAAATCAAAGAGAAATCACCATTTAGAGGTAAGATTGTTCTTCTCCTCTAAATACTCAATTCTTTACTGAAATTCCCAAGTTGTCAATCCTTAATTTAAGTTTTATAAATGGTTTTAATGTTAGAAACATGATTTTGGCTTAAAACTCAAGTTTTGGAAGAGATCTTGAAGAATTTTTTTGTGATTGATTGGGCTCTGCTTTGTGGTGGTTCTTTAATGTATTTTGGATAGTAAATGATGTTAGAAATGAGGTTTTATCAATCCAATCCCGAATAGGTTGTGTTTCCTATGTTTTTGCTCAAGAAAATGGTGGTTTTTGAGGTGTTCTTGGTGTTCTGTTATAGCTGGAGGTATAAGGTCGAGTTTGGGCTTGTTTTTAATGGTGATTGATGTTTAGAAATGATTAGAAATTATAGATCTTTGCTGGGTAGAGTTTTGGAAGAGTTTGGAGGTGATTTCGATTGTGTTTGGTAGCTGAAATGTTGGTTTTAGGTAGAGCAGCGAGTTTAGGTGTGTTGGTTGAAGATTTCAATGCATGATGATGCATTAATCCTCTGCTTTGATGTGTCTAAAACATGGGAGACGTCTTCAGACATCTATGGGGTTGATTTGGAAGCTTAATTGTCATTTCGGCAAGCAAGCGAAACGTAATTGGTGAGTGGATATGGTTTTCCAGCTTTGAAACGATTATTTGGAGGTTTTGGGAGCTTAGTTTAAGTCTAAACAACTTAGCTAAGCTCAAGAGTAATTTTTCGAAAAAACTCCCACGGATGTTCTAAGAAGTGGTTTGATGCATTGGTTATAAATTGCATGTTAAATTTCTGTTTTGAAAGCATGTTTTAGCATGATAAATGCTGGTTTTGAAAGCCATGTATTGATGGATGCTCAAGGTAAGAGATCCTTGGTTTGTCATGATATTAATTTGGTAATGATGCATGGAGATGCATGATGTTTAATGGCTTTGTTTAATGCTTTAAAACAGTGAATTTTTTATGGTATTTGATGTATATTGGCAAGTGATGAATTGGTTTTAAAGTACTTGAATCGGATGTAGTTAGCCAGCTATTGGATTGGGTGCACCGTAAGTAAAGTCACCTTGGATGTTGAGGGGTTGTGATTGTACCGTAAACTCCATCCAAGTACCCTAACGATTGAGGTAAGATCACAACGGTGGTTGAAAGCCCGTGTGTGGATCTTGTGTCGTGTGTCCCTTACTATCGTTAGTGGAAGTATACAACTACCGATGAATGGTGTTGAGGGGTTGTGATTGTACCGTTATACTCCACCACGGGTGTCACATCAATGGAGGGATTGCTCTTGAGTGTGAACCTTGTGTAAGTTCGGTAGTGTGTATGAAGCGTGTGGGACAACGCTTGTAATCCGCGTATCCGATTGTGTTTTGTGTTGAAATGGTTACGAACTATCACTTGAAAGCCAATATAATGTATTGAATATAATGAAGCATGAAATTCTTGTAAAGTATGCACGGTAGCATGAGAAAGAGATGAGTATGTGGTTCAAAAGCTTTGTTAAAAGTGTTTTCTAAAAATGTATTATTGTGTTAGGTTACTTAGAGCATGCCTCACTAAGCATTTGTGCTTACGCTCTCTCCTTTATCAATAATGCAGATAATTGAGGTGTTAAAGGTCAACAAGGAAGCTAATAGTGTCCAAGGGAAACCAACCTCATGTATGGTGATGTTTTCATACACTATTAGTTTTGGTAATTTGGCAATAGGGATCTAAACTTTGTTTTGGGAGATGTATTAAACTCCCTGTGGTTGTGGCATGTTTGCCTTGGTTGATTTGAATTGTAAATGGCCTTTAATGCTTGTTTGAGGTTTGGATTGCTTTTTGGATTTCTTGACTAGGAAGCATGCCTCTAGAAATATGAGTTTACCATGTTTGATGCCATGAATGTGTTTAGGAGTTCTAAACATGTACCATTTAGGTATGATGATATGTTGACATGGTTAGGGAGTCCTTAGATAGTGTTTGAGTGGGTTTATGCTTGAAAAACCAGACTTTGCTACTGAATATGGGCAAACCGTATCGAAACACCCTCTAGCGTTTCGAAACGGGGGCCTGAAATGGCCTTCGTGTTTCGAAACGCTAAGGGGCGTTCCGAAACGTTTTGGCTACTGGAAGGTCTTGTTTCGGAAACAGTCTCGGAACTAACCCACGTTTCGGAACGGTCAACGTCGTTTCGGTCCTCGTTCCGATACAACAGGTGAACGTTTCGAAACAGGTGACCGTTGGACATTGATTTGAATGGTGCTGAAGTTTGCAAGCTTTACATTTTAGTCCCAAATGTTGATGTTGCAATTGCTTGAGTTTGAGATGTCCAATTATATTGAATTTTGGCAGAGAAGCATGAAATGTGACTAATTTCATATTGGTAACTTTAAAATCAGTTACGACCTTCTAATTTACAGAAATTACATTTTGGTCCCTAAACTTGTAATAAATGCAATTGAGTTCCTCTTTGTTGTTCGATCGCTGTGTCTTTCTCATATATGTTTCATGAGTACTCGCTTAGGGATAACGTGTGTCTAGACAAGATTAAAAAGAAAAAAAGGTCGTTAATCAAGGTTGACTTTCGGATTGACTTTGGTTTTCCCCGTGTAATCTTCGTAGTTCAGGTCAACCGTCTAGGCCGGGCTAAGGGGGTTACATTTAGTGGTATCAGAGCTTAGTTCTCGTATCTTTGGGATTTGTTATGTGGATGATGTATGTGTATTCACATGATGTGCCTTTTGGGTGAAAGAATGTTGTATGAATTGTGATGCATGGTTTCAATTGTGATGATATGCTATGATGGAATGTGTTAGGGAATCCCATTGCCATATCAAAACTAATGAAAGGAATTGTTTTCGAAAAAGAGCTTGAGTACTTGGATTACTTACCTTGTTGAGCCTAATTATGTTTATTGCATTTGTGTCAGTGCATTGTTTTCTTGTAAATGGGGCCGCGTAGAGAGATGAGAATGAATACAAGAGCTATGGCTCAAAATGAGAATGAGGACAATGCTGAGAATGTTGTGGATTTACCTCCTCCTCCTGGTGGTGGACCACCTGGTGGTGAGGGTGCTGGAGCTGGTAATGCTGGTGTTGGTGCCGGTGCTGGGGTCGCTGGACCTGAAGGTATGCAGGGGCAAGCTGCTCCTGACATGACTGTGTTGATTCAGGCTATTGCTGGAGCCATTCAGGCAGCAGTAGCTGGAGCTCATGGAGCTGCGCATCAGGGTGATGCTGATTGTGAGATTGCCTTTGGAACGTCTTCGTAGTCTGGGAGGGACTGTGTTCAGGGGTTTATCTCCGGAAGGATCTGAATCTTGGTTGGAAAGCACCAAGAGGATTTTGGGGCAAATGGACTGCAATAATGTGCAGAAGTTGGGTTGTGTGGTGTCACTGCTGCATGATGATGCTTATACGTGGTGGACGACCATTGTCTCTGGAATGAAGGACAATGATGTGACTTCGACGTTCTTCTTGAATGCGTTCAAGCGGAAGTATCTGGGTGTGCGATACCTAGATGAAAAGAAAAGAGAATTTATGTCTCTTGTGCAAGGAAGCATGACGGTAGCTGAGTATGAGATCCAGTTTGTCCGCCTTAGTCAGTATGCACCTGAGCTAATCCCTGATGAGTTGGAGAGGTATGAACGTTTCCGTTATGGATTAGTAACGGATGTGAAGACTTTTATGCTTGCGGCTGAGTATACAGATTTTGATGTGCTTGTGAGTAGAGCGAAGGACATTGAGCAGAACTTGGGTTTGTCTTCCAGAGGCGTTAGTTCTAGCTCGGGCAAAAGAGTTGCTGATCATAGTTCTGGTGGTGGACGGAACAAGAGAGGACGAGATAAGAGGTATCAATCTTCTGCTAGGCGTGGTAATGGAGGACATGGTGCGCCTGTTTAGGGAGATAGGATGAGGGCTGATCAGAACACGTGCTGGACGTGTGGATCTCGTGGCCATTTAAGGCGAGATTGTCCTCGAGCAGCGAGGGAGGTTCAGGCTTCTGTTGCAGTGATAGGTAATTCATGCTGGAATTTTGGTTCGGCAGACCACGTGAGGAGGGAGTGTCCTTTGTTGGCCGGTGGTGGTCAGGGACGTGCTTCTGGGGTAGTTGCACCACAGAGAGGTCGTGCGCGCGGCCGTGGTAACTTCCAGCGCAGAGATGATGGTGGGAGGAACGTGGCGCATGTGGTGGCTGTTCAACCTAAGGATGGTGGCTAGGCTCGAGTGTATGCTCAGCGTGAGGGGAGGAATGATATGGATGTGATCGCATGTACCTTTACTTTGCAATCCTTGTCATTACTTTCCTTGATTGATTCTGGATCTACACACTCATACATATTGCGAGAACATGCTCAAATGCTTGGTTTACCTGTTGAGTCTTTGGATGTTGGTATGCATGTGACTAGTTCCTTTGGTGAGACAGTCGTAACACGGAAGTTGTATAGAAGATGTCCCCTGAATGTGCAAAACCATGTTTTTCTTGTTGATCTCATGGAATTGCCATTCTATAGTTTTGATGTAATCCTTGGTATGGATTGGCTTGTCAAACATCGAGCTGTAGTGGATTTTGAGAATAAGCGAGTTTTGTTGAAACTAGCGGATGATTATGAAGTAGTGGTGGTTGGTGAGAATGTGAAGTTTCTTGCCAATGTGGTGTCTACGTTGGAAGCAAGCCGAATGCTGAGGCAAGGTTGTGAGGCTTACCTAGCCTTTGTGATGAATCCTAGCTCTAAGGAGTTGCGCATTCAAGATATCAGGAATGTTCGTGAGTTTCCTGGAGTGTTTCCGGAGGAGTTACCTGGATTGCCGCCTAGTCGAGAGGTGGAGTTTTGAATTGAGCTGTATGAAAACACAACTACAGTGTCCATTGCTCTCTATCGCATGCCACCTAAGGAGTTGAAGGAGTTGAAGACGCAACTTCAGGAGTTACTTGATCGTGGTTTCATTCGGCCTAGTGTGTCACCTTGGGGTGCACCAGTCTTGTTTGTGAAGAAGAAGGATGGCACTATGAGAATGTGCATTGATTATCGTCAGCTGAATAAGTTGACTATCAAGAATCGGTATCCTTTTCCAAGGATTGATGATCTTTTTGATCAATTTCGGGGAGCGGCTGTGTGCTCCAAGATTGACTTAAAGTCAGGTTACTACCAGCTTAAGGTGAAAGATGTGGATGTGCCAAAAATAGCCTTTAGGACGAGGTATGGGCATTATAAGTTCCTTGTAATGCCGTTTGGCTTGACGAATGCTCCTGCAGCTTTTATGGACATGATGAATAGAGTGTTCCATGAATACTTGGACAAGTTTGTTGTGGTGTTCATTGATGATATTCTTGTGTATTCTCGTACTGAGGAGGAGCATGAAGGGCATTTGAGGATTGTGTTGTAGGCGCTGTTGGAAAATCAGCTTTATGCTCAGCTGAGCAAATGCGAATTCTGGCTTAAGGAAGTTGTTTTCCTTGGTCATGTGGTTTCTGCTGAGGGGATTCGTGTTGATCCTCAGAAGATTGAGGTGGTGATGAATTGGAAGCCTCCTAAGTCTGTTCATGAAGTCCGTAGTTTCCTTGGGTTGGCAGGATATTACCGGAGGTTTGTGGATGGATTTTCAAAGATTGCTGCCCCTTTGACGAAGTTGTTGCAAAAGGATGTCAAGTATGAGTGGACAAAAGCAAGGCAGCATGCTTTTGAGAAGCTTAAGGTAGCTTTGGCGCAAGCTCCTATCTTGGTTCAACCTGAATCAGGAAAAGAGTTTGTGGTGTACAACGACGCACCCTATGTTGGTTTGGGGTGTGTGCTAATGCAGGAGGGTAAGGTGGTGGCTTATGCATTGCGCCAGTTGAAGGTGCATGAGCGCAATTATCCTACGCATGACATTGAGTTAGCTGCGGTGGTTTTTGCTTTGAAGATTTGGAGACATTATCTGTATGGTGAGAAGTGTACTGTGTACACGGATCACAAGAGTTTGAGGTATCTGATGTCTTAGAAAGAGTTGAACCTTAGGCAACGATGTTGGGTGGAGTTGCTTAAAGATTATGATTTGACGATCGAGTACCATCCAGGAAAAGCTAATGTTGTAGCGGATGCCTTGAGTAGGAAGGTGGCAGTGGAGTTCAGAGTTATGTTTGCCAGCCTGAGTATTTCGCAAGATGGAGGTCTTGAGGCTGAGTTGCAAGTGAAACCATCTTTGGTTCAGTTGATAAAGGATAAGCAGTTGTTGGATGATTCTTTGGTGCCACATGTTCAGGATATTTCTGAGGATAGACCATCGAATTTCTGTTTTAATGGTGATGGAGTTCTATGTTTTGGAAGTAAGATAGTAGTGCCGAATGATACGGAGTTGAGGCGTACTATTCTGACTAAAGCCCATAGTAGTCCTTTTGCTATGCACCCTGGTAGTACAAAGATGTATCGTGATCTGAAGGATGAGTACTATTGGGTGGGATTGAAGAAAGATGTTGCAGAGTATGTGAGTAAGTGCATGGTTTGTCAGCGGGTTAAAGCTGAGCATCAGTTTCCTTCAGGATTGTTGCAACCGTTGAGGATACCTGAGTGGAAGTTGGAAAGGATTACCATGGACTTTGTGTCTAGGTTGCCTTTGTCGCCATCGAAGAAGAATTCGATGTGGGTGATTGTGGATCGACTTACGAAGTGTGCACATTTCTTACCTGTGCATACTACGTATACCTTGGATAAGCTTGCAGAGTTGTACATTGCTGAGATAATGCGACTGCATGGTGTGCCAAAATCTATAGTGTCGGATAGAGATCCGAGGTTTACATCGCATTTATTGGAGTGTTTGCACCAAGCTTTGGGTACGCGGATAAATTTTAGTACTTCTTATCATCGACAGTCGGATGGACAGTCTGAGCGTGTTATCCAAGTGCTGGAAGATATGTTGAGGTGATGTGTGATTGAGTTTCAAGGTTCTTGGGAGAAGCATTTTGCCTTTGGTGGAGTTTGCTTATAACAATAGCTAACAGGCAAGTATTCAAATAGCACCTTATGAAGCCTTTTATGGGAGGAAGTGCAGAACTCCTCTTTGCTGGGCTGAAACAGGTCAGAAGTTGGTTTCGATGCCGGCTTTGTTGAAAGGAACCACAGAGAAGGTGAAGCTCATATGTGAGCGGTTGAAGGCAGCTTCTGATTGATAGAAGTCTTACGCAGATTTGAAGCGTAAGGAGATTGAGTTTGTGGTGGGTGACCGTGTGTTCTTGAAGGTTTGACCTTGGAAGAAGGTGATGAGGTTTGGCCGGAAGGGTAAGTTGAGCCCTAGGTATATTGGACCATACGAGGTGATTGAACGTGTGGGTCCTGTTGCGTACAAGCTGAGGTTACCGCAAGAGTTGGAAAAGATACATGATGCGTTTCATGTCTCTATGCTTCGGAGGTATAGATCGGATCCTTCGCATGTTATGCCTGTGGAGGAAGTGGAGTGTTGCATGTAAAAGAGTCTATCGCAATTGTAGTGCAAGTGTACACGACGCAAGTAGTAAAGTGATACAAATTATCGGATATCGTCTCCACAGGGATTGGGCTAATAGCTTCACCTTTTTTCACTGCACGAAGTAAAGAAAATATTTAAGAAAGTTGTCACAAGAATAATAAAGAAAAACGTAAATAAAAGAGTTGGAATATCAAGATAGAGAGAATGGGCTGGTATTGAATTGCTTAGTAGTGCAGGTATTGCAGTGCTTAGGAAATCCAGTTCTGTCGTCGCGCCCGTCGCCGATAGCACCTGTCGCGGCGGCTGTCCGTTAGCTGTCGCGGCAGCGAACACGCCAACTCCGTACTCTAAGTTTGGCAAGAATCCCAGATCTGCCTTGGCCTATCCCTAGGTCCAAGTCTGTCGATGATCACGTCTTTGATGATACCTCCCGGCGTGAATCGAAGGATGAACACCGATGTGTATGAATTCTTCTTTAGCCACTTAACCTTGCCCTATCCCTAGGCACAAGATAGTTCAACTATAAACTAGAGAACTTGCTCTTATCTCTTTCGTATACTTAACTCTCCCGATGCTAAGTAAATAGATAACCTCACAATGCTCTCCCGATGCTCTTGCAAGATATGAATAACCAAAATAAGAGAACTTGAAGTTTATTTTATTGAACTTGGAAAATCCTAAAACAAAACAACCCTTGCAACTACTTTACAAAACAACCCGTGGCCCTAGGGGGTTTTTAGAACATGACGACGGTGGGTAAACGGCGGAGGGGTTTTGGGTTATCGGTTATGGGGATGATTCTCCTAGGTTAAAATCTATGCCCTTATATAAGCTTTGGGCTCAAGTATTCTAAGTTAACAAGGATTACAACTTTAATTAAAAGTAAGATTCTAATAAAGACTTAATCTCCAAGTATCCTACTTTTCAGCCGCCATCCTTGTTTCTTGGGATTTCCTCTCCTTGAGCTTTAGCTTGACATATCTTTTGATCCGGGGCTTGGAAAAATATATGGTTTTCACACGACAGACGAGCATAATTTTCTCTATCTATCGAGGTGCACTTTGCTTTTCCTCTTCATAAGGCTGCTGTCACCTTGCTGTCACGGCAGATCCATGGCAGCATCGTCCTCATCGTCTGTTTGTCCAGTTCAGCTTTTCTGCTTCTCTGCCCTGCGCCCGCCTTCTCCGTCAACTATGGCAGCAACCTGCAAAATCAGCCATCTTTTAGTAGAATCCGTGCCTTTAATATATTTGTGATGTTTTGTTGTAAACTAACCTAAATGCAATGCAATGATGCTTGAATGCAGCAGAAATATGGGTTAAAAAGGGTGTAAATAATAGAACTTTTACACACTCAACACACCCCCAAACTCAAGTTTTTGCTTTCCCTCAAGCAATTAAGACCTAAAAGAAAAATGAATATTTTTGTGTTGGCTTTCAAACAGTGAACTGTCCCTTACCCGTCGCTCATTCTCTATGGTGGCAGCAACCTGTTGGAAAGATTAGGATCGGTCCGGAATCTCCCTATAGTCCTCGTGCATTGTGTGCATGCTTCTGAACAGTTATATGCTAAGACTCTCTTAGTTTCACTAGAATATTCAACTCTTTAACTCGAATTTTTATGCCAAAGTTTATTTTGGAAGACACATTTTCATGCTTCATTTTCTTCTATTTTCAAGCTAAGTTTTACTACAGCCAGTTTTGGGCACCTCTAGTTAGCTTCCTAGAGCCGGTTTCGGGCACCTCTAGGTTTTTGAGTTTCTTTTGCTAAACTTCTTTCCTAGAGCCAGTGTTAGGCACCTCTAGGGGCTATTCAAGTACTAAGCATCCTATTCTAGTTTGGCTAAAAGAAATCTAAGCAATATAACAGTCACAATGGTGTTTAAGTTTTTCAGAACTATAGAAAGGCTCTAACCTTCTCCTTAAACTGTCCTAAAGATGCTGCCACGACAGAGCTGTCATGACAGGTAAGTTTACTTCACAGTTTTAAGCCAACAGTTTTAGTCTTTTCTGTTTTTTTAAGAGAACTTGATTAAATAAAAGACACAACAATAATTTAAAGATGTACTAAGACTCCATTAAAATGGAGGGTTGCCACCCCCAAACTCGAGGGTTGCATTGCCCTCAATGAAAATGACAGATAAAATGAAGGCAGGTACATCACAAAATATATATATAAAGCAGACAGCAATAAAAAGAAAATAAAGGACTTAAATTTTCAATCGTTGTCTTCACTGCTGCTGTTGACACAGATTTGGCGGCGGCGTCTGGGCTGTGGGGGAGGCTGGGCAGGTTGCTCCACGACCTGGATGTCTGAGCTATTGCCGCTATCCCAAGTGCTGCTGGTGGTGGTGCTGGCCTTGGGCATTAATTTTCTGTCTGCCACGTGTTTCTGCCTCTTGACAGGCGTGAACTCCTTCTCCAAGTTCCTCCTAATAGGAGGGTCTGCCTCGTCGTCATTTGAGGCCGGTCGCTTCGTTCCTCGTGCAGAGGTGTCGGCCGGGGGGCTGCCAGCTGCCGTCGGGGCATGTGATGGGGTGGAAGCAGTAGAATGTGTATATGGGGAGGCAGGTGGTGTAGGTGTGTGGACAGGGGAGGGGATGTGGAAATAGTGGGGAGGGAAAGTGGGGAAAATAACATCGGGATAATTTAAAGTATTGGTAATGAAATTTACCGTTGAGTTCGCGAAATCCCGGATGAATGTCATCAGCCCCATCTGTCTGTCTTCCACCCGTTGTATTGCAGCAAGGATCTGGGCAGCTTGGTCTGTCTGGGTGGTGGCGACGACAGGTTCAGGGGCAGGCTCCTCGGATGAATCTGCTGGGGAGGCAGTCGGGTTGAAGGAGGAGATAGGGGTAGCGACTATCAGCTCCATGAGGCTGGTAATGTTGTTTTCTGTCCAGCCTCTGTCGTGGATCAGTTTGTCGGTGGTGGCCTCTGGGATAGCAGCGCAGCGGCAAAGGGAAGTGATCGTGAACGGTAGGCAAAGGCGGGAGGTGGAGCGGAATGTGCAGTCCAAGATGCTTTCCCTCATATAGCGGCCCACGTTGATAGGCCGGTCGTTCATGATCGAATGAATGAGAGCGAGCCGCTGCTGGTCCACCGTCGTGTGATGGGAGGACGGCATGATACGCTTTTTGATGAAAGCGTTCCAGAGTTTGGCTTCTGGGAGTAGCTGCCCCCTTTTTACAGAGTTGGGGTTCTTTTTGCTCGTGGTCCATGTTGTTCCTTCCTCTGTCACCTCCGCCAGGATAGCACCATAGGCGGCAGAATCGAGGGTGTCTAAAAATTGCTGATGGGCATCATCGTTGGGGCCAAAATATAGGCCATACATGTGGTTGATGCTGTCAGCTGTAAATGGCACCTCTACCCCTCGAACGGTGACTGATGTTGCCGTTCTGCTATCGGTGGCAACATAAAACTCCCTCACCAACGTATCATTTAGTCCTGCGGGTTGTGCTGCGAACTGCTCCCATAGCTGAGTCCTTATCGCCTTCGCGATGAATGGTCGGAGCCCCATGTTGGATGCCTTGCGGACGTAGATGAATCCTCTTTCCTCCTATAATTCCTTGGTGGCGAATGACTGTGGTGTGGCTGCTGCTGCTGAAGAGGTGGACGCAGCACTGCGACGGGTACGTCTGGAAGACATTTTAGTTGCAAGGGTTGTGAAAGTAAAGAAAACAAATAAAACGAGAGGAGAAAGCAAGTAAGAATAAGCAGAAGTGAGGAAAATGAAAATGAGAACGGGGTTTTATAGCGGTCGAGTTGCTGCCTGTTTAATGCTGTAACGGCAGGCATGAATAACGGAGCAACTGTTGAGATTTGGCGTGTCTGACGCGTCTGACACGCATTTATGCGTCTGTTACGCATCTGCCACACGCTTCTGCGTCTGCCGTGTTAGTCTGTTGACAGCCTATCTTATCCGTGTTTGCGCGGCAGCTGGAACGACAGGCTTCAATAAATGGGCTCTATTGGGCTGATGGATGGATGGTGGGCTTGGGTCACTCCTCCTTTTCTACTTGACTCCTTTATTTCCTAAAAACAGAAAATATAAAAACATTATTCGAATAAAATAAACCTTAACACCTAATAAATAATAAAAAATAAAAATAAAAAAAATAAAACTTAGGTTAAATTAGGGATGCCTTGTGGGGCATCTCCTAAAGTAACCACTTCATGTATTCCTGGGGCTTCAGTCCCCTGATAGTGCTTGAGGCGTTGTCCATTGACTTTAAATTGGTGCCCGTCTTTTAATGATCGGATAGTGATGGAACCATGGGGAAAAACTTGTACCACTTGGAACGGGCCGGACCATCTAGATTTTAGCTTCCCTGGGAAGAGTTTCAATCTAGAATTGAACAACAACACAAGCTGCCCTGGGTAGAACTGTCGTGGCATCAACTTCTTGTCATGCCACTTCTTTGTTTTCTCCTTGTATATTCTGGCATTGTCGTAGGCCATTGTCCGTATTTCTTCGATCTCGTTCAAATCTAATAGCCTTTTCTGGCCTGCCTTGTCCAAGTCCATGTTCACTGCCTTGATTGCCCAATATGCTTTGTGCTCTATCTCGACAGGCAAGTGACAGGTTTTCCCATAAATCAATCGATATGGAGACATGCCCAATGGAGTCTTAAAAGTTGTCCTATATGCCCATAATGCATCATTTAGAAGTAAAGACCAATCTTTCCTAGTTGGCTTAACCATCTTCTCAAGAATGTTCTTCACTTCCCTATTGGATATCTCAGCTTGTCCATTGGTCTGTGGATGGTATGTTGTCGCGATCCTGTGCTTGACACCATATTTCTTCAAGGCGGCAGCAATAACCCTATTGTCAAAATGTCTCCCTTCATCACTGATAATCGCCTTAGGGATGCCAAAACTAGAAAAGATGTTTTTGTGTAAAAACTTTTGGACCGTCTTGGCATCATTCTTTTGAGTGGCGATAGCTTCAACCCACTAAGAGACATAATCCACTGCTAGGAGGATGTATAGATTTCCACATGAGGATAGAAAAGGTCCCATAAAATCAATCCCCCAAACGTTGAAGATCTCGACTTCTAAAATGTTCTGCAGTGGCATCTCGTTTCTCCTTGAGATGTTACCTGTCCGCTGGCACCTGTCACAGTTCTTGTAAAAGTCTTGTGCATCTTTATACAGTGTCGGCCAGTAGAACCCTGACTGCAGCACCTTGGCAGCAGTTTTGTTGCCTCCTAAGTGACCTCCATATTGTGAAGCATGGCAGTGATGGAGAATCTCTTCTTGCTCTTCTTGTGGTACACACCGCCTTATAACCTGATCTGCGCACATTTTGAAAAGAAGAGGTTTGTCCCAATAATAGTGCTTAACATCATTTTGGAACCTCTTCCTGGCTTGATAATTAAGATCAGAATGAAGTATTTCGCTAACTATAAAATTAACGAAATCAGCATACCAGGGGAGTTCAGAAGACTTACCTGCCGCCATGGCTGTCGCGGCAGAGATTGCGGCAGCAAAGAGCTGCTCATCTGGGAAGGTCTCCAGTATGTGTGTCTCATCTATTGGTAGACTCTGTCCCGTCTCCAGTCTTGACAAGTGATCTGCCACCTGATTTTCTGTCCCTTTTTTGTCCTTGATTTCAAGGTCGAACTCTTGCAATAGCAGGATCCACCGTATCAATCTAGGCTTTGCATCCTTCTTCGCGAACAGATACTTCAGGGCAGAATGGTCTGTGTGCACTATTACCTTCGTCCCAAGTATGTAAGAACGAAACTTGTCAATGGAGAACACCACAGCTAACAGCTCCTTTTCTGTGGTGGAATAGTTCACTTGGGCGTCATTCAATGTCTTGCTGGCATAATATATGACATGAAACAGCTTATCTCTGCGCTGCCCAAGTGCTGCCCCGACAGCATAGTAACTAGCATCACACATAATCTCAAATGGCTGTGTCCAGTCTGGTGGCTGTACTATTGGGGCTGTTACTAGTTTTTCCTTCAGAACCTTGAATGCTTCAGTACATTCATCATTAAAGTCAAAGGGTCGGTTCTGCTCCAAAAGATGGCATAGGGGCTTGGTGATTTTTGAGAAATTTGCAATGAATCTTCGAAAAAATCCAGCATGCCCTAAAAAATTTCTAATGCCCTTGACTGTAGTCGGCGGCGGCAGCTTCTCAATTACTTCTATTTTGGCCCTGTCGACCTCTATCCCACGGCAGCTAATCTTATGGCCTAGGACTATCCCTTCATCCACCATAAAGTGGCATTTTTCCCTATTCAGAACAAGATTTGCTTTTTCACATCTTTCGAGTACCTTTTGTAGATTGCCGAGGCAGCTCTCAAAATCGTCTCCAAAGACGGAAAAATCATCCATAAAAATCTCAAGGAAGTCCTCCACCATATCGGAGAATATAGCCATCATGCACCTTTGGAAGGTGGCGGGTGCATTACATAATCCAAATGGCATTCTCCTAAATGCGTACGTTCCGTAGGGGCATGTGAAGGTTGTCTTTTCTTGATCCTCCGGTGCGATCGCAATTTGATTATAACCTGAATAACCATCAAGAAAACAATAGTAAGGTTTACCCGCTAATCTATCAAGCATTTGATCAATAAAGGGTAAAGGAAAGTGGTCCTTTCGGGTAGCTTTGTTGAGCTTCCGATAGTCCATACAAACCCTCCAACCGGTCACAGTCCTGGTTGGGATTAACTCATTGTTCTCATTGGTTACCACGGTCATTCCTCCTTTCTTGGGAACGCATTGCACCGGGCTTACCCATTTGCTGTCGGAGATGGCGTAAATAATACCAGCATCTAACCACTTAATTATCTCTTTACGCACTACCTCTTTCAACGCATGGTTTAGCCACCTTTGGGCATCAATAGTCGGCTTATGATCTTCCTCTAGAAGGATTTTGTGCATGCATAACGCCGGACTAATGCCTTGTATATCAGCGATCGTCCATCCAATTGCCTTTTTGTGCTGCCGTAACATGCCGATCAGCTGCCGTTCCTGTTCTTGCGGCAGCTTAGAAGAGATGATTACGGGCAACGTATCATTTGAACCAAGAAAAGCATATTTAAGCTGCCCTGGCAGGGGCTTCAGTTCTAAGGTAGGTGGTTCAACAGTAGATGGCTTTTGGATTAAATGGTTATCCGAAATATAATTCAAAGGTTCGAATAACTTACCTGGATGATTGCCTATCCAGTTTACCTCCTCCTGATCTTCAGTATCAGATGTTTCGAAATCAGAGGAGTTGCTGTCGTCGGTGCTGTCGTCGTTGCTGTCGTGACAGGCCTGTAGGTGGCTGCCGCGGCAGTGACTAAATTTAATATCGTGACAGCCCGACCTGATGCAGGGTTGATCAAGGGTAACATCAGTGATAGCCTTGCATTCCTCGTCCACATCAGCATGTTTCATTGCTTGGAGAACATTCAACTTAATTTCTTGATCGTTCACTCGCATGGTGAGTTCTCCTTTCTCCACATCAATCTATGATCTTCCCGTGGCTAAGAAGGGTCGCCCAAGGATGATTGGTGCGTTTTCGTCTGCCTCACAATCTAAAACAAGAAAGTCAGCAGGAAAAATAAACTTATCCACTCTTACCAAAATATCTTCAATTTTCCCTTCTGGATGAACGTAAGAGCGGTCTGCCAGCTGCAGAGTTACTGTCGTGGGCCGCGCCTTTCCAATACCTAATTTCTGAAAAACAGACTTTGGCATTAAATTAACACTAGCACCAAGATCACAAAGTGCCTTACCCACGAATTTATTTCCGATTATGCAACGTATGATGAAGCTCCCCGGATCCTTCTTTTTCTGGGGTGGCTGCCGATGAAGAATACTCATGCAACCTTCTGTCATCTTTACCGTTTCAAACTCCCCAAGTTTAGATTTTTTCGACATAACATCCTTGAGAAATTTAGCATAACCGGGCATCTCCCTAACGGCATCTAACAGCGGAATATTAATATGAACCTGTTTAAAAATATCATAAATCTTTTTAAGTTGAGATTCTTGCTTAGCTTGCTATATCCGTTGAGGGAAAGGTGGCGGGGGACGGTAATCAGCAATACGTCCTTCCCACTGCATGCGAATCTGAGGACGGTAATCATCTTTTTTCTCCTCTGTCGCTTCTGCTGTCGTGATAGGTTCATCGGCAGCAGTCTGTTTATCACCTGTCGGGGCAGCTTCCTCGGCAGATTTAGCCAAGGCTGGATCCTTTACTATTTCAGCTTCCTTTTCCGGCCCTTGTAGTTTCTTCCCACTCCTAGTAGTAATCGCCTTACATTGCTCATGTGTGGGCGGTCTAGCATTTTCAGTATTGCTAGGGAATCCTCCATTCTACCTCGGCTTAATATGTTGCGACACCTGACCCATTTGTGTCTCCAGAGATTTCACAGTAGCTTCATGATTTGTCATCCTCATCTCTGTTTATCCATGAAATTCTCTGTCTTCTTGACGAACTGATTCATATTCTCAATATAAGTACCGGTCTGAGACATAAAAGTGGCCAGAGTCTGTTCCAGTATACTGGTCGTGGCAGCTGGTGGCTGTTGTTGCTGCTGCGGCAGCCGGTGCGGCGGCAGTTGCTGCGGCAGTTGCTGTCGCGTCAGCAATCTAGGACCTCCCTGATTCTTAGTATGTGCTTGCAGATTCAGGGCATTATTAGGGTTACTCCAGGAAAATTTGGGATCCTTCCTCCAATTGGGATTATAGTTGTTGGAATTATAATTCGGCTTGTAGTTTCCAACATACTTTCCCTCTTCTGCTTGTATTGGGCACTCATCCCGACTATGATTTTCCTCACAGATATCACATACTTCCTCAACAGCAAATCCTTGTAAACCATCATCATTCAATAACCTTTTCATTGCTTTAGTAAGGAATGCTACCTGCGATTTCATAGTACTGTCGGCTTCATAATCCTTGATAGCAAGTACCCGTTTTCCTCCTCTTCTTGCAGTCGGAAACTGCCCCTCATTCTTGGCCAGATTTTCCAAAACTTGCAATGCCTCGTCCGGATCTTTATCCAATAATAGTCCATTTGCTGCTGAATCAATTCGAATGCGAGTCTGTAGGTTGGCAGCATTATAGAACTTTTTAACCTGATTCCAGACGGGGAATCCATGCATTGGGCAGTTCCGTAGAAGAGTAGTAAATCTGTCCCAGGCCTCGTGCATCGGCTCGTCGTCTTCCTGTTGGAAAGTAGCAATTTCATTACGTAATCGCTCAGATAAATGCGAAGGATTAAAACAAGATAAAAATTCACGAGATAAATCTGCCCAAGTTACGATTGAACCCGGCGTAAGTTTATTCCACCAAGTTTTAGCTCTGTCCCTCAATGAATGGGGAAATAACTGAAGCCTCAGTATCTCCGGACTAACTCCTGGCAGTCTAAACGAACCACAAATCTCCTGGAACGTTTTGAGATGCTCCCTAGCATCCTCTGTCACAGCACCACTAAACTGCCCGGCATTGTTGATCATACTAAACATGACAGGTTTAAGCTCGAAGTTATCAACATCAATGTCCGGCAGCGTGGTCTCCAGCTCTACATGATCGTTCAGCATGTAGTCACGGCAGGACTGTCGTCCATCTGCTGCAGGCGGGTCGCCGACAGGCGGTATACCTCCACCAGCGGGCGGATGACGGGCCATCTTCTCTAGCTGTTCCTCAAGGTACTCGTTCCTGGCTAAAAGGTGGCGAAGTTGTTTCTTGAGATTGAAGGAACGTTCAACTTCCGGATCTAATTTATACTCAGGATCTTCACCTCTTTTAGATCTGCGCATAAACAAGAGAACCTTGTGAAAAGCAAGAGTTGAAAGTACTAACGAAAAATAGAAAAAAGAAAAATTAAAAGAAAAACAAAAACAAAAACGAAAAGTGCAATAAAGGAAAGGTGTAGTTATGTTGCCAATCCCCGGCAACGGCGCCAAAAACTTGTTGCGTGTAAAAGAGTCTATCACAATTGTAGTGCAAGTGTACACGACGCAAGTAGTAAAGTGATACGAAGTATCGGATATCGTCTCCACAGGGATTGGGCTAATAGCTTCACCTTACTTCACTGCACGAAGTAAAGAAAATATTTAAGAAAGTTGTCACAAGAATAATAAAGAAAAACGTAAATAAAAGAGTTGGAATATCAAGATAGAGAGAATGGGCTGGTATTGAATTGCTTAGTAGTACAGGTATTGCAGTGCTTAGGAAATCCAGATTCTGTTGTCGCGCCCGTCGCCGACAGCACCTGTCGCGGCGGCTGTCCGTTAGCTGTCGCGGCAGCGAACACGCCAACTTCGTACTCCAAGTTTGGCAAGAATCCCAGATCTGCCTTGGCCTATCCCTAGGTCCAAGCTGTCGATGATCACGTCTTTGATGATATCTCCCGGCGTGAATCGAAGGATGAACACCGATGTGTATGAATTCTTCTTTAGCCACTTAACCTTGCCCTATCCCTAGGCACAAGATAGTTCAACTATAAACTAGAGAACTTGCTCTTATCTTTTTCGTATACTTAACTCTCCCGATGCTAAGTAAATGGATAACCTCACAATGCTCTCCCGATGCTCTTGCAAGATATGAATAACCAAAATAAGAGAACTTGAAGTTTATTTTATTAAACTTGGAAAATCCTAAAACAAAACAACCCTTGCAACTACTTTACAAAACAACCCGTGGCCCTAGGGGGTTTTTAGAACATGACGACGGCGGGTAAACGGCGGAGGGGTTTTGGGTTATCGGTTATGAGGATGATTCTCCTAGGTTAAAATCTATGCCCTTATATAAGCTTTGGGCTCAAGTATTCTAAGTTAACAAGGATTACAACTTTAATTAAAATTTAGATTCTAATAAAGACTTAATCTCCAAGTATCCTACTTTTCAGCCGCCATCCTTGTTTCTTGGGATTTCCTCTCCTTGAGCTTTGGCTTGACATATCTTTTGATCCGGGGCTTGGAAAAATATATTGTTTTCACACGACAGACGAGCATAATTTTCTCTATCTATCGAGGCCCACTTTGCTTTTCCTCTTCATAAGGCTGCTGTCACCTTGCTGTCACGGTAGATCCATGGCAGCATCGTCCTCATCGTCTCCTTGTCCAGTTCAGCTTTTCTGCTTCTCTGCCCTGCGCCCGCCTTCTCCGTCAACTATGGCAGCAACCTGCAAAATCAGCCATCTTTTAGTAGAATATGTGCCTTTAATATATTTGTGATGTTTTGCTGTAAACTAACCTAAATGCAATGCAATGATGCTTGAATACAACAGAAATATGGGTTAAAAAGGGTGTAAATAATAGAACTTTTACACACTCAACATGGAGTTGAATCCAGACTTGACCTATGATGAAGAGCCAGTTGGAATTCTAGATTCGGACAGTAAATTTCTTCGAGGCAAGACCATTGAATTGGTTAAGGTGTTGTGGAGGCACCGTGGTGTTGCGGAAGCCACGTGGGAAAGAAGGGATGACATGAAGAAGCCGTTTCCTTACCTTTTTCCTCCAAGTAAATTTCGAGGATGAAATTTCTTAAGAGGAGGAGAGTTGTAACACCCCAATTTTGGGCTTAGAAGTTTAGGGTTTGATCAGACCAGTCTGAGAAACGGTTCGAATATAAAAGGAGGTTTTAGGGAAAGCTTAGTTCGGGATGCTTTAAAAATATAGAAAAATATCTAAAAATCCTCTTTTAATATATATAAGAGAGTGGTGAAATAAATTTTACAAAATAAGGTTTGGGAATACTACATTTCCGTATAGTGACCAAAATGCGATTTTTGAAAAGTTTAGTGGTTAATATTTTGTAAAGGATTGAAACTTTGAATCTTTAAGTAGCTAATTACCCAAAATGTTTTTCTCCAGATTTTTCCTTAATTTGGGTGATTTAATTAATGTTTTAATTAAATAAAATAAAGAATGTAAACTACTTTTAGATTCTCATAATTACCTTTTCCAAATTTTCTCTCATTCTTTTTTCTCTCAAAATCCCATCATCCAAAAACTTTTTCTCCAGCAACTTTCACATAGATTTGCACTTCAATTGATGAGAATTCTATCATCTATCGATTCCTAATCAATCTTGCATCAAATCCTTTTGATTTCAACATTGAATTTCCATGGAATTTTGCCCAAATCAAGGAGAAATCACCATTTAGAGGTAAGATTGTTCTTCTCCTCTAAATACTTAGTTCTTTACTGAAATTCTCAAGTTGTGAATCCTTAATTTAAGTTTTATAAATGGTTTTAATGTTAGAAACATGATTTTGGCTTAAAACTCAAGATTTTGGAAGAGATCTTGAAGAATTTCGTTGTGATTGATTGGGCTCTGCATTGTGGTGGTTCTTTAATGTATTTTGGATATTAAATGATGTTAGAAATGAGGTTTTATCAATCCAATCCCGAATAGGTTGTGTTTCCTAAGTTTTTGCTCAAGAAAATGGTGGTTTTTGAGGTGTTCTCGGTGTTCTGTTATAGCTGGAGGTATAAGGTCAAGTTTGGGTTTGTTTTTGTAACCCCCTTAACCCGGCCTAGACGGTTGACCCGAATTAAGAAAGTCACACGGGGAAAACCAAAGTCAACCCGAAAGTCAACCTTGATTAACAATCTTTTTTTTGTTTTTAGTCTTGTCTAGATGCATATTAACCCTTAGATGTGATCATACAACAGCAAACTCAAAGATCATAAACATCAGAGATCAAACAGGGACCCAATTGAACAATTTACAACATTCGGGACCAAATTGTAATTTTTGATAAATATGAGGGCTTAACCCAAATTAAAGTTACCAACTTGTAATTAGTCAGGTTTCATGCTTCACTGCCAAATTTCAGCTCAAAAGGACTTCCCAAACTCATACGATTGCACAAACATGATTCAGGACCAAAATGCAAACAATACAAAACATTTAACTGCCAATGTCAGCCCCCAACGGTCACCCGTTCCGAAACAGGCAGAGCCCGTTTCGAAACGCGGGGCCGTTCCGCAATGCGTACCGAAACACAGGCTGGCAGTGGCCCTTCCTTTTCGGAACGATGCCTACCGTTTCGGACGCCTGGGTTCATTTAAGGCACCCGTTCCGGAACGGTAGTCTTTGTTCCGAAACGCCCTGCACAGATTGCAGCAAAGGGCTTCTTAAAACATGCAATTGATCAACCATACATGCTCCAAATGCCACCAAACTTTACCAACATGCAATTCAGCATATATGAGACATACTTGCATCAACAACTCATCAAAATAACAACATACATGAAAAGCCCCAAATCTATAGGCATGCTTCCTACACAAGCAAACCATTCAAGCATAAGCTTCCAATTCAAGCATGTAATGGCCAAACACAAAACCAGCATTCTCAACATCATTCAACATACTTAGGGAGTTCACAACATCTCCCAAAACATACACATAGGTCCCCCATTGCCAAATTACCAAAAGCTAAAGTGTACTTAAGAAAACCTTCCATACTTTGAGCTTTACTTCCACTTGATTACTTGCCCTCCTTGCTGCCCTCAAAGTACTCTTGTAACGCCCCGGTTTTGGGCTCGGAAGTTTTGGCGTTGACCGGTTCGGTCAAAGTGCTGATCGAATATATAAGAGTGAATTTAGGAAAGCCTAGTTCGGGTTGCATTAAAAATATGGAAAAATGTTCTAAAATCATCTTTTAATATATATAAGTGAACTGTGAAATCAATTTTGGAAAATGAGGTTCGGAAGGTTGACATTTTGGCTAGTTACCAAAATGTAATTTTTGAAAGTTGCGGGACAGTTTTATAAAGGATTGAAACTTTGAATCTTTAAGGAGCTATTATTCCAAAAAGGATTTCTCCAGATTTTTCTAAGATATTTTAAGGCTCAAATCTGATTTTAAAGATTTAGAAAAGGAGGGAAATCATTTTTTTAACTAAATTTCCAACAAACTTTCCATTTTCTCTCAAATTCTCTTTTCTCTCATTTTCTCTCAACCCAAACAAGATTCTCCAGATTTCTTTCTCTGATTTTGACATCTTAATCTCTCATTTCAATTCTCATTTAATTCCTAATCATCTCATCAACAAAACCTCTCAATTTACAAGTTGATTCATCAAGCTTTTTGGCTCTAAAATGGAGAAATTCAAGTTTGGAGGTAAGAACGTCCTTCTCCTCTAAACTATCAGTTCTTTACTGAAATTCCTAAGTTCTCAATCCTTGATTTATGTTTTATTAAAGGCTTTTCAATTGAGATCTTGATTTTTGGCTAAAATGCAAGATTTGGTGATTTTGGTGAAATTTTCGTGTGATCTGTTTAAGCAGGGTTTTGAGGTGTTAAATTGATGTTAAATGAATGCTAAAATGATTAGAAGTTGAGGTTTAATCAATGCAATCCCGGATAGGTTGAATTTCCTAAGTTTGGCTTGAGTTTTTGGTTGTTTTTGGGGTGTTTTTGGTGACCTGTTATACCTGGAGGTATAAGGACGTGGTTGTGATCTTTTTGCATGTTATTTGATGTATAAAAGTGGTTAGAAGTGATGGATCTTGGCTGGGTTATGTTTTGGAAGTGTTTGGAGGTGATTTCGGTTATGTTTGGTAGCCAAATTGCTAGATTTGTGATGAGCAGCGAGTTGTGTTGTTGTTGCTGGTGTTTTAATGCATAAGGATGCATTAATGTTCTGTTTTTGTGTGCTTGAAACAGGGGAGGTTGATCCTTGAGCTTTGGAGGTGTTTTCGGAAGCTTGGAAAGCTTGTTGGCTAGCTTTGTTTGGTTATCGGTGAGTGAAGTTGGGATTTCAGCTTTTGAAACAAGGTTTGAAGGTTTTTGGGAGCTTAGTTTAAGTTTAAACAACTTTGCTAAGCTCAAGAGTAAGTGAAGGGGGTTTTCGCTTTTGATTTGTGTGTGATTTGGGTTTAAAATCAAATGTGGTTGATGATTGATATGCATATGTTTTTGCATGGTTTAATTCTGTTTTGTAAGCATGTTTTAGCATGGTTTAATGCTGGTTTTGAAAGTCATTTGAAAAGGATGCTCAAGGTAAGAGATCCTTGGTTTAATACATTGGAAATGTGGTTTTGATGCATAGTGTTGCATGTGGTTCATTGGCTTTGTATGATGCTTAAAAACAGTGAATTGATGATGATTAATGATGATAATTGTTATCTTTTGCATGTGGTTTTGCATGTGAATCATTGAGCTAATGATGTGATGGCTTTGCATTATGTTTATGCATGTGAATCATTGAGCTAATGATGTGATGGCTTTGCATTATGTTTATGCATGTGGAACATTGGATATTATGGTGAGATGGTTATATTGGCAAGTGTTGTAAGTGGTTCTTGGTTCGTGATCGGATATAATTAGCCGGCTATAGGATTGGGTGCACCGTGAATAAAGTCGCCTTGGAGGTGGAGTGGTCAAGTGTGGACCGGGTAAACTCCCTTCAAGTATTCCTAACGAGATGAGGTCAGTGGAGGTTGTTGCCCACGGGAGGACCTCGGTTGCTTAAGGTCGTAGTGGAGGTTGTTGCCCACGGTAAGACCTTGGTTGAGTAAAGGTTTTAAGGTGGTTAAAAGTCCTTATGTGAGAACCTTGTACTTGTTGAGATCACAATGGCAATGGTTAAGTCCATGTGTGGATCTTGTGTGTGATGTCCCGGATCTCGTTAGATGATGTCTACAACTACCAATCGGTTATGCAAAGGTTGTATGGTGTTGAAAGTCCATACGGGAAGACCTTGGGCATGTCAAGGGTGTATGGCGGTTGAAAGTCCATACATGGGAACCTTGAGGAAAAGCTAAGGTTGTATGGTGTTTAAAAGTCCATACATGGGAACCTTAGGAGGTTGAGGTCAGTGGAGGTTGTTGCCCACGGGAAGACCTTGGATTGGGTAGTGTGTAGGGAGCGTTGGGACACGCTCGGAATCCGCGTATCCGATCGGGTTGAAAAGTTGGAAAGTGAATATGGTTGATCTCTTGGGAGCCAATATAATGTTCTTGATCATGTGAAGCATGAGATGCTTGAAATGATGCATGGTTGCATGTGAAGCATGGGATGCTTGAAATGATGCATGGTTGCATGTGAAGCATGGGATTGCTTGAAATGATGCATGGTTGCATGTGAAGCATGGGATTGCTTGAAATGATGCATGGTTGCATGTGAAGCATGGGATTGCTTGAAATGATGTGAAGCATGTGATGCTTGAATTGATGCATGTGTGCATGAGAAGCATGAGATGCTTGGTAAGATGCATTGTTGTATGAAATGAGTATGATGCTAGTGATGGCATGTTTACTTGTTAGGTTGAACAAGTGTTGAATATCTTTTGATAATGATGCATGTGAGCATGAGATATCTATGTTGCATTTGGAGTCTTGTATGACTTGTTTTTGAAGGCATGTGAAAAAGTTGTTATGGTTTTATGATGCCTTGTTTAAATGCGTGAGATGGTTTGATTGAGCTATGGTTTAAATGGTTTCTTGCTTGATGTGGTTTTCAAGAAAAGAAAGGTATGTTGTAAAATGGGAATGTTTTCCATGGTTTGTTAAGCTTGGCATATGATGTTTATGCATGGTTTTGAGCTTGATGTTGAAAGAGTTTTCAAACATGGTTTTGGAAAGCAAATCGGGTTTGTTTTAAGGTGTTTTAAAGACCCGCTGCATTGATGGTGTTTTGGTTTTGAGCATTCCTCACTAAGCATTATGTGCTTACGCTCCTTTTTGTCCATCAATGCAGATTCTTGAAGTTTGGGCAGCAAGGAGCAAGGGATTCAAGGTGGACTCCAATGGAGATGTATGTCTCGGTGAATAGCTATAGTTAATAAGGGCAATGGGGTAGAATCTCTCGGATTGTTGTTATTGTGATCGTATATGTTGATCATGTATGTTAAATGTTGTTGTTAATGTTGTGGAACATGATTTGGCTTAATTGAGGTTGCTTTGGTAAGTTTATGTTTAAATGGATAGCTTGAGTAGGAAGCATGCTTTTGAATTTGGGGCTTTCCATATGTGTTGGTTATATGCTGAATTGATGATGCTTTTATGGTCCCTGCATGTTGAATGATCATGTGGTATGTTTTGGTGATGTTAATTTGATGTTTGAAGCATGTTTGATGCTGTTTTCGAGTTGTTTTCAGGCAGGGGTATCGATACTCGGGCTTGGGTATCGATACACCTGAGCCAAATATGCATGTTTCTGCCCAGGGGTATCGATACTGCTGAACAAGTATCGATACCATATGAGTGAGGTATCGATACTGGGGGGAAGGTATCGATACCTTTGCTTGAGTTTGGTTACTGCCTTCCCCGAGTATCGATACGACACGTGGCGTATCGATACCGGACCGTTAAAATCAGTTAAAAGTATCTTTGAATGTTTTAAAATGTTTGCGTTTTGGTCTTGTATCTTGTTTGTGCAATTGTTTGAGTTCGGGAGGTCCGTTTGAGCTGAAATTTGGCAGAGAAGCATGAAACATGATTAATTTTAAGTTGGTAACTTAAAATCTGGTTAAGTCCTTAAAGTTTTCAGAAATTTCAATTTGGTCCCTAAAGTTGTAATTTGTTCAATTGGGTCCCTGTTTGATCCTTGATGATTGTGATCTTTGAGCATGGTGTTTGTGTGATCACATATAGGGTTAATGTGCATCTAGACAAGTTTAAAAAGAAAAAAAAAGGGTCGTTAATCAAGGTTGACTTTCGGGTTGACTTTGGTTTTCCCCGTGTAATCTTCGTAGTTCGGGTCAACCGTCTAGGCCGGGCTACGGGGGGTTACATTTGGTGGTATCAGAGCTGAGTTGCGAAGGTTGGGGAAAACGGTAAGTTGTTGTGGTATGTGTGCTTGATGTTTACCTTGTTGTATGGTTGAAAGTTGGTTGAAGCATGTGTTTCTGAGTATGCTGTTGATGTTTTTGAGCATGTTGCTGATGTATGCAAGCATGTTTTGTAGTTATGAATCTTGGTTGAGTTTATGTGGATATGTGCTAATGCTATGAGCTGATGATATGCATGGTGATGGTGTTTTGAGCATGTTATGTTGTTAATATGCTGGTGCAATTGGATGTTGTTTGATGTAGCATGATCAAGGTATGTTGATGATATGCTTGATGTTGTGATGTCCATGTTGTGTTGACTGTTATGTCATGTAAGGGGGAGGATTCGGGATACCCATTGCCTTATTAATATAGCTATTGTGTTATTCTGGAGTTGGAGTTTGAATCCTTGCTTAATGCTGGTCTAACTGGTTTTGTTTGTTTGTTGTGATTGTATGTTTGCTGTTGTTAGTGGTATGGCAAAGTTGATGAAAGAATGGCGGATGAGTGAGATGGTTGCTGCCTTGGGGCAGGTTGTTAAGGCAAGGAATTCACCCTTTTGTAAAGGTGTTTTATCTCAGTCTTCTGTGACTGAAGTTGAGATGGTAAGGCAAGGGAAGGAAGCTGGTTCTGGGATGGAAAGTTCTTTATCTGTTGTTCAGGAGGTGATGGGAACATCTCAGGCTGCGGTTGAGGTAAAGTCAGTGGATGTGCTGGCTAGATGTGAGGGTTTGCCGAAGCAGCATTTGCTTGATTTGGGTGCTGTGGAGTATCATGGTTCTTCCCCGGAGATGTTTGAGGCCTGGTTGGCCAATGTGGTTCTGATTTTGGATCAGGAAGGCTGTGATTATGCCTGTAAGCTGGGGAGTGTTGTTTCTCTGATGCTGGAGGATGTTTGTGCTTGGTGGACATCTGTGGTTGTGGCGTCACATATCCTTGATATTGATTGGGATTTCTTCGTATCTGCTTTCTATGAAAGGTATCTTGGAGGGGAATTTCCAAGGGTTAAGCAAGGTGCGGCTAATGCTGTTGGTGAGCAAGTGTTGCTTGAGCAAGGAGTGGAAGCTCAGTCATCTGTGTGTGACCGTTGTAAAAGGCAACATGTTGGAAAATGTTGGGACACAAGTGTTTGCTGGAGATGTGGTTCTAAGTTGCATGTTAGGCGTGATTGTCCTCATGGAGTGAAGTCAGCTTTGGTGTTAGCCAAAGGATCTTTGAAAGGTCGTGGGCATGGCCGAGGCGAGGTTCGGAAGTGGCAGAAAAAGCCGAAGGTTGTGAAGAGTTTAGGGAATGAAGTTTGCTGGAAATGTGGGTCTGCTGGACACATGAGGCGTGATTGTTTGTTGTTGGCTCGGAATAGCCAAGGTTCCTTATCGCAAGGAGTTGGTGGTGACCCTGGTGTGTTAGCTGGTGCTGCAGGGGTGCGACAGAAGGATGTTGGTTCCGCAAGGAAGAGAGCTCGTTCGATGAAGCTTCAGGGTGGTGTTGTGTTTTCAGGTAACCTTGTTAAGTGATCTTTGCTTTAGTTGCCTTAGTTTGGTTTCTGTTGGTTTTCCTTGCGTGGTAAGTCTAGTCTTGTTGCTGGCATGTTTGGGGTAATGATAGTTGTGGTTTGGTGATATCTTTGGTGTGAAGAAGGCTTTAGTGAATATCTTGTGGTTAAAGGTTGTTGGTATGATGGAGTTAGATAAGTTAAAGGTGAGTTAGGAGGTTGTTCTTAGACAGATTTTGAGGATGTTATTGCAGGGTGTGAACTGGCATTCATGCACAGCTAAAATCATTGTTATATGTTATATTATATATGTTGGTACATGCATACATGTGGCATGACATTAGAGGTTTTGCATACATGTACATCAGACATTGATAGGGCATGTAGGTGATCATGCATACGATGTTCACGCTCGCTAATAACTAGTCGAATCTGTTAGTGTTGTGGTTGGATTAGGTGGGATGATGGGTTTTTAGAGGTTGTTTGGTGCTGAGTGTGAGCTAGAGGTGTTGGAGTTTGGTAAGCTGGTTGCTAGTGATAGTGAGAGTGGAATAGCCTGTTGGTAAAAGGATAGTGTTTGTTGCTCTGAGAGTTTGGTGGATTGGTGGTGAAGGGTATCGGTTGAGGTTAGTATCGGCTAAGTGGTTTGTTTAGCTAAAGGGAAGTGGTAGTTCCTTGGTGTTAAGTGTTGTCGCGGTTTGAGGTTGAGTTTCCAGGTGCTGAAGTGCTTTAGCTTTTAGGTTGTGGTGAAAGGGTTGTGTTTGTTCTTGGCAATCTTTGAAGAGTTCTGAAGCTGTTGTGTGTGTTATGGTTCAGTAATGTTCTGGTAATGCAAGTGTTCTGGTTGAAGTTTGTAGTGAAAGGGCTGTGAAAGATCAAAGGCTTTTGTTGGTTGGTGGGGTTCTTGTGAGAAGTAGTTGGCTAGTCGTGGTTAAGAAAGTTCGTTTGAAAGTAGTTGATGGTATGTAGAACGGCTGAAGGTTTCAAGTTGGGGTTGTGATGTAATTTTTGGTATTTGGGCGAGTGGTTCTGATGAGCTGTTATGGTAATGTTTTTGACGGATGTGAAGGATTGTCAGCTTCGTTAGAGAGTTTGTGTGAACAATTGATGTTTAAGGATTTCTGCTTGTTGGGAAAATCTTTGGAAAAGGTTTGGGAATCGCAAGAGTTTTAGAGGCTGAGAGGTTGCCTAGTGGCTGAGCTGGTTTGGTTGTTGTCATTGTGGAGACAAGTCTTGGAAGTTATGTGCTACAGTGTTGTCTGCTGTAAGAGCTGAAGTTTTCAGGTTGATGTTGGGATTGTGTACAGTTCGGTTATGTGAAAGGTTGAGTCGTGGTTATCTTTGAGAGTTTGGATTTGTGAACAGTGTATGGTGGAGGTTTGATGTGGAAAGTGGTCAATGGTGTTGGTTGAGGCTTTTGTGTTGCCTTCTGCGTTGCTTTGAGAAGGTTGTTGTTCTCTTTTCGCCGGTTGAAATTTCGAGGACGAAATTTCCTAAGGGGGGGAGAGTTGTAACGCCCCGGTTTTGGGCTCGGAAGTTTTGGCGTTGACCGGTTCGGTCAAAGTGCTGATCGAATATATAAGAGTGAATTTAGGAAAGCCTAGTTCGGGTTGCATTAAAAATATGGAAAAATGTTCTAAAATCATCTTTTAATATATATAAGTGAACTGTGAAATCAATTTTGGAAAATGAGGTTCGGAAGGTTGCCATTTTGGCTAGTGACCAAAATGTAATTTTTGAAAGTTGCGGGACAGTTTTATAAAGGATTGAAACTTTGAATCTTTAAGGAGCTATTATTCCAAAAAGGATTTCTCCAGATTTTTCTAAGATATTTTAAGGCTCAAATCTGATTTTAAAGATTTAGAAAAGGAGGGAAATCATTTTTTAACTAAATTTCCAACAAACTTTCCATTTTCTCTCAAATTCTCTTTTCTCTCATTTTCTCTCAACCCAAACAAGATTCTCCAGATTTCTTTCTCTGATTTTGACATCTTAATCTCTCATTTCAATTCTCATTTAATTCCTAATCATCTCATCAACAAAACCTCTCAATTTACAAGTTGATTCATCAAGCTTTTTGGCTCTAAAATGAAGAAATTCAAGTTTGGAGGTAAGAACGTCCTTCTCCTCTAAACTATCAGTTCTTTACTGAAATTCCTAAGTTCTCAATCCTTGATTTATGTTTTATTAAAGGCTTTTCAATTGAGATCTTGATTTTTGGCTAAAATGCAAGATTTGGTGATTTTGGTGAAATTTTCGTGTGATCTGTTTAAGCAGGGTTTTGAGGTGTTAAATTGATGTTAAATGAATGCTAAAATGATTAGAAGTTGAGGTTTAATCAATGCAATCCCGGATAGGTTGAATTTCCTAAGTTTGGCTTGAGTTTTTGGTTGTTTTTGGGGTGTTTTTGGTGATCTGTTATACCTGGAGGTATAAGGACGTGGTTGTGATCTTTTTGCATGTTATTTGATGTATAAAAGTGGTTAGAAGTGATGGATCTTGGCTGGGTTAAGTTTTGGAAGTGTTTGGAGGTGATTTCGGTTATGTTTGGTAGCCAAATTGCTAGATTTGTGATGAGCAGCGAGTTGTGTTGTTGTTGCTGGTGTTTTAATGCATAAGGATGCATTAATGTTCTGTTTTTGTGTGCTTGAAACAGGGGAGGTTGATCCTTGAGCTTTGGAGGTGTTTTCGGAAGCTTGGAAAGCTTGTTGGCTAGCTTTGTTTGGTTATCGGTGAGTGAAGTTGGGATTTCAGCTTTTGAAACAAGGTTTGAAGGTTTTTGGGAGCTTAGTTTAAGTTTAAACAACTTTGCTAAGCTCAAGAGTAAGTGAAGGGGGTTTTCGCTTTTGATTTGTGTGTGATTTGGGTTTAAAATCAAATGTGGTTGATGATTGATATGCATATGTTTTTGCATGGTTTAATTCTGTTTTGTAAGCATGTTTTAGCATGGTTTAATGCTGGTTTTGAAAGTCATTTGAAAAGGATGCTCAAGGTAAGAGATCCTTGGTTTAATACATTGGAAATGTGGTTTTGATGCATAGTGTTGCATGTGGTTCATTGGCTTTGTATGATGCTTAAAAACAGTGAATTGATGATGATTAATGATGATAATTGTTATCTTTTGCATGTGGTTTTGCATGTGAATCATTGAGCTAATGATGTGATGGCTTTGCATTATGTTTATGCATGTGAATCATTGAGCTAATGATGTGATGGCTTTGCATTATGTTTATGCATGTGGAACATTGGATATTATGGTGAGATGGTTATATTGGCAAGTGTTGTAAGTGGTTCTTGGTTCGTGATCGGATATAATTAGCCGGCTATAGGATTGGGTGCACCGTGAATAAAGTCGCCTTGGAGGTGGAGTGGTCAAGTGTGGACCGGGTAAACTCCCTTCAAGTATTCCTAACGAGATGAGGTCAGTGGAGGTTGTTGCCCACGGGAGGACCTCGGTTGCTTAAGGTCGTAGTGGAGGTTGTTGCCCACGGTAAGACCTTGGTTGAGTAAAGGTTTTAAGGTGGTTAAAAGTCCTTATGTGAGAACCTTGTACTTGTTGAGATCACAATGGCAATGGTTAAGTCCATGTGTGGATCTTGTGTGTGATGTCCCGGATCTCGTTAGATGATGTCTACAACTACCAATCGGTTATGCAAAGGTTGTATGGTGTTGAAAGTCCATACGGGAAGACCTTGGGCATGTCAAGGGTGTATGGCGGTTGAAAGTCCATACATGGGAACCTTGAGGAAAAGCTAAGGTTGTATGGTGTTTAAAAGTCCATACATGGGAACCTTAGGAGGTTGAGGTCAGTGGAGGTTGTTGCCCACGGGAAGACCTTGGATTGGGTAGTGTGTAGGGAGCGTTGGGACACGCTCGGAATCCGCGTATCCGATCGGGTTGAAAAGTTGGAAAGTGAATATGGTTGATCTCTTGGGAGCCAATATAATGTTCTTGATCATGTGAAGCATGAGATGCTTGAAATGATGCATGGTTGCATGTGAAGCATGGGATGCTTGAAATGATGCATGGTTGCATGTGAAGCATGGGATTGCTTGAAATGATGCATGGTTGCATGTGAAGCATGGGATTGCTTGAAATGATGCATGGTTGCATGTGAAGCATGGGATTGCTTGAAATGATGTGAAGCATGTGATGCTTGAATTGATGCATGTGTGCATGAGAAGCATGAGATGCTTGGTAAGATGCATTGTTGCATGAAATGAGTATGATGCTAGTGATGGCATGTTTACTTGTTAGGTTGAACAAGTGTTGAATATCTTTTGATAATGATGCATGTGAGCATGAGATATCTATGTTGCATTTGGAGTCTTGTATGACTTGTTTTTGAAGGCATGTGAAAAAGTTGTTATGGTTTTATGATGCCTTGTTTAAATGCGTGAGATGGTTTGATTGAGCTATGGTTTAAATGGTTTCTTGCTTGATGTGGTTTTCAAGAAAAGAAAGGTATGTTGTAAAATGGGAATGTTTTCCATGGTTTGTTAAGCTTGGCATATGATGTTTATGCATGGTTTTGAGCTTGATGTTGAAAGAGTTTTCAAACATGGTTTTGGAAAGCAAATCGGGTTTGTTTTAAGGTGTTTTAAAGACCCGCTGCATTGATGGTGTTTTGGTTTTGAGCATTCCTCACTAAGCATTATGTGCTTACGCTCCTTTTTGTCCATCAATGCAGATTCTTGAAGTTTGGGCAGCAAGGAGCAAGGGATTCAAGGTGGACTCCAATGGAGATGTATGTCTCGGTGAATAGCTATAGTTAATAAGGGCAATGGGGTAGAATCTCTCGGATTGTTGTTATTGTGATCGTATATGTTGATCATGTATGTTAAATGCTGTTGTTAATGTTGTGGAACATGATTTGGCTTAATTGAGGTTGCTTTGGTAAGTTTATGTTTAAATGGATAGCTTGAGTAGGAAGCATGCTTTTGAATTTGGGGCTTTCCATATGTGTTGGTTATATGCTGAATTGATGATGCTTTTATGGTCCCTGCATGTTGAATGATCATGTGGTATGTTTTGGTGATGTTAATTTGATGTTTGAAGCATGTTTGATGCTGTTTTCGAGTTGTTTTCAGGCAGGGGTATCGATACTCGGGCTTGGGTATCGATACACCTGAGCCAAATATGCATGTTTCTGCCCAGGGGTATCGATACTGCTGAACAAGTATCGATACCATATGAGTGAGGTATCGATACTGGGGGGAAGGTATCGATACCTTTGCTTGAGTTTGGTTACTGCCTTCCCCGAGTATCGATACGACACGTGGCGTATCGATACCGGACCGTTAAAATCAGTTAAAAGTATCTTTGAATGTTTTAAAATGTTTGCGTTTTGGTCTTGTATCTTGTTTGTGCAATTGTTTGAGTTCGGGAGGTCCGTTTGAGCTGAAATTTGGCAGAGAAGCATGAAACATGATTAATTTTAAGTTGGTAACTTAAAATCTGGTTAAGTCCTTAAAGTTTTCAGAAATTTCAATTTGGTCCCTAAAGTTGTAATTTGTTCAATTGGGTCCCTGTTTGATCTCTGATGATTGTGATCTTTGAGCATGGTGTTTGTGTGATCACATATAGGGTTAATGTGCATCTAGACAAGTTTAAAAAGAAAAAAAGGGTCGTTAATCAAGGTTGACTTTCGGGTTGACTTTGGTTTTCCCCGTGTAATCTTCGTAGTTCGGGTCAACCGTCTAGGCCGGGCTACGGGGGGTTACAACTCTAATGTTCTGCATTATTGATTTAAGAAAACGAAAGAGAGCGTAAGCAAAAGCTTAGTGAGGAATGCTCTTTAAAACCATTCAATAATGCATTTACAAAACCACTTTATAAATCGTGCTTCAACATCATATATACATGCTCACTAGCATTCTTAAACAAGCAATACATGCTTTCACAACATATCATGTCATATTGGCCACAAGTGATAAGTTTCATCTTTTAAAAACAAGATTAACATAAGACTCACACATGGACTTTTAAACACCATTGTGATCTTACAATTCTCAAGAACCACATAAGGACTTTTAACCACCTTAGTGTTCTTCCCAAGGACTTTTAAACACCTTGGCCCCAAGGACTTTTAAACACCTTGGCCCATGGACTTTTAAACACCATGGCAAGGACCACACAAGGAATTTTAACCACCTTTGTGTCCTCAACAAGAATCATCCAAGGACTTTTAACCACCTTGATGTTCTTAAGTAACAAGGCTCACTCAAGGACTTTTAACCACCTTAGTGACCTTAACAAGAATCATCATGGACTTTTAACCACCATGAAGTTCTTAGAATCCACAAGGCTCACTCAAGGACTTTTAACCACCTTAGTGACCTTAACCTTTTCAAAACATCACTTGCCAATATACATCATTATCATCAAATAATCCACTGTTTTAAAGCATTAAACCAAGCCATAAACATCATGCATTTATAAGCATCAAACCACATTTTAACAATGCTCAAAAACAAGGAACTCTTACCTTGAGCTTCCTTCAACATATGGCTTACAAAATCAGCAATAACCATGCTAAATCATGCTTTCAAAACAGAATTTAAAACATGCAATAAACCACATTGCATAACAATCAAATCATGGCCACCACTAGAGAGTATTTCCGGAAACTTACACTTGAGCTTAGCAAAGTTGTTTAGACTTAAACTAAGCTCCCAAGACATTGGTTTCAAAGCCGCAAACCCAATTTCACTCACCGATTCCACTTCATCTCTTGCCAAAGCACCAATTCAAGTTTCCGGATCAAAAACTCTTGGATCCAAAGATGCCTCCCCTGTTTTAACATATCAAAGCAGAGGATTAATGCATCATCATGCATTAATAGCTTCAATGAAAGCACCTAAACTCGCTGCTCTCATCCACACTCCATTTCCGGCCACCAAACACAACCGAAAATGCATCCAAACCACTTCTCAACAAAGCCCAGCCATAAACCATCAAAACCTAACATCCTTTAACATCATTTAACATCTAAAAAGAACCTATTAACATCCTTATACCTCCAGCAACACCAGATCCACAAGATCACCTCAAAAACAATCAAGAATCACAAGCTAAACTTAGGAAACTCAACCTATCCGGGATTGCATTAATCAAAACTCAATTCCTTATCAATTTAGAGTCCAAATAACATCAAAAACACATCTCAAATCACAGATTTAACAGATCAAACAAAAATCATCAAAAATCACCAAATCTTGCATTATAAGCCAAGATCCAATTCACAACTCAAAAGCCTTTAATAAAACATCAATTAAGGATTGAAAACTTAGGAATTTCAGTAAAGAACTCATAGTTTAGAGGAGAAGGACGTTCTTACCTCCAAACTTGAGTTTCTCCTCTTTTTGGAATCAAAAACCTTGATGAATCAAGTAGCAAATGATGAGGTTTTGTAGATATGATGATTAGGAATCAAAAGAGAGTTGAAAGGAGAGATTTAGGTGAGAAAATCAGAAACAATTCTCTGGAAAGAAAGTGTTTGGGTTGAGAGAAAATGAGAGAAAAGAAAATGGGAAGTTAGTTATCAAAATGGCCAAAATGGCTTTCCCTCCTCTTTTGATATGTTTAAAAATCAGAATAAATCCTTAAAATATCTTAGAAAAATCTGGAGAAACTACTTTTGGAATAATAGCTCCTTAAAGATTCAAAGTTTCAACCCTTTCTAAACCAGTCACAAAACTTTCAAAATTTACATTTTGGTCACTAGCCAAAATGTCACCCTTCCAAAACTAATTTTCCAAAATTGATTTCACAGTTCACTTAATTATATTAAAAGATGATTTTAGAATATTTTTCCATATTTTTAATGCAACCCGAACTAGGCTTTCCTAATTTCACCTTTTTAGATTCGAACAGCACTTTGACCGAACCGGTCAACGCCCAAAACTCCTAAGCCCAAAACCGGGGCGTTACAACTCTCCCCCCCTTAAGGAATTTCGTCCTCGAAATTTACCTGAAGGAAAGAGATAAGGAAACTGCTTCAGCATGTCTTCCTTCCGCTCCCACGTGGCTTCCTCGACACCTCGATGCTTCCACAGCACCTTCACCAACTCAATGGTCCTGCCACGAAGAACCTTGCTATCCGAATCCAGAACCTTCACTGGTTCCTCATCATAGGTCAAATCCGGATTCAAAACCACTTCCTCCACAGGCATCACATGCGAAGGATCAGATCTATACCTCTGGAGCATAGAAACATGGAACACATCATGAATCTTCTCCAACTCCTGAGGTAACCTCAACCGATATGCAACAGGACCCACACGCTCAACCACCTCATATGGCCCAATGTACCTAGGGCTCAACTTACCCTTCCGGCCAAACCTCATCACCTTCTTCCAAGGAGAAACCTTTAAGAACACACGGTCACCCACCGCATACTCTATCTCCTTACGCTTCAAATCCGCGTAAGACTTTTGCCGATCGGAGGCTGCCTTCAACCGCTCACAGATAAGCTTCACCTTCTCGGTGGTTCCTTTCAACAAAGTCGGCATCGAAACCAACTTTTGACCAGTTTCAGCCCAACAAAGAGGAGTCCTACACTTCCTCCCGTACAAAGCCTCATAAGGTGCCATCTGTATACTCGCTTGATAACTATTGTTATAAGCGAACTCTACCAAAGGCAGATGCTTCTCCCAAGAACCTTGGAACTCAATCACACAGCATCTCAACATATCCTCCAAAATCTGAATAACTCGCTCAGATTGACCATCCGACTGAGGATGATAGGATGTACTGAAATTCAACCTTGTGCCCAAAGCTTGATGCAAACACTGCCAAAAACGTGATGTGAACCTCGGATCCCTATCCGACACAATTGACTTAGGCACACCATGCAGCCGCACAATCTCAGCAATGTACAGCTCCGCCAGCTTATCCAAAGAAAACGTAGTATGCACAGGCAAGAAATGCGCAAACTTCGTCAGGCGATCCACAATCACCCAAACCGAATTCTTCTTCGACGGAGACAAGGGTAAACCAGATACAAAATCCATGGTAACCCTTTCCCACTTCCATTCAGGGATTCTCAACGGTTGCAACAACCCTGAAGGAACCTGATGCTCAACCTTAACCCGCTGACACACCATACACTTGCTCACAAACTCCGCAACATCCTTCTTCAAACCTACCCAATAGTACTCATCACGAAGATCACGGTACATCTTAGTACTACCAGGGTGCATAGCAAAAGGACTACTATGACCTTCAGTCAGAATAGCACGCCTCAGCTCAGCATCACTGGGCACTACTATTCGACTCCCAAAGCACAACACACCATCATCATTAAAACAGAAATCCGAAGGTCTACCCTCTGCGATATCCTGAACATGAGACACCAAGGAATCATCCAGCAACTATTTTTCCTTGATCAACTGAACCATAGATGGTTTCACTTGCAACTCAGCCACAAGGCCACCATCACGCGATATACTCAAGCTAGCAAACATAGCCCTCAGCTCAACAGCTACCTTCCTACTCAAGGCATCCGCAACAACATTAGCTTTTCCAGGATGATACTCAATCGTCAAATCATAATCCTTGAGCAACTCCAACCAACGCCGCTGCCTAAGATTCAACTCCTTCTGAGACATCAGATACCTCAAACTCTTGTGATCCGTGTACACAGTACACTTCTCACCATACAAATAATGCCTCCAGATCTTCAAAGCAAAAACCACTGCAGCCAGCTCAATATCATGCGTAGGGTAATTGCGCTCATGCACCTTCAACTGCCGCGATGCATAAGCAACCACCTTACCCTCTTGCATCAGCACACATCCTAAACCAACATAGGATGCATCACTGTAGACCACAAACTCTTTCCCTGATTCAGGCTGAACCAAGATAGGAGCTTGCGTCAAAGCCGCCTTCAGCTTCTCAAAAGCCTGTTGTCTCGCTTCAGTCCATTCATACATAACATCTTTCTGCAACAGCTTCGTCAAAGGTGCAGCAATCTTAGAAAAACCATCCACAAACCTTCGGTAGTATCCTGCCAAACCATGGAAACTACGAACCTCATGAACAGACTTAGGAACCTTCCAGTTCATCACCGCCTCAATCTTCTGAGGATCAACACGAATCCCCTCAGCAGAAACAACATGCCCAAGAAACACCACCTCCTTAAGCCAGAACTCACACTTGCTCAGCTTAGCATAAAGCTGATTCTCCAACAAAGCCTGCAACACAATCCTCAAATGCTCTTCATGCTCCTCCTCAGTACGCGAGTACACGAGGATATCATCAATGAACACCACAACAAACTTGTCCAGGTATTCATGAAACACACGATTCATCATGTCCATGAAAGCAGCAGGAGCATTTGTCAAACCAAACGGCATCACAAGGAACTCATAATGCCCATACCTTGTCCTGAAAGCTGTCTTAGGCACATCCACATCCTTCACCTTCAACTGATAATACCCTGACCTCAAGTCAATCTTAGAGAACACAACAGCTCCCCGAAATTGATCAAAGAGATCATCAATCCTCGGCAAAGGATACCGATTCTTGATAGTCAACTTATTTAGCTGACGGTAATCAATGCACATCCTCATAGTGCCATCCTTCTTCTTCACAAACAAGACCGGTGCTCCCCAAGGTGACACACTCGGCCGGATGAAACCACGATCAAGCAACTCTTGCAACTGCGTCTTCAGCTCCTTCAGCTCCTTAGGTGCCATTCTATAGGGAGTAATGAACACAGGAGTTGTATTCTCATACAGCTCAATTCCAAACTCCACCTCACGATTAGGAGGTAAACCAGGCAACTCCTCCGGAAACACTCCAGGAAACTCCTTCACAACTCTGATATCTTGCACTCTCAACTCCTTAGAGCTAGGATTCATCACAAAAGCTAGATAAGCTTCGCAACCTTGCCTCAGCATCCTACTCGCCTCCAAGGTAGACACCACATTGGCAAGAAACTTCACATTCTCACCAACCACAACAACATCGTAATCATCCGCAAGCTTCAACGAAACTCGCTTATTCTCGCAGTCCACAACAGCACGATGCTCAGCAAGCCAATCCATACCAAGGATCACATCAAAACCATAGAAAGGCAGCTCCATAAGGTCAACATGGAAAACATTCTCTTGAACAACTAAAGGACACCTTCTATAGAGCTTTCGAGTCACAACAGTCTCACCAAAAGAACTAGTGACACGAACACCAACATCCAAAGACTCAACAGGCAAACCAAGCAGTTCAGCATGCTCACGCAAAATGTATGAATGCGTAGATCCAGAGTCAATCAAAGAAAGCAATGACAAGGATTGCAAAGTAAAGGTACCTGCAATCACATCCGCATCATTCCTCCCCTCACGCTGAGCATACACCCACGCTTGGCCTCCACCTTCAGGCTGAATAGCCACAACATGAGCTACTCCACGACCACCTTCCTCTCTCCTCTGGAAATTACCACGGTCGCGCCCACGACCTCTCTGCGGTGCAGCAACAACAGGTGCACGCACTTGGCCACCAGCCAACATAGGACAATCTCGCCTCAAGTGGTCTGCGGATCCACAATTCCAGTATCCATTACCAGCAGTCGCAACAGGAGCTTGCACCTCCCTCACAGAACGAGGGCAGTCACGCTTCATGTGACCACGTGAACCACAGATCCAACAAGCACTCGGATCGGCTCTAGCATTGCCTCCTCTAGCAGGTGCACCACCACCTCTCTTAGCTGAGGACTGATACTTCTGATCACGTCCCCTCTTGTTCCGTCCACCACCGGAACTAAACTCAGCAGCTCTCTTACCAGAACTCGCTCCAGCACCTCTAGCAGATAGACCCAAGTTCATCTCTATGTCCTTAGCTCGGCCCACCAACACATCAAAATCATCATACTCAGTGGCCAGCACATACATTTTCACATCCGTCACAAGACCATAACGGAACCTCTCGCACCTTGCTCGCTCATCAGGTATCAGCTCCGGTGCATATTGACTGAGTCGCACAAACTGCACCTCATACTCAGCCACACTCATGCTCCCTTGGGTAAGAGACATGAATTTGCGCTTCTTTTCATCAAGATATCTCACTCCAAGATATCTCCTCTTGAACACATTCTGAAAGAATGTCCAAGTTACATCAGCTTCAACCATCCCAGCTATGGTGGTCGTCCACCACATATACGCATCATCCTGCAGCAAGGATACAACACAACCCAGCTTTTGCACATCCGTGCAACTCATCTGTCCCAAAATCCTCTTGGTACTCTCTAACCAAGCCTCAGAACCTTCAGCTGATATACCCCTGAACTCAGTCCCACCAAGACTGCGTAAGCGCTCCAAGGGTAGTCTAACACCAGCATCCCCCTGATGCCCAGCTCCTTGAGCTCCAGCTACTGCCGCTCGAAAAGCACCAGCAATAGCTTGTACCAACATCGTCATATCAGGCATAGCTTGCCCCTGACCAACCTCAGGTCCAGCAGCTCCAGCACCAGCTGCAGCTTCAGCTCTTCCTCCCTCAGCACCACCACCACCAGGTGGAGGAGGAGGTAACACCGCACTACTCGTGTTTTCCTCATTCTCGTTCTCATTAGGAGCCATAGCTCGCACATTACCTCGCAACTCTCTACGTGGTGCCATACTTTAACCATGCAATCACAATGCAAATAAACAAATTAGGCCCAGCAAGGTAAGCAATCCAAGTACTCAAGCTCAATTTCATTCAAAATCAACATCATCACTTAGCTTCGATTTGGCAATGGGTACACACATCATGCTACATCACAGCATACAGCTCAATTGTACCAAAATCATAAACCACTCAACATTCTTTCACTCAATTAAGCATACATAGCATACATACTTCAATCATGCATACATTCATTCCCAATTACTCGAGAACTCAGCTCTGATACCACCAAATGTAACCCCCTTAACCCGGCCTAGACGGTTGACCCGAATTAAGAAAGTCACACGGGGAAAACCAAAGTAAACCCGAAAGTCAACCTTGATTAACGACCCTTTTTTGTTTTTAGTCTTGTCTAGATGCATATTAACCCTTAGATGTGATCATACAACAGCAAACTCAAAGATCATAAACATCAGAGATCAAACAGGGACCTAATTGAACAATTTACAACTTTAGGGACCAAATTGTAATTTCTGATAAATATGAGGGCTTAACCCAAATTAAAGTTACCAACTTGTAATTAGTCAGGTTTTATGCTTCACTGCCAAATTTCAGCTCAAAAAGGACTTCCCAAACTCATACGATTGCACAAACATGATTCAGGACCAAAATGCAAACAATACAAAACATTTAACTGCCAATGTCAGCCCCCAACGGTCACCCGTTCCGAAACAGGCAGAGCCCGTTTCGAAACGCGGGGCCGTTCCGCAACGCGTACCGAAACACGGGCTGGCAGTGGCCCTTCCGTTTCGGAACGGTGCCTACCGTTTCGGACGCCTGGGTTCATTTAAGGCACCCGTTCCGGAACGGTAGTCTCTGTTCCGAAACGCCCTGCACAGATTGCAGCAAAGGGCTTCTTAAAACATGCAATTGATCAACCATACATGCTCCAAATGCCACCAAACTTTACCAACATGCAATTCAGCATATATGAGACATACTTGCATCAACAACTCATCAAAATAACAACATACATGAAAAGCCCCAAATCTATAGGCATGCTTCCTACACAAGCAAACCATTCAAGCATAAGCTTCCAATTCAAGCATGTAATGGCCAAACCCAAAACCAGCATTCTCAACATCATTCAACATACTTAGGGAGTTCACAACATCTCCCAAAACATACACATAGTTCCCCCATTGCCAAATTACCAAAAGCTAAAGTGTACTTAAGAAAACCTTCCATACTTTGAGCTTTACTTCCACTTGATTACTTGCCCTCCTTGCTGCCCTCAAAGTACTCTAATGTTCTGCATTATTGATTTAAGAAAACGAAAGAGAGCGTAAGCAAAAGCTTAGTGAGGAATGCTCTTTAAAACCATTCAATAATGCATTTACAAAACCACTTTATAAATCGTGCTTCAACATCATATATACATGCTCACTAGCATTCTTAAACAAGCAATACATGCTTTCACAACATATCATGTCATATTGGCCACAAGTGATAAGTTTCATCTTTTAAAAACAAGATTAACATAAGACTCACACATGGACTTTTAAACACCATTGTGATCTTACAATTCTCAAGAACCACATAAGGACTTTTAACCACCTTAGTGTTCTTCCCAAGGACTTTTAAACACCTTGGCCCATGGACTTTTAAACACCATGGCAAGGACCACACAAGGAATTTTAACCACCTTTGTGTCCTCAACAAGAATCATCCAAGGACTTTTAACC
This sequence comes from Hibiscus tridactylites, assembly GCA_958450335.1. Classification (NCBI taxonomy): domain Eukaryota; kingdom Viridiplantae; phylum Streptophyta; class Magnoliopsida; order Malvales; family Malvaceae; genus Hibiscus; species Hibiscus tridactylites. Next base: position 59,035,870 of record OY288267.1, on the reverse strand, counting down.
ACCTTGATGTTCTTAAGTAACAAGGCTCACTCAAGGACTTTTAACCTCCTTAGTGACCTTAATAAGAATCATCATGGACTTTTAACCACCATGAAGTTCTTAGAATCCACAAGGCTCACTCAAGGACTTTTAACCACCTTAGTGACCTTAACCTTTTCAAAACATCACTTGCCAATATACATCATTATCATCAAATAATCCACTGTTTTAAAGCATTAAACCAAGCCATAAACATCATGCATTTATAAGCATCAAACCACATTTTAACAATGCTCAAAAACAAGGAACTCTTACCTTGAGCTTCCTTCAACATATGGCTTACAAAATCAGCAATAACCATGCTAAATCATGCTTTCAAAACAGAATTTAAAACATGCAATAAACCACATTGCATAACAATCAAATCATGGCCACCACTAGAGAGTATTTCTGAAAACTTACACTTGAGCTTAGAAAAGTTGTTTAGACTTAAACTAAGCTCCCAAGACATTGGTTTCAAAGCCGCAAACCCAATTTCACTCACCGATTCCACTTCACCTCTTGCCAAAGCACCAATTCAAGCTTCCGGATCAAAAACTCTTGGATCCAAAGATGCCTCCCCTGTTTTAACACATCAAAGCAGAGGATTAATGCATCATCATGCATTAATAGCTTCAATGAAAGCACCTAAACTCGCTGCTCTCATCCACACTCCATTTCCGGCCACCAAACACAACCGAAAATGCATCCAAACCACTTCTCAACAAAGCCCAGCCATAAACCATCAAAACCTAACATCCTTTAACATCATTTAACATCTAAAAAGAACCTATTAACATCCTTATACCTCCAGCAACACCAGATCCACAAGATCACCTCAAAAACAATCAAGAATCACAAGCTAAACTTAGGAAACTCAACCTATCCGGGATTGCATTAATCAAAACTCAATTCCTTATCAATTTAGAGTCCAAATAACATCAAAAACACATCTCAAATCACAAATTTAACAGATCAAACGAAAATCATCAAAAATCACCAAATCTTGCATTATAATCCAAGATCCAATTCACAACTCAAAAGCCTTTAATAAAACATCAATTAAGGATTGAAAACTTAGGAATTTCAGTAAAGAACTGATAGTTTAGAGGAGAAGGACGTTCTTACCTCCAAACTTGAGTTTCTCCTCTTTTTGGAATCAAAAACCTTGATGAATCAAGTAGCAAATGATGAGGTTTTGTAGATATGATGATTAGGAATCAAAAGAGAGTTGAAAGGAGAGATTTAGGTGAGAAAATCAGAAACAATTCTCTGGAAAGAAAGTGTTTGGGTTGAGAGAAAATGAGAGAAAAGAAAATGGGAAGTTAGTTATCAAAATGGCCAAAATGGCTTTCCCTCCTCTTTTGATATGTTTAAAAATCAGAATAAATCCTTAAAATATCTTAGAAAAATCTGGAGAAACTACTTTTGGAATAATAGCTCCTTAAAGATTCAAAGTTTCAACCCTTTCTAAACCAGTCACAAAACTTTCAAAATTTACATTTTGGTCACTAGCCAAAATGTCACCCTTCCAAAACTCATTTTCCAAAATTGATTTCACAGTTCACTTAATTATATTAAAAGATGATTTTAGAACATTTTTCAATATTTTTAATGCAACCCGAACTAGGCTTTCCTAATTTCACCTTTTTAGATTCGAACAGCACTTTGACCGAACCGGTCAACGCCCAAAACTCCTAAGCCCAAAACCGGGGCGTTACAGTTTTTAATGGTGATTGATGTTTAGAAATGATTAGAAGTGATGGATCTTTGCTGGGTAAAGTTTTGGAAGAGTTTGGAGGTGATTTCGGTTGTGTTTGGTAGCCGAAATGTTAGTTTTAGGTAGAGCAGCGAGTTTAGGTGTGTTGGTTGAAGATTTCAATGCATGATGGTGCATTAATCCTCTGCTTTGATGTGTCTAAAACAGGGGAGACGTCTTCAGACACCTTTGGTGTTGATTTGGAAGCTTAATTGGCGTTTCAACAAGAAAGCGAAACGTAATTGGTGAGTGGAGATGGTTTTCCAGCTTTGAAACGATTATTTGGAGGTTTTGGAGCTTAGTTTAAGTCTAAACAACTTAGCTAAGCTCAAGACTAAGTTTTCCGAAAAACTCCCTCGGATGTGCTAAGAAGTGGTTTGATGCATTGGTTATAAATTGCATGTTAAATTTCTGTTTTGAAAGCATGTTTTGGCATGATAAATGTTGGTTTTGAAAGCCATGTATTGAAGGATGCTCAAGGTAAGAGATCCTTGGTTTGTCATGATATTAATTTGGTAATGATGCATGGAGATGCATGATATTTAATGGCTTTGTTTAATGCTTTAAAACAGTGAATTTTTTATGGTATTTGATGTATATTGGCAAGTGATGAATTGGTTTTAAAGTACTTGAATTGAATATAGTTAGCCGGCTATAGGATTGGGTGCACCGTAAGTAAAGTCGCCTTGGATGTTGAGGGGTTGTGATTGTACCGTAAACTCCATCCAAGTACCCTAACGATTGAGGTAAGATCACAATGGTGGTTGAATGTCCGTTTGTGGATCTTGTGTCATGTGTCCCTTACTTTCGTTAGTGGAAGTATACAACTACCGATGAGTGGTGTTGAGGGGTTTTTATTGTACCGTTATACTCCACCACGGGTGTCACATCAATGGAGGGATTTCTTTTGAGTGTGAACCTTGTGTAAGTCCGGTAGTGTGTATGAAACGTGTGGAACAACGCTTGTAATCCGCGTATCTGATTGTGTTTTGTGTTAAAATGGTTACGAACTATCACTTGAAAGCCAATATAATGTACTGAATATAATGAAGCATGAAATGCTTGTAAAGTATGTATGGTAGCATGAGAAAGAGATGAGTATGTGGTTCAAAAGCTTTGTTAAAAGTGTTTTCTAAAAATGCATTATTGTGTTGGGTTACTTAGAGCATGCCTCACTAAGCATTTGTGCTTACGCTCTCTCCTTTATCAATAATGCGGATAATTGAGATGTTAAAGGGCAACAAGGAAGCTAAGAGTGTCCAAGGGAAACCAAGCTCGTGTATGGTGATTTGAATTGTAAATGGCCTTTAATGCTTGTTTGAGGTTTGTATTGCTTTTTGGATTGCTTGACTAGGAAGCATGCCTCTAGAAATATGAGTTTACCATGTTTGATGCCATGAATGTGTTTGGGAGTTCTAAACATGTACCATTTAGGTATGATGATACGTTGACATGGTTAGGGAGTCATTAGATAGTGTTTTAGTGGGTTTATGCTTGAAAAAACAGACTTTGTTGCTGAATATGGGCAAACCGTATCGAAACACCCTCTAGTGTTTCGAAACGGGGGCCTGAAATGGTCTTCATGTTTCGAAACGCTAAAGGGCGTTCCGAAACGTTTTGGCTACTGGAAGCCCTTGTTTCGGAACCAGTCTCGGAACCAACAAGTGTTTCGAAACGGTCAACGCCGTTTCGGTCCTCGTCCCGATACAACAGGTGAACGTTTCAAAACAGGTGACCGTTGGGCACTGATTTGAATGGTGCTGAAGTTTGCAAGCTTTACATTTTAGTCTCAAATGTTGATGTTGCAATTGCTTGAGTTTGAGATGTCCAATTAAGTTGAATTTTGGCAGAGAAGCATGAAATGTGACTAATTTCATATTTGTAACTTTGAAATCAGTTACGAACTTCTAATTTACAAAAATTACATTTTGGTTCCTAAACTTGTAATAAGTGCAATTGAGTTCCTCTTTGTTGTTCGTTCGCTGTGACTTTCTCATATATGTTTCATGAGTACTCGCTTAGGAATAACGTGTGTCTAGACAAGATTAAAAAGAAAAAAGGGACGTTAATCAAGGTTGACTTTGGCTTTCCCCGTGTAATCTTCGTAGTTCGGGTCAACCGTCTAGGCCGGGCTAAAGGGGTTACAGTAACAATACCAATGTGATCAGAGATACCTTTACCTTGCAATCCATGTCATTATTTTGTTTGGTTGATTTGGGTTCCATGCATTCTCATGTATTGAGAGAGCATGCATATTTGTTAAACGTACCTGTTGAAATTTTGGATGTCGGCGTGGTGGTAACTAGTTCTCTTGGTGAGACGGTTACATTTAGGAGGTTATATAGGAGATGTCCTTTGGTTGTTCAAGGTCATGTGTTTTCCTTGGATTTGTTGGAGTTGCCATTTCATGGTTTCAACATTATTTTGGGTATGGATTGGTTAAAGGAGCATAAAGTTGTAGTGGATTTTGAAACCAAAAGGATTTTGTTAAAGCTTGTCGATGGCTACATTGTTGCAGTGGTAGGCGAGAATACTAAGTTCTTGTCTAACATTGTCATGGCAATGCAAGTCAAAAAGCTGATGCGGTTGGGCTGTCAAGACTTGTAACGCCCCGATTTTGGGTGTAGATGTTTTGGTGAGTCAGTTGGACCGGTGGAACCGGTGACGGTTGTTCGAACTGTTTAAAAGGTGGTTTAGGGAGATCGGAGTTCAAGATAGGATAAAAATATGATAAAAATTTCTAAAATCCTCTAAAATGGTGTTTAAGATGTTGGTCAAATCAATTTTACAAAACTAGTTTTTCGAAAGTATACATTTTGGGTAGTGACCAAAATGTAAAGATTTAAAAGTTGAAAAAATGGTTTTTCAAGAAGAGTCAAAATCATAGAATCTTTAGAGAGCTACTTGGCAATTATGCATTTTCCAGAAATCTTTTGCTCTCAAATCCTTTTTTGATTCTTGTCATTTCTCCATTGATTTCTCCCATATTCCTTCAAGTTTCTTCAAGCAAAACTTGTCAAATTAGAGGAGAAGCAAGGATTGGAGATAATTTTCGTGCTATCCCTATAATCTAAGTTCTTTAATGTAATTCCATAGATATTTGACTATTTTATACTGATTTTGATTGAGGTTTTGTTGTTAGAATATTAAACTCATGAAATCTTGATAAAACTTGTTTTAAAATATGATTTTCGGACTTTAATTGATTTGACTATTTTGAGATTGTTTCTAAATGAGTTTTGAAAGGTTTTTGATGTTGAAGTGGAGTCTTAATCATATAGATCCCGAAATCCTTGAGAACCTTAGTTTTTGAAGTGTTTTTGGGTGAGTTTTTGAGGTGTTTTTGAGGATTTCGAGTTGCTGGAGGTATAAGGATGGTTTTAGGTTGTTTTTGGATGTTAATTAATGCTTAGATTGTGTTGGATGAGTTGGGTAATGGCTCGGCTGAGGTTTGAGGTCAAACGATTGAGTTTTCGGTTGTTTTGGATTGGTGTTTTGATGCTTTAGAGCAAGGTTGTGGGATTTTTTGTGTGTGCTGGAGTTTCAAATGCATTTTAATACATTGGACCTTTGTTTTGATGTGTTGAAAGTAGGGGATATTAATTCGGAAACAAACGAGGTGTTTTTGGAGGCTTCGGAAGGTCATTAGTTGCGTCGGTAAGCGTGGTTTTGCAAGTCGGTGAGTGGAATTTGGTTTTCCAGTGCGGAAACGTTTTAGAAAAGGTTTTGGGAACTTAATAAGAGCTTGAAACGCTTTATTAAGTTCGGAAGTAAGTAAATCGAAATTTCTCCCTCGGTTGTGCTAGTTATGAGCCTTTGGTTGCACTTGATTTTAAATGCATTTACCTACTATTTTAAAGCATGTTTTGAGAATATAAATTGGGTATGATGATGCCATGTGGTTTAAGGATGCACTAGGTAAGTGGTCCTTGTATGCATATGTTGATGCATGAGGGTTTAAGCATGGTTTAATGCTTGTTGATTGGCTTATCATGAATGCTTTGTAAAAACAGTGAGTTATGCATGTGTTATGGACTATATTGGTAAGTGATGTGGTTTTAAAGTGTTTTGTGAATGAAATCGGATATAATTAGTTGGCTATAGGATTGAGTGCACTATAAACAAGTCGCCTTGGATGTTGAGGGGTTGTGATTGTATCGAATACTCCATCCAAGTACCCTAACGCTTGAGGATTGTTTAAGATTGCAACGGTTTAGATTATCTCCCGGATGCGAACCTTGTGTTTTGTCCCGTCTCTCGTCAGTGGATTATACACCTACCGATGAGTGGTGTTGAGGGGTTGTGATTGTACCGAATACTCCACCACGGGTGTCACAACGATGGGGGGTCGCTCTCATGTGTGAACCTTGAGATGTTGGTAGGGGGTATGAAGGGTGTGGGACAACCCTTTGTAATCCGTGTATCTGATACTTTGTTTTTGAGATTGATGTTATCACTTGTGAGCCAATATGATGAATTTCTATAATGTGGAAAATGTTGCTAATGCATGGTTTGAAAGATTCATGTTTTACTTTAAGCTTAGCATAATGGTATTTATGCTTGGAAGGCTTAGTAGGTGAGTAGCAATGGTTTAGATTTTCGTTGCATCATGTTGCATGATGTTAAAACAATGGAATTGTTGTTAAGTGCATGGTTTGTTAAGAAAGGCATGATAGTTTTGGAAAAGGATGGAAAACAGTTTTGTGCATTGATGATGTTTGTGGTTTTGAGCAACCCTCACTAAGCTTGTATGCTTATGCTCTCTTTATTTCATCAATGCAAATAATTAGACTTTTGGAGGCAGCTTCTTCGAGGAATCACCCAAGACATTTTGCTAAAAGTACGTTGATCTTGTGAACTAGTGTAATAAGGGCAATGAGGGTGTCTGATGCATTGAACGTTATTGATTTGTTGATTTCTGGTTTTTGGCAAGTTTATGATGCATATTTGGATTTGTAAAATGCCATTGAGTATTGGTTTATGCTTGCAATTGGTTTTTAGCCTCTTTGTGCTTTTGACATCTAGAGAGCATGCCTTTATTTCCATAGTTTGTGGGAATGATTGTAACACACCAAATTTGGGCATAGAAGTTTAAGGTCTAAATCGGACCGGTCTGAGAAAGGGTTTGAATATAAAAGGAGGTTTTAGGGAACGCCTAGTTCGGGACGCTTTAAAAATATAGAAAAACATCTAAAAAGCCTCATTTAATATATATAAGAGAGTGGTGAAATCAATTTTACAAAATAAGGTTTGGAAATACTACATTTTGGTATAGTGACCAAATTGCAATTTTTGCAAAGTTTAGTAGTGATTGTCTTGTAAAGGATTGAAACTTTGAATCTTTATGGAGCTAATTTACCCAAAATGTTTTTCTTCACATTTTTCCTTAATTTGGGTGATTTAATTAATGGTTTAATTAAATAAAAGAAAGGTGAAAACTACTTTTGATTTTTATAACTACCTTTATCTAATTTTCTCTCATTCCTTTTTCTCTCAAAATCCTATCATCAAAACATGTTTTCGCCAGAAAAATTTATATTCATTTTTACTTCACTTGATGAGATTTCCATCACTCATTGGTTCCTAATCAATCTTGCAACAAATCCTTTTGATTTCCACATTGCATTTTCATGGAATTTTGCCCAAATCAAGGAGAAATCATCTTTTAGAGGTAAGCTTGTTCTTCTCCTCTAAATACTCAGTTCTTTACTAAAATTCCCATGTTGTCAATCCTTTATTAAAGTTTTATAAATGGTTTTAATGTTAGAAACAAGATTTTGGCTTAAAACTCAAGATTTTGGAAGAGATCTTGGAGATTTTCGTGATAATTGATTGGGCTCTGTTTTGAGATGGTTTTCTAATGTATTTTGGATGTTAAATGATGTTAGAAATGAGGTTTTATCAATCCAATCCCGAATAGGTTTGTTTTCCTAAGTTTTGCTTGATAGAATGGTGGTTTTTGGAGTGGTTTTGGTGATCTGTTGTTGCTGGAGGTATAAGGTCATGTTTATGTTGCTTTTTTATGTTAATTGATGTTTAGAAATGTTTAGAATTGATAGATCTTGGCTGGGCTTTGTTTTGGGGGAGTTTGGAGATGATTTCAGTTGTTTTTGGTGGTCGAAATGAGGTTCTAGAGTAGAGCAGCGAGTTTAGGTTGCATTGCTGGTGATTTTAATGCATGGTGATGCATTAATCCTCTGTTGTTATGTGTTAAAAACATGGGAGAATGATCCGGAAGTGATAGAGGTGGCGTTGGAGGTTTCGGACGCTTGGGAGGCTTGTCGGCTAGCATAATATTGTGTATCGGTGAGTGAGATCACATTTTCCAGCTTTGGAATGATTTGAAAAGAGGTTTGGGAACTTAAATTTAGGCTTGAAACGCCGGTTTAAGTTCGGAAGTAAGTAAAGTGGAATTCTCTCTCAATTGTGCTATTATTGTTTTGAAAACTATCAAAATGGGTTTTGATGTGACTGATTTGACAATGTGGTTTAATTTGTTGTTTGAGCATGGTTTTAAAGCATGTGAGTTGGTTGTCAAACTTGGTTTGAGGAAAGATGCATGAAATTGATATTCCTTGTGAGTATGAGTTGTAATTCGTGTCTAAAATGCTTTGTTCGGCTTTTTGGTCTTGAAGGTGTTGCGTGCTTTAAAAACAGCGAATGTGTTGATGTTTAACATGATATATATTGGCATAGATGATGTAAAGATTACCGAACATATTGATCGATCAATAGGATGTAGAGTGCACTATAAACTAAAAATTCGTACGTGCTCTTGGGTGTCGTCCCAAGGAGAGAGACCAATGATGGGATTTTCATTGGAGTAGGACTTCGTGAGAGACCAAGCTTTTTGGCAACAAGAGTTATTGCCATGAGACCGATGATGGGCATTCCATCAGAGTAGGACTTGGTGAGAGACCAAGATTTTTGGCAACAAGAGTTATTGCCATGTGAAATCGATGAGGGAAATTCCATCGTAGTAGGACTTGGTGAAATACCCAAGCTTAGTGGCGAGGGTAGATACCGCCATGATAGCCGGTGGCGAGATCCCACCGGGGTAGGACTTGACCTCGAGTCAAGCTGTCCGCATATCCGTGTACAATAGAATATGAAAAATGCCAATATAAGAGAATGAAATGTGTCACATGTACCAATGCTTGAGATGTTGTATGTAATGAGAAGTGCATATGAGATAATAATTTTATGAAATGCTTTTGTGTAACAACCATATGTGGCCTTGCCATGAGATTTGCATAGGTTGTATGCATGTGTTAGCTAGATGGTACATGTGGTTTTCAAAATGGAGTTTTGCTTATGCAAATGAGGTTTTGAGTTTATAAAATGCTTTTGAGTAACAAGCATGTGTGGCTTTGCCATGAGTTTTGCATTTGTTGAATGCATGAGATGGATAGAAGAAACATATGGTTTCCAAAAGGTATTTTGCTTTGAAACGATCATCAAGCATGAGAAAAGTATAGTGTGAAGTGGAAGTGTTTTTCAAGGAAATTGGTTTAAACTTTGCATGAAGTGTTTATGCATAGAAGGGTTTAAATGATAGTAATTGCAAGAATATTGTTTGGGGTGAGTTGTTTAGTGTATCAAAGTTAAATGTTGGTTTTCTTGTTGAGCAATGCATGTTTTAAAGCAATGATTTTTCAAAAGAGATTTCCAATCAATACTTTGGTTTATTGGGTTGTGAATACATTTGAAGAAGGTTTTATGAATCGCTGCATTGATGGTGTTTTGGTTTTGAGAATTCCTCACTAAGCATTATGTGCTTACGCTCCTTTTTGTCCATCAATGCATATAGTTGATGTTGGGACAACAAGAAGCAAGGGCTTCAAGAAGAGCTCCACTTGAGAAGTATGTTTTGGTTTATAGCTATAGATAATAAAGGCAATGGGGGGGAGAGTCTTTTATGTTGATGTGTAATGAGATTGTTTATCTTGACTAAGTTCGGGTTATGGTTTAATACTTGTTTTTGATCGTTTTGCAAAATTTTGATCTTCTTCTTCATATGTTGATATGCTATGTTCTTTGATTAAGGTAAGATTTTGTGTTAAATGAGATTAGGGTGTTGGTGTGCCTAATGCTTGTAATGTATCTAATCTTTGATGCAATTTGATAGTTATAATGCTTATCATGTTGATGACATGTTATGGAATGGTTTCAATTATGTTTGATGGAGTTTTGAAGTGAAAAACCCGAAGTTTCTGCTGTTTCTGGGCAGGGTGTATCGAAACACCCTTGGCTCTTTCGAAACGGGTTCCTAAAATGGCTTGGGCATTTCGGAACGGCTATAAGTGTTTCGAAACACTTTGGCTACGGGGAGTGCCTGTTTCGGATCTGGTTTCGGAACATACCCGCGTATCGAAACGGTCAACACCGTTTTGATACGGTCGTACGACACGGGTGTTTCTATACGGCTGTCAGTGTTTTGAAACGGGTGACCGTTGGACACAGATTTGAATAGCCTTGAAGTCTGCATGTTTTACATTTTAGTCATGAAAGTTGTAATTACAATTGCATGAGCTTGAGATGTCTTTTTAAGCTGAAATTTGGTAGAGAGACTTGTAATATGATTAATTAAGGTTTGGTAAAACTAAAAATTTCAAAGTCCTTTTATTTTCCAAAATTTACATTTTGGTCCCTAAAAGTGTATTTCTTGTAATTGAATCCCTATATGTTATCTGATCGCTATGCCTTTCTCAAATATGATTTGTGAGTACTCACTTAGGGGTAATGTGTATCTAGACAAGATTAAAAGGAAAAAAAGGGTTATGAATCAAGTTTGACTTTCGGGTTGACTTTGGTTTTCCCCGTGTAATTTTCGTAGTTCAGGTCAACCGCCTAGACCGGGCTAAGGGGGTTACATTTGTTGGTATCAGAGCTAAGTTGCGTATATTTGGGGCAATGGTAAGTTTGTGGTAAGTTGTTATGGTAAGTTTTAGATGTTTATTCTGATGTGTGATTGAAAGTTGGTTGAAAAGTACGTCTCTAAGTGAATTGTTAATGTTTTTATCGTGCTTTGTGGTTACAATTCTTCTGTAAGCTAATGTGAACATGTGTTGGTGATACGTTGGTGTTGTGAGTTGATTTTCTGAATAATGAAAATGTGATGGTATGATATGTTGATGTTATGTTGTTGAGGGTGAATGTTGTTTGATGAGAGCATGATTGAAGTTTGTTGATTGATATGCTCGATGTTTGGGATATCAATGTTTTATGGATTGTTATGTCATATAAAAGAGGAGAATTCGAGATATCCATTGCCTTATTATTATAGCTATTGTGTTATGTTGGAGTTGGAGTCTTGAATCCTTGCTTGAAGGTGGCCTGATTGTTTTGTTTGTTTTGTTATCATTGCTTTGTTAATAATAGCACAATGAGATCGATGAGAGAATGGCAGTTGGGTACGATGGTTGCTGCCTTAGAGCAGGTTGTTAAGGGTTGGAATTGACTTCTTGGTGGGAGTGCATCATTTCAGCCTACCGTACCTAGAGTTGAGGTAGTAAGACAGGAGGTGAGAGTTGGTTCTGTGATGAAGGATTCATCACTTGTGGTTTAAGAGGTGTCGGGAGCATCTCAGGACGCGGTGGAGGTGAGACCAGTGTACGTGCCAACTGTGAGGCATACGAGTTTGTCGAGGCAGCGTTTACAAGATTTGGGAGTTGTGAAGTACCGTGGTTCGACACCTGAGGCGTTCGAGGCTTGGTTGGCCAGTATAATTTCGATTTTGGATCAGGAAGGGTGTGACAACGCCTGTAAGTTGGGAAGTGTTGCCTCGTTAATGTTGGATGATGCTTGTGCTTGGTGGACATCTGTGGCGGTGGCAACGAATATCCACGATATAGATTGGGAGTTCTTTGTGTCTGCCTTTAATAGAAGATACCTTGGAGTGAAGTTATCAGAAGTTAAGCAACGCAGGGGTGTGGCTTCATATTATGATGGTGTGAAAAGTGTAAGTAAAAGAGCTGTGGGTACTGGTCTCGAGAGCGGTCAGCGTAAGAGGCTACGTGAAAGAAGGGTTTGCTTGAATCGAAGTTTAGGTGGTAGGGCTGATGTGGGTCAAGAGCTACATAATCAAGGAGTGGTGGTTCGGTTGCCGATGTGTAACCGTTGTAGAAGGCGTCATGTTGGAGTTTGTTGGGGTGTTGGAGTTTGTTGGAACTGTGGTTCTATGGAGCATGTGAAGCAGAATTGTTCTCAAGTGGTGGGATCAGCTTCGGCGGGTGCAAAAGGGTCCCAGAAAGGTGTGAGGTGTTTGGAGGATGGATCTTGTTGGAATTGTGGGTCTGTTGGACATTTGAGACGGAATTGCTAGGAGTTAGCTCGGGGTAGTCAAGCTTCTTTACCGCAGGGGGACGATGATGACCTTAAAGTGTTGGTTGATGTTGCGGTGGTGTGGTTAGAGAATAATGGTTCTGCGAGGAAGAGAGTTTGTCTGTTGGAGCTGTAACACCCCAATTTTGGGCGTAGAAGTTTAGGGTTTGGTCGGATTGGTCTGAGTAACGGTTCGAATATAAAAGGAGGTTTTAGGGAAAGCCTAGTTCGGGATGCTTTAAAAATATAGAAAAATATCTAAAAATCCTATTTTAGTATATATAAGAGATTGGTGAAATCAATTTTACAAAATAAGGTTTGGAAATACTACATTTCGGTGTAGTGACTAAAATGCAATTTTTGAAAAGTTTAGTGGTGACTGTTTTGTAAGGATTAAAACTTTGAATCTTTAAGGAGCTAATTTACCCAAAAATGTTTTCTCCAAATTTTTCCTTAATCTGGGTGATTTAATTAATGTTTTAATTAATTAAAAGAAAAGGGAAACTACCTTTTTGGATTTTCATAACTACCTTTTCCAAATTTTCTCTCATTTCTTTTCTCTCAAAATCCCATCATCCAAACACTTTTTCTCCAGCAACTTTTGCATTGATCTTCACTTCAATTGATGAGATTTCTATCATCAATAACTTCCTAATCAATCTTGCATCAAATCCTTTTGATTTCATCATTGAATTTTCAAGGAAATTGGCTCAAATCAAGGAGAAATCACCATTTAGAGGTAAGATTGTTCTTCTCCTCTAAATACTCAGTTCTTTACTGAAATTCCCAAGTTATCAATCCTTAATTTAAGTTTTATAAATGGTTTTAATGTAGGAAACTTGATTTTGGCTTAAAACTCAAGATTTGGAAGAAATCTTGAAGAATTTCGTTGAGTTTGATTGGACTCTGTTTTGAGGTGGTTCTTTAATGTATTTTGGTTATCAAATGATGTTAGAAATGAGATTTTATCAATGCAATCCCGAGTAGGTTGTATTACCTAAGTTTTTGCTTATGAAAATGGTGGTTTTTGAGGAGTTTTTGGTGTTCTGTTATAGCTGGAGGTATAAGGACGAGTTTAGGTTTATTTTGGATGTTGATTGATGTTTAGAAATGGTTAGAAGTGATGGATCTTGGCTGAGTTAAGTTTTGGAAGAGTTTTGAGTTGTTTTCGGTTGTGTTTGGTAGCCGAAATGTTGATTTTAGGAAGAGCAGCGAGCTTAGGTGTGTTGGCTGAAGATTTCAATGCATGATGATGCATTAATCCTCTGCTTTGATGTGTTTAAAACAGGGGAGACATCTTTGGACACTTTTGGAGTTGATCCGGAGGCTTGATTGGCGTTTCGGCAAGCTAGCGAAGCGAAATTGGTGAGTGGAGTTGGGTTTCCAGCTTTGAAACAATTATTTGAAGGTTTTGGGAGCTTAGTTTAAGTCTAAACAACTATCTAAGCTCAAGAGTAAGTTTTCGGAAAAACTCCCTTGGATGTGCTATGAAGTGGATTGATGCATTTGTTATAAATTGCATGTTTAAATTCTGTTTTTAAAGCATGTTTTAGCATGGTGAATGCTGGTTTTGAAAGCCATGAGTTAAAGGATGCTCAAGGTAAGAGATCCTTAGTTTGACATGTTATTATTTTGGTAATGATGCATGGAGATGCATGATGTTTAATGGCTTTGATAAATGCTTTAAAATAATGAATTGATGATGGTATTTGTTGTATATTGGCAAGTGATTAATTGGTTTTAAAGTACTTGAATCGGATATAGTTAGCCGGCTATAGGATTGGATGCACCGTGAATAAAGTCGCCTTGGATGTTGAGGGATTGTGATTGTACCGTAAACTCCATCCAAGTACCCTAACGAGTGAAGTAAGATCACAACGGTGGTTAAAAGTCCGTGTGTGGATCTTGTGTTGTGTGTCCCTTGCTCTCGTTAGTGGAATTATACAACTACCGATGAGTGATGTTGAGGGGTTATGATTGTACCGTTAAACTCCATCACGAGTGTTGAGGGGTTGTGATTGTACCGATAAACTCCACCTTGTGTTGTTCGGTAGTGTGTATGATGCGTGTGGGACAACGCTTGTAATCCGCGTATCTGATTGTGTTTTGTGTTGTAAATGGTTATGAATTATCACTTGGAAGCCAATATGATATGTTGAATGTAATGAAGCATAAGATGCTTGTAAAGTATGCAAGGTTGCATGGAAAGAGATGAGCATGAGTTTAAAAAGCTTTGTCGAAAGTGTTTTCTAAAATGCATTATTGTGTTGTTTCTTTAGAGCGTACCTCACAAAGCAATTGTGCTTACGCTCTCTCTCTTGTACCAATAATGCAGATAATTGAAGTGTATAAAGGCAACAAGGAGGCTAAGAGTGTCCAAGGGAAACCAAGCTCATGTATGGTGATATTTTCATACACTATTAGTTTTGGTAATTTGGCAATGGGAACCTAAGATGTGTTTTGGGAGATGTGTTGAACTCCCTAGGTTTTGGCATGTTGCTTTTGATGGTTTGAAATTGTAAATGGCCTTTTAATGCTTGTTTTGGAGATTGGTTGATTGCTTGGTTTTGGATAATAGGAAGCATGCCTATAAACATGTGAAATTTCATGTTGGATGCTATGAATGTGTTTAGGAGTTACAAACACGCCCCATATATGTATGATGACTTGTTGGTATGGCTAGGAAGTCTTTAGGTAGTGTTTGAGTGGATTTTTGTATGAAAAACCAACAAAATCTGCAGCTTCTGGGCAAACCGTATCAGAACACTCACTAGCGTTTCGTAACGGGGGCCTGTAATGGTCTTCGTGTTTCGAAACAGTTGGAGGCTGTTCCAAAAACGTTTTGGCTACTGGAATGCCCTGTTTCGGAACCAGTTTCAGAACCAACCCGTGTTTCGGAACGGTCAATTCCGTTTCGAAACAGGTGACCGTTGGGCACTGATTTGAATGGTGTTGAAGTTGCAAGTTTTACGTTTTAGTCCCGAAAGTTGTTTATGCAATTGTATGAGCTCGTGATATCCAATTAAGGTGAAATTTAACAGGGAAGCATGTAATATGACTAATTTCATAATGGTAAATTAAAAATCAATTAAGACCTTCTAATTTGTAGAATTTACATTTTGGTTCCTAAATTGATAATAAGTGTAATTGAGTCCCTTTTTGTTATTCGATCGCTGTGTTTTTTTCAAGTTTATTTTTTGAGTGCTCACTTAGGGTTAACGTGCATCTAGACAAGGTTAAAAAGAAAAAAGGGTCGTTAATCAAGGTTGACTTTCGAGTTGACTTTGGTTTTCCCTGTGTAATCTTCATAGTTTGGGTCAACCGTCTAGGCCGGGCTAAGGGGGTAACAGGAGCTCCGGGGCAATGAGGTGATTACAGGTAACTTTGCTAAGTAATCTTTGTCCTAGTTATCTTTGTTTGGTTCCGGTTTGGATTCCCTTGTGTAGTGGGTAAGGTCTTATAGCTAGCAAGTTGGGGTAGTAGCCGGTGTTGTTTTGAAAACAACTTTAGTGTGAAGAGGGTATTAGTGGAGTATTTTTTAGCTAGCAAATTGTTAGAATGGTAGAGCTGGAAAAGTTAGAAGTAAGGTAAGAGGTTGTTCTTAGGCAGATCCTGAGGATGTTCTTGGTAAGTGTGAACCGACATACATGCACAGTTAAAACCATTTGTTTGTTATATTATATATATATATATATATATATATATATATATATATATATATATATATATATATATATGTTGGTGCATGCATACATGCGACATGACATTAGAGGTTTTGCATACATGTACACAGGCATTGATAGGGCATATTGGTGACCATGCATACGAACGTTCACACTTGCTAATAGCTAGTTGGGTCCGTTAGTGTTGTAGTAGGATTGGGTTGGATGGTGGGTTTTAAGTGTTTTTTTGCTGTTAGGTGAATGCTAGAAGTAGTGGAAGGTAGTAAACAAGTTGTCAGTAATAGTGAGTGCGATCTAGCATGTTGGCAGAAGAAAGGTGTTTAGGTGCTTAAAGAGTTTAGCGGTGAGGTCATAAGGAGGTTGATGTGAGCACGTTTATGCCACCCAAAGATGCAACTTCAAACTTTCAGGGAAGTTTGCTTTTTCATTTGTTACATACTGATGTGTAACATTTCTTATACTTATATTATTTATATCAGTGTGTTTACTCTGTATATAGTATGTTTGGTGTGTTTTGAATAAGTTTTATATAACTTATGGTGTGTTTATATTTGTTTGTGTGTTAATAAATAATTGTGCACTTGTTTACGATTTGTATTATTGTTTCCATTAAGTTTACAATGCTTTGATGGAAGTTTGTTGCCTTTTGACATAGGTACGTAGGAGGACACTAGCTCAAGTGAGTATATGCAGCTCCACTTCAGCTCAAGTGAGCATATGCAGCTCAAATCCAGCTCAGAAGAGTGCAACCAGCTCATTTTCAGCTCATCACACTTTCAGCTAGTTCGTTTCAGCTCAGCTCTTTTCCAGTCAGCTCAACTTTAGCTCCACTAGCTCAACTTCAGCTGACAAGTCCAAAAGTAGCTGAAAAGCGTCTTGCATATCGGGGAGTGTGCTAGTGCACATGTGGCAGCCTAGGTGGCATTCGGTCATCTCCAGCACCCACGTGGCAGCTTGACACATGTGTGTGAATGTGCAGCCGAATCAGCATGTTTTCTCCTTCATTATATGCCATTTGCAAGAAAGGATAAGCCCGAGTGGTTATGTTTGAATTTCAAACATAAAAATCACATGTTAAATGTGATTTTCATGTGTTTTGGGCGCCTAAACTTGTGGCTGCCAATTGAGTCCGCCCAAAAGGAGTTATTTTCACTCAAATTCAATTTTTAAACTCCTTTTAATATCAGCCACACAACTTAAACGAATTTTGCAGCCCTTGTACCTATATATATGTGTTTAAACAATGTAATTTGGGAAGATATTTTGGAAATAAAATTTTTGAGAGAGTTTCTCTTGTTCGGTTCTTTTTAGAACTATCTTTTGACATTTCAAACTGAGTTTTGTTGTGTCAAATTTTACTTGATACTTTGGGTTCCTAGATCGCTATCTAGTGGGTGCAAGTACTCCGACGAGAAGCATATTCGATTCGGGTTTGCTCAGTAGATTGTGCAGGTTCTTTCGAGCTTTCCGTCTTTGACGTTAGACAGATTCGATTCGGGTTCGTTCAGCAGATTGTTCGAGTTCTTTCGAGTTTAACGTTGCCAAACTTTTGCTGATTTTTCAGCAATGTTTCTGCCATATTTTGGTCTCCGTGACAGCCATGAAATCCCGTTGAAGCCTTCATCTTGTTCGAGTCCAAATCTGTCCAGAAATTCCTACACCTTTATTCTGTCCAATTTTGTTTGTTTTTTTTTTTTCTTTTTTATTTTAACTATCTAAAAAGTCCATTCTTGTGTTTTATTGCAGAGAAATGTTTGCTACGATCCTAGATCCGTTTACGAACAAGGAGCGTTGTTTCTGAAGCAACGTACCCCCTTTATCATATGGTAAGCAGAGCTTTGGTCGGATTATAGCACTTTCTGCACTACAAGAAATCAAAAAAATAATAAAAAAATTTAAAAAAAAATCGAAATTCTGAAAAAAAAAGTCAAAGTCAAAGTTTGACCAGAAAAGTCAAAGTACAAAAAATCGAAAAAAAATTCAAAAAATTCAAAAAAAACCAGATTCGAATATTTGATGTATTTTTACGTTCATGTGTGCTGTTGGTTCGTGAAAATGATGAAGGATGATCAAATTTGCCTTGGAATGCTTCGAAATCACCCGAAACAACTTCTTCTTGTTTGTTCGGTGATAGGGTCGCTGCAAGCATTCCTATTGCAGTAAGTTCTTTGTTTTTGTTCCTTCATTTCTTTATTCAGCTTTGTTTATTCGTTTCATCACCAAATTTCCAGCCACATTTCTTTTATTTTCTAACCTTTTATTTTTATTCTAACAACTAAACCATTCTTAACCTTTGTTTTTCTTCACCTTTTTTTATGTTTTCTTGAAAGTCTGACACAGTTAACAAGTTTGAAGGATCGAGTTAGTTCTTTAAAAGAACTGTTTGCGAGAGAACGAGTGGAAAAGGCATTTGAGCGTGTGAGAACAGCAGGGGAGGCAAAAAAGCCATTCAAGCATTCTCCCGAGTGAAACACGAGCGCTGAGTGTTATTTTATGAGTGCACTGTTCTTTGGAGTGATCCGTGAGACTTTGTTGAGCGTGTTATTGTGAGGTCCTTGTTCTTTATTTTACTAACCTATAACATCTTTTCTTTTGTTTGTTTTAGTGTTTTAAAATGGCAGGTTCTGACAATAATTCGGGTGAACAACAACCATTGAATCTCAATATGCAAGCCTTAGAGCGGATGATGCAACGAGTGAATGCTAATGCATTGAAACCTATACATTCTCAATTAGATAGATTAGATGGGGGTGGTTCCCATTCTGTCCATGAAGAGATAAATGATGACAATGTGCAGACATTGGCTACCGATGAAGCACTTGTTGACAAGAGAAGTCTGAATGATCAACCATCACAGGATGAACCACAACAAAACAACCTCTTCCATACGAGATGCAACGTGAACGGAAAGGTATGTATTGTGATTATTGATAGTGGTAGTTGTGCTAACGTTGCTAGTACTCTCATGGTTGACAAGTTAGGACTGAAGACGACCACGCATCCCAATCCGTACAAGTTACAATGGTTGAATGATGGTGTTGAAATCGAAGTTACCGAACAAGTTGTTATACCATTTTTCATTGGCAAATACAAGGATGAGGTAACTTGTGATGTTTGTTCTATGGATACTTGTCATTTGTTGTTAGGAAGATCGTGGCAGTATGATAAGAGAGTTTTGCACGATTGTTACACCAATCGATACTCTTTTACTCATGAGGGCAAAAAGGTAACTTTGGCACCTATGACTCCAAGTGAAGTATATGAAGACGAAGTTCGTTTGAAAGTGAGTACTGCAGCTTGGAAGGCCAACAAAGAGAAGAATGAATGCGAAAAGAAGAAAGCAAATTCATATGTATTATCTGATTCGACATTTTCTTCTATTTCTTCTTCTAACTTGCAGGTTAATAAGGTGATACCATGTGAAATTCCCAAGGTTGCTACTGTTGATATGTCTAGTGCATCTATGTCCTTTTCAAAAATTCAGCAACCTTCTTTGCCACGGTTTGGCGTTCCTTTCCATTATACTATTGATTTTTCATTTTTATATGCTGATTTCTTTGGTTGTACATTGGATTGTGAACAACATTGTGTTGTGATTCTGGATGATCTTCGAGATTCTTGTTGTTCTTTGGAGTTGCCTTTGCATGTCATTTTTTTCAGGTTTAAAGATGCACGACGAACATTGTCTGACTGTATGTTGTGCATTATTCGGAAAGGTACAAGAAAGAAGGCATTTTCATTTGTGTTCTTTGTAAAAAAACTTGGTTCGAAAGGATGGCATATGTGCCGAGCAAGACGAATGAAGAAGTTCCCTGCCAAGCGAAAGTCGAAATTGTTCCCTTTTGTAAAGAGGGTCGATTAGGGGACAAATCGCATTAAAGAAGGGGGAGATGATGTGAGCACGTTTATGCCACCCAAAGATGCAACTTCAAACTTTCAGGGAAGTTTGCTTTTTCATTTGTTACATACTGATGTGTAACATTTCTTATACTTATATTATTTATATCAGTGTGTTTACTCTGTATATAGTATGTTTGGTGTGTTTTGAATAAGTTTTATATAACTTATGGTGTGTTTATATTTGTTTGTGTGTTAATAAATAATTGTGCACTTGTTTACGATTTGTATTATTGTTTCCATTAAGTTTACAATGCTTTGATGGAAGTTTGTTGCCTTTTGACATAGGTACGTAGGAGGACACTAGCTCAAGTGAGTATATGCAGCTCCACTTCAGCTCAAGTGAGCATATGCAGCTCAAATCCAGCTCAGAAGAGTGCAACCAGCTCATTTTCAGCTCATCACACTTTCAGCTAGTTCGTTTCAGCTCAGCTCTTTTCCAGTCAGCTCAACTTTAGCTCCACTAGCTCAACTTCAGCTGACAAGTCCAAAAGTAGCTGAAAAGCGTCTTGCATATCGGGGAGTGTGCTAGTGCACATGTGGCAGCCTAGGTGGCATTCGGTCATCTCCAGCACCCACGTGGCAGCTTGACACATGTGTGTGAATGTGCAGCCGAATCAGCATGTTTTCTCCTTCATTATATGCCATTTGCAAGAAAGGATAAGCCCGAGTGGTTATGTTTGAATTTCAAACATAAAAATCACATGTTAAATGTGATTTTCATGTGTTTTGGGCGCCTAAACTTGTGGCTGCCAATTGAGTCCGCCCAAAAGGAGTTATTTTCACTCAAATTCAATTTTTAAACTCCTTTTAATATCAGCCACACAACTTAAACGAATTTTGCAGCCCTTGTACCTATATATATGTGTTTAAACAATGTAATTTGGGAAGATATTTTGGAAATAAAATTTTTGAGAGAGTTTCTCTTGTTCGGTTCTTTTTAGAACTATCTTTTGACATTTCAAACTGAGTTTTGTTGTGTCAAATTTTACTTGATACTTTGGGTTCCTAGATCGCTATCTAGTGGGTGCAAGTCCTCCGACGAGAAGCATATTCGATTCGGGTTTGCTCAGTAGATTGTGCAGGTTCTTTCGAGCTTTCCGTCTTTGACGTTAGACAGATTCGATTCGGGTTCGTTCAGCAGATTGTTCGAGTTCTTTCGAGTTTAACGTTGCCAAACTTTTGCTGATTTTTCAGCAATGTTTCTGCCATATTTTGGTCTCCGTGACAGCCATGAAATCCCGTTGAAGCCTTCATCTTGTTCGAGTCCAAATCTGTCCAGAAATTCCTACACCTTTATTCTGTCCAATTTTGTTTGTTTGTTTTTTTTCTTTTTTATTTTAACTATCTAAAAAGTCCATTCTTGTGTTTTATTGCAGAGAAATGTTTGCTACGATCCTAGATCCGTTTACGAACAAGGAGCGTTGTTTCTGAAGCAACGTACCCCCTTTATCATATGGTAAGCAGAGCTTTGGTCGGATTATAGCACTTTCTGCACTACAAGAAATCAAAAAAATAATAAAAAAATTTAAAAAAAAATCGAAATTCTGAAAAAAAAAGTCAAAGTCAAAGTTTGACCAGAAAAGTCAAAGTACAAAAAATCGAAAAAAAATTCAAAAAATTCAAAAAAAACCAGATTCGAATATTTGATGTATTTTTACGTTCATGTGTGCTGTTGGTTCGTGAAAATGATGAAGGATGATCAAATTTGCCTTGGAATGCTTCGAAATCACCCGAAACAACTTCTTCTTGTTTGTTCGGTGATAGGGTCGCTGCAAGCATTCCTATTGCAGTAAGTTCTTTGTTTTTGTTCCTTCATTTCTTTATTCAGCTTTGTTTATTCGTTTCATCACCAAATTTCCAGCCACATTTCTTTTATTTTCTAACCTTTTATTTTTATTCTAACAACTAAACCATTCTTAACCTTTGTTTTTCTTCACCTTTTTTTATGTTTTCTTGAAAGTCTGACACAGTTAACAAGTTTGAAGGATCGAGTTAGTTCTTTAAAAGAACTGTTTGCGAGAGAACGAGTGGAAAAGGCATTTGAGCGTGTGAGAACAGCAGGGGAGGCAAAAAAGCCATTCAAGCATTCTCCCGAGTGAAACACGAGCGCTGAGTGTTATTTTATGAGTGCACTGTTCTTTGGAGTGATCCGTGAGACTTTGTTGAGCGTGTTATTGTGAGGTCCTTGTTCTTTATTTTACTAACCTATAACATCTTTTCTTTTGTTTGTTTTAGTGTTTTAAAATGGCAGGTTCTGACAATAATTCGGGTGAACAACAACCATTGAATCTCAATATGCAAGCCTTAGAGCGGATGATGCAACGAGTGAATGCTAATGCATTGAAACCTATACATTCTCAATTAGATAGATTAGATGGGGGTGGTTCCCATTTTGTCCATGAAGAGATAAATGATGACAATGTGCAGACATTGGCTACCGATGAAGCACTTGTTGACAAGAGAAGTCTGAATGATCAACCATCACAGGATGAACCACAACAAAACAACCTCTTCCATACGAGATGCAACGTGAACGGAAAGGTATGTATTGTGATTATTGATAGTGGTAGTTGTGCTAACGTTGCTAGTACTCTCATGGTTGACAAGTTAGGACTGAAGACGACCACGCATCCCAATCCGTACAAGTTACAATGGTTGAATGATGGTGTTGAAATCGAAGTTACCGAACAAGTTGTTATACCATTTTTCATTGGCAAATACAAGGATGAGGTAACTTGTGATGTTTGTTCTATGGATACTTGTCATTTGTTGTTAGGAAGATCGTGGCAGTATGATAAGAGAGTTTTGCACGATTGTTACACCAATCGATACTCTTTTACTCATGAGGGCAAAAAGGTAACTTTGGCACCTATGACTCCAAGTGAAGTATATGAAGACGAAGTTCGTTTGAAAGTGAGTACTGCAGCTTGGAAGGCCAACAAAGAGAAGAATGAATGCGAAAAGAAGAAAGCAAATTCATATGTATTATCTGATTCGACATTTTCTTCTATTTCTTCTTCTAACTTGCAGGTTAATAAGGTGATACCATGTGAAATTCCCAAGGTTGCTACTGTTGATATGTCTAGTGCATCTATGTCCTTTTCAAAAATTCAGCAACCTTCTTTGCCACGGTTTGGCGTTCCTTTCCATTGTACTATTGATTTTTCATTTTTATATGCTGATTTCTTTGGTTGTACATTGGATTGTGAACAACATTGTGTTGTGATTCTGGATGATCTTCGAGATTCTTGTTGTTCTTTGGAGTTGCCTTTGCATGTCATTTTTTTCAGGTTTAAAGATGCACGACGAACATTGTCTGACTGTATGTTGTGCATTATTCGGAAAGGTACAAGAAAGAAGGCATTTTCATTTGTGTTCTTTGTAAAAAAACTTGGTTCGAAAGGATGGCATATGTGCCGAGCAAGACGAATGAAGAAGTTCCCTGCCAAGCGAAAGTCGAAATTGTTCCCTTTTGTAAAGAGGGTCGATTAGGGGACAAATCGCATTAAAGAAGGGGGAGATGATGTGAGCACGTTTATGCCACCCAAAGATGCAACTTCAAACTTTCAGGGAAGTTTGCTTTTTCATTTGTTACATACTGATGTGTAACATTTCTTATACTTATATTATTTATATCAGTGTGTTTACTCTGTATATAGTATGTTTGGTGTGTTTTGAATAAGTTTGATATAACTTATGGTGTGTTTATATTTGTTTGTGTGTTAATAAATAATTGTGCACTTGTTTACGATTTGTATTATTGTTTCCATTAAGTTTACAATGCTTTGATGGAAGTTTGTTGCCTTTTGACATAGGTACGTAGGAGGACACTAGCTCAAGTGAGTATATGCAGCTCCACTTCAGCTCAAGTGAGCATATGCAGCTCAAATCCAGCTCAGAAGAGTGCAACCAGCTCATTTTCAGCTCATCACACTTTCAGCTAGTTCGTTTCAGCTCAGCTCTTTTCCAGTCAGCTCAACTTTAGCTCCACTAGCTCAACTTCAGCTGACAAGTCCAAAAGTAGCTGAAAAGCGTCTTGCATATCGGGGAGTGTGCTAGTGCACATGTGGCAGCCTAGGTGGCATCCGGTCATCTCCAGCACCCACGTGGCAGCTTGACACATGTGTGTGAATGTGCAGCCGAATCAGCCTATTTTCTCCTTCATTATATGCCATTTGCAAGAAAGGATAAGCCCGAGTGGTTATGTTTGAATTTCAAACATAAAAATCACATGTTAAATGTGATTTTCATGTGTTTTGGGCGCCTAAACTTGTGGCTGCCAATTGAGTCCGCCCAAAAGGAGTTATTTTCACTCAAATTCAATTTTTAAACTCCTTTTAATATCAGCCACACAACTTAAACGAATTTTGCAGCCCTTGTACCTATATATATGTGTTTAAACAATGTAATTTGGGAAGATATTTTGGAAATAAAATTTTTGAGAGAGTTTCTCTTGTTCGGTTCTTTTTAGAACTATCTTTTGACATTTCAAACTGAGTTTCGTTGTGTCAAATTTTACTTGATACTTTGGGTTCCTAGATCGCTATCTAGTGGGTCCAAGTCCTCCGACGAGAAGCATATTCGATTCGGGTTTGCTCAGTAGATTGTGCAGGTTCTTTCGAGCTTTCCGTCTTTGACGTTAGACAGATTCGATTCAGGTTCGTTCAGCAGATTGTTCGAGTTCTTTCGAGTTTAACGTTGCCAAACTTTTGCTGATTTTTCAGCAACGTTTCTGCCATATTTTGGTCTCCGTGACAGCCATGAAATCCCGTTGAAGCCTTCATCTTGTTCGAGTCCAAATCTGTCCAGAAATTCCTACACCTTTATTCTGTCCAATTTTGTTTGTTTGTTTGTTTTCTTTTTTATTTTAACTATCTAAAAACGTCCATTCTTGTGTTTTATTGTAGAGAAATGTTTGCTACGATCCTAGATCCGTTTACGAACAAGGAGCGTTGTTTCTGAAGCAACGTACCCCCTTTATCAGAGGTGGTCGTTTGGAGTTAGAATCGGTTGAGGTGGTTGCGAATAATAGATAAGTGATGTAGTTTCTTTGTGTTAGATGATGTTGTAGGCTAGTGGATGTGTTTCCGGAGTGTTGAGGCGTCTTCGCGTTGATGTTTGCAATAGGATGGTTGTTTTTGTAGGTGATGGTTCGTAGCAACCTTCAAGGAGTTGGGAGGAGGTTGTGTTGAGAGCTGTAGTTAAGGGTTGGCTTGGGATGAGTAGAGGTTTCGTAATCTTAATATGTTTGTATGGAGTGGGTGGTATCCAGGTAAGGTTAGTGTTATGGTCAAAGCTAGAAGTGGAAAGGCAATGTAAGTTCAAGGGCCATTGTGGGTTGGCCGGGTTCTTGTTAGAAGTCGGTTGAGGGTAAGTGGAACAATTGGCAGAGTTAAGGTTGGAGTCTTGTGATGTGGATTCCGGATGTTGTGTGGGTATTTTGATGGGTTGTTATGGTAGTGATAGTGGCAGATGTTAAGGAATGTTATCAATACTTTGAAGAGTTTGAGTAAGCAGTTGTTGCTTAAGAAATTTTTGCTTGTTGTGGTAATCTTTGAAAGGAGTTGAGCGGCTTATGGGTTGGTGACACCGTGTGTGCAAGTTTTGTTG
Source organism: Hibiscus tridactylites (assembly GCA_958450335.1). Classification (NCBI taxonomy): domain Eukaryota; kingdom Viridiplantae; phylum Streptophyta; class Magnoliopsida; order Malvales; family Malvaceae; genus Hibiscus; species Hibiscus tridactylites. The sequence goes on along the minus strand of OY288267.1, from coordinate 59,010,577 downwards.
AGGGAGTTATGAGATAAGGCGGAGTATGTTGAAAAGATTTGAGAGTTCTTCAGGTTGTTGGGGCTATGCACAGTTCGAAAGTGTGAAAGGTTAAGCTAAGACTAATAACCGAGTGTTCCGGAAGTCTTGCACCGTAAGTGGTGGTGTTGGATTTGGGTATAGTGTATGTTTGATTGTGTGTTGCCTTGGGAAGTTTGGTATCGTGCTCTTTTCGCAAGTTGAAATTTCGAGGACGAAATTTCCTAAGAGGGGGAGAGTTGTAACACCCAAAATTTGGGCTTAGAAGTTTAGGGTCTAAATCTGACCGGTCTGAGAAATGGTTCGAATATAAAAGGAGGTTTTAGGGAACGCCTCATTCGGGATGCTTTAAAAATATAGAAAAATATTTAAAAATCCTCATTTAATATATATAAGAGAGTGGTGAAATCAATTTTACAAAATAAGGTTTGAAAATACTACATTTTGGTGTGGTGACCAAATTGCAATTTTTGCAAAGTTTAGTAGTGTATGTTTTGTAAAGGATTGAAACTTTGAATCTTTAAGGAGCTAATTTACCCAAAATGTTTTTCTCCAGATTTTTCCTTAATTTGGGCGATTTAATTAATGGTTTAATTAAATAAAAGAAAGGTGAAAACTACTTTTTTATTTTTATAACTACCTTTCTCTAATTTTCTCTCATTCCTTTTTCTCTCAAAATCCTATCATCCAAACATGTTTTCTCCAACAAAATTTACAATGATTTTTACTTCAGTTGATGAGATTTCCATCACTCATTGGTTCCTAATCAATCATGCAACAAATCCTTTTGATTTCCACATTGTATTTTCATGGAATTTTGCCCAAATCAAGGTGAAATCATCTTTTAAAGGTAATCTTGTTCTTCTCCTCTAAATACTCAGTTCTTTACTGAAATTCCCAAGTTGTCAATCCTTTATTAAAGTTTTATAAATGGTTTTAATGTTAGAAACAAGATTTTGGCTTAAAAATCAAGATTTTTTGGAAGAGATCTTGGAGATTTTCGTGATAATTGATTGGGCTCTGTTTTGAGATGATTTTCTAATGTATTTTGGATGTTAAATGATGTTAGAAATGAGGTTTTATCAATCCAATCCCAAATAGGTTTGTTTTCCTAAGTTTTACTTAATAGAATGGTGGTTTTTGGAGTGGTTTTGGTGATCTGCTGTTGCTGGAGGTATAAGGTAATGTTTATGTTGCTTTTTGATGTTAATTGATGTTTAGAAATGATTAGAATTGATAGATATTGGCTAGGCTTTGTTTTGGGGGAGTTTGGAGATGATTTCGGTTGTTTTTGGTGGCCGAAATAAGGTTCTTGAGTAGAGCATCGAGTTTAGGTTGCATTGCTGGTGATTTTAATGCATGGTGATGCATTAATCCTCTGTTGTTATGTGTTAAAAACAGGGGAGAATGATCCGGAAGCGATAGAGGTGGCGTTGGAGGTTTCGGAGGCTTGGGAGGCTTGTCGGCTAGCATAGTATTGTGTATCGGTGAGTGAGATCCTGTTTTCCAGCTTTGGAATGATTTGAAAAGAGGTTTGGGAACTTAAATTTAGGCTTCAAACGCCGGTTTAAGTTCGGAAGTAAGTAAAGTGGAATTCTCTCTCAATTGTGCTATTATTGTTTTGAAAACTATCAAAATGGGTTTTGATGTGATTGATTTGACAATGTGGTTTAATTTGTTGTTTGAGCATGGTTTTAAAGCATGCGAGTTGGTTGTCAAACTTGGTTTGAGGAAAGATGCATGAAATTGATATTCCTTGTGAGTATGAGTTGTAATTTGTGTCTCAAATGCTTTGTTCGGCTTTTTGGTCTTGAAGGTGTTGCATGCTTTAAAAACAGCGAATGTGTTGATGTTTAACATGATATATATTGGCTTAGATGATGTAAAGATTACCGGATATAATGATCGATCAATAGGATGTAGAGTGCACTATAAACTAAAAATTCATACGTGCTCTTGGGTGTCGTCCCAAAGAGAGAGACCAATGATGGGATTTTCATTGGAGTAGGACTTGGTGAGAGACCAAGCTTTTTGGCAACAAGAGTTATTGCCATGAGACCGATGATGGGCATTCCATCGAAGTAAGACTTGGTGAGAGACCAAGCTTTTTGGCAACAAGAGTTATTGCCATGTGAAATCGATGAGGGGCATTCCATCGTAGTAGGACTTGGTGAAATACACAAGCTTAGTGGCGAGGGTAGATACTGCCATGATAGCTGGTGGAGGGATCCCACCGGGGTAGGACTTGACCTCGAGTCAAGTTGTCCGCATATCCGTGTACAATAGAATATGAAAAATGCCAATATATGAGAATGAAATGTGTCACGTGTGCCAATGCTTGAGATATTGTATGTAATGAGAAGTGCATATGAGATAATAATTTTATGAAATGCTTTTGTGTAACAAGCATATGTGGCCTTGCCATGAGATTTGCATAGGTTGTATGCATGTGTTAGCTAGATGGTACATGTGGTTTTCAAAATGGAGTTTTGCTTATGCAAATGAGGTTTTGAGTTTATAAAATGCTTTTGAGTAACAAGCATGTGTGGCTTTGCCATGTGTTTTGCATTTGTTGAATGCATGAGATGGATAGAAGAAACATAAGGTTTCCAAAAGGTATTTTGCTTTGAAACTATCATCAAGCATGAGAAAAGTATGGTGTGAAGTGGAAGTGTTTTTCAAGGAAATTGGTTTAAACTTTGCATGAAATGTTTATGCATAGAAGGGTTTAATGATAGTAATTGCAAGAATGTTGTTTGGGGTGAGTTGTTTAGTGTATCAAAGTTAAATGGTGGTTTTCTTGTTGAGCAATGCATGTTTTAAAGCAATGGTGTTTCAAAGGAGATTTTCAATCAATACTTTGGTTTATTGGCTTGTGAATACATTTTAAGAAGGTTTTATGAATCGCTGCATTGATGGTGTTTTGGTTTTGAGCATTCCTCACTAAGCATTATGTGCTTACGCTCCTTTTTGTCCATCAATGCAGATAGTTGAAGTTGGGACAACAAGAAGCAAGGGATTCAAGAAGAGCTCCACTTGAGAAGTATGTTTTGGTTTATAGCTATGGATAATAAAGGCAATGGGGGGAGAGTGTTTTACGTTGATGTGTAATGAGATTGTTTATCTTGACGAAGTTCGGGTTATGGTTTATACTTGTTGTTGATCGTTTTGCAAAATTTGGATCTTCTTATTCATATGTTGATATGCTATGTTCTTTGATTAAGGTAAGATCTTGTGTTAAATGAGATTAGGGTGTTGGTGTGCCTAATGCTTGTAATGTATCTAATCTTTGATGCAATTTGATAGTTATAATGCTTATCATGTTGATGACATGTTATGGAATGGTTTCAATTCTGTTTGATGGAGTTTTGAAGTGAAAAACCAGAAGTTTCTGCTATTTCTGGGCAGGGTGTATCGAAACACCCTTGGTTGTTTCGAAACGGGTGCCTGAAATGGCTTGGGCGTTTCGGAACGGCTATAAGTGTTTCGAAACACTTTGGCTACTGGGAGTGCCTGTTTCGGATATGGTTTCGGAACATACCCGCGTATCGAAATGGTCAACACCGTTTCGATATTGGCGTACGACACGAGTGTTTCTATACGGTTGTCAGTTTCGAAACGGGTGACAGTTGGACACAGATTTGAATTGCCTTGAAGTCTGCATGTTTTACATTTTAGTCCTGAAAGTTGTAATTGCAATTGCTTGAGCTTGAGATGTCTTTTTAAGCTGAAATTTGGCAGAGAGGCTTGTAATATGATTATTTAAGGTTTGGTAAAACTAAAATCTTCAAAGTCCTTTTATTTTCCAAAACTTACATTTTGGTCCCTAAAAGTGTATTTCTTGCAATTGAATACCTATATGTTATCCGATCGCTGTGCCTTTCTCAAATATGATTTGTGAGTACTCACTTAGGGTTAATGTGTATCTAGACAAGATTAAAAAGAAAAAAAGGGTCGTGAATCGAGGTTGACTTTCGGGTTGACTTTGGTTTTCCCTGTGTAATCTTCGTAGTTCGGGTCAACCGTCTAGGCCGAGCTAAGGGGGTTACAATGATGCTTTGATGATGCTTGTGCTTCGTATATGTGATCTTTGGTGTGTATACAAGTTGTATGTATATTGAGGCATGTGTCGGGATGGTTCCGAAGGGTAAAAACCGATTAAAACAAGCTTTTTTGGGAAGTTGTAGGCCCAAGCGTTTCGGAACGCCCTTACCTGTTTCGGAACAGTGGCCTGTAAGGCTGTAACGGCCTTGGTGTTTTGAAACGGTCAGTCACGTTCCAAAACATTTTGCCTCTGTAAACCTTTGTACTGGAACCTGTTTAGAGGGGTTTCGGAACGGTCCCGCATTTCGGAACGGGCATTTATGTTTCGAAACGACTGTATCAAAATCGGGCTTCCTGTTCCGAAACACCAGACCGTTGGATAAAGATTTTGAATTGTACTGAGTTTTTGTTTCATACATTTTGGTCACTGTTTGTCTTGTATGTAATTGGATGAGTTCTAAATGTCATTTTGAGCTGAGCTTTCACCAACAAGCATGTAACGAGCTTAATTGAAGTTTGGTAATTTGAATTTGACAAAAGTTCTTAAAGTTTTCCGAATTTACAGAATGGTCCCTAAACCTTAATCGACTTTAATTAATTGGCGAACGTGTTGATGTTTTATCCACTGCTTGTGTACTTACACATATGAACCTAAAATGCATCTAGATAAGATTAAAGGAAAAAAGGTCGTTTATTAAGGTAAACTTTCATGGTTTACTTCAATAATCCCTGTGTGATCCGTTCAATTCGGTCAATCGGCCAGGCTGGTTCGAGGGGGTTACATTTGGTGGTATCAGAGCCAGGCTTTGAAAGGTTGGGATGATGGTAAGTTGTGGGTAGGTGATTTGTGATGTGGATATGTATTTTGGTGGTATTTGCTTTGTCTGGTGAATGTTTAAGTATGTTTTTTATGAATGTGTGATAGTGATGTTGTACATGATGAATGAATGTGAATGTGATGAAGATTGAGCTGAATCTTGATGCTTAAGTTATATGATGTTGAAGGATGCATGTGATATGCTTTGTGCTATGTTGGGGGGGGGGGGAATTGGAATGCCCATTTCCTTATTACCTTGTAAAATGTTTTAAATTTGTTTTGAAAGTCCTGGGATCCTTGTTAAGAGATGGCCTAATCATTTTGTTTGTTTTATGTTCATGTTTTAATGATAACTAGCATAATGAGAATGAGACACGAGTTGCGTTCTGGAGCGATAGCTCCTACTGAGGTACAACGTGATCAGGAAAATGAGGTTCCACCTGGTGGAAACCTACCTCCTCTTCTGCCACCACCACCTGAAGGTGATGAGCAGGGTCAACGCGGACAAGCTGGTCCGATGTTGTGAGATTTTACTCCTTTGGTACAGGCGATGACTGGGGTATTCCAGGCTGTTGTTGCTGGAGTGCATGTTCAGGCTCCTGCTGATGGGCAAGTGTGTTTGCCACTAGAGCGATTGAGGAGTTTAGGAGGAGTAGAGTTTCGAGGATTATCTCCCGAGGCATCCGAGGAATGGCTAGCCAGTACAATCAGTATATTGGATCAAATGAGGTGCAATGATGCACAAAAGCTGGGTTGCGCAGTATTGTTGTTGCACGATGATGCATATACATGGTGGACAACTACAACCACAGCCTTGGAGCCGGAAGAGGTGGTTTGGACGTTCTTCCAGTCTTCTTTCAAGAGGAAGTACCTCGGAGTTAGGTACTTGGATGTTAAAAAGAGAAAATTTATGTCTCTAGTTATGGGGAGTATGATTGTAGCTGAGTACGAGGTCTAGTTCGTACGGTTAAGCCAATATGCTCTAGAGTTAATGCCAAGTGATAGGCATCGATGCGACCATTTCGGTACGTCCTGGTGTAGGAAGTGAAGACGTGTATGCTTGCGATAAATTATACGGATTTTGATGTGCTCGTGACTCGAGCCAATGATATAGAGCAGAGCTTGGGTCTGTCTTCGCGTGGGGGTGATTCTGGTGTGGGCAAGAGAGCTGATGATGCTGACCCTAGTGGTGGGTAGAACAAGAGGAACCGAGATCGTCGATATCAGCCTGCGGCTAGGCATGGTGCACCGATTTAAGGTAACATGCAGAGGGTTGAATAGAACACGTGTTAGACGTGTGGTTCGTGGGAGCACTTGAGAAGGAATTGCCCTAATGAGGTTTAGGCTCCTGTAGTTGGGGCTAACTCGTGTTGGAACTGTGGATCCGCTGACCATATGAGGCGTGAGTGTCCCCTGTTAGTGGGAGGTGGACAAGGTCGTGCACCAGCTGTAGCACATCATAGAGGCCGTGGGCGCGGCGGAGGAAACATTTAGAGGAGCAAGGTTGGCTAGAGAGGTGTGGCCCATTTCGTTGTCATTCGGCCAAAATGAGGTGGTCTTGTGAGGGTGTATGCACATCGCGAAGGACGCAACGACACTGATGTGATCGCAGGTACCTTCTCATTGCAGTCCCTATCCTTGTTAGCCTTGATTGATTATGGATCTACACATTCTTACATATTGAGTGAGAATGCGCATTTGCTTGATATTCTTGTTGAGATGCTAGATGTAGGGATGCAAGTAACAAGTTCTTTTGGTGAGACTGTTGTTACAAGGAAATTTTATAGGAGATTCTTGTTGTCTGTTCAAGGTCGTGTATTTTCTGTTGATTTGATGGAATTACCTTTTTATAGCTTTGGTGTGATTCTTGGAATGGACTGGTTGGTTGAGCACCAAGTTGTGGTGGATTTTGAGGTTAAGCTTGTTACCCTGAAGCTTGCGGTTGATTACGAGGTAGTAATCGTGTGTGAGAACGTGAGGTTCTTATCTAACGCAATTTTGGATCTTGAAGCGAGTCGAATGATGGAGTTGGGATGTAAAGCTTTCTTGGCATATGTGATGAATCCTGGCACGAAGGAAGTGCGTGTAAAAGACATACGAACTATATGTGAGTTTCCGGGTGTGTTTCCGGAAGAGTTGCCAGGGTAGCCACCCAACAGGGAGGTTGAGTTTGGTATAGATTTGTATGAGAATACGACTCTGGTGTCCATAGCTCCTTATCGCATGGCACCTAAGGAGTTGAAGTAGTTGAAGACGCAACTCCAGGAGTTGCTTGACCGGGGGTGCATAAGGCCGATTATTTCGCCTTGGGGTGCGTCGGTCTTGTTTGTGAAGAAGAAGGATGGTACCATGCGTATGTGCATTGATTATCGGCAATTGAAGAAGTTGACGATTAAGAACAAGTACCCTTTGCTGAGGATTGATGATTTGTTCGATCAGTTCCGTGCTTCTTCGGTGTTTTCAAAGAAAATTTGAGGTCTGGGTATTACCAGCTTAAGGTTAAGGATGTGAATGTACCTAAGACATCTTTTCGGACGAGGTATGGTCATTATGAGATTTTGGTGATGTCATTTGGGTTGATGAACGCACTAGCTGCTTTCATGGACAAGATGAATAGGGTGTTCCATGAGTTTCTGGATTAGTTTGTGGTGGTGTTTATCGATGATATTCTTGTGTACTCACATACCGAGGAGGATCATGATAGACACTTGAGAATTGTGTTGTAGGTGTTGTTGGATAATCAGCTTTATGCTAAGCTAAGCAAGTGTGAGTTTTGGCTCAAGGAAGTGGTTTTTCTTGGACATATGGTGTCAGCCGAAAGTATCCGAGTTGACCCATACAAGGTTGAAGCGGTGATGAGTTGGAAGACGCCTAAGTCAGTGACGGAAGTGCGTAGTTTCCTTGGGTTGACTGGTTACTACCGAAGGTTTTTCTAATAATGATGCTCTTTTGACCAAGTTGTTGCAAAAGAATGTTCGTTTCAATTGGACGGATGTTAGGCAGTAAGCTTTCTAGAAGTTAAAGGAAGCTTTGACGCAAGCTCCTTTCTTGATTCAACTAGAATCAGGTAAGGAGTTTGTAGTTTATAGCGATGCATCATATGTTGGTTTGGGTTGCGTATTGATGCAAGGTGGGAAGGTTGTAGCTTATGCGTCTAGACAGTTGAAAGTGCATGAGCGCAACTATCCTACACATGATCTTGAGCTCGCGGTGGTGGTGTTTGCTTTGAAGATTTGGAGACAGTACCTTTACGGTGAAAGGTGTGTGATTTACACCAAGGGTTTGGAGTACCTTATGTCTCAAGAGGAGTTGAACCTTAAGCAACAAAGATGGTTGGAGTTGCTTAAGGATTATGATTTGACCATTGAGTATCATCTGGGAAAAGCCAATGTTGTGGTCGATGCTTTGAGTAGGAAGGTAGCTGTTGAGCTGAGAGCTATGTTTGCTCGTTTAAGTATATCACATGATAGTGGCTTGATAGCCGAGTTACAAGTGAAACCTTCTCTAATTTGGTTGATTAAGGAAAAGCAGTTGTTAGATGATCCATTGGGGCCTCATGTACAGGACATAGCTGATGGTAAGGCCACAAATTTCTCCTTTAATGATGATGGAGTCCTATGTTTCAAAAGTCGAAGAGTTGTGCCATAAGATGTTGAGTTGAGGTGCACTATTTTGACTGAGGCTCATAGCAGTCCTTTTCATATGCACCCTGGTGGTACCAAGATGTATCGTGACTTAAAGGATGAGTACTACTAGGTGGGGTTGAAAAAGGATGTGGCAGATTTTGTAAGCAAGTGTATGGTTTGCCAGCGAGTAAAGGCTGAGCATTAGTTTCCTTCCGGTTTGTTACAACTTTTAAGGATACCTGAGTGGAAATGGTAGAGGATTACGATGGATTTCATATCCAGATTGCCTTTGACACCATCGAAGAAGAACTCAGTGTGGGTGATTGTGGATCGCTTTACGAAGTGTGCACATTTCTTGGTTGTGCATACTACGTATACGTTGGATAAATTGGCAGGGTTGTATGTTCCTGACATTGTGCGGTTGCATGGTGTGCCCAAGTCTATAGTGTCGGATAGACTTGTCAAATTTGTCCAAAATATTTTTCAATTAATATATCAAAACACTTAGTTCTACAATCTCCCCCTTTTTTGACATAATAAAACCAACTTGAAAAATTGTTTGGGATTTCTCCCCCTTTGTGAAATAAATTTTGAATAAGAGAATTAAGATTCAAAATCAATTAAAGCTCCCCCTTATTCATTTGAAAATTCAATTTTTCAAACCATTTATTCCCCTTTTTGTTATATCAAAAAGAATTTAAAACACTTTTAAGCTCAAAATAACAATGAAGGTTTAAATTTTTAAATTATTAAAATGTTTAGTTTTGAAAGTGGCCCCCTTACTCAAAGCATCATCAAGCAAAAGTTAGTTCAACATATATGATTAAAATAGTTGAATTAAAAAATAAAACTAAATAAAAGGAATTCAACTAATTTTACCAACACTTGAATCCAAGGGAGGATGTGAAGCCTTCCTCTTCAAGTGTTCTTCTTTGTGTGCATGGAGCTCCCCCTCAATATTTGACTTGTTGATCAATCTTCATCACACCTATCATAAGAAAATCAAGTAATTTTTGGTATCCAAATTGCTTTGGATCCATAGACGTTAGTAGCACAAAATTTAGTCCCCTAAGGAATCCATTTTTCAATTTCATCCTTTTTAGTTGAAGTACTTAGTCCTTTTGGGACCCAAATACTTCTAAAAAATTTACCATTTACAAATCTCGGGGCACTAGATTGTCTTTCATAAAAATTTTATTTTCCAACATTATTTTTCTTTTCAAGCTCTTTGGAAATCAAATCTTTTTCTTCTTCAACTTTATGAAGAAAATTTTGTAAATAAAAACATTTTTGTTCAAATTCATTGACTTTTGCTTCAAGTTCAATTTTGGTTTTAGAAATCAAGTCATTTTGAATTTTCAATTTTGAAATCACTTTCTTCTTTTTCAAAATGTGATTTTTAAATTCTAAAACCAAATCGTCATAGGCATCTTGTAATTCATCAAAAGAATATGAACATGAAGTACATGAATTAGAAGTTACCCTTTAATCTTCTTCGATGGCCATAAGGCAAAGGTTGGCTTGTTCATCGTCGGTGGAGTCTTCATCACTCCATGTAGCCACATATGCTTTCTTCTTATGGCTTGAAGTGCTTGCCCTCTTCTTCTTCCTGGATTCTCGTTCAAGTTCTTTCAAGGCTTTCTTCATGAAAGGGGCACACTTCTTGCAGAGATGAACTATCTCTTCTTCTTCATCCTTTTTCTCACTTGTATCGACATGGTTGCACTTGGAGGATTTAAGAGCAATGGCATTTGTGTTGATGTCAAGCACTTTGAGCTTCTTCTCCCCCATAGCTCTAATATCTTCCTTCTTCTTCTCATCTTCTTTATTTTTCTTCATTATTTGGTGAGTGAGAAGTGACCCCGTGAGCTCATCAAGCTTCAAAGTCTTGAGATTCTTAGATTCGATGATGGCGGTCCTTTTTGAGTCCCGTGACTCAGGAAGGGAGTAGATGAGCTTTCGAACAAGCTTCTTTTCCAGAATGGCTTCTCCATAGCCTTTGAGTCCATTGGTGATGGTGGAGAACCTATCGAACATTTTTGTAATGTCCTCATCCGGTTCCATCGTCAAGTTTTCATACTCTAGGTTGAGGAGCCCGATCTTGGTCTCCTTTACTTCGTTTGTACCCTCGTATGTGACTTCAAGCTTGTCCCAAACTTCCTTGGCACTCTCACAAGAAGACATATTTTCGTAGATATTGAGGCTAAATGCACAAAAGATGAAGTGCACAGCCTTTCAATTTAGCTTCATCTTCTTACGATCGTCGGTACTCCACTCTCCTTTGCTTCCTTTTGGTACGAACGGACCATATTCAATGATATCCCAAAGCTTGTAGTCTTTGGATTTGATGAAGAACATCAATTTTGTCTTCCAATAAGCATAATTTGTCCCGTCGAAGAAAAGAGGCTTATCGATGGATTACGTCATTGAGCCGGTTGATTGAGATGTTGATCGAGCTTGCCAGATCGCCTCAATAGGATGTTAATGCTCTTCAATTGAGCCAAGATTTGATACCGATTGTTGGGTTTTGTGGTGCTCGATTCCTTCAACCGATGAGTTTGCCAAGTTCGGAGAAGATATGATTTTTGGGTGTTTTAGTGGGAAGTTAAAAGATTGGAATTGGACACAAGGATTTATAGTGGTTCAACCTTCTAACCAAGGTCTACATCCACTACCTTAGCTCCCCACTAAGGATTTCAACCAAATTCACTAAGAATTTTGTCCCCTTTTCTAGGCTTAGGAGGTAACCTTTACAACCCTCAAAGCTTTGTACCCAAAGCTTGAGTAAATCCTCTTTACAAGAGAAATTATAAGCAAACTTGAAATTCCTCTAATAGGTGTTTGATTGCACTATTTAGCACTCACCCAAAACCTAAACACTTGAGAAAATTTAACAATATTAAACTCACTAGTGTTGTCTAAGCAAGGAATTTTTCTGCTCTAGACACAATTTTTCATCATAATGTTGTAACAATTGAAGCATTTTTCTTCTCTTGATGCTTGAAGGTCCCTTTTATACTCCTAATTGAGTTCGTAGCCGTTACTAGCCGTTGGGGTTGAATTGGAGCCGTTGGAGACTTTATTTCCCATCATAAATGCAGTTCTGCAGCGTACCGTATCGGTACACGTGGAGGCGTATCGGTACACCCTTCTTCAAAACTAGTCGTTGGGCTCTTTGTTAGCTTATGCGTACCGATACGGTTGAGAGCGTATCGGTACGTTCTTCAATTTAAAAGATCGTTGGGAAATAGCCATTGGGGGTTGTTAATGAAGGGATCGGTACGCTTAAGAGGCGTATCGAAACGACCCCTATCCGTATCGATAGGGGCAAGCCTGTATCGGTACGAGTTTTGGCAGAAACAAACTTGGATGAAAATGGTATCAATACGGGGTATACCGTATCGGTACGGGCTTGCTGAAAAGTTAAGTTTGACTACTTTAAAACATTAAAAACTTTTCCAAAATCCTTTTTAAATACCTCAAACATATTTTCAAGTTGTTTGGACTTAAAGACATGTTTTAAATTCTTTTCAAATTTGTCAAAAACATTTTTCAATTATTATATCAAAACACTTAGTTCTACAAAATACATCATAATCATTTCCCATTTCCATTTCGATATCTTCAAAGGTTGCAACAGCCCGGAAGGAAATTGATGCTTAGCTCTCACGCACTAACAAATCATACACTTACTCACAAATTCAGCAACATCCTTCTTCAACCCAACCCAATAGTACTCATCCTTCAATCAACGATACATCTTAGTACTACAAGGATGCATAGCAAAAGGGCAACTATGTGCCTCAGTCAGAATAGTGCGCCTCAACCCAACATCATTCGGCACAACTATTCGACTCTTAAAACACAAGACACCATCATCATTGAAACAAAAGTCCATTGCATTACAATCCGTTATATCGTGAACATGTTATACCAACGAATCATCAAGCAATTGCTTCTCCTTAATCAATTGAACCAAGAAAGGTTTCACTTGTAACTCTGCTATCAATCCACCATCTCGCGATATAATCAATCGAGTAAACATCGCCCTCAACTCTACAGCTACCTTCCTATTCAAGACATCAGCCTCGATATTGGCCTTTACCAGGGTGATACTCTATCGTCAAGTCGTAATCCTAAAGAAACTCCAACCATATTCGTTGCTTAAGATTCAACTCTTTCTGAGACATTAGATACTTCAAACTCTTTATACACCACACACATCTCACCGTAAAGGTAATGCCTCCAAATTATCAAAGCAAACACAATTACGTCAAGCTCAAGATCATTCGTAGGATAGTTGTGCTCGTGCACCTTGAATTGTCTAGATGCATACGCAACAACCTTTCCACCTTGCATCAACACACAACCTAAACCAATATATGATGCATCATTATAAACTACAAACTCCTTACTCGATTCATGTTGAATCAAGACAGGAGCTTGCGTTAAAGCTTCCTTCAACCTCTCGAAAGCTTGTTGTCTAACATTCGTCCACTCAAAGCGAACATTCTTTTGCAGCAACTTGGTTAACGGAGCAGGAATATTAGAGAAACCATCCACAAACCTTCGATAGTAACCCGCCAAACCAAGGAAACTACAGACTTCCGTCACCGATTTATGCGTCTTCCAATTCATCACCACCTCAATCTTATGTGGATCAACCCGAATAACTTCAGCCGACATCGCATGTCCAAGAAAGACAACTTCCCTAAGCCAAAACTCACACTTACTCAACTTGGCATAAAGCTGATTTTCCAACAACACTTGCAACCCAATCCACAAATGCTTATCATGATCCTCCTCGGTACGAGTGTACACGAGAATATCATCAATAAACACAACTACAAACTGATCCAAAAACTCATGAACGCACAATTCAACATATCAATGAATGCAACAGGAGCATTCGTCAAACCAAATGGCATTACCAAGAACTCATAATGCCTGTACCTTGTACGAAAAGCTATCTTAGGCACATCCACATCCTTTACCTTCAACTGATAATATCCAGATCTCAAATCAATCTTAAAAAACCCTAAAGCACCTTGAAACTATTCAAACAAATCATCAATCCTTGGCAAAGGATACTTGTTCCTAATCATCAATTTGTTTAGTTGCCAATAATCTATACACATTCGCATCGTGACATCTTTCTTATTCACAAACAAGACTGGTGCACCCCAAGGTGAAACACTAGGCCTAATGAACCCTCGATCTAGCAACTCCTGAAGTTGCGTCTTCAACTCCGTCAACTCCTTCAAAGCCTAGATTCATAAAATAAGCTAAGAAAGCCTCGCAACCCAAGTCCATTAAACGACTCGCTTCTAGAGCCGAAATAGCATTGGACAAGACTTTCACATTCTCACCCACGATTACCACTTCGTAATCATTAGCAAGTTTCAAGGTAACTCGCTTAGCATCAAAATCAACCATAGCCCTATGCTCAGACAACCAATCCATCCCAAGGATTACATAAAAACCATAGAAAGACAATTCCATTAAATCAACTACAAACACATGACCTTGGACAAATAAAGGACATCTCTTATACGACCTTCTCGTAACAAAAGTTTAACCAAAGGAACTAGTTACTGTTGGGTCACGTCGGCACTCCCCGTGGCGCAGCAGAAAAATTAATTCGATGTAATCCAGCCATGATCCATGTACAAGAATGAATCTGGGGTGAAAAGATGAAGAGTTACAATTTAAAACTCTAGAAACTGGAAAACCGACGGTATGTCGGAAAAACCACGTCAAGTAAAATCGGAATCGTTGCAGGTTCGCAACGACCTCTACGGAGTCCACCCGAACAAAACGAACAAAGTTTCTGCCTCCCTAACACTTAGGGATAAATTTCGACAGGTTTGAACACCTTCCAGCGAGAAGTCGAAATCCCTCCAGGGATTCTTGAGGGAGTCTGAAATCGACCAGGGGTTCTACCGGGACTTGGATTCGAACTAGGAAATCGCCAGGAATTTGCCAGGGGCAAGAGGAACACCAGAAAAATATCGAACAGCTTCTCAGAAGAAATCTGGGACTTGTCGAAAATTCCAAAGGGGAATTCCTAGGGATATATAGAAATTTGCAAGGAGGAATAGGGATGATTTGGTTGCTAGCCCTTGTCCCTTTAAATAGTATTCAGAGACCTAATTCTAGTTGAATTTCTTAAATCCAAGTTCAACCAAAATTCATATAATCTAATTCTACTTGAAATTGGTTTATTAAAATATACATTATATTTAATAATATTAAATGATATATATATATATATATATAATTATGTAGAATCTTATTCTACATAAAACATGGATTTAAATATACAATATATTTAATCCAAATATATATATTTTTATTATATAGAATCTCATTCTATCTTTACTTGGATTTAAATATATTTAAATATATATTTTTTAATTATGTAGAATCTAATTCTACATAAACTTAGAATTAAATATACATTATATAAATTCCAAATATATATTTAAATTTCTAGAATCTTATTCTATAATATTTAAGTCTCTAAATATTTTCCATACTCTAAATAATATTTGATAAATACAATATTTATCCAATATTATTCCCATTTAAGGGAGTTGCCGATTTCCCCTATCCCATAGAGGATTTTCGGCAACCTCCCTAAAATAGGGAGTATGGTTTCCAATTTTTGTTCGTTTCATTCGAAGGGTGTGACCCTTGTAGGTTCATGAAACATTAGCAGCAAAATTAGAACTATTCTAATTTTACAAACAATGAGTGACATCTAGCAATACATCATTGCTACCTAAGTTGTATGAAGTCATGGTTTGACTTTCCTAATTCCTGAATAAACTTCCTTTATGTATTTCATCCTTTTGTCCTTTATATCTTAGATGAACACAAGTTATGGGTTAGTCACACTTGCGTTGTCCATCTAGTGTTTCTTGATGTCTTGAGTAGATTATGATAAACGAATCTCTATGATATCTCATATCATAATATTCGAGCATGACCATGTATTTTCTAATCTCACTCAATCAAGTGGCCGAAGATATTTCTCCCATTATGTAGGAGGGACAAATCCTTTCTTGATCAACTATATTTCACTACAATGGTCATCCCGTATCCAATCATAAGTCTTTATAATGTAGTCAGTTACGACACACGTTTGACTATGTCAAAACACAAAAATCTTTATGTTGAAATCATATTGATCTCAAGTCTGAGGATTATACATATGTTTATCACGAGCAATATTGTGACTGTCACATAATTACCCAAGAAACATGCTCATAGCGGGTCAATCCAGTATGTTGTTCTCTAACAAATACTTATGTGTTGATTTTGACATCTCTATATCAATGACAACGCTTGTCATCAACCACATATTAGTCTTTATATATTATCATTGTCCATACCCGTAATAATATTCGACTAAGGATCCTATTTAACAATAATCGTATTATTGTATGGACATTATTATCCAATGGTTAGTTTGATGCACAAAAACATACCAAATGATAATAACGGCAAAGCCATTACTTGATAAATCTAGTAGAATAGTATGTCTATTCAATCATCATATGATTGGTCTTTGGGCATACTCCAACAGTTACTTGATTTCCCACATCTAACATCTCAACAGGAATATCAAGCAGATGTGCATGCTCACTCAAGATATATAAATGCGTAGAACCAGAATTAATCAATGATAATAATGACAAGGATTGCAAAGTGAAATTACATGCTATCACATCGGTGTCATTGCGTCCCTCTCGATGTGGACACACCCTTGCAGGACCACCACCCTCAGGTTGAATAGCCACAACATGTGCTACAGCTCTCTGACCATCCTCCCTACGCTGGAAGTTACCACGACCGCGCCCAGAGCCTCGCTGTGGTGCAACAATTGGTGCTCTAACCTGACCACCTCCAGCCAACAACGGACAATCACGTCTCAAATGGTCAGCTGAACCACAACTCCAACAAGTATTGGCCGCCACAGCTGCAGGAGCCTATGCCTCTCGAGCAAAATGAGAACAGGCACGCCTCATGTGCGTTCGTGATCCACATACCCAACACAGATTAAAAGCTGATCTAACATATCTCGCATTAGATGAATACTTCATATCACGATGCTTTATAGACCGATCGTCACCAAAATCAAGGTCTACAACTCTATTGCCCATGTCAAAACCACCTTCACAAGAGGGTAAACCCAAACTCTATTTAATTTCTTTTGCTCGCGTAACCAACACGTCAAACTCAATGTAGACAAAATCCATCATATATGTCCTCACGTCATGTACCAATCATGTTCGACATCAGTCACATTGATGCCTCTCATCCGGCACGAACTCAGGGGAATACTGACTCAAACGAACAAACTAATCCTCATACTTAGCCACAGTCATGATGCCCTGTACCAAAGACATGAGCTCACGTTTTCTATCATTCAAGTATCTGACTCTCAAATACTTTTTTCCAAAGGCATCCTGGAAAAATTCTCAATCCACCTCATTAGGCCCCATAGCCGCAGTTAAAGTTGTCCACCAAATGTAAGCATCACCTTGCAACATACATACAACATGTTTCAGCTTACGAGCGTCATTGCACCAAATTTGATCCAAAATCTGGATCGTACTGGCCATCCAATCCTCGGATGCCTCGGGCGACAAACCACAATACTCAACACCGCCCAAACTACACTAGTGTTCTAATGGCAACCTCGTTTTCCCAGAAGCATGTGATTGCACTTGCACTCCGGCAACAGAAGCCTAGAATGCTTTAGTCATCGCCTGAACTAGTGGCGTCAAATCACCCAACACATGCCTAGCTTTCTCATGCTTTCCTTGCTCCTCACCCCCAAGTGGAGGCGGTGGAGGAGGTAAATTCTAACCAGAAGGAACCTCGTTCTATTAACTTTACTGCCCTCTGGCAGCAGCAATCGTACCTGGCCGTAACTCTTTTCTCGGTCCCATTGTGCTATTATAATTAAAGCATAATATTAAAACAAAACAAAGAAATCATGCCCGCTTCAAGAAAGGATCCAAGACTTCCAATTCAATTTAAAATACTTTAGCTATAGTAATAAGGCAATGGGTATCCCAATTTCCCCCAAACATAGCATAAGGCATACAACATACATATCACAAGCACCGTGCACAAAAATCAATCAGATTCTACCCATAACATCGTCATGTATATAACAAAACACATACATCACAACCATCATGCATGGCATCAATATCATTCATTCACCAACAACATGATTATAACAATCACCGCACAAAACAAACATTATCATTCATTTGGAATCACATTACATCAACCTACCAATGACTTACCATCATCCATTTCTTTCGCAAACCTATCTCTAATACCACCAAATGTAACCCCTCGACCCGGTCTTGCGAAAGACTGAATCGAACGGGTCACACAGGGAATATTGAAGCACACCAAAAAAGTTCACCTCAATAAACAACCCTAATTTTATCCTTTTTATCTTATCTAGATGCTCGACATTAACCTATGTGTAAAGGCTAGCAATGGAACGATTAACATCACAAACAAACATTGATTAGGCACTCAAATGGATTCGAACACGTTTTAGGGATCATTTTATAATTTTAGTAAAATATAGGGACTTTTTCAATTTTAAGTTACCAACCTTTAATTTGTCACATTACATGCCACTGTGTCAAGTCTCATCTCAAAACGATCATCCAATCTCATTTAATTGCATCCATAACATTCAGGGACTAAAACGTAAAGAAATAGAACTTCAAAAGATTCCAATAACTAACTTAACAACAAGGTGTTTCAAAATAAAGATCCTTTTATCAGAACGAGTCTTCGTGTTTCGGTACACGAGGTCGTTTCAGAACAACCTTCAACATGTTTCGGTACTCCCATTTCCAGCAGCTAAAGTTCTCAAGCATGTTCTGATACACCCCTTCCCGTTTCGAAACCCTTAGGCCTTTCAAGGCTCGTCGTTTCGGTACAACCTTGGTAATACCGAAACGCCTAGGCCTGTAATGACACTTTTTGTTTGTTTTGACACTTTAATACAATCATAATCAATCCAACATGCTTTCAACATGAATACATCATATGTAAACATCAATCCTCAATCATTCATGGCATATTCAACATCATAACATGGCAAGATTGCATCAAAGGTAAACTATAGGCATGCAACCTAGTGACAAGACAAGCAAGATACAAAAATGTAAAGTAAAGCATAAACCAAATACCAAAGGCCATTTACAAGTCTAAAACAACAAACCAAACTTGCTCAAAAAGGAGTTTACATAAATCTCCCAACAACACAATGGATCCTCCATTGCCCTTATTACATATAGTCTAATAGAAACATACTTTTGTAGGTGAAGTTTCTTATGATCCCTTGCTACTTGCTGCCTCTGAACCTCAATTATCTGCTTAGTAAGGAGGCTCAAAAGCAAAACACCATCAATGCATTAAAACCATTTTCCCAAGTCAACATTGAAATCTCATTTCAAATTACTAAAACATCATTTGAAAACCATCATGCCCTTTTCTTAAACAAAAATCAGTATATTAAACCTTGTGATACATCATCAATTATATTGGCTTACAAGTGATTACTAAGCAAGTTCATATCTCAAAACCAAATATCAGATACATGGATTCAACAAGTGTTTACTCAACACTTCAAGCCATATCAACCGGAATAGCGATGTAACTACAATCACGACATAAAACAATCAACGGGGACACCAACCTCAATCGTCGGTTAGACACTTAATCCAATAATGAGAGACATAAGGAGACCAACCTCCTCGATCGTTAGGGTACTTGGATGGAGCCATGGGACACCAACCCCTCAACATCCAAGGCAACTTTTTATAGTGCACTCAATCCTATAGCCGGCTAACTATATCCGATATCATTTATAAACCATTTTCACAACATCACTTGCCAATATAATTCACATTTAACACATATCTCACTATTTTGAAAGCATAATCAATAAATCATATTTCCAAGCATTAAACCATGCTTAAAATCACAAGTATAAGTCATATACTTACAAGGGTCACTTACCATGTGCATCCTTCAACATCATATCATTAAAAACAGTAACCACATTCTTTTAAACATGCTTTAATAGTAGGTAAATCTATTAAACCAAAACAGTGCATAAAACATCATATAATAGCACAACCAAGAGAGAAATTCCTTTCACTTACTTCCAAACATAGTTAAGCATTTCAAGCATACCACTAAGTTCCCAAATCATCTTTTAAAGCGTTTCAAAACTGAAATCCACGTTCTCACTCACTAACACACGCAACCTTGACTAGTCGACGCGAATCCAAGCATTCGAAGCTCACGATATGCTTTTGATATGTTCTCCCATATTTTTACAACACAAGAACAAAGGATTAATGTAGCAAACAAACCTACCACGCTCCTCTGACCAAAAACGCCAAAATGCATATTTGAAACAACCGAAAACACCTTCAATTACACTATAAACTCAGCCCAGCCAAAACCTAACACTTCCATCCATTTTTAATCATCAATTAACATCCAAAATAAACCTATTTGCATCATTATACCTCCAGCAACCCCAAATTCACTTTAACACCAGAAAACCCAAATCTACTAACCTAAACAACTAGAGATCCAACTTGTTTTAGGATTAATATGATCGAACCTTAATTTCAAAATTATTTAATATCCAAAACATGATTAAATTCAATCATAACTCAGCCAAAACATATCCAATATGAAAACCATTCAAAATCATAACTCTGGTGTCCATTGCTCCTTATCAAATGGCACCGAAATAGTTGAAAGAGTTGAAGATGCAACTTCAGGAGTTGCTTGATCGAGGGTTCATCCGGCCGAGTGTATCACCTTGGGGTGCGCCGGTGTTATTTGTAAAGAAGAAAGATGGGAAAATACAGATGTGTATAGATTATCGACAACTGAACAAGTTGACGATCAAGAACAAGTATCCCTGTCCAAGGATTGATGATCTCTTTGATCAGTTTCGTGGTGCCTTAGTATTCTCTAAGATTTATTTGAGATCAGGGTACTACTACTTGAAGGGGAAGGATGTGGACATACCTAAGACGACTTTTCAGACAAGGTATGAGCATTATGAGTTCTTAGTGATGCCTTTTGGATTAACCAACGCACATGCTGCTTTCATGGATATGATGAATCGTGTATTCCAGGAGTTTTTGGATCAGTTTATGGTAGTGTTCATCGATGACATCCTTGTGTACTCTCGTACCGAGAAGGATCATGATAGATACTTAAGGATAGTGTTGCAAGTGTTGTTAGAGAACCAGCTTTATGCTGAGCTGAGCAAGAGTGAGTTTTGGCTTTGGGAGGTAGTTTTCCTTGGTCATGTTGTATCAGACGAGGGTATTCGTGTTGATCCACATAAGGTAGAAGCAGTGATGAATTTGAAAGTGCCAAAGTCGGTGACAGAGGTGCGAAGTTTTCCTGGCTTGGCTGGATATTATCGTAGGTTTGTCAAGGGTTTTTGGAAGATTGCTACACCTTTGACCAAGTTCTTGTAGAAGAATGTTCGCTTTGAGTGGACAGATGCAAGGCAGCAAGCTTTTGATAAGCTGAAGGAAACTTTGACGCAAGCTCCTGTCTTGATTCAACCTGAGTCGTGTAAGGAGTTTCTAGTCTATAGTGATGCGTTCTACGTCGGTTTGGGCTGTGTGTTGATGCAACAGGGCAAGGTAGTGGCATATGCATCTAGGCAGTTGAAGGTGCATAAGCGTAACTACCCTACCCATGATCTTGAGCTCGCGGTTGTTGTGTTTGCCTTGAAGATTTGGAGGAATTACCTTTATGGCGAGAAGTGTGTGGTATTCACAGTGTAACACCCCAATTTTGGGCTTAGAAGTTTAGGGTCTGAACCGGACTGGTCTAATTTTCGGTTCGAATATAAAAGGAGGTTTTAGGGAAAGCCTAGTTCGGGATGCTTTAAAAATATGGAAAAATAGCTAAAAATCCTCTTTTAAAAATATGGAAAAATAGCTAAAAATAGTGACTAAAATGCGATTTTTGAAAAGTTCAGTGGTGACTGTTTTGTAAGGATTGAAACTTTGAATCTTTAAGGAGCTAATTTACCAAAAATGATTTCTCCAGATTTTTCTATAATTTGAGTGAATTAATTAATGTTTTAATTAATTAGAAGAGGAGAGAAACTACCTTTTGATTAAATCATAACTAACTTTTCCTAAAATTTTCTCATCTCTTTTTCTCTCAAAATTCCCTCATCCAAACACTTTTCTCCAGCAACTTATCCATTGTTTTTCACTCCAATTGATGAGATTTTAATCATCAATTAGTTCCTAATCCATCTTACATCAAATCCTTTTGATTTCCTCATTGGATTTTCAAGAAAATTGGCTCAAATCAAGGAGAAATCACCATTTAGAGGTAAGGTTGTTCTTCTCCACTAAATACTCAGTTCTTTACTGAAATTCCCAAGTTATCAATCCTTAATTTATCTTTTATAAATGGTTTTAATGATATGAACTTGATTTTGGCTTAAAACTCAAGATTTGGAGGAAATCTTGAAGAATTTCGTTGTGATTGTTTGGGCTCTGTTTTGAGATGATTCTTAAATGTATTTTGGATGTCTAATGATGTGTAAATGAGGTTTTATCAATGCAATCCCGAATAGGTTGTGTTTCCTAAGTTTTTGCTTATGAAAATGGTGGTTTTTGGGTTGATCTTGGTGTTCTGTTATAGCTGGAGGTATAAGGACGAGTTTAGGTTCATTTTGGATGTTAATTGATGTTTAGAAATGGTTAGAAGTGATGGATCTTGGCTGGGTTATGTTTTGGAAGAGTTTGGAGGTGATTTCGGTTGTGTTTGGTAGCCGAAATGTTGGATTTATGTAGAGAATGGAGTTTAAGTGTGTTGGCTGAATATTTCAATGCATGATGATGCATTAATCCTCTGCTTTGATGTGCTTAAAACAGGGGAGACATCTTCGGATACTTGTGGTGTTGATCCGGAGGCTTGATCGGCGTTTCGGCAAGCTTGCGAAACGGAATTGGGGAGTGAAGTTGGGTTTTCAGCTTTGAAACAAATGTTTGAAGGTTTTGGGAGCTTAGCTTAAGTCTGAGCAACTTAACTAAGCTCAAGAGTAAGTTTTCGGAGAAACTCTCTTGGATGAGCCATGAAGTGGTTTGATGCATTGTTTATAATATGCATGTTTAAATTTTGTTTTGAAAGCATGTTTTAGCATGGTTAATGCTGGTTTTGAAAGCCATATGTTGAAGGATACTCAAGTTAAGAGATCCTTGGTTTGACATTTGTAAATGTGGTTTTGATGCTTAATGATGCATGATGTTAAATGGCTTTGATTAATGTTTTTAAACAGTGAATTGTTGACGATAAATGATGTATATTGGCAAGTGATGTAATGGTTTTAAAGTACTTGAATCGGATATAGTTAGCCGGCTATATGATTGGGTGCACCGTGAATAAAGTCGCCTTGGATGTTAAGGGGTTGAGATTGTACCGTAAACTCCATCCAAGTACACTAACGAGTAAGGTAAGATCACAACGGTGGTTAAAAGTCCGTGTGTGGATCTTGTGTTGTGTGTCCCGTGTACTCGTTAGTGAAACTATACAACTACCGATGAGTGATGTTGAGGGGTTGTGATTGTACCGTTAAACTCCATCACAGGTGTTGAGCGGTTATGATTGTACCGGTAAACTCCACCTTGTGTTTTCGGTAGTGTGTATGAAGCGTATGGGACAACGCTTGTAATTCGCGTATCCGATTGTGTTTTATGTTGTAAATGGTTATGGATGATCACTTGAAAGCCAATATGACATGTTGATTTTAATGAAGCATGATATGCTTGTTATGTATGCAAGGTTGCATGAATAATGATGATTTATGTGATGGAAGGTTTTGTTAAAAGTGTTTTATAAAAAGCATTATTGTGTTGTTTCTTTAGAGCATGCCTCACTAAGCAATTGTGCTTACGCTCTCTCTCTTGAACCAATAATGCAGATAATTAAAGTATTTGAGGGCAACAAGGAGGCTAAGAGTCCAAGGGAAGCTAAGCTCATGTATGGTGATGTTTTCATAACACTATTAGTTTTTGATATTTTGGCAATGGGAACCTAAGATGTGTTTTGGGAGATGTTTTGGACTCCATAGTTTATGGCATGATGCCTATGATGATTTGGATTTGTAAATGGCCTTTTGATGCTTGATTTGGTGTTTTGTTAGTTGTAAGGTTTTGGACATTAGGAGGCATGCCTATAGACTTGTGGAATTCCATGTTTGATGCCATGAATGTGTTTTGAAGTTGCAAATGTAACACCCCGATTTTGGGCTTAGAAGTTTTGGGTTTGAACCGGACCGGTCCGATTTTCGGTTCGAATATAAAAGGTGGTTTTAGGGAAAGCCTAGTTCGGGATGCATTAAAAATATGGAAAAATATCTAAAAATCCTCTTTTATTATATATAAGAGAGTGGTGAAATCAATTTTACAAAATGGGGTTTGGAAATATGACATTTCAAGTTAGTGACTAAAATGTAATTTTTGAAAAGTTGGTGACTGTTTTAAAAGGATTGAAACTTTGAATCTTTAAGGAGCTAATTTACCCAAGAAGAGGCTTCTCCAGATTTTTCTTAATATTAAAGATTTATTAAATGATATTTAATAAAAGGAAAAAGAGGGAAATAGATATTTTTGATTTCATAACTAACTTTTGTCAAAACTTTCCCATTTCTTTTTCTCTCATTTTTCTCTCAGCCAAACACATTTCCCCACCCATTTTTCCTCTGATTTTAACATCTAAAGATGAGATTTCAATCTCTAATTGATCTCTAATTATTTATACACCAAATTCTATTCATTTGCTTATTGGATTTTCAAGAATCTTGGTTCTAAACATGGAGAAACTCACATTTAGAGGTATGAACGTCCTTCTCCTCTAAATACTCAGTTCTTTACTGAAATTCCCAAATTCTCAATCCTTGATTTGAGTTTTATTAAAGGTTTTGATGTTGTGATCTTGATTTTGGCTTAAAATGCAAGATTTGGATTTAATTTTGAAGAAATTCGTAATAATTGATTGGGCTCTGTTTTGAGATGTCTTTTTGATGTAATTTGGATGTCTAAATGATATATAATTGAGGTTTGATCAATGCAATCCCGAATAGGTTGATTTTCCTAAGTTTTTACTTGTGAAAATGGTGATTTTTTGGGGTGATCTTGGTGTTTTGTTAATGCTGGAGGTATAAGGACGTGTTTGGGATCATTTTGGATGTTAATTTATGTTTAATAATGGTTAGAAGTGATGGATCTTTTCTGGGTTAAGTCTTGGAAGTGTTTGGAGGTGATTTCGGTTGTGTTTGGTAGACGAAATGTTGGATTTGTAAAGAGCAGCGAGTTGAGTTGTGTTGCTGGTGTTTTTAATGCATAATGATGCATTAATCCTCTATTATTATGTGCTTGAAACAGGGGAAAATGATCCGTAAGCAATAGTGGTGACGTTGAAGGTTTTGAATGCTTGGAAGGCTTGTTGGCTAGCCTAGTTTTGTGTATCGGTGAGTGAAGTTGGGTTTTCAGCTTTAAAACCAATGTTTGAAGGTTTTGGGAGCTTAGTTTAAGTCTAAGCAACTTAGCTAAGCACAAGAGTAAGTAAGTGGAATTTCTCTCTTGGTTTGTGTTATGAAACGGTTTTTAAAGCACTTGTGATTGTTGGATGCAATGCATGTGATTTGCATGTTTAAATTCTGTTTTGAAAGCATATTTTAGCATGGTTTAATGCTGGTTTTGAAAGTCATGTGTGAAGGATGCTCAAAGTAAGAGATCCTTGGTTTTGTACATTGGAATTGTGGAATTGATGCATAATGTTGAATGTTGTCTAATGGCTTTGTTTAATTCTTCAAACAGTGAAATGATGATGGTAATTGGTGGTTTTGGCATTTTGGTTATGCTTATAAAAACAATGGATTAATATGGTAATGTGATTATATTGGCAAGTGATGTAAGTGTGTAACCCCCTTAACCCGGTCTAGACGGTTGACCCGAATTAAGAAAGTCACACGGGGAAAACCAAAGTCAACCCGAAAGTCAACCTTGATTAACGATCCTTTTTTTATTTTTATTCTTGTCTAGATGCACATTAGTCCTAATTGTGATCACATAAACATCATACTCAAAGATTACAAACATCAGAGATCAAACAGGGACCCAATTGAACAAATTACAACTTTAGGGACCAAATTGTAATTTCTGATAAATATGAGAACTTAACCCAAATTAATCTTACCAAATTGTAATTAGTCAGGTTTCAAGCTTCACTGTGAAATTTCAGCTCAAAAAGACTTCCCAAACTCATACAATTGCTCAAACAAGATTCAGGACCAAAACGCAAATAAATCAAAACATATAACTGCCCATGTCAGCCCCCAACGGTCGACCGTTCCGAAACAGGTTGACCCCGTTTCGAAACACGGGCCGTTCCGCAACGGGTTCCGGAACATAGGCTTGGCAGAGACCAAACCGTTTCGAAACGGTGCATACCGTTTCGGACGCCTGGGTTCATTCAAGGCACCCGTTCCGAAACGGTGCACACTGTTCCGAAACGCCATGCACAGATTGCAGCAAATGGCATTCCAAAACATGCAATTGATCATTCAAACATGCTCCAAATGCTACCAAACTTTACCAGCATGCAATTCAACATATATGGGACATACTTGCACCATCAATTCATCAAAACAACATCAAATACAAAAAGGCCCAATTCTATAGGCATGCTTCCTACACAAGCTAGCTATTTAAGCACAAAACTTCCAAAACAAGCATGTAATGATCCGATCCAAAAACCAACATTCATATCATCAACCAACATACTTAGGGACTTCCAAACACCTCCCAAAACATACACATTGGTCCCCCATTGCCAAATTACCCAAAAGCTAAAAAGTGCTTATAAAACCTTCCATACATTGAGCTTTACTTGAACTTGTATGCTTGCCCTCCTTGCTGCCCCTCAAGGTTCTCTAATGCTCTGCATTATTGAATTAAGAAAACGAGGAGAGCGTAAGCAAAAGCTTAGTGAGGAATGCTCTTAAAAACCATTCAATAATGCAATTAAAACCATTTATAAACATGCTTAAAATCAACCTTTGCACATGCTCAAAAACATACTTTAAACAAGCAATCTCATGCTTCAACATAAACATAACATGTCATATTGGCTCAAGTGACAATTTCAATTTCTTAAAACAAGTTCATCAACTTCCCAAGGACTTTTAAACACCTTGGCCCCAAGGACTTTTAAACACCTTGGCCATGGACTTTTAAACACCATGAATGAGGACCACACAAGGACTTTTAACCACCTTTGTGTCCATAGCTTGAATCACCCCAAGGACTTTTAAACACCTTGGCCCCAAGGACTTTTAAATACCTTGGCCCCATGGACTTTTAAACACCATGGAAAGGATCACCTAAGGACTTTTAACCACCTTAGTGTCCGCAACAAGAATCATCCAAGGACTTTTAACCACCTTGATGTTCTTAAATAACAAGGCTCACTCAAGGACTTTTAACCACCTTAGTGACCTTAACCTTTTTAAAACATCACTTGCCAATATACATATTTTTCATCATTTAATCCACTGTTTTAAAGCATTGAACCAAGCCATATTCAACATGCATTTAAAAGCATCAAATCCACATTTAATCAATGTACAGAAGCAAGGAACCCTACCTAGAGTTTCCTTCAACATATGGCTTAAAACATCAGCAAATACCATGCTAAAACATGCTTTCAAAACAGTAATTAAAACATGCAAATAACCATTTTGCATCACAACAAAATCATGGCCACCACTAGAGAGAAATTCCGAAAACTTACACTTGAGCTTAGCAAAGTTGTTTAGACTTAGACTAAGCTCCCAAAACCTTCAAACCTTGGTTTTAAAATCTGAAAACCCAACTTCACTCACCGATTTCCACTTTGCTTCAAGTCAAAGCACCAAATCAAGCTTCCGGATCAACAACTCTTGGATCCAAAGATGCCTCCCCTGTTTCAACACATCAAAGCAGAGGATTAATGCATCATCATGCATTAATTGCTTCAATGAAAGCACCTAAACTCGCTGCTCTCATTCAACCTCCATTTTCGGCCACCAAACACAACCGAAAATGCATCCAAACCACTTCTAAACAAAGCCCAGCCATAAACCAGCAAAACCACACTTCCATAAACATCATTTAACATCTAAAAACAACCTATTAACATCCTTATTCCTCCAGAAACATCAGATCACCAAGATCACCTCAAAAACAACCTTGAAACACAAGCTAAACTTAGGAAACTCAACCTATCCGGGATTGCATCAATCAAAACTCAATTCCTTATCAATTTAGAGTTCATTTAACATCAAAAACACATCTCAAATCACAGATTAATCAGATCTAACGAAAATCATCAAAAATCATCAAAATCTTGCATTATAAGCCAAGATCCATTTCACCACTTAAAAACCTTTAATTAAACATCAATTTAGGATTGAAAACTTAGGAATTTCAGTAAAGAACAGATAGTTTAGAGGAGAAGGACGTTCTTACCTCCAAACTTGAGTTTCTCCTCTTTTTGGAATCAAAATCCTTGTTGAAACAAGTAGCAATTGAAGAGGTTTTGAAGATATGTTGATTAGGAATCAAATGAGAGTTGAAAGGAGGGATTTAGGTGAAGAAATCAGATCCAATTCTCTGGAAAAGAAGTGTTTGGGTTGAGAGAAAATGAGAGAAAGAAAATTAGGAAAAGTTGGTTACAAAATCCAAAAATAGCCAAATGGCTTTCCCTCCACTTTTAATATCCTTTAAAATTAGATTTTAGACTTAAAATATCTTAGAAAAATCTGGAGAAACTCCCTTTGGGTAAATAGCTCCTTAAAGATTCAAAGTTTCAACCCTTTATAAAACAGCCACAAAACTTTCGAAAATTACATTTTGGTCACTAGCCAAAATGTCACCCTTCCGAAACTCAATTTCCAAAATTGATTTCACAGTTCACTTAATTATATTAAAAGATGATTTTAGAACATTTTTCCATATTTTTAATGCAACTCGAACTAGGCTTTCCTAATTTTACCTCTTTAGATTCGAACAGCACTTTGACCGACCGGTCAACGCCCAAAACTACTAAGCCCAAAACCGGGGCGTTACAACTCTCCCCCCCTTAAGAAATTTCGTCCTCGAAATTTACCTGAAGGAAAGAGATAAGGAAACTGCTTCAGCATGTCTTCCTTCCGCTCCCACGTGGCTTCCTCAACACCTCGATACTTCCACAGCACCTTCACCAACTCAATGGTCTTGCCACGAAGAACCTTGCTATCCGAATCCAGAACCTTCACCTGTTCCTCATCGTAGGTCAAATCTGGATTCAAAACCACTTCCTCCACAGGCATCACATGCGAAGGATCAGATCTATACTTCCGGAGCATAGAGACATGGAACACATCATGAATCTTCTCCAACTCCTGAGGTAACCTCAACCGATACGCAACAGGACCCACACGCTCAACAACCTCATATGGTCCAATGTACCGAGGGCTCAACTTACCCTTCCGGCCAAACCTCATCACCTTCTTCCAAGGCGAAACCTTCAAGAACACACGGTCACCCACCGCATACTCTATCTCCTTACGCCTCAAATCCGCGTAAGACTTCTGCCGATCAGAGGCAGCCTTCAACCGCTCACAAATGAGCTTCACCTTCTCGGTGGTCCCTTTCAACAAAGCCGGCATCGAAACCAACTTTTGACCTGCTTCAGCCCAACAAAGAGGAGTCCTACACTTCCTCCCGTACAGAGCCTCATAAGGTGCCATCTGTATACTCGCCTGATAACTATTGTTATAAGCGAACTCAACCAAAGGCAGATGCTTCTCCCAAGAACCTTGGAACTCTATCACGCAACACCTCAACATATCCTCCAAGATCTGAATAACTCGCTCAGACTGACCATCCGACTGAGGATGATAGGATGTACTGAAATGCAACCTTGTACCCAAAGCTTGATGCAAACACTGCCAGAAACGCGATGTGAACCTCGGATCCCTATCCGACACAATTGACTTAGGCACACCATGCAGCCTCACAATCTCAGCAATGTACAGCTCTGCCAGCTTATCCAAAGAAAACGTAGTATGCACAGGCAAGAAATGCGCACACTTCGTTAGGCGATCCACAATCACCCAAACAGAATTCTTCTTTGATGGAGACAAAGGTAAACCAGATACAAAATCCATGGTAACCCTCTCCCACTTCCATTCAGGGATTCTCAACGGTTGCAACAACCCAGAAGGAACCTGATGTTCAGCCTTAACCCGTTGACACACCAAACACTTGCTCACAAACTCTGCAACATCCTTCTTCAAACCCACCCAATAGTACTCATCACGAAGATCACGATACATCTTAGTACTACCAGGGTGCATAGCAAAAGGACTACTATGACCTTCAGTCAGAATAGCACGCCTCAACTCAACATCAGCAGGCACTACTATCCGACTACCAAAACACAACACACCATCCTCATTAAAGCAGAAATCCGAAGGCCTACCCTCCGCGATATCCTGAACATGAGACACCAAGGAATCATCCAACAACTGCTTTTCCTTGATCAACTGAACCAACGATGGTTTCACTTGCAACTCAGCAACAAGACCACCATCTCGCGTTATACTCAAGCTAGCAAACATAGCTCTCAGCTCAACAGCTACCTTCCTACTCAAGGCATCCGCAACAACATTAGCCTTTCCAGGATGATACTCAATCGTCAGATCATAATCCTTGAGCAACTCCAACCAACGTTGTTGCCTAAGATTCAACTCCTTCTGAGACATCAAATACCTCAAACTCTTGTGATCCGTGTACACAGTACACTTCTCACCATACAGATAATGCCTCCAGATCTTCAGAGCAAAGACCACTGCAGCCAACTCAATATCATGCGTAGGGTAATTGCGCTCATGCACCTTCAACTGCCGCGACGCATAAGCCACCACCTTACCCTCTTGCATCAGCACACATCCCAAACCAACATAGGACGCATCACTATAGACCACAAACTCTTTCCCTGATTCAGGCTGAATCAAGATAGGAGCTTGCGTCAAAGCCGCCTTCAGCTTCTCAAAAGCCTGTTGTCTCGCTTTTGTCCACTCATACTTAACATCCTTTTGCAACAGCTTCGTCAAAGGAGCAGCTATCTTGGAAAAACCATCCACAAACCTCCGGTAGTATCCCGCCAAACCAAGGAAACTACGGACCTCATGCACAGACTTCGGAACCTTCTAGTTCATCACAGCCTCAATCTTCTGAGGATCAACACGAATCCCCTCAGCTGAAACTACATGACCAAGGAACACCACCTCCTTAAGCCAAAACTCACACTTGCTCAGCTTAGCATAAAGTTGATTCTCCAACAAAGCTTGCAGCACAATCCTCAAATGCTCTTCATGCTCCTCCTCAGTACGCGAGTACACGAGGATATCATCAATGAACACCACAACGAACTTATCCAGGTATTCATGAAACACACGATTCATCATATCCATGAAAGCAGCATGAGCATTTGTCAAACCAAACGGCATCACAAGGAACTCATAATGCCCATACCTTGTCCTGAAAGCTGTCTTAGGCACATCCACATCCTTCACCTTCAACTGATAATACCCTGACCTCAAGTCAATCTTAGAGAACACAGCAGCTCCCCGAAATTGATCAAAGAGATCATCAATCCTCGGCAAAGGATACCGATTCTTGATAGTCAACTTGTTCAGCTGACGGTAATCAATGCACATCCTCATAGTGCCATCTTTCTTCTTCACAAACAAGACCGGTGCTCCCCAAGGTGACACACTCGGTCGGATGAAACCACGATCAAGCAGCTCTTGCAACTGCGTCTTCAGCTCCTTCAGCTCCTTAGGTGCCATTCTATAGGGAGTAATGGACACAGGAGTTGTATTCTCATACAACTCAATTCCAAACTCCACCTCGCGATTAGGAGGTAAACCAGGCAACTCCTCAGGAAAAACACCAGGAAACTCCTTCACAACCCTGATATCTTGCACCCTCAACTCCTTAGAACTAGGATTCATCACAAAAGCTAGATAAGCTTCACAACCTTGCCTCAGCATCCTGCTCGCCTCCAAGGTAGAAACAACATTGGCAAGAAACTTCACATTCTCACCAACTACAACCACTTCATAATCATCTGCCAGCTTAAGCGAAACCCGCTTATTTTCACAATCCACAACGGCACGATGCTCAGCAAGCCAATCCATACCAAGGATCACATCAAAACCATAGAAAGGCAACTCCATAAGATCAACATGAAAGACATGCTCTTGAACAACCAAAGGACACCTTCTATACAGCTTTCGAGTCACAACAGTTTCACCAAAAGAACTAGTGACACGAACACCAACATCCAAAGACTCAACAGGCAAACCAAGCAATTCAGCATGCTCACGCAAAATGTATGAATGCGTAGATCCAGAATCAATCAAAGAAAGCAATGACAAGGATTGCAAAGTAAAGGTACCTGCAATCACATCTGCATCATTCCTTCCCTCGCGCTGAGCATACACCCTAGCTTGGCCTCCACCCTCAGGCTGAATAGCCACAACATGGGCCACTCCACGACCACCTTCCTCACGCCTCTGGAAATTACCACGGCCGCGCCCACGACCTCTCTGTGGTGCAGCAACAACAGGAGCACGCTCTTGGCCACCAGCCAACCTCGGACAATCACGCCTCAAATGGTCTGCGGATCCACAATTCCAGCATCCATTACCAGCAGCCGCAACAGGAGCTTGCACCTCCCTCACAGCACGAGGATAGTCACGCTTCATGTGACCACGTGAACTACAGATCCAACAAGCACTAGGATCAGCTCTAGCATTGCCACCCCTAGCAGGTGCACCTCCACCTCTCTTAGCTGAGGACTGATACCTCTGATCACGTCCCCTCTTGTTCCGTCCACCTACGGAACTATACTCAGCTGATCTCTTCCCAGCACTTTTCGCAGACAAACTCAAATTCATCTCAATGTCCTTGGCTCGGCCCACCAACACATCAAAATCATCATACTCAGTGGCCAGCACATACATCTTTTCCTCCGTTACAAGACCGTAACGAAACCTTTCGCACCTCTCCCGCTCATCAGGAATCAGCTCCGGTGCATACTGACTGAGTCGCACGAATTGCACCTCATACTCAGCCACACTCATGCTCCCTTGGGTAAGAGTCATGAATTCACGCTTTTTCTCATCCAGATATCTCACTCCCAGATATCTCCTCTTGAACACATTCTGAAAGAATGTCCAAGTGATGTCAGCTTCAGCCATTCCAGAGATTGTGGTCGTCCACCATGTATATGCATCATCCTGAAGCAAGGATACCACACAGCCCAACTTTTGCACATCCGTGCAGCTCATCTGTCCCAAGATACCCTTGGTACTCTCTAGCCAAGCCTCAGAACTCTCAGCAGACATACCCCTAAACTCAGTCCCACCCAGACTGCGCAGACGCTCCAAGGGTAGTCTCACTCCAGCATCTCCCTGATGCCCAGCTCCTTGAGCTCCAGCTACTGCTGCTTGAAAAGCACCCGCAATAGCTTGTACCAGCATCGACATATCAGGCATAGCTTGCCCCTGACCAACCTCAGGTCCCGCAGCTCTAGCACCAGCTGCTGCAGCTCCAGCTCTTTCCCTCTCCGCACCACCACCACCAGGTGGAGGAGGAGGTAACACAGCACTACCCGCATTTTCTTCGTTCTCATTCCCATCCGGGGTCGTAGCTCTCACGCTACTCCTTAACTCTCTACGTGGTGCCATACTTTTACCATGCATATCAATACAAATAAAACATAGTCAGGCCCAGCAAGGTAAGCAATCCAAGTATTCAAGCTCAATTTCATTCAAAATGAACATCTTTTCTTTAGCTTTTGTTTGGCAATGGGTACCCTCGACATGCAACATCACAACATACATCTCAAATGCATCAACATCTCAAGCCACTGAACATGCTTTCATACAACAAGCATACAAGTCAAACATACTTCAATCATGCATACATTCATTCCCAATTACTCGAAAACTCAGCTCTGATACCACCAAATGTAACCCCCTTAACCCGGTCTAGACGGTTGACCCGAATTAAGAAAGTCACACGGGGAAAACCAAAGTCAACCCGAAAGTCAACCTTGATTAACGACCCTTTTTTATTTTTATTCTTGTCTAGATGCACATTAGTCCTAATTTTGATCACATAAACATCATACTCAAAGATTACAAACATCAGAGATCAAACAGGGACCCAATTGAACAAATTACAACTTTAGGGACCAAATTGTAATTTCTGATAAATATGAGAACTTAACCCAAATTAATCTTACCAAATTGTAATTAGTCAGGTTTCAAGCTTCACTGTGAAATTTCAGCTCAAAAAGACTTCCCAAACTCATACAATTGCTCAAACAAGATTCAGGACCAAAACGCAAACAAATCAAAACATATAACTGCCCATGTCAGCCCCCAACGGTCGACCGTTCCAAAACAGGTTGACCCCGTTTCGAAACACGGGCCGTTCTGCAACGGGTTCCGGAACATAGGCTTGGCAGAGACCAAACCGTTTCGAAACGGTGCATACCGTTTCGGACGCCTGGGTTCATTCAAGGCACCCGTTCCGAAACGGTGCACACTGTTCCGAAACGCCCTGCACAGATTGCAGCAAATGGCATTCCAAAACATGCAATTGATCATTCAAACATGCTCCAAATGCTACCAAACTTTACCAGCATGCAATTCAACATATATGGGACATACTTGCACCATCAATTCATCAAAACAACATCAAATACAAAAAGCCCCAATTCTATAGGCATGCTTCCTACACAAGCTAGCTATTTAAGCACAAAACTTCCAAAACAAGCATGTAATGATCCGATCCAAAAACCAACATTCATATCATCAACCAACATACTTAGGGACTTCCAAACACCTCCCAAAACATACACATTGGTCCCCCATTGCCAAATTACCCAAAAGCTAAAAAGTGCTTATAAAACCTTCCATACATTGAGCTTTACTTGAACTTGTATGCTTGCCCTCCTTGCTGCCCCTCAAGGTTCTCTAATGCTCTGCATTATTGAATTAAGAAAACGAGGAGAGCGTAAGCAAAAGCTTAGTGAGGAATGCTCTTAAAAACCATTCAATAATGCAATTAAAACCATTTATAAACATGCTTAAAATCAACCTTTGCACATGCTCAAAAGCATACTTTAAACAAGCAATCTCATGCTTCAACATAAACATAACATGTCATATTGGCTCAAGTGACAATTTCCATTTCTTAAAACAAGTTCATCAACTTCCCAAGGACTTTTAAACACCTTGGCCCCAAGGACTTTTAAACACCTTGGCCATGGACTTTTAAACACCATGAATGAGGACCACACAAGGACTTTTAACCACCTTTGTGTCCATAGCTTGAATCACCCCAAGGACTTTTAAACACCTTGGCCCCAAGGACTTTTAAACACCTTGGCCCCATGGACTTTTAAACACCATGGAAAGGATCACCTAAGGACTTTTAACCACCTTAGTGTCCGCAACAAGAATCATCCAAGGACTTTTAACCACCTTGATGTTCTTAAATAACAAGGCTCACTCAAGGACTTTTAACCACCTTAGTGACCTTAACCTTTTTAAAACATCACTTGCCAATATACATATTTTTCATCATTTAATCCACTGTTTTAAAGCATTGAACCAAGCCATATTCAACATGCATTTAAAAGCATCAAATCCACATTTAATCAATGTACAAAAGCAAGGAACCCTACCTAGAGTTTCCTTCAACATATGGCTTAAAACATCAGCAAATACCATGCTAAAACATGCTTTCAAAACAGTAATTAAAACATGCAAATAACCATTTTGGATCACAACAAAATCATGGCCACCACTAGAGAGAAATTCCGAAAACTTACACTTGAGCTTAGCAAAGTTGTTTAGACTTAGACTAAGCTCCCAAAACCTTCAAACCTTGGTTTTAAAATCTGAAAACCCAACTTCACTCACCGATTTCCACTTTGCTTCAAGCCAAAGCACCAAATCAAGCTTCCGGATCAACAACTCTTGGATCCAAAGATGCCTCCCCTGTTTCAACACATCAAAGCAGAGGATTAATGCATCATCATGCATTAATTGCTTCAATGAAAGCACCTAAACTCGCTGCTCTCATTCAACCTCCATTTTCGGCCACCAAACACAACCGAAAATGCATCCAAACCACTTCTAAACAAAGCCCAGCCATAAACCAGCAAAACCACACTTCCATAAACATCATTTAACATCTAAAAACAACCTATTAACATCCTTATTCCTCCAGCAACATCAGATCACCAAGATCACCTCAAAAACAACCTTGAAACACAAGCTAAACTTAGGAAACTCAACCTATCCGGGATTGCATCAATCAAAACTCAATTCCTTATCAATTTAGAGTTCATTTAACATCAAAAACACATCTCAAATCACAGATTAATCAGATCTAACGAAAATCATCAAAAATCATCAAAATCTTGCATTATAAGCCAAGATCCATTTCACCACTTAAAAACCTTTAATTAAACATCAATTTAGGATTGAAAACTTAGGAATTTCAGTAAAGAACTGATAGTTTAGAGGAGAAGGACGTTCTTACCTCCAAACTTGAGTTTCTCCTCTTTTTGGAATCAAAATCCTTGTTGAAACAAGTAGCAATTGAAGAGGTTTTGAAGATATGTTGATTAGGAATCAAATGAGAGTTGAAAGGAGGGATTTAGGTGAAGAAATCAGATCCAATTCTCTGGAAAAGAAGTGTTTGGGTTGAGAGAAAATGAGAGAAAGAAAACTAGGAAAAGTTGGTTACAAAATCCAAAAATAGCCAAATGGCTTTCCCTCCACTTTTAATATCCTTTAAAATCAGATTTTAGACTTAAAATATCTTAGAAAAATCTGGAGAAACTCCCTTTGGGTAAATAGCTCCTTAAAGATTCAAAGTTTCAACCCTTTATAAAACAGCCACAAAACTTTCGTAAATTACATTTTGGTCACTAGCCAAAATGTCACCCTTCCGAAACTCATTTTCCAAAATTGATTTCACAGTTCACTTAATTATATTAAAAGATGATTTTAGAACATTTTTCCATATTTTTAATGCAACTCGAAATAGGCTTTCCTAATTTTACCTCTTTAGATTCGAACAGCACTTTGACCGACCGGTCAACGCCCAAAACTACTAAGCCCAAAACCGGGGCGTTACAAAGTGGTTCTTGGTTACTTGAATCGGATATAGTTAGCCGGCTATAGGATTGGGTGCACCGTGAATAAAGTCGCCTTGGATGTCGAGGGGTTGTGATTGTACCGTAAACTCCATCCAAGAATCCTAGCGATTGAGGCAATTGGTGTCACCACGATGGAGGTTGGCTCTCGTGGGTGGGCTTGGTTTAGCGCCACCACGATGGAGGTTGGCTCTCGTGGGTGGGCTTGGTTTAGCGCCACCACAATGGAGGATGGCTCTCGTGGGTGAACCTTGTTAAAGTCACCATGATGGAGGATGGCTCTCATGGGTGGACTTTGTTAAGCGTCACAACGGTAGAGGGTTGCTCCCGTGTGTGAGCTTGGTTAAGGTGATTACAATGGTTGTGGTAGCTTCCATGTGTAAGCCTTGTGATGTGTCCCGACTCTCGCTAGTGTATTATACAACTTCCGATGAGTGATGTTGAGGGGTTGCGATTGTACCGTTAAACTCCATCACGGGTGTTGAGGGGTTGTGATTGTACCGGTAAACTCCACCTTATGTTGTTCGGAAGTGTGTATGAAGCGTGTGGGACAACGCTTGTAATCCGCGTATTCGATTGTGTCTTGTGTTATGATGGTTTGTGAATTATCACTTGGATGCCAATATAATGTTCTTGAATGTAATGAAGCATGAGATGCTTGAAATGATGCAAGGTTGCATGGAAAGTGTGTAATGTACCAAGAATGCATGTATTACTTGTTAGCTTGAACAAGTGTTTATCTTCTATTGAAAATGGTGCATGTGTGCATGGCATCTCTTTAGTGCATTGAAGTCTTATGAAGACTTGTTTTAAAAGGCATGTAATGCAAATATTGATTTTGTGGTTCATATGTTGCATTTGTTTAATGCATGAGATAGATTGAATGAGTAAGTTGTTTTCAAAGGTTTCTTGCTTTGAGATGATTTCCAAATATGAGAAAAGTATAAAGTGAAGTGGAAGTGTTTTCCAAGGATTTTGTGTTTAACTTTGCATATGGTGTTCATGCATGGAAAGGTTAAATTGATGGTTTTGCAAGGTTGTGCTTTGAAGAGGATTACTTAGCTTTTCTAAGCTAAGGGTTGGTTTTCATGTTTGAGCAATGCATGATTTTAAGCATGTTGTTGAAAAGGGTTTTCAAACATTGCTTTGGTTTATCGGAATGTGTTACTTTTAAAAGATGTTTTATGACTCGCTGCATTGATGGTGTTTTGGTTTTGAGCATTCCTCACTAAGCATTATGTGCTTACGCTCCTTTTTGTCCATCAATGCAGATATTTGAAGTTGGGACAGCAAGAAGCAAGGGATTCAAGGAGAGCTCCACTTGAGATGTATGTCTCGGTTAAATAGCTATAGATAATAAAGGCAATGGGGGGAGAGTCTTTTATGTTGATGTTTAATGAGATTGTGTATGTTGGACAAGTTTGGTTTATGATTTTGAACTATGTGGTTTAATGCTTGCAACGTTTGAATCTTCTTATTCATAAGTCGTTATGCTATGCTTCTTGTTTTAAAAGCATGATTAAGTGTTGGATGTGTTGAATGAGTTGGTGCACCTAGGGGCGGTTTTGTATCTAGATTTTGATGAATTTTGGTAGGTATGATGTTTGGCATGTTGTTGATTTATTGTGGAATGGTTTGGAGCATATTTGATGGGGTTTAAAGGTGTTAAAACAGGCCTATCTGCTATTTCTGGGCAGGGTGTTTCGAAACACCCTTGCCTGTTTCGAAACAGGCCCTTGATTTGGCCTGGGTGTTCCTGAACGGCCTAGACCCGTTTCTGAACACTTTGGCTACTGCCAAGGGGTGTTCCTGAACGGCCTAGACCCGTTTCGAAACACTTGACCGTTGGGCACAAAATTTGAATGGTTTTGAGGTTTGCAAGCTTTACGTTTTAGTCCTGATTTTTGTATGTGCAATTGTTTGAGTTTGAGATGTCCGTTTAAGGTGAAATTTGGCAGAGAGACATGAAACATGACTAATTTCATAATGGTATCTTAAAAATTGGTAAAGTCCTCTTAATTTTCAGAATTTACAAATTGGTCCCTAAATTCATATTTTGTGCAATTGGGTCCCTTATTGTTTTCCGATTGCTGTGATTTTTGAGTATGCTTATCTCAAGAGCATTTCTAGGTTTAATGTGCATCTAGACAAGTTTAAAAAGAAAAAAAAGGGTCGTTAATCAAGGTTGACTTTTGGGTTGACTTTGGTTTTCCCCGTGTAATCTTCGTAGTTCGGTTCAACCGTCTAGGCCGGGCTAAGGGGGTTACATTTGGTGGTATCAGAGCTGAAATGCGAATGCTTGGGGAAAAGGTAAATTGTTGTAATATGTGTTTAATGTTTATTCTGATGTGTGGTTGAAAGTCGGTTGAAATGTGTGTCTTTGAACGAATTGTTGATGTTTTTATCATGCTTTTTTGTTATGAATCTTCATTGAGCTAATTTGGATTTGTGCTGATGTTATGCTGGTGATGTGAGCTGATTTTATGAATGATGAAAGTGTAATGGGTATGATATGTTGATATTATGCTATTGCGAGTGAATTTTGTTTGATGAGAACATGATCGAAGTATGTTGATTGATATGCTCGATGTTGTGATATCCATGTTTTTATTGACAGTTATGTCATGTAAAAGGGGAGAATTTGGGAGACCCATTGCCTTATTATTATAGCTATTGTATTATGTTGGAATTGGAGTCTTGAATCCTTGCTTGAAGCTGGCCTGATCGTTTTGTTTGTTTTGTTATGATTGTTTGGTGTTAATAGCATGGTGAAATCGATGAGAGAATGGCAGTTGGGTGAGATGGTTGCTGCTTTAGAGCAGGTTGTTAAGGCTTGGAATTCACCTTTTAGTGGAGGTGTTTCGTCTCAGTCTTCTGTGCCTGGAGTTGAGGTGGTGAGGCTGGAGGAAGAAGTTGGTTCTGTGATGAAGAGTTCATCACCTATTGTTCAAGAGGTGTTGGGAACATCTCAGGCTGTGGTGAAAGTGAGGCCTGTAGACGTGTCGGTTGTGGGACACACAGGCTTGTCGAAACAGCGTTTACGTGATTTGGGAGCTGTGGAGTATCATGGTTCGACACCTGAGACGTTCGAGGCCTGGTTGGCCAGTGTAATTCTGATTTTGGATCAGGAAGGTTGTGACTACGCTTGTAAGCTGGGAAGTGTTGTCTCGTTGATGTTGGAGGACGCCTGTGCCTGGTGGACATCTGTGGCGGTGGCATCGCATATCCACGATATAGATTGGGACTTCTTTGTGTCTGCCTTTTATGAAAGGTACCTTGGAGAAAAATTTCCCAGGGTTAAGCAATGTGAGGGTGTGGTTTCAGTTTGTGAAGGTGAGAAAAGTTTAAGCAAGAGAGCTGTGGGTACTGATCTCCGGAGCGGTCAGCGTAAGAGGCTACGTGATAGAAGGTTTTGCTTGAATCGAAGCCTGGATGGTAGTGCAGATGTGGGGCAAGTGCTACATGATCAAGGAGTGGTAGCTCGGTTGCCGATGTGTGACCGTTGTGGAAAGTGCCATGTTGGAGGTTGTTGGGGCGCGAGAGTTTGTTGGAACTGTGGTTCTAAGGAGCATGTGAAGCGAAATTGCCCTCAAGTGGTGAGATCATCTTCAGTGGTAGCAAAAGGGTCTCTGAAGGGTCGTGGGCACGGCCGAGACAAAGTTTGAAGGTGGCAGGAAGGGCAGAAAGGTGTGAGGAGCTTGGGGAATGAAACCTGTTGGAATTGTGGGTCTGTTGGGCATTTGAGACGAAATTGTTTAAAGTTGGCTCGGGGTAGCAAGGGTTCCTTACCGCAGGGAGATTGTGATGACCTTAATGTGTTAGCTGGTGCTGCAGCGGTGCGGCTGGAGGATGTTGGTTCTGCGAGGAAGAGAGCTCGTCTGTTGAAGCTCCGGGGCGGTGAGGTGTTTACAGGTAACCTTGTTAAGTAACCTTTGCCCTAGTTATCTTAGTTTGGTTTCGGTTTGGTTTTTCCTTGCGTTGTGGGTATGGTCTCGTTGCTAGCATGTTTGGGGTAGTAGTTGGTGTTGTTTTGGAAACAACTTTAGTGTGAAGAGGGTATTAGTGGGTATTTTGTGGTTAATGGGATATTAGAACGGTAGGGTTAGACAAGTTGGAAGTGAGATAGGAGGTTGTTCTTAGATGGATCCTGAGGATGTTATTGGTGGGTGTGAACCGACATACATGCACAATTAAAATCATTGTTATATGCTATATTATATATGTACTGGTCCATGCATACATGTGACATGACATTAGAGGTTTTGCATGCATGTACATCAGGCATTGATAGGGCATATTGGTGATCATGCATACGTATGTTCACACTTGCTGATAGCTAATCGGGTCCGCTAGTGTTGTGATAGTGTTAGGTTGGATGATGGGTTTTAAAAGTTGTTTTGGTGCTGGGTGAATGTTAGAAGTAATGGAGGGTATTAAGCGAGTTGTCAGTAATAGTGACTGCGATATAGCATGTTGGTAGAAGGGAAGTGTTTGGCGCTTAAAGAGTTTAGCGGTATGGTGGTGAGGAGATTACCGGTTGAAGTTAGAATCGGCCAGAGTGGTTGTGAATAGCTAGTAGAAGTGGTAGTTCCTTGGTGTTAAGTGGTGTTGCAGGTTAGTGGATGTGTTTCCAAAGTGCTAAGGTAACTTGGCATTGATGTTGTAGTAGAAGGGTTGTTTTTGTAGGTGATGGTTCGTAGCAACCTTCGAAGAGTTGAGAAGATGTTGTGTTGTGGGTTGTAGAAAAAGGGTTAGCCTGGGAGAATAGAAGTTTCATAATCTTAATATGTATGTGTGTATAGAATGGGCGGTGTCCTGGTAATGCTAGTGTTCTAGTCAAAGTTTGAAGTGGAAAGGCAATGTAAGTTCAAGGGCCATTGCTGGTTGGACAGGTTCTTGTGTGAAGTGGTTGGCTAGTTGTTTATAAGTAAATTCCTTCTGAAGTCAGCTGGTGGTGTGTGGAACGGCTGGCGGAGTCAAGGTTGGGGTTTTGTGATGTGATTTTCGGATGTTAGGTGAGTAGTTCTGGTGAGTCGTTGTGGTGATGATAGCGACGGATGTGAAGGAATGTCAGCAATACGTTGAGAAGTTTGGGTAAGCAGTTGATGCTTAAGAATTCTTGCTTGATGTGGTAACCTTTGGAAGAGGTTGAGCAGTTGTGCAAGGGGTTTTTAGAAGCAATGAAGGTTGTGGGTCACATGGTGGCTGAACTAGATGGGTTGGTGTCACCGTGTGTACGAGTTTTGGGAGTTATGAGTTAAGGTGGTGTGTGCTGTAAAAGTTTGGAGTTTCTTTAGTTTGTTGTTGGGGCTATGTGCAGTCCGGAAGTGTGAACGGTTAAGATGTGGTTAACATCTGGGTGTTCTGGAATTTGTGAACGGTATGTGGTGGTGTTGAGTTGGTGGAGTTTTGTGTGGAGAGTGTTCAGTGGTGGTTAAGTCTCCTGTGTTGCCTTGTGGGTTGCTTTGAGAAGTTTGGTTGTGCTCTTTTCTCCGGTTGAAATTTCGAGGACGAAATTTCCTAAGAGGGGGAGAGTTGTAACACCCCGATTTTGGGCTTAGAAGTTTTGGGTTTGAACCGGACCGGTCGGATTTTCGGTTCGAATATAAAAGGTGGTTTTAGTAAAGCCTAGTTCGGGATGCATTAAAAATATGGAAAAATATCTCAAAATCCTCTTTTATTATATATAAGAGAGTGGTGAAATCAATTTTACAAAATGGGGTTTGGAAATATGACATTTCAAGTTAGTGACTAAAAAAGTAATTTTTGAAAAGTTGGTGACTGTTTTAAAAAGGATTGAAACTTTGAATCTTTAAGGAGCTAATTTACCCAAGAAGAGGTTTCTCCAGATTTTTCTTAATATTAAAGATTTATTAAATGATATTTAATAAAAGGAAAAAGAGGGAAATAGATATTTTTGATTTCATAACTAACTTTTGTCAAAACTTTCCCATTTCTTTTTCTCTCATTTTTCTCTCAGCCAAACACATTTCCCCAGCTATTTTTCCTCTGATTTTAACATCTAAAGATGAGATTTCAATCTCTAATTGATCTCTAATCATTTATACACCAAATTCTATTCATTTGCTTATTGGATTTTCAAGAATCTTGGTTCTAAACATGGAGAAACTCACATTTAGAGGTATGAACGTCCTTCTCCTCTAAATACTCAGTTCTTTACTGAAATTCCCAAATTCTCAATCCTTGATTTGAGTTTTATTAAAGGTTTTGATGTTGTGATCTTGATTTTGGCTTAAAATGCAAGATTTGGATTTAATTTTGAAGAAATTCGTAATAATTGATTGGGCTCTGTTTTGAGATGTCTTTTTGATGTAATTTGGATGTCTAAATGATGTATAATTGAGGTTTGATCAATGCAATCCCGAATAGGTTGATTTTCCTAAGTTTTTACTTGTGAAAATGGTGGTTTTTGGGGTGATCTTGGTGTTTTGTTAATGCTGGAGGTATAAGGACGTGTTTGGGATCATTTTGGATGTTAATTGATGTTTAATAATGGTTAGAAGTGATGGATCTTGGCTGGGTTAAGTCTTGGAAGTGTTTGGAGGTGATTTCGGTTGTGTTTGGTAGCCGAAATGTTGGATTTGTAAAGAGCAGCGAGTTGAGTTGTGTTGCTGGTGTTTTTAATGCATAATGATGCATTAATCCTCTGTTGTTATGTGCTTGAAACAGGGGAAAATGATCCGTAAGCAATAGTGGTGACGTTGAAGGTTTCAGATGCTTGGAAGGCTTGTTGGCTAGCCTTGTTTTGTGTATCGGTGAAAGAAGTTGGG
This sequence comes from Hibiscus tridactylites, assembly GCA_958450335.1. Classification (NCBI taxonomy): domain Eukaryota; kingdom Viridiplantae; phylum Streptophyta; class Magnoliopsida; order Malvales; family Malvaceae; genus Hibiscus; species Hibiscus tridactylites. Next base: position 58,966,898 of record OY288267.1, on the reverse strand, counting down.
TTTTCAGCTTTAAAACCAATGTTTGAAGGTCTTGGGAGCTTAGTTTAAGTCTAAGCAACTTAGCTAAGCTCAACAGTAAGTAAATGGAAATTCTCTCTTGGTTTGTGTTATGAAATGGTTTTTAAAGCACTTGTTATTGTTGGATGCAATGCATGTGATTTGCATGTTTAAATTCTATTTTGAAAGCATATTTTAGCATGGTTTAATGCTGGTTTTGAAAATCATGTGTGAAGGATGCTCAAAGTAAGAGATCCTTGGTTTTGTACATTGGAATTGTGGAATTGATGCATAGTGTTGCATGTTGTCTAATGGCTTTGTTTAATGCTTCAAACAGTGAAATGATGATGGTAATTGGTGGTTTTGGCATTTTGGTTATGCTTATAAAAACAATGGATTAATGTGGTAATGTGGTTATATTGGCAAGTGATGTAAGTGGTTCTTGGTTACTTTAATCGGGTATAGTTAGCCGGCTATAGGATTGGGTGCACCGTGAATAAAGTCGCCTTGGATGTCGAGGGGTTGTGATTGTACCGTAAACTCCATCCAAGAATCCTAGTGATTTAGGCAATTGGTGTCACCACGATGGAGGTTGGCTCTCGTGGGTGGGCTTGGTTTAGCGCCACCACGATGGAGGATGGCTCTCGTGGGTGAACCTTGTTAAAGTCACCATGATGGAGGATGGCTCTCATGGGTGGACTTTGTTAAGCGTCACAACGGTAGAGGGTTGCTCCCGTGTGTGAGCTTGGTTAAGGTTATTACAATGGTTGTGGTAGCTACCATGTGTAAGCCTTGTGATGTGTCCCGACTCTCGCTAGTGTATTATACAACTTCCGATGAGTGATGTTGAGGGGTTGTGATTGTACCGTTAAACTCCATCACGGGTGTTGAGGGGTTGTGATTGTACCGGTAAACTCCACCTTATGTTGTTCGGAAGTGTGTATGAAGCGTGTGGGACAACGCTTGTAATCCGCGTATCCGATTGTGTCTTGTGTTATGATGATTTGTGAATTATCACTTGGATGCCAATATAATGTTCTTGAATGTAATGAAGCATGAGATGCTTGAAATGATGCAAGGTTGCATGGAAAGTGTGTAATGTACCAAGAATGCATGTATTACTTGTTAGCTTGAACAAGTGTTTATCTTCTATTGAAAATGGTGCATGTGTGCATGAATCTCTTTAGTGCATTGAAGTCTTGCGAAGACTTGTTTTAAAAGGCATGTAATGCAAATATTGATTTTGTGGTTCATATGTTGCATTTGTTTAATGCATGAGATAGATTGAATGAGTAAGTGGTTTTCAAAGGTTTCTTGCTTTGAGATGATTTCCAAATATGAGAAAAGTATAAAGTGAAGTGGAAGTGTTTTCCAAGGATTTTGTGTTTAACTTTGCATATGGTGTTCATGCATGGAAAGGTTAAATTGATGGTTTTGCAAGGTTGTGCTTTGAAGAGGATTACTTAGCTTTTCTAAGCTAAGGGTTGGTTTTCATGTTTGAGCAATGCATGATTTTAAGCATGTTGTTGAAAAGGGTTTTCAAACATTGCTTTGGTTTATCGGAATGTGTTACCTTTAAAAGAGGTTTTATGACTCGCTGCATTGATGGTGTTTTGGTTTTGAGCATTCCTCACTAAGCATTATGTGCTTACGCTCCTTTTTGTCCATCAATGCAGATATTTGAAGTTGGGACAACAAGAAGCAAGGGATTCAAGGAGAGCTCCACTTGAGATGTATGTCTTGGTTAAATAGCTATAGATAATAAAGGCAATGGGGGGAGAGTCTTTTATGTTGATGTTTAATGAGATTGTGTATGTTGCACAAGTTTGGTTTATGATTTTGAACTATGTGGTTTAACGCTTGCAAAGTTTGAATCTTCTTATTCATAACTCGTTATGCTATGCTTCTTGTTTTAAAAGCATGATTAAGTGTTGCATGAGTTGGTGCACCTAGGGGTGGTTTTGTATCTAGATTTTGATGAATTTTGGTAGGTATGATATTTGGCATGTTGTTGATTTATTGTGGAATGGTTTGGAGCATATTTGATGGGGTTTAAAGGTGTTAAAACAGGCCTATCTGCTGTTTCTAGGCAGGGTGTTTCGAAACACCCTTGCCTGTTTCGAAACAGTCCCTTGATTTGGCCTGGGTGTTCCTGAACGGCCTAGACCCGTTTCTGAACACTTTGGCTACTGCCAAGGGGTGTTCCTGAACGGCCTAGACCCGTTTCGGAACACTTGACCGTTGGGCACAAAATTTGAATGGTTTTGAGGTTTGCAAGCTTTACGTTTTAGTCCTGATTTTTGTATGTGCAATTGTTTGAGTTTGAGATGTCCGTTTAAGGTGAAATTTGGCAGAGAGGCATGAAACATGACTAATTTCATAATGGTATCTTAAAAATTGGTAAAGTCCTCTTAATTTTCAGAATTTACAAATTGGTCCCTAAATTCGTATTTTGTGCAATTGGGTCCCTTATTGTTTTCCGATTGCTGTGATTTTTGAGTATGCTTATCTCAAGAGCATGCCTAGGTTTAATGTTCATCTAGACAAGTTTAAAAAGAAAAGAAAGGGTCGTTAATCAAGGTTGACTTTCGGGTTGACTTTGGTTTTCCCCGTGTAATCTTCGTAGTTCGGGTCAACCGTCTAGGCCGGGCTAAGGGGGTTACAGCAAAATCTACCCTATATGTATGATGATTTGTTGGCATGATTAGGAAGTCATTAGGATGTGTTTGAGTAGTTTTGTGCATGTTAAACCAGCAATTTCTGCAGCTTCTGGGCAACCCGTATCGATACACTCATAGGCATTTCGAAACGGGGGCCTGTAATACCGTTGGTGTTTCGAAACGGCTGGTGACCGTATCGAAACAGTTTGGCCACTAGAAGGCCCTGTTTTGAAACAAGTCTCGAAATGATCCCGTGTTTCGGAACGGTCAACACCGTTTCGAAACAGGTGACCGTTGGGCACTGATTTGAATGGTATTGAGGTTTGCAAGCTTTACGTTTTAATCCCGAAAATTGTATTTGCAAATTGCATGAGTTTGAGATGTCCGATTAAGGTGAAATTTGACAAGGAAGCATGTAATATGACTAATTTAATATCAGTAACTTAAAAATCAGTTAAGACCTTCAAATTTCCATAATTTACAATTTGGTCCCTAATATTTGTAATTTGTGCAATTGAGTCCCTTATTGATATTCGATCGTTTGTGCTTTTTATATAAATGTTTCTCAAGAGTAAGCTTAGGGTTAATGTGCATCTAGACAAGATTAAAAAGAAAAAAAGGGTTGTTAATCAAGGTTGACTTTGGTTTTCCCCGTGTAATCTTTGTAGTTCGGGTCAACCGTCTAGGCCGGGCTAAGAGGGTTACATTTGGTGGTATCAGAGCTGAGTTCTCGAGTAAATGGGAATGGTTATGTGGGTGATGTATGAGTATTTGCTTGATATGTCTTTTGAATGAAAGCATGTTGTATGAAATGTAAAGTATGTTGCAATTGTGATGCTATGATATGTGGAAGCATGTTAGAGGAACCCATTGCCATATCAAAACTAATGAAAGGAATTGTTTTTGGAAAATGAGCTCGAGTACTTGGATTACTTACCTTGTTGAGCCTAATTATGTTTATTGCATTTGTGTCAATGCATTGTTTTTCATGTAAATGGAGCCTCGTAGAGAGATGAGGATGAATACGAGAGCTATGGCTCAGAATGAGAACGAGGAAAACGTTGAGAATGTTGTGGATATACCTCCTCCTCCTGGTGGTGGGCCACCCGGCGGTGGCGGTGCTGGAGGTGAAAATGCTGGAATTAGTGCTGGTGCTGGGGTCGCTGGACCTGAAGCTGTGCAGGGGCAAGCTGCTCCTGACATGATTGTATTGATACAGGTTATTGCTGGAGCCTTCCAAGCAGCAGTAGCTGGAGCTCACGGAGCTGTGCATCAGGGTGAGGCTAATGTGAGATTACCTTTGGAACGTCTTCGTAGTCTGGGAGGGACTGGGTTCAGAGGTTTATCTCCTGATTGTTCTGAATCTTGGTTGGAAAGCACCAAGAGGATATTGGGAAAAATGAACTGCAACAATGTGCATAAGTTAGGTTGTGTGGTTTCGCTGTTACATGATGATGCATATACTTGGTGGACGACCACTATCTCCGGAATGGAGGACGTTGATGTGACTTGGACGTTCATTCTGAACGCGTTCAAGCGAAAGTATCTAGGGGTGCGATACCTAGATGAAAAGAAAAGAGAATTCATGTCTCTTACGCAAGGAAGCATGACGGTGGCGGAGTACGAGATCCAGTTTGTCCGTCTTAGTCAGTACGCACCTGAGCTTATCCCTGATGAGCGGACAGGTGTGAACGTTTCCGATATGGTTTGGTGACGGACGTGAAGACCTTTATGCTTGCAGCTGTGTACACGGATTTTGATGTGCTGGTGAGTAGAGCGAAGGATATTGAGCAGAATCTGGGCCTGTCTTCCAGAGGTGTTAGTTCTGGCTCGGGCAAAAGAGCTGCTGAGTATAGTTCCGATGGTGGAAGGAACAAGAGAGGACGAGATAAGAGGTATCAGTCTTCTAGTAGGCGTGGTAATGGAGGGCATGGTGCGCCTGTTCAGGGAGATAGGATGAGAGCTTATCAGAACACGTGTTGGACGTGTGGATCGCGTGGCCATTTGAGGCGTGATTGTCCTCGAGCAGCGAGAGAGGTGCAGGCTCCTGTTGCAGTGACCGGTAACTCATGCTGGAATTGTGGTTCGGCAGACCACATGAGGAGGGAGTGTCCATTATTGGCCGGTGGTGGTCAGGGACGTGCTCCTTGGGTTGTTGCACCACAAAGAGGTCGTGGGTGCGGCCGTGGTAACTTCCAACGCAGAGATGACGGTGGGAGGAATGTGGCGCATGTGGTGGCTGTTTAACCTGAGGGTGGCGGCCAGGCTCGAGTGTATGCTCATCGAGAGGGGAGAAATGTCACGGATGTGATCGCATGTACCTTTACTTTGAAATCCTTGTCATTACTTTCCTTGATTGATTCTGGAACTACATACTCATACATATTGCGTGAACATGCTCAATTGCTTGGTTTACCTGTTGAGTCTTTGGATGTTGGTATGCGTGTGACTAGTTCTTTTGGTGAGACCGTTGTGACACGGAAGTTATATAGAAGATGTCCTTTGGTAGTGCAAAACCATGTTTTTCTTGTTGATCTCATGGAATTACCTTTCTATGGTTTTTATGTAATCCTTGGTATGGATTGGCTTGTTGAACATCGAGTTGTGGTGGATTTTTAGAACAAGCGAGTCTCGTTGAAGCTTGCGGATGATTACGAGGTTGTGGTGGTTGGTGAGAATGTGAAGTTTCTTGCCAATGTGGTCTCTACATTGGAAGCAAGCCGAATGCTGAGGCAAGGTTGTGAGGCTTACCTGGCCTTTGTTATGAATCCTAGCTCTAAGGAGTTGCGAGTTCAAGATATCAGGACTGTGCGGGAGTTTTTTGGTGTGTTTCCGGATGAGTTACCTGGTTTGCCTCCTAGTCGAGAGGTGGAGTTTGGAATTGAGATGTATGAAAACACAACTCCAGTGTCCATTACTCAATACCGAATGGCACCTAAGGAGTTGAAGGAGCTGAAGACGTAACTTCAAGAGTTGCTTGATCGTGGTTTCATTCGGCCGAGTGTGTCACCTTGGGGTGCACCGGTCTTGTTTGTGAAGAAGAAGGATGGCACTATGAGAATGTGCATCGATTACCGTCAGCTGAATAAGTTGACTATCAAAAATCGGTATCCTTTGCCGTGGATTGATGATCTTTTTGATTAATTTCGGGGAGCGGCTATGTTCTCTAAAATTGACTTAAGGTCAGGTTATTACCAGCTCAAAGTGAAGGATGTGGATGTGCCAAAAATAGCTTTCAGAACGAGGTATGGGCATTATGAGTTCCTTGTGATGTCGTTTGGTTTGACGAATGCTCCTGCATCTTTTATGGTCATGATGAATAGAGTTTTCCATGAATATTTGAACAAGTTTGTTGTGGTGTTCATTGATGATATCCTTGTGTACTCTCGTACCGAGGAGGAGCATGAGGGGCATTTGAGGATTGTGTTGCAGGCTTTGTTGGAGAATCAGCTTTATGCTAAGCTGAGCAAGTGTGAATTCTGGCTTAGGGAAGTTGTTTTTCTTGGACATGTGGTTTCTGCGGAGGGGATTCGTGTCGATGCTCAGAAGATTGAGGCAGTGATGAATTGGAAGCCTCAAAAGTCTGTTCATTAAGTCCGTAGTTTCCTTGGGTTGGCAGGATACTACCGGAGGTTTGTGGATGGATTTTCAAAGATTGCTGCACCTTTTACGAAGTTGTTGCAGAAGGATGTCAAGTATGAGTGGACAGAAGCGAGACAGCAGGCTTTTGAAAAGCTTCAGGAAGCTTTGACGCAAGCTCCTATCTTGGTTCAACCTGAATCAGGGAAAGAGTTTGTAGTGTACAACGATGCATCTTATGTTGGATTGGGGTGTGTGTTGATGCAAGAGGGTAAGGTGGTGGCTTATGCATCGCGCCAGTTGAAGGTGCATGAGCGCAATTATCCTACGCATGATATTGAGTTAGCTGCGGTGGTTTTTGCTTTGAAAATTTGGAGACATTACCTGTATGGTGAGAAGTGTACCGTGTACACGGAACACAAAAGTTTTAAGTATTTGATGTCTCAGAAAGAGTTGAATCTTAGGCAACGACGTTGGGTGCAGTTGCTTAAAGATTACGATCTGACAATCGAGTACCATCTGGGAAAAGCTAATATTGTAGTGGATGCCGTGAGTAGGAAAGTGGCTGTGGAGTTGAGGGCTATGTTTGCCAGTTTGAACATTTCGCGAGATGGAGGTCTTGTGGCTGAATTGCAAGTGAAACCATCTTTGGTTCAGTTGATAAAGGATAAGCAGATGTTGGATGATTCCTTGGTGCCACATGTTCAGGATATTGCTGAGGATAGACCATCGGGTTGTTGCAACCGTTGAGGATTCCTGAGAGGAAGTGGGAAAGGATTACCGTGGACTTTGTGTCTAGTTTGCCTTTATCGCCGTCGAAGAAGAATTCTGTGTGGGTGATTGTGGATCGCCTTACGAAGTGTGCTCATTTCTTACCTGTGCATACTACGTACACTTTGGATAAGCTTGCAGAGATGTACATTGCTGAGATTGTGCGGCTGCATGGTGTGCCAAAGAGTATAGTGTCGGATAGAGATTCGAGGTTTACATCGTGTTTCTGAGAAAGTTTGCATCAAGCTTTGGGTACACGGCTGAATTTCAGTACTTCTTATCATCCACAGTCGGATGGATAGTCTGAGTGAGTTACCCAAGTACTGGAAGATATGTTGAGGTGCTGTGTGATTGAGTTTCAAGGTTCTAGGGAGAAGCATTTGCCTTTGGTAGAGTTTGCTTATAAGAATAGCTACCAATCAAGTATTCAAATGGCACCTTATGAAGCCTTGTACGGGAGGAAGTGTAGAACTCCTCTTTGTTGGGCTGAAACAAGTCAGAAGTTGGTTTCAATGCTAGCATTGTTGAATGGAACCACCGAGAAGGTGAAGCTCATTTGTGAGCGATTGAAGGCAGCTTCTGATCGACAGAAGTCTTATGCGGATTTGAAGCGTAAGGAGATGAGGTTTGGCCGGAAGGGTAAGTTGAGCCCTAGGTACATTGGACCATACGAGGTGATTGAACGTGTGGGTCTTGTTGCGTACAAGCTGAAGTTACCGCAAAAGTTGGAAAAGATTCATGATGTGTTTCATGTCTCTATGCTTCGGAGGTATAGATCGGATCCTTCGCATGTTATGCTTGTGGAGGAAGTGGAGTTGTATGCAGACTTGACCTATGATGAGGATCCGGTTGAAATTCTGGATTCGGACAGTAAAGTTCTTCGAGGTAAAACCATTGATTTGGTAAAGGTGTTGTGGAAGCATCGTGGTGTTGAGGAAGCCACGTGGGAAAGAAAGGATGACATGAAGAAGCAGTTTCCGTACCTTTTTCCTTCAAGTAAATTTCGAGGACAAAATTTCTTAAGGGGGGAGAGTTGTAACACCCCAATTTTGGGCTTAGAAGTTTAGGGTCTGAACCGGACCGATCTAATTTTTGGTTCAAATATAAAAGGAGGTTTTAGGGAAAGCCTAGTTCGAGATGCTTTAAATATATGGGAAAATAGCTAAAAATCCTCTTTTAATATATATATATATATATATATATATATATATATATATAAGAGAGTGGTGAAATCAATTTTACAAAATAAGGTTTGGAAATACAACATTTTGAAATAGTGATTAAAATGCGATTTTTGAAAAGTTCAGTGGTGACTGTTTTGTAAGGATTGAAACTCTGAATCTTTATGGAGCTAATTTACCAAAAATGATTTCTCCATATTTTTCTTTAATTTGAGTGAATTAATTAATGTTTTAATTAATTAGAAGAGGAGAGAAACTACCTTTTGATTAAATCATAACTAACTTTTCCTAAAATTTTCTCATCTCTTTTTCTCTCAAAATTCCCTCATCCAAACACTTTTCTCCAGCAACTTATCCATTGTTTTCACTCCAATTGATGAGGTTTTAATCATCAATTAGTTCCTAATCCATCTTACATCAAATCCTTTTGATTTGCTAATTGGATTTTCAAGAAAATTGGCTCAAATCAAGGAGAAATCACCATTTAGAGGTAAGATTGTTCTTCTCCTCTAAATACTCAGTTTTTTACTGAAATTCCCAAGTTATTAATCCTTAATTTAAGTTTTATAAATGGTTTTAATGATATGAACTTGATTTTGGCTTAAAACTCATGATTTGGAGGAAATCCTGAAGAATTTCGTTGTGATTGTTTGGGCTCTGTTTTGAGATGATTCTTAAATGTATTTTGGATGTCTAATGATGTGTAAATGAGGTTTTATCAATGCAATCCGGAATAGGTTGTGTTTCCTAAGTTTTTGCTTATGAAAATGGTGGTTTTTGGGGTGATCTTGGTGCTCTGTTATAGCTGGAGGTATAAGGACGAGTTTAGGTTCATTTTGGATGTTAATTGATGTTTAGAAATGGTTAGAAGTGATGGATCTTGGCTGGGTTATGTTTTGGAAGAGTTTGGAGGTGATTTTGGTTGTTTTTGGTAGCCGAAATGTTGGATTTATGTAGCGAGTTTCAGTGTGTTGGCTGAAGATTTCAATGCATGATGATGCATTAATCCTCTTCTTTGATGTGCTTAAAATAGGGGAGACATCTTCGGATACTTGTGGTGTTGATTCGGAGGCTTGATCGGCGTTTCGGCAAGCTTGCGAAACGGAATTGGTGAGTGAAGTTGGGTTTTCAGCTTTGAAACAAGTGTTTTATAAAGTCGCATTGGATTTTGAGGGGTTGAGATTGTACCGTAAACTCCATCCAAGTACACTAACGAGTAAGGTAAGCTCAGAACGGTGGTTAAAAGTCCGTGTGTGGAACTTGTGTTGTGTGTCCCGTGTACTCGTTAGTGAAACTATACAACTACCGATGAGTGATGTTGAGGGGTTGTGATTGTACCGTTAAACTCCATCATGGGTGTTGAGGGGTTTTGATTGTACCGGTAAACTCCACCTTGTGTGTTCGGTAGTGTGTATGAAGCGTATGGGACAACGCTTGTATTCCGTGTATCCGATTGTGTTTTATGTTGTAAATGGTTATGGATGATCACTTGAAAGCCAATATGACATGTTGATTTTAATGAAGCACGAGATGCTTGTTATGTATGCAAGGTTGCATGAATAATGATGATTTATGTGATGGATGGTTTTGTTAAAAGTGTTTTATAAAAAGCATTATTGTGTTGTTTCTTTAGAGCATGCCTCACTAAGAAATTGTGCTTACGCTCTCTCTCTTGAACCAATAATGCAGATAATTGAAGTATTTGAGGGCAACAAGGAGGCTAAGAGTCCAAGGGAAGCTAAGCTCATGTATGGTGATGTTTTCATAACTCTATTAGTTTTTGATATTTTGGCAATGGGAACCTAAGATGTGTTTTTGAGATGTTTTGGACTCCTTAGTTTGTGGCATGATGCCTATGATGATTTGGATTTGTAAATGGCCTTTTGATGCTTGATTTGGTGTTTTGTTGGTTGTAAATGCCTATAGACTTGTGGAATTCCATGTTTGATACCATGAATGTGTTTTGAAGTTGCAAACATGTACCCTATATGTATGATGATTTGTTGGCATGATTAGGAAGTCATTAGGATGTGCTTGAGTGGTTTTGTGCATGTTAAACCAGCAATTTCTGCAGCTTCTGGGCAACCCGTATCGATACACTCATAGTCGTTTCGAAATGGGGGCCTGTAATGGCATTGATGTTTCGAAACGGCTGCTGACCGTATCGAAATGGTTTGGCCACTTGAAGGCCCTGTTCTGAAACAAGTCTCGAAACGAACCCGTGTTTCGGAACGGTCAACACCGTTTCGAAACAGGTGACCGTTGGCACTGATTTGAATGGTATTGAGGTTTGCAAGCTTTACGTTTTAATCCCGAAAATTGTATTTGCAATTGCATGAGTTTGAGATGTCCGATTAAGGTGAAATTTGACAAGGAAGCATGTAATATGACTAATTTAATATCGATAACTTAAAAATCAGTTAAGGCCTTCAAATTTCCTGAATTTACAATTTGGTCCCTAATATTTGTAATTTGTGCAATTGAGTCCCTTATTGATATTCGATCGTTGTGCTTTTTACATAAATATTTCTCAAAAGTAGGCTTAGGGTTAATGTGCATCTAGACAAGATTAAAAAGAAAAAAAGGGTTGTTAATCAAGGTTGACTTTCGTGTTGACTTTGGTTTTCCCCGTGTAATCTTCGTAGTTCGCGTCAACCGTCTAGGCCGGGCTAAGGGGGTTACATTTGGTGGTATCAAAGCTGAGTTCTTGAGTAAATGGGAATGGTTATGTGGGTGATGCATGAGTATTTTCTTGATATGTCTTTTGAATAAAAGCATGTTGTATGAAATGTAAAGTATGTTGCAATTGTGATGCTATGTTATGTGGAAGCATGTTAGAGGAACCCATTGCCATATCATAACTAATCAAAGGAATTGTTTTTGGAAAATAAGCTTGAGTACTTGGATTACATACCTTGTTGAGCCTAATTATGTTTATTGCATTTGTGTCAGTGCATTGTTTTTCTAGTAAATGGGGTCTCGTAGAGAGATGAGGATGAATACGAGAGCTATGGCTCAGAATGAGAACGAGGAAAACGTTGAGAATGTTGTGGATATACCTCCTCCTCCTGGTGGTGGACCACCCGGCGGTGGTAGTGCTGGAGGTGAAAATGCTGGAATTGGTGCTGGTGCTGGGGTCGCTGGACCTGAAGCTGTGCAGGGGCAAGCTGCTCCTGACATGACTTTATTGATACAGACTATTGGTGGAGCCTTCCAGGCAGCAGTAGCTGGAGCTCACGGAGTTGTGCATCAGGGTGATGATAATGTGAGATTACCTTTGGAATGTCTTTGCAGTCTAGGAGGGACTTAGTTCAGAGGTTTATCTCCTGAGGGTTCTGAATCTTGGTTGGAAAGCACCAAGAGGATATTGGGACAAATGAAATGCAACGATGTGCATAAGTTAGGTTGTGTGGTATCGCTGTTACATGATGATGCGTATACTTGGTGGACGACCACTGTCTCCGGAATGGAGGAAGTTGATGTGACTTGGACGTTCTTTCTGAACGCGTTCAAGCGAAAGTATCTAGGGGTGCGATACCTGGATGAAAAGAAAAGAGAATTCATGTCTCTTACGCAAGGAAGCATGACGGTGGCGGAGTACGAGATCCAGTTTGTTCGTCTTAGTCAATACGCACCTGAGCTTATCCCTGATGAGCGGGACAGGTGTAAACGTTTCCGATATGGTTTGGTGACGAACGTGAACACCTTTATGCTTGCAGTTGTGTACACGGATTTTTATGTGCTGGTGAGTAGAGCGAAGGATATTGAGCAGAATCTGGGCCTGTCTTCTAGAGGTGTTAGTTCTAGGTCGGGAAAAAGAGCTGCTGAGTATAGTTCCGGTGGTGGACGGAACAAGAGAGGATGAGATAAGAGGTATCAATCTTCTGCTAGGCGTGGTAATGGAGGGCATGGTGCGCCTGTTCAGGGAGATAGGATGAGAGCTGATCAGAACACGTGCTGGACGTGTGGATCGTGTGGCCATTTGAGGCGTGATTGTCCTCGAGCAGCGAGGGAGGTGCAGGCTCATGTTGCAGTGACCCGTAACGCATGCTGGAATTGTGGTTCGGCAGACCACATGAGGAGGGAGTGTCCATTATTGGCCGGTGGTGGTCAGGGAAGTGCTCCTGGGGTTGTTGCACCACAAAGAGGTCGTGGGCGCGGCCGTGGTAACTTCCAGCGCAGAGATGACGGTGGGAGGAATGTAGCGCATGTGGTGGCTGTTCAACCTGAGGGTGGCGGCCTGGCTCGAGTGTATGCTCATCGAGAGGGGAGAAATGACACGGATTTGATCGCAAGTACCTTTACATTGAAATCCTTGTCATTACTTTCCTTGATTGATTCTGGATCTACACACTCATACATATTGCGTGAACATGCTCAATTTCTTGGTTTACCTGTTGAGACTTTGGATGTTGGTATGCGTGTGGCTAGTTCTTTTGGTGAGACCGTTGTGACACGGAAGTTATACAGAAGATGTCCTTTGGTAGTGCAAAACCATGTTTTTCTTGTTGATCTCATGGAATTACCTTTCTATGGTTTTTATGTAATCCTTGGTATGGATTGGCTTGTTGAACATCGAGTTGTGGTGGATTTTCAGAACAATCGAGTCTCGTTGAAGCTTGCAGATGATTACGAGGTTGTGGTGGTTGGTGAGAATGTGAAGTTTCTTGCCAATGTGGCGTCTATATTGGAAGCATGCCGAATGCTGAGGCAAGGTTGTGTGGCTTACCTAGCCTTTGTTATGAATCCTAGCTCTAAGGAGTTGCGAGTTCAAGATATTAGGACTGTGCGGGAGTTTCCTGGTGTATTTCCGAAGGAGTTACCTGGTTTGCCTCCTAGTCGAGAGGTGGAATTTGGAATTGAGTTGTATGAAAACACAACTCCAGTGTCCATTACTCCTTACCGAATGGCACCTAAGGGGTTGAAGGAGCTGAAGACGCAACTTCAGGAGTTGTTTGATCGTGGTTTCATTCGGCCGAGTGTGTCACCTTGGGGTGCACCAGTCTTGTTTGTGAAGAAGATGGATGACACTATGAGAATGTGCATCGTTTACCGTCAACTGAATAAGTTGACTATCAAAAATCGGTATCCTTTGCCGAGGATTGATGATCTTTTTGATCAATTTCGGGGAGCGGTTGTGTTCTCTAAAATTGACTTAAGGTCAGGTTATTACCAGCTCAAAGTGAAGGATGTGGATGTGCCAAAAACAGCTTTCAGAACGAGGTATGGGCATTATGAGTTCCTTGTGATGTCGTTTGGTTTGATGAATGCTCCTGCAGCTTTTATGGACATGATAAATAGAGTGTTTCATGAATATTTGGACAAGTTTGTTGTGGTGTTCATTGATGATATGCTTGTGTACTCTCGTACTGAGGAGGAGCATGAGGGGCATTTGAGGATTGTGTTGCAGGCTTTGTTGGAGAATCAACTTTATGTTAAGCTGAGCAACTGTGAATTCTGGCTTAGGGAAGTTGTTTTTCTTGGACATGTGGTTTCTTCTGAGGAGATTCGTGTCGATCCTAAGAAGATTGAGGCAGTGATGAATTGGAAGCCTCCTAAGTCTGTTTATGAAGTCCGTAGTTTCCTTGGGTTGGCAGGATACTACCGGAGGTTTGTGGATGGATTTTCAAAGATTGCTGCACCTTTGACGAAGTTGTTGCAGAAGGATGTCAAGTATGAGTGGACAGAAGCAAGACAACAGACTTTTGAAAAGCTTAAGGCAGCTTTGACGCAAGCTCCTATCTTGGTTCAACCTGAATCAGGGAAAGAGTTTGTAGTGTACAGCGATGCATCCCATGTTGGTTTGGGGTGTGTGTTGATGCAAGAGGGTAAGGTGGTGGCTTATGCATCGCGCCAGTTGAAGGTGCATGAGCGTAATTATCCTACGCATGATATTGAGTTAGCTGCGGTGGTTTTTGCTTTGAAAATTTGGAGACATTACCTGTATTGTGAGAAGTGTACGGTGTACACGGATCACAAAAGTTTGAAGTATTTGATGTCTCAGAAATTGTTGAATCTTAGGCAACGACGTTGGGTGGAGTTGCTTAAAGATTACGATCTGACGATCGAGTACCATCCGGGAAAAGCTAATATTGTAGCGGATGCCTTGTGTAGGAAAGTGGCTGTGGAGTTGAGGGCTATGTTTGTCAGTTTGAACATTTCGCGAGATGGAGGTTTTGTGGCTGAATTGCAAGTGAAACCATCTTTGGTTTAGTTGATAAATGATAAGGAGCTGTTGGATGATTCCTTAGTGCCACATGTTTAGGATATTGCTGAGGATAGACCATTGGATTTCTGTTTTAATGATGGAGTTCTATGTTTTGGGAGTCGGATAGTAGTGCTAAATGATGCTGAGTTGAGGTGTGCTATTCTGATTGAAGCTCATAGTAGTCATTTTGCTATGCACCCTGGTAGTACAAAGCTGTATCGTGATCTTAAGGATGAGTACTATTGGGTGGGATTGAAGAAAGATTTTGTGGAGTATGTGAGTAAGTGCAAGGTTTGTCAGCGAGTTAAGGCTGAGCATCAGTTTCCTTCTGGGTCATTGCAACCGTTGAGGATTCCTGAGTGGAAGTGGGAAAGGATTACCATGGACTTTGTGTCTGGTTTGCCTTTGTTGCCGTCGAAGAAGAATTCGGTGTGGGTGATTGTGGATCGCCTTACGAAGTGTGCTCATTTCTTGCCTGTACATACTACGTACACTTTGGATAAGCTTGCAGAGTTGTACATTGCTGAGATTGTGTGGCTGCATGGTGTGCCAAAGTTTATAGTGTCAGATAGAGATTCGCGGTTTACATCGCGTTTCTGGGAATGTTTGCATCAAGCTTTAGGTACACGGCTGAATTTCAGTACTTCTTATCATCCACAGTCGGATGGACAGTCTGAGCGAGTTATCCAAGTACTGGAAGATATGTTGAGGTGTTGTGTGAATGAGTTTCAAGGCTCTTGGGAGAAGCATTTGCCTTTGGTAGAGTTTGCTTATAACAATAGCTACCAGGCAAGTATTCAAATGGCACCTTATGAAGACTTGTAAGGAAGGAAGTGCAGAACTCCTCTTTGTTGGGCTGAAACAGGTCAGAAGTTGGTTTCAATGCTAGCTTTGTTGAAAGGAACCACCGAGAAGGTGAAGCTCATTTGTGAGCGATTGAAGGCAGCTTCTGATCGACAGAAGTCTTATGCGGATTTGAAGCGTAAGGAGATTGAGTTTGTGGTAGGTGACCATGTGTTCTTGAAGGTTTT
The DNA here is from genome assembly GCA_958450335.1 of Hibiscus tridactylites. Taxonomy (NCBI): domain Eukaryota; kingdom Viridiplantae; phylum Streptophyta; class Magnoliopsida; order Malvales; family Malvaceae; genus Hibiscus; species Hibiscus tridactylites. Next base: position 58,951,471 of record OY288267.1, on the reverse strand, counting down.
GCCTTGGAAAAAGGTGATGAGGTTTGGCCGGAAGGGTAAGTTGAGCCCTAGATACATTGGACCATACGAGGTGATTGAACGTGTGGGTCCTGTTGCGTACAAGCTGAGGTTACCGCAAGAGTTGGAAAAGATTCATGATGTGTTTCATGTCTCTATGCTTCTGAGGTATAGATCGGATCCTTCGCATGTTATGCCTGTGGAGGAAGTGGAGTTGAATCCAGACTTGACCTATGATGAGGAGCCGGTTGAAATTCTAGATTCGGACAGTAAAGTTCTTCGAGATAAACCATTGATTTTGTAAAGGTGTTGTGGAAGCATCGTGGTGTTGAGGAAGCCACGTGGGAAAGAAAGGATGACATGAAGAAGTAGTTTTCGTACCTTTTTCCTCCAGGTAAATATCGAGGACGAAATTTCTTAAGGGGGGAGAGTTGTAACACCCCAATTTTGGGCTTAGAAGTTTAGGGTCTGAACCGGACCGGTCTAATTTTCGGTTCGAATATAAAAGGAGGTTTTAGGGAAAGCCTAGTTCGGGATACTTTAAAAATATGGGAAAATAGCTAAAAATCCTCTTTTAGTATATATATAAGAGAGTGGTGAAATCAATTTTACAAAATAAGGTTTGGAAATACAACATTTTGAAATAGTGACTAAAATGCGATTTTTGAAAAGTTTAGTGGTGACTGTTTTGTAAGGATTGAAACTTTGAATCTTTATGGAGCTAATTTACCAAAAATGATTTCTCCAGATTTTTCTTTAATTTGAGTAAATTAATTAATGTTTTAATTAATTAGAAGAGGAGATAAACTACCTTTTGATTAAATCATAACTAACTTTTCCTAAAATTTTCTCATCTCTTTTTCTCTCAAAATTCCCTCATCCAAACACTTTTTTCCAGCAACTTACCCAGTGTTTTTCACTCCAATTGATGAGGTTTTAATCATCAATTAGTTCCTAATCCATCTTACATCAAATCCTTTTGATTTGCTCATTGGATTTTCAAGAAAATTGGCTCAAATCAAGGAGAAATCACCATTTTGAGGTAAGGTTGTTCTTCTCCTCTAAATACTCAGTTCTTTACTGAAATTCTCAAGTTATTAATCCTTAATTTAAGTTTTATAAATGGTTTAAATGATATGAACTTGATTTTGGCTTAAAACTCAAAATTTGGAGGAAATCTTGAAGAATTTCGTTGTGATTGTTTGGGCTCTCTTTTGAGATGATTCTTAAATGTATTTTGGATGTCTAATGATGTGTAAATGAGGTTTTATCAATGCAATCCGGAATAGGTTGTGTTTCCTAAGTTTTTGCTTATGAAAATGGTGGTTTTTGGGGTGATCTTGGTGTTCTATTATAGCTGGAGGTATAAGGACGAGTTTAGGTTCATTTTGGATGTTAATTGATGTTTAGAAATGGTTAGAAGTGATGGATCTTGGCTGGGTTATGTTTTGGAAGAGTTTGGAGGTGATTTTTGTTGTGTTTGGTAGCCGAAATGTTGGATTTATGTAGACCAGCGAGTTTAAGTGTGTTGGCTGAAGATTTCAATGCATGATGATGCATTAATCCTCTGATTTGATGTGCTTAAAACAGGGGAGATATCTTCGGATACTTGTGGTGTTGATCCGGAGGCTTGATCGGCGTTTCGTCAAGCTTGCGAAACGGAATTGGTGAGTGAAGTTGGGTTTTCAGCTTTGAAACAAATGTTTGAAGGTTTTGGGAGCTTAGCTTAAGTCTGAGCAACTTAACTAAGCTCAAGAGTAAGCTTTTGGAGAAACTCTCTTGGATGAGCCATGAAGTGGTTTGATGCATTGTTTATAATATGCATGTTTAAATTCTACTTTGAAAGCATGTTTTAGCATGGTTAATGCTGGTTTTGAAAGCCATATGTTGAAGGATGCTCAAGGTAAGAGATCCTTGGTTTGACATTTGTAAATGTGGTTTTGATGCATAATGATGCATGATGTTAAATGGCTTTGATTAATGTTTTTTTAAACAGTGAATTGTTGATGATAAATGATGTATATTGGCAAGTGATGTAATGGTTTTAAAGTACTTGAATTGGATATAGTTAGCCGGCTATAGGATTGGGTGCACCGTGAATAAAGTCGCCTTGGATGTTGAGGGGTTGAGATTTGTTGCGTGTAAAATAGTCTATCGCAATTGAGTGCAAGTGTACACGTCGCAAGTAATAAAGTGATACTAGAGTATCGGATATCGTCTCCACAGGGACTAGGCTAACCCTTTCCTTCGCTATCTGCACAAGGGGAAAATAATAGATTAAGATATTGTCACGAAAATAATAAAGAAAACGTAAATAAAAGAGTGGAAGAATCAGGATAGAGAGAATGAGCTGGTATTGAATTGCTCAGTAGTGCAGGTATTGCAGAGTTTTGGAAATCCAGCTCTGTCGTCGCGCCCGTCGCGGCAGCACCTGTCACGACGGCAGTCCGTTGATCGTCGCGGTAGCAAACGCTCAACTCAATACTTTCAAGTTTGGCAAGAATCCCAGATCTGCCTTGGCCTATCCCTAGGTCCAAGTCTGTCGATGATCACGTCTTTGATGATACCTCTCGGCGTGAATCGAAGGATGAACACCGATGTGTATGAATTCTTCTTTAGCCACTTAACCTCGCCCTATCCCTAGGCACGAGATAGTTCAACTATAAACTAGAGAACTTGCTCTTATTTCTTTCGAATACTTAACTCCCCCAATGCTAAGTAAATAGATAACCTCACAATGCTCTCCCGATGCTCTTGCAAGATATTAATAACCAAAATAAGAGAACTTGAAGTTTATTTTATTGAACTGAAAATTCCTAAAACAAAACAACCCTTGCAACTAATTTACAAATCAACCTGTGGCCCTAGGGGGGTTTTAGAACATATCGGCGGCGGGTAAACGACGGAGGGTTTTTTGGTTGTCGGTTAAGGGGAAATCGGCTATGGGTTATGAGATATGCCCTAGGTTAAAATACATGCCCTTATATAAGCTTTGGGCTCAAGTATTCTAAGTTAACAAGGATTACAACTTTAATTAAAAGTATGATTCTAATAAAGACTTAATCTTCAAGGAATCTACTTTCCAGCCGTCCTCCTTGTTTCTTGGGATTTTCTCTCCTTGAACTTTGGGCTTGACATATCTTTTGATCCGGGGCTTGGAAAAATATGTGGTTTTCACACGACAGACGGGCTGAATTTTCTCTATCTATCGAGGTCCACTTTGCTTTTTCTCTCCACAAAACTGCTGTCACCATGCTGTCACGGCAGCACCATGGCAGCAACGTCTTCCTTGACTGCTCATTCCAGATTTTCTGCATCGCTGCCTAGCGCCTGCCACGATTGTTGCCCTGGGTGCTGCAACGGCTGCTGCCCTGGGTGCTGTCACGGCTGCTGCCTTGGATGCTGTCACGACTGCTGCCCTGGATGCTGTCACGACTACTGCCACGACAGATACCTGCAAAAGTAACCAAATTTAGCAGTATCTGCGCAATTTTATCTAAATGTGATGTTTATGCAAAACTTAACCTAAAATGCAGTTAAACATGCTTGAGTGCAGCAAAAATAAGGATAAATGATGGGTAAAATATAGAACTTTTAAGCACTGATCAAGATTGTACCGTAAACTCCATCCAAGTACACTAACAAGTAAGGTAAGATCACAACGGTGGTTAAAAGTCTGTGTGTGGATCTTGTGTTGTGTGTCCCGTGTACTCGTTAGAGAAACTATACAACTACCGATGAGTGATGTTGAGGGGTTGTGATCGTACCGTTAAACTCCATCACGGGTGTTGAGGGGTTCTGATTGTACCGGTAAACTCCACCTTGTGTGTTCGGTAGTGTGTATGAAGCGTATTGGACAATGCTTGTAATTCGCGTATCCGATTGTGTTTTATGTTGTAAATGGTTATGGATGATCACTTGAAAGCCAATATGACATGTTGATTTTAATGAAGCATGAGATGCTTGTTATGTATGCAAGGTTGCATGAATAATGATGATTTATGTGATGGAAGGTTTTGTTAAAAGTGTTTTATAAAAAGCATTATTATGTTGTTTCTTTAGAGCATGCCTCACTAAGAAATTGTGCTTACGCTCTCTCTCTTGAACCAATAATGCAGATAATTGAAGTATTTGAGGGCAACAAGGAGGCTAAGAGTCCAAGGGAAGCTAAGCTCATGTATGGTGATGTTTTCATAACACTATTAATTTTTGATATTTTGGCAATGGGAACCTAAGATGTGTTTTGGGAGATGTTTTGGACTCCCTAGATTGTGGCATGATGCCTATGATGATTTGGATTTGTAAATGGCCTTTTGATGCTTGATTTGGTGTTTTGTTGGTTGTATGGTTTTGGACATTAGTATGCATGCCTATAGACTTTTGGAATTCCATGTTTGATGCCATGAATGTGTTTTGAAGTTGCAAACATGTACCCTATATGTATGATGATTTGTTGGCATGATTAGGAAGTCATTAGGATGTGTTTGAGTGGTTTTGTAATTTGTGCAATTGAGTCTCTTATTGATATTCGACCATGGTGCTTTTTACATAAATGTTTCTCAAGAGTAAGCTTAGGGTTAATGTGCATCTAGAAAAGATTAAAAAGAAAAAAAGGGTTTTTAATCAAGGTTGACTTTTGGGTTGACTTTTGTTTTCCCCGTGTAATCTTCGTAGTTCGGGTCAACTGTCTAGGCCGGGCTTAGGGGGTTACATACAGATCATAAGAGTTTGAAGTATCTTATGTCTCAAAAGGAGTTGAATCTTAGGAAACGACGATAGGTGGAGTTGCTTAAGGATTATGATCTATCGATCGAGTATTATCTTGGGAAGGCCAATGTTGTGGCCGATGCTTTGAGCATGAAGGTGGATGTTGAGTTGAGGGCGATGTTTGCTCGCTTGAGCATATCACGAGATGGTGATCTTGTTGCCGAATTACATGTGAAACCATCCTTGATTCAGTTGATCAAGTATAAGCAATTGCTTGATGACTCTCTTGTTCCTCACGTTCAAGATATTGCAGATGGTAAGCCTTTGGATTTCAGTTTTAATGATGATGGTGTTCTGTGCTTTGGAAGTTGGATAGTGGTGCCGAATGATGTTCGGTTGAGGCGCACTATTCTAACTGAAGCCCATAGTAGTCCTTTCGCTATGCACCCTGGTAGTACGAAGATGTATCGTGGTTTGAAGGACGAGTACTATTGGGTGGGGTTGAAGAAGGATGTTGCCAAATTTCTTGCCAAATGCATGGTTTGTCAGCGAGTGAAGGCTAAACATCAGGTTCCTTCTAGATTGTTGCAACCATTGAAAATTCCAGAATGGAAGTGGGAAAGGATTACCATAGATTTTGTGTCTGGTTTGCCTTTGTCACCATCAAAGAAGAATTCGGTTTGGGTGATTGATGATCGACTTACAAAATGTGCACATTTCTTGCCTGTGCATACTACGTATAAATTGGATAAGTTGGCTAAGTTGTACATTGCTGAGATTGTGCGTTTGCACGGTGTGCCAATTACAATAGTGTCAGTTAGAGACCCGAGTTCACATCAAGGTTTTGGACAGTCAGAACGTGTTATTTAGGTGCTTGAGGATATGTTGAGATGTTGTTTTATTGATTTTCAGGGATCTTGGGAAAATCACTTGTCTTTGGTTGAGTTTTCTTGCAACAATAGTTATCAGGCAAGCATTCAAATGGCTCCATACGAGGCTTTGTATGGGAGAAAGTGTAGAATGCCTCTTTGTTGGGCGGAAACTGGGCAAAAGTTAGTTTTAATGTCGGCTATGTTGAAAGGAACCACCGAGAAGGTGAAGCTCATTTGTGAGCGCTTGATGGCAGCACCGGATTGGCAAAAGTCTTACACGGATCTGAAGCGTAAGGAGATTGAGTTCGCAGTTGGTGGACGTGTGTTCATGAAAGTATCGTCTTGGAAGAAGGTGATGAGATTTGGGGTAAAGGGTAAGCTTAGCCTGAGGTTTATTGTACCTTATGAGGTTGTGGAGCGTATTGGTCATGTGGTTCATCGGTTGAAGTTGCCTCTCGAGTTGGAAAAGATCCATGATGTGTTTCATGTATCGATGTTGCGGAGGTATAGATTGGATCCTTCGCATGTGATGCATGTTGAGGAGATAGAGTTGAACCTGGATTTGTCTTATAACGAGGAACCAGTGAAGATCCTTGATTCGAGCAGCAAAGTTCTTCGTGGCAAGATCATTGAGGTTGTGAAGGTGTTGTGGCGACACTAAGGAGTTGAGGAGGCCACTTGGGAATGCAAGGCGGACATGTTGAAGCAGTTCCCGCACATTTTTCCTTCAGGTAAAATTTCGAGGACGAAATTTCCTAAGTGGAGGAGAGTTGTAACGCCCTGGTTTTGGTCCTAGATGTTTTAGACATCGGATCGGGCCGGTCGGGAACAGTTCGAATCTTTTTGAGTGGTTTAGGGAGATCAAGGTTCAGGATAGGATAAAAATGTAACAAAAATTACTAAAATCCTCTAAAATTATGTTTAAGAGGTTGGTCGAATCAATTTTACAAAATGAGTTTTGGAAGTGGTACATTTTGGGCAGTGACCAAATTGTAAAGTTTTAAAACTATAGAAAAAATGCAATTTTCAAAAAGAGAGTCAAAATTTTAGAATCTTTAGGGAGCTTTTGTATAATTAAACCTTTCCTTAATTTGACATGTGATTTAAATGATTTTTGTATAATTGATTTAAAATGGATTTTATTTATTTATTTATTTATAAAATAAAATTGTTAAATTGAGAGGTTTCTTTTACTTAACTAACTTTTCTCTTCTCATTTTCAACAAAACACATTTCTAAAACCTTTTCTCTAGATTTATTTTCTCTCAAACACTCTCTCTTTGATATCTTATCCATTTCAAAGAATTCTCTAAATTTCTTCAAGATTTGTGAAGCAAAAACTGGTCAAACATTAAGGAAGGCAAGGATTGGAGGTAAATCCCGTTCTCAACCTCTAATCAAGGTTCTTTATTGAAATTCCCAAGATTATTGACTCTCAATTGTTGTTTTAACTGAGTTTTGATTATAGTTTTGATTTAAGATCACAATCTTGCAAAATAAAGGTTTGATTCTTGATTTTCGTAGTGTTGTTGATGAGCTCTGTTTTAGATGAATTATAATTGAGTTTTGGGATGATTATGATGTTGAAAAAGTGTTTTGATGATATTGATCCCGAAATCCTTGAGATCCTTGAGTTTCATGATAGTTTTGGTTGAGTTTTTGAAGTGATTTGTTGGTTACATGTTTGTTGGGGGTATAAGGAAGGGTTTAGGTTGTTTTTAGATGTGATTTGATGTATGTTAATGGTTGGAAGTGATTATTGTTGGCTGGGATTGGTTTAGGAGGCAATCGAATAAGTTTTCGGTTGTTTTGGTTGGGTAAATTGATGTAGTTTTGCTGGGCAACGAGTTTGTGTTTAGTTGCTGGAGTTGGAATGCATTTTAATGCATTGGATCTCTGTTTTTGATGCTCTAAAAGCAAGGGATATTGATCCGGAAGCAAGGAAAGCAATTTTGGAAGCTTCGGACGAGTGATCTTCGCGTTGGCAAGCGAAGTTTCGTATATCAGTGAGTGAAAAAGAGTTTTTCAGCTTTGAAACATTTTGAACGTGGTTTTGGGAGCTTAGTGTAAGTTTGAAACACTTAGCTAATCTCAAGAGTAACTAAAGCGAAAGTCTCTCTCGGATTGTGCTATGTTTTGGTTTAAAATGCACTTGATTTAAATGTGGTTTGATTACTGTTTTAAAGCATGTTTTGAGCATTGATGTTGCGGGTTTTAAATGACATTTTGTTAAGGATGCACATGGTAAGTGATCCTTGGGTTTATATGATTTATGTAAATGGTTTTAAGCATGTTATTGCTTGTAAAAATGGCATTGTGGTTTATGCTTGTAAAACAGTAAATTGATGTTGTAAATGATTATATTGGCAAGTGATGGTAAATGGTTTTGATTACTTTAATCGGATATAGTTAGCCAGCTATAGGATTGGGCAACTCGTATCAATACACTCATAGGCGTTTCGAAACGGGGACCTGTAATGGCATTGGTGTTTCGAAACGGTTGGTGACCGTATCGAAACAGTTTGGTCACTGGAAGGCCCTGTTTCGAAACAAGTCTTGAAACGAACCTGTGTTTCGGAACGGTCAACACCGTTTCGAAACAGGTGATCGTTGGGCACTGATTTGAATGGTATTGAGGTTTGCAAGCGTTACGTTTTAGTCCCGAAAATTGTATTTGCAATTGCATGAGTTTGAGATGTCCGATTAAAGTGAAATTTGATAGGGAAGCATTTAATATGACTAATTTAATATCGGTAACTTAAAAATCAGTTAAGACCTTCAAATTTCCAGAATTTACAATTTGGTCCCTAATATTTGTAATTTGTGCAATTGAGTCCCTTATTGATATTCGATCATTGTGCTTTTTACATAAATGTTTCTCAAGAGTAAGTTTAGGGTTAATGTGCATCTAGAAAAGATTAAAAAGAAAAAAAGGGTTGTTAGTCAAGGTTGACTTTTGGGTTGACTTTGGTTTTCCCCGTGTAATCTTCGTAGTTCGGGTCAACCGTCTAGGCCGGGCTAAGGGGGTTACATACAGATCATAAGAGTTTGAAGTATCTTATGTCTCAAAAGGAGTTGAATCTTAGGAAACGACGATAGGTGGAGTTGCTTAAGGATTATGATCTATCGATCGAGTATTATCCTGGGAAGGCCAATGTTGTGGTCGATGCTTTGAGCATGAAGGTGGATGTTGAGTTGTAGGCGATGTTTGCTCGCTTGAGCATATCACGAGATGGTGATCTTGCTGCCGAATTACATGTGAAACCATCCTTGATTCAGTTGATCAAGTATAAGCAATTGCTTGATGATTCTCTTGTTCCTCACGTTCAAGATATTGCAGATGGTAAGCCTTTGGATTTCAGTTTTAATGATGATGGTGTTCTGTGCTTTGGAAGTTGGATAGTGGTGCCGAATGATGTTCGGTTGAGGCGCACTATTCTAACTGAAGCCAATAGTAGTCCTTTCGCTATGCACCCTGGTAGTACGAAGATGTATCGTGGTTTGAAGGACGAGTACTATTGGGTGGGGTTGAAGAAGGATGTTGCCAAATTTCTTGCCAAATGCATGGTTTGTCAGCGAGTGAAGGCTAAACATCAGGTTCTTTCTAGATTGTTGCAACCATTGAAAATTCCAGAATGGAAGTGGGAAAGGATTACCATGGATTTTGTGTCCGATTTGCCTTTGTCACCATCAAAGAAGAATTCGGTTTGGGTGATTGATGATCGACTTACAAAATGTGCACATTTCTTGCCTGTGCATACTACGTATAAATTGGATAAGTTGGCTAAGTTGTACATTGCTGAGATTGTGCGTTTGCACGGTGTGCCAAATATTATAGTGTCAGTTAGAGACCCGAGTTCACATCAAGGTTTTGGACAGTTAGAACGTGTTATTTAGGTGCTTGAGGATATGTTGAGATGTTGCGTTATTGATTTTCAGGGATCTTGGGAAAATAACTTGTCTTTGGTTGAGTTTTCTTGCAACAATAGTTATCAGGCAAGCATTCAAATGGCTCCATACAAGGCTTTGTATGGGAGAAAGTGTAGAATGCCTCTTTGTTGGGCGAAAACTGGGCAAAAGTTATTTTTAATGTCGGCTATGTTGAAAGGAACCACCGAGAAGGTGAAGCTCATTTGTGAGCGCTTGATGGTAGCATCGGATTGGCAAAAGTCTTACACGGATCTGAAGCGTAAGGAGATTGAGTTCGCAGTTGGTGGACGTGTGTTCTTGAAAGTATCGCCTTGGAAGAAGGTGATGAGATTTGGGGTAAAGGGTAAGCTTAGCCTGAGGTTTATTGGACCTTATGAGGTTGTGGAGCGTATTGGTCATGTGGTTTATCGGTTGAAGTTGCCTCCCGAGTTGGAAAAGATCCATGATGTGTTTCATGTATCGATGTTGCGGAGGTATAGATTGGATCCTTCGCATGTGATGCATGTTGAGGAGATAGAGTTGAAACTGGATTTGTCTTATGACGAGGAACCAGTGAAGATCCTTGATTCGAGCAGCAAAGTTCTTCGTGGCAAGATCATTGAGGTTGTGAAGGTGTTGTGGCGACACTAAGGAGTTGAGGAGGCCACTTGGGAATGCAAGGCGGACATGTTGAAGCAGTTCCCGCACATTTTTCCTTCAGGTAAAATTTCGAGGACGAAATTTCCTAAGTGGAGAAGAGTTGTAACGCCCTGGTTTTGGTCCTAGATGTTTTAGACATCGGATCGGGCCGGTCGGGAACAGTTCAAATCTTTTTGAGTGGTTTAGGGAGATCAAGGTTCATGATAGGATAAAAATGTGACAAAAATTACTAAAATCCTCTAAAATTATGTTTAAGAGGTTGGTCGAATCAATTTTAAAAAATGAGTTTTGGAAGTGGTACATTTTGGGCAGTGACCAAAATGTAAAGTTTTAGAACTATAGAAAAAATGCAATTTTCAAAAAGAGAGTCAAAATTTTAGAATCTTTAGGGAGCTTTTGTATAATTAAACCTTTCCTTAATTTGACATGTGATTTAAATGATTTTTGTATAATTGATTTAAAATGGATTTTATTTATTTATTTATTTATAAAATAAAATTGTTAAATTGAGAGGTTTCTTTTACGTAACTAACTTTTCTCTTCTCATTTTCAACAAAACACATTTCTAAAACCTTTTCTCTAGATTTATTTTCTCTCAAACACTCTCTCTTTGATTTCTTATCCATTTCAAAGAATTCTCTAAATTTCTTCAAGATTTGTGAAGCAAAAACTGGTCAAACATTAAGGAAGGCAAGGATTGGAGGTAAATCCTGTTCTCAACCTCTAATCAAGGTTCTTTATTGAAATTCCCAAGATTATTGACTCTTAATTGTTGTTTTAACTGAGTTTTGATTATAGTTTTGATTTAAGATCAAAATCTTGCAAAATAAAGGTTTGATTCTTGATTTTCGTAGTGTTGTTGATGAGCTCTGTTTTAGATGGATTATAATTGAGTTTTGGGATGATTATGATGTTGAAAAAGTGTTTTGATCATATTGATCCCGAAATCCTTGAGATCCTTAAGTTTCATGATAGTTTTGGTTGAGTTTTTGAAGTGATTTGTTGGTTACATGTTTGCTGGAGGTATAAGGAAGGGTTTAAGTTGTTTTTAGATGTGATTTGATGTATATTAATGGTTGGAAGTGATTATTGTTGGCTGGGATTGGTTTAGGAGGCAATCGAATAAGTTTTCGGTTGTTTTGGTTGGGTAAATTGATGTAGTTTTGCTGGGCAACGAGTTTGTGTTTAGTTGCTAGAGTTGGAATGCATTTTAATGCATTGGATCTCTGTTTTTGATGCTCTAAAAGCAAGGGATATTGATCCGGAAGCAAGGAAAGCAATTTTGGAAGCTTCAGACGAGTGATCTTCGCGTTGCAAGCGAAGTTTCGTATATCAGTGAGTGAAAAAGAGTTTTTCAGCTTTGAAACATTTTGAACGTGGTTTTGGGAGCTTAGTGTAAGTTTGAAACACTTAGCTAATCTCAAGAGTAACTAAAGCGAAAGTCTCTCTCGGATTGTGCTATGTTTTGGTTTAAAATGCACTTGATTTAAATGTGGTTTGATTACTGTTTTAAAGCATGTTTTGAGCATTGATGTTGCGGGTTTTAAATGACATTTTGTTAAGGATGCACATGGTAAGTGATCCTTGGGTTTATATGATTTATGTAAATGGTTTTAAGCATGTTATTGCTTGTAAAAATGGCATTGTGGTTTATGCTTGTAAAACAGTAAATTGATGTTGGTAAATGATTATTTTGGCAAGTGATGGTAAATGGTTTTGATTACTTTAATCGGATATAGTTAGCCGGCTATAGGATTGGGTGCACTGTGAATTAAGTCGCCTTGGATGTCCAGGGGTTGAGATTGTACCGTACACTCAATCCAAGTACCCTAAGGATTGAGGTTAAGGTCACAACGGTTGATGGTTTAAACACGTGTGTGGATCTTGTGGTTTATGTGTGCTATGCTCTCGTTAGTGTAATTATACAACTAGCGATGAGTGGTGTTGAGAGGTTGTGATGGTACCGTTAAACTCCACCATAGGTGTCACAACGATTGATGGTCTAATTCCGTGTGTGAGCCTAGAGTGTTCGGTAGGGTGTATGAAGTGTTTGGGACAACGCTTGTAATCCGCGTATCCGATTGTGTCAATTGTGTTGTGTTTTGACATGGTTCTTGTTATTGACCACTTGCGAGCCAACATAATGGTGATGATATAATGAATTAATGATGAATGCTTATTTTGAGAAAGTATGTGATGCTTGAGATTTATGCTAGAATGCATGTGATGCTTGGTTTATGTATGAGCAAAGGATTTTGCTGTTATAATTAATGATGCTATGAGCATGTTGTTTTGAAATGGGAAATGATGTTTTTAAGTGCATGTTTTAAAGGAAGGCATGTGTATGCAACGAATGATGATTCGGTTTTTAAAGAGAATTGATGAATGTTTTTGTTTTATAGCGGTCCTTACTAAGCTTTATGCTTACGCTCATTTGTTTCATCAATGCAGAGAATTGAGCATCTTTGGCAGCAAGAAAGCAAGAGGTATCCAAGTGATTTTAGCTCAGTAAAGTATGTGTTTTCTCTTTAGTGTAATAAGAGGCAATGGGAGGGATTTCCACTCATGGATTGTTGGTGTTGTGAAATACTTTGAGCATGTTTAGTTTGAGTTTTGAGACTTGTAAATGGCCTATAATTGGTTTATGGTTTGCTATTTTGTATTTTGGAAATGTTTTGGTTATGTGTGCAAGCATGCCCATATTGCTTACAATCTTCATGAGTTGCCATGCTTATTGCTTATCTATGGTCGTGTATTGATGCATATATGTTGGTAATGTTTGTTATAACTTGTATGGATGTTTTGGGCATGCTTAGTTGATGTTAAATGCTTATTTGTGGCTGTTGGATGAGCATTTCCGGTATGAGTACTGATACTCGGGTTTCGGTATCGATACTCAAAGAAATAATTCAGGCAAATCAACACAGGGGTATCGATACGAATAGTTCGTGTATCGATACGCAAGGAAGTTTACTGATACCCTTTTCCAAACTTTGGCTAGTGTCTTTCCACGTAGTGATACAGGCTTAAGGGTACCGATACCTTACTGTTATTTTCAATTAAAAGCATCTTCTTAAGTTCTAAATGTTAAATTTTGGTCCCTGAATGTTGAGCATACAATTGGATGAGTTTGGATGATCCGTTTGTGATGAAAATTGACATGGAAGCATACTACATGACTAATTAAGGATTGGTAATCTTAAAACTGGATTAATCCTGTAATTTTTAGAAATTACAGTTTAGTCTCAAAAAGGTAAATGTATGCAATTGAACCCCTAATCGAACTCCAATCACTGTGTCGTTTTCTTCTAAAAATGTTGTTAAACACACAAGACTTAAATTGCATCCAGAAAGAAAAAAAGTGGTCGTTAATTGAAGTTAGCTTGAACGAGTTGGCTCTAGTTTTCCCCGTGTAATCTTCTTAGTTTGGGTCGGGCTTCTAGGCCGGGCTAATGGGGTTACACTAAATTAGAGGTCCAACACCTCTGACACCTGCTCTCTAACACCACCCCCAGGAGGAGGGGGAGGAGGAGGTAAATTCTCTTCATTAGCATGCCCAACATTCTCATTCCCCAGAGTACCAACTGCAGGCCCTCGCCTCGGTTTCATTCTTACAAGAAATGCAATGTAACCACATCAAACATAAACAACATAAATGATTTGGGTCAACAAAAAGCAAGGATTCCAAGATGCTCAAGTCTTTTAATCAAAACCACTTTTCACTAATAGTATTATAGCAGTGGGTGCCTTTATCTACCCTCCAAAAAATTTAAAACCCAAGAACATGCTCACAAACATTGTGCATCACAATCAACAACCAAAACATCACAAAACTTACCTCACTTACCTTCCCAATGTTCGCAAAACCCGTCGCTCTGATACTAACAAATGTAACCCCCTTAGCTTGGTCTAGTCGTAAGACCGAACCAAGTGAGCTATACGGGGAAAATAGAAGAAAAACCCGCTAAGGTTTCTATAAAGTGTCCACAAGTTCTATATTTTTGCAGATTCCATCTCATATTATTGTTGTTTTTGAGTACATTCTAGGCATAATTAGGATCATGCATTGCATTTTACAGTATTTCTTTACTTTTTCATGCTTTGCTAGATTATCTTTTATTTGATGAAGAAAAGGTATTGTTTTAGTGTACTTTTAGTTTCAGTTACTAGAGGCTGATAGAGGGAGAGAGGAGCTGAGGATATGATGCTGAGACAGCTGACCAAGAAGATGTACTGATGCAGTTCCAAACAGAAACAACAACTAACGAGTAGCTGCCGACGCCCAACCTGCCGCCCAAGACAACAAACTATGGAGTTGGAGAACCAGAGTGTGATCTGTAGAGCAAAAAATTCTGATTCTAACGATGATGTCCATTAAATTTTTCGACGTATGTAGCAGCTGGCAGAGCCACCGAAGGAGAATCTCTGAGATTACTTGCGGAGCAAGGGAACGTGATAAAGTCCACATTCAACTCAAAGAATTTAGAGTTTAAAACCTCATTTAATGTAAAAAGCTACTTTGAAGACTTCTACTTCAAGAAGGACTAGACCTAGCTAATGCCTATATATACCCATTGTAATTCTATTTCAAAACAAGTTAGGTTTTCCTTAGGCATAGTTTAGGTTTTCTTGCCGCCAACATGTTCTAAATTCTTCTTGGGTTTGGGTTATGTTGTAATTAGTGTGAGAACGGTTGTTCAACAGACAACAAACTTTAGACCCTAATCACAAAGTGAATCAGCATATGATCCATAATTTAATTTAATGTAACATACAAGTCTTTTCAAAACAACATTTATGAAACAACTTACTCAAGAAACTATCAAACTTATAATGCATATAAGACCATGTAATCACATCAAGATTTCAAACACATAAAATTAATTTCATTAATCATGATTATTTACTATGTTTCAGTAAGTAACTATCTTACCGTACGAGTTAGACTTTTCATTTCAAGCATCATCACATTCATCATTATTGTGATGCAATAAGGTTCAAAACAACTATTACACATATATGGAACAAGCTTTCAAGGTATAGCTATAGCATCAAATTTAACTTCAAATCTAGCATTAATTATCCAACGAGCAACCATCAAATCACATCACTTTCTTAATGCATAACGAAGGGTATAAGAAAATTTTATCAGCCCACGAAACACAAGAGATAATAGAATGATCTACCATCTTACTGAACATGCAGAATTTAAGCGAGCATACATTTATACCTACTACAATAACTTATATAGCAAACAATCATAGAAATTATAAATAAGGTCCATTACAAACTTACAAACTTGTACCGATACGGTCTACCTCGTACCGATACGGTATGCTTGTAGTGTCATATTTTGCTGGTTTACATGTCCAAACACGTCAAATATCAATGCAACATGTTAACAAACCATAATTAATCACTTAGGTCATGATTCTAAAGGCAAATAATACCAAGGCATGCTTTCAACATCAACACAACATATTTAGCAATCTATAAGCATGCTCCATAAGCATAACAGTCATTTAAGTACCAAAATGCAAACCAAACCAAATACCAGCAATTAAAGGCCATTTACAAGTCTTTTAAGGCACTACAAACTTGTACCAAACCAAGGAGTTCATTACATACGCTCCCAAATTATCAAGGTAACCTCCCATTGCCAACTTATTACTATTGATTTGTTTAAACTTCATACTTGAGCTATGAGTGACGATTGGACTTCTTCACTTGCTGTCTCGCTGCCCGTTCAATCTACATTTTTGCATTGTTGTAAAAAGAGAGCGTAAGCACATTTTCTTAGTGAGGGATGCTCAAATAAAAACCAACCAACAATGCTTTTAAAACCATTTCTCAAATAAAAGTCTCTTTCACATCATGCTCGTTTATCTCATGCGTAAATCCACTTTCAAAGCAAATCATCAATCTTTAAACCACATGTATCATAAGTCTCATGCATTAACCATGATACAACACCTCAAGGCGGAGCTTTTCATGCTTGTATTTTATAAAGCATTTCTCAAAATATAAGCTCACGTATAAAACACATTATACAAAACATTTATAAACCATGATACATGTAAATCTCATATATTTATATTCAAGTGATTCGGGTGGCTACACTCCATCCCAAAACACATGGTGTGGTTGTTCCCACCATAAACTAACTCAGATATGCGGATACACCTTATGGTGTGGCTGTTCCCACCATAAGAAGGGGTAGAACACTTGGTTTGGTTGTTCCCACCAAAGTGTTCACAAGGTGTGGCTATTCCCACCATAGAGCTTGCAAGATGTGGTTGTTCCCATCATGTTTTATCACACGTGTGTACGAATTTTGCTTACATTTTATAGTGCACTCTCATCCTATTGGTCAACATTATATCTGATAGTATCAAGTCTCATCACTTTGCCAATATACACTTTTAAACCATGTTACCTCACTTTTTTTCATATGCATCATTCAAACCAATTTTCATCAAAGTATCTCAAATACATTAAACCATGTATTTAGGCATTTTCTCAAACATGTTACAGACCACTTTCTAAACACATGTATTATCAAAACATAAACATAAGCAACATTTCTCACTTCAAAAACATGAATATAACAGTAGGTAAAACAAGTCTACCTTCAAAACATGTGAATGAATTCATCAAAAACAATGGAAACCGAGAGCGAAATCTTCAATACTTACTTCTAAGCTTAGATTAGTGTTTCAAGCTTAACCTAAACCTCCAAACCTTGCTTTCAAACCTTTGAAAAGCTTTAAAACCAGTTCCACTCACCAACAACACCTCGCTTGCTTTGCTGAGGCAAAATCAAGCTTCCGGATCAACCGCAACTCCTTCCAAAGCGTACGAAACAACATCCCTTAATTCTAATCAAAGCAAAATAGAGGATTAATGCATAACCTTGCATCAAAATCCCCAACAACACAAAACCACAATATCGCCTAACATTGATTAAGCTTTCGCCACCCGAAAGCTATCGAAAACACATGCGAAACCTTTCTAACAAATCGCCAGCCATTACCCAGCAAGAATAACATCAAAAAAACATCAATTTACATTTAAAAACACCTTCTCAACACCAAAGAACCTCCAGCAACAAAACAACCACGCTATCAAGCCAAAAACTCAAAGATTCCAACCTAAGAATCAACCAACTCATCTAGTTTCGGGTTTCCTAAATTAAAATCACTTAATCAACATTTCAATACATCATAATCATGATATAATCTCATTATAAACTCAACAAAACATATTCGAAACAATGATTTCTTGATTTAATCAATTAAACCTCAATTAAACATTATTTAAACCGATTTTCCATAATTGTAACATCAAAACCCAATAGTAACACTCATAAAAGATCAAGAACTTGGGAATTTCATTAAAGAACCTTTCATTAGAGGAGGAGAACGAAACCTTACCTCTAATGATGACTTTTCCCTTCAATTGTAAAAATTTACATGAGAAAACAAAGATAAAATCATAAGATTTTGATAGGAAAACATTAGGAAATCATTTAATGTTAAAAGATAAATCAAATTAAGTGTTTGCCTCAAATCTTTGAAAAAGAAACTGATGTTTGGCGGGAGAGAATTTGAGAGAAAATGATTGGGAGAAAAGGTAGTTACGTAAAATAGATTTTAAGAAACAAATGTCAATTTAATTCCCTCCATCTTGTTTTATTAATTAAAACCACTTTAAAATTGACCAATTAAAAGGAAAAAAAAGTTTGAAATAGACTTTGGATCAATAGCTCCTTAAAGATTCAAAGTTCTGATTTTTTACGATTTAGTGACTAAAAATAGTTTTTCGATCTTTACATTTTGGTTACCAATTTCCAAAATTTCAAACCTCCAAAATCCATTTTCCAAAATTAATCCCACCAAAATTATACATATATTAAATAATGATTTTTAAACACTTTCCCATTTTTTACCAACCTCAAGAACCCTTTAAAATAATTAAATCACGAAACTAGTCTAAGTTATTCAAACCGGTTCTCCCGAACTATCTAGCCTTAACTCGGCTAACTCCTAGGCCTCAAATCGGGGCATTAAAACTCTCCCCCACTTAAGAAATTTCGTCCTTGAAATTTATCTAGTGGAAAAAGATAAGGAAACTACTTCTTCATGTTATCATTCCTTTCCCACGTAGCTTCCTCGGTGTCACCACAACACCTTAACCAACTCTATGGTCTTCCCATGAAGAACCTTGTTGTCCATATCCAAGATCTTAATCAGTTCCTCATTATAGGTCAAATTTGAATTCAACTCAACTTCTTCAATAGGCATAACATGTGACGGATCCGATATATACTTCTGAAGCATGGATATATGGAAAACATCATGTATCTTTTCTAACTCAAACGGTAAACTCAACTTATAAGCCACCGGTCTAACGCACTCAAGCACCTTCTATGGTCCTAAAAACGTCGGACTCAACTTGCCCTTCTGACCAAAACCTCATCACCTTTTTCCAAGGTGAAACTTTCAAAAACACCCTATCACCAACTTCATGTTCAATCTTTTTACGCTTCAAATCCGCGTAAGACTTTCAACGATCAGAAGCCACCTTCAACCAATCAAAAACAAGCCTTACCTTTTCGTCATCCCTTTAAACAAATCCGGCAGAGAAACTAACTTTTGCCCCGCTTCTGCCCAACAAAAAGGCATCCTACACTTCCTACCATACAAAGCTTCATATTGAGCCATTTGTATACTTGCTTGATAACTATTATTATAAGCAAACTCCACCAAAAGCAACTGTTTCTCCCAAAAACCTAGGAAATATATAACACAACACCGCACCATATCTTCAAGCACTTGGATAACTCGTTCAGACTGACCATCCGTTGGAGGATGGTACAAGGAACTGAAATTGAGCCGTGTACCCAAAGTTCTATTCAAACAGTCCCAAAACCTCGCTGTAAACCTTGGATCTCTATCCAAAACTATGGAATCTGGTACACCATGTAACCTCACAACTTCTGCAATGTTCAACTCTGCCAACTTATCCAACGTATACGTAGTATACACAACTATGAAATGCACACACTTCGTAAGACGATCCACAATCACCCAAATATAGTTCTTCTTTGATGGGGTCAAAGGCAAACCCGACACAAAATCCATCGTAATCCTCTCCCATTTCCATTCTGGTATCTTCAAAGGTTGTAACAACCCGGAAGGAAACTGATGCTCAGCTTTCACGTGTTGACAAACCATGCACTTACCCACAAAATCAACAACAACCTTCTTCAACCAAACCTAATAGTACTTATCCTTCAATCCACGATACATCTTAGTACTACCAGGATGAATAGCAAAAGGACTACTATGCGCATTTGTCAGAATATTGCGCCTTAACTCAACATCATCTGGCACAACTATTCAACTCTTAAAACACAAAGCACCATCATCATTAAAACAAAAGTCTGTCGAATTACCATCGGCTATATCCTGAACACGCGACAACAACGAATCATCAAGCAACTGCTTCTCCTTAATCAACTGAACAAAGGAAGGTTTCACTTGCAACTCGGCTATCAATCCACCATCCAGCAACACACTCAATCGCGCAATGTGGCTCTCAACTCCACAACTACCTTCTTACTCAAAGCATTGGCCACTACATTAGCCTTTCCAGGGTGATACTCTATCGTCAAGTCGTAATCCTTAAGCAACTCCAACCATCTCCGTTGCCTAATATTCAACTCTTTTTGAGACATCAAATACTTTACACTTTTATAATCCGTATACACCACAAACTTTTCTCCATAAAGGTAATGTCTTCAAATCTTCAACGCAAACACCACAATAGCCAACTCGATATCATGCGTAGGATAATTGCTCTCATGCACCTTCAACTGCCTAGATACATACGCCACAAATCTTCCGTCTTGCATCAACACACACCCTAATCCCACATATGATGCATCACTAAAAATCACAAACTCTTTACCCGATTTGGGTTGAATCAAGATCGGAGCTCAGGTGAAAGCTTCCTTCAACTTCTCAAAAGCTTGTTGTCGCATCTCCGTCCACTCAAACTTAACATCCTTTTGCAACAACTTCGTCAAAGGAGCAGTAACCTTAGAAAAACCATCCATAAAACAATGATAATAACCCGCTAAATCCAAGAAACTACAAACCTCTGACACTGATTTAGGTTGTTTCCAATTCACAACCGTCTCAACTTTTTGAGGATCCACACGAATTCCTTCCGCCGACACAACATGACCAAGGAACACAACTTCTATAATCCAAAATTAACACTTGCTCAACTTAGCATATAATTGATTGTCCAACAAGGTCTGTAACACAATCCACAAATGTCTATCATGATCCTCCTCGGTACGTGAATACATAAGGATATCATCAATAAACACAACTGGAAAATGATCCAAGAACTCATGGAACACCCAATTCATCATGTCCGTGAAAGCCGCGGGCGCATTTTCCAACCCAAATGACACCACCAAAAACTCATAATGCTCGTAATGAGTACAGAACATCGTTTTCGACACATCTCTACCTTTCACCTTCAATTGATAGTATCCCGATCTCAAATCAATCTTGGAAAACACTGTTGCACCGCAGAATTGACCGAATAGGTTGTCAATTTTTGGTAAAAGATATTTGTTCTTTATCGTCAACTTGTTCAGTGGTCGATAATCGATGCACATTCTAATAGTGCCTTATTTCTTTTTCACAAACAACACCAGCGCTCCCTACGGCGACACACTGGGCCTAATAAACCAACGATCTAAAAGCTCCTGAAGTTGTGTCTTCAATTCTTTCACTTCTTTGCGTGCCATGTGATACAGAGAAATAGACACTAGAGCCGTATCCATATACATCTCGATACAAAACTCTACCTCTCTATCCAGCGGCAATCCAGGCAACTCTTCCGGAAATACCCCTGGAAAAATTTCAAATAGTCTGGATATCTTGGGGACGTACCTCCTTCATATTCGGATTCATAACATATGCCAAGTATGCTTGACATCCTCCATGCATCAACTTTTTTGTTTCCATTGACGAAACAACATTGGAAAAAACTTAACATTCTCACCTCCCACCACAACCTCATAATCATCGACAAGCTTTAATGAAACACGCTTGGATTCACAATCTACCACAGCCATATGCTCGGTTAACCAAACCATACAAAAAATAACATCAAAACCATAGAAAGGTAAATCCATCATATCAACCGCAAATACATGTCCTTGAACCTTCAACGGACATCTCCTATAAAAACTCCTAACAACAACTGCCTCACCAAACGAACTCATCACTTGCATACCCACATCTGACAACTCAACCGGTATGTCAAGCAACTTTGTATGATCACTTAAAATATATGAATGCTTGGAACCAAAATCAATCAAAGAAAGTAGTGACAAGGATTGCAAAGTAAACGTACCTACAATCACATACGTGTCATTCATTCCCTCGCTGTGTGCATACACCCTAGCCGGTCCACCTCCCTCAAGCTGAACTGCCACAATATGAGCAACATTCATTCGAACATCGTCACTATGCTGAAAGTTACCTCGGCCACGCCCACGGCCCCTAAGAAGCTCAAAAACACGCACTGGTGCTTGTCTAGCTTGATCAGGACAATCACGCTTTATATGACCATGAGAACCACAACCCCAACAAGCAATAGGATTACCCCAGCACTCTCCATGATGTCGCCTCCCAAAACGATTACACTCGGGCAAACGAACAACCACATTCTGACCCTGCTGCCCGCGACCCATATTACCGCCACCACCACGCCCCTAATCCAGATAAAACTTCTTATCACGCTTCCTCTTGTAACGATCCCTTCCTCCGTCAAACTCAACAACCCTCTTCCCGGAACTAGAATTCCACACACGAGAAGGCAAACCTAAACTCTGCTCAATGTCATTAGCACGAGCGGCCAAGACGTCGGAATCTGTATACTTCGTAGCTAACATATGTCTTTACATCCTTCACCAAGCCGTACAAGAAGTGATCACATCTCTTGTATTCGTTCGGAACCAAATTAGGGGCATGATGGCTCAATCGAACAAAATGTACTTCATACTCGAAAACAGACATGTTCTCTTGCATCAAGGCCATAAACTCTTGCTTCTTCTTGTCTTTATAACGAACACCCAAATATTTCTTCCGGAAAGCATTTCCAAAGAACTCCATGTCACCTCCGCAGATTCCATCCCCACAATAGTGGTAGTCCACTACGAATAAGCACCTCCCTGAAGTAAGGATATCGTACAGCCCAGCTTGGGCACATATGTGCACTCCATCTGACCAAGAATCCTCTGAGTGCTCTCAAACCATGCCTCAAAACCTTCCGAAGACAAACCTCTAACTTCGGTGCCACCCAGACTGCGTAGAAGCTCCAAGGGTAAACTAGCATTGATCGCAGATTGTGGCGCAACCACACTCATACCCGCTACCACAGCCTGAAAAGCTCCAGCTGTAGCCTGAATCAATGGTGTCATATCACCGACAGCCTGACCCTGCGCTACTGAGGTCCAACACTTCTTGTACTGTAACCCCTCGATCCGGTCTAGATGGTAGACCGAACCGAACGGGTCACACGAGGAATATTGAAGTAAACCGGGAAGTTTACTCTAATAAACAACCCTAATTTATTTTCTTTTTATCTTGTCTAAATGCTCATTATGATCCTAAGTGTTTAACATCGCATCGGAACATTTATAACTCAATCAAACATTGAATAAGACTCGATTGCATATAATTATGATTTTAGGGACCATTTTGCAAACATGACAAATTACGAGGGATTCTTCAAATTTTAGACTACCATCTTTAAATTAATAATTTTACAAGCATCTTAGTCAAATCTCAACTCAAATCAATCATTCAAGCTCACTTAAATGCATCCACAACATTCGAGGACTAAAACGCAAATAAACAAAACTTCAGAATATTCAAACAACTAACTTACCAGCCTGCCGTTTCGGTACAGGCTAGCCCTGTATCAAAATAGGCGTAATAAAACAGGTTCACAGAGCTCAGAACACTGTCCCATATCGAAACACCCTTTGTGGTGCTTCGGAACAGAGGTTTCCAGTGGCAAAATATACCGGAACAGACCTCCCCTATTTCGAAACCCTTAGGCCATTTCAGGCTCACTATTTCGGTACAAGATCTAGTGTACCAAAACACATGGGCCTGTAATGACACTTTTTGCTGGTTTTTCACACTTTAATCCATCCTAAACCATTCCAACATGCATCAAAGGTAAACTATAGGCATGCAACCTAGCAACCAAGCCATGAAAGATACCAAAATGCATAGCAAAGCACAACCAATATCCAAAGGCCATCTACAAGTCTAAAACAACATTAAACACATGCTCAAATAGGGAGTTTACACAAATCTCCCAAAACACAACGTATCCTCCATTTCCCTTATTATTATAGTCTAAAACGAAACATACATTCTAAAGCGAAGTCTGTTGGAATTCCCTTGCCTCTTGCTGCCTCCAAACCACAATTATTTGCATTGATGGACAAGAGTAGAGCGTAAGCACACAAGGCTTAATGAGGAATGCTCAAAACCAAAATACCATCAATGCATTAAAACCATTTTCATGCTCACATTGAAATCTCATTTCAATCTACTAACATCCTTTGAAAAGCCATTATGCCCTTTTTAAAACCATGCACTTTCCTTAACAAATCAGCATGTTAAACATAATGCAACATGTGTTATAATCACAACAACAAATCCATTGCTAGCACTCAACTTAAGCCTTCTCAGGCATAGCTACCGTATGCCAAGTTTAAAGAGTAAAACATGAATTTTCATTTTGATGCATCATAAACCATATCATAACACATTATCAATTATATTGGCTCACAAGTGATCATCAAAATGTTCATTTCTCAGAACCACATCGGATACGCAAATTCACAAGTGTTATCCCAACACTTCATACATTCTCATCGGCATCGCAAGGTTCACACACGGGAGCTACCCTCCACCGTTGTGACACCTGTGGTAGAGTATTCGGTACACCATATAAACCCCTCAACACCACTCATCCATAGATGTATAACCCCACTAACGAGAGACGGGATACTATACACTTTCCTCATTCGTTAAGGTACTTGGATGGAGTATTCAGTACACCGTATAAACCCCTCAGCATCCAAGGCAACTTGTTTATAGTGCACTCAATCCTATAACCGGCTAACTATATCTGATTTCATTTATAACCCAATTTCACAACATCACTTGCCAATATAATTCGTATTTAGCATAACCTCGCTATTTTCAAAGCATTACCAATAAGCCTCATTTCCAAGCATAAAATCATGCTTCATAATACAAGTATAAGCATATACTTATAAGGACCACTTACCATGTGCATCCTTCATCAATATAACATCAAAAACAGTAAATTATTTACTTCAAATCATGCTTTAAACAGTAGGTAACATGCATTTAAAATAAAGTGCATCAATAACTCATAATAGCACAATCTGAGGGAGAAAATCCTTTTACTTACTTCCAAACTTAGTAAAGCATTTCAAGCTTACATTAAGTTCCTAATACCACCTTTAAAGTGTTTCAAAACTAGAAAATACGTTCTCACTCACCGACTCAGGAAACCAAGATTCACCAACGTGAAATTATGTGTCTAAAGCCCCCGAAATTTCACCGATTGCTTCTGATGTATTCTCCCCTATTTATATCACACAAGAACAGAGGATTAATGCATCATAATCACCATCAACTTAAACAATCTCACTGCTCTGCCTAAAAACACCAAAACGCTCATCCGAAACAACTAAAATTACCTTCGATTGCTCTCTAAACTAAGCCAAGCCATAACCAAACACTTCCATCTCATTTTAAACATCAATCAACATCCAAATTCAACCTAATTTCATCCTTATATCTACAGAAACTCAGATTTCACACAAACACCACAAAAACCCAAAATCTAACAATCTAACAATTAGAGGTTCAACTCATTTCGGGATTACATTCATAAAACTTTTATTTCCACATCAATTAACATCCAAATTATGATTAAAATCAGTCTCAAAACAATCAAAATAGTACCTTAACGAAAATCTTGAAAATTCATCTTACAAAGCTTAATTTAGCAATTTTCACCAATTGAATTACAAAATCTTGTTATGAAACAAAACTAGAGAGCCAAAGACTTAGGAATTTCAATAAAGAACCTTGATTAGAGGAGAGAAAAGAAAGATCACCTCTAACACAAGCTTTCCCCTTGATTTGCAATGATTTTGAAGAAATCCTTAAAGAAAACTTTAGCTAGTTGTTGTAGAAATCCATGGTTATCATTTAGGAATCAAAAGTAGATGAAATGAGATAAATCTCTGGAGATTTTGGTGATGAAAAGAGAGTTTGGCTGCTGAGAAAGTTGAGAGATAAGTTTAGAGATAAGTTTAGAGAAAAGTAGTTACGTAAGAAAATCATTAGGCTTTTAAAAATCTCTTTTCGTAAAGTCCATTTATTAAAACATTTAATTAGATCATTTAAAACATAAAATCAAGGAAATAGCTGATCACACCTAGGTGTAATAGCTTCCTAAGGATTCTAAGTTTTGGCTCTCTTCAATTTAGCCATTAAAACGAAACTTGCAACTTTTACATTTTAGTCAACAAACGAAATGTCAACTTTCCAAAAATCATTTTCCAAAATTACCTTCAGTTTCCCTCAATATATATTTCAAGAGGATTTTAGAAAAATTTTGCATGATTTTATCACATCCCGAGCAAAGTTTTCCCTGAACCGACTACGAACTGTCCTAGAGCTCTAATTGTAAAGTGCTCATAAGTCCTATATTTTTTATGCATTCCATATCATAGTATTGATGTTCTTAAGTGCATTTTTGGCATATTTAGGTACATGCATACATTATTTACAATATTCTTTGCTTTGTCTTGTTTTTGTTGAATATCTTTAAATTGGTAAGAAAAGATATTATTTTAGTTTAGTTTCAGATGCTAGAAGCTGTCAGGAGGAGGAGAAACCAGAGGAGCTGATGCTGAGGAAGTAGACCAAGGAGCTGTACTGAAGCAGTTCAACAAAGAGAGAGATGTTGTCGAGTAGCTGCCGCCACCATATCTGCCGCCTAGGGCAGCAACTTAGGGAATTGGTAAATTGGAGTGCGATTGGAAGAGCATAATTTTCTGAGTCCAATGAGCCCATCCATGCAATTTATTGATGCATGAAACAGTGGACAGAGTCGCCAAAAGAGAAGATCAAGGCTTGCTTTCGGCACAAGGCAACGACAAGAAGAGTCCAAATTCAAGTCAAAGAAGTAAGAATTAAAGGATGCATTTAATGCAAAAGCTACTTTATCATGAGGAAGACTTCTACTCCAAGGAGAACTTAACCTAGGCCATGCCCTATATATACCCGACCTTACTTTGTATTTTAAACAATTCATAGTCGGCATAGCTTATGTTTCTCTTGTGTTTTCTTGCCGCCGCTATGTTCTAAATTCTCTAGGGATTTGGGTTGTGTAGTAAAGTAGTTGTGAGAACGATTGTTTAGGTTTATGTTTGTTATTGCAATAAATTCAAGGTTTGTTTATTTTATATTCTTCATTGTTTTTAATTGAGTCGGAAGATTGATTGTGAGCAATCCATTTGTTTGGCATCGAGAGAGTTAAACTCACGAAAGAAGTAAGCACAATCTCATCAGTACCAGCTGTTGATCAATCCAGCCTAGACATAGGTTAGAGTTTAAGGCGGCTAAAAGAGGACGAACCAAAGGTTAGTGTTCATTGCATGATTCACGTTGACGGGTATTATCTGCTGCGGGCATCAACAGTATTCTGACTTAGACATAAGCTGAATCATCATCAAAGCATTCTGTCAGGCCTTGAAGGTCTGCCGAGTTTGCCGCCAAGCCAATCGTCCGTTCCACCTTCCGAGGCAGCGAAAGTGTCGAAGAACCAATCTGCCATCTTCTGTCGAGGCGGCAAAGTCTAGCAGCGCAATACAACTTAATCTATTCAATACAATTTCACACTACGGAGCAGCATAACCTGACCCATTCTATCACCCTAATCTCTTCTCTTAATTACTTGTGTTGTTTTACTTTTCCTTTAAACAAAATGAAATTTACTTGTGCATTTAAATATTCCTTGTGTAGGAACTTATATTCGAGTTAGATGTTCAATCCTCGTGGGAGACGATATCTTTTATATTACAACTTGACAAGAGTGTGTACTTGCGCTCATATTTAGAGAACACCTAATCGCTCTACAAGTATTTGGTGTCGTTGCTGGGGATTGGCAACAGTAAATTTGGCTTTATTTTTCTGCACTTTTTATTTCATTTAATTTCAGTTTTTATTTTCCCTTTTTATTCAATAAATTTTTTTACAGTTTTCTTGTCTGGTGCATGACCAGAGCCAACCCATCGACCGAAACCGTTTTCATAGACGAGATCAAACGAAGAGCAAGAGAACTAAAGAAAGAAGCAAGAGAAGCCCTTGGAAAAGCTAAGGAAGTAGGAAAAGGAGAGACAACCATGCATAACGGCCAAGATGACAACCCTGCCAACAATGCTCGAGACGGCAGAGATGGGTAGCAAGATCCACCACCTAGGCAGCAGCCCCCAATTCAGCCCAAGCAGTAACAGTATGTGTAAACAAAGGATTTGACCCAACTGTTGCAGAGCTTGAAATTGAAGCGGATCACTTCGAGCTGAAACTAGTGATGTTCAACATGATAAACACATTGAGGCAATTTGGAGGAACTGCCACGGAAGATGCTTGACAGCACTTGAGGGGATTTCTTGACATTTGCAAAGCTTTTAGGATACATGGAGTCCATCAAGATGTGCTTAAGTTGAGATTATTTCCCTATTCACTAAGGGATAGGGCAAAACAGTGGCTAAATAACTAGTCGGCAGGATCATTCAACACTTGGACAAAGTTGTGCAAGGACTTCCTCGATCGTTTTAGCCCTACAAACATAACTGACAGATTAAGAAACGAAATCATTGTCTTTCGCCAAGGATATGACGAACCAATGTATGAAGCTTGAGAGAGATACCAACAGATGCTAAACAACTGCCCGCTTCACGGTTTCCCATCCTGGACTCAAGTGTCGATGTTTATAATGGAGTAAATCAGCCAACACGAATGATGCTCGACGCTTCAGCCAATGGAATCATCCTGGATAGACCACCCTAAAGCCCGCGGCGGCGGCATAAGGCGGCCAATTGTTGTGAATGAAGTAGAAGCCACCGAGTCTGTCATTGCCTGCCTAGATTAACTGACACATTTGGTGATGAATATGGCCAAACCCGCTGGGAAAACATATGAGGCTAAGGCTGTGGAGCCCTTTTTTGATGAGTGTGGGGGCAACCATGATCCCTCCAAATGTAGTGAATCCGCCAATTTTATGGGAACTTATGAGAGGAACAGGAGACCCAACACCAACACATACAATCCGGGATGGACAAAGCACCCAAATTTCTCCTAGAGTAACCCTAATACGACTGCAAATCCAAACCAGCAACCAAGAGGATATCAGCAGAACCTGTCCCGGCAGCAACCTCAGCAGCAACAGAATATGAGCAATAATTCATTAGAATTTACTTTACATACTTTTATGTCTCGCACTACTGATTTTATTGTTCGTACTAATAAATTCATTAACAAGACTAAGTCCTTCATGGACAGGACTGAGATGCGGATGAACAACCATGAGGTAGCAATAAAGAACCTGGAGACCCAGTTCGGGCAGTTCACTGAGATCATAATCAACAGGACAATAGGGGGCATCATCCAGCAACAGTGAGGCAACGACAAATCCCACTTTTGAGCAATGCAAAGAAATAACAACAAGAAGTGGAAACAACTAGATGATCCTATAGTTGAGAAGCCAAAGGAAAAGCAACCAGAACCGCCCGCCGCAGCAGTACATGAACAATCTACTGTGGCAGCAAAACAAATTGATGCCCAGGCAGAAGAGATAGACGACAACCTTGAGACAGATGATCTTGAACCCCCACAGATAAAATTTCCTTGTAAAGAATGCATCCAGGACATCTGTCTACCGCCGCCCTTCCCCAAAAGGCTTAAATAGTAAAAGCAAGAGCACCAGTTCAAGAAATTTATGGATATTCTATAGTAGGTGCACATCAACATCCCACTCGTGGAAGCCATACAAAATATGCCAAATTATGCAAAAAATTTAAAAGATATGATTTCAAAAAGAAGGAGAGTTGGGGAATTCGAAATAGTGGTAGTAACTAAAGAATGCATGGCAATGTTGCATAATAAGGTGCCGCCCAAGAGGACTAATCCAGATAGCTTTATCATTCCATGCAAGATAGGTAGCAACCATGACATGAGAGCTCTATGTGACCTAGGAGCAAGCATTAATCTGATGCCCAAGGTTGTCTTCAACAAATTAGGAATTGGAAAAGCAAAACCAACTTTCATCATGCTCCAACTAGCTGACCATTCTTTTGTGCAACCGGAAGGAAAAGTTGAAGACATCCTTGTACGAATAGGCAACTTCATTTTTCCAGCTGATTTCCATATCTTGGACTGTGAGGCAAACGAGAACGCCCCATCATTCTTGGGCGACCATTCTTAGCTACAAGCATAATATTAATAGATGTGGATAATGGGGAACTCATAATGAGGGTTGACAATCAGAACGTAAAGATACATGTTTTACAGCCATGAAACCAGTCAAGGAAAAAGAAGTATGCCAAGACACACATGCCTCCAAAGCTAGCACAGAAACAAAGCAAGGCAGCAGCCGCCAGGGCAGAATGCAGAGCAGTAACAAAGATCCTGAGGAGCAAGATAACCCACCTGGACGAAAAGAAAATCACAACCAACTTAAGAAGTGGTTATGTTTGGGAGATGCACTCTATGCACTCCCAACATAACTTAATTTATTTTTAATCTTTCTTTTTATTTTTATGTTTTAGGAGTAGATTTTAATTTATTGCAATTTATTTTCCACATTTTTATTTTCTATAGATTTTAAGTTTTCTTTATCTTGGTAATTATTTTTATTTTAAGTTTAGGAATAAATAAGAAGGACCAAGAAGAAGGCCCAACAAGGAGCCCGCCCACCATGCCGTTGAAACAACTGAAGGTAGCACAACGGCTAGATTACTACTAACGGCTAGCTTCCAATGACTACAGCGTTACGGGCATCTAATCACGTAACACGTGCTGCAAAATCTACCCATTGGGAATTTAATGCCACCACGGCATCTCTTAGCAACCCCTATATATACCTCACTATTTCATTCATTTTCATCACTTCATCTCCTTGTTTAACCTCTTCTGTGTTCACTTGCTTTCTTAATATTTTCTATTTTCAGTTACTTTCAGATTACAATTGTCTCACTACCATGGCATCATCACAATCCAAACCCGCATTCCACAAAATCTTCTTCGAGCTAGACCAGAAAAGGCACATAACATAATTTGCCAACCGAGCAGTTTGGGAGGAGCAGGGGTTTCACTACTCGCAGTAGACAGGATACTTAGGTCTCGAGCCTGCCCTGTTCGAGAAAATTCATAGCCAAGGGTGGGAGATCTTTGCAAAGCATCCCGAGGTGGCCAAAATCACCCTTGTCCGAGAGTTCTACGCCCACCAACCCCGCCCATAAATCCTATTTGTTTTTGTTAGAGGGGAGGCTGCAAAACTCAATGCCGCCACCATCAACAAGTTCTATGGGCTGCAGATGGACGATAACCCCCATGAGGAATAGCGACAGAAATTGACAGCAGCTGACTACGACAGAATGAAGGACATGCTATGTGAACCAAACACCCCGTGGCTGGCAGGGAAACAATTATAGTTCTGTTCAGCGCCGCCGTCTGCTGCCGGAGGCAATGCTGTGGAACACATTCATCAAGCGACGTCTGTTGCCCACATCCCACAACACGATAGTTGACCGGCCTCGTCTCGCCCTGATCCACTCAATCATGAACAACCGGCCGATCAATGTGGGAGACATAACTTGCAAAGAGATCCACAACTGCTACTAGAAGTCGAAGGACATACTCTACTTCCCCTCACTCATCACCGGTCTTTGCGCGAACTTCAACGTCTCTTCCGACTCAAAAGATGTGCTGACACCATCACGGGAGGGCTGGACCAGAAAAGCCAGGCTCCAGATGATGCAGGCGCCTGAAACAGAGCCAATCACACCGTCCCAGCCGTCGATAGACAACACAGCTGCCCTGACAGCAAGAGGCAGTACTGAGGCTGCCCAAAACCCTGAGGTCATCCAGCTACTCCACAGATTGATCGAGAGCAACAAGAGAATTGAGCAGCAGCAGCTGACTTTCATGAAGTATGTTGGGGAAGTTCAAGAGGCCTTTGTGGCCTATCTTCTACAGAAGTTTCCCAACGGCGGCCTCTCCCTGGCCAGATTCCTTGAAGAATTGGCCGCCGCAGCTGAACCAAGAGAGGCTACACCGCTAGAAGCTACTGCCCGCCATGCCGCTTTCCGTTGCCAGATGCCTTCTCCAGCACGATACTCGTCCTACTCCCCCACCTCCTCCTCTCACACGGTGGCCGACACTCCAAAAAGGCATCACCAACAATACTCTCCAGCTCTAACAGTGGCAACAGTGGCCGACACCTCCCCGTCCAAGGATTCCGGGCAGCAAACGACAGCAACCAGGGAACCAACAGCAACAGCAGAGCTATCGGCAGCACCTATGGCGAAACCAAGCAGGAAAAGGAAGCAGCATATAATCTCAGCTGAACCGGCACCGAAGGATGATGACTCAAAAACTAAACCAGTCCACATTGAACCTCCGCCTCTGAAACTCCAACAACATCTCCACAATCCGACAACTTCTAGCGTTGTTTCTTTTCTTTCTTTTTACTTCTTGTTTTTCTGTTTTTTATTTATCTTGTCTTTTATTTTTTCTATTTTTATTATTTTGTGCATTGAGGGCAGTGCCCATCTCGAGTTTAGGGGGGATTATCACTCATTTTTAGGCATTAATTAGATCATATAGGTTACATATGTACTTGCCTTTAAATTAATCAAAAGAAAAAAATTGTTAGAACTTGTGCCTATGATAGGATAACCGATTAAATTTTTTGCACCATTAAATAAAATGAACTTAATTTTTGGAAAAGCATGAAGAAAACTTAGAATTTTTTTATAATTTCCAAAAATTAAAAACACTACCGCTACTTGCTGAATTTGATTGAATTTCTGATAAACATTGCCTGGTTGAATTATTTGTAAATTTCTAACATGGTTGTAGGTAGCTGCCGTGACAGAAAACATACAGAAAAAATGATGAAAAGCACTGCCACGGCAGGAAGAAAAAAAATATATGATGTTTTTCCCTAGAGGTGCCCAAAATAGGCTCTAGGAAGAATCATGTGCCAAGGACACTCCGCTGCTATCAAAGTCCATGTATTTGAATTTTTTTGAAGTGACGGACAAATTAGCATGAGTGAATGAAAGTCTTCACGGGATGACTCTACTCAATGGGTTCGGGGTTTTGTAGTTTGCTCCTATCTTAATATTAGACCTAAAGAGTAGTTGTGATAAGTTGAAGCCCTTACTGCCATGATTATAAATTGTGCTTAATTGTGTTGCCTCGGCAGCAACCTTATATCACCTTGACAACATCTTTGTTTACTTAGAATATTCTTCAGATTCAGCATGTACTCAGATTTTGCACACACTGAACTGGCATTATAGTTTAATTCTGAGGTAATTCGTGTTATTCTCCTTTCACTAAATCTTATTTTAGGTGTCATGGCCTTGAGGTGCTAAATCAAGTTTAAAATAGGTTTTTTCTTTTTGATTAGTGCAAGGGAAAGTATGTTTAGGATTGCATTACTTGAGGACAAGCAATAGTTCAGGTTTGGGGGTGTGTAAAGTGCTCATAAGTCCTATATTTTGTATGCATTTCATCTCATATTATTGTAGTTCTTAAGTGCATTTTAGGCATATTTTGGTACATGCATGCATTATTTACAGTATTCTTTGCTTTGCCTTGTTTTTGTTGAATATCTTTAATTTGGTAAGAAAAGATACTATTTTAGTTTAGTTTTAGTTTCAGATGCTAGAAGATGTCAGGAGGAGGAAAAATCAGAGGAGCTGATGTTGAGGCAGCAGACCGACGAGCTGTACTGAAGCAGTTCAACACAGAGAGAGATGTTGCCTAGTAGTTGCCACCGCCATATCTGTCACCCAGGGCAGTAACTTAGGGAATTGGTAAATTGGAGTGTGATTGGAAGAGCATAATTTTCTAAGTCCAATGAGCCGATCCATGCAATTTATTGATGTCGAAAATAGCGGACCGAGCCGCCAAAAGTGAAGACCAAGGGTTGCTTGCGACACAAGGCAATGACAAGAGGAGTCCAAATTCAAGTCAAAGAAGTAAGAATTAAAGGATGCATTTAATGCAAAAGCTACTTTATCATGAGGAAGACTTCTACTCCAAGGAGGACTTAACCTAGGCTATTCCCTATATATACCCGACCTTACCTTGTATTTTAGACAATTCATAGTCGGTATAGCTTAGGTTTCTCTTGTGTTTTCTTGCTGCCACTATGTTCTAAATTCTCTAGGGTTTGGGTTGTGTTGTAAAGTAGTTGTGAGAATGGTTGTTTAGGTTTTAAGTTTTTTATTGAAATAAATTCAAGGTTTGCTTATTTCATGTTCTTCATTGTTTCAATTGAGTCGAAAGATCAATTGTGAGCAATCCATTTGTTTGGCATCGAGAGAGTCAAACTCACGAAAGAAGTAAGCATGTTCTCATCAATACCAGGTGTTGATCAATCCAGCCTAGACATAGGTTAGGGTTTAAGGCGGCTAAAATAGGACGAACCAAAGGTTGTTGTTCATTGCAAGATTCACGCCGACGGGTATTATCTGCAGCGGGCAACAACAGTATTCTGACTTAGACATAAGCTGAATCATCATCGAAGCGTTCTGTCGAGTTTGCCGTTGAGCCAATCGCATTTTCCATCTGCCAAGGCAACGAAAGCGTAGAAGCACCAAACTGCCATATTCCGTCGAGGCAACAAAGTCTGGCAGCGCAATACAACTTAACTTATTCAACAGTTTCACACTACAGAGCAGCATAACCTGACCCATTCTATGAACTTAATCTCTTCTCTTAATTACTTGTGTTTATTTACTTTTCCTTTTAACAAACTAAAATTTACTTGTGCATTTAAATATTCCTTATGCATGAACTTATATTCGAGTTAGCTGTCCAATCCTCTTGGAAGACGATATCTTTTATATTAGAACTTGACAAGAGTGTACACTTGCGCTCATATTTAGAGAACACCTAATCGCTCTACACTAATCTAGATTCATCAAGCCCTAAATCGGCTTTAAAACCTCTAGGCCTAAAACTGGGGTGTTACACGCACCAACTCCAGCTTCGACTCCATCACCAGGAGGAGGAGGTGGCAATTCCTCATTACCCTCATTCTCCACAACATCACGCGCACTTTTTCAAAGCTCTCGTCTCGGTCCCATGATGAAAATAGTATAAACCTCTAGCATATAAATGCAACAATAAAAATAGTTTGGCCAGCCAGAAGCAAAAATCCAAGACACTTACTTTTTAAATCAAAATATCTTTACATCAATAGTAATAATGGCAATGAGTATCCCCAAACTCTACCCCAAATCATCACATGACAACTCATACAACATGTTATCAAACACCGTACATTGCACACAATATGTCAACCTGTTTCTGATACCAGCAAGTGTAACCCCCTTGACACGGTCTAACCATTTACCGACTCGAGCAAGTTACATGGGGAATATTGAAGTAAACCGGTGAAAAATTACCTCAATAAATGACCCTATTTTTTATTTATCTTGTCTAGATGCTCTTAGGAATCCTAAGGTGATCATGCTCACAGCAAACAAAATTACAAATCAGACGAAGTCAATTTGTAACCCCCTCGACCCGGCCTACGCGAGACACCGAATCGAATGGGTCACACGGGGAATATTGAAGTAAACTGGGAAGGTTTACCTCAATAAACAACCCTATTTTTTTATTTTATCTTGTCTAGATGCTTGTTACAAACCTAAGTGTTTAATGTTGCAGCGGATTATACATAACATCAGTCGATCATCAATTGCATACATGAACAGCTCTTATGGACCAATTTGCAATCTTGGCAAATTACAAGGATGTTTTCCCAATTTTAGATTACCATCTTTAGATTAATCATATTACATGTATCTCTATCAAAAATCAGCTCAAAATAATCATTCAAACTCATTTAATTGCATCCAAAACATTCAGGAACCAAAACGTAAAGATTCAGAACTTCAAAAATAATCCATCAACTAACATAACCGTCATCTGTTTCGGTACATGCTAGCCTTGTATCGAAACGAGTGTATCGAAACGGTACTTCATGGCTCGGAACATAGGCTCGTATCGAAACACCTTTGAGGTGTTTCGAAATTATGGTCTCTTGTGGAAAAATGTACCGGAACATACCTACCTCGTTTCGAAACACTAAGGCCATTTCAGGCTCATCATTTCAGTACATGCTCGAGTGTACCAAAACACATGGGCCTGTAATGACACTTTTTTCTGGTTTTTCAGTACTAAAACCATCCTAAATCAATCCAACATGTTTCCAACATGCATACATCATACTTACACATTAATCCACAAGCAATCATAGCATATTTAGCATCATATAATGGAAATTAGCATTAATGGGAAACTAAAGGCATGCAACCTAACAAATAAGCCACTCAAGAGGCAAAACTCAAACCAATACTCCAAAAACCAAATATAAGCCTTTTACAAATATAAATCCATAAAGCAAACATTCTGTATTGATGAATAAAAAGAGCGTAAGCACAAAAGGCTTAGTGAGGAATTCTCAAAACCAAAACATCATCAATGCATTTAAACCGGTTTCTAAACTACATTGAAATCTCATTTCAATTAACACAAAGTATCATTTAAAATCCATCATGCCATCCAAAAACCATGCACTTTTCTCATTCAAATTCAACATGAAAACCTTATGAAACATGTGTTAAGCAACCAACAGCAAATCCCATTTGCTAAACTCAATTTAAGCCTTCCCAAGCATTTCCACACATGCTAAGCTTAAATAGTAAAACCATGCATTTTCAATATTATGCAACATAATACATTTTAAATTACATCATTTCTCATATTGGCTCACAAGTGATTAGCAACAAGATCATTTCTCAAAAACCACATCGGATACACGGATTACCAAGTGTTGTCCCAAACATTTCATACACTCTACCGGCATCTCAAGGCTCACACACGAGAGCTACCCTCCACCGTTGTGACACTCATGGTGGGGTATTCAATACAATCAAAACCCTTTAACACCACTCATCGGTAGATGTATAGCCCACTAACGAGAGACGGGACACTAAACATGGTTCACACACAGGAGGTATCCTCTACTGTTCCGACACATTAAACATTCCTTGATCGTTAGGGTACATGGATAGAGTATTCGGTAGAATTTCAACCCCTCAACATCCAAGGCGACTTGTTTATAGTGCACTCAATCCTATAGTCGTTTAGCTATATCATATAGCATTTTTAAAAGTATTTCCATTTCATCACATATTTCATTATTTTCAAAGCATCAATTACCAATCCATATTCTCAAGCATCAAACCATGCTTAAAACCACAAGTATAAACGTATACTTACAAGGATCACTTACCATGTGCATCATTCGTCATTATATCATCAAAATCAGCAATTCATTTACCTCAAATCATGCTTTATAAGTGACGGTATGCAATCTAAAACAAGTGCATCAACAAACTCATAATAGCACAATCCGAGGGAGAAAATCACTTTACTTCCAAACTCAGTAAATCGTTTCAAGCTTAAACTAAGTTCCCAAAACCACCTTTTAAGCGTTTCAAAGCTGGAAATCTCATTTCCACTCATCGACACGTGAAACCTCAATCGCCAACGCGAAAATCAAGCGTCTGAAGTCCCTGAAACTTCGCCAAATGCTTCCAAAGATTCATCCCTTGTTTATACCATACAAGAACAGAGGATTAATACATCTCAATGCATTAAAACCACCAGCAAAAACTAAAAACCCGCAGCTCTGTCCAAAGGCACTTAAAAGCCTATTCTAAACAACTGAAAACTCAATCGATCTTACTCGAAACTTAACCCAGCCATAATCCATCACTTCCATTAACTTTTAGCCATCAATCAACATCCTAATTACATCTAATAATGCCCAGCAACACTAGATTCACATTTCCAAGCCAAAAACCCATAATTAACAACCTAAACTTTTAGATATTCAAACCTAATCAAGGATTATTATGATTGAGCCATTATTTCAACATCATTTAATATCGAAAACAACTTTAAAATCAATCTAAAATCAACCAAAACAGTGCCCAAATGAAAATCTTGGAAAATCACCACATAAAGCCATTTTTAGCCAATTTCCCATTAATCAACTATAAAACAAAGTTAATAAACATACTTAGGAGGGACAAGACTTGGGAATTTCATTAAAAAAACCTTGATTAGAGGAGTTAAAGGAAATCTTATCTCTAACCTTGCCTTTTCTCCTCAAATGACAAGATTTTGATGAAATCTTCAAGTAAACTCAATGATATTTGATAGGAGAATCAAAGAACTCTTTAGCTATTCAAAAAGGATTAGAAAAGATGGAAAATCTCTCCGTTGTTTTTAGAAAAGAAAGAGTGTTTGGCTGAGTGCAAAATGAGAGAAATTAGTTACGTAAACTCTTCTCTTATTTTAATTAAAATTCCATTTTTAATATGAAACCCTTTTCAAAATCTTTTTATTGGAATAATTAAAATGGTCAGTTTGTAAGAAAAGGCCCACAAAAAGATATAAGCTCCATAAAGATTCTAAGTATTGCCCTCTTTTCATTTTAGTCCTTAAAATCTAACTTTGGACTTTTTACAAAATGGTCACTATCCAAAATCTCGACTTTCCAAAACTCATTTTCTAAAATTGATTTTACCAACCTTCAATATATATTTTTAAAAGATTTAGCAATTTTTCTCATAATTTTATCCCATCCCATACTACATTTTCCCTGAATCGCTTCAAAAGGCTCGAATCTCTAATTCCAAGTTCGACTATCCCAAACCGATGCCTAAAACATCTAGGCCTAAAACTGGGGCGTTATAACTCTCCCTCACTTAGTAAATTTCGTCCTTGAAATTTTACCCAAAGGAGAAAGGTGCGGAAACTGCCTCAACATGTCCACCTTACTTCCCACGTGGCCTCCTCAACTCCTCAATGTTGCCACAATACCCTCACAAGTTCAATCGTCTTACCACGAAGAACTTTGCTACTAGAATCAAAAATCCCTACTGGTTCCTCATTATAAGAAAAATCTGGATTCAACTCTATCTCCTCAATAGGCATAACATGAGATGAATCTAATTTATATCTTCACAACATCGAAACATGAAACACATCATGAATTTTCTCCAAATCGGGAGGCAACCTCAATCGATATACAACAAGACCAACACGCTCCACAACCTCATAAGGTCCCATAAACCTTGGACTAAGCTTACCCTTACGTCCAAACCTCATCACCTTCTTCCAAGGTCATACCTTCAAGAACATGCGATCTCCAACCACGAACTCAATCTCCTTACGCTTTAAATCCGTGTAAGACTTTTGACGATCCGATGAAGCCTTTAACCCCTCACATATGAGCTTCACTTTCTTTGTTGTTCCCTTAAGCAAAACTGGCAAGGAAACCAACTTTTTCCCCGCCTCTGCCCAATAAAGAGGCGTTCTACACTTTCTCCCATACAAAGTTTCATACGGAGCCATTTGTATGCTTGCCTGAAAACTATTATTATAGGCAAACTCCACTAAGGGCAACTGCTTTTCCCAAGAACCTTGGAAATCTATAACACAACATCTCAACATATCCTCTAGAACTTGGATAACTCGCTCCAATTGTCCATCTGTCTAAGGATGATACGAGGTACTAAAATTAAGCTTCGTACCCAACGCTTGGTGTAGACACTCCCAAAAACTCGCTATAAACATCAGATCTCTATTCGACACTATATATTTAGGCACACCATGCAAACGCACAATCTCAGCAATATACAACTCTGCTAGCTTATCCAACGTATAAGTGGTATGCACAGCCAAGAAATGTGCACACTTCGTAAGACGGTCTACAATCACCCAAATGGAGTTCTTCCTCGATGGTGTCAGAGGCAAACCGAACAAAAAAATCATCGTATTCCTTTCCCATTTCCATTTCGGTATCCTCAAAGGCTGCAACAAACCGGTAGAAAATTGGTGCTCAGCTTTCACACGTTGACAAACCATACACTTGCTTACAAAATCCGCAACATCCTTTTTCAACCCAACCTAATAGTACTCATCTTTCAAACCACAATACATCTTTGTACTACTAGGATGATAGCAAAAGGACTGTTATGAGCTTCAGTCAAACTAGTGCACCTCAACTCAACATCCTCCGGCACAATTATTCGACTCTTAAAGTACAAAACACCATCATCATTAAAGCAGAAATTTGTTGCATTACCATCAGCTATATCCTGAACATGAGGCACCAAAGATTCGTCAAGCAACAACTTATCCTTAATTAACTAAATTAAGGAAGGTTTTGCTTGCAACTCAGCTATCAACCCACCATCACGCGATATACTCAACCGAGCAAACATCGCTCTCAACTCAACAGCCAATTTCCTACTCGAGGCATCGGCCACCACATTGGCCTTTCTCGGATGGTACTCTATCATCAGATCATAATCCTTAAGCAACTCCAACCATCTTCGTTGCCTAAGATTCAACTCTCTCTAGGATATTAGATACTTCAAACTCTTATGATCTGTGTAAACCACACACCTCTCACCGTAAAGGTAATGCCTCCACATCTTCAAGGAAAACACAACTGCGGCAAACTCTAGATCATGAGTAGGATAGTTGCACTCATGCACCTTCAATTGCCTAGATGCATACGCCACAACCTTCCCGCCTTGCATCAACACACAACCTAGACCAACATATGATGCGTCACTATAAACCACAAACTCCTTACCTGATTCTAGTTGAATCAAGATAGGAGCTCGCGTCAAAGCTTCCTTAAATTTCTTGAAAGTTTGTTGTCTAACATCTGTCCATTCATAGCGAACATTCTTTTGTAACAATTTAGTCAACGGAGCAGCAATCTTAGAGAAACCCTCAACAAACCTTCGATAATATCAAGCTAAACAAAGGAAACTATGCACTTCCATCACCGATTTAGGCGTCCCCAATTCATCACTGCCTCAATCTTTTGTGGGTCAATCCAGATACTCTCAGCTGACACCACATGTCCAGGGAAGACAACTTCCTTGAGCCAAAACTCGTACTTGCTCATTTTAGCATAAAGATGATTCTCCAACAACACATGCAGCATATGATTCATCTAATCCATGAATGCAACCAGTGCATTTGTCAAACCAAACGGCATCACCAAGAATTCATAATGTGTGTACCTCGTCCGAAAAGTTGTCTTAGGCACTTCTACATTCTTTACCTACAATTGATAATACCTAGACCTCAAATTAATCTTAGAGCCATCCTTCTTCTTTACAAACAATATCGGTGCACCCCAAGGGGAAATACTTGGTCTTATGAACCCTCGATCTAGCAACTCCTGAAGTTGCGTTTTCAATTCCTTCAACATCTTAGGTGCCATCCTCCTTAGGTTCCATTCCATAAGGAGCAATTGACACTAGAGTCATATTTTCATACAACTATATGCCAAACTCAACTTCTTTGTTTGATGGAAGACCAAATAACTCTTCCGGAAAGACACCCAGAAACTTACATATCATTCGTACGTATTGTACTCACACCTCTTTTGTACCAGGGTTCATCATATAAGCTAAGAAAGCTTCACAACCCAACTCCCTCATACGACTCGCTTCAAGAGCCGAAATTGCATTGGACAAGAATTTTACATTCTTGCCCACGATTACCACTTCGTAATCATCAGCAAGTTTCAGATTACTCGCTTAACATTAAAATCGACCACAACCATATGCTCGGTCAACCAATCCATTCCAAGGATTACATCAAAACCATAGAAAGGCAACTCCATCAAATCAACTGAAAAACACATGGCCTTGAAAAGATAAAGGACATCTCCTATACAATTTTCTTGTAACAACAATTTCACCAAAGAAACTAGTTACTCACATTCCCACATCTAACACCTCTGAAACGAACGTTCAAGCCATAACTCCCAAAAGCATTAGCAACAACAGGCGCAGAAAGCTATACCTCATTTATCAGACGTGGCCAATCTCACCTCACGTGGTCACACGATCCACATACTTAATAGGTATCAAAGGCTACTCAAGCCTTGACACACTGATCCTATGACCCTTGATCAACATTACTACAACCTCGTCTCAACCTAGGCGATAACCTCTTGGCATGACCATTCTTACACTAGCTACACCTAAAACTAGAGTCCACGGCTCACTATCTAGAGCTAGAACCTCTCGCACGAATTATTAAACCCAGGTTCTGCTCAATGTACCTCGGCCGTGTTACAAATACTTAGAGAACAATGAAGCCAAAATAAATAACATATCTAATCTATCATCATGCACGAACCCGTAAAAGAGTCAATCACATCGATGTCTCACATCCAATTCCAATCCAAGAGCATACCCGCTCAACTAAACAATATGTGCCTTAACTCGACTACAAACTTATGATTTTGAACCCAAACCACAAATCCACATTTCTTATCATCCAAGTATCTAACTCTCGGATACTTCTCCTTGAGAACAGTTCAAAAGAACTCCCAAAACACAACATCGGGTCCCATGCCCACAACCACAGTTGTCCACAAACTATACACATCTCCTTATAACTGAGATATAACTCATCTTCATAATATGGGCATTATTACACCTCATTTGTTCCATATACCTATTCGTACAGATCATCCACTCAATGGATACCTCCGGCAACAACCCTCGAGCTCAACTTCTTCCAAAATAGGTAAGTGTTCTAACCGCAGCTCACAATCGTCCACTAGCTAGTCCAATCACCTGCACTCCAGCATTTACAGCTTTACAAGCTCTGGACATCGCTTATACCCTAGGCGCCATGCAATACAACACTGGCCCGACCGGAACAGGTTGTACTTACATCGAGGCACATCGAGGCATCAAGCCCCAGAGACATTACACACTCCTCTATTCCTTGCCCAACAACATCAATCATACCATATTGCTACTCTCTCATCGGTTTATTGTGTTATTATAATTAAGGCATGATAACAAACTAACAAAAGAAAACAAAACTGTAACCCCCGTAGCCCGGTCTAGACGGTTGACCCGAACTACGAAGATTACACGGGGAAAACCAAAGTCAACCCGAAAGTCAACCTTGATTAACGACCCTTTTTTTTCGTACGACATCTTGTCTAGATGCACATTAACCTTAAGTGTGATCATACAAACAACATATCAAAAGATCACAAACATCAGAGATCAAACAGGGACCCAATTGAACGAATTACAACTTTAGGGACCAATTTGTAAATTCTGATAAATTAAGGGACTTAACCCCAAATTAAAGTTACCATCTTGAAATTAGTCAGGTTTCATGCACCTCTGTGAAATTTCAGCTTAAAAGGACATCCACAGCTCATGCAATTGATCACGCAAGATTTAGGACCAAAACGCAAACAATTCAAAACATGTAACTACCATGTCAGCCCCCTAACGGTCGACCGTTCCGAAACAGGCTAGCCCTGTTCCGAAACACGGGCCGTTCCGAAACGGGTTCCGGAACATGGCCTCGGCAGAGGCTAAACCGTTTCGAAACGGTGCATACCGTTTCGGACGCCTGGGTTCATGCAAGGCACCCG
The DNA here is from genome assembly GCA_958450335.1 of Hibiscus tridactylites. Classification (NCBI taxonomy): domain Eukaryota; kingdom Viridiplantae; phylum Streptophyta; class Magnoliopsida; order Malvales; family Malvaceae; genus Hibiscus; species Hibiscus tridactylites. The sequence goes on along the minus strand of OY288267.1, from coordinate 58,908,356 downwards.
TTCCGAAACGGTACACCCCTGTTCCGAAACGCCTGCACAAAAACCAGCAAACAAGCATACTAGATCAAGCAATTGGACACTCAAACATGCTCCAAACATCACCAAACTTTACCAGCATGCAATTAAACATATATAACACATATAAGCATCATCAATTCAGCAAGATAACATCCCATGCAAAAAGGCCCAAATTTAAGGTCATGCTTCCTACACAAGCTAACATTCAAGCCTTAAACCTTCAAAAGCAAGCAATAGAAAATCAATCCAAAAACCAACAACCACAGCAACATTCAACATACTTAGGGAGTCTTAAACACCTCCCAAAACATATACATTGGTCCCCCATTGCCAAATCGACCAAAAGCTAAAATGTTTAACAAAACCTCCATACATTGAGCTTTACTTGAACTTGTGTGCTTGCCTTCTCTTGCTGCTCTCAATGCACACTAATGCTCTGCATTATTGAATCAAGAAAACGAGAGAGCGTAAGCCAAAGCTTAGTGAGGAGCGCTCTTTAAAAACCATTCAATAATGCATTAAAAATTCATTTGTAAATCATGCTTGAGAACAACCTTTACACATGCTCAAAGCATACTTTAAATCAAGCAATAACATGCTTCCACATTTCATTTAAACTAGCATCTCACGCTTCAACGTAAACATTAAATCATGCATCATGCATCTCATGTACAATACATGTCATATTGGCTCAAGTGATACATTTCATTTAGAAATCAAGTTCAACAACTTTCCCCAAGGACTTTTAAACACCTTGGACCCCAAGGACTTTTAAACACCTTGGCCATGGACTTTTAAACACCATGAATGGACCACACAAGGACTTTTAACCACCTTTGTGTCCGTAGCTTGAAATACCCCAAGGACTTTTAAACACCTTGGCCCCAAGGACTTTTAAACACCTTGGCCCCATGGACTTTTAACCACCATGGAAAGGAGCACCTAAGGACTTTTAACCACCTTAGTGTCCGCAACAAGATTCATCCAAGGACTTTTAACCACCTTGATGATCTTAGATAACAAGGCTCACTCAAGGACTTTTAACCACCTTAGTGACCTTCACTTTTACAAACCATCACTTGCCAATACACACTTTATACATCATGTAATCCACTGTTTTAAAAGCATTTAAACCAAACCATTTCATCATGCATTTCAAAGCATTAAATCATCATTTAACAATGCATAAAAACAAGGCACTCTTACCTAGTGACACCTTCAACACATGGCTTAAAACACCAGCATAAATCATGCTAAAACATCAGCAATTAACATGCTCAAACATGCTTTCCAAAACAGTAGCAAATCATGCAAAATCATCATTTCACATTTCATCAAACATGGCCACCACTTAAAGAGAGTAATCCGAAAACTTACACTTGAGCTTAGCAAAGTTGTTTAGACTTAAACTAAGCTCCCAAAACCTTCAACCTTTAGTTAAAGCTGAAAATCCAATTTCACTCACCGATTACCAAACAAGCCTAGCCAACAAGCTTTCCAAGCTTCCGAAACCTTCCGAAAACACCTCCAAAACTCAAGGATCAACCTCCCCTGTTTCAAGCACATAAAAACAGAACATTAATGCATCCTTATGCATTAAAACACCAGCAACATCAACACAACTCGCTGCTCATCACAAAACTAACAATTTGGCTACCAAACACAACCGAAATCATCTCCAAACACTTCCAAAACTTAACCCAGCCCAGATCCATCACTTCTAACCATTTTTATACATCAACTATCATGCAAAAAGATCACAACCACGTCCTTATACCTCCAGGTATAACAGATCACCAAAAACACTCCAAAAACAACCAAAAACTCAAGCCAAACTTAGGAAATTCAACCTATCCGGGATTGCATTGATTAAACCTCAACTTCTAATCATTTTAGCATTCATTTTACATCATTTTAACACCTCAAAACCCTGCTTAAACAGATCACACGAAATTTTTACCAAAATCACCAAATCTTGCATTTTAGCCAAAAATCAAGATCTCAATTGAAAAGCCTTTAATAAAACATGCATCAAGGATTGAGAACTTAGGAATTTCAGTAAAGAACTGATAGTTTAGAGGAGAAGGACGTTCTTACCTCCAAACTTGAATTTCTCCCTTTTAGAGCCAAAATGCTTGATGAATCAACTTGTAAATTGTGAGGTTTTGATGATGAGATAATTAGGAATCAAATGAGAGTTGAAATGAGAGATGTAGTTGTCAAAAATCAGAGAAAGGAATCTGAGGAAATCTTGTTTGGGTAGAGAGAAAATGAGAGAAAAGAGAATTTGAGAGAAAATAGAAAATTAGTTAAGATTTGGTTAAAATGATTTCCCTCTCTTTTCTTAATCTTTAAAAATCAGATTTTAGACTTAAAATATCTTAGAAAAATCTGGAGAAATCCTTTTTGGAATAATAGCTCCTTAAAGATTCAAAGTTTCAATCCTTTATAAAACTGTCCCGCAACTTTCAAAAATTACATTTTGGTCACTAGCCAAAATGTCAACCTTCCCAACCTCATTTTCCAAAATTGATTTCACAGTTCACTTTTATATATTAAAAGATGATTTTAGAATATTTTTCCATATTTTTAATGCAACCCGAACTAGGTTTTCCTAAATTCCCTCTTATATATTCGATCAGCACTTGACTAAACCGGTCAACGCCAAAACTTCTGAGCCCAAAACCGGGGCGTTACAACTCTCCCCCCCTTAAGAAATTTCGTCCTCGAAATTTACCTGAAGGAAAGAGATAAGGAAACTGCTTCAGCATATCCTCCTTCCGCTCCCACGTGGCTTCCTCAACACCGCGATGCTTCCACAGCACCTTCACCAACTCAATGGTCTTGCCACGAAGAACCTTGCTATCTGAATCCAGAATCTTCACCGGTTCCTCATCATAGGTCAAATCCGGATTCAATTCCACCTCCTCCACAGGCAACACATGCGAAGGATCAGATCGATACCTCCGGAGCATAGAAACATGGAACACATCATGAATCTTTTCCAGCTCCTGAGGTAACCTCAACCGATACGCAACAGGACCAACACGCTCAACAACCTCATACGGTCCAATGTATCTAGGGCTCAGCTTACCCTTCCGCCCAAACCTCATCACCTTCTTCCAAGGCGAAACCTTCAAGAACACGCGATCACCCACCGCAAACTCTATCTCCCTACGCTTCAAATCCGCGTAAGACTTCTGCCGATCAGAAGCAGCCTTCAACCTTTCACATATGAGCTTCACTTTCTCGGTGGTACCTTTCAACAAAACAGGCATCGAAACCAACTTTTGACCAATTTCAGCCCAACACAGAGGAGTCCTACACTTCCTCCCATACAGAGCCTCATAAGGTGCCATCTGTATACTTGCCTGAAAACTGTTGTTGTAAGCGAACTCAACCAAAGGCAGATGCTTCTCCCAAGAACCTTGAAACTCTATCACACAACATCTCAACATATCCTCCAAAATCTGAATAACTCGCTCAGACTGGCCATCCGACTGAGGATGATAGGATGTACTGAAATGCAACCTTGTACCCAAAGCTTGATGCAAACACTGCCAAAAACGCGACGTGAACCTCGGATCCCTATCCGACACGATCGACTTAGACACACCATGCAACCTCACAACCTCAGCAACGTACAGCTCTGCCAGCTTATCCAAGGAAAACGTAGTATGCACAGGCAAGAAATGTGCACACTTCGTCAGGCGATCCACAATCACCCAAACAGAATTCTTCTTCGACGGAGACAAGGGCAAACCAGATACAAAATCCATGGTAACCCTCTCCCACTTCCATTCAGGGATTTTCAACGGTTGCAACAAACCAGAAGGAACCTGATGTTCAGCCTTAACTCGCTGACACACCAAACACTTGCTCACGAACTCTGCCACATCCTTCTTCAAGCCCACCCAATAGTACTCATCACGAAGATCGCGATACATCTTTGTACTACCAGGATGCATAGCAAAAGGACTACTATGACCTTCAGCTAGAATAGCATGCCTCAACTCAGCATCTGCAGGCACTACTATCCGATTACCAAAACACAACACTCCATCCTCATTAAAACAGAAATCCGAAGGTCTACCCTCCGCGATATCCTGAACATGAGACACCAAGGAATCATCCAACAACTGCTTATCCTTGATCAACTGAACCAACGAAGGTTTCACCTGCAACTCAGCAACAAGACCACCATCCTGCGATATACTCAAGCTAGCAAACATAGCTCTCAGCTCAACAGCTACCTTTCTACTCAAGGCATCCGCAACAACATTGGCCTTTCCAGGATGATACTCTATCGTCAGATCATAATCCTTGAGCAACTCCAACCAACGTCGCTGCCTGAGATTCAGCTCCTTCTGAGACATCAGATACCTCAAACTCTTGTGATCCGTGTACACCGTACACTTCTCACCATACAGATAATGCCTCCAGATCTTCAGAGCAAAAACCACTGCAGCCAGCTCAATATCATGCGTAGGATAATTGCGCTCATGCACCTTCAACTGCCGCGACGCATAAGCCACAACCTTACCCTCTTGCATCAGCACACACCCCAAACCAACATAGGATGCATCACTGTAGACTACAAACTCTTTCCCTGATTCAGGCTGAATCAAGATAGGAGCTTGCGTCAAAGCCAACTTCAGCTTCTCAAAAGCTTGCTGTCTCGCTTCTGTCCACTCATACCTAACATCTTTCTGCAGCAACTTCGTCAAAGGAGCAGCAATCTTGGAAAAACCATCCACAAACCATCGGTAGTATCCTGCCAAACCAAGGAAACTACGAACCTCCTGAACAGACTTAGGAACTTTCCAGTTCATCACCGCTTCAATCTTCTGAGGATCAACACGAATCCCCTCAGCTGAAACCACATGCCCAAGAAAAACAACCTCTCTGAGCCAAAACTCACACTTGCTCAACTTAGCATAAAGCTGATTCTCCAACAAAGCTTGCAACACAACCCTCAAATGCTCTTCGTGCTCTCCCTCAGTACGCGAGTACACAAGGATATCATCAATGAACACCACGACAAACTTGTCCAGATATTCATGAAAAACACGGTTCATCATGTCCATGAAAGAAGCAGGAGCATTTGTCAAACCAAACGGCATCACAAGGAACTCATAATGCCCATACCTTGACCTGAAAGCGGTCTTAGGCACATCCACATCCTTCACCTTCAATTGATAATACCCTGACCTCAAGTCAATCTTAGAGAACACAGCAGCTCCCCGAAATTGATCAAAGAGATCATCAATCCTCGGCAAAGGATACCGATTCTTGATAGTCAACTTGTTCAGCTGACGGTAATCAATGCACATCCTCATCGTGCCATCTTTCTTCTTCACAAACAAGACAGGAGCACCCCAAGGCGAAACACTCGGCCGGATGAAACCACGATCAAGCAACTCTTGCAACTGTGTCTTCAGCTCCTTCAGCTCCTTAGGTGCCATTCTATAGGGAGTAATGGACACAGGAGTGGTATTCTCATACAGCTCAATACCAAACTCCACCTCGCGATTAGGAGGTAAACCAGGCAACTCCTCAGGAAAAACATCAGGAAACTCCTTCACAACCCTGATATCCTGCACCCTCAGCTCCTTCGAACTAGGATTCATCACAAAAGCCAGAAAAGCTTCACAACCTTGCCTCAGCATCCTGCTCGCCTCCAAGGTAGAAACAACATTGGCAAGAAACTTCACATTCTCACCAACCACTACCACTTCATAATCATCCGCAAGCCTAAGCGAAACCCGCTTATTCTCACAATCCACAACAGCACGATGCTCAGCAAGCCAATCCATACCAAGGATCACATCAAAACCATAAAAGGGCAACTCCATAAGATCAACAGGAAAGACATGCTCTTGAACAACCAAAGGACACCTTTTATAAAGCTTACGAGTCACAACAGTTTCACCAAAAGAACTAGTGACTCTAACACCAACATCCAAAAACTCAACAGGCAAACCAAGCAACTCAGCATGCTCACGAAGAATGTATGAATGCGTAGATCCAGAATCAATCAAAGAAAGCAATGACAAGGATTGCAAAGTAAAGGTACCTGCAATCACATCTGCATCATTCCTTCCTTCGCGCTGAGCATACACCCTCGCTTGGCCTCCACCCTCAGGTTGAATAGCCACAACATGAGCTACACCGCGCCCACCTTCCTCTCGTCTCTGAAAATTACCACGGCCGCGCCCACGACCTCTCTGCGACGCTGCAACAACAGGAGCACGCTCTCGACCACCAGCCATCCTCGGACAATCACGTCTCAGATGATCAGCAGAACCACAGCTCCAGCACTCATAACCAGCTGCTATCACAGGAGCTTGCACCTCCCTCCCAGCACGAGGACAGTCACGCCTCAAGTGACCACGGGAACCACAAATCCAACAAGCACTAGGGTCAGCTCTAGCATTGCCGCCCCTAGCAGGTGCACCTCCACCTCTCTTAGACGAGGACTGGAACCTCTGATCACGCCCTCTCTTGTTCCGTCCACCGGAACTATACTCAGCAGCTCTCTTTCCAGAACTAGCTCCAGCACCCTTAGCAGACAAACTCAGGTTCATCTCAATGTCCTTGGACCGACTAACCAGCACATCGAAATCATTGTACTCAGCAGCTAACATATAAGTCTTAACTTCCGTCACCAAACCATAACGGAACCTTTCGCACCTTTCGCGCTCATCAGGTACCAACTCAGGTGCATACTGGCTAAGACGTACAAACTGTACCTCATACTCAGCCACACTCATGTTCCCTTGGGTCAGAGACATGAATTCACGCTTCTTTTCATCCAGATATCTAACTCCCAGATATCTCCTCTTGAACGCATGCTGAAAGAACGTCCAAGTAACATCAGCATCAGCCATCCCAGAGATTGTGGTCGTCCACCACGTATAAGCATCACCTTGCAGCAGTGACACCACACATCCCAGCTTCTGCACATCAGTGCAACTCATTTGTCCCAAGACACGCTTGGTACTCTCCAACCACGCTTCAGACCTCTCAGCTGACATACCCCTAAACTCAGTCCCACCAAGACTGCGCAAACGTTCCAAGGGTAGTCTAGCACCAGCATCTCCTTGATGCGCAGCTCCTTGAGCTCCAGCTACTGCTGCTCGAAACGCACCCGCAATAGCTTGTACAAGCGCAGACATGTCAGGTATCGCTTGCCCCCGACCAGCTTCAGGTCCTGCAGCTCCAGCACCAGCTGTCTCAGCTCCAACTCCAGCTCTTTCCCTCTCCGCACCACCACCACCAGGTGGAGGAGGAGGTATCACAGCACTACCAGTGTGCTCATCATTCACATTCCCTTCCGGGGTCGTAGCTCTCGCGCTACTCCTTAACTCTCTACGTGGTGCCATACTTTACCATGCATAACAATACAAAATAAACAAGTCAGGACCAGCAAGGTAAGCAAATTCCAAGTATTCAAGCTCAATTTCTTTCAAAAACAACATCATCCCTTTAGCTTTTGTTTGGCAATGGGTACCCTCATCATGCATCATCACAACATGCATCACATACACATCATTATATCATATCACCAAACATGCTTTCACCCAACAAGCATACAAACCAAACCATGCTTCAATCACGCATACACACATTCTCAATTACTCGAGAACTCAGCTCTGATACCACCAAATGTAACCCACGTAGCCCGGTCTAGACGGTTGACCCGAACTACGAAGATTACACGGGAAAAACCAAAGTCAACCCGAAAGTCAACCTTGATTAACGACCCTTTTTTTTCATACGACATCTTGTCTAGATGCACATTAACCTTAAGTGTGATCATACAAACAACATATCAAAAGATCACAAACATCAGAGATCAAACAGGGACCCAATTGAACGAATTACAACTTTAGGGACCAATTTGTAAATTCTGATAAATTAAGGGACTTAACCCCAAATTAAAGTTACCATCTTGAAATTAGTCAGGTTTCATGCACCTCTGTGAAATTTCAGCTTAAAAGGACATCCACAGCTCATGCAATTGATCACGCAAGATTTAGGACCAAAACGCAAACAATTCAAAACATGTAACTACCATGTCAGCCCCCTAACGGTCGACCGTTCCGAAACAGGCTAGCCCTGTTCCGAAACACGGGCCGTTCCGAAACGGGTTCCGGAACATGGCCTCGGCAGAGGCTAAACCGTTTCGAAACGGTGCATACCGTTTCGGACGCCTGGGTTCATGCAAGGCACCCGTTCCGAAACGGTACACCCCTGTTCCGAAACGCCTGCACAAAAACCAGCAAACAAGCATACTAGATCAAGCAATTGGACACTCAAACATGCTCCAAACATCACCAAACTTTACCAGCATGCAATTAAACATATATAACACATATAAGCATCATCAATTCAGCAAGATAACATCCCATGCAAAAAGGCCCAAATTTAAGGTCATGCTTCCTACACAAGCTAACATTCAAGCCTTAAACCTTCAAAAGCAAGCAATAGAAAATCAATCCAAAAACCAACAACCACAGCAACATTCAACATACTTAGGGAGTCTTAAACACCTCCCAAAACATATACATTGGTCCCCCATTGCCAAATCGACCAAAAGCTAAAATGTTTAACAAAACCTCCATACATTGAGCTTTACTTGAACTTGTGTGCTTGCCTTCTCTTGCTGCTCTCAATGCACACTAATGCTCTGCATTATTGAATCAAGAAAACGAGAGAGCGTAAGCCAAAGCTTAGTGAGGAGCGCTCTTTAAAAACCATTCAATAATGCATTAAAAATTCATTTGTAAATCATGCTTGAGAACAACCTTTACACATGCTCAAAGCATACTTTAAATCAAGCAATAACATGCTTCCACATTTCATTTAAACTAGCATCTCACGCTTCAACGTAAACATTAAATCATGCATCATGCATCTCATGTACAATACATGTCATATTGGCTCAAGTGATACATTTCATTTAGAAATCAAGTTCAACAACTTTCCCCAAGGACTTTTAAACACCTTGGACCCCAAGGACTTTTAAACACCTTGGCCATGGACTTTTAAACACCATGAATGGACCACACAAGGACTTTTAACCACCTTTGTGTCCGTAGCTTGAAATACCCCAAGGACTTTTAAACACCTTGGCCCCAAGGACTTTTAAACACCTTGGCCCCATGGACTTTTAACCACCATGGAAAGGAGCACCTAAGGACTTTTAACCACCTTAGTGTCCGCAACAAGATTCATCCAAGGACTTTTAACCACCTTGATGATCTTAGATAACAAGGCTCACTCAAGGACTTTTAACCACCTTAGTGACCTTCACTTTTACAAACCATCACTTGCCAATACACACTTTATACATCATGTAATCCACTGTTTTAAAAGCATTTAAACCAAACCATTTCATCATGCATTTCAAAGCATTAAATCATCATTTAACAATGCATAAAAACAAGGCACTCTTACCTAGTGACACCTTCAACACATGGCTTAAAACACCAGCATAAATCATGCTAAAACATCAGCAATTAACATGCTTTCCAAAACAGTAGCAAATCATGCAAAATCATCATTTCACATTTCATCAAACATGGCCACCACTTAAAGAGAGTAATCCGAAAACTTACACTTGAGCTTAGCAAAGTTGTTTAGACTTAAACTAAGCTCCCAAAACCTTCAACCTTTAGTTAAAGCTGAAAATCCAATTTCACTCACCGATTACCAAACAAGCCTAGCCAACAAGCTTTCCAAGCTTCCGAAACCTTCCGAAAACACCTCCAAAACTCAAGGATCAACCTCCCCTGTTTCAAGCACATAAAAACAGAACATTAATGCATCCTTATGCATTAAAACACCAGCAACATCAACACAACTCGCTGCTCATCACAAAACTAACAATTTGGCTACCAAACACAACCGAAATCATCTCCAAACACTTCCAAAACTTAACCCAGCCCAGATCCATCACTTCTAACCATTTTTATACATCAACTATCATGCAAAAAGATCACAACCACGTCCTTATACCTCCAGGTATAACAGATCACCAAAAACACTCCAAAAACAACCAAAAACTCAAGCCAAACTTAGGAAATTCAACCTATCCGGGATTGCATTGATTAAACCTCAACTTCTAATCATTTTAGCATTCATTTTACATCATTTTAACACCTCAAAACCCTGCTTAAACAGATCACACGAAATTTTTACCAAAATCACCAAATCTTGCATTTTAGCCAAAAATCAAGATCTCAATTGAAAAGCCTTTAATAAAACATGCATCAAGGATTGAGAACTTAGGAATTTCAGTAAAGAACTGATAGTTTAGAGGAGAAGGACGTTCTTACCTCCAAACTTGAATTTCTCCCTTTTAGAGCCAAAATGCTTGATGAATCAACTTGTAAATTGTGAGGTTTTGATGATGAGATAATTAGGAATCAAATGAGAGTTGAAATGAGAGATGTAGTTGTCAAAAATCAGAGAAAGGAATCTGAGGAAATCTTGTTTGGGTAGAGAGAAAATGAGAGAAAAGAGAATTTGAGAGAAAATAGAAAATTAGTTAAGATTTGGTTAAAATGATTTCCCTCTCTTTTCTTAATCTTTAAAAATCAGATTTTAGACTTAAAATATCTTAGAAAAATCTGGAGAAATCCTTTTTGGAATAATAGCTCCTTAAAGATTCAAAGTTTCAATCCTTTATAAAACTGTCCCGCAACTTTCAAAAATTACATTTTGGTCACTAGCCAAAATGTCAACCTTCCCAACCTCATTTTCCAAAATTGATTTCACAGTTCACTTTTATATATTAAAAGATGATTTTAGAATATTTTTCCATATTTTTAATGCAACCCGAACTAGGTTTTCCTAAATTCCCTCTTATATATTCGATCAGCACTTGACTAAACCGGTCAACGCCAAAACTTCTGAGCCCAAAACCGGGGCGTTACAACTCTCCCCCCCTTAAGAAATTTCGTCCTCGAAATTTACCTGAAGGAAAGAGATAAGGAAACTGCTTCAGCATATCCTCCTTCCGCTCCCACGTGGCTTCCTCAACACCGCGATGCTTCCACAGCACCTTCACCAACTCAATGGTCTTGCCACGAAGAACCTTGCTATCTGAATCCAGAATCTTCACCGGTTCCTCATCATAGGTCAAATCCGGATTCAATTCCACCTCCTCCACAGGCAACACATGCGAAGGATCAGATCGATACCTCCGGAGCATAGAAACATGGAACACATCATGAATCTTTTCCAGCTCCTGAGGTAACCTCAACCGATACGCAACAGGACCAACACGCTCAACAACCTCATACGGTCCAATGTATCTAGGGCTCAGCTTACCCTTCCGCCCAAACCTCATCACCTTCTTCCAAGGCGAAACCTTCAAGAACACGCGATCACCCACCGCAAACTTTATCTCCCTACGCTTCAAATCCGCGTAAGACTTCTGCCGATCAGAAGCATCCTTCAACCTTTCACATATGAGCTTCACTTTCTCGGTGGTACCTTTCAACAAAACAGGCATCGAAACCAACTTTTGACCAATTTCAGCCCAACACAGAGGAGTCCTACACTTCCTCCCATACAGAGCCTCATAAGGTGCCATCTGTATACTTGCCTGAAAACTGTTGTTGTAAGCGAACTCAACCAAAGGCAGATGCTTCTCCCAAGAACCTTGAAACTCTATCACACAACATCTCAACATATCCTCCAAAATCTGAATAACTCGCTCAGACTGGCCATCCGACTGAGGATGATAGGATGTACTGAAATGCAACCTTGTACCCAAAGCTTGATGCAAACACTGCCAAAAACGCGACGTGAACCTCGGATCCCTATCCGACACGATCGACTTAGGCACACCATGCAACCTCACAACCTCAGCAACGTACAGCTCTGCCAGCTTATCCAAGGAAAACGTAGTATGCACAGGCAAGAAATGTGCACACTTCGTCAGGCGATCCACAATCACCCAAACAGAATTCTTCTTCGACGGAGACAAGGGCAAACCAGATACAAAATCCATGGTAACCCTCTCCCACTTCCATTCAGGGATTTTCAACGGTTGCAACAAACCAGAAGGAACCTGATGTTCAGCCTTAACTCGCTGACACACCAAACACTTGCTCACGAACTCTGCCACATCCTTCTTCAAGCCCACCCAATAGTACTCATCACGAAGATCGCGATACATCTTTGTACTACCAGGATGCATAGCAAAAGGACTACTATGACCTTCAGCTAGAATAGCATGCCTCAACTCAGCATCTGCAGGCACTACTATCCGATTACCAAAACACAACACTCCATCCTCATTAAAACAGAAATCCGAAGGTCTACCCTCCGCGATATCCTGAACATGAGACACCAAGGAATCATCCAACAACTGCTTATCCTTGATCAACTGAACCAACGAAGGTTTCACCTGCAACTCAGCAACAAGACCACCATCCTGCGATATACTCAAGCTAGCAAACATAGCTCTCAGCTCAACAGCTACCTTTCTACTCAAGGCATCCGCAACAACATTGGCCTTTCCAGGATGATACTCTATCGTCAGATCATAATCCTTGAGCAACTCCAACCAACGTCGCTGCCTGAGATTCAGCTCCTTCTGAGACATCAGATACCTCAAACTCTTGTGATCCGTGTACACCGTACACTTCTCACCATACAGATAATGCCTCCAGATCTTCAGAGCAAAAACCACTGCAGCCAGCTCAATATCATGCGTAGGATAATTGCGCTCATGCACCTTCAACTGCCGCGACGCATAAGCCACAACCTTACCCTCTTGCATCAGCACACACCCCAAACCAACATAGGATGCATCACTGTAGACTACAAACTCTTTCCCTGATTCAGGCTGAATCAAGATAGGAGCTTGCGTCAAAGCCAACTTCAGCTTCTCAAAAGCTTGCTGTCTCGCTTCTGTCCACTCATACCTAACATCTTTCTGCAGCAACTTCGTCAAAGGAGCAGCAATCTTGGAAAAACCATCCACAAACCATCGGTAGTATCCTGCCAAACCAAGGAAACTACGAACCTCCTGAACAGACTTAGGAACTTTCCAGTTCATCACCGCTTCAATCTTCTGAGGATCAACACGAATCCCCTCAGCTGAAACCACATGCCCAAGAAAAACAACCTCTCTGAGCCAAAACTCACACTTGCTCAACTTAGCATAAAGCTGATTCTCCAACAAAGCTTGCAACACAACCCTCAAATGCTCTTCGTGCTCTCCCTCAGTACGCGAGTACACAAGGATATCATCAATGAACACCACGACAAACTTGTCCAGATATTCATGAAAAACACGGTTCATCATGTCCATGAAAGAAGCAGGAGCATTTGTCAAACCAAACGGCATCACAAGGAACTCATAATGCCCATACCTTGACCTGAAAGCGGTCTTAGGCACATCCACATCCTTCACCTTCAATTGATAATACCCTGACCTCAAGTCAATCTTAGAGAACACAGCAGCTCCCCGAAATTGATCAAAGAGATCATCAATCCTCGGCAAAGGATACCGATTCTTGATAGTCAACTTGTTCAGCTGACGGTAATCAATGCACATCCTCATCGTGCCATCTTTCTTCTTCACAAACAAGACAGGAGCACCCCAAGGCGAAACACTCGGCCGGATGAAACCACGATCAAGCAACTCTTGCAACTGTGTCTTCAGCTCCTTCAGCTCCTTAGGTGCCATTCTATAGGGAGTAATGGACACAGGAGTGGTATTCTCATACAGCTCAATACCAAACTCCACCTCGCGATTAGGAGGTAAACCAGGCAACTCCTCAGGAAAAACATCAGGAAACTCCTTCACAACCCTGATATCCTGCACCCTCAGCTCCTTCGAACTAGGATTCATCACAAAAGCCAGAAAAGCTTCACAACCTTGCCTCAGCATCCTGCTCGCCTCCAAGGTAGAAACAACATTGGCAAGAAACTTCACATTCTCACCAACCACTACCACTTCATAATCATCCGCAAGCCTAAGCGAAACCCGCTTATTCTCACAATCCACAACAGCACGATGCTCAGCAAGCCAATCCATACCAAGGATCACATCAAAACCATAAAAGGGCAACTCCATAAGATCAACAGGAAAGACATGCTCTTGAACAACCAAAGGACACCTTTTATAAAGCTTACGAGTCACAACAGTTTCACCAAAAGAACTAGTGACTCTAACACCAACATCCAAAAACTCAACAGGCAAACCAAGCAACTCAGCATGCTCACGAAGAATGTATGAATGCGTAGATCCAGAATCAATCAAAGAAAGCAATGACAAGGATTGCAAAGTAAAGGTACCTGCAATCACATCTGCATCATTCCTTCCTTCGCGCTGAGCATACACCCTCGCTTGGCCTCCACCCTCAGGTTGAATAGCCACAACATGAGCTACACCGCGCCCACCTTCCTCTCGTCTCTGAAAATTACCACGGCCGCGCCCACGACCTCTCTGCGACGCTGCAACAACAGGAGCACGCTCTCGACCACCAGCCATCCTCGGACAATCACGTCTCAGATGATCAGCAGAACCACAGCTCCAGCACTCATAACCAGCTGCTATCACAGGAGCTTGCACCTCCCTCCCAGCACGAGGACAGTCACGCCTCAAGTGACCACGGGAACCACAAATCCAACAAGCACTAGGGTCAGCTCTAGCATTGCCGCCCCTAGCAGGTGCACCTCCACCTCTCTTAGACGAGGACTGGAACCTCTGATCACGCCCTCTCTTGTTCCGTCCACCGGAACTATACTCAGCAGCTCTCTTTCCAGAACTAGCTCCAGCACCCTTAGCAGACAAACTCAGGTTCATCTCAATGTCCTTGGACCGACTAACCAGCACATCGAAATCATTGTACTCAGCAGCTAACATATAAGTCTTAACTTCCGTCACCAAACCATAACGGAACCTTTCGCACCTTTCGCGCTCATCAGGTACCAACTCAGGTGCATACTGGCTAAGACGTACAAACTGTACCTCATACTCAGCCACACTCATGTTCCCTTGGGTCAGAGACATGAATTCACGCTTCTTTTCATCCAGATATCTAACTCCCAGATATCTCCTCTTGAACGCATGCTGAAAGAACGTCCAAGTAACATCAGCATCAGCCATCCCAGAGATTGTGGTCGTCCACCACGTATAAGCATCACCTTGCAGCAGTGACACCACACATCCCAGCTTCTGCACATCAGTGCAACTCATTTGTCCCAAGACACGCTTGGTACTCTCCAACCACGCTTCAGACCTCTCAGCTGACATACCCCTAAACTCAGTCCCACCAAGACTGCGCAAACGTTCCAAGGGTAGTCTAGCACCAGCATCTCCTTGATGCGCAGCTCCTTGAGCTCCAGCTACTGCTGCTCGAAACGCACCCGCAATAGCTTGTACAAGCGCAGACATGTCAGGTATCGCTTGCCCCCGACCAGCTTCAGGTCCTGCAGCTCCAGCACCAGCTGTCTCAGCTCCAACTCCAGCTCTTTCCCTCTCCGCACCACCACCACCAGGTGGAGGAGGAGGTATCACAGCACTACCAGTGTGCTCATCATTCACATTCCCTTCCGGGGTCGTAGCTCTCGCGCTACTCCTTAACTCTCTACGTGGTGCCATACTTTACCATGCATAACAATACAAAATAAACAAGTCAGGACCAGCAAGGTAAGCAAATTCCAAGTATTCAAGCTCAATTTCTTTCAAAAACAACATCATCCCTTTAGCTTTTGTTTGGCAATGGGTACCCTCATCATGCATCATCACAACATGCATCACATACACATCATTATATCATATCACCAAACATGCTTTCACCCAACAAGCATACAAACCAAACCATGCTTCAATCACGCATACACACATTCCCAATTACTCGAGAACTCAGCTCTGATACCACCAAATGTAACCCACGTAGCCCGGTCTAGACGGTTGACCCGAACTACGAAGATTACACGGGAAAAACCAAAGTCAACCCGAAAGTCAACCTTGATTAACGACCCTTTTTTTTCATACGACATCTTGTCTAGATGCACATTAACCTTAAGTGTGATCATACAAACAACATATCAAAAGATCACAAACATCAGAGATCAAACAGGGACCCAATTGAACGAATTACAACTTTAGGGACCAATTTGTAAATTCTGATAAATTAAGGGACTTAACCCCAAATTAAAGTTACCATCTTGAAATTAGTCAGGTTTCATGCACCTCTGTGAAATTTCAGCTTAAAAGGACATCCACAGCTCATGCAATTGATCACGCAAGATTTAGGACCAAAACGCAAACAATTCAAAACATGTAACTACCATGTCAGCCCCCTAACGGTCGACCGTTCCGAAACAGGCTAGCCCTGTTCCGAAACACGGGCCGTTCCGAAACGGGTTCCGGAACATGGCCTCGGCAGAGGCTAAACCGTTTCGAAACGGTGCATACCGTTTCGGACGCCTGGGTTCATGCAAGGCACCCGTTCCGAAACGGTACACCCCTGTTCCGAAACGCCTGCACAAAAACCAGCAAACAAGCATACTAGATCAAGCAATTGGACACTCAAACATGCTCCAAACATCACCAAACTTTACCAGCATGCAATTAAACATATATAACACATATAAGCATCATCAATTCAGCAAGATAACATCCCATGCAAAAAGGCCCAAATTTAAGGTCATGCTTCCTACACAAGCTAACATTCAAGCCTTAAACCTTCAAAAGCAAGCAATAGAAAATCAATCCAAAAACCAACAACCACAGCAACATTCAACATACTTAGGGAGTCTTAAACACCTCCCAAAACATATACATTGGTCCCCCATTGCCAAATCGACCAAAAGCTAAAATGTTTAACAAAACCTCCATACATTGAGCTTTACTTGAACTTGTGTGCTTGCCTTCTCTTGCTGCTCTCAATGCACACTAATGCTCTGCATTATTGAATCAAGAAAACGAGAGAGCGTAAGCCAAAGCTTAGTGAGGAGCGCTCTTTAAAAACCATTCAATAATGCATTAAAAATTCATTTGTAAATCATGCTTGAGAACAACCTTTACACATGCTCAAAGCATACTTTAAATCAAGCAATAACATGCTTCCACATTTCATTTAAACTAGCATCTCACGCTTCAACGTAAACATTAAATCATGCATCATGCATCTCATGTACAATACATGTCATATTGGCTCAAGTGATACATTTCATTTAGAAATCAAGTTCAACAACTTTCCCCAAGGACTTTTAAACACCTTGGACCCCAAGGACTTTTAAACACCTTGGCCATGGACTTTTAAACACCATGAATGGACCACACAAGGACTTTTAACCACCTTTGTGTCCGTAGCTTGAAATACCCCAAGGACTTTTAAACACCTTGGCCCCAAGGACTTTTAAACACCTTGGCCCCATGGACTTTTAACCACCATGGAAAGGAGCACCTAAGGACTTTTAACCACCTTAGTGTCCGCAACAAGATTCATCCAAGGACTTTTAACCACCTTGATGATCTTAGATAACAAGGCTCACTCAAGGACTTTTAACCACCTTAGTGACCTTCACTTTTACAAACCATCACTTGCCAATACACACTTTATACATCATGTAATCCACTGTTTTAAAAGCATTTAAACCAAACCATTTCATCATGCATTTCAAAGCATTAAATCATCATTTAACAATGCATAAAAACAAGGCACTCTTACCTAGTGACACCTTCAACACATGGCTTAAAACACCAGCATAAATCATGCTAAAACATCAGCAATTAACATGCTCAAACATGCTTTCCAAAACAGTAGCAAATCATGCAAAATCATCATTTCACATTTCATCAAACATGGCCACCACTTAAAGAGAGTAATCCGAAAACTTACACTTGAGCTTAGCAAAGTTGTTTAGACTTAAACTAAGCTCCCAAAACCTTCAACCTTTAGTTAAAGCTGAAAATCCAATTTCACTCACCGATTACCAAACAAGCCTAGCCAACAAGCTTTCCAAGCTTCCGAAACCTTCCGAAAACACCTCCAAAACTCAAGGATCAACCTCCCCTGTTTCAAGCACATAAAAACAGAACATTAATGCATCCTTATGCATTAAAACACCAGCAACATCAACACAACTCGCTGCTCATCACAAAACTAACAATTTGGCTACCAAACACAACCGAAATCATCTCCAAACACTTCCAAAACTTAACCCAGCCCAGATCCATCACTTCTAACCATTTTTATACATCAACTATCATGCAAAAAGATCACAACCACGTCCTTATACCTCCAGGTATAACAGATCACCAAAAACACTCCAAAAACAACCAAAAACTCAAGCCAAACTTAGGAAATTCAACCTATCCGGGATTGCATTGATTAAACCTCAACTTCTAATCATTTTAGCATTCATTTTACATCATTTTAACACCTCAAAACCCTGCTTAAACAGATCACACGAAATTTTTACCAAAATCACCAAATCTTGCATTTTAGCCAAAAATCAAGATCTCAATTGAAAAGCCTTTAATAAAACATGCATCAAGGATTGAGAACTTAGGAATTTCAGTAAAGAACTGATAGTTTAGAGGAGAAGGACGTTCTTACCTCCAAACTTGAATTTCTCCCTTTTAGAGCCAAAATGCTTGATGAATCAACTTGTAAATTGTGAGGTTTTGATGATGAGATAATTAGGAATCAAATGAGAGTTGAAATGAGAGATGTAGTTGTCAAAAATCAGAGAAAGGAATCTGAGGAAATCTTGTTTGGGTAGAGAGAAAATGAGAGAAAAGAGAATTTGAGAGAAAATAGAAAATTAGTTAAGATTTGGTTAAAATGATTTCCCTCTCTTTTCTTAATCTTTAAAAATCAGATTTTAGACTTAAAATATCTTAGAAAAATCTGGAGAAATCCTTTTTGGAATAATAGCTCCTTAAAGATTCAAAGTTTCAATCCTTTATAAAACTGTCCCGCAACTTTCAAAAATTACATTTTGGTCACTAGCCAAAATGTCAACCTTCCCAACCTCATTTTCCAAAATTGATTTCACAGTTAACTTTTATATATTAAAAGATGATTTTAGAATATTTTTCCATATTTTTAATGCAACCCGAACTAGGTTTTCCTAAATTCCCTCTTATATATTCGATCAGCACTTGACTAAACCGGTCAACGCCAAAACTTCTGAGCCCAAAACCGGGGCGTTACAAAAACACTCATGCCAGCTCCAAGCAAGGATCAAAGCCTTGAAATTCAATTTAAAAACACTTCACTACAGTAATAAGGCAATGGGCATCGAAATTTCCCCCAATCATTGCATAAAGCATACAACGTATATATCACAACCATCGTGCATTACAATCAATAAGATTCAGTCCATAACATCATCATATATAACAGCTCATACATACATCACACTCATCATACATGGCATCAATATCATTTGATCAACATTAACATGCTTATAACGTTCACCGTGGAAAGAAAACATTGCCAATAACTTAAAATTACATCATATTGACTTAACATTAACTTAGAATGATCCTATTCTTCTGAAACCTGGCTCTGATACAACCAAATGTAACCCCCTCAACCCGGCCTAGGCGAGAGATCGAACTGAACGGGTCACACGGGGAATATTGAAGTAAACCGAGAATGTTTAACTCAATAAACGACCCTATTTTTTTCTTTTATCTTGTACAGATGCTCGTTACAAACCTAAGTGTTTAATGTTGCAGTGGATTATACACAACATCAGTCGAACATCAATTGCATGCTTGAACAACTTTTAGGGACTAATTTGCAAGCTTTGCAAATTACAAGGATTTTTTCCTAATTTTAGATTACCATCTTTAGATTAATCATATTACATGTATCTTTATCAAAACTCAGCTCAAAATAATCATTCAAACTCATTTATTGCATCCACAACATTCAGGGACCAAAACATAAAGATTCAAAACTTCAAAAATATTCCATCAACTAACATAACCGCCATCTATTTCGGTACAAGCTAGCCCTGTATCGAAACGAGTGTATCGAAATGGTACTTCACGGCTCAAAACAATGCCACGTAACGAAACGCCTTTGAGGGGTTTTGAAACTGTGGTTTCAAGTGGCAAAACATACTGGAACAGACCTACCCCGTTTCGAAACACTAAGGCCATTTCAGGCTCACTGTTTTAGTATAGGCTCGAGTGTACCAAACACCTGGGCCTGTAATGACACTTTTTGCTGGTGTTTCACTCCTAAAACCATCTTAAACCAATCCAACATGTTTCCAACATGCATACATCATACTTACACATTAATCCATAAGCAATCATAGCATATTTAGCATCATATCATGGAAATTAGCATCAATAGGAAACTAAAGGCATGCAACCTAACAAATAAGCCACTCAAGAGGCAAAACTCAAACCAATACTCCAAACACCAAATATAGACCTTTTACAAATATAAATCCTTAAAGCAGACATACTCAAAAGGGTGTTCAAACACATCACCCAAATAAACCATGGATCCCTCATTGCCCTTATTACTCTAGTACAAAAACAAAACATACATTCAATCGAAGTCTTTTACCGATCCCTTGCTAGTGCTGCCTCCAAGACTTTAGTTGTCTACATTGATGAATAAAAAGAGAGTAAGCACAAAAGGCTTAGTGAGGAATGTTCAAAACCAAAACATCATCAATGCATTTAAACTGGTTTCAAAACAACATTAAAATCTCATTTCAATTAACACAAAGTATCATTTAAAATCCATCATGCCATCCAAAAACCATGCACTTTTCTCATTCAAATTCAGCATGAAAACCTCAAATCCCATTTGCTAAACTCAATTTAAGCCTTCCCAAGCATTTCCACACATGTTAAGCTTAAAGAGTAAAAACATGCATTTTAAATATTATGCAACATAACACATTTTAAATTACATCATTTCTCATATTGGCTCACAAGTGATTAGCAAGAAGATCATTTCTCAAAAACCATATTGGATACACGGATTACCAAGTGTTGTCCCAAACACATTATACACTCTATCGGCATCTCAAGGCTCACACACGAGAGCTACCCTCCACCGTTGTGACACTCGTGGTGGTGTATTCAGTACAATCACAACCCCTCAACACCACTTATCGGTAGATGTATAGCCCACTAACGAGAGACGGGACACTAAACAAGGTTCACACACGGGAGCTATCCTCTATTGTTGTGACACCTTAAACATTCCTCGATTGTTAGGGTAAATGGATGGAGTATTCGGTACAATTTCAACCCCTCAACATTCAAGGCGACTTGTTTATAGTGCATTCAAACCTATTGCCAGCTAACTATATCCGATTGCATTTTTAAAAGTATTTTCATATCATCACTTGCCAATTTGAACCACATTTCATCACATATTTCACTATTTTCAAAGCATCAATTACCAATCCATATTCTCAAGCATTGAATCATGCTTAAAACCACAAGTATAAATGTATACTTACAAGGATCACTTACCATGTGCATCCTCCGTCATTATATCATCAAAATCAGCAATTCATTTACCTCAAATCATGCTTTAACAGTGATGGTATGCATTCTAAAACAAGTGCATCAACTCATAATAGCACAATCCGAGGGAGAAAATAACTTTACTTACTTCCGAACTTAGTCCTTAAAATCCAACTTTGCATTTTAGTCTTGTACGTTTTTCATTTTAGTCCTTAAAATCCAACTTTGCACTTTTTACAAAATGGTCACTTTCCAAAATCTCGACTTTCCAAAATTTATTTTCTAAAATTGATTTTACCAAACTTCAATATATATTATTAAAAGATTTAGAAAATTTTCTCATAATTTTATCCCATCTCGGGCTATGTTTTCCCTAAACCGCTTCAAAAGGCTTCAATCTCTAATTCCAGGTTTGACTAACCCAAACCAATGCCTAAAACATGTAGGCCAAAAACTAGGGCGTTACACATTTGAACCTTCGGTTAAGACCAAACATGCTTTAGGGACCACTTTGTAAAACTTAAAAAATTCACGGACCTGTTACAAATTAAAGTTACCGATATTCAATTAGTCAGGTTTTATGTCCACGTGTCAATTTTCAACTCCTTTCATTCATCCAAATTCATTCAATTGAACATCCAAATATTCAATGTCCATAACGAAAGAAAACAGAACAACAAAAAGCCTTAATTAACCAACTTAACAGCAAAGCGTATCAATACACTTCAATCTGTATCGATATATCATTATCTCCTAAATTTCTCAGATTTCTAGTGGCACAAAAGGGTATCGATACAGCCTCGTGTACCGATACGGTTCCTCATTTTGCCTTTTAGCCGTATCGATATGGTCTACCTCGTACCGATACGGTATGCCTGTTTTGGCTATATTGTACCGGTATGGTAGCCTGTGTATCGGTATTCCTGGGCCTGTAGTGTCGTATTTTGTTGATTTTACATGTCCAAACACATCAAATATCAATCCAACATGTTAATAAACCATAAGTAATCACTTAGGTCATGATTCTAAAGGCAAATAACACCAAGCCATGCTTTTAACATCAACGCAACATATTTAGCAATCTATAGGCATGCTCCCTAAGCTTAATAGTCATTTAAGTACCAAAATGCAAACCAAACCAAATACCAGCAATTAAAGGCTTTACAAGTCTTTTAAGGAACTACAAACTTGTGCCAAACCAGGGAGTTCACTACATACGCTCCCAACTTATCAAGGTAACCTCCCATTGCCAACTTATTACTATTGATTTGTTTAAAAACCATACTTGAGCTATGAGCGACGATTGGACTTCTTCACTTGATGTCTCGTTGCTCGTTCAATCTACTTTTTTGCATTGTTGTAAAAAGAGAGCGTAAGCACATTTGCTTAGTGAGGGATGCTCAAATAAAAACCAACCAACAATGCGTTTTAAAACCATTTCTCAAATAAAAGTCTCTTTCACATCATGCTCATTTATCTCATGCTTAAATCCACTTTCAAAGAAAATCCTCAATCTTTAAACAACATGTATCATAAGTCTCATGCATTAACCATGATGCAACATCTCAAGCCGAAGCTTTTTATGCTTGTCTCTTATAAAGCATTTCTAAAAATATAAGCTCACATATAAAACACATTATACAAAACATTTATAAACCATGATACAAGTAAATCTCATATATTGGCATTCAAGTGATCCGGATGGCTACACTCTATCCCAAAGCACATGGTGTGACTATTCCCACCATAAACTAACTCGGATATGCGGATACACCTTATGGTGTGGCTGTTCCCACCATAAGAAGGGGAAGAACACTTGGTGTGGTTGTTCCAACCAAAGTGTTCGCAAGGTGTGGTTGTTCCCACCTTAAAGCTCACAAGATATGGTTATTCCCATCTTACGACACGCATGATGTGGTTGTTCCCATCATGTTTTATCACACGTACGTACGAATTTTGCTTACATTTTACAGTGCACTCTCATCCTATTGGTCGACCAATTATATCTGATAGTATCAAGTCTCATCACTTTACTAATATACACTTTTAAATCATGTTACCTCACTGTTTTTCATATGCATCATTCAAACCAATTTGCATCAAAGTATCTCAAATACATTAAACCATGTATTTAGGCATTTTCTCAAACATGTTGCATACCACTTTCTAAACACATGTATTATCAAAACATAAACATATGCAACATTTCTCACTTCCAAAACATGTATATAACGGTAGGTAAAATAAGTCTACCTTCAAAACATGAGCATGAATTCATCAAAAACAATGGAAACTAAAAACCGAGAGCGAAATCTTCCATACTTACTTCCGAGCTTAGATTAGCGTTTCAAGCTTAACCCAAACCCCCAAACCTTGCTTTCGAACCTTTGAAAAGCTTTAAAACCAGTTCCACTCACCGACAAGACCTCACTTTCTTTGTCGAGGCAAAATCAAGCTTCCGGATCAACCGCAACTCCTTCTTAAGCAAACGAAACAACATCCCCTACTTTTAACCAAAGCAAAACAGAGGATTAATGCACAACCTTGCATCAAAATCCCCAGCAACACAAAATCACAACATCGCCTAACATTGATTAAGCTTTTGCCACCCGAAAACTACCGAAAACACCGGCGAAAACCTTTCTAACAAATCTCCAGTCATTACCCAGCAAGATTAACATCAAAACAATATCAATATACATTTAAAACACCTTCTCAACACCAAAGAACCTCCAGCAACCAAACAACCACACTATCAAGCCAAAAACTCCAAGATTCAAACCTAAGAATCAACAAACTCATCTAGTTTCGGGTTTCCTAAATCACTTAATCACTTATTCTCATTATAAACTCAGCAAAAATAGATTCGAAACAATGATTTCTTGATTTAATTAATTAAACATCATTTAAACCAACTTTCCATAATTGTAACATCAAAACCCAATAGAAACACTCATAAAAGATCAAGAACTTGGGAATTTCAATAAAGAACCTTTCATTATGTAACACCCTCAACCCAGTTTAGAAGAAAACCAAAATCGAAGATGTTACTACAAGAAAGACTAAGGAAACGTGAACATTTTTTTGTTAAATATTATTAACTAGCTCATTAATCACGAGAGCACTTATAAAAGCCCAAAGGATTATAAACTTTTACAGTTGAGTTTAACACATGGTTAGAATTATAGATTCTTGATTAACCAATCATATCTCAACACATATATTGTACACTTTCCAAATTATCATAATTCATATTCATATTATTACCACCCTTTTAAAAGATTTTACCTTCATGTTATTATCGATTCATCCACAATCAACAAACTATTTACAAGAACACAAGAATTAATTTACATGCACTCAACAAGTGCATTATACATTCACACGTGTCATCCATTTAACTGTCAACTATTCGAAACGGTCTATCAAGCTATGTATAACCAAAATTCTTTCTAGTCACAAACTTATTACAAATAAATTAAAAAATTAGGGTATTAAGAAAGCATGAGTGAGGTTCCTTACGCTAATGAAAAACGATCTATCAAGCTATGTATAACCAAAATTGGATTCTCATTATCTTGGCTTCTTCAATTTATTAGCTCAGCAAACCCATTTTGAAACCTTACAAGGACTACATTGTATTCCCAAAATTTAGATTTAATCATGCCCAGATCTTTAATCCTTATTGGACTATAATACTTATCAACTTTATTCGAACCAAAGGGACATACCAACATTGTTTATATGAGATATACAAGCTTAATACAAATTTAGGAATTTATAGGACTCGATAGCATTTCAAGACCTAGCAAAGCAATTGAATATGGATTTCTTGACAAGTTAACATGCAAGAATTTTAGCCACAAACTCACGAGAATATATATATGATATCAATCTTCCAAAATATAATTAGCTCATTAATCTTTTTAAACAATGAACAACTATAGTGATTATTCCAGGGTTATTTGAACCAATACATATGTGCCATAAGGTACTCATTTGAGTTCTTCTTATTTATGTTAGGAAACACCAATTATCTAAAACACGCTAGTAAGACATTACATACAATTAAGTGTGGCTCGTATGTTGTAAAAAGATAGATGTTGGCTGCTTTAACTAGGATTACAATTGTTCTAATCCTTCAGGGAGTAGTATTCCTTATCCTAGTTAAAATAGGACTTGGATGTAGGGGGCTATATAAAGAGCCTTACCCCACCTCATTAGGCAATTCATCAACTGTTCATTAGGCTTTGCGGAGCAAGAGCATCTGTCCATCAAATGAGTACTCAAGTTTTCGGTGGGCTCAGAATAAGTGGGTTGGAAGTGGAGGGGCGAAGCCCCCGCGGTACGATACGGGGTATCTTTGTAATTGTACCAGGTCTATAAATAGATGTGTTATTTGTAACCTAAGGACCATTGATAGCATAAAAGAAAACAGCCGCTCTTTGCTCCCGAGAATGTAAGCACATTGCTGAACCTCGTTAAATCTCTTGCGTTCTTGCTTGTCTGGTTTTCTTTCTTGTTTGTCGTGTGTACAATAACCGGTATAAGAGCCTGGTGTAAAATTCGAAGTGGTCAAGTTCAATGGTGAAGGTAACTTCGGATTGTGTCAGACGAGGGCAAATGATCTGTTAGCACTACAAGGGATTTTAAAGGCTTTACGATCTACAAAACCAGCGTCGATAGAGAACGACGATTGGGAAGAATTGCAGGAAAGAGCGACTGGAACCATACGGTTATGTTTGGCAGATGAGATTATGTATCACGTTATGGATTTGACGTCTCCAAGAGAGATATGGAGCAAGTTGGAAAGTCAATTTATGTCCAAGTCTCTAACAAATAAATTGTATCTAAAGTAGAAGTTATATGGGCTAGAGATGCAAGAAGGTCAGGATTTGGCATAGCACGTGAATATCTTCAATCAAATAATCACCGATTTAACTCAACTTGATATGAAGATTGAAGATGAAGACAAAGCAATGATTATGTTGTATTTGTTGCCTTCTTCTTATGAACACATGGTGACTACTCTTACATAATGGAAAGAAACAATCAAAGTTGAAGAGATTACTACAGCCTTGTTGGCCCACAACCAGCGAAGGCAGAATACAGGCGAAAGCTCTCACGCTGAAGGTTTATATGTTAAGGGTAATCACGACCGTGGAAGGAAGTCAGAGAAGGAGGGTTCTAGAAGATGGAATTATAGATCAAAGTCTAGAGGCAAGAAGATGTTTCGTTGCTACAAGTGCAAGGAGCCAGGACATATGAAGTAAGACTTTCCAAAGTGGAAAAAGGAGTCAGATGATAAACATGATGCATCATCAAAAACTGTGAATGTGGTGCAGAATAAGAATTCAGATTGCAGTGATGGTGATATGCTTTCTTGTAAAACCAAAGAATTGATTTTGATATAACAAAGGATTTAAGAACTAAATTGAAAATAGAAAATAAATTTTTAAGTCCTCAAAACGTCCCAAAACTTTTAAGCAAAGTGGTCAAGTCAAAACCAAATGTTTATAAAAAAATTTCTAAGTGTTTTCCAAGTCAAAATAGTGATTTTTGAGTCACCGTTTCGAAACAGCCCTTAGGTGTTTCGGAACGTTTTGAATCTGTTGACATTTGTTTCAGAACGAGTCATCTCATTTCGATACGATAGTATCGAAACATGACCCTATGTTTCGAAACAGATGAAGAACAACATAACGAGCAGATCTGTTTCGATACGGCTGTATCAAAATGATCTCAAACGTTTCGAAACGAGATTTGAACTTGGATTTAAATTATATGATCGTTGCAATTTATAACTGATTTCTACAAAACGGTCAAGAAGTATCGAAACAATTTAAGCATGTTTCGATACGGGTTTTGACATTTTTAAATTGTTTCAAAACGGTATCAAGCACGTTTCAAAACGGGCTCTTAGCGTATCAAAACAATCGTATTCGTTTCGATACGGTCTCTGAATTACACCCCAACGACTATTTCTATTTTGGTCTGTTTCGAAACAGGTATAGGTGTTTCGAAATGGGTAGTTGCAGAAGTGCATTTATGGTGGGAAGATTGCATCCCAACGGCTATATTTATGATGGCAACCACCCCAACGGCTGGAATTGAATGAGAAGGTATAAAAGGGAGTCTAAAAACAACCAGCAACAACTATTTATCCTAAGAAAAACAATCCTATAGCAAGTCCAAGCTCAAGTGTTTAAATTCCAATATCTTTGTAAAACCCCAATTGTCAATCCTTGTAATTTCCTATTTTTCATATTCAATTGCGTTCTGTGCTTGTAATTTTGGAAATATTAGTCTTGAGAGATATATTGTATTTGACACATTCTTCTTTGTACACTTGTAAGAGGGTTTGGTCAATTTTGGGTAAAAAAATGACCATTTGTGTAAAGGTTTCCTCCTAAGCCTAGAAAATGGGAAGATCAACTAGTGAAGTTGTTTGGAAAATACTTAGTGGGAGCTAAGGTAGTAGATGTAGAGTACATTTGGAACTTGAACCATTACAATTGCCTTTGTCTTTAATTTTATTTTACCACTTCACTACCAACCAAATAAAAATCCAATTCACTCCCTCTTGACATTTATTGATTCAACGATCCACTCAACAATTGGTATCAGAGCCTACCTCTTTTGAAGGATTAACAACCACAAGAGAAGATCCTAGAAGAGTGCGATCAAATTTCTAGTCAAGCTATGGCATCTACCTCAACCTCCAATCTCTATGAGTCTCAATCCACCACTAAACCACCATTCTTCAATGGGGACAACTACCCATATTTGAAGAATAGGATGTGTCTCTTCATCAAATCCACCGACTACATGATTTGGGATGTAGTTGAAGAAGGGCCTTACATTCCGATGAAAAGAAATGATGAAGGAAGACTTGTCCCGAAGGTGAAATCGGAGATGACCGAAGAATATAGAAGAAGGATGCAAGTCAATGATAAAGTATTGCACATCATCTTTTGTGCACTTGGTATGGACATCTATTCTAAGGTTTCTTCAATCGAGAGTGCTAAAGAAATGTGGGGCACTCTTGAGACAACATATAAGGGAACTAGCGATGTTAAGGAGATGAAGATCGGACTACTAAATTTGAGTTAGAAGAATTTCAAGATGGATCCCAATGAGAGTGTCTCCAAGATGTTTGATCGATTTTCGATCATCGTCAATGGTCTAAAAGGATTCGGTGGAGTGATTGCCGAAGACAAGCTAGTTAGGAAGCTTCTATATTATGTCCCGAAATCTTGGGATGGTAAAAGAATGGCCATCATCGCAGCTAAGAATTTGAAGCTTGATAAACTAGTTGGTTCTCTCCTTACTCATGAGATTATGAAACAAGGAAGAGAAGAGGAAAAGAAGAAAGGAGAATAGAGAAGCAAGAGGTGGAGGAGAAAAGGAAGCTAGGAGTTGCTCTCAAGGCCTTTCTACAAGAGGAGAGCTCTTCTACTGAGGAGGAGGATTTCGAGGAGTTGGCAATGATAGCCAAACACTTCTCACGGTTCATGAAGTCTAACCGATGGAGGAAATTTCAAAAAAAAAAGATACTTCAAGAACAAGAGCAAAGAAGAGGAAAAAGATCTTATCATTTTCTTTGAGTGCAAGAAGTCGGATCATATTCGTTCCGATTGCCCTCAACTCAAGAAGAAGGGATTTGAGAAGAATAAGAAGCTCAAAGCCAAGATTGCTACTTAGAGTGATGAGGAGTCATCCGAGGATGAGGAACACAAAGTGGCCAACCTTTGCCTCATGGCTCTTGAGGGGGATTCTATCGTGACCTCTAACTCATATTGCTATGATTTTACATTTGATGAATTGCATGATGCATATGATGAGTTATAAGAGGTATATGATGAGTTAGTAGAAAAATACAAGGAGTCCATTTTGAAAAACAAAAAGGTTATTTCAGAATTGAAAGGTTAGAACAATTTACTCTCTAAAACTAACTTGGATTTTGAGAAAAAAGGTTTTAAGCTTGCAAGATGATCTAAAGTTCTTTGAAAAAGAAAATATTGATTTGAACTATAACCCCCTTAACCCGGCCTAGACGGTTGACCCGAATTAAGAAAGTCACACGGGGAAAACCAAAGTCAACCCGAAAGTCAACCTTGATTAACGACCCTTTTTTTTCTTTTTAAAATTTGTCTAGATGCACATTAGTCCTAATTGTGATCACACAAACAACATACTCAAAGATCACAAACATCAGAGATCAAACAGGGACCCAATTGAACAAATTACAACTTTAGGGACCAAATTGCAATTTCTGATAATTAAAAGGACTTAACCCAAATTAAAGTTACCAACTTGAAATTAATCAGGTTTCATGCTTCTCTGTGAAATTTCAGCCCAAAAGGACTTCCCAAGCTCATGCAATTGGACAAACAAGTTTCAGGACCAAAATGCAAACAATTCGAAACATTTAACCGCCAATGTCAGCCCCCAACGGTCACCCGTTTCGAAATAGGCAGAACCCGTTTCGAAACACGGGCCGTTCCGCAACAAGTACCGCAACGGGGGTCTGGCAGAGACCAAACCGTTTCGAAACGGTGCATATCGTTTCGGACGCCTGGGTTCAGTCAAGGCACCCGTTCCGAAACGGTGCACACTGTTCCGATACGCCCTGCACAAAATTGCCCGATTTGCATTCTAAAACATGCAATTGATCATTCAAACATGCTCCAATTGTCACCAAACTTTACCAGAATGCAATTCAACATATATAGGACATACTTGCATCAACAATTCATCAAAACAACATCATATGCAAAAAGCCCCAATTCTATAGACATGCTTCCTACACAAGCTAGTTATTCAAGCACAAACTTCCAACACAAGCATATAATGATCCAACACAAAATCCAGCATTCATAACAACATTCAACACACTTAGGGAGTTTAAAACCTCTCCCAAAATATACACATTGGTCCCCCATTGCCAAATTACCCAAAAGCTAAAAAGTGCTTATAAAACCTTCCATACATTGAGCTTTACTTGAACTTAAATGCTTGCCCTCCTTGCTGCCCCTCAAGGGTCTCTAATGTTCTGCATTATTGAATTAAGAAAACGAAGAGAGCGTAAGCAAAAGCTTAGTGAGGAATGCTCTTAAAAACCATTCAATAATGCAATTAAAAAGATTTATAAACATGCTTAAAATCAACCTTTGCACATGCTCAAAGCATACTTTAAACAAGCAATCTCATGCTTCAACATAAACATAACATGTCATATTGGCTCAAGTGACAATTTCCATTTCTTAAAACAAGTTCATCAACTTCCCAAGGACTTTTAAACACCTTGGCCCCAAGGACTTTTAAACACCTTGGCCATGGACTTTTAAACACCATGAATGAGGACCACACAAGGACTTTTAACCACCTTTGTGTCCAAAGCTTGAATCACCCCAAGGACTTTTAAACACCTTGGCCCCAAGGACTTTTAAACACCTTGGCCCCATGGACTTTTAAACACCATGGCCCCATGGACTTTTAAACACCATGGAAAGGATCACCTAAGGACTTTTAACCACCTTAGTGTCCGCAACAAGAATCATCCAAGGACTTTTAACCACCTTGATGTTCTTAAGTAACAAGGCTCACTCAAGGACTTTTAACCACCTTAGTGACCTTAACATTTTCAAAACATCACTTGCCAAAATACATCTTTTTCATCATTTAATCCACTATTTTAAAGCATTAAACCAAGCCATATTCAACATGCATTTCAAAGCATCAAACCACATTATTTCAATGTATAAAATCAAGGAACTCCTACCTAGAGTTACCTTCAACATATGGCTTACATCATCAGCAAAAACCATGCTAAAACATGCTTTCAAAACAGTAATTAAAACATGCAAATAACCATTTTGCATCACAACAAAATCATGGCCACCACTAGAGAGAAATTCCGAAAACTTACACTTGAGCTTAGCAAAGTTGTTTAGACTTAGACTAAGCTCCCAAAACCTTCAAACCTTGGTTTTAAAATCTGAAAACCCAACTTCACTCACCGATTTCCACTTTGCTTCAAGCCAAAGCACCAAATCAAGCTTCCAGATCAACAACTCTTGGATCCAAAGATGCCTCCCCTGTTTCAACACATCAAAGCAGAGGATTAATGCATCATCATGCATTAATTGCTTCAATGAAAGCACCTAAACTCGCTGCTCTCATCCAACCTCCATTTTCGGCCACCAAACACAACCGAAAATGCATCCAAACCACTTCTAAACAAAGCCCAGCCACAAACCAGCAAAACCACACTTCCTTTAACATCATAAAACATCTAAAAACAACCTATAAACATCCTTATACCTCCAGCAACATCAGATCACCAAGATCACCTCAAAAACAACCTTGAAACACAAGCTAAACTTAGGAAACTCAACCTATCCGGGATTGCATCAATCAAAACTCAATTCCTTATCAATTTAGAGTTCATTTAACATCAAAAACACATCTCAAATCACAGATTAATCAGATCTAACGAAAATCATCAAAAATCATCAAAATCTTGCATTATAAGCCAAGATCCATTTCACCACTTAAAAACCTTTAATTAAACTTCAATTAAGGATTGAAAACTTAGGAATTTCAGTAAAGAACTGATAGTTTAGAGGAGAATGACGTTCTTACCTCCAAACTTGAGTTTCTCCTCTTTTTGGAACCAAAATCCTTGTTGAAACAAGTAGCAATTGAAGAGGTTTTGAAGATATGTTGATTAGGAATCAAATGAGAGTTGAAAGGAGGGATTTAGGTGAAGAAATCAGATCCAATTCTCTGGAAAAGAAGTGTTTGGGTTGAGAGAAAATGAGAGAAAGAAAATTAGGAAAAGTTGGTTACAAAAATCTAAAAATAGCCAAATGGCTTTCCCTCCACTTTTAATATCATTTAAAATCAGATTTTAGACTTAAAATATCTTAGAAAAATCTGGAGAAACTCCCTTTGGGTAAATAGCTCCTTAAAGATTCAAAGTTTCAACCCTTTATAAAACAGCCACCAAACTTGCGAAAATTACATTTTGGTCACTAGCCAAAATGTCACACTTCCAAAACTCATTTTCCAAAATTGATTTCACAGTTCACTTAATTATATTAAAAGATGATTTTAGAACATTTTTCCATATTTTTAATGCAACCCGAACTAGGCTTTCCTAAATTAACCTCTTTAGATTCGAACAGCACTTTGACCGAACCGGTCAACGCCCAAAACTCCTAAGCCCAAAACCGGGGCGTTACAACTCTCCCCCCCTTAAGAAATTTCGTCCTCGAAATTTACCTGAAGGAAAGAGATAAGGAAACTGCTTCAGCATGTCTTCCTTCCGCTTCCACGTGGCTTCCTCAACACCTCGATGCTTCCACAGCACCTTCACCAACTCAATGGTCTTGCCACGAAGAACCTTGCAATCCGAATCCAGAACCTTCACCGGTTCCTCATCGTAGGTCAAATCCGGATTCAATTCCACTTCCTCCACAGGCATCACATGCGAAGGATCAGATCTATACTTCCGGAGCATAGAAACATGGAACACATCATGAATCTTCTCCAACTCCTGAGGTAACCTCAACCGATATGCAACAGGACCCACTCGCTCAACAACCTCATATGGTCCAAT
The DNA here is from genome assembly GCA_958450335.1 of Hibiscus tridactylites. Taxonomy (NCBI): domain Eukaryota; kingdom Viridiplantae; phylum Streptophyta; class Magnoliopsida; order Malvales; family Malvaceae; genus Hibiscus; species Hibiscus tridactylites. The sequence continues at coordinate 58,875,219 of OY288267.1, read as the reverse complement.
GTACCGAGGGCTCAACTTACCCTTCCGGCCAAACCTCATCACCTTCTTCCAAGGCGAAACCTTCAAGAACACACGGTCACCCACCGCATACTCTATCTCCTTACGCTTCAAATCCGCGTAAGACTTTTGCCGATCAGAAGCAGCCTTCAACCGCTCACAAATGAGCTTCACCTTCTCGGTGGTCCCTTTCAACAAAGCCGACATCGAAACTAACTTTTGACCAGTTTCAGCCCAACAAAGAGGAGTCCTACACTTCCTCTCGTACAGAGCCTCATAAGGTGCCATCTGTATACTCGCCTGATAACTATTGTTATAAGCGAACTCAACCAAAGGCAGATGCTTCTCCCAAGAACCTTGAAACTCAATCACGCAGCATCTCAACATATCCTCCAAGATCTGAATAACTCGCTCAGACTGACCATCCGACTGAGGATGATAGGATGTACTGAAATGCAACCTTGTACCCAAAGCTTGATGCAAACACTGCCAGAAACGCGATGTGAACCTCGGATCCCTATCCGACACAATCGACTTAAGCACACCATGCAGCCTCACAATCTCAGCAATGTACAGCTCTGTCAGCTTATCCAAAGAGAACGTAGTATGCATAGGCAAGAAACGCGCACACTTCGTCAAGCGATCCACAATCACCCAAACAGAATTCTTCTTCGAAGGAGACAAAGGTAAACCAGATACAAAATCCATGGTAACCCTCTCCCACTTCCATTCAGGGATCTTCAACGGTTGCAACAACCCAGAAGGAACCTGATGCTCAGCCTTAACTCGCTGACACACCAAACACTTGCTCACAAACTCTGCAACATCCTTCTTCAAACCCACCCAATAGTACTCTTCACGAAGATCACGATACATCTTAGTACTACCAGGGTGCATAGCAAAAGGACTACTATGACCTTCAGTCAGAATAGCACGCCTCAACTCAGCATCAGCAGGCACTACTATCCGACTCCCAAAACACAACACTCCATCATCATTAAAACAGAAATCTGAAGGCCTACCCTCCGCGATATCCTAAACATGAGACACCAAGGAATCATCCAACAACTGCTTATCCTTGATCAACTGAACCAACGATGGCTTCACCTGCAACTCTGCAACAAGACCACCATCTCGCGATAAGCTCAAGCTAGCAAACATAGCTCTCAGCTCAACAGCTACCTTCCTACTCAAGGCATCCGCAACAACATTAGCCTTTCCAGGATGGTACTCAAACGTCAGATCATAATCCTTGAGCAATTCCAACCAACGCCGCTGCCTAAGATTCAACTCCTTTTGTGACATAAGATACCTCAAACTCTTGTGATCCGTGTACACAGTACACTTCTCACCATACAGATAATGCCTCCAGATCTTCAGAGCAAAAACCACTGCAGCCAACTCAATATCATGCGTAGGGTAATTACGCTCATGCACCTTCAACTGCCGCGACGCATAAGCCACAACCTTACCCTCTTGCATCAGCACACACCCCAAACCAACATAGGATGCATCGCTATAGACCACAAACTCTTTCCCTGATTCAGGCTGAACCAAGATAGGAGCTTGCGTCAAAGCCGCCTTCAGCTTCTCAAAAGCCTGCTGTCTCGCTTCTGTCCACTCATACCTAACATCTTTCTGCAACAGCTTCGTCAAAGGAGCAGCAATCTTGGAAAAACCATCCACAAACCTTCGGTAGTATCCTGCAAAACCAAGGAAACTACGGACCTCATGAACAGACTTAGGAACTTTCCAGTTCATCACCGCCTCAATCTTCTGAGGATCAACACGAATCCCCTCAGCTGAGACCACATGCCCAAGAAACACCACCTCCCCAAGCCAGAACTCACACTTGCTCAGCTTAGCATAAAGCTGATTCTCCAACAAAGCTTGCAGCACAATCCTCAAATGCTCTTCGTGCTCCTCCTCAGTACGCGAGTACACGAGGATATCATCAATGAACACCACAACGAACTTGTCCAGGTATTCATGAAACACACGGTTCATCATGTCCATGAAAGCAGCAGGAGCATTTGTCAAACCAAACGGCATCACAAGGAACTCATAATGCCCATACCTTGTCCTGAAAGCTGTCTTAGGCACATCCACATCCTTCACCTTCAACTGATAATACCCTGACCTCAAGTCAATCTTAGAGAACACAGCAGCTCCCCGAAATTGATCGAAGAGATCATCAATCCTCGGCAAAGGATACCGATTCTTGATAGTCAACTTGTTCAGCTGACGGTAATCAATGCACATCCTCATAGTGCCATCTTTCTTCTTCACAAACAAGACCGGTGCTCCCCAAGGTGACACACTCGGCCGGATGAAACCACGATCAAGAAGCTCTTGCAACTGCGTCTTCAGCTCCTTCAGCTCCTTAGGTGCCATTCTATAGGGAGTAATGGACACAGGAGTTGTATTCTCATACAGCTCAATTCCAAACTCCACCTCGCGATTAGGAGGTAAACCAGGCAACTCCTCAGGAAAAACACCAGGAAACTCCTTCACAACCCTGATATCTTGCACCCTCAACTCCTTAGAGCTAGGATTCATCACAAAAGCTAGATAAGCTTCGCAACCTTGTCTCAGCATCCTGCTCGCCTCCAAGGTAGAAACAACATTGGCAAGAAACTTCACATTCTCACCAACAACAACCACTTCATAATCATCCGCAAGCTTAAGCGAAACCCGCTTATTCTCACAATCTACCATAGCACGATGCTCAGCAAGCCAATCCATACCAAGGATCACATCAAAACCATAGAAAGGCAACTCCATAAGATCAACATGAAAGACATGTTCTTGAACAACCAAGGGACACCTTCTATAAAGCTTTCGAGTCACAACAGTTTCACCAAAAGAACTAGTGACACGAACACCAACATCCAAAAACTCGACAGGCAACCCAAGCAATTCAGCATGCTCACGCAAAATGTATGAATGCATAGATCCAGAATAAATCAAAGAAAGCAATGACAAGGATTGCAAAGTAAAGGTACCTGCAATCACATCTGCATCATTCCTCCCCTCACACTGAGCATACACCCTCGCTTGGCCTCCACCCTCAGGCTGAATAGCCACAACATGGGCTACTCCACGTCCACCTTCCTCACGCCTCTGGAAATTACCACGGCCGCGCCCACGACCTCTCTGCGGTGCAGCAACAACAGGTGCACGCTCTTGGCCACCAGCCAACCTCGGACAATCCCGCCTCAAGTGGTCTGCAGAACCACAATTCCAGCATCCAAAACCAGCTGCCGCAACAGGAGCTTGCACCTCCCTCACAGCACGAGGACAGTCACGCTTCAAGTGACCACGTGAACCACAGATCCAACAAGCACTAGGATCAGCTCTAGCATTGCCACCCCTAGCAGGTGCACCTCCACCGCTCTTAGCTGAGGACTAATACCTCTGATCGCGTCCCCTCTTGTTCCGTCCACCTCCGGAACTATACTCAGCTGATCTCTTCCCAGCACTTGCTCCAGCACTCTTCGCAGACAAACTCAAATTCATCTCTATGTCCTTGGCTCGGCCCACTAACACATCAAAATCATCATATTCAGTGGCCAGCACATACATCTTTACCTCCGTTATAAGACCATAACGAAACCTCTCGCACCTCTCCCGTTCATCAGGAATCAGCTCCGGTGCATACTGACTGAGTCGCACAAACTGCACCTCATACTCAGCCACACTCATGCTCCCTTGGGTAAGAGTCATGAATTCACGCTTTTTCTCATCCAGATATCTCACTCTCAGATATCTCCTCTTGAACGCATTCTGAAAGAATGTCCAAGTGATGTCAGCTTCAGCCATTCCAGAGATTGTGGTCGTCCACCACGTATATGCATCATCCTGAAGCAAGGATACCACACAGCCCAACTTTTGCACATCCGTGCAGCTCATCTGTCCCAAAATTCGCTTGGTACTCTCTAACCAAGCCTCAGAACTCTCAGCAGACATACCCCTAAACTCAGTCCCACCAAGACTGCGCAGACGCTCTAAAGGTAGTCTAACACCAGCATCTCCCTGATGCCCAGCTTTTTGAGCTCCAGCTACTGCTGCTCGAAAAGCACCCGCAATAGCTTGTACCAGCATCGACATATCAGGCATAGCTTGCCCCTGACCAACCTCAGGTCCTGCAGCTCTAGCACCAGTTGCTTCAGCTCCAGCTCTTTCCCTCTCCGCACCACCACCACCAGGTGGAGGAGGAGGTAACACAGCACTACCCGCATTCTCTTCGTTCTCATTCCCATCCGGGGTCGTAGCTCTCACGCTACTCCTTAACTCTCTACGTGGTGCCATACTTTTACCATGCATAACAATACAAATAAAACAAGTCAGGCCCAGCAAGGTAAGCAATCCAAGTATTCAAGCTCAATTTCTTTCAAAATCAACATCATTTCATTAGCTTTTGTTTGGCAATGAGTACCCTCAACATGCAATCATCACCATATACATCTCAAATGCATCAACATCTCAAGCCACTGAACATGCTTTCATACAACAAGCATACAAGCCATACATACTTCAATCATGCATACATTCATTCCCAATTACTCGAGAACTCAGCTCTGATACCACCAAATGTAACCCCCTTAACCCGGCCTAGACGGTTGACCCGAATTAAGAAAGTCACACGGGGAAAACCAAAGTCAACCCGAAAGTCAACCTTGATTAACGACCCCTTTTTTTCTTTTTAAAATTTGTCTAGATGCACATTGGTCCTAATTGTGATCACACAAACAACATACTCAAAGATCACAAACATCAGAGATCAAACAGGGACCCAATTGAACAAATTACAACTTTAGGGACCAAATTGCAATTTCTGATAATTAAAAGGACTTAACCCAAATTAAAGTTACCAACTTGAAATTAATCAGGTTTCATGCTTCTCTGTGAAATTTCAGCCCAAAAGGACTTCCCAAGCTCATGCAATTGGACAAACAAGTTTCAGGACCAAAATGCAAACAATTCGAAACATTTAACCGCCAATGTCAGCCCCCAACGGTCACCCGTTCCGAAACAGTCAGAACCCATTTCGAAACACGGGCCGTTCCGCAACAAGTACCGCAACGGGGGTCTGGCAGAGACCAAACCGTTTCGAAATGGTGCATACCGTTTCGGACGCCTGGGCTCAATCAAGGCACCCGTTCCGAAACGGTGCACACTGTTCCGATACGCCCTGCACAAAATTGCCCGATTTGCATTCTAAAACATGCAATTGATCATTCAAACATGCTCCAATTGTCACCAAACTTTACCAGCATGCAATTCAACATATATAGGACATACTTGCATCAACAATTCATCAAAACAACATCATATGCAAAAAGCCCCAATTCTATAGACATGCTTCCTACACAAGCTAGTTATTCAAGCACAAACTTCCAACACAAGCATATAATGATCCAACACAAAATCCAGCATTCATAACAACATTCAACATACTTAGGGAGTTTAAAACCTCTCCCAAAATATACACATTGGTCCCCCATTGCCAAATTACCCAAAAGCTAAAAAGTGCTTATAAAACCTTCCATACATTGAGCTTTACTTGAACTTAAATGCTTGCCCTCCTTGCTGCCCCTCAAGGTTCTCTAATGTTCTGCATTATTGAATTAAGAAAACGAAGAGAGCGTAAGCAAAAGCTTAGTGAGGAATGCTCTTAAAAACCATTCAATAATGCAATTAAAACCATTTATAAACATGCTTAAAATCAACCTTTCCACATGCTCAAAGCATACTTTAAACAAGCAATCTCATGCTTCAACATAAACATAACATGTCATATTGGCTCAAGTGACAATTTCCATTTCTTAAAACAAGTTCATCAACTTCCCAAGGACTTTTAAACACCTTGGCCCCAAAGACTTTTAAACACCTTGGCCATGGACTTTTAAACACCATGAATGAGGACCACACAAGGACTTTTAACCACCTTTGTGTCCAAAGCTTGAATCACCCCAAGGACTTTTAAACACCTTGGCCCCAAGGACTTTTAAACACCTTGGCCCCATGGACTTTTAAACACCATGGCCCCATGGACTTTTAAACACCATGGAAAGGATCACCTAAGGACTTTTAACCACCTTAGTGTCCGCAACAAGAATCATCCAACGACTTTTAACCACCTTGATGTTCTTAAGTAACAAGGCTCACTCAAGGACTTTTAACCACCTTAGTGACCTTAACATTTTCAAAACATAACTTTCCAAAATACATCTTTTTCATCATTTAATCCACTATTTTAAAGCATTAAACCAAGCCATATTCAACATGCATTTCAAAGCATCAAACCACATTATTTCAATGTATAAAATCAAGGAACTCCTACCTAGAGTTACCTTCAACATATGGCTTACATCATCAGCAAAAACCATGCTAAAACATGCTTTCAAAACAGTAATTAAAACATGCAAATAACCATTTTGCATCACAACAAAATCATGGCCACCACTAGAGAGAAATTCCGAAAACTTACACTTGAGCTTAGCAAAGTTGTTTAGACTTAGACTAAGCTCCCAAAACCTTCAAACCTTGGTTTTAAAATCTGAAAACCCAACTTCACTCACCGATTTCCACTTTGCTTCAAGCCAAAGCACCAAATCAAGCTTCCGGATCAACAACTCTTGGATCCAAAGATGCCTCCCCTGTTTCAACACATCAAAGCAGAGGATTAATGCATCATCATGCATTAATTGCTTCAATGAAAGCACCTAAACTCGCTGCTCTCATCCAACCTCCATTTTCGGCCACCAAACACAACCGAAAATGCATCCAAACCACTTCTAAACAAAGCCCAGCCACAAACCAGCAAAACCACACTTCCTTTAACATCATAAAACATCTAAAAACAACCTATAAACATCCTTATACCTCCAGCAACATCAGATCACCAAGATCACCTCAAAAACAACCTTGAAACACAAGCTAAACTTAGGAAACTCAACCTATCCGGGATTGCATCAATCAAAACTCAATTCCTTATCAATTTAGAGTTCATTTAACATCAAAAACACATCTCAAATCACAGATTAATCAGATCTAACGAAAATCATCAAAAATCATCAAAATCTTGCATTATAAGCCAAGATCCATTTCACCACTTAAAAACCTTTAATTAAACTTCAATTAAGGATTGAAAACTTAGGAATTTCAGTAAAGAACTGATAGTTTAGAGGAGAAGGACGTTCTTACCTCCAAACTTGAGTTTCTCCTCTTTTTGGAACCAAAATCCTTGTTGAAACAAGTAGCAATTGAAGAGGTTTTGAAGATATGTTGATTAGGAATCAAATGAGAGTTGAAAGGAGGGATTTAGGTGAAGAAATCAGATCCAATTCTCTGGAAAAGAAGTGTTTGGGTTGAGAGAAAATGAGAGAAAGAAAATTAGGAAAAGTTGGTTACAAAAATCTAAAAATAGCCAAATGGCTTTCCCTCCACTTTTAATATCATTTAAAATCAGATTTTAGACTTAAAATATCTTAGAAAAATCTGGAGAAACTCCCTTTGGGTAAATAGCTCCTTAAAGATTCAAAGTTTCAACCCTTTATAAAACAACCACCAAACTTGCGAAAATTACATTTTGGTCACTAGCCAAAATGTCACACTTCCAAAACTCATTTTCCAAAATTGATTTCACAGTTCACTTAATTATATTAAAAGATGATTTTAGAACATTTTTCCATATTTTTAATGCAACCCGAACTAGGCTTTCCTAAATTAACCTCTTTAGATTCGAACAGCACTTTGACCGAACCGGTCAACGCCCAAAACTCCTAAGCCCAAAACCGGGGTGTTACATGAACAACCTTCTTCCTCAATGTAATGATGAACACCAAAAATTGGTGAATGAACTCAATGAGCTCAAAAATTCTTTCAAAAGTGTTGGTTCTTCAAAGCTTGAAAAGGGTGAATCTTCAAAAACCAACTTTACAAAAAGAAAGAATTTGAACTACAAACAAAGTGGCTCCTATAGGCATTCTAGGACTAAAAAGATTAGAAGTGTATGGGTTGCTAAGGAACTTGTAAAATCTAATAATGTTAATGCCTTGTCATCTTGGATTCCTAAGGGAACCAAGCTTTTGGGAGCTAACACTCATGAACCCAAAATGATTTGGGTGCCAAAATCAAAGTTTAAACTCTTTGTTTGTAGGGGGAGCATTGCTACAAGGCCAAAATACAAAGTCAAAATTCATGGTACCTTGATAGTGGATGCTCGAGACACATGACCCGAGACAAGAGTCGATTCATGGAATTAAAGCCAAAAAGTGGAGGAGTAGTAACTTTTGGTGACAACTCCAAAGGCCACATTGAAGGTATTGGCTCCATTGGTAATCACTCTTCCATACTTATTGAAAATGTCTTGTATAGAAATGGTCTAAAACACAATTTGTTGAGCATTAATCAATTATGTGATAAAGGGTTTAATGTCATGTTTGATGTAAATGGGTGTAGAATAGTAGACATTAAATCTAACAAACAATGCTCATTGGTCATCGCATAGGAAATATTTATATGGTGCATCTAGATGACATTCATACATCACATGCATGCTTAGTTGCACAAAATGAAAATGATGCATGGTTATGGCATAGGAAACTAGGACATGCTAGCATTAGCATTTTAGAAAAATTAGTTTCCCTTAATCTAGTTAGAGGCCTACCTAAGCTCAAGTTCTCATTAGATAAAATTTGTGATGCATGTGCTAAAGGTAAACAACATAGAGCCTCTTTCAAGTCCATTAATGATGTTTCTATAAATAGATGTTTGAAATTGATCCATATGGATCTCTTTGGGCCAATTAGGACTACTAGCTTGGGTGGAAAATAATATGCATTGTACTTGTTGATGATTACTCTAGGTATATTTGGGTTCTCTTTTTAAGCACCAAATATGAGGCTTTAGAAAACTTAATCACATTTTCAAAAATAACCCAAAATGATCTTGAACTTAAAATTTCACATATTAGAAGTGATCATGGAACTGAATTTCAAAATATGGGTTTTGAAGATTTTTGTAATGAAAATGGGATAAGCCATAATTTTTCGGCTCCTCGCACTCCCCAACAAAATGGGGTAGTTGAAAGGAAAAATAAAACTTTAGAAGAAATGGCTAGGACTATTCTTTGTGAAAATAATTTACCTAAGTATTTTTGGGTGGAAGCCACTAACACCGCTTGCTACATTATAAACTGAGTAATTATTAGGCCTATTTTGAAGAAAACTCCTTATGAGATTTTAAAATCTAAAAAGTCTAACATAAGTTATTTTCATCCTTTTAGTTGCAAGTGTTTTGTTTTAAACAATGGAAAATACAATTTAGGTAAATTTGATGCAAAGAGTGATGAAGTTATTTTTCTAGGTTACTCTTTAAACTCTAAAGCCTATCGTGTGTTTAACAAAAGAACTTTAGTTGTAGAGGAATCTACTCATGTGGTTTTCGATGATAACCTCCTTCCGATGAAGGATTCTTGTGATGATGATGATGTAGGGATCATTGAAGCCAATGATGGTGGAGAATCATCAAAGGTGAATGAGATTCCAACCAAAGAGGAAGAAGCACAAGAACCGCCTCTAGAAGCATTGCAAGATATGTCTCTTGAGGAAAAGAAAGTGAGCTACCCAAGGGAGTACAACTATGTCAAAGGTGGTGAGATCTTGGGTGATCCATCCAAGGGGGTAACTACTTGTTCTTCTCTTAAAATGCTTAATAATGTTGCTTTTATCTCGTGCATTGAGCCTAAGAATGTTAAAGAAACATTAAAAGATGACTTTTGGTTTTTGGCCATGCAAGATGGGTTAAACCAATTTGGGAGAACTAAAGTATGGACATTAGTTGATAGGCCTAGAAACAAGTCTACTATAGGAACTAAATGGGTCTTTAGAAACAAACTAGATAAGAGTGGTAACATAGTGAGAAACAAGGCTAGGCTTGTTGATCAAGGTTACACTCAAGAAGAGGGAATTGATTTTGATGAAACCTATGCACCCGTAGCTAGAATGGAAGCAATTAGGATGTTACATGCATTTGCATGTTATCATGATTTCAAGCTTTTTCAAATGGATGTCAAAAGTGCGTTTTTAAATGGCTTTATAAACGAATAAGTGTATGTGGAACAACCACCGGGTTTTGAAGATCCCATTTTTCCAAACCATGTTTTCAAATTGTCAAAAGCTTTATATGGTTTAAAACAAGCTCCTTGAGCTTGGTATGAAAGATTATCAAGTTTTCTAGTTGAAAAATGTTTTGAAAAAAGAAAGGTGGACACAACACTATTCATTAAAAACAATGGCAAATATATCTTAGTAGTTCAAATTTATGTTGATGATATCATTTTTGGTTCTACTAATGAGTTGCAAGGTGAATTTGAAATGAGCATGATGGGAGAGCTCTCATTCTTCTTGGGATTCCAAATCAAACAAATAAAGGATGGCATCTTCATCAATCAAGCTAAGTACATCAAGGATATGCTCAAGAAGTTTGGCTTGGAGCATGGAAAGCCTCAAGCTACACCAATGAGCTCATCTACAAAGCTTGACAAAGATGAAAGAGGTAAGTGTGTTGACTCTAAGCTTCATTGCTCTATGATTGGATCTTTGCTTTACCTTACCGCAAGTAGACCGAATATATTGTTCAGTGTTTGCTTGTGTGCTAGGTTTCAAGCTAGTCCTAGAGAGTCTCACCTTATAGCCGTTAAAAGGATCTTTGGGTACCTTAGAGATACTCCTTGTTTAGGTCTTTGGTACCCTAGAGACTCAACCTTTAACCTCCATGCTTATTCGGATGCGGATTACGGGGGTTGCAAATAGATAAGAAAAGTACTTCTGGCACTTGCCAATTCTTAGGTAGTATGCTCATATCTTGGTTCTCTAAGAAACAAAATAGTGTAGCTTTATCTACCACCGAAGCCGAGTACATATCCTTAGGAAGTTGTTGTGCTCAAGTCCTTTGGATGAAACAACAAATCTTAGACTATGGTATTAAGGTACACACCATACCCCTTAAGTGTGACAACACTAATGCTATATGCCTAACCAAAAATCCCATCCAACACTCTAGAACCAAACACATAGAAATAAGGCATCATTTCATTAGAGATCATGTTCTTAAGGAAGATGATGTTTTCGAGTTTGTAGACAACTTAAATCAATTAGCGGACATCTTTACCAAACATCTAGATAAGGAGCGTTTTTGGTCCCTTAGGAGAGAGTTAGATCTAACTAGCTTATCTTTACTCTATGACCTTTTTGTGCTTAAATTGCTTGATTTCTTGTAAAATGTCATGCTTTTGTGTTTTTGATCCTAATTTCATCCATGCTTATAGTTAGGGGGAGTATGTTTATGTTTTTAACATGCTTAAGTTTGCACCTATCTACGTTTTAATGTTTTAAAGACCTATGCTTTGATTATGTGTTTTTAGGATTGAGCTTGAACTTCAATGCCTTAAATATCTATGTTGTTTGGTTTTATTATTTGTTTCTTGAACTTAATGATATCTATGATAATTATGTTGTTTGGTTTATTGCTTATGACTTTGTTTCTTCTCTTGATTAGCCTTGTTTATCTATTTTTTATATAACAAAAAGGGGGGAAAGTAATCTAAGAGCCTAAGTGTTTTTAAAGTTGTTTTTTGAGTTTCAAACATTTGAATTTTAAATCTTCTCAAAAATTTAAAACCCATCTTACATTGAGGGGGAGTTAGAACTTTTTTCAAAGATTTCAAAATTCTTAAAAATTCATACTTGGTTTTGTTATATCAAAAAGGGGGAGATTGTAAAACTGATGAATTGATTTTGATATAACAAAGGATTTAAGGACTAAATTGAAAAGGAGAAAATGAATTTTTAAGTCCTCGATACTTCCCTATGTCTCTAAGAAAAATGTCCAAGTCAAAACCTAAGAGTATTTAAATTTTTCTAAGTGTTTACCAAGTCAAAACAGTGATTTCCGAGTCACCGTTTCGGAACGGCCCTTAGGCGTTTCGGGACGTTTTGAAACTGTTAACCTTTGTTTCGGAACTAGCTTTCCCGTTTCGATACGGGTGTATCGAAACATGTCTCTGTGTTTCGAAACGGATGAAGAACAATAGAACGGGTTGAATCGTTTTGATACGGAAATATCGAAACAAACTCAAACGTTTCGAAATGATTTTCAAACTTGGTTTCAAAATATGATCGTTGCACTTTTATAACTAATTTTTAAGAGACGAGAGTGTATCGAAACGCTTCTAAGCCGTTTCGATACATGTTTTGGCAGTGGAAAAATGTTTCGAAACAGGCTTTAGCACGTTTCAGAACAGGCTCTTAGTGTATCGAAATGATCATGTCTGTTTCAGTACGGCCTATTAATTACACCCCAACGGCTATTTCTATTTTGGTCTGTTTCGAAACATGGTCGAGTGTTTCGGAACGGGTAGTTGCAGACTGCATTTATTGTGGGAAGATTGCATCCCAACGGCTATAATTATGAAGGCAACAACCCCAACGGCTAGAATTCAATGAGAATGTATATAAGGGAGTTCTATAAGCACCAGCAAGAACTATTGATCCTAAGAGAAACATCCAAACATCAAATTCAAGCTCTTGTGCTAAATTCCCATATTTTTCTTGTAAACCCCAATTGTGGTACTTTGTATTTCCAATCTTATTTGTTTCAATTGGGTTGAGTGCTTGTAAAAGGGCTACATTTGTATTGAGAGATACTAGCTATTAGCCTTAAACTTCTTTGTAAACCTTGTGTGAGGATTGGGACAATTTTTGGGTAGAAAAATTGGTCATTGTGTAAAGGTTTCCTCCTAAGCCTAGAAAAGGGGAAGATCAACTAGTTGAATTGTTGGAAAATCCTTAGTGAAGCTAAGGAAGTGGATGTAGAGTTCAATTGGAACTTGAACCACTCTAAATCCTTTGTCTTGCAAATTTTTATTTACCACTTCACCACCAAAATATCTAAAAATCCAATTCACCCCCTATTGGCTTAAATCGATTCTACGATCCACTCAACAAATCTGAAGTCTTTTCCAAATTCAAGGAGTGGAAAGCTGAGATGGAGAACCAAACGGGTAGAAAGATCAAGTATTTAAGGTCTGATAATGACACAGAATACAAAGATTCGCAGTTTCTGAAGTTCTGTGAGGAGCATGGGATTTAGAGACATTTTTCATTGCGAGAGACGCCATAACAAAATGGTGTTGCTGAAAGGATGAACAGGTCATTAGTTGAGCGGGCTCGGTGCTTGAGACTGAATGTAGGGCTTCCTAAAAACTTCTGGGTGAGTATGGCAAGTTATCTCATCAACAGGTCACCACGGACATCTTTGGGTGGAAAGTTGGAGAAGAGGTATGAACAAGCAATGTAGTTGATTTTTTACACTTATGGATTTTTGGTTGTCCTGCTTATGTGCATGTTCCTGGTGATGAGAGATCAAAACTTGATGCAAAATCTAAGAAGTGCATCTTTCTGGCCTACAAGAAAGGTGTCAAAGGATACAAGTTTTGGGATCCAGTTGCAAGGAAAATAGGGAATAGTAGAGATGCAATTTTTGACGAGCAATTCATGTTGCAGCAGAACCGAGACAAGGTGCTGGTGGATTTCGAACATTATCCAAGAGTAGTTGAGAAAGAAGTAACATCTAAGAAAGGTGAAAGTTTGAATTCAACTTTTGGTGACTCTAATACATTTCTGTTGCAAAATTATAATTTAACCAGAGATAGAGAGAGACGCACCAATGTAAAGGATCTATGCATATTGGGTTTTGAAGATATGGTGTCTTTTGCACTTCACATTAGTAGTGAAGATCTGGATACTTTTCAAGGGGATATCTCTAGTTCGAAGAAAAGCAAATGGACGGCTGCAATGGTTGAGGAGATGGAATCTTTGTAGAAAATCATACGTGGGAGCTAGCTAGGCTTCATGAGGGAAAGAAGGCTATAGGTTGCAAATGGGTGTACAAAAGGAAACCACCAGTATCAAAAAAAGAGGGGGAAAAGTTCAAGGCTCGATTGGTAGCAAAAGGTTTTTTCACAACAAAAATGAGTTGATAATGATGAAATCTTTTCTTCTGTGGTTAGACATACTTCAATCAGGGCAGTTCTTGCACTTGTAGCTAGTTCATATTTGCATTTAGACCAGAAGGGTTCATTCAATCCGGAGATGAACATATGGTTTGCAGGTTAAAGAAATCCTTGTATGGGTTGAAGCAGTCTCCACGACAATGGTACAAGCGATTCAACTCCTACATGATTTAGATTGGCTACAAACGATGTGAGTATGATTGTTGTGTCTATGTTAAAAGCCTTGATGATGGTTCTTTTATTTTTTTTGCTACTGTATGTTGATGATATGTTGATGGCTGCAAAGTATATGTATGATGTTGTCGGTATGAAAGCTTTATTGAGTCAGGAATTTGATATGAAAGACTTAGGAGCTGCAAAGAAAATTCTTGGAATGGAGATTCACAAAGATAGAGGCTCAAGGAAGTTGTGGTTATCTCTGCAAGGCTATGTTGAGAAAGTGTTAGACAAGTTTGGGATGAGCAAAGCAAAGCCCGTGAGTATTCCATTTGGTGAATCACTTTAAGCTTTCTACAGAGCAGTGCCCGAAGACAGACAAGGAAATTGAAGAGATGGCAAAGGTCTCTATGCCAGTGTTGTCGGTTGCTTGATGTATGCGATGGTATGTACTCGTCCTGATTTAGCTCATGGTGTTGGTCAAGTCTATAAATACATGTCTAAACCAGAAAGATCACATTGGGAGGAAGTCAAGTGGATTTTTAGGTATTTAAAGGGTATTGTGGGACATGGAATTGTTTTCAGTAGTCAGCGACATGATCCTTTGATTATTGGATATGTGGATTCAGACTATGCAGGTGATTTGGATGATAGAAGGTCTACAACTGGGTATGTTTTCACCCTTGGTGAAGGGCCTATATGTGGGAAGTCAATTGTGCAGTCTGTTGTGGTATTATCAACAACTGAAGCTGAGTACATGGTAGTAGCTGAAGCTGCAAAAGAAGCCTTATGGCTTATCGGGCTAGTGAAGGAATTGGGTATTCGGCAAGGTGGAGTTCAGTTGCATTGTGATAGCCAAAATGCTATTCATTTGGCTAAGAATCAGGTGTATCATGCTAGAACTAAACATATTGATGTGAGGTTTTACAAGATTAGAGAGTTGATTGCATCTTGTGGGATATTGTTACAAAAGGTGCATACTGCAGATAATCCAGCTAATATGTTGACCAAGCCTGTTACTACAGACAAGTTCAAGCATTCTTTGGACTTGTTGAATGTTTGCAAATGCTAGAGAAGCATGGTAATCCAACCCACTTTGATGTGTGAGAGACTCTAGATTTATCTCTTAAGGGGCATGATATTCGCTACGGTAGAGATTTGTTAAGTATGGCTCATATATTGTAAAAGGACAGATGTTGGCTACTTTAACTAGGATTACAATTGTTCTAATCCTTCGGGGAGTAGTATTCCTTATCCTAGTTAGAATAGGACTTGGATGTAGGGAGATATATAAAGAGGCTTACCCCCCACCTCAGTAGGCACTTCATCAATTTTTATTTAGGCTTTGTGGAGCAAGAGCATCTGTCCATCAAAGGAGTACTCGAGTTTTCGATGGGCTCGAATTAAGTGGATTGGGAGTGCGGGGGCGAAGCCCCCACGGTACGGTACGAGGTATCTTTGTAATTGTATCATGTCTATAAATAGATGTGTTATTTGTAACCTATGGACCATTGATTGAATAAAAGAAAATAGCCGCTCTTTTCTCCCCAGGGACGTAAGCACACTGTTGAACCTCGTTAAATCTCTTGTGTTCTTGCTTGTTTGATTTTCTTTTTCGTTTTTCGTGTGCACAACAACACATACGTATCTTAAATCTCAAGTTACTATCATTATTCAATTAACACACCCCCTTTTACTTATTAAACAAGAACCATTCGATCATCATTAACACATGGTTCATCCTATAATCAATTATCCAAACCATATAACAACATCCCATCAATAAAGCATTAATCATACCTCAAACTTACATAGCTTAGAACTCCAAGCAACCAATCAAATTCTATAAATACAATCTTTTATACGTATCACATAGGACATTTAAAGGCTATACATGTCAAAGGGTGCGTTACATGTAACAACTAGAACCTTGTGCCATCATTCTAGGAGTATGTTAACTAAGAAGGAACCTAAACTCTATTTGACCCTTGAGTAAAGACTTGAAACCCAACCACGATTGAACACATAGACTTTAATCAACCTGCAATGCATGAGAATGAGTGCATTAGGCTTATATAGCCTAAGTGAGGTAGTGGCATCAAATAATGAAAAGCATTTAATATAAAATTTCAATGAAATACACAACCAATGTACCATCATAGTTAGCATTTGTTATGAGTATCTTAATTTTCTTTGTAGGCCTTTGAGTATTCGAGAGTTCCTTCAATCTTCTTTACAATTATGTTGATCTTATAAAAGATCAACTTGTCACATTTAAGCCTCCTCGAGACTTGATAAATACTCAATAATCCTTTAAGTTTCTTGATATCTTATCAATTTGTTTGACATTAGCTTTACTGAATGTTTCTTGCCTTTTTCGATTAGGGCATTTATTCGTTTCTTGTATAACTTATAACATATGCTCACCAAGAGCCATTCATATCAATTGCTCACAAAGAGCTTCATAAAACCTTATGCTCACCAAGAGCTTTCATTAAACAATATGCTCATTAAAAGCTTCATCAGTCCATACCTTATTCATAATCCTTTTTACTTCTTTTCTTTTCATTATAAATACATTTCATGTCTTTTAACAATTTGCCTTGGATTCCAATTAATTATGAATATCATTGGTCTGTGTTTTGACAATATAGGTCCAAGCGATAATTAGCTCCAGCACAAAGCAATGGCTAATATCGAAACATAACAATCCTATCTCCACATCTATCCTACCAAACCGTCACGAAACTCCGTACAACTCCCATGTTACCTCCTAGTGTCGCCAATAAACATATCACATATAATGGGGCGTCCCCCGAGCCGTAACTCATGGATCGTATTCCTAATAGTGCCATGTATCATACTAATGAATCCAAGGACTTCCATTGTAGGCAACTTACATATTTTATCTTATCTTTGATATTTGAGGAGTATCTTGTAACACCCCCTTCTCGGCCTAGTAGAGAATCGGATCGAAAGTGTTACCGAAAAACATATTCGAAGATTAGAAGCTAAATTGGAGCTCAAAAACTTGTTTGTAATGGTTTATTAGTCTTCTTTTAAGATCCAACATACTAGCTTATTAACAGCTTACTTAATTTGGGGTCGATTTTGAACTTTTCGAACTTTAGGGACTAAATTGTAAATCTTATAAATTAAGGGTCCTTAACCGAAATTCATGTCATCATACTAAAATTAAACTTACTAATTATTACCCAATGAAATTTCATTACCAACCGCGGTCATTTACCTATCCGATTAGGTGATACAATATTTAGTGACCATTTTGTAAACTATTCAGGACTGTTTTTATTCGAATTAACCTACTAAACGATTTTCAAATTTTACCAGATTTTACCAGAAAGTTTATAGCCCTTATTTCTAAAATCATACAGAATTTTAGAGCATTCTGAATCGATTTACTAAGTTTTTCACCTTAGACTCATTTTAGGCATTTGTAACCGTTTTAACTTATCCAGATCTAGTCGTTCTAAGCATACAACAAAACCATATTACCATGTCATCATATAAACATAGAAGGGCTTATACAAAAAAGTTGGTCTATATGCCACTTTACTAGGAGTTATAGCAAAAGATAACATACATATATGATAGGGACGTGACTTGCAACTGCACAACACGATCAAGGCTCGTAATTGATCAAAGGTCCTGAAAAATGCATGAGACACACATGTTAGGCCTACATAGCCTAATGATGTAGTCAAAACGAATATAATAACGAATAACATGACATGATATACAAGTGATATGCATAAACATAGTTCCATGTTCATTTTCATGCTTATTTCATATTTTCACATATTGTCATATTTTCATTTTGAGGATCATAACATATAGATTATCTATTAAAGACAATTGGATACTCGAATCTCATGTACACCAGCATAACGAAACTCCTATCATATCAAATCATATCATAACCCTATACACCACATATAGGTCGCAGCCTCGAAGCTCCAGTCATATCCTTGTACATCATGTGTAGGTCATAGCCTCGAAACTCCGGGTCATACTGAGCTCATAATCCTATGGCATACCATCATATCCAATGTCCTTTAATTCACAAAAATTACATATTTTATATCTTTTTCCATAACACATATCAAATGAGCCTTATCTCCATATCACATTTTATAGCACATATCAAATGAGCCTTAGCTCCATATTATATATCACTTTTATTTTGGTTCATAACCATATTTCCACATATCAAAAGAGTATGAATTACTTATCGGCTGTGCAAATCGAGTCCAGTATGGTTGTTCTACATGAGCCCTTAATCAAATGCAAAACATAATCACAAATAATGCAACGGGATGGCATGTAGCCTATCCCTTGACACAACTACACTCATCTCGACAACCCGACGCTTTTAAGACTCTCAAAAAACAACGCCTTTATTCTTGGTATTCGGAGGAGATGACGGTTGTTCTTTATCAACCTCTTGAGCTAGGTTAACCAATAAGAATTGGTTAAAATTGACAAAACGACATCGAGTCAATACGGAAATATTAAAATCGATATCAAAACTTATATTAACCAAAGATTTGAGCTTACCCCAACGATAGCAGGAATTCGATGTTGCTAAACCGAAAAATTTTGAGCTTACCAACCCTAAAATTGAATCAGTGTTTGCTTCTCACTTTTTCTAATTTTCCTTGCGCAACTCTCTTTCATTTTTTCTATTTATTCCTTATTTTTCCCATGTTTCTTGCGCACAATCCCCTCCCCAATTTATACTCAATAACCTTTATTGTTTCAAATTAGGTACAAGATCGAGCTAATTACATAACCGATACAGAATATTCGATCACCGAAACCTAATTCTTACTAGACCGGTTTTCGGGGTGTGACATATCTTATTACACAAGTAATTACACTTTGTTGCTTAATCAATGACTTATAACAATAATTCACTTGGTATTTTAAGCTCATTATCTCAGCATTGTTGAGTTAGGGAAGATAGTACTCCTTTTGTTTTCATATCAATAGCATTCAGTTGTTAGCTTTCTATCATAAAACAATATATACATATCCATCCATTTCAAGCATAACATAGCAAGGCATAAAAGGAATTCATATGATATGCAGCATAACCAAATCTTATCATATATTCCATGCCATGAATGCAACTACCCATGATGCTCTACTTGAGCCATACGTACATGTTTATACAATTTAGATGCAAGCTAATATAATAACAATATCGGTGTGACACTTAGTCACCCGAAACCATACAACTACACTCACCTCTTATCCCGACATTACGAGATACCTGAACTACATTCACTTATAGCTTCCATATGATTCACCTCTTTTCCTCTCCTTATCCACAAGCACCTCAAATAAACAACCGTCATTAGAATCTACTCAGCTCTATCTATTTAACAATAAATTCGAATTCCTTAAAGGCGCATACATATGTACTCACAAATTAGTCTAATCTAGATACATATTTATTCATGTTCATAGAATTCATTAATACAATCACATACAAGTAAGATAGTCCATAACTTATTTGTAACCATTTATATATCAACAAAACAGCTTCTAAAATTTGTATATACACTTAATTATGATAAAACGGTCATCATAAGTTCTAAATAATTCATAAATTTCATGTATTTTCACCACAGCCCCGATTATATTCAAATGGGTACAAAATAGTTCCTAAAGTGTTTCATTAGTTCTTAAATCAGTCCCAAACTTTACATGATTACAAGTACTTAACTCAATAACCAAACATGCTTCAAATGCACTCAAAAACAATCCACAATATAAACAAACATATTTAAGCATATTAAAGCAGTTCATATATTTCATCTACATGTGAAATTCAGTCCCAAACATTCGCTTAACAAAACAGTATCTAATAACTCTTTAAGATACAAGACAACCTTGCTTTTTAACTCAAAATTGTACTTTCATACATTTAAAACTGTTCATTTATATCCAATTAGACTACACAGTTTTTTTAAGTCTGAAACTGCACAATTTTAACTAAATTTTGTATATCCAAAACAATGTATAATGTGCATCGAGACAGTCCATATATTATCAATTTCATTGTATCTGAATTGTTTCAAACATACTCAAATGTATCTAAAACTCTTGTGATCATATACTTATCCATTTTCTCATCTTTATGCATCAAAATAATCCCATAAAAGTTCTGGTAACAGTCTTGTTCTCTGTACATATCAATATATTTAATGTCATGTTTTCATTCACATATTTGGGGCACTTAGTAACACAAAATTTAAATTGTAAGTTTGAGATTTGCTTAAAGTACTTAGCTGACCACATTGAGTAGTTATGGTTAATTCAGAAAATTTCGAAATTTTCTAGTTCATGTTTTTTCGATCTTCTTGTAATAACATCTTCGATTTCAGTTTTCTTCTAAACCGGGTTGAGGGTGTTACAAACGCAGCTTCCATAATTATTTGTTATTTGTTGAATCGTCTATTTTGTTTTGATAAACCGACACTAATCAGTACTTGCTCAAACACTCTTAAGTTCGATAACTTTGTAGTTATTGATCCAAACCCCGTGGGTTCGACACTCTCTCTATCACTTTATTACTTGATTTGACAAGTATACTTGCTCTAAAGTGCATCACTATTCGACAAGCATCAATGATCGATGATCTTTTTCTTCGACTAATATACCAAGAACTACCTTGACTAGTGTTGGAAAAATTCGATAATTTTAGAGCTTTGAATAAGAAATTCATTCAAATATTGTTGAGGAAAATGTGGAACCAATTGTTGGTTCGTAAATGTGCAGACGTGCACGATGTGGGTAACGCAAATGTCTGAACTGGTCTGGTCCTTCATGGGCTTGCAGATATTTTGACCCAAATTTGAAATGAATTTTCCTCAAATAAAAGCATAAATTTGCTAAATTTTATCTTGCAATTAAAAGGGTAAATATTGGAAATTACCTTTAATTCAGATAATAATTTTGGAAATTGCTTTACAGGAGAATTAATTGATTCTCAATATTAAATGCTCTATTAGGTCAAAATTTCCACTTATATTCTCATGATACTCCTATAAATAGGGAGTAAACCTTCTAGGTTTAAACATAACTAAAAACCCACAAAAAAATTTATTGTTTTACTCTGTGAATTTTACAAGTAGTTTTCGGTGGTAGACGAAGGCAAGGGTCAATTCGTGATCTGCACAGTAGTGCAACTGTGGCTGATCATTTGTTGTTGTATCCTGGGAGACAGACGACCAATGAGCTCGAGCACCATAGGAGTGGCCGAAAATCTATCTTAAGGAAATTGCGTTCGTGCAGACCTCAACACGTTTCTTTTGGTTCCAAATCGGTTTGATTTATATATTGTTGTATTGTTCTTAATTTTTTAGTGTTCGTTTAAATAATATTATTTTATTTTATTATTTATTCTTGGATTAACGCTTATTTTCTAACAATCTTAAGACAAATTCTCGAATTTTAATCCAAGACGAAAAATTTACCACAACAGAGTATTCATATCGAAATCGTGAGTTTATTGCCGCTGCGAATTGCAAGGATTTACGTACCGGAATGGTACACGAAATTTCATATGAATTCAACATATGATTTGACATGAATTTGGTGAGGTTAAAGATTTATTAAATTTTATTAAATATTGAATATGAAATTTAAACATGTAATATTTTCTAAGTTTGGTGCGCTATTCGATGGAAATTACCAAAATAGAACCAAGAAAATCACGAGTCCCGAGAAAGAGTGGAGCGCTCTTCAATGGTAATTTTAAGGTAAAACTTTATTATTATGGTATTATTACCTAATATTATTTTTTGCCTTAAATATGGAAAAAGAAATTGTCTTGTTCAGTTAGTAAGAATCAATGTTATTCTTTTATTTTAAGGTATTTATTCCTTAAATAATTTTGGCCTTTATTACATTTGACGTGAAAAAGGAATATCTGATGTCATATTTATATGTGATAATTATTATTTCTTTCGAACTAATAATTTCCTTTTGAGAAATTTTATAGAGACGAACGGAATATTCAGGTGAAATCGTGATTTGTTTTGGAAACAAAGATCTCGTAAATAATTTGTTTCAGGAATTAATTTCTGCCGTTTTAACGGATTTACGTGATCTTTTCCAAAACAAGAATAAAAAATTAAAGGATCAATTCCTTTGATTATGTTGCCTTGATATCTTTGGTTTGAGTTTTAGTGCTACTAATCTCAATATTTAAGGATCTTGTGTTGGTTTTAATTTTGGAAAAGAAGATAAATCATTGAATTTATTTTCAAGAGAATCTTGTATGATTCTAAGGTTGCGGGGAAAATTAAATCATTGAATTTATTTTCGTAAGAATCAAATATGATTCAATTTTTGTAAAAGGAAATAAATCATTAAAGTTATTTCTATGCTAGAATCATGCGCTGATTCTAACTTGTTATGAAAAATAAATCATTGAATTTATTCCCGTAAGAATCAAATATGATTCAATTTGTGTAAAAGGAAATAAATCATTAAATTTATTTCTATACTAGAATCACGTGTTGATTCTAACTTGTTAAGGGAAATAAATTGTTGGATTTAATTTCGTGAGAATCTAGAATGATTCAACCTTGAAATAAATTGGTGAATTTATTTTGGAAAGAGAAATAACTTAAAGTTATTATTTCTTAAAGAATCAAGTATAATTCTATTTTAGAAATAAATCGGTGAATTTATTTTGAAAATAACATTGGTTACTAAATTCCGACTAAGGTCTCGAATCAAAGCATAGAAGAATTTGGTTCTATATGTCAAAATTAAATTCTTAAAGCCTATTCTGATGCATGTTATGAAGTGCACAGTGTTTAAAAATGACTAAAGAATCTTGAGGGTCGTTGGACTATAAATGGAAGATTCCAAATTGTTGTGAATTAAAGGTAGTGATTTCGATTGATCACTCATGCTTGGAATGATTTCAAGAATAGAATCCATAAACGGTGATTGAAAGAAAATTTAAAAGTGCATGTCTATGATTGTTCTTTGAGAGACTTGGTATTTAAGCGTTGTAGAACTAATGTTTTGATATAATAATTAAAAAATGTTTTGGACTAATTTGAAAAGAATTTAAAACTTGTTTCTAAGTCCAAACAACTTGAATTTATTTTTGAGGTATTTTAAAAGGTTTTTGGCAAAGATTTTTCATGTTTTTAACAACCAAAATTGTGTTTTCACGTTACCAGTATCGATACGGTTGTACCCGTACCGATACCTTTTTGCCCCAGTTTGGCCACTGTCAAAACCCGTATCGATACAGGCCCTTGTCGTATCGATACACATCGGGGTCGTTTTGATACGCCAGGTAAGCGTACCGATCTCATTTCAACTACCCCAACGGCTATTTCCCAACGGCCATTTAAATGTGAACTCGTACCGATACGCCCTCAAGCGTATCGATACGCCTATGCTGGCAAGTGCCCAACGGCTAGTTCCTATGAAGGCCGTACCGATACCATTCCACGCATATCGATACGGATAGCTATAGAACAGCATTTATGAAGGGAAATAAAGTCCTCAACGGCTCCAATTCATCTCCAACGGCTAGAAACGGCTACAAACTCATTTGGGAGTATAAAAGGGACCTCCAAGCATCAAGAGAAGGCTAATGCTCATATTGTCAAACATCAAATGATCAAGAAATTGTCTTAGAGCTTAAATTGTCATTTATTGTATAGACAAACACTTGTGAGCCAAAATTGTCAAATTTGCTCAAGTGTTTTAGGTTTTGGGTGTGTGCTTAATTGTGCAAACAAACACCTATTAGAGGGTTTTAAGTTTGCTTTGTTTATCTCTTTGTAAAGAGGGTTTTGATCACGGCTTTAGGTAGAAGCTTGATCGGTTGTAAGGGTTACCTCCTAATCCTAGAAAAAGGGACGAATCAAAAGTGGATTGATTGTGAAATCCTTAGTGGGGAGCTAAGGTAGTGGATGTAGACCTTGGTTAGAAGGTTGAACCACTATAAATCATTGTGTCACTTTTCAATTTAGCTTCCTCAACCCTTCCACCCAAATATCCACCTCTCCACCACTTGGTGAGCAACATTGGTTGATCGAATCGAGCACCACACAACTCAACAATTGGTATCAGAGCTTGGCTCAATCGAAGAGGATTAACATCCTATTGAGAAGATCCGGCAAGCTCGATCACTATTTCATCAACCGGCTCATATGGCACAATCAATCGACAAACCGCCTTTCTTTGACGGAACTCACTATGCCCATTGGAAGACAAAGATGAAGTTCTTCATCAAATCAAGAGATTACAAGATATGGGATGTAGTTGAAGATGGTCCGTTCGTGCCTCAAAAAAGTAAAGCGGAGTGGAGTGCCGACGATCGCAAGAAGATAGAGCTAAATTGCAAAGCCTTGCACATTCTATTTTGTGCATTTGGTCCATCCATCTATGAGAAGATGTCTTCTTGTGAGAGTGCCAAGGAGGTATGGGATAAGCTTGAAGTCACATACGAGGGAACAAATGAAGTCAAGGAGACAAAGATTGGGCTCCTAACTTTAGAGTATGAGAACTTCAAAATGGATCCGGAAGAGAACATCGAGAAGATGTTTGATAGGTTCTCCACAATCACCAATGGTCTTAAAGGATATAGAGAAGCCATCCCGGAGGAGAAGCTTGTTCGAAAGCTCATCTACTCACTTCCCGAGTCCTGGGACTCAAAGAGGACCGCCATCATCGAAGCCAAAAATTTGAAGACTTTGAAGCTTGATGAACTCATGGGGTCACTCCTTACTCATCAAATCACGAAGAAGAACAAGGAGGATGAGAAGAAGAGGGAAGAAATTAGAGCTATGGGAGAGAAGAAAATCAAAGGGATTGGCATCAATGCAAGTGCCATGGCTCTCAAATCCTCCACTTGTCATCATGTCTACTCTAGTGAATAGGAGGATAAAGATGAAGAGATAGTTCATCTCTTCAAGAAGTGTGCCCCGTTCATGAAGAAAGCCTTGAGAGAGCTTGAACGAGAACCTAAGAGAAAGGAGAGGGCAAGCACTTCAAACCATAAGAAGAAGGCACATGTGGCTACTTGGAGTGATGAGGACTCCACCGACGATGAACAAGCCAACCTTTGCCTTATGGCCATCGAAGAAGATTCAAGGGTAACTTCTAATTCATCTACTTCATGTTCTTATTCTTTTGATGAATTACAAAATGCCTACGATGATTTGGTTTTAGATTTTAAAAGCCACATTTTGAAAAACAATAAATTGATTTCAAAGTTAAAAATTCAAAATGATTTGCTTTCTAAAACCAAACTTGAACTTGAAGCAAAACTTGAAGAGTTTGAATTAAAATGTTTTGATTTACAAAAATTGCTTCAAAAAAGTTCAAGAAGAAAAGGATTTGATTTCCAAAGAGCTAGAAAAGAAAAACAATTTTGGAAAATCAAATTTCTATTTTAGACAATCTAGTTCCCCTAGATTTATTAAAGGAAAATGTTTTAGGAGTGTTTGGGTCCCAAAGGGACTAACCACTTCAACTAAAAAGGATGACATTGAAAAATGGATTCCTAAGGGGACTAAAATTTATGCTACTAATGTTCATGGATCCAAAGCAATTTGGATACCAAAAATTACTTGATTGTCTATTGCTAGGTGTGATGGAGATGTTCAACAAGTCAAACATTGAGGGGGAGCTCCATGCACACAAGGAAGAACACTTGAAGAAGGAAGGCTTCACATCCTCCCTTGGGTTCAAGTGTTGGTAAAATTTCTAGTTGTTTTTGAATTAATTTGTCTTATTTTCTTTTTATTCAACTAGATGATCATATATGTTGGACTAACATTTTTAATGATACTTTGAGAAAGGGGGAGCCATTTTTAAAACCAAATTCTTATTTTTTTTGTCAAAGTTTTTACCTCTATTGTTATTTTGAACTTAATGTTTTAAATTCTTTTTGATATAACAAAAAGAGGGGCAAATGGTTTGAAAAATTGATTTTTCAAATGAATAAGGGGGAGCTTTATTTGATTTCATATCTTTAATCTCTTATTCACATTTTTAAAGTTAAAGGGGGAGAATCCCAAACAATTTTTCAAGTGAGTTTTATTATATCAAAAAGGGGGAGATTGTAGAACTAATGTTTTGATATAATAATTGAAAAATGTTTTGGACTAATTTGAAAAGTATTTAAAACTTGTTTCTAAGTCCAAACAACTTGAATTTATGTTTGAGGTATTTTAAAAGGTTTTTGGTAAAGATTTTTCATGTTTTTAACAGCCAAAATTGTGTTTTCACGTTACCAGTATCGATACGGTTGTACTCGTACCGATACCTTTTTGCCCCAGTTTGGCCACTGTCAAAACCCGTATCGATACAGGCTCTTACCGTATCGATACGCATCGGGATCGTTTCGATACGCCAGGTAAGCGTACTGATCCCATTTCAACTACCCCAACGGCTATTTCCCAACGGCCATTTAAATGTGAACCCGTACCGATACGCCCTCAAGCGTATCGATACGCCTATGCTGGCAAGTGCCCAACGGCTAGTTCCTATGAAGGTCGTACCGATACCATTCCACGCGTATCGATACGGATAGCTGCAGAACAGCATTTATGAAGGGAAATAAAGTCCTCAACGGCTCCAATTCATCCCCAACGGCTAGAAACGACTACAAACTCATTTGGAAGTATAAAAGGGACCTCCAAGCATCAAGAGAAGGCTAATGCTCATATTGTCAAACATCAAATGATCAAGAATTTGTCTTAGAGCTTAAATTGTCATTTATTGTATAGACAAACACTTGTGAGCCAAAATTGTCAAATTTGCTCAAGTGTTTTAGGTTTTGGGTGATTGCTTAATTGTGCAAACAAATACCTATTAGAGGGTTTTAAGTTTGCTTTGTTTATCTCTTTGTAAAGAGGGTTTTGATCAAGGCTTTGGGTAGAAGCTTGATCGGTTGTAATGGTTTCCTCCTAATCCTAGAAAAGGGGACGAATCAAAAGTGGATTGATTGTGAAATCCTTAGTGGGGAGCTAAGGTAGTGGATGTAGACCTTGGTTAGAAGGTTGAACCACTATAAATCATTGTGTCACTTTTTGTAACCCCCGTAGCCCGGTCTGGACGGTTGACCCGAACTACGAAGATTACACGGGGAAAACCAAAGTCAACCCGAAAGTCAACCTTGATTAACGACCCTTTTTTTTCTTTTTAATCTTGTCTAGATGCACATTAACCTTAGATGTGATAACACAAACACCATGCTCAAAGATCACAAACATCAGAGATCAAACAGGGACCCAATTGAACAAATTACAACTTTAGGGACCAAATTGTAATTTCTGAAAATTTTAAGGACTTAACCAGATTTCAAGTTACCAACTTAAAATTAGTCATGTTTCATACTTCCCTGCCAAATTTCAGCTCAAACGGACATCCCGAACTCACACAATTGCACAAACAAGATTCAGGACCAAAACGCAAACATTTCAAAACATAGAAGATACTTTTAACTGATTTTAACGGTTCGGTATCGATACGCCACATGTCGTATCGATACTCGGGGAAGGCAGTAACCAAATTCTAGCAAGGGTATCGATACCCTTCCCCCAGTATCGATACTCCACTCATAAGGTATCAATACTTGTTCATCAGTATCGATACCCCTGGCCTGAAACTTGCATATTTGGTTCAGGTGTATCGATACCCAAGCCCGAGTATCGATACCCCTGCCTGAAAACAACTCGAAAACAGCATCAAACATGCTTCAAACATCAAATTAACATCACCAAATCATTCCTCAAAGATAAACAACATGCAGAGACCATAAATGCATCATCAATTCAACATATAACCAACACATATGGAAAGCCCCGAATTCATTGACATGCTTCCTACTCAAGCTATCCATTTAAACATAAACTACCAAAGCAACCTCAATTAAGCCAATTCATGTTCAACAACATCAACAACAACACTTAACATTCATGATCAACATATACGATCACAAAAACAACAACAATCCGAGAGATTCTACCCCATTGCCCTTATTAACTATAGCTATTCACCGAGACATACATCTCCATTGGAGTCCACCTTGAATCCCTTGCTCCTTGCTGTCCAAACTTCAAGATTCTGCATTGATGAACAAAAAGGAGCGTAAGCACATAATGCTTAGTGAGGAATGCTCAAAACCAAAACACCATCAATGCAGCGGGTCTTTAAAACACATTAAAACCAACCCGATTTGCTTTCCAAAACCATGTTCGAAAACTCTTTTCAACATCAAGTTCAAATCATGCATAAACACCATATGCCAAGCTTTAAATAAAACCATGGAAAACACATCCTTTCCACAACATACCTTTCTTTAACTTGGAAACCACATCAAGCAAGAAACCACTTAAAACCATAGTTCAATCAAACCATTTCATGCATTTAATCAAGGCAACATAAAACCATAGCATCATCATCACATGCCTTTAACATCAAGTCATACATGTCTCCAATGCAACATAGGTAATCCATGCTCTCATGCATCATTTATCAAATGATAACCTACACTTGTTCAACATACAAGTAACATGCTTTCACTAGCATCATACACATCTCATGCAACAATGCATCTTACCAAGCATCTCATGCTTCTCATGCAAACATGCATCAATTCAAGCAACTCATGCTTCACATGCAACCATGCATCATTTCAAGCAATCTCATGCTTCACATGCAACTATGCATCATTTCAAGCAATCCCATGCTCAACATGATCAAGAACATTATATTGGCTTCCAAGAGATCAACCATAATCACTTTCCACTTTTCAACCCGATCGGATACGCGGATTACAAGCGTGTCCCAACGCTTCCTACACACTACCCAATCCAAGGTCTTCCAAATGGGCAACAACCTCCATTTGACCTTAACAACCTAAGGTTCCCATGTATGGACTTTTAAACACCATACAACCTTAGCTTTTCCTCAAGGTTACCATGTATGGACTTTTAAACACCATACAACCTTAGCTTTTCCTCAAGGTTACCATGTATGGACTTTCAACCGCCATACACCCTTGACATGCACAAGGTCTTTTCCGTATGGACTTTCAACCACCATACAACCTTTGCATAACCGATTGGTAGTTGTAGACATCATCTAACGAGATCCGGGACATCACACACAAGATCCACACATGGACTTAACCATTGCCATTGTGATCTTAACAAGTACAAGGTTCTCACATAAGGACTTTTAACCACCTTATAACCTTTACTCAACCAAGGTCTACCGTGGGCAACAACCTCCACTACGACCTTAAGCAACCGAGGTCCTCCCGTGGGCACACCCTCCACTGACCTCATCTCGTTAGGAATACTTGAGGGGAGTTTACCCGGTCCACACTTGACCACTCCGCCATCAAGGCGACTTTATTCACGGTGCACCCAATCCTATAGCCGGCTAATTATATCCGATCAACGAACCAAGAACCACTTACAACACTTGCCAATATAACCATCTTACCATAATATCCAATGTTCCACATGCATAAACATAATGCAAGGCCATCACATCATTAGCTCAATGATTCACATGCATAAACATAATGCAAAGCCATCACATCATTAGCTCAATGATTCACATGCATAAACAATATGCAAAAGGTAACAATTATCATCTTTAATCATCATCAATTCACTGTTTTTAAGCATCATACAAAGCCAATGAACCACATGCAACACTATGCATCAAAACCACATTTTCAATGTATTAAACCAAGGATCTCTTACCTTGAGCATCCTTTTCAAATGACTTTCAAAACCAGCATTAAACCATGCTAAAAACATGCTTACAAAACAGAATTAAACCATGCATAACACTTGCATATCAAACATCAACCACATTTGATTTTAAAACCAAATCACACACAATTCAAAGGCAAAAACCCCTTCACTTACTCTTGAGCTTAGCAAAGTTGTTTAGACTTAAACTAAGCTCCCAAAAACCTTCAAACCTTGTTTCAAAAGCTGAAATCCCAACTTCACTCACCGATTACCAAACAAGCCTAGCCAACAAGCTTTCCAAGCTTCCGAAACCTTCCGAAAACACCTCCAAAGCTCAAGGATCAACCTCCCCTGTTTCAAGCACACAAAAACAGAACATTAATGCATCCTTATGCATTAAAACACCAGCAACATCAACACAACTCGCTGCTCATCACAAATCTAACAATTTGGCTACCAAACACAACCGAAATCATCTCCAAACACTTCCAAAACTTAACCCAGCCAAGATCCATCACTTCTAACCATTTTTATACATCAAATAACATGCAAAATGATCACAACCACGTCCTTATACCTCCAGGTATAACAGATCACCAAAAACACTCCAAAAACAACCAAAAACTCAAGCCAAACTTAGGAAATTCAACCTATCCGGGATTGCATTGATTAAACCTCAACTTCTAATCATTTTAGCATTCATTTAACATCAATTTAACACCTCAAAACCCTGCTTAAACAGATCACACGAAATTTTCACCAAAATCATCAAATCTTGCATTTTAGCCAAAAATCAAGATCTCAATTGAAAAGCCTTTAATAAAACATAAGTCAAGGATTGAGAACTTAGGAATTTCAGTAAAGAACTGATAGTTTAGAGGAGAAGGACGTTCTTACCTCCAAACTTGAATTTCTCCATTTTAGAGCCAAAAAGCTTGATGAACCAACTTGTAAATTGAGAGGTTTTGATGATGAGATGATTAGGAATCAATTGAGAATTGAAATGAGAGATTTAGATGTCAAAATCAGAGAAAGAAATCTGGAGAATCTTGTTTGGGTAGAGAGAAAATGAGAGAAAAGAGAATTTGAGAGAAAATGGAAAATTAGTTGGAAATTTAGTTACAAATGATTTTCCCTCCTTTTCTAAATCTTTAAAATCAGATTTGAGCCTTAAAGTATCTTAGAAAAATCTGGAGAAATCCTTTTTGGAATAATAGCTCCTTAAAGATTCAAAGTTTCAATCCTTTATAAAACTGTCCCGCAACTTTCAAAAATTACATTTTGGTCACTAGCCAAAATGTCAACCTTCCGAACCTCATTTTCCAAAATTGATTTCACAGTTCACTTATATATATTAAAAGATGATTTTAGAATATTTTTCCATATTTTTAATGCAACCCGAACTAGGCTTTCCTAAATCCACTCTTATATATTCGATCAGCACTTTGACCGAACCGGTCAACACCAAAACTTCTGAGCCCAAAACCGGGGCGTTACACTTTTCAATTTAGCTTCCTCAACCCATCCACCCAAATATCCACCTCTGCACCACTTGGTGAGCAACATTGGTTGATCGAATCGAGCACCACACAACTCAACAAGCGTGCCTAGTGCACCACCTCTCTTTCATAAGTTACCTACCTGGTGCATTGTTTATTATTGTTCTTTCTATTAATATCGTGTGAACTTTTGTTTGGGGTTTAGTTTACTAAATCTTCATCGTCTAACAAAAGTTAGAAATTATGTTTCTATTTCTGGTTTTAGTCTTTGACTAAATTCCTAACGTTTAACAAATTCATAATGCTTGGTTTTGGATTGTGTCTACGTGACACAATGGAAAAATCAGTGAAATTCATTGATGGCAACAAAAAAAATGTTGCATATTTGACCATGATAAACCTAGTCAAATATCTAAAGGATGATCCTCATATTATTAGAGAGAATAAGGTAAATATTGTTACCACCTTCAAATGTTACTAAGGTAAATATCGCCAAGATAAATATTATCATGGAAAACGTAGTAGAAGTCAAAAATAACTTCAAACCGTAAATTAGACGGTGTGTTCAAGAAGCAAAATTTCATGGAAAAAATGCTTCAATTGCCATAAGATAGGGAACAAGTCTTTGGACTATAGACTTCGAAACGAGGGCAATGTTATTGCCATAACAATTGATATGGCAACATATTGGTTGAAGGAATATGTTTATACCTTCATTGATGATAGCACAAAAAAAAATGTTATGTGCATTTACTTAAAAGTAAAGATGAAGTTATAGTGAAAATTGTTCTCTATGAGCATGATGTTGAATCCCAAACTTAATTAAATGTTTAAGATGGGAAGAAGCTCTATATGACTAACGTTGGTACTATAATGTGCCTAACATGTGGGGGAAGCTGTTCTATAAGCTAATTACCTATTAAATAAAATTCCTCGTAATTAAAGAGACAAGACACCATATAAGTTATGGAAGGTAATTAAACCTTCCTACAACTACTTGAAAATGTGGGGTGTCTTGCAAAGGTAATGACCTCATTACTGAAGCAAATGAGATCCCCAAAAATGGTGGATTGTATTTTCATTGGCTATACAGAACATAGCAATGTATATCAATTTTTTGTGTATGAATCGAAGAATCTTGAGATTCACAAGCATACGATAATGGAAGAAAATGATGTCTTTTCTTTGAAAATGTAATCCCTTGTGAATCCAGGGAAGTTGGTCAAAGTTCAATCAAACGAACTTTAGAGACTGTCGATAAAGATGGCTCAAATGATCAATAAGGGGTTGAGCTTGAAATAAAGCCACAAAGAAGTAAACGAGCAAAGGTAGAAAAAAATATAGATCAATTTTTTTAAACTTTATGCTAGAGGTTGAATCTCAAACGTATAATGATGATATACGTTCATTTGAATGCACCTTATGGAAGAATGCCATTAAGAGTGAAATTGATTCCATTATACAAAACTATACGTGAGAATTAGTGGATTTACCTCCGAGAATTAAACCACTGAGTTCTAAATGAATTTTCAAACGGAAAATGAAAGCATATGGAACAATTGATATGTTAAAAGCCATATTGATAATAAAAGGTTATCGATAAAGGGAAGACTTTGACTATTCCGATAGATACTCTCTTGTATCAAGGATAACCTCCATAAGGATGATACTTACAATTGTCGCTTTGCGGAATCTAGAAGTACATCAAATAGTTGTTAAAACAGCTTTCCTAAATGAAGATCTTGATGAAGAAATATACATGGAACAACCTGAGGGTCATGTAGTTTCAAGTCAAGAGAGGAAAGTCTGTAGATTGGTGAAGTCCTTGTACAAACTTAAACAAGCACCAAAGTAAAGACATGAGAAGTTCGATAATGTCATGATGACAAACGACTTCAAATGAGTGTGACAAATGTGTATATGTAAAAACCACTAATATTTGATATATTATTTAATGTTGGAAGTAACAATGAAATGGTATACGTACCAGAGACTTATCAAAATCGAGATTGACATGAAAAATATGAGATTGACATATTTGACTTTGGGCATCCAAATCAAATGGTCACTTGAAGGTCTCATATTGATGTAGTCACACTACGTGGACAAGAGAAGTTTGGCAAGGATGTTTCCGGCATAGCTAGAACTCCAATAAATACATGACAACATTTGTCCAAGAACAAAGACCAAAGTGTTGACCAAGTGGAATATGCAAGGGTCATAGGCAGTTTAATGTAACTCATGAGTTGCACTAGATGAGATATTGTTTTTACTGTGAGCAGTTTAAGCAGATTCACAAGCAATCCGAGTGAAAATCACTAGAAAGAGATTGTGAGGGTACTAAGATATCTTAGATATACTCAGAATTATGAATTGCATTATTCCAGAGATCATACTATTTAGAAGGATATTTCGATGTGATTGGATATCTGATATTCAAGATATCAAAGGCACAAGTGGATATGTCTTCACTTTGGGAGGAAGAACCGTGTAATGGAAATCCTCAAGACAAACGATTATAACTAGATCCACAATGAAATCTGAGTTTATAGCTCTAAACAAGTCTGGAGAAGAAGTCAAATGGCTTCAGAAATTTCTTAGAGCATAATCTTGAATGGCCAAAGCCAGTGCCCACAATGTGCATACATTGTGATGACCAAGCAAAAATTGGTAGAGCATAGAGCTTTGTGTTTAATGGTAAGTCGAGACATATGCGTCGTCGACATAATACCGTTAGACAACTGATCTCAAATGAAGTTATCTCTATTGATTTTTTGAAATCAAAGGATAACGTTGCGGATCCACTAACCAAAGGGTTAAATCGAGATCAAGTTCAAAAAAAAAATTAAAAGGAATGAGACTAAAGCCCATGTAAATTTAAGGTTCTATGTGAAGGAAATCCCTACCTAGTTGACTGGAGATCCCAAGATCTAGGTTCAAAGGGACAACCTAATTGCATAGACCTATACGGTCACTGCAAGGGCTCTTATCCCTAAGTCCATTCATTTGATGTAAATAGTGATCAAAGTGATTTAGGCTAAGCAACGCTTTTAATGACCATTGTGTGCTTTGGTGAGTCAAGCAACATAAGTCACCAATGTGAGAGTGAAGTGGGGTCGCTTCAATGAGACTATTGGGCATAGTTCTTTCAAACTCTTGCAGAACCAGACGATGTCCACGACCATATGGACATACCAATGAGAACTAATAATCTTGTCAATGAGGTAGTTGTGTGAAGTATATCATCGTTTACACAAACGGCAGAACAGTTCAAGGACATTACGTCTACTAATCAGCTAGTAAAGTAAATATACTTTCACAAGGGAAGGTTCAAGGGTGGACACCTACCTATCCTATGCAGCTATCGATCGTAGAATATATCACCGCGTCGAGTCAAAATGTTTTTGATTAAATCAATTTCATTCATGTGGGGGATTGTTGGAAAAATTTGATAATTTTTGAGCTTTGAATAAGAAATTGATTCAAATGTTGTTGAGGAAAATGTGGAACCAGTTGTTGGTTCGTAAATGTGCAAACATGCACGACGTGGGTAACGCAAATGTCTGAACCGGTCTGGTCCTTCGTGGGCTTGTAGATATTTGACCCAAATTTGAAATGAATTTTCCTCAAATAAAAGCATAAATTTGCCAAATTTTATCTAAGAATGAAAAGGGTAAATATTGGAAGTTACCTTTAATTCAGATAATAATTTTGGAAATTGCTTTATAGGAGAATTAATTGATTCTCAATATTAAATGCTCCATTAGGTCAAAATTTCCACTTATACTCTCATGATACTCCTATAAATAGGGAGTAAACCTTCTAGGTTTAACACAACTAAAAAACCACAAATTTTTTTATTATTTTACTCTGTGGATTTTACAAGTAGTTTTCGGTGGTAGACGAAGGCAAGGGTCAGTTTGTGATTTGCACAGTAGTGCAACTGTGGCAGATCATTTGTTGTTATATCCTGGGAGACAGACGACCAATGAGCTCGAGCACCATAGGAGTGGCCGAAAATCTGTCTTAAGGAAACTGCATTCGTGCAGGCTTCAACACGTTTCTTTTGGTTCCAAATCGGTTTGATTTATATATTGTTGTATTATTCTTAATTTTGTATTGTTCGTTTAAATAATATTATTTTATCTTATTATTTATTCTTGAATTAACGCTTATTTTCTAATTAATAGAACACATCTCATCATCCACTACATCAAAACAAGTTTTTAGCGGATTTTTTAAATAAACACCGCAAAAGAATAATATATGGTGGCATTTTTTAATAAACGACGCTATAGACGGTACTTTAGTGGTGTTTGAGATAAAACGCCTTAAATACTCATACTATGTGGTGTTTGTCTATAAAACGCGACAATAAATGTTACGTTTAGGGACGTTTTGAAAAAAATGCCGCAACTATACAGTACTTAATAGCATTTTGAAATACAAACGCCGTAATAAGTTTGAAACCCTAAATAAACAAATCGCAAAATATTTGTTCATTTTTTTCGATCTCTTTCGCCGCTCTCTCTCGCCATTATCAATTGAAAACCCAAAAATACAAAAGATTATATTGAATCCCTCTCTCTCTATCGCCCCGTTTTGTCACAGCTCGGCTGCGAAGGTTGAAAATAAGAAGTAGAGAGTAGGGTTTTCAGAAGAGAATTTGTAGGAATAAGAAGATGATTGTTTCATTCATTCATTCAATATGTAAATTCAGTACATTCTATTCTGGTAAATACCATTCAGACACAGTATTATTTAGGGACAGGTGTCAACACTAGCATAATTCTCTCTAACAGACTCTATATTCCTTGTCACGTGCGGGCTGCATTCTCCTCTGGGCTCTTAGCCGAAATAGGCCCATTCTCGGCACTCAGCATGTTTTTTCCTTGGACGCTGTCGTTTAGGGAGGTACCACAATTAATTGAAACGCTGCCGCTCGGTCCTGTATTATCAATCCTCTTTCAATTACCTGAGCCCCAATTCACCTCTTTCACGAACCCTAGTTTCAGATCCCCTTTCTCACCCTCTGCCATAACAATACTCCCCTCTGCAATCGATCCTTGTCCCCAAGGATCAAAGTCCGGGAATTGGGATTGCAGCACCGTGAAGTCCTCCCAAGTGGCGTTCACAGGTCCCAGGTTAACCCACTGCACCAGAAGCTGGGTTACTGCGCGATTTTGGCGTTTCACCATGAGCTTGTCAAAGATCTGCAAGGGATAGACTTTCGGCTGGCCTTCTTCATTAACAGCTGGGAGTTCGAGAGAGGTAGCAACTTTATCCCCAATTTTCTTTTTAAGCAAACTGATGTGAAAAACAGGGTGGATCTTTGCTGTTGGGGGAAGTTGTAATTGGTAGGCAACCTCACCAATTCGTTTGACAATTTTGTAGGGACCGTAGTAGCGAGCTGTTAACTTCAAGTGCTTCCGAAGTGCCACTGAGGATTGTCGATAAGGCTGAAGCTTTAGGTATACCTCATCACCCACTGAGTAGACTCTCTCAGAGCGTTTCTTATCTGCATTTTGTTTCATTCTGGCCTGTGCTTTGATTAAATTATCTTGTAGTAGCTTAGCTGTTAGAGCTCTAGAAGATAATATGTTTGTGACTCCTTGAACTGGTGATTCAGTTGTCCACTCCATTTCATGGGGCTTGTAACCATACAGAGCTTCAAATGGAGTGAGGCCTAAAGCAGTGTGGAAATTGGTATTATACCACCACTCTGCTTGGGACAAAAACTTAGTCCAAGCCTTAGGTTTCAAAAAATAGAAGCCCCTCAAATATTGTTCTAAGCACTGGTTGAGCCTCTCAGTTTGACCGTCGGTCTCTGGGTGGTAGGCAGTGCTAAATAGTGGGTTAGTACCCAGTTTCTTCAAGAGTTCCTTCCAAAAAATGCTTGTAAATATCTTGTCCCTATCAGAGATAGCAAGTTTAGGACTGCCATGTAGCTTGTAAATGTTGTCTAAGTAGAGTTTGGCCACTTCAGTAGCAGTGAATGGATGTGCCAGAGGAAGGAAGTGACCATATTTGGTATACTTATCCACAATGACCAGAATTGTATCAAACTTAGAAGAAGCAGGGAGACTTTCAATAAAGTCCATTGTAATTACTTGCCATGCTTGTGTAGGAATAGGTAGTGGTTGTAAAAGACCAGGCTTAGGTACCATCTCATCTTTAATTCTTTGACAAGTATCACACTGTTTGACATAATCTTGCACCATTTTCTTCATCCCCAGCCAATAAAAATAGGGTTTAAGCCTCTGATAAGTACCTTGGATGCCAGAATGACCTCCCAAAAGGGAATCATGAAGCTGACTTAGGAGTTGTTGCCTTAGATTACCATGTTGTCCCACATAGACTCTCTTGTTGTACCTCAGAATACCTTTACAAAAAGTCCAATGCTGATCTGGAACAGTAGAGATAGTGAGTTCAGTGATTTTTTTCTAAGCAAATTCATCTAGATGATAACTGTTCTCAACTTCAGTGACCCAAGCAGGGATAATTGTAGTAGCAGTGAGTTGAAAAAGTTCTGAATCCTGTCTTGATAAAGCATCTGCAACCACATTCTGTTTTCCCTTCCTGTAATGAATGACATAGTCCAACCCCAGTAGTTTTGTAAGCCCTTTCTTCTGTATTGAAGTTGTCAAGTTCTGCTCAAGTAGGTGCTTCAGAGCCTCGTGGTCAGTTTTAATAATAAAAGAGCCACAATCAAAATAATGCCTCCATTTAGTCACTGCTAGCAGAATAGCTAAGTATTCTCTTTCATAAACAGAAGTGTCTATGTGTTTAGGACCTAGAGCCTTACTGAGAAAAGCTATAGGTCTACCATATTGGGAGAGGACAGCCCCAATTCCCCTTGAGCTGGCATCAGTCTCTAAACAAAAGGTTTTAGAGAAATCAGGGAGAGCCAAAACTGGTGCTTGGCACATAGGAGACTTGAGATCAGTGAAAGTTGTTTCAGCTGCAGGGGTCCAAATGAAATTGTTCTTCTTGAGCATGTCACTTAAAGGCTTGCTGATGCTTCCATAATTCTTAATAAATCCTCTGTAGTAACCAGTAAGCCCTAGGAATCCTCTCAGAGCTTTCAGGGTTTTTGGAAAGGGCCAGTGCCTCATAGCTTCAACCTTAGAGTGGTCTGTAGCAACTCCTCTAGAAGAGATAATGTGGCCCAAATATTCAACTTGATTCTGGCCAAAGAAACATTTAGATTTCTTTGCATATAACTGATGTTACCTTAGGAGATTCAGGACTAATCTCAAATGCTCACAGTGATCAGAAAGTGTCTTACTGTAGACCAAGATGTCATCAAAGAACACTAGAACAAACTTCCTCAAATAGGGTTGAAAAACAGTATTCATAAGTGACTGGAATGTAGCAGGGGCATTTGTCAAGCCAAATGGCATGACTTTGAACTCATAATGCCCTTGGTGAGTTCTAAAAGCAGTCTTGTAGGTGTCCTCAGCTTTAACTCTAATTTGCCAGTAACCAGATCTAAGATCAATCTTAGAAAAAAAATGATGCACCATGTAATTCATCCAGCAGGTCCTCCACAACAGGAATTGGGAACTTGTTTTTTATAGTTAGGGAGTTTAATTGCATGTAATCCACACACAAACGCCAAGAACCATCTTTTTTCTTGACTAGCACATAAGGTGAGGCAAATGGGCTTTTGCTAGTCTTAATGATAGAGGAAGCTAGCATTTCCTCAATCTGTTTCTCCACTTCCAGTTTCTGATGATGAGGGATCCTGTAGGGCCTTAGATTAACTGGTTGAGAGTCATGTTTAAGAGTGATTGCATGGTCATGTGCTCTCTCTGGTGGCAACCCTTGAGGAGTCTGAAAAATATCTTCAAATGAGTCTAAGACTGCCTTAATTGCAGGGTGTTCTGCATGTTCTTCACCCTCAATGCTTAGTAAGTAAAGTTCCCCTATAAGATCTGCATCCTTGCCTGTTATTTTTTGTAATATGTCACCAGTGATGAGTTTAATAGAAGGCTTTATGGTTGTACCCTTCAGAACAATTAGCTCATCTCCCTGTAAGAAACTTAAAGTCATTTGGTTGAAGTCAAGGCTAATAGGACTGTAGTGTTTCATCCAGTCAACCCCTAGTACCATATCACTACCTCCCATTACTAGGACCCTAAAATCATGCTGAAACTGATGACCCTGCATTTTCCAACTGAGCTGCTTAGATTTAGCTTGACTGTATAACTTTTCACCATTAGCAACAGTAATAACCAAAGGTGCAGTAGGAATAACTTCAAGACCCTCTTTTGCCCATCCAGGATTGACAAAACTGTGGGTGCTACCACTGTCAATTAATATACTTAAGGGTCTACCTTTGATTGTGCCTTGAATTCTCAGAGTACTGTGACCCACACTCCCAGTAAGAGCATTAATAGAAATTTCCAACCCATTATCTGCAGTTTTGTCCTCTGACTGATCATTTTCAATTTCAGCTTCAATTTCCTCTTCTACAGGATTGTCCTCTTTTTTCATGGAATTAAGTTGTTTCAGTTTGCACAGATGTCTAGGGGAGAACTTGTCACCACATTTGAAACAAAGGTTGTTTAGTTTTCTATAGTCGAGCAATGCTTGTTTTGGGTTTTGTTGGAATGGTTTTTGTTGTGTATTGGGAATTGGGAGGGGGGGTTTTGAGGGGGTACTGGACTGGTGCAGCTTGAGTATTTGTAGGTGGGTTTAGCTTTTTTGCTTTCAAACTCTAGGGAGAGTTCATAGAGTCTGGCTTGTCTGTAGGCTTCTGCTAGAGTTTGAGGTAAATGTATTTTTACTCTGTGTCTAATTTCCTCCTTGAGGCCAATGATGAAACTAGACAAGAAGTATTGCTCACTTAAGGATGGGTTGTGTTGGACCATGTAGGGCACTAGCTCATCAAACTTCTCTTGGTATTCTTCCACTTTGGTTCTTTGAATCAATTTAGTAAACTTCTCAATAATGTCTATGTAGGTCTTATCACAAAACCTATGACAGAGGTCAGCTGTAAATTCTCTCCAAGTGAATTGATGTTTCTGAGTGACATAGCTATCAAACCAAGCTTCAGCCCTGCCCACAAAGTGCATAGAAGCCACATCCTGCATCTGCTCTTCAGGTATTTCAAGCAAGGTAAAATATTTCTCACATTTTTTTATCCAACTTCTAGAGTTAGTTCCATCAAACACCTGTAACTCTAGTTTAGGTCTAAAGGTCACTCCTTTAAATCCTATGGAATGGTTTGGTTGAGTATTTTTTTCAAACATGTAGGCTTCCTCTTTTCTTTCTTCTCCCATTTTTTGTTTGTTTAGGTTCAGTGGAGTATGAGTGTTGTTTGTAGGCTGTGAGGTTTTTTGGTTCAAAATTCCAGCTTCACCATACTTATAAGTGTATCTTGCATGCTCATCAATAACAGTAACTGGAATAGGTTTCTTACCAGTATCATTTTTCATGGATGGTTC
Source organism: Hibiscus tridactylites (assembly GCA_958450335.1). Lineage (NCBI taxonomy): Eukaryota > Viridiplantae > Streptophyta > Magnoliopsida > Malvales > Malvaceae > Hibiscus > Hibiscus tridactylites. The sequence goes on along the minus strand of OY288267.1, from coordinate 58,834,253 downwards.
AGGTGTGGATGCTGCAGTGCTCCCAGGGCTCATTCCTTCGGTTTTTGCAGATAGGATGTTGAAGATTTTCTCAGTGTATCCTTGTGTGGTACTCATTCTGCTCTCTAAGGCACTGAATCTTCCTTCCCATTCATTCCTTTGCTTGTTCCACCATTTAGGAGTAATGTTTTCATCATCCAGTTTCTTTAACTGATCCTGGATTTCTCCCATTTGTTTTTGCATCGAAGCAAGGTCTGAACTTTCTGCCATTTGTTGATTTTTCTTTGGCTTTCTCAGGTTTGCGAGGAGGGATCAGTTAAGGCTCTCGATACCAAGTTGTCACAGCTCGGCTGCGAAGGTTGAAAATAAGAAGAAGAGAGTAGGGTCTTCAGAAGAGAATTTGTAGGAATAAGAAGATGAATGTTTCATTCATTCATTCAATATGTAAATTCAGTACATTCTATTCTGGTAAATACCATTCAGACACAGTATTATTTAAGGACAGGTGTCTACACTAGCATAATTCTCTCTAACAGACTCTATATTCCTTGTCACGTGCGGGCTGCATTCTCCTCTAGGCTCTTAGCCGAAATAGGCCCATTCTCGGCACTCAGCATGTTGTTTCCTTGGACGCTGTCGTTTAGGGAGGTACCACAATTAATTGAAACGCTGCCGTTCGGTCCTGTATTATCAATCCTCTTTCGATTACTTGAGCCCCAATTCACCTCTTTCACGAGCCCTAGTTTCAGATCCCCTTTCTCACCCTCTGCCATAACACGTTATCAATTCCTCTTCGAAGAGTCTGAAGGGGAAAGAAGAACAAATATAAAGCGTTTGGAAACTGAGGCGACGAAGGAAGTTAACGTCCCTACAGAAGCGGTGACAGCAGAAGCACCCACAACAGGGGTTGAGAAACAAGGCGTCGCTGGGGTACTACTTTACGCAAAAATCTAATCTGAATTTATTAGATTACTTCCAGTATATATAAAATCTAAGTTGAATTGTTAGCATCTCTTTTTCCCTTGTGATTCAGTTTACTGATTTTTTTTCATCTTAAGCTTCGAGGGAACTTCATGTTTTCCACTATTTTAATTGTTATTTTATTATTGTTTGCTTTGAAAATCAAGGCTCAAAATACTTATTGTTATGTTTCAGTTTATATGATAAAATATTCAAACCCAACAAGTTGCATGGAAATGCTGATTTCCACTTGTTTAAGGCTGGGATTGAGCCCAAATTGGAAGATCCTGAATGTGCTAATGGAGGAAAATGGTCTGTCCATTACAAAGTCATTTGATGGCATTAATCGGGCAGCAATTTGCCGATGCGGATGAGATTTGCGTTGTAGTTGCTAGTGTACGCCAAAGGTAAGAGTAAGACAAACTTGCGTTGTGGACCAAGGCTGCTCAGGTTTTTATCTTAGTAATTGTTGATACTTTAAATCCGAGCCTATTAGTTTGCTAAACTAAGTATCGTATCCTGTGGAAACCTATCTTCATATCATTTTCAGCATATAAGTTTTATTGCTTGAGTCCTAGTGCTCATGAATGAACTTTTCTAGTTTCTACTTGAAACTTTCTTCGGTGATTACACTGCAAGAAACTAATTCTAGTTTACATGCATGGAAATATATGATTATACTGATAATGATTTTTTTTTTATGAGTCAATAAAAGGCTTAAACCTATGACCTATCTGATTGCTTCTGCTGTTTTTGCGTAGGTTCATGTATTCAATTAGAATGTGATTTAGGATTATTTATCTTGATGTAACAATTAGGTGCCAGCTTGAAACCTCCAGGTACTTAACTAAACATCTCTAATCCCTTCATTTTGTTTTCTAATTTTTGTATGTTTATCTTGATTTTATGTTTTTTTTGTATGTTTATCTTTTCAGAATTTGTATTTAACTAAACAATTAGGTAAACTATCTGACAGGCTATTGTAGGGTAAAGAAATAATCTTACGAGATGAAATGCCGAAGAAAAAAGTCGAAATTTGGCCTGAAAATTAATGTAGTAAGCTTTCTATGTTGTAAGTGTAATTTAAAAACATAATATCCTAATGTGTTTAAATTAAAGAAAAATCATCAATAATTTGTGCCTTGTAGATTATTTTCCCCTAAATGTAATTCTATGAGCTGTGTCAAATTTCCAATGCTTCTTGGAAGTGCAAAAGTGATCTATCTCATATGTTTCTGAGAAATGATTGGTGGTTTTGTACAGGTTGATCCTTTGACACACCATGTTAAGATTTGCGGTTTTGGAAGTGCAAAAGTGCTTGTGAGTTGACCCCTTTGTACTAATATTCAACATGCTCTTGCTTTCAAATTTGGCTGTTTGCTTTTGCTCCAACTAAAACATTATATTGGGTTCATAAGATTCTAAATTTAGACCTTTTTTTATGTCATAAATTTGGCTGTTTGCTTTTTTTATCTCATATGTTATTAGCTGTTATTTGTGAAAGGTGCAAGGTATTTCTCTTGTATTAGCTTGCAGAATCAGCATTATGATAACACAAGTTTATGAATCGTTACAGTTGGTTCTGCTCGTGTAACCTGTGCCTTATTTTATGTCATAAATGCTTAATATATCTAAAATTTTAACTGACCTTGAATCTTTCTAGCCTGATCCTTTTCAAACGGGCACTTCTCCCTTGTAAGCTTTTCCAGTCTTTTTAGGCCTTTTTCAGGTGTGAAGGGCTACCGAAGAAAAAGATTGTGGGGTGGGAAACGGGTGGGATTTTGTTGGGACGCATTTCGAGTCTGTACTACTGCTTTGAAGTTGGATTAAATCAAATAACAGTGTTAACATGTCTATTTTACATGTGATCAGGTCGAAGGTGAAGCTAACATTTCACACATATCTTCACGTTTCTATCAGGCACCAGAACTTATTTTTGGTGCCATGAAATACACAGCCTCAATTGATATCTGGTCATCCAGTTGTGTTCTTGCTGAACTTTTGTTGGGCCAGGTTAGTGTTTGCCCTTTTTTCTGATTTTGATCTTTTTGAAAATCTCTTACGATAATTCAGTTCTCTGATTGTTGATAGCTTTTCTTTTTCTTCTGTAGCCACTGTTTCTTGGGGAGAATGCTGTGGACCAACTTGTAGATATTATGAAGGTATATGAGTTGCTTGGCGTTCTTGAATTTTCTTCTCTGTATCATGAGTCTGCTTCTTATATCTTTTCCTATAAAGTTTGCCTTTTGTTCTCTTTAAATTTATAAATTTGTCTTTGAAGGCACGTTTCATTTTGTAATGCCTTGTGGATATTGCTCATGGATTTAGGTTTTAGGTTTTTCACAAAAGGATTCCTCCTGAAGCAATTGATCTTGCTTCACGACTCTTGCAATACTCGTTGAGTCTTCGCTGTACAGCTGTTCTTTGGGTTCTTCCGCTCTAATTTTATTTCAGGTTAACTTTGCATGTATGTTTGTGTAGTATGAGTTTGAGAAAATAAATTTGTAATGTTGGATGTTATTTTAAATGTATGGTTTTGACCCTTCTCACGATTAATTGTTTATTTGAGAAAAGGAATGTGGATTGGAATTGTGGAAATTGGTGAATGCATTTTAAATAATATTTGAGTTTTGTTTGGAAACATAGCACTAAAAAAATAATTTTTCGCAACGTTTTTAAATATAAAAGTTGCCAAAGAACAATTTTTTTGCGGCGTTTTAAAACACAAATGCCACCAAATAACAATTTTAGCGGCGTTTATAAATACAAATCCCACTAAATAATAGTTTTTTCGCGCAACGGGCGTTGTTATAGCCACAACTTCTTGGCGGTATTTTGATAATCAAACTCTGTTATATATCTTGACATGTTGCGGTGTTTTTGCACACAAATGTTGCGAACTGTTGCAGCGCTGGTTTCAGCAGTGTTTCTTGCGGTGCTTTTTTAGTGTCAGGATAATTTTTAGCGGCGCTTAAAAACGCGTTATATGGCTAAAAAATACCGCGAAAGGCCTGTTTTGATGTAATGATCAAAACCCCTTTACTTTTAAAATGATTTCTTTAGTCTTACACACAAATCCCCCCATTTATTTTATTGTCTTTTACTCTTATATAAAATTAATTTCTTTCAACTTCACGTGGGTTTGACCCTTTTTATCACTACTACAAATCTTAGTTTAAAACATGTATTTATTTTTGACGAATTCGGCAACAATCATTGAGATACTATAAATCATTATGCAAAATTGTCTCTATGTTTCGACTTTCACCATATTCTTCAAGAAGCCAATTCACCCCTCTTGGCAGATACGATTAATCGATTAGAGCCCAAAAATTAGTATTGTAGTCTCGTCTCCATCGAAAATCTCACAACCGAGAATAAAGATCATCAAGCTCGAAGTCTACTGTTTCAAGAAAATAGCTAGCAGGTCTTCAATGATAAATTTCAAAGAAAGCTTATCTAACATGTGTCATCCACTCTTTAAAGAATATTCTTACTTTCGATGGAGAAATGTTATGAAATATTTCATCAAATCATTTGATTTTGATATTTGAAAAATAATCGAAGATAGTCACCTGGAAGTTCCTAAGAAAAAGAATAAAATGTGTGCAAACGACAGAAGGAAAGCACAATTAAATGTTAAATCTATGCACACTTTTATTTTTGATCTCAATGAAAAAGTTTCCAAAAGAGTTTTCTCACGCAAAAGTGCTAAAGAAATATAAGAAAAGCTCGAGAAACTTTATGAGAAAAAAGAGAATAAATTGATGATTCGTCAAACTAGTCCACACTATAAAACACTCCAAGAACACTTGAAGAAGGTTACTCCACTTATCCAAGTTTAATAATCAAGAGAAACAATTTAATTCTTTATTTGTACATTTCTCTTGTTCATAATGTATAAGAGTATTTTATTGTTTATCCTTTGTACTATTTGTTTGTAAGCTTAATTCTTGTAAACACCCATCTTGAGAAATCTTCATTGTTTACACAAACAAACCTTGTAAAAAAAGATGTTCTAGTTTAGCCTTATAAAACTAGAGTGGTGATAAGCTAATGTAATGAACGTAGACTTGGTTTAGAAGTCGAACCGCTATAAATCATTGTGTAAAATTGTCTATCTATTTTGATTTACACCAAAATCTTCAAGAAGCCAATTCACCCATCTTGATCGTTTTTACTTGGATTCATCTTGAAGTTCTCATAACTTAGATTCAAAAGACTAATTGTAGAAATAATGTTTTGATATAATAATTGAAAAATGTTTTGGGCTAATTTGAAAAGAATTCAAAACTTGTCTTTAAGTCCAAACAACTTGAATTTATGTTTGAGGGATCTTTAAAGGTTTTTGGCAATATTTTTATTGATTTTAAATAGCCAAACTTGAATTTTCAGGTTGCCCGTACCGATACGGTCTAACCCGTATCGATACCTTTTTGTCCAGGTTTGGTCACTACTAAAACCTGTATCGAAACAGGCTTTACCATTTCGATATGGAGAGGGATCGTTTCGATACGCCTGGTAAGCGTACCGATTCCCATTTTAACAACCACAACAGCTAGTTTCCCAACGATCTTTTAAATGTCATGCCATACCGATACGCCTAGGCTGGCAAGAGCCCAACGGCTAGTTTTTGATAAAGGTCTACCGATACGGGTCCATGCGTATCGATACAGAAGGCTGCAGAACAACATTAAAGATGAGAAATAAAGTCTCCAACGACTCCAATTCAACCATAACGGCTAGTAACAGCTACAAACTCATTAAGAAGTATAAAAGGGATCTCCAAGCATCAAGTAATGGTTAATGCTACAATTGTCAACAACAAATGATCAAAAAATTGTCTTAGTGCTTATTTGTCATTTCTTTGTATAGACAAACACTAGTGAGCCAAAATTGTTAAATTTGCTCAAGTGTTTTAGGTTTTGGGTGAGAGCTAAATTGTGCAAACAAATACATATTAGAGGGATTTGAGTTTGCTTATCTTTTTTCTTTGCAAAGAGGGTTTGATCAATGCTTTGGGTAGAAAGCTTGATCGGTGTATAAGGGTTTTCTCCTAAGCCTAGAAAAGGGGACGAATCGATAGTGGATTGATTGGAAATCCTTAGTGGGAAGCTAAGGTAGTGGATGTAGACCTTGGTTAGAAGGTTGAATCACTATAAATCTTTGTGTCCTTAATCTTTTTAGCTTTCACACCACTTGCACCCAAAATTCCACTTCTCCGCCACTTGGCGAGCAAGAACGGTTGAAGGAATCGAGCACTGAAAAACCCAACAATTGGTATCAGAGCTTGGCTCAATTGAAGAGGATTAACATCTATTGAGAAGATCCGGCAAGCTCGATCATCATTTCAATCAACCGGCTCAATGGCGCAATCCATCGACAAACCGCCCTTCTTCGACTGAACTCACTATGCCCATTGGAAGACAAGGATGAAGTTCTTCATAAAGTCAAGGGACTACAAGCTATGGGACATAGTAGAAGATGGTCCGTTCGTGCCTCAACGAAGTAAAGCGGAATAGAGTGCCGAAGATCACAAGAAGATGAAGCTTAATTGCAAAGCCTTGCACATCCTCTTTTGTGATTTTGGCCCAACCATCTATGAGAAGATGTCTTCTTGTGAGAGTGCCAAGGAGGTATGAGACAAGCTTGAAGTCACATACGAAGGAACCGATGAAGTAAAGGAGACCAAGATTGGCCTCCTCAACCTAGCGTATGAGAACTTCAAGATGGATCCGGAAGAGAACATTGAGAAGATGTTTGATAGGTTCTCCACTATCACCAACTGTCTCAAAGGCTATGGAGAAGCCATCCCAGAAGAGAAGCTTGTCCGAAAGCTCATCTACTTACTTCCCGAGTCATGAGACTCAAAGAGGACCACCATCATCGAAGCTAAGAATTTGAAGACCTTGAAGCTTGATGAACTCATGAGGTCACTTCTCACTCATCAATTAATGAAGAAAAACAAGGAAGATGAGAAGAAGAGGGAAGAAATTAGAGCTATGGGGGAGAAGAAGCTCAAAGGGCTTGACATCAACACTAATGCCATTGCTCTCAAATCCTCCACATGCCATCATGCTGATTCAAGTGAAGAGGAGGATGAAGAAGAAGAGATAGTTCATCTCTTCAAGAAATGTGCCCCGTTCATGAAGAAAGCCTTGAGAGAGCTTGAACGAGAATCCATGAAAAAGAAGAGAGCAAGCACTTCAAGCCATAAGAAAAATGCATATATGGCTACTTGGAGTGATGAAGACTCCACCGACGATGAACAAGTCAACCTTTGCCTTATGGCCATCGAAGAAGATTCAAGGGTAACTTCTAATTCATCTACTTCATGTTCATATTCCTTTGATGAATTACAAGATGTCTATGATGATTTGGTTTTAGAGTTTAAAAATCACATTTTGAAAAACAATAAAATGATTTCAAAGTTGAAAATTCAAAATGATTTGATTTCTAAAACCAAACTTGAACTTGAAGCAAAACTCGAAGAGTTTGAACAAAAATGTTTTGATTTACAAAATTTTCTTCATAAAGTTCAAGAAGAAAAAGATTTGATTTCCAGAGAGCTTAAAAAGAAAAATAATTTTGAAAAATCAAACTTTTATGTAAGACAATCTAGTGCCCATAGATTTGTAAACGGTAAATGTTTTAGAAGTGTTTGGGTCCCAAAAGGACTAACCACTTCAACTAAAAAGGATGAAATTGAAAAATGGATTCCTAAGGGGACTAAATTTTGTGCTACTAACGTCTATGGATCCAAAGCAATTTGGATACCAAAAATTACTTGATTGTCTTTTGCTAGGTGTGATGGAGAGTGATCAACAAGTCAAAATTGAGGGGGAGCTCCATGCATACAAAGGAAGAACACTTGAAGAAGGAAGACTTCACATCCTCCCTTGAGTTCAAGTGTAGTAAAAATCTAGTTGTTTTGCTTTCATTTGTTTTATTTTTTTAATTTCAACTAGATGATCATACATGTTGGACTAACACTTTAATGATGCTTTGAGTAAGGTGGAGCCATTTTAAAACTAAAAATTCTTAATTTTTGTCATCTTTTCAACCTCCTAAGTTATTTTGAACTTAATGCCTTTTGAATTCTTTTTGATATAACAAAAAAGAGGAGAAATGGTTTGAAAAATTCAATTTTCAAATGAATAAGGGAGAGCTCAAATTAATTTCAAAATTTTCATCTCTTATTCACATTTTTAAACTTAAAGGGTGAGAATCCCAAACAATTTTTCAAGTTGGTTTTATTATATCAAAAAGGGGGAGATTGTAGAAATAATGTTTGGATATAATAATTGAAAAATATTTTGGACTGATTTGAAAAGAATTCAAAACTTGTCTTTAAGTCCAAACAACTTGAATTTATGTTTGAGGGATCTTAAAAGGTTTTTGACAACGTTTTTATTGATTTTAAATAGCCAAACTTGAATTTTCAGGTTGCCCGTACCGATACGGCCTAACCCGTATCGAAACAGGCTTTGCCGTTTCGATACGGAGAGGGATCGTTTCGATACGCTTGGTAAGCGTATCGATCCCCATTTTAACAACCCCAACAGCTAGTTTCCCAACGGTCTTTTAAATGCCATGTCGTACCGATACGCCCTCAAGCGTATCGATACGCCTAGGCTGGCAAGAGCCCAACGACTAGTTTCTGATGAAGGCCGTACCGATACGGGTCCACGCGTATCGGTACAGAAGGCTGCAGAACAACATTAAAGATGAGAAATAAAGTCTCCAACGGCTCTAATTCAACCCCAACAGCTAGTAACGGCTACAAACTCATTAAGGAGTATAAAAGGGACCTCCAAACATCAAGTAATGGTTAATGATTCAATTGTCAACAACAAATGACAAAAAATTGTCTTAGTGCTTATTTGTCATTTCTTTGTATAGACAAACACTAGTGAACCAAAATCGTTAAAGTTGCTCAAGTGTTTTAGGTTTTGGGTGAGAGCTAAATTGTGCAAACAAATACCTATTAGAGGGATTTGAGTTTGCTTATCTTTTCTCTTTGTAAAGAGGATTTGATCAATGCTTTAGGTAGAAAGCTTGATCGGTTTATAAGGGTTTCCTCCTAAGCCTAGAAAAAGGGACGAATCAATAGCGGATTGATTGAAAATCCTTAGTGGGAAGCTAAGGTAGTGGATGTAGACCTTGGTTAGAAGGTAGAACCACTATAAATCTTTGTGTCCTTAATCTTTTTAGCTTCCACACCACTTGCACCCAAAATTCCACTTCTCCACCACTTGGCGAGCAAAACGGTTGAAGGAATCGAGCACCGAAAAACCTAACACTAATCATGGTCTCTTTTACTTTAATAGTTCCTTCATGAGTAACTTCTAGCTTGTCTCATATTACTTTGGCAATAACACAATAAGACACTCATCCATACACATCAGAACCAAGTGCACAAAATAAAATGTGATTGACCTTGTCATTTGTTTGGAACTTCTTGTTCTCATCTTCACTCCAGGCATTCATATCTCTAGTTGAGCAGCCATCGATGATACTTCTTCATGATCCTAGATCACTTGCTTAAATAAAAAAGCTTCATTCTATTTTTATAATAAGAATTGTTAAGTCTGTTCAATTAAAGAGGTTTGTTGATCAATTGAGAATCCTCAATGAAGAAAAAAACTAAAAAGGAAGCCGTTAACACAGGTGATGTAGAGAAAGTTTGAGCACTTCAAAGATCGAGTTAAAGTTGTTAAACCATCTATTGAGACATTGTTTTAATACCAATTGTTAGACTTAATAATTAACCGAAATATTCAAATAGAGGGTGAGTTTGCTAATAAAAATTTTAGGGTAAAGTACACAGACGATCACTGAAATTTGGAAAAAAAAATAAAATGGTAACCAAACTTTCAAAAATCACAAAATGGCAATTAAACTTTATGTTTTATAACAAAATTGTAACTAGACGTCAAAAGTGGTTAAGTGGCTAAAATTTGGTATAATAACACATTTAGTCCTTCATATTTATATATTAAATTAATTTAGTCCTAATTTGAAACAGTTCACTAAATTTAGCCCTCGTTATTTACACATTTTTCAATTTGGTCCTTAAAGAAAAATTCCAAAGTATGGTAACATGATATATACTTACAATTAATTTTTTTATAAGAACTCGAAAACTCGACTCGACTCGAATCGAATTTTTTTAAAATAAAGTTTGAATTATAAAATATGACGCGTCAACTCAAATAACTCGAAATTTTTTGACTCGACTCGATCGAACACTCATCTCTATCTTAAGATATGACGCGTCAACTCGAATAACTCGGAATATTCGAATATTTTAAATCACTTTTCCTTTTAAATCGAATATTTTTTAAAATAGAATATTTAATATTTTCATATTTAAATCACATCGAATGTTTAATAAATACTTTAAATATTCAATTTAATTTAAAAATATTCGATTTAAAAGAAAAAATGATTTAAAATATTTGAATATTTAATAACTATTTTAAATATTTTTCTTTTAAATATTTGAATATTTAATAACTACTTTAAATATTCGAATATTTTAAATCTTTTTTCTTGTAAATCGAATATTTAAAGTAGTTATTAAATATTCAATGTGATTTAAAAGAAAAAATGATTTAAAATATTCGAATATTTCTAGTTATTCGAGTTGATGCGTCATATATTAAGATAGAGGTGAGCGTTCGATCGAGTCGAGTAAAAAAAATCGAGTTATTCGAGTTGACGCGTCATATTTTACAACGCAAAATTTATTTGAAATTTTTTTGATTCGATTCGATTCGAGTCGAGTTTTCGAGTTCCTATAAAAATTTAATTAAATATTAGAATATTTTAAATCAATTTTTTTTCTTTTAAATCGAATATTTAAAGTTGTTATTAAATAATCGATGTGATTTAAATATGAAAATATTAAATATTTTATTTTAAAAAATATTCGATTAAAAGAAAAAATGATTTAAAATATTCGAATATTTCGAGTTATTCGAGTTGACGCGTCATATCTTAAGATAGAGATGAGCGTTCGATCAAGTCGAGTCAAAAAATTTCGAGTTATTTGAGTTGATGCGTCATATTTTACAACTTAAACTTTATTTGAATTTTTTTCGATACGAGTCGAGTCGAGTTTTTGAATTCCTATAAAAAAATTAATTGTAATTATTTATCATGTTACCATACTTTAGAATTTTGTTTTAAGGACCAAATTGAAAGAATGCATAAATAACGAGGGCTAAATTTAGTAAATTGTTTCGAATTAGGACTAAATTGATTGAATCTATAAATATGAACGACTAAATGTATTATTATACTAAATTTTATAACAATCTCTTAACAACATTTAACGTCTAGTTACCATTTTGTTATAAAACATAAAGTTTAATTGTCATTTTGTGATTTTTAAAAGTTTGATTACCATTTTATTTTTTTTACCAAAGTTCAGTGACTGCCTGTGTACTTTAACCAAAATTTTATGGTGGAAGCAATTGAAAGATAAACAAAATACGCAACAATTTATAGTGGTCCAACTTTTAAACCAAATCTACTTCACTAACTTAGCTATTCACACTAAGGATTTTTTGAAATCCACTAGATTTGTTTACCTTTGAGGATAAGGTGTAACCTTACAATCTCACTTAAGATTTATACCCCAAAATCTTAAAAACACTCTCAAAGAGAAAAGTAAAAATTTAACAAACAAAAAAAATATCATAAGAGAAATATGTTTGCACAATAAGTTCTCCCCCAAATGAACACTTGAGCCAATTTGACACAAAGATAGCTCATAAAAGTTCTTAGTTGCAAGAGAAAATTACAGTTTAAAGCTCAAATACAAAATATCTTTTCTCTTGAATATTGTTATGGACTTTCTTAATGTTCTTCAATCATTTTGAGGTTCTTTTTATTTTTTCTAATCAATTTATAGTCATTGGAAGAGATTTGGAGCCATGGGCGGAGCCAATAAGGCTATTAGACAGCCCAAATTTTTTTAAAAATTGTATTTTTTATATAATTTGTATATGAATAGATTAAAAAATATATAGTTAACACTCATTTATAAATAAAATGACACCCTTAATAAATAAAATGATATCTCTTTATAAATAATTAACCTTTCTTAAATACCGTTCAAAATAATGACACCTCATAAAATTTTTTTTTGGCTCCACCCCTGTTTGGAGCCGTTGGGAAGTTATAAAATCATGCATTTAATGCTTATTTATACAGTAATTTCAAAACTTCTCAAAAAGTATCGAAACTCTTTGAGCGGTATATAAAATTTGACCGGAGTTTTAAAACCTATACAAGAGTTTAGAAACTCTTGAGTAAGTATCAAAACTTTATACAAAATTTTGAAATTTAAAACCATTTTGTTTTAGTCGGGATCGAAACTATTAAAGAAGTTTCAAAACTTTATGTATATTTTCAAAATTTTAATTATAGTTTTAAAATTTGACTCCGAAATTTTGAAACTTAAAATCACTTTAACTTTTTTGAGGATATCTATTTCTTTCATGTAATTCATTTTAAGAACAATATTTTTTTTCTTATTTTCTTATTTTTGTTTGAGTAAAATAGATTGGTCAACGTATTCCATTTTTTCAAGTCAATGTAAAATTCGTACTACCGTAAAAAATTCGGTAGTACACTTTCTCAACTTTTAATTTAAAAATATAAACTTCTAAAATAATATTATTCCATGTATTTGATATTAATATAATATTCTACTATTTTTATTAAAATATAATTAATTAAAATTTATTTATTAATAATTTTTAATAATATAATATTATATCCTTTTTTTAATATTATAATTATATACTCAAATATCTGAAAATAATATAATAATATTATTTTAAGAATATATAACAAATTATTAACATAATTAATACAATTTACTTTTTAAAAAAATATTATTTGATAATATACAACATTTTAATGATTATTATATTGACATACATAATATTTATTAATTATTATAATATTTTAAAATAATATTATTGAATTATTAATGAGTAATATTATTTTATGTATTTAATATTAATATTATATTCTAATATAATATAATATATTATATTATAAAATTATTAGTTATTAAAATATATTTACTTATAATTTTTAATAATATAATATTCTTAACTAATGTAATTTTAATATTTATTATTTTAATAAGATATATTAGTCTTGATATTTTTATTTATAAAATTGTAAAATAATATTTGAATAAGATATTAACATAAGTAATATTGGTTAAATTATTATAGTATTTTAAAACTGATAATAACAATAATATTAAGTTTTTATATAGTGAACAATATTATAAATAATTTTTAAAAAGTTACCAACCGACGAAGCATAATTTATATAATATCATACAGCACAACAACCAATTTTTTTTAAAAATAACTATGTTCTAAAATTCATATTTCGGAATTTATATAAGTTCAACAAACATAGCCTAAATCTAAAATTTGGGTATAATACAGGGAGTGAAGCTGGATTACAGACATATACATAAATAAGGAGGTGAGAGTGGTTGCAGTTAGAAGTTAGAGGGGAGAAGAGGAGAGGGGGATCCACCAATGTCATCTAAAAAGTATAAACGATAAAACTACCCACTCCCATCATTTTGTTTCCTCCCCTCATTTCCCCTCCGTACCCTGTCCCCTTCACCTTCTCCCGATTCCTCCACCGTCTACCTTCTCAACCGGTCTCCCCACGTGCATCCCCCCTTCTCCTTTCCGTGGTGCAACAAATAGAAAGTTAAAGTGAGAACTAAAATAACCATTTTATTATTATTATTAATGGTATAAAAAATTGGGTTTGCATTTTATTTTTATTTTTGGTATTCCCTTCCCTCTTCTATTTCTCTCACAGCAAAAAAACTAACTTTTTTCTTGCCTTGGAAAGATTATTTCTTACTTTGCTTTGGTTTGTTTCTTCTTCTGTGCGTGTTTTTTTTTTTTTGTTTCGAGAGAAAATCTTATCTTGTATCGATGAGGATCAGGAAAAGACAGGTCCCGCTGCCTTTCTCTTCGATTTCACCGGTTCCTCTTTCATCAGATCCCAACTTCAACCGCCCTCCGGTGGCGGTGGTGCAACTCCCTCTACGACAGCAGCAACAGCCTCCACCTCCGCACACTACTCCTTGCTGCTTTGATCCTCACCACCCTTCTAAATCTGATTATCCAAATCACTCGATCGGCCAACCACTACCAACCCAAGCCCTTGATTCAACTGCTTTCCATGGAACGACGACACATATTGGAGAACAACTCATGAAGACCAAACAAGATTACTTGGTTAGTTCAAAGATTCAATCCCAAGAAAAGATAAAACACTACAACTCTTTTTTATCACCGTTGTAAGTTTGTTTCTAGGACTGCACTTGTGTTGAATGTAATAAAGAAAATCATATCTTGTTTCAAATTCTTTTTTTACTGTGATTGATATGCACCCATGGAATTTGCAATAAGCAAAACTAAGTGGGATCCTTTGTTTCTTTTTAAACTTTTTGTAGGTCTTGGAGCCTGGAGAAGGAGGAGAAGAAGAGGAGGGGAAAAAGAATGATACCGGGTAAGAAACGAAGTGCTAAAAGAGTTAAAAATAAAAACCAAATTGCCTCAGTTGTTTCATAAAATCTTGTAGTAAAAAGATGAAAATAAAGAGAGAAAAGGGTCTTCATCTTAACTTTTAAACCAACTCTAAAATGAAAATAATACTGTAACTGGAAATACTGTTTTTAGGTTTTTATTTATTTATTTCAGCTTTGGCTAGCCACCATGCCTTCCTATCTAATCTTTTCTCCTTTTTTTTATCTTCAATATTGGTTAACTAATATATGTCTATGCGGTGCACGTTAGCATGAGATGCTGGTCCCGTCTCAACTCTCAACCAATAATATTTACATCTTGCTCTATATTTTGCACTTATTTCATTCATTTTTTTTTTAAAAATAACAATTTATGTTTGTGGTTGTGAATCTTCTGGGTTTGGTTTGGTTTCTAGAAAGAAAAGTGTTTTGGGTGAAGAATTAGGAACTGGGTTTGTTTCACAGTCAAGTTCTTCCCGGCATCAAGGTAAGAAGCTTTTTTTTTCTTTTCCATACAAAAATACAGTCAGAAATGAAGAATGGGTATTTGAAGGTGGTTGCACTTTGTTGTTGTTTTGATTGTACTTAAAATAAAAGGTGTTGGGAGATGGGGTGAGGGAGAGAAACATGCATATAATAAAAGGGCAGTGAAGAGCAATGTGGGCAAGATGAAGACGAAGCTGAACAAGAAACTGGTGCAGCAGGGAACCAATAATGAACAACAAGTGATGAATGAGAGGAGTGGTGTTGATGTTGACAATCCTATTCCAAGTGGTGCAAAAAAGAGAGGCCGAGGTGGTGCACTCATGGAAGGATCGAGGTGCAGTCGTGTTAACGGAAGGGGATGGAGATGTTGCCAGCAAACACTCATTGGTTACTCTCTTTGCGAGCATCATTTGGGTAAAGGTAGGCTTAGGAGTATCACCAAGGAGGTGCGAGAGGCTAACAATGCTGCTGATAAACAAGCTTTGGTGTTGTCGAATTCCTCGTCTTTATCCCAGCAGTTAAGAAAGCAAACAAAGGGTGAGTGTGGAGAGGATGGGAAACCATTGATGATTGCACAGAAGCGAGTGAAGCTTGGGATGGTTAAAGCTCGATCGATAAGCAGTTTGCTGGGCCAAGACGACAATGCAATTGCAGTAGCTGATGATAATAACTAGCAGTGAGAGAGTGTGTAAAGGTTTGAGGTTACTCTACTAACATTATTATTATTATTATTATATAAACCAGGTGCAACTGTTCCCAACTTCGTTTTTGTTTGAGATTCTTGATGAACTGATGCTTGATCAAGTGTTTTTTTATTTATTTATCTTTTATCTTTTGCCTTTTTCTTTTTTGTTTAGTGCCTTCTTTTTATGGATGATGGGCTTAATGTTAAATAAATAGATTGGAGCTTTCTTTCTTTCTTTCTTTTTTCAGTTGATTGCTCGATTAGGATTTTTCTGGTCTAAGTGTACTTTAAGAAATGATGAATATATATATATAGTTACTGTATATCTTTTGACTAAGTAAAGTGCATGAAAATGCAGTCATGGTCATGGCTGCACAGCACATGGCGTCGGAAATTCTTGATTAAAGGAAGAACAATTGTATGCGTACATGTTCAATTAGAATTATAAGTTGACTTCTGCTTAAAACATGGGAAATGTCTAATTAAGAAGCTTATCTAAACTTCAACGTTGATTTCTATTTTTTAGATTTTTGTTCTCTATTTTTTAGATAATCAAGCTTTTTTGGCTAAATAATGATGTTGAAGAAAATAATCGGTGAAATAAAATGCGTGTTGAAGGAATTATTTGCTCAACAAAGGCGCATATCATTTCAGCAACATCATTTGTTACTCTATTGATTTGATAACTTTATCTTTAAATGAACGAATTATTTAGGAAACACATCATTTCAGCAAATATTATTACAACTTGTCTAAGAGTGCCTTGAATAAGAGTTAGACATAGTCACATAGAGCACAAATATTCGGTATAACTATCATCAAGTTATTGCATGGGGACAAGATGTGTTCGTTATTTTGATCAAAGAGATTTCTGCTATCATAATGAAATCCTAATATATTATTGATTGTACAGTCTAATATAAATTCTTATATATACGTCTGTATTGAAGGTGACCCTTTATGCACAAACTTTGGTTTTGTTTATCCTCCTGGAGAGCAAATAGTATCAGTTAGATAGGCAGATGAGATGCACAAATCCTTGAATCACTAAATCCTTTATGAATAGATCAGCGTGCGAAAATGCGATTACTACCGGCGTATTGAACCACTAAATCCTTGAATCTCATCCTAGGTAATTATATAATCAGTCAGCACAAACATTTGCCATAATATTTCACATTATATTATGGGACAATCTGTTTTATATGTGTTATACAGGGTACTTACGCACCCATAAATGATACGTTCCTACTCTCGAATAGATGTTGAGAGAAGCTTGATTGTTCCCGACCGTAAAATGCAAGTAAGCCTTGTGAAAATCTGAATGCTTTCAAAGAATGAGAATAAAAATGATGATAGATGTTTAGGGTGCAGAACTGTTTAGGCGTGGTGTAAGAAGGAATGGATGAAAAGGTATGGTTTGGTGTTTAGGTGAAGGGCTCGAATGTGGTGAAAGTAATAGAAGAAAGGTGATGAAAGAAAATGAATAAGGTTGTGATAGTATTCAAAGAATTCAAAGATGAAACTATTCTATATAAGCATAACCTTAAAGATATTACTTTGAGGGTGGTTGATAGGACTTGGACTTGTTGGTTTTGTGAACTAAGAACCCAAAGTATTAAGGTGGATAGAAAAGGTGACGCCACAAGCAAAGCTTGTTAAGTTGATAAAGTTCTTAAAAAGAACAAAGTTTGAGAGATAAACTCACAAAGTAAAAATATATTTCAAGAGACGAGTTATTTTACAAATGAAATGAAATGCCCTATTTATAGGTTACAAAGAGATTTTGCCGAAATGGCTTGTGATTATTCAGTTATGGGCAAAATTGGATCACAAAGACATATGTCTTCAAAGTTGACCGAATGGTGATGGTGCCTCCCTCCAAGGCTGGTTTGACACCCAAATCAAGTTTCCCTCCAAGGAGAATGGCGCCTTGACTTTCCCTCCAAAGCTAAGGGGCATGTTTCTTGTGAGGGAACATGTCCCTTGGAGTGTTGAGTTGTCCTAACAAGTTTTAGCTTGGATGAGCTGGCCGAGCTAGCTTCCTAGCTGAATGAGTTGAGTTGAGCTAATGTTTGAGTTGACCAATCTTCACATGTGTCATTGCGCTCTCTTGAGATGATTTCCTTGTCAACGAGCTGCCCTTGAGCTAATAAAACTTCTAATTTAGGTCTTTGAGCTAAATGGAGCTAGTTGAGCTTGTCTCGTTTTGTTTGAGCTATAATAAGCTGCCCTTCAATAATCCCCTTGATTATGTGAGCTGGAAATTACCTGAAAACAAAACAAACAATGAAAATAAATATAAGTAATGCATATAAATAGGAAATAAAATATAATACTAAGTAAAGATGTGGTTTAAGCTAACTACGCATGCATGAATACTACTTAATATGAAAAGTGTAGGGTATGATGTATGGGGATGTGTTATAGTACACGAAAACATTAAGCATGATGTTAATCATAGATGTAATGTAAGCATTGGTGACATGATATAATATAATGCGTGCATGCATAATTAGAGGTAACATAAATATATAGCTAAGATAGATATGAAAAGGGTATGTAAAAACTCCCTCGTCTTTCACCCTTGTGATACAAGATGAAAAGCATTGTGAATACGAGTAGTTGGTGGAATAGGATCGCATCATCCCCTTTCTTTAAGTCGATTTGTCCTCAAATTGAAGCTTCTCGTTTCTGGACACGTCTTTGATGTTGGGGTGACCCAATCCTTGCTTTCTCCCTTCAATGGATCACTATCCATAAAATTCTCGTCAAGCAAAGTGAAAGTATAACTTTATGTTTCCTTATTAGAAAAACCAATTTTGAGCATAGGTCGTGTCAAAAGACATTCCCTAATCATCTCCTCACTTGTGAAAACATTCATCTTCTTTGTATCTTCCTCCTTTGATTGTGTGACTTGTGGATGAAGTTTCTTCATAAACTTATATCTCCTTGGATCTTCTCTAGTCACAAACAGATTAGCAATAAAATAAATTAAATTTAACAAAATAAAGAAATCAAACCTATCAATATCTCTGAATGGTGGCTGATTTTTGATGCTCTTGATGGTAGAATGCTTTCGTGGTGGCAAGTTATTTGGAAAGCATCTTGAGGTTATATTCCCATCCGTTGCACTCCTTTGAATGATTGTCCTTGATTGGATGGACTGTCCTCGTTTCTCGTCCTTGGTTTCACCACTCATTGGAAAGATGGAAGATTGGAGTTTGGTTTCAATTTTGATATACAAACTCATCTGAAAATGGCAAAGAAGCTGGTCCTCGCACATTGATAGGATAACTCCATCTAGGTGAATCATCTTGCTACAAAATAAACCAAGGTTAGAACGGGGGAAAATTATAACAAAGTGTATGGAAATAGCAAACCATGGAGGATGTTTGACAATCCTAATTGGTGGTTGTTGCTTGATGTCTTTGATGATGGAACACTTCATTGGATCCTCCTTTGAAGCATGACTAAAACATGAATGATGGTTGACTATCTTTATGATTGGCAATGTACTTGGAAAGTTTCTTGAGTCCATCTTTTCATTATTCTGCAATAAGGAAAGATTAAGAATAGGAAGAAAAGAATTGTTAGTGAAAAATAAATCCCGCTTTCTTATTCACACTTATTCATTTCTTTTTCATTTTCAACTCCATCCTCGTTCTCATTCTCAATTTCAATCTTTTTTGCTTTTTTTCTTGATTTCTTAAACCTTTTCACTTTCCTTCATGGCTTCAATGCTTCATTCCAAATGGATTTGATCTTCATTTACTTGGCTGGGTGTTAGGGGCGCCAAAGTCATCTTCTTTCCTTCATATAGGAATGAGTACGGGTTGGTGTATCCGTCATGTGTGGCCTTTTTGATAAATTGCCATGGTTGTCCGAGAAGCAAATGAATTGCATTCATTGGTAACACATCGCACAAGACTTCAACTTTGTATCTTCCGATGGTAAATGGAACTCGAACTTGTTTTGTAACCTTCAACTCTTTCCCACCATTTAACCGCTGAAGTTTGTAGGGATTCAGATGTTTGGAAGTCTTTAATTCAAGCTTTTCAATCATTATGGCGATGGCTACATTCGTGCAAATTCCTCCATCAATGATCACACTACACACTTTACCATTTACATAGCAACGAGTGTGAAAAATGTTCTCCCTTTGGTCGTCTTCCATTGGCAGAATGTTTAAGGTTCGTTGGACCACAAGAACTTGTCCTAAAGTAGATGAAAGGTCACAAGAAACTGGTGACATTGTTAAAAACATATAAAAGTAAATTAATCCTCACCAAACACACAAAATCTCACGGTCACTCCAAGGAAAAGACTTGATATCACTCCACTCTACACCTATGTTTAACTCTCGGGAATAAGGCTTTTGCTTCCCCTTCTAAACTCACACTCTCGTGCCTTTTACCACTTGATCCCTCATACTAATCTCTTTAAAAGAACTTACTCAAAACTTTTTCAAACTTGTTTTCATGGTGTTTTTGGCTGCAAAATATGGTTAGGGTAGGAAATAGAAAGAAAATAAAGGAAATGAAAAGAAAGGTAGGCTAGAAGTATAGAAAGAAGAAAAATGGGTTATCCTTACCACAAAGCTTACTTATAACTCATTCGAGAAAAAATCAAGTTCTTGATGTACTTTTTTCGAGCCCGTTACTTGTTTGTTTTGCTTTGCCTTCACCACCTTTGTGTTTCACTATTTTTCTTTTCTTTTCTTTTCTTTTCTTTTGTACTTGTTCGAATTCCTTTGAGAAGATGATAGGAATTCTGATTTTGCTTTTCTTTTTTGTACTTTTTTTTATCACAAAATAAAATGACAATGATATATGCTTACTTGATTCTTCCAAAGCTATGATACCATATGTTACGCTCATACTATCAAATGGATGTTGTTGAGAGAAGCTTGATTGTTCCCGACCGTAGAATGCAAGTAAGCCTTGTGAAAATTTGAATGCTTCCAAAGAATGAGGATGAAAATGATGATAGAAGTTTAGGGTGCGGAAGTGGTTAGGCATGGTGTAATGTTACCTCTCCAAAAGTATTGTTTTTAATGCCAATTTTACAATGCTCTTTCTTGTTTTTAGGTACATTTTGTTGTATTAAGTTTTCAGAATCATGCATTTGCATAAGGAGTTTAGTTTTTTTTGTCTATGCCAGGGTGAAAGGTTGTTTTTGTGGTTATTATGTAAGTTTGGCATAGGATTCGATGCCAGAACGCAACACAGTTAGGTTTTCCAAGAAGAATGCCAAGAGCTGTTGGCACAGAAAGACAAGATAATACCAAGCACTTGTTGGCAGAGGATTGCACTAGATGCCATGCCAAAAGATATGACAAGATCAGGCTCCTAAAAGATCGCTAATGGACCAATCACCGAAAAAATAACAGTTAAGGTGATACCAAGCTATGTTGCCAAAGACATGCCAAGCTTGTGTGCCAAGGCAACATCGGGATGATGACGTCAGCCCTAGCTTGATAAGCTATCACACCGATTGGGTGAGGCTTATCTCTTATCCTTAGAGCATTTTGAAATTCAAATGAGGATGCTATCCTATCCCCTTCCCTTGCACGTCTATATATACACCAACCGATCAAGCATTTAAATATCATCAAGACTGTGAAGGTTTGGAGTGACCGGAGTGAGGTGTTGGGAGCCTGACGAGTGACGGTCGGCTACACCGAGGAAGGGTGGTTCAACCACTTGGCCGAGAGCCTGGATTTGAGGGCTGCATCGAGAGACCCCTCTCGCCCATTCTTTTGGTTTTAAGTTGTTTTATTTTTATTTTAATGATGATGTCTTTAAAAATGTTTATGGTTTTGTTGGATAACTCACTCACCATGAACTAATTTCATAGTTGGTGGGGGATGTTTTGGTTTAAACGTTAAGTTTATGTTTTAGTTATTGGTAATAAAGCTGTTTCGGCAAAGTTTTTCTATCTGGCATGCTTACTATTTTTAACTGTAATGATAAGCGAGAGCTGGCATTACTATTTTTCTAAATACTTTGCAAAGCGAGAGCTTGCATAGTTGGCCCATTGCTCCTCAATATCTTAACAGACTTGGGTGGCAATGATCAGTTGCTGGATACTTGGGAGAGAAGCTTCGAGAGAAGTTACTCAAGTAGATGAACTTACTTCGAAAGTGATATAAACCCCCTCGGAGTATAGACTGGTTCTTAAATAAATCGATTCATTTAAAAACATTCACTATAGAGATATATGGGTTTTACATAATCGAATTAGGGCAATGACCATCGAGAGAGGCATTGCTAATTTTGAATCTGCTCGGCAAACAATGCCAAGATAGTTGTCAGCAACGGCTGGCATGAACAATGTTAAAACCAGGCATTCCCTGCCAACACTCATCATTCATTAAAAGCACCCTCCTTGCCAACATTTTACGCCATTCTTTTCTTTTCTTTTTAGTAAATCCAGAACATTCTTCAAAACAACAACTTTTCCTCCAAAGCAAGTAATAATCAAGCAATTGAATTCAAGTCAATCCCTGTGGGATCGATAACTCATCTTACCAAGTGTATTACTTGCAGACCGTGTATACTTGAACGCAAAAGACTCTTGGCATAACTTTCCAAAAACTATATATTTTACACCCTTTTCCATCATTTACTTTACACATCTTCCAAAAGTGTCTACAAGTTTTTGGCGCCGTTGTCGGGGATTGCAACAAATTTGATTGTTTTTAGATTTTACTTGTCTTATTTTTATTTTTATTTTTGTTATTATCAGTGTATGACCAGAAACCACCCTATGGTGGACGAGTGGCCATACGATCCAGCAATTGAGAAAACCTGGCTGAGATTAAAAAGGCGATACCGAGAGATGAATCAAGGCAATCACAAGAATGGTGAGGTGAACAATTATCCGCTTAATAACATTGCATTACCAACTGTTAATGCCCCAAATGTTAATGAAGAGGAAGAGAGGCCAAACCGAGATCATTCAGCACCTGACATTGCAAATTTAATGCCAGGACTTGTAGGCAGTGAGGCCGACGAGCCGAATTTCGAACTTAAACCTGTAAAGATTCAAACTCTTTTGAATGTAGGCCAATTTGATGGAGCACTTATTGGAGACCCGAGGCAACATCTTAAGCAATTCATAGAGATATGTAAACTATTTCAGCAAACTGGAGTATCTAGAGATACCGTAAAACTGAAGTTATTTACTTTTTCCTTGAGAGACAAAGCCAAGGCGTGGCTTAATTCTTTCCCACTAGGTTCAGTTACTTCTTGGGCATACCTGTGCAAGAAGTTCCTAACACGATTTCAGCCACCAACACTCACTGCCAAATTGCATGGTGAGATCATTACATTCAAACAGGCTGAGGATGAAACTCTCTATGAAGCATGAGAAAGGTTTAAGGATCTGTTGAGAAGGTGTCCAATGCATGGATTTTCAAATTGGACCCAAATACAAACCTTCTACAACGGATTGAATGCACAAACAAGGACTTTTGTTGATGCTTTAGTAGCCGACTCATTGCTAGACAAGAAGTATAAAGAGGCTGTTAATATCCTTGTGTAACACCCCGGTTTTGGGCATAGGAGTTTTTACGATTGGTTCGGGGTTTGTAGGACCTAAGATAGAGATTTGGATAGTTCGGGAGTGGTTCAGGGAAAACATGGTTCGAAATATGGTAAAATTTTGGGAAAATTTCCTAAAATCCTCTAAAAATATATATAAAGGTTTGTTGAAGTCAATTTTAGAAAATGACTTTTGGAAGATTGACATTTCAGTATAGTGACTAATTTGTAAAAAATGTAAAATCTATTTTAAAGGACTGTTTTGAAAGAGGGCCAAAACTTAGAATCTTTAGGGAGCTATTACACCAAGGTGTTATCAGCCTTTTCCCTTGTTTTAGTATTTTTAAAAGATTTAAAAAATTGATTTATTAAATGAGTTTTAATAAAAAATATTTTAAAAGGCTAAAATATTTTCTTACGTAACTACTTTTCTCCTAACTTTTTCTCTCAACTTTCCCATCAGCCAAACTAGTTCCTCATCACTAAAATCTCAAGAGATTTATCTCTTTTCACCCACTCTTGATTTCTAAATGGTTCTCATGGATTTCTACATCAACTAGCTATGGATTTCTTAAAGGTTTTCACCTAAATAATTGCCAATCAAGGGAAAAAACTTGTGTTAGAGGTGATATTTATTTTCTCTCCTCTAATCAAGGTTCTTTAATGAAATTACCAAGTCTTTGGCTCTCTAATTGTGTTTATTAATAAAGTTTTATAATCTATTTGATGAAAATGGTTAGATCAAGCCTTGAAAGATGATTTCTTAAGATTTTCGTAATGGTACTGTTTTGGTTAATTTGAGATTGATTTTAATCAAGTTTTGGATGTTAAATGATGTTGAAATAAATGTTTTATCATAGAAATCTTGAAATGAGTTGGATCTCTAGTTGTTAAGTTTCTAGATTTGGGTTTTTGTGGTGATAATGTGGTTTTGGTGTTGCTGGAGATATAAGGATGCAATTAGGTTGTTTTTGGATGTTACTTGATGATTAAAAATGTATGGAAGTGTTAGGTTTTGGCTGGGTTGAGTTTGTAGAGTAATCGAAGGTGTTTTCGGTTGTTTCGGATAGGCGTTTTGGTGTTTTTGGGAAGAGTAGCGTGGTGGTTTTTGTTGCTGGTGTTTTAATGCATTGATAGGTATTAATCCTCTGTTCTTGTGTGATATAAATAGGGGAGAATGTATCAGAAGCAATCGGTGAAGTTCTAGGAGCTTTGGAAGCTTGATTACGCTTCGGCAAAGCAAGCGAGGCGTTGTCGGTGAGTGAAATTGGTTTAAAATCTTTTCAAAGGTTTGGAAGAAAGGTTTGGGGGTTTGAATTAAGCTTGAAATGCTAATCTAAGCTCAAAAGTAAGTTTGAGATGTTTCGCTCTCGTTTCTTGGTTTTTATCCCATTGATTTATATGATCATGCTTATGTTTCGGAGATAGAATTAAACCTACTGTTTTATGCATGTTTTGAGAAATAATTTAATGATATATGTGATCCCATGAGATAAATTTATGATTTCAAAGAGATAGAACTTGTTGAGAAAATGCTATGCATTGTTTATATGATCATGCTATTTTTAACAAGGCATAACAATAAAAAACAAATCAAACCATTTAGGCCAGCCTCAAGCAAGGATCCACGTTTACAAAAACATTTAACTAGTGTAATAAGGCAATGAGTACCCCGATTTCCCTCAAGTATAACATAACATACAAGAGCATAACAGACTCATCATGCTTTCTAGGGGTGTTCATGGTAGGTTAACCGTACCGTTTAGCTTAAATAGTTGGTTAACCATTATAGCGGTTATTATTTGTAATTTAACCGTTACTAACCGTTAAGAAACGGTTAACCGTTAATTTTTTAAATGGTT
This sequence comes from Hibiscus tridactylites, assembly GCA_958450335.1. Classification (NCBI taxonomy): domain Eukaryota; kingdom Viridiplantae; phylum Streptophyta; class Magnoliopsida; order Malvales; family Malvaceae; genus Hibiscus; species Hibiscus tridactylites. The sequence goes on along the minus strand of OY288267.1, from coordinate 58,809,146 downwards.
AACCATTATAGTTGGTAACCGTTAAGTAACGGATCGGTTACAGGTTAACTTGTAACCTATTACGATTTTCTTTGCAAATGTTCATTATTTCTTTTTTAGAATAATAAATATATATCTCCGATAAATATTGTATTAATTTTTTTTTTAAAAAATTAACTTAGATAGAGAAATTTTAAACACAAATTTTATACTTAGTTAAAATAAAGTACTTATAGGTTAACCTATAGGTTAACCATTAACCGTCTTTTTTAGCGGTTCGGTTAACCGAAACCGTTTAACTTTAACGGTTAGGTTAATTAACCTATAAAATGAACGATTATATCGGTTAACGGTAACGGTTAACGATTACGGTTTATTTTGCACACCCCTAATGCTTTCCATCATCCACAACCAGCACATTTCAATATCACATGATCAACATACAATCATATTCATTTCTCATGTGATTCACATCAATCAAGCATGGTATAAGCTCCAAAATTCAACCAAATTCATGCTTTTCAATCAACATACGTCAATACATATCAATTTTACATACCAACATCCCCAATTCTTTCATAACCTGGCTCTGATACCAACAAATGTAACCCCCTTAGCCCGGCCTAGACGCCCGACCCGAACTAAGAAGATTACACGGGGAAAACCAAAGTCAACTCGTTAAAGTCAACCTTGATTAACGACCCTTTTTTATCTTCTCTAGATGCACAATATTAACCTATGTGTTCAGCAAGACCATTAGAAAGAAACGACACAACGATCGAAATTCAATTGCATACTTATGACTTTAAGGGACCATTTTGCAAATTGCAGAAAATACAAGGACTTTTCAGATTTTAAAGTTACCAATCCTCAATTAGTCATGTAACATGCTAACACGTCAAATTTCAGCTCAGACCGATCATCCAAACTCATCCAATTGATCAAATAACATTCAAGGACCAAAGCGTAACATTTCAAGACTTACAAAGATACTTTTAACTGAATTTTAACTACCCGTATCAATAAACCTGAGCCTGTATCGATACGCGGGAAGGCAGTAGCAAAAGATAGGAAGGGCATCTCGAAATGCTTCCCCGTGTATCGGTACAACCTTCAAACTTGGCTTGGGTGTATCGATACGCGGGCAATTCGTACCGATACCCCTGTACTAAAATGCTTGGATTTGGCTTTAGTGTATCGATACTCTTCCCTGTGTATCGATACGCATACCAGAAAGAAACATTCCAAGGGTATTTAAATATGCTTAATCATATCCAAACAAGCTTAAATCGTGCAGACAAGTTATAATCTACATAATAGACAAGTAAACATCAACAACCAGTGAATCACACTCATCAAACTCATCAAACCATGATGACATGTTAGCTATTCAAGCATGCTTAAGAAACCAAGCTAAAGCATAGGCAAAACACCATAAGCAAACCATGAAACCAATTAAGGGCCGATTACAAGTCCAAAATTAGAAACCATACATGCTTAAAACAACAATCATCACCAACAAATCCAGAAAGAAGGAATTCCCACCCAACGCCTCTTATTATACTAAGGGTGAACCACATACATTGCTTAACCAAAACTCTTGGAATCCCCTTGCTTTTCGGCTGCCTTGAAAGCTCAATTATCTGCATTGATGAAACAAATGAGTGTAAGCATATAGCCTAGGGAGGATCGCTAAAACAACATTCATCAATGCATCTCATTTAATCATTGCAACATCATTTGCAAACTCATGCCTTTCTTTTAAACTTGCTCATTTAAGCATTCAATGCACTTTTAAAAACCACATACACATCGCATCAGTAAAACAACAACAAATTCCTTTGCTCATGCTTAAACCAAGCATCACATGCATTCTTGCATCATTCACAAGCATCTCATGCTTAATCATTAATCATTAACATTATATTGGCTCTCAAGTGATAATCCTCAAACCATACCAAAACAAATGACACAATCGGATACGCGGATTACAAGCGTTGTCCCATATGCTTCATACACACTACTGGACTACACAAGGTGGAGATCAATGGCACAATCACAACCCCTCAACACCCGTGATGGAGATTAATGGCACAATCACAACCCCTCAACATCACACTTCGGTAGTTGTATAATTCCACTAACGAGAGTACGAGACACATACCACAAGACTCACACACGAGATTAAACCATTCATCGTTGTGATCTTAGCCTCAATCGTTAGGGTACTTGGATGGAGATTACGTCACAATCACAACCCCTCGACATCCAAGGTGACTTTATTCACGGTGCACCCAATCCTATATCCGGCTAACTATATCCGATTAAAGTAACCAAAAACCATTTTCATCACTTGCCAATATAATCATTTAACATCAATATTCCACTGTTTTACAAGCATAAACATGCTTAACATCATATGCATTTATCACATAAAACCAAGGATCACTTACCTAGTGCATCCTTAACATAATGTCATTAAAATCCAGCATTAACCATGCTTAAAATATGCTTTAAAACAGTAATCAAAACCACAGTAACTCAAGTGCATTACCATCAAAACATAGCACATTTCCGAGAGAGAGACTTTTGAATCATTTTCTCTTGAGCTTAGCTAAGTGTTTCAAACTTACACTAAGCTCCCAAGACCACGCTTAAAGCGTTACAAAGATGGAAAATCCATTTCCACTCACCGATACGCGAAGCCTTGCTCGCTGACACGAAAATTACTCTTCTGGAGCCTCTAACAACGTCTCGTTTGCTCCCGGATCAAGATCCTCTATTTTCACATCATCAAAACAGAGATCCAAATGCATTTAAATGCATTTCAACTCTAGCAACCAATCACAAACTCGTAGCTCACCCAAACTACACCAATTTACCCATCCAAAACAACTGAAAACTCAATCGATTGCTTCCTAAACCAAGCCCAGCCAACATACATCACTTCAAAACAATTATAAACATCAAAACACATCTAAAATCAACCTAAACCCTTCCTTATACCTCCAACAAGCATTACTCCCACATATCACCTCAAAAACCCAACTAGAACTATCAAGAAACTCAAGAATCTCACAGATTTCGAGATCTATATCAACAAAACCTCTTTTCAACATATTAACCATCTCAAAACTCAATTAAAATCAATCCAAAACAGAGCTTAACAAAACAAGTCCGAAAATCAAGAATTTCATCTTATTTTTACAAGATTTCAATCTCAAACCAATACTATAATGAAAACTCAACTAAAAACATTAATTAGAAGCCAAAGATCTTTGGAATTTCAATATAGAACCTAGATTGAATGTTGAGAACGAGATTTACCTCCAATCTTTGCTTTCCTCAATGAATGACAAGTTTTCTTTAGAAAAAATCTTGAAGAACTTGAAAGACCTCTTGAAATTTGTTTAGAAAATATCGAGAGAGTGTTTGAGAGAAAAGAATTCTGGATAAAATGAGTTAGAATTGTGTTTGGCTGAAAATGAGAAGAGAAAGGTAGTTACGTGATGAAATCTCACTAATTAACCACCTAATTAATTAAATAAAATAAAATCCAATTAAAACTATTTAATTAAAACCATTTAAACTCATGTCATATTAAGGAAAGGCTAAATTGTCATAAAGCTCCCTAAAGATTCTAATATTTTAGCTCCTCTTTTAAAATCACATTTTCCCGTAGTTTTAAAATTTTACATTTTGGTCACTACCCAAAATGTACCTCTTCTGAAACTCTTTTTGTAAAATTAATTTGACCAACCTCTTAAACATAATTTTAGAGGATTTTAGCAATTTTTACCATATTTTTATCCTATCCCGATCCTTGATTTCCTTAAATCACCTAACGCGATTCGAACCGTTTCCGACCGGTCCGGTCGATGTCCAAAACATCTAGGCCCAAAACCAAGGCGTTGCAGAGAGATTAAGGGTACCCATTTCCATTTTATTACTAATATAAAGAGGATTTTGGTTTTAAAAGTAAACTTGAGCACCTTAGATTCTTGCTTCGGCTAGGCTGATTGTTTTTAATGTTGCATTTTTAGCTCAAAGATTCATAATGTTTTGATAATGGGACCGAGATGAGAGCTTAGAGCCATTGTACGTAATTTGGTTGAGAATGAGGTTAATGATGTTTAGAATTTTCCACCCCCTCCACCTTCTCCTGGTGGTGATGGAGCTGGTGCGAGAGTAGGCGCTGGAGGTGTTGGACCTCAGGCAGCGCTAGGACATGCTATTACTGATATGACACTGTTGATTCAAGCTATATCTGGGGCTTTTCAGGCAGTGATAACGAGTATGCATGTGGCTGCACCATAGCCTGGTGCTAATGCTTGTTTACCTTTGGAGCATTTACGCATTTTCGGTGGAACTGAGTTCTGAGGTCTGTCTCCTGAGGGTTTTGAGGCTTGGTTTGAGAGAACCGAAAGGATTCTTGGTCAGATGGGTTGTAATGATGTGCATAAGTTGGGTTGTGTTGTATCCTTGCTACATAGAGATGCTTATACTTGGTGGATTACCATCACTGCAGGTATGGAACCTACCGATGTGACTTGGGAATTCTTTGGAACTACTTTTAAGAGGAAGTATCTGGGTGTTCTCTATCTTGATGAAAAGAAGCGAGAATTCATGTCTTTGGTGCAAGGAAACTTGACCGTTTCAGAATATAAGGTTCAGTTGAGCCAGTATGCCCCTTAACTAGTTCCCGATGAACAAAAGAGCTGTGAACGTTTCCGTTACGAGCTTGTGAATGAGGTCAAAACTTATATGTTGGCTTTGGATTACACCGATTTTGATGTCTTAGTCACTCGTGCTAAGGATATCGAGCAGAATTTGGGTTTAGTTTCTTGTCTAGGAAAGAGGTCGGCTGAGTATGATACCGGTAGAGATCATTACAAGAAGCATAAGGATAGGAGGTATCAACCGGATCCATGGCGTAGTGGTGGTAACCCTGGTCGTTGTCAGCTAGGCCAAAATGCTTTTGTTCGTACATCAGAGTGTAGCCGGTGTGGTAGAAGGCACACAAGAGAGAGTTGGCGTAATCAGGGTGCGTGTTGGAATTGTGGGTCATGAGGACATATGAAGCGTGATTGTCCACAGCCGGTTAGATATGGTCAAGCTTTGATGCGAGCTGCTGAGCCACAGAGAGGCCATGGGCATGGTTGTGGTAATTTCCATCATAGAGAGGATGGATAGAGGAATGTTGCTCATGTTGTTGATGTTCAGATTGATGGAGGTGGACATGCTAGGGTTTATGCGCACTGAGAGGGATGTAATAACACATATGTGATCGCAGGTACTTTACTTTGCAATCCTTGTCATTACTTTCTTTGATTGATTCTGGTTCTACTCATTCATATATTTTGCGTGACAAAGCACAAGCACTTTATTTACCTATTGAGTTGTTAGATGTTGGTATGCGTGTAACCATTTCTTTTGGTGAGACGATTGTTACGAGGAAGTTTTATAGGAGGCGTCCTTTGTCTGTTCAAGGTCATGTGTTTGATGTTGATTTTATGGAGTTACCTTTCTATTATTTTTTATGTAATTCTTGGTATGGATTGGTTATCTGTGTAACACCCTAAACCGGGCTTAGGAGGATGTTACAATTAAGTCATAGATTAAGCTAGTTATGTGCCAAATTAAGCTAAAAGAAATTGAATAAGTGACATGAGTAAAATTAAAACAATGTGAACTAATCCTTCTAAACTAGTTAGGACTAGGATTTAATTAAAATAAAATGAAGTGAGGTAGCTCAATTAATAAGCAATTGATAATTAGTAAGCTAATTGTAAGATTTGGGCTCAATTGGAAACAAAAAAAAATGAGAAGCTAAATTAAGAGGATTGAAATGAAACTAAAACAAAACTAAAGTGTTGCATGCTAAACTATTAAAAGCTACTTAGTGGAAAGTCTAGGTGGCATGTATGACCCAATAGGAAGGCTTATAATGAGATAATATCTCATTAATAAAAAAATAATAATAATGAAAGGGGATGTGAATATGGACGGTTACTCCTAGGAAGAGAAGGGAGTTTGACTCTTCCTCATCTTTGTTTGTTTCTTCATCTCTCCCTTACCCCATTTTGGCGAGAACAAAAGAGAGAAGTGTTGCGTGTAAAATAGTCTATCGCAATAGAGTGCAAGTGTACACAACACAAGTAGTAAAGTGATACACGGAGTATCGGATGTCGAATCCACAAGGACTGGAAATAGCTTTATCCTCGAATTGCTGCACGAGAGAGAAAGAAAAGAGTTTAAATTGTTGGGAATTGATATTGGAGAATATTGAATATAAAAGATTAAAAGGTTCAGGGTAAAGAAATAGGCCGATATTGATTTGCTCGGTAATGCAGGTGTTGCACTGTATAAGAACTCCTGTTCTATCGTCGTCCCTGTCACGGCAACAGTCTGTTGTTGTCGCGACAGCGATCACACAACTCTGTACTTCAAGCTTGGCAAGAATCCCTGCTGTGACTTGTCCTATCCCTAGGTCCAAGTACTATTGATGACACTTCTCGGATGATACCTCCCGGCGTGAATCAAAGGGTGAACACCAATGTTGTTGAATTCTTCTTAGCCACTTAACCTCGTTCTATCCTTAGGTCCGAGATAGTTCAACCATAAACTGGAGAACCCGCACTTATTCCTTTCGTATACTTAACTCTCCCGATATTAAGTAAATAAGTAATCTCACAATGCTCTCCCGATACTCTTGTAAGATGTTGAAAACCAGAATAAGCAAACTTGAAGTTTTATTTCAATGAACAGAAAATTCCTAAAAACAGTACAATCCTTGCAACTACTTTACAGAATCAACCCTTAGCCCTAAGGGAAGTTTAGAACATGATGAGAAGGGGGAAAACGACTAGGGTTTTAGGGAAGACGGATAGAGAATGAGATATCCTTCCCTAGGTCGAATTACATGCCTTATATAGGCCTTGGGTTCAAGTTTTCTAATAAGGTAAGAATACAAGTTCAAACTATAGTACAACTCTAATTAAGATTAAATCTTCTGAGTAGATGCCTTTAATTCGTCATCTTTTCTTGATTTGGGTTTCTTCCTTGAACTTTGGGCTTGGCCTTCATTCTGATCTAGGGCTCGGAAAAATATAGAAGTGGCCCACGACAGACCGACTTGAATTCCTCTATCTGTCGAGCTCCACTTCACTTTTCCCTTCACCATTGCTATCGTCATGGCTACCACGGCAGTGGCCACAACAACATCCTTCTTCTTGACTCCATTCCTGTATTCTAGCTCTGCTCCTTCACTGTTCTGAGTCTGCCACGACAGTTACCTACAAAAACAACCATAATCAGTAGCAATTATTCTATTTTATCTAAATGTGATGTATATGTGAAATCTATCCTAAATGCAATGAATTATGCTTGAATGCAGTAGAAAGATGGGTTAAATAAAGGGTAAAAACTAGAACTTTTGTACACTCAACACACCCCCAAACTTAAGTTCTTGCTTGTCCTCAAGCAATTATGACCTAACTATGTAAAAAAAATTAAAAACTCTTTATTTGGCTTAATCCAATGAACCTTTCCTCACCTACCATTCACGCCCTATCGCGAACAACACCTTGTTGGACATTTCTGGACTTATTCGGAATCTTGCTATAGTTCTCGTGTAGTGTGTGCATGTTTTGTGAACAATTATATGCCTAGACTCTTTTAATTTACTAGAATAGCTAAGCCATTCACTTGAATTTTTATGCCAACTTTCATTTTCTTGGAGGCAATTCTTAGGCTCCTTTAGTTTTTCTTAGACTCGATTTTCTTTTCTTATTTTAAGTTTGACTAGAGCTTGTTTTTGGGCACCTCCAGCTAACTTTATATAGCTGGTTTTGGGCACCTCTAGGTGTATTAAGTCTAAATTTTCTTATCTTCTTTTCCTAGAGCCAATATTAGGCACCTCTAGGGGCGACTCAAGTGTTTAAGCTTTTCCTATTCTAGTTTACTAAGAGAAGTCTAGACAGTATAAGAGTCACAAAAGGTGTTTAAAGATCAGAACTATAGTAAGGCTCTAAACAGTTCCTAAAAATATCCTAAAGGCACTGCCACTACAGAGTCTGTCACGACAGGTAAGTTTAGTTCAAAGACTTAAGCCAATTGATTTTTTTTGACAAGAATAAACTTAAATAACAATTAACACTTAGACACAATTTTAAAACCTAAAAGACACTTCATTACTGGAGGGATGCCACCCCCAAACTCGAGGGTTTCATTGCCTTCAATACATGATGACAAAGATGAAAAATAAAAAACAAAATACATCACAGTAATAATAAAACAACAAGACAACAAAAATAAGATTGAAACTTAATTTGAGGAGCTGTCATCGCTGCTGCTACTGCTAATCTGTAGCTGCCGGCGGGCAGTGACCTTCATTGTGGGTGCCGGCAGAGTGCTAGGAGAGGCGGAGGAAGTTTTCTTTTTAACTTCCCTTGGCGGCTGAATACGGGTGGGTGAGATATGGGGTGGCTTTTCCAGCACTTGTACCTCATCTTCTGAGCTACTGCTGCTGCTACGGGCAGACTTGCCCTGGCCAGATGGTCCTTCACCAGCTTGGTTCCGGCTTTTGCCTTTTCATAGGACTGAACTCCTTTTAAAGGTTTCAAGCGACAGAGGGATCCCCATCAGAATCTTGCCAGATGGAGGATGATGAGAACCCTGCAAAGTAGTCGTCATTGAGTTCTGGCAGCGGCTCCTTTCGTTTCTCACCTCTGGCAGAGGCAGTGGCAGTGTGGCTGCCGCCTTCAGCTGTCGCGACCGGAGTTGGAGTAGATGCAGCATATGGTGTTTTTGGTGTGGCATCATGAGTGGGAGTAGGGGTAGGTGTAGGGGCAGTAAAGTATTCCTCTAGGAAGGCAAAAAATTGTACATTTGCAAAATTTAAATTATTGTGAATAAAATGTACCGTGGCTGCCGTGAAGTCTCTGATGAAACTCATCAGACCAAGCTGTCTTTCCTCTATCCTTTTGAGTGTGGTCAGAATCTGGGTGGAGGCGTCTGTTGGTGGGGCTGCTGTTGGCTGCAACTGCTCTGTTGTAGCAGGTTCTATTTTAGTGGGCTCTGCCGGCTGCTCTGCTGTGGCAGATGGGTTGAAGAAGGAGAGTGGGTGTGGCTGCTTTCAGCTCCATAAGGCTGAAGATGTTACGCTCCGTCCATCCCTTCCCTCGGACTTTGAAGTCTTCGGCAATTTCTGGGACGTTGTGGCCTCGACAGATCTCGGTGATGAGGTACGGGAAAACAAGAGGTCCCGACGGTCGGAGGGCGCATTCCAAAATCCCCTCCCTTATGTACCGACCGACGTTAATGGTTCTCTCATTTAAAATTGAATGAACGAGTGCTAACCTGGGTCAGTCGACCGTGCTGTTATGGGAAGAAGGCATTATCCTCTTCTTTACGAAGTGGTTCCATAGTTTGGCCTCGGGAGTGAGTTGAGTGCGTTTCACCGTCCATCGATGCTTGGGGTTAGTGTTCCATTCTGTCCATTCCTCCGTTACCTCTGCCATTTCAACATCATAGTCTGCCGGCGACAGACTCTCGACGAATCTCTTGTGTCCGTTGTCCTTTTTGCTGACATAGATGCCATAGAGGGTGTTGATGTAAGCAGGCTCGAAAGTAAGTTCTTTACCTCGCACTGTCACGGTCTTGGTATCCTTGCTATCGACGGCAGCGTAAAATTCCTGAACTAACGTGACGTTCATCTCTTCTGGCTGGGCAGCAAACATCTGCCATTTGAGTGCCTTGATTTTTCGTGTAATGAAACGCTCGAGCCCGAGGTCTTCCGTGCGTTTGGTGTAAAGAAACCCTCTTTCTTCCCGCATCTCTCTCTTCTGGAATGAGCGGTAATATCTGCCGACGGAGTCGGTGGAGGCGAAGCGGTTTGGGATGGCATTGTGGCTGGGTGTGCTGACTGCTGCAGCCGAGCTGGAGGCAGCACTTCTACGAGTCTGTCTGGTAGTCATAGTTGCAAGGTCTGTGGAAAATAACAAGAAATTTGAGATCTAGAGAGAAAGCAAGTTGAGAGAGTAAAAGTGAGGTGAAAAATGAATAGTGAATGGGGGTTTATATAGATGGATGGTTTTCTGCCCGTTGGAGCTCTAATGGCAGGCGCGAATAACGGGGCCAGATGTTACGCGGTTTTTGACGCATATGTCATGCGTTTCTGTATCTGCTACGCGTCTATTACGCGTTTGCATGTCTATCGCGACAACGTGGTGACAGGCTGTATTTTCCGCGTTTGTCGCGACAGCTGATGACATGCTGTGACGACAGACTCATCCTTTGGGATTTTTGGGCTACTGTTGAGATGGTGGGGTATTTCACTTTTTCTCCTCTCCTTGTTTCCCTTATTTCCTAAAAATAATTAAAATCAAACTCTAGTTCCTAAAAATAAATAATTCTTAATTCCTAATAAATAAAATACATAAATAATAAAAATAAAATAAAATAATAAAATAAAGTTAAATTAGGGATGCCTTGAGGGGCATCTCCTAAAGTAACCACTTCCTGCATCCTTGGGGCTTCAGTCCCCTGATAATGCTTTAGTCTCTGTCCGTTGACTTTATATTGGTGCACGCCTTTTAAGGATTTGATCGTGATGGCACCATGGGGAAAAACCTGCACAACTTGGAATGGGCCGGACCATCTAGATTTAAGCTTTCCTGGGAAGAGTTTCAACATAGAGTTAAATAACAACACAAGCTGTCCTGAGCAGAACTGTCGTGGTAGCAACTTCTTGTCATGCCACCTTTTGGTTTTATCTTTGTAAATCCTTGCGTTGTCGTAGGCCAATGCTCGAATTTCTTCAATTTCATTCAAGTCAAGTAGCCTTTTTTGTCCTGCCTTATCTAAGTCTATGTTTACTGCTTTGGTAGCCCAGTAAGCTCTGTGCTCTATATCGACAGGTAAATGACATGTTTTTCCATATATAAGCCTGTAGGGTGACATTCCCAATGGTGTCTTGAATGCTGTTCTATAGGCCCATAGTGCATCATTGAGGTGTAAAGACCAATCTTTACGAGTAGGTTTAACCATCTTTTCAAGAATGTTCTTTACTTCTCGGTTGGATATTTCGGCCTGTCCATTGGTTTGAGGGTGATATGCCGTTGCTATCCGGTGCTTTACGCCATATTTTCTTAAGGCAGCAACGATTACCCTATTGTCGAAATGTCTCCCTTCATCACTGATGATCTCCTTAGGTATGCCAAACTTGGAGAAAATGTTTTTGTGCAGAAATCTCTTAATAGTCTTGGCATCATTATTCTGTGTGGCGATTGCTTCAAGCCATTTGGATACATAATCCACTGCCAGTAGGATATATAGATTCCAACATGATGCTGGGAATGGTCCCATGAAATCAATCCCGCATACATCGAAGATTTCAACTTCTAAGATGTTTTGTTGTGGCATCTCATGTCTTCTTGAGATGTTCCCAGTTCATTGGCACTTGTCATAGCTTTTGTAGAATGCTTGGGCATCTTTGAATAATGAGGGCCAATAAAAACCAGATTGCAAAACCTTGGCAGCAGTTTTGTTTCCACCTAAGTGTCCTCCATATGGTGAAGCATGGCAATGGTGAAGCACAACTTCCTGCTCATCATGTGGTACACACCTCCTAATAATTTGATCTGCACAATGTTTGAAAAGGAGAGGTTCGTCCCAACAATAATGTTTTGCATCATTTTGGAACCTCTTCCTTGCTTGGTAATTAAGTTCAGGAGGTAGTACTCCGCTAACCATGTAATTAACAAAATCAGCGTACCAAGGAAGTTCAGAAAACTTACCTGTCGCCATGGCTGTCGCGGCAGTGCTTGTGGCAGCAAACATCTGCTCGTTAGGGAAAGTCTCCAGTATGTGGGTCTTGTCTGTCGGTAGACTTTTTCCCATCTCTAATCTTGACAAGTGGTCTGCAACTTAGTTATCTGTCCCCTTTTTATCCTTGATTTCAATGTCGAACTTTTGCAACAGCAGAATCCAACGTATTAGTCTAGGTTTTGCATCTTTTTTAGCGAACAAATACTTCAGTGTTGAATGGTCTGTATGGACCACCACCTATGTTTCAAGTATGTATGAACGAAACTTGTCAATTGAGAACACCACTGCTAACAGTTCCTTTTATGTTGTGGTGTAATTCACTTGAGCATCGTTTAGTGTTTTGCTAGAGTAATAAATTACATGGAAAAGCTTGTCCTTCCTCTGCCCAAGTGCTGCCCCTACAACATAGTCACTAGCATCACACATAATTTCAAATGGCAAACTCCAGTCCGGTGGCTGTACAATTGGGGTTGTTACCATCTTTTCTTTCATGATTCTAAATGCCTCTGTACATTCAGTATTGAAGTCAAAGGGACGATTCTGCTCCAGTAGGTGGCATAAAGGCTTGGTAATCTTCGAAAAATTTACAATAAACCTTCGATAAAACCCATCATGCCCTAAGAAACTCCGAATTCCTTTGATTGTGGTGGGTGGCGGCAGCTTTTGAATCACTTCTATCTTTTCTCTGTCGACCTCTATGCCGCGGCAGCTTACCTTGTGGCCTAGGACTATCCCCTCATCCACCATGAAGTGACATTTTTCCCAGTTTAAGACCATGTTCGCTTTTTTGCATCTTTCAAGCACCTTCTGTAGGTTGCCTAAATAGCCTTCAAAACTGTCTACGAAGACGGAAAAATCGTCCATGAATATTTCCAGGAAGTCCTCCACCATGTCAGAGAATATCGCCATCATACACCTCTAGAATGTTGCTGGTGCATTGCAGAGTCCAAATGGCATTCTCCGGAAAGCATAAGTGCCATATAGGCAAGTGAAGGTTGTTTTCTCCTGATCCTCTAGTGCAATAGCTATCTGGTTATAACCTGAGTAACCATCAAGAAAACAATAATAAGGTTTCCCCGCTAATCTATCAAGCATTTGATCAATAAAAGATAGGGAAAATGGTCTTTTCGGGTAGCTTTGTTAAGCTTCCGGTAATCCATACAAACCCTCCAACCGGTCACAGTCCTGGTTGGGATTAGTTCGTTATCTACATTGGTCACCATGGTTATTCCTCCATTTTTCGGAACACACTGCATCGGGCTCACCCACTTACTATCCGAGATGGCATAAATTATCCTAGCGTCAAGCCATTTGATAATTTCTTTTCTCACCACTTCTCGCATAGCATCGTTTAAGCGTCTCTGGGCATCAATGGTCGGCTTATGATCATCCTCTAGGAGAATTTTGTGCATACATAGTGTCGGGCTGATGCCTTGGATGTCAGCTATCGTCCATCCAATAGCCTTTTTATGCTGCTGCAGCATCCCTATTAGTTGTTGTTCCTGTTTCTGCATTAACTTGGAAGAGATGATTACTGGCAACGTATCATTTAAACTAAGGAAAACATATTTAAGCTGCACTGTCAGGGGCTTAAGGTCTAAAATAGGTGGTTCTACAGTTGAAGGCTTTTGGATTATGTGTTCATTCGAGGTATAGTTTAGGGGCTCGAATAACTTACCTGGACGATTTCCTTTCAGTTTACCTCCTCATGACCTTTAATGTCAGATGTATCTGAATCAGAGGAGTTGCTGTCGTCGTTGTTGCTGTGACAGTCTTCCAGATGGCTGTTGTGGCAGTGACCAAATTTAATGTCATGGCAGCTCGACCTGATACAGGGTTGGTCAAGGATTACTTCAGTGATGGCCTTGCATTCTTCTTCTGCATCAACATGTTTAATTTCATGGAGAACATTGAGCTTGATCTCTTGATCATTTACTCTCATTGTAAGTTCTCCCTTCTCTACATCAATCAGTGATCTGCATGTGGCTAGGAAGGGTCGCCCCATGATGATTGGTGCGTTCTCATCTGCTTCACAGTCTAAAACAAGAAAGTCAGCAGGAAAAATGAACTTATCCACTCTTACCAGAATATCTTCGATCTTCCCTTCTAGTTGTACGTAAGAGCGGTCTGCCAGCTGTAGCATGACTGTCGTGGGCCGTGCTCGTCCAATGCCTAATTTCTGAAACACATATTTTGGCATTTAATTAATACTAGCACCTAGATCACAAAGTGCCTTACCCACGAATTTGTCACCAATTATGTATGGTATGATGAAGCTCCCAAGATCCTTCTTTTTTTGGGGTGGATGCCTGTGCAAGATAGTCATGCATCCTTTTGTCATTTTTACCGTTTCAAATTCCCCAAGTCTTGATTTTTTCAACATAGCATCCTTGAGAAATTTCACATAACCGGGCATCTGCTTGATGGTCTCTAACAGCGGTATATTGATGTGAACATGCTTAAAAATATCATAGATCTTTTTGAGCTGGTACTCCTGTTTCTGCTTTTGTAGCCGTTGTGGAAAAGGAAATGGAGGACGATAATCTTCAAGACGTCCTTCACATGGTATTCGGATCTGAGGAGGCTTAGGTTCTTCAGCATTCTTGTCTTTCTCCTCTGTCCCTTCTACTGTCGTGACATGTGTGGCGGCAATAGGTTGTTTATCTTCTGTCAGGGCAGTGTTTGCGGCAGATGTTTCTAGGGCTGGTTCCTCAATCGGTACGGTTTTTATCTCCGGCCCTGGTAGTTGTTTCCCACTCTTAGTTGTAATGACTTTGCACTGCTCATGTGTGGGTTGTCTAGCGACTTCAGTATCATTAGGGAATCCTCTGTTTTGCCTTGGCTTAATATGCTGGGAAACCTGGCCCATCTATGTCTCCAGTGATTTCAATGTAGCTTCATGGTTAGTCATTCTCATCTATGTTTTATCCATGAACGACCCAGTCTTCTTGACGAAGTGATCCATGTTCGCCATGTAAGCTCCTGTCTTTGACATGAATGTGGCCAAAGTCTGCTCCAGTATACTAGGTGTGGCTGTTGGCTGCTGTTGCGGTTGCTGTTGCGGTTGCTGTCGTGTCAGGATTCTGGGTGCCCCCTGGTTTTGAGTGTTCTGCACTTGAGGATTTAGTGCGTTGTTTGGGTTACTCCAGGAGAACTTGGGGTCTTTCCTCCAGTTGGGATTGTAATTGTTGGAGTTGTAATTTCTGGGCTTGTCATAGTTTACAGCATACATCCCTTCCTCTAGCCGTAATGGGCAGTCTTCCGAACTGTGATTCCCACTGCAAGTTTCACATACCTCTTCCACAGAGTGGACAAGTTTTGAGTCTTTCTTTAGCAAATTTTCCACTGCCTTTGTGAGGTACGCAACCTGTGTCTTTAGAGAATTGTCGGCTTCATAGTCTTTCACAACTATTACTCGTTTACCTCTCCTCACTGTGGGAAATTGCTCTTCATTCTTTGCTAGATTTTTCAATACTACCATGACTTCGTCTGGATCTTTGTCCAACAACAGTCCATTTGTTGCTAAATCTATTATCATCCGAGTGTGTGTGTTGGCAGCATTGTAGAATTTGATGACTTGATTCCAAACGGGGAATTCGTGCATCGGGAAATTCCACAGAAGAGTGGTAAACCTGTCCCATGCCTCGTGCATTGGCTCGTCATCTTCCTGTTGAAAAGTAGCAATTTCATTACGTAATCGCTCAGATAAATGGGAAGGATTAAAACAAGATAAAAATTCACGAGTGAGATCCACCCAAGTTCGTATTTAACCCGGCATTAGTTTATTCCACCAAGTTTTCGCTCTGTCCCCCAATGAATGAGGAAATAACCGAAGCCTCAGTATCTCCGGATTTACTCCTGGTAATCTAAACGATCCACAGATTTCTTGGAATGTTTTCAGATGTTCTCTGGCATCCTCTGTAGCAGCACCACTAAATTGGCCAGCGGAATTGATCATGCTGAACATCACAGGTTTCAGCTCGAAATTTTCATCTTCCACGTCTGGCAGGGTGGTCTCCAGTTCCACATGATCATTGATCATGTATTCACGGTAGGACCAGCGTGTGGCCTCGGCAGTAGGTTGTCCATTCCGTTCATCTATAGGAGGATCTTCAGGATTCCTCGGGCGATTTACCCCGTTATGCATTGCTTCTATCTATTCCTCAAGGTAATCGTTTCTGGCTATCAAAAGGCGGACTCGGTTCCTGAGATTGCACGAACGTTCGATTTCAGGGTCTAGTTTATACTCAGGTTCTTTGCCTAGTCTAGATCTGTGCATAAGCAAACGAAAAACCTTGTGAAAAGCACAAGGTAAATAGTCCCAATAAAAATAGAAAAATTAAAAAGTAAAAGTGCAGTAAAGGTAAGGGTAAAGATATGTTGCCAGTCCCCGGCAACGGTGCCAAAAACTTGTTGCGTGTAAAATAGTATATCACAAAAGAGTGCAAGTGTACACGACGCAAGTAGTAAAGTGATACACGGAGGATCGAATGTCAAATCCACAAGGACTGGAAATAGCTTTATCCTCGAATTGCTGCACGAGAGAGAAAGAAGAGAGTTTAAATTGTTGGGAATTGATATTGGAGAATACTGAATATAAAATATTAAAAGGTTCAGGGTAAAGAAATAGGTCGGTATTGATTTGCTCGGTAGTGCAGGTGTTGCATTGTATAAGAACTCATGTTCTGTCGTCGTCCCTATCGCGGCAGCACCTGTCGTGGCAGCATTCTGTTGTTGTCGCGGCAGCGATCACACAACTCTGTACTTCAAGCTTGGCAAGAATCCCTACTGTGGCTTGTTCTATCCCTAGGTCCAAGTACTGTTGATGACATTTCTCGGATGATACCTCCTGGCGTGAATCAAAGGGTGAACACCAATGTTGTTGAATTCTTCCATAGCCACTTAACCTCGTCCTATCCCTAGGTCCGAGATAGTTCAACCATAAACTGGAGAACCCGCACTTATTCCTTTCGTATACTTAACTCTCCCGATATTAAGTAAATAAATAATCTCACAATGCTCTCCTGATACTCTTATAAGATGTTGAAAACCAGAATAAGCAAACTTGAAGTTTTATTTCAATGAATAGAAAATTCCTAAAAACAGTATAATCCTTGCAACTACTTTACAGAATCAACCCTTATCCCTAAGGGAAGTTTAGAACATGATGAGAAGGGGGAAAATGACTAGGGTTTTGGGGAAGACGGCTAGAGAATGAGATATCCTTCCCTAGGCCGAATTACATGCCTTATATAGGCCTTGGGTTCAAGTTTTCTAATAAGGTAAGAATACAAGTTCAAACTAAAGTACAACTCTAATTAAGATTAAATCTTCTGAGTAGATGCCTTTAATTCGTCCTCTTTTCTTGCTTTGAGTTTCTTCCTTGAACTTTGGGCTTGGCCTTCATTCTGATCTAGGGCTCGGAAAAATATAGGAGTGGCCCACGATAGACCGGCTTGAATCCCTCTATCTGTCGAGCTCCACTTCACTTTACCCTTCACCATTGCTGTCGTCATGGCTGCCAAGGCAGTGGCCACGACAACATCCTTCTTCTTGACTCCATTCCTATGTTCCAGCTCTGCTCCTTCACTGTCCTGAGTCTGCCACGACAGTTACCTGCAAAAACAACCATAATCAGTAGCAACTGTGCTATTTTATCTAAATGTGATGTATGTGTGAAATCTATCCTAAATGTAATCAATTATGCTTGAATGCATCAAAAATATGGGTTTAATAAAGGGTAAAAAGTAGAACTTTTGTACATTCAACAAGAAGCCCTTTGATTCTTACTCCTTGATCTTGTGAGCTGAAAATCCATTGAAAATAGGGTGTTTGAGTGAAAAATAAGATCTTGAGGAAACCTTTCTTCATCTTCCTCCCTTGGCCGAATTTGAAAAAGAATAGTGAGAGAAAGCTTGGGTTTGAGGACTGTTTTAACTCAAGTCTTGGTTTTGTCTGTGCATGGCCTTTTGTTAGTAAGGTAATTACTTGATTTTATTTCATTAGGAATGCATATAATCATCTTGAATTGTTGAGATGTTGCTGCCATGTTAATAGGACAAATTATGCATGTTGGTTTCTATGTTAGTTTAGGATTGAAAAAATGATTTGTGTCACGGATTAAGGGATATGTATACATAAAAATGGTTGCTGGAAACATGAAGTATGGAGGCTAAAATTGTGTTTAAGTTGTTGGAAATTCTTTGAGAAATTGTTGGGAATATGATAAGAACATAAACATGGATGTTGAGGTTATGTGAGTGATAATTTTAGAAGTGTAAAATGTGTCAATGGATAAGTAGGGTGTAAGCATGTAAATGGCTGCTATAAAATGGATTAAATGATGCTAATTATGTGTTTAAAATTCTGGAAAATACATAAATATAGGCTTGGGACAGAATTGATTTAGCAAAGTGTAATGGAGCAGTGGTTAGAATCTGTTTTGTGTACATTGGAGATAGGGACTGTTTCGTGTGGATAAATATGGTAAACCACTATGATATTTACCATGGAACTAGTTAAGACACTAAATAAGAGTACGGTATAAAGTTTAGGTACATCCATAGGTGAAATGGTTACTAATTAAATTGGTAGGGTGAGTTGAAGTAAGCTGTCCAGAACATTCTGTTCTAAAACAGTCACTTTAAATGTCCACCGAGAGTAGCACAGCTGGTATATTAAACTAAAAATTGGTAGGATTAATCTTCCATGTGTCTATAAGGCTTGGGAAAAAACGGAACTCAATTTGGAGTTACGTATGAAAATCTGGAAATGAATCAATTTGAGATTTTAAGTTGTCCGAAAATGCAAGTAGGGCTGTCTTTAAAAAAAGAAACTGTATTAAATGGCTAAGTAATAAAATTCAAGATTGTTATGGTTAAATAGATAATTTAATTATCTTTCCAATGGTATAAAGTAATCGAAAATCCGATAAATCGATTAAAAGATATGCAATTTTTAGTAGGGTTGATAAACTGTCTAGTATGGACAGATTTGAATCTTGCATTTATAGTGCATATAAAAACTTGAATTGAATGATTTGAATGCATTCTAATGGATGGTTATGCATGTATGGTTTACTAGAGGACCAAAATATTGAAGATCTTGAGGAGGAAAGATTGGTAGAGCCATCAAAGAAGAGGAATAGAGGGATTGCCATCCACACTCCTTAGTACCTAGAGCTTGGAGTACAGTGAGTGTAACTTCCCTTAGGGTTAGGACCTAGGTCCTAACCATCCTTTAATTTCATAATTATCATGTAATTGGACTAAATTTATATTTGGTAATAAGGGAAGAAGAGTAAATTGGTTGGAAACTTGTTTGATGCCATGAATTGGTTGCTAGATTGCTAGGCTTAGGCTAGTTCATGTGCATTGCTTGGAAATGCCGAGGTAAGTTTATGGCACGCTGCTTGTTGGATGCAAGGTACGTAATTGCATGCATATAACATGTACCTTGAGTGATATGCTGGATTTGGATGATCACATGATACTAATGTTTGTTATACGATAGGAAGTATGATTGCCATGCCTTAGAAAATTCGGTTACATGATTTGAATGATATGAATGTTGTTATATGACATGAAGCATGATTGATATGCTTTAAAAGATTTGATTACATGAAGTTATCATATGTATTAAAAGTTTGTTACATGAATTCAAATGTTAAACGAAAGCTAATAATGCCTTGGTTACTAGTTGGTTTAGGTAGAACGACATGCCTTAGAGTCTAGAGCTCTTTGATACTTTAGGTATCTTTCATACGGGTACTTTGTGTGCCAAAATGTTCATACGGGTACCATGTGTGCCAATTTTCATACGGGTACTTTGGTTCCAATTCCATACGAGTACTTAGTGTACTAACTCTTCATACGGGTACTTCGTGTACCAATTTGTGACTTGATTACGTAGTCCAACCGAAATACCGAGGAAATAATGATTTAATAAGACTTATCAAATGAAGAATGTTTAACATGTGAAAATATATATGAAAGCATTAGTACATGTAATTGCCATGAAAATTTATGTGATTTGTCATGATATGATTATAAGTGAATGGAATGAAATGTTTACATGTGATTTTACTATGAAAGCATGACTTTTGAAATTGGGTATGACATGTATAAGTTAAGTAAGTTGCCATAGCATGCATGATAATGTGAATTAGGAAGCATGCTTGTTTGAACTTGGTTTCAAATTAGTTATATTGACTTGGTTGATTTGGTGGGATTGGACTATGATAAGTATGTTAGTAGGAAAATAAATAAGAAACATTTGAAGGTGAAAATCGATAGAGTCATGTGTTTGGCTAAGTCCTGAATCAAAAGCTTGTCGGTATTAAATGGATAGGTCTAGGTGTTACCTCACTAAGTACATTATGTACTTATCACTCGAATTTGTCTTCTTCCCAAAATTTCAGGTATCTTGGATTTTGAGCCATTTCAACGTTGATCTAGCTAGTTCGTCACAAGCAAGAACAAAGTATGGTATTTTGATGATGTTGTAACTCTTAGGGGTGGCATAGATGTATATACTAGTATGAATTTTGGCATCTTGGGACGTTTTGTATAAATTGGTTAAGTTTTGGCTTGTAATTAAAGTAGCTAATGGTAGCTTAATCATATGTTATGGCTATATGGTTGATTTGAATCATAAGGAATGGTTATATGTTATACAAATGGATAATATGGTTAGCATGAAATGCAAAGATAGGTAAGAACCTTGATTAAATTGGTTAACATGAAATTGACTTGAAATTTTGTTAGAAAATGTTAGGCATAAACATGTGTTAAAATGGCTTATGTAATGGTAAAATATATGTGATAAGTTAATTAGATTACGTGTGCTTGTATTTGATTACTAAATAGAATGAATGTAGGAATAGATTTCGAATGAGATGGTATGTATACTTAAGCTAAGTAATTCGAATGACTTGTATGCTTAGGGTTGATATTTTCATTCAGGTTAAATGTATGTAGTCGAATGGCATGTGAATAAATATAGAATTCGAATGACTTATAAGATATTGGAAGTAAGAATGTATTTGTAATTGGGTTGGTAATTTTGATTGCTTAATACCATTAGGTACCTAATATGTTTAGTGGACTAGAGTAATACTATGTAAATATAAATGGTCTTGTAATGGTGAAATGAATCAATATGTTAACTTAAGTAGGATCTTATGTGAACTTAAATGGGTTAAGTTCCTTATATGCCAAGTAATATAAGTTATCAAGTTTACAAGTAAAAAATTTAAATTGTCCCGAAATTTGACTTATCTTGGTTATTTGGATAACCAAATTGGTCAGGTCCTTATTTTGTAATTATAGAAAAGTTAAAATAAAGCCTTAAACTTTTAATAATCTTGCTTAGTTTAGTTTGGTAACACTCCTTGCTCCTAAACCGGGTAAGGGGCGTTACAATCTGGGCATAGGGCTGTGGTTGATTTTGAGATTAAGCGAGTTTCGTTGAAACTTGCCGATGATTATGAGGTGGTAATCGTAGGTGAGAATGTGAAGTTCTTGTCTAATGTGGTTTCGGCTTTTGAAGTGAATCAGATGATGCGTTTGGGATGTGAAGCTTTCCTGGCTTATGTGATGAATCCGAGTATAAAGGAAGTACGAATACAGGACATACGTACGGTATGTGAGTTTATGGGTGTATTTCCAGAAGAGTTTCCTGGTTTGCCACCGAACATAGAGGTTGATTTTGGCATTGAGTTGTATGAAATTACAACTCTAGTATCTATTGCTCCCTATTGAATGGCACCGAAGGAGTTAAAGACACAACTTCAGGAGTTGCTTGATCGAGGTTTCGTTAGGCCTAGTGTTTCACCTTGGGGTGCACCGGTCTTGTTTGTGAAGAAGAAAGATGTCACGATGCGAATGTGTATAGATTATGACCAGTTGAACAAGTTGACAATCAAGAGCAAGTATCCTTTACCAAGGATTGATGATCTTTTTGATCAGTTTCGAGGTGCTTCGGTGCTTTCCAAGATTGCTCTGAGATCCGGATATTACCAGTTGAAGATAAAGTGTAACCCCCTCGACCCGGCCTGGCTGATAAACTAAACCAAGCGGATCACACGGGGAGTATTGAAGTAAACCGAGAAGATTTACCTCAATAAATGACCCTTTTTTCTTTTTATCTTGTCTAGTTGCAACTTAGGTTCGTATGTGCTCGTTCACAAGCAGCGGATAAACACCAACATAAACGCCCCTCGAGTAAAGCTGATTAAGATTTAGGGACCATTTTGTAAATTTCATAAATTATAAGGGTTATTAGCAAAGTCGAGTTACCAACCTTAAATTAGGTTTTGACGGCTTTGCACTCTGCTACAGACGTCAGAAAATGGAGTGGAAATCATCGATAGAATCAGGATTTTTTGCTCTACAGATCGCACTACAGTTCTCCAAGTCCATAGTTTGCTGTCTTGGGCGGCAAGATGGGCGGCGGCAGCTGCTGTCTCTGTCTGGAACTACATCAGTACAACTCCCTAGTTTGCTGCCTCAGCATCACATCCTCAGCTCTTCTTTCCCTCTGTCAACCTTTAGTACCTAAAACTAAAAGTACACTAAAACAATACCTTTCTTCACCAAATAAAAGATAATTTATAAAAACATGGCAAAGCAAGGAAATACTGTAAAATGTAATGCATGGTCCTAATTATGCCTAAGATGTACTAAAAAATAGAAATAATATGAGATGGAATGTGCATGAAATATATAACTTGTGGACACTTTACACACCCCCAAACTCGAACTATTGCTTGTTCTCAAGCAATGCAACCTAAACATACTTGCCCTTATAATAACCAAAAAGAAAAACATGTTTTTCAACTTGATTTCATACCTCAAGGCCCTGACACCTATATTAGAGTAGTGAAGGGAACTTAGCAAGAAAATAACTCAGAATTAATTTCTAATTCCAGTACAGTGTGTGCAGAACTGTATACAAGCTGAATATGTAGAATAACTAAATAAACAAAGATGCAGTTACGATATATAAGGTTGTGGTCGAGACATCACAGTTCAACACAATATTTTAATCGTGGCACTGAGGGCTTCAACTTATCACAACTACTCTTCTAGGTATAAAATTAAGATAGGAGCAAACTACAAAACCTCGAACCCAATGGAGTAGAGTCATCCCATGAAGACTTTCATTCACTCATGCTAATTTGTCCGTCACTTCAAAACTTTCAGATTCATGGACTTTGATAGCACCAGAGTGTCCTCGCACATGATTCTTCCTAGACCCTGTTGCGGGCAACTCTAGGGTAAACAACAATATTCTTTGTTTTTACTTCTGTTGCCGTGGCAGTGCTGCACTTTTCTTTTTCTCTTTTCTGCCTCGGCGGCTGCCTGCAATCATTGTTAGAACTTTGCAAAGAATTCTAACAACAAGCAGGAAATGTTCACTAGATACTCTAACAAATCCAACAAGTAACAATAGTGTTTGACAGTTTTGGCAATTGAAAAAATTCTAAGTCATTTTTATGCTTTTCCCACATTAAGTTCAATTTATTATTGGTGCGAAAATAAGTAATCAGCTAACTATCATAGACACAAGTTATATAACAAATTTTTCTGTTCTGATTATTATTAAGGAAAGTACAATGCAACCTATATGCTACTAAGTATGCCTAGACAAAAGATGTGAGAGCTATCCCCTAAACTCGAGATGGGCATTTCTCTCAATGCACTAAATAAAACAGAAAAATAAAATAAAAAGAAAAAATTAAAGGCAAGAAAAAGGGAAGAAAACTTAGGCTTAGTCAGATGGTTTAGAGGAATTCAAGGGGTTATTTGTTGTCATCTGCAGGTTACGGCAGCGGGCTTAGCATTGCTGCCCTTTTCTGTGCTTAGCAGTCTTGATTTTCTGGGATTAGGGGAATTCAAGGGGTTGTCTGCTGTCAAGCCGAGAGAGATGGTCCGCCACTTGATTTTCTGTACCCTTCCTGTCTCGAATTTCTAGGTCAAACTCTTGCAGCAGCAGGATCCAACGGATCAGGCGAGGTTTTGCATCCTTCTTTACGAACATGTACCTCAAGGCAGAATGAAGGAGTGAACTATCACCTTTGTACCAATAAGGTAGGGCCAGAACTTATCGAAGGCGAACACTATTGCCAGTAACTCTTTCTCTGTAGTGGTGTACTTGGTTTGGGCAAGATTAGTGTTTTGCTGGCATAGTAGATTACATGAAAGATTTTGTCTATGCGTTGTCCTAGGGCGGCACCGACGACAGTATCACTAGCATCACACATGAGCTCAAAGGGTTGACTCCAATCGGGGGGAACTACCTCAGGTGTTGTCACTAGCTTTTCCTTTAAGGTTTTGAATGCCTCCTAGCTTGCCTCATCAAAGTTGAACGGTTTGTCCTGTTTCAGCAAAGTACACATCGGTTTAGAGATTTTAGAAAAATTCTCAATGAATCTGCGATAAAAACCCGCGTGCCCCAGGAATCTCCGAATGCCCTTGACAACGGTCGACGACGGCAAGTTGGCTATTACTTCAATCTTGGCTTTGTCTACCTCTATTCCCTGTGCAGAAATTTTATGCCCCATGACTATGCCTTCATCGACCATAAAGTGGCATTTTTTCCAATTAAGCACCAGGTATGTTTCCTCACATCTGGTGAGTACTTTTTCAAGGTTGTCGAGGCAACTGTCGAAGCTGCTGCCGAAGACAGAGAAGTTGTCCATAAATATTTCCATGAAGTCATCTATCATGTCGTAGAAGATAGCCATCAAGCATCGCTGAAATGTGGCAGGGGCGTTGCATAAACCGAACGACATTCTTTGAAAAGCATGGATGCCATACGGGCAGGTCAATTTTGTTTTGGCCTGATCCTCCGGTGCGATGGCGATCTGGTTATAACATGAATATCCATCTAAAAAGCAATAGAAAAGTTTGCCAGCAAGTTGGTCAAGCATTTGATCAATAAAAGCTAATGGAAAATGATCTTTTTTGTTGCTTTATTTAACTTGCAGTAATCCAATATTCTCCAACCAGTTACTGTTCTAGTTGGTTTTAACTCGTTATTTTCATTGCTTACCATAGTTATGCCACCTTTATTTGACACACATTATACCAGGCTTACTCAATCGTTGTCCGAGATAGGATATATGATACCAGCGTCTAACCATCTGATGATCTCCTTTTTGACAACTTCTCTCATGGCATCGTTTATTCTTTTCTGGGCATCTACAGTTGGCTTTTGGTCCTGCTCGAGCTGGATTTTGTGCATGCAAATGGCCATGCTTACTCCCTTTATATTTGTAATGGTCTAGCCTATTGCCTTCTTATGCTACCGCAGCAAGTCAGTTGTTGTTCCTGTCTAGGCTGCAACTTGGAAGAAATTATTACTGACAGTGTATCATTAGGTCTCAGGAAAACATACTTAAGTTGTGCAGGTAAGGCTTTTAACTCAAGAGTGGGAGGTTGTTCGGTGGATGGTTTGAACATTTTGCCCCCCCTTTTCTGTGTAGTTCAGTGGTTCAAAGTACTTACCTGGCCTATTTGCTATCAATTATGCTTCTTCCTGTTCATCCAATTCCTGCTCTGTCCACTCATTACATTGTTCATCTCCTGGGCATGTTTCTAGATGGCTGCCAAAACAGTTGTCGAGGTCTCTACCCGGGCAGTCTTGCTGTAGGTAGGGTATGCCGACTACAAAGTTGAACTCCAAGATGGCTTCCATTAGCTGGCATTCTTTCGGATCATCAGCTTGCCTCATGGATTGGAAGACATTCAATTTTACTTGTTGGTCGTCTACCCTCATCGTAAGTTCACCTTTTTCTACATCAATCAGTGTTTTGCCCGCAGCAAGGAATGGTCGCCCCAGGATTATTGGTGCCTTCTCATCTGCTTCACAGTCTAGTACCAGAAAATTGGCAGGGAAATTAAATTTGTCCACCTTTACCAGGATATCCTCAATTTTTCCTTCAAGTTGCACGTATGTTCTATCAGCCAGCTGGAGTATTACTGTTGTTGAACGGGCTTCTCTTATTTCTAGTTTCTAGAAGACAGATTTGGGCACTAAGTTGATGCTCGCCCCTAAGTCACATAGGGCTTGTACGGAGTGGTTGCTGCCTAATTTGCAAGGAATTATGAAGCTGCCCAGATCTTTCTATTTGGGTGGCGCCTTATTGTGCAACATGGCCATGCATCCTTTTGTCACTGCCACTATTTCAAATTCCCCGATCCTTGTTTTCTTGGATACTATATCTTTTAAGAACTTGGCATAGCTAGGCATCTGTTCGATCAACTCTACCAGTGGAAGATTGATTTTGACTTGCTTTAGAACGTCCATGAATTTTTTATACTGCATATCCCGTTTCTATTTTTTCAATCTTTGTAGAAATGGCGGTGGTGGTGCTGGGCTGCCGGTTTTTTCTTTTAGGGGTATCCTATCCTGGTTCAGAATCTGACTGTTCATTCCTGGTGTCATCTGTCATTTATTGTTCTGTTTCCTTATTACTTTCGTCTGGTGCTGCCACGACAGGTTGCCTGACGGCTTGAACTGGTTCAGTAGGTGTTGTTTCTCTTGCAGCAGGCATGGATGGGGTCCTGTAGTGTTATCCCACTTCTGGTTGTTATAGCTTTGCACTGTTCATGGGATTTCCCTTTCGTGATTTTAGTGTCACTAGGTAATCCACCCATTGGCCTAGTATTGATAACCTGAGCAAAATTTCTGAACTGAGTCTCCAGATTTCTTATCGTTGCTTCTTGGTTGTTCATCCTTCTTTCCGTCATGCACATGAAAGATTCAGTTTTGTGAATAAACTTATTCGAATTAGAAATAAAATCATTAGTACGGGATATGAAAGTATGCAGGGTAGATTGTAAGGAAGAAGTGTTCGTATTCTGTTGTTGTTGAAACAGCTATCGTGACATGTACTACTAATAATTTCTCTGTTGCTGTTGTGAGTTTGCAGCAGTCTTTGGGTTGCTCCAAGAGAAGTTGTGATGGTTCTTCCATCCAGGGTTGTAGGTGTTCTGAGCAAGTCTGGTGTTCCTCTCGTATCCTCCCATAAAGTTGGCAGATGTGGTGCAGTCAGAGAAATCATGGTTGCCCCCACACTCGTCACAGAACGGCTCTACAACCTTTACCTCATAGACTTTTCCAGCATGTTTTACGATTCTCATGACCAGCTCTGTCAGCTTGTCGAGACATGCATTGACAGATTTTGAGGCTTCTACCTCGTTTACAGTGGCTGGCCGCCTAATGCCGTCTCAGTGAGCTGTTGGATACTTGTAGTCATTCTTAGCGACTTGGTTCAGAATCCGCAGTGCCTCCTTTGGTGGTCTTTCAAGGATGATTCCATTGGCTGAGGCATCAATCATCATCCGTGTTGGGTAGTTCACCCCTTTGTAGAATATTGATACCTGTGTCCAAGTTAGAAGACCATGTAGCGGACAGATGTTCAGCATATGTTGGTACCGCTCCCATGTTTCATACTCGGCTCATCATCCCCTTGTTGGAAGGTTGTTATCTCGTTCCGTAGTCTGTCTATGACATTGGACGAGCTGAATCAATCTAGAAAATCTTTACACAACTCTGTCCATGTGTTGAACGACCAAGCTGGCTGGTTATTTAACCACTGTTTTACCCTACCCCTCAGTGAATAGGGAAATAGTCTCAGCCTCAATACGTTTTGATGGACCCCGTATATTATGAATGCTCTGCGGATATCCAAGAAACCTCTCAAGTGTTGCCGAGCATATTATGTGGAAGTCCTTCCAAATTGCTCTAACGTGTTGATCATGTTAAACATAACGGGTTTCAACTCGAAGTGATCTACCTCAATCTCAAGTTCTGTTACTGTCGGATCAAACCCTTTGAAGTCATGTTGCAGATAATCTCTAGTGGTTCGAACATTCTGGGGCTGCCTGGGTAGAAGAGGGGGTTGCTGCCCTGGTGGATCTCACTGTTCTCTGGGTGGCAAATCTTGCTGCCCTTCCCTCCCGTTCGCGACATTGTTGGGAGGGTCCATGTTTACCTTTGCTTGGTCTTTTTCCTCTTTGGTTTTCCCTAGGGTTTCTCTGATCTCCTTCTTGAGCTCTCTTGCTCTACGTTCGATATCGTCGTAGAAGAGAATTTCTCCTTTTGGATTCGCCATGGTCATACACTAGCAAATAAAACTATAAAATTCATTTTTTCGATTAAAATAGAATAAAAAGTAAAGAAATGAAAGAAGAAATTCGCTGTTTCCAATCCCCGACAACGACACAAAAAACTTGTAGAGCGATTAGGTGTTCTCTATTTATGAGCACAAGTGCACACTCCTGTACCAGAAAAATAAATGCACAAGTCAGGTGGTTGTTTGAGAAGAAAATTAAAATAAAAACACAAGTAATAATAAAGGAAGTGATCGGATTGATAGAGAGGGAAGGGTTATGCTGCTGCTTAGTGTGAAACTG
Organism: Hibiscus tridactylites; assembly: GCA_958450335.1. NCBI lineage: Eukaryota > Viridiplantae > Streptophyta > Magnoliopsida > Malvales > Malvaceae > Hibiscus > Hibiscus tridactylites. The sequence goes on along the minus strand of OY288267.1, from coordinate 58,780,914 downwards.
TGTTGAATAGGTCAAGTTGTTTTGCGCTGCCACAATCCACTACCTTGGCGGGTAATGGCGGATTGAGGCGGCGGCAACTTTCGCTGCCACGTCGGAACTCTAATCTTGCAACTTTCACTGTCTCGGTAGGTGAAATGGAGAGAAGTCCCGGCGGCAAGTCTGGCAGATACTCCAAGTTCGGCGAATGAATTCTAAAGTGATCCTACCTATGTCTAGGCTAGGATTCTGTTGGTGCATGATGTGAGCAATACCTAGCAATCTCAGCGTAAACCTAACACAGGAAGTTAATGTTTGGTTGCTCCTTTTAGTAACTAAAATTCTAACTTATGTCTAAGCTGAATTAGTCAACACCTCGTCATGATGAGACCATGCTTAATTCTTTCGTGAGTTTGACACTTTCGTGCCCGACTAATGGATTTGCTCAACTGGACTTTTGGAACTAATTGAAGGAAGTGAAGCACATGAATTAAGCAAACTAAAAGTATTTTATTGCTAAATCAAACTTGAAAACCTAAACAACCGTTTTTACAACTAATTACAACATAACCCAAACCCAAAGGGAGAATTAGAACATGTCGGCGGTAAGAAAACCTAAACTATGCCCAAGGAAAACCTAAGTTCTCTTCAATTAGAATTACAATGAGTATATATAGGCATTAGTTAGGTCTAGTTCTTCTTGAAGTAAAAGTCTTCAAAGTAGCTTTCCACATTAAATGTGACTTTAAACTCTAACTTCTTTGAGTTGAATGTGGACTTTATCACGTTGCCTTGTTCAGCAACCAATCTCGAGATTTAACTTTGACGGCTTTGCACAGTGCTACAGGCGTCGGAAAATTGAGTGGAAAACATCGATAGAATCAAGATTTTCTGCTATACAAATTGCACTCTGATTCTCCAAGTTCATAGTTTGCTGTCTTCGGCGGCAAGGTGGGCAGCGACAGCTACTCGACAAATGCTGTCTCTGTCTAGAACTACATCAGTACAGCTCTCTGGTTTGCTGCCTCACCATCACATCCTCAGCTCCTCTTTCCCTCTGTCAGCCTTTAGTACCTAAAACCAATAGTACACTAAAATAGTACCTTTCTTCACCAAATAAAAGATAATCTATAAAAACATGGCAAAGCAAGGAAATACTGTAAAATGCAATGCATGGTCCGAATTATGCCTAAGATGTACTAAAAAATAGCAATAATATGAGATGGAATGTGCATGAAATATAGAACTTGCAGACACTTTACATCCACTAACGAGAGACGAGACACACACAAGGTTCGCACCCGGGAGCTACCCTCCACCGTTGCAACTTTAAACAATCCTCAATCGTAGGGTACTTGGATGGAGTATTCGGTACAATCACAACCCCTCAACTTCCAAGGCGACTTGTTTATAGTGCACTCAATCCTATAGTCGGCTAACTATATTCGATTTCATTTATAAAAAAATTAATACAACATCACTTGCCAATATAATCCCTATCACATGCATACCTCAGAGTTTTTACAAGGCATTCATGATAAGCCAAAAATCAAGCATTAAACCATGCTCCAAACCTCATGCATCAACACATGCATACAAGGACCACTTACCTAGTGCATCCTTAAACCACATGGCATCATCAACCTCATTTCACATAATCAAAACATGTTTTAAAATAGTAGGTGAATGCAATTAAACCAAGTGCAATCAGAGGTTCAAAACTAGCACAATCCGAGAGAGAAATTCACTTTACTTACTTTCGAAGTTAGTAAAGCGTTTCAAACTCTTACTAAGTTCCCCAAAACCTTTTCTAAAATGTTTCCACGCTGGAAAACCAAGTCCCACTCACCGACTCACAAAACCACGCTTGCCGACGCGACTATCGATCTTTCGAAGCCTCCAAAAACACTTCGTTTGTTTCCGGATTACTATCCCATGTTTTCAACACATCAAAACAGAGGTTCAATGCATTAAAATGCATCCAAAACTCTAGCACACACAAGAAATCCCGCAACCCTGCTTTAAAGCACCAAAACACCCGCCTGAAACAACCGAAAACTCAATCGATTGACCTCTAACCTCAACCCAGCCACTACCCAACTCATCCAACACATTTTAGGCATTAATCAACATCCAAAAACAACCTAAAACCATCCTTATACCTCCAGCAGATCAAATTCCTCAAGAACACCTCAAAAACTCACCCAAAAGCACTTCAAAAACTAAGGATCTTAAGGATTTCGGGATCTATATGATTAAGACTCCACTTCAACACCAAAAACCTTTCAAAACTCATTTACAAACAATCTCAAACCAGCCATTTAAATCAAACTCCGAAAATCACCTTAAAATCCATTTTTCAATCAAGATTTCAAGAGTTTAATAATCTAACTACAAAACCTCAATCAAAATTAGTATTAAAGATTGAAATATCTTTGGAATTTCATTAAAGAACTTAGTTTAGAGGGATAGCACGAAAATTACCTCCAATCCTTGTTTCTCCTATAATTTGACAAGATTAGCTAGAAACTTGAAGAAAAATGGAAGAAATCAATAAAAAATGATAGGAATCAAGAGAGGATTCGAGAGAAAAGGATTTCTAGAAAATTAAGAGAAAAAGGAGTGTGTTTGGCTAGATTGAAAGTGAGAAATGAAAAGCTCGTAAAAAATTTCATTAACTGATTAACAAACTTTCCTTAATTAATTAAATAAAACCTTTTTAATTATTTAATAAACATTTAAAACACATGCCAAATTAAGGAAAAAGGCATAATTGCCAAGTAGCTCCCTAAAGATTCTAAGATTTTTGACTCTTCTTAAGACGCACATTTTTCCAACTTTTAAATCTTTACATTTTGGTCACTACCCAGAATGTACACTTTAGAAAACCCATTTTTTAAAATTGATTTGACCAACCTCTTCAACACCATTTTAGAGGATTTTAAGAATTTTATCATATTTTATCTCATCACGAACCTTGATTTCCCTAAACAACCTTCTAACGGTTCAAACAACCGACACCGGTTCCACTGGCCTAACCCAACACACCAAAAACATTTAGGCCCAAAATCTGGGCATTACATAAAGGATATGAATATGCCTAAGAATGCTTTTCATACGAGGTATGTGCATTATGAGTTTTTGGTGATGCATTTTGGTTTGACTAATGCCCCTACCGCGTTTATGGACATGATGAATCGAGTATTTCTTGAGTTTTTGGACCAATTCGTAGTTGTGCTTATCGATGAAATTCTTGTGTACTCTCGTATCGAGAAGGATCATGATAAGCATTTACGGATCGTGTTGCAAGTTTTGCTGGAAAATCAGCTTTATGCCAAGTTGAGCAAGTGCGAGTTTTGGCTTAAGGAAGTTGTTTTCCTTAGACATGTGGCGTTGACCGAAGGGAATCGGGTCGATCCCCAAAAGGTTGAGGCAGTGATGAATTAGAAGTCGCCTAAGTTGGTCCACGAAGTGCGTAGTTTCCTTGGTTTGGTGGGATACTATCGTAGGTTTATGGATGATTTTTCAAGGATTGCTACTCCTTTGACAAAGTTGTTGCAAAAGGATGTTAAGTTTGAGTGGACGAAGGTTAGACAACAAGCTTTTGAGAAGTTGAAGGATGTGTTGACGCAAGCTCCTATCTTGATTCAGCTCGAACAGGGTAAAGAGTTTGTAGTGTATAGTGATGCGTCCTATGTTGGTTTAGGATGTGTGTTGATGCAGGAGCGTAGAGTGGTATCTTTTGCATCTCGGCAGTTGAAGGTGCACGAGCGTAATTTGGAGTTAGTTGCGGTGGTGTTTTCCTTGAAAAATTAGAGGCATTACCTTTGTGGTGAAAAGTGTACAGTTTAAACGGACCATAAAAGTTTGAAGTACTTGATGTCCCAAATAGAGTTGAATCTCATGCAACGAAGGTGCTTAGAATCGCTTAAAGATTATGATTTGACGATTGAGTATCATCTGGGGAAGGCTAATGTTGTAGTCGATTCCTTGAGTAGAAAGGTGGCTGTAGAGTTGAGGGTGATGTTTTCTCATTTGACTATATCGCGAGATGGTGTTTTGGTGGATGAATTGCAAGTGAAACCCTCATTGGTAGAGTTGATTAAGGAGAAACGGTTGTTGGATGTTTCGTTGGTACCGCATGTATATGACATTGCAGAAGGAAATCCAACAGACTTTTGTTTCAATGATGATGGTGTTTTTTGCTTTAAGAGTCGAATAGTTGTGCATGAAGATGTTGAGGTTAGGCACACTATTTTGACTGAGGCGCGGAGTAGTCCTTTTGCCATGCTTCCTTGTAGTACAAAGATGTATCGTGGGTTGAAGGATGAGTACTATTGGGTTGGTTTTAAGAAAGATGTGGCTGATTTTGTTAGTAAGTGCATAGTTTGTCAGTGTGTTAGAGCCGAGCATCAGTTTCCTTCTAGATTGTTGCACCTGTTGAAGATTCCAGAATGGAAATGGGAGAGAATCATCATGGATTTCGTGATGGGTTTACCTTTGACACCATCCAAGAAGAATTCCATTTGGGTGGTTGTTGATCGTTTTACGAAGTGTGCACATTTTCTGGCGGTGCATACTATGTATATGTTAGACAAGTTGGTGGATTTGTACATCTCGGAGATTTCAAGGTTACATGGGGTGCCTAAGTCCATTGTTTTGTATTGAGATCCATGATTCACATTGAGGTTTTGGAAGTGTCTATATCAAGCGTTGGATTACGCGTTTGAATTTCAGTACTTCGTATCATCCACAGACAGATGGTCAGTCTGAACTGGTTATTCAAGTGTTAGAAGATATGTTGAGAGGTTACATCATTGATTTCCAAGGTTTTTGGGAGAAACAATTATCTTTGGTGGAATTTGCCTAAAATAACAATAATTAACCGAGCACTCAAATGGCTCATTATGAAGCTTTGTATGAAAGAAAGTGTAGAACGCCTCTTTGTTGGGCAACATCATGGTGTAGAGGAAGCCACATGGGAAAGGAAGGATGACATGATGAAGCAGTTTCCTTATCTTTTTCCACCAGGGAAAAATTTCGAGGACAAAATTTCCTAAGTGGGGGAGAGTTGTAATATGACAGTTTTGGGCCTAGGAGTTTTTAAGGTTTGTTCAGGGTTCGTAGGACCTAGGCTAGATATTCATGTTAGCTCGGGAGTGGTTCAGGGAAAACATGGTTCGGGTTGTGGTAAAATTTTGGGAAAAATTCCTAAAATCCTCTAATATATATATATATATATATATATATATATATAAAGGTTTGGTGAAGTCAATTTTGGAAAATTACTTTTGGAAGATTGACATTTCGGTTTAGTGACTAATTTATAAAAAATGTAAAATATGTTTTAAAGGACTATTTTGATAGTGGGCCAAAACTTAGAATCTATAGGGAGCTATTACACCAAGGTGTTATCAGTCTTTTCCCTTGTTTTAGTATTTTTAAAATATTTAATAAATTGATTTATTAAATGGGTTTTAATAAAAAAAGATTTTAAAAGGCTAAAACATTTTCTTACGTAACTACTTTTCTCCTAACTTTTTCTCTCAACTTTCCCATCAGCGAAACTTTTTTTCTCATCACTAAAATATCAAGAGATTTATCTCTTTTCATCCACTCTTGATTTCTAAATGGTTCTCATGGATTTCTATATCAACTAGCCATGGATTTCTATATCAACTAGTTATGGATTTCTTGAAGGTTTTCATCTAAATTATTGCCAATCAAAGGAAAAAGCTTGTGTTAGAGGTGATCTTTCTTTTCTCTCCTCTAATCAAGGTTCTTTAATTAAATTACCAAGTCTTTGGCACTCTAATTGTGTTTATTAATAATGTTTTATAATATATTTGATGAAAATGGTTAGATCAAGCCTTGAAATATGATTTCTTAAAATTTTCGTAATGGTACTGTATTGGTTAATTTGATATTGATTTTAATCATGTTTTGGATGTTAAATGATTTTGAAATAAAAGGTTTTATCATAGAAATCCCGAAATGAGTTGAATCTCTAGTTGTGGTGATAATGTGGTTTTGGTGTTGTTGGAGCTATAAGGATGCAATTAGGTTGTTTTTGGATGTTACATGCTAATTAAAAATGGATGGAAGTGTTAGGTTCTTGCTTGATTGTGTTTGTAGAGTAATCGAAGGTGTTTTCGGTTGTTTCGGATAGGCATTTTGGTGTTTATGGGCAGAGCAACGTGGTGGTTTTGGTTGCTGGTGATTTTAATGCATTGAGATGTATTAATCCTCTATTCTTGTGTGGTATAAATAGGGGAGAACATACCGAAAGAATCGATGAAGTACTGGGAGCTTCAGAAGCTTGATTACGCTTAGAAAGAGCAAGCGAGACGTTGTCGGTGTGTGGAATTGGTTTAAAAGCTTTTAAAAGGTTTGAAAGCAAGGTTTTAGGGTTTATATTAAGCTTGAAACACCAATCTAAGCTCGTAAGTAAGTTTTGAAGATAGAATTAAACCTAATGTTTTATGCATGCTTCGAGAAATGATTTATGTGATCCCATGAGATAGATTTATGATTTCAAAGAGATAGAAATTGTTGAGAAAATGCTATGCATTGTTTATATTTTTGAAATGGGATGAGAGATGGTTTATGTTTATACATTGAAAAACAGTAGGTAAATGATGTTTAAAAGTGTATATTGGCATGAAATAAGATTACTTTTACCAGATATAATTGGTCAAGCAATAGGATGAGAAGTGCACTATAATATACAAAATTCATACGTGCTCTTTGGTTCGGGCAATGGGGTAGTACCATCCCGTTCCAAAGTGAGAGTGTGGTGATGAGAGATTCCACCACAGTAGGTCTTGATGATTTGAGATTCCATCAAGCTTTGTGGCGATGAGAGATACCGCCATGAGATTTCGATGATGTGAGATTCCAGCGCGATAAGACTTGACGATGTGAGATTCCATCAAGCTATTCGCATATCTGAGTAATGTTGCTAAAATGCCAATATATGAGATTCACATGCACCTTGTTTATAAATGATTTAATGAATTGAGTTTTGTATATGAGATTGTGTTTGGAGAAATGTTTTATGAGAAACAAGCATGAATGGCTTTGCTTTGAGACTTTGCATTTTGGTTAACGAATGAGATATATGGTACATGTGGTTTTAATGATGTGGTTTTTGCTTTGAAAATGGTTTCAAGCATGAGATAGATTGACCATGATGAGATAGATTTTTCAAATTGAGAAATGGTTTTAAAATGCATTGTTGTTGTTGGTTTGTTTTGAGCATCCCTCACTAGGCAGTGTTGCTTATGCTCTCTTTTTCCCAACAATGCAGAGAAATAACATCCTTTGGGCAACAAAGAAGCAAGAAGGAACCCAATGAGTAAGACTTAGCTCAAGTATGGTTTTATGTTTACCTAATAGTAATAATTGGCAATGGGAGGATGCCTTTATGTTTTGGGAAATGTGTTTTGAAACTCTCTGTTTTGTGGCAAGTTTGTGATGCCCTTGATGACTTGTAAATACACTTTTCTTGTTGGTATTTTCTTTAGTTTTTGTTTTGGTTCTTGAATGGTCTTTTTGCATAAGTAGCATGCCTATAGATTTCCTTAATGCATATTGACATGCTATGATGTTGAGATTACCATGTATGGTTGAGGTTTGATGTTTGGTTAGGTTGTATGCATGTTGGAATGACTATGAATGCATTAAAGTGCGAAAACTAGGAAAAAATGACATCACAGGCCCAAGTGTTATGGTACGCCTAAGGCTGTACCGAAACAATGAGCCTAAATTGCCTTGGGGTTTTGAAACAGAGACAAGTGTTCCGATACAGGTTCCTTTAGGTTGGCTACTGGAATCTCGTGTTCCGAACCACCATTGAAGGTGTTTCGATACGAGCCCGAGCATCGAAGCGGTTGAACCTGTTCCAAACCGGGGTGTTCCGATACAGAGCAACCTGTACTGAAACACCCAGCTGTTAAGTTGGTTATTGGAATCTTTTGTTGTTCTGTTTCTTTACGTTTTGGTCTCTGAATGTTTGTATGTTTGTTAGAATGAGATTGGATGATTGTTTTGAGCTGAGATTTAACAGAGAGGCATGTAATGTGACTAATTAAAGGTTAGTAATTTAAAAATTGAAGAAGTCTCTGGAAATTATTAAAATTACAAAGTAGTTTCTAAAATGTTTTTGAATGCAATTGAGTCCCCAAACGTTGCCTGATTGAGTTGTAAATTGTTCCGCTACGAAGTTTATCACATAAGATAATAATGAGCATCTAGACAAGATAAAATGAAAAAATAAGGGTCGTTTATTGAGGTAAACTTTTCGGTTTACTTCAAAATTTCCCGTGTGACCTGTTCGGTTTGGTCTTTCGTTCAGGCCGAATCGAAGGGGTTACACCTTGAGAGGATCTTGATCAATGACTTTGAATATCCTGTTGCTAGACTTGGGACCGGAACTAAAGCCGTTGGGAAATTGAACGTTGATGAACTTACGTTTATTCATGCCGAAATTTCCAACCTCACTAGCATGTTGATAACATTGCAAAAGAACAACGAGTCTCATGAAGTTAAAGCGTTAGAGCCATTCTTCACCATCTGTCAAAAGAACCACTATGTGGATGAATGCTCTACTTGTAACGCCCTGGTTTTAGGCCTAGGAGTTTTGAAGGTTGGTTCGGGGTTTGTAGGATCTAGACTAGAGATTTGGGATTGTTCGTAAGTGGTTCAGGGAAAACATGGTTAAGGATGTGGTAAAATTTTGGGAAAATTATTAAAATCCTATAAAAATATATATAAAGGTTTGGAGAAGTCAACTTTGGAAAATGACTTTTGGAAGATTGACATTTCGGTTTAGTGATTAAATTGTAAAAAATGTAAAATCTATTTTAAAGGACTGTTTTGAAAGAGGGCCAAAAATTAGAATATTTAGGTAGCTATTAAACCAATGTGTTATGAGCCTTTTTCCTTGTTTTAGTATTTTAAAAAACTTAAATAAATTGATTTATTAAATGGGTTTTAATAAAAAGAATTTTTAAAGGCTACAACATTTTCTTACGTAACTACTTTTCTCCTAACCTTTTCTCTCAACTTTCCCATCAACCAAACTATTTTTTCATCACTAAAATCTGAAAAGATTTATTTCTTTTCACCCTGTAATGCCCCAGTTTTTGGGCCTAAGTGTTAGCTGGGTTTGGTTAGATTGGAAGGTTTTTGATCGGATAAAAATATGGAAAATTTCCTAAAATCATAATTATATATATGATTAATTTTGGTAAAGGTAATTTAAAGAAAACATTTTTAGAAATCGGACATTTTGGTTTAGTGGCCAAAATGTAAAAAATGGTAAGTTTGATTTAATGACAAAAATGTAAAAGGCTAATACTTTGAATCTTTAAGGAGAAATATTACCAAAGTCCAATAAGGACTTTTCCTCCTATTTTACAATTTTAATTAAATAAATTATATTAAAAAGATGGAGGGAAGTTGAAACAATTTTTCATTCTTTTTACAAAGATTTGATATAGTTTTTCTTCTCTCATTTTTTCTCTCAAAATACCTTCATCCAAACAGTAAGATTTCAAAGGCAATCTAACGGAAAATGGTTGAAGCACTATATCGGTGCACATGTGACTCGCGATAAGGAGGCTATCACTTTAGTAGATGCATGATGACGCTCTCCTCCCGTATTTTTATTTTTGTTTTGATTTTAATTTTGAGCTTAATTTACGTTTTATTTCGTATTTTTATTTCTGATAATTTTAGGACAGATCTATTTTATTGTTGGTTGTTTTCTTTTTAGGATCTAGTAGTTTTCTTTGTTTTCTGACATCAAGACTCACAACCACTGTGCCAAGGAAATCCCATGCACCAACCACTGCCCAGGCAACAACAATTGCTTTGACAACTACAGATGCCCAGGCAAGTGAACCAATGATGAATTTAATCTTTAGTTGCATGCTTGTTTTCTTCCGGTGTGCTTGTTTCTAGCTAGCTTCATGCTTAGTTGCATTATTCTTTAGTAATCACATATATGTTGCATATGTTACGTATCATGCCTTTAATTGGATTTAATTGCTTAAGACTTGTTGAATACCCAATGATGAATTTTGCCACTTCACTTAATTGAAAGAACCTTTAAATTTTAGGATTGCGTGAAAAAAACTTAGAATTTTACTATGATGCTGAAATTATTTACACGGTTGTGGCTTGTTGATTGAAAGAGACTTAGTGAACTTAGGTTGGTCAAAATTTGGGTAAATTAAAATTAAAAATGAAAAGTTAATTTCTTGCTTGAGGTGCTCAAAACCGTCTCTAGTAGTTAATGTACATTAAATAAATACTAGAGGTTCCCGAAATCGGCTCTAGTCGACTAAATTAAAATAAGAAATTGTTGAATCACTAGAGGTGCCCGAAATTGAATCTAGTGAAAACAAAAAAATACCCCAGTAATGAAATTCTTAAAACCTATTGTTCACATAGAATCTTGAAAATCAACTTGTATACAACTACGCACACACATTATCACAAGCATTATAGTTTGGTTTAGAGTAATTTTTGTGCCATCCGAAAATTTTAAAAGGTGATCATACTTTGTGCCACGATTCTGAGGATTGTATTTAAGTTCGAAGCATGTCTTTGATGATTAAAGTCTTGGCAGGTAATTGTTAGTTTGCATTGCTTGAGGACAAGTAATAGTTTGAGTTTGGGGGTGTGTTAAGTGTTCAAAAGTACTATTTTGATTACCCATTTTACTCATATTATTGTTAGATTTAAGCTCATTTTAGTTGCATTATTAGGTATCCATACATGTTTTAATTATTTCCTTCATTGTTATGCTTGAGTTCATATATTGATTAATTTTGTGAAAAAAAGGTGATGTCGGTAGTTGTTTTTATGCATGCAAGATTAGTTACCAGGGCAGGGCTAGAACTAGTTGCCAGAGCAATGCAGGGAGTATATGCCGAATCAGTTGCCAGAGCAATGCAGGAGGGATATGCCGAACTAGTTTCCAAGGAAACCGCTGACAACAAAAAATGAGGTGAAGTTGTAGCCGAAGTAATGACCGAAAATTCCTAAATTTATGAAGGTGGTTGATGCAAATATTTGAAGTTGGATGTCCATGAAGAGGTCAAAATATGATTAAATTCCAAGAAAATAAGAGGAGTTTTAGTTAGAATAAAATTAAAAGAGAATTAATATTTCTTTTATTCAATTTAAATCCAACTTAACTTCCCCCTTAAGAAAGACTTTGACCTAACCATCTCTTATATAAAGAACCCCTAGCCGCCTATTTCAACAAGTTGGAGAGAGGAGAAGTCGGATAGAGTGAGGAACAACAAGAGGTTGTCGAAATCTTCATCTTTTCTTCTTATTTTCGGTTTTGTTTATGTTGGGGATCAATTACGTTGAGTTTATTTTAAACCCAACCATGAAATAAACTTATTTGGCTTGGCTTATTGTGTTTTTAAGGTTGTGACAACGATTGGATTTTGTTTAGGTTTCTGAGTTTTCAATTTTAATTCAAGGTTTGTTCATTCTTGGTTTATAAATCTTGTCTGCGAGTGAATTGGGAGAGGATCTCGTGAAACTATCTATTTATCTAATATCGAGAGATTTAGATTCATGAAACGAATGAACATGGTCTTTATTCAATCTATCGATGGTGAAGACTAATTCGGCTTAGGGATATGTCACGAATTTCAACGGCTAAATGGAGCGCAAGATCGGTTGTTGTCCACCCTTGGTTCACGCTGGGAGCTATGATCAAGGCTTGCACAATTAACTAGTATTTCGACTTAGGTTATTGTGTAGTCATTGAAGAACGCTATTATCAAGGCTTGGTTCACCCTTGGTTCTCGTGAAATCATTGAAGAACGCTTTGCCGAACCTGGAAGGTTGTTGAATGTTGCCCAGGGAAGTACGTCGTTTCCACATTTCTCAGGCATCCGCTTCGCGTACTGCCCAGGCAATCACTCAATTTCTTTATTACCTGAGCATCGACTTCACTCATTGCCTCGACACTAGCTTCATTCTTTCATTGCCCTCTCATCGGCTTAACCCGTTACCCTTGCAATATGATTGTTGCCACTTCCCAAGCAATTGAGTCATTTTTGCACTCAAATACATAGACGCTCCATTCAATTATCACTCCTCAAACTCATGATAACTATAGAGAATAAAGGAGTTCTCTAAATCGAGTGCAAGTGTACACTTCTGTCAAGTTATAATATTTAAGACATCATCTCCACAGGGATTGGATTGCTACTTCAAGCGTTTAAGTTCAAGTGCAAGTAAAATTAAAAACACAAATAAAAGGGGTTTGTTTGGAAAGTTCAATTAAACTAAAGAAAGCAATTAAAATAAAGAGTTGGGAAATAGATTGAGAGAATGGACCAGGTTAAGTTGTGTCATAGTATGGAAACTGCGTTGAACTCGTCTCAAATTTGCATGTAATGCGGACTTAGCTGCCTCGGCGGGTGAATGAATAGGTTGTTGCCGTGGCGGGGCCAGTTCCTTGGCAGGTGAAGATGGATGATGTCTCGACAGGTAGATCGGTAACCTTCAAGGTTCGGCAGAACGTCCTTCAATGATTCCCCCTTATGTCTAAGTTGGAATTCTATCGATGCACACTTCTTGATAATACCTCTCGGCGTAAACCAATGGTGGACATCAACCAGTCTCAAGTTCTTGTTAGCCGCTGAAATTCGTTCTTATCTCTAAGCCGAATTAATCTTCACCGGTTCGATGAAAATCGTGCTTACTTGTTTCGTGAGTTTAACTCTCTCGATGCTCGACAAATAGATGCATTTGCAACAATATCTCTCGATTCAATTGCAAGTAAGATTTGAAACCAAGAATAAGAAAACCTTGAATTAAAATTGCATAACAAATCTTCAACTAATTACAACCGTTTCTCACAACTACTAAGCAACAAAAACACGAACCTAAACTTTCGACTAGGCTCTCTACTCTCTTCTCTCCTCTATGTCTCCCTCAATGCGGTCAAGCCTTGTCTTTATATAGGCGGTTACATGTAAAACCCTACTTGGGGAAGAAGTCTCTCTTTAGAAGGAAGTTAAGTTGGAATTAAATGCAATTAAATGTCTGAGTATTTTATTCCAAAATAACTCCTCTTTTGGGCTTTCTTGGGCTACAAGCTTCTTCCTTAATTGGATCTTCTCACGTCTTCTTTGGCTGCTCCTAGACTCTATTCTTTATGTGACTTGGTTATGTTGATTCAGTAAATTCTCCTCTTCAGATCGCACTCCCTTTTGGTCATTCTCCAATGTCCTGCCGCGGCAGCAGTGCTGGCAGGCAGTCTATCTCGGCGAGCTATTCTCTGACTGCATCAGTACAGTTCTTCTCTGCAATGATGGTTGGTCATGTGTGACTGGATGTGATCATTATGCTTTCTTCTCCGCTCCGACCATTCTTCTCTCATGTTGTCGTGGCAACTGAACCGGCGGCTGTCTCCTCTAACCTGTAATGCAAATGCAAACGAAAATAATATCTTTTCTCCACAAATAATCATAAACACTATAATAAGCTAAGTGAAGCAAAGATATTGTAAAACATGCATGAAAACCTAAATATGAACTAGAATGAGCTTAAGATTAGTAACAATGTGAGCTAAAATGGGCATAAATATAGTACTTTTAAGCACTTTACACACCCCCAAACTCGAACTATTGCTTGTCCTCAAGCGATGCAAACCTAACAAGTACTTACCCATCCTCTAACAAAAAGGAACTTGTCTTTAACTTGATTTCATACCTCAAGGCCGCTGCACCTATATCATTTTAGTGTGTAAGATAACATGAATTTTCTCGGAAACAAACTATAATGCTTGTGATCAAGTGTGTGCCAAATTGTGTACAAGTTGGTTTTCAAGAACTTTCCAAGTGAACAAAAGACTTAGTCAAATTAATTAACTTATTCCTAGAGCCAATTTTGGGCACCTCTAGCGAAAAAAAATTTCTTGTCCACTAGAGCCTGTTTCGGGCACCTCTAGGGTTTGATAGTATGTCTTCTTTACCTACCGTGACAGCTCGTTAAGCATGTGAATTAAAAGTACTAGACATTTAAACAGTCTATGTACACTACATCATTCTATCAATCAACATGCCACAATTGTGTTAAAGATAAAGAGGACTATAGTAAATTTCTAAGTCATCTTCATGCTACCCAAAAATTAAAGTGCTTTTTAATGGTGCGAGATGTTGGCTATTCTATCATAGGCACAAGTTATTGAACAAGTTCTTTTTATTCAAGGTGAGATAAGTATAATGCAACTAAGATGGTGAATTAATATACAACTAAATATGAACTATACTAAGGTAGACTCTCCCTCCCCCAAACTCAAGGCAGGCATTGCCCTCAATGCAACACAAAAAAAATTAACAGAAAATAAAAATAGAAAAACATAAAATAGAAGGAAAAAGAAATAAAAACATATTACCTCAGAAGGGGGGAGAGGTGGAGTTTTTGGCTACTGGTTCTTCCTCATCGGACAGTACCAACGCCCGCCTGCGTAAAGGTGAGGGCGGGGCAAGGTTTTTTTTGCAGTAGACTTGGAGGCCCTTGATGATTGGATTCTGGAGGGTGGTGTTCGTTTTGGCACAATAGGAACATCATCATTAGAGTCTTCTTCTTCTGGATCATCGACGATGACATGGTACTTACGTTTCCTCGATGTTCCTACCGTGGTGGTTGCTGCTATTGGGAACATGGGAGGAGTCTTTGCGACCGAGGAAGAGTCTTATTGTGTTGCCGAGGCGGCTTCGGGTGTTGCCTCGGCGGGTGAGTCTGGAATGGGCTCACTTGCAAGGGCGGCCTCAGTGATCTCCATAGGGAAGATAGGAAAATGAAGCTCAACATTTGGAAATTTCTCTTGGACGAAAGCTCAACAACGGTGTGATAGTTGCGCACAGACTCCATGAATTTTAAGTCCCTATACTCCATCCGTTTCAACTTTTAGTAGATACCGTGGAGCATGAGTATTGGATCGATGCCCAGATGAGTTTCAGGCCCGCCTTGGGCTGATGTGCCTACCGCCGCGACAGAAGGATCATGTTGGTTTTGTCGCTAGTCTCATCTTTCTGGGCTTGGATTTTGTGAGATTGTGGTTGGAATAAAAAACAACTAAAAGAAACAAAGATAAATGTAAAAAGAGTTCTTACCCTAAAATAATAAGAAAAATATAAAGACTAAAGCTAAAAACGAAGATAACAAAACAAATATTTGGAAAATAAAAATAAGTCTGAAAAAATTAAAAACTCTTAGAAAGACCATTTTCATGCATCATCTAAGGTTACTGCATAACCGGGACAACTTGAAGAGGGGCGTTTCTAATACTTCTTATAGTCCATTGGCACCCTCCATCGAGTGACAATATTGCCCAAAAAGAGTTGGGCCAATGTGCTCGCAATTACTCCCCTTTGTATTACCATGGTGGTGGTGTCTTTCTTTCGTGTTCCCTTGTAGTCCATGTATACCTTCCACCTTGCTACTATTCGTGAGGGCATGAATATATTAATAGGAAAAATTATATCAACACCCAACAATTTACTTACCTCATTCTCGGCAAAATCTATCATTGTTGAATGTAGCCTTTGCTGTCGTGGAAACTGCTGCGACAACCAATTGTTATGGTAATCTTCAGTCATAATTTGGTGCAAGTCAAGGGGAAAACCAATTATCTGAAAAGCTTCATCAATCCAATCGTTGTTTCCTTTAGACCTTTCAAAAATCTCCATCAGTAGAGATTTTGATTGCTTCAACTCTATTGGTGTTGGTTCCTCAAGAAATACCTGCAATGGAGAAGGTGAGTTTTTAAAAAATTCACAAGGTTTGGTTATTACCTGCTCATTTTCCATTAGCGAAGTATTGTCATCTTGTTGCTTTTGCATGTGGTCGTGCGAAGGCCATGGCGAAAATGGATGTAAGCAACCTTTGACGAGATGTGCCGAGGAAGTGGCTTCAGGTCTTGCCAAGGCAGTGTTCGTCGCCTCAGTAGAGGTTTCCGCGGCATTCTCAATACTTTTCTCAACCTCATTAAGTGTTGTTATGGCATTGCTCTATTCAAGTTCCTCAACCATTTTTAGGGCAATAGGTTCATCATGTGTTGGGCAGTCTCTCTCATTGGCATTCTCTTGACTTGGTAGTTCTAATCGTTCCTCACATATCGGGGAGTTTTCTTCATATTGCTCTTTGTCCTCTTGCCTTGGGACGTCAGTGTCCCTGGGCAAACCATTTTCTAGGGAATTGGAGGGTGTCGACAGTTGCGGTGGCATCTGTTTCTGCGGCATCTATTGCGGCGACATTTGTGTTGTCACAGCAAAACTATCATGGAAATTTTTTTGAGGTGTTTGATCATACCATGAGAAGTTTTGTTGTTGGTTCCTTCTTTGGTCCTCCATGTAACCATCTACACCGAAGAGGTGAGGGCAATCCTCAAACACATGATGTTCTCCACAAAAAGGCAAGATATTTCCACGGTTTTGGTTCCTTGGGCTTTTCCTAGTGGGAATAGGTAAAGAAGGTCTTCATTGGAGTAATTCCTATATTCCCACATCCATTCTCGAGTACTTTTTCTCGACATGTTGATGTCCTTTTGAATATAATTTTAGAGGAATTTAGGAATTTTTATCATATTTTTATCTCATCCCGAACCTTAATTTCCCTAAACCACCTCTTAACGATTCGAACAACCGATTACCGGTTCCACCGGCCAAACCCGACTCGCAAAACACCTAGACCCAAAACCAGGGTGTTACAGAGAGAGTTAGACTCACGAAACGAGTAAGTATGATTTTCATCCAACCGATGAAGATTAATTCAGCTTAGAGATAAGAACAAATTTCAACGGCTAACAAGAATATGAGACTTGTTGCTGCCCACCATTGGTTTACGCCGATAGGTATTATCAAGAAGTGTGCATCGATCGAATTCCAACTTAGACTTAAGGTGGAATCATTGAAGAACGTTCTGCCGAACCTTGAAGGTTGCTGATCTACCTGTCGAGACATCATCCATCTTCACATGCCAAGGCATTGGCCCCGCCGCGACAACCACATGTTCATTCACTTGCCTAGGCAGCTAAGTCTACATTGCATGCAAATCTGAGACGAGTTCAACACAATTTCCACACTACAATGCAACTTAACATGGCTCATTCTCTAAATTTGTTTTCCCAACTCTTTATTTTAATTGCTTTCTTTAGTTTTATTGAACTTTCCAAACAAACCCCTTTACTTGTGTTTTTAATTTTACTTGTGCATGAACTTAAACTCTTGAAGTAGCAATCCAATCTATGTGGAGACAATATCTTACATACTATAACTTGACAGAAGTGTACCCTTGCACTCGATTTAGAGAACTCCTTTACGCTCTACAAGTTTTTGGCGCCGTTGTCGGGGATTGGCAATATCGACTTCGTTTTTATTTTCTTACACTGTCTTTTTATTTCATTTATCTATAAAAAAATTTAGGTGCGCTACAAGTCAAAAGGACATCAACATGTCGAGAAAAAGTACTCGAGAATGGATGTGGGAATATAGGAATTACTCCAATGAAGACCTTCTTTACCTATTCCCACCAAGAAAAGCCCAAGGAACCAAAACCGTGGAAATATCTTACCTTTTTTTGTGGAGAACATCATGTGTTTGAGGTTTTCCCTCACCTCTTCGATGTAGATGGTTACATGGAGGACCAAAGAAGGAACCAACAACAAAACTTTCCGCCTCCTTCTCCTCCTCCTGGTGGTGACGAAGCCGGTGCGGGAGCAGGCGCTGGAGGTGTCGGACCTCAGGCAGCGCAAGGGAATGCTACTGCTGATATGACACGGTAGATTCAAGCTATAGCTGGGGCTTTTTAGGCAGCGATAGCGGGGATGCATGTGGCCGCACCACAGCCTGGTACTAATGCTGGTTTACCTTTGGAGCATTTACGCAGCTTGGGTGGAACTAAGTTCTGAGGTTTGTCTCTTGAGGGTTCTGAGGCTTGGTTTGAGAGCACCCAAAGGATTCTTGGTTAGATGGGTTGTAATGATGTACAAAATTTGTAACCCCCTTAGTGCGGTCTAGACGGTTAACCCGAACCGAGGTGATTACATGGGGAAAACCGAAGCCAACTCATTAAAGCCAACTTCGATTGACGACCCTTTTTCCTTTTTATCTTTTCTAAATGCAACTTAAGTAATATGTGATCACCAAAGAGCATAGGAAGAAACGACATAGCGATCAGATTTCGTTTAGGGGTTTAATTGCATAAACTAGACATTTAGGGACCAAAATGTAATTTCTACAAATTACAAGGACTTCCCTGATTTTAAAGTTACCTTTATTCAATTAGTCATATTTCATAATTCTCTGTAAATTTTCATCACAATCTGACTAACCAATCATATCCAATTGCATTCATGAAGTTCAGGGACTAAAATACAACGTTTCAAAACATCTTCAGTTGAGATTTAACCAACTTAACGACCCGCGTATCGATACGCCTAAGGAGGGTATTGATACGCCCTCGATGGTCAAACTTCCCAGGCTTGCGTCACCAAACTGTATCTGTACGCTGAGGTATCGTGTAGGTACGCCCTCGTCTAGTGACTAAAGAGAGTATCGATAGGACCCCGTGTATCGGTAGGCCCTCACAAATCAAGCAGGCCGTATCGATACTCTCTGAGGTGTACCGATACGCTGCAGTCTGTAAATGCCTAAAATGCAGATTTTGAACCCCCAACAACCCGTCCAAACCATTCCAACATATAGTTAAACATGCTTGCACACCAATATGCATCAACACTCAAAGGTACAAGCTAAAGAAAAATGTCTAACATCATCATCATCAAAATTAACTTCTAAAGCATGCTCTCTAAGAGTCAAAAACACCAAAAGACCATAAGCATCCCAAAAGGTAAGGCAAATCATCAAAACCAATATAAAGGCCTTTTACAAACCATATAAACCATATAAAACTTGCATCAACAACAAGGAGTCCAAAACACATCTCCCAAAGCAAACCATTAAATCTCATTGCCAAATATCATTACTAAAGTAAATGTAAAACATCACCATACTTGAGCTTAACTACTCCTTGGATCCTCTTAAGCCTCCTTGATGCCCAAAATTCCTCAATTATCTGCATTGTTGGTAAAAGAGAGCGTAAGCACGATAACTTAGTGAGGCATACTCTAAAAACACCAACACAAAAATGCAAGCTTTTAAAATCTCTATCTTGAAATCCATTTCCAAAACCATGCCCTTTCTATCTCATGCTTGAAAACCATTTCAAAGAAAATCACCATTTGAAAACCACATGTACCATCTATCTATCTATCTATCTCATGCATTCAACCAATGCAAATCTCAAGGCAAAGCCACACATGCTTGATATTCAAAAGCATTTCATAAATCTCAAAATCTCATATGCATTTCTCATAGCATAAAAATCATTTCAACATTGGTACATGTGAATCAAATACATTCTCATATATTGGCATTTCATATTCTATCTTTACACGGATATGCGGATTAGCTTGACATAGAGCCAAGTCCTAACCCGGTGGAATCTTACATCACCGGACTCTCATGGCGGTATCTCTCTTTGCCACAAAGCTTGGGTGTTTCACCAAGACCTACCTCGATGGTATCTCTCATAATCAGATTCTCACTTTGGATCGGGATGACATTACCCCATTGCCCGACTCCAAATAACACGTACGAATTTAGTTTATAGTGCACTTTACATCCTATTGGTCGACCAATTATATCTGGTAATCATCTAATCATTTATGCCAATATATTACATTAAAATCATCATCTCACCTACTGTATTGATGCAACATTTCTAAAATCAATCTCATCCCATTTCAAAACTGCAACTCATGCATAGCAATTAGGGGCATCAACCACTTTTCGAGAGCAAATCTAAACATACATACTTCCAAACTTAGGATGGTGTTTCAAACCAATCCTAAATCCCCAAACCTTGTTTCCTTGTCCCTCAATGACTTCTAAAACCATTAGCACACATCGATAATGTTTCGCTTGCTCGCCAAAACGATTTCTAGGCTTCTGGCACTTCCGGATCAACACCAAACGCGTCCGAAGGTGTCTCCCTATTCATTACACGTAAGAGAAGAGGATTAATGCATCATCATGCATTAAAATCACCAACCACTCATTCTAACTCGCTGCTCTACTCAAAACTAGCATTTTAGCTATCCGGAATAACCGAAATCATCTCCAAACTTTCTCAAATCAAAGCCCAACCAAGATCTATCAATTCTAACACTTTCTAAACTTCAATCAACATCAAAAATCACCATAAACACAACCTTATACCTCCAGCAATAGCATATCACCAAAACCACCTCAAAAACCACAAATCTAACATCTCAAACTTAGGAACCCAAACTTATTCTAGATTTATTTGTTAAAACCTCATTCTAAGAATAAAATATAATCCAAAATATGTTATAAATCAACCTCAAAAGAGAGATTAACATAGAAATACGAAAATCACCAAGATCTCATTAAGAATCTTGAATTTAACAACTATTTCATGTTTATAACATTAAAACAACTCAAAAACCATTAACAAAGGATTGATAACTTGGGAATTTCAGTAAAGAACTGATCATTAGAGGAGAAGGACAAAGCTTACCTCTAATGGTTGATCTCTCTTCAATTTGGGCAAGTTTTCTTGAAATCAAAAGGATTTGATGAAACAAAGATAATAAATCTTTTGGAAGATAAAATCTCAGCAAACAAAATTAAAATCAGAGGTTCCTTGATGAGAGAGAAGTGTTTGGCTGATTGGAAGTTGAGAGAAAATGAAAAGAGAAAACTATCGTGAAGTTAGTTATGAAAAGTCAACTTTAATTTTCCTTTTTAATTCTCTTTTATTTCTTTAATTAAATCATTATTAAAAGCTCCCAAATTAAAGAGAAATATGATGAAAACAAATTGTAAAATTAGCTCCTTAAATATTCAAAGTTTCAATCCTTTACAAAACAGTGACTACTCAACTTTTGTAAAAACTGCATTTTGGTCACTATACCAAAATGTAATATTTCCAAATCTCATATTGTAAAATTGTTTTCACCATAATCATTTATATATTAAATGAACATTTTTAGATATTTTTCCATATTTTAAAACATCCCGAACTAGGTGTTCCCTAAACCAACCTCAAGGGTTCAAACCATTCCCGACCGGCCCGATTCAACATCTAAAACATCTAGGCCCAAAACTAGGGCGTTACAAAATTTGTGTTGTGTTGTATCCTTGCTACATGGAGATGCTTATATGTGGTGGATGATCATCACTGCGCGTTTGGAACTTGCTGATGTCACTTCGGAGTTTTTTGGAACTGCTTTCAAGAGGATGTATATGGGTGTTCGCTATCTTGATTAGAAGAAGTGAGAATTCATGTCTTTGGTGCAAGGAAACTTGACCATTTCAGAATATGAGGTTCAGTTTGTTCGGTTGAGCCAATATGCTCCTGAACTGGTTCCTGATGAGGAAAAAAGATGTGAATGTTTCCAATACATGCTTGTGAAGGAGGTCAAGACTTATATATTGGCCTCGGATTACACCAATTTTGATGTCTTAGTCACTCAGGCTTAGGACATCGTGTAGAATTTGGGTTTGGTTGCTCGTTCGAGTGGTTCTGATTCCGAAAAGAGGTCGGCTGAGTATGATGCTAGTAGAGATCGTTATAAGATGCACAAGGATAGGAGGTATCAACCGGATCAAAGGCATGGTGGTGGTAACCCTGGTCGTGGTTAAAAAGGCAAAAATGCTTTTTTTGTACTCTAGAGTGTAACCAGTGAGGTAGAAGGCACACCGAAGAGTGTTGGGGTAATCTAAGTACGTGTTGGAATTGTGGGTCACGAGGTCATATGAAGTGTGATTGTCCACAATCGGTTAGAGATGGACAAGCTTCTTTGCGGGTTGCTGAGTTATATAGAGGCCGTGGGCGCGATCGTGGTAATTTTTAGCGTAAGGAGGATGGACAGAGGAATGTTACTCGTGTTGTTGTTGTTTATCCCGAGGGAGGTGGACAGGCTAGGGTGTATGCACACCAAGATTGATCTAAGATCCGGATATTACCAGTTGAAGGTAAAGGATGTGGATGTGCCTAAGATTGCTTTTCGTACAAGCTACGGGTATTATGACTTTTTGGTGATGTCGTTTGGGTTGACTAATGCCCCTGCCACGTTTATGGACATGATGAATCGAGTGTTTCATGAGATTTTGGATAGGTTTATAGTTGTGTTTATCGATGACATTGTTGGAATTTATGGTGCTCTATTCCTTCAACAGTTCTTGCTCGCCAAGTGGTGGAGAAGTGGGATTTTGGGTGTAAAAGGTGTGGAAGCTAAAAAGATTAAAGACAAGAAGATTTACAGTGGTTCAACCTTCTAACCAAGGTCTACATCCACTACCTTAGCTTCCCACTAAGGATTTCCAATCAATCCACTATTGATTCGTCCCCTTTTCTAGGCTTAGGAGGAAACCCTTACAAACCGATCAAGCTTTCTACCCAAAGCCTTGATCAAACCCTGTTTACAAAGAGATAAAATAAGCAAACTCAAATCCCTCTAATAGGTATTTTTTTGCACAATTAAGCTCTCACCCATTCCTAAAACACTTGAGCAAATCTAACAATTTTGGCTCACTAGTGTTTGTCTATACAATAAATTGGCACTTAAGCACTAAGACAATTTCTTGATCAAATGTTGTATTATAATTGAAGCCTTAACCCTTACTAGATTCTTGGAGGTCCCTTTTATACTCCTCTTTGAGTTTGTAGCCGTTACTAGCCGTTGGGGTTGAATTGGAGCCATTGGAGACTTAATTTCCCACCATAAATGCTGCTATGTAGCTCCCCGTTTCGAAACGCTCGACTCTGTTTCAAAACACTCTTCAAATAGAAAGAGTCGTTGCAGTCTGATGTAGCACCCGTATCGAAACATCCTTGGCCGTATCGAAATGCCTGTATCGAAACACTTGTCCCTGTATCGAAACGCTCTGCATTTAAAAGGTTGTTGGGAAATAGCCGTTGGGGGTTTATGACCGTTGAGGACAATGCCACATAGGCGTATCGAAACGGCAGATGCCATATCGAAACACTATGCAAAATCTTACCCAGATTAAAGCCCGTTTCGAAACCCGTTTCGAAATGTTTTGCCACTGTAAAGACCCGTATCGAAACACCTGGATGGTTTTGTTGGATTTGGCTTTGAAAACACTTAAAACCCTTTTGAAATATCCCCTAAACATAATTTCAAGTTGTTTGGACTTTAGAAATGGTTTTGAATTCTTTTTAACTTTGTCCAAAACATTTTTCAATTATTATATCAAAACATTAGTTCTACAGACATTCTTATGTACTCTCGTACCGAGGAGGATCTTGATAAGCATTTGCAGATCGCGTTGCATGTTTTGTTGGAAAATGAGCTTTATGCTAAGTTAATCAAGTACGAGTTTTGGCTTAAGGAAGTTATTTTCCTTGGACATGTGCTGTCGGCCAAGGGATTCAGGTCGATCCCAAAAAGGTTGGGGCAATGATTAATTGGAAGTCGCCCAAGTAGGTCTATGAGGTGCATAGTTTCCTTGGTTTGGCGGGATATTATCGCAGGTTTGTGGATGGTTTTTCAAGGATTGATGCTCCTTTGAAAAAGTTGTTGCAAAAGGATGTTAAGTTTGAATGGACGGAGGTTAGGCAACAAGCTTTCAAGATGTTGAAGGAAGCGTTGACACATGCTCCTATCTTGATTCAGCCCGAATCAGGTAAAAAGTTTGTGGTTTATAGTGATGCATCCCATGTGGGTTTGGGGTGTGTGTTAATGCAAGAGGGTAGGGTGGTAGCTTATGCATCTCGGCATATGAAAGTGCACGAGCGTAATTACCCTACGCATGATATCAAGTTGGTTGCGGTTGTGTTTGCCTTGAAAATTTAGAGGCATTACCTTTTATGGTGAAAAGTTTACGGTTTACACAGACCACAAAAGTTTGAAGTACTTGATGTCCCAAAAAGAGTTGAATCTTAGGTAACGATGGTGGTTGGAGTTGCTTAAAGATTACGACTTGACGATCGAGTACCATCCGGGGAAGGCTAATGTTGTAGTCGATGCCTTGAGTAGAAAGGTAGTTGTAGAGTTGAGGGAGATGTTTGCTCGTTTGAGTATATCACGAGATGGTGGTTTGGTGGCTGAATTACAAATGAAACCCTCGTTGGTAGACTTGATTCAAGAGAAACAGTTGTTGGATGATTCGTTGGTACCGCATGTACATGACATTGCGAAATGAAATCCAACAGACTTTTGTTTCAATGATGATCGTGTTTTGTGCTTTAAGAGTCGAATAGTTGTGCCGGAGGATGTTTAGTTGAGGCGCACCATTTTGACTGAGGTGCATAGTAGTCCTTTTGCCATGCATCCTAGTAGTACAAAGTATCATGGGTTGAAGGATGAGTACTATTGGGTTGGTTTAAAGAAAGATGTGGATGATTTTATTAGTAAGTGCATGATTTGTCAGTGTGTTAAAGCTGGGAATCAATTTCCTTCTAGATTGTTGCAACCGTTGAACATTCCAGAATGGAAATGGGAGATAATCACCATGGATTTCATGACTGGTTTGCCTTTGACACCATCCAAGAAAATTTCCATTTGGGTGATTGTTGATCATTTTACAAAGTATGCGCATTTCCTGGCGATGCATACTACATATACGTTAGACAAACTGGAGGATTTGTACATCTCGGATATTGTGAGGTTGCATGGGGTGGCTAAGTCCATTGTTTCAGATCGATATATGTGTTTCACAGCAAGGTTTTAGGAGTGTTTACATCAAGCGTTGAGTACGCGTTTGAGTTCCAGTACTTAGTATCATCTGCAGACGGATGGTAAGTCTGAACGAGTTATCCAAGTGTTGGAGGATATGTTGAGGTGTTTCATCATTGATTTCCAATGATCTTGGGAGAAACAGATACCTTTGGTGGAGTTTGCTTATAATAACAGTTATCAAGCAAGCATTCAAATGGCTCCTTATGAGGCTTTGTATGGAAGAAAGTGTAGAACGCCTCTTTGTTGGGCGGAAGTGGGGTAGAAGTTTTATCTTTGCCTAATGTGTTGAAGGGCACTACGGAAAAAGTGAAGATCGTTAGTGAGCGATTGAATGCGGCTTTAGATCGGCAAAAGTCTTACGCGGATTTGAAGCGTAAGGAAGTTGAGTATGATGTAGGTCATAAGGTGTTTTTGGAGGTTTCACCTTGGAAAAAGGTGATGAGATTTGGCCAGAAAGGCAAGTTGAGTCCGAGGTTTATTGGACTGTATGAGGTGCTTGAGCGTGTTGGACTTGTTGCTTATAGGTTGAGTTTGCCTCTCGAGTTGGAGAAGATACATGATGTTTTCCATGTATGCATGCTTTGGAGGTATAGATCGGATCCGTCTCATGTTATGTTTGTTAAGGAGATAGAGTTAAATCCAGATTTGTCCTATGATGAAGAACTAGTCGAGATCTTGGATTCAGACAGCAAGGTTCCTCATGGTAAGAACTTCGAGTTGGTCAAGGTCTTGTGGCGACATCGTGGTGTAAAGGAAGCCACGTGGGAAAGGAATGATGACATGATGAAGCAGTTCCCTTATCTTTTTCCATCAAGTAAATTTCGAGGACGAAATTTCCTAAGTGGGGAGAGTTGTAACACCCCGGTTTTGGGCCTATGAGTTTTTAAGGCTGAATCGAGGTTCGTAGGACCTAGACTAGAGATCTGGATTAGTTTGGGAATGGTTCAGGGAAAACATGGTTCGTATGTGGTAAAATTTTGAGAAAATGACTTTTGGAAGATTGACATTTTGGTTTAGTGACTAATTTGTAAAAGTTGTAAAATCTATTTTTAAGGACTATTTTGAAAGAGGGCCAAAAATTAGAATCTTTAGGGAGCTATTACACCAAGGTGTTATCAGTTTTTCCCTTGTTTTATTATTTTTAAAAGATTTAATAAATTGATTTATTAAATGGGTTTTAATAAAAAGGATTTTAAAAGGCTAAAACATTTTCTTATGTAACTACTTTTCTCCTAATTTTTCTCTCAACTTTCCCATTAGCCAAACTATTTTCTCCGCACTAAAATCTCCAGAGATTTATCTCTTTAAACCCACTTTTGATTTATAAATGGTTCTCATGGATTTCTACATCAACTAGCTATGGATTTCTTCAAGATTTTCATCTAAATCATTGCAATGAAGGGAAAAAGCTTGTGTTAGAGGTGATCTTTTTTTATCTCCTCTAATCAAGGTTCTTTAATGAAATTATCAAGTCTTTGGCTCTCTAATTATGTTTATTAATAAAGTTTTATAATTTATTTGATGAAAATGGTTAGATCAAGCTTTGAAATATGATTTCTCAAGATTTTCGTAATGATACTGTTTTGGTTAATTTGGGATTGATTGTAATCTTGTTTTCGGGTGTTAAATGATGTTGAAATAAAGGTTTTATCATAGTAATTCTGAAATGAATTGGATCTCTAGTTGTTAGGTTGTTAGATTTAGGGTTTTTGTGGTGATAATGTGGTTTTGGTGTTGCTGGAGATATAAGGGTGCAATTAGGTTGTTTTGGATGTTAATTGATGATTAAAAATGGATGGAAGTGTTAGATTTTGGTTGGGTTGAGTTTGTAGAGTAATCAAATATGTTTTCGGCTGTTTCGGATAGACGTTCTAGATTTTTGGGCAGAGCAGCATGGTGGTTTTGGTTGCTGGTGATTTTAATGCATTGAGATACATTAATCCTCTGTTCTTGTGTGGTATAAACATGGGGAGAACATATCGGAAGCAATCTGTGAAGTTTCGAGAGCTTCGGAAGCTTGAATACTCTTCAACAAAGCAAGAGAGGCGTTGTCGGTGAGTGGAATTGGTTTTAAAGCCTTTCAAAGACTTGAAAGCAAGGTTTGGGGGTTTAGATTGAGTTTGAAACACTAATCTAAGTTCGGAAGTAAGTTTGAGATGTTTCGCTCTCGTTTCTCGATTTGTATCCCATTGATTTATATGATCATGCTCATGTTTTGAAGATAGATGTAAAGTTACTATTTTATGCATGTTTTGAGAAATAGTTTGATGACTATATGATCCCATGAGATAGAGTTGTGAATTTGAAAAGATAGAGCTTGTTGAGAAAATGTTATGCATTGTTTATATTTTGAAATGGGATGAGAAATGGTATATGATTATGCATTGAAAAACTCTAGGTTAATGATGTTTAAAAGTGTATATTAGCATGAGATGAGATTACTTTTACCGGATATAATTGGTCGACCAATAGGATGAGAAGTGCACTATAATATACAAAATTTGTACGTGCTCTTCGGTTCGGGCAATGGGGGTAGTGCCATCCCGTTCCAAAGTGAGAGTGTGGAGATGAGAGATTCCACCACAGTAGGTCTTGATGATGAGAGATTCTATCAAGCTTTGTGGCGATGAGAGATACCGCCATAAGAGTTCACTGATGTGAGATTCCACCGAGGTAGGACTTGACGTTGTGAGATTCCGCCAAGCTATCTGCATATCCGAGTAATGTTGCTAAAATGCCAATATATGAGATTCATATGTACCTTGTTTATAAATTATTTAATGAATTGAGTTTTGTATATGAGATTATGCTTTGAGAAATGCTTTTGAGAAACAAACATGTGTAGTTTTGCTTTGAGATTATGCATTTGGGTTAATGCATGAGATAGATGGTACATGTGGTTCTAATGGTGTGGTTTTTTCTTTGAAAATGATTTCAAGCATGAGATAGAGTTTTCTAATTGAGAAATGGTTTTAAAATGCATTGTTGTTTTTTGTTTGTTTTGGGCATCCCTCACTAGGCATTATTGCTTACGCTCTCTTTTTCCCAACAATGCAGAGAAATAGCATCCTTTGGGCAGCAAAGAGGAAGAAGGAACCCAAGGAGTTAGACTTAGCTCAAGTATGGTTTTATGTTTTCCTTTTAGTAATAATCAGCAATGGGGGGATGCCTTTATGTTTTAGGAGAGTGTATTTTGAAACTCTCTGTTTTGTGGCAAGTTTGTGATGCCTTTGATGACTTGTAAAAGGCCTTTACTCGTTGATATTTGCTTCGGTTTGTGTTTTGGCTCTTGAGTGGTCATTTTGTATAGGTTGCATGCCTATAGATTTTCTTAATGCATATTGTCATGCTATGTTGTTGAGATTGTCATGTATGGTTGAGATTTGATGCTTAGATAAGTTGTATGCATGTTGGATGCATGTTAGAATGATTTTGATTGGATTAAAGTGTGAAGAACCAGCAAAAAGTTTCATTACAGACTTAGATGTTTCGGTACGCCTAAGGCTATACCAAAATAGTGTGCCTGAAATGGCCTTAGGGTTTTGAAACAGAGGCAAGTGTTTCGATACGGGCTACTTAAGGTTGGCTACTAGAATCTCGTGTTCCGAAACACTATTGAGGGTGTTTCGATACAAGACCGGGCTTCGGGACGGTTGAACCTGTTCCAAAACGGGCGTTCCGATACAGAGCAACCTATACCGAAACACCCAACTGTTAAGTTGGTTATTGGAATCTTTTGAAGTTCTGTTTCTTTACGTTTTGGTCCCTGAATGTTGTGGTTGCAATTAAATGAGCTTGAATGATTGTTTTGAGCTGAGTTTTGACAGAGAGGCGTGTAATGTGACTAATTAAAGTTTGGTAACTTAAAAATGGAATATGTCCCTGTAATTTGATAAAATTACAAAATTTTCCCTAAAATGTGCTTGTGTTCAACTAGGTCCCTAAACATTATCTAATCGAGTTGCAAATTGTTCCACTGCAAGTTTATCGCTTAGGATAATAAAGAGCATCTAGACAAGATAAAATGAAAAAAATTAGGGTCGTTTATTGAGGTAAACTTCTCGGTTTACTTTAATGTTCCTCGTGTGACCTATTAAATTCGGTCTTTCGTCCAGACCGGGTCGAGGGAATTACATTTATATTTTTGTTTTGGACTTGTAAATGGCTTTTAATGTTTGGATTATGCTTTGCTATGGTTTTTGGTATCTTACTTGATGTGGTTTTAGGAAGCATGCCTATAGATTCCTTTTTGAAGCATGATGCAATGATATGATGTTGAATATGCTATGTTTGATTGAGGATCGATCTTTAGATATGTTGTATATGTCTTAGAAGCATGACTAAGTGGATTGCTTAGCTTAATTGTATGTTAAAACTAGCAAAAATGGGCATTTTAGGCCCAGGCGTATCGGTACGTGGGGTACCGTCTTGGTACGGGTGGGCCAAATTGGGCTTAGCGTATCGGTACGGGGAGACCCGTATCGATACGGTTTTAGAATAAAATGGTTGAGCTAATCTTCCACGTGTGACTCGTTTGGTTCGATCTCGCATCTAGGTCGGGTCGATGGGGTTATATTTGTTTGTATCAGAGCCATGATTGCGATATTTGGGAGGTAAGTTGTGATACATTAGTGTTGTTGTTGATTGCTTGAACCAATTTTGTAATAATTTTGAATGTTGATATTGGCTAAGTGTTGATGATTGTTATGCATGGTGATTGTTATATATATGCTTATCGTAATATGCTTTGTGGGGTAAGATTTCGAAGGATTAGGATGTAGGTAAGTTGTTGTGATGTTGTTGTGAATTGCATTATGTTGTTTGCTATGCTCGATGGTTGCAATATGTACGTTTGTTGCCTTATGCCATGTTGGAGAGAAAGTTGGGATGACCATTGCCTTATTACTATAGTTTGAAAAGTTTTCTGAAATGTTTGATTTGAAAATGAAGTCTTAGATCTTTGCTTCAAGCTGGCATGATTGTTTAGTTTGGTTTGTTATCATGCCTTAGACATAATAGCACGATGGGACCGAGGAGAGAGTTGCGATCTGGTACGATTGCTGCTGTCACAGGGCAGGGAAATTAAGAGAATGAAATACCTCTTGGAGGGATTCCACCTCCTCCGCCTATTCCACTTGAGAATGTGGAGCAAGTACCACCTGAACCAGCGGGGCCAGTGTTGGGTGATTTGACACCTTTGGTTTAGGCGATGACTGGAGCTTTAAAGGCTGTTGTTGCTGGAGTGCATGTACAAGCACCAGCTAATGGGTAAACAAGGTTGCCGTTAGAGCATTTACGTAGTTTGGGCAGTGTTGAGTATCGTGGTTTGTCACCCGAGGCATTTGAGGCTTGGATGGCCAGTACGATCTGGATTTTGGAACAGATGGTGTGCAATGAGGCTCGCAAGCCGGGATGTGTTGTTTCCCTATTACAAGGTGATGCTTACAGTTGGTGGACGACTATAACTGTGGCTATGGAGCCTAATGATGTGGATTGGGAGTTTTTCCAAGCCGCCTTTAAGAAGAAGTATCTAGGACTTAGATACTTGGATGATAAGAAACGTGAGTTCATGCCTTTGGTTCAGGGTAACATGATTGTGGCTGAGTATGAGGTTCAATTTGTTCGTTTGAGCCAGTATGCTCCAGAGTTGTTGCCGAGTGATCGGCATCGTTGTGACCATTTCCGTTATGTCTTGGTGCAAGAAGTGAAGACTTACATGTTGGCCTCTAATTATACGGATTTTGATGTGTTAGTGACACGAGCAAAGGATACTGAACAGAATTTGGGTATTTATTCTCGTAAGAGTGGTGATAGCTATGCTATTGCCTCTATATTTATGCCTCTTTTCTATAGAAATTGTTTTTTTTTCAAGTGCATTACATTTCATGTAGGCTGCATTTTTAGTATATTATGGTTGCTTTTCAATTTATTGCTCGTGTGGAGTTGGTGTTGCGTGAAAGGTGGTTTTTGGTTGTTTCTGTGCAGGATGACATAACTGAATGTGAGGGAAGAAGCAAGGAAAAAATGCTATAGCAAAGAAGGAGAAGGAAGGCTAGCTGGCGCACGAAAGTACAAGCACGTGAAGTGCAGGAAAGGACGTCTGACATTGTCAGACAGCTTTATGTAGCAGCCGCACTCCATCTGCAGACCATCCTTTTTGTCCCCTGGTGGACAGAACTTGTCGGAGGATATTCGGTTGGATCCTTAACGAGATACCAAGGCACCAAAACCCTAGAAGACCACCCTCCCACTATATAAAGGCTTCATCACTTCGAGGCAAAAGAGGAGAGCAGACGAGAGAAAAGTCTACGAAAGGAAGCACAACAGAGGGGAGGAGCACTTCATCGTTGACCAGACTTGGTGTCCTTCATCGGGAAGCTCGAGGCGTGGCCTCACTGTCCTCTTTCGAGGCGGTGAGCCTGAGGCGGTCATGGCAGTCCACCGGTGAACTGGAGTTTATCTTTCCTTTTTGCTATAGCATTTATTAATCTGGAGGGTTGTATACGAATGATATGTTTGAATATTACCCACCCATTAATTGTCTTAGATGGCTTGGGTTTTGCTGGATGATAATCTTTTTATTTCCTTAATCTCATGTTGATGTCTTAGCCAATAGTGACAATTAGAGTAATGTGTGACAACCTATGAAAGATGGTCATTGCTTTAGCATTAGCTAGGAGGAGTGATCGAAAGAACTAGCCTTAGATCTTCATAAACAATGGAGTAACCACCAAGGGGAAGGACTCCAACCTACCTTAGAGATAAGTGATAGGTTTAAACGGCTAAGAGGGGTGGAGATTAGGAGAGTAAAGTGTTGGAGTCAAGCTTAGAGGTATTGTTGTAGCATTTTAGTCTCCCAGCCTTCTTGCTAGAGATAGTTTAGTAGTAGCCTAAGTAAATCCCGCCGAGCATAGTGAGAGAACTAGGATTCGTTAGCAGTGTTGAGAGGTTTGAGAGGATTATCCTTCAGGAGCTAGCTAGCCATTCCATAGAGAGCTTCGTATCCGAGAGAGGGCCTATCAGTCATTGATTATCTCTTCTCTGTTTGCTTGTTTTGTTATCGCATTTTCTCTCATTCATTCTGCCTCACCTTACTCACATTACAATTTTGTTACTATAGCAATTTGGAAACGGAACTGTGTTCACCTCCAATCCCTGTAGAGACGATACTCACTCATCATTTTATTACTCGTTCGACGTGTATACTTGCACCATTTGCGTATCGTTTATAGTCATTGCACGAACGCAACAAGTTTTTGGTGTCGCTGCCGGGGATTGGCAATTGGTTGTTTACAATTTTTATTTTCATTTTGCTTTCTATTTCCACGTTGTAAATATTCACCTGTTTTGTTGTTTTACTTTTCTTTTGAGGTACTCTTCTAGTTTAAGACCAAGAGAAGCTAGAGTCATGGAACCAACACCTATTAATGCAGATGCTATGGCAAATGGTCAGGGAGTAGCAGCTCGACCACGAACCATTTTGGATCATCTAACTCCTAGTTTGGATGATCTTCATCCAGGAATAGTAGCTCCAAAAATTCAGGCATCCCATTTCGAACTTAAACCCGTCATGTTCAACATGTTGAGCAACATTGGACAGTATGGTGGCTTGCCTCATGGAGATGCTAGACAGCACATTCGTGCTTTCTTGGGTATTTGTGGGTGCATGAGGATGTGTTGAAATTAAAGTTGTTTCCATATTCGTTAAGAGATCGTGCTAGAGCATGGCTAAGTGGGGTGCCAGCCGGATCAATTCAAAGTTGGACCGATTTATGCAATAACTTTTTGCTATGGTATAGTCCACCAGTGATGAACGCCCAGTTGAGGAATGATATTGCGTCTTTTCGTCAGTCTGATGACGAATCTATGTATGAAAGCTGGGACCGATTTAAGGGATTGTTGAGGAAATGCTCTCTCCATGGGTATCATGAGTGGACCCAGGTGGTTATGTTCTATAATGGTGTCAATGCGTCCACAAGGATGTTGATACATGCTGCGGCAAATGGGACATTGTTGGACAAGTCACCAGAAGAAGCATTTAATATCCTTGACAAGGCAGCCAACAACGATTATCAGTTCCCAACAGGAAGGCTTGGAATAGGGAGGAAAAGACAAGCTGCCAAGGAGAGTGAAGTTGACAACTCAAATACTGAATCAGTTGGCCAACATCACAGATTTGCTTAAGAATCTACAGCGTTCCAATGAGGTGAAGGAAGTTAAGGCAGTAAGGTCATGCCTAAGATGCGATGGCAATCACAATCTTAACGATTGCCCTGATAATCCAAAATCTACCAACTATGTGAGGAACTATAACCATAGATACAACAGCCCAGGATGGTGTCAACACCCAAACCTGAGTTGGGATATCCAGGGGTACAGCAACATTTCGGCCAATCAAATGTCATAGCAAAATACGCAAGAGGTACACCAATCCTGTCAGAATAAGCCATGGCAAAACTAGAAAGGAGCAACACCTTCATCAAGCAGTTCATTGGAGTCTACTTTTAAGGAGTTCATGGCTATGACAAAGGATTTCATGGGAACCACTAAAGTTATGCTACAGGATCAAGCAACACACATCAAAAATCAGGGAATTCTTCTACAAAACCATAGTGTATCCTTACAAGCTTTAGAAATTCAAGTGGGCCAGATAGTTCAAACCTTGCATATGCGACCACAAGGAAGTCTGCCTAGTGACACTGAAGCCATTAAGCACCATGGCAAGGAACAATGTAGTGCACTCACACTACAGAGTAGCACAGATATTAACCAAGGTGATAAGTTTGGGGGTGGAGAAAAGGACGAAGTCCAACCCAGCTTACTACAACAACAAGCTACAACAGATCTGGCCAAACCATCTCCACGACTCTCTCAAAAACTCAAAAGGCAAGAAGATCTTCAATTTGGAAGGAATATCATTACAAAGAAGAGAAAGGTGGAAAAGCACGAGATGGTTGCTATAGCAAAGGATTGCTACTACATTTGGAGAAAACGCCTACCAAAAAGAAAATACCCAGGAAGCTTTATTATCCCCTACTCTATCATAGATAAGTTTGTTGGAAGAGCATTGTGTGATTTGGGATCGAGTGTGAACCTAATGCCTAAATCCAAATTTTAGAAGCTAGGGTTAAGGGATGTCAAGACTACTGGGGTTGCGCTACAACTTGCTGATCACTCTGAAGTCCAACCAGAAGGAACAGTTGAGAATGGCATAGTAAAAGTTGATCATTTTGCTTTCCCAGTTGATTTCTTGATCCTGGATTGTGAAGAAGACAACGATGCCCCTATTATTCTAGGAAGGCCATTTTTAGCTACAGGGCGAGCCTTGATTGACTGTGAGATGGGTAAAGTCACACTGAGAGTGGGTGAAGAAACAGTTACCTTTAATATACATAACACCCTTCATGAGAGGTTAATGGAAGATAGGCACTACAATACTATATCATGGGATGAGCTACAAGAACTTTGTTGTAGCATCAACATTCAGAAGAAAGCCTTTGTTGGACCAGTTCAAGAGAAAGAATTTAAGAACCTGACCAAGGAAGGGAACCCAAATGCTGAAAATCACTCAAACGAAGTGTGGCTAGCCACGTCTCACCTCATCCTTCCTGACCCTTGATAGTATGCCTCCTAACCTTTTCTTTTTGCTTTAGCATTTTCAATAAACAGTAGTTAGTTTGTTTTTGTGTGTTTTTACCTTTGTTCTTATCTTTAATTTGTCCTTTCTTTTAATTTATTATTCTACAAATTCCGTATCATAGTACATGTCATTTGTAGTGTTGATCAGTTGTACAGGTGGTACATCAAAAAGGGATTTATTTTACTGGTTGATAAAGGAGATTAGAGTTTGTAGGGAACAAAATTTGTCTTGACTTGGGAGTTGGAGCGACATAGGATAAGGAGGGGAATAAAAAGGACACTATAAAAATGGGGAATTATTAGAGAGAATAAACCCTAGCCACATATAACCTAGTTCTCTCTCCTATTTTTTCTTCAATCAATTAAGAACCATTTTCTCTCTCTTGACAAAAGACGGCCCCCATCAACCTCAACCTTCTCTCCTTATTAAGGAGAGTCAGAGGTTAGCCGTTTCCCAAGGAAACTTCCCACACGTTTCCTACCCACTCTCTTCTCCAATCGTCCTTACGCTTCATCTTCTTCACTCAACCTCAACCCATTCAACTCTTCTCTTTATTTTCTTCCCAACAAAAACATTTGTTTCCCTAGAAAGACCAAAAGACCTACTTTCAAGCCTCCAACAATGGTCCGCTGTAAAAATGTCTATGGTGCTACATCCAGTTCATAGAACCCACCATCCATCAAGATCAAACTCTTCTACGATGAAGCAGCCCGTGAAAGATGGGTAAGTCGAAAAGATAGAAAGCTACTACCAGAGCAAGGACTCCGATTCCCTGAGGAAAATGAGAAGAACTTCTAGTCAGTCCTGCTTGATGTCATAGCCAAGCACAACTGAAGAAAGCTAGTTGAGCACCCTCAAGGCATATGTGTCCCATTAGTGAAGGAATTCTATGCGCCATTGACTATCCCAACATAGTCAAGTGTCCACGTTAGAGGAGAACAAGTGAAATTCACTGCTGCAGCAGTGAATAAATTTTACAGCCTGAAAAACGTAGTGGATGAGCATGGTAGTTTTATTGATGGGCTAGACGACAAAGCGCAAGAAGAAACCGTAAAGGAACTATGTTTTCAAGGGACAGAACTCAACAAGAACACCATGACAGTAGAGAGGGGGAGGCTAAAGCCTGAAGTAAAATTATGGAATCATCTGCTCCGAACGAGACTGATGCCCACATTGCACACAACCACGGTACATCTATCTCGTCTACTAATTATTCATTCCATAATTAATGGTTGACAAATTGATATAGGGAAATTGGTGGTGGATGAGGTTTACGCATGCCTTAAGAGAAGCAAAAGCCCTTTAATTTTCCCAAATCTGATAACCGCCCTCTACCGAAGGAAGGAAGTGTTTGAAAACCCGGCTAAGGACGATCGAATGGAGAGCAAAAAGGGGTTGACACCTGCCCAGATTCCTCAGCTGAAGGGCTTTGATGAGAATGCTCCAAACGAGACCCTGGAGGGAGGAGCCAAGAGCTTTGCTACAGCATTAGTTGCTAAAGCAACCCACCTTGCCATTGAGCTTCACGGTTTGAGGGTGCAGCTGAGCACCTATTACAAATACGCCAACAAGAGGGATGTGGCTATCTCACAGTGCTTCTCCGAGGTCTAGCCGGGAATTGCAATCCAGTTTCCCCCTTTTCCTAAGGAACTCCTCGTCACTCCTGAACCTCAAGACCAGAATGCTGCAGCAAGTACGCCCCGACCACCAGCCTAGAAGAGAAAGTTAACATCTCGGAAGAGAGTCAACCCAACGCCTGCCCGTGAACCAAAAACACAAGACCCCTCAGCTCAAAAGTCACAGCAAATTGGTCATGCTTCCACACTCACCAAGAAGAGAACACGAAGCACAAAACCTGCTACAGCATCATCGCAGCCACTTGAATCGCAAAGGGAGCCAGCCACCACTTTGAGTGACGACGATCAGCCTATGGCTGACGTTGCCCCCACCACTGGAACCAATCCTGTTGTGCTCCCATCTGAGAATGCTACAGCATCCAAGCCAAAACGTTACAAACGCACAGCAAGGTGCACTGTCAAACCAACTGATCCGACCCCTGCCCTATCTGATGATAGTGCAACCTCAACAGTTCCAATGGCGCACGACAACCACTCCACAGATGACACAAGTGATAATTGACCTCAGCACCCATGAGGTACATTTTTTCTTTTTAGTTTTCATTCTTTTTAGTTTAATTTTGCATCAGCATTTTGCATAACATTTTTTCATGCATCGAGGACGACGCTTCTCCAAGTTTGGGGATGTTTCGCCTTCGCTTAGTCTAGGACCATAGCATTTGCATCGTAAGATTAGACAAAAGTTTTGCTATGGCATTCTGTTTAGCTAGGAAGAAATATGCTAATGTGTTGATAATGCTTAATGATGATCATTCGAAATTCAATAGGCCTGAACTTAAAATTTTACAACTGCAAGAGACTTAAAGAACTATCTTAAGAGTGAGTTTGCTATAGAAAATAATTTTAGACACAAATTGCTTTCTTTCTCTGCTTGGTAGGTTTAGAAAAACTTTTTAGGAAGGACTTTAGTAATGCCTTGCATGAAAGAAAGAAAAATGAGCTTAAAAGAAAAATAAGACTCCCATGTGCCTTAAAACTGAACATTGAATAAATGTTATAGCATAACTGTAGAAGGACACTCCGCTGTGCAGTCTTCAGGCCATAAAATGTTCAAAAAAATGAGATAGAAAAAGAAACAAAATAAATAAGTGGAAATGAAAAGCACATGAGTGAATGAAAGTTGTCACGGGATGACTCTACCTACTAGCTCGGGGGTGAGAGGTATGCTCCCTGCTCATCTAGAGTTAAGGACGGTAGGTGTGATGAGCTGACACCCTTCGCAACAGTACCTCTTTCATTTTTGTAGGAGTCTGTAATACTTGAAAATTTCATTGCTAAGGCATTATTATTGAGCTTCCTTAAAAAAATTTCTTCGCATATCATGCATAGCTTGAAAGTTGTTGATACTGAATGCATATCTTTTTCTGAAAGCTGAAACACTGTTGTAGTATTAATTCCTCACTAAATCTTTTCCATAGCATCCCTTTTGTTTATTTTTACTCATTGCTTGAGGACAAGCAATAGCTTAAGTTTGGGGGTGTGATAGCTATGCTATTACCTCTATATTTATGTCTCTTTGCTATAGCAATTGCTTGTTTTCAAGTGCATTACATTGCATGTAGGCTGCATTTTTAGTATATTATGGGTGTTTTTCAATTTATTGCTCGTGTGGAGTTGGTGCTGCGTGAAAGGTGGTTTTTTGTTGTTTGTGTGCAGGATGACAGAACAGAATGCGAGGGAAGAAGCAAGGAACAAAATGCTATAGCAAATAAGGAGAAAGAAGGCTAGCTGGCGCACGAAAGTACAAGCACGTGAAGTGCAGGAAAGGATGTCTGACACTGTCAGACTGCTTTATGCAGCAGCCGCACTCCATCTACAGACCGTCCTTTTTGTCTCCTGGTGGACAGAGCTTGTCGGAGGATATTCGTTGGGATCCCCAACGAGATACCAAGGCACCAAAACCCTAGAAGACCACCCTCCCACTATATAAAGGCTTCATCACTTCGAGGCAAGAGAGGTGAGCGGACGAGAGAAAAGTGTGTGAAAGGAAGCACAACAGAGGGGAGGAGCACTTCATCGTGGACCAGGCATGGTGTCCTTCATTGGGAAGCTCGAGGCGTGGCCTCACCGTCCTCTTCCGAGGCGGTGAGCCTAAGGCGGTCATGGCAGTCCACCGGCGAACTAGGAGTTTATCTTTCCTTTTTGCTATAGAATTTATTAATCTGGAGGGTTGTATGAGAATGATACGTTTGAATATTGCCCAGCCATGAACTGTATTAGATGGCTTGGGTTTTGCTGGATGATACTCTTTTTATTTCCTTAATCTCATGTTGATGTTTACCGTTCTCTCTTGAGCTTTGCTTTCTTTATGATATGCTTAATTTCCTTGAAGTTGTAAGAGCTTAGGGTTGTTAGTGCTTTGAGATATAAGCCATACCTTAAGCGCCTTCGAGAGTTGGTCTTTCTTTAGGAACAACCCAGGGTTGTAAGAGATTAGGGATGTTAGTGCCTTGAGAGACAACTATTCCTTATGATGCCTTCGAAAGATGGTTGTTCCCTAGGTGCATATGGGGGTAGTCATTAAGAGAGTAAGCCTTAGCCAATAGTGACAGTTAGAGTAGTGTGTGACAACCTTCGAAAGAAGGTCATTGCTTTAGCATTAGCTAGGGGGAGTGATCGAAAGAACTAGCCTTAGATCTTCATAAACAATGGAGTAACCACCAAGGGGAAGGGCTCCAACCTACCTTAGAGATAAGTGATAGGTTTAAACGGCTAAGAGGGATAGAGATTAGGGTAGTAAAGTGTTGGAGTCAAGCCGAGAGGTATTGCTGTAGCATTTTAGTCTCCCAGCCTTCTTGCTAGAGATAGTTTAGTAGCAGCCTAAGTAAATCCCACCGAGCATAGTGAGAGAACTGGGATTCGTTAGCAGTGTTGAGAGGTTTGAGAGGATTATCCTTCAGGAGCTAGCCAACCATTCCATAGAGAGCTTCGTATCCGAGAGAGGACCTATCTGCCATTGATTATCTCTTCTATGTTTGCTTGTTTTGTTACCACATTTTCTCTCATTCATTCTACCTCAGCATACTCACATTACAATTTGGTTACTATAGCAATTTGGAAACGGAACTGTGTTCACCTCCAATCCCTATGGAGACGGTACTCACTCATCACTTTATTACTCGTTCGACGTGTATACTTGCACCATTTGCGTATCATTTATAGTCACTGCACGAACACAACAAGTGGTTCTAACTCGGGTAAAAGAGCTGCAGATTCTAGCTTTAAGGGTGGACAGTTTAAGAGACATCATGATCGTAGGTATCGTCCTAAGCAGAGGCGAGGTGCTATTGGGCGTGGTACGCCAGATCAGGGTAATTGGGTGAGATCTGAGCAAAACGCTTGTTAGGTATGTGGATCACGTGAACACATGAGGCGAGATTTTCCATGTTTAGTTCGCGAAGGACAAGCTTCTACTACTGTTGTGGCTAACTCTTGTTGGAGCTGTGGATCGAGTGATCACATTAGACGTTATTGTTCATTATTGGTTGGTAGTGGTCAGGCTAGAGCACCTGTTGTAGCACCATAGAAAGGTCATGGGTGCGGTCGTGGTAACTTCCAACGTAGGGAGGATGGTCATATGACTGTGGCACATGTAGTGGCGCTTCAACCTGAGGGTGGTGGTCCTGCGAGGGTGTACACACATCACGAGGGACGCAATGACACCGATGTGATTGCAGGTACTTTTACTTTGCAATCGTTGTTGTTGTTTTCTTTGGTTGATTCAGGTTCTACGCATTCATACATATTGAGTGAGCATGCACATTTGCTTGATATCCCTGTTGAGATGTTAGATGTGGGAATGCTAGTAACTAGTTCTTTTTGTAAAACAATTGTTACAAGAAGGTTGTTTAGGAGATGTCCTTTAACTGTTCAAGGTCATGTGTTTGCGGTTGATCTAATGGAGTTGTTGTTTCATGGTTTTGATGTAATCCTAGGTATGGATTGGTTAACCGAATATAAGGTTGTGGTTGACTTTGAATCCAACCGAGTTACCTTGAAACTTGCTAATGATTACGAGGTGATAATCATGGGGAAGAATGTAAAATTCTTGTCTAACGATGTTTCAGCTTTAGAAGCGAAACGGTTGATGGATTCGAGATGTGAAGCTTTCTTGGATTATGTTATGAATCTGGAGTCGAAGGAGGTACACATTCAAGATATGCGTACAGTATGTGAGTTTCTATGAGTGTTTTCGGAGGAGTTGCATGGGTTTGCCGCCCAATAGAGAGGTTGAGTTTGGCATTGAGTTGTATGAAAATACATCTCCAGTGTCTATTGCTCCCTATCAAATGGCACCAAAGGAATTGAAAGAGTTGAAGATGCAACTTCAGAAGTTGCTTGATAGAGGGTTCATTAGGCCTAGTGTTTCACCTTGGGGTGTGTCGGTGTTATTTGTGAAGAAGAAGGATGGCACGATGCAGATGTGCATTGATTATCGACAACTGAACAAGTTGACGATTAAGAACAAGTGTCATTTGCCAAGGATTGATGATTTGTTTGACCAGTTTTGAGGTGCTTCAATGTTTTCTAAGATTGATCTGAGGTCTGGTATTATCAGTTGAAGGTGAAGGATGTGGACGTATCTAAGACTGTTGTAACGCCTCAATTTTGGGCCTAGAAGTTTCTAGGTTAGTTTCGGGGTCCGGTGAACCTAGACTACAGATCCGGGCTAGTTTGGGAGTGGTTCAGGGAAAACATGGTTTGGGATGTGATAAAATTATGAGAAAAATTCCTAAAACCCTCTTAAAATATATAAAAGGGTGTGGTGAAGTCAATTTTGGAAGATGGACATTTCGGTTTAGTGACTAATTTGTAAAAATGTAAAAACTATTTTTAAATGACTGTTTTGAAATAGGGCCAAAACTTAGAATCTTTAGGGAGCTAATTCAAAAGTAATCAGCTATTCCTTTAATTAAGAACATTTTAATTGTGTTTTAATTAAAAGATAATAAAAGGAGTTATATTAAAAGATGATTTAGTTTTGTTAATTTATTTTTGA
Organism: Hibiscus tridactylites; assembly: GCA_958450335.1. Lineage (NCBI taxonomy): Eukaryota > Viridiplantae > Streptophyta > Magnoliopsida > Malvales > Malvaceae > Hibiscus > Hibiscus tridactylites. The sequence continues at coordinate 58,739,827 of OY288267.1, read as the reverse complement.
CGTAACTTCCATTTTCTCTCTTTTCTTATCATCCAAACCTATCTTTTCTCTCATAACTTCCAGATATTTTCATCTTTCCATTTCACTTTGATTTGCAAATGATTTCTTTGGTATTCCCTCAATTTATCTCAAAGGATTCTTGAAGTTTTTCATCAAAATATTGTCAATTGAAGGAATAGAAAGGGATTATAGGTAATTTTCGTTCTTCTCCTCTAATCAAGGTTCTTTAATGAAATTCCCAAGTATTTGGCTCTTTAATTATGTTTCCTAATAAGGTTTTATGATTGTTTAAAGGAAAATGGTTAAAACAAGCTTAAAATGGTGATTTTGAATGATTTTTGTATTGTATCTGTTATGATTGATTTTAATCATTTTTTGGATGTTTATTAATGTTGAAATGAAGGTTTGATCATGCTAATCTCGAATCTAATTGGATCTCTAGTTGTTTAGGTTGTTAGAATTGGGTTTTTGTGGTGTTAATGTGAAATTGTGGTTGCTAGAGATATAAGGATGCAAATAGGTTGATTTTGGATGTTAATTGATGATTAAAAATGGATGAAAGTGTTAGGTTTTGGTTGGGTTGAGTTTGTAGTGTAATCGAAGGTGTTTTCGGTTGTTTCGGATAGGCGTTTTGGTGTTTTGAGGCAAAACAGCGTGGTAGGTATGTTTGCAGGAGATTTTAATGCATTGAGATGTATTAATCCTATGTTCTTGTGTGGTATAAACATAGGAGAACAGATCGAAAGTAATCAGTGAAGTTTCGTGAGCTTCGGACGCTTGGTTTCACGTCGGCTAGTCATGTTTTTGCATGTTGGTGAGTGAGAACGCGATTTTCAGCTTTGAAACACTTTAAAGGTGGTTTTGGGAACTTAGATGTAAGCTTGAAATGCTTGTTTAAGTTCAGAAGTAAGTATAAGGAATTTCTCTCTCGGTTTTGCTATTATGGGTTGGTTTATGCACTTGATTTTAAATCTATGTTTACCTACTATTAAAGCAAGTTTTGAATAAGTGATTTACTATTTTGTGTGCTAAGGTGATAAAGGATACACATGATAAGTGATCCTTATAAGTATATGTTTATACTTGTGATTTAAAGCGTGGTTTAATGCTTTGGAAAATGATTTTATTGATGATGCTCTATAAACAGTGAGGCATGTGGTTAAATGTGAATTATATTGGCAAGTGATGTTGTAAAAATGGTTTATAAATGAAATCGGATATAGTTAGCCGGCTATAGGATTGAGTGCACTATAAACAAGTCACCTTGGATGTTGATGGGTTTATACGGTGTATCGAATACTCTATCCAAGTACCCTAACGATTGAGGAAAGTGTGTGGTGTCCCGTCTCTCGTTAGTGGCGTTATACATCTACCGATGAGTGTGTTGAGGGGTTTATACAGTGTACCGAATACTCCACCATAGGTGTCACAACGGCATAGGGTAGCTCTCGTGTGTGAACCTTGGGATGCCGGTAAAAATGTATGAATTGTTGAGACAACACTTGTGAATCCACGTATCCGATGTTGTTTTGAGAAATGAGCATGTTGATGATCACTTGTAAGACAATATAAATGATGATGTATTATGAAATTGTTTATGATGCATAATGTGTAAATGCATGTTTTACTCTTTAAGCTTTGCATATGGTTGTTATGCATGGGAAGGCTTAAATTGAGTGTTACCAATAGGATTTGTTGTTGATTCATAATACATGTTGCATAAGGTTTATATGTTGATTTTAGATTAAGGAAAGTGCATGGTTTTGAAGGCAAGATGGTTTTCAATTGATGTTTTGAAGTAATTGAAATGTGATTTCAATGCGGCCTTGGAAAATGGTTTTAATGCATTGATGTTGTTTTGTTTTTGAGCACTCCTCACTAAGCCCTGGGTGCTTACGCTCTCATTTGACCATCAATGCAGATAATTGAGGTTTTGGAGGCAGCAAGTAGCAAGGGATTCCAAGAGACTTCGTTTAAGAAAGTATGTTTCGGTTTAGAGTAAAGTAATAAGGGAATTGGGGGTCCGTTGTGCTTTTGGGAGGCTTTGTGCAAATTCTTTTTTTAGCAAGTTTTATATGTGGTTTTAACTTGTAAATGGCCTTTGGTATTTGGTTTTATGCTTGGTTATGCATTTCGGTATCTTTATTGACTTATTTTCTAGGTTGCACGCCTATAGTTTACTTATGTTGCTAATTGCCATGGAATGATGTTGATCATGCTTGGATGTTTGAAGATTGATGTTTGGATATGTTAAATATAAGTTGGAAACATGTTGGAATGATTATGATTGTAGTAATGTGTGAAAAACCAGCAAAAAGTGTCATTAAAGACCCCATGCATTTCGGTACGCCCAAGGCTGTACTGAAACGGTGGGCCTGAAATGGCCTAGGGGCTTCGAAATAGGGAGAAGCATTTCGATACAGGCTCGTTCAAATTGACTACTGGAATTTGGTGTTCTGAAACACCTTAAAGGGTGTTTCGATATAGGCTCGTGTTCTGAAACACTTGGACATGTTTCAAAATAGGGTGTTTCGATATAGGGCTATGTGTAGCGAATTGCTCTGGTGATAAGTTGGTTATTGGAATCTTTTGAAGCTCAGTTGCTTTTTATTTTAGTCCCTGAATGTTGTGGATGCAATTAAATGATCTTGGATGATCGTTTTGAGCTGAGTTTTGACAGAGTGGCATGTAATGTGACTAATTAAAAGTTGGTAACTTAAAAATTGAAGAAGTCTTTGTAAGTCGATAAAATTACAAAATGGTCCCTAAAATGTGGTTATATTCAATTGAGTGCCTAATCGATGTTTGTTTGAGCTGATGATTCATTCGTTGCAAGTCTAAACACATAGGGTAACAATGTGCATCTAGACAAGACTAAAAAAATAGTGTCGTTTATTGAGGTAAACCTCCCAGTTTACTTCAATATTCCCCGTGTGACCCGTTCGATTCGGTCTTTCACCCAAGTCGGGTCGAGGGGGTTACAACTGCATTTCGTACAAGGTACATGCATTACGTGTTCTTGGTGATGTCGTTTGGTTATACAAATGCACTTGTTGCGTTCATGGATATGATGAATCGAGTGTTTCATGAGTTTTTGGATCAATTTGTGGTTGTGTTCATCGATGATATCCTTGTGTACTCCCGTACCGAGAAGGATCATGATCGACACTTGTTAATTGTGTTGCAAGCTTTGTTGGATAACCACTTGTACACTAAGTTGAGCAAATGTGAGTTTTGGCTTAGAGAAGTTGTTTTTCTCGGACATGTTGTGTCAGTTGAAGGAATTCAGGTTGATCCTCAGAAGATTCAGGTGATGGTGAAATGGAAATCACCTATCAGTGACGGAAGTTCGTAGTTTTCTTTGCTTGGTTGGTTACTACCGTAGGTTTGTGGATGGCTTTTCGAGGATTGATGCCCCTTTGACTAAGTTGTTGTAAAAGAATGTTCGTTTCAAGTGGACGAATGATAGATAACGAGCTTTTTAGAAGTTGAAAGAAGCTTTGACGCAAGCTCTTATTTTAATTCAACCTATCGGTAAAGAGTTTGTGTTTTATAGTGATGCATCATATGTTGGTTTGGGTTGTGTGTTGATGCAAGAAAGGAAAGTTGTGGATTATGCATCTAGGAAATTAAAGGTGCACGAGCGCAATTACCCTACCCTTGATCTTGAACTTGCCTCGGGTGTGTTTGCTTTGAAAATTTGGAGGCATTATCTTTATGGTGAGATGTGTATTGTGTACACGGATCATAAGAGCTTGAAATATTTGATGACTCAAAAGGATTTGAATCTTCAGCAATGTAGATGGTTGGAGTTGCTTAAGGATTACGATTTAACGATTGAGTATCATACAAGGAAAGCTAATGTGGTAGCCAATGCTTTGAGTAGGAAGGTTGAGTTGAGAGTCATGTTTTCACGGTTGAGTGTGACACAAGATGGAGGTTTGTTGGTCGAGTTACAAGTTAAGCCATCATTGTCACAGTTGGTTAAGGAGAAGCAACCTTATGGTGAAGAGTTGGTACCGCATGTTAAGGATATTATGGATTGGAATCTGACGGATTTTCATTTTAATAATGATGGGGTGTTATGTTTCAAGAGTTGGGTACTGGTGCCTAATGATGATGAGTTGAGGTGAACCATTCTGACCGAAACCCATAGTAGTCTTTTTGCTATGCATCATGGTAGTACTAAGATGTATCAAGGTTTGAAGAAAGAGTACTTTTGGGTTGGTCTAAAAAAGGATGTGGTTGATTTTGTTGCTAGGTGCATGGTGTGTCAGCGTGTTAAGCCTGAACATCAGTTTCCTTCTGGGTTGTTGCAACCGTTGAGGATACCGTAATGGAAATGGGAGATTGTTGATCGATTTACAAAGTGTTCACATTTTGTGCCTGTGCATATGATGTATACATTGGATAAGTTGGCGGATTTATACATCGTTGATATTGTGTGTTTGCACGGAGTGCCCAAGTTTATAGTTTCGGATAGAGATCCGCGGTTTACGACAAGGTTTTGGGAATGTTTGCATCGAGCTTTGGGTACTCGGTTGAATTTTAGTACTTCTTATCATCCTCAGACGGATGGCCAGTCTGAACGTGTTATTCAGGTTTTGGAAGATATGTTGAGATGTTGTGTCATAGAGTTCCAAGGAACCTGGGAGAAACAATTGTCTTTGGTGGAGTTTGCGTATAATAATAGTTATCAGGCAAGTATTCAAATGGAACCGTACAAGGCTTTTATGGTAGGAAGTGTCGTACGCCTTTGTGTTGGGTTGAAGTTGGGGGAAAACATGTTTCATTTCAAGATGTGTTGAAAGGCACAAATGAGAAAGTGAAGCTTGTTTGTGATCACTTAAAAGCTGCCTCAGATCGTCAGAAATCCTACACGGATTTGAAACTTAGGGAGATTAGGTATGCGGTTGGTGACCGTGTGTTTTTGAAAGTGTCACCTTGGAAGAAGGTGATGAGGTTTGGACTTAAGGGTAAGCTTAGTCCAAGGTTTATCGGACCATATGAAGTTGTGGAGCGTGTTGGTCATGTTGCGTATCGTTTGAAATTACGTCCCAAGTTGGAGAAAGTTCTTGATGTGTTTCATGTGTCGATGTAGCGGAGGTATAGGTCGGATCCGTCGCATGTTATGCCAGTAGAGGATATTGAGTTGCAAATGGATTTGTCTTATAATGAGAAACCTGTTGAGATTCTTGATTCTAGAAGCAAAGTTCTTTGTGGTAAGACGATTGAACTCGTAAAGGTGTTGTGGCGTCATCGAGGAGTTGAGGAAGCCATGTGGGAAAGCAAGGCGGGCATGTTGAAATAGTTTTCGCACCTTTTTCCTCCAGGTAAAATTTTGAGGACGAAATTTCCTAAGTGGGGGAGAGTTGTAACGCCCCGGTTTTGTTCCTAGAGGTTTTTGGATGGTTTTAGGGTCCGTTGAATCGAGATTAGAGATTCGGGTAAGTTTCGGGATGAGTTCAAGGAAAACCTATTTTAGAAGGCGATAAAAATATGGAAAATTTATCTAAAGTCCTTTTTAAATATATAAAAGGTTTTGGTGAAATCAATTTTGGAAAATGGTATTCGGAATTCAGACATTTTAGATTTAGTGACCAAAATGTAAACTTTGAAAATTGTTTTTAGTGATTGTTTTGTAAAAGGATCAGAACTTTGAATCTTTAAGGAGCTAATTGCCCAAAGTCTAATATCAAACTTTTATCCCTTAATTTGGCTTATTTTAAATGGTTTTTAATTAATAAAATAGGTTGGAGGAATTAATTGATGGTTATTTCATTAAAACAAATTTGACGTAACTTCTTTTCTCTCAAATTCTCTCCAGCCAAACATTCTTTTCTTCTTCAAAATCTTAAGGTAAACTCTTGATTTCTCTAATATTTTGTTATCAAATAGTTTCTTATTGTTTTCCTATCAAAACCTTATTGTTTTAATCTTGTTTTTACATGAAAATCTATCTGATTAAGGGCAAAAGCATCCATTAGATGTGAGCTGCATTTTTCTCCTCTAATGTAAGGTTATTTACTGAAATTCTCAAGTTCTTGATCATTTTTACATGTTTTCTAATGGATTTTGATGTTTTAATTGTGGAAATTTGGTTTAATTGATTGAGATTCGTTTTGGATCTATTTTGTTGGGTCTATGATTGATTTTAATCATGATTTTGAAGTTTAATAATGTTAAGATAAAGGTTTTAACATTGTAATCTAGAAACTATGTGAATATCTAGTTGTTTAGGTTGCTAGATTTGGGTTTTGTGGAGTTGTGGTGGTTTTATGAATGCTAGAGGTATAAGGTTGATAATATGATGATTTTGGATGTTAATCAATGATAATTGATGGTTGAAAGTGTTAGGTTTTGGCTGGGTTAAGTTTGGAGATTAATCGATGTTGTTTTCAATTGTTTCGGATAGGCGATTGATAGTTTTTGGAAAGGCAATGTTGTGGAATTTCTTGCTGGGATTTTGAATGCATTGAGATGCATTAATCATCTATTACTATGTAGTTAAAATAGGGGAGGTTGATCCGAACGAGATAGATGAAGCTTTGGAGGCTTCATGCGCTTAGTTTCGGATCGGCAAAGTGAGGTTTCGCGTGTCGGTGAGTGAGAACGTGGATTTCAGCTTTGAAATGTTTTAAAGGTGGTTTGGGAACTTAGATTTGATCTTGAAAAGCTTGTCCAAGTTCAGAAGTAAGTATAAGTGGATTTTTCTCTCTCGGTCGTGCTATTATAAAATGGTTTTATGCACTTGGTTTGATTTCATGTTACCGATTGTTTCAACATGTTTAAAGTATGAGATATATTGTTTTTAATCATGAGATGATGAAGGATACACACGGTAAGTGATCCTTGTAAGTATATGTTTATACTTGTGTTTAAAGCATGGTTTATTGCTTGGGAAAATGGTTTATTATTGATGCTTTCAAAACAGTGAGGTATGTGATTAAATGTGAATTATATTGGCAAGTGATGGTATGGAAATGGTTTTGTAAATGCTATCGGATATAGTTAGCCGGCTATAGGATTGAGTGCACTATCAACAAGTGACCTTAGATGTTGAGGGGTTTATGCGATGTATCGAATACTCCATCCAAGTACCCTAACGATTGAGGAAGTGTGGTGTCTCGTCTCTCATCAGTGGGGTTATACATCTACCGATGAGTGGTATCGAGGGGTTTATACGGTGTACCGAATACTCCACCACGAGTTTCACAACAGTTGAGGGGTTTATATTGTGTACAGAATACTCCCGTGTGTGAACCTTGAGTTGCCGGTGAGAATGTATGAAGTGTGGGGACAACACTTGTGAATCTGTGTATCCAATGATGTTGTGTTTTAGAAATGGAACTTGGTTATTGATCAGTTGTAAGCCAATATAATTGTTGATGTATCATGTGTTGTATAATGGGATTTATTAATGTTTACTTTTTAAGCTTTGCATATGGTATGTTATGCATGGGAAGGCTTAAATTGAGGTTAGCAATGTGAGTTGTTGTGGTTTTATGATACATGTTGCATATGTTTTAACATGTTGGTTTTTTATTGGTTAAAGTGCATGGTTTTAAGGGCGTGATGTTTCAAATGTTGATTTGAAGTAATTGAAATGAGATTTCAATGTGGTTTTAGAAAATGGTTAAAAATGCATTGATGATGTTTTGTTTTTTAGCACTCCTCACTAAGCCTTGTGTGCTTACACTCTCTTTATCCATCAATACAGAGAATTAGAGCTTGGGAGGCAGCAAGAAGCAAGGGATCAAAAGATGCTTCGTTACTTGAAATTATGTTTTCGTTTTAGACTATGAGTATTCAGGGCAATGGGGAATCCGTTGTATTTTTGGGAGATATGTGTAAACTCCCTGTTTGAGCAAGTTTATATTGTTGTTTTGGACTTGTAAATGGCCTATAATGTTTGGATTATGCTTTGCTATGGTTTTTAGTATCTTACTTGATGTGGTTTTAGGAAGCATGCCTATAGATTCCTTTTTGAAGCATGATGCAATGATATGATGTTGAATATGCTATGTTTGATTGAAGATTGATCCTTAGATATGTTGTATATGTCTTAAAAGCATGATTAAGTGGATTGCTTAGCTTAATTGTATGTTAAACCCGCAAAAATAGGCATTTCAGGCCTAGGCGTATCGTATCTGTACGAGTAGGCCTAATTGGGCTTAGCGTATTGGTACGAGGAAACTCATACCGATACGATTTTAGAGCAAAATGGTTGGGCGAATCAGTATGCTGAACTGTATCGATACGGTTTTGAGCTATTGAATTCTGGGATTTAAATTACCTCAAAACCGTACCAATACGGTGCTTGGTGTATCGATGCGATGATGGGTAAAGTAGTTGTTTGGGGATCTTTGAAGTTCTATTTTCCTACGTTTTAGCCCTGAATGTTGTGGATGCAATTAAAAGAGTTTGGATTGTCGAATTGAGCTGAGATTTGACACAGTGGCATGGAATATAACTAACTAAAGGTTGGTAACCACAAGTTGGTTGAAGTCCCTGATATTCAATAAAATTACAATTTGGTCCTCGAAACATGTATGTTGTCAATTGAATGCCAAATCGTTGTTTGATTGAATCGAAGTTTCTTCCGCTGCAAGTCTGAATCACATAGGATGATAATGTGCCTCTAGAAAAGATAAAAGAAAAAAAATAGGGTCGTTTATTGAGGTAAACCTTCTCGGTTTACTCCAATATTCCCCGTTTGACTTGTTCGGTTCGGTCTCACGTCTAGGACAAGTCGAAGGGTTATAGGTAGCCTGATGGGAAGATGAACAATTGAGGAGAAGGAACAATCTAGATATTTTTTTCAGATTTGAAAAAGCATTGAATGCCAGCTGGTGCGGGTTTGGTTCAGACCTTATTATTTTCATAATAATCACAAGGCGTAGCTTAAAAATAAGTTGTGTTAAACTAAAACCACAAATTGTCTTATCTTAATTTGTTAATTCAAAAAAAATATATAGCCAGGGATCATGTGTTCAAACCCCATGGCTAATATTATACTTTTCTTTTTTCATCATTTTACTAATTCATATATATAGATAATGGGTGTTACAGACTAAATGAGTAGAGAAGAGGAGCGGTCAGAGTTTTAGGTGATGGTCAATGTGGTGGTTAGAGGAAAAGATGTCGTTAAGATTGTGACAACTAACAAAATAAGGGCCATTTAGACATTGCTTTTGTAAAGTGAGGTGAGAAACTGTTTTTGAGAAGTGCTTTCAATTGTATAATTTGGTTTAGAATTAGAGTGCTTAGTATTTTTGTGAAAATGTGATTTTAAATATATAAAATGTCTATTTTAGATCTTGTTTTTAAAAATATAAAAGAATTGGTTATATAAACGAGTATAAATAAGTAATTATACTCAAAATTGCTTTGCAAAAACCTAAAAGCTAAAAATTATAGGTTTTGAAAAATAATTTTCAAATCAAACTAAAAAATACTTTTCACCCAAGAAACTATGTGTTCTACATTGTTTTTGACACTAAAAACATGTTTACCCTAAAAAGTACTTTTTGACAAGCAATAAATAGCAAGCCTAAGTCTGAAACAAAATAGTGTTTTGGCCAAGGAGCGAAACACGAAAGTGGAATATAACATAAAATAAACGGGATAATTGGGATATAGTCCCTAAACTTCCCTAAGGTTTATGAAATGACCCTAAAGTTTTAAGTAATTTCAAAAGGTCATTACTTATAAAATTTACCTTTTTGAGCATCCTAGTGCATCCTTAAACCATGTGGCATCATAAACCACATTTTATAAACTAAAAACATGCTTTAAAACAGTAGGTAAATGCAAAAAAAACAAGAGCATCCAAAGGCTCATAATAGCACAATCCGAGGGAGAAATTCACTTTACTTACTTCCGAACTTAGTGAAGCGTTTCAAGCTTACACTAAGATCCCAAAACCTCTTTTATGAAGTTTCACAGCTGGAAATCTCATTTCCACTCACCGCCTTGAGAAACCACACTTGTCGACGCAACAATCAACCGTCTAAAGCCTCCAAAACCACTTCGATCGGTTCTGGAACACTATCCCCTATTTTCATCACATTAAAAACAGAGATTCAATGCATCATAATGCATCGAAACACCAACACTCAAAAGGAAACATGTTGCCCTACTCTAAAGCATCAAATTACCCAACCAAAACAACCGAAATCATTGATCTCTAAACTCAGCCCAGCCATCAATCAACACTTCCAACACATTTTAACCATAAATCAACATCCAAAGACAACCTAAAACCATCCTTATACCTCCAGCAACTCAGATCTCACATTAACCCCAAAACCCCAACCAAAAACACCTTTAAAAACAAAGATCTCAAGGATTTTCAGGATTAATATGATTAAGACTCTATTTCAACATCATTAACCTTTCAAAACTTGATTAGAAACCATCTTAAACAAATCAAATCAAAACAACTTCGAAAATCATATTAAATCATCTCTTTAAATCAGGATTTCACAATTTTATCAAAACCACAATAAAACTTCAATAAAAAAACATAATTCAAGAGTCAAATATCTTTGGAATTTCATTAAAGAACCTTGATTAGAGGGTTAGCACGAAAATTACCTCTAATCCTTGCTTTTCTTCGAATTTGGCAAGTTTTGCTTTCAAGAATCTTGGAGAGATTTTAGAGAAATCACAAGAGAGAAGTTGAAAATCAAGAGAGGAAATGAAAGTGAAAGAAATCTGAAAAATGAGAGAATTGAGAGAGTGTTTGACTGATGTGAAATGGAGAAAATGAAAATGATCGTCAAATTTTACTTAACCAACTTAACCACTTTTCTTTAATTTAATAAAAAAAGCCTCTTTTAATATTTAATAAATCATTTAAAACACATGACAAAATAGAGAAAAGGCTTCATTGCCATTAAGCTCCCTAAAGATACTAAGATTTTGACTCTTTTAAAAAACACCCCTTTTTCCACAATTTTACATTTTGGTCACTACCCAAAATGTACACTTCCAAAAACTCATTTTGTGAAATCAATTTAATCAACCTCTTAAACATAATTTTAGAGGATTTTAGGAATTTTCACCATATTTTAATCCCATCACGAACCTTGCTTTCCTTGAACCACCTTTAACGTCTCGAACAACCGATTACCGATTCCACTAGCCTAACCCGATGCCCAAAACACCTAGGTCCAAAACCGGGGCATTACAACTCTCTCCCACTTAGGAAATTTCATCCTCGAAATTTTACCTGAAGGAAAAAGGTGCGGAAACTGCTTAAGCATGTCTGCCTTACTCTCCCATGTGGCCTCCTCAACTCCTTGGTGTCACCACAACACCTTCACAAACTCAATCGTCTTACCACGAAAAACTTTACTACTCGATTCTTGGATCCCCACTTGTTTTTCATCATAGGATAAATCCTAATTCAACTTAATCTCCTCAACAAGCATCACATGAGATGGATCCGATATATACCTCCTGTAACGCCCCGGTTTTGGGCTTAGTAGTTTTGGGCGTTGACCGGTCGGTCAAAGTGCTGTTCGAATCTTAAGAGGTGAATTTAGGAAAGCCTAGTTCGGGTTGCATTAAAAATATGAAAAAATGTTCTAAAATCATCTTTTAATATAATTAAGTGAACTGTGAAATCAATTGTGGAAAATGAGTTTCGGAAGGGTGACATTTTGGCTAGTGACCAAAATGTAATTTTTGAAAGTTTGGTGACTGTTTTATAAAGGGTTGAAACTTTGAATCTTTAAGGAGCTATTTACCCAAAGGGAGTTTCTCCAGATTTTTCTAAGATATTTTAAGTCTAAAATCTGATTTTAAATGATATTAAAATTGGAGGGAAAGCCATTTGGCTATTTTAGATTTTTATAACCAACTTTTCCTAATTTTCTTTCTCTCATTTTCTCTCAACCCAAACACTCCATTTCCAGAGAATTGGATCTGATTTCTTCACCTAAATCCCTCCTTTCAACTCTCATTTGATTCCTAATCAACATATCTTCAAAACCTCTTCAATTGCTACTTGTTTCAACAAGGATTTTGATTCCAAAAAGAGGAGAAACTCAAGTTTGGAGGTAAGAACGTCCTTCTCCTCTGAACTTCAAGTTCTTTACTGAAATTCCTAAGTTTTCAATCCTAAATTGATGTTTAATTAAAGGTTTTAAAGTGGTGAAATGGATCTTGGCTTATAATGCAAGATTTTGATGATTTTTGATGATTTTCGTTAGATCTGATTAATCTGTGATTTGAGATGTGTTTTTGATGTTAAATGAACTCTAAATTGATAAGGAATTGAGTTTTGATTGATGCAATCCCGGATAGGTTGAGTTTCCTAAGTTTAGCTTGTGTTTCAAGGTTGTTTTTGAGGTGATCTTGGTGATCTGATGTTGCTGGAGGTATAAGGATGTCAATAGGTTGTTTTTAGATGTTATATGATGTTTATGGAAGTGTGGTTTTGCTGGTTTATGGCTGGGCTTTGTTTAGAAGTGGTTTGGTTGCATTTTCGGTTGTGTTTGGTGGCCGAAAATGGAGGTTGAATGAGAGCAGCGAGTTTAGGTGCTTTCATTGAAGCAATTAATGCATGATGATGCATTAATCCTCTGCTTTGATGTGTTGAAACAGGGGAGGCATCTTTGGATCCAAGAGTTGTTGATCCGGAAGCTTGATTTGGTGCTTTGGCTTGAAGCAAAATGGAAATCGGTGAGTGAAGTTGGGTTTTCAGATTTTAAAACCAAGGTTTGAAGGTTTTGGGAGCTTAGTCTAAGTCTAAACAACTTTGCTAAGCTCAAGTGTAAGTTTTCGGAATTTCTCTCTAGTGGTGGCCATGATTTTGTTGTGATGCAAAATGGTGAATTGCATGTTTTAATTACTGTTTTGAAAGCATGATTTAGCATGGTTTTTGCTGATGTTGTAAGCCATATGTTGAAGGTAACTCTAGGTAGGAGTTCCTTGATTTTATACATTGAAATAATGTGGTTTGATGCTTTAAAATGCATGTTGAATATGGCTTGGTTTAATGCTTTAAAACAGTGAATTAAATGATGAAAAAGATGTATATTGGCAAGTGATGTTTTGAAAATGTTAAGGTCACTAAGGTGGTTAAAAGTCCTTGAGTGAGCCTTGTTACTTAAGAGCATCAAGGTGGTTAAAAGTCCTTGGATGATTCTTGTTGCGGACACTAAGGTGGTTAAAAGTCCTTAGGTGATCCTTTCCATGGTGTTTAAAAGTCCATGGGGCCATGGTGTTTAAAAGTCCATGGGGCCAAGGTGTTTAAAAGTCCTTGGGGTGATTCAAGCTATGGACACAAAGGTGGTTAAAAGTCCTTGTGTGGTCCTCATTCATGGTGTTTAAAAGTCCATGGCCAAGGTGTTTAAAAGTCCTTGGGGTCAAGGTGTTTAAAAGTCCTTGGGAAGTTGATGAACTTGTTTTAAGAAATGGAAATTGTCACTTGAGCCAATATGACATGTTATGTTTATGTTGAAGCATGAGATTGCTTGTTAAAAGTATGCTATTGAGCATGTGCAAAGGTTGATTTAAAGCATGATTTGTAAATGGTTTTAATTGCATTATTGAATGGTTTTTAAGAGCATTCCTCACTAAGCTTTTGCTTACACTCTCTACGTTTTCTTAATTCAATAATGCAGAGCATTAGAGTACCTTGAGGGGCAGCAAGGAGGGCAAGCATACAAGTTCAAGTAAAGCTCAATGTATGGAAGGTTTTATAAGCACTTTTTAGCTTTTGGGTAATTTGGCAATGGGGGACCAATGTGTATGTTTTGGGAGGTGTTTGGAACTCCCTAAGTATGTTAAATGATGATTTAAATGCTGGTTTTTGGATTGGATCATTATATGCTTGTTGTGGAAGTTTGTGCTTGAGTAGCTAGCTTGTGTAGGAAGCATGCCTATAGAATTGGGGCTTTTTGCATGTGATGTTGTTTTGATGAATTGATGATGTCTATGAGTCTTATATATGTTGAATTGCATGCTGGTAAAGTTTGGTGGCAATTGGAGCATGTTTGAATGATCAATTGCATGTTTTGGAATGCATTTGGAGCATATTTGAGCAGGGCGTAACGGAACAGTGTGCACCGTTTGGTCTCTGCCAGACCTCCGTTGCGGAACTGGTTGCGGAACGGCCCGTGTTTCGAAACAGGGTCAACCTGTTTCGGAATGGTCAACCGTTAGGGGCTGACATGGGCAGTTATATGTTCTGAATTGTTTGCATTTTGGTCCTGAATCTTGTTTGTGCAATTGTATGAGTTTGGGAAGTCCTTTTGAGCTGTAATTTCACAGAGAAGCATGAAACCTGACTAATTTCAAGTTGGTAAGATTAATTTGGGTTAAGTCCTTTTAATTATCAGAAATTACAATTTGGTCCCTAAAGTTGTAATTTGTTCAATTGGGTCCCTGTTTGATCTCTGATGTTTGTGATCTTTGAGTATGTTGTTTGTGTGATCACAATTAGGACTAATGTGCATCTAGACAAGAATAAAAAAAAAGGGTCGTTAATCAAGGTTGACTTTCGGGTTGACTTTGGTTTTCCCCGTGTGACTTTCTTAATTCGGGTCAACCGTCTAGGCCGGGTTAAGGGGGTTACATTTGGTGGTATCAGAGCTGAGTTCTCGAGTAATTTGGAATGAATGTATGCATGATTGAAGTATGTTTGGCTTGTATGCTTGTTGTATGAAAGCATGTTCAGTGGCTTGAGATGTTGATGCATTTGAGATGTATGCTGTGATGTTGCATGATGAGGGTACCCATTGCCAAACAAAAGCTAAAGAAATGAAGTTGATTTTGAATAATATTGAGCTTGAATACTTGGATTGCTTACCTTGCTGGGCCTGACTTTGTTTTATTGTATTGATATGCATGGTAAAAGTATGGCACCACGTAGAGAGTTAAGGAGTAGCATGAGAGCTACGACCCCGGATGGGAATGAGAACGAGGAAAATGCGGGTAGTGCTGTGTTACCTCCTCCTCCACCTGGTGGTGGTGGTGCGGAGAGGGAAGGAGCTGGAGCTGCAGCAGCTGGTGCTAGAGCTGCGGGACCTGAGGTTGGTCAGGGGCAAGCTATGCCTGATATGTCGATGCTGGTACAAGCTATTGCGGGTGCTTTTCGAGCAGCAGTAGCTGGAGCTCAAGGAGCTGGGCATCAGGGAGATGCTGGAGTGAGACTACCCTTAGAACGTCTGCGCAGTCTTGGTGGGACTGAGTTTAGGGGTATGTCTGCTGAGGGTTCTGAGGCTTGGCTGGAGAGTACCAAGTGTATCTTGGGACAGATGAGCTGCACGGATGTGCAAAAGTTGGGATGTGTTGTGTCCTTGCTTCAGGACGATGCTTATACGTGGTGGACGACCACAATCTCTGGAATGGCTGAAGCTGATGTTACTTGGACATTCTTTCAGAATGCGTTCAAGAGGAGATATCTGGGGGTGAGATATCTGGATGAGAAAAAGCGTGAATTCATGACTCTTACCCAAGGGAGCATGAGTGTGGCTTGTTGCGTGTAAAATAGTCTATCGCAATTGTAGTGCAAGTATAGACGACGCAAGTAGTAAAGTGATACGAAGTATCAGATATCGTCTCCACAGGGATTAGGCTAATGACTTCACCTTATTTCACTGCACGAAGTAAAAGAAATAATTAAGAGTTGTCACGAGAATAATAAAATAAAAACGTATTTAAAAGGATTAGAGATATCAAGATGGAGAGAATGGGCTGGTATTGAGTTGCTCGGTAGTGCAGGTATTGAATTGCTTAGGATCTCCAGTTCTGTCGTCGCACCCGTCGCCGACAGCACCTGTCGCGGCGTCTGTCCGTTAGCTGTCACGGCAGCGATCACTAACTCTGTACTTCAAGTTTGGCAAGAATCTCTGATCTGCCTTGCCCTATCCCTAGGCACAAGTCTATCGATGATCACGTCTTTGATGATACCTCCCGGCGTGAATCGAAGGATGAACACCGATGTGTATGAATTCTTCCTTAGCCACTTAACCTCGCCTTATCCCTAAGCACGAGATGGTTCAACTATAAACTAGAGAACGCGCTTTTATCTCTTTCGTATACTTAACTCTCCCGATGCTAAGTAAATGGATAACCTCACAATGCTCTCCCGATGCTCTTGCAAGATGTTAAAACCAAGATAAAAGAACTTGAAGTTTATTTTATTGAACTTGAAAAATACTAAAACAAAGCAACCCTTGCAACTACTTTACAAAACAACCCGTAGCCCTAGGGGGAATTTAGAACATATCGGTGACAGGTAAACGGCAGGGTTTTGGTTTCGGTTATGGGGTAGTCGGCTCTGCCCTAGGTTTAATCTATGCCCTTTATATAAGCTTTGGGCTCAAGTTATCTAAGGTAACAAGGATTACAACTTTAATTAAAAGTAAGATTCTAATAAAGACTAAATCTCTAAAGTCTCCTACTTTCCAGCCGCATCCTTGCTTTTAGGGATTTCCTCTCCTTTGAGCTTTGGCTTGACATATCTCTTGATCTGGGGCTTGGAAAAATATTCGGCTTCCACACGACAGACGAGCAGATTTTTCTCTATCTATCGAGGTCCATTTCACTTTTTCCTCTTCATGAATCTGCTGTCACCATGCTGTCACGACAGGTCCATGACAGGTTCGTCTTCTTCAGCTGCTTGTCCAGTTCAGCTCTCCTGCTTATCTGCCCTGCGCCTGCCTTCGACATCTACTATGACAGATACCTGCAAAAATAACCATCTTTCAGTAGAATCCGTGCCTTTTATATAATTGTGATGTTTTATTGAAAACTAACCTAAATGCAATGCAATGATGCTTGAATGCAGCAGAAATATGGGTTTAAAAAGGTGTAAATGATAGAACTTTTACACACTCAACACACCCCCAAACTCAAGTTTTTGCTTGCCCTCAAGCAATGAAGACTTAAAAGAAAACTGAAAATTTTTGTGTTGGCCTTCAAACAGTGAACTGTCCCTCTCCTGTCGCTCATTCTCTATGGCGGCAGCAACCTGTCGGAAGGGTTAGGATCTGTCCGGAATCTCCCTATAGCTCTCGTGCAGTGTGTGCATGCTTGTGAACAGTTATAAGCTAAGACTCTCTTAGTTTCACTAGAATATTCAACTCCTTAACTTGAATTTAATGCCAAAGTTTACTTTCTTTTAGAAGGCATATTTTCATGCTTTTTCTTCTATTTTCAAGCTAAGATTTTCTAGAGCCAGTTTTGGGCACCTCTAGTTATCTTCCTAGAGCCAGTTTCGGGCACCTCTAGGTTTTTGATTTTCTTTTGCTAAACTTCTTTCCTAGAGCCAGTGTTAGGCACCTCTAGGGGCTATCCAAGTTCTAAGCTTCCTATTCTAGTTTGGCTAAAAGAAGTCTAAGCATTATAACAGTCACAAAAGTGTTTAAGTTTTCAGAACTATAGAAAGGCTCTAAACTTTTCCTTAACCTGTCCTAAAGATGCTGTCACGACAGAGCCGTCATGACAGGTAAGTTAACTTCACAGTTTTAAGCCAACAGTTCAAATTTTTTGATTTTTCTGATTTTTTTTTTGAAAGAAAATAACTAACTAATAAGACATAACTATTAAACAAAAGATGTGCTAAAGACTCCATTAAATATGGAGGGTTGCCACCCCCAAACCCGAGGGTTGCATTGCCCTCAATGCAAAATGACACTAAAACAAATAAAGAAAAACATGAAAAATAAAAGTACATCACAATATATAAGGGCAGGCAGCAATAAGAGGAGTAAAAGAAATAAAAACTTAAATTTTATGCGCTGTCCTCGCTGCTGCTGCTGACGCGGATCTGATGGTAGCGTCTGCGTTGGGGAGGTGGCTGGGCAGGTTCCTGGGCAGGTTGGTCAACAGGTTCATCAGCCTGTTGAGGTGCAGGTACTTCCTCTGGTTGGTGGACAGGGTCGTCAGCAGGTTGAAGGGCAGGTGGCTCCACTAGTCGGACATCAGAACTGCTGTTGCTGTCCCAGCTGTTACTCGTAATTGCTTTGGACAGCATCCTCTTGTTGGCCACATGTTTGATTCTTTTCACCCGAGTGAAGGCGCTGTCCAAGTTTCTCCGGACAAGAGGGCTGTCGTCAGTGGCAGCTCGCTTGGTGCCTCGAGGAGAAGTGTCCGCCGGTGGGCTGCCGGCTGCTGTCGGAGAGGGTGTGGAGGAGGCAGATTCTCCGTGGGGAGAGACAGGTGGTGTGGGAGTGGGAGAGGGGATATTAAAGTAATGGGCGGGGAAGGAGGGAAAATGACATCCGAAAAATTCAAAGTGTTGGTAATGAAGTTTACCGTTGCATTGGAGAAGTCGCGGATGAATGTCATTAAACCCATCTGGCGCTCCTCTATCCTCAAGATGGCAGCTAAGATGTGGGCGTTCTGATCTGTCGGAGCGTTGTTGGTCGCAGCTTCTGGGGCAGGTTCGGTGGCAGGTTCATCATCAGACTCAGCAGGTGGGGCGTTTGGATCAAAGGCGTTGAGGGGCGATACGACGATGATCTCCATGAGGCTGGAGATGTTGCTGTCGGTCCAGCCGCTGCCCTTCTTGATTTTGTCTGAAGGGTCCTCCGGTACGGCAGCGCAGCGACAGAGGGCAGTGATGGTGAAGGGCAGGCATAGTCGTGAATCTGTTCTGAAGGCACAATCGAGAATGTTGTCTCGCATGTACCTGCCCACGTTGATCGGCCTGTCATGCATGATAGAGTGGATGAGGGCCAGCCGCTGCCTGTTGACTGTCGTGTGGTGGGATGAGGGCAGGATACGCTTTTTGATAAAAGCGTTCCATAGTTTTGCCTCGGGGAGCAGCTCCGCCCGGTTGACGGAGTTGGGGTTCTTCTTGCTGGTGCTCCAGGTCGTGCCCTCCTCTGTCAATTCCCTCATGACAGCATCATGGCCGGCAGCGTCGAGGGAGTCCCAAAACTGTTGATGAGCATCGTCAGTGGGGCCAAAGAAAAGGCCGAATACATGGTTGATGCTGCTGGCGGTGAAGGGAACTGTCACTCCTCGGACGACGACAGATGTCGCCGTCTTACTTTCGATCGCTTCATAGAATTCCCTGACCAGGGTGTCGTTAAGCTCTGCCGACTGCTCGGCAAAGTCTTCCCAAAGTTGTGCCGTAATGGCCTTCATAATGAACGGCCGGAGTCCAAAAAGAGGGGCATCTCTGTTATAGATGAAGCTCCGTTCTTCCCATAGTTCCTTGTTGGCGAACGGGGATGCTGCTGCTGAAGAAGAGGCGGCAGCAACATTCTGACGAGTTTGTCGTGAAGACATTTTTGGTTGCAAGGGCTGAAAAAGAAAGAAAGTAGATAAACTAGAAGAGAATACAAGAGAGAAAAAATCAGAAGTGAGGAAAAATGAAAGGGAGAAGGGGTTTATATAGCGGTCGAGTAGCTGCCCATTTAATGCCGCAACGGCAGGCGGGAATAACGGGGCGGCAGATTGGATATTGCGTGTCTGACGCGTCTGACGTGCATTAATGCGTCTGCTGAGCGTCTGCCGCACGCTTCTTCGTCTGCTGTGCGTCTGTTGACAGCCTGTCAAATCCGTCTGCGCCGGCAGCCGAAGCGACAGGTTATCATAAATGGGCTTTATTGGGCTGGTGGATGGGCGGTGGTCTTGGGCCACTTCTTCTTTCTCACTTGACTCCTTTATTTCCTAAAAACTGAAATTAAAAACAAAACATTATTAAAATAAATCTTATTCCTAATAATACTAATAAAATAAAATAAATATAAAAACTAGGTTAAATTAGGGATGCCTTGTGGGGCATCACCTAAGGTAACCACTTCCTGTATTCCTGGGGCTTCAGTCCCCTGATAATGCTTGAGGCGTTGTCCATTAACTTTGAATTGGTGCCCGTCTTTTAATGATTGAATTGTAATGGCACCATGGGGAAAAACTTCAACCACTTGGAACGGGCCAGACCATCTAGATTTGAGCTTTCCTGGGAAGAGTTTCAACTTAGAATTAAACAACAGTACAAGCTGCCCTGGGCAGAACTGACGTGGCAGCAACTTCTTGTCATGCCACTTCTTTGTTTTCTCCTTGTATATTCTTGCGTTGTTGTAGGCCATCGTCCGTATTTCATCGATCTCATTTAAATCTAACAGCCTTTTCTGGCCTGCCTTGTCTAAGTCCATGTTTACTGCCTTGATTGCCCAATATGCCTTGTGTTCTATCTCGACAGGCAGGTGGCAGGTTTTCCCATAGATTAACCGAAATGGAGACATGCCTAATGGAGTTTTGAAAGCTGTCCTGTATGCCCATAATGCATCATTCAGAAGTAGAGACCAATCTTTTCTAGTTGGTTTAACCATCTTTTCAAGAATGTTCTTCACTTCCCTGTTGGAAATCTCAGCCTGTCCATTGGTCTGTGGGTGGTATGCTGTCGCTATCCTGTGCTTGACACCATATTTCTTCAAGGCGGCAGCAATTACCCTGTTATCGAAATGTCTCCCTTCATCACTGATAATCGCTCTAGGGATGCCAAATCTAGAAAAGATGTTTTTGTGCAAAAACTTTTGAACCGTTTTGGCATCATTCTTTTGAGTTGTGATTGCTTCTACCCACTTGGAGACATAATCTACTGCGAGGAGGATGTAAAGATTTCCACATGAAGATGGAAAAGGTCCCATAAAATCAATCCCCCAAACGTCGAAGATTTCGACTTCTAAAATATTCTGCAGTGGCATCTCGTTTCTCCTAGAGATGTTACCTGTCCGCTGGCACCTGTCACAGTTTTTGTAAAATTCCTGTGCGTCCTTATACAGTGTCGGCCAGTAAAAGCCTGACTGCAGCACCTTGGCAGCAGTTTTATTACCTCCTAAGTGTCCTCCATATTGTGAAGCATGACAGTGATGGAGAATGTCTTCTTGTTCTTCTTGTGGTACACATCTCCTTATAACCTGATCTGCGCACAATTTGAAAAGAAGAGGTTCGTCCCAATAATAATGTTTAACATCATTTTGAAACCTCTTCCTGGCTTGATAAGTAAGATCAGAAGGTAATATTCCGCTAACTATAAAATTAACGAAATCAGCATACCAGGGAAGGTTAGAAGACTTACCTGCCGCCATGGCTGTCGCGACAGCTATTGCGACAGCAAAGAGCTGCTCATCTGGGAAGGTCTCTAGTATGTGTGTCTCATCTACAGGTAGACTCTGTCCCAACTCCAACCTCGACAAGTGATCTGCCACCTGATTTTCTGTCCCCTTTTTGTCTTTGATTTCAAGGTCGAACTCTTGTAATAGCAAGATCCATCTTATCAACCTAGGCTTTGCATCCTTCTTTGCGAACAAGTACTTAAGGGCAGAATGGTCGGTGTGCACTATTACTTTCGTCCCAAGTATATAAGAACGAAACTTGTCGATGGAGAACACCACAGCTAACAGCTCCTTTTCTGTGGTGGTATAGTTTACTTGGGCATCATTCAATGTTTTGCTGGCATAATATATGACATGAAACAGCCTGTCCTTACGCTGCCCAAGTGCTGCCCCGACAGCATAGTCACTGGCATCACACATGATCTCAAACAGTTGTGTCCAGTCTGGTGGCTGTACTATGGGGGCTGTCACTAGCTTTTCCTTCAGAACCTTGAATGCTTCAGTACATTCTTCATTAAAGTCAAAGGGTCGGTTCTGCTCTAAGAGATGACATAGGGGCTTCGTGATTTTTGAGAAATTTGCGATAAATCTCCTATAGAAACCAGCATGCCCTAGGAAACTCCTAATGCCCTTGACTGTGGTTGGCGGCGGCAGCTTCTCTATGACTTCAATCTTTGCCCTGTCGACTTCTATCCCACGGCAGCTAATCTTATGGCCTAAAACTATCCCTTCATCTACCATAAAATGGCATTTTTCCCAATTAAGAACAAGATTAGCTTTTTCACATCTTTCAAGTACCTTTTGAAGGTTGCCAAGGCAGCTCTCAAAATCGTCTCCAAAGACAGAAAAATCATCCATGAAGATCTCAAGGAAGTCCTCTACCATGTCGGAGAATATTGCCATCATGCACCTTTGGAAGGTGGCAGGTGCGTTACAGAGTCCAAACGGCATCCTCCTAAATGCGTATGTTCCGTAAGGGCAGGTGAAAGTCGTTTTCTCTTGATCCTCTGGTGCAATAGCGATTTGGTTATAACCTGAGTAACCATCAAGAAAACAATAGTAAGGTTTACCCGCTAATCTATCAAGCATTTGATCAATAAAGGGTAAAGGAAAGTGGTCTTTTCGGGTAGCTTTGTTAAGCTTCCGATAGTCCATACAAACCCTCCAACTGGTCACAGTCCTGGTTGGGATTAACTCATTGTTTTCGTTGGTTATCACAGTCATGCCTCCTTTCTTGGGAACACATTGCACCGGGCTTACCCATTTGCTATCGGAGATGGCGTAAATAATACCAGCATCTAACCATTTAATTATTTCTTTACGCACTACCTCCTTCATTGCAAGGTTTAACCGCCTTTGGGCATCAATAGTCGGCTTATGATCTTCCTCTAGGAGGATTTTGTGCATACAGATTGCCGGACTAATGCCCTGAATGTCTGCTATAGTCCATCCTATCGCCCTTTTATGCTGCCTCAACATGTCGATCAGCTGTCGTTCCTGTTCCTGCGGCAGCTTAGCAGAGATGATTACGGGCAGTGTTTTATCACTACCAAGATAAGCATATTTAAGCTGCCCTGGCAGGGGCTTAAGTTCTAAGACAGGTGGTTCAACAGTAGATGGCTTTTGGATTAAATGGTTATCCGAAGTGTAATTCAAGGGTTCGAATAACTTACCTGGGCGATGGTCTAACCAGTCTACCTCCTCATGACCTTCAGTATCAGATGTATCGGATTCAGAGGAGTTGCTGTTGTCGGTGCTGTCGTCGTTGCTGTCGTGACAGGCTTGTAAATGGCTGTCGCAGCAGTGACCAAATTTTATATCCCGGCAGCCCGACCTGATGCAGGGTTGATCAAAGGTCACCTCGATGATGGCCTTGCATTCTTCATCCACATCAGCATGTTTCATTGCTTGGAGAACATTCAGCTTAATTTCTTGATCGTTTACGCGCATGGTGAGTTCTCCTTTCTCCACATCAATCAATGATCTTCCCGTGGCTAAGAAGGGTCGCCCTAGGATGACTGGTGCGTTCTCATCTGCCTCACAATCTAAAATAAGAAAGTCAGCAGGAAAAATAAGTTTATCCACTCTTACCAAGATGTCTTCAATTTTTCCCTCGGGGTGAACGTAAGAGCGGTCGGCTAGCTGTAGGGTAACTGTCGTGGGCCGCGCCTTGCCAATACCTAATTTCTGAAAAACAGATTTGGGCATTAGATTAACACTAGCACCAAGATCACATAATGCCTTACCCACAAATTTATCACCGATTACGTAAGGTATGAGAAAGCTCCCCGGATCCTTCTTTTTCTGGGGTGGTTGTCGATGAAGAATACTCATGCAGCCTTCTTGCATCCTTACCGTTTCAAATTCCCCAAGTTTAGATTTTTTAGACATGACATCCTTGAGAAATTTAGCATAACCGGGCATCTCCCTAACAGCATCTAGCAACGGAATATTAATATGAACCTGTTTAAAAATATCATAAATCTTTTTAAGTTGAGATTCATGCTTAGCTTGTTGTATCCGTTGCGGAAAAGGTGGTGGAGGACGATAATCAGCAATGCGTCCTTCCCACTGCATGCGAATCTGAGGTCGATACTCATCTTTTTTCTCCTCTGTCGCTTCTGCTGTCGTGACAGGCTCATCGGCAGCAGTCTGTTCATTACCTGTCGGGGCAGCTTCCTCGGCAGGCTTATCCAAGGCAGGTTTCTTTTCTGTTTCAGCTTCCTTTTCCGGCCCTGGTAACTTTTTCCCACTCCTAGTAGTAATGGCCTTACATTGCTCATGAGGGGGCGTTCTAGCATTTTCAGTATTGCTAGGGAATCCTCCATTCTGCCGTGGCTTAATATGCTGCGACACCTGACCCATTTGTGTCTCTAGAGATTTCAAGGTGGCCTCATGGTTTGTCATTCTCATCTTAGTTTCATCCATAAAGTCTTCCGTTTTCTTGACAAACTTATTGATGTTATCCATATACGTGCCGGTCTGAGACATAAAGGTGGCCAGAGTCTGCTCCAATATACTACTCGTGGCAGGTGGTGGCTGCTGTTGTTGCTGAGGCGGCAGGTTTTGCGGCATGTTTTGCGGCTGCGGCTGCTGTCGCGTCAACAATCTAGGACCCCCCTGATTCTGATTATATGCTTTCGGATTTAGGGCATTGTTAGGGTTACTCCAGGAAAATTTGGGGTCTTTCCTCCAATTAGGGTTGTAATTGTTGGAATTGTAGTTTGGCTTGTAATTTCCAACATATTTTCCTTCTTCTATATTTATAGGGCACTCATCCCTACTATGATTTCCCTCACATGTAGCACAAACTTCCTCTACAGCAAACCCTCGTACTTCCTCTTCACTCAATAAGTGTTTCATGGCTTTAGTGAGGAATGCTACCTGTGATTTCATAGTGTTGTCGGCCTCATAATCCTTGACAGCAAGTACCCGTTTACCCCCTCTTCTAGCGGTTGGAAACTGCTCCTCATTCTTAGCCAGATGTTTCAAAACTTGCAGGGCCTCGTCCGGATCTTTATCCAATAATAGTCCATTCGCTGCAGAATCAATTCGAATGCGAGTTTGTAAGTTAGCAGCATTATAGAACTTAGTTACCTGATTCCAGACGGGGAATCCATGCATTGGGCAGTTTCGTAGAAGAGTTGTGAATCTGTCCCAGGCCTCGTGCATTGGCTCGTCATCTTCCTGTTGAAAAGTAGCAATTTCATTACGTAATCGCTCAGCTAAATGTGAAGGATTAAAACGAGACAAAAATTCACGAGTTAAATCTGCCCAAGTCATGATAGAACCCGGTGTAAGTTTATTCCACCAAGTTTTAGCTCTATCCCTCAATGAATGGGGGAATAACCGAAGCCTCAGTATCTCCGGACTAACTCCTGGTAGTCTAAACGAACCACAGATCTCCTGGAACGTTTTGAGATGCTCCCTAGAATCTTCTGTCGCAGAACCACCAAACTGCCCGGCATTGTTGATCATACTAAACATGACAGGTTTAAGCTCGAAGTTGTCAACGTCAATATCCGGCAGCGTGGTCTCCAGCTCTACATGATCGTTCAGCATGTAGTCACGACATGACCGTCGTCCACCTGCCGCGGGCGGGTCACCGACAGGCGGGATTTCTTCACCGACAGGCTGATTACGGGCCATGTGCTCTAGCTGTTCTTCAAGGTATTCGTTTCGGTCTAAGAGGTGGCAAATCTGTTTCTTGAGATTAAAGGAACGTTCAATCTCCGGATCTAATTTATACTCAGGATCTTCACCTCTTTTCGATCTGCGCATAAACAGGAAAACCTTGTGAAAAGCAAGAGTTTAAAATACAAAAGAAAAATTAAAGAAAAGTAAAAATAAAAACAAAAACAAAAACGAAAATAAAAACAAAAAGTGCAAGGAAAGAAAAGTGTAGTTATGTTGCCAATCCCCGGCAACGGCGCCAAAAACTTGTTGCGTGTAAAATAGTCTATCGCAATTGTAGTGCAAGTATACACGACGCAAGTAGTAAAGTGATACGAAGTATCGGATATCGTCTCCACAGGGATTGGGCTAATGACTTCACCTTATTTCACTGCACGAAGTAAAAGAAATAATTAAGAGTTGTCACGAGAATAATAAAATAAAAACGTATTTAAAAGGATTAGAGATATCAAGATGGAGAGAATGGGCTGGTATTGAGTTGCTCGGTAGTGCAGGTATTGAATTGCTTAGGATCTCCAGTTCTGTCGTCGCACCCGTCGCCGACAGCACCTGTCGCGGCGTCTATCCGTTAGCTGTCGCGGCAGCGATCACTAACTCTGTACTTCAAGTTTGGCAAGAATCCCTGATCTGCCTTGCCCTATCCCTAGGCACAAGTCTGTCGATGATCACGTCTTTGATGATACCTCCCGGCGTGAATCGAAGGATGAACACCGATGTGTATGAATTCTTCCTTAGCCACTTAACCTCGCCTTATCCCTAAGCACGAGATGGTTCAACTATAAACTAGAGAACGCGCTTTTATCTCTTTCGTATACTTAACTCTCCCGATGCTAAGTAAATGGATAACCTCACAATGCTCTCCCGATGCTCTTGCAAGATGTTAAAACCAAGATAAAAGAACTTGAAGTTTATTTTATTGAACTTGAAAAATCCTAAAACAAAGCAACCCTTGCAACTACTTTACAAAACAACCCGTAGCCCTAGGGGGAATTTAGAACATATCGGTGACAGGTAAACGGCAGGGTTTTGGTTTCGGTTATGGGGTAGTCGGCTCTGCCCTAGGTTTAATCTATGCCCTTTATATAAGCTTTGGGCTCAAGTTATCTAAGGTAACAAGGATTACAACTTTAATTAAAAGTAAGATTCTAATAAAGACTAAATCTCTAAAGTCTCCTACTTTCCAGCCGCATCCTTGCTTTTAGGGATTTCCTCTCCTTTGAGCTTTGGCTTGACATATCTCTTGATCCGGGGCTTGGAAAAATATTCGGCTTCCACACGACAGACGAGCAGATTTTTCTCTATCTATCGAGGTCCATTTCACTTTTTCCTCTTCATGAATCTGCTGTCACCATGCTGTCACGACAGGTCCATGACAGGTTCGTCTTCTTCAGCTGCTTGTCCAGTTCAGCTCTCCTGCTTATCTGCCCTGCGCCTGCCTTCGACATCTACTATGACAGATACCTGCAAAAATAACCATCTTTCAGTAGAATCCGTGCCTTTTATATAATTGTGATGTTTTATTGAAAACTAACCTAAATGCAATGCAATGATGCTTGAATGCAGCAGAAATATGGGTTTAAAAAGGTGTAAATGATAGAACTTTTACACACTCAACATGGCTGAGTATGAGGTGCAGTTTGTGCGACTCAGTCAGTATGCACCGGAGCTGATTCCTGATGAGCGGGAGAGGTGCGAGAGGTTTCGTCATGGTCTTATAACGGAGGTAAAGATGTATGTGCTGGCCACTGAGTATGATGATTTTGATGTGTTGGTGGGCCGAGCCAAGGACATAGAGATGAATTTGAGTTTGTCTGCGAAAAGTGCTGGGAAGAGATGAGCTGAGTATAGTTCCGGAGGTGGACGGAACAAGAGGGGACGTGATCAGAGGTATCAGTCCTCAGCTAAGAGAGGTGGTGGTGCACCTGCTAGAGGGGGCAATGCTAGAGCTGATCCTAGTGCTTGTTGGATCTGTGGTTCACGTGGTCACATGAAGCGTGACTGTCCTCGTGCTGTGAGGGAGGTGCAAGCTCCTGTTGCGGTTGCTGGTAATGGATGCTGGAATTGTGGTTCTGCAGACCACTTGAGGCGAGATTGTCCGAGGTTGGCTGGTGGCCAAGAGCGTGCTCCTGTTGTTGCTGCACCGCAAAGAGGTCGTGGGCGCGGCCGTGGTAATTTCCAGAGGCGAGAGGAAGGTGATCGTGGAGTAGCCCATGTTGTGGCTATTCAGCCTGAGGGTGGAGGCCAAGCTAGGGTGTATGCTCAGCGCGAGGGAAGGAATGATGCAGATGTGATTGCAGGTACCTTTACTTTGCAGTCCTTGTCATTGCTTTCTTTGATTGATTCTGGATCTACGCATTCATACATTTTGCGTGAGCATGCTGAATTGCTTGGTTTGCCTGTTGAGTCTTTGGATGTTGGTGTTCGTGTCACTAGTTCTTTTGGTGAAACGGTTGTGACTCGAAAGCTTTATAGAAGGTGTCCCTTGGTTGTTCAAGAGCATGTCTTTCATGTTGATCTTATGGAGTTTCCCTTTTATGGTTTTGATGTGATCCTTGGTATGGATTGGCTTGCTGAGCATCGTGCTGTTGTGGATTGTGAAAATAAGCGTGTTTCGCTTAAGCTGGCGGATGATTATGAAGTGGTTGTAGTTGGAGAGAATGTGAAATTTCTTGCCAATATTGTTTCTACCTTGGAGGCGAGCAGGATGCTGAGGCAAGGCTGTGAAGCTTATCTAGCTTTTATGATGAATCCTAGTTCTAAGGAGTTGAGGGTGCAAGATATCAAGGTTGTAAAGGAGTTTCCTGGTGTTTTTCCTGAGGAGTTTCCTGGTTTACCTCCTAATCGCGAGGTGGAGTTTGGAATTGAGCTGTACGAGAATACAACTCATGTGTCCATTACTCCCTATAGAATGGCACCTAAGGAGCTGAAGGAGCTGAAGACGCAGTTGCAAGAGCTTCTTGATCGTGGTTTCATCCGGCCGAGTGTGTCACCTTGGGGTGCACCGGTCTTGTTTGTGAAGAAGAAAGATGGCACTATGAGGATGTGCATTGATTACCGTCAGTTGAACAAGTTGACTATCAAGAATCGGTATCCTTTGCCGAGGATTGATGATCTCTTTGATCAATTTCGGGGAGCTGCTGTGTTCTCTAAGATTGACTTGAGGTCAGGGTATTACCAGTTGAAGGTGAAGGATGTGGATGTGCCTAAGACAGCTTTCAGGACAAGGTATGGGCATTATGAGTTCCTTGTGATGCCGTTTGGTTTAACAAATGCTCCTGCTGCTTTCATGGACATGATGAATCGTGTGTTTCATGAATACCTGGACAAGTTCGTTGTGGTGTTCATTGATGATATCCTCGTGTACTCGCGTACTGAGGAGGAGCATGAAGAGCATTTGAGGATTGTGCTGCAAGCTTTGTTGGAGAATCAGCTTTATGCTAAGCTGAGCAAGTGTGAGTTCTGGCTTAAGGAGGTGGTGTTTCTTGGTCATGTGGTTTCTGCTGAAGGGATTCGTGTTGATCCTCAGAAGATTGAGGCGGTGATGAACTGGAAGGTTCCGAAGTCTGTTCATGAAGTCCGTAGTTTCCTTGGTTTGGCAGGATACTACCGGAGGTTTGTGGATGGTTTTTCCAAGATTGCTGCTCCTTTGACGAAGCTGTTGCAGAAGGATGTTAAGTATGAGTGGACAGAAGCGAGACAGCAGGCTTTTGAGAAGCTGAAGGCGGCTTTGACGCAAGCTCCTATCTTGATTCAGCCTGAATCAGGGAAAGAGTTTGTGGTCTACAGTGATGCATCCTATGTTGGTTTGGGGTGTGTGCTGATGCAAGAGGGTAAGGTTGTGGCTTATGCATCGCGGCAGTTGAAGGTGCATGAGCGCAATTATCCTACGCATGATATTGAGTTGGCTGCAGTGGTCTTTGCTCTGAAGATCTGGAGGCATTATCTGTATGGTGAGAAGTGTACTGTGTACACGGATCACAAGAGTTTGAGGTATTTGATGTCTCAGAAGGAGTTGAATCTTAGACAGCGGCGGTGGTTGGAGTTGCTCAAGGATTATGATCTGACGATTGAGTATCATCCTGGAAAGGCTAATGTTGTTGCGGATGCCTTGAGTAGGAAGGTAGCTGTTGAGCTGAGGGCTATGTTTGCTAGCTTGAGCATATCGCGAGATGGTGGTCTTGTTGCTGAGTTGCAAGTGAAACCATCGTTGGTTCAGTTGATCAAGGATAAGCAGTTGCTGGATGATTCCTTGGTGTCTCATGTTCAGGATATCGCGGAGGGTAGACCTTCGGATTTCTGTTTTAATGATGATGGGGTGTTGTGTTTTGGGAGTCGAATAGTAGTGCCAGCTGATGTTGAGTTGAGGCGTGCTATTCTGACTGAAGGTCATAGTAGTCCTTTTGCTATGCACCCTGGTAGTACTAAGATGTATCGTGGTCTTCGTGATGAGTACTATTGGGTGGGTTTGAAGAAGGATGTTGCAGAGTTTGTGAGCAAGTGTTTGGTGTGTCAGCGAGTTAAGGCTGAACATCAGGTTCCTTCTGGGTTGTTGCAACCGTTGAAAATCCCTGAATGGAAGTGGGAGAGGGTTACCATGGATTTTGTATCTGGTTTACCTTTGTCTCCATCAAAGAAGAATTCTGTTTGGGTGATTGTGGATCGCCTGACGAAGTGTGCGCATTTCTTGCCTGTACATACTACGTTCTCTTTGGATAAGCTGGCAGAGCTGTACATTGCTGAGATTGTGAGGCTGCATGGTGTGCCTAAGTCGATTGTGTCGGATAGGGATCCGAGGTTCACATCGCGTTTCTGGCAGTGTTTGCATCAAGCTCTGGGTACAAGGTTGCATTTCAGTACATCCTATCATCCTCAGTCGGATGGTCAGTCTGAGCGAGTTATTCAGATCTTGGAGGATATGTTGAGATGTTGCGTGATAGAGTTTCAAGGTTCTTGGGAGAAGCATCTGCCTTTGGTTGAGTTCGCTTATAATAATAGTTATCAGGCGAGTATACAGATGGCACCTTATGAGGCTCTGTACGGGAGGAAGTGTAGGACTCCTCTTTGTTGGGCTGAAACTGGTCAAAAGTTGGTTTCGATGCCAGCTTTGTTGAAAGGGACCACTGAGAAGGTGAAGCTTATCTGTGAGCGGTTGAAGGCTGCTTCTGATCGGCAGAAGTCTTACGCGGATTTGAAGCGTAAGGAGATAGAGTATGCGGTGGGTGACCGTGTGTTCTTGAAGGTTTCGCCTTGGAAGAAGGTGATGAGGTTTGGCCGGAAGGGTAAGTTGAGCCCTAGATACATTGGACCATATGAGGTTGTTGAGCGAGTGGGTCCTGTTGCGTATCGGTTGAGGTTACCTCAAGAGCTGGAGAAGATTCATGATGTGTTCCATGTTTCTATGCTCCGGAAGTATAGATCTGATCCTTCGCATGTGATGCCTGTGGAGGAAGTGGTTTTGAATCCGAATGTGACCTATGATGAGGAACCGGTGAAGGTTCTGGATTCGGATAGCAAGGTTCTTCGTGGCAAGACCTTTGAGTTGGTGAAGGTGTTGTGGAAGCATCGAGGTGTTGAGGAAGCCACGTGGGAGCGGAAGGAAGACATGCTGAAGCAGTTTCCTTATCTCTTTCCTTCAGGTAAATTTCGAGGACGAAATTTCTTAAGGGGGGGGAGAGTTGTAACGCCCCGGTTTTGAGCTTAGTAGTTTTGGGCGTTGACCGGTCGGTCAAAGTGCTGTTCGAATCTTAAGAGGTGAATTTAGGAAAGCCTAGTTCGAGTTGCATTAAAAATATGGGAAAATGTTCTAAAATCATCTTTTAATATAATTAAGTGAACTGTGAAATCAATTGTGGAAAATGAGTTTCGGAAGGGTGACATTTTGGCTAGTGACCAAAATGTAATTTTTGAAAGTTTGGTGACTGTTTTATAAAGGGTTGAAACTTTGAATCTTTAAGGAGCTATTTACCCAAAGGGAGTTTCTCCAGATTTTTCTAAGATATTTTAAGTCTAAAATCTGATTTTAAATGATATTAAAATTGGAGGGAAAGCCATTTGGCTATTTTAGATTTTTATAACCAACTTTTCCTAATTTTCTTTCTCTCATTTTCTCTCAACCCAAACACTCCATTTCCAGAGAATTGGATCTGATTTCTTCACCTAAATCCCTCCTTTCAACTCTCATTTGATTCCTAATCAACATATCTTCAAAACCTCTTCAATTGCTACTTGTTTCAACAAGGATTTTGATTCCAAAAAGAGGAGAAACTCAAGTTTGGAGGTAAGAACGTCCTTCTCCTCTGAACTTCAAGTTCTTTACTGAAATTCCTAAGTTTTCAATCCTAAATTGATGTTTAATTAAAGGTTTTAAAGTGGTGAAATGGATCTTGGCTTATAATGCAAGATTTTGATGATTTTTGATGATTTTCGTTAGATCTGATTAATCTGTGATTTGAGATGTGTTTTTGATGTTAAATGAACTCTAAATTGATAAGGAATTGAGTTTTGATTGATGCAATCCCGGATAGGTTGAGTTTCCTAAGTTTAGCTTGTGTTTCAAGGTTGTTTTTGAGGTGATCTTGGTGATCTGATGTTGCTGGAGGTATAAGGATGTCAATAGGTTGTTTTTAGATGTTATATGATGTTTATGGAAGTGTGGTTTTGCTGGTTTATGGCTGGGCTTTGTTTAGAAGTGGTTTGGTTGCATTTTCGGTTGTGTTTGGTGGCCGAAAATGGAGGTTGAATGAGAGCAGCGAGTTTAGGTGCTTTCATTGAAGCAATTAATGCATGATGATGCATTAATCCTCTGCTTTGATGTGTTGAAACAGGGGAGGCATCTTTGGATCCAAGAGTTGTTGATCCGGAAGCTTGATTTGGTGCTTTGGCTTGAAGCAAAGTGGAAATCGGTGAGTGAAGTTGGGTTTTCAGATTTTAAAACCAAGGTTTGAAGGTTTTGGGAGCTTAGTCTAAGTCTAAACAACTTTGCTAAGCTCAAGTGTAAGTTTTCGGAATTTCTCTCTAGTGGTGGCCATGATTTTGTTGTGATGCAAAATGGTGAATTGCATGTTTTAATTACTGTTTTGAAAGCATGATTTAGCATGGTTTTTGCTGATGTTGTAAGCCATATGTTGAAGGTAACTCTAGGTAGGAGTTCCTTGATTTTATACATTGAAATAATGTGGTTTGATGCTTTAAAATGCATGTTGAATATGGCTTGGTTTAATGCTTTAAAACAGTGAATTAAATGATGAAAAAGATGTATATTGGCAAGTGATGTTTTGAAAATGTTAAGGTCACTAAGGTGGTTAAAAGTCCTTGAGTGAGCCTTGTTACTTAAGAGCATCAAGGTGGTTAAAAGTCCTTGGATGATTCTTGTTGCGGACACTAAGGTGGTTAAAAGTCCTTAGGTGATCCTTTCCATGGTGTTTAAAAGTCCATGGGGCCATGGTGTTTAAAAGTCCATGGGGCCAAGGTGTTTAAAAGTCCTTGGGGTGATTCAAGCTATGGACACAAAGGTGGTTAAAAGTCCTTGTGTGGTCCTCATTCATGGTGTTTAAAAGTCCATGGCCAAGGTGTTTAAAAGTCCTTGGGGCCAAGGTGTTTAAAAGTCCTTGGGAAGTTGATGAACTTGTTTTAAGAAATGGAAATTGTCACTTGAGCCAATATGACATGTTATGTTTATGTTGAAGCATGAGATTGCTTGTTAAAAGTATGCTATTGAGCATGTGCAAAGGTTGATTTAAAGCATGATTTGTAAATGGTTTTAATTGCATTATTGAATGGTTTTTAAGAGCATTCCTCACTAAGCTTTTGCTTACGCTCTCTACGTTTTCTTAATTCAATAATGCAGAGCATTAGAGTACCTTGAGGGGCAGCAAGGAGGGCAAGCATACAAGTTCAAGTAAAGCTCAATGTATGGAAGGTTTTATAAGCACTTTTTAGCTTTTGGGTAATTTGGCAATGGGGGACCAATGTGTATGTTTTGGGAGGTGTTTGGAACTCCCTAAGTATGTTAAATGATGATTTAAATGCTGGTTTTTGGATTGGATCATTATATGCTTGTTGTGGAAGTTTGTGCTTGAGTAGCTAGCTTGTGTAGGAAGCATGCCTATAGAATTGGGGCTTTTTGCATGTGATGTTGTTTTGATGAATTGATGATGCCTATGAGTCTTATATATGTTGAATTGCATGCTGGTAAAGTTTGGTGGCAATTGGAGCATGTTTGAATGATCAATTGCATGTTTTGGAATGCATTTGGAGCATATTTAAGCAGGGCGTATCGGAACAGTGTGCACCGTTTCGGAACGGGTGCCTTGATTGAACCCAGGCGTCCGAAACGGTATGCACCGTTTCGAAACGGTTTGGTCTCTGCCAGACCCCCGTTGCGGAACTGGTTGCGGAACGGCCCGTGTTTCGAAACGGGGTCAACCTGTTTCGGAACGGTCGACCGTTGGGGGCTGACATGGGCAGTTATATGTTTTGAATTGTTTGCATTTTGGTCCTGAATCTTGTTTGTGCAATTGTATGAGTTTGGGAAGTCCTTTTGAGCTGTAATTTCACAGAGAAGCATGAAACCTGACTAATTTCAAGTTGGTAAGATTAATTTGGGTTAAGTCCTTTTAATTATCAGAAATTACAATTTGGTCCCTAAAGTTTTAATTTGTTCAATTGGGTCCCTGTTTGATCTCTGATGTTTGTGATCTTTGAGTATGTTGTTTGTGTGATCACAATTAGGACTAATGTGCATCTAGACAAGAATAAAAAGAAAAAAAAGGGTCGTTAATCAAGGTTGACTTTCGGGTTGACTTTGGTTTTCCCCGTGTGACTTTCTTAATTCGGGTCAACCGTCTAGGCTGGGTTAAGGGGGTTACACCTCCGTACCATAGAAACATGAAACACATCATGGATCGTCTCCAATTCGTGAGGCAACCTCAACCGATATGCAATAAGACCAACTCGCTCCACAACCTCATAAGGTCCAATAAACCTCAGACTAAGTTTTCGCTTACGTCCGAACCTCATCACCTTCTTCCAAGGCGATACCTTTAAGAACACATGATCTCCAACTGTAATCTTAATCTCCCTACACTTTAAATCCGCGTAAGACTTCTGACGATCCGAAGCAGCCTTCAACCGCTCACATATGAGTTTCACTTTCTCAATCGTTCCCTTAAGCATATATGGTAAGGAAACCAACTTTTGTCCTGCCTTCGCCCAACAAAGAGGCATTCTACACTTTCTCCCATACAAGGCCTCATACGGAGCCATTTGAATACTCGCTTGAAAACTGTTATTATAGGCAAACTCAATTAAAGGCAACTGCTTTTCCCAAGAACCTTGGAAATATATCACACAACATCTCAACATGTCCTCCAGCACCTGGATAACTCTCTCTAACTGTCCATCCATCTGAGGATGATACAAAGTGCTGAAATTCAAACGTGTGCCTAGCGCTTGGTGTAAACATTCCCAAAATCTTGATGTAAACCTCGGATCTCTATCTGATACTATGGACTTAGGAACACCATGCAAACGCACAATATCAGCAATATACAACTCCATCAACCTATCCAATGTGTACGTAGTATGCACAACCAAGAAATGTGTACACTTCGTAAGACGATCCACAATCACCCAAATGGGGTTCTTCTTAGACGGCGTCAAAGGCAGACCGGACACAAAATCCATCGTAATCATCTCCCACTTCCATTCTAGTATCCTCAAAGGCTGTAACAAACCAGAAGGAAACTGATGCTCAGCTTTCACACGCTGACAAACCATACACTTGCTTACAAAATCAACAACATCTTTTTTCAACCCCACCCAATAGTACTCATCCTTCAAACCACGATACATCTTAGTACTAATAGTGATACAAGGATGTTGATGGTGAAAACAACATTCCTTGTTCAGTCACGGATCTAGGATAATAGCAAGTATTTCTCTGCAACAGAAACAAACATGGTTTTGTATTTAGATGTCAAAAATAAAGAAAAGAAGAAGAAAAAAATGAGAAAAATCAGAAATGGGAAAAGAAGAAAGTTGTTGAAATAATTTAAGGACTAGGTGAAAGGTTGAAGATGATATCTTCAAGCATTGAACAATGGCAGCAACGTTCTTGGACTTGACACGAAAAACTCGAAAGAACTTGCATAATCTGTATGCAAACCCGAATCGAATCTTTTCTACAATGTCGAAAGATGAACAAACTCCAAGGAAGAACTCGAACAATCTGTTGAACGAACCCGAACCTTATCTTGAATTTGTTCGAACAAAGCACTTGGACCCTTCAATTATCTAATAATTGAGAACCCGAAGTATCAAGGAAAAAGTTCTAAAAAGAATCGAACAAGAGAAACTCTCTCAAATAATTTTTATTCCAAAATGTGTTCTTTTTTTCAATGTATGAAATACATATAAATAGGTGTATGGAGGAAGTTGAACGAATTGAAATATGTGGCCATAAACAAATTACAAATTTAAATTATTTAACTCCTCCTAACTTCTCCTTTTGGCGGAATGAATTTCAGCCATGTATTCAAACAAGGGCGCCAAGCACATTGTGCACATGTTAAATGTGCAAAGGAAAGGAATTTAAAATTCAAACAACCTTCGCTGATTTGGGACTTTGAGAGTTGGGCGGCAATTGAGGAAAATACGCACATGCTCAATGTGCTGTTTGAAATTCAAAGACCAACCACCCTTGGTCTTATCCATGATGCCACACAAGAGAGAAGGGTTGCATGCATTCGACCAAACATGCAAAAGGCTCTCCCATGCATTCGGCCACACATGCACATGCATTTTCACACATGTCGCACATGCATGCACATGCACATCACCTCGCACACGTGCACCAGGACTGCCATACACTTGTAGGACACTTGTTCAGCTGTTACTGGACTTGTCAGCTGTCGTTGAGCTAGTGGAGCTAAAGCTGAGCTGAAACGAACTAGCTGAAAATGAGCAGGTTACACTCTCCTGAGCTGGGACCGAGCTGCATACACTCTGGTGAGCTGGAGATGAGTTGCACACACTCACTTGAGCTGGAGTTGAGTTTCATATGCTCACTTGAGCTAGTGTCCTCCTACGTACCTACGTCAAAAGGTAAGAAACTTAATCAAAGTATTATAAACTTAATGGAAACAATAATACAAGTCGTAAACACTTGCAACCTTATTCATTAGCTCACAAACAAATATAAACACACCATAAGTTAGATCAAACTGAGTCAAAACACACCAAACGTACTAATATAAACAATATAAGTAGAAGAAATGTTACACATCAGTATGTAACAAATGAAAAAGCAAACTTCCCTGAAAGTTTGAAGTTGCACCGTTGGGTGGCATAAACGTGCTCACATCATCCCCCCTTCTTTAATGCGATTTGTCCCAAAATCGACCCTCATTACAAAAGGGAACAATTTCTACTTTCGCTTGGCAGGGAACTTCTTCAGTCCTCTTGCTCGGCACATATGCCATCGTCTCGAACCAAGTTCTTTTACAAAGAACACAAATGGAAATGCCTTCTTTCTTGTACCTCTTCGAATAATGCACAACATAAAGTCAGACAATGCTCGTCGTGCATCCTTAAACCTGAAAAAATGACATACAAAGGCAACTCCAAAGAGCAACAAGAATCTCGAAGATCATCCAGAATCACAATACAAGGTTGTTCACAATCCATTGTACAACCAAAGAAATCAACATATAAAAATGAACAATCAATAGCACAATGGAAAGGAACGTCAAACTGTGGTAAAGAAGGTTGTTGAATTTCTGAAAAGGACATAGATGCACTAGACATACCAACAGTAGCAACCTCGGGAACTTCACATGGCATCACCTTATTAACTTGCAAGTTAGAAGAAGAAATAGAAGAAAATGTCGAATCAGATAATACCTGTGAATTTGCTTTCTTCTTTTTGCATTCATTCTTCTCTTTGTTGGCCTTCCAAGCTGCAGTACTCGCTTTCAAACGAACTTCGTCTTCATATACTTCACTTGGAGTCATAGGTGCCAAAGTTACCTTTTTGCCCTCATGAGTAAAAGAGTATCGATTGGTGTAACAATCGTGCAAAACTCTCTTATCATACTGCCACGGTCTTCCTAACAACAAATGACAAGTATCCATAGAATAAACATCACAAGTTACCTCATCCTTGTATTTACCAATGAAAAATGGTATAACAACTTGTTCGGTAACTTTGATTTCAACACCATCATTCAACCATTCAAACTTGTACGGATTGGGATGCGTGGTCGTCTTCAGTCCTAACTTGTCAACCATGAGAGTACTAGCAACGTTAGCACAACTACTACTATCAATAATAACAATACATACCTTGTCGTTCACGTTGCATCTCGTATGGAAGAGGTTGTTTCGTTGCGGTTCATCCTGTGATGGTTGATCATTCAAACTTCTCTTGTCAACAAGTGCTTCACCGATAGCCAATGTCTGCACATTGTCATCAGTTATCTCTTCATGGACAGAATGGGAACCACCCCCATCAAGTCTATCCATTCGAGAATGTATAGGCTTCAATGCATTAGCAATCACTCGTTGCATCATGCGCTCTAAGGCTTGCATCTAGAGATTCGGTGGTTGTTGTTTTCTCGAATTATCATCAGAACCTGTCATTTTCAAACACTAAAACAAACAAAAGAAAAGATGTTGTATGTTAGTAAAATAAAGAAAAAGGACCTAACAATAACACGCTCAACAAATTCTCACGGATCACTCCAAAGAACAGTGCACTCAGAAAATAACACTCACCGCTCGTGTTTCACTCGGGAGAAAATTTGAATGGCTCTTTTTGTCTCCCCTTCTGATCTCACACGCTCAGTTTGCCTTTTCCCTCATTCTCTCGTACTTAGTTCTTTAAAGGAACTAATTCCGACGTTTCAGATTCTGCAAGTGTTGTCAAATTGCAAGGAAAAACAACGGGTAACGAGAAAATAATGTTAGAACAAGGATAAGGGTTAGGAATTAAAGAAACAACAACGAAAGTTAAGAATTGGGCTGAAAAGAGGATAACAATATGAAATGAAAGAAAGGATGCTAAAAGAACAAGAATTTAGCAACTTACGCAGTAGAAATGCTTACCACCATCCTATCTCCGGAATAAACAAAAAAAGTTGATTTCGAGTGATTTTAAGGTATTTCAAGGTAAGATAAGCATATCCTTCATCATTTCACGTCCAAACAGCACATATTGACACAAAATACCACAAATATTCGAAATTGATTTTTTTTTGAATTTTTTTTTCAATTTTTCTGAATTTTTTTTACTTTGACTTTTTGGTCAAACTTTGAATTATGACTTTTTTCAGAATTTTTTTTTCGAATTTTTTTACTTTTGTATATATATATATATATATATATGATGTCTGGTAGTGTAGAAAGTGCTAAAATCCAACCTAGGCTCTGATTACCATATGATACAAGGGTGTTGATGGTGAAAACAACATTCCTCGTTCAGTCACGGATCTAGGATAATAGCAAGTATTTCTCTGCAATAGAAACAAACATGGTTTTGTATTTAGATGTCAAAAATAAAGAAAAGAAGAAGAAAAAAATGAAAGAAAAATCAGAAATGGGAAAAGAAGAAAGTTGCCGAAATAATTTAAGGACTAGGTGAAAGGTTGAAGATGATATCTTCAAGCATTCAACAATGGCAGCAACGTTCTTGGACTTGACACGAAGAACTCGAAAGAACTTGCATAATATGTTATGCAAACCCGAATCGAATCTTTTCTACAATGTCGAAAGATGAACAAACTCCAAGGAAGAACTCGAACAATCTGTTGAACGAACCCGAACCTTATCTTGAATTTGTTCGAACAAAGCACTTGGCCCCTTCAATTATCTAATAATTGAGAACCCGGAGTATCAAGGAAAAAGTTCTAAAAAGAACCGAACAAGAGAAACTCTCTCAAATAATTTTTATTCCAAAATGTGTTCTTTTTTTTCAATGTATGAAATAATATAAATAGGTGCATGGAGGAAGTTGAACAAATTGAAATATGTGGCCATAAACAAATTACAAATTTAAATTTAAATTATTTAACTCCTCCTAACTTCTCCTTTTGGCAGAATGAATTTCAGCCATGTATTCAAACAAGGGCGCCAAGCACATTGTGCACATGTTAAATGTGCAAAGGAAAGGAATTTAAAATTCAAACAACCTTCGCTGATTTGGGACTTTGAGAGTTGGGCGGCAATTGAGGAAAATACGCACATGCTCAATGTGCTGTTTGAAATTCAAAGACCAACCACCCTTGGTCTTATCCATGATGCCGTACAAGAGAGAAGGGTTGCATGCATTCGACCAAACATGCAAAAGGCTCTCCCATGCATTCGGCCACACATGCACATGCATTTTCACACATGTCACACATGCATGCACATGCACATCACCTCGCACACGTGCACCAGGACTGCCATACACTTGTAGGACACTTGTTCAACTGTTACTGGACTTGTCAGCTGTCGTTGAGCTAGTGGAGCTAAAGCTGAGCTGAAACGAACTAGCTGAAAATGAGCTGGTTACACTCTCCTGAGCTGGGACCAAGGTGCATACACTCTGGTGAGCTGGAGATGAGTTGCACACACTCACTTGAGCTGGAGTTGAGTTTCATATGCTCACTTTAGCTAGTGTCCTCTTACGTACCTACGTCAAAAGGTAAGAAACTTAATCAAAGTATTATAAACTTAATGGAAACAATAATACAAGTCGTAAACACTTGCAACCTTATTCATTAGCTCACAAACAAATATAAACAAACCATAAGTTATATCAAACTGAGTCAAAACACACCAAACGTACTAATATAAACAATATAAGTAGAAGAAATGTTACACATCAGTATGTAACAAATGAAAAAGCAAACTTCCCTGAAAGTTTGAAGTTGCACCGTTGGGTGGCATAAACGTGCTCACATCAAATAGGGTGCATAGCAAAAGGACTACTATGAGCTTCAGTCAAAATAGTACGTCTCAACTCAACATCTTCTGGCAAAACTATTCGACTTTTGAAACATAAAATTCCATCATCATTGAAACAAAAGTCTGTTGCATTACCATCAGCTATATTTTGAACATGAGGCACCAACGAATCATCAAGCAACTGCTTCTCCTTTATTAACTGAATCAAGAAAGGTTTCACCTGCAACTCGGCTATCAATCCACCATCACGCAATATACTCAACCGAGAAAACATCGCTCTCAACTCCACAGCTACCTTTCTACTTAGAGCATCGACCACAACATTGGCCTTTCCAAGGTGGTACTCAATCGTCAGATCATAATCCTTAAGCAACTCCAACCATTTTTGTTGCCTAAGATTCAAATCCCTTTGAGACATGAGATACTTCAAACTTTTATGATCGGTGTAAACCACACACTTTTCACCATAAAGGTAGTGTCTCCAAATCTTCAAAGCAAATACCACCGCAGCAAGCTCTAGATCATGAGTAGGATAGTTGCGCTCAAGCACCTTCAATTGCCTGGACGCATAAGCTATAACCTTCCCACCTTGCATCAACACGCAATCCAAACCAACATATTATGCATCACTATAAACTATAAACTCCTTACCTGATTCTGGTTGAATCAAGACAGCAGCTTGCGTCAAAGCTTCCTTCAACTTCTCGAAAGCTTTTTGCCTAACATCCGTCTATTCAAAGCGAACATTCTTTTGCAACAACTTGGTCAAATGAGCAACAATCTTAGAAAAACCTTCAACATACCTTCGATAATATCCAGCCAACCCAAGAAAACTACGCACTTCCGTCACCGATTTAGGCATTTTCCAACCCATCACAACCTCGATCTTGTGTGGATTAACCCGTATACATTCGGCTGACACCACATGTCCAAGAAAGACCACTTCCCTGAGCCAAAACTTACACTTGCTCAGCTTAGCATAAAGCTGATTCTCCAACAGCACTTGCAACACAATCCTCAAATGCTTATCATGATCCTCCTCGGTATGCGAGTACACGAGAATATCATCGATAAACACTACCACGAACTGATCTAAGAACTCATGGAACACCCGATTCATCATATCCATGAACGCAGCTGGTGCATTGGTCAACCCAAACGGCATCGCAAAGAACTCATAATGGCAATACCTTGTCCGAAAAGCTGTCTTAGGTACATCCACATCCTTAACCTTTAATTGATAATACCCAGACCTCAAATCAATCTTCAAAAACACTGAAGCACCACGAAACTGATCAAACAAATCATCAATCCTTGGAAAAGGGTACTTGTTCTTAATTGTCAACTTGTTCAGTTGCCGATAATCTATACACATACGCATTGTACCATCCTTCTTCTTTACAAACAATTCTGGTGCACCCCAAGGTGAAACACTTGGCCTTATAAACCCTCGATCAAGCAACTCTTGAAGTTGCATTTTCATCTCCTTAGGTGTCATCCGATAAAGAGCAATGGACACGAGAGTCGTATTTTTATACAACTCAATGCCAAACTCAACTTCTCTGTTTGGCGGCAAACTAGGCAACTCTTCCGGAAAAACACCCAGAAACTCACATATTGTTCGTATGTCTTGCACTCGCACTTCCTTTGTACCTGGGTTCATCACATAAGCTAAGAAAGCTTCGCAACCCAACTCCATCATCCAACTCGCTTCAAGAGCTGAAATTGCATTAGACAAGAACTTTACATTCCCGCCTACGATTACCACTTTGTAATCATCCGCAAGTTTCAAGGTAACTCGCTTAACATTAAAATCAACTACAGCTCGATGCTCAGACAACCAATCCATTCCAAGAATCTCATCAAAACCATAAAAAGACAATTCCATCAAATCAACTGAGAACACATGGCCTTGAACAGATAAAGGATATCTCCTATACAGTTTTCTTGTAACAACAATTTCACCAAACAAACTTGTTACTTGCATTCTTACGTCTAGCATCTCAACATGAATATCAAACAAATGTGCATGCTCACTCAAGATGTATGAATGCGTAGATCCAAAATCAATCAAAGCTAACAAAGACAAGGATTGCAAGGAGAAGGTACCTGCAATCATTACGTCCCTCGTGATGTGCATATACCCTCAGAGGACCGCCACCCTCCGGTTGAACAACAACAACATGAGCCACACCTTTCTGCCCATCCTCCCTCCTTTTGGAAGTTACCACGGCCGCGCTCACAACTTCTCTGTGGTGCAACAACAGGTGCACGATCCTGACCACCTCCCACTAACAAGGGACACTAACGTCCCATGTGATCAACAGATCCACATTTCCAACAAGAATTAGCCCCAGCTATGGGAGCCCGTGCTTTACGAGCCACGCGAGGACAATCTTGCCTCAAGTGCTCACGCGATCCACATGACCAGAATGTATTCTACTCAAACCTCATCCGGTTACCCAGAGCTAGCGCAACTCGCCTAAAATTACCTTGCCTCACCTCAGGCCGATACATACGGTCACGATTCCTCTTATTCTGCCCACCACTAGGGCCAGCATCAGCAGCTCTCTTACTCGAGCTAGAACCACCTACATGCGAGGTCAAACCCAAAATTTGTTCTATGTCCTTGGCTCGTGTCACCAACACATCGAAATCCGTATAATCAGACGCGAGCATGAACATCTTCACGTCCTACACCAAGCCATATCGAGAGCGATCACAACGATGCCTATCACTCGGCACCAACTCCGAAGCATACTGGCTCAAACGTATGAACTGGACCTCATACTCAGCTA
Source organism: Hibiscus tridactylites (assembly GCA_958450335.1). Taxonomy (NCBI): domain Eukaryota; kingdom Viridiplantae; phylum Streptophyta; class Magnoliopsida; order Malvales; family Malvaceae; genus Hibiscus; species Hibiscus tridactylites. The sequence continues at coordinate 58,696,800 of OY288267.1, read as the reverse complement.
CCGTCATGTTTCCTTACACCAAGGACATGAACTCTCGCTTTTTATCGTCCAAGTATCTAACTCCTAGATACTTCATTTTAAAGGTAGCCTGTAAGAAGTCCCAATCCACCTCATTGGGTTCCATGGTCGGGTTACAGTTGTCCACCATACATACGCATCACCATGCAACAACGACACTGCACAACCCCGCTTTCGTGCATCATTGCACCCCATCTGATCCAATATTTAGATTTTACTGGCCATCCAAGCCTGGGATGCCTCAGGAGACAAACCACGATATTTCACGACTCTCAAACTTCGCAAGCTCTCCAACGGTAAACCCAATTGCCCAGCAGCAGGCGCTTGCACCTACACTCCAGCAACAATAGCCTGGAATGCTCCAGTCATCGCCTGTACCAAAGGCGTCAAATCACCCAACGTCGAACCAGCCTGCCCGCATTGCTCTTGCTCGTCACCTCTAGGTGGTGGTGGTGGAGGAGGTAAATTCGCACCAGGCAGAACTTCGTTCTCCTGATTCATCTGCTCATCAGCCGGAGCAACTGACCTAGAACGTAGCTCTCTCCTCAGACCCATTGTGCTATTATCATTAAGGCATGAATATAAAACAAAACAAAAGATCAGGCCACTTCTAGCAAGGATCCAAGACTTCAAATTCAATTTAAAACATTTCACTGTAGTAATAAGGTAATGGGCATTCCAACTTCCCCACCCCCAACATAGCATAAAGCATACTACATACATGTCACAACCATCATACATCACAAGCATTAAGGTTCAGCCCAATCTATCATCACATATAACAACTCACATTCAGAATACAATCACCATCGAATACTCAACATTACATGCTTAAGACATTCACTAGACAAAACATACATCATTAAGAACACACATTCACATCACAATTACTTCCCAACAACTTACCATCATTCCCACCTTTCGAAACCTGGCTCTGATACCACCAAATGTAACCCCCTCGACCCGGCCTAGCCGATAGATCAAACCGAATGGGTCACATGAAGAATATTAAAGTAAATCGGGAACGTTTACCGCAATAAACGACCTTTTTTATTTTTATCTTGTTTAGATGCAGGTTCAGTTCCTATATGTTTCAACAAGCAACGTATCATACGACAACTTAAAAGCTCAGCAATTATTGACAAAACTCAGTTTTAGGGACCATTTTGAAAACTTAGCAAATTTCAAAGGGGTTTCGCCAAGTTTGGTTTACCAACCTTTAATTAAACTCATTTCATGCATTTCTGTAAAAACTCAGCTCAAATTAACCATTAAACCTCATTTAATTGCATCCAAGAAAAATAGGGACTAAAATGTAAAGATTCAGAACATTCAAAAAAGGCCATCCAACTAATTTAACTAACAACATATTGGTACCCTTAGGGAGGGTATCGATACGCCTCCGATGATTAGCCTCCCAAACCCAGCATTACAAGAACAGTACCGGTACGCTGGGTCACCGTACCGATACACCCTCGTCCAGTGACTAAAGAGGGTATCGATACGCCCTCGTGTATCGGTACGCCCCTCTATTTCATGAAGGCCGTATCGATACACTACAGAGTGTACCAATACTCTACAGCCTTCACTTACCCAAAATGCTGCTTTAACATTTATAAAACCAACTCAAATCATTCCAACAAGTATTTACACATGCTTATACTCAAATACACTTCAACAATCAATAATACGTGGCAATAACATAATCAAAGCAACATTATCAACAACATTGAGTTCTAGATGCATGCTTCCTATGAAAACCAAGCATAAAAAGGTCAATTCTCAAATCCAAGCATAAACCAACATTTAAAGGCCATTTACAAACTAAAATATGTATACCAAACCAGAAAATACCAAAACAACTAACATTCATAGCATTGGACACCCCCATTTCCCTTATGACACAAGTCCAAAACCAAGACATACTTTCAATGAAGTCTCATGGAAACCTTTGCAAGTTGCTACCTCCAATTCCTTAATTATCTACATTGATGAGTAAAAGGAGCATAAGCATACAAGCTTAGTTAGGAGTACTCAAAACTAAAAACACCATCAATGCTCAAAACCATTTTCACTCTTTTGAAAACCATCATGCCTTCTTTAAAAATTCATCCACTTCTTCATTAAAATCAGCATGCTAAACATCATGCAACAAGTATCACATATTTTCACAACAACTAAACCATTGCTCAACGAAAATCAAACCTTCCAAGCATATTCACCAATATGCAAAGCTTAAAGCGAAACATGCATTTTCCATATTATGCATCATCAACATTTCCATAACATTTCAATCCATTATATTGGCTTACAAGTGATTAAAAACATTCTCATTTCTCAAAAAGCATATTGGATACACGAATTACCAAGTGTTGTCCCAAACACTTCATACACTTTACCGGCATCTCAAGGCTCACACACGGGAGCAACCCTCCACCGTTGTGACACTCGTGATGGAGTATTCGGTACAATGACAACCCCTCAACACCACTAATCAGTAGATGTATAGCCCACTAACGAGAGACGAGACACATACAAGGTTCGCAACAGGTAAATTGCACGTTAGGTGTGTCATATTTTATTTTTTGTTCATTTTAGTCCATTTTTTAAACTGTTCATCTTCTTCTTTCCCGCTGCTCTATTCCTTATCATGAAGCACGACACAAACACCAACAATAACCTCGAAAAGTACAAAAAACATGGAATTGTGGTACAAAAATTATCGGTAAGTGATTTGAAAAAAAATTAATTAAAAAAAATAAAATGTTGTAATTAAATGTTAAACAGAACGCTAATCTGGAGGAAACTTATAGTGATGGTAAGAAATATAACCATTTGGAAGCCTTCTTTCAACATAAGAAACATGCACTCTTCGATCGAGCGGTGTTTCGGTCTTCAAAACAACTCATTCATGAACAATGCACATTTTTTGAACAGCTAACCAAACGACACTCGATTCATTAGCTATTTGATCGAAGTTGTAAATCCTGAGATTTCAATCATCGTCAAATGTTAATCTCTGTATCTTGTTTTGTTCACCGAAATCTGAAGAAACTAAAGTAGCCCTAGTTTCTTGAGTCACCATTCCAGTTTGTTCAAGCATTCTAAACGCATTATCAATGCTCCAATATGAAGACGAACTAAAAACTAAAGGAGACACATGGGTATTGCTTGTTTTATTTTGCTGATGAAGATATTTTTCTTGTTATCTGAATCATGAAAGAGGGTGAAAAAAATTAAGGTGCTTTAATTGCAGCTTTGATTGGCTATAAAATCAAATGAAGGAGGGTAGGAACCATAATTGTGCATTAATTGTTGTTTGAATCATGAAAGAGTGTGGAACAATTTTCCTTACCGATAAATCAAATGAAGAAAAATTCCAAACAAAAGAAAGAAAATTGTAAATGCCCTCACATACATCAAGATTAAACTAGTCTATGACATCATTTGTCAAGGCACAATTGAAATCAAAATTTCAAGGGATACCGACGCAGAGAAGAGGGAAAGAAGAAGATGAAACAGTTCAAACAAAGGACTAAAATGAATAAAAAATAAAATTTGACATATTTAATGTGTAATTTATCCCTTTAATTTAAATCAGATTATTTTTTAATAAAATGACACGTGACGGGTTTTGATTGGCCCATGATTTTTTTAACGACGTTAGACTAAGGGCCAAACAGAGTAACGACTTTTAGTTCAAGGAGCAAAACGTCAAAAAAAAAATACTTCACAGTTCGATATTTTGTGTATATTTCAGGACCAAATGGGCTATTAAGCCTAAATTTAAATAAATAAATAAATAAAATGCAGCATCAAATCTGATTATAGTAGTCAATCCTCAAAACCCACCCCTTGAATGTTTCCATTATCTCTTCGATCTCTTTCTCAAATACAATTGGATTTAGATCCTGAAGAAAGAAGAAAGAAGAAAGAAGAAAGCCACCCAATAATCATTGAATTTTATTTTATACATTCGTTATTAAATTTGATTGAATCGGTTGTGTTTGAAGGGCGGGGATGGAAAGATTGGTAAATAATTGTAAATCAAAGAGAGTTTAAGAAATCAAAGAATGCCTGGATTAGCGCAAAGGAATGAGCAATATAGTAGTGCCTCGTTCGGGTTTTGGTCTAAGCACCGCGATGATGTTAGCTACAATCAACTTCAGAAGGTATTCGCTTTTCATTTTCTTCACTTAGATTATGTTGTTGATGTATTTGTTTTAATTGAATTGGGATTGGATCAGTGTTTCTTGTTGACCTTTTTGTTTATCTAATGCGTCGTTTGAGTTTGGATTGAATCTTATTTCAATTGGATTTATTTATTCTTTACCAGATCCCGTTACTTTTAATTCTGTGCTAAATTTGATTCTAATATTGTTTGTATTTTTTGTTTTATGGCACCGGCCTTTCCTTAGAGACGATAGAAATTAGTTGGCTACTTTTGTTTAGAGCCAAGGCGATCTTTTAGTGCTATTCCTGGTTTTGGGAAGAGTAATGGATGATATAAAAATTACAAGTACGATAATCAACATTATCACTTTCGGTTCTTCAAGATTTTTATTCCTACATTTTGTTGAGCTCTGTGTGGCTTTCAGTCGAGGAGTATGTTCTCTTTTTGCTTCTATTTTCTATGCATCACAAGTACTGGTAGGTGATTGAGGAGGAATTGGAAATTCAAGCATTGGTTCTTGTTTGCCATCGGCAAATAGGGTAGTGCTATCTGTACCCAAGGGAGCACCCAAAATGGTTAAAATGTGAAACTCCTAGTATGAGAATTCAGGTTTGGGTCCTTGGGATGGGGGAAAGCAAGGTCTATGGATATGGAAGAGCTATCTCTCTTGTGTAGCTCGAGACCTACTGGATCTCAACATTCTGTCTCCACTTCCCATATCCACCAAAAAAGCCCAATGTCAGTGATTATGCAGTTAAATGATAGATGTGATTCTTTAGTATCTATGTGTTGACTTAATTTTCTGATTAGTCACCAGAAAGAGCTGTGTTTTTTGTACTGCAGTTCTGGAGTGAGCTTCCGTTACAAGCTCGGCGGGAGCTTCTAAGAATTGATAAACAAACCCTTTTTGAGCAAGTTCGCAAGAATATGTACTGCTCCAGATGTAATGGGCTACTGCTCGAAGGGTTTTTACAGATTGTCATGTATGGAAAATCCTTGCAGCAGGAGGGACTAGCTGGCAGCCTTCATTACAATAGGCCAGGAGTCACTATAAACAACAGTGATGGTGGATTGAGTATGACAAATGGGTCACAAGATGAAATTCAAAATCCATCTGTCCATCCTTGGGGAGGTTTGACCACAAACCGTGACGGGTCACTAACACTTCTTGACTGCTATTTGTGCTCAGAGTCGCTCAAGGGTCTCCAAAATGTTTGTGCCGGTCAAGTTGCTTTCTATGATATCCTTTGTTTTTCATCTAGTTGTTAATGTTTCAATTGAATCAGGTGGTTGACAGTGCACATGCAAGAGAGCGGGAACGTGAATTGCTTTATCCTGATGCTTGTGGTGGGGGAGGTAGGGGTTGGATTAGCCAAGGAATTGCTAGTTATGGAAGAGGTCATGGAACAAGAGAAACATGTGCCTTGCATACTGCCAGGCTTTCTTGTGACACCTTGGTGGATTTCTGGTCAGCTCTTGGAGAAGAAACTCAGCAATCTCTTTTAAGAATGAAGGAAGAGGATTTCATTGAGAGGCTCATGTACAGGTGTGTTTGTAACTCCTTTATCTTTCAATGTGTTTCATTGCCATGTTGTTCAGTCTCTGAACAACGTGGTCTGATAATCATTGATCAAGCATCTTTGGATCTAGAAATACAAGGCTAGTGGTGGTGGAATTTCATGATGATTAAGAGATTGGTAGCTAATGGTATTAAAGACATGAAAGTTTCATTTGTTTGCTTTGGAAAAGTTTAGTTATCTTGTCTTCTTCTTCTAGGTGACACTTGAATAGCCCTGCAAAATAAATTCAATATTGGAGCATATGAATTCCTAGCTATTAGAGTGTTAAGTCTTTAAAATGGAAAATTCTGAAATAAAACTTGTCGTGGCCCATGAAGTGAGGAAAAGAAACTCCATACTGCAGACTGGAGAACGACATTTCCTGAGATTAGCTGGATTAAATTTCCTTATTTTAATTCTGAATTTCAGATAATTGAAAAGTTAACAGCTAGGTATTGATTTTTTTTTTTGTCAGTTGGCTTAGCTATGACATAAGCTTTATCGAAGCAGCTATCTGGATGAGGTTGTTCTTCATACATTGGTGTAATCTAGGGCCATTTTGTGAACATATTTAAACATCCTGCTCTAGTCTCCAGAGTTTATCAATTTGAAGATATATTGATAGTTTGATACTGACTAGTACTCCTGGAAGCATGTTTTGACCTGTTGCAGTTGGGAATAATGATTTCTTTCTGGCTTTCAAGCATGATATGAAACCAAAGGTCCAGAAAGGCCAGTCTTCAAATTTTTTTCCATTCTAGCAGCTTTGAAATAGTAAGACACTTGAAACATCTGAGTGTTGCTTCATTTGGAAGACAGTACACCCTAAAGAATAACATCGATAAGTCTTTTATCAAGAGACTAATTAGTGGATAAAAAGTGATGTTGGCCAATTTTTTTCTATATTCAAGGAGATCAAAAGAAAAGTTATGAATCTTTTAGAAAATGAAAACAATAAGACCTTAGAACCTGTAATTATAAACGGATAAGGAGTAGCTTGCATCAATTCTGTTCCCAAGAAAAAAGCCTCTAAATTTGTTTTTCTTTTCTTTTTTTTTGTGCAACCATGGACTCTCTTCAACGTTGCTTTTCTGTACTTGATTTCTATCATGCTTACGATCCTTATTTTTACTTGTTCAATTTATTTAGTAACTGTTGTTTATGACGGAGTCAAATGTTGCTAAGACATTACACTTTCACTAGAGGACTTTTTGACCGATGATCGTTATTACTGGTGTTTGCAGGCTAGAAATATAAGCATCAGGTAACTTATCACAAAGAATAGTGTTGAAAATGTGTCTTTGTTGAGAAGTGGATACAAATTGAGGCTGTAAAAATGTTTGGATGCGTGCATATGCTTGGAGGGATTTTGAGAGTTTTATCATCCTTTAGGAAAAATGAATGTGACTCAATTTCTTTTGAACAATGAAAATTAGACATTAAATGGACTGGAATGGCTTAATCTTCTTTTCACATCTTCCGTTCATTACCTTTGGTTTTAATGTAGTGATAAGTAGAAAGGATTCATTATTATCATACATTAAGGATGACAACATATTTTGGTCTATTTGTTTTCTGGAAAATGGCTTTTGGAAAATGATTTTTGAAGAATGGACTTATTTGCTGGAAAAGGTGATATTTTATATTGTTTTGATGATCCTGCATAATCTTTTGTCTTACTTAAAAAAAAAAAACTCTACCTTGATTGAAAAAAAGATTGATCCCCACAGTTAAGGAAATGATCTTTGTTTGGATTGCTTCAGCTTTTATACAATAAGGATGTATTGCTACACTGATTCTTACTTCAAGCTCTAGAATATGTCTTACCTTTTCAAAAGCACATGATAATTTAGGAAGAAGGGGGTAATATTCATTGACCTGGAGTTCATTTTCTGTTGAGTGTTGACCAAGTTACTTTTCAAATTTCTCTTTCTTTTGGCACTTCTAAGAGTTTTTTCATATATAAGTATCAGGTCTAGGCTGAAACTGTATTCAGAAATCACCTATTTTTTATTGGCTCCATCTTTAGAACATGCCTGGAAACTTCTGCTCCCTATTCTTTTGTATAGATCTCATACTCTTTTTTGCATTTTCGGCTCAGGTTTGACAGCAAGAGATTTTGCAGAGATTGCCGAAGAAATGTTATCCGTGAATTCAAGGAGCTGAAGGAACTAAAACGCATGCGTAGAGAGCCTCGATGCACTAGTTGGTTTTGTGTTGCAGATACAACGTTTCTATATGAGGTATCCTCATATTTAAACTTTTGGTGCACCAGCTATTGTTGACATACCACTAGACGTTCATTTTTTGATCTACTCTTCATAAAGAACTTATGGCTGAAATTTCAATTTTGATTACTAGTCATAATTATTGAATTTGTTGTGAGAATTTTCAAAATGAATGTGACTTATGCAATACTTTTCTTTACTACTCTACCAGGTATCTGATGACACCATCCAGGCTGATTGGCGTCAAACTTTTGCCGACACAATTGGAACTTACCACCACTTTGAATGGGCTGTTGGAACTGGGGAAGGAAAATCAGATGTCTTGGAATTTGAAAATGTTGGCATGAATGGGAGCGTGCAAGTCAATGGCTTGGATCTTGAGGGCTTGAGTATATGTTATATCACTCTGAGGGCCTGGAAATTGGATGGCCGCTGCTCTGAGTTTTCTGCAAAAGCCCATGCATTAAAGGGCCAACAATGTGTGCATTGCAGGCTTGTAGTTGTAGATGGTTATGTTACAATCACGAGGGGTGAAAGTATTAGAAGTTTTTTTGAGCATGCTGAAGAGGCAGAGGAAGAAGAGGTAGTTCAAACTTTGTGAGGCTTATAGATAAGATTTCTGGATAATTTTGAAGTTGAACTTTTAAATCATCTTTTCAGGATGATGATTCCATGGATAAGGATGGAAATGAGCTTGATGGGGAATGTGCACGTCCACAAAAGCATGCGAAGAGTCCTGAACTTGCCCGAGAGTTTCTTCTTGATGCGGCAACTGTTATATTTAAGGAACAGGCATGTTCATACCTTGTAACCTTTATTGTGCTTTAAAGTCTTGCAATGTACTTGTCAATCTTCTCAATCATTAACATATCAAATAAAGCTGTGGGATTCTTCCATTTCTATTGATATTTAAAACAACAAAATAGCTATGGGATTCTATCTTTTCCATTGACAATTAAACCTGTGTGTTGAAGAATGTGATAGTTAGAAAGATAACAGAAATCAGTTTATACTGTAAGTTGACGAGGAGTGTTAGAGTTTTTATTTAATGTGTAATTAGAGTTTATTCCTAATCAGTAGTTTAGATTTACTAATAATCTTATTTAAATTAGGAATAAGTACTATTTAAATTAAAGACAAAAGTATAGTTTTAGTTATATTAAAACTCTATGTCAGCCTATTTTAAGGCTTACTCTGTATACATTTGATAATTAAGAGAATAATAAGAAAATACAGAGAAACACATTGTTCTCTTTGGAAAATATCTTGTTCATCTTCTTCAAACAATAAATCCCTAACCACCGATCACACACAAACCACCATTATTCATTGCATCTCTGTCACCATGGCCCCTTTCTCACATGGTATCATGAGCCAACAACGGTCTTGATGCCGTCACCATTGCTACCATCTCTAATCTGAAACAGATAGACGATCTGATTTTTTAGATGTACATCTTTTTTCTCTTCCGCTGCTGTCATTGTTAGGCCACACTCGTTCCTTGGCTTCTCCCTCCTTAGAATCTTACATCTCTGGTGAAATTTCTACTTGTTTAATTTTGTTGTTTTATGGTTCTATCTTAGCCAATCAAAAAGATAGATGAAAAGGTTATAGTTTAGCCTTAAAAAAACTATTTGATTCTATCTTAGCCATCCATCTTAAAAGATAGGCGAAGAGGTGAGAAGAGGTCCAACCGATGCATCAACCATCTCAAGCGTACCATAAGTTGAATGACATCAACAATTATTGCGCAAGAACATATGGTTCTGTCCTCACTCTTCAAATCAAAGACTCCCGAGAATAGGGATCATTTTTTCAGCAAAAGAAATATGAGTAGGGCATCACATCCAAGATCCAAGCTGGCGCTCTACTACGTTTGCTCACTAGCTTGAGGGGAGTGTAAGTTATCCGAGAAGTGTTAGAGCTTGAGGGGGAGTGTAAGTTATCCGAGAAGTGTTAGAGCTTGAGGGGGAGTGTAAGTTATCCGAGAAGTGTTAGAGCTTGAGGGGGAGTGTAAGTTGACGAGGAGTGTTAGAGTATTTATTTAATGTGTAATTAGAGTTTATTCTTAATCAGTAGTTTAAATTTACTAGAAGTCTTATTTAAATTAGGAATCTGTACTATTTAAATTAAAGATAAAAATATAGTTTTAGTTATATTAAAACTCTATATCAACCTATTTAAAGTCTTTGTATACATTTGATAATTAAGAATAATAGGAAAATACAGAGAAACACATTGTTCTCTTTGGAAAATATCCTGTTCATCTTCTTCAAACAATAAATCCCTAACCACCGATCACACACAAACCACCATTATTCATTGCATCTCTGTCACCATGACACCTTTCATAAGACTTCTAGTAAATCTAAACTACTGATTAGGAATAACTCTGATTACACATTAAATAAAAACTCTAACACTCCTCGACTCCTCGTCAACTTACACTCCCCCTCAAGCTCTAACACTTCTCGGATAACTTACATATACTAATGACTTGATATGTGCAAGTTATTAACCAGAATTTCATTCCATTGTTTCTAAAAAAAAAATCTCTATTTTAAAATGGTTTGTTGTTGAACTCGGTGGTTTAGAGCAGGACCAATAATAAATGAAAATTTGTCTTTGGTTAAACTTTGAGAAAGATTTCCATAGTTCACAGTACTATATCTACTTGGCTGGAGGAAATGCAACGTGTTTGTTCTGTGAACAATGATATGTTGAGATAAGTATCAGGCCAACCTTGCTAACTTGCCCCATCAAGTTATGCTTGTTGGAGATCAGTGCCACCCTGTTATTTATTTGTTTATTTTTAAACTGTCAAACTTGGACTTTGGTTACTGGTTCTTGTGGATTGTATGTATGGAGTTGTGGCATAGAAAACATACACGTCAATCTGTTTCTGTTTTTTGTGTTCTTTATTGCTGAAATTCTTGTTACAAACTTAGAAACAAGTGATTGATTTTGATACAGGTTGAAAAGGCTTTTAGGGAAGGAACAGCACGCCAGAATGCACATAGTATCTTCGTTAGTCTTGCTGTTAAGCTGTTGGAAGAACGTGTTTCTGTTGCATGCAAGGAAATTATTACTTTAGAAAAGCAGGTCTGAGCAATTGGTGATTCTTCAAGATAGATATTCCTTTATTCTTATCAGTAAATATAGGATTCTCTGTATGCTTTTTTGATAAATATTTTTGTCACTGCATGATTTCCGCAGATGAAGCTTCTTGAGGAAGAAGAGAGGGAAAAGCGTGAAGAAGAGGAACGCAGGGAGAGGAAAAGAACAAAAGAACGGGAGAAAAAGCTTAGGAGAAAGGAGAGACTAAAAGGAAAAGAAAGAGAGAGAGAAAAGAAATGTTCTGAAAGTACAACTCCTGTTTCTCGTGGTATTGCAAGGGAAGATTCTTCACTAACTGTTGAGGTTGAGGAAAATATTGCTATTACTTGCAGAGACTCTGTGAGTGACACAGGTGATATTATAGTGTCTGGACCTGGCTCTCCTGATGTTAAAGGAGACCAGTTTTTAGATGGGAATTCTACTTCTAGTTTGCAGAATCACTCTTTTGATAGCCCTGATGGCGTAGGTACAAAGGTAAAAGATGGAAATGGCTCTTTTATAATGGAGCAATCAAAATTTTCTCATCTGAGATTGAGAGTTCGCAAGGATGGTCAGCTTGATCCGTCCATGAAATGGTCTGATCATCGCCGGTTTGCTGTTGTTTCAGAAAGTGCTCATGTTAATAGATCTGAGCCACGACATCAAAGAGAAAACTTTGAAGCTTCTTCGAGGAACTTCAATGGATTAAATAGGCAATCAAGGATGAGCAATGCAAAGACCAATGGTCGGAATGGTGGTGTCAAGTATACTGAGAAGTTTCGGTGTTCCAATGGCTGGAGCGATAGATATGACTTCTATTCGTGCAGCTGCGGCCAACACAATGAATGCAGAGCGAAGATTGAGCCACATGTTTCTGCAACTAGAGTTCGTCGAGAGCCCAAGTCTATGAGCAAGACAGAATCTAAATTGGCCATGTCCAAGCAAGTCTATAGTGGTAACAAGTATAATCAACAAACTCACATGCGTGAAGATTCTGGAAAGATGAAACATAAAAGTGTTTCCAGAAACAATCCTACTAGTCGAGATTCACTTCACTCCAAGAAAGTATTGGAGCCCACAGAATCGCATAAAATGTACCCCAGGTGCAACTCTGATACAAATATTACTTTGAGGTCATCTACTTACATTGGAGATGGACTTGATGATAACTTTGTTAATTTATCCGGCAATGCGTGTTCAAGTGAAGCTAGTCTAACTTTTGGTGAAATTGACCATGAGGGTAGCAAGGTTAACAGATCAAGAAACTCCAGCCTTGCAACAGATAAAGACTGTCATGTGGAAACACAGGATCAATGTTCTTCACTGAATGCTGGATATGAGGACGTTGGAATTTGTCCTAATAGAAACCCTACCCTGAATGGAATTCCTCATTCTATGATTTGTAGCACTTCTAATTCTGATAACTGCTCTTCATGCCTTAGTGAAGGAGATAGCAATACGTCCTCTTCACGTCATGGAAATTTGGAATCTTCATCAACATCAGATTCTGAAGATGCATGTCAACAATCAGATGGGGTAGACACTTCAATGTGCATTCAAAATGGCTTCTCTGAGTTTCAGGTGAAAAGAACGGATAAAAAGCAGGGAGCCAATAGAGGGGTTGCTCTGGAAACCCAGAAGTTGTTTGGACATCCACCAGATAGTACAGGGAACAAAGCTCCGGGAAATCCACCAATAAAAAATACTGAAAGTTCTGATTATGGAAAACCAACTGCCTTTATGGGTTCTCAGCATCAAGGCATGTTTACATCAGTGCATAACCAAGATATACAATTTCCAGTGTACCAAGCTCCTTCAACAATGAGTTACTACCATCAGAATCCTGTTTCCTGGCCAGCAACTCCATCTAATGGTTTATTGCCTTTCCCTCCTCTATACCCGTATTTTTATACTGGCCCTCTTGGCTATGGTCTAAACGGAAACTCACATTTATGCATGCCATATGGCACTCTGCAGCATTTAGCTGCTCCACCGGTTTATCAGCCAGTTATTGAGGCCAATGGATTGTATGCAGAGGAGCGAACTGAGATTTCCAAGTCTGGTACAGCACATGAAGGTTTCACTGGTTTTAATGTAGAGAAGGTTGTTCCTGGCAGGATGCATGCAACAGAAGCAGCAGCAAATGGAGACGGTAAGCAAAATGACGTCTCTGCCAAATCACACGCGGATGACACTAGCTTTTCCTTGTTCCATTTTGGTGGGCCTGTGGCTCTTTCAACAGGATGCAAATCTAATCCTGTACCGCTGAAACATGAGATTGTGGAAGAACTTTCTTCCCAGTTTTCAGCAGATCATGTTGAAAATGGTGACGGTTGCAATAAAAAGGAGTCTACTGGTGAACAGTACAATTTGTTTGCAGCGAGTAATGGGTTACGGTTTTCCTTCTTCTGATATAGTGGGTTGGGTATAGGGTTCAGTCCCTACCTTCTTTCCCAGGACATTTGAGACTACTTTATACTGGGTATAAGATAATATAAAATCCAAATTTAGCTTATAGTTTCTAGTTAGATTGTTTACCCAATGTGTCATTTTTTTAATTGATTGTAGAGGTGGGAGAGTGTCATTATAGTGTTTGAGAGTTTCTTTTTTTCCCTTGGGCTGGTTTGAGATTTTGTTTTCCTGGAATTCTTTTGGTCATTTCATTTCAGTTCCTTGAATGGTTTGCTTCAGATTCAGTATTATCATATTCTCTAAGTCCCTTGTTTATATTCGACTGATTGAGCAACAAGCAATTGGACTTGCATGTCACATTGTTCAAATTTGAAGCTTCCGTGAATGTGCCAACTCCCATATAAATTTTTTATTTCATATGTTGCTGACCCATTGGAATTTCTCATTAGAATAAGAAGTCTAATAAACAATAGCCCTGGTTAGAATTAAGGGCGAGTACCGGATCAAGTTGAGTAAAAACAATTGAGTTAACCGAGTTGACAAGTCTTATTTTAGGATTTACACTTTATTTTAAAAAAATTCGTGTCGAGTTGTTCGGATTTTTCAACAAATTTAATTGCAATTATTTCTAATTTTATTTTACAGACCAATTTTAATTTAAATAATAATTTATAATCGTATAATATATACATGTGTGCATTTTTTTCATTTTCTCCTTTATAAGTGTAGATGTTATTTAATAAATTAAAGGCCTATATTTTTTTTGAAAGGGATATGAGATATTATTAAGATATTGGCATATATTACAGGCTTGGTTAAAAAATTCCCTAAATATAAATGAGGAAAAGTAGTGAATCGTATGAATGCATACATGAAAACAATAATACAAACAAGTCTAGCCATACTACACGTTTGATCCCAATCTTTGAAATACACCGCTGATTTGCAAAATTCCTGAGGATTGAACCTGTGCAATATTACAGAAATCCTTCTCCCGTAATATACCTCTTTTCGCCAAATTATCAGGCAGTGAGTTTGATTCTCTCGACACCAATCAATCCCTTCACATAGCTTCCAACAATTGGAAACTAGAGCTCTGAAAACTGCAGGACATCGGTGCGGTAATTGAATCCACTCCACAACTAGTTTATTGTCATTTTCAATTATCAACTTGAAATCTTTTGCCCATGGTGATTCCCGAAACAACGTGCAGGCCTCAACTATAGCTAGCAGCTCGGCAGAGGTTGCATCAAAAATTCCTATCGATATAAGACATTGTGCTCGGCATCCTCCTATTCCAGCGTCACAAAAACTCCCATCTGCCGAACACTATCGACGACACAACCGCAATCTGCTATAACTCCACATTTTTGTGTAGAGAGAGCATATATTCTAGGAAAGAAAATGTTCAGAGTAGTTTGACCTATCCAGAACTCTATTCTTCTCCCATCTCCAACAATGAATCGGATATATTGCATAAAAAGAACAAGCACTGGTACGGCTATTTGAGGTCGTTTCGCGTCCCCGATACGTTGCCGGGACCGGGACGGCGCGGGGACGTCTCGGGGACGTCTCAAAATTTCCGGGTACGGTCAAAATACAACCACGGTCAAAGGGGTTGGGGACGTTTCGGGGACGTTTCCGTCATTTTCTACTTAAAAATTAAAAAAAAACCCAAAATCCCAATTTTAAGTGCCCTAATTTTTTTAATTTCAGAGTTAGAACCCATCGGCCATCGGCATCTCAGGCTCTCAAGTCTCAACTTTCTATCGTGACTCGCTGAATCTCACAGCCACCTCTCAACGTCGGCCGTCGGGGACACAAGACCGGCGCCGGATTCTCCTTGGACGGCGACAGAGCTCCGATCAGCCTCTTCAGGTATTTTTTTTACTGTTTTTGGCTTTTTGCTGCTGCCCCATTAATCCATTATTGGATCTGTTTTTGGCTTTTTGCTGCTGCCCCATTATTGGATCCACCGGTATAAATTTATTGAAAGTAAAAGCTTCTTTGTTCCAAATTCCAATAGTATACTCTGTCGATTCTTTGCTTCATGAATGGTGACATGAGATTTGATTTTGATGCGCATCCTCACAAGCTTAGGGAAGGAAATTAATGTCAAAGTTTTACAAACAAGAAATTTGATTTTGATGCCTCTCTACTCTACTAATCTTTAATGAATTATGGCATTACATTTGTTTCTTGGGTTCTAATTTTGGGCAATTCAGGCATTACTATTTTCTTTATTTTTTTTACCTTATTATATTATGAATTTTAATTATTATTATATATATATATTTTAAATTTTATTTTATTTTTTCCGTACCCTTGCCGTCCCCGTACCCTGTAATTTTGGAAATTGCCGTTTCCTGTCCCCGTCCCCGTCCCCGTCCCCGTACCCGTATCCGTATCAGTGCTACTTAGCATCATTGGATGAGAGCAGGGTCAAGATGTTTTTCCAAATTAGAGATTTACTGGATGACTTCAGATTCATCGACAAACTAGAAGGAGGCTTCAATCACTTTTCGCCAAAGGCACTCTGGCTCCGTTCCGTAACCCCATATCCATTTAAACAATAATGCTTGATTTTTAAGTTTAAAAACGAATAGGCCCAAACCACCGTAGGATTTTGGCAGATATAAAGTTTTCCAGCACACCCAACGTATTGATCTACGGTCAGTCGACCCTCAAATAAATTTAGCAATAAGACCGGATAGAGTGGCTCTAACATGACCTGGCATAGGGAATAAAGAGATGAAATAAATTGGTAAATTAGATAGAACCGATTTTACCATTGTGATTCGACCACCGAACCACGGAGACTTTGAATTCTGGCCGGTCAATTTTCCTCTTATTTTATCAACAATTGGGGACCAAATTTGTGAGCCATTCTTACTAATTCCCAAGAGAAGACCCATCTATGTGCAAGGAAGCTCTTCGATTTTGCAAGAAAGCAAATATGCCCAATACTCGATCACCTCCTTGGCCATATTGATCCCAATCAATATCGACTTCTTCAAATTTAATCTCAACCCTGATGCAAGTTTAAAACCTCTTAGAATACAGACAATATTTTTTATTCTAGTTTTGCTATCTCCGGTGAAGACAATCAAATCGTCCGCAAATTAGAGGTGAGAGATAACCTTTGGACGATTACCAATGCGAATTTCAAAAAAATATTTCGAGAGATACGACTTTAGAGAGCATCGAGCTGAGAGCCTTTACGATTAAATTGAAAAGAAGTGGGGACAAAGGGCATCCCTGCCTCAATCCACGTTTAATAGCAAAAGAGTTGGTGGGAGAGCAATTTACCAAAATTGATGTAGAGGCAACAGATAAGCACATAATGATCCCAGAGCACCAAGTTTTACCGAAGCCCATTTTGTCCATGATAAAGAGTAAGAACTTTCAATCCACCAAATTATAAGCTTTGTTGAAGTTCGCTTTGAATATAACCCCTTGCAATCCTCTTTTTATAATGTAGTCAATAATTTCATTTGAGATTAAGGAGTAGTCTAATGCTTGTTTGCCATGACAAAACACAAACTGTGTATCACCTATGATTTCTTCCCTGACACCGCTCAAACGACAGGCAAGGACTTTGCCAGAATTTTGTAAACACTGCCCACCAAGTTAATTGGGCGACAATCCTCCATACTTTTCGGAGATTGGATTTTAGGTATTAGAACAACACAGGAATGATTGAATGATCTATCTTTTATGTCTCTATGGAAGAATTGTGAGAAAAAGGACATGACCGCATCTTTCAAATTCAACCAAAACCATTTGAGGAATCTCATATTAAATTCGTCTGGTCCCGAGGTTCTCGATCCATCCATACTAGAAAGAGCAGAAAATAATTCATCAAGGGAAAAAGGCTTTTCGAGAATGTAAGCTGACTCTGAACTGATTGCTTTAACTCCCAGCCAAAATTGGAAACATGATATTGGACTTGTTGTAAGCTTCCTTGAAATGAGACTCCATTGCCTTTTTAACCACGATAGGATCACAATAAGTAATGCCTTTCGATTCAATACTTTTGATATGGTTAAATATTTTCCTCGAAGAAGCGACCAGGTGAAAAAAAATCTAGTGTTTTTATCACCAGCTTGGAACCACTTTAGCCTAGATTTCTGAAACCACTCCCACTCCTCTCTTTTGATACACCTCCAAAGTTTAGCTCTAACTATCTTCAGTTCAGTGACTTCATTTTGGTCACCACTTCCATTGTTCAATTTATTCTCAATTTCATGGCACTTCTCCTCGGTTGCCTTAATTGAATCATGATCATTGCTTCATTGTTCATTGACTCGATCCTTAGCCACAACTTTACACTTTCGTAGAATAGGCATGATTCTTTCACCTTTCACAGTATTACATAGACGTTGGATATTACTGTAACCCCCTTAACCCGGCCCAGACGGTTGACCCGAATTAAGAAAGTCACACGGGGAAAACTAAAGTCAACCCGAAAGTCAACCTTGATTAACGACCCTTTTTTTTCCTTTTTAAACTTGTCTAGATGCACATTAGCCCTAATTGTGATCACACAAACATCATACTCAAAGATCACAAACATCAGAGATCAAACAGGGACCCAATTGAACAAATTACAACTTTAGGGACCAAATTGTAAATTCTGAAAACTTTAAGGACTTAACCAGATTTTAAGTTACCAACTTAAAATTAATCATGTTTCATGCTTCTCTGCCAAATTCCAGCTCAAACGGACATCCCAAACTCATACAATTGCACATACAAGATTCAGGACCAAAATGCAAACATTCTGAAACATTTAACTGCCAATGTCAGCCCCCAACGGTCACCCGTTCCGAAACAGGCAGAGCCCGTTTCGAAACGCGGGGCCGTTCCGCAACGCGTACCGAAACAGGTGACTGGCAGAATGCTTTCCGTTTCGAAACAGGCTCTACCGTTTCGGACGCCTAGGCTGATTCAGGGCATCCGTTCCGAAACAGTAGTCCCTGTTCCGAAACGCCCTGCACATAATGCAGAAAAAGACATGCTTAAACACGCAATTGACCATTCGAACATACTCCAAAAGCCACCAAACTTTACCAACATGCAATTCAACATAAATGAGACATACTTGCATCAACAATTCAACAAAATATCAACATATACGAAAAACCCCAAATCTATAGGCATGCTTCATACACAAGCAACCATTCAAGCATAAATCTCCAAATCAATCTCATAAAAGCCAAATACATGTTCCAATAACATCAACAACATAAAACCATTCTTGTCCGAACATATTCGAACACATAAACACATCCCAAGAGATTCTACCCCCTTTGCCTTTATTAACTATAGCTATTCACCGAGACATACATCTCAAATGGAGTCCTCCTTGAATCCCTTGCTTCTCGCTGTCCAAACTTCAAGAATCTGCATTGATGGACAAAAAGGAGCGTAAGCACATAATGCTTAGTGAGGAATGCTCAAAACCAAAACACCATCAATGCAGCGGGTCACAAAACACTTTTAAAACAAACCCGATTTGTTTACCAAGCAAAGTTTGAAAACCCCTTTTTCAACATCATGCTTAACACCATGCATTGCACATACATGAAAACCAACCCTTAGCTTAGCAAGCTAAGAAAACCTTTTCAAAGCACAACTTGCAAAATCATCCATTTAACCATTCCATGCATAAGCACCATATGCAAAACTAAAATCAAGACCTTGGAAAACACCTCCATTTCATGTTATACCTTTCAATATACTTGAACAACATTTCAAGCAAGAAACCTTTTAAAACCATATACTCAATCAATCCAACCCATGCATTAAACCAAGGCAATATATGAACCACAACATTATCATCACATGCCTTTTAAAACAAGTCTTAACAAGACTCCAATGCATTTAAGAGATTCCATGCACACATGCATCATTTACCAAATGATTATCAACACTTGTTCAACTTAACAAGCAACCATGCATTCACAAGCATTATACACTTTTCATGCAACCATGCATCTTTTCAAGCATTAAACACTTTTCATGCAACCATGCATCTTTCCAAGCATCTCATGCTTCTTTATAATCAAGAACATCATATTGGCTTCCAAGTGATCAACACATCCACTTTTCAACTCAACACCCGATCGGATACGCGGATCACAAGCGTTGTCCCCCACGCTTCATACACACTACCAATCCAAGGTCTCCAAATGGACTTTTAAACACCATTTGACCTCAACATCCTAAGGTTCCCATGTATGGACTTTTAAACACCATACAACCTTAGCTTTTCCCGAGGTTCCCATGTATGGACTTTTAAACACCATACAACCTCAACTTTTCCCAAGGTTCCCATGTATGGACTTTTAAACACCATACAACCTTGACATGCACAAGGTTCCCATGTATGGACTTTCAAACACCATACAACCTTTGCATCACCGATTGGTAGTTGTATAACATCACTAACGAGATCCGGGACACCCTACACAAGATCCACACATGGACTTTACACCTCCATTGTGATCTTAACAAGCACAAGGTTCCCATATATGGACTTTTAACCACCATATAACCTTTTCTTAACCAAGGTCCTCGAATGGGCATTCCACCTCCATTATGACCTTAACCATCTCGTTAGGATACTTGAAGGGAGTTTACCGGTTCACACTTAACCACTCCACCTCTAAGGCGACTTTATTCACGGTGCACCCAATCCTATAGCCGGCTAACTATATCCGATCAAAGAAACCAAGAACCACTTACATCACTTGCCAATATAACCAACTTACCATCATTAGTCCAATGATTCACATGCATAACCATAATGCAAAAACCATCATTTACTATCATCAATCCACTGTTTTTAAGCATTACACAAAGCCATTGAACAACATGCAACACCATGCATCAAAACCACATTTTCAATGTATAAAACCAAGGATCTCTTACCTTGAGCATCCTTCACATATGGCTTTCAAAACCAGCATTAGACCATGCCAAAATATGCTTTCAAAACAGAATTTAAATCATGCAAAACACATGCATTTCAATCATCAACCACAATTGCTTTAAAAGCCATTTCATAACACAAACCAAGAAAGAAATCCATTTACTTACTCTTGAGCTTAGCAAAGTTGTTTAGACTTAAACTAAGCTCCCAAAACCTTCAAACCTTGGTTTAAAAGCTGAAAACCCAACTTCACTCACCGATACACAAAACAAGGCTAACCAACAAGCCTTCCAAGCATCCGAAACCTTCCGCAACACCTCCAAAGCTCACGGATCAAACTCCCCTGTTTCAAGCACACAAAAACAGAGCATTAATGCATCTTTATGCATTAAAAACACCAGCAACACAACACAACTCGCTGCTCATCACAAATCCAACATTTCGGCTACCAAACACAACTGAAATCACCTCCAAACACTTCCAAAACTTAACCCAGCCAAGATCCATCACTTCTAACCATTTTTAAACATCAATTAACATCCAAAATGATCACAAACACATCCTTATACCTCCAGGTATAACAGATCACCAAAAACACTCCAAAAACAACCAAAAACTCAAGCCAAACTTAGGAAATTCAACCTATCCGGGATTGCATTAATTAAACCTCAACTTCTAATCAATTTAGCATTCATTTAACATCAATTTGACACCTCAAAACACTGCCCAAACAGATCACACGAAAATTTCACCAAAATCACCAAATCTTGCATTTTAAGCCAAAATCAAGATTTCAATTGAAAAGCCTTTAACAAATCACAAATCAAGGATTGAGAACTTAGGAATTTCAGTAAAGAACTGATAGTTTAGAGGAGAAGGACGTTCTTACCTCCAAACTTGAATTTCTCCTTTTTAGAACCAAAAAGCTTGATGAAACAACTTGCAAATGGTGAGGTTTTGTTGTAGAGATGATTAAGAATCCAAAGAGAATTGAAAAGGAAGATTTGAGTGACAAAATCAGAGGAGAAAATCTGGAGAAATGTGTTTGGGTTGAGAGAAAATGAGAGAAAAGGAAAATTGGGAGAAAAATGGAAAGTTAGTTATAAAATAGTCAAAATGACTTTCCCTCCTCTTTCTTTATGTTTAAAATCAGAATAAAGCCTTAAAATATCTTAGAAAAATCTGGAGAAATTCCCTTTGGAATAATAGCTCCTTAAAGATTCAAAGTTTCAATCCTTTATAAAACAGTCACGCAACTTTCAAAAATTACATTTTGGTCACTAGCCAAAATGTCAACCTTCCGAACCTCATTTTCCAAAATTGATTTCACAGTTCACTTTTATATATTAAAAGATGATTTTAGAACATTTTTCCATATTTTTAATGCAACCCGAACTAGGCTTTCCTAATTCCACCTTTATATATTCGATCAGCACTTTGACCGAACCGGTCAACGCCCAAAACTTCTGAGCCCAAAACCGGGGCGTTACAACTCTCCCCCCCTTAGGAAATTTCATCCTCGAAATTTCAACTGGCGACAAGAGAACCACAACCTTCCCAAAGCAACACACAAGGCAACACAAAAGCCTCAACCATCACTGAACACATTCCACACAAAAACTCCACCAAACTCAACACCACCACATACTGTTCACAAAATCCAGAACACTCAAAGATAACCACAACTTAACCTTTCACTTATCCGGACTGTACACAGCCCCAACATCAACCTGAAGAACTTCAACCTTTACAGCGCACATCACAGCAACACACAACTCCCAAGACTCGTTTACACAGTGACACTAATCAAACCAAATCAGCCACTATGCAAACTTCTCTACTTCTAAAACTCTTGCAAACTCCCAAACCTCTTCCAAAGATTTTTCCAACAAGCAAAAAATATTCTTAAGCATCAACTGCTTACCCAAACTCCTCAACGAATGCTAACAATCCTCCACATCCGCCACTATTATTACCATAACAACTCACAAGGACTACTCACCCAGATTCCAAAATTTACATCACAACCCCAACTCGACTCCGCCAGCCGTTTCACACACCACCAGCTGACTTCAAAAGAAGTTCACAGACTCACAACCAACCAACCACTTCTCACAAGAATCCCTTCAAACGACAATGGCCTTCGATCTTTCATTGCTTATCCACCACAAGCTTTGACCACAACACCTGCCTTTCTAGAACATCGCCCAACCTGACATACAGACCAACTCCTCAACTCCTCAAAGGTTACTAAGAACCAACACTTACAAACACAACCTTTCCACAACAACTTAAATGCTAAGCTACCTCAGCACTTGGAAACACAACCACTAAACTGCAACATCACTTAGCACCAAGGAACTACCCCTTCCACTTAGCTTATTCAAACCACTTGACCGATTCTAACCTCAACCGGTACTCCTCACCACCAAACCACTAAACTCTTAAAGCAACAAACACTATCCTTCTACCAACAGGCTATACCACTCTCACTATCTCCAGCACTAGCTTAATATTCTCCACTACTTCTAACTCTCACCCAGCACCAAAACAACCTCTCAAAACCCATCATCCAACCTAACCCAACCACCACACTAACAGATTCGATTAGTTATTAGCGAGTGTGAACATCGTATGCATGATCACCTACATGCCCTATCAATGCCTGAAGTACATGTATGCAAAACCTCTAATGTCATGCCACATGTATGCATGGACCAGCACATATATAATATAGCATATAACAATGATTTTAACTGTGCATGAATGCCAGTTCACACCCTTCAATAACATCCTCAAAATCCGTCTAAGAACAACCTCCCACCTCACTTCTAACTTATCTAACTCCATCATACCAACAACCATTAACCACAAGATACTCACTAAAGCCTTCTTCACACCAAAGATGTTTCCAAACTACAACTATCACCCCAGAACATGCTAGCAACAAAACTAGACTTACCACGCAAGGAAAACCAACAGAAACCAAACCAGGGTAACTAGAGCAAAGATTACTAAACAAGGTTACCTGAAAACACAACACCACCCTGAAGCTTCATCAGACGAGCTCTCTTCCTCACGGAACCATCATCCTCCTGCCGCACCACTGCAGCACCAGCTAACACACTGAGGTCATCACCAACCTCTTGCGGTAAGGAACCTTGGCTGTTCCGAGCCAACATCAAACATTCACGTCTCATATGTCCAGCAGACCCACATTTCCAGCAATTCTCACTTCCCAAACTCTTCACAACCTTCTGCTCTTTCTGCCACCTCTGAACCTTGCCTCGGCCGTGCCCACGACCTTTCAGAGACCCTTTGGCTATCACCAAAGCTGTCTTCACCCCAAGGGGACAATCACGCTTCATATGCACTTTAGAACCACAGTTCCAGCAAGCACCCGCGCCCCAACAACCTCCAACATGGCGCCTTTCACAACGATCACATACCGGTGGCTGAGCTTCCACTCCTTGCTCAAGCAACACTTGCTCCACAACAGCACTACCTTCACATTGCTTAACCCTTGGAAACTTCTCTCCAAGATACCTTTCATAAAAGGCAGATACAAAGAAATCCCAGTCAATATCATGGATATGTGACGCCACCGCCACAGATGTCCACCAGACACATGCATCCTCCAACATCAAAGAAACAACACTCCCCAGCTTACGGGCATAATCACAACCTTCCTGATCCAGAATCAGAATCACACTGGCCAACCAGGCCTCAAACGTCTCCGGTGAAGAACCATGATACTCCACAGCACCCAAATCAAGCAAACGCTGCTTCGGCAAACCCACACATCCTACAGCCAACACATCTACTGACTTTACTTTTACCACAGCCTGAGATGTTCCCAACACCTCCTGAACAACAGGTGATGAACTCTTCATCACAGAACCAGCTTCTTTCCCTTGCCTTACCACCTCAACTCCAGGCACAGAAGACTGAGACAAAACACCTCTACAGAAGGGTGAATTCCATGCCCTAACCACCTGCCCCAAGGCAGCAACCATCTCACCCAACTGCCATTCTATCAACTTTGCCATACTACTAACAACAACAAACATTCACAACAAAACAAACAAACTAGTTAGACCAGCTTTAAGCAAGGATTCAAACTCCAACTCCAAAATAACACAATAGCTATATTAATAAGGCAATGGGTATCCCGAATCCTCCCCTTTACATGACATAACAGTCATCGCAAACATGAATATCACAACATCAAGCATATCAAACAACATACTTTGATCATGCTTACACCAAACAGCATCCACTTGCAACAGCATACTAGCAACATAACATACTCAATACATGATCATCATGCAAATCACCAGCTCACAACATTAGCACAAAACCACATAAGCTCAACCAACATTCATAACCACAAAACATGCTTGAAAACATCAACAACTTGCTCAGAAACACATGTTTCAACCAACTTTCAACCACACAACAAGGTAAACAACAAACACTCATCACAACAACTTACCGTTTTCCCCCAAACATTCGCAACTCAGCTCTGATACCACCAAATGTAACCCCCTTAACCCGGCCCAGACGGTTGACCCGAATTAAGAAGGTCACACGGGGAAAACCAAAGTCAACCCGAAAGTCAACATTGATTAACGACCCTTTTTTTTTCTTTTTAATCTTGTCTAGATGCACATTAGCCCTAATTGTGATCACTCAAACATCATACTCAAAGATCACAAACATCAGAGATCAAACAGGGACCCAATTGAACAATTTACAACTTTAGGGACCAAATTGTAAATTCTGAAAACTTTAAGGACTTAACCAGATTTTAAGTTACCAACCTAAAATTAATCAGGTTTCATGCTTCTCTGCCAAATTTCAGCTCAAACGGACATCCCAAGCTCACACAATTGCACAAACAAGTTTCAAGACTAAAATGCAAACATTTCGAAACATTTAACTGCCAATGTCAGCCCTCAACGGTCACCCGTTCCGAAACAGGCAGAGCCCGTTTCGAAACAGTAGTCCCTGTTCCGAAACGCCCTGCACATAATGCAGAAAAAGACATGCTTAAACACGCAATTGACCATTTGAACATACTCCAAAAGCCACCAAACTTTACCAACATGCAATTCAACATAAATGAGACATACTTGCATCAACAATTCAACAAAATATCAACATATACGAAAAACCCCAAATCTATAGGCATGCTTCCTACACAAGCAACCATTCAAGCATAAATCTCCAAATCAATCTCATAAAAGCCAAATACATGTTCCAACAACATCAACAACATAAAACCATTCTTGTCCGAACATATTCGAACACATAAACACATCCCAAGAGATTCTACCCCCTTTGCCTTTATTAACTATAGCTATTCACCGAAACATACATCTCAAATGGAGTCCTCCTTGAATCCCTTGCTTCTCGCTGTCCAAACTTCAAGAATCTGCATTGATGGACAAAAAGGAGCGTAAGCACATAATGCTTAGTGAGGAATGCTCAAAACCAAAACACCATCAATGCAGCGGGTCACAAAACACTTTTAAAACAAACCTGATTTGTTTACCAAGCAAAGTTTGAAAACCCCTTTTTCAACATCATGCTTAACACCATGCATTGCACATACATGAAAACCAACCCTTAGCTTAGCAAGCTAAGAAAACCTTTTCAAAGCACAACTTGCAAAATCATCCATTTAACCATTCCATGCATAAGCACCATATGCAAAACTAAAATCAAGACCTTGGAAAACACCTCCATTTCATGTTATACCTTTCAATATACTTGAACAACATTTCAAGCAAGAAACCTTTTAAAACCATATACTCAATCAATCCAACCCATGCATTAAACCAAGGCAATATATGAACCACAACATTATCATCACATGCCTTTTAAAACAAGTCTTAACAAGACTCCAATGCATTTAAGAGATTCCATGCACACATGCATCATTTACCAAATGATTATCAACACTTGTTCAACTTAACAAGCAACCATGCATTCACAAGCATTATACACTTTTCATGCAACCATGCATCTTTTCAAGCATTAAACACTTTTCATGCAACCATGCATCTTTCCAAGCATCTCATGCTTCTTTATAATCAAGAACATCATATTGGCTTCCAAGTGATCAACACATCCACTTTTCAACTCAACACCCGATCGGATACGCGGATCACAAGCGTTGTCCCCCACGCTTCATACACACTACCAATCCAAGGTCTCCAAATGGACTTTTAAACACCATTTGACCTCAACATCCTAAGGTTCCCATGTATGGACTTTTAAACACCATACAACCTTAGCTTTTCCCGAGGTTCCCATGTATGGACTTTTAAACACCATACAACCTCAACTTTTCCCAAGATTCCCATGTATGGACTTTTAAACACCATACAACCTTGACATGCACAAGGTTCCCATGTATGGACTTTCAAACACCATACAACCTTTGCATCACCGATTGGTAGTTGTATAACATCACTAACGAGATCCGGGACACCCTACACAAGATCCACACATAGACTTTACACCTCCATTGTGATCTTAACAAGCACAAGGTTCCCATATATGGACTTTTAACCACCATATAACCTTTTCTTAACCAAGGTCCTCGAATGGGCATTCCACCTCCATTATGACCTTAACCATCTCGTTAGGATACTTGAAGGGAGTTTACCGGTTCACACTTAACCACTCCACCTCTAAGGCGACTTTATTCACGGTGCACCCAATCCTATAGCCGGCTAACTATATCCGATCAAAGAAACCAAGAACCACTTACATCACTTGCCAATATAACCAACTTACCATCATTAGTCCAATGATTCACATGCATAACCATAATGCAAAAACCATCATTTACTATCATCAATCCACT
Source organism: Hibiscus tridactylites (assembly GCA_958450335.1). Taxonomy (NCBI): domain Eukaryota; kingdom Viridiplantae; phylum Streptophyta; class Magnoliopsida; order Malvales; family Malvaceae; genus Hibiscus; species Hibiscus tridactylites. The sequence continues at coordinate 58,669,499 of OY288267.1, read as the reverse complement.
GTTTTTAAGCATTACACAAAGCCATTGAACAACATGCAACACCATGCATCAAAACCACATTTTCAATGTATAAAACCAAGGATCTCTTACCTTGAGCATCCTTCACATATGGCTTTCAAAACCAGCATTAGACCATGCCAAAATATGCTTTCAAAACAGAATTTAAATCATGCAAAACACATGCATTTCAATCATCAACCACAATTGCTTTAAAAGCCATTTCATAACACAAACCAAGAAAGAAATCCATTTACTTACTCTTGAGCTTAGCAAAGTTGTTTAGACTTAAACTAAGCTCCCAAAACCTTCAAACCTTGGTTTAAAAGCTGAAAACCCAACTTCACTCACCGATACACAAAACAAGGCTAACCAACAAGCCTTCCAAGCATCCGAAACCTTCCGCAACACCTCCAAAGCTCACGGATCAAACTCCCCTGTTTCAAGCACACAAAAACAGAGCATTAATGCATCTTTATGCATTAAAAACACCAGCAACACAACACAACTCGCTGCTCATCACAAATCCAACATTTCGGCTACCAAACACAACCGAAATCACCTCCAAACACTTCCAAAACTTAACCCAGCCAAGATCCATCACTTCTAACCATTTTTAAACATCAATTAACATCCAAAATGATCACAAACACATCCTTATACCTCCAGGTATAACAGATCACCAAAAACACTCCAAAAACAACCAAAAACTCAAGCCAAACTTAGGAAATTCAACCTATCCGGGATTGCATTAATTAAACCTCAACTTCTAATCAATTTAGCATTCATTTAACATCAATTTGACACCTCAAAACACTGCCCAAACAGATCACACGAAAATTTCACCAAAATCACCAAATCTTGCATTTTAAGCCAAAATCAAGATTTCAATTGAAAAGCCTTTAACAAATCACAAATCAAGGATTGAGAACTTAGGAATTTCAGTAAAGAACTGATAGTTTAGAGGAGAAGGACGCTCTTACCTCCAAACTTGAATTTCTCCTTTTTAGAACCAAAAAGCTTGATGAAACAACTTGCAAATGGTGAGGTTTTGTTGTAGAGATGATTAGGAATCCAAAGAGAATTGAAAAGGAAGATTTGAGTGACAAAATCAGAGGAGAAAATCTGGAGAAATGTGTTTGGGTTGAGAGAAAATGAGAGAAAAGGAAAATTGGGAGAAAAATGGAAAGTGAGTTATAAAATAGTCAAAATGACTTTCCCTCCTCTTTCTTTATGTTTAAAATCAGAATATAGCCTTAAAATATCTTAGAAAAATCTGGAGAAATTCCCTTTGGAATAATAGCTCCTTAAAGATTCAAAGTTTCAATCCTTTATAAAACAGTCATGCAACTTTCAAAAATTCCATTTGAATGGTATTGGTCCCCAATTGTAAGGCGTTAACATAGAGTAAGACTAGATTGTGATCGAAAATCCCCCTAGGTAGGATTTCTGAAACAAAAAGGGCCAAAGGGAGACAAACTCAGGAGAAATGAGGAAGCGATCTAATTTGCTGAAAGAAGGATGTTCTCGCAGATTAGACCAAGTGAAATTATCTCCATGGGCAGGCAAGTCGATCGGCCCTAAGTCATCAATGAATTCTGCGAAAGCATTCATCTATTTTCTATGAATTTTCATGCCCATTTTGATACACACCCTGTTGCCCCTCCCCTAGTGGGGAATTTTTTTTACCTTTGACCCTTTATATTTTTTAAAAAATGGAATAATTATATTTTCCCTCCCAACTTTCAAAAATTATATTTTGCCCCACCCCTAAATCTTGGCTATGTCCCTGTCTTCCACAAAATCCCTAACAAATTGTAGCCATCAACAAAGAACACTAACCAAGTCTAACCAATGCTCAAACTTGATTGTAGTAAGAGACTTGGTCATCATATCTGCAGGATTGTCGCGAGTGTTGGTCTTGTTCACAACAATGTCGCCTAGGGCAATAATATCACGAATAAAGTGATATCCTATGTCAATGTATTTTGTCTTCTCATGAAAAATTTGATCCTTTGTGAGGAAAATAACACGTTGACTATCACAAAACAACATATTGATCTGTAGGTCTTCGCAAAGTTCACCATAGAGTCTCTTTAACCAAATTGCTTTCTTGAAAGCTTTAGTAGTCACCATGTGATTGGATGATCGATCAACAATGAAAGGATTTTTCAAATCCACTAAATTTGCTTCCCTTTTGAGCCCAAAAGAGATAACCTTATACTCCCTTAAGACTTATACCCCAAAGTCTTAAGAAATCCTGACAAATAGATTACAAATGAAACAAATTGAAAAATCCCCTCAAAGGCTAAATGTTTGCACAATTCTATGTTCACTCAAACCCAATACTTGAACAAAATATTACAAACATGCTCACTCAAGTGGGTTACAAGAATTTTGACTCTAAAAACTCAAAGATTGTTGGATATGTGCTTGAATGCTTATGACTTGATGAGTAGTTGTTGGAGAAGCTTTTGAGACTTGTTTTTATACCCGATCATTCAATTCTAACCATTTGGGTAGCTGAGATATTAATTATAGTCATTGGAATTTATTTTTCCCGCAATAAATGATGTCTTCCAACACTGGGTATCGATACTCAAGCAATCGTATCAGTACCTGCTATAAGAAGAAAGAGCCGTTGTACAAAAGGGTATCGATACGCGAGAAGCTGTATCAATCGCAAAGTGCCTTTTTACAAAGGGTATTGGTACGGGCCGTATCGTATCGATACCAATTTTGCTCACTGGAATCCTGATAAGTTGTGCATGAAAAATTGCATCGATACGCCTATATGGGTATCGGTACGCATTAACTGATTTTTAAAGTTGTGATTCCAATAAAACTGACAAGCAACAGTCAAATATTAAATGCAAAAGATTCAAAAAATCTTAACACCCCGTACTGATATGCACAAAGGCCGTATTGATACTCGAAGTCAACATTGATTTCCAGGTTGAATGGCGTACCAATATGGCTACACGCGTATCGGTACCCTATAACCACTAAGTTAAAATTGAGATTCTAGTAGTAAAAAACCGTATCGATACGGTCTTGGGCGTATCGATACTCTTGAACCAATTTGGATATTTTGAGTACGATAAACACTTAGAAAATATTTGGGGTTTAAACTTTTGACTTAGAAAATATTTTGAGTTTGAATCCTTGTCAATTTGTGAGTCTTTTTGATATAACAAAACCAATTTGGATATTTTGAGTACGATAAACACTTAGAAAATATTTTGAGTTTGAATCCTTGTAATTCATTGTTATATCAAAATCAAATATATAGGTTTTACAATATGCTCTTTTTGATATAACAAAACCAAAATAAATTTTTAAGTCTTTCTGAAATTTATATCTCACTTTTCCCTCTTTTTGTTAGATCAAAATCAATAGGGCAATAATAAGCACAAGTATAAAAGAGTATAACTCCAAAGATAAACAACATAACATAGATATTATAAATTCAAAGCATAGTTCAAAGCAACATAAAATATCCAACTTAAAACCTAAAAATATAATCCAAAAGCATAAAATACTCAAAGCATAATGCCATAGGAAAACAAACTAAGAACAAAGGTTCATAAACTCAAATCCTAATAATAATATGATATGATATGTATGAGATGCAAAGCCTACGAGTCGTCCTCCACTTCATCATCCTTTTCATCTTTCATGCCATTATCTCCAAGAGAATGACCATGTCATTCACCATGAAACGCGTTAAGGGTCATGTCCATCGAGGGTTGGCGATTCTCAATGGAAGTCACTTGAGCATCAAGGGAATTGAAACGAGAATCAAGAGTATCAAACCTTGTATTCATCTCGACAAAACGAGTGTCCATGGTAGCAAACTTCCCATCAAGGTAGGCCATGAGAGCATCAAGAGAAGGTGGAGGAACCAGAGCCTCCTTGAAAGCAAAAATGATCATCTAGTTGAATTTAAAATGAATTAAACAAATAAAAGCAAAAACAACTAGAATTTTACCAACACTTGAATTTAAGGGAGGATGTGAAGCCTTCCTTCTCCAAGTGTTCTTCCTTGTGTGTATGGAGCTCCCCCTCAAAGTTTGACTTGTTGAACATCTCCATCACACCTACAATAGACAATCAAGTAACTTTTGGTATCCAAATTGCTTTGGATCCATAAACGTTAGTTGCACAAATTTTTGACCCCTTAAGAATCCATTTTTCAATGTCATCCTTTTTAATTGAAGTATTAAGTCCTTTTGGGACCCAAACACTTCTAAAACATTTACCATTTATAAATCTAGGGGCACTAGATTGTCTAACATAAAAATTTGATTTTCCAAAATTGTTTTTCTTTTCAAGCTCTTTGGAAATCAAATTTTTTTCTCCTTGAACTTTTTGAAGCAATTTTTGTAAATCAAGACATTTTAGTTCAAACTCTTCAAGTTTTGCTTCAAGTTCAAGTTTGGTTTTAGAAAGCAAATCATTTTGAATTTTTAACTTTGAAATCAATTTATTGTTTTTCAAAATGTGGCTTTTAAAATCTAAAACCAATTCGTCATAGGCATCTTATAATTCATCAAAAGTATAGGAACATGAAGTAGATGAATTAGAAGTTACCCTTGAATCTTCTTCGATGGCCATAAGGCAAAGGTTGGCTTGTTCATCGTCGATGGAGTCCTCATCACTCCAAGTAGCCACATGTGCCTTCTTCTTATGGCTTGAAGTGCTAGCCCTCTCCTTTCTTTTAGGTTCTCGTTCAAGCTCTCTCAAGGCTTTCTTCATGAAAGGGGCACACTTCTTGAAGAGATGAACTATCTCTTCATCTTCCTCCTCTTCACTTGAGTAGACATGATGGCAAGTGGAGGACTTGAGAGCCATGGCACTAGCATTGATGCCAAGCCCTTTGATTTTCTTCTCTCCCATAGCTCTTATTTCTTCCCTCTTCTTCTCATCCTCTTTGTTCTTCTTCATGATTTGATGAGTGAGAAGTGACCCCATTAGTTCATCAAGCTTCAAAGTCTTCAAATTTTTGGCTTCGATGATGGCGGTCCTCTTTGAGTCCCAAGACTCGGGAAGTGAGTAGATGAGCTTTCGAACAAGCTTCTCCTCCGGGATGGCTTCTCCATAACCTTTAAGACCATTGGTGATGGTGGAGAATCTATCAAACATCTTCTCGATGTTCTCTTCCGGATCCATTTTGAAGTTCTCATACTCCAAGGTTAGGAGCCCAATCTTGGTCTCCTTGACTTCGTTTGTCCCCTCGTATGTGACTTCAAGCTTGTCCCATACCTCCTTGGCACTCTCACAAGAAGACATCTTCTCATAGATGGATGGACCAAATGCACAAAACAAGATGTGCAAGGCTTTGCAATTAAGCTCCATCTTCTTGCGATCGTCGGCACTCCACTCCGCTTTATTTCTTTTAGGCACGAACGGACCATCTTCAACTACATCCCATAGCTTGTAATCTTTTGATTTGATGAAGAATTTCATCTTTGTCTTCCAATGGGCGTAGTGGTCTCCGTCAAAGAAAGGCGGTTTGTCGATTGATTGTGCCATTTGAGCCGGTTGATGAAATAGTGATCGAGCTTGCCGGATCTTCTCAATAGGATGTGAATCCTCTTCGATTGAGCCAAGCTCTGATACCAATTGTTGGGTTGTGTGGGGCTCGATTCGATCAACCAATTATGCTCACCAAGTGGTGGAGAGGTGGATATTTGGGTGGAAGGGTTTAGGAAGCTAGAAAGATTAAAGACACAATGATTTATAGTGGTTCGGCCTTCTAACAAGCACCTACATCCACTACCTTAGCTTTCCACTAAGGATTTCTCAACCAATTCACTAATTGATTCGTCCCCTTTTCTAGGATTAGGAGGAAACCCTTACAACCGATCAAGCTTCTACCCAAGCCTTGATCAAAACCCTCTTTTACAAGAGACAAATGAAAGCAAACTTAAACCCTCTAATAGGTGTTTGTTTGCTCACTTAAGCACTCACCCAAAACCTAAAACACTTGAGCAAATTTAACAATTTTGGCTCACTAGTGTTTGTCTATACAAGAAATGACAATTTAAGTGCTAAGACATTTTCTTGATCAATTGGTGTTTGACAATATGAGCATTAGTCTTCTCTTGATGCTTGGAGGTCCCTTTTATACTCCCAATTGAGTTTATAGCCGTTTAGGACCGTTGGGGATGAATTGGAGCCGTTGAGGACTTTATTTCCCTTCATAAATGCTGTTCTGCAGCTACCAGTATCGATACCCGTGGAACAGTATCGATACGACTTTCATGAAGAAATAGCCGTTGGGCTTTTGCCAGCACAGGGGTATCGATACACTTAGAACGGTATCGATACGGCCTTCATAGGAACTAGCCGTTGAGCTCTTGCCAGCTGAGGCGTATCGATACGCTTGAGGGCGTATCGGTACGGCTGCACATTTGAATAGCCGTTGGGAAATAGCCGTTGGGGTAGTTGAACAGGGATCGGTACGCTGACGTGGCGTATCGAAACGACCCCGGTCCGTATCGATACTCTAAACCCTCGTATCGATACGGGTTTTGACAGTGGCCAAACTGAGCCAAAAGGGTATCGGTACGGGTACAACCGTATCGATACTGGTGACTTGAAAACACAAGTTTGGCTGTATAAAACATGAAAAATCTTTGCCAAAAACCTCTTAAAATACCTCAAACATAAATTCAAGTTGTTTGGACTTAAAACCAAGTTTTAAATTCTTTTCAAATTAGTCCAAAACATTTTTCAATTATTATATCAAAACATAAGTTCTACAAGGTTGTATGGTGTTTGAAAGTCCATACATGGGAACCTTGGGAAAAGTTGAGGTTGTATGGTGTTTAAAAGTCCATACATGGGAACCTCGGGAAAAGTTGAGGTTGTATGGTGTTTAAAAGTCCATACATGGGAACCTCGGGAAAAACTAAGGTTGTATGGTGTTTAAAAGTCCATACATGGGAACCTTAGGATGTTGAGGTCAAATGGTGTTTAAAAGTCCATTTGGAGACCTTGGATTGGTAGTGTGTATGAAGCGTGGGGGACAACGCTTGTCATCCGCGTATCCGATCGGGTGTTGAGTTGAAAAGTGTATGTGGATGATCACTTGGAAGCCAATGTAATGTTCTTGATTATAAAGAAGCATGAGATGATTGAAAAGATGCATGGTTGCATGAAAAGTGTTTAATGCTTGAAAAGATGCATGGTTGCATGAAATGTGGTTAATGCTTGTGAATGCATGTTTACTTGTAAGTTGAACAAGTGTTGATTATCATTTGGTAAATGATGCATGTGTGCATGGAATCTCTTAAATGCATTGGAGTCTTGTTAAGACTTGTTTTAAAAGGCATGAGATGATGATGATGTGGTTCATAAGTTGCCTTTGTTTAATGCATGTGATGGATTGATTGAGTAAATGGTTTTAAAAGGTTTCTTGCTTGAAATGATGTTCAAGTATATGAAAGGTATGATGTGAAATGGAAGTGTTTTCCAAGGTTTTGAATTTAACTTTGCATATGGTGTTTATGCATGGATTGGTTAAATGGATGACTTTGCAAGTTGTGCTTTGAAAAGGTTTTCTTAGCTTGCTAAGCTAAGGGTTGGTTTTCATGTATGTGCAATGCATGATTTTAAGCATGATGTTGAAAAAGGGTTTTCAAGCTTTGCTTGGTTAACAAATCGGGTTTGTTTTAAATGTGTTTTTATGACCCGCTGCATTGATGGTGTTTTGGTTTTGAGCATTCCTCACTAAGCATTATGTGCTTACGCTCCTTTTTGTGTCCATCAATGCAGATTCTTGAAGTTTGGACAGCGAGAAGCAAGGGATTCAAGGAGGACTCCATTTGAGATGTATGTCTCGGTGAATAGCTATAGTTAATAAAGGCAATGGGGGTAGAACCTCTTGGGTTGATGTTTATGTATTCGTTTATGTTCGGACAAGTATGGTTTTATGTTGTTGATGTTGTTGGAACATGTATTTGGCTTCTATGATATTGATTTGGAAGTTTATGCTTGAATGATTGCTTGTGTAGGAAGCATGCCTATAGATTTGGGGCTTTTCGTATTTGTTGATATTCTGTTGAATTGCTGATGCAAGAATGTCTCATATATGTTGAATTGCATGTTGGTAAAGTTTGGTGGCTTTTGAAGCATGTTTGGTTGATCAATTGCATGTTTAAGTATACTTTATGCTGCAATCTGTGCAGGGTGTTTCGGAACAGTTGACACCGTTTCGGAACGGGTGCCCTGAACCAACCCAGGCGTCCGAAACAGGTGACACCGTTCCGAAACGGAATGGCCACTGCCAGACCCCCGTTGCGGTACGCGTTGCGGAACGGCCCCGTGTTTCGAAACGGGCTCTGCCTGTTTTTAAGGCTTTATTCTGATTTTAAAGCATATGAAAAAGGAGGGAAAGTCATTTTGACTATTTTATAACTAACTTTCCATTTTTCTTCCAATTCTCCTTTTCTCTCATTTTCTCTCAACCCAAACACATCTCTCCAGATTTTCTCCTCTGATTTTGTCACTCAAATCTTCCTTTTCAATTCTCTTTGGATTCCTAATCATCTCTACAACAAAACCTCACCATTTGCAAGTTGTTTCATCAAGCTTCTTGGTTCTAAAATGGAGAAATTAAAGTTTGGAGGTAAGAACGTCCTTCTCCTCTAAACTATCAGTTCTTTACTGAAATTCCTAAGTTCTCAATCCTTGATTTGTGATTTGTTAAAGGCTTTTCAATTGAAATCTTGATTTTAGCTTAAAATGCATGATTTGGTGATTTTGGGAAATTTTCGTGTGATCTGTTTGGGCAGTGTTTTGAGGTGTCAAATTGATGTTAAATGAATGCTAAATTGATTAGAAGTTGAGGTTTAATCAATGCAATCCCGGATAGGTTGAATTTCCTAAGTTTGGCTTGAGTTTTTGGTTGTTTTTGGAGTGTTTTTGATGATCTGTTATACCTGGAGGTATAAGGACGTGTTTGTGATCATTTTGGATGTTAATTGATGTTTAAAAATGGTTAGAAGTGATGGATCTTGGCTGGTCTAAGTTTTGGAAGTGTTTGGAGGTGATTTCGGTTGTGTTTGGTAGCCGAAATGTTGGATTTGTGATGAGCAGCGAGTTGTGTTGAGTTGCTGGTGTTTCTAATGCATAAAGATGCATTAATGCTCTGTTTTTGTGTGCTTGAAACAGGGGAGTTTGATCCGTGAGCTTTGGAGGTGTTGCGGAAGGTTTCGGATGCTTGGAAGGCTTGTTGGTTAGCCTTGTTTTGTGTATCGGTGAGTGAAGTTGGGTTTTCAGCTTTTAAACCAAGGTTTGAAGGTTTTGGGAGCTTAGTTTAAGTCTAAACAACTTTTCTAAGCTCAAGAGTAAGTAAATGGTTTTCGCTCTTGAATTGTGTTGTGATTTGGCTTTTAAAGCAATTGTGTTTAATGGTTGCAATGCATGTGATTTGCATGGTTTATATTCTGTTTTGAAAGCATATTTTAAGCATGGTTTAATGCTGGTTTTGAAAGCCATATGTGAAGGATGCTCAAGGTAAGAGATCCTTGGTTTTGTACATTGAAAATGTGGTTTTGATGCATGGTGTTGCATGTTGTTCAATGGCTTTGTGTAATGCTTAAAAACAGTGAATTAATGATGGTAAATGATGGTTTATGCATTGTGGTTATGCATGTGAATCATTGGACTAATGTGGTAAGGTGGTTATATTGGCAAGTGATTTAAGTGGTTCTTGGTTTCTTTGATCAGATATAGTTAGCCGGCTATAGGATTGGGTGCACCGTGAATTAAGTCGCCTTGGAGGTGGAGTGGTTAAGTTGGAACCGGTAAACTCCCTTCAAGTATCCTAACGAGATGGTTAAGGTCATAATGGAGGTGGAATGCCCATTCGAGGACCTTGGTTAAGCAAAGGTTATATGGTGGTTAAAAGTCCATATATGGGAACCTTGTGCTTGTTAAGATCACAATGGAGGTGTAAGTCCATGTGTGGATCTTGTGTAGGGTGTCCCGGATCTCGTTAGTGATGTTATACAACTACCAATCGGTGATGCAAAGGTTGTATGGTGTTTGAAAGTCCATACATGGGAACCTTGGGCATGTCAAGGTTGTATGGTGTTTGAAAGTCCATACATGGGAACCTTGGGAAAAGTTGAGGTTGTATGGTGTTTAAAAGTCCATACATGGGAACCTCGGGAAAAGTTGAGGTTGTATGGTGTTTAAAAGTCCGTACATGGGAACCTCGGGAAAAACTAAGGTTGTATGGTGTTTAAAAGTCCATACATGGGAACCTTAGGATGTTGAGGTCAAATGGTGTTTAAAAGTCCATTTGGAGACCTTGGATTGGTAGTGTGTATGAAGCGTGGGGGACAACGCTTGTGATCCGCGTATCCGATCGGGTGTTGAGTTGAAAAGTGGATGTGGATGATCACTTGGAAGCCAATGTAATGTTCTTGATTATAAAGAAGCATGAGATGCTTGAAAAGATGCATGGTTGCATGAAAAGTGTTTAATGCTTGAAAAGATGCATGGTTGCATGAAATGTGGTTAATGCTTGTGAATGCATGTTTACTTGTTAAGTTGAACAAGTGTTGATTATCATTTGGTAAATGATGCATGTGTGCATGGAATCTCTTAAATGCATTGGAGTCTTGTTAAGACTTGTTTTAAAAGGCATGAGATGATGATGTTGTGGTTCATAAGTTGCCTTTGTTTAATGCATGTGATGGATTGATTGAGTAAATGGTTTTAAAAGGTTTCTTGCTTGAAATGATGTTCAAGTATAATAAAGGTAGGATGTGAAATGGAAGTGTTTTCCAAGGTTTTGAATTTAACTTTGCATATGGTGTTTATGCATGGAATGGTTAAATGGATGACTTTGCAAGTTGTGCTTTGAAAAGGTTTTCTTAGCTTGCTAAGCTAAGGGTTGGTTTTCATGTATGTGCAATGCATGGTTTTAAGCATGATGTTGAAAAAGGGTTTTCAAGCTTTGCTTGGTTAACAAATCGGGTTTGTTTTAAATGTGTTTTTATGACCCGCTGCATTGATGGTGTTTTGGTTTTGAGCATTCCTCACTAAGCATTATGTGCTTATGCTCCTTTTTGTGTCCATCAATGCAGATTCTTGAAGTTTGGACAACGAGAAGCAAGGGATTCAAGGAGGACTCCATTTGAGATGTATGTCTCGGTGAATAGCTATAGTTAATAAAGGCAATGGGGGTAGAACCTCTTGGGTTGATGTTTATGTATTCGTTTATGTTCGGACAAGTATGGTTTTATGTTGTTGATGTTGTTGGAATATGTATTTGGCTTCTATGAGATTGATTTGGAAGTTTATGCTTGAATGGTTGCTTGTGTAGGAAGCATGCCTATAGATTTGGGGCTTTTCGTATTTGTTGATATTCTGTTGAATTGCTGATGCAAGAATGTCTCATATATGTTGAATTGCATGTTGGTAAAGTTTGGTGGCTTTTGAAGCATGTTTGGTTGATCAATTGCATGTTTAAGTATACTTTATGCTGCAATCTGTGCAGGGTGTTTCGGAACAGTTGACACGTTTCGGAACGGGTGCCCTGAACCAACCCAGGCGTCCGAAACGGGTGACACCGTTCCGAAATGGAATGGCTACTACCAGACCCCCGTTGCGGTACGCGTTGCGGAACGGCCCCGTGTTTCGAAACGGGCTCTGCCTGTTTCGGAACGGGTGACCGTTGGGGGCTGACATTGGCGGTTAAATGTTTTGGAATGTTTGCATTTTGGTCCTGAATCTTGTATGTGCAATTGTATGAGTTTGGGATGTCCGTTTGAGCTGATATTTGGCAGAGAAGCATGAAACATGATTAATTTTAAGTTGGTAACTTAAAATCTGGTTAAGTCCTTAAAGTTTTCAGAAATTACAATTTGGTCCCTAAAGTTGTAATTTGTTCAATTGGGTCCCTGTTTGATCTCTGATGTTTGTGATCTTTGAGTGTGATGATGTGTGATCACAATTAGGGCTAATGTGCATCTAGACAAGATTAAAAAAAGGGTCGTTAATCAAGGTTGACTTTCGGGTTGACTTTGGTTTTCCCCGTGTGACTTTCTTAATTCGGGTCAATCGTCTAGACCGGGTTAAGGGGGTTACAGATACATTCAAAAACACACGTTCGCCAACCGCGAACTCAATCTCTTTACGCTTCAGGCCCGCATAAGATTTTTGCCTAACCGATGCCGCCTTCAAATGCTCACAAATGAGCTTCACCTTCTCGATGGTTCCCTTTAACATAGCTGTCATCGAAATCAAATTTTGCCCAGCTTCTGCCCAACAGAGAGGGGTTCTACATCTTCTCCTATACAAAGTCTCGTATGGAGCCATTTGAATACTTACATGGTAACTATTATTGTAAGCAACTCAACCAACGACAAGTGCTTCTCCCAAGAACCCTGGAAATCTATCACACAACATCTCAACATGTCCTAAAGCACTTGGATCACACGTTCTGACTGTCCATCCGTCTGAGGATGATAGGAAGTACTGAAATCCAACCGTGTACCCAAGGCTTGATGCGAACATTCCCAACACTATAGACTTTTGCACACCATACAACCGTACAATCTCAATAATGTACAGCTCAACCAACTTATCTAGGGTATACGTAGTATGCACAGGCATAAAATATGCACACTTCGTAAGCCGATCAACAATCACCCAAACCGAATTTTTCTTTGACGGTGATAACGACAACCCAGACACAAAATCAATGGTAATTCTTTCCCACTTCCATCCTAGAATTGTCAAAGGTTGCAACAACCCAGAAGGAACATGATGTTCAACCTTCACCCGCTGACACACCATGCACTTACTAATGAACTCAGCCACATCCTTTTCCAACCCCACCCAGTAGTACTCATCCTTCAACTCACGATACATCTTCGTACTACCAGGATGCATAGCAAAAGGACTACTATGGCATCCACTCTATCATATAAGCATGAAATTCTAAGCACATGGTAAACATTTGATAGATCATCACAAGCATAGCAAGGCATACAGTAGAGCATACTTAAACCATAAACCGTTAGCATACCAAAAGGCAAGGTAAAACATTAAAACCATTATAAAGGCCTTCTACAAACCAAATAGGACACATATAACTTGCATCAACATTAGGGAGACCAAAACACATCTCCCAAAGCAAACCAATAAAATCCCATTGTCATATATCATTACTAAAGTAAAAGTATAACACCATACTTGAGCTTAACAATCCTTGAATTCCTTTAAGCCTCCTTGCTACCTAAAATTTGTCAATTATCTGCATTGTCAGTAAAAGAGAGCATAAGCACAATAGCTTAGTGAGGCATGCTCTAGAAACACCAACACAACAATGCAAGAATTAAAACTCTACCTTGAAAACCATTTCTAAAACCATGCTCTTTTTATCTCATGCTTGAAATCCATTTCAAAGCAAAACATCTTTTGAAAACCACATGTACCATCTATCTATCTCATGCATACAACCAATGCAAATCTTTTGGCAAAGCCACACATGCTTGATATACAAAAGCATTTCATAATCTCAAAATTTCATATGCATTTCTCCCAGCATAAAATCATTTCAACCATTGGTACATGTGAATCAAAGTTCATTCTCATATATTGGCATTTCATATTCTATCTTTACTTGGATATGCAGATAGCTTAATGCAAAGTCAAGTCCTACCCCGGTGGGATCTCGCCACCGGACTCTCATGGCAGTACCTATCTTCGCCACAAAGCTTGGGTGTTTCACCAAGACCTACCCCGATGGTATTTCTCATCATCGGATTCTCACTTTGGATCGGGATATCATTACCCCCCATTGCCCGACTCCAAAGAGCATGTACGAATTTTAGTTTATAGTGCACTTTACATCCCATTGGTCGACCAATTATATCCGGTAATCATCTCATCATTTATGCCAATATATTACATTAAAATCATCATCTCACCTACTGTTTTGATGCAACATTTCTAAATCATTCTCATCCCATTTCAAAACCACAATTCATGCATATCATTTAATCAAAATCTCGAAACTCTTTGCAATGTAATCATGGGATCAATATAAAACATCATCTCATGTCATGAATCATGCACAAAACAGTAGGAATTGGTCTATCTAAAATCAAGAGCATGTCAAAAGCATTTAGGGGCATCATCCATATTTCGAGAGCAAATCTAAACATACTTACTTCTAAAACCAATTCCACTCACCGATAACGTTTTGCTTGCTTGCCAAAATGATTTCTAAGCTTCCGACACTTTCAAATCAACACCAAACGCGTCCGAATATGTCTCCCATGTTCACTACACATAGGAGCAGAGGATTAATGCACCATCATAGATTAAAGTCACCAGCCACTCATTCTAACTCGCTGCTTTGCTCAAAACTAGCATGTCGGCTATCTGAAATAACCGAAATCACTTCCAAACTTTCTCAAATCAAAGCCCAACCAAGATCTATCAATTTTAATCTTTTCTAAACCTCAATCAACATAAAAAATCAACATAAACACGACCTTATACCTCCAGCAATCACATATCACCAAAAACACCTCAAAAACCACAAATCTAGCATCTCAAACTTAAGAACCCAAACCTATTCGGGATTAATTTGTTAAAACCTCATTCTCAACATCAAATAACATCCAAAATATGTTAGAAATCAACCTCAAATTAGAGCTTCTCATAGAAATACGAAAATCACCAAGATCTTATCAAGAATCTTGATTTTAACAACTATTTCATGCTTATAACATTAAAACAACTCAAAAACCATTAACAAAGGATTGATAACTTGAGAATTTCATTAAAGAACTGATCATTAGAGGAGAAGGACGAAGTTTACCTCTAATGATTGATCTCTCTTTAATTTGGGCAAATTTCCTTGAAAATCCAAAGGAAAGTCAAAAGGATTTGATGAAACAAAGATAGGAAATCTTTTGGAAGATGAAATCTCAGCAAACAAGATGAAAATTAGAGGTTCTTTGATGAGAGAAAAGTGTTTGGCTGATTGGAAGTTGAGAGAAAATGAAAAGAGAAAATCTATCGTAAAGTTGGTTATAAAAAGTCAACCTTTGATTTTCTTTTAATTCCCTTTTATTTCTTTAATAAAATCATTATTAAAGCTCCCAAATTAAAGAGAAATATGATGCAAAACAAATGGTAAAATTATCTCCTTAAAGATTCAAAGTTTCAATCCTTTACAAAACAGTCACTAACCAACTTTTGCAAAAACTGCATTTTGGTCACTATACCAAAATGTAATATTTCCAAAGCTTATTTTGTAAAATAGTTTTCACCACACTGCATTTTGGTCACTATATTTTTAAAACATCTTGAACTAGGTTTTTCCTAAACCAACCTTAAGGGTTTGAACCGTTCCCGACTGGCCCGATTCAACGTCTAAAACATCTAGGCCCAAAACTAGGGTGTTACAACTCTTCCCCACTTAAGAAATTTCGTCCTCGAAATTTACCTAGTGGAAAAAGGTAAGGAAACTGCTTCATCAGGTCACCCTTCCTTTCACATGTAGCTTCCTCAACGCTACGATGTCTCCACAAGACCTTTACCAGCTCGATGGTCTTACCCCGGAGAACCTTGCTATCCGAATCCAGAATCTCAACAGGCTCCTCATCATACGTTAAGTCTGGATTCAACTCAACCTCTTCTACATGCATAACATGCGACGAATCTGATCTATATCTCAGAAGCATGGATACATGGAACACATTATGTATCTTTTCTAACTCTAAAGGCAACCTCAACTTGTAAGCAACAGGACTCACACGTTCTATCACCTCATATGGTCTAACGAACCTCAGACTCAATTTGCCATTCCGGCCAACTCTCATCACCTTCTTCCAAGGTGAAACTTTCAGAAACACACGTTTTCCAACTGCGAACTCTATCTCCTTACGCTTCAAATCCGCATAAGACTTTTGCCGGTCCGACGCTGCCTTCAAACGCTCACAAATGAGCTGCACCTTCTAAGTGGTTCCTTTCAACAAAGCTGGCATCGAAATCAACTTTTTCCACGTTTCAGCCCAACAAAGGGGAGTTCTACACATCCTCCCATATAAACCCTCGTACGCTGCCATTTGAATGCTTTCCTGGTAACTGTTATTATAAGCAAACTCAACCAAAGGCAAGTGCTTCTCCCAAGAACCTTGAAACTCAATAACGCAGCACCTCAACATATCCTCAAGCACTTGGATAACACGCTCCGACTATCCATCCGTCTGCGGATGATAAGAAGTACTAAAATTCAATCGTGTCCCCAAGTCTTGTTGAAAACATACCCAAAACCTCAACGTGAACCTCACATCTCTATCCGACACTATAGATTTCGGCACACCATGCAAACGCACAATCTCAGCAACGTACAGCTCAACTAGCTTATCTAAGGTATACGTAGTATGCATAGGCAAGAAATGTGCACACTTCGTAAGGTGATCCACAATCACCCAAACATAATTCTTTTTCGATGGCGAAAAAGGCAAACCAGACACGAAGTCCATGGTAATCCTCTCCCACTTCAATTTGCTAACGAACTCGTAGACAAACTATACATTTGCTAACAAACTCAACAACTTCTTTCTTCAACCCCACCCAATAGTACTCATCCTTCAAATCACGATACATTTTCGTACTACCAGGGTGCATAGTGAAAGGACTACTATGAGCTTCAGTCAGAATAGTACGCCTCAACTCAACATCATTCGGCACCACTATCCGACTTCCAAAGCATAGAACACCATCATCGTTGAAACTGAAGTCTGAAGACCTACCTTCTGCAATATCCTGAACATGAGGTACAAGAGAATCATCAAGCAATTGCTTATCCTTTATTAACTGAACCAAAAGATGGTTTCACTTGCAACTCAGCATCAAGGCCACCATCTCGCGATATGCTCAAGCAAGCAAACATCACCCTCAACTCCACAACCACTTTCCTGCTCAAAGCATCAGCCACAACATTGGCCTTCCCCGGATGATACTCGATCGTTAGGTCATAATCCTTAAGCAACTCCACCAACGTCGTTGCCTCATATTCAACTCCTTCAGAGACATAAGATACTTCAAACTCTTGTGATCCGTGTACACAGTACACTTCTCACCATATAGATAATGTCTCTAAATCTTTAAAGCGAACACCACCGCCGCTAACTCAATATCATGTGTGGGATAGTTACGCTCATGGACCTTCAACTGTCGCGATGCATAAGCTACTACCCTACACTCTTGCATCAGCACACACCCCAAACCAACATACGATGTGTCATTATACACCATGAAACTCTTTTCCAGATTCATGTTGAACCAAGATAGGAGCTTGCGTCAAAGCTTCCTTTAGATTCTCAAAAGTTTGCTGTCTCGGTTCCGTCCACTCAAACTTAACATGCTTCTGCAAGAACTTCGTTAAAGAAGCAGCAATCTTGGAAAATCCATCTACAAACCTTCGATAGTAACTCGCCAAACCAAGGAAACTACGAACTTCATGTACATATCTAGGAGGCTTCCAATTCACCACCGCCTCAATCCTCTGAGGATCAACACAAATTCCCTCAGCCGAAACCACAAGGCCAAGGAAAACAACTTCCTTCAACCAAAACTCACATTTACTCGGCTTAGCATAAAGCTGATTCTCTAGCAACACTTGCAAAACAATCCTCAAATGTTCCTCGTGCTCCTCCTCTATACGAGAGTACACAATGATGTCATCGATGAACACCACAACAAACTTATCCAAGAACTCATGAAACACCTTGTTCATCATATCCATGAATGCAACAAGAGCATTTGTCAAACCAAAAGGCATCACCAGGAATTCATAATGTAACACCCCCTTCCCGGCCTGGTAGAGAACCGGGTCGGAGAGCGCTACCGAAAAACAAAACGAAAATCAGAGACATAAATCTTAAACTTTTAATCAATATTTCAGTGCTAATTATGTCAATATTACTAACTCAAAAGTCATTATAGCTTTAAAACCTTATACAAAACATAGGCAACATATACACTATAGTAAGGTCACAAGACTAGTTTAATTACTTTGCCACCATTCTAGGAGTTTATAAAAACAAAACACATTACTCTTTACTTGTAGTGACTTGCCGATCTTCCAACTAATCCCGATCTCGATCAGTTACTTTCCTTAACCTGAAATGTTATGCAAATGAATGCGTTAGACTTATATAGTCTAAGTGTCATGAATATACATATCATGGCTTATAACATGCACCAATAAATTATAACACTAATCATGCAATGTCATAGCATATTTCATAGTCATAACATAACATAAATCATCATCATGGCCTCATGGCACATCACTATCTTGATTTAATAGTTTCCCTTGGATCGATTCCTTGTATATGGATACACGAATTCCACCACTACACCATTCATGATCAAAATGGTCCATACCCTCCACTACACCGGTTTAACCATCACACAACACATCCCTCCACTACACCGAGTCATTCTTCTTCCACAGAGCTCATGAATTCTATGGCATGCCAACTGTATCCAATACTTCTAATCCAAGGTCTATAACAACATTTCATAGATCATATCCACATCATATTATGAACATGTATATACATCACATGGCAATAATAATCACAGTATAATTCATGGAGTTGATGCAACCCTTACTATGCACTTACCAACATACAATCAATGACGTAAAACTACTAACTGAAAGGTTAGTACTAATAAATAAAACAACATATTCGAGTAGGCCCTTGCCAAATTCGAGACGCTACTACACTCACCTCGACAATCCTACGTTTCTCGGATAACAATTCCCTTGTTCCTAGCGTTTGTTGGAGATGTCGGTTTACTCCTTTCCAATTCTTGATCCCAACGATAATAGGGATTCAATATTGTTAACCCGAAAATTTGGGTTTACCAACCTTAAATCAAACTTACCAACCCTATAAAGAATCGGATTTGCTTCATCATTTTTTTCTTATTTTTTCCACTTATTCGAACACCCCTAACTCTCTTCCTTTCTTTCATGTTTCCATTTGCACATCACGACCCCTCCCCCAAATTTATACTAAAAGGCCGGCTCCTCAAATGTTTTCTCCATCCTCCACGAGGACTTGGAGCCGTGGCAAACTTTAAGGGCATAGCCTTGATGCAATGGCCACGTGTGATGGGAAAATGCCACCTTAATTGGCTTTAAGCCGCATGTCCCCTAATGTGGGGAATTCACGGTGGTTTCCTTCAATTTGAAGGAATCAACGTGGGTCCCCCCACTCAACATTATTCATTTCTTTTAATAATAATAATAATAATATAATAATAATAATAATAAAATATTATAAATTAACCCGAAAAATATTTATTGGTTCAGATAAAATCGAATAAATTATTCAATCGATATAAAATATTCGGTCACTGGAACTTAATTCCGACTAGACCGGTTTTTGGGATATGACATATAATGCCCATACCTAGTCCGAAAAGCTGTTTTTGGCACATCCACATCCTTAACCTTCAATTGATAATACGCAGAGCTTAAATAAATCTTCAAGAACACATCTGCTCCATGAAACTGATCAAAAAGATCATTTATCCTCGGCAAAGGATACTTATTCTTGACAGTCAACTTATTCAGCTGACGATAATCAATGCACATTCTCATCGTGCCATCTTTCTTCTTTACAAACAAGACTGGTGCACCCTAAGGTGACACACTAGGCCGAATAAAACCTCGATCAAGCAACTCCTGAAGTTGCGTCTTCAGCTCCTTTAACTCCTTAGGTGCCATTCGATAGGGAGCGATGGACACTAGAGTTGTGTTCTCATACAACTCAATTCCAAACTCAACCTCTCGACTAGGTGGCAATCCAAGTAACTCCTCCGGAAACACCCTAGGGAATTCACACACAATCCTTATATCTTGTACCCGCACATCCTTTGTACTAGGATTCATTACAAAAGCTAAATAAGCTTCGCATCCTTGACGCAACAACTGACACACTTCAAGCGTCGAAACAACATTAGATAGGAACTTTATGTTCTCTCCCACCACCACAACTTAATAATTATCAGCAAGTTTCAACAAAACTCGCTTATTCTCAAAATCCACAACAGCCCTATGCTCAACTAGCCAATCCATACCAAGGATTACATCAAATCCATATAAAGGTAATTCCATGAGATCAACCAAAAAACATGTTCCTGTACCATTAAGGGACATCTCCTATACAACTTCCTCGTTATAACTGTTTCGCCAAAGGAACTGGTCACACGCACACCAACATCCAAAGACTCAACAGGCAAACCAAGCATTTGAGCATGCTCACGAAATATGTATGAATGTGTAGACCCAAAATCAATCAGAGAAAGTAATAACAAAGACTGCAAAGTAAAAGTACCTGCTATCACGTCAGTGTCATTCCTCTCTTCACGATGGGCATACACTCTGGCCTGACCACCAACTTCGGGCTGAACATCTACCACACGTGCTACATTCCTCGCACCATCATCTCTACGCTAAAAATTGCCACGGCCGCGCCACGACCCCTCTGTGGCTCATCTGCTCTCACCGGAGCTTGTCCTTCTCTCATCGGCTGAGGACAATCCCGTTTCAAGTGTCCACGAGAACCACAATTCTAGCATGTGCCAATGTTGCCCCAGCACTCTCCCGTGTGCCTCCTACCGCACCAGTTACACTAAGGTGTACGAATGAAAGCATTCGGTCCTTGCTGACCTCTCCCTGGGTTAATTCCCCCACGTCTAGAATCCACATGAGACCTTTGATCCTTAGGCCTCTTGAAATGATCCCTCCTAACATCACATTCCGCAGCTCGCTTCTCTGAGCTAGACCCTCCTACACGACTCGCCAGACCAAGGTTCAGCTCAATGTCCTTGGCTCGAGTGACCAGGAAATCAAAATTAGTATAATTCGATGCGAGCATGTATGGCTTCACATCTGCCACCAGCCCATACCGGAAACGCTCACATCTCTCCCGTTCATTAGGAATCAATTCAGGTGCATACTAACTGAGGCGTACAAATTGTACTTCATATTCAGCCACTGATATGCCTCATTGCACCAGGGACATAAATTCCCTCTTTTTCTCATCCAGATAACGGACACCCAGATACTTCCTCTTGAACGCATTCAGGAAGAACGTCCAAATCACCTCATCCTCTTCTAATCCAACTATAGTGGTCATCCACCACGTATACTCATCACCATGCAATAGGGATACAATGCACCCCAACTTCTGGACATCATTGCAATTCATTTGCCCAATGATCCTATTGGAGCTCTACAACCAAGATTCAGAACTCCTAGGGGTCAACCCTCTAAACTCAGTCCCACCAAGACTGCGGAGTCGCTCTAACAGCAGACTCGCTCCAGCACCACCTTGAGGTGCAACCACATGAGCACCGGCTATTGCTGCCTAAAAGGCTCCAGCAATAGCCTGAATCAACACTGTCATATTAGGGGCAGCTTGCCCACGTGTTCCCTCGGGTTCGGCAACCCCTACCCCAACTCCAGCAGCACCAGCCCCCGCTCCACCACCATCGGGTGGTCCACCAAGAGGAGGAGGCGGCAAATTCTCAACGCACTCATATGTCTCATTCATCTCGTTCTCAGCCATGCTATGCGTATTAACTCTAAGCTCTCTACGTGGCCCAATTCAAAATAATGCAACTATCAAAATGCAATAAAACTTAGTTAGACAATATAAGGAAAGAAAATCTAAGGTGCTCAAGTTCATTTTCAAAACAATTCTTTCCAATAGAAATGATATGGCAATGAGTTCCCCATCTATACCCTAGACATAGCATAATAACACAATTTGATCTCAAACAATCAACTTGCATGCATTTCATCTCAATAAAGCTCAAACATTGCACAATTACACATCATGCTTTCACAGAATTCATAACTACTCGCATTTACACTTACCAACACCCCAATTATTCACAAACCTGACTCTAATACCAAAAAATGTAATCCCCTTAGCCCGGTCTAGACGGTTGACCCGAACCGAGGTGATTAAACGAGGAAAATCGAAGCCAACTCGTTAAAGCCGACTCTGGTTGACGACCCTTTTTTTCTTTTTATCTTTTCTAGATGTAAATTAAATCATATGTGGTCACCCAAGAGCATAGGAAGAAACAAACATCGATCGGATTTCATTTAGGGGTTTAATTACACAAATTAGACATTTAGGGACCAAAATGTAAATTCTGCAAAATACAAGGACTTTTCTGATTTTTAGGATTACCACTATTGAATTAGTCATGTTTCATGCTTCTCTGTAAATTCTCATCACAATAAGACCTATCATACTCATCCAATTGCATCCATGAAGTTCAGGGACTAAAAGATAACATTTCGAAACTTCAAAAGATGCCATTACCTGAAATTAAAGGTCGCGTATCGGTACGCCTAGGGACCGTATCGATACGGAGGGAAGAAGTGACCAAACTCGTTGAAAAGGTATCGATACACTCTCTCGCGTATCGATACACCCTTCAAACTTAGCCTACCCGTATCGAAACACTTTCCATCCGTATCGATACCCCTGTACAAAAAGGCAAAAGTTTGGCTTATGCGCATCAATACGCATACCAGAAATGTCCCACAAATAGCCCCAAATTCGTATCAAACTTCAACAAATCATCACCAAATCATATGGACATGTTTATGGCATCCACTCTATCACATAAGCATGCAATTCTAAGCACGTGGTAAACATTTAATAGATCATCACAAGCATAGCAAGGCATATAGTAGAGCATGCTTAAACCATAAACCGTTAGCATACCAAAAGGCAAGGTAAAACATCAAAACCATTATAAAGGCCTTCTACAAACCAAATAGGACACATATAACTTGCATCAACATTAGGGAGACAAAAACACATCTCCCAAAACAAACCAACAAAATCCCGTTGCCATATATCATTACTAAAGTAAAAGTATAACACCATACTTGAGCTTAACAATCCTTGAATTCCTTTAAGCCTCCTTGCTGCCCAAAATGTGTCAATTATTTGCATTGTTGGTAAAAGAGAGCACAATAGCTTAGTGAGGCATGCTCTAGAAACACCAACACAACAATGCAAGCATTAAAACTCTATCTTGAAAACCATTTCTAAAACCATGCTCTTTCTATCTCATGCTTGAAATCCATTTCAAAGCAAAACATCTTTTGAAAACCACATGTACCATCTATCTATCTCATGCACTCAACCAATGCAAATCTCTTGGCAAAGCCACACATGCTTGATATACAAAAGCATTTCATAATCTCAAAATCTCATATACATTTCTCATAGCATAAAATCATTTCAACCATTGGTACGTGTGAATCAAAGTTCATTCTCATATATTGGCATTCCATATTCTATCTTTACTCGGATATGCAGATAGCTTGACACAAAGTCAAGTCCTACCCCGGTGGGATCTTGCCACCGGACTCTCATGGCGGTATCTATCTTCGCCACAAAGCTTGGGTGTTTCACCAAGACCTACCCCGATGGTATCTCTCATCATCAGACTCTCACTTTGGATCGGTATGGCATTACCCCCATTGCTCGACTCTAAAGAGCACGTACGAATTTTAGTTTATATAGCACTTTACATCTTATTGGTCGACCAATTATATCCAGTAATCATCTCATCATTTATGCCAATATATTACATTAAAATCATCATCTCACCTACTATTTTGATGCAATATTTCTAAATCATTCTCATCCTATTTCAAACCACAATTCATGCATACATTTAATCAAAATCTCAAAATTCTTTGCAATGTGATTCTATGGCATGAGATCAATATAAAACATCAACTCATGTCATGAATCATGCACAAAATAGTAGGAATTTGTCTATCTCAAATCAAGAGCATGTTAAAAGCATTTAGGGGCATAATCCACATTTCGAGAGCAAATATAAAAATACTTACTTCCGGACTTAGGATGGTGTTTCAAACCAATCCTAAATCCCAAAAACTTGTTTCCTTGTCCCTCAAGGACTTCTAAAACCAATTACACTCATCGATAACATTTCGCTTGCTTGCAGAAACGATTTCTAAGCTTCCGGCACTTCCGAATCAACACCAAACACGTCTGAAGATGTCTCCCCTGTTCATTACACATAATAGTAGAGGATTAATGCACCATCATGCATTAAAAACACCAGCCACTCATTCTAATTCGCTGCTTTACTCAAAACTAGAATTTCGGCAATTCGAAATAGCCGAAATCATTTCCAAACTTTCTCAAATCCAATCCCAGCCAAGATCTATCAATTCTAATCTTTCCTAAACCTCAACCAACATAAAAAATCAACATAAACATGGCAGTATATCTCCAGCAATCGCAGATCACCAAAAACACCTCAAAAACCACAAATCTAGCATCTCAAACTTAGGAACCCTAACCTATTCGGGATTAATTTGTTAAAACCTCATTCTCAACATCAAATAACATCCAAAATATGTTACAAATCGACCTCAAATCAGATATTATCATAGAAATATGAAAATCACCAAGATCTCATAAAGAGTCTTGATTTTAACAACTATTTCATGTTTATAACATTAAAACAACTCAAAAACCATTAACAAAGGATTGATAACTTGGAAATTTCATTAAAGAACTGATCATTAGAGGAAGAGTATGAAGCTTACCTCTAATGGTTGATCTCTCCTTAATTTGGGGAAATTTCCTTGAAAATCCAAAGCAAAATCAAAAGGATTTGATTTAACAAAGATAGGAAATCTTTTGGAAGATGAAATCTCAGCAAACAAGATGAAAATCAGAGGTTCTTTGATGAGAGAAAAGTTTTTGGTTGATTGGAAGTTGAGAGAAAATGAAAAGAGAAAATCTATCGTAAAGTTGGTTATGAAAAGTCAACCTTTGATTTTCTTTTAGTTCCCTTTTATTTCTTTAATGAAATCATTATTAAAAGCTCTCAAATTAAAGAGAAATTTGATGGAAAAAATGGTAAATTTAGCTCCTTAAAGATTCAAAGTTTCAATCCTTTACAAAACAATCACTAACCAACTTTTGCAAAAACTGTATTTTGGTCACTATATCAAAATGTCATATTTCCAAAGCTTATTTTGTAAAATTCTTTTCACCACAATCATTTATATAATAAATGAGGTTTTTTAGTTATTTTTCTATATTTTAAATCATGCCGAACTAGCTTTTTCCTAAACCAGCCTCAAGGGTTTGAACTGTTCCCGACCAGCCCGATTCAACGTCTAAAACACTCCAAATCGTGGTTGAATTCATAGATGACATCCTTGTCTATTCCCGTAATAACGAGGAACATGTCGAACACCTCCGAATCGTACTCCAAACACTCTGAAAACGTCAGTTGTTCACCAATTTTACTAAGTGCGAATTTTGGCTATCAGAAGTTTCATTCCTCGGACATGTTATCTCAGCCAAAGGAATCAAAGTCAACACCAAGAAAGTTCAAACCATCCTAGATCGGAGGTCTTCGAGAAATGTGAGTGAGGTTTGATGTTTCCTCGGTTTAGTTGGCTACTACCGAAGATTTGTAAAAGGGTTCTCAGTGATTGCCACACCGTTAACCAAGCTTCTTAGAAAAGATATAGTATTTGAGTGGTCGGAAAAGTAGGAACAAAGTTTCAATCAACTGAAACAATTCTTGACTCATGCCCCGATTCTCGTCCAGACAGAATTGGGAAAAGAATTCACCGTGTATAATGATGCATCACATTCGGGCCTCGGGTGTGTATTGATGAAAGAAAACAATGTAATCGTGTACGCATCTCGGCAATTAAAACCTCACGAACTAAATTATCTTACACATGATCTTGAATTATCAGCCATTGTATTTGCGCTCAAAATTTGAAGACACTACTTGTACGGTTAAAGGTGCAAATTGTTTACCGATCATAAAAGTCTCAAATACATCTTGACTCAAAAAGATTAGAATTTGAGACAAAGAAGTTGGCTTGAACTACTCAAAGATTATGATTTGATTATCGACTACCATCCAGGTAAAGCAAACGTGGTTGTCGACGCCCTTAGTCGAAAATCTTACTCGGGTAACTCTTCGAAATTAAATCTTAGTGAATTTCTTCGAATTAGATTTTTCCTTGAAATACCAGTAATCATTCGAACATCACTAAATAATCTTGTTCGCACCTTTGTAGCTTCCATGGCTATCAATGCACATTTTTGTATGATTAAGAAACGATGATTCTTCTCCGAACTACAAGTGCAATCCAGCTTAATCCCGAGAATTAAGGAATTGCAACAAGTTGATCCCGATCTTCAAATGATCATTTCGAAGCATGATTCCGAGCCTAACCCTGACTTCTCCCTAAAGTTGAATTGACTCCTCTATTTTCGAGATAGAGTATGTATTCTTGATAACGACGATTTGAAATGAGAGATGTTACAAGAAGCTCATCAAAGTCTATTCTCGATACACCCGGGTTTGGTCAAAATGTATAAAGTCTTGAAATCCTTTTACTGGTGGCCAAACATGAATTCGGCTATCACTGAATTTGTGTCCAAGTGTTTAACGTGCCAACGAGTCAAAGCCGAGTACAAAGTCCATACGAGATTGCTTCAACCGATCGAGCTACCACAACGGAAGTGGGATCGAATTACTATGGATTTCGTAACTGGCCTTCCTTGCACTCCAAGAGAGAATGATGACATATGGGTGATCGTTGATAGATTCACAAAATCAGCTCATTTTCTCCTAATTCGGATGAGCCTGAGCTTGGATAATATAGCTGAGTTGTACGTTCGAGAAAAAATTCGGCTACATGGTGTCTTTTAAAGTCTTATTCATGTTTCAAGTTTACTTAGTTAGGCTTAGGATACAGAAGATCACCTAGCTAGATCATCATGTACAAGTAACTTAATTAGTTTTACATACAACTCAAGGCAACCTTACATGTATCATATAATTATTCCATCATACATATCACATGGGCAGCAAGCAAAACACATGAAATATATATATATATATATATATATATATATATATCATTTCATAAATCATATAATCATTTCATTGTACATATTTTCACATCTTTCAATTAGGGTCATTACCCAATTAGTACATATAGTTAAATATCATAGAATCACTTTACATATTTTTCCTTGGATGATTAATGAATTAGGTAATCAAGTCTTTCATGTAACATGTAACTTTAGATGCTCAAAGCATCAAATATATCAATTCAATCTTGACATATAACAGAGGATGCATAAGCATCGATGGTGACTTACCACCATTCCATTAACAAGGCGACTAACCACCTTACATGTTCATAGGTGACAAACCACCATCCTGAATCAGAAAACAAAGGAGCTCAATGACTCTAAGGCATGCCCTTCTACCTATAGACACTAATCAACCAAGGACTTAACTTATCTTTTAATTCCAATAAGTTCAATTACTTGTTTATCAAACAATTTACAAAGCCAAGTATCATATTCAATCATCCTAACATTATAAACACTCAAGGTCATGCTCAAACAATTTTCCAGCAAGCACATAGCACCATTTCAATCATATAAATCTCCAAAAACAGTGGCTAAGCATCACTTATAAGTTCCTATCAAGTAGCACCAATGACCACTCAAACATATCAAACCAAATAAATCAATAACAAGGCACCAGTACTAACATAACCATTTCTACCATTTGTTTCCTTTAAACCTTCTTCCTTTTTTTAAATTACCAAAACATTGTTAAATCCATTGCATACTTCATTTTAAATCATCAAAGAATCAAAAACACATTGTTTAGGATACTAATCCCAACCCTAAGTTAGCTACACTCACAAATACTTCCAAGCTAATTTGTATCCTTGATGGTGATGCCTTTGCCCCTTCTTTTGGCTTGCTCAACCCTTGATTCTTCTAGTGTATCTTCACCAATTTTCTCTTGAATCATCAAAAAACATATATAACACATATTAGGATTTAATTCAAACATATATACTCATTTACTTAATCAAAATCACATAAACATATGAATCTACCCCCTAAACTGGTAGTTTGAGTAACACTTACTAAATTGTCCATAATGTTTTACTCACAACTCCAAATTAGGAGTTCTTACCATTATAAAAAGATTATTCACACACCTTTATAACCATATATATCAAATATTTTTATCATTTCTCAATCAATACAGTTTATTGTTTGAAAACATGGCATTTTCAATAACTTATTCTGTCCATTGTTTTCAATTTGTGACTTTACTATACAATTAACCTATAATTCATTACACATTTCATTATGAGTTTTTAACCACATTTACATACATATCATAACATTATTTTGAAGTTCCAGCAACATCAAAAATAGGGCATTTAGGTCCCTTAATTATTACATTTTCCAGACTAGTCCAGTTTAACTTCTAAGTGTTCTAGTTCATTTTAACCATTCATATAGAACAATTTTCCTTATGAACCTATATGTTTTCATTCACTTAAGGTATCTCCTGTTTCAAGAACAAATTTCCAGAATTTTTAGATGACCATTTAAACCTCTAAATTTTATTTTTACTCAAAACAATTTACTTAGTTCCAGTTTCATTCATTTCAGGGCAGTCAGTTTGTAACTTAATTTCCAAACACTTACAGTATCATTTTCATGCTTCCAAGGCCTCTATCTTATATTATTTTTCATGCTCTACAACTTTGTTCTACAGAAAATTTTCTAATTTAGCCTCTAACATGTTCAAAATTCCAGATTTCTACAAGGTATCTTATAGGTGCGAATCTAGACAGTTTAGGTGTTCTAACTTGTTTTTACTGTTTATTTTCAGTTCAAATTCAATACTAACACAAACTCAGCAATGATTATACATAATGAAGCATTTAAACATCAATTTCTAGAATTAAACAAACTCAGATTTTATCAGAAACAAGTATAAACACAATGAAAAATCGAACAACATAAGAACACTTTCATGCAATCTGCCTACATGCATGAACATCTATGATTTCTTAGCTCATTTTCCAGCACAAATGTATGTGTTTAACCTTCAAGATTTCCAGATTCTTACTCTCTCTTAAAGACTTAGTTTCGGTGGGATAATGAAGGAGAGAGAATAAAAATTACATGTGTTTTCCTTTAGTCTCACCATAGCCGGCTGTCCAAGGGGTAATGACACATGGTTTCATTATCCTCCATGTATTCCCACTATACATTTGTATTATTTTATTATAATATTAATCCAACATTAATTTCCACTATTACATATATATAGTATATAATTTGAGTGTTAATTTCCACTATCGTATGTTATTCATATTTATGCTATTATAATGTTGAATTTCCATAAACAATTTTGACACTATATTACTAATTTACTTTTGTTTACATCTACAGATAATTTAATTACCAACATGACGTTATTTAATTCATTCTAATTCTTTTTTTCTTGTCCAAATGTAAAATGTTTACACTTTTCTTATTGTTTAAATTAGGGTTTCCAACTAGGGTATTTTTAGAGTGTCACAACTCCTCCCCCATAAAGTAAATTCGTCCTCGAATTTTACCTGAATCGAAAAAATGAGGATATTGCTTTCGCAATGTATCCTCGGATTCCCACGTCGCTTTTTCGACTTTGTGATTCCTCCAAAGAACTTTGACGAGGGGAACATTCTTGTTGCGAAGTCTCTTAACTTCTCGATCGAGGATTTGAACAGGTTCTTCTTCGTATGAAAGATCATGATTGAGTTCAACTTCTTCAGGCTCAAGAACGTGAGACGGATCGGATCGATAACATCTGAGCATTGAGACATGGAAAACATTGTGTATCTTATCAAACACGGGAGGAAGCGCGGGTCGATAAGCTACAAGACCAATTCTTTCGACTACTTCAAATGGTCCGATAAACCGAGGACTTAGCTTTCCTCTTTTTCCAAAACAGAACACTTTCTTCCACGGGGAGACTTTAAGAAACACTTTATCTCCGACTTGATGTTGAATGTCTCTACGCTTCAGATCAGCGTATGACTTTTGTCGATCGAAGGCTTGCTTCAATCGGGAGTGAATGATTTGCACTTGTTCTTCGGTTTCCTGAAGCAATTGTGGTCCTAACACTTTATTATCTCCAAGTTCAGACCAACATAAGAGAGTTCTACATTTTCGGCCGTACAATGCTTCACAGGGAGCCATCTGAATAGATGATTGGTAGATGTTGTTGTAGGAAAATTCAACTAGGGGCAACGGTTTCTCCCAATTCTTTCCGAAATCAATAATACAATCACTGAGCATATCTTCGAGAACTTGAATTACTTGCTCGGATTGACCATCGCTTTGTGGATGGAAAGTTGTGCTAGGATTTATTTTGGTTTCGATAGCTTTATGTAGAGTCTTCCAAAATCGAGCTGTGAATCGGGGATCTCAATAGGAGACTATTGAGATTGGAACTCCATGTAAACGTATTACTTTTCGAATGTATAATTCGGCTAAAGCTTCAAGACTGAGATTCATTCTCACCGGGATGAAGTGTGCTGACTTGGTGAAACGATCAATGATCACCCATATAGTGTCGCACTTTCTTGGCGAACAAGGAAGACCGATTACGAAATCCATTGTGATCCGTTTCCATTTCCATTGTGGAAATTTGAGAGGTTGGAGTAAACCAGTAGGGACTTGGTGCTCGGCTTTAATCTGTTGGCAGTTCAGGCATTTTTCTTGTAACGCCATGGTTTTGGGCCTAGATGTTTTAGACATCGGATCGGATCGGTCGGGAACGGTTGAAATCATGTTTGGTGATTTAAGGAAATCAAGGATCGGGATAGGATAAAAATATGGTAAAAAAATGCTAAAATCCTCTAAAATCATGTTTAAGAGGTTGGTCAAATCAATTTTACAAAAAGAGTTTCAGAAGTAATACATTTTGGGTAGTGACCAAAATGAAAAGTTTCATAATTGTGGAAAATGCAATTTTTAAAAGAGGAGCCAAAATCTTAGAATCTTTAGGGAGCTTTATGGAAATTTAGCCTTTCCTTAATATGACATGTGTTTTAAAAGGGTTTTTAGAGTGATTTAATAAAAGGGTTTTTATTTAATTAAAATTAATAAATGAGAGAAGTGAGATTACATTTGACGTAACTACCTTTCTCTTCTCATTTTCAGCCAAACACCATTTTAACTCATTTTCTCTAGAATTCTTTTCTCCCAAACACTCTCTCGTTATTTTCCAAATCAATTTCAAGATTTCTCTTCAAGATTTCCAAGTTTTGTGAAGCTAAAACTTGTCATTCATTGAGGAAAGCAAGGATTGGAGGTAAATCCCGTTCTCAACCTTCAATCTAGGTTCTTTATTGAAATTCCCAAGATCTTTGGCTTCTAATTAATGTTTTTGGTTGAGTTTTCATTATAGTTTTGATTTGAGATTTAAATATTGCAAAAAAATGTTGAATCTCTTGATTTTCGGATTTGTTTTGTTAGGTTCTGTTTTAGATTGATTTTAATTGAGTTTTGTGTTGGTTAATATGTTGAAAAGAGATTTTGTTGATATAGATCCCGAAATCCTTGAGATCCTTGAGGTTCTTGATAGTTCTAATTGGGTTTTTGAGGTGAAATGATGAAGTATTGCTTCTTGGAGGTATAAGGAAGGGTTTAGGTTGTTTTTAGATGTGTTTTGATGTGTATAATTGATTGGAGGTGATGTATGTTGGTTGGGCTTTGTTTAGGAAGCAACCGATTGAGTTTTCAGTTGTTTCGGATGAGTAAATTGGTGTAGTTTGGGTGAGCAATGAGTTTGTGATTGGTTGCTGGTGTTGAAATGCATTTTAATGCATTTAGATCTCTGTTTTGGTGATGTGAAAACATAAGATCTTGATCCGGGAGCAGACGAGACGTTTTTTGAGGCTCTGGAAGGGTAATTTTCGTATCGGCGAGTAAGGCTTCGCGTATCGGTGAGTGGAAATGGATTTTCCAGCTTTGTAACGCTTGGAGCATGGTCTTGGGAGCTTAGTGTAAGTTTGAAACACTTAGCTAAGCTCAAGAGTAAGTAAATCGAAAGTCTCTCTCGGATTGTGTTATGTTTTGGTTTAAAATGCAATTGATTTAAATGTGTTTTGATTACTGTTTTAAAGCATGTTTTGAGCAATGATGTTGATTGTAACGCCCTAGTTTTGGGCTTAGAAGTCTTGGGCGTTGACCGGTTGGTCAAAGTGCTGTTCGAATCTTAAGAGGTGAATTTAGGAAAGCCTAGTTCGGGATGCATTAAAAATATGGAAAAATGTTCTAAAATCATCTTTTAATATAATTAAGTGAACTGTGAAATCAATTTTGGAAAATGAGTTTTGGAAGTGTGACATTTTGGCTAGTGACCAAACTGTAATTTTCGCAAGTTTGGTGGCTGTTTTATAAAGGGTTGAAACTTTGAATCTTTAAGGAGCTATTAATCCAAAAGTGGTTTCTCCAGATTTTTCTAAGATATTTTGAGTTATAATTCTGATTTTTAAAGTATATCAAAAGGAGGGAAAAGCCATTTGGCTAATTTCGTAACTAACTTCTCAATTTTCTTCTCTCATTTTCTCTCAACCCAAACACTCCATTTTCAGAGAATTGTTTCTGATTTTCTCACCTAAATCTCTCCTTTCAACTCTCATTTGATTCCTAATCAACATATCTTCAAAACCTCTTCAATTGCTACTTGTTTCAACAAGGATTTTGATTCCAAAAAGAGGAGAAACTCAAGTTTGGAGGTAAGAACGTCCTTCTCCTCTAAACTATCAGTTCTTTACTGAAATTCCTAAGTTTTCAATCCTAAATTGATGTTTAATTAAAGGTTTTAAAGTGGTGAAATGGATCTTGGCTTATAATGCAAGATTTTGATGATTTTTGATGATTTTCGTTAGATCTGATTAATCTGTGTTTTGAGATGTGTTTTTGATGTTAAATGAACTCTAAATTGATAAGGAATTGAGTTTTGATTGATGCAATCCCGGATAGGTTGAGTTTCCTAAGTTTAGCTTGTGTTTCAAGGTTGTTTTTGAGGTGATCTTGTGGATCTGATGTTGCTGGAGGTATAAGGATGTTTATAGGTTGTTTTTAGATGTGTTATGATGTTTATGGAAGTGAGGTTTTGCTGGTTTATGGCTGGGCTTTGTTTAGAGGTGGTTTGGATGCATTTTCGGTTGTGTTTGGTGGCCGAAAATGGTGGTTGGATGAGAGCAGCAAGTTTAGGTGCTTTCATTGAAGCAATTAATGCATGATGATGCATTAATCCTCTGCTTTGATGTGTTGAAACAGGGGAGGCATCTTTGGATCCAAGATTGGTTGATCCGGAAGCTTGATTTGGTGCTTTGGCTTGAAGCAAAGTAGAAATCGGTGAGTGCATTTGTGGAAATTGGATTTTCAGCTTTAAAACCAAGGTTTGAAGGTTTTGGGAGCTTAGTTTAAGTCTAAACAACTTTGCTAAGCTCAAGTGTAAGTTTTCGGATTTTCTCTCTAGTGGTGGCCATGATTTTGATGTGATGCAAAATGATGATTTGCATGTTTTAATTACTGTTTTGAAAGCATGTTTTAGCATGGTTTTTGCTGATGATGTAAGCCATATGTTGAAGGTAACTCTAGGTAGGAGTTCCTTTCTTTTGTACATTGCAATGATGTGGTTTGATGCTTAAAAATGCATGATGAATATGGCTTGTTTATAATGCTTTAAAACAGTGGATAAAATGATGAAAATGATGTATATTGGCAAGTGATGATTTGAAAAGATTAAGGTCACTAAGGTGGTTAAAAGTCCTTGAGTGAGCCTTGTTACTTAAGAACATCAAGGTGGTTAAAAGTCCTTGGATGGTTCTTGTTGCGGACACTAAGGGGGTTAAAAGTCCTTAGGTGATCCTTTCCATGGTGTTTAAAAGTCCATGGGGCCAATGTGTTTAAAAGTCCTTGGGGCCAAGGTGTTTAAAAGTCCTTGGGGTGATTCAAGCATTGGACACAAAGGTGGTTAAAAGTCCTTGTGTGGTCCTTATTCATGGTGTTTAAAAGTCCATGGCCAAGGTGTTTAAAAGTCCTTGGGGCCAAGGTGTTTAAAAGTCCTTGGGAAAGTTGTTGAACTTGTTTTAATAAATGAAATGTATCACTTGAGCCAATATGACATGTTAAGAATATTGTGAAGCATGGGATGCTTGTTTTAATGTTTATATTGAAGCATGAGATTGCTTGTTTTAAGTATGCTTTTGATCATGTGCAAAGGTTGATTATGAGCATGATTTGTAAATGTTTTTAATTGCATTATTGAATGGTTTTTTAAGGAGCATGCCTCACTAAGCTTTTGCTTACGCTCTTCTTGTTTTCTAAATTCAATAATGCAGAGCACTAGAGTATCTTGAAGGGCAGCAAGAAGGGCAAGAGTTCAAGTACAAGTAGAGGTCAATGTATGGAAGGTTTTTGTTAAAAATTTTAGCTTTTGGATGTTTTGGCAATGGGGGACCAATGTGTATGTTTTGGGAGGTGTTTAGAACTCCCTAAGTATGTTGAATGTTGTTTTGAATGTTGGTTTTTAGATTGGACCATTATATGCTTGTTTTAGAAGTTTGTGCTTGAATAGCTAGCTTGTGTAGGAAGCATGCCTATAGATTTGGGGCTTTTTACATATGATGTTGTTTTGATGAATTGATGATGCAAGTGTAACGCCCCGGTTTTGGGCTTAGAAGTCTTGGGCGTTGACCGGTCGGTCAAAGTGCTGTTCGAATCGTAAGAGGTTAAATTAGGAAAACCTAGTTCGGGTTGCATTAAAAATATGGAAAAATGTTCTAAAATCATCTTTTAATATAATTAAGTGAACTGTGAAATCAATTTTGGAAAATGAGTTTTGGAAGTGTGACATTTTGGCTAGTGACCAAAATGTAATTTTCGCAAGTTTGGTGGCTGTTTTATAAAGGGTTGAAACTTTGAATCTTTAAGGAGCTATTAATCCAAAAGTGGGTTCTCCAGATTTTTCTAAGATATTTTGAGTTATAATTCTTATTTTAAAGTATATCAAAAAGGAGGGAAAAGCCATTTGGCTAATTTTCATAACTAACTTCTCATTTTCTTTCTCTCATTTTCTCTCAACCCAAACACTACATTTCCAGAGATTTGTTTCTGATTTTCTCACCTAAATTCCTCCTTTCAACTCTTATTTGATTCATAA
This sequence comes from Hibiscus tridactylites, assembly GCA_958450335.1. Lineage (NCBI taxonomy): Eukaryota > Viridiplantae > Streptophyta > Magnoliopsida > Malvales > Malvaceae > Hibiscus > Hibiscus tridactylites. The sequence goes on along the minus strand of OY288267.1, from coordinate 58,634,336 downwards.
TCATTGTATCTTCAAAACCTCTTCAATTGTTGCAAGTTTCATCAAGGTTTTTCATTCCAAAAAGTGGAGAAACAAAAGTTTGGAGGTAAGAACGTCCTTCTCCTCTAAACTATCAGTTCTTTACTGAAATTCCTAAGTTTTCAATCCTAAATTGATGTTTAATTAAAGGCTTTTAAGTTGATTTATGGATCTTGGCTTATTATGCAAGATCTTGATGATTTTTGATGATTTTCGTTAGATCTGAGTAATCTGTGATTTAAGAGGTGTTTTTAGTGTTAAATAATCTCTAAAATGATGTGGAATTGAGTTTTGATTGATGCAATCCCGGATAGGTTGGGTTTCCTAAGTTTAGCTTGTGTTTCAAGGTAGTTTTTGAGGTGATCTTGGTGATCTGATGTTGTTGGAGGTATAAGGATGTTAATAGATTGTTTTTAGATGTTATATGATGTTTATGGAAGTGAGGTTTTGCTGGTTTATGGCTGGGCTTTGTTTAGAAGTGGTTTGGATGCATTTTCGGTTGTGTTTGGTGGCCAAAAATGGAGGTTGGATGAGAGCAGCGAGTTTATGCGCTTTCATTAAAGCAATTAATGCATGGTGATGCATTAATCCTCTACTTTGATGTGTTGAAACAGGGGAGGCATCTTTGGATCCAAGATTGGTTGATCCGGAAGCTTGATTTGGTGCTTTGGCTTGAAGCAAAGTGGAAATCGGTGAGTGAAGTTGGGTTTTCAGATTTTAAAACCAAGGTTTGAAGGTTTTGGGGGCTTAGTCTAAGTCTAAACAACTTTGCTAAGCTCAAGAGTAAGTTTTCGGATTTTCTCTCTAGTGGTGGCCATGATTTTTGTTGTGATGCAAGTGATGTTTTGCATGTTTTAATTACTGTTTTGAAACCATGTTTTAGCATGGATTTTGTTAATGATGTAAGCCATATGATGAAGGTAACTCTAGGTAGGAGTACCTTGCTTTTATACATTGAAATAATGTGGTTTGATGCTTTGAAATGCATGATGAAAATGGCTTGGTTTAATGCTTTAAAACAGTGGATTAAATGATGAATATGATGTATATTGGCAAGTGATGTTTTAAAAAGATTAAGGTCACTAAGGTGGTTAAAAGTCCTTGAGTGAGCCTTGTTGCTTAAGATCATCAAGGTGTTTAAAAGTCCTTGGATGAGTCTTGTTGCGGACACTAAGGTGGTTAAAAGTCCTTAGGTGATCCTTTCCATGGTGTTTAAAAGTCCATGGGGCCAAGGTGTTTAAAAGTCCTTGGGGCCAAGGTGTTTAAAAGTCCTTGGGGTGATTCAAGCAATGGACACAAAGGTGTTTAAAAGTCCTTGTGTGGTCCTCATTCATGGTGTTTAAAAGTCCATGGCCAAGGTGTTTAAAAGTCCTTGGGGCCAAGGTGTTTAAAAGTCCTTGGGAAGTTGTTGAACTTGTTTTATGAAATGGATTTTGTCACTTGAGCCAATATGACATGTTAAGTATATTGTGAAGCATGAGATGCTTGTTTAATATTTATGTTGAAGCATGAGATTGCTTGTTTAAAGTATGCTTTTGAGCATGTGCAAAGGTTGATTTTTAATCATGTTTTTAAATGGTTTAAATTGCATTATTGAACGGTTTTTAAGAGCAATCCTCACTAAGCTTTTGCTTATGCTCTCCTTGTTTTTCTAATTCAATAATGCAGAGCATTAAAGGACCTTGAGGGGCAGCAAGGAAGGCAAGCATACAAGTTCAAGTAAAGCTCAATGTATGAAGGTTTTATAAGTACTCTTTAGCTTTTGGGGTGATTTGGCAATAGAGGACCTATGTGTATGTTTTTGGGAGATGTTTGGAACTCCCTAAGTATGTTGAATGTTGATGAGATTGCTGGTTTTGTAGTTGGTTTTATTATTCTTGGTTATGAAGGTTTATGCATAAATGGTTAGCTTATGTAGGAAGCATGCCATTAAAATTGAGGCTTTTCATATGTGATGATTATATGTTGAATTGATGATGCAATTATGGTCCCTGCATGTTGATTGATTATGTGGTATGATTTGGTGTTGTTAATTTGAAGTTTGAAGCATGTATGATGTTGTTTTTGAGTCGAATTCAGGCAGGGGTATCGATACTCGGGCTTGCGTATCGATACGCATGAGCCAAATATGCACATTTCTGCCCAGGGGTATCGGTACGGTTGTGTGGGTATCGATACCGTCTAGGCTAAATATGAATGCCGTATCGAGACACGGGATTTCGTATCGATACCATCTCTGGAGTTTGGTTACTGCCTTCCCCGCGTATCGATACGACTCCAGGCGTATCGATACGTGTCTGTTATTTCGGTTAAAAGTATCTTTACATGTTTGGAATGTTTGCATTTTAGTCCTGAATCTTGTTTTTGCAATTGTGTGAGCTTGGGATGTCCGTTTGAGCTGAAATTTGGCTGAGAGGCATGAAACCTGATTAATTTCAAGATGGTAACTTTAATTTGGACTAAGTCCTCATATTTATCAGAATTTACATTTTGGTCCCTAAAGTTGTAATTTGTTCAATTGGGTCCCTGTTTGATCTCTGATGTTTGTGATCTTTTAGTACGTTGTTGTGTGATCACATCTAGGGTTAATGTGCATCTAGACAAGAGTAAAAGGAAAAAAAAGGGTCGTTAATCAGGGTTGACTTTCGGGTTGACTTTGGTTTTCCCCGTGTGACTTTCTTAATTCGGGTTAACCGTCTAGGCCGGGTTAAGGGGGTTACATTTGGTGGTATCAGAGCCAGGTTTGCGAGTAATTGGGAATGAATGTATGCATGATTGAAGTATGTTTAGCTTGTATGCTTGTTGTTTGAAAGCATGTTCAGTGGTTTGTGATGTTGATGCAATTGAGTTGTATGTTGTGTTGTTGCATGCTGAGGGTACCCATTGCCAAACAAAAGCTAATGAAATGAAGTTGATTTTGAATGAAATTGAGCTTGAATACTTGGATTGCTTACCTTGCTTACCTGACTTGTTTTATTTTGCATTGTGATTGCATGGTAAAAGTATGGCACCACGTAGAGAGTTAAGGAGTAGCGTGAGAGCTACGACCCCAGATGGGAATGAGAACGAGGAAAACGCGGGTAGTGCAGTGTTACCACCTCCTCCACCTGGTGGTGGTGGTGCGGAGAGGGAAGGAGCTGGAGCTGCAGCAGCTGGTGCTAGAGCTGCAGGACCTGAGGTTGGTCAGGGGCAAGCTATGCCCGATATGACGATGCTGGTACAAGTTATTGCGGGTGCTTTTCGAGCAGCGGTAGCTGGAGCTCAGGGAGCTGGGCATCAGGGAGATGCTGGTGTGAGACTACCCTTAGAGCGTCTGTGCAGTCTTGGTGGGACTGAGTTTAGGGGTATGTCAGCTGAGAGGTCGGAAGCTTGGCTAGAGAGTACCAAGCGAATCTTGGGACAGATGAGCTGCACGGATGTGCAAAAGTTGGGATGTGTTGTGTCCTTGCTGCAGGACGATGCTTATACGTGGTGGACGACCACAATCTCTGGAATGGCTGAAGCTGACATCACTTGGACATTCTTTCAGAATGCGTTCAAGAGGAGATATCTGGGAGTGAGATATCTGGATGAGAAAAAGCGTGAATTCATGACTCTTACCCAAGGGAGCATGAGTGTGGCTGAGTATGAAGTGCAGTTTGTCAGACTCAGTCAGTATGCACCGGAGCTGATTCCTGATGAGCGGGAGAGGTGCGAGAGGTTTCGTTATGGTCTCATAACGGAGGTAAAGATGTATGTGCTGGCCACTGAGTATGATGATTTTGATGTGTTGGTGGGCCGAGCAAAGGACATAGAGATGAATCTGAGTTTGTCTGCGAAGGGTGCTGGAGCAAGTTCTGGGAAGAGAGCTGCTGAGTATAGTTCCGGAGGTGGACGGAACAAGAGGGGACGTGATCAGAGGTTTCAGTCCTCAGCTAAGAGAGGTGGAGGTGCACCTGCTAGGGGTGGCAATGCTAGAGCTGACCCTAGTGCTTGTTGGATTTGTGGTTCGCGAGGTCACATGAAGCGTGACTGTCCTTGTGCTGTGAGGGAGGTGCAAGCTCCTGTTGCGGCAGCTGGTTATGAGTGCTGGAATTGTGGTTCTGCTGACCATTTGAGGCGAGATTGTCCGAGGTTGGCTGGTGGCCAAGAGCGTGCTCCTGCTGTTGCTGCACCGCAGAGAGGTCGTGGGCGCGGCCGTGGTAACTTCCAGAGGCGAGAGGAAGGTGGTCGTGGTGTAGCTCATGTTGTGGCTATTCAGCCTGAGGGTGGAGGCCAGGCGAGAGTGTATGCTCAGCGCGAGGGAAGGAATGATGCAGATGTGATTGCAGGTACCTTTACTTTGCAATCCTTGTCATTGCTTTCTTTGATTGATTCTGGATCTACGCATTCATACATTCTACGTGAGCATGCTGAATTGCTTGGTTTGCCTGTTGAGTCTTTGGATGTTGGTGTTCGTGTCACTAGTTCTTTTGGTGAAACTGTTGTGACTCGAAAGCTTTATAGAAGGTGTCCCTTGGTTGTTCAAGAACATGTCTTTCATGTTGATCTTATGGAGTTGCCTTTCTATGGTTTTGATGTGATCCTTGGTATGGATTGGCTTGCTGAGCATCGTGCTGTTGTGGATTGTGAGAATAAGCGGGTTTCGCTTAAGCTGGCGGATGATTATGAAGTGGTTGTAGTTGGTGAGAATGTGAAGTTTCTTGCTAATGTTGTTTCTACCTTGGAGGCGAGCAGGATGCTGAGGCAGGGCTGTGAAGCTTACCTAGCTTTTGTGATGAATCCTAGCTCTAAGGAGTTGAGAGTGCAGGATATCAAGGTGGTGAAAGAGTTTCCTGGTGTTTTTCCTGAGGAGTTGCCTGGTTTACCTCCTAATCGCGAGGTGGAGTTTGGAATTGAGCTGTATGAGAATACAACTCCTGTGTCCATTACTCCCTATAGAATGGCACCTAAGGAGCTGAAGGAGCTGAAGACGCAGTTGCAAGAGCTGCTTGATCGTGGTTTCATCCGGCCGAGTGTGTCGCCTTGGGGAGCACCGGTCTTGTTTGTGAAGAAGAAAGATGGCACGATGAGGATGTGCATTGATTACCGTCAGCTGAACAAGTTGACTATCAAGAATCGGCATCCTTTGCTGAGAATTGATGATCTCTTTGATCAATTTCGGGGAGCTGATGTGTTCTCTAAGATTGACTTGAGGTCAGGGTATTATCAGTTGAAGGTGAAGGATGTGGATGTGCCTAAGACAGCTTTCAGGACAAGGTATGGGCATTATGAGTTCCTTGTGATGCCGTTTGGTTTGACAAATGCTCCTGCTGCTTTCATGGACATGATGAATCGTGTGTTTCATGAATACCTGGACAAGTTCGTTGTGGTGTTCATTGATGATATCCTTGTGTACTCGCGTACTGAGGAGGAGCACGAAGAGCATTTGAGGATTGTTTTGCAAGCTTTGTTGGAGAATCAGCTTTATGCTAAGTTGAGCAAGTGTGAGTTCTGGCTTAGGGAGGTGGTGTTTCTTGGGCATGTGGTCTCAGCTGAGGGGATTCGTGTTGATCCTCAGAAGATTGAGGCTGTGATGAACTGGAAAGTTCCTAAGTCTGTTCATGAGGTTCGTAGTTTCCTTGGTTTGGCAGGATACTACCGAAGGTTTGTGGATGGTTTTTCCAAGGTTGCTGCTCCTTTGACAAAGTTGTTGCAGAAAGATGTTAAGTATGAGTGGACAGAAGCGAGACAGCAGGCTTTTGAGAAGCTGAAGGCGGCTTTGACGCAAGCTCCTATCTTGATTCAGCCTGAATCAGGGAAAGAGTTTGTGGTCTACAGTGATGCATCCTATGTTGGTTTGGGGTGTGTGCTGATGCAAGAGGGTAAGGTTGTTGCTTATGCGTCGCGGCAGTTGAAGGTGCATGAGCGCAATTATCCTACGCATGACATTGAGTTGGCTGCAGTGGTTTTTGCTCTGAAGATCTGGAGACATTATCTGTATGGTGAGAAGTGTACTGTGTACACGGATCACAAGAGTTTGAGGTATCTGATGTCTCAGAAGGAGTTGAATCTTAGACAGCGGCGTTGGTTGGAGTTGCTCAAGGATTATGATCTGACGATAGAGTATCATCCTGGAAAGGCTAATGTTGTTGCGGATGCCTTGAGTAGGAAGGTAGCTGTTGAGCTGAGAGCTATGTTTGCTAGCTTGAGTATATCGCGAGATGGTGGTCTTGTTGCTGAGTTGCAAGTGAAACCATCTTTGGTTCAGTTGATCAAGGAAAAGCAATTGCTGGATGATTCCTTGGTGTCTTATGTTCAGGATATCGCGGAGGGTAGACCTTCGGATTTCTGCTTTAATGAGGATGGGGTGTTGTGTTTTGGGAGTCGAATAGTAGTGCCTGCTGATGTTGAGTTGAGGCGTGCTATTCTGGCTGAAGGTCATAGTAGTCCTTTTGCTATGCACCCTGGTAGTACTAAGATGTACCGTGATCTTCGTGATCAGTACTATTGGGTGGGTTTGAAGAAAGATGTTGCAGAGTTTGTAAGCAAGTGTTTGGTGTGTCAGCGAGTTAAGGCTGAACATCAGGTTCCTTCTGGTTTGTTACAACCGTTGAAAATCCCTGAATGGAAGTGGGAGAGGATTACCTTGGATTTCGTATCTGGTTTACCTTTGTCTCCATCGAAGAAGAATTCTGTTTGGGTGATTGTGGATCGCCTAACGAAGTGTGCGCATTTCTTGCCTGTGCATACTACATTTTCTTTGGATAAGCTGGCAGAGCTGTACATTGCTGAGATTGTGAGGCTGCATGGTGTGCCTAAGTCGATTGTGTCAGATAGGGATCCGAGGTTCACGTCGCATTTCTGGCAGTGTTTACATCAAGCTTTGGGTACGAGGTTGAATTTCAGCACATCTTATCATCCTCAGACGGATGGACAGTCTGAGCGAGTTATTCAGATTTTGGAGGATATGTTGAGGTGTTGCGTGATTGAGTTCCAAGGTTCTTGGGAGAAGCATCTGCCTTTGGTTGAGTTCGCTTATAACAATAGTTATCAGGCGAGTATACAGATGGCACCTTATGAGGCTCTGTATGGGAGGAAGTGTAGGACTCCTCTTTGTTGGGCTGAAACTGGTCAAAAGTTAGTTTCGATGCCGGCTTTGTTGAAAGGGACCACCGAGAAGGTGAAACTCATTTGTGAGCGGTTGAAGGCTGCTTCTGACCGGCAGAAATCTTACGCGGATTTGAAGCATAAGGAGATAGAGTATGCGGTGGGTGACCGTGTGTTCTTGAAGGTTTCGCCTTGGAAGAAGGTGATGAGGTTTGGCCGGAAGGGTAAGTTGAGCCCTCGGTACATTGGACCATATGAGGTTGTTGAGCGAGTGGGTCCTGTTGCGTATCGGTTGAGGTTACCTCAGGAGCTGGAGAAGATTCATGATGTGTTCCATGTTTCTATGCTTCGGAAGTATAGATCTGATCCTTCGCATGTGATGCCTGTGGAGGAAGTGGTTTTGAATCCAGATTTGACCTATGATGAGGAACCGGTGAAGGTTCTGGATTCGGATAGCAAAGTTCTTCGTGGAAAGACCATTGAGTTGGTGAATGTGCTGTGGAAGCATCGAGGTGTTGAGGAAGCCACGTGGGAGCGGAAGGAAGACATGCTGAAGCAGTTTCCTTATCTCTTTCCTTCAGGTAAATTTCGAGGACGAAATTTCTTAAGGGGGGGAGAGTTGTAACGCCCCGGTTTTGGGCTTAGAAGTCTTGGGCGTTGACCGGTCGGTCAAAGTGTTGTTCGAATCGTAAGAGGTTAAATTAGGAAAACCTAGTTCGGGTTGCATTAAAAATATGGAAAAATGTTCTAAAATCATCTTTTAATATAATTAAGTGAACTGTGAAATCAATTTTGGAAAATGAGTTTTGGAAGTGTGACATTTTGGCTAGTGACCAAAATGTAATTTTCGGAGTTTGGTGGCTGTTTTATAAAGGGTTGAAACTTTGAATCTTTAAGGAGCTATTAATCTAAAAGTGGGTTCTCCAGATTTTTCTAAGATATTTTGAGTTATAATTCTGATTTTAAAGTATATCAAAAAGGAGGGAAAAGACATTTGGCTAATTTTCATAACTAACTTCTCATTTTCTTTTTCTCATTTTCTCTCAACCCAAACACTACATTTCCAGAGATTTGTTTCTGATTTTCTCACCTAAATTCCTCCTTTCAACTCTTATTTGATTCATAATCATTGTATCTTCAAAACCTCTTCAATTGTTGCAAGTTTCATCAAGGTTTTTCATTCCAAAAAGTGGAGAAACACAAGTTTGGAGGTAAGAACGTCCTTCTCCTCTAAACTATCAGTTCTTTACTGAAATTCCTAAGTTTTCAATCCTAAATTGATGTTTAATTAAAGGCTTTTAAGTTGATTTATGGATCTTGGCTTATTATGCAAGATCTTGATGATTTTTGATGATTTTCGTTAGATTTGAGTAATCTGTGATTTAAGAGGTGTTTTTGATGTTAAATAATCTCTAAAATGATGTGGAATTGAGTTTTGATTGATGCAATCCCGGATAGGTTGGGTTTCCTAAGTTTAGCTTGTGTTTCAAGGTAGTTTTTGAGGTGATCTTGGTGATCTGATGTTGCTGGAGGTATAAGGATGTTAATAGATTGTTTTTAGATGTTATATGATGTTTATGGAAGTGAGGTTTTGCTGGTTTATGGCTGGGCTTTGTTTAGAAGTGGTTTGGATGCATTTTCGGTTGTGTTTGGTGGCCGAAAATGGAGGTTGGATGAGAGCAGCGAGTTTATGCGCTTTCATTAAAGCAATTAATGCATGGTGATGCATTAATCCTCTGCTTTGATGTGTTGAAACAGGGGAGGCATCTTTGGATCCAAGATTGGTTGATCCGGAAGCTTGATTTGGTGCTTTGGCTTGAAGCAAAGTAGAAATCGGTGAGTGAAGTTGGGTTTTCAGATTTTAAAACCAAGGTTTGAAGGTTTTGGGGGCTTAGTCTAAGTCTAAACAACTTTGCTAAGCTCAAGAGTAAGTTTTTAGATTTTCTCTCTAGTGGTGGCCATGATTTTTGTTGTGATGCAAGTGATGTTTTGCATGTTTTAATTACTGTTTTGAAAGCATGTTTTAGCATGGATTTTGTTAATGATGTAAGCCATATGATGAAGGTAACTCTAGGTAGGAGTACCTTGCTTTTATACATTGAAATAATGTGGTTTGATGCTTTGAAATGCATGATGAAAATGGCTTGGTTTAATGCTTTAAAACAGTGGATTAAATGATGAATATGATGTATATTGGCAAGTGATGTTTTAAAAAGATTAAGGTCACTAAGGTGGTTAAAAGTCCTTGAGTGAGCCTTGTTGCTTAAGATCATCAAGGTGTTTAAAAGTCCTTGGATGAGTCTTGTTGCGGACACTAAGGTGGTTAAAAGTCCTTAGGTGATCATTTCCATGGTGTTTAAAAGTCCATGGGGCCAAGGTGTTTAAAAGTCCTTGGGGCCAAGGTGTTTAAAAGTCCTTGGGGTGATTCAAGCAATGGACACAAAGGTGTTTAAAAGTCCTTGTGTGGTCCTCATTCATGGTGTTTAAAAGTCCATGGCCAAGGTGTTTAAAAGTCCTTGGGGCCAAGGTGTTTAAAAGTCCTTGGGAAGTTGTTGAACTTGTTTTATGAAATGGATTTTGTCACTTGAGCCAATATGACATGTTAAGTATATTGTGAAGCATGAGATGCTTGTTTAATGTTTATGTTGAAGCATGAGATTGCTTGTTTAAAGTATGCTTTTGAGCATGTGCAAAGGTTGATTTTTAATCATGTTTTTAAATGGTTTAAATTGCATTATTGAACGGTTTTTAAGAGCAATCCTCACTAAGCTTTTGCTTACGCTCTCCTTGTTTTTCTAATTCAATAATGCAGAGCATTAAAGGACCTTGAGGGGCAGCAAGGAAGGCAAGCATACAAGTTCAAGTAAAGCTCAATGTATGAAGGTTTTATAAGTACTCTTTAGCTTTTGGGGTGATTTGGCAATGGGGGACCTATGTGTATGTTTTTGGGAGATGTTTGGAACTCCCTAAGTATGTTGAATGTTGATGAGATTGCTGGTTTTGTAGTTGGTTTTATTATGCTTGGTTATGAAGGTTTATGCATAAATTGTTTGTAACCCCCGTAGCCCGGTCTAGACGGTTGACTCGAACTACGAAGATTACACGGGGAAAACCAAAGTCAACCCGAAAGTCAACCTTGATTAACGACCCTTTTTTTTTCTTTTTAATCTTGTCTAGATGCACATTAACCTTAATTGTGATCATACAAACAACATATTAAAAGATCACAAACATCAGAGATCAAACAGGGACCCAATTGAACAAATTACAACTTTAGGGACCAAATTGTAAATTCTGATAAATTAAGGGATTTATCCCAAATTAAAGTTACAATCTTGAAATTAGTCAGGTTTCATGCTTCTCTGTGAAATTTCAGCTCAAAAGGACATCCACAGCTCATGCAATTGATCATACAAGATTCAGGACCAAAATGCAAACATTTCAAAACATATAACTACCATGTCAGCCCTCTAACGGTCGACCGTTCCGAAACAGGCTAGACCTGTTCCGAAACACGGGCCGTTCCGAAACGGGTTCCGGAACGTGGCTTCGGCAGAGGCCAAACCGTTTCGAAACGGTGTATACCGTTTCGGACGCCTGGGTTCATGCAAGGCACCCGTTCCGAAACGGTACACCCCTGTTCCGAAACGCCTGCACAAAATTCAGCAAACAAGCATATCTAATCATGCAATTGGACACTCGAACATGCTCCAAACATCACCAAACTTTACCAGCATGCAATTAAACATATTTAAGACATATAAGCATCATCAAATCAACAAAATAACATCACATGCAAAAAGCCCCAATTCAATGGTCATGCTTCCTACACAAGCTATCCACTCAAGCATCAACTTGCAAAACAAGCATGTAAGAAATCAATCCAAAAACCAGCAACAACATCAACATTCAACATACTTAGGGAGTCTTAAACACCTCCCAAAACATATACATTGGTCCCCCATTGCCAAAACATACAAAAGCTAAATGTTTAACAAAACCTTCCATACATTGAGCTTTACTTGAACTTGTTTGCTTGCCTTCTCTTGCTGCCCTCAATGTACTCTAATGCTCTGCATTATTGAATCAAGAAAACGAGAGAGCGTAAGCCAAAGCTTAGTGAGGAGTGCTCTTTAAAAACCATTCAATAATGCAATTAAAACCATTTGTAAATCATGCTTGTAAACAACCTTTACACATGCTCAAAGCATACTTTAAATCAAGCAATATCATGCTTCCACATTTCATTTAAACAAGCATCTCATGCTTCAACATAAACATTAAAACATGCATCTCATGCATCTCAATGTACTATACATGTCATATTGGCTCAAGTGATACATTTCATTTATGAAATCAAGTTCAACAACTTTCCCCAAGGACTTTTAAACACCTTGGACCCCAAGGACTTTTAAACACCTTGGCCATGGACTTTTAAACACCATGAAAGGACCACACAAGGACTTTTAACCACCTTTGTGTCCGTAGCTTGAATTACCCCAAGGACTTTTAAACACCTTGGCCCCAAGGACTTTTAAACACCTTGGCCCCATGGACTTTTAAACACCATGGAAAGGAGCGCCTAAGGACTTTTAACCACCTTAGAGTCCGCAACAAGATTCATCCAAGGACTTTTAACCACCTTGATGATCTTAGATAACAAGGCTCACTCAAGGACTTTTAACCACCTTAGTGACCTTCACTTTTACAAACCATCACTTGCCAATACACAATTTATACATCATGTAATCCACTGTTTTAAAGCATTAAACCAAGCCATTTCATCATGCATTTCAAAGCATTAAATCATCATTTAACAATGCATTAAAAACAAGGTACTCTTACCTAGAGTCACCTTCAACACATGGCTTAAAACATCAGCATAAATCATGCTAAAACATCAGCAATTAACATGCTTAATCATGCTTTCAAAACAGTAACCAAATCATGCAAAATCATCATTTTACATTACATCAAAACATGGCCACCACTTAAGAGAGTAATCCGAAAACTTACACTTGAACTTAGCAAAGTTGTTTAGACTTAAACTAAGCTCCCAAAACCTTGGTTTCAAAGCCGAAAACCATTTTCACAAATCCACTCACCGATTTCCACTTTGCTTCAAGCCAAAACACCAAATCAAGCCTCCGGATCAACAATTCTTGGATCCAAGGATGCCTCCCCTGTTTCAACACATTAAAGCAGAGGATTAATGCATCATCATGCATTAATTGCTTCAATGAAAGCATCTAAACTCGCTGCTCTCACTAAACCTCCATTTTCGGCCACCAAACACAACCGAAAATGCATCCGAAACACATCTAAACAAAGCCCAGCCACAAACCAGCAAAACCTCACTTCCATCAACATCAACACACATCTAAAAACAACCTATAAACATCCTTATACCTCCAGCAACACCAGATCACCAAGATCACCACAAAAACTACCTTAAAACACAAGCTAAAATTAGGAAACTCAACCTATCCGGGATTGCATCAATCAAGACTCATTTCCACATCAATTTAATGATCATTTAACATCAAAAACACTTCTCAAAACATAGATTTAACAGATCAAACGAAAATCAAGTGAAATCATCAAGATCTTGCATAATTAGCCAAGATCCATAAATCAACCTTAAAACCTTTAATCAATTATCAAATTAGGATTGAAAACTTTAGGAATTTCATTAAAGAACTTGAAGTTCAGAGGAGAAGGACGTTCTTACCTCCAAACTTGAGTTTCTCCTCTTTTTGGAATAGAAAAGCTTGATAAATCTTGAAGCAATTGAAGAGGATTTGAAGACACAATGATTTGCAATCAATTGAGAGTTGAAAGAAGGTTTTTAGGTGAGAAAATCAGAATAAGATCTCTGGAAATTGAGTGTTTGGGTTGAGAGAAAAAGATAGGAAGAAAATAGGTAGTTAAATGAGAAAATAGCTAAAAATAGATTTTCCCTCCTTTTGATTCTTTTAAAATCAGAATTATGTGTTAAAATATCTTAGAAAAATCTGGAGAAACTCCCTTTGGGTAAATAGCTCCTTAAAGATTCAAAGTTTCAACCCTTTATAAAATAGCCACCAAACTTTCAAAAATTACATTTTGGTCACTAGCCATAATGTCACACTTCCGAAACTCATTTTCCGAAATTGATTTCACAGTTCACTTAATTATAATAAAAGATGATTTTAGAACATTTTTCCATATTTTTAATGCAACCCGAACTAGGCTTTCCTAATTTAACCTCTTACGATTCGAAGAGCACTTTGACCAACCGGTCAACGCCCAAGACTTCCAAGCCCAAAACCGGGGCGTTACAACTCTCCCCCCTTAAGAAATTTCGTCCTCGAAATTTACCTGAAGGAAAGAGATAAGGAAACTGCTTCAGCATATCATCCTTCCGCTCCCACGTGGCTTCCTCAACACCGCGATGCTTCCACAGCACCTTCACCAACTCAATGGTCTTGCCACGAAGAACTTTGCTATCTGAATCCAGAATCTTCACCGGTTCCTCATCATAGGTCAAATCCGGATTCAATTCCACTTCCTCCACAGGCAACACATGCGAAGGATCAGATCTATACTTCCGGAGCATAGAAACATGGAATACATCATGAATCTTCTCCAGCTCCTGAGATAACCTCAACCGATACGCAACAGGACCCACACGCTCAACAACCTCATACGGTCCAATGTATCTAGGGCTCAGCTTACCCTTCCGACCAAACCTCATCACCTTCTTCCAAGGCGAAACCTTCAAGAACACGCGATCACCCACCGCAAACTCTATCTCCTTACGCTTCAAATCCGCGTAAGATTTCTGCCGATCAGAAGCAGCCTTCAACCGCTCACAAATGAGCTTCACCTTCTCGGTAGTCCCTTTCAACAAAGCAGGCATCGAAACCAACTTTTGACCAGTTTCAGCCCAACACAGAGGAGTCCTACACTTCCTCCCATACAGAGCCTCATAAGGTGCCATCTGTATACTCGCCTGAAAACTGTTGTTGTAAGCGAACTCAACCAAAGGCAGATGCTTCTCCAAAGAACCTTGAAGCTCTATCACACAGCATCTCAACATATCCTCCAAAATCTGAATAACTCGCTCAGACTGGCCATCCGACTGAGGATGATAGGATGTACTGAAATGCAACCTTGTACCCAGAGCTTGATTCAAACACTGCCAAAATCGCGATGTGAACCTCGGATCCCTATCCGACACGATCGACTTAGGCACACCATGCAACCTCACAACCTCAGCAATGTACAGCTCTGCCAGCTTATCCAAAGAGAACGTAGTATGCACAGGCAAGAAATGTGCACACTTCGTCAGGCGATCCACAATCACCCAAACAGAATTCTTCTTCGACGGAGACAAAGGCAAACCAGATACAAAATCCATGGTAACCCTCTCCCACTTCCATTCAGGGATTTTCAACGGTTGCAACAAACCAGAAGGAACCTGATGTTCAGCCTTAACTCGCTGACACACCAAACACTTGCTTACAAACTCTGCCACATCCTTCTTCAAGCCCACCCAATAGTACTCATCACGAAGATCGCGATACATCTTTGTACTACCAGGATGCATAGCAAAAGGACTGCTATGACCTTCAGCCAGAATAGCACGCCTCAACTCAGCATCAGCGGGCACTACTATCCGACTACCAAAACACAACACTCCATCCTCATTAAAGCAGAAATCCGAAGGCCTACCCTCCGCGATATCCTGAACATGAGACACCAAGGAATCATCCAACAACTGCTTATCCTTGATCAACTGAACCAACGAAGGTTTCACTTGCAACTCAGCAACAAGACCACCATCCTGCGATAAGCTCAAGCTAGCAAACATAGCTCTCAGCTCAACAGCTACCTTCCTACTCAAGGCATCCGCAACAACATTGGCCTTTCCAGGATGATACTCAATCGTCAGATCATAATCCTTGAGCAACTCCAACCAACGTCGCTGCCTGAGATTCAACTCCTTCTGAGACATCAGATACCTCAAACTCTTGTGATCCGTGTACACAATACACTTCTCACCATACAGATAATGCCTCCAGATCTTCAGAGCAAAAACCACTGCAGCCAGCTCAATATCATGCGTAGGATAATTGCGCTCATGCACCTTCAACTGCCGCGACGCATAAGCCACAACCTTACCCTCTTGCATCAGCACACACCCCAAACCAACATAGGATGCATCACTGTAGACTACGAACTCTTTCCCTGATTCAGGCTGAATCAAGATAGGAGCTTGAGTCAAAGCCATCTTCAGCTTCTCAAAAGCTTGCTGCCTCGCTTCTGTCCACTCATACTTAACATCTTTCTGCAGCAACTTCGTCAAAGAAGCAACAATCTTGGAAAAACCATCCACAAACCTTCGGTAGTATCCTGCCAAACCAAGGAAACTACGAACCTCCTGAACAGACTTAGGAACTTTCCAGTTCATCACTGCTTCAATCTTCTGAGGATCAACACGAATCCCCTCAGCTGAGACCACATGACCAAGAAAAACCACCTCTCTAAGCCAGAACTCACACTTGCTTAACTTAGCATAAAGCTGATTCTCCAACAAAGCTTGCAACACAATCCTCAAATGCTCTTCGTGCTCTTCCTCAGTACGCGAGTACACAAGGATATCATCAATGAACACCACAACAAACTTGTCAAGGTATTCATGAAAAACACGATTCATCATGTCCATGAAAGCAGCAGGAGCATTTGTCAGACCAAACGACATCACAAGGAACTCATAATGCCCATACCTTGTCCTGAAAGCTGTCTTAGGCACATCCACATCCTTCACCTTCAACTGATAATACCCTGACCTCAAGTCAATCTTAGAGAACACAGCAGCTCCCCGAAATTGATCAAAGGGATCATCAATCCTCGGCAAAGGATACCGATTCTTGATAGTCAACTTGTTCAGCTGACGGTAATCAATGCACATCCTCATCGTGCCATCTTTCTTCTTCACAAACAAGACAGGAGCACCCCAAGGCGAAACACTCGGCCGGATGAAACCACGATCAAGCAGCTCTTGCAACTGCGTCTTCAGCTCCTTCAGCTCTTTAGGTGCCATTCTATAGGGAGTAATGGACATAGGAGTGGTATTTTCATACAGCTCAATACCAAACTCCACCTCGCGATTAGGAGGTAAACCAGGCAACTCCTTAGGAAAAACATCAGGAAACTCCTTCACAACCCTGATATCCTGCACCCTCAGCTCCTTCGAACTAGGATTCATCACAAAAGCTAGAAAAGCTTCACAACCTTGCCTCAGCATCCTACTCGCCTCCAAGGTAGAAACAACATTGGCAAGAAACTTCACATTCTCACCAACCACCACCACTTCATAATCATCCGCAAGCTTAAGCGAAACCCGCTTATTCTCACAATCCACCACAGCACGATGCTCAGCAAGCCAATCCATACCAAGGATCACATCAAAACCATAAAAGGGCAACTCCATAAGATCAACATGAAAGACATGCTCTTGAACAACCAAAGGACACCTTCTATAAAGCTTACGAGTCACAACAGTTTCACCAAAAGAACTAGTGACTCTAACACCAACATCCAAAGACTCAACAGGCAAACCAAGCAACTCAGCATGCTCACGAAGGATGTATGAATGCGTAGATCCAGAATCAATCAAAGAAAGCAATGACAAGGATTGCAAAGTAAAGGTACCTGCAATCACATCAGCATCATTCCTTCCCTCGCGCTGAGCATACACCCTCGCTTGGCCTCCACCCTCAGGTTGAATAGCCACAACATGAGCTACACCGCGCCCACCTTCCTCTCGCCTCTGAAAATTACCACGGCCGCGCCCACGACCTCTCTGCGGTGCTACAACAGGAGCACGCTCTTGACCACCAGCCATCCTCGGACAATCACGTCTCAAATGGTCAGCAGAACCACAGTTCCAGCACTCATAACCAGCTGCCATCACAGGAGCTTGCACCTCCCTCCCAGCACGAGGACAGTCACGCTTCAAGTGACCACGGGATCCGCAAATCCAACAAGCACTAGGGTCAGCTCTAGCATTGCCACCCCTAGCAGGTGCACCTCCACCTCTCTTAGACGAGGACTGAAACCTCTGATCACGCCCTCTCTTGTTCCGACCACCGGAACTATACTCAGCAGCCCTCTTCCCAGAACTAGCTCCAGCACCCTTAGCAGACAAACTCAGATTCATCTCAATGTCCTTGGATCGACTAACCAACACATCGAAATCATTGTACTCAGCAGCCAACATATAGGTCTTAACCTCCGTCACCAAGCCATAACGGAACCTTTCGCACCTCTCGCGCTCATCAGGTATCAGCTCCGGTGCATACTGGCTAAGACGTACGAACTGTACCTCATACTCAGCCACACTCATGCTCCCCTGGGTCAGAGACATGAATTCACGCTTCTTCTCATCCAGATATCTAACTCCCAGATATCTCCTCTTAAACGCATGCTGAAAGAACGTCCAAGTAACATCAGCATCAGCCATCCCAGAGATTGTGGTCGTCCACCACGTATAAGCATCACCTTGCAGAAGTGACACCACACATCCCAGCTTTTGCACATCAGTGCAACTCATCTGTCCCAAGACACGCTTGGTACTCTCCAGCCACGCTTCAGACCTCTCAGCTGACATACCCCTAAACTCAGTCCCTCCAAGACTGCGCAAACGCTCTAAGGGTAGTCTAGCACCAACATCTCCCTGATGCCCAGCTCCTTGAGCTCCAGCTACTGCTGCTCGAAACGCACCCGCAATAGCTTGTACCAGCACAGACATGTCAGGCATCGCTTGCCCCTGACCAACCTCAGGCCCCGCAGCTCCAGCACCAGTTGCCTCAGCTCCAGCTCTTCCCCTCTCCGCACCACCACCACCAGGTGGAGGAGGAGGTATCACAGCACTACCAGTGTGCTCATCATTCACATTCCCCTCCGGGGTCGTAGCTCTCGCGCTACTCCTTAACTCTCTACGTGGTGCCATACTATTACCATGCATAACAATACAAAATAAAACAAGTCAGGACCAGCAAGGTAAGCAAATTCCAAGTATTCAAGCTCAATTTCTTTCAAAAACAACATTATCTCTTTAGCTTTTGTTTGGCAATGGGTACCCTCATCATGCATCATCACAACATGCATCACATTCACATCATCATCACAAATCACTGAACATGCTTTCACTCAACAAGCATACCAACCAAACCATGCTTCAATCATGCATACACACATTCCCAATTACTCGAGAACTCAGCTCTGATACCACCAAATGTAACCCCCGTAGCCCGGTCTAGACGGTTGACCCGAACTACGAAGATTACACGGGGAAAACCAAAGTCAACCCGAAAGTCAACCTTGATTAACGACCCTTTTTTTTTTCTTTTTAATCTTGTCTAGATGCACATTAACCTTAATTGTGATCATACAAACAACATATTAAAAGATCACAAACATCAGAGATCAAACAGGGACCCAATTGAACAAATTACAACTTTAGGGACCAAATTGTAAATTCTGATAAATTAAGGGATTTATCCCAAATTAAAGTTACCATCTTGAAATTAGTCAGGTTTCATGCTTCTCTGTGTAATTTCAGCTCAAAAGGACATCCACAGCTCATGCAATTGATCATACAAGATTCAGGACCAAAATGCAAACATTTCAAAACATATAACTACCATGTCAGCCCTCTAACGGTCGACCGTTCCGAAACAGGCTAGCCCTGTTCCGAAACACGGGCCGTTCCGAAACGGGTTCCGGAACGTGGCTTCGGCAGAGGCCAAACCGTTTCGAAACGGTGTATACCGTTTCGGACGCCTGGGTTCATGCAAGGCACCCGTTCCGAAACGGTACACCCCTGTTCCGAAACGCCTGCACAAAATTCAGCAAACAAGCATATCTAATCATGCAATTGGACACTCGAACATGCTCCAAACATCACCAAACTTTACCAGCATGCAATTAAACATATTTAAGACATATAAGCATCATCAAATCAACAAAATATCATCACATGCAAAAAGCCCCAATTCAATGGTCATGCTTCCTACACAAGCTATCCACTCAAGCATCAACTTGCAAAACAAGCATGTAAGAAATCAATCCAAAAACCAGCAACAACATCAACATTCAACATACTTAGGGAGTCTTAAACACCACCCAAAACATATACATTGGTCCCCCATTGCCAAAACATACAAAAGCTAAATGTTTAACAAAACCTTCCATACATTGAGCTTTACTTGAACTTGTTTGCTTGCCTTCTCTTGCTGCCCTCAATGTACTCTAATGCTCTGCATTATTGAATCAAGAAAACGAGAGAGCGTAAGCCAAAGCTTAGTGAGGAGTGCTCTTTAAAAACCATTCAATAATGCAATTAAAACCATTTGTAAATCATGCTTGTAAACAACCTTTACACATGCTCAAAGCATACTTTAAATCAAGCAATATCATGCTTCCACATTTCATTTAAACAAGCATCTCATGCTTCAACATAAACATTAAAACATGCATCTCATGCATCTCAATGTACTATACATGTCATATTGGCTCAAGTGATACATTTCATTTATGAAATCAAGTTCAACAACTTTCCCCAAGGACTTTTAAACACCTTGGACCCCAAGGACTTTTAAACACCTTGGACATGGACTTTTAAACACCATGAAAGGACCACACAAGGACTTTTAACCACCTTTGTGTCCGTAGCTTGAATTACCCCAAGGACTTTTAAACACCTTGGCCCCAAGGACTTTTAAACACCTTGGCCCCATGGACTTTTAAACACCATGGAAAGGAGCGCCTAAGGACTTTTAACCACCTTAGAGTCCGCAACAAGATTCATCCAAGGACTTTTAACCACCTTGATGATCTTAGATAACAAGGCTCACTCAAGGACTTTTAACCACCTTAGTGACCTTGACTTTTACAAACCATCACTTGCCAATACACAATTTATACATCATGTAATCCACTGTTTTAAAGCATTAAACCAAGCCATTTCATCATGCATTTCAAAGCATTAAATCATCATTTAACAATGCATTAAAAACAAGGTACTCTTACCTAGAGTCACCTTCAACACATGGCTTAAAACATCAGCATAAATCATGCTAAAACATCAGCAATTAACATGCTTAATCATGCTTTCAAAACAGTAACCAAATCATGCAAAATCATCATTTTACATTACATCAAAACATGGCCACCACTTAAGAGAGTAATCCGAAAACTTACACTTGAACTTAGCAAAGTTGTTTAGACTTAAACTAAGCTTGTAACGCCCCGGTTTTGGGCTCAGAAGTTTTGGCGTTGACCGGTTCGGTCAAAGTGCTGATCGAATATATATAAGAGGGAATTTAGGAAAACCTAGTTCGGGTTGCATTAAAAATATGGAAAAATATTCTAAAATCATCTTTTAATATATAAAAGTGAACTGTGAAATCAATTTTGGAAAATGAGGTTCGGAAGGTTGACATTTTGGCTAGGGACCAAAATGTAATTTTTGAAAGTTGCGGGACAGTTTTATAAAGGATTGAAACTTTGAATCTTTAAGGAGCTATTATTCCAAAAAGGATTTCTCCAGATTTTTCTAAGATATTTTAAGTCTAAAATCTGATTTTAAAGATTAAGAAAAGAGAGGGAAATCATTTTAACCAATTCTTAACTAATTTTTCTATTTTCTCTCAAATTCTCTTTTCTCTCATTTTCTCTCTACCCAAACAAGATTTCCTCAGATTTCTTTCTCTGATTTTGACTTCTTAATCTCTCATTTCAACTCTCATTTGATTTCTAATCATCTCATCATCAAAACCTCACAATTTACAAGTTGATTCATCAAGCATTTTGGCTCTAAAATGGAGAAATTCAAGTTTGGAGGTAAGAACGTCCTTCTCCTCTAAACTATCAGTTCTTTACTGAAATTCCTAAGTTCTCAATCCTTGATTCATGTTTATTAAAGGCTTTTCAATTGAGATCTTGATTTTTGGCTAAAATGCAAGATTTGGTGATTTTGGTGAAAATTTCGTGTGATCTGTTTAAGCAGGGTTTTGAGGTGTTAAATTGATGTTAAATGAATGCTAAAATGATTAGAAGTTGAGGTTTAATCAATGCAATCCCGGATAGGTTGAATTTCCTAAGTTTGGCTTGAGTTTTTGGTTGTTTTTGGAGTGTAATTGGTGATCTGTTATACCTGGAGGTATAAGGACGTGGTTGTGATCTTTTTGCATGTTATGTGATGTATAAAAATGGTTAGAAGTGATGGATCTTGGCTGGGTTAAGTTTTGGAAGTGTTTGGAGATGATTTCGGTTGTGTTTGGTAGCCAAATTGTTAGATTTGTGATGAGCAGCGAGTTGTGTTGATGTTGCTGGTGTTTTAATGCATAAGGATGCATTAATGTTCTGTTTTTATGTGCTTGAAACAGGGGAGGTTGATCCCTGAGCTTTGGAGGTGTTTTCGGAAGGTTTCGGAAGCTTGGGAAGCTTGTTGGCTAGGCTTGTTTGGTAATCGGTGAGTGAAAATGGATTTTCAGCTTTTAAACCAAAGGTTGAAGGTTTTGGGAGCTTAGTATAAGTCTAAACAACTTTGCTAAGCTCAAGTGTAAGTTTTCGGATTACTCTCTTAAAGTGGTGGCCATGTTTTGATGAAATGTGAAATGATGATTTTGCATGATTTGCTACTGTTTTGGAAAGCATGTTTTAGCATGTTAATTGCTGATGTTTTAGCATGATTTATGCTGATGTTTTAAGCCATGTGTTGAAGGTGTCTCTAGGTAAGAGTACCTTGTTTTATGCATTGTTAAATGATGATTTAATGCTTTGAAATGCAAGAAGAAATGGCTTGGTTTAAATGCTTTAAAACAGTGGATTACATGTTGTATAAAGTGTGTATTGGCAAGTGATGGTTTGTAAAAGTGAAGGTCACTAAGGTGGTTAAAAGTCCTTGAGTGAGCCTTGTTATCTAAGATCATCAAGGTGGTTAAAAGTCCTTGGATGAATCTTGTTGCGGACACTAAGGTGGTTAAAAGTCCTTAGGTGCTCCTTTCCATGGTGGTTAAAAGTCCATGGGGCCAAGGTGTTTAAAAGTCCTTGGGGTATTTCAAGCTACGGACACAAAGGTGGTTAAAAGTCCTTGTGTGGTCCATTCATGGTGTTTAAAAGTCCATGGCCAAGGTGTTTAAAAGTCCTTGGGGTCCAAGGTGTTTAAAAGTCCTTGGGGAAAGTTGTTGAACTTGATTTCTAAATGAAATGTATCACTTGAGCCAATATGACATGTATTGTACATGAGATGCATGAGATGCATGATTTAATGTTTATGTTGAAGCATGAGATTCTAGTTTAAATGAAATGTGGAAGCATGTTATTGCTTGATTTAAAGTATGCTTTGAGCATGTGTAAAGGTTGTTTACAAGCATGATTTACAAATGGTTTTAAATGCATTATTGAATGGTTTTTAAAGAGCACTCCTCACTAAGCTTTGGCTTACGCTCTCTCGTTTTCTTGATTCAATAATGCAGAGCATTAGAGTGCATTGAGGGCAACAAGAGGAGGCAAGCACACAAGTTCAAGTAAAGCTCAATGTATGGAAGGTTTTGTTAAACATTTTAGCTTTTGGTTGATTTGGCAATGGGGGACCAATGTGTATGTTTTGGGAGGTGTTTGAGACTCCCTATGGATGTTAAATGATTGTTTGAATTGCTGGTTTTTGGATTGAATTTATATTGCTTGCTTATGAAGGTTTATTGCTTGAATGGTAGCTTAAGTAGGAAGCATGCTATATGAATTGGGGCTTTTCACATGTGATGTTTAAATGTTGAATCGTTGATGCAATTATGGTTCTTGCATGTTGTATGATTAAGTGGTATGGTTTGGTGATGTTAATTTGGAGTTTGAAGTATGATTGTTGTGGTTTTTGAGTCGAAATCAGGCAGGGGTATCGGTACTCGGGCTTGCGTATCGATACGCCTGAGCCAAATATGCTCATTCCTGCCCAGGCGTATCGGTACGGTTGAACAGGTACCGATACCGTATGATGGCCGTATCGATACGGGGTAACTCGTACTGATACCGTTGCTAGAGTTTGGTTACTGCCTTCCCCGAGTATCGATACGACACGTGGCGTATCGATACCCGACCGTTAAAATCAGTTAAAAGTATCTTTGGATGTTTCGTTTTGTTTACGTTTTGGTCCTGAATCTTGTCTGATCAATTGTATGAGTTTGGAATGTCCGTTTGAGCTGAAATTTCACAGAGAAGCATGAAACCTGACTAATTTCAAGATGGTAACTTTAATTTGGGTTAAGTCCCTTAATTTATCAGAATTTACAATTTGGTCCCTAAAGTTGTAATTTGTTCAATTGGGTCCCTGTTTGATCTCTGATGTGTGTGATCTTTTGATACGTTGATTGTATGGTCACACTTAAGGTTAATGTGCATCTAGATAAGATTAAAAAAAAAAGGGTCGTTAATCAAGGTTGACTTTCGGGTTGACTTTGGTTTTCCCCGTGTAATCTTCGTAGTTCGGGTCAACCGTCTAGACCGGGCTACGGGGGTTACAAAGCTCCCAAAACCTTGGTTTCAAAGCCGAAAACCATTTTCACAAATCCACTCACCGATTTCCACTTTGCTTCAAGCCAAAACACCAAATCAAGCCTCCGGATCAACAATTCTTGGATCCAAGGATGCCTCCCCTGTTTCAACACATTAAAGCAGAGGATTAATGCATCATCATGCATTAATTGCTTCAATGAAAGCATCTAAACTCGCTGCTCTCACTAAACCTCCATTTTCGGCCACCAAACACAACCGAAAATGCATCCGAAACACATCTAAACAAAGCCCAGCCACAAACCAGCAAAACCTCACTTCCATCAACATCAACACACATCTAAAAACAACCTATAAACATCCTTATACCTCCAGCAACACCAGATCACCAAGATCACCACAAAAACTACCTTAAAACACAAGCTAAAATTAGGAAACTCAACCTATCCGGGATTGCATCAATCAAGACTCATTTCCACATCAATTTAATGATCATTTAACATCAAAAACACTTCTCAAAACACAGATTTAACAGATCAAACGAAAATCAAGTGAAATCATCAAGATCTTGCATAATTAGCCAAGATCCATAAATCAACCTTAAAACCTTTAATCAATTATCAAATTAGGATTGAAAACTTTAGGAATTTCATTAAAGAACTTGAAGTTCAGAGGAGAAGGACGTTCTTACCTCCAAACTTGAGTTTCTCCTCTTTTTGGAATAGAAAAGCTTGATAAATCTTGAAGCAATTGAAGAGGATTTGAAGACACAATGATTTGCAATCAATTGAGAGTTGAAAGAAGGTTTTTAGGTGAGAAAATCAGAATAAGATCTCTGGAAATTGAGTGTTTGGGTTGAGAGAAAAAGATAGGAAGAAAATAGGTAGTTAAATGAGAAAATAGCTAAAAATAGATTTTCCCTCCTTTTGATTCTTTTAAAATCAGAATTATGTGTTAAAATATCTTAGAAAAATCTGGAGAAACTCCCTTTGGGTAAATAGCTCCTTAAAGATTCAAAGTTTCAACCCTTTATAAAATAGCCACCAAACTTTCAAAAATTACATTTTGGTCACTAGCCATAATGTCACACTTCCGAAACTCATTTTCCAAAATTGATTTCACAGTTCACTTAATTATAATAAAAGATGATTTTAGAACTTTTTTCCATATTTTTAATGCAACCCGAACTAGGCTTTCCTAATTTAACCTCTTACGATTCGAACAGCAATTTGACCAACCGGTCAACGCCCAAGACTTCCAAGCCCAAAACCGGGGCGTTACATGGTTAGCTTATGTAGGAAGCATGCCATTAAAATTGGGGCTTTTCATATGTGATGATTATATGTTGAATTGATGATGCAATTATGGTCCCTGCATGTTGATTGATTATGTGGTATGATTTGGTGTTGTTAATTTGAAGTTTGAAGCATGTATGATGTTGTTTTTGAGTCGAATTCAGGCAGGGGTATCGATACTCGGGCTTGCGTATCGATATGCATGAGCCAAATATGCACATTTCTGCCCAGGGGTATCGGTACGGTTGTGTGGGTATCGATACCGTCTAGGCTAAATATGAATGCCGTATCGAAACACGGGATTTCATATCGATACCATCTCTGGAGTTTGGTTACTGCCTTCCCCGCGTATCGATACGACTCCAGGCGTATCGATACGTGTCTTTTATTTCGGTTAAAAGTATCTTTACATGTTTGGAATGTTTGCATTTTAGTCCTGAATCTTGTTTTTGCAATTGTGTGAGCTTGGGATGTCCGTTTGAGCTGAAATTTGGCTGAGAGGCATGAAACCTGATTAATTTCAAGATGGTAACTTTAATTTGGACTAAGTCCTCATATTTATCAGAATTTACATTTTGGTCCCTAAAGTTGTAATTTGTTCAATTGGGTCCCTGTTTGATCTCTGATGTTTGTGATCTTTTAGTACGTTGTTGTGTGATCACATCTAGGGTTAATGTGCATCTAGACAAGAGTAAAAGGAAAAAAAAAGGGTCGTTAATCAGGGTTGACTTTCGGGTTGACTTTGGTTTTCCCCGTGTGACTTTCTTAATTCGGGTCAACCGTCTAGGCCGGGTTAAGGGGGTTACAGCAAGTATGTCCTATATATGTTGAATTGCATGCTGGTAAAGTTTGGTGGCATTTGGAGCATGTTTGAATGATCAATTGCATGTTTTGGAATGCATTTGGAGTGAATCTGTGCAGGGCATTTCGGAACAGTGTGCACCGTTTCGGAACGGGTGCCTGGAATGAACCCAGGGGTCCGAAACGGTATGCACCGTTTCGAAACGGTTTGGTCTCTGCCAGACCCCCGTTGCGGTACTGGTTGCGGAACGGCCCGTGTTTCGGAACGGGGTCAACCTATTCCGGAACGGTCGACCGTTGGGGGCTGACAAGGGCGGTTATATGTTTTGAAATGTTTGCATTTTGGTCCTGAATCTTGTTTGATCAATTGCATGAGCTTGGGAAGTCCTTTTGAGCTGAAATTTCACGGAGAAGCATGAAACCCGACTAATTTCAAGTTGGTAAGATTAATTTGGGTTAAGTCCTTTTAATTTTCAGAAATTACAATTTGGTCCCTAAAGTTGTAATTTGATCAATTGGGTCCCTGCTTGATCTCTGATGTTTGTGATCTTTGAGTATGATGTTTGTGTGATCACCATTAGGGTTAATGTGCATCTAGATAAGATTAAAAAGAAAAAAAAAGGGTCGTTAATCAAGGTTGACTTTTGGGTTGACTTTGGTTTTCCCCGTGTGACTTTCTTAATTCGGGTCAACCGTCTAGGCCGGGTTAAGGGGGTTACATTTGGTGGTATCAGAGCCAGGTTCTCAAGTAATTGGGAATGTTTGTATGCATGATTGAAGTATGTTTGACTTGTATGCTTGTGGTATGAAAGCATGTTCAGTGGCTTGAGATGTTGATGCATTTGAGATGTATGTTGTGATGTTGCATGTTGAGGGTACCCATTGCCAAACAAAAGCTAAAGAAATGATGTTGATTTTGAAAGAAATTGAGCTTGAATACTTGGATTGCTTACCTTGCTGGGCCTGACTATGTTTTATTTGTATTGTTATGCATGGTAAAAGTATGGCACCACGTAGAGAGTTAAGGAGTAGCGTGAGAGCTACGACCCCGGATGGGAATGAGAATGAAGAGAATGCGGGTAGCGTTGTGTTACCTCCTCCTCCACCTGGTGGTGGTGGTGCTGAGGGAGGGAGAGCTGAAGCTGCAGCAGCTGGTGCTAGAGCTGCAGGACCTGAGGTTGGTCAGGGGCAAGCTATGCCTGATATGTCGATGCTGGTACAAGCTATTGCGGGTGCCTTTCGAGCAGCAGTAGCTGGAGCTCAAGGAGCTGGGCATCAGGGAGATGCTGGTGTTAGACTACCCTTAGAGCGTCTGCGCAGTCTGGGTGGGACTGAGTTTAGGGGTATGTCTGCTGAGAGTTCGGAAGCTTGGCTAGAGAGTACCAAGCGAATCTTGGGACAGATGAGCTGCACGGATGTGCAAAAGTTGGGATGTGTTGTATCCTTGCTGCAGGACGATGCTTATACGTGGTGGACGACCACAATCTCTGGAATGGCTGAAGCTGATGTCACTTGGACATTCTTTCAGAATGCGTTCAAGAGGAGATATCTGGGAGTGAGATATCTGGATGAGAAAAAGCGTGAATTCATGACTCTTACCCAAGGGAGCATGAGTGTGGCTGAGTATGAGGTGCAGTTTGTGCGACTCAGTCAGTATGCACCGGAGCTGATTCCTGATGAGCGGGAGAGGTGCGAAAGGTTTCGTTATGGTCTCATAACGGAGGTAAAGATGTATGTGCTGGCCACTGAGTATGATGATTTTGATGTGTTAGTGGGCCGAGCCAAGGACATTGAGATGAATTTGAGTTTGTCTGCGAAGAGTGCTGGAGCAAGTTCTGGTAAGAGGGCTGCTGAGTATAGTTCCGGAGGTGGACGGAACAAGAGGGGACGCGATCAGAGGTATCAGTCCTCAGCTAAGAGAGGTGGAGGTGCACCTGCCAGGGGTGGCAATGCTAGAGCTGACCCTAGTGCTTGTTGGATCTGTGGTTCTCGTGGTCACTTGAAGCGTGACTGTCCTCGTGCTGTGAGGGAGGTGCAAGTTCCTGTTGCGGCAGCTGGTTTTGGATGCTGGAATTGTGGTTCTGCTGACCACTTGAGGCGAGATTGTCCGAGGTTGGCTGGTGGCCAAGAGCGTGCTCCTGCTGTAGCTGCACCGCAGAGAGGTCGTGGGCGCGGCCGTGGTAATTTCCAGAGGAGTGAGGAAGGTGGTCGTGGAGTAGCCCATGTTGTGGCTATTCAGCCTGAGGGTGGAGGCCAAGAGAGGGTGTATGCTCAGCGCGAGGGAAGGAATGATGCAGATGTGATTGCAGGTACCTTTACTTTGCAATCCTTGTCATTGCTTTTTTTGATTGATTCTGGATCTACGCATTCATACATTTTGCGTGAGCATGCTGAATTGCTTGGTTTGCCTGTTGAGTCTTTGGATGTTGGTGTTCGTGTCACTAGTTCTTTGGGTGAAACTGTTGTGACTCGAAAGCTTTATAGAAGGTGTCCTTTGGTTGTTCAAGAGCATGTTTTTCATGTTGATCTTATGGAGCTGCCCTTTTATGGTTTTGATGTAATCCTTGGTATGGATTGGCTTGCTGAGCATCATGCTGTTGTGGATTGTGAAAATAAGCGTGTTTCGCTTAAGCTTGCGGATGATTATGAAGTGGTTGTTGTTGGTGAGAATGTGAAGTTTCTTGCCAATGTTGTTTCTACCTTGGAGGCGAGTAGGATGCTGAGGCAGGGTTGTGAAGCTTATCTAGCTTTTGTGATGAATCCTAGCTCTAAGGAGTTGAGGGTGCAAGATATCAGGGTTGTGAAGGAGTTTCCTGGTGTTTTTCCTGAGGAGTTGCCTGGCTTACCTCCTAATCGCGAGGTGGAGTTTGGAATTGAGCTGTATGAGAATACAACTCCTGTGTCCATTACTCCCTATAGAATGGCACCTAAGGAGCTGAAGGAGCTGAAGACGCAGTTGCAAGAGCTGCTTGATCGTGGTTTCATCCGGCCGAGTGTGTCACCTTGGGGAGCACAGGTCTTGTTTGTGAAGAAGAAAGATGGCACTATGAGGATGTGCATTGATTACCGTAAGCTGAACAAGTTGACTATCAAGAATCGGTATCCTTTGCCGAGGATTGATGATCTCTTTGATCAATTTCGGGGAGCTGCTGTGTTCTCTAAGATTGACTTGAGGTCAAGGTATTACCAGTTGAAGGTGAAGGATGTGGATGTGCCTAAGACAGCTTTCAGGACAAGGTATGGGCATTATGAGTTCCTTGTGATGCCGTTTGGTTTGACAAATGCTCCTGCTGCTTTCATGGACATGATGAATCGTGTGTTTCATGAATACCTGGACAAGTTCGTTGTGGTGTTCATTGATGATATCCTCGTGTATTCGCGTACTGAGGAGGAGCATGAAGAGCATTTGAGGATTGTGCTGCAAGCTTTGTTGGAGAATCAGCTTTATGCTAAGCTGAGCGAGTGCGAGTTCTGGCTTAGGGAGGTGGTGTTTCTTGGGCATGTGGTCTCAGCTGAGGGGATTCGTGTTGATCCTCAGAAGATCGAGGCGGTGATGAACTGGAAAGTTCCTAAGTCTGTTCATGAGGTCCGTAGTTTCCTTGGTTTGGCAGGATACTACCGAAGGTTTGTGGAAGGTTTTTCCAAGATTGCTGCTCCTTTGACGAAGCTGTTGCAGAAAGATGTTAAGTATGAGTGGACAGAAGCGAGACAACAGGCTTTTGAGAAGCTGAAGGCGGCTTTGACGCAAGCTCCTATCTTGGTTCAGCCTGAATCAGGGAAAGAGTTTGTGGTCTACAGTGATGCATCCTATGTTGGTTTGGGGTGTGTGCTGATGCAAGAGGGTAAGGTTGTGGCTTATGCGTCGCGGCAGTTGAAGGTGCATGAGCGCAATTATCCTACGCATGATATTGAGCTGGCAGCAGTGGTCTTTGCTCTGAAAATCTGGAGGCATTATCTGTATGGTGAGAAGTGTACAGTGTACACGGATCACAAGAGTTTGAGGTATCTGATGTCTCAGAAGGAGTTGAATCTTAGGCAGCGGCGTTGGTTGGAGTTGCTCAAGGATTATGATCTGACGATTGAGTACCATCCTGGAAAGGCTAATGTGGTTGCGGATGCCTTGAGTAGGAAGGTAGCTGTTGAGCTGAGAGCTATGTTTGCTAGCTTGAGCATATCGCGAGATGGTGGTCTTGTTGCTGAGTTGCAAGTGAAACCATCGTTGGTTCAGTTGATCAAGGATAAGCAGTTGCTGGATGATTCCTTGGTGTCTCATGTTCAGGATATCGCGGAGGGTAGACCTTCGGATTTCTGCTTTAATGAGGATGGAGTGTTGTGTTTTGGGAGTCGAATAGTAGTGCCTGATGATGCTGAGTTGAGGCGTGCTATTCTGACTGAAGGTCATAGTAGTCCTTTTGCTATGCACCCTGGTAGTACTAAGATGTATCGTGATCTTCGTGATGAGTACTATTGGGTGGGTTTGAAGAAGGATGTTGCGGAGTTTGTGAGCAAGTGTTTGGTGTGTCAGCGAGTTAAGGCTGAACATCAGGTTCCTTCTGGGTTGTTGCAACCATTGAAAATCCCTGAATGGAAGTGGGAGAGGGTTACAATGGATTTTGTATCTGGTTTACCTTTGTCTCCATCAAAGAAGAACTCTGTTTGGGTGATTGTGGATCGCCTGACGAAGTGTGCGCATTTCTTGCCTGTGCATACTACGTTCTCTTTGGATAAGCTGGCAGAGCTGTACATTGCTGAGATTGTGAGGTTGCATGGTGTGCCTAAGTCGATCGTGTCGGATAGGGATCTGAGGTTCACATCGCGTTTCTGGCAGTGTTTGCATCAAGCTCTGGGTACAAGGTTGCATTTCAGTACATCCTATCATCCTCAGTCGGATGGTCAGTCTGAGCGAGTTATTCAGATTTTGGAGGATATGTTGAGATGCTGCGTGATTGAGTTCCAAGGTTCTTGGGAGAAGCATCTGCCTTTGGTTGAGTTCGCTTATAACAATAGTTATCAGGCGAGTATACAGATGGCACCTTATGAGGCTCTGTATGGGAGGAAGTGTAGGACTCCTCTTTGTTGGGCTGAAACTGGTCAAAAGTTGGTTTCGATGCCGGCTTTGTTGAAAGGGACCACCGAGAAGGTGAAGCTCATTTGTGAGCGGTTGAAGGCTGCTTCTGATCGGCAAAAGTCTTACGCAGATTTGAAGCGTAAGGAGATAGAGTATGCGGTGGGTGACCGTGTGTTCTTGAAGGTTTCGCCTTGGAAGAAGGTGATGAGGTTTGGTCGGAAGGGTAAGTTGAGCCCTAGATACATTGGACCGTATGAGGTTGTTGAGCGTGTGGGTCCTGTTGCGTATCAGTTGAGGTTACCTCAGGAGCTGGAGAAGATTCATGATGTGTTCCATGTTTCTATGCTCCGGAAGTATAGATCTGATCCTTCGCATGTGATGCCTGTGGAGGAAGTGGTTTTGAATCCGGATTTGACCTATGATGAGGAACCGGTGAAGGTTCTGGATTCGGATAGCAAGGTTCTTCGTGGCAAGACCATTGAGTTGGTGAAGGTGCTGTGGAAGCATCGAGGTGTTGAGGAAGCCACGTGGGAGCGGAAGGAAGACATGCTCAAGCAGTTTCCTTATCTCTTTCCTTCAGGTAAATTTCGAGGACGAAATTTCTTAAGGGGGGGAGTTGTAACGCCCCGCTTTTGGGCTTAGAAGTCTTGGGCGTTGACCGGTTGGTGAAAGTGCTGTTCGAATCTTAAGAGGTGAATTTAGGAAAGCCTAGTTCGGGATGCATTAAAAATATGGAAAAATGTTCTAAAATCATCTTTTAATATAATTAAGTGAACTGTGAAATCAATTTTGGAAAATGAGTTTTGGAAGTGTGACATTTTGGCTAGTGACCAAAATGTAATTTTCACAAGTTTGGTGGCTGTTTTATAAAGGGTTGAAACTTTGAATCTTTAAGGAGCTATTAATCCAAAAGTGGTTTCTCCAGATTTTTCTAAGATATTTTGAGTTATAATTCTGATTTTTAAAGTATATCAAAAGGAGGGAAAAGCCATTTGGCTAATTTCGTAACTAACTTCTCAATTTTCTTCTCTCATTTTCTCTCAACCCAAACACTCCATTTTCAGAGAATTGTTTCTGATTTTCTCACCTAAATCTCTCCTTTCAACTCTCATTTGATTCCTAATCAACATATCTTCAAAACCTCTTCAATTGCTACTTGTTTCAACAAGGATTTTGATTCCAAAAAGAGGATAAACTCAAGTTTGGAGGTAAGAACGTCCTTCTCCTCTAAACTATCAGTTCTTTACTGAAATTCCTAAGTTTTCAATCCTAAATTGATGTTTAATTAAAGGTTTTAAAGTGGTGAAATGGATCTTGGCTTATAATGCAAGATTTTGATGATTTTTGATGATTTTCGTTAGATCTGATTAATCTGTGTTTTGAGATGTGTTTTTGATGTTAAATGAACTCTAAATTGATAAGGAATTGAGTTTTGATTGATGCAATCCCGGATAGGTTGAGTTTCCTAAGTTTAGCTTGTGTTTTAAGGTTGTTTTTGAGGTGATCTTGTGGATCTGATGTTGCTGGAGGTATAAGGATGTTTATAGGTTGTTTTTAGATGTGTTATGATGTTAATGGAAGTGAGGTTTTGCTGGTTTATGGCTGGGCTTTGTTTAGAGGTGGTTTGGATGCATTTTCGGTTGTGTTTGGTGGCCGAAAATGGAGGTTGGATGAGAGCAGCGAGTTTAGGTGCTTTCATTGAAGCAATTAATGCATGATGATGCATTAATCCTCTGTTTTGATGTGTTGAAACAGGGGAGGCATCTTTGGATCCAAGATTGGTTGATCCGGAAGCTTGATTTGGTGCTTTGGCTTGAAGCAAAGTAGAAATCGGTGAGTGCATTTGTGGAAATTGGATTTTCAGCTTTAAAACCAAGGTTTGAAGGTTTTGGGAGCTTAGTTTAAGTCTAAACAACTTTGCTAAGCTCAAGTGTAAGTTTTCGGATTTTCTCTCTAGTGGTGGCCATGATTTTAATGTGATGCAAAATGATGATTTGCATGTTTTAATTACTGTTTTGAAAGCATGTTTTAGCATGGTTTTTGCTGATGATGTAAGCCATATGTTGAAGGTAACTCTAGGTAGGAGTTCCTTGCTTTTGTACATTGCAATGATGTGGTTTGATGCTTAAAAATGCATGATGAATATGGCTTGTTTATAATGCTTTTAAAACAGTGGATAAAATGATGAAAATGATGTATATTGGCAAGTGATGATTTGAAAAGATTAAGGTCACTAAGGTGGTTAAAAGTCCTTGAGTGAGCCTTGTTACTTAAGAACATCAAGGTGGTTAAAAGTCCTTGGATGGTTCTTGTTGCGGACACTAAGGTGGTTAAAAGTCCTTAGGTGATCCTTTCCATGGTGTTTAAAAGTCCATGGGGCCAAGGTGTTTAAAAGTCCTTGGGGCCAAGGTGTTTAAAAGTCCTTGGGGTGATTCAAGCATTGGACACAAAGGTGGTTAAAAGTCCTTGTGTGGTCCTTATTCATGGTGTTTAAAAGTCCATGGCCAAGGTGTTTAAAAGTCCTTGGGGCCAAGGTGTTTAAAAGTCCTTGGGAAAGTTGTTGAACTTGTTTTAATAAATGAAATGTATCACTTGAGCCAATATGACATGTTAAGAATATTGTGAAGCATGGGATGCTTGTTTTAATGTTTATATTGAAGCATGAGATTGCTTGTTTTAAGTATGCTTTTGAGCATGTGCAAAGGTTGATTATGAGCATGATTTGTAAATGTTTTTAATTGCATTACTGAATGGTTTTTTAAGGAGCATGCCTCACTAAGCTTTTGCTTACGCTCTTCTCGTTTTCTAAATTCAATAATGCAGAGCACTAGAGTATCTTGAAGGGCAGCAAGAAGGGCAAGAGTTCAAGTACAAGTAGAGCTCAATGTATGGAAGGTTTTTGTTAAACATTTTAGCTTTTGGATGTTTTGGCAATGGGGGACCAATGTGTATGTTTTGGGAGGTGTTTAGAACTCCCTAAGTATGTTGAATGTTGTTTTGAATGTTGGTTTTTAGATTGGACCATTATATGCTTGTTTTAGAAGTTTGTGCTTGAATAGCTAGCTTGTGTAGGAAGCATGCCTATAGATTTGGGGCTTTTTACATATGATGTTGTTTTGATGAATTGATGATGCAAGTATGTCCTATATATGTTGAATTGCATGCTGGTAAAGTTTGGTGGCATTTGGAGCATGTTTGAATGATCAATTGCATGTTTTGGAATGCATTTGGAGTGAATCTGTGTAGGGCGTTTCGGAACAGTGTGCACCGTTTCGGAACGGGTGCCTGGAATGAACCCAGGGGTCCGAAACGGTATGCACCGTTTCGAAATGGTTTGGTCTCTGCCAGACCCCCGTTGCGGTACTGGTTGCGGAACGGCCCATGTTTCGGAACGGGGTCAACCTGTTCCGGAACGGTCGACCGTTGGGGGCTGACATGGGCGGTTATATGTTTTGAAATGTTTGCATTTTGGTCCTGAATCTTGTTTGATCAATTGCATGAGCTTGGGAAGTCCTTTTGAGCTGAAATTTCATAGAGAAGCATGAAACCTGACTAATTTCAAGTTGGTAAGATTAATTTGGGTTAAGTCCTTTTAATTTTCAGAAATTACAATTTGGTCCCTAAAGTTGTAATTTGATCAATTGGGTCCCTGCTTGATCTCTGATGTTTGTGATCTTTGAGTATGATGTTTGTGTGATCACCATTAGGGTTAATGTGCATCTAGATAAGATTAAAAAGAAAAAAAAAGGTCGTTAACCAAGGTTGACTTTTGGGTTGACTTTGGTTTTCCCCGTGTGACTTTCTTAATTCGGGTCAACCGTCTAGGCCGGGTTAAGGGGGTTACATTGATGGTTTTAAATGCCATTTTGTTAAGGATGCACATGGTAAGTGATCTTTGAGTTTATATGATTTATGCAATTGGTTTTAAGCATGTTAATGCTTGTGAGAGTGGCATGGTGGTTTATGGTTGTAAAACAGTGAATTTGTAACGCCCTGGTTTTGGGCCTAGTTGTTTTAGAGGTTGGATTGGGTCGGTCGAGAACGGTTCGAATCTTTAAGGGAGGTTTAGGGAACACCTAGTTTGGGATGCTTTAAAAATATGGGAAAATATCTAAAAATCCTCATTTATTATATAAATGGTTATGGTGAAAACAATTTTACAAAATGTGATTTGGAAATACTACATTTTGGTGTAGTGACCAAATTGCAGTTTTTGCAAAAGTTGACTGGTGACTGTTTTGTAAAGGATTGAAACTTTGAATCTTTAAGGAGCTAATTTTACCAAATTGTTTTTCATCAGATTTCTCTTTAATTTGGGAGTTTTAATAATAATTTAATTAAAGGAATTAAGAGAGAAATTCCATGTTGACTTTTTATAACTACATTACGATATTTTTTCCTCTTTTCATTTTCTCTCAACTTCCACTAAGCCAAACACATTTCCCTCACCAAATAATCTTTGATTTTCATCTCTTTTGCTGAGATCTCATTCTCCTAAGGATTTCTAATCTTTACTTCATCAAATCCTTTTGTTTTTACTTTGGATTTTCAAGAAATATTGCCCAAATTGAGGAGAAATCAGCCATTGGAGGTAAGCTTCGTCCTTCTCCTCTAATGATCAGTTCTGTACTGAAATTCCCAAGTTATCAATCATTTGTTAATGATTTTTTAGTTGCTTTAATGTAAGAAACATGAAATTGTTGTAAAACTCAAGATTCTTGGTGAGATCTTGATGATTTTTGTAACTCTTTGTTAAGCTCTGTTTTGAGGTTGATTTCTAATGTGTTTTGGATGATAATTGATGTTATGAATGAGGTTTGAACAAGTAATTCCCGAATAGGTTTGGATTCCTAAGTTTTAAATGTTAGATTTGTGGTTTTTGGGGTGGTTTTGGTGATCTGTTGTTGTTGGAGATATAAGGACGTGTTTGTGGTGATTTTTGTTGTTGATTGAGGTTTAGAAGTGTTTAGAATTAATATATCTTGGCTGGGATTTGATATGAGAAAGTTTGGAGGTGATTTCGGTTGTTTCAGATAGCCGAAATAGAGCTTTTGAGTAGTGCAGCAAGTTTGAATGAGTGGCTGGTGATTTCAATGCATGATGATGCATTAATCCTCTGCTCTTATGTGTAATAAACAAGGGAGACATCTTTGGACGCTTTTGGTGTTGATTCAGAGGTGCTGGAAGCTTAGATATCGTTTCGGCAAGCAAGCGAAACGTAATCGGTGAATGCAAATGGTTTTAGAAGTCGTTGAGGGACAAGGAAACAAGGTTTGGGGATTTAGGATTGGTTTGAAACACCATCCTAAGTCCAGAAGTTAGTATGGCTAGATTTGCTCTCGATATGTGGTTGATGCCCCTAAATGCTTTTAACATGCTCTTGTTTTGAGATAGACAAATTCCTACTGTTTTATGCATGATTTGTAGCATGAGATGATTCTTTGTATTGATTTCATGAGATAGCATGTTGTAGTAAAGAGTTTTGAGATTTTGATTTAATGCAAAGCATGAGTTATGGTTTTGAAATGAGATGAGAAAGATTTGAGAAATGTTGCATCAAAACAGTAGGTGAGATGATGATTTTAATGTAATATATTGGCATAAATGATGAGATAATTACCGGATATAATTGGTCGACCAATAGGATGAAAGTGCACTATAAACTAAAAATCCGTATGTGCTCTTTGGAGTCGAGCAATGGGGGTAGTGCCATCCTGATCCAAAGTGAGAATTCGATGATGAGAGATACCATCGGGGTAGGTCTTGGTGAATCACCCAAGCTTTGTGGTGAAGAGAGATACCGCCATGAGAGTCCGGTGATGTGAGATTCCACCGGGGTAGGACTTGGCTTAATGTCAAGCTAATCCACATATCCGAGTAAAGATGTAATATGAAATGCCAATATATGAGATTGTATTTGATTCACATGTACCAAATGTTGAGATGATTTATGCTATGAGAAATGCATATGAGATTTGTGGATTATGAAATGCTTTTGTTTTCATTAAGCATGTGTATGGCTTTGCCATGAGCTTTGCATTGGTTAAATGCATGAGTTAGATTGAAGGTACATGTGATTTTCAAATGGAGAATTGCTTTGACATGGTTTTCAAGCATGAGATAGAAAGAGCATGTTGTAGAAAATGGTTTTTGAGATAGAGTTTTAAAGTTGCGTTGTTGTGTTGGTTTTTCTTAGAGCTTGCCTCACTAAGCAAATGTGATTATGCTCTCTTTTACCAACAATGCAGATAATTGAGACATTTTTGGGCAGCATGGAGGCTAAGGATATCCAAGGAAGTGAAAAGCTCAAGTATGGTGACGTTTACATATACTTTAGTAATTATAATTGGCAATGGGGACCTATGGCTAGTTTTGGGAGATGTATTTTGAACTCCCTGTGGTTGTTGCAAGTTTATTATAGCATTTGAGGTTTGTAAATGTCCTTTATGGTTTGGTTTGTGGCTTGTAACTTTTATATGGTTTTTATGACTAGGGAGCATGCCTATAGTTCCAATGATTGCATGATTGATGCCATGCTTTGGTTTATGCTTCATAGTGATGATCTCTAATGCTTAAATATGTTGCTAGTATGTTGTGGTATGCTTTGGGACATTTCTGGACATGTTTAAGTGTGAAAAACCAGCTAAGTATGTAGTTGCAGGGCTGGGCGTATCGAAACGCCCTTATCTGTTTCGGAACAGGGGCCTGAAATGGCCATAATGTTTCGGAACAGGTAAGACTGTTCCGGAACGCTTTGGCTACTGGAAAGCCATGTTTCGATACGGGTCTCGGAACGCACCCAAGTACCGAAACGGTCAACTCCATTTCGATACAAGGCTCAGCGTTTCGAAACACCCGACCGTTGGTTTGGATTTTGAACTGTTTCGAGTTCTTGTTTCTTACATTTTAGTCCCTGATGTTTATGAATGCAATTGGATGAGTTTGGAGTGTCTGATTGAGTTGATATTTAACAGAGTGGCATGAAAAAGGATTACTTGAATATTGGTAATCGTAAAATCTGCAAGGTCCTTGTAATTTATAAAATATACGTTTTGGTCCATAAAAGTCTAATTCTTACAATTAAACCCCTAATTGATTTTCGATCGCTGTGTCTTTCCTTCCTATGATCTTGGGTGATCACATAGAATTAATATTGCATTTAGAATAGATGAAAAGAAAATGGTCGTTAATCAAGGTTGACTTTCAAGTTGACTTTGGTTTTCCCCGTGTAATCTTCGTAGTTCGGGTCAAGCGTCTAGGTCAGGCTAAGGGGGTTACAGAATTAATGATGATTGATGATTATGTTGGTAAGTGATTGTAAATGGTCTTGGTTATTTTAATCGGATATAGTTAGTCGGTTATAAGATTGGGTGCACCGTGAATAAAGCCGCCTTGGATGTCGAGGGGTTGTGATTGTGCCATAGTCTCCATCCAAGTACCCTAGAGATTGAGGAATTAGCGTCACCACGATGAAGGATGGCTCTCGTGGGTAGACTTAGTTAAGAGTCACTACGGTGGAGGAATACTCACGTGTGTGAGCTTGGTTAAGGTGATTACAATGATTGAGGTAGCTCTCATGTGTAAGCCTTGTTTTGTGTCCCGACTCTAGCTAGTGTGTTATACAACTACCGATGAGTGATTTTGAGGGGTTGTGATTGTGCCATTAACTCCACCACGGGTGTTGAGGGGTTGTGATTGTGCCATTAACTCCACCATGAGTGTTGAGGAGTTGTGATTGTGCCATTAACTCCACCACGAGTGTTGAGGGGTTGTGATTGTGCCATTAACTCCACCACGTGTGTTGAGGGGTTGTGATTGTGCCATTTAACTCAATCACGGGTGTTGAGGGGTTGTGATTGTGCCATTGAACTCCACCTTGTGAAGTCGGTAGTGTGTATGAAGCGTGTGGGACAACGCTTGTAATCCGCGTATCCGATTGTATTGAATTGTGTGGTGGGTTGGTTAATGTTCTTGTTGTTGATCACTTGCGTGCCAATATAATGATGTTGATATAATGATTTAATGAAGAACATTTATTTCGAGAAAGCATGTGATGCTTGAGAATTACGCTAGAATGGATATGATGCTTGGTTTAAGCATGGACAAAGGTTTTTGCTGTTGTAATTAATGATGTTGTGGGCATGTGGTTTTGAAAGTGGTTTTGGTGTTTTAAAGTGCATGTTTTAAAGGAAGGCATATATTTGCAAAGAATGATGTTTTGGTTTTATAAAATGCATTGATGAATGTTTGGTTTAGCGATCCTCACTAAGCTTTATGCTTACGCTCATTTGTTTCATCAATGAAGAGAATTGAGCAATTAAGGCAGCCCAAGAGCAAGGGGACTCCAAGAGTTTTTGGCTAAACAACGTATGTGGTTTACCCTTAGTGTAATAAGAGGCAATTGGTGGGATTTCTATTATTTGTTTTGTTGGTGATGTTAAATACCTCGAGCATGTGTGGAATATGTTGTTGGACTTGTAATCGGCCTCTAATTGGTTTCATGGTTTGCTTATAGCGTTTTGTCTATGCTTTAGCTTGTTTTCTTAAGCATGCTTGATTAGCTAACGTATCATCATGGTTTGATGTGTTCGATGAGTATGATTTACTATTTGATGATGTCTACATGTCTAGTAAGTTGATTATAACTTGTATGCTTGATTTAAGCTTGTCTGGATCTAGTTAAGTATGTTTAAATGCCCTTGGAGTGTACTTTTCTGGTATGTGTATTGATACACGGGAAAGTGTATCGATACACTAAGGCAAATTCCAGGCTTTTTGGTACAGGGGTATCGGTACAGATTGCCCGCGTATCGATATGCCCAAGCCAAGTTTGAAGGTCGTACCGATACATGGGGAAGTGTATCGATATGCTCTTCCAATCTTTTGCTACTGCCTTCCCGTGTATCGATACAAGTTCAGGTGTATCATTACGGGTAGTTAAATTCGGTTAAAAGTATATTCTCAAGTCCTGAAATGTTACGTTTTGGTCCTTGAATGTTATGTAGAACTTGTAACACCCCAATTTTTGGCTTGGAAGTTTAGGGTCTGAACCGGATCGGTCTGATTTTCGGTTCAAGTATAAAAGGAGGTTTTAGGGAAAGCCTAGTTCGGGATTCATTAAAAATATGGAAAAATATCTAAAAATCCTATTTTAATATATATAAGAGAGTGGTGAAATCAATTTTACAAAATAAGGTTTGGAAGTGCAACATTTCGAAATAGTGACTAAAATGTAATTTTTGAAAAGTTTAGTGGCGACTGTTTTGTAAGGATTGAAACTTTGAATCTTTAAGGAGGTTATTTTCCCAAGGAAGGATTTCTCCAGATTTTTCTTAGATTTTAATGATTCATTTAATGTTTAATTAATTAAAGGAAAAGAGGGAAACCATATTTTAGCTTTTCATAATTAACTTTCTTAAAAACTTTCTCATCTCATTTTCTCTCAAAATTCCCTCAGCCAAACACATTTCTACAACAACATTTCTTTTGATTTTCACACTAAATGATGAGGTTTCAATCATCAATTGGTTCCTAATCCTTTCTACATCAAATCCTATTGTTTTGCTTATTGGATTTTCAAGGAAATTGTCCCTAATCAAGGAGAAATCTACATTTAGAGGTAAGGATGTTCTTCTCCTCTAAATACTCGGTTCTTTACTGAAATTCTCAAGTTCTCAATCCTTAAATTAAGTTTTATAAAAGGTTTTAATGTTGTGATCTTGATTTTGGCTTAAAACTCAAGATTTGGAACAAATCTTGAAGAAATTCGTGGTGATTGTTTGTGCTCTGTTTTGTGATGGCTTTTTAATGTATTTTGGATGTTTAATGATGTGAAATTGAGGTTTAATCAATGCAATCCTGAATAGGTTGATTTTCCTCAATTTTTGCTTGTGAAAATGGTGGTTTTTGGGGTGATCTTGGTGTTCTGTTATAGCTGGAGGTATAAGGACGAGTTTAGGTTCTTTTTTGTTGTTAATTGATGTTTAGGAATGTTTAGAAGTGATGGATCTTGGTTGGGTACTGTTGTGGAAGAGTTTGGAAGTGATTTCGGTTGTGTTTGATAGCTGAAATGTTAGATTTGGTGAGAGCAGCGAGTTTAGGTGTAATGACTGAAGATTTTAATGCATGATGATGCATTAATCCTCTTCTTTGATGTGTTTAAAACAGGGGAGACAACTTCGGATTCTTGTGGTGTTGATCCGGAGGCTTGAGCGACGTTTCGGCAAGCTTGCGAAACAGAATTGGTGAGTGAAGTTGGGATTTCCAGCTTTGTAGTGAATGTTTGAAGGTTTGGGAGCTTAGCTTAAGTCTAATCAACTTAACTAAGCTCAAGAGTAAGTTTTCGGAGAACTCTCTCTCTTGGATGAACCATGAGATGGTTGGATGCAATGTATTTAATTTGCATGTTTAAATTCTGTTTTGAAAGCATGTTTTAGCATGTTTAATGCTGGTTTTGAAAGTCATGTGTTGAAGGATGCTCAAGGTAAGAGATCCTTGGTTTGATATTAGTAAATGTGGTTTTGATGCATAGTGATGCATGATGGTTTAATGGCTTTGATTAATGCTTTAAAACAGTGGATTATTGATGATAAATGATTTATATCGGCAAGTGATGTGTGGTTTTAAAGTACTTGAATCGGATATAGTTAGCCGGCTATAGGATTTGGTGCACCATGAATAAAGTCGCCTTGGATGTTGAGGGGTTGTAATTGTACCGTAAACTCCATCCAAGTACAGTAACGAGATGTTTAAGGTCACAATGGTGGTTAAAAGTCCATGTGTGGATCTTGTGTTGAGTGTCCCGTGTTCTCGTTAGTGATGTTATACAACTACCGATGAGTGATGTGGAGGGGTTGTGATTGTACCGTTAAACTCCATCACGGGTGTCGAAGGGTTGTGATTATACCGGTAAACTCCACCTTGTGTGTTCGGTAGTGCGTATGAAGCGTATGGGACAACGCTTGTCATCCGCGTATCCGATTGTGTTTTATGTTGAAAAGGTTATGGTTTATCACTTGGAAGCCAATATGACATGTTGATGTTAAAGAAGCATGAGATGCTAGATGTGTATGCATTGTTGCATGAGAAATGATGTTTGTGTGTTAAAAAGGCCTTGTGAAAGGTGTTTTATAAAATGCATTATTGTGTTGTTTCTTTAGAGCATGTCTCACTAAGCATTTGTGCTTACGCTCTCTCTCTTGAACCAATAATGCAGATAATTGAGGTGTTTGAGGGCTGCAAGGAGGCTAAGAATCCAAGGGAAAGCTAAGCTCATGTATGGTGACCTTTTTCACAACATTATTAGTTTTTGATATTTGGCAATGGGAACCTAGGATGTGATTTGGGAGATGTTTTGGACTCCCTAGTTGTGGCATGATGCCTTAAATGATTTGGACTTGTAAATGGCCATTTTGATGCTTGCTTTGGTGATTTGATGTTTGGTTGGTTTTGAATATTAGGATGCATGCCTATAGACTTGTGGGTTTCCTTGATTGTTGCCACGAATGTGTTGTGATGTTGCAATCGTGTACCTTATATGCATGATGACTTGTTGGCATGATTAGGAAGTCATTAGGATGTGTTTGAGTGGTTAAATGTATGTTAAACCAGCAAAATCTGCACTTTCTGGGCAATCCGTATCGGAACGGGCACTAGCGTTTCGAAACGGGGGCCTGTAATGGCCTTCGTGTATCGAAACGGATAGAGGTCGTTTCGAAACGTTTTGGCCACTACCAGGCCCTGTTTTGATACAGGTCTCGAAACGAACCCGTGTTTCGGAACAGTCAACCCTACTCCGAAACGGATGACCGTTGGGCACTGATTTGAATGATTAAAGGTTTGCAAGCTTTACGTTTTAGTCCTAAATTTTGTAATTGTAATTGCTTGAGTTCGAGATGTCCGTTTAAGGTGAAATTTGACAGGGAAGCATGTAATATGACTAATTTAATGTTGGTAACCTTAAAATCAGTTAAGTCCTCCAACTTTCCAGAATTTACAATTTGGTCCCTAACTTTTGTATGTTGTGCAATTGAGTCCCTTAATGTAATCCGATCGATGTGCTTTTCAAGTATGTGTTTCTCAAGACTACGCTTAGGATTAATGTGCATCTAGACAAGCTTTAAAAGAAAAAAAAGGGTCGTTAATCAAGGTTGACTTTCGGGTTGACTTTGGTTTTCCCCGTGTAATCTTCGTAGTTCGGGCCAACCGTCTAGGCCGGGCTAAGGGGGTTACATTTGGTGGTATCAGAGCTGAGTTCTCGAGTAAACGAGAATGGTTATGTGGGTGATGTATGTATGATTGCATGATGTGTTTTTTATGAAAGTGTGTTGTGTGAATTGTAAGTATGTTGCAATTGTGATGTATGTTGTGATGAAGCATGTTAGAGGGACCCATTGCCATGTCAAAACTAATGAAATGAATTGTTTTTGAAAAATGACCTTGAGTGCTTGGATTACTTACCTTGCCGAGCCTAATTATGTTTATTGCATTTGTGTTAGTGCGTTGTTTAGTGATTGGGACCTCTTAGAGAGACGGGAATTAATACACGAGCTATGGCTCAGAACGAGAATAAGAACAATGCTGATAATGTTGTGGATATACCTCCTCCTCCTGGTGGTGGATCGGCCGGTGGTGGTGGTGCTGGAGGTGATGGAGCTGGTGTTGGTGCCGGGGTCGCTGGACCTGAAGCTGGGCAGGGGCAAGCTGCTTCTGACATGACAATTTTGATACAGGCTATTGCTGGAGCCTTTCAGGCGGCAGTAGCAGGAGCTCACGGAGCTGGGCATCAGGGTGATACAAATGTGAGATTACCTTTGGAACGTTTGTGCAGTCTAGGAGGGACTGAGTCAGAGGTTTGTCTGCTGAGGGTTCCGAATCTTGGTTGGAAAGTACCAAGAGGATACTGGGACAAATGAATTGCAATGATGTGCAGAAGTTAGGTTGCATGGTATCGTTGTTGCATGATGACGCGTATACTTGGTGGACGACCACTGTCTCCGGAATGGAGGAAGTTGATGTGACTTGGACGTTCTTTCAGAACGCGTTCAAGCAGAAGTATTTAGGTGTGCGATACATGGATGAAAAGAAGAGAGAATTTGTGTCTCTTGTGCAAGGAAGTATGTCGGTGGCTGAGTATGAGATCCAGTTTGTCCG
The DNA here is from genome assembly GCA_958450335.1 of Hibiscus tridactylites. Classification (NCBI taxonomy): domain Eukaryota; kingdom Viridiplantae; phylum Streptophyta; class Magnoliopsida; order Malvales; family Malvaceae; genus Hibiscus; species Hibiscus tridactylites. The sequence continues at coordinate 58,590,374 of OY288267.1, read as the reverse complement.
CCTCAGCCAGTACGCACCTGAGCTTATCCTTGACGAGTGGGAGAGGTGTGAGCGTTTCCGATATGGTTTGATGTCGGATGTGAAGACCTTTATGCTTGCAGCTGAGTATACAGATTTTGATGTGCTGGCGAGTATGGCAAAGGACATTGAGCAGAAACTGGGTTTGTCTTCTAGAGGTGTTGGTTCTAGCTCAGGCAAAAGAGCTGCTGAGTATAGTTCCGGTGGTGGAGAAAACAAGAGGGGACGAGATAGGAGGTATCAGTCTTCTACTAGGCGTGGTAGTGGAGGGCATGGTGCGCCTGTTCAAGGAGACATGGCGAGAGCTGATCAGAACACATGTTGGGCGTGTGGATCGCGTGGTCATTTGAGGCGTGATTGTCCTCGAGCAGCGAGGGAGGTTCAGGCTCCCGTGGTAGTGACTGGTAATTCGTGCTGGAATTGTGGTTCGGCAGACCACATGAGGAGGGAGTGTCCTTTGTTGGCCGGTGGTGGTCAGGGACGTGCTCCTGGAGTTGTTGCACCACAGAGAGGTCGTGGGCGCGGCCGTGGTAACTTCCAGCGCAGAGATGATGGTGGGAGGAATGTGGCACATGTGGTGGCTGTTCAACCTGAGGGTGGTGGCCAGGCTCGAGTGTATGCTCAGCGAGAGGGGAGGAATGACACAGATGTGATCGCAGGTACCTTCACTTTGCAATCCTTGTCATTACTTTCCTTGATTGATTCTGGATCTACACACTCATACATATTGCGTGAACATGCTCAATTGCTTGGTTTGCATGTTGAGTCTTTAGATGTTGGTATGCGTGTAACTAGTTCTTTTGGTGAGACCCTTGTGCCACGAAAGTTGTATAGAAGATGTCCCTTGGTTGTGCAAAATCATGTTTTCATGTTAATCTCATAGAATTGCCATTCTATGGTTTTGATGTAATCTTTGGTATGGATTGGCTTGTTGAACATCGAGCTGTGGTGGATTTTGAGAACAAGCGAGTTTCGTTGAAACTTGCGGATGATTATGAGGTAGTGGTGGTTGGTGAGAATGTGAAGTTTCTTGCCAATGTGGTGTCTACATTGGAGGCGAGCCGAATGCTGAGGCAAGGTCGTGAAGCCTACCTAGCCTTTGTGATGAATCCTAGCTCTAAGGAGTTGCGAGTCCAAGATATTAGGACTGTGCGAGAGTTTCCTGGTGTTTTTCCGGAGGAATTGCCTGGGTTGCCTCCTAACCGAGAGGTGGAGTTTGGAATTGAGCTGTATGAAAACACAACTCCAGTGTCCATTACACCTTATCGAATGGCACCTAAGGAGTTGAAGGAGCTGAAGACGCAACTTCAGGAGTTTCTTGATCGTGGTTTCATTCGGCCGAGTGTGTCACCTTGGGGTGCACCAGTTTTGTTTGTGAAGAAAAAGGATGGCACTATGAGAATGTTCATCGATTATGTCAGTTGAACAAGTTGACTATCAAGAATCGGTATCCTTTACCGAGGATTGATGATCTTTTTGATCAATTTCGGGGAGCGGTTGTGTCCTCTAATATTGACTTAAGGTCAGGGTATTACCAGTTGAAGGTGAAGGATGTGGATTTGCCAAAGACAACCTTCAGAACGAGGTATGGGCATTATGAGTTCCTTGTGATTCCGTTTGGTTTGACGAATGCTCCTGCAGCTTTTATGGACATGATGAATAGAGTGTTCCACGAGTATTTGGACAAGTTTGTTGTGGTGTTCATTGATGATATCCTTGTGTACTCTCGTACTGAGGAGGTGCATGAGGGGCATTTGTGGATTGTGTTACAGGCTCTGTTAGAGAATCAGCTTTATGCTAAGCTAAGCAAGTGTGAATTATGGCTTAGAGAAGTTGTGTTCCTTGGTCATGTGGTTGCTGCTGAGGGGATTCATGTTGATCCTTAGAAGATTGAGGCAGTGATGAATTGGAAGCCTCCTAAGTCTGTTCATGAAGCCCGTAGTTTCCTTGGTTTGGCAGGATACTATCGGAGGTTCATGGATGGATTCTCTAAGATTGCTGCACCTTTGACGAAGTTGTTGCAGAAGGATGTCAAGTATGAGTGGACAGAAGCAAGACAGCAGGCTTTTGAGAAGCTTAAGGTAGCTTTGACGCAAGCTCTTATCTTGGTTCAGCCTGAATCAGAGAAAGAGTTTATGGTGTACAGTGACGCATCCTACGTTGGTTTGGGGTGTGTGTTGATGCAAGAGGGTAAGGTGGTGGCTTATGCATCGCGCCAGTTGAATGTGCATGAGTGCAATTATCCTACGCATGACATTGAGTTAGCTGCGGTGGTTTTTGCTTTGAAAATTTGGAGACATTACCGATATGGTGAGAAGTGTACTGTGTACACAGATCACAAGAGTTTGAAGTATCTGATGTCTCAGAAAGAGTTGAATCTTAGGCAACGACGTTGGGTGGAGTTGCTTAAAGATTACGATCTGACGATCGAGGAGCATCTGGGCAAAGCTAATGTTGTAGCGGATGCCTTGAGTATGAAGGTGGCAGTGGAGTTGAGGGCTATGTTTGCCAGTTTGAGCATTTCGCGAGATGGAGGTCTTGTGGCTGAGTTGCAAGTGAAACCATCTTTGGTTCAGTTGATTAAGGATAAGCAGCTGTTGGATGATTCCTTGGTGCCACATGTTCAGGATATTGCTGGGGATAGGCCATCGGATTTCTGTTTTAATGATGATGGAGTTCTATGTTTTGGGAGTCGGATAGTAGTGCCCAATGATGCTGAGTTGAGGCGTGTTATTCTGACTGAAGCTCATAGTAGCCCTTTTGCTATGCACCCTGATAGTACTAAGATGTATCGTGATCTTAGAGATGAGTACTATTGGGTGGGATTAAAGAAAGATGTTGTTGAGTATGTGAGTAAGTGCATGGTATGCCAGCGAGTTAAGGCTGAGCATCAGTTTCCTTCTGGGTTGTTGCAACCGTTGAGGATTCCTGAGTGGAAGTGGGAAAGGATTACCATGGATTTTGTGTCTGGTTTGCCTTTGTCGCCATCGAAGAAGAATTCGGTGTGGGTGATTGTGGATCGCCTTACGAAGTGTGCTCATTTCTTGCCTGTGCATACTACGTACACTTTGGACAAGCTTGCAGAGCTGTACATTGTTTTGATTGTGCGGCTGCATGGTGTGCCAAAGTCGATCGTGTCGGATAGAGATCCGAGGTTTACATCGCGTTTCTGGGAATGTTTGCATCAAGCTTTGGGTACACGGCTGAATTTCAGTACTTCTTATCATTCACAGTCGGATGGACAGTCTGAGCGTGTTATCCAAGTGTTGGAGGATATGTTGAGGTGCTGTGTGATTGAGTTTCAAGGCTCTTGGGAGAAGCATTTGCCTTTGTTAGAGTTTGCTTATAACAATAGCTACCAGGCAAGTATTCAAATGACACCTTATGAAGCCTTGTATGGGAGGAAATGTAGAACTCCTCTTTGTTGGGCTGAAACAGGTCAGAAGTTGGTTTCAATGCCAGCTTTGTTGAAAGGAACCACCGAGAAGGTGAAGCTCATTTGTGAGCTATTGAAGGCAGCTTCTGATCGACAGAAGTCTTACGCAGATTTGAAGCGTAAGGAAATTGAGTATGCGGTAGGTGATCGTGTGTTCTTGAAAGTTTCGCCTTGGAAGAAGGTGATGAGGTTTGGTCGAAAGGGTAAGTTGAGCCCTAGGTACATTGGACCATACGAGGTGATTGAGCGTGTGGGTCCTGTTGCGTACAAGTTGAGGTTGCCGCAAGAGTTGGAAAAGATACATAATGTGTTTCATGTCTCTATGCTTCGGAGGTATAGATCGGATCCTTCGCATGTAATGCCTATGGAGGAAATGGAGTTGAATCAAGACTTGACCTATGATGAGGAGCCGGTTGAAATTCTGGATTCAGACAGTAGAGTTCTTCGAGGCAAGATCATTGATTTGGTAAAGGTGTTGTGGAAGCATCGTGGTGTTGAGGAAGCCACGTGCGAACGAAAGGATGACATGAAGAAGACGTTTCCGTATCTCTTTCCTCCAAGTAAATTTCGAGGACGAAATTACTTAAAGGGGGGAGAGTTGTAACACCCCAATTTTGGGCTTGGAAGTTTAGGGTCTGAACCGGACTAGTCTGATTTTTGGTTCGATTATAAAAGGAGGTTTTAGGGAAACCTAGTTCGGGATGCATTAAAAATATGGAAAAATATCTAAAAATCCTCTTTTAATATATATAAGAGAGTGGTGAAATCAATTTTACAAAATAAGGTTTGGAAGTGCAACATTTCGAAATAGTGACTAAAATGTAACTTTGAAAAGTTCAGTGGTGACATTTCGAACTAGGCTTTCCCTAAAACCTCCTTTTATACTTGAACCGAAAATCAGACTGGTCCGGTTCAGACCCTAAACTTCCAAGCCCAAAATTGGGGCGTTACAACTCTCCCCCCCTTAAGGAGCTAATTTGGGAGATGTTTTGGACTCCCTAGTTGTGGCATGATGCCTTAAATGATTTGGACTTGTAAATGGCCATTTTGATGCTTGCTTTGGTGATTTGATGTTTGGTTGGTTTTGAATATTAGGATGCATGCCTATAGACTTGTGGATTTCCTTGATTGTTCCCACGAATGTGTTGTGATGTTGAAATCGTGTACCTTATATGCATGATGACTTGTTGGCATGATTAGGAAGTCATTAGGATGTGTTTGAGTGGTTAAATGTATGTTAAACCAGCAAAATCTGCACTTTCTGGGCAATCCGTATTGGAACGGGCACTAGCATTTCGAAATGGGGGGCTGTATGTTACGTTTTGGTCCTTGAATGTTATGTAGAACTAGTGTTTTCATATAATAATTGAAAAATGTTTTGGACTAATTTGAAAAGAATTTAAATCTTGGTTTTATGTCCAAACAACTTGAATGCATAATTAAGGGATCTTAAAAGGTTTTTGGCAATGGTTTTAGGGAAAACTACACCAGTGACCACCGAAGATATTGAGGATACCTATTTGAACCACCGAACTAAAAAAACGTCAATCACACCACCAAACTTATTAAATCAACCTATTTTGACCATCGCCGTTAAAAAATTAACGGAGGGGTGACGGAAGTGCCACGTGGCAGTTAACAAGACATTTTTAAAATTACATGTTTAGTCCTTGCTATTTACTTATTAAATCAATTTGATCCTAATTTTATTTTAATTAAATAAAAATTAATCAACCAATCAAATTATGACACGTGTCATCACCCAATTGGATTAATTTAATTTATTTTGTTTAATATTTAATATATTTTTTCCTCCAATCAGGTGATGACACCACCTGGTTAAAGGAAATTTAAAGAAGAAAATTAAGATGGTGTTATGGTGGTTCGAACTTGGGACCTAGAGGATAAAACCCAAAGCTTTAACCATTGAACCAAACTGATCTTAGTTCTATAGTTTGCACCTTTTAACCATTGATACCCTTATTACATCATGGTATGAGGATCTCCTAATCTGTCAAAAAAACAAAAAACAGAACAGAGAAAATCGCATTAGAAAATCGAAATAAATGTGGAATCTTGGTGATGAATGGGAAAAAAAGGGGGTGGAGTTGAATGAGAAAGTTGCGAGCTTTATACTCTAATCTGTCAAGAAATGTAAAATCAGATTAGACCCATTTTTCCACGAGAAAAAACATGCAAGTTAATGAGTTTTTAGATCGGAAAACCACCATTGTCTTGGTCAATGCCTGCTTGGATGCTGAGAAAATAAACTTGGAGAGGAAACTCAAAGAAATGTGGTTTAATCAAAACCGGAAACAAACTCGATTAAGAAAGAACAGATTGCAGAAGCCCAGAATTGGAAACACGGATGCCAAAAAAGGGGGATTGAATAACGGGATTCCTCATATCTCCATAAGAGGAAAACACACAAATTTGAAAAGGAAAAATAAAGAGCAGAGATTTGAGAGAAGAAAAAGAATGAACCTGGATATAACGATGATCCTTGTGATGAAAAGCAAGACATAAAGAGCAGAGAGCGCCATTCATACAATCTAAGCAGTACATATTGCATTCACTCTTGTGAGAATCAGCATGAAGCTTGCAATGAACAAAGAAATGCTCTCCTAACAGAGGTGCAAACTATAGCACTAAGAGCAGCTTGGTTCAATGGTTAAAGCTTGGGGTTTTTATTCTCTTGTTCCCAAGTTCGAACCACCATAATGCCATCTTAATTTTCTTCTTTAAATTTTCTTTAACCAGGTGGTGACACGTGTCACCACCTGATTGGAGGAAAAAATATATTAAATATTAAACAAAATAAATTAAATTAATCCAATTGGGTGATGACACGTGTCATAATTTGATTGGTTGATTAATTTTTATTTAATTAAAATAAAATTAGGATCAAATTGATTTAATAAGTAAATAACAGGGACTAAACATGTAATTTTAAAAATGTCCTGTTAACTGCCACGTGGCACTTCCGTCACCCCCTCCGTTAATTTTTTAACAGCGGTGGTGAAAAGAGGTTGATTTAATAAGTTTGGTGGTGTGATTGGCGTTTTTTTTAGTTCAGTGGTTCAAATAGGTATCCCCAATATCTTCGGTGGTCACTGGTGTAGTTTTCCCATGTTTTTATTGATTTTATATAGCCAAACTTAAGTTTTCAAGCTACCCGTACCGATACGGTCTTACCCGTATCGATACCTTTTTTGCCCAGTTTGGCCACTACCAAAACCTGTATCGAAACGGGCTTTGCCGTTTCGATACGGATCGGGATCATTTCAATACGCCTGGTAAGCGTACCGATCCCCTTTCCAATAACCCCAACGGCTATTTCCCAACGGTTATTTAAAAGTGAAACCGTACCGATACGCCCAGGCTGGCAAGAGCCCAACGGCTAGTTTCTATTGAAGGTCGTACCGATACGGGTCCAAGCGTATCGATACGGAAGGCTGCAGAACAACATTAATGAAGGGAAATAAAGTCCTCAACGGCTCCAAATCATCCCCAACGGCTAGTAACGGCTACAAACTCAATTGGGAGTATAAAAGGGACCTCCAAGCATCAAGTAAAGGCTAATGTTCATATTGTCAAACATCAAATGATCAAAGATTGTCTTAGAGCTTAAATTGTCATTTATTGTATAGACAAACACTAGTGAGCCAAAATTGTCAAATTTGCTCAAGTGTTTTAGGTTTTGCGTGAGTGCTTAATTGTGGAAACAAACACCTATTAGAGGGTTTTAATTGCTTCTTGTTTCTCTTTGTAAGAGAGGGTTTCAATCAAGGCTTTGGGTAGAAAGCTTGATTGTGTATAAGGGTTACCTCTTAAGCCTAGAAAAGGGGACGAATCAATAGTGAATTGATTGAGAAATCCTTAGTGGGGAGCTAAGGTAGTGGATGTAGACCTTGGTTAGAAGGTTGAACCACTATAATTCATTGTGTCATTTACTTTTAAGCTTCCACAACCCTTCCACCCAAAAATCCACCTCTCCACCACTTGGTGAGCCACATCGGTTGAACGAATCGAGCCCCACACAACACAACATATGGTATCAGAGCTTGGCTCAATCGAAGGGGGTTCACATCCTATTGAGAAGATCCGGCAAGCTCGATCACTAGTTCATCAACCGGCTCAAATGGTACAATAAATCGACAAAACGCATTTCTTTGACGGAACCCACTATGCCCATTGGAAGACAAAGATGAAGTTCTTCATCAAATCAAGAGATTACAAGCTATGGGATATAGTTGAAGATGGTCCGTTCTGCCTCAAAGAAGCAAAGCGGAGTGGAGTGCCGATGATCGCAAGAAGATGGAGCTAAATTGCAAAGCCTTGCACATCTTGTTTTGTGCATTTGGCCCAACCATCTATGAGAAGATGTCTTCTTGTGAGAGTTCCAATGAGGTATGGGACAAGCTTGAAGTCACATACGAGGGGACCAATGAAGTCAAGGAGACCAAGATTGGGCTCCTAACCTTAGAGTATGAGAACTTCAAGATGGACCCGGAAGAGAACATCGAGAAGATGTTTGATAGGTTCTCCACAATTACAAATGGTCTCAAGTGGTATGGAGAAGCCATTCCGGAGGAGAAACTTGTCCGAAAGCTCATCTACTCACTTCCCGAGTCTTGGGACTCAAAGAGGACCGCCATCATCGAAGCCAAAAATTTGAAGACTTTGAAGCTTGATGAAATCATGGGGTCACTCCTTACTCATCAAATCATGACGAAGAACAAAGAGGATGAGAAGAAGAGGGAAGAAATTAGAGCTATGGGAGAGAAGAAAATCAAAGGGCTAGGCATCAATGCAAGTGCCATGGCTCTCAAGTCCTCCATTTGCCATCATGTTGATTCAAGTGAAGAGGAGGATGAAGAAGAAGAGATAGTTCATCTCTTCAAGAAGTGTGCCCCGTTCATGAAGAAAGCCTTGAGAGAGCTTGAACGAGAACCCAAGAGAAAGGAGAGGGCAAGCACTTCAAGCCATAAGAAGAAGGCACATGTGGCTACTTAGAGTGATGAGGACTCCACCGACGATGAACAAGCCAACCATTGCCTTATGGCCATCGAAGAAGATTCAAGGGTAACTTCTAATTCATTTACTCCATGTTCTTACTCTTTTGATGAATTACAAGATGCCTATGACGATTTGGTTTTAGACTTTAAAAATCACATTTTGAAAAACAATAAAGTGATTTCAAAGTTGAAAATTCAAAATGATTTGATTTCTAAAACCAAACTTGAACTTGAAGCAAAACTCAAGGAGTTTGAACTAAAATGTTTTGATTTACAAAAATTGCTTCAAAAAGTTCAAGAAGAAAATGATTTGATTTCCAAAGAGCTTGAAAAGAAAAACAATTTTGGAAAATCAAATTTTTATGTTAGACAATCTAGTGCACCTAGATTTATTAAAGGAAAATGATTTAGAAGTGTTTGGGTCCCAAAAGGACTAACCACTTCAATTAAAAAGGATGTCATTGAAAAATTGATTCCTAAGGGGACTAAAATTTGTGCTACTAATGTTAATGGATCCAAAGCAATTTGGATACCAAAAATTACTTGATTGTCTTTTGCTAGGTGTGATGGAGATGTTCAAGAAGTCAAACATTGAGGGGGAGCTCCATGCACACTAAGGAAGAACACTTGAAGAAGGAAGGCTTCGCATCCTACCTTAAGTTCAAGTGTTGGTAAAAATCTAGTTGTTTTTGCATTTATTTGTTTTATTTTTATTTTATTCAACTAGATGATCATAAATGTTGGTCTATCATTTAATTGATGCTTTGAGTAAGGGGGAGCCATTTTAAAACCAAATTCTTATTTTTGTCATTTTTACCTCTATTGTTATTTTGAACTTAATGTTTTTAAATTCTTTTTGATATAACAAAAAGGGGGAGAAATGGTTTGAAAAATTGAATTTTCAAATGAATAAGGGGAGCTTTATTTGATTTATATCTTTAATTCTCTTATTCACATTTTTTAAAGTTAAAGGGGGAGATCCCAAACAATTTTTCAAGTGAGTTTTATTATATCAAAAAGGGGGAGATTGTAGAACTTGTGTTTTGATATAATAATTGAAAAATGTTTTGGACTAATTTGAAATGAATTTAAAACTCGGTTTTAAGTCTAAACAACTTGAATGCATAATTAAGGGATCTTAAAAGGTTTTTTGGCAATGTTTTTATTGATTTTAAATAGCCAAACTTAAGTTTTCAAGCTACCCGTACCGATACGGTCTTACCCGTATCGATACCTTTTTTGCCCAGTTTGGCCACTGCCAAAACCCGTATCGAAACGGGCTTTGTCGTTTTGATACGGATCGGGATCGTTTCGATACGCCAGGTAAGCGTACCGATCCCCTTTCCAACAACCCCAACGGCTATTTCCCAACGGTTATTTAAAAGTGAAACCGTACCGATACGCCCTCAAGCGTATCGATACGCCCAGGCTGGTAAGATCCCAACGGCTAGTTTCTGATGAAGGCCGTACCGATACGGGTCCAAGCGTATCGATACGGAAGGCTGCATAACAGCATTAATGAAGGGAAATAAAGTCCTTAACGGCTCCAAATCATCCCAACGGCTAGTAACGGCTACAAACTCAATTGGGAGTATAAAAGGGACCTCCAAGCATCAAGTAAAGTCTCATGTTCATATTGTCAAACATCAAATGATCAAAGATTGTGTTAGAGCTTAAATTGTCATTTATTTTATAGACAAACACTAGTGAGCCAAAATTGTCAAATTTGCTCAAGTGTTTTAGGTTTTGGGTGAGTGCTTAATTGTGCAAACAAACACCTATTAGAGGGTTTTAAGTTTGCTTCTTGTTTCTCTTTATAAGAGAGGGTTTCAATCAAGGCTTTGGGTAGAAAGCTTGATTGTGTATAAGGGTTACCTCCTAAGCCTAGAAAAGGGGACAAATCAATAGTGGATTGATTGAGAAATCCTTAGTGGGGAGCTAAGGTAGTGGATCTAGACCTTGGTTAGAAGGTTGAACCACTATAATTCATTGTGTCATTTACTTTTTAGCTTCCACAACCCTTCCACCCAAAAATCCACCTCGCCACCACTTGGTGAGCCACATCGGTTGAACGAATCGAGCCCACACAACACAACATGTTATTTGATCAATTGGATGAGTTTTGTTGATCGGTTTAAGCTGAAATTGGACGTGATAGCATGTTACATGACTAATTGAGTATTGGTAACTTTAAAACCTAAAAAGTCTCTGTAATTTCTATAATTTGCAAAATGGTCCCTAAAAGTCTAAAGTATGCAATTGAACCCCTAATTGAACTCCGATCGTTGTGCTATTTCTTTCTAATGGTCTTGCTGGATACATAGGTTAATATAGTGCATCTAGAGAAGATAAAAAGAAAAAAAGGGTACTCAATCGAGGTTGACTTTTACGATTTCACTTTGGTTTTCCCCGTGTAATCTTCTTAGTTCGGTTCGGGCGCCTAGCCCGGGCTAAGGGGGTTACATTGCTACAAAGTCGTTGATAGACGTTTTCATTCTCGGCCACCAACGCAAGGGCTTGAGATCCTGGTACATCTTAACTGATCCAGAGTGGATCGAACAAGAACTTTGGTGTGCTTCTTGTAGGATTTCATCTTGTACTTCTTTGTTATTAGGGACACATATACGATCTTTGAAGTATAGAAGACCGTTCGACTTAACAGAGAAGTCAAGATTAGACTCAAGCTTAGAATTGATTTTCTGAAGTTTCAGATCAATTTGTTGGAGTTCTTTTATCCTGGTGATCAGAGTAGATTGAACTTGAAGTTCATTCAGAAAATTTCGGATCTTGCATAGCCGAAAATGAGCATTGATAGCCAAAGAAGCTACGAATAAACAAATTGAAGACGTTACTTAGGTTACAAAATATCATTTGAAGGATTTCTTGCTAAACAAGAAAGTGTACGAATTCTTCCTTGACTATCAAGAAGGAATTCAAATGATCACTTTAAAATTTAAGATTGAACGTTTTCAAATTTTTGAGAATTTCGAGTAACTTACAGAGGTTAAGTTTTCGACTCAGAGCGTCAGCAACGACATTGGCTTTTCCGGGATGATAATCGATGGGCAGGTCGTAGTATTTGAGCAACTCTAACCATCTTCTTTGTCTAAGGTTCAGATCTTTCTGAGTGAGTAAATACTTCAGGCTTTTGTGATCGGTGAACAACTTGCATCTTTCACCGTACAAGTAGTGCCGCAAAATTTTGAGCGCGAACACAGTAGCCGCAAGCTTGAGATCGTGTATAGGATAGTTCAATTCGTGTGGCTTCAGTTGTCGGGAGGCGTATGCAATCACGTTGCCTTCTTGCATCAGAACGCAACCTAGGCTCGAGTGTGATGCATCGCTGTACACCACAAATTCTCTACCCGATTCGGGTTGAATAAGGACTGGGGCATGTGTCAGAGCTTGTTTGAGTTGGTCGAAGCTTCGTTGCTTCTTTTCCAACCACTCGAAGGCTTCATCCTTTTGAAGAAGTTTGGTTAATGGCGCGACAATCACAGAGAACCCTTTCACAAATCTTCGATAGTACCCGGCTAAACCGAGGAAACTTCGAACTTCACTCACATTTCACAGAGGTCTCCAATAAAGAATATCTTGAATTTTATTTGAGCCGACTTTGATTCCTTCGACAGAAATGACGTGTCCGAGGAATGAAACTTCGGATAACCAAAATTCACATTTAGTGAATTTGGCGAACAGTTGGTGATCTAGGAGCGTCTGAAACACAATCTGAAGATGATCAACATGTTATTCATTGTTCCGAGAGTATACAAGGATGTCGTCAATGAACATGACCGCGAACTTGTCAAGATAAGGCTTGAATACTCGATTCATCAGGTCCATGAACGCAGCAGGGGCATTCGTTAAACCGAATGGCAATACTAGGAACTCGTAATGTCCATATCGAGTTCGGAAAGCTGTTTTGGGCTCATCTTCTTCTTTCACCCTCATTTGATAGTAACCGGACCGAAGATCAATCTTGAAGAATACTGCTGCGTTTTTGAGTTGATCGAACAAATCTTCGATCCTTGGCAAAGGATACTTGTTCTTGATGGTTACTTTATTAAGTTATCGGTAATCGATACAAAACCGCATCGCATCGTCCTTCTTTTCACGAACATGACAGGAGCACCCCATGGAGATGTGCTGGGTCGAATGAATCCCTTGTCCTCGAGTTCTTGAATTTGCTTCTTTAGTTCTTTGAATTCAACAGGTGCCATCTGATAAGGTGTAATGGACACAGGGGTAGTTCCAGGTTGAACTTAGATCTTGAATTCAACTTCTCGAGTTGGAGGAAGGCCAGGGAGTTCCTCGAGAAAAACATCAGAAAATTCAGATACAACAGGCATTTCAAGTAAACCAAAATCAAGCTCGTCTTGCAGTGCCATAACGGCGAAAATAGAGGTCAATTTCTTGTCTATCAATAGGATGGATCCTTTCTTAAACCTCGTAAATATAACCTACGGTTTTGACAATCTACCCAGGCTTCATGTTTTCCCAACCAATCTAGTCCTAAAACTAGATCGAGTTCACATTTGGGCAATACATATAGATTACAAGAGAAGGGTACATTTCGTATAGTTATTTGGCAGTTTCTATAGATGAAGTTAATCGGCAAGTTTCCACCTATTGGGTTTGAAACTACAAGGCTTGATTTTACAATTTCAGGTTTCAAATTTAGTTCGTCTAGCAGATATGAACAAACAAATGAATGTGTTGATCCCGAATCTATCAAAGCTTAAACAGGTTTAAGGTTTAGTTCAACCGTACCCGCAATGACATCGGGAGACACTTCTTCTTCTTTTCCACGAATGTGGTAGACACGAGCTGGGGCTCGGGATTCTTGATAAGTAGTAGCTTTCGAATGGGCAGCCTTGCCTTTCCCCGGATTACCCGACTGAGCTTGTCTCCGATTCTTGTTTTGGCTAGATGGCACAGAGCTAGGGTTGGAAAGTCAAACAAAAGACTGATAATTTCTTTTCGGACAATCCCAGATATAGTGATCACCAGCGCCACAAGAAAAACAGAGATTAGCTTGGGCTCGGCATTGACCGAAATGTTGCTTCTGACAGAACTTGCAAGTAGGAGCTTTTTTTGCATTTCTCGTACCGTTGACAGAAACAACTGAAATAGACATCTTATTTGAGTATTGAGATTGAGAATTACTCCGAGTAACAAGTATGTAAGTGGAGGATGATTCCTTCTAATATTTCGGCTTCTTTGACCACCAGAACTTGTCATCGCCTTTTCCCTTCTTGTCAGCCTGATAACCTCTGTTCTATTTCTCCGCGGTTCACATTTTAGATTTTGTGGCGATGACTCGATTCACAAGGATTTGAAAGTCTGTAATGTCGAGTGCAATGAACATCGGACTCAGTTCGTTGCTCAGACCATCAATGAACATTTTACACTTATCTTTCTCAGTTTTGATGTATTCCGAGCCATACTTGCAATATTTGCAGAAACCGGCAACATATTGTTCAATCGGCCGATTAGCCTGTTTCAGATACAGGAACTTCTTTCGGTGATCCACCAGATATTGCTCGCTAATGTACTTCTTTTTGAATTCTTCAACAAAGAATTTCTACGTGACAGACTCGGTAGGGGCGATCAGAGTCGTGGTTTCCCACCAACTTAGGGCTTCGTCGGCTAAGAGTGCAATCACACATTCAAGCTTATGCTCGTCCAAGCATTGAAGTTGTCTAGTCAGGATTTGTGCGGTTATTTCAAGCCAATTCTCAACTTCTTTCGGCTTTTCCTTATTCTCGCCAGTGAATGTATACGCTCGGTATTGCGCGATCTTGTCGATTAGGGCTCGACTCGGGGTAGCAATGATAAGTGTTGGTTGTTCTTGTCTGATGTTCATTACAAGCTGATCGAACATCTCCTTCATGCTAAGGAGGCATTCGCGTTGAGCAGATTGAAGGGTCGGATTTTCAAGTTGTTGTACGACTGGTTCTCGAGGTTGTCCTTAAGGTTGTTTTAGTTGAACCGGAGGTTCCGGGGGGTGCATATCGACACTATCCCTGTTGTTTGATGATCCATTGGGACTTTCATCATCACGAACTAGATTAGTTGCGGACATTCTATTAAGAATTCAAACAAAATCAGAATTAGAGAGCGGAATCACAAGCAGTTCGATATAAGACTCCTAGGTGGCATAGTAAGATCCTATATGATGCAATTTGCCCGATTTAGTCCGAGAATTGGCTAAACTAAGGCTTTAATACCAATTTATGTAAAACCCCTCGCCCGGTTATGAACGAGAGATGTCACATTCAAACAACAATAATCATATCTCATACATACAAACATGCTTAACAAACTAAAGTAATCAATCCAATTCATTACTTAGAACCTATCAACATGTGAATCAAACAAAGAAATACACAAGATCATTTAGACTAAAGTGGGCCATTTTAAACTTTTATATCATACAACTTAACTTAAATACATATCGTATAATTTGACCAAACAAGTAACTTACTCATGTATACATTAATGCATTCGAAAAACAATCTAATAAACATATGTGAGCATTCGGCTAATAAGTAATCAATCTAGGTACAATTGTACACTATATTACATCTCATGATACAATTAACATAATTCAATTACATTATCAAACATCCTAAACTATGATCATATAGTTCAAATTATACATGCTTGAAATCAATTGATCACTAACTTGTTCATGCTTATAATACATTTGAACCTTCAAGATCAATCAACCAATCCATATATACATTTAACTAGCAATCCTATATATATAATTCATTCGAACAATACACCTTACACATGAACACATTATAAACACATAACTCATTCATACTATTAAACTATATATACATATTAGTCATTAAGTCATTACATAGTATCCATCAAGATCGTTTCATAACATAACTTATCCTAGTCATTTACAAACCAAACTTATCAATTCCAAGTTCTATAATGCATATGATAAACTAACTTAGACTATGCAACCAACTAGGAGACTAAGCAAGATTATTCATAATTGTTCTTGACTTGTGAAGCTCTCGAGACAAAATCGATGGCTTTCGGATATCAAAGACATGTTATTTGGAAGAAGGAAACAAGAGAGTGATAAGTACACGTAATGTACTTAATGAGGTAGCCCTAAACATTACTAATTTCAATCTTTTAAAGTCTTATTCATGTTTCAAGTTTACTTTGCTAGGCTTAGGATACAGAAGATCACCTAGCTAGTCCATCATGTACAAGTAACTTAATTAGTTTTACATACAACTCAAGGCAACCTTACATGTATCATATAATTATTCCATCATACATATCACATGGGCAGCAAGCAAAACACATGAAATATATATATATATATATCATTTCATAAGTCATATAATCATTTCATTGTACATTTTTTCACATCTTTCAATTAGGGTCATTACCCAATTAGTACATATAGTCAAATATCATAGAATCACTTTACATATTTTCCCTTGGATGATTAATGAATTAGGTAATCAAGTCTTTCATATAACATGTAACTTTAGATGCTCAAAGCATCAAATATCTCAATTCAATCTTGACATATAACAGAGGATGCATAAGCATCGATGGTGACTTACCACCATTCCATTAACAAGGCGACTAACCACCTTACAGGTTCATAGGTGACTAACCACCATCCTGAATCAAAAAACAGAGGAGCTCAATGACTCTAAGGCATGCCCTTCTACCTATAGACACTAATCAACCAAGGACTTAACTTATCTTTTAATTCCAACAAGATCAATTACTTGTTTATCAAACAATTTACAAAGCCAAGTATCATATTCAATCATCCTTACATTATAAACACTCAAGGTCATGCTCAAACAATTTTCCAGCAAGCACATAGTATCATTTCAATCATATAGATCTCCAAAAACAGTTGCTAAGCATCACATATAAGTTCCTATCAAGTAGCACCAATGGCCATTCAAACATATCAAACCAAATAAATCAATAACAAGGCACTAGTACTAACATAACAATTTCTATAATTTGTTTCCTTTAAACCTTCTTCCTTTTTGTTAAATTACCAAACCATTGTTAAATTCATTGCATACTTCATTTTGAATCATCAAAGAATGAAAAGCACATTGGTTAGGATACTAATCCCAACCCTAAGTTAGCTACACTCACAAATACTTCCAAGCTAATTTGTATCCTTGATGGTGATGCATTTGCCCCTTCTTTTGGCTTGTTCAACCCTTGATTCTTCTAGTGTATCTTCACCAATTTGCTCTTGAATCATCACAAAACATATATAACACATATTAGGATTTAATTCAAACATATATACTCATTTACTTAATCAAAATCACCTAAACATATGAATCTGCCCCCTAAACTGGCAGATTGAGTAACACTTACTAATTTGTCCATAACCTTTTACTCACAACTCCAAATTAGGAGTTTTTTACCATTATAGAAAGCTTATTCACACACCTATAAAACCAATTATAGCACATAAGTTTATCATTTCCCTATCAATACAGTTTATTGTTTGAAAATAGATCCTTTTCAATAACCTATTTTTATCTATTTTTTAAATTTGTAACTTTAGTGTACAATTACCCTATAATTCATTATACATTTGTAACCCCCTTAGCCCAGCCTAGACGGTTGACCCGAACTACGAAGATTACACGGGGAAAACCAAAGTCAACCCGAAAGTCCACCTTGATTAACGACCCTTTTTTTTAACTTGTCTAGATGCACATTAACCCTAGGCGTACTCTTGAGGTAAGCATACTCAAAAATCACTAAAGCAATAAGGGACTCAATTGCTCACCATACGAATTTAGGGACCAAAATGTAAATTCTGGAAATTAAGAGGACTTAACAAATTTCAAGGTTACCAATATGAAATTAAACATATTACAAGCTTCCCTATCAAATTTCACCTTAAACGGACATTCCAAACTTAATGAATTGCATATACAAAATTCAGGACTAAAACATAAAGCTTGCAAAACATAAACCATACAAATCAGTGCCCAACGATCAAGTGTTTCGGAACGGGGGTTGACTGTTCCGAAACGCGGGTTCGTTTCGAAACTCGTTCCGAAACAGGGCTTGGCAGTAGCAAAAGTGTTTCGAAACGGCCCCTACCCGTTTCGTTACACAAGGGCCATTACAGGCCCTTGTTTCGAAACGGTAGTGCCCGTTCCGATACAGGCTGCCCAGAAAGTGCAAAATTTTCCGGTTTAACATACATTCGACCAATCAAACACATCCCTATGACCTTCTAATCATGCCAACAAGTCATCATACATTAAAGGAACATAATTGCATCATCAAAACCCATTCATGGCATCAATTAGGAAAACCACAAGTCTATAGGCATGCATCCTAATATTGGAAATCAAGCAATCATCAAATCTTCAAAACAAATACCAAATGGCCATTTACATGTTTTAAACATCATAGGCATCATACCAAACTTAGGGAGTCCAAAACATCTCCCAACAACACAACCTAGGTTCCCATTTCCAAATATCAAAGACTATTAATGTTGTGAAAATGTCACCATACATGAGCTTAGCTTTCCCTTGGATTACTTGCCCTCCTTGCTGCCCACAAACACCTCAATTATATGTATTACTGGTTCAAGAAAGAGAGCGTAAGCACAAATGCTTAGTGAGGCATGCTCTAAAGAAACCACTCAATATTGCATTTTATAAAACACCTTTCACAAGGCCTTTTCAACACACAACATCAAGTCTCATGCAACAATGCATATACAACAAGCATCTCATGCTTAAATAACATTAACATGTCATATTGGCTTCCAAGTGATACCATAACCATTTTTCAACACAAAACACAATCGGATACGTGGATTACAAGCGCTGTCCCATACGCTTCATACACACTACCAAACACTCAAGGTGGAGTTTACCGGTACAATCACAACCCTCAACACCCGTGATGGAGTTTAACGGTACAATCACAACCCCTCCACATCACTCATTGGTAGTTGTATAACATCACTAACGAGAACACGGGACACACAACACAAGATCCTCACATAGCATTTTAACCACCATTATGATCTTAGACATCTCGTTAGTGTACTTGGATGGAGTTTACGGTACCATTACAACCCCTCAACATCAAAGGCGACTTTATTCACAGTGCACCCAATCCTATAGCCGGCTAACTATATCCGATTCAAGTACTTTAAAACCAACACATCACTTGCCAATATACATCATTTACCATCATCATTCCACTGTTTTTAAGCATCAAACAAAGCCATTAAACCATCATGCATCACTATGCATCAAAACCACATTTATCAATGTCAAACCAAGGATCTCTTACCTTGAGCATCCTTCAACACATGGCTTACAAAACCAGCATCAATCATGCTAAAACATGCTTTTAAAACAGAATTTAAACATGCAAATTAAACACATTGCATCCAACCATCTCATGGTTCATCAAAGAGAGAATTTCTCCGAAAACTTACTCTTGAGCTTAGTTAAGTTGCTTAGACTTAAACTAAGCTCCCAAAACCTTCAAACATTGGTTTCAAAGCTGAAAACCAAACTTCACTCACCAATTCCGTTTCGCAAGCTTGTCGAAACGTCGTTCAAGCCTCCGAATCAACACCACAAGGATCCGAAGATGTCTCCCCTGTTTTAAACACATCAAAGCAGAGGATTAATGCATCATCATGCATTAAAATCTTCAGCCATTACACCTAAACTCGCTGCTCTCACCAAAACTCACATTTCGGCTACCAAACACAACCAATATCACATCCAAACACCAAGATCACCCCAAAAACCATCATTTTCACCAATAAAAACTTAGGAAAATCAACCTATTTGGGATTGCATTGATTAACCTCAATTACACATCATTAAACATCCAAAATACATTAAAAAGACATCTCAAAACAGAGCCCAAACATTCATCACGAATTTCTTTAAGATTTAATCAAAATCTCAAGTTTTAAGTCAAAATCAAGATCACAACATCAAAGCCTTTTATAAAACTCAATTTAAGGATTGAGAACTTGAGAATTTCAGTAAAGAAATGAGTATTTAGAGGAGAAGAACTTTCATACCTCTAAATGTGGATTTCTCCTTGTTCAGAGCCAAAATCCTTGAAAATTCAATATGCAAATGAAGAGGATTTGATGTAGAAATGATTATGAATCATTTGAGGATTGAAATCTCATCATTTGGTGTGAAAATCAAAAGAAAAGCTGCTGTGGAAATGTGTTTAGCTGAGGGAATTTTTAGAGAAAATGAAATGGGAAAATTTTAGCAAAAGTTAGTTATGAAACTAAAATATGGTTTTTCCCTCTTTTCTTTTTATTAATTAAACATTAAATGAGTCATTAAAATTAAGAAAAATCTGGAGAAATCATTCCTTGGGTAAATTAGCTCCTTAAAGATTCAAAGTTTCAATCCTTTCAAAACAGTCACGAACTTTTCAAAAATTACATTTTAGTCACTAATTCGAAATGTCATATTTCCAAGCCTTATTTTGTAAAATTGATTTCACCACTCTCTTATATATATTAAAAGAGGATTTTTAGATATTTTTCCATATTTTTAATGCATCCCGAACTAGGCTTTCCCTAAAATCACCTTTTATATTCGAACCGAAAATTAGACCGGTCCGGTTCAGACCCTAAACTTCCAAGCCCAAAATTGGGGTGTTACAACTCTCCCCCCTTAAGAAATTTCATCCTAGAAATTTACCTGGAGGAGAAAGGTATGGAAACTGCTTCTCCATGTCATCCCTCTTTTCCCACGTGGCTTCCTCAGCACCACGATGCTTCCACAACACCTTTACCAACTCAATGGTCGTGCCTCGAAGTACCTTACTGTCCGAGTCCAGAATTTCCACTGGTTCCTCATCATAGGTCAAATCTGGATTCAACTCCACTTCCTCCACAGGCATAACATGCGAAGGATCCGATCTATACCTCCGAAGCATAGAGACATGAAACACATCATGAATCTTTTCCAACTCTTGCGGTAACCTCAACTTGTACGCAACAGGACCCACACGCTCAATCACCTCATATGGTCCAATGTACCAAGGGCTCAACTTACCCTTTCGGCCAAACCTCATCACCTTTTTCCAAGGCGAAACTTTCAAAAACACACGGTCACCCACCGCATACTCAATCTCCTTACGCTTCAAATCCGCGTAAGACTTCTGTCGATCAGAAGCTGCCTTCAATCGCTCACAAATGAGCTTCACCTTCTCGGTGGTTCCTTTCAACAAAGCTGGCATTGAAACCAACTTCTGACCTGTTTCAGCCCAACAAAGAGGAGTTCTGCACTTCCTCCCGTACAAAGCCTCATAAGGTGCCATTTGAATACTTGCCTGGTAGCTATTGTTATAAGCAAACTCCACCAAAGGCAAATGCTTCTCCCAAGAACCTTGAAACTCAATCACACAGCACCTCAACATATCCTCCAACACCTGAATAACACGCTCAGACTGTCCATCCGACTGTGGATGATAAGAAGTACTGAAATTCAGCCGTGTACCCAAAGCCTGGTGCAAACACTGCCAGAAACGCGATGTAAACCTCGGATCTCTATCCGACACAATCGACTTTGGTACACCATGCAGCTGCACAATCTCAGCAATGTACAGCTCCGCAAGCTTATCCAAAGTATACGTAGTATGCACAGGCAAGAAATGCGCACACTTCGACAGGCGATCCACAATCACCCACACCGAATTCTTCTTCGATGGCGACAAAGGTAATCCAGACACAAAGTCCATGGTAATCCTTTCCCACTTCCACTCAGGAATCATCAACGGTTGCAACAACCCATAAGGAAACTGATGCTCAGCCTTAACTCGCTGACAAACCATGCACTTACTCACATACTCAGCAACATCTTTCATTAAACCCACCCAATAGTACTCATCTCTAAGATCACGATACATCTTAGTACTACTAGGGTGCATAGCAAAAGGACTACTATGAGCTTCAGTAAGAATAGCACGCCTCAACTCAGCATCATTGGGCACTACTATTAGACTCCCAAAATATAAAACTCCATATTCATTAAAGCAAAATTCCGATGGCCTATCCTCAGCAATATCCTGAACATGTGGCACCAAGGAATCATCCAACAACTGCTTATGTTGCGTGTAAAATAGTCTATCGCAATTATAGTGCAAATATATACGACGCAAGTAGTAAAGTGATACGAAGTATCGGATATCGTCTCCACAGGGATTGGGCTAATGACTTCACCTAAATTCACTGCACGAAGTAAAGGAAATAATTATGAGAAGTTGTCACGAATAATAATGTAAAAACGCAAATAAAGGAATTGAAATATCAAGATAGAGAGAATGGGCTGGTATTGAATTGCTCAGTAGTGCAGGTATTGAATTGCTTAGGATCTCCAGTTCTGTCGTCGCACCCGTCGCCGACAGCACCTGTCGCGGCGTCTGTCCGTTAGCTGTCGCGGCAGCGAACACTAACTCAGTACTTCAAGCTTGGCAAGAATCCCAGATCTGCCTTGCCCTATCCCTAGGCACAAGTCTGTCAATGATCACGTCTTTGATGATACCTCCCGGCGTGAATCGAAGGATGAACACCGATGTGTATGAATTCTTCCTTAGCCACTTAACCTCGCCCTATCCCTAGGCACGAGATGGTTCAACTATAAACTAGAGAACGCGCTCTTATCTCTTTCGTATACTTAACTCTCCCGATGCTAAGTAAATGGATAACCTCACAATGCTCTCCCGATGCTCTTGCAAGATATTGAAACCAAGATAAAAGAACTTGAAGTTTATTTTATTGAACTTGAAAAATCCTAAAACAAAGCAACCCTTGCAACTACTTTACAAAACAACCCGTAGCCCTAGGGGGTTTTTAGAACATGTCGGTGACAGGTAAACGGCAGGGTTTTTGGTTTCGGTTATGGGGTAATCGGTTATGCCCTAGGTTAAATCTATGCCCTTATATAAGCTTTGGGCTCAAGTTATCTAAGGTATCAAGGATTACAACTTTAATTAAAAGTGAGATTCTAATAAAGACTAAATCTCTAAAGTCTCCTACTTTCCAGTCGCATCCTTATTTTGTGGGAATTCCTTTCCTTGAGCTTTGGCTTGACATATCTTTTGATCCGGGGCTTGGAAAAATATTTGGCCTTCACACGACAGACGAGCAGATTTTTCTCTATCTATCGAGGTCCACTTTGCTTTTCCTCTTCATAAGTCTGCTGTCACCATGCTGTCACGACAGGTCCATGACAGGTTCGTCTTCTTCGGCTGCTTGTTCAGTTCAGCTTTCCTGCTTATCTGCCCTGCGCCTGCCTTCAACATCTACTATGGCAGATACCTGCAAAAATAACCATCTTTCAGTAGAATCCGTGCCTTTTATATAATTGTGATGTTTTATTGAAAACTAACCTAAATGCAATGCAATGATGCTTGAATGCAGCAGAAATATGGGTTAAAAAGGGTGTAAATAATAGAACTTTTACACACTCAACACACCCCTAAACTCAAGTTTTTGCTTGCCCTCAAGCAATGAAGACTTAAAAGAAAACTGAAAATTTTTGTGTTGGCCTTCAAACAGTGAACTGTCCCTTACCTGTCGCTCATTCTCTATGGCGGCAGCAACCTGTCGGAAAGGTTAGGATCTGTCCAGAATCTCCCTATAGCTCTCGTGCAGTGTGTGCATGCTTGTGAACAGTTATATGCTAAGACTCTCTTAGTTTCACTAGAATATTCAACTCCTTAACTCGAATTTTTATGCTAAAGTTTACTTTCTTTTAGAAGGCACATTTTCATGCTTCTTTTTCTTCTATTTTCAAGCTAAGTTGTTCTAGAGCCAGTGTTGGGCACCTCTAGTTAGCTTCCTAGAGCCGGTTTCGGGCACCTCTAGGTTTTTGATTTTCTTTTGCTAAACTTCTTTCCTAGAGCCAGTTTTAGGCACCTCTAGGGGCTATTCAAGTTCTAAGCATCCTACTCTAGTTTGGCTAAAAGAAATCTAAGCAATATAACAGTCACAAAAGTGTTTAAGTTTTCAAAACTATAGAAAGGCTCTAAACTTTTCCTTAACTTGTCCTAAAGATGCTGCCACGAAAGAGCCGTCATGACAGGTAAGTTAACTTCAAAGTTTTTAAGCCAACAGTTTAAATTTTCTGATTTTTTTTAAAAGAACTTAAATAAATAACACAACAATTAATAAAAAGACTTAAAACTCCATTGATGATGGAGGGTTGCCACCCCCAAACTCAAGGGTTGCATTGCCCTCAATGCAAAATGACATGAAAAATAAAGAAAAACAAGATAAATAAAAGTACATCACAAAAGATAAGGCAGGCAGCATTAAAGGAAAAATAAAAACTTAAATTTTCACTCGCTGTCCTCGCTGCTGCTGCTGACGCGGATCTGATGGCGGCGTCTGCGCTGTGGAGGGGGCTGGGCAGGTTCCAGAGCAGGTTGGTCAGCAAGTTCATCAGCCGGTGGAGGGGCTAGTTCATTGGCAGGTTGAGGGGCAGGTTGAGGGGCAGGTTGCTCCACTAGCCGGACGTCGGAACTGCTACCGCTGTCCCATGAGCTGCTGGTGATGGTGGCTTTGGGCAGCCTTTTCTTGTGCGCCACGTGCTTAATTCGCTTAACCCTCGTAAAGTCGCTCTCCAAATTCCTCCGGATAAGAGGGCTGTCATTAGTGGCAGGTCTCTTGGTTCCTCGAGGGGAGGTGTCTGCTGGTGGGCTGCCTTCTGCCGTTGGGGCAGGGGTTGGTGTGGGAGCGGCAGAATGCATATGGGGAGAGACAAGTGGTGTGGGAGTAGGGGAGGGGATATGGAAATAATGGGCGGGGAAGGTGGGGAAGATGACATCCGAATAATGTAAAGTATTAGTAATGAAATTTACCGTTGCATTTGAGAAGTCACGGATAAAAGTCATCAAACCCATTTGGCGCTCCTCTATCCTTAGGATGGCAGCAAGGATGTGTACAGACGGATCTGTCGGAGCGGTGTCGGCGGCAGCATCTGGGGCAGGTTCGGTGGCAGGTTCATCATCGGAATCAGCAGGAGGGGCATTGGGGTCGAAGGCATTGATGGGTGATACGACTATGACCTCCATGAGGCTGGAGATGTTGTTGTCAGTCCAGCCGCTGCCTGTCTTGATTTTGTCGGAGGGCTCCTCTGGTACGGCAGCACAGCGGCAGAGGGCGGTTATGGTGAACGGCAGGCAGAGTCGTGAGTCTGAGCGGAAAGCACAATCGAGGATGCTGTCCCTCATGTACCTGCCCACATTGATGGGCCTGTCATGCATAATCGAGTGAATGAGGGTCAAGCGCTGTCGGTTGACTGTCGTATGGTGGGACGAGGGCAGGATACGCTTTTTGATGAAAGCGTTCCATAGTTTTGCTTCAGGGAGTAGCTGCGCCCTATTGACGGAGTGGGGATTCTTCTTGCTGGTGGTCCATGTCGTCCCAGCCTCTGTCAGCTCCCTCATGACAGCATCATGGGCAGCAGCGTCGAGGGTGTCCCAAAATTGTTGGTGAGCATCATCATTGGGGCCAAAGAAGAGGCCGAACACATGGTTGATGCTGTTGGCGGTAATGGGCACGTCCACTCCTCGGACAGTGACAGATGTCGCTGTTTTGCTATCGATGGCCTCGTAAAATTCTCGGACCAAGGTATCATTTAACTCTGCCGGCTGCTCGGCAAAGTCCTCCCATAGCTGTGCCGTTATGGCTTTCATAATGAACGGCCGCAGACCCATATGAGGGGCATCTCTGTTGTATATAAAGCCACGCTCCTCCCATAGTTCCTTTTTGGCGAATGGTGATGCTGCTGCTGAAGAAGAAGTGGCAGCAGTGTTTTGACGGGTTTGTCTCGATGACATTTTGGTTGCAAGGGCTGAAAAAGAGAGAAAATAGATAAAACTAGAGGAGAATAACAAGAGAGAAAATATCAGAAGTGATGAAAAATGAAAATGGGAAGGGGTTTATATAGCGGTCGAGTAGCTGCCCATTTAATGCCGCAACGGCAGGCGGGAATAACGGGGCGGCAGATTGAATGTAGCGTGTCTGACGCGTCTGACACGCATTTATGCATCTGCTATGTGTCTGCCGCACGCTTCTGCGTCTGCCGTGACAGTCTGTTGATAGCCTGTCATATCCGTCTGCGGCGGCAGCCGAAACGACAGGTTTTCATAAATGGGCTTTAGTGGGCTGATGGATGGGCGGTGGGCTTGGATCACTTCTCCATTTCTTCTTGACTCCTTTATTTCCTAAAAACTGAAATTAGAAAAAACAAAACATTATTCGAATAAAATAAACCTAATTTCCTAATAAATAATAATAAATAATAAAATAAATAAAAATAAAAATTAGGTTAAATTAGGGATGCCTTGTGGGGCATCACCTAAAGTAACCACTTCTTGTATTCCTGGGGCTTCAGTCCCCTGATAATGCTTGAGGCGTTGTCCATTGACTTTGAATTGGTGCCCGTCCTTTAATGATTTAATTGTAATGGCACCATGGGGAAAAACTTGAACCACTTGGAACGGGCCAGACCATCTAGATTTGAGCTTCCCTGGAAAGAGTTTCAACCTAGAATTAAACAACAACACAAGCTGCCCTGGGTAGAACTGTCGTGGCAGCATCTTCTTGTCATGCCACTTCTTAGTCTTTTCCTTGTAAATCCTTGCATTGTCGTAGGCCATTGTCCGTATTTCATCGATCTCATTCAAATCTAATAGCCTTTTTTCGCCTGCCTTGTCCAAGTCCATGTTTACTGCCTTGATTGCCCAATATGCCTTGTGCTCTATCTCGACAGGCAGGTGACAAGTTTTCCCATAAATCAAACGGTATGGAGACATGCCCAATGGAGTCTTGAAAGCTGTTCTGTATGCCCATAATGCATCATTCAGAAGTAAAGACCAATCTTTCCTAGTCGGTTTGACCATCTTTTCAAGAATGTTCTTCACTTCCCTATTGGATATCTCAGCCTGTCCATTGGTCTGTGGGTGGTATGCTGTCGCGATCCTGTGCTTGACACCATATTTCTTCAAGGCGGCAGCAATTACCCTATTATCGAAATGTCTCCCTTCATCACTGATAATCGCCCTAGGGATGCCAAATCTAGAAAAGATGTTTTTGTGCAAAAATTTTGGACCGTTTTGGCATCATTCTTTTGAGTTCCGATTGCTTCTACCCACTTGGAGACATAATCCACTGCTAGGAGGATGTAAAGATTTCCACATGAAGATGGAAAAGGTCCCATAAAATCAATCCCCCAAACGTCGAAGATCTCGACTTCTAGGATATTCTGCAGTGGCATCTCGTTTCTCCTTGAGATGTTACCTGTCCGCTGACACCTGTCACAGTTCTTGTAAAAGTCCTGTGCATCTTTATATAGTGTCGGCCAGTAGAACCCTGACTGCAGCACCTTGGCAGCAGTTTTATTACCTCCTAAGTGGCCTCCATATTGTGAAGCATGACAGTGATGGAGAATGTCTTCTTGCTCTTCCTGTGGTACACACCTCCTTATAACCTGATCTGCACACATTTTGAAAAGAAGAGGTTCGTCCCAATAATAATGCTTAACATCATTTTGGAACCTCTTCCTGGCTTGATAATTAAGATCAGAAGGTAATATTCCGCTAACTATAAAATTAACGAAATCAGCATACCAGGGAAGGTCAGAAGACTTACCTGCCGCCATGGCTGTCGCGACAGCGATTGCGGCAGCAAAGAGCTGCTCATCTGGGAAGGTCTCCAATATGTGTGTCTCATCGAATGGTAGACTCTGTCCCTTCTCCAACCTCGACAAGTGATCTGCCACCTGATTTTCTGTCCCTTTTTTTTCTTTGATCTCAAGGTCGAATTCTTGTAATAGCAAGATCCACCGTATCAATCTAGGCTTGGCATCCTTCTTTGCGAACAAGTACTTAAGGGCAGAATGGTCGGTGTGCACTATTACCTTCGTTCCAAGTATATAAGAACGAAACTTGTCGATGGAAAACACCACAGCTAACAGCTCCTTTTCTGTGGTGGTATAGTTCACTTGGGCATCATTCAATGTTTTGCTGGCGTAGTATATGACATGAAACAGCCTGTCCTTGCGCTGCCCAAGTGCTGCCCCGACAACATAGTCACTGGCATCACACATGATCTCAAATGGTTGTGTCCAGTCTGGTGGCTGTACTATGGGGGCTGTCACTAGCTTTTCCTTCAGAACCTTGAATGCTTCAGTACATTCTTTGTTAAAGTCAAAGGGTCGGTTCTGCTCTAAGAGATGACATAGGGGCTTCGTGATTTTTGAGAAATTCGCAATAAATCTCCTATAAAAACCAGCATGCCCTAGAAAACTCCTAATGCCCTTGACTGTGGTTGGCAGCGGCAGCTTCTCAATTACCTCTATTTTGGCCCTGTCGACTTCTATCCCACGGCAGCTAATCTTATGGCCAAGGACTATCCCCTCATCCACCATAAAGTGGCATTTTTCCCAATTTAAAACAAGATTAGCTTTTTCACATCTTTCAAGTACCTTTTGAAGGTTGCTAAGGCAGCTCTCAAAATCGTCTCCAAAGACGGAAAAATCATCCATGAAAATCTCAAGGAAGTCCTCTACCATGTCGGAGAATATAGCCATCATGCATCTTTGGAAGGTGGCAGGTGCATTACAGAGTCCAAACGGCATCCTCCTAAACACGTATGTACCGTAGGGGCATGTGAACGTCGTTTTCTCTTGATCCTCTGGTGCAATAGCAATTTGATTGTAACCTGAGTAACCATCAAGAAAACAATAGTAAGGTTTACCCGCTAATCTATCAAGCATTTGATCAATAAAGGGTAAAGGAAAGTGGTCCTTTCGGGTAGCTTTATTAAGCTTCCGATAGTCCATACAAACCCTCCAACCGGTCACAGTCCTGGTTGGGATTAACTCATTGTTTTCGTTGGTTATCACGGTCATGCCTCCTTTCTTGGGAACACATTGCACCGGGCTTACCCATTTGCTGTCGGAGATGGCGTAAATAATACCAGCATCTAACCATTTAATGATCTCCTTACGCACTACCTCCTTCATCGCATGGTTTAACCGCCTTTGGGCATCTATAGTCGGCTTATGATCTTCCTGAAGGAGGATTTTCTGCATGCATAACGCCGGACTAATGCCTTGAATGTCTGCTATCGTCCATCCAATCGCCTTCTTGTGCTGCCTTAACATGTCGATCAGCTGTCGTTCCTGCTCCTGCGACAGCTTAGCAGAGATGATTACGGGCAGTGTGTCATCACAACCAAGATAAGCATATTTAAGCTGCCCTGGCAGGGGCTTAAGTTCTAAGACAGGTGGTTCCACAGTAGATGACTTTTGGATTAAATGGTTATCCGAAGTGTAATTCAAGAGTTCGAATAACTTACCTGGACGATGGTCTAACCAGTCTACCTCCTCATGACCTTCAGTATCAGATGTATCGGATTCAGAGGAGTCGCTGCCTTCGGTGCTGTCGTCGTTGCTGTCGTCATTGCTGTCGTGACAGGCCTGTAGATGGCTGTCGCAGCAGTGACCAAATTTTATATCACGGCAGCCCGACCTGATGCAGGGTTGATCAAAGGTCACCTCAATGATGGCCTTGCATTCCTCATCCACATCAGCATGTTTCATCGCTTGGAGAACATTCAACTTAATTTCTTGATCGTTCACGCGCATGGTGAGCTCTCCTTTCTCCACATCAATCAACGATCTTCCCGTGGCTAAGAAGGGTCGCCCAAGGATGACTGGTGCGTTTTCGTCTGCCTCACAGTCTAAGATAAGAAAGTCAGCAGGAAATATAAGCTTATCCACTCTTACCAAAATATCTTCAATTTTTCCCTCGGGGTGAACGTAAGAGCGGTCGGCTAGCTGTAGGGTAACTGTCGTGGGTCGCGCCTTGCCAATACCTAGTTTCTGAAAAACAGATTTGGGCATTAGATTAACACTAGCACCAAGATCACATAATGCCTTACCCACAAATCTGTCGCCGATTACGCAAGGTATGATGAAGCTCCCCGGATCCTTCTTTTTCTGGGGTGGCTGCCGATGAAGAATACTCATGCAACCTTCTTGCATCCTTACCGTTTCAAATTCCCCAAGTTTAGATTTTTTCGACATCACATCCTTGAGAAATTTAGCATAACCGGGCATCTCCCTAACAGCATCTAACAACGGAATATTAATATGAACCTGTTTAAAAATATCATAAATCTTTTTAAGCTGAGATTCATGCTTAGCTTGCTGTATCCGTTGCGGAAAAGGTGGTGGAGGACGGTAATCAGCAATGCGTCCTTCCCACTGCATGCGAATCTGAGGACGATACTCATCTTTTTTCTCCTCTGTCGCTTCTGCTGTCGTGACAGGCTCATCGGCAGCAGTCTGTTTATCACCTGTCGGGACAGCTTCCTCGGCAGGTTTATCCAAGGCAGGTTCCTTTTCTGTTTCAGCTTCTTTTTCCGGCCCTGGTAACTTTTTCCCACTCCTAGTAGTAATCGCCTTACATTGCTCATGTGTGGGCGGTCTAGCATTTTCAGTATTGCTAGGGAATCCTCCATTCTGCCGTGGCTTAATATGCTGCGACACCTGACCCATTTGTGTCTCTAGAGATTTCAAGGTAGCCTCATGATTTTTCATTCTCATCTTGGTTTCATCCATAAAGTTTTCCGTCTTCTTGACAAACTGATTAATATTCTCCATATACGTACCAGTCTGAGACATAAAGGTGGCCAGAGTCTGTTCCAATATACTACTCGTGGCAGGTGGTGGTTGCTGTTGTTGCTGAGGTGGCAGGTTCTGCGGCAGGTCCTGCGGCAGATGCTGTCGCGTCAACAATCTAGGACCCCCTGATTCTGATTATACGCTTGTGGATTCAGGGCGTTGTTGGGGTTACTCCAGGAGAATTTGGGATCCTTCCTCCAATTGGGATTATAGTTGTTGGAATTGTAGTTTGGCTTGTAATTTCCAACATATTTTCCCTCTTCTATATTTATTGGGCAATCATCCCTACTATGATTTCCCTCACAAGTAGCACAAACTTCCTCGACAGCAAATCCTTGTAATTCATCATCATTTAATAACTTTTTCATGGCTTTAGTAAGGAATGCTACCTGCGATTTCATAGTGCTGTCGGCCTCATAGTCCTTGACAGCAAGTACCCGTTTACCCCCTCTTCTTGCGGTTGGAAACTGCTCCTCATTCTTAGCCAGATGTTTCAAAACTTGCAGGGCCTCGTCCGGATCTTTATCCAATAATAGTCCATTCGCTGCAAAATCAATTCGAATGCGAGTTTGTAAGTTAGCAGCATTATAAAACTTAGTTACCTGATTCCAGACGGGGAATCCATGCATTGGGCAGTTTCGAAGAAGAGTTGTAAATCTGTCCCAGGCCTCGTGCATTGGCTCGTCATCTTCCTGTTGAAAAGTAGCAATTTCATTACGTAATCGCTTAGCTAAATGAGAAGGATTAAAACGAGACAAAAATTCACGAGTTAAATCTGCCCAAGTCATAATAGAACCCGGTGTAAGTTTATTCCACCAAGTTTTAGCTCTATCCCTCAATGAATGGGGAAATAACCGAAGCCTCAGTATCTCCGGACTAACTCCTGGCAGTCTAAACGAACCACAGATCTCCTGGAACGTTTTGAGATGCTCCCTAGCATCTTCTGTCGCAGAACCACTAAACTGCCCGGCGTTGTTGATCATACTAAACATGACAGGTTTAAGCTCGAAGTTGTCAACATCAATATCCGGCAGCGTGGTCTCGAGCTCTACATGATCGTTCAGCATGTAGTCACGACATGACCGTCGTCCACCTGCCGCGGGCGGGTCACCGACAGGCGGTACACCATCACCAACAGGCTGATTACGGGCCATCTGCTCTAGCTGTTTCTCAAGGTATTCGTTCCGGTCTAAGAGGTGGCGAATCTGTTTCTTAAGATTAAAGGAACGTTCGATCTCCGGATCTAATTTATACTCAGGATCTTCACCTCTTTTCGATCTGCGCATAAATAGGAAAACCTTGTGAAAAGCAAGAGTTTAAAACACAAAAGAAAAATTAAAGAAAAAATAAAAATAAGAACAAAAACGAAAATAAAAACAAAAAGTGCAAGGAAAGAAAGATGTAGTTATGTTGCCAATCCCCGGCAACGGCGCCAAAAACTTGTTGCGTGTAAAATAGTCTATCGCAATTATAGTGCAAGTATACACGACGCAAGTAGTAAAGTGATACGAAGTATCGGATATCGTCTCCACAGGGATTGGGCTAATGACTTCACCTAAATTCACTCCACGAAGTAAAGGAAATAATTATGAGAAGTTGTCACGAATAATAATGTAAAAACGCAAATAAAGGAATTGAAATATCAAGATAGAGAGAATGGGCTGGTATTGAATTGCTCAGTAGTGCAGGTATTGAATTGCTTAGGATCTCCAGTTCTGTCGTCGCACCCGTCGCCGACAGCACCTGTCGCGGCGTCTGTCCGTTAGCTGTCGCGGCAGCGAACACTAACTCAGTACTTCAAGCTTGGCAAGAATCCCAGATCTGCCTTGCCCTATCCCTAGGCACAAGTCTGTCAATGATCACGTCTTTGATGATACCTCCCGGCGTGAATCGAAGGATGAACACCGATGTGTATGAATTCTTCCTTAGCCACTTAACCTCGCCCTATCCCTAGGCACGAGATGGTTCAACTATAAACTAGAGAACGCGCTCTTATCTCTTTCGTATACTTAACTCTCCCGATGCTAAGTAAATGGATAACCTCACAATGCTCTCCCGATGCTCTTGCAAGATATTAAAACCAAGATAAAAGAACTTGAAGTTTATTTTATTGAACTTGAAAAATCCTAAAACAAAGCAACCCTTGCAACTACTTTACAAAACAACCCGTAGCCCTAGGGGGTTTTTAGAACATGTCGGTGACAGGTAAACGGCAGGGGTTTTTGGTTTCGGTTATGGGGTAATAGGTTATGCCCTAGGTTAAATCTATGCCCTTATATAAGCTTTGGGCTCAAGTTATCTAAGGTATCAAGGATTACAACTTTAATTAAAAGTAAGATTCTAATAAAGACTAAATCTCTAAAGTCTCCTACTTTCCTGCCGCATCCTTATTTTGTGGGAATTCCTTTCCTTGAGCTTTGGCTTGACATATCTTTTGATCCGGGGCTTGGAAAATATTTGGCCTTCACACGACAGACGAGCAGATTTTTCTCTATCTATCGAGGTCCACTTTGCTTTTCCTCTTCATAAGTCTGCTGTCACCATGCTGTCACGACAGGTCCATGACAGGTTCGTCTTCTTCGGCTGCTTGTCCAGTTCAGCTTTCCTGCTTATCTGCCATGCGCCTGCCTTCAACATCTACTGTGGCAAATACCTGCAAAAAATAACCATCTTTCAGTAGAATCCGTGCCTTTTATATAATGGTGATGTTTTATTGAAAACTAACCTAAATGCAATGCAATGATGCTTGAATGCAGCAGAAATATGGGTTAAAAAGGGTGTAAATAATAGAACTTTTACACACTCAACAGCTTATCCTTTATCAACTGAACTAAGGATGGTTTCACTTGCAACTCAGCCACAAGACCAGCATCACACGAAATACTCAAGCTGGCAAACATAGCCCTCAACTCCACTGCTACCTTCCTACTCAAGGCATCCGCTACAACATTAGCTTTACCCGGATGGTACTCGATCGTCAAATTGTAATCCTTAAGAAACTCCACCCTACGTCATTGCCTAAGATTCAACTCTTTCTGAGACATCATATACTTCAAACTCTTGTGATCCGTGTACATAGTACACTTCTCACCATACAGGTAATATCTCCAATTTTTCAAAGCAAAAACCATCGCAGCTAACTCAATGTCATGCGTAGGATAATTGCGCTCATGCACCTTCCACTGGTGCGATGCATAAGCCACCACCTTACCCTCTTGCATCAACACACACCCCAAACCAACGTAGGATGCGTCACTATACACCACAAACTCTTTCCCTGATTCTGGCTGAACCAAGATGGGAGCTTGCGTCAAAGCTGCCTTCAACTTCTCAAAAGCCTGCTGTCTCGCTTCCGTCCACTCAAACTTAACATCCTTCTGCAACAACTTCGTCAAAGGTGCAGCAATCTTTGAAAATCCATCCACGAACCTCCGGTAGTATCCCGCCAAACCAAGGAAACTACGGACCTCATGAACAGACTTAGGAGGCTTCCAATTCATCACTGCCTCAACCTTCTGAGGATCAACACGAAACTCCTCAGTAGAAACCACATGACCAAGGAACACTTCTCTGAGCCAAAACTCACACTTGCTCAGCTTGGCATAAAGCTGATTCTCCAACAAAGCCTGCAACACAATCCTCAAATGCCCCTCATGCTCCTCCTCAATACGAGAGTACACGAGAATACCATCAATGAAAACCACAACAAATTTATCCCAGTATTCATGGAACACTCTATTCATCATGTCCATGAAAGCTGCAGGAGCATTCGTCAACCCAAACGACATCACAAGGAACTCATAATGCCCATACCTCGTTCTGAAGGCTGTCTTTGGCACATCCACATCCTTCACCTTCAACTGGTAATACCATGACCTTAAGTCAATTTTAGAGAACACAGCCGCTCCCCGAAATTGATCAAAAAGATCATCAATCCTCAGCGATGGATACCGATTCTTGATAGTCAACTTGTTAAGCTGGCGGTAATCGATGCACATTCTCATAGTACCATCCTTTTTCTTCACAAACAAGACCGGTGCACCCCAAGGTGACACACTCGGCCGAATGAAACCACGATCAAGCAACTCCTGAAGTTGCTCCTTCAACTCTTTAGGTGCCATTCGATAAGGAGTAATGGACACTGGAGTTGTGTTTTCATACAGCTCAATTCCAAACTCCACTTCGCGATTAAGAGGCAACCCAGGTAACTCCTACGGAAACACACCAGGAAACTCTCGCACAATCCTGATATCTTGAACTCGCAACTCCTTAGAGTTAGGATTCATTACAAAGGCTAGATAGGCTTCACAACCTTGCCTCAGCATTCGGCTTGCTTCCAAAGTAGACACAACATTGGCAAGAAACTTCACAATCTCACCAACCACCACTACCTCATAATCAGCTGCAAGCTTCAACGAAACTCGCTTGTTCTCAAAATCCACCACAGCTCGATGTTCAACAAGCCAATCCATACCAAGGATTACATCAAAACCATAGAAAGGCAATTCTATAAGATCAACGTGAAAAACATGGTTTTGCACAACCAAGGGACATCTTCTATAAAGCTTTCGTGTCACAACGGTCTCACCAAAAGAACTAGTTACACGCATACCAACATCCAAAGACTCAACAGGCAAACCAAGCAATTGAGCATGCTCCCGCAATATGTATGAGTGTGTAGATCCAGAATCAATCAAGGAAAGTAATGACAAGGATTGCAAAGTGAAGGTACCTGCGATCACATCCGTGTCATTTCTTCCCTCCCGCTGCGCATACACTCGAGCCTGGCCTCCACCCTCAGGTTGGACAGCCACCACATGAGCTACATTCCTTCCACCATCCTCTCTATGCAGGAAGTTACCACGGCCGTGCCCACGACCTCTCTATGGTGCAACAACTCCAGGAGCACGTCCCTGACCACCACCGGCCAACAGAGGACACTCCCTCCTCATGTGATCCACCGAACCACAGTTCCAGCACGAATTACCGGTCACTACAACAGGAGCCTGCACCTCTCTCGCTGCCCGAGGACAATCACGCCTCAGGTGGCCACGCGATCCACACGCCCAGCATGTGTTTTGATCAGCTCTCGCCCTGTCTCCTTGAACAGGCGCACCATGCCCTCCACCACCACGCCTAGCAGAAGACTGATACCTCCGATCACGTTCTCTCTTGTTTCATCCACCACCGGAACTATACTCAGCAGCTCGCTTGCCCGAGATAGAACCAACACCTCTAGAAGATAGACCCAGGTTCAGCTCAATATCCTTCGCCCTACTAACCAGCACTTCAAAATCAGAGTACTCAGCCGCAAGCATATAAGTCTTTACATCCTTCACCAAACCATAACGGAAACGTTCACACCTCTCCCGCTCATCAGGGATAAGCTCAGGTGCGTACTGACTGAGACGGACAAACTGAATCTCGTACTCAGCTACTGTCATACTTCCTTGTGTCAGAGACATGAACTCTCTTTTCTTTTCATCCAGGTATCGCACACCCAAATCCCTACGCTTGAACGCGTTCAGAAAGAACGTCCAAGTCACATCAGCATCCTCTATTTCGGAGATAGTGGTCGTCCACCAGGTATACGCATCATCAGGCAACAACGACACCACACAGCCCAGCTTCTGTACATCATTGCAATTCATTTGTCCCAAAATCCGATTGGTACTTTCCAACCAAGATTCAGAACCTTCAGCAGACAACCCTCTGAACTCAGTCCCTCTCAGACTGCGCAGACGTTCCAAAGGTAGTCTAGCATTAGCATCTCCCTGATGCCCAGCTCCATGAGCCCCAGCTACTGCCGCCTGAAAGGCTCCAGCAATAGCCTGTATCAACACTGTCATATCAGGAGCAGCTTGCCCCTGCCCAGCTTCAGGTCCGACGACCCCAGCACCAGCACCAACACCAGCTGCATCACCTCCAGCACCACCACCACCGGGCGGAGGAGGTAAATCCACTACATTCTCAGCATTCTCTTCATTCTCGTTTTGAGCCATAGCTCGCGTATTAATCCTCGTCTCTCTACGAGGTCCCATTCACTAAACAATGCACTAACACAAATGCAATAAACATAATCAGGCTCAGCAAGGTAAGAAATCCAAGTACTCAAGCTCACTTCCAATTAAAAACAAATCATTTCATTAGTTTTGATATGGCAATGGGTCCCTCTAACATGCTTCACCATAACATACATCACAATTGCAACATACTTACAATTCACATATCATACTTTCACTCAAAAAGCATACAAAGCAATCATACACATATCACCCACATAAACATTCCCAATTAGTCGAGAACTCAGCTCTGATACCACCAAATGTAACCCCCTTAGCCCGACCTAGACGGTTGACCCGAACTACGAAGATTACACGGGGAAAACAAAAGTCAACCCGGAAGTCCACCTTGATTAATGACCCTTTTTTAAAAACTTTTCTAGATGCACATTAACCCTAGGCGTACTCTTGAGGTAAGCATACTCAAAACTCACAGCAATCGGAAAGCAATAAGGGACTCAATTGCTCAACATACGAATTTAGGGACCAAAATGTAAATTCTGGAAATTAAGAGGACTTAACCAATTTCAAGGTTACCAATATCAAATTAAACATATTACAAGCTTCCCTGTCAAATTTCACCTTAAACGGACATTCCAAACTCAATCAATTGCATATACAAAATTTAGGACTAAAACGTAAAGCTTGCAAAACATAAACCATACAAATCAGTGCCCAACGGTCAAGTGTTTCAGAACGGGGGTTGACTGTTCCGAAACGCGGGTTCGTTTCGAAACTCGTTCCGAAATAGGGCTTGGCAGTAGCAAAAGTGTTTCGGAACGGCCCCTACCAGTTTCGATACACAAGGGCCATTACAGGCCCCTGTTTCGAAACGGTAGTGCCCGTACCGATACAGGCTGCCCAGAAAGTGCAAAATTTTCTGGTTTAACATACATTCGACCAATCAAACACATCCCTATGACCTCCTAATCATGCCAACAAGTCATCATACATTAAAGGAACATAATTGCATCATCAAAACTCATTCATGGCATCAATTAGGAAAACCACAAGTCTATAGGCATGCATCCTAATATTGGAAATCAAGCAATCATCAAATCTTCAAAACAAATACCAAATGGTCATTTACATGTTTTAAACATCATAGGCATCATGCCAACCTTAGGGAGTCAAAAACATCTCCCAACAACACAACCTAGGTTCTCATTGCCAAATATCAAAGACTATTAATGTTGTGAAAATGTCACCATACATGAGCTTAGCTTTCCCTTGGATTACTTGCCCTTCTTGTTGCCCACAAACACCTAAATTATCTGTATTATTGGTTCAAGAAAGAGAGCGTAAGCACAAATGCTTAGTGAGGCATGCTCTAAAGAAACCGCTCAATATTGCATTTTATAAAACACCTTTCACAAGGCCTTTTCAACACACAACATCAAGTCTCATGCAACAATGCATATACAACAAGCATCTCATGCTTAAATAACATTAACATGTCATATTGCCTTCCAAGTGATACCATAACCATTTTTCAACACAAAATACAATCGGATACGCGGATTACAAGCGTTGTCCCATACGCTTCATACACAATACCAAACACTCAAGGTGGAGTTTACCGGTACAATCACAACCCCTCAACACCCGTGATGGAGTTTAACGGTACAATCACAACCCCTCCACATCACTCATTGGTAGTTGTATAACATCACTAACGAGAACACGGGACACACAACACAAGATCCTCACATGGCATTTTAACCACCATTATGATCTTAGATATCTCGTTAGTGCACTTGGATGGAGTTTACGGTACCATTACAACCCCTCAACATCCAAGGCGACTTTATTCACGGTGCACCCAATCCTATAGACGGCTAACTATATCCGATTCAAGTACTTTGAAACCAACACATCACTTGCCAATATACATCATTTACCATCATCATTCCACTGTTTTTAAGCATCAAACAAAGCCATTAAACCATCATGCATCACTATGCATCAAAACCACATTTATCAATGTCAAACCAAGGATCTCTTACCTTGAGCATCCTTCAACACATGGCTTACAAAACCAGCATCAATCATGCTAAAACATGCTTTTAAAACAGAATTTAAACATGCAAATTAAACACATTGCATCCAACCATCTCATGGTTCATCAAAGAGAGCGTTTCTCCGAAAACTTACTCTTGAGCTTAGTTAAGTTGCTTAGACTTAAACTAAGCTCCAAAAACCTTCAAACATTGGTTTCAAAGCTGAAAACCAAAATTCACTCACCAATTTCGTTTCGCAAGCTTGCCGAAACGCCGTTCAAGCCTCCGAATCAACACCATAAGGATCCGAAGATGTCTCCCCTGTTTTAAACACATCAAAGCAGAGGATTAATGCATCATCATGCATTAAAATCTTCAGCCATTACACCTAAACTTGCTGCTCTCACCAAAACTCACATTTCGGCTACCAAACACAACCGAAATCACATCCAAACACTTCCACAACATTACCCAGCCAAGATCCATCACTTCTAAACATTCTTAGACATCAATTAACATCCAAAAAGAACCTAATCACGTCCTTATACCTCCATCTATAGCAGAACACCAAGATCACCCAAAAAACCATCATTTTCACCAATAAAAACTTAGGAAAATCAACCTATTCGGGATTGCATTGATTAACCTCAATTACACATCATTAAACATCCAAAATACATTAAAAAGACATCTCAAAACAGAGCCCAAACATTTATCACGAATTTCTTCAAGATTTAATCAAAATCTCAAGTTTTAAGCCAAAATCAAGATCACAACATCAAAGCCTTTTATAAAACTCAATTTAAGGATTGAGAACTTGAGAATTTCAGTCAAGAACTGAGTATTTAGAGGAGAAGAACGTTCATACCTCTAAATGTGGATTTCTCCTTGTTTAGAGCCAAAATCCTTGAAAATTCAATATGCAAATGAAGAGGATTTGATGTAGAAATGATTAGGAATCATTTGAGGATTGAAATCTCATCATTTGGTGTGAAAATCAAAAGAAAAGCTGCTGTGGAAATGTGTTTGGCTGAGGGAATTTTGAGAGAAAATGAAATGGGAAAATTTTAGCAAAAGTTAGTAATGAAACTAAAATATGGTTTTCCCTCTTTTCTTTTTATTAATTAAACATTAAATGAGTCATTAAAATTAAGAAAAATCTGGAGAAATCCTTCCTTGGGTAAATTAGCTCCTTAAAGATTCAAAGTTTCAATCCTTTCAAAACAGTCACGAACTTTTCAAAAATTACATTTTAGTCACTAATTCGAAATGTCATATTTCCAAGCCTTATTTTGTAAAATAGATTTCACCACTCTCTTATATATATTAAAAGAGGATTTTTAGATATTTTTCCATATTTTTAATGCATCCCGAACTAGGCTTTCCCTAAAACCACCTTTTATATTCGAACCGAAAATTAAACCGGTCCGGTTCAGACCCTAAACTTCCAAGCCCAAAATTGGGGTGTTACAACTCTCCCCCCTTAAGAAATTTCGTCCTCGAAATTTACCTGGAGGAGAAAGGTATGGAAACTGCTTCTCCATGTCATCCCTTCTTTCCCACGTGGCTTCCTCAGCACCACGATGCTTCCACAACACCTTTACCAACTCAATGGTCTTGCCTCGAAGTACCTTACTGTCCGAGTCTAGAATTTCCATGGTTCCTCATTATAGGTCAAATCTGGATTCAACTCCACTTCCTCCACAGGCATAACATGCGAAGAATTCGATCTATACCTCCGAAGCATAGAGACATGAAACACATCATGAATCTTTTCCAACTCTTGCGGTAACCTCAACTTCTGCGCAACAGGACCCACACGCTCAATCACCTCATATGGTCCAATGTACCTAGGGCTCAACTTAGCCTTTCGGCCAAACCTCATCACCTT
The DNA here is from genome assembly GCA_958450335.1 of Hibiscus tridactylites. Taxonomy (NCBI): domain Eukaryota; kingdom Viridiplantae; phylum Streptophyta; class Magnoliopsida; order Malvales; family Malvaceae; genus Hibiscus; species Hibiscus tridactylites. The sequence goes on along the minus strand of OY288267.1, from coordinate 58,550,206 downwards.
TTTCCAAGGCGAAACTTTCAAAAACACACGGTCACCCACCGCATACTCAATCTCCTTACGCTTCAAATCTGCGTAAGATTTTTGTCGATTAAAAGCTGCCTTCAATCGCTCACAATTGAGCTTCACCTTCTCGGTGGTTCCTTTCAACAAAGCTGGCATTGAAACCAACTTCTGACCTGTTTCAGCCCAACAAAGAGGAGTTCTGCACTTCCTCCCGTACAAAGCCTCATAAGGTGCCATTTGAATACTTGTCTGGTAGCTATTGTTATAAGCAAACTCCACCAAAGGCAAATGCTTCTCCCAAGAACCTTGAAACTCAATCCGACAGCACCTCAACATATCCTCCAACACCTGAATAACACGCTCAGACTGTCCATCCGACTGTGGATGATAAGAAGTACTGAAATTCAGCCGTGTACCCAAAGCCTGGTGCAAACACTGCAAGAAACGCAATGTAAACCTCGGATCTCTATCCGACACAATCGACTTTGGCACACCATACAGCCGCATAATCTCAGCAATATATAGCTCCGCAAGCTTATCCAAAGTATACGTAGTATGCACAGGCAAGAAATGCGCACACTTCGACAGGCGATCCACAATCACCCACACCGAATTCTTCTTCGATGGCGACAAAGGTAATCGAGACACAAAGTCCATGGTAATCCTTTCCCACTTCCACTCAGGAATCCTCAACGGTTGCAACAACCCAGAAGGAAACTGATGCTCAGCCTTAACTCGCTAACAAACCATGCACTTGCTCACATACTCAGCAACATCTTTCTTTAAACCCACCTAATAGTACTCATCTCTAAGATCACGATACATCTTAGTACTACCAGGGTGCATAGCAAAAGGACTACTATGAGCTTCAGTCAGAATAGCACGCCTCAACTCAGCATCATTGAGCACTACTATTCGACTCCCAAAACATAAAACTCCATCATCATTAAAGCAAAATTCTGATGGCCTATCCTCAGCAATATCCTGAACATGTGGCACCAAGGAATCATCCAACAATTGCTTATCATTTATCAACTGAACTAAGGATGGTTTCACTTGCAACTCAGCCACAAGACCACCATCACACGAAATACTAAAGCTGGCAAACATAGCCCTCAACTCCACTGCTACCTTCCTACTCAAGGCATCCGCTACAACATTAGCTTTACCCGGATGGTATTCGATCGTCAAATCGTAATCCTTAAGCAACTCCACCCAACGTCGTTGCCTAAGATTCAACTCTTTCTAAGACATCAGATACTTCAAACTCTTGTGATCCATGTACACAGTACACTTCTCACCATACAGGTAATGTCTCCAAATTTTCAAAGCAAAAACCACCGCAGCTAACTCAATGTCATGCGTAGGATGATTGCGCTCATGCACCTTCCACTGGCACGATGCATAAGCCACCACCTTACCCTCTTGCATCAACACACACCCCAAACCAACGTAGGATGCGTCACTATACACCATAAACTCTTTCCCTGATTCTGGCTGAACCAAGATAGGAGCTTGCGTCAAAGCTGCCTTCAGCTTCTCAAAAGCATGTTGTCTCGCTTCCGTCCACTCAAACTTAACATCCTTCTGCAACAACTTCGTCAAAGGTGCAGCAATCTTTGAAAATCCATCCACGAACCTCCGGTAGTATCCCGCCAAACTAAGGAAACTACGGACCTCATGAACAGTCTTAGAAGGCTTCCAATTCATCACTGCCTCAACCTTCTGAGGATCAACACGAATCCCCTCAGCAGAAACCACATGACCAAGGAACACAACTTCTCTGAGCCAAAACTCACACTTGCTCAGCTTGGCATAAAGCTGATTCTCCAACAAAGCCTGCAACACAATCCTCAAATGCCCCTCAAGCTCCTCCTCAGTACGAGAGTACACGAGAATACCATCAATGAACACCACAAAAAATTTATCCAAGTATTCATGGAACACTCTATTCATCATGTCCATGAAAGCTGCACGAGCATTCGTCAACCCAAACGGCATCACAAGGAACTCATAATGCCCATACCTCGTCCTGAAGGTTGTCTTTGGCACATCCACATCCTTCACCTTCAACTGGTAATACCCTGACCTTTAGTCAATTTTAGAGAACACAGCCGCTCCCCGAAATTGATCAAAAAGATCATCAATCCTCGGAAATGGATACCGATTCATGATAGTCAACTCTTTAAGCTGACGGTAATCGATGCACATCCTCAAAGTGCCATCCTTTTTCTTCACAAACAAGACCGGTGCACCCCAAGGTGACACACTCGGCCGAATGAAACCACGATCAAGCAACTCCTGAAGTTGCTCCTTCAACTCTTTAGGTGTCATTCGATAAGGAGTAATGGACAATGGAGTTGTGTTTTCATACAGCTCAATTCCAAACTCCACTTCGCGATTAGGAGGCAACCCAGGTAACTCCTCCGGAAACACACCAGGAAACTCTCGCACAATCCTGATATCTTGATCTCGCAACTCCTTAGAGCTAGGATTCATTACAAAGGCTAGATAGGCTTCACAACATTGCCTCGGCATTCGGCTTGCTTCCAAGTGATACCATAACCATTTTTCAACACAAAACACAATTGGATACGCGGATTACAAGCGTTGTCCCATACGCTTCATACACACTACCAAACACTCAAGGTGGAGTTTACCGGTACAATCACAACCCCTCAACACCCGTGATGGAGTTTAACGGTACAATCACAACCCCTCCACATCACTTGCCAATATACATCATTTACCATCATCATTCCACTGTTTTTAAGCATCAAACAAAGCCATTAAACCATCATGCATCACTATGCATCAAAACCACATTTATCAATGTCAAACCAAGGATCTCTTACCTTGAGCATCCTTCAACACATGGCTTACAAAACCAGCATCAATCATGCTAAAACATGCTTTTAAAACAGAATTTAAACATGCAAATTAAACACATTGCATCCAACCATCTCATGGTTCATCAAAGAGAGAGTTTCTCTGAAAACTTACTCTTGAGCTTAGTTAAGTTGCTTAGACTTAAACTAAGCTCCAAAAACCTTCAAACATTGGTTTCAAAGCTGAAAACCAAACTTCACTCACCAATTTCGTTTCGCAAGCTTGCCGAAACGCCGTTCAAGCCTCCGGATCAACACCACAAGGATCTGAAGATGTCTCCCCTGTTTTAAACACATCAAAGCAGAGGATTAATGCATCATCATGCATTAAAATCTTCAGCCATTACACCTAAACTCGCTGCTCTCACCAAAACTCACATTTCGGCTACCAAACACAACCGAAATCACATCCAAACACTTCCACAACATTTCCCAGCCAAGATCCATCACTTCTAAAGATTCTTAGACATCAATTAACATCCAAAAAGAACCTAATCACGTCCTTATACCTCCATCTATAGCATAACACCAAGATCACCCAAAAAACCACCATTTTCACCAATAAAAACTTAGGAAAATCTACCTATTCGAGATTGCATTGATTAACCTCAATTAAACATCATTAAACATCCAAAATACATTAAAAAGACATCTCAAAACAGAGCCCAAACATTCATCACGAATTTCTTCAAGATTTAATCAAAATCTCAAGTTTTAAGCCAAAATCAAGCTCACAACATCAAAGCCTTTTATAAAACTCAATTTAAGGATTGAGAACTTGGGAATTTCAGTAAAGAACTGAGTATTTAGAGGAGAAGAACGTTCATACCTCTAAATGTGGATTTCTTCTTGTTTAGAGCCAAAATCCTTGAAAATTCAATATGCAAATGAAGAGGATTTGATGTAGAAATGATTAGGAATCATTTGAGGATTGAAATCTCATCATTTGGTGTGAAAATCAAAAGAAAAGCTGCTGTGGAAATGTGTTTGGCTGAGGAAATTTTGAGAGAAAATGAAATGGGAAAATTTTAGCAAAAGTTCGTTATGAAACTAAAATATGGTTTTTCCCTCTTTTCTTTTTATTAATTAAACATTAAATGAGTCATTAAAATTAAGAAAAATCTGGAGAAATCCTTCCTTGGGTAAATTAGCTCTTTAAAGATTCAAAGTTTCAATCCTTTCAAAACAGTCACGAACTTTTGAAAAATTACATTTTAGTCACTAATTCGAAATGTCATATTTCCAAGCCTTATTTTGTAAAATTTATTGCACCACTCTCTTATATATATTAAAAAAGGATTTTTAGATATTTCTCCATATTTTTAATGCATCCCGAATTAGGCTTTCCCTAAAACCACCTTTTATATTAGAACCGAAAATTAGACCGGTCCGGTTCAGACCCTAAACTTTCAAGCCCAAAATTGGGGTGTTACAACATTTCATTCTGAGTTTTTAACCACATTTACATACATATCATAACATTATTTTGAATTTCCAGCAACCTTAATAACAGGGCATTTAAGTCCCTTAATTATTATACGTTTCGAAACGAGCCTTCATTGGACATGATTTTTGCCCAGCGTTTCGAAACGGGCTAGGCTGTTTCGATACGCCCACGTGGCAATGACCCCAACGGTCGTAAACCCCAACGGCTCTTTCCCAACTAACTTTCAAAATGCAGGCGTTTCGATACGAGCTTATAGCGTTCCGATACGCGTTTCGAAACGACAAGGGGGTGTTCCGAAATGGGTACCCTGACAGACTGCAACGGCTCTTTCTACATTGAGAGTGTTTCGAAACTGCTTCGAGCGTTTCGAAACGGGGAGCTGCAGAACAGCATTTATGGAGGGAATTAAAGGCTCCAACGACTCTATTTCAACCCCAACGGTCCTAAACGGCTATAAACTCATTTGGGAGTATAAAAGGGACCTCCAAGCATCAAGAGAAGGCTAATGCTCATATTGTCAAACATCAAATGATCAAAAAGTGTCTTAGTGCTTAAATTGTCAATTCTTGTATAGACAAACACTAGTGAGCCAAAATTGTCAAATTTGCTCAAGTGTTTTAGGTTTTGGGTGAGTGCTTAATTGTGCAAACAAACACCTATTAGAGGGTTTTAAGTTTTCTTTCTATGTCTCTTTGTAAAGAGAGTTTTGATCAAGGCTTTGGGTAAAAGCTTGATCGGTTGTAAGAGTTTCCTCCTAATCCTAGAAAAGGGGACGAATCAATTAGTGGATTGATTGTGAAATCCTTAGTGGGAAGCTAAGGTAGTGGATGTAGGTGCTTGTTAGAAGGTCGAATCACTATAAATCATTGTGTCTTTATTCTTTCTAGCTTCCACAACCCTTCCACCCAAAAATCCATCTCTCCACCACTTGGTGAGCAATATTGGTTGATCGAATCGAGCCCTTAAATACTCAACAATTGGTATCAGAGCTTGGTTAAATCGAAGGGGATTCACATCCTATTGAGAAGATTCGGCAAGCTCGATCACTAGTTCATTAACCGGCTCAAATGGCACAATCAATCGACAAACCGCCTTTCTTTGACGGAGCTCACTATGCCCATTGGAAGACAAAGATGAAGTTCTTCATCAAATCAAGAGATTACAAGCTATGGGATGTAGTTGAAGATGGCCCGTTCGTGCCTCAAAGAAGTAAAGCGGAGTGGAGTGCCGACGATCGCAAGAAGATAGAGCTAAATTGCAAAGCCTTGCACATTCTATTTTGTGCATTTGGTCCATCCATCTATGAGAAGATGTCTTCTTGTGAGAGTGCCAAGGAGGTATGGGTCAAGCTTGAAGTCACATACGAGGGGACAAACGAAGTCAAGGAGACCAAGATTGTGCTCCTAACCTTAGAGTATGAGAACTTCAAAATGGATCCGGAAGAGAACATCGAGAAGATGTTTGATAGGTTCTCCACCATCACCAATGGTCTTAAAGGTTATGGAGAAGCCATTCCGGAGGAGAAGCTTGTTCGAAAGCTCATCTACTCACTTCCCGAGTCTTGGGACTCAAAGAGGACCGCCATCATCGAAGCCAAAAATTTGAAGACTTTGAAGCTTGATGAACTCATGGGGTCTCTCCTTACTCATCAAATCATGAAGAAGAACAAAGAGGATGAGAAGAAAAGGGAAGAAATTAGAGCTATGGGAGAGAAGAAATTAAAGGGCTTGGCATAAATGCAAGTGTCATGACTCTCAAATCCTCCACTTGCCATCATGCCTACTCAAGTGAAGAGGAGGATGAAGATGAAGAGATAGTTCATCTCTTCAAGAAGTGTGCCCCTTTCATTAAGAAAGCCTTGAGAGAGCTTGAACGTGAACCTAAAAGAAAGGAGAGGGCAAGCACTTCAATCCATAAGAAGAAGGCACATGTGGCTACTTGGAGTGATGAGGACTCCACCGACGATGAACAAGCCAACCTTTGCCTTATGGCCATCGAAGAAGATTCAAGGGTAACTTCTAATTCATCTACTTCATGTTCTTACAGTTTTGATGAATTACAAGATGCCTATGATGATTTGGTTTTAGATTTTAAAAGCCACATTTTGAAAAACAATAAATTGATTTCAAAGTTAAAAATTCAAAATGATTTGCTTTCTCAAACCAAACTTGAACTTGAAGCAAAACTTGAAGAGTTTGAATTAAAATGTTTTGATTTACAAAAATTGCTTCAAAAAGTTCAAGAAGAAAAAGATTTGATTTCCAAAGAGCTTGAAAAGAAAAACAATTTTGGAAAATCAAACTTTTATGTTAGACAATCTAGTGCCTGTAGATTTGTGAATGGAAAATGTTTTAGAAGTGTTTGGGTCCCAAAAGGACTAACCACTTCAACTAAAAAGGATGAAATTGAAAAATGGATTCCTAAGGGGACTAAATTTTTTGCTACTAATGTTCATGGATCCAAAGAAATTTGGATACCAAAAGTTACTTGATTGTCTATTGTAGGTGTGATGGAGATGTTCAACAAGTCAAACATTGAGGGGGAGCTCCATGCACACAAGGAAGAACACTTGAAGAAGGAAGGCTTCACATCCTACCTTTGGGTTCAAGTGTTGGTAAAAATCTAGTTGTTTTGCTTTTATTTGTTTTAATTTTTTTTAATTCAACTAGATGATCATATATGTTGGACTAAAATTTTTAATGATGCTTTGAGGAAGGGGGAGCCATTTTAAAACCAAATTCTTACTTTTGTCAAAATTTTACCTCTATTGTTATTTTTGAACTTAATGTTTTAAATTCTTTTTGATATAACAAAAAGGGGGAGAAATGGTTTGAAAAATTGAATTTTCAAATGAATAAGGGGGAGCTTTAATTGAATTAAATTTTTCAATCTCTTATTCACATTTTTAAAGTTAAAGGGGGAGAATCCCAAACAATTTTTCAAGTGGTTTTATTATATCAAAAAGGGGGAGATTGTAGAACTAATGTTTTGATATAATAATTGAAAAATGTTTTGGACTGATTTAAAAAGTATTTAAAACATTTCCAAAGTCCAAACAACTTGAAATTATGTTTAGGGAATTTCTTAAAAGGGTTTTTCATGATTTTCAAAGCCAATCTAAACAAAATTGTCCAGGTGTTTCAAAACACCTTAGGGCGTTTCGAAACAGGGTGCTCCAGTAGCAAAATCGTTTCGAAACGTGTTTCGGAACGAGCCTTCATTGGACATGATTTTTGCCCAGTGTTTCGAAACGGGCTAGGCCGTTTCGATACACCCACGTGGCAATGACCCCAACGGTCATAAACCCCAACGGCTCTTTCCCAACTAACTTTCAAAATGCAGGCGTTTCGATACGGGCTTATAGCGTTCCGATACGCGTTTCGAAACGGCAAGGGGGTGTTCCGAAACGGGTACCCTGACAGACTGCAACGGCTGTAACGCCCCGGTTTTGGGCTTAGTAGTTTTGGGCGTTGACCGGTTTGGTCAAAGTGCTGTTCGAATCTAAAGAGGCGAAATTAGGAAAGCCTAGTTCGGGTTGCATTAAAAATATGGAAAAATGTTCTAAAATCATCTTTTAATATAATTAAGTGAACTGTGAAATCAATTTTGGAAAATGAGTTTTGGAAGGGTGACATTTTGGCTAGTGACCAAAATGTAAATTTTGAAAGTTTGGTGACTGTTTTCGAAAGGGTTGGAACTTTGAATCTTTAAGGAGCTATTAATCCAAAAGTAGTTTCTCCAGATTTTTCTAAGATATTTAGTGATAAATTCTGATTTTAAAATATGTCAAAAGAGGAGGGAAAGCCATTTTGGCTATTTTGATAACTAACTTTCCAATTTTCTTTCTCTCATTTTCTCTCAACCCAAACACCTTCATTCCAGAGAATTGTTTCTGATTTTCTCACCTAAATCTCTCCTTTCAACTCTCTTTTGATTCCTAATCAACATATCTACAAAACCTCATCATTTGCTACTTGATTCATCAAGGTTTTTGATTCCAAAAAGAGGAGAAACTCAAGTTTGGAGGTAAGAACGTCCTTCTCCTCTAAACTATCAGTTCTTTACTGAAATTCCTAAGTTTTCAATCCTTAATTGATGTTTTATTAAAGGCTTTTGAGTTGTGAATTGGATCTTGGCTTATAATGCAAGATTTGGTGATTTTTGGTGATTTTCGTTTGATCTGTTAAATCTGTGATTTGAGATGTGTTTTTGATGATATTTGAACATTAAATTGATAAGGAATTGAGTTTTGATTAATGCAATCCCGGATAGGTTGAGTTTCCTAAGTTTAGCTCGTGTTTCTTGGTTGTTGTTGAGGTGATCTTGTGGATCTGGTGTTGCTGGAGGTATAAGGATGTTATTAGGCTCTTTTTAGATGTTAAATGATGTTAAAGGATGTTAGGTTTTGATGGTTTATGGCTGGGCTTTGTTGAGAAGTGGTTTGGATGCATTTTCGGTTGTGTTTGGTAGCCGAAAATGGAGTGTGGATGAGAGCAGCAAGTTTAGGTGCTTTCATTGAAGCAATTAATGCATGATGATGTATTAATCCTCTGCTTTGATGTGTTAAAACAGGGGAGGCATCTTTGGATCCAAGAGTTGTTGATCCGGAAGATTGATTTGGTGCTTCGGCAAGAGGCGCAGTGGAATCGGTGAGTGAAAATGGTTTTCGGCTTTGAAACCAATGTCTTGTGTAACCCCCGTAGCCCGGTCTAGACGGTTGGCCCGAACTACGAAGATTACACGGGGAAAACCAAAGTCAACCCGAAAGTCAACCTTGATTAACGACCCTTTTTTTTCTTTTTAATCTTATCTAGATGCACATTAACCTTAATTGTGATCATACAAACAAGATATCTCAAGATCACAAACATCAGAGATCAAGCAGGGACCCAATTGAACAAATTACAACTTTAGGGACCAAATTGTAAATTCTGATAAATTAAGGGACTTAACTCAAATTAAAGTTACCATCTTGAAATTAATCAGGTTTCATGCTTCTCTGTGAAATTTCAGCTCAAAAGGACATCCACAGCTCTTGCAATTGATCAAACAAGATTCGGGACCAAAACGCAAACAAATCAAAACATATAACTACCATGTCAGCCCCCTAACGGTCGACCGTTCCGAAACAGGCTAACCCTGTTCCGAAACACGGGCCGTTCCGAAACGGGTTCCGGAACGTGGCTCGACAGAGGCCAAACCGTTTCGAAACGGTGCATACCGTTTCGGACGCCTGGGTTCATGAAAGGCACCCGTTCCGAAACGGTACACCCCTGTTCCGAAACGCCTGCACAAATTTCAGCAAACAAGCATACCTAATCATGCAATTGGACTTCCAAACATGCTCCAAACATCACCAAACTTTACCAGCATGCAATTAAACATCTTTAAGACATATAGAAACCAACAAATCAACAAACCAACTTCACATACAAAAAGCCCCAATTCAATGGTCATGCTTCCTACACAAGCTATCCACTCAAGCATCAAACTTGCAAAACAAACATATAAGGTTCAATCCAAAAACCAGCAACAACAACAACACTTAACATACTTAGGGAGTCTCAAACACCTCCCAAAACATATACATTGGTCCCCCATTGCCAAAACATACAAAAGCTAAATGTTTAACAAAACCTTCCATACATTGAGCTTTACTTGAACTTGTTTGCTTGCCTCCTCTTGCTGCCCTCAATGTACTCTAATGCTCTGCATTATTGATTCAAGAAAACGAGAGAGCGTAAGCCAAAGCTTAGTGAGGAGTGCTCTTTAAAAAAAACATTCAATAATGCAATTAAAACCATTTATAAAACTTGCTTACAAACAACCTTTATACATGCTCAAAGCATACTTTAAATCAAGCAATATCATGCTTCCACATTTCCTTTAAACAAGCATCTCATGCTTCAACATAAACATTAAAACATGCATCTCATGCATCTCAATGTACTATACATGTCATATTGGCTCAAGTGATACATTTCATTTATGAAATCAAGTTCAACAACTTTCCCCAAGGACTTTTAAACACCTTGGCCCCAAGGACTTTTAAACACCTTGGCCATGGACTTTTAAACACCATGAAAGGACCACACAAGGACTTTTAACCACCTTTGTGTCCGTAGCTTGAATTACCCCAAGGACTTTTAAACACCTTGGCCCCAAGGACTTTTAAACACCTTGGCCCCATGGACTTTTAAACACCATGGAAAGGAGCACCTAAGGACTTTTAACCACCTTAGTGTCCGCAACAAGATTCATCCAAGGACTTTTAAACACCTTGACGATCTTAGGTAACAAGGCTCACTCAAGGACTTTTAACCACCTTAGTGACCTTCACTTTTACAAACCATCACTTGCCAATACACACTTTATACATCACATAATCCACTGTTTTAAAGCATTAAACCAAGCCATTTCATCATGCATTTCAAAGTATTAAATCATCATTTAACAATGCATTAAAAACAAGGTACTCTTACCTAGAGTCACCTTCAACACATGGCTTTAAACATCAGCATAAATCATGCTAAAACATCAGCAATTATCATGCTTAAACATGCTTTCAAAAACAGTAAACAAATCATGCAAAATCATCATTTTACATTGCACCAAAACATGGCCACCACTTAAAGAGAGTAATCCGAAAACTTACACTTGAGCTTAGCAAAGTTGTTTAGACTTAAACTAAGCTCCCAAAACCTTGGTTTCAAAGCCGAAACCCATTTTCACAAATCCACTCACCGATTTCCACTTTGCTTCAAACCAAAGCACCAAATCAAGCCTCCGGATCAACAAATTCTTGGATCCAAGGATGCCTCCCCTGTTTCAACACATTAAAGCAGAGGATTAATGCATCATCATGCATTAATTGCTTCAATGAAAGCATCTAAACTCGCTGCTCTCACAAAACCTCCATTTTCGGCCACCAAACACAACCGAAAATGCATCCGAAACACTTCTAAACAAAGCCCAGCCAAAAACCAGCAAAACCTCACTTCCATTAACATCAAAACACATCTAAAAACAACCTATAAACATCCTTATACCTCCAGCAACATCAGATCACCAAGATCACCACAAAAGCTACCTTAAAACACAAGCTAAACTTAGGAAATCCAACCTATCCGGGATTGCATCAATCAAGACTCATTTCCACATCAATTTAATGATCATTTAACATCAAAAACACTCCTCAAAACACAGATTTAACATATCAAACGAAAATCATGTGAGTTGGTCAAAATCTTGCATAATTAGCCAAGATCCATAAATCAACCTTAAAACCTTTAATCAATTATCAAATTAGGATTGAAAACTTTAGGAATTTCATTAAAGAACTTGAAGTTCAGAGGAGAAGGACGTTCTTACCTCCAAACTTGAGTTTCTCCTCTTTTTGGAATAGAAAAGCTTGATGAAACTTGAAGCAATCGAAGAGGAATTGAAGATACAATGATTTGCAATCAATTGAGAGTTGAAAGGAGGATTTTAAGTGAGAAAATCAGAATGAGATCTCTGGAAATTAAGTGTTTGGGTTGAGAGAAAAAAAGAGAAAGAAAATTGGAAGTTAGATGAGAAAATACCAAAATGAGTTTCCCTCCTTTTTGATTTCTTTAAAAATCAGAATTATGTGTTAAAATATCTTAGAAAAATCTGGAGAAACTCCCTTTGGGTAAATAGCTCCTTAAAGATTCAAAGTTTCAACCCTTTATAAAATAGCCACCAAACTTTCAAAAATTACATTTTGGTCACTAGCCAAAATGTCACCCTTCCAAAACTCATTTTCCAAAATTGATTTCACAGTTCACTTAATTATATTAAAAGAGGATTTTAGAACATTTTTTCCATATTTTTAATGCAACCCGAACTAGGCTTTCCTAATTTAACCTCTTACGATCCGAACAGCACTTTGACCAACCGGTCAACGCCCAAGACTTCCAAGCCCAAAACCGGGGCGTTACAACTCTCCCCCCCTTAAGAAATTTCGTCCTCGAAATTTACCTGAAGGAAAGAGATAAGGAAACTGCTTCAGCATATCATCCTTCCGCTCCCACGTGGCTTCCTCAACACCGCGATGCTTCCACAGCACCTTCACCAACTCAATGGTCTTGCCACGAAGAACCTTGTTATCTGAATCCAGAACCTTCACCGGTTCCTCATCATAGGTCAAATCCGGGTTCAATTCCACTTCCTCCACAGGAAACACATGCGAAGGATCAGATCTATACTTCCGGAGCATAGAAACATGGAACACATCATGAATCTTCTCCAGCTCCTGAGGTAACCTCAACCGATACGCAACAGGACCCACACGCTCAACAACCTCATACGGTCCAATGTATCTAGGGCTCAGCTTACCCTTCCGACCAAACCTCATCACCTTCTTCCAAGGCGAAACCTTCAAGAACACGCGATCACCCACCGCAAACTCTATCTCCTTACGCTTCAAATCCGCGTAAGACTTCTGCCGATCAGAAGCAGCCTTCAACCGCTCACAAATGAGCTTCACCTTCTCGGTAGTCCCTTTCAACAAGCAGGCATCGAAACCAACTTTTGACCAGTTTCAGCCCAACACAGAGGAGTCCTACACTTCCTCCCATACAGAGCCTCATAAGGTGCCATCTGTATACTCGCCTGATAACTGTTGTTGTAAGCGAACTCAACCAAAGGCAGATGCTTCTCCCAAGAACCTTGGAACTCTATCACACAGCATCTCAACATATCCTCCAAAATCTGAATAACTCGCTCAGACTGGCCATCCGACTGAGGATGATAGGATGTACTGAAATGCAACCCTGTACCCAGAGCTTGATGCAAACACTGCCAAAAACGCGATGTGAACCTAGGATCCCTATCCGACACGATCGACTTAGGCACACCATGCAACCTCACAACCTCAGCAATGTACAGCTCTGCCAGCTTATCCAAAGAAAACGTAGTATGCACAGGCAAGAAATGCGCACACTTCGTCAGGCGATCCACAATCACCCAAACAGAATTCTTCTTCGATGGAGACAAAGGCAAACCAGATACAAAATCCATGGTAACCCTCTCCCACTTCCACTCAGGGATTTTCAGCGGTTGCAACAAACCAGAAGGAACCTGATGTTCAGCCTTGACTCGCTGACACACCAAACACTTGCTCACGAACTCTACCACATCCTTCTTCAGACCTACCCAATAGTACTCATCACGAAGATCGCGATACATCTTTGTACTACCAGGATGCATAGCAAAAGGACTGCTATGACCTTCAGCCAGAATAGCACGCCTCAACTCAGCATCTGCAGGCACTACTATCCGACTACCAAAACACAACACTCCATCCTCATTAAAACAGAAATCCGAAGGTCTACCCTCCGCGATATCCTGAACATGAGACACCAAGGAATCATCCAACAACTGCTTATCCTTGATCAACTGAACCAACGACGGTTTCACTTGCAACTCAGCAACAAGACCACCATCCTGCGATATGCTCAAGCTAGCAAACATAGCTCTCAACTCAACAGCTACCTTTCTACTCAAGGCATCCGCAACAACATTGGCCTTTCCAGGATGATACTCTATCGTCAGATCATAATCCTTGAGCAACTCCAACCAACGTCGCTGCCTGAGATTCAACTCCTTCTGAGACATCAGATACCTCAATCTCTTATGATCCGTGTACACAGTACACTTCTCACCATACAAATAATGCCTCCAGATCTTCAGAGCAAAAACCACTGCAGCCAGCTCAATATCATGCGTAGGATAATTGCGCTCATGCACCTTCAACTGCCGCGACGCATAAGCCACAACCTTACCCTCTTGCATCAGCACACACCCCAAACCTACATAGGATGCATCACTGTAGACTACAAACTCTTTCCCTGATTCAGGCTGAATCAAGATAGGAGCCTGCATCAAAGCCATCTTCAGCTTCTCAAAAGCTTGCTGTCTCGCTTCTGTCCACTCATACTTAACATCTTTCTGCAGCAACTTCGTCAAAGGAGCAGCAATCTTGGAAAAACCATCCACAAACCTTCGGTAGTATCCTGCCAAACCAAGGAAACTACGAACCTCCTGAACAGACTTAGGAACTTTCCAATTCATCACTGCTTCAATCTTCTGAGGATCAACACGAATCCCCTCGGCTGAGACCACATGCCCAAGAAAAACCACCTCTCTAAGCCAGAACTCACACTTGCTCAGCTTAGCATAAAGCTGATTCTCCAACAAAGCTTGCAACACAATCCTCAAATGCTCTTCGTGCTCTTCCTCAGTACGCGAGTACACAAGGATATCATCAATGAACACCACAACGAACTTGTCCAGGTATTCATGAAAAACACGATTCATCATGTCCATGAAAGCAGCAGGAGCATTTGTCAGACCAAACGGCATCACAAGGAACTCATAATGCCCATACCTTGTCCTGAAAGCTGTCTTAGGCACATCCACATCCTTCACCTTCAATTGATAATACCCTGACCTCAAGTCAATCTTAGAGAACACAGCAGCTCCCCGAAATTGATCAAAGAGATCATCAATCCTCGGCAAGGGATACCGATTCTTGATAGTCAACTTGTTCAGCTGACGGTAATCAATGCACATCCTCATCGTGCCATCTTTCTTCTTCACAAACAAGACAGGAGCACCCCAAGGCGACACACTCGGCCGGATGAAACCACGATCAAGCAACTCTTGCAACTGCGTCTTCAGCTCCTTCAGCTCTTTAGGTGCCATTCTATAGGGAGTAATGGACACAGGAGTGGTATTCTCATACAACTCAATACCAAACTCCACCTCGCGATTAGGAGGTAAACCAGGCAACTCCTCAGGAAAAACATCAGGAAACTCCTTCACAATCCTGATATCCTGCACCCTCAGCTCCTTCGAACTAGGATTCATCACAAAAGCCAGAAAAGCTTCACAACCTTGCCTCAACATCCTGCTTGCCTCCAAGGTAGAAACAACATTGGCAAGAAACTTCACATTCTCACCAACCACCACCACTTCATAATCATCCGCAAGCTTAAGCGAAACCCGCTTATTCTCACAATCCACAACAGCACGATGCTCAGCAAGCCAATCCATACCAAGGATCACATCAAAACCATAAAAGGGCAACTCCATAAGATCAACATGAAAGACATGCTCTTGAACAACCAAAGGACACCTTCTATAAAGCTTACGAGTCACAACAGTTTCACCAAAAGAACTAGTGACTCTAACACCAACATCCAAAGACTCAACAGGCAAACCAAGCAACTCAGCATGCTCACGAAGAATGTATGAATGCGTAGATCCAGAATCTATCAAAGAAAGCAATGACAAGGATTGCAAAGTAAAGGTACCTGCAATCACATCAGCATCATTCCTTCCCTCGCGCTGAGCATACACCCTCGCTTGGCCTCCACCCTCAGGTTGAATAGCCACAACATGAGCTACACCGCGACCACCTTCCTCTCGGCTCTGAAAATTACCACGGCCGCGCCCACGACCTCTCTGCGGTGCTACAACAACAGGAGCACGCTCTTGACCACCAGCCATCCTCGGACAATCACGCCTCAAATGGTCAGCTGAACCACAGTTCCAACACTCATAACCAGCTGCCACCACAGGAGCTTGCACCTCCCTCCCAGCACGAGGACAGTCACGCTTCAAGTGACCACGGGAACCACAAATCCAACAAGCACTAGGGTCAGCTCTAGCATTGCCACCCCTAGCAGGTGCACCTCCACCTCTCTTAGATGAGGACTGAAACCTCTGATCACGCCCTCTCTTGTTCCGTCCACCGGAACTATACTCAGCAGTTCTCTTCCCAGAACTAGCTCCAGCACCCTTAGCAGACAAACTCAAGTTCATCTCAATGTCCTTGGATCGACTAACCAACACATCGAAATCATTGTACTCCGCAGCCAACATATAGGTCTTAACTTCCGTCACCAAGCCATAACGGAACCTTTCGCACCTCTCGCGCTCATCAGGTATCAGCTCCGGTGCATACTGACTGAGACGTACAAACTGTACCTCATACTCAGCCACACTCATGCTCCCTTGGGTCAGAGACATGAATTCACGCTTTTTCTCGTCCAGATATCTAACTCCCAGATATCTCCTCTTGAACGCATGCTGAAAGAACGTCCAAGTAACATCAGCATCAGCCATCCCAGAGATTGTGGTCGTCCACCACGTATAAGCATCACCTTGCAGCAGCGACACCACACATCCCAGCTTTTGCACATCAGTGCAACTCATCTGTCCCAAGACACGCTTGGTACTCTCCAGCCATGCTTCTGACCTCTCAGCTGACATACCCCTAAACTCAGTCCCACCAAGACTGCGCAAACGCTCTAAGGGTAATCTAGCTCCAGCATCTCCCTGATGCCCAGCTCCTTGAGCTCCAGCTACTGCTGCTCGAAATGCACCCGCAATAGCTTGCACCAACACAGACATGTCAGGCATCGCTTGCCCCTGACCAACCTCAGGTCCTGCAGCTCCAGCACCAGCTGCCTCAACTCTAGCTCTTCCCCTCTCCGCACCACCACCACCAGGTGGAGGAGGAGGTATCACAGCACTACCCGTGTGCTCATCATTCACATTCCCCTCCGGGGTCGTAGCTCTCGCGCTACTCCTTAACTCTCTACGTGGTGCCATACTTTACCATGCATAACAATACAAATAAAACAAGTCAGGACCAGCAAGGTAAGCAAATTCCAAGTATTCAAGCTCAATTTCTTTCAAAAACAACATCATCTCTTTAGCTTTTGTTTGGCAATGGGTACCCTCATCATGCATCATCACAACATACATCACATACACATCATCATCTCAAATCACTGAACATGCTTTCATACAACAAGCATACAAACCAAACCATGCTTCAATCATGCATAGACACATTCCCAATTACTCGTGAACTCAGCTCTAATACCACCAAATGTAACCCCCGTAGCCCGGTCTAGACGGTTGGCCCGAACTACGAAGATTACACGGGGAAAACCAAAGTCAACCCGAAAGTCAACCTTGATTAACGACCCTTTTTTTCTTTTTAATCTTATCTAGATGCACATTAACCTTAATTGTGATCATACAAACAAGATATCTCAAGATCACAAACATCAGAGATCAAGCAGGGACCCAATTGAACAAATTACAACTTTAGGGACCAAATTGTAAATTCTGATAAATTAAGGGACTTAACCCAAATTAAAGTTACCATCTTGAAATTAATCAGGTTTCATGCTTCTCTGTGAAATTTCAGCTCAAAAGGACATCCACAGCTCTTGCAATTGATCAAACAAGATTCGGGACCAAAACGCAAACAAATCAAAACATATAACTACCATGTCAGCCCCCTAACGGTCGACCGTTCCGAAACAGGCTAACCCTGTTCCGAAACACGGGCCGTTCCGAAACGGGTTCCGGAACGTGGCTCGACAGAGGCCAAACCGTTTCGAAACGGTGCATACCGTTTCGGACGCCTGGGTTCATGAAAGGCACCCGTTCCGAAACGGTACACCCCTGTTCCGAAACGCCTGCACAAATTTCAGCAAACAAGCATACCTAATCATGCAATTGGACTTCCAAACATGCTCCAAACATCACCAAACTTTACCAGCATGCAATTAAACATCTTTAAGACATATAGAAACCAACAAATCAACAAACCAACTTCACATACAAAAAGCCCCAATTCAATGGTCATGCTTCCTACACAAGCTATCCACTCAAGCATCAAACTTGCAAAACAAACATATAAGGTTCAATCCAAAAACCAGCAACAACAACAACACTTAACATACTTAGGGAGTCTCAAACACCTCCCAAAACATATACATTGGTCCCCCATTGCCAAAACATACAAAAGCTAAATGTTTAACAAAACCTTCCATACATTGAGCTTTACTTGAACTTGTTTGCTTGCCTCCTCTTGCTGCCCTCAATGTACTCTAATGCTCTGCATTATTGATTCAAGAAAACGAGAGAGCGTAAGCCAAAGCTTAGTGAGGAGTGCTCTTTAAAAAAAACATTTAATAATGCAATTAAAACCATTTATAAAACTTGCTTACATACAACCTTTATACATGCTCAAAGCATACTTTAAATCAAGCAATATCATGCTTCCACATTTCCTTTAAACAAGCATCTCATGCTTCAACATAAACATTAAAACATGCATCTCATGCATCTCAATGTACTATACATGTCATATTGGCTCAAGTGATACATTTCATTTATGAAATCAAGTTCAACAACTTTCCCCAAGGACTTTTAAACACCTTGGCCCCAAGGACTTTTAAACACCTTGGCCATGGACTTTTAAACACCATGAAAGGACCACACAAGGACTTTTAACCACCTTTGTGTCCGTAGCTTGAATTACCCCAAGGACTTTTAAACACCTTGGCCCCAAGGACTTTTAAACACCTTGGCCCCATGGACTTTTAAACACCATGGAAAGGAGCACCTAAGGACTTTTAACCACCTTAGTGTCCGCAACAAGATTCATCCAAGGACTTTTAAACACCTTGACGATCTTAGGTAACAAGGCTCACTCAAGGACTTTTAACCACCTTAGTGACCTTCACTTTTACAAACCATCACTTGCCAATACACACTTTATACATCACATAATCCACTGTTTTAAAGCATTAAACCAAGCCATTTCATCATGCATTTCAAAGCATTAAATCAT
Source organism: Hibiscus tridactylites (assembly GCA_958450335.1). Classification (NCBI taxonomy): domain Eukaryota; kingdom Viridiplantae; phylum Streptophyta; class Magnoliopsida; order Malvales; family Malvaceae; genus Hibiscus; species Hibiscus tridactylites. Next base: position 58,531,185 of record OY288267.1, on the reverse strand, counting down.
CATTTAACAATGCATTAAAAACAAGGTACTCTTACCTAGAGTCACCTTCAACACATGGCTTTAAACATCAGCATAAATCATGCTAAAACATCAGCAATTATCATGCTTAAACATGCTTTCAAAAACAGTAAACAAATCATGCAAAATCATCATTTTACATTGCACCAAAACATGGCCACCACTTAAAGAGAGTAATCCGAAAACTTACACTTGAGCTTAGCAAAGTTGTTTAGACTTAAACTAAGCTCCCAAAACCTTGGTTTCAAAGCCGAAAACCATTTTCACAAATCCACTCACCGATTTCCACTTTGCTTCAAACCAAAGCACCAAATCAAGCCTCCGGATCAACAAATTCTTGGATCCAAGGATGCCTCCCCTGTTTCAACACATTAAAGCAGAGGATTAATGCATCATCATGCATTAATTGCTTCAATGAAAGCATCTAAACTCGCTGCTCTCACAAAACCTCCATTTTCGGCCACCAAACACAACCGAAAATGCATCCAAAACACTTCTAAACAAAGCCCAGCCACAAACCAGCAAAACCTCACTTCCATTAACATCAAAACACATCTAAAAACAACCTATAAACATCCTTATACCTCCAGCAACATCAGATCACCAAGATCACCACAAAAGCTACCTTAAAACACAAGCTAAACTTAGGAAATCCAACCTATCCGGGATTGCATCAATCAAGACTCATTTCCACATCAATTTAATGATCATTTAACATCAAAAACACTCCTCAAAACACAGATTTAACAGATCAAACGAAAATCATGTGAGTTGGTCAAAATCTTGCATAATTAGCCAAGATCCATAAATCAACCTTAAAACCTTTAATCAATTATCAAATTAGGATTGAAAACTTTAGGAATTTCATTAAAGAACTTGAAGTTCAGAGGAGAAGGACGTTCTTACCTCCAAACTTGAGTTTCTCCTCTTTTTGGAATAGAAAAGCTTGATGAAACTTGAAGCAATCGAAAAGGATTTGAAGATACAATGATTTGCAATCAATTGAGAGTTGAAAGGAGGATTTTAAGTGAGAAAATCAGAATGAGATCTCTGGAAATTAAGTGTTTGGGTTGAGAGAAAAAGAGAGAAAGAAAATTGGAAGTTAGATGAGAAAATACCAAAATGAGTTTCCCTCCATTTTGATTTCTTTAAAAATCAGAATTATGTGTTAAAATATCTTAGAAAAATCTGGAGAAACTCCCTTTGGGTAAATAGCTCCTTAAAGATTCAAAGTTTCAACCCTTTATAAAATAGCCACCAAACTTTCAAAAATTACATTTTGGTCACTAGCCAAAATGTCACCCTTCCAAAACTCATTTTCCAAAATTGATTTCACAGTTCACTTAATTATATTAAAAGAGGATTTTAGAACATTTTTTCCATATTTTTAATGCAACCCGAACTAGGCTTTCCTAATTTAACCTCTTACGATCCGAACATCACTTTGACCAACCGGTCAACGCCCAAGACTTCCAAGCCCAAAACCGGGGCGTTACATCTTGGAAGCTTAGTTTAAGTCTAAACAACTTTGCTAAGCTCAAGTGTAAGTTTTCGGAAAGTACTCTCTAGTGGTGGCCATGATTTTGTTGTGATGCAATGTGATTTATTGCATGATTTAAATACTGTTTTAAAAGCATGATTTAGCATGGTATTTGCTGTTTTTATAAGCCATATGTTGAAGGAAGCTCAAGGTAAGAGTTCCTTGTTTTTGTACATTGATAAAATGTGGTTTGATGCTTTAAAATGCATGATGAATATGGCTTGGGTTAATGCTTTAAAGCAATGGATTAAATGATGAAAATGATGTATATTGGCAAGTGATGTTTTGAAAAGGTTAAGGTCACTAAGGTGGTTAAAAGTCCTTGAGTGAGCCTTGTTTACTTAAGAACATCAAGGTGGTTAAAAGTCCTTGGATGATTCTTGCTATGGACACAAAGGTGGTTAAAAGTCCTTGTGTGATCCTTTCCATGGTGTTTAAAAGTCCATGGGGCCATGGTGTTTAAAAGTCCATGGGGCCAAGGTGTTTAAAAGTCCTTGGGGCCAAGGTGTTTAAAAGTCCTTGGGGTGAAACTTGATATGGACACAAAGGTGGTTAAAAGTCCATGTGTGGTCCTCTTTCATGGTGTTTAAAAGTCCATGGCCAAGGTGTTTAAAAGTCCTTGGGGCCAAGGTGTTTAAAAGTCCTTGGGGTGAAAGTTGATGAACTTGTTTTTAAAGAAATGGAACTTATCACTTGTGGCCAATAGGACATGTTATGATATGAAGCATGAAATGCTTGTTTTAAGTATGCTTTTGAGCATGAGCAATTGATGATTTGAAGCATGATTTATAAATGTTTTATAAATGCATTATTGAATGGTTTTATGAGCATTCCTCACTAAGCTTTTGCTTACGCTCTCTTTTGTTTTCTTAATTCAATAATGCAGAACATTAGAGTACCTTGAGGGTAGCAAGAAGGGCAAGCAATCAAGTGAAAGTAAAGCTCAAAGTATGGAAGGTTTCTTAAGTACATTTCTAGCTTTTGGTAATTTGGCAATGGGGGACCTTTGTGTATGTTTTGAGAGAGGTTTTGAACTCCCTAAGTATGTTGGATGCTAATGAGAATGCTGGTTTTAGTGTTTGGCCTTTATATGCTTGAATTGGAAGTTTATGCTTGTATGGCTTGCTTGTGTAGGAAGCATGCCTATAGATTTGGGGCTTTTCGTATATGATGTTGTTTTGATGAATTGTTGATGCAAGTATGTCTTATATATGTTGAATTGCATGCTGGTAAAGTTTGGTGGCAATTGGAGCATGATTGGATGTTTAATTGCATGTTTAAGAATGCATTTTTGGGCAATCTGTGCAGGGTGTTTCGGAACAGTGCCACCCGTTTCGGAACAAGTGCCTTAAACAAGCCCAGGCGTCCGAAACGGGAGAGACCGTTCCGAAACGGTTTGGCTACTGCCAGCCCGTGTTGCGGTACGCGTTGCGGAACGGCCCCGCGTTTCGAAACGGGCTGTGCCTGTTTTGGAACGGGTGACCGTTAGGGGCTGACATTGGCAGTTAAATGTTTTGAATTGTTGCGTTTTGGTCCTGAATCTTGTTTGTGCAATTGTATGAGCTTGGGATGTCCTTTTGAGCTGAAATTTCACAGTGAAGCATGAAACCTGACTAATTACAAGCTGGTAACTTTAATTTGGGTTAAGTCCTCATATTTATCAGAAATTACAATTTGGTCCCTAAAGTTGTAATTTGTTCAATTGGGTCCTTGTTTGATCTCTGATGTTTATGATCTTTGAGTATGCTGTTGTATGATCATATCTAAGGTCTAATATGCATCTAGACAAGATTAAAAAGAAAAAAAAGGGTCGTTAATCAAGGTTGACTTTCGGGTTGACTTTGGTTTTCCCCGTGTGACTTTCTTAATTCGGGTCAACCGTCTAGGCCGGGTTAAGGGGGTTACATTTGGTGGTATCAGAGCTGAGTTCTTGAGTAATTGGGAATGAATGTGTGCATGATTGAAGTATGTATGCCTTGTGTGCTTGTTGGTTGAAAGCATGTTTAGTGGCTTGTGTTTTGGATGCAATTGAGATGTATGCTGTGATGTAGCATGATGTGGGTACCCATTGCCAAATCAAAGCTAAAGAAATGATGTTGATTTTGAAAGAAATTGAGCTTGAATACTTGGATTGCTTACCTTGCTGGGCCTGACTTTGTTTTATTTGTATTGTTATTGCATGGTAAAAGTATGGCACCACGTAGAGAGTTAAGAAGTAGCGTGAGAGCTACGACCCCGGATGGGAATGAGAACGAAGAGAATGCGGGTAGTGCTGTGTTACCTCCTCCTCCACCTGGTGGTGGTGGTGCGGAGAGGGAAAGAGCTGGAGCTGCAGCAGCTGGTGCTGGAGCTGCAGGACCAGAGGTTGGTCAGGGGCAAGCTATGCCTGATATTTCTATGTTAGTACAAGCTATTGCGGGTGCTTTTCGAGCAGCAGTAGCTAGAGCTCAAGGAGCTGGGCAGCAGGGAGATGCTGGAGTTAGACTACCTTTGGAGCGTCTGCGCAGTCTTGGTGGGACTGAGTTCAGGGGTATGTCAGCTGAGAGTTCTGAAGCTTGGCTAGAGAGTACCAAGCGAATCTTGGGTCAGATGAGCTGCACGGATGTGCAAAAGCTGGGTTGTGTTGTGTCCTTGCTGCAGGACGATACGTATACGTGGTGGACGACCACCATAGCTGGGATGGTTGAAGCTGATGTGACTTGGAAATTATTTCAGAATGTGTTCAAGCAGAGATATCTTGGTGTGAGATATCTTGATGAGAAGAAGCGTGAATTCATGTCTCTTACCCAAGGGAGCATGAGTGTGGCTGAGTATGAGGTGCAGTTTGTGCGACTCAGTCAGTATGCACCTGAGCTTATTCCTGATGAACGAGAGAGGTGCGAAAGGTTCCGTTATGGTCTTGTGACAGATGTTAAGATGTATGTGCTGGCCACCGAGTATGATGATTTTGATGTGTTGGTGGGCCGAGCCAAGGACATAGAGATGAACTTGGGTTTATCTGCGAAAGGTGCTGGAGCAAGTTCTGGTAAGAGAGCTGCTGAGTATAGTTCCGGTGGTGGACGGAACAAGAGGGGACGAGATCAGAGGTATCAGTCCTCAGCTAAGAGAGGTGGTGGTGCACCTGCTAGAGGAGGCAATGCTAGAGCTGACCCTAGTGCTTGTTGGATCTGTGGTTCACGTGGTCACATGAAGCGTGACTGTCCTCGTGCTGTGAGGGAGGTGCAAGCTCCTGTTGCAGCAGCTGGTAATGGATGCTGGAATTGTGGTTCTGCAGACCACTTGAGGCGAGATTGTCCTAGGTTGGCTGGTGATCAGATGCGTGCTCCTGTTGTTGCTGCACCACAGAGAGGTCGTGGGCGCGGCCGTGGTAATTTCCAGAGGCGTGAGGAAGGTGGTCGTGGAGTAGCCCATGTTGTGGCTATTCAGCCTGAAGGTGGAGGCCAAGCGAGGGTGTATGCTCAGCGTGAAGGGAGGAATGATGCGGATGTGATTGCAGGTACCTTTACTTTGCAATCCTTGTCATTGCTTTCTTTGATTGATTTTGGATCTATGCATTCATACATTTTGCGTGAGCATGCTGAATTGCTTGGTTTGCCTGTTGAGTCTTTGGATGTGGGTGTTCGTGTCACTAGTTCTTTTGGTGAAACTGTTGTGACTCGAAAGCTTTATAGAAGGTGTCCCTTGGTTGTTCAAGAACATATTTTTCATGTTGATCTTATGGAGTTGCCCTTTTATGGTTTTGATGTAATCCTTGGTATGGATTGGCTTGCTGAGCATCGTGCTGTTGTGGATTGTGAAAATAAGCGTGTTTCGCTTAAGCTTGCGGATGATTATGAAGTTGTTGTGGTTGGTGAGAATGTGAAGTTTCTTGTCAATGTTGTTTCTACCTTGGAGGCGAGTAGGATGCTGAGGCAAGGTTGCAAAGCTTATCTAGCTTTTGTGATGAATCCTAGTTCTAAGGAGTTGAGGGTGCAAGATATCAGAGTTGTGAAGGAGTTTCCTGGTGTTTTTCCTGAGGAGTTGCCTGGTTTACCTCCTAATCGCGAGGTGGAGTTTGGAATTGAGCTGTATGAGAATACAACTCCTGTGTCCATTACTCCCTATAGAATGGCACCTAAGGAGCTGAAGGAGCTGAAGACGCAGTTGCAAGAGCTGCTTGATCGTGGTTTCATCCGGCCGAGTGTGTCGCCTTGGGGAGCACCGGTCTTGTTTGTGAAGAAGAAAGATGGCACTATGAGGATGTGCATTGATTACCGTCAGCTGAACAAGTTGACTATCAAGAATCGGTATCCTTTGCCGAGGATTGATGATCTCTTTGATCAATTTCGGGGAGCTGCTGTGTTCTCTAAGATTGACTTGAGGTCAGGGTATTACCAGTTGAAGGTGAAGGATGTGGATGTGCCTAAGACAACTTTCAGGACAAGGTATGGGCTTTATGAGTTCCTTGTGATGCCGTTTGGTTTGACAAATGCTCCTGCTGCTTTCATGGACATGATGAACCGTGTGTTTCATGAATACCTGGACAAGTTCATTGTGGTGTTCATTGATGATATCCTTGTGTACTCGCGTACTGAGGAGGAGCATGAAGAGCATTTGAGGATTGTGCTGCAAGCTTTGTTGGAAAATCAGCTTTATGCTAAGCTGAGCAAGTGTGAGTTCTGGCTTAAGGAGGTGGTGTTTCTTGGGCATGTGGTCTCAGCTGAGGGGATTCGTGTTGATCCTCAGAAGATCGAGGCGGTGATGAACTGGAAAGTTCCTAAGTCTGTTCATGAGGTCCGTAGTTTCCTTGGTTTGGCGGGATACTACCGAAGGTTTGTGGATGGTTTTTCCAAGATTGCTGCTCCTTTGACAAAGCTGTTGCAAAAAGATGTTAAGTATGAGTGGACGGAAGCGAGACAACATGCTTTTGAGAAGCTGAAGGTGGCTTTGACGCAAGCTCCTATCTTGGTTCAGCCTGAATCAGGGAAAGAGTTTGTGGTCTATAGTGATGCATCCTATGTTGGTTTGGGGTGTGTGCTGATGCAAGAGGGTAAGGTGGTGGCTTATGCATCGCGGCAGTTGAAAGTGCATGAGCGCAATTATCCTACGCATGATATTGAGCTGGCTGCAGTGGTTTTTGCTCTGAAAATCTGTGGGCATTATCTGTATGGTGAGAAGTGTACTGTGTACACGGATCACAAGAGCTTGAGGTATCTGATGTCACAGAAGGAGTTGAATCTTAGGCAGCGGCGTTGGTTGGAGTTGCTCAAGGATTATGATCTGACGATTGAGTACCATCCTGGAAAGGCTAATGTTGTTGCGGATGCCTTGAGTAGGAAAGTAGCTGTTGAGCTGAGAGCTATGTTTGCTAGCTTGAGCATATCGCGAGATGGTGGTCTTGTTGCTGAGTTGCAGGTGAAACCATCGTTGGTTCAGTTGATCAAGGATAATCAGTTGCTGGATGATTCCTTGGTGTCTCATGTTCAGGATATCGCGGAGGGTAGACCTTCGGATTTCTGTTTTAATGATGATGGTGTGTTGTGTCTTGGGAGTCGGATAGAAGTGCCCAATGATGCTGAGTTGAGGCGTGCTATTCTGACTGAAGGTCATAGTAGTCCTTTTGCTATGCATCCTGGTAGTACTAAGATGTATCGTGATCTTCGTGATGAGTACTATTGGGTGGGTTTGAAGAAGGATGTTGCAGAGTTTGTGAGCAAGTGTTTGGTGTGTCAGGGAGTTAAGGCTGAACATCAGGTTCCTTCTGGGTTGTTGCAACCGTTGAAAATCCCTGAATGGAAGTGGGAAAGGGTTACCATGGATTTTGTATCTGGTTTACCTTTGTCTCCATCGAAGAAGAATTTTGTTTGGGTGATTGTCGATCGCCTGACGAAGTGTGCACATTTCTTGCCTGTGCATACTACGTTCTCTTTGGATAAGCTGGCAGAGCTGTACATTGCTGAGATTGTGAGGCTGCATGGTGTGCCTAAGTCAATTGTGTCGGATAGGGATCCGAGGTTCACATCGCGTTTCTGGCAGTGTTTGCATCAAGCTCTGGGTACAAGATTGCATTTCAGTACATCCTATCATCCTCAGTCGGATGGTCAGTCGGAGAGAGTTATCCAGATTTTGGAGGATATGTTGAGGTGTTGTGTGATTGAGTTCCAAGGTTCATGGGAGAAGCATCTGCCTTTGGTTGAGTTCGCTTATAACAATAGTTATCAGGCGAGTATACAGATGGCACCTTATGAGGCTTTGTACGGGAGGAAGTGTAGGACTCCTCTTTGTTGGGCTGAAACTGGTCAAAAGTTGGTTTCGATGCTGGCTTTGTTGAAAGGGACCACTGAGAAGGTGAAGCTTATCTGTGAGCGGTTGAAGGCTGCCTCTAATCGGCAAAAGTCTTACGCGGATTTGAAGCGTAAAGAGATAGAGTATGCGGTGGGTGACCGTGTGTTCTTTAAGGTTTCGCCTTGGAAGAAGGTGATGAGGTTTGGCCGGAAGGGTAAGTTGAGCCCTAGGTACATTGGACCATATGAGGTGGTTGAGCGTGTGGGTCCTGTTGCGTATCGGTTGAGGTTACCTCAGGAGTTGGAGAAGATTCATGATGTGTTCCATGTTTCTATGCTCCGGAAGTATAGATCTGATCCTTCGCATGTGATGGCTGTGGAGGAAGTGGTTTTGAATCCGGATTTGACCTATGATGAGGAACCGGTGAAGGTTCTGGATTCGGATAGCAAGGTTCTTCGTGGCAAGACCATTGAGTTGGTGAAGGTGCTGTGGAAGCATCGAGGTGTTGAGGAAGCCACGTGGGAGCGGAAGGAAGACATGCTGAAGCAGTTTCCTTATCTCTTTCCTTCAGGTAAATTTCGAGGACGAAATTTCTTAAGGGGGGGAGAGTTGTAACGCCCCGGTTTTGGGCTTAGTAGTTTTGGGCGTTGACCGGTTTGGTCAAAGTGCTGTTCGAATCTAAAGAGGCGAAATTAGGAAAGCCTAGTTCGGGTTGCATTAAAAATATGGAAAAATGTTCTAAAATCATCTTTTAATATAATTAAGTGAACTGTGAAATCAATTTTGGAAAATGAGTTTTGGAAGGGTGACATTTTGGCTAGTGACCAAAATGTAAATTTTGAAAGTTTGGTGACTGTTTTCGAAAGGGTTGGAACTTTGAATCTTTAAGGAGCTATTAACCCAAAAGTAGTTTCTCCAGATTTTTCTAAGATATTTAGTGATATATTCTGATTTTAAAATATGTCAAAAGAGGAGGGAAAGCCATTTTGGCTATTTTGATAACTAACTTTCCAATTTTCTTTCTCTCATTTTCTCTCAACCCAAACACCTTCATTCCAGAGAATTGTTTCTGATTTTCTCACCTAAATCTCTCCTTTCAACTCTCTTTTGATTCCTAATCAACATATCTACAAAACCTCATCATTTGCTACTTGATTCATCAAGGTTTTTGATTCCAAAAAGAGGAGAAACTCAAGTTTGGAGGTAAGAACGTCCTTCTCCTCTAAACTATCAGTTCTTTACTGAAATTCCTAAGTTTTCAATCCTTAATTGATGTTTTATTAAAGGCTTTTGAGTTGTGAATTGGATCTTGGCTTATAATGCAAGATTTGGTGATTTTTGGTGATTTTCGTTTGATCTGTTAAATCTGTGATTTGAGATGTGTTTTTGATGATATTTGAACATTAAATTGATAAGGAATTGAGTTTTGATTAATGCAATCCCGGATAGGTTGAGTTTCCTAAGTTTAGCTTGTGTTTCTTGGTTGTTGTTGAGGTGATCTTGTGGATCTGGTGTTGCTGGAGGTATAAGGATGTTATTAGGCTCTTTTTAGATGTTAAATGATGTTAAAGGATGTTAGGTTTTGATGGTTTATGGCTGGGCTTTGTTGAGAAGTGGTTTGGATGCATTTTCGGTTGTGTTTGGTAGCCGAAAATGGAGTGTGGATGAGAGCAGCGAGTTTAGGTGCTTTCATTGAAGCAATTAATGCATGATGATGCATTAATCCTCTGCTTTGATGTGTTAAAACAGGGGAGGCATCTTTGGATCCAAGAGTTGTTGATCCGGAAGATTGATTTGGTGCTTCGGCAAGAGGCGAAGTGGAATCGGTGAGTGAAAATGGTTTTCGGCTTTGAAACCAATGTCTTGGGAGCTTAGTTTAAGTCTAAACAACTTTGCTAAGCTCAAGTGTAAGTTTTCGGAAAGTACTCTCTAGTGGTGGCCATGATTTTGTTGTGATGCAATGTGATTTATTGCATGATTTAAATACTATTTTGAAAGCATGATTTAGCATGGTATTTGCTGTTTTTATAAGCCATATGTTGAAGGAAGCTCAAGGTAAGAGTTCCTTGTATTTGTACATTGATAAAATGTTGTTTGATGCTTTAAAATGCATGATGAATATGGCTTGGTTTAATGCTTTAAAACAGTGGATTAAATGATGAAAATGATGTATATTGGCAAGTGATGTTTTGAAAAGGTTAAGGTCACTAAGGTGGTTAAAAGTCCTTGAGTGAGCCTTGTTTACTTAAGAACCTCAAGGTGGTTAAAAGTCCTTGGATGATTCTTGCTATGGACACAAAGGTGGTTAAAAGTCCTTGTGTGATCCTTTCCATGGTGTTTAAAAGTCCATGGGGCCATGGTGTTTAAAAGTCCATGGGGCCAAGGTGTTTAAAAGTCCTTGGGGCCAAGGTGTTTAAAAGTCCTTGGGGTGAAACTTGATATGGACACAAAGGTGGTTAAAAATCCTTGTGTGGTCCTCTTTCATGGTGTTTAAAAGTCCATGGCCAAGGTGTTTAAAAGTCCTTGGGGCCAAGGTGTTTAAAAGTCCTTGGGGTGAAAGTTAATGAACTTGTTTTTAAAGAAATGGAACTTATCACTTGTGGCAATTGGAGCATGATTGGATGTTTAATTGCATGTTTAAGAATGCATTTTTGGGCAATCTGTGCAGGGTGTTTCGGAACAGTGCCACCCGTTTCGGAACAGGTGCCTTAAACAAGCCCAGGCGTCCAAAACGGGAGAGACTGTTCCGAAACGGTTTGGCTACTGCCAGCCCGTGTTGCGGTACGCGTTGCGGAACGGCCCCGTGTTTCGAAACGGGCTGTGCCAGTTTCGGAACGGGTGACCGTTAGGGGCTGACATTGGCAGTTAAATGTTTTGAATTGTTGCGTTTTGGTCCTGAATCTTGTTTGTGCAATTGTATGAGCTTGGGATGTCCTTTTGAGCTGAAATTTCACAGTGAAGCATGAAACCTGACTAATTACAAGCTGGTAACTTTAATTGGGGTTAAGTCCTCATATTTATCAGAAATTACAATTTGGTCCCTAAAGTTGTAATTTGTTCAATTGGGTCCCTGTTTGATCTCTGATGTTTATGATCTTTGAGTATGTTGTTGTATGATCATATCTAAGGTCTAATATGCATCTAGACAAGATTAAAAAGAGAAAAAAAAGGGTCGTTAATCAAGGTTGACTTTCGGGTTGACTTTGGTTTTCCCCGTGTGACTTTCTTAATTCAGGTCAACCGTCTAGGCCGGGTTAAGGGGGTTACAACGGCTCTTTCTACATTGAGAGTGTTTCGAAACGGCTTCGAGCGTTTCGAAACAGGGTGCTGCAGAACTGCATTTGTGGAGGGAATTAAAGGCTCCAACGACTTTATTTCAACCCCAACGGTCCTAAACGGCTATAAACTCATTTGGGAGTATAAAAGGGACCTCCAAGCATCAAGAGAAGGCTAATGCTCATATTGTCAAACATCAAATGATCAAAAAGTGTCTTAGTGCTTAAATTGTCAATTCTTGTATAGACAAACACTAGTGAGCCAAAATTGTCAAATTTGCTCAAGTGTTTTCGGTTTTGGGTGAGTGCTTAATTGTGCAAACAAACACCTATTAGAGGGTTTTAAGTTTGCTTTCTCTGTCTCTTTGTAAAGAGGGTTTTGATCAAGGCTTTGGGTAAAAGCTTGATCGGTTGTAAGGGTTTCCTCCTAATCCTAGAAAAGGGGACGAATCAATTAGTGGATTGATTGTGAAATCCTTAGTGGGAAGCTAAGGTAGTGGATGTAGGTGCTTGTTAGAAGGCCGAACCATTATAAATCATTGTGTCTTTATTCTTTCTAGCTTCCACAACCCTTCCACCCAAAAATCCATCTCTCCACCACTTGGTGAGCAATATTGGTTGATCGAATCGAGCCCCTAAATACTCAACAAATTTTGACACTATATTACTAGTTTACTATTGTTTACATCTATGGATAATTTAATTACTAACATGACATTATTTGATTCATTCTAATTCTTTTTTTTCTTGTCCAAATATAAAATATTTACACTTTTCTTATTGTTTAAATTAGGGTTTCCAACTAGGGTATTTTTAGGGTGTCACATACTCAAAATTCCTCGCCTTAGCTCGCTCGCCTTGGCCGCTAGAAATAACCTGTCAATAAAAAGGCGAGTCGTGTCAGTCCAAGTTGTAACCGAATTAGAAGGTAGATCAAATAGCAAATCTTTGGCAATATCACCTAGAGAAAAAGAGAAGGCACGAAGTTTTATTTGATCTTCAGAAACTCCATGCGGTTTTTTACTCAGGCAAACCATGTGGAACTCTTTTAGGTGCTTGTGAGGATTTTCACTGTGCATGCCGTAGAAAGTCGATAAAGATGTATTAAACCCGTTTTCAGTATGAATGGCGTTGTACCATTCAGAAATGTTATGCACATCGGTTGTTGATCATCTGGTGCCCTAGTCAGTTGTTGGATTGTTTGGACGTTATCTCCCATTAGAACTTGTTCTTCGTTGGTGTACTCAAAATGTGAATCTGCCTCAGACGTTTATTCTAGATCACGTTCTAGACGTTGTTGTCGTTCTATTTGTTTCTTTTCGCGAAGTGTCTGAGCGTGTAGTCTTCGGGCATATGCTTCGATCTCCGAGATATAGTCTTTATATTCTCCTGGATTCTTTCTGGTCATAAATCAAATCAAAACAAATATTAGTGACTTTGCCGAAGTCACCGGCAACAGCGCCAATTTGACAGGTGTCGTGAATTGTCAAATAAATATCCTTAACCTCAATTAAAGAAATAAATTAGAGTAGAATAGTGAGAGTAAGGGTCTATCCACGGGGACTAAGGAGTTCCCAATATCGATTTGAGTTTATCTTTATCCAAGTAATCTGCAAGTTACAAAAAAGGGGTTTAGTGAAATAATTCGAGAAGAATTAGAAAAATAACAAAGAAAAAGTAATAATTGAAATTGATGATGATAAGAGTTAGCCTCTAGCTTTGCTTCGCCTCAACTCGTCTCGATCACTGAAAGGGATTTTACTTCGAGTTCGTGCCGGTTACAATCTACAAGGCCCAACCCTTGTAACTTGCTTCTCTATGGTAAACGAAGTTCCAAGGCCAATCCTTAGAATCCAGTATTTTTTTATTAGCTTCGGCAATCGATGCTAACTCAAATTATGTGCTTAGTGCTAGAAATGCTCGTGCTCGGATGGTTTGTCTCGATGAGAATCATATCCGATCTTGATTCCCCTTAGCGGGCCGCCACTAAGTTTGTTATTAGGGAGTTGAATCTGCTACAAGCCGATTCTCGTCCCCAATGGTGGATCAAAACCAAGTTCAATCCGATGCACACTTTCGGAATGAAGTAATCGAGATGCCTAAAGGAAAGGTTGATTGCCAATCCAATGTTGCTGAAAATCAAGAAAGAAGTTGATGGTTTGAAGAACTTGTCTATTCTCATGAGATAAGTTGGGTTTAGCTTAGCTTTTTGCTAATGGTGAATTTAGCTAAGCATAGCTTGCGAAGAAACCATTCTTAGCGTTTTTGAGCAAAGGAAAGGTAAAAGAAAATTAAAGTGGAGAGAAAGGAAATTTATAAACTCAAAAGTAAAAATGAAAACAAGAACAAGCGATGATTTGAGTTTCACCCCAAAGGGGGTATTTATAGGATTCTAAAACCCTAAAAACCATAAAAGGATAGAAGATAATTCCTAAATCATTTAAATAAAATACAAAAGATAAATCCTAAATTTAAACTTTAAATTTTGGCTGATAAGTTATCCTATCTTGGCTGATAAGCTATCAACTGTTGCTGACGTGGCATCTTCTAGAAGTTGTTGACGTGTTGTCCAGTCAACATTTTCATGCCCACTATCCAGCCATGAATCCAAAATAGTTTCATAATCAAGTCATTTCCAATATGTTTTCCAGCCACGATGTCCTGCACAAAAAAATCACACAATAAACCACAATTCGGCACCACAAATCAACCATTTAACCGTAATTAGAGCTAAAATAGTGACCAAACTAGCTACTCACCACCGTTTGCTTGGTTTTTGTTAGAGAGAATTGTGGAGTTAAGTTGCTGGAGGTTTTGATGCAAGAATGTGCATTAATCCTTTGTTTTTGCTTTGGTTAGAAGTAGAGGAGATTGATCTGATGTCTTTAGAAGAGGTCTTTGTTGCTCCGGAGGCTTGATATCGCTTCGACAAAGCAAGCGAAGTTTTCCCGGTGGCTGGAAACAATTTTAAAAGCTTTTTAAAGGTTTGAAAGCAAGGTTTGGGGTTTTTAGATTGAGCTTGAAACGCTAATCTAAGCTCGGAAGTAACTATGGCTGATTTTGCTCCCAGTTTTTCAATTTTCGCATTGTTTTGGTTGATCATGCCCATGTTTTAGAAAGAGATTTGTTACCTACTGTTTATGCATCTTTTGAGCAGTGAGATTTGATGCATATGATCCCATGTGATTGATTTATGATTTTAAAGATATTATACTTTGTTGAGATAATTCTATGTATGGTTTAATGCTTTTGAAATTGGATGAGAATTTGATTTATGTTTATGCATTAAAAACAATAGGGTAGCATGGTTTAAAGGTGTATATTGGCATTATGATGAGACTTAATATTATCGGATATAATTGGTCGACCAATAAGATGAGAAATGCAGTATAATATACAAAATTCGTATGTGAGACAAATTCTTCAGTTACACAATAGAGGTAGTGTTATTGTGTTGCGAGTGATAGGGCTAGATTCTATCACCAACGGGCAATGGGGGTAATTCCATCCCGGCTGAAGTGACATTATTGTGAGGGTAGTTTCACCATGAGACTTGATAGGGGTAGTGGCATCAAGGGATCCGCATATCCGAACATGAATAGATAGGGGTAGTGCTATCCAAGGATGGGGGTAGATTCCATCTGGGTCACTTGAAGGCCAAAATATGAGATTACATGTATCATGATTTGAAAACGGATTTTTATAATGAGATTTAAACATTAGATTCTATTTTGAGATATGTTTTATGATGAACAAGCATGAGAAGCTTGCAATGAGATTTACATTGTGGTAAATGCATGATATTGATGATACATGTTTTACAAATGCATGAGATTGAACAGTATCGATACGGTTCACATCTTCTTCTTAGGCAACATATATGGTTGGAGTTGCTTAAAGATTATGATTTGATGATTGAGTATTATCCTAGTAAGGCTAATGTTGTTGCTGATGCTTTGAGTAGAAAGGTGGTTGTGGAGTTGATGGCGATGTTTGCGCGGTTGAGTTTGTCGTAAGATGATGGTTTGATAACGGAGTTGCAAATGTAATTGTGTCTGGTGCAGTTGTTTAAAGAGAAGCAATTGTTGGATGATTCATTGGTACCGCATGTCCAAAACATAGCGAATGGTAATCCAACGGACTTTTGTTTTAATCATGATGGTGTTTTATGTTTTAAGGGTCGATTATTCGTACCTAAGGATGATGCGTTAAGGCACACTATTTTGAGTGAAGCGCATAGAATCCCTTTTGCTATGCATCTTGGTAGTACTAAGATGTATCGTGGGTTGAAGGATGAGTATTATTGGGTTGGTTTAAAGATAGAGGTGGCCGAGTTTGTTGGTAAGTGCATGGTTTGTCAGCGAGTTAAAGCTCAACATCAGTTTCCTTCTTGGTTGTTACAACCGTTAAGGATACCATAATGGAAATGGGAGAAGATTACCATGGATTTCGTGTCAGGGTTGCCTTTGACACCATCAAAGAAAAACTCTATTTGGGTGATTGTGGATCGTTTTACAAAGTGTGCACATTTCTTGTATGTGCATACTACGTATACGCTGGTATGTTGGCGTATTTGTATATCTCGGAGAGTATGTGTTTGCACGATATGCCTAAATCTATAGTATCAGATGGGGATCAGCGTTTTATTGCAAGATTTTAGGAATGTTTGCACAGAGCCTTGGGTACAAGGTTGAACTTTAGTACTTTGCATCATCCTCAAACAGATGGTCAGTCCGAACGTGTTATCCAAGTGTTGGAAGATATGTTGAGATGTTTCATTATTGATTTTCAAGGATCTTGCGAGAAGCACTTGCCTTTGGTAGAGTTTGATTATAATAATAGTTATCAAGCGAGCATTCAAATGGCACCTTATGAAACTTTGTATGGTAGGAGGTGTCATACGCCTCTTTGTTGGGCGGAGGTAGGTGAGAAGTATGTTTCTTTGCCTCGTGTGCTAAATAAGACTAGTGAGAAGGTAAAGCTCATTAGTGAAAGGTTGAAAGCGGCTTCAGATCGACAAAAGTCCTACGCGGATTTGAAGCGTAGAAAATTTGAGTATGCAGTTGGTGATAAAGTGTTTTTGAAAGTTTTGCCTTGGAAAAAGGTGATGAGATTTGGCCGGAAAGGCATGTTGAGTCTGAGGTTTATTGAACCTTATGAGGTGTTTGTTGAGTGTGTAAAAGTTCTATTATTTACACCCTTTTTAACCCATATTTCTGCTGCATTCAAGCATTATTCATTGCATTTAGGTCAGTTTACAGCAAAACATCACAAATATATTGAAAGGCACAGTTTTTACTAAATATGGATGTTTTTGCAGGTTGCTGCCGTAAGCAGACAGAAAGGGCAGACGCTGGGCAGTGGAGCAGAAGAGCTGGAACTGACAAGCAGTCAAGCAGGACAATGCTGCCATGGTTGCCGCCGTGACAGCAGAGGACGACAACAGTTTTGAGGAGAAGAAGCAAAGTGGACCTCGACAGATAGAGAAAATTCAGCCCGTCTGTCGTGTGAAAACCTCATATTTTTCCAAGCCCCAGATCAAAAGGAATGTCAAGCCCAAAGTTCAAGGAGAGA
This sequence comes from Hibiscus tridactylites, assembly GCA_958450335.1. Classification (NCBI taxonomy): domain Eukaryota; kingdom Viridiplantae; phylum Streptophyta; class Magnoliopsida; order Malvales; family Malvaceae; genus Hibiscus; species Hibiscus tridactylites. The sequence goes on along the minus strand of OY288267.1, from coordinate 58,514,514 downwards.
GAAATCCCAAGCAAGAAGGTCACGGCTGGAAAGTAGATTCCTTGAAGATTTAGTCTTTATTAGAATCATACTTTCAATTAAAGTTGTATTCTTGCTATTTTAGATGACTTGAGCCCAAAGCTTATATAAGGGCATATATTTTGACCTAGGAGGGCATAACCGATTACCCTAGCTTCCTTCCCAAAACTCTAGCCGTTTTCCTTCCCACATCATGTTCTAAATTCCCCCTAGGGCCACAGGTTGATTTGTAAAGTAGTTGCAAGGGTTGTTTTGTTTTAGGAATTTTCAGTTCAATAAAATAAACTTCAAGTTCTCTTATTTTGGTTATTAATATCTTGCAAGAGCATCGGGAGAGCATTGTGAGGTTATCTATTTACTTAGCATCGAGAAAGTTAAGTATACGAAAGAAATAAGAGCAAGTTCTCTAGTTTATAGTTGAACTATCTCGGGCCTAGGGATAGGACGAGGTTAAGTGGCTAAAGAAGAATTCATCGACATCGGTGTTCATCCTTCGATTCACGCCGGGAGGTATCATCAAAGACGTGATCATCGACAGACTTGGACCTAGGGATAGGCCAAGGCATATCTGGGATTCTTGCCAAACTTGAGGTGCTGAGTTGATTGTTCGCTGCCGCGACAATCATCGGACTGCTGCCGCGACAGGTGCTGCCGCGACAGGCGCGACGACAGAACTGGATTTCCTAAACTCTGCAATACCTGCACTACTGAGCACTTCAATACCAGCCCATTCTCTCTATCTTGATATCTCTACTCTTTTATTTACGTTTACTTTATTATTTTCGTGACAACTTCTCAAATATTTTCTTTACTTTCGTGCAATGAATTAAGGTGAAGCTATTAGCCCAATCCCTGTGGAGACAATATTCGATACTTCGTATCACTTTACTAATTGCGTCTTGTACACTTGCACTACCATTGCGATAGACTATTTTACACGCAACAAGTTTTTGGCGCCGTTGTCGGGGATTGGCAACATAACTCTACCTTTTCTTTTACTGCACTTTTTATTTTTATTTTTATTTTCCTATTTTCTTTGGTGCATTCAACTCTTGCTTTTCACAAGGTTTCTTGTTTATGCACAGATCGAGACGAGGAAAAGATCCTGAGTATCCGTTAGATCCAGAAATCGAACGTTCATTCAATCTCAAGAACTGACTTCTTCATATTCTAGCTAGGAACAAGTACCTTGAGGAACAGTTAGAGACGATGGCCCACAATGGAAACGACCCGCATGTTGGAGATAGAGAGGGTAGACAGCCTGTCGTCAACCCTGCTGCCGCTGCCGGACGACGGTCCTGTCATGACTACATGTTGAACGATCATGTAGAATTGGAAACTACGCTGCCGAACATAGACGTTGACAACTTCAAACTAAAACCTATTATGTTTAGCATGATTAACATTGCGCTGTTGGATGCCGTGAGGGAGATGCCCGGTTACGCCAAATTTCTCAAGGATGTCATGTCAAAGAAATCTAAACTTGGGGAATTTGAAACGGTGAAGATGACAGAAGGCTGCATGAGCATACTTCATCGGCAGCAACCCTAGAAAAAGAAAGATCCTGGGAGCTTCATCATACACTGTGTAATCGGAGATAAATATGTGGGTAAGGCACTTTGTGATCTTGGTGCTAGTATTAACTTAATGCCAAAATCTGTTTTTTAGAAATTAGGTATTGGTAAAGCTCGGCCCACGACAGTACTTCTGCAGCTGGCAGACCACTCTTACGTTCATCCGGAAGGAAAAATTGAAGATATTCTGGTAAGAGTGGATAAATTTATTTTTCCTGCTGACTTTCTTGTTTTAGATTGTGAAGCAGATGAAAACGCACCAATCATCCTGGGGCGACCCTTCTTAGCCACGGGAAGATCATTGATTGATGTGGAAAAAGGAGAACTCACCATGAGAGTGAACGATCAAGAGATTAAATTGAATGTTCTCCAAGCTATGAAGCATGCTGATGCAGACGAGGAATGCAAGGCTATCACTAAAGTTACCTTGGATCAACCCTGCATCAGGTCGGGCTGTCACGACATCAAAATTGGTCACTGCCTTGGCAGCCACTTACAGGACTGTCACGGAAGCACCGACGACAGCAACTCCTCAGAATCCGATACATCTGATACTGAAGATTAGGAGGAGGTAAACTGGATAGGCGATCGACCAGGTAAGTTATTCGAACCTTTAAATTATACTTCGGATAACCATGCAATTCAAAAGCCATCTACTGTTGAGCCCCCTGTTTTAGAACTGAAACCCCTGCCAGGGCAGCTAAAATATGTTTTTCTTGGTTCAAATGATACGTTGCCCGTAATCATCTCTTCCAAGTTGATGCAGGAACAGGAACATCAGCTAATAGGGATGCTGCGACAGCACAAAAGGGCAATTGGATGGACGATTGCTGATATTCAAGGCATTAGTCCGGCGTTATGCATGCATAAAATCCTTTTAGAGGAAGATCATAAGCCGACTATAGATGCCCAAAGGCAGCTAAACCATGCGATGAAGGAGGTGGTGCGTAAAGAGATAATCAAATGGTTAGATGCTGGCATTATTTACGCCATCTCCGACAGCAAATGGGTGAGCCCGGTGCAATGCGTTCCCAAGAAAGGAGGAATGACCGTGGTGACCAATGAAAACAATGAGTTAATCCCAACCAGGACTGTGACCGGTTGGAGGGTCTGTATGGACTATCAGAAGCTTAACAAAGCTACCCGAAAAGACCACTTTCCTTTACCCTTTATTGATCAAATGCTTGATAGATTAGCGGGTAAACCTTACTATTGTTTTCTTGATGGTTATTCAGGGTATAATCAAATAGCTATCGCACCGGAAGATCAAGAAAAGTCGACCTTCACATGCCCCTACGGAACGTATGCTTTTAGGAGGATGCCTTTTGGATTATGCAATGCACCCGCCACCTTCTAAAGGTGCATGATGGCCATATTCTCCGATATGGTGGAGGACTTCCTTGAAATTTTTATGGATGATTTTTCAGTCTTTGGGGATGATTTTGAGAGCTGCCTAGGCAATCTACAAAAGGTACTTGAAAGATGTGAAAAAGCAAACCTAGTTCTGAATTGGGAAAAATGCCACTTTATGATGGATGAATGGATAGTCCTTGGCCATAAGATTAGCTGCCGTGGGATAGAAGTCGACAGGGCCAAGATAGAAGTGATCGAAAAGCTACCGCCGCTGACAACAGTCAAGGGTATTAGAAGTTTCTTGGGACATGCTGGTTTTTATCGGAGATTCATTGCAAACTTCTCGAAAATCACCAAGCCTCTGTGTCATCTTTTAGAACAGAACCGACCCTTTGACTTTAATGAGGAATGTACTGAAGCATTCAAGGTTCTGAAGGAAAAACTGGTAACAGCCCCAATAGTACAGCCACCAGACTGGACACAGCCATTTGAGATTATGTGTGATGCTAGTGACTATGCTGTCGGGGCAACACTTGGGCAGCGGAGAGACAAGTTATTTCATGTCATATATTATGCCAGTAAGACACTGAACGACGCCCAGGTGAACTACACCACCACAGAGAAGGAGTTATTAGTTGTGGTGTTCTCCATCGACAAGTTTCGTTCTTACATAATTGGGACGAAGGTGATAGTGCACACAAACCATTCTGCCTTGAAGTATTTGTTCATGAAAAAGGATGCAAAACCTTGATTGATACGGTGGATCCTGCTATTGCAAGAATTCGATCTTGAAATCAAGGACAAAAAGGGGACAGAAAATCAGGTGGCAGATCACTTGTCAAGGTTGGAGAAGGGACAGAGTCTACCAACAGATGAGACAAACATACTGGAGACCTTCCCAGACGAGCAGCTCTTTGATGCCGCAATCACTGCCGCGACAGCCATGGCGGTAGGTAAGTCTTCTGAACTCCCCTGGTACGCTGATTTCGTGAATTTTTTAGTTAGCGGAATAATTCCTTCTGATCTTAATTATCAAGCCAGGAAGAGGTTCCAAAATGATGTTAAGCATTATTATTGGGACGAACCTCTTCTTTTCAAAATTTGTGCAGATCAGGTTATAAGGAGATGTGTACCACAAGAAGAGCAAGAAGACATTCTTCATCACTGCCATGCTTCACAGTATGGAGGTCACTTAGGAGGTAACAAAACTGCTGCCAAGGTGCTGCAGTCAGGGTTTTATTGGCCGGCACTGTATAAAGATGCACAAATCTTCTACAAGAGCTGTGACAGGTGCCAAAGGACAGGAAACATCTCAAGGAGAAACGAGATGCCACTGCAGAACATTCTAGAAGTCGAAATCTTCGACGTTTGGGGGATTGATTTTATGGGACCTTTCCCTTCTTCATGTGGGAATCTATACATCCTCCTGGCAGTAGATTATGTCTCTAAGTGGGTCGAAGCTATCACAACTCAAAAGAATGATGCCAAGACAGTCCAAAGATTTTTGTACAAAAATATTTTTTCTAGGTTTGGCATCCCTAAGGCGATTATCAGTGATGAAGGGAGACATTTCGACAACAGGGTTATTGCTGCTGCGTTGAAGAAATATGGTGTCAAGCATCGAATTGCGACAGCATATCACCCACAGACCAATGGACAAGCTGAAATATCTAATAGGGAAGTTAAGAACATTCTTGAGAAGATGGTTAAGCCAAATAGGAAAGACTGGTCTTTACTCCTCAATGATGCGTTATGGGCATACCAGACAGCTTTTAAGACTCCATTGGGCATGTCTCCGTACCGATTGATTTATGGGAAAACCTGCCATCTACGTGTCGAGATAGAGCACAGAGCATACTGGGCAAACAAGGTAGTGAATATGGACTTGGACAGGGCAGGGCAGAAAAGACTGTTAGATTTGAACGAAATTGAAGAAATAAGGACAATGGCCTACGACAATGCAAGAATCTACAAGGATAAAACGAAGAAGTGGCATGACAAAAAGTTGCTGCCACGACAGTTCTGCCCAGGGCAGCTTGTATTGTTGTTCAACTCTAGACTAAAACTTTTCCCAGGAAAACTAAAATCTAGATGGTCTGGCCCATTCCAAGTCGTACAAGTTTTTCCTCAAGCATTATCAGGGGACTGAAGCCCTAGGAATGCAGGAAGAGGTTACCTTAGGAGATGCCCCACCTGGCGTCCCTAATTTAACCTAAATTTTATTATTATTATTATTATTAATTATTATTTATTAGGAAATAAGGTTTATTTTATTCGAATAATGTTTTATGTTTATTGTTTTTAGGAAATAAAGGAGTCAAGAAGAACAGGAGAAGTGAACTCAGCCCATCATCCATCCATCAGCCCAAATAAAGCCCAAATAGTGAAGCTTGTCGTTACAGCTGCCGCGACAGACGCGGTAAATACAGGCTGTCATCACACTGTCACGACAGACGCGGAAACACGTCACAGACGCGTAACAGACGCGGAAACGTGTGTCAGACGCGTCAGACACGCTAAAGCTCAACATCCGCCCCGTTATTCGCGCCTGCCGTTACAGCTTCAACGGGCAGCACATCCTTTTTTTATAACCCCGTTTCATTTTCATTTTCACTCACTTCTGCCTATCTTACTTGCTCTCCCTCTTTAGTTTTCATTTGCTTTCATTTACTTTTCACAACCCTTGCTCTAATATTTCTTCTAGGAAAACCCGACGCAATGCTGCCTCTACTTCCTCACCGGCAGCAACTCCCCCACAGTCCTTTGCGACCAGAGACATGTGGGAAGAACGAGGCTTTATCTATATACCAAAGGCAAAGAATCTGGGCCTCCAGCCATTCATAGCCCGGAAGATTAGAGCTTTATTGTGGCAAACATTTGCGGAGCAACCGGAGGAAATGAACGTGACGCTGGTAAGAGAATTTTATGCTGCCATCAGCAGCAGAACGGCTACAGCAGTAAGTGTTAGAGGGAAAGAAGTACCATTTAAAGCAGAGCACATAAACTCCTTATATGGCATCCACATCGGCCACAATGACGACACACACCAGCAGTTCCTCAACACCTTGGATAATGCTGCCTACGACGCTGTCATGGCAGAACTGACCGACGAGGGAACCGAATGGAATACCAGCCGGAAAAATCCACACATGGTGAAGCGGAGCCAGCTGCCGCCGGAGGAAAAACTATGGAATGCCTTCATAAAAAAGAGGATAATGCCGTCATCCCACCATACCACCGTCGACCAGCAAAGGTTAGCATTGATACACTCTATTTTAAATGAACGGCCCATTAATGTGGGCAGTTATATTCGAGAGAGTATTTTGGAATGTGCACATCGACCGACGGGCCTCCTTTTCCTCCCCTACCTCATCACTTCGCTATGCCGCGGCCATAACGTGCCGGAAGCACACACCGATTTAATAGTCAAAGGATGAGGTTGGACGGAAAAGAATATCCTCAGCCTTATGGAGCTGACCGTGGCCACCCCTCTATCATCATTCAACCCCGCTGCCGCCACAGCTGAATCAACAGAGCAGCAAAATCCTGAACCTGCCGCCGCAGCAGCTGCTCCGACAGACCCCTCTACTCAGATCCTAGCTGCCATTCAAAAGATGGAGGAAAGACAGTTGGGCTTAATGGCATTCATCAGGGACTTTGCCGCCTCTACGGTAACTTTTATTCAAAATACTTTAAATTTCCCTGATGTTGTTTTCCCTACTTTCCCTGCCCATTACTTTACTGTCACTTCCCCTGTCCACACACCTACACCTGCTGCTACCCCACAAACACCATCTGCCACCTCCATACCATCACCTGCCCCGACAGCAGCAGGCAGCACTCATGCCGAACCATCTGCCCGAGGAACAAAGCGACCAATAACATTGGATGACCTTGTTGCCTTTGTTGCTGGGTTCTCCTCCTCCTCTGTTTGGGCAGACAATGATGATGAACCCTCTATTAAGAGGAATCTGCCAAAGGAGTTTTCACCGGTAAAGAGGCAGAAACGGATGGCAGATAAGAACAAATTGCCAACGGCCAGCAGCAGTAGTGACAGCAGTAGTAGTAGCTCCGATGTTCAGGTTGTACAGGAACCACCCCAGCCCGCCCGGAGAGCCAAAGCCCGCCATCAGATCAGACTTAGCAGCAGCAGCGAACACAGCGATTAAAATTTAAGTTTCTTATCTTATTATTGCTGTCTGCTATATATATTTTGTGATGTACTGCCTTCATCTGTTTTCATCTTTATTTTGTCATTTGCATTGAGGGTAATGCAACCCTCGAGTTTGGGGGTGGCAACCCTCCATATTAATGGAGTCCATCTTAGTTGTTAAAATTTGTGTCTTTTACTTAGTTAAGTTTTCTAAAAAAAGATGAAAATATTGCAAATTTTTGCTGAAAATTGTGAACTGAACTTACCTGTCGTGACAGCTCTGTCGTGGTAGTGACTTTAGGATAGTTTTTAGGAGAAGTTTAGAGCCTTTCTATAGTTCTGAAAACTTAAACACCATTGTGACTGTTATACTGCTTAGACTTCTTTTAGCCAAACTAGAATAGGAAGCTTAGCACTTGAATAGCCCCTAGAGGTGCCTAACACTGGCTCTAGGAAAGAAGTTTAGGAAAAGTGACTCAACAGCCCTAGAAGGTGCCCGAAACTGGCTCTAGGAAGTTAACTAGAGGTGCCCAAAACTGGCTCTAGTGAAACTTTAGCTTAAAAAATAGAAACATCGAGTCAAAAAAAAATCAAAGGAGCATGAAAAAGTGCCTTCAAAAGATAAACTTTGGCATAAAATTCGAGTTAAAGAGCTGAAATATTCTAGTGAAACTAAGAGAGTCTTGGCATATAACTGTTCACAAGCATGCACACACTGCACGAGGACTATAGTGAGATTCCGGACAGATCCTAAATTATTCGACAAGTTGCTGCCGTCACAGGGAACGAATGACGGGTAAGGGAAAGTTCACTGTTTGAAAGCCAAAACAAAAATATTTCATTTTTCTTTAGGTCTTAGTTGCTTGAGGACAATCAAAAACTTGAGTTTGGGGGTGTGTTGAGTGTGTAAAAGTTCTATTATTTACACCCTTTTTAACCCATGTGTCTACTGCATTCAAGCATTATTCATTGCATTTAGGTCAGTTTACAGCAAAACATCACAAATATATTGAAAGGCACAGTTTCTACTAAAAATAGCTGTTTTTGCAGGTTGCTGTCCTAAGCAGACGAAAAGGGAAGGCGCTGGGCAGTGGAGCAGAAGAGCTGGAACTGACAAGCAGTCAAGGAGGACGATGCTGCCATGGTTGCCGCCGTGACTGCAGAGGACGACAACAATTTTGAGGAGAAGAAGCAAAGTGGACCTCGACAGATAGAGAAAATTCAGCCCGTCTGTCGTGTGAAAACCTCATATTTTTCCAAGCCCCAGATTAAAAGGAATGTCAAGCCCAAAGTTCAAGGAGAGAGAAATCCCAAGCAAGAATGTGACGGCTGGAAAGTAGATTCCTTGAAGATTTAGTCTTTATTAGAATCATACTTTCAATTAAAGTTGTATTCTTGCTATTTTAGATGACTTGAGCCCAAAGCTTATATAAGGGCATATATTTTGACCTAGGAGGGCATAACCGATTACCCTAGCTTCCTTCCCAAAACTCTAGCCGTTTTCCTTCCCACATCATGTTCTAAATTCCCCCTAGGGGCACGGGTTGATTAGTAAAGTAGTTGCAAGGGTTGTTTTGTTTTAGGAATTTTCAGTTCAATAAAATAAACTTCAAGTTCTCTTATTTTGGTTATTAATATCTTGCAAGAGCATCGGGAGAGCATTGTGAGGTTATCTATTTACTTAGCATCGGGAGAGTTAAGTATACGAAAGAAATAAGAGCAAGTTCTCTAGTTTATAGTTGAACTATCTCGGACCTAGGGATAGGACGAGGTTAAGTGGCTAAAGAAGAATTCATCGACATCGGTGTTCATCCTTCGATTCACACCGGGAGGTATCATCAAAGACGTGATCATCGACAGACTTGGACCTAGGGATAGGCCAAGGCATATCTGGGATTCTTGCCAAACTTGAGGTGCTGAGTTGATTGTTCGCTGCCGCGACAGGCGCGACGACAGAACTGGATTTCCTAAACTCTGCAATACCTGCACTACTGAGCACTTCAATACCAGCCAATTCTCTCTATCTTGATATCTCTACTCTTTTATTTACGTTTACTTTATTATTTTCGTGACAACTTCTCAAATATTTTCTTTACTTTCGTGCAGTGAATTAAGGTGAAGCTATTAGCCCAATCCCTGTGGAGACGATATCCGATACTTCGTATCACTTTACTACTTACGTCGTGTACACTTGCACTACCATTGCGATAGACTATTTTACACGCAACAGTGTTTGAGCATGTTGGTCTGGTAGCTTATAGATTGAGGCTTCCACCTGATTTGGAAAAGATACATGATGTGTCCATGCTTCGGAAGTATAGATCAGTTTTCTCGCATGTTATGCGAGTTGAGGAGATTGAGTTGTTTTCGAATTTATCCTATGAAGAGAAATCGGTTGAGATCTTGGATATTGATAGTAAAGTTCTTTGGGGTAAGACCATTGAGTTGGTTAAGGTGTTGTGGCGACATCGAGGTGTTGAGGAAGCCATGTGCGAAAGGAAGGATGACATGAAGAAGCAATTTCCTTATCTTTTTCCACCAGGTAAATTTTGAGGATGAAATTTCTTAAGTGGGGTAGAGTTATAACGCCCCGATTTTGGGCTTGGAAGTTAGACGAGTTTGGCTAGACGGTTCAAGCGAACCGGTCTAGGCAATTTATACTAGTTTCGGGAATAAATTGTTTTAAAAAGATTTTGAGTGAGATAAAATATGAGAAAATGGTTAAAATTCAATATTTAATATAAAAATGATTTTGGTAAAATCAATTTTGGGAAATGAGATTTGGAAGAAAGACATTTTTTTAATGACCAAAATGTAATTTTGGCAAAACTGTTTTAAGTAACCATTTTGTAAAAAGAGTCAAAACTTGAAATCCTTAAGGATCTATTTTTCCAAAGTCTAATATCATACTTTAACCCTTAATTGGCTATTTTTAAAATGGTTTTCGAAATAACAAATGGGTTGGGAGAATTTATTTTATAATTAAATTGTCTAAAACAAAACTTAAGTAACTACTTTCTCTCTAAAAGTTTCCTCACAAATTCTCACCAGCCAAACACTCTTTTCTTCTTCAAAATCTTGAGGTAAACTTCTGATTTCTCTAATCTTTTGTTGTCAAATAATTTCTCGTTGGTTTCCTATCAAAATCTTATAGTTTTAATTTTGTTTTCTCATGTAAATTAATCTGATTAAGGGAAGAGCATCCAATAGAGGTGAGCTGCATTTTACTCCTCTAATGTAAGGTTCTTTACTGAAATTCCCAATTTCTTGCCTCTTTACATATGTTTTCTAATGGGTTTTAATGTATTAATTATGGAATTTTGCTTTATCAAGGTTTAATTTGTGGAATCTTGTGATTTTCGAATTGGATTTATTTTGATTATTTGTATATTGGTTTTAATCATATTTTGGTTGTTTAATAATGTGGTAAAGGGGGTTTTAATAATGGAATCCCGAAACTAGGTTAATTGCTAGATTTCTAGGTTGAAGTCTTTGAGTTTATATCTTGTTTATATGGTTTAATGGTTGCTGGTGGTAAAAGAATGTTGAGGTGATGTTTGTAGATGTATATTGATGTTGTTTAATGGTTAATCTCGCTGGTTATTGGTTGGAAATTTTTTAGAATGATTTTGTCGATGTTTTCGGTTGATTTCGCCGATGTTTTTAGATGTATATTGATGTTTATTTTCGGTTGCTGGAGGTTTTGATGCAAGAATGTGCATTAATCCTCTGTTTTGCTTTGGTTTAAAGCAAGGGAGATTGATCCAATGTCATTGGAAGAGGTCTTGATTGTTCCGGAGGCTTGAGATCGCTCCGGAAAAGAAAGCAAAGTTTTTTTCTGTGAGTGGAAACGATTTTAAAAGCTTTTCAAAGGTTTGAAAGCAAGGTTTGGGGGTTTAGATTGATCTTGAAACGTTAATCTAAGCTCGGAAGTAAGTATGGAAGATTTTGCTCTCGATTTTTCGGTTTTCCCATTGTTTTGGTTGATCATGCTCATGTTTTAGGAAAGAGATTTGTTACCTACTGTTTATGCATGTTTTGAGTAGTGAGGTTTGATACATATGATCCGATGTGATTGATTTATGATTTTAAGGAGATGATACCTTGTTGAGATAATGTTATGCATGGTTCAATGCTTTTGAAATGGGATGAGAATTTGATTTATGTTATGCATTGAAAACAGTAGGGTAGCATGGTTTAAAGGTGTATATTGTTATAGTGATGAGACTTAATATTATCGGAAATAATTGGTCGACCAATAGGATGAAAAGTGTACTATAATATACAAAATTCGTACGTGAGACAAATTCTTTGGATACACAATAGGGGTAGTGCTATTTTGTTGCGAGTGGTAGGGCTAGATTCTATCACCAACGGGCAACGGGGGTAGTGTCATCCTCGCCGAAGTGAGATTATGGGAAGGGTAGTTACACCGTGAGATTTGATGAGGGGTAGTGCCATCAAGGTATTCGCATATCTGAACATGAATAGATAGGGGTAGTGCTATCCAAGGATGGGGGTAGATTCCATCCGGGTCATTTGAATGCCAACATATGAGATTACATGTATCATGATTTGAAAACGGATTTTTATAATGAGATTTAAACATGAGATTCTATTCTGAGATACATTTTGTGATGAACAAGCATGAGAAACTTACAATGAGATTTGCATTGTGGTAAATGCAAAAGATTGATGATACATGTTTTACAAATGATTATTGACTTTGCTTGAAAGAGATTTAAAGCACGAGTTGTATATGAGCATGATGAAAAGAGATTTTTATTTGAGAAATGGATTTAAAATGCATTGTTGTTGGTTTTTATTCGAGCGACCCTCACTAGGAATTTATCCTCACTCTCTCTTTTTCCAACAATATAGAGAAATAGCTATTTGGAGGCAATAAGAAGGCAAGAAAGGATCCAAGAGATGTTTCATTGCCCAAGTATCATTTTTCGTTTACTATATAGTAATAAGTGGCAGTGGGAGGGTACCTAATGTAACCCCCTTAACCTGGCCTAGACGGTTGACCCGAATTAAGAAAGTCACACGGGGAAAACCAAAGTCAACCCGAAAGTCAACCTTGATTAACGACCCTTTTTTTTCTTTTTAATCTTGTCTAGATGCACATTAGCCCTAATTGTGATCACACAAACATCATACTCAAAGATCACAAACATCAGAGATCAGACAGGGACCCAATTGAACAAATTACAACTTTAGGGACCAAATTGTAATTTCTGATATATATGAGAACTTAACCCAAATTAAAGTTACCAGCTTGTAATTAGTCAGGTTTCATGCTTCACTGTGAAATTTCAGCTCAAAAGGACTTCCCAAACTCATACAATTGCACAAACAAGATTCAGGACCAAAATGCAAACATTTCAAAACATTTAACTGCCAATGTCAGCCCCCAACGGTCACCCGTTCCGAAACAGGCAGAGCCCGTTTCGAAACGCGGGGCCGTTCCGCAACGCGTACCGCAACACGGGCTGGCAGTAGCCAAACCGTTTCGGAACGGTCTCTCCCGTTTCGGACGCCTGGGCTTGTTTAAGGCACCTGTTCCAAAACGGGTGGCACTGTTCCGAAACACCCTGCACAGATTGCCAAAAATGCATTCTTAAACATGCAATTAAACATCCAATCATGCTCCAATTGCCACCAAACTTTACCAGCATGCAAATCAACATATATAAGACATACTTGCATCAACAATTCATCAAAACAACATCATATACGAAAAGCCCCAAATCTATAGGCATGCTTCCTACACAAGCAAGCCATACAAGCATAAACTTCCAATTCAAGCATATAAAGGCCAAACACTAAAACCAGCATTCTCATCAACATTCAACATACTTAGGGAGTTCAAAACCTCTCCCAAAACATACACATAGGTCCCCCATTGCCAAATTACCAAAAGCTAAAAATGTACTTAAGAAACCTTCCATACTTTGAGCTTTACTTTCACTTGATTGCTTGCCCTTCTTGCTGCCCTCAAGGTACTCTAATGTTCTGCATTATTGAATTAAGAAAAAGAAAGAGAGCGTAAGCAAAAGCTTAGTGAGGAATGCTCATAAAACCATTCAATAATGCATTTATAAAACATTTATAAATCATGCTTCAAATCATCAATTGCTAATGCTCAAAAGCATACTTAAAACAAGCATTTCATGCTTCATATCATAACATGTCATATTGGCCACAAGTGATAAGTTCCATTTCTTTAAAAACAAGTTCATCAACTTTCACCCCAAGGACTTTTAAACACCTTGGCCCCAAGGACTTTTAAACACCTTGGCCCATGGACTTTTAACCATCATGGAAAGGACCACACAAGGACTTTTAACCACCTTTGTGTCCGTATCAAGTTTCACCCCAAGGACTTTTAAACACCTTGGCCCCAAGGACTTTTAAACACCTTGGCCCCATGGACTTTTAAACACCATGGAAAGGATCACACAAGGACTTTTAACCACCTTTGTGTCCGTAGCAAGAATCATCCAAGGACTTTTAACCACCTTGATGTTCTTAAGTAAACAAGGCTCACTCAAGGACTTTTAACCACCTTAGTGACCTTAACCTTTTCAAAACATCACTTGCCAATATACATTATTATCATCAATTTATCCACTATTTTAAAGCATTAAACCAAGCCATATTCATCATGCATTTAAAATCATCAAACCACATTTTATCAATGTACAAAAACAAGGAACTCTTACCTTGAGCTTCCTTCAACAAATGGCTTACAACAACAGCAATTACCATGCTAAATCATGCTTTCAAAACAGTATTTAAATCATGCAGTAAACCACATTGCATCACAACAAAATCATGGCCACCAATAGAGAGTACTTTCCGAAAACTTACACTTGAGCTTAGCAAAGTTGTTTAGACTTAAACTAAGCACCCAAGACATTGGTTTCAAAGCCGAAAACCATTTTCACTCACCGATTCCACTTCGCCTCTTGCCGAAGCACCAAATCAAGCTTCCGGATCAACAACTCTTGGATCCAAGGATGCCTCCCCTGTTTTAACACATCAAAGCAGAGGATTAATGCATCATCATGCATTAATTGCTTCAATGAAAGCACCTAAACTCGCTGCTCTCATCCACACTCCATTTTCGGCTACCAAACACAACTGAAAATGCATCCAAACCACTTCTCAACAAAGCCCAGCCATAAACCATCAAAACCTAACATCCTTTAACATCATTTAACATCTAAAAAGAGCCTAATAACATCCTTATACCTCCAGCAACACCAGATCCACAAGATCACCTCAAAAACAACCAAGAAACACAAGCTAAACTTAGGAAACTCAACCTATCCGGGATTGCATTAATCAAAACTCAATTCCTTATCAATTTAATGTTCAAATATCATCAAAAACACATCTCAAATCACAGATTTAACAGATCAAACGAAAATCACCAAAAATCACCAAATCTTGCATTATAAGCCAAGATCCAATTCACATCTTAAAAGCCTTTAATAAAACATCAATTAAGGATTGAAAACTTAGGAATTTCAGTAAAGAACTGATAGTTTAGAGGAGAAGGACGTTCTTACCTCCAAACTTGAGTTTCTCCTCTTTTTGGAATCAAAAACCTTGATGAATCAAGTAGCAAATGATGAGGTTTTGTAGATATGTTGATTAGGAATCAAAAGAGAGTTGAAAGGAGAGATTTAGGAGAGAAAATTAGAAACAATTCTCTGGAAAGAAGGTGTTTGGGTTGAGAGAAAATGAGAGAAAGAAAATTGGAAAGTTAGTTAACAAAATAGCCAAAATGGCTTTCCCTCCTCTTTTGACATCTTTTAAAATCAGAATATATCACTAAAATATCTTAGAAAAATCTGAGAAACTACTTTTGGAATAATAGCTCCTTAAAGATTCAAAGTTCCAACCCTTTCGAAAACAGTCACCAAACTTTCAAAAATTACATTTTGGTCACTAGCCAAAATGTCACCCTTCCAAAACTCATTTTCCAAAATTGATTTCACAGTTCACTTAATTATATTAAAAGATGATTTTAGAACATTTTCCCATATTTTTAATGCAACCCGAACTAGGCTTTCCTAATTTCACCTCTTTAGATTCGAACAACACTTTGACCAAACCGGTCAACGCCCAAAACTACTAAGCCCAAAACCGGGGCGTTACAACTCTCCCCCCTTAAGAAATTTCGTCCTCGAAATTTACTTGAAGGAAAGAGATAAGGAAACTGCTTCAGCATGTCTTCCTTCCGCTCCCACGTGGCTTCCTCAACACCTCGATGCTTCCACAGCACCTTCACCAACTCAATGGTCTTGCCACGAAGAACCTTGCTATCCGAATCCAGAACCTTCACCGGTTCCTCATCATAGGTCAAATCCGGATTCAATTCCACTTCCTCCACAGGCATCACATGCGAAGGATCAGATCTAGACTTCCGGAGCATAGAAACATGGAACACATCATGAATCTTCTCCAACTCCTGAGGTAACCTCAACTGATACGCAACAGGACCCACACGCTCAACAACCTCATATGGTCCAATGTACCTAGGGCTCAACTTACCCTTCCGGCCAAACCTCATCACCTTCTTCCAAGGCGAAACCTTCAAGAACGCACGGTCACCCACCGCACACTCTATCTCCTTACGCTTCAAATCCGCGTAAGACTTTTGCCGATCAAAGGCAGCCTTCAACCGCTCACAAATGAGCTTCACCTTCTCAGTGGTCCCTTTCAACAAAGCCGGCATCGAAACCAACTTTTGACCAGTCTCAGCCCAACAAAGAGGAGTCCTACACTTCCTCCCGTACAAAGCCTCATAAGGTGCCATTTGTATACTCGCCTGATAACTATTGTTATAAGCGAACTCAACCAAAGGCAGATGCTTCTCCCAAGAACCTTGGAACTCAATCATGTAGCACCTCAACATATCCTCCAAAATCTGAATAACTCGCTCAGACTGACCATCCGACTGAGGATGATAGGATGTACTGAAATGCAACCTTGTACCCAAAGCTTGATGCAAACACTGCCAGAAACGCGATGTGAACCTCAGATCCCTATCCGACACAATCGACTTAGGCACACCATGCAGCCTCACAATCTCAGCAATGTACAGCTCTGCCAGCTTATCCAAAGAAAACGTAGTATGCACAAGCAAGAAATGCGCACACTTCGTCAGGCGATCAACAATCACCCAAACAGAATTCTTCTTCGAAGGAGACAAAGGTAAACCAGATACAAAATCCATGGTAACCCTTTCCCACTTCCATTCAGGGATTTTCAACGGTTGCAACAACCCAGAAGGAACCTGATGTTCAGCCTTAACTCGCTGACACACCAAACACTTGCTCATAAACTCTGCAACATCCTTCTTCAAACCCACCCAATAGTACTCATCACGAAGATCACGGTACATCTTAGTACTACCAGGGTGCATAGCAAAAGGACTACTATGACCTTCAGTTAGAATAGCACGCCTCAACTCAGCATCAGCAGGCACTACTATCCGACTCCCAAAACACAACACACCATCATCATTAAAACAGAAATCTGAAGGTCTACCCTCCGCGATATCCTGAACATGAGACACCAAGGAATCATCCAGCAACTGCTTATCCTTGATCAGCTGAACCAACGATGGTTTCACCTGCAACTCAGCAACAAGACCACCATCTCACGATATGCTCAAGCTAGCAAACATAGCCCTCAGCTCAACAGCTACTTTCCTACTCAAGGCATCCGCAACAACATTAGCTTTTCCAGGATGATACTCAATCGTCAGATCATAATCCTTGAGCAACTTCAACCAACGCCGCTGCCTAAGATTCAACTCCTTCTGTGACATCAGATACCTCAAACTCTTGTGATCCGTGTACACAGTACACTTCTCACCATACAGATAATGCCTCCAGATCTTCAGAGCAAAAACCACTGCAGCCAGCTCAAAATCATGCGTAGGGTAATTGCGCTCATGCACTTTCAACTGTCGCGATGCATAAGCCACCACCTTACCCTCTTGCATCAGCACACATCCCAAACCAACATAGGATGCATCACTATAGACCACAAACTCTTTCCCTGATTCAGGCTGAACCAAGATAGGAGCTTGCGTCAAAGCCGCCTTCAGCTTCTCAAAAGCCTGTTGTCTCGCTTCCATCCACTCATACTTAACATCCTTCTGCAACAGCTTCGTCAAAGGAGCAGCAATCTTGGAAAAACCATCCACAACCTTCGGTAGTATCCCGCCAAACCAAGGAAACTACGGACCTCATGAACAGACTTAGGAACTTTCCAGTTCATCACCGCCTTGATCTTCTGAGGATCAACACGAATCCCCTCAGCTGAGACCACATGCCCAAGAAACACCACCTCCTTAAGCCAGAACTCACACTTGCTCAGCTTAGCATAAAGCTGATTCTCCAACAAAGCTTGCAAAACAATCCTCAAATGCTCTTCATGCTCCTCCTCAGTACACGAGTACACGAGGATATCATCAATGAACACCACAACAAACTTGTCCAGGTATTCATGAAACACAGGGTTCATCATGTCCATGAAAGCAGCAGGAGCATTTGTCAAACCAAACGGCATCACAAGGAACTCATAATGCCCATACCTTGTTCTGAAAGGTGTCTTAGGCACATCCACATCCTTCACCTTCAACTGGTAATACCCTGACCTCAAGTCAATCTTAGAGAACACAGCAGCTCCCCGAAATTGATCAAAGAGATCATCAATCCTCGGCAAAGGATATCGATTCTTGATAGTCAACTTATTCAGCTGACGGTAATCAATGCACATCCTCATAGTGCCATCTTTCTTCTTCACAAACAAGACCAGTGCTCCCCAAGGTGACACACTCGGCCGGATGAAACCACGATCAAGCAGCTCTTGCAACTGCGTCTTCAGCTCCTTCAGCTCCTTAGGTGCCATTCTATAGGGAGTAATGGATACAGGAGTTGTATTCTCATACAGCTCAATTCCAAACTCCACCTCGCGATTAGGAGGTAAACCAGGCAACTCCTCAGGAAAAACACCAGGAAACTCCTTCACAACTCTGATATCTTGCACCCTCAACTCCTTAGAACTAGGATTCAACACAAAAGCTAGATAAGCCTCGCAACCTTGCCTCAGCATCCTGCTCGCCTCCAAGGTAGAAACAACATTGGCAAGAAACTTCACATTCTCACCAACCACAACCACTTCATAATCATCCGCAAGCTTAAGCGAAACACGCTTATTTTCACAATCCACAACAGCACGATGCTCAGCAAGCCAATCCATACCAAGGATCACATCAAAACCATAAAAGGGCAACTCCATAAGATCAACATGAAAAACATGTTCTTGAACAACCAAGGGACACCTTCTATAAAGCTTCCGAGTCACAACAGTTTCACCAAAAGAACTAGTGACACGAACACCCACATCCAAAAACTCAACAGGCAAACCAAGCAATTCAGCATGCTCACGCAAAATGTATGAATGCGTAGATCCAGAATCAATCAAAGAAAGCAATGACAAGGATTGCAAAGTAAAGGTACCTGCAATCACATCCGCATCATTCCTCCCTTCACGCTGAGCATACACCCTCGCTTGGCCTCCACCTTCAGGCTGAATAGCCACAACATGGGCTACTCCACGACCACCTTCCTCACGCCTCTGGAAATTACCACGGCCGCGCCCACGACCTCTCTGTGGTGCAACAACAACAGGAGCACGCATCTGATCACCAGCCAACCTAGGACAATCTCGCCTCAAGTGGTCTGCAGAACCACAATTCCAACACCCATAACCAGCTGCCGCAACAGGAGCTTGCACATCCCTCACAGCACGAGGACAATCACGCTTCATGTGACCACGTGAACCACAGATCCAACAAGCACTAGGGTCAGCTCTAGCATTACCTCCTCTAGCAGGTGCACCACCACCTCTCTTAGCTGCAGACTGATACTTCTGATCACGTCCCCTCTTGTTCCGTCCACCTCCGGAACTATACTCAGCAGCTCTCTTACCAGAACTTGCTCCAGCACCTTTCGCAGATAAACCCAAGTTCATCTCTATGTCCTTGGCTTGGCCTACCAACACATCAAAATCATCATATTCGGTGGCCAGCACATACATCTTCACCTCCGTTACAAGACCATAACGAAACCTTTCGCACCTCTCCCGTTCATCAGGAATAAGCTCAGGTGCATACTGACTGAGTCGCACAAACTGCACCTCATACTCAGCCACTGTCATACTTCCCTGGGTAAGAGTCATGAACTCACGTTTCTTCTCATCAAGATATCTCACACCAAGATATCTCCTCTTGAACACATTCTGGAAGAATGTCCAAGTCACATCAGCTTCAACCATCCCAGCTGTGGTGGTCGTCCACCACGTATACGCATCGTCCTGCAGCAAGGACACAACACAACCCAACTTTTGCACATCCGTGCAACTCATCTGTCCCAAGATTCGCTTGGTACTCTCTAGCCAAGCTTCTGAACTCTCAGCAGACATACCCCTGAACTCAGTCCCACCAAGACTGCGCAAACGCTCCAAAGGTAGTCTAGCTCCAGCATCTCCCTGATGCCCAGCTCCTTGAGCTCCAGCTACTGCTGCTCGAAAAGCACCCGCAATAGCTTGTACTAACATCGTCATATCAGGCATAGCTTGCCCCTGACCAACCTCTGGTCCAGCAGCTCCAGCACCAGCTGCAGCTTCAGCTCTCCCTCCCTCAGCACCACCACCACCAGGTGGAGGAGGAGGTAACACCGCACTACCCGTGTTTTCCTCGTTCTCATTCTCATTAGGATCCGTAGCTCGCGCACTACCTCGTAACTCTCTACGTGGTGCCATACTTTTACCATGCAATAACAATGCAAATAAAACAAGTCAGGCCCAGCAAGGTAAGCAATCCAAGTATTCAAGCTCAATTTCATTCAAAATCAACATCATTTCATTAGCTTTGATTTGGCAATTGGTACCCACAACATGCTACATCACAGCATACATCTCAATTGCATCCAAATCACAAGCCACTAAACATGCTTTCAAACGACAAGCATACAAGGCATACATACTTCAATCATGCACACATTCATTCCCAATTATTTGAGAACTCAGCTCTGATACCACCAAATGTAACCCCCTTAACCCGGCCTAGACGGTTGACCCGAATTAAGAAAGTCACACGGGGAAAACCAAAGTCAACCCAAAAGTCAACCTTGATTAACGACCCTTTTTTTTCTTTTTAATCTTGTCTAGATGCACATTAGCCCTAATTGTGATCACACAAACATCATACTCAAAGATCACAAACATCAGAGATCAGATAGGGACCCAATTGAACAAATTACAACTTTAGGGACCAAATTGTAATTTCTGATAGATATGAGGACTTAACCCAAATTAAAGTTACCAGCTTGTAATTAGTCAGGTTTCATGCTTCACTGTGAAATTTCAGCTCAAAAGGACTTCCCAAACTCATACAATTGCACAAACAAGATTCAGGACCAAAATGCAAACATTTCAAAACATTTAACTGCCAATGTCAGCCCCCAACGGTCACCCGTTCCGAAACAGGCAGAGCCCGTTTCGAAACGCGGGGCCGTTCCGCAACGCGTACCGCAACACGGGCTGGCAGTAGCCAAACCGTTTCGGAACGGTCTCTCCCGTTTCGGACGCCTGGGCTTGTTTAAGGCACCTGTTCCGAAACGGGTGGCACTGTTCCGAAACACCCTGCACAGATTGCCCAAAAATGCATTCTTAAACATGCAATTAAACATCCAATCATGCTCCAATTGCCACCAAACTTTACCAGCATGCAACTCAACATATATAAGACATACTTGCATCAACAATTCATCAAAACAACATCATATACGAAAAGCCCCAAATCTATAGGCATGCTTCCTACACAAGCAAGCCATACAAGCATAAACTTCCAATTCAAGCATATAAAGGCCAAACACTAAAACCAGCATTCTCATCAACATTCAACATACTTAGGGAGTTCAAAACCTCTCCCAAAACATACACATAGGTCCCCCATTGCCAAATTACCAAAAGCTAAAAATGTACTTAAGAAACCTTCCATACTTTGAGGTTTACTTTCACTTGATTGCTTGCCCTTCTTGCTGCCCTCAAGGTACTCTAATGTTCTGCATTATTGAATTAAGAAAACGAAAGAGAGCGTAAGCAAAAGCTTAGTGAGGAATGCTCATAAAACCATTCAATAATGCATTTATAAAACATTTATAAATCATGCTTCAAATCATCAATTGCTCATGCTCAAAAGCATACTTAAAACAAGCATTTCATGCTTCATATCATTACATGTCATATTGGCCACAAGTGATAAGTTCCATTTCTTTAAAAACAAGTTCATCAACTTTCACCCCAAGGACTTTTAAACACCTTGGCCCCAAGGACTTTTAAACACCTTGGCCCATGGACTTTTAACCACCATGGAAAGGACCACACAAGGACTTTTAACCACCTTTGTGTCCGTATCAAGTTTCACCCCAAGGACTTTTAAACACCTTGGCCCCATGGACTTTTAAACACCATGGAAAGGATCACACAAGGACTTTTAACCACCTTTGTGTCCGTAGCAAGAATCATCCAAGGACTTTTAACCACCTTGATGTTCTTAAGTAAACAAGGCTCACTCAAGGACTTTTAACCACCTTAGTGACCTTAACCTTTTCAAAACATCACTTGCCAATATACATCATTATCATCAATTTATCCACTGTTTTAAAGCATTAAACCAAGCCATATTCATCATGCATTTAAAAGCATCAAACCACATTTTATCAATGTACAAAAACAAGGAACTCTTACCTTGAGCTTCCTTCAACATATGGCTTACAACAACAACAATTACCATGCTAAATCATGCTTTCAAAACAGTATTTAAATCATGTAGTAAACCACATTGCATCACAACAAAATCATGGCCACCACTAGAGAGTACTTTCCGAAAACTTACATTTGAGCTTAGCAAAGTTGTTTAGACTTAAACTAAGCTCCCAAGACATTGGTTTCAAAGCCGAAAACCATTTTCACTCACCGATTCCACTTCGCCTCTTGCCGAAGCACCAAATCAAGCTTCCGGATCAACAACTCTTGGATCCAAGGATGCCTCCCCTGTTTTAACACATCAAAGCAGAGGATTAATGCATCATCATGCATTAATTGCTTCAATGAAAGCACCTAAACTCGCTGCTCTCATCCACACTCCATTTTCGGCTACCAAACACAACCGAAAATGCATCCAAACCACTTCTCAACAAAGCCCAGCCATAAACCATCAAAACCTAACATCCTTTAACATCATTTAACATCTAAAAAGAGCCTAATAACATCCTTATACCTCCAGCAACACCAGATCCACAAGATCACCTCAAAAACAACCAAGAAACACAAGCTAAACTTAGGAAACTCAACCTATCCGGGATTGCATTAATCAAAACTCAATTCCTTATCAATTTAATGTTCAAATATCATCAAAAACACATCTCAAATCACAGATTTAACAGATCAAACGAAAATCACCAAAAATCACCAAATCTTGCATTATAAGCCAAGATCCAATTCACATCTTAAAAGCCTTTAATAAAACATCAATTAAGGATTGAAAACTTAGGAATTTCAGTAAAGAACTAATAGTTTAGAGGAGAAGGACGTTCTTACCTCCAAACTTGAGTTTCTCCTCTTTTTGGAATCAAAAACCTTGATGAATCAAGTAGCAAATGATGAGGTTTTGTAGATATGTTGATTAGGAATCAAAAGAGAGTTGAAAGGAGAGATTTAGGAGAGAAAATCAGAAACAATTCTCTGGAAAGAAGGTGTTTGGGTTGAGAGAAAATGAGAGAAAGAAAATTGGAAAGTTAGTTAACAAAATAGTCAAAATGGCTTTCCCTCCTCTTTTGACATCTTTTAAAATCAGAATATATCACTAAAATATCTTAGAAAAATCTGGAGAAACTACTTTTGGAATAATAGCTCCTTAAAGATTCAAAGTTCCAACCCTTTCGAAAACAGTCACCAAACTTTCAAAAATTACATTTTGGTCACTAGCCAAAATGTCACCCTTCCAAAACTCATTTTCCAAAATTGATTTCACAGTTCACTTAATTATATTAAAAGATGATTTTAGAACATTTTTCCATATTTTTAATGCAACCCGAACTAGGCTTTCCTAATTTCACCTCTTTAGATTCGAACAGCACTTTGACCAAACCGGTCAACGCCCAAAACTACTAAGCCCAAAACCGGGGCGTTACACCTAATTGCTTTAGGAGGTTGTGTTATTGAAACTCCCTGGGTTGTGGCAAGTTTATATTGCCTATTTGAACTTGTAAATGGCCTTTAGTTGCTGGAATTTTCGTTTGGTTTGCATTTTGAGGTTTGAATGGATGTTTTAATATAGGAAGCATGCCTATAGTTTGTTAATCATTTTAAGTTGGCGTTTGGAAGCATGCTTTGGTGTTATAAATCGTTGGATTTATGCCTTAAATGTTTGTGATTAGGTTGGAAGCATGTTAGAATTATTTCGGATATGTAATTATGTGTTAAACCAGCAAAAAGTGGCATTACAGGCCCATGCGTACCGAAACGCGGGCTAGCGTACCAATACAGTATGCCTAAAACAGCCCAGGCATTTCGATACGGGCGAAGCCGTTTCGATATGGTATGCTTATATAAGGCTTTGTGTTTCAATACGTGAAGGCGTATCGGTACGGGTTTGTGGATTTGAAACAGAGGAGGCTTACTGGACAAACGTGTATCGATGCAGGCCTTGGTTTATCGATACACCTAGCCGTTTTTGTTAGTTTTTGGAATCTGTAAGTTTACTTTTGTTACGTTTTAGTCCCTGAATGTTAAACATGCAATTGGTTGAGTTTGGGATGTTATTTAAAGCTGATTTTTTATATTTAAGCATGAAATGAGACTAATTAAGGATTGGTAATCTTAATTTGACTTAAGCCCCGGTATTTATCTGATTTTACCTGTAACACCCCAATTTTGGGCTTAGAAGTTTTGGGTTTGAACCGGACCGGTTGGATTTTCGGTTCGAATATAAAAGGTGGTTTTAAGGAAAGCCTAGTTCGGGATGCATTAAAAATATGGAAAAATATCCAAAAATCCTCTTTTATTATATATAAGAGAGTGGTGAAATCAATTTTACAAAATGAGGTTTGGAAAAATGACATTTTGAGTTAGTGACTAAAATGTAATTTTTGAAAAGTTGGTGACTGTTTTAAAAGGATTGAAACTTTGAATCTTTAAGGAGCTAATTTACCCAAGAAGAGTTTTCTCCAGATTTTTCTTAATATTAAAGATTTAATTAATGATTTTTAATAAAAGGAAAAAGAGGAAAATAGATATTTTTGATTTCATAACTAACTTTTCTCAAAATTTTCCCATTTCTTTTCTCTCAATTTTTCTCTCAACCCAAACACTTTTCCCCAGCCATTTTTCCTCTGATTTTAACATCTAAAGATGAGATTTCAATCTCTAATTGATCTCTAATCATTTCTACACCAAATTCTATTCATTTGCTTATTGGATTTTCAAGAATCTTAGTTCTAAACAAGGAGAAACTCACGTTTAGAGGTATGAACGTCCTTCTCCTCTAAATACTCAGTTCTTTACTGAAATTCCCAAGTTCTCAATCCTTAAATTAAGTTTTATTAAAGGTTTTGATGTTGTGATCTTGATTTTGGCTTAAAATGCAAGATTTGGATTTAATTTTGAAGAAGTTCGTAATAAATGATTGGGCCCTATTTAGAGATGTCTTTTTGATGTATTTTGGATGTCTAAGTGATGTGTAATTGAGGTTTAATCAATGCAATCCCGAATAGGTTGATTTTCCTAAGTTTTTACTTGTGAAAATGGTGGTTTTTGGGGTGATCTTGGTGTTTTGTTAATGCTGGAGGTATGAGGACGTGTTTGGGTTTATTTTGTATGTTAATTGATGTCTAAAAATGGTTAGAAGTGATGGATCTTGGCTGAGTTAAGTTTTTGAAGTGTTTGGAGGTGATTTCGGTTGTGTTTGGTAGCCGAAATGTTGGATTTGCAAAGAGCAGCGAGTTTAGGTGTGTTGCTGGTGTTTTTAATGCATAATGATGCATTAATCCTCTGTTGTTATGTGCTTGAAACAGGGGAGAATGATCCGTGAGCAATAGAGGTGGCGTTGAAGGTTTTCGGATGCTTGGAGGGCTTGTTGGCTAGCCTAGTTTTGGTTATTGGTGAGTGAAGTTGGGTTTTCAGCTTTGAAACCTATGTTTGAAGGTTTTGGGAGCTTAGTTTAAGTCTAAGAAACTTAGCTAAGCTCAAGAGTAAGTAAATGGAATTTCTCTCTTGGTTTGTGTTATGAATTGGTTTTTAAAGCACTTGTGTTTGTTGGATGCAATGCATGTGATTTGCATGTTTAAATTCTGTTTTGAAAGCATATTTTAGCATGGTTTAATGTTGGTTTGAAAGTCATGTATGAAGGATGCTCAAGGTAAGAGATCCTTGGTTTTGTACATTGGAATTGTGGAATTGATGCATAGTGTTGCATGTTGTTTAATGGCTTTGTTTAATGCTTCAAAACAGTGAAATGATGATGGTAATTGGTGGTTTTGGCATTTTGGTTGTGCTTATAAAAACAATTGATTAATGAGGTAAAATGGTTATATTGGCAAGTGATGTAAGTGGTTCTTGGTTACTTTAATCGGATATAGTTAGCCGACTATAGGATTGGGTGCACCGTGAATTGAGTCGCCTTGGATGTCGAGGGGGTTGTAATTGTACCGTAAACTCCATCCAAGAATCCTAGCGATTGAGGAAATTGGTGTCACCACGATGGAGGTTGGCTCTCGTGAGTGGGCTTGGTTTAGTGCCACTACGATGGAGGTTGGCTCTCGTGGGTGGGCTTGGTTTAGTGCCACCACGATGGAGGATGGCTCTCGTGGGTGAACCTTGTTAAAGTCACCATGATGGAGGATGGCTCTCATGGGTGGACTTTGTTAAGCGTCACAACGGTGAAGGGTTGCTCCCGTGTGTGAGCTTGGTTAAGGTGATTACAATGGTTGTGGTAGCTTCCATGTGTAAGCCTTGTGATGTGTCCCGTCTCTCTCTAGTGTATTATACAACTTTCGATGAGTGATGTTGAGGAGTTGTGATTGTACCGTTAAACTCTATCACGGGTGTTGAGGGGGTTGTGATTGTACCGGTAAACTCCACCTTGTGTTGTTCGGAAGTGTGTATGGAGCGTGTGGGACAACGCTTGTAATCCGCGTATCCGATTGTGTCTTGTGTTATGGTGGTTTGTGAATTATCACTTGGGTGCCAATATAATGTTCTTGAATGTAATGAAGCATGAGATGCTTGAAATGATGCAAGGTTGCATGGAAAGTGTGTAATGTACCAAGAATGCATGTATTACTTGTTAGCTTGAACAAGTGTTTATTTTCTATTGAGAATGGTGCATGTGTGCATGAAATCTCCTTAGTGCATAGAAGTCTTGTGAAGGCTTGTTTTAAAAGGCATGAAATGCAAATGTTGATTTTGTGGTTCATATGTTGCATTTGTTTAATGCATGAGTTAGATTGAAGGAGTAAGTGGTTTTTAAAGGTTTCTTGCTTGAGATGATTTTCAAGAATGAGAAAAGTATAATGTGAAGTAGAAGTGTTTTCCAAGGGTTTTGTATTTAACTTTGCATATGATGTTCATGCATGGAAAGGTTAAATTGATGGTTTTGCAAGGTTGCGCTTTGAAGTGAGTTACTTTGTAACCCCCTTAACCCGGCCCAGACGATTGACCCGAATTAAGAAAGTCACACGGGGAAAACCAAAGTCAACCCGAAAGTCAACCTTGATTAACGACCCTTTTTTTTCTTTTTAATCTTGTCTAGATGCACATTAATCTTAGATGTGATCAGGCAAACAGCATGCTCAAAGATCACAGACATCAGAGAACAAACAGGGACCCAATTGAACAATTTACAACTTTAAGGACCAAATTGAAAATTCTGAAAACTTTAAGGACTTAACCAGATTTTAAGTTACCAACTTAAAATTAATCAGGTTTCATGCTTCCCTGCCAAATTTCAGCCCAAACGGATATCCCGAACTCATACAATTGCACAAACAAGATTCAGGACCAAAATGCAAACATTTTGAAACATTTAACCGCCCATGTCAGCCCCCAACGGTCACCCGTTCCGAAACAGGCAAAGCCCGTTTCGAAACACGGGGCCGTTCCGCAACGCGTTCCGCAACGGGGGTCTGGCAGAGACCAAACCGTTTTGAAACGGTGCATACCGTTTCGGACGCCTGGGTTCATTCAAGGCACCCGTTCCGAAACGGTGCACACTGTTCCGAAACGCCTGCACTGATTGCAGCAAAAAGGCATTCCAAAACATGCAATTAATCATTCAAACATGCTCCAAATGTCACCAAACTTTACCACCATGCAATTCAACATGTAAATGACTTATAGGCGTCATCAAATCAACAATTTAACTTCATATGCAAAAAGCCCCAAATCTATAGGCATGCTTCCTACACAAGCAACCATTTAAGCACAAACTTCCAATTCAAACTCATTAAAGCCAATACATGATTCAGCAACATCATCAACATTAAAACATACTTGTCCGAACATATACGAACACAAAAACACATTCCAAGAGATTCTACCCCCATTGCCTTTATTAACTATAGCTATTCACCGAGACCTACATCTCATTTGGAGTCCACCTTGAATCCCTTGCTCCTTGCTGTCCGAACTTCAAGAATCTGCATTGATGGACAAAAAGGAGCGTAAGCACATAATGCTTAGTGAGGAATGCTCAAAAACCAAAACTCCATCAATGCAGCGGGTTACAAAACACTTTTAAAACAACCCGTTTAGGCAAACCAAAACCATGTTTGAAAACTCCTTTTCAACATCATGCTTAAACCATGCATTGCACATACATGAAACCAAACCTTAGCTTAGCAAGCTAAGAAAACCTTTACAAAGCACAAATTACATAATCAACCATCTAACCATTCCGTGCATAAACACCATATGCTTAGTTAAATTAAAACCTTGGAAAACTCTTCCATTTCATATTACCCATTTGTAAACTTGAACATCATTTCAAGCAAGGAACCCCTTTTAAACCATTCTTCAAGCAATCCAATTCATGCATTAAACAAAGACAACTTATGAATCACATCATCATCATCACATGCCTTTTAAACAAGTCTTAACAAGACTCCAATGCATTAAAGAGATTTCATGCACACATGCATCATTTACAAAATGATAATCAACACTTGATCAACTTGACAAGTAAACATGCATTCACTAGCATCATACACTTTTCATGCAACCATGCATCTTTTCAAGCATCCCATGCTTCACACGCAATCATGCATCATTTCAAGCATCTCATGCTTCTTTATGATCAAGAACATTACATTGGCTTCCAAGTGATCAACCACATCCACTTTTCAACTCAACAACCCGATCGGATACGCGGATCACAAGCGTTGTCCCCTACGCTTCATACACACTACCAATCCAAGGTCCCCAAATGGACTTTTAAACACCATTTGACCTCAACACCCTAAGGTTCCCATGTATGGACTTTTAAACACCATACAACCTTAGCTTTTCCCGAGGTTCCCATGTATGGACTTTTAAACACCATACAACCTCAACTTTTCCCAAGGTTCCCATGTATGGACTTTCAAACACCATACAACCTTGACATGCACAAGGTTCCCTTGTATGGACTTTCAAACACCATACAACCTTTGCATCACCGATTGGTAGTTGTATAACATCACTAACGAGATCCGGGACACCCTACACAAGATCCACACATGGGCATTACACCTCCATTGTGATCTCAACAAGCACAAGGTTCTCACATATGGACTTTTAAACACCATATAACCTTTGCTCAACCAAGGTCCTCGAATGGGCATCCACCTCCATTATGACCTTAACCATCTCGGTAGGATACTTGAAGGGAGCTTTCCGGTCCACTCTTGACCACTCCTCCTCCAAGGCGACTTAATTCACGGTGCACCCAATCCTATAGCCGGCTAACTATATCCGATCAACGAACCAAGAACCACTTACATCACTTGCCAAAACAACCATCTTACCATGTTAATCCAATGTTCCACATGCTTAAACAAAATGCAGAACCATCACAACATTAGCCCAATGATTCACATGCATAACCAATATGCAAAACCATTACCTCATTAATCCAATGATTCACATGCATAACCAATATGCAAAAGGTAACATTTACCATCATCAATTCACTGTTTTAAAGCATCATACAAAGCCATTGATTAACATGCAACACTATGCATCAAAACCACAATTACCATGTGCAAAACCAAGGATCTCTTACCTTGAGCATCCTTCACAAATGGCTTTCAAAACCAGCATTAAACCATGCTTAAAAATATGCTTTCAAAACAGATTTAAATCATGCAAAACACATGCATATCAACCATCAATCACAATTGCTTTAAAAGCCAATTCACAACACAATTCAAGAGCGAAAACCATTTACTTACTCTTGAGCTTAGCAAAGTTGTTTAGACTTAAATTAAGCTCCCAAAACCTTCAAACCTTGGTTTTAAAGCTGAAAACCCAACTTCACTCACCGATACACAAAACAAGGCTAGCCAACAAGCCTTCCAAGCATCCGAAACCTTCCGCAAACACCTCCAAAGCTCACGGATCAAACTCCCCTGTTTCAAACACACAACAACAGAGCATTAATGCATCTTTATGCATTAAAAACACCAGCAACAACAACACAACTCGCTGCTCATCACAAATCCAACATTTCGGCTACCAAACACAACCGAAATCACCTCCAAACACTTCCAAAACTTAGCCCAGCCAAGATCCATCACTTCTAACCATATTTAAACATCAATTAACATTCAAAATGATCATAAACACATCCTTATACCTCCAGGTATAACAGATCACCAAAAACAACCAAAAACTCAAGCCAAACTTAGGAAATTCAACCTATCCGGGATTGCATTGATTAAACCTCAACTTCTAATCAATTTAGCATTCATTTAACATCATTTTGACACTCCAAAACACTGCCCAAACAGATCACACGAAAATTTCACCAAAATCACCAAATCTTGCATTTTAAGCTAAAATCAAGATCTCAATTGAAAAGCCTTTAACAAATCACAAATCAAGGATTGAGAACTTAGGAATTTCAGTAAAGAACTGATAGTTTAGAGGAGAAGGACGTTCTTACCTCCAAACTTGAATTTCTCCTTTTTAGAGCCAAAATGCTTGATGAAACAACTTGCAAATTGAGAGGTTTTGTTGTAGAGATGATTAGGAATCAAAAGAGAGTTGGAATGAGAGATTTAGATGTCAAAATCAGAGAAGAAAATCTGGAGAAATGTGTTTGGGTGGAGAGAAAATGAGAGAAAAGGAAAATTGAGAGAAAATGAAAAGTTAGTTAAGAAATGGTAAAAATGATTTCCCTCCACATTTCATAATCTTTAAAATCAGAATAAGCCTTAAAATATCTTAGAAAAAATCTGGAGAAATCCTTTTTGGAATAATATCTCCTTAAAGATTCAAAGTTTCAATCCTTTATAAAACTGTCCCGCAACTTTCAAAAATTACATTTTGGTCACTAGCCAAAATGTCAACCTTCCGAACCTCATTTTCCAAAATTGATTTCACAGTTCACTTTTATATATTAAAAGATAATTTTAGAACATTTTTCCATATTTTTAATGCAACCCGGACTAGGCTTTCCTAAATTCACTCTTATATATTCGATCAACACTTTGACCGAACCGGTCAACGCCCAAAACTTCTGAGCCCAAAACCGGGGCGTTACATACTTAGATTTTCTAAGCTAAGGGTTGGTTTTCATGTTTGAGCAATGCATGATTTAAAGCATGTTGTTTAAAAAGGGGTTTTCAAACATTGCTTTGGTTTATCGAAATGTGTTTCCTTTTTAAAGAGGTTTTATGACTCGCTGCATTGATGGTGTTTTGGTTTTGAGCGTTACTCACTAAGCATTATGTGCTTACGCTCCTTTTTGTCCATCAATGCAGATAATTGAAGTTGGGACAGCAAGAAGCAAGGGATTCAAGGAGAGCTCCACTTGAGATGTATGTCTCGGTTAATAGCTATAGATAATAAAGGCAATGGGGGGAGAGTCTTTTATGGTAATGTTTAATGAGATTGTGTATGTTGGACAAGTTTGGTTTATGGTTTTGAACTATGTGGTTTAACGCTAGCAACGTTTGAATCTTCTTATTCATAAGTCGTTATGCTATGCTTCTTGTTTTAAAAGCATGATTAAGTGTTGGATGTGTTGAATGAGTTGGTGCACCTAGGGGTGGTTTTGTATCTAGATTTCGATGAAATTTGGTAGGTATGATGTTTGGCATGTTGTTGATTTATTGTGGAATGGTTTGGAGCATGTTTGATGGGGTTTAAAGGTGTTAAAACAGGCCTATCTGCTGTTTCTGGGCATGGTGTTTCGAAACACCCTTGCCTGTTTCGAAACAGGCCCTTGATTTGGCCTGGGTGTTCCTGAACGGCCTAGACCCGTTTCTGAACACTTTGGCTACTGCCAAGGGGTGTTCCTGAACGGCCTAGACCCGTTTCGGAACACTTGACCGTTGGGCATATTTTTTGAAATGTTTTGAGGTTTGCGAGCTTTACGTTTTAGTCCTGATTATTTTGTATGTGCAATTGCTTGAGTTCAAGATGTCCGTTTAAGGTGACATTTGGCAGAGAGGCATGAAACATGACTAATTTCATATTGGTAACTTAAAAATTGGTAAAGTCCTCTTAATTTTCAGAATTTACAATTTGGTCCCTAAATTCGTATTTTGTGCAATTGGGTCCCTTATTGTTTTCCGATTGCTGTGATTTTTGAGTATGCTTATCTCAAGAGTATGCCTAGGTTTAATGTGCATCTAGACAAGTTTAAAAAGAAAAAAAGGGTCGTTAATCAAGGTTGACTTTCGGGTTGACTTTGGTTTTCCCCGTGTAATCTTCGTAGTTTGGGTCAACCGTCTAGGCCAAAGCTTAAATCAACTGCATTGATGAACAAAGAGAGCATAAGCATACAAGCTTAGTGAGGATTGCTTAAACCAAAACATCATCAATGCACAAAACGGTTTTTCACTCTTTTCAAAACGATTAAGCTTCCTTTGACAAAACATGCCCTTTATCCTCAAAACCATTATAATAAACAGCATGTAACATGATACACATAAATCCACCAATTAAACCATTGCTACTCATAAAACAAGCCTTCCAAGCATAATCACATTTATGCTAAGCTTAAACCAAAACATGCATCTTTCAAATTATGCATTAACAACAATTTTCACAATGTTTCCTTTCATTATATTGGCTCACAAGTGATAAACAACAATCTCAAAAACATATATCGGATACACGGATTACAAAGGGTTGTCGCAAACCCTTCATACACTCTACCGGCATTACAAGTCTCACACATGAGAGTGACCCTCCATCGTCGTGACACCCGTGGTGGAGTATTCGGTACAATCATAGCCCCTCAACACCACTCATCGGTAGATGTATAATCCACTAACGAGAGACGGGACAAACACAAGGTTCTCACCCGGGAGCTACCCTAAACTGTTGCAACCTTAAACAAATTCCCAATCGTTAGGATACTTGGATGGAGTATTCGGTACAATCACAACCCCTCAACATCCAAGGCGACTTGTTTATAGTGCACCCAATCCTATAGTCGGCTAACTATAACCAATTTCATTTATAAACATTTTATTCAACATCACTTGCCAATATAACCCATAACATATGCATACCTCACTATTTTTACAAAGCATTCATGATAAGCCATAAATCAAGCATTAAACCATGCTTCAAACCTCATGCATCAACATATGCATACGAGGATCACTTACCTAGTGCATCCTTAAACCACATGGCATCATCAACCTCATTTCACATATTCAAAACATGCTTTAAAATAGTAGGTAAATGCAATTAAAACCAAGTGCAACCAAAGGCTCAAAATTAGCACAACCGAGGGAGAAATTTTGATTTACTTACTTCCAATTTAATAAAGCGTTTTAAGCTCTTATTTAGTTCCCAAAACCTTTTCTAAAACGTTTCCACGCTGGATAACAAAATTCCACTCACTGAATCGCGAAACCACGCTTGTCGACGCGAGTACCTATCTTTCGAAGCCTCCAAAAACAATTCATTTGCTTCCGGAATATTATCCCCTGTTTCTAACACATCAAAACAGAGGTTCAATGCATTAAAATGCATCCAAAACTCCAGCACACACAAGAAAGCACCAAAACACCCATCCCAAACAACTGAAAACCCAATCGATTGACCTCCAACCTCAGGCCAACCATTACCCAACTCATCCAACACATTTTAGGCATTAATCAACATCCCAAAACAACCTAAAACTATCCTTATACCTCCAGCAACTCAAATTCCTCAAGAACGCCTCAAAAACTCACCCAAAAGCACTTCAAAAACTAGGGATTTCAGGATCTATATGATTAAGACTCCACTTCAACACCAAAAACCTTTCAAAACTCATTTAGAAATAATCTCAAACCAGACATTTAAATCAAACTCCGAAAATCACCTTAAAATCCATTTTCATTCAAGATTTCAAGAGTTTAACAATCTAACAACAAAACCTCAATCAAAATCAGTATTAAAGAGTCAAATATCTTTGGAATTTCATTAAAGAACTTAGATTAGAGGGATAGCACAAAAATTACCTCTAATCCTTGCTTCTCCTCTAATTTGGCAAGATTTGCTTGAAGAAACTTGAGGGAAAATGGAAGAAATCAATAAAGAAAATATAGGAATCAATAGAGGTTTTGAGAGAAAAGAATTTCTAGAAAATTGAGAGAAAAGGGAGAGTGTTTGGCAGAAGTAAAAGTGAGGAATGAAAAGCTCGTCAAAAATTTCATTAACCGATTAACTAACTTTCCTTAATTAATTAAATAAAACCTTTTTAATTGTTTAATAAACATTTAAAACACATGCCAAATTAGGGAAAAGGCATAATTGTCAAGTAGCTCCCTAATGATTCTAAGATTTTTGACTCCTCTTGAAAAACATATTTTTTTCCAACTTTTAAATCTTTACATTTTGGTCACTACCCAAAATGTACACTTTAGAAAACCCGTTTTGTAAAATTGATTTGACCAGCCTCTTAAACACCATTTTAGAAGGTTTTAGGAATTTTTATCATATTTTTATCCCATTCCGAACCCTGATTTTCATAAACCACCTTTTAACGGTTCGAAAAATCAACATCGGTTCCACCGGCCCGATCTGACTCGCCCAAAATATCTAGGCCCAAAATCGAGGCTTTACAACTCTCCAACACTTAGGAAATTTCGTCCTCAAAATTTTTCCTGATGGAGAAAGGCACGAAACTGACTCAACCCATCCACCTTACTTTCCCACGCAACCTCCTCAACTCCTCAATGCCATAACAATACCATCACAAGCTCAAACGTCTTGCCACGAAGAACTTTGCTACATGTATCCAGAATTCTCACTAGTTCCCCATCATAGGATAAATCCAGATTTAACTCAATTTCCTCGACTAGCCTCACATGCGATGGATCAGATCTATACCTCCGCAACATAGATACATGAAACACATCATGAATCTTTTCCAATTCGGGAGGCAATCTCAACCGATAAGCTACAGGACCAACCCGCTCCACAACCTCATAAGGTCCAACAAACCTCAGACTAAGCTTTCCCTTACGTCCGAACCTTATCACTTTCTTTTAAAGTGATACCTTAAGGAAAACGTGATCTCAATCGCAAATTCAACCTCTTTACGCTTTAAATCCGCGTAAGACTTCTGGCGATCCGATGCAACCTCCAACCACAAACATATGAGCTTCACCTTTTCAGTTGTTCCCTTGAGCATATCCGGAAAGGAAAACAACTTTTTCCCTGCCTCAGCCAAACAAAGAGGCGTTCTACACTTCCTCTCATACAAGGCCTCATACGGTGCCATCTGTATACTTTCTTGAAAGCTGTTGTTATAAGCAAACTCAACCAACGGCAGATGCTTTTCCCAAGAACCTTGGAAATCAATCACACATCATCGCAACATATCCTCAAGCACCTGGATAACCCGTTCCGACTGCCCATCTGACTGAGGATGATATGAAGTGCTGAAATTCAACCGCGTACCCAACGCCTGATGTAAACATTCCCAAAACCTCGATGTGAACCTCGGATCTCTATCCGACACTATAGACTAGGGCACACTGTTCAACCGCACAATCTCAGCAATATACAACTATGCCAACTTATCCAACGTATACGTAGTATGCACAATGAAGAAATGTGCACACTTTGTAAAAGGATCCACAATCACCCACATTGAGTTCTTCTTTGACGGTGTCAAAGGCAACCCGAACACAAAATCAATCATAATCCCTTCCAATTTTCACTCCAGTATCCTCAAAGGCTCAAACAAACCGAAAAGAAACTGATGCTCAGTCTTCACCCATTGGCAAACCATACACTTACTTACAAAATCAGCCACATCCTTTTTCAAACCAACCCAATAGTACTCCTCCTTCAAGCCACGATACGTCTTAGTACTACCAGGGTGCATACCAAAAAGGCTGCTATGAGCCTCAATCAAAATAGTGGGCCTCAACTCAACATCTTCTGACACCACTATCCGACTTTTGAAACATAGAACTCCAACATCATTAAGACAGAATTTCGTAACCTTACCATCAACTATAACTTGAACATGAGGTACTAACGACTCATCCAACAACTACTACTCCTTAATCAACTGAATCAAGGATGCTTTCACCTGTAACTCGACTATCAAGCCACCATCACGCGATATACTCAAACGGGCAAACATAGCCCTCAGCTCAACAGCCACCTTTCTACTCAAAGCATCAGCCACCACATTGGTCATTCCCAGATGATACTCAAAGGTCAGGTCATAATCCTTAAGCAACTCCAACCATCTTCGTTGCCTAAGATTCAACTCCTTTTGAGACATAAGATACTTCAAACTCTTGTGGTCGGTATAAACCACACACCTTTCACCATAAAGTTAATGTCTCCAAAACTTCAAAACAAAAACCACCGCTGCAAGCTCAAGATCATGCGTAGGGTAATTGCGCTCATGCACCTTCAACTGTCTAGACGTATAAGCTACAACCTTCCCACCTTGCATCAATACGCAACCCAAACTAACATATGATGTATCGCTATAGACTACAAACTCTTTACCCAATTTTGGTTGAATCAAGAGAGGAGCTTGTGTCAAAGCTTCCTTTAATTTCTCGAACGCTTGTTGCCTAACATCCGCCCACTCGAAGTGAACATTCTTTTGAAACAACTTGGTCAAAAGAGCGGCAATCTTCGAGAAACCTTCGACAAACCTTCGGTAGTAACCAGTCAAGCTAAGGAAACTACGCACCTCCATCACTGACTTAGGTGTCTTCCAACTTATCACCGCTTCCACCTTGTGTGGATCCACCCGAATACCTTCGGCTGACACCACATGTCCAAGGAAAACCACTTCCTTGAGCCAAAACTCGTACTGGCTCAGCTTAGAATAAAGCTGATTCTCCCACAACACTTGTAACACAATCCTCAAGTGCTTATCATGATCTTCCTAGGTA
Source organism: Hibiscus tridactylites (assembly GCA_958450335.1). Classification (NCBI taxonomy): domain Eukaryota; kingdom Viridiplantae; phylum Streptophyta; class Magnoliopsida; order Malvales; family Malvaceae; genus Hibiscus; species Hibiscus tridactylites. The sequence continues at coordinate 58,477,690 of OY288267.1, read as the reverse complement.
CGTGAGTACACAAGAATATCATCGATAAACACAACCACAAATTGATCTAGAAACTCATGGAATACCCTATTCATCATATCCATAAAAGCAACCGGTACATTCGTCAAGCCAAACGGCATCACCAAAAACTCATAATGGTCGTACCTCATCCAAAAAGTTGTCTTAGGTACATCCACGTCCTTCACCTTAAGCTGATAATACCCACACCTCAAATCTATCTTTCAAAACACCGAAGCACCACGAAACGGATGCACCCAAGGTGAAATACTTAGCCTTATGAACCCCCGATCAAGCAACTTCTGAAGTTACGTCTTCAACTCCTTCAACTCCTTAGATGCCATGCGATGTGGAACAATGGACACCGGACTCGTATTCTCGTATAACTCTATACCAAACTCAACCTCTCGGTTGGGTGGCAATCTAGACAACTCTTCCGGAAAGACACCCGAAAACTCACACATGGTTCATATGTCTTGCACTCGCACTTCCTTCGTACCAGGTTTCATCACATACGCTAATAAAGCTTCACTTTCTAACTTCAACATCTGACTCTCTCAAGAGCCGAAATTGCGTTAGACAGGAACTTCACGTTCTTGCCTACGATTACCACCTCGTAATCATCCGCAAGCTTCAGGGTAACTCGCTTAACACCAAAATCTACTACAGCTCGGTGCTCATCCAACCAATCCATCCTAAGAATCACATCAAAACCATAAAAAGATGGTTACATCACGTCAACTAAAAACTCATGACCTTGAATAGATAATGGACATCTACTATCCGATTTTCTTGTACCAACAGTTTCACTAAAGAAACTAACCACTCTTACCCCCACATCTAATGCCTCCGCAATGAACATTCGAGTCACAACTTCCAAGCAACTTACAACAACATGCGCGAAAAGCTATACCCCACCGATCAAACGTGGACAGGCTCGCCTATCATGGTCATACGATCCCCTTACTTAATAGGTATCAAACGTTACTCAAGCCTCATATGGTCAACGAACCCACAGTTCCAACATGAACTAGCTCCAGCCACATGAGCCTGCACCTCACGAGTCGCACGAGGGCAATCCCTCCTCAAGTTCTCCCATGAACCACACGTCCAACAGTACTATAGCCTCGCCTCAACCCGGGCGATACTCTTAAAACATGACCAATCGTGCACTGGCTACCACTAAACTAGAGTTCACAACTTACTTCCTAGCGCTTGATCTCTCGCATGAGCTATTAAACACAGGTTCCGCTAAAATACCTCGCCCGTGTTACCAAGACGTCGAGAACAATGTAGCCAGTAAATCAACAATTATGGCCTATCAACAGGCACCAATCCATAAGGGTGCCAATAGAACGATGTCTCACGTCCAATTCCAACCCAGGAGCACACATGCTCAACTAAACAATTTGCACCATAACTCAACCACAACTTACGATTTCGAACCCAAACCATAGATTCACATTTCCCGTTGTTCAAGTATCTAACCCCAGATAATTCTCCTTTTAAAACGTTTCAAAAGAACTCTCAAAACTCAACATCAGGTTCCATGCCCACAACCACAGTTATCCACCAACTAAACACATCTCTATATACCGGGATACAACCCATCTTTACACTATAGGCATAACTACACTCCATTTATTCCACAATCTTATTCATACAGATCATCCACTCCCTGGATACCTCCGGTGCCGACCTTCGAGCTCAACTTCTACTCGACTTGCGTAAGCGCTAACTGCAGCTCACAAACATCCACCAGCTAGTGCAGTCACATGCACCTTATCATTAACAGCTCCATAAGCTCTAAGCATCGCCTATATATCTAGCGCCATACAATCCAACACTTACTCAACCAACACAGGTTGTACTTGCATCAAGGCACATCGGGGTGTCTAGCCCCTAGGAGACTTTACACACTCCTATATTCCATGCCCAAAGGCAACAACAATCGTACCATATCGCTACTCTCCTCGGGTTATTGTGCTATTATTTTTAATGCATGATAACAACTTACAAAACAAATTTCTCAAGCCAGCTCCAAGCAAGGATCCAAGACTTTGATTTCACTTAAAACATTTCACTAGGTAATAAGGCAATGGGCATCCCAATTTCCCCCCAGCACAGCACAAAGCATACATCATGCATATCACACCCATTACGTGACTCAAGCATCATGATTCAGCCCAATCATACATCACAAAATAACCCACCTTCATATTCATTCATCACATATTTCATATCACATACTTACATTAACATGCTATAACAATCATCGATCAAAGCAAACATCACCCGAAACATACATGATTACATTAACGTCACTTACCAACAACTTACCATCATCCCAACCTTTCGTAGCCTGGCTCTGATACCACCAAATGTAACCCCTCGACCCAGCCTGGCCGATAGACCGAACCGAACGGATCACGCGGGGAGTATTGAAGTAAACTGGGAAGGTTTACCCTAATAAACGACCCTTTTTTTCTTTATATCTTGTCTAGATGCAACTTAGGTTCCTATGTGTTCATTCACAAGCAGCGTATAAAACACCAATGTAATCGCCCCTCGATTAAAGTCGATTAAGATTTAGGGACCATTTTGTTTCATAAATTATAATGGTTATTAGCAAAATAGAGTTACCAACCTTTAACTAGGTTCATTACATTCTTCTCGGTGAAATCTCAGCTCAAAATGAGATCTAGAACTCATCCAATTGCGTACAAGGCAAACAGGGACAAAAACGTAAGAAACAGGAACTCTTAACAATTCAAAAACATCTTCAACTGTCAAACGTTTCAGAACAGAATTCCTTGTATCAGAACAACCGTTTCAGAACACAGTTGACCATTTCGATACGCGGGTTCGTTTCGAAACCCCTCAAGACACGTTTCGGTACGATGGTTTACATAGGCAAAATGTTCCGAGACAGGCCTCACTGTTCCGAAACACCAAGGCCATTTCAGGCCATCGTTTCGAAACATGCAAGGGTGTTTCGATACACCTGGGCCTGCAATGTTCTAAAAAGATGGTTTAAATCACTTTATGCCCTCCGAAACCATCCCGACTCATGCTAATTTCACATCAAAGACCACATATACAAAGCATAAGCAACATCGTAGCATCATTCTCATAAGCTACGGAACTAAAGGCATGCTTAGGTCATTTACAAGTCCAAATATGCACACACACACACACACTAGACAGAATTGATGGACTCAACACACACACACACACACACACTAGACAAAATTGATGGACTCAACACACACACACACACACACTAGACAGAATTGATGGACTCAACACACACACACATATTAGACAAAATTAATCCAGTAATTACAAAAATACGAGTTATTCGTATTTCCATTTTACAACTCAAACTTTATTTGAAAATAATTAGTCTAGATTATGAAATTTCAGGTCAAGTCAAAACGAGTCGTGTTTTTTTCGCATCGAGTCTAAAAATTTAATTTTTTTCAAACCGAGTCAAGTTTTACTCACCTCTAATTCCACGTACATGTTTTTTATTCAACTCTCCTTTTAGTTTTTTTTTTTGCTTCTTTTTTTTCTTATGCACGAAAGTTTTTTGAATGACTTTCCTAATTACATATTATTTGGAATCTTAATATGTGTCGCTAATAACAATACTAATTAATCATCTCAGCACAAAAGTCATTTTATGATTTCGTGTACATTTTGTAACAAAAATTTAAAATTTAATATTCATTTATTCATCGCAGCACAAAAGTCATTTGAAATCTTACTACGTGTTTGATCTATAAGTATGTCAGCCTCCTGAGACGAGGAAAGTGGGCCATATAGATTATCCATGGTTAATGTGTAGGAGCAGAGTGGTCGCAAGTACAATGGAGTATGATATCAGACTAACCTATTATACGATGACTCTTAAGTGAAAGTATTCCAAGTAAGCGAAGGTGTATAACATTTATCTTTCTACTTTTTAGTAGTCCTCTTTATTTCCTAAAGATTTGTCCTGATTAATACAAAACACCCGTGTATATTATCAAATAAATTCAAGACTAATTATTGCTTATACAATGCCTCTTATTTTGATAGGAAATAATTCTCCAGCATAAAGTTATTTTCTTGAATTGTTATCTACCCTTTTGTGAATGATAGATAGATGTTATGACTTGTTTCTTATACTATCCATGTTATTAAAAAGTTATATAAAAGAAAAAAATTAATTACCGGAATGGTCATTTATGTTTTCCTTCAGTACAGAGTTGGTTACCGGTTTTTAAAAATGACCAGTAAGGTCACTTACGTTTTCATGGTGTTAACTTTTGGTCACTTAACCGTTTGTTGTCATTAAATGTTAACAAGAGGCTGATCTGAGACAATAAAAAAAGGATAAATTACCTAGATGATCCTTAAACTATTACTTCACTCATATTTTGACCACTGAAATAAAAATAATTTGTATAATTACACATTTAATCCTCCACATTTAAATTTTTATTTCTTCTCTCCTCCGCCATCTTCCATATTCTTCTTCATCTAACTCAATCTCTAATTTTCTATTATATTAATCCTCAATTCACACCGCATATTATAATTCATCACTATATATATATATCCATATTTCAAATAATGTTTGTAATTCTTAATATGGTTCAGTACAAAATAACACCCAATTTACATGGAACAATGATTATATAGCATATTCGAAAAGCTTAAATGAAATATGCTATATAAACATTGTTCCATGTAACGGTTTAAGCTTTAGGTGCCTAAAGTTCAAAAATAATACCCAATAACACCCAATGCTTTAAGCAATGAGCACCTATTTTTACAAAAAAATACTTTAGGCACCTAAAGTTCCAATTTACATGGAACAATGTTTGTAAAAATAGGTGCTCATAGCTTCAACCGTTATAATTTTAGGTGCCAGACCATTAAAGGGGTGTTAAAAAATTATAAACCAATCAATGTTCGACACGTAACACTATTTTTATTTTCAAAATCAATTTAATGAAAAAAAATCAAAATTTTTAATCTTTCAAAAAATCCCAAAAATTTGGAAAATTTATAAAACTGTCCTCAAATCTCAAAAATTTCTTAAACCCCCAAATCGTCACCGCTTCTGCCGTCGATCGCAACCCCTAACACCTCTTTGGTAGCCAGAGCATGGTGGTCATTTCCCCCAACACGGCGTCACCAGAAACGGTGAACGACGTGCCACCCGAACGTCGATTTCGCGTTTGACGATCGGCTGCACACTGGTCGCCATTTCCGGTGACGTCGTGTTGGAGGAAATGACCACCATGCTCCGGCGACCAAAGGGGTTTGGTCAGGGGCGGCGACCGACGGCGATAGCGGGTATAATTTAGGGGTTTGGGTAATTTTTGGGATTTGAGGAATGTTTTGTAAAATTTTCAAAATTCTAGGATTTTTTTGAAAAACTAAAAAATTCTGATTTTTTTTCATTTAATTTTTTTAAAAAAATAAAAATATTGTCACATGCCGAGCATTGATTGGTTGATAATTTTTTAATACCCCTTTAATGGTCAGACACCTAAAATTATAGCAGTGTTAACTTTAGGTACCTTAAATTTAAACAGTTAAAACTTTGAACACCTATTTTTATATAAAAAAAGTACTTTAGGCACCTAAAGTTCAAAAAAGGTATACTTAGGTATCTATTTTTCATTTAAGTCTTTCGAATGTGCTATATAAACATTGTTTCACGTAAACTAGCTCATTGGGCATTATTTTGTACTAAACCATATTAAAAACTACAAACATTATTTGAAACATGAATATATATGGTGATGGATTATAATATACGGTGTGAATTTAGGATTAATATAGTAGAAAATTAGAGATTGAGTTAGATGAAGAAGGATATGGAATATGGTGGAGAAGAGAAGAAATAAAAAAATTATAAATGTGGAGGATTAAATGTATAATTATAAAAATTATTTTTATTCCGGTGGTTAAAAGAGGAGTGAAGTAATAGTTTAGGGACTGTCTAGGTAATTTATCATTTTTTATTGTTTCAAATCAACCTCCCGTTAATGATTAACTGCAACAAACAACTCAGTGACCAAAAGTTTACACCCCGAAAACGTAAGTGACCTTACTGGTCGTTTTTAAAAATCGGTGACCAACTTTGTACTAGGGAAAACATAAGTGATCATTCCATTAATTAACTCAAGAAAAAAAAAACACATCTCTTTATTTCATTCTACATACATATTTTCATTCAACTCTCCTTTTAATTTTTTCTTTGCTTCTTTTGTATTTTCTTACGCACGAAAGGTCTTTGAACGACCTTCCTAATTACATATCATTTGAAGTCTTAGTATGTGTCGCCAATGACAATACTAATTAATCATCTCAGCACAAAATTCATTTAATGATTCGGTATAAATTTTGTTAAAGTTTAATATTTATTTCGTAAATTGTGAAATGTAAAAAGAGATCATTTTAAGATAATTTGTTGATCATTTATGAACTTTAATCTTAGTAATCGGATCGGTTGTGATCATAATTATTATTTAATGAGTTGTTTTATTTCAATTTAATTATAAAATATAAATATATTAATATGTAATTTTATATTTATTGTTAATATCAAATAAATAATAAATTTAAAGTAAAAACTAGATCTAAAGAAGAGTAAAAAATTCATAAAACCGATCCAGTGAATATATCTAACCTTTCACTTGTCAGATTTTGTTTTTCTCTTTTTGTTTATAAATGTAAGTGGATCCTAAATAAATAGATTTATTCTTACGTCAATTATCTCACGTGTCTGTCTCCTTTATTAAATATAATGAAAGTGTATGTGAAATATAAGAGGGATTGGGATTCCCTTGTTTACAATAATATTAATCTTAAAACAACATTCCTGCTATGATCGACACGGCAGCCACCTTTCTCTTCCCTTAACAACTCACTTTCAAAATGTCAAAAACTATGCCAGGCAAAACTGACCCTAACGGGGAGACCTGCATGGAGTCGAGCGAAACTTGTGAAGAAATCACCAATCTATTCCCATGCTCCCGTTGTCCGAGAAGATTCCCTTCTTGGCATGCCTTAGGAGGTCACCAAAATGCTCACAGGAAGGAAAGAAATGAGGAGCAACGGCTGTATAACGAGCGACGCCTTGCATTGAAGAAGCGGTCTTCGGTAACTATTCGGTCGCCTAGGCGGATTGTAGACCCGGTGGTTGCAGTACTGAACAGTTACTCGCCAGTGGCCAGCAATGGTCGTATGGTGCAGATGCAGTCCCTGGCTGGTGGTGGGTTCGATTACGGTGTCGAACCTGGTGTCAAGGGTGAGTGTTCGCATCAAGAAATGGTGTTGAACCTGTTTCGGCATGAAGAAAGGGATTTGGGGCCATTTGCTGAAGGCAGGGAAGATGCTGCTGCTGCTGATGAAAGCATTGCGAAGGAGGAGGAGGTGGACTTGACTTTGAGGCTTTGAGGAAATTACAAAGGGAAATAACGGAGGATAAAGGCAAGAATGTTTAAGTGCGAATCTGTTGAATATACAAAACAATAAATAAATAAATAAATAAACTAAAAGTAAAATATTCTCTAACTTCTCTTGTATATTTTCCAATTTCTTTCTTTTACCTTGTCACCTAAGTTCTTAATTTTGTAATTTAATGTTATGTTAATTATGTTGCAAATATGAAGTGTAATTTTCATTAAGCAAACATGTATATTTGGTTTACCTCATTTATTAATTCAGTTAATGTTTTATGAATCCAACAAGTAGTCTCAGTGAAAAAGCGGATGATGTTCATCTTAAGAAACTCGGGTTCAACTGCATTGTTTACAAGGTGTGTATGAATGTCAATGTAACAACCCTAATTTTATTATAAAAAAGAAAAGAAAAGGGAGAAATGGCAGCCAAAGGGTTTCAAACCAATGACACTTAGCTACATGGAGTTGTGTCTTAACCAATTGAGCTAGGTGAGCTCTTAGTTATTTGTTGCACTAGGGTAAATTTAAATTGAAGCTTAAGGATATCCAGAAATAATAAAATAATCAAAATATCCAAACCACCCCATTAATGGCTTTTAATTAGGGCTATCTACCCCAATGAAAGGTATCATACCTTTTGTTTTCCCCAAACTCCCCAATGTCGGTCACCCCCGATCTCCCCCACCGCCACCTCATAACCGCCACCGTCACCGTGGTCGAGTTCCGCATCGATCCCTGACCAAAACGCCTCAACCCATTCGCGCAGCCACCGTCCCAATCGTCGGTAATTGAAGGTTTTAGGTTCGTCTAACCTAGGGTTTTCGCGCCTCCGTTCCTCGTTGTTTTCGGCCACCATAGGCAACAGTTCGTGAAGTAGTGGCCACCATCGTCATCTCCAGGTTGCGGCGAAAAAAACTCTATCGGGGATCATCCGACCGTCGTCGTTTGAGGCCTCGCTGGAGCTTCGTCGCTCTTAAGCCTTCTTGCTCTGAATTGGTAAGTTCGGTACGGGTTTCAGTTTTAAATCTTGGTTATTTGAGTTGTTGGGTAAGAAATCGATGTTTTGGCTTGATCGGAGGTATTTTTTCAGTTGTTTCGATCGCACATGGGTTTCACGCGCCGTCCGGGGTGATTTTCGGCCGCCTTGGATGGTGGTCGTTGAACGGGCCGGCTCAGACTCGGCCTGACCCATAGACTGAGCCACCCGAACCGGTCCAGACCAAACCGGCCTAAGCCCATTAATAAACCAAAGCCCGAACCCGACCCGTTTGACCTGTACCCAAGCCAAACTGAGTCAACCCGTTTGACCCGAGTCAACCTAGTTAACCAGTGACATGAGCATGACGCCAATGTTGACTTGACAGCTGACGTCAGTGTTGACTTGACCGATGACGTCAGCGTTGACTTTGACCGATGACATCAACGTTGACTTTGACCAAAAAGCCCTATTTTATGTTTTTAGACGTCTTGAGTCCGTTTCTTAAATTTCTGACCCAAAAGCCTCCTAATCTTACCTTGAACCCAAACTTGTATATGCACTTAAATATTCAGTGAAAAGTAGTTTGAATAAGTACTGAAATAGGAATTTTTCTAATTGAAGGTATTTAGAGTTTCTTGTGTACGAATTGTTGAGGACGTCGAATTCGAATTCGAGAGCGTTCGAATGTCTTTTCTAGGGGTCGACCGATATAGCAAGGATTCAAGGTAATACATTACTACCCCTTGTATGTTTTATGAACATGTTGGATTCGGCTATTGCATGAACGATTATTGTAACACCCCAAATTTTTGCCCAATTTAAAAATCCCTAATTTTGAAATCCCTAAATCGGTAACCCTAAAATTTGGGAATTTTGTTTAAGAAACCCTAATTTGAATTTGAGGATTAAATTGGAAATAAATCATATTTTAGTGTGTGAAATGATAGAAATTAAAATTTCGGTGACCATTTTGTAATGCGGGTAAGAGTTAGGACCCTTGTTTCATGATTAACCCAGTCGTTAGGGTAAAAGTTATATCCCTAAAAAAAGAAAGTATTTCTAGCTTCTTTTTTTTCTGAAATTTGTCAGCCGCTCTCCCTCACCCTCTCTCTCGACATCTCCCTCACCATTCCCTTGCGTTTCCAGCGGAGCTCCGATCAAGGTTGGCCACTGTTCATCAAGCTGAAACAACCCCCGACTTTCCCTTTGTCGTCCGATCAAAGCACATGCCTTGGTTTCCCCTCATCGCCGGCCGTTCGCCTGGAAATGCCAGAAAATCGTTCGGTTTCTCTGCACCGTTCGCCTCCGCCGTTCGCACCACCATCGTCACGATTGTTTTGGGTCGCGGGCAACGCTCAATCGTCGTGGTCTCCTTGTCGGCCGTCGTTCTTGAGGAAACGACCTTAGAGTCGTTCGAATCTGTGGGTTTTGATATCGAAATATTTTGGTTTCCACTCGAGCTTTTCGCCATCGTCACTGTTCGTTTCTTGCGCCACTGCTGTCGTGACCATTCAAGTTTGGGTAAGCCTTGCATCTGTGTTCTTGGTTGTTTATATATCATATTTGTTAGTTTTGGCTGGAAATTGACACTTTGGGATGTTGTTTTGTTATCGGAGCACGCTGCCTTTATTTGGGTTGTCGTCGTCGTTGTAGGTTCTGTCGCCGCCGCCGTTCGTGGAGCTTGCCGCCGCCGTCAAAGGTTCTGGAAACCCTAGTGTAGTTTTGGTAAAAGTGTAGAGTTGGGCTGAGTGTGTTGTGGGTTAAGCCCAAGTGTTAGTGAAGCTAAGTGGGTTGTGTGTGTTGGTGTTTGTGAGATGGTAAACCCAACGGGTTTGTGAGTGTGGGTGAATGGAGTTGGGTGTTGTGGCCCGTGTGTGTGTGTTATGTGAGCCCATAATTATGAGTAAATCAAACCCATGATCAGACCGGACCACGTGACCAAACAAGTATTGAACCGAATCGGATTAAGTTGTGAACCGAACTGCTATTGTGAATCGAACCGGTTTTGACCGAACCGTTGACCGTATTTGACCAGTTGACCTGTTTGACCGAATTTGACCAATTGACTTTGACCAGTCAAGTCAGTGTTGACCGTTGACCTTGGACAATTGACTTTGACTAGTTTGACCTGTTAACTTTGACCTTGACCAACGTTGACCAAGAGTTGACTTTTTCAGAAAACGTTCATCTAAATCTTTCTCGACGTCCTGAGTCCGTATCTGCTGCCCGTTTTGTCAAATTAGATCCCGAAAGCTCCGTTTTGTTATCTTTAAGTAATTGTTATTGGAATATAATAAGTTATGATTTTAGAATTTAATTCGAAATATTCTCGTGTTCAAGTGCCGACTTTGGGACCGTTGGGTTACCTCCAGTTGTTTAGACCGACCGTGCACGTTCTTCAAGATCTTCACGTGAGTATATCTTCAGTTCGGTTTTCAGTGTTTTAGTCGGTGGCTTAGTGTTAGTAATAAATACTAATATAGTATTCATACCTTCGTAGGTCCTGATTCAGCTAGATCTGAGTGTGAGATGCGTTTTCTCGGCATTAGAGCTTCTGATGCTTAAAGGTGTGTCTCTTCCTGTTTTATAAACTTATGTGTTTCTTTCTGTGCTATAAATTTTATGTGCTTTTCTAGATTAGTATAAGTAAATGTTTTGTACATTTTGTGTGCATACTCTGTTGTGATTGGGTGAATGTTTTTAGACATCATGCATAACATGTCATACTGTGATTTAAGTGAAATATCAGATTTTCGGAATCGTAAAACATTGGATTTATAGTATTGTGCAACTTGAATTTTCATAATTCAAGTTTCGGATCAGACTCAAATTTTAAAATCTGCATCATATCATTGTGGGTATATGGTTTGAGATTTGTTTGGGGAAGTTTAGTGGTTTCACCCTTCGGGCTGAATTCCGCTTCGGATCAGTGGTTCCACCCTTCGGGCTGAGTTCCACTTCGGATGGTGACGATGGAGAAAGTAGGTTCTGGGGAACCTTACTTTTCGGTGTATCAGAGATGGGTGCTATGATTCATGTGCATCAGACATCATATCATCATGATTCAGTTTTATTGTGTTTTCAGAAAAGTATTTATCAGAAAATAAAATACTGTTTTGTTTTTGTTTTGTTTTCGTTGCACTTTAGAGACACACTAAGCTCTTTAGCTTACACCCCTTAGTTTTTACTTTTCAGATATCTCAGACTTTTTAGGCGATCAGTACTTGGAGCATCTCTTGTTTATTCAGATAAATTATTATTCAGTACGAACTTTTCTGTTACCTTATAATTATTATTTTAATATATTTTGGGATATTTGTGTAATATGAACATTGGAACTGTTTTTAATTTGGGTTTTATTAAATGCATGCATCTATGAAGTTACTTTCGGATTTTTAATTAATTATCGGAACATCGTTCAAAAGATTGAGTTTTATTTTAATCGGAATATTTGTTGAGTTTTACTTATTTAATCGATTCTTTTGAATTACAAAATATTTTAACCTAAATTGTTTCTTGAGGGACAAGTTTCGAATCGATACTTCCTAGATCCGACCTATTTCTTCTAGGCTGGGTTTAGGGGGTTACAATTATGATTAAGTGTACTTTCACCTCTGCTTAATTACGAGTAAGTCAATTCGATTATGAAATAAAATAATGGTAAGATGGATAAAACTGTTAATCTCCTAATCCGCTTAATAGTGTTAAAGGGCTCTATATTTGAAATGTTTCGTTAAGAACGACTTAAATACCCCTAACAAATGAAATGACAAGGAATTTAACACTCGATTTGATAAAATGACGACTTTATCTGAAATTCATGTTCTAGTGGAAAAGACTTCGGTATCAAGATGCAAATATGTATGATAACAAAACACTTGGATCACCCAAACTCTGGACACACCTAAAGATAAATAAGTGGAAGTTCTACAAATTCCTAAACCGATTTAAATGACAGTAGAAGATAAATTGATTGGAATGACCGAAATAATCCCAGGCACCAAAATTTACCAAATTAACTAAAATGATGGATAAACTCTCGAGTTCTGAAATGAATGAATTGTTGGAAATACCGAAAGCACCTGAATGACTAAAACACAATTGAGTACTTAAATGATTAAAATACGATAAATGGTTCAATTGATGAAAATGGTGGATATATCCTGAGCTCCAAAATGATCGAAATACTCTCTTTTATGGATTAGGTAAAATTGTCTTTGATAAGAATTCTGGAAATAGCAATAAATCTTAAATGACGAAAATGCCCCTAAGAGTTATAAAGCATGACTCATGTACATCCATCACTCATGATATTAATATAAGGTTGGAAGATTTACATGGGATATAGGTTCGACTACTCAGTGGTAAGCTTGATGGTGAAATATGAAGACGATCGTTCAGATATACGATATAGTCGGTATCTGGAGTTGATACACGTGAAACATATACATCTAAATGTTTGGTAAGTATTGCAAGATTGGGATATGTTAGTTCGAATGGATTTTGGAGGCTTGAAAAACCATTGGAGATCCTAAATACTGCAAACTATCATTTTGTCATTATTGGGATAAATTACAAAATTGCCCATGATGGTAAAATGACAAAAATACCCTCGTTGGCCAAAATGATCAGAACATCCATGAATATAACCAATAACCTGAAAGATCTTGATATATAAATTCCTGAATGCCTGGTCAGAGGTCATGATAAGCAAATGGAATTTATGAATTCTGCAAATCACTGCTTATACATTGGCGGTATAAATTACCGAAATGCCCATGAATGTCAAAATGACCATAATGCTCTGTAGGCTTAAATGTCTGATTTGAGCCGAAAGTACGAATCCTATTTAATAGGGACCTCAATTTTGAAATTCGTTCAAATTTTCAAAAGTCAATGTGTCCAATTCCGTAAATATCAAGTATCTCCGAGAAATAAGCTGACCCATCTAGTGTGTTCCTTGTGTACTATATGCCTTTTTGCATGCTGATTTACATGCTTTATATGTTTTATTAAACGATTATCAAACTTGATTTCATATGAACATAACATGTATTATGAAGTAAGCATGATTATACTATATGATTGATATATGCCCTAGTACCCGATATGACAAGCATGTTCTACGGTTACCGTTTATCAGTATAGAAATGTGTTTATTAAGTATGGATATAATTGTTTATTACTGCATACCTTGATGCTGCCTAGACTGATTAATTGGGGTACTTGGGTTATGATATGAAGTATCGCAAGGTTCAGCCCTGATCCGGACGGTAATTCTGCCCGTATAAGGTCCCTATGCTTCCGCTAGGGTAATTCCTCCCGTATAAGGTTCCTAGCTTCGGCTAGGGTAATTTCGCCCAGACCTAAGGTAATTCCTTAGGATGGTACCCACGCCCAATGGGCTTGTGTTAATGCTAGTATATGATAACATTATGGGGAACTGTATCATGGAGTTTGGTTGAATGAAGAATTAAAATGAACCTTACTGTTACATTAATCATATATTCTAGCAATAAAATATTTTTTACATTGTTACATACCATGCATTAATGTTGCACTGTTGGAACACACTACGCTTCTTGATTCAATATCCTCAATTCACCACCCTACCGACTCTCGGAACGATAAGCTCTCATCTGATACTCAATGATTGAATACATAACCAATCTCGTTATCCTCAAGTATAACGCTAAACTGAAATAGCGAATCGTAAATGGAGACTGTTGTTGCATGGAATATCATGACATTATGCCTGCCATATACTTGCATGTGCTTACAACATCTTTTGGTAGTTTTGTATTACTGAGCTTTTCCCAAGCTCATGTTGTTTTTACCACCGCAGGTTAGAAAAGATCTATCTTAGTATGGTGATCGACATTAGTGTTGGAGTTCTCTCAGTGTTGCTCTTGGAGTACGGTACTGGTATAGTTAGTGGGCATGTATGTTGTGTATTATTTTGTGTCAGAGTATGTAAAATGTTTTCGAGTTCCCATCACTTTCTAAATGATTTTCTGAAATGAAATTTTTAAACAAAAGTTTATTTTACAGTCTTAATGTAATAAAAAATTAATTTTATATGAGTTTTTACTGTGAGTCGCTCTTGTGACCCTAATGTGGCCTCTTAGGATTCGTGGTAACACATAGGCGGGTCTAGGAGGTTACATGTCAAAGGGTTAAGAATATATAAGAACATATATTACCTTATAATTACCTTTAAACTATTCAAAAAGTTAATGTTTTATTCTCTTTCTTTAGTGGTGTTTTGACCATGACACAATTTTCCTTTGCTTTCTCAACCAAATTTCTTAGTCTAAGGCTTTGGATCTAATCATCCTTATGGAATGGGAAAACCCTATCTCAATTCTCATTTTTTGTTTTTAAGGAATTATCCCAATTAAGGGGAAGTTGGTCCTCGGAATTGATTCATTAATCCTTTACTTAATGAAATTATGATGAATTTAATTAAAAACCTTAAATACCTTGTAAAAAGCTAATACCAAAAAACTTAGGCATTATTTGATAAAGAGATGTTTGAGCCAAAATTAAAGGTTTGAGCTAAATTTGGAGGTTTGACCGGTCAAACATCCTAATTTGGATGTTTGGTAATGAGCAGATTGAAATGGCGGATTGGGGTGAAATTCCTATTTTGAAAAGGCTGCTAATAAAAGCTTTTTGAAATTAGAGATTTTGATATAAGAGTTATAAAGACCCTTTACCCTTAACAATTATAAAAAATCTCCAAATAACATAAATTTAACCATTTTTATTTTAATTATTCAACCTCATGTATTTACATTGTGACATTTGTAAATTAATACTTTTTGTTTTTTTTATTCTCACACATTTATATTTGTATTTAAATTTAATAATTAATTAAATAGTATTAAAAATAATTATATAAATAATAAATTAATATATAAATCCTTCAAATATGCTGAGTAATGTTATATTAAAAATTATTTTTCGTAATCTAATTAATATTAATAGATACAAAATATTGATAGCTAATAAACTCTTCAAACAATTAACGAATATAATCATGTACATATATGTCATTTTGCTTGTTTAAATAATCAAACAACTATCAGCTATCACTTAATTTTACCAAACACCTTTATACAATCATCTTATACAATCCACTAGTCAAATAAGCTAATGCAATCATCTATCAACTATCAACTAATGTAATCTGCTATCATTTATCCGCTAATTGCCAAACATGGCCAGGGGATTAGTTTAGAGCAAACGATTTCCATCATGTTTTGAACAAAAATTCCCTACCCCTTTTTATGCCCCACTCTAAAAAACACAATAAAATTAAATTCCAAACCCTAACCCTAAATTCTACATCCTAAACCTACACCCTAAAAATACACTCTACCCCTAATTCCTTAAACCCAAACCATAAACCATAAACCAATTTTTTTTAAGTGGAGGCATTAAAAGGAGCATAATTTGAGAGCATCCGTTTTTCATCCGTTTTCTTACTCTCTTTCTCAATGATCAAAATCATAATAATAAAATATTAAATTCAAAATTTAAAATATCTACTACAAAATTAAAATATAAATTTTTTATTTTTTAGATGCATTTATGTGCTGTGTTTCAAATATAGATAAATGATTAATGAACATTTTTGGGTGTGTTTTCATTCAGGGTTGGCTTTAATTTTGTTGTTCTTTGATATTCTCTGGTGTTTTGGTTGACAATGAATGGATAGGAAAAAAAGAGCTATGGGATTTCAGTGGCATTTAGCCAAACGTAGTTCTTGGTTCAAGTCTCATAATTTCTTCGAGATTATACTTTCCATATGTTTGGGAAAAAATTTAGAACGAGTGACACATACAACTACTTAACTATTGTATCGATTTTATTTGGACTACTGATCTTTTAATTTTGTCAGTTAGACCACTTAACTATTTAAATAATACCAATTAAGCCACTCACCTTTAAAAATTAACGGAGATGTCAAAGTGGCAGTTAAATAAATTTGTATAAGTATACATTTGGTCCTCATCCTTATCTATTTATTTTCAGTACATTTATTCAGACCGAGAATGGGTGAAGTGGTCATAGTATTGGAGTAGCTCCAGGGTTCCAATGAATCCAAAAGTAATTAGAAAAATACTAGCAACACACCTCGGATACGTAGGCAAAATGCAAACGATGCTAGCTCGGACTTCTACTTCGCCTCTTTACGCCTAAAAATCAAATTTGTTTCTGTTCAAAGGACATTTCTAGGTGGTTCCAGAAATCTCCACCTCAGGCATTCACCATTTATAACATGTTAGTGTTTAAACTGATGCAACTCAAAAACCGGTCTTCCCCGTACAATTGCACGTGCATTTTTTTGAAAATAAAAACTATTTCATTCATTTGAAAATAGCATCATCAACAATGTCTGAAGAAATACAAACAGGAATATCAAATGAAAAAAATAAACTCCTCATTACAATCTAAAATCCAATGGGCAAGAGTATGAGCCACTATGTTTGCTTCTGTACCAACATGGACAACCTTGAACTAAGGTTGAGATTTGAGCACATGAAAAGCCTCAGCTAGATGCACAACAGAAATAGATAAATCTGGACTTTGGTAAGAGAATCTATTCATCATGGACATAGAATCGCCTTCAACGATGACTCGATCCCATCCTTTTGCTGTAGCCATTCTGAATCCCTCAGCAAAGGCATAGGCTTCTGCTGTCTAGGCAGTGTGGACACCAGTTAGGACACGAGCACAACCATCGATCATCAAGCCATGGGAATCCCGAGCAACCACTCCAATTGATGTTGTACCTTGATCCGCAAGAAAAACACCATCAACATTAATCTTGATTGTGCCTTCAGGAAGACAACTCCAAGTTGAGGACCTGTTACAAGGAATATGTTGAATATGAAGGTCAAGGGCAGCTAAGTAATCAGAGGACAACAATTGTGCATAATCCAGAACAACCCTAGCAGGTAACATTTTAGATTCACGAACTAGCTTGTTTCTTCTATTCCACAGATTCCAAAGAAGCACAAGCAACAAAGTGAATTAATCTTGATCCAGGTTCTGCAAACACTGCTCTAACCACTCTTTACAAGATGCTGCTTGATTAAGGCTCATCAGGGCAAAGAAATTACACAACTCAAAGGCTTCCATAAGAACATGTTAGAAAAATTCGATAATTTTGGAGCTTTGAATGAGAAATTGATTCAAACGTTGTTAAGAAAAATGTGGAACCATTTACTGATTTGTATATGTGTAGACGTGCACGACGTGGGTAATGCAAATGTCTGTACCGGTTTGGTCCTTCGTGGGCTTGCAGATATTTTGACCCAAATTTGAAATAAATTTTACCTCAAATAAAATCATATATTTGCCAAATTTTATCTTGGAATTAAAAAGGTAAATATTGAAAGTTGCCTTTAATTTAGATAGTAATTTTGGAAATTGCTCTATAGAAGAATCAATTGATTCTCAATATTAAATGCTCCATTAGATCAAAATTTCCACTTATAAACTCATGACACACCTATAAATAGGGAATAAACCTTCTAGGTTTTAACACAACTTAAAACACATAGAATTTTCTATGATTTTACTTTGTAATTTTTAAAGTATTTTTGTTGATAGGGGAAGACGAGGTTACAGTTCGTTGATCACTGCAGAAGTGCTACTGTTGTGCTCATTATGTTGTTGTATCCTGGGAGATAGACGTCCAACGTTTCTCAAGCATATAAGAGCGTGTGAATTTGTCTTAAGAAAATTGCGTTTGTGTAGGCCTCAACACGTTTCTTTTGGTTTTTGTTTCAAATCGGTTTGATTTACATATTGTTGTATTGTTCGTAATTTTGTATTGTTCGTTTAAATAATAATATTTTATCTTAATTTTTATTCTTGGATTAACACTATTTTTATAACAGAACATAACAATCCCTGAAGGCATGAAGGTAGATTCAGAAGCACAAGAACACATAAGACATAAGCCTAGGCCAAGTGAGGCTGCTGCCAGCTTCTGTCCAACAGGTAAGGCATCGTGGCAGATCTTCCAGCCAAAAATCTTGATTTTTGGAAGCGTTTTCAACATTGTCAAGACTTTCCAGATGGGGGATAAATCCCTCTCCATATCTCTTTGTTTCGTCAACCAATTATTCTCTAACTTGGTGCTATACACACAAGAAGAATGATGCCCCCAAATAATAACATCTTCCATAGGGGCAATAGGGCATTTCAATATCTTCTCAGCATCTTCAGCATTGAAAACCTACAGCACTTTCCTAGTATTCTATTAAGCTAAACCTTCGTTCATGAACTCACATCATTTAATAGGATCCAAGATATTATCTTGGTAAACTTCAGAAAAGGAAACCACAGATACACCTCCCCAGTTTTCAGCAAACATATTGACCTGTCTATTGATTCCTATTCTCCAATGAAAATCATCTTTAATTGCTTTTTTGACTTTGAATATACAACTCCACACAAATAAAGGCTTATCTAGTCATTCTAGGTCAATTCTATAATAGTATTTTATTGTTGTTTTTGAGAATATATACACCGCTGTTTTTGAGAGCTAACTTTGAAAATGGTGTAATCACTAATTTTGTTCGGGATCTTTTTTATTTATTATTATTTTTATTATTATGTTAAAACAATGGGCTGTTATTTAATTATTAACTATATATGTAGAATGTGTAATATATATGTTTATATTATATGTGGTGCATGATTATATGTGTGATATGTATATTGTTTGAATGTGTTCATTATTATTTTAAGGTCATATGTATTTAAATGTATGTGTTGCATGTAGTTATGTGTAATATATTTTTTTTATATGTGTTTGCATGTTGCATACGTGTCATTATGCATGTATTTATGTTAATGTATTATTAATAGTTAAATGCACATTGCTTATGTATATTGGTGTTCTATTATTATTGTAATTATTATCAATATTATTATATTTGCTAGTGTTATTTTTATTATTATTATTATTATTATTATTATTATTATTATTATTATTATTATTATTATTATTATTATTATTATTATTATTATTATTATTATTATTATATGTTGTGAATAAAATAACAAAGAACAATAATAAGAACAAAGAACAAGAATGGAAGAACAAAGAGATGAGAGAAAGAGGGAGATTTGTATTATTCTCAAATATAGACTTGTGTCCAATGCCTTCATCAAGTCATCTATTTATAGGCATAAGAAGTACATATTACATTGAACTCTAATTAAATGAGATAATATTCCTAATGATAAAGTAAATCAACCTCCTTAGATAAAGTTCTAATCATGATAGACATCCACATAGATAAATATTCATAACACTCCCCCTTGGATGTCTATGTAGATAATGTGCCTCGTTAAAACCTTACTTAGATAAAAACCCAGTGGGAAAAAATTCTTTAGTGAAGGAAAAAGAGTATACACATCTTTGATACGCATAACATGTTGCCTCATTAAAAACCTTACCAGGAAAACCCATTGGGACAAAACCTCGATCAAGGGAAAAAGAGTGCAACGCGTATTTACTCCCCCTCATGAAAACACTACTAAAGATCTTTGAATCTTCATAATTCAACCTTGAATACTATTTTCCAAAGATAGCGGGGGATGAAACTTTGGAGTAATATTTTCCATGATGTATCCATCTTCCATTATCTCTACACAAGATAGCATTTGTATCATATCTTGTGAAAGTAATGATCTTTGTATATTCATAGATATTTCTTGACCAACTAATATATAGTGCTTCAAGACCAATAAAAGATATAATTATCTTTATTCACATCCAACAATCTTATGTCTATTCATATCGAATCTTCTTTAAGATTCTTTCAGCTTATGTCTATTCATAGACAAAAAGAAATATATAAAAATGCTCGATCTTCAGGTCGAGATAAACTTGATGTCAAGATTCAAGTACTTGTATTGAAAGTACTTCATGAGTTTCCAATTTGAAGCTCTTTAGGAGTTCTAAAATTATCATAATGGATCTTGTTCCAAACTCCTTTATAAAATACATAAGGAAATCTGATCATTCTTATAGTATTTTCTCAATTAGTATTCACTAAGGCGATTATACCAAATGCGCCAAAATATTCATGACACATGTCTAAATAGATTTCCTCAGAAATTTCAAAATGCTTCTAGCATTTTAAATCCATCAAGGATAAATATGGATCCACAAATAATTAGACGCATGCAAAATTTTTCATAACTGCCAAAGTAATTGCATCCACCATGAAGTAATTAAAATTTTTCATAAATCATAGTTCAAGTCGTTTTTACGACTACTTATTTGTGCCTCACTTGCATTACACCTTTAGGTGTTTGGACTGCTGGTCCAAATACTTCTATTTTAGAAGTTCAAAGCGTCTTTCAACATCGACCAATTAAATATCTATACTTCTGGATAGATTTTATACAAGATCCTCGATTTCTTTCTTTACTTATATAGAAGTATTTTATGCAAAATTGTTTGTAAAATAGTTGTTGACAACTTTCCAATTTTCTGGTTCCATTCTCGTAATGACATAACTCATCGAGATCTCTTCAAGATTTCAATCTTTATTTCAGGTACCTGAAACTCTTCAAGAGTTTTATTATTAGTTATGTCTTGGGTCTCTTTAGGAGCACCTGCCTCCAATATATGACCATCTCATAATACTTTTCATTTACGAGAATTTTGATCATTGGAACCATTTCAACTATCATGCTTCAAGCATGATATACATCCACTTGCTCTAACATGTAATTTAAACTTAGAGCATTTCAGCTGATATATGAGACTTAATTACTCTCATTGGGTCAGTAAATATGTCTGGCAGTTGACATGAAATAACATTAATTATCTTATGAACTTTTAGTTCATATTCGAGGATCTAGATAATGATAATTCATTTCCTTCTTTATCCAGCTGATTATTCTCTCCCCCTGATGTTGAGAAAAATCATCTAATAAATGATTCTCCAATTAATGTTTAGAATTTAAACATAAAAGGAGACTCGTACTCAATATATATTCTCAACCCTTTTTACTTGCCCATTTTGTGCATTATGGTGGAGCAATTCAACTATATATCGCACATTCAAAAATTCAAAGATGGGAAATATGACTTCTGACCAAAAGTCAAATTATAATGGGGAGTTTATTATAACTCGTTGGCTTGATGTGTATAAGTGTTGCTATATGAAAATACCATATAAATAATAAACGTTTTGTTCTCACAGTTTAGCTATTAAATATGAGGCATCCAATTAAAAATTTGCTAAACTGTATTTTCATAATCAATAGGCTTTGTAACTACCGATATAGCCTAAAATATAAACCCACAAGCTTTTGCAAAACGAATAGTCTAATTGCATAATCTGAATCCTTTTAGAATCAATCTCACAAACTTCTGGTTGTAAGTTGATAAAACAATGTAGATGCATCTACTAAAATTATATAAAACTTTCCACATTTGTGGATACATGGGCCCATATTTCGTTCAGATATGCAAGACATGCAGTCTCAACTTCAGCACAAGAACTTCAATTTCTAACTCTTTTGGTAAGTGGGATCAACTATATCCTTTGAGAACAAACAACATAAGAACTTCTAGTTCTTTTAGTAAGTGGAATTTAATCAATTCCGTTAAGCAACACAAGAACTTCATGTTCTTTAATAAGTGGAATTTAATCAATTCCTTCGAGAATAAGCACCACAAGAACTACATGTTCTTTTAATACATGTGCATGTAAATCTCAATAATTTCTGCATAATTATTGATCAGGATGGTCTAACCGATCATGCCAACTAAATATGTGCGTATATATCTCTGAATTTGTAAACTTCTTATTTACCATAACATGTAATTCAATCTCACTCGTACATGTCTAGTACGACCATCAAAATTGTTCCTTTAAATAGGAATATATTTATCTCTTTCGGAGCTTTCAATTAAAATCATCTTTTGGTAGCAATATATAGCTCTTCTAGAGCTTTCAACTGACTTTTTGGCTACCAGAACTTATATCCATATTGGCTTATTTCATATGCCAATTGATAACATATGTTATCTATAATTTCATAAAGAATATTTTGCGAACTTATATTGCTCTCTTAAAATTTCCACTTCTAGTGGTGACGATATTATTTCCATTAGCGGTAATTATTGCAATATTTGCAATTATGCACTTTTCATAATGTGCTTTCTCTCAAGAACTTATTGCTCTTCTAGAGCATCAATACTTTTAGTACTTTGAGATAGAGTACTCACATTTTTCCTTGCACTCTTTTAAATACGCGTTGCACTCTTTTTCCCTTGCATTTAAATGGAAAAATATATCTTATGCTTCTGCTAAGCATAAATCGTCATCATAAATTATATTTGATAAGTAATCATGTTAAACAAAATAAATAATATGATAATATATAAATATAAAATGTAAATAATTAATGTATAAAGTAAATAAACATAAAGCAAAATAAATAAAAAGATAATTAATTCTCTTCAAAGTTATGAGAATAATTAGAAGATGATTTATTTCATTCGAGGGTTATAAGGAAATCAACAACGTCCAAATGAGTTGGACTAACAATGTAACACCCCAAAAACCGGTCTAGTCGAAATATGATTCCGTTGACCGAATATTTTGTATCGATAAAATAATTTATTTGATCTTATTAATTATTTGGGTTTATTACTATTAGATTATTCGAGTCTAGTAAAAATTAGATTCGAAACCTATTTATTCGGTTTATGATTATTATTATTATTGTTCAAGAAAAATACACGTGGCACACCACTATTTAAGGTGGCAATAAGCCACAATCGTGGTAATGGAATTAAATAGCCACAATTGTGGCAAAGCAAAATTTAAATGTAGCAAGGCCACGTGTGGAATTCAATTGAAGAATTGAAAGTGGGAGGGGGACCACGGCTAATTCCTTCAATTGAAGGAACCGACCATGAGCTCCCCACGTTGGGAAATAGGTGGCAAGCAAGGGTGGCCTTTGTGGCCATGAGATTTGGCCTTCACCACGTGGACATGGGTGGCAAAATTAAGCCCCCAAAATGTGCCACATCTCCAAATTACGTGGAGTTGGAAAAACGAATTATAAGGCCGGCCAATTTTAGTATAAATAGGGGTGAGTTTTCTGGGGGAGTCACGGCAAGAAACCAACGAAGCATTCGAATAGTGGAAAATAATAATAATTGGGTGGTCCAGTGTGTGATTGGTTGTCCGATATTTTCGATATAGTAATATCGAATCTCTGCCGACGTCGGGGTAAGCTCAAATCCTTGGTTGGTCTAAGTTTTGATAACGAGTCTGATTAATATTTTCATATTTATTCGATATTGTCTTGTCGGTCCTAACCGATTCCTATTTAATTTAGTTCAAGAAGTCGAGAAAGAACAACCACCAACCAAGGAAAAAGGCATCGTTATTCGAGAACCTTAATATCGAGGTGAGTGTAGTAGCGTCTCGGGTTAGGTAAGGGCCTATCTGAACATGTTGTTATTTTTGTTATTGCTAACCCTTGTGTTAGGGGTTTTCATCATTAATCACATGTTGGTAAGTATATGGTAAGCATTGATTCCATGATTTTTAAGCATGTTAATTATTGTTATGAAATTCATTGCAAGCATTTACATATGATAATTATGATGTGAATAATTGTTATTGTTACGAATTATGAAATATGAACCTTGGATTCGAAGTATTGGATACAATTGGCATGCCATAGAATTCATGAGCTCAGTGTACGGGTGGACTACGGTCCTAGGGCTACGGCCTATATGATTTGGCGAGGCGGAGGGATGTATTGTGTTTGGTCTTTGGCGATGTTGGCGGGATGACCATTTATGTGTTTTTGCGAGGAGGTGGAATTCGTGTATCCATATACCATAAATCGATCCAAGGGAAATTATGGACTCAAGATATTGTTTGCCATGAACCATGATATCATTATATGCCTTGTTATGAATATGAAATATGCCATGCTATTGCATGATTAATGATGATTCTTAGAAGCATGTTATAAGTCATGATATGTATATTTATAGTTATGTGACTACCTCACTAGGCAAAGTATGCCTAATGCATTTCATGCATCCATTCCAGGTTAAGCAAGTATTGGGATCGAGATCGGAGAAGTTGGTACGTTGCACAAGTCACAACCAAGTCCAAGTAATGTGTTCTATCCTTCGAACTCCTAGTATGGTGGCAAGGTCTTTGTAATAAGCTTAGTACGTTTGTTTTAGTATGCCTAAGTGATGTCAAGTGCCTTGGTTTAAATAAGATGAAAATAGTGTTCTTATATTAAGAGTTTAACTTTAAAGATTATGTTTTTGGGCTAAATTGGTAAAACCGAGTAAAAGGATTCAAATGGCTATAAAACTTGACAAGACAGTAGTTTATACCCTTAGAAAGATATGAGTAAAGTTCATTGAAATTGGACTAGGTTTGCTAAGCTAAATTGATCAAAACCAGCTATAATCTGTTATTTTAGGTCCACCGTACCGAAACAGGTGATGATGTTTCGATACGGATAAGTACAATTTGAGTCTGGGAAGCATGGTGTACCGAAACGGTTGAGGCCCGTTTCGATACAATTTTGCTACTGGAGACCCCTATTTCGAAACAGGTCTAAGTCAAGTCAAGGTCGGTCAACCCGTACCGATACGGGTCAAGCCGTACCAAAACGGTCAAGAAGGAAAAGTCAAAGTTTTGACTCTGGTCAAACCGTACCGAAACGGCTTAGGGCGTTTCGATACGGGATGGCTTTCCAAGAAAATTCTATAAGGTTAAAGGGATTAATATGTAAACTCGGTAAACGCTGCAAGAATAAAGATTGTTAAAAATTCAGATTATAAGCTCAACAAGTTCATTAAGTTTTAATAAGATAAGTTATTAAGAAAGTTTAAAAAGAAAAATGATTTTTCGCATCGTTTTCGGTAACGCTCTCCGACCCGGTTCTCTACTAGGCCGGGAAGGGGGTGTTACATTTGTGGTATCAGAGCTAGAGTTTAGTCGGTTCTGGACTAAACTTAAGTATGTTTGTATTGTTTGTTAAGTTACTTTGCCACCTAGGAGTTATTCCGTTAAGTATTGTGACTTGTCAACTGATCCGATCTCTTTTTAATATATATGTGTCTCGAGCTAACGAATCTTGTAATAATGAGTCTGATGCTAACTCCTCGACTCATGGCGAGGAGGTACAAGGAGGAAATCCTCCAAATCCTTAGAACCCTCCTGTTCCGGGTGTAGAGCCTGAATCTTCTACAGTTCAGGCAGAATGTTATCGGAACATGGCTGAGATGTTCCAACGATTTATGAATGTGATAAAGGCTAGTCAAGTTATGTAACCTACGCCACCTGTTGCGCAACCTCTTCGAGCCCCAAATCGATAAGTTATCGCAATACCGAGCTTACACCTTACTGGTCGGGATGAAGATGATCCCGAAATAGCCGAATATTGGTTAGACAATACTTTAAGGATTTTGGATAAGCAATTAAGATGTTTGGATGAACATAAGCTTGAATGTGCTCTTGTGTTGCTTGCTTATGAAGCCTTACAATGGTGGGAGACTACCGTCCTTACCGTCTCCGAGGAAACTGTGAGTTGGGAATCCTTCTTGAAAGAGTTCCGCAATAAGTACATAAGTGAATTCTACCTTGCCGAGAGGCGAAGCATCTTCCTTCATCTTAGGCAAGGAGGAAGACCGATTGAACAAGTATATTCACGATTTTTGCAAGTATTGCAGATATGGTGCTAACTTTATTAAGAGGAAGAAAAAAATGTCGGATGTTCATCGTTGGACTCAATGATGAATTACAACCCATGTTTACAGCATTATACATCACAAATTTCCAAGATCTCGTAAATAGAGTCAAAGCTACAGAAGTAGCGAAGATAGCTCAGAAAGTTAGTGAATTTAATATGTCCGAAAAGAGAAATCGAGATGAATCGCAATTCTCGGGATCTTCTAAGAAATGGAAACATCACAACCCGGGACAAAGTGTATACTCGCAACTTTCTCAGTTTGATTCTCGTTCAGATAACAATCCCTCAAAAAACAAAGATGGTTTGAAGCAAGATATGAGAATTTCTAAGTGCAATTTTTGTCAACGACGACATGAAGGACAATGTCGCAAGAAAACCAGTGCATGTTTCTTTTGCAGAAAGATAGGTCATTCGAGATTGACCAGAGAATCCTAACAAGCCTATTCCAGTGACAACCAACCCTTCTCGAGGCAAGGGGCAAATCAAGGATACTTCGGAAAGCCAGGAGGATCGGGAACGTCGAAAATAACAAGTAGAATTGAAAGATTCTGCACAGATGTTTCACATTCAGGGAAAGGGCTCGAAAGATGATCTCGACACTATTTCGGGTAAGAATTTTAATCTTTATGCCTATGTATGTTGATAAGAAATCATGTTTGAGTAAGCCTAATTAAGGACCTATCTAAAGAATAGAAAGAATGAACTCTGGGCTGGGCGTATTGATACGGGAAAGGATACGTATCGAAACGACCCATAAAAACGTACCAAAACAAGTATGAGAGTATCGGAACGATTTAACAGCTTTTAACTGTATTTTGGATTTGTGCTTAAACGTATCGATACTGGTCAGAGTGTATCGATACAAGTACCGGATTTTGAATAAGAAATAACAAGGAGAATGGCTTGAAATTAGAGGATGATGACTGACCCTATGTGTTGGACACCTAAGATGTTGAATGCTATTAGAATGTTCAAGTGTCAGGTGAATACGAAGAGGTGAAAGGATAAGCTTTGCAAAGCCTTAAGAGAATTTGTGATTGGTTCCTAGAAAGGTGGGAAAAAGACGAATTTTACATTCTATATAGATAGATATCCTCAGCAATAGCAAGACCAAAACCCACCTCTGTTTCAAGAATATGAAATAAGCATTTTTCCTAAAAAGTACTCTCATTCCTAAGTGATGCCGGATTCAGTCAAGAAACCAAATGAGCCAAAACAAGAAAGATTTCCTTGTGATTTTTGCCAAGTCAAACACCCGATAGGACAATGTTCAAAGGAAATTGGAGTTTGTAACAGTTGTGGCAAGATGGATCATCTCGCTCGAAATTGTCCTAAGAAATTTTTCAAGAAGCGTCGACGTGTAAGTGCTAAACGAACTTGGCCAAAGGGATTAGGAGAGATGAATTCTTCATCTCCAGAAGATTCAGATCCCAAAGAGTGCACGGATGAACAATCCGAAGCTACAGGTAAGAATTCGAGGACGAATTCTTTTCTAAGGGGGGTGAGAGTTGTAACACCCCAAAAACCGGTCTAGTCGAAATCAGATTCCGTTGACCGAATATTTTGTATCGATAAAATAATTTATTTGATCTTATTAATTATTTGGGTTTATTACTATTAGATTATTTGAGTCTAGTAAAAATTAGGTTCGAAACCTATTTATTCGGTTTATTATTATTATTATTATTGTTCAAGAAAAATACACGTGGCACACCACTATTTAAGGTGGCAATAAGCCACAATCGTGGCAATGGATTTAAATAGCCACAATTGTGGCAAAGCAAAATTTAAATGTAGCAAGGCCACGTGTGGAACTCAATTGAAGAATTGAAAGTGGGAGGGGGGCCACGGCTAATTCCTTCAATTGAAGGAACCGACCATGAGCTCCCCACGTTGGGAAATAGGTGGCAAGCAAGGGTGGCCTTTGTGGCCATGAGATTTGGCCTTCACCACGTGGACATGGGTGGCAAAATTAAGCCCCCAAAATGTGCCACATCTCCAAATTACGTGGAGTTGGAGAAACAAATTATAAGGCCGTCCAATTTTAGTATAAATAGGGGTGAGTTTTCCGGGGGAGTCACGGCAAGAAACCAACGAAGCATTCGAATAGTGGAAAATAATAATAATTGGGTGGTCCAGTGTGTGATTGGTTGTCCGATATTTTCGATATAGTAATATCGAATCTCTGCTGACGTCGGGGTAAGCTCAAATCCTTGGTTGGTCTAAGTTTTGATAACGAGTCTGATTAATATTTTTATATTTATTCGATATTGTCTTGTCGGTCCTAACCGATTCCTATTTAATTTAGTTCAAGAAGTCGAGAAAGAACAACCACCAACCAAGGAAAAAGGCATCGTTATTCGAGAACCTTAATATCGAGGTGAGTGTAGTAGCGTCTCGGGTTAGGTAAGGGCCTATCCGAACATGTTGTTATTTTTGTTATTGCTAACCCTTGAGTTAGGGGTTTTTATCATTAATCACATGTTGGTAAGTATATGGTAAGCATTGATTCCATGATTTTTAAGCATGTTAATTACTGTTATGAAATTCATTGCAAGCATTTACATATGATAAATATGATGTGAATAATTGTTATTGTTACGAATTATGAAATATGAACCTTGGATTCGAAGTATTGGATACAATTGGCATGCCATAGAATTCATGAGCTCAGTGTACCGGTGGACTACGGTCCTAGGGCTACGGCCTATATGATTTGGCGAGGCGGAGGGATGTATTGTGTTTGGTCTTTGGCGATGTTGGCGGGATGACCATTTATGTGTTTTGGCGAGGAGGTGGAATTCGTGTATCCATATACCATAAATCGATCCAAGGGAAATTATGGACTCAAGATATTATTTGCCATGAACCATGATATTATTATATGCCTTGTTATGAATATGAAATATGCCATGCTATTGCATGATTAATGATGATTCTTAGAAGCATGTTATAAGTCATGATATGTATATTTATAGTTATGTGACTACCTCACTAGGCAAAGTATGCCTAATGCATTTCATGCATCCATTTCAGGTTAAGCAAGTATTGGGATCGAGATCGGAGAAGTTTGTACGTTGCACAAGTCACAACCAAGTCCAAGTAATGTGTTCTATCCTTCGAACTCCTAGTATGGTGGCAAGGTCTTTGTAATAAGCTTAGTACGTTTGTTTTAGTATGCCTAAGTGATGTCAAGTGCCTTGTTTTAAATAAGATGAAAATAGTGTTCTTATATTAAGAGTTTGACTTTAAAGATTATGTTTTTGGGCTAAATTGGTAAAACCGAGTAAAAGGATTCAAATGGCTATAAAACTTGACAAGACAGTAGTTTATACCCTTAGAAAGATATGAGTAAAGTTCATTGAAATTGGATTAGGTTTGCTAAGCTAAATTGATCAAAACCAGCTATAATCTGTTATTTTAGGTCCACCGTACCGAAACGGGTGATGATGTTTCGATACGGATAAGTACAATTTGAGTATGGGAAGCATGGTGTACCGAAACGGTTGAGGCCCGTTTCGATACAGTTTTGCTACTGGAGACCCATGTTTCGAAACGGGTTTCGAAATGGGTCTAAGTCAAGTCAAGGTCGGTCAACCCGTACCGTTACGGGTCAAGCCGTACCAAAACGATCAAGAAGGAAAAGTCAAAGTTTTGACTCTGGTCAAACCGTACCGAAACGGCTTAGGGCGTTTCGATACGGGATGGCTTTCCAAGAAAATTCTATAAGGTTAAAGGGATTAATATGTAAACTCGGTAAACGCTGCAAGAATAAAGATTGTTAAAAATTCAGATTATAAGCTCAACAAGTTCATTATGTAACACCCCGGTTTTGGGCTCAGAAGTTTTGGTGTTGACCGGTTCGGTCAAAGTGCTGATCGAATATATAAGAGTGGATTTAGGAAAGCCTAGTTCGGGTTGCATTAAAAATATGGAAAAATGTTCTAAAATCATCTTTTAATATATATAAGTGAACTGTGAAATCAATTTTGGAAAATGAGGTTCGGAAGGTTGACATTTTGGCTAGTGACCAAAATGTAATTTTTGAAAGTTGCGGGACAGTTTTATAAAGGATTGAAACTTTGAATCTTTAAGGAGCTATTATTCCAAAAAGGATTTCTCCAGATTTTTCTAAGATATTTTAAGTCTAAAATCTGATTTTAAAGATTAAGAAAAGAGAGGGAAATCATTTTTAACCAATTTTCAACTAACTTTCTATTTTCTCTCAAATTCTCTTTTCTCTCATTTTCTCTCTACCCAAACAAGATTTCCTCAGATTTCTTTCTCTGATTTTGACATCTTAATCTCTCATTTCAATTCTCATTTGATTCCTAATCATCTCAACATCAAAACCTCTCAATTTACAAGTTGATTCATCAAGCTTTTTGGCTCTAAATTGGAGAAATTCAAGTTTGGAGGTAAAAACGTCCTTCTCCTCTAAACTATCAGTTCTTTACTGAAATTCCTAAGTTCTCAATCCTTGATTTATGTTTTATTAATGGCTTTTCAATTGAGATCTTGATTTTTAGCTAAAATGCAAGATTTGATGATTTTGGTGAAAATTTCGTGTGATCTGTTTAAGCAGGGTTTTGAGGTGTTAAATTGATGTTAAATGAATGCTAAAATGATTAGAAGTTGAGGTTTAATCAATGCAATCCCGGATAGGTTGAATTTCCTAAGTTTGGCTTGAGTTTTTGGTTGTTTTCGGAGTGTAATTGGTGATCTGTTATACCTGGAGGTATAAGGACGTGGTTGTGATCATTTTGCATGTTATTTGATGTATAAAAATGGTTAGAAGTGATGGATCTTGGCTGGGTTAAGTTTTGGAAGTGTTTGGAGGTGATTTCGGTTGTGTTTGGTAGCCAAATTGCTAGTTTTGTGATGAGCAGCGAGTTGTGTTGATGTTGCTGGTGTTCTAATGCATATGGATGCATTAATGTTCTGTTTTTATGTGCTTGAAACAGGGGAGGTTGATCCTTGAGCTTTGGAGGTGTTTTCGGAAGGTTTCGGAAGCTTGGAAAGCTTGTTGGCTAGGCTTGTTTGGTAATCGGTGAGTGAAGTTGGGATTTCAGCTTTTGAAACAAGGTTTGAAGGTTTTGGGAGCTTAGTTTAAGTCTAAACAACTTTGCTAAGCTCAAGAGTAAGTGGATGGGTTTTTGCTCTTGAATTGTGTGTGATTTGGTTTCAAAATCAAATGTGGTTGATGATTGATATGCAAGTGTTATGCATGGTTTAATTCTGTTTGTAAGCATGTTTTTAGCATGGTTTAATGCTGGTTTTGAAAGTCAATTGAAAAGGATGCTCAAGGTAAGAGATCCTTGGTTTAGTGCATTGAAGATGTGGTTTTGATGCATAATGTTGCATGTTGTTCATTGGCTTTGTGTGATGCTTAAAAACAGTGAGTTGATGATGATTAATGATGATAATTGTTACCTTTTGCATATTGGTTATGCATGTGAATCATTGGATTAATGATGTAATGGCTTTGCCTATTGGTTATGCATGTGAAACATTGAGCTAATGTTGTGATGGCTTGCATTATGTTTATGCATGTGGAACATTTGATAATATGGTAAGATGGTTACTTTGGCAAGTGATGTGAAAGGTTCTTGGTTCATTGATCGGGTATAATTAGCCGGCTATAGGATTGGGTGCACCGTGAATAAAGTCGCCTTGATGGCGGAGTGGTCAAGTGTGGACCGTGTAAACTCCCCTCAAGTATTCCTAACGAGATGAGGTCATAGTGGAGGTTGTTGCCCACTCGAGGACCTGAGTTGTTAAGGTCATAATGGAGGTTGTTGCCCATTCGAGGACCTTGGTTAAGTAAAGGTTATAAGGTGGTTAAAAGTCCTTATGTGAGAACCTTGTACTTGTTAAGATCACAATGGCAATGGTTAAGTCCATGTGTGGATCTTGTGTGTGATGTCCCGGATCTCGTTAGATGATGTCTACAACTACCAATCGGTTATGCAAAGGTTGTATGGTGGTTGAAAGTCCATACGGGAAGACCTTGTGCATGTCAAGGGTGTATGGTGGTTGAAAGTCCATACATGGTAACCTTGAGGTAAAGCTAAGGTTGTATGGTGTTTAAAAGTCCATACATGGGAACCTTAGGTTGTTAAGGTCAAATGGAGGTTGTTGCCCATTTGGAAGACCTTGGATTGGGTAGTGTGTAGGAAGCGTTGGGACACGCTTGTAATCCGCGTATCCGATCAAATCGATAAGTTGGAAAGTGAATGTGGTTGATCACTTGGATGCCAATGTAATGTTCTTGATCATAGTGAAGCATGAGATGCTTGAAATGATGCATAGTTGCATGTGAAGCATGGGATTGCTTGAAATGATGCATGGTTGCATGTGAAGCATGAGATGCTTGAATTGATGCATAGTTGCATGTGAAGCATGGGATTGCTTGAAATGATGCATGGTTGCATGTGAAGCATGAGATGCTTGAATTGATGCATGTTTGCATGAGAAGCATGAGATGCTTGGTAAGATGCATTGTAGCATGAAATGTGTATAATGCTAGTGAAAGCATGTTACTTGTATGTTGAACAAGTGTTGGTTACCATTTGATAAATAATGCATGTGAGCATGGATTACCTATGTTGCATTGGAGTCATGTATGACTTGTTGTTAAAGGCATGTGAATATGATGTTATGGTTTTATGATGCCTTGATTAAATGCATGAAATGGTTTAATTGAATTATGGTTTTAAATGGAAAGGATGTGTTTTCCATGGTTTTGTTTAAGCTTGGCATATGGTGTTTATGCATGATTTGAGCTTGATGTTGAAAGGGTTTTCGAACATGGTTTTGGAAAGCAAATCGGGTTGGTTTTAAAGTGTTTTAAAGACCCGCTGCATTGATGGTGTTTTGGTTTTGAGCATTCCTCACTAAGTATTATGTGCTTACGCTCCTTTTTGTCCATCAATGCAGATTCTTGAGGTTTGGGCAGCAAGGAGCAAGGGATTCAAGGTGGACTCCAATGGAGATGTATGTCTCGGTGAATAGCTATAGTTGATAAGGGCAATGGGGTAGAATCTCTCGGGTTTTTGTGTATGTGATCGTATATGTTGATCATGAAGGTTTAAATGTTGTTGTTAATGTTGTTGAAACATGATTTGGCTTAATTGAGATTGTTTTGGAAGGTTTGTGCTTGAAGGGTTGCTTGTGTAGGAAGCATGCCTATAGAATTGGGGCTTTTCATATGTGTTGGTTATATGTGAAATTGTTGATGCAAGTATGTCTCTTTTATGTTGAATTGCATGCTGGTAAAGTTTGGTGGCTTTTGGAGCATGTTCGAATGATCAATTGTGTGTTTGAATGAGCAAAATGCAACATTCTGGGCTAGGCGTTTCGGAACAGGCAACACCGTTACGGAACGGGTGCCCTGCATGAACCCAGGCGTCCGAAACGGGTGTCACCGTTCCGAAACGGAAGGCATTCTGCCAGACCCCCGTTGCGGAACGCGTTGCGGAACGGCCCGTGTTTCGGAACGGGCTTGGCCTGTTTCGGAACGGGTGACCGTTGGGGGCTGACATGGGCGGTTAAATGTTTCAAAATGTTTGCATTTTGGTCCTGAATCTTGTTTGTGCAATTGTATGTGTTCGGGATGTTCGTTTGAGCTGAAATTTGGCATGGAAGCATGAAACATGATTAATTTTAAGTTGGTAACTTAAAATCTGGTTAAGTCCTTAAAGTTTTCAGAAATTACAATTTGGTCCCTAAAGTTGTAATTTGTTCAATTGGGTCCCTGTTTGATCTCTGATGATTGTGATCTTTGAGCATGGTGTTTGTGTGATCACATCTAAGGTTAATGTGCATCTAGATAAGATTAAAAAGAAAAAAAAATGGGTCGTTAATCAAGGTTGACTTTCGGGTTGACTTTGGTTTTCCCCGTGTAATCTTCGTAGTTCGGGCCAACCGTCCAGGCCGGGCTACGGGGGTTACATTTGGTGGTATCAGAGCTGAGTTGCGAAGGTTGGTGAAAACGGTAAGTTGTTGTGGTAAGTGTGCTTGATGTTTACCTTGTTGTATGGTTGAAAGCTGGTTGAAGCATGTGTTTCTGAGTATGCTGTTGATGTTTTTGAGCATGTTGCTGGTGTGTGCAAGCATGATTTGTGGTTATGAATCTTGGTTGAGATCATGTGGATATGTGTTGATGTTATGAGCTGATGTTATGCATGATGAATGTGTTTTGAGCATGTTATTTTGCTAATGTGCTGGTGCTGTTGGATGTTGTTTGGTGTAAGCATGATCAAGGTATGTTGTTGATATGCTTGATGTTGTGATATCCATGTTGTGTTGACTGTTATGTCATGTAAAGGGGGAGGATTCGGGATACCCATTGCCTTATTAATATAGCTATTGTGTTATTTGGAGTTGGAGTTTGAATCCTTGCTTAATGCTGGTCTAACTGGTTTTGTTTGTTTGTTGTGATTGTATGTTGTTTGTTGTTAGTGGTGTGGCAAAGATGATGAAAGAGTGGAGGATGAGTGAAATGGTTGCTGCCTTGGGGCAGGTTGTTAAGTCAAAGGAGTCACCCTTTTGTAAAGGTGTTTTGTCTCAGTCTTCTGTGACTGAAGTTGAGATGGTAAGGCAAGGGAAGGAAGCTGGTTCCGGGATGGAAAGTTCTTTGTCTGTTGTTCAGGAGGTGTTGGGAACATCTCAGGCTACGGTTGAGGTAGAGTCAATGGATGTGCTGGCTAGATGTGTGGGTTTGCCGAAGCAGCATTTGTTTGATTTGGGTGCTGAGAAGTACCATGGTTCTTCCCTGGAGATGTTTGAGGCCTGGTTGGCCAATGTAGTTCTGATTTTGGATCAGGAAGGCTGTGATTATGCTTGTAAGCTGGGGAGTGTTGTTTCTTTGATGCTGGAGGATGCTTGTTCTTGGTGGACATCTGTGGCTGTGGCGTCACATATCCTTGATATTGATTGGGATTTCTTCGTATCTGCTTTCTATGAAAGGTATCTTGGAAGGGAATTTCCAAGGGTTGAGCAGGGTGCGGCTAATGCTGTTGGTGAGCAAGTGTTGCTTGAGCAAGGAGTGGAAGCTCAGTCATCTGTGTGTGACCGTTGTAAAAGGCAACATGTTGGAAATTGTTGGGGCGCAGGTGTTTGTTGGAATTGTGGTTCCAAGTTGCATGTTAAGCGTGATTGCCCTCATGGAGTAAAGTCAGCTTTGATGTTGGGCAAAGGATCTTTGAAAGGTCGTGAGCATGGCCGAGGCGAGGTTCAGAAGTGGCAGAAAAAGCAGAAGGTTGTGAAGAGTGTGGGAAATGAAGTTTGCTGGAAATGTGGGTCTGCTGGACACATGAAGCGTGATTGCTTGATGTTGGCGCGGAACAGCCAAGGTTTCTTATCGCAAGGAGTTGGTGGTGACCCTGGTGTGTTTGTTGGTGCTGCAGTTGTGCCGCGGAAGGATGTTGGTTTCGCAAGGGAGAGAGCTCGTTCGATGAAGCTTCAGGGTGGTGTTGTGCTTTCAGGTGACCTTGTTAAGTGATCTTTGCTTTAGTTGACGTAGTTTGTTTCTGTTGGTTTTCCTTGTGTGGTAAGTTTGGTCTTGTTGCTAGTATGTTTGGGGTAATGGTAGTTGTGGTTTGGTAATATCTTGGGTGTGAAGAAGGCTTGGGTAAGTATCTTGTGGTTAATGGTTGTTGGTATGATGGAGTTAGATAACTTAAAGGTGAGTAAGGGATTGTTCTTAGACAGATTTTGAGGATGTCATTGGAGGGTGTGAACTGGCATTCATGCACAGTTAAAATCATTGTTATATACTATATTATATATGTTGGTCCATGCATACATGTGGCATGACATTAGAGGTTTTGCATACATGTACATCAGGCATTGATAGGGCATGTAGGTGATCATGCATACGATGTTC
Organism: Hibiscus tridactylites; assembly: GCA_958450335.1. Classification (NCBI taxonomy): domain Eukaryota; kingdom Viridiplantae; phylum Streptophyta; class Magnoliopsida; order Malvales; family Malvaceae; genus Hibiscus; species Hibiscus tridactylites. Next base: position 58,441,572 of record OY288267.1, on the reverse strand, counting down.
ACGCTCGCTAATAACTAATCAAATCTGTTAGTATTGTGGTTAGATTAGGTGGGATGATGGTTTTTAGAGGTTGTTGGTGCTGAGTGGGAGTTAGAAGTGCTGGAGTTTGTCAAACTAGTTGCTTGTGATGGTGAGAGTGGAATGGCTTGTTGGTAAAAGGATAGTGTTTGATTCTCTGAGAGTTTAGTGGTTTGGTGGTGAAGGGTATCTGTTTGAGGTTAGTATCTGCTAAGTGGTTTGTTTAGTTTAAAGGAAGTGGTAGTTTCTTGGTGCTAAGTGAAGTTGCAGTTTGAGGTTGTGTTTCTCAAGTGCTGAGGTAGTTTAGCTTTTAAGTTGTTGTGAAAGGGTTGTGTTTGTTCTTGGCAACCTTTGAAGAGTTCTGAAGCTGTTATGTGTGTTTTGGTTCAGTAATGTTCTGGTAGTGCAAGTGTTCTGGTTGAGTTTGTAGTGAAAGGGCTGTGAAAGATCGAAGGTTTTTGTTGGTTGTTTGGGTTCTTGTGAGCAGTGGTTGGCTAGTTGTGGTTAGGAAAGTTCTGTTTGAAGTCTGTTGATGGTATGTGGAATGGCTGAAGGTTTCAAGTTGAGGTTGTGATGTGATTTTGGTTTTTGGTGCTGGTGAGCTGTTATGGTAATGTTTTTGGCGGATGCGAAGGATTGTCAGCTTCGTTGAAGAGCTTGAGTAAACAGTTGATGTTTAAGGATTTCTGCTTGTTGGGAAATCTTTGGAAGAGGTTTGGGAATCGCAAGAGTTTTAGAGGTTGAGGGGTTTGCCTAGTGTGGCTAAGTTGGTTTGGTTGTTGTTTCTGTGTAAACCAGTTTTGAAAGTTATGTGTTACAGTGTTGCCTGCTGTAAGAGCTAAAGTTTTCAAGTTGATGTTGGGATTGTGTATAATCTGGTTGTGTGGAAGGTTGGGATGTGGTTACCCTTGAGAGTGTGGATTTGTGAACAGTGTATGGTGGAGGTTTTGTGTGGAATATGATCAGTGGTGTTGGTTAAGGCTTTTGTGTTGCTTTGTGTGTTGCTTGAGAAGTTTGTGGTTCTCTTTTCGCCGGTTGAAATTTCGAGGACGAAATTTCTTAAGGGGGGGAGAGTTGTAACACCCCGGTTTTGGGCTCAGAAGTTTTGGTGTTGACCGGTTCGGTCAAAGTGCTGATCGAATATATAAGAGTGGATTTAGGAAAGCCTAGTTCGGGTTGCATTAAAAATATGGAAAAATGTTCTAAAATCATCTTTTAATATATATAAGTGAACTGTGAAATCAATTTTGGAAAATGAGGTTCGGAAGGTTGACATTTTGGCTAGTGACCAAAATGTAATTTTTGAAAGTTGCGGGATAATTTTATAAAGGATTGAAACTTTGAATCTTTAAGGAGCTATTATTCCAAAAAGGATTTCTCCAGATTTTTCTAAGATATTTTAAGTCTAAAATCTGATTTTAAAGATTAAGAAAAGAGAGGGAAATCATTTTTAACCAATTTTCAACTAACTTTCTATTTTCTCTCAAATTCTCTTTTCTCTCATTTTCTCTCTACCCAAACAAGATTTCCTCAGATTTCTTTCTCTGATTTTGACATCTTAATCTCTCATTTCAATTCTCATTTGATTCCTAATCATCTCAACATCAAAACCTCTCAATTTACAAGTTGATTCATCAAGCTTTTTGGCTCTAAATTGGAGAAATTCAAGTTTGGAGGTAAGAACGTCCTTCTCCTCTAAACTATCAGTTCTTTACTGAAATTCCTAAGTTCTCAATCCTTGATTTATGTTTTATTAATGGCTTTTCAATTGAGATCTTGATTTTTGGCTAAAATGCAAGATTTGATGATTTTGGTGAAAATTTCGTGTGATCTGTTTAAGCAGGGTTTTGAGGTGTTAAATTGATGTTAAATGAATGCTAAAATGATTAGAAGTTGAGGTTTAATCAATGCTATCCCGGATAGGTTGAATTTCCTAAGTTTGGCTTGAGTTTTTGGTTGTTTTCGGAGTGTAATTGGTGATCTGTTATACCTGGAGGTATAAGGACGTGGTTGTGATCATTTTGCATGTTATTGGATGTATAAAAATGGTTAGAAGTGATGGATCTTGGCTGGGTTAAGTTTTGGAAGTGTTTGGAGGTGATTTCGGTTGTGTTTGGTAGCCAAATTGCTAGTTTTGTGATGAGCAGCGAGTTGTGTTGATGTTGCTGGTGTTCTAATGCATATGGATGCATTAATGTTCTGTTTTTATGTGCTTGAAACAGGGGAGGTTGATCCTTGAGCTTTGGAGGTGTTTTCGGAAGGTTTCGGAAGCTTGGAAAGCTTGTTGGCTAGGCTTGTTTGGTAATCGGTGAGTGAAGTTGGGATTTCAGCTTTTGAAACAAGGTTTGAAGGTTTTGGGAGCTTAGTTTAAGTCTAAACAACTTTGCTAAGCTCAAGAGTAAGTGGATGGGTTTTTGCTCTTGAATTGTGTGTGATTTGGTTTCAAAATCAAATGTGGTTGATGATTGATATGCAAGTGTTATGCATGGTTTAATTCTGTTTGTAAGCATGTTTTTAGCATGGTTTAATGCTGGTTTTGAAAGTCAATTGAAAAGGATGCTCAAGGTAAGAGATCCTTGGTTTAGTGCATTGAAGATGTGGTTTTGATGCATAATGTTGCATGTTGTTCATTGGCTTTGTGTGATGCTTAAAAACAGTGAGTTGATGATGATTAATGATGATAATTGTTACCTTTTGCATGTTGGTTATGCATGTGAATCATTGGATTAATGATGTAATGGCTTTGCCTATTGGTTATGCATGTGAAACATTGAGCTAATGTTGTGATGGCTTGCATTATGTTTATGCATGTGGAACATTTGATAATATGGTAAGATGGTTACTTTGGCAAGTGATGTGAAAGGTTCTTGGTTCATTGATCGGGTATAATTAGCCGGCTATAGGATTGGGTGCACCGTGAATAAAGTCGCCTTGATGGCGGAGTGGTCAAGTGTGGACCGGGTAAACTCCCCTCAAGTATTCCTAACGAGATGAGGTCATAGTGGAGGTTGTTGCCCACTCGAGGACCTGAGTTGTTAAGGTCATAATGGAGGTTGTTGCCCATTCGAGGACCTTGGTTAAGTAAAGGTTATAAGGTGGTTAAAAGTCCTTATGTGAGAACCTTGTACTTGTTAAGATCACAATGGCAATGGTTAAGTCCATGTGTGGATCTTGTGTGTGATGTCCCGGATCTCGTTAGATGATGTCTACAACTACCAATCGGTTATGCAAAGGTTGTATGGTGGTTGAAAGTCCATACGGGAAGACCTTGTGCATGTCAAGGGTGTATGGTGGTTGAAAGTCCATACATGGTAACCTTGAGGTAAAGCTAAGGTTGTATGGTGTTTAAAAGTCCATACATGGGAACCTTAGGTTGTTAAGGTCAAATGGAGGTTGTTGCCCATTTGGAAGACCTTGGATTGGGTAGTGTGTAGGAAGCGTTGGGACATGCTTGTAATCCGCGTATCCGATCGAATCGATAAGTTGGAAAGTGAATGTGGTTGATCACTTGGATGCCAATGTAATGTTCTTGATCATAGTGAAGCATGAGATGCTTGAAATGATGCATAGTTGCATGTGAAGCATGGGATTGCTTGAAATGATGCATGGTTGCATGTGAAGCATGAGATGCTTGAATTGATGCATAGTTGCATGTGAAGCATGGGATTGCTTGAAATGATGCATGGTTGCATGTGAAGCATGAGATGCTTGAATTGATGCATGTTTGCATGAGAAGCATGAGATGCTTGGTAAGATGCATTGTAGCATGAAATGTGTATAATGCTAGTGAAAGCATGTTACTTGTATGTTGAACAAGTGTTGGTTACCATTTGATAAATAATGCATGTGAGCATGGATTACCTATGTTGCATTGGGGTCATGTATGACTTGTTGTTAAAGGCATGTGAATATGATGTTATGGTTTTATGATGCCCTGATTAAATGCATGAAATGGTTTAATTGAATTATGGTTTTAAATGGAAAGGATGTGTTTTCCATGGTTTTGTTTAAGCTTGGCATATGGTGTTTATGCATGATTTGAGCTTGATGTTGAAAGGGTTTTCGAACATGGTTTTGGAAAGCAAATCGGGTTGGTTTTAAAGTGTTTTAAAGACCCGCTGCATTGATGGTGTTTTGGTTTTGAGCATTCCTCACTAAGTATTATGTGCTTACGCTCCTTTTTGTCCATCAATGCAGATTCTTGAGGTTTGGGCAGCAAGGAGCAAGGGATTCAAGGTGGACTCCAATGGAGATGTATGTCTCGGTGAATAGCTATAGTTGATAAGGGCAATGGGGTAGAATCTCTCGGGTTTTTGTGTATGTGATCGTATATGTTGATCATGAAGGTTTAAATGCTGTTGTTAATGTTGTTGAAACATGATTTGGCTTAATTGAGATTGTTTTGGAAGGTTTGTGCTTGAAGGATTGCTTGTGTAGGAAGCATGCCTATAGAATTGGGGCTTTTCATATGTGTTGGTTATATGTGAAATTGTTGATGCAAGTATGTCTCCTTTATGTTGAATTGCATGCTGGTAAAGTTTGGTGGCTTTTGGAGCATGTTCGAATGATCAATTGTGTGTTTGAATGAGCAAAATGCAACATTCTGGGCTAGGCGTTTCGGAACAGGCAACACCGTTACGGAACGGGTGCCCTGCATGAACCCAGGCGTCCGAAACGGGTGTCACCGTTCCGAAACGGAAGGCATTCTGCCAGACCCCCGTTGCGGAACGCGTTGCGGAACGGCCCGTGTTTCGGAACGGGCTTGGCCTGTTTCGGAACGGGTGACCGTTGGGGGCTGACATGGGCGGTTAAATGTTTCAAAATGTTTGCATTTTGGTCCTGAATCTTGTTTGTGCAATTGTATGAGTTCGGGATGTTCGTTTGAGCTGAAATTTGGCATGGAAGCATGAAACATGATTAATTTTAAGTTGGTAACTTAAAATCTGGTTAAGTCCTTAAAGTTTTCAGAAATTACAATTTGGTCCCTAAAGTTGTAATTTGTTCAATTGGGTCCCTGTTTGATCTCTGATGATTGTGATCTTTGAGCATGGTGTTTGTGTGATCACATCTAAGGTTAATGTGCATCTAGATAAGATTAAAAAGAAAAAAAATGGGTCGTTAATCAAGGTTGACTTTCGGGTTGACTTTGGTTTTCCCCGTGTAATCTTCGTAGTTCGGGCCAACCGTCCAGGCCGGGCTACGGGGGTTACACATTAAGTTTTAATAAGATAAGTTATTAAGAAAGTTTAAAAAGAAAAATGATTTTTCGCATCGTTTTCGGTAACGCTCTCCGACCCGGTTCTCTACTAGGCCGGGAAGGGGGTGTTCAAACAATGTCCAAATAAGTTGGACCAATATCGTCTTTGTCATTTTTCGCAAACAGAATTTGCTTTTATTTTCTTTCCTTTTTCATTCAATCATTGTTGATTTTTTCAACGTACGATAAGTACGAGACTAATGGTTTATAACATCACATTGGTAATAAAAAAAGATTTCACTTTCTTAGAATAATCTTTATCGCTCTTGTCATCCTTATAACATCACTGCTAGTGGGTAGAAGTATTCTTAAAATGACCATATTTTCCATGTCTATATTCATAGCCTCGACCACGGCCACAACTTCTAATGTGATTTTTATTCCTTCCATAATATAATCTCACATTCACTTCAGGGAATGGAGTAGAGCCAGTGGGCCTTTGAAACTTTTTCACATATCCTTATCACAGAGAACAAAGATTTAATCCTCGTACGCGGCATTGTTAAACTTGTCCACAAGGTCCTTTAAAAACCTCCTTTAAGACCAGTAGCCTCACAGAACGGAATGTCCAGCCAATGTACTTGGATTATATCGAAATTATGTCTCTAATTGAATAATGATTTACCATGTTTGCATTCACTTCAGGGAATTAAACAGTTCCAATAATCGTATGGAATAAACATCATACTTGCATTCACTTCAGGGAATGCCCCATCATTGATAATCGCATGTAATAAACATCATGCTTTGCATTCACTTCAGTGAATGCCTCCCATAAATTTTTTTGGATCAAGACGGGTTTTCGTTACTTGAAATTGGGAGAAATCTATGGTCGATTTTTTCGACGAAGAAGAAATATTGCTTTTGAGCAAATATAGACTTTATAATAATCTTCTTGTAAATTCAAAATCATCATGATTTACCGCACTTTAAAATAATAATATAAAGAATAAAAATAAAACCAAAATTTACCGATATTGATTTTTCTCTCGTGGACAATGGAGACATAGCATATGACCGAGATAGCTTCTCATAATCCCTTTATATCACATCTCTTTCCAAGCCATTTAAGCATATCATGTAAAACTCAAAACACGGTTAAAAATACTAACTTTTACCAAATAAAATAACATAAATAATAATATGAAAAATATCAAATATAATCATATAAGTAAAAGTATGAATAAGCATACCGCTAATTAACCCTTTTAGGAATAAGAGAAAACACATGTATATTACACCAAACACAACATCTTCGTCTCTGTCGATTCGTCTTTTGGTTTGTGAGAAGCCACAACTTTATCTCTTTACAATGTTCGAATAAAATCAAACATACTTCCAAACTTTTCAAAAAAAATTAAATAAAAAAATTTAAGTTAAAATATAAAGAAAAATACAATCGCTAATTTAAAAGAATGAAGAGAAAAAAAAAACTTATCGTTGGTTTATCCTAGAATCGAATTCTTTCCAATAACTTCTTTTGAATTCAAACAATAAAGACCTCAGTTGATTAGAGTCGTGCTGATAACGTGTTGTGAATAAAATAACAAAGAACAATAATAAGAACAAAGAACAAGAATGGAGGAACAAAGAGATGAGAGAAAGAGAGAGATTTGTATTATTCTCAAATATAGACTTGTGTCCAATGCCTTCATCAAGTCATCTATTTATAGGCATAAGAAGTACATATTATATTGAACTCTAATTAAATAAGATAATATTCCTAATAATAAAGTAAATCAATCTCCTTAGATAAAGTTCTAATCATGATAGACATCCATAGATAAATATTCATAACATTATCAAATTAAAAAAAAGACTAAATAAAATATAAGAGAGAGCCATGTATATTTATAAAAGTCTATTTACAATCCTTAAAACCCAAAATATATATATGTATAACATATTCAGCCCATTTGGGCCCTAAATAATTAAAAAAAACCCTAAAAACCCTAACTTTGAATCTGATAACCCTTGTTTCCTTACAGACGCCACAAATCTGGACTGTTGGGTTAGTTTTTTATCCAACGGCCATGACCAAAGCAAGGAGGCTCTTCAGATCGCGCATATGAATCAGGCGCCAACTCCCCAGATCCCCACGCGCGAGTGTGCTGCACGCGCCGATCCTCCAACTTCCACGCGCGAGTGTAACCCACGCCCTAACTGTTTGAATCCCTTATCCCGTGGCCGTGACACCGGGTTTTCCGCTGCCGTCGTACAATGACCACCGACTCCCTCACCCACCAAGCATGGCCAGAAACATAAAAAAAGAATGGAGAAGTCAGAAGCAATCATCCACAGTATTTCAATAAATTGTTGCTTGTAATTGTAACCAAAGAGATCAAATAAGAATGCATGTAATCGGATGGATTGGGACAGAGATGACGAATCAATAAAAAAAAAGAAAACTTCTGAGGATGTAAAAGGGGGATCCGAGTCAACTGTTGGTTTTGTTTGAATTTCTGTTGTTTAACGTTAGGGGGAATGGTTAATGAAACGCAGCATTTCAAGGGGCGGATTGTAATTATATAAAACGACACCGTGTCTTGTACTGTGTTTGTTATAAGGAGTCTGTAGCCGTTAGAGTCCTTATCCGATGATTGAGGAATGAATTGTGTGACCTTCTCTCTCTTCTGAAAATTCTCTTCTCATCTCATCTTCTTCTTCATTTTCTGCTTTTCTCATCTTAATCTTTATCTGCTCGATTCGTCGTCTTACAAGGGTATCAGAGCCAATCGATCTTGGCAATGGTGGATGGAGTTCCAATCACGCGAAGTCAATCCAGGCAACAGGAAACTTCGAAGTTGCAGGAGGAAATTGGTAGAGTGGAAAACAACATTGATGCTAAAATGGATGCTAAGTTTGGGGAGTTTCGTACCCAGATTGGAGAGGACATGCGAAAGATGCTGGAGCTAGTATTGGGAAAACGCATTGAACCAGTGGGGAATGCGACTGGCAGTCAATCCCAAGTTTTTCTGGGAGGCCCTGGTGTTTTGGGGTCGAGTCCGAGAGCCGGTGCAACTGGGGAAGATGGCCAATCACCTGGGGACACGGAACCAGAAGTGGAGATCGTGAATGAGCAAAATAGCAGGGGCAACAATAGTGTTGGAGTGGAGAATCAAGGACCTTTGGGGAATCTGACTTTCAAACTACCTTGTCCTCGTTTTGATGGGGACGACTTCAGAGGATGGCACTCGAAGTTGGAGCAGTATTTTGAGGCAGAGGCAGTCACAGAAAACTCAAAGATCCGTTTGGTCATGTTGCACCTCGAAGGAAAGGCGTTGCAGTGGCATCAGTTTCTGATGAGGAATCAAGAGGATTTTGCAAGTTTAGGGTGGAGCCAGTACCTGAGGCTCATACGTGAGAGATTTTGTCCAGGGGGATTCGATGACCCTTTTGCAGATCTGTTGGAGCTAAGGCAACAAGAGTCAGTGGAGAAATACTATGAGGAGTTTGTGAGTTCGGTAAACCAGGTACAACTCCCAGATAAATACATTCTTAGCATTTTTAAAAATCACCTACGCTTGGAGATTAGTCAGTTTCTGAATGTATTACAACCTAAAACTCTGATGGAGGCGTTCCACACTGCAAAGCACCTAGAGAACATGTTCTTCCCTACTGGGGGAAAAACATCCTTTAAATCAGTGGCTCCTTCAACTTTAAATGTACCTAACAGATCTATGACGAGTGGATACCGATCTGTGATGAACTCGAGCCCTTCCATGTCACCCTCAGTACCTCAGAGAAGCCCCACTCATATGCCATCGAGTTCGAGTGTGCTAAGAGGAGGAACTAACACACACAAACCTGGGGGAGTAAAACATTGTCAGCTGCAGAAATAGATGAACGCAGGAAGAAGGGCTTATGTTTTTGGTGTGCAGCTAAATATGCCCCAGGACATAAGTGTTCGAAGTCCCAAGTTTTCCAAATTGTGGTGGAAGGTAAGGAAGAGGAGGTGGAGCCTGAAGTCTTCTTGGATTGCGAGGAGAATGAGGAAGTGTTGTTGAGAGGAGAGGATCCAGTAATCTCTTTGCAAACAATGTGGGGAGAAAATTGTCAGGAAACAATTAAGTTGAGAGTGAAGGTGAAGGGAATTGAATAGGTAGCCTTAGTGGATTCGGGGAGCACTCATAATTTCCTGAGTTTGGCTGTAGTGAAACATCTGGGGTTGGGAATCGATAGAAGATGCAACCTTAAAGTAACTGTGGCAGATGGGAATGTGTTGGGAACCCTGGGATGGTGTAACTAGGTGCAATGGGAGACTCAAGGAGAAGGGTTCAACTCGGATTTTTTGGTGGTAGGCTTGAAGAATTGTGATACAGTGCTTGGTGTTCAGTGGCTCAGCACGTTGGGGGCCATCAGTTGGGATTTCAGTGCCCTGCGAATGCAGTTTGTTAAAGAGGATCGAGAGGTGTGCTTGGAAGGGATTAAGCCAGAAGAGTTGGAAGTAGTGAGCTCTCAAACCTGTGACAAAATACTCAGGGGAAGTCAAAACCATGGGAAAGCTTCTTTGCTCTTACTAGATATTCAATTGGGGATGAAAGAGGAAGCTGAAACCCGACCTGCAGACTTACAGAGGGTATTATCAAAGTTCGAGGATGTTTTCAAGACACCTGAAGGGTTACCACCTAAGAGGGAACAAGACCATAAGATTACCTTGGTGGAGGAAGGAGCAGTGATTAAAAGCAAACCTTATAGGTACCCTGCAATTCAAAAAAATGAAATTGAGAAGCAAATTGGAGAAATGTTAGCTGCTGGGATCATCAGGCACAGCAATAGTGTCTTCTCATCTCCCATAGTGATGGTGAAGAAGAAGGACAATTCGTGGAGAATGTGTGTGGACTATCGAAGACTCAATCAAATCACATTAAAAGACAAATTTCCTATGCCCATCATCGAAGAGTTATTGGATGAGCTAGGGGATGCAAGAATCTTCTCGAAACTGGATCTTAGAGCAGGCTACCACCAGATCAGAATGAGGGAATCAGACATTCCCAAGACAGCTTTCAGGTTACACGAGGGGCATTATGAATTTTTAGTTATGCCATTTGGCCTAACTAATGCCCCAGCCACGTTTCAAGGACTGATGAACAGGGTTTTCAGACAGTTTTTGAGGAAATCAGTTTTAGTCTTCTTCGATGATATACTCATCTATTCGAGGAATTGGGAGAATCATCTAACACACTTGGAGGAGGTTCTGGAGGTGCTGAGGCAAAACAAGTTGTTTGTGAAAGAAAGCAAATGTTGCTTTGGTGCGAGGAAGGTGGAGTATCTGGGATATGTGTTGTCTGAAGGGCAGGTTCACATGGACACGAGCAAGGTGGAGTGTATTATTAACTGGCCTAGCCCTAAATCACTCAAGGAGTTGAGAGGATTCCTGGGTTTATCAGGATATTATAGAAGGTTCATCAAAGGTTATGGGTGTATTGCTAAACCATTAACCAATTTGCTGAAGCAAGGAGGATGGAGATGGACTGAAATGGAGGAAATGGCTTTTGGAAAACTCAAGAAGACTATCAGCTCAGCCCCTGTGTTGAGCCTACCTGATTTTAGCATAGAATTCACAGTGGAAGCTGATGCTTCTGACTTGGGAGTAGGAGCAGTCCTGGTACAGAAGGGGAAGCCACTAGCCTTTTTCAGTAAGGGGTTGGGAGTGAAGCACCAAGGCTTGTCAGTGTACGAGAATGAGATGCTAGCTGTTTTAATGGCTGTTAAAAAATGGGCTCCTTACCTAGTTGGAAGGCACTTCAAGATCAAAACCGAGCACCAAAACTTGAGGTTTTTGACTGCAAATCAAGCCATCACCCCTGCACAACAAAAATGGGTCACCAAGATGATGGGTTTCGACTATGAGGTCAGCTACAAAGGGGGAGTTCATAACACAGTGGCAGATGCCTTGTCTCGCAAGCCAGCAGTAAGGGAAGGAAGTCTCATGGCCATTAGATGTGTGTCGACTGATGTGCTAGCTAGAATTGCTAAGTCATGGGAAACTGATGCCAAACTGAAGAAAGTCATCGAGAAGCTACAACAAAATCCTAGTGCATCCTCTAAGTATGCTTGGGATGGCAGGTTACTGAAAAGGAAAGGAAGACTAGTGGTGGGGCAAGATCCAAATCTGAGGAAGGAATTACTGAAATTCTTCCATGAAGGAGCTGTGGGAGGACATTCAGGGACAGTGGCCACGATCAAGAGGATGAGTGGGGTAATGGGGTGGAAAGGAATGAGGAGAGATGTGAAGAACTTTGTAAGGGAGTGTGGGATCTGTCAAAAGAACAAAGGAGATCTGATTCATCCCAGGGGTTTATTGCAACCACTTCCCATACCTGAAGCAATTTGGTCATCCATAAGCATGGATTTTATAGAGGGGCTACCCAAATCCAGAAACAAGGATGTCATTTGGGTCATCGTGGATCGACTAACCAAATATGCCCATTTCATACCTCTTACACATCCTTTTTCAGCTAAGGAAATTGATCAGGTGTTTCTCGAGAATATTTTCAAGCTACATGGAATGCCCCAAAACATTGTGTGTGATAGAGACAGGTTGTACATGAGAACGTTTTGGAGAGAGTTATTCGAGAAGATGGGCACTGCCATAACACCTTCAACGGCCTATCACCCCCAAACCGATGGCCAAACGGAGAGACTGAACAAATGCTTGGAGACTTACCTGAGGTGCATGACTGGGGAGAAACCAAGAGAGTGGGGAGAGTGGCTCTACTTAGCTGAATGGTGGTATTATACATCATTTCACTCCTCGATTCAAACTACACCGTACCAGGCGTTGTATGGACAAGAACCACCAGTACACATTCCTTATTTGGCTGGGGAGTCATTGGTGGCTTCGGTTGATAGGTCATTGCAACAGAGAGAAGCTGCACCGAAAATGCTTAAGTTCTATCTTAAGAGGGCTCAGAATCGAATGAAGCAGCAAGCAGACAGGAGGAGGACTGATTGCAGCTTGGAAGAAGGAGATCTAGTGTATTTAAAGCTACAACCATACAGGCAACACTCGGTGCAGAAACGAACTTCACACAAATTGGCTCCAAAGTGGTTCGGTCCATTTAAAATCACTAACAAAGTAGGAGAAGTGGCTTACCATCTTCAATTACCTGAGGGATCGAGGATTCACCCTGTATTCCATGTATCTCAACTGAAGAAACACATTGGGGATGCTATTTGCAGTGATGAATTGCCGTTAGTGGGACCTGATGGAGGAATCATGAAGGAACCTGTTAGAATTCTGGATCGAAGAATTGGGAAGCGAGCAGGCAGGGCGGTCACAGAGGTTCTGGTGGAATGGACAAACTCGTTCCCTGAAGATGCGACATGGGAGGTGCTATATTTGTTGCAGCAACAGTTTCCTCAATTCCATCCTTGAGGACAAGGATGTTTCGAAGAGGGAAGCATTGTAAGAGGGGGATCCGAGTCGACCGTTGGTTTTGTTTGAATTTCTGTTGTTTAACGTTAGGGGGAAGGGTTAATGAAACGCAGGGTTTCAAGGGGCGGATTGTAATTATATAAAACGACACCGTGTCCTGTACTGTGTTTGTTATAAGGAGTCTGTAGCCGTTAGAGTCCTTATCCGATGATTGAGGAATGAATTGTGTGACCTTCTCTCTCTTCTGAAAATTCTCTTCTCATCTCGTCTTCTTCTTCATTTTCTGCTTTTCTCATCTTAATCTTTATCTGCTCGATTCGTCGTCTTACAGAGGATTTTTGATTTTTTTCTCGCTTTCTTTTCGAATCACATAAAAATAAAATGAAATAAACAAAAAAAAAAGAAAAGAACAAGGATTTACCCATTTCAGCCGTTTATTGTTCTCCGATGACCGGAGCATCAACTAATCGATCCCAACGATGGGAAAATAGATTGTGGGGAGGAGAGTAACATAGTTCAAATTCGACTTCATCCGACGGTCAGATCTTCAGATCCGACGAGAGGAAGTCGAACGGTTCGAGGCTTTTTCTTGTTAAAATCGGACAACTTTCAAGGAAATCTACTCCGATAGAGAGAAGGGGAAGTCGAGTCCGTCTCACTGGTGTCCTTGTACGGACGAAAACACCACCGGAGCAACGTCGGCGACTTGAGAGGACGACAGTGGCTATGGGTCGAGAGAAAACAGAACAAAGAAGAAAGGGTTTGTTTTTGAAAACCCTAAACATATTCCTTAAAGGGATTAATCATTTTATTAAATCATGTCTCTTCTATTTTATTTTTTAATTAGTGCCCTATTATCTTTGTTTCTATTTTTATAGAATTTTAATGTTTTTTATACCCTTAATGTCGTTTAAATGCTACCATTAAATTTGGTAAACAATTAATTAGTATACCCATGTATCTTATATATAATATATATGTTTTTTTGGTTTTATACCATATTTATATGTATAAATTATATGCTTTATATGTCATATACGGTTTGTATGATATATAGTTTTTTTTATATGATATACAGTTTGATTGTATAAAACTATGGTTTTCAATATAATATATAGTATATATATTATATAAGGTTTTCTCATATAATATAATCTTTTTATATATGGTTCTAATATACATATATTCTAAGATATGTTTATAATGTTTGCTTAGTATAGCTTGCTTATGTTGTTTTAATATGATGGTTGTCATGCATTTTTAAATTGTCATTCATATGATCATTAATATTTTCATGGCATGTAATTAATTTAAACCATACAAAAGGGAGGTATCTATTAACCCCGATATTTATGTCGAAACAGTCCGAACTCAATGGATGTGGACCATATATTTGGGTTAATTTTTACCGTCTCGAGGTAAGCAATAATCTTAAAAAGGAAAACATCATAACATCATTCTTAAATGGTTGCATCACGCATAAAGACGACATACGAATATCGAACCTTAAATTAACATGACAGTCGAGCTTATTCGATATCGGTTTAATCTATGGTCTGATGTATCGTCATCCTTATTAATTAAATGTCCAATTAATTTTAGCCCATTAATTTGATAAAGCCCGTTCAAAAACAAATTAATTTTCAATTAAGTACACTAAATTAAATTTGTTTTAAATTTCAATAAGTTTCTTCGATCAAGAGCAACACATATTTTGGTACCGATTTCCATGCGTGTTGGGGGAGCTAATCCTTCCCCACCAGTAACCAGCTCCCGAACTATTTTTCAGAACGAATCTCTTGTTTTATGATGTCCGACCTACCTAGGTGGCTGGTGGCGACTCCAAATCTTTTTTTGATAAAAATCTAATCTTTTACAAGTTTTATTATTTCTGCAATCAAAAACCAAATAGAATAAACATATAAATAAGTCGTAAGCGGTTTTTGATTCCACTAAAAAATAAAAAAAACGTCGTTACAGCATGGCGACTTCGCTAGGGACTATATTTTTGTTTACAAAAAGATGAAAGAGTTTTTGTTTTACAGAAATAAAAGAGAGCTAGGCCAAAAAAATATTTGTTGCTTTTAACCGAAGGAAACATTTGAAATTTAAGTCGGATTCAATTAAGTGTACTTAAGTAGAATTTGATCTAAATTGAACGGGCTTTGATAATTGGTGGTATTGGAATTAGTTTTTCATTTAATTTCTAAGGAATCACCGACATGTGTTGCATCATGATTATCAAGCTCTATACCCGAGCTTTATCCCTTAAGTGGGAGTGAAACGCTCATACCCACGTGAGTAGTCCTCCACGGGTCGGTAATTCACTTCTAGAACCAATGCCTCTGGACACGTGAGCAGCCTTCCACGTCATTAGGTCATGCTTTCTCTCGAACCGAATCTAATTCACAAGCTTGTAATGGGCCAGAATTGGGGTTCTTGTCGCCTTAGTAGGTAACAAGATAGGTTTGAGTACCCTTAATTAGAACAGAACCCATGCGTGAGAATATAGGAAACCCACCCCTATTAGATCCATGCGGATAACCATAGCAAACTATAATTTTTTGGGTAGGGTTCTTCCTTTATGTCTTCACGTTTTGCTTAAACTTCTTATCTTTTTTTTTACATTTTCACATTTATTATTATTTCGTGACTAAGGTTTCTTTGCGTTTTGTCTTCTTTCCTTTTACCCTTTCTATTTTGCATATTGTGTCATATCGTAAAGAGCACATTGAGTCGGAAATAGTCTTAAATTAAAGACCAGATCAATGGGAGCTGTGGTTCGTAGCAATGGTCGAAAGAATTCTGATGTACAAATATGGTCCGTATGAGAGAAATTACGTGACGGGGACAGTAGTTCTGCCGGGTTTAGGTCTACGACATCAACTGAGACTCTCATTTAATGATGTGCCCAAATTGAGGTCAATATGGAACAATCAAAATTTTGAGACAAGAAATGCTTTCAAGAGCGAGTATGACGACATCACATAGTTATTAGATTTTTCGATCCATCAATCATTATTTCAAGACTTGGTAGGGTTTCGGAAGTCACCAACATTTGTTTCACAATCGGCCACCATGATTGGACCGCACCAATTAAAGAATATGAAGTTCTCATAAATTTCAAAAAAGATCGATGAGAATCGTGTCTACTCTAAACCTAAACAAATCTCTTCGAGGTAAGCTTGGTTGGTTCTCGGACATGTTGTTGTCTCAGGTCAAAGCTCAAGTTTCAACTTAGAACAATGGGGAGTATATCAAGGGGAAAGAACTCTGGTCTCAGCTTTAGTACACCTTGAGGGTCGAGTTTAACGGGATCCTTTGAAGGGGTAGTTCGAGCGTACCAAATGCTAACCTTAGAGCAACTACAATTTGCTGCTTACACTGTTGGGAAGCCGGGACAAGAATGGGTACATTTGGTGACTCAGATGCAAGAGGTTGCCTGGAAGTTACAGTTCCTAGCGGAAGAGGACGCGCGAGCATCAGACTACGTGAGAGAAAAGAATGTTTGAATCGTGAAAGAGATAGTCAACCTAGATGCTATCTTAAGATCATATGTGCAGTGGGTTTTGTTTGATTATTGTAATAAAGAAAAGTTCCCATTCATACAAGTCGTTTAAAGATGATATTTGCCAAACTCAGTGTTCCTCTTTGCATTCATTCATGTTTACATAATAGCATTACTCCATAACATAACGTCATTTTTATTTAAATAATACATTTTTGTACATCCACTACATAATATGCATTACTAATCAGGGAAAGCTTTCGCCTCAGGAAGTGGAAGTGAAAAGGGAATGGCGTTTAATCAGTTCAACTCTGGAAATACGAATGACCTAGCAGCCAGGGTGGTCAGGCTCGAGAAGCTCCATGAGCGTTTGGCCGAGAATCAGAAAAAGCTGACAACATATGTGAAGAAGTTCCAGGAAGAGACTAAGTGGCAAGTCAACGAGTTGATGAGTATGATAGTCACCCTGACCAAAGGAAAAGGTGTGGAGGAAGACTCCTTTGTGCCAAAAGAGAGCGATGGTAAGGATCACAACTCTATGATGCAAAAAGTCTTATTGGAGGAAGATCAAGCCATCATCAACCAATATGAGGTAGCATGTACCGCTTCTGAGCGTCCCATCGAATTGGTGCTAGACAAGATTAAAGATTCTCTCTGGAAAATCTTGTCTCCTCCAACGGGTAGAGAACTAGACAGAGGCAAATCCAAGGAAGTAGATCATGATAAGGCCCCAAGAAACCTCAATGCCTTGCATTTTCAAGCTATAACCGGGGATGCCCAAAGTTCAAAAAGGAAAGAAACAAGTAGGCCCGCGAGATAGAACGAGGGATTCACCCCGCTGCCCATTTCGTACAAGGAGTTGTATTCACAGGTATAATAGGCGGACTTGGTTCGACCTTATAATGTAGTGCCCTATAACCCTCCCTACCCTTCTTGGTATGATGCTAATGCTCGTTGTGAGTACCATCCGAATATCCTAGGACATTCTATCAAAGAATGCACGATATTCAAGAAGCTAGTCCAAGGTATGTTGAAGTCTAGGGTGTTACAATTGGGTGAATCTAGCACCACTGCTCAAGAGAGGCATGAATCCTCAAGAAGTAGCGAGAATTCTCGCTCAACGACTCAACTTCATGGTCGTCCCCATCGCCAATCACCACGATATGCAAAGTCCTCGAAGGTTCTTCATCCTATTCTAATGTCCTACACAGACTTGCTCCCTATACTTGTTGAAGCAAAACATCTAACTCCGGTTCAATCCGTGCCGAAGGATCCTCCTTATCCTAATGGTTATGATGATAATGTTGTTTGTAACAACCACGTTGGAGGCACGGGGCATACCACGAAGAATTGTGGAGCTTTGAGGAACAAGGTTCAATGTTTGATCGAGGATGGGATTTTGAGGATTTGAGAAGAAGTTGATGAAAATGACCTTTTGGAGATTTTTTGTCCCCGATCTTAAGTTTTTAGGTGATCATGTGCAGTTTTCCTTGTGTATCGCATTTCCTTTTGCTGTACTTTGCTTTTGAGGCCTGAGGATAGAAATGATCTTTTGTAAAGGGCTTACATCATGTTCTCTTGTTGCAATTTCAATGAAAGGGACCTTCGCATGCATTTCATTTGGCAAGCATTTTATATTCTTTAGTTTCTTTTAAACATTTCCTTTAGTCTTTATTATTATGAGCTTACTTTTGTTTTCGAATTACACATGTATATACCTTTTGTAAGATTAACTTTAATTCAAAAAAAACCAAATGTTGTGAGGACACTATAAATGTGAAAACCCTCAGTTCTGCTTAGGCCAAGGAAGGAATAACACAAAGTGTTTAGGATTAATGGGCAGACCCATTGAGTGAATTTGCCTCTTAGGCATTGTTGTTCAAGATCCTTGAATGAAGTGATTACCCTAAAACATCTACCACGTGAAGACTATTTTTGATATCCATGTATGAGATGACATTTAGCATTCCTTCATTTCCCTTCACAAAGAAAAATAATGAGAAAATGTACATTGATGTCCCATTTTGAGCCTAATAATGTTTTTTTATTTAACCCAAACCAAGAATCACCCCTACACCGGGGGGAAAGGATGAAAGTTCGTAGATAATGGATGACATCGAGTTCTGATTATGTTGTGAAGATGATACCTCACGAATTGAGGGCAAAAGAGATAAAAGTTTGAGGATGAAAGAATGACATCAAGTTTTGATCATGCTATGAAGATGAGGCCTCATGAATTAAGGGGCAATAATAGAGAACAAATGGGTTGAATAAGATTCTCAATTCGAGCAATAGAAACACTAAAGAAACCAAAGAAAGAGAATTGGTGCTCAAAGAGCTAACCCAGAGCAAGTTGAGCATAAAAGTTGAAGAAGCTGAAAATACTAAGTTCCCCATCCAAACAAATCAACTTTGAAATATTGATCGTATTTGAATAGAAGCATGCATCAATACAGTACGAAGATGCAAGTCGATTCGAAGCTACATCAGAAGAAAGGAAATGAACTCTAGGGTGAAAACCCAAAAAAGGGGGCAGTCTAGAGCGATCTAGAAGAAATGGACAATAGTTTTTCATCTGAGCATATCTTGAGCAGACAATACGCGATTGAGATTTTCAACCAGAGGGGATGATCCTTGGTTTCACCACCCTTAAACACGTGTTTTGGCCTATATATCATTTCTTTCATAACCATGAGCCATAGCCTACATTACAAGCCATGAAAGACCATTTCAATCATACATGGATAGATGAATTTGTCTTCAGATTACATCCTGCCTATCGGGGTTAACCTTTCTTCAAGGATTTCCACACTTATAATGCCTGATTGAGATAAGAAAAGAGGGAAAGGTGGGCACGACGAGTTAGTGAGTTAAAGGGAGCCACCTTAAATTGGGTAGAAATTAGGTATTGGAGTTTCTCCTCTCTAAAGCTTAATAGACCAGTAAGGATTTCACACGTGTATGTATCCTCACAACACTCGTGACCTTTTAAACAAAAAGTTTCACTTGGGTTGATCTTTTTTCAAAACGTAAACTTGATTTTCAAGAAACACTGCTTGCCATATTTTTAAAACTATATATGTATAATAAAATTATATTGTCTCTTACATTGAAATGACAAGTAGACTGACTTTTGGTGCCCACAATGGACATTTTTGAATGAGATTGGATCATGAATACCATATATGGGACAACAAGAGTACGTGACAGAAAAGTGCAAGGTTTCGGGGCCAGCCTTCACCAAAATGTCCATCCAAAATGAAGATTGAACTTGAAGAACAAAAGTTCAGGGAATTAAAGACGAGCCCACCCTAATGATTGGGAAAGAAAAGAGCAAGACTTAGCGGGCGAAAGATAGAAACTAACCTGGACAGTTAGGATTTTAGGGGGAGGGTCTCAAGCACCGAGTTGAGAGACAACACCACCTTTGTGTGGGAGCATTCCACATCAACCAGATGAGGTGATGGAGATGGATCTGTTTGCTTTGGGGGATTTACGGCTTGATCTTTTTCTGGAGCCTTTGGGAACAGTGGCACCACCGTCTGGGACTTATTCGAGCACTTGGAAAATGAAGACTTTTCAGTATAGCTTCAGTCAAAGGTCGGACCCCAATAAAAGTTAGGGGCATGCGTGAAGAGCCAACAAAAAGACGACAACTAAGCCCGAGTTAAGTGGGGAAGTGTTTCACAGGTGGACCTCAGGAGAAGGGTCGAGCTCTCAATTTGTTAGCTTTAGGGTATGCTGGAAATTTCTTAAAGCTTTTCCAATTCTGGGGAAAAATATGCCAGAAGAAGTAATCATTGCGGATGAAATTAGATGCTACAAGAATTTGGCAATGGATAAGTTTGAAGAAATGGTTTGGGATTTTCTGGGTAGACAGTATACTACAAGTAATCATGCTAAGTCACGTGAGTAGGAATCAGGCAAGACATTTGAATATCATTTTCATGTAAATGAGAATTGAGGCTATAGGTTCATAGGCCCTTACTTTGAAAAGACCAGAAGTCATTTACAAAGGGTTTTAGGAGATGATATTGTTCTTATTGTCAAGTTTGACAGAGAGCGTAAAAGTTCAGTCAACAAAGGTTTTGATGAGTTCAAAAAGGTTGCAAAAGAAGGAATTCTTGTCAAGTTATGACATCACCTGTAACCCCATTGACTCGGCCTTGTCGATAGACCGAACTGAACGGGTCACACGGGGAATATTGAAGTAAACCGAGAAAGTTTACCTCAATAAACGACCTTTTTTTCTTTTTATCTTCTCTAAATGCAACTTAGTTTCCTATGCGTACGTACACAAGCAACGGATAAAACATCAACACAAACACATGTTAATTAAAACCGATTAAGGTTTAGGGACCATTTTGTAAATTTGATAAATTTATGGGCTTTTTCCAAATTCAAGTTACCAATCTTTAATTAGTTTTGTTATATGCTTCCCGGTGAAATCTCAACTCAAAACAACCCTTACAACCCATCTAATCGTATACAAGGCAAACAAGGATCAAAACGTAAGAAAACATAACATTCAAAAGTGAGGTTTAACCAAATTAATGACCCGCATATCGACACCCTTAGGTAGGGTGTCAATACGCCCTCGACGGTCAGACTTCCTAGGCTTTGCATCACCAGACCGTATCGGTACACTGAGGTACCGTATCAGTACGCCCTCGTCTAGTGACTAAAGAGGGCATCGATACGACCCCGTGTACCGGTATTCCCCTCACAATCATGGAGGACGTATCGATACACTTTGAGGTGTATCGATACACTTCAGTCTGCAAAAGCCTGAAATGCAAATTTTGAACCTCAACGACCAATTCAAACCATTCCAACATATAATTAAACCTGCTTGCACTCAAGTAGACATCATCACTCAAAAGTACAAGACAAGGAAATCATCAAAACATCATCATCATAAATTCTGACTTTTAGAGGGATGCTTCCTAAGAGTTAAAAATACCAAAAAGCCAAAATCTAATTTGGTGCATAAACCAAAACTTAGAGGCCGTTTACATGTCCAAATATGCATCTCAAACTTGTACAAAACCAGCAAATACCACACAAACCACATGCATAACATTGGACACCCCCATTGTCTTTATTACACAAGTCCAAAACCAAAGCTTAACTTCAATCAAAGTCTTCCACCGATCCCCTTGCAAGTATTGCCTCCAAAGCTTAAATTGACTGCATTGATGAACGAAGAGAGCATAAGCATACAAGCTTAGTGAGGATTGCTCAAACCAAAAACATCAACAATGCACAAAACCATTTTTCATTCTTTTAAAAACCATCATGCTTCCTTTGACAAAACATGCACATTATACTCAAAACCCGTGTAATGTTCATCATGCAACATGATACATATAAATCCAACAATTAAACCATTGCTACTCATAATACAAGCCTTCCAAGCATAATCACCTTTATGCTAAGCTTAAACCAAAACATGCATCTTTCAAATTATGCATTAACAACATTTTCCACAATGTTTCATTTCATTATATTTGCTCACAAGTGATAAGAAACAATTGAAAACATATATCGGATACACGGATTATCAAGGGTTGTCCCACACCCTTCATAAACTCTACCGACATTTCAAGGTTCACATACGTGAGCGACCCTCCATCGCTGTGACACCCGTGGTGGAGTATTCGGTACAATCACAACCCCTCAACACCACTCACCGGTAGATGTATAATCCACTAACGAGAGACGGGGTATAAACAAGGTTCGCACTCGGGAGCTACCCTCAATCGTTGCAACCTTAAACAATCCTCAATCGTTAGGGTAGTTGAATGGAGTATTCGATACAATAACAACCCCTTAACATCCAAGGCGACTTGTTTATAGTGCACTCAATCCTATAGCCGACTAACTATATCCAATTTCATTTATAAAACATTTTATACAACATCACTTGCCAATATAATCCATAACTCATTGAAACCTCACTGTTTTAACAAAGCATTCATGATAAGCCATAAACCAAGCATTAAGCCATGCTTCAATCCTCTTGCATCAACACATGCATACAAGGATCACTTACCTAGTGCATCCTTAAACCACATGGCATCATCAACCTCATTTCATATGTTCAAAACATGCTTTAAAACAGTTGGTAAATACATTTAAAACCAAGCACAATCAAAGGTTCAAAAATAGCACAATCCGAGAGTTAAATTCACTTTACTTACTTCCGAACTTAGTAAAGTGTTTCAAGCTCTTACTAAGTTCCCAAAACCTTTTCTCAAACGTTTCCACATTGGAAAACCAAGTTCCACTCACCGACTCGCGAAAACACACTTGCCGACGCGACTATCGATCGTCCAATGCCTCTAAAATCTCTTCGTTTGATTCCGAAATATTATCCCAGGTTTTCATCACATTAAAATAGAGGTTCAATGCATTAAAATGCATCCAAAACTCCAACACTGAAAAGAAATGCCGCAGCCCTGCTCTAAAGCACGAAAACACCCATCCGAAACAACCGAAAACTCAATTGATTGACCTCTAACCTCAGCCCAGCCATTACCTAACTCATCAAACACACTTTAGGCATTAATAAACATCCAGAAACAACCTAAAACCATCTTTATACCTCCAACAACTTTGATTCCTCAAGAAAACCTCAAAAACTCACCCAGAAGCACTTCAAAAACGAAGGATCTTAAGGATTTCGAGATCTATATGATTAAGACTCCACTTCAACACCAAAAACCTTTCAAAACTCATTTAGAAACAATCTCAAACCAGTATTAAAATCTAACAACAAAACCTCAATCAAAATAAGTATTAAAAAGTAAAATATCTTGGGAATTTCATTAAAAAACTAGATTAGAGGGTTAGCACGAAAATTACCTCCAGTCCTTGCTTCTCCTCTATTTTGGCAAGATTTGCTTGAAGAAACTTGAAGGAAAATGGAAGAAACCAATAAGGAAATGATAGAAACCAAAAGTGGATTTGAGAGAAAAGAATTTCTGGAAAATTGAGAAGAAGGAAAGGGTGTTTGGCTGAAATGAAGTAAGAAATGAGAAGCTCGTCAAAAATTTTATTAACCGATTAACTAACATTCCTTAATTAATTAAATAAAACCTTTTTAATTATTTAATAAACATTTAAAACACATGCAAAATTAAGGAAAATGCATAATTGCCAAGTAGCTCCCTAAAGATTCTATGATTTTGACTCTTCTTGAAAAACACATTTTTTCCAACTTCTAAATCTTTACATTTTGGTCACTACCAAAAATCTACACTTTAGAAAACTCGTTTTGTAAAATTGATTGGACCAACCTCTTAAACATCATTTTAGAGGATTTTTAGGAATTTTTATCATATTTTCACCCCATCTTGAACCTTGATTTCCCTAAACCACCTTTTAAATGGTTCGAACAACCGACACCGATTCCACCGGCCCAACCCGACTCGCCAAAACATCTAAGCCCAAAACCAGGGCATTACAACTCTCGCCCACTTAGGAAATTTCGTCCTCAAAATTTTGCCTGAAGGAAAAAGGCACTGAACTAACGCAACCCGTCCACCTTACTCTCTCACACAACCTCCTCAACCCCTCAATGCCACCACAATACCATTACAAGTTCAACTGTCTACCACGAAGAACTTTACCACAGGTATAAAAAACATCACCCGATCTTCACCATAGGACAAATCCGGATTCAACTCAATCTTCTCAACTGGCATGACACGCGAAGGAACAAATCTATACCTCTACAACATAGATACATGAAACATATCATGGATCTTTTCCAACTCGGGAGGTAACCTCAACCGATAAGCCACAAGACTGATCCAATCTAAAACCTCACAAGGATCAATAAACCTCAGTCTAATCTTTCCCTTATGTCCGAATCTCATCACCGTCTTCCAAGGCTATACCTTAAGAAACACGCGATCTTCAACCGCACTCAACATCTTTACGCTTTAAATTCGCGCAAGACTTCTGACGATCTGATGCAGCCTTCAACCGCTCACATATGAGCTTAACTTTTTTCAGTTGTTCCCTTTAGAATATCCGACAAGGAAAGCAACTTTTGCCTCGCCTTAGCCCAACAAAGAGGCGTTCTACACTTCCTCCCATAGAAGGCCTCATACGGAGCCATTTTTATACTTGCCTGAAAACTGTTATTATAGGCAAACTCAACCAACGACAGGTGCTATTCCCAAGAACCTTGGAAATCAAACACACAACCTCGCAACATATCCTCCAGCACCTGGATATCTCGTTCTGACTGCCCATCCGATTGAGGATGATATGAAGTGCTGAAATTCAACCGCATACTCAACACCTAATGTTAACATTCCCACAACCTCAATGTGAACCTCAGATCTCTATCCAACACTATGGACTTGGGCACACCGTGCAAACACACAATCTCAGCACTATACAATTCTGCCAACTTATCCAACATATACGTAGTATGCACAGCCAAGAAATGTGTATACTTCGTAAGACAATCCACAATCACCCACACAGAGTTCTTCTTCGATGATGCCAAAGGCAACCCAGATACAAAATTCATTGTAATCCTTTCCTATTAGCACTCCAGTATCCTCAAAGGATGTAACAAACCGGAAGGAAACTGATGCTCAACATTCACCCGTTGGCAAACCATACACTTGGTTACAAAATCAGCCACATCTTTTTTTAAACCCACCCAATAGTACTCATCCTTCAAGCCATGATACATCTTAGTACTACCAGGGTGCATAGCAAAAGGACTGCTATGAACCTCAGTCAAAATAGTACGCCTCAACTCAACATCTTCCAGAACCACTATTCAACTTTTAAAACATAGAACCCCATCATCATTAAAACATAAATACGTAGCCTTACCATCAGCTATGTCCTGAACATGAGGCACCAACGAATCATCCATCAACTGCTTTTCCTTAATCAACTGAATCAAAGAAGGTTCCACCTGCAACTCGACTATCATTCCACCATCACACGATATTCTCAAACGAGCAAACATAGCTCTCAGTAGAACAACCACCTTTCTACTCAAAGCACCGACCACAACATTGGCCTTACCTGGATGATACTCGATGGTCAGATCGTAATCCTTAAGTAACTCCAACCATCTTCGTTGCCTAAGATTCAACTCTTTTTGCGACATAAGATACTTCAAACTCTTATGGTTAGTATAAACCACACACCTTTCACCATAAAGGTAATGTCTCCAAACCTTCAAGGCAAAAACCACCGCCGCGAGATCAAGATCATGCGTAGGGTAGTTGCGCTCATGCACCTTCAACTGTCTAGATGCATAGGCCTCAACCTTCCCACCTTGCACCAACACGCAACCCAAACCAACATACGAGGCATCACTATAAGCTACAACTCCTTACCCGATTCTGGTTGAATCAAAACAAGAACTTGCGTCAAAGCTTCCTTCAACTCCTCGAAAGCTTGTTATCTAACATCCGTCCACTCGAAGCGAACATTCTTTTGCAACAACTTGGTCAAAGGTGCAGCAATCTTAGAGAAACTTTCGACAAACCTTCAGTGATATCAGCTAACCCAAGGAAACTCTGCATCTCTCTCATCGACTTAGGCGTTCTCCAACTCATCACCGCCTCAACCTTATGTGGATCAACCCGAATACCTTTGGCTGACACCACATGTCGAAAGAAAACCACTTCCTTGAGCCAAAACTCACACTTGCTCATCTTAGCATAAAATCTGATTCTCCAACAACACTTGTAACACAATCCTCAAATGCTTATCCTGATCCTTCTTGGTACGCGAGTACATGAGGATAGCATCGATAAACACTACCATGAACTGATCCAAAAACTCATGGAATACCATATTGATCATATCCATGAATGCAGCCGGTGTATTTGTCAATCTAAACGGCATCACCAAGAACTCGTAATTTCCATACCTAGTCCGAAAAGTTGTCTTAGGTACATCCACATCCTTAACCTCAAGTTGATAGTACCCTGACCTCAAATCTATCTTCAAAAACACCGAAGCACCATGAAACTGGTCGAACAAGTCATCGATCCTCGGCAAAGGATACTTTTCTTAATCGTCAACTTGTTCAGTTGCCGATAATCAATGCACATATGCATGGTACCATCCTTCTTCTACACAAACAAGACCGGCGCACCCCAAGGTGAAATACTTGGCCTTATGAACCCCCGATCAAGCAACTCCTGGAGCTGCATCTTCAACTCCTTCAACTCCTTAGGTGCCATGTGATAAGGAGCAATGGACACCAGAGTCGTATTCTCATACAACTGGATACTAAACTCAAACTCTCGATTGGGTGGCAATCTAAGCAACTCTTTCAGGAAGACACCCAGAAACTCGTATACGATTCGCATGTCTTACACACGCACTTTCTTCGTACCAAGATTCATTACATACGCTAAGAAAGCTTCACATCCCAACTCCATCATCCGACTCGCTTCAAGAGCCAAAATTGCGTTAGACAAGAACCCCACGTTCTCACCTACGATTACTACCTCGTAATCATTCGCAAGCTTCAAAGTGACTCGCTTAATTATCAAAATCCATCATAGCTTGATGCTCAACCAACAAGTCCATTCCAAGAATCACATCAAAACCATAAAATGGTAATTCCATCAAATCAACTAAAACACATGGCCTTGAACAGATAAAGGACATCTCCTATACTTCACCAAAGAATCTAACCACTCTTACCCCCACATCTAACACCTCCGAAACGAACATTCAAGCCACAACTTCCAAACAACTTGCAACAACATGCACAATAAGCTATACCCCACCGATCAAACGTGGAAAAGCTCACCTCACATGGTCATACGGTCCACCTACTTAATAGGTCTCAAACGTTACTCAAGCCTTGGCACACTGACCCCACAATCTTTGTCCAATGTTACCATAACCTCGCCTCAACACAGGTGATACTCTTAAAGCATGACCATTCATACATTGGTTACCACTACACTGGAGTTCACAATTCACTCCCTAGCACTAGAACCTCTCGCACACGAGCTATTAAACCTAGGTTCTGATAAAATACCTCGCTCGTGTTACAAACACGTCGAAAACAAAGTATCCAGTAAATCAACAGATATGATTTAACCACCATGCACAATTCCATAAAAGTGCCAACACATCGATGTCTCATATCCAATTCCAATCCAAGAGCTCACATTCTTAACTAAACAATCTACACCTTACTCAACTACAACTTACGATTTCGAACCTGAACCACAAATTCACATTCCTCGTCACCCAAGTATCTAACCCCCAAATACTTCTCCTTTAAATCAGTTCAAAAGAACTCTCAGAACACAACATCAGGTTCTATGTCCCCAACCACAGTTGTCCACCAACTAAACACATCTTTATATAACCGAGATACAACTCATCTTTACGCTATGGGCATCACTACACTCCATTTATTCCATAATCTTATTCGTACATGTCATCCCTTCCATGGATACCTCCGGTGACAATCCTCGAGCTCAACTTCTACTCAAATTACGTAAGCGCTATTTGCAGCTCACAAACATCCACCAGCTAGTGCAGTCACATGCACCGCAGCATTAACAGCTTCACAAGCTTTAAACATCGCCTAGATACCTGAAGCCATACAATCCAACACTTACCCAACAAACACAAGTTGTACTTACATCGAGGCACATCAAGGCGTCTAGCCCCCAGGAAACATTGCACACTCTTATATTCCTTGCCCAAAGTCAACATCAATCATACCAGAACGCTACTCTCTCCTCGGGTTATTGTACTATTATTTTTTTAAGGCTTGATAACAGCTAACAAAACAAACGAAACAAATTTCTCATGCCAGCTCTAAGAAAGGATCCAAGACTTTGATTTCAACTTAAAACATTTCACTAAGTAATAAGGCAATGGGCATCCCAATTTCCCCCTAGCATAGCACAAAGCATACAACATGCATATCAAAGTCATTACGTGACTCAAGCATCAAGATTTAGCCCAATCAAACATCACAGAACAACTCACCTTCATATTCATTCATCACATATTTCACATCACCATCACATACATACATTACCATGCTTTAACAATTCACCGATCAAGGAAAACATTACCAAAACACACATGATTACAATAACATCACCTACCAACCACCTACCATTATCCTAACTTTCGTAACCTGACTCTGCTACCACCAAATGTAACCCACTCGACTCGGCCTAGCCGATAGACCGAACTGAACAGGTCATACGGGGAATATTGAAGTAAACTGAAAAAGTTTACCTCAATAAACGACCCTTTTTTTATTTTATCTAGTCTAAATGAAACTTAGTTTCCTATGCATACGTAAACAAGCAGCAGATAAAACAACAACATAAACACATGTTAATTAAAGCCGATTAAGGTTTATAGACCATTTTGTAAATTTAATAAATTCATGGGATTTTGCCAAATTCAAGTTACCAATCATTAATTAGATTTGTTACATGCTTCTCGATGAAATCTCAACTCAAAACAACCCTTACAACCTATCTAATCTTATACAAGGCAAACAAGGATCAAAACGTAAGAAAACATAACATTCAAAACTGAGGTTTAACCAAATTAACGACTCGTGTATCGGTACCCTTAGGGAGGGTATCGATATGCCCTCGACGGTCAGACTTCCCAGGCTTTGCATCACCAGACCGTATCGATACACTGAAGTACCGTATCGGTACGCCCTCGTCCAATGACTAAAGAGGGTATCGATACGACCCCGTATACTAGTACGCCCCTCACAATCAAGAAGGCCGTATCCATACACTCTGAGGTGTATCGATACACTTCAGTCTGCAAAAGCTGGAAATGCAGATTTTGAACCTCAACGACCAATTCAAACCATTCCAACGTATAATTAGACTCGCTTGCACTCAACTAGACATCATCACTCAAAAGTACAAGACAAGGAAATCATCTAAACATCATCATCATCAATTCCGACTTCTAGAGGCATACTTCCTAAGAGCTAAAAGCACCAAAAGGCCAAAATCCATTTTGGTGCATAAACCAAAACTCATAGGCCATTTACATGTCCAAATATGCATCTCAAACTTGTACAAAACCAGGAAATACCGCACAAATCATATGCATAACATTGGACACCCCCGTTGCCTTTATTACACTAGTCCAAAACCAAAGCTTACCTTTAATCAAAGTCTTCCACCGATCCCCTTCCATGTGCTACCTCCAAAGCTTAAATTGACTGCATTGATGAAAGAAGAGAGCATAAGCATACAAGCTTATAAGGATTGCTCAAACCAAAAACATCAACAATGCACAAACCATTTTTCATTCTTTTCAAAACCACCATGCTTCCATTGACAAAACATGCACTTTATCCTCAAAACCCTTGTAATAATCATCATGCAACATGATACATATAAATCCAGCAATTAAACCATTTCTACTCATAATACAAGCCTTCCAAGCATAATCACCTTTATGCTAAGCTTAAACAAAAGCATGCATCTTTCAAATTATGCATTAACAACATTTTCCACAATGTTTCATTTCATTATATTGGCTCCCAAGTGATAAGCAACAATTCAAAACATATATCAGATACACGGATTACCAAGGGTTGTCCCATACCCTTCATATACTCTACCGACATTTCAAGGTTCACACACGAGAGCGACACTCCATCTTTGTGACACCCTTGGTGGAATATTCGTTACAATCACAACCCCTCAACACCACTCATCGGTAGATGTATAATCCACTAACGAGAGACGAGACACACACAAGGTTCGCACCCGGGAGCTACCCTCAACCTTTGCAACCTTAAAAAATCCTCAATCGTTATGGTACTTAGATGGAGTATTTGATACCATCACAACCCCTCAACATCCAAGACGACTTGTTTATAGTGCACTCAATCCTATAGCCTGTAACCCCCTTAACCCGGCCTAGACGGTTGACCCGAATTAAGAAAGTCACACGGGGAAAACCAAAGTCAACCCGAAAGTCAACCTTGATTAACGACCCTTTTTTTTCTTTTTAATCTTATCTAGATGCACATTAATCCTAATGGTGATCACCCAAACATCATACTCAAAGATCACAAACATCAGAGATCAAACAGGGACCCAATTGAACAAATTACAACTTTAGGGACCAAATTGTAATTTCTGAAAATTAAAAGGACTTAACCCAAATTAATCTTACCAACTTGAAATTAGTCAGGTTTCATGCTTCTCTGTGAAATTTCAGCTCAAAAGGACTTCCCAAGCTCATGCAATTGAACAAACAAGATTCAGGACCAAAATGCAAACATTTCAAAACATATAACCGCCCATGTCAGCCCCCAACGGTCGACCGTTCCGAAACAGGTTGACCCCGTTCCGAAACACGGGCCGTTCCGCAACCAGTACCGCAACGGGGGTCTGGCAGAGACCAAACCGTTTCGAAACGGTGCATACCGTTTCGGACCCCTGGGTTCATTCAAGGCACCCGTTCCGAAACGGTGCACACTGTTCCGAAACGCCCTGCACAGAAATGCTCCAAATGCATTCCAAAACATGCAATTGATCATTCAAACATGCTCCAAATGTTACCAAACTTTTCCAGCATGCAATTCAACATATATAGGACATACTTGCACCAACAATTCAACAAAACAACATCATATGCAAAAAGCCCCAATTCTATATGCATGCTTCCTACACAAGCTAGCTATTCAAGCACAAACTTCCACAACAAGCATATAATGCTCCAATCTAAAAACCAACATTCAAATCATCATACAACTTACTTAGGGAGTTCCAAACACCTCCCAAAACATACACATTGGACCCCCATTGCCAAATTACACAAAAGCTAAAAAGTACTTATAAAACCTTCCATACATTGAGCTTTACTTGAACTAGAATGCTTGCCCTCCTTGCTGCCCCTCAAGGTTCTTTAATGCTCTGCATTATTGAATTAAGAAAACGAAGAGAGCGTAAGCAAAAGCTTAGTGAGGAATGCTCTTAAAAACCATTCAATAATGCAATTAAAAACATTTACAAATCATGCTTATAATCATCCTTTGCACATGCTCAAAAGCATACTTAAAACAAGCAATCTCATGCTTCAACATAAACATAACATGTCATATTGGCTCAAGTGACAATTTCCATTTCTTAAAACAAGTTCATCAACTTCCCAAGGACTTTTAAACACCTTGGCCCCAAGGACTTTTAAACACCTTGGCCATGGACTTTTAAACACCATGAATGAGGACCACACAAGGACTTTTAACCACCTTTGTGTCCATAGCTTGAATCACCCCAAGGACTTTTAAACACCTTGGCCCCAAGGACTTTTAAACACCTTGGCCCCATGGACTTTTAAACACCATGGAAAGGATCACCTAAGGACTTTTAACCACCTTAGTGTCCGCAACAAGAATCATCCAAGGACTTTTAACCACCTTGATGTTCTTAAGTAACAAGGCTAACTCAAGGAATTTTAACCACCTTAGTGACCTTAGCTTTTTCAAAACATCACTTTCCAATATACATCTTTTTCATCATATAATCCACTGTTTTAAAGCATTAAACCAAGCCATATTCAACATGCATTTCAAAGCATCAAACCACATTATTCCAATGTATAAAATCAAGGAACTCCTACCTAGAGTTACCTTCAATATATGGCTTAAAACATCAGCAAGTATCATGCTAAAACATGCTTTCAAAACAGTAAACAAAACATGCAATTCACCATTTTGCATCACAACAAAATCATGGCCACCACTAGAGAGAAAATTCAAAAACTTACACTTGAGCTTAGCAAGTTGTTTAGACTTAGACTAAGCTCCCAAAACCTTCAAACCTTGGTTTTAAAATCTGAAAACCCAACTTCACTCACCGATTTCCACTTTGCTTCAAGCCAAAGCACCAAATCAAGCTTCCGAATCAACAACTCTTGGATCCAAAGATGCCTCCCCTGTTTCAACACATCAAAGCAGAGGATTAATGCATCATCATGCATTAATTGCTTCAATGAAAGCACCTAAACTCGCTACTCTCAATCAACCTCCATTTTCGGCCACCAAACACAACCGAAAATGCATCCAAACCACTTCTAAACAAAGCCCAGCTATAAACCAGCAAAACCACACTTCCATAAACATCATAACACATCTAAAAACAACCTATTAACATCCTTATACCTCCAGCAACCTCAGATCCACAAGATCACCTCAAAAACAACCTAGAAACACAAGCTAAACTTAGGAAACTCAACCTATCCGGGATTGCATCAATCAAAACTCAATTCCTTATAAATTTAGAGTTCATTTAACATCAAAAACACATCTCAAAACACAGATTAATCAGATCTAACGAAAATCATCAAAAATCATCAAAATCTTGCATTATAAGCCAAGATCCATTTCACCACTTTTAAACCTTTAATTAAACATCAATTTAGGATTGAAAACTTAGGAATTTCAGTAAAGAACTGGTAGTTTAGAGGAGAAGGACGTTCTTACCTCCAAACTTGAGTTTCTCCTCTTTTTGGAATCAAAATCCTTGTTGAAACAAGTAGCAATTGAAGAGGTTTTGAAGATATGTTGATTAGGAATCAAATGAGAGTTGAAAGGAGGGATTTAGGTGAAGAAATCAGAAGCAATTCTCTGGAAATGGAGTGTTTGGATTGAGAGAAAATGAGAGAAAGAAAATTAGGAAAAGTTGGTTACAAAAATCTAAAATAGCCAAATGGCTTTCCCTCCTTTTTGATATCTTTAAAATCAGATTTTAGACTTAAAATATCTTAGAAAAATCTGGAGAAACTTCCTTTGGGTAAATAGCTCCTTAAAGATTCAAAGTTTCAACCCTTTATAAAACAGCCACCAAACTTGCGAAAATTACATTTTGGTCACTAGCCAAAATGTCACCCTTCCAAAACTCATTTTCCAAAATTGATTTCACAGTTCACTTAATTATATTAAAAGATGATTTTAGAACATTTTTCCATATTTTTAATGCAACCCGAACTAGGCTTTCCTAAATTCACCTCTTTAGATTCGAACAGTACTTTGACCGAACGGTCAACGCCCAAGACTTCTAAGCCCAAAACCGGGGCGTTACAACTCTCCCCCCCTTAAGAAATTTCGTCCTCGAAATTTACCTGAAGGAAAGAGATAAGGAAACTGCTTCAGCATGTCTTCCTTCCGCTCCCACGTGGCTTCCTCAACACCTCGATGCTTCCACAGCACCTTCACCAACTCAATGGTCTTGCCACGAAGAACCTTGCTATCCGAATCCAGAACCTTCACCGGTTCCTCATCATAGGTCAAATCCGGATTCAATTCCACCTCCTCCACAGGCATCACATGCGAAGGATCAGATCTATACTTCCGGAGCATAGAAACATGGAACACATCATGAATCTTCTCCAACTCCTGAGGTAACCTCAACCGATACGCAAC
Source organism: Hibiscus tridactylites (assembly GCA_958450335.1). Classification (NCBI taxonomy): domain Eukaryota; kingdom Viridiplantae; phylum Streptophyta; class Magnoliopsida; order Malvales; family Malvaceae; genus Hibiscus; species Hibiscus tridactylites. The sequence goes on along the minus strand of OY288267.1, from coordinate 58,407,962 downwards.
AGGACCCACTCGCTCAACAACCTCATACGGTCCAATGTACCGAGGGCTTAACTTACCCTTCCGACCAAACCTCATCACCTTCTTCCAAGGCGAAACCTTCAAGAACACACGGTCACCCACCGCATACTCTATCTCCTTACGCTTCAAATCCGCGTAAGACTTCTGTCGGTCTGAAGCAGCCTTCATCCGCTCACAAATGAGCTTCACCTTCTCGGTGGTCCCTTTCAACAAAGCCGGCATCGAAACCAACTTTTGACCAATTTCAGCCCAACAAAGAGGAGTCCTACACTTCCTCCCATACAAAGCCTCATAGGGCGCCATCTGTATACTCGCCTGATAACTATTGTTATAAGCGAACTCAACCAAAGGCAGATGCTTCTCCCAAGAACCTTGGAACTCTATCACGCAGCATCTCAACATATCCTCCAAAATCTGAATAACTCGCTCAGACTGACCATCCGACTGAGGATGATAGGATGTACTGAAATGCAACCTTGTACCCAGAGCTTGATGCAAACACTGCCAGAAACGCGATGTGAACCTCGGATCCCTATCCGACACGATCGACTTAGGCACACCATGCAGCCTCACAATCTCAACAATGTACAGCTCTGCCAGCTTATCCAAAGAAAACGTAGTATGCACAGGCAAGAAATGCGCACACTTCGTCAGGAGATCCACAATCACCCAAACAGAGTTCTTCTTTGATGGAGACAAAGGTAAACCAGATACAAAATCCACGGTAACCCTCTCCCACTTCCATTCAGGGATTTTCAACGGTTGCAACAACCCAGAAGGAACCTGATGTTCAGCCTTAACTCGCTGACACACCAAACACTTACTCACAAACTCCGCAACATCCTTCTTCAAACCCACCCAATAGTACTCATCACGAAGATCACGATACATCTTAGTACTACCAGGGTGCATAGCAAAAGGACTACTATGACCTTCAGCCAGAATAGCAGGCCTCAAATCAGCATCATCAGGCACTACTATTCGACTCCCAAAACACAACACACCATCATCATTAAAACAGAAATCCGAAGGCCTACCCTCCGCGATATCCTGAACATGCGGTACCAAAGAATCATCCAGCAACTGCTTTTCTTTGATCAGCTGAACCAAAGATGGCTTCACTTGCAACTCAGTTACAAGACCACCATCACGCGATATACTCAAGCTAGCAAACATAGCTCTCAGCTCAACAGCTACCTTCCTACTCAAGGCATCCGCAACAACATTAGCCTTTCCAGGATGGTACTCAATCGTCAGATCATAATCCTTGAGCAACTCCAACCAACGCCGCTGCCTAAGATTCAACTCCTTCTGCGACATCAGATACCTCAAACTCTTGTGATCCGTGTACACCGTACACTTCTCACCATACAGATAATGCCTCCAGATCTTCAGAGCAAAAACCACTGCTGCCAGCTCAATATCATGCGTAGGATAATTGCGCTCATGCACCTTCAACTGCCGCGATGCATAAGCCACCACCTTACCCTCTTGCATCAGCACACACCCCAAACCAACATAGGATGCATCACTGTAGACCACAAACTCTTTCCCTGATTCAGGCTGAACCAAGATAGGAGCTTGCGTCAAAGCCGCCTCTAGCTTCTCAAAAGCCTGCTGTCTCGCTTCTGTCCACTCATACTTAACATCTTTCTGCAACAACTTCGTCAAAGGAGCAGCAATCTTGGAAAAACCATCCACAAACCTTCGGTAGTATCCCGCCAAACCAAGGAAACTACGGACCTCATGAACAGACTTAGGAACTTTCCAGTTCATCACCGCTTCAATCTTCTGAGGATCAACCCGAATCCCCTCAGCTGAGACCACATGCCCAAGAAACACCACCTCCCTAAGCCAGAACTCACACTTGCTCAGCTTAGCATAAAGCTGATTCTCCAACAAAGCTTGCAAAACAATCCTCAAATGCTCTTCGTGCTCCTCCTCAGTACGCGAGTACACGAGGATATCATCAATGAACACCACAACGAACTTGTCCAGGTATTCATGAAACACACGATTCATCATGTCCATGAAAGCAGCATGAGCATTTGTCAAACCAAACGGCATCACAAGGAACTCATAATGCCCATACCTTGTCCTGAAAGCTGTCTTAGGCACATCCACATCCTTCACCTTCAACTGGTAATACCCTGACCTCAAGTCAATCTTAGAGAACACAGCAGCTCCCCGAAATTGATCAAAGAGATCATCAATCCTCGGCAAAGGATACCGATTCTTGATAGTCAACTTGTTCAGCTGACGGTAATCAATGCACATCCTCATAGTGCCATCTTTCTTCTTCACAAACAAGACCGGTGCTCCCCAAGGTGACACACTCGGCCGGATGAAACCACGATCAAGCAGCTCTTGCAACTGCGTCTTCAGCTCCTTCAGCTCCTTAGGTGCCATTCTATAGGGAGTAATGGACACAGGAGTTGTATTCTCATACAGCTCAATTCCAAACTCCACCTCACGATTAGGAGGTAAGCCAGGCAACTCCTCAGGAAAAACACCAAGAAACTCCTTCACAACCCTGATATCTTTCACCCTCAACTCCTTAGAGCTAGGATTCATCACAAAAGCTAGATACGCTTCACAGCCTTGCCTCAGCATCCTACTCGCCTCCAAGGTAGAAACAACGTTGGCAAGAAACTTCACATTCTCACCAACCACCACCACTTCATAATCATCCGCAAGCTTAAGCGAAACACGTTTATTTTCACAATCCACAACAGCACGATGCTCAGCAAGCCAATCCATACCAAGGATTACATCAAAACCATAAAAGGGCAGCTCCATAAGATCAACATGAAAGACATGTTCTTGAACAACCAAGGGACACCTTCTATAAAGCTTTCGAGTCACAACAGTTTCACCAAAAGAACTAGTGACACGAACACCAACATCCAAAGACTCAACAGGCAAACCAAGCAATTCAGCATGCTCACGCAAAATGTATGAATGCGTAGATCCAGAATCAATCAAAGAAAGCAATGACAAGGATTGCAAAGTAAAGGTACCTGCAATCACATCTGCATCATTCCTTCCCTCGCGCTGAGCGTACACCCTAGCTTGGCCTCCACCCTCAGGCTGTATAGCCACCACATGGGCTACTCCACGACCACCTTCCTCACGCCTCTGGAAATTACCACGGCCGCGCCCACGACCTCTCTGCGGTGCAGCAACAGCAGGAGCACGCATCTGATCACCAACCAACCTCGGACAATCTCGTCTCAAGTGGTCTGCAGAACCACAATTCCAGCATCCAAAACCAGCTGCCGCAACAGGAGCTTGCACCTCCCTCACAGCACGAGGACAGTCACGCTTCAAGTGACCACGTGAACCACAGATCCAACAAGCACTAGGGTCAGCTCTAGCATTGCCACCCCTAGCAGGTGCACCTCCACCTCTCTTAGCTGAGGACTGATACCTCTGATCGCGTCCCCTCTTGTTCCGTCCACCTCCGGAACTATACTCAGCAGCCCTCTTACCAGAACTTGCTACAGCACTCTTCGCAGACAAACTCAAATTCATCTTAATGTCCTTTGCTCGACCCACTAACACATCAAAATCATCATACTCAGTGGCCAGCACATACATCTTTACCTCCGTTATGAGACCATAACAAAACCTTTCGCACCTCTCCCGTTCATCAGGAATCAGCTCCGATGCATACTGACTGAGTCGTACAAACTGCACCTCATACTCAGCCACACTTATGCTCCCTTGGGTAAGAGTCATGAATTCACGCTTTTTCTCATCCAGATATCTCACTCCCAGATATCTCCTCTTGAACGCATTCTGAAAGAATGTCCAAGTGATGTCAGTTTCAGCCATTCCCAAGATTGTGGTCGTCCACCACGTATAAGCATCGTCCTGCAGCAAGGACACAACACATCCCAACTTTTGCACATCAGTGCAGCTCATCTGTCCCAAAATACGCTTGGTACTCTCCAGCCAAGCCTCCAAACTCTCAGCAGACATACCCCTAAACTCGGTCCCACCAAGACTGCGCAGACGCTCTAAGGGTAGTCTAACACCAGCATCTCCCTGATGCCCAGCTCCCTGAGCTCCAGCTACTGCTGCTCGAAAAGCACCCGCAATAGCTTGTACCAGCATCGTCATATCAGGCATAGCTTGCCCCTGACCAACCTCAGGTCCTGCAGCTCTAGCACCAGCTGCTTCAGCTCATGCTCTTTCCCTCTCCGCACCACCACCACCTGGTGGAGGAGGAGGTAACACAGCACTACCCGCATTTTCTTCATTCTCATTCCCATCCGGGGTCGTAGCTCTCACGCTACTCCTTAACTCTCTACGTGATGCCATACTTTTACCATGCATAACAATACATATAAAACATAGTCAGGCCAGCAAGGTAAGCAAATCCAAGTATTCAAGCTCAATTTCTTTCAAAATCAACATCATTTCTTTAGCTTTTGTTTGGCAATGGGTACCCTCAACACGCAACATCACAGCATACATCTCAAATGCATCAACATCTTAAGCCACTGAACACGCTTTCATACAACAAGCATACAAGCCAAACATACTTCAATCATGCATACAAACATTCCCAATTACTCGAGAACTCAGCTCTGATACCACCAAATGTAACCCCCTTAACCCGGCCTAGACGGTTGACCCGAATTAAGAAAGTCACACGGGGAAAACCAAAGTCAACCCGAAAGTCAACCTTGATTAACGACCCTTTTTTTCCTTTTAATCTTATCTAGATGCACATTAATCCTAATGGTGATCACCCAAACATCATACTCAAAGATCACAAACATCAGATATCAAACAGGGACCCAATTGAACAAATTACAACTTTAGGGACCAAATTGTAATTTCTGAAAATTAAAAGGACTTAACCCAAGTTAATCTTACCAACTTGAAATTAGTCAGGTTTCATGCTTCTCTGTGAAATTTCAGCTCAAAAGGACTTCACAAGCTCATGCAATTGAACAAACAAGATTTCAGGACCAAAATGCAAACATTTCAAAACATATAACCGCCCATGTCAGCCCCCAACGGTCGACCGTTCCGAAACAGGTTGACCCCGTTCCGAAACACGGGCCGTTCCACAACCAGTACCGCAACGGGGGTCTGGCAGAGACCAAACCGTTTCGAAACGGTGCATACCGTTTCGGACCCCTGGGTTCATTCAAGGCACCCGTTCCGAAACGGTGCACACTGTTCCAAAACGCCCTGCACAGAAATGCTCCAAATGCATTCCAAAACATGCAATTGATCATTCAAACATGCTCCAAATGTTACCAAACTTTTCCAGCATGCAATTCAACATATGTAGGACATACTTGCACCAATAATTCAACAAAACAACATCATATGCAAAAAGCCCCAATTCTATATGCATGCTTCCTACACAAGCTAGCTATTCAAGCACAAACTTCCACAACAAGCATATAATGCTCCAATCTAAAAACCAACATTCAAATCATCATACAACTTACTTAGGGAGTTCCAAACACCTCCCAAAACATACACATTGGTCCCCCATTGCCAAATTACACAAAAGCTAAAAAGTACTTATAAAACCTTCCATACATTGAGCTTTACTTGAACTAGAATGCTTGCCCTCCTTGCTGCCCCTCAAGGTTCTTTAATGCTCTGCATTATTGAATTAAGAAAACGAAGAGAGCGTAAGCAAAAGCTTAGTGAGGAATGCTCTTAAAAACCATTCAATAATGCAATTAAAAACATTTACAAATCATGCTTATAATCATCCTTTGCACATGCTCAAAAGCATACTTAAAACAAGCAATCTCATGCTTCAACATAAACATAACATGTCATATTGGCTCAAGTGACAATTTCCATTTCTTAAAACAAGTTCATCAACTTCCCAAGGACTTTTAAACACCTTGGCCCCAGGGACTTTTAAACACCTTTGCCATGGACTTTTAAACACCATGAATGAGGACCACACAAGGACTTTTAACCACCTTTGTGTCCATAGCTTGAATCACCCCAAGGACTTTTAAACACCTTGGCCCCAAGGACTTTTAAACACCTTGGCCCCATAGACTTTTAAACACCATGGAAAGGATCACCTAAGGACTTTTAACCACCTTAGTGTCCGCAACAAGAATCATCCAAGGACTTTTAACCACCTTGATGTTCTTAAGTAACAAGGCTCACTCAAGGACTTTTAACCACCTTAGTGACCTTAGCTTTTTCAAAACATCACTTGCCAATATACATCTTTTTCATCATATAATCCACTGTTTTAAAGCATTAAACCAAGCCATATTCAACATGCATTTCAAAGCATCAAACCACATTATTCCAATGTATAAAATAAAGGAACTCCTACCTAGAGTTACCTTCAATATATGGCTTAAAACATCAGCAAGTATCATGCTAAAACATGCCTTCAAAACAGTAAACAAAACATGCAATTCACCATTTTGCATCACAACAAAATCATGGCCACCACCAGAGAGAAAATCCGAAAACTTACACTTGAGCTTAGCAAGTTGTTTAGACTTAGACTAAGCTCCCAAAACCTTCAAACCTTGGTTTTAAAATCTGAAAACCCAACTTCACTCACCGATTTCCACTTTGCTTCAAGCCAAAGCACCAAATCAAGCTTCCGGATCAACAACTCTTGGATCCAAAGATGCCTCCCCTGTTTCAACACATCAAAGCAGAGGATTAATGCATCATCATGCATTAATTGCTTCAATGAAAGCACCTAAACTCGCTGCTCTCAATCAACCTCCATTTTCGGCCACCAAACACAACCGAAAATGCATCCAAACCACTTCTAAACAAAGCCCAGCCATAAACCAGCAAAACCACACTTCCATAAACATCATAACACATCTAAAAACAACCTATTAACATCCTGATACCTCCAGCAACCTCAGATCCACAAGATCACCACAAAAACGACCTAGAAACACAAGCTAAACTTAGGAAACTCAACCTATCCGGGATTGCATCAATCAAAACTCAATTCCTTATCAATTTAGAGTTCATTTAACATCAAAAACACATCTCAAAACACAGATTAATCAGATCTAACGAAAATCATCAAAAATCATCAAAATCTTGCATTATAAGCCAAGATCCATTTCACCACTTTTAAACCTTTAATTAAACATCAATTTAGGATTGAAAACATAGGAATTTCAGTAAAGAACTGGTAGTTTAGAGGAGAAGGACGTTCTTACCTCCAAACTTGAGTTTCTCCTCTTTTTGGAATCAAAATCCTTGTTGAAACAAGTAGCAATTGAAGAGGTTTTGAAGATATGTTGATTAGGAATCAAATGAGAGTTGAAAGGAGGGATTTAGGTGAAGAAATCAGAAGCAATTCTCTGGAAATGGAGTGTTTGGATTGAGAGAAAATGAGAGAAAGAAAATTAGGAAAAGTTGGTTACAAAAATCTAAAATAGCCAAATGGCTTTCCCTCCTTTTTGATATCTTTAAAATCAGATTTTAGACTTAAAATATCTTAGAAAAATCTGGAGAAACTCCCTTTGGGTAAATAGCTCCTTAAAGATTCAAAGTTTCAACCCTTTATAAAACAGCCACCAAACATGCGAAAATTACATTTTGGTCAGTAGCCAAAATGTCACCCTTCCAAAACTCATTTTCCAAAATTGATTTCACAGTTCACTTAATTATATTAAAAGATGATTTTAGAACATTTTTCCATATTTTTAATGCAACCCGAACTAGGCTTTCCTAAATTCACCTCTTTAGATTCGAACAGCACTTTGACCGAACGGTCAACGCCCAAGACTTCTAAGCCCAAAACCGGGGCGTTACAACTAACAATCACAACCCCTCAACACCACTCATCGGTAGATGTATAATCCACTAACGAGAGACGAGACACACACAAGGTTCGCACCCGGGAGCTACCCTCAACCTTTGCAACCTTAAAAAATCCTCAATCGTTATGGTACTTAGATGGAGTATTTGATACCATCACAACCCCTCAACATCCAAGCCGACTTGTTTATAGTGCACTTAATCATATAGCCGGTTACTATATCCGATTTCATTTATAAAACATTTTATACAACATCACTTGCCAATACAATCTATAACTCATGCAAACCTCACCGTTTTAACAAAGCATTCATGATAAGCCATAAACCAAGCATTAAGCCATGCTTCAAACCTCATGCATCAACACATGCATACAAGGATCACTTACCTAGTGCATCCTTAAACCACATGGCATCATCAACCTCATTTCATATGTTCAAAACATGCTTTAAAATAGTGTGTAAATGCAATTAAAACCAAGTGGAATCAAAGGTTCAAAACTAGCACAATCCGAGAGAGAAATTCACTTTACTTACTTCAGAACTTAGTAAAGCGTTTCAAGCTCTTACTAAGATCCCAAAATCTTTTCTAAAACATTTCCACGCTGGAAAACCAAGTTCCACTCACTAAATCATGAAAACACACTTGCCGACGCGAAAATTACATTAAAATCTAGATTAGAGGGTTAGAACGAAAATTACCTCCAATCCTTGCTTCTCCTCTAATTTGGCAAGATTTGCTTGAAGAAACTTGAAGGAAAAATGGAAGAAACCAATAAGGAAATGATAGAAACCAAAAGAGGATTTGAGAGATTAGAATTTCTGGAAAATTATGAGGAAAGAAAGGGTGTTTGGATGAAGTGAAAGTGAGAAATGAAAAGCTCGTAAAAAATTTTATTAACCGATTAACTAACTTTCCTTAATTAATTAAATAAAACCTTTTTAATTATTTAATAAACATTTAAATCATATGCCAAATTAGGAAAAGGCATAATTGCCAAGTACCTCCCTAAAGATTTAAGATTTTGACTCTTCTTGAAAAATACATTTTTTCAAACTTTTAAATCTTTACATTTTGGTCACAATCCAAAATGTACACTTTAGAAAACCTGTTTTGTAAAATTTATTGGACCAATCTCTTAAACATAATTTTAGAGGATTTTAGGAATTCTTATCATATTTTTATCCCTTTCAGAACCTTGATTTCCCTAAACCACCTTTTAAATGGTTCGAACAACCGACACCGATTCCACCGGCCCAACCCAACTCGCCAAAACATCTAAGCCCAAAAAGGAGGTGTTACATCACCCGTTGTGATGAAGACTCGAAAAAGATAGAAAACTCATGGAAGTGAAGGGTGATCACCCAAAAGGCGAGGGTTTTCCCAGCATTTATAAAAATGACTTCTTGCTTCATACATAGTTAGGCATCCCTAAGTTAAGTGCATGCCAACTTATTCCATCATAGTAATTTATCTCTTGTCACAAGGATTTGAAAGATAAATCGGGCGCCTCCCCAAAAGAGGAGTTGAATCTCGCAAGGATTTCATGTGAATGATCTCGAATTCGCTATAGTAAAATTACCCAGCGGAGGAGGCAGATACTCAAAGCTTGGGGGTTTTAAAGCGGAGTAGGAAGATACTCAAAGCTCAAGGATTTCAGAACTACCCAAAGGAGGAGGCAAATACTCGTAGCTTGGGGTTTTTAGAGCGGAGGAGGTAGATACTCAAAGCTCAAGGATTTTAGAACTACCCAGCGGAGGAGGCAGATACTCATAGCTTGGGGTTTTAGAGCGGAGGAGGCATATACTCGAAGCTTAAAGATTTCAGAACTACCCAGCGAATGAGGCAGATACTCGTAGCTTGGGGTTTTTAGAGCGGAGGAGGCAGATAATCAAAGCTCAAGGAATTCAAAACTACCCACCGAGGGAGGCAAATACTCGTAGCTTGGGGTTTTTAGAGCGGAGGAGGCATATACTCAAAGCTCAAAGATTTCAGAACTACCCAGCAGAGGAGGCAGATACTCGTAGCTTGGGGTTTTTAGAGTAGAGGAAGTAGATACTCTAAGCTCAAGGATTTTAGAACTACCCATCGGATGAGTCATATACTCGTAGCTTGGGGTTTCTAGGGCAAAGGAGGCAAATACTCATAGCTCAGGGTTTGGGAGTGAACATGGCAGATACTCGTTGTTCAAGGTCTCTGGGACAAAGGAGGCAGATACTCTTAGCTCCAGGTTCTGAAGGAGAGAAAGGGTGAACAGTTCTATATAGGAGGAACTTGCAACTCGAATTCTCCAAATAGGGAAGTAAGACAAAATTAGGGCTTATGGTCCTTGCTTTATCCTTGTTCCACAAGTATAAGTAAAGAGGGGCAACTGTAATCACTAATTTTGTCCGAGATCTTTATTTATTTATTATTATTTTTATTATTATGTTAAAATAATTGGTTGTTATTTAATTATTAACTATATATGTAGAATGTGTAATATATATGTTTATATTATATGTGGTGCATGATTATATGTGTGATATGTATATTGTTTGAATGTGTTCATTATTATTTTAAGGTCATAAGTATTTAAATGTATGTGTTGCATGTACTTATGTGTAATATTTATTTATTTTTATATGTGTTTGCATGTTGCATACGTGTCATTATGCATGTATTTATGTTAATGTGTGATTAATAGTTAAATGCACATTGCTTAGTATACCCGTGTCATTATGCATATTGGTGTTACTATTATTATTGTTATTATTATCAATATTATTATATTTGCTATTATTATTATTATCAAATTAAAAAAGGACTAATTAAAATATAAACGAGAGCTATGTATATTGATAAAAGTCTATTTACAATCCTTAAAACCCAAAATATATATGTATAACATATTCAGCCCATTTGGGCCCTAAATAATTAAAAACCCTAAATTTAAATTTGATAACCCTTGTTTCCTTACAGCCGCCACAAATCTGGACCGTTGGATCAATTTTTGATCCAACGACCACGATCAAAGCAAGGAGGCTCTTCAGATCGCGCGTGTGAATCACACGCCAACTCCCCAGATCCCAACGCGCGATTGTGCTTCACGCGCCGATCCTCCAACTTCCACACGCGAGTGTAACACACGACCTGACTGTTCGAATCCCTTATCTGCATGGCTGTGACACCGGGTTTTTTGCTGCCACCGTATGATGACCACCGGCTCCCTCACACACCAAGCATGGCCAGAAACATAAAAAAGAATGGAGATGTCAGAAGCAATCATCCGGCGAGAGGAAGTCAAACGGTTCGAGGCTTTTTCTTATTAAAATCGTACAACTTTCTGTGATTACCCAACCAATCGAACCAGAAATTCAAAGGAAAGAGATCGGAAAATGTAGAGAAGAAGAGAAGAAATAAGATGAGAGAGATAGAGATAAAACTCGATTCATTCATCAATGAGTTGGTTACATGGCAAAACAACCCTTTAACCCTAACGGTCACAAAGGACCGTGAAACGACATCGTTTCTTACTCATTACAGCTGGCTCAGTACGCATCGTTTCATTAAAAACAGAAACAACGAAAATTCAAAAGAGCAACGGTAAACACCCCTTACACTTTCGGGGAAATCTACTCCGATAGAGAAGAAGGGGAAGTCGAGATCGTCTGACCGGTGTCCTTGCATGGACGGAAAAGACCACCGAAGTAACGGCAGCGGCCTGAGAGTACGACAATGGCTACGAGTTAAGAGAAAACATAACAAAAAAGGAGAGGTTTGTTTTTGAAAAACCTAAACAGATTCCTTAAAGGGATTAATCATTTTATTAAATCTTGTCTCTTCTATTTTATTTTTTTAATTAATGCCCTATTATCTTTGTTTCTTCTTTATAGTATTTTAATGTTTTTTATACCCTTAATGTCGTTTAAATGCTACCATTAAATTGGGTAAACAATTACTTAGTATACCCGTGCATCTTATATATAATATATATGTTTTTTTTGGTTTTATACCATATTTATATGTATACATTATATGCTTTATATGTAATATATGGTTTGCATAATATATAGTTTTTTATATGATATATAGTTTGATTGTATAAAACAATGATTTTCAATATAATATATAGTATATATATGATATAAGGTTTTCTCATGTAATATAGTCCTTTTTAGATATGCTTTTAATATACAAATATTCTAAGATATGTTTGTAATGTTTGTTTAGTATAGGTTGCTTATGTTGTTTTAATACGATGGTTGTCATGCATTTTTAAATTGTCATTCATATGATCATTAATATTTTCATGGCATGTAATTAATTTAACCATACAAAAGGAGGTATCTATTAACCCCGGTATTTGTGTCAAAACAGTCCGAACTCAATGGATGTGGACCATATATGTGAGTTAATCATTACTGTCTCGAGGTAAGCGATAATCTGAAAACGGAAAACATCATTCTTAAATAGTTGCATCACACATAAAGGCGACATACGAATATCGAACCTTAAATTAACATGACAGTCAGGCTTATTCGATGTCGGTTTAATCTATTGTCCGATGTATCGTCATCCTTATTAATTAAATGTCCAATTAATTTGAACCCATTAATTTGATAAAGCCCGTTCAAAAACAAATTAATTTTCAATTAAGTACACCAAATTAAATTTGTTTTAAATTTCAATAAGTTTCTTCGATCAAAAGCAACAAATATTTTGGTACCGATTTCCGGGCGTGTTGGGGGTGCTAATCCTTCCCTACTCCCAACCAGCTCCCGAACCGTTTTTTAGAACGAATCTCTGGTTTTATGGTTTCTGGCCTACCTACGTGGCCGGTGGCGACTCCAAATGTTTTTTTATAAAAATTTAATCTTTTACAAGTTTTATTATTTCTGCATTAAAAAGGCAAATCGAATAAATATATAAATAACTCGTAAGTGATTTTTCATTCCACTAAAAAAACAAAACAAACGTCACTACAAATGGTATGGCTTTTTCCTAGTCATGCTTGGTCAATTCTATAATAGTATTTTATTGTAATTTGGGTCAAATCTGCCTTTACAAACACTGATGATCAATTCTCTAACTCAAGTCATAAATAACCGAACATATAATCAAAAATGAGAATCCCGTCTACTGTCGAACGTCGAAAATAAAATCAAACACGAGAATCGAGTTTACTTTTAACCAAGTAATGAACGATAAATGAACATTATGCTTCAACAATCTTAACTGAAACAACTTACATGAATCGAACACATCTTTTCTTTGAAAAAACTATATTTATATGAGAACCTCAAAATCAACATGTTTATTATCGAGGGAATGTCCTGTTTATATACATAAAGATGTAACTATATCTGTTACAGTTAACACATACTTAACTGAAATACTAATGGAATGCTTCATACACACTACCGAATTACACAAGGTGGAGTTAAAGGGCACAATCACAATCCTTCAACACCCGTGATAGAGATTAATGGTACAATCACAACCCCTCAACATCACTCATCGGTAGTTGTATAATTCCACTAACGAGAGTACGGGACACAAACCACAAGATTCACATACGAGATTAAACCATCCACCGTTGTGATCTTAGCCTCAATCGTTAGGGTACTTGGATGGAGTTTATGGCACAATCACAACCCCTCGACATCCAAGGCGATTTTATTAACAGTGCACCCAATCCTATAGCCGACTAACTATATGCGATTAAAGTGACCAAAACCATTTACCATCACTTGCAAATATAATCATTAATCATCATTGATTCATTGTTTTACAAGCATAAACCATAATGCCATTTTCACAAGCATTAACTTGCTTAAAACCAAATGCATAAATCATATAAACTCAAGGATCACTTACCACGTGCATCCTTAACAAAATGGCATTTACAACCAGCAACATCATTACTTAAAACATGCTTTAAAACAATAATCAAACCACATTTAAAACAAGTGCATTTTAGACCAAAACATAGCACATTCCGAGAGAGACTTATAATTTACTTACTCTTGAGCTTAGCTAAGTGTTTCAAACTTGCACTAAGCTCCCAAGACCATGCTCAAAGCATTAAAAGCTGGAAAATCCATTCCCACTCACCGATACGCGAAGCCTTGCTCGCCAACACAAAAATTACTCTTCTGGAGCCTCCAACAACGTCTCGTTTGCTCCCGGATCAAGATCCCCTATTTTCACACCATCAAAACAAAGATCCAAATGCATTAAAATGCATTTCAACACCAACAACCAATCACAATCTCGTAGCTCACCCAAATTACACCAATTTACCTATCCGAAACAACCGAAAACTCAATCGATTGCTTCCTAAGCCAAGCCAAGCCAAAATACCTCACTTCCAATCAATTTACCCATCCCAAAACCACGTTCAAAGCGTTTCAAAGCTGGAAAATCCTTTTCCACTCACCGATACGTGAAACTTCTCTTGCTACGCGAAGATCACTCGTCTGAAGTCTCTAAAAATGCTTCGCTTGCTTCAGAATCAAGATCCCCTGTTTTTAGATGTAACCCCTTTAGCCCGACCTAGACGCTTAACACGAACTACGAAGATTACACGGGGAAAAGCAAAGTCAACCCGAAAGTCAACCTTGATTAACGACCTTTTTTTTTCTTTTTTTCTTTTCTAAATGCATTATTAACCTATGTGAACACTCAAGATCACAAGAAAGAAAAGGCATAGCGATCGTAAATCATTTAGGGGTTTAATTGCGCAAATTAAACATTTAGGGACCAAAACATAAATTTTGCAAAATACGAGGACCTTGCAGATTTTAAGTTTGCCAATATTCAATAAGTCATATTTCATGCATCTTTGTCAAATATCAACTTAATTAGACATTCCAAACTCAACCAATTGCATCCACAATCATCAAGGACTAAAACTTAAGAAACAAGAACTTGGAACAATTCAAAATGTAGTCCAACGGTCGAGTGTTTCGAAACGCTGATCCCTGTATCAAAACGGCCGTATCGAAACTGGACTGACCGTTTCGGTACTCGGGCCCGTTCCGAAACTCGTATCGGAACATGGTTCTCCAGTAGCTAAAGTGTTCCAAAACACTCTTACCCGTTCCGAAACAGTTAAGGGTGTTTCGATACACCCTGGCCTGCAACTACACATTTTTTCTGGTTTTTCACATCTTTACACATTCAAACACATCCCAATTCATACCATATCACACCCACAACATGATTAAACATCAAAGAACATTATTATGAAGCTTAAGCTAAAGCATGACATCAAGCATGATATCATCGAGTCTATAAGCATGCTCCCTAGTCATAAAAACCAAATAAGAGCCTCAAGCCTCAGGCCAAACCAAATAGGATAATTACAATCCTCAAAAACCATATTAAACTTGCAACAACAATAGGGAGTTCAAAACACATCCCCCAAAATCAACCATAGGTCCCCATTGCCAAATATCACTACTAAAGCATATGAAAACATCACCATACATGAACTTCTAACTTCCTTGGATGTTCTTAGCCTCCTTTCTGCTCAAAAACGTCTTAATTATCTGCATTGCTGGTAAAAGAGAGCGTAAGCACATTTGCTTAGTGAGGCGAGCTCTAAGGAAAACCAACACAACAATGCATCTTTAAACCCTTTCTCAAAAACCATTTTCTACAACATGCTCTTTCTATCTCATGCTTGAAAACCATTTCAAAGCAACTCTCCATTTGAATACACAAGTACCTTTATTCTATCTCATGCATTAAACCAATGCAAATCTCATGGCAAAGCCATACACATGCTTAATGAAAACAAAAGCATTTCATACTATAAATCTCATATGCATTTCTCATAGCATAAATCATCTCAACATTTGGTAGATGTGAAACAAATACAATTTCATATATTGAAATTTCATATTACATCTTTACTCGGATATGCAGATTAGCTTGACTCAAGGTCAAGTCCTACCCCCGATGGTATCTCTCATCATCAGATTCTCACTTTGGATCGGGATGACACTACCCCCATTGCCCGACTCCAAAGAGCACGTACGAATTTTTAGTTTATAGTGCACTCTCATCCTATTGGTCGACCAATTATATCCGGTAATTATCTCATCATTTATGCCAATATATTATATCAAAAACATCATCTCACCTACTATTTTGATGCAACATTTCACAAATCTTTCTCATCTCATTTCAAAACCATATCTCATGCTTTGCATTAAATCAACATCTCAAAACTCTTTAGTACAACATGCTATCTCATGAAAACTCTACAAAGCATCATCTCATGCTACAAATCATGCATAAAACAGTAGGAATTTGTCTATCTCAAAACAAGAGCATGTAAAAGCATTTAGGGGCATCAACCACATATTTGAGAGAAAATCTAGCCTTACTTACTTCCGGACTTAGGATGGTGTTTCAAACCAATCCTAAATCCCCAAATCATGTTTCTTTGTGCCTCAAGGACTTCTAAAACCATTTGCACTCACTGATTACGTTTCGTTTGCATGCCGAAACGATATCTAAGCTTCTGGCACTTCCGGATCAACACCAAAAGCGTTCGAAGATGTCTCCCCTATTTATTACACATAAGAGCAGAGGATTAATGCATCATCTTGCATTGAAATCACCAGCCACTCAAACAAACTCGCTGCTCTACTCGAAAACACCATTTTAGCTACCAAAAGCAACCGAAATCATCTCCAAACTTTCCCAAAACAAAGCCCAGCCAAGATCTATCAATTCTAATAATTTCAAAACCTCAATCAACACCAAAAACCATCATAAACACGTCCTTATGTCTCCAGCAACAACAGAACAAGAAGAACACTCCAAAAACCACAAATCTAACATGTAAAACTTAGGAATCCAAACCTATTCGGGATTTGTTTGATAAAACCTCATTTATAACATCAATTATCATCCAAAATACATTAGAAATCAACCTCAAAACAGAGTCTAACCAAGAGTTACGAAAATCATCAAGATCTCACCAAGAATCTTGAGTTTTACCACAATTTCATGTTTCTAACATTAAACCAACTCAAAAATCATTAACAAAGGATTGATAACTTGGGAATTTCAGTAAAGAACTGATCATTAGAGGAGAAGGAAAAAGCTTACCTCTAATGGCTGATTTCTCCTCAATTTGGGCAAGATTTCTTGAAAATCCAAAGTAAAAACAAAAGGTTTTGATGAGGTAAAGATTAGGAATCCTTAGGAGAATGAAATCTCAACAAAAGAGATTAAAATCAAAGGTTAATTGGTGAGGGAAATGTGTTTGGCTGAGTGGAAATTGAGAGAAAATGAAATGAGAGAAAACTAACGTATGGTAGTTGTGAAAAAGTCAACTTATACTTTCTTTTTAATTCTCCTTTATTCTTTAATTAAAACATTATTAGAAACTGCCAAATTAAAGAGAAATCTGATAAAAAAATTGGTAAAATTAGCTTCTTAAAGATTCAAAGTTTCAATCCTTTACAAAACAGTCACTAGTCAACTTTTGCAAAAACTGCAATTTGGTCACTACACTGAAATGTAGTATTTCCAAATCAAATTTTGTAAAATTGTTTTCACCATAACCTTTAATATAATAAATGAGAATTTTTAGATATTCTTCCATATTTTAAAAGCATCCCGAACTAGGTGTTCCCTAAGCCTCCCTTAAAGATTCGAACCATTCTCAACCGGCCCGATTCAACCTCTAAAACATCTAGGCCCAAAACCAGGGTGTTACATTAGAGCATCAAAACATAGATCCAAATGCATTAAAAATGCATTTCAACACCAACAACAAAACACAAACTCGTTGCCCAGCAAAACTACACCAATTTACCCATCCGAAACAACCGAAAACTCAATCAATTGCTTCCTAAACCAAGCCCAGCCAACATACATCACATCTAACCATTAATAAACATCAAAACACATCTAAAAACAACATAAACCCTTCCTTATACCTCCAACAAGCAGATCACCATCAAAACACCTAAAAAACCGAACTAAAACTATCAAAAAACTCAAGGATATCAAGGATTTTGGGATTTATATCATCAAAGCTCTTTTTCAACATTATAATCAACTCAAAACCCAATTAGAATCAATCTAAAATAGAGCTCATCAACAACACTCCGAAATCAAGATTTAAACCATTATTTTACAAGATTTTGATCTTAAATCAAAACTATAATTAAAACTCAGTTAAAACAACATTTAGGAGTCAATAATCTTTGGAATTTCAATAAAGAACCTAGATTACAGGTTGAGAATGAGATTTACCTCCAATCCTTGCCTTCCTTAAAGATTGACAAGTTTTTGCTCTACAAACCTTGAAGAAATTGAAGAGAATTCTTGGAAAATGATGAGAAACTAAAGAGAGAGTGTTTGGGAGAAAAGAAATATGGAGAGGAGGTTGAGAAAATGGGTTTTGCAGAAAATGAGAATTAAAAGTTAGTTACGTGAAATAAACCCCCCTATTTACCTTTTTATTAATTAAAATAAAATCCATTTTAAATCAATTATATTAAAACTCTTTTAAAACACATGTCAATTTAAGGGAAGGTGTAATTGCACAAAAGCTCCCTAAAGATTCTAAAATTTTTGACTCCTCTTTTGAATTTGCATTTTCCCACAGTTTTAAAACTTTACATTTTGGTCACTACCCAAAATGTACCACTTCCAAAACTCATTTTATAAAATTGATTTGACCAACCTCTTAAACACGATTTTAGATGATTTTATCAATTTTTGTCATATTTTTATCCTTTCCCAATCCTTGATTTCCCAAAACCACTTAATAAGATTCGAACCGTTTCCGACCGGCCCGATCCGATGTCTAAAACATCTAGGCCCAATGCCAGGGCGTTACAATTTCATCACAATCAGACCATCCAAACTCGTTTAATTGCATGCCCGAAGTTCAGGGACTAAAATGCAACATTTTCGACTTTCCAAGATTCCATTCAACCGAATTAACGGTCAGGTACCGATACCCTATGGACCTGTATCGATACTCGGGGTGATAGTAGCCAAGTTTGGGAAAATTATATCAATAAACATTCTCGAGTATCGGTACGCCCTTCGAACATCGTCCAGACATATCGATACGCTTCTCATTCATACCGATACTCCTGGACCATTTGGGCACCAATTATGCTTATGTGCATTGATACTCAAGCCCGAGTATCGATACCCATACCAAATGTATACCAAAAACAGCCTCAAACATACATCTAACATCATCAAATCATCACCAAAAGCTATAACCAAAAGCTATAGGCTACCAAAAGGTAACCCCCTTAACCCGGCCTAGACGGTTGACCCGAATTAAGAAGATTACATTGGGAAAACCAAAGTCAACCCGAAAGTTAACCTTGATTAACGAACCTTTTTTCCTTTTAATCTTGTCTAGATGCACATTTACCCTAGATATGTTCACAAGATCAGCATACTCAAAGATCATAACCATCATAGAACATTCAGGGACTCAATTGCACAAATTACAACTTTAGGGACCAAATTGTAAATTCTGAAAATTATAGGGACTTAACCCAAATTAAAGTTACCAATATGAAATTTATCATCTTACATGCTTCTCTGCCAAATTTCAGCTCAAACGGACATCTCAAACTCATTCAATTGCAATAACAAGTTTTAGGACCAAAACGCAAACATTTCAAAACATATAACCATCAAATTCAGAGCCCAACGGTCGAGTGTTCCGAAACAGGAAGGACCTGTTCCGAAACGCGGGACCGTTCCGAAACGGGTTTCGAAACAAGGCTTGGCAGTGGCATTTCCGTTCCGGAACGGTTCCTCCCGTTTCGGTACGCCTAGGCCATTTCAGGCCCCTGTTCCGAAACGGTAGCACCCGTTCTGATACGGCCTGCTCAGATTGCAAAAAATTTGCTGGTTTATCACAAAATTGACCTATCAAACATGCTCCAAATGCAACCAAATTATACCAGCAAGTCATTCAACATTCAAGGAACATAATTGCATCAACCAAACATCAACATGGCATCAATTATGAAAATCCCCAAATCTATAGGCATGCTTCCTACTTAGAAAACCATTCAAGCATCAGAATACCAAAACCACCTCACAAAGGCCAATTACAAGTTCCAACATCATTAACAACATAAAACCAACTTAGGGAGTCCAAAACATCTCCCAAAACATCAACATAGGTCCCCCATTGCCAAATACCCAAAAGCTAATAGTTTTAGGAAAATGTTCACCATACATGAGCTTAAAACTTCTCTTGGATGCTTGGCTTCCTTGCTGCCCCAAAATGCACTTCAATGCTCTGCATTATTGGTTTAAGAAAAGAGAGAGAGCGTAAGCAATAGCTTAGTGAGGAATGCTCATTTAAAACCATACAATAATGCACTTATAAAACACATGTATAAACCTTAGTTCAAACATCATTTGTACATGCACATAAGCATTAAAACAAGAATCTCATGCTTCAAGTTCATAACATGTCATATTGGCCACAAGTGATACATTCAACATAAGACTCACATATGGACTTTTAAACACCATTGTGATCTTATAAATTTCAAAGGACCACACATGGACTTTTAAACACCATTGTGTCCTTAACGAGAATCATCCATGGACTTTTAAACACTATGACAAGGACCACCCAAGGACTTTTAAACACCTTTGTGTCCTTAACAAGAATCACCCAAGGACTTTTAAACACCTTGGTGTTCTTAAATAAACAAGGCTTACACAAGGAATTTTAACCACCTTTGTAACCCTAACCAAGAACCAACCATGGACTTTTAAACACCATGTTGTTCTTAAATACACAAGACTCACCCAAGGAATTTTAACCACCTTGGTGATCTTAACCAAGAACCAACCATGGACTTTTAACCACCATGTTGTTCTTAAATAAACAAGGCTCACACAAGGACTTTTAACCACCTTTGTGGCCTTAACCATCACTTGCCAATATGCATCATTAACCACAATATTCCACTGTTTTAAAGCATTTAACAAAGCCATAAACATCATGCATCAATTATGCACCAAAACCACATTTAACAATGTTCAAAAACAAGAATCTCTTACCTTGAGCATTCTTCAACACATGGCTTATAAAATCAGCAACTAACATGCCAAAATATGCTTTCAAAACAGAATTTAAAACATGCAAACAACCACATTGCATACAACCAATCCATGGTTCATCATCAAGAGAGTTTTTCCGAAAACTTACTCTTGAGCTTAGCTAAGTTGCTTAGACTTAAACTAAGCTCCCAAACCTTCAAAACATTGGTTCCAAAGCTGAAAACCAAAATCCACTCACCGATTCCGTTTCGCCACTTGTCGAAACACCAATCAAGCTTCCGGATCACCACCACTAGGATCCAAAGATGACTCCCCTGTTTTAAACACATCAAAGCAGAGGATTAATGCATCATCATGCATTAATATCTTCAATGAAAGCACCTAAACTCGCTGCTCTCATCCACACTCCATTTTCGGCTACCAAACACAACCGAAAATGCATCCAAACAACTCCACAACACTACCCAGCCAAGATCCATCAAATCTAAACATCCTTAAACATCAATTAACATCCAAAAGGATCTAGCCACGTCCTTATACCTCCAGCTATAACAGATCATCATGATCACTCCAAAAACCATCAAAAACTCAAGTAAAACTTAGGAAATTCAACCTATCCGGGATTGCATTGATTAAACCTCAATTCCTCATCAAATATACATTCATTTAACATCAAAAAGACACCTCAAATCACTGCTCAAACAGATCATACGAATTTTAACAAAAATCAACCAAATCTTGCATTTTAAAGCCAAGATCAAGAACACATCTATAAAACCTTTTATAAATCACAAATTAAGGATTGAGAACTTGGGAATTTCAGTAAAGAACTGAGGATTTAGAGGAGAAGGACGTTCATACCTCTAAACTTGAGTTTCTCCCTTTTTGGAACCAAAATTCTTGAAAATCCACTTAGCAAATGATAAGGTTTTGATGAAGAGATGCTTAGAGATCAAAAGAGAATGGAAATGTGTTATTTAGATGACAAAATCAGAGGAAAAAGCTCTGGAGAAATGTGTTTGGTTTGAGAGAAAAGATGAGAGAAAATGAAAATGAAAAAATGTGGAAAAGTTAGTTGGAAACTTAGGAAAATATCTTCCCTCCCTTTTCCTTTATTTTAAAACCAATAATAAATCATTTAATATTTAGGAAAAATCTGGAGAAACTCCCATTGGGTAAATAGCTCCTTAAAGATTCAAAGTTTCAATCCTTTTTAAAACAGTCACGCAGTTTTCAAAAATTACATTTTGGTCACTAACCCAAAATGTCACCCTTCCAAACCTTATTTTGTAAAATTGACTTCACCATTCTCTTATATATAATAAAAGAGGATTTTAAAACATTTCTCCATATTTTTAATGCAACCCGAACTAGGCTTTCCTAATTTCACCTTTTATATTCGAACCGCAACCCGACCGGTCCGGTCCAAACCCAAAACTTCTAAGCCCAAAACCGGGGCGTTACAACTCTCCCCCCCCTTAAGAAATTTCATCCTCGAAATTTACCTGAAGGAAAGAGGTACGGAAACTGCTTCAACATGTCATCCTTCCGTTCCCACGTGGCTTCCTCAACACCACGATGCTTCCACAACACCTTTACCAACTCAATGGTCTTGCCTCGAAGAACCTTGCTATCCGAATCCAGAATCCTCATAGGTTCCTCATCATAGGTCAAATCCGGATTCAGTTCCACTTCTTCCACAGGCATCACATGCGAAGGATCCGATCTATACTTCCGGAGCATAGAAACATGAAACACATCATGAATCTTTTCCAACTCTTGAGGTAACCTCAACTTGTACGCAACAGGACCCACACACTCAATCACCTCGTATGGTCCAATGTACCTAGGGCTCAACTTACCCTTACGGCCAAACCTCATCACCTTTTTCCAAGGCGAAACCTTCAAAAACACATGGTCACCCACCGCATACTCAATCTCCTTACGCTTCAAATCCGCGTAAGACTTTTGCCGATCAGAAGCTGCCTTCAAACGCTCACAAATGAGCTTCACCTTCTCAGTGGTTCCTTTCAACAAAGCTGGCATCGAAACCAACTTCTGACCCGTTTCAGCCCAACAAAGAGGAGTCCTACACTTCCTCCCGTACAAAGCTTCATAAGGTGCCATTTGAATACTTGCTTGATAACTATTGTTATAGGCAAACTCCACCAAAGGCAAATGTTTCTCCCAAGAGCCTTGGAACTCAATCACGCAGCACCTCAACATATCCTCCAAAATCTGGATAACACGCTCGGACTGACCATCCGACTGAGGATGATAAAATGTACTGAAATTCAACCGTGTACCCAAAGCTTGATGCAAACACTGCCAGAAATGC
Organism: Hibiscus tridactylites; assembly: GCA_958450335.1. Classification (NCBI taxonomy): domain Eukaryota; kingdom Viridiplantae; phylum Streptophyta; class Magnoliopsida; order Malvales; family Malvaceae; genus Hibiscus; species Hibiscus tridactylites. Next base: position 58,384,735 of record OY288267.1, on the reverse strand, counting down.
GATGTAAACCTCGAATCCCTATCCGACAAAATTGACTTAGGCACACCATGCAGCCGCACAATCTCAGCAGTGTACAGCTCCGCAAGCTTATCCAAAGAATACATATTATGCACAAGCAAGAAATGCGCACACTTCGTCAGGCGATCCACAATCACCCACACCGAATTCTTCTTCGATGGCGACAAGGGCAAACCAGATACAAAATCCATGGTAATCCTTTCCCACTTCCATTCAGGAATTCTCAACGGTTGCAACAACCCTGAAGGAACCTGATGCTCAGCCTTAACTCGCTGACACACCATGCACTTGCTCACAAACTCCGCAACATCCTTCTTTAAACCCACCCAATAGTACTCATCACGAAGATCACGATACATCTTAGTACTACCAGGGTGCATAGCAAAAGGACTACTATGACCTTCAGTCAGAATAGCAAGCCTCAATTCAGCATCATTGGGCACTACTATCCGACTCCCAAAACACAACACTCCATCATCATTGAAACAGAAATCTGAAGGCCTACCCTCCGCGATATCCTGAACATGCGGTACCAAGGAATCATCCAACAACTGCTTTTCCTTGATCAGCTGAACCAAAGATGGTTTCACTTGCAACTCAGCCACAAGACCACCATCGCGCGAAATACTCAAACTGGCAAACATAGCCCTCAACTCAACAGCTACCTTCCTACTCAAGGCATCCGCTACAACATTAGCTTTTCCAGGGTGATACTCAATCGTCAAATCATAATCCTTGAGCAACTCCACCCAACGTCGCTGCCTAAGATTCAACTCCTTCTGAGACATCAAATACTTCAAACTCTTGTGATCCGTGTACGCAGTACACTTCTCACCATACAGGTAATGTCTCCAGATCTTCAAAGCAAAAACCACCGCAGCCAACTCAATATCATGCGTAGGATAATTGCGCTCATGCACCTTCAACTGCCGCGATGCATAAGCCACCACCTTACCCTCTTGCATCAACACACATCCCAAACCAACATAGGACGCATCACTATAGACCACAAACTCTTTCCCTGATTCAGGTTGAACCAAGATAGGAGCTTGCGTCAAAGCTGCCTTAAGCTTCTCAAAAGCCTGCTGTCTCGCTTCCGTCCACTAATACTTAACATCCTTCTGCAACAACTTTGTCAAAGGTGCAGCAATCTTAGAAAACCCATCCACAAACCTCCGGTAGTATCCCGCCAAACCAAGGAAACTACGAACCTCATGAACAGACTTAGGAACCTTCCAATTCATCACCGCTTCAATCTTCTGAGGATCAACACGAATCCCTTCAGCAGAAACCACATGCCCAAGAAACACCACTTCACTTAGCCAGAACTCACACTTGCTCAGCTTGGCATAAAGCTGATTCTCCAACAAAGCTTGCAACACAATCCTCAAATGCTCTTCATGCTCCTCCTCAGTACGCGAGTACACGAGGATACCATCGATGAACACCACAACAAACTTATCCAGGTATTCATGAAACACACGATTCATCATGTCCATGAAAGCTGCAGGAGCATTTGTCAAACCAAACGGCATCACAAGGAACTCATAATGCCCATACCTTGTCCTGAAAGCTGTCTTAGGCACATCCACATCCTTCACCTTCAACTGGTAATACCCTGACCTCAAGTCAATCTTAGAGAACACATCTGCTCCCCGAAATTGATCAAAGAGATCATCGATTCTCGGCAAAGGATACCGATTCTTGATAGTCAACTTGTTCAGCTGACGATAATCAATGCACATTCTCATAGTGCCATCCTTCTTCTTCACAAACAAGACCGGTGCACCCAAGATGACACACTCGGCCGAATGAACCCACGATCAAGCAACTCTTGCAACTGCATCTTCAGCTCCTTCAACTCTTTAGGTGCCATTCTATAAGGGGTAATGGACATAGGAGTTGTATTCTCATACAGCTCAATCCCAAACTCCACCTCACGATTAGGAGGTAATCCAGGCAACTCCTCAGGAAACACACCAGGAAACTCCCGCACAACCCTGATATCTTGCACACACAACTCCTTAGAGCTAGGATTCATCACAAAAGCTAGATAAGCTTCACAACCTTGCCTCAGCATCCGGCTCGCCTCCAAAGTAGACACCACATTGGCAAGAAACTTCGCATTCTCACCAACCACAACTACCTCATAATCATCCGCAAGCTTCAACGAAACTCGCTTATTTTCACAATCCACTACAGCACGATGCTCAGCAAGCCAATCCATACCAAGGATTACATCAAAACCATAGAAAGGTAACTCTATAAGGTCAACAGGAAAAACATGATCTTGAACAACCAAAGGACATCTTCTATAAAGCTTTCGAGTCAGAACAGTCTCACTAAAAGAACTAGTGACACGCACACCAACATCCAAAGACTCAACAGGCAAACCAAGCAATTCAGCATGCTCACGCAATATGTATGAGTGCGTAGATCCAGAATCAATCAAGGAAAGTAATGACAAGGATTGCAAAGTAAAAGTACCTGCGATCACATCCGCGTCATTCCTCCCCTCCCGCTGAGCATACACCCTGGCTTGACCGCCACCCTCAGGCTGAATAGCCACAACATGGGCCACACCCCGACCACCTTCCTCTCTCCGCTGAAAGTTACCACGGCCGCGCCCACGACCTCTCTGTGGTGCAACAACAACAGGAGCACGCACTTGGCCACCAGCCAACATAGGACACTCTCTCCTGATGTGATCCGTAGATCCACAGTTCCAGCACGCATTACCAGCTGCCACAACAGGAGCTTGCACCTCCCTCACAGCTCGAGGACAATCACGTTTCATATGGCCACGCGAACCACATGTCCAACATGCATTCGGATCAACTCTAGCGTTGCCTCCCCGAGCAGGCGTACCACCACCTCGCTTAGTTGAGGACTGATACTTCTGATCACGTCCCCTCTTGTTCCGTCCACCACCAGAACTATATTCAGCAGCTCGCTTACCAACACTTGACCCAGCACTTCTAGCAGATAAACCCAAGTTCATCTCAATATCCTTGGCTCGGCCCACCAGCACATCAAAATCATCATACTCGGTAGCCAGCACATACATCTTTACATCCGTTACCAAACCATAACGGAACCTTTCACACCTCTCCCGCTCGTCCGGAACAAGCTCAAGTGCGTACTGACTGAGTCGAACAAACTGTACTTCATACTCAGCCATAGACATGCTCCCCTGGGTAAGAGACATGAACTCCCTTTTCTTTTCATCTAGGTACCTCACACCTAGATACCTTCTCTTGAACGCGTTCTGAAAGAACGTCCAAGTTACATCAGCTTCCGCCACTCCAGCGATTGTGGTTGTCCACCACGTGTATGCATCATCTTGCAGCAATGATACTACACAACCCAGCTTCTGCACATCAGTGCAACTCATCTGACCCAAGATTCTCTTGGTACTCTCTAACCAAGACTCCGAACCTTCAGCTGACAAACCCCTGAACTCAGTCCCTCCCAGACTGCGCAGACGTTCCAAGGGTAGTCTAACTCCAGCATCTCCCTGATGCCCAGCTCCTTGAGCTCCAGCTACTGCCGCTCGAAAAGCACCAGCAATAGCTTGAACCAACATGGTCATGTCAGGTATAGCTTGCCCCTGACCAACCTCAGGTCCTGCGACCCCAGCACCAGCTGCAGCACCAGCTCTTCCACCCTCAGCACCACCACCACCCGGTGGAGGAGGTAAATCCATAGCATTCTCAACGTTCTCTTCATTTTCGTTCTGAGCCGTAGCTCGCGTACTAACCCCCACTTCTCTACGAGGTGCCATTCACTAACAATGCAATCACAATGCAATAAAAACAAGTCAGGCTCAGCAAGGTAAGCAATCCAGGTACTCAAGCTCATTTTCACTTAAAAACAACATCAGTATATTAGCTTTGATTTGGCAATGGGTACCCACAACATGCTTCTCCACAGCATACACCACAATTGCAACATATTTACAATTCACTCAACATGATTTCACTCAACAAGCATACAAAGCATACATACTTTAATCATTCACATAAACATTCCCAATTACTCGAGAACTTAGTTCTGATTCCACCAAATGTAACCCCCTTAACCCGACCTAGACGGTTGACCCGAATTAAGAAGATTACACGGGGAAAACCAAAGTCAACCTGAAAGTCAACCTTGATTAACGACCCTTTTTTTCCTTTTAATCTTGTCTCGATGCACATTTACCCTAGATATGTTCACAAGATCAGCATACTCAAAGATCATAACCATCATAGAACATTCAGGGACTCAATTGCACAAATTACAACTTTAGGGACCAAATTGTAAATTCTGAAAATTATAGGGACTTAACCCAAATTAAAGTTACCAATATGAAATTTATCATCTTACATGCTTCTCTGCCAAATTTCAGCTCAAACGGACATCTCAAACTCATTCAATTGCAATAACAAGTTTCAGGACCAAAACGCAAACATTTCAAAACATATAACCATCAAATTCAGAGCCCAACGGTCGAGTGTTCCGAAACAGGAAGGACCTGTTCCGAAACGCGGGACCGTTCCGAAACGGGTTTCGAAACAAGGCTTGGCAGTGGCATTTCCGTTCCGGAACGGTTCCTCCCGTTTCGGTACGCCTAGGCCATTTCAGGCCCCTGTTCCGAAACGGTAGCACCCGTTCCGATACGGCCTGCCCAGATTGTAGAAAATTTGCTGGTTTATCACAAAATTGACCTATCAAACATGCTCCAAATGCAACCAAATTATACCAGCAAGTCATTCAACATTCAAGGAACATAATTGCATCAACCAAACATCAACATGGCATCAATTATGAAAATCCCCAAATCTATAGGCATGCTTCCTACTTAGAAAACCATTCAAGCATCAAAATACCAAAACCACCACACAAAGGCCAATTACAAGTTCCAACATCATTAACAACATAAAACCAACTTAGGGAGTCCAAAACATCTCCCAAAACATCAACATAGGTCCCCCATTGCCAAATACCCAAAAGCTAATAGTTTTAGGAAAATGTTCACCATACATGAGCTTAAAACTTCTCTTGGATGCTTGGCTTCCTTGCTGCCCCAAAATGCACTTCAATGCTCTGCATTATTGGTTTAAGAAAAGAGAGAGAGCGTAAGCAATAGCTTAGTGAGGAATGCTCATTTAAAACCATACAATAATGCACTTATAAAACACATGTATAAACCTTAGTTCAAACATCATTTGTACATGCACATAAGCATTAAAACAAGCATCTCATGCTTCAAGTTCATAACATGTCATATTGGCCACAAGTGATACATTCAACATAAGACTCACATATGGACTTTTAAACACCATTGTGATCTTATAAATTTCCAAGGACCACACATGGACTTTTAAACACCATTGTGTCCTTAACGAGAATCATCCATGGACTTTTAAACACCATGACAAGGACCACACAAGGACTTTTAAACACCTTTGTGTCTTTAACAAGAATCACCCAAGGACTTTTAAACACCTTGGTGTTCTCAAATAAACAAGGCTTACACAAGGAATTTTAACCACCTTTGTAACCTTAACCAAGAACCAACCATGGACTTTTAAACACTATGTTGTTCTTAAATACACAACTCACCCAAGGAATTTTAACCACCTTGGTGATCTTAACCAAGAACCAACCATGGACTTTTAACCACCATGTTGTTCTTAAATAAACAAGGCTCACACAAGGACTTTTAACCACCTTTGTGACCTTAACCATCACTTGCCAATATGCATCATTAACCACAATATTCCACTGTTTTAAAGCATTTAACAAAGCCATAAACATCATGCATCAATTATGCACCAAAACCACATTTAACAATGTTCAAAAACAAGAATCTCTTACCTTGAGCATTCTTCAACACATGGCTTATAAAATCAGCAACTAACATGCCAAAATATGCTTTCAAAACAGAATTTAAAACATGCAAACAACCACATTGCATACAACCAATCCATGGTTCATCATCAAGAGAGTTTTTTCGAAAACTTACTCTTGAGCTTAGCTAAGTTGCTTAGACTTAAACTAAGCTCCCAAACCTTCAAAACATTGGTTCCAAAGCTGAAAACCAAAATCCACTCACCGATTCCGTTTCGCCAATTGTCGAAACACCAATCAAGCTTCCGGATCACCACCACTAAGATCCAAAGATGACTCCCCTGTTTTAAACACATCAAAGCAGAGGATTAATGCATCATCATGCATTAATATCTTCAATGAAAGCACCTAAACTCGCTGCTCTCATCCACACTCCATTTTCGGCTACCAAACACAACCAAAAATGCATCCAAACAACTCCACAACACTACCCAGCCAAGATCCATCAAATCTAAACATCCTTAAACATCAATTAACATCCAAAAAGGATCTAGCCACGTCCTTATACCTCCAGCTATAACAGATCATCGTGATCACTCCAAAAACCATCAAAAACTCAAGTAAAACTTAGAAAATTCAACCTATCCGGGATTGCATTGATTAAACCTCAATTCCTCATCAAATATACATTCATTTAACATCAAAAAGACACCTCAAATCACTGCTCAAACAGATCATACGGATTTTAACAAAAATCAACCAAATCTTGCATTTTAAAGCCAAGATCAAGAACACATCTATAAAACCTTTTATAAATCACAAATTAAGGATTGAGAACTTGGGAATTTCAGTAAAGAACTGAGGATTTAGAGGAGAAGGACGTTCATACCTCTAAACTTGAGTTTCTCCCTTTTTGGAACCAAAATTCTTGAAAATCCACTTAGCAAATGATAAGGTTTTGATGAAGAGATGATTAGAGATCAAAAGAGAATGGAAATGTGTTATTTAGATGATAAAATCAGAGGAAAAAGCTCTGGAGAAATGTGTTTGGTTTGAGAGAAAAGATGAGAGAAAATGAAAATGAAAAAATGTGGAAAAGTTAGTTGGAAACTTAGGAAAATATCTTCCCTCCCTTTTCCTTTATTTTAAAACCAATAATAAATCATTTAATATTTAGGAAAAATCTGGAGAAACTCCCATTGGGTAAATAGCTCCTTAAAGATTCAAAGTTTCAATCCTTTTTAAAACAGTCACGCAGTTTTCGAAAATTACATTTTGGTCACTAACCCAAAATGTCACCCTTCCAAACCTTATTTTGTAAATTTGACTTCACCAATCTCTTATATATAATAAAAGAGGATTTTAAAACATTTCTCCATATTTTTAATGCAACCCGAACTAAGCTTTCCTAATTTCACCTTTTATATTCGAACCGCAACCCGACCGGTCCGGTCCAAACCCAAAACTTTTAAGCCCAAAACCGGGGCGTTACACAAAAGAAAAAGTAAAGCACTAAAACAATTATAATGACCTCTTACAAACCAGGAAAAGCACACATAACTTGCTACCACACAAGGGAGTCCAAAATACATCTCTCTAAAACAATCCATTAAATCTCATTGCCATATATCATTACTAAAGGTAAATGTAAAACATCATACTTGAGCTTTTCTACTCCATGGATTCCTTTAAGACTCATTGTTGCCCAAGATGTCTCTATTATCTGCATTGTTGGTAAAAGAGAGCGTAAGCACAATAGCTTAGTGAGGCATACTCTAAAAACACCAACACAACAATGCAAGTTTTTAGAACATTATCTTGAATTCAATTTCTAAAACCATGCTCTTTCTATCTCACGCTTGCCATCCATTTCAAAGCAAATCACCATTTGAAAACCACATGTACCATCTATCTATCTCATGCATTCAACCAACACAAAACTCATGGCAAGGTCACACATGCTTGATATACAAAAGCGTTTCATAATCTCAAAATCTCATATGCATTTCTCATAGCATAAAAACATTTCAAGCATTGGTACTTCTGAATCATAAATCACTCTCATATATTGGCATTTCATTTTTCTATCTTTACTCAGATATACGGATTAGCTTGACATAGAGTCAAGTCCTACCCCGGTGGAATCTCGCATCACCAGACTCTCATGGCGGTATCTATCTTCGCCACAAAGTTTGGGTGTTTCACCAAGACCTACCCAGATGGAATCTCACATCACCAGACTCTCACTTTGTGTAACACCCCAATTTTGGGCTTAGAAGTTTTGGGTTTGGACCGGATCGATCAGAGTGCGGTTCGAATATTAAAGGTGATTTTTAGGAAAGCCTAGTTCGGGTTGCATTAAAAATATGGAAAAATGTTCTAAAATCCTCTTTTATTATATATAAGAGAATGGTGGAATCAATATTGCAAAATGAGGTTTGGAAGAGTGACATTTTGGGTTAGTGACCAAAATGTAATTTTTGAAAACTGGGTGACTGTTTTAAAAAGGATTGAAACTTTGAATCTTTAAGGAGCTATTTACCCAATAGGAGTTTCTCCAGATTTTTTTTAAATATTAAATGATTTATTGATGGTTTAAAATAAAGGTAAAAAGGAGGGAAAGATATTTTAGCCATTTAACTAACTTTTCCTAAAGTTTCATTTCCATTTTTCTCTCATCTTTCTCTCAAACCAAACACATTTTCTCCAGAGCATTTCCTTCTGATTTTGATGTCCAAACATGAGATTTTAATCCTCTTTTGATCTCTAATTATCTCTTCAACAAAACCTCATCATTTGCTAATTGGATTTTCAAGATTTTGGTTCCAAAAAGGGAGAAACTCAAGTTTGGAGGTAAGAACGTCCTTCTCCTCTAAACTCTCAGTTCTTTACTGAAATTCCCAAGTTCTCAATCCTTGATTTATGTTTTATTAAAGGTTTTACAATTGAACTCTTGATTTTGGCTTTAAAATGCAAGATTTGGTTGATTTTGGTGAAAATTCGTATGATCTGTTTGGGCAGTGTTTTGAGGTGTCTTTTTGATGTTAAATGAATGTTAAATTGATGAGGAGTTGAGGTTTAATTAATGCAATCCCGAATAGGTTGAATTTCCTAAGTTTTGCTTGAGTTTTTGATGGTTTTTGGAGTGATCTTGATGATCTGTTATAGCTGGAGGTATAAGGACGTGTTTGGGATCTTTTTGAATGTTAATTGATGTTTGTAAATGGTTAGAAGTGATGGATCTTGGCTGGGTTAAGTTTTGGAAGTGTTTGGAGGCGATTTCGGTTGTGTTTGGTTGCCGAAATGTTGGATTTGTGTAGAGCAGCGAGTTGAGTTATGTTGCTGGTGTTTTTGATGCATTATGATGCATTAATCCTCTGTTGTTATGTGCTTGAAAAAGGGGAGATTGATCCGTGAGCAATAGAGGTGTTGTTAAAGGTTTCGGATGCTTGGAAAGCTTGTTGGCTAGCCTTGTTTTGTGTATCGGTGAGTGAAGTTGGGTTTTAAGCTTTAAAACCAAGGTTTGAAGGTTTTGGGAGCTTAGTTTAAGTCTAAACAACTTAGCTAAGCTCAAGAGTAAGTAAATGGAATTTCTCTCTTGGTTGTGTTATGAAATGGTTATTAAAGCACTTGAGTATGTTGGATGCAATGCATGTGATTTGTATGTTTTAAATTCTGTTTTGAAAGCATTTTATAGCATGGTTTAATGCTGGTTTTGAAAGCCATGCGTAAAGGATGCTCAAAGTAAGAGTTCCTTGGTTTTGTACATTGAAATTGTGGAATTGATGCATAGTGTTGCATGTTGTTTAATGGCTTTGTGTAATGCTTCAAAAACAGTGGATTGATGATGGTAATTGTTGGTCTTTGCATTTGGGTTATGCTTGTAAAACATTGGATTAATGTGGTAAGATGGTTATATTGGCAAGTGATGTAAGTGGTTCTTGGTTACTTAAATCGGATATAGTTAGTCGGCTATAGGATTGGGTGCACCGTGAATAAAGTCGCCTTGGATGTGGAGTGGTTAAGAGTGAACCGGTAACTCCATCCAAGTACACTAACGAGATGGTTAAGAACACCATGGTGGTTTAAATTCCATGGGTGGGTCTTGTGTTAAGGTCATAATGGTGGTTAAAATTCCATTCGAGGACCTTGGGTAAGCAAAGGTTATAATGGTGGTTAAAATTCCATTTGAGGACCTTGTGCTTGTTAAGATCACAATGGTGGTGTAAAGTCCATATGTGGATCTTGTGAAGTATGTCCCGGATCTCGTTAGTGATGTTATACAACTACCAATGGTTGATGCTAAGATCATATGGTGGTTAAAATTCCATATGGGGACCTTGTGCATGTTAAGGTCATATGGTGGTTAAAATTCCATATGAGGATCTTGTGAGTGTTAAGGTTATATGGTGGTTAAAATTCCATATGAGAACCTTGTGAATGTTAAGGCTATATGGTGGTTAAAATTCCATATGAGGGTCTTGTGTAAGGTAAGGTCAAATGGTGGTTAAAATTCCATTTGGGGACCTTGAGATTGGTAGTGTGTATGAAGCGTGGGGACAACGCTTGTGATCCGCGTATCCGATTGGTTGTTGAGTCAAAAAGTGGTTATGGTTTATCACTTGGAAGCCAATATAATGTTCTTGAATATAATGAAGCATGAGATGCTTGAAATGATGCATGGTTGCATGGGAAGTGTGTAATGTTCTATAAATGCATGTTTTACTTGTTAGCTTGAACAAGTGTTGATTATCTATTGAGAATGGTGCATGTGTGCATGGAGTCTTTTTAATGCATTGAAGTCTTGTGAAGACTTGTTTAAAAGGGCATGTGATGCAAATGTTGAGTTTTTGGTTCATATGTTGCATTTGTTTAATGCATGTGGTAAACCGAATGGGCAAATGATATTTAAAGGTTTCTTGCTTTGAAATGATTTTCAAGTATGAGAAAAGTATGATGTGATGTGGAAATGCTTTCCGAGGATCTTGTATTTAATCTTGCATATGATGATGTTCATGCATGGATTGGTTAAATAGATGGTTTTGCAAGTTTGTGCTTTGAAAAGGATTACTTAGCTTTCTAAGCTAAGGGTTGGTTTTCATGTTTGAGAAATGCATGAGGTTAAGCATGTTGTTGAAAGGGTTTTCAAACATTGCTTTGGTTTATCAAATTATGATGCTTTTGAAAGTGGTTTTATGTTTCGCTGCATTGATGGTGTTTTGGTTTTGAGCATTCCTCACTAAGCATTATGTGCTTACGCTCCTTTTTGTCCATCAATGCAGATAATTGAAGTTGGAACAGCGAGAAGCAAGGGATTCAAGGAGAGCTGCACTTGAGATGTATGTCTCGGTAATAGCTATAGATAATAAAGGCAATGGGGGAAGAATCTCTTATGTTGATGTTTAATGGGATTGTGTATGTTGGACAAGTTTGGTTTTATGTTGTTGTTAATGTTGGAACATGTAATTGGCCTTTATGAGGTGGTTTTGGCATATTGATGCTTGAATGGTTTGCTAAGTAGGAAGCATGCCTATAGAATTGGGGTTTTTCATAATTGATGCCATGTTGAAGTTTGGTTGATGCAATTATGTTCCTTGAATGTTGAATGACTTGCTGGTAAAGTTTGGTTGCATTTGGAGCATGTTTGATGGGTCGATTGTATGATGAACCAGCAATTTTTCTGCAATCTGGGCAACCTGTTTCGGAACAGGTGTTACCGTATCGGAACGGGGGCCTGGAATGGCCTGGGCGTTCCGAAACGGAAGGCACTGTTCCGGAACGGTTTGGCCACTGCCAGGCCTTGTTTCGGTACCGGTTTCGGAACGGTCCCGCGTTTCGGAACGGGTCCTTCCTGTTCCGAAACACCCGACCGTTGGGCACTGAAATTGTTGGTTAAATATTTTGAAACCTTTGCGTTTTGGTCCTGAATCTTGTTTATGCAATAGGATGAGTTTGAGATGTCCGTTTGTGCTGAAATTTGGCTGTGAAGCATGAAAGATGATTAATTTCATATTGGTAACTTTAATTTGGGTTAAGTCCTTATAATTTTCAGAATTTACAATTTGGTCCCTAAAGTTGTAATTTGTGCAATTGAGTCCCCGAATGTTCTCTGTTTGTTATGATCTTTGAGTATGATGAACCTGTGAACATATCTAGGGTTAACGTGCATCTAGACAAGAGTTAAAAGAAAAAAAGGGTCGTTAATCAAGGTTGACTTTCGGGTTGACTTTGGTTTTCCCCGTGTGATCTTCTTAATTCGGGTGAACCGTCTAGGCCGGGTTAAGGGGGTTACATTTGGTGGTATCAGAGCTGAGTTGCGAATGTTTGGGGAAATGGTAAGTTGTTGTAATAGGTGTTTGATGATTGTGCTGATGTGTAGTTGAAAGCCGGTTGAAGTGCGTGTTTTTGAGCGAATTGTGGATGTTTTAAGCATGTTTTTTATTGTGGATCTTCATTGAGCTAATGTGGATTTGTGCTGATGTTGTGCTGGTGTTGTGAGCTGATTTTGTGAATGATGGAAGTGTAATGGGTATGTTATTGATGATGCTATGCTGTTGCGAGTGGATGTTGTTTGATGAAAGCATGATCGAATATGTTGATTGATATGCTTGATGTTGTGATATCCATGTTTTTATTGACTGTTATGTCATGTAAAAGGGGAGGATTCGGGATACCCATTGCCTTATTATTATAGCTATTGTGTTATTTTGGAGTTGGAGTTTGAATCCTTGCTTAAAGCTGGTCTGACCGATATGTTTGTTTTGTTGTGATTGTTTGCTGTTAATAGCATGGTGAAATCGATGAAAGAATGGCAGTTAGGTGAGATGGTTGCTGCCTTAGAGCAGGTTGTTAAGGCGTGGAATTCACCTTTTAATGGAGGTGTTTTGTCTCAGTCTTCTGTGCTTGGTGTTGAAGTAGTAAGGCAGGAGGAAGAAGTTGGTTCTGTGATGAAAAGTTCATCACCTATTGTTCAAGAGGTGTTGGGAACATCTCAGGCTGTGGTAACAGTAAGGCCTGTAGACGTGCCGGTTTTGGGATGTGCGGGTTTGTCGAAACAGCGTTTACATGATTTGGGAGCTGTGGAGTATCATGGTTCGACGCCTGAGTCGTTCGGGGCTTCGTTAGCTAGTGTAGTTCTGATTTTGGATCATGAAGGTTGTGATTATGCATGTAAGCTGGGAAGTGTTGTCACGTTGATGTTGGAAAACGCTTGTGCCTGGTGGACATCCGTAGCGGTGGCATCGCACATCCAATATATTGATTGGGACTTCTTTGTGTCTGCCTTTTATGAAAGGTATCTTGGAGGGGAATTCCCAAGGGTTAGGCAATGTAAGGATGTGGTTTCTGTTTATGAAGGTGGAAAAGGTGTAAGGGAGAGAGTGGTGGATTCTGACTTCGGGAGCGGTCAGCGTAAGAGGCTACGTGATGGGAGGTTTTGCTTGGATCAAAGTGTAACCCCCTTAACCCGGCCTAGACGGTTGACCCGAATTAAGAAAGTCACACGAGGAAAACCAAAGTCAACCCGAAAGTCAACCTTGATTAACGACCATTTTTTTTCTTTTTAAACTTGTCTAGATGCACATTAACCCTATATATGATCATACAAACAACATGCTCAAAGATCATACGCATCAGAGATCAAACGGGGACCCAATTGAACAAATTACAACTTTAGGGACTAAATTGTAAATTCTGTAAATTATAAGGCCTTAACCCAAATTAAAGTTACCATCTAGAAATTAATCAGGTTTCATGCTTCTCTGTCAAAATTCAACTCAAACGGACATTCCAAACTCATACAATTGCACAAACAAGATTCAGGACCAAAATGCAAACATTCCAAAACATTTAACTGCCTATGTCAGCCCCCAACGGTCAGACGTTCCGAAACAGGGAGAGCCTGTTTCGAAACGCGGGGCCGTTCCACAACACGTACCGAAACGAGGGCTGGCAGAGAGCTTCCCGTTTCGAAACGGTGCCTACCGTTTCGGACGCCTGGGCTTATTCTAGGCACCCGTTCCAGAACGGTAGTCACTGTTCCGAAACAGCCTGCACAGAGTGCACCAAAAAGCTTCCTTTAACATGCAATTGATCAATCATACATGCTCCAAATGCTCCCAAACTTTACCAGCATGAAATTCAACATACAAGAGACATATTTGCATCAACCATTCAACATTATATCATCATATATGAAAAGCCCCAATTCTAATGGCATGCTTCCTACACAAGCAAACCATTCAAGCATATAACCTCCAAAACAACATGTAAAGGCCAATTACAAAATCCAGCATTACCAACAACATTAAACAAACTTAGGGAGTTCAAAACATCTCCAAAAACATCCATAATGGTCCCCCCATTGCAAAATGCCAAAAGCTAAAGTGTATAAGAAAACCTTCCCATACTTTGAGCTTAACTTCCACTTGATTGCTTGCCTCCCTTGCTGCCCTTAAAACACCTTAATGATCTGCATTATTGGTTTAAGAAAACGAAAGAGAGCGTAAGCAAAAGCTTAGTGAGGAATGCTCATTAAAAACCATTCAATAATGCATTATAAAACTCATTTATAAATCATACTTCAAAACCTCATTTACACATGCTTACAAGCATTCTTAAACAAGCAATACATGCTTCCATATCAATTCATGTCATATTGGCCACAAGTGATAAATTTCATCTTTTAAAACGAGATCAACATAAGACTCACACATGGACTTTTAAACACCATTGTGATCTTATAATTCTCAAGAACCACACAAGGACTTTTAACCACCTTTTTGTTCTTACAAGTTTCACCCCAAGGACTTTTAAACACCTTGGCCCCAAGGACTTTTAAACACCTTGGCCCATGGACTTTTAAACACCATGGTAAGGACCACACAAGGAATTTTAACCACCTTTGTGTCCTTAACAAGAACCATCCAAGGACTTTTAACCACCTTGATGTTCTTAAGTAACAAGGCTCACTCAAGGACTTTTAACCACCTTAGTGACCTTAACAAGAATCATCATGGACTTTTAACCACCATGAAGTTCTTAGAATCCACAAGGCTCACTCAAGGACTTTTAACCACCTTAGTGACCTTAACCTTTTTCAAAACATCACTTGCCAATATACATCTTTATCATCAAATAATCCACTGTTTTAAAGCATTTAACCAAGCCATAAACATCATTCATTTATAAGCATCAAACCACATTTTAACAATGCTCAAAAACAAGGAACTCTTACCTTGAGCTTCCTTCAACATATGGCTTACAAAATCAGCAATAACCATGCTAAAACATGCTTTCAAAACAGAATTTAAAATATGCAACAAACCACATTGCATAACAATCAAACCATGGCCACCACTAGAGAGTTTTTCCGAAAACTTACACTTGAGCTTAGCAAAGTTGTTTAGACTTAAACTAAGCTCCCAAGACATTGGTTTCAAAGCCAAAAACCCAATTTCACTCACCGATTCCACTTCGCCTCTTGCCGAAGCACAAATCAAGCTTCCGGATCACCACCACTTGGATCCAAAGATGACTCCCCTCCAAACTTGAGTTTCTCCTCTTTTAGAACCAAAAAGCTTGAAGAATCAACTAGCAAATGGTGAGGTTTTGTTGATGAGATGATTAGAAACCAAAAGAGAGTTGAAAGGAGAGATTTAGGTGACAAAATCAGAAGAAATTCTCTAGAGAGAAAGTGTTTGGGTTGAGAGAAAATGAGAGAAAAGGAAAATTGGAAAATATGGAAAGTTAGTTACAAAATAGCAAAATGATTTCCCTCCACTTTTCTTTTGTTTTAAAATTAGAATTAGACATTAAAATATCTTAGAAAAATCTGGAGAAAGTCCCTTTGGGTAAATAACTCCTTAAAGATTCAAAGTTTCAATCCTTTCTAAAACAGTCACGCAACTTTCAAAAATTACATTTTGGTCACTAACCAAAATGTCACCCTTCCAAAACTCATTTTGTAAAATTGATTTCACAGTTCACTTATATATATTAAAAGATGATTTTAGAACATTTTTCCATATTTTTAATGCAACCCGAACTAGGCTTTCCTAATTTCACCCTTTTAGATTCGAACAACACTTTGACCGAACCGGTCAACGCCCAAAACTTCTAAGCCCAAAACCGGGGCGTTACAACTCTCCCCCCTTAAGAAATTTCGTCCCCGAAATTTACCTGAAGGAAAGAGATAAGGAAACTGCTTCAGCATGTCTTCCTTCCGCTCCCACGTGGCTTCCTCAACGCCTCGATGCTTCCACAGCACCTTCACCAACTCAATGGTCTTGCCACGAAGAACCTTGCTATCCGAATCAAGAACCTTCACCGGTTCCTCATCATAGGTCAAATCTGGATTCAATTCCACTTCCTCCACAGGCAACACATGCGAAGGATCAGATCTATACTTCCGGAGCATAGAAACATGGAACACATCATGAATCTTCTCCAACTCTTGAGGTAACCTCAACTTGTACGCAACAGGACCCACACGCTCAACCACCTCGTATGGTCCAATGTACCTAGGGCTCAACTTACCCTTCCGGCCAAACCTCATCACCTTCTTCCAAGGCGAAACCTTCAAGAACACACGGTCACCCACCGCATACTCAACCTCCTTACGCTTCAAATCCGCATAAGACTTTTGCCGATCAGAAGCCGCCTTCAAACGCTCACAAATGAGCTTCACCTTCTCGGTGGTTCCTTTCAACAAAGCCGGCATCAAAACCAACTTCTGACCCGTTTCAGCCCAACAAAGAGGAGTCCTACACTTCCTCCCATACAAAGCCTCATAAGGTGTCATCTGTATACTCGCCTGATAACTATTGTTATAAGCAAACACTACCAAAGGCAAATGCTTCTCCCAAGAGACCTGAAACTCCATCACGCAGCACCTCAACATATCCTCCAAAATCTGAATAACACGCTCAGACTGACCATCCGACTGAGGATGATAGGATGTACTGAAATTCAACCTTGTACCCAAAGCTTGATGCAAACACTGCCAGAAACGCGATGTGAACCTCGGATCCCTATCCGACACAATCGACTTAGGCACACCATGCAGCCGCACAATCTCAGCAATGTACAGCTCTGCCAGCTTATCCAAAGAAAACGTAGTATGCACAGGCAAGAAATGCGCACACTTCGTCAGGCGATCAACAATCACCCACACCGAATTCTTCTTTGATGGTGACAAAGGTAAACCAGATACAAAATCCATGGTAACCCTTTCCCACTTCCATTCAGGGATTCTCAACGGTTGCAACAACCCTGAAGGAACCTGATGCTCAGCCTTAACTCGCTGACACACCAAACACTTGCTCACAAACTCCGCAACATCCTTTTTCAAACCCACCCAATAGTACTCATCACGAAGATCACGATACATCTTGGTACTACCAGGGTGCATAGCAAAAGGACTACTATGACCTTCAGTCAGAATAGCACGCCTCAATTCAGCATCATTGGGCACTACTATCCGACTACCAAAACACAACACACCATCATTGTTAAAACAGAAATCCGAAGGCCTACCCTCCGCGATATCCTGAACATGTGGTACCAAAGAATCATCCAGCAACTGCTTTTCCTTGATCAACTGAACCAAAGATGGCTTCACTTGCAACTCAGCTATAAGACCACCATCACGCGAAATACCGAAGCTAGCAAACATAGCCCTCAGCTCAACCGCTACCTTCCTACTCAAGGCATCCGCAACAACATTAGCCTTTCCAGGATGGTACTCAATCGTCAAATTATAATCCTTGAGCAACTCCAACCACCGCCGCTGCCTAAGATTCAACTCCTTCTGAGACATCAGATACCTCAAACTCTTGTGATCCGTGTACACAGTACACTTCTCACCATACAGATAATGTCTCCAGATCTTCAGAGCAAAGACCACTGCAGCCAACTCAATATCATGCGTAGGATAATTGCGCTCATGCACCTTCAACTGCCGCGATGCATAAGCCACAACCTTACCCTCTTGCATCAGCACACATCCTAAACCAACATAGGACGCATCACTGTAGACCACAAACTCTTTCCCTGATTCAGGCTGAACCAAGATAGGAGCTTGCGTCAAAGCCGCCTTAAGCTTCTCAAAAGCCTGCTGTCTCGCTTCTGTCCACTCATACTTAACATCCTTCTGCAACAGCTTCGTCAAAGGTGCAGCAATCTTAGAAAACCCATCCACAAACCTCCGGTAGTATCCCGCCAAACCAAGGAAACTACGAACCTCATGAACAGACTTAGGAACTTTCCAGTTCATCACCGCCTCAATCTTTTGAGGATCAACACGAATCCCCTCCGCAGAAACTACATGCCCAAGAAACACCACCTCCTTAAGCCAGAACTCACACTTGCTCAGCTTAGCATAAAGCTGATTCTCCAACAAAGCTTGCAAAACAATCCTCAAATGCTCTTCATGCTCCTCCTCAGTACGCGAGTACACAAGGATATCATCAATAAATACCACAACGAACTTGTCCAGGTATTCATGAAACACACGATTCATCATGTCCATGAAAGCAGCAGGAGCATTTGTCAAACCAAACGGCATCACAAGAAACTCATAATGCCCATACCTTGTCCTGAAAGCTGTCTTAGGCACATCCACATCCTTCACCTTCAACTGGTAATACCCTGACCTCAAATCAATCTTAGAGAACACAGCTGCTCCCCGAAATTGATCAAAGAGATCATCAATCCTCGGCAAAGGATACCGATTCTTGAGAGTCAACTTGTTCAGCTGACGGTAATCAATGCACATTCTCATCGTGCCATCCTTCTTCTTCACAAAAAAGACCGGTGCTCCCCAAGGTGACACACTCGGCCGAATGAAACCACGATCAAGCAATTCTTGCAACCGCGTCTTCAGCTCCTTAGGTGCC
Organism: Hibiscus tridactylites; assembly: GCA_958450335.1. Classification (NCBI taxonomy): domain Eukaryota; kingdom Viridiplantae; phylum Streptophyta; class Magnoliopsida; order Malvales; family Malvaceae; genus Hibiscus; species Hibiscus tridactylites. The sequence goes on along the minus strand of OY288267.1, from coordinate 58,365,986 downwards.
ATTCTATAAGGGGTAATAGACACAGGAGTCGTATTCTCATACAGCTCAATTCCAAACTCCACCTCGCGATTAGGAGGTAAACCAGGCAACTCCTCAGGAAACACTCCAGGAAACTCCTTCACAACTCTGATATCTTGCACCCTCAACTCCTTAGAGCTAGGATTCATCACAAAAGCTAGATAGGCTTCACAACCTTGCCTCAACATCCTGCTCGCCTCCAAGGTAGACACCACATTGGCAAGAAACTTCACATTCTCACCAACCACAACAACTTCATAATCATCCGCAAGCTTCAGCGAAACTCGCTTATTTTCACAATCCACAACAGCACGATGCTCAGCAAGCCAATCCATACCAAGGATTACATCAAAACCATAGAAAGGTAGCTCCATAAGGTCAACATGAAAAACATGATCATGAACAACCAAAGGACACCTTCTATAAAGCTTTCGAGTCACAACAGTCTCACCAAAAGAACTAGTGACACGAACACCAACATCCAAAGACTCGACAGGCAAACCAAGCAATTCAGCATGCTCACGCAAAATGTATGAATGCGTAGATCCAGAATCTATCAAGAAAAGTAATGACAAGGATTGCAAAGTAAAGGTACCTGCAATCACATCCGCATCATTCCTTCCCTCACGCTGAGCATACACCCTAGCTTGGCCTCCACCCTCAGGCTGAATAGCCACAACATGGGCCACTCCTCGACCACCTTCCTCTCTCCGCTGGAAATTACCACGGCCGCGCCCACGACCTCTCTGCGGTGCAGCAACAACAGGAGCACGCACTTGGCCACCAGCCAACATAGGACAATCTCGCCTCAAATGATCCGCAGATCCACAATTCCAGCATCCATTACCAGCTGCCGCAACAGGAGCTTGCACCTCCCTCACAGCACGAGGACAATCACGCTTCATGTGACCACGTGAACCACATATCCAACAAGCACTTGAATCAACTCTAGCATTGCCTCCTCTAGCAGATGCACCACCACCTCTCTTAGCTGAGGACTGATACTTCTGATCATGTCCCCTCTTGTTCCGTCCACCACCGGAACTAAACTCAACAGCTCGCTTACCAGAACTTGCTCCAGCACTTCTAGATAAACCCAAATTCATCTCAATATCCTTGGCTCGGCCCACCAGCACATCAAAATCATCATACTCGGTAGCCAGCACATACATCTTCACATCCGTCACTAAACCATAACGGAATCTTTCGCACCTTGCCCGCTCATCAGGTACCAGCTCAGGTGCATACTGACTGAGTCGCACAAACTGCACTTCATACTCAGCCACAGTCATGCTCCCTTGGGTAAGAGACATGAACTCACGCTTCTTTTCATCCAGGTACCTCACACCAAGATACCTTCTCTTGAACACATTCTGAAAGAATGTCCAAGTGATGTCAGCTTCAGCCATCCCAGCTATAGTGGTCGTCCACCACGTATAAGCATCATCCTGCAGCAAGGATACAACACAACCCAGCTTTTGCACATCAGTGCAACTCATCTGACCCAAGATCCTCTTGGTACTTTCCATCCAGGATTCAGAACCCTCAGCAGACATACCCCTGAACTCAGTTCCACCAAGACTGCGCAAACGCTCCAAAGGTAGTCTAACTCCAGCATCTCCCTGATTCCCAGCTCCTTGAGCTCCAGCTACTGTCGCTCGAAAAGCACCCGCAATAGCTTGTACCAACATAGACATGTCAGGCATAGCTTGCCCCTGACCAACCTCAGGACCAGCAGCTCCAGCTCCAGCACCAGCTGCAGCTTCAGCTCTTTCTCCCTCAGCACCACCACCACCAGGTGGAGGAGGAGGTAACACTGCACTTCCCGCATTTTCCTCATTCTCATTCTCATTAGGAGCCGTAGCTCGCACATTACTTCTCAACTCTCTACGTGGTGCCATACTTTTACCATGCAATCACAATGCAAATAAACAAAGTCAGGCCCAGCAAGGTAAGCAATCCAAGTACTCAAGCTCAATTTCACTTAAAATCAACATCATTTAATTAGCTTTGATTTGGCAATGGGCACCCACAACATGCTTCATCACAGGCATATAACTCAATTACATCAAAATCACAAACCACTCATCATGCTATCACTCAACAAGCATACAAGGTATACATACTTCAATCATGCACACATTCATTCCCAATTACTCGAGAACTCAGCTCTGATACCACCAAATGTAACCCCCTTAACCCGGCCTAGACGGTTGACCCGAATTAAGAAAGTCACACGGGGAAAACCAAAGTCAACCCAAAAGTCAACCTTGATTAACGACCCTTTTTTTTCTTTTTAAACTTGTATAGATGCACATTAACCCTAGATATGATCATACAAACAACATGCTCAAAGATCATACGCATCAGAGATCAAACGGGGACCCAATTGAACAAATTACAACTTTAGGGACTAAATTGTAAATTCTGTAAATTATAAGGCATTAACCCAAATTACAGTTACCATCTTGAAATTAATCAGGTTTCATGCTTCTCTGTCAAAATTCAGCTCAAACGGACATTCGAAACTCATACAATTGCACAAACAAGATTCAGGACCAAAATGCAAACATTCCAAAACATTTAACTGCCTATGTCAGCCCCCAACGGTCAGACGTTCCGAAACAGGGAGAGCCTGTTTCGAAACGCGGGGCCGTTCCGCAACGCGTACCGAAACGAGGGTTGGCAGGGAGCTTCCCGTTACGAAACGGTGCCTACCGTTTCGGACGCCTGGGCTTATTCTAGGCACCCGTTCCGGAACGGTAGTCACTGTTCCGAAACAGCCTGCACAGAGTGCAGCAAAAAGCTTCCTTAAACATGCAATTGATCAATCATACATGCTCCAAATGCTACCAAACTTTACCAGCATGAAATTCAACATACAAGAGACATATTTGCATCAACCATTCAACATTATATCATCATATATGAAAAGCCCCAATTCTAATGGCATGCTTCCTACACAAGCAAACCATTCAAGCATATAACCTCCAAAACAACATGTAAAGGCCAATTACAAAATCCAGCATTACCAACAACATTAAACAAACTTAGGGAGTTCAAAACATCTCCCAAAACATCCATAATGGTCTCCCCATTGCCAAATGCCAAAAGCTAAAGTGTATAAGAAAACCTTCCCATACTTTGAGCTTAACTTCCACTTGATTGCTTGCCTCCCTTGCTGCCCTTAAAACACCTTAATGATCTGCATTATTGGTTTAAGAAAACGGAAGAGAGCGTAAGCCAAAGCTTAGTGAGGAATGCTCATTAAAAACCATTCAATAATGCATTATAAAACTCATTTATAAATCATACTTCAAAACCTCATTTACACATGCTTACAAGCATTCTTAAACAAGCAATACATGCTTCCATATCAATTCATGTCATATTGGCCACAAGTGATAAATTTCATCTTTTAAAACAAGATCAACATAAGACTCACACATGGACTTTTAAACACCATTGTGATCTTATAATTCTCAAGAACCACACAAGGACTCTTAACCACCTGTGTGTTCTTACAAGTTTCACCCCAAGGACTTTTAAACACCTTGGCCCCAAGGACTTTTAAACACCTTGGCCCATGGACTTTTAAACACCATGGCAAGGACCACACAAGGAATTTTAACCACCTTTGTGTCCTTAACAAGAACCATCCAAGGACTTTTAACCACCTTGATGTTCTTAAGTAACAAGGCTCACTCAAGGACTTTTAACCACCTTAGTGACCTTAACAAGAATCATCATGGACTTTTAACCACCATGAAGTTCTCAGAATCCACAAGGCTCACTCAAGGACTTTTAACCACCTTAGTGACCTTAACCTTTTTCAAAACATCACTTGCCAATATACATCTTTATCATCAAATAATCCATTGTTTTAAAGCATTTAACCAAGCCATAAACATCATGCATTTATAAGCATCAAACCACATTTTAACAATGCTAAAAAACAAGGAATTCTTACCTTGAGCTTCCTTCAACATATGGCTTACAAAATCAGCAATAACCATGCTAAAACATGCTTTCAAAACAGAATTTAAAACATGCAACAAACCACATTGCATAACAATCAAACCATGGCCACCACTAGAGAGTTTTTCCGAAAACTTACACTTGAGCTTAGCAAAGTTGTTTAGACTTAAACTAAGCTCCCAAGACATTGGTTTCAAAGCCGAAAACCCAATTTCACTCACCGATTCCACTTCGCCTCTTGCCGAAGCACAAATCAAGCTTCCGGATCACCACCACTTGGATCCAAAGATGACTCCCCTCCAAACTTGAGTTTCTCCTCTTTTAGAACCAAAAAGCTTGAAGAATCAACTAGCAAATGGTGAGGTATTGTTGATGAGATGATTAGAAACCAAAAGAGAGTTGAAAGGAGAGATTTAGGTGACAAAATCAGAAGAAATTCTCTGGAGAGAAAGTGTTTGGGTTGAGAGAAAATGAGAGAAAAGGAAAATTGGAAAATATGGAAAGTTAGTTACAAAATAGAAAAATGATTTCCCTCCACTTTTCTTTTGTTTTGAAATCAGAATTAGACATTAAAATATCTTAGAAAAATCTGGAGAAACTCCCTTTGGGTAAATAGCTCCTTTAAGATTCAAAGTTTCAATCCTTTCTAAAACAGTCATGCAACTTTCAAAAATTACATTTTGGTCACTAGCCAAAATGTCACCCTTCCAAAACTCATTTTGTAAAATTGATTTCACAGTTCACTTATATATATTAAAAGATGATTTTAGAACATTTTCCATATTTTTAATGCAACCCGAACTAGGCTTTCCTAATTTCACGCTTTTAGATTCGAACAGCACTTTGACCGAACCGGTCAACGCCCAAAACTTCTAAGCCCAAAACCGGGGCGTTACACAAAGCCTGAGTGGTAGTGCAAATCTGGGGCAAGTGCTGCTTGGTCAAGAAGTGGAAGCTCAGCTACCGGTGTGTGACCGTTGTGGAAGGCGCCATGTTGGAGGTTGTTGGGGCGCAGGTGCTTGTTGGAACTGTGGTTCTAAAGAGCATGTGAAGCGAGATTGTCCTCATGTGGTAAAATCAGCTTCAGTTGTAGCAGAAGGGTCTCTGAAGGGTCGTGGGCACGACCGAGACAAAATTCGAGGGTGTAAGGAAGGGCAGAAAGTTGTGAGGAGCTTGGAAAGTGAAGTCTGCTGGAATTGTGGGTCTGTTGGACATATGAGACGTAGTTGTTTGAGGTTGGCTCGGGGTAGCCAGGGTTCCTTGCCGCAGGGAGATGGTGATGACCTAGGGGTGTTAGCTGATGCTGCAGCGGTGCGACAGGGGAATGGTGATTCTGCAAGGAAGAGAGCTCGTCTGTTGAAGCTTCGGGGTGGTGATGTGTTTTCAGGTAACCTTGTTAAGTAACCTTTGCCCTAGTTATCTTAGTTTGGTTTTGGTTTGGTTTTTCCTTGCGTAATGAGTATGGTTTCGTTGCTAGCATGGTTGGGGTAGTAGTTGTTGTTGTTTTGAAAACAACTCTAGGGTGAAAAGGGCATTAGTGAGTATCTTGTGGATAATGGGTTGTTAGAATGATGGAGTTAGACAAGTTGAAAGTGAGGTGGGAGGTTGTTCTTAGACGGATTCTGAGGATGTTATTGGTGGGTGTGAATCGATATACATGCACAGTTAAAATCATTTGTTATATGCTATATTATATATGTACTGGTCCATGCATACATGTGGCATGACGTTAGAGGTTTTGCATACATGTACATCAGGCATTGATAGGGCATATTAATGACCATGCATACGAACGTTCACACTCGCTAATAACTAATCGGGTCTGTTAGAGTTGTGATAGGATTAGATTGGATGGAGAGTATTAAGCAAGTTGTTAGTAATGGTGAGTGCAGTATAGCATGTTTGTAGAAGGAAAGTGTTTGGCTCTTAAGGAGTTTAGCGGTATGGTGGTGAGGAGATTACCATTGTGTTAGAATCAGTCAAGTGGTTTTTGAATAGCTAGTATAAGAGGTGGTTTCTTGGTGTTAAGTGATGTAGTAAGATAGTGGATGTGTTTCCTGAATTCTTAGGTAACTTGGCATTGATGTTGTAGTAGAAGGGTTGTTTTTGTAGGTGATGGTTCGTAGTAACCGTTGAGGAGTTGAAAAGAAGGTTTGTTGTGGGTTGTAGAAAAGGTTTAGCATGGGAGAATATAAGTCTCGTAACCTAAATATGTATGTGTAGGTTGGGAGATGTTCTGGTAAGGCAATGTAAGATCAAAGGCCATTGTTGGTTGGATGGGTTCTTGTGAGAAGTGGTTGGCTGGTTGTGAGTAAGTAAATTCCTTTTTAGGTCAGCTGATGGTATGTGGAACGGCTGGCGGAGACAAGGTTGGGGTTTTGTGACGTGATTATCAGATGATGGGGGAGTAGTCCTGGTGAGTTGTTGTGGTAATAATAGTGGCGGATGTGAAGGAATAACAACAATATGTTGAGAAGTTGGGTAAGCAGTTGTTGCTTAAGAATTTTTGCTTGTTGTGAAAATCTCTGAAGGAGGTTGAGTAGTTTTTGCAAGGAGTTTTGGAAGCAGTGTAGGTTGTGGGTTACATGGTGGCTGAACTGGATTGGTTGGTGTCACTGTGTGAACAAGTTTTGGAAGTTGTGAGTTAAGGTGGTGTATGCTGTAAAAGTTGGAGGTTCTTTAGGTTGTTGTTGGGGCTATGTGCAGTCCGGAAGTGTGAGAGGTTAAGATGTGGTTAACATCTGAGTGTTCTGGAATTCGTGAACCATATGTGGGGGTGTTGAGTTTGGGTGGAGTTTTGTGAGGAGAGTGTTCAGTGGTGGTTAAGTCTCCTGTGTTGCCTTGTGTGTTGCTTTGAGAAGTTTGGTTGTTCTCTTTTCGCCAGTTGAAATTTCGAGGACGAAATTTCTTAAGGGGGGGGAGAGTTGTAACACCCCAATTTTGGGCTTAGAAGTTTTGGGTTTGGACCGGACCGGTCAGAGTGCGGTTCGAATATAAAAGGTGATTTTTAGGAAAGCCTAGTTCGGGTTGCATTAAAAATATGGAAAAATGTTCTAAAATCCTCTTTTATTATATATAAGAGAATGGTGGAATCAATTTTGCAAAATGAGGTTTGGAAGAGTGACATTTTGGGTTAGTGACCAAAATGTAATTTTTGAAAACTGGGTGACTGTTTTAAAAAGGATTGAAACTTTGAATCTTTAAGGAGCTATTTACCCAACAGGAGTTTCTCCAGATTTTTCTTAAATATTAAATGATTTATTGATGGTTTAAAATAAAGGTAAAAAGGAGGGAAAGATATTTTAGACATTTAACTAACTTTTCCTAAAGTTTCATTTCCATTTTTCTCTCATCTTTCTCTCAAACCAAGCACATCTTCTCCAGAGCATTTCCTTCTGATTTTGATGTCCAAACATGAGATTTTAATCCTCTTTTGATCTCTAATTATCTCTTCAACAAAACCTCATCATTTGCTAATTGGATTTTCAAGATTTTGGTTCCAAAAAGGGAGAAACTCAAGTTTGGAGGTAAGAACGTCCTTCTCCTCTAAACTCTCAGTTCTTTACTGAAATTCCCAAGTTCTCAATCCTTGATTTATGTTTTATTAAAGGTTTTACAATTGAACTCTTGATTTTGGCTTTAAAATGCAAGATTTGGTTGATTTTGGTGAAAATTCGTATGATCTGTTTGGGCAGTGTTTTGAGGTGTCTTTTTGATGTTAAATGAATGTTAAATTGATGAGGAATTGAGGTTTAATTAATGCAATCCCGGATAGGTTGAATTTCCTAAGTTTTGCTTGAGTTTTTGATGGTTTTTTGAGTGATCTTCATGATCTGTTATAGCTGGAGGTATAAGGACGTGTTTGGGATCTTTTTGAATGTTAATTGATGTTTGTAAATGGTTAGAAGTGATGGATCTTGGCTGGGTTAAGTTTTGGAAGTGTTTGGAGGCGATTTCGGTTGTGTTTGGTAGCCGAAATGTTGGATTTGTGTAGAGCAGCGAGTTGAGTTATTTTGCTGGTGTTTTTGATGCATTATGATGCATTAATTCTCTGTTGTTATGTGCTTGAAACATGGGAGATTGATCCGTGAGCAATAGAGGTGTTGTTGAAGGTTTCAGATGCTTGGAAGGCTTGTTGGCTAGCCTTGTTTTGTGTATCGGTGAGTGAAGTTGGGTTTTCAGCTTTAAAACCAAGGTTTGAAGGTTTTGGGAGCTTAGTTTAAGTCTAAACAACTTAGCTAAGCTCAAGAGTAAGTAAATGGAATTTCTCTCTTGGTTGTGTTATGAAATGGTTATTAAAGCACTTGAGTATGTTGGATGCAATGCATGTGATTTGTATGTTTTAAATTCTGTTTTGAAAGCATTTTATAGCATGGTTTAATGCTGGTTTTGAAAGCCATGTGTAAAGGATGCTCAAGGTAAGAGTTCCTTGGTTTTGTACATTGAAATTGTGGAATTGATGCATAGTGTTGCATGTTGTTTAATGGCTTTGTGTAATGCTTCAAAAACAGTGGATTGATGATGGTAAATGTTGGTCTTTGCATTTGGGTTATGCTTGTAAAACATTGGATTAATGTGGTAAGATGGTTATATTGGCAAGTGATGTAAGTGGTTCTTGGTTACTTAAATCGGATATAGTTAGCCGGCTATAGGATTGGGTGCACCGTGAATAAAGTCGCCTTGGATGTGGAGTGGTTAAGAGTGAACCGGTAACTCCATCCAAGTACACTAACGAGATGGTTAAGAACACCATGGTGGTTTAAATTCCATGGGTGGGTCTTGTGTTAAGGTCATAATGGTGGTTAAAATTCCATTCGAGGACCTTGGGTAAGCAAAGGTTATAATGGTGGTTAAAATTCCATTTGAGGACCTTGTGCTTGTTAAGATCACAATGGTGGTGTAAAGTCCATGTGTGGATCTTGTGAAGTATGTCCCGGATCTCGTTAGTGATGTTATACAACTACCAATGGTTGATGCTAAGATCATATGGTGGTTAAAATTCCATATGGGGACCTTGTGCATGTTAAGGTCATATGGTGGTTAAAATTCCATATGAGGATCTTGTGAGTGTTAAGGTTATATGGTGGTTAAAATTCCATATGAGAACCTTGTGAATGTTAAGGCTATATGGTGGTTAAAATTCCATATGAGGGCCTTGTGTAAGGTAAGGTCAAATGGTGGTTAAAATTCCATTTGGGGACCTTGAGATTGGTAGTGTGTATGAAGCGTGGGGACAACGCTTGTGATCCGCGTATCCGATTGGTTGTTGAGTCGAAAAGTGGTTATGGTTTATCACTTGGAAGCCAATATAATGTTCTTGAATATAATGAAGCATGAGATGCTTGAAATGATGCATGGTTGCATGGGAAGTGTGTAATGTTCTATAAATGCATGTTTTACTTGTTAGCTTGAACAAGTGTTGATTATCTATTGAGAATGGTGCATGTGTGCATGGAGTCTCTTTAATGCATTGAAGACTTGTGAAGACTTGTTTAAAAGGGCATGTGATGCAAATGTTGAGTTTTTGGTTCATATGTTGCATTTGTTTAATGCATGTGGTAAACCGAATGGGCAAATGATCTTTAAAGGTTTCTTGCTTTGAAATGATTTTCAAGAATGAGAAAAGTATGATGTGATGTGGAAATGCTTTCCAAGGATCTTGTATTTAATCTTGCATATGATGATGTTCATGCATGGATTGGTTAAATAGATGGTTTTGCAAGTTTGTGCTTTGAAAAGGATTACTTAGCTTTCTAAGCTAAGGGTTGGTTTTCATGTTTGAGAAATGCATGAGGTTAAGCATGTTGTTGAAAGGGTTTTCAAACATTGCTTTGGTTTATCAAATTATGATGCTTTTGAAAGTGGTTTTATGTTTCGCTGCATTGATGGTGTTTTGGTTTTGAGCATTCCTCACTAAGCATTATGTGCTTACACTCCTTTTTGTCCATCAATGCAGATAATTGAAGTTGGAACAGCGAGAAGCAAGGGATTCAAGGAGAGCTCCACTTGAGATGTATGTCTCGGTAATAGCTATAGATAATAAAGGCAATGGGGGAAGAATCTCTTATGTTGATGTTTAATGGGATTGTGTATGTTGGACAAGTTTGGTTTTATGTTGTTGTTAATGTTGGAACATGTAATTGGCCTTTATGAGGTGGTTTTCGCATATTGATGCTTGAATGGTTTGCTATGTAGGAAGCATGCCTATAGAATTGGAGTTTTTCATAATTGATGCCATGTTGAAGTTTGGTTGATGCAATTATGTTCCTTGAATGTTGAATGACTTGCTGGTAAAGTTTGGTTGCATTTGGAGCATGTTTGATGGGTCGATTGTATGATGAACCAACAATTTTTCTGCAATCTGGGCAACCTGTTTCGGAACAGGTGTTACCGTATCGGAACGGGGGCCTGGAATGGCCTGGGCGTTCCGAAACGGAAGGCACTGTTCCGGAACGGTTTGGCCACTGCCAGGCCTTGTTTCGGTACCGGTTTCGGAATGGTCCCGCGTTTCGGAATGGGTCCTTCCTGTTCCGAAACACCCGACCGTTGGGCACTGAAATTGTTTGTTAAATGTTTTGAAACCTTTGCGTTTTGGTCCTGAATCTTGTTTATGCAATAGGATGAGTTTGAGATGTCTGTTTGTGCTGAAATTTGGCAGTAAGGCATGAAAGATGATTAATTTCATATTGGTAACTTTAATTTGGGTTAAGTCCTTATAATTTTCAGAATTTACAATTTGGTCCCTAAAGTTGTAATTTGTGCAATTGAGTCCCCGAATGTTCTCTGTTTGTTATGATCTTTGAGTATGATGAAACTGTGAACATATCTAGGGTTAACGTGCATCTAGACAAGAGTTAAAAGAAAAAAAGGGTCATTAATCAAGGTTGACTTTCGGGTTGACTTTGGTTTTCCCCGTGTGATCTTCTTAATTCGGGTCGACCGTCTAGGCCGGGTTAAGGGGGTTACACTTTGAATCGAGATGGCACTACCCCCATTGCCCGACTTCAAATAGCACGTAAGAATTTTAGTTTAGAGTGCACTATACATCCTATTGGTCGACCAATTATATCTGGTAACATTCCATCAATTATGCCAATATATTACCTTAAAACATCATCTCACCTACAGTTTTGATGCAACATTTCTAAACCAATCTCATCCCATTTCAAAATCAATGTCCACGCATAGCATTTGATCAAAATCTCAAAACTCTTTGCAATATTGCTCAATCTCATGGGATCAACATAACATATCATTTCATATCATAAATCATGCATAAACGGTAGGAATTTTCTATTTCAAATCAAGAGCATGTCAAAAGAATTTTGGGGCATCGTCTACATTTTGAGAGCAATTCTAAACATACTTACTTCCAGACTTAGGATGGCGTTTCAAACCAATCCTAAATCCCCAAAACTCGTTCACTTGTCCTTCAAGGACTTCTAAAACCATTTTTCACTCACCGATGACGTTTCACTTATTTGCTGAAACGATTTCTAAGCTTCCGATACCTCCGGATCAATGCCAAACGCGTGCGATGAAGTCTCCCATGTTCAACACACATAAGAGCAAATAGTTAATGCATCACCATGCATTAAAATCATCAGTCACTCATTCCAACACGCTTCCTTGCTCAAAACTAGCATTTCGGTTATCCGAAATAACCGAAAACACTTCCAAACTTCAATCAATCAAAACCCAGCCAAGATCTAACAATTCTAACCTTTTCTAAACTTCAATTAACATCAAAAATCGAACATAAACTTGACCATATACCTCCAGCAATAGCAGAACATCAAAAACACCTCAAAAATCACAATTCTAACATCTTAAAATTAGGGACCCCAAGCCTATTCGGGATTTATTTGTTAAAACCTCATTCTCAACATCAAATAACATCCAAAATATGTTGAAAATCAACCTCAACTCAGATCGTAGCATAGTAATACGAAAATCACCAAGATCTCATCAAGAATCTTGAATTTAACAACTCTTTCTTGTTTATAACACTAAAACAACTCAAAAACCATTAACGAAGGATTGATAACTTGAGAATTTCAGTAAAGAACTAATCATTAGAGGAGAAGGACGAAGCTTACCTCCAATAGTGGATCTTTCCTTCAATTAGGTGAAGTTTCTTGAAAATCCAATGAGAAATCAAAGAGATCTTTGCAAAGACAAGTTGGAGTGGATTGAAGAATCAAAACTCAGCAAATCAAGATGTAAATCATGGTTTATTTGAAGTAGAAAAGTGTTTGGTTGGAGAGAAATAAAATGAAAGGAAATAGGGAAAAGAGATTTCACGTTAAAAATGAAATTTTAGTTAGGAAAAGTCAACTTTATTAACCAACTTTAATAATCAATAAAACCTTTATTAAAATACACCCAATTAAAAGAAAAATCCGATATTACAACTTGGTAAAATTGGCTACTTAAAGATTCAAAGTTCCAATCCTTTACAAAACGGTCCTAGTCAAACTTTGCCAAAAATTGCATTTTGGTCACTATGCCAAAATGCAATTTTTCCAAAACTCATTTGTAAAAATTGTTTTTACCATAATCATTTACATAATAAATAATGATTTTTAGTCATTTTTTCATATTATTAAAACATCCTGAACTAGGTTTTCCCTGAACGAACCTCAAGTATTCGAATCTCTAATTTGTGGTCGATAACCCATCAAACCGTTCCCTAAACCTTCTAGACTCAAAGCCAGGGCGTTACAACTCTCCCCCACTTAAGAAATTTCGTCCTTGAAGTTTTACCTTAAGGAAATAGATGCGGGAACTACTTCAACATGCCCGCCTTGCTTTCCCAAGTGGCCTCCACAACTCCTCGGTGTCGCCACAACACCTTTACAAGCTCTATCGCCTTGCAATAAAGAACCTTTTTGCTCGAATCAAGGATCTTCATCGGTTCCTCGTCATAAGACAAATCCAGATTTAGCTCTATCTCCTCCATAGGCATCATATGTAAAGGATCCGATCTATACCTCCGCAACATCGAAACATGAAACACATCATGAATCCTTTCCAACTCGGGAGGCAACCTCAACCGATAAGCCACAGGACCCACTCGCTCCACAACCTCGTAAGGTCCAATAAACCTCGGGCTAAGCTTACCCTTATGCCCAAATCTCATCACCTTCTTCCAAAGTGAAACTTTCAAAAACACATGTTCGCCAATTGCGAACACAATATCCTTACGCTTCAAATTTATGTAAGACTTTTGCATGTCTGATGCTGCCTTCAAGCGCTTACAAATGAGCTTCACCTTCTCAGTAGTTCCTTTCAAGAAGGCCAAAATCGAAACTGACTTTTGCCCTGTTTCTGCACAACAAACTGGAGTTCTACACTTTCTCCCATACAAAGCCTCGTATGGTGCCATTTGAATGCTTGCCTGGTAACTATTATTGTAAGCAAACTAAACCATGGGCATGTGCTTCTCCCAAGAACCTTGGAAATCAATAACACAACATCTCAACATGTCCACAAGCACTTGGATAACACGCTCTGACTGTCCTTCCGTCTAAGGATGATAAGTAGTATTGAAATTCAACAAAGGCTTGATGTAAACATTCCCAAAACCTCGATGTGAACCTCGGATCTCTATCTGACACTATAGATTTCAAAATTCCGTGCAAACACACAATATCATCAATACATAGCTCAGCTAGCTTATCCAATGTATACGTAGTATGCACATACAAGAAATGTGTACACTTCATAAGGCGATCAACAATCACCCAAACTGAATTCTCACACCTCCATTCTGGGATTTTTAATGGTTGCAACAGCCCTGAAGGAACCTGATGTTCCGCTTTCATTCGCTGACAAACCATGCATTTGCCAACAAATTCGGCAACATCCTTCTTCAACCCCACCCAATAGACTCATCCTTCAAACCACAATACATCTTCGTACTACCAGGGTGCATAGCAAAAGGACTACTATGAGCTTCAGTCAGAATAGTGCGCCTCAACTCAACATCATCTGACACCACTATCCGACTCCCAAAGCATAGAACACCATCATCATTGAAACTAAAATCTGAATGCCTACTGTTGAGTGTGTAAAAGTTCTATTATTTACACCCTTTTTAACCCATATTTCTGCTGCATTCAAGCATCATTGCATTGCATTTAGGTTAGTTTTCAGTAAAACATCACAAATGGACTAAAAGCACGGATTCTACTAAAAGATGGCTATTTTTGCAGGTATCTGCCATAGTAGACGATGAAGGCAGGCGCAGGGCAGATAAGCAGGAAAGCTGAACTGGACAAGCAGCCGAAGAAGACGAACCTGTCATGGACCTGTCGTGACAGCAGACTTATGAAGAGGAAAAGCAAAGTGGACCTCGATAGATAGAGAAAAAATCTGCTCGTCTGTCGTGTGAAAGCCACATATTTTTCCAAGCCCCGGATCAAAAGATATGTCAAGCCAAAGCCCAAGGAGAGGAAATCCCTAAAAGCAAGGATGCGGCTGGAAAGTAGGAGTCTTTAGAGATTTAGTCTTTATTAGAATCTTACTTTTAATTAAAGTTGTAATCCTTATTACCTTAGATAACTTGAGCCCAAAGCTTATATAAGGGAATAGATTTAACCTAGGGCACAACCGATTACCCCATAACCGAAACCAAAAACCCCTGCCGTTGACCTGTCACCAACATGTTCTAAATTCCCCTTAGGGCTACGGGTTGTTTTGTAAAGTAGTTGCAAGGATTGTTTTGTTTTAGGTTTTTCCAAGTTCAATAAAATAGACTTCAAGTTCTTTTATCTTGGTTTTAATATCTTGCAAGAGCATCGGGAGAGCATTGTGAGGTTATCCATTTACTTAGCATCGGGAGAGTTAAGTATACGAAAGAGATAAGAGCGCGTTCTCTAGTTTATAGTTGAACCATCTCGTGCCTAGGGATAGGGCGAGGTTAAGTGGCTAAGGAAGAATTCATACACATCGGTGTTCATCCTTCGATTCACGCCGGGAGGTATCATCAAAGACGTGATCATCGATAGACTTGGACCTAGGGATAGGCCAAGGCAGATCTGGGATTCTTGCCAAGCTTGAAGTACGGAGTTGGTGTGTCTGCTGCCGCGACAGCTAAAGAACAGCCGCCGCGACAGGTGCTGTCGGCGACGGGCGCGACGACAGAACTGGAGATCCTAAGCAATCCAATACCTGCACTACTGAGCAATTCAATACCAGCCCATTCTCTCTATCTTGATATCTCAACTCTTTATTTACGTTTTTACTTTATTATTCTCGTGACAACTCATAATTATTTCCTTTACTTCGTGCAGTGAATTTAGGTGAAGTCATTAGCCCAATCCCTGTGGAGACGATATCCGATACTTCGTATCACTTTACTACTTGCGTCGTGTACACTTGCACTACAATTGCGATAGACTCTTTTACACGCAACAAGTTTTTGGCGCCGTTGTTGGGGATTGGCAACATAACTACACCTTTCTTTTATTGCACTTTTTGTTTTTATTTTTATTTTCGTTTTTTTATTTTTCTTTAATTTTTCTTTTGTGTTTACAACTCTCTCTTTTCACAAGGTTTTCTAGTTTATGCGCAGATCTAAAAGAGGTGAAGATCCTGAGTACAAATTAGATCCAGAAATCGAACGTTCCTTCAATCTCAAGAAACAACTTCGCCGACTTTTAGACAGAAATGAATACCTTGAGGAACATCTAGAGCAGATGGCCCGTAATCCGCCCGCTGGTGGAATTATACCGCCTGTCGGCGACCCGCCCGCGGCAGATGGACGACGGTCATGTCGTGACTACATGTTGAACGATCATGTAGAGCTGGAGACCACGCTGCCGGACATTGATGTTGACAACTTCGAACTTAAACCTGTCATGTTTAGTATGATCAACAACGCCAGACAGTTCAGTGGTTCTGCGACAGAAGATGTTAGGGAGCATCTCAAAACGTTCCAGGAGATCTGTGGTTCGTTTAGACTGCCAGGAGTTAGTCCGGAGATACTGAGGCTTCGGTTATTTCCTCATTCATTGAGGGAAAGAGCTAAAACTTGGTGGAATAAACTTACACCGGGTTCTATTATGACTTGGGCAGATTTAACTCGTGAATTTTTGTCTCGTTTTAATCATTCACATTTAGCTGAGCGATTACGTAACGAAATTGCTACTTTTCAACAGGAAGATGACGAGCCAATGCACGAGGCCTGGGACAGATTTACAACTCTTCTTCGAAACTGCCCAATGCATGGATTTCCCATCTGGAATCAGGTAACTAAGTTCTATAATGCTGCTAACTTACAAACCCGCATTCGAATTGATTCTGCAGCAAATGGACTATTATTGGATAAAGATCCGGACGAGGCATTGCAAGTTTTGAAAAATCTAGCTAAGAACGAGGACCAGTTTCTGACCGCGAGAAGAGGGGGTAAACGGGTACCTGTTGTCAAGGACTATGAGGCCGACAGCACTATGAAATCGCAGGTAGCATTCCTTATTAAAGCAATGAAAAAGTTATTGAATGATGATGAATTACAAGGATTTGCTGTCGAGGAAGTTTGTGCTACTTGTGAGGGAAATCATAGTAGGGATAAGTGTCCAATAAATATAGAAGAGGGAAAATATGTTGGAAATTACAAGCCGAATTATAACTCCAACAACTACAACCCTAATTGGAGGAAGGATCCCAAATTTTCCTGGAGTAATCCTAACAATGCCCTGAATCCACAAGCACATCATCAGAATCAAGGGGGTCCTAGATTGCTGACGCGACAGCAACTACCGCCGCAGAACCTGCCGCCGCACCTGCCGCCGCAGTAGCAACAGTAGCCACCACCTGCCACGAGTAGTATATTGGAACAGACTCTGGCCACCTTTATGTCTCAGACCGGTACGTATATGGAGAATATAAATCAGTTTGTCAAGAAGACGGAAAATTTTATAGATAAAACCGAGATGAGAATGACAAATCATGAAGCCACCTTAAAATCTCTGGAGACACAAATGGGCCAGGTGTCGCAACATATTAAGCCGAGGCAGAATGGAGGATTCCCTAGCAATACTGAAAATGCTAGACCACCCACACATGAGCAATGTAAGGCAATTACTACTAGGAGTGGGAAGAAACTACCAGGGCCGGAAAAGGAAGCTGAAACAGAAAAGGATCCAGCCTTAGATAAACCTGCCGAGGAAGCTGCCCCGACAGGTGATAAACAGACTGCTGCCGATGAGCCTGTCACGACAACAGAAGAGATAGAGGAGAAAAAAGATGATTACCGTCCTCAGATTCGCATGCAGTGGGAAGGACGCATTGCTGATTATCGTCCTCCTCCACCTTTTCTGCAACGGATACAGCAAGCTAAGCATGAATCTCAACTTAAAAAGATTTATGATATTTTTAAACAGGTTCATATCAATATTCCGTTGTTAGATGTTGTTAGGGAGATGCCCGGTTATGCTAAATTTCTCAAGGATGTTATGTCAAAAAAATCTAAACTTGGGGAATTTGAAACGGTAAGGATCCAAGAAGGTTGCATGAGTATTCTTCATCGGCAGCCACCCCAGAAAAAGAAGGATCCGGAGAGCTTCATCATACCTTGTGTAATCGGCGACAAATTTGTGGGTAAGGCACTATGTGATCTTGGTGCTAGTGTTAATCTAATGCCCAAATCTTTTTTTCAGAAACTAGGTATTGGCAAGGCGCGGCCCACGACAGTTACCCTACAGCTAGCCGACCGCTCTTACGTTCACCCCGAAGGAAAAATTGAAGATATTTTGGTAAGAGTGGATAAGCTTATTTTTCCTGCTGACTTTCTTATCTTAGATTGTGAGGCAGATGAAAACGCACCAGTCATCCTTGGGCGACCCTTCTTAGCCACGGGGAGATCATTGATTGATGTGGAGAAAGGAGAACTCACCATGCGCGTGAACGATCAAGAAATTAAGTTGAATGTTCTCCAAGCAATGAAACATGCTGATGTGGACGAGGAGTGTAAGGCCATCATTGAGGTGACCTTTGATCAACCCTGCATCAGGTCGGGCTGCCGTGATATAGAATTTGGTCACTGCCACGACAGCCACTTACAGGCCTGTCATGACAGCAACGACGACAGCACCGACGACAGCAACTCCTCTGAATCCGATGCATCTGATACTGAAGGTCAAGAGGAGGTAAACTGGATGGGCAATCGTCCAGGTAAGTTATTCGAACCTTTAAATTATACTTCGTATAACCATTTAATCCAAAAGCCATCTACTGTTGAACCACCTGCCTTAGAATTGAAGCCCCTGCCAGGGCAGCTTAAATATGCTTTTCTTAGTTCAAATGATACGTTGCCCGTAATCATCTCTTCTAAGCTGCCGCAGGAACAGGAACGACAGCTAATCGACATGTTACGGCAGCACAAGAAGGCGATTGGATGGACGATTGCTGACATACAAGGAATTAGTCCGGCGTTATGCATGCAAAAATTCTTCTTGAGGAAGATCATAAGCCGACTATTGATGCCCAAAGGCGGCTAAACCATGCGATGAAGGAGGTAGTGCGTAAGGAGATAATTAAATGGTTAGATGCTGGTATTATTTACGCTATCTCCGACAGCAAATGGGTAAGCCCGGTGCAATGTGTTCCCAAGAAAGGAGGAATGACCGTGAGAACCAACGAGAACAATGAGCTAATCCCAACCAGGACTGTGACCGGTTGGAGGGTTTGTATGGACTATCGGAAGCTTAATAAAGCTACCCGAAAGGACCACTTTCCTTTACCCTTTATTGATCAAATGCTTGATAGATTAGCGGGTAAATCTTACTATTGTTTTCTTGATGGTTACTCAGGTTATAACCAAATTGCTATTGCACCAGAGGATCAAGAAAAGACGACTTTCACCTGCCCCTACGGAACATACGCATTTAGGAGGATGCCGTTCGGCCTCTGTAACGCACCTGCCACCTTCCAAAGGTGCATGATGGCTATATTCTCCGACATGGTAGAGGACTTCCTAGAGATTTTCATGGATGATTTTTCCGTCTTTGGAGACGATTTTGAGAGCTGCCTCGGCAACCTTCAAAAGGTACTTGAAAGATGTGAAAAAGCTAATCTTGTTCTCAATTGGGAAAAATGCCATTTTATGGTAGATGAAGGGATAGTCTTAGGCCATAAGATTAGCTGCCGTGGGATAGAAGTCGACAGGGCCAAAATAGAGGTCATTGAGAAGCTGCCGCCGCCGACTACAGTCAAGGGCATTAGGAGTTTTTTAGGGCATGCTGGTTTTTATCGGAGATTTATCGCGAATTTCTCGAAAATCACGAAGCCCCTATGTCATCTCTTAGAGCAGAACCGACCCTTTGACTTTAATGAAGAATGTACTGAAGCATTCAAGGTTCTAAAGGAAAAACTAGTGACAGCCCCCATAGTACAGCCACCAGATTGGACGCAGCCGTTTGAGATCATGTGTGATGCTAGTGACTATGCTGTCGGGGCAGCACTTGGGCAGCGCATAGATAAGCTATTTCACGTCATATACTATGCCAGCAAAACGTTGAATGACGCCCAAGTAAACTACACCACCACAGAAAAGGAGCTGTTAGTTGTGGTGTTTTCCATCGACAAGTTTCGTTCTTACATACTTGGGACGAAAGTAATAGTGCACACCGACCATTCTGCCCTTAAGTACTTGTTCGCAAAGAAGGATGCCAAGCCTAGATTGATACGGTGGATCTTGCTACTACAAGAATTTGACCTTGAGATCAAAGACAAAAAGGGGACAGAAAATCAGGTGGCAGACCACTTGTCAAGATTGGAGACGGGACAGAGTCTACCGTTCGATGAGACACACATACTAGAGACCTTCCCTGATGAGCAGCTGTTCGCTGCCGCTATCGCTGTCGCGACAGCCATGGCGGCAGGTAAGTCTTCTGACCTTCCCTGGTATGCTGATTTCGTTAATTTTATAGTTAGCGGAATATTACCTTCTGATCTTAATTATCAAGCCAGGAAGAGGTTCCAAAATGATGTTAAGCATTATTATTGGGACGAACCTCTTCTTTTCAAAATGTGCGCAGATCAGGTTATAAGGAGGTGTGTACCACAGGAAGAGCAAGAAGACATTCTCCATCACTGCCATGCTTCACAATATGGAGGTCACTTAGGAGGCAATAAGACTGCTGCCAAGGTACTGCAGTCCGGGTTCTACTGGCCGACACTATATAAAGATGCACAGGAATTTTACAAGAACTGTGACAGGTGCCAGCGGACAGGAAACATCTCGAGGAGAAACGAGATGCCACTACAGAACATTTTAGAAGTCGAGATTTTCGACGTTTGGGGGATTGATTTCATGGGACCTTTTCCATCTTCGTGTGGAAATCTTTACATCCTTCTAGCAGTGGATTATGTCTCCAAGTGGGTAAAAGCAATCGCAACTCAAAAGAATGATGCCAAAACGGTCCAAAAGTTTTTGCACAAAAACATTTTTTCTAGATTTGGCATCCCTAAGGCGATTATCAGTGATGATGGGAGACATTTTGATAATAGGGTAATTGTTGCCGCCTTGAAGAAATATGGTGTCAAGCACAGGATCGCGACAGCTTACCACCCACAGACCAATGGACAGGCTGAGATTTCCAATAGGGAAGTGAAAAACATTCTTGAAAAGATGGTTAAACCAACTAGGAAAGATTGGTCTTTACTTCTGAATGATGCATTATGGGCATACAGGACAGCTTTCAAGACTCCATTGGGC
Organism: Hibiscus tridactylites; assembly: GCA_958450335.1. NCBI lineage: Eukaryota > Viridiplantae > Streptophyta > Magnoliopsida > Malvales > Malvaceae > Hibiscus > Hibiscus tridactylites. The sequence goes on along the minus strand of OY288267.1, from coordinate 58,345,267 downwards.
ATGTCTCCATACCGACTGATTTATGGGAAAACCTGTCACTTGCCTGTCGAGATCGAGCACAAAGCATATTGGGCAATCAAGGCAGTGAACATGGACTTGGACAAGGCCGGCCAGAAAAGGTTATTAGATCTGAATGAGATTGAAGAATTACGGACAATGGCCTACGACAACGCAAGGATCTACAAGGAAAAGACTAAGAAGTGGCACGACAAGAAACTGCTGCCACGACAGTTCTGCCCAGGGCAGCTTGTGTTGTTGTTCAATTCTAGACTTAAACTCTTCCCAGGAAAGTTAAAATCTAGATGGACTGGCCCATTCCAAGTAATACAAGTTTTTCCCCATGGTGCCATCACGATACAATCATTAAAAGACGGGCACCAATTCAAAGTCAATGGACAACGCCTCAAGCACTATCAGGGGACTGAAGCCCCAGGAATACAGGAAGTGGTTACTTTAGGAGATGTCCCACAAGGCATCCCTAATTTAACCTAATTTTTATTTTTATTTATTTTATTATTTATTATTATTTATTAGGAAATTAGGTTTATTTTATTCGAATAATGTTTTGTTTTTCTAATTTCAGTTTTTAGGAAATAAAGGAGTCAAGAAGGAAAGGAGAAGTGACCCAAGCCCACCGCCCATCCATCAGCCCAATACAACCCATCTATGGAAACCTGTCGTTTCCGCTGCCGCCGCAGACGGATATGATAGGCTGTCAACAAACTGACACGGCAGACGCAGAAGCGTGCGGCAGACGCGTAACAGACGCATAAATGCGTGTCAGACGTGTCAGACACGCTAAATCCAATCTGCCGCCCCGTTATCCACGCCTGCCGTTACGGCATTAAATGGGCAGCTACCCAACCGCTATAAAACCCCACTCTCATTTTCATTTTTTCTCACTTCTGCTTATTCTTCTTTGCTTTCTCCTCTAGTTTTTATTTGTTTTCTTTCTTTCACAGCCCTTGCAACTAAAATGTCGTCGAGACAGACCCGTCGTAGCGCTGCCTCCGCTTCATCTTCAGCAGCAGCGACACCCTTTGCCAACAAGGAGTTATGGGAGGAACGTGGCTTCCTGTACAACCGACAAGCTCCCCACATGGGACTACGGTCGTTCATTGTAAAGGCTATCACGGCTCATCTATGGGAGGACTTTGCCGAACAACCGGCAGAGCTCAATGACACCTTGGTCTGGGAGTTCTACGCAGCCATAGACAGCAGAACGGCAACATTTGTCATTGTTCGAGGAGTGGAAGTGCCCTTCACTGCCAACAGCATCAACCACATGTTTTGCCTCTTCTTCAGCCCCGATGATGATGCTCACCAGAAATTTCTTGACACCCTCGATGCTGCCGCCTATGATGCTGTCATGGTGGAGTTGACAGAGGAGGGAACATCATGGACAACCAGCAAGAAAAACCCCCACTCCGTCAACAGGGGGCAGCTCCTACCGGAAGCCAAACTTTGGAACGCTTTCATCAAAAAGCGTATCCTGCCGTCTTCCCACCACACGACAGTCAACCGGCAGCGGCTCGCCCTCATCCACTCCATCATGCACGACAGGCCCATCAATGTGGGCAGATATATGAGGGACAACATCCTGGACTGCGCCTTCCGCTCCGACTCACGCCTCTGCCTGCCGTTCACCATAACTTCCCTCTGCCGATGTGCTGCTGTACCCGAGGAACCCTCCGACAAAATAAAGATGGGCAGTGGCTGGACTGACAACAACATTTCCACCCTCATGGAGGTCATCGCCGCATCACCCATCAACGCCTTCGATCCAAATGCCCCTCCTGCAGACTCCGATGAGGAACCTGCCACTGAGCCTGCCGCCGACACCGCTCCGACGGACCAGTCCGTTTACATCCTTGCTACAATCCAACGGGTAGAGGAGCGGCAAATGGGATTGATGACTTTCATTCGCGATTTCACCAACGCAACGGTAACTTTCATTACCGATACTTTACATTATTCGGATGTCATCTTCCCCACCTTCCCCGCCCATTATTTCCATATCCCCTCCCCTACACCTACACCACCTGTCTCTCCACATACACATACTACCGCTTCCACCCAATCACCTGCCCCGACGGCAGCAGGCAGTCCACCGGCCGACACCCCTGCTCGAGGAACAAAGAGGCCTGCCACCGACGACAGCCCTCTCATCAAGAGGAATTTGGAGCAGGAATTTACGCCGGTCAAGCGGATAAAGCACACGACAAACAAGAAACGGCTGCCCAAGGCTAGCAACACCACCAGCGGCACCTGGGACAGTGGCAGCAGTTCCGATGTCCAACTCGTAGAGCAGCCTGCTCCTGAACCTGCCCAGCCCCCTTCACAGCCCAGACGCCGCCGTCAGATCCATCTCAGCAGCAGCATCGAGGGCAGCGACTAAAAATTTAAGTTCTTATTTCCCTTTCTTGCTGCCTGCTTAATTTATATTTTGTGATGTACCTGCCTTTTATTTTTCTGTCATTTTGCATTGAGGGCAATGCAACCCTTGAGTTTGGGGGTGGCAACCCTCCATCATTAAATGGAGTCTTAATTGCATCTTTTTATTATCTGTTGTGTTTATTTTATTTAAGTTCTCTTAAAAAACAGAAAATTTAAACTGTTGGCTTAAAACTTTGAAGTTAACTTACCTGTCATGACGGTTCTGTCGTGGCAGCATCTTTAGGACAAGTTAAGGAAAAGTTTAGAGCCTTTCTATAGTTCTGAAAACTTAAACACCATTGTGACTGTTATATTGCTTAGATTTCTTTTAGCCAAACTAGAATAGGAAGCTTAGAACTTGAATAGCCCCTAGAGGTGCCTAACACTGGCTCTAGGAAAGAAGTTTAGCAAAAGAAAATCAAAAACCTAGAGGTGCCCGAACCGGCTCTAGGAAGCTAAGTAGAGGTGCCCGAAACTGGCTCTAGAAAAACTTAGCTTGAAAATAGAAGAAAAAGAAGCATGAAAATGTGCCTTCTAAAAAAATAAACTTTGGCATAAAAATTCGAGTTAAGAAGTTGAATATTCTAGTGAAACTAAGAGAGTCTTAGCATATAACTGTTCACAAGCATGCACACACTGCACGAGAGCTATAGGGAGATTCCGGACAGATCCTAACTTTTCCGACAAGTTGCTGCCGCCATAGAGAATGAGCGACGGGTAAGGGACAGTTCACTGTTTGAAGGCCAACACAAAAATTTTAAGTTTTCTTTTAAGTCTTCATTGCTTGAGGGCAAGCAAAAACTTGAGTTTGGGGGTGTGTTGAGTGAGTAAAAGTTCTATTATTTACACCCTTTTTAACCCATATTTCTGCTGCATTCAAGCATCATTGCATTGCATTTAGGTTAGTTTTCAGTAAAACATCACAAATGGACTAAAAGCACGAATTCTACTAAAAGATGGCTATTTTTGCAGGTATCTGCCATAGTAGACGATGAAGGCAGGCGCAGGGCAGATAAGCATGAAAGCTGAACTGGACAAGCAGCCGAAGAAGACGAACCTGTCATGGACCTGTCGTGACAGCATGGTGACAGCAGACTTATGAAAAGGAAAAGCAAAGTGGACCTCGATAGATAGAGAAAAATCTGCTCGTCTGTCGTGTGAAAGCCACATATTTTTCCAAGCCCCGGATCAAAAGATATGTCAAGCCAAAGCCCAAGGAGAGGAAATCCCTAAAAGCAAGGATGCGGCTGGAAAGTAGGAGTCTTTAGAGATTTAGTCTTTATTAGAATCTTACTTTTAATTAAAGTTGTAATCCTTGTTACCTTAGATAACTTGAGCCCAAAGCTTATATAAGGGCATAGATTTAACCTAGGGCACAACCGATTACCCCATAATCGAAACCAAAAACCCCTGCCCTTTACCTGTCACCGACATGTTCTAAATTCCCCCTAGGTCTACCGGTTGTTTTGTAAAGTAGTTGCAAGGATTGTTTTGTTTTAGGTTTTTCCAAGTTCAATAAAATAAACTTCAAGTTCTTTTATCTTGGTTTTAATATCTTGCAAGAGCATCGAGAGAGCATTGTGAGGTTATCCATTTACTTAGCATCGGGAGAGTTAAGTATACGAAAGAGATAAGAGCGCGTTCTCTAGTTTATAGTTGAACCATCTCGTGCCTAGGGATAGGGCGAGGTTAAGTGGCTAAGGAAGAATTCATACACATCGGTGTTCATCCTTCGATTCACGCCGGGAGGTATCATCAAAGACGTGATCATCGACAGACTTGGACCTAGGGATAGGCCAAGGCAGATCTGGGATTCTTGCCAAGCTTGAAGTACAGAGTTGGTGTGTCTGATGCCGCGACAGCTAACGGACAGCCGCCGCGACAGGTGCTGTCGGCGACGGGCGCGACGACAGAACTGGAGATCCTAAGCAATCCAATACCTGCACTACTGAGCAATTCAATACCAGCCCATTCTCTCTATCTTGATATCTCAACTCTTTATTTACGTTTTTACTTTATTATTCTCGTGACAACTCATAATTATTTCCTTTACTTCGTGTAGTGAATTTAGGTGAAGTCATTAGCCCAATCCCTGTGGAGACGATATCCGATACTTCGTATCACTTTACTACTTGCGTCGTGTACACTTGCACTACAATTGCGATAGACTCTTTTACACGCAACACCTACCATCTGCAATATCCTGAACGTGAGGAACAAGAGAATCATCAAGCAATTGCTTATCCTTGATCAACTGAATCAATGATGGTTTCACATGCAATTCGGCAACAAGACCACCATCTCGCGATATGCTCAAGCGAGCAAACATCGCCCTCAACTCCACAGACACCTTAATGCTCAAATCATCAGCCACAACATTAGCCTTCCCAGGATGATACTCGATCGACATAACATAATCCTTAAGCAACTCCACCCATCGTCGTTGCCTAAGATTTAACTCTTTTTGAGACATAAGATACTTCAAACTCTTATGATCTGTGAATACCACACACTTCTCGCCATAAAGGTAATGCCTCAAAATCTTCAAAGCAAAGACAACAACCACATGCTAAAGATCATGCGTAGGGTAGTTACGCTCATGCACCTTCAACTTCCTAGATGCATATGCCACTACCCTTCCCCCTTGCATCAACACACAGCCCAAACCGACATAGGACACATCACTATAGACTACAAACTCCTTACCAGACTCAGGTTGAATCAAGACTGGAGCTTGCATCAAACCTTCTTTTAGCTTATCAAAAGCTTGCTGCTTTGCATCTGTCCACTCAAAGCGGACATTCTTCTGCATCAACTTGGTCAAAGGTGCAGCAATCTTGGAAAACCCATCCACAAAACTTCAGTAGTAGCCCGCCAAACAAAGGAAACTACGAACTTCATGAACATACCTAGGAGGCTTCCAGTTCACCACCGCCTCGAACTTCTAAGGATCAAAACGAATTCCTTCGGCAGAAACCACATGGCCAAGGAAAAAAACTTCCTTCAACCAAAACTCACATTTACTCAACATAGCATAAAGCTGATTTTCTAGCAAGACTTGCAAAACAACCCTCAAATTTTCCTCGTGCTCCCCCTCAGTACGTGAATACACAAGGATGTCATCGATGAACATCCCCACAAACGTATCCAAGAACTCATGAAACACCTTGTTCATCATATCCATGAATGCAGCAGGAGCATTCGTCAAAACAAAAGGCATTACCAGGAAGTCATAATTCCCATACCTAGTCTGAAAGGTAGTTTTTGTCACATCCACATCCTTAACCTTCAATTGATAGTACCCAGACCTCAAATCAATCTTCAAGAACACAGCCGCTCTACGAAACTGAAAAAGATCATCAATCCTTGGCAGAGGATACTTATTCCTTTAAGTCAACTTATTCAACTGACGATAATCAATACACATCCTCATCGTGCCATCTTTCTTCTTTACAAATAAGACTTGGGCTCCCCAAGGCGACACACTAGGTCGAATAAAGCCTCGGTCAAGCAATTCCTGAAGTTGCGTCTTCAGTCCTTTAACTGTTTAGGTGCCATTCGATAGGGAGCGATAGACACTGTAGTCGTATTCTCATACAACTCAATTCCAAATTCAACCTCTCGACTAGGCGGCAAACCAGGTAACTCCTCTGGAAACACACAGGGAATTCACATACGGTCCTTATATCCTGTACCCCAACATCCTTTGTGCTTGGATTCATTACGAAAGCTAAATAAGCTTCACCTCCCTGACGCAACAACCGACTCGCTTCAAGAGTCGAAACCACATTAGATAAGAACTTCATATTCTCTCCCACCACCACAACTTCGTAGTCATCAGCAAGTTTCAATGAAACTCCCTTATTCTCAAAATCCACAACAACTCTGTGCTCAACTAACCAATCCATACCAAGGATTATATCAAATCCATAGAAAGGCAATTCCATGAGATCAACCATAAACACATATTCTTGCACCATTAAGGGACATCTCCTATATAACTTGTTACAATTGTTTCAAAAAAGGAACTAGTCACACGCTTACAAACATCCAAGAACACAACAGGAAAACCGAGCATTTGAGAATGTTCACGCAATATGTATGAATGTGTAGACCCAGAATCAATCAGAGAAAGTAATGACAAAGACTGCAAAGTAAAGGTACATGCGATCACGTTTGTGTCATTCCTCCCCTCACGGTGAGCAAAAACTCTAGCCTGACCACCTCCCTCGGGCTGGACAACTACCATATGAGCTACATTCCTCGAACCATCGTCTCTACGGTGAAAGTTTCCACGGCTGCACCCACATCCCCTCTGTAGCTCAACTGCTCTCATCGAATCCTGTCCCTCTCTCGCCGACTGAGGATAATCCCATTTCACGTGCCCACGAGAACCGCAATTCCATCATGTACCAATGTTACCCCAGCACTCTCCCGTGTGCCTCCTACCGCACCGGTTACACTCAGGTGTACGAACAAAATCATTCGGTCCTTGTTGACCTCTCTCTGGGTTACCTCCTCCACGTCTAGGATCCGAATGAGACCCTCGATCCTTAGGCCTCTTAAAAAGATCCCTCCCATCATCATGATCTGCAGCTCGCTTCCCTGAGCTAGATCCTCCTGCTCGACCCGACAGACCAAGGTTCAGCTCAATATCCTTGGCTCGCTTACCAAAACATCAAAATCGGAGTAATCTGATGCAAGTATGTACGTCTTCACCTATCTCAACAATCCATATCGGAATCGTTCACACCTCTCCTGCTCATTAGGAATCAACTCAGGTGCATACTTACTGAGAGGCACAAACTGCACTTCATATTCGGCCACAGACATGCTTCCTTGCACCAGGGACATAAATTCCCTCTTCCTCTCATCCAGGTAACGAACACCCAAGTACTTCCTCTTGAACGCATTCAGAAAAAACGTCTAAGTCACCTTATCATCCTCCAATCCTGCAGTAGTTGTCATCCACCACGTATAAGCATCACCGTGCAACAGGGACGCAATGCATCATAGCTTATGTACATCTTTACAATTCATTTGTCCAAGGATCCTCTTGGTGCTTTCCAACCAAGACTCAGAATTCTCAGGGGTCAACACCCTGAAATCAGTTCCACCAAGACTACAGAGTCGCTCTAACGACAAACTCGCACCAGCACCAGGTTGAGGTACAACCACTTGAGCACCAGCTATTGCTGCCTGAAAGGCTCCAGCAATAGCCTGTATCAGCACGGTCATATTAGGAGCATCTTGCCCACATGCTCCCTCGGGTGCAGCAACCCCTACTCCAACTCTAGTACCAGCCCCCGCTCCACAACCACCGGGTGGTCCACCAGGAGTAGGAGGCGGAAAATTCTCCACATGCTCATCCCTCTCTTTCTCAACCAAGCAACGAGTGTTAATTCTAAGCTCTCTTCCTGGCCTCATTCGAAATAATGCAGCTATAAAAATGCAATAAAATTCAATTAGGCAATTCAAGACAAGAAAGTTCAAGGTGCTCAAGTATCATTTTCAAAACAATTTCTTCCATTAGTAACGATATGGCAATGAGTTCCCAAATTATACCCCAACCATAGCATAACAACAAAATTTAATCTCAATCAACAAAATTTTATGCATTCCATCTCAATCAAGCTCAAACATTATACAAATACACAACATGCATTCATAGAATTCATTACAACTCATATTTAAACTTACCCACCACTTACCAATGCCCCAATTGTTCGCAAACCTGGCTCTGATAACAACAAATGTAACCCCCTTAGCCCGATCTAGACGAATAACCCGAACCAAGAAGCTTACACGGGGAAAACCAAAGCCAACTCGTTAAATCAGACTTCAATTAGCGACCCTTTTTTTCTTTTTTTTCTTTTCTAGATGCAATTTAGGTCCTATTTGATCATCAAAGAGAATAGGAGGAAACGACACAGCGATCGTATTTCATTTAGGGGTTTAACAACATAATTTAAACATTTAGGGACCAAATTGTATATTCTATAAAATATAGGGACATTTCAAATTTTAAGGTTACCAATATTCGATTAGTCATATTTCATGATTCTTTGCAAAATTTCATCACAATCAGACCATCCAACCTCGTTTAATTGCATTACCGAAGTTCAGGGACAAAAATGCAACATTTCCGACTTTCAAAGATTCCATTCAACCGAATTAACGGTTAGGTACCGATACCCTATGGACCCGTATCGATACTCGAGGTGACAATAGCCATGTTTGGGAAAATGGTATTGATACATATTTCGAAGTATCGCTACGCCCTTCGAACTTTGCCCAGGCGTATCGTTACGCGTCCCATTCGTATCGATACGTCTGAACCATTTGGGCACCAATTTTGCTTATGAGTATCGATACTCAAGCCCGAGTATCAATACCCATACCTGTTGTGTACCAAAAACATCCTAAAACATACATCTAACATCATCAAATCTTCACCAAATCATATAGACATGCTTGTAACTTCAAAACCAACATACGAGCATTCCACTCTAAGATCATGCCAGACATTTGATATAGTATCACAAGTAACACAAAGCATCTAATACAACATGCTTTAACCAAAAGCTATAGGCTACCAAAAGACAAAGTAAAGAACCAAAAAAATTATAATGGCCTCTTACAAACCAGGAAAAGAACACATAACTTGCTACCACACAAGGGAGTCCAAAATACATCTCCCTAAAACAATCCATTAAATCCCATTGTGATATATCATTACTAAAGGTAAATGTAAAACATCATACTTGAGCTTATCTACTGCTTGGATTTCTTTAAGCCTCCTTGTTGCCCAAGATGTCTCTATTATCTGCATTGTTGGTAAAAGAGAGCGTAAACACAATAGATTAATGAGGCATGCTCTAAAAACACCAACACAACAATGCAAGTTTTTAAAACATTATCTTGAAATCCATTTCTAAAACAATACTCTTTCTATCTCATGCTTGCCATTCATTTCAAAGAAAATAACCATTTGAAAACCATATGTACCATCTATCTATCTCATGCATTCAACCAATGCAAAACTCATGATAAGGTCACAAATGCTTGATATACAAAAGCATTTCATAATCTCAAAATGTCATATGAATTTCTTGTAGCATAAAAACATTTCAAGCATTGGTACATGTGAATCATAAATCACTCTCATATATTGGCATTTAATTTTCTATCTTTACTAGGATATGCAGATTAGCTTGACATAGAGTCAAGTCCTACCTCGGTGGAATCTCGCATCACCGGACTCTCATGGAGGTATCTATCTTCGCCACAAAGCTTGGGTGTTTCACCAACACCTACCCCGATGGAATCTTACATCATTGGACTCTCACTTTGGATCGGGATGGCACTACCCCCATTGCCCAACTTCAAAGAGCACGTACGAATTTTAGTTTAGAGTGCACTTTACATCCTATTGGTCTACCAATTATATCCAGTAACATCTCATCAATTATGACAATATATTACCTTAAAATGAACATCTCCACCTACTGTTTTGATGCAACATTTCTAAACCAATCTCATCCCATTTCAAAAACAAAGTCCGTGCATAGCATTTGATCAAAATCTCAAAACTCTTTGCAATATTGCTCAATCTCATTGGATCAACATAACATAACATACCATATCATAAATCACGCATAAACGGTAGGAATTTTCTATTTCAAATCAAGAGCATAAGAAAAGCATTTAGGGGCATCGTCCACATTTCGAGAGCCATTCTAAACATACTTACTTCTGGACCTAGGATGGTGTTTGAAACCAATCATAAATCCCCAAAGCTCGTTCCCTTTTCCTTCAAGGACTTCTAAAACATTTTTCACTCATTAATGACGTTTCGCTTGTTTGCTGAAACGATTTCTAAGTTTCCTATGCCTCTGGATCAACACCAAACGCATCCAATGAAGTCTCCCCTTTTCAACACTCATAAGAGCATAGGATTAATGCATCACAGTGCATTAAAATCATCAACCACTCATTCCAACACGCTGCCCTGCTCAAAAGTAGCATTTCGCCTATCCGAAATAAACGAAAACACTTCCAAACTTCAACCAATCAAAACCCAGCCAAGATCCAACAATTCTAACATTTTCTAAACTTCAATTAACATAAAAAATCACCATAAACTCGACCTTATACCTCCAGCAATAGCAGAACATCAAAAACACCTCAAAAACCAAAAATCTAACATCTTAAAATTAGGGACCCCAACCCTATTCGGGATTTATTTGTTAAAACCTCATTCTCAACATCAAATAACATCCAAAATATGTTAAAAATCAACCTAAACTCAGATCATAACATCGTAATACGAAAATCACCCAGATCTCATCAAGATTCTTCAATTTAACAACTCTTTCTTGTTTATAACATTAAAATAACTCAAAAACCATTAACAAATGATTGATAACTTGGAATTTTAGTAAAGAACTGATCATTAGAGGAGAAGGACGAAGCTTACCTCTAAAGGTGGATCTTTCCTTCAATTGGGTGAAGTTTCTTGAAAATCGAATGAGAAATCAAAGAGATCTTTGCAAAGACAAGTTGGAACGGATTGAAGAATCAACACTCAGCAAATTAAGATGTAAATCATGGTTTCTTTGAAGTAGAAAAGTGTTTGGCTGGAGAGAAAGAAAATGAGAGAAAATAGGGAAAAGAGATTTCATGTTAAAAATGAAATTTTAGTTAGGAAAAGTCAACTTTATTAACCACCTTTAATAATCAATAAAACCTTTATTAAAATACACCCAATTAAAAGAAAAATCTGATATTAAAACTTGGTAAAATTAGCTCCTTAAAGATTCAAAGTTCCAATCCTTTACAAAACGGTCACTAGTTAAACTTTGCCAAAATTTTCATTTTGGTCACTATGCCAAAATGTAATTTTTCCAAAACTCTTTTGTAAAAATTGTTTTTACCATAATCATTTACGTAATAAATAATGATTTTAGTCATTTTTTCATATTTTTAAAATATCTCGAACTTGGTTTTCCCTGAACCGACCTCAAGGATTCGAATCTCTAATTTGCGGTCGATAACCCATCAAATCGTTCCCTAAACCTTCTAGACCCAAAGCCAGGGCGTTACATATAATATTACTTCAAAATAAGTTAGGTTTTCCTTAGGCATAGTTTAGGTTTTCTTGCGCCAACATGTTCTAAAATTCTCCTTGGGTTTGGGTTATGTTGTAATTAGTGTGAGAACGCTTGTTTAGGATTTCAAGTTTGTTTTTGCAAATAAAATTACAAGGTTTACTTATTCTATGTTCTTCATAGTTTTCAATTAAGGCGAAAGATTAGTTGAATTCTATCCATTTGTTCGGTATCGAGAGAGTTAAACTCACGAAAGGAGTAAGTACGATTTCATCTATAGACGGTGCGATCAATTCGGCCTAGACATAGGTTAAGGGTTTATGGTGGCTAAAAGAGGACGAATCAATATTGTTGTCTTTGCACGGTTCACGCTGTAACTGGTATTATCTGCAGTGGGCATTAACAACACTCTGACTTAGACATAAGTGAAGTCACTTTCGAACCGTTTTGCTGAGTTTGCCGCCAAGACACAATTACATTCCCCCTGCCAAGGCAGTGAGAGGGTCTCTGCAATCTACCTCCCATCCCCCACCGAGGCAGCAGAGTCTGGCAGCGTAAAACAACTTGTCCTAATCAACGCAGTTTCACACTAAGCAGCAGCATAACCCTACCCATTCTATCAACCTGATTTCTTCTCTTTTAATTACTTGTGTTTTATTTTACTTTTCTTCTCAACAAACAAATTAATTGTGCATTTACTTTTCCTTGTGCAGGAGCAACAATTCGAATCAAACTGTCCAATCCTTGTGGGAGACGATATCTTTTATACTATAACTTGAAAAGAGTGCGCACTTGTGCTCATAAATAGAGAGCACCAAACGATCTACAATAATCCTTGGATTGAATCAAGATAGTGGATACGCGAATTCCTATGCCTCGCCAAATCAATGAATAGTCTGATCCCTCCGCCTCGCCAATATGACCAATACCAAAACACATCCCTCCGCCTCGCCGAATCAATATAGGCTGTAGCCTTAGGACCGTAGTCCACCCGTACACTGAGCTCATGAATTCTATGGCATGCCAATTGTATCCAATGTCCATTCAAATCCAAGGTTTCAATGTCAATAACCATATTCAATATTCACAGATAATTCTGATGACCAATGACTTCAATATTATTAAGAGTGAACATGTCTTACTATCAATATTTCATGGTTTCAATGTCAATGTCAATATAAATATCCAAGGATTTATTTATAATGTTTCATTAACAATAACTATATGGATGTCCATGCATGATGACAATGCCAATAACTATGTCCGATAATCTCTAACAAACTTACCGGCGCTTATCAATGGATCCATTTACGAATCCGATACAGCTTCCTCAATGGTAATGTTAGCTATAAGATCGAAAACAATAATAAATGATTTGAGAAGGCTCCTCGCCTAATCTCGAGACTCAAACTACACTCACCTTAAAATATGATGCTCCTACGGCTCTAGGATGACAACTCCCTTGTTCCTAGTCTTTGGTGAATTCGATGGATACTCCTTTTCGTTATCTTGAGCTATGAAATCAATAGGGAGATTATTAGGATCGATATTACGATATTAAAATCAATATAACGATATGAAAATTTATATTTGAATTCAATATAAACTACAACGATGAAATATCCATGGATGGTTAAAACTCTAGCTTGAGTTTAAGCTTGATACATCCATGTGATTAAATGATTGATAGCGGAATATAGCTTACCCAATTACTAGCAATGATTCGATATCAATAAACGAAGAAAATCTAAACTAAAGCTTGCTCTCCAATGGAGGTGCTAGCTTGGAGGAAGATGATGAAGATAGTAAAGAGAGATGGTTCCTTACTAAAGTCTCGGTACGTTCTTTTGCTTTCTATTTCTTGTGTATCTTTTCTTTTACTATCAAGCCAACCGATGGCTTTCCTTCAATTAGAATACGTTTACTAGAGCACCTATGTTAGTACAGCCGGTAATAGGGAAGGATTATATGATTTACAGTGAAGCTTCGTATATAGGCCTAGGTTGTGTATTGATGCATGATGGGAGAGTTGTTGCATATGCCTCGAGACAGTTGAAGACTCATGCAAAGAATTACCCCACACATGATATTGAGTTAGCCGCTGTTGTGTTTGCTTTGAAAGTGTGGAGACACTATTTGTATTGTGAGAAATGCACAGTGTATACCGATCACAAGAGTTTGAAGTATTTGACGTCACAGAAAGATTTGAATCTCCGACAGCGTAGGATTGTTGAATTATTGAAGGATTATGATCTTACTATTGATTACCATCCAGGTAAAGCCAATGTGGTAGCCGATGTGTTGAGTAGGAAGGTAGCAGTTGAGCTTCGAGCGATGTTTTCTAGGTTGAGTTTATCGCGTGATGGTGGTTTGATTGCTGAATTACAGGTGAAACCGTCGCTAGTACAGTTGATCCGTGAGAAACAGTTGTAAGATAGTTCTTTGGCTTCACATGTTTAGGATATTGCGGAAGGTAAACCGACCGTGTACAATTTCAGTGGTGGTAATGTTTTGTGTTTCAAAGATAGAGTTGTTGTGCCTGAAGATACTGATTTGAGACACACTATTTTGAGTGAAGCACATAGTAGTCCGTTTGCTATGCATCAGGGTAGCACGAAAATGTACCGAGACTTGTCAGCGAGTGAAGGCCGAACATCAGTTTCCTTCAGGATTGTTACAGCCTTTACGAACTACGGAATGGAAATGAGAGAGAATAACTATGGATTTTGTATCAGGGTTACCGTTTACTGCTTTGCAAAAGAATTCAGTGTGGGTGATAGTAGATAGACTCACCAAGTGTGCACATTTTCTACATGTTAACACGACTGATTCTTTGGATAAATTGGATGATTTGTATATCCGTGAGGTAGTGAGATTGCATGGAGTACCAAAATCAATTGTATGAGATATAGATTCGAGGTTCAAATCAAGGTTTTGGAATTGTTTGCATAGTGCATTGGGTAGCCGATTGAATTTCAGTACTTCGTATCATCCACAGTCAGATGGTCAGTCGGAGCGAGTGATACAAGTGCTTGAGGATATGTTGCACTGTTGTATTATTGATTTTTAGGGTCGTGGGAGAAACACATGTCGTTAGTTGAGTTTGCTTCTAACAATAGTTATCAGGCTAGTATTCAGATGGCATCGTATGAGGCTTTGTATGGTAGGAGATGTAGGACTCCTGTTTGTTGGGCCAAAGCCGGACATAAATTGGTATCATTACCTTCTATGCTTAAAGGCACTACTGAGAAGGTGAAGTTGATATGTGATAGCTTGAAAGCAGAAACCGATCGACATAAATCTTATGCAGATTTGAAGCGTCGTGAAATCGAGTATGCCGCAGGTGACAAAGTCTTTTCAAAAGTATCACCATGGAAGAAAGTGATGAGATTGGGTAGAAAAGGTAAACGAAGTCCGAGATTCATTGGTCCGTATGAGATTGTTTGACGAGTTGGCCATGTTGCTTATAGATTGAGTTTGCCTCCAGAATTCGAGAAGATGCATGATATATTCTATGTTTCTAAGCTTCGAAAGTATAGGTCAGATTCGTTGCATGTAATGCCTGTTGAAGAAATTGAATTGAATCCAAATTTTTCGTATGATGAAGAGCCGATTGAGATATTAGCTACGGACATCAAAGTTTTGCGTGGTACATCTATCGAGTTGGTCAAAGTGAAGTGGAGACACCGAGGTGTTGAAGAAGCCACTTGCGAGAGGAAAGACGACATGAAGCGTCAGTTTCTAAATCTTTTTCCATTAGATAAATTTTGAGGACGAAATTCCTTAACTAGGGGAGAGTTTTAACATCCCGATTTAGGGTCTAGAAGATCCGGTGAAGTTTCGAGGTCTAAAAGACTGGTGTTGGGAGTTGTGAGTGAGTTCAGGGAATGTGGTCCTCGGATGAGTGAAAAAATATGAAATAAATTTCGAAAATCCTTAATAAATATGTAAAAGGTTTCGGTAAAAAAGAATTTTGGAAAAACGTTTTCCGAACCATGACATTTTGGTTTAGTGACCAAAATGTAAAGTTTGCAAAATCTATTTTTGATGACTATTTTGTAAAAGAGTCAAAACATAGAATCCTTAAGGAGATAAATTGGTTGGGCCAATATGGTTATTTTCCCCCTTATTTTCGACTATTCAAACATTTTAAAATAGGTTTTATAATTAGAATTAAAAAGATTTTCTTTTATCTCCTTATTTCACGTTAAAACTAGTTTTTAGCTTCCTCATTTTCTCTCTTCAGCCAAACAACCTCTGGGCTTGATTTTCCTCAAGGTAGAAGTGATTTCTTATCATTCTAATGTTGCCAAATGATTTTCCTACTTTAGTTTTCTAAAACCCAAGCTTGTTTCATTGTTTTTCTTAAGCAATTTTGCCACACAAGGGGAAATAAATATCATTGGAGGTGAGCAACGAAATTCTCCTCTAATGTAAGGTTCTTTATTGATATTCCCATGCTTTAATTCTTTTAATTACTAAGGTTATGTTTTCTTAAAGTAATTTTAATGGAAATTGGCTAAAATGAGCTATATTGAGCTTTGGGGGTAAGATCTTGAGTGGGATCTATTATTGTTGAGTTTGTTGATGGTTTTGCTTTCATTTTGATGGGGTTATTGTGTTGGGGTGATGGGTGAATGATAGGAATCTCGAAATTGGGTTTGGTGTTGAAGTTTGAAGTATGAAAAAGTGAGTTTTTGGGTGAGTTTCGAGGTAAATCGATAGCTGGTGATAATATGATGTTGGGTTGATGTTTTAGATGATTATTCATGTGTTTCGATGATAACTAATGTTGGGTTTTGCTGGAGTTTGTCTGAATTTAGTTTTCCAATGTTTTAGGTTTGTTTCGAAAATATTTCGATAGATGTTTTGATTGGGTTGTTGAATCTCTGTTTTCCAGCAAGTTAGAGTGTTGAAAATATCTCTAATCCTCTGTTTTGGGTTGGTTAGAGGCAGGTATTGAAGATCGGAATTTTTGGATTCATTTGTGGGCGAACTGGAAAGCTAGAAAAGGAGTTTCAGCTTGGTTTTGGTAATCGCTAGTGAGTTGAAAAGATTTTAATGCTTTAACAAGGTTGATGAAGTATTTTGAGAGTTTGGGTTGAGCCGTTAGGCCAATCTAAGCTCAACGGCAAGTTTTGTGTTGTTTTAGCTTTTTCGCCGTTTTACAATTGAGCATGTTTTGATCATGAGCATATCATTCTAAATGTTGTTTTCCATTGTTGTTGTTGTGCATTAAATGCATGTTGCTTTTGTCCCATGAGAACGCCATATGATTTATGAAAGTGTTGTTTGAGTTCATGCTATGCATGATCTTGTGGTTATAGTATGTGGGATGTGTTTGGGGAGGTGTTTATCCCCGGTGTAAAACAGTGGATTGTGACATTGCGATGTGTATATTTACACATGGGTTATATCGGATAGATTGATCGATCAATAGGATGTGAAGTGCACTATAATTATAAAATTCGCGTGTGAGAAGTTCTTCAGTTTCACAATAGAGGTTGTGCTATTGTGATGCAAGTGGTAGGGGTAGTGCTATCACCAACGGGCAATGCGGGAAATGGCATCCCGGCAAAGTGAGTTTGTGGTGAGGATTGTTTCACCATGTGACTTGATGGGGGTAGTGCCATCAAGGTGTCCGCTTATCCGAGCAACGTGTCAATGATGTCGGTATACTCATTCGCTTATGGTTTTAATATGAGATTGGTAAACTCATATGGTTATGTATTTGTGCTTGAAGCATGAGAGTTGTTGTGGAGCTGGTAGGCTTTGTTTGCATATGTGGTTTGCATATGGTTTATTCATTGTTGATGCATGATTGTGCCTTTTGCATGTGTTATAACCTTTTGCTTATTCTATACCTATATTGGCATGTTGAAAGGAAATGATTCGCGAAAGTGGTTTTTCTTTAAGAAATGGTTTTGTTTTCAAAATGAAGATGGCTTTTAAAACTGCATTTTTGTAATTTGGTTTTGTGCCCCGCTCACTAAGCTTCATAGCTTACGCTCTCTTTTCCAACAATGCAGATCCGTAGATCTTTTGGAAGGCAACGGTTCAAGGGAGGCGATTCAAGTGTCCTCTTCTAGCTCAAGTATGACCTTGTTTAGATAATAGTGTGTGTGGCAATGAGGATGAACCTTGTTTATGTGTTAGGAGTGTTTTGTAAACTCCTTGTCTTGAGAGCATGTTTTTTGCCCTTGTTGGCATTTTTATACCTCGTGTTATATTATTGTAGGACCTTGGAGTATTTTGTTTCAATCGTGTGTTAATCATGTTTATTTCTCTTGTTCGTATGGATGTTTGATGGTTGATCTTGGAGTTTGTATGATCCTCTTGATGTTTCTTTGATGTTTGTGGTGTTTGGGACCAAGGAAAACAACCTTGAAGATGCTAGAACTGCAGCTTTTCTGTTACTGCAGCAAGGTGTTTCAAAACGGGCTAGAACGTTTCGAAACGGCCCTTGTTTTGGTCTTGGCGTTTTCGGAACGCGTATCGAAATGAGCTTTGCTGGGCCGGAACGGGTCCAAGCCGTTTTGGAATGAAAGCTCAATGTGAAGCCCTCTTCCGATACGGTCGTAGGTGTTCCGAAACGGGAGACGTTGGAGGTTAGTTAAAAGCATCTTTGAAGTTATTTTTCTTGTGTTTTGGTCCTAGTCTGTTATGCTTTCAATTGTTGTTGATTGTGGGCTTCTTTTGAGTTGCATTACATCATTGGAAGCATGAAATGAGTTCAATTACAAAGTGATCACCTTAATTACATTTTAGGTCCATATCTTATGCTAGTTTTTGCATTTTGGTCCCTGGTTACTCTTTTGATCGATTAATGTTCGTTTTGTCGGGTTTTTTTTGCTACGTGTTTTCAAATATAAGGTTTACTTCGAGCATCTAGAAAAGACAATAATCAATGTGTTTAGGGTTTTTAATTGGAGGGATCTTTGTATCTTTCTCCAGTTAGTCCCATGTGATCCACTTGATACGGTTTGGTGGCTAGGCCGGGTCGAGGGGGTTACAATGACATCAAGATTCAGCAGTGGCAATTCCTGCCCGGGCAGCAATTGCTGCTATTCAATTCCTGTTTCAAACTGTTTCGTGGGAAGCTGAAATCCAGATGGTCATGACCGTTCGAAGTCGTCCAAGCCTTCCCACATGGTGCCATGACAATAAAACATGTAAATGGAGGGACATAGTTCAAAGTTAACGGGCAGCGATTAACGCACTATACATGAAACTCTACCCCAAAGGAACATGTAGTATTCACATTGGGGGATGCCCACCCCACTATGACAACCTTATCTTTTCAAACATATACTGCTTTTGTAGGAGTAGTTTTTAGGACTAGGTTTTATTTGTTTTCATTTTCTTTTTCTCGTTTCCCAATTAATTATACAGGCCTAAACCCAAAAATATCAAAAACCGCAAAGCACAAGGAAGCAATGCCAAGCCCGCTGCCGTTGTAACCCCCTCGTCCCGATCTAGCCGACAGGTCGGTACGAACGACTTACACGAAGAAAATCGAGGGCGAAACCCGCTAAGGCCTCACTCCGATTAGCAACCCTATTTTTTCATTTAATTATCTTATCTAAATTTCACATTTAGCCCTATGTGCAAAGATGACAGCGGAAAACGATAACGAATCAAACCAAGCAGAACGTAAGGCAAGTTCAATTTACCAAGTGGCATGTTAGTCCCATTTGCATGCTTACGAAGCGAAAGCATACATAAAAGATACATACGAAGTCAACAAGGAAGCAAACAAACATTAGGGACTAAAACACAACGTTCGAGAACCTTTGAAGATGCCAATTAGCCAATTTACATGCATGCGTTTTGAAACAGGCTTGCCCGTTCCAAAACGTGGGCTCCAGTTTAAAAACAAGACCAGGCTGTTTCGATACGATCCACTCTATTCCGGAACGGGGGTCTACAGTGACAAAACGTTTCGGAACTTGTTCCGAAACATGCACTCACAGTGGCGAATCGTATCGAAACGCGTACCGAAACGAGAGCTCACAGTGTCAAATCGTATCGAAACGACAACACCCCCGTTCTGATACGAGTATCCTTGGAGCTACTATCGTTCCGAAACCACCTCGAGTGTTTCGAAACGCCTACACACAGAGTGACCCAAAAACAAGTTTCTGCATCCTCAAACATCCCCAAACTTGCCCCAAAAACATCAAAGATCACAAAGCAACAACCACATAACAAATCTAGAGGCAACACATCCTACAACGGGGCTTAATTAAACATACAAGCATGCATAACAAATCCATTTAACCAAAGGAAACATGCATCAACATAAGCATCACATAAAACAAGGATTACAACCCATCAACACAAAACATATGCATCCATCAACAACATTAAAGCCAACACATAGGAGTCTAACATACGCTCCTACAACACATAGCATCCCCATAGCTATCTATTACATTATTCAAAGAAAACCATACTTGAGCAGCAACAGACGCTCTTGGATGCCCCTTCCTTGCTCCTTACTAACTTCCACACTAATGATCTGCATTGTTCAAAAACAAATATCGACAATGCAGGGTCCAAAGCATGGTATCTACAAAACATCAACAAGGCATGCATTAACACCAACATAACAACATAGCCAACCGCTACAAGAATGCATGAACATGGCATCTTACCTCATGTTATACTTAGCATAGATGCAACAAAATATCTTACCACATCAACCACACATAAAAAGGTATATTGGAAACTATATACCTTACTCGGATATGCGAATAACTTCCGTTGAGATTTTTGCCCAACGTACTCAGCAACATCACTATTACCTTCCGGTGGGATTTCACATATCACCGTTTTCTTTTAGGAATGGGATTCCACTCATCATCACAAATAAACACTTTCCGGTGGAATGTTACCTCACCATACTCCTCCTTGGTGACTACCCATCACCAAGGCCACGCGAGAATTTGACTCTTACCGTGTGCACACTCATCTTAATAATCGATCATTTATATCCGGTAACATAACTAGTGCCAACATACTAAGCGAGTTCTCACCATGATTACACCAATCATGCAACACAACGTACAATTCACCATCATGCAACATAAATATATCGAAACATGCATAATCGCACACATATCGCATAAAACCACATTTATACACATTTAGAAAGAATTACATAAGATAAACAAGAGATCAAGCTACCAACTTAACCCCACATTGGATTGGCCTACCAAGCACAATCTAATACCTCAACAACACACTTTGAACCAATTTAAAACCATTGAAAACAGTCCACCCACCAAACACCCTCAATACAAGCCAAGAACGTCGATCAAGCCTCCAAGTTTCTCGGAATCAAGCCCGAAGCTTCTCCAACGGTTTCCCTTGTTTCTAATCAACCAAAAACAGCGTATTACTCATCAGAACATCCAGAAAATCATTGCCACAAATCAGATTACAATCTCAAGACCATTTCACTACATTTCCAAACCAAGAGCTAACCCAAACTCTTCATTTTCGGACTTGAACACTACCCAGCAATCACCCATCAAAATCATCATCCTAATAATCACTAAACACGTTTAAAACAACCCCAAGCATAACCATACCATCAACCCAACTTTCCCTCACAAATCTACCTCAAAAACTCAAGATTTCTCCCATTAAACACACCGAAAAATACTCATTTCGGGATTTCAACAAAACTCCACCATTTTAAGATATGTTACACTTAAAGGCAAGACTATAACATATATTAACTTTACAAATCAAAAACCCATTAAAAACAAAACAAAGTTTCCACCTTTTACTTAAAATTTGAACATTTGAAATATCTCAAAATTGGAGTTTATGAAAATCTAAAACCATAGAGACGTTAAGGATGAAGAGGAGAAGTCAAAAACATCATTACCTTGATGAAAACACTTGAAAACGTGGAGGAAGTGGATGGAATAGTGTTTGGGGTTGAAGGGAGGTTTTACGTCGTGAGTTTTGTTTGAAGGGAGAAGAAGATGGTGACTTTCAAAAAGGCTCTTTTACATATTTCATTTTTCTCATTAGAAAATACCCATTTTACCCTTAATGAAATCACAAGCCCTTTTTAATTTAAAACCAAGCCCAAAGACCCGAACCCAAATTACTCACCTAACACCCGACCCCTAAACCCGGGCGTTACAACTCTTTCTCGCTTAAGGAATTTCGTCCCCGAAATTACTTGACTGGAAGAGATACGAAAACTGCCTCTCCATATCCTCTTTTCTTTCCCAAGTGGCCTCTTCCATGCCTCGGCGTTGCCACTTCACTTTGACCAACTCAATCTGTCTAACACGCAACACTTTGCTATCCGATGCCAAGATCTCAACTGGTTCTTCATTGTACGTCAAGTCTAGGTTCAATTCAATCTCTTCCACAGGCATAACGTGCGATGGATCTGATCTATACTTTCAAAGCATCAAAACGTGGAACACATTGTGAATCTTCTCTAACTCTGATGGCAAACGTAACTGATAAGAAATCAGACCGATTCGTTTCACAATCTCATACGACCCAATGTATCTCGGACTCAATTTCCCTTTTCTGCCAAACCTCATAACTTTCTTCCACGGAGAGACTTTCAAGAACACTCTATCTCCCACGCCATACTCAACTCCTTTCCTGTTAAAATCGGCATAGGATTTCTATCTATTCGAAGCTGCCTTCAAACGATCACATATTAACTTCACCTTATCGGTGGTCCCTTTAAGCATATCTGGCATCGGTAACAACTTCTGACCTGCTTCAGCCCAACAAATCGGAGTTCTACATTTTCTACCATACAGAGCTTCATAAGGAGCCATCTGAATGCTCGACTGATTACTGTTATTGTATGCGAACTCGACCAACCGCTTGTGTTTCTCCCAAGAACCTTTAAAGTCAATAATGCAACAACACAACATGTCCTCCAAAATCTGTATAACCCTCTCTGACTGACCATCTGACTGAGGATGATACGACGTACTGAAATTCAATTGGTTACCCAAAGCACTATGCAAACACTCCAAAAATCTGGCTGTAAATCTCGGATCTCTGTTAGACACAATCGACTTCGGCACACTATGCGGTCCCACAATTTCACTAATGTATAAATCGGCCAACTTATCTAAAGAGTAAGTCATATGAACAGCTATAAAGTGAGCACACTTCGTGAAGTGATCAACTATAACCCAAACTGAGTTATTCTTCGAAGGAGTCAAAGGCAAACCTGAAACGAAGTCCATGGTGATATTTTCCCACTTCCATTTCGGAATCCTCAACGGTTGCAACAAACATGATGGAACCTGATGTTCTGCCTTAACTCTGTGGCATATCATACACTTACTCATGAAATCGGCTACGTCTTTCTTCAAACCAACCTAGTAGTATTCATTCTTCAGATCACGATACATCTTTGTACTACCAGGATGCATAGAGAACATGCTATTGTGTGCTTCGGTCAAGATAGTATGTCTCAAATCACTGTCATCCAGCACAACTATTCTGTCTCTGAAACACAAGACCCCATCAACCCTGAAACTGTTGTCTGATGGTTTACCCTCGGCTATATCATGCACGTGAGGTGCCAAAGAACTATCTAACAACTGTTTTTTCTCTAATCAACTGGCCTAAGGTAAGTCTAACCTGAAGCTCGACCACTAGACCACCATCATCGGACAAGCTCAAACTAGCAAACATGGCTCTCAACTCAACAACTACCTTCCTACTCAAAGCATCTGCCACTACATTGCCTTTACCTGGATGGTACTCAATCGTGAGATCGTAGTCCTTAAGTAACTCTAGCCACATACGCTGTCTAAGGTTCAATTCTCTTTGTGTCATTAAATACTTCAGACTCTTGTAATCCGTATACACGACGCATTTCTAACCATACAAATAATGTCTCTAGATTTTCAAGGCAAACACAAATGCGGCTTGCTCTCTGTCGTGTGTCAGATAATTACGCTCGTGATTCTTCAACTGCCTCGAGGCATAAGATACAACTCTTCCGTCTTGCATGAGCACACAACCTAATCCTACATATGAAGCATTGCTGTAGATCACATACTCTTTCACCGACTCTAGCTGAATCAAAATCGGTGCATCTGTCAAAGCTTCTTTCAGTTTCTCAAAGGCTTGTCGTCTCGCATCTGACCACTCAAACTGAACATTATTCTGAAGCAATTTTGTTAAAGGAGCGACTACATTCGATAACCCATCCACAAACCTCCTATAATAACCTGCTAAGCCTAGGAAACTACGAATCTCTGTCAAAGACTTCGGTTGCTTCCACTCAACAATGGCTTCTATCTTCTTTGGATCAACTCTAATCCCCTCGACTAACACTACATGTCCTAGAAAGACCACTTCTCTGATCCATAACTCACATTTACTCAACTTAGCGTACAACTGGTTGTCTAGCAAAGTCTGCAAAACTAACCTCAAATGCCTGTCATGATCTTTCTCGGTATGCGAATACACCAAAATATCATCTTTGAATACAACTACAAACTGATCTAGGTACTGATGGAAGATTCTGTTCATCATGTACATGAAAGCAGCCGGTGCGTTTGTCAACCCAAACGACATAACCAAGAACTCGTAGTGACCATATCTAGTCCTAAAAGCTGTCTTCGGTACATCAACCTCTTTTACCTTCAATTGGTAATAACCGGACCTCAAATCAATCTTCGAAAAGACTAATGCCCCTCTCAACTGATCAAACAAATCATCAATACGCAGCAAGGGATACTTTTTTTTCACTGTCAACTAATTCAACTGTCTATAATCAATGCACATCCTCATACTACCGTCTTTCTTCTTCACAAATATTACCGGAGCACCCCAAGGCGAAGAACTCGGACGGATAAAACCTCTATCTGATAATTCTTGTAACTGAGTCTTCAACTCTTTTAATTTTTTCGGTGCCAAACGGTACGGAGCAATCGAAACAGCAGCAGAATCTGAATATGTTTCTATAGCAAACTCTACTTCTCTGTTAGGTGGCAAACCAAGCAATTCTTCCGGAAACACACTCTGAAAATCACACACTGTTCTGATATCCTGGTCTAACTTTATTCATGTTCGGATTCATCACGTAGGCAAAGTACGCCTCACAATCCAACTCAACTAATCTCTGAGCCTCTAAGGCCAAAACAACATTCGATAAGAATTTTACATTCTCCCCTACTACCACAATCTCGTAGTTATCTGGAAGCTTCAAGTAGACTCTCTTTGTTTCTAAATCTATCCTAGCCCTATGCTATGTAATCCACTGCATACCCAAAATCACATCGGAGCCATTGAACAATAACTTCATCATGTCCACTAGAAATATATGCCCCTGAACCATTAACGGACACCTTATGTACATCTTCCTAACAACTACTATATCCCCGAAGTAACTAGTAACATTAACACCTACCTCTAATACCTCACAAGGTATATTTAACATCTTTGCATGTTCATTCAATATGTATGAATGCGTAGACCCGGAGTCAATAAAGGAAAGAAATGTCAGAGACTGTATCGAGAAATTACCTGCAATCACATACGTGTCGTTCTATCCCTCTTGCTGAGCGTAAACTCTAGCCTGACCTCCGCCTTTCGGCTGAACCGCAACCACATGTGCTATATTCCTCTGGCCATCGTTCCTTGGCTGAAAGTCACGTCGATCGCGCTCCAGCCTCTCGGGTACTCAATAGCTCTAGCAAGAGCCTGAACCTGAACTGGTGCACATCCAGCCTGATGTGGACAATCATGCCTAAGGTGATCTCTAGCTCCATAGTTCCAACACGCATGAAAGTTTCCCCAACACTCTCCTGTATGATACCTCCCGCACCTAGCACACTCGGGCAAACGCCCACCAGCTCTCTGGCCCTGATGGCCTCTTCCGTGGTTACCACCCTCACGTCTATGATAAAAATGATGCCTATTGTCCCTGTGGCTCTTGGCATCACCTCTATCAAATTCAGCAGACCAATTTCCTAAACCATACAAACCTGAACGTTTGGTAAGACCCAAACTGTGCTCTATGTCCTTGGCCCTAGCGACCAAGACATCAAAGTCCGTGTAATCCGTAGACAAAGTATACCTCTTTACTTCCTCACTCAACCCGTAACGGAAATGGTCGCATCGTTCCCTCTCAGTAGGAACTAGCTCGGACGCATACTGACTCAATCTGACAAACCGTACCTCATACTCGGTCACTGTCATGTCACCCTGAAGCAAGGCCATGAACTTTCTCTTCTTTTCATCAAGATAGTAGGGACCCAGATACTTCTTGCGAAAAGCAGACTCAAAGTACTCCCAAGTAATCTCAGCATCTGGCATTCCTGTAGAAATGGTGACCCACCAAGTATAGGCATCACTTTGAAGCAAAGAAACAACACATCCCAGTCTGCGTGCTCTAGTACAACCCATCTGAGACAAGATACGAACAGTCTTATCAAACCAAGCCTCTAATCTCTCGGGTGTCAACCCTCAAAATTCTTCTCCACCCAAGCTACGAAGCCTCTCAAATTGAAAACCGGTGCCCTCACCCTGAGGCTGTGCCACAGCTTGTCCCCCGGCCACAACTGCTTGAAAAGCCCCAGCTATAGCCTGAACCAACGGAGCCAAATCTATACCGGCCGGACCATGACCAACCTGAGGTCCTACACCCTCAGCTCTCGCCTCACCTCCCTTTTGACGAGGAGGAGAAAAAGGATGTGGAGGAGCCTTCATCTCTACAACCGGCTCAACATCAGGAGCTGCTTCCCGTGGTTCTGGATGAACCACCGTAGGCATGCCTCTAGGTCTCATCTTACGTCAAGCAAGATATCAACTACAAACAAAATAAACACACAAGGATTGAGTTAGCAAAGACAAGGGTCCAAGGCGCTCAAGTATTCCTTTACAAAATCTTTTCCAATAAGGTAATAGTAGCAATGGGAACTCAATAACTACGCCTCAACACAACAACCTTACTAACACATGCTTTCAAACACCACGCAACCAAGTGAACAACAAGCATACATACCAAAAGCATTCACCGCACAACATACACCGAGATATAGCAACATAATACTTCAAAATTACCTTACTTACCTTCTTGAGGTCGCAGAAACCTCATGCTCTAATACCAACCAATGTAACCCCCTCGTCCCGATCTAGCCGACAGGCCGGTCTGAACGGGTTACACGGGGAAAATCGAGGCGAAACCCGCTAAGCACTCACTCGGATTAGCAACCCTATTTTTTCATTTAATTATCTTATCTAAATATCACATTTAGCTCTATGTGCGAAGACGACATTGAAAAATGATAACGAATCAAACCAAGCAGAACGTAAGGCAACTTCAATTAACCAAGTGTCATGTTAGTCCCATTTGCATGCTTACGAAGCGAAACCAAACATAAAAGATACATACGAACTCAACAAGGAAGCAAACAAACATTAGGGACTAAAACACAACGTTCGAGAACCTTTGAAGATGCAAATTAGCCAATTTACATGCTTGCATTTCGAAACAGGCTTGCCCGTTCCGAAACGCTGGCTTCAGTTTAAAAACAAGACTACACCGTTCCGATACGGTCAACTTTGTTCCGGAACGAGGGTCTACAGTGACAAAATGTTTCAGAACATGTTTCGAAATAGGCACTCACAGTGGCGAACCATATCGAAACACGTACCGCAACGGGAGCTCACAATGTCAAATCGTATCGAAACGGCACCACCCCCGTTCCGATACGAGTATCCATAGAGCTACTACCATTTCGAAACCACCTCGAGCGTTTCGAAACGCCTACACAGAGTGACCCTAAAACAGGTTTATGCATCCTCAAACATCCCCAAACTTGCTCCAAAACATCTAAGATCACAAAGCAACAACCATACAAAAAATCTAGAGGCAACACATCCTACAACGAGGCTTAATTAAACATACAAGCATGCATAACAAATCCATTTAACCAAAGGAAACATGCATCAACATAAGCATTACATAAAATAAGGTTTACAACCCTTCAACACAAAACATAGGCATCCATCAACAACATTAAAGCCAACACATAGGATTCTAACATACGGTCCTATAACACATAGCATCCCCATTGCTATTTATTACATTATTCAAAGAAAACCATACTTGAGCAGCAACACACGCTTTTGGGTCCCCCTTCCTTGCTCCTAGCTACCTTCCACACTAATGATCTGCATTGTCAGAAATGAGAGCGTAAGCTTGAAAGCTTAGTGAGGGAGCTCAAAAACAAATATCGACAATGCAGGGTCCAAAGCATAGTATCCACAAAACATCAACAAGGCATGCATTAACACCAACATAAGAACATAGCCAACTGCTACAAGAATGGATGAACATGGCATCTTACCTCATGTTATGCTTAGCATAGATGTAACAGAACATCTTACCACATCAACCACACATAAACAAGGTATATCGGCAACTATATAGCTTACTTAGATATGCGGATAACTTCCGTTGGGATTTTCGCCTAACGTAATCAACAACATCACTATTACCTTCTGGTGAGATTTCAAACATCATCATTTTCTTTTACGGATGGGATTCCACTCATCATCACACATAAACAATTTCTGGTGTAATGTTACCTCACCGGACTCCTCCTTGGTGACTACACATCACCAAGGCCACACGTGAATTTGACTCTTACCGTGTGCACACTCATCCTAATGATCGATCATTTATACCCGATAATATAACTATTGCCAACATACTAAGCGAGTTCTCACCATGATTCCACCAATCATGCAACACAACTTACAATTCACCATCATGCAACATAAATATATCGAAACATGCATAATCGCACACATATCACATAAATTTAGCAAGAAATACGTAAGATAAACAAGAGATGAAGCTACCAACTTAACGCCACATTGGATTGGCCTACCAAGCACAATCTAATACCTAAACAACACACTTCGAACCAATTTAAAACCATTGAAAACAGTCCACTCACCAAACACCCTCAATACAAGCCAAGAACATCGATCAAGCCTCCAAGTTTCCCAGAATCGAGTTCGAAGCTTCTCCAACGGTTTCCCTTGTTTCTAATCAACCAAAAACAACGTATTACTCATCAAAACATCCACAAAATCACTGCAACAAATCATATTACAATCTCAAGACCATTTCACTACATTTCCAAACCAGGACCTAACCCAAACTCTCCATTTTCGGACTTTAACACTACCAAGCAATTACCCATCAAAATCATCATCCAGATCATCACTAAACATGTTCAAAACAACCCTCAAACATAAACATACATCAACCCAAATTTCCCTCACAAATCTACCTCAAAAACTCAAGATTTCTACCCTTAAACACACTCACAAATACCCATTTCGGGATTTCAACAAAACTCCACCATTTTAAGATATGTTACACTTAAAGGCAAGACTATAACATATATTAACTTTACAAATCAAACACCCATTAAAAACCCAACAAAGTTTCCACCTTTTACTTAAAATTTGAACATTTAAAATATCTCAAAAATGGAGTTTATGAAAATCTAAAACCGTAGAAACGTTAAGGATGAAGAGGAGAAGTCAAAAACACCATTATCTTGATGAAAACACTTGAAAACGTGGAGAAAGTTGATGGAACAATGTTTAGGATTGAAGGGAGGTTTTATGTCGTGATTTTTATTTGAAGGGTGAAGAAGATGGTGACTTTCAAAAACGCTCTTTTACATGTTTTAATTTTCTCATTAGAAAATCCTCATTTTACCCTTAATGAAATCACAAGCCCTTTTTAATTTAAAACCAAGCCTAAAGACCCGAACCCAAATTACTCACCTAACACCCGACTCCTAATCCCGGGCGTTACAATCGTAACCTGCCAATGACAGCAACATAAGTCTTCATCCCTTTTTCTTGCCTTTAATTCTCTTTTAGTATTATTCTTTTTATATTTTGTGCATTGAGGGCAATGCCCATCTCGAGTTTAGGGGGGATAACTCTCGTATCTTTTGTCTAGGTATACTTCGTTGCATATAGGTTTCATTGCACTTGCCTTAGTAATAATTGGAAAAGATAAATTTGTTATATAACTTGTGCCTATGATCGGATAGCCGATTAATTATTTTCGCACCAAATTAAAATTGAACTTAATATTGGGAAAATCATGAAAAATGACTTAGAATTTTTTCTATTTTTGCCAAAAACTGTCAAACACCTCCGTTACTTGCTGAATGTGTTAGAATATCTGATGAACACTGCCTGTTTATTTTTAGAATTCTTTGCAAAATTCTAACAATGATTGCAGGTAGCCCCTGAGGCAGGGAAAAGAAATAAAAAATATAGCACTGCCATGGCAGCAAAAGTAAAAAAACAAAGGACATTGTTGTTTTACCTTAGAGGTGCCCGTAACAGGATCTAGGAAGAATCATGTGCGAGGACACTCTGTTTCTATCAAAGTCCATTAATATGAAACTTTGATGTGACGGACAAATTAGTATGAGTGAATGAAAGTCTTCACGGGATTACTCAACTCCAAGGGTTCAGGGTTTTGTAGTTTGTTCCTATCAAAACTTCAAACCTAGAAGAGTAGTTGTGATAAGCTGAAGCCCTCACTGCCATGATTAAAATATTGTGCTTAACTGTGCTGCCTCAGCATCAACCTTATATCGTAACAACATCTTTGTTTAATTCGTTATTCTGTATATTCAGCCTGTACACAGTCATGCACACACTATACTAGCATTTGGAATTAATTCTGAGTTATTTTTGTGCTTAATTCTCCTCACTAATTTACTATAGGTGCCACGACCTTGAGGCATGAAATCAAGTTGAAAAACTGGTTTTTCTTTTTGATTATTATTAGCGCAAGTATGTTAGGTTGCATTGCTTGAGGACAAGCAATAGTTCGAGTTTGGGGGGGGTGCAAAATTTCCACAAGTTCTATATTCCATGCACATTCTATTTCATATTATTGCTGTTTTTAAGCTCATCTTAGGCATAATTAGGATAATGCATTGCATTTTACAGTATTTCTACACTTTACCGTGTTTCTATAATATTATCTTTTATCTGGTGAAGAAGATATTGTTTTAGTGTATTTTTGGTTTTAGGTACTAACGACTGATAGAGGGAAAGATGACCTCAGGATGCAATGGTAAGGCAGCGGACCATGGAGCTGTACTGAAGCAGTTCCAGGTGAAGACTGTAGCTACCGAGAAGCTGTCAAGTGTTGTCGCCGCCGACCTTGCTACCCACGGTAGCAAACTATGGAGTTGGAGAATCGGAGTGCGATCTGTAGAGCCAAAAACCCAGATTCTATCGATGCCGACCACTTGATTTTCTGACGTTTGTAGCAGCGGGCAGAGCTGCCGAAGTGAAATCTCAAGATTACTTGCGGGCTAAGGCAACGTGATAAAGTCCACATTCAAGTCAAAGAAGTCAGAGTTTAAAGTCACATTAAATGTGAAAAGCTACTTTTGAGGACTTGTACTTCAAGAATGACTAGACCTAGCTATTTGTCTATAAATAATCATTGTATTCCTAGTTCAAATCATCTTGGGTTTTCTTTAGGCTTAGCTAGTATTTTCTTCCGCCGCCATGTTCTAAACCTCCCTAGGGTTTGGGGTTATGTTGTAATTTAGTTGTGAAAACGATTGTATTAGGTTTTTGAGTTGTTTTCAATAAAATATTCCAAGTTTACTTAATTCATGATCTTCACTTCTTCAATTAGTTCCAAAACTGTTGTTGAAAAAATCTATTTGTCGGGCATGAGAGTGTCAAACTCACGAAAGAATTAAGTACAGTCTCATCATGTCGAGGTGTTGACTAATTCGGCTTAGACATAAGTTTGAGTTTCAACGGCTAAAAGGAGCAACCAAACGTCGACTGCATGTGTTAGGTTTACGCTGAGATTGCTAGGTATTGCCTACATCACATGGTGACAGAATCCTTGCCTAGACATAGGAAGGATCACTTAAGAATTGCTCTGCCAAACTTGGAGTATCTGCCAGACTTGCCGCCAGGACTTTTCTTCATTCCACCTATCGAGACAACGAAAGTTGTAGGAGCAGAGATCCGCTGCGACATCGAAAGGGTCGCAGCCTCAATCCGCCAATACCCACCGAGGTAGCATATCGTTACAACGCAAAACAACTTAGCCTTATACAACACAGTTTCACACTAAGGAGTAGCATATCTCTGCCCACTCTCTCAACCTGATCACTTCTTTTATTACTTGTGTTTTAATTTACTCTTCTTCTCAACAATCACTTTACTTGTGCAATTTACTTTCCCTTGTGCAGGAACAACAATCCGAAACAAGCTGTCTAATCCTTGTGGGATTCGACATCTTTTATACTATAACTTGGCAGGAGTGTGCACTTGCACTCTTACAAAAAGGGAACACCTACATGCCCTACACTTGTCTTGCTACGACTTATCCAATCTTCTACCACGGACGATTCCTTAACCTGAAATGTATGAGATGAGGCACGTTCGACATACATTGCCTAGTGAGGTAGTCACAACAATGTAAATAACAATGTATGATGCATATAAATAATCTCATGCTTATCAATAACAATATCTTGTTTCAATATACAAAGTTTAACATATCAAATTCATTAAATATCCTTGGATTGAATCAAGATAGTGGATACGCGAATTCCTACGCCTCACCAAATCAATGAATAGTCCAATCCCCCTGCCTCGCCATATCACAAATAGCGAAACACATTCATCCGCCTCGCCGAATCAATGTAGGCCGTAGCCTTAAGACCATAGTCCACCCGTACACTAAGCTCATGAGTTCTATGGCATGCCAATTGTATCTAATGTCCATTCAAATCCAAGGTTTCAATGTCAATAACAATATTCAATATTCAAGTATAATTCTGATGACCAATGACTTCAATATTATCAAAAGTGAACATGTCTCATTATCAATATTTCATGGTTTCAATGTCAACATAAATATCAATAGTTGAGGATTTATTTACAATGTTTCAATAACAATAAATATATCGATGTCAATGCATGATGACGATGCCAATAATTATGTCTGATGTTCATTATCAAACTTACTGACGCTTACCAATGGATCCATTTACACCTCCGATGCAACTTCCTCAACGGTAATGTTAGCTATAAGATCAAAACAATAATAAAGAATTCATGAAGGCTCTTCGCCTAATCTCGAGACTTCAACTACACTCACCCTAAAATATGATGCTCTTACGACTCTTGGATGACAACTCCCTTGTTCCTAGTCTTTGGTGAATTCGATAGATACTCCTTTTCGTTATCTTGAGCTAGGAAATCAATAGGGAGATTATTGGGATCGATATTACGATATCAAAAATCAATATAACAGTATCAAAATCGATATCAGAAATCAATATAAACAACAACGATGAAATATCGATGGATGGTCAAAACCCTAGCTTGAGATTAAGCTTGATACATCCATGGAATTAAATGATTGATAGAGGAATATAGCTTACCCAATTACTAGAAATGATTCGATATTAATAAATCAAAGAAAAACTAAACTAAAGCCTGCTCTCCAATGGAGGTGCTAGCTTGGAGGAAGATGATGAAGATAACAAAAAGAAGTGCATGCTTACTAAAGTCTCGGTAAGTTATTTTGATTTCTATTTCTTGTCTAACTTTTCTTTTATTATCAAGCCAACCGATGGCTTTCCTTCACATGAAGGAATGCTCCCAATTTGATCCACGTAGGTGGAAATTTGATTGAGGAGGGGCTAATCGCAAGATTAGTCCCTCAACTCTCACCATACTATGGTTTTGCCCTTCAACTTGCATTTTCCTCAATTTAGTCACGTATTAGGTTCCAATATTATTCGATAGGGTCAAATAACAATGATTTAACTAAATTAGAGTCCAATATTAATAATTAACTAACCGATACTATATTTAAACTTTATCGATGTGAAATTTCCGACCACCGAAACCTAATTTCGACTAGACTGGATTTTGGGGTGTTACACTTTTCGCTGGTTTTTCACACTTTAATCCATACTAAACCCTTCTAACATGCCTTCAACATGCATACATCATAATTAGACATCAATCCCCAATCATTCATGGAATAATCAACATCATAGCATGTCTAATTGCATCAAAGACAAACTATACGTATGCAACCTAGCAAACAAGCCATGCAAAATACCAAAATACATAATAAGGCACAAACCAATAATAAAAGGCCATTTTCATGTATAAAACAACATAAAACACATGCTCAAATAGGGAGTTTACACAAATATCCTAAAACACAATGGATCCCCATTGCTCTTATTACTTTAGTCTAAACCGAAACATACATTCTATAGCAAAGTCTCTTGGAATTCTCTTGCCTCTTGCTGCCTCCAAACCTCCATTGTCTACATTGATGGAAAAAAGTTGAGCGTAAGCATACAAGGCTTAGAGAGGAATGCTAAAAAAGTAAACACCATCAATGGATTAAAACCATTTTCATGCTCACATTGAAATCTCATTTCAATTTACTAACATCCTTTTAAAAGCCACCATCCCTTTCTTAAAACATGCACTTTCCTCAATCAAAACAACATGTTAAAAATCATGCATCATGCATTATGAACTCAACAGCAAATCCATTGCTAACACTCAATTTAAGCCTTCCCATGCATAGTTGCCATATGCAAAGCTTAAAGAGTAAAACATGCATTTACATATTATGCATCATTAACCATTTCATAATATATCATCAATTATATTGGCTCACGAGTGATCATCAACATGCTCATTTCTCAAAACCACATCGGATACACATATTCACAGGGGTTGTCCCATCACTTCATAGAATCTCATCGTCATCTCAAGGTTTACAAACGGGAGCTTCCCTCAACAGTTGTGACACCCATGGTGGAGTATTCGGTACACCATTTCACAACATCACTTGCCAATATAATTCGTATTTAGCATAAACTTTATTGTTTTCAAAGCATTACCAATAAAACTCATTTCCAAGCATCAAACCATGCTTCATAATACAAGTATAAGCATATACTTACAAGGACCACTTACCATGTGCATCATTCATCAATAAATCATCAAAAACAATAAATAGTTTACTTCAAATCATGCTTTAAATAGTAGGTAACATGCATTTAAAATCAAGTGCATCAAGAAATCATAATAGCACAATCCAAGGGAGAAAATCCTTTTACTTACTTTCGAACTTAGTAAAGCGTTTCAAGTTTACACTAAGTTTCCAATACCACCTTTAAAGTGTTTCAAAGCTGGAAAACACGTTCTCACTCACCAACTCGCGAAACCAAGATTCGCCAACAGGAAAATAAGCGTCTGAAGCCCCTGGAAACTTCAAAGATTGCTTCCAATGTATTCTCCCATGTTTTTACCACACAAGAACATAGGATTAATGCATCATAATGCATTAAAATCGCCATCAACTTAAACTATCTCACTGCTCTGCCCTAAAACACCAAAATACCCATCCAAAACAACAGAAATCACCATCCATTTCTCTCTAAACTCAGCTCAACCATAATCTAACACTTCCATCCCATTTTAGACATCCTTATACCTCAAGTAACTCAGATTTCACACTTACACCTCAAAAACAAAAAATCTAACAATCTAACAATTAGAGATCCATCCTATTTCAAGGTTATTATTATTATTACAAAACCATTATTATCACATCATTTAACATCCAAATAAAGTTTAAAATAATTCTCAAATCAATCAAAACAGTGCCCAAATGAATTTCTAAGAATTTCACCAAGAAAAAGCTAGATTAATCAATTTTCCATTAATCAAAACATGAAACTTAGTAAATAAACATATTTATGAAGCCAAAGACTTGGGAATTTTATTAAAGAACCTTGATTAGAGAAGTTGAACAAAATCTTACCTCTAACCTTGCATTTTCCCCCAAATGACAAGATTCTGAAGAAGTCTTTCAAGATAGCTTAAGGAAAAATTGAAAGGAACTCAAAGAAATCATTGGCTAACAAAAAGATTTGAGAAAATGGAATCCTATGAAATTTTAGAGAAAAAGAAGAGTGTTTGGATGATTGGTAAAATGAGAGAATAATTAGTTACGTGAAATCTCTTTTAGCTATTAAAACTCCTTTTTACTTTAAATACCTTTTAAAACCATTTTTAATTAAAACAATAAAAATGGTCAATTTGAGGGAAAAGTTTCACAAAATAGATATAAGCTCCCTAAAGATTCTAAGTCTTGGCCACTTTTAAATTTAGTCCTTAAAAACCAATTTTGCACTTTTTACCAAATAGTCACCAAACCGAAATTTTAACTTTCCAAAACTCATTTTCCGAAATTAATTTTACCAAACTTCTTAACATGATTTTAGAAGATTTTAGCAATTTTCCCATAATTTTGTCTCACACTGAACCACATTTTCCCTGAACCAACTCAAAACTGATCCAAATCTCTAATCTAGATTCATCATACCCTAAATCGCCTTTAAAACCTCCAGGCCAAGAACTGGCAAGTTACAAAAAGTGATCCCCATAGAACAAATTTCATTCAAACTATAAGGTTTCATTTACATCAGATATTAGATATTTACAAATAATAGTGAGCCATATCTCCTAATATCCTAATTTCTTCCAAAAACACGATCAACATCCCTCCATGATCTAGTGTTGGATCAATATTCTGACTTAAAGTCATCACTGTGTTGGCCAAGTCTACCACTTGTTGAGCCACTTCACGTGCTTAGGTAATAGAAACATTCATGTCCTTGTCCATTTCTTGTATTTCTTGTCTAGAATCTTGCAACTTATAAGACAGTTCCACAATGCTTTCAAATGAAACTTGCTTAATAGCTTCAACATGAATATGGCACGTGTGTAAAGAACTTCTAAGCTCATTTGTTGCTCTTTTAATGCTGAATTTTCCAGCTGAATGTTACTTGATTCCCCCACACATTGTTGTATACTCGTACTCAATAGTTTGTTCGGTGCTAAACTACTTTTCAACCCATCACTGAGTATGTTACATCGGCTTTCAGTTTCCTTCCAATTGCCTGACAACAACTTGGCTTAATTTTCACTCTTCTTCCAATACTTCGACTCATTTTTAGCTAAACGACCCCATTCTTCCATTCCTCAAAAGCATCTCCCAAACCAACATTCTCGAACACTAAGTGAAGCTCATGATAATTATCTTACAAACTTTTTAGTTCCTCACTCAAATCATCTCTTTCTTACCTTAGCCTATTTGCTTGAGCGTCATATTCGAACGAATGCCCATCTTCTTGGGTACTTCAATCCTTAGCCTCAGATTCTAACTCCAATGAGCAGCCCAATATTGTACTAGGCTGACCACTTGTTTTGAATTTCCATTTCCACGCTCCAAAAGACCTTGAACTTGACCCTTGAAGGCGATGCAATTCTCAATGGGGTGTCCTTGAACTCCGGGATGAAATTCACAATGAGAATTAATTTCATACCAATCCAGATATAGAGTTTGCAGGGGTGTCAAAAAGATCAAAGTCACCAACCGGACTTCCAACAATTGAGTATACAACTCTCCATATGATATGGGTATTGGATCAAAATGAGGACCCTTAACTTTTGTCTTGTGGCCATCAGTCAAGAAACATATACCGGAATTCGAACCATGTATTGGGTATTGGCTTTTCTTTATTTTGCATCTCAGATTGTTCTAGTGACTGTTGGTTCATTAGAGAACATGGGATTTCCATCTTCGAAACCTGACAATCCCATCTTGATAAGATCTTTGTAACTCCCCAGTTTTGGACCTAGAGGTTTTGGGATGGTCTTTGGGTCCATTAGACTGAAATTAGAGATTCAGGTTAGTTTCAAAATGCGTTCATGCAAAATCTATTTTGAAAGGTGATAAAAATATAGAAAAATTATCTAAAATCCTTTTTAAATAGATAAAAGGTTTTGGTGAAATCAATTTTGGAAAATGGTATTTGGAATTTGGATATTTTGGATTTAGTGACCAAAATGTAATCTTCGAAAACTATTTTAGTGAATGTTTTGTAAAAGGATCAAAACTTTAAATCCTTAATGAACTATTTTCCCAAAGTCTAATATCAGACTTTTATCCCTTAATTGGCTTATTTTAAATTTTTTTAATTAAAAAGGTTGGAGAAATTAATTTGTGGCTATTTTATTAAAATAAATTTGGCGTAACTTATTTTCCCTCAAATTCAATCCTGCCAAACACTCATTTCTTCTTCAAAATCCTAAGGTAAACTCTTGATTTCTTTAATCATTTGTTATCAAATTATTTCTTATTGTTTTCCTGTTAAACCTTATTCTTTAAATCTTGTTTTACAAGAAAATATATCCAATAGAGAGGAAAAGCATCCATTAGAGGCGAGCTGCGTTTTTCACCTCTAGTGTAAGGTTCTTTACTGAAATTCCCAAGTTCTTGATCCTTTAAATATGTTGTCTAAAGGGTTTTGATGTTTACTTTGTGGAAATTTTGTTTAATTGAGGTTTGATTGGTGAAATTGATGGAGGTTCGTTTTGGATCTAATTTGCTGGGTTTATGGTTAATTTTTAACATGATTTTGTAGTTTAATAATGTTACAATAAAGGTTTTAACATTGTAATCCAAAAACTATGTGAATCTTTAGTTGTTTAGGTTGCTAGATTTGGGTTTTTGTGGAGTTGTGGGGGGTTTATGAATGCTGCATGTATAAGGTTGATAATATGATGATTTTGGATGTTAATCAATGATAATTGATGGTTGAAAGTGTTAGATTTTTGTTGGGTTAAGTTTGGAAGTTAATCAATGTTGTTTTATGTTGTTTCGGATAGACGATTGGTAGTTTTTGGCAAGGCAATATTGTGGAATTGCTTGCTGGGATTTAAAATGCATTGAGATGCATTAATCCTCTGTTATTATGTGGTTAAAATAAGGTAGGGTTTGTTCCGAAAGAGACCGGTGAAGCTTTGAAGTCTTCAAACTCTTCGTTTCACGTTGGCGAATTGAGGTTTCATGTTATAGTGAGTGAGAACGTGGATTTCAGCTTTGTAATGTTTTAAAGGTGGTCATCGGAACTTAGATTTAAGCTTGAAACTCTTGTCTTTGTTTGCAAGTATAAGTGGTTTTATCTCTCAGTTGTACTATTATAAAATGGTTTTATACTTATGGTTTAAAGCATTGTTTGAGGCTTTGGAAAATGATTTTTTATTGATGATTTGGAAACACTGAGGTATATGCTTAAATGTGAATTATATTGGCAAGTAATGGTATGGAAATGCTTTTGAAAATGTTATCGGATATATTTAGGCGACTATAGGATTGAGTGCACTATCAATAAGTCGCATTGGATGTCGAGAAGGTTGGTGTCCCGTCTCTAGTTAGTGGGTTAAGCATCTAACTGATGTTGGGGTTGTTGTCCCTGTTGGTTGTGATTGTACCATTATTCCAGTTAGGATGGCTTGAAATGTCATGAGAACACTTGTTGAATCTGTGTATCCGATATGATATTTTGATAATAAAATTTGGTAAATGATCACTTGTAAGCCAATATAATTGTGAATGTATAATGTTTTGTATAATGTGATTTATACATGGTTTCTCTTTAAGCTTTGCATATGGTATGTTATGCATGGGAATGCTTAAATTGAGATTGGCAATGTGAGTTGC
The DNA here is from genome assembly GCA_958450335.1 of Hibiscus tridactylites. NCBI lineage: Eukaryota > Viridiplantae > Streptophyta > Magnoliopsida > Malvales > Malvaceae > Hibiscus > Hibiscus tridactylites. Next base: position 58,306,066 of record OY288267.1, on the reverse strand, counting down.
TATTATGTTATGATACATATTGCATCTGGTCTAATATATTGCTTTTTGATTGGTTAAAGTGCGAGGTTTTAAGGGCATGATGGTTTTCAAATGATGATTTGAAGTAATTAAAATGAGATTTCAATGTGGTTTATAAAGTGGTTTTAAAATACATTGATGATGTTTTGTTTTTTGAGCACTCCTCACTAAGCCTTGTGTGCTTATGCTCTCTTTGTCAATCAATGTAGAGAATTAAGGCTTGGAAGGCAGCGAGGGGCAAGGGATCAAACAAGACTTCGTTAACCAAAAATATATTTTTATCTTAGACTATAAGTAAAAAGAGAAATGGGGAATCCGTTGTGTTTTTGGGAGATATGTTTAAACTCCTTGTTTGAGTAAGTTTATATTGCTATTTTGGACTTGTAAATGGCCTTTAGTATTTGGATTATGCTTTGCTATGGTTTTTGGTATCTTACTTGAAGTGGTTTTGGGAAGCATGCCTATAGATTTCCTTTTGAAGCACGAAGATATGAAATGATGTTGAATATACCATGTTTGATTGAGGATCAATCCTTAGATATGTTATGAATATCTTAGAAGCTTGATTAAGTAAAATTCTTAGCTTAATTATATGTTAAACCGGCAAAAATAGGCATTTCAAGCCCATGCGTATCGGTACGCGACTACCTGTATCGATATGGTAAAGCCATTTCAGGTATGGCGTATGGGTATCGGTACGGTGAGTACCGTATCGATATAGACTTAGTGTAATTGGCTGGGCGATTCGGTACACGGGGGCATATCGGTACGATTTTGAACTACTAGAAATTTGGATGTGAAAATCTATCGATACGGTGCTTAGTGTACCGATACGGTTACAAGTATGGTAGTTGTTCGGGATCTTTTTGAGGTTCTGTTTCTTTATGTTTTGGTCCCTTATTGTTATACATGCAATTAAAAGAGTTTGAATGATCAGTTTGAGCTAAGATTTGTTATAGTGGCATGAAACATGACTAATTAAAGGATGGTAACTTTAATTTGGTCAAAGTCCCTAATATTGGCTGAAATTACAAATTAATCCCTAATATATATTTGTAATCAATTGAATATCTAATCGTTGTTCGTTGAATTGAGGTTTCTTTCGTTAAGTGTTCTAATCACATAGGATAATAATGTGTATCTAGATAAGATAAAAAAAATTAGTTTCGTTTATTGAGGTAAACCTTCTCGGTTTACATCAATACTCCCCATGTGACCCATTCGGTTTGGTCACACGTCTAGACTAGATCAAGTGGGTTACATTTATTGGTATCAGAGATAGGTATGCGATAATTGGGAGGTAAGTTGTGATTGGTTGGTATTGTTATTCATTGCTTAAGCTAAGTTGTAATAATTTGGAATTTTGATATTGGTTGAATGTTGATGATTGTTATGCACAATGATTTTTACATACATGACGGTTGTGAATTGAGTTCTGTTTGCTATGCACGATGTTTCAGGCATGTACGTTAATTTCTTTATGCCATGTTGGGGGAAATTTGGGATGCCCATTTCCTTATTACTATAGCTTGAAAAGTTAACTTAAATGTTTTGATTTGTAATGGAAGTCTTGGATCCAATCTTGAAGCTGGCCTGATTTATTTTGTTTTGGTTTATTATCATGCCTAAATCACAATAGCACAATGGGACCAAGGAGAGAGTTGTTATCTTGTACGTTTGTAGTTGACGAGGGGTAGGGAAATCGGGAGAATGACGTGCCTCTTGGAGGAATTCCACCTCATCCGCCTAATCCACCCGAGAATGAGGAGCAAGTACCCCCTAAGCCAATTGGGCCAGTGTTGGGTGATTTTACGCCTTTAGTTCAGAAGATGACTAAAGGTTTCCAGGCTGTTGTTGCTGGAGTGCAAGTTCAAGCACCAGTTGCAGGGCAAACGAGGTTTTTGTTAGAACGCTTGCATAGTTTGGGCGGTGTTGAGTATCGTGCTTTGTCGCCCGAGGCATCTATGGCTAGGACGGCCAGTACGTTTCTGAATTTGGAACAAATGGGGTGCAATGATACACGTAAGCTGAGATGTGTTGTTTCCTTATTACAATGCGATGCTTATAGTTGGTGGACGACTATAACTGTGGCTATGGAGCCTAATGGTGTTAATTGGGAGTTTTTCCAAGCTGCCATTAAGAAGACGTATCTAGGGGTTAGATACTTGGATGATAAGAAACGTGAATTCACGTCTTTGGTTCAGAGTAGCATGACAAGGGCTGAGTGTGAAGTTCAATTTGTTTGTTTGAGCCAGTATGCTCCTGAGTTGGTGCCGAGTGATAGGCATCATTGTGACCGTTTTCGTTATGGTATGGTACTAGAAGTGAAGACTTGCATGTTGGCCTCTAATTATAAGGATTTCAATGTGTTGATGACACGAGCGGATGATATTAAATAGAGCTTGGGATTGTTCTCTCGTGTATATGGTTGTAGCTTGAGTAAGAGAGCTACGCAATTCAGCTCCGGCGGTGGACGGTATAAGATGCAACGTGACAAGAAGTATCATCCTGATGTGAGGGGTGATAGAGGTAGGGCTAGTCATCGTGCACATGGTCAAGGTTCTCAGGCTACAGCGAATTTTATCACTTTTTGGGTGTGTGGATTGTGTGAGCATATGAGGCGAGACTATCTGTGTTTGACACGAAAAGGGAAGGCATCTACTGCTGTTGTGGCTAACTCTTGTTGGAGTTGTGGATCGACTGACCATTTGAGACGCGATTGTCCGTTGTTGGCTGGTTGTGGTCAGGCTCGGGCACCTGTTGATGCACCATATAGAGGACATGAGTGCGGTCATAGTAATTTCCAGCGTAGAGAGGATGGTCAGAGGGTTGTGGCTAATGTTATGGCGACTCAACCTGTGGGTGGTGGTCCTGCGAGAGTGTACGCACATCGCGAGGGACGTAATGACACCGATGTGATTGCAGGTACTATTACTTTGCAATCCCCACCATTGTTTTCTTTGATTGATTCTGATTCTACGCATTCATACATCTTGAGTGAGCATGCACATTTTCTTGATATCCCTGTTGAGGTGTTAGACGTGGGAATGCAACTAACTAGTTCTTTTGGTGAAACAGTTGTTACAAGAAGGTTGTTTAGGAGATGTCTTTTATCTGCTCAAGGTCATGTGTTTGCGGTTGATTTAATGGAGTTTCCTTTTCATGGTTTTGATGTAATCTTGGGTATGGATTGGTTGTCTGAACATAGGGTTGTGGTTTATTTTGAAACTAAGCGAGTTGCCTTGAAACTTGGTGATTATTATGAAGTGGTACTCATGGATGAGAATGTTAAATTCTTGTCCAATGTTGTTTCGACTCTGGAAGCGAGTCATTTAATAGAATCATGTTGTGAGGCTTTCTTAGCTTATGTTATGAATCCGAGATCGAAGGAAGTGTGTGTTTAGGACATACATACAGTATGTGAGTTTTTGGGCGTATTTCCTGAGGAATTTTCGCATTTGCCGCCAAATAGAGAGGTTGAGTTTGGCATTGAGTAGTACGAAAATACAACTCCAGTGTCTATTGATCCATGTCGTATGGCTCCAAAAGAGTTAAAGGAATTGAAGACCCAACTTCAGGTTTTGCTTGGTCGGGGGTTTCTAAGGCACATTGTTTCACCTTGGGGTGCGTTGGTGTTGTTTGTGAAAAGTAAGGATGGCATGATACGAATGTGTATTGATTATCGGCAATTTAACAAGTTGACGATTAAGAATAAGTACCATTTTCCAAGGATTGATGACTTGTTTGATCAGTTTTGAGGTGCTTCGGTGTTTTCTAAGATTGATTTGAGGTTCGTGTATTACAAGTTGAGGGTGAAGGACGTGGACGTGCCTAAAACAGCTTTCCATACGAGGTACAGGCATTATTAGTTCTTGGTGATTTCGTTTTGGTTTTTCAAATTCACCTGAGGCGTTCATGGATATGATGAACCGAGTGTTACCTGAGTGTTTGGATCAATTCGTGGTTGTGTTCATCGATAATATCCTTGTGTACTCTCGTACCGAGGAGGATCATGACCGACATTTGTAAATATTGTTGCAAGCTTAGGGGAGTTTTCTTTCTTGGATATGTTGTGGCAGCTGAGGGTATTCGGGTTGATCCTCAAAAGATCAAGGTAGTGATGAGTTGGAAGACGCCTAAAAATCTGTGTTGGAAGTTCATAGTTTTCTTGGTTTGGCTGGCTATTACGTAGGTTTGTGGATGGATTTTTGAAGATTGCTGCTTTGTTAACCAAGTTGTTGCAAAAGAATGTTCACTTTGTTTGGAGGGAAGATAGGCAACGTGCTTTTGAGAAGTTAAAGGAAGCTTTTCCGCAAGCTCCTATCTTGATTCAACCTGAGTTGGGTAAGGAGTTTATAGTTTTTAGTGATGTAACCCCCTTAACCCGGTCTAGACGATTGACCCGAATTAAGAAAGTCACACGGGGAAAACCAAAGTCAACCCGAAAGTCAACCTTGATTAACGACCCTTTTTTTTCTTTTTAATCTTGTCTAGATGCACATTAGCCGTAATTGTGATCACTCAAACATCATACTCAAAGATCACAAACATCAGAGATCAAACAGGGACCCAATTGAACAAATTACAACTTTAGGGACCAAATTATAATTTTTGAAAACTTTAAGGACTTAACCAGATTTTAAGTTACCAACTTAAAATTAATCATGTTTCATGCTTCTCTGCCAAATTTCAGCTCAAACGGACATCCCAAACTCATACAATTGCACAAACAAGGTTCAGGACCAAAACGCAAACAATTCAAAACATTTAACTGCCAATGTCAGCCCCCAACGGTCACCCGTTCCGAAACAGGCAAAGCCCGTTTCGAAATGCGGGGCCGTTTCGCAACGCGTACCGAAACACGGGCTGGAAGTAGCCAAACCGTTTCGGAACGGTCTCTCCCGTTTCGGACGCCTGGGCTTGTTTAAGGCGCCCGTTCCGAAACGGGTAGCACTGTTCCGAAACATCCTGCACAGATTGCCCCAAAATGCATACTTAAACATGCAATTAAGCATCCAAACATGCTCCAATTGCCACCAAACTTTACCAACATGCAATTCAACATATATGAGACATACTTGCATCAACAATTCAACAAAATATCAATATATACGAAAAGCCCCAAATCTATAGGCATGCTTCCTACACAAGCAACCATTTAAGCACCAAATCTCCAAAACAATCTCATAAAGGTCAAAACATGTTCCAACAACATCAACAACATAAAACCATACTTTTCCGAACATATACGAATACATAAACATCAACCCAAGAGATTCTACCCCCATTGCCTTTATTAACTATAGCTATTCACTGAGACATACATCTCAAATGGAGTCCTCCTTGAATCCCTTGCTTCTCGCTGTCCAAACTTCAAGAATCTGCATTGATGGACAAAAAGGAGCGTAAGCACATAATGCTTAGTGAGGAATGCTAAAAACCAAAACACCATCAATGCAGCGGGTCATAAAATCACTTTTAAAACAAACCCGATTTGATAACCAAGCAAAGTTTGAAAACCCTTTTTCAACATCATGCTTAAAACCATGCATTGCACATACATGAAAACCAACCCTTAGCTTAGCAAGCTAAGAAAACCTTTTCAAAGCACAACTTGCAAAATCATCCATTTAACATTTCCATGCATAAACACCATATGCAAAGCTAAATTCAAAACCTTGGAAAACACTTCCATTTCACAACATACCTTTCTTATACTTGAAAACCATTCAAGCAAGAAACCCTTTAAAACCATTTACTCAATCAATCCAACACATGCATTAACCAAAGGCAACTTATGAACCACAACATCATCATCACATGCCTTTAAAAACAAGTCTTAACAAGACTCCAATGCATTTAAGAGATCCCATGCACACATGCATTAACCACTTTTCATGCAACCATGCATCTTTTCAAGCATCTCAGGCTTCTTTATAAACAAGAACATTATATTGGCTTCCAAGTGATCAACACATCCACTTTTCAACTCAACACCCAATCGGATACGCGGATCACAAGCGTTGTCCCCCACGCTTCATACACACTACCAATCCAAGGTCTCCAAATGGACTTTTAAACACCATTTGACCTTACCATCATAAGGTTCCCATGTATGGACTTTTAAACACCATACAACCTTAGCTTTTCCCGAGGTTCCCATGTATGGACTTTTAAACACCATACAACCTCAACTTTTCCCAAGGTTCCCATGTATGGACTTTTAAACACCATACAACCTTAGCTTTTCCCGAGGTTCCCATGTATGTACTTTTAAACACCATACAACCTCAACTTTTCCCAAGGTTCCCATGTATGGACTTTTAAACACCATACAACCTTGACATGCACAAGGTTCCCATGTATGGACTTTCAAACACCATACAACCTTTGCATCACCGATTGGTAGTTGTATAACATCACTAACGAGATCCGGGACACCCTATACAAGATCCACACATGGACTTTACACCACCATTGTGATCTTAACAAGCACAAGGTTCCCATATATGGACTTTTAACCACCATATAACCTTTGCTTAACCAAGGTCCTCGAATGGGCATCCACCTCCATTATGACCTTAACCATCTCGTTAGGATACTTGAAGGGAGTTTACCGGTTCACACTTAACCACTCCACCTCCAAGGCGACTTTATTCACGGTGCACCCAATCCTATAGCCGGCTAACTATATCCGATCAAAGAAACCAAGAACCACTTACATCACTTGCCAATATAACCACCTTACCTCATTAGTGCAATGATTCACATGCATAACCATAATGCAAAAACCATCATTTACCATCATTAATTCACTGTTTTAAAACATTACACAAAGCCATTGAACAACATGCAACACCATGCATCAAAACCACATTTTCAATGTATAAAACCAAGGATCTCTTACCTTGAGCATCCTTCACATATGGCTTTCAAAACCAGCATTAGACCATGCCAAAATATGCTTTCAAAACAGAATTTAAATCATGCAAAACACATGCATTTCAATCATCAACCACAATTGCTTTAAAAGCCATTTCATAACACAAACCAAGAAAGAAATCCATTTACTTACTCTTGAGCTTAGCAAAGTTGTTTAGACTTATACTAAGCTCCCAAAACCTTCAAACCTTGGTTTAAAAGCTGAAAACCCAACTTCACTCACCGATACACAAAACAAGGCTAGCCAACAAGCCTTCCAAGCATCCGAAACCTTCCGCAACACCTCTAAAGCTCACGGATCAAACTCCCCTGTTTCAAGCACACAAAAACAGAGCATTAATGCATCTTTATGCATTAAAAACACCAGCAACACAACACAACTCGCTGCTCATCACAAATCCAACATTTCGGCTACCAAACACAACTGAAATCACCTCCAAACACTTCCAAAACTTAACCCAGCCAAGATCCATCACTTCTAACCATTTTTAAACATCAATTAACATCCAAAATGATCTCAAACACGTCCTTATACCTCCAGGTATAACAGATCACCAAAAACACTCCAAAAACAACCAAAAACTCAAGCCAAACATAGGAAATTCAACCTATCCGGGATTTCATTGATTAAACCTCAACTTCTAATCAATTTAGCATTCATTTAACATCAATTTGACACCTCAAAATCATGCTTAAACAGATCATACGAAAATTTCACCAAAAATCACCAAATCTTGCATTTTAAGCCAAAATCAAGATTTCAATTGAAAAGCCTTTAACAAATCACAAATCAAGGATTGAGAACTTAGGAATTTCAGTAAAGAACTGATAGTTTAGAGGAGAAGGACGTTCTTACCTCCAAACTTGAATTTCTCCTTTTTAGAACCAAAAAGCTTGATGAAACAACTTGCAAATGGTGAGGTTTTGTTGTAGAGATGATTAGGAATCCAAAGAGAATTGAAAAGGAAGATTTGAGTGACAAAATCAGATGTAAATCTCTGGAGAGAAAGTGTTTGGGTTGAGAGAAAATGAAAATTAGGAGAAAATGAAAAGTTAGTTGCAAATAGCCAAAATGGCTTTCCCTCCTCTTTCTTTATGTTTTAAAATCAGAATCAAGCCTTAAAATATCTTAGAAAAATCTGGAGAAACTCTTTTTGGAATAATAGCTCCTTAAAGATTCAAAGTTTCAATCCTTTATAAAACAGTCACGCAACTTTCAAAAATTACATTTTGGTCACTAGCCAAAATGTTAACCTTCCGAACCTCATTTTTCAAAATTGATTTCACAGTTCACTTATACATATTAAAAGATGATTTTAGAACATTTTTCCATATTTTTAATGCAACCCGAACTAGGCTTTCCTAATTTCACCTTTATATATTCGATCAGCACTTTGACCGAACCGGTCAACGCCCAAAACTTATGAGCCCAAAACCGGGGCGTTACAAGTGAGGCATCATATGTTGGTTCGGATTGTGTGTTGATGCAAGGTGGAAAAGTTGTGGTTTATGCCTCTAGGCAATTGAAGGTGCACGAGCGCAATTACCATACTCATGATCTTGAGCTTTCTACTGTTTTGTTTGCACTGAAAAATTGGAGGAATTATCTTTATGGTGAGAAGTGCGTTGTTTATACGGATCATAAGAGTTTAAAGTACTTCATGACTCAAATGGATTTGAACCTTAGGCAACATAGATGGTTGGAGTTGCTTAAAGATTACGATTTAACGATTAAGTATCATCAAGGGAAAGCTAATGTGGTAGCCGATGCTTTGAGTAGGAAGGTTGTGGTTGATTTGAGGGCCACGTTTGCACGATTGAGTGTGACGTAAGATGGAGGTTTGTTGGTCGAGTTGCAAGTTAAGCCATCTTTTTCACAATAGAAGGAAAAGAAACCTTATGATGAGGAGTTGTTGCGGTATTTTAAGGATAATTTGGATGGGAATCTGACGGATTTTCTTTTTAAAGATGATGGAGTGTTGTGTTTCAAGGGTCAGATAGTGGTTTCTAATGATGATGAATTGAAGTGAACTATTCTGACCGAAGTGCATAGTAGGCCTTTCGCTATGCACCTTGGTAGTATTAAGATGTATCGAGGCTTGAAGGAACAGTACTATTGGGTTGGTCTAAATAAGAATGTGGCTGATTTTGTTGCTAGGTGATGGTGTGTCAGCGTGTTAAGGCTGAACATCAGTTTCCTTCTAGGTTGTTGCAACCATTGAGGATACCGGAATGGAAATGGGAGAGAATCACCATGGATTTTGTGTAGGGGTTATTGTTAATGCCGTCTAAGAAAGATTCCATTTCGGTGATTGTTGATTTGTTTAGGAAGTGTACACACTTTGTGCATGTGCATACGACTTATACTTTTGATAAGTTGGCGAATTTATACATTGTTGAGATTGTGCATTTCCATGGAGTGCCCAAGTCTATAGATTCGAATAGAGATCTGCGGTTTACAGAGAGGTTTTTGGAGTGTATGCATCGAGCTTTGGGTACACGGTTGAATTTCAACATTTCGTATCATCCTCAGTCGGATGGTCAATCTAAACGTATGATTCAGATTTTGGAAGATATGTACAGATGTTGTGTCATTGAGTTCTAAGGAACCTGGGAGAAACAATTGCCTTTGGTGGAGTTTGCGTATAATAACATTTACCAAGCTAGTATACAAATGGCACTGTTTGAGGCTTTGTATGGTAGAAGGTGTGGTACGGCTTTGTGCTGGGCTGAGGTTGGGGAAAAGCATGTTTCCTTGCCTGATGTTTTGAAAACCACAAATGAGAAAGTGAAGCTTATTTTTGATCGTCTAAAAGCTGGCTCGGATAGTTAGAAATCCTACGCGGATTTAAAACATAGGGAGAATGATTTTGCGGTTGGCGATCGCATGTTTTTGAAAGTGTCACCTTGGAAGAAGGTGATGAGGTTTGGACGTAAGGGTAAGATTAGTCCAAGGTTTATTGGACCATATGATGTTTTGGTGCGTGTTGGTCCTGTTGCGTATCATTTGAGGTTACCTCCCGAGTTGGAGAAGATTCAAGATGTGTTTCATGTGTCTATGTTGCGGAGGTATAGGTAGGACCCATCGCATGTTATGCCCGTGGAGGATATTGAGTTGCGACCGGATTTGACATATGATGAGGAACCTGTTGAGATTCTTGATTCTAGTAGCAAGGTTCCCCGTGGTAAGACGATTGAACTTGTAAAGGTGTTGTGGAAACATCAAGGAGTTGAGGAGGCCACGTGGGAAAGCAAAGCTGACATGTTGAAACAATTTCCTAACCTTTTTCCTCCAGGAAAAATTTCAAGGACGAAATTTCCTAAGTTGGGGAGAGTTCTAATGCCCCATTTTGGGCCTAGAGGTTTTAGGATGGTTTTAGGGTCCGTTGGACCGAAATTAGAGATTCAGGTTAGTTTCGGTATGAGTTTAGGGAAAACTTATTTCGGAAGGTGATAGAAATACGAAAATATTATCTAAAATCCTTTTTAAATATATAAAAGGTTTTGGTGAAATCAATTATGGAAAATGATATTTGGAATTTAGACATTTTGAATTTAGTGACCAAAATGTAAACTTTGAAAACTATTTTGTAAAATGATTAAAACTTTTAATCCTTAAGGAGCTATTTGCCCAAAGTCTAATATTAGACTTTTATCGCTTAATTGGCTTATTTTAAATGGTTTTTGATTAAAAAAAAGTTGTAGGAATTACTTGGTGGTCATTTCATTAAAACAAATTTGATGTAACTTCTTTTCTCTCAAAAGCTTTCTCTAAAATTCTCTCCAGCGAAACATTCATTTCTTATTCAAAATCTTAAGTTAAACTCTTGATTTCTTTAATCGTTTGTTATCAAATGATTTTTTATTGTTTTCCTATCAAATCCTTATTGTTTTAATCTTGTTTTTACATTAAAATCTATCCAATTGAGGGGAAAACCATCAATTAGAGGTGAGCTGCTTTTTCTCCTCTAATCTAAGGTTCTTTACTGAAATTTCCAAGTTATTGATCCTTTAAATATGTTGTCTAATGGGTTTTGATGTTTAATTTGTGGAAATTTGGTTTAATTGAGGTTTGATTGGTCAAATTGATAGAGGTTCGTTTGGATCTATTTTTATGGGTTTATGATTGATTTTAAATATGATTTTTGAAGTTCAATAATGTTAATATAAAGGTTTTAAGATTGTAATCTCGAAACTATGTGAATCTCTAGTTGTTTAGGTTGCTAGATTTGGGTTTTTGTGGAGTTGTGAGGGTTTTATGAATGTTGGATGTATGAGGTTAATAATATGATAATTTTGGATGTTAATCGATGATAATTGAAGGTTGAGAGTGTTAGGTTTTTAGCTGGGTTAAGTTTGGAGGTTAATCGATGTTGTTTTCAGTTGTTTCGAATAGGCGATTGGTAGTTTTTGGCAGGGCAATGTTGTGGAATTGCTTGTTGGGATTTTGAAGGCATTGAGATGCATTAATGATGCGTTATTATGTGGTTAAAACAAGGGGAGTTGATCCGAAGGAGACCGGTGAAGCTTTGGAGGCTTCGACACTTATTTTCGCGTCAGCGAATTGAGGTTTTACGTGTCGGTAAGTGAGAGCATGGATTTATGCTTTGTAATGTTTTAAAAGTGGTTTGGGGGACTTATATTTAAGCTTGAAACGCTTGTCTATGTTCGGAAGTAAGTATAAGTGGTTTTCTCTCTCGGTTGTGCTATTATAAAATGGTTTTATGCACTTGGTTTTGATTTCATGTTACCTACTGTTAAATCATGTTTAAAGTATGTTTGACGCTTTGGAAAATGGTTTGTTATTGATGCTTTCAAAACAATAAGGTATATGGTTAAATGTTAATTATATTGTCAAGTGATGGTATGGAAATGTTTTTGAAAATGCTATCGGATATAGTTAGCCAACTACAGGATTGAGTGCACTATAAATAAGTTGTCGTGGATGTCGAGGTGGTTTGTAACCCCCTCGACCCAGCCTAGCCGTTGACCGAACCGAATGGGTCACACGGGGAATATTAAAGTAAATCGAGAAGGTTTACCTCAATAAATGTAACCCCCTTAGCCCGGCCTAGACGGTTGACCCGAACTACAAAGATTACACGGGGAAAACCAAAGTCAACCCGAAAGTCAACCTCGATTAACGACCCTTTTTTTTCTTTTTAAACTTGTCTAGATGCACATTAATCCTAGGCGTACTCTTGAGATAAGCATACTCAAAAATCATAGCAATCAGAAAACAATAAGAGACTCAATTGCACAACATACGAATTTAGGGACCAAAATGTAAAATCTGGAAATTAAGAGGACTTTACAAATTTTTAAGATACCATTATGAAATTAGTTAGGTTATAAGCTTCTCTGTCAAATTTCACCTTAAACGGACATCTCGAACTCAAGCAATTGCGTATACAATAATCAGGACTAAAACGTAAAGCTTGCAAACCTCAAAACCATTCAAACCAGGGCCCAACGGTCAAGTGTTTCGAAACGGAAATTGACCGTTCAGAAACACGGCTTGGCAGTAGCCAAAGTGTTTCGAAACACCTCTACCCGTTTCGAAACGCCCAGGCCAAATCATGAACCTGTTTCGAAACAGGCAAGGGTGTTTCGAAACACCCTGCCCATAAACAGCAGAAAAAGCATGTTTTTACGCATCCAAACTCCATCAAATATACTCCAAATCAATCCTCAACATAACAACAATAGGCCAAGCATCATAACTACCAAATTGCATTAAAATCTAGATGCAAAACAAACCTTAGGTGCACCAACTCTTCAACACATCCATCACTTGATCATGCCTTTAAAACAAGAAGCATAGTATAACAACCTATGAATAAGAAGATTCAAATATTGCAAAGCGATGAACAACAAGATTCAAACCACAAACCAAATATGGTCAACATACTCAATCTCAATACACATCAATATAAAGGACTCTCCCCCCATTGCCTTTATTATCTATAGCTATTAACCGAGACATACTTCTGAAGTGGAGCTCTCCTTGAATCCCTTGCTTCCCGCTGCCCCAACTTGAATTATCTGCATTGATGGACACAAAGGAGCGTAAGCACAAAATGCTTAGTGAGGAATGCTCAAAACTAAAACACCATCAACGCAGTAAATCATAAAACCCTCTTCAAAAGTAAGTGCAATTCGATAAACCATAGCATTGCTTGAAAACCCCTTTTTAAACAACATGCTTTAAATCATGCATTGTTGAATCGTGAAAACCAACCCTTAGCTTAGAAAAGCTAAATAACACACTTCAAAGCACATTCTTGCAAAACCATCAATTAAAACCTTTCCAAGCATGAACACCTTATGCAAAGTTAAACTCAAATTCCTTGAAAAACATTTCCTCTTCACAACACACTTTTGTCATGCTTAATGATCATTTCAAAGCAAAATCTTTGGAAAACCATTTGTTCCCTCTAACTATCTCATGCATTCAACAAATGCACAACACATGAACTACCAAAAGCAACATTTACATTTCATGCCTTTCTAGACAAGTCTTCACAAGACTTCAATGCATTAAAGAGATTCCATGCACATATACACCATTCACAAAAGAAGATAAACACTTGTTCAAGCTTAACAAGTAATACATTCACTCTTAAACCATTACACATTTCCCATGCATCCTTGCATCATTCCAAGCATCTCTCGCTTCATTACATTCGAGAATATTACATTGGCTTTCAAGCGATAATTCACAAACCATCACCACAAGACACAATCGGATACGCGGATTACAAGCGTTGTCCCACACGCTTCATACACACTACCGAACAACACAAGGTGGAGTTTACCGGTACAATCTCAACCCCTCAACACCCGTGATGGAGTTTAGCAGTACAATCTCAACCCCTCAACATCACTCATCGGAAGTTGTATAACTCACTAGCGAGAGCCGGGACACACCACAAGGCATACACATGGGAGCTACCTCAACCATTGTAATAACCTTAACCAAGCTCACGCACGGGAGCAACCCTCCACCGTCGTGACGCTAAACAAGGTCCACCCACGAGAGACATCCTCTATCGCGGTGACACTTAACAAAGTCCACCCACGAGAGCCATCCTCCATCGCGGCGCCACTAATTTCCTCAATCGCTAGGGTACTTGGATGGAGTTTACGGTACAATCACAACCCCTCAACATCCAAGGTGACTCAATTCACGGTGCACCCAATCCTATAGCCGGCTAACTATATCTGATTAAGGTAACCAACAACCACTTACATCACTTGCCAATATAACCATTTTACCACATTAATCCACTGTTTTACAAGCATAACCAAAATGCCAAATCCACAAGCATCACATGCTTTAATCATATGCACCCAACACATGCAAGTCAAGGATTACTTACCTTATGCATCTTTAACATAATGGCATTAATAACCAACATTAAACCATGTCCAAACATGCTTAAAACAGTAAATTAAACACAATCATCCCAAGTGTATTTAAAAACCAAAGCATAGCCCAAACCAAGAGAGAAATTCCATTTACTTACTCTTGAGCTTAGCTAGGTTGTTTAGACTTAAACTAAGCTCCCAAAGCCTCATCCAAAATGTTTCAAAGCTGGAAAACTCTTTACCACTCACCGATACACAAACTATGCTAGCCGACAAGCCTTCCAAGCATCCGAAACCTCCAACGCCACCTCTATTGCTTCCGGATCATTCTCCCCTGTTTTAAACACATAAGAACAGAGGATTAATGCATCATTATGCATTAAAATCACAAGCAACACACCTAAACTCGCTGCTCTACATAAATCCAATATTTCGGCTACCAAACACAATTGAAATCACCTCCAACCTCTTCCAAAACTTAACCCAGCCAAGATCTATCACTTCTAACCATTTTTAAACATCAATAAACATCCAAAATGATCCCAAACTCGTCCTTATACCTCCAGCATTAACAGAACACCAAAATCATTCCAAAACCACCATTTTCACAAGTAAAAACTTAGGAAAATCAACCTATTCGGGATTGCATTGATTAAACCTCCATTTCACATCATTTAAACATCCAAAATACATCAAAAAGACATCTCAAAACAGAGCCCAAACATCCAATACGAATTTCTTCAAAATTAAATCCAAATCTTGAATTTTAAGCCAAAAATCAAGATCACAACATTAAAACCTTTAATAAAACTCAATTTAAGGATTGAGAACTTGGGAATATCAGTAAAGAACTGAGTATTTAGAGGAGAAGGACGTTCATACCTCTAAATATGGATTTCTCCTTGTTTAGAGCCAAAATCCTTGAAAATTCAATAAGCAAATGATGAGGATTTGGTGTAGAAATGATTAGGAATCATTTAGGGATTGAAATCTCAACTTTAGGTGTGAAAATCAAAGGAAAAGTTGCTGTGAAATGTGTTTGGCTGAGGGAATTTTGAGAGAAAATGAAATGGGAAAATTTTGGTAAAAGTTAGTTATGAAACTAAAATATCACTTTTCCCTCTTTTCTTTTTATTAATTAACATTAAATGAGTCTTTAAAATTTAAGAAAAATCTGGAGAAATCCTCCCTTGGGTAAATTAGCTCCTTAAAGATTCAAAGTTTCAATCCTTTTAAAACAGTCACGAACTTTTCAAAAATTACATTTTAGTCACTAACTCGAAATGTCATATTTCCAAACCTCATTTTGTAAAATTGATTTCACCACTATCTTACATATATTAAAAGAGGATTTTTAGATATTTTTCCATATTTTTAATGCATCCCGAACTAGGCTTTCCCTAAAACCACCTTTTATATTCGAACCGAAATTAGACCGGTCCGGTTCAGACCGTAAACTTCCAAGCCCAAAATCGGGTGTTACAACTCTCCCCCTCTTAGGAAATTTCATCCTCGAAATTTCAACCGGCAAAAAGAGCACAACCAAACTTCTCAAAGCAACTCACAAGGCAACACAAGAGACTTAACCACCACTAAACACTCTCCACACAAAACTCTACAAACCAACTCCTCCACAAATCAACTTACACTATAACCAAACCCAACACCACCACATACTGTTCACAAATTCCAGAACACTCAGATGTTAACCACAGCTTAACCTTTCACACATCCGAACTGCACATAGCCCCAACAACAACCCGAAGAACCTCCAAACTTTTACATAATACTCCACCTCAACTCATAACTCCCAAAACTCGTACACACTATGACACCAACCCATCCAGTTTCAGTCACCATGTGACCCACAACCTTCACTGCTTCTAAAACCCCTTGCAAAACTGCTCAACCTCTTCCAAAGATTACCACATCAAGCAAACTTTAATCAACAACTGCTTACTCAAACTTCTCAACGTATTGATGACATTCCTTCACATCCGCCACTATCATTACCATAACGACTCACCAAAACTACTCACCCAACATTCGAAATCCACACCGCAAAACTCCAACCTTAACTCTGCCAGCTGTTCCACGTACCCCTAGCTGACTTTAGAAAGGATTTACTTATACATGATAAACATACCACTTCTCACTAGAACCCGTCCAACCAACAATGGCCCTTGAACTTACATTGCCTTTCCACTTCAAGCTTTGACTACAACACTAGCCTTACCAGGACACCGCCCATTCTATACATACATATTAAGATTACGAAACTTCTATTCACCCCAGGCCAAACCTTTTCTACAACCCACAATACAACCTCTTCTCAACTCCTCAAAGGTTGCTACGAGCCATCACCTACATAAACACTCTCCTATTACCACATCAATGCCAAGTCACCTCAGCACTCAGGAGACACATCCACTAACCTACTACATCACTTAACATAGAGAACCACCACATCTATCAGCTATTCATAACCACTTGACCAATTCTAACTCCAACTGGTAATCTCCTCACCACCATACCGCTAAACTCTGTAAGCACCAAAACACTTCCCTCCTGTTAATTATACAATATCGCGTCCACTATTACTGACGACTCACCTACTGCCCTCCATTACTTCTAACATTCTCCTAGCACCGTAACAACTCTTAAAACCCACAATCCAACCTAATCCTACCACAACACTAACGGACCCGATTAACTGTTAGTAAGTGTGAACGTTCGTATGCATGGTCACCAATATGCCCTATCAATGCCTGTGTACATGTATGTAAAACCTCTAATGTCATGTCGCATGTATGCATGTACCAACGCATATATATAATATATTATATAATAAATTGTTTTAACTGTGCATGTATGTCAGTTCACACCCACCAATAACATCTTCAGAGTCCGCCTAAGAACAACCTCCTACCTCACTTCTAACTTGTCCAACTCTACCATTCTAACAACCCATTAACCAAAAAATACCCACTAAAGCCCTCTTCACACCAAAGTTGTTTTCAAAACAACACCAACTACTACCCCAAACTTGCTAGCTATAAGACCATACCCACTACGCAAGGGAAAACCAAACCGAAACCAAACAAAGATAACTAGGGTAAAGGTTACTTAACAAGGTTACCAGTAAACATCTCACTACCTCGGGGCTTCAACAGACAAACTCTCTTCTTCGCAGAACCATCATTCTCTAACCACACCGCCGCAGCATCAGCCAACACCTTAAGGTCATCACCATCTCCCTGCGGTAAAGAACCCTGACTACCCCGAGCCAACTTCAAACAATTACGTCTCAAATGTCCAACAGACCCACAATTCCAACCAGATTCTTTCCCCAAGCTCCTCACACCTTTCTGCCCTTCCTGCCACTTTCGAACTTTGTCTTGGCCGCGCCCACGACCCTTCTGAGACCTTTTTGCCTCCACCGAAGCTGATCTCACCACTTGACGACAATTTCGCTTCACATGCTCCTTAGAACCACAATTCCAACAAACTCATGCGCCCCAACAACCTCCAACATGACACCTTCCACAGCGGTCGCACATCGGCAACCGAGCTACCCTCATTGGTCATGTAGCACTTGCCCCACATCTGCACTACCATCCAGGCTTTGATTCAAGCAAAACCTTCTATCACGTAACCTCTTATGCTGACTGCTCCCGAAATTAGTACCCACAACTCTCTAATTAAAACTTTTCCCACCTTCATAATCTGAAGCCACACCCCCACGTTGCTTAACCCTTGGGAATTTCTTTCCAAGGTACCTTTCATAAAAGGCTGACATAAAGAAGTCCCAATCTATATCGTGGATATGCGTTGCCACCGCCCCAGATGTCCACCAGGCACAAGCGTCCTCCAACATCAATGAGACAACACTTCCCAGCTTACAAGCGTAGTCACACCCTTCCTGATCCAATATCAGAATTACACTGGCTAACCAGGCCTTGAACGCCTCAGGTGTCGAACCACGATACTCCACAACTCCCAAATCATATAAACGTTGTTTTGACAAACTCGCATGTCCCACAGTTGACACATCCCCAGGCCTCACTTTCACCACGGCCTGAGATGTTTCCGACACCTCTTGAACTATAGGTGATGAACTCTTCATCACAGAGCCAACATCATCCTCCTGCCCTACTACCTCAACTCCAGGCACTGTAGGCTGAAACGAAACACCTCCACCAAAAGGTGAATTCCACGCCTTAACAACCCGCTCTAAAGCAGCAACCATCTCACCCAACTGCCATTCTCTCATCGATTCCATCGTACTAATAACAACAAGCAATCATAACAAAACAAACAAAACGATCAGGCCAGCTTCAAGCAAGTATTCAAGACTCCAACTCCAACATGATACAATAGCTATAATAATAAGGCAATGGGTATCCCGAATTTTCCCCTTATACACGACATAACAATCAATAAAAAAACATGGATATCACAACATCGAGCATATCAATCAACATACTTCGATCATGCCCTCATCAAACAATATTCACCATAAACAACACAATATCAACATATCATACCCATCACACTTTCATCATTCACAAAATCAGCTCACAACACCAGCATATCATCAGTACAAATTCAAATCAGCTCAATGAAGATTCATAACCAAAAAGCATGATAAAAACATCAACTTACCATTGTCCCAAATATTCGCAACCTGGCTCTGATACCACCAAATGTAACCCCCTTAGCCCGGCCTAGACGATTGACCCGAACTACGAAGATTACACGGGAAAAACCAAAGTCAACCCGAAAGTCAACCTTGATTAACGACCCTTTTTTCTTTTTAAACTTGTCTAGATGCACATTAATCCTAGGCGTACTCTTGAGATAAGCATACTCAAAAATCATAGCAATCAGAAAACAATAAGAGACTCAATTGCACAACATACGAATTTAGGGACCAAAATGTAAAATCTGGAAATTAAGAGGACTTTACAAATTTTTAAGATACCATTATGAAATTAGTTAGGTTATAAGCTTCTCTGTCAAATTTCACCTTAAACGGACATCTCGAACTCAAGCAATTGCGCATACAATAATCAGGACTAAAACGTAAAGCTTGCAAACCTCAAAACCATTCAAACCAGGGCCAAACGGTCAAGTGTTTCGAAACGGAAATTGACCGTTCAGAAACACGGCTTGGCAGTAGCCAAAGTGTTTCGAAACACCTCTACCCGTTTTGAAACGCCCAGGCCAAATCATGAACCTGTTTCGAAACAGGCAAGGGTGTTTCGAAACACCCTGCCCAGAAACAGCAGAAAAAGCCTGTTTTTACGCATCCAAACTCCATCAAACATACTCCAAATCAATCCTCAACATAACAACAATAGGCCAAGCATCATAACTACCAAATTGCATTAAAATCTAGATGCAAAACAAACCTTAGGTGCACCAACTCTTCAACACATCCATCACTTGATCATGCCTTTAAAACAAGAAGCATAGTATAACAACCTATGAATAAGAAGATTCAAATATTGCAAAGCGATGAACAACAAGATTCAAACCACAAACCAAATATGGTCAACATACTCAATCTCAATACACATCAATATAAAGGACTCTCCCCCCATTGCCTTTATTATCTATAGCTATTAACCGAGACATACTTCTGAAGTGGAGCTCTCCTTGAATCCCTTGCTTCTCGCTGCCCCAACTTCAATTATCTGCATTAATGGACACAAAGGAGCGTAAGCACAAAATGCTTAGTGAGGAATGCTCAAAACTAAAACACCATCAACACAGTAAATCATAAAACCCTCTTCAAAAGTAAGTGCAATTCGATAAACCAAAGCATTGCTTGAAAGCCCCTTTTTAAACAACATGCTTTAAATCATGCATTGCTGAATCGTGAAAACCAACCCTTAGCTTAGAAAAGCTAAATAACACACTTCAAAGCACATTCTTGCAAAACCATCAATTAAAACCTTTCCAAGCATGAACACCTTATGCAAAGTTAAACTCAAATTCCTTGAAAAACATTTCCTCTTCACAACACACTTTTCTCATGCTTAATGATCATTTCAAAGCAAAATCTTTGGAAAACCATTTGTTCCCTCTAACTATCTCATGCATTCAACAAATGCACAACACATGAACTACCAAAAGCAACATTTACATTTCATGCCTTTCTAGACAAGTCTTCACAAGACTTCAATGCATTAAAGAGATTCCATGCACATATACACCATTCACAAAAGAAGATAAACACTTGTTCAAGCTTAACAAGTAATACATGCACTCTTAAACCATTACACATTTCCCATGCATCCTTGCATCATTCCAAGCATCTCTCGCTTCATTACATTCGAGAATATTACATTGGCTTTCAAGCGATAATTCACAAACCATCACCACAAGACACAATCGGATACGCGGATTACAAGCGTTGTTCCACACGCTTCATACACACTACCGAACAACACAAGGTGGAGTTTACCGGTACAATCTCAACCCCTCAACACCCGTGATGGAGTTTAGCGGTACAATCTCAACCCCTTAACATCACTCATCGGAAGTTGTATAACTCACTAGCGAGAGCCGGGACACACCACAAGGCATACACATGGGAGCTACCTCAACCATTGTAATAACCTTAACCAAGCTCACGCACGGGAGCAACCCTCTACCGTCGTGACGCTAAACAAGGTCCACCCACGAGAGACATCCTCCATCGCGGTGACACTTAACAAAGTCCACCCACGAGAGCCATCCTCCATTGCGGCGACACTAATTTCCTCAATCGCTAGGGTACTTGGATGGAGTTTACGGTACAATCACAACCCCTCAACATCCAAGGTGACTCAATTCACGGTGCACCCAATCCTATAGCCGGCTAACTATATCTGATTAAGGTAACCAACAACCACTTACATCACTTGCCAATATAACCATTTTACCACATTAATCCCACTGTTTTACAAGCATAACCAAAATGCCCAATCCACAAGCATCACATACTTTAATCATATGCACCCAACACATGCAAGTCAAGGATTACTTACCTTATGCATCTTTAACATAATGGCATTAAAAACCAACATTAAACCATGTCCAAACATGCTTAAAATAGTAAATTAAACACAACCATCCCAAGTGTATTTAAAAACCAAAGCATAGCCCAAACCAAGAGAGAAATTCCATTTACTTACTCTTGAGCTTAGCTAGGTTGTTTAGACTTAAACTAAGCTCCCAAAGCCTCATCCAAAATGTTTCAAAGCTGGAAAACTCTTTACCACTCACCGATACACAAACTATGCTAGCCGACAAGCCTTCCAAGCATCCGAAACCTCCAACGCCACCTCTATTGCTTTCGGATCATTCTCCCCTGTTTTAAACACATAAGAACAGAGGATTAATGCATCATTATACATTAAAATCACCAGCAACACACCTAAACTCGCTGCTCTACATAAATCCAATATTTGGGCTACCAAACACAACCGAAATCACCTCCAAACTCTTCCAAAACTTAACCCAGCCAAGATCCATCACTTCTAACCATTTTTAAACATCAATAAACATCCAAAATGATCCCAAACTCGTCATTATACCGCCATCATTAACAGAACACCAAAATCACCCCAAAACCACCATTTTCACAAGTAAAAACTTAGGAAAATCAACCTATTCGAAATTGCATTGATTAAACCTCCATTTCACATCATTTAAACATTCAAAATACATCAAAAAGACATCTCAGAACAGAGCCCAAACATCTAATACGAATTTCTTCAAAATTAAATCCAAATCTTAAATTTTAAGCCAAAAATCAAGATCACAACATTAAAACCTTTAATAAAACTCAATTTAAGGATTGAGAACTTGGGAATTTCAGTAAAGAACTGAGTATTTAGAGGAGAAGGACGTTCATACCTCTAAATGTGGATTTCTCCTTGTTTAGAGTCAAAATCCTTGAAAATTCAATAAACAAATGATGAGGATTTGGTGTAGAAATGATTAGGAATCATTTAGGGATTGAAATCTCAACTTTAGGTGTGAAAATCAAAGGAAAAGTTGCTGTGGAAATGTGTTTAGCTGAGGGAATTTTGAGAGAAAATCAAAGGAAAAGTTAGTTATGAAACTAAAATATCACTTTTCCATCTTTTCTTTTTATTAATTAACATTAAATGAGTCTTTAAAATTTAAGAAAAATCTGGAGAAATCCTCCCTTAGGTAAATTAGCTCCTTAAAGATTCAAAGTTTCAATCCTTTTAAAACAGTCACGAACTTTTCAAAAATTACATTTTAGTCACTAACTCGAAATGTCATATTTCCAAACCTCATTTTGTAAAATTGATTTCACTACTCTCTTATATATATTAAAAGAGGATTTTTAGATATTTTTCCATATTTTTAATGCATCTCGAACTAGGCTTTCCCAAAAACCACCTTTTATATTCGAACCGAAATTAGACCGGTCCAGTTCAGACCCTAAACTTCGAAGTCCAAAATCAGGGTGTTACAATAAGAAACCCTATTTTTTCTTGTTTTTATCTTATCTAGATGCAAATTAGGTTGCTATGTGTTTAACATTCCAGCTGACCATTCGCAACTCAAACATACATCAATTTCATCCAATTACGGCTTTTAGGGACCATTTTGTAATTTTTGTGATTCACAGAGACTTAAGCCATTTTAGTGTTACCATCCTTTAATTAGTATCATTACATGCATCTCAGTCTAAACTCAGCTCAAAATAATGTTTCATGCTTATTTAATAGCATCCAAAATATTCAGGGACTAAAACGTAAAGAATCAGAACTTCAAAACATTCCAATAACTAACAAAACGGTCACCTGTTTTAAAACACTATGGGCATGTTTCAGAACAACGACTTACAGTAGCAAAAAGTATCAAAACAGGTCTCACCCGTTACGAGACCAAGCACACTTTGGATGATTCCGCTGCCTCAGGTAAATCAGAGGCGTATCGAAACGACCCCGTGTTTCGATACAGGCTTGACATTAGCCTTGGGGTCTCGGAACGACCCTTACGCATTTTGAATCACTTAAGCCAAATATGCATACCGTATTGAAACGACAACGGGTGTTTCAAAAACACATACCAGAAAAGGCTCACTACAACATACTTAGAGCATTCAAGCATGGTTTGATTCATCATATAAAAGCAAGATAAAATCATGGAGCATCAATGATACTTCATAACTCATCATAGGAACCAACCATAGCATTTATCATCAAGCATAACAACAAATGAAAATCCTATAGGCATGTTTTCTAGTTTCGAAATACTTAAGTCGTCAAAAACCATAAACCCAAACAATCCAAAAGTTAAAGGCCATTTACAAGTATAAAAGCATAAAGCAAATATGCTCAAAGGGTGTTCGTACACATCACCGAAACAAAACATGAAATCCCCCATTGCACTTATTACTCTAGTCCAAAACCAAAACATACTTTCGTAGTGAAGTCTCTTAGGATTCTCTTGCAAGTTGCTGCCTCCAAACACTTAGTTATCTGCATTGATTAGCAAAAGAGAGCATAAGCATACAAGCTTAGTGTGGAATGCTCAAAAACCAAAAACACCATCAAAGCTTAAAACCATTTTCACACTTTTGAAAACCATCATGCTCTCTTTGAAATCCATGCACTTTATCATTAAAATCAGTATGTTATACACCATGCAACAAGTATCAAATACTTCAACATAAAAATCCATTTCCTAACACATAACGCAAGCTTTCCATGCATATCTATCAATATGCAAAGCTTAAAAGAAAAAAATGTATTTTTCATGTTATGCATCCATAAACATTTGCATAGAAATTAATCAATTATATTGGCTCACAAGTGATCAATAACATTCACATTTCTCAAAAAGCATCGGATACATGGATTCTCAAATATTGTCCAAACACTTCATACATTCTCACCGGTGTAACGCCCCGGTTTTGGGCTCAGAAGTCTTGGGCGTTGACCGGTTCGGTCAAAGTGCTGATCGAATATATAAAGGTGAAATTAGGAAAGCCTAGTTCGGGTTGCATTAAAAATATGGAAAAATGTTCTAAAATCATCATTTAATATGTAAAAGTGAACTGTGAAATCAATTTTGAAAAATGAGGTTCGGAAGGTTGACATTTTGGCTAGTGACCAAAATGTAATTTTTGAAAGTTGCGTGACTATTTTATAAAGGATTGAAACTTTGAATCTTTAAGGAGCTATTATTCCAAAAAGAGTTTCTCCAGATTTTTCTAAGATATTTTAAGGCTTTATTCTGATTTTAAAACATAAAGAAAGAGGAGGGAAAGTCATTTTGGCTATTTGCAACTAACTTTTCATTTTCTCCCAATTTTCATTTTCTCTCATTTTCTCTCAACCCAAACACTTTCTCTCCAGAGATTTACATCTGATTTTGTCACTCAAATCTTCCTTTTCAATTCTCTTTAGATTCCTAATCATCTCTTCAACAAAACCTCACCATTTGCAAGTTGTTTCATCAAGCTTTTTGGTTCTAAAAAGGAGAAATTCAAGTTTGGAGGTAAGAACGTCCTTCTCCTCGAAACTATCAGTTCTTTACTGAAATTCCTAAGTTCTCAATCCTTGATTTGTGATTTGTTAAAGGCTTTTCAATTGAAATCTTGATTTTAGCTTAAAATGCAAGATTTGCTTGATTTTGGTGGAATTTTCGTGTGATCTGTTTGGGCAGTGTTTTGAGGTGTCAAATTGATGTTAAATGAATGCTAAATTGATTAGAAGTTGAGGTTTAATTAATGCAATCCCGGATAGGTTGAATTTCCTAAGTTTGGCTTGAGTTTTTGGTTGTTTTTGGAGTGTTTTTGATGATCTGTTATACCTGGAGGTATAAGGACGTGTTTGTGATCATTTTGGATGTTAATTGATGTTTAAAAATGGTTAGAAGTGATGGATCTTGGCTGGGTTAAGTTTTGGAAGTGTTTGGAGGTGATTTCGGTTGTGTTTGGTAGCCGAAATGTTGGATTTGTGATGAGCAGCGAGTTGTGTTGTGTTGCTGGTGTTTTTAATGCATAAAGATGCATTAATGCTCTGTTTTTGTGTGCTTGAAACAGGGGAGATTGATCCGTGAGCTTTAGAGGTGTTGCGGAAGGTTTCGGATGCTTGGAAGGCTTGTTGGCTAGTCTTGTTTTGTGTATCGGTGAGTGAAGTTGGGTTTTCAGCAATTAAACCAAGGTTTGAAGGTTTTGGGAGCTTAGTTTAAGTCTAAACAAGTTTGCTAAGCTCAAGAGTAAGTAAATGGTTTTTCGCTCTTGGTTGGTGTTGAGAATTGGCTTTAAAAGTAATTGTGTTTGATGGTTGCAATGCATGTGATTTGCATGGTTTATATTCTGTTTGAAAGCATATTTTAGCATGGTTTAATGCTGGTTTTGAAAGCCATAAGTGAAGGATGCTCAAGGTAAGAGATCCTTGATTTTATACATTGAAAATGTGGTTTTGATGCATGGTGTTGCATGTTGTTCAATGGTTTTGTGTAATGCTTTAAAACAGTGAATTAATGATGGTAAATGATGGTTTTTGCATTATGGTTATGCATGTGAATCATTGGACTAATGAGGTAAGGTGGTTATATTGGCAAGTGATGTAAGTGGTTCTTGGTTCTTTGATCGGATATAGTTAGCCGGCTATAGGATTGGGTGCACCGTGAATAAAGTCGCCTTGGAGGTGGAGTGGTTAAGTGTGAACCGGTAAACTCCCTTCAAGTATCCTAACGAGATGGTTAAGGTCATAATGGAGGTGGAATGCCCATTCGAGGACCTTGGTTAAGCAAAGGTTATATGGTGGTTAAAAGTCCATATATGGGAACCTTGTGCTTGTTAAGATCACAATGGTGGTGTAAAGTCCATGTGTGGATCTTGTATAGGGTGTCCCGGATCTCGTTAGTGATGTTATACAACTACCAATCGGTGATGCAAAGGTTGTATGGTGTTTGAAAGTCCATACATGGGAACCTTGTGCATGTCAAGGTTGTATGGTGTTTGAAAGTCCATACATGGGAACCTTGGGAAAAGTTGAGGTTGTATGGTGTTTGAAAGTCCATACATGGGAACCTTGGGAAAAGTTGAGGTTGTATGGTGTTTGAAAGTCCATACATGGGAACCTTGTGAAAAGTTGAGGTTGTATGGTGTTTGAAAGTCCATACATGGGAACCTCGGGAAAGCTAAGTTTTTATGGTGTTTAAAAGTCCATACATGGGAACCTTAGGATGGTGAGGTCAAATGGTGTTTAAAAGTCCATTTGGAGACCTTGGATTGGTAGTGTGTATGATGCGTGGGGGACAACGCTTGTGATCCGCGTATCCGATTGGGTGTTAAGTTGAAAAGTGGATGTGGTTGATCACTTGGAAGCCAATATAATGTTCTTGTTTATAAAGAAGCATGAGATGCTTGAAAAGATGCATGGTTGCATGAAAAGTGGTTAATGCTTGTGAATGCATGTTTACTTGTTAAGTTGAACAAGTGTTGATTATCATTTGGTAAATGATGCATGGGTGCATGAAATCTCTTTAATGCATTGGAGTCTTGTTAAGACTTGTTTTAAAAGGCATGTGATGATGATGTTGTGGTTCATAAGTTGCCTTTGGTTAATGCATGTGTTGGATTGATTGAGTAAATGGTTTTAAAGGGTTTCTTGCTTGGAATGGCTTTCAAGTATAAGAAAGGTATGTTGTGAAACGGAAGTGTTTTCCAAGGTTTTGAATTTAGCTTTGCATATGGTGTTTATGCATGGAATGGTTAAATGGATGATTTTGCAAATTATGCTTTTAAAAGGTTTTCTTAGCTTGCTAAGCTAAGGGTTGGTTTTCATGTTTGAGTAATGCATGGTTTAAGCATGTTGTTGAAAAGGAGTTTTCAAACTTTGCTTGGTAAACAATTCGGGTTTGTTTTAAAAGTGTTTTGTGACCCGCTGCATTGATGGTGTTTTGGTTTTGAGCATTCCTCACTAAGCATTATGTGCTTACGCTCCTTTTTGTCCATCAATGCAGATTCTTGAAGTTTGGACAGCGAGAAGCAAGGGATTCAAGGAGGACTCCATTTGAGATCTATGTCTCGGTGAATAGCTATAGTTAATAAAGGCAATGGGGGTAGAATCTCTTGGGTTGATGTTTATGTGTTCGTATATGTTCGGACAAGTATGGTTTTATGTTGTTGATGTTGTTGGAACATGTTTTGACCTTTATGAGATTGTTTTGGAGATTTGGTGTTTAAATGGTTGCTTGTGTAGGAAGCATGCCTATAGATTTGGGGCTTTTCGTATATGTTGATATATTGTTGAATTGTTGATGCAAGTATGTCTCTTATATGTTGAATTGCATGTTGGTAAAGTTTGGTGGCAATTGGAGTATGTTTGGATGTTTAATTGCATGTTTAAGTATGCATTGTGGGGCAATCTGTGCAGGGTGTTTCGGAACAGTGCCTGCCGTTTCGGAACGGGTGCCTTAAACAAGCCCAGGCGTCCGAAACGGGAGAGACCGTTCCGAAACGGTTTGGCTACTGCCAGCCCGTGTTTCGGTACGCATTGCGGAACGACCCCGCGTTTCGAAACGGGCTCTGCCTGTTTCGGAACGGGTGACCGTTGGGGGCTGACATTGGCAGTTAAATGTTTTGAAATGTTTGCATTTTGGTCCTGAAACTTGTTTGTTCAATTGGGTCCTTGTTTGATCTCTGATGTTTGTGATCTTTGAGTATGATGCTTGAGTGATCACAATTAGGGCTAATGTGCATCTAGACAAGATTAAAAAGAAAAAAAAGGGTCGTTAATCAAGGTTTACTTTCGGGTTGACTTTGGTTTTCCCCGTGTGACTTTCTTAATTCGGGTCAACCGTCTAGGCCGGGTTAAGGGGGTTACAACCGGCATCTCAAAGTTCACACACAGAAGCTACCATCCACTATTGTGACACCCGTGCTGGAGTATTCGGTACCTTACAACCCCTCAACACCACTCATCGGTAGATGTATAATCCCACTAACGAGAGATGGGACACAAATCAATTTCCTCAATCGTTAGGGTACTTGGACTGAGTTTGCGGTACAATCACAACCCCTCAGCATCCAAGGCGACTTGTTTATAGTGCACTCTATCCAATAGCCGGCTAACTATATCTGATTTCATTTGTAAACCATTTTACACAACATCACTAGCCAATATAATTCTCATTTAGTATAAACCTCACTGTTTTCAAAGCATTCCCAACAAGCTATATATTCCAAAGTATCAAACCATGCTTCATAAAACATGTATAAACACATACATACAAGGATCACTTACCTACTGCATCCTTCAACAATATGGCATCATAAACAGCAAATCACATACACAAAATAATGCTTTAAAACAGTAGGTAAACACATATAAAATCAAGTGCATCCACAAGCTTATAATAGCACAATCCGAGGGAGAAAAATTGCTTTACTTATTTTCGAACTTAGTAAAGCGTTTCAAGCTTACACTAAGTTCCAAAAACAACTTTTAAGATGTTTCAAGGCTTGAAATCGCATTTCCACTCACCGACTCGCGAAACCTCAATCGCCGACGCAGAAATCAAGCGTTCGAAGTCCCTGAAACTTCGTCAAATGCTTTCAAAGAATCCACCCATATTTATACCACACATGAATAGAGGATTAATGCATCTCAATGCAATAAAACCACTAGCAAATACTAAAAACCCGCAGCTCTGCCCAAAGGTACCAAAAAAGCCTATCCGAAGTAACCGAAAACTCAATCGATCTCACTCGAAACTTAACCCAGCCACCAACAAACACTTCCGATCACATTTTAACCATAAATCAACATCCAAAAACATCCTACTATCATCCTTATACCTTCAGCAACTTAGATTTCACATTTGCAAGCCAAAAACCCAAAACTAACAACCTAGACAATTAAAGATCTCAATGATTTCGGGATTATTATGATCAAAACTCATAATCAACATCACTTAACATCCAAATCAACTTCAAAATCATTGTCAAACCAATCAAAACAGTGCCCAAACGAAAATCGCATTTAATCTCATCTTCTAGCAAGTTTTCGACATTTTTACCAAATCAACATTAAAACCTCAATTAAAAACACAAATTAAGAGTAAAATACTTTGGATTTTCTTTAAAGAACCTTGATTAGAGGAGTAGCACGAAATTACCTCAAATCATTTCTTTTCTTCCAATTGGCAAGTTTTCAACTCATTAAGCTTTAAGGAAATCTAGTAAATCTTTGTGAAAAATCTTTGGAAAAGAGTTGTAAATCAAAAGAGTAAAAGAATGAAAAGGAATTATGGAAATTGAGAGAAAAGAGGGAATGATTGGCTGAAGAGAAAAGGAAAAATAGAAAAGTTACGTCAAAAATGATTTAACCAAATAACTACCTCGTTTTTAATAAAATCTCCCTCCTCAACTTTAATTAAATTATTATAATCATATGCCAATTAAAAGAAAGGCTTAATTGCCATAAAGCTCCCAAAGATTATAAGAATTTGACTCTCTTTTGAAAATCACACTTTTTACACAGTTTTAAATCTTTACATTTTAGTCACTGCCCAAAATGTTCACGTCCCAAAATCCATTTTCTAAAATTGATTTTACCAAACCCATCTATATGATTTTAGATGATTTTAGAAAATTTTACCATATTTTTACCTTATCCTAAATCATGATTTCCCTAAACCGATTCTACAAGCTCGAATCTCAAATTCTAAGTTTGACCAACTTAAACTGATGCCTAAAACATCTAGGCCCAAAACTGAGGCGTTACAACTCTCTCCCACTTAGGAAATTTCGTCCTCGAAATTTTACCTGAAGGAAAAGGATGCATAAACTACTTCAACATGTCTGCCTTGCTTTCCCACGTTGCCTCTTGAAATCCTCGATGTTTCTACAACACCTTCACATGTTCAATCGTCTTACCATGAAGAACTCTGCTACTACAATGAAGGATTCCCACTGGTTTCTCAACATAAGATAAATCAGGATTCAACTCAATCTCCGCAACAGACATTACATGAGACGGATCCGATCTATACCTTCGCAACATTGAAATATGAAACACATCATGAATTTTCTCCAACTCTGGAGGCAACCTCAACCGATATGTAACAGGACCAACTCGCTTCACAACCTCATAAGGTTCAATAAACCATGGGCTAAGCTTACCCTTACGTCCAAATCTCATCACCTTCTTCCAAGATGATACCATCAAGAACACGCGATCTCCAACTGCAAACTCAATCTCCTTACACATCAAATCCGTGTAAGACTTCTGACAGTCCGAAGCTGCCTTCAATCGCTCACATATGAGCTTCACTTTCTCAGTTGTTCTCTTAAGCAAATCTCGTAAGGAAACAAACTTTTGCCCCGCCTCCACCCAACGAAGAGGCGTTTTACACTTGTATATAGGCAAATTGTAGGCAAATTCCCCCAAGGGAAACTGTTATTATAGGCAAATTCCCCCAAGGGAAACTGCTTTTCCCAAGAACCTTGTAAATCTATCACACAACATCTCAACATATCCTCCAGCACTTTGATAACTCGTTCCGACTGTTCATCTGTCTGAGGATGATATGAAGTGCTGAAATTTAAGTGCGTACCCAACGCATGGTGTAGACACTCCCAAAATCTTGTTGTAAACCTGAGATCTCTATCTGACACTATAGACTTAGGCAAACCATGCAAACGCACAATTCCAACAATATACAACTTCGCTAGCTTATCCAACATATACGTTGTATGCACAACCAAGAAATGCAAACACTTCGTAAGACGATCTACAATCACCCAAATGGAGTTCTTCTTTGCTGGTTTCAAGGGTGAACAAGACACAAAATCCATCGTAATCGTTTCCCATTTCCATAGCGGTATCCTCAAATGTTGCACAAACCAGAAGGAAACTGATGCTCAACTTTCACACGCTTGCATACCATACACTTGCTCATAAAATCATCAACATCCGTTTTCTACCCAACCCAATAGTACTCGTCTTTGAAACTGCGATACATCTTTGTACTACTGGGATGCATAGCAAAAGGACTGTTATGAGATTCAGCCAAAATAGTGCACCTCAACTCAACATCCTCCGGCACAACTATTCGACTTTTAAAGCATAAAACACCATCATCATTGAAACATAATTATGTTGTATTACCATCAGCTATATCCTGAACATGAGGCACCAAAGAATCATCAAGCAATTGCTTATCCTTAATTAACTGAATCAAGGAAGATTTCACTCGTAACTCGGCTATCAACCCACCATCACACGATACACTCAACCGAGCAAACATCGCTCTCAACTAAACAACCACCTTCCTACACAAGGCATCAACCACAACATTGGCCTTTCCAGGATGGTACTCAATCGGCAGATCGTAATCTTTAAGCAACTCCAACCATCTTCGTTGCCTAGGATTCAACTCTCTCTGTGACATGAGATACTTCAAACTTTTATGATCGGTGTAAACCACACACTTTTCACCGTAAAGGCAGTGCCTCCAAATCTTCAAGGCGAACACAACTGTAGCAAGCTCTATGTCATGAGTAGGATAGTAGCGCTCATGCACCTTCAATTGTCTAGATGCATATGCCACAACCTTCCCACCTTGCATCAACACACAACCTAGACCAACATATGATGCATCGCTGTAAACCACAAACTCCTTACCCGATTCTGGTTGAATCAAGACATGAGCTTGCGCCAAAGCTTCCTTCAAACTCTCGAAAGCTTGTTTTCTAACATCCGTCCATTCAAAGCGAATATTCTTTTGCAACTATTTAGTCAACGGAGCAGCAATTTTAGAAAAACCCTCCACAAACCTTCGATAATATCCAGCCAAACCAAGGAAACTACGCACTCCCGTCACCGATTTAGGCATTTTCCAATTCATCACCGCCTCGATCTCGTGTGGGTCAACACGAATTCCCTCGGCTGACACTACGTGTCCAAGAAAGACAACTTCCCTAAGCGAAAACTCGCACTTACTCAGCTTAGCATAAAGATGATTCTCCAACAATACTTGCAGCACAATCCTCAAATGCTTATCATGATCCTCCTCGGTACGCGAGTACACAAGTATATGATCGATAATCACTACCACAAATTGATCTAAGAACTCATGGAACACACAATTCATCATATCCATGAATACAGTCGCTGCATTTTTCAACCCAAACGACATCACTAAGAACTCATAATGGCCATACCTTGTCCGAAAAGCTGTCTTGGGTACATCTACATCCTTAACCTTCAGTTGATTATACCCAGATCTCAAATCAATCTTCGAGAACACTGAAGCACTTCAAAACTGATCAAACAAATCATCAATCCTTTGCAAAGGGTACTTGCTTTTAATCATCAACTTGTTCAGTTGTCGATAATCTATATACATACACATTGTACAATCCTTCTTCATTACAAACAAGACCGGTGCACCCCAAGGTGAAACACTTGGCCTTATGAACCCTCGATCTAGCAAGTCCTGAAGTTGCGTCTTCAACTCCTTAGGTGCCATCCGATAAGGAGCAATGACACTGGATTCGTATTTTCATACAACTCAATGCCAAACTCAACTTCTCTGTTCGGTGGCAAACCAAGCATCCCTTCTGGAAAGACACCCGGAAACTCACATATTGTGCGTATGTCTTGTACTCGCACCTCCTTTGTACCAGGGTCATCACATAAGCTAGGAAAGCCTCGCAACCAAACTTCATCATATGACTCGTTTCAAGAGCTGAAATTGCATTGGACAAGAATTTCACATTCTCGCCCACGATTACCACTTCGTAATCATCAGCAAGTTACAGGATAACCTACTTAACATCAAAATCAACCACATCCCTATGCTTGGACAACCAATCCATTCCAAGAATCACATCAAAACCATAGAAAGGCAACTCTATCAAATCAACTAAAAACACATGGCCTTAAACAGATAAACGACATGTCCTATACAATTTTCTTGTAACAACAGTTTCACCAAAAGAGTTTTTTACTTGCATTCCTGCATCTAGCATCTCAACAGGGATATCAAGCAAGTGTGCATGCTTACTCGAAATGTATGAATGTTTGGATCCGGAATCAATTAAAGCTAACATAGTCAATGATTGCAAGGTGAAGGTACCTGCAATTACGTTGGTGTCGTTACATCCCTCACGATGTGCATACACTCTCGCAAGACCACCACCCTATGGTTGAACAACAACAACATGAGCTACACCTATCTACTCATCCCCCCTCCGTTGGAAATTACCACGACCGCACTTATGGCCTCTCTGTGTTGCAACAATAGGTGCTCAACCTTGACCACCTCCAGGTAGCAAAGGACACTCACGTCTCATATGATCAGCTGATTCACAATTCAATAGGAAATAGCCACCCCAGCCATAGGATCATGCACCTCTAAGCCCACATGAGGACAATCTCGCCTCAAATGCTCTCGCGATCCACATGTCCAGCAAGTATTTTTCTCAAACCTCACCCTATTACTTTGAACTGGCGCTCCTCACCCAAAATTACCTCGCCTTGCCTCAGGCCGATATCTACGATCATGGTTTCTCTTATATTGTCCACAACTAGAACCCAAATCTGCAGCTCTCTTTCATGAGCTAGAACCACCCACACGAGAGGTCAAACCCAAACTATGCTCTATATCATTGGCTCGCGTAACTAACACATCGAAATTCGTATAATCAGAAGCTACCATAAAGGTCATCACTTCCTAAACCAAGCCATAACGGAAGCGATCACATCGATGCCTATCACTCGGCACCAACTCCAGAGTATACTGGCTCAAACGTATGAAGTGGACCTCGTACTCCGCCACTGTCATATTTCCTTGCACTAAGGACATGAACTCACGCTTATTGCTGTCCAAGTATCTAACTCCTAGATTCTTCTTTTTAAAGGCAGCCTGGAAAAACTCCCAGTTCACGTCATTGGATTCCATAGCCATTGTCACAATCGTCCACCAACTGTGTGCATCACCATGCAATAAAGAGACATCACATCCTAACTTGCGTGCATCATTACATCCCATTTGATCCAAAATCTCGATCGTACTAGCCATCCAAGCTTCGGATGCTGTAGGAGACAATCTACGATATTCCACGCCTCCCAAACTTCACAAGCGTTCCGATGGCAAACCTATTTGCTCCAGTCGTCGCTTGTACCAAAGGCGTCAAATCACCCAACACTGGACCAGCTTGTCCTTGTTGTTCTTGGTCCTCACCCCAGGTGGTGGCGGTGGTGGAGGAGGTAAATTCGCACCAGGAAAAACCTTGTTCTCTTGATTCCTTTGCTCATTAGCCGGAGCAACTAATCCTGAACGTAGCTCTCTCCTCGGTCCCATTGTGCTATTATCATTAAGGCATGAATATAAAACAAAACAAGAAATCATGTTAGCTTCTAGCAAGGATCAAAGACTTCGAATTCAATTTAAAACACTTCACTACAGTAATAAGGCAATGAGCATCCCAGTTTCCCCTAAACACAACATAAACCATGCCATGTACATGTCACAAACATCGTGCATCACAATCAATAAGATTCATCCCACAATATCATCATATATAAAAGCTCATACATGTATCTCGTTCATCATACATAGCATCACTGTCATTCAATCTACATTAACATGCTTATAACATTCACTCTGCAAAGCAAACATCACCAATACATACAATCTCATCACATCGACTTACCATTAACTTACCATCATCCCATTCTTTCATAACCTAGCTCTGATACCACCAAATGTAACACCCTCGACCTGGCCTAGCTGTAGACCGAACGAGCGGGTCACACAGGGAATATTGAGATAATCCGGGAAGGTTTACCTCAATAAACAACCCTATTTTTTTCTTATTTTTTATCTTATCTAGATATAAATTAGGTTCCTATGTGTTTAACATTGCTGCGAACCATTAGCAGCTCAAACATACATCAATTTCATCCAATTACGGCTTTTAGGGACCATTTTGTAATTTTTCTGATATACAGGGACTTAAGCCATTTTAGTGTTACCAACCTTTAATTAGTCTCATTACATGCATCTCAGTCTAAACTCAACTCAAAATAATCATTCATGCTCTTTCAATTGCATCCACAACATTCATGGACTAAAACGTAAAGAATCAGAACTTTAGAACATTCCAATAACTAATATAACTGTAACCCGTTTCGAAACACTAAGGGTTTGTTTTGGAACAACGACTTACATTAGTAAAATGTAACGAAACAGGTCTCACCCGTTTCAAGACCAAGCACACATGGGACGATTCCCCTACCTTAGATAAACCAGAGGTGTATCGTAATGGCCTCGTGTTTTGATATAGGCTTGAAATTAGCCTTGGGGTCTCGGAACGACCCTTACGCGTTTCGAATCACTCAAGCCAAATATGAAAACCATATCAAAATGGGAACAGGTGTTTGAAACTCATACCAGAAAAGGCTCACTGCAGCATACTTAGAGCATTCAAATATGGTTTGATTCATCATATAAAAACAAGATAAAATCGTGGAGAAAGAATTGTACTTCATAACTCATCATAGGCACCAACCATAGCATTTATCATCAAGCATAGCAACATATGAAAATACTATAGGCGTGCTTTCTAGTTTCGAAATACTTAAGTCGTCAAAAACTATAAAACCCAAACAATCCAAAAGTTAAAGGCCATTTACAAGTATAAAAGCATAAAGGAAACATGCTCAAAGGGTGTTCATACACATCACCCAAACAAAACATAAAATCCCCCATTGCACTTATTACTCTAGTACAAAACCAAAACATACTTTCATAGTGAAGTCTCTTAGGATTCCCTTGCAAGTTGTTGCCTCCAAACACTTAGTTATCTGCATTTATGAGCAAAAGAGAGCATAAGCATATAAGCTTACTGAGGAATGCTCAAAAACCAAAAACACCATCAATGCTTAAAACTATTTTCACACTTTTGAAAACCATCAGGCCCTCTTTGAAATCAATGCAGTTCATCATTAAAATCAGCATGTTATACACCATGCAACAAGTATCAAATACTTCAACAGCAAAATCCATTTGCTAACGCATAACGCAAGCTTTCCATGCATATCTACCAATATGCAAAGCTCAAAAGTAAAACATGCATTTTTCATGTTATGCACCCATAAACATTTCCATAGCAATTAATCAATTATATTGGCTCACAAGTGATCAATAACATTCACATTTCTCAAAAAGCATCGGATACATGGATTCCCAAATATTGTCCCAACACTTCATACATTCTCATCGTCATCTCAAAGTTCACACACGGGATCTACCCTCCACCGTTGTAACACCCGTGGTGGAGTATTCGGTACCCTTCAACCCCTCAACACAACTCATCGGTAGATGTATAACCCCACTAACGAGAGATGGGACACAAATCAATTTCCTCAATTGTTAGAGGTATTTGGATGGAGTTTTCGGTACAATCACATCCCCTCAACATCCAAGGAGACTTTACAGAATCCTATAGCCGTCTCACACCCTAAAAATACCATAGTTGAAAAATCCGTAAGTTAGTTAATAAAGAAGGTCAAAATAGGTTGTAACCTGAAATGTGGTGCAAAAACGGGTTGTAACCTAAAATGTGGTGCAAGTATAGTGTAACTTGAAATATGGTGCAAAAATGGGTTGTAATCTAAAATGTGG
This sequence comes from Hibiscus tridactylites, assembly GCA_958450335.1. Classification (NCBI taxonomy): domain Eukaryota; kingdom Viridiplantae; phylum Streptophyta; class Magnoliopsida; order Malvales; family Malvaceae; genus Hibiscus; species Hibiscus tridactylites. The sequence continues at coordinate 58,269,049 of OY288267.1, read as the reverse complement.
TGATAGTATAGTGTAACCTGAAATATGGTGCAAAAACGGGTTGTAACCTAAAATGTGGGGCAAGTATAGTGTAACTTGAAATATGGTGCAAAAATGGGTTGTAACCTAAAATGTGGTACAAATATAGTGTAACCTGAAATATGATGCAAAAAGAGGATGTAACCTAAAATGTGAAAAGACTTTGCGAAAGTTAAAGGACCAAGAAAGTGGGTTATTAGTAGGATAACCTACAATATGATGTATCACCTAAGATAGTGGGTTATTAGTTGAATAATGGATGGACAAAATAAGTCCATGTGTCCTTCCCTTGAAACACAGGGCTAACAAGTTTATAACACCAAAAAAAAAGAATTATCATCCTTCTTTAATATCTCCACTGAAACCATAGAAACCAAATAGAGAGAAAGATTTGAAAGAAAAGAAGAAATCTGGAGAATTTAGAAAGCTTAAACAATGATTCTACAGGGCTGGAAATTAAACATTAGATGCATGCATGTTTATAAGAAACCCAATTGTTCTTGTGCTTAACTGATTTACACTCTATTTTTTATTGTTGTTAGGGTTTTTAATTCTAGAAATCTATGCTTGAAGGTGTTAAAAATAGATATGAGAAAATGAAGAAGTAGACGGTTAAATAAGATTAGGCGGTGGAAGCCAACAAAATAAGTTAGAACAAAAATCTGCCTAGCACTGCTCTGTTCTAGACATTAACCTTTACAAATTCACCAAAATTAAAATACATGGAATTTAGACCTGAAATTTTAATAGAACATACTTGGGTATGTATAGTTTAACTAGAAACAAACGGCACTAAAATTTGATATCTATAGAAAATCTGAAACCGAAATTGTGAAGTGCTACAAACTGTCCCGAACTGCAAAATGGCCTATGTTTAAATAATAAACTGTATTTGATTGAGAAATAAGAAAAATATGTATCAAACATGGTTTTAAAGCTGAGTGAGTAAGCTTTCTGGAATGTTAAAGTAATTGAAATTTGGACTTGTGAGTAAAACGTTATGGCTAAAATAGTGACTAGTGCTCAAACTGCCAAATTAGGGACAATTTACGTGTTTAAGTGTTTGTGATTGTATAAATGAGTTTGTATGCTTGAAATGAGTTCTAATATGAATTGTATATGTTGTGTTTGAATGTTTAGAACCAAGACTTTGAGGAAACCTTAGAGGATTCAAGAGTTGGGCACCCAAATAAAAATGACAAGGGCATAGTGATCAAGGAAACAACCTAGCTTGGAGTATTGTGAGTGTAGTTAAACTTTAGGGTTAGGACTAGTGTCCTAACCAATGTATTTATTTTGTTATATAATGATTTATAAGCATGAAATGAACTTAAATAATATTTGGTAATGATCAAAGGGAAGAAGGTTAAATGGAAAGATAATTGCTATGTTTGCTCTAGTTTAGTGCTTTTGTGTGATATATGATTCATTCCCATGATTGATGAGTTAAATGAGCTTCATGAGATGAACTTATATGTGATTTTAGGCTACTTCTTTTGGATGAATTCATGAGTAAAATGGCATGATATCCTTGATGGAAATTTCTTGAATGATGACCTTGAATAGGTCTAGTGTATTGGTGACATGAACATGTTGTATGATCTTGTAATTGTTTGATAATCACTTGGTTGTGCTTGCTGGAAATTTAATGACATGATAAGTCTTCGATTGACTAGTAGTCCTTAGGTAGGAGGGCATGCCTTAGAGTTTAGAGCTCCTCTGATATTAGTACTTTGAGTACTCTCTGTTGGTGTTGTTAACACCTTGTAGAATTAATGCTTTGAGCATGCTCTGTTCAACATGTGATTAACTTGAATTGGTGTAAGACACCTTGATGCATTGAGCACCCTCTGATTTTGATGCATTGTGCATCCCCTGAATTGGTACTTTGTACTTAAAGAGACTTGATTACTTAGTTCTACTAATCTACCAAGGCAAAATATGATATGTACTTGGAATAAGACTTAACAAATGAAATATGTGATATGTTTGATATGTGTTTGTGATCATATGATATGTTATGAGTCTATGCTTTGTGTGATTAATTGATGGATTGTTATATTGATGCCAATATGTCTACATGTTTATTTCTTGTATACATGATTCAAAAACTAGCTAAGTATGACTTGAGCATGTTTAAACTAGCTAGGTGATGCTTGTGTAAAATGGAGCCTAGCTAGGTAATATTGGAAAATGGAAATAAGACATTTAAAATACTCAACTATTAGATTTAAGTACTACCTCACAAAGTACATTATTTGTACTTATGTAATGCCATGGTTTTGGGCCTAGATGTTTTAGACATCAGATCGGTCGGTTGGAAACGGTTCGAATCGTATTAGGTGGTTTAGGGAAATCAAGGATCGGGAAAGGATAAATAAATGACAAAATTGCTAGAATCCTCTAAAATCATGTTTAAGGGAGTGATCAAATCAATTTTACAAAATAAGATTTGGAAGTGATACATTTTGGTAGCGAACAAAATATAAAGTTTTAACACCGTGGAAAATTACAAATTTCAAAAAGGAGTCAAAATCTTAGAATCTTTAGGGAGGTATGATGCAATTACACCTTCCTTAAATTGACATGTGTTTTAAAGTGATTTTTGGATGATTAAAATAAAAAATATTTTATTTAATTAAATTGGTAAAATAGGAAATTGAGATTTCATTTCACGTAACTAACTTTTATTTTCAGAAAAACCATTTTCTCAACACTTTCTCTAGAATTCTTTTATCCCAAACTCTCTCGCTTTGATTTCGAAATCATTTCCAAAAAATTCTCTTCAAGTTCTTCAAGATTTGTGAAGGAAAAAAACTTGTCCAAATTTAAAGAAGACAAGGATTGGAGGTCAATCCCGTTCTCAACCTTCAATCTAGGTTCTTTATTGAAATTCCCAAGATCTTTGACTTCTAATTGTTGTTTTTGGATGTGTTTTTATTATAGTTTTGATTTAAGATCAAAATCTTGCAAAATCAGGGTTTAAATCTTGATTTTCGGAATGTTATTGATGAGATCTGTTTTAGATTGATTTTAATTGAGTTTTGAGTTGATTATTAGGTTGGAAAAGGGCTTTGATAATATAGATCCCGAAATCCTTGAGATCCTTGAGTTTCTTGATGGTTTTAGTTTGGTTTTTTAGGTGAAATGATGATGTTATGCTTGCTGGAGGTATAAGGAAGGGTTAGGTTGTTTTTAGATGTGTTTTGATGTTTAGTAGTGGATGAAAGTGATGTATGTTGGCTTGGCTTGGTTTAGGAAGCAATTGATTGAGTTTTCGGTTGTTTTAAATGGGTAAATTGGGGTAGTTTTGGTGAGCAACGAGTTTGTGTTTAGTTGATGGTTTTGAAATGCATTTTAATGCATTTGGATATCTGTTTTGATGCTCTAAAAATAGGGGATCTTGATCCGGGAGCAAGCGTAGCATTTTTAGAAACTTCGGAGGGGTGATCTTCGCGTTGGCGAGCGAGGTTTCACGTATCAGTGAGTGGAACTGGATTTTCCAGCTTTCTAATGCTTTGAGTGTGGTCTTGGGAGCTTAGTGTAAGTTTGAAACACTTAGCTAAGCTCAAGAGTAAGTAAATTGTAAGTCTCTCTCGAAATGTGCTATGTTTTTGTTGGAAATGCACATGAATTAAATGTGGATCGATTACTATTTTTAGAGCATGTTTTAAGCATTGTTGATGCTGGTTTTAAATGCCATTTTGTTAAGGATGCACATGGTAAGTGGTCCTTGGATTTATGAAATTAATGCATTTAGTTTAAGCATGTTTATGCTTGTGAAAATGGCATTGTGATTTATGCTTGTAAAATAATCGAATAATGATGTTAAATGATTATATTGGCAAGTGATGGAAATGGTTTTTGGTTACTTTAATCGGATATAGTTAGCTGGCTATAGGATTGGGTGCACCATGAATAAAGTAGTCTTGGATATTGAGGGGTTGTGATTGTACTATATACTCCATCCAAGTACCCTAACGATTGAGGCTAAGATCACAACAGTGGATGGTTTAATCACGTGTGTGGATCTTGTGGTATGTGTCCCGTGCTCTCGTTAGTCGAATTATACAACTACCGATGAGTGGTGTTGAGAGGTTGTGATTGTACCGTTAAACTCCAACACGGGTGTCACAACGGTTGATGGTCTAATCCCGTGTGTGAGCCTTGTGTAGTTCGGTAGTGTGTATGAAGCGTGTGGGATAACGCTTGTAATCTGCGTATCCGATTGTATTAATTGTGTTAATTGTTTTTGTTTTGAGAGGGTTTGTTAATGATCACTTGCGAGCCAATATAATGATGTTGTGAAATGAATTAAGCATGTGATGCTTGGGGATTATGCTAGAATGCATGTGATGCTTGGTTTAAGCATGAGCAAAGGAGTTTGTTGTTATTTTAATGATTCTATGAGTGCAACGCTCTAGTTTTGGGCCTAGATATTTTGGACATCAGATCGGACCGGTCGGGAACAATTCGAATCGAGTTTGGTGATTTAAGGAAATCAAGGATCGGGATAGGATAAAATGTGGTAAAAATTGCTAAAATCCTCTAAAATTATGTTTAAGAGGATGGTCAAATCAATTTTACGAAAAGAGTTTCGGAGGTAGTACATTTTGGGTAGTGACCAAAATGTAAAGTTTCAAAACTATGAAAAATGCAATTTTCAAAAGGGAGAGTCAAAGTCTTAGAATCTTTAGGGAGCTTTATGGATATTAAGCCTTTCCTTAATATGACATGTGTTTCAAATGGTTTTTGATTTATTGGATTAAAAAGGTTTTATTTATTTATTAATTAAATAGTTAATTTGGGAGATTTTAGTTACGTAACTACTTTTCTCTTCTCATTTCCAGCCAAACATGATTCTAAATTATTTTCTCCAGAATTCTTTTCTCCCAAACGTTCTCTTCTTAATTTCTCTTTCATTTCAATGGATCCTATTCAATTTCTTCAAGATTTGTGAAGCAAAAATTTGTCATCCATTGAGGAAAGCAGGGATTGGAGGTAAATCCCGTTCTCATCCTCTAATCAAGGTTCTTTATTGAAATTCCCAAGATTATTGAATCTCAATTGAAGTTTTTAACTGAGTTTTGATAATAGTTATTGTTTAAGATCAAAATCTTGCAAAATTGTGATTTAATTCTTGATTTTCAGATTTGTTTTGATGAGCTTGTTTTAGATGGATTCTAATTGAGTTTTGAGATGATTATGTTGTTTAGAAAGTGTTTTTGTGATATAGATCCCGAAATCCTTGCGATCCTTGAGTTTTATGATAGTTGTAGTTGAGTTTTTTTGGTGAATGATGAAGTAATGCTTGCTGGAGGTATAAGGATGGGTTTAGGTTGATTTTAGATGTGTTTTGTTGTTTTTATATGGTTGAAAGTGATTTATGTTGGCTGGGCTTGGTTTATGTAACGCCCCAAATTTGGGTCTAGATGTTTTAGAGTTCGAATCGGACCGGTCGGAAACGGTTCGAATCTTAAAAGGGGGATTTAGGGAACACCTAGTTCGGGATGCTTTAAATATATGAAAAAATATCTCAAAATCTTCATTTATTATATGAATCATTAGGGTGAACTCAATTTTACAAAATGAGTTTTGGAAATACTACATTTCGGTGTAGTGACCAAATCGCAGTTTTTGCAAAAGTTAAATAGTGATTGTTTTGTAAAGGATTGAAACTTTGAATCTTTAAAGAGCTAATTTTACCAAAATGTTTTTAATCAGATTTCTTCTTAATTTGGGTAATTTTATTAATGTTTTAATTAAAGGAGATAAAGATTAATTAGAAGGAAAACTATCTTTGACTTTTCATAACTACCTTCCATCTATTTTCTCTCAATTCATTTTCTCTCAATTTCTTTTCATTCAAACACATTTCCTCCATCAATTATCCTTTGATTTTCATTGCTTTTGATGAGATTTCAATCTCCTTTTGATTCCTAATCTTTTCCTCATCAAATCCTCTTGTTTTTACATTGGATTTTCAAGAAAACTTGCCCAATTCAAGGAGAAATCAGCCATTAGAGTAACCTTCATCCTTCTCCTCTAATGATCAGTTTTTTACTGAAATTCCCAAGTTATCAATCCTTTGTTAATGATTTTTGAGTTGCATTAATGTTAGAAACAAGAAATTGTATTAAAACTCAAGGTTTTTGGAGAGATCTTGATGATTTTCGTGGTTGATGGTTAGGCTCTGTTTTGAGGTTGTTTTCTAATGTATTTTGGATGTTAATTGATGTTATAAATGAGGTTTTATCAAACAAATCCCGAATAGGCTTGGATTCCTAAGTTTAGTATGCTAGAATGGTGGTTTTGGGGGTGGTTTTGGTGTTCTATCATAGCTGGAGGTATACGGACGAGTTTGTGGTGATTTTTTATGTGAATTGATGTTTAGATATGATTAGAAGTGGTAGATCTTGGCTGGGCTTTGTTTTGGAAGAGTTTGGAGATGATTTCAGTTGTGTTTGGTAGCCGAAATGAGGTTTTTGTGTAGAGTAGCAAGTTTAGGTGTGTGGCTGATGATTTCAATGCATGGCGATGCATTAATCCTCTGCTCTTATGTGTTATAAATAGGGGAGACATCTTCGGACGCCTTTGGTGTTGATCCGGGAGCTTAGATAGCGTTTCGGCGAGCAAGCGAAACGTAATTGATGAGTGCGTATGATTTTAGAAGTCCTTGAGGGACAAAGAATCAAGGTTTGGGGATTTAGGAAAGGTTTGAAACACCTTCCTAAGTCCGGAAGTAAGTATTGGCTAGATTGCTCTCTTATATGTGGTGGATTGCCCCTAAAATGCTTTTACATGATCATGGTTTGAGATAGATAAATTCCTACTATTTTTATGCATGATTTGTAGCATGAGATGATGCTTGAAATGATTTCATGAAATAACATGTTGCATTGTTGAGATTTAAGCTTTTGTTTTAAAGCACATCAAATGTTATGGTTTGAAATGAGATGTGAAAGATTTGAGAAATGTTGCATGAAAAACAAAAGGTGAGATGATATTTTGACATACTATATTGGCATAGAAGATGAGACACTTACTTGATATAATTGATCGATCAATAGGATCAGTAGGACTTGGTGAAATACACAAGCTTTGTGGCAATGAGAGATTCTGCCATGTGAATACGATGATGTGAGATTCCACCGGAAATTATGTTACTAGACAAGTAAGTACGGTGATATGAAATTTCACCGGAAGCGTCTAGTGGTTTGAGAATGATGTCCGCATATCCGAGTAATAATGAGATGTGAAATGCCAATATAATATATGAAAATGCTTTTGATTCACATGTACCTATTGATGAGATGATTTATACTATGAGAAATGCATATGAGTTTGTATATGAAATGCTTTGGTCTTTACAAGCATGTGTATGGCCTTGCCATGAGACTTTCATTGATGTAAATGCATGAGATAGAATTGAGGTACATGTGTTTTCAATGAGAAGTTGCTTTGAAATGGTTTTCAAGAATTGCATTATTGTGTTGGTTTTCTTTAGAGCCTGCCTCACTAAGCAATTGTGGTTACGCTCTCTTTTACCAATAATGCAGATAATTGAAGTGTTTTCGGGTAGCAAGAAGGTTAAGAACATCCAAGGAAGTGCAAAGATCATGTGTGGTGATGTTTTTATACACTTTAGTTTTGATATATGGCAATGGGAAACCAAGGTTGTAACACCCCGGTTTTGGGCTCGGAAGTTTTGGGTGTTGACCGGTTCGGTCAAAGTGCTGATCGAATATATAAGAGTGAATTTAGGAAAGCCTAGTTCGGGTTGCATTAAAAATATGGAAAAATGTTCTAAAATCATCTTTTAATATATATAAGTGAACTGTGAAATCAATTTTGGAAAATGAGGTTCGGAAGGTTGACATTTTGGCTAGTGACCAAAATGTAATTTTTGAAAGTTGTGGGACAATTTTATAAAGGATTGAAAATTTGAATCTTTAAGGAGCTATTATTCCAAAAAGGATTTCTCCAGATTTTTCTAAGATATTTTAAGTCTAAAATCTGATTTTAAAGTTTATGAAAGAGAGGGAAATCATTTTAACCAAATTTCCAACTAACTTTCCATTTTCTCTCAAATTCTCTTTTCTCTCATTTTCTCTCAACCCAAACAAAATTCTCCAGATTTCTTTCTCTGATTTTGACATCTAAATCTCTCATTTCAACTCTCATTTGATTCCTAATCATCTCATCATCAAAACCTCTCAATTTACAAGTTGATTCATCAAGCTTTTTGGTTCTAAAATGGAGAAATTCAAGTTTGGAGGTAAGAACGTCCTTCTCCTCTAAACTATCAGTTCTTTACTGAAATTCCTAAGTTCTCAATCCTTGATTTATGTTTTATTAATGACTTTTCAATTGAGATCTTGATTTTTGGCTAAAATGCAAGATTTGGTGATTTTGGTGAAATTTTCGTGTGATCTGTTTGGGCAGTGTTTTGAAGTGTCAAAATGATGTTAAATGAATGCTAAAATGATTAGAAGTTGAGGTTTAATCAATGCAATCCCGGATAGGTTGAATTTCCTAAGTTTTGCTTGAGTTTTTGGTTGTTTTTAGAGTGTTTTTGGTGATCTGTTATACCTGGAGGTATAAGGACGTGGTTGTGATCATTTTGCATGTTATTTGATGTATAAAAATGGTTAGAAGTGATGGATCTTGGCTGGGTTAAGTTTTGGAAGTGTTTGGAGGTGATTTCGGTTGTGTTTGGTAGCCAAATTGTTAGATTTGTGGTGAGCAGCGAGATGTGTTGTTGTTGCTGGTGTTTTAATGCATAAGGATGCATTAATGTTCTGTTTTTGTGTGCTTGAAATAGGGGAGTTTGATCCGTGAGCTTTGGAGGTGTTTTCGGAAGGTTTCGGAAGCTTGGAGGGCTTGTTGGCTAGCTTTGTTTGGTTATCGGTGAGTGAAGTTGGGATTTCAGCTTTTAAAACAAGGTTTGAAGGTTTTTGGGGGCTTAGTTTAAGTCTAAACAACTTTGCTAAGCTCAAGAGTAAGTGAATGGGTTTTGCTCTTGAATTGTGTGTGGTTTGGTTTTAAAATCAAATGTGGTTGATGATTGATATGCATGTGGTTTGCATGGCTTAATTCTGTTTTGTAAGCATGTTTTTAGCATGGTTTAATGCTGGTTTTGAAAGCCATTTGAGAAGGATGCTCAAGGTAAGGGATCCTTGGTTTTGTATATGGAAATTGTGATTTTTGATGCATAGTGTTGCATGTTGATCAATGGCTTTGTATGATGCTTTAAAACAGTGAATTGATGATAATAAATGTTACCTTTTGCATATTGGTTATGCATGTGAATCATTGGATTGATGAGGTAATGGTTTTGCATAGTGGTTATGCATGTGAATCATTTGGTTAATGATGTGATGGTTTTGCATTATGTTTATGCATGTGGAACATTGGATAATATGGTAAGATGGTTACATTGGCAAGTGATGTAAATGGTTCTTGGTTCGTTGATCGGATATAGTTAGCCGGCTATAGGATTGGGTGCACCGTGAATTAAGTCGCCTTGAAGGCGGAGTGGTCAAGTGTGGACCGGATAGGCTCCCCTCAAGTATTCCTAACGAGATGAGGTCAGTGGAGGTTGTTGCCCACGGGAGGACCTCGGTTGCTTAAGGTCATAGTGGAGGTTGTTGCCCACGGGAAGACCTTGGTTGAGCAAAGGTTATATGGTGGTTAAAAGTCCATATGTGAGAACCTTGTGCTTGTTGAGATCACAATGGCAGTGGTTAAGTCCATGTGTGGATCTTGTGTGTGATGTCCCGGATCTCGTTAGATGATTTTCTACAACTACCAATCGGTTATGCAAAGGTTGTATGGTGGTTAAAAGTCCATACGGGAGAACCTTGTGCATGTCAAGGTTGTATGGTGGTTAAAAGTCCATACATGGGAACCTTGAGGAAAAGCTAAGGATGTATGGCGTTTAAAAGTCCATACATGGGAACCTTAGGATGTTGAGGTCAAGTGGAGGTTGTTGCCCACGGGAGGACCTTGGATTGGGTAGTGTGTAGGGAGCGTAGGGACAACGCGCGGAATCCGCGTATCCGATCGAATTGATAAGTTGGAAAGTGAATGCGGTTGATCACTTGGAAGCCAATGTAATGTCCTTGATCATAGTGAAGCATGAGATGCTTGGATTGATGCATGGTTGCATGTGAAGCATGAGATGCTTGGATTGATGCATGGTTGCATGTGAAGCATGAGATGCTTGAAAAGATGCATTGTTGCATGAAAAGTGTATGATGCTAGTGAATGCATGTTTACTTGTTAAGTTGAACAAGTGTTGGTTATCTTTTGACAAATGATGCATGTGAGCATGAATTACCTATGTTGCATTGGAGTCTTGTAAGACTTGTTTTTAAAGGCATGTGAAGATGTTGTTATGATTCTTATGTTGCCTTGATTAAATGCATGAGATGGATTATTTGAACTATGGTTTTAAATGGTTTCTTGCTTGATATGGTTTTCAAGTTTAAGAAAGGTATGTTGTGAAATGGAAATGTTTTCCATGGTTTTGTTTAAGTTTGGCATATGGTGTTTATGCATGATTTGAGCTTGATGTTGAAAAGGGTTTTCAAACATGGTTTTGGTAAGCAAATCGGGTTTGTTTTAAAGTGTTTTAAAGACCCGCTGCATTGATGGTGTTTTGGTTTTGAGCATTCCTCACTAAGCATTATGTGCTTACGCTCCTTTTTGTCCATCAATGCAGATTCTTGAAGTTTGGGCAGCAAGGAGCAAGGGATTCAAGGTGGACTCCAATGGAGATGTATGTCTCGGTGAATAGCTATAGTTAATAAGGGCAATGGGGTAGAATCTCTCGGTTTTATGTTTATGTGATCGTATATGTTGTTTAAGAATGTTTAAATGCTGTTGCTATGTTGTTGAAACATGAATTGGCTTATATGAGATTTCTTTGGAAAGGTTTGTGCTTAAATGGTTAGCTTGAGTAGGAAGCATGCCATTGAAATTGGGGCTTTTCATATGTGATGGTTATATGTTGAATTGGTGAGGCATTTATGGTCCCTGCATGTTGAATGATCATGTGGTATGATTTGGTGATGTTAATTTGAAGTTTGAAGCATGTATGATGCTGTTTTTGAGTTGATTTCAGGCAGGGGTATCGATACTCGGGCTTGCGTATCGATACGCCTGAGCCAAATATGCACATTTCTGCCCAGGCGTATCGGTACGGTTGAGAGGGTATCGATACCGTATGAATGCCGTATCGGAACGGGGGAAAGCGTATCGGTACCGTCTCTGAAGTTTGGTTACTGCCTTCCCCGCGTATCGATACGACACCAGGCGTATCGATACCTGACCGTTAATTCGGTTGAAAGTATCTTTAAATGTTTTGTAAAGTTTGCATTTTGGTCCTGAATCTTGTTTGTGCAATTGTATGAGTTCGGGATGTCCGTTTGAGCTGAAATTTGGCAGGGAAGCATGAAACATGATTAATTTTAAGTTGGTAACTTAAAATCTGGTTAAGTCCTTAAAATTTTCTGAAATTACAATTTGGTCCCTAAAGTTGTAATTTGTTCAATTGGGTCCCTGTTTGATCTCTGATGTTTGTGATCTTTGAGCATGGTGTTTGTGTGATCACATCTAAGGTTAATGTGCATCTAGACAAGATTAAAAAGAAAAAAAAGGGTTGTTAATCAAGGTTGACTTTCGGGTTGACTTTGGTTTTCCCCGTGTAATCTTCGTAGTTCGGGTCAACCGTCCAGGCCGGGCTACAGGGGGTTACAAAGGTTCTATTTGGGAGATGTGTTTTGAACTCCCTAAGTTTGTGGCATGTTTGTGATGGCATTTATGGGTTGTAAATGGTCCTAAATGTTTGGTTTGAGGTTTGATTTCTTATATTGGTTTTGAGACTAGGGAGCATGCCTTTAGATTGTGTGATCTTGTGTTTGATGCCATGCTCTAGTTTAAGGGTCTTAAATATGTTCCTTACTATCGAAATGAGATGCTGGTATGTTGTAATGCTCTTGAGGCATGTTTGAATGGTTTAAAAGATGAAAAACCAACAATTTCTGCTGTCACTGGGCAGAGTGTATTGAAACACACTCAATTGTTTTGAAACGGGGGCCTGTAATGGCCATAGTGTTTCGGAACGGTTGAAGTTGTTTCGAAACAGTTTGGCTACTAGTGAAGCTTGTTTCGATACCGGTCTCGGAACATACCCAAGTACTGAAACGGTCAACACCATTTCGATACGGGTGTTTCGGTACGAAGGGTGGGTGTTCCGATACAGTTGACCGTTGGATGCTGATTTGAACTGATGTATGTTTTCATACTTTACAATTTAGTCCTGAATGTTGTGGATGCAATTGCCTTAGCTTGGAATGCCTTTTTAAGCTGAAATTTGACAGAGGAGCATGTAACTTGATTAATCACCTATTGGTAAACCTAAAATTTAGAAAGTCCTCTTAATTTCTAAAAATTACATTTTGGTCCCTAAACGTGTAGTTTGTACAATTGAGTCCCTAAATGTTTTCCGATCGCTGTGCCTTTCTACCATATGATTCTTGAGCATTCACATAGGCTTAATGTGCATCTAGGAAAGATTTAAAAGAAAAAAAGGGTCGTTAATAAAGGTTGACTTTCGGGTTGACTTTGGTTTTCCCCATGTAATCTTCGTAGTTCGGATCAAGCGTCTAGGCTGGGCTAAGGGGGTTACAGCTTAGGAAGAAATCAATTGAGCTTTCGGTTGTTTTGGATGGGTAAACTGGTGTAGTTTTGTTGATGAACGAGTTTGTGTTTAGTTGCTGGTGTTGAAATGCATTTTAATGCATTTGGATCTCTATTTTGATGCTCTAAAAATGGGGGATCTTGATCTGGAAGCAAACGAAACATTTTTGAGGCTTCAGACGGGTGATCATCGTGTCGACGAGTGAGGTTTATTGTATCGGTGTGTGAAAAAGGATTTTCCAGCTTCAAACGTTTTGAAAGTGATTTTGGAAGTTTAGCGTAAGTTTGAAACACTTAGCTAAGCCCAAGAGTAAGTAAAGTGAAAATATCCCTCGACTTGTGCTATGTTTTGGTTAAAAATGCACTCGATTTAAATGTGGTATGGTTATTGTTATAAAGCATGTTTTGAGCAATGATATTGCTGGCTTTAAATGCCATTTTTGTTAAGGATGCACATGGTAAGTGATCCTTGAGTTTATGTGGTTTAATACTTGGTTTTAAGCATGGTTTATGCTGGTGGAAATGGCATTGTGGATTATGCTTTATAGAACATTGGAATGTTGTTGAAAGTTGATTATATTTGCAAGTGCGTGATTTATTATTAATATACGAATATGTTGGTCGACCAATAGGATGTGAGTGCACTATAATCTATAAATCGTACGTGTGTCTAGCTACGTGTCGTAATAGGGTTGAGCCTATTGCGGGTGGTAGGGGTGAGCCTATCATTACGGGTTAGGGGTGAGCCTAATTCTATTCATAGCCTTTGAGATGGAGGTGAGTCTATTATTGAGTATAGGGGTGATCCTAATTCCATTCATAGCCTTTGAGATGGAGGTGATTCCATCATTGAGTATATGGGTGAACCAATACCAGTCCGTGTATCCGGTATTGTTGTAAAGGTGATAGAGGTGAGTCTATCACAACGGATAGGGGTGAGCCTATGCCGGAATGTTGTACGCCAATATATGTGTTTATTGTTGCCCATGTATCATGATTATAATGAATGCATAATGGATTATTGTGCATGAGGTGATCGATGATGAGATGTTGCATAGGACAAATCTATGCATGTGAATAAAGCAAGTGAGGCTTAAAGTGGTTTTGCATTGTGAGCAATGCTTGTGGCTAATGATACATGTGGAACATGGTTAAAGAATGGTTTGCTTTTGTTTTGAGGAAGCATGTGATGCTTGAGACTTATGCTAGAATGCATGTGATGCTTGGTTTAAGCATGAGCAAAGGTTTTTGCTGTTGAATTATTGATGCTTTGAGCATGTGGATTTGAAAGTTCATTGATGCTCTAAAGTGCATGTTTTAATGGAAAGGATGTGTTAGCACATGATGATGTTTTGGTTTTATAAAATGCATTGATGAATGTTTGATTTTTAGCGGCCCTCACTAAGCTATATGCTTACGCTCATTTGTTTCATCAATGCATAGTATTGAGCATTAGAGGCAGCAAGAGAGCAAGGGGAAATCCAAGTATGTTGGATAAGCAATGTATGTGGTTTTACTTTAGTGTAATAAGAGGCAATGGGAGGGTTTTTCCCCTCATGTGTTGCTTGGTGATGTTAAACACCTTATGCATGTTTGATTTATGTCTTAAGACTTGTGAATGGTGTTTAGTCGGTTTGTGGCCTTGTTTATGGTGTTTTGGCTATGCTTTTGGTTATGTTTTAAAAGCATATTTGAATAGTTAATATCTCTCTATGAATTGCCATGCTTGATGCTCTTATGGTGAATATTTGGCGATGCATAAGTGTTGGGATGGTGTTTATGACATGTATGGATGTTTAGGACATGATTAAATGTTGTTAATAGTGTTTTGAGGGCTATTTCTTGTGCTTTTCTCGTATGTGTATCGATACACGGAGAAGTGTACCGATACACTAAGGCAAATTTCAGGCTTTTCAGTACAGGGGTATCGGTACAGATTGCCCGCGTATCGATACGTCCAAGCCAAGTTTGAAGGCCGTACCGATACACGGGGAAGCGTATCAAAACGCTCTTCCTTTCTTTTGCCACATTCTTCCCGCGTATCGATATAGGCTCAGGTGTATCGATATGGGTAGTTAAAATTCGGTTAAAAGTATCTTCTTAAGTCTTGAAATGTTACGTTTTGGTCCTTGAATGTTATTTGATCAAATGAATTAGTTTGGATGATCAGTTTGAGTTGAAATTTGACGTGATAGCATGTTACATGACTAATTGATGATTGATAACTTTAAAATCTAAAAAGTCCCTGTAATTTGCAAAATGGTCCCTAAAAATCACAAGAACGCAATTGAACCCCTAATTTAACTTCGATCGCTGCGCCGTGTCTTTCTAATGGTTTTGCTGGAAACATAGGTTAATACTATGCATCTAGAGAAGATAAAAAGAAAAAAAAGGTCGTCTATCGAGGTTGACTTTTATGAGTTGACTTCGATTTTTCCCGTGTAATCTTCTTAGTTCGGTTCGGGCGTTTAGGCCGGGCTAAGGGGGTTACATTTGTTGGTATCAGAGCCAGGTTGCAAAAGAATTTGGGATGTTGATATGTGAAATTGATATGCATTGATGTATGTTGATTGAAAAGCATGATATTTGTTGAATATTAGAGCTTATGACATGCTTGATTGATGTGATTTGCATGCGAGATGAATATGATTGTGTGATGATGATGTGATATTCATATGTGCTGATTGTGGGTGATGGAAAGCATGATGAGTTTGATATGCTCTTGTATGCCATGTTATGCTTGTGGGAAATCAGGGTACCCATTCCCTTATTACACTAGATAAATGTTTTAAAATGGATTTGTAAACTTGGATCCTTGATTGAGGTTGTCCTAAATCATGGTTCGATTTGTTTTTGTTATTATGCCTTGTTAAAAATAGCACAATGAGTTCGAGGAGAGAGCTGGGATCGGATACGATTGTACCTGCGGGTGAGCAAGGTAATCAAGGGAACGATGTTCCATCTATTAAGAATGTGCATGTTTGGTCGTTCTTATCTGGAGTTGAGGCTATATGGCAGCATGAAGGGGCTGGCCCTGTGGTGAAAGTTTTATCATCAGTGGTTCAGGAGATGTCTGGAGCATCTCAGGTCACAGTGAATGAAACGGCTGCGCATGTACCGTTTGTCGGACATACTAGTTTGTCAAAACAACTTCTGCATGATTTCGGAGCTCTTGAGTATCATGGGTCGACACCGGAGACGTTCGAGGCTTGGTTAGCCAGTACGATTCCACTCCTGGATGAGGAAGGGTGTGATAACGCCTGTAGGCTGGGAAGCGTTGTCTCGTTAATGTTGGATAATGTTTGTAGTTGGTGGTCAGTTGTGTCAGCATCGCTAAGCATCCATGATGTTGATTGGGAGTTCTTTCTAGCTGTATTTACAAGGAGATATCTTGGAGGTAAGTCTCTGGATAACCAGAAGCGCGGGGGTATGGCTTTAGTTTATGATGATGAGCAGAACTTGGGTCTGGCATCTCTTGGAAATGGTCCTAGCTCTGGTAAAAGAGCTGTTGGATTCGGTTTTGGAAGTGGACGGGCCAAGAAAGGCCGAGATAGGAGGTATCAACCTGCTGTTAAGCGAAGTAACCTTGGACATGGTGCATTGGTTCGGGGGAACAAAACGAGGGCGGAGCAGCACACGTGCTCGACGTGTGGTTCTCGGGAGCACTTGAGGAGGGACTATCCTCGTGCGGCAAGAGAGGTATAGGCTCCTGTTGAAGTGACAAGGGCTTCTTGCTGGAACTGTGGTTCAGCAGATCATTTAAGGCGTGAGTGTCCCCTGTTGGCCGGTGGAGGCAGGGACGTGCACCTGTTGTGGCTGCACCTCAGAAAGGCCATGAGCGCGGCCGAGATAGAGTTCAGAGGTGGCATAAAGGGTGAAGAGATGTAGGGTGTGCAGATGGTTGGATCATGTATGGGTTGTGGGTCTGTTGGACATTTGAGGCGAGGTTGTCCGGTGTTAGCTCGGGGTGGTCAAGGTGGGATGTCTGTTGAATCTCCCCATGGTCGCTAGTGCATTTATGATTCTTTTCAACAAGAAGTACATGGTGGCTCTGCAGAAGAGGGTGTGGGTGTTCGTCGCTTGAAGCACAATGATGTGATTGCAGGTATCTTTACCGCGCAATCCCTGTTATTGTTATCTTTGCTTAGTTTTGTTTTGCATCCTCTTAGGTAGTTGTTAGGTTCCAGTATTAGTGAGTTTTGAATAATGTCGTTGTTGCTTTAAGAATAACATTGGTGAAGAGGAATTGTAGTTTAAATAGTTGTTGTAATGAGTTGTAATATTGGTGAAGCAGGAAAAGTTGAGATTAGAATAAGAGGTTGTTTCTGGTTTGGTTCGAGGACGTTATTAGTAAGTGTGAACATGCATACATGCACAGTTAAAATAATTTGTATACATATATTACATATGTTGGTACATGCATACATTTGTCATAACATTAGAAGTGTGTATACATGAGCATAGGCATTCGTAAGGGCATGTAAGCAATCATGCATATGAATGTTCACACTTACTAATAACTAATTGGACCCGATAGTGATGAGTTATGATTAGGGTAGTTTGTTGGTTTAATTTTTTTTGGGTGCTAGTTGAACAGTGGGTGTGAGTTTAGGAAGCGAATAAGTTTACCATTAGGAGTGATTATGGTCTAGCTTGGTTGGCCGGAAGAAAAGTTTCTAGGTGTTTTAAGTTCCTTGGTGGCTTGGTGGCGGAGAGGAGACCGTTTTGGTTAGAATGCGGCTGAGGTGGTGTAGTGTGTAGTTAAAAGCATTTTGAAGTAGCCGTGGGTGTTGTAGTTTCTCTGGGTTGAACGGTTGTTGTAGGTTTCAGATGTGGTTTTAAAGTGTTGGTGTATTATTGCTTGAATAGTTATAGCAAGATGGTTGTCTTAGGTGGATAAAGTTTTGACGGTGACTTTGGAGGAGTTGGAAGAAATTCTGATGAAAGTTCTAATCGAGGTTTAGCTTGAGTCGATTAGAGGATTCATGGCTTGGATGTGTCAAGGAAGAGTGGTTAAGCAGGATGGGAAGGTTGCGGCGTATTATTTCCTTCGAATGTAAGTGCTTGGAGGATGAGCTTTATGCGTGGTTATGTAAGCTCAAAAGCCGTGTTGTTTGGCTGAGACTTCTTGAGAGCGTGATATGTTGGCTATGTGTAGGTAAATCTTCTTGGAATAGTGGGTGTAAGTGAAGCAACAATTGGAGATGGTGTTAGAGTCTCGTGAAGGGGATTTTGGGTTTTTGTATTAAGAAGTTTAGGGTTCACGAATCGCAAGGGTTTGAAGTATCTAATGTTTCGAAAAGGAGCTGAATCCTAAGCAACGTCGACGAGTGGAGTTGCTTCAGGAGTATGGCTTGATGATGAAGCATCATGTTGGAGAGGCCAACGTTGTGGCCAATGCTTTGAGCAGGAAAGTGGTTGTGGAGTTGAGGGCGATGTTTGCTCGCTTGAGCGTATCATGAGATGGTGGTCTTGTTGCCATATTGTGGGTGAAACCATCCCTGAACCAGTTGATCATGAATGAGCAGTTGCTTGATGTTTCTCTTGTACCGTGTGTTCAAGATATCGTGGATGGAAAGCCTTAAGAATTTGGTTTGAATGACGTTGGTATTTTGAGCTTTGGGAATTGAGTAGTGGTGCCAAATGATGGTGAATTGAGGTGCTCTAATCTTGATGAATCCCTTAGTGGTTCTTTCGTAGTGTACCCTGGTAGTACGAAGGTGTATCAGGGTTTGGGAGTGGGTGATGCTGGATAAAGTGAAAAAGGGGTTGACAAGTTTGTAAGCAAATGTTTAGTTTGCTAGCAGGTGGAAGCTGAGCTTTGGTTTCCTTGTAGTTTTAGTAACCGTTGGGGATCCCAGAGTGGGAAATGGGGGAAGATTACCGTGTATTCATGTTTGGATTACCTTTGGCACTGTCAAAGAGGAATTTTTGTTTGAGTGGTTGTTGGACGTCTTGCGAAGTATGCACACTTCTTGGCAGTGTATACTAGGTTTGTGTTGGATAAGTTGGCCGAGTTGTAAGTTGTTGAGATTGTGCGTTTGCATGGAGTACTGAAGTCTGTTGTATCAGATAGAGGTCCGAGGTTCTCATCGAGGTTTTGGGAATGGTTGAGTCAAGCTTGGGGTACGCGGTTGAGTTTCGGTACTTCTTATCATCCTTTGACGAATGGGCAGTCGGAGCGTGTTATCCAGGTGCTTGAGGATATGTTGAGATGCTGTGTATAGATTCCCAAGGTTCTTCGAAAAGGCATTTTCCCTTGGTTGAGATTGCTTGTAACATTAGTTATCGGGTAAGTATTCCAATGGCTCCATACGAGGCTTTGTATGGGAGAAAGTGTAGAATGCCACTTTGTTGGGCAGAAACAGGGCAAGAGTTGGTTCGATGCTGGATATGTCGAAAGGAACCACCGGGAAGGTGAAGCTCGTTTATGAGCGTCAAAAGGCAGCATCGGGTCGGTAAAAGTATTACGCGGGTCTGAAGCGTAAGGAGATTGAGTTCGCTGTTGGCAAACATGTGATCTTGAAGTTATTGCCTTGGAAGGAGGTGATGGGTTTTGGGCGTAAGGGTAAGGGTAAGCTTAGCCCATAGTTTATTGGACCTTATGAGGGTGTGGAGCGTATCGGTCCTGTGGCTTATCGGTTGACGTTGCCTTCTTAGTTGGAAATGATTCATGATGTGTTTCATGTTTCGATGTTGTGGAGGTATAGGTCGGATTCTTCGCATGTGATGCCTATCGAGGAGATAGACCTGAACCCAGATTTATTTCGCGATAAGGGATCGGTGAAGGTCCTTGGCTCGAACAGCAAGGTTCGTCGTGGCAAAACGATAGAGCTTGTGAAGGTGTTGTGGAGACACCGAGGAGTTGAGGAGACCTCGTGTGAAAGCAAGCAAACAAGTTGAAGCAGTTCTCTCACCCTTTTTCTTTCGGGTGAAATTTCAAGGATGAAATTTCCTAAGAGGGGGAAAGTTGTAACGCCCTGGTTTTGGGCCTAGATGTTTTGGACATCGGATCGGACCGGTCAGGAAAAGTTCAAATCGAGTTTGGTGATTTAAGGAAATCACGGATCGAGATAGGATAAAATATGGAAAAAAATTGCTAAAATCATCTAAAATTATGTTTAAGAGAATGATAAAATCAATTTTACGAAAAGAGTTTCGAAGGTAGTACATTTTGGGTAGTGACCAAAATGTAAAGTTTCAAAACTGTGAAAAATGCAATTTTCAAAAGGGAGAGTCAAAGTCTTAGAATCTTTAGGGAGCTTTATGGAAATTAAGCCTTTCATTAATATGACATGTGTTTAAAATGGTATTTAATTAATTGGATTAAAAAGGTTTTATTTATTTTATTAATTAAATAGTTAATTTGGGAGATTTTAGTTACGTAACTACTTTTCTCTTCTCATTTCCAGCCAAACACCATTCTAAATAATTTTCTCCAGAATTCTTTTCTCCCAAACTTTCTCTTTATTTCTCTTTCATTTCAAAGAATCCTTTTCAATCTCTTCAAGATTTGTGAAGCAAAAACTTGTCATCCATTGAGGAAAGCAAGGATTGGAGGCAAATCTCGTTCTCAACCTCTAATCAAGGTTCTTTATTGAAATTCCCAAGATTATTGACTATCAATTGATGTTTTTAACTGAGTTTTGATAATAGTTATGGTTTAAGATCAAAATCTTGCAAAAATGTGATTTAATTCTTGATTTTCAAAATTTTTTATGAGCTCTGTTTTAGATGGATTCTAATTGAGCTTTGAGATGATTATGTTGTTGAGAAAGCGTTTTTGTGATATAGATCCCGAAATCCTTGAGATCCTTGAGTTTTATGATAGTTGTAATTGTGTTTTTAAGGTGAAATGAAGAAGTAATGCTTGTTGGAGGTATAAGGATGGGTTTAGGTTGATTTTAGATGTGCTTTGTTGTTTTTATATGGTTGAAAGTGATGTATGTTGGCTGGGCTTGGTTTAGGAAGCAATCGATTGAGTTTTCGATTGTTTCGGATGGGTAAATTGGTGTAGTTTTGGTGAGCAACGAGTTTGTGTTTAGTTGCTGGTGTTGAAATGCATTTTAATGCATTTGGATCTCAGTTTTGATGCTAAAAAAATAGGGGATCTTGATCTAGAAGAAAACAAAACATTTTTGGAGGCTTCAGACGGGTGATCTTCGCGTCGGCGAGCGAGGTTTCGTGTATCGGTGAGTGGAAAAGGATTTTCCAGCATCAAATGTTTTGAACGTGGTTTTGGGAGTTTAGCGTCAGTTTGAAACACTTAGCTAAGCCCAAGAGTAAGTAAAGCGAAAATCTCCCTCGGCTTGTGCTATGTTTTGGTTAAAAATGCACTCGATTTAAATGTGGTTTGGTTACTGTTATAAAGCATGTTTTGAGCAATGATATTGCTGGTTTTAAATGTCATTTTTGTTAAGGATGCACATGGTAAGTGATCCTTGAGTTTATGTGGTTTAATACTTGGTTTTAAGCATGGTTTATGCTGGTAGAAATGGCATTGCGGATTATGCTTTATAGAACAGTGGAATGTTATTGAAAGTTGATTATTTTGGCAAGTACGTGATCTATTACTTATATACGGATACATTGGTCGACCAATAGGATGTGAGTGCACTATAATCTATAAATCGTACGTGTGTCTAGATACGTGCCGTAATAAGGGTGATCCTATTGCGGGTGGTAGGGGTGAGCCTATCACTATGGGTTAGGGGTGAGCCTAATTCCATTCGTAGCCTTTGAGATGGAGGTGAGTCCATCATTGAGTATAGGGGTGAGCCTATACTAGTCCGTGTATTTGGTATTGTTGTGAAGGTGATAGAGGTTAGTCTATCACAACGGATAGGGGTGAGCCTATGCCGGAATGTTGTAAGCCAATATGTGTTTATTGTTGCCCATGTATCATGATTATAATGAATACATGATGGATTATTGTGCATGAGATGATCGATGACGAGATGTTGCATAGGACAAATCTATGCATGTGAATTATGCAAGTGAGGCTTAATGTGGTTTTGCATTGTGAGCAATGCATGTGGCTAATGATACATGTGGAACATGGTTAAAGAATGGTGTGCTTTGGTTTTGAGGAAGCATGTGATGCTTGAGACTTATTCTAGAATGCATGTGATTCTTGGTTTAAGCATGAGCAAAGGTTTTTGCTGTTGAATTAATGATGCTTTGAGCATGTGGATTTGAAAGTGCGATGATGCTCTAAAGTGCATGTTTTAAAGGAAGGCATATGTTAGCACATGATGATGTTTTGGTTTTATAAAATGCATTGACGAATGTTTGATTTTTAGCGGCCCTTACTAAGCTATATGCTTATGCTCATTCGTTTCATCAATGTAGAGTATTGAGCATTAGAGGCAACAAGAGAGCAAGGGGAAATCCAAGTATTTTGGCTAAGCAATGTATGTGGTTTTACTTTAGTGTAATAAGAGCCAATGGGAGGGTTTTTCCACTCATGTGTTGCTTGGTGATGTTAAACACATTATGCATGTTTGGTTTATGTCTTAAGACTTGTAAATGGTCTTTACTCGGTTTGTGGCCTTGTTTATGGTGTTTTGGCTATGCTTTAGGTTATGTTTTAAAAGCATGTTTGAATAATTAATATCTCTCTATGAGTTTCCATGCTTGATGCTCTTATGGTGAATATTTGGCGATGCATAAGTGTTGGGATGATGTTTATAACATGTATGGATGTTTAGGACATAATAAAATGTTGTTAAAAGTATTTTTGGGGCTATTTCTTGTGCTTTTTAGGTATACGTATCGATACACGGAGAAGTGTATCGATACACAGAGAAGTGTATCGATACACTAAGGAAAATTTCAGGCTTTTCAGTACATGGGTATCGGTACGGATTGCCCGCGTATCGATACGCCCAAGCCAAGTTTGAAGGTCCTACCGATACGCGGGGAAGCGTATCGAAACATTCTTCCTTTCTTTTACTATTATCTTCTCGCGTATCGATACATGCTCAGGTGTATCGATACGGGTAGTCAAAAATTCGGTTAAAAGTATCTTCTTAAGTCTTGAAATGTTACGTTTTGGTCCTTAAATGTTATTTGATCAATTGGATGAGTTTGGATGACCAGTTTGAGCTGAAATTTGACGTGATAGCATGTTACGTGACTAATTGAGGATTGGTAATTTTAAAACCTAAAAAGTTTCTGTAATTTCTATAATTTTCAAAATGGTCCCCAAAAATCAATAGAATGAATTGAACCCATAATGGAACTCCGATCGATGTGTCATTTCTTTCTAATGGTCTTCTGGACACATAGGTTAATATTGTGCATCTATAGAAGATAAAAGGAAAAAAGGTCGTCAATCGAGGTTGACTTTTACGAGTTGACTTCGATTTACCCTGTGTAATCTTCTTAGTTCGGTTCGGGAGTTTAGGTCGGGCTAAGGGGGTTACAATGAGCATGTGGTTTTAAAAGTGCATTGATGCTTCAAAAAGCATGTTTTAAAGAAAGGCATATGTTGACAAATGATGATGATGTTTTGGTTTTACAAAATGCATTGATGAATGTTTGGTTTTTAGCGGTCCTCACTAAGCTTTATGTTTACGCTGATTTGTTTCATCAATGCAGAGAATTGAGCATTAGAGGCAGCAAGAAAGCAAGGGGAAATCCATGTATTTGTCTAAGCAATGTATGTGGTTTTACTTTAGTGTAATAAAAGGCAATGGGTGGTATTTCTACTCTTGATTTTGTTGGTGATGTTAAACACCTTGAGCATGTTTGGTATATGTTTTTGGACTTGTAAATGGTCTGTAATTGGCTTATTGTCTTGCTTATAATGTTTTGGCTATGCTATGGCTTACTCTGTAAAGCATGCTTGAGTAGCTAATATTTTCACCATGATGTGATATGCTTGATGATATTGTTTACTGTTTGTTGATGCATATGTGTTTGGTAAGTTGTCAATAGCATGTATGTATGTTTTAAGCATGCTTAGATGTTGTTAATTGTGTTTAAATGGCTGATGAATGTGAAAATATGGTATGTGTATCGGTACTCGGGGAAGAGTATCGATACACTAAGGCTAAATTCAGGCTTTGTGGCTTAGGTGTACCGATACGAATTGACCGCATATCGATACGCCTAGGGTAAAGCTTGAAGGGTGTATCGATACGGGCTAGAGCGTATCAATACCCTTTTGCCAACTTTGGCTACTTCCATTTTGCGTATCTATACAGGCTAAGGCGTACCGATACGGGTTCGTTAATTTCAGTTAAAAGAATCTTTTAAGTTCTGAAATGTTGCATTTTGGTCCATGAATATTGTACGTTCAATTGGATGAGTTTGGAAGATCCGTTTGAGCTGAAATTTGGCATGTTAGCATGTTACATGACTAATTAAGGTTTGGTAACTTTAAAATCTAAAAATTCCTTGTATTTTATGGAAATTACAATTCAATCCCTAAAAGTCAAATGTATGCAATTGAACCCCTAAATGAACTCAAATCGTTGTGCCGTTTTCACCAAACCGCTTTGCTGATCTTATAGGATGATAATGTGCATCTATAGAAGATAAAATGAAAAAAAGGTTGTTAATCGAGATTTTCTTTAACGAGTTGACTTTGATTTTCCCCGTGTAATCTTCTTAGTTCGGGTCGGGCGTCTAGGTCGGGCTAAGGGGGTTACAACTTATCACTCTTTCTTTCCTTCTTCCCAAAACTACAGGTTGTTCGGATTCCGAAGCTAGCCTAATCTGATCCGGGAGCTGATCACAAGACAAAGTAAAGTATGATATATAACCTTTTGTTTAGACTCCTAGGAGGTGGCATAGATATGTGTATCTAGTGTGTCACATGCATTTGAACTTTGTATATATGTGTAGTTGAAATATGTAAGACATATGGATAATGGTTGGTAATGGTTAATCTAAATATGTTTGACATGTTAATGTCTATGTTTTGAAATGTATATATGATGGATTAATGTTTTCTTAAAGCTTGATATTAACATTGTATATTCTTTGGATTGATATATGTGATGCAAGAATATGTTTAACATGTTATGTATATTGATTGGTTAGATCTAAATGTATCTAGTGTAACCCCCTTAACCCGGCCTAGACGGTTGACCCGAATTAAGAAAGTCACACAGGGAAAACCAAAGTCAACCCGAAAGTCAACCTTGATTAACGACCCTTTTTTTTCTTTTTACTCTTGTCTAGATGCACATTAGCCCTAGTTGTGATCACACAAACAACATACCCGAAAATCATAAACATCAGAGATTAAACAGGGACCCAATTGAACAATTTACAACTTAAGGGACCAAATTGTAAATTCTGTAAATTATAAGGCCTTCATCCAAATTAAAGGTACCATCTTTAAATTATTCAGGTTTCAGGCTTCTCTGTGAAATTTCAGCTCAAAAGGACATCCCAAACTCATACAATTGCACAAACAAATTTTAGGACTAAAATGCAAACTTTCCAAAACATTTAACTGCCATTGTCAGCCCTCAACGGTCGGCTGTTCCGAAACAGGGTGAGCCTGTTTCGAAACACGGGGCCATTCCGCAACGCGTACCGATACGCGGGCTGGCAGTGGCCTTTCTGTTTCGGAACGGTGCCTACCGTTACGGACGCCTGGGCTCATTTAAGGCACCCGTTCCGAAACAGTAGCCTCTGTTCCGAAACGCCCTGCACAGATTGCAGCAAAAGGCTTCCTAAAACATGCAATTGATCAACCAAACATGCTCCAAATGCTACCAAACTTTACCAGCATGAAATTCAACATATAAAAGACATACTTGCATGAACAATTCAACATTATAACATCATATAAGAAAAGCCCCAATTCTAATGACATGCTTCCTACACAAGCAAACATTCAAGCATAAAACCTCCAAATCAAACACATTTAGACCAATTACAAATCCAGCATTTCCAACAACATTAAACATACTTAGGGAGTTCATAACATCTCCCGAAACATACACATAGGCCCCCCATTGCCAAATTACCAAAAGCTAAAGTGTACATGAAAACCTTTCCATACTTTGAGCTTTACTTACACTTGATTGCTTGCCTTCCTTGCTGCCCTCAAAGTACCTTAATGGTCTGCATTATTGGTTTAAGAAAACGAAAGAGAGCGTAAGCAAAAGCTTAGTGAGGAATGCTCTTAAAACCATTCAATAATGCATTTATAAACCACTTTATAAATCATACTTCAAAACATCATATATACATGCTCACTAGCATTTTCATGTCATATTGGCCACAAGTGATAAGTTTCATCTTTTAAAAATAAGATCAACATAAGACTCACACATGGACTTTTAAACACCATTGTGATCTTATAATTCTCAAGAACCACATAAGGACTTTTAACCACCTTAGTGTTCTTCCCAAGGACTTTTAAACACCTTGGCCCATGGACTTTTAAACACCATGGCAAGGACCACACAAGGAATTTTAACCACCTTTGTGTCCTTAACAAGAACCATCCAAGGACTTTTAACCACCTTGATGTTCTTAAGTAACAAGGCTCACTCAAGGACTTTTAACCACCTTAGTGACCTTAACAAGAATCATCATGGACTTTTAACCACCATGAAGTTCTTAGAAACCACAAGGCTCACTCAAGGACTTTTAACAACCTTAGTGACCTTAACCTTTTCAAAACATCACTTGCCAATATACATCATTATCATCAAATAATCCACTGTTTTAAAGCATTTAACCAAGCCATATACATCATGCATTTATAAGCATCAAACCACATTTTAACCATGCTCAAAAACAAGGAACTCTTACCTTGAGCTTCCTTCAACATATGGCTTACAAAATCAGCAATAACCATGCTAAATCATGCTTTCAAAACAGAATTTAAAACATGCAATAAACCACATTGCACAACAATCAATTCATGGCCACCACTAGAGAGTTCTTTTGAAAACTTACACTTGAGCTTAGCAAAGTTGTTTAGACTTAAACTAAGCTCCCAAGACATTGGTTTCAAAGCCGAAAACCCAATTTCACTCACCGATTCCACTTCGCCTCTTGCCAAAGCACAAATCAAGCTACCGGATCACCACCTCTTGGATCCAAAGATGACTCCCCTGTTTTAAA
Source organism: Hibiscus tridactylites (assembly GCA_958450335.1). Lineage (NCBI taxonomy): Eukaryota > Viridiplantae > Streptophyta > Magnoliopsida > Malvales > Malvaceae > Hibiscus > Hibiscus tridactylites. The sequence continues at coordinate 58,242,229 of OY288267.1, read as the reverse complement.
CACATCAAAGCAGAGGATTAATGCATCATCATGCATTAATAGCTTCAATGAAAGCACCTAAACTCGCTGCTCTCATCCACACTCCATTTTCGGCCACCAAACACAACAAAAAATGCATCCAAACCACTTCTCAACAAAGCCCAGCCATAAACCATCAAAACCACACATCCTTTAGCATCATTTAACATCTAAAAAGAACCTAATAACATCCTTATACCTCTAGCAACATCAGATCCACAAGATCACCTCAAAAACAACCAAGAATTACAAGCTACACTTAGGAAATTCAACCTATCCGGGATTGCATTAATCAAAACTCAATTCCTTATCAAATTAACATTCATTAATCATCAAAAACACATCTCAAATCACAGCTTTAACAGATCCAACGACAATTCATCAAAAATCATCAAATCTTGCATTTTAAGCCAAGATTCATTTACACAACTTAAAAACCAATTATAAAACATCAATTAATGATTGAGAACTTAGGAATTTCAGTAAAAAACTGAGAGTTTAGAGGAGAAGGACGTTCTTACCTCCAAACTTGAGTTTCTCCTCTTTTAGAACCAAAAAGCTTGAAGAATCAACTTGAAATTGGTGAGGTTTTGTTGTAGAGATGATTAGCAATCAAAAGAGATTTGAAAAGATAGATTTAGGTGACAAAATCAGAAAAGAAACTCTGGAGGAAATATGTTTGGCTTGAGAGAAAATGAGAGAAAATAGAATTGAGAGAAAAGTTAGTTAAAACCCAAAAATATCTTCCCTCCACTTTTTAATTCATTTAAAATCAGAATTAAACCTTAAAATATCTTAGAAAATTCTGGAGAAACTCCCTTTGGAATAATAGCTCCTTAAAGATTCAAAGTTTCAACCCTTTCTAAAATAGTCACGCAACTTTCAAAAATTACATTTTGGTCACTAGCCAAAATGTCAGCCTTCCAAAACTCATTTTGTAAAATTGATTTCACAGTTCACTTATATATATTAAATAATGATTTTAGAACATTTTTCCATATTTTTAATGCAACCCGAACTAGGCTTTCCTAATTTTACCTTTTTAGATTCGAACAGCACTTTGACCAAACCGGTCAACGCCCAAAACTTCTAAGCCCAAAAACGGGGCGTTACAACTCTCCCCCCCCCCCTTAAGAAATTTCGTCCTCGAAATTTACCTGAAGGAAAGAGATAAGGAAACTGCTTCAGCATGTCTTCCTTCCGCTCCCACGTGGCTTCCTCAACACCTCGATGCTTCCACAGCACCTTCACCAACTCAATGGTCTTGCCACGAAGAACCTTGCTATCCGAATCCAGAACCTTCACCGGTTCCTCATCATAGGTCAAATCCGGATTCAATTCCACTTCCTCCACAGGCATCACATGCGAAGGATCAGATCTATACTTTCGGAGCATAGAAACATGGAACACATCATGAATCTTCTCCAACTCTTGAGGTAGCCTCAACTTGTACGCAACAGGACCCACACGCTCAACCACCTCTTATGGTCCAATGTACCTAGGGCTCAACTTACCCTTCAGGCCAAACATCATCACCTTCTTCCAAGGCGAAACCTTCAAGAACACACGGTCACCCACCGCATACTCAACCTCCTTACGCTTCAAATCCGCGTAAGACTTTTGCCGATCAGAAGCAGTCTTCAAACGCTCACAAATGAGCTTCACCTTCTCGGTGGTTCCTTTCAACAAAGCCGGCATCGAAACCAACTTCTGACCCGTTTCAGCCCAACAAAGAGGAGTCTTACACTTCCTCCCGTACAACGCCTCATAAGGTGCCATCTGTATACTCGCCTGATAACTATTGTTATAAGCGAACTCAACCAAAGGCAGATGCTTCTCCCAAGAACCCTGAAACTCAATCACGCAACACCTCAGCATATCCTCCAAAATCTGAATAACACGCTCAGATTGACCATCCGACTGAGGATGATAGGATGTACTGAAATTCAACCTTGTACCCAAAGCTTGATGCAAACTCTGCCAGAAACGCGATGTGAACCTCGGATCCCTATCCGACACAATCGACTTAGGCACACCATGCAGCCGCACAATCTCAGCAATGTACAGCTCCGCCAGCTTATCCAAAGAAAACGTAGTATGCACAGGCAAGAAATGCGCACACTTCGTCAGGCGATCCACAATCACCCAAACCGAATTCTTCTTCGACGGAGACAAAGGTAAACCAGATACAAAATCCATGGTAACCCTTTCCCACTTCCATTCAGGGATTCTCAACGGTTGCAACAACCCTGAAGGAACCTGATGCTCAGCCTTAACTCGCTGACACACCATACACTTGCTCACAAACTCCGCAACATCCTTTTTCAAACCCACCCAATAGTACTCATCACGAAGATCACGGTACATCTTAGTACTACCAGGGTGCATAGCAAAAGGACTACTATGACCTTCAGTCAGAATAGCACGCCTCAACTCAGCATCATTGGGCACTACTATTCGACTCCCAAAACACAACACACCATCATCATTAAAACAGAAAACTGAAGGTCTACCCTCCGCGATATCCTGAACATGCGGTACCAAAGAATCATCCAGCAACTGCTTTTCCTTGATCAACTGAACCATAGATGGCTTCACTTGCAACTCAGCTATAAGACCACCATCACACGATATACTCAGGCTAGCAAACATAGCTCTCAGCTCAACAGCCACCTTCCTGCTCAAGGCATCCGCAACAACATTAGCCTTTCCAGGATGGTACTCGATCGTCAAATCATAATCCTTGAGCAACTCCAACCAACGCCGCTGCCTAAGATTCAACTCCTTCTGAGACATCAGATACCTCAAGCTCTTGTGATCCGTGTACACCGTACACTTCTCACCATACAGATAATGTCTCCAAATCTTCAAAGCAAAAACCACTGCAGCCAGCTCAATATCATGCGTAGGATAATTGCGCTCATGCACCTTCAACTGCCGCGACGCATAAGCAACCACCTTACCCTCTTGCATCAGCACACATCCCAAACCAAAATAGGATGCATCACTGTAGACAACAAACTCTTTCCCTGATTCAGGTTGAACTAAGATAGGAGCTTGCGTCAAAGCTGCCTTAAGCTTCTCAAAAGCCTGCTGTCTCGCTTCCCTCCACTCATACTTAACATCTTTCTGCAACAGCTTCGTCAAAGGTGCAGCAATCTTAGAAAAACCATTCACAAACCTCCGGTAGTATCCCGCCAAACCAAGGAAACTACGGACCTCATGAACAGACTTAGGAACCTTCCAGTTCATCACCGCCTCAATCTTCTGAGGATCAACACGAATCCCCTCAGCAGAAACTACATGCCCAAGGAACACCACCTCCTTAAGCCAAAACTCACACTTGCTCAGCTTAGCATAAAGCTGATTCTCCAACAAAGCTTGCAAAACAATCCTCAAATGCTCTTCATGCTCCTCCTCAGTACGCGAGTACACGAGGATATCATCAATGAACACCACAACAAACTTGTCCAGGTACTCATGAAACACACGATTCATCATGTCCATGAAAGCAGCAGGAGCATTTGTCAAACCAAACGGCATCACAAGAAACTCATAATGCCCATACCTTGTCCTGAAAGTTGTCTTAGGCACATCCACATCCTTCACCTTCAACTGATAATACCCTGACCTCAAGTCAATCTTAGAGAACACCGCTGCTCCCCAAAATTGATCAAAGAGATCATCAATCCTCGGCAAAGGATACCGATTCTTGATAGTCAACTTGTTCAGCTGACGGTAATCAATGCACATCCTCATAGTGCCATCCTTCTTCTTCACAAACAAGACCGGTGCACCCAAAGGTGACACACTCGGCCGGATGAAACCACAATCAAGCAGCTCTTGCAACTGCGTCTCCAGCTCCTTCAGCTCCTTAGGTGCCATTCTATAAGGAGTAATGGACACAGGAGTAGTATTCTCATACAGCTCAATTCCAAACTCCACCTCGCGATTAGGAGGTAAACCAGGCAACTCCTCAGGAAACACTCCAGGAAACTCCTTCACAACTCTGATATCTTGCACACTCAACTCCTTAGAGCTAGGATTCATCACAAAGGCTAGATAAGCTTCGCAACCTTGCCTCAGCATCCTGCTCCCTTCCAAGGTAGACACCACATTGGCAAGAAACTTCACATTCTCACCAACCACAACAACTTCGTAATCATCCGCAAGCTTCAACGAAACTCGCTTATTCTCACAATCCACAACAGCACGATGCTCAGCAAGCCAATCCATACCAAGGATTACATCAAAACCATAGAAAGGCAACTCCATAAGGTCAACATGAAAAACATGCTCTTGAACAACCAAAGGACAGCTCCTATACAACTTTCGAGTCACAACAGTCTCACCAAAAGAACTAGTGACACGAACACCAACATCCAAAGACTCAACAGGCAAACCAAGCAGTTCAGCATGCTCACGCAAAATTTATGAATGCGTAGATCCAGAATCTATCAAGGAAAGTAATGACAAGGATTGCAAAGTAAAGGTACCTGCAATCACATCAGCATCATTCCTTCCCTCACGCTGAGCATACACCCTAGCTTGACCTCCACCTTCAGGCTGAATAGCCACAACATGGGCCACTCCTCGGCCACCTTCTTCTCTCCGCTGGAAATTACCACGGCCGCGCCCACGACCTCTCTGCGGTGCAGCAACAACAGGTGCACGCACTTGGCCACCGGCCAACATAGGACAATCTCGGCTCAAATGGTCCACAGATCCGCAATTCCAGCATCCATTACGAGCTGCTGCAGCAGGAGCTTGCACCTCCCTCACAGCACGAGGACAGTCACGCTTCATGTGACCACGCAAACCACAAATCCAACAAGCACTTGGATCAGCTCTAGGATTGCCTCCCCTAGCAGGTGCACCACCACCTCTCTTAGCTGAGGACTGATACTTCTGATCATGTCCCCTCTTGTTCCGTCCACCACCGGAACTAAACTCAGCAGCTCTCTTACCAGAACTCGCTCTAGCACCTCTAGCAGACAAACCCAAGTTCATCTCAATATCCTTGGCTCGGCCCACTAACACATCAAAATCATCATACTCAGTGGCCAGCACATACATCTTCACCTCCGTCACTAAACCATAACGGAACCTTTCGCACCTCTCCCGCTCATCAGGTACCAGCTCAGGTGCATACTGACTGAGTCTAACAAACTGCACTTCATACTCAGCCACCGTCATGCTCCCTTGGGTAAGAGACATGAACTCACACTTCTTTTCATCAAGATATCTCACACCAAGATATCTCCTCTTGAACACATTCTGAAAGAATGTCCAGGTCACATCAGCTTCAGCCATTCCAGCAATAATGGTCGTCCACCACGTATAAGCATCATCCTGTAGTAAAGATACTACACAACCCAGCTTTTGCACATCCGTGCAACTCATCTGACCCAGAATCCTCTTGGTACTCTCTAACCAAGCTTCAGAACCCTCAGCAGACATACCCCTGAATTCAGTCCCACCAAGACTGCGCAAACGCTCCAAAGGTAGTCTAACTCCAGCATCTCCCTGATGCCCAGCTCCTTGAGCTCCAGCTACTGCCGCTCGAAAAGCACCCGCAATAGCTTGTACCAACATAGACATGTCAGGCATGGCTTGCCCCTGTCCAACCTCAGGACCAGCAGCTCCAGCACCAGCTGCAGCTTCAGCTCTTTCTCCCTCAGCACCACCACCACCATGTGGAGGAGGAGGTAACACCGCACTACCCGCATTTTCCTCATTCTCATTCTCATTAGGAGTTGTAACTCGTACATTACTTCTCAACTCTCTACGTGGTGCCATACTATAACCATGCAATCACAATTCAAATAAAACAAGTCAGGCCCAGCAAGGTAAGCAATCCAAGTACTCAAGCTCAATTTCATTCAAAATCAACATCCTTCATTAGCTTTGATTTGGCAATGGGTACCCACAACATGCTACATCACCGTAAACAACACAATTGCATCAAAATCACAAGCCACTAAACATGCTTTTACTCAACAAGCATACAAAGCATACATACTTCAATCAAGCACACATTCAATCCCAATTACTCGAGAACCTGGCTCTGATACCACCAAATGTAACCCCCTTAACCCGGCCTAGACAGTTGACCCGAATTAAGAAAGTCACACGGGGAAAACCAAAGTCAACCCGAAAGTCAACCTTGATTAACGACCCTTTTTTTTCTTTTTACTCTTGTCTAGATGCACATTAGCCCTAGTTGTGATCACACAAACAACATACCCGAAGATCATAAACATCAGAGATTAAACAGGGACCCAATTGAACAATTTACAACTTAAGGGACCAAATTGTAAATTCTGTAAATTATAAGGCCTTCATCCAAATTAAAGTTACCATCTTCAAATTATTCAGGTTTCATGCTTCTCTGTGAAATTTCAGCTCAAAAGGACATCCCAAACTCATACAATTGCACAAACAAATTTCAGGACTAAAATGCAAACTTTCCAAAACATTTAACTGCCATTGTCAGCCCTCAACGGTCGGCTGTTCCGAAACAGGGTGAGCCTGTTTCGAAACACGGGGCCATTCCGCAACGCGTACCGATACGCGGGCTGGCAGTGGCCTTTCCGTTTCGGAATGGTGCCTACCGTTTCGGACGCTTGGGCTCATTTAAGGCACCCGTTCCGAAATGGTAGCCTCTGTTCCGAAACGCCCTGCACAGATTGCAGCAAAAGGCTTCCTAAAACATGCAATTGATCAACCAAACATGCTCCAAATGCTACCAAACTTTACAAGCATGAAATTCAACATATAAAAGACATACTTGCATCAACAATTCAACATTATAACATCATATAAGAAAAGCCCCAATTCTAATGGCATGCTTCCTACACAAGCAAACATTCAAGCATAAAACCTCCAAATCAAACACATTTAGACTAATTACAAATCCAGCATTTCCAACAACATTAAACATACTTAGGGAGTTCAAAACATCTCCCGAAACATACACATAGGTCCCCCATTGCCAAATTACCAAAAGCTAAAGTGTACATGAAAACCTTTCCATACTTTGAGCTTTACTTCCACTTGATTGCTTGCCTTCCTTGCTGCCCTCAAAGTACCTTAATGGTCTGCATTATTGGTTTAAGAAAACGAAAGAGAGCGTAAGCAAAAGCTTAGTGAGGAATGCTCTTAAAACCATTCAATAATGCATTTATAAACCACTTTATAAATCATACTTCAAAACATCATATATACATGCTCACTAGCATTTTCATGTCATATTGGCCACAAGTGATAAGTTTCATCTTTTAAAAATAAGATCAACATAAGACTCACACATGGACTTTTAAACACCATTGTGATCTTATAATTCTCAAGAACCACATAAGGACTTTTAACCACCTTAGTGTTCTTCCCAAGGACTTTTAAACACCTTGGCCCCAAGGACTTTTAAACACCTTGGCCCATGGACTTTTAAACACCATGGCAAGGACCACACAAGGAATTTTAACCACCTTTGTGTCCTTAACAAGAACCATCCAAGGACTTTTAACCACCTTGATGTTCTTAAGTAACAAGGCTCACTCAAGGACTTTTAACCACCTTAGTGACCTTAACAAGAATCATCATGGACTTTTAACCACCATGAAGTTCTTAGAAACCACAAGGCTTACTCAAGGACTTTTAACCACCTTAGTGACCTTAACCTTTTCAAAACATCACTTGCCAATATACATCATTATCATCAAAAAATCCATTGTTTTAAAGCATTTAACCAAGCCATATACATCATGCATTTATAAGCATCAAACCACATTTTAACCATGCTCAAAAACAAGGAACTCTTACCTTGAGCTTCCTTCAACATATGGCTTACAAAATCAGCAATAACCATGCTAAATCATGCTTTCAAAACAGAATTTAAAACATGCAATAAACCACATTGCACAACAATCAATTCATGGCCACCACTAGAGAGTTCTTTTGAAAACTTACACTTGAGCTTAGCAAAGTTGTTTAGACTTAAACTAAGCTCCCAAGACATTGGTTTTCAAAGCCGAAAACCCAATTTCACTCACCGATTCCACTTCGCCTCTTGCCAAAGCATAAATCAAGCTACCGGATCACCACCTCTTGGATCCAAAGATGACTCCCCTGTTTTAAACACATCAAAGCAGAGGATTAATGCATCATCATGCATTAATAGCTTCAATGAAAGCACCTAAACTCGCTGCTCTCATCCACACTCCATTTTCAGCCACCAAACACAACCAAAAATACATCCAAACCACTTCTCAACAAAGCCCAGCCATAAACCATCAAAACCACACATCCTTTAGCATCATTTAACATCTAAAAAGAACCTAATAACATCCTTATACCTCCAGCAACATCAGATCCACAAGATCACCTCAAAACAACCAAGAATCACAAGCTACACTTAGGAAATTCAACCTATCCGGGATTGCATTAATCAAAACTCAATTCCTTATCAAATTAACATTCATTAATCATCAAAAACACATCTCAAATCACAGCTTTAACAGATCCAACGAAAATTCATCAAAAATCATCAAATCTTGCATTTTAAGCCAAGATTCATTTACACAACTTAAAAACCAATTATAAAACATCAATTAAGGATTGAGAACTTAGGAATTTCAGTAAAGAACTGAGAGTTTAGAGGAGAAGGACGTTCTTACCTCCAAACTTGAGTTTCTCCTCTTTTAGAACCAAAAAGCTTGAAGAATCAACTTGAAATTGGTGAGGTTTTGTTGTAGAGATGATTAGCAATCAAAAGAGATTTGAAAAGATAGAGTTAGGTGACAAAATAAGAAAAGAGACTCTGGAGGAAATATGTTTGGCTTGAGAGAAAATGAGAGAAAATAGAATTGAGAGAAAAGTTAGTTAAAACCCAAAAATATCTTCCCTCCACTTTTTAATTCATTTAAAATCAGAATTAAACCTTAAAATATCTTAGAAAATTCTGGAGAAACTCCCTTTGGAATAATAGCTCCTTAAAGATTTAAAGTTTCAACCCTTTCTAAAACAGTCACGCAACTTTCAAAAATTACATTTTGGTCACTAGCCAAAATGTCAGCCTTCCAAAACTCATTTTGTAAAATTGATTTCACAGTTCACTTATATATATTAAATAATGATTTTAGAACATTTTTCCATATTTTTAATGCAACCCGAACTAGGCTTTCCTAATTTTACCTTTTTATATTCGAACAGCACTTTGACCAAACCGGTCAACGCCCAAAACTTCTAAGCCCAAAACCGGGGCGTTACATCTAGAGTACTTTATGTTTCTTGTCTAGTTTGAATGAGTGAAATAATAATTGATCAATGCTTCTTGATCATTAATTGATTCGAATGACACATATATGTTTATGAATATGAATTGCATCTACTATTGTCATTGAATATGTGATTGAATTGATCTTAATACATGTTATTAGTTCAAATGACCATGGGGGTTTAGTGTCCGATTCGAATAGATGATGATATAAAAGGTGTATAGTTTGTATACATGTTCACTTGACGTTTGAATAATGTTGATGTTAGAATGATATTGAAATAAGCAATGTGTATATAATTAGATAGGTTCGAATAGGTTGATCTTGTATTGTTGATTATTGTGTTAACATTGTATGATCCTTGTTAGGTTAAAAGTTTTTGTTTGCCCACCATTTTATATATGATTTAGGTTTAAGTTTCTTTGGTTTGTTATGAAACATATATGACATGTATGATTTGTTTAGCCTCGTATGAACTTGATATATATACATATATATATATATATATATATATATATATGATGTAATACCATATGTTATATGTTTACTAGTTATCCGAATCTACCCAGCGTTCTGGTAACGCTCCTCGCTCCTAACCCGGGCGAGGGGTTATTCGTAAAGAGTGGTAATCAAAATTTTATGTTATAGGTCCTAAAGTTCAAACATGTCTACATGCATCATATATGTTTGAACTATGCCACCTAGGAGTCGTAATATTAATTGCTTGTGATTTAACTCTTATAGTCCTGTTCTGCCTAAACAATCGTAAAAGCTTTGAATCGTCTTGCCCGGGACGATGAAAATTCTGAGGCTTTTTGAATAAAAGTAATAGTGTGACGATAGAATCGAACCCTCTAAGGCATGACCAGCACCGAGTACATGTTTAGTCTGAGAACATGCCCTACCCATCTGTTCATACGCTCTTACTAGCTTGATAAATATGTTTGGAAACCGATTAAGCTAAAACAAGCTTTAAGCTATTCGAAATTGTTCTTACATAATCCCCAAGAAATTTTTTGAACCCTCCTTGGTAAACTCGTAACCATTCGAATCCTTCTTGCTAGATAAGCTCAGAATGGAACCTGAAATAGTTATGTAACGCCCCGGTTTTGGGCTTGGAAGTCTTGGGCGTTGACCGGTTGGTCAAAGTGCTGTTCGAATCGTAAGAGGTTAAATCAGGAAAGCCTAGTTCGGGTTGCATTAAAAATATGGAAAAATGTTCTAAAATCATCTTTTAATATAATTAAGTGAACTGTGAAATCAATTTTGGAAAATGAGTTTCGGAAGTGTGACATTTTGGCTAGTGACCAAAATGTAATTTTTGAAAGTTTGGTGGCTATTTTATAAAGGGTTGAAACTTTGAATCTTTAAGGAGCTATTTACCCAAAGGGAGTTTCTCCAGATTTTTCTAAGATATTTTGACTCATAATTCTGATTTTAAAGAAAACTAAAAGGAGGGAAAACTCATTTTAAGCATTTTCTCATCTAACTTCCCATTTTCTTTCTCTCTTTTTCTCTCAACCCAAACACTTCATTTCCAGAGTTTCAATTCTGATTTTCTCACCTAAAATCCTCCTTTCAACTCTCAATTGATTGCAAATCATTGTGTCTTCAAAACCTCTTCAATTGCTTCAAGTTTCATCAAGGTTTTCCATTCCAAAAAGAGGAGAAACTCAAGTTTGGAGGTAAGAACGTCCTTCTCCTCTGAACTTCAAGTTCTTTAATGAAATTCCTAAGTTTTCAATCCTAATTTGATGTTTAATTAAAGGCTTTTAAGTTGATTTATGGATCTTGGCTAATTATGCAAGATTTTGATGATTTCACATGATTTTCGTTTGATCTGTTAAATCTGTGTTTTGAGAAGTGTTTTTGATGTTAAATGATCATTAAATTGATGTGGAAATGAGTCTTGGTTGATACAATCCTGGATAGGTTGAGTTTCCTAAGTTTAGCTTGTGTTTTAAGGTAGCTTTTGTGGTGATCTTGTGGATCTGGTGTTGCTGGAGGTATAAGGATGGTTGTAGGTTGTTTTTAGATGTTAAGTGTTGTTAATGGAAGTGTGGTTTTGCTGGTTTATGGCTGGGCTTTGTTTAGAAGTGTTTCGGATGCATTTTCGGTTGTGTTTGGTGGCCGAAAATGGAGGTTTTGTGAGAGCTGCGAGTTTAGGTGCTTTCATTGAAGCAATTAATGCATGATGATGCATTAATCCTCTGCTTTAATGTGTTGAAACAGGGGAGGCATCCTTGGATCCAAGAATTGTTGATCCGGAGGCTTGTTTTGGTGCTTTGGCTTGAAGCAAAGTGGAAAATCGGTGAGTGGATTTGTGAAAATGGTTTTCGGCTTTGAAACCAAGGTTTTGGGGGCTTAGTTTAAGTCTAAACAACTTTGCTAAGCTCAAGTGTAAGTTTTCGGATTTCTCTCTAAGTGGTGGCCATGTTTTGGTGTGATGCAAAATGATGATTTGCATGTTTTGTTTACTGTTTTGAAAGCATGTTTTAGCATGATAATTGCTGATGTTTTAGCATGATATATGCTGATGTTTAAAGCCATGTGTTGAGGGTAACTCTAGGTAAGAGTACCTTGTTTTTATGCATTGTTTAAATGATGATTTAATGCTTTGAGATGCATGATGAAATGGCTTGGTTTAATGCTTTAAAACAGTGGATTATATGATGTATAAAGTGTATATTGGCAAGTGATGGTTTGTAAAAGTGAAGGTCACTAAGGTGGTTAAAAGTCCTTGAGTGAGCCTTGTTACCTAAGATCATCAAGGTGTTTAAAAGTCCTTGGATGAATCTTGTTGCGGACACTAAGGTGGTTAAAAGTCCTTAGGTGCTCCTTTCCATGGTGTTTAAAAGTCCATGGGGCCAAGGTGTTTAAAAGTCCTTGGGGCCAAGGTGTTTAAAAGTCCTTGGGGTGATTCAAGCTACGGACACAAAGGTGGTTAAAAGTCCTTGTGTGGTCCTCATTCATGGTGTTTAAAAGTCCATGGCCAAGGTGTTTAAAAGTCCTTGGGGAAAGTTGTTGAACTTGATTTCATAAATGAAATGTATCACTTGAGCCAATATGACATGTATAGTACATTGAGATGCATGAGATGCATGATTTAATGATTATGTTGAAGCATGAGATGCTTGTTTATATGAAACGTGGAAGCATGGAATTGCTTGATTTAAAGTATGCTTTGAGCATGTACAATGGTTGTTTATAAGCATGTTTTATAAATGGTTTTTAATGCATTATTGAATGGTTTTTAAAGAGCACTCCTCACTAAGCTTCGGCTTACGCTCTCTCGTTTTCTTGATAATGCAGAGCATTAGAGTACATTGAGGGGCAGCAAGAGGAGGCAAGAAAACAAGTACAAGTAAAGCTCAATGTATGAAGGTTTTATAAGTTCTTTTAGCTTTTGGTTGATTTGGCAATGGGGGACCAATGTGTATGTTTTGGGAGGTGTTTGAGACTCCCTATGGATGTTAATTGTTGTTTGAATTGCTGGTTTTTGGTTTGGATTCCTATTGCTTGCTTATGAAGGTTTATTGCTTGAATGGTAGCTTAAATAGGAAGCATGCATTGCAAATTGGGGTTTTTCGTATGAGTTGTTTAAATGCTGAATTGATATTGCAATTAGGGCCCTTGTATGTTGTATGGTTAAGTGATATGGTTTGGTGTTGTTAATTTGAGGTTTAAAGCATGTATGTTGCCGTTTTCTAGTCGTTTTCAGGCAGGGGTATCGGTACTCGGGCTTGCGTATCGGTATGCCTGAGCCAAATATGCACTTTTCAGCCCAGGAGTATCGATACCGTTGAACAGGTATCCATACCGTATGAGTGAAGTATCGATACTGGGGGAAAGGTATCGATACCGTTGCTAGATTTTGGTTACTGCCTTCCCCGAGTATCGATACGACACGTGGCGTATCGATACCAGACCGTTAAAATCAGTTAAAAGTATCTTTATATGTTTTGTTTTGCTTACGTTTTGGTCCTGAATCATGTTTGTTCAATTGTATGAGTTTGGAATGTCCGTTTGAGCTGAAATTTCACAGAGAAGCATGGAACCTGATTAATTTCAAGATGGTAACTTTAATTTGGGTTAAGTCCCTTAATTTATCAGAATTTACAGTTTGGTCCCTAAAGTTGTAACTTATTCAATTGGGTCCCTGTTTGATCTCTGATGTTTGTGATCTTTTAGTATGTTGTTTGTATGATCACAATTAAGGTTAATGTGCATCTAGATAAGATTAAAAAGAAAAAAAAAGGGTCGTTAATCAAGGTTGACTTTCGGGTTGACTTTGGTTTTCCCCGTGTGACTTTCTTAATTCGGGTCAACCGTCCAGACCGGGTTAAGGGGGTTACATTTGGTGGTATCAGAGCTGAGTTCTCGAGTAATTGGGAATGTGTGTGTGCATGATTGAAGCATGGTTTGGTATGTATGCTTGTTGTATGAAAGCATGTTCAGTGATTTGAGATGATGACGTGTATGTGATGCATGTTGTGATGATGCATGATGAGGGTACCCATTGCCAAACAAAAGCTAAAGAGATGATGTTGTTTTTGAAAGAAATTGAGCTTGAATACTTGGAATTTGCTTACCTTGCTGGTCCTGACTTGTTTTATTTTGTATTGTTATGCATGGTAAAAGTATGGCACCACGTAGAGAGTTAAGGAGTAGCACGAGAGCTACGACCCCGGAAGGAAATGTGAATGAGGAAAATACGGGTAGTGCTGTGTTACCTCCTCCTCCACCTGGTGGTGGCGGTGCGGAGAGGGGAAGAGCTGGAGCTGAGGCAGCTGGTGCTGGAGCTGCAGGACCTGAGGTTGGTCTGGGGCAAGCGATGCCTGACATGTCTGTGCTGGTGCAAGCTATTGCGGGTGCTTTTCGAGCAGCAGTAGCTGGGGCTCAAGGAGCTGGGCATCAGGGAGATGCTGGAGCTAGATTACCCTTAGAGCGTTTACGCAGTCTTGGTGGGACTGAGTTTAGGGGTATGTCGGCTGAGAGGTTAGAAGCATGGCTGGAAAGTACCAAGCGTGTCTTGGGACAGATGAGTTGCACTGATGTGCAAAAGCTGGGATGTGTGGTGTCTCTGCTGCAAGGTGATGCTTATACGTGGTGGACGACCACAATCTCTGGGATGGCTGATGCTGATGTTACTTGGACGTTCTTTCAGCATGCGTTCAAGAGGAGATATCTGGGAGTTAGATATCTGGATGAGAAGAAGCGTGAATTCATGTCTCTGACCCAAGGGAGCATGAGTGTGGCTGAGTATGAGGTACAGTTCGTACGCCTTAGCCAGTATGCACCAGAGCTGATACCTGATGAGCGCGAGAGGTGCGAAAGGTTCCGTTATGGCTTGGTGACGGAAGTTAAGACCTATATGTTGGCTGCGGAGTACAATGATTTCGATGTGTTGGTGAGTCGATCCAAGGACATTGAGATGAATCTGAGTTTGTCTGCGAAGGGTGCTGGAGCTAGTTCTGGGAAGAGAACTGCTGAGTATAGTTCCGGTGGTGGACGGAACAAGAGGGGGCATGATCAGAGGTTTCAGTCCTCATCTAAGAGAGGTGGAGGTGCACCTGCTAGGGGTGGCAATGCTAGAGCTGACCCTAGTGCTTGTTAGATTTGTGGTTCCCGTGGTCACTTGAGACGTGACTGTCCTCGTGCTGGGAGGGAGGTGCAAGCTCCTGTTGTGGCAGCTGGTTATGAGTGCTGGAACTGTGGTTCTGCTGACCATTTGAGGCGTGATTGTCCGAGGATGGCTGGTGGTCAAGAGCGTGCTCCTGTTGTTGCAGCACCGCAGAGAGGTCGTGGGCGCGGCCGTGGTAATTTTCAGAGGCAAGAGGAAGGGGGTCGCGGAGTAGCTCATGTGGTAGCTATTCAACCTGAGGGTGGAGGCCAAGCGAGGGTGTATGCTCAGCGCGAGGGAAGGAATGATGCTGATGTGATTGCAGGTACCTTTACTTTGCAATCCTTGTCATTGCTTTCTTTGATTGATTCTGGATCTACGCATTCATACATTCTTCGTGAGCATGCTGAGTTGCTTGGTTTGCCTGTTGAGTCTTTGGATGTTGGTGTTAGAGTCACTAGTTCTTTTGGTGAGATTGTTGTGACTCGTAAGCTTTATAGAAGGTGTCCTTTGGTTGTTCAAGAGCATGTCTTTCATGTTGATCTTATGGAGTTGCCCTTTTATGGTTTTGATGTGATCCTTGGTATGGATTGGCTTGCTGAGCATCGTGCTGTTGTGGATTGTGAGAATAAGCGGGTTTCGCTTAAGCTTGCGGATGATTATGAAGTGGTGGTGGTTGGTGAGAATGTAAAGTTTCTTGCCAATGTTGTTTCTACCTTGGAGGCGAGCAGGATGCTGAGGCAAGGTTGTGAAGCTTTTCTAGCTTTCGTGATGAATCCTTGTTCTAAGGAGCTGAGGGTGCAGGATATCAGGGTTGTGAAGGAGTTTCCTGATGTTTTTCCTGAGGAGTTGCCTGGTTTACCTCCTAATCGCGAGGTAGAGTTTGGTATTGAGCTGTATGAGAATACCACTCCTGTGTCCATTACTCCCTATAGAATGGCACCTAAGGAGTTGAAAAAGCTGAAGACGCAGTTGCAAGAGCTGCTTGATCATGGTTTCATCCGGCCGAGTGTTTCGCCTTGGGGTGCTCCTGTCTTTTTTGTGAAGAAGAAGGATGGCACGATGAGGATGTGCATTGATTACCGTCAGCTGAACAAGTTGACTATCAAGAATCGGTATCCTTTGCCGAGGATTGATGATCTCTTTGATCAATTTCGGGGAGCTGCTGTGTTCTCTAAGATTGACTTGAGGTCAGGGTATTATCAGTTGAAGGTGAAGGATGTGGATGTGCCTAAGACAGCTTTCAGGACAAGGTATGGGCATTATGAGTTCCTTGTGATGTCGTTTGGTTTGACAAATGCTCCTGCTGCTTTCATGGACATGATGAATCGTGTTTTTCATGAATACCTGGACAAGTTCGTTGTGGTGTTCATTGATGATATCCTTGTGTACTCGCGTACTGAGGAGGAGCACGAAGAGCATTTGAGGATTGTGTTGCAGGCTCTGTTGGAGAATCAGCTTTATGCTAAGCTGAGCAAGTGTGAGTTCTGGCTTAGAGAGGTGGTTTTTCTTGGGCATGTGGTCTCAGCTGAGGGGATTCGTGTTGATCCTCAGAAGATTGAAGCAGTAATGAATTGGAAAGTTCCTAAGTCTGTTCAGGAGGTTCGTAGTTTCCTTGGTTTGGCAGGATACTACCGAAGGTTTGTGGATGGTTTTTCCAAGATTGCTGCTCCTTTGACGAAGTTGCTGCAGAAAGATGTTAAGTATGAGTGGACGGAAGCGAGACAGCAAGCTTTTGAGAAGCTGAAGATGGCTTTGACTCAAGCTCCTATCTTGATTCAGCCTGAATCAGGGAAAGAGTTTGTAGTTTACAGTGATGCATCCTATGTTGGTTTGGGGTGTGTGCTGATGCAAGAGGGTAAGGTTGTGGCTTATGCGTCGCGGCAGTTGAAGGTGCATGAGCGCAATTATCCTACGCATGATATTGAGCTGGCTGCAGTGGTTTTTGCTCTGAAGATCTGGAGGCATTATCTGTATGGTGAGAAGTGTACTGTGTACACGGATCACAAGAGTTTGAGGTATCTGATGTCTCAGAAGGAGTTGAATCTTAGGCAGCGGCGGTGGTTGGAGTTGCTCAAGGATTATGATCTGACGATAGAGTATCATCCTGGAAAGGCCAATGTTGTTGCGGATGCCTTGAGTAGGAAGGTAGCTGTTGAGCTTAGAGCTATGTTTGCTAGCTTGAGTATATCGCAGGATGGTGGTCTTGTTGCTGAGTTGCAAGTGAAACCATCGTTGGTTCAGTTGATCAAGGAAAAGCAGTTGTTGGATGATTCCTTGGTGTCTCATGTTCAGGATATCGCGGAGGGTAGACCTTCGGATTTTTGCTTTAATGAGGATGGAGTGTTGTGTTTTGGTAGTCGAATAGTAGTGCCTGCAGATGCTGAGTTGAGGCGTGCTATTCTGGCTGAAGGTCATAGTAGTCCTTTTGCTATGCATCCTGGTAGTACAAAGATGTATCGCGATCTTCGTGATGAGTACTATTGGGTAGGTTTGAAGAAGGATGTGGCAGAGTTCGTGAGCAAGTGTTTGGTGTGTCAGCGAGTTAAGGCTGAACATCAGGTTCCTTCTGGTTTGTTGCAACCGCTGAAGATCCCTGAATGGAAGTGGGAGAGGGTTACCATGGATTTTGTATCTGGTTTGCCTTTGTCTCCGTCGAAGAAGAATTCTGTTTGGGTGATTGTGGATCGCCTGACGAAGTGTGCGCATTTCTTGCATGTGCATACTACGTTTTCTTTGGATAAGCTGGCAGAGTTGTACATTGCTGAGGTTGTGAGGTTGCATGGTGTGCCTAAGTCGATTGTGTCGGATAGGGATCCGAGGTTCACATCGCGTTTTTGGCAGTGTTTGCATCAAGCTCTGGGTACAAGGTTGCATTTCAGTACATCCTATCATCCTCAGTCGGATGGCCAGTCTGAGCGAGTTATTCAGATTTTGGAGGATATTTTGAGATGCTGCGTGATAGAGTTCCAAGGTTCTTGGGAGAAGCATCTGCCTTTGGTTGAGTTCGCTTATAACAATAGTTATCAGGCGAGTATACAGATGGCACCTTATGAGGCTCTGTATGGGAGGAAGTGTAGGACTCCTCTGTGTTGGGCTGAAACTGGTCAAAAGTTGGTTTCGATGCCTGCTTTGTTGAAAGGAACCACCGAGAAGGTGAAGCTCATTTGTGAGCGGTTGAAGGCTGCTTCTGATCGGCAGAAATCTTACGCGGATTTGAAGCGTAAGGAGATAGAGTTTGCAGTGGGTGATCGCGTGTTCTTGAAGGTTTCGCCTCAGAAGAAGGTGATGAGGTTTGGTCGCAAGGGTAAGCTGAGCCCTAGATACATTGGACCGTATGAGGTTGTTGAGCGAGTGGGTCCTGTTGCGTATCGGTTGAGGTTACCTCAGGAGCTGGAGAAGATTCATGATGTGTTCCATGTTTCTATGCTCCGGAAGTATAGATCTGATCCTTCGCATGTGTTGCCTGTGGAGGAAGTGGAATTGAATCCGGATTTGACCTATGATGAGGAACCGGTGAAGGTTCTGGATTCAGATAGCAAAGTTCTTCGTGGCAAGACCATTGAGTTGGTGAAGGTGATGTGGAAGCATCGTGGTGTTGAGGAAGCCACGTGGGAGCGGAAGGAAGATATGTTGAAGCAGTTTCCTTATCTCTTTCCTTCAGGTAAATTTCGAGGACGAAATTTCTTAAGGGGGGGGAGAGTTGTAACGCCCCGGTTTTGGGCTTGGAAGTCTTGGGCGTTGACCGGTTGGTCAAAGTGCTGTTCGAATCGTAAGAGGTTAAATTAGGAAAGCCTAGTTCGGGTTGCATTAAAAATATGGAAAAATGTTCTAAAATCATCTTTTAATATAATTAAGTGAACTGTGAAATCAATTTTGGAAAATGAGTTTCGGAAGTGTGACATTTTGGCTAGTGACCAAAATGTAATTTTTGAAAGTTTGGTGGCTATTTTATAAAAGGTTGAAACTTTGAATCTTTAAGGAGCTATTTACCCAAAGGGAGTTTCTCCAGATTTTTCTAAGATATTTTGACTCATAATTCTGATTTTAAAGAAAACTAAAAGGAGGGAAAACTCATTTTAAGCATTTTCTCATCTAACTTCCCATTTTCTTTCTCTCTTTTTCTCTCAACCCAAACACTTCATTTCCAGAGTTTCAATTCTGATTTTCTCACCTAAAATCCTCCTTTCAACTCTCAATTGATTGCAAATCATTGAGTCTTCAAAACCTCTTCAATTGCTTCAAGTTTCATCAAGGTTTTCCATTCCAAAAAGAGGAGAAACTCAAGTTTGGAGGTAAGAACGTCCTTCTCCTCTGAACTTCAAGTTCTTTAATGAAATTCCTAAGTTTTCAATCCTAATTTGATGTTTAATTAAAGGCTTTTAAGTTGATTTATGGATCTTGGCTAATTATGCAAGATTTTGATGATTTCACATGATTTTCGTTTGATCTGTTAAATCTGTGTTTTGAGAAGTGTTTTTGATGTTAAATGATCATTAAATTGATGTGGAAATGAGTCTTGGTTGATGCAATCCCGGATAGGTTGAGTTTCCTAAGTTTAGCTTGTGTTTTAAGGTAGCTTTTGTGGTGATCTTGTGGATCTGGTGTTGCTGGAGGTATAAGGATGGTTGTAGGTTGTTTTTAGATGTTAAGTGTTGTTAATGGAAGTGTGGTTTTGCTGGTTTATGGCTGGGCTTTGATTAGAAGTGTTTCGGATGCATTTTCGGTTGTGTTTGGTGGCCGAAAATGGAGGTTTTGTGAGAGCTGCGAGTTTAGGTGCTTTCATTGTAGCAATTAATGCATGATGATGCATTAATCCTCTGCTTTAATGTGTTGAAACAGGGGAGGCATCCTTGGATCCAAGAATTGTTGATCCGGAGGCTTGTTTTGGTGCTTTGGCTTGAAGCAAAGTGGAAAATCGGTGAGTGGATTTGTGAAAATGGTTTTCGTCTTTGAAACCAAGGTTTTGGGGGCTTAGTTTAAGTCTAAACAACTTTGCTAAGCTCAAGTGTAAGTTTTCGGATTTCTCTCTAAGTGGTGGCCATGTTTTGGTGTGATGCAAAATGATGATTTGCATGTTTTGTTTACTGTTTTGAAAGCATGTTTTAGCATGTTAATTGCTGATGTTTTAGCATGATTTATGCTGATGTTTTAAGCCATGTGTTGAAGGTGACTCTAGGTAAGAGTACCTTGTTTTTATGCATTGTTTAAATGATGATTTAATGCTTTGAGATGCATGATGAAATGGCTTGGTTTAATGCTTTAAAACAGTGGATTATATGATGTATAAAGTGTATATTGGCAAGTGATGGTTTGTAAAAGTGAAGGTCACTAAGGTGGTTAAAAGTCCTTGAGTGAGCCTTGTTACCTAAGATCATCAAGGTGTTTAAAAGTCCTTGGATGAATCTTGTTGCGGACACTAAGGTGGTTAAAAGTCCTTAGGTGCTCCTTTCCATGGTGTTTAAAAGTCCATGGGGCCAAGGTGTTTAAAAGTCCTTGGGGCCAAGGTGTTTAAAAGTCCTTGGGGTGATTCAAGCTACGGACACAAAGGTGGTTAAAAGTCCTTGTGTGGTCCTCATTCATGGTGTTTACAAGTCCATGGCCAAGGTGTTTAAAAGTCCTTGGGGAAAGTTGTTGAACTTGATTTCATAAATGAAATGTATCACTTGAGCCAATATGACATGTATAGTACATTGAGATGCATGAGATGCATGATTTAATGATTATGTTGAAGCATGAGATGCTTGTTTATATGAAACGTGGAAGCATGGAATTGCTTGATTTAAAGTATGCTTTGAGCATGTACAATGGTTGTTTATAAGCATGTTTTATAAATGGTTTTTAATGCATTATTGAATGGTTTTTAAAGAGCACTCCTCACTAAGCTTTGGCTTACGCTCTCTCGTTTTCTTGATAATGCAGAGCATTAGAGTACATTGAGGGGCAGCAAGAGGAGGCAAGCAAACAAGTACAAGTAAAGCTCAATGTATGAAGGTTTTATAAGTTCTTTTAGCTTTTGGTTGATTTGGCAATGGGGGACCAATGTGTATGTTTTGGGAGGTGTTTGAGACTCCCTATGGATGTTAATTGTTGTTTGAATTGCTGGTTTTTGGTTTGGATTCCTATTGCTTGCTTATGAAGGTTTATTGCTTGAATGGTAGCCTAAATAGGAAGCATGCATTGCAAATTGGGGTTTTTCGTATGAGTTGTTTAAATGCTGAATTGATGTTGCAATTAGGGCCCTTGTATGTTGTATGGTTAAGTGATATGGTTTGGTGTTGTTAATTTGAGGTTTAAAGCATGTATGTTGCCGTTTTCTAGTCGTTTTCAGGCAGGGGTATCGGTACTCGGGCTTGCGTATCGGTACGCCTGAGCCAAATATGCACTTTTCAGCCCAGGAGTATCGATACCGTTGAACAGGTATCGATACCGTATGAGTGAAGTATCGATACTGGGGGAAAGGTATCGATACCGTTGCTAGAGTTTGGTTACTGCCTTCCCCGAGTATCGATACGACACGTGGCGTATCGATACCAGACCGTTAAAATCAGTTAAAAGTATCTTTATATGTTTTGTTTTGCTTACGTTTTGGTCATGAATCATGTTTGTTCAATTGTATGAGTTTGGAATGTCCGTTTGAGCTGAACTTTCACAGAGAAGCATGGAACCTGATTAATTTCAAGATGGTAACTTTAATTTGGGTTAAGTCCCTTAATTTATCAGAATTTACAATTTGGTCCCTAATGTTGTAACTTGTTCAATTGGGTCCCTGTTTGATCTCTGATGTTTGTGATCTTTTAGTATGTTGTTTGTATGATCATAATTAAGGTTAATGTGCATCTAGATAAGATTAAAAAGAAAAAAAAAGGGTCGTTAATCAAGGTTGACTTTCGGGTTGACTTTGGTTTTCCCCGTGTGACTTTCTTAATTCGGGTCAACCGTCCAGACCGGGTTAAGGGGGTTACAAGTTAAATCGAGCCTTATAGTATCGAATCGAAGCCAAAAAGAGGAAATACAAAAATAAGCATTAAAGTATTCAAAATTTGTTCCTTCTTGTCCCCTAAGAAACTATTCGAATTCTTCCTTGTTAAGTAAGCAAGAATTCGAACATCACCTTGATAAATAAGTATCAATTCGAACCTTTCTTGCAAAAATAAACAAAAATCTGAATTCTTCTTGTTGGATAAGCTTCCATTCGAACACTATCTTGAGTGTTAAGAGACATTCCAAACCTTTCTTAAGCTATAAGTAATCTATTCTATTGATAGATAAAAGCCAACTTCCATTTTGCTACAATTGTCTTACAACTTGAATACGATTTCGATTTAAGCATCCCGTCGTTGAAAGCTTCGATTTTCTCAAAGATTGATCTTCAATCAGTCTACTATCAAATAAAAGTGAAGGATGAAGACGTCCCTAACACAACTTTTTGTACTTGATATGATCACTTTGAATTTCTTGTTATGCTTTTCGGATTGATGAATGCTCCTGCCGTATTCATGGACCTGATGAACCGAGTGTTCAAACCCTATCTTGACAAGTTCGTGGTTTTTTTCATTGATAATATGCTTGTCTATTCCCGGAATAAGGAGGAACATGTTAAACACCTCCGAATTGTTCTGCAGACACTTCGAGATCGTCAATTGTTCGCCAATTTCTCCAAGTGTGAGTTTTGGATATCGGAAGTCACTTTCCTTGGTCACGTAATATCTGTCGAAGGCATCAAAGTCGACCTTAAGCAAATACAAGCAATTGTTGATTGGCGACCTCCGAAGAATGTTAGTGAGGTTCACAGTTTTCTCGATTTAGTCGGTTACTACAGGAGATTCGTTAGAGGCTTTTCTACGATCTCCTTACCGCTAACTAAATTCCTCCGCAAAGATCAACCATTTAATTGGTTCAAAAATCAGCAAAGGAGCTTTGACTAATTGAAGCAAGTGTTGACTCATGCTCCGGTTTTAATCCAACCCGAGTCGGGTAAAGAATTCATGGTCTATAGTGACGCCTCTCATTCGAGATTAGGCTATGTTTTGATGCAAGGCGACAATGTTATGGCATACACATCTTGGCAATTGAAGCCACATGAACTCAATTTCCCGACACACGATCTTGAATTAGCCGCCATCGTCTTCGCTCTTAAAATCTGGAGAAACTATCTCTACGGTGAAAAGTGACACTTGTTTACCGACCATAAGAGTCTCAAGTAGCTACTTACTCGGAAGGATCTTAATCTCAGACAACGAAGATGGATGTAATTGTTGAAAGATTACGATCTAATCATCGACTATTATCCCGGGAAAGCCAATGTGGTTGTGGATACTCTCAGTCAAAAACCGACCCTCGGTAAGACATTCTAGCCTTAAACCATTCAAATTTTACCTTGCTCAATAAGCCATGGTTCGAATTCTTTCTTGCTTAAGAAGTAACTATTCGAATTTGCCTTATCATCTAAGTAACCCAGTTGAATTGTTGATTCGTAGCTTCTTTGACAATCAACACTCATTTTCGACTCTCTAAAGCTCGGAACTATCTATCTGAATTGCAATTTCAGTCCAATATCACCTCTAAGATTAAAGAACTTTATAAAGTTGACCCAAAACTCAAGAAGATCGCTTCTAAGCTTTAGTCTAATTCCTACTTCTCGCTTAAGTCAAATGATCTCCTCTATTTTAAAGATAGAGTTTGTGTTCCTGACAACAAGGAATTGCAAGAAGAGATATTAAAAGAAGCATATCAAAGTTCATTTTCAATTCACCATGGATCGGTTAAGACGTACAAGGACCTAAAGCCCTTGTATTGGTGGCCCAGAATGAAATTAGCCATCAATTACTATGTCTCGAAGTGTTTGAATTGCCAACGTGTAAAAGCCGAGCACCAAGTCCCTACCAAATTACTCCAAACTCTCGAATTTCCACAATGGAAATGGGATTGAATCACAATGGATTTCATATCTGGTCTTCCTTGCTCTCCAAGAAAGTGTGACGTTGTTTGGGTAAACGTCGATAGATTCACCAAATCTGCCCATTTCATTCAAGTCCATATAAACTATAGTTTGGAAACTTTGGCCAATCTCTACATCTCAGAAATCATCCGTTTGCACAAAGTTCCCATCTCAATTGTCTCCGATCGAGATACCCGATTCACAGCTCGTTTCTAGCGGGGTCTTCAATGAGATCTTTGCACCAAGTTGAATCTGAGTACAGATTTTCATCCGCAAAGTGTCGAACAATCCGAGCGAGTGATTCAAGTCTTGGAAGACATGCTTTTGGCTTGTATCATTGACTTTGGAAAGAATTGGGAAAAGTCGCTACCATTAGTCGAGTTTGCTTACAACAACAACTTCTAATCCTTGATTAAAATGGCTCCTTTTGAAGAACTGTATGGTAGATGGTGCTGAACCCCTCTATGTTGGTCTGAACTCAGTGATAACAAAGTGTTAGGGCCCCAATTGCTTCTGGAAATCGAAGAACAAGTCCAAATCATCCACTCTTGATTGAAACAAGCCTTCAATCGTCAAAAGTCCTACGTTGATCTGAAAGGTAGAGATATCCAATATGAAGTTGGAGATAAAGTCTTTCTCAAAGTCTCCTCGTGGAAGAAAGTGTTCCGATTTGGCAAAAGAGGGAAGTTAAGTCCTCGTTTCATTGGACCGTTCGAAGTGATTGAAAGAATTTGTCTGGTGGCTTATCGACTCGCACTTCCTCCTAACATCAATAAAATTCATAATGTCTTCCACGTCTCGATGCTCAAACGATATCGATTTGATCCATCACACATTCACGAACCTAAAGAAGTTGAGTTGAACCCTAATCTATCCTACGAGGAAGAACCCGTTCAAATCCTCGATAGAGAAATCAAACGACTCCCCAAAAAGAATATACCACTTGTATAAGTTCTTTGGAGTAATCACAAAGTCGAAGAGGCTACGTGGGAACCCGAGGATACAATGCAAAAACAATATCCTCATCTATTCAATTCAGGTAAATTTGAGGGCGAATTTATTTTTTAAGGGGGTGAGTTGTCACACCCTAAAAATACCCTAGTTGAAAAATCCCTAAGTTAGTTAATAAAGAAGGTAAAAATAGGTTGTGAACTGAAATGTGGTGCAAAAACGGGTTGCAACATAAAATGTGGCGCAAGCATAGTGTAACCTGAAATCTGGTGAAAAAACGGGTTGTAACCTAAAATGTGGTGCAAGTATAGTGTAACCTGAAATATTGTGCAAAAATGCTTTGTAACCTAAAATGTGGTGAAAGTATAGTGTAACCTGAAATATGGTGCAAAAACGGGTTGTAACCTAAAATGTGGTACAAGTATAGCGTAACCTGAAATATGGTGTAAAAAGAGGTTGTAACCTAAAATGTGAAACGACTTTGAGAAAGTTAAAGGACCAAGAAAGTGGGTTATTAGTAGGATAACCTATAATACGTTGTATCACCTAAGATAGTGGGTTATTAGTGGAATATTAACATGAACAAAATAAGTCCATGTGTCCTTCCTTGGAATACAAGGCTAACAAGTGTATAACACCAAAAAAAGAATTATCATCCTCCTTTCATATCTCCACCGAAACCAAAGAAACCAAATAGAGAGAGAGAAAGAGTTTAGAGAAAAGAAGAAATCTGGAGAATTTAGAAAGCTTGAACAAGGATTCTAGAGGGCTGGAAATTAAACATTAGATGCATGCATGTTTATAAGAAACCCAAGTAAGTGTTCTTGTGCTTAACCGATTTCTACTCTATTTTTTATTGTTGTTAGGGTTTTTAATTCTGGAAATTTATGCTTGAAGGTGTTAAAATAGTTACGAGAAAATGTAGAAGTAGATAGTAAAATAAGATTAGGTGGTGGAAGCCAAGAAAATAAGTTAGAACATAAATCTTTCCAGCACTGCTCTGTTCTGGACATTAACCTTTAAAAATTCACCAAAAATAAAATAAAAGGAATTTAGACTTGAAATTTGGATAGAAAATACTTGGGTATGTTTAAAAATCTGGAACTAAAATTGTGGAGGTACAAACTGTCCAGAACTGCAAAAATGGCCTATGTTTAAATAATAAACTGTATTGATTGAGAAATGAGAAAAATATGTACCAAACATGGTTTTAAAGCTGAGTGAATAAGCTTTTTGGAATGTTAAAGTAATTGAAATTTGGACTTGTGAGTAAAACGTTATAGCTAATATAGTGACTAGTGCTCAAACTTCTAGATTAGGGACAATTTACATGTTTAAGTGTTTGTGATTGTATAAATGAGTCTGTATGCTTGAAATGAGTTCTAATATGAATTGTATATGTTGTGTTTGAATGTTTAGGACCAAGACTTTGAGGAAACCTTAGAGGATTCAAGAGTTGGGTACCCAAATATAAAGGACAAGGGCATAGTGATCAAGGAAACAACCTAGCTTGGAGTATTGTGAGTGTAGTTAAACTTCAGGGTTAAGACTAGTGTCCTAACCAAATGTTTTTATTTTGTTATATAATGATTTATAAGCATGAAATGAACTTAAATAATATTTGGTAATGATCTAAGGGAAGAAGGTTGAATGGAAAGATAATTGCTACGTTTGTGATATATGATCCATGCCCATGATTGATGAGCTAATTTAACATAATGAGATGAACTTACATGTGATTTTAGGCTACTACTTTTGGATGAATTCATGATTAAAATGGAATGATATCCTTGATGGAAATTTCTTGAATGATGACCGTGAATAGGTCTAGTGTATTGGTGACATGACCATGTTGTATGATCTTGTAATTGTTTGATAATCACTTGGTTGTGCTTGCTGGAAATTAAATGACATAATAAGTCTTTTGTTGACTAGTAGTCCTTAGGTAGAAGGGCATGCCTTAGAGTCTAGAGCTCCTCTGATATTAGTACTTTGAGTACTCTCTGTTGGTGTTGTTAACACCTTGTATAATTAATTCTTTGAGCATCTTCTGCTGAACGTGTGATTACTTTGAATTGGTGTAAGACACCTTGATGCATTGAGCATCCTCTGATTTTGATGCATTGTGCATCCCCTGAATTGGTACTTTGTACCTAAAGAGACTTGATTACCTAGTTCTACTAAAATACCAAGGCAAAATATGATATGTACTTGGAATAAGACAACAAATGAAATATGTGATATCTTTGATATGTGTTTATGATCATATGATATGTTACGAGTCAATGCTTTGTGTGATTAATTGCTGGATTGTTACATTGATGCCAATATGTCTACACGTTTATTTGTTGTATACAAGATTCTAAAACTAGCTAAGTATGACTTGAGCATGTTTAAACTAGCTAGGTGATGCTTGTGTAAAATGGAGCCTAGCTAGGTAATCTTGGCAAATGGAAATAAGACATTTAAAAGACTCAACTATTAGATTTAAGTACTACCTCACTAAGTACATTATTTTTACTTATCACTCTTTGTTTCCTTCTTCCCAAAACTACAGGTTGTTCTAATTCCGAAGCTAGCCTAATTTGACCCGGGAGCTAATCACAAGCCAAAGTAAAGTATGATATATAACCTTTTGTTTAGACTCCTAGGAGGTGGCATAGATATGTGTATCTAGTGTGTCACATGCATTTGAACTTTGTATATATGTGTAGTTGGAATATGTAAGACATATGGATAATGGTTGGTAATGGTTAATCTAACTATGTTTGACATGTTAATGTCTATGTTTTTAAATGTATATATGTTGTATTAATGTTTTCTTAAAGCTTCATTTTAATCTTGTATATGCCTTGGATTGATATATGTGATACAAGTATATGTTTAACATGTTATGTTTATTGATTGGTTAGGTGTAAATGTATCTAGAACTTCATGTTTGTTGTCTAGATCGAATGGGTGAAATAATAATTGATCAATGCTTCTTGATCTTTAATTGATTCAAATGATACATATAGGTCTAGGAATGTGAATTGCATCTAGTGTTATCATTGAATATATGATTGAATTGATCTTAATACTTTTTATTAGTTCTAATGGCCATGGGGGTTTAGTGTCCTATTCGAATAGATGATGATATGAAAGGTGTATAGTTTGTATACATGTTCACTTGATGTTTGAATAACGTTGATGTTAGAATGATATTGAAATTAGCAAATGTGTATATAATTAGATAAGCTCAAATAGGTTGATCCTGTACTGTTGATTATTGTGTATGTATGTATGTAAGATTTGTTTAGTTTAGGTTTAAGTTTCTTTGGTTTGTTATGAAACATATATGACATGTAAGATTTGTTTAGCCTCGTATGAACTTGATGTATGTGTGTGTGTGTGGGGGGGGGGTGCGTACGTGCGTGCGTGCGTGCGTGCGTGCGTACGTGCGTGCGTGCGTGCGTGCGTGCGTGCATGCGTGTGTGTGTGTGTGTGGTTGTATGTATGTATGTGTGTGTGTGTGTGTATGTGTGTATGTGTGTGTGTGTGTGTGTGTGTGTGTGTGTGTGTGTGCGTGTGTGTGTAAACACATATATTCAAGGATCACTTTACACAATATCACTTGCCAATATAATTCTCATTTAGTATAAACCTCTCTGTTTTCAAAGCATTCACAACGAGCCATGTTCCCAAGCATCAAGCCATGCTTCAGAAAACATGTATAAACACATATATACAAGGATCACTTACCTTGTGCATCCTTCAACAATATGGCATCATAAACAACAAATCACTTACTCAAAATCATGCTTTAAAATTGTAGGTAAACACATATAAAACCAAGTGCATCCACAAGCTTATAATAGCACAATCTGAGGGAGAAAAATCACTTTACTTACTTCTGAACTTAGTAAAGCGTTTCAAGCTTACACTAAATTCCCAAAACCACTTTTAAGATGTTTCAAGGATGGAAATCCCATTTCCACTCACCGACTCGTGAAACCTCAATCACCGACGTGAAAATCAAGCATTCGAAGTCCCTAGAACTTCACCAAATGCATCCAAAGAATCCTCCCCTATTTATACCACACAAGAACATAGGATTAATGCATCTCAATGGATTAAAACCACCAACAAACACTAAAATCCGCAACTCTACCCAAAGGCACTAAAAAAGCCTATCTGAAACAACCGAAAACTCAATCGATCTTACTTGAAACTTAACCCAGCCACCAACAAACACTTCCATCACATTTTAACCATAAATCAACATCCAAAAACAGCCTAATATCATCCTTATACCTCCAGCAACTCAGATTTCACATTTGCAAGCTAAAAACCAAAAACTAACAACCTAGACAATTGGAGATCTCAATGATTTCGGGATTATTATGATCAACACTCATTATCAAAATCATTTAACATCCAAATTGACTTTAAAGTCATTCTCAAACCAATCAAAACATTGCCCAGACGAAAATCACATTTAATCTCATCTTCTAGCATGTTTTCGGCATTTTTACCAAATCGACATTAAAGCCTCAATTAAAAACCCAAATCAAGAGTCAAATACTTTGGAATTTCATTAAAGAACCTTGATTAGAGGAGTACCACGAAATTACCTCTAGTCGTTGCTTTTCTTCCAATAAGCAAGTTTTCAACTCATGAAGCTTTAAGGAAATCTTGTAAATCGTTGAGAAAAATCTTTGGAAAAAAGTTATAAATCAAAAGAGCAAAAGAATGAAACAAAATTCTAGAAATTGAGAGAGAAGAGTAAATGACTGGCTGAAGAGAGAAGGAGAAATAGAAAAGTTACGTCAAAAATGATTTAACCAAATAACTACCTCATTTTTTAATAAAATCTCTCTCCTCAACTTTAATTAAAACATTATAATCACATGCCAATTAAAAGAAAATGCTTAATTTCCATAAAGCTCCCTAAAGATTCTAAGAATTTGACTCTTCTTTGAAAATCATACTTTTTACAGAGTTTTAAATCTTTACATTTCAGTCACTGCCCAAAATGTTCATGTCCCAAAATCCATTTTGTAAAATTGATTTTATCAAACCCATCTATATGATTTTAGATGATATTAGAAATTTTACCATATTTTTACCTTACCTCGAATCATGATTTCCCATAATCGATTATAAAAGCTCGAATCTCAAATTTCAGGTTCGACCAAATTAAACTGATACCTAAAACATCTAGGCCCAAAACCGGGGCGTTACAAGGTTGGTGTCCCATCTCCATCCAAGTACCGTAAAGATCGAGCAGATTGGTGTTCTGTCTCTCGTTAGTGGGTTAAGCATCTAACCGATGTTGGGGTTGTTGTCCTCGTTGGTTGTGATTGTACCATTTTTCTGGTTAGGATGGCTTGAAGTGTTATGAGAGCACATGTTGAATCGGTGCATCAGATATGATACTTTGAGAATGGAACTTTATAAATGATCACTTGTAAGCCAATATAATCGTGGATGTATCATGTTTTGTATAATGTGATTTATACATGGTTTCTCTTTAAACTTTGCATATGGTATGTTATGCATGGGAAGGCTTAAATTGAGATTGGTAATGTGAATTGCTATGATGTTATGATACATATTGCGTATGGTCTAATATGCTGCTTTTTGATTGGTGAAAGTGCATGATTTTAAGGGCACGATGGTTTTTAAATGATGATTTGAAGTAATTGAAATGAGATTTCAATGTGCTTTGCAAAGTGGTTTTAAAATGCATTTAAGGTGTTTTATTTTTTAGCACTCCTTACTAAGGCTTGTGTATTTACGTTATCTTTGTCCATCAATGCAGACAATTAAAGCTTGGAAGGCAGCGAGGGGCAAGGGACCAACTAAGACTTCGTTAACCGATAGTACGTTTTTAGGTTAGACTATGAGTAATAAGGGTAATAGGGAACCTGTTGTGTTTTTTGGAGATATGTTTAAACTCTTGTTTGAGCACGTTTATATTGATGTTTTGGACTTGTAAATGGCCTTCAATATTTGGATTATGCTTTGCTATCGTTTTTGGTATCTTGCTTGAAGTGGTTTTAGGAAGCATGCCTATATATTTCCTTTTGAAGCATGATGATATAAAATTATGTTGAATACCATGTTTGATTGAGGATCTTTCCTTAGATATGTTATGAATTGTTGGTAAAATGGAACTGCAAAACTGGCTATTAGCACTGACTGGAAAAATATAAAAACAGAACGTAAAGATGTGAACCGTGTCGTGGTATGGTGGCCACTGCCTTAGAAACAAAACTGCCCCGAACAGTGTAGTCGCTTCACGGGCAGGCTGTCCCTCGAGGTGCACACGGACGCATGCAGCACCTCTATTTATAGGCTGGGAATCATGTCTATAAAAAGGTGCATGCAGCACCTCTATTTATAGGCTGGGAATCATGTCTATAAATGACATTTCACTGCTCACATAATTACAGAATTAAATTTGTATAACAACAATCTTAAACCTGCTGTAACAACTTCACATAATCACCATTTTAATTATGTAATAATCATGCAATAACAGTGCTGTTACACCTTGAATTTGACTGAAAAACAGTGTAAATTCATCCACTGAACAGACTGTATATATTTGAATAAAATAAATTCGGATGGATTCAAACAGTTTTATCAAGAGCCTATAAATAAGAAAAAATTCTTTCACATATAGTCTTTTGTTCATAATAAAATTCCTACGAATTTTCTCCAAAAAGAATATATATACGCGCGTACGTGTCGAAGACACGTGTTACCCGAGCCCGAGCCCGAGCCGAGCCGGACGGCGGCGGCGGCGGCGCACGAGGACTTCCCTTGTTCTTTCCCACTCAACAAGGGAGGGAGGAAGCATGGGTATAAATACCCTTCCCTAGCTATTTTCCCAACCAATGTGGGATATAGCTTTGGTAACTCTTGAAGCATTACCAACATGAATGTCTTAGAAGAATGATTAAGAGGATTGTTTGTCCTAATTGTATTTTAAACCAGCAAAAATGGGCATTTTAGGCCCAGGCACATTAGTACACGGCTACCTGTATCAATACGGTAAAGCCATTTCAAGCATGTCGTATTGGTACAATGAGTACCGTATCAATACAGTCTTAGTGTAATTGGCTGGGCAAATCGGTAAGATTTTGAGCCACTGGAATTTTGGATATGAAAACCGTATCGATACGATGCTTAGTGTACCGATACGGTGACAGGTAAATTAGTTGTTTAGGATCTTTTTGAGGTTCCATTTCTTTACGGTTTGGTCCATAATTGCTATCCATGCAATTAAAAGAGTTTGAATGATTGGATTCAGTTGAGATTTATTAGAGTGGCATGAAACATGTCTAATTAAATTATGGTAATTTTAATTTGGTTAAGGTCCCTAATATTTTCTGAAATTACAAATTGGTCCCTAACATATGTTTGTAATCAATTGAATATCTAATTGTTGTTTGTTGAATTGAGGTTTCTTCCGCTACGTGTTCTAATCACATAGTATAATGATGTTCATCTAAAAAAGATAAAAAAAATTAATGTAACCCCCTTAGCCCGGCCTAGACGGTTGACCCGAACTACGAAGATTACACGGGGAAAACCAAAGTCAACCCGAAAGTCAACCTTGATTAACGACCCTTTTTTTTCTTTTTAACCTTGTCTAAATGCATATTAACCCTAGGTGTACTCTTGAGATAAGCATACTAAAAAATCACAGCAATCGGAAAACAATAAGGGACTCAGTTGCACAACATACGAATTTAGGGACCAATTTGTAAATTCTGGAAAATAAGAGGACTTTACCAATTTTTAAGTTACCATTATGAAATTAGTCATGTTTCATGCTTCTCTGTCAAATTTCATCTCAAACGGACTTCTCAAACTCAATCAATTGCATATACAAAAATCAGGACTGAAACGTAAAGCTTGCAAACCTCAAAACCATTCAAATCAGTGCCCAACGGTCAAGTGTTTCGAAACGGGTCTAGACCGTTCAGAAACACGGCTTGGCAGTAGCCAAAGTGTTTTGAAACACCTCTGCCCGTTTCGAAACACCCAGGCCAAAACATGCACCTGTTTCGAAACAGACAAGGGTGTTTCGAAACACCCTGCCCAGAAACAGCAGAAAAGTCTGTTTTACACTCTTACGACCCACCAAACACGTACATATGACCCCCATATCATGCCAACAAGTCATCAAACATTATAGGAACACATTTGCATCATCAAAGCTCAATCACGGCCTCAAATAAGAAAAACCACAAGTCTAAAGGCATGCATCCTATATTGAAAAGCAAGCAATCATCAAATCTTCAAAACAAATACCAAACGGCCATTTACATGTTCCAACATCATCATAGGCATTAAACCAAACTTAGGGAGTCCAAAACATCTCCCAAAAACACAATCTAGTTTCCTATTGCCAAATACCAAAAGCTAATAGTGTTGTGAAAATAGTCACCATACGTGATCTTAGACTTTCACTTGGATCCTTGACCTCCTTGCTGTCCTTAAAGCACTTCAATGCTCTGCATTATTGGTTCAAGAAAGAGAGAGCGTAAGCACATATGCTTAGTGAGAAATGCTCTAATGAAACAACACAATAATGCACTTTGTAAAAACACCTTTCCAAGGCCCTTAATTTCAAAACATCATTTATCATGCATCTATGCACACAAACCAAGCATCTCATGCTTCAATACATCAACATGTCATATTGGCTTTCAAGTGATAATCCATAACCATTTTTCAACTCAAAACACAATTGGATACGCGGATTACAAGCGTTGTCCCATACACTTCATACACACTACCAAACACTCAAGGTGGAGTTTACCGGTACAATCACAACCCTCAACACCCGTGATGGAGTCTGCGGTACAATTACAACCCCTCCACATCACTCATTGGTAGTTGTATAACATCACTAATGAGAACACGGGACACACAACACAAGATCCTCACATGGCATTTTAACTACCATTATGATCTTAGACATCTCGTTAGTGTACTTGGATGGAGTTTGTAACGCCCCGGTTTTGGGCTCAGAAGTTTTGGGTGCTGACCGGTTCGGTCAAAGTGCTGATCGAATATATAAGAGTGAATTTAGGAAAGCCTAGTTCGGGTTGCATTAAAAATATGGAAAAATGTTCTAAAATCATCTTTTAATATATATAAGTGAACTGTGAAATCAATTTTGGAAAATGAGGTTCGGAAGGTTGACATTTTGGCTAGTGACCAAAATGTAATTTTTGAAAGTTGCGGGACAGTTTTATAAAGGATTGAAACTTTGAATATTTAAGGAGCTATTATTCAAAAAAGGATTTCTCCAGATTTTTCTAAGATATTTTAAGGCTCAAATCTGATTTTAAAGATTTAGAAAAGGAGGGAAATCATTTTAACTAAATTTCCAACAAACTTTCCATTTTCTCTCAAATTCTCTTTTCTCTCATTTTCTCTCAACCCAAACAAAATTCTCCAGATTTCTTTCTCTGATTTTGACATCTAAATCTCTCCTTTCAACTCTTATTTGATTCCTAATCTTCTCATCATCAAAACCTCTCAAATTACAAGTTGATTCATCAAGCTTTTTGGCTCTAAAATGGAGAAATTCAAGTTTGGAGGTAAGAACGTCCTTCTCCTCTAAACTATCAGTTCTTTACTGAAATTCCTAAGTTCTCAATCCTTGATTTATGTTTTATTAATGGCTTTTCAATTGAGATCTTGATTTTTGGCTAAAATGCAAGATTTGGTGATTTTGGTGAAAATTTCGTGTGATCTGTTTAAGCAGGGTTTTGAGGTGTTAAATTGATATTAAATGAATGCTAAAATGATTAGAAGTTGAGGTTTAATCAATGCAATCTCGGATAGGTTGAATTTCCTAAGTTTGGCTTGAGTTTTTGGTTGTTTTTGGAGTGTTTTTGGTGATCTGTTATACCTGGAGGTATAAGGACGTGGTTGTGATCATTTTGCATGTTATTTGATGTATAAAAATGGTTAGAAGTGATGGATCTTGGCTGGGTTAAGTTTTGGAAGTGTTTGGAGGTGATTTCGGTTGTGTTTGGTAGCCAAATTGTTAGATTTGTGATGAGCAGCGAGTTGTGTTGTTGTGGCTGGTGTTTTAATGCATAAGGATGCATTAATGTTCTGTTTTTGTGTGCTTGAAACAGGGGAATTGGATCCGTGAGCTTTGGAGGTGTTTTTCGGAAGCTTGGAAAGCTTGTTGGCTAGTCTTGTTTGGTTATTGGTGAGTGAAGTTGGGATTTCAGCTTTTGAAACAAGGTTTGAAGGTTTTTGGGAGCTTAGTTTAAGTCTAAACAACTTTGCTAAGCTCAAGAGTAAGTGATTGGGTTTTTGCTCTTGAATTGTGTGTGATTTGGTTTTAAAATCAAATGTGATTGATGATTGATATGCATGTGTTTTGCATGGTTTAAATTCTGTTTTGTAAGCATGTTTTAGCATGGTATAATGCTGGTTTTGAAAGCCTTTTGAGAAGGATGCTCAAGGTAAGAGATCCTTGATTTTGTTTATGGAAATTGTGATTTTGATGCATAGTGTTGCATGTTGATCAATGGCTTTGTATGATGCTTAAAAACAGTGAATTGATGATGATTAATGATGGTTTGCATATTGGTTATGCATGTGAATCATTGGATTAATGATGTAATGGTTTTGCATATTGGTTATGCATGTGAAACATTGGGCTAATGATGTGATAGCTTGCATTATGTTCATGCATGTGGAACATTGGATAATATGGTAAGATGGTTATATTGGCAAGAGGTGTAAATGGTTCTTGGTTCGTTGATCGGATATAATTAGCCGGCTATAGGATTGGGTGCACCGTGAATAAAGTCGCCTTGAAGGCGGAGTGGTCAGGTGTGGACCGGATAGGCTCCCCTCAAGTATTCCTAACGAGATGAGGTCAGTGGAGGTTGTTGCCCACGGGAGGACCTCGGTTGCTTAAGGTCAGTGGAGGTTGTTGCCCACGGGAAGACCTTGGTTGAGTAAAGGTTATAAGGTGGTTAAAAGTCCTTATTTGAGAACCTTGTACTTGTTAAGATCACAATGGCAGTGGTTAAGTCCATGTGTGGATCTTGTGTGTGATGTCCCGGATCTCGTTAGATGATGTCTACAACTGCCAATCGGTTATGCAAAGGTTGTATGGTGGTTAAAAGTCCATACGGGAAGACCTTGTGCATGTCAAGGGTGTATGGTGGTTGAAAGTCCATACATGGGAACCTT
The DNA here is from genome assembly GCA_958450335.1 of Hibiscus tridactylites. NCBI lineage: Eukaryota > Viridiplantae > Streptophyta > Magnoliopsida > Malvales > Malvaceae > Hibiscus > Hibiscus tridactylites. Next base: position 58,206,195 of record OY288267.1, on the reverse strand, counting down.
GAGGAAAAGCTAAGGTTGTATGGTGTTTAAAAGTCCATGCATGGGAACCTTAGGATGTTGAGGTCAGTGGAGGTTGTTGCCCACAGGAAGACCTTGGATTGGGTAGTGTGTAGGGAGCGTTGGGACACGCTCGGAATCCGCGTATCCGATCGGGTTGTGGTGTTGGAAAGTGAATGTGGTTGATCTTATGGAAGCCAATATAATGTTCTTGATCTTAATGATGCATGGTTGCATGTGAAGCATGAGATGCTTGAGATGATGCATGGTTGCATGTGAAGCATGAGATGCTTGAATTGATGCATGGTTGCATGAGAAGCATGCGATGCTTGAAATGATGCATTGTTGCACGAAAAGTGTATGATGCTAGTGATGGCATGTTTACTTGTTAAGTTGTACAAGTGTTGGTAATCATTTGGTAAATGATGTATGAGAGCATGAAATATCTATGTTGCATTGGAGTCTTGAATGACTTGTTTTAAAGGCATGTGATGATGATGTTATGGTTTTATGTTGCCTTGGTTAAATGAATAAGATGTTTATTTGAGTAATGGTTTTTAAATGGTTTCTTGCTTGAAATGGTTTTCAAGGTTAAGAAAGGTTTGTTGTGAAATGGAAGTGTTTTCCATGGTTTTGATTAAGCTTGGCATATGGTGTTTATGCATGTTTTGAGCTTGATGTTGGAAAGGTTTTCAAACATGGTTTTGGTAATCAAATCGGGTTTGTTTTAAAGTGTTTTAAAGACCCGCTGCATTGATGGTGTTTTGGTTTTGAGCATTCCTCACTAAGCATTTTGTGCTTACGCTCCTTTTTGTCCATCAATGCAGATTCTTGAAGTTTGGACAGCAAGGAGCAAGGGATTCAAGGTGGACTCCAATGGAGATGTATGTCTCGGTGAATAGCTATAGTTAATAAGGGCAATGGGGTAGAATCTATCGGATTGATGTGTATGTGATCGTATATGTTGATCATGTTGTTTAAGAATGTTTAAATGATGTTGCTATGTTGTTGAACATGTGTTGGCTTAATTGAGGTTGCTTTGGAAAGGTTTATGCTTAAATGGATAGCTTGAGTAGGAAGCATGCCATTGAATTTGGGGCTTTTCTTATGTGTTGGCTATATGTTGAATTGGTGATGCATTTATGGTCCCTGCATGTTGAATGATCATGTGGTATGGTTTGGTGATGTTAATTGGATGTTTGATGCATGATTGTTGATGGTTTTGAGTTGAAATCAGGCAGGGGTATCGGTACTCGGGCTTGTGTATCGATACGCCTGAGCCAAATATGCTCGTTCCTGCCCAGGCGTATCGGTACGGTTGAACAGGTACCGATACCGTATGAAGGCCGTATCGATACTGGGAAACTCGTATCGATACCGCTGCTGAGGTTTGGTTACTGCCTTCCCCGCGTATCGATACGACACGTGGCGTACCGATACCGGACCGTTAAATTCAGTTAAAAGTATCTTTTGATGTTTTGTTTTGTTTGCGTTTTGGTCCTGAATCTTGTTTGTGCAATTGCATGAGTTCGGGAGGTCCGTTTGAGCTGGAATTTGGCAGAGAAGCATGAAACATGATTAATTTCAAGTTGGTAACTTAAAATGTGGTTAAGTCCTTAAAGTTTCAGAAATTACAATTTGGTCCCTAAAGTTGTAATTTGTTCAATTGGGTCCCTGTTTGATCTCTGATGTTGTGATTTTTGAGCATGGTGTTTGTGTGATCACACCTAAGGTTAATGTGCATCTAGACAAGTTTAAAAAGAAAAAAAAAAGGGTCGTTAATCAAGGTTGACTTTCGGGTTGACTTTGGTTTTCCCCGTGTAATCTTCGTAGTTCGGGTCAACCGTCTAGGCCGGGCTATGGGGGTTACAGAGTTTACGGTACCATTACAACCCCTCAACATCCAAGGCGACTTTATTCACGGTGCACCCAATCCTATAGCCGGCTAACTATATCCGATTCAAGTACTTTTAAACCAACACATCACTTGCCAATATACATCATTTACCATCATCAATCCACTGTTTTTAAGCATTAAACAAAGCCATTAAATAATCATGCATCACTATGCACCAAACCACATTTATCAATGTTCAAATCAAGAATCTCTTACCTTGAGCATCCTTCAACACATGGCTTACAAAACCAGCATTAAACATGCTAAAATATGCTTTCAAAATAGAATTTAAACATGCGAAATAAACACATTGCATTCAACCATCTCATGGTTCATCAAAAAGAGAGTTTCTCCGAAAACTTACTCTTGAGTTCAGCTAAGTTGTTTAGACTTAAACTAAGCTCCCATAACCTTAAAACATTGGTTTCAAAGCTGAAAACCAAACTTCACTCACCGATTCCGTTTCACAAGCTTGCCGAAACGCCGATCAAGCCTCCGGATCAACACCACAAGGATCCGAAGATGTCTCCCCTCTAAATGTGGATTTCTCCTTGTTTAGAGCCAAAATCCTTGAAAATTCAATAAGCAAATGATGAGGATTTGGTGTAGAAATAATTAGGAATCATTTAGGGATTGAAATCTCAACTTAAGGTGTGAAAATCAAAGGAAAAATTGATGTGGAAATGTGTTTGGCTGGGGGAATTTTGAGAGAAAATGAAATGGGAAAATTTTGGCAAAAGTTAGTTATGAAACCAAAATATCTCTTTTCCCTCTTTTCGTTTTATTAAATAACATTAAATGTGTCTTTAAAATTTAAGAAAAAACTGGAGAAACCCTCCCTTGGGTAAATTAGCTCCTTAAAGATTCAAAGTTTCAATCCTTTTAAAACAGTCACCAACTTTTCAAAAATTACATTTTAGTCACTAACTTGAAATGTCATATTTCCAAACCCCATTTTGTAAAATTGATTTCACCACTCTCTTATATATAATAAAAAGGATTTTTAGATATTTTTCCATATTTTTAATGCATCCCGAACTAGGCTTTCCCTAAAAACCACCTTTTATATTCGAACCGTAATTTAAACCGGTCTGGTTCAGACCCTAAACTTCCAAGCCCAAAATTGGGGTGTTACAATTAAGGTCATATATTGAGGTAAACCTTCCCGGTATACTTTAATACTCCCCGTGTGACCCGTTTAGTTCAGTCTCGTTTCTAGGCCGGGTTGAGGGGGTTACAATCTTGAACTTTGTTCTTCAAATTTCCACAATTCTTGGTTGTATGACTCGAGCTTCCTAAATGATAATTGCATCTAAATGAATATTGTAACCTTTCGGATAAGGAGGTTCTTTCGGTATAGATTAAACCGGGGTGATAAGTTCTCTTTTAACAAGCATCGGAAGTAACTCGGTGTATTTCACTAGAATTAAAACATGATTATTCACATCTCTTACTTCTCGGGCTTTTTCTTGACTTGCTACCACTTTCGTCGAGCTTGACTCAATTATACCTTCAACGTGTTTGTTGATGTGAATAACATCTTGGTGCAAACTCGAGTATTTTCTAGATCCGCCATGTTCAAGGGTAGAACTTTGACCATCAAGCTTCATGTTTTGTTACTTGTCCAATTCTTCTTTTGATTCAACAGCCCCTTTCTCTTTAGCCATTGCAAGAATCATGTTCATCATTTCGGCCATTCGCTTCTGCAACTCTTGTATCTCATTTCGCTCTTCACCGATGCGAGTATCATTTGATATGATTGGACTAAACCTTTTGATGAGCCCTTTCATGTTTGTCTCCGATGTATGTTTACGACATAACCCCAAATTTACACTCATTTCTATTTGATCACAAAAGCTTATATCCATTATGAACGATGTAACTCCCCGGTTTTATGCTGATTAGAGATTAAAAAATGGGAAAATATCCTAAAATCATTATTTAATATATGGATGATTTTGGTAGAGTCAATTTTGGAAAACAGAATTTAGAAATCGGACATTTTGGTTGGTGACCAAAATGTTAAGTTTCAAAACTTTTTATTAACTATTTTGTAAAAGGGTCAAATCTTAGAATCTTTCAGGAGCTATTTTACCTAAATGTTTTATCAGACATTTTTCTCAATTGGATTATTTTAAAATGTTTTAATTAAAGATTAAAAAGGATTTAAATAAGGAGAGATGGTTATTTTCCTAAAAACTATTTTGACGTAACTTTTTCTCTCTCAAGTTTTCTATCAAAATCTCTCCAACCAAACACTCTTTTTCATCAAATATTTTAGGTAATTCTATTGATTTATTGAACATATGATTTCTAAATTGATTCTCCAATCTTGTTTTCTAAAATCTTATTGTTTCCCCTTTGTTTTTCAAGAGTAAAACATCCAATTGAGAGGAAATTCATCCACTAGAGGTAAGGTTCATTCTTCTCCTCTAATGAATGCTTCTTTACCGAAATTCGCAAGTATTTGATCCTTTACTCATGTTTCATAATGAGTTTTAATGATTTAATTATGGAAAATCGGTTAAAAAAAGGTTTTATTGATGAGATTAAGTGATTTTCGGTTTGGATCTTTTTTTCTGAGTTCTTGATTAGTTTTAGTCATGATTTTGATGATTAATAATGTTAATAAGTTATTTTTAACATTGGAATCTCGAAGCTATGCAAATCTCTAATTTTCTAGGTTGCTAATTATGAGTTTTTGAGGAATTGTGGGTGTTTAATGTGTAACCCCCTCGACCCGGCCTAGGCAAAAGACTGAACCTAACGGGTCATGACCCCATTTCTTTTCTTTTAATCTTGTCTAGATGCACATTTTTACCCTATGTGTTTAGACTTGCAACGAAAGAATCATCAACTCAATCAAACATCGATTAGTCAGTCAATTGAATATAACCACATTTTAGGGACCATTCCATAATTTTAGCGTTTTACAAAGACTTCTTCAATTTTTAAGTTACCAACCTTTATATAGTCACATTACATGCCACTCTGTCAAATCTAAGCTCAAAACGATAATCCAAGCTCATTTAATTGCATCCACAACATTCAGGGACTGATATGTAAAGAAATAGAACTTCAAAAGATTCCAATAACCAACATAACAGTAGGGCGTTTCGATACACATTGCCCGATATCAAAAAAACGTGTTTCGAATCATGTCCAAGTGTTTTAGAACACGAGCCCGTGTTGAAACACCCTTTAAAGTGTTTCAGAACTCGAACTTCCAGTAGCCAACCTGAACGAGCCTATATCCAAAAGCTTCTCCATGTTTCGAAACCCCTAGGCCATTTTTGGCTCACTGTTTCGATACAGCCTTGGGCGTACTGAAACGCTTGGGCCTGTAATGACACTTTATGTTGGCTTTTCACACTTTAATGCAATCATAATCATTCCAACATGCTTTCAACTTGCATACAACTTATCTAAACATCAGACCTCAATCACACATGGCAAGATCAACATCATAGCATTGCAAATTGCATCAAGTATATACTATAGGCATGCAACCTAGAATGTAAATCAAAGAAGAATCCCAAAATGCATAATCAAGCACAAACCAAAATATCAAAGGTCATTTACAAGTCTATAACCGCATAGCAAACTTGCTCAAAATGGAGTTTACACAAGTCTCTCAAAAACACAACGGATCCCCCATTGCCCAAAATATCAAAGGTCATTTACATACTTTCTTAAACGAAGTCTCTTCGAATCCCTTGCTACTTGCTGCCTCTAAAACCTCAATTATCTGCATTGATAGACAATTAAGAGCGTAAGCACACAATGCTTAGTGAGGAGTGCTCAAAACAAAACACCATCAATGCATTAAAACCATTTTCCAAGGCCACATTGAAACCACATTTCAATTACTTCAAAACATTAATTGAAAACAATCATGCCTTCAAAACCATGAACTTTCCTTAATAAAAAATCAGCATATAAACCTTATGCAACATGTATTATGAATCAACAGTAAATCCCATTATTAACACTCAATTTAAGTCTTCCCATGCATAACTACCATATGCAAAGCTTAAAGAGTAAAACATGCATTTACACATTATGCATCATAAACCATTTCATAATACATCATCCATTATATTGGCTTACAAGTGATCATCAACATGCTCATTTCTCAAAACAACATTGGATACGCGAATTCACTAGTGTTGTCCCAACACTTCATACATTTTTACCAGCATCTTAAGGTTCACACATAGGAGCTACACTCCACCGTTGTGACACTCGTCGTGGAGTATTCGGTACATCGTATAAACCCCTAACCAGTCTTCGATAGATGTATAACCCCACTAACGAGAGACGGGACACGACACACTTTCCTCAATCGTTAGGGTACTTGGATGGAGTATTTGGTACACCGTATAAACCCCTCAACATCCAAAGCGACTTGTTTATAGTGCACTTAATCCTATAGCCGACTAACTATATCTGATAGCATTTTACAAACCATTTCCATAGCATCACTTGCCAATATAATTCACATTTAATTATATACATCATTATTTTCAAAGCATCATCATTAAAACATTTACCAAAGCATTAAACCATGCTTTAAATCCCAAGTTTAAAACATATACTTACAACGATCACTTACTCAAAACATTCTTTAACAATAGGTAAATATGGATTTAAAATCAAGTGCATAAACCAACCCATAATAGCAGAATCGAGAGAGAAATTCCTTATGCTTACTTCTGAACTTAGACAAGCATTTCAAGCTTACATCTAAGTTCACAAAACAACCTTTAAAGTGTTTCAAAGCTGAAAATTACGTTCTCACTCACCGACACGTGAAACCAAGCGTCCGAAGCTCACGAAACTTCACCGATTGCTTCTGATACGTTCTCCCTTGTTTATAACACATAAGAATAGAGGATTAATGCATCTCAATGCATTAAAATCTCCAGCAAACAAACCTACCACGTTGTTCTGCCCAAAATCACCACAATGCATATCCTTAACCACCGAAAACACCTTCGATTACACTACAACCTCAGCCCAGCCAAAACCTAACACTTCCATCAATATTTAATCATCAATTAACATCCAAAATCCACCTATTTGCATCATAATATCTGCAGCAACACCAATTTCACATTAACACCATAAAAACCCAATTCTAACAATCTAAACAACTAGAGATCCAACTAGTTTTCGGATTAACGTGATCCAACCTTCATTTCAACATTAATAAACATCCAAAACATGATTAAAATCAATCAGAAATCAGCCATAACAGATCCAATACAAAAATCATTCAAAACCACCATTTTAAGCTTGTTTTAACCATTTTCCTTTAATCAATCATAAAACCTTATTAGGAAACACAATTAAAGAGCCAAATGCTTGGTAAATTTCGAACATAGTATTATAATGCCCTAGTTTAATCACATTAATACGTAAGTTAGACTAACCTAGACTAGTAAGAATATGTGTGCATGTTGAATAATAATATTAGAAGCGTGGTCTAAGTGAATAATGAAGCTAATATCAAGTCTAGTGAAATCTGCCCAGAAAATTCTGTTCTGGGCAGCAACTTTGAAAAGTCACCATAAATTGAGTAAGTCGAATTAAAGGCTGAAAATTTTATGGAATGAACTTTAGTATGTCTATTTTCATTAGGAGAAAACAGAATTGAATTCTGATTTGTGAGCTAGAATCTAGAGATGACAACATCTGGACAGTGCAAACTGTGCAGAAATGTAAATGCCCTATATTCGAACTAAAAATTGTATTAATTGGAAAGACATTAAAATGAAAGGTCTAAATGGTTGTAAAGAGGGATAAGTAAGCTTTCAAACGGTGTAAATGAATCGAAATTTCGACGCATGGAATAAAAATTATGTATGTTTAAGTAAACATTGCAAATGCTGCTTGGCCGTAGTAGTCTAGGTGATTTGGATAATTTTGTAAAATGTTTTGTAAACAGTTGGACAGTTGCTAGTGCCCTAAATGAATTCTTGACCTTGAATGGTGAATCACCGTAGATAATTATACTTGAAACAAAGTCAAGAGCTAATTAACATGGAATACTAAGCTTAACACAATAGTCTAATAAAATTACATGTTAAGTGGAGTAAAGAAATGAATTGTGTAATGTATAAAGGTAAAAGGTCAATGAAGACAATTGATAAATGGAATGTCAAGATTATTTGTTACTTGAAAGATAAGTTAAAGCATAAATGAATCTAATTTGAATAGGAAGGTATGACTATCTAGTTCGGATGCCTAATTCGAATGAAAATGATTGAACCTTTGTTGGCTTGCCTAGTTACTGCTCATGAGGTTCTTGCTTGAATGTGTAGTGTAAATCCTTGAATTGGATTCCTTGATCATTGTGTTTGTACATCTGAACGATGTTTGAAATTCTAGCCTAAGGCTTGAATTTAAGTTTAAGGCTTAATTAAGTTGTAAATGGATTAAAGACCCTTGAAACCTAAAAACTTGATAGATTAGATACTACCTCTGTAAGTACAATCTTGTACTTACCACTCTTGTTTACATTTTTCACAAACCTCAGGTTAAAGACATCTCGATCAATGCTTGACGTTGAAGTTAAATTATCATGGACCCGGAGCACGGCTTGCTATTCTTGAAGTATGATTTTTTATTTAATTTAAAGTACTTCTAGGTGGTGGCTAATAGATTTGTGTATAAGACAAATAGGTCATGCATTTGATGATTGTAAATATGTAAATGAAACCTTGTTGTAATTGTTTGGAATGTTTAAGGATGCACTTTGAATATATGATACAGGGGGTACGTTGCTTCAGAAACAACGCTCCTTGTTCGTAAACGGATCTAGGATCGTAGCAAACATTTCTCTGCAATAAAACACAAGAATGGACGTTTTTAGATAGTTAAAATAAAAAAGAAAAAAAACAAACAAACAAAAAAGGACAGAATAAAGGTGTAGGAATTTCTGGACAGATTTGGACTCGAACAAAGATGAAGGCTTGAACGGGCTTTCAAGGCTGATTCGGTGACCAAATTGTGGCAGAATCGTTGCTGGCAAATCAGCGAAAGTTTGGCAACGTTAAACTCGAAAGAACTCGAACAATCTGCTGAACGAACCCGAATCGAATCTGTCTAACGTCAAAGACGAAAAGTTCGAAAGAACCTGCACAATCTACTAAGCAAACCCGAATCGAATATGCTTTACGCCGGAGGACTTGGACCCACTAGATAGCGATCTAGGAACCCGAAGTAACAAGTAAATTTGACAAATCAAAACAAAGTCTGAAATGTCAAAAGATAGTTCTAAAAAGAACCGAACAAGAGAAACTCTCTCTCAAAAATTTTATTTCCAAAAAAATCTTCCCAAATTACATTGTTTAAACACATATATATAGGTACAAGGGCTGCCAAATTCGTTTAAGTTGTGTGGCTGATATTAAAAGGAGTTTAAAAATTAAATTTGAGTGAAAATAACTCCTTTTGGGTGGACTCAATTGGCAGCCACAAGTTTAGGCGCCCAAAACACATGAAAATCACATTTAACATGTGATTTTTATGTTTGAAATTCAAACATAACCACTCGGGCTTATCCTTTCTTGCAAATGGCACATAATGAAGGAGAAAACGGGTTGATTCGGCTGCCACATGTGCACTAGCACACTCCCCGATATGCAAGACGCTTTTCAGCTACTTCTGGACTTGTCAGCTGAAGTTGAGCTAGTGGAGCTAAAGTTGAGCTGACTGGAAATGAGTTGAGCTGAAACGAACTAGCTGAAATTGTGATGAGCTGAAAGTGAGCTGGTTACACTCTCCTGAGCTGGGACCGAGCTGCATACACTCTGGTGATCTGGAGATGAGCTGCATACACTCACTTGAGCTGGAGTTGAGCTGCATATACTCACTTGAGCTAGTGTCCTCCTACGTACCTACGTCAAAAGGTAATAAACTTCCATCAAAGTATTGTAAAGTTAATGGAAACACTAATACAAGTCGTAAACACTTGCAACCTTATTCATTAGCTCACAAACAAATATAAACACACCATAAGTTATATCAAACTGAGTCAAAACACACCAAACATACTAAATACATAGTAAACACACTAATGTAAATAATATAAGTATACAAATGATACACATCAGTATGTAACAAATGAAAAAAGCAAACTTCCCTGAAATTTTGAAGTTGCATCGTTGGGTGGCATAAACGTGCTCACATCATCCCCCTTCTTCAATGCGATTTGTCCCCAAATCGACCCTCATTACAAAAGGGAACAATTTCGACTTTCGCTTGGCAGGGAACTTCTTCATCCTTCTTGCTCGGCACATATGCCATCCTCTCGAATCAAGTTCTCTTAAAAAGAACACAAATGGAAATGCCTTCTTTCTTGTACCTTTCCGAATAATGCACAACATAAAGTCAGACAATGCTCTTTGCACATTTGAAATCCTGTAAACAATGACATACAAAGGCAAATCCAAAGAACAACAAATTTCACGATGATCATCCAGAATCACAACACAAGGTTGTTCACAATCCAATGTACAACCAAAGAAATCAGTATATAAAAAGGAAAAATCAATAGCACAATGGAAAGGAACGTCAAACCGTGGTATAGATGGTTGCCGAATTTCTAGAAAGGACATAGATGCACTAGACATACCAACAGTAGCAACCTTGGGAACTTCACATGGCATCACCTTATTAACCTGCAAGTTAGAAGAAGAAATAGAAGAAAACGTAGGATCAAATAAAACCTTTGAGTTCACTTCTTCTTTGTCACAGTCATTCTTCTCTTTGCTGGCTTTCCAAGCTGCAGTACTCGCTTTCAAACGAACTTCATCTTCATATACTTCACTTGGAGTCATAGGTGCCAAAGTTACCTTTTTGCCCTCATGAGTAAAAGAGTATCGATTGGTGTAGCAATCGTGCAAAACTCTCTTATCATACTGCCACGGTCTTCCTAACAACAAAGACAAGTATCCATAGAACAAACATCACAAGTTACCTCATCCTTGTATTTTCCAATGAAAAATGGTATAACAACTTGTTCGGTAACTTTGATTTCAACACCATCATTCAACCATTGTAACTTGTACGGATTGGGATGCGTGGTCGTCTTCAGTCCTAACTTGTCAACCATGAGAGTACTAGTAACGTTAGCACAACTACCACTATCAATAATCACAATACATACCTTGTCGTTCACGTTGCATCTCGTATGGAAGAGGTTGTTTTGTTGCGGTTTATCCTGCGTTGGCTGATCATTCAGACTTCTCTTGTCAACAAGTGCTTCACCAGTAGCAAATATCTGCACATTGTCATCATTTATCTCTTCATGGACAGAATGGGAACCACCCCATCTAATCTATCCAATTGAGAATGTATATGTTTCAATGCATTTGCAATCACTCGTTGCATCATACGCTCTAAGGCTTGCATCTGAAGATTCGGTGGTTGTTGTTCACCCGAATTATCATCAGAACCTGCCATGTTAAAAAACAAAAACAACCAAAAAACACACAATATATATATATATATATATATATATATATATATATATTAGTGAAATAAAATAAAAAAAGGACCTCACAGCAACACACTCAACAAATTTTCTCACGGATCACTCCAAGGAAAGATCGCTCAACAATTGCACTCAACGCTCGTGTTTCACTTGGGAGAGTGCTTGAATGGCTCTTTTTGTCTCCCCTTCTGTTCTCACATGCTCAAATGCCTTTTCCACTCGATCTCTCGTAACCAGTTCTTTAAGGAACTAACTCGATCCTTCAGACTTGTTAACTGTGTCAACTTTCAAGAAAACTTAAAGAGATGAAGAAAACAAAGGTTAGGAATAATTTAGGGGCTGTTAAAATAAAAATAAAAGGTTAGAGAATAAAAGAAAGGTTGCTGGAAATTTGGTGATGAAACGAAGAACAAGGCTGAAAAAATGAAATGAAGGAACGAAAACAAAGAACTTACTGCAATAGGAATGCTTGCAGCGACCCTATCACCAAACAAACAAGAAGAAGTTGTTTCGGGTGATTTCGAAGCATTCCATGGCAAATTTGATCATCCTTCATCATTTTCACGAACCAACAACACATATGAACGTAAAAATGCACCAAATATTCGAATCTGATTTTTCTGAATTTTTTTTGAATTTTTTTCGATTTTTTTTGTTGACTTTGACTTTTTGGTCAAACTTTGACTTTGACTTTTTTTTCCAGAATTTCGATTTTTTTTTTACTTTTGTGTTTTGTTTATTTCTTGTAGTGCAGAAAGTGCTATAATCCGACCAAAGCTCTGATTACCATATGATACAGGGGTACGTTGCTTCAGAAACAACGTGTAACGCCCCGGTTTTGGGCTCAGAAGTTTTGGGTGTTGACCGGTTCGGTCAAAGTGCTGATCGAATATATAAGAGTGAATTTAGGAAAGCCTAGTTCGGGTTGCATTAAAAATATGGAAAAATGTTCTAAAATCATCTTTTAATATATATAAGTGAACTGTGAAATCAATTTTGGAAAATGAGGTTCGGAAGGTTGACATTTTGGCTAGTGACCAAAATGTAATTTTTGAAAGTTGCGGGACAGTTTTATAAAGGATTGAAACTTTGAATCTTTAAGGAGCTATTATTCCAAAAAGGATTTCTCCAGATTTTTCTAAGATATTTTAAGGCTCAAATCTGATTTTAAAGATTTAGAAAAGGAGGGAAATCATTTTAACTAAATTTCCAACTAACTTTCCATTTTCTCTCAAATTCTCTTTTCTCTCATTTTCTCTCAACCCAAACAAAATTCTCCAGATTTCTTTCTCTGATTTTGACATCTAAATCTCTCCTTTCAACTCTTATTTGATTCCTAATCTTCTCATCATCAAAACCTCTCAAATTACAAGTTGATTCATCAAGCTTTTTGGCTCTAAAATGGAGAAATTCAAGTTTGGAGGTAAGAACGTCCTTCTCCTCTAAACTATCAGTTCTTTACTGAAATTCCTAAGTTCTCAATCCTTGATTTATGTTTTATTAATGGCTTTTCAATTGAGATCTTGATTTTTGGCTAAAATGCAAGATTTGGTGATTTTGGTGAAAATTTCGTGTGATCTGTTTAAGCAGGGTTTTGAGGTGTTAAATTGATGTTAAATAATTGCTAAAATGATTAGAAGTTGAGGTTTAATCAATGCAATCCCGGATAGGTTGAATTTCCTAAGTTAGGCTTGAGTTTTTGGTTGTTTTTGGAGTGTTTTTGGTGATCTGTTATACCTGGAGGTATGAGGACGTGGTTGTGATCATTTTGCATGTTATTTGATGTATAAAAATGGTTAGAAGTGATGGATCTTGGCTGGGTTAAGTTTTGGAAGTGTTTGGAGGTGATTTCGATTGTGTTTGGTAGCCAAATTGTTAGATTTGTGATGAGCAGCGAGTTGTGTTGTTGTTGCTGGTGTTTTAATGCATAAGGATGCATTAATGTTCTGTTTTTGTGTGCTTGAAACAGGGGAGTTTGGTCCTTGAGCTTTGGAGGTGTTTTCGGAAGGTTTTGGAAGCTTGGAAGGCTTGTTGGCTAGTCTTGTTTGGTTATTGGTGAGTGAAGTTGGGATTTCAGCTTTTGAAACAAGGTTTGAAGGTTTTTGGGAGCTTAGTTTAAGTCTAAACAACTTTGCTAAGCTCAAGAGTAAGTGATTGGGTTTTTGCTCTTGAATTGTGTGTGATTTGGTTTTAAAATCAATTGTGGTTGATGATTGATATGCATGTGTTTTGCATGGTTTAATTCTGTTTTGTAAGCATGTTTTAGCATGGTGTAATGCTGGTTTTGAAAGCCTTTTGAGAAGGATGCTCAAGGTAAGAGATCCTTGATTTTGTTTATGGAAATTGTGATTTTGATGCATAGTGTTGCATGTTGATCAATGGCTCTGTATGATGCTTAAAAACAGTGAATTAATGATGGTTTGCATATTGGTTATGCATGTGAATCATTGGATTAATGAAGGTTTTGCATATTGGTTATGCATGTGAAACATTGGGCTAATGTTGTGATGGTTTTGCATCATGTTTATGCATGTGGAACATTGGATAATATGGTAAGATGGTTATATTGGCAAGTGATGTGAATGGTTCTTGGTTCGTTGATCGGATATAGTTAGCCGGCTATAGGATTGGGTGCACCGTGAATAAAGTCGCCTTGAAGGCGGAGTGGTCAAGTGTGGACCGGATAGGCTCCCCTCAAGTATTCCTAACGAGATGAGGTCATAGTGGAGGTTGTTGCCCACTCGAGGACCTAGGTTGATAAGGTCATAATGGAGGTTGTTGCCTATTCGAGGACCTTGGTTGAGTAAAGGTTATAAGGTGGTTAAAAGTCCTTATGTGAGAACCTTGTACTTGTTAAGATCACAATGGCAGTGGTTAAGTCCATGTGTGGATCTTGTGTGTGATGTCCCGGATCTCGTTAGATGATGTCTACAACTACCAATCGGTTATGCAAAGGTTGTATGGTGGTTAAAAGTCCATACGGGAAGACCTTGTGCATGTCAAGGGTGTATGGTGGTTGAAAGTCCATACATGGGAACCTTGAGGAAAAGCTAAGGTTGTATGGTGTTTAAAAGTCCATACATGGGAACCTTAGGTTGTTGAGGTCTAGTGGAGGTTGTTGCCCACGGAAGGACCTTGGATTGGGTAGTGTGTAGGGAGCGTAGGGACAACGCTCGGAATCCGCGTATCCGATCGGGTTGTTGTGTTGGAAAGTGAATGTGGTTGATCTTATGGAAGCCAATATAATGTTCTTGATCTTAATGATGCATGGTTGCATGTGAAGCATGAGATGCTTGAGATGATGCATGGTTGCATGTGAAGCATGAGATGCTTGAATTGATGCATGGTTGCATGTGAAGCATGAGATGCTTGAAATGATGCATTGTTGCATGAAAAGTGTATGATGCTAGTGATGGCATGTTTACTTGTTAAGTTGTACAAGCGTTGGTAATCATGTGGTAAATGATGCATGTGAGCATGAAATATCTATGTTGCATTGGAGTCTTGTATGACTTGTTTTAAAGGCATGTGATGATGATGTTATGGTTTTATGTTTCCTTGGTTAAATGCATGAGATGTTTATTTGAGTAATGGTTTTTAAATGGTTTCTTGCTTGAAATGGTTTTCAAGTTTAAGAAAGGTTTGTTGTGTAATGGAAGTGTGTTCCATGGTTTTGATTAAGCTTGGCATATGGTGTTTATGCATGTTTTGGGCTTGATGTTGTAAAGGGGTTTTCAACATGGTTTTGGTAATCAAATCGGGTTTGTTTTGAAGTGTTTTAAAGACCCGCTGCATTGATGGTGCTTTGTTTTTTAGCATTCCTCACTAAGCATTTTGTGCTTACGCTCCTTTTTGTCCATCAATGCAGATTGTTGAAGTTTGGGCAGCAAGGAGCAAGGGATTCAAGGTGGACTCCAATGGAGATGTATGTCTCGGTGAATAGCTATAGCTAATAAGGGCAATGGGGTAGAATCTCTCGGATTTATGTGTATGTGATCGTGTATGTTGATCATGTTGTTTAAGAATGTTTAAATGCTGTTGCTATGTTGTTGAACATGAATTGGCTTATTTGAGGTTGCTTTGGAAAGGTTTATGCTTTAATGGATAGCTTGAGTAGGAAGCATGCCATTGAATTTGGGGCTTTTCTTATGTGTTGGCTATATGTTGAATTGGTGATGCATTTATGGTCCTTGCATGTTGAATGATCATATGGAATGGTTTGGTGACGTTAATTGGATGTTTGATGCATGATTGTTGATGGTTTTGAGTCGAAATCAGGCAGGGGTATCGGTACTCGGGCTTGTGTATCGATACGCCTGAGCCAAATATGCTCGTTCTTGCCCAGGCGTATCGGTACGGTTGAACAGGTACCGATACCGTATGAAGGCCGTATCGATACTGGGAAACTCGTATCGATACCGCTGATGAAGTTTGGTTACTGCCTTCCCCGCGTATCGATACGACACGTGGCGTATCGATACCTGACCGTTAAATTCAGTTAAAAGTATCTTATGATGTTTTGTTTTGTTTACGTTTTAGTCCTGAATCTTGTTTGTGCAATTGCATGAGTTCGGGAGGTCCGTTTGAGCTGGAATTTGGCAGAGAAGCATGAAACATGATTAATTTCAAGATGGTAACTTGAAATCTGGTTAAGTCCTTAAAGTTTTCAGAAATTACAATTTGGTCTCTAAAGTTGTAATTTGTTCAATTGGGTCCCTATTTGATCTCTGATGTTTGTGATCTTTGAGCATGGTGTTTGTGTGATCACACCTAAGGTTAATGTGCATCTAGACAAGTTTAAAAAGAAAAAAAAGGGTCGTTAATCAAGGTTGACTTTCGGGTTGATTTTGGTTTTCCCCGTGTAATCTTCGTAGTTCGGGTCAACCGTCTAGGCCGGGCTACGGGGGTTACATTTGGTGGTATCAGAGCTGAGTTGCGAAGGTTGGGGAAAACGGTAAGTTGTTGTGATATGTGTGTTTGATCTTTACATTGTTGTGTGGTTGGAAGTTGCTTGAAACATGTGTTTCTGAGTATGCTGTTGATGTTTCTGAGCATGTTGCTGATGTATGCAAGCATGTTTTGTGGTTATGAATCTTGGTTGAGTTTATGTGGATATGTGCTGATGCTATGAGCTGGTGTTAAGCATGGTGAATGTGTTTTGAGCATGTTATGTTGCTAATGTGCTGGTGTATTTTGGATGTTGTTTGGTGTAAGCATGATCAAGGTATGTTGTTGATATGCTTGATGTTGTGATATCTATGTTGTGTTGACTGCTATGTCATGTAAAGGGGAGGATTCGGGATACCCATTGCCTTATTAATATAGCTATTGTGTTATTTGGAGTTGGAGTTTGAATCCTTGCTTAATGCTGGTCTAACTGGTTTGTTTGCTTGTTGTGATTGTATGTTTGTTGTTGTTAGTGGTATGGCAAAGTTGATGAAGGAATGGCGGTTGAGTGAGATGGTTGCTGCCTTGGGGCAGGTTGTTAAGGCAAAGAATTCACCCTTTTGTAAAGGTGTTTTGTCTCAGTCTTCTGTGCTTGGAGTTGAGATGGTAAGGCAAGGGAAAGAAGCTGGTTCTGTGATGAAAGGTTCATCGTCTGTTGTTCAGGAGGTGTTGGGAACATCTCAAGCTGCGGTTGAGGTAAAGTCAGTGGATGTGCTGGCTAGATGTATGGGTTTGCCGAAGCAGCGTTTGCTTGGTTTGGGTGCTGAGGAGTATCATGGTTCTTCACCGGAGATGTTTGAGGCCTGGTTTGGCCAATGTGGTTCTGATTTTGGATCAGGAAGGCTGCGATTATGCCTGTAAGCTGGGGAGTGTTGTTTCTTTGATGCTGGAGGATGCTTGTGCTTGGTGGACATCTGTGGCTGTAGCGTCACATATCCTTGATATTGATTGGGATTTCTTTGTATCAGCCTTCTATGAAAGGTATCTTGGAAGGGAATTTCCAAGGGTTAAGCAGGGTGCGGGTAGTGCTGTTGGTGAGCAAGTGTTGTTTGAGCAAGGAGTGGAAGCTCAGCCATCTGTGTGTGACCGTTGTGAAAGGCAACATGTTGGACGTTGTGAGGGCGCGAGAGCTTGTTGGAATTGTGGTTCTAAAGTACATGTTAAGCATGATTGTCCTCATGGAGTGAAGTCAGCTTTGGTGTTGGCCAAAAGATCTTTGAGAGGTCGTGGGCACGGCCGAGGCAAGGTTCAGAGGTGGCAGAAAAAGCAGAAGGTTGTGAAGAGTTTGGGAAATGAAGTTTGCTGGAAATGTGGGTCTGATGGACACAAAAGGCGTGATTGTTTGATGTTGGCGCGGAACAGCCAAGGTTCCTTATCGCAAAGAGTTGGTGTAGACCCTGGTGTGTTAGTTGGTGCTGCAGTGGTGCGGCAGGAGGATGATGGTTCTGCAAGGAAGAGAGCTCGTCTAATGAAGCTTCAGGGTGGTGTTGTGTTTTCAGGTAACCTTGTTAAGTGATCTTTTCATTAGTTGCCTTAGTTTGGTTTCTGTTGGTTTTCCTTGTGTGGTAAGTCTAGTCTTGTTGCTAGCATGTTTGGGGTAGTGGTAGTTGTGGTTTGGAAATATCTTGGGTGTGAAGAAGGCTTGGGTGAGTATCTTGTAGTTAATGGTTGTTAGTATGATGGAGTTAGATAAGTTAAAGGTGAGTTAGGAGGTTGTTCTTAGACAGATTTTGAGGATGTTATTGGAGGGTGTGAACTGGCATTCATGCACAGCTAAAATCATTGCTATATGTTATATTATATATGTTGGTCCATGCATACATGTGGCATGACATTAGAGGTTTTGCATGCATATACATCAGGCATTGATAGGGCATGTAGGTGATCATACATACGATGTTCACGCTCGCTAATAACTAATCGAATCTGTTAGTGTTGTGGTTGGAATAGGTGGGGTGATGGGTTTTTAGAGGTTGTTTTGGTGCTGAGTGAGAGTTAGAAGTGCTGGAGGTTGTTAAGCTAGTTGCTAGTGATAGTGAGAGTGGAATAGCCTGTTGGTAGAAGGATAGTGTTTGATGCTCAGAGAGTTTAGCGGTTTGGTGGTGAAGGTATCGGTTGAGGTTAGTATCGGTGGAGTGGTTTGTTTAGCTAAAAGGAAGTGGTAGTTCCTTGGTGCTAAGTGTTGTTGCAGTTTGAGGTTGTGTTTTCCAAGTGCTGAGGTGGTTTAGCTTTTAAGTTGTTGTGAAAGGGTTGTGATGGTTCTTAGCAATCTTTGAGGAGTTCAGAAGCTGTTATGTGGGTGTGGCTGGGTAATGTTCTGGTAGTGTAAGTGTTCTGGCTGAAGTTTGTAGTGAAAGGGTTGTGAAAGATCGGAGGTTTTTGTTGGTTGTTTGAGTTCTTATGAGAAGTGGTTGGCTAGTTGTGGTTAAGAAAGTTCTGTTTGAAGTCAGTTGATGGTGTGTAGAACGGCTGACGGTTTCAAGTTGGGGTTGTGTTGTGATTTTTGGTATTTGGGTGAATAGTTCTGGTGAGCTGTTATGGTAATGTTTTTGACGGATGTGAAGGATTGTCAGCTTTGTTGGAGAGTTTGTGTAAACAGTTGATGTTTGAGGATTTTTGCTTGTTGGAAAATCTTTGGAAGAGGTTTGGGAGTTCGCAAAAGTTTTAGAGGCTGAGAGTTGCCTAATGGCTGAATTGGATTGGTTGTTGTCTTTGTGAAGATAAGTCTTGGAAGTTGTGTGTTACAGTGTTGTCTGCTGAAAGAGCTGAAGTTCTTCAGGTTGATGTTGGGGTTGTGTACAGTCCGGTTATGTGGAAGGTTGAGTCGTGGTTACCGTTGAGGGTTTGGGTTTGTGAACAGAGTATGGTGGAGGTTTTGTGTGGAAAGTGATCAGTGGTGCTGGTTAAGGCTTTTGTGTTGTCTTGTGTGTTGCTTGAGAAGGTTGTGGTTCTCTTTTTGCCGGTTGAAATTTCGAGGACGAAATTTCCTAAGGGGGGGGAGAGTTGTAACGCCCCGGTTTTGGGCTCAGAAGTTTTGGGTGTTGACCGGTTCGGTCAAAGTGCTGATCGAATATGTAAGAGTGAATTTAGGAAAGCCTAGTTCGGGTTGCATTAAAAATATTGAAAAATGTTCTAAAATCATCTTTTAATATATATAAGTGAATTGTGAAATCAATTTTGGAAAATGAGGTTCGGAAGGTTGACATTTTGGCTAGTGACCAAAATGTAATTTTTGAAAGTTGCGGGACAGTTTTATAAAGGATTGAAACTTTGAATCTTTAAGGAGCTATTATTCCAAAAAGGATTTCTCCAGATTTTTCTAAGATATTTTAAGGCTCAAATCTGATTTTAAAGATTTAGAAAAGGAGGGAAATCATTTTAACTAAATTTCCAACTAACTTTCCATTTTCTCTCAAATTCTCTTTTCTCTCATTTTCTCTCAACCCAAACAAAATTCTCCAGATTTCTTTCTCTGATTTTGACATCTAAATCTCTCCTTTCAACTCTTATTTGATTCCTAATCATCTCATCATCAAAACCTCTCAAATTACAAGTTGATTCATCAAGCTTTTTGGCTCTAAAATGGAGAAATTCAAGTTTGGAGGTAAGAACGTCCTTCTCCTCTAAACTATCAGTTCTTTACTGAAATTCCTAAGTTCTCAATCCTTGATTTATGTTTTATTAATGGCTTTTCAATTGAGATCTTGATTTTTGGCTAAAATGCAAGATTTGGTGATTTTGGTGAAAATTTCGTGTGATCTGTTTAAGCAGGGTTTTGAGGTGTTAAATTGATGTTAAATGAGTACTAAAATGATTAGAAGTTGAGGTTTAATCAATGCAATCCCGGATAGGTTGAATTTCCTAAGTTTGGCTTGAGTTTTTGGTTGTTTTTGGAGTGTTTTTGGTGATCTGTTATACCTGGAGGTATGAGGACGTGGTTGTGATCATTTTGCATGTTATTTGATGTATAAAAATGGTTAGAAGTGATGGATCTTGGCTGGGTTAAGTTTTGGAAGTGTTTGGAGGTGATTTCGATTGTGTTTGGTAGCCAAATTGTTAGATTTGTGATGAGCAGCGAGTTGTGTTGTTGTTGCTGGTGTTTTAATGCATAAGGATGCATTAATGTTCTGTTTTTGTGTGCTTGAAACAGGGGAGTTTGGTCCTTGAGCTTTGGAGGTGTTTTCGGAAGGTTTCGGAAGCTTGGAAGGCTTGTTGGCTAGTCTTGTTTGGTTATTGGTGAGTGAAGTTGGGATTTCAGCTTTTGAAACAAGGTTTGAAGGTTTTTGGGAGCTTAGTTTAAGTCTAAACAACTTTGCTAAGCTCAAGAGTAAGTGATTGGGTTTTTGCTCTTGAATTGTGTGTGATTTGGTTTTAAAATCAATTGTGGTTGATGATTGATATGCATGTGTTTTGCATGGTTTAATTCTGTTTTGTAAGCATGTTTTAGCATGGTGTAATGCTGGTTTTGAAAGCCTTTTGAGAAGGATGCTCAAGGTAAGAGATCCTTGATTTTGTTTATGGAAATTGTGATTTTGATGCATAGTGTTGCATGTTGATCAATGGCTTTGTATGATGCTTAAAAACAGTGAATTAATGATGGTTTGCATATTGGTTATGCATGAGAATCATTGGATTAATGAAGGTTTTGCATATTGGTTATGCATGTGAAACATTGGGCTAATGTTGTGATGGTTTTGCATCATGTTTATGCATGTGGAACATTGGATAATATGGTAAGATGGTTATATTGGCAAGTGATGTGAATGGTTCTTGGTTCGTTAATCGGATATAGTTAGCTGGCTATAGGATTGGGTGCACCGTGAATAAAGTCGCCTTGAAGGCGGAGTGGTCAAGTGTGGACCGGATAGGCTCCCCTCAAGTATTCCTAACGAGATGAGGTCATAGTGGAGGTTGTTGCCCACTCGAGGACCTAGGTTGATAAGGTCATAATGGAGGTTGTTGCCCATTCGAGGACCTTGGTTGAGTAAAGGTTATAAGGTGGTTAAAAGTCCTTATGTGAGAACCTTGTACTTGTTAAGATCACAATGGCAGTGGTTAAGTCCATGTGTGGATCTTGTGTGTGATGTCCCGGATCTCGTTAGATGATGTCTACAACTACCAATCGGTTATGCAAAGGTTGTATGGTGGTTAAAAGTCCATACGGGAAGACCTTGTGCATGTCAAGGGTGTATGGTGGTTGAAAGTCCATACATGGGAACCTTGAGGAAAAGCTAAGGTTGTATGGTGTTTAAAAGTCCATACATGGGAACCTTAGGTTGTTGAGGTCTAGTGGAGGTTGTTGCCCACGGAAGGACCTTGGATTGGGTAGTGTGTAGGGAGCGTAGGGACAACGCTCGGAATCCGCGTATCCGATCGGGTTGTTGTGTTGGAAAGTGAATGTGGTTGATCTTATGGAAGCCAATATAATGTTCTTGATCTTAATGATGCATGGTTGCATGTGAAGCATGAGATGCTTGAGATGATGCATGGTTGCATGTGAAGCATGAGATGCTTGAATTGATGCATGGTTGCATGTGAAGCATGAGATGCTTGAAATGATGCATTGTTGCATGAAAAGTGTATGATGCTAGTGATGGCATGTTTACTTGTTAAGTTGTACAAGCGTTGGTAATCATGTGGTAAATGATGCATGTGAGCATGAAATATCTATGTTGCATTGGAGTCTTGTATGACTTGTTTTAAAGGCATGTGATGATGATGTTATGGTTTTATGTTGCCTTGGTTAAATGCATGAGATGTTTATTTGAGTAATGGTTTTTAAATGGTTTCTTGCTTGAAATGGTTTTCAAGTTTAAGAAAGGTTTGTTGTGTAATGGAAGTGTGTTCCATGGTTTTGATTAAGCTTGGCATATGGTGTTTATGCATGTTTTGGGCTTGATGTTGTAATGGGGTTTTCAACATGGTTTTGGTAATCAAATCGGGTTTGTTTTGAAGTGTTTTAAAGACCCGCTGCATTGATGGTGCTTTGGTTTTGAGCATTCCTCACTAAGCATTTTGTGCTTACGCTCCTTTTTGTCCATCAATGCAGATTCTTGAAGTTTGGGCAGCAAGGAGCAAGGGATTCAAGGTGGACTCCAATGGAGATGTATGTCTCGGTGAATAGCTATAGCTAATAAGGGCAATGGGGTAGAATCTCTCGGATTTATGTGTATGTGATCGTGTATGTTGATCATGTTGTTTAAGAATGTTTAAATGTTGTTGCTATGTTGTTGAACATGAATTGGCTTATTTGAGGTTGCTTTGGAAAGGTTTATGCTTTAATGGATAGCTTGAGTAGGAAGCATGCCATTGAATTTGGGGCTTTTCTTATGTGTTGGCTATATGTTGAATTGGTGATGCATTTATGGTCCTTGCATGTTGAATGATCATATGGAATGGTTTGGTGACGTTAATTGGATGTTTGATGCATGATTGTTGATGGTTTTGAGTCGAAATCAGGCAGGGGTATCGGTACTCGGGCTTGTGTATCGATACGCCTGAGCCAAATATGCTCGTTCTTGCCCAGGCGTATCGGTACGGTTGAACAGGTACCGATACCGTATGAAGGCCGTATCAATACTGGGAAACTCGTATCGATACCGCTGATGAAGTTTGGTTACTGCCTTCCCCGCGTATCGATACGACACGTGGCGTATCGATACCTGACCGTTAAATTCAGTTAAAAGTATCTTATGATGTTTTGTTTTGTTTACGTTTTAGTCCTGAATCTTGTTTGTGCAATTGCATGAGTTCGGGAGGTCCGTTTGAGCTGGAATTTGGCAGAGAAGCATGAAACATGATTAATTTCAAGATGGTAACTTAAAATCTGGTTAAGTCCTTAAAGTTTTCAGAAATTACAATTTGGTCCCTAAAGTTGTAATTTGTTCAATTGGGTCCCTGTTTGATCTCTGATGTTTGTGATCTTTGAGCATGGTGTTTGTGTGATCACACCTAAGGTTAATGTGCATCTAGACAAGTTTAAAAAGAAAAAAAAAAGGGTCGTTAATCAAGGTTGACTTTCGGGTTGACTTTGGTTTTCCCCGTGTAATCTTTGTAGTTCGGGTCAACCGTCTAGGCCGGGTTACGGGGGTTACACAACGCTCCTTGTTCGTAAACGGATCTAGGATCGTAGCAAACATTTCTCTGCAATAAAACACAAGAATTGAGGTTTTTAGATAGTTAAAATAAAAAAAGAAAAAAAAACAAACAAACAAAAAAGGACAGAATAAAGGTGTAGGAATTTCTGGACAGATTTGGACTCGAACAAAGATGAAGGCTTGAACGGGCTTTCAAGGCTGATTCGGTGACCAAATTGTGGCATAAACTTTGCTGGAAAATCAGCGAAAGTTTGGCAACGTTAAACTCGAAAGAACTCGAACAATCTGCTGAACGAACCCGAATCGAATCTGTCTAACGTCAAAGACGAAAAGCTCGAAAGAACCTGCACAATCTACTGAGCAAACCCGAATCGAATATGCTTTACGCCGGAGGACTTGGACCCACTAGATAGCGATCTAGGAACCCGAAGTATCAAGTAAATTTGACAAATCAAAACAAAGTCTGAAATGTCAAAATATAGTTCTAAAAAGAAACGAACAAGAGAAACTCTCTCTCAAAAATTTTATTTCCAAAAAATCTTCCCAAATTACATTGTTTAAACACATATATATATATATAGGTACAAGGGCTGCCAAATTCGTTTAAGTTGTGTGGCTGATATTAAAACGAGTTTAAAAATTAAATTTCAGTGAAAATAACTCCTTTTGGGCGGACTCAATTGGCAGCCACAAGTTTAGGCGCCCAAAACACATGAAAATCACATTTAACATGTGATTCGGCTTATCCTTTTGGGCGCCCAAAATAACATGTGATTTTTATGTTTGAAATTCAAACATAACCACTCGGGCTTATCCTTTCTTGCAAATGGCACATAATGAAGGAGAAAACGGGTTGATTCGGCTGCACATTCACACACATGTGTCAAGCTGCCACGTGGGTGCTGGAGATGACCGGATGCCACCTAGGCTGCAACATGTGCACTAGCACACTCCCCGATATGCAAGACGCTTTTCAGCTACTTCTGGACTTGTCAGCTGAAGTTGAGCTAGTGGAGCTAAAGTTGAGCTGACTGGAAATGAGTTGAGATGAAACGAACTAGCTGAAATTGTGATGAGCTAAAAGTGAGCTGGTTACACTCTCCTGAGCTGGGACCGAGCTGCATACACTCTGGTGAGCTGGAGATGAGCTGCATACACTCACTTGAGCTGGAGTTGAGCTGCATATACTCACTTGAGCTAGTGTCCTCCTACGTACCTACGTCAAAAGGTAATAAACTTCCATCAAAGTATTGTAAACTTAATGGAAACACTAATACAAGTCGTAAACACTTGCAACCTTATTCATTAGCTCACAAACAAATATAAACACACCATAAGTTATATCAAACTGAGTCAAAACACACCAAACATACTAAATACATAGTAAACACACTAATATAAATAATATAAGTATACAAATGATACACATCAGTATGTAACAAATGAAAAAAGCAAACTTCCCTGAAAGTTTGAAGTTGCATCGTTGGGTGGCATAAACGTGCTCACATCATACCCGGAGCACGACTTGCTATTCTTGAAGTATGATTTTTATTTTAATTTAAAGTACTTCTAGGTGGTGGCTAATAGATTTGTGTATAAGACAAATAGGTCATGCATTTGATGATTGTAAATATGTAAATGAAACCTTGTTGTAATTGTTTGGAATGTTTAAGGATACACTTTGAATATATATAAGTAATAGTCATATGTAAACATTATGACCATGTTTGAATGTGAATGAATTAGAATATTATGAACAAGCTTATCCAATTCGAATATAGGAAGGTAATGAGAATACTTGAACTTGTCTAAAGTGAAGGAAAATAAGAATAACATGCATGAGACTACCTTAGTTGGGACCCTATTCGAATAAGAGTTAGAGTCTGAAGAACTTTCTTACTTCAATTTATATACTTTAGTAATCTAGATTGAGCTAAGTGAATAAAACATGTTAGTGCAATGAATTTATTGGTTTAATGGCTATGCATTAAGGTAAAAAGAATTGTAAAGTTCATGAACCTAGTCTATGTTGTTATTCGAACACTATGATAAGGTTTGAAGCTAGTTAATTGGTTTTCTAAGACAAATGAATGTTAATGTTGGTTGTATAAGCTTATTCGGATGGTATACTAGTGGATGGTTAATCATGTATATGTAAATGAACAAGTCAATTAGTAATAACTTGCTAGATAAGCAACTCATATATTAGTGGTGAGTTATTGTTGATAAGAGGAAAATTTTAATAGATATGTATTTCTCGTTCACTCGCTCGTATTCTCATCGTAATGCTCTTCGCTCCTAACCCGGGCGAGGAGTGTTACATAAACAACTAGAGATCCAACTAGTTTCGGGATTAACATGATCAAACCTTCATTTCACATTAATAAACATCCAAAACATGATTAAAATCAATCATAAATTAGCCAAAATCACCATTTAGAAGACATGTCTTGAATAGAACAACTACAGGGGCCGAAATCGAACTGCAAAACTTCTCAGGAATTGCCTTGTCCAATAATCAAGTTGCTGAAATTGTTCTCGACAACCTCGATGGTGGGTCTCAAACTCAGGGGGGTCTACAATCTCAAAACTTTAGTGAGCAAGAAGTGAGACATGAAGTAGTCATCCTCAATGAACCTATCGATTTTCTTCGATCAAGCAACATGAGAGTCCTAAGGAGAGCAATTCGAGAGTCACTAGAAGAAAATGTGGAGGACCAGATTAATAAAGAAGCAAGGGGGATTTAAACTCGAAAGAATTTCTGATTAGAGAAGAAGCAGAAGAAGTGTGGAAGATAAGTCAAATGCTTGAATTTTCCTTCAAAGGGGGGAAATCTACCGTTATAAAGAAAGTTTCTGAAATGGAAAGGGAGTTAAGGAAAGAATTTTGAAGTGCTGGTTTTTGTCGGGTATTTACAATAATTATCCATTATGAATTTAAACCTCTTATAATGGAATGTCCGGGGTATTAGGAGAAGGGAGAAAATGAAAGCAGTTAGAGATCTAATCAAAAAGACCAATCCGAAAATTTGCTTTCTTCAAGAAACAAAGATGGAAACTATTGATAACAAAATGATCAGGAGTTTGTGGAGACACTCGAATGTATAAGCAACTTTCTTTGCATCCATTGGCTCGGCTGGTGGGCTTCTTCTTTTGTGGAACAAAGACATTTTCCAGGTCAGCGATATTGTTTCTACACAACGGTATATTGCACTATTTGGAACCTTGCAACCAGGGAATTTACAATGTGGCATGATGAATTTGTATGGCCCCCCGACTGATTCTGAAAAAGGCATTTTCTTCGAAGAGCTACTAAATTTTATAAAGAGTCGGGCGATCCCTTGGTGTATAGGGGGAGACTTAAACGTTTTCCTCCACCCTGAGGAGAAACTAGTTTTCTCATGGAACCAATCCTCTATTGATTTATTCAACCATTTTGTTTTCGAAGCTGGGCTGGTGGATATCCCATTACAAGGCGGCAAGTTTACGTGGTGCAATAATAGAGATCCAGCAACGTTTGTCAGGCTGGATCGGTTCCTGATTTCGAGCGAATTCAATGAGGATTTCCCGAAAATCATTCAAAGATTATTGCCAAAATCCCTATCAGACCATAACGCAATTTCTCTAAGTGAAGACAAGGAGAATTGGGGTCTAAAACCCTTCAAATGCTTTAACTACTGGTTGGAAGACGAGAGCTTTATCGAGACCATTTCGAAATCAATCGAAGATCTGAAACGTACTACTCCGGATGTAAGGATTGGCAAGTTACTGAAGGAATTCAAATTTAATGCTAAGAAGTGGGTTCAAACGAATTGTGGCAATTCCACCCTTTCCATCGAAGCAATAGAATCATAAATTACAGTTTTAGAGAGCAGATTACAAGAAGGGAGAGTAGATTGCGCCATTACTTCGAGAATTGATAAATTGAAGGAATTATTGTGGAAAGAATATAGAATCGAGGAAAGCAGCTGGCTGCAAAAATCAAGATTTAAGTGGCTGCCGGAGGGGGATAGAAACTCTCGGTTCTTCCACTCGATCGCCTCGGGAAGAAGAAGAAGCAACGCGATAAATAGTCTCAATTTTGAAGGTTCAACCTTTGAAGATCCAGCA
The DNA here is from genome assembly GCA_958450335.1 of Hibiscus tridactylites. Classification (NCBI taxonomy): domain Eukaryota; kingdom Viridiplantae; phylum Streptophyta; class Magnoliopsida; order Malvales; family Malvaceae; genus Hibiscus; species Hibiscus tridactylites. Next base: position 58,178,646 of record OY288267.1, on the reverse strand, counting down.
AACATTCAAAGATTGGTCTCTAAACACTTTGAGACAGCCTACAACAGCAACAACTCGATAGAGCTCCAGGACATGAATCTGGAATTCCCACAAATTAGTGAAGAACAAGCAAACCTTTTAGAAGACAAGTTTACGGCAAAGGAAATTTGGCAGGCCTTAGAGTCGACTGATGGAAACAAAGCCCCCGGCCCTGACGGCTTTAATCTGAATTTTTTCAGAAAATTCTGGCCGGCAATCAAGGAAGACATTCTGAATTTTTTTGAAGAAGCGTTTGAAGGAAAGAGTTGGGAGAACGACATCAACCATACCTACATTACGCTCATTCCTAAGGTAACAAATCCCACCACACTAAATGATTTCATACCGATTAGTTTAGTGGGTGGAATGTATAAACTGTTCTCCAAAGTTCTGGCAAGATGAATGAGAACGGTAATGGACTCACTTGTGGGGGAGAATCAATTCGCCTTCATCCCCGGTCGACATATATTAGATTGTTCTTTGATTGCAAATGAAGCGATTGACTTCATTAGGAAGAGTGGTCGTCGCGGGATAGCCTTTAAAATCGATTTTCAAAAGGCGTATGACACCATTAATTGGAACTTTCTTATGAGGGTCATGAAAGAATGCGGTTTTGGCTCGCGATGGTGTAATTGGATTTTCAACTGCATCTCGACAACTTCGATCTCTATCTTGGTTAAAGGATCTCCTACCAGCGCTTTCTCAATTTCCAGAAGGCTGAGACAGGGGTGTTCTCTATCCCCCCTACTCTTCAATTTAGTAGGGGAGGCGCTGAATTTGATGATAAAAAAGGCTGTAGAGCGTGGTTTATTCTCTGGATTTTTAATCCGCAGACAAGAAGAGATCATTGAGATATCGCATCTTCAATTCACTGACAATTTATTGATTTTCTGTGGGGGGGAGGAAAGACAAGTCCGCAATGCGAAAATACTACTTAGAGTGTTTGAATTGGTCTCTGGGCTCAAGCTCCACATGATGAAAAGCAAAATCTTCGGCATAAATGTAGACTTGGCCACTGTCAAAGTATGGGCGAAGACTATTGGATGTCAAGTTGGCTCATTCCCTACAGATTACTTGGGTTTACCCCTTGGAGCAAACAGAAAGTCGATAGCTCTATAGGATCCGATCATCACCCGGTTCACTCGTTGGCTAGAAGGTTGGAAATCAAAACTTCTTTCATACGGAGGAAGACTGATTTTAATTAAATCGATACTTTACAGTTTACCTCTTTATTTCATTTCACTTTTTCGTATGCCCTCTATTGTAGTGAACAGACTTAATAGTCTAATGGCAAAAAAATTTTGGGGCGGTGATTCCTCAAAATCTTGTATACATTGGATATATTGGGAAACAGTCTGTGCTCCGAAAAGTTTTGGCGGTGTAAGGATCGGTAGTATTGAAATCAACAACAGGGCGATGTTGGGAAAATGGTATTGGAGATTTGGGAATGAGCAGCAAAGACTATGGAGACGTGTGATTCATGCTCTAGTGCCTTATCCCAGCTCTAATGTATTGATGCACAAGTCAGCAACGAGGTACTCATCCTGGGTGTGGAACAGAATCGTCAAATCAGTGTTCGAGGAGGACAATATGGGCTGTTGTTTGAGACAGAACATGAAAATTCAGATGGGAAACGGAAGTCTCATTAAATTTTGGTCTGAAGATTGGCTCGATAATGGTGCTCTCAAGGATCTGTTTCCGCGCATTTACAGTCTAGCAATTAATAAGGAAGGTTGTATCGCAGATTTCGGCTCTAAAACAGGACCCAAATGGGTGTGGAATATTCCACTTAGAAGGACCCTTTTGAACTGGGAATTGGATCAATGGAGGCAATTAATGGAAATGTTAGATAGAGTGAGGTCAAGTCCATTCGAACAAGATTGGGTGAAATGGGCGAGATCTGGAGATGGTGTTTACTCTCCAAAGTCTGCGAAAGAAATGCTGGATAAAGGTCGAATAGAGGATAAATTCTGGAAAAATGTTGTGTGGCTGGGCATCGCTCCGCTAAAGGTCGAGCTGCTCGTTTGGAGAATTATGAAAGGAAGGATTCCTGTCTATGATGAACTGCGAAAGAGGGGATTAACCATGCACATTAACTCAACTTGCCCTATGTGCAAGAGCCATCCCGAATCAGTTCACCACCTTTTCTTTGAATGTTATATTTCGTGGAAGGTTTGGATGAGCTTCTGCAGGATAAGTAGAATCAAATTTGCACTACATAGAAATGCAATAGACTTTGCAACGTCTTGGGAGAGTCTATGCAAAAGTCGAGATCGAATTTTGTGGTCTATGTTAATGTTTGCATCTCTTTGGACAATCTGGCTGTTCCGCAATGAGGTGGTGTTCAAAGGGAAGAAAGTGGACGTGCAATAGATTATTTTCATTACCAAATGGCGTTTCGCAACCTGGCTTAAGGATTGGAGCAGGGAGAATGATATCTCAATTGAGAATATTACAATGGACATAACGTTGGCATCTAACCTGACAGCGAATCGACTGAAGCAAAAACTTCCGAAGAACCAGCAGAGATGGACACCTCCGCCGGAAGGGTTTTTAAAACTAAACGTCGACGAATCAGTGGACCCAAGGAGACAAATTGGGGGTTTAGGCGGTCTTCTACGAGATCCCAAAGGTATTATTCTGACAAGTTTCGCGGAACCTTGTGGTGCGGATCCACCAGCAGTGGTAGAATTACTGGCAATAAGACATGGCATATTTATGTACTTAAATTCTGTATGGAGGTTAAAAAACAAGCTCATTGTGGAGACAGATTGCAAAACGGCTTTGGACTGGTTGAACGAAATTGCAGAACCCCCGAGGAGCCTACATACTTTGGTGTCGGAGCTGTGCCAGGTAATTAAAAGAAATGACATCATCCTACGTTTTGTATACAGAAGTTGTAACACAGAAGCCGACGCATTAGCAAGATCGGGTATTGGCTGATTGGATTTTATGGTACCATCCTAGTATGTAATGGAATTAGGTTTACCTCAAAGGTGATCTATGCAAACTGTGTAAGCAGCGAACGTGCACTCTTTTTCCTCCGATAGGTTTTATGGAGGTTTTTAACGAGGCCGTTTCAATGCTTAATAAATATAAATAAAACTACTTTTAAAAAAAATCACCATTTTAAGCTTGTTTTAACCATTTTCCTTTAATGAGTCATAAACCTTATTAGGAAACACAATTAAAGAGCTAAATACTTGGAAATTTCATTAAAGAACCTTGATTAGAGGATAAGCACGAAAATTACCTCTAATCCTTTGCTATTCCTTCAATTGACAAGATTTTGATGAGAAAACTTCAAGAATCCTTTGAGATAAATTGAGGAAACACCAAAGAAATCATTTGCAAATCAAAGTGAAATGGAAAGATAAAGATCTCTATAAGTTATGAGAGAAAAGAGATGTTTAGCTGATGAGAAAATAGAGAATGTTGAAGTTACGTCAAAAATAGATTTGTAAAACCAAATTTGCTTTTAATAAAACTCTTTTTATCTTTTAAATAAACCACAATTAAAATTTGCACAATTAAAGGAATAGTTGATTACTTTTGAATTAGCTCCCTAAAGATTCTAAGTTTTGGCCATTTGCAACGCCCCGGTTTTGGGCTCAGAAGTCTTGGGCGTTGACCGGTTCGGTCAAAGTGCTGATCGAATATATAAAGGTGAAATTAGGAAAGCCTAGTTCGGGTTGCATTAAAAATATGGAAAAATGTTCTAAAATCATCTTTTAATATGTAAAAGTGAACTGTGAAATCAATTTTGAAAAATGAGGTTCGGAAGGTTGACATTTTGGCTAGTGACCAAAATGTAATTTTTGAAAGTTGCGTGACTGTTTTATAATGGATTGAAACTTTGAATCTTTAAGGAGCTATTATTCCAAAAGGAGTTTCTTCAGATTTTTCTAAGATATTTTAAGGCTTTATTCTGATTTTAAAACATAAAGAAAGAGGAGGGAAAGTCATTTTGGCTATTTGCAACTAACTTTTCATTTTCTCCCAATTTTCATTTTCTCTCATTTTCTCTCAACCCAAACACTTTCTCTCCAGAGATTTACATCTGATTTTGTCACCCAAATCTTCCTTTTCAATTCTCTTTGGATTCCTAATCATCTCTACAACAAAACCTCACCATTTGCAAGTTGTTTCATCAAGCTTTTTGGTTCTAAAAAGGAGAAATTCAAGTTTGGAGGTAAGAACGTCCTTCTCCTCTAAACTATCAGTTCTTTACTGAAATTCCTAAGTTCTCAATCCTTGATTTGTGATTTGTTAAAGGCTTTTCAATTGAAATCTTGATTTTAGCTTAAAATGCAAGATTTGCTTGATTTTGGTGGAATTTTCGTGTGATCTGTTTGGGCAGTGTTTTGAGGTGTCAAATTGATGTTAAATGAATGCTAAATTGATTAGAAGTTGAGGTTTAATCAATGCAATCCCGGATAGGTTGAATTTCCTAAGTTTGGCTTGAGTTTTTGGTTGTTTTTGGAGTGTTTTTGGTGATCTGTTATACCTGGAGGTATAAGGACGTGTTTGAGATCATTTTGGATGTTAAGTGATGTTTAAAAATGGTTAGAAGTGATGGATCTTGGCTGGGTTAAGTTTTGGAAGTGTTTGGAGGTGATTTCGGTTGTGTTTAGTAGCCGAAATGTTGGATTTGTGATGAGCAGCGAGTTTGATTGTGTTGCTGGTGTTTTTAATGCATAATGATGCATTAATCCTCTGTTATGGTGTGCTTGAAACAGGGGAGATTGATCTGTGAGCTTTGGAGGTGTTGCGGAAGGTTTCGGATGCTTGGAAGGCTTGTTGGTTAGCCTTGTTTTGTGTATCGGTGAGTGAAGTTGGGTTTTCAACTTTTAAACCAAGGTTTGAAGGTTTTGGGAGCTTAGTATAAGTCTAAACAACTTTGTTAAGCTCAAGAGTAAGTAAATGGATTTCTTTCTTGGTTTGTGTTATGAAATGGCTTTTAAAGCAATTGTGGTTGATGATTGAAATGCATGTGTTTTGCATGATTTAAATTCTGTTTTGAAAGCATATTTTGGCATGGTCTAATGCTGGTTTTGAAAGCCATATGTGAAGGATGCTCAAGGTAAGAGATCCTTGGTTTTATACATTGTAAATGTGGTTTTGATGCATGGTGTTGCATGATGTTTTGTGGCTTGGTGTAATGCTTTAAAACAGTGGATTGATGATGGTAAATGATGGTTTTTGCATTATGGTTATGCATGTGAATCATTGGACTAATGTGGTAAGGTGGTTATATTGGCAAGTGATGTAAGTGGTTCTTGGTTTCTTTGATCGGATATAGTTAGCCGGCTATAGGATTGGGTGCACCGTGAATAAAGTCGCCTTGGAGGTGGAGTGGTTAAGAGTGAACCGGTAAACTCCCTTCAAGTATCCTAATGAGATGGTTAAGGTCATAATGGAGGTGGAATGCCCATTCGAGGACCTTGGTTAAGCAAAGGTTATATGGTGGTTAAAAGTCCATATATGGGAACCTTGTGCTTGTTAAGATCACAATGGTGGTGTAAAGTCCATGTGTGGATCTTGTATAGGGTGTCCCGGATCTCGTTAGTGATGTTATACAACTACCAATCGGTGATGCAAAGGTTGTATGGTGTTTGAAAGTCCATACATGGGAACCTTGTGCATGTCAAGGTTGTCTGGTGTTTAAAAGTCCATACATGGGAACCTTGGGAAAAGTTGAGGTTGTATGGTGTTTGAAAGTCCATACATGGGAACCTCGGGAAAAGTTGAGGTTGTATGGTGTTTAAAAGTCCATACATGGGAACCTCGGGAAAAGCTAAGGTTGTATGTTGTTTAAAAGTCCATACATGGGAACCTTAGGATGGTAAGGTCAAATGGTGTTTAAAAGTCCATTTGGAGACCTTGGATTGGTAGTGTGTATGAAGCGTGGGGGACAACGCTTGTGATCCGCGTATCCGATTGGGTGTTGAGTTGAAAAGTGGATGTGTTGATCACTTGGAAGCCAATATAATGTTCTTGATTATAAAGAAGCATGAGATGCTTGAAAAGATGCATGGTTGCATGGAAAGTGTATAATGCTTGTGAATGCATGTTTACTTGTTAAGTTGAACAAGGGTTGATTATCATTTGGTAAATGATGCATGTGGGCATGAAACCTCTTTAATGCATTGGAGTCTTGTTAAGACTTGTTTAAAAAGGCATGTGATGATAATGTTGTGGTTCATATATTGCCTTGGTTTAATGAATGTGTTGGATTGATTGAGTAAATGGTTTTAAAGGGTTTCTTGCTTGGAATGGTTTCCAAGTATAATAAAGGTATGTTATAAAATGGAAGTGTTTTCCAAGGTTTTGAATTTAACTTTGCATATGGTGTTTATGCATGGAATGGTTAAATGGATGATTTTGCAAGTTGTGCTTTGAAAAGGTTTTCTTAGCTTGCTAAGCTAAGGGTTGGTTTTCAAGTATGTGCAATGCATGGTTTTAAGCATGACGTTGAAAAGGGGTTTTCAAACTTTGCTTGGTTATCAAATCGTGTTGTTTTAAAAGTGATTTTATGACCCGCTGCATTGATGGTGTTTTGGTTTTGAGCATTCCTCACTAAGCATTATGTGCTTACGCTCCTTTTTGTCCATCAATGCAGATTCTTGAAGTTTGGACAGCGGGAAGCAAGGGATTCAAGGAGGACTCCATTTGAGATGTATGTCTCGGTGAATAGCTATAGTTAATAAAGGCAATGGGGTAGAATCTCTTGGGATGATGTTTATGTGTTCGAATATGATCGGACAAGAATGGTTTTAATGTTGTTGTTAATGTGGTTGGATCATGTGTTGGCTAATATGAGATTGATTTGGAAGTTTATGCTTGAATGGTTTGCTTGTGTAGGAAGCAAGCCTATAGATTTGGGGCTTTTCATATATGTTGTTATTTTGTTGAATTGTTGATGCAAGTATGTCTCATATATGTTGAATTGCATGTTGGTAAAGTTTGGTGGCAATTGGAGCATGTTTGGATGTTTAATTGCATGTTTAAGTATGCATTTTGGGGCAATCTGTGCAGGGTGTTTCGGAACAGTGCTTGCCGTTTCGGAACGGGTGCCTTAAACAAGCCCAGGCGTCCGAAACGGGAGAGACCGTTCCGAAACGGTTTGGCTACTGCCAGCCCGTGTTTCGGTACGCGTTGCGGAACGGCCCCGTGTTTCGAAACGGGCTCTGCCTGTTTCGGAACGGGTGACCGTTGGGGGCTGACATTGGCAGTTAAATGTTTTGAATTATTTGCATTTTAGTCCTGAAACTTGTTTGTGCAATTGTATGAGCTTGGGATGTCCGTTTGAGCTGAAATTTTGCAGAGAAGCATGAAACATGAATAATTTTAAGTTGGTAACTTAAAATCTGGTTAAGTCCTTAAAGTTTTCAAAAATTACAATTTGGTCCCTAAAGTTGTAATTTGTTCAATTGAGTCCCTGTTTGATCTCTGATGTTGTGATCTTTGAGCATGTTGTCTGAGTGATCACGATTAGGGTTAATGTGCATCTAGACAAGTTAAAAGAAAGGTCGTTAATCAAGGTTGACTTTCGGGTTGACTTTGGGTTTCCCCGTGTGACTTTATTAATTCGGGTCAATCGTCTAGACAGGGTTAAGGGGGTTACACCATTTTTAAAAAAAGTCCTTTAAAAACAGTTTTTACATTTCTACAAATTAGTCACTAAATCGAAATCTCCATCTTCCAAAAGTCATTTTCCAAAATCGACTTCACCACACCCTTTTATATATTTAAAGAGTGTTTTAGGAATTTTTCTCATAATTTTATCACATCCCTAACCATAATTTCCCTGAACCACTCCCGAACTAACCCGGATCTCTAGTCTAGGTGCACCGTGTTGGAGTATGCCCAAAGACCAATCATATGAAGATTGAATAGACATTCTATTTTACTAGATTTATCAAGTAATGACATTGCCGTTATATCATTTGGTATGTTTTCATGCATCAAACTAACCATTGGATAATAATGTTCATACAATAATACGATTATTGTTAAATTGGACCCTTAGTCGAATATTATTACAGGTACGGACAATAATAATATATAAAGACTAATATGTGGTTGATGACAAGCGTTGTCATTGACATAGAGATGTTAAAATCAACACATAAGTATTTGTTAGAGAACAACATACTAGATTGACCCGCTGTAACCCCCTTAACCCGGCCTAGACGGTTGACCCGAATTAAGAAGATCACACGGGGAAAACCAAAGTCAACCGGAAAGTCAACCTTGATTAACGACCTTTTTTTTTCTTTTTACTCTTGTCTAGATGCACGTTAACCCTAGATATATTCACAAGATAATCATATTCAAAGATCACAACCATCAGAGAACATTCAGGGACTCAATTGCACAATTTACAACTGTAGGGACCAAATTGTAAATTCAGAAAATTATAAGGACTTAATCCAAATTAAAGATACCAATATGAAATTAGTCAGGTTTCATGCTTTTCTGTCAAATTTCAGCTCAAAAGGACATCTCAAACTCATACAATTGCATAAACAAGTTTCGGGACCAAAATGCAAACATTGCAAAACATTTAACCATCAATTTCAGTGCCCAACGGTCGAGTGTTTCGGAACAGGGAAGACCCGTTCCGAAACTGGTACCGAAACATGGCCTGGCAGTGGCCAAATCGTTCCGGAACAGTGCCTCCCGTTTCGGAACGCCCAGGCCATTTCAGGCCCCCGTTCCGATACGGTAGCACCTATTCCGAAACAGGTTGCCCAGATTACAGAAAATTTGCTGGTTTATCATGCAATTGACTTATCAAACATGCTCCAAATGCCACCAAACTTTACCAGCAAGTCATTCAACATACAAGGAATATAATTGCATCAACCAAACATCAACATGGCATCAATTATGAAAATCCCCAAATTAATAGGCATGCTTCCTACTTAGCAAACCATTCAAGCATTAAATCACCAAACATACCACATAAAGGCCAATTACAAGTACCAACATTATCAACAACATAAATCCAACTTAGGGAGTCCAAAACATCTCCCAAAACAACAACATAGGTTCCCCATTGCCAAATGCCAAAAGCTAATAGTGTTTAAGAAACCTTCACCATACATGAGCTTTGTTCACCTCTTGGATACTTGTCCCCCTTGCTGCACTCAATGCACTTTAATGCTCTGCATTATTGGTTTAAGAAAAGAGAGAGCGTAAGCAAAAGCTTAGTGAGGAATGCTCAATAAAACCACTCAATAATGCACTTGTAAAACACATGTATAAACCTTAGTTCACCCATCATTTGCACATGCTCATAAGCATTTAAAACAAGCAACTCATGCTTCAAGTTCATAACATGTCATATTGGCAACAAGTGATTCATTCAACATAAGACTCACACATGGACTTTTAAACACCATTGTGATCTTATAATTTCCAAGGACCACACATGGACTTTTAAACACCATTGTGTCCTTAACCCATGGACTTTTAAACACCATAGCAAGGACCACACAAGGACTTTTAAACACCTTTGTGTCCTTAACAAGAATCATCCAAGGACTTTTAAACACCTTGATGTTCTTAAATAACAAGGCATACACAAGGAATTTTAACCACCTTTGTATCCTTAACCAAGGACCAACCATGGACTTTTAAACACCATGTTGTCCTTAAATACACAAGACTCACCCAAGGAATTTTAACCACCTTGGTGATCTTAACCAAGAACCAACCATGGACTTTTAACCACCATGTTGTTCTTAAATAAACAAGGCTCACACAAGGACTTTTAAACACCTTTGTGACCTTAACCATCACTTGCCAATATGCATCATTAACAACAATAATCCACTGTTTTAAAGCATTTATCAAAGCCATAAACATCATGCATCTTTAAGCATCAAACCACAATTATACATTGTTCAAAAACAAGGATCTCTTACCTTGAGCATCCTTCAACACATGGCTTATAATCTCAGCAAATAAACATGCTAAATATGCTTTCAAAACAGGATTTAAAACATGCAAACAACCACATTGCATACTACCAATCCATGGCTCATCATCAAGAGAGTTTTCCGAAAACTTACTCTTGAGCTTAGCTAAGTTGCTTAGACTTAAACTAAGCTCCCAAACCTTCAATTCAATGGTTTCAAAGCTGGAAACCAAAATCCACTCACCGATTCCGTTTCGCCACTTTCCGAAACACCAATCAAGCTTCCGGATCACCACCACTTGGATCCAAAGATGACTCCCTTGTTTTAAACACATCAAGGCAGAGGATTAATGCATCATCATGCATTAACATCTTCAATGAAAGCACCTAAACTCGCTGCTCTCATCCACACTCCATTTTCGGCTACCAAACACAACCGAAAATGCATCCAAACAACTCCACAACATTACCCAGCCATGATCCATCAAATCTAATCATCCTTAAACATCAATTATCATCCAAAAAGGATCTAACCACATCCTTATACCTCCAGCTATAACAGATCCACAAGATCACACCAAAAACCATCAAAAACACAAGCTAAACTTAGGAAATTCAACCTATCCGGGATTGCATTAATTAAACCTCAATTACTCATCAATTTAACATTCATTTAACATCAAATTGACACCTCAAAACACTGCCCAATCATATCATACGAAATTTCATCAAAATCAAGCAAATCTTGCATTTAAAAGCCATGATCAAGAACACAACCTTAAAACCTTTTATAAAACACAAATTAAGGATTGCGAACTTAGGAATTTCAGTAAAGAACTGAGAGTTTAGAGGAGAAGGACGTTCTTACCTCCAAACTTGAGTTTTCTCCCTTTTTGGAACCAAAATCTTGAAAATCCAATTAGCAAATGGTGAGGTTTTGTTGAAGAGATGATTGAAGATCAAAAGGGAATTGAAATGAGTTATTTAGGTGACAAAATCAGAGAGAAAAGCTCTGGAGAAAAGGTGTTTGGTTTGAGAGGAAATGAGAGAAAATGAAAATGGAAGATTTGAGAGAAAAGTTAGTTATGGCCAAAATATCTTCCCTCCACTTTTTTTTATTTAAAAAAACTTTAATTAATCATTTAATATCTTAGAAAAATCTGGAGAAACTCCCATTGGGTAAATAGCTCCTTAAAGATTCAAAGTTTCAATCCTTTTTAAAACAGTCACACAGTTTTCAAAAATTACATTTTGGTCACTAACCGAAAATGTCACCCTTCCCAACCTCATTTTGTAAAATTGATTTCACCAAACTCTTATATATAATAAATGAGGATTTTATAACATTTTCCATATTTTTAATGCAACCCGAACTAGGATTTCCTAATTTCAATCTTTTATATTCGAACCGCACTTTGACCGATCCGGTCCAAACCCAAAACTTCTAAGCCCAAAACCAGGTCGTTACAACTCTCCCCCCCTTAAGAAATTTCGTCCTCGAAATTTACCTGAAGGAAAGAGATACGGAAACTGCTTCAGCATGTCATCCTTCCGTTCCCACGTGGCTTCCTCAACACCACGGTGCTTCCACAACACCTTCACCAACTCAATGGTCTTGCGACGAAGAACCTTGCTGTCCGAATCCAGAACCTTCACCGTTTCCTCATCATAGGTCAAATCTTGATTCAATTCCACTTCCTCCACAGGCATCACATGCGAAGGATCTGATCTATACTTCCGGAGCATAGAAACATGAAACACATCATGAATCTTCTCCAACTCTTGAGGTAGCCTCAACTTGTACGCAACAGGACCCACACGCTCAATCACCTCGTATGGTCCAATGTACCTAGGGCTCAACTTACCCTTCCGGCCAAACCTCATCACCTTCTTCCAAGGCGAAACCTTCAAAAACACACGGTCACCCACTTCATAATCAATCTCATTACGCTTCAAATCCGCGTAAGACTTTTGTCGATCAAAAGCTGCCTTCAGACGCTCACAAATGAGCTGCACCTTCTCGGTGGTTCCTTTCAACAAAGCTGGCATCGAAACCAACTTCTGACCCGTTTCAGCCCAACAAAGAGGAGTCCTACACTTCCTCCCGTACAAAGTCTCATAAGGTGCCATTTGAATACTTGCTTGATAACTATTGTTATAAGAAAATTCCACCAAAGGCAAATGTTTCTCCCAAGAGCCTTGGAACTCAATCACACAGCACCTCAACATATCTTCCAAAGTCTGGATAACACGCTCAGACTGACCATCCGACTGAGGATTATAAGATGTACTGAAATTCAACCTTGTACCCAAAGCTTGATGCAAGCACTGCCAGAACCGCGATGTAAACCTCGGATCCCTATCCGACACAATCGACTTAGGCACACCATGCATCCGCACAATCTCAGCAATGTACAGCTCTGCAAGCTTATCCAAAGAGAACGTAGTATGCACAGGCAAGAAATGCGCACACTTCGTCAGGCGATCCACAATCACCCACACTGAATTCTTCTTCGATGGTGACAAGGGTAAACCAGATACAAAATCCATGGTAATCCTTTCCCACTTCCATTCAGGGATTCTCAACGGTTGCAACAATCCTGAAGGAACCTGATGCTCAGCCTTAACTCGCTGACACACCATGCACTTGCTCACAAACTCCTCAACATCTTTCTTTAAACCCACCCAATAGTACTCATCACGAAGATCACGATACATCTTAGTACTACCAGGGTGCATAGCAAAAGGACTACTATGACCTTCAGTCAGAATAGCACGCCTCAACTCAGCATCATTGGGCACCACTATCCGACTCCCAAAACACAACACTCCATCATCATTAAAACAGAAATCCGAAGGCCTACCCTCCGCGATATCCTGAACATGCGGTACCAAAGAATCATCCAGCAACTGCTTTTCCTTGATCAACTGAACCAAAGATGGTTTCACTTGCAACTCAGCCACAAGACCACCATCACGCGAGATACTCAAACTGGCAAACATAGCCCTCAGCTCAACAGCCACCTTCTACTCAAGGCATCCGCTACAACATTAGCTTTTCCAGGGCAATACTCAATCGTCAAATCATAATCCTTGAGCAACTCCACCCAACGTCGCTGCCTAAGATTCAACTCCTTCTGAGACATCAGATACCTCAAACTCTTATGATTCGTGTACACAGTACACTTCTCACCATACAGATAATGCCTCCAGATCTTCAAAGCAAAAACCACCACAGCCAACTTAATGTCATGCGTAGGATAATTGCGCTCATGCACCTTCAGCTGCCGCGATGCATAAGCCACCACCTTACCCTCTTGTATCAACACACATCCCAAACCAACATAGGACGCATCACTGTAGACCACAAACTCTTTCTCTGATTCAGGTTGAACCAAGATAGGAGCTTGCGTCAAAGCTGCCTTAAGCTTCTCAAAAGCCTGCTGTCTCGCTTCCGTCCACTCATACTTAACATCTTTCTGCAACAACTTCGTCAAAGGTGCAGCAATCTTAGAAAACCCATCCACAAACCTCCGGTAGTATCCTGCCAAACCAAGGAAACTACGAACCTCATGAACAGACTTAGGAACCTTCCAATTCATCACCGCCTCAATCTTCTGAGGATCTACACAAATCCCCTCAGCAGAAACCACATGCCCAAGAAACACCACCTCACTTAACCAGAACTCACACTTGCTCAGCTTGGCATAAAGCTGATTCTCCAACAAAGCTTACAGCACAATTCTCAAATGCTCTTCATGTTCCTCCTCAGTACGCGAGTACACGAGGATATCATCGATGAACACCACAACAAACTTATCCAGGTATTCATGAAACACACGATTCATCATGTCCATGAAAGCTGCAGGAGCATTTGTCAAACCAAAAGGCATCACAAGGAACTCATAATGCCCATACCTTGTCCTGAAAGCTGTCTTAGGCACATCCACATCCTTCACCTTCAACTGGAAATACCCTGACCTCAAGTCAATCTTAGAGAACACAGCTGCTCCCCGAAATTGATCAAAGAGATCATCAATTCTCGGCAAAGGATACCGATTCTTGATAGTCAACTTGTTCAGCTGACGGTAATCAATGCACATTCTCATAGTGTCGTCCTTCTTCTTCACAAACAAGACCTGTGCACCCCAAGGTGACACACTTGGCCGAATGAACCCACGATCAAGCAATTCTTGCAATTGCGTCTTCAGCTCCTTCAACTCTTTAGGTGCCATTCTATAAGGGGTAATGGACACATGAGTTGTATTCTCATACAGCTCAATCCTAAACTCCACCTCGCGATTAGGAGGTAAACCAGGAAACTCCTCAGGGAACACACCAGGAAACTCCTTCACAATCCTGATATCTTGCACACGCAACTCCTTAGAGCTAGGATTCATCACAAAAGCTAGATAAGCTTCACAACCTAGCCTCAGCATCCGGCTCGCCTCCAATGTAGATACCACATTGGCAAGAAACTTTACATTCTCACCAACCATAACCACCTCATAATCATCCGCAAGCTTCAACGAAACTCGCTTATTTTCACAATCCACAACAGCACGATGCTCAGCAAGCCAATCCATACCAAGGATTACATCAAAACCATAGAAAGGCAGCTCCATAAGGTCAACATGAAAAACATGATCTTGAACAACCAAAGGACATCTTCTATAAAGCTTTCGAGTCACAACAGTCTCACCAAAAGAACTAGTGACACGCATACCAACATCCAAAGACTCAACAGGAAAACCAAGCAATTCAGCATGCTCACGCAATATGTATGAGTGCGTAGATCCAGAATCAATCAAGGAAAGTAATGACAAGGATTGCAAAGTAAAGGTACCTGCGATCACATCCGCGTCATTCCTTCCCTCCCGCTGAGCATACACCCTGGCTTGGCCGCCACCCTCAGGCTGAATAGCCACAACATGTGCTACACCTCGACCACCTTCCTCTCTCCGCTGGAAATTACCACGGCCGCGCCCACGACCTCTCTGTGGTGCAGCAACAACAGGAGCACGCACTTGGCCACCAGCCAACATAGGACACTCTCGCCTCATATGATCTGTAGATCCACAATTCCAGCACCCATTACCAGCTGCCGCAACAGGAGCTTGCACTTCCCTCACAGCTCGAGGACAATCACGCTTCATATGACCACGTGATCCACATGTCCAACATGCACTCGGATCAATTCTAGCATTGTCTCCCCGAGCAGGTGCACCACCACCTCGCTTAGCTGAGGACTGATACTTCTGATCACGTCCCCTCTTGTTCCGTCCACCACCGGAACTATATTCAGCTGCTCGCTTACCAGCACTTGACCCAGCACTCTTTGCAGATAAACCCAAGTTCATCTCAATGTCCTTTGCTCGACCCACCAGCACATCAAAATCATTATACTCGGTAGCCAGCACATACATCTTAACCTCCGTCACTAAACCATAACGGAACCTTTCACACTTTTCCCGCTCATCCGGGACAAGCTCAGGTGCGTATTGACTGAGTCGAACAAATTGTACTTCATACTCAGCTACGGACATGCTCCCCTGGGTAAGAGACATGAACTCCCTCTTCTTTTCATCTAGGTACCTCACACCTAGATACCTTCTCTTGAACGCATTCAGAAAGAATGTCCAAGTTACATCAGCTTCTGTTATCCCAGAGATTGTGGTCGTCCACCACGTATATGCATCATCCTGTAGCAAGGATACTACACAGCCCAACTTTTGCACATCAGTGCAACTCATCTGACCCAAGATTCTCTTGGTACTCTCTAACCAAGATTCAGAACCTTCCGCAGACAAACCCCTGAACTCAGTCCCTCCCAGACTGCGCAGACGTTCCAAGGGTAGTCTAACTCTAGCATCTCCCTGATGCCCAGCTCCTCGAGCTCCAGCTACTGCGGCTTGAAAAGCTCCAGCAATAGCTTGTATCAACACTGTCATGTCAGGAACAGCTTGTCCCTGACCAGCCTCAGGTCCAGCGACCCCAGCACCAGCTGCAGCTCCAGCTCCTTCACCCTCAGCACCACCACCACCAGGTGGAGAAGGTAAAACCGCACTTTCAACATTCTCTTCATTTTCATTCTCATTTTGAGCCGCAGCTCGCACATTACTCCTTAACTCTCTACGAGGTGCCATACTCTAACAATGCAATCACAATGCAAATAAACAAAGTCAGACCCAGCAAGGTAAGTAATCCAAGTACTCAAGCTCATTTTCACTTAAAAACAACATCATTACATTAGCTTTGATTTGGCAATGGGTACCCACAACATGCTTCACCACAGCATACATCTCAATTGCATCACATTTACAATTCACTCAACATGCTTTCACTCAACAAGCATACAAAGCATACATGCTTAAATCATTCACATAAACCATTCCCAATTACTCGAGAACTCAGCTCTGATACCACCAAATGTAACCCCCTTAACCCGGCCTAGACGGTAAACCCGAATTAAGAAGATCACACGGGGAAAACCAAAGTCAACCCGAAAGTCAACCTTGATTAACGACCCTTTTTTTTCTTTTTACTCTTGTCTAGATGCATGTTAACCCTAGATATATTCACAAGATAATCATATTCAAAGATCATAACCATCAGAGAACATTCAGGGACTCAATTGCACAATTTACAACTATAGGGACCAAATTGTAAATTCAGAAAATTATAAGGACTTAATCCAAATTAAAGTTACCAATATGAAATTAGTCAGGTTTCATGCTTTTCTGCCAAATTTCAGCTCAAAAGGACATCTCAAACTCATACAATTGCATAAACAAGTTTCGGGACCAAAATGCAAACATTGCAAAACATTTAACCATCAATTTCAGTGCCCAACGGTCGAGTGTTTCGGAACAGGGAAGACCCGTTCCGAAACGTGGGACTATTTCGAAACTGGTACCGAAACATGGCCTGGCAGTGGCCAAATCGTTCCGGAACAGTGCCTCCCGTTTCGGAACGCCCAGGCCATTTCAGGCCCCCGTTCCGATACGGTAGCACCTGTTCCGAAACAGGTTGCCCAGATTACAGAAAATTTGCTGGTTTATCATGCAATTGACTTATCAAACATGCTCCAAATGCCACCAAACTTTACCAGCAAGTCATTCAACATACAAGGAATATAATTGCATCAACCAAACATCAACATGGCATCAATTATGAAAATCCCCAAATTAATAGGCATGCTTCCTACTTAGCAAACCATTCAAGCATTAAATCACCAAACATACCACATAAAGGCCAATTACAAGTACCAACATTATCAACAACATAAATCCAACTTAGGGAGTCCAAAACATCTCCCAAAACAACAACATAGGTTCCCCATTGCCAAATGCCAAAAGCTAATAGTGTTTAAGAAACCTTCACCATACATGAGCTTTGTTCACCTCTTGGATACTTGTCCCCCTTGCTGCACTCAATGCACTTTAATGCTCTGCATTATTGGTTTAAGAAAAGAGAGAGCGTAAGCAAAAGCTTAGTGAGGAATGCTCAATAAAACCACTCAATAATGCACTTGTAAAACACATGTATAAACCTTAGTTCACCCATCATTTGCACATGCTCATAAGCATTTAAAACAAGCAACTCATGCTTCAAGTTCATAACATGTCATATTGGCAACAAGTGATTCATTCAACATAAGACTCACACATGGACTTTTAAACACCATTGTGATCTTATAATTTCCAAGGACCACACATGGACTTTTAAACACCATTGTGTCCTTAACCCATGGACTTTTAAACACCATAGCAAGGACCACACAAGGACTTTTAAACACCTTTGTGTCCTTAACAAGAATCATCCAAGGACTTTTAAACACCTTGATGTTCTTAAATAACAAGGCATACACAAGGAATTTTAACCACCTTTGTATCCTTAACCAAGGACCAACCATGGACTTTTAAACACCATGTTGTCCTTAAATACACAAGACTCACCCAAGGAATTTTAACCACCTTGGTGATCTTAACCAAGAACCAACCATGGACTTTTAACCACCATGTTGTTCTTAAATAAACAAGGCTCACACAAGGACTTTTAAACACCTTTGTGACCTTAACCATCACTTGCCAATATGCATCATTAACAACAATAATCCACTGTTTTAAAGCATTTATCAAAGCCATAAACATCATGCATCTTTAAGCATCAAACCACAATTATACATTGTTCAAAAACAAGGATCTCTTACCTTGAGCATCCTTCAACACATGGCTTATAATCTCAGCAAATAAACATGCTAAATATGCTTTCAAAACAGGATTTAAAACATGCAAACAACCACATTGCATACTACCAATCCATGGCTCATCATCAAGAGAGTTTTCCGAAAACTTACTCTTGAGCTTAGCTAAGTTGCTTAGACTTAAACTAAGCTCCCAAACCTTCAATTCAATGGTTTCAAAGCTGGAAACCAAAATCCACTCACCGATTCCGTTTCGCCACTTTCCGAAACACCAATCAAGCTTCCGGATCACCACCACTTGGATCCAAAGATGACTCCCTTGTTTTAAACACATCAAGGCAGAGGATTAATGCATCATCATGCATTAACATCTTCAATGAAAGCACCTAAACTCGCTGCTCTCATCCACACTCCATTTTCGGCTACCAAACACAACCGAAAATGCATCCAAACAACTCCACAACATTACCCAGCCATGATCCATCAAATCTAATCATCCTTAAACATCAATTATCATCCAAAAAGGATCTAACCACATCCTTATACCTCCAGCTATAACAGATCCACAAGATCACACCAAAAACCATCAAAAACACAAGCTAAACTTAGGAAATTCAACCTATCCGGGATTGCATTAATTAAACCTCAATTACTCATCAATTTAACATTCATTTAACATCAAATTGACACCTCAAAACACTGCCCAATCATATCATACGAAATTTCATCAAAATCAAGCAAATCTTGCATTTAAAAGCCAAGATCAAGAACACAACCTTAAAACCTTTTATAAAACACAAATTAAGGATTGAGAACTTAGGAATTTCAGTAAAGAACTGAGAGTTTAGAGGAGAAGGACGTTCTTACCTCCAAACTTGAGTTTTCTCCCTTTTTGGAACCAAAATCTTGAAAATCCAATTAGCAAATGGTGAGGTTTTGTTGAAGAGATGATTGAAGATCAAAAGGGAATTGAAATGAGTTATTTAGGTGACAAAATCAGAGAGAAAAGCTCTGGAGAAAAGGTGTTTGGTTTGAGAGAAACTGAGAGAAAAAGAAAATGGAAGATTTGAGAGAAAAGTTAGTTATGGCCAAAATATCTTCCCTCCACTTTTGTTTTATTTAAAAAAACTTTAATTAATCATTTAATATCTTAGAAAAATCTGGAGAAACTCGCATTGGGTTAATAGCTCCTTAAAGATTCAAAGTTTCAATCCTTTTTAAAACAGTCACACAGTTTTCAAAAATTACATTTTGGTCACTAACCCAAAATGTCACCCTTCCCAACCTCATTTTGTAAAATTGATTTCACCAAACTCTTATATATAATAAAAGAGGATTTTAGAACATTTTTCCATTTTTTAATGCAACCCGAACTAGGTTTTCCTAATTTCACTCTTTTATATTCGAACCGCACTTTGACCGATCCGGTCCAAACCCAAAACTTCTAAGCCCAAAACCGGGGCGTTACACCCGCTCTGAGCATGTTTCTTGGGTAATTATGTGGCAGTCACAACATTGCTCATGATAAATATATGTATAATCCTCAAAGATGAGATCAACATGATTTCAACATAAAGATTTACGTATTTTGACATAGTCAAACGTGTGTCGTAACTGACTACATTATAAAGACTGATGATTGGATACGTGATGACCTATGTAGTGAAATATGGTTGATCAAGAAAGGATTTATCCCTCCTACATAATGGGAGAAATATCTTCGGCAACTTGATTGAGTGAGATTAGAAAATGCATGACCATGCTCGAATATTATGATATGAGATATCATAGAGATTCGTTTATCATAATCTACTCAAGACATCAAGAAACACTAGATGGAAAACGTAAGTGTGACTAACCCATGACTTGTCTTCATCTAAGATATAAAGGACAAAAGGATGAAATACATAAAGGAAGTTTATTAAGGAATTAGGAAAGTCAAACCATGACTTCATGCAACTTAGGTAGCAATGATGTATTGCTAGATGCCACTCATTGTTTGTAAAATTAGAACAGTTCTAATTTTTCTGCTAACGTTGTACGAACCTACAAGGGTCACACCCTTCGAATGAAACGAACAAAAATTGGAAACCATAATCCATATTTAAAGGGAGGTTGCCGAAAATCCCCTATGGGATAGGGGAAATCGCCAACTCCCTCAAATGGGAATAATATTGGATAAATATTGTATTTATCAAATATTATTTAGAATATGGAAAATATTTAGAGACTTAAATATTATAGAATAAGATTCTAAAAATTTAAATATATATTTGGAATTTATATAATGTATATTTGATTCCAAGTTTATGTAGAATAAGATTCTACATAATTAAATATATACATTTCATTTAATATTATTAAATATAATGTATATTTAATATAAACCAATTTCAAGTAGAATTAGATTCTATGAATTTTGGTTGAACTTTGATTTAAGGTATTCAACTAGAATTAAGTCTCTGAATACTATTTAAAGGGACAAGGGCTAGCAACCAAATCATCCCTATTCCTCCATGCAAATTTCGACATATCCTTGGGAATTCTCCTCTGGAATTTTCGACAAGTCCCAGATTTCTTCTAAGAAGCTTTTCGATATTTTTCTGGTGTTCCTCTTGCCCCCAGGCAAATTCCTAGTTTGAATCCAAGTCCCGGTAGAACCCCTGGTCGATTTCAGACTCCCTCAGGAATCCCTGAAGGGATTTCGACTTCTCCCTAGAAGGTGTTCAAACCTGTCGAAATTTATCCCTAAGTGTTAGGGAGGCGAAAACTTTGTTCGTTTTGTTCAGGCGGACTCCGTAGAGGTCGTTGCGAACTTGTGACGATTCCAGTTTTACTTGACGTTGTTATTGCGACATACCGTCAGTTTTCCAGTTTCTAGAGTTTTAAAAGGTAACTCTTCATCTTTTCACCCCGGTTCATTCTTGTACATGGATCCTGGCTGGATTACGTCGTATTAATTTTTCCGCTACTCCATGGGGCGTGCCGACGTGACCCAACAGTGGTATCAGAGCCACTTGTATCATACGAATTCGGACTTAAATTCTTGGGTGATGTTTATGTATGAGATGCATGTTTTTTTATTCGATTTAGATATTTATCGTTTATCGTATCACACCTAATAAAGACTTATTTCGATTATCACTGAATGATTAAGAGTTAATCATAACTATGTTAGGTTGCTTCAATGTTAAATGTTAACATGTTGAGACTAATAGTTAGTCTAGAGAACAAGTAGTTGTTCGTAGTTTCATAGATTTATGAAATCTCTGAAAGGGCTTCTAATTTGATAAAAGTTATCAAACTATCTTTCACAGTGAATCCATAAGAGTTATGGTTAGACGTTATGAAAAATGTATGTCTAGGATTGGCATCATCAGAGACCTGGTACATAAGTGTGCCTAGTGCGTCACCTCTCTTTCATGTTGACCTACCTGGTACATTTGTTCGTTAACGCAAATGGTTTATGAAACCTCGTGATCCTTCTTTGGCCCATTAACCGCAACATAGGGATAATTAGTTTAAAACTCCGTAAACACGTCTTTACTTTCTTCGCGCGATGTTTGAAATGAATGTTAGATTGCACGATGTTTGTTTTGCATAGTTATAGCCCATAGCCTTTATAGTTTTGGTTTTTATAAATACGGCCTGCGTGTCGTGCCTTTCTCTATCTTCTATTGTACTTCTCTTTTAATCTCACTCCCTCGCATGTAACGCGAGTTTTTGAAAATTGTAAATACTCATGGAGATAAAGCAAGGACCAAGGTAGCAGCGTGGTGGGCCTTCCCTGGTGGACCGGGCATTTCAGAAGCAGATTCTATCTTTAGTAAAATTTTCCTCCCATTGGCTTTGGACGGGTCGCCTTAGGTTAAGAAGGGCTATAATCATTGCATATTTATTTACCACTTATATTTACCTTGTATGTGATGCAATGGATGTTTTATAAGCATGATTAAAGATAGTTCTATTGATAGGATCAATGTTAAAATGATGAGATAATTAAGTAAATCTCTCACTATAATTCTAAGTCTGTTTTAACCATCCAATAATTACCCTCGTTAAAGCTTCGATCGATATAATGCGAGCTTTGCCAAAGCAATGTCACATTTATCTATCTTAGTTAAACGCGAAGAATAAGCTAGTGATATTCGTCGGTTGAGATATTGGTGTTGACTTAGCTGGGTTGTTCTAATAGGACTAGAAAACCTAGTGGTTAAAAGTTTTGGTTACTTACCTAAATAACCATTTCCTAAAAGAATGGCCAAAGCTGATTTAGGAATGGTGAAATACGGATCCTCACTCACTAGAAAAACTACCGAAACATTTTTCCGAAATTAAAACTAGGGGGTTTTTAATTTTGAAGAAAATAGTGGGAGTAAATTTATAGTAAGGACCTATCTATAAATTTTAAAATTTAGTAAAACTTATGTAGCATATTTTCTTTGTTGTAGAATTAATGACAAATAATACTCTATCTCTGTGATCTATCCTTGAGAAGGATAAGCTCAATGGCATAAACTTCCTTGACTGGTTCCGCAATTTGAGAATTGTTCTCAAACAGGAAAAGAAGGAATATGTCATTGAAGAACATGTTCCTGATGAACCGGTTGCCACTGCTTCTAGAGCTGACAAAGACAAGTTTAAGAAACACATGGACGACATGCTGGATGTCGGTTGTCTTATGCTTGCCTCCATGACCCCTGAGCTTCAGAAGCAACATGAGGACATGGTAGCTTATGATATGATTCAAAATCTCAAGGAGATTTATGAAGGGAAAGCTCGTCAAGAGAGGTGTGAGACCTCTAAAAGCTCTGTTTCAATGCAAGATGAGTGAGGGATCACCCGTAGTAGCTCACGTCATCAAACTGATGGGCTACATCCAAACGTTGGAGAAGCTCGACTTTCCACTAAAAGACGAATTAGCTACTGATGTCATCCTGCAACATTGCCGGATAGTTTCAATCAGTTCGTCCTTAATTTCAATATGAATGAAATTAACAAGACGCTGCCGCAGTTGCTCGGCATGTTGAGATCTGCTGAAATCAACCTGAAAAAGGTAGGACCTAAACTTGTTCTGATGATCTGCAAGGGCAAGAAGAAAGGTAAATCGGCAGCAAAGTCTAAAGGCGATGGTAAGACAAAAACCGATGGAAAGGAGGCATTGAAACCTAAGAAGGGAATCAAGAAGGATGGAAAATGTTTCCATTGCGGCAAGACCGGACATTGGAAGAGAAACTGCCCCACACACCTACAAGAAGTCAAGAAAACAAAAACGAGTGAGGCATCAACCTCAGAGGCTTCTAAAGAGAAGACATCAGAATAGACATGGACATGCGAATGGAAATAAAGCAAGAGTTGCTACATCATCCATTAGGACATGTGTTTTTGCTTAAATAGTTTTGTTTTGGTTTTTAAGATTATTATTTTGTGCCTGAGTTTTAGTTATCTTGTAAGGACAAGATATTTTAATTTTGAGATTATTTAAATAAATGTTATTCTTTTAATCTCTTATGGCACAACGAATCAATGATCTTTAAACTAATCAAATCAATAATATTTATAAGATAAATAAAACAAATGACTAATCTCAAACTCATAAAAAGTATTAAGGTAATTTGATGAGATCAAATTCAAGACTATTTAAAGTTTGATGAAGTTTCAAAGAATATGGGATTGTCCCATAATTAAATCCCACAAGTGGAACGAAAAGTCTTCGAAAGAGAATCAAATATGTTAGACATGTTTTGATTCAGAACAAGTCATTTTCAACTTCTTTACACACTAGAAAAACAACTCTCATACTTAATCGTGTTTTTTTCGAAACGTCATATAAGATATGGACTAAGAATTGTTCTAGAATACCTTTGAAGTTTTAAGGTTACTTACATGTTAAAATGTTTACAAAGTTCGAACCTTAAAAACTCTATTTGTTGTTTATCCTAACGAGAACAAAGCATTTGTTTCTCAAACGAGAGTTTGTCTTGAAAGAGATTAATTCTCACAAAGGATTATTATTTCTTCAAATTTAACGAGAACAAAAGATTTGTTGCTCAAACGATAGTTTATCTCGAAAGAGAATACTTATCACTAAGGGATTTCATTTTTTAACGAGAACAAAATGTTTGTTGCTCAAACGAGAGTTTCTCTCGAAAGAGATTACTTCTCATAAAAGAAAAAAATGGAATTTGGAATGTGAAGAAATTTTAGACAACAAATTTGTGAACCAAAGATTGAGAATGTTCCACAAATGATGAAGGAACATTAGAACAAAACACAACCATTGTGTTAATCCTTAAGAGAATACCATATACTTGAGAAATATGGATTTCTCACTATCCGTACATGGAAACACTCTTCTTTTCGGATCAAGATAAAGGCTAGGTCTTATCAGAAAGCAATGGTGAGCCCAAAATTCGAGAAATGGCTAAGAGCCATGATATATGAGATGGAATCCATGTCTAAAACCAAGTATAGACTTTGGTTACCTAAAAGGGTAAAACCAAAGAGGTATGGATGAGTTTTTCAAAAAGAAAAAAACTGACATGGATGATAAAACATACAAAGGATGATCCGTCGCTAAAAGTTTTCGACAAACTTTATAGTATAGACTATGATAAAGCATCTTCCTTGAAGCTATGTTTAATCCATCTTAATCTCACTTGCAAGTAGTTACGTACGATGATTATGGAATCAAATAAAGGAATGTCAAAACCACTTTCCTAAGGGAAAAACTTGAAACAGATGTGTACATGACACACCAGAAGGTTTTGTCACTCCGGTAAACACTTGGAAGGTATGTAAGCTACAAAGGTCTATCCGTAGACTAAGGCAAGCTTCTCGAAGTTGGGATATTCGTTTCAGAAGATACAATCAAAAGGTTTGGTTTATCTAGAAACAAAGGGGAGTCTTGTTTTCAAAAGAGCTAGTGGGAGCATTGTTACTTTCCTAAGTATTGTATGTAGATGACATACTCATCAAAAGGAACTAAAGATCGCAATCTGTTTTGCATTAATAAAAGATAATACGAGTTAGCAACATGAGACAGTATCTAACTCTACAACATAGGCTGAATGTATTACAGTCGACATAGCAATAAAGAAGGATGTTTGGATCTAAAGGGTTCACTTCTAAACTAAGGGTTGTTCCCAGCATATTAGATGCTACATAACTCTGTTATGATGGAACCTTTGCGTAAGAAAATAAAACCCAGATCTCATCAATAAATCCAAACATATTCTAAAGTGTTTACATCTTGGAGATGTGAAAGTATGCAACATACGCACAAAGTTGATAACTTTGTCAACTCCGTGACAAAGCTTTTGACACAGCATAAGCATGTCAGTTACACTAAGCCATATCGTATTAGATACGAGTATGATTGGTCTGAGTGCTAGTGGGAGATTGTTGGAGTATGCCCAAAGACCAATCATATGATGATTGAATAGACATACTATTTTACTAGATTTATCAAGTAATGGCATTCCCGTTATTATCATTTGGAATGTTTCTGTGCATCAAACTAACCATTGGATAATGATGTTCATACAATAATACGATTATTGTTAAATAGGTTCCTTAGTCGAATATTATTATAGGTATGGACGGTGATAATATATAAAGACTAATATGTGGTTGATGACAAGCGTTGTCATTGACATAGAAATGTCAAAATCAACAAATAAGTATTTGTTAGAGAACAACATACTGGATTGACCCGTTATGAGCATGTTTCTTGGGTAATTATGTGACAGACACAACATTGCTCATGATAAACATATGTATAATCCTCAGACTTGAGATCAACATGATTTCAACATAAAGATTTACGTATTTTGACATAGTCAAACGTGTGTCGTAACTGACTACATTATAAAGACTGATGATTGGATACGTGATGACCTATGTAGTGAAATATGGTTGATCAAGAAAGGATTTGTCCCTCCTACATAATGGGAGAAATATCTCCGGCCACTTGATTGAGTGAGATTAGAAAATGCATGGACATGCTAGAATATTATGATATGAGATATCATAGAGATTCGTTTATCACAATCTACTCAAGACATCAAGAAACACTAGATTGACAACGCAAGTATGACTAACCCATGCCTTGTGTCCACCTATGATATAAAGGACAAAAGGATGAAATACACAAAGGAAGTTTATTCAGGAATTAGGAAAGTCAAACCATGACTTCATGCAACTTAGGTAGCAATGATGTATTTCTAGATGCCACTCATTGTTTGTAAAATTAGAACAGTACTAATTTTGTTGCTAACGTTGCATGAGCCTACAAGGGTCACACCCTTCGAATGAAACGAACAAAAATTGGAAACTATACTCCATATTTTAGGGAGGTTGCCGAAAATCCCGTATGGGATAGGGGAAATCGGCAACTCTCTTAAATGGGAATAATATTGGATAAATATTGCATTTATCAAATATTATTTAGAATATGGAAAATATTTATAGACTTAAATATTATAGAATAAGATTCTAGAAATTTAAATATATATTTGGAATTTATATAATGTATATTTGATTCCAAGTTTATGTAGAATTGGATTCTACATAATTAAAAATATATATTTAAATCCAGGTAAAGATAGAATGAGATTCTATATAATAAAAAATATATATATATATTTGGATTAAATATAATGTATATTTAAATACATGTTTTATGTAGAATAAGATTCTACATAATTAAATTTATATATTTTATTTAATATTATTAAATATAATGTATATTTAATATAAACCAATTTCAAGTAGAATTAGATTTTATGAATTTTGGTTGAACTTGGATTTAAGGTATTCAACTAGAATTAAGTCTCTGAATACTATTTAAAGGGACAAGGGCTAGCAACCAAATCATCCATATTCCTCCTTGCAAATTTCGACATATCCCTGGGAATTCCCCTCTGGAATTTTTGACAAGTCCCAGATTTCTTCTGAGAAGCTGTTCGATATTTTTCTGGTGTTCTTCTTGCCCCTGGCAAATTCCTGGCGATTTCCTAGTTCGAATCCAAGTCCCGGTAGAACCCCTGGTCGATTTCAGACTCCCTTAGGAATCCCTGGAGGGATTTAAACTTCTCCCTGGAAGGTGTTCAAACTTGTCGAAATTTATCCCTAAGTGTTAGGGAGGCGGAAACTTTGTTCGTTTTGTTCGGGTGGACTTCGTAGAGGTCGTTGCGAACATGTGACGATTCCGGTTTTACTTGACGTGGTTATTCAGACATACCGTCGGTTTTCCAATTTCCAGAGTTTTAAAAGGTAACTCTTCATCTTTTCACCCCGGTTTCATTCCTGTACATGGATCCTGGCTGGATTACGTCAGATTAATTTTTCCGCTGCGCCACGGAGCGTGCATTTCCCTGGATGATACTCGATAGTCAAATCACAATCCTTAAGCATCTCCAACTATCTACGTTGCCTAAGATTCAAGTCCCTTTGTGTCATCAAATACTTCGAACTCTTATGATCCGTATAAACTACACATTTCTCACTATAAAGGTAATGCCTCTAAATTTTCAAAGCAAACACAACCGCGACAAGCTCAATATCTCGTGGACCTTCAATTGCCTAGATGCATAAGCCACGACTTTCCTACTTTACATCAACACGCAACCCAAACCAACATATGATGCATCACTATAAACTACAAACTCCTTACCCGACTCGGGTTGAATCAAGATAGGAGCTTGCGTCAAAGCTTCCTTCAACTTCTCGAAAGCTTGTTATCTAACATCATTCCATTCAAAGCGAACATTCTTTTGCACCAACTTGGTTAACGGTGCAACAAATTTAGAGAAACCGTCCACAAACCTACAGTAATAACCCGCAAAACAAAGGAAACTACATACTTTTGTCACCGATTTAGGCGTCTTCCAACTCATCACCACCTCAATCTTATGTAGATCAACCTGAATACCTTCGGCCGACACCACATGTCCAAGAAAGACAACATCCTTAAGCCAAAACTCAAACTTACTCTACTTGGCATAAAGCTGATTTTCCAACAAAACTTTCGACACAACCTGCAAGTGCTTATCATGATCCTCCTCGGTACGAGAGTACACGAGAATATCATCTATAAACACAACCACAAACCGATCTAAAAACTCATGGAACACATGATTCATCATGTCCATGAATGCATTCGGTGCTTTCGTCAAACTAAACGACATCGCCAAAAACTCATAATACTCGTACCTCGTACGAAAAGCTGTCTTTGGCACATCCACATCTTTACATTTAACTGATAATATCCGGATCTTAAATCAATCTTGGGAAACACTAAAGCACATCGAAACTGATCAAACAAATCGTCAATCCTTCGTAAAGGATACTTATTCTTAATCGTCAACTTGTTCAATTACCAATAATCTATACACATTTGCATCGTGCCATCTTTCTTCTTCACAAACAAAACTGGTGCACCCCAAGGTCAAACACTAGGCCTAATGAACCCTCGGTTAAGCAACTCCTGAAGTTGCGTCTTCAACTCTTTTGGTGCCATTAGGGAGTGAGCAATAGACACTGGAGTCGTATTTTCATACAACTCATTGCCAAACTCAACCTCTCAATTCGGTGGCAACCTAGAAAACTCTTCAGAAAATACACCCAAAAACTCACATACCATACGTATGTCCTGCACACGCACTTCCTTTGATCATTGCTTCATCACATTAGCTAAGAAAGCCTCGCAACCAGATTCCATCAACCGACACGCCTCAAGAGCCGAAATAACATAGGATAAGAATTTAACATACTCACCCACGATTACCACCTCGTAATCATCAACAAGTTTCAAGGTAACTCGATTGGTATCAAAATCAACCAAATCCATGTGCTCGATTAACCAATCCATCCCAAGGATTACATCAAAACCATAGAAAGGTAATTCCATTAAATCAACTGCAAACACATGACCTTGAACAGATAAAGGACATCTCCTAAACAACATTCTCGTAACAATCGTTTCACTAAAGAAACTAGTTACTTGCATTACCACCTTTAACATGTAACCCCCTTAGCACGGCCTAGGTGCCCGACCCGAACTAAGAAGATTACACGGGGAAAACTAAAGCAAACTCGATAAAGTCAACCTCGATTAATGACCCTTTTTTCTTTTTATCTTCTCTAGATGCATATTATTAACCTATATGTTCATCAAAGCGATTAGGTGAAAACGGCACAGTGATCGGAGTTCAATTAGGGGTTCAATTGCATACATTTGACTTTTAGGGGCTCAATTGTAAATTCCATAAAATACAGAGACTTTCAAGATTTCAAATTTACAAACTTCAATTAGTCATGTAACATGCAAACATGCCAAATTTCAGCTCAAACGGATCATCCAAACTCATTGAATTGCACTCACAATATTCAGGGACCAAAATGCAACATTTCCAAACCATAAAAGATACTTTTAACTGAAATTCAATTACTCGTATCGGTACACTTGGCCTTGTAACGATACGCGGGAAGACAGTAGCTAAAGAAGGGTTGAATGTATCGAAACGCTTCCTCGTGTATCGGTACGGCCTTCAAACTTGGCCTAGGCGTATCGATACACGGGTAATTCGTTTCGATACCCTTGTACCGAAATGCCTTATTTTGACTTAGCGTATCGATACGCTTTCCCGTGTATCGATACGCGTACAAGATTGGCTTCATCCAACATCATTTAGTCATACAAAATCACATCCGATCTAGCTCAAATCATGTATACAAGATATAATCTCTCTAATAGACTTTCAGGCACCATCAAGCAGCAAATCATACTCATCAACCACTTCATATCATGATGATATTTAGCTATTCTAGCATGCTTAATATATCAAGCTATAGAAAAGGTGAAACACCACAAACAAACCATAGAGCCACGTAAAGGCCAAATACAAGTCCACAATCAGAAACTAAACATGCTTGAAACAACAAACATCTCCAACAAAAAATCAGGAAGTAGAAGTCCCACCCATTGCCTTATACATTCAATTCTCTGCATTGATGAAACAAAAGAGCGTAAGCATATAGCTTAGTGAGGATCGTTAAACAACTTTCATCAATGCATTTCACATGGCTTGCAAAACCACCACTTTCATCACATGCCTTTTCATAAAACATGTCTTCTCTAGACATCAATGGCTCATATGCAATAACTTCAAACAACAATTAGACCATTGCTCATGCTTTACCAAGCATCTCATGCATTCTTGCATCATTTACAAGCATCTCATGCATTCTTGCATCATTTACAAGCATCTCATGCTTCTCATTATTCATTTACATTATATTGGATCACAAGTGATAATCCACAACCCATTTCAACACAAGACACAATCAGATACGTGGATTACAAGTGTTGTCCCACACGCTTCATACACACTACCAGACTACACAAGGTAGAGATCAATGGCACAATCACAACCCCTCAACACCCGTGATAGAGATTAATAGCACAATAACAACCCCTCAACATCACTCATCGGTAGTTGTATAATTCCACTAACGAGAGTATGGGACCCATACACAAGACTCACACACGGGACTAACCATTCATCGTTGTGATCTTAACCTCAATCGTTAGGGTACTTGGAAGGAGATTACGACACAATCACAACCCCTCGACATCCAAGGTGACTTTATTTAGGATGCACCCAATCCTATATCCGGCTAACTATATCCTATTAAAGTAACCAAAAACCATTTTCATCACTTGCCAATATAATTATTTAACCACATTAATCCATTGTTTTACAAGCATAACCACAATGCCATTTCCACAAGCATAACAAGCTTAATATCATATGCATTCAACACATGCAAACCAAGGATCACTTACCTAGTGCATCCTTAACATAATGGAATTAAAATCCAGCATTAAACCATGCTTAAACATGCTTAAAAACAGTAAACAAATCCACTCTCAACTCAAGTGCAATTTCATCAAACATAGCACATTTCCAAGAGAAGGATTTCCGTATCACTTACTCTTAAGTGTAGCTAACTGTATCAAACTTACACTAAGCTCCCAAGACCACGCTCAATGCGTTACAAAGTATGAAATTGCATTTCCACTCACTGATACGCGAAGCCTTGCTCGCCGACACGGAATTACACTTCCGGAGCCTCCAACAATACCTTGTTTGCTTCCGGATCAAGATCCCCTATTTTCACATCATCAAAACAGAGATCTAAATGCATTAAAATGCATTTTAACACCAGCAACAATTTACAAACTCGTTGCTCACCCAAAGTACACCAAAATACCCATCCAAAACAACCGAAAACTCAATCGATATCTTCCTAAAACATGCCCAGCCCACATACATAACTTTAAAAGCATTATAAACATCAAAACACATCTAACAAACAACCTTATATTAGATTCCACTATTTCACCTCAAAAACCCACTTAAAACAACCAAGAAACACAAGAATCTCAAGGATTTAGGGATCTATGTTATCAACACATCATTTTAACAGATTAATCAACTTTAAACTCAATTAAAATCAACAAAAAACAGAGCTTAACTCGTCAAGTCCGAAAATTAAGATTTCAACCATATTTTTACAAGATTTTGATCTCCAATCAAAACTATAATGAAAACTCATCCAAAAATAGTATTAATAAGCCAAATATCTTGGGAATTTCAATAAGGAACTTATATTAGAGGTTGAGAACGGGATTTACCTCCAATCCTTGCTTCTCTCAGTGAATGACAAGATTTCCTTAGCAAAATCTTGAAGAATTAGGAAAGATCTATTGGAAATGGTTTAGAAAATGTTGAGAGAATTTTGGGAAGAAAGAATTCTGAGAAAAGATGAGAGAATTAGTGTTTGACTGAAAATGAGAAAGCATTGGTAGTTACGTAATTGAAAATCTCACATTAACTAACTTTATTAATTTATTAATATAAATCCAATTAAATCCATTTAATTAAAAACCTTTTAAAACACATGTCATATTGAGAAAAGGTCAAATTGACTTAAAGCCACCTAAAGATTCTAAGATTTTGGCTTCCACATTAAAAATCACATTTTCCCAGTTTTGAAACTTTACAATTTGGTCACTACTCAAAATGTCCCCTTTCCGAAATCCATTTTGTAAAATTGACTTGACCAACCTCTTAAACATATTTTTAGAGGATTTTAGCAATTTTACCACAAATTTATCCTCTCTCTATCCTTGATTTCCTTAAATAACCTTACGCGATTTGAACCGTTCTCGACCGGTTCGATCTGATGTCTAAAACATCTAGGCCCAAAACCAGGGCGTTACAACTCTCCCCCACTTAAGAAATTTCGTCCTCGAAATTCTTACCTAATGGAAAGAGATGCGAAAACTGCCTCAGCTTGTTCGCCTTGCTTTCCCAGGTGGCCTCCTCAACTCCTCGGTGTCGTCACAACACCTTCACAAGTTCTATCGTCTTGCCACGAAGAACTTTGCTACTCACATCCAGAACCTTCAATGGTTCCTCATCATACGACAGATCCAGATTCAACTCTATCTCCTCAACAGGCATCACATGCGAAGGATCTGATCTGTATTTCCGTAACATGGAGACATGAAACACATCATGTATCTTCTCAAACACTGCAGGCAATGTCAACCGATATGCCATAGGACCAATACGTTCCACAACCTCGTAAGGTGCAATGAACCTTGGGCTAAGTTTACCCTTGCGCCCAAATCTCATCAGCTTCTTCCAAGGTGATACATTCAAGAACACACGTTCGCCAACTGCGAACTCAATCTCCTTACGCTTCAGGTCCGCGTAAGACTTTTGCCTATCTGATGCTGCCTTTAGACGCTGACAAATGAGCTTCACCTTCTCAGTGGTTCCCTTAAGCATAGATGGCATCAAAATCAACTTTTGCCCAGCTTCTGCCCAACAGAGAGGGGTTCTACATCTTCTCCCATACAAAGCCTCGTATGGAGCCATTTGAATACTTGCCCGGTAACTGTTATTATACGCAAACTCAACCAACGTCAAGTGCTTCTCCCAAGAAACTTGAAAATCTATCACACAGCATCTCAACATGTCCTCAAGCACTTGGATCACACGTTCTGAATGTCCATCCATCTGAGGATGATAAGAAGTACTGAAATTCAACCGTGTACCCAAAGCTTGATGCAAACATTCCCAAAATCGTGTTGTAAACCTCGGATCTCTATCCGAAACAATGGAATTTGGCACACCATGCAACCGCACAATCTCAACTATGTACAACTCAGCCAACTTATCCAAAGTATACATAGTATGCACAGGCAAAAAATGTGCACACTCGGCAAGAGATCAACAATCACCCACACTGAATTCTTCTTTGACGGTGACAAAGGCAAACCAGACACAAAATCCATGGTGATTCTCTCCCACTTCCATTCTGGGATTCTCAAAGGCTGCAACAACCCAGAAGGAACCTGATTCTCAGCCTTCACTCGGTGATACACCATGCACTTACTAACAAACTCAACCACATCCTTTTTCAACCCCACCCAGTAGTACTCATCTTTCAGGTCACGATACATCTTTGTACTACCAGGATGCATAGCAAAAGGACTATTATGAGCTTAAGTCAGAATAGTGCGCCTCAACTCAACATCATCTAGCACCACTATTCCACTCCCAAAACACAAAACACCGTCATCACTAAAGCTAAAATCTGAAGGTCTACCTTCCGCAATGTCCTGAACATGCGAAACAAGAGAATAATCAAGCAACTGCTTATCTTTGATCAACTCTATCAGGGATGGTTTCACTTGCAATTCCTCAATAAGACCACCATCACGCGATATGCTCAAACGAGCAAACATCGCCCTCAACTCCACACCTACTTTCCTGCTCAAAGCATCGGCTACAACATTAGCCTTACCCGGGTGGCACTCAATCGTCAGATCATAATCTTTAAGCAACTCTACCCAACGACGTTGCCTAAGATTCAACTCCTTTTGAGACATGAGATACTTCAAACTCTTATGATCCGTAAACATAATACACTTCTCACCGTACATGTAATGCCTCCAAATCTTCAAGGCAAACACCACAGCCACAAGCTCAACATCATGAGTAGGGTAGTTGCGCTCATGCACCTTCAACTGCCTAGATGCATAGGCCACTACCTTACCCTCCTGCATCAACACGCAGCCCAAACCAACAATGGACGCATCACTATAGACCACAAGCTCCTTACCAGACTCAGGTTGAATTAGAACAGGAGCTTGCGTCAAAGCTTCTTTCCACTTCTCAAAAGCTTGTTGTCTCACATCTGTCCACTCAAAGCGAACTTTTTTCTGCAACAACTTGGTCAAAGGTGTTGCTATCTTCGAGAAACCCTCGACAAACCTACAGTAGTACCCAGTCAATCCAAGGAAACTTCGTACTTCCTTCACTGACTTAGGTACTTTCCAACTCATCACAGCTTCTACCTTGTGCAGATCAACACGAATACCCTCAGCTGACACAACATGTCCAAGGAAGACCACCTCCCTAAGCTAAAACTCACACTTACTCAGTTTGGCATACAACGGATTCTCCAATAACGCTTGCAAAACAATTCTCAAGTGCCTATCATGATCCTCCTCGGTACGCGAATACACAAGGATATCATCGATGAACACCACCACAAACTGATCCAAGAATTCATGGAATACACGATTCATCATGTCCATGAAAGCAGCAGGCGCGTTGGTCAAACCAACCGGCATCACCAAGAATTCATAATGTCCATACCTCGTCCGAAAAGTTGTCTTAGGTACGTCCACATCCTTCACCTTCAGCTGATAATACCCTAATCTAAAGTCTATCTTAGAAAACATTGAGGCTCCTCGAAACTGATCAAAGAGATCATCATTTCTAGGCAAGAGATACTTATTCTTAATCGTCAACTTGTTTAGTTGCCGATAATCTATGCACATCCGCATTGTCCCATCCTTCTTCTTAACAAACAAGACCGGTGCACCCCAATGTGACACACTCGGCCGGATGAAACCTTGGTCCAACAACTCCTGCAATTGTGTTTTCAACTCTTTTAACTTTTTGGGTGCCATGCGTTAAGGAGCAATAGACACCGGTGTTGTATTCTCGTACAACTCTATACCAAACTCAACTTCCCTGTTTGGTGGCAACCCAGGCAATTCTTCCAGAAAGACACCCGGAAAATCGCGAACAGCTCGGATGTCCTGCACATGCACCTCCTTGGTGCCAGGATTCATCACATATGCAAGGTAAACCTCGCAACCCAACTTCATTATACGGTATTCTTCCAAAGTCGATATCACATTCGATAAGAATTTTACATTCTCGCCTACCATCACTACCTCATAATCATCGTCCAGCTTTAAGGTGACTCGCTTGACCTCAAAGTCTACCACCGCCCTGTGCTCCGACAACCAATCCATGCCAAGGATTACATCGAACTTGTAGAAAGGTAACTTCATCAAATCCACAAGGAAAACATGTCCTTGTACAGATAAAGGGCATCTTTTATACAACTTCCTAGTGACTACAGTCTCACCAAAAGAACTAGTCACTTGCATTCCTACTTCAACCAACTCAACAAGTATATCCAGCAAATGTGCATGCTCACTCAAGATATAAGAATGCGTGGATCCAGAATCAATCAGAGCCAGCAAAGATAAAGACTGAAGAGCAAAGGTACATACGATGACATCAGTATCATTGCGCTCCTCGCGCTGAGCATAAACCCTCGTTGGTCCACCTCCCTCAGGTCGAACAGCTACTATGTAACGCCCCAGTTTTGGGCTTAGGAGTTTTGGGTTTCGGACCGGTTCGGTCGGAGTGCGGTTCGAATATATAAAGGTGAAATTAGGAAAGCCTAGTTCGGGTTGCATTAAAAATATGGAAAAATGTCTTAAAATCCTCTTTTAATATATATAAGAGTGTGGTGAAATCAATTTTACAAAATAAGGTTTGGAAGGGTGACATTTTGGCTAGTGACCAAAATGTAATTTTTGAAAACTGTGTGACTATTTTAAAAAGGATTGAAACTTTGAATCTTTAAGGAGCTATTTACCCAATGGGAGTTTCTCCAGATTTTTCTAAGATATTAAATGATTAATTAATGGTTTTTAAATAAAACGAAAGTGGAGGGAAGATATTTTGGCCATAACTAACTTTTCTCTCAAATCTTCCATTTTCAATTTCTCTCATTTTCTCTCAAACCAAACACCTATTCTCCAGAGCTTTTCTCTCTGATTTTGTCACCTAAATAACTCATTTCAATTCCCTTTTGATCTTCAATCATCTCTTCAACAAAACCTCACCATTTGCTAATTGGATTTTCAAGATTTTGGTTCCAAAAAGGGAGAAAACTCAAGTTTGGAGGTAAGAACGTCCTTCTCCTCTAAACTCTCAGTTCTTTACTGAAATTCCTAAGTTCTCAATCCTTAATTTGTGTTTTATAAAAGGTTTTAAGGTTGTGTTCTTGATCTTGGCTTTTAAATGCAAGATTTGGTTGATTTTGGTTAAAATTCGTATGATCTGTTTAAGCAGTGATTTGAGGTGTCTTTTTGATGATAAATGAATGTTAAATTGATGAGGAATTGAGGTTTAATTAATGCAATCCCGGATAGGTTGAATTTCCTAAGTTTTGCTTGAGTTTTTGATGGTTTTTGGAGTGATCTTGTTGATCTGTTATAGCTGGAGGTATAAGGATGTGGTTAGATCCTTTTTGGATGTTAATTGATGTTTAAGGATGATTAGATTTGATGGATCATGGCTGGGTAATGTTGTGGAGTTGTTTGGATGCATTTTTGGTTGTGTTTGGTAGCCGAAAATGGGGTGTGGATGAGAGCAGCGAGTTTAGTTGCTTTCATTGAAGATGTTAATGCATGATGATTCATTAATCCTCTGCTTTGATGTGTTGAAAACAGGGGAGTCATCTTTGGATCCAAGTGGTGGTGATCCGGAAGCTTGATTGCTGTTTCGGCAAGAGGCGAAACGGAATCGGTGAGTGGATTTTGGTTTTCAGCTTTGAAACCATTGACTTGAAGGTTTGGGAGCTTAGTTTAAGTCTAAGCAACTTAGCTAAGCTCAAGAGTAAGTTTTCGGAAAAACTCTCTTGATGATGAACCATGGATTGGTTGTGTGCAATGTGGTTTGTTGCATGTTTTAAATCCTGTTTTGAAAGCATATTTAGCATGATTATTTGCTGAGATTATAAGCCATGTGTTGAAGGATGCTCAAGGTAAGAGATCCTTGTTTTTGAATATTGTTTTAATGTGGTTTGATGCTTAAAGATGCATGACATTTATGGCTTGGTTAAATGCTTTAAAACAGTGGATTATTGTTGTTAATGATGCATATTGGCAAGTGATGGTTAAGGTCACAAAGGTGGTTAAAAGTCCTTGTGTGAGCCTTGTTTATTTAAGAACAACATGGTGGTTAAAAGTCCATGGTTGGTTCTTGGTTAAGATCACTAAGGTGGTTAAAATTCCTTGGGTGAGTCTTGTGTATTTAAGGACAATATGGTGTTTAAAAGTCCATGATTGGTCCTTGGTTAAGGTTACAAAGGTGGTTAAAATTCCTTGTGTAAGCCTTGTTATTTAAGAACATCAATGTGTTTAAAAGTCCTTGGATGGTTCTTGTTAAGGACACAAAGGTGTTTAAAAGTCCTTGTGTGGTCGTTGTCATGGTGTTTAAAAGTCCATGGGTTAAGGACACAATGGTGTTTAAAAGTCCATGTGTGGTCCTTGGAAATTATAAGATCACAATGGTGTTTAAAAGTCCATGTGTGAGTCTTATGTTGAATGTATCACTTGTTGCCAATATGACATGTTATGAACTTGAAGCATGAGATGCTTGATTTAGTGCTTATGAGCATGTGCAAATGATGATTTGAATTAAGGTTATAAATGTGTTTTGTAAATGCATTATTGTGTGGTTTTAAATGAGCATTCCTCACTAAGCTTTTGCTTACGCTCTCTCTTTTCTTAAACCAATAATGCAGAGCATTAAGGTGCATTGAGGGCAGCAAGGGGGACAAGTATCCAAGTGGTGAACAAAGCTCATGTATGGTGAAGGTTTCTTAAACACTATTAGCTTTTGGTAATTTGGCAATGGGGGACCTATGTAGTTGTTTTGGGAGATGTTTTGGACTCCCTAAGTTGGATTATGTTGCTAATAATGTTGGTACTTGTAATTGGCCTTTATGTGGTTTGTTTGGAGATTTGATGCTTGAATGGTTTGCTAAGTAGGAAGCATGCCTATAGATTTGGGGATTTTCATAATTGGTGTCATGTTGATGTTTGATTGATGCAATTATATTCCTTGTATGTTGAATGACTTGCTGGTAAAGTTTGGTGGCATTTGGAGCATGTTTGATAAGTTAATTGCATGATAAACCAGCAAATTCTCTGCAATCTGGGCAGCATGTTTCGGAACAGGTGCTACCGTATCGGAACGGGGGCCTGAAATGGCCTGGGCGTTCCGACATGGGAGGCACTGTTCTGGAACGGTTTGGCCACTGCCAGACCATGTTTCGGTACCAGTTTCGGAACGGTCTCGCGTTTCGGAACGGGTCTTTCCTGTTCCGAAACACTCAACCGTTGGGCACTGAAATTGATGGTTATATGTTTTGGAATGCTTGCGTTTTGGTCCTGAAACTTGTTTATGAAATTGTGTGAGTTTGAGATGTCCAATTGAGCTGAAATTTGGCAGAGAAGCATGAAAGATGATTAATTTCATATTGGTATCTTTAATTTGGATTAAGTCCTTATAGATTTCTGAATTTACAAATTGGTCCCTAAAGTTGTAAATTGTTCAATTGAGTCCCTGAATGTTCTCTGATGGTTATGATCTTTGAATATGATGATCTTGTGATTATATCTAGGGATAATGAGCATCTAGACAAGATTAAAAAGAAAAAAAGGGTCGTTAATCAAGGTTGACTTTCGGGTTGACTTTTGTTTTCCCCGTGTAATCTTCTTAATTCGGGTCAACCGTCTAGGCCGGGTTAAGGGGGTTTCATTTGGTGGTATCAGATCTGAGTTCTCGAGTAATTGGGAATGGTTTATATGAATGATTTAAGCATGTATGCTTTGTATGCTTGTTGAGTGAAAGCATGTTGAGTAAATTGTAAATGTGATGCAATTGAGTTGTATGCTATGATGAAGCATGTTGTGGGTACCCATTGCCAAATTAAAGCTAATGAAATGATGTTGTTTTTAAGTGAAAATGAGCTTGAGTACTTGGATTGCTTACCTTGCTGGGCCTGACTTTGTTTATTTGCATTGTGATTGTATTGTTAGAGTATGGCACCTCGTAGAGAGTTAAGGAGTAATGTGCGAGCTGCGGCTCAAAATGAGAATGAGAATGAAGAGAATGTTGAAAGTGCGGTTTTACCTCCTCCACCTGGTGGTGGTGGTGTTGAGGGTGAAGGAGCTGGAGCTGCAGCTGGTGCTGGGGTCGCTGGACCTGAGGCTGGTCAGGGACAAGCTGTTCCTGACATGACAGTGTTGATACAAGCTATTGCTGGAGCTTTTCAAGCCGCAGTAGCTGGAGCTCGAGAAGCTGGGCATCAGGGAGATGCTGGAGTTAGACTACCCTTGGAACGTCTGCGCAGTCTGGGAGGGACTGAGTTCAGGGGTTTGTCAGCTGAAGGTTCGGAATCTTGGTTAGAGAGTACCAAGAGAATCTTGGGTCAGATGAGTTGCACTGATGTGCAAAAGTTGGGCTGTTTAGTATCTCTGCTGCAGGATGATGCATACACGTGGTGGACGACCACAATCTCTGGGATGGCAGAAGCTGATGTAACTTGGACATTCTTTCAGAATGCGTTCAAGAGAAGGTATCTAGGTGTGAGGTACCTAGATGAAAAGAAGAGGGAGTTCATGTCTCTTACCCAGGGGAGCATGTCTGTAGCTGAGTATGAAGTACAGTTTGTTCGACTCAGTCAATACGCACCTGAGCTTGTCCCGGATGAGCGGGAGAGGTGTGAAAGGTTCCGTTATGGTTTAGTGACGGAGGTTAAGATGTATGTGCTGGTTACCGAGTATAATGATTTTGATGTGCTGGTGGGTCGAGCAAAGGATATTGAGATGAACTTGGGTTTATCTGCTAAGAGTGCTGGGTCAAGTGCTGGTAAGCGAGCAGCTGAATATAGTTCCGGTGGAGGACGGAACAAGAGGGGACGTGATCAGAAGTATCAGTCCTCAGCTAAGCGAGGTGGTGGTGCACCTGCTCGGGGAGGCAATGCTAGAGTTGATCCGAGTGCATGTTGGACATGTGGTTCACGTGGTCATATGAAGCGTGATTGTCCTCGAGCAGTGAGGGAAGTGCAAGCTCCTGTTGCGGCAGCTGGTAATGGGTGCTGGAATTGTGGATCTACGGATCATATGAGGCGAGAGTGTCCTATGTTGGCTGGTGGCCAAGTGCGTGCTCCTGTTGCTGCTGCACCACAGAGAGGCCGTGGGCACGGCCGTGGTAACTTTCAGCGGAGAGAGGAAGGTGGTAGGGGTGTGGCTCATGTTGTGGCTATTCAGCCTGAGGGTGGCGGCCAAGCTAGGGTGTATGCTCAGCGGGAGGGAAGGAATGACGCGGATGTGATCGCAGGTACTTTCACTTTGCAATCCTTGTCATTACTTTCCTTGATTGATTCTAGATCTACGCACTCATACATATTGCGTGAGCATGCTGAATTGCTTGGTTTGCCTGTTGAGTTTTTGGATGTTGGTGTGCGTGTCACTAGTTCTTTTGGTGAGACTGTTGTGACTCGAAAGCTATATAGAAGATGTCCTTTGGTTGTTCAAGATCATGTTTTTCATGTTGACCTTATGGAGTTGCCTTTCTATGGTTTTGATGTAATCCTTGGTATGGATTGGCTTGTTGAGCATCGAGCTGTTGTGGATTGTGAGAATAAGCGAGTTTCGTTGAAGCTTGCGGATGATTATGAGGTGGTTGTGGTTGGTGAGAATGTGAAATTTCTTGTCAATGTGGTATCTACGTTGGAGGCGAGCAGGATGCTGAGGCAAGGTTGTGAGGCTTACCTAGCTTTTGTGATGAATCCTAGCTTTAAGGAGTTGCGTGTGCAAGATATCAGGATTGTGAAGGAGTTTCCTGGTGTGTTCCCTGGGGAGTTGCCTGGTTTACCTCCTAATCGCGAGGTGGAGTTTGGGATTGAGCTGTATGAGAATACAACTCCTGTGTCCATTACCCCTTATAGAATGGCACCTAAAGAGTTGAAGGAGCTAAAGACGCAATTGCAAGAATTGCTTGATCGTGGGTTCATTCGGCCACGTGTGTCGCCTTGGGGTGCACCGGTCTTGTTTGTGAAGAAGAAGGATGGCACTATGAGAATGTGCATTGATTACCGTCAGCTAAACAAGTTGACTATCAAGAATCGGTATCCTTTGCCGAGAATTGATGATCTCTTTGATCAATTTCGGGGAGCAGCTGTGTTCTCTAAGATTGACTTGAGGTCAGGGTATTACCAGTTGAAGGTGAAGGATGTGGATGTGCCTAAGACAGCTTTCAGGACGAGGTATGGGCATTATGAGTTTCTTGTGATGCCGTTTGGTTTGACAAATGCTCCTGCAGCTTTCGTGGACATAATGAATCGTGTGTTTCATGAATACCTGGACAAGTTCGTTGTGGTGTTCATTGATGATATCCTCGTGTACTCACGTACTGAGGAGGAGCATGAAGAGCATATGAGAATTGTGCTGCAAGCTTTGTTGGAGAATCAACTTTATGCCAAGCTGAGCAAGTGTGAGTTCTGGTTAAGTGAAGTGGTGTTTCTTGGGCATGTGGTTTCTGCCGAGGGGTTTCGTGTAGATCCTCAGAAGATTGAGGCGTTGATGAATTGGAAGGTTCCTAAGTTTGTTCATGAGGTTCGTAGTTTCCTTGGTTTGGCGGGATACTACCGAAGGTTTGTGGATGGGTTTTCTAAGATTGCTGCACCTTTGACGAAGTTGTTGCAGAAAGATGTTAAGTATGAGTGGACGGAAGCGAGACAGCAGGCTTTTGAGAAGCTTAAGGAGGCTTTGACGCAAGCTCCTATCTTGGTTCAACCTGAATAAGGGAAAGAGTTTGTGGTCTACAGTGATGCGTCCTATGTTGGTTTGGGATGTGTGTTGATGCAAGAGGGTAAGGTGGTGGCTTATGCATCGCGGCAGCTAAAGGTGCATGAGCGCAATTATCCTACACATGACATTGAGTTGGCTGCGGTGGTTTTTGCGTTGAAGATCTGGAGACATTATCTGTATGGTGAGAAGTGTACTGTGTACACGGATCGCAAGAGTTTGAAGTATCTGATTTCTCAGAAGGAGTTGAATCTTAGGCAGCGACGTTGGGTGGAGTTGCTCAAGGATTATGATTTGACGATTGAGTATCACCCTGGAAAAGCTAATGTTGTAGCGGATGCCTTGAGTAGGAAGGTGGCTGTTGAGCTGAGGGCTATGTTTGCCAGTTTGAGTATTTCGCGTGATGGTGGTCTTGTGGCTGAGTTGCAAGTGAAACCATCTTTGGTTCAGTCGATCAAGGAAAAGCAGTTGCTGGATGATTCCTTGGTGCCTCATGTTCAGGATATCGCGGAGGGTAGGCCTTCGGATTTCTGTTTTAATGATGATGGAGTGTTGTATTTTGGGAGTCGGATAGTAGTGTCCAACGATGCTGAGTTGAGGCTTGCTATTCTGACTGAAGGTCATAGTAGTCCTTTTGCTATGCACCCTGGTAGTACTAAGATGTATCGTGACCTTCGTGATGAGTACTATTGGGTGGGTTTAAAGAAGAATGTTGCGGAGTTTGTGAGCAAGTGCATGGTGTGTCAGCGAGTTAAGGCTGAGCATCAGTTTCCTTCAGGGTTGTTGCAACCGTTGAGAATCCCTGAATGGAAGTGGGAAAGGATTACCATGGATTTTGTATCTGGTTTACCCTTGTCACCATCGAAGAAGAATTCAGTGTGGGTGATTGTGGATCGCCTGACGAAGTGTGCGCATTTCTTGCCTGTGCATACTACGTTTTCTTTGGATAAGCTTGCGAAGCTGTACATTGCTGAGATTGTGCGGCTGCATGGTGTGCCTAAGTCGATTGTGTCGGATAGGGATCCGAGGTTTACATCGCATTTCTGGCAGTGTTTGCATCTAGCTTTGGGTACACGGTTGAATTTCAGTACATCTTATCATCCTCAGTCGGATGGTCAGTCCAAGCGTGTTATCCAGATTTTGGAGGATATGTTGAGGTGCTGTGTGATTGTGTTCCAAGGCTCTTGGGAGAAACATTTGCCTTTGGTGGAGTTTGCTTATAACAATAGTTATCAAGCAAGTATTCAAATGGCACCTTATGAGGCTTTGTACGGGAGGAAGTGTAGGACTCCTCTTTGTTGGGCTGAAACGGGTCAGAAGTTGGTTTCGATGCCGGCTTTGTTGAAAGGAACCACCGAGAAGGTGAAGCTCATTTGTGAGCGTTTGAAGGCAGCTTCTGATCGGCAAAAGTCTTATGCGGATTTGAAGCGTAAGGAGATAGAGTATGCGGTGGGTGACCGTGTGTTTTT
The DNA here is from genome assembly GCA_958450335.1 of Hibiscus tridactylites. NCBI lineage: Eukaryota > Viridiplantae > Streptophyta > Magnoliopsida > Malvales > Malvaceae > Hibiscus > Hibiscus tridactylites. The sequence goes on along the minus strand of OY288267.1, from coordinate 58,134,973 downwards.
GAAGGTTTCGCCTTGGAAAAAGGTGATGAGGTTTGGCCGTAAGGGTAAGTTGAGCCCTAGGTACATTGGACCATACGAGGTGATTGAGCGTGTGGGTCCTGTTGCGTACAAGTTGAGGCTACCTCAAGAGTTGGAGAAGATTCATGATGTGTTTCATGTTTCTATGCTCCGGAAGTATAGATCAGATCCTTCGCATGTGATGCCTGTGGAAGAAGTGGAATTGAATCCGGATTTGACCTATGATGAGGAACCGATGAAGATTCTGGATTCGGACAGCAAGGTTCTTCGTGGCAAGACCATTGAGTTGGTGAAGGTGTTGTGGAAGCACCATGGTGTTGAGGAAGCCACGTGGGAACGGAAGGATGACATGTTGAAGCAGTTTCCGTATCTCTTTCCTTCAGGTAAATTTCGAGGACGAAATTTCTTAAGGGGGGAGAGTTGTAACGCCCCGGTTTTGGGCTTAGGAGTTTTGGGTTTCGAACCGGTTCGGTCGGAGTGCGGTTCGAATATATAAAGGTGAAATTAGGAAAGCCTAGTTCGGGTTGCATTAAAAATATGGAAAATGTCTTAAAATCCTCTTTTAATATATATAAGAGTGTGGTGAAATCAATTTTACAAAATAAGGTTTGGAAGGGTGACATTTTGGCTAGTGACCAAAATGTAATTTTTGAAAACTGTGAGATTGTTTTAAAAAGGATTGAAACTTTGAATCTTTAAGGAGCTATTTACCCAATGGGAGTTTCTCCAGATTTTTCTAAGATATTAAATGATTAATTAATGGTTTTTAAATAAAACGAAAGTGGAGGGAAGATATTTTGGCCATAACTAACTTTTCTCTCAAATCTTCCATTTTCATTTTCTCTCATTTTCTCTCAAACCAAACACCTATTCTCCAGAGCTTTTCTCTCTGATTTTGTCACCTAAATAACTCATTTCAATTCCCTTTTGATCTTCAATCATCTCTTCAACAAAACCTCACCATTTGCTAATTGGATTTTCAAGATTTTGGTTCCAAAAAGGGAGAAAACTCAAGTTTGGAGGTAAGAACGTCCTTCTCCTCTAAACTCTCAGTTCTTTACTGAAATTCCTAAGTTCTCAATCCTTAATTTGTGTTTTATAAAAGGTTTTAAGGTTGTGTTCTTGATCTTGGCTTTTAAATGCAAGATTTGGTTGATTTTGGTTAAAATTCGTATGATCTATTTAAGCTGTGATTTGAGGTGTCTTTTGATGATAAATGAATGTTAAATTGATGAGGAATTGAGGTTTAATGAATGCAATCCCGGATAGGTTGAATTTCCTAAGTTTTGCTTGAGTTTTTGATGGTTTTTGGAGTGATCTTGTTGATCTGTTATAGCTGGAGGTATAAGGATGTGGTTAGATCCTTTTTGGATGTTAATTGATGTTTAAGGATGATTAGATTTGATGGATCATGGCTGGGTAATGTTGTGGAGTTGTTTGGATGCATTTTTGGTTGTGTTTGGTAGCCGAAATTGGGGTGTGGATGAGAGCAGCAAGTTTAGGTGCTTTCATTGAAGATGTTAATGCATGATGATGCATTAATCCTCTGCTTTGATGTGTTGAAAACAGGGGAGTCATCTTTGGATCCAAGTGGTGGTGATCCGGAAGCTTGATTGGTGTTTCGGCAAGAGGCGAAACGGAATCGGTGAGTGGATTTTGGTTTTCAGCTTTGAAACCATTGACTTGAAGGTTTGGGAGCTTAGTTTAAGTCTAAGCAACTTAGCTAAGCTCAAGAGTAAGTTTTCGGAAAAACTCTCTTGATGATGAACCATGGATTGGTTGTGTGCAATGTGGTTTGTTGCATGTTTTAAATCCTATTTTGAAAGCATATTTAGCATGGTTATTTGCTGAGATTATAAGCCATGTGTTGAAGGATGCTCAAGGTAAGAGATCCTTGGTTTTGAATATTGTTTTAATGTGGTTTGATGCTTAAAGATGCATGACATTTATGGCTTGGTTAAATGCTTTAAAACAGTGGATTATTGTTGTTAATGATGCATATTGGCAAGTGATGGTTAAGGTCACAAAGGTGGTTAAAAGTCCTTGTGTGAGCCTTGTTTATTTAAGAACAACATGGTGGTTAAAAGTCCATGGTTGGTTCTTGGTTAAGATCACCAAGGTGGTTAAAATTCCTTGGGTGAGTCTTGTGTATTTAAGGACAATATGGTGTTTAAAAGTCCATGATTGGTCCTTGGTTAAGGTTACAAAGGTGGTTAAAATTCCTTGTGTAAGCATTGTTATTTAAGAACATCAAGGTGTTTAAAAGTCCTTGGATGGTTCTTGTTAAGGACACAAAGGTGTTTAAAAGACCTTGTGTGGTCCTTGTCATGGTGTTTAAAAGTCCATGGGTTAAGGACACAATGGTGTTTAAAAGTCCATGTGTGGTCCTTTGAAATTATAAGATCACAATGGTGTTTAAAAGTCCATGTGTGAGTCTTATGTTGAATGTATCACTTGTTGCCAATATGACATGTTATGAACTTGAAGCATGAGATGCTTGATTTAGTGCTTATGAGCATGTGCAAATGATGATTTGAATTAAGGTTATAAATGTGTTTTGTAAATGCATTATTGTGTGGTTTTAAATGAGCATTCCTCACTAAGCTTTTGCTTACGCTCTCTCTTTTCTTAAACCAATAATGCAGAGCATTAAGGTGCATTGAGGGCAGCAAGGGGGACAAGTATCCAAGTGGTGAACAAAGCTCATGTATGGTGAAGGTTTCTTAAACACTATTAGCTTTTGGTAATTTGGCAATGGGGGACCTATGTAGTTGTTTTGGGAGATGTTTTGGACTCCCTAAGTTGGATTTATGTTGCTAATAATATTGGTACTTGTAATTGGCCTTTATGTGGTTTGTTTGGAGATTTGATGCTTGAATGGTTTGCTAAGTAGGAAGCATGCCTATAGATTTGGGGATTTTCATAATTGGTGTCATGTTGATGTTTGGTTGATGCAATTATATTCCTTGTATGTTGAATGACTTGCTGGTAAAGTTTGGTGGCATTTGGAGCATGTTTGATAAGTCAATTGCATGTTAAACCAGCAAATTCTCTGCAATCTGGGCAGCCTGTTTCGGAACAGGTGCTACCGTATCGGAACGAGGGCCTGAAATGGCATGGGCGTTCCGAAACGGGAGGCACTGTTCCGGAACGGTTTGGCCACTGCCAGGCCATGTTTGGATACCAGTTTCGGAACGGTCCCGCGTTTCGGAACAGGTCTTTCCTGTTCCGAAACACTCGACCGTTGGGCACTGAAATTGATGGTTATATGTTTTGGAATGCTTGCGTTTTGGTCCTGAAACTTGTTTATGAAATTGTGTGAGTTTGAGATGTCCAATTGAGCTGAAATTTGGCAGAGAAGCATGAAAGATGATTAATTTCATATTGGTAACTTTAATTTGGATTAAGTCCTTATAATTTTCAGAATTTACAAATTGGTCCCTAAAATTGTAAATTGGTCAATTGAGTCCCTGAATGTTCTCTGATGGTTATGGTCTTAGAATATGATGATCTTGTGATTATATCTAGGGATAATGAGCATCTAGACAAGATTAAAAAGAAAAAAAGGGTCGTTAATCAAGGTTGACTTTCGGGTTGACTTTGGTTTTCCCCGTGTAATCTTCTTAATTCGGGTCAACCGTCTAGGCCGGGTTAAGGGGGTTATATACTACATGAGCAACACCTCGTTGCCCCTCATCTCTCCTCTAAAAGTTCCCACGACCGCGCCCACGGCCTCTATGAGGTGCAGCTACCACATGAGCACGTGCTTGGCCACCACCAGCCAACAAAGGACACTCCCTCCTCATGTGATCCGCCGAACCACAATTCCAGCAAGAATTCCCTGTCACCACAACAAGAGCCTGAACCTCCCTAGCCGCCCGAGGACAATCTCGCCTCAAATGGTCCCTCGAACCACATGTCCAACATGTATTCTGCTCATATCTCACACGGCCTCCCTGAGCCTGACCACCTCGACCCGGAGCACCACACCTCCCCTCAGGCTGATGTCTCCTGTCTCGACCCTTTTTGTTCTGTCAACCTCCGGAACTGTACTCAGCTGCTCTCTTACCAGAGCTTGACCCAACACCTCACGACGACAATCCCAAGTTCTGCTCAATGTCTTTAGCTCGACATACAAGCACATCGAAGTCAGTATAGTCTGCAGCCAACATATACGTCTTAACTTCTTGTACCAGCCCGTACCGGAAGCCATCATATCGGTGCCTCTCACTAGGTACCAACTCAGGAACATACTGGCTCAGGCGTACGAACTGGACCTCGTACTTAGCCACAGATAGGTTGCCCTGAACAAGCGATATAAACTCTCGTTTCTTTTCATCCAAGTATCTCACCCCTAGATACTTCCTCCTGAAAGCACCTTTTGAAAAACTCCAAATCCACCGCATTGGGTTCCATACCGGCCGTGGTAGTCGTCCACCAACTGTGGGCATCACCTTGCAACAAAGATACTCTGCATCCCAGCTTGCGCACATCATTACAACCCATCTGATCCATGATATGGATCATACTTGCTAACTAGGCCTCAGACGCTTCAAGAGACATACCAAAGAACTTCACAGCTCTTAAGCTCTTCAACCTCTCTAACAGTAAGCCCGACTGCCCAGCTGCAGGGGCCTGAACATGCGCTCCGGCAACAGCAGCTTGAAATACTCCGGTGATCGCCTAAACTAGTGGCGCCAAATCACTCAAACTCGGACCAGCAGGTCCTTGCTGCACCTGCTCCCCACCTCCAGGTGGTGGTAAAAGAGGTAGATTTCCACCAGGAAGGACATCAGCCCCTTGTTCACCCTGGTCTGCTGCAGGTATTATCGTATTGGACCTCAGCTCTATTCTCGGTCCCATAGTGCTATTAAAACAAAGCATAACAACAAACACAAATCAAACCATTTATGCCAGCTTCAAGCAAGGATCCAAGTTTACAAAAACATTTGATTAGTGTAATAAGGCAATGGGCACCCCGATTTCCCCCAACATGGCATAGCATACAATGACACATCAAGCTCAACATGCCATTCATCATTCAAATTCAGCATATAACAACATTACATCATCATCACGCACTCATATCCATTTCACATGTAATTCACATAAATCAAACATGGCATAAGCTTCAGAATTCAACCAATTGCATGCTTTCCAAACAACATACATCTATACAATTCAATTTCACATACAACCGTTCCCAATTCTTTCGTAACCTGACTCTGATACCAACAAATGTAACCCCTTTAGCCCGGCCTAGGTACCCGACTCGTACTAAGAAGATTACACGGGGAAAACCGAAGCCAACTCATTAAAGTCAACCTCAATTAACAACCTTTTTTTCTTTTTATCTTCTCTAGATGCATATTATTAACCTATAAGTTCAGCAAAGCGATTAGGTGATAACGGCACAGCGATCGGAGTTCAATTAGGGGTTTAATTGCATACATTAGACTTTTATGGGCAAAACTGTAAATTCCATAAAATACAAAGACTTTCAGGATTTTAAAGTTTCCAAACTTCAATTAGTCATGTAACATGCCAACATGCCAAATTTCAGCTAAAACAGATCATCCAAACTCATTGAATTGCACTCACAATATTCAGGGACCAAAATGCAACATTTCCAAACCTTAAAAGATACTTTTAACTGAAATTTAACTACCCGTATCGAAACACTTCCTCGCTTATCGGTACGGCCTTCAAACTTGGCCTAGGTGTATCGATACGCGGGCAGTCCGTTTCGATACCCCTGTACAGAAATGCCTCATTATGTCTTAGCGTATCGATACGCTTCCCCGTGTATCAATACGCATACCAGATTGGCCTCATCCAACATCATTTAATCATATAAAAGCACATCCGATCTAGCTCAAAACATGTATACAAGATATAATCTATCTAATAGACTTTCAGGCACCATGAAGCAGCAAATCATACTCATCAAGCACTTCATATCATGATGACATTTAGCTATTCTAGCATCCTTAAGATATCAAGCTATACAAAAGGTAAAACAACACAAACAAACCATAGAACCACATAAAGGCCAAATACAAGTCCACAATCAGAAACTAAACATGCTTGAAACAACAAACATCTCCAACAAAAAATCAGGAAGAAGTCCCACCCATTGCTACTTATTACACTAAGGGTGAACCATATACATCTCTTAAACAAAGCCTTGGATTCCACTTGCTTTTGGGTTGTCTTGAACGTTCAATTCTCTGCATTGATGAAACAAAAGAGCGTAAGCATATAGCTTAGTGCGGATCGCTAAACAACATTCATCAATGCATTTCACATGGCTTGCAAAACCACCACTTTCATCACATGCCTTTTCATAAAACATGTCTTCTCTAGACATCAATGCATTTTATAAACACATGCTCATATGCAACAACTTAAAACAGCAATTAGACCATTGCTCATGCTTTACAAAGCATCTCATGCATTCTTGAATCATTTACAAGCATCTCATGCTTCACATTATTCATTCACATTATATTGGCTCACAAGTGATAATCCATAACCCATTTCAATAGAAGACACAATCGGATACACGGATTACAAGTGTTGACCCACACGGTTCATACACACTACCGGACTACAGAAGGGGAGATCAATGGCACAATCACAACCCCTCAACACCCGTGCTGGAAATTTTTGGCACAATCACAACCCCTCAACATCACTCATCCGTAGTTGTATAATTCCACAAACGAGACTATGGGACCCATACACAAGACTCACACACGGGACTAAACATTCACTGTTGTGATCTTAACCTCAATCGTTAGGGTACTTGGATGGAGATTACGACACAATCACAACTCCTCGACATCCAATGCGACTTTATTAAGGGTGCACCCAATCCTATAGCCGGCTAACCATATCCGATTAAAGTAACAAATAACCATTTTCATCACTTGCCAATATAATCATTTAACCACATTAATCCACTGTTTTACAAGCATAACCACAATGTCATTGCCACAAGCATAACATGCTTAATATCATATGCATTCAACACATGCAAACCAACGATCACTTACCTAGTGCATCCGTAACATAATGGCATTAAAATCCAGCATTAAACCATGCTTAAACATGCTTAAAAACAGTAAACAAATCCACACTCAATTCAAGTGAAATTTCATCAAACATAGCACATTTCCAAGAGAGGGATTTCCGAATCACTTACTCTTGAGCTTAGCTAAGTGTATCAAACGTACACTAAGCTCCCAAGACCACGCTCAAAGCGTTACAAAGTAGGAAATTGCATTTCCACTCACCGATACGTGAAGCCTTGCTCGCCGACATTGAACTGCCCTTTCGGAGCCTCCAACAACACCTCGTTTGCTTCCGGATAAAGATCCCATGTTTTCACACCATCAAAACAGAGATCTAAATGCATTAAAATACATTTTAACGGTAGTAACAATTCACAAACTCGTTTCTCACCCAAACTACACCAAAATACCCATCCAAAACAACCGAAAACTCAATCGATTGCTTTCTAAACCAATCCCAGCCAACATACATGATTTCCAAAGCATTATAAACATCAAAACACATCTAACAAACAACCTAACCCAACCTTATACCTCCAGCAAGAAAGATTCCACCATTTCACCTCAAAAACCCACTTAAAACAACCAAGGATCTCAAGGATTTCGGGATCTATGTTATCAACACATCATTTTAAAATTTTAATCAAATTTAAACTCAATTAAAATCAACACAAAACAGAGCTTAACTCATCAAGTCCGAAAATTAAGATTTCAACCATATTTTTACAAGATTTTGATCTCCAATCAAAACTATAATGAAAACTCTACAGAAAATAGTATTTAGAAGCCAAATATCTTGGGAATTTCAATAAAGAACTTATATTAGAGGTTGAGAACGGGATTTACCTCTAATCCTTGCTTCTCTCAATGAATGACAAGTTTTCCTTAGCAAAATCTTCAAGAATTAGGAAAATCTCTTGAAAATGGTTTAGAAAATGTTGAAAGAATTTTTGGAAGAAAGAATTCTGAGAAAAGATGAGAGAATTAGTGTTTGGCTGAAAATGAGAAAGAGTTGGTTGTTACGTAATTGAAAATCTCACATTAACTAACTTTATTAATTAATTAATATAAATCCAATTAAATCCATTTAATTAAAAACCTTTTAAAACACATGTCATATTGAGAAAAGGTCAAATTGACTTAAAGCTACCTAAAGATTCTAAGATTTTTGCTTCCACATTAAAAATCACATTTTCCCAGTTTTGAAACTTTACAATTTGGTCACTACTAAAAATGTCCACTTTCCGAATTCCATTTTGTAAAATTGACTTGACCAACCTCTTAAACATATTTTTAGGATTTTATCTATTTTTACCACAATTTTATCTTATCCCGATCCTTGATTTCCTTAAATCACCTTACGCGATTCGAACCGTTCTCGACCGGTCTGATCTGATGTCTAAAACATATAGGCCTAAAACCAGGGCGTTACGTAACATCTCAACAGGGATATCAAGCAAATATGTCTTCTCACTCATGATATATGAATGCGTAGAGCCAGAATTAATCAAAGATAACAATGACAAAGATTGCAAGGTGAAAGTACCTACAATCACATTGGTGTCATTGGGTCACTCGCGACGTGCATACACCCTCACTGGACCACCACCCTCAAGTTGCACAGCCACAACATGTGCTACATCTATTTGACCATCCTCCCTACGCTGGAACCACAACCGTGCCCACAGCCTCGTTGAGGTGAAGCAACAGATGTAACACCTCCTTCCCGATCTTGTCGAGAATTAGATCGGAAGGTGAAACCGATGATCAATACAGGAATCGGTGCAATAAATTTTCATTTTAGTGTTAACATTTTCAACTATATCATACAACAAACTGTCACAATCAAATAACTTAATCCAATTTACCCATATAAGCAATGATTAATCATTCAAGTGCTAGATCACAACCATTGCAAGTTTTAGGGACCAATTTGTAATTTCAAAAAACTAGGGGTCTTTCATTGCAGTTGATTTTACCATAATGAAATTCACTTCATTGCATCCTACATGCAAAAGTTCATGTAATTAGGAGATCGTTATCACATTCAATTTAGCCTTACAACATTCAATGACCAAACTATGAAACTTGTAATCTTTTTAGTAGTCTCTAACTAACTTAACTAACTTCGTATCGAAACACCCTAGGACTGTTTCGAAACGGGTGAACGATGGTCAACTCCTTTTGACTTTACCCTTTAGACCGTAACAATACGAGTATGTCCTGTATCGAAATAGGTTGACCTCCTTTGACTTTTAACCGTTTCAATACGCTATAAACACGTATCGAAATGTGAGATTCTAGAGACAAAATGTTTCGATACGGCCATAAGTTGTTCCAATACACCCTATTCCTCAGACCAAACTGTGCTTACCCGTATCGAATCGCCATCCCCCGTTTCGATACGGCCTGGCTTGTAATAACAGATTTTTGCTGGTATTCATTCAATTTGACCTATCGAACAGTGTCCAAATGCAACGAAACTTTACCCGAAATATTTCAATGGTATAAACTACTAGCATGCAACACTTCGTGACCATACGAATACATTTACTATGTTTTTACCATTTTGAGCTAAGAATGCATCTTTATGCCATTTTAATCCAACCAAAAAGGCCATTTAGGGCCATTAACAATATTACATCATATGCATCTCACAAACATATCAAAATAGGCATAAAAGACTAGTTCAACTACTTTTCCACCTTCATATGAGTTCACAAGATCAAAATACATTACTTGAAAGGCTGGTAGTGACATGTCTTGCCTTGCTAATCCGATCCTCTGACACAAGATCTTTCAACCTCAAAATGCATGAGATGAGACACGTTAGGCATAGGTTGCCTAGTGAGGTAGTCATAAACAATAAGAACAACAATATGTTAGGTATCAATACATATTTGATCTCATGCTTAACAATGTTAATGCTATGCAACAATATACATTGTTTAACATATTCTTTTAATCATAAATCATTGGATTTAATCAAGATAGTGGATACGCAAATTTCTATGCCCCGCCAAATCAATGAATGGTCTAATCCATCCGCCTCGCCAATGTGACCAATATCTATACACATCTCTCTGCCTCACCAAATCAATATAGGCGATAGCTTTAGGACAGTAGTCCACCTTTACACTGAGCTCATGAATTCTATGGCATGTCAATTGCATCCAATGTCTATTCAAATTCAAGGTTCCAATGTTCATACCCATTTCAATAATCAATGAGTATTCTTATGATCAACGATTTCGATATTATCAATAGCCAATATGCTTTATAATTAATGTTTCATAATCCAATGCCAATTACAATAATCAATGATTTCTTAAAAATGTTTCAATAAAAATATCTATACAATGACAATGCTCAATGAAGATTCCAATAACTATGACCGATGTTCAATGACAAACTTACCAACACTTACCAAGGTGTGCGTTTATCCATCCAATGCAACTTCATTAATATCAATATTAGCGATATAATCTAAAACATCAAATAAAGATTCGGGAAGGCTTGTTGCCTAATCCCGAGACTCCGACTACACTCTCCTTGACAATCTGAAGCTTTCAAGGATCTCGGATAACAATCCCCTTGTTCATAGCTTGGGATGGAGGCAATGGATGCCCTTTATAAACTTCTTGAGCTAGGAAATCGATAAGAAGATTATTAGAATTGATATTTCGATATCAAAATCGATATTTGACTTCAATATAAACAATAACGATGAAATATCCATGGATGATCAAAATCCTAACTTGATATTAAACTCAAGATATCCATGAAATCCAATAATCAAGTGAGGACTATAGCTTAGCTGATCGATAGTAATGATTTGATATCGATAAAACAAAGAAAAACTAAAGCTCAACACTTTCTCCAATGGAGGTGTGTGCTTGAAGGAAGAAGATGAGGAAGATGAAGGTGTTTGCTTAGGAAATTCTTGGGTAAGCTTTCTACTTCCATTTCCCTTTTATTTTATATCACATATTTGTTATTTAGCTTTCCTTCCATTAAAAGAAAGCTCTCAGACTATCCTACGTAAGCTAAAATTAATTAAGAAGGGGCTAATCGCAAGATTTGTCCCTCAATTCTCACCATACTACTATTTTGCTCCCCAACTTGCATTTTCTCCAATTAAGTCACTATAGAGGTTCAATATTATTCGATAGAGTCTAATGACCATATTTTAACTCAATTAGAGTCCGATATCAATAATTAACTAGTCGACACAATATTTAGGCTTCATCGATGTTAAATTTCCAATCACCGAAACCCATTCCCGACTAGACCAGATTTTGGGGTGTTACAACATGTGCTCTACCCTGACCACCACCAGCCAACAATGGATAATCAAGCCTCAAATGATCAGCTGATCCACAACTCCAACAAGAGTTAGCTGCCATAGCTGCAGGAGCCTGTCCATTTCGAGCCAAACGAGGACAGTCCCGCCTTAAATGCTCACGAGATCCGCAAAACAAACAAGCATTTTGCTCGGACCTCACCCTGTTACCTTGAACTGACGCACCACGCCCAACATTACCTCACCTCGGCTCAAACCGATACCTAGGATCACGATGCCTCTTAAACTGTCCACAACTAGGACCAGAATTTGCACCTTTCTTACCCAAGCTAGAACAACCCACGTGAGAGGACAAGCCCAAACTCTGCTCAATATCCTTAGCTCACGTCACCAACGCATCAAAATCTGTGTAATCAGAGGCCAACATGAAAGTCTTCACCTCTTGCACCAAGCCATAACAGAAACGATCACAACGATACCTATCACTCGACACCAACTCAGGAGCATACTAGCTCAAACGTACAAACTAAATCTCATACTCGGCAACAATCATGCTACCTTAAACCAACGATATGAACTCATGTTTCTTGTCATCCAAGTATCTAACTCCTAGATACTTCTTAAAGGTAGCTTGGAAACCCCCCCCCAATTCACTTCAATAGGCTTTAAAGTCGCAGTTACAATCGTCCACCAATTGTAAGCATCACCTTGCAACAGCGAAATAGCACATCCCAGCTTACGTGCATCGTTGCATCCCATCTGATCTAAAATCCGGATCGTACTAGCCATCAAGCCTTGAATGCCTTGGGCGACAAACCGCGATACTCAACATCGCCTAAACTACGCAATTGTTCTAACGGCAACCTCGTTTACTGTAATGCCCTAGTTTTGGGCCTAGATGTTTTAGATGTTGAATCGGGTCGTTCGGGAACGGTTCGAACCCTTAAGGTTGGTTTAGGGAACACCTAGTTCAGGATGCTTTAAAAATATGGAAAATATCTAAAAATCCTCATTTATTATATAAATGATTGTGGTGAAAACAATTTTACAAATGTGATTTGGAAATATTACATTTTGGTGTAGTGACCAAATTGCAGTTTTTGCAAAAGTTGACTATTGACTATTTTGTAGAGGATTGAAACTTTGAATCTTTAAGGAGCTAATTTTACCAATTGTTTTTCATCAGATTTCTCTTTAATTTGGGAGTTTTCAATAATGATTTAGTTAAAGGAATTAAAAGAAAAATCAAAGGTTGACTTTTTATAACTACTTTACGGTAGTTTTCTCTCTTTTCATATTCTCTCAACTTCCAATCAGCCAAACACTTTCCCTCACCAAAGAACATATGATTCTCATCTCATTTGCTGAGATTTCATCTTTCACAGGATTTCCTATCTTTACTTCATCAAATCCTTTTTGTTTTGCTTTGGATTTTCAAGAAATCTTGCCTAAATCAAGGAGTAATCAGCCATTAGAGGTAAGCTTCGTCCTTCTTCTCTAATGATCAGTTCTTTACTGAAATTCCCAAGTTATCAATCCTTTGTTAATAGTTTTTAAGTTGTTGTAATGATATAAACAAGAGATAGTTGCTAAATTCAAGGTCCTTGATGTGATTTTGATGATTTTCGTATTTCTGAGTTAAACTATGTTTTGAGGGTGATTTCTAACGTGTTTTGGATGATATTTTATGTTGAGGTTTTAACAAATAAATCTCGAATAGTTTGGGTTCCTAAGTTTTAGATGTTTGATTTGTGGTTTTTGAGGTGTTTTTGGTGATCTGATGTGGCTGGAGATATAAGGTCATGTTTGTGATGATTTTTTATGTTGATTGAGGTTTAGAAAGGGTTAGAATTGATAGATCTTTGCTAGGCTTTGATTTGTGAAAGTTTTGAGGTGATTTCGGTTATTTTGGATAGCTGAAATGTTGATTTTGAGTAGTGTAGCGAGTTAGAATGAGTGGCCGGTGATTTTAATGCATGATGATGCATTGATCCTCTACTCTTATGTGAAATGAACATGGAGACTTCATCGGACGCATTTGGTGTTGATCTAGAAGTGTTGAAAGCCTAGAAATCGTTCTGGCAAGCAAGCGAAACGTAATCGGTGAGTGCAAATGGTTTTAGAAGTCCTTGGGTGACAAGGAAACAAGGTTTAGGGATTTAGGATTGGTTTGAAACACCATCCCAAGTCCGGAAGTAAGTATGTTTAGATTTACTCTCGAAAAGTGGTTGATGCCTCTAAATGCTTTTAACATGCTCTTGATTTGAGATAGACAAATTCCTACTATTTTATGCATGATTTATAACATGAAATGATGTTATGTGTTGATCCCATGAGATAGCATGACTTTGTAAGGGGTTTTGAGATTTTGACTAAATGTTATGCATGAATTGTGGTTTTGAAATGGGATGAAATAGATTTGAGAAATGTTGCATCAAAACAATAGGTGAGATGATGATTTTAATGTAATATATTGGCATAAATGATGAGATGATTATCGGATATAATTGTTTGACCAATAGGATAAAAGTGCACTATAAACTAAAAATTGGTACGTGCTCTTTGGAGTCGGGCAATGGGGGTAGTGCCATCCCGATCCAAAGTGAGAATATGATGATGAGAGATACCATCGGGGTAGGTCTTGGTGAAACACCCAAGCTTAGTGGCGAAGAGAGATACCGCCATGAGAGTCCGGTGATGTGAGATTCCATCGGGGTAGGACTTGGCTTTATGTCAAGCTAGTCCGCAAATCCAAGTAAAGATATAATATGAAATGCCAATATATGAGATTGTATTTGATTCACATGTACCAATGTTGAAATGATGTTTATGCTATGAGAAATGCATATGAGATTTTGAGATTTATGAAATGCTTTTGAATGTCAAGCATGTATGGGTTTGCTATGAGATTTGCATTGGTTGAATGCATGAGATAGATAGATAGATAGATAGATAGATGGTGCATGTGATTTTCAAATGGAGTTTTTCTTTGAAATGTTTTTCAAGCATGAGATAGAAAGAGCATGTTGTAGAAAATGGTTTTTGAGAAAGAGATTTAAAAGCTTGCATTTGTTGTGTTGGTGTTTTTAGAGCATGCCTCACTAAGCTATTGTGCTTACGCTCTCTTTTACCAACAATGCAGATAATTGAGACACTTTGGGCAGCGAGGAGGCTTAAGAAGATCCAAGGGATTGTAAAGATCAAATATGGTGATGTTTTGTATTTATTTTAGTAATGTTATTTGGCAATGGGATCTAGTTGGTTGCTTTGGGAGATGTATTTTGGACTCCTCGTGGTTGATGCAAGTTTTGTATGATTTATATGGTTTGTAAGAGGTCTTTATTTTGTTTTGGTACTTATTATTGCTATTTGATGTGAGTATGGTTTGTGTCTTAAGCATGCTTAATCATTTGCCTTGCTATGCTTGAGTTAATCAACTAAATATTGCTATGTGTTTGGGAATGCATGTTTATATGTTTGAGTGGGTGTTATAAGTATGTAGTTATGATTTGAGGATGATTAGTTGATGTTTGAAATGATTTCAAGGCTGAAATTGGGACAATTCTGGTATACGTATCGATACACGGGCTTGTGTATCGATACGCATAAGCAAAATTTGTGCTTTTATGCACAGGCGTTTCGGTACGATTGAGAAGTGTTTCGGTACGGGCCTGAAAGGCGTACCGATACGCGGGGAAGCGTATCGATACACTCATGTGACTTTGGTCACTGCCATCCCGCGTATCGATACGGTTCTAGGCGTACTGATACGCGACCGTTAATTCTGTTAATGGCATCTTTTTATGTTTGAAATTGTTGCATTTTAGTCCCTACATTCCAATTAAGCAATTATATGAGTTTGGTTAGTCATTTTTTGATGAAAATTTGCAGAGAAGCATGAAACATGACTAATTAAGCAATGGTAAACTTAAAATCAGTAAAACCCTTGTAATTTGTAGAAATTACATTTTGGTCCCTAAATGTCTAGTTTGTGCAATTAAACCCCTAATCGAGATTTGATAGCTGTGTCGTTTCTTCCAATACTCTTTTTTATCACATAGGATTAATATTGCATCTAGAAAAGATAAAAAAATGGTTGTTAATCAGAGTTGGCTTTAACGAGTTGGCTTCGGTTTTCCCCATGTAATCACCTCGGTTCGGATCAACCGTCTAGATAGGGCTAAGGGGGTTACATTTACCCAGCAGCAGGTGCTTGCACTTGCAGTCCGGTAATATCTGCCCGGAATGCTCCAGTCATCGCCTGAAATAAAGGCGTCAAATCACCCAACACGGGTCCAGCTTGCTCATATTGTACATGCTCTAATCATCGCCTGAAATAAAGGCATCAAATCACCCAACACAGGTCCAGCTTGCTCATATTGTACATGCTCCTCACCCCCATGTGGAGGTGATGGAGGAGGTAAATTCCCACCAGGAGATACCTCATTCTCATGATTTCCTTTCCCTGTAGTAGCACCAATCGTTCCACATCGCAACTCTCTCCTCGTTCTCATTGTGCTATTATAATTATTAAGGAATGGTAATAAAACAAAACAAAATAATCAGGCCAACCTCAATCAAGGATCCAAGCTTTTTTATTATAGTAATAAGGCAAACAACATACGTATCGCAAGCACCGTGCAAAGCAATCAACAAGATTCAACTCACAACAGCATATACATAGCAACTAGAACATATATTAGAACCATCGTGCATGGCATCAACAACTTTCATTCTTCATCAACATAAATATAAACAATCACCATGTAATGCAAACATCATCGTACAATTTGCAATCATGTCATATCAACTTACCATCAACCTACAAATATCTCACTCTTTTGTAACTTGGCTCTGATACCACCAAATGTAACCCTCTCGACCTGGCCTGGGCGAAAGATCGAACCGAACGAGTCACACAGGGAATATTAAAGTAAACTGGGAGGTCTACCTCAAAAAATGACCATATTTTTTTCTTTTAATCTTCTCTAGATACATATTGTTACCCTATGTGTTTAGACTTGCAGCGAAATAATCATCAGCTCAATCAAACATCAAATAGGCACTCAATTGAATATAACCACATTTTAGGGAGCATTCTATAATTTTATCAATTTACAAGGACTTCTTCAGTTTTTAAGTTACCAACCTTTAATTAATCACATTACACGCCACTCTTTTAAATCTCATCTCAAAACGATCATCCAAGTTTATTTAATTGTATCAACAACATTCAGGGACTGAAACGTAAAGAAACAGAACTTCCAAAGATTCCAATAACCAACTTAACAACACGACGTTTCGATACACATTGCCCTATATCGGAACACCATGTTTCCAAACATGTCCAAGTGTTTCAGAACTCGGACCCGTATCGAAACATCTTTTAAAGTGTTTCAAAACTTGAACTTCCAGTAGCCAACCTAAATGAGCATGTATTGAAACTTTTCTTCCTGTTTCGAAACCCCTAGGCCATTTTAGGTTCACCGTTTCGATACAACCTTGGGCGTACCGAAACGTCTGGGCCTATAATGACACTTTTTGCTGGTTTTCACACTTTAATGCAATCATAATCATTCTAACATGCTTCCAACATGCAAACAACTTATCTAAACATCAGACATCAATCACACATGGCAAGATCAACATCATAGCATGGCGAATTGTATCTAGTATATACTATAGGTATGCAACCTAGAATTTAAATCAAGCAATAATGCAAAAAATGCACAATGAAGTTTGTACCAAAATACCAAAGGCCATTTACAAGTCTATAACCGCATAGCAAACTTGCTCAAAATGGAGTTTACACAAGTCTCCAGAAAACACAACAGATCCCCCATTGCCCTTATTACTTTAGTCTAAACCAAAACATACTTTCTTAAACGAAGTCTCTTGGAATCCCTTGCTACTTGTTGCCTCCAAAACCTCAATTACCTATATTGATGGACAATTGAGAGCGTAAGCACACAAGGCTTAGTGAGGAGTGCTGAAAAACAAAACACCGTCGATGCATTAAAACCATTTTCCAAGGCCACATTGAAATCACATTTCAATTACTTCATATCATCAATTGAAAACCATCATGCCTTCAAAACCATGCACTTTCCTTAGTCAAAAATCAGCATATAAACCTTATGCCACATCTATTATGAATCAACAGCAAATCCCATTGCTAACACTCAATTTAAGCCTTCCAATGCATAACTACCATATGCCAAGCTTAAATAGTAAAACATGCATTTATGCATTATGCATCATAAACCATTTCATAATGCATCATCAATTATATTAGCTTACAAGTGATCATCAACATGCTCATTTCTCAAAACAACATTGGATACGCGGATTCACAAGTGTTGTCCCAACACTTCATACATTTTCATCGGCATCTCCGAGTTCACACAAGAGAGCTACCCTCCACCGTTGTAACACACGTGGTGGAGTATTTGGTACACCGTATAAACCCCTCAATACCACTCATTGGTAGATGTATAACCCCACTAACGAGAGACGCGACACCACACACTTTCCTCAATCGTTAGGGTACTTTGATGGAGTATTCTGTAAACCGTATAAACCCCTCAACATCCAAGGCGACTTGTTTATAGTGCACTCAATCCTAGAGTCTGATAACTATATCTGATAGCATTTGCAAAACCATTTCCATAGCATCACTTGCCAATATAATTCACATTTAATCATATACCTCATTGTTTTCAAAGAATCATCATTAAAACATTTACGAAAGCATTAAACCATGCTTTAAATCCCGAGTATAAAACATATACTTACAAGGATCACTTACCATGTGCATCCTTCACCACCATATCACAAAAAACAATAAATCACTTACTCAAAACATGCTTTAACAATAGGTAAACATGGATTTAAAATCAAGTGCATAAACCAACCCATAATAGCACAACCGAGAGAGAAATTCCTTATACTTACTTCCGAACTTAGACAAGCATTTTAAGCTTATATATAAGTTCCCAAAACAACATTTAAAGCTGAAAATCACGTTGTCACTCACTGACACGCAAAACCTTGACTAGCCAACGCGTAACCACGCGTACAAAGCTCACGAAACTTCACCGATTGCTTCTGATACGTTCTCCCATGTTTATACCACACAATAACAGAGGATTAATGCATCTCAATGCATTAAAATCTCCAGAAAACAAATCTACCACGTTGTTCTGCCCAAAAACAACAAAACACCTATCCGAAACAACCGAAAACACCTTTGATTTCACTACATCTTCAGCCCAACCAAAACCTAACACTTCCATCCATTTTTAATCATCAATTAACATCCAAAATCAACATATTTTCATCCTTATATCTCTAGCAACCCCAATTTCACATTAACACCACAAAAACCCAATTCTAACAACCTAAACTATAATACCCTAAAACGCACCCTAGATGAATTGAAGCTTGTCACCTATGTTAGATTAATTTAATTGAACTTAATCCTAAGTTAATTAGGATATCTAGTGACTTAATTGAATAAAATGGAAGATGGATGATCTAAATGAGATGACTAAAACAAATAAATGACTAATCGAAGGCCATGCATGTATATTTTTAATAAAATGAAACCATTGCCACATGAGATAATTTGAAGGATAGCATGTGTCTAACATCATGCCACTCGGTTAGTGCATGGAAACAAAGATGGCAAAGTGTCATCTTGTCCATTCATTCTTTATCATTCTCACCAAAATGAAGAAAGAAATAGAGAGAGAAATTCTAGAGAGAGGGGGGAATAATCAGCCATGGAAATCTTGATTTGAGCTTGAATTAAAATATGGAAGGTCATCATGTAAAGCAATGTAAGCTATTTTCCTCACTATTCCATTCGAATAGCTAGATTAGGTTCAGTCTGAATTTGTTGTTATTGTAATGGTGTTATAGGAGATTTCGAATGAACATGCGTCTAGATTCATTATCTTTAACTTGGATACTGATGAATTGGTGTAATCGACTAGATGGTGTAATGGAAATTGAATTAGTGATTAGGATAATGGAAATTGAAATAATAGTGAAACTAGTCACCTAGATGGTGTAATTGACTAATAAGGATTGTTCTAAATAAATTGGTAAAATTGGGATTAAATTGAATATAGTTAAGGGCTGGCAATGTTAGCTAAAAACAGGGGATAACCTAAAATGAATGTTTAATAGGTTGTATGGCTTGATTAGTAAGGAATTGACAGCTTTAAAGTGATGAATTGGCATGATAGTGAAATCTGGACTAATCTGGAATAATGGATTAATTAAGGACTAAATTGTATTGTTTAGGGACGTATCCTAACTTGAAAGAACAGGGAGAAAATAGAGAAACTAAGGAAAGGACTAAAATGAACAAGTAAAGGTCCTAAGTTAATTAGCTCATAAAAGTGGACTTAAATGAGAACTGGTCAGATTTGAAACTCTAATTTTACCTAACTATAAATTAAATTATGTATTGATCTAGAAAGGCTAAAAATATGTTCCATACATGGTTGAATAGATAATTGAATTAGATTTTCAACGGTATAAATTAATCGAAATTTCGACGTATAAATTAAAAGATATAGGCAAAATAGTAACTAGTATGTAATATGCCATGGGCAGTAAACAGTTTAGTGCTATAGTGTGAATGTGCTTGATGGTACAAGTTTGATTTGGTTCTAATACGTGCTTGCATCATTTGAATACTAGATTAAGAAAATGGTAGAAAGGATGGATAAGTTTCGGGATGTGAATGAGGATTCGGGAATTTCGTAACTTCGGGATACAAGGTGAGTGTAGCTTACTTAGGGTTAGGACTTAGGTCCTAACCAATTACATTTGTTACATTGTGATATCGAATTGATATGTAATGAACTTAATATGAACTTGGTAACTGATAATGAGGGAAGGATGCTTAATTGGAAACTTGATGATGAATACATGCAATCTCGATTTCTTGATAATCAATCGAATTATAGTGGAATGTACTTGTTTGAATTGCCCTTGCTTGAAATTTGATGTGTATACCTAAATCTGATTGAATTTTGCTATTGTGGTTGTAAGATGGTACTTGCTTGTGTAGGATGACCAATCAAGTAATACTAGATTAAAATGAGCTTGCTTGATAAGTAATAATCACTTGCAAAATGAATGAAATGTGTCCTATGCCTTGATTGGCCTAATCAAATTGCTTGATGGTCTAGGTGACAATGTTTGGTGCTTGAATTCCTTGATCACCTAAGATATGAACTAAAGACTATATGGCCTAATAACTTAAAAAGGAAATTGATCTTGATATGCTTGTTGCTTAATCACTTGATGTGCAATTGTTTACAAATAAAACACTCAACATGACATTGGTTGCTAGTTGGTCATAGGTAGATTGGCATGCCCTAGAGTCTAGAGATCGACTTAATACGATAAATGTAACGCCCCGGTTTTGGGCTCAGAAGTTTTGGCGTTGACCGGTTCAGTCTAAGTGCTGATCGAATATATATAAGAGGGAATTTAGGAAAACCTAGTTCGGGTTGTTAAAAATATGGAAAAATATTCTAAAATCATCTTTTAATATATAAAAGTGAACTGTGAAATCAATTTTGGAAAATGAGGTTCGGAAGGTTGACATTTTGGCTAGTGACCAAAATGTAATTTTTGAAAGTTGCGGGACAGTTTTATAAAGGATTGAAACTTTGAATCTTTAAGGAGCTATTATTCCAAAAAGGATTTCTCCAGATTTTTTCTAAGATATTTTAAGTCTAAAATCTGATTTTAAAGATTAAGAAAAGAGAGGGAAATCATTTTAACCAATTCTTAACAAATTTTTCTATTTTCTCTCAAATTCTCTTTTCTCTCATTTTCTCTCTACCCAAACAAGATTTCCTCAGATTTCTTTCTCTGATTTTGACTTCTTAATCTCTCATTTCAACTCTCATTTGATTTCTAATCATCTCATCATCAAAACCTCACAATTTACAAGTTGATTCATCAAGCATTTTGGCTCTAAAATGGAGAAATTCAAGTTTGGAGGTAAGAACGTCCTTCTCCTCTAAACTATCAGTTCTTTACTGAAATTCCTAAGTTCTCAATCCTTGATTCATGTTTTATTAAAGGCTTTTCAATTGAGATCTTGATTTTTGGCTAAAATGCAAGATTTGGTGATTTTGGTGAAAATTTCGTGTGATCTGTTTAAGCAGGGTTTTGAGGTGCTAAATTGATGTTAAATGAATGCTAAAATGATTAGAAGTTGAGGTTTAATCAATGCAATCCCGGATAGGTTGAATTTCCTAAGTTTGGCTTGAGTTTTTGGTTGTTTTTGGAGTGTAATTGGTGATCTGTTATACCTGGAGGTATAAGGACGTGGTTGTGATCTTTTTGTATGTTATGTGATGTATAAAAATGGTTAGAAGTGATGGATCTTGGCTGGGTTAAGTTTTGGAAGTGTTTGGAGATGATTTCGGTTGTGTTTGGTAGCCAAATTGTTAGATTTGTGATGAGCAGCGAGTTGTGTTGATGTTGTTGGTGTTTTAATGCATAAGGATGCATTAATGTTCTGTTTTTATGTGCTTGAAACAGGGGAGGTTGATCCCTAAGCTTTGGAGGTGTTTTCGGAAGGTTTCGGAAGCTTGGAAAGCTTGTTGGCTAGGCTTGTTTGGTAATCGGTGAGTGGAAATGGATTTTCAGCTTTTAAACCAAAGGTTGAAGGTTTTGGGAGCTTAGTATAAGTCTAAACAACTTTGCTAAGCTCAAGTGTAAGTTTTCGGATTACTCTCTTAAGTGGTGGCCAAGTTTTGATGAAATGTGAAATGATGATTTTGCATGATTTGCTACTGTTTTGGAAAGCATGTTTTAGCATGTTAATCGCTGATGTTTTAGCATGATTTATGCTGTTGTTTTAAGCCATGTGTTGAAGGTGTCTCTAGGTAAGAGTACCTTGTTTAATGCATTGTTAAATGATGATTTAATGCTTTGAAATGCAAGAAGAAATGGCTTGGTTTAAATGCTTTAAAACAGTGGATTACATGTTGTATAAAGTGTGTATTGGCAAGTGATGGTTTGTAAAAGTGAAGGTCACTAAGGTGGTTAAAAGTCCTTGAGTGAGCCTTGTTATCTAAGATCATCAAGGTGGTTAAAAGTCCTTGGATGAATCTTGTTGCGGACACTAAGGTGGTTAAAAGTCCTTAGGTGCTCCTTTCCATGGTGTTTAAAAGTCCATGGGGCCAAGGTGTTTAAAAGTCCTTGGGGGCAAGGTGTTTAAAAGTCCTTGGGGTATTTCAAGCTACGGACACAAAGGTGGTTAAAAGTCCTTGTGTGGTCCATTCATGGTGTTTAAAAGTCCATGGCCAAGGTGTTTAAAAGTCCTTGGGGTCCAAGGTGTTTAAAAGTCCTTGGGGAAAGTTGTTGAACTTGATTTCTAAATGAAATGTATCACTTGAGCCAATATGACATGTATTGTATATGAGATGCATGAGATGCATGATTTAATGTTTATGTTGAAGCATGAGATGCTAGTTTAAATGAAATGTGGAAGCATGTTATTGCTTGATTTAAAGTATGCTTTGAGTATGTGTAAAGGTTGTTTACAAGCATGATTTACAAATGGTTTTAAATGCATTATTGAATGGTTTTTAAAGAGCACTCCTCACTAAGCTTTGGCTTACGCTCTCTCGTTTTCTTGATTCAATAATGCAGAGCATTAGAGTGCATTGAGGGCAGCAAGAGGAAGCAAGCACACAAGTTCAAGTAAAGCTCAATGTATGGAAGGTTTTGTTAAACATTTTAGCTTTTGGTTGATTTGGCAATGGGGGACCAATGTGTATGTTTTTGGAGGTGTTTGAGACTCCCTATGGATGTTAAATGATTGTTTGAATTGCTGGTTTTTGGATTGAATTTATATTGCTTGCTTATGAAGGTTTATTGCTTGAATGGTAGCTTAAGTAGGAAGCATGCTATATGAATTGGGGCTTTTCACATATGATGCTTAAATGTTGAATCGTTGATGCAAATATGGTTCTTGCATGTTGTATGATTAAGTGGTATGGTTTGGTGATGTTAATATGGAGTTTGAAGTATGATTGTTGTGGTTTTTGAGTCGAAATCAGGCAGGGGTATCGGTACTCGGGCTTGCGTATCGATACGCCTGAGCCAAATATGCTCATTCCTGCCCAGGCGTATCGGTACGGTTGAACAGGTACCGATACCGTATGATGGCCGTATCGATACGGGGTAACTCGTACCGATACCGTTGCTAGAGTTTGGTTACTGCCTTCCCCGAGTATCGATACGACACGTGGCGTATCGATACCCGACCGTTAATTTCAGTTAAAAGTATCTTAATATGTTTCGTTTTGTTTACGTTTTGGTCCTGAATCTTGTATGATCAATTGTATGAGTTTGGAATGTCCGTTTGAGCTGAAATTTCACAGAGAAGCATGAAAGCTGCCTAATTTCAAGATGGTAACTTTAATTTGGGTTAAATCCCTTAATTTATCAGAATTTACAATTTGGTCCCTAAAGTTGTAATTTGTTCAATTGGGTCCCTGTTTGATCTCTGATGTTTGTGATCTTTTAATATGTTGTTTGTATGATCACAATTAAGGTTAATGTGCATCTAGACAAGATTAAAAAGAAAAAAAAAGGGTCGTTAATCAAGGTTGACTTTCGGGTTGACTTTGGTTTTCCCCGTGTAATCTTCGTAGTTCGGGTCAACCGTCTAGACCGGGCTACGGGGGTTACATTTGGTGGTATCAGAGCTGAGTTCTCGAGTAATTGGGAATGTGTGAATGCATGATTGAAGCATGGTTTGGTTGGTATGCTTGTTGAGTGAAAGCATGTTCAATGATATGATATGATGATGTGTATGTGATGCATGTTGTGATGATGCATGATGAAGGTACCCATTGCCAAACAAAAGCTAAAGGGATGATGTTGTTTTTGAAAGAAATTGAGCTTGAATACTTGGAATTTGCTTACCTTGCTGGTCCTGACTTGTTTTATTTTGTATTGTTATGCATGGTAAAGTATGGCACCACGTAGAGAGTTAAGGAGTAGCGCGAGAGCTACGACCCCGGAGGGGAATGTGAATGATGAGCACACTGGTAGTGCTGTGTTACCTCCTCCTCCACCTGGTGGTGGTGGTGCGGAGAGGGAAAGAGCTGGAGCTGAGGCAGCTGGTGCTGGAGCTGCAGGACCTGAAGCTGGTCAGGGGCAAGCGATACCTGACATGTCTGTGCTTGTACAAGCTATTGCGGGTGCGTTTCGAGCAGCAGTAGCTGGAGCTCAAGGAGCTGGGCATCAGGGAGATGCTGGTGCTAGACTACCCTTGGAACGTTTGCGCAGTCTTGGTGGGACTGAGTTTAGGGGTATGTCAGCTGAGAGGTCTGAAGCATGGTTGGAGAGTACCAAGCGTGTCTTGGGACAAATGAGTTGCACTGATGTGCAGAAGCTGGGATGTGTGGTGTCACTGCTGCAAGGTGATGCTTATACGTGGTAGACGACCACAATCTCTGGGATGGCTGATGCTGATGTTACATGGACGTTCTTTCAGCATGCGTTCAAGAGGAGATATCTGGGAGTTAGATATCTGGATGAAAAGAAGCGTGAATTCATGTCTCTGACTCAAGGGAACATGAGTGTGGCTGAGTATGAGGTACAGTTTGTACGTCTTAGCCAGTATGCACCTGAGTTGGTACCTGATGAGCGCGAAAGGTGCGAAAGGTTCCGTTATGGTTTGGTGACGGAGGTTAAGACCTATATGTTGGCAGCTGAGTACAATGATTTCGATGTGCTGGTTAGTCGGTCCAAAGACATCGAGATGAACCTGAGTTTGTCTGCTAAGGGTGCTGGAGCTAGTTCTGGGAAAAGAGCTGCTGAATATAGTTCCGGTGGTCGGAACAAG
This sequence comes from Hibiscus tridactylites, assembly GCA_958450335.1. NCBI lineage: Eukaryota > Viridiplantae > Streptophyta > Magnoliopsida > Malvales > Malvaceae > Hibiscus > Hibiscus tridactylites. Next base: position 58,109,679 of record OY288267.1, on the reverse strand, counting down.
AGAGGGCGTGATCAGAGGTTTCAGTCCTCGTCTAAGAGAGGTGGAGGTGCACCTGCTAGGGGTGGCAATGCTAGAGCTGACCCTAGTGCTTGTTGGATTTGTGGTTCCCGTGGTCACTTGAAGCGTGATTGTCCTCGTGCTGGGAGGGAGGTGCAAGCTCCTGTGATAGCAGCTGGTTATGAGTGCTGGAATTGTGGTTCAGCTGATCATCTGAGACGTGATTGTCCGAGGATGGCTGGTGGTCAAGAGCGTGCTCCTGTTGTTGCAGCACCGCAGAGAGGTCGTGGTCGCGGCCGTGGTAATTTTCAGAGGCGAGAGGAAGGTGGGCGCGGTGTAGCTCATGTTGTGGCTATTCAACCTGAGGGTGGAGGCCAAGCGAGGGTGTATGCTCAGCGCGAAGGAAGGAATGATGCAGATGTGATTGCAGGTACCTTTACTTTGCAATCCTTGTCATTGCTTTCTTTGATTGATTCTGGATCTACGCATTCATACATTCTTCGTGAGCATGCTGAGTTGCTTGGTTTGCCTGTTGAGTCTTTGGATGTTGGTGTTAGAGTCACTAGTTCTTTTGGTGAAACTGTTGTGACTCGTAAGCTTTATAAAAGATGTCCTTTGGTTGTTCAAGAGCATGTCTTTCTTGTTGATCTTATGGAGTTGCCCTTTTATGGTTTTGATGTGATCCTTGGTATGGATTGGCTTGCTGAGCATCATGCTGTTGTGGATTGTGAGAATAAGCGGGTTTCTCTTAGGCTTGCGGATGATTATGAAGTGGTGGTGGTTGGTGAGAATGTGAAGTTTCTTGCCAATGTTGTTTCTACCTTGGAGGCGAGCAGGATGCTGAGGCAAGGTTGTGAAGCTTTTCTGGCTTTTGTGATGAATCCTAGTTCGAAGGAGCTGAGGGTGCAGGATATCAGGGTTGTGAAGGAGTTTCCTGATGTTTTTCCTGAGGAGTTGCCTGGTTTACCTCCTAATCGCGAGGTGGAGTTTGGTATTGAGCTGTATGAGAATACCACTCCTGTGTCCATTACTCCCTATAGAATGGCACCTAAGGAGCTGAAGGAGCTGAAGACGCAGTTGCAAGAGTTGCTTGATCGTGGTTTCATCCGGCCGAGTGTTTCGCCTTGGGGTGCTCTTGTCTTGTTTGTGAAGAAGAAAGATGGCACGATGAGGATGTGCATTGATTACCGTCAGCTGAACAAGTTGACTATCAAGAATCGGTATCCTTTGCCGAGGATTGATGATCTCTTTGATCAATTTCGGGGAGCTGCTGTGTTCTCTAAGATTGACTTGAGGTCAGGGTATTATCAATTGAAGGTGAAGGATGTGGATGTGCCTAAGACAGCTTTCAGGACAAGGTATGGGCATTATGAGTTCCTTGTGATGCCGTTTGGTTTGACAAATGCTCCTGCTGCTTTCATGGACATGATGAATCGTGTTTTTCATGAATACCTGGACAAGTTTGTTGTGGTGTTCATTGATGATATCCTTGTGTACTCGCGTACTGAGGAAGAGCACGAAGAGCATTTGAGGGTTGTGTTGCAAGCTTTGTTGGAGAATCAGCTTTATGCTAAGTTGAGCAAGTGTGAGTTTTGGCTTAGAGAGGTGGTTTTTCTTGGGCATGTGGTCTCAGCTGAGGGGATTCGTGTTGATCCTCAGAAGATTGAAGCGGTGATGAATTGGAAAGTTCCTAAGTCTGTTCAGGAGGTTCGTAGTTTCCTTGGTTTGGCAGGATACTACCGAAGGTTTGTGGATGGTTTTTCCAAGATTGCTGCTCCTTTGACGAAGTTGCTGCAGAAAGATGTTAAGTATGAGTGGACAGAAGCGAGACAGCAAGCTTTTGAGAAGCTGAAGTTGGCTTTGACGCAAGCTCCTATCTTGATTCAGCCTGAATCAGGGAAAGAGTTTGTAGTCTACAGTGATGCATCCTATGTTGGTTTGGGGTGTGTGCTGATGCAAGAGGGTAAGGTTGTGGCTTATGCGTCGCGACAGTTGAAGGTGCATGAGCGCAATTATCCTACGCATGATATTGAGTTGGCTGCAGTGGTTTTTGCTCTGAAGATCTGGAGGCATTATCTGTATGGTGAGAAGTGTACGGTGTACACGGATCACAAGAGTTTGAGGTATCTGATGTCTCAGAAGGAGTTGAATCTCAGGCAGCGACGTTGGTTGGAGTTGCTCAAGGATTATGATCTGACGATAGAGTATCATCCTGGAAAGGCCAATGTTGTTGCGGATGCCTTGAGTAGGAAGGTAGCTGTTGAGCTGAGAGCTATGTTTGCTAGCTTGAGTATATCGCAGGATGGTGGTCTTGTTGCTGAGTTGCAAGTGAAACCTTCGTTGGTTCAGTTGATCAAGGATAAGCAGTTGTTGGATGATTCCTTGGTGTCTCATGTTCAGGATATCGCGGAGGGTAGACCTTCAGATTTCCGTTTTAATGAGGATGGGGTGTTGTGTTTTGGTAATCGGATAGTAGTGCCTGCAGATGCTGAGTTGAGGCATGATATTCTAGTTGAAGGTCATAGTAGTCCTTTTGCTATGCATCCTGGTAGTACAAAGATGTATCGCGATCTTCGTGATGAGTACTATTGGGTGGGCTTGAAGAAGGATGTGGCAGAGTTCGTGAGCAAGTGTTTGGTGTGTCAGCGCGTTAAGGCTGAACATCAGGTTCCTTCTGGTTTGTTGCAACCGTTGAAAATCCCTGAATGGAAGTGGGAGAGGGTTACCATGGATTTTGTATCTGGTTTGCCTTTGTCTCCGTCGAAGAAGAATTCTGTTTGGGTGATTGTGGATCGCCTGACGAAGTGTGCACATTTCTTGCCTGTGCATACTACGTTTTCTTTGGATAAGCTGGCAGAGCTGTACGTTGCTGAGGTTGTGAGGTTGCATGGTGTGCCTAAGTCGATCGTGTCGGATAGGGATCCGAGGTTCACGTCGCGTTTTTGGCAGTGTTTGCATCAAGCTCTGGGTACAAGGTTGCATTTCAGTACATCCTATCATCCCCAGTCGGATGGCCAGTCTGAGCGAGTTATTCAGATTTTGGAGGATATGTTGAGATGCTGCGTGATAGAGTTCCAAGGTTCTTGGGAGAAGCATCTGCCTTTGGTTGAGTTCGCTTACAACAACAGTTTTCAGGCAAGTATACAGATGGCACCTTATGAGGCTCTGTATGGGAGGAAGTGTAGGACTCCTCTGTGTTGGGCTGAAACTGGTCAAAAGTTGGTTTCGATGCCTGCTTTGTTGAAAGGTACCACCGAGAAAGTGAAGCTCATTTGTGAGAGGTTGAAGGCTGCTTCTGATCGGCAGAAGTCTTACGCGGATTTGAAGCGTAGGGAGATAGAGTTTGCGGTGGGTGATCGCGTGTTCTTGAAGGTTTCGCCTTGGAAGAAGGTGATGAGGTTTGGGCGGAAGGGTAAGCTGAGCCCTAGATACATTGGACTGTATGAGGTTGTTGAGCGTGTTGGTCCTGTTGCGTATCGGTTGAGGTTACCTCAGGAGTTGGAGAAGATTCATGATGTGTTCCATGTTTCTATGCTCCGGAAGTATAGATCTGATCCTTCGCATGTGTTGCCTGTGGAGGAGGTGGAATTGAATCCGGATTTGACCTATGATGAGGAACCGGTGAAGATTCTGGATTCAGATAGCAAGGTTCTTCGTGGCAAGACCATTGAGTTGGTGAAGGTGCTGTGGAAGCATCGCGGTGTTGAGGAAGCCACGTGGGAGCGGAAGGAGGATATGCTGAAGCAGTTTCCTTATCACTTTCCTTCAGGTAAATTTCGAGGACGAAATTTCTTAAGGGGGGGAGAGTTGTAACGCCCCGGTTTTGGGCTCAGAAGTTTTGGCGTTGACCGGTTCAGTCTAAGTGCTGATCGAATATATATAAGAGGGAATTTAGGAAAACCTAGTTCGGGTTGCATTAAAAATATGGAAAAATATTCTAAAATCATCTTTTAATATATAAAAGTGAACTGTGAAATCAATTTTGGAAAATGAGGTTCGAAAGGTTGACATTTTGGCTAGTGACCAAAATGTAATTTTTGAAAGTTGCGGGACAGTTTTATAAAGGATTGAAACTTTGAATCTTTAAGGAGCTATTATTCCAAAAAGGATTTCTCCAGATTTTTTCTAAGATATTTTAAGTCTAAAATCTGATTTTAAAGATTAAGAAAAGAGAGGGAAATCATTTTAACCAATTCTTAACAAATTTTTCTATTTTCTCTCAAATTCTCTTTTCTCTCATTTTCTCTCTACCCAAACAAGATTTCCTCAGATTTCTTTCTCTGATTTTGACTTCTTAATCTCTCATTTCAACTCTCATTTGATTTCTAATCATCTCATCATCAAAACCTCACAATTTACAAGTTGATTCATCAAGCATTTTGGCTCTAAAATGGAGAAATTCAAGTTTGGAGGTAAGAACGTCCTTCTCCTCTAAACTATCAGTTCTTTACTGAAATTCCTAAGTTCTCAATCCTTGATTCATGTTTTATTAAAGGCTTTTCAATTGAGATCTTGATTTTTGGCTAAAATGCAAGATTTGGTGATTTTGGTGAAAATTTCGTGTGATCTGTTTAAGCAGGGTTTTGAGGTGCTAAATTGATGTTAAATGAATGCTAAAATGATTAGAAGTTGAGGTTTAATCAATGCAATCCCGGATAGGTTGAATTTCCTAAGTTTGACTTGAGTTTTTGGTTGTTTTTGGAGTGTAATTGGTGATCTGTTATACCTGGAGGTATAAGGACGTGGTTGTGATCTTTTTGTATGTTATGTGATGTATAAAAATGGTTAGAAGTGATGGATCTTGGCTGGGTTAAGTTTTGGAAGTGTTTGGAGATGATTTCGGTTGTGTTTGGTAGCCAAATTGTTAGATTTGTGATGAGCAGCGAGTTGTGTTGATGTTGCTGGTGTTTTAATGCATAAGGATGCATTAATGTTCTGTTTTTATGTGCTTGAAATAGGGGAGGTTGATCCCTGAGCTTTGGAGGTGTTTTCGGAAGGTTTCGGAAGCTTGGAAAGCTTGTTGGCTAGGCTTGTTTGGTAATCGGTGAGTGGAAATGGATTTTCAGCTTTTAAACCAAAGGTTGAAGGTTTTGGGAGCTTAGTATAAGTCTAAACAACTTTGCTAAGCTCAAGTGTAAGTTTTCGGATTACTCTCTTAAGTGGTGGCCAAGTTTTGATGAAATGTGAAATGATGATTTTGCATGATTTGCTACTGTTTTGGAAAGCATGTTTTAGCATGTTAATCGCTGATGTTTTAGCATGATTTATGCTGTTGTTTTAAGCCATGTGTTGAAGGTGTCTCTAGGTAAGAGTACCTTGTTTAATGCATTGTTAAATGATGATTTAATGCTTTGAAATGCAAGAAGAAATGGCTTGGTTTAAATGCTTTAAAACAGTGGATTACATGTTGTATAAAGTGTGTATTGGCAAGTGATGGTTTGTAAAAGTGAAGGTCACTAAGGTGGTTAAAAGTCCTTGAGTGAGCCTTGTTATCTAAGATCATCAAGGTGGTTAAAAGTCCTTGGATGAATCTTGTTGCGGACACTAAGGTGGTTAAAAGTCCTTAGGTGCTCCTTTCCATGGTGTTTAAAAGTCCATGGGGCCAAGGTGTTTAAAAGTCCTTGGGGCCAAGGTGTTTAAAAGTCCTTGGGGTATTTCAAGCTACGGACACAAAGGTGGTTAAAAGTCCTTGTGTGGTCCATTCATGGTGTTTAAAAGTCCATGGCCAAGGTGTTTAAAAGTCCTTGGGGTCCAAGGTGTTTAAAAGTCCTTGGGGAAAGTTGTTGAACTTGATTTCTAAATGAAATGTATCACTTGAGCCAATATGACATGTATTGTATATGAGATGCATGAGATGCATGATTTAATGTTTATGTTGAAGCATGAGATGCTAGTTTAAATGAAATGTGGAAGCATGTTATTGCTTGATTTAAAGTATGCTTTGAGTATGTGTAAAGGTTGTTTACAAGCATGATTTACAAATGGTTTTAAATGCATTATTGAATGGTTTTTAAAGAGCACTCCTCACTAAGCTTTGGCTTACGCTCTCTCGTTTTCTTGATTCAATAATGCAGAGCATTAGAGTGCATTGAGGGCAGCAAGAGGAAGCAAGCACACAAGTTCAAGTAAAGCTCAATGTATGGAAGGTTTTGTTAAACATTTTAGCTTTTGGTTGATTTGGCAATGGGGGACCAATGTGTATGTTTTTGGAGGTGTTTGAGACTCCCTATGGATGTTAAATGATTGTTTGAATTGCTGGTTTTTGGATTGAATTTATATTGCTTGCTTATAAAGGTTTATTGCTTGAATGGTAGCTTAAGTAGGAAGCATGCTATATGAATTGGGGCTTTTCACATATGATGCTTAAATGTTGAATCGTTGATGCAAATATGGTTCTTGCATGTTGTATGATTAAGTGGTATGGTTTGGTGATGTTAATTTGGAGTTTGAAGTATGATTGTTGTGGTTTTTGAGTCGAAATCAGGCAGGGGTATCGGTACTCGGGCTTGCGTATCGATACGCCTGAGCCAAATATGCTCATTCCTGCCCAGGCGTATCGGTACGGTTGAACAGGTACCGACACCGTATGATGGCCGTATCGATACGGGGTAACTCGTACCGATACCGTTGCTAGAGTTTGGTTACTGCCTTCCCCGAGTATCGATACGACACGTGGCGTATCGATACCCGACCGTTAATTTCAGTTAAAAGTATCTTAATATGTTTCGTTTTGTTTACGTTTTGGTCCTGAATCTTGTATGATCAATTGTATGAGTTTGGAATGTCCGTTTGAGCTGAAATTTCACAGAGAAGCATGAAAGCTGCCTAATTTCAAGATGGTAACTTTAATTTGGGTTAAATCCCTTAATTTATCAGAATTTACAATTTGGTCCCTAAAGTTGTAATTTGTTCAATTGGGTCCCTGTTTGATCTCTGATGTTTGTGATCTTTTAATATGTTGTTTGTATGATCACAATTAAGGTTAATGTGCATCTAGACAAGATTAAAAAGAAAAAAAAAGGGTCGTTAATCAAGGTTGACTTTCGGGTTGACTTTGGTTTTCCCCGTGTAATCTTCGTAGTTCGGGTCAACCGTCTAGACCGGGCTACGGGGGTTACAATAAAGGTATTATGTGTACCATCTTGATTGGTGTTGTAGGAACCTTTTTGTTAGATACCTTGGGAATCATCTGGCTATGTACCTCATGTACCCTAATACGTGACTTGATTACCTAGTCCTACTATCTACCAAGGCAAAACAAGATTAATAAGCTTGAAATAAAACTTGTAAACATGAAAGAAGAATAAGCAAACTTGACTCTTGATAATGAAATTGAAAGGTAATGAATTCATATGAGTAAAATGGTAATCATGTTAACTTGAATTACATGTTACTTGAAAGATAAGCAAAAAAGTAAATGACCTCTTGTTCGAATGGAATTGATGTCCTTCTTGCTTCGCATGGTTGATTCTTTCTAAAAATATTGCTTGTTTGATCACCTAGTACCTGAAAATGGTTACTTGTAATAGTAAATGACCTACCAGGATGAAATGATGAAGTTGATAACCCAATCTTGCTTGAATATTGAAAGCTAAAACTTGGTAATATAGGAGACTACTATTCGAATGGATTGGTGTAAATACATGGCTTCAATTTATTGTACTTGAATGTGTGTTATTTTTTAGCTTGTGTGAAGTAATTCTTGAAATAAAACCCTCGATAATGAGCTTGAAACTAATGAACTTACAAGAACATGATAATGAATTTAATCGCTTGAACTAACTTATACCTAATAGATAAAATGAAATGCAATGCCTCATGTTCGAGTGAAATCTGGTTAGTTCTTATGATTGTGTTGCTTACTTGGCTTGTATAAGTAGATCCTTGAAGTGAATTGCTTGCTATTGTTCGAACTGGAATGCTTGTTGCTAGATTGGGTGCTTGTGATACTAGGCTATTGAGTGCTAGTGTTAAGAGTTTAAAATGCTTGGACTAAATTAAAAGAGAATTAGATGTAAAATGTGATTATACAAGATAAGCTACCTTGGTGTCATTCGAATAGAACTAAAAGTCCTAGACCAATTGTCTACTTCTACCTAAATGGTATGGTCCTAAAATGGATTAGAAGTCTACATTTAAAATAAGGGATTACTCATGCTTGTTTAATGAATTAAAATGAATCATAACTATATGTAATTAAATCGGCCATTACTGGATGATGAACTACTTAAATAGTGAATTAAAGTAATGTTGTTAATCAAATGGATTAATTCAAACATAGTATTATAATGCCCTAGTTTAATCACATTAATAGGTAAGTTGGACTGACCTAGACTAGTAAGAATATGTGTGCATGTTGAATAATAATGTTAGAAGAGTGGTCTAAGTGAATAATGAAGCTAATATCAAGTCTAGTGAAATCTTCCTAGAAAATTTTGTTATGGGCAGCAACTTTGAAAAGTCACCATAAATTGAGTAATTCAAATTAAGGGCTGAAAATCTTATGGAATAAACCTTAGTATGTCTATTTTCATTAGGAGAAAACAGAATTGAATTCTGATTTGTGAGCTAGAATCTAATGACGACAAAATCTGGTAGTGCAAATTGTCCAGAAATGTAAATGCCCCGTCTTCGAACTAAAAATTGTATTAATTGGAAAGACATTAAAATGAAAGGTCTAAAAGGTTGTAAAGAGGGTTAATTAAGATTCCAAACGGTGTAAATGAATCGAAATATTGACGCACGAAATGAAAATTATGTATGTTTAAGTAAATAGTGCAAAAGCTGCCTGGCCGTAGTAGTCTAGTTGATTTGGATTTGTAAAATGTTTTGTAAACAGTTTGGACAGTTGCTAGTGCCCTAAATTAATTCTTGACCTTGAATGGTGAATCATCGTAGATAATTATACTTGAAACCAAGTCAAGATCTAATTAACATTGAATACTAAGCTTAACACAATAGTCTAATAAAATTACATGTTAAGTGGAGTAAAGAAATGAATTGTGTAATGTATAAAGGTAAAAGGTCAATGAAGACACTTGATAAATGGAATGTCAAGATTATTTGTTGCTTGAAAGATAAGTTAAAGCATAAATGAATCTAATTTGAATAGGAAGTTATGACTATCTAGTTCAGATGCCTAATTCGAAGGAAAATGATTGTACCTTTGTTGGCTTGACTAGTTACTGCACATGAGGTTCTTGCTTGAATGTGTAGTGTAAATCTTTGAATTGGATTCCTCGATCATTGTGTTTGTACATCTGAATGATGTTTGAAATTCTAGCTTAAGGCTTGAATTTAAGTTTAAGACTTAATTAAGTTGTAAATGGATTAAAGACCCTTGAAACCTAAAAACTTGATAGATTAGATACTACCTCAGTAAGTACAATCTTGTACTTACCACTCTTGTTTATATTCTTCAAAAACCTCAGGTTAAAGCCATCTCGATCAATGCTTGACCTTGAAGTTAGTTATCATGACCCCGAGCACGGCTTGCTATGCTTGAAGTATTATTTTTTATTTACTTTAAAGTACTTCTAGTTGGTGGCTATTAGATTTGTGTATAAGACAAATAGGTCATGCATTTGATGATTGTAAATCTGTAAATGAAACCATGCTGTAATTGTTTGGAATGTTTAAGGATACACTTTGAATATATATAAGTAATAGTCATATGTAAACATTATGACCTGGTTTGAATGTGAATGAATTAGAATATTATGAAAATGCTTATCCAATTCGAATATAAGAAGGTAATGAGAATACTTGAACTTATCTAATGTAAAGGAAAATAGGAATAACATGCATGAGACTACCTTAATTGGGACCCTATTCGAATAAGAGTTAGAGTCTAAAGAACTTTCTTACTTCAATTTATATACTTTAGTAATCTAGATTTGTGCTAAGTGAATAAAATATGTTAGTGCAATGAATTTATTGGTTTAATGGCTCTGCATTAAGGTAAAAAGAATTGTAAAGTTCATGAACTTAGTCTATGTTGTTATTCGAATACTATGATAAGGTTTGAAGCTAGTTAATTGGTTTTCTAAGACAAATGAATGTTAATGTTGGTTGTATAAGCTTATTCGGATTGTATACTAGTGTATGGTTAATCATGTATATGTAAATGAACAAGTTAATTAGTAATAAATTGCTAGATAAGCAACTCATCTATTAGTGGTGAGTTCTTGTTGATAAGAGGAAAATTTTAATAGATCCATATTTCTCGTTCACTCGCTCGTATTCTCGTCGTAATGCTCTTCGCTCCTAACCCGGGCGATGAGTGTTACATAAACAACTAGAAATCCAACTAGTTTCGGGATTAACATGATCAAACCTTCATTTCACATTAATAAACATCCAAAACATGATTTAAATCAATCATAAATTAGCCATAACATATCTAATACGAAAATCATTCAAAATCACCATATTAAGCTTGTTTTAACCATTTTTCTTTAATCAATCATAAAAACTTATTAGGAAACACAATTAAAGAGCTAAATACTTGGGAATTTCTTTCAAGAACCTTGATTAGAGGAGAAGCACGAAAATTACCTCTAACCTCTTGCTATTTCTTCAATTGACAAGATTTAGATGAAAAAACTTCAAGATACCTTTGAGATAAATTGAGGAAACACCTAAGAAATCATTTGCAAATCAAAGTGCAATGGAAAGATGAAGACTTCTGGAAGTTATGAGAAAAAAATAGATTTTTGGCAGATGAGAAAAGAGAGAATATGAAAGCTACGTCAAAAATAGATTTATAAAACTAAAACTCATTTTAATAATACTCTTTTAAATATTTTAACTAAACCACAATTAAAATGTGCTCAATTAAAGGAATAGCCGATTACTTTTGAATTAGCTCCCTAAAGATTCTAAGTTTGGGCCCTCTTTCAAAACAATCCTTTAAAAATAGTTTTTACATTTGTACAAATTAGTCACTAAACAAAAATGTCCATCATCCAAAATTGACATCACCACAACCTTTTATATATTTTAAGATGAATTTAGGAATTTTTCTCATAATTTTATCACATCCCGAACCATGTTTTCCCTAAACCACTCCTGAACTAACCCGGATCTCTAGTCTAGGTTCACAAGACCTCGAAACCAACCTAGAAACTCCTAGGTCCAAAACTGAGGCCTTACATAATGAATGATGGAGGTATAAGGATGATGTTAGGTTGTTTTTAGATGTTAATTGAGAATAATTTATGGTTTAAACCTTTAGGTTTTGGATGGATTAAGTTTGGAAGATGTTTGATGTGGATTTTAGTTGTTGTTGAGGGGTTTTTGTTAGAGTTGTTGTGATTTTATGTTTCCGGGTTTGTGAAAGCATTTTGATGCATTGAATCCTTTGTTTTTGTGTCGTAAAATTAGAGGAGGTTGATCCTCAAGCTTGTGGCACCATTCTAGAAGAATTAGAGGAGTAGTTCGCATTAACGAATGAGGCTTTGCATTGTTGGTGAGAGAGGACATGGTTTTCAGCATTGAAATGGTTTAAAGGTTATTTTTGGAGTTTAAATTAATCTTGAAATGCTAGTTTAAACTCAGAAGTTAGTATGACGAGATTTCTCCCTTGGTCTTCTTTTGTCGAAATTGGTTTTATGCACTTGTTTTTGAATTACATGGTACCTATTGTTTAAGCATGATTTGAGTACGGTTTATACTGATTTTCATCATATATTGATGATGAATGCATTTGAAAATGATTCATGTAAGTATGAGAAATAATTGTTAATGCATGGTTTAATGCATTGAAAATGGGTTTGGATGTTGTTTATAAAAACAATGAGGTACATGGTTAATAATGAATTATATTGGAAAGTGATGTGATTTTAAATATTATCGTATATAGTTGGCCGGCCATAGGATTAATAGTGGAATATAAATAAGTCGCCTCAGGTGTTGAGGGGTTCATGTATACCAAATACTCCTCCATGAGTACCCAAACGGTCGAGGGGTTATATGGTACCGAAAACACCTGTTAGTGGCTTATGTGTTTAACCGATGGTTGGGGTTGAGATTGTACCCAGTTGTGATTGTACCATAAATTACAGTTGAGATGGAATGAAGTATTTAGAGGACATGTAACACCCCCTTCCCGGTCTGGTAGAGAACCGGGTCGAATCATGTTACCGGAGGACGATACGACAAACGGTGGTATAAAATTTCAACTTAATCACACGATAAATCAATAGAAGGCGTACAATGTGTGACCAATGTAGTCCAATATTATCAGATAGAATGCACAATTGACAATCTAGGGCCGTTTTACAACTTTTACATATATTAAGGACTAATTTGTAAATTTTAAGAAGTTTGAGGTCCTTCGATGTAAAAACTCTACCAAGATAAAATTTATTACTAAAGGGTCGTGCCCACCAAATTTCATACAATTCGGGATTCTGTAACACGATCAATTGACTTAACAAAGTTCAGTGACTAGATTATAACATTATAAAACTATTCAAAGAGTCTTCAACCAACTTACCTAACCCCGTTTCGAAACACCTTAGGCTGTTTCGAAACAGGTGCACGAGAGTCAACCCTGTTGCCCTTTCCCTTTAGAATGTTTCGATACAGGCTTGACCCGTAACGGAACAGATTGACCACTATTGACTTTGACTTTGACCGTTCCGAAACCTATATCGGAACAATGGTTTCCAGAGGCAAAATGTTCTGAAACGGCATTACTACATTTTGGAACACCAAATTCCAGTAGGAAAATGTTTCGAAACAGCATTACTTCATTTCGGAATGCCTGAATCTCAGGTTCAAATGTGTGTACCCGTACCGAAACGACATCACCCGTTTCAATACGATCAAGCCTGTAATGACAGATTTTTACTAGTTTTTAATCAATTTAACCTACCATATAATGTCCAAATGCAATGAAACTTTATACGCAACATTTCCACGGTATGGACTACTAGCATGCCAATTTTCATGGCTACGTGAATACGTTTACCTTGTTTTTACCTTTTTGGCTAAGCATGCATTTTCAAAGCTATTCCAAAAGCACCAAAAAGGCCATTTAGGGCCAATGACCAAGTTACAAAATAAACATTGCACCAACACAACAAAGCATGTATGACTAGTTCCACTACTTTGCCACCTTACTAGGAGTTCAAAAGTCATAATTACATTACTTGTAGCTTGGTAGTGACTTGTCTGGGTGGCCAATCCGATCTTCCACGAGCAAACCTTCCTAACCTAAAAAATGCATGAGATGAGACACATTAGGCCCACTTGCCTAGTGAGGTAGTCATAAGCAATGCAAGTAATAAAAATGCCATGATTACACTTGTTCACATTCTCATGTCAACATTATCAATGCTATGCAACGATGCACTAAGTATAAATATGTTTTGTTTTCATTCATAGTCCTTGGATTGATTCAAGATCGTGGATACACGAATTACTACGCCTCGCCAAATCAATGAATGGTCTAATCCTTCCGCTTTGCCAATATGACATGTAACCTCCTAAGCCCGGCCTAAACGCCCGACCCGAACTAAGGAGATTACACGGAGAAAACTGAAGTCAACTCGTTAAAGTCAACCTCGATTAACGACCCTTTTTTCCCATTTATCTTCTATAGATTCACATTATCACCCTATATGTTCAGCAAAATGATTAGGCGAAAACGGCACAGAGATCGAAGTTCAATTAGGGGTTCAATTATATACATTTGACTTTTAGGGACTAAACTGTAATTTCCATATAGTACATGGACTTTCAAGATTTTAAAGTTATGAATCTTCAATTAGTAATGTAACATGCCAACATGCCAAATTTCAGCTCAAACAGATCATCAAAACTCGTTCAAATAAATATACAACATTCAGGGACCAAAATGCAACATTTCCAAACTTAAAAGTATTCTTTCAACTGAATTTCAACTACCCGTATCGATACGCCTTAGCTTGTATCGATACGCAAAATGGTAGTAGACAAAGTTGAGCAAGGGTATCGATACACTTCCCTCATGTATCGATACACCCTACAAAATTTACACAGGTGTATCAATACACCTGCACCCTCGTATCAATACACTTGCACCATTTTAGCTTAAGGGTATCGATACACTTCCCAAGTGTATCGATACACCATTCAAAGTTTGCACAGGCATATCAATACACCTGATGCCCGTATCAATACACATGTACCATTTTAACTTAAGGGTGTCGATACACTTCTCAAGTGTATCGATGCACCCTTCAAAGTTTGCACAGGTGTATCAATACACCTGATGCCCGTATCAATACACATGTACCATTTTAGCTTAAGGGTATCGATACAATTGCCCGAGTATCGATACCCATACCAAAAATGCTCAAGAAATAGCCCCAAAAACACTTTTAACATCATCTAATCATGTCCTAATCATTCATACATATAATAATCAACATACCAACACTTATGTATCAACAAACATCCACCACATAAACAACAAGCATGGAAATTAATGGAGTGTCACTAACTATTCAAGCATGCTTTTAAAACATAAACCATAGCATATCCAAAATACCAAAAGCAAGGTCACAAACCAAATAAAGACCATTTACAAATCCACCAACATATACCACACATGCTCAAGGTGTTTAACATCACCAACAAAACCAAGAGTAGAAATCCAATCCATTGCCTCTTATTACACTAAGGGTAAACCACATACATTATTTAGCCAAAAACTCTTTGAATCCCCTTGCTCTTGGCCTGCCTTGATTGCTGAATTCTCAACATTGATGAAACAAATGAGCGTAAGCATAAAGCTTAATGAGGATCGCTAAACCAAACAATCATCAATGCTTTTTATAAAACCAAAACGTCATCCTTTTCAAATATATACCTTCCTTTAAAATATGCACTTTAGAACACCAAAACCACTTTCAAAACCACATGCGCATATCATCATTTATTACAACAACAAAAACCCTTCTTCATGCTTAAGCCAAGCATCATATGCATTCTAGCGTATTTCTCAAGCTTCACATGCTTTCTCGAAATAAATGTTCTCCACTAAATCATTATGTCAACATCATTATATTGGCTCGCAAGTGATCAACAACAAGAACATTAACCAACACACCACACAATTCAATACAATCAGATACACGGATTATAAGCGTTGTCCCACACGCTTCATACACACTACCGGCTTCACAAGGTGGAGTTCAATGGCACTATCACAACCCCTCAACACTCGAGATGGAGTTAAATGGAACAATCACAACCCCTCAACACCCGTGGTGGAGTTAATGGCACAATCACAACCCCTCAACACCCGTGGTGGAGTTAGTGGCACAATCACAACCCTTAACACCTGCGGTGGAGTTAATGGCACAATCACAACCCCTCAACACCCGTGGTGGAGTTAATGGCACAATCACAACCCCTCAACACCCGTGGTGGAGTTAATGGCACAATCACAACTCCTCAACATCCGTGGTGGAGTTAATGGCACAATCACAACCCTCAACACCCGTGGTGGAGTTAATGGCACAATCACAACCCCTCAACATCACTCATCGGTAGTTGTATAACCCACTAGCGAGAGTCAGGACACAAAACAAGGCTTACACATGGGAGCTACCTCAACCATCTTAATCACCTTAACCAAGCTCACACACAGGAGCATTCCTCCACCGTAGTGACGCTTAACTAAGTCTACCCACGAGAGCCATCCTCCATCGTGGTGACGCTAATTCCTCAATCGCTAGGGTACTTGGATGGAGATTACGAAACAATCACAGCCCCTCGACATCAAAGGCGACTCTATTCACGGTGCACCCAATCCTATAGCTGCCTAACTATATTCGATTAAAATAACCAAGACCATTTACCATCACTTGCTAATAAAATCATCAATTATCATTAATTCACTATTTTACAAGCATAAACCACAATGCCACTTTCACAAGCATTAACATGCTTAAAACAAATTGCATAAATCATATAAACTCAAGGATCGCTTACCATGTGCATCCTTAAAAATTTGCATTTAAAACCAACAACATCATTGCTCAAAACATGCTTTAAAATAGTAATCAAAACACATTTAAATCAAGTGCATTTTTAAACCAAAACATAGCACAATCTGAGAGAGACTTTCGATTTACTTACTCTTGAGCTTAGATAAGTGTTTCAAACTAAAACTAAGCTTCCAAAACCACGTTCAACATATTTCAAAGCTGGAAAACTTTTTTCCACTCACCGATACACGAAACCTCGCTCGCCGGCGCGAAGATCACCTTCTGAAGCCTCCAACAATGCTTCATTTGCTTCTAGATCAAGATCCCCTCTTTTTGAGTATCAAAACAGAGATCAAAATGTATTAAAATGCATTTCAACACCGGCAACTAAACACAAACTCGTTGCTCACCAAAACTACACCAATTTACCCATCTAAAACAACCGAAAACTCGATCGATTGCTTTCTAAACCAAGCCCGGCCAACATACATAACTTCCAACCATTATTAAACATCAAAACACATCTAAAAACATAAACCCTTCCTTATACCTCCAGAAAGCATAACACCATCAAACCACCTCAAAAACTCAACTAAAACCATCAAGAAACTCAAGGAACTCAAGTATTTCGGGATCAATATTATCAAAACTCTTTTTCAACATAATAATCAAATCAAAACTCAATTAAAATCAATCCAAAACAGAACTCATCAACAACACTCCGAAAATCAAGATTTAAATTATAATTTTGCAAGATTTTGATCTTAAATCAAAACTATAATAAAAACTCAGCCAAAAACAACATTTAGAAATCAAAGATCTTGGGAATTTCAATAAAGAACCTAGATTGAAGGTTGAGAACGAGATTTACCTCAAATCCTTGCCTTCCTTAATGATTGACAAGATTTTCCTTCATAAAGCTTGAAGAGTTTGAAGAGAGGTCTTGAAAGTGGGTTAGAAATCAAAGGGAGAGTGTTTGGGAGAAAAGAATTCTGGAGAAAGTGTTGAGAAAATGATTTTGCTGAATAATGAAAGTTAGTTACGTGAAAACTTCCCATTTTTATATTTTAGCATTTTAATTAAATAAAATCCTTTTTATTTTAAACATCTAAAGATCCTTTTAAAACACATGTCAATTCAAGGAAGGTGTAATTGCAATATAGCTCCCTAAAGATTCTAAGATTTTTTACTCCTCTTTTGAAATTGCATTTTTCCACGATTTTGAAACTTTACATTTTGGTCACTACCCAAAATGTACCACTTCCAAAGCTTATTTTGTAAAATTGATTGGACCAACCCCTTAAACATGATTTTAGAAAAAAAATCATATTTTTATCCTTTCCCGATCCTTGATTTATCTAAACCACCAAATACGATTCGAACCGTTTCTGACCGATCTGATCCGATGTCTAAAACATCTAGGCCCAAAACCAGGGCGTTACAACTCTCCCCCACTTAGGAAATTTCGTCCTCGAAATTTTACCCGAAAGGAAAAGGGTGTGGGAACTGCTTTAACATGTCTGCTTTGCTTTCACACGTGACCTCCCCAACTCCCCGGTGTCGCCACAACACCTTCATTTGCTCTATCGTCTTGCCAAGAAGAACTTTGCTACTCACATCCAGAATCCCCACCGGTTCCTCATCATAAGACAGATTCGGATTCAAGTCTACCACCTCAACAGGCATCACATACGAAGGATCTGGTCTATACCTCCGCAACACCAAGACATGAAACACATCGTGAATCTTTTCTAACTCGGGAGGCAACCTCAACCGATAAGCCACAGAACCAAAACACTCCTCAACCTCATATGGTCCAATAAACCTCGGGCTAAGCTTACTCTAACGCCCAAATTTTATCAACTTATTCCAAGGCGATAACTTCAAGAACACACGTTCGCCAACCGCGAACTCAATTTGATGCTGCCTTCAGACGCTAAAAAATGAGCTTCACCTTCCCGGTGGTTCCTTTCGACATATCTGGCATCGAACCAACTCTTTCCCTGTTTCCGCCCAACAAAGTGGCATTCTACACTTTCTCCCATACAAAACCCAACAACGTACCTAAGCTTGACTCAACCATTCCCAAAACCTCGATGTGAACCTCGAATCTCAATCCGACACAACAGACTTCAGCACTCCGTGCAAACACACAATCTCAACAACATATAACTCAACCAACTTATCAAACATATACATAGTATGCACTGCCAAGAAGTGTGCATACTTCGCAAGATGGTCAACAACCACCCAAACAAAAATTCCTCTTTGACAGTGTCAAAGGTAATCCAAAGACGAATCCACGGTAATCTTCCCTCATTTCCCACTCTAGGATCCCCAATGGTTACTACACCTAGAATGAAACCAAAGCTCAACTTCCACCCGCTAGCAAACCAAACATTTGCTTATAAACTTGTCAACACCCTCTTTCATTTTATCCGGCATCACCCACTCCTAAACCACGATACACCTCCGTACTACCAAGGTACACTATGAAAGAACCACTAAGGGCTTCATCCAGAATAGAGCACCTCAACACATCATCATTTGGCACCACTATTCAATTCCCAAAGCTCAAAACACCAATCATCATTGAAACCAAAATCTTAAGGCTTTCCATCCACAATATCTTGAACACACGGTACAAGAGAATCTTCAAGCAACTGCTTATCTCTGATCAGCTGGTTCAGGAATGGTTTTAGCCACAATTCAGCAACAAGACTACCATCTCGTGATACGCTCAAGTGAGCAAACATTGCCCTCAACTCCACAGCCACTTTCCTGCTCAAATCATTGTCCACAACATTGGCCTTCAAAACATGATACCTCATCATCAGGCCACACAGGCCACACTCCTTAATCAACTCCAACCACCTGCATTTTCTAAGATTCAACTCTTTTTGAAACACTAGATACTTTAAACCCTTATGATCCGTGAACCCTACACTTCTCAACACGAAAACCCAAAATCCGCCCACTCACCAACCAAAAATCCTCATCATGAGACTCTAACACCATCTCCAACTGTTACTTCACTTACATCAACTATCTCAAGAAGGTTTACTTACACTCAACCTACAGACCACCCTCTCACGAGGACCCAGTCAAAACAACATGGCTTTTGAGCTTACATAACCATGCATAAAGCTCATTCTCCAAGCACTTGCATCCGACTGAAAGCATAGGCTACAACCTTCTCAACCTGCTTAACGCTCTTCCTACAACACCCCACGGCTACATCAAAATGCTTTTGACTAAACACCAAATGACATCAGCCGCATTCTAACCAAAATGGTCTCCTCTTCACCACCTAGCCGCCAAGGCCCTTAAAACATCTAGAAACTTTTCTTCCGGCCAACCAAGCTAGACCACACTCACTCCTAATGGTAAACTTATTAACTTCCTAAACTCACACCCACTCTTCAACTAGCACCAAAACAAAACATTAAACCCACAAACTACCCTAATCATAACTCACCACTATCACGTCCAATTCGCTATTAGTAAGTGTGAACATTCATATGCATGATTGCTTACATGCCCTTACAAATGCCTATGCACGTGTATGCATACTTCTAATGTCATGCCAAATGTATGCATGTACCAATATATGTAATATATGTATGCAAATGATTTTAACTGTGCATGAATGTCTGTTCACACTTACTAATAACGTCCTCGAACCAAACCGAAAACAACCTCTTATCCTAATCTCAACTTTTCCTGGTTCACCATTCTTACAACTCATTACAACAAACTACTCTAACTATTATACTTTTGTCACCAATGTTGTTCTAAAAACAACACCGATTACTAACCAAAACTTCACTAACAATAGGGCCTTAACCACCACATAAAAAGATGCAAAACAAAAACTAAGCAAAGTTAACAATAACATAGATTGCATGATAATGATACCTGCAATCACATCATTCTTATAGAGCACCAAGCGACGAGCACTCTCTCTTGCAGAGTCACCATTCACCGGTTGCACCACCGCAGCATCAACCAACACCCTGCGGACACCATCATCTCCTTGTTGTAAAGAACTATGACCGCACTCGCGACAACAAGGAGCTTCAACAGACAGCCCACCTTGACCACCCCGAGCTAATACTGGACAATCTCACCTCAAATATCTAGCAGACCCAAAATTCCAACAAAACTCAACCATCGCACGCCTCACGCCTCTCTTCCCTTCTTACAACCTCCGAACCCTATCTCGACCACGCTCATAGCCTCTCTGAAATGCATCCACAGCGGGTGCACGACCCTTGCCTCCACCAGCCAACAGAGGACACTCACGCCTTATATGATCTGTTGAACAAAAGTTCCAGCAAGAATTCCTCGTCACTACAATAAGAGCCTCTACATCTCCAGCCGCACGAGGACAGTCCCTCCTTAAATGCTCCTGAGAACCACACGTCCAGCACGTGTGCTGCTCCGCCCTCGTTTTGTTTCCCTGAACCAATGCACCATGTCCAAGGTTACCTCGCCTAGAAGCAGGCTGATACCTCCTATCTCGGCCTTTCTTGGCCCGTCCACTTCCAAAACTGAATTCAACAGCTCTCTTACCAGAGCTAGAACCACCACCATGAGATGCCAAATCCAAGTTTTGTTAATCAACATAAACTAAAGCCATACTCTCGCGCTTCTGGTTACCTGGAGACTTATCTCAAAGATATCTCCTCATAAAGGCGGCTAAAAAGAACACCCAATCCACGTCATGGATGTTTAGTGCTACCGACACAACTGCCCACCAACTACAAACATCGTCCAGCATTAACGAGACAACGCTTCCTATCTTACAGGCGCTGTCACACCCTTCCTGATCAAGAATTGGAATTGTACTGGCTAACCAAGCCTTGAACGCCTCTTCCGTCGACCCATGATACCCAACAGCCCCTAAATCATGTAGACGTTGTAATGACAAACTAGTTTGTCCGATAGACGGTACATGCGCAGGCTTTTCATTCACTGCGACCTAAGATGCTCCAGACATCTCCTAAACCACCGATGATAAAACTTTCATCACAGGGCCAGCCCCCTCATGCTGCCCTATCGCCTCAACTTCATGTAAGAATAGCCAAACAGGCACATTCTCAATAGACGAAACATCGTTCCCCAAATTACCCTGCTCACCCACAGGTATGATTATATCTGATCCCAACTCTCTCCTCGGACTCATTGTGCTATTTTTAACAAGGCATAATAAAAAAACAAATCAAACCACGATTTAGGCCAGCCTCAAGCAATGATCCAAGTTTACAAATCCAATTTAAAACATTTATCTAGTGTAATAAGGCAATGGGCACCCCGGTTTCACTCAAGCATAACATTGCATCCGATAGCATATCATAATCATCATGCTTTACATAATCCTCAATCAACATGCATCCTCAGCACATCATCATCGATTAACAACCATTTCCATATTTTAATCATCATGCTTTACATAATCCTCAACATGCTTTCCATATTTTAATCACATATGATTCATAACAACCAAGCATGGCATAAACACAAATATTCAACCAAAAATATGCTTTCTTCAAACAACTTGCCATTCAACATTGAATTAAACATCAAAACATACCAATTTCACTTACTATCATCCCCAATTATTTCGTAACCTATCTCTGATACCAACAAATGAAACCCCTAAGCCCGGCCAAGACGCCCGACCCGAAATAAAGAGATTACACGGGGAAAACTAAAGTCGACTCGTTAAAGTCAACCTCGATTAACAACCATTTTTTCTTTTTATCTTCTCTAGATGCACATTATTACCCTATATGTTCAGAAAATGATTAGGCGAAAACGGCACAGTGATCGGAGTTCAATTAGGGGTTCAATTGCATACATTTGACTTTTAGGGACTAAACTGTAATTTCCATAAAATACAGAAACTTACAAGATTTTAAAGTTACCAATCTTCAATTAGTCATGTAACATGCCAACATGCCAAACTTCAGCTCAAACGGATCATCCAAACTCGTTCAAATGAACATACAACATCTAGGGACCAAAATGAAACATTTCCAAACTTAAAAAGATTCTTTTAACTGAATTTCAACTACTCGTATCGATACGCCTTAGCCTGTATCGATACGCAAAATGGTGGTAGCCAAAGTTGAGCAATGCTATCGATACACTTCCCTCATGTATCGATACACCCTACAAAATTTGCACAGGTGTATCAATACACCTGATGCCCGTATCAATACACCTGCACCATTTTAGCTTAAGGGTATCGATACACTTCCCAAGTGTATCATACACCCTTCAAAGCTTGCACAGGTGTATCAATACACCTGATGACCGTATATATACACATGTACCATTTTAGCTTAAGGGTATCGATACACTTCTCGAGTGTATCGATACACCCTACAAAGTTTGCATAGGCGTTTCAATACACCTGATGCCCGTATCAATACACATGTACAATTTTAGCTTAAGGGTATCAATACACTTGCCCGAGTAACGATACCCATACTAGAAATGCTCAAAAAATAGCCCCAAAAACACTTTTAACATCATCTAATCATGTCTTAATCATTCATAAATATAATAATCAACATACCAACACTTATGTATCAACAAACATCCACCACATAAACAAAAGCATTGTAATTCATGGAGAGTCACTAACTATTGAAGCATGCTTTCAAACCATAAACCATAGCATATCCAAAATACCAAAAGCAAGGCCACAAACCAAATAAAGACCATTTACAAATCCACCAACATATACCACACATGCTCAAGGTGCTTAACATCACCAACAAAACAAAGAGTAGAAATCCCACCCATTGCCTCTTATTACACTAAAGGTAAACCACATACATTATTTAGCCAAAAACTCTTAGAATCCCCTTGCCTTTGGGCTACCTTGATTGCTCAATTCTCTGTATTGATGAAACAAATGATCATAAGCATAAAGCTTAGTGAGGATCGCTAAACCAAACAATCATCAATGCATTTTATCAAACCAAAACGTCATCCTTTGCAAGTATATGCCTTCCTTTAAAAATTGCGCGTAATTCTCAAGCATCACATGCTTTCTCGAAATAAATGTTCTCCATTAAATCATTATGTTAACGTCATTATATTGGCTCGCAAGTGATCAACAACAAGAACATTAACCATCCCACCACACAATTCAATACAATCGAATACGAGGATTACAAGCGTTGTCCCACACGCTTCATACACACTACCGGCTTCACAAGGTGGAGTTCAATGGCACAATCACAACCCCTGAACACCCGTGATGGAGTTAAATGGCACAATCACAACCCCTTAACACCTGTGGTGGAGTTAAATGGCACAATCACAACCCCTTAACACATGTGGTGGAGTTAATGGCACAATCACAACCCCTCAACACCCGTGGGGGAGTTAATGGCACAATCACAACCCCTCAACACCCGTTGTGGAGTTAATGGCACAATCACAACCCCACAACACCCGTGGTGGAGTTAATGGCACAATCACAACTCCTCAACACCCGTGGTGGAGTTAATGGCACAATCGCAACCCATCAACACATGTGGTGGAGTTAATGGCACAATCACAACCACTCAACATCACTCACCGGTAGATATATAACCCACTAGCGAGAGTCGGGAGACGAAAAAAGGCTTACACATGGGAGCTACCTCAACCATTGTAATCACCTTAACCAAGCTCACACACGAGAGCATTCCTCCACCGTAGTGACGCTCAACTAAGTCTACCCACGAGAACCATCCTCCATCGTGGTGACGCTAATTCCTCAATCGCTAGGGTAGTTGGATGGAGATTACGGAACAATCACAACCCCTCGACATCCAAGGCGACTTTATTCACGGTGCACCCAATCTTATATCCGGCTAACTATATCCGATTAAAATAACCAAGACCATTTACCATCACTTGCCAATATAATCATCAATTATCATTAATTCACTATTTTACAAGCATAAACCATAATGCCACTTTCACAAGCATTAACATGCTTAAAACCAATTGCATAAATCATATAAACTCAAGGATCACTTACCATGTGCATCCTTAACAAAATGGCATTTAAAACCAGCAACATCATTGCTCAAAACATGCTTTAAAACAGTAATCAAACACATTTAAATCAAGTGCGTTTTAAACTAAAACATAGCACAATCCGAGAGAGACTTTTGATTTACTTACTCTTGAGCTTAGCTAAGTGTTTCAAACATACACTAAGCTCCCAAAACCACGTTCAAAACGTTTCAAAGTTGGAATACTTTTTTCCACTCACCGATACACGAAACCTCGCTCGTCGACGCGAAGATCACCTTTCTAAAGCCTCCAACAATGCTTCGTTTGCTTCCGGATCAAGATCCCCTATTTTTAGAGCATCAAAACAGAGATCAAAATGCATTAAAATGCATTTCAACACCAGCAACTAAACACAAACTCGTTGCTCACTAAAACTACACCAATTTACCCATCCAAAACAACCGAAAACTCAATCGATTGCTTCCTAAACCAAGCCCAGCCAACATACATCACTTCCAACCATTATTAAACATCAAAACACATCTAAAAACAACATAAACCCTTCCTTATACCTCCAGCAAGCATAACACCATCAAACCACCTCAAAAACTCAATTGAAATCATCAAGAATCTCAAGGATCTCAAGGATTTCAGGATCTATATTATCAAAACTCTTTTTCAACATAATAATCAAATCAAAACTCAATTAAAATCAATCCAAAATAGAGCTCATCAACAACACTCCGAAAATCAAGATTTAAATTATAATTTTGCAAGATTTTGATCTTAAATCAAAACTATAATCAAAACTCAGCCAAAAACAACACTTAGAAGTCAAAGATCTTGGGAATTTCAATAAAGAACCTGGATTGAAGGATGAGAACGAGATTTACCTCCAATCCTTTCCATCCTTATTGATTGACAAGTTTTTCCTTCACAAAGCTTGAAGAGTTTGAAGAGAGTTCTTGAAAATGAGTTAGAAATCAAAGGGAGAGTGTTTGGGAGAAAAGAATTCTAGAGAAAGTGTTGCGAAAATGATTTTGCTGAATAATGAAAGTTAGTTACGTGAAAACTTCCCATTATACTATTTTAACATTTTAATTAAATAAAATCCTTTTTATTTGAATCATCTAAAAATCCTTTTAAAATACATGTCAATTTAAGGAAAGTGTAATTGCAACATAGCTCCCTAAAGATTCTAAGATTTTTGACTCCTCTTTTGAAGTTACATTTTCCATAGTTTTAAAACACTACATTTTTGTCACTACCCAAAATGTACCACTTCCAAAGCTTATTTTGTAAAATTGATTTAACCAACCCCTTAAACATGATTTTAGAAGATTTTAGCAAGTTTTGTCATTTTTTATCCTTTCCCAATCCTTGATTTCCCTAAACCACCTAATACGATTCAAACCGTTTCTGACCGATCTAATCTGATATATAAAACATCTAGGCCCAAAACCAGGGCGTTACATGACCAATAACAATACACATCCCTCCGCCTCGCCAAATCAATATAGGTCATAGCCTTAGGACTGTAGTCCACCCGTACACTAAGCTCATGAATTCTATGGTATGCCAATTGTATCTCAAGTCCATTACAATCCAAGGTCGCAAAATACATATTTATTTCAATAATCAATCATATACCAATGTCAAATGAATTCAATGTCGCCGGTGATCAATATATGTGTCTCAACATCAATATCTCAGAAATTGGTATCAATATCAATGTCCGGTGATTTAAATGAATTAATCCAATGACAATGCTTATATCGATGACAATATGCAATGACAATAATCAATGCTCAAAGGCAACTTACTGACACATACCAAAGTGTCTGATTAACCATCTGATGCAATTGCTTCAATAGAAATGTTAGCGAAGTAATGTAAAATAGCAAATAATGATCCGGGAAGGCCTTTCACCTAAACCCGAGACTCCGACTACACTCACCTTAGCAATCTAAAGCTCAAGGCTCTCGGATAGCAATCCCTTTGTTCCTAGCTTGTGAAGGAGATGATGATACCTCTTTCTCCACTTCTTGAGCTAGAAAAATTAATAGGAAACTTATTAGAGTTGATGTTTCGATATCAAAATCAACATAACGATATCGAAATCAATATCCGACTTCAATAGAGATGACAACGAGGAGATATCCATGGATAATAAAAACCCTAGCTTAGATTACACTAAAAATTTCCATGGAATCCAATAACCGATTGAGGAATATAGCTTACCCGATCGATAGCAACGTTTCAATATCGATAAAGTGAAGAAATAGCAAAGCTTGAATTTCCTCCAATGGAGGCGTGTGCTTAGATGAAGAAGATAATGAAAGGGTGGTGTTTGCTTCCAATATTTTCCGGGAAGTCTTTCTTTTCTTGATCCTTTGTTTTATCCAAATAAACTTTAGCTATTTAGCTTTCCTTCCATTGAAAGAAAGCTCTCAGACAACCCCATGTAAGCCATTATAATAGAGGAGGGGCTAATCACAAGGTTAGTCCCTCACTTTTCATACATCTATAGATTTGTCCTCCAACTTACACTTCTTCTATTTTAGCCACTAAAAGCTCAACATTAATTAATTGAGTTCAATCACAATGTTTTAAGCCAACCTAGGGTTCGATAACAATAATTAACTAGTCGAAGTAATATTTAAGCTCTGCCAATGTTGGATTTCTTATCAACAGAACATAATTCTGACAAGACCTGATTTCGGGGTGTTGAAACTCTCCCCCTTTAAGAAAATTTGTCCTAGAATTTTTTTACCTAAACCGAAGAGATATGGATATTGTTGCCTCATAGTCTCCTCAGGCTCCCAAGTGGCTTCCTCAACAGTGTGACTCTTCCAGAGCACTTTAACCAACTGTACAACTTTGTTGCGAAGCCTCTTGACTTCCCTAGTAAGAATTTGAACCTATTCTTCTTTGTAGGATAGATTTGGGTGAAATTCTACAGATTCAGGTTCCACAATGTGTGAGGGGTCAGACCGATACTTCTGAAGCATCGATACATGAAAAGACATCGTGGATTTTACTCAATTCTGAGGGTAGCAAGAGCCGATATGCCGTTGGGCCAATCTTTTCAATAATTTCAAAGGGTCCAATGAACCGGGGGCTTAGTTTTCCCTTCTTGCAAAACCTCAAGACTTTCTTCCACGATGACACTTTCAGAAAAGCTTTTTCACCAACTTCATATTCAATGTCTCTCCTCTTAAGATCAAAATAAGTTTTTTGTTGATCAAACGCATCTTTTAAACGATCATGGATAATGGTGACTCGTTCTTCAGTCTCGCGAAGTAAATCAGGGACTAACATTTTACCCTCACCAAGTTTCAACCAACACAAAGGGGTTCTGCGTTGTCTACCATACAATGCCTCAAACGGGGCCATTCAGATGGATGCTTGGTAACTATTGTTGTAGGCAAATTCAATGAGGGGTAGAGATTTCTCCCAAGTCCCACCAAAGTCGATAATACATGCCCGTAGAATGTCTTCCAATGTCCGAGTTACCCTTTTCTGACTGACCGTTAGACTGAGGGTAAAAAGCTTTGCTGAGGTTAACTCTGGTGCCCAGAGCTCCTTGTAGAGTTCTCCAAAACCGAGATGCAAACCGAGGGTCTCGATCGGAGATGATAGACTTAGGTACTTCGTGGAGTCGGATTACTTCTTTAATGTATAAGTCAGCTAACTTAAGAAGTTTGTAGTCCATTCTAACTGGTATGAATTTGAGCTGACTTCGTGAAACGATCTACAATAACCCATATAGCATCATACTTCGCAGGGGTTAACGGTAGACCACTAACAAAGTCCATGGTTATCTTTTCCCATTTCCAATTTGGTGGATCAATAGGTTGCAAAAGTTTTGTAGGGGCACAATGTTCTACCTTGACACGTTGACACGTGAGACACTTGGAAATGTGATCAACGACGTCCTGCTTCATGCCTGGCCACCAATATAGCTCACGTAGATCCTTATACATTTTCACAGACCCAAGATTAACGGAAAAAGAACTCGAATGAGCTTCAGCAAGGATGTCGGTGCAGAGAGTTTCATTATTAGGTACACAAACTCGATCATGAAAGCTTAAGAGTCCTTCATAATTAATTCTGAAGTCTAGATTATCGGATAGTTTAGTGACAATGGCCTGGATCTCGGAATCTTGTTCTTGTAAGTCCTTAATTCGTGAAATGATGGTGGATTAAACGTGAAGTTCAGCTACAAGGCAATGGTGCTTCCAAAGTCGGAAGTGAGCGTTAATTGCTCGAGGGGCTACAAGAAAGCGATATAACAATGAGTTAATATACTTCACAATACTTATAACTTCAAGTCCACAATCAATGCTTACCAGGCAAAGGTTTGCGGCTGAGCGCATCAGCTACAACATTGGCCTTGCTCAGATGGTAATCAATGACTAGATCATAATCTTTAAGAAGTTCATCCACCTCAGTTGTCGCAGATTCAACTTCTTTTGTGTCAATAAGTATTTGAGGATTTTGTGATCGGTGAAAAGATAGCATTTCTCCCCGTAGAGGTAATGCCTCCAGATTTTCAATGCAAAGATAACTGCAACAAATTCCAGGTCGTGGGTTGGATAATTAATCTCATGTGGCTTAAGTTACCTCGAAGCGTAAGCAATAACCTTACCTTCTTGCATCAATACACACCCTAACCCAAGATGCGAAGCATCACTGTAAACTATATAGTCGTTTCCAGACTCGGGCTGGGTCAAGACATGTGCATGGGTCAGGACTTGTTTCAGCTGATCAAAGCTTCGTTGTTGGACCTCGAACCAAACAAAATGAGCTTCATTCTGCAGTAATTTAGTCAAAGGAGCGGCTAACATAGAAAATCCTTTCACGAATCTATGGTAATAGCCAGCAAGCCGAAGGAAACTTCTAACCTCACCAACATTGTTCGGTGGATGCCAATCTACAATAGCTTGAATTTTCTTTGGGTCCACCTGAATACTCGAAGATGATACAACATGCCCCAAAAAGGCCACTTCAGTGAGCCAGAACTCACACTTAGAAAATGTAACCCCCTTAACCCGACCTAGACGGTTGACCCGAATTAAGAAGATTACACGGGGAAAACCAAAGTCAACCCGGAAGTCAAACTTGATTAACGACCCTTTTTTTCTTTTTAGTCTTGTCTAGATGCACATTATCCCTAGATATAATCACAAGATCATCATATTCAAAGATCATAACCAACAGAGAACATTGAGGGACTCAATTGCACAAATTACAACTTTAGGGACCAAATTGTAATTCTGAAAATTTATAAGGACTTAATCCAAATTAAAGTTACCAATATGAAATTAATCATCTTCCATGCTTCTCTGCCAAATTTCAGCTCAATTGGACGTCTCAAACTCACACAATTGCATAAACAAGTTTCAGGACCAAAACGCAAGCATTCCAAAACATATAACCATCAATTTCAGTGCCCAACGGTCGAGTGTTTCGGAACAGGAAAGACCCGTTCCGAAACGCGGGACCGTTCCGAAACTGGTACCGAAACATGGCCTGGCAGTAACCAAACCGTTCCAGAACAGTGCCTCCCGTTTCGTAACGCCTAGGCCATTTCAGGCCCCCGTTCCGATACGGTAGCACCTGTTCCGAAACAGGCTGCCCATATTGCAGAGAATTTGCTGGTTTATCATGCAATTGACTGATCAAACATGCTCCAAAAGCCACCAAATTATACCAGCAAGTCATTCAACATACAAGGAATATAATTGCATCAACCAAACATCAACATGGCATCAATTATGAAAAACCCCAAATCTATAGGCATGCTTCCTACTTAGCAAACCATTCAAGCATCAAATCTCCAAACAAACCACATAAAGGCCAATTACAAGTACCAACATTAACAACAACATAAATCCAACTTAGGGAGTCCAAAACATCTCCCAAATCAACAACATTGGTTCCCATTGCCAAATGTCATAAGCTAATAGTGTTTAAGAAACCTTCACCATACATGAGCTTAGTTCACCACTTGGATTCTTCACCACCTTGCTGCCCTCAATGCACTTTAATGCTCTGCATTTTTGGTTTAAGAAAAGAGAGAGAGCGTAAGCAAAAGCTTAGTGAGGAATGCTCATTCAAAACCACACAACAATGCATTTACGAAACACATTTATAAACCTTAAATCCAATCATCATTTGCACATGCTCATAAGCATTTTAAAACAAGCAATTCATGCTTCAAGTACATTACATGTCATATTGGCAACAAGTGATACATTCAACATAAGATCCACACATGGACTTTTAAACACCATTGTGATCTTACACTTTCCAAGGACCACACATGGACTTTTAAACACCATTGTGTCCTTAACCCCATGGACTTTTAAACACCATGGCAAGGACCACACAAGGACTTTTAAACACCTTTGTGTCCTTAACAAGAATCATCCAAGGACTTTTAAACACCTTGATGTTCTTAAATAACAAGGCTTACACAAGGAATTTTAACCACCTTTGTAACCTTAACCAAGGACCAACCATGGACTTTTAAACACCATGTTGTCCTTAAATACACAAGACTCACCCAAGGAATTTTAACCACCTTGGTGATCTTAACCAAGAACCAACCATGGAGTTTTAAACACCATGTTGTTCTTAAAATACACAAGACTCACTCGAGGAATTTTAACCACCTTGGTGATCTTAACAAAGAACCAACCATGGACTTTTAACCACCATGTTGTTCTTAAATAAACAAGGCTCACACAAGGACTTTTAACCACCTTTGTGACCTTAACCATCACTTGCCAATATGCATCATTAAAAACAATAATCCATTGTTTTAAAGCATTTAACCAAGCCATAAATGTCATGCATCTTTAAGCATCAAACCACATTAAAACAATATTCAAAAACAAGGATCTCTTACCTTGAGCATCCTTCAACACATGGCTTATAATCTTAGCAAATAAACATGCTAAATATGCTTTCAAAAGAGGATTTAAAACATGCAACAAACCACATTGCACACAACCAATCCATGGTTCATCATCAAGAGAGTTTTTCCGAAAACTTACTCTTGAGCTTAGCTAAGTTGCTTAGACTTAAACTAAGCTCCCAAACCTTCAAATCAATGGTTTCAAAGATGAAAACCAAAATCCACTCACTGATTCCGTTTCGCCTCTTGCCGAAACACCAATCAAGCTTCCGGATCACCACCACTTGGATCCAAAGATGACTCCCCTGTTTTCAACACATCAAAGCAGAGGATTAATGCATCATCATGCATTAACATCTTCAATGAAAGCACCTAAACCCGCTGCTCTCATCCACACTCCATTTTCGGCTACCAAACACAACCGAAAATGTATCCAAACAACTCCACAACACTACCCAGCCATGATCCATCAAAACTAAACACTCTTAAACATCAATTAACATCCAAAATGAATCTCAACTCATCCTTATACCTCCAGCCATAACAGATCATCAAGATCACTCCAAAAACAACCAAGAACACAAGCTAAACTTAGGAAATTCAACCTATCCGGGATTGCATTGATTAAACCTCAATTCCTTATCAATTTAACATTCATTTATCATCAAAAAGACACCTCAAATCACTGCTCAAACAGATCATACGAATTTTAACCAAAATCAATCAAATCTTGCATTTAAAAGCCAAGATCAAGAACACAACCTTAAAACCTTTTATAAAACACAAATTAAGGATTGAGAACTTAGGAATTTCAGTAAAGAACTGAGAGTTTAGAGGAGAAGGACGTTCTTACCTCCAAACTTGAGTTTTCTCCCTTTTTGGAACCAAAATCATGAAAATCCAATTAGCAAATGGTGAGGTTTTGTTGAAGAGATGATTGAAGATCAAAAGGGAATTGAAATGAGTTATTTAGGTGACAAAATCAGAGAGAAAAGCTCTGGAGAATAGGTGTTTGGTTTGAGAGAAAATGAGAGAAAATGAAAATGGAAGATTTGAGAGAAAAGTTAGTTATGGCCAAAAATATCTTCCCTCCACTTTTGTTTTATTTAAAAACCATTAATTAATCATTTAATATCTTAGAAAAATCTGGAGAAACTCCCATTGGGTAAATAGCTCCTTAAAGATTCAAAGTTTCAATCCTTTTTAAAACAGTCTCACAGTTTTCAAAAATTACATTTTGGTCACTAGCCAAAATGTCACCCTTCCAAACCTTATTTTGTAAAATTGATTTCACCACACTCTTATATATATTAAAAGAGGATTTTAAGACATTTTTCCATATTTTTAATGGAACCCGAACTAGGCTTTCCTAAATTCACCCTTTTATATTCGAACCGCACTTTGACCGAACCGGTCAAAACCCAAAACTTCTAAGCCCAAAACCGGGGCGTTACAGAAAACTTCGCATACAATTGTTTCTCTCTCAGAGTCTAAAGTACAATACGAAGATGATCTCGATGCTCCGATTCATTCTTGGAATAGATTAAGATATCGCCTATGAACACCACAACGAATTTATCAAGATAGGGTCTAAATACCCAATTCACTAAATCCATAAAAGTTACTGATGCATTAGTTAGTCCGAAAGGCATAACTAAGAATTCGTAGTGTCCATATCTTGTACGAAAAGCAGTCTTGTGCACATCACATTCCTTGGCTTTCATTTGATAGTAACCCGACCTTAAATCAATCTTGGAAAACACATAGGAACCTTTTAATTGGTCAAACAGGTCGACTATCCTGGGAAAAGGATACTTATTCTTGATGGTGACTTTATTCGGTTGTCTATAATCAATGCATAAACGCATAGAACCATCCTTCTTCTTGACAAAAAGAACATGGCCCCCCCTAGGTGAAGAGCTCGGTTGAATAAAACCCTTGTTCATAAGGTTTTGAATTTGAGCCTTTGATTCTTTCAACTCCACAGCCGCCATCCAATAGGGTGCAATGGAAACTAGAGCAGTCCTAGGTTGCACCTCAATACCAAATTCCACTTCACGGGTTGGGGGCAATCCCGAAAGATCATCCAGAAAAACATATGGGAATTCATTTATTGTGTCAATGTCATGGATCTGATGTTCATTCTTGGATTCTGTGGATAACGCACACAACATGGAGTTTCGAGACTCCATCAACATTATCCTTTCCTTGCCAAGGCCTCCAAGATACAATTTTCGCTTACTGCAATCTACCCACACCTGATGTTTACTAAGCCAATCCATGCTTATAATCGCATCAAACTCGTGGATTGGTAAGACTAGGAAATCCACAGGGAACGAAACTCCTTGAATCAAGATCAGATAATTCTTACATACAAGGCTTAGAGCAACACAATCACCTAACGGATTTGTCACGGAGATTTTTTTTGTCAAAGGTTCACTAGACATCCTATGTCTTTTAACCAATTCCAATCTTATAAAAGAATGTGTAGATCCATGATCAATCAATACATACAATGCGTGTGCATATAATATAACAGTACCTGCTATAACATCAGGCTCGTCATCCTCCTTGCGGCCTCTCACATGATACATCTGGGCAGAGGCCTTCGATTCTTGTTTATTACCTTGCTTCCCAGATACGCCTGGCCTGCCTGAGGTTCCCAATGGTGCTTGTCTTGGCCCTTTTCCTTGAAAGGACTGAGCTGGTGAAGAAATGTCTCTGTGCACAGCAACTAACTTAGAGGGGTTCTGAGGACAGTCCCTGATAAAATGTCCTTGTTCCCCACAAAAGAAACATGCTCTCGTTTGCTTGCGACATTGTCCTGCTGGGTGCCGTTTCTGACAAAAATTACAAACTAGATGTTGAACACTCCGGTTCGAACCTCCAGTACTCTCAACTGAGGCCGCCTTAGACCAGGACATGGTAATAGCCTATGGTCTCTCAATGTTCCCTGTACGGGAAGGTAGTGGAAATGAAGCTTGCTTCGAACCTTGATACTTGCCCTTCTTATTTCACTTGGGAGGTCGATAATCGCTCCCTGTTCTCTTCTCAGATCTGCTAGACATATTTCCTCTTTGAGCTCTTTGCGCTACTTCAGTTGCTTTAACTCGGTTCACCAATTCCTGGAAGTTGGTGATACCCAGGGTCGTAAACATAGGTCGCAGCCCATCGCTCAACCCAGCGATAAACATTCGACACTTGTCTTCTTCTTTCTTTATAAACTCGGCTCCATATCGGCAATACTTGTAGAAATCATGGATGTACTTCTCGATGGGCCGCACGCCTTGTTTCAAATGAAGAAAAGTGCTTCGCCTTTCTGCGAGATAGCACTCGCTGATGTACTTGTTCTGGAATTCCTTAAGAAAGAATTCCCAAGTGACCAATTCTTCAGGAGCGGTAAGAATAGTAGTCTCCCACCACATAAGGGCTTCATCGGTCAGCAAGGCAATAGCACACTCTAGCTTGTGCTCGTCGGAACACTGCAACTATTTATTCTGAATACGTAAGGTATTATCCAACCAGTATTCAGCAATTTCAGGGTTATCATCATCCTGTCCGGTGAAAGAATAGGATCGAAGTGAAGCCAGTTTGTCCACATGGGCTTGAACATACTGTGCGACAGGAGGAGTACGCTAAACTGGTGGTGTTGCTTGCATCACAGTCATAAACTGCTTAAACATGTTGGCCATATTCTTATAGCATTCAGCCTGAGCAGTAGGTGCAACAGGCTCAACACCCTGAATAGGAGGGTCCTGTGGTTGCGGTAGATTTTGAGGATTTCCTCCCCTAACCTCCTCGCAATGCGTCGAGGACCCGTTAGCATGCTCATCGATGTGAACTTCATTTGTCTCAAACATATCTAAATGAAAAATTGGATTAGTCGATAAGTCACAATAGACAATATAGAACTCATAGGTGGCAAAGTAATACAATAACAATGCAATAGACTTCGTTTTAGTCCTAGAATCGACTAAACTCTAGCTCTGATACCACAAATGTAACACCCCCTTCCCGATCTGGTAGAGAACCGGGTCAAAGCGTGTTACTCGAGGACGATGCCACAAATGGTGTTATAAAATTTCATCTTAATCACACGATAAAACAATATAAGGTGTACAATGTGTGACCAATGTACCTATTAGTCCAATATTATCAGATAGAATGCACAATTGACAATCTAGGGCCGTTTTACAACTTTTACATGTATTAAGGACTAATTTGTAAATTTTAACAAGTTTGAAGTCCTTCGATGAAAAAACTATACCAAGATAAAATTTATTACTAAAGGGTCGTGCCTACAAAATTTCATGCAATTCGGGATTCTGTAACACCATTAATTGACTTTAGAAATTTCAATGACTAGATTATAACATTATCAAACGATTCAAAGATTCTTCAACCAACTTACCTAACCCAGTTTCGAAACACCTTAGGCTGTTTCGGAACAGGCGCACGAGAGTCAACCCTGTTGACTTTTCTCTTTAGACCATTTCGATACAGGCTTGACCAGTATCGGAACGAATTGCCACTATTGACTTTGACTTTGACCGTTCTGAAACCCGTATCGAAACAATGG
Source organism: Hibiscus tridactylites (assembly GCA_958450335.1). NCBI lineage: Eukaryota > Viridiplantae > Streptophyta > Magnoliopsida > Malvales > Malvaceae > Hibiscus > Hibiscus tridactylites. The sequence goes on along the minus strand of OY288267.1, from coordinate 58,074,170 downwards.
TTTCTAGAGGCAAAATGTTCCGAAACGGCATTACTTCATTTCGGAACACCCAATTCCAGTAGCAAAATGTTCCGAAACGGCATTACTTCGTTTCGGAACGCCTACAATCTCAGGTTCAAAAGTGTGTACTCGTACCGAAACGACATCACCCGTTTCAATAAGGACAAGCCTTTAATGACAGATTTTTACTGGTTTTTTTTATCAATTTACCCTACCATATACTGTCCAAATGTAACGAAACTTTATACGCAACATTTCCATGGTATGGACTACTATCATGCCAATTTTCATGGCTACATGAGTACGTTTACCTTGTTTTTACTTTTTTGGCTAAGCATGCATTTTCAAAGCTATTCTAAAAGCACCAAAAAGGTCATTTAGGGCCAATGACCAAGTTACAAAATAAACATTGCACCAACACAACAAAATGGGCATGTATGACTAGTTCCACTACTTTGCCACCTTACTAGGAATTCAAAAGTCATAATTACATTACTTGTAGCTTGGCAGTGACTTGTCTTGGTGGCCGATCTGATCTTCCACGAGCAAACCTTCCTAACCTGAAAAATGCATGAGATGAGACACATTAGGCACATTTGCCTAGTGAGGTAGTCATAAGCAAAGCAAGTAATAGAAATGCCATGATTACACTTGTTCATATGCTCATGTCAACATCAAAAATGCTATGCAACGATGCACTAAGTATAAACATGTTTTGTTTTCATTCATAGTCCTTGGATTGATTGAAGAACTTGGATACATGAATTCCTATGCCTCTCCAAATTAATGAATGGTCTAATCCCTCCGCCTCGCCAAATCAATATAGGCCGTAGTCCACTCGTACATTGAGCTCATGAATTCTATGGCATGCCAATTGTATCCCGAGTCCATTACAATCCAAGGTCGCAAAATACATATTCATTTCAATAACCAATGATATACCAATGTCCAATGAATTCAATGTTGCGAGTGATCAATATATGTGTCTCAACATCAATATCTCATAAATTGGTATCATTATCAATGTCCGATGATTTCAATGCATTAATCCAATGACAATGCTTATATCGATGACAATATGCAATGGCAATAATCAATTTTCAAAGGCAACTTACCGACACTTACCAAAGTGTCCGATTAACCATCTGATGCAATTGCTTCAATAGCAATGTTAGCGAAGTAATGTAAATTAACAAATAATGATCCGGGATGGCCTTTCGCCTAAACCCGAGACTCTGACTACACTCACCTTAGCAATCCGAAGCTTCAAGGCTCTCAGATAGAGATCCCTTTGTTCATAGCTTGTAAAGGAGATGGTGATACCTCTATCTCGACTTCTTGAGCTAGAAAAATTAATAGGAAACTTATTAGAGTTGATGTTTCGATATCAAAATCAACATAATGATATCGAAATCAATATCCGACTTCAATAGAGATGACAACGAGGAGATATCCATGGATAATAAAATCCCTAGCTTAGATTACACTCAAAATATCCATGGAATCCATTAACCAATTGAGGAATATAGCTAACCCGATCGATAGCAGCGTTTCGATATCGATAAAGTGAAGAAATAGAAAAGCTTGAATTTCCTCCAATGGAGGTGTGTGCTTAGATGAAGAAGATAATGAAAGGGTGGTGTTTGCTCTCAATATTTTCGGGTAAGTCTTTCTTTTCTTGATCCTTTGTTTTATCCAAATAAACTTTTGCTATTTAGCTTTCTTTCCATTGAAGGAAAGCTCTCAGACAACCCTACGTAAGCCATTATAATAGAGGATGGGCTAACCGCAAGGTTAGTCCCTCACTTTTCATACATCTATAGATTTGTCCTCCAACTTACACTTCTTCTATTTTATCCACTAAAAGCTCTACATTAATTAATAGAGTTCAATCATAATGTTTTAATCCAACCTAGGGTTCGATAACAATAATTATCTAGTTGAAGTAATATTTAAGCTCTGCCAATGTTGGATTTCTGATCAACGGAACTTAATTCTGACTAGACCGGATTTCGGGGTGTTACAGGACACTTGTTGAATATGTGTATCCGATGTAAAATTTTGGAAAGTGGAACTTCGTTTATGATCACTTGAAAGCCAATATGATTGATAATGTATCATGTTGATGGATTATGTTGTATAATGTTGATTTATACATGTTTACTCTTTAAGCCTTGCATATGGGTAGTTATGCATAGGAAAGCTTAAATTGAGGGTTAGCAAATGAGAATTTGTTGTTGATCCATGATCCATGATAAATATGGTTTAATATGTTGGTTTTTGAAAATGTTAAGTGCATGGTTTTCACTTCATGATGTTTTGTAAAATGATTGAAATTGTGATTTCAATGTGTTTCAGAAAATGGTTTTAATTGCATTGATAGTTTTTAGGTTTCGAGAGCTCCTCGGTAAGCCTAGTGTCACTTACGCTATTTTTGTCCATTAATATAGAGAATTAAAGGTTGGAGGCAGCAAACAAGCGAGGGGAAATCCAAGGACTTGAACAATTGAAGGTATGGTTTTTGAACTAGACTAGTAGTAACAAATGCAATGAGTTCTTTGTGGTTTATGAGGGTTATTTGCTAAACTCCCTATTTGTGCAAGTTTATATTGTTGTTTAGGGTTTGTCATTGGCCTTGTATGTTAGTTTGTGTTGCAGATTAATGTTTCATTCTTTGGTAGATGTGGTTTTTAGGGAACATGCCTTTAGACTTTGATTTTAAGCATGATGTCTTGATTTGATATTGATTATGTGATGTTTTAACATGGATCGATCCTTAGTATGTTTGTGGTTATGATTAAAGTATGTTAGGTTGTGTATGAACCCTTAAAAGTATGAAAAACCAGTAAAAGTAGACTTGTACTGCTACACGTCTCCTTGTACCAATATGGGTAAGTGTTTTTTGATGCTGGGTTTCGGTCCGCGAGGACCTGTACCAGTACAACTTTTGTATTTATCAGTACATTTTTTAGCTACTGGAATCTGGAATTTTTTAATTGTCAAAGTGTATCGATACACCTGCTCGTGTACAGATACATGATGTTGTTATTTCCGTTAATGTGTTCTTGTGAGTTTTTCATTCTTTCATTTTAGTCATTGATCTTTGTGAATGTAGTTGTATATGTTTTGATGATCATTTTGAGCTTAAACTTGGTACGTAAGCAAGAAACCTGACTAATCGAGTTTTGGTAACTACAAATCCAATTAAATCCTTGTAACTTTATAGTTTTGCAATTTGGTCTCGAATCTATAACTATGTGCAATTGTATGTATTTTGACGCTCGATTCAGTTAATCTTTCTCCCGCTGCTAGCATGCTCACTTTAAGATATAATGTTGCATCTAGATAAGATAAAAAATGGCATAATTCGAGTTAACTATTTACTGGTTTGTTTCGGCAAACCCAATGTAGCTCACTCGGTTCGGTTGGGCGTCTAGGTTGGGTCGAGAGGGTTACATTTGTTGGTATAATAGCCGGGTTGAGATAATTTGTATGAGGTTATGATTGTTGGGATGTTGTTATTGTTTGATTACCGTTGGTTGCTATGCATGGTGATTGATATATGTACGTTGATTGTTATATACCATGCTGGGGATGTTTTGTGTGACAAATTGCCTTATTACTACAATCTGAAATGTTTTATTTGAAATAAAAGTCTTGGATTCTTTCTTGAAGCTGGCTTGATTGTTTTGTTTGATGTTATTATCATGCCTTAGCTATATTAGTACGATAGGACCTAGGGGAGAAATGAGGGTTAGCACAAGTGTTGTTGCCGTTGTGCAGGGAGGTCAGGTGAATGTTGTACCTCCTAGGCGTTTCCCACACCCTTTGCCTAATCCTCATGAGGGAGTGGAGCAAGAACTGCACGTGCCAACTGGGCCAATGTTGTGTGATATGGCACCTTTAATCCAGGCGATGATTGGAGCTTTTTAAGTTGTTGTTGCTGGAGTACATGTACCTGCACCATCTATAGGACAAACGGGGTTACTGTTGGAGCACTTGCATAGCTTGAAAGGATTTGAGTTTAGAGGGTTTGCATCCGATGCATCCAAGGAGTGCATGGCCGACACTAATCAGATTTTGGAACAAACGAGGTACAATGATTCCCGTAAGATGGAATGTGTTGTATATCTGTTACAAGGAGACACTTATTGTTGCTGGACCACCGTGACAATGGGCATGGAACCCGATGATGTGACTTGGGATTTCTGTCAAGTTGCCTTTAAGAAAAAGTATCTGGAGTTAGATACTTGGATGTGAAGAAGCGCGAGTTCATGGCCTTAGATCAGGGCAGTATGTTTGTGGTAAAGACTGAGGTACAATTTTTTCGGTTGAGCCAGTATGCTTCTGAACTGGTACCGGGTGAGAGGCGTTGCTATGAACGATTTCATTATGGTTTAGTACAAGATGTTAAGACCTATATATCGGCTTCTGGCTACACCGATTTGATGTGTTGGTTACACGAGCGAAAGATATTGAGTAAAGTCTAGGTTTATCAGTTCGTATGGGAGGTTCTGGCTCTTGCAAGAGATTCGCGGACTCTAGTCTTAGTGGTGGTTAGTTTAAGAAGCAACGTGATAAGAGGTATCACCCTGATTTGAGGTGTAGTCAAAGTAGTAGTGGATGACGATCATAGGGTCAGGATACCAAGCTAGAGCAGCACAAAACACTTGTTGGGTTGTGGATCGCGTAATCACATAGAGGCGAGATTGCCCACATTTGGATCGTGAAGGACAGGCTTCTACGATTGTTGTTGCTAATTCATGTTGGAGTTAAAAATTAATGTAAATTAATTTTGTATTTCTTGAGCAAAACTTAAATCCAAGTATTTAGGATCTAGAGATCAAAACAAAGTTCACTTACCTTGCTTTAGTGCTTCACGGTTTGGAGGGAGGAAGAAAAAAAATTTCTTTTATGTTTTTTCTTTCAATTGCCATTTGTCATCTTTAATATCCAAGAGTAGTAAAATGTCTTTCAAATATTAAAATGACCATTTTACATATTAATCCAAGACTTCATATTGTTCTACTTGTCACATTTCTTGATGCAATAACTAAGATTAAACCATGAAGTTAGTGGTTTACAACTTTATCTTTGCATGAAAATTAAATATTAATATTATCATTTTTAACCCAATTGCTAAAATTTAACATGAAATTTAACTTAAATCCAATAGCCCGTATTAAATCCTAATATTATAAAGCATGTAAAATGACATTCTTTCCTTAGATCCAATGAAAATAAATATTTCTTAAATTCCTATTTGATACGATTATCCGTAAATTTCAAAAAAACTTTATCAATTAATTCCTTCCAACATAAATATCAAATCAACATCGTAATTTTATTTTCAACCCACTTCTATGTAAACTATCTATTTACATGGTGATATTTATTTCTAGGAAAATAACCATTTAAAATCCCAAACTTTTTTAAAGTTTACACTTTAGACACTAAACTTTCATTTTAGTCACTTCACTCTAGACATTAAACTTTTGTTTTCTTTTCATTTTGGTCACTAACTGGATTTTGGGGTACTAAGTCGAGGACTTAATTGATTTTTATGTCATGATTTTTATTAGAAGTACTATTAGTTTTGAGAGAAAAAAAACTCAGCAAAATTTTAAAAATATCAAAAAACTATAACATGATAAATTATAAGTTAATAAAAAATCAAAATTTAAAATTTTTTATAAATTTTCAAAATTATAAAAAAATATTGAAATTATATTGAAATTTGTAAATTGAAACTATAAAATTAAAAAATAGATATTTAAAAATAAAAATATTTATATTTTTAGATTTTAGATTTTGTAAACCTTACAAATTCTCTAGTAATAAGGGCAATGATGAAATTGACAAACTAGCTATGAAATATATTTATGGAACACAATCATTATGACAAATCATAACGCAAACATGACATATAACATAAGCACATAACATGTAAAACAGTTGGGCACCCTTGACAATTACTTTTTTAGCTAGTTTGTCAACTTCAGTGTTACCCTGCAAAATTCATAATACAACAATATAAATAATTTTATTTTTTAATATATATATTTTAAAATTACAAGTTTTTAATAACTTTCTAATATAATTTTAAATATTTTTATTTTTAATAGTTTTTAATAATTTATCACTTTATAGCTTCTCATATTTTTAATTTTATATTTTTTGAATTTTTAATAGTATTTTATTTTTTAATATTGTTATAATGTATTTTTAATATTTTAAATTTAATTTCTTATTTTTCAATTTAAATAGTACATAAAAAATAATTAAGCCTCAAACTCACTAGAAATTACACTCAAACTCAGTAAAAATCAAATGTTAGTCAAAGGGCTAAACTAATAAAATTTGCGAGTTCAAGGACCTAATTGCATGTGTTTTTTGCGGATGTGATAATTGATTATTTTGTATGAACTCAGCGATCAAAATATCGTTTTAAGCCTTAATTAAAATAACTAAATACAAAAGGCACAAAATAAACTAATATAAATTAAATAGTCACAGATAAATAAAAAATGTAATAATATATATCAAAATGATATCAATAACTTCAAATCAATCTTTATTAATAAATAAATAAATAAATAAATAGCTCACAAAATGGGTTGATCAATTCAATGGATCGAACATGAAGTTTTGAAGGCGACAATCCAAATCTTAAAATTTCACTCGTTCAACGACACCGTAATTAATTCCATTTCGATATCGGAACAAGAAAATTAAAAAAATTCACCACCTCATTTTATCAAATAAAAAAAATACAAATTATTAAAATTTAGGGAATATACGAGTAAAGGAAAAGGAGTGGAATTTGGGTGGCTTTCCTTAAATTTGAGAGGGGCTTCTCCAAAATCCAGTACCATAAAACTTTTGCCACATTTCATTTTCCAGTTCCACCGCAGCTTTCTCTGTTTCTTCCGAAGACCCAACGTCTGGATAGTTATCATCCAGACAATGTGAGTCCGGATCATTAACTTGGAAATGGGCGCCGTTGTTCTTTTGCTGAAGCATCCCCTTTTTTTGCAGTTTCCGTTGTCGTTTCTGCCGTTGAGCCTTGCGATACAGCCCTGCGGGCACCTTGTATATTGCTAAAACTACAAGGTTGGCTAACCCACATGGGCAACAGCAGCAAACTGCCGCAACGTCAGCGGTCGTACCCCCGCAAGCCTCCCCGAACTTGGCATTCGTCTTCCTCCGAGGGGTGATGCTGTCGTCACTCTCGACGCTGCTGGAATGGTTGTGGTGCTGCAGTAGTTGTCGTCGTTGCAGGGTGTTTGGGTTATTAAGGGTTGTTGGGCTAGACATTGTCAAATGATTGAGAGTGAATTATTTCGACTTGGTTTACTTTAATGGCTGCCGTAGTGACGTTCGATTTACCTTTTTTCTTTTCTTTTTTATTCCCCGCAACAATAGACACTGTTCTGATATTCTAAATAGAAACAAAAACAACCTGTTAGGTTTAAAAAGGTATTATCAAAATATCGATAAACAACGAAACAAAAAAAAGTAAATTTTTGGATTTCAACCTTATGATTCTCAAAACCTCAAAAATAAAAAAGGGAAATGATTCAAATGAACCCTCCTCTTATACGTGTGATAATATGTTTTTTTCTTAAGAACAAGATGTTCTTCTTAACGATCCTGAACAACGAAAACAACGAATACAAATTTCAACTCATTTTTCCTAGAATTCGTTGTTCAAAGATCTTGTTTAGAAGAACACAAGAGTCATAAGAGGTGAAGAAGAGAGATACGTGATGTTGTCTCCGGCAAAATACACAAGAAGAAGCGTTGCGTAACATATAAAACAAACAAGGAGTAGGTCTTTTATCGACTTACCCTACTTTTCGGCCTTCATGTTCTTCCAATCCTCTCCCTTTTTTTACTTCTTTTGACCACTTCTTTCTATCTTTTAGGTCGCTATAAAAGGCTAATAAAATAAAATTGTCATTTTCTCAATAATAAAAATAAGGGTAAAGTACACAAATGATCACTAAACTTTTTCTAAAAACACAAAATGGTAATCGAACTTTCAAAATTGACAAAATAACGATTAAACTTTTCATTTTGTTACAAAACGGTAACTCGGTCGTTAGTTCACTTGCCGCCGTTAGGTCACATTAAAATTTAATGAGTAATTTCTCTTTTGGTCCCTCATGCCCTTCCCCTTCTCTCCACCCTTCTCCATCTTCTCTTTTCATTTTCTATATTTAGACATGAAAATCAATAACTTCAAAGAAGCCCTCTCTTTATCTATTAAACTTGAAAATCAGAAAATCGACTACCAATGGCGATTTCGCTGACACCCTCAAAATCTACTCATCAATGTTACAAAACACTAATGTGCATGGCAAAAACTTTACTTTCCCATTACTTTTCAAAGCCTGTGTTTCCCTTACTTGTCTTCGAGATGGCATAAAGCCCCACGCCGACATGCTTCAACTCGGTTTCCAACAAGACATCTTCGTACAAGCATCTCTTCTCATTATGTACTAGAAATTTTATGATTTAGATTTTGCACAGAATGTTCGACGAAATGGGTATGAGAAATGTTGTTTGTTGAAATACTATAATTTTTGCTTATTATCGTTGTCCCCGTTTGATGGAAGCGATGAATTTGTTGAAAGAAATATGGGTTCATGGTTTTGAGATGAATGCTTCAACTTTTATTAGTGTTATAGTAGCTTTAATCGATCGTCGACTTATCTTATCAATGCATTTTTGCGTGTTTAAACTCGGATTGATGCAATGCAAGATACCTTTGGCAGATTCAGTTGTGAATATGTATGTTAAATTTGGTTTAATTAACAGTGCTCATTCCGTTTTTTGATATAATGGATGAAAGATCAATCCTATCATGGACTACTATGATTGGTGGTTATGTATGTGATGGAATGTTAGGGGAAGTATTCAATCCTTTTAATAGAATGAGGCAAATGGGGTATGTTAGTCAGGATATGGTGTTGTTTGTTAAGATCCTTTCGGGTTGTGTAGAAGCAAGGAATTTGTTATTGGCATCATTAGTTCTTTCTCTTGTTCTAAAATTTGGATGTGATGGTGAAGCTCCGATTAAAAAACTTGGTTCTTAACATGTATGAAAAAGTGTGGCGACATTGTCTTTGCTCGACGAGTATTTCAAATTGTAGATGAGAAATGTATTTTCTTGTGGACATTGATGATTGTTGTATATATACTGATGAGTTTGTGTTGTTGAGAGGTCGCTTTCAGGGATTTCCATTGTCATCATAGGTGAATGAAACATGAGTTACGGAGAAAGGAGGAGGGTGAGGAAGGTGGATGGAAGAGGAAGGGGATTAAGGGACCAAAAGAAAAATTACCCCTTAAATTTAATGTGAACTAACGACGGTCAAGTGAACTAACGGTCAAGTTACTGTTTTGTAACAAAATCAAAAGTTTAATTGCTATTTTGTAACCATTTTTGTGACCATTTTTGCACTTTACCCTAAAAATAATATTATCATTTAAAAAAATTAAGTTAAATTTTTTTAATCTAAATTATATTTTATCATACTCTAATTAATAAAAGTGAAAATGAAAAATAATTTCTTCCTTAAACTCCAATATACACCTTACGTAGCTTTTTAATCGAACAATTCATTTGAAATTGAGAAAATGAGCTTTTTTGTGTTAATTTGATATTGCTTTTAGAAAACCTTTTCGAAATGTGTTTTTCGAAATGTGTTTTTGTACATATTGATTTTATGTAGATAAAATATCTATTATAGATATTAATTTTGAAAATTGAAAGAATGGTGTTATCATTGAGGAATCCAAAGTGCTTTTGAAAAAACTAAAAGCAATAATTTCTTGATTTTGAAAAGTTGATGAAAAACACTTTTGCCGTTATATATTACTTTTAGTCCTAAAAGTGCTTTATGAAAAGTATTTTATGACATGGCCTTGCACAATATGTACTCAATAATCTAGACGAAAGCTCATTTAATTGGTGTAATTGGTATCTCAGTCAATTTCTTCTCAGGTATTGCAATAGACTATAACAATGTTAAGGAAACTTGGTATTTAGTCTTAACCTACTTACACATCAAACATTTTGAAATATCTATATATCTTATTTAGTGAATTGGCTACTATAGGTCTCATTGCGTGTGTTATGCCTCAAAGCACCATTCTTGGGTACACAAACTATTCCAGGTTAACTCAAGGATGAAGATGATATGAGAGAGAAAAGGTGAGAATAATGAATGGTTCATGACTTCACGTGAATTGAAGAGAGAAATTATCGAATGCCCTTTTATATCTCCCAAAGCTCAAATGAATCTCCAATCATATGATTTTTGTTGTATTTTTCATTTTTCTTTTTCTTTTTTTTTTGAAAAAAAATCGTTAAAACTTCATTTCATAACCGAGTTCAGACGAGAGAGATTTTGGACATTGGAAAAAAGAAAAGAGTGTCCAAGATTTGTTCCACTACCAACAACATCCGAATGCATGAAGACAATACACAAACCTAAAAAACACCAAAAAGCTTACATTAAAACCCCCTTCATTTTTTATTTCCTTGTAAGAAACTTTGGCCAGCTAAGCATTAATCGCTTCTACAGCTGGCAATGTGAGCAGAGCTTCTGTTACAATCGAGTCACTCTGCTATTAAAATTTAAACTAACATTGAACAATCCATGGTAACATCACTTATCCCGATCAACATCACGGAATGGTCTATTTCTCTGTATTAATGAAATAAAACAAGAGTGAGCTTATATAGCTTGGTGAGTGCATCGCTACAAAACATTCATTAATGCATATAAATCAAAACATAGAGAAAACATGCTTTGTAAGCTTATCGAAATCATAATTTAAAGTCTTACAAAAGTAGCATTTCAAATCAATCATTCTTACATCAAATCCCATTAAAAATTTGACATATTGGTGTTATTTGTAATGACCTAAATTTCTAAGTCAACGGATGAACGTTGACCTGGGTTCTGTACCTTCATGTTAGGTTGGATATTATGACCTATTGAACCAAGTTTGGGCCTAGTAGGATAAGATATTGAGTGCTTGGGGTTTTGTAACCCCCTTAACCCGGTCTGGACGGTTGACCCGAATTGAGAAAGTCACACGGGGAAAACCAAAGTCAACCCGAAAGTCAACCTTGATTAACGACCCTTTTTTTTCTTTTAATCTTGTCTAGATGCACATTAGCCCTAATTGTGATCACACAAACATCATACTCAAAGATCACAAACATCAGAGATCAGACAGGGACCCAATTGAACAAATTACAACTTTAGGGACCAAATTGTAATTTCTGAAAACTTTAAGGGCTTAACCAGATTTTAAGTTACCAACTTAGAATTAATCAGGTTTCATGCTTCCCTGCCAAATTTCAGCTCAAACGGACATCCCGAACTCATACAATTGCACAAACAAGATTCAGGACCAAAATGCAAACATTTTGAAACATTTAACCGCCCATGTCAGCTCCCAACGGTCACCCGTTCCGAAACAGGCAAAGCCCGTTTCGAAACACGGGGCCGTTCCGCAACGCGTTCCGCAACGGGGGTCTGGCAGTAGCCAAACCGTTCCGGAACGGTGGCACCCGTTTCGGAAGTCTGGGTTCATGCAGGGCACCCGTTCCGAAACGGTGTCATCTGTTCCGAAACGCCTAGCACAGATTGCTGCATTTTGCTCACTCAAACACATCATTGACCATCCAATCATGCTCCAAAAGCCACTAAACTTTACCAACATGCAATTCAACACATATAAGACTTGTAGGCATCAACAATTCAACAGAAACACAACATATAAGAAAAGCCCCAAATCTACAGGCATGCTTCCTACACAAGCAACCATTTAGGCACAAACCTTCCAAATCAATCTCATTTAAGCCGATTCATGTTCCAACGACATTAGCAACAACATTAAAACATTCTTGATCAAACATATACGATCACATACACATAAACCCGAGAGATTCTACCCCATTGCCTTTATTAGCTATAGTTATTCACCGAGACATACATCTCCATTGGAGTCCACCTTGAATCCCTTGCTCCTTGCTGTCCAAACTTCAAGAATCTGCATTGATAGACAAAAAGGAGTGTAAGCACATAATGCTTAGTGAGGAATGCTCAAAACCAAAACACCATCAATGCAGCGGGTCATTAAACACTTTTAAAACAAACCCGATTTGTTTACCAAAGCCATGTTTGGAAACCCTTTTCAACATCAAGCTCAAAACCATGCATTGCACATACATGAAAACCAACCCTTAGCTTAGCAAGCTAAGAAAACCTTTTCAAAGAACAACTCACAAAAATCAACCATTTAGCCAATCCATGCATAAACACCATATGCAAAGCTTAAAACAAAACCATGGAAAACACTCCCATTTCACAACATACCTTTCTTAGACTTGAAAGCCATTTCGAGCAAGAAACCTTTTAAAACCATAACTCAAATAATCCATCACATGCATTTAACCAAGGCAACATAGGAACCATAACATCATCTTCACATGCCTTTAAAAACAAGTCTTACAAGACTCCAATGCAATAAAGATATTTCATGCTCACATGCATCATTTACCAAATGATAATCAACACTTGTTCAACTTAACAAGTAAACATGCATTCACAAGCATTATACACTTTACATGCAACCATGCATCTTTTCCAAGCACCTCATGCCTCACATGCAATTATGCATCATTTCAAGCATCCCATGCTTCTTTACAATCAAGAATATCATATTGGCCTTCAAGTGATCAACCACATTCACTTTTCAACTCAACATCCAATCGGATACGCGGATTCCGAGCGTTGTCCCTACGCTCCCTACACCCTACCAATCCAAGGTCTCCCAAATGGACTTTTAACCACCATTTGACCTCAACATCCTAAGGTTCCCATGTATGGACTTTTAAACACCATACAACCTTAGCTTTTCCCCAAGGTTCCCATGTATGGACTTTTAACCACCATACAACCTTGACATGCACAAGATTCCCATGTATGGACTCTCAAACACCATACAACCTTTGCATTCACCGATTGGTAGTTGTAGAACATCACTAACGAGATCCGGGACACCCTACACAAGATCCACACATGGACTTAACACTGCCATTGTGATCTCAACAAGCACAAGGTTCTCACATATGGACTTTTAACCACCATATAACCTTTGCTCAACCAAGGTCCTCGAATGGGCAACACCTCCATTATGACCTCAATCATCTCGTTAGGATACTTGAAGGGAGTTTCCCGGTCCACTCTTGACCACTCCACCTCCAAGGCGACTTAATTCACGGTGCACCCAATCCTATAGCCGGCTAACTATATCCGATCAACAACCAAGAACCATTTTCCTCACTTGCCAATATAACCATCTTACCACATTAGTCCAATGTTTCACATGCATAACCAATATGCAAAACCATCATTTATCATCATCAATTCATTGTTTTAAAGCATTACACAAAGCCATGAAACACCATGCAACACCATGCATCAAAACCACATTTTCAATGTATAAAAACCAAGGATCTCTTACCTTGAGCATCCTTCACATACGGCTTTCAAAACCAGCATTAAACCATGCTAAAATATGCTTACAAAACAGAATTAAACCATGCAAAACACATGCATTTCAATCATCAACCACATTTGCTTTTAAAACCAAATCACCACATAATTCAAGAGTGAAAATCCTTTTACTTACTCTTGAGCTTAGCAAAGTTGTTTAGACTTAAACTAAGCTCCCAAAACCTTCAAACCTTGGTTTAAAAGCTGAAAACCCAACTTCACTCACCGATAACCAAAACAAGGCTAGCCAACAAGCCTTCCAAGCATCCGAAACCTTCCGCAACACCTCTAAAGCTCACGGATCAAACTCCCCTGTTTCAAGCACACAAAAACAGAACATTAATGCATCATTATGCATTAAGAACACCAGCAACAAGACTCAACTCGCTGCTCATCACAAATCCAACAATTCGGCTACCAAACACAACCGAAATCACCTCCAAACACTTCCAAAACTTAACCCAGCCAAGATCCATCACTTCTAACCATTTTTATACATCAACTAACATCCAAAATGATCACAAACACGTCCTTATACCTCCAGGTATAACAGATCACCAAAAACACTCCAAAAACAACCAAAAACTCAAGCCAAACTTAGGAAATTCAACCTATCCGGGATTGCATTGATTAAACCTCAACTTCTAATCAATTTAGCATTCATTTAACATCATTTTGACACTCCAAAACACTGCCCAAACAGATCACACGAAAATTTCACCAAAATCACCAAATCTTGCATTTTAGCCAAAAATCAAGATTTCAATTGAAAAGCCATTAACAAAACATAAATCAAGGATTGAGAACTTAGGAATTTTAGTAAAGAACTGATAGTTTAGAGGAGAAGGACGTTCTTACCTCCAAACTTGAATTTCTCCTTTTTAGAGCCAAAAAGCTTGATGAAACAACTTGCAAATTGAGAGGTTTTGTTGATGAGATGATTAGGAATCAAATGAGAGTTGAAATGAGAGATTTAGATGCCAAAATCAGAGAAGGAAATCTGGAGAATTGTGTTTGGGTTGAGAGAAAATGAGAGAAAAGGAAAATTGAGAGAAAATGGAAAGTTAGTTAAGAAATGGTAAAAATGGTTTCCCTCCACTTTCATAATCTTTAAAATCAGAATAAAGCCTTAAAATATCTTAGAAAAATCTGGAGAAACTCTTTTTGGAATAATAGCTCCTTAAAGATTCAAAGTTTCAATCCTTTATAAAACAGTCACCAAACTTTCAAAAATTACATTTTGGTCACTAGCCAAAATGTCAACCTTCCGAACCTCATTTTCCAAAATTGATTTCACAGTTCACTTATATATATTAAAAGATGATTTTAGAACATTTTTCCATATTTTTAATGCAACCCGAACTAGGCTTTCCTAAATTCACTCTTATATATTCGATCAGCACTTTGACCGAACCGGTCAACGCCCAAAACTTCTGAGCCCAAAACCGGGGCGTTACAACTCTCCCCCCCCCCTTAGGAAATTTCGTCCTCGAAATTTCAACCGGCGAAAAGAAAACCACAACCTTCTCAAACCAACGCACAACACAACAGCCTCAAACACCACTGATCACTTTCCACACAAAACCTCCACCAAAACTTGTAACGCCCCGGTTTTGGGCTCAGAAGTTTTGGCGTTGACCGGTTTAGTCAAAGTGCTGATCGAATATATAAGAGGGAATTTAGGAAAACCTAGTTCGGGTTGCATTGAAAATATGGAAAAATATCCTAAAATCATCTTTTATTATATAAAAGTGAAATGTGAAATCAATTTTGGAAAATGAGGTTCGGAAGGTTGACATTTTGGCTAGTGACTAAAATGTAATTTTTGAAAGTTGCGGGACAGTTTTATAAAGGATTGAAACTTTGAATCTTTAAGGAGCTATTATTCCAAAAAGGATTTCTCCAGATTTTTTCTAAGATATTTTAAGCCTAAAATCTGATTTTAAAGATTAAGAAAAGGGAGGGAAATCATTTTTAACCAATTCTTAACTAATTTTTTCTATTTTCTTTCAAATTCTCTTTTCTCTCATTTTCTCTCTACCCAAACAAGATTTCCTCAGATTTCTTTCTCTGATTTTGACTTCTTAATTTCTCATTTCAACTCTCATTTGATTTCTAATCATCTCATCATCAAAACCTCACAATTTACAAGTTGATTCATCAAGCATTTTGGCTCTAAAAGGGAGAAATTCAAGTTTGGAGGTAAGAACGTCCTTCTCCTCTAAACTATCAGTTCTTTACTGAAATTCCTAAGTTCTCAATCCTTGATTCATGTTTTATTAAAGGCTTTTCAATTGAGATCTTGATTTTTGGCTAAAATGCAAGATTTGGTGATTTTGGTGAAAATTTCGTGTGATCTGTTTAAGCAGGGTTTTGAAGAGTTAAAATGATGTTAAATGAATGCTAAAATGATTAGAAGTTGAGGTTTAATCAATGCAATCCCGGATAGGTTGAATTTCCTAAGTTTGGCTTGAGTTTTTGGTTGTTTTTGGAGTGTTTTTGGTGATCTGTTATACCTGGAGGTATAAGGACGTGGTTGTGATCTTTTTGCATGTTAGTTGATGTATAAAAATGGTTAGAAGTGATGGATCTTGGCTGGGTTAAGTTTTGGAAGTGTTTGGAGATGATTTCGGTTGTGTTTGGTAGCCAAATTGTTAGATTTGTGATGAGCAGCGAGTTGTGTTGATGTTGCTGGTGTTTTAATGCATAAGGATGCATTAATGTTCTGTTTTTTATGTGCTTGAAACAGGGGAGGTTGATCCTTGAGTTTTGGAGGTGTTTTCGGAAGGTTTCGGAAGCTTGGAAAGCTTGTTGGCTAGGCTTGTTTGGTAATCAGTGAGTGAAAATGGATTTTCAGCTTTTAAACCAAAGGTTGAAGGTTTTGGGAGCTTAGTATAAGTCTAAACAACTTGCTAAGCTCAAGTGTAAGTTTTCGGATTACTCTCTTAAAGTGGTGGCCATGTTTTGATGAAATGTGAAATGATGATTTTGCATGATTTGCTACTGTTTTGGAAAGCATGTTTTAGCATGTTAATTGCTGATGTTTTAGCATGATTTATGCTGATGATTTAAGCCATGTGTTGAAGGTGTCTCTAGGTAAGAGTGCCTTGTTTTTATGCATTGTTAAATGATGATTTAATGCTTTGAAATGCATGATGAAATGGCTTGGTTTAAATGCTTTTAAAACAGTGGATTACATGATGTATAAAGTGTGTATTAGCAAGTGATGGTTTGTAAAAGTGAAGGTCACTAAGGTGGTTAAAAGTCCTTGAGTGAGCCTTGTTATCTAAGATCATCAAGGTGGTTAAAAGTCCTTGGATGAATCTTGTTGCGGACACTAAGGTGGTTAAAAGTCCTTAGGTGCTGCTTTCCGTGGTGGTTAAAAGTCCATGGGGCCAAGGTGTTTAAAAGTCCTTGGGGCCAAGGTGTTTAAAAGTCCTTGGGGTATTTCAAGCTACGGACACAAAGGTGGTTAAAAGTCCTTGTGTGGTCCATTCATGGTGTTTAAAAGTCCATGGCCAAGGTGTTTAAAAGTCCTTGGGGTCCAAGGTGTTTAAAAGTCCTTGGGAAAAGTTGTTGAACTTGATTTCTAAATGAAATGTATCACTTGAGCCAATATGACATGTATTGTACATGAGATGCATGAGATGCATGATTTAATGTTTATGTTGAAGCATGAGATGCTAGTTTAAATGAAATGTGGAAGCATGTTATTGCTTGATTTAAAGTATGCTTTGAGCATTTGTAAAGGTTGTTTTCAAGCATGATTTACAAATGAATTTTAATGCATTATTGAATGGTTTTTAAAGAGCACTCCTCACTAAGCTTTGGCTTACGCTCTCTCGTTTTCTTGATTCAATAATGCAGAGCATTAGAGTGCATCGAGGGCAGCAAGAGGAGGCAAGCAAACAAGTACAAGTAAAGCTCAATGTATGAAGGTTTTATAAGTGTTTTAGCTTTTGTATGTTTTTGGCAATGGGGGACCAATGTATTGGTTTTGGGAGGTGTTTACGACTCCCTAAGTATGTTGAATGTGGTTGATGTTGCTGATTTTTGGATTGAACCTTATATGCTTGTTTTGCAAGTTGAAGCTTGAGTGGATAGCTTGTGTAGGAAGCATGACCTTAAATTTGGGCCTTTTTGCATGAGATGTTATCTTGCTGAATTGATGATGCTTATATGTGTTAAATATGTTTAATTGCATGCTGGTAAAGTTTGGTGATGTTTGGAGCATGTTTGAGTGTCCAATTGCATGATCTAGTATGCTTGTTTGCTGGTTTTTGTGCAGGCGTTTCGGAACAGGGGTGTACCGTTTCGGAACGGGTGCCTTGCATGAACCCAGGCGTCCGAAACGGTATGCACCGTTTCGAAACGGTTTAGCCTCTGCCGAGGCCATGTTCCGGAACCCGTTTCGGAACGGCCCGTGTTTCGGAACAGGGCTAGCCTGTTTCAGAACGGTCGACCGTTAGGGGGGTGACATGGTAGTTACATGTTTTGAAATGTTTGTGTTTTGGTCCTAAATCTTGTGTGATCAATTGCATGAGCTGTGGATGTCCTTTTAAGCTGAAATTTCACAGAGGTGCATGAAACCTGACTAATTTCAAGATGGTAACTTTAATTTGGGTTAAGTCCCTTAATTTATCAGAATTTACAATTTGGTCCCTAAAGTTGTAATTTGTTCAATTGGGTCCCAGTTTGATCTCTGATGTTTGTGATCTTTTGATACGTTGTCTGTATGGTCACACTTAAGGTTAATGTGCATCTAGATAAGATTAAAAAGAAAAAAAAAGGGTCGTTAATCAAGGTTGACTTTCGGGTTGACTTTGGTTTTCCCCGTGTAATCTTCGTAGTTCGGGTCAACCGTCTAGACCGGGCTACGGGGGTTACATTTGGTGGTATCAGAGCTGAGTTCTCGAGTAATTGGGAATGTGTGAATGCATGATTGAAGCATGGTTTTGGTTGGTATGCTTGTTGAGTGAAAGCATGTTCAGTGTTATGATTTGATGATGTGTATGTGATGCATGTTGTGATGATGCATGATGAGGGTACCCATTGCCAAACAAAAGCTAAAGGGATGATGTTGTTTTTGAAAGAAATTGAGCTTGAATACTTGGAATTTGCTTACCTTGCTGGTCCTGACTTGTTATTTTGTATTGTTATGCATGGTAAAGTATGGCACCACGTAGAGAGTTAAGGAGTAGCGCGAGAGCTACGACCCCGGAGGGGAATGTGAATGATGAGCACACTGGTAGTGCTGTGATACCTCCTCCTCCACCTGGTGGTGGTGGTGCGGAGAGGGAAAGAGCTGGAGCTGGAGCTGGAGCTGAGGCAGCTGGTGCTGGAGCTGCAGGACCTGAAGCTGGTCAGGGGCAAGCGATACCTGACATGTCTGTGCTTGTACAAGCTATTGCGGGTGCGTTTCGAGCAGCAGTAGCTGGAGCTCAAGGAGCTGGGCATCAGGGAGATGCTGGTGCTAGACTACCCTTGGAACGTTTGCGCAGTCTTGGTGGGACTGAGTTTAGGGGTATGTCAGCTGAGAGGTCTGAAGCATGGTTGGAGAGTACCAAGCGTGTCTTGGGACAAATGAGTTGCACTGATGTGCAGAAGCTGGGATGTGTGGTGTCACTGCTGCAAGGTGATGCTTATACGTGGTGGACGACCACAATCTCTGGGATGGCTGATGCTGATGTTACATGGACGTTCTTTCAGCATGCGTTCAAGAGGAGATATCTGGGAGTTAGATATCTGGATGAAAAGAAGCGTGAATTCATGTCTCTGACCCAAGGGAACATGAGTGTGGCTGAGTATGAGGTACAGTTTGTACGTCTTAGCCAGTATGCACC
Organism: Hibiscus tridactylites; assembly: GCA_958450335.1. Lineage (NCBI taxonomy): Eukaryota > Viridiplantae > Streptophyta > Magnoliopsida > Malvales > Malvaceae > Hibiscus > Hibiscus tridactylites. The sequence goes on along the minus strand of OY288267.1, from coordinate 58,054,744 downwards.
AGAGTTGGTACCTGATGAGCGCGAAAGGTGCGAAAGGTTCCGTTATGGTTTGGTGACGGAGGTTAAGACCTATATGTTAGCTGCTGAGTACAATGATTTCGATGTGTTGGTTAGTCGATCGAAGGACATTGAGATGAACCTGAGTTTGTCTGCTAAGGGTGCTAGAGCTAGTTCTGGAAAGAGAGCTGCTGAGTATAGTTCCGGTGGACGGAACAAGAGAGGGCGTGATCAGAGGTTTCAGTCCTCGTCTAAGAGAGGTGGAGGTGCACCTACTAGGGGCGGCAATGCTAGAGCTGACCCTAGTGCTTGTTGGATTTGTGGTTCCCGTGGTCACTTGAAACGTGACTGTCCTCGTGCTGGGAGGGAGGTGCAAGCTCCTGTGATAGCAGCTGGTTATGAGTGCTAGAACTGTGGTTCTGCTGATCATCTGAGACGTGATTGTCCGAGGATGGCTGGTGGTCAAGAGCGTGCTCCTGTTGTTGCAGCATCGCAGAGAGGTCGTGGGCGCGGCCGTGGTAATTTTCAGAGGCGAGAGGAAGGTGGGCGCGGTGTAGCTCATGTTGTGGCTATTCAACCTGAGGGTGGAGGCCAAGCGAGGGTGTATGCTCAGCGCGAAGGAAGGAATGATGCAGATGTGATTGCAGGTACCTTTACTTTGCAATCCTTGTCATTGCTTTCTTTGATTGATTCTGGATCTACGCATTCATACATTCTTCGTGAGCATGCTGAGTTGCTTGGTTTGCCTGTTGAGTCTTTGGATGTTGGTGTTAGAGTCACTAGTTCTTTTGGTGAAACTGTTGTGACTCGTAAGCTTTATAAAAGGTGTCCTTTGGTTGTTCAAGAGCATGTCTTTCTTGTTGATCTTATGGAGTTGCCCTTTTATGGTTTTGATGTGATCCTTGGTATGGATTGGCTTGCTGAGCATCGTGCTGTTGTGGATTGTGAGAATAAGCGGGTTTCGCTTAGGCTTGCGGATGATTATGAAGTGGTGGTGGTTGGTGAGAATGTGAAGTTTCTTGCCAATGTTGTTTCTACCTTGGAGGCGAGCAGGATGCTGAGGCAAGGTTGTGAAGCTTTTCTGGCTTTTGTGATGAATCCTAGTTCGAAGGAGCTGAGGGTGCAGGATATCAGGGTTGTGAAGGAGTTTCCTGATGTTTTTCCTGAGGAGTTGCCTGGTTTACCTCCTAATCGCGAGGTGGAGTTTGGTATTGAGCTGTATGAGAATACCACTCATGTGTCCATTACTCCCTATAGAATGGCACCTAAGGAGCTGAAGGAGCTGAAGACGCAGTTGCAAGAGTTGCTTGATCGTGGTTTCATCCGGCCGAGTGTTTCGCCTTGGGGTGCTCCTGTCTTATTTGTGAAGAAGAAAGATGGCACGATGAGGATGTGCATTGATTACCGTCAGCTGAACAAGTTGACTATCAAGAATCGGTATCCTTTGCCGAGGATTGATGATCTCTTTGATCAATTTCGGGGAGCTGCGGTGTTCTCTAAGATTGACTTGAGGTCAGGGTATTATCAGTTGAAGGTGAAGGATGTGGATGTGCCTAAGACAGCTTTCAGGACAAGGTATGGGCATTATGAGTTCCTTGTGATGCCGTTTGGTTTGACAAATGCTCCTGCTGCTTTCATGGACATGATGAATCGTGTTTTTCATGAATACCTGGACAAGTTTGTTGTGGTGTTCATTGATGATATCCTTGTGTACTCGCGTACTGAGGAAGAGCACGAAGAGCATTTGAGGGTTGTGTTGCAAGCTTTGTTGGAGAATCATCTTTATGCTAAGTTGAGCAAGTGTGAGTTTTGGCTTAGAGAGGTTGTTTTTCTTGGGCATGTGGTCTCAGCTGAGGGGATTCGTGTTGATCCTCAGAAGATTGAAGCGGTGATGAACTGGAAAGTTCCTAAGTCTGTTCAGGAGGTTCGTAGTTTCCTTGGTTTGGCAGGATACTACCGAAGGTTTGTGGATGGTTTTTCCAAGATTGCTGCTCCTTTGACGAAGTTGCTGCAGAAAGATGTTAGGTATGAGTGGACAGAAGCGAGACAGCAAGCTTTTGAGAAGCTGAAGTTGGCTTTGACGCAAGCTCCTATCTTGATTCAGCCTGAATCAGGGAAAGAGTTTGTAGTCTACAGTGATGCATCCTATGTTGGTTTGGGGTGTGTGCTGATGCAAGAGGGTAAGGTTGTGGCTTATGCGTCGCGGCAGTTGAAGGTGCATGAGCGCAATTATCCTACGCATGATATTGAGCTGGCTGCAGTGGTTTTTGCTCTGAAGATCTGGAGGCATTATCTGTATGGTGAGAAGTGTACGGTGTACACGGATCACAAGAGTTTGAGGTATCTGATGTCTCAGAAGGAGTTGAATCTCAGGCAGCGATGTTGGTTGGAGTTGCTCAAGGATTATGATCTGACGATAGAGTATCATCCTGGAAAGGCCAATGTTGTTGCGGATGCCTTGAGTAGAAAGGTAGCTGTTGAGCTGAGAGCTATGTTTGCTAGCTTGAGTATATCGCAGGATGGTGGTCTTGTTGCTGAGTTGCAGGTGAAACCTTCGTTGGTTCAGTTGATCAAGGATAAGCAGTTGTTGGATGATTCCTTGGTGTCTCATGTTCAGGATATCGCGGAGGGTAGACCTTCGGATTTCTGTTTTAATGAGGATGGAGTGTTGTGTTTTGGTAGTCGGATAGTAGTGCCTGCAGATGCTGAGTTGAGGCATGCTATTCTAGCTGAAGGTCATAGTAGTCCTTTTGCTATGCATCCTGGTAGTACAAAGATGTATCGCGATCTTCGTGATGAGTACTATTGGGTGGGCTTGAAAAAGGATGTGGCAGAGTTCGTGAGCAAGTGTTTGGTGTGTCAGCGCGTTAAGGCTGAACATCAGGTTCCTTCTGGTTTGTTGCAACCGTTGAAAATCCCTGAATGGAAGTGGGAGAGGGTTACCATGGATTTTGTATCTGGTTTGCCTTTGTCTCCGTCGAAGAAGAATTCTGTTTGGGTGATTGTGGATCGCCTGACAAAGTGTGCACATTTCTTGCCTGTGCATACTACGTTTTCCTTGGATAAGCTGGCAGAGCTGTACGTTGCTGAGGTTGTGAGGTTGCATGGTGTGCCTAAGTCGATCGTGTCGGATAGGGATCCGAGGTTCACATCGCGTTTTTGGCAGTGTTTGCATCAAGCTCTGGGTACAAGGTTGCATTTCAGTACATCCTATCATCCCCAGTCGGATGGCCAGTCTGAGCGAGTTATTCAGATCTTGGAGGATATGTTGAGATGTTGCGTGATAGAGTTCCAAGGTTCTTGGGAGAAGCATCTGCCTTTGGTTGAGTTCGCTTACAACAACAGTTTTCAGGCAAGTATACAGATGGCACCTTATGAGGCTCTGTATGGGAGGAAGTGTAGGACTCCTCTGTGTTGGGCTGAAACTGGTCAAAAGTTGGTTTCGATGCCTGCTTTGTTGAAAGGTACCACCGAGAAGGTGAAGCTCATTTGTGAGAGGTTGAAGGCTGCTTCTGATCGGCAGAAGTCTTACGCGGATTTGAAGCGTAGGGAGATAGAGTTTGCGGTGGGTGATCGCGTGTTCTTGAAGGTTTCGCCTTGGAAGAAGGTGATGAGGTTTGGGCGGAAGGGTAAGCTAAGCCCTAGATACATTGGACCGTATGAGGTTGTTGAGCGTGTTGGTCCTGTTGCGTATCGGTTGAGGTTACCTCAGGAGCTGGAGAAGATTCATGATGTGTTCCATGTTTCTATGCTCCGGAGGTATCGATCTGATCCTTCGCATGTGTTGCCTGTGGAGGAGGTGGAATTGAATCCGGATTTGACCTATGATGAGGAACCGGTGAAGATTCTGGATTCAGATAGCAAGGTTCTTCGTGGCAAGACCATTGAGTTGGTGAAGGTGCTGTGGAAGCATCGCGGTGTTGAGGAAGCCACGTGGGAGCGGAAGGAGGATATGCTGAAGCAGTTTCCTTATCTCTTTCCTTCAGGTAAATTTCGAGGACGAAATTTCTTAAGGGGGGGAGAGTTGTAACGCCCCGGTTTTGGGCTCAGAAGTTTTGGCGTTGACCGGTTTAGTCAAAGTGCTGATCGAATATATAAGAGGGAATTTAGGAAAACCTAGTTCGGGTTGCATTGAAAATATGGAAAAATATCCTAAAATCATCTTTTAATATATAAAAGTGAACTGTGAAATCAATTTTGGAAAATGAGGTTCGGAAGGTTGACATTTTGGCTAGTGACCAAAATGTAATTTTTGAAAGTTGCGGGACAGTTTTATAAAGGATTGAAACTTTGAATCTTTAAGGAGCTATTATTCCAAAAAGGATTTCTCCAGATTTTTTCTAAGATATTTTAAGCCTAAAATCTGATTTTAAAGATTAAGAAAAGGGAGGGAAATCATTTTTAACCAATTCTTAACTAATTTTTCTATTTTCTTTCAAATTCTCTTTTCTCTCATTTTCTCTCTACCCAAACAAGATTTCCTCAGATTTCTTTCTCTGATTTTGACTTCTTAATCTCTCATTTCAACTCTCATTTGATTTCTAATCATCTCATCATCAAAACCTCACAATTTACAAGTTGATTCATCAAGCATTTTGGCTCTAAAAGGGAGAAATTCAAGTTTGGAGGTAAGAACGTCCTTCTCCTCTAAACTATCAGTTCTTTACTGAAATTCCTAAGTTCTCAATCCTTGATTCATGTTTTATTAAAGGCTTTTCAATTGAGATCTTGATTTTTGGCTAAAATGCAAGATTTGGTGATTTTGGTGAAAATTTCGTGTGATCTGTTTAAGCAGGGTTTTGAAGAGTTAAAATGATGTTAAATGAATGCTAAAATGATTAGAAGTTGAGGTTTAATCAATGCAATCCCGGATAGGTTGAATTTCCTAAGTTTGGCTTGAGTTTTTGGTTGTTTTTGGAGTGTTTTTGGTGATCTGTTATACCTGGAGGTATAAGGACGTGGTTGTGATCTTTTTGCATGTTAGTTGATGTATAAAAATGGTTAGAAGTGATGGATCTTGGCTGGGTTAAGTTTTGGAAGTGTTTGGAGATGATTTCGGTTGTGTTTGGTAGCCAAATTGTTAGATTTGTGATGAGCAGCGAGTTGTGTTGATGTTGCTGGTGTTTTAATGCATAAGGATGCATTAATGTTCTGTTTTTTATGTGCTTGAAACAGGGGAGGTTGATCCTTGAGTTTTGGAGGTGTTTTCGGAAGGTTTCGGAAGCTTGGAAAGCTTGTTGGCTAGGCTTGTTTGGTAATCGGTGAGTGAAAATGGATTTTCAGCTTTTAAACCAAAGGTTGAAGGTTTTGGGAGCTTAGTATAAGTCTAAACAACTTGCTAAGCTCAAGTGTAAGTTTTCGGATTACTCTCTTAAAGTGGTGGCCATGTTTTGATGAAATGTGAAATGATGATTTTGCATGATTTGCTACTGTTTTGGAAAGCATGTTTTAGCATGTTAATTGCTGATGTTTTAGCATGATTTATGCTGATGATTTAAGCCATGTGTTGAAGGTGTCTCTAGGTAAGAGTGCCTTGTTTTTATGCATTGTTAAATGATGATTTAATTCTTTGAAATGCATGATGAAATGACTTGGTTTAAATGCTTTTAAAACAGTGGATTACATGATGTATAAAGTGTGTATTGGCAAGTGATGGTTTGTAAAAGTGAAGGTCACTAAGGTGGTTAAAAGTCCTTGAGTGAGCCTTGTTATCTAAGATCATCAAGGTGGTTAAAAGTCCTTGGATGAATCTTGTTGCGGACACTAAGGTGGTTAAAAGTCCTTAGGTGCTCCTTTCCGTGGTGGTTAAAAGTCCATGGGGCCAAGGTGTTTAAAAGTCCTTGGGGCCAAGGTGTTTAAAAGTCCTTGGGGTATTTCAAGCTACGGACACAAAGGTGGTTAAAAGTCCTTGTGTGGTCCATTCATGGTGTTTAAAAGTCCATGGCCAAGGTGTTTAAAAGTCCTTGGGGTCCAAGGTGTTTAAAAGTCCTTGGGAAAAGTTGTTGAACTTGATTTCTAAATGAAATGTATCACTTGAGCCAATATGACATGTATTGTACATGAGATGCATGAGATGCATGATTTAATGTTTATGTTGAAGCATGAGATGCTAGTTTAAATGAAATGTGGAAGCATGTTATTGCTTGATTTAAAGTATGCTTTGAGCATGTGTAAAGGTTGTTTTCAAGCATGATTTACAAATGAATTTTAATGCATTATTGAATGGTTTTTAAAGAGCACTCCTCACTAAGCTTTGGCTTACGCTATCTCGTTTTCTTGATTCAATAATGCAGAGCATTAGAGTGCATCGAGGGCAGCAAGAGGAGGCAAGCAAACAAGTACAAGTAAAGCTCAATGTATGAAGGTTTTATAAGTGTTTTAGCTTTTGTATGTTTTTGGCAATGGGGGACCAATGTATTGGTTTTGGGAGGTGTTTACGACTCCCTAAGTATGTTGAATGTGGTTGATGTTGCTGATTTTTGGATTGAACCTTATATGCTTGTTTTGCAAGTTGAAGCTTGAGTGGATAGCTTGTGTAGGAAGCATGACCTTAAATTTGGGCCTTTTTGCATGAGATGTTATCTTGCTGAATTGATGATGCTTATATGTGTTAAATATGTTTAATTGCATGCTGGTAAAGTTTGGTGATGTTTGGAGCATGTTTGAGTGTCCAATTGCATGATCTAGTATGCTTGTTTGCTGGTTTTTGTGCAGGCGTTTCGGAACAGGGGTGTACCGTTTCGGAACGGGTGCCTTGCATGAACCCAGGCGTCCGAAACGGTATGCACCGTTTCGAAACGGTTTAGCCTCTGCCGAGGCCATGTTCCGGAACCCGTTTCGGAACGGCCCGTGTTTCCGAACAGGGCTAGCCTGTTTCGGAACGGTCGACCGTTAGGGGGCTGACATGGTAGTTACATGTTTTGAAATGTTTGTGTTTTGGTCCTAAATCTTGTGTGATCAATTGCATGAGCTGTGGATGTCCTTTTAAGCTGAAATTTCACAGAGGTGCATGAAACCTGACTAATTTCAAGATGGTAACTTTAATTTGGGTTAAGTCCCTTAATTTATCAGAATTTACAATTTGGTCCCTAAAGTTGTAATTTGTTCAATTGGGTCCCAGTTTGATCTCTGATGTTTGTGATCTTTTGATACGTTGTCTGTATGGTCACACTTAAGGTTAATGTGCATCTAGATAAGATTAAAAAGAAAAAAAAAGGGTCGTTAATCAAGGTTGACTTTCGGGTTGACTTTGGTTTTCCCCGTGTAATCTTCGTAGTTCGGGTCAACCGTCTAGACCGGGCTACGGGGGTTACAAAACTTAACACCACCATACACTGTTCACAAATCCGAACTCTCAAAGGTAACCACGACTTAACCTTCCACATAACCGGACTGTACACAATCCCAACATCAACCTGAAGAACTTCAGCTCTTACATCAGACAACACTGTAACACACAACTCCCAAGACTTGTCTACACAGAGACAACCACCAAACCAATTCAGCCACTAGGCAACTTCTCTGCTTCTAAAACTCTTGCGACTCCCAAACCTCTTCCAAAGATTTTCCCAACAAGCAAAAATCTTTAAACATCAATTGTTTACTCAAGCTCTTCAACGAAGCTGACAATCCTTCACATCCGCCACAAACATTACCATAACAGCTCACCAGGACTACTCACCCAGATACCAAAAATTACATCACAACCCCAACTTGAATTCGTCAGCCGTTCCACACACCACCAACTGACTTCAAACGGAACTTTCTTAACCACAACCAGCCAACCACTTCTCACAAGAACCCAAACAACCAACGAAAGCCTTCGATCTTTCATTGTCCTTCCACTTCAAGCTTTGACCACAACACTTGCCTTACTAGAACATCGCCCAGCTTAAACATACAGACCATCTTCTCAACTCTTCGAAGGTTGCTATGAACCAACACTTACAAACACAACCTTTCCACAACAGCTTAAAAGCTAAGCTGCTTCAGCACTTAGAAAAAAAAACAACCACTAAGCTGCAACATCACTTAGCACCAAGGAACTACCCCCTTCCACTTAGCTATTCAAACCACCAAACCGATTCTAAACTCAACCGATACTCCTCACCACCAAACCACTAAACTCTCTTTAAACAACAACACTATCCTTCCACCAACAGGCTATACCACTCTCACTATCACTAGCAACTAGTTTAACAAACTCCAACACTTCTAACTCTCACTCAGCACCAAACAACCTCTAAAAACCCATCATCCCACCTAATCCAACCACAACACTAACAGATTCGATTAGTTATTAGCGAGCGTGAACATCGTATGCATGATCACCTACATGCCCTAACAATGCCTGATGTACATGTATGCAAAACCTCTAGTGTCATGCCACATGTATGCATGGACCAACATATATAATATAGCATATAACAATGATTTTAACTGTGCATGAATGCCAGTTCACACCCTCCAATAACATCCTCAAATCCGTCTAAGAACAACCTCCTACCTCCCTTCTAACTTATCCAACTCCATCATACCAACAACCATTAACCACAAGGTACTCACTTAAGCCTTCTTCACATCAAAGATGTTACCAAACCACAACTACCATTACCCCAAACATACTAGCAACTAGACTAGACTTACCACGCAAGGAAAACCAACAGAAACCAAACCAAGGTAACTAAAGCAAAGATCACTTAACAAGGTTACCTGAAAGCACAACACCACCCTGAAGCTTCATCAGACGAGCTCTCTTCCTTGCGGAACCATCATCCTCCTGCCGCACCATTGCAGCACCAGCTAACACACCAGGGTCACCACCAACTCCTTGCGGTAAAGAACCTTGGTTGTTCCGAGCCAACATCAAACAATCACGTCTCATGTGTCCAGCAGACCCACATTTCCAACAACTCTCCTTTCCCACACTCTTCACAACTTCCTGCTCTTTCTGCCACCTCTGAACCTTGCCTCGGCCGTGCCCACGACCTTTCTGAGACCCTTTGGCTAACACCAAAGCTGACTTCACTCCATGTGGACAATCACGCTTAACATGCACTTTAGAACCACAATTCCAGCAAACACCTGCGCCCCAACAACCTCCAACATGGCGTCTTTCACAACGGTCACATACCGGTGGCTGAACTTCCACTCCTTGCCCAAGCAACACTTGCCCCACAACAGCACTACCCGCGCCTTGCTTAACCCTTGGAAATTCCCTTCCAAGATACCTCCCATAAAAGGTCGATTCAAAGAAATCCCAATCAATATCAGGAATATGTGACGCCACAGCCACAGATGTCCACCAGGCACACGCATCCTCCAACATCAGAGAAACAACACTCCCCAGCTTACAGGCATAATCACAGCCTTCCCGATCCAAGATCAGAATCACACTGGCCAACCAGGCCTCAAACATCTCCGGTGTAGAACCATGATATTCCACAGCACCCAAATCAAGCAAACGCTGCTTCGGGAAACCCTCACATCCCACAGCCAGCACATCCACTGACTTTACCTCTACCACAGCTTGAGATGTTCCCAACACCTCCTGAACAACAGATAATGAACTTTTCATCACAGAACCAGTTTCTTTCCCTTGCCTTACCACTTCAACACTAGGCACAGAAGGCTGAGACAAAACACCTCTACAAAAGGGTGAATTCCTTGCCTTAACAACCTGCCCCAAGGCAGCAACCATCTCACTCAACCGCCATTCCTTCATCGACTTTGCCATACCACTAACAACAACAAACATACAATCACAACAAGCAAACAAACCAGTTAGACCAGCATTAAGCAAGGATTCAAACTCCAACTCCAAAATAACACAATAGCTATATTAATAAGGCAATGGGTATCCCGAATCCTCCCCTTTACATGACATAACAGTCAACACAACATGGATATCACAACATCAAGCATATCAACAACATACCTTGATCATGCTTACATCAAACAGCATCCAATTGCATCAGCATAAAAGCAACATAACATGCTCAATACACATTCACCATGCATAACATCAGCTCATAGCATCAGCACCTAACCACATAAACTCAACCAAGATTCATAACCATAAAACATGCTTGAAAACATCATGTTGAGTGGATCGAAAGATCGATATCTACCAAGAGGGGGGTGAATTGGAAATTTAAAGAGTTGTAGTGGAAATTGGCAAATAAAAATTGAAGAACAAGGGATTTAGAGTGGTTCAAGTTCCAAATGAACTCTACATCCACTACCTTAGTCTCACTAAGGATTTGCAACAATTTCACTAAATTGATCTTCCCCTTTTCTAGGACAAGGAGGCAACCTTTTACAATATCGGTTGATTTTTCTACCCAAAAATCAACCCAACTCTCACTCAATGGAACAAAGAAATTTGAAGGCTAATTAGGTATCTCTCAATACAAATGATAGCCCCAATACAAGCACTCAACCCAATTTTACAAAATAAGAATGAAGAACACAAATTGGGATTTTACACAAATTTGGGATTTTTGCTCAAATGCTTGAATTTGATGTTTGGATGTTTGCTTGAAGTTCAATAGTTGTTGCTGATGCTTTTGGATGTCCCTTTTATACCTTCTCATTGATTTCTAGCCGTTTGGGTGGTTGGGAACATAAATGGAGCCGTTGGAACCCTCTCTTGCCACCATTAATGCTGTCTGCACCAACCCGTTTCGGAACACGGGAAACCTGTTTCGGAACGGACTAAAATAGAAAGAGCCGTTGGGGTGCATTTAAGAGCCCGTTTCGAAACGCCTTAAGGCCGTTTCGGAACGGTTTTGCCACTGGAAAAGGGTCGTTTCGGAACGGTCCTAGCCCGTTTCGAAACGCCTTAACGGTTTATTGAAATTCAGTTAAAACATACAACGGTCATTTTATTCAAAATAAAACCTAGCCCTTGTTTCGGAACGGGAGTGATCCGTTTCGAAACGGAATGGCTACTGTCAAAGGGTCGTTTCGGAACGGGCTTGATCCGTTTCGAAACACCCCTTATATGTTTGAAAATATGAAATATTTGAAATAAAATAACCCATTTTAAATCCTTCATGAAGAACAGTTTCGAAACGAGTTTATCCGTTTCGAAACGCTTTCAAGTGTTTCGATACACGTATCGGAACGGTGGTCGACAGTGGTGAAACTGTTTCGAAACGCCTTGAGGCCGTTTCGGAACGGGTACGTGAAAACCACTGTTTTGGCTTGAAACACTTAGAAAAATAATTGGAAAAGTATGTTTTTAACTCAGGCATAATATAAAAATTATATGGGGATATTTTTAGGACTTAAAATTCGTTTTGACTTTTTTTAATTTAGTCCTTAGGTTTTTAGTTATATCAAAATTAAAATATTTGTTTCACAATCTCCCCCTTTTTGATATAACAAAACCAAAGTTAGAATTTTTGAGAATTTTGAAAGTTTTGAAAATATTCTAACTCCCCCTTAATTTAAGATAGGTTTTTAAAACAATTTTGATTTGAAGTTTAAACCTTTTAAAAATTAAAAACGAATTTTAGTGTTGTGGCTCTTAAATTTCTTCTCCCCCTTTTTGTTAGATCAAAATGAATAACATAAGCTCATAGAGAAGATAAAAGATTAGTACCAATAAGCAATAATAAGCAACCATAAATTCATAATCAAAATATCCAAAACATACTCAGAAACATACTCAGAAAAGAATAACATAAGCTCATAGAGAAGATAAAAGATTAGTACCAATAAGCAATAATAAGCAATAATAAGCAACATGCTCAGAAACATCAACAATTTACTCAGGAACACGTGTTTCAACCAACTTTCAACCACACAACAAGGTAAACATCAAACACACATCACAACAACTTACTGTTTTCCCCAACCTTCGCAACTCAGCTCTGATACCACCAAATGTAACCCCCTTAACCCGGTCTGGACGGTTGACCCGAATTAAGAAAGTCACACGGGGAAAACCAAAGTCAACCCGAAAGTCAACCTTGATTAACGACCCTTTTTTTTCTTTTAATCTTGTCTAGATGCACATTAGCCCTAATTGTGATCACACAAACATCATACTCAAAGATCACAAACATCAGAGATCAGATAGGGACCCAATTGAACAAATTACAACTTTAGGGACCAAATTGTAATTTCTGAAAACTTTAAGGACTTAACCAGATTTTAAGTTACCAACTTAGAATTAATCAGGTTTCATGCTTCCCTGCCAAATTTCAGCTCAAACGGACATCCCGAACTCATACAATTTCACAAACAAGATTCAGGACCAAAATGCAAACATTTTGAAACATTTAACCGCCCATGTCAGCCCCCAACGATCACCCGTTCCGAAACAGGCAAAGCCCGTTTCGAAACACGGGGCCGTTCCGCAACGCGTTCCGCAACGGGGGTCTGGTAGTAGCCAAATCGTTCCGGAACGGTGGCACCCGTTTCGGACGCCTGGGTTAATGCATGGCACCCGTTCCGAAACGGTGTCATCTGTTTCGAAACGCCTAGCCCAGATTGCTGCATTTTGCTCACTCAAACACATCATTGACCATCCAATCATGCTCCAAAAGCCACCAAACTTTACCAACATGCAATTCAACACATATAAGACTTGTAGGCATCAACAATTCAACAGAAACACAACATATAAGAAAAGCCCCAAATCTACAGGCATGCTTCCTACACAAGCAACCATTTAGGCACAAACCTTCCAAATCAATCTCATTTAAGCCGATTCATGTTCCAACAACATTAGCAACAACATTAAAACATTCTTGATCAAACATATACGATCACATACACATAAACCCGAGAGATTCTACCCCATTGCCTTTATTAGCTATAGCTATTCACCGAGACATACATCTCCATTGGAGTCCACCTTGAATCCCTTGCTCCTTGCTGTCCAAACTTCAAGAATCTGCATTGATAGACAAAAAGGAGCGTAAGCACATAATGCTTAGTGAGGAATGCTCAAAACCAAAACACCATCAATGCAGCGGGTCATTAAACACTTTTAAAACAAACCCGATTTGTTTACCAAAGCCATGTTTGGAAACCCTTTTCAACATCAAGCTCAAAACCATGCATTGCACATACATGAAAACCAACCCTTAGCTTAGCAAGCTAAGAAAACCTTTTCAAAGAACAACTCACAAAAATCAACCATTTAGCCAATCCATGCATAAACACCATATGCAAAGCTTAAAACAAAACCATGGAAAACACTCCCATTTCACAACATACCTTTCTTAGACTTGAAAGCCATTTCGAGCAAGAAACCTTTTAAAACCATAACTCAAATAATCCATCACATGCATTTAACCAAGGCAACATAGGAACCATAACATCATCTTCACATGCCTTTAAAAACAAGTCTTACAAGACTCCAATGCAATAAAGATATTTTATGCTCACATGCATCATTTACCAAATGATAATCAACACTTGTTCAACTTAACAAGTAAACATGCATTCACAAGCATTATACACTTTACATGCAACCATGCATCTTTTCCAAGCACCTCATGCCTCACATGCAATTATGCATCATTTCAAGCATCCCATGCTTCTTTACAATCAAGAATATCATATTGGCCTTCAAGTGATCAACCACATTCACTTTTCAACTCAACATCCAATCGGATACGCGGATTCCGAGCGTTGTCCCTACGCTCCCTACACCCTACCAATCCAAGGTCTCCCAAATGGACTTTTAACCACCATTTGACCTCAACATCCTAAGGTTCCCATGTATGGACTTTTAAACACCATACAACCTTAGCTTTTCCCCAAGGTTCCCATGTATGGACTTTTAACCACCATACAACCTTGACATGCACAAGATTCCCATGTATGGACTCTCAAACACCATACAACCTTTGCATTCACCGATTGGTAGTTGTAGAACATCACTAACGAGATCCGGGACACCCTACACAAGATCCACACATGGACTTAACACTGCCATTGTGATCTCAACAAACTTGAATTTCAGTAAAGAACTGATAGTTTAGAGGAGAAGGACGTTCTTACCTCCAAACTTGAATTTCTCCTTTTTAGAGCCAAAAAGCTTGATGAAACAACTTGCAAATTGAGAGGTTTTGTTGATGAGATGATTAGGAATCAAATGAGAGTTGAAATGAGAGATTTAGATGCCAAAATCAGAGAAGGAAATCTGGAGAATTGTGTTTGGGTTGAGAGAAAATGAGAGAAAAGGAAAATTGAGAGAAAATGGAAAGTTAGTTAAGAAATGGTAAAAATGGTTTCCCTCCACTTTCATAATCTTTAAAATCAGAATAAAGCCTTAAAATATCTTAGAAAAATATGGAGAAACTCTTTTTGGAATAATAGCTCCTTAAAGATTCAAAGTTTCAATCCTTTATAAAACAGTCACCAAACTTTCAAAAATTACATTTTGGTCACTAGCCAAAATGTCAACCTTCCGAACCTCATTTTCCAAAATTGATTTCACAGTTCACTTATATATATTAAAAGATGATTTTAGAACATTTTTCCATATTTTTAATGCAACCCGAACTAGGCTTTCCTAAATTCACTCTTATATATTCGATCAGCACTTTGACCGAACCGGTCAACGCCCAAAACTTCTGAGCCCAAAACCGGGGCGTTACAGGTTTTAAGGGGAAAATACACCTTTTTTGGATGAGATCACCCACCCACTCACTTTATCATCTTCTCTTTCATCTCTACCTTTTCTATCCATGGAATCTATGTTCACCAAAGTTTAAAGATCAAATCTTTATCTTTCAAAGTCCATTTCGAGATTCATGATAGAAGAAGAAATTAATCTCCTCTTCAATAGATTCAAGAAAAGCCTAGTATCTCTTGGAAAGGTAATATATAGATTTATGGGTTCTAAGGAAGTTATGCTTTTGGAGTGTTTCCCATTTATTTAAAGGTTGTAATTTTGCGGTTAAGACATCCTATATCATTAGTCTAAGCTTGGTTTGATTTCCATGTTTTTATTGGCATGTGTTACTAGTTAAAGAAAACCCCCAAGCTTGAATCAGTGAGGAAGTTTGAATGATGTTGAGTGAAACCTCTATTTAGGGAATCTTTGCTTCAGGTTAGTACACTACTAACTCTTATGCCTTCATGGACATCATAAACATGATTGCTTTGTTTCTTGATGTCATTGTGATGTTATGGTTTCTTTGGTGTTTAGAGACCTTTGGTGGCATAATCTAGATTTCATGTTAATAACTTGTAAAAATGGTAGTAAATAACCATAAACACTCTCATAAGATGTCGGATCGAGTTTGGAGGTTAATGGGTGTTTAGAGACCATTAATGGCTTAATCTAGATTTCATGTTAATAACTTGTAAAAATTGTAGTAAACCACAATATACCTCGATTGTATTTTCTCTTTCCAAAAGGGCAATGCCCATGAATGATGGGGGACGTGTAACCCCCCCAAAACTAGCCTAGTCGGATTAGGGTTCCGGAGGCCAGAAATCCACCAGAAAATTTTGGTTAATTGCATTGATATTGTATGAGATATTAATTGTATTTATCAGTGGCCAAGAACCCTATGGAAGTTTACAAATAGAACTTTTAAGGCCAGCGTTTCGATATGGTTTAGGGGCGTATCAAAATAGCAGAGCAAAGGCGTATCAGAACCACAAAGGGCGTATCGATACGGTGTAACTGTTTTAACTACTCATTTACACTTTTACTTACCCGTATCGATACGGCCTCGTGCGTATCGGTATGATACCCTATAGAAAATAGAGTAGGTGCTCCCAAAGACAAAAGTTACGGCCCTTGGTGTGTCACCTACTTGCTTGGCATCCTCTCACATGTTTTTAAGCTGAGTAAGTGACTTTTTATCAACAATTATAATGTGAGATAGATGGGAATAATTAAATAGAAAAATCTTGGAAAGGAGGAAATGTTCTTATTGGTTACTTGATGAGGTGTCTTGGGCCTAGCAAACCCTCAAGCAAGGGAAACCCTTTTATTTGTTGTTAGAAAGGTGCTAAATAAATTAATAATTCCATAATCCTCTATAAATAAGAAGGGAATGAAGAGGAGTTTGGATTTTTGATTTCCTACCGAGCCTAAGCTCTTATTTAGAAAACAAGTAAGCTCCTCCATTTCTATCTTCAACCTCAAGCTTTAAGCAAGCACCTCCATTGAAGACGAAACCAAAGCTTTGTCTTCCTTCGTTTGAGAGTCTCGTTTAATCCATTCAAATATGAGAAGGAGGATTTAAGCATCGAACGAGGTATTATCAACCATAAAGCCTTAACCGAGCAAGGTGAGTGTAGTCGGAGTCTCGAGAGTGGCTAGGTGCCATCTCGAATCATTGCTTATCGATTTATAAACCATTGATTTCTAAGGGTTTTGCATGAAGCATTATTATAGCCATATTGGTAAGTACTTCGTAAGTATTGCATCGACTCATTATTCATAGCATTGCTATCACTGCCATGGAAATCATTGAAGCATCGACATGTAAGTACCATTGACATGAATTACTGTTATTACTTATTTACATGGAAATCGTGATTGTTGAGTTATTGATATGTCATTATTGGTATTGAATTATTGATATCGATATTGATGTGGAAATATTGTTAAAGAATCATGAATACTGAACTATTGTTATTGGACCTTGGATTCAAAGTATTAGATACAATTGACATGCCATAGAATTAATGAGCTCAATGTACGTGTGGACTACAGTCCTAGGGCTACGACCTATATTGATTTGGCGAGGCGAAGGGATGTATTGTGTATTGGTCTTTGGCGATGTTCGCGGGATGAACATTTATTGATTTGGCGAGGAGGTGGAATTTGAGTATCCATATACCATGAATCAATCCAAGGGAATTGTTGATTATTGATAATATTTTCTATGAAATCATGATATTGATATGGCTTAATACAACTTTTTCCCCTAAAGTATACCCGTTTTCCCAACTTGCCCCCTAAACTTCATTTTGCCCACTTTTCCCCTTAAACAATTCGTCATTACCCATTTTTCCCCATTCTGTTACCCTTTTCCGTTAAAAAAATTTCGGCCAATAACATCCTACCACGTCATCAACGGATTGACTAAGTCAATCCGTCTGGTTTTATTTAAACGGTAACTTACATGTCAAGTCTGTCAGGTTTGTTTTTTTTTGTTCAATTTAGACACTGAAAAGTCTATTTTTACCTTAAATTGACCCCTATTTGTTTCTAATTTTTATAATTTAGTCCATTATTTGTTATTATTAATAATATTATTTTATTAAAATGTTAATATTTAATAAAAATAAATAAAAACAAATATTTTAATACTAAATTAGTAATTTTTTAGATTCGAATTCCAATTGAATTCTAATTTCAGTATATTTGAATTATAGTTTTTGAGTAAAATTGAATTTATATTCGAACCATGTTCGTATTATATTCGAATCATATTCAAATTATATTTGAATCATCTGCTAATTATATTCGAATTATTAATTCGAATTTTGCTATATTTGAAAAATATTTTTTGAGCAAAATTCAAATTATATTAGAATTATATTTGAACCATGTCTATATTATATTCGAATCATATTCAAATTATTTTCGAAATATAATTTGAATATGAAATTTTGAATGTAATTCGAATATGATTCGAATATAATATGAACATGATTCAAATATAATTCTAATATAATTACATGTTTTTTCAACTATTATATTTGAATCATGTTCATAGTATATTCGAATCATGTTTAACAAGTCATTATATTCATATTATGTTCATATTATATTCGAATCATATTAAAATTATTTTCGAAATATAATTTGAATATGATATTTCGAATGTAATTTGAATATGATTCGAATATAATATGAACATGATTCGAATATAATTCTAATGTAATTACATGTTTTTTGAAATATTATATTCGAATCATGTTTAACATGTAATTATATTCGAATCATATTTGACATGTAATTATATTCGAATCATGTTTAACATGTAATTATTTTCGTATCATGTTTAACAGGTAATTATATTCGTATCATGTTCAAATTATATTCGAATCATATTCAAATTATATTCTAAATATGATTCGAATATAATACGAGCATGATTTGAATATAATACGAACATGATACGAATATAATTACATGTTAAACATGATTCCAATATAACTTGAAATGATTCGAATATAATAGTTGAAAAAACTTGTAATTATATTATAATTATATTCGAATCATGTTCATACTATATTCGAATCATATTCAAATTATATGTCGGAAATAATTTTAATATGATTCGAATATAATATAGGCATGGTTCAAATATAATTCTAATATAATTTGAATTTTGCTCAAAAAATATATTTCGAATATAGCAAAATTCGAATAAATAATTCGAATATAATTAGAAGATGATTCAAATATAATTTGAATATGATTCGAATATAATACGAACATGATTCGAATATAATTTGAATTTTACTCAAAACTATAATTCAAATATAGTGAAATTAGAATTTGATTGGAATTCGAATCTAAAAAATTACTAATTTAGTATTAAAATATTAGTTTTTATTAAATATTAACATTTTAATAAAATAATATTATTAATAATAACAAATAATGGACTAAATTATAAAAATTAGAAACAAATAGGGGTCAATTTAAGTTAAAAATAGACTTTTCAATGACTAAATTGAACAAAAAAACAAACCTGACAGACTTGACATGTCATTTACCCTTTAAATAAAACCAGACGGATTGACTTAGTCAAACCGTTGATGATGTGGCAGGATGTTATTGGCCGAAATTTATTTTAATTGAAAAGAGTAACAGAATGGGGCAAAATGGGTAACGGGGAATTGTTTAAGGGGAAAAGTGGGCAAAATGAAGTTTAGGGGGAAAGTTGGGGAATTGGGTATACTTTAGGGGGAAAAAGTTGTATTAAGCCTATTGATATTGATGACATGATACTAAGCTTTAATAAGAATAGGGAGCATGCTATGTATAATGCATATTGATACTATGATTATTATTGAAGCATTATATTTGGCATGCATAGCATTCTTTGTATTTGTGACTACCTCACTAGGAAAAGTATGCCTAATGCATTCAATTGCATCCATTTTAGGATAGACAAGTTTTGGGATCGAGATCGGAGCAGTTGAGGCGTTGCACAAGTCACAGACAAGCTCTAAGTAATGTTTATCGACTTTCGAACTTCTAGATGGTGGCAAGGTCTACGTATCAATCTATTATGTTTCTTTTGATGTGCCTATGTTGTGGTTAGGTGTTTTAAACTATGATATGATAATATGAACTTTCTATATGGGTAAGAATGACTTAAAATGTATGTTTTAGTACTAAAGGGTAGAAACCGGTAATTGGTTTCAATGGGGTAAGAATCAGACTTACAAGTAAAATATATGTTTATAATGTTGTGTGTGAAGTTTCATTGCTTTTGGGAATGATTTAGTATAGTAAAAAGGACTAAAACAAACAAGAATCTTTCAATACAGGTCAGGCCGTATCGAAACGGGTGAAGATGTTTCGATACGGGTAAGCATAATTGAACCTTAGTAAACATGTAGGGATGTTCTGAAATATTTTGTCAATGGAGACCTCTGTTTCGATACGGGGTCACAGTGTACCAAAACGATTCAAAGTCTAAGTCAAAGGTAGTTAACCAGTACCAATACGGGTGCTCATGTATCGATACGGTCTAAGAAGGAAAGTTAACAAGATTGACCATTGTCCTCCCGTATCAAAACGACCCTGAGCATTTCAATACAAGGTTAGTTAAAAGTGGTTCTTTTATGAATGAAATGAATTAATGCGTATATTGGAACGTTTGTGTGTGAAATTAACTAAATGTTATTTAAAAGTTGAAATCTTATCACATCGAACACTGCACTATTCATCGGTAACACGTTATGACTCGGTTCTCTACCAGGCTGAAAAAGGGGAGTTACATTTATGGTATCAGAGCTAGAGTTTAGTCGGTTCTAGACTAAACCTATGTGTGTTTGTATTGTTTGTTATGTTACTTTGCCACCTAGGAGTTATTCTGTTGAGAATTGTGACTTGTCAACTGATCTGATCCCTTTTTGTATAATTATGTATCAAACTAACGAAGCTTGTAATAAAGAGTTTGCTTCTAACTCCTCGACTCATGGCGAGGAGGTACGAGGGGGAAATCCTCTGAATCCCTAGAACTCTCTTGTTCGGGCTGTGGAGCTTGAAGCACCTACAGCTCAGGCAGAGTGTTATCGGAACATGGCTGATATGTTCCAGCAATTTATGAATGTGATAAGGACTAATCAAGTTGTGCAACCTACGTCACCTGTTTCTCAACCTCTTCGAGCTCCTATCGATAAGTTATCTCGACACCGAGCCTATACCTTCACTGGTCAGGATGATGATGATCCTGAAATTGCCGAGTATTGGTTAGACAATACTTTAAGAATTTTGAATAAGCAATTACGGTGTTCAGTTGAACATAAGCTTGAACGCGCTCTCGCATTTCTTGCTGGTGAAGCCTTACAGTAGCGGGAGACTATCATTCTACTGTCTCTGAGGATACCGTGAGTTGGGAATTCTTTCTAAAAGAGTTTCGTAAGAAGTACATAAGCGAATTCTATCTTGCCGAGAGGCGAAGCATCTTCCTTCATCTCAAACAAGGTGGACAACCGATCGAACAATACATCCACAACTTTTGCAAGTATTGTAGATATGGCACTGACTTTATCAATAAAGTGGAAGAAAAGTGTCGGATGTTCATCGCTGGACTCAACGATAAATTACGTCCCATGTTCAGAGCATTGTGTATAACCAATTTCCAATATCTTGTAAACAAAGTTAAAGCTACGGAAGGAGCACAGAGAGCTCAGAGAGCTAGTGGATCCAACAAGTCTGAAAAAGAGAAATCGAGATGAGTCTCATTTCTCAGGATCTTCTATGAAATGGAAGCATCACAACTCGAAACAAAATGTATATTTGCAACCTTCCCATTTCGAGTATGTTGCCAAATCCCAAGTTGTATCCCGATCTCCATCGGGTGTCAATCCCATTGAAAGCGATGTTGGTTCTAGACAAGAGACCATAATTTCCATGTGTAATTTCTGTCAGCGACGACACGAAAGGCAATGCCGCAAGAAATCCGGTGCTTGTTTCTTTTGCGAAGTGTTGGGTCATCTCATTCGAGAATGTCCTGAAAACCCTAACAAGCATGTTTCTGTATCGATTAATCTATCCCCTACTCAATCTACTCGAGGCAAGGGAGCAAAACGATGATCATTCGGAAAGCCAGGAGGATCGAGATCGTTGAAAGTAACAAGTTAACCGGAATCTAAAGCTTTTGCACAGATTTTTCACATCCAGGGCAAGGACTCAGAAATTGATCACGACACAATCTCAGGTAAGAAATTTGACCTTAATTTTTAAGTTATATTGATAAGAAATCGTTGTTGAATCAAACCTTAGATAAGAACCCAGATGTAAAGTAAAGAAGTTAGACTAAGCGTATCGGTACGAAAAGGATACGTATCGAAACGACCCAGGTAGAGGCATATCGATACGAATATAGGTGTATCGAAACAGTTTAATGGTCTTAACCGAATTCTGGACTTTTGCTTAGCCGTATCGATGCGGTTTGGAGTGTATCGATACGGGTACCCAATTTTGAATATGATCAAGGATAAGATTGGAAAGAAATTAGGAGTTGATGACTCATCAATGTGCTTGTCATTCTAGTCATATAAAACCATCAGAAAAATTGTAAGGTGTCGCGTAGATATGAATATGTGAAGAGATAAACTTTGAAAAGCCTTAGAAATATTTTGATTGGTTCTTAGAAAGGTGGGTATGACACAAACCTTGTATTCTTATAAATTGATGAACTCTCTAATCTATACCAAGGCCAAAACCCATCTTCGTTTCAAGAAATGAAAATAAGCATTCTTCCTGAAAATACCATCGTTTCCAAGTAATGTCTCATCCAGTCAAGAAACAAATTAAACTGGAACAAGAAAGTCTTCCTTGTAGTTTTTGCCAAGGCAAACATCCAACAGAACAATGTTATAAGAGGACTGGAGCTTGTTTCATTTGTGGTAAGATGGATCATCTCGTTTGAAATTGCTCCAAGAAATCTTACAAGAAGCATCGACACGTAAGTGCGAAACGAACATGGCCAAAAGGATTAGGAAAGACGAATTCTTCATCTCCGGAATATTCTGATCCTGAAGAGTGCACTAATGATAAACCTGAAGCTGCAGGTGAGAATTCGAGGACGAGTTCATTTCTAAAAGGGAAGAGTTGTAACACCCCAAAAACTAGCCTTGTCGGATTAGGGATCCGGAGGCCGAAAATCCACCAGAAAATTTCGGTTAATTGCATTGATATTGCATGAGATATTAATTGTATTTATCAGTGGCCAAGAACCCTCTGGAAGTTTACAAATAGATCTTTTAAGGCCAGCGTTTCGATACGATATAGGGGCGTATCGAAACGGCGAGCAAAGTTGTATTTGATCGACTAAGGGCGTATCGTTACGGTGTAAAGGTTTTAACTACACATTTGGACTTTTACTTACTCGTATCGGTACGGTACCCTACAGAAAACAGAGTAGGTGCTCCCAAAGTCAAAAGTTGTAGCTCTTGGTGAGTCACCTACTTTCTTGGCATCTTCTCACATGTTTTTAAGCTGAGTAAGTGAATTTTTATCAACAATTATAATGTGAGATTGATGGGAATAATTAAATAGGAAAATCTTGGAAAGGAGGAAATGTTCTTATTGGTTACTTGATGAGGTGTATTGGGCCTAGCAAACCCTCAAGCAAGGGAAACCCTTTTATTGGTTGTTAGAGAGGTGCTAAATAAATTAATAATTCCCTAATCCTCTATAAATAAGAAGAGAATGAATCGGAGTTTGGAATTTTTATTTCCTACCGAGCCTAAACTATTCTTTAGAAAACAAGTAAGCTCCTCCATTTCTATCTACAACCTCAAGCTTTAAGCAAGCACCTCCATTGAAGACAAAACCAAACCTTTGTCTTCCTTCGTTTGAGAGTCTTTTTGACTCCATTCAAATATGAGAAGGAGGATTTAAGCATCGAACGAGGTATTATCAACCATAAAGCCTCCATTGAACTAGGTGCCATCTCGAATCATTGCTTATCGATTTATTAACCATTGATTTCTAAGGGTTTTTCATGAAGCATTATTATAGACAAATTGGTAAGTATATGGTAAGTATTGTATCGACTCATTGTTCATAGCATTGCTATCACTGTCATGGAAATCATTGAAGCATTAACATGTAAGAATCATTGACATGAATTACTGTTATTGATTATTGACATGGAAATCGTGATTGTTGAGTTATTGATATGTCATTATTGCTACTGATTTATTGATATCAATATTGATGTGGAAATATTGTAAAAGAATAAGGAATACTGAACTATTGTTATTGGACCTTGGATTCGAAGTATTGGATACAATTCACATGCCATTGAATTCATGAGCTCAGTGTACGGGTGGACTACGGTCCTAGGGCTACGACCTATATTTATTTGGCGAGGAGGTCAAATTTGAGTATCCATATACCATGAATCGATCTAAGGGAAATGTTGATTATTGATAATATTTTCTATGAAATCATGATATTGATATTGATGACATGATACTAAGCTTTAATAAGAATAATGATCATGCTATGCATAATGCATATTGATATCGTGATTATTGTTGAAGCATTATATTTGCATCCATAGCATTCATTGTATTTGTGCCTACCTCACTAGGCAAAGTATGCCTAATGCATTCCATTGCATCCATTTCAGGATAAACATGTTTTGGGATCGAGATCGGAGTAGTTGAGGCATTGCACAAGTCATAGGCAAGCTCTAAGTAATGTTTATCGACTTTCGAACTCCTAGATGGTGGCAAGGTCTACGTATGAGTCAATTATGTTTCTTTTGGTATGCCTATGTTGTGGTTAGGTGTTTTAAAGTATGATATGATAATATAAACTTTCTATATGGGTAAGAATTGCTTAAAATGTATGTTTTAGTACTAAAGGGTAGAAATCGGGTAATTGGTTTCAAAGGGGAAAAATCAGACATACAAGTAGAATATATGTTTATAATGTTGTGTGTGAAGTTTCATTTCTTTTGGGCATGATTTAGAATAGTAAAAAGGACTAAAACCAGCAAGAATCTATCATTACAAGTCAGGCCGTATCGAAACGGGTGAAGACGTTTCGATACTGGTAAGTGTAGAGTGTCCATGAGTTCTATATTTTGTACACATTCCTATTCGTATTATTGTTGTTCTTAAGCTCATTTAGTCATATTTAGATGCATTTCATGCATTATAACAATATCTTCTCTTTTACCATGCTTCTATTGAATATTTTATGTTTGCTTAAGAAAAGGTACTGTTTTAGTTTAGTTTATTTCTTCAGGTGCTGTAGCAAGGGAAGGAGAGGAGAGGACATGAGAAGACAAGAAAGTTGGAACAAAAGGAGCCGTACTGAAGCAGTTCCAGATGCCGCCAAGTACGCTACCGAAGCAGTATTGCCGCCAAGTGCCGCCCGGGCAGGAATTACACTGACTTAGCCAAGATGGCTCGCGATTTAAAGAGGGCAATTTCCAAAGCCCAATGAGCCTTGTCTTGAAATTTTCTAAAGCTTGTAGCGGCCGGTAGAGCTGATCCAAGACCGATAAGTAGGAGCACTTATCCTTACTTGCGAAAGAAGGCAACTTCCAAAGAGTCCATATTTAAAGTATATAGGAGTCTGTATTTAATGTAACCTACTTTTAGAACTCCTACTTCAAGGAGGACTCAAACTTCCTTGAGCCCTATATATACCCAATGTATGTAAGGGTATATGGGCATGGTGATGAGGGTGAGGGGATTCGAGCCTAGGCAGCCGCACAACAAGATGTAGTTAGATATGTTGGAGATGTTGGGGGTCGTAGCCCAACTCTCCTAGGGTTTAAGCGCGTGTATGTAAATTAGTTTGAGGGAATCAATTTTAATAGTTTTGAGTTGTTTTCAATAAAATTCCAAAGTTTGCTTAATATATGCTCTATGTTCTTTCAATTATTCTACACCAGTCAGTTGAAGAGAAAATCCATTTGGCAGGCACGAAAGTGCAAGTCTCACGAAAGGGTTAAGCACGGTTACAACATGCAAAGGCGTGACTAACTTGGTTCTACACCAGTGCACAAGTTTCAGCGGCTAAGAGGGATCACCAATCGAATGAACTTGCCTGTGTTAGGTTGACGCTGAGATTGCTAGGTATTGCCTACATCGTGTGAGTGTTGGAGCATCCAAACCTAGAAATAGGAGGGATCACTGTTAATTGTCCCACCGACTTTTGGAATGTCTTGTAACCCCCGTAGCCCGGTCTAGACGGTTGACCCGAACTACGAAGATTACACGGGGAAAACCAAAGTCAACCCGAAAGTCAACCTTGATTAACGACCCTTTTTTTTCTTTTTAGACTTGTCTAGATGCACATTAACCTTAATTGTGATCATACAAACAACATATCAAAAGATCACAAACATCAGAGATCAAACAGGGACCCAATTGAACAAATTACAACTTTAGGGACCAAATTGTAATTTCTGGTAAATTAAGGGACTTAACCCAAATTAAGGTTACCATCTTGATATTAGTCAGGTTTCATGTTCCTCTGTGAAATTTCAGCTCAAACGGACATTCCAAACTCATACAATCGATCATACAAGATTTAGGACCAAAACGCAAACATTTCAAAACATATAACTACCATGACAGCCCCACAACGGTCGACCGTTCCGGAACAGGCTAGCCCTGTTCCGAAACACGGGCCGTTCCGAAACGGGTTCCGGAACATGGCCTCGGCAGAGGCTAAACCGTTTCGAAACGGTGCATACCGTTTCGGACGCCTGGGTTCATGCAAGGCACCCGTTCCGAAACGGTACACCCCTGTTCCAAAACGCCTGCACGAAAAACAGCAAACAAGCTTACTAGATCATGCAATTGGACATTCAAACATGCTCCAAACACCACCAAACTTTACCAGCATGCAATTAAACATATTTAAGACATAAGAGCATCATCAATTCAACAAAATAACAACACATGCAAAAAGCCCCAAATCAATGGTCATGCTTCCAACACAAGCTATCTACTCAAGCTTCAACTTGCAAAACAAGCATATATGGTTCAATCCAAAAACCAGCAACAACATTAACATTCAACATACTTAGGGAGTCTTAAACACCTCCCAAAACACATATACATATCGGTCCCCCATTGCCAAAACATACAAAAGCTAAAACACTTATAAAACCTTCATACATTGAGCTTTACTTGTACTTGTTTGCTTGCCTCCTCTTGCTGCCCTCAATGCACTCTAATGCTCTGCATTATTGAATCAAGAAAACGAGAGAGCGTAAGCCAAAGCTTAGTGAGGAGTGCTCTTTAAAAACCATTCAATAATGCAATAAAAACCGTTTGTAAATCATGCTTGAAAACAACCTTTACACATGCTCAAAGCATACTTTAAATCAAGCAATATCATGCTTCCACATTTCATTTAAACAAGCATCTCATGCTTCAACATAAACATTAAATCATGCATCTCATGCATCTCATGTACTATACATGTCATATTGGCTCAAGTGATACATTTCATTTGTGAAATCAAGTTCAACAACTTTCCCCAAGGACTTTTAAACACCTTGGACCCCAAGGACTTTTAAACACCTTGGCCATGGACTTTTAAACACCATGAAAGGACCACACAAGGACTTTTAACCACCTTTGTGTCCATAGCTTGAGTTACCCCAAGGACTTTTAAACACCTTGGCCCCAAGGACTTTTAAACACCTTGGCCCCATGGACTTTTAAACACCATGGAAAGGAGCACCTAAGGACTTTTAACCACCTTAGAGTCCGCAACAAGATTCATCCAAGGACTTTTAACCACCTTGATGATCTTAGATAACAAGGCTCACTCAAGGACTTTTAACCACCTTAGTGACCTTCACTTTTACAAACCATCACTTGCCAATATACACTTTATACATCACAAAGTCTACTGTTTTAAAGCACTTAAACCAAGCCATTTCATCATGCATTTCAAAGCATTAAATCATCATTTAACAATGCATAAAAACAAGGCTCTCTTACCTAGAGACACCTTCAACACATGGCTTAAATCATCAGCATAAATCATGCTAAAACATCAGCAATTAACATGCTAAAACATGCTTTCCAAAACAGTAGCAAATCATGCAAAATCATCATTTCACATTTCATCAAAACATGGCCACCACTTAAAGGGAGTAATCCGAAAACTTACTCTTGAGCTTAGCAAAGTTGTTTAGACTTAAACTAAGCTCCCAAACCTTGGTTTCAAAGCCGAAAACCATTTTCACAAATCCACTCACCGATTACCACTTCGCTTCAAGCCAAAGCACCAAAACAAGCCTCCGGATCAACAAATCTTGGATCCAAGGATGCCTCCCCTGTTTCAACACATTAAAGCAGAGGATTAATGCATCATCATGCATTAATTGCTTCAATTAAAGCATCTAAACTCGCTGCTCTCACTAAACCTCCATTTTCGGCCACCAAACACAACCGACAATGCATCCGAAACACTTCTAAGCAAAGCCCAGCCACAAACCAGCAAAACCTCACTTCCATCAACATCAACACACATCTAAAAACAACCTATAAGCATCCTTATACCTCCAGCAACATCAGATCACCAAGATCACCACAAAAGCTACCTTAAAACACAAGCTAAACTTAGGAAATCCAACCTATCCGGGATTGCATCAATCAAAACTCATTTCCACATCAATTTAATGATCATTTAACATCAAAAACACTTCTCAAAACACTGATTTAACAGATCAAACGAAAATCAAGTGAAATCATCAAAATCTTGCATAATTAGCCAAGATCCATAAATCAACCTTTAAACCTTTAATCAATTATCAAATTAGGATTGAAAACTTTAGGAATTTCATTAAAGAACTTGAAGTTCAGAGGAGAGGGACGTTCTTACCTCCAAACTTGAGTTTCTCCTCTTTTTGGAATAGAAAAGCTTGATGAAACTTGAAGCAATTGATGAGGTTTTGAAGACACAATGATTTGCAATCAAATGAGAGTTGAAAGAAGGTTTTTAGGTGATGAAAATCAGACTTAGATCTCTGGAATTGAGTGTTTGGGTTGAGAGGAAAGATAGAGAGAAAATAGGTAGTTAAAAGAGAAAATGGCCAAAATAGATTTTTCCCTCCTTTTGATTCCTTTAAAATCAGAATTATGAGTTAAAATATCTTAGAAAAATCTGGAGAAACTCCCTTTGGGTAAATAGCTCCTTAAAGATTCAAAGTTTCAACCCTTTATAAAATAGCCACCAAACTTTCAAAAATTACATTTTGGTCACTAGCCAAAATGTCACATTTCCGAAACTCATTTTCCAAAATTGATTTCACAGTTCACTTAATTATAATAAAAGATGATTTTAGAACATTTTTCCATAATTTTTATGCAACCCAAACTAGGCTTTCCTAATTTAACCTCTTACGATTTGAACAGCACTTTGACCAACCGGTCAACGCCCAAGACTTCTAAGCCCAAAACCGGGGCGTTACAACTCTCCCCCCCTTAAGAAATTTCGTCCTCGAAAATTACCTGAAGGAAAAAGATAAGGAAACTGCTTCAGCATATCATCCTTCCGCTCCCACGTGGCTTCCTCAACACCGCGATGCTTCCACAGCACCTTCACCAACTCAATGGTCTTGCCACGAAGAACTTTGCTATCTGAATCCAGAACCTTCACCGGTTCCTCATCATAGGTCAAATCCGGATTCAATTCTACTTCCTCCACAGGCAACACATGCGAAGGATCAGATCTATACCTCCGGAGCATAGAAACATGGAACACATCATGAATCTTCTCCAGCTCCTGAGGTAAACTCAACCGATACGCAACAGGACCCACTCGCTCAACAACCTCATACGGTCCAATGTATCTAGGGCTCAGCTTACCCTTCCGACCAAACCTCATCACCTTCTTCCAAGGCGAAACCTTCAAGAACACGCGATCACCCACCGCAAACTCTATCTCCTTACGCTTCAAATCCGCGTAAGACTTCTGCCGGTCAGAAGCAGCCTTCAACCTCTCACATATGAGCTTCACCTTCTCGGTGGTACCTTTCAACAAAGCTGGCATTGAAACCAACTTTTGACCAGTTTCAGCCCAACACAGAGGAGTCCTACACTTCCTCCCATACAGAGCCTCATAAGGTGCCATCTGTATACTTGCCTGAAAACTGTTGTTGTAAGCGAACTCAACCAAAGGCAGATGCTTCTCCCAAGAACCTTGGAACTCTATTACACAGCATCTCAACATATCCTCCAAAATCTGAATAACCCGCTCAGACTGGCCATCCGACTGAGGATGATAGGATGTACTGAAATGCAACCTTGTACCCAGAGCTTGATGCAAACACTGCCAAAAACGCGATGTGAACCTCGGATCCCTATCCGACACGATCGACTTAGGCACACCATGCAACCTCACAACCTCAGCAACGTACAGCTCTGCCAACTTATCCAAAGAAAACGTAGTATGCACAGGCAAGAAATGTGCACACTTCGTCAGGCGATCCACAATCACCCAAACAGAATTCTTCTTCGACGAAGACAAGGGCAAACCAGATACAAAATCCATGGTAACCCTCTCCCACTTCCATTCAGGGATTTTCAACGGTTGCAACAAACCAGAAGGAACCTGATGTTCAGCCTTAACTCGCTGACACACCAAACACTTGCTCACGAACTCTGCCACATCCTTCTTCAAGCCCACCCAATAGTACTCATCACGAAGATCGCGATACATCTTTGTACTACCAGGATGCATAGCAAAAGGACTGCTATGACCTTCAGCCAGAATAGTACGCCTCAACTCAGCATCTGCAGGCACTACTATCCGACTACCATAACACAACACCCCATCCTCATTAAAACAGAAATCCGAAGGTCTACCCTCCGCGATATCCTGAACATGAGACACCAAGGAATCATCTAACAACTGCTTATCCTTGATCAACTGAACCAACGAAGGTTTCACTTGCAACTCAGCAACAAGGCCACCATCCTGCGATATACTCAAGCTAGCCAACATAGCTCTCAGCTCAACAGCTACCTTTCTACTCAAGGCATCCGCAACAACATTGGCCTTTCCAGGATGATACTCTATCGTCAGATCATAATCCTTGAGCAATTCCAACCAACGTCGCTGCCTGAGATTCAACTCCTTCTGAGACATCAGATACCTCAAACTCTTGTGATCCGTGTACACAGTACACTTCTCACCATACAGATAATGCCTCCAGATCTTCAGAGCAAAAACCACTGCAGCCAGCTCGATATCATGCGTAGGATAATTGCGCTCATGCACCTTCAACTGCCGCGACGCATAAGCCACAACCTTACCCTCTTGCATCAGCACACACCCCAAACCAACATAGGATGCATCGCTGTAGACTACAAACTCTTTCCCTGATTCAGGCTGAATCAAGATAGGAGCTTGCGTCAAAGCCATCTTCAGCTTCTCAAAAGCTTGCTGCCTCGCTTCTGTCCACTCATACTTAACATCTTTCTGCAGCAACTTCGTCAAAGGAGCAGCAATCCTGGAAAAACCATCCACAAACCTTCGGTAGTATCCTGCCAAACCAAGGAAACTACGAACCTCCTGAACAGACTTAGGAACTTTCCAGTTCATCACTGCTTCAATCTTCTGAGGATCAACACGAATCCCCTCAGCTGAGACCACATGCCCAAGAAAAACCACCTCTCTAAGCCAGAACTCACACTTGCTCAACTTAGCATAAAGCTGATTCTCCAACAAAGCTTGCAACACAACCCTCAAATGCTCTTCGTGCTCTTCCTCAGTACGCGAGTACACAAGGATATCATCAATGAACACCACAACAAACTTGTCCAGGTATTCATGAAAAACACGATTCATCATGTCCATGAAAGCAGCAGGAGCATTGGTCAAACCAAACGACATCACAAGGAACTCATAATGCCCATACCTTGTCCTGAAAGCTGTCTTAGGCACGTCCACATCCTTCACCTTCAACTGATAATACCCTGACCTCAAGTCAATCTTGGAGAACACAGCAGCTCCCCGAAATTGATCAAAGAGATCATCAATCCTCGGCAAAGGATACCGATTCTTGATAGTCAACTTGTTCAGCTGACGGTAATCAATGCACATCCTCATCGTGCCATCTTTCTTCTTCACAAACAAGACAGGAGCACCCCAAGGCGAAACACTCGGCCGGATGAAACCACGATCAAGCAACTCTTGCAACTGCGTCTTCAGCTCCTTCAGCTCCTTAGGTGCCATTCTATAGGGAGTAATGGACACAGGAGTGGTATTCTCATACAGCTCAATACCAAACTCCACCTCGCGATTAGGAGGTAAACCAGGCAACTCCTCAGGGAAAACATCAGGAAACTCCTTCACAACCCTGATATCCTGCACCCTCAGCTCCTTCGAACTAGGATTCATCACAAAAGCTAGAAAAGCTTCACAACCTTGCCTCAGCATCCTGCTCGCCTCCAAGGTAGAAACAACATTGGCAAGAAACTTCACATACTCACCAACCACCACCACTTCATAATCATCCGCAAGCTTAA
This sequence comes from Hibiscus tridactylites, assembly GCA_958450335.1. Lineage (NCBI taxonomy): Eukaryota > Viridiplantae > Streptophyta > Magnoliopsida > Malvales > Malvaceae > Hibiscus > Hibiscus tridactylites. The sequence continues at coordinate 58,023,046 of OY288267.1, read as the reverse complement.
GCGAAACCCGCTTATTCTCACAATCCACAACAGCACGATGCTCAGCCAGCCAATCCATACCAAGGATCACATCAAAACCATAAAAGGGCAACTCCATAAGATCAACAGGAAAGACATGCTCTTGAACAACCAAAGGACACCTTCTAAAAAGCTTACGAGTCACAACAGTTTCACCAAAAGAACTAGTGACTCTAACACCAACATCCAAAAACTCAACAGGCAAACCAAGCAACTTAGCATGCTCACGAAGAATGTATGAATGCGTAGATCCAGAATCTATCAAAGAAAGCAATGACAAGGATTGCAAAGTAAAGGTACCTGCAATCACATCTGCATCATTCCTTCCTTCGCGCTGAGCATACACCCTCGCTTGGCCTCCACCCTCAGGTTGAATAGCCACAACATGAGCTACACCGCGCCCACCTTCCTCTCGTCTCTGAAAATTACCACGGCCGCGCCCACGACCTCTCTGCGATGCTGCAACAACAGAAGCACGCTCTTGACCACCAGCCATCCTCGGACAATCACGTCTCAGATGATCAGCTGAACCACAACTCCAGCACTCATAACCAGCTGCTATCACAGGAGCTTGCACCTCCCTCCCAGCACGAGGACAGTCACGCTTCAAGTGACCACGGGAACCACAAATCCAACAAGCACTAGGGTCAGCTCTAGCATTACCACCCCTAGCAAATGCACCTCCACCTCTCTTAGACGAGGACTGAAACCTCTGATCACGCCCTCTCTTGTTCCTACCACCAGAACTATACTCAGCAGCTCTCTTTCCAGAACTAGCTCCAGCACCCTTAGCAGACAAACTCAGGTTCATCTCAATGTCCTTCGATCGACTAACCAGCACATCGAAATCATTGTACTCAGCTGCCAACATATAGGTCTTAACCTCCGTCACCAAACCATAACGGAACCTTTCGCACCTCTCGCGCTCATCAGGTATCAGCTCCGGTGCATACTGGCTAAGACGTACGAACTGTACCTCATACTCAGCCACACTCATGTTCCCTTGGGTCAGAGACATGAATTCACGCTTCTTCTCATCCAGATATCTAACTCCCAGATATCTCCTCTTGAACGCATGCTGAAAGAACGTCCAAGTAACATCAGCATCAGCCATCCCAGAGATTGTGGTCGTCCACCACGTATAAGCATCACCTTGCAGCAGTGACACCACACATCCCAACTTTTGCACATCAGTGCAACTCATCTGTCCTAAGACACGCTTGGTACTCTCCAACCATGCTTCAGACCTCTCAGCCGACATACCCCTAAACTCAGTCCCACCAAGACTGCGCAAACGTTCCAAGGGTAGTCTAGCACCAGCATCTCCTTGATGCGCAGCTCCTTGAGCTCCAGCTACTGCTGCTCGAAACGCACCCGCAATAGCTTGTACCAGCACAGACATGTCAGGCATCGCTTGCCCCTGACCAGCTTCAGGTCCTGCAGCTCCAGCACCAGCTGCCTCAGCTCCAGCTCCAACTCTTTCCCTCTCCGCACCACCACCACCAGGTGGAGGAGGAGGTATCACAGCACTACCAGTGTGCTCATCATTCACATTCCCCTCCGGGGTCGTAGCTCTCGCGCTACTCCTTAACTCTCTACGTGGTGCCATACTATTACCATGCATAACAATACAAAAAAAATAAAACAAGTCAGGACCAGCAAGGTAAGCAAATTCCAAGTATTCAAGCTCAATTTCCTTCAAAAACAACATTATCTCTTTAGCTTTTGTTTGGCAATGGGTACCCTCATCATGCATCATCACAACATGCATCACATATGCATCATCATCACAAATCACTGAACATGCTTTCACACCACAAGCATACGAATCAAACCATGCTTCAATCATGCATACACGCATTCCCAATTACTCGAGAACTCAGCTCTGATACCACCAAATGTAACCCCCGTAGCTCGGTCTAGACGGTTGACCCGAACTACGAAGATTACACGGGGAAAACCAAAGTCAACCCGAAAGTCAACCTTGATTAACGACCCTTTTTTTTCTTTTTAGACTTGTCTAGATGCACATTAACCTTAATTGTGATCATACAAACAACATATCAAAAGATCACAAACATCAGAGATCAAACAGGGACCCAATTGAACAAATTACAACTTTAGGGACCAAATTGTAATTTCTGGTAAATTAAGGGACTTAACCCAAATTAAGGTTACCATCTTGAAATTAGTCAGGTTTCATGTTCCTCTGTGAAATTTCAGCTCAAACGGACATTCCAAACTCATACAATCGATCATACAAGATTTAGGACCAAAACGCAAACATTTCAAAACATATAACTACCATGACAGCCCCACAACGGTCGACCGTTCCGGAACAGGCTAGCCCTGTTCCGAAACACGGGCCGTTCCGAAACGGGTTCCGGAACATGGCCTCGGCAGAGGCTAAACCGTTTCGAAACGGTGCATACCGTTTCGGACGCCTGGGTTCATGCAAGGCACCCGTTCCGAAACGGTACACCCCTGTTCCGAAACGCCTGCACGAAAAACAGCAAACAAGCTTACTAGATCATGCAATTGGACATTCAAACATGCTCCAAACACCACCAAACTTTACCAGCATGCAATTAAACATATTTAAGACATAAGAGCATCATCAATTCAACAAAATAACAACACATGCAAAAAGCCCCAAATCAATGGTCATGCTTCCAACACAAGCTATCTACTCAAGCTTCAACTTGCAAAACAAGCATATATGGTTCAATCCAAAAACCAGCAACAACATTAACATTCAACATACTTAGGGAGTCTTAAACACCTCCCAAAACACATATACATATCGGTCCCCCATTGCCAAAACATACAAAAGCTAAAACACTTATAAAACCTTCATACATTGAGCTTTACTTGTACTTGTTTGCTTGCCTCCTCTTGCTGCCCTCAATGCACTCTAATGCTCTGCATTATTGAATCAAGAAAACGAGAGAGCGTAAGCCAAAGCTTAGTGAGGAGTGCTCTTTAAAAACCATTCAATAATGCAATAAAAACCGTTTGTAAATCATGCTTGAAAACAACCTTTACACATGCTCAAAGCATACTTTAAATCAAGCAATATCATGCTTCCACATTTCATTTAAACAAGCATCTCATGCTTCAACATAAACATTAAATCATGCATCTCATGCATCTCATGTACTATACATGTCATATTGGCTCAAGTGATACATTTCATTTGTGAAATCAAGTTCAACAACTTTCCCCAAGGACTTTTAAACACCTTGGACCCCAAGGACTTTTAAACACCTTGGCCATGGACTTTTAAACACCATGAAAGGACCACACAAGGACTTTTAACCACCTTTGTGTCCATAGCTTGAGTTACCCCAAGGACTTTTAAACACCTTGGCCCCAAGGACTTTTAAACACCTTGGCCCCATGGACTTTTAAACACCATGGAAAGGAGCACCTAAGGACTTTTAACCACCTTAGAGTCCGCAACAATATTCATCCAAGGACTTTTAACCACCTTGATGATCTTAGATAACAAGGCTCACTCAAGGACTTTTAACCACCTTAGTGACCTTCACTTTTACAAACCATCACTTGCCAATATACACTTTATACATCACAAAGTCTACTGTTTTAAAGCACTTAAACCAAGCCATTTCATCATGCATTTCAAAGCATTAAATCATCATTTAACAATGCATAAAAACAAGGCTCTCTTACCTAGAGACACCTTCAACACATGGCTTAAATCATCAGCATAAATCATGCTAAAACATCAGCAATTAACATGCTAAAACATGCTTTCCAAAACAGTAGCAAATCATGCAAAATCATCATTTCACATTTCATCAAAACATGGCCACCACTTAAAGGGAGTAATCCGAAAACTTACTCTTGAGCTTAGCAAAGTTGTTTAGACTTAAACTAAGCTCCCAAACCTTGGTTTCAAAGCCGGAAACCATTTTCACAAATCCACTCACCGATTACCACTTCGCTTCAAGCCAAAGCACCAAAACAAGCCTCCGGATCAACAAATCTTGGATCCAAGGATGCCTCCCCGTTTCAACACATTAAAGCAGAGGATTAATGCATCATCATGCATTAATTGCTTCAATTAAAGCATCTAAACTCGCTGCTCTCACTAAACCTCCATTTTCGGCCACCAAACACAACCGACAATGCATCCGAAACACTTCTAAGCAAAGCCCAGCCACAAACCAGCAAAACCTCACTTCCATCAACATCAACACACATCTAAAAACAACCTATAAGCATCCTTATACCTCCAGCAACATCAGATCACCAAGATCACCACAAAAGCTACCTTAAAACACAAGCTAAACTTAGGAAATCCAACCTATCCGGGATTGCATCAATCAAAACTCATTTCCACATCAATTTAATGATCATTTAACATCAAAAACACTTCTCAAAACACTGATTTAACAGATCAAACGAAAATCAAGTGAATTCATCAAAATCTTGCATAATTAGCCAAGATCCATAAATCAACCTTTAAACCTTTAATCAATTATCAAATTAGGATTGAAAACTTTAGGAATTTCATTAAAGAACTTGAAGTTCAGAGGAGAGGGACGTTCTTACCTCCAAACTTGAGTTTCTCCTCTTTTTGGAATAGAAAAGCTTGATGAAACTTGAAGCAATTGATGAGGTTTTGAAGACACAATGATTTGCAATCAAATGAGAGTTGAAAGAAGGTTTTTAGGTGATGAAAATCAGACTTAGATCTCTGGAATTGAGTGTTTGGGTTGAGAGAAAAGATAGAGAGAAAATAGGTAGTTAAAAGAGAAAATGGCCAAAATAGATTTTTCCCTCCTTTTGATTCCTTTAAAATCAGAATTATGAGTTAAAATATCTTAGAAAAATCTGGAGAAACTCCCTTTGGGTAAATAGCTCCTTAAAGATTCAAAGTTTCAACCCTTTATAAAATAGCCACCAAACTTTCAAAAATTACATTTTGGTCACTAGCCAAAATGTCACATTTCCGAAACTCATTTTCCAAAATTGATTTCACAGTTCACTTAATTATAATAAAAGATGATTTTAGAACATTTTTCCATAATTTTTATGCAACCCGAACTAGGCTTTCCTAATTTAACCTCTTACGATTCGAACAGCACTTTGACCAACCGGTCAACGCCCAAGACTTCTAAGCCCAAAACCGGGGCGTTACATGTCTGCTAGACTTGCTGCCTTGACTTCTTTCTTTTCCACCTGCCGAGACAGTACACTCCTACAGTGGCAGTGACCTACTGCGGCTGCGTGACAGGGTTGTAGTTTGCTGCCCGCCATCCCGCCAAGGCAGCAACTCATGACATCACAAAACATGCTCAGACTCTACAATGCAGTCTACATGCTTCTGAGCTACATTTGTCTTACCAAATCTATCGCCCAAATCTCTCCCTATCATTCCTCTCATCACTATCTTTATTTTATTCGTGTTTTTATATTTCCACATCATGAGATTTAATTACGCATTTTCTAAATCTCTTTGCAAGAAGCCATTCATAGGAGCTGCTCCGATCCCTATGGGAAACGATATCTTTTATACTATAACTTGACAAGAGTGTGCACTTGCGCTCATAAAATGGAGAACACCTAGACGCTCTACAAGTTTTTGGCGTTGTTGCGTGTTAAAAGTCCTATCGCAATGTAGTGCAAGTGTACAGGACACAAGTAGTAAAGTGATACTCAAAGTATCGGATGTCGAATCCACAAGGACTGGAAATAGCTTTATCCTTGAATTGCTACACAAGAGAGAATGTTGAGTTGATCGAACACTTGCAAATGGCCAAGAGGGGGGTGAATTGGCAATTAAAATTTTGGTGAAGAGAAAGATTGAAAATAAAAATGACACAAGGGGTTATAGTGGTTCAAGTTCTCCAAATGAACTCTACATCCACTACCTTAGCTCCCACTAAGGATTTTCAAACAATTCACTAATTGAATTCGTCCCCTTTTCTTGGATGAGGAGGAAACCTTACAATTTCGATTAAGCTTTATACCCAAAGCTTAATCCACTCAAATACGAAGAAAGAATTTTGGTAAACTCAAATGTTTCCTCTCAAAGGATATTTGTCTACCCAATTACAATTTGAACAAACCCAAACTCACAATACAATTTGACAATTTGAAAGACAAAGAGTTGAGTACAAGAATATGACTTTGAATAGCTCAAGGGTTTGGATTTTTTGCTTTGATGATGCTTGAATGTTCAATAGTTGTTGCTTGGTCAAATGAAGCTTGTTTTTATACCCTTGCATTGATTTCTAGCCGTTTGGGTAGTTGGGATCATCAATAGAGCCGTTGTGGACATTTTTCCCGCATTAAATGCAGCTCTGCAGCCTACCGTATCGGTACTCGGGAAGGGCATATCGATACCTGCATCAAAGAGGAAAGAGCCGTTGTGCCTGAAAACAGAGCGTATCGATACGCTTAGAAGGCGTATCGGTACGGTTTTAAGGGGCGTATCGATACGGACTTCGTATCGAAACGGTCCAAAGTTACTGGAATCCCAAGCTTTGTTTGTATGAAAAGTGTATCGATACGCGTACCAAGCGTATCGGTACGGTATAACTACCTTTTGAAAATTGGGAAACCAACCAACTGACAAGTAACGGTCATATAATTAAATGCCCGAATTTTTCAAAGATATGCTTAGCGTATCGATACGGTTACCATGCGTATCGGTACGTGTTCATGAAAAACAATTGCCCAGATGCATATCGTATCGATACGGTTTTAGTGCGTATCGGTACGGTATGTTCAATAACATTACATTGACTAAATAGGGTATCGATACGCTATGGGTATCGATACTCCTGGGCGTTTTTGCATACTTATGCTTGGAAAACATAGAAAGGGACTTTGAAAAATATATATGATTTAGGAACATGTCTTTAATTATTATTTTGTTTAAAAACACTTGTCAATTGTGAGACTTTAAAGAGTACTTAAAAATTTATTGTTTTGCAAATTAGTCCTTAAGTTTATGTGTTATATCAAAATCAATTTTGGTTTTACAATCTCCCCCTTTTTGATATAACAAAACCATAAATAAATTTTTAAGTTTTTGAAACTTTGAAAAGCTTTCTCCCCCTTACTTTAAGATAGATTTTCAAAACAAAAATATTTTGACTCTATGAATCTTCTCCCCCTTTTTGTTAGATCAAAATAGAATACAAGGATAATAGCAACAATAATTCATTACGCTAAAAGCAAGCAAATTGTTCAAATTCATAAACTTCAAAATAAGCATAAAGGTTCGAATGCATAAATATCAAAGCAACCATAATAATCCAAACTCTTAAAATCCTAAAAACATAGATAATAGGCATAAACTTCAAATCCAAAAAGTAAAAGTGCAATAACAATAATGAAAGACTAAATGGCCTAAGATGAGATGCATGATCTACTCGTCCCCTTCGTCATCATGATCGTCCTCGTCATCTTCTTCTTCATCTTCTTGAGAGGGTTGATTCCTTCGGGTGTGATTGATCCAAGCACCATGGAAGGCGGTAAGAGAGATGTCCATGGAGTCTTGGCGAGCGACCATGGTATCTATCTTCTTATCCATGCCTTGGATGCGATCCTCTAAGGATGTGAAACGAGTATCCATCGCGGTGAACTTCTCATTGAGGAAGGTCATGAGAGTATCCATGGAGGAGGAATCAAGAGGAGCACGATGAGAACTCGAAGAAGCACGAGAGGAACCGACCGGATCAACGGGCGGAGGATCTTGAGGAGCGCGAACCCACTCATTATCAACATAAGTATAACCGGAACGAGCTAGGGAACGCTCATCAATAGGTAGGCCAAGGGTTTCGGGAAAATCATGTGAACAATCAATGCCAAGGGAATGAAATAAACAACTCAAAGCCGTAGAGTAGTAAAAGGATGAGACTAGTTTGGTGTGACGGTGTTGAACTAAGTAGACAAGGCCGGCAAACATGATTTGACACAAATTAGGACGTTTACCTTCTCTAAAACACTTAAGCCAAAAATCATCTGTTTGACGAACAGTTGAATATTTCCCACCCGATGGTCGAAGAAACCAAGAAACAAGAAGGTGAAGGATACGGTCATGAGCATTTAAAACTTTTGCGGGACCTAAATAACCCGTACCCAAAGAATGTTCATCATCAAGACCAACATCTTCAAAACCAAAGACATTGCATAAAACTTTTTGATCAATTTGAAAATGTTTGCCCATAATGGAAGATTCAATGGCAATGACATTCTCCCTAGGTTCATCATGTATACATACGGCATTAGTAAAGAACACAATGACTAGGTTCCTATATAGGATATGAGGAATATTCAAAAAGGTTAAGAATTTCCATTGCTTAATCAATGGTAGGTATTGAAACTTGAAACGAGCAGAATTTAAAAAAGGAATAGACACAACTCGCTCTTCCCTAAGGTTCATTCCTTGAAAAAGTTTGTAGCATTCTCTATCAAGAGGTGTGGGAAAACTTAATTGGATGATATAAGGAAGGTTAGGTGTAGGATTACCCTCGACATCCTCGTTAGGATTGGAAGAAGAGCGAAGACGCTTAGTTCCCTTTTTCGGTGCCATAATCCTGAAAATTCATCAAAAAGATTCGAATATGTATGCAATTAACATCCTATTTGATCCAATAAATTCTAATAATTCAAGGTAATTTGTTAAAAAGAATTTTGAAAATTAAAAAGATATTCACAAAACAAAAGCAGTATAAAAAAACAGTTTTAAAAAAAATATCGAATATAAATTATATTCGAATAGAAAAAATTTTGATTTTTGAAAAATTTTGTGACAAAGGTGAAACCCATGATAATCAAACAAGGTTTGTACAAAAATTCAGTTGAAACATCAATTAAAAGCAAAAAAAAATTAAAAAAAAAGAAAGAAAGAAGTTTTATACCTTGAATCTTAGAATGGATGAAATAGAGGATGAAAGTGCACAAGATTTGATGCCCAAGGTTTGCCTTGATGTGTAGATTAAAAACCCTCAAGAAATTTTGAAAATTGATGGTGAAATTTGAAGTATGGAGGGGGTTTATATAGGGTTTCGCGGCTAGGGTTTATGGAGAGTAAAAGGGGTTTTGTGTTTTAGGGTATTTTAACATATACAGCCCTAAATAGACTCTCCGTCGAGTCCGTATCGATACGCTACACACGCGTATCGATACCCATTAACCCTAATTTTGTATTCGTCGTTACTACCGTATCGATACTGGTTCCGTATCGGTACGCTTGGCTCTGACTATTTCCCTTGACTTGTACCGTATCGATACGACCCCTCGTATCGATACTTGTTCATCATCAAAAATTCCCAGAAATCAACCCGTATCGATACGCCTGAGCCGTATCGATACACCGTTGCCAGTTTCTGCAGTTTTGACAGATTTAAGTGCAAAAATCCAATTTGAAACGTCCCTAAATGCATGTACATGTCATATGAACAAGTTTTAATGGCTAAACTTAATATGTACTCTCCCTAGCAACAAGCATAGAAGCAAGAATGACAAAATTAACACAAGCATGAATCACAATCAATTTCAAGCAAATTTTGACATTTTGGGACCGAAAAGGTGTCAAGAAAGGCTAGTTAAACCTAACTCTCTCCTAAGGGTCCAAAAGCGCTCTTTATCTAAAGGTTTTGTAAATATGTCCGCTAATTGGTTCAAGGTGTCAACAAACTCTATAACAACATCATTTTTCAAAACATGGTCTCTAATGAAATGATGTCTAATTTCTATGTGTTTAGTTCTAGAGTGTTGGATGGGATTCTTAGTGAGAAAAATAGCACTAGTGTTGTCACACCTAAGGGGTATGGTTTCTATTTTAACACCATAATCTAAGAGTTGTTGCTTCATCCAAAGGACTTGAGCACAATAACTCCCTAAGGATATGTACTCCGCTTAGGTGGTAGATAAGGCTACACTATTTTGTTTCTTAGAGAACCAAGATACGAGCATACTACCTAAGAATTGGCATGTTCCGGAAGTACATTTCCTATCTATCTTACATCCCCCATAATCCGCATCCGAGAAAGCATGAAGGCTAAAGGTAGAATCCTTAGGATACCAAAGGCCTAAAGTAGGCGTGTCTCTAAGGTATCTAAAACTTCTCTTAATGGCAACTAAGTGTGATTCTCTAGGACTAGCTTGAAACCTAGCACACAAGCAAACACTAAACATAATATCCGGTCTACTTGCGGTAAGGTAAAGCAAAGAACCTATCATGGATCTATAAAGCTTAGAATCAACACACTTACCTCCTTCATCTTTGTCAAGCTTTATGGAGGAACTCATAGGAGTGGCTTGAGGTTTTGCATTCTCCAAGCCAAACTTCTTGAGCATATCATTCACGCACTTAGCTTGATTTATGAAGGTGCCATCCTTCCTTTGCTTGATTTGGAGTCCCAAAAAGAATGAGAGCTCCCCCATCATGCTCATCTCGAACTCACCTTGCATTAGCTTAGAAAACTCCTTACAATAACACTCATTAGTAGAACCAAAAATGATATCATCAACATAAATTTGAACTACTAAGATGTCATTGTTATATCTTTTTATGAAGAGTGTTGTATCCACCTTTCCTTTTTCAAAACCCTTTTCAATTAAGAAATTTGAAAGTCTCTCATACCAAGCTCTAGGAGCTTGTTTTAAACCATAGAGAGCTTTTGTAAGTTTAAACACATGGTTTGGAAATTTTGAATCCTCAAAACCCGGTGGTTGTTCAACATATACCTCTTCATTTATAAAACCATTTAAAAAGGCACTTTTCACGTCCATTTGAAAAAGCTTGAAATCATGATAACATGCAAATGCAAGTAACATCCTAATAGCTTCCATCCTAGCTACGGGTGCATAAGTCTCATCAAAATCAATTCCCTCTTCTTGTGTATAGCCTTGAGCAACAAGCCTAGCCTTGTTTCTCACTATATTACCACTTTCATCTAATTTGTTCCTAAAAACCCATTTTGTACCTATAGTAGATTGATTATTAGGCCTTTCAACTAATGTCCAAACTCTACTTCTCTCAAATTGATTTATTTCCTCTTGCATGGCCAAAATCCAAAAATCATCTTTTAAAGCTTCTTTAATATTTTTAGGCTCAATGCATGAAAGAAATGCAACATGATTCATTAATTTGAGAGAGGATCTAGTAGTTACCCCCTTGGATGGATCACCCAATATTTCACCACCTTTGACATAGTTTAACTCCCTTGGGTAAGACACATCCTTTTCCTCAAGAACCAAGTCTTTCAAGGCTTCAAGAGGTGGATCTTGTGAATCCTCTTCTTTTGTTGGAATCTCATCCACCTTTGACGTTTGTCCTCCATCAATGGCATGAATGATTCATACATCATCATCATCACAAGATTCCTTCCTCGGAAGGAGGTTATCATCGAAAACAGCATGTATTGACTCTTCAACAACTAGAGTTCTTTTATTAAATACACGATAGGCTTTAGAATTTAAAGAATACCCTAAGAAAATAGCTTCATCACTTTTAGCATCAAATTTACCTAAGTTTTCTTTACCATTATTTAAAACAAAACACTTGCAACCAAAAGGGTGAAAATAGCTAATGTTAGGCTTCTTAGATTTTAAAATCTCATAGGGTGTTTTCTTCAAAATTGGCCTAATCATTACTCGATTTATGATATAGCAAGCGGTATTTGTGGCTTCCGCCCAAAAATATTTAGGTAAATTATTTTCACAAAGCATGATTCTAGCCATTTCTTCTAAAGTTCGATTTTTCCTCTCAACTACCCCATTTTGTTGAGGAGTGCGAGGTGCGGAAAAATTGTGACTAATCCCATTTTCATTTAAAAACTCATCAAAACCTAGATTTTGAAATTCGGTTCCATGATCACTTCTAATGTGAGAAATTTTAAGTTCAAGATCATTTTGAGTTATTTTAGAAAATGTGATGAATTTTTCTAAAGCCTCATCCTTTGTACTTAAGAATAGAACCCAAGTATACCTAGAATAGTCATCTACAAGCACAAAAGCATATGATTTTCCACCCAAGCTCATTGTTCTAATTGGCCCAAAAAGATCCATATGAATCAATTGTAAACATCTACTAGTAGAGACATCATTTATGGATTTAAAAGAACTTTTATGTTGTTTACCCTTTGAACATGCATCACAAATTTTATCATTTGAAAATTTAAGTTTGGGTAAACCTCTAACTAGATTAAGGGAAATTAATTTCTCTAAGACACTCATGCTAGCATGTCCTAATTTTCTATGCCAAAGCCATGAGTCATGTTCATCATGTGCAACTAAGCATGTATGGGATGAATGAATGTCATCTAAATGCACCATGTAAATATTGCCTATTCTATGTCCTATGAGCATTATTTGATTTGTTTTAATGTTTACAATTTTGCAACCACTTTTATCAAATAAAACATTAAAACCCCTATCACATAATTGACTAATGCTCAACAAATTATGTTTAAGACCGTTGACAAACAAAACATTTTCAATGTAAATAGAAGAGTGATTACCAATGGAGCCTATTCCTTCAATGTGTCCTTTGGAGTTGTCACCGAAAGTTACTACTCCACCACTCTTAGGCTTTAGTTCCACAAATCTACTCTTGTCACCGGTCATGTGTCTTGAGCATCCACTATCAAGGTACCAAGAATTTTTGCTTGAAGCTTTAGCCTTGTAGCAATGTCCCCCTACAAACAAAGAAATTAGGTCTTGGTTTTTGGTACCCAAATCATTTTGGGTCCATGAGAGTTAGCCATCAACAATTTGGTTCCCTTAGGAATCCAAGAAGCAATAGCATTCAAATCATTAGAAATAATGAGTTCTTTAGGAACCCAAACACTCCTAACTCTATGACCTCTAGCTTGCTTATGAAAATTTCTTTGTTTAGGTACAAAATGCTTTCTTTTTACATATTGGGATTTAGAGTGATTTCCTTTTTCAAAATTATTTTTCCCAATAGCAATAGATGTTTTAAGACTATCCACTTCCTTTGTGTGATAATCTTGAAAATCGGAAAGAAGTTTTTCAAGTTCAAGATTTTTAGTTTTAAGTTCATTTGAAAGATTAATTAGAAACAAAACCTTCTTTTCCAATTCGGAGTTAGTTTTTGAAAATGTCTCATTTTGAATTTTTAAATCGGAAATTGTTTTCTTGTTTTTCAAAATGGACTCTTTGTATTTTCCTACCAACTCATCATACACTTCTTGCAATTCATCATAAGCATCTTGAAGTTCCTCAATAGAAAAATCGAAATTGGATGAGTTAGAATTTACCTTTGGTTCATCATCGATGGCCATGAGACATAAGTTGGCCACTTCCTCATCTTCTTCGGAAGACTCATCGTCACTCCAAATGGCAATTTGAGCTTTGAGCTTGTTCTTCTTCCCAAAGCTTTTCTTTTTCACTTGAGGACACTCGGAACGAATGTGACCCGGTTTCTTGCATTCATAGCAAGTAATTTGGTCCTTCTCCTCTTCCTTGCTTTTACTCTTGAAGTCTCCCTTTCTAATGAATTTTCTTCCTCGATTTGACTTCATAAACCGAGTAAAGCGTTTGGCCAACATAGCCATCTCCTCATCTTCATCCTCACTAGAATCGCTTTCTTGTTGTGAGGCCTTTAGTGCAATTCCAACTTTCTTCTTCTCAACTTCCTTCTTCTCCACTATCTTCTTCTCTTGTTCTCTTCCCTTCCTCATAATCTCATGTGTGAGTAGAGATCCAACAAGAGCATCTAGCTTGAGAGTCTTCAAATCTCTAGCTTCAATAATGGTCGTTCTCTTGCCATCCCATGACTCCGAAAGAGAATACAACAACTTTCTCACTAGCTTGTCTTCGGGAATGATTTCACCGAAACCCTTCAACCCGTTGACAATAACCGAGAACCGATCAAACATCTTGGAGACACTTTCTTCGGGATCCATCTTGAAGTTCTCATAGCTTAGATTGAGTAGCCCAATCTTTGTCTCCTTGACATCACTAGTTCCCTCATATGTTGTCTCGAGGGTGTCCCAAACTTCCTTGGCATTTTCGAGTGAAGACACCTTGGAGTAGATATCCGGACCAAGTGCATAAAATATAACATGAAGAGCTTTCTCATTGACGTGCATCCTTCTTCTTTCATCATCGGTCATTTCGGCTTTGATCTTTGGGATGAGCCTTTCTCCATCTCTCCTCATGGGAATGTATGGACCTTCTTCAACCACATCCCACACCATATAGTTGGTAGACTTGATGAAGAGCCTCATCCTATTCTTCCAATAAGGATAGTTATCCCCATTGAAGAATGGTGGCTTGGTGGTGGATTGGGACTCATAGTTGGAGGTGGATGCCATTGCTTGACTTGTTGTTGATCAAACTCTCCAAGAATCGACTCAAGAGGGTTGTAATCCTTCCAATGAGTGTAGCTCTGATACCAATTGTTGAGTTGATCGAACACTTGCAAATGGCCAAGAGGGGGGTGAATTGGCAATTAAAATTTTGGTGAAGAGAAAGATTGAAAATAAAAATGACACAAGGTGTTATAGTGGTTCAAGTTCTCCAAATGAACTCTACATCCACTACCTTAGCTCCCACTAAGGATTTTCAAACAATTCACTAATTGAATTCGTCCCCTTTTCTTGGATGAGGAGGAAACCTTACAATTTCGATTAAGCTTTATACCCAAAGCTTAATCCACTCAAATACAAAGAAAGAATTTTGGTAAACTCAAATGTTTCCTCTCAAAGGATATTTGTCTACCCAATTACAATTTGAACAAACCCAAACTCACAATACAGTTTGACAATTTGAAAGACAAAAAGTTGAGTACAAGAATATGACTTTGAATAGCTCAAGGGTTTGGATTTTTTGCTTTGATGATGCTTGAATGTTCAATAGTTGTTGCTTGGTCAAATGAAGCTTGTTTTTATACCCTTGCATTGATTTCTAGCCGTTTGGGTAGTTGGGATCATCAATAGAGCCGTTGTGGACATTTTTCCCGCATTAAATGCAGCTCTGCAGCCTACCGTATCGGTACTCGGGAAGGGTGTATCGATACCTGCATCAAAGAGGAAAGAGCCGTTGTGCCTGAAAACAGAGCGTATCGATACGCTTAGAAGGTGTATCGGTACGGTTTTAAGGGCCGTATCGATACAGACTTCGTATCGATACGGTCCAAAGTTACTGGAATCCCAAGCTTTGTTTGTATGAAAAGTGTATCGATACGCGTACCAAGCGTATCGGTACGGTATAACTACCTTTTGAAAATTGGGAAACCAACCAACTGACAAGTAACGGTCATATAATTAAATGCCCGGATTTTTCAAAGATATGCTTAGCGTATCGATACGGTTACCATGCGTATCGGTACGTGTTCAAGAAAAACAATTGCCCAGATGCATATCGTATCGATACGGTTTTAGTGCGTATCGGTACGGTATGTTCAATAACATTACAGTGACTAAATAGGGCATCGATACGCTATGGGTATCGATACTCCTGGGCGTTTTTGCATACTTATGCTTGGAAAACATAGAAAGGGACTTTGAAAAATATATATGATTTAGGAATAGGTCTTTAATTATTATTTTGTTTAAAAACACTTGTCAATTGTGAGACTTTAAAGAGTACTTAAAAATTTATTTTTTTGCAAATTAGTCCTTAAGTTTATGTGTTATATCAAAATCAATTTTGGTTTTACAGAGAAACAAAAGAGTTTAATTTATCGAGAAGTGATATCGAAAAATACTGAATATAAAATAACGAAGTTTCAGGGTTAAGAAATAGGCCGGTATATATCTGTTCGGTAGTGCATGTGTTGCACTGTATAAAAACTCATGTTCTGTCGTCGTCCCTGTCGCGACAGCACCTGTCGCAGCAGCAGTCTGTTGTCGCGGCAGTGATCACACAACTCTGTACTTCAAGCTTGGCAAGAATCCCTGCTGTGACTTGTCGTATCCCTAGGTCCAAGTACTGGTTATGACACTTCTCGGATGATACCTTCTGGCGTGAATCAAATGGTGAACACCAATGTTGTTGATTTCTTCCTTAGGCACTTAACCTCGTCCTATCTCTAGGTCCGAGATAGTTCAATCATAAACTGGAGAACTCGCACTTATTCCTTTCGTATACTTAACTATCCTAATATTAAGTAAATAAATAATCTCACAATGCTCTCCCGATACTCTTGCAAGATGTTGAAAACCAGAATAAGCAAACTTGAAGTTTTATTTCAATGAACAGAAAATTCCTAAAAACAGTACAATCCTTGCAATTACTTTACAGAATCAACCCTTAGCCCTCAGGGAAGTTTAGAACATGATAAGAAGGGGAAAACGACAAGGGTTTGGGGGAAGACGGCTAGAGAATGAGATATCCTTCCCTAGGTCGAATTACATGCCTTTATATAGGCCTTGGGTTCAATTTTTCTAATAAGGTAAGAATACAAGTTTAAACTAAAGTAAAACTCTAATTAATATTAAATCTCCAGAGTAGATGCCTTTAATTCGTCTTATTTTCTTGCTTTGGGTTTCTTCCTTGAACCTTGGGCTTGGCCTTCATTCTGATCTAGGGCTCAGAAAAATATAGGAGCGGCCTACGACAGACTGGCTTGACTTCCTCTATCTGTCGAGCTCCACTTCACTTTTCCCTTCACTATTGCTGTTGTCATGGCTGCCACGGCAATGGCCACAGCAGTGTCGTTCTTCTCGACTCCAGTCCTATGTTCCAGCTCTGCTCCATCACTGTACTGAGTCTGCCACAGTAGCTACCTGCAAAAATAGCCAAAATTAGTAGAAATTGTGTCATTTTATCTAAATGTGATGTATGTGTGAAACTTTACCTAAATGCAATGAATTATGCTTGAATGCAGCATGAATATGGGTTAAATAGGGGGTAAAATATAGAACTTTTACACACTCAACGCACCCCCAAACTCAAGTTCTTTCTTGCCCTCAAGCAATTATTACCTAACTAAAATGAAAGCTTTTTGGGTTGGCTTAAATCAGTGAACCTTTCATTACCTACCACTTATTCTCTATCAAGAGCAATACCTTGTCGGGCATTTTTGGATTGATTCGGAACCATGCTATAATTCTTGTGAGGTGTGTGCAGGTTTTGTGAACAACTATTTTTCTAGACTCCCTTAGTATACTAGAATAGTTATGCTTACAAACTTGAGTTTATGCCAATTCCATTTTTTCTGGAGGCAATTCTTAGGCTCCTTTAGTTTTTCAGACTCTTGATTTAACTGCATCTTTTCTGGAGGCAATTTTTGGGCTCCTTTAGTTTTTTCTGACTTAGCTCAAAAAGAAATCTCCTAAAATAAGTGCAAGGCAGTTTTGCATGCAAATGAGTCTGAATAATTTTCTTTCTTTTATTGTTTTCCTAGAGCAAATGATAGGCACCTCTAGGGGCAGTTTCAAGTGGGTAAACATTCCTATTCCGGTGTACTAAAGTAATCTAGATGGCATAAGAGTCACAAAGAGTGTTATACAGATTATAATCATATCAAGGCTCTAAACAGATCCTAAAATTTCCTAAAGGCACTGTCACGACATCGTATGTCGTGGCAGGTAAGTTCAGTTCAAAGACTTAAGCCAACTGATTTTTTTAAGCAAAAATAAACTAAATATTACTAACACTTAGACACAATTTTAAAACCTAAAAGACATTTCATTACTAGAGGGATGCCACCCCCAAACTCGAGGGTTGCATTGCCTTCAATGCATGATGACATGGAAAACAAAAACAGAATTAAAATACATCACAAATATATAAAATAGCAAGACGACAGAAATAAGATAGAAACCTAATTTGAAGAGCTGTCATCGCTGCTGCTGCTGATCTGTAGCTACCGGCGGGCAGTGACCTTCATTGTAGGGGCTGACAGAATGCTAGGGGAGGCAGATGCAGTTTTCTTTTTGGCCTCCCTTGACGGCTGGATACGAGTGGGTGAGATCTGGGGTAGCTTTTCCAGCACACTTGTTCCTCATCTTCCAAGCTGTTGCTGGCAGACTTGCCCTGGCCGGATGGTCCTTCACCAGTGTTGGGCTTCTGCCTTTTCATAGGAGTGAACTCCTTGGAAAGGTTTCTAGCAACAGAGGGCTCCCTGTCAGAGTCTTTCCAGACGGGGGATGATGAGAACCCTACGAAGTAGTAGTCATCGAATTCTGGCAGCGGTTCTTTTTGTTTTTCACCTCTGGCAGAGGCAGTGGCAGTGTGGCTGCCGCCTTCAGTTGTCGCGGCTGGGGTTGGAGTAGATGCAACATATGGTGTCCTTGGTGTGGCAGCAGGAGTAGGAGTAGGTGTAGGGGCAGGAAAATATTGTTCTGGGAAGGCAGGGAATGGTACATTTGCAAAATTTAAATTATTATGAATAAATTGTAACGTGGCTGCCGTGAAGTCACTTACGAAACTCATCAGACCAAGCTGCCTTTCCTCCATCTTTTTGAGTGTGGCCAGAATCTGAGTGGAGGCATCTACTGGATGGGCTGCTGCCGTTGGCTGCTGTTGCTGTATCACGGCAGGTTCTGTTTGATTGGGCTCTACCGGCTGCTCTGCTGTGGCAGCAGGGTTGAAGAAGGACAATGGGGTTGCTGGTTTCAGTTCCACGAGGCTGAAGATGTTACACTCCGTCCATCCCTTCCCTCGGACTTTGAAGTCTTCGGCGATTTCCTTGACGTTGTGCCCGCGGCAGATTTTGGTGATGAGGTATGGGAAGACAAGAGGTCCCGACGGTCGTAGAGCACATTCCAAAATCCCCTCCCTTATGTACTGGCCGATATTTATGGGTCTTTCATTAATAATTGAATGGACGAGGGCTAACCTGGGTCGGTCAATGGTACTGTTGTGGGAGGAAGACATAATGCGTTTCTTCACAAAATGATTCCACAATTTGGCCTGTGGAGTCAATTGAGCTCTTTTCATCGTTCGTGAGTGTTTTGGGTCGGTGTTCCATTTTGTCCCCTCCTCTGTGAGTTCTACCATTACCGCATCATAATCTGCCGGCGACAGACAATCGACGAATCTCTTGTGTCCATTCTCCTTTTTGCTGACATAGATGCCATAGAGAGTGTTGATGTAAGCAGGCTCGAAAGTAATTTCTTTACCTTGCACTGTCACGGTCGTGGTATCCCTGCTGTCGACGGCAACGTAAAATTCCCAGACCAACGTGACGTTCATTTCTTTTGGTTGGGCAGCAAACATCTTCCATTTGAGGGCCTTGATTTTTTGTGCAATAAAAGGTTCGAGCCTGAGGTCTTTCGTGTGTTTAGTGTAAAGAAACCCTCTTTCTTCCCACATCTCCCTCTTCTAGAAGGAGTGGTAATATCTGTCGGTGGAGTCGGTGGAGGCGAAGTGGTTTGGGATAGCATTGTGGCTGGGTGTGGTGCCTGCTGCAGCAGAGCTAGAGGCAGCACTTCTACGAGTCTATCTGGTGGTCATAGTTGCAAGGTCTGTGGAAAATAAAAAGAATTTTGAGATCTAGAGAGAAAGCAAGTTGAGAGAGTAAAAGTGATGTGAAAATGAATAGTGAATGGGGTTTATATAGATGAATGGTTTTCTGCCCGTTGGAGCTATAACGGCAGGCGCGAATAATGGGGCCAGCTGTTATGTGGTTTCTGACGCATCTGTCAAGAGTTTTCGTGTCTGCTGCGCGTATGTTACGCGTTTGTGTGTCTGCCGCGACAGCGTGGTGACAAGCTGTGACGACAGACTCATCCTTTCGGCTTTTTGGGCTACTGTTGAGATGGTGGGTTGTTTCACTTCTTCTCCTCTCCTTGTTTCCCTTATTTCCTAAAAATAATTAAAATCAAACTTTAGTTCTAAAAATAAAATAATTCTTGATCCCTAATAAATAAATAAAATACATAAATAAAAAAATAAAAAATAAAATTAAGTTAAATTAGGGATGCCTTGAGGGGCATCTCCTAAAGTAACCACCTCATGCATCCTTGGGGCTTCAGTCCCTTGATAATGCTTTAGTCTCTGTCCGTTGACTTTGAATTGGTGACCGTCTTTTAAGGATTTGATCTTGATGGCACCATGGTTAAAAACCTGCACAACTTGGAATGGGCCAGACCATCTAGATTTAAGCTTTCATGGGAAAAGTTTCAACGTAGAGTTAAACAACAACACAAGCTGCCCTGGGCAAAACTGTCGTGGCAACAACTTCTTGTCGTGCCATCTCTTAGTTTTGTCTTTGTAAATCTTTGCGTTGTCGTAGGCCATTGCTCGAATTTCTTCAATTTCATTCAAGTCAAGTAGCCTCTTCTATCATGCCTTATCTAAGTCCATGTTTACTGCCTTGATAGCCCAGTAAGCTCTGTGCTCTATCTCGACAGGTAAATGACATATTTTTCCATATATAAGCCTGTAGGGCGACATTCCCAATGGTGTCTTGAATGATGTTCTGTAGGCCTAGAGTGCATCATTAATGTGTAAAGACCAATCTTTTCGAGTAGGTTTAACCATCTTCTCAAGAATGTTCTTTACTTCCCGGTTGGGTATTTCAGCATGTCCATTGGTTTGAGGGTGGTATGCTGTTGCAATCAGGTGCTTTACTCCGTATTTTCTCAAGGCAGCAACTATTACCCTATTGTCAAAATGTCTACCTTCATCACTGATGATCGCCATAGGTATGCCAAACCTGGAGAAAATGTTTTTGTGCAGAAATCTCTGAACAGTCTTGGCATCATTTTTCTGTGTGGCGATCGCTTCAACCCATTTGGATATATAATCCACTGCTAGTAGGATGTAGAGGTTCCCACATGATGTTGGGAACGGTCCCATGAAATCGATCCCCCATACATCGAAGATCTCGACTTCTAAAATGTTTTTCAGTGGCATCTCATGTCTTCTTGAGATGTTCCCAGTCCGTTGGCACTTGTCACAGCTTTTGTACAATGCTTGGGCATCCTTGATCAGTGAGGGCCAATAAAAACTAGAATGCAAAACCTTGGCAGCGGTTTTGTTTCCACCTAAGTGTCTTCCATATGAGGAAGCATGTCAGTGGTAAAGCACAGCTTCCTGCTCATCCTGTGGTACACACCTACTGATAATTTGATCTGCACAATGTTTGAAGAGAAGAGGTTCGTCCCAATAGTAATGTTTTACATCATTTTGGAACCTCTTCCTTGCTTGGTAATTAAGTTCAGGGGGTAGTACTCCGCTAACAATGTAATTAACGAAATCAGCATACCAAGGAAGTTTAGAAAACTTACCTGCCGCCATGGATGTCGCGACAGTGCTTGTGGCAGTAAATAGCTGCTCATTAGGAAAGGTCTCCAGTATGTTGGTCTTATCTGTTGGTAGACTCTTTCCCATCTCTAATCTCGACATGTGGTCTGCTACTTGGTTCTCTGTCCCCTTTTTATCCTTGATATCAATGTCGAACTCTTGCAGTAGTAGAATCCAACGTATCAGTTTAGGTTTTGCATCTTTTATCGCGAACATATACTTCAGTGCTAAGTGGTCTGTATAGACCACCACCTTTGTTCCAAGTATGTATGAACGGAACTTGTGGATTGAGAACACCACTGCTAACAGTTCCTTTTCTGTTGTGGTGTAATTCACTTGGGCATCGTTCAGTGCTTTGCTTGCGTAATAAATTACGTGGAACAACTTGTCCTTTCTCTGCCCAAGTGCTGCCCCTACAGCGTAGTCACTGCCATCACACAAAATTTCAAGTGGTAAACTCCAGTCTGGTGGCTGTACAATCGGGCTTGTTACCAGCTTTTCTTTCAGGATTCTGAATGCCTTAGTACATTCAGTATTGAAGTCAAAGGGACGATTCTGCTCCAATAGGTGGCATAAAGGCTTGGTAATCTTCGAGAAATTTGCAATAAACCTTCGATAAAAACCAGCATGCCCTAAGAAACTTCTAATTCCCTTGACTGTGGTGGGTGGCGGCAACTTTTCAATCACTTCTATCTTTGCTCTGTCTACCTCTATGCCGCGACAGCTTACCTTGTGGCCTAGGACTATCCCTTCATCCACCATGAAATGACATTTTTCCCAGTTTAAGACCAAGTTCGCTTTCTCACATCTTTCGAGCACCTTCTATAGGTTGCTTAAAAAGCCTTCAAAACTGTCTCCAAAGACGGAAAAATCGTCCATGAAAATTTCCAGGAAGTCCTCCACCATGTCAGAGAATATCGCCATCATGCGCCTTTGGAAGGTTGTTGGTGCATTGCAGAGTCCAAATGGCATTCTCCGAAAAGCATAAGTGCCGTATGGGCAAGTGAAGGTAGTTTTCTCTTGATCCTCCGGTGCAATAGCGATCTGGTTGTACCCCGAATAACCATCAAGAAAACAATAATAAGGTTTCCCCGCTAATCTATAATGAATTTGATCAATAAAAGGTAAGGGAAAATCGTCTTTCCGGGTAGCTTTGTTAAGCCTCCGGTAATTCATACAAACCCTCCAACCGGTCACAGTCCTGGTTGGGATTAGTTCGTTCTCTTCGTTGGTCACCACAGTTATTCCTCCCTTTTTAGGAACACACTCACCGGGCCCACCCACTTACTATCCGAGATGGCATAAATTATTCCAGCATCGAGCCATTTGATGATCTCCTTTCTCACCACTTCTCGTAAAGCATCGTTTAAGCGTATCTGAGCATCAATGGTCGGCTTATGATCATCCTCTAGGAGGATTTTGTGCATACATAGTGCCAGACTGATGCCTTGGATATCAGCTATCGTCCATCCAATAGCCTTCTTATGCTACTGCAGTATCCCAATTAACTGATGTTCCTGTTCCTGCATTAACTTGGAAGAGATGATTACGGGCAACATATCATTTAAACCAAGAAAAACATATTTAAGCTGCCCTGGCAGGGGCTTAAGATCTAAAACAGGTGGTTCTACAGTTGAGGGCTTTTGGATTATGTGTTCATTCGAGGTATAGTTTAGGGGCTCAAATAACTTACTTGGACGATTTCCTATCCAATTTACCTCCTCATGACCTTCAATGTCGGATATGTCTGAACCGAAGGAGTTGCTGCCGTCGTTGCTACCGTGACAGTCTTCTAGATGACTATCGTGGCAGTGACCAAATTTAATGTCATGGCAGCTCGACCTGATGCAGGGTTGATCAAGGATTACTTCAGTGATGGCTTTGCATTCTTCTTCTGCATCAGCATGTTTAATTGCCTGGAGAACATTGAGCTTGATCTCTTGATCATTTACTCTCATTGTTAGTTCTCCCTTCTCTACATCAATCAGTGATCTACCTGTGGCTAGGAAGGGTCGCCCCAGGATGATTGGTGCGTTCTCATCTGCTTCACAGTCTAAAACAATAAAGTCAGCAGGAAAAATGAACTTATCCACTCTTACCAGAATATCTTCGATCTTCCTTTCTAGTTGTACATAAGAGCGGTCTGCCAGCTGCAGCATGACTTTCGTGGGTCGTACTCGTCCAATACCTAATTTCTGAAACACAAATTTTGCCATTAAATTTATACTAGCACCTAGATCACAAAGTGCCTTACCCATGAATTTGTCACCAATTATGCAAGGTATGATGAAGCTCCCAAGATCCTTCTTTTTCTAGGGTGGATGTCTGTGCAGAATAGTCATGCATCTCTTTGTCAATTTAACCGTTTCAAATTCCCCAAGTCTGGATCTTTTAGACATAGCATACTTGAGAAATTTCGCATAACCGGGAATCTGCTTGATGGCCTCTAACAGCGGTATATTGATGTGGACCTGCTTAAAAATATCATAGATCTTTTTGAGTTGGTAATCTTGTTTCTGCTTTTGCAACCGCTGTGGAAAAGGAGGTGGAGGACGGTAATCTTCCAAACGTCCTTCACATGGTATCCGAATTTGAGGAGACTTAGGTTCTTCAGCATCCTTTTCATGCTCTTCTGTCCCTTCTGCTGCCATGACAGGTATGTCGGCAGCAAGTTTCTCTTCTTCTGCAGGGGCAGTGTTCGCGGCAGGTGTTTCTCGGGCTGGTTCCCCAATCGGTACGGTTTTCATCTCCAGCCCTTGCAGTTGTTTCCCACTCTTAGTTGTAATAGCTTTGCACTGCTCATGTGTGGGTTTTCTAGCGACTTCAGTATCACTAGGGAATCCTCCGTTTTCTCTTGGCTTAATATGCTGGGAAACCTGGCCCATCTGTGTCTCTAGTGATTTCAGTGTAGCCTCATGGTTAGTCATTCTCATCTTTGTTTCGTCCATGAATGACTCAGTCTTCTTGACGAAGTGATCCATGTTTGCCATGTAAGCTCCTGTCTGTGACATAAATGTGGCCAGTGGCTGCTCCAATATACTAGGTGCGGCTTCCGGCCGCTGTTGCGGTTGCTACCGTGTCAGGATTTTGGGTGCCCCTGGTTTTTGTTGTTCTGCATCTGAGGATTTAATGCATTGTTCGGATTGCTCCAGGAGAACTTGGGATCTTTGCTCCAGTTGGGATTGTAATTGTTGGAGTCGTAATTTCTCGGCTTGTTGTTATTTCCAACATACATCCCTTCCTCTAGCTGTAACGTTCAGTCTTCCGAACTGTGATTCCCACTGCAAGTTTCACATACCTCTTCTGCAGAGTAGACATGTTTTGAATCTTTCTTTAGCAAATTTTCTACTACCTTTGTGAGGTACGTAACCTGTGTCTTTAGGGAATTGTCGGCTTCATAGTATTTTACGGCTAGCACTCGTTTACCTCTCCTTGCTGTAGGGAATTTCTCTTCATTCTTTGCTAGATTTTTCAATACTACCATGGCTTCGTCTGGATCTTTATCGAACAGCAGTCCATTCACTGCTGAATCTATTCTCATCCGAGTGTGTGTGTTGACAGCATTGTAGAACTTGATGAATTGATTCCATACGGGAAATCCATGCATTGGGCAATTCCTTAGAAGAATGGTAAACCTATCCCATGCCTCGTGCATTGGCTCATCATCTTCCCGTTGAAAAGTAGCAATTTCATTACGTAATTGCTCAGATAAATGGGAAGGATTAAAACAAAATAAAAATTCACGAGTGAGATCCGCCCAAGTTTGTATTAAACCCGGCTTTAGTTTGTTCCACCAAGTTTTCGCTCTGTCCCTCAGTGAATGAGGAAATAACCGAAGCCTCAGTATCTCCGGATTTACTCCTGGTAGTCTAAACGATCCAAAGATTTCTTGGAACGTTTTCAGGTGTTCTCTGGCATCCTCTGTAGCAGCACCACTAAATTGGCCAGCAGAATTGATCATGCTGAACATCACAAGTTTCAGCTCGAAATTTTCAGCGTCCACGTCTTGCAATGTGGTCTCCAGTTCCACATGATCATTGATCATGTAATCACGGCAGGACTGACGTGCGGCCTCGGCAGCATGCTATCCATTCCGTTCATCTATGGGAAGATCTTCAGGATTCCTTGGGCGATTTTCCCTGTTATGCATTGCTTCTATTTGTTCCTCAAGGTTATCGTTTCTGGCTATCTAATGGCGGACTCGGTTCTTGAGATTGTACGTACGTTCGATATATGGATCTAATTCGTGCTCAGGTTCTTTGCCTCGTCTACATCTGCGCATAAGCAAACAAAAAACCTTGTGAAAAGCACATGGTAAATAGTCCCAATAAAAACAGAAAAATTAAAAAGAAAGTGCAGTAAAGGTAAGGGTAAAGATATGTTGCCAGTCCCCGGCAACAACGCCAAAAACTTGTTGCGTGGCAAATGTCCTATCGCAATGTAGTGCAAGTGTACACGACGCAAGTAGTAAAGTGATACTCAAAGTATCGAATGTCGAATCAACAGGGACTGGAAATAGCTTTATCCTTGAATTGCTGCACAAGAGAGAAAGAAAAGAGTCTAATTTATTAAGATGTGATATCGAAGAATAGTAAATATAAAATAACGAAGTTTCAGGGTTAATAAATAGGCTGGTATTGATCTGCTCGGTAGTGCAGGTGTTGCACTGTATAAGAACTCATGTTCTGTCATCGTCCCTATCGCGGCAGTAGCATGTTGTTGTCGCGGCAGCGATCACACAACTCTGTACTTCAAGCTTGGCAAGAATCCATGATGTGACTTGTCCTATCCCTAGGTCCAAGTACTGTTGATGACACTTCTCAGATGATACCTCCCGGCGTGAATCAAAGGGTGAACACCAATGTTGTTGAATTCGTCCTTATCCACTTATCCTCGTCATATCCCTAGGTCCGAGATAGTTCAACCATAAACTGGAGAACCCGCACTTATTTCTTTCGTATACTTAACACTCCTGATATTAAGTAAATAAATAATCTCACAATGCTCTCCCGATACTCTTGTAAGATGTTGAAAACCAGAATAAGCAAACTAGAAGTTTTATTTCAATCAACAGAAAATTCCTAAAAACAGTACAATCCTAGCAACTACTTTACAGAACCAACCCTTAGCCCTAGGATAAGTTTAGAACATTATGAGAAGGGGGAAAACGACAAGGGTATTATGGAAGACGGCTAGAGAATGATATATCCTTCCCTAGGTCAAATTATATGCTTTTATATAAGCCTTGGGTTCAAGTTTTCTAATAAGGTGAGAATACAAGTTTCAACTAAAGTACAACTCTAATTAAGATTAAATCTCTAGAGTGGATACCTTTAATTCGTCCTCTTTTCTTGCTTTGTGTTTCTTCCTTGAACCTTGGGCTTGGCCTTCATTCTGATCTAGGGCTCAGAAAAATATAGGAGTGGCCCACGACAGACCGGCTTGACTTCCTCTATCTTTCGAGCTCCACCTCACTTTTCCCTTCACCATTGTTGTCGTCATGGCTGCCACGGCAACGTCCTTTTTCTCGACTTCAGTCCTGTGTTCCAGCTCAGCTCCATCGCTGTCCTGAGTCTGCCACAACAGCTACCTGCAAAAACAACCAAAATCAGTAGAAACTGTGCCATTTTATCTAAATGTGATGTATGTGTGAAACTTTACCTAAATGCAATGAGTTATGCTTGAATGCAACATGAATATGGGTTAAGCAGGGGGTAAAGTATAGAACTTTTACAAACTCAACATGCGCTGTTGTCGGGGATTGGCAACAACAACTACGTTTGAATTTTTGCACTCCTATTTAATTTTTTCACATTAAATCTCTTTTCATTTATTTGCCAAAAGAAAGCCTCTTTGTTTTCTTGGTGTATGTCTCGCCAGGGCAGCAAGGTTGGCAACAACATCTACCTGAGGAGGGGATGACATGCCCAGATGAATAGCCAAACACAAAGACCCTCAGGAAGTGGTCATGCTTGGGAAAAGTGCAGCCCGGCATAGCCTAATTTTTAGTTTTTATTTATTTTTATGCATTAGGATTAGATTTATTTTTTATTTATTAAATTCTTGTATTTAATTTATTTCAGGTTCGGAATGAAGTAAATATTGAGAAAGATTAAAGAATAAAGGAGAGGCCTAACTAGCAGCCAAAGCAGCCCAAGGTAGATAAGCATAACGACTAGTGGCTTCATAACGGCTAGCCGCAACATCTATATTTTGCCACAACGAGCGGAACGGAAATTTGTTTAATGGCTAGATTCCTGTTATTCGTGCCAGAATAATTGTCGCCCGTTGACAGCGTGCCCGCCAAGGCAGTGGAGAGAAGTGGCTATATAAAACCAACTATTCCCCTCTAATTCTTCACTTTGCTTTCTCCTTACTCTGAATTCTTTCTACAAACTTTGCTTCCAAGATTTCCCTTGTTTATTTTCTTTAATGTTCTTTATTTTCTTTCTTTAGGAAATACAACCATACCACAACTATGGCCTCATCACAGCAACCCGTTGCCACCTCCAAAACCTCTTACAAAAGGTTCTTGAACTCTGCTATCGAGGAGACCTACAAGAAACACTATAGAGAACGACAACTATGGGAGGAGATGGGTTTCCATTATACCCAGTCTAATGGAGATTTTGTCTTGGAACCCTCTCTATTCGAAAGGATCCACAATATGGACTGGGATCAGTTCGCACAACAGCCAGAAGGAATTAACAGCAACCATATGCGAGAGTTCTACGCCTACAGACCGACATCGGCAAGCCCTTTCGTGTACGTCCGCGGAGAAGGTTTCAAGTTTACTGCTGACATGATCAACAGCTTCTATACCATACAAGTTAGCGGAAATCCACACGAGGAATGGGAGTCGTACATAACGGTGGCTGACTACAACAAAATCAAGAGGGAGATCTATAAGCCAAACACCAAGTGGCTAACATGTAAAAACAACGGGTCAGTCAACCGCCATGATTTGCTACCAGAGGCCGCCCTTTGGAGTTACTTTGTCCAACGCCGCCTGATGCCTTCCACATACGGATCAACAGTAAACAGGCCAGGGCTCACCCTTATCTACAGTATAATGATAGGCTGGAAGATCAACGTTGGCGAGATAATCATTAAGGAGGTCTATGCCCACGCAGAGAAACCAAACGATAAGGGACTCCTCTTCTTCCCTACACACATCACTGGTATGTGTGCCAACTTTCGCGTGCCTCCAGACCTCAAAGACAAAATTCTTCATGCCAAGGAAAGATTGGACAAGAAGCGTACGCCAGCAGATGATGCATAACGCGGAGCCAAACATACCTTCCTCCACCCAGCCGCTGTCCCAAGCTGCCGCCACCCTAGCCGCAGCGGGCAGTACTGAAGCTACCCTCCCGTTCGAAGTGATCCCCCTACTGCGCAACCTAGTTGAAAGTTGCCAAAGGATCGAGCACAAGCAGGTGATCTTCACCTAATACGTAGCAGACGTGCAGGCGGCCTTTGTGGCCCACTTGCTAGACAAGTACCAGGACGCCGGCCCACAGTTGCCCGCCTTTCCCATGGAGTTAGCAACTTCCAAGCCAATCCAGATCACTCCAAGACCAGCTGCCGATAAAAGCGAGGGGTCGCACCATCGCCACAAGAGTAGAACCTCTCCAACCCCTATCCAACCATATGAACTAACCTCTTCATCCGAATCAAAGAAGGAGAAGGAAACCACTGTTGCATCCCCATTAGCAAAAGGGGCTGCTACCAAAGACGCCGGCGACTCAGACATGGAAATCTCATACTCCTTTGATGACGAACCAAAAGAGGAAGATAGAAAGAGAAAACGGCCAACAACAGAGCCCCAGGTCGAGGAGCTAAAAAACAATCAAAGAAACCCACCCCCAGCCGCATCTAGCCACCATGTACCAAGAAGAAGAGCCCAACTGATATACCATCTGCTGGCGCCGCCTCGTCTTGCCCGCCTCCTTAGCATCCTCCTCTGACGCGGCAGCAACATAGGGGAACTCCCTTAGTTTATTGCACCATTTTTATTTTATTTTCTTTTTAATATTTGTGTTTTATTTTATTTATTTTTTATGTTTTATTTTTCTGTTTTTAATTTTTCTTTTTATATTTTATGTCTTGTTTTTAATTTTTCTACAGGCATTGAGGACAATGCCAACCTTGAGTTTGGGGGGAATTAGTCCTCTTTGTTTTAGGTTCATTTAGTAGCATTTAACTACATATGTAAATTCTGCCCCTAGCACTTAATGAAGTAGAATCTTTTAGTTGAAAACTTGTGCCTATGATAGTTTAGCCAACTACTTATATTCGCATCATACTAAATTTTTTTTTCTAACTATGGGAAGAAGCATGAAAAAGCCTTAGAAATTTTTGTCTTTCTGCCAACTATCTTTACACTTGTCTGTTAAATGCTGAATTTTCTCTTGAGTTTTGAGTTTAACACTCCCTGAAACAGGCTCTAGGAAGAAAGATTAAATACGTTTAATTGAATACAGGCTTGCCGCCACGGCAGCACAGGGCAGCATAGGTCTAATCCCTAGAGGTGCCCGAAACATGCTCTAGACAAAAAGATTAAATACCCTAGAGGTGCCTGAAACAGGCTCTAGAAAGGATCATGAGCAAGGACATTCTGCTGCTATCAAATTCCATGAATCTAAACCAAGTGACGGAAACATTAGCAAGATTGAATGAAATTCTTCACGGGATGACTCTATTCAAAGGGTTCGAGGTTTCTTAGAGTGCACCTATCTTAGCTTCCAACGTATCAACTCGTATCCTTTCTAGTAATTTAATTATTTTAGGCATTCTTTGTTAACGTAATTACCTCAGCATGGTTAGCATGAGCACAGACCTGCACACACTACACTGGCATTAAGAAAATTAAAACCTAAGTTATTTCATAACATTCCCTATCACTAATATAAAAGCAGGTGTCACAGCCTTGAGCTAAGAAATCAAGTTAAAGGCTAATGTTTTTTTTAATTTTGTGCTAAGGGCGGTTTACTAGCTAGGTTGCATTGCTTGAGGACAAGAAATAGTTCGAGTTTGGGGGTGTGTAGAGTGTCCAGGAGTTCTATATTTTGTACACATTCCTGCCCGTATTATTGTTGTTCTTAAGCTCATTTAGGCATATTTAGATGCATTGCATGCATTATAACAACATCTTCTCTTTTACCATGCTTCTATTGAATATTTTATGGTTGGTTAAGAAAAGTTACTGTTTTAGTTTATTTTATTTTTTCAGGTGTTGTAGCAAGAGAAGGAGAGGAGAGGACAGGAGAGCTGGAACAAAAGGAGCTATACTGAAGCAGTTACAGATGCCGCCAAGGACGCTGCCGAAGCAGTATTGCCGCTAAGTACCGCCCGGGCAGGAGTTACACCGACTTAGCCAAGATGGGTCGCGATTTAAAGAGGGCAATTTTCTAAGCCCAAAGAGCCCAGTCTTTCAATTTTTTGAAGCCTATAGCGACCGGTAGAGCTTATCCAAGACTGATAAGTATGAGCACTTATCCTTACTTGCGGAAGATGGCAACGTCCAAAGAGTTCATAATTAAAGTATAAAGGAGTCTGTATTTAATGTAACTTGCTTTTAGAACTCCTACTTCAAGGAGGACTCAAACTTAGGCCGTGAGCCTTATATATACCCAATGTATGTAAGGGTATAGGGGCATGGTGACGAGGGTGAGGGGATGCGAGCCTTAGCAGCCGCACAACAAGATTGTAATAGTTTTGAGTTGTTTTCAATAGAATTCCAAAGTTTGCTTAATCTATGCTCTTTGTTCTTTCAATTAGTCTACACCAGTCAGTTGAAGAGAAAATCCTATTTGTCGGGCACGAAAGTGCAAGGCTCACGAAAGAGTTAAGTAAAGTCACAACATGCAAAGGCGTGACTAACTTGGTTCTACACCAGTCCACAAGTTTCAGCGGCTATGAGGGATCACCAATGGAATGAACTTACCTGTGTTAGGTTGACACTGAGATTGCTGGGTATTGCCTACATCACGTGAGTGTTCGAGCATCCTAACCTAGAAATAGGAGGGATCACTGTCGACTATCCCGCTGAACTTTGGAATGTCTGCCAGACTTGCCGGCAAGAAATCTTTCTGTTCCACCTGTCGAGACAGTACACTTTTGCAATGCCAGTGACCTGCTGTGGCCGCGTGATAGGGTCGTAGTTTGCCGCCTGCCATATCACCGAGGCAGCAATTCATGGCAGCGCAAAACATGCTCAGACTTTACAATGAAGTCCACATGCTATTGAGCTACATTTTTCTTACCTACTCTATCACCCAAATCTCTTTCTATCATTCCTCTCATCACTATCTTTATTTTATTTGTGTTTTTATATTTCCACATTTTGAGATTTAATTACGCATTTACTAAATCTTTGTGCAGGAAGCCATTCATAGGAGCTACTCCAATCCCTATGGGAGAAGATATCTTTTATACTATAACTTGATAAGAGTATGCACTTGCGCTCATAAATGGAGAACACCTAGACGTTCTACAGTAAGCATAATTGAACATTAGTAAATAGGGTGTAACAAAACGGGTAGGGATGTTCCGAAACATTTTGTCATTGGTGACCTCTATTTTGATACGGGTTCACAGCATATCGAAACGAGTCAAAGTCTAAGTCAAGGGTAGTCAACACGTACCGATACGGGTGCTCCTATATGGATACAGTCTAAGAATGAAAGTCAACAAGATAGACCATTTTCCTCCCGTATCGAAATGGCCCTGAGCGTTTTGATACAAGGTTAGTTAAAAGTGGTTCTTTTATGAATGAAATGAATTAATATGTATATTGTAATGTTTGTGTGTGAAATTGACTAAATGTTATTGAAAAGTTGAAATTTTATCGCACCGATCACCGCACTGTTCATCGGTAACACGTTCCGACCCAATTCTCTATGAGGCCGGGAAAAGGGTGTTACAGGACGTTTTAGTTGGGACTGCAGCCTACACTTCCAACTTGGTATATCCTCTTGAATGAGTTCAAGATGAAGTATATCAGTGAACTTCACATGGATGAGATGATATGTAACACCCTAAAATCCGGTCTAGTCGAAATTAGGTTCCGGTGATCAGAAATTTCATATTGATAAAATCCAAATATTGTATCGGCTAGTTAATTTTTAATATCAGACTCTAATTGAGATAAATTATTGTCATTGGACCCTATCGAATAATATTGAAACCTATATAGTGGCTAAATTGAGAAAATTGTAAGTTGGAGGGCAAGACCATAGTGTAGTGAGAGTTGAGGGACTAACCTTGCGATTATCCCCTCCTAAATTTCTAATATCAAACGTCGGACAATCTAGTGAAGTTACTTCACTTAAAGGAAAGTTAAATTGAATAGGAATATGTATTTTACATAAACAAAGGAAAAGGAATAGAGAGACTTACCCGAGATATTGAAACAATCACCTCCTTTGTCATCATCTTCTTCCTTGAAGCATACACCTCCATTGGAGATAGCTTTAAGCTTTGCTTTTCCTTCGTTTTATCGATATCAAATCATTGCTATCGATCGAGTATGCTATATTCCTCAATCGGTTATTGGAATACATGGATGAGTTGGACTAAATCTTAAGTTAGGGTTTTGATCATCCATGGATATTTCATCGTTGTTGTCTGTGTTGAAATCGGATATCGATTTTGATATCGTTGTATTGATTTTGATATAGTATTATCGATCCTAATAGTCTCACTATTGATTTCCTAGCTCAAGACAAAGAAAAGAAACATCCATCATATTCATTGAAGGCTAGGAACAAGGGAGTTGTCATTCGAGAGTCGTAGGAGCATTGGATTCTAAGGTGAGTGTAGTCAGAGTCTTGGGATTAGGCGAGGAGCCTTTTTCGAATCTGTTATTGTTATTTTCGGTTATATCAATAAAACAATATCATTGAAGAGGATGCATTTGGTTGTTAAACAGATTCATTGGCAAGTATCGGAAAGTTTGTTCATAACCATCAAACATAGATATTGACATTGAAATTATTAAATATTGATACCGAGTCATGTTCACTATTAGTAACTTTAGAGACATTGGTTATTGGAATTATTATTCATTATTGACATTGGTTATTGGAATTATTATTGATTAATGACATTGGTTATTTGAATTATAAATGATTATTGACATTGGTTATTTGAATTATAATTGATTATTGACATTAATATTGAAACCTTGGATTTGAATGGACTTTGGATACAATTGGCATGCCATAGAATTCATGAGCTCAGTGTACGGGTTGACTACGGTCCTAGCGCTACGACCTATATTAATTTGGCGAGGCGAAGGGATGTGTTTGGTTTTAGTCATATTGGTGAGGCGGAGGAATTGGACCATTCATTGATTTGGCGAGGCGTAGGAATTTGTTTATCCACTATCTTGATTCAATCCAAGGATTATTAATGAATATGATTAATAAACATTGTATATGAAGATATTGCATTGACATTGATGAGCATGAGATTATGTAAAACTTCACACTTTGTTATTCATATTGTTGTGACTGCCTCACTAGGCAATATATGCCTAACGTGTCTTATCGAATGCATTTTAGGTTGAACAAGCAACCCTTTTGAAGATTATACAAGTCGTGGCAAGACAAGCCACTACAAGCCAAGTAATGTAAATTGTCCTTAAGAACTCCTAAGAAGGTGGCAAAGTAGTTGAACTAGTCTTGTATGCCTATTTTGTTATGCCTAATATGTGTAATAGATGAAATGTGGTTATGAGCCTAAAAATGATTTTTGGCTTGGCTAAAACTTGGCAAAAATGGTATATTTGGCTCATAAATGTCAAAACCTAGTAAACGTATTCATATGGTGTTGAAATTTGACATGTAGTAGTTATAACTATTAAAAGTTGTACGTAAAGTTACATTGCATTTGGACATTTTTTTAGTAGGTCAATTTGATTAAAAACCAGCAAAAATCTGTCATTATAGATCAGGCTGTATCGATACGGTTAATGGCATATCGATACATGTAGGCATAATTGAACTGACAGATCAGGGCATATCAAAACGTTTTAGAGCCATATCGGAACATTTTTGCTACTGGAATTCACTGTTTCGATACGGGTCTATAGTGTATCGAAATGGGTCAAAGACAAGGTCAAATGGAGTCAACATGTACTGATACAGGGCCTGCCCGCATCGATATGGTCTAAAGGAAAAAGTCAGCTTAGGCTAACCATCTTACATTTGTTTTTAACAGTCTTGATGTGTTTTGATACAGGGTTAATTAAATTAGTTAAAAGGGCTGAAACAAAAAGTTTGCAATGTTCTCATTTTGGTCACTGAATATTGAATTAATAAATTGATTGAGTAAATGGACTCCATATTGTATGAATTTTTGCAGGCTTATTAATATTGCAATGAATTTCATTATGGTATAGTCTATTGCATCGAAGGACCTCTAACTTTGTAGATTTACAGATTAGTCCCTAAAACTTGTAATAGTTAAGAATTGGTCCTAAATGTTTAAATATTGTTTCAAAAGGAGTCGAATGGACTAAGATGTATTTCTCGTAATGTTTTTTTGTGTAATATTGATCAATTTTCGGTTAAGGAATGAAATTTTACTGCACCGATTATCGTATCGTTCACTAGTAGCACACTCCGACCTGGTTCTCGACCAGGCCGAGAAGGGGTGTTACATTTTTGGTATCAGAGCTAGAGTTTAGTCAATTGTAGGACTAATCAAAAGCTTGTTGCATTGCTATTGTGCTACTTTTCCACCTAGGAGTTATATATTGTGTATATTGTGACTTGTCGACTAATCTGATCTTTCAACTAGATATGTCTGAAACTAATGAAGCTCACATTGACGAGTTTGCCACCGGCTCCTCGACACATGGTGAGGAGGTTAGAGGAGGGAATCCTCCAAACCCACCACATTCACAGGATCCTCATGCTCAGGTTACCGAGCCTGCAGCACCTACTGCTTAAGGTACCGAGCCTGTAGCACCTACTACTCAGGCCGAACATTACAAGAACATGGCTGACATGTTCAAGCAGTTTATGAATGCTATGAGAGCTGAGCAGGTAGTACAACCCATCGCTCCGGCTATTCAACATCCTTGAGCTCATATCGATAAGCTTTCAGAGTATCGAGCTTACAGTTTTACTGGACAAAATGACGAGAACCCTGAAGTTGCCGAATACTTGTTGGAAAACACTTTGCAAATTTTGGATAAGCAACTTCAATGCTCGGACTAGCACAAGCCCGAGTGCGCCATCGATTTGCTGTCTAAAGAGGCACTTCACTGGTGGGAGACTACCATATTGAGAGTCCCTGAAGAAACTGTGACTTGGGAGTTCTTCCTTAAGGAATTCCGCAAGAAATATATCAGTGAGTTTTACCTTTCTAAGAAGCAAAGTATCTTCCTCCACCTCAAACAAGGTGGGCGACCGATCGAGCATTACATCCATGACTTCTGTATGTACTACAGATACGGTGTTGAGTACATTAAGAAGGAGGAAGAGAAGTGATGGATGTTTATTGAAGGGCTCAATGACGAATTACGCCATATGTTTACTGCCCTAAGCATTGCTGATTTTCAAGACCCAGTGAATCGAGTTAAGGCCACCGAAGCTGCACAGAAATCTCAACGAGCTAGTGGGTTTGGAAAGTCTGAGAATAGGTTTAGGGATGTTTCTCGACCTCTAAGATGGAACAAGAAAGGGAGATATCAATTCCCCAAGCGTAATGTCTATCCACAACCCTCACGTTCTAGAAATATTGAGAGGCCTCAGTCTGTAACACAGTCCTTCGCTCAGGCATCGTCGTTTGATAGCACTGGAGGTTCAAATCGAGGCAATGAACATCCAGTTTGCAATTATTGTCAGAATAGGCACCCGGCGGGTCAATGTCGTAAGAAAATTGGAGCTTGTTACTACTGTGGTGAGTAGGGTCACTTTATTCGTGACTGCCCTTTGAATGTAACCAAATCTACTGTTACACCGACTATTGCTGCCTCTACTGCACAATCCTTTTGATGTAAAGGATCAAAGCAAGGATCGACATGGACCTATGGAAGATCGAGTGGTTCGGGGAAACCATTCATTAAGCAAGAATCTAAAGCCCCTGCCCAAATGTCTCACGTGTGGAGCAGAGAAGAAGAGGATGAACCTGACGTCAATGTAGGTACCATTAAGCTAGATTCATA
This sequence comes from Hibiscus tridactylites, assembly GCA_958450335.1. Lineage (NCBI taxonomy): Eukaryota > Viridiplantae > Streptophyta > Magnoliopsida > Malvales > Malvaceae > Hibiscus > Hibiscus tridactylites. Next base: position 57,986,640 of record OY288267.1, on the reverse strand, counting down.
TCCTTTGTATGCATTGATTGACCATAGTTCTACTCACTCTTTTATAAGCACCATTATAGTTAAGAAGTATAGTATGTCTTTCGAACTAATAGCGTCAAAAATTTTCGTAACCAATCCCTTGGGAGATTATGTCACCGTAACGGTAGTGTGCAAGAATTTTCCCTTATTGATTCAAGGGATTCCTTTTCCGGCCAATCTATTGGCCTTACCGATCCACGAGTTCGATGTAATCTTAGGCTTAGATTTGCTTAGTGAGCATCAAGCCTGGGTAGACTGCTGTAAAAGGAAGTTGTACCTCTGAGGTCTCGGTAAAGAAAGTGTTGTTTTGATGAAAGCAATGAATCCTTCATTGTTTGCATTGACATTAGAAGCTAAAGATGAATCACAATATCGAGACATTGACACTATATGCGAATTTCCTGATGTCTTCCCTGATGAACTTCCAGGATTGCCCCCAACCCGTGAAGTGGAGTTTTGCAACGAGGTGCAACCTGGGACTGCTCCAGTTTCTATTGCACCACATCGTATGACATCTATTGAATTAAAGAAGTTGAAAGCTCAAATTCAGGAATTATTGAGCAATGGTTTCATTCAACCGAGCTCTTCGCCATGGGGAGCACTGGTTATCTTTGTAAAGAAGAAGGAGGGTTCTATGGGATTGTGCATTGGCTACCAACAGTTGAACAAGGTAACCTTCAAGAACAAGTATCCAATGCCTAGAATGGATGACATATTTGATCAACTAAAGGATGCCTCTGTGTTTTCCAAGATCGACTTATGGTCGAGCTATCACCAAATGAGAGTTAAAGAATATGATGTACCGAAGACTACTTTCCATACAAGATATGGACACTACGAATTTTTGGTAATGGCCTTTGGGTTAACCAATGCACCGGCGGCCTTTTATAGTTTTGATGAATCGGGTCTTTCGACCTTATCTCGACAAGTTCATAGTGGTGGCATTTTGATCTATTCCAAGAATGTAGCGGAACACCAAGATCATCTTCGTATCATGCTTCAAACCTTACAGGAGAAGCAATTATATGCGAAATTTTCCAAGTGTGAGATTTGGCTCATCGAAGTTGCATTTCTTGGACACATTGTGTCGGCTTCGGGGATTTAAGTGGACCCGAAAAAAATATAAGCTATTGTAGATTGGCACCCACCGAAGAATATTGGCGAAGTTAGAAGCTTCCTTGGGCTTGATGGCTATTATAGGAGATTTGTGAAAAGGTTCTCTATGATAGCCGCTCTTTTAACTAAGTTATTTCAGAAAGAAGCTCCTTTTCATTGGGCCAAGGTTCAACAACGAAGTTTCGACCAATTAAAACAAGTGTTGACCCATGCACTGGTCCTGACCCAGCCCGAGTTAAGATAGGACTACATAGTTTATAGTGATACATCGCACTTCGTGTTAGGATGTGTATTGATGCAAGAAGGCAAAGTCATTGCATATGTTTCGAGACAACTTAAGCCGCACGAAATGAATTATCCCACTAATGACCTTAATTGGCCGCAATTGTCTTTGCATTGAAAATTTGGAGACATTACCTCTACGGAGAGAAATGTTACCTCTTCACCGATCATAAAAGCCTCATGTATCTATTGACCCAAAAAGAGTTGAATCTTCAACAAAAAAGGTGGATGGAACTCCTTAAAAATTACGATCTTGTCATTGATTACCATCCAGGCAAGGCCAACGTTGTACCTGATGCACTCAGCCGCAAACCTTTGCATGGTATGTATTGATAGTGAATATAGAGTAATATGTATCATATGACACATTGACATGTTGTAATATTGTTGCCTTGTAGCCCCTTGGGCAATTAATGCTCACTTCCGGCTTCGGAAGCATTGTTGTCTTGTGGCTAAAATCCAAGTATAGTCTACCATCGTTTCTGGAATCAAGGATTTGCAAGAGCAAGATCTTGAACTTCAATCTAGTGTCTCTGAGTTATTGGACAACCCCGACTTCAGAATTAATTCTGAAGGGCTCTTGTGTTTTCACGATCGGGTCTGTGTACCTAATGATGAATCTCTTCGCACTGATATTCTCCTTGAAGCTCATTTGAGTTCTCTTTCGGTTCACCCCAGGTCTGTGAATATGTATAAGGACTTACGTGAAATTTATTGGTGGCTGGACATGAAGTAGGCCATAGTCAACTATATTTTCAAATGCCTTTTTGTGCCAACGTGTTAAAGCAAAACATTGTGCTCCTACCAGATTATTGCAACCTATTGATCCACCGAAGTGGAAGTGGGAAAAGATCACTATGGATTTCATTAGTGGTCTACCTTTAACTCTCGCGAAGCATGATGCCATATGGGTCATTGTAGATCGTGTCACAAAGTCAGCTCATTTCATACTGGTTAGAATGGATTACGGTCTCCTTAAATTAGCTTACTTGTACATCAAGGAAGTGATCCGACTCCACAAAGTACCTAAGTCTGTTATCTCTGATCGAGATCCCCGATTGCATCCTAGTTTTGGATAACCTTACAAGGAGCTCTAGGCACCAGAGTTAACCTTAGCACAACCTTTCACCCTCAATCTGACGTCTAGTCAAAAAGGGTCATACAAGTATTTATCGAAAGACTCTTCCACTGAAACCTTAGAAATCTGTATTATTATTGAACCTTCCTATACAAATCTTGGAAGATATGCTCCGTACATACATCATCAACTGTGGTGGATCTTGGGAGAAATCCCTACCCCTTGTTGAATTCGCCTACAATAATAGTTATCATGCATCAGTTCAAAAGGCCTCGTACGAAGCATTGTATGGTAGACGATGTTGAACTCCATTGTGTTGGTCTGAGCTTGGTGAAGGCAAGGCGTTGGATCTTGACTTACCTTGGGAAATCGAAGAGCGGGTCACCATCATTCATGATCGTTTAAAGGCTGCTTTTGATCGACAGAAAGCTTATGTTGATCTTAAAAGATGAGATATCGGGTATGAAGTTAACGAAAAAACCTTTCTTAAAGTATCACGGTGGAAGAAGGTCTTGAGGTTTGGTATGAAGGGAAAATTGAGTCCCCGATTCATTGGACCCTTTGAAGTTATAAAAAGAGTTGGCCTCATGGCATATCGATTATTGTTGCCCTTTGAATTGAGTAAAATCCATGATGTTTTACATGTATCAATGCTCCGAAAGTATCATTATGATCCTATGCATATTGTGGAACCTGAATCTATAGAAATTCGACCAAATCTATCCAACGAAGAGGAACCAGTTCAGATTCTTGCAAGAGAAGTCAAGAGGCTTCGCAAAAAAATTGTACCGTTAGTTAAAGTGCTTTGGAGAAGCCACACTATTGAAGAAGCTACCTAGGAACTTGAAGAGACCATGAAACAAAAATATCTACATCTCTTCGGTTCAGGTAAAAATTCGGGGACAAATTTTTCTTAAGGGGGGAGATTTGTAACACCCTAAAATTCGGTTTAGTCGAAATTAGATTCTGGTGATCAGAAATTTCATATTGATAAAATCCAAATATTGTAATGGCTATTTAATTATTGATATCAAACTCTAATTGAGCTAAATTATTGTCATTGGACCCTATCGAATAATATTGAAACCTATATAGTGGCTAAATTGAGAAAATTGTAAGTTGGAGGTGAAAAACTAATGTTTTGATATAATAATTGAAAAATATATTTGGACTAAATTGAAAAGATTTTAAAATGGTTTTAAGTCCAAACAACTGTTTGAAGAATTTTTAAAGGGGTTTTAATGCGTTTTCTAAAGCCAAACTTTACAAAACCACCCAGGAGTTTCGAAACACCTTGCATGTCAAGGGGTTGGTGTCCCGTGTCTCCGTCCAAGTACCCTAACGATCGAGGAGGTTGGTGTCCCGTCTCTCGCTAGTGGGTTAAGCGTCTAACTGATACATGGGGTTGGTGTCCCCGATGGTTGTTACTGTACCACTTGGTTGTTATTGTACAAAATTTCGGTTGAGATGGCTTGAAGTGTTGTGTTAACACTTGTTCAATCCGTGTATCTGATATGGTGTTTTGAGAAATGAACTTGTTTAATGATCACATGTAAGCCAATATAATTGATGATGTATCATGAGATGGTTTATGATGTATATTGTGATTTATACATGTTTTACTGTTTAAGCTTTGCATATGCTAGTTATGCATGGGAAGGCGTAAATTGAGTGTTAGCAATGGGACTTGTTGTTGATTCATGATACATGTTGCATACGGTTTATTATGCTGATTTTTGATTAAGGAAAGTGCATGGTTTGAAAGGCATGATGGTTTTCAACTGATGATTTAAGTTAATCGAAATGAGATTTCAATGTGGGCTTGGAAAATGGTTTTAATGCTTTGATGGTGTTTTGTTTTCGAGCACTCCTCACTAAGCCTTGTGTGCTTACGCTTTAATTTGTCCATCAATGTAGAGAATTGAGGTTTTGGAGGCAGCGTGGAGCGAAGGATCACAAGAAACTTCATTTGAGAATGTATATTTCGGTTTAGACTATATGTAATAAGGGCAATGGGGGGGGTCCCTTGTGTTTTGGGTAGATTTGTGTAAGCTCTCTATTTATGCAAGTGTTCATTGATGTTTTAGACTTGTAAATGGCCTATGGTTATTGGTTTGTGCCTTGCTATGCATTTTGCTATCTTGCTTGGCTTGTTTACTAGGTTGCATGTGTTTAGTTTACCGTTGTTGGAAATTGCCATGGTATAATGTTGAATATGCGATGAATGATTGATGTTTGATGTATGGATATGTTACATATATGTTGGAAGCATGCTTGAGTCATTATTTAACACCCAAAAATGGGGCTAGTCGGAATTGGATTCCGATGAAAGGAATGTTGATATTAAAATGTTCAAATATCGTATCTTTCTTATAGATTATATTGTTAAGGCACCTTAATTGAACTTATTCTTAGTTAGGATCTCCTTGGAAATGCCTAAGATGATGTTTTCGAGCTAGGTGTTTCAATACAGTAAGATCCGTACCAAAACTGCCTAGGTAAGGCGTTTCGAATTGATTATAGTGCGTTCCGATACAAATCCAACGGTATTAACTGACTTTTGGACTTTTTCCTATTTGTTCCGATACAATTCCACGTGTTTCGAAATGAGTCTCCTAATTTGAGTCTGTTTGAAGGATAAATTAAAAGGAAATGAGGAGGTGATGACTCACCTGCTTATTGCTGCCCCTCCCCACGTGGAAGTAGTCTAAAAAGATGACTTATAGTTATTTCTATAGTTGGTTTTGATAAGATATATAGAATATAGATAATATATATTTAGCAAACCCTTGATAGGAGGAAACCTTTTCATTGGCTAGGTGTGAGGTGAGTAATGATTAAATCTTGGCTCTTCATAAATGAATAAAAAGAAAGGCTCTATCCCTTGTTTTAAGTTTCACCGAGACCAAAACTAATCTTTTGCTAAAGAAAATAAGCTCACACCTCCATTGTCATCCTCTCCACCAAGCTCAAGCACACACCTCCCAATTTGAGAGGTATAAGCTTAGGCTTTCTTTAATTTAAGAATATCAATTCATAGCTATCGAACGGGTAAGTGGAAGCCCTAAGTAAATCATCGATTATCTTGATCATTGAATGTCCAATTTTAAGCTTTAAGATAAGCTTTGTCTAATAGTTATTCAAGTATTGATATTGTAATACTGATTCAAAAAATTTCCTATTGTTTACCTATCTCAAGAAGTGGAGAAAAATCATCCACCTTCATCGTCAAAAGCAAGGTGTAACACCCCTTCCCGGTCTGGACAAGAACCGGATCGAAAGGTGATACCGATGAACAACAAAGTGAACAGTAAAATAAAATTTCATTTTTATACTCAACATCTAAAATAATAATATACAACAATGGACTATCACAATGCATCTTAGTCCAGTTAATCCTTATGAAGTAATAATTAATTATTTAGGATTAATCTCAAACTATTACAAGTTTTAGGGACCAAACTGCAAATTTGGTAAATACGAGGTCCTTCGATGCAATTGATTATACTACAAAGAAAATCAATACCTTATTAACAGGCCTACAATGTTTCATACAAACTAGAGTTCATTTACCCATTCAATTTAATCATTCAAAGTTCAGTTACCAAACTGTGAACATTGCAACCTTCTATTTCAGCCCTTTTAACTAACATAACTAACCTTGTATCGAAACACCTTAAGGCCGTTTCGAAAAAGGTGATCGATGGTCAACTTAAGTTGGCTTGTCCTTTAAACTGTATCGGTACAGGAAAGCCATGTATCGGTATGGGTTGACTCCCTTTGACTTTGACTCGTTTCGGTACCCTAATGACCCGTATCAAAACAATGAATTCATGTAGAAAAATGTTCCAATACTGACTCAAATCGTCTCGAAACGCTCTGTTCTTAGAGTCCAATTATGCCTAACCGTTTCGATACGCCATCACCCGTATCGATACAACTTGACCTGTAATGACAAATTTTTTATGGTTTTTAATCAAATTGACATGCTAAATGGTGTTCAAATGCAATGAAACTTTACAGACAACTTTAAAATGTCATAAACTATTGGCATGCCAAATTTCATCATGAAATGAATACGTTTACTAGGTTTTTACCTTTATGAGCCAAATATGTCATTTTTACCAAGTTATAGCTAAACCAAAAGTCATATTTAGACCCTTAACCACTTCTCATCTCTTAAACATATTAGGCATAACAAAACATGCATATAAGACTAGTTCCACTACTCTGCCACCTTCCTAGGAGTTCTTAAGGACAATTTACATTACTTGGCTTGTAGTGACTTGTCCTGCCGTGACTTGTCCGATCTTCAAAAGGGGGTCAATTCTTTAACCTAAAATGCATGAGATGAAATACATTGGGAATGCAATGCCTAGTGAGGTAGCCAAATACAACACGAACATCAATGTATGAAGTATATATCTATATATGATCTCATGCTCATCAATGTCAATACTTATGCATCCAAATCCAATGTTTAACATACTAATCTCATCATTAACCCTTGGATAGAATCAAGATAGTGGATACATGAATTCCTACACTTGGCCAAATCAATGAATTGTCTAATCCCTCCACCTTGCCAATATGACCAATATCAATACACATCCCTCTATGTCGCCAAATCAATATAGGTCGTAGCCTTAGGACCGTAGTCCGCCCGTACACTGAGCTCATGAATTCTATGGCATGCCAATTGTATCCATTGTCCATTCAAATCCAAGGTTTCAATGTCCATATCCATATTTAATGTTCAATGAGAATCTCAATGACCAATGACTTCAATATTATCAATAGCAAACGTATTTAATTAACAATATGCCATGTTTCAATGTCAATGTCAAAATCAATATCCGATGATTTCTTTACACTATTTCTATAATACTAACCATATCGTTGACAATGCATGATAGTGATGCCAATAACTATGCTCGATATTCAATAACAACTTACCGACACTTACCAATGAATATGATTAACAATCCAATGCGACTTCTTCATTGATATTGATATCGATATAATCAAAAACATCGATAAAATATTTTGGAAGGCTTCTCACCTAATCTCGAGACTCCGACTACACTCACCCTAAAATACGATGATCCTACGTCTCTTAGATGACAATTCCCTTGTTCCTAGCCTTAAGTGAATTTGATGGATGTTCCTTTTCGTAGTCTTGAGTTAGGAAATCAACAGGGAGACTATTAGGATCGATAATACGATATCAAAATAAATATAACAATATAAAATTGATATTCGATTTCAATATAGATGACAACAATGAGATATCCATGGATGGTAAAAACCCTAGCTTATGATTAAACTCAATACATCCATGGAATTCCAATAACCAATTGAGGAATATAGCTTACCCGATCGATAGCAATGATTTGATATCAATAAGACGAAAGAAAAGCAAAGCTTAAAGCTATCTCCAATGGAGGTCTATGCTTCAAGGAAGAAGATGATGAATATAGAGGTGCTTGCTTTCAATATTTCGGGTAAGTCTCTTGTTCCCTTTTTGTTTATCTATCTTTTCTTTTATTGTGAATTCTTAACCGACAGCTTTCCTTCATAAACTGATCCACGTAGGTGGAAATATAATTGTGGAGGGGCTAATCACAAAATTAGTCCCTCAGCTATCACTGTAGTATAGTTTTGCCCTTCAACTTGCATTTTTCTCAAATTAGCCACTATATAGGTTTCAATATTATTTGATAGAGTCCAATGACAGTATTTTAGCTCATACAAAGTCCGATATCAATTATTAGCTAGCCGGTACAATATTTAGACCTTACTGATGTGAAATTTCCGATCACCGAAACCTAATCTCGACTAGACCAGATTTTGGGGTTTTACAACTCTCCCCTCTTAAGAAAAAATTGTCCTCGAATTTTTACCTGAACCGAAGAGATGTGGATAATGTTGTTTCATGGTCTTTTCAGGTTCCCAAGTGGCTTCCTCAACAGTGTGGCTCCTCCAAAGCACTTTAACTAAGGGTACAATTTTATTGCGAAGCCTCTTGATTTCTCTTGCAAGAATCTGAACAAGATCTTCCTCGTAGAACAAATTCGGTTGAATTTCCACAGATTCAGGTTCCACAATATGCGTAGGATCGGAACGATACTTTCGGAGCATCGATACATGAAACCATTGTGGATCTTACTTAATTCAAAGGGCAAACAATAATCGATATGCCACGGGGCCAACTCTTTCAATGACTTCAAATGTGTCCAATTAAATCGGGCACTCAGTTTTCCCTTCTTGCCAAACCTTAAAAACTTTTTCCACAATGATACTTTAAGAATGGCTTACTCACCAACTTCATACTCAATGTCTCTTCTCTTGAGATCAGCTTAAGCCTTTTGTCGATCAAAAGCAGCTTTTAAACGATCATGAATAATAGCAACCCGCTTTTAACTTTCCAGGAATAAGGCAGGACCCAACATCTTGCCTTCACCAAGTTCCGGCTAACACAATGGAGTTCTGCACCATCTACCATACATTGCTTCATATGTGGCCATTTGGATTGAAGCCTGATAGCTATTATTGTAAGCAAACTCAACAAGGGGTATAGATTTTCCCAAGTTCCACCAAAGTCAATGATGCATGCTCGAAGTATATCCTCCAAGATTTGTACAGGAAGGTTCAATAACAATACAAATTCTAACGTTTCAATGAACAAGTTTTTCTATAATTTCCTGGATTACCCTTTTTGACTGGTCGTCAGATTGATTGTGAAAGGATGTTTAACCCCCTTAGCCTGGCCTAGACGGTTGACCCCAACTACGAAGATTACATGGGGAAAACCAAAGTCAACCCGAAAGTCAACCTTGATTAACGACCCTTTTTTTCCTTTTTTAACTTGTCTAGATGCACATTAATCCTAGGCATACTCTTGAGATAAGCATACTCAAAAATCACAGCAATCGGAAAGCAATAAGGGACTCAATTGCACAATATACGAATTTAGGGACCAAAATGTAAAATCTAAAAATTTAGAGGACTTTACTAATTTTTAAGATACCATTATGAAATTAGTCAGGCCATATGCTTCTCTGTCATATTTCACCTCAAACGGACATCCCAAACTCAAGCAATTGCAAATACAAAGTTCAGGACTAAAACATAAAGATTGCAAAACACAAACCATACAAATCAGTGCCCAACTGTCAAGTGTTTCGAAACGGGAATTGTCCATTCCGAAACGTGAGACCGTTTCAAAACCTGTTCCGAAACAGGGCCTGGTAGTGGCCAAAGTGTTTCGAAACACCTCTACCCGTTTCGAAACGCCCAGGCCAATTCATGCACCCGTTTCGAAACAGGCAAGGGTGTTTCGATACACCCTGCCCAGAAACAACAGAAAAACCTAATTTTACACATCCAAACACCATGAAACATACTTTAAATCAATCCTCAACATATCAACAACAGGCCAAGCATCATAACTACCAATTTGCATTAAAATCTAGATGCAAACAAACCGTAGGTACACCAACTCTTTCAACACATCCAACACTTGATCATGTCTTTAAAACAAGAAGCATAGTATAACAACTTTTGAATAAGAAGATTCAGATGTTACAAAACGATAAACAACAAGATTCAAACCACAAACCAAATATGGTCAACATACTCAATCTCATTACACATCAATATAAAAGACTCTTCCCACATCGCCTTTATTATATATAGCTATTAACCGGGACATACTTCTCAAGTGGAGCTCTCCTTGAATCCCTTGCTTCTCGCTGCCCCAATTTCAATTATCTGCATTGATGGACACAAAGGAGCATAAGCACAAAATGCTTAGTGAGGAATGCTCAAGACCAAAACACCATCAATGCAGTAAATCATAAAACCCTCTTCAAAAGTAAGTGCAATTCGATAAACCAAAGCATTGTTTGAAAACCCTTTTTAAACAACATGCTTTAAATCATGCATTGCTCAATCATGAAAACCAACCCTTAGCTTAGAAAAGCTAAATAACTCACTCAAAGCACATACTTGCAAAACCATCAATTAAAACCTTTCCGAGCATGAACACCTTATGCAAAGTTAAACTCAAATTCCTTGGAAAACATTTCCTCTTCATAACATACTTTTCTCATGCTTAATGATCATTTCAAAGCAAAATCTTTGGAAAACCATTTGTTCCCTCTAACTATCTCATGCATTCAACAAATGCACAACACATGAACTACCAAAAGCAACATTTACATTTCATGCCTTTCTAGACAAGTCTTCACAAGACTTCAATGCATTAAAGAGATTCTATGCACATATACACCATTCACAAAAGAAGATAAACACTTGTTCAAGCTTAACAAGTAATACATGCACTCTTAAACCATTACACACTTCCAATGCATCCTTGCATCATTCCAAGCATCTCTCGCTTCATTACATTCGAGAACATTACATTGGCTTTCAAGTGATAATTCTCAAACCAATTCAACTCAAGACACAATCGGATACGCGGATTACAAGCGTTGTCCCACACGCTTCATACACACTACCGAACAACACAAGGTGGAGTTTACCGGTACAATCTCAACCCCTCAACACCCGTGATGGAGTTTAACGGTACAATCACAACCCCTCAACATCACTCATCGGAAGTTGTATAACTCACTAGCGAGAGCCGGGACACACCACAAGGCATACACATGGGAGCTACCTCAACCATTGTAATCACCTTAACCAAGCTCACACACGGGAGCAACCCTCCACCGTCGTGACGCTTAACAAGGTCCACCCACGAGAGCAATCCTCCATCGCGGTGACACTAATTTCCTCAATCGCTAGGGTACTTGGATTAATGCATAATCCAAAATGTTTCAAAGCTGGAAAACTCTTTACCACTCACCGATACACAAACTATGCCAGCCGACAAGCCTTCCAAGCATCCGAAACCTCCAACGCCACCTCTATTGCCTCCGGATTATTCTCCCCTGTTTTAAACACAAAACAACAAAGGATTAATGCATAATCATGCATTGAAATCACCAGCAACACACCTAAACTCGCTGCTCTACATAAATCCAACATTTCGACTACCAAACACAACCGAAATCACCTCCAAACTCTTCCAAAACTTAACCCAGCCAATATCCATCACTTCTAACCATTTTTAAACATCAAAAATGAACCCAAACTCGTCCTTATACCTCCAACATTAACAAAACACCAAGATCACCCCAAAAACCACCATTTTCAGAAGTAAAAACTTAGGAAAATCAACCTATTCGGGATTGCATTAATTAAACCTCCATTTCACATCATTTAAACATCCAAAATGTATCAAAAAGACATCTCAAAACAGAGCCCAAACATCCAATACGAATTTCTTCAAAATTAAATCCAAATCTTGAATTTTAAGCCAAAAATCAAGATTACAACTTTAAAACCTTTAATAAAACTCAATTTAAGGATTGAGAACTTGAGAATTTCAGTAAAGAACTGAGTATTTAGAGGGGAAGGACGTTCATACCTCTAAATGTAGATTTCTCCTTGTTTAGAGCCAAAATCCTTGAAAATTCAATAAGCAAATGAAGAGGATTTGATGTAGAAATAATTAGGAATCATTTGAGGATTGAAATCTCATCATTTGGTGTGAAAATCAAAAGAAATGTTGCTGTGGAAATGTGTTTGGCTGAAAGAATTTTGAGAGAAAATGAGATGAGAAAGTTTTCAAGAAAGTTAGTTATGAAATCTCAAAATTGGTTTTTCCCATCTTCTTTTAATTAATTAAACATTAAATGAATCATTAAAAATCAAGAAAAATCTGGAGAAATCAATCTTGGGTAAATTAGCTCCTTCAAGATTCAAAGTTTCAATCCTTACAAAACAGTCATGAACTTTTCAAAAATTACATTATAACTAAACTTCTCAAGGCAACCCACAAGGCAACACAGGAGACTTAACCACCACTGAACACTCTCCACACAAAACTCCACAAAACCAACTCCTCCACAAATCAACTTACACTATAACCCAACCCAACACCACTACACACTGTTCACAATTTCCAGAACACTCAGATGTTAACCACACCTTAACCTCTCACATTTTCGAACTGCGCATAGCCCCAACAACCTGAAGAACCTCCAAATTTTTACAACATACTCCACCTTAACTCATAACTCCCAAAACTCGCACACACGGTGACACCAACCCATCCAGTTCAGCCACCATGTGACCCACAACCTTCACTGCTTCTAAAACCCCTCGCAAAACTGCTCAACCTCTTCCAAAGATCACCACATCAAGCAAAATTTTTAATCAACAACTGCTTACTCAAACTTCTCAACGTATTGACGACATTCCTTCACATCCGCCACTATCATTACCATAACGACTCACCAAAACTACTCACCCAACATTCGAAATCCACACCGCAAAACTCCACCCTTAATTTGCCAATTGTTCCATGTACCCCTAGCTGACTTTAGAAAAGACTTACTTATACAAGATAAACAGACCACTTCTCACTAGAACCCGACCAACCAACAATGGCCCTTGAACTTACATTGCCTTTCCACTTCAAGCTTTGACTACAACACTAGCCTTACCAGGACACCACCCATTCTATACATACAATTAAGATTACGAAACTTCTATTCACCCCAGGCCAAACCTTTTCTACAACCCTCAACACAACCTCTTCTCAACTCCTCAAAGGTTGCTACGAGCCATCACCTACATAAACACCCTCCTATTGCCACATCAATGCCAAGTCACCTCAACACTCTGGAGACACATCCACTAACCTACAACATCACTTAACACAGAGAACTACCACATCTACCAGCTATTCATAACCACTTGACTAGTTCTAACTCCAACCGGTAATCTCCTCACCACCATACCGCTAAACTCTTTAAGCACCAAAATACTTCCCTCCTGTTAATTATACAAGATCGCAGCCACTATTACTGACAACTCGCCTACCGCCCTCCATTACTTCTAACATTCTCCTAGCACTGTAACAACTCTTAAAGCCCACCATCCAACCTAATCCTACCACAACACTAACGGACCCAACCAACTATTAGCAAGTGTGAACGTTCGTATGCATGGTCACCAATACGCCCTATCAATGCCTGTGTACATCTATGCAAAACCTCTAATGTCATGTCACATGTATGCATGTACCAACACATATATATAATATATTATATAACAAATGGTTTTAGCTGTGCATGTATGTCAGTTCACACCCACCAATAACATCCTCGGAGTCCGTCTAAGAACAACCTCTTGCCTCACTTCTAACTTGTCCAACTCTACCATCCTAACAATCCGCTAACTACAAAATACCCACTAAAGCCCTCTTCACACTAAAGTTATTTTCAAAACAACACCAACTACTACCCCAAACTTGCTAGCTATAAGACCATACCCACTACGCAAGGGAAAACCCAACCGAAACTAAACAAAGATGACTACGGCATAGATTACTTAACGAGGTTACCTGCAATCACCTCGCTGCCCCGGAGCTCCAACAGACAAACTCTTTTCCTCGCAGAACCATCATTCTCCAGGCACACCGCCGCAGCATCAGCCAACACCTTAAGGTCATCATCATCTCCCTGCGGTAAAGAACCTTGACTACCCCGAGCCAACTTCAAACAATTACGTCTCAAATGTCCAGCATACCCACAATTCCAACAAGATTCTATCCCCAAGCTCCTCACACCTTCCTGCCCTTCCTGCCACTCTCGAACCTTGTCTCAATCGCGCCCACGACCCTTCTGAGACCCTTTTGCTACCACTGAAGCTGATCTCACCACTTGAGGACAGTTTCGCTTCACATGCTCCTTAGAACCACAGTTCCAACAAACTCCCGCGCCCCAACAACCTCCATCGTGACACCTTACACAACGGTCACACTTCGGCAACCGCACTACCACTCCTTGGTCATATAGCACTTGACCTACGTCTGCACCACCACCCAGACTTCGATTCAAGCAAAACCTTCTATCACGTAGCCTCTGGCGCTGACCGCTCCCAAGGTCAGTATTCACAGCTCTCTAGTTTAAACTTTTCTCACCTTCATAATCTGAAGCCACAACCCCACATTGCTTAACCCTTGGAAATTTCTCTCCAAGGTACCTTTCATAAAAGACAGACACAAAGAAGCCCCAATCTATATCGTGGATATGCGTTGCCACCGCCACAGATGTCCACCAGACACAGGCGTCCCCCAACATCAATGAGACAACACTTTCCAGCTTACAAGCGTAGTCACACCCTTCCTGATCCAAAATCGGAATTACACTGGCTAACCAAGCTTCGAACGCCTCAGGTGTCAAACCACGATACTCCACAACTCCTAAATCATATAAACGATGTTTTGACAAACTCGCGTGTCCCACAGTTGACACATCCTCAGGCCTCACTTTCACCACAGCCTGAGATGTTCCCGACACCTCTTGTACCACAGGTGATGAACTCTTCATCACATAACCAACTTTCTCCTCCTGCCCTACTACCTCAACTCCAAGCACTGTAGGCTGAAATGAAACACCTCCACCAAAAGGTGAATTCCACGCCTTAACAACCCGCTCTAAAGTAGTGTAACGCCCCGGTTTTTGGCTTAGGAGTTTTGGGCGTTGACCGGTTCGGTCAAAGTGCTGTTCGAATCTAAAGAGGTTAATTTAGGAAAGCCTAGTTCGGGTTGCATTAAAAATATGGAAAAATGTTCTAAAATCATCTTTTAATATAATTAAGTGAACTGTGAAATCAATTTTGGAAAATGAGTTTTGGAAGTGTGACATTTTGGCTAGTGACCAAAATGTAATTTTCGAAAGTTTGGTGACTGTTTTATAAAGGGTTGAAACTTTGAATCTTTAAGGAGCTATTTACCCAAAGGGAGTTTCTCCAGATTTTTCTAAGATATTTTAAGTCTAAATTCTGATTTTAAAAGATATTAAAATTGGAGGGAAAGCCATTTGGCTATTTTTGGATTTTGTAACCAACTTTTCCTAATTTTCTTTCTCTCATTTTCTCTCAACCCAAACACTTCTTTTCCAGAGAATTGGTTCTGATTTCTTCACCTAAATCCCTCCTTTCAACTCTCATTTGATTCCTAATCAACATATCCTCAAAACCTCTTCAATTGCTACTTGTTTCAACAAGGATTTTGATTCCAAAAAGAGGAGAAACTCAAGTTTGGAGGTAAGAACGTCCTTCTCCTCTAAACTATCAGTTCTTTACTGAAATTCCTAAGTTTTCAATCCTTAATTGAAGTTTAATTAAAGGTTTTTAAGTGGTGAAATGGATCTTGGCTTATAATGCAAGATTTTGATGATTTTCGTTAGATCTGGTTAATCTGTGATTTGAGATGTGTTTTTGATGTTAAATGAACTCTAAATTGATAAGGAATTGAGTTTTGATTGATGCAATCCCGGATAGGTTGAGTTTCCTAAGTTTAGCTTGTGTTTCAAGGTTGTTTTTGAGGTGATCTTGTGGATCTGATGTTGCTGGAGGTATAAGGATGTTTATAGGTTGTTTTTAGATGTTATATGATGTTAAAGGAAGTGTGGTTTTGCTGGTTTGTGGCTGGGCTTTGTTTAGAAGTGGTTTGGATGCATTTTCGGTTGTGTTTGGTGGCCAAAAATGGTGTATGGATGAGAGCAGCGAGTTTAGGTGCTTTCATTGAAGCAATTAATGCATGATGATGCATTAATCCTCTGCTTTGATGTGTTGAAACAGGGGAGGCATCTTTGGATCCAAGAGTTGTTGATCCGGAAGCTTGATTTGGTGCTTTGGCTTGAAGCAAAGTGGAAATCGGTGAGTGAAGTTGGGTTTTCAGCTTTTAAACCAAGGTTTGAAGGTATTGGGAGCTTAGCTTAAGTCTAAACAACTTTGCTAAGCTCAAGTGTAAGTTTTCGGAATTTCTCTCTAGTGGTGGCCATGATTATGTTGTGATGCAAAGAGGTTTAATTGCATGTTTTAATTACTGTTTTGAAAGCATGATTTAGCATGGTTTTTGCTGATGATTGTAAGCCATATGTTGAAGGTAACTCTAGGTAGGAGTTCCTTGCTTTTGTACATTGAATAAATGTGGTTTGATGCTTTTAAATGCATGATGAACATGGCTTGGTTTAATGCTTTAAAACAGTGGATTAAATGATGAAAAAGATGTATATTAGCTAGTGATGTTTTGAAAAGGTTAAGGTCACTAAGGTGGTTAAAAGTCCTTGAGTGAGCCTTGTTACTTAAGAACATCAAGGTGGTTAAAAGTCCTTGGATGATTCTTGTTGCGGACACTAAGGTGGTTAAAAGTCCTTAGGTGATCCTTCCATGGTGTTTAAAAGTCCATGGGGCCAAGGTGTTTAAAAGTCCTTGGGGCCAAGGTGTTTAAAAGTCCTTGGGGTGATTCAAGATTTGGACACAAAGGTGGTTAAAAGTCCTTGTGTGGTCCTCATTCATGGTGTTTAAAAGTCCATGGCCAAGGTGTTTAAAAGTCCTTGGGGCCAAGGTGTTTAAAAGTCCTTGGGAAGTTGATGAACTTGTTTTAAGAAATGGAATGTATCACTTGAGCCAATATGACATGTTATGTTTATGTTGAAGCATGAGATTGCTTGTTTAAAGTATGCTTTTGAGCATGTGCAAAGGTTGATTTGAAGCATGTTTTGTAAACGTTTTTAATTGCATTATTGAATGGTTTTTAAGAGCATTCCTCACTAAGCTATTGCTTACGCTCTCCTCGTTTTCTTAATTCAATAATGCAGAGCATTAGAGTATCTTGAGGGCAGCAAGGAGGGCAAGCATTCATGTACAAGTAAAGCTCAATGTATGGAAAGTTTCATAAGTACTTTTTAGCTTTTGGGTAATTTGGCAATGGGGGACCAATGTGTATGTTTTGGGAGAGGTCTTGTACTCCCTAAGTATGTTGGATGATGATATGAATGTTGGTTTTTGGATTGGATCATTATATGCTTGTTTTGAAAGTTTTGTGCATGAATAGCTAGCTTGTGTAGGAAGCATGCCTATAGAATTGGGGCTTTTTGCATGTGATGTTATTTTGATGAATTGATGATGCAAGTATGCCTTAAATATGTTGAATTGCATGCTGGTAAAGTTTGGTGACATTTGGAGCATGTTTGAGTGATCAATTGCATGTTTTGGAATGCAATTGGAGCAATTTTGTGCAGGGCGTTTTGGAACAGTGTGCACCGTTTCGGAACGGGTGCCTTGAATGAACCCAGGCGTCCGAAACGGTATGCACCGTTTCGAAACGGTTTAGCCTCTGCCAGACCCCCGTTGCGGTACGCGTTGCGGAACGGCCCCGAGTTTCGAAACGGGCTCTGCCTGTTTCGGAACGGGTGACCGTTAGGGGCTGACATTGACAGTTAAATGTTTTGAAATGTTTGCATTTTGGGTCTGAATCTTGTTTGTGCAATTGCATGAGTTTGGGAAGTCCTTTTGAGCTGAAATTTCACAGTGAAGCATGAAACCTGATTAATTATAAGCTGGTAACATTAATTTAGGGTTAAGTCCTCATATTTATCAGAAATTACAAATTGGTCCCTAAAGTTGTAATTTGTTCAATTGGGTCCCTGTTTGATCTCTGATGTTTGTGATCTTTGAGTATGATGTTTGTGTGATCACAATTAGGGCTAATGTGCATCTAGACAACATTAAAAGGAAAAAAAGGGTCGTTAATCAAGGTTGACTTTCGGGTTGACTTTGGTTTTCCCCGTGTGACTTTCTTAATTCGGGTCAACCGTCTAGGCCGGGTTAAGGGGGTTACATTTGGTGGTATCAGAGCTGAGTTCTCGAGTAATTGGGAATGTTTGTATGCATGATTGAAGTGTGTGAGCTATGTATGCTTGTTGTGTGAAAGCATGTTTAGTGGCTTGTGATTTGGGTGTAATTGAATTGTATGTTGTGATGTAGCATGTTGAGGGTACCCATTGCCAAACAAAAGCTAATGAAATGATGTTGATTTTGAATGAAATTGAGCTTGAATACTTGGATTGCTTACCTTGCTGGGCCTGACTTTGTTTTATTTGTATTGATATTGCATGGTAAAAGTATGACACCACGTAGAGAGTTACGAGGTAATGTGCGAGCTGCGGCTCAGAATGAGAATGAAAATGAAGAGAACACGGGTAGTGCAATGTTACCCCCTCCTCCGCCTGGTGGTGGTGCTGGAGGTGAGAGAGCTGAAGCTGCAGCAGCTGGTGCTGGGGCTGCAGGACCAGAGGTTGGTCAGGGGCAAGCTATGCCTGATATGATGATGCTGGTACAAGCTATTGTGGGTGCTTTTCGAGCAGCAGTAGCTGGAGCTCAAGGAGCTGGGCATCAGGGAGATGCTGGAGTTAGACTACCCTTGGAGCGTCTGCGCAGTCTTGGTGGGACTGAGTTTAGGGGTATGTCTGCTGAGAGTTCAGAAGCTTGACTAGAGAGTACCAAGCGAATCTTGGGTCAGATGTGTTGCACGGATGTGCAAAAGCTGGGCTGTGTTGTGTCCTTGCTGCAGGACGATGCTTATACGTGGTGGACGACCACAATTTCTGGGATGGCTGAAGCTGATGTGACTTGGACATTCTTTCATAATGTGTTCAAGCGGAGATATCTTGGTGTTAGATATCTTGATGAGAAGAAACGTGAATTCATGACTCTTACCCAAGGGAGCATGAGTGTGGCTGAGTATGAAGTGCAGTTTGTGCGACTCAGTCAGTATGCACCGGAGCTAATTCCTGATGAACGGGAGAGGTGCGAAAGGTTTCGTTATGGTCTTATAACGGAAGTGAAGATGTATGTGCTGGCCACTGAATATGATGATTTTGATGTGTTGGTGGGCCGAGCCAAGGATATAGAGATGAATTTGAGTTTGGCTGCGAAAGGTGCTGGAGCAAGTTCTGTTAAGAGAGCTGCTGAGTATAGTTCCGGAGGTGGACGGAACAAGAGGGGACGTGATCAGAGGTATCAGTCCTCAGCTAAGAGGGGTGGTGGTGCACCTGCTAGGGGTGGTAATGCTAGAGCTGACCCTAGTGCTTGCTGGATTTGTGGTTCACGTGGTCACATGAAGCGTGACTGTCCTCGTGCTGTGAGGGAGGTGCAAGCTCCTGTAGCGGCTGCTGGTTTTGGGTGCTGGAATTGTGGTTCTGCAGACCACTTGAGGCGAGATTGTCCGAGGTAGGCTGGTGAGCAGGTACGTGCTCCTGTTGTTGCTGCACCACAGAGAGGTCGTGGGCGCGGCCGTGGTAATTTCCAGAGGCGTGAGGAAGGTGGTCGTGGAGTAGCCCATGTTGTGGCTATTCAGCCTGAAGGTGGAGGCCAAGCGAGGGTGTATGCTCAGCGTGAGGGCAGGAATGATGCGGATGTGATTGCAGGTACCTTTACTTTGCAATCCTTGTCATTGCTTTCTTTGATTGATTCTGGATCTACGCATTCATACATTTTGCGTGAGCATGCTGAACTGCTTGGTTTGCCTGTTGAGTCTTTGGATGTTGGTGTTCGCGTCACTAGTTCTTTTGGTGAAACTGTTGTGACTCGAAAGCTTTATAGAAGATGTCCTTTGGTTGTTCAAGAACATGTTTTTCATGTTGATCTTATGGAGTTGCCCTTCTATGGTTTTGATGTAATCCTTGGTATGGATTGGCTTGCTGAGCATCGTGCTGTGGTAGATTGTGAGAAAAAGCGTGTTTCGCTTAAGCTTGCGGATGATTATGAAGTTGTTGTGGTTGGTGAGAATGTGAAGTTTCTTGCCAATGTTGTTTCTACCTTGGAGGCGAGTAGGATGCTGAGGCAAGGCTGTGAAGCTTATCTAGCTTTCGTGATGAATCCTAGCTCAAAGGAGTTGAGGGTGCAAGATATCAAGGTTGTGAAGGAGTTTCCTGGTGTTTTTCCTGAGGAGTTGCCTGGTTTACCTCCTAATCGCGAGGTGGAGTTTGGAATTGAGCTGTAGGAGAATACAACCCCTGTGTCCATTACTCCCTATAGAATGGCACCTAAGGAGCTGAAGGAGCTGAAGACGCAGTTGCAAGAGCTGCTTGATCGTGGTTTCATCCGGCCGAGTGTGTCACCTTGGGGAGCACCGGTCTTGTTTGTGAAGAAGAAAGATGGCACTATGAGGATGTGCATTGATTACCGTCAGCTGAACAAGTTGACTATCAAGAATCGGTATCCTTTGCCGAGGATTGATGATCTCTTTGATCAATTTCGGGGAGCTGCTGTGTTCTCTAAGATTGACTTGAGGTCAGGGTATTACCAGTTGAAGGTGAAAGATGTGGATGTGCCTAAGACAGCTTTCAGGACAAGGTATGGGCATTATGAGTTCCTTGTGATGCCGTTTGGTTTGACAAATGCTCCTGCTGCTTTCATGGATATGATGAATCGTGTGTTTCACGAATACCTGGACAAGTTCGTTGTGGTGTTCATTGATGATATCCTCGTGTACTCGCGTACTGAGGAGGAGCACGAAGAGCATTTGAGGATTGTACTGCAAGCTTTGTTGGAGAATCAGCTTTATGCTAAGTTGAGCAAGTGTGAGTTCTGGCTTAAGGAGGTGGTGTTTCTTGGGCATGTAGTTTCAGCTGAGGGGATTCATGTTGATCCTCAGAAGATTGAGGCGGTGATGAACTGGAAGGTTCCTAAGTCTGTACATGAGGTTCGTAGTTTCCTTGGTTTGGCAGGATACTACCGAAGGTTTGTGGATGGTTTTTCCAAGATTGCTGCTCCTTTGACGAAGCTGTTGCAGAAAGATGTTAAGTATGTGTGGACGGAAGCGAGACAGCAGGCTTTTGAGAAGCTGAAAACGGCTTTGACGCAAGCTCCTATCTTGGTTCAGCCTGAATTAGGGAAAGAGTTTGTGGTCTATAGCGATGCATCCTATGTTGGTTTGGGGTGTGTGCTGATGCAAGAGGGTAAGGTGGTGGCTTATGCGTCGCAGCAGTTGAAGGTGCATGAGCGCAATTACCCTACGCATGATATTGAGCTGGCTGCAGTGGTCTTTGCTCTGAAGATCTGGAGGCATTATCTGTATGGTGAGAAGTGTACTGTGTACACGGATCACAAGAGTTTGAGGTATTTGATGTCTCAGAAGGAGTTGAATCTTAGGCAGCGGCGTTGGTTGGAGTTGCTCAAGGATTATGATCTGACGATTGAGTATCACCCTGGAAAGGCTAATGTTGTTGCGGATGCCTTGAGTAGGAAGGTAGCTGTTGAGCTGAGGGCTATGTTTGCTAGCTTGAGCTTATCGCGTGATGGTGGTCTTGTTGCTGAGTTGCAAGTGAAACCATCGTTGGTTCAGTTGATCAAGGATAAGCAGTTGTTGGATGATTCCTTGGTGTCTCGTGTTCAGGATATTGCGGAGGGTAGGCCTTCGGATTTCTGTTTTAATGATGATGGTGTGTTGTGTTTTGGGAGTCGAATAGTAGTGCCTGCTGATGCTGAGTTGAGGCGTGCTATTCTGACTGAAGGTCATAATAGTCCTTTTGCTATGCACCCTGGTAGTACTAAGATGTATCGTGATCTTCGTGATGAGTACTATTGGGTGGGTTTGAAGAAGGATGTTGCAGAGTTTGTGAGCAAGTGTATGGTGTGTCAGCGGGTTAAGGCTGAACATCAGGTTCCTTCTGGTTTGTTGCAACCGTTGAAAATCCCTGAATGGAAGTGGGAGAGGGTTACCATGGATTTTGTATCTGGTTTACCTCTGTCACCTTCGAAGAAGAATTCTGTTTAGGTGATTGTGGACCGCCTGACGAAGTGTGCGCATTTCTTGCCTGTGCATACTACGTTCTCTTTGGATAAGCTGGCAGAGCTGTACATTGCTGAGATTGTGAGGCTGCATGGTGTGCCTAAGTCGATTGTGTCGGATAGGGATACGAGGTTCACATCGCGTTTCTGGCAGTGTTTGCATCAAGCTTTGGGTACAAGGTTGCATTTCAGTACATCCTATCATCCTCAGTCGGATGGTCAGTCTGAGAGAGTTATCCAGGTCTTGGAGGATATGCTGAGATGCTGCGTGATTGAGTTCCAAGGTTCTTGGGAGAAGCATCTGCCTTTGGTTAAGTTCGCTTATAACAATAGTTATCAGGCGAGTATACAGATGGCACCTTATGAGGCTCTGTACGGGAGGAAGTGTAGGACTCCTCTTTGTTGGGCTGAAACTGGTCAAAAGTTGATTTCGATGCCGACTTTGTTGAAAGGGACCACTGAGAAGGTGAAGCTTATCGTGAGCGGTTGAAGGCTGCCTCTGATCGGCAAAAATCTTACGCGGATTTGAAGCGTAAGGAGATAGAGTATGCGGTGGGTGACCGTTTGTTCTTGAAGGTTTCGCCTTGGAAGAAGGTGATGAGGTTTGGCCGGAAGGGTAAGTTGAGCCCTAGATACATTGGACCATATGAGGTGGTTGAGCGTGTAGGTCCTGTTGCGTATCGGTTGAGGTTACCTCAGGAGTTGGAGAAGATTCATGATGTGTTCCATGCTTCTATGCTCCGGAAGTATAGATCTGATCCTTCGCATGTGATGTCTGTGGAGGAAGTGGTTTTGAATCCGGATTTGACCTACGATGAGGAACCGGTGAAGGTTCTGGATTCGGATAGTAAGTTCTTCGTGGCAAGACCATTGAGTTGGTGAAAGTGCTGTGGAAGCATCGAGGTGTTGAGGAAGCCATGTGGGAGCGGAAGGAAGACATGCTGAAGCAGTTTCCTTATCTCTTTCCTTCAGGTAAATTTCGAGGACGAAATTTCTTAAGGGGGGGAAGAGTTGTAACGCCCCGGTTTTGGGCTTAGGAGTTTTGGGCGTTGACCGGTTCGGTCAAAGTGCTGTTCGAATCTAAAGAGGTTAATTTAGGAAAGCCTAGTTCGGGTTGCATTAAAAATATGGAAAAATGTTCTAAAATCATCTTTTAATATAATTAAGTGAACTGTGAAATCAATTTTGGAAAATGAGTTTTGGAAGTGTGACATTTTGGCTAGTGACCAAAATGTAATTTTCGAAAGTTTGGTGACTGTTTTATAAAGGGTTGAAACTTTGAATCTTTAAGGAGCTATTTACCCAAAGGGAGTTTCTCCAGATTTTTCTAAGATATTTTAAGTCTAAATTCTGATTTTAAAAGATATTAAAATTGGAGGGAAAGCCATTTGGCTATTTTTGGATTTTGTAACCAACTTTTCCTAATTTTCTTTCTCTCATTTTCTCTCAACCCAAACACTTCTTTTCCAGAGAATTGGTTCTGATTTCTTCACCTAAATCCCTCCTTTCAACTCTCATTTGATTCCTAATCAACATATCTTCAAAACCTCTTCAATTGCTACTTGTTTCAACAAGGATTTTGATTCCAAAAAGAGGAGAAACTCAAGTTTGGAGGTAAGAACGTCCTTCTCCTCTAAACTATCAGTTCTTTACTGAAATTCCTAAGTTTTCAATCCTTAATTGAAGTTTAATTAAAGGTTTTTAAGTGGTGAAATGGATCTTGGCTTATAATGCAAGATTTTGATGATTTTTGATGATTTTCATTAGATCTGGTTAATCTATGATTTGAGATGTGTTTTTGATGTTAAATGAACTCTAAATTGATAAGGAATTGAGTTTTGATTGATGCAATCCCGGATAGGTTGAGTTTCCTAAGTTTAGCTTGTGTTTCAAGGTTGTTTTTGAGGTGATCTTGTGGATCTGATGTTGCTGGAGGTATAAGGATGTTTATAGGTTGTTTTAGATGTTATATGATGTTAAAGGAAGTGTGGTTTTGCTGGTTTGTGGCTGGGCTTTGTTTAGAAGTGGTTTGGATGCATTTTCGGTTGTGTTTGGTGGCCGAAAATGGTGTATGGATGAGAGCAGCGAGTTTAGGTGCTTTCATTGAAGCAATTAATGCATGATGATGCATTAATCCTCTGCTTTGATGTGTTGAAACAGGGGAGGCATCTTTGGATCCAAGAGTTGTTGATCCGGAAGCTTGATTTGGTGCTTTGGCTTGAATCAAAGTGGAAATCGGTGAGTGAAGTTGGGTTTTCAGCTTTTAAACCAAGGTTTGAAGGTTTTGGGAGCTTAGCTTAAGTCTAAACAACTTTGCTAAGCTCAAGTGTAAGTTTTCGGAATTTCTCTCTAGTGGTGGCCATGATTATGTTGTGATGCAAAGAGGTTTAATTGCATGTTTTAATTACTGTTTTGAAAGCATGATTTAGCATGGTTTTTGCTGATGATTGTAAGCCATATGTTGAAGGTAACTCTAGGTATGAGTTCCTTGCTTTTGTACATTGAATAAATGTGGTTTGATGCTTTTAAATGCATGATGAACATGGCTTGGTTTAATGCTTTAATACAGTGGATTAAATGATGAAAAAGATGTATATTGGCTAGTGATGTTTTGAAAAGGTTAAGGTCACTAAGGTGGTTAAAAGTCCTTGAGTGAGCCTTGTTACTTAAGAACATCAAGGTGGTTAAAAGTCCTTGGATGATTCTTGTTGCGGACACTAAGGTGGTTAAAAGTCCTTAGGTGATCCTTCCATGGTGTTTAAAAGTCCATGGGGCCAAGGTGTTTAAAAGTCCTTGGGGCCAAGGTGTTTAAAAGTCCTTGGGGTGATTCAAGCTTTGGACACAAAGGTGGCTAAAAGTCCTTGTGTGGTCCTCATTCATGGTGTTTAAAAGTCAATGGCCAAGGTGTTTAAAAGTCCTTGGGGCCAAGGTGTTTAAAAGTCCTTGGGAAGTTGATGAACTTGTTTTAAGAAATGGAATGTATCACTTGAGCCAATATGACATGTTATGTTTATGTTGAAGCATGAGATTGCTTGTTTAAAGTATGCTTTTGAGCATGTGCAAAGGGTGATTTGAAGCATGTTTTGTAAACGTTTTTAATTGCATTATTGAATGGTTTTTAAGAGCATTCCTCACTAAGCTATTGCTTACGCTCTCCTCGTTTTCTTAATTCAATAATGCAGAGCATTAGAGTATCTTGAGGGCAGCAAGGAGGGCAAGCATTCAAGTACAAGTAAAGCTCAATGTATGGAAAGTTTCATAAGTACTTTTTAGCTTTTGGGTAATTTGGCAATGGGGGACCAATGTGTATGTTTTGGGAGAGGTCTTGTACTCCCTAAGTATGTTGGATGATGATAT
The DNA here is from genome assembly GCA_958450335.1 of Hibiscus tridactylites. Taxonomy (NCBI): domain Eukaryota; kingdom Viridiplantae; phylum Streptophyta; class Magnoliopsida; order Malvales; family Malvaceae; genus Hibiscus; species Hibiscus tridactylites. Next base: position 57,961,070 of record OY288267.1, on the reverse strand, counting down.
GAATGTTGGTTTTTGGATTGGATCATTATATGCTTGTTTTGAAAGTTTTGTGCATGAATAGCTAGCTTGTGTAGGAAGCATGCCTATAGAATTGGGGCTTTTTGCATGTGATGTTATTTTGATGAATTGATGATGCAAGTATGCCTTAAATATGTTGAATTGCATGCTGGTAAAGTTTGGTGACATTTGGAGCATGTTTGAGTGATCAATTGCATGTTTTGGAATGCAATTGGAGCAATTTTGTGCAGGGCGTTTCGGAACAGTGTGCACCGTTTCGGAATGGGTGCCTTGAATGAACCTAGGCGTCCGAAACGGTATGCACCGTTTCGAAACGGTTTAGCCTCTGCCAGACCCCCGTTGCAGTACGCGTTGCGGAACAGCCCCGAGTTTCGAAACGGGCTCTGCCTGTTTCGGAACGGGTGACCGTTAGGGGCTGACATTGGCAGTTAAATGTTTTGAAATGTTTGTATTTTGGTCCTGAATCTTGTTTGTGCAATTGCATGAGTTTGGGAAGTCCTTTTGAGCTGAAATTTCACAGTGAAGCATGAAACCTGATTAATTATAAGCTGGTAACATTAATTTGGGTTAAGTCCTCATATTTATCAGAAATTACAAATTGGTCCCTAAAGTTGTAATTTGTTCAATTGGGTCCTTGTTTGATCTCTGATGTTTGTGATCTTTGAGTATGATGTTTGTGTGATCACAATTAGGGCTAATGTGCATCTAGACAAGATTAAAAGGAAAAAAAGGGTCGTTAATCAAGGTTGACTTTCGGGTTGACTTTGGTTTTCCCCGTGTGACTTTCTTAATTCGGGTCAACTGTCTAGGCCGGGTTAAGGGGGTTACAAGCAGCAACCATCTCACCCAACGACCATTCTCTCATCGATTCCATCGTGCTAACAAGAACAAGCAATCATAACAAAACAAACAAAAAGATCAGGCCAGCTTCAAGCAAGGATTCAAGACTCCAACTCCAACATAACACAATAGCTATAATAATAAGGCAATGGGTATCCCGAATTCTCCCTTTTTACACGACATAACAATCAATAAAAACATGGTTATCACAACATCGAGCATATCAATCAACATACTTCGATCATGCTCTCATCAAACAACATTCACCCGCAACAGTATAATATCAACATATCATACCCATCACACTTTCATCATTCATAAAATCAGCTCACAACACCAGCATATCATCAGTACAAATTCACATTAGCTCAATGAAGATTCATAACCAAAAAGCATGATAAAAACATCAACAATTCGTCCAACTTTAAACCACACATCAGAATAAACATCAAACACTTATTAAAACAACTTACCATTGCCCCAAACATTCGCAACTCAGCTCTGATACCACCAAATGTAACCCCCTTAGCCTGGCCTAGACGGTTGACCCTAACTACGAAGATTACACGGGGAAAACCAAAGTCAACCCGAAAGTCAACCTTGATTAACGACCTTTTTCTTTTTCTTTTTTTAACTTGTCTAGATGCACATTAATCCTAGGCATACTCTTGAGATAAGCATACTCAAAAATCACAGCAATCGGAAAGCAATAAGGGACTCAATAACACAACATACGAATTTAGGGACCAAAATGTAAAATCTGAAAATTTAGAGGACTTTACTAATTTTTAAGATACCATTATGAAATTAGTCAGGTTATATGCTTCTCTGTCAAATTTCACCTCAAACGGACATCCCAAACTCAAGCAATTGCAAATACAAAGTTCAGGACTAAAACGTAAAGATTGCAAAACACAAACCATACAAATCAGTGTCCAACGGCCAAGTGTTTCAAAACAGGAATTGTCCGTTCCGAAACGCGGGACCGTTTCGAAACCTGTTCCGAAACAGGGCCTGGCAGTGGCCAAAGTGTTTCGAAACACCTCTACCCGTTTCGAAACGCCCAGGCCAATTCATGCACCCGTTTCGAAACAGGCAATGGTGTTTCGATACACCCTGCCCAGAAACAGCAGAAAAACCTGATTTTACACATCCAAACACCATCAAACATACTTTAAATCAATCCTCAACATATCAACAACAAGCCAAGCATCATAACTACCAAATTGCATTAAAATCTAGATGCAAACAAACCTTAGGTGCACCAACTCTTTCAACACATCCAACACTTGATCATGCCTTTAAAACAAGAAGCATAGTATAACAACTTTTGAATAAGAAGATTCAAATGTTACAAAACGATAAACAACAAGATTCAAACCACAAACCAAATATGGTCAACATACTCAATCTCATTACACATCAATATAAAAGACTCTTCCCCCATTGCCTTTATTATCTATAGCTATTAACCGAGACATACTTCTCAAGTGGAGCTCTCCTTGAATCCCTTGCTTCTCGCTGCCCCAACTTCAATTATCTGCATTGATGGACACAAAGGCGTGTAAGCACAAAATGCTTAGTGAGGAATGCTCAAAACCAAAACACCATCAATGCAGTAAATCATAAAACCCTCTTCAAAAGTAAGTGCAATTCGATAAACCAAAGCATTGTTTGAAAACCCCTTTTTAAACAACATGCTTTAAATCATGCATTGCTCAATCATGAAAACCAACCCTTAGCTTAGAAAAGCTAAATAAGTCACTTCAAAGCACATACTTGCAAAACCATCAGTTAAAACCTTTCCAAGCATGAACACCTTATGCAAAGTTAAACTCAAATTCCTTGAAAAACATTTCCTCTTCATAACATACTTTTCTCATGCTTAATGATCATTTCAAAGCAAAATCTTTGGAAAACCATTTGTTCCCTCTAACTATCTCATGCATTCAACAAATGCGCAACACATGAACTACCAAAAGCAACATTTACATTTCATGCCTTTCTAGACAAGTCTTCACAAGACTTCAATGCATTAAAGAGATTCTATGCACATATACACCATTCACAAAAGAAGATAAACACTTGTTCAAGCTTAACAAGTAATACATGCACTCTTAAACCGTTACACACTTCCCATGCATCCTTGCATCATTCCAAGCATCTCTCGCTTCATTACATTCGAGAACATAACATTGGCTTTCAAGTGATAATTCTCAAACCAATTCAACTCAAGACACAATCGGATACGCGGATTACAAGCGTTGTCCCACACGCTTCATACACACTACCGAACAACACAAGGTGGAGTTTACCGGTACAATCTCAACCCTTCAACACTCGTGATAGAATTTAACGGTACAATCACAACCCCTCAACATCACTCATCGGAAGTTGTATAACTCACTAGCGAGAGCCGAGACACACCACAAGGCATACACATGGGAGCTACCTCAACCATTGTAATCACCTTAACCAAGCTCACACACGGGAGCAACCCTCTACCGTCGTGACGGTTAACAAGGTCCACCCACGAGAGCCATCCTCCATCGCGGTGACACTTAACAAAGTCCACCCACGAGAGCCATCCTCCATCGCGGTGACACTAATTTCCTCAATTGCTAGGGTACTTGCATGAAGTTTACGGTACAATCACAACCCCTCAACATCCAAGGCGACTCAATTCATGGTGCACCCAATCCTATAGATTGTATCGCCCCCTTCCCGGCCAGGTCGAGAATCGGGTCGGAGAGCGTTACCGAAAAACAAAACAGAAATCGGAAACATAAATCTTAAACTTTTTTTAACCAATATTTTAGTGCCAAATATGTCAATTTTTATTACTAACTCAAAAGTCATTATAGCTTTAAAACCTTATACAAAACATAGGTAACATATACACAATAGTAGGGCCACAAGACTAGTATAATTACTTTAACTACTTTGCCACCATACTAGGAGTTCATAAGGACAAAAGACATTACTATTTACTTGTGGTGACTTGCCGATCTTCCAACTAATCCCGATCTCGATCCGTTACTTTTCTTAACCTGAAATGTTATGCAAATGAATGCGTTAGACTTATATAGTCTAAGTGAGGTAGTCACATAACCATGAATATACATATCATGACTTATACAGGCACCAATAAATTATAATACTAATCATGCATTGTCATAGCATATTTCATAGATCATATTCACAACATATTATGAACATATAAATACATCACATGACAATAATAATCACAATATAATTCATGGAATTGATGCAATCCTTACCATGCACTTACCAACACATAATCAATGACATAAATCTACTAACTCAAGGTTAGTATAACAAAGGTGACAACATAATCGAGTAGGCCCGTGCCTAACCCGAGACGCTACTACACTCACCTCGATATTAGGGTTCCCTTATAACGTCACCTTTTCCCTTGGTTGGTGGTTGTTCTTTCACGACTTCTTGAACTAGTTTAAATAGGAATCGGTTAGGACCGACAAGACGATATCGAATAAATATGAAAATATTAATCAAACTCGATATCGAAACTTAGACCAACCAAGGATTTGAGCTTACCCCGACGTCGATAGAGATTCGATATTACTATATCAAATTTATCGGATCACCAATCTAATACTGAACCATTTCTTGCTTTCTCTCCTTATAATCCTTAATTTTGTGTGTGCATTCCCGTGTATCATCCTACCTATTTATACTCGGCTAGCCCTTCCCATTTGCGCATAATCCTCCCCCCTTATATACTAAGAATGAGCCGGCACTTCATTTCTTCTCCATGATCCACGTAATTAGGGAGGTGTGGCATTATCTAAGGTCATGGTGGCCTTCCATTTGCCACGTATGGTCAAAACATGGCCACCTTGGTTTCTTTGCTTGCCATGTATCCCCAAACGTGGGAATCCCATGTGAAATTCCTTCACCGTGAAGGAGTTATATATATACTGAGCCTTTGTTGTATTGAATTCAATTGTGAATTCACAATCCATGTGTAGTGGCATATGCCACACTTAGCTTAGCTTTTGCCACCTATTAATTGAGGTGGGAAAATCCCATGCAATTCCTTCGGTTTGAAGGAGTTGCCGTGGGTCCCATCTCCCTTTTTATAATAATAATAACGACAACAATAATAATAATCAAAAATTAACCCAAATAATTTAACAAGATCGAATAAATTATTTTATCGATATAAAATATTCATACATCGGAATCTAATTCCGGCTAGACCGGTTTTCGGGGTTTTACAACTCTCTCCCCCTTTAAAAAAAATTCGTCCTCAAATTTTCTCGACAAGAATACGCTCATCTATACGAGCTTGACTGAATTTAGACATCTAAACATAAAGAGATCAGACTAGTCGGCAAGTCACAATACTTAGTAAATAACTCCTAAGTGGCAAAGTAACATAATAAACAATACAAACATGCATAAATTTAGTCCAGAACCGACTAAACTCTAGCTCTGATACCACTATTGTAACACCCCCTTCCCGGCCTGGTCGAGAACCGGGTCGGAGAGCGTTACCGAAAAACAAAACAGAAATCGGAAACATAAATCTTAAACTTTTTTTAACCAATATTTTAGTGCCAAATATGTCAATTTTTATTACTAACTCAAAAGTCATTATAGCTTTAAAACCTTATACAAAACATAGGTAACATATACACAATAGTAGAGCCACAAGACTAGTATAATTACTTTAACTACTTTGCCACCATACTAGGAGTTCATAAGGACAAAACACATTACTCTTTACTTGTGGTGACTTGCCAATCTTCCAACTAATCCCGATCTCGATCCGTTACTTTTCTTAACCTGAAATGTTATGCAAATGAATGCGTTAGACTTATATAGTCTAAGTGAGGTAGTCACATAACCATGAATATACATATCATGACTTATACAGGCACCAATAAATTATAATACTAATCATGCATTGTCATAGCATATTTCATAGTCATAACATAACATAAATCATCATCATGGCCTCAGGGCACATCACTATCTTGATTTCATAATTTCCCTTGGATCGATTCCTTGTTTGCGGATACACGAATTCCACCACTACACCATTCATGATCATTATGGTCCATACCCTCCACTAAACCGATTTGACCATCACACAACACATCCCTCCACCACTCCGAGTCATTCTTCTTCCACAAAGCTCATAAATTCTATGGCATGCCATCCGTATACGATACCTCGAATCCAAGGTCCGTAGTAATATTTCATAGATCATATTCACAACATATTATGAACATATAAATACATCACATGACAATAATAATAACAATATAATTCATGGAATTGATGCAATCCTTACCATGCACTTACCAACAAATAATCAATGACCTAAATCTACTAACTCAAGGTTAGTATAACAAAGGTGACAACATAATCGAGTAGGCCCGTGCCTAACCCGAGACGCTTCTACATTCACCTCGATATTAGGGTTCCCTTATAACGTCACCTTTTCCCTTGGTTGGCGGTTATTCTTTCACGACTTCTTGAACTAGATTAAATAGGAATCGGTTAGGACCGACAAGACGATATCGAATAAATATGAAAATATTAATCTAACTCGATATCGAAACTTAGACCAACCAAGGATTTGAGCTTACCCCGACGTCGGTAGAGATTCGATATTACTATATCGAATTTATCGGATCACCAATCTAATACTAAACCATTTCTTGCTTTCTCTCCTTATAATCCTTAATTTTGTGTGTGCATTCCCGTGTATCATCCTACCTATTTATACTCGGCTAGCCCTTCCCATTTGCGCACAATCATCCCCCCTTATATACTAAGAATGAGCTGGCCCTTCATTTCTTCTCCATGATCCACGTAATTAGGGAGGTGTGGCATTATCTAAGGTCATGGTGGCCTTCCATTTGCCACGTATGGTCAAAACATGGCCACCTTGGTTTTTTTGCTTGCCATGTATCCCCAAACGTGGGAATCCCATGTGAAATTCCTTCACCGTGAAGGAGTTATATATATACTGAGCCTTTGTTGAATTGAATTCAATTGTGAATTCACAATCCACGTGTAGTGGCATATGCCACACTTAGCTTAGCTTTTGCCACATATTAATTGAGGTGGGAAAATCCCATGCAATTCCTTCGGTTTGAAGGAGTTGCCGTAGGTCCCATATCCCTTTTTATAATAATAATAATAATAATAATAATAATAATAATAATAATAATAATAATAATAATAATAATAATAAATTAACCCAAATAATTTAACAAGATCGAATAAATTACTATATCGATATATAATATTCATTCATCGGAATCTAATTTCGGCTAGACCGGTTTTCGGGGTGTTACATAGCTGGCTAACTATATCCGATTAAAGTAACCAACAACCACTTACATCACTTGCCAATATAACCATTTTACCACATTAATCCATTGTTTTTACAAGTATAACCAAAATGCCAAATCCACAAGCATCACATGCTTTAATCATATGCACCCAACACATGCAAGTCAAGGATAACTTACCTTATGCATCTTTAACATAATGGCATTAATAACCAACATTAAACCATGTCCAAACATGCTTAAAAACAACAATTTAAACACAACCATCCCAAGTGCATTTAAAAACCAAAGCATAGCCCAACCAAGAGAGAAATTCCATTTACTTACTCTTGAGCTTAGCTAAGTTGTTTAGACTTAAACTAAGCTCCCAAAGCCTCATCCAAAATGTTTCAAAGCTGGAAAACTCTTTACCACTCACCGATACACAAACTATGCTAGCCGACAAGCCTTCCAAGCATCCGAAACCTCCAACGCCACCTCTATTGCCTTCGGATCATTCTCCCCTATTTTAAACACACAACAACAGAGGATTAATGCATCATCATGCATTAAAATCACCAGCAACACACCTAAACTCGCTGCTCTACATAAATCCAACATTTCGGCTACCAAACACAACCGAAATCACCTCCAAACTCTTCCAAAACTTAACCCAGCGAAGATCCATCACTTCTAACCATTTTTAAACATCAATAAACATCCAAAATGAACCCAAACTCGTCCTTATACCTCCAGCGTTAACAAAACACCAAGATCACCCAAAAAACCACCATTTTCACAAGTAAAAACTTAGGAAAATCAACCTATTCGGGATTGCATTAATTAAACATCCATTTCACATCATTTAAACATCCAAAATACATCAAAAAGACATATCAAAACAGAGCCCAAACATCCAATACGAATTTCTTCAAAATTAAATCCAAATCTTGAATTTTAAGCCAAAAATCAAGATCACAACATTAAAACCTTTAATAAAACTCAATTTAAGGATTGAGAACTTGGGAATTTCAGTAAAGAACTGAGTATTTAGAGGAGAAGGACGTTCATACCTCTAAATGTAGATTTCTCCTTGTTTAGAACCAAAATCCCTTAAAATTCAATAAGCAAATGAAGAGGATTTGATGTAGAAATAATTAGGAATCATTTGAGGATTGAAATCTCATCATTTGGTGTGAAAATCAAAAGAAAAGTTGCTGTGGAAATGTGTTTGGCTGAAAGAATTTTGAGAAAAAATGAGATGAGAAAGTTTTCAAGAAAGTTAGTTATGAAATCTCAAAATTGGTTTTTCCCATCTTCTTTTAATTAATTAAACATTAAATGAATCATTAATAATCAAGAAAAATCTGGAGAAATCAATCTTGGGTAAATTAGCTCCTTAATGATTCAAAGTTTCAATCCTTACAAAATAGTCACGAACTTTTCAAAAATTACATTTTATTCACTAATTCGAAATGTCATATTTCCAAGCCTTATTTTGTAAAATTGATTTCACCACTCTCTTATATATATTAAAAGAGGATTTTTAGATATTTTTCCATATTTTTAATGCATCCCGAACTAGGCTTTTCCTAAGTCCACCTTTATATTCGAACTGAAAATCCGTCCGGTCCGATTCAGACCCAAACTTCTAAGCCCAAAATTGGGGTGTTACATGATGTACTAAGATTAACTCCGGTGCTCAGAGCTCCTTGTAAGGTTCTCTAAAATCGAGATGCAAATCGGGGATCTTGATTTTAGATAATAGACTTAGGTACTCTGTGGAGTAGGATCACTTCCTTGATGTACAAGTCAGCTAATTTAAGAAGATTGTATTCCATTCTGACCGGTATGAAATGAGCTGACTTTGTGAAACGATCTACAATGACCCATATGGCATCATGGTTCGCGGGAGTAAACGGTAGACCACTAACAAAATCCATAGTGATATTTTCCCACTTCCATTTTGGTGGATCGATAGGCTGTAATAATCCGGTAGGAGCACAATGTTCTGCCATAACACGTTGGCACGTGAGACATTTGGAAATGTAATCAACTATGGCCTGCTTCATGCCTGGTCACCAATAGAGTTCACGTAGGTCCTTATACATCTCACGGATCTGGGGTGAACGGAAAAAGAACTCGAATGAGCTTCGGAAAGAATATCGATGCGAAGAGATTCATCATTAGGTACACAGACCGGGTCATGAAAACACAAGAGTCCTTCAGAATTAATTTTGAAGTTGGAGTTGTCCGATATCTTGGAAACAATGGATTGAAACTCAGGATCTTGTTCTTGCAAATCCTTGATTCATGAAATAATGGTAGACTGAACTTGAAGTTCAGCTAAAAGACTACGATGCTTTCGAAGTCGGAAATGAGCATTAATTGCTCGGGGGCTACAATATTGCTATATTACAATGAGTTCCATCCACCTCTGTTGCCGAAGATTCAACTCCTTTTGGGTCAATAGGTACTTAAGACTTTTATGTTCGGTGAAGAGATAACATTTTTATCCGTAGAGGTAATGTCTCGAAGCATAAGCGATTACTTTGCCTTCTTGCATCAATACACATCCTAACCCGAGGTGCGATGCATCACTATAACCTGTGTAGTCATTTTTGGACTCAGGTTGGATTAAACTGGTGCGTGAGTCAAGATTTGTTTCAATTGATTAAAGCTCCGTTATTGATCTACGATCCAAACAAAAGGAGCTACTTTTCGCAATAACTTGATCAAAGGAGTGGCTATCATAGAGAATCCTTTCACGAATCTCCTACAATAGCAAGCATGTCCAAGGAATCTTCTGACCTTACCAATATTCTTCGGTGGATGCCATTCTACAATAGCATGGATTTTCTTCGGGTCCACCTAAATACTTGAAGCTGACACAACATGTCCTAGAAAGGCAACTTCAGTGAGCTGAAACTCACATATGGAGAATTTCGTGTACAAATGCTTCTCTCTTAAGGTCTGAACCACAATACGAAGATGATCTCGGTGTTCCACTTCATTCTTGGAGTAAATCAATATGTCATCTATAAAAACCACTATGAATTTATCAAGATAGGGTCTAAAACCTCGATTAATCAAATCCATAAAGGTTTCCGTTGCATTGGTTAACCCAAAGGGCATCACCAAGAATTCGTAGTGTCCATATCTTGTACGGAAAGCAATATTCAGTATATTACATTCTTTAACTCTCATTTGGTAATAGCCCAACCTTAAATCGATCTTGGAAAATAAGGAGGCATCCTTTAATTGATCAAACATGTCGTCTATTCTAGGAAATGGATACTTGTTCTTTATGGTTACTTTATTCAGTTGTCTACAGTCAATGCAAAACTGTAACCTCCTTAGCCCGGCCTAGACGGTTGACCCGAACAACGAAGATTACACGGGGAAAATCAAAGTCAACCCGAAAGTCAACCTTGATTCACATCCCTTTTTTTCTTTTTAATTTTGTCTAGATGCATATTAACCCTAAGTGAGTTCCCATAAAACTTATTTGAGAAAGGCACAGCGATCAGATAACAAACCGGGACTCAATTGCACTTAACACAATAATAGGGACCAAAATGTAAATTCTGTACATTGGAAGGTCATAATTTATTTTGCAATTACCAATATGAAATTAGTCATATTACATGCTTCCCTATCAAATTTCACCTTAATTGGACATCTCGAGCTCATACAATTGCGAATACAACTTTCAGGACTAAAACGTAAAACTCGCAAACTTCAGCACCGTTGAAATCAATGCCCAACGGTCACCTGTTTAGAAACACATAACACCCGTATCGAAACGCGGGGCATCATACACCCGTTTCGATACTGGTTCCGAAACATGGCTCTCCAGTAGCCAAAACGTTTCGAAACAGCCTCTAGTCGTTTCGAAACACGAAGGCCATTACAGGCCCCCGTTTCAAAACGCCAGAGAGTGTTTCGATACGGTCTGCCCAGAAACTGCAGATTTTGCTGGTTTTTCATGCACAAACCCATTCAAACTCATCCTAATGACTTTCCAAGCATACCAACAAGTCATCAAACATATATGGTGCATGTTTAGAACTCCTAATCACATTCATAGCATCAAACATGAAATATGACATGTCTAGAGGCATGCTTCCTATTATTTAAAACCAAGTAAGCATCCAAACTTCAATTCAAGCACTTAAAGGCCATTTACAAATTCAAACCATCAAAGGAAACTTGCACATCCTAGGGAGTTCAACACATCTCCCAAAACACATCTTAGGTTCCCATTGCAAAATTACCAAAACTAATAGTGTATGAAAACATCACCATACATGAGCTTGGTTTCCCTTGGACACTCTTGACTTCCTTGTTGCCCTTAACACTTCAACTATCTACATTATTGGTAAAAGAGAGCGTAAGCACAATGCTTAGTGAGGCATGCTCTAAACAAAACCAATTCAACAATGCATTTTTAGAAAACACTTTCATCAAAGCTTTTAAAACCACCTGCATATATCTTTCTCATGCTACCTTGCATCTTTTCCAACCATCTCATGCTTCAATACATTCAATTATAATATATTGGCTTTCAAGTGATAAATCATAACATTTCAACACAAAAACACAATCAGATACGCAGATTACAAGCGTTGTCCCACACGCTTCATACACACTACCAACCTACATAAGGTTCACACTCAAGAGCAAATCCCTCCATTGATGTGACACCTGTGGTGGAGTATAATGGTACAATCACAACCCCTAAACACCACTCACCGGTAGTTGTATAATTCCACTAACGAGAGTAAGGGACATATAACAAAAGATCCACACACGGACTTTTAACCACCGTTGTGATCTTACCTCAATCGTTAGGGTACTTGGATGGAGTTTTGGTACAATCACAACCCCTCAACATCCAAGGCGACTTTATTCACGGTGCACCCAATCCTATAGCCGGCTACCTATATCTGATTCAAGTACTTTAAAACCATTACATCACTTGCCAATATAAAACATAAACCATCAACAATTCACTGTTTTAAAGCATTAATCAAAGCCATTTAACATCATGCATCAGTATGCATCAAAACCATATTAATAATATGTCAAACCAAGGATCTCTTGCCTTTAGCATCCTTCAATACATGGCTTTCAAAACTAGCAATTATCATGCTAAAACATGCTTTCAAAACAGAATTTAAACATGCAATTTATAACCAATGCACCAAACCACTTCATAGCATATCCGAGGGAGTTTTTCCGAAAACTTACTCTTTTGCTTAGCTAAGTCGTTTAAACGTAAACTAAGCTCCCAAAACCTCCAAATAATTGTTCCAAAGCTGGAAACCAATTCCACTCACCAATTTCGTTTCGCTTGCTTGCCGAAACACCAATTAATCTTCCGGATCAACTCCAAAAGTGTCTGAAGATGTCTCCCCTGATTTAAACACATCAAAGCAGAGGATTAATGCATCATCAGGCATTGAAATCTTCAGCCAACACTCCCAAACTCGTTTCTCTACCTAAAACCAACTTTTCGGCTACCAAACACAACCAAAAACACCTCCAAACTCTTCCAAAACTTAACCCAGACAAGATCCATCACTTCTAACCATTTTTAATCATCAATTAACATCCAAAATAAACCTAAACTCGTCCTTATACCTCCAGCTATAACAGAACACCAAAAACCCCTCCAAAACCACCACTTTCATAAGCACAAACTTAGGAAATACAACCTATTCGGGATTGAATTGATAAAACCTCATTTCTAACATCATTAGACATCCAAAATTCATTAAAGAATCATCTCAAAACAGAGCCCAATCCATTTTAACGAAAATCTTCAAGATCCCCTCCAAATCTTGTGTTTTAAGCCAAAATCAAGTTTCTAACATTAAATCCATTTATAAAACTTTAATGAAGGATTGACAACTTGGGAATTTCAGTAAAGAACTGAGTATTTAGAGGAGAAGAACATTCTTTCCTCTAAATGGTGATTTCTCCTTAATTTGGGCCAATTTCCTTGAAAATTCAATGTGGAAATCAAAAGGATTTGATGCAAGTTTGATTAGGAACCAATAGATGATAGAAACATCATCAATTGAAATGAAAATCTATGTGAAAGTTGCTGGAGAAATAGTGTTTGGATGATGGGAATTTGAGAGAAAAAGGAATGAGAGAAAATTAGGAAAAGGTAGTTGTGAGAATCTAAAAGTAGTTTTCCTTTTCTTTTTATTTAATTAAAGCATTAATTAAATCACCCAAATTAAGGAAAAATCTGGAGAAAACATTTTGGGTAAATTAGCTCCTTAAAGTTTCCATGTTTCAATCCTTTACAAAACAGTCACCACTAAACTTTTCAAAAATCGCATTTTGGTCACTACACCGAAATGTAGAATTTCCAAACCTAGTTTTGTAAAATTGACTTCACCATTCTCTTATATATATTAAAAGAGGATTTTTAGATATTTTTCTATATTTTAAAACATCTCGAACTAGGTTTTCCCTAAAACCTCCTTTTATATTCAAATCGCTTAACAGACCGGTTCGGTTCAGACCCTAAACTTCTAAGCCCAAAATTGGGGTGTTACAACTCTCCCACTCTTAAGAAATTTCGTCCTCGAAATTTACCTGGAGGAAAAAGGTAAAAAAACTGCTTCATCATGTCATCCTTCTTTCCCAAGTGGCTTCCTCAACACCATGATGCTTCCACAACACCTTAACCAACTCAATGGTCTTACCCCGAAGAACTTTACTGTCCGAATCCAAAATTTCAACCGGCTCTTCATCATAGGTCAAGTCTGGATTCAGCTCTACTTCCTCCACAGGCATACCATGCGAAGGATTCGATCTATACCTTCGAAGCATAGAGACATGAAACACATCATGTATCTTTTCCAACTCTTGCGGTAACCTCAACTTATACGCAACAGGACCCACACGTTCAATCACCTCGTATGGTCCAATATACCTAGGGCTCAACATACCCTTCTGGCCAAACCTCATCACTTTCTTCCAAGGTGAAACCTTTAAGAACACACGGTCACCCACCGCAAACTCAATCTCCTTACGCTTTAAGTCCGCGTAGGACTTCTATCGATCAGAAGCTGCCTTCAACCGTTCACAAATGAGCTTCACCTTCTCGGTGGTCCCTTTCAACAAAGTCGGCATTGAAACCAACTTCTGACTTGTCTCAACCCAACAAAGAGGTGTCCTGCACTTTCTCCCATACAAGGCTTCATAAGGTGCCATTTGAATACTTGCCTGGAAGCTATTATTATAATGAAACTCTACCAAAGGCAAATGCTTCTCCCAAGAGCCTTGAAACTCAATCACACAGCACCTCAACATATCCTCAAGCACTTGGATAACACGCTCAGACTGTCCATCCGACTGTGGATGATAAGAAGTACTAGAATTCAACTGCGTACCCAAAGCTTGATGCAAACACTCCCAAAAACGCGATGTGAACCTCGGATCTCTATCCGACAAAATAGACTTTGGCACACCATGCAGTCGCACAATCTCATCAATGTACAACTCCGCAAGCTTATCCAAGGTATACATAGTATGTACATGTAAGAAATGCGCACACTTCGTAAGGCAGTCCACAATCACCCACACCGAGTTCTTCTTCGACGGCAACAAAGGCAAACCAGACACAAAGTCCATGGTGATCCTTTCCCACTTCCATTCAGGGATCCTCAACGGTTGCAACAACCCCGAAGGAAACTGATGCTCAGCCATAACCCGCTGACAAACCATGCACTTACTCAGATACTCCGCAACATCTTTCTTGAATCCCACCCAATAGTACTCATCCTTTAGATCACGATACATCTTTGTACTACCAGGGTGCATAGCAAAAGGACTACTGTGAGCTTCAGTCAGAATAGTATGCCTTAACTCCGCATCGTTTGGCACTACTATCCGCTTTCCGAAACACAAAACTCCATCATCATTAAAATAGAAACCTGATGGTGTATCCTCAACAATATCCTAAACATGTGGCACCAAAGAATCATCCAACAACTGCTTATCCTTTATCAACTGAACCAAAGATGGTTTCACTTGCAATTCAGCCACAAGACCTCCATCTTGCGAAATACTAAAGCTGGCAAACATAGCCCTTAACTCCACTGCCACCTTCCTACTCAAGGCATCCGCTACAACATTAGCTTTTCCCATATGGTACTCGATCATCGGATCGTAATCTTTAAGAAACTCAACCCAACGTCGTTGCCTAAGATTCAACTCCTTCTGAGACATCAGATACTTCAAACTTTTGTAATCCGTGTACACAATACACTTCTCACCATACAGATAATGTCTCAAAATCTTCAAAGCAAAAACCACTGCAGCTAACTCAATCTCATGCGTAGGGTAATTGCGCTCATGCACCTTAAACTGGCGCGATGCATAAGCCACCACCTTACCCTCTTGCATTAACACACACCCCAAACCAACATAGGATGCATCACTGTACACCACAAACCCTTTTCCTAATTCAAGTTGAACCAAGATAGGAGCTTGCGTCAAAGCTGCCTTAAACTTCTCAAAAGCCTGTTGCCTTGCTTCGGTCCACTCATACTTGACATCCTACTACAACAACTTCGTCAAAAGGGAAACAATCTTTGAAAATCCATCCACAAACCTCCGGTAGTATCCTGCAAACCCAAGGAAACTACAGACTTCATGAACAAACTTAGGAGGCTTCCAATTCATCACCGCCTCAACCTTCTGAGGATCAACACGAATCCCCTCAGCAGAAACAACATGACCAAGGAAAACAACTTCCTTAAGCCAGAATTCGCACTTGCTCAACTTAGAATAAAGCTGATTCTCCAACGGCGCCTGTAAAACAACCCTCAAATGAACTTCATGCTCCTCCTCAGTACGAGAATACACAAGGATATCATCAATGAACACTACCACAAACTTATCCAAGTATTCATGGAACACTCTATTCATCATGTC
This sequence comes from Hibiscus tridactylites, assembly GCA_958450335.1. Lineage (NCBI taxonomy): Eukaryota > Viridiplantae > Streptophyta > Magnoliopsida > Malvales > Malvaceae > Hibiscus > Hibiscus tridactylites. The sequence goes on along the minus strand of OY288267.1, from coordinate 57,944,919 downwards.
CATAAAAGCTGCAGGAGCATTTGTCAAACCAAACGGCATCACAAGGAACTCATAATGCCCATACCTCGTTCTAAAGGCTGTCTTCGGCACATCCACATCTTTTACCTTAAGTTGATAGTACCATAACCTTAAGTCAATCTTGGAGAACACACCCGCTCCCCGAAATTGATCAAAAAGATCATCAATCCTCGGCAAAGGATACCGATTCTTGATAGTCAACTTGTTCAGCTGACGATAATCAATGCACATTCTCATAGTGACATCCTTCTTCTTCACAAACAAGATCGGTGCACCCCACGGTGACACACTAGGCCGAATGAAACCACGGTCAAGGAACTCCTGAAGCTGCGTCTTCAATTCCTTCAACTCCTTAGGTGCCATGCGATAAGGAGCAGTGGACACTGGAGTTGTGTTTTCATACAACTCAATTCCAAACTCCACCTCTCTACTAGGAGGCAACCCAGGTAACTCCTCCGGAAACACTCCAGGAAACTCTCGTACGGTTCTGATATCCTGAACTCCCACCTCCTTCAAACTCGGATTCATAACAAAGGCTAGGTAAGCCTCGCAACCCTGCCTCACCTTTCGGCCTGCTTCCAAGGTAGACACCACATTGGCCAGAAACTTCACATTCTCACCAACCACTACTACTTCATAATCATCCGCAAGTCTCAACAAAACTTGCTTATTCTCAAAATCCACTACAGCACGATGCTCAACAAGCCAATCCATACCAAGGATTACATCAAAACCATAGAATGGCAATTCCATGAGATCAACAAGAAAAAAAATGGTTTTGCACTTTCAAGGGACATCTTCTATACAATTTCCGTGTTACAACCGTTTCACCAAAGGAACTAGTTACACGCATACCAACATCCAAAGACTCAAAAGGTAAACCAAGCAATTGAGCATGTTCACGCAATATGTATGAGTGTGTAGATCCAGAATCAATCAAGGAAAGTAATGACAAGGATTGCAAAGTAAAAGTACATGCGATCACATCCGTATCACTCTTTCCCTCACTTGACACAATTCTACCTTTCATTAACAATATTTTCTAAACAAACTTCAAGAGTTCTTTCAAGTTCTTCAAGATTTTAGCTAAGGAAAACTTGTCATTCATTGAGGAAGGCAAGGATTGGAGGTAAATACCATTCTCAGCCTTCAATCTAGGTTCTTTATTGAATTTCCCAAGATCTTTGGCTTCTAATTAATGTTTTTAGTTGAGTTTTCATTATATTATTGTTCTGAGATTGAAATCTTGCAAAAATATGATAAAACTCTTGATTTTCGGACTTGTTTTGCTAATCTCTGTTTTAGATTGTTTTTAATTAAGTTTAGAGGTTGTTAATATGTTGAAAAGAGGTTTTGTTGATACAGATCCCGAAATTCTTGAGATCCTTGAGTTTCTTGATAGTTCTAATTGGGTTTCTGAGGTGAAATGTTGGGGTAATGCTTGTTGGAGGTATAAGGAAGGGTTTAAGTTGTTTTTAGATGTGTTTTTATGTTTATAATTGATTGGAAGTGAGGTATGTTGGCTGGGCTTTGTTTAGGAAGCATTCGATTGAGTTTTCGGTTGTTTTGGATGGGTAAATTGGTGTAGTTTGGGTGAGCAACGAGTTTGTGATTGGTTGCTGGTGTTGAAATGCATTTTAATGCATTTGGATCTCTGTTTTGATGGTGTGAAAACAAGGGGTCTTGATCCCGGAGCAAACGAGACGTTGTTGGAGGCTCTGAAAGAGTAATTTTCGTGTCGGGGAGCAAGGCTTCGTGTATCGGTGAGTGGGAATGGATTTTCCAGCTTTTAACGCTTTGAGCGTGGTCTTGGGAGCTTAGTATAAGTTTGAAACACTTAGCTAAGCTCAAGAGTAAGTGATTCGAAAGTCTCTCTCTCGGAAATTTGCTATGTTTTGATGGAAATGCACTTGAGTTAATGTGGTTTTGATTATTGTTTTTAAAGTATGTTTTAAGCATGGTTAATGCTGGATTTTAATGCAATTATGTTAAGAATGCACTAGGTAAGTGACCCTTGGTTTTATGTGATAAATGCATTTCATGTTAAGCAAGTTTATGCTTGTAAAAATGCCATTGTGTTTATGCTTGTAAAACAGTGGAATATTGATGTTAAATGATTATATTGGCAAATGACGGAAATGGTTTTTGGTTACTTTAATCGGGTATAGTTAGCCGGCTATAGGATTGGGTGCACCGTGAATAAAGTTACCTTGGATGTCGAGGGGTTGTGATTGTGCTGTAATCTCCATCCAAGTACCCTAACGATTGAGGCTAACATCACAACGGTGAATGGTTTAATCATGCGTGTGAGTCTTGTGGTATGTGTCCCGTACTCTCGTTAGTGGAATTATACAAATATAGATGAGTGATGTTGAGGGGTTGTGATTGTGCCATTAATCTCTATCACGGGTGTTGAGGGTTGTGATTGTGCCATCGTCTCTACCTTGTGTAGTCCGGTAGTATGTATGAAGCGTGTGGGACAACGATTGTAATCCGCATATCCGATTGTGTCATGTGTTTTGGTGTGGTTTGAGAATTATCACTTACGAGCCAATATAATGTTAATGATTAAGCATGAGATGCTTGTGAATGATGCATGAATGTATGTGATGCTTGGTTTAAGCATGAGCAAGGGAATTTGCTGTTGTTTTAATGATGCAATATGCATGTGGTTTTAAAAGTGCATTGAATGCTTAAATGAGCAAGTTTAAAAGAAATGCATAAGTTTGCAAATGATGTTGCAATGGTTAAATGAAATGCATTGATGAATGTTGTTTTAGCGATCCTCACTAAGCTATATGATTACACTCATTTGTTTCATCAATACAGAGAATTGAGCATTTAAGGCAGCTCAAAAGCAAGGGGATTCCAAGAGTTTTGACTAAGTGATGTGTGTGGTTCACCTTTAGTGTAATAAGTGGCAATGGGTGGGGATTCTTACTTTCTGGATTTGTTGGTGATATTTACTGTCTTAAGCATGTTTGGTTTCGTATTTTGGACTTCTAATCAGCCTCTATTTGGTTTCATGGTTTGCTCATAGTGTTTTGCCTATGCTTTAGCTTGTTTTCTTAAGCATTCTTGAATAGCTAAAGTATCATAATGGTTTGATGTGGTTGATGAGAATGATTTACTGTTTGATGATGTTTATTGGTCTATTAGGTAGATTATAACTTGTATGCATGATTTAAGCTTGTTTGGATTTGGTTAAGCATGTTTAAATGCCTTTGGAATGTTTTTTTCTGGTATGCGTATCGATACACGGGGAAGTGTATCGATACACTATGGGAAATTTTAGGCTTTTTAGTAGAGGGGTATTGGTACGGATTGCCCGCGTATCGATACGCCCAAGCCAAGTGTGAAGGCCATACCGATGCCCGGGGATGCGTTTTGATACGCTCTTCCCATCTTTTGCTACTGCCTTCCCGCGTATCGATACAAGCTCGGGTGTATCGATACGGGTAGTTAAAATTCAGTTAAAAGTATCTTCTAAAGTCTTGAAATGTTACGTTTTGGTCCTTGAATTTTATTTGATCAATTGGATGAGTTTGGATGATCGATTTGAGCAGAAATTTGACGTGATGGCATGTTACATGACTAATTAAGGATTGTGTTGAGGTTTTAGGGGCTCGATTCGATCAACCAATGTTTCTCACCAAGTGGTGGAGAGGTGGATTTTTGGGTGGAAGGGTCGTGGAAGCTAAAATGAAATGTGACACAAAGATTTATAGTGGTTCAACCTTCTAACCAAGATCTACATCGACTACCTTAGCTCCCCACTAAGGATTTCTCAATCAATCCACTATTGATTCGTCCCCTTTTCTAGGATTAGGAGGAAACCCTTACAACCGATCAAGCTTTCTACCCAAAGCCTTGATCAAACCCTCTCTTACAAAGAGAAACAAGAAGCAAACTTAAAACCCTCTAATAGGTGTTTGTTTGCACAATTAAGCACTCACCCAAAACCTAAAACACTTGAGCTAATTTGACAATTTTGGTTCACTAGTGTTTGTCTATACAAGAATTGACAATTTAAGCACTATGACAATATTTGATCATTTGTTGTTTGACAATATGAGCATTAGCCTTCTCTTAAAGCTTGGAGGTCCCTTTTATACTCCCAAATGAGTTTGTAGCCGTTACTAGCCGTTGGGATCAAATTGGAGCCGTTGAGGACTTTAATTCCCACCATAAATGCAGTTCTGCAGCTACCCGTTTCGAAACGCTTGAAGCCGTTTCAAAACCCTCTCTATGTAGAAAGAGTCGTTGCAGTCTGTCAGGGCACCCGTTTCAAAACACCCCTTGCCGTTTCGAAACGCGTATCGAAACGCTATAGACCTGTATCGAAACGCCTGCATTTAAAAGTTGGTTGAAAATAGCCGTTGAGGTTTATGACCGTTGTGGTCATTGCCACGTGGGCGTATCGAAATGGCATAGCCCGTTTCAAAACGCTGGGCAAAAATCTTGTGCATGGAAAGCCCGTTTCGATACAAGTATCGAAACGATTTTGCTACTGTAATCCTCTGTTTCGAAACGCCCTAAGGTGTTTCGAAACACCTGGACAGTTTTGTGAAGTTTGGCTTTGAAAAACATGAAAAACCTTTTTAAAAACTTCCCTAAACATAATTTCAAGTTGTTTGGACTTTGGAAATGTTTTAAATACTTTTTAAATCAGTCCAAAACATTTTTCAATTATTATATCAAAACATTAGTTCTACAATCTCCCCCTTTTTGATATAATAAAACTCACTTGAAAAATTGTTTGGGATTCTCCCCCTTTAACTTTAAAAATGTGAATAAGAGATTAAAAATTTTAATTCAAATAAAGCTCCCCCTTATTCATTTGAAAATTCAATTTTTCAAACCATTTCTCCCCCTTTTTGTTATATCAAAAAGAATTTAAAACATTAAGTTTCAAAATAACAATAGAGGTAAAAACTTTGACAAAAATAAGAAATTGGTTTAAAAATGGCTCCCCCTTACTCAAAGCATCATTGAAAATGTTAGTCCAACATTTATGATCATCTAGTTGAATAAACTAAAAATAAAACAAATAAATGCTAAAACAACTAGATTTTTACCAACACTTGAACTCAAGGTAGGATGTGAAGCCTTCCTTCTTCAAGTGCTCTTCCTTGTGTGTATGGAGCTCCCCCTCAATGTTTGACTTGTTGAACATCTCCATCACACCTAGCAATAGACAATCAAGTAATTTTTGGTATCCAAATTGCTTTGGATCCATGAACGTTAGTAGCACAAATTTTTGTCCCCTTAGGAATCCATTTTTCAATGTCATCCTTTTTAATTGAAGTACTAAGTCCTTTTGGGACCCAAATACTTCTAAAACGTTTTCCTTTAATAAATTTAGGGGCACTAGATTAAATTTAATTTTCCAAAATTATTTTTCTTTTCAAGCTCTTTGGAAATCAAATCTTTTTCTTCTTGAACATTTTGAAGCAATTTTTGTAAATGAAAACATTTTAATTCAAACCATTCAAGTTTTGCTTCAAGTTCAAGTTTGGTTTTAGAAAGCAAATCATTTTGAATTTTTAACTTTGAAATCAATTTATTGTTTTTCAAAATGTGGCTTTTAAAATCTAAAACCAAATCATCATAGGCATCTTGTAATTCATCAAAGGATTGACTTTGAAACGGCATAGCCTGTTTCGAAACGCTGGGCAAAAATCTTGTCCATGGAAAGCCCGTTTCGATACAAGTATCGAAACGATTTTGCTACTGTAATCCCCTGTTTCGAAACGCCCTAAGGTGTTTCGAAACACCTGGACAGTTTTGTGAAGTTTGGCTTTGAAAAACATGAAAAGTCTTTTTAAAAACTTGCCTAAACATAATTTCAAGTTGTTTGGACTTTGGAAATGTTTTAAATACTTTTTAAATCAGTCCAAAACATTTTTCAATTATTATGTCAAAACATTAGTTCTACAGATTTGTAACTTTAAAATCTGAAAAGTCCTTGTATTTTCTGTGATTTTCAAAATGGTCTCTAAAAGTCATTGGTATGTAATTGAAACCCTAATTGAACTTCGATCGATGTGTCGTTTCTTTCTAATGGTCTTGCTGAACACATAGGTTAGTATTGTGCTTCTAGAGAAGATAAAAGGGAAAAAAAGCATCGTTAATCAAGGTTGACTTTAACGAGTTGACTTTGGTTTTCCCCGTGTAATCTTCTTAGTTTGGGTCGGGCGTCTTGGTCGGGCTAAGGTGGTTACATATAGCTTACCTGATCGATAGCAATGATTTGATATCGATAAGACGAAGGAAAAGCAAAGCTTAAAGCTATCTCCAATGGAGGTGTATGCTTCAAGGAAGAAGATGATGAAGAAGGAGGTACTTGCTTTCAATATTTCAGGTAAGCCTCTTGTTCCCTTTTTGCTTATCAATTCTTTTCTTTTATTGCGGATTCTTAACTGATAGCTTTCCTTCAATTGAAGGAAAGCTCACAAATTGATCTACGTAGGTGGAAATATAATTGTGGAGGAGCTAATCGAATTATCATCGGAACCTAATTCTGACTAGACCGGATTTTGGGGTGTTACACTAGGGATAAGAGCGTCATCATCCGAGAGCTTTAGAAGATTCGGATTATCGAGGTGAATGTAGTCGGAGTCTCGGAATTAGGCGAGGAAGCTTTTTGAATTCATCGTTATTGATTTCGTTTGATTTACTAACCATTGAATTAAAGGGATCTACATAGAGCATTATTGAAAGCCATATAGGTAAGTTGTAGTAAGTATTGCATCGAATCATCATCCGCAACATTGTTATTATTGTCATCAAATTCATTGAAGTAAATAGAATCATTTACATGAGTTTATTTTTATTGTCTATTGCAATAACCATATGATTATTGAGATATTGTCATTGAATCATTGATATTGAACTACTGTTATTGAACCTTGGTATCGAAGTATTGGATACAGTTGGCATGCCGTAGAATTTATGAGCTCAGTGGTATGGAGTTTATACGGTGTAGTGGAGGAATGTGATATGTGCATGTCAAAATGGTGTAGTGGATGATGTTGGACCATATTTGTTCATTGTTGGTGCAATGGTGGAATTCACGTTTCCAAATATGGGTAAATCAATCCAAGGAAGATTATTGGTTAATTGCCATTGATGATATGATGATTGATACTATGTTTTTAATATGATTGAAGATCATTCCATGTTTATTCAATAAATGATATTATGATTGTCATCAAGGCATGATAAATGGCATACCATGTTCATTCTTTGTTATTACTACCTCACTTACACCACGTAAGTCTAATGCATTCATTGTCCCTACATTTCAGGTTAAGAGTTATCGTATCAAGATCGGAGCTAGTTGGTTCAGCGGCAAGTCACCTCGTGCTAAAGTAAAGTATTTTGTCCGTATGAACTCTTGGAATGGTGGCAAAGTAGATGAACTAGTTTATTTTTATGTTTTGTCTATGTGTATAAAGGCTATGTGTTGTATGTGGTTTAAGTGCCTTAAATGACTTGTTAAAGTTGCTCAAAATTGGCCTATTATGCATATTTGGCTTAAAAAGGTGAAAACATAGTAAATGGATTCAGATGATGATGAAATTTGACATGCCAATAGTTTATAGTATTGAAATATTGTATGTAAATTTTATTGCATTTGGACACTGTTTGATAAGTAAATTTGATTAAAAACCAGCAAAAATTTGTCATTACATGTCAGGCCGTATCGATACGGGCCATGGTGTATCAATACGGTTAAGCATATTTAAACCTAAGGATCAAGGCGTATTGAAAAGGTCTAGAGTCGTACCGAAACATTTTTGCTACAGGAATCCTCGGTTTTGGTACATGTCTAATATGGAACGAAACGAGTAAAAGTCAAGGTCAAAGGAAGTCAACCCGTATCGATACAAGGCTTGCAAGTATCGATACAGTATAAAGGACAAAGTCAACATAGGTTTACCATTTCACAACCGTATTGAAACGACCTTGAGGTGTTTCGATACATGATTAGTTAAAGTGGTTAAAAGGCATAATTGACAGTTTGTAATTTTCACAGTTTGGTCACTAAAATTTGACATGCTTTAATTGGATGAGTAAATGAATACTGAAATGCATGAAGATTTACATACTTGTTAATATTGTATTGAATTTCATTGTAGTGTGGTCAATTGCATAGAAGGACCTCTAATTTATGAGATTTATAGATTGGTCCCTAAAACTTGTAATAACTACAATTTTGTCCTAAATGATTAAATATTGATTCTTAAGGGGTTAACTGGATTAAGATACATTTTGGTAATGTATTACCGCGTGTCATTGTTCAAGTGTTGGCTATAAAATGAAAATTTATCGCATCAGTCATCGTATCGTTCATCGGTAGCACCTTCCGACCCGGTTCTCGACCAGGCCGAGAAAGGGGTGTTACAGGTTATGGATGCATTAAAGTGTGAAAACCCAACAAAATGTGACCTTACAGGCCCATGTGTTTCGATACGCCTAAGGCTGTATCGAAATGGTAAGCTTGAAATGGGCATGTGGTCTCGAAACAGAGAGGGGTGTATCGAAACAAGCTCGGTTAAGTTGGCTACTAGAATTTCGTGTACCGATATGCTTTGAAGACCTTATCGAAACGGGCTTGTAACACCTCAAGATTCGGTCTAGTCGGAATTGGGTTCCGGTGATAGGAAATTTTGCATCGAAAAAGGTCTAAGAATAGTATCGATTAGTTAATTAGCGATATTGGACTCTGATTTTTGTTAACTTATTGCTATTAGGCCTTATTGAATAGTATCAAACACATTATAGTGACTAATCTTGCGAGTAGCCTCTACTCAATTAACATTTTCATACGTGGGATGATCAGGAAAGCTTCCTTCATTGGAATGGAAGCTTCCTAAATTAAAACAAGTGAATAGCCATAGTAAAAGTCTTACCTGAAAATAAACTCAAGCAAGCACCTCTCTAATTCATCTTCTTCCTCCCACCCTCAAGAAAGCACCACCATTGTAGGAAACCTCAAGCTTTGATTTTTTTACACTTTATTGTTATCAAATTGTGGCCATCGTTCGGGTAAGCAATAATCCTCAAACAATTTTTGGATTCCATGGATAAATCAAGTTTAATTCCAAGCTAGGGTTTTGACCATCCATGGATATTTCATTGTTGTTGTTTATATTGAAATTATACATTGATTTTGATTTCGTGATATCGATCCTAATGATCTCCTATTGATTTTCTAGCTCAAGATGTAGATAAAGATCATCCATCATCTCCATCCAAAGCTAGGAACAAGGGGATTGTTATCTGAGAGCCTTGAAGGCTTCGTAGTGTCAAGGTAAGTGTAGTAGAGTCTAGGGTTTAGGCGCGGAGGCTTCCTGAGTTCATTATTGCGAACTTTGATTACTTGTCTAACATTAGTTACAAGGGTGATGCTTTGTGTAGAAAGTCGAACATGTTGGTAAGCCCGATAAGCATTGCATTGAACACCAACATTGTCATTGATAGCAAGTATTACTTATGTTGTTATCATCGCCTTTGGCAAGATTATTAATATTGATAATTGAACAAGCATTGTCTCATTATAACGTAAGTATGAGAACTATGAATATGGATTATGAGATTATGTTTATGACTTTTGAATTAACAAGTATATGAATCATTGAATATAGCTATTGATAATGAAACTTAGTTGTGAATGGATGATGGATACAATTGGCATGCCATAGAATTCATGAGCTCAGTGTACGGGTAGACTACGGTCCTAGGGCTATGACCTATATTGATTGGCGAGGCGGAGGGATGTGTAATGATATTGGTCATTCGGTGAGGCGGAGGATATGGACCATACATGATTTGGCGAGGTGTAGGAATTCGCGTATCCACTACCATGATTCAATCCAAGGGATAGAGAAGAAATTTCTTATGATTAGCATTGAATACTAAAGCATGACATTTCTGTTTAACAAGCATGAGATCATGATTATGCATCACTTGTTAAGTCTTTGTATTATATTTTACTACCTAACTAGGCAATTTATGCCTAACATGTTTTATTCAATGAATTTTCATGTTGAAAGATCGTTAGTGTGGAGATCGGATTGGCCGGGCAAGATAAGTCACTACAAGCCTTTAAATAACGTATTTTGATCCTCTGAACTCCTAGGAAGGTAGCAAAGTAGTTGAACTAGTCATTTGAGCCCATTTTGGTATGTATGTGTTATGCTTGTGTCATGTTTAGGCCTAAAGCTCAAAATGGTCCTTTTGTTAAAGTTCAAAATAGCTAAAATGCATGTTTTCGCACTAAAAGGTAAAAATCGGGACAATGGATTCATATGGCTCTAAAATTTGACATGTTAGTAGAATTTATGATTATATTATTGTGTGTGAAGTTTCACTGCATTTGACCCTATTTGATTAGCTAAAATGAATAAAAACTAGCAAGAATCTTCCATTACAAGTCTGGCCGTATCAAAACGGGTGGTGGCGTTTGGATATGTGTAAGCATAATTGAACCCAGGGGACAGGGCCTATCGAAACAGTTTAGGGTCGTTCCAAAAACATTTTGCTACTGGAATCCCTCGTTTCGATACATGTTTATAGCGTATCGAAACGAGTTAAAGTCAAAGTCAAAGGGAGTCAACCCGTATCGATACATGGCTTCCTTGTATCGATACGGTCAAAGAGGAAAAGTCAACAACCTTGACTATCATCCACCCGTATCAAAACAACCTTGAATGTTTCGATATAGGGTTAGTTAAAGGTGGTTAAGATGCTTAATATGAAGGTTGCATTGTTTACAGTTTAGTCTCTGAAGTTAGGATGTTTAAATTAAATGAGTAAATTATCACCATTATGCATGAAAATTTGCAGGCTATTCAATGTTGTATTGAATTTTATTGTAGTATAATCTAATGCACCGAAGGACCTTTAATTTGTAAGCTTTACATAATTTTCCCTAAAACTTGTACTAACTACAAATTGGTCCTAAATAGTTAAGTGTGGCCTTCTCACGAATAAATTGGACTAATATGTATATTGGTAATGTTTTGTTTGAATTATACTTATTAAATGTTGTTAAGAAGTTGAAATTTTATTGCCCAATCATTGTATAGTACACCGGTAACTCACTCTGACCCGGTTCTTGACCAGGCCGAGAAGGGGTGTTACATTTGTGGTATCAGAGCTAGAGTTTAGTTTATTCGAGGATTAAAGAGAAGCTTATTGCATTGTTATGGTATTACTTTTTTTAACCCCCTTAGCCCGGCCTAGACGCTTGACCCGAACCACGAAGATTACACGCGGAAAACCAAAGTTACCCCAAAGTCAACCTTGATTAATGACCCTTTTTTTCTTTTTATCTTTTCTTGATGCACAGTAAGCCTATGTGAACACTCATGAGTCATATGGAAGAAAGGCACAGAGATCGGAAATCAATTAGGAACTCAATTGCCAGAATTACACTTTTAGGGACTAAAATGTAAATATTTGAAAATATAAGGACTTTGAAGATTTTAAGTTTACCATTATGTAATTAGTCACTTTACATACATCACTGCCAAAAATCAATTTAAAATGACATTCCAAGCTCAAGCAATTGCATCCACAACATTCAGGACTAAAATGTAAAACATGTGAACCTGAAACAATTCAAAAGCACAGACCAATGGTAAACTGTTCCGGAACGTTGACCTTCGTACCGAAATGCTCGTATCGAAACGGTGTTGACCGTTTCGGTACTCGGGTGCGTTCCGAGACCAGTATCGGAACAGGTCTCTCCAGTAGCCAAAGTGTTCTAAAACACCTTCATCCGTTCCAAAACACTATGGCCATTTCGGACCCCTATTTCGAAACAGATAAGGGTGTTACGATACACCCTGCCCTGCAACAGCAGAGTTTTCTGGTTTTTCACATCATAATACAATCAAACATGCTTTAAATCATACCATAACATAACAACAACTTGTTAAGACATTAGAGAACATATTTGAGAAGTTTAAGCTAAAGCATGACATCAAACACATGAACATTCAAACTATATGCATGCTTCCTAACCACAAAACCAAATATAGATCTCAAACCTCAAACCAAATCAAATAGAACCATTTACAACTTCTAAAAACCATAACAAACTTGCTACAAACTTAAGGAGTTCAAAATACATCTCCCAAAAAACAACCTTGAAGCCCCATTTTCAAATATCAATACCAAAGTATATAAAAACATCACCATACATGAGCTTTACACTTCCATGGATGTTCTTAACCTTCTTGCTGCCCAAAATTCAATTCAATTATCTGCATTGTTGGTAAAAGAGAGCGTAAGCACATTTGCTTAGTGAGGCAAGCTCTAAAAAAACCAACACAACAATGCATCATTCAAAACACTTTCTCAAAAGCCGTTTTCGACAACATGCTCATTCTATCTCATGCTTGAAAACCATTTCAAAGCAAATCTACATTTGAAAACAAATGTACCTCTATTCTATCTCATGCATTTAATCCAATGCAAATCTCATGGCAAAGCCATACACATGCTTGTGAAAACTAAAGCATTCATATACAAATCTCATATGCATTTCTCATAGCATAAATCATCTAAAAATTAGGTAAATGTGAATCAAATACATTTTCTTTTATTATATTGGCATTTCACATTTCATCACTACTCGGATATGCGGATTAGCTTGACTCAAGGTCAAGTCCTACCCCGGTGGAATCTCTCATCACCGGACTCTCATGGTGGTATCTCTCATCGCCACAAAGCTTGGGTATTTCACCAAGTCCTACCCCGATGGTATCTCTCATCATCGGATTCTCACTTTGGATTGGGATGGCACTACCCCCATTGCCCAACTCCAAAGAGCACGTACAGATTTTTAGATTATAGTGCACCCTCATCCTATTGATCGATCAATTATATCCGGTAACTATCTCATCTTCTATGCCAATATATTATGTCAAAAACATCATCTCACCTATTGTTTTAATGCAATAATTCTCAAAACTTTCTCATCTCATTTCAAATTCATAACACATGTTTTTCATTAAATCAAAATCTCAAAACTCATCAATGCAACATGCTATCTCATGAAATCTCTTCCAAGCATCATCTCATGCTACAAAACATGCATAAAATAGTAGGAATTTGTCTATCTCAAAACAAGAGCATGTAAAAGCATTTTAGGGGCAACAACCACATATTTGAGAGTAAATCTAGCCATACTTACTTCCAGACTTAAGATGGTGTTTCAAACTAATCCTAAATCCCCAAGCCTTGTTTCTTTGTCCCTCAAGGACTTCTAAAACCATTCGCACTCACTAATTACGTTTTGCTTGCTCGCCGAAATGCTATCTAAGCTCCCGACACTTCCGGATCAACACCAAAGGCGTCCGAAGATGACTCCCTTGTTTATTACACATAAGAGTAGAGGATTAATGCATCATCATGCATTGAAATCATCAGCCAACTAAACAAATTCGCTGCTCTACTCAAAAGCACCATTTCGGCCACCAAAAACAACCGAAATCATCTCCGAAGTCTTCCAAAACAAAGCCCAGCCAAGATCTATCACTTCTAATCATTTCTAAACATCAATCAACACCAAAATCACCATAAACTCGTCCTTATACCTCCAGCTATTACAGAACACCGAAACCACCCCAAAAACCACCATTCTAGCATGCAAAGCTTAGGAATCCAAACTTATTCGGGATTTGTTTGATAAAACCTCATTTATAACATCAATTACCATCCAAAATACATTAGAAATCAACCTCAAATCAGAGCCTAACCAATAGTTACGAAAATCATCCAAAATACACAATTTCATGTTTCTAACATTAAAGCAACTAAAAAATCATTAACAAAGGATTGATAACTTGGGAATTTCAGTAAAGAACTGATCATTAGAGGAGAAGGACGAAGCTTATCTCTAATGGCTGATTTCTCCTTGATTTGGGCAAGTTTTCTTGAAAATCCAAAGTGAAAACAAGAGGATTTGGTGAGGAAAAGATTAGGAATCAAAAGGAGATTAAAATCTCATCAAAAGGAATGAAAATCAGAGGCTAATTGATGGAGGAAATGTGTTTTGCTGAGTGGAAATTGAGAGAAAATGAAATGTGAGAAAACTAACGTAAGGTAGTATTTCCAAACCTAATTTTGTAAAATTGTTTTCACCATAATCATTCATATAATAAATGAAGATTTTGGTAAAATTAGCTCCTTAAAGATTCAAAGTTTCAATCCTTTACAAAACAGTCACTATTCAACTTTTGCAAAAACTGCGATTTGGTCACTACACCGAAATGTAGTATTTCCAAACCTAATTTTGTAAAATTGTTTTCACCATAATCATTCATATAATAAATGAAGATTTTTAGATATTTTTCCATATTTTTAAAGCATCCCGAACTAGGTGTTTCCTAAACCTCCCTTAATGATTCGAACCGTTCTTGACCGATCCGATTCAAACTCTAAAACATCTAGGCCCAAAATCAGGGCGTTACAACTATCTCCCTCTTAAGAAATTTCATCCTCGAAATTTACCTGGAGGAAAAAGGTAAGGAAATTGCTTCTTCATGTCTTCATTCCTTTCCCACGTGGCTTCCTCAGCACCACGATGTCTCCACAAAACCTTGACCAGCTCAATGGTCTTACCTAGGAGAACCTTACTATCCGAATCCAGAATGTAACCCCCGTAGCCCGGCCTAGACGGTTGACCCGAACTACGAAGATTACACGGGAAAAACCAAAGTCAACCCGAAAGTCAACCTTGATTAACGACCCTTTTTTTTTTCTTTTTAATCTTGTCTAGATGCACATTAACCTTAGATGTGATCACACAAACACCATACTCAAAGATCACAAACATCAGAGATCAAACAGGGACCCAATTGAACAAATTACAACTTTAGGGACCAAATTGTAATTTCTGAAAACTTTAAGGACTTAACCAGATTTTAAGTTACCAACTTAAAATTAATCATGTTTCATGCTTCCCTGCCAAATTTCAGCTCAAACGGACCTCCCGAGCTCAAACAATTGCACAAACAAGATACAGGACCAAAACGCAAACACTTTAAAACATTCAAAGATACTTTTAACTGATTTTAACGGTCCGGTATCGATACGCCACGTGTCGTATCGATACTCGGGGAAGGCAGTAACCAAACTCTAGCAAAGGTATCGATACCTTCCCCCCAGTATCGATACCTCACTCATATGGTATCGATACTTGTTCAGCAGTATCGATACCCCTGGGCAGAAACATGCATATCAATCATCATCCACATTTGATTTTGAAACCAAATCACTCACAATACAAAAGCGAAAACCCCTTCACTTACTCTTGAGCTTAGCAAAGTTGTTTAGACTTAAACTAAGCTCCCAAAAACCTTCAAACCTTGTTTCAAAAGCTGAAATCCCAACTTCACTCACCGATAACCAAACAAAGCTAGCCAACAAGCTTTCCAAGCTTCCGAAACCTTCCGAAAACACCTCCAAGGCTCAAGGATCAACCTCCCCTGTTTCAAGCACACAAAAAAAGAACATTAATGCATCCTTATGCATTAAAACACCAGCAACAACAACACAACTCGCTGCTCATCACAAATCTAGCAATTTGGCTATCAAACACAACCGAAATCATCTCCAAACACTTCCAAAACTTAACCCAGCCAAGATCCATCACTTCTAACCATTTTTATACATCAAATAACATGCAAAATGATCACCACCACGTCCTTATACCTCCAGGTATAACAGATCACCAAAAACACTCCAAAAACAACCAAAAACTCAAGCCAAACTTAGGAAATTCAACCTATCCGGGATTGCATTGATTAAACCTCAACTTCTAATCATTTTAGCATTCATTTAACATCAATTTAACACCTCAAAACCCTGCTTAAACAGATCACACGAAAATTTCACCAAAATCACCAAATCTTGCATTTTAGCCAAAAAAATCAAGATCTCAATTGAAAAGCCTTTAATAAAACATAAATCAAGGATTGAGAACTTAGGAATTCCAGTAAAGAACTGATAGTTTAGAGGAGAAGGACGTTCTTACCTCCAAACTTGAATTTCTCCATTTTGGAGCCAAAAAGCTTGATGAATCAACTTGTAAATTGAGAGGTTTTGATGATGAGATGATTAGGAATCAAATGAGAGTTGAAATGAGAGATTAAGATGTCAAAATCAGAGAAAGAAATCTGGAGAATCTTGTTTGGGTTGAGAGAAAATGAGAGAAAAAGAGAATTTTAGAGAAAATGGAAAGTTTGTTGGAAATTTAGTTAAAATGATTTCCCTCCTTTTCTAAATCTTTAAAATCAGATTTGAGCCTTAAAATATCTTAGAAAAATCTGGAGAAATCCTTTTTGGAATAATAGCTCCTTAAAGATTCAAAGTTTCAATCCTTTATAAAACTGTCCCGCAACTTTCAAAAATTACATTTTGGTCACTAGCCAAAATGTCAACCTTCCGAACCTCATTTTCCAAAATTGATTTCACAGTTCACTTATATATTTTAAAAGATGATTTTAGAACATTTTTCCATATTTTTAATGCAACCCGAACTAGGCTTTCCTAAATCCACTCTTATATATTCGATCAGCACTTTGACCGAACCGGTCAACGCCCAAAACTTCCGAGCCCAAAACCGGGGCGTTACAACTCTCCCCCCCCCCTTAGGAAATTTCGTCCTCGAAATTTCAACCGGCGAAAAGAGAAACAGAACCTTCTCAAGCAACACACAAGACAACACAAAAGCTTCAACCAACACCACTGAACACTTTCCACACAAAACCTCCACCATACACTGTTCACAAACCCAAACTCTCAAGGCAACCACGACTTAACCTTCCACATTACCGGACTGTACACAACCCCAACATCAACCTGAAGAACTTCAGCTCTTACAGCAGACAGCACTGTAGCACACAACTTCCAAGACTTGTCTACACAAAGACAACCACCAAACCAACTCAGCCCCACTAGACCACCTCTTTGCTTCTAAAACTCTTGCGATTCCCAAACCTTTTCCAAAGATTTTCCCAACAAGCAGAAATCCTTAAACATCAACTGTTCACACAAACTCTCTAACGAAGCTGACAATCCTTCACATCCGTCAAAAACATTACCATAACAGCTCATCAGAACCACTCGCCCAAATACCAAAAATTACATCACAACCCCAACTTGAAACCTTCAGCCGTTCTACATACCATCAACTAACTTCAAACGAACTTTCTTAACCACGACTAGCCAACCACTTCTCACAAGAACCCAATCGACCAACAAAAGCCTTCGATCTTTCACAGCCCTTTCACTACAAACTTCAACCAGAACACTTGCATTACCAGAACATTACTGAACCATAACACACACAACAGCTTCAGAACTCTTCAAAGATTGCCAAGAACAAACACAACCCTTCACAACAACTTAAAAGCTAAACCACTTCAGCACCTGGAAACACAACCTCAAACTGCAACATCACTTAGCACCAAAGAACTACCACCTCCTTTTAGCTAAACAAACCACTTAACCGATACTAACCTCAACCAATACCCTTCACCACCAAACCACTAAACCCATCTGAGCAACAAACACTATCCTTTTACCAACAGGCTATACCACTTCCACTATCACAAACAACTGGTTTACCAAACTCCAGCACCTCTAACTCTCACTCAGCACCAAACAACCTCTACAAACCCATCATCCCACTTAATCCAACCACAACACTAACAGATTCGATTAGTTATTAGCGAGCGTGAACATCGTATGCATGATCACCTATATGCCTTATCAATGCCTGATGTACATGTATGCAAAACCTCTAATGTCATGCCACATGTATGCATGGACCCACATATATAATATAACATATAACAATGATTTTATCTGTGCATGAATGCCAGTTCACACCCTCCAATAACATCCTCAAAATCTGTCTAAGAACAACCTCCTTACTCACCTTTAACTTATCTAACTCCATCATACCAACAACCATTAACCACAATATATTCACTAAAGCCTTCTTCACACCAAAGATATCACCAAACCACAACTATCATTACCCCAAACATGCTAGCAACAAGACTAGACTTACCACGCAAGGAAAAACCAACAGAAACCAAGCTAAGGCAACTAAAGCAAAGATCACTTAACAAGGTTACCTGAAAACACAACACCACCCTGAAGCTTCATCGAACGAGCTCTCTTCCTTGCGGAACCAACATCCTTCTGTCGCACCCCTGCAGCACCAGCTAACACACCAGGGTCACCACCAACTCCTTGCGATAAGGAACCTTGGCTATTCCGAGCCAACAGCAAACAATCACGCCTCATGTGTCCAGCAGACCCACATTTCCAGCAAACTTCATTCCCTAAACTCTTCACAACCTTCGGCTTTTTCTGCCACCTCCGAACCTCGCCTCGGCCATGCCCACGACCTTTCAAAGATCCTTTGGCTAACACCAAAGCTGACTTCACTCCATGAGGACAATCACGCCTAACATGCAACTTAGAACCGCATCTCCAGCAAACACTTGTGTCCCAAAATTTTCCGACATGTTGCCTTTTACAACGGTCACACACAGATGACTGAGCTTCCACTCCTTGCTCAAACAATACTTGTTCCACAACAGCATTACCCGCACCTTGCTTAACCCTTGGAAATTCCCTTCCAAGATACCTTTCATAGAAAGCAGATACGAAGAAATCCCAATCAATATCAAGGATATGTGACGCCACAGCCACAGATGTCCACCAAGAACAAACATCCTCCAGCATCAGAGAAACAACACTCCCCAGCTTACAGGCATAATCACAGCCTTCCTGATCCAAAATCAGAACCACATTGGCCAACCAGGCCTCAAACATCTCCGGGGAAGAACCATGATACTCCACAGCACCCAAATCGAGCAAATGCTGCTTCGGCAAACCCACACATTTAGCCAGCGCATCCACTGATTCTACCTCAACCGTAGCCTGAGATGTTCCCAACACCTTCTGAACAACAGATAAAGAACTTTCCATCCCGGAACCAGCTTCTTTCCCTTGCCTTACCATCTCAACACTAGGCACAGAAGACTGAGACAAAACACCTTTACAAAAGGGCGAATTCTTTGCCTTAACCACCTGCCCCAAGGCAGCAACCATCTCACTCCTCCGCCATTCTTTCATCAACTTTGCCATACCACTAACAACAGCAAACATACAATCACAACAAACAAACAAAACCAGTTAGACCAGCATTAAGCAAGGATTCAAACTCCAACTCCAAAATAACACAATAGCTATATTAATAAGGCAATGGGTATCCCGAATCCTCCCCCTTTACATGACATAACAGTCAACACAACATGGATATCACAACATCAAGCATATCAACAACATGCCTTGATCATGCTTACACCAAACAACATCCAATAGCACCAGCACATTAGCAACATAACATGCTCAAAACACATTCACCATGCATAACATCAGCTCATAACATCAACACATATTCACATAAACTCAACCAAGATTCATAACCACAAAACATGCTTGCATACATCAGCAACATACTCAAGACATCAACAGCATACTCAGAAACACATGCTTCAACCAGCTTTCAACCATACAACAAGGTAAACATCAAGCACACATACCACAACAACTTACCGTTTTCCCCAACCTTCGCAACTCAGCTCTGATACCACCAAATATAACCCCCGTAGCCCGGCCTAGACGGTTGACCCGAACTACGAAGATTACACGGGGAAAACCAAAGTCAACCCGAAAGTCAACCTTGATTAACGACCCTTTTTTTTTCTTTTTAATCTTGTCTAGATGCACATTAACCTTAGATGTGATCACACAAACACCATACTCAAAGATCACAAACATCAGAGATCAAACAGGGACCCAATTGAACAAATTACAACTTTAGGGACCAAATTGTAATTTCTGAAAACTTTAAGGACTTAACCAGATTTTAAGTTACCAACTTAAAATTAATCATGTTTCATGCTTCCCTGCCAAATTTCAGCTCAAACGGACCTCCCGAGCTGAAACAATTGCACAAACAAGATACAGGACCAAAACGCAAACACTTTAAAACATTCAAAGATACTTTTAACTGATTTTAACGGTCCGGTATCGATACGCCACGTGTCGTATCGATACTCGGGGAAGGCAGTAACCAAACTCTAGCAAAGGTATCGATACCTTCCCCCCAGTATCGATACCTCACTCATATGGTATCGATACTTGTTCAGCAGTATCGATACCCCTGGGCAGAAACATGCATATCAATCATCATCCACATTTGATTTTGAAACCAAATCACTCACAATACAAAAGCGAAAACCCCTTCACTTACTCTTGAGCTTAGCAAAGTTGTTTAGACTTAAACTAAGCTCCCAAAAACCTTCAAACCTTGTTTCAAAAGCTGAAATCCCAACTTCACTCACCGATAACCAAACAAAGCTAGCCAACAAGCTTTCCAAGCTTCCGAAACCTTCCGAAAACACCTCCAAGGCTCAAGGATCAACCTCCCCTGTTTCAAGCACACAAAAACAGAACATTAATGCATCCTTATGCATTAAAACACCAGCAACAACAACACAACTCGCTGCTCATCACAAATCTAGCAATTTGGCTATCAAACACAACCGAAATCATCTCCAAACACTTCCAAAACTTAACCCAGCCAAGATCCATCACTTCTAACCATTTTTATACATCAAATAACATGCAAAATGATCACCACCACGTCCTTATACCTCCAGGTATAACAGATCACCAAAAACACTCCAAAAACAACCAAAAACTCAAGCCAAACTTAGGAAATTCAACCTATCCGGGATTGCATTGATTAAACCTCAACTTCTAATCATTTTAGCATTCATTTAACATCAATTTAACACCTCAAAACCCTGCTTAAACAGATCACACGAAAATTTCACCAAAATCACCAAATCTTGCATTTTAGCCAAAAAAAATCAAGATCTCAATTGAAAAGCCTTTAATAAAACATAAATCAAGGATTGAGAACTTAGGAATTTCAGTAAAGAACTGATAGTTTAGAGGAGAAGGACGTTCTTACCTCCAAACTTGAATTTCTCCATTTTGGAGCCAAAAAGCTTGATGAATCAACTTGTAAATTGAGAGGTTTTGATGATGAGATGATTAGGAATCAAATGAGAGTTGAAATGAGAGATTAAGATGTCAAAATCAGAGAAAGAAATCTGGAGAATCTTGTTTGGGTTGAGAGAAAATGAGAGAAAAAGAGAATTTGAGAGAAAATGGAAAGTTTGTTGGAAATTTAGTTAAAATGATTTCCCTCCTTTTCTAAATCTTTAAAATCAGATTTGAGCCTTAAAATATCTTAGAAAAATCTAGAGAAATCCTTTTTGGAATAATAGCTCCTTAAAGATTCAAAGTTTCAATCCTTTATAAAACTGTCCCGCAACTTTCAAAAATTACATTTTGGTCACTAGCCAAAATCTCAACCTTCCGAACCTCATTTTCCAAAATTGATTTCACAGTTCACTTATATATTTTAAAAGATGATTTTAGAACATTTTTCCATATTTTTAATGCAACCCGAACTAGGCTTTCCTAAATCCACTCTTATATATTCGATCAGCACTTTGACCGAACCGGTCAACGCCCAAAACTTCCGAGCCCAAAACCGGGGCGTTACACAGAATCTCATCAGGTTCCTCATCATACGTCAAATCTGGATTCAACTCAACCTCTTCCACAGGCATAACATACGACGAATCCGATCTATACCTCCGAAGCCTAGGATACATGAAACAAATTAGGTATCTTTTCTAACTCTTGAGGTAATTTCAACTTGTAAGCAACAAGACCCACACGTTCTATCACCTCGTATGGTCCAATGAACCTTGGGATCAACTTGCCCTTCCCGACAAACCTCATCACCTTCTTCCATGGTGAAACTTTCAAAAACACACGATCACCCACAACAAATTCTATGTCCTTACGCTTCAAATCCGCGTAAGACTTTTGCCGATCTGATGATCCCTTCAACCGCTCACAAATGAGCTTCACCTTCTCGGTGGTTCCTTTTAACAAAGCCGGTATCGAGACCAACTATTGTCCCGTTTCAGCCCAACAAATAGGAGTTATGCACTTCCTCCCATACAAAGCTTTGTAAGGTGCCATTTGAATACTTGCTTGGTAACTGTTATTATAAGCAAACTCCACCAAAGGCAAGTGCTTCTCCCAAGAGCCTTGAAATTCGATTACACAGCACCTCAACATATTCTCAAGCACTTGGATAACACGCTCAGACTGTCCATCCGTCTGTGGATGATAAGAAGTACTAAAATTCACCCGCGTACCCAATGCTTGATGCAAACACTCCCAAAACCTTGCGGTGAACCTCGTATCTCTATCTGACACTATAGATTTTGGCACTACATGCAATCATACAATCTCAGCAATGTACAACTCCGCAAGCTTATCTAAGGTGTACGTAGTATGCACCAGCAAGAAATGCGCACACTTCGTAAGGCGATCCACAATCAGCCAAACAGAATTCTTCTTTGATGGCGATAAAGGCAAACCAGACACAAAATCCATGATGATCCTCTCCCACTTCCATTCAGGAATCCTTAACGGCTGCAACAACCCCGAAGAAAACTGATGTTCAGCCTTAACCCGCTGACAAACCATGAATTCACTAACATGCTCAGGGACATCTTTCTTCAATCCCACCCAATAGTACTCATCCTTCAGATCATGATACATCTTTGTACTACCAGGGTGCATAGAAAAAGGACTACTATGAGCTTCGGTCAGAATAGTGCATCTCAACTCAACATCATTCGACACCACTATTCGACTCCCAAAGCATAAAACACCATCATCATTGAAAGAGAAATCCGATGGCCTACCTTCAGCAATATCCTAAACATGTGGCACCAAGGAATCATCCAACAGTTGTTTGTCCTTTATCAACTGAAATAGAGATGGTTTTACTAGCAATTCAGCAAAAAGACCACCATCCCGCGATATGCTCAAGCTAGCAAACATTGCTCTTAATTCCACTGCTAACTTCCTACTCAAAGCATCGGCCACAACATTGGCCTTCCCCTGATGATACTCAATCGTTAGATCGTAACCCTTAAGAAACTCCACCCAACGTCGTTGCCTAAGATTCAACTCTTTCTGAGACATCCGATACTTCAAACTTTTATGATCCGTGTACACAGTACACTTCTCACCATAGAAATAATGTCTCTAGATCTTAAGAGCAAAAACCACTACAGCCAACTCAATGTCATGCGTAGGGTAATTGCGCTCATGCACTTTCCACTGTCGCGAGGCATAAGCCACTACCTTACCCTCTTGCATTAACACACAACCTAAACCATCATAGGATGCGTCACTATACACCACAAACTCTTTCCCTGATTCATGTTGAACCAAGATTGGAGCTTGCGTCAAAGCTGCCTTTAGCTTCTTAAAAGCTTTCTGTCTCACTTTTGTCCACTCATACTTAACATCCTTCTGCAACAACTTCATCAAAGGGGCAGCAATATTAGAGAATCCATCCACAAACCTCCGGTAGTAACCTGCCAACCCAAGGAAACTACGAACTTCATGAACAGATCTAGGAGGCTTCCAATTCATCCCCGTCTCAACCTTCTGAGGATCAACTCGAATCCCTTCAGCCGAAACAACATGGCCAAGGAAAACAAATTCTTTTAGCCAAAACTCACATTTGCTCAGCTTAGCATAAAGCTGATTTTCAAACAGCGCTTGCAAAACGATCCTCAAATGACCCTCATGCTCCTCCTCAGTACGAGAATACACAAGGATATCATCAATGAACACCACAACAAAGTTGTCCAAGAATTCATGGAACACCCTATTCATCATTTCCATGAAAGCGGCAAAAGCATTCGTCAATCCAAACGGCATCACTAGAAACTCATAATGCCCATACCTCGTTCGAAAGGCTGTTTTTGGCACATCCACATCTTTCACCTTTACCTGATAGTAGCCTGACCTCAAATCTATCTTTGAAAACACAGCCGCTCCTCGAAACTGATCAAAAAGATCATCAATCCTCGGCAAAGGATACATGTTCTTGACGGTCAACTTATTCAGCTGACGATAATCAATGCACATCCTCATCGTGCCATCTTTCTTTTTAACAAACAAGACCGGTGCATCCCAAGGTGACACACAAGGCCGAATAAAGCCTATTTCAAGCAACTCTTGAAGTTGCGTCTTCAACTCCTTCAACTCTTTGGGTTCCATGCGATACGGAGCAATAGACACCGGAGTTGTATTCTCGTACAGCTCAATTCCAAATTCAACCTCTCGACTAGGCGGCAAACCAGGTAATTCCTCTGGAAACACTCCAGGGAACTCACACATGGTCCTTATATCCTCTACGCGAACCTCCTTTGTACTAGGATTCATAAAAAAGGCTAGATATGCCTCACATCCTTGACGCAACATCCGACTTGCTTCAAGCGTAGACACCACATTATATAGAAACTTCAAATATTCTCCCACCACCACAACCTCATAATCATCCGTAAGTTTCAGCGAAACTCGCTTGCTTTCAAAATCCACAACGACTCTATTCTCAACAAGCCAATCCATGACAAGAATTATGTCAAAACCATAAAATGGAAATTCCATAAGATCAACAAGAAACACATGATCTTGCACCATTAAGGGGCATCTCCTATACAATCTTCTTGTTACAATGTCTCACCAAAGTAACTAGTCACACGCATACCAACATCCAAAGACTCAACATGCAAACCAAGCATTTGAGCATGTTCACGCAATATGTACGAGTGTGTAGATCCATAATCAATCAAAGAAAGTAATGACAAGGATTGCAAAGTAAAGGTACCTGCGATCACGTCCGTGTCATTCCTTCCCTCTCAATGGGCATACACTCGAGCCTGGCCACCACCCTCAGCTTGAACAGCCACCATATGTTCCACATTCGTTCCACCCTCATCTCTGCGCTAGAAATTACCACGGTCGCGCCCACGACCTCTATGTGGCTCAACTGCTCTCATCGGAGCATGCCCTTCTCTCAACGGCTGAGGACAATCTTTCTTCATATGCCCTCGATTACCACAGTTCCAACATGTACCCAGATTTCCCCAACACTCACCAGCATGTTTCCTACCACACCTGTTACACTCAGGAGTCCTCAAGAAAGCATTCGGTCCTTGCTGACCTCTTCCAGGGGTACCACCCCCACGTCTAAAATCACCATGTGGCCATCTATCCTTATGCCTCTTATAGCGATCTCTACCAAGATCACGCTCTGCAGCTCGCTTCCCCGAGCTAGATCCTCCTGCTCGACTCGCCAGACCAAGATTAAGCTCGATGTCCTTGGCTCTGGTGACCAAGACATCAAAATTAGTATAATCGACTACGAGCATATTTGTTTTCACATCCGCCACTAGCCCATAACGGAATCAGCTCAGGTGCATATTGGCTAAGGCGTACAAATTGCACCTCATATTCTGCCACTGTCATGCTCCCTTGCACAAGGGACTTAAATTCCCTCTTTTTCTCATCAAGGTAGCGAACTCCCAAATACTTTTGCTTGAACGCATTCAACAAGAATGACCAAGTCACATCATCATCATCCACCCCAGATATCGTGGTTGTCCACCATGTATATGTGTCACCATGCAACAGGGACACAATACATCCCAACTTCTGAACATTGTTGGAGTTCAACTGTCCAACTATCCTCTTGGTACTCTTCAACCAAGACTCGAAACCTTCTGGGGTCAACCCTTTAAACTCAGACCCTCCTAGACTGTGGAGTCGCTCTAATGGCAACCTTACATTAGCACTAACCTGAGGTGCAGCTCCATGAGCTCCAGCTATTGCTACCTGGAAAGCTCCAGCAATAGCTTGTATCAACACAGGCATATAAGGAGAAGCCTGCCCCTGGACTCCCTTAGGTCCAGCAACCCCAGCACCAACCCCAGCTCCACCACCACCAGGTGGTCCACCATGGGGAGGAGGAGGTAGATCCTTAGCATTCTCCACATTCTCATTCTCAGTCGTAGCACGAGTATTGATCCTAAGCTCTCTGCGTGGCCCCATAATAAAACAATGCAACTGACAAAATACAAATAATTCAATTAGGCATAATAAGGTAAGTAATCCAAGTACTAAAGCTCATTTTTGAAAACAATTCTTGTCCTTATTAATGACATGGCAATGGGATCCCCAACCATACCCCAAACACAACATAACATCACAAACTCATCTCAATAGAACCAATCATCATCAAACATACATCATACTTTCACCACAAGTCACAATCATTCACAAATACATGCAATACCCACTTACACGGCCCCAAATATTCATGAACCTAGCTCTGATACCAACAAATGTAACCCATTTAGCCCGGCCTAGACGCTTGACCCGAACCACGAAGATTACACGGGGAAAACCAAAATCAACCCGAAAGTCAACCTTGATTAACGACCTTTTTTCTTTTTATCTTTTCTAGATGCACATCAAGCCTATGTGAACACTCAAGAGTCATATAAAAGAAAGGCACATCGATCGAAAATCAATTAGGAAATCAATTGCAAGAATTACCCTTTTAGGGACCAAAATGTAAATTTTGGAAAATATAAGGACTTTGTAGATTTTAAATTTACCAATATGTAATTAGTCACTTTACATACATCACTGTCAAAACTCAACTTAAAAGGACATTCCAAGCTGAGGCAATTGCATCCACCACATCTAGGACTAAAATGTAAAACATGTGAACATGAAACAATTGACAAGCACAGACCAACGATCAACCGTTCCGGAACGCTGACCTTCGTACTGAAACGCCCGTATCGAAATGGTGTTGATAGTTTCTGTACTCGGGTGCGTTCCGAGACCAGTATAGGAACAGGTCTCTCCAGTAGCCAAAGTGTTCTAAAACACCTTCACCCGTTCCAAAACACTATGGCCATTTCGGGCCCCTATTTCGAAACAGATAAGGGTGTTACGATACACCCTGCCCTGCAACAGCAGAGTTTTCTGGGTTTTTCACATCATAATACAATCAAACATGCTTTAAATCATACCATAACATACCAGCAACTTGTTAAGACATTAGAGAACATATTTGAGAAGTTTAAGCTAAAGCATGACATCAAACACATGAACATTCAAACTATATGCATGCTTCCTAACCACAAAACCAAATATAGATCTCAAACCTCAAACCAAATCAAATAGAACCATTTACAACTTCTAAAAACCATAACAAACTTGCTACAAACTTAATTAGTTCAAAATACATCTCCCAAAAAACAACCTTGAAGCCCCATTTTCAAATATCAATACCAAAGTATTTAAAAACATCACCATACATGAGCATTACACTTCCTTGGATGTTCTTAACCTTCTTGCTGCCCAAAATTCAATTCAATTATCTGCATTGTTGGTAAAAGAGAGCGTAAGCACATTTTCTTAGTGAGGCAAGCTCTAAAAAACCAACACAACAATGCATCATTCAAAACACTTTCTCAAAAGCCGTTTTCGACAACATGCTCATTCTATCTCATGCTTGAAAACCATTTCAAAGCAAATCTCCATTTGAAAACACATGTACCTCTATTCTATCTCATGCATTTAATCTAATGCAAATCTCATGGCAAAGCCATACACATGCTTGTGAAAACTAAAGCATTCATATACAAATCTCATATGCATTTCTCATAGCATAAATCATCTCAACATTAGGTACATGTGAATCAAATACATTTTCATTTATTATATTGGCATTTCACATTTCATCATTACTCGGATATGCGGATTAGCTTGACTCAAGGTCAAGTCCTACCTCGGTGGAATCTCTCATCACTGGACTCTCATGGTGGTATCTCTCATCGCCACAAAGCTTGGGTATTTCACCAAGTCCTACCCCGATGGTATCTCTCATCATCGGATTCTCACTTTGGATTGGGATGGCATTACCCCCATTGCCCAACTCTAAAGAGCACGTACGAATTTTTAGATTATAGTGCATTCTCATCCTATTGATCGATTAATTATATCCGGTAAATATTTCATCTTCTATGCCAATATATTATGTCAAAAACATCATCTCACCTACTGTTTTAATGCAATAATTCTCAAAACTTTCTCATCTCATTTCAAATTCATAACACATGCTTTGCATTGAATCAAAATCTCAAAACTCATCAAAGCAATATGCTATCTCATAAAATCTCTTCCAAGCATCATCTCATGCTACAAAACAAGCATAAAACAGTAGGAATTTGTCTATCTCAAAACAGGAGCATGTAAAAGCATTTTAGGGCAACAACCACATATTTGAGAGTAAATCTAGCCATACTTACTTCCGGACTTAGGATGGTGTTTCAAACCAATCCTAAATCACAAAACCTTGTTTCTTTGTCCCTCAAGGACTTCTAAAACCATTCGCACTCACTGATTACGTTTCGCTTGCTCGCCGAAACGCTATCTAAACTCCCGGCACTTCTGGATCTAACACCAAAGGCGTCCGAAGATGACTCCCCTATTTATTACACATAAGAGTAGAGGATTAATGCATCATCATGCATTGAAATCATCAGCCAACTAAACAAACTCGCTGCTCTACTCAAAAGCACCATTGCGGCCACCAAAAACAACCGAAATCATCTCCAAACTCTTCCAAAACAAAGCCCAGCCAAGATCTATCATATCTAATCATTTCTAAACATCAATCAACACCAAAAATCACCATAAACTCGTCCTTATACCTCCAGCTATAACAGAATACCGAAACCACCCCCAAAACCACCATTCTAGCATGCAAAACTTGGGAATCCAAACCTATTCAGGATTTGTTTGATAAAACCTCATTTATAACATCAATTACCATCCAAAATACATTAGAAATCAACCTCAAATCATAGCCTAACCAATAGTTACGAAAATCATCAAGATCTCTCCAAGAATCTTGAGTTTTGACACAATTTCATGTTTCTAACAATAAAGCAACTCAAAAATCATTAACAAAGGATTGATAAATTGGGAATTTCAGTAAGAACTGATCACTAGAGGAGAAGGACGAAGCTTATCTCTAATGGCTGATTTCTCCTTGATTTGGGCAAGTTTTCTTGAAAATCCAAAGTGAAAACAAGAGAATTTGGTGAGGAAAAGATTAGGAATCAAAAGGAGATTGAAATGTCATCAAAAGGAATGAAAATCAGAGGCTAATTGATGGAGGAAATGCGTTTGGCTAAGTGGAAATTGAGAGAAAATGAAATGAGGGAAAACTAACGTAAGGTAGTTATGAAAAGTCAAAGATAGATTTTCTTTTTAATTATCCTTATTTCCCTCAATTCAAACATTACTAAAACACCCAAAATAAAGAGAAATCTGATTAAAAACATTTTGGTAAAATTAGCTCCTTAAAGATTCAAAGTTTCAATCCTTTACAAAACAATCACTATTCAACTTTTGCAAAAACTGCAATTTGGTCACTACACCGAAATGTAGTATATCCAAACCTATTTTGTAAAATTGTTTTCACCATAATCATTCTTATATAATAAATGAGGATTTTTAGATATTTTTCCATATTTTAAAGCATCCTGAACTAGGTGTTCCCTAAACCTCCCTTAAAGATTCGAATCGTTCTCGACCAGTCCGATTCAAATTCTAAAACATCTGGGCCCAAAATCAGGGCGTTACAACTTTGCCACCTAGGAGTTATATATCTTGTATATATGGTGACTTGTCGACTAATATGATCTTTCTTATAGATATGTCCGAGATTAATGAAGCTCATATTAACGAGCCTGACACCAGCTCCTCAGCCCATGGCAAGGAGATAAGAGGAGGAAATCCTCCAAGTCCACTGCACCCGCAAGTACCCCTAGTTAAGAATGCTGAGCCTATAGCCCATGTCGCTCAGGCTGAATGCTACCAGAACATGGCTAATATGTTCAAACAGTTTATGGCTGCGATGCAAGCAACACCATCCGTTCAGCCTACCCCTCATATTGTTCAGTATGTTTGTGCCTTGTGGACAAGTTGGCTTCGCTCCAAGCTTATTCATTTACTGGATAAGACAATGATAATCATGAAGTTGTCGAATATTGGCTAGACAACACATTGCGTATCTTGAACAAGCAGTTGCAGTCTTTAAATGAACACAAGTTGGAGTGTGCTATTGCGTTATTGACCGATGAAGCTCTCATGTGGTGGGAAACCACTATTCTCACAGCTCCTGAAGAACCGGTCACTTGGGAGTTCTTTCTCCGAGAATTTCGAAATAAGTATATTAGTGAAATTTATCTTGCGGAAAGGCGGAACACTTTTCTCCATCTGAGGCTAGGTGGGCGACCTATTGTGCAATATATCCATGATTTCTGCAAATATTGCCGATATAGAGCTAAATTTATAAAGAAAAAAGAAGACAAGTGTTGAATGTTCATAGCTGGACTTAGCGATGAGCTACGACCCATGTTTATGGCCATTGGCATCACCGACTTTTAGGATTTAGTGAATCGAGTTAAGGCTACAGAGGCTACTTAGAGAACTCAGAGGGGGAGCATGTCAGGCAGATCTGAGAAAAGAGTACGTGATGATTCTCGACCTCTTAGATGGAATAAGAATGGCAAGTATCAAGGATTGAATCAAGTTTCGTATCCTCAGTCCTATCACTCTAGAAATATTAAGAACCCCCAGACTATTTCTCAGTCTTTGTCTAAGGCGAACTCTGTTGAGAGTACTGGAGGCTAGAACCCAGGCACACAACATCCTGTTTGTAACTTCTGTCAGAAGAGACATCAGGCAGGGCAATGTCGCAAGCAGACTGGAGCATGTTTCTTCTATGGAGAGAAAGGATATTTTATCCGGGATTGTCCTCAAAATCCCTCCAAGTACGCAGCTATACAATGGGACATTACATCGCCTGCTCAATCCTTCCGAGGGAAAGCTCCAAGACAAGTACCATCGGGAGCTTCAGGGAGACCCGGTGGCTCAGGAAAGTTTGGCAATAAGCAAGAATCAAAGTCTTCTCCATAGATGTACCATGTACGAAGCCGAGAGGAGGATGACGAGCTTGATGTCATCGCGGTTACAGTTATGTTATATTTGCATCCCTTGTATGCTTTGATAGATCCATGATCTACGTACTCCTTCATAAGCACGAAATTGGTTAGAAGTTATGAGATGTCTAGTAATCCTATAATACCAAGAATTTCTGTGACCAACCCGTTAGGTGACTGTGTCACTATAAGCTTCGTATGTAAGAATTTTCCAATAATGATATAGGGAATTCCATTTCCAGCGAATCTCCTAGCTCTGTCAATCCATTAGTTTGATGTGATACTAGGCATAGACTGGTTTAGTAAACATTAGGCATAGGTAGATTGTTGTAAGAGGAAATTATATCTCTGGGGACTGGGCAAGGAAAGTGTAGTTCTAATGAAATCTCGAAACCCTACGTTGCAAGCTTTAACTTGAGAAGCTAAGAATGGACCTCGGATACAAGATATTGATACTATATGTGAGTTCCTTGAAGTCTTTCTTGCTAAACTTCCGGGTTTACCTCCAACATGTGAAGTGGAATTTGGCGTTGAAGTACAACGGGGGACTACCCCAATTTTCATTGCACCTTATCGGATGTCCCAGTAGAATTAAAGGAGCTAAAAGTTCAGATTCAAGAATTGCATGATAAAAGGCTTTATTTGGCCGAGTTCCTCTCCTTGGGGAGCACCATTCCTTTTTGTGAAGAAAAAGGATGGTTCCATGAAGCTGTGTATTGATTATCGGCAACTTAATAAGGTGACCGTCAAAAATAAATACCCATTTCCTAGAATCGATGATCTATTTTATCAGCTCAAGGATGCTTCTGTGTTCTCCAAGATTGATTTAAGGTCTGGATACTATCAGATGAGAGTGAAGGATTGTGATGTATCCAAGACTGCTTTTCTCACAAGGTACGACCACTACAAGTTCTTGGTAATGCCTTTTGGAGTAAGTAATGCTCCGACGACTTTTATTTACTTGATGAACCGAATCTTTTGACCGTATCTTGATAAATCTGTGGTGGTTTTCTTTGATGATATCATAATCTACTCAAAGACTGCTGAAGAACATCGTGACCATCTTCGCATTGTGCTTCAAACCCTTCGTGAAAAGCAGCTACATGCTAAGTTCTCTAAGTGTGAGTTTTGGCTCACTGAAGTTCCCTTCATAGGGCATATTGTATTGGCTTTAGGCATTCAAATGTATCCGAATAAAATTCAAGTTGTCCTTAATTGGCACCCACCGAAGAAAATTGGCAAAGTTAGAAGTTTCCTCGGCCATGTCGGCTATTATCGAAGATTCGTCAAAGGATTTTCTATGATAGTTGCACGTTTGAATAAAGCTTCTATGGAAGGAAAAACCATTTGTGTGGACCGAAGAACAACATAGAAGTTTTGATCAGTTGAAACAAGTGTTGACTCATGCACCCGTCCTGACCCAGCCCGAATCCGGGAAGGATTACACAGTTTATAGTGATGCATCACATCTTGGGTTAGGTTGTGTTCTAATGCAAGAAGGAAGAATTGTTGCATATGCATCTCGACAACTCAAGCCACATGAAATGAATTATCCCACCCACGATGTAGAATTGGCCGCAGTTGTCCTTGCCTAGAAAATCTGGACGCGCTATCTCTATGGAGAAAAATGCTATCTTTTTACCGACCATAAGAGCCTTAAGTACCTTCTGACGCAGAAGGAGTTGAACCTTCGCCAACGAAGGTTGATGGAACTCCTCGAGGATTATGACCTTGTTATTGATTATCACCCATGCAAGGCTAATGTTGTAGCTGATGCACTTAGCCGTAAACCAATACGTCGTAAGTACTGTTAATGCGATCATAGTTCTTTGATTCATCATACAGTATGGTTTATCATGAATACTATTCTTTGTAGCTCCTCGAGCTATTAATGCTCATCTCTTTCTTCAAAAGCGTTGTGGCCTTACAGTTGAACTTCAAGTTCAATCTACAATCATTTTGAGAATTAAATCTTTGCAAAATCAAGATCCTTAGCTTCAAGCTATTGTTTCGAGACTTTAGGATAATCCTGATTTCAAGGTTAATTCCAAAGAGCTCCTACGTTTCCGTGATAGGATTTGCGTACCCGCCGATAAAACCCTTCGTAATGACATCCTTAAAGAGGCTCATTCGATTTTATTTGCGGTTAATCTGGGGTCTGTGAAGTTGTACAAAGACCTCCATGAATTGTATTGGTGGCCAGGAATGAAGCAAGTCATAGTAGACTTTGTATCTCGGTGTCTCACGTGTCAAAGTATCAAGGCCGAACATCGTACCCTACCGGTTTGTTGCAACCTATTGATCCACCCTAATGGAAGTGGGATAAGATCACAATGGATTTTGTTAATGGCCTACCCCTAACTCCTATGAAACACGATGCTATATGGGTCACTGTAGACCTTCTAACCAAGTTAGCACACTTCATTCTAGTTCGGATGGATTACGGACTTCCTAAACTAGCTGAGTTGTATATCAAGGAAGTAATCTGACTCCACTGAATACCTAAGTCTATCATCTACGATCGAGATCCCAGAATTGCATCTCGGTTTTGAAGAACCTTAAAGGGAGCTCTGGGCACCAGAGTTAATCTTAGCACATCTTTTCACCCTCAATTAGATGGCCAGTCAGAAAGGGTAATCCAGGTAATTTATCAAAAAACTTGTCCATTGAAACCTTAGGAATTTGCATTGTTATTGAATCTTCCTATACGGATCTTGGAAGATATGCATCGTGCATGTATTATTGACTTTGGTGGAACTTGGGAGAAATCTCTACCCTTTGTTGAATTTGCCTACAATAATAGTTACCAAGCATCAATTCAAATGACCCCTTATGAAGCATTGTATGGTAGGCCATGCAGAACTCCATTATGTTGGTTGGAGATTGGCGAAGGCAAGATGTTAGGCCCTAACTTGCTTCGAGAGACTGAAGAGCGGGTTACCGTTACCCATGATCGTTTAAAAGCTACCTTTGATCGACAAAAGGCTTATACTGATCTCAAGAGAAGAGATATTGAGTATGAAGTTGGAGAGAGAGCCTTTCTCAAAGTATCACTTTGGAATAAAGTTCTAAGATTTGGCAAGAAGGGAAAGTTGAGTCTCCGATTCATTGGACCATTTGAAATCATCGAAAAAGTTGGCCCCGTGGCATATCGACTATTGTTGCTCGCTGAATTGAGTAAAATCCACGATGTCTTCCACGTATCGATGCTTCAGAAGTATCGTTCTGATCCTTCGCTCATTGTGGTTCCTGAGTCTGTAGAACTTTGACCAAATTTATCCAACAAGGAGGAACGGGTTCAAATTCTAGCAAGAGAAGTCAAGAGGCTTCACAACAAAACTATACAGTTAGTTAAAGTGCTTTGGAGGAGCCACACCATTGAGGAAGCAACTTGGCAACCTGAAGATACCATGATAAAGTAGTATGCACATCTCTTCGGTTTAGGTAAAAATTCGAGGACAAAATTTTCTTAAGGTGGGGTGTGTTGTAACACACAAGATCCAGTCTAGTTAGAATTCATTTCTGGTTGTAACCCCCCTAACCCGGCCTAGACAGTTGACCCGAATTAAGAAGATTACACGGGGAAAACCAAAGTCAACCCGAAAGTCAACCTTGATTAACGACCCTTTTTTTTTCTTTTTAATCTTGTCTAGATGCAAATTATCCCTAGATAGATTCATAAGATCATCATATTCAAAGATCATAACCATCAGAGATCAAACAGGGACTCAATTGCACAAATTACAACTTTAGGTACCAAATTGTAAATTCTGAAAATTATAAGGACTTAAACCAATTTAAAGTTACCAACTTGAAATTAATCAGGTTTCATGCTTCTCTGCCAAATTTCAGCTCAAACAGACACTCCAAACTCATACAATTGCAATAACAAGTTTCAGGACCAAAATGCAAACATTGCAAAACATTTAACCATCAAATTCAGAGCCCAACGGTCGAGTGTTCCGAAACAGGGAAGACCTGTTTCGAAACGCGGGACCGTTCCGCAACGGGTTCTGAAACATGGCCTGGTAGTAGCCAAACTGTTCCGAAACAGTGCCTCCCGTTTCGGAACTCCTAGGCCATTTCAGGCCCCTGTTCCGATACGGTAGCACCTGTTCCGAAACAGGTTGCCCAGATTGCAGCAAAACAGCTAGATAATCATGCAATTGGCCTATCAAACATGCACCAAAAGCCACCAAACTTTACCAGCAAGTCACACAACGTACATGGAACATAATTGCATCAACCAAACATCAACATGGCATCAATTATGAAAAGCCCCAATTCTATAGGCATGCTTCCTACTTAGCAAACCATTCAAGCATCAAATCTCCAATCAAACCAACATTAAAGACATCATTAAACAAACTTAGGGAGTTCAAAACATCTCCCAAAACATCCACATAGGTCCCCCATTGCCAAATGCCAAAAGCTAAAAGTGTTTAAGAAAACCTTCTCATACTTGAGCTTAACTTCCACTTGGTTGCTTGCCTTCCTTGCTGCCCTCTAAACACCTTAATGCTCTGCATTATTGGTTCAAGAAAAGGAGAGAGAGCGTAAGCAAAAGCTTAGTGAGGAATGCTCATAAAAACCACACAATAATGCATTTACAAACACATGATTAAACCTTTAATCCATGCATCATTTAAACATGCTCATAAGCAATTTAAAACATGCATCTCATGCATCAAGTTCATAACAAGTCATATTGGCAACAAGTGATACATTTCACATAAGATCCACACATGGACTTTTAAACACCATTGTGATCTTATCCCCATGGACTTTTAAACACCATGGCCCATGGACTTTTAAACACCATGGCAAGGACCACACAAGGACTTTTAACCACCTTTGTGTCCTTAACAAGAATCATCCAAGGACTTTTAACCACCTTGATGTTCTTAAGTAAATAAGGCTTTCCAAGGAATTTTAACCACCTTGAGCCTTAACCAAGAACCAACCATGGCCTTTTAAACACCATGTTGTTCTTAAAATTCACAAGATTCTCACAAGGACTTTTAACCACCTTTGAGATCTTAACCAAGAACCATCCAAGGACTTTTAACCACCTTGATGTTTTTAAATATACAAGGCTCACACAAGGACTTTTAACCACCTTTGTGACCTTAACATCACTTGCCAATATGCATCATTAATCAACAACATTCCACTGTTTTAAAGCATTTAAACCAAGCCATAACATCATGCATCTTTAAGCATTAAACCACATTATAACAATGTTCAAAAACAAGGATCTCTTACCTTGAGCATCCTTCAACACGTGGCTTATAACATCAGCATCTAACATGCTTAATCATGCTTTCAAAACAGAATTTAAAACATGCAAACAACTACATTGCACACAACCAAAACCATGGTTCATCACCAAGAGAGTGTTCCCGAAAACTTACTCTTGAGCTTAGCTAAGTTGCTTAGACTTAAACTAAGCTCCCAAACCTTCAAAACATTGGTTTCAAGCTGGAAACCAAAATCCACTCACCGATTCTGTTTCGCTTCTTGCCGAAACACAAATCAAGCTTCCGGATCACCACCACTTGGATCCAAAGATGACACCCCTGTTTTTAACACATCAAAGCAGAGGATTAATGCATCATCATGCATTAATAGCTTCAATGAAAGCACCTAAACTCGCTGCTCTCATCTACACTCCATTTTCGGCTACCAAACACAACCGAAAATGCATCCAAACAACTCCTCAACATAGCCCAGCCAAGATCCATCAAAATTAAACATCCTTTAACATCATCTAACATCTAAAAAGGACCTAACAACATCCTTATACCTCCAGCAACATCAGGTCCACAAGATCACTCCAAAAACAACCAAGAAACTCAAGCTAAACTTAGGAAATTCAACCTATCCGGGATTGCATTAATTAAAACTCAATTCCTTAACAAATTAACATTCATTTAACATCAAATTAACACCTTAAAACACAGCCCAATCAGATCATACGAAAATCCATCAAAAATCACCAAATCTTGCATTTAAAGCCAAGATCCATTACACAACTTTAAAACCACTTATAAATCATCAATTAAGGATTGAGAACTTAGGAATTTCAGTAAAGAACTGAGAGTTTAGAGGAGAAGGACGTTCTTACCTCCAAACTTGAGTTTCTCCCTTTTTAGAACCAAAAAGCTTGAAGAATCAACTAGCAAATGATGAGGTTTTGTTGATGAGATGATTTGCAATCAAAAGGGAAATGAAATGAGTGATTTAGATGACAAAACCAAAGGGAAAAGATCTGGAGAAAGATGTTTGGCTTGAGAGAAAATGAGAGAAAAGGAAAATAGAAGATTTGAGAGAAAAGTTAGTTAGAATTAGGAAATATCTTCCCTCCACTTTTCTTTTGTTTAAAAATCAGAAATAAATCATTTAATATCTTAGAAAAATCTGGAGAAACTCCCTTTGGGTAAATAGCTCCTTAAAGATTCAAAGTTTCAATCCTTTTTAAAACAGTCACGCAGTTTTCAAAAATTACATTTTGGTCACTAGCCAAAATGTCACCCTTCCAAACCTCATTTTGTAAAATTGATTTCACAGTTCACTTATATATATAAAAAGAGGATTTTAGAGCATTTTTCCATATTTTTAATGCAACCCGAACTAGGCTTTCCTAATTTCACTCTTTTATATTCGAACAGCACTTTGACCGAACCGGTCCAAGCCCAAAACTTCTAAGCCCAAAACCGGGGCGTTACACTGGTGATCAGAAATTTTGCATCGAAAAGGTTTAAGAATAGTATCGATTAGTTAATTAATGATATTTGACTCTGATTTAGTTAAATTATTGTTATTGGGCCTTATTGAATAGTATCGAAAACATTATAGTGACTAAATTGTATAAAACTGGAAGCTTTGAGTCACACTATAAAGCATTGAAAATTGAGGGACTAATCTTGCAATTAGCCGCTCTTCAACTAACATTTTCATACTGGGATGAACAGGGAATCTTCCTTTATTGGAAGGAAAGCTTCGTAAATTAAAACAAGTGAATAGGAATAGTAAAAGTCTTACGCGTAACTAAACTCAAGCAAGCGCCTCTCCCACCATCAAGCAGGCACCACCATTATAGGAAACCTCAAGCATTGATTTTCTTCACTTTATTGTTATTGAATCGTTGCCATCGTTCGGGTAAGCAATAATCCTCAAACAATTGTCATATTCATGGATAAATGAAGTTTAATTCCAAGCTAGGGTTTTGACCATCCAGGATATTTCATTGATATTGTTTATATTGAAATCGGATATCGATTTTGATATCAAGATTTCGATCCTAATGGTCTCCTATTGATTTCCTAGCTCAATACGTAGATAAAGAGCATACATCGTCTCGATCCAAAGCTAGGAACAAGGGGATTGTTATCCGAGAGCCTTGAAAGCTTCGGAGTGTCAAGGTGAGTGTAGTAGAGTCTCAGGTTTAGGCGCGAAGCCTTCTCGAGTTCATTACTGTAAACTCGTTGGTAAGCCCGATAAGCATTGCATTGAACACCAACATTGTCATTGATAGCAAGTGTTTCTTATGTTGTTATCATCGCCTTTGGCAAGGTTATTAATATTGATCACTGAACAAGCATTGATTCATTACTAAGTAAGCATGAGAACTATGAATACGGAATATGAGATTATGGCTATGACTTTTGAATTAAGAAGTATATGATTCATTGAATATAGCTATTGATAATGAACATTGGATGTGAATGGATGATGGATACAATTGGTATGCCATAGAATTCATGAGCTCGGTGTACGGATGGACTACGGTCCTAGGGCTATGGCCTATATTGATTGGCGAAGCAGAGGGATGTGTATTGATATAGGTCATTTGGCGAGGCAGAGGATATGGACCATGCATGATTCGGCGAGGAGTAGGAATTCGCGTATCCACTACCATGATTCAATCTAAGGGATAGACAAGAAATCTCATATGTTTAGCATTAAATACTAATGCATGACATTTATGTTTAACAAACATGATATCATGATTATGCATTACTTGTTAAGTCTTTATATTATATTTTACTACCTCACTAAGCAATGTATGCCTAACATGTTTTATCCCATGCATTTTAAGGTTGAAAGATAGTTAGTTTGGAGATCGGATTGGCCGTACAAGACAAGTCACTACAAGTCTTTAAGTAACATATTTTTATCCTCTGAACTCTTAAGATGGTGGAAAAGTAGTTGAAACAGTCATTTGATCCCATTTTTGTTATGTATGTGTTATGCTTGTGTCATCTTTAGGCATATAGCTCAAAATGGTCCTTTTGTTAAAGTTCAAAATAGCTAAGATGCATGTTTTGAATCTAAAAGGTAACAATTTGGCAAATTGATTCATATGGCTCTAAAATTTTACATGCTAGTAGAATTTATGATTATATTATTGTGTGTGAAGTTTCACTGCATTTGGATACTGTTTGATAAGCTAAAATAAATAAAAACCAACAAGAATATGTATCGAAAAGGTAAAAATTGGGTAAATGGATTCATATGGCCGTATCGAAATGGGTGGTAGCGTTTAGATACAGCTAAGCATAATCGAACCCAGGGGACAGGGCGTATCGAAACAGTTTAGGGCCGTTCGAAAACATTTTGCTACTGGAATCCCTCGTTTCGATACATGTTCATAGTGTATCGAAACGAGTCAAAGGGAGTCAACCCGTACCGATACAGGGCTTCCCTGTATCGATACGATCAAAGAGGAAAAGTCAACAAGGTTGACTATCATCCACCCGTATTGAAATAGCCTTGAGCGTTTCGATACAGGGATAGTTAAAGGTGGTTAAGATGCTTAATCTAAAGGTTGCATTGTTTACAGTTTAGTCACTGAAGTTAGGATGTTTAAATTGAATGAGTAAATGATAACCATTATGCATGAAATTTTGCAGGCTATTCGATTTTGTTTTGAATTTTATTGTGGTGTAGTCTAATGCACCGAAAGACCTTTATTTTGTATGATTTACAGAATAGTCCCTAAAACTTGTAATAACTACAAATTGGTCCTAAATAGTTAAGTGTAGCCTTCTCACGAATGAATTGTATTAATATGTATATTGGTAATGTTTTATTTGCATGATACTTATTAAATTTTGTTAATAAGATGAAAT
This sequence comes from Hibiscus tridactylites, assembly GCA_958450335.1. Taxonomy (NCBI): domain Eukaryota; kingdom Viridiplantae; phylum Streptophyta; class Magnoliopsida; order Malvales; family Malvaceae; genus Hibiscus; species Hibiscus tridactylites. Next base: position 57,904,682 of record OY288267.1, on the reverse strand, counting down.
TTTATCGCCCGATCACTGTATCGTACACCAGTAACTCGCTCCGACCCGGTTCTTGACCCGGTCGTGAAGGGGTGTAACAGGCCTCATGTTTTGAAACACCCAGACCTATTCTGAAATAGGGTGTATCGATACATGGCTAAGTGTATCGATACACGAAGCTATTAAGTTAGTTAATCAGATTCTTTTGAAGTTCTATTTCTTTACGTTTTAGTCCTTGAATGTTGTGGATGCAATTAAACATGTTTGAATGATCGGTTTGGGTTGAGATTTGATACAATGGCATGTAATATGACTAATTAAAGGTTGGTAACTTGAAATTAGATAAAGTTCCTGTGTTTTGTGTAATTTACATTTTGGCCCGTAAAACATGTTTTTAATCAAACGTTTGCCAAATCGATGTCCGATTGAATTGATATTTCTTCCGATGCGAGTCTTAACACTTAGGGTAACAATGTACATCTAGAAAAGAAAAAAAGAAAAAAATAGGATCATTTATTGAGGTAAACTTTCCCGGTTTACTTCAATATTCCTCGTGTAGCTCGTTCGATTCGGTCTTTCATCCAGGCCAGGTCGAGGGGGTTACAGGGTAGATATCACTTCCAAGTATCAAGCAACTGATCGTTGCCTCCCAAGTCTGTTAAGATATTGAGGAGCAAAAGTTCAACTATGCCAGCTCTCGTTGGCAAAGTATTTAGAAAAATAGTAATGCCAGCTCTCGCTTGGCATTTATAGTTAGCAACAATAAAGCATGCCAGATAGAATAACTTTGCCGAAATAGAATTTTTTTCAAAGAACTAAGGAATAAAACCAAAATTTAAAACCAAACATCCCCCACCAACTATGAAATTAGTTCATAGTGTGGGATTTACCAAACAAAACCATAACCATTTTCAAGTGCATCATAATAAAAATAAAAGTTAAACAACTTAAAACCAAAAGAATGGGCGAGAGGGGTCTCTTGATGCAGCACTCAAATTCAGGCTCTCGACCAAGTTGTTGAACCACCCTTCCTCGGTGCAGCCGACCATCACTTGTCGAGCTCTCTGACACCTCTCTCCGATCACTCTAAGTATTCACTTCGCTCCCCCAATTTCTTGATTGGTTGGTCTTTATATAGGCGTGTATGGGAAAGGATAAGATAAACCTTTGCATTTGAATTTGAAATGTTCAAGGGATAAGAGATAGAGCTCTATCCGATCATTTTGATAACTTATAAGCTTGGTGTGATAGCTTCCTTTTAATCACATGTAAAGCATGTTTATGTTTCTCTTGATCTTGGACATGTGTGATGGCTGATTTTAGTGTATGTATGCCTTCCTTGTTGTTGCTCTGATGTATGTGGTGATTGGAACCAAGTTAAATACCCTTAGAGATGCTTAAATTTTTGTTTTCCTATTTCTGCAGCAGGGTGTTACGAAACGGGCTTGAACGTTTCGGAACAGCCCTTGTTTTTTCCTTGGTGTTCCGGAACGCTTATCGAAATGGGCTAAGCAGGGCCGGAACGGTCTCAAGCAATTTCAGAACGTTTTACCACTGTAAAACCATTGTTCCGATACGAGACTTTAGAGTTCCTAAACGGGGGTCGTTGAAGTTAGTTAAAGGCAATTTTAAAGTTATTTTCTTGTGTTTTGGTCCTAGTTTATTCTGTTTTCGATTGTGGATGATTTTGTGCATGTGTTATGTTGCATTTCATCATGGAAGTATGAAATGGGTTTAATTCCACAAATATCACCTTAATTACATCATAAGTCCATATATTATGCTAGTTTTGCATTTTGGTCCCTGGTTGCCTTTTTGTTCGAATCGATGCTCTTTATGTTGTTCTTTCTTCCTTTGCGTGTTCGATAACTTAAGATTAATATGAGCATCTAGAAAAGATAATAATCAATGCGTTTAGGGTTGCTAATCAGAGGGAAATCTTTGGATCTTTCTTCGATTAGTCCCGTGTAGTCCACTCGATACGGTCTGGTAGCTAGGCCGGGTCAAGGGGGTTACAGTTCTCATAACTTAAGTTGAGGATACCAATATTGGTCTCCTTTACGTCATTGGTGCCTTCGTATATGGTCTCTAACTTGTCCCACACATCCTTTGCACTTGTGCATGATGACATTTTCACATACATGTCGGGTCCAAGTGCACAAAACAACATATGTACTTCCTTGTCGTTTACTTGCAGTTTTCTTCGATCTACATCAGTCATCATTACCTTGGTCTTCGAAACAAGTCTCCCTTCATCATCTCTTTTCATAGGAATTATCAGTCCGTCTTCAACCACACCACAAAGGACATAGTCGTTGGATTTGATGAAGAGCCTCATCCGATTCTTCCAAAAGGGATAGTTATCCTCATTGAAGGATGGTGGTTTAGTGATGGATTGTAACTCGTACAAGTTATCCCCGGAGGTAGATGTCATGGCTTTGATTAGAAGTTGATCAACACTCTCTTAGGATATCTTCTTGTTGATGTGAAGCCTTTACTAATTGTTGAGTGGATCAAATGAATGTGATTTGGCTAAGAGGGGTGAATTGGCATTTTAAATTTGGAGGGAGCAAATTGGAAATTGAAAAATAAAGAACAAGGCAAATTATATTGTTTCGAACTTCTTACAAACTCTCTATCCACTACCTTAGTTCCCACTAAGAATTTTCAACAATCTCCACTAGATGTTCTTCCACTTTTCTAGGTTAAGGGGGTAACCTTTACAATCGGTCAATCTTACTAACCAAAGATTGACCCAAAAGACTCTCTTTACAAAGATGAAATTTGGCAAATGGAAATATCTCTTTACAAAGGTTTGGATTATAGCTTGGATGTTTCAAGTAGGTTCAATAGTTGTTGTTGGTGCTTTGGAGGCTTGCTTTTATACCCTTGCGTTGAATTCTAGCCGTTTGGGTGGTTGAGGTCATTAATCTTGTTGTTGGGCTGCATTTATCCCACAATAAATGCACTTCCACAGTCTACCGTATCGATACTCGAACAAGGGTATCGATACATGTCTTAAAACAGAAAAGTGTTATTGTAAACATTTCAAAGGGGCTGCGTATGAGCGTATCGGTACGAGTATAGTGTAAAACAAGGGGCGTATCGGTACTCATATACCGTATTGATACAGGATTTGCTCACTAGAATCCTTGATTGAACTTCACAAAAATGGTATCGGTATGCAGAATGAGCGTATCGATACGATTAACGGTCATTTTAAAATTTGGGATTCCAATAATTGATAAGCAACAATCAAATCATTAGATGAAAAGATTTTGTAAACATCATCAAATCGTATCGATATGGGTATGACCGTATCAGTATGCTATAGCTTGAAATCTTGCCTAGATGAATATCGTATCGATACGAGATTAACCGTATCGGTACCCTTTTAACGATTGAAATTCTAGTGAAGGAATATCGCATCGATACGAGGTTAACCGTATCGGTACCCTTTTAACGTTTGAAACTCCAGTGAAGGAAAACTGTATCGATACGCCTGGGCGTAGAATTGAATTTAGGCTTTAAAAATACTTAGAAAATTTTGAACACTTTAAAAGTTTTAACTTGAAAGATCTTTTGTTGCAAAAAGCTTGTCAATTGAGTGAGTCTTTGAAGTACTTAAAAATTTATTGTATTTGCAAATAAACCCTTATACAATTAGTTATATCAAAATCAATTTAAGTTTTACAAAATCAACTCACTTCATGCCTTTTCGAATGAACCTGAGTCTGGACCAATTAGCTGTGTTGTATAAAAAGTAAGTGATTCGACTACATGGTGTTCCTATTTCCATTATATTTGATCGGGACCCTCAGTTTACTTATAGATTCTGGAATTCTTTGCAAAAGGCCTTAGGAACTGTTAAGCATTCAAAAGTACTATTTTTTACCCTTTTTACTCATATTATTGTTAGTCTTCGACACATTTTAGTTGCATTATTAGGAATTCATGTATATTTTATAATCTCCTTCACCGTCATGCTTGATTTCATAATTTAGTTAATTTTTTGGAAAAAGATATTGCGGATGTGTGTTTTATGTGCTTATGTGGAGGAATTAATTCCCGAAGCAATTGAGGACAAGAAGAATGAGGAGTTGCCGATTTTGATAGGAAAAATCTATTTAATTCAAGACAATTTGTAGAAGCAAGGATAAATCCTAGAGAGATTTATGAGGAATTTTAGGATGAATAAAATAATAAAATAAAAGATTAATTTCTTTTATTATATTTTATTCCAACTTAACTTCCTCCTCATGAATGATTTTGACCTAGCAATCTCTTATTTAAAGAAGTCCAAGCCGCCAACTCCAACATGTTTGGTTAGAGAGAGGTGCGATAGAGAGAGAGAACTCAAGAGGGGGCTGCTTGACATCATCTTCTTCTTCTTTCTTGTTTCGATTAGATTCATGCTAGGGATATTTTTTTTGTGCTTCTTTTAAACATAGCTATGAACTAAATCTATTTGGCTTGGATTATTGTGTTTTTGTGGTTGTGAGAGCGATTGGATTTTGTTTAGGTAATTGAGTTTGCAATTTTAATTCAAGGTTTGTTCATTCTTGGTTCTTAAATTTATTTGTGAGTGAATTGGGAGAGGATATCATGAATTTATCCATTTATCTAATAAGTTGCGAATTTCAACGGCTAAAAAGAGCGCAAGATCGGTTGTTGTCAACCCTTGGTTCATGCATGGATGTATTATCAAGGTATGCACAACTAACTACTGTTTTGAATTAGGGATAAGAAAAAACCAATGAAAAACGCTTCACCGAACCTTGAATGTTGTCGCCCAGACAATCGCTATACTAGTTGCCCAGGCAATCCGACTGTTACCAATTGCCAAGGAATTTGAGTTGCTCTTGCACTCAATTATCAAGACGATCCATTCAATTATAATACCACGACTCACGATAACCTGACCTATTCTCTCTTACATGATTACATCTTCCTTTTATTTTATTGCTATTTTATTTTAATTGTTAGCTAGAACTCCTTCAATCACCAATTAGTGTTTCTATTTTACAGTGCGAAAAGTTAAATTCCTGACGTAGCACCAATCCTTGTGGAGACGATATCTTTCGATACTATAACTTGTGACGTGTACACTTGCACCAATTTCAAAGCAATTATTACGCGCAACAAGTTTTTGGCGCCGTTGCAGGGGACTGGCAATAGCGACTTTGTTTTTATTTTCTAACTTTTTTATTTTTACTTATTATTGTTCAGTTTCCAAATGGTTAACAAAATTTTGTTTTGCATTGGTGTATGACCAGGGCAAAGCCGAAGGCTCCAGAATATCCCCTTGATCCAAAAATTAAATATACCTACTGAAGACTAAGACAAAGACTGAGAGCAGCAACGACAGATCAAGTCGGAAATAACAATGTCAACGACAATCAGGTTGCCGCGGCAGGAGGTGGAGCGATTCTACCAACTCAACTTGCTTAAGAAAGGAACCGAACAGTTCGAGACTATTTAGAGGAAGATCTCAGCGGCCTAAATCTATGAGTTGTCACACACGAAATTGAATTTTCCCACTTCGAATTAAAGCTAGTAATGTTTAATATGATCAATACAATCAGTCAATTTGGCGGATCGGTAACTGAAGATGCCAGATAACATCTCAAATCTTTCGTGGAGATTTGCAATTCATTCAAACTACAATGAGTCAATGAGGATGTTTTGAGGCTAAAATTATTCCCTTATTCTCTTAGGGATAGGGTGAAATCGCGGTTGAATAGTATTAAACGCACCAACAGGGATGATGCTAGATGCATCGTCAAACGGTGTACTCCTAGATAAGCCACCAGAAGAAGCAATAGAGATTTTGAACATGCTTGCTAAAAATTATTATCAGTTCCCAACTACCAGAAGAGGAGTTAGACGCCATGCCACGATAAACGAGCTTGAGTCATCAGATGCAATTCTCACACAATTGGCTACTCTAACCAATTTGGTTAAAAACATGCATCGACCAAGCAACATAGAGGAGATCAAGGTAGTAGATTCAATTTGTGATTTATGTAACGATAATCATGATTCTTCTGAGTGTCCCAAGAACCCAGAGTCTAGCTCTTATGTTGGAAATTACAACCGGAACAACAATGCAATGTTCAGCACATACAATTCGGTCTGTAAGAAGCATCCAAATTTTTCATGGAGCAATCCCAACAATGCCCTCAATCAGAACAATCAGAATGCACAAAAATCAGGTTTCCAGCAGAATATGCCATGACAACAGATGCCGTAGCAACAGTCAACACCATCCAATTCTTTGGAAAATTCTCTAAATGCTTTCATGTTAAAAAGTCAATCTTATATGTCTAATACTAATAAATTCATGGAAAGAACTGACGCTTTCATTGATAGGACTGAGATGAGAATGCAAAACCAGGAGGCAGGTCTCAAATCATTGGAGACGTAATTCAGGCAATTTGCACAGATCTTGAACACGAGACCTATGGGCAGTATACCTAGCGATACTGAAGTCGCAAGAGGAGCAAACCATGAGCAGTGCAAAGCAATCGCCACTCGGAGTGGCCGACAACTTAAATATGCCCAAGCTCTCTCAAAAGAGAACACTCAACCGAATGGGCAGCCTTTTATCGAAAAAATGAGTCAATCGAAAAAACCTCTGCCAAAACTACCGAAACAGAGAATGGCTCCACAACTGCACATGCCTCGGCAAGTCTTAATGCCTCGACAATGCCATCCATCAAGTTCAAAACCAATGAAAGGATTGAGGACATCCGACTTCCACCACCATTCCCATAGGTTGAAATGGAAAAAGCAAGAATACCAGTTCAAGAAGTTCCTTGACATCATAAAGCAAGTCACGTCAACTTGCCATTGGTCGAGGCGATAGAGCAAATACCAAACTATGCTAAGTTCCTTAAATAAATTGTCTCTAGGAGAGCTAGGCAAGGTGTAGAGCGTTTGGGTGTTCTCTATTTATGAGCGCAAGTGCACAATCCTGTCAAGTTATAGTATAAAAGATATCGTCTCCCACATAGATTGGAACAACTACTATGAGTGTTTTCCTGCACAAAGAAATAGTAATTGCACACTTAAATTTATGAACAAGAAAAGCATAAAAATAAAAACACAAGTTATTTAAAATAGAGAGAAAGATAGAGTTGATAGATTTGGGCCATGTAGTTGTAGTGATAGCTATGCTATTACCTCTATATTTATGCCTCTTTACTATAGCAATTTCTTGTTTTCAAGTGCATTACATTGCATGTAGGCTGCATTTTTAGTATAATAGGTGGTTTTTAATTTATTGCTCATATGGAGTTAGTGTCGCGTGAAAGGTAGTTTTTGGCTGTTTGTGTGCAGGATGACAGAGCAAAATGCGAGGGAAGAAGCAAGGAACAAACTGCTATAGCAAAGGAGGAGAAAGAAGGCTAGCTGGCGCTCGAAAGTACAACCACATGAGGTGCGGAAAAAGATGCCTGACACTGTCAGATAGCTTTATGCAGCAGCTGCACTCCATCTGCAGACCGTCCCTTTTTTCCCCTGGTGGACAGAGCTTGTCGGAGGATATTCGTTGGGATCCCCAAAAAGATACCAAGGCACAAAACCCTAGAAGACCACCCCCACTATATAAAGGCTTCATCTCTCCAAAGGCAGAGGAGGCGAAGGTGAGGAAAGAAAGGAAAGTGAGCAAGAGGAAGCACAACAAGATGGGAGAAGCACTTCATCGTTGATCAGACTTGGTGTCCTTCATCGGGAAGCTCGAGGTGTGGCTTCACCGTCCTCTTCTGAGGCGGTGAGCCTAAGGCGGTCATGTCAGTCTATTAGCGAACTGGGAGTTTATCTTTCGTTTTTTCTATAGCATTTATTTATCTGGAGGTTTATATGACAATGATACATTTGATTATTGCCCAACCATGAACTATTTTAGATGGCGTGGGTTTTGTTGGATGATATTCTGTTTATTTTCTTAATCTCATGTTAATGTTTAATGTTCTCTCTTGATTTTTTTCTTTCTTTGTGGTGTGCTTAATTTCCTAACGTTGTAAGAGCTTAGGGTTGTCATTTCTTAGAGATATAGGCCCTACCTTAAGCGCCTTCGAGAGTTGGCCTTTCTTTAGGAATAGCCCAGGGTTGTAAGAGATTAGGGATGTTAGTGCCTTGAGAGACATGCCATTCCTTATGATGCCTTCGTGTGATGGTCGTTCCCTAGGTACAGATGGGGGTAGTGATCAAGGGAACAAGCCCTTAGCTAATAGTGACATCTAGAGTAGTGTGTGATAACTTTCGAAAGAGAGTCATTGCTTTAGCATTAGCCTGGGGGAGTGAACGAGAGAGCTAACATTAGATCCCACAAGCAATGGAGTAACCACTAAAGGGAAGGACTCCAACCTGCCTTAGAGATAAGTGATAGGTTTAAACGGCTAAGAGGGATAGAGATTAGTAGAGTAAAGTGTTTAGAGTTAAGCCGAGTGGTACAGCTGTAGCATTTTAGTCTCCCAACCTTCTTGATAGAGAAAATTTAGGAGCAACGTAAGTAAATCCCGCCGAGCATAGTGTAGAGAACTAGGATTCGTTAGCAGTGTTAAGAGACTTCAGAAGGTTATCCTTCAAGAGCTAGCCAACCATTTCGTAGAGAGATTTGTATCCGAGAGAGGACCTATCTGTCATTTGATTATCTCTTCTCTATTTGCTTGTTTTGCTACAGCATTTTTCCATCCTTCATTCTGCCTCAACATACTCACATTACAATTTGGTTACTATAGCAATTTGGATACGAAAACTGTGTTCACCTCCATTTCTTGTGGAGACGATACTCACTCATCACTTTATTACTCGTTCGACGTGTATACTTGCACCATTTGCGTATCATTTATAGTATTGCAAGATCGCGCAACAAGTTTTTGGCGCTGTTGCCGGGGATTGGCAATTGGTTGTCCATAGTTTTTATTTTCATTTTGCTTTCTATTTCCACCTTTTAAATATTCACTAGTTTTCTTTGGGTTGTTTTATTTTTCTTTTTGGGTATTTTTCTAGTTTATGACCAAACGAAGAAGATCAAGAAGACATATTCAGACCATTGTTCCAGAAGCTGATTGTTTATTTTGTTTGAGAAGACACGAGCAAGCAGAACCTAGAGTCATGGAACCGGCACTTGCTAATGCAAACGCTATGCCAAATGGTCAGGGAGAAGCAGCTCGACCTCGAGCTATTAGGGATCATTTAACTCCTATCTTGGATGATCTCTATCATGTAATAGTAGCTCTAGAAATTCAGGCAGCCCAGTTCGAACTTAAACCCGTCATGTTCAACATGTTGAGCAACATTCGACAGTATGGTGGCTCACCTCATGAAGATGCTAGACAACATATTCGTGCTTTCTTGGGTGTTTGTGATTCTTTCAAGCAGCAAGGGGTGCATGAGGATGTGTTGAAATTAAAGTCGTTCCATATTCGTTAAGAGATCGTGCTAGAGCATGGCTAAATGGGGTGCCAGTCGGATAAATTCAAAGTTGGATCGATTTATGCAAGAACTTTTTGCTATGGCATAGTCCGCCAGTAATGAACACTCAGTTGAGAAATGATATCGCTTCCTTTAGTCAGTCTGATGAATAATCTATGCATGAATGCTGGGACCGATTTAAGGGAATGTTGAGGAAATGCTCTAACCATGGGTATCATGAGTGGACCCAAGTGGTTATGTTTTATAAAGGTTTCAATGTGCCCATAAGGATGTTGATAGATGCTTCAGCAAATAGACACTGTTGGACAAGTCATCGGAAGAAGCATTTGACATCCTCGACAAAGTAGCCAACAACGATTATCAGTTCCCAACAACAAGGCTTGGAACGGGGAGGAGAAATCAAGCTGACAAGTGGATTGAAGTTGACAACTCAATACTAAATCAGTTGGCCAACATCACCGATTTGTTAAAGAATCTCCATCGTTCCAATAAAGTGAAGTAAGTTAAGGCGGTGAGGTCGTGCCTAAGATGAGATGGCAATCACCACCTAAATGATTACCCTGATAATCCATAATCTGCCAACAATATGAGGAACTACAACCATCGCAACAACAACCTTTATTCTAACTCCTACAACCCAGGATGGAGTCAGCACTCAAACCTGAGTTGGGATAATTAAGGAGAGTCAGTGGTTAGTCATTTCGCAAGGAAACCTCCCCACACGTCTCCCCCCACTCTCCACTCAAACCGTCCTCACGCTTCATCTTCTTCACTCAACCTAATACCATTCATCTTTTCTTTTTCTTTTCTTCCCACAAAAACAATTGTTCCCTAAAAGACCAAAAGACTTACCTTCAAGCCACAAACCATGGTTCGCTGCAAAAATGTCTATGGTGCATCATCAAGTTCACAGAACCCACCGGCCGTCAAGATAAAACTCTTCTACGATGAAGCAGCCCAAGAGAGATGGCTAAACCTAAAGGATAGGAAACTACTTCCAGAGTAAGGACTTCGATTCCCCGAGAAAGATGAGGAGAAGTTCAAGTCAGCCCTTTTAGACGTCATAGCCAAGCACGACTAGAGGAACCTAGCTGAGCATCCCCAAAACATATGTGTTCCATTGGTGAAGGAATTCTATGCGCACTTGACGAGCCCAACACAGTCAAGCGTCCACGTTCGATGAGAACAAGTGAAATTCACTGCTGCAGTGGTGAACAAATTCTATGGCCTAAAGAATCTGGTGGATGAGCATGGAAGCTTTGTTGTTGGGCTAGATGACAAGACCAAAGAAGAAATCGTTAAAGAATTATGCTTTCGAGGGTCAGAGCTTAACCGGAACACCATGACAATTGAGAGAGGAAGACTAAAGCCTGAAGTGAAATTATGGAATCATCTGTTCCGAACTAGATTGATGCCAACATTGCACACAACTATGGTACACCTATCTCGTTCGCTGGTTATTCACTCTATAATTAATGGGCAAAAAATTTATGTGGGGAAATTGGTGGTGGATGAGGTCTGCGCGTGCCTCAAGAGGAGCAAGAGCCCACTGATCTTTCCAAATTTGATAACCGCCATGTGCCGAAGGAAGGAAGTTTTTGAAAACCCGGCCAAGGACGAACAAATGGAGGGTAAAAAGGGGTTAACACCTGCCCAGATTCCACAGCTGAAGGGATTTGATGAAGATGCTCCAAACGAGACCCTAGAAGGAGGAGCCAAGAGCTTTGATGCAGCAAGCACCGCAGCATTGGTTGCTAAAGCAACCCACCTAGCCACAGAGCTTCACAGTCTGAAGGTGTAGTTGAGCATCTATTTCAAATATGCCAACCAGAGGGATGTGGCCATCAAACAATGCTTCTCCGAGGTCTTGCCAGGAATAGCAATTTAGTTCCCCCCATTTCCAAAGCAACTCCTCATCACTCCTGAGCCTCAAGACCAAAATGCTGCAGCAAGCACGCCCCAACCACCAGCTCATAAGAGGAAGTTGACGGCTAGGAAGAAAGTCAACCCGGTCCCAGCCAATGAACCAGACACTCGAGACCCCTTAGCCCAAGAAGAACAGACCCCTACCCAAAAGTCACAGCAAATCGATCCTGCTTCCAAACCCACTAGGAAGATAAAACGAAGCAACAAGAAGCCTGCTACAGCAAAATCACAACCACCTAAATCGCAAAGGGAGCCAGCCACCACTTTGAGTGACGATGATCAGCCTATGGCTGAGGCAGCCCCCACCACTGAACCCAACCCAGTTGTGCCACCATCTGAGGATGCTACGACATCCAAGCTGAAACGTTATAAATGCACAGCAGGGCGCACCGTCAAACTAACCGATCTAGCCCCTGCTCAATCTGACGATAGTGCGACCTCAACAGTTCTGATGGCCCACGACGACCACTCTACAGACGACACAAGTGACAATTGACCTCAGCACCCATGAGGTACAATTTTTTTTATGTTTTTGTTCTTTTAATTTTTTTTTTGCATCAACATTTCGCATAACATTTGTTTTCTTTTTTCCATGCATCACGGACGACGCATCTCCAAGTTTGCGGGTGTTTCGCCTTCACTTAGTTTAGGACCATTGCATTTGCATCGTAAGATTAGACAAAAGTTTTTCTATGGCATTCTATTTAGCTAGGATGAAATATGCAAATGTGTTGATGATGCTTAATGATGATCATTTGAATTTCAATAGGCCTGAACTTAAAATCTTACAACTGCATGAGAGTTAAAGAACTACCTTAGGAGTGAGTTTGCTATAGAAAATAATTTTAGACACAAGTTTCTTTCTTTCTCTGCTTGGTAGGTTTAGAAAAACTTTTTAGGAAGGACTTTAGTATTGCCTTGCATGAAAGAATGAAAGATGAGCTTAAAAGAAAATAGACTCCCATGTGCTTGAAACATTAAATTGAATAAATGTTATAGGTTAACTATAGAAGGATACTCCGTTGTGCAGTCTTTAGGCCATTCATGTTACTGTTCAAAAAAAGAGATAGAAAAAGAAACAAAATAAATAAGTGGCAATGAAAAGCACATGAGTGAATGAAAGTTGTCATGGGATGACTCTACCTACTAGCTCGGGGGTGAGAGGTATGCTCCCTACTCATCTAGAGTTAAGGACGGTAGTTGTGATGAGCTGACCACCTTCGTAACAATACCTTTTGCATTTTTGTGGAACTCTATAATAATTAAAAATTCATTGCTAAGGCACTCTTATTGAGCTTCCTTGAAAAATTTTCTTCACCTATCATGCATAGCTCGAAAGTAATCTTGCACACACACTCACTAGAAGCTTGCTCTTAAGAGAAATTCTTGTCAGTCTCAATAAATGTTGTTGATATTGAATGCATATCTTTTTCTAAAAGCTGAAACACTGTCGTAGCATTTATTTCTCCTTAAATCTTAGCCATAGCATCCCTTTTGTTTATTTTTACTCATTGCTTGAGGACAAGCAATAACTTAAGTTTGGGGGTGCAATAGCTATGCTATTATCTCTATATTCATGCCTCTTTGCTATAGCAATTGCTTGTTTTCAAGTGCATTACATTGCATGTTGGCTGTATTTTTAGTATATTATCAGTGCTTTTTAATTTATTGCTCCTGTGGAGTTGGTGCTACGTGAAAGGTAGTTTTTGATTGTTTGTGCGCAGGATGACAGAGTAGAATGCGAGGGAAGAAGCAAGGAACAAAGTACTATAGCAAAGGAGGAGAAAGAAGGCCTAACACTGTCAGACAACTTTATGCAGCAGTCGCACTCCAACTGCAGACCGTCCCTTCTTTCCCCTGCTGGACAAAGCTTGTCGGAGGATATTCGTTGGGATCTCCAAAGAGATACCAAGGCACCAAAACCTTAGAAGACCACCCCCACTATATAAAGGCTTCATATCTTCAAAGGCAGAAGAGGCAAAGGTGAGGAAAGAAAGGAAAATGTGCAAGAGTTAGCACAACAAGAGGGGAGAAGCACTTCATTGTCGACCAGACTTGGTATACTTCATTGGGAAGCTTGAGGTATGGCTTCACCGTCCTCTTTTGAGGTGGTGAGCCTAAGGCGGTCATGACATGTAACCCCCTTAACCCGGCCTAGACGGTTGACCCGAATTAAGAAAGTCACACGGGGAAAACCAAAGTCAACCCGAAAGTCAACCTTGATTAACGACCCTTTTTTTTCTTTTTAATCTTGTCTAGATGCACATTAGCCCTAATTGTGATCACACAAACATCATACTCAAAGATCACAAACATCAGAGATCAAACAGGGACCCAATTGAACAAATTACAACTTTAGGGACCAAATTGTAATTTCTGATAAATATGAGGACTTAACCCAAATTAAACTTACCAGCTTGTAATTAGTCAGGTTTCATGCTTCACTGTGAAATTTCAGCTCAAAAGGACTTCCCAAGGTCATACAATTGCACAAACAAGATTCAGGACCAAAATGCAAACATTTCAAAACATTTAACTGCCAATGTCAGCCCCCAACGGTCAGTCGTTCCGAAACAGGCAGAGCCCGTTTCGAAACGCGGGGCCGTTCCGCAACGCGTACCACAACACGGGCTGGCAGTAGCCAAACCGTTTCGGAACGGTCTCTCCCGTTTCGGACGCCTGGGCTTGTTTAAGGCACCTGTTCCGAAACGGGTGGCACTGTTCCGAAACGCCCTGCACAGATTGCCCCAAAATGCATTCTTAAACATGGAATTAAACATCCAATCATGCTCCAAATGCTACCAAACTTTACCAGCATGCAATTCAACATATATGAGACATACTTGCATCAACAATTCATCAAAACAACATCACATATGAAAAGCCCCAAATTTATAGGCATGCTTCCTACACAAGCAAGTCATCCAAGCATAAACTTCCAATTCAAGCATATAAAGGCCAAACACTAAAACCAGCATTCTCATCAACATTCAACATACTTAGGGAGTTCAAAACCTCTCCCAAAACATACACATAGGTCCCCCATTGCCAAATTACCAAAAGCTAAAAATGTACTTAAGAAACCTTCCATACTTTGAGCTTTACTTTCACTTGATTGCTTGCCCTTCTTGCTGCCCTCAAAGTACTTTAATGTTCTGCATTATTGAATTAAGAAAATGAAAGAGAGCGTAAGCAAAAGCTTAGTGAGGAATGCTCATAAAACCATTCAATAATGCATTTATAAAACATTTATAAATCATGCTTCAAATCATCAATTGCACATGCTCAAAAGCATACTTAAAACAAGCATCTCATGCTTCATATCATAACATGTCATATTGGCCACAAGTGATAAGTTCCATTTCTTTAAAAACAAGTTCATCAACTTTCACCCCAAGGACTTTTAAACACCTTGGCCCCAAGGACTTTTAAACACCTTGGCCCATGGACTTTTAACCACCATGGAAAGGACCACACAAGGACTTTTAACCACCTTTGTGTCCGTCTCAAGTTTCACCCCAAGGACTTTTAAACACCTTGGCCCCAAGGACTTTTAAACACCTTGGCCCCATGGACTTTTAAACACCATGGCCCCATGGACTTTTAAACACCATGGAAAGGATCACACAAGGACTTTTAACCACCTTTGTGTCCATACAAGAACCATCCAAGGACTTTTAACCACCTTGATGTTCTTAAGTAAACAAGGCTCACTCAAGGACTTTTAACCACCTTAGTGACCTTAACCTTTTCAAAATATCACTTGCCAATATACATCATTATCATCAATTTATCCACTGTTTTAAAGCATTAAACCAAGCCATATTCATCATGCATTTAAAAGCATCAAACCACATTTTATCAATGTACAAAAACAAGGAACTCTTACCTTGAGCTTCCTTCAACATATGGCTTACAACAATAGCAAATACCATGCTAAATCATGCTTTCAAAACAGTATTTAAATCATGCAATAAACCACATTGCATCACAACAAAATCATGGCCACCACTAGAGAGTACTTTCCGAAAACTTACACTTGATCTTAGCAAAGTTGTTTAGACTTAAACTAAGCTCCCAAGACATTGGTTTCAAAGCCGAAAACCAGTTTCACTCACCGATTCCACTTCGCCTCTTGCCGAAGCACCAAAACAAGCTTCCGGATCAACAACTCTTGGATCCAAAGATGCCTCCCCTGTTTTAACACATCAAAGCAGAGGATTAATGCATCATCATGCATTAATTGCTTCAATGAAAGCACCTAAACTAGCTGCTCTCATCCACACTCCATTTTCGGCTACCAAACACAACCGAAAATGCATCCAAACCACTTCTCAACAAAGCCCAGCCATAAACCATCAAAACCTAACATCCTTTAACATCATTTAACATCTAAAAAGAACCTACAAACAACCTTATACCTCCAGCAACAACAGATCCACAAGATCACCTCAAAAATAACCAAGAAACACAAGCTAAACTTAGGAAACTCAACCTATCCGGGATTGCATTAATCAAAACTCAATTCCTTATCAATTTAGAGTTCAAATATAATCAAAAACACATCTCAAATCACATATTTATCAGATCAAACGAAAATCACCAAAAATCACCAAATCTTGCATTATAAGCCAAGATCCAATTCACAACTCAAAAGCCTTTAATAAAACATTAATTAAGGATTGAAAACTTAGGAATTCCAGTAAAGAACTGATAGTTTAGAGGAGAAGGACGTTCTTACCTCCAAAATTGAGTTTCTCCTCTTTTTGGAATCAAAAACCTTGATGAATCAAGTAGCAAATGATGAGGTTTTGTAGATATGTTGATTAGGAATCAAAAGAGAGTTGAAAGGAGAGATTTAGGTGAGAAAATCAGAAACAATTCTCTGGAAAGAAAGTGTTTGGGTTGAGAGAAAATGAGAGAAAGAAAATTGGAAAGTTAGTTAACAAAATAGCCAAAATGGCTTTCCCTCCTCTTTTGACATCTTTTAAAATCAGAATATATCTCAAAATATCTTAGAAAATCTGGAGAAACTACTTTTGGATTAATAGCTCCTTAAAGATTCAAAGTTTCAACCCTTTCGAAAACAGTGACCAAACTTTCAAAAATTACATTTTGGTCACTAGCCAAAATGTCACCCTTCCAAAACTCATTTTCCAAAATTGATTTCACAGTTCACTTAATTATATTAAAAGATGATTTTAGAACATTTTTCCATATTTTTAATGCAACCCGAACTAGGCTTTCCTAATTTCACCTCTTTAGATTCGAACAACACTTTGACAAACCGGTCAACGCCCAAAACTACTAAGCCCAAAACCGGGGCGTTACATGACAGTCCATTCGTGAACTGGGAGTTTATTATTCCTTTTTGATATAGAATTTATTTATCTTGAGGGTTATATGACAATGATACGTTTGATTATTACCCAGCCATGAACTATTTTAGATGGCATGGGTTTTGTTGGATGATATTCTGTTTATTTTCTTAATCTCATGTTAATGTTTATTGTTCCCTCCTGAGCTTTGCTTTGTTTGTGGTGTGCTTAATTTCCTAACGTTGTAAGAGCTTAGGGTTGTCGGTGATTTGAGATATAGGCCCTACCTTAAGTGCCTTCAAGAGTTGGCCTTTCATTAGGAACAACCCAGAGTTGTAAGAGATTAGGGATGTTAGTGCCTCGAGAGACAGGCCATTCTTTATGATGCCTTCGAGTGATGCTCGTTCCCTACGTACAGATGGGTGTAGTGATCAAGGGAATAAGCCTTAGCTAATAGTAACAGCTAGAGTAGTGCGTGATAACTTTTGAAAGAGAGTCATTGCTTTAGCATTAACCTGGGGGAGTGAACGAGAGAGCTAACCTTAGATCCCACAAGCAATGGAGTAACCACCAAAGGGAAGGACTCCAACCTGCCATAGAGATAAGTGATAGGTTTAAACGGCTAAGAGGGATAGAGATTAGGAGAGTAAAGTGTTTAGAGTTAAGCCGAGAGGTATTGCTGTAGCATTTTAGTGTCCCGACCTTCTTGCTAGAGATAGTTTAGGAGCAGCCTAAGTAAATCCCGCCGAGCATAGTGTAGAGAACTAGGATTCGTTAGCAGTGTTGAAAGACTTCAGAGGGTTATCCTTCTCGAGCTAGCCAGCCATTCCGTAGAGAGCTTCGTATCCGAGAGAGGACCTATATGTCATTTGATTATCTCTTCTTTGTTTGCCTGTTTCGCAACAACATTTTTCCATCCTTCATTCTGCCTCAGCATACTCACATTACAATTTGGTTACTATAGCAATTTGGATAAGAAAACTATGTTCACCACCAATCCCTGTGGAGACAATACTCACTCATCACTTTATTACTCGTTCGACGTGTATACTTGCACCATTTGCGAATCATATATAGTATTGCAAGATCGCACAACATGTAGACTGCATTGTAAAGCTTAAGTGTGTTTTGCGCAGCCACAATCTATTGCCTCGGCGGGTAATGGCGGATTGAGGCGGTGGCAACTTTCGATGCCACAACGGAATTCTGCACTTGCAACTTTCACTGTCTTGGTAGGTGTGATAGAGAGAAGTCCCGACGACAAGTCTAGTAGATACTCCAAGTTCGGCGAGGCAATTCTGAAGTGACCCTTCCTATGTCTAGGCAAGGATTCTGTCACCACGTAATGTAGGCAATACCTAGCAATCTCAACGTAAACGTAACACAGGTAGTCGACGTTTGGTTGATCCTTTTAGCTCCTGAAATTCTAACTTATGTCTAAGCTGAACTAGTCAACACCTCGACATGATGAGACCATGCTTAATTCTTTCGTGAGTTTGACACTCTCGTGCCTAACAAATGGATTTCTTCAACTGGATATTTGGATCTAATTGAAGAAGTGAAGAACATGAATTAAGCAAACTTGAGAGTATTTTATTGAAAACACAACTTAAACTATTACAATTGTTTCTCACAACTACTTTACATACAAAAACTTAAACCCAATTGGGGAATTAGCCTAGGATTATCCCCCCAACGTAATCTATCTAACTACCTCTCTGTTACGCCACTAGACCCTTACATATATGGGTATATATAGGGCTCATGGCCTAAGTTTGAGTCCCCCTTGGAGTCTAAGTCCACAAAGTAACTTTACATTAAATGTTGACTCCTTTTTTACTTTAATGTGGACTCTTTGGACGTTGCCTTCTCCAACAAGTAAAGATTAGTACTCCTACTTCTCAATATTTAATCAGCTCTACATGCCGCTACAGGCTTCAGATAATTGCAAGATTGGGCTTGTTGGACTCATGAAATTGTCCTTTTTCAATTGCAACCCATCTTGACTAGGTCGGTTTAACTTCTACCTAGGCGGCACTCGGCGACAATGCTGTTGCGGCAGCGTCCTTGGCGGCAACTGGAACTGCTTCAGTACAACTCCTTTTTGTTCTCTGTTTTCTTGTCTTCTCCTCCTCTACATAGCTACAGCATGTGCAAAAGAAAACTATACTAAAACAATATTTTTTCTTCACCAAACATAGATTATTCAATAAAAGCATGATTAAAGAGCAAACACTGTTATTATGCATGCAATGCACCTAAATATGCTTAAATGAGCTTAAGAACAACAACAATAAGGGCAGAAATGTGTACAAAATATAGAAATTGTGGACACTCTACACACCCCAAAACTTGAACTATTTCTTGTCCTCAAGTAATACAACTTAACTAGTAAACCTGCCCCTAGCACAATTTTACAGAAAATTAGCCTTTAACTTGATTTCTTACCTCAAGGTCGTGGCACCTATTATATGTTAGTGATATAGAATGGCATGAAGTAACTTAGAATTTAATTTTCCTAGTGCCAGTGCAGAGTGTGCATGTCTGTGTCTATGCTAAGTATGCTAAGTATACTAAGTAACCAAAGAATGCTAAAAATAATTAAATTGCGAAAAAGCATATGAGTTGCGGCCTTGGCAGCACAATTAAGCACTTCTCTTTTCCTTTTTTTCTGATCATGGCTTTAAAGGCTTCAGCTCAACATAACTATTCTCTCCGTCTGAAGCTAGGATAGGTGCACACTACGAAGCCCCGAACCCTTTGAATAGAGTCATCCCATGAAGGCTTTCATTCACTCTTGCTAATTTTTCTATCACTTATATTAATTTCAGATACTTGGACTTTGATAGCAGCGGAGTGTCCTTGCTCATGATCCTTCCTAGATTCTGTTTCGGGCACCTCCAGGGTATTAAGAATCCGTCTTAGAGCTTGTTTCGGGCACCTCTAGGGTATTAAACATCTTTGTGCTGCTGCCCTATGCTACCGCAGCATCGAACATGCATCCAATTAAGAAATTTTCATTAAATAAAGTAGGCAGTGTTAAACTTAGAACTCAAACAAAACTCAGCATTTAACAGACAATTTAGGAATTATTGGCAAAAAGAAAAGTTTTCTAAGTATTTTTCATACTTCTTCCAATGGTTTAGTTAAATTTTTAGTATGGTGCGAAAATAAGTAATCGGCTAACTATCATAGGCATAAGTTTTTAAGGTATGAATTTCTATTTCATTAAGCGCTACGGCAGTATTTATATATGCTCATAAATGCGACTAAAGAAAACAAAGAGGACTAACCCCGCCCCCCAAACACAAGGCTGGCATTGTCCTCAATGCCTTACACAGAAAATAGAAAATAAAAATAGAAAAATTAAACAGAAAATTAAGAGAAAACATAAAAAGAAAGAAAAATAAAGAAAAGGGTGCTATAGACTAGGGGAGTTCTCCTCTTTTTCTACTGCGGCATCAGAGGAGGATTTTGAGGAGGCAAGGAGGACAAGGCGGCGTGTGGCGGTAGGTTTGGCGGCTAATCTCTTCTTCATGCAACGTGGCGACTGGATGTGGGTAGGAGTGGGTCATTTGGGTGGTGCTTTTGGTTCAATATCAGACTCTTCACATTGAGGCTCAATCGCATCGGGTTGCCGCTTTCGTTTCCTTGCTGCCTTGGCCGATTCGTCATCGAAGGAATCAGATATCTCCATGTGTCCTCAGCTTCTTTGGCAGCTGCCTTCTTGGCTACTGGGAAGCGACGATAGTCTCCTCCTTTTTTTTCAGAATCAGATGAGGAGGTTAGGTTGTACGGCTGGATGGGAGTTGGCGAGGTCCTTCTCTTGGGGTGGTTGTGCGGCCCTTCGCTTTCTGGGGTGGCTGGAGTGGCATCTGGTCTAGGTGTGATCTGAGTTGGTTTAGAAGCCGCTAACTCTGATGGGAAGGTAGGCAATTGTAGGCCGACGTCCTGTTATTTATCTAGCATGTAGGCCACAAAGGCCTCTTGCACCTCCGTATTGTATTTCATAAATATTACCTGCATATGCTCAATTCTCTGGCAGCTTTCCACGAGGCTGCGCAGTAGAGGAATCACGACAGAAGAAAGGGCAACATCAGTACTACCTGCTGCGGCTGGGGTGGCGGCAGGTTGGGACGGCGGCTGGGTGGTTGTTGGTGTTTCTGGCTCTGGCTCCGGCATCATCTGGAGGCGCGCCTTCCTTGTCCATCCTTCCTTCACGACAATGATGGTATCTTTGGGGTGTGGCGGCACGCGAAAGTTGGTGCATAGGCGTGTGATGATTGTGGGGAAGAAGAAGGGTCTCTTGGAGTTGGGCTTGGCTGCGTGGGCATAAATTTCATCAAGAATAACCTGTCAAACGTTAATCAGTTGCCCCTTCATTAAGCTATGGATGAGGGCCAACCGCGGCCTGTTGATTGTCGAACCATGCGCAGTGGGCATTAGACATCGTTGGACAATGTTACTCCAAAGAATGGCCTCCGGTAGCAGGACACGATGGTTGACTGAGCCATTATTCATGCTAGTTAGCCATTTGGCATTGGGCTGGCAGATTTCTTTTTTAATCTTTTCGTAGTATGATGCCGTTAAATACGACCTCCATTCTTCATGAGGATTCCATCTGATTTCTATGCCATAGAAGTTGTTGATTGTTGCCACTTTGAGCTTGACACCTTCGCCGCGAACGTAGACAAAAGGATTTCCCGGGGTGTGAACCCTTTGGAATACGGTGGGCTAGGTTGGTGTTTATCTCCTATGGCTACCGTGCGAAAATGTGTCATCCTAGGGTGTGAACCCTTTGGAATACGGTGGGCTCAAGGCCAAGATACTCATCTTGCCTTGTGTATTGGAAGCCTACTTCTTCCTATATTTGCCGCTCCGTGAAGTATTGCCGGTAGGATGCCACTATGTCAGCATTTAAGAATCTTTGGAAGGTTGGCTTGGAGGATGAGGCGGTTTATTTTGATGTTGCCGTAGGTGTGAGAACGATTGTGTTTCTGTAACGCCCCGGTTTTGGGCTTAGAAGTCTTGGGCGTTGACCGGTTCGGTCAAAGTGCTGATCGAATATTTAAAGGAGAATTTAGGAAAGCCTAGTTCGGGTTGCATTAAAAATATGGAAAAATGTTCTAAAATCATCTTTTAATATGTAAAAGTGAATTGTGAAATCAATTTTGAAAAATGAGGTTCGGAAGGTTGACATTTTGGCTAGTGACCAAAATGTAATTTTTGAAAGTTTGGTGACTGTTTTATAAAGGATTGAAACTTTGAATCTTTAAGGAGCTATTATTCCAAAAAGAGTTTCTCCAGATTTTTCGAAGATATTTTAAGGCTTTATTCTGATTTTAAAACATATGAAAGAGGAGGGAAAGTCATTTTGACTATTTTATAACTAACTTTCCATTTTTCTTCCAATTCTCCTTTTCTCTCATTTTCTCTCAACCCAAACACATTTCTCCAGATTTTCTCCTCTGATTTTGTCACTCAAATCTTCCTTTTCAATTCTCTTTGGATTCTGTAACGCCCCGGTTTTGGGCTCAGAAGTTTTGGCGTTGACCGGTTTAGTCAAGGTGCTGATTGAATATATATATAAGAGGGAATTTAGGAAAACCTAGTCCGGGTTGCATTAAAAATATGGAAAAATATTCTAAAATCATCTTTTAATATATAAAAGTGAACTGTGAAATCAATTTTGGAAAATGAGGTTCGGAAGGTTGACATTTTGACTAGTGACCAAAATGTAATTTTTGAAAGTTGCGGGACAGTTTTATAAAGGATTGAAACTTTGAATCTTTAAGGAGCTATTATTCCAAAAAGGATTTCTCCAGATTTTTCTAAGATATTTTAAGTCTAAAATCTGATTTTAAAGATTAAGAAAAGAGAGGGAAATCATTTTAACCAAATCTTAACTAATTTTTCTATTTTCTCTCAAATTCTCTTTTCTCTCATTTTCTCTCTACCCAAACAAGATTTCCTCAGATTTCTTTCTCTGATTTTGACATCTACATCTCTCATTTCAACTCTCATTTGATTCCTAATCATCTCATCATCAAAACCTCTCAATTTGCAAATTGTTTCATCAAGCATTTTGGCTCTAAAAGGGAGAAATTCAAGTTTGGAGGTAAGAACGTCCTTCTCCTCTAAACTATCAGTTCTTTACTGAAATTACTAAGTTCTCAATCCTTGATTCATGTTTTATTAAAGGTTTTTCAATTGAGATCTTGATTTTTGGCTAAAATGCAAGATTTGGTGATTTTGGTAAAAATTTCGTGTGATCTGTTTAAGCAAGGTTTTGAGGTGTTAAAATGATGTTAAATGAATGCTAAAATGATTAGAAGTTGAGGTTTAATCAATGCAATCCCGGATAGGTTGAATTTCCTAAGTTTGGCTTGAGTTTTTGGTTGTTTTTGGAGTGTTTTTGGTGATCTGTTATACCTGGAGGTATAAGGACGTGGTTGTGATCTTTTTGCATGTTAGTTGATGTATAAAAATGGTTAGAAGTGATGGATCTTGGCTGGGTTAAGTTTTGGAAGTGTTTGGAGATGATTTTGGTTGTGTTTGGTAGCCAAATTGTTAGATTTGTGATGAGCAGCGAGTTGTGTTGATGTTGCTGGTGTTTTAATGCATAAGGATGCATTAATGTTCTGTTTTTATGTGCTTGAAACAGGGGAGGTTGATCCTTGAGTTTTGGAGGTGTTTTCGGAAGGTTTCGGAAGCTTGGAAAGCTTGTTGGCTAGGCTTGTTTGGTAATCGGTGAGTGAAAATGGATTTTCAGCTTTTAAACCAAAGGTTGAAGGTTTTGGGAGCTTAGTTTAAGTCTAAGCAACTTTGCTAAGATCAAGTGTAAGTTTTCGGATTACTCTCTTTAAGTGGTGGCCATGTTTTGATGAAATGTGAAATGATGATTTTGCATGATTTGCTACTGTTCTGGGAAGCATGTTTTAGCATGTTAATTGCTGATGTTTTAGCATGATTTATGCTGATGATTTAAGCCATGTGTTGAAGGTGTCTCTAGGTAAGAGTACCTTGTTTTTATGCATTGTTAAATGATGATTTAATGTTTTGAAATGCATGATGAAATGGCTTGGTTTAAATGCTTTAAAACAGTGGACTATGTGATGTATAAAGTGTATATTGGCAAGTGATGGTTTGTAAAAGTGAAGGTCACTAAGGTGGTTAAAAGTCCTTGAGTGAGCCTTGTTATCTAAGATCATCAAGGTGGTTAAAAGTCCTTGGATGAATCTTGTTGCGGACTCTAAGGTGGTTAAAAGTCCTTAGGTGCTCCTTTCCATGGTGGTTAAAAGTCCATGGGGCCAAGGTGTTTAAAAGTCCTTGGGGCCAAGGTGTTTAAAAGTCCTTGGGGTAATTCAAGCTACGGACACAAAGGTGGTTAAAAGTCCTTGTGTGGTCCATTCATGGTGTTTAAAAGTCCATGGCCAAGGTGTTTAAAAGTCCTTGGGGTCCAAGGTGTTTAAAAGTCCTTGGGAAAAGTTGTTGAACCTGATTTCTAAATGAAATGTATCACTTGAGCCAATATGACATGTTTTGTACATGAGATGCATGAGATGCATGATTTAATGTTATGTTGAAGCATGAGATGCTAGTTTAAATGAAATGTGGAAGCATGTTATTGCTTGATTTAAAGTATGCTTTGAGCATGTGTAAAGGTTGTTTACAAGCATGATTTACAAATGGTTTTAAATGCATTATTGAATGGTTTTTAAAGAGCACTCCTCACTAAGCTTTGGCTTACGCTCTCTCGTTTTCTTGATTCAATAATGCAGAGCATTAGGGTGTATTGAGGGCAGCAAGAGGAGGCAAGCAAACAAGTACAAGTAAAGCTCAAAGTATGAAGGTTTTATAAGTGTTTTGGCTTTTGTACGTTTTTGGCAATGGGGGACCAATGTATTTGTTTTGGGAGGTGTTTATGACTCCCTAAATATGTTGTATGGGGTTGTTGATGCTGGTTTTGGATTGAATTTCTATTGCTTGCTTTTGAAGGTTTAAGGCTTGAATGTCAGCTTGTGTAGGAAGCATGATCATGAATTTGGGGCTTTTTGCATGAGATGTTATCTTGCTGAATTGTTGATGCTTATATGTGTTAAATATGTTTAATTGTATGCTGGTAAAGTTTGGTGATGTTTGGAGCATGTTTGAGTGTCCAATTGCATGATCTAGTATGCTTTTTGCTGGTTTTTGTGCAGGCGTTTCGGAACAGGGGTGTACCGTTTCGGAACGGGTGCCTTGCATGAACCCAGGCGTCCGAAACGGCATGCTCCGTTTCGAAACGGTTTAGCCTCTGCCGAGGCCATGTTCCGGAACACGTTTCGGAATGGCCCGTGTTTCGGAACAGGGCTAGCCTGTTTCGGAACGGTCGACCGTTAGGGGGCTGTCATGGTAGTTACATGTTTTGAATTGTTTGCGTTTTGGTCCTAAGTCTTGCGTGATCAATTGCATGAGCTGTGGATGTCCTTTTAAGCTGAAATTTCACAGTGATGCATGGAACCTGACTAATTTCAAAATGGTAACCTTATTTTGGGCTGAGTCCCTTAATTTATCAGAATTTACAATTTGGTCCCTAAAGTTGTAATTTGTTCAATTGGGTCCCTGTTTGATCTCTGATGCTTGTGATCTGTTAATACGTTGTTTGTATGGTCACACTTAAGGTTAATGTGCATCTAGACAAGTTTAAAAAGGAAAAAAAAAAGGGGTCGTTAATCAAGGTTGACTTTCGGGTTGACTTTGGTTTTCCCCGTGTAATCTTTGTAGTTGGGGTCATCCGTCTAGACCGGGCTACGGGGGTTACATTTGGTGGTATCAGAGCTGAGTTCTCGAGTAATTGGGAATGTGTGTATGCATGATTGAAGCATGGGTTGGTTGGTATGCTTTTTGAGTGAAAGCATGTTCAGTGTTATTATATGATGATGTGTATGTGATGCATGTTGTGATGATGCATGATGAGGGTACCCATTGCCAAACAAAAGCTAAAGGGATGATGTTGTTTTTGAAAGAAATTGAGCTTGAATACTTGGAATTTGCTTACCTTGCTGGTCCTGACTTGTTTATTTTGTATTGTTATGCATGGTAAAGTATGGCACCACGTAGAGAGTTAAGGAGTAGCGCGAGAGCTACGACCCCGGAGGGGAATGTGAATGATGAGCACACTGGTAGTGCTGTGATACCTCCTCCTCCACCTGGTGGTGGTGGTGCGGAGAGGGAAAGAGCTGGAGCTGGAGCTGAGGCAGCTGGTGCTGGAGCTGCAGGACCTGAAGCTGGTCTGGGGCAAGCGATACCTGACATGTCTGTGCTTGTACAAGCTATTGCGGGTGCGTTTCGAGCAGCAGTAGCTGGAGCTCAAGGAGCTGCGCATCAAGGAGATGCTGGTGCTAGACTACCCTTGGAACGTTTGCGCAGTCTTGGTGGGACTGAGTTTAGGGGTATGTCAGCTGAAAGGTCTGAAGCATGGTTAGAGAGTACTAAGCGTGTCTTGGGACAAATGAGTTGCACTGACGTGCAGAAGCTGGGGTGTGTGGTGTCACTGCTGCAAGGTGATGCTTATACGTGGTGGACGACCACAATCTCTGGGATGGCTGATGCTGATGTTACTTGGACGTTCTTTCAGCATGCGTTCAAGAGGAGATATCTGGGAGTTAGATATCTGGATGAAAAGAAGCGTGAATTCATGTCTCTGACCCAAGGGAACATGAGTGTGGCTGAGTATGAGGTACAGTTTGTACGTCTTAGCCAGTATGCACCAGAGTTGGTACCTGATGAGCGCGAAAGGTGCGAAAGGTTCCGTTATGGTTTGGTGACGGAAGTTAAGACTTATATGTTAGCTGCTGAGTACAATGATTTCGATGTGCTGGTTAGTCGATCGAAGGACATTGAGATGAACCTGAGTTTGTCTGCTAAGGGTGCTGGAGCTAGTTCTGGAAAGAGAGCTGCTGAGTATAGTTCTGGTGGTCGGAACAAGAGAGGGCGTGATCAGAGGTTTCAGTCCTCGTCTAAGAGAGGTGGAGGTGCATCTGCTAGGGGTGGTAATGCTAGAGCTGACCCTAGTGCTTGTTGGATTTGTGGTTCCCGTGGTCACTTGAAGCGTGACTGTCCTCGTGCTGGGAGGGAGGTGCAAGCTCCTGTGATAGCAGCTGGTTATGAGTGCTGGAGTTGTGGTTCAGCTGATCATCTGAGACGCGATTGTCCGAGGATGGCTGGTGGTCAAGAGCGTGCTTCTGTTGTTGCAGCATCGCAGAGAGGTCGTGGGCGCGGCCGTGGTAATTTTCAGAGACGAGAGGAAGGTGGGCGCGGTGTAGCTCATGTTGTGGCTATTGAACCTGAGGGTGGAGGCCAAGCGAGGGTGTATGCTCAGCGCGAAGGAAGGAATGATGCAGATGTGATTGCAGGTACCTTTACTTTGCAATCCTTGTCATTGCTTTCTTTGATTGATTCTGGATCTACGCATTCATACATTCTTCGTGAGCATGCTGAGTTGCTTGGTTTGCCTGTTGAGTTTTTGGATGTTGGTGTTAGAGTCACTAGTTCTTTTGGTGAAACTGTTGTGACTCGTAAGCTTTATAAAAGGTGTCCTTTGGTTGTTCAAGAGCATGTCTTTCCTGTTGATCTTATGGAGTTGCCCTTTTATGGTTTTGATGTGATCCTTGGTATGGATTGGCTTGCTGAGCATCGTGCTGTTGTGGATTGTGAGAATAAGCGGGTTTCGCTTAGGATTGCGGATGATTATGAAGTGGTGGTGGTTGGTGAGAATGTGAAGTTTCTTGCCAATGTTGTTTCTACCTTGGAGGCGAGCAGGATGCTGAGGCAAGGTTGTGAAGCTTTTCTGGCTTTTGTGATGAATCCTAGTTCGAAGGAGCTGAGGGTGCAAGATATCAGGGTTGTGAAGGAGTTTCCTGATGTTTTTCCTGAGGAGTTGCCTGGTTTACCTCCTAATCGCGAGGTGGAGTTTGGTATTGAGCTGTATGAGAATACCACTCCTGTGTCCATTACTCCCTATAGAATGGCACCTAAGGAGCTGAAGGAGCTGAAGACGCAGTTGCAAGAGTTGCTTGATCGTGGTTTCATCCGGCCAAGTGTTTCGCCTTGGGGTGCTCCTGTCTTGTTTGTGAAGAAGAAAGATGGCACGATGAGGATGTGCATTGATTACCGTCAGCTGAACAAGTTGACTATCAAGAATCGGTATCCTTTGTCGAGGATTGATGATCTCTTTGATCAATTTCGGGGAGCTGCTGTGTTCTCTAAGATTGACTTGAGGTCAGGGTATTATCAATTGAAGGTGAAGGATGTGGATGTGCCTAAGACAGCTTTCAGGACAAGGTATGGGCATTATGAGTTCCTTGTGATGCCGTTTGGTTTGACAAATGCTCCTGCTGCTTTCATGGACATGATGAATCGTGTTTTTCATGAATACCTGGACAAGTTTGTTGTGGTGTTCATTGATGATATCCTTGTGTACTCGCGTACTGAGGAAGAGCACGAAGAGCATTTGAGGGTTGTGTTGCAAGCTTTGTTGGAGAATCAGCTTTATGCTAAGTTGAGCAAGTGTGAGTTTTGGCTTAGAGAGGTTGTTTTTCTTGGGCATGTGGTCTCAGCTGAGGGGATTCGTGTTGATCCTCAGAAGACTGAAGCGGTGATGAACTGGAAAGTTCCTAAGTCTGTTCAGGAGGTTCGTAGTTTCCTGGGTTTGGCAGGATACTACCGAAGGTTTGTGGATGGTTTTTCCAAGATTGCTGCTCCTTTGACGAAGTTGCTGCAGAAAGATGTTAGGTATGAGTGGACAGAAGCGAGACAGCAAGCTTTTGAGAAGCTGAAGTTGGCTTTGACGCAAGTTCCTATCTTGATTCAGCCTGAATCAGGGAAAGAGTTTGTAGTCTACAGTGATGCATCCTATGTTGGTTTGGGGTGTGGGCTGATGCAAGAGGGTAAGGTTGTGGCTTATGCGTCGCGGCAGTTGAAGGTGCATGAGCGCAATTATCCTACGCATGATATCGAGCTGGCTGTAGTGGTTTTTGCTCTGAAGATCTGGAGGCATTATCTGTATGGTGAGAAGTGTACTGTGTACACGGATCACAAGAGTTTGAGATATCTGATGTCTCAGAAGGAGTTGAATCTCAGGCAGCGACGTTGGTTGGAGTTGCTCAAGGATTATGATCTGACGATAGAGTATCATCCTGGAAAGGCCAATGTTGTTGCGGATGCCTTGAGTAGGAAGGTAGCTGTTGAGCTGAGAGCTATGTTTGCTAGCTTGAGTATATCGCAGGATGGTGGTCTTGTTGCTGAGTTGCAAGTGAAACCTTCGTTGGTTCAGTTGATCAAGGATAAGCAGTTGTTGGATGATTCCTTGGTGTCTCATGTTCAGGATATCGCGGAGGGTAGACCTTCGGATTTCTGTTTTAATGAGGATGGAGTGTTGTGTTTTGGTAATCGGATAGTAGTGCCTGTAGATGCTGAGTTGAGGCATGCTATTCTAGCTGAAGGTCATAATAGTCCTTTTGCTATGCATCCTGGTAGTACAAAGATGTATCGCGATCTTCGTGATGAGTACTATTGGGTGGGCTTGAAGAAGGATGTGGCAGAGTTCGTGAGCAAGTGTTTGGTGTGTCAGCGAGTTAAGGCTGAACATCAGGTTCCTTCTGGTTTGTTGCAACCGTTGAAAATCCCTGAATGGAAGTGGGAGAGGGTTACCATGGATTTTGTATCTGGTTTGCCCTTGTCTCCGTCGAAGAAGAATTCTGTTTGGGTGATTGTGGATCGCCTGACGAAGTGTGCACATTTCTTGCCTGTGCATACTACGTTTTCTTTGGATAAGCTGGCAGAGCTGTATGTTGCTGAGGTTGTGAGGTTGCATGGTGTGCCTAAGTCGATCGTGTCGGATAGGGATCCGAGGTTCACATCGCGTTTTTGGCAGTGTTTGCATCAAGCTCTGGGTACAAGGTTGCATTTCAGTACATCCTATCATCCTCAGTCGGATGGCCAGTCTGAGCGAGTTATTCAGATCTTGGAGGATATGTTGAGATGTTGTGTGTTAGAGTTCCAAGGTTCTTGGGAGAAGCATCTGCCTTTGGTTGAGTTCGCTTACAACAACAGTTTTCAGGCAAGTATACAGATGGCACCTTATGAGGCTCTGTATGGGAGGAGGTGTAGGACTCCTCTGTGTTGGGCTGAAACTGGTCAAAAGTTGGTTTCGATGCCTGCTTTGTTGAAAGGTACCACCGAGAAAGTGAAGCTCATATGTGAGAGGTTGAAGGCTGCTTCTGATCGGCAGAAGTCTTACGCGGATTTGAAGCGTAGGGAGATAGAGTTTGTGGTGGGTGATCGCGTGTTCTTGAAGGTTTCGCCTTGGAAGAAGGTGATGAGGTTTGGGCGGAAGGGTAAGCTGAGCCCTAGATATATTGGACCGTATGAGGTTGTTGAGCGTGTTGGTCCTGTTGCGTATCGGTTGAGGTTACCTCAGGAGCTGGAGAAGATTCATGATGTGTTCCATGTTTCTATGCTCCGGAGGTATCGATCTGATCCTTCGCATGTGTTGCCTGTGGAGGAGGTGGAATTGAATCCAGATTTGACCTATGATGAGGAACCGGTGAAGATTCTGGATTCAGATAGCAAGGTTCTTCGTGGCAAGACCATTGAGTTGGTGAAGGTGCTGTGGAAGCATCGCGGTGTTGAGGAAGCCACGTGGGAGCGGAAGGAGGATATGATGAAGCAGTTTCCTTATCTCTTTCCTTCAGGTAAATTTCGAGGACGAAATTTCTTAAGGGGGGGAGAGTTGTAACGCCCCGGTTTTGGGCTCAGAAGTTTTGGCGTTGACCGGTTTAGTCAAGGTGCTGATCGAATATATATATAAGAGGGAATTTAGGAAAACCTAGTCCGGGTTGCATTAAAAATATGGAAAAATATTCTAAAATCATCTTTTAATATATAAAAGTGAACTGTGAAATCAATTTTGGAAAATGAGGTTCGGAAGGTTGACATTTTGACTAGTGACCAAAATGTAATTTTTGAAAGTTGCGGGACAGTTTTATAAAGGATTGAAACTTTGAATCTTTAAGGAGCTATTATTCCAAAAAGGATTTCTCCAGATTTTTCTAAGATATTTTAAGTCTAAAATCTGATTTTAAAGATTAAGAAAAGAGAGGGAAATCATTTTAACCAAATCTTAACTAATTTTTCTATTTTCTCTCAAATTCTCTTTTCTCTCATTTTCTCTCTACCCAAACAAGATTTCCTCAGATTTCTTTCTCTGATTTTGACATCTACATCTCTCATTTCAACTCTCATTTGATTCCTAATCATCTCATCATCAAAACCTCTCAATTTGCAAATTGTTTCATCAAGCATTTTGGCTCTAAAAGGGAGAAATTCAAGTTTGGAGGTAAGAACGTCCTTCTCCTCTAAACTATCAGTTCTTTACTGAAATTCCTAAGTTCTCAATCCTTGATTCATGTTTTATTAAAGGTTTTTCAATTGAGATCTTGATTTTTGGCTAAAATGCAAGATTTGGTGATTTTGGTAAAAATTTCGTGTGATCTGTTTAAGCAAGGTTTTGAGGTGTTAAAATGATGTTAAATGAATGCTAAAATGATTAGAAGTTGAGGTTTAATCAATGCAATCCCGGATAGGTTGAATTTCCTAAGTTTGGCTTGAGTTTTTGGTTGTTTTTGGAGTGTTTTTGGTGATCTGTTATACCTGGAGGTATAAGGACGTGGTTGTGATCTTTTTGCATGTTAGTTGATGTATAAAAATGGTTAGAAGTGATGGATCTTGGCTGGGTTAAGTTTTGGAAGTGTTTGGAGATGATTTCGGTTGTGTTTGGTAGCCAAATTGTTAGATTTGTGATGAGCAGCGAGTTGTGTTGATGTTGCTGGTGTTTTAATGCATAAGGATGCATTAATGTTCTGTTTTTATGTGCTTGAAACAGGGGAGGTTGATCCTTGAGTTTTGGAGGTGTTTTCGGAAGGTTTCGGAAGCTTGGAAAGCTTGTTGGCTAGGCTTGTTTGGTAATCGGTGAGTGAAAATGGATTTTCAGCTTTTAAACCAAAGGTTGAAGGTTTTGGGAGCTTAGTTTAAGTCTAAGCAACTTTGCTAAGCTCAAGTGTAAGTTTTCGGATTACTCTCTTTAAGTGGTGGCCATGTTTTGATGAAATGTGAAATGATGATTTTGCATGATTTGCTACTGTTCTGGGAAGCATGTTTTAGCATGTTAATTGCTGATGTTTTAGCATGATTTATGCTGATGATTTAAGCCATGTGTTGAAGGTGTCTCTAGGTAAGAGTACCTTGTTTTTATGCATTGTTAAATGATGATTTAATGTTTTGAAATGCATGATGAAATGGCTTGGTTTAAATGCTTTAAAATAGTGGACTATGTGATGTATAAAGTGTATATTGGCAAGTGATGGTTTGTAAAAGTGAAGGTCACTAAGGTGGTTAAAAGTCCTTGAGTGAGCCTTGTTATCTAAGATCATCAAGGTGGTTAAAAGTCCTTGGATGAATCTTGTTGCGGACTCTAAGGTGGTTAAAAGTCCTTAGGTGCTCCTTTCCATTGTGGTTAAAAGTCCATGGGGCCAAGGTGTTTAAAAGTCCTTGGGGCCAAGGTGTTTAAAAGTCCTTGGGGTAATTCAAGCTACGGACACAAAGGTGGTTAAAAGTCCTTGTGTGGTCCATTCATGGTGTTTAAAAGTCCATGGCCAAGGTGTTTAAAAGTCCTTGGGGTCCAAGGTGTTTAAAAGTCCTTGGGAAAAGTTGTTGAACCTGATTTCTAAATGAAATGTATCACTTGAGCCAATATGACATGTTTTGTACATGAGATGCATGAGATGCATGATTTAATGTTATGTTGAAGCATGAGATGCTAGTTTAAATGAAATGTGGAAGCATGTTATTGCTTGATTTAAAGTATGCTTTGAGCATGTGTAAAGGTTGTTTACAAGCATGATTTACAAATGGTTTTAAATGCATTATTGAATGGTTTTTAAAGAGCACTCCTCACTAAGCTTTGGCTTACGCTCTCTCGTTTTCTTGATTCAATAATGCAGAGCATTAGGGTGTATTGAGGGCAGCAAGAGGAGGCAAGCAAACAAGTACAAGTAAAGCTCAAAGTATGAAGGTTTTATAAGTGTTTTGGCTTTTGTACGTTTTTGGCAATGGGGGACCAATGTATTTGTTTTGGGAGGTGTTTATGACTCCCTAAATATGTTGTATGGGGTTGTTGATGCTGGTTTTGGATTGAATTTCTATTGCTTGCTTTTGAAGGTTTAAGGCTTGAATGTCAGCTTGTGTAGGAAGCATGATCATGAATTTGGGGCTTTTTGCATGAGATGTTATCTTGCTGAATTGTTGATGCTTATATGTGTTAAATATGTTTAATTGTATGCTGGTAAAGTTTGGTGATGTTTGGAGCATGTTTGAGTGTCCAATTGCATGATCTAGTATGCTTGTTTGCTGGTTTTTGTGCAGGCGTTTCGGAACAGGGGTGTACCGTTTCGGAACGGGTGCCTTGCATGAACCCAGGCGTCCGAAACGGCATGCTCCGTTTCGAAACGGTTTAGCCTCTGCCGAGGCCATGTTCCGGAACACGTTTCGGAACGGCCCGTGTTTCGGAACAGGGCTAGCCTGTTTCGGAACGGTCGACCGTTAGGGGGCTGTCATGGTAGTTACATGTTTTGAATTGTTTGCGTTTTGGTCCTAAGTCTTACGTGATCAATTGCATGAGCTGTGGATGTCCTTTTAAGCTGAAATTTCACAGTGATGCATGGAACCTGACTAATTTCAAAATGGTAACCTTATTTTGGGCTGAGTCCCTTAATTTATCAGAATTTACAATTTGGTCCCTAAAGTTGTAATTTGTTCAATTGGGTCCCTGTTTGATCTCTGATGCTTGTGATCTGTTAATACGTTGTTTGTATGGTCACACTTAAGGTTAATGTGCATCTAGACAAGTTTAAAAAGGAAAAAAAAAGGGGTCGTTAATCAAGGTTGACTTTCGGGTTGACTTTGGTTTTCCCCGTGTAATCTTTGTAGTTCGGGTCATCCGTCTAGACCGGGCTACGGGGGTTACAGATTCCTAATCATCTCTACAACAAAACCTCACCATTTGCAAGTGGTTTCATCAAGCTTTTTGGTTCTAAAAAGGAGAAATTCAAGTTTGGAGGTAAGAACGTCTTTCTCCTCTAAACTATCGGTTCTTTACTGAAATTCCTAAGTTCTCAATCCTTGATTTGTGATTTGTTAAAGGCTTTTCAATTGAAATCTTGACTTTGGCTTAAAATGCAAGATTTGGTGATTTTTGGTGGAATTTTCGTGTGATCTGTTTGGGCAGTGTTTTGAGGTGTCAAATTGATGTTAAATGAATGCTAAATTGATTAGAAGTTGAGGTTTAATTAATGCAATCCCGGATAGGTTGAATTTCCTGAGTTTTGCTTGAGTTTTTGGTTGTTTTAGGAGTGTTTTTGGTGATATGTTATACCTGGAGGTATAAGGACGTGTTTGAGATCATTTTGGATGTTTATGATGTTTAAAGATGGTTAGAAGTGATGGATCTTGGCTGGGTTAAGTTTTGGAAGTGTTTGGAGGTGATTTCGGTTGTGTTTGGTAGCCGAAATGTTGGATTTGTGATGAGCAGCGAGTTGTGTTGTGTTGCTGGTGTTTTTAATGCATAAAGATGCATTAATGCTCTGTTTTTGTGTGTTTGAAACAGGGGAGTTTGATCCGTGAGCTTTAGAGGTGTTGCGGAAGGTTTCGGATGCTTGGAAGGCTTGTTGGCTAGCCTTGTTTTGTGTATCGGTGAGTGAAGTTGGGTTTTCAGCTTTTAAACCAAGGTTTGAAGGTTTTGGGAGCTTAGTTTAAGTCTAAACAACTTTGCTAAGCTCAAGAGTAAGTAAATGGTTTTCGCTCTTGAATTGTGTTGTGATTTGGCTTTTTAAGCAATTGTGTTTGATGGTTGCAATGCATGTGATTTGCATGGTTTATATTCTGTTTTGAAAGCATATTTTTAGCATGGTTTAATGCTGGTTTTGAAAGCCATATGTGAAGGATGCTCAAGGTAAGAGATCCTTGGTTTTGTACATGGAAATTGTGGTTTTGATGCATGGTGTTGCATGTTGTTCAATGGCTTTGTGTAATGCTTTAAAACAATGGATTGATGATAGTAAATGATGGTTTTTGCATTGTGGTTATGCATGTGAATCATTGGACTAATGTGGTAAGATGGTTATTGTAACCCCCTTAACCCGGCCTAGACGGTTGACCCGAATTAAGAAAGTCACACGGGGAAAACCAAAGTCAACCCGAAAGTCAACCTTGATTAACGACCCTTTTTTTCTAATCTTGTCTAGATGCACATTAGCCCTAATTGTGATCACACAAACATCATACTCAAAGATCACAAACATCAGAGATCAGACAGGGACCCAATTGAACAAATTACAACTTTAGGGACCAAATTGTAATTTCTGATAAATATGAGGACTTAACCCAAATTAAAGTTACCAGCTTGTAATTAGTCAGGTTTCATGCTTCTCTGTGAAATTTCAGCTCAAAAGGACTTCCCAAACTCATACAATTGCACAAACAAGATTCAGGACCAAAACGCAAACATTTCAAAAACATTTAACTGCCAATGTCAGCCCCTAACGGTCACCCGTTCCGAAACAGGTAGGGCCCGTTTCGAAACGCGGGGCCGTTCCGCAACGCGTACCACAACACGGGCTGGCAGTAGCCAAACCGTTTCGGAACGGTCTCTCCCTTTTCGGACGCCTGGGCTTGTTTAAGGCACCTGTTCCGAAACGGGTGGCACTGTTCCGAAACACCGTGCACAGATTGCCCCAAAATGCATACTTAAACATGCAATTAAACATCCAATCATGCTCCAATTGCCACCAAACTTTACCAGCATGCAATTCAACATATATAAGACATACTTGCATCAACAATTCATCAAAACAACATCATATATGAAAAGCCCCAAATCTATAGGCATGCTTCCTACACAAGCAAGCCATTCAAGCATAAACTTCCAATTCAAGCAAATAAAGGCCAAACACTAAAACCAACATTCTCATCAACATTCAACATGATTAGGGAGTTCAAAACCTCTCCCAAAATATACACATAGGTCCCCCATTGCCAAATTACCAAAAGCTAGAAATGTACTTAAGAAACCTTCCATACTTTGAGCTTTACTTTCACTTGATTGCTTGCCCTTCTTGCTGCCCTCAAGGTACTCTAATGTTCTGCATTATTGAATTAAGAAAACGAAAGAGAGCGTAAGCAAAAGCTTAGTGAGGAATGCTCATAAAACCATTCAATAATGCATTTATAAAACATTTATAAATCATGCTTCAAATCATCAATTGCACATGCTCAAAAGCATACTTAAGACAAACATCTCATGCTTCATATCATAACATGTCATATTGGCCACAAGTGATAAGTTCCATTTCTTTAAAAACAAGTTCATCAACTTTCACCCCAAGGACTTTTAAACACCTTGGCCCCAAGGACTTTTAAACACCTTGGCCCATGGACTTTTAACCACCATGGAAAGGACCACACAAGGACTTTTAACCACCTTTGTGTCCGTATCAAGTTTCACCCCAAGGACTTTTAAACACCTTGGCCCCAAGGAGTTTTAAACACCTTGGCCCCATGGACTTTTAAACACCATGGCCCCATGGACTTTTAAACACCATGGAAAGGATCACACAATGACTTTTAACCACCTTTGTGTCCATAACAAGAACCATCCAAGGACTTTTAACCACCTTGATGTTCTTAAGTAAACAAGGCTCACTCAAGGACTTTTAACCACCTTAGTGACCTTAACCTTTTCAAAACATCACTTGCCAATATACATCATTATCATCAATTTATCCACTGTTTTAAAGCATTAAACCAAGCCATATTCATCATGCATTTAAAAGCATCAAACCACATTTAATCAATGTACAAAAACAAGGAACTCTTACCTTGAGCTTCCTTCAACATATGGCTTACAAAAACAGCAAATACCATGCCAAATCATGCTTTCAAAACAATATTTAAATCATGCAATAAACCACATTGCATCACAACAAAATCATGGCCACCACTAGAGAGTACTTTCCGAAAACTTACACTTGAGCTTAGCAAAGTTGTTTAGACTTAAAATAAGCTCCCAAGACATTGGTTTCAAAGCCGAAAATCATTTTCACTCACCGATTCCACTTCGCCTCTTGCCGAAGCACCAAAACAAGCTTCCGGATCAACAACTCTTGGATCCAAAGATGCCTCCCCTGTTTTAACACATCAAAGCAGAGGATTAATGCATCATCATGCATTAATTGCTTCAATGAAAGCACCTAAACTCGCTGCTCTCATCCACACTCCATTTTCGGCTACCAAACACAACCGAAAATGCATCCAAACCACTTCTCAACAAAGCCCAGCCATAAACCATCAAAACCTAACATCCTTTAACATCATTTAACATCTAAAAAGAGCCTAACAACAACCTTATACCTCCAGCAACACCAGATCCACAAGATCACCTCAAAAACATACAAGAAACACAAGCTAAACTTAGGAAACTCAACCTATCCGGGATTGCAATAATCAAAACTCAATTCCTTATCAATTTAGAGTTCAATTATCATCAAAAACACATCTCAAATCACAGATTTATCAGATCAAACGAAAATCACCAAAAATCACCAAATCTTGCATTATAAGCCAAGATCCAATTCACAACTCAAAAGCCTTTAATAAAACATCAATTAAGGATTGAAAACTTAGGAATTTCAGTAAAGAACTGATAGTTTAGAGGAGAAGGACGTTCTTACCTCCAAACTTGAGTTTCTCCTCTTTTTGGAATCAAAAACCTTGATGAATCAAGTAGAAAATGATGAGGTTTTGTAGATATGTTGATTAGGAATCAAAAGAGAGTTGAAAGGAGAGATTTAGGTGAGAAAATCAGAAACAATTCTCTGGAAAGAAGGTGTTTGGGTTGAGAGAAAATGAGAGAAAGAAAATTGGAAAGTTAGTTAACAAAATAGCCAAAATGGCTTTCCCTCCTCTTTTGATATGTTTTAAAATCAGAATAAATCTCAAAATATCTTAGAAAAATCTGGAGAAACTACTTTTAAATTAATAGCTCCTTAAAGATTCAAAGTTCCAACACTTTCTAAAACAGTCACCAAACTTTCAAAAATTACATTTTGGTCACTAGTCAAAGTGTCACCCTTCAAAAACTCATTTTCCAAAATTGATTTCACAGTTCACTTAATTATATTAAAAGATGATTTTAGAACATTTTTCCATATTTTTAATGCAACCCGAACTAGGCTTTCCTAATTTCACCTCTTTAGATTCGAACAGCACTTTGACCGAACCGGTCAACGCCCAAAACTACTAAGCCCAAAACCGGGGCGTTACAACTCTCCCCCCTTAAGAAATTTCGTCCTCGAAATTTACCTGAAGGAAAGAGATAAGGAAACTGCTTCAGCATGTTTTCCTTCCGCTCCCACGTGGCTTCCTCAACACCTCGATGCTTCCACAGCACCTTCACCAACTCAATGGTCTTGCCACGAAGAACCTTGCTATCCGAATCCAGAACCTTCACCGGTTCCTCATCATAGGTCAAAGCCGGATTCAATTCCACTTCCTCCACAGGCATCACATGCGAAGGATCAGATCTATACTTACGGAGCATAGAAACATGGAACACATCATGAATCTTCTCCAACTCCTGAGGTAACCTCAACCGATACGCAACAGGACCCACACGCTCAACAACCTCATATGGTCCAATGTACCTAGGGCTCAACTTACCCTTCCGGCCAAACCTCATCACCTTCTTCCAAGGCGAAACCTTCAAGAACACACGGTCACCCACCGCATACTCTATCTCCTACGCTTCAAATCCGCGTAAGACTTTTGCCGATTAGAGGCAGCCTTCAACCGCTCACAAATGAGCTTCACCTTCTCGGTGGTCCCCTTCAACAAAGCCGGCATCGAAACCAACTTTTGACCAGTTTCCGCCCAACAAAGAGGAGTCCTACACTTCCTCCCGTACAAAGCCTCATAAGGTGCCATTTGTATACTCGCCTGATAACTATTGTTATAAGCGAACTCAACCAAAGGCAGATGCTTCTCCCAAGAACCTTGAAACTCAATCACGCAGCACCTCAACATATCCTCCAAGATCTGAATAACTCGCTCAGACTGACAATCCGACTGAGGATGATAGGATGTACTGAAATGCAACCTTGTACCCAAAGCTTGATGCAAACACTGCCAGAAACGCGATGTGAACCTCGGATCCCTATCCGACACAATCGACTTAGGCACACCATGCAACCTCACAATCTCAGCAATGTACATCTCTGCCAGCTTATCCAAAGAGAACGTAGTATGCACAGGCAAGAAATGCGCACACTTCGTCAGGCGATCCACAATCACCCAAACAAAATTATTCTTCGAAGGAGACAAAGGTAAACCAGATACAAAATCCATGGTAACCCTCTCCCACTTCCATTCAGGGATTTTCAACAGTTGCAACAACCCAGAAGGAACCTGATGTTCAGCCTTAACTCGCTGACACACCAAACACTTGCTCACAAACTCTGCAACATCCTTCTTCAAACCCACCCAATAGTACTCATCACGAAGATCACGATACATCTTAGTACTACCAGGATGCATAGCAAAAGGACTACTATGGCCTTCAGTCAGAATAGCACGCCTCAACTCAGCATCAGCAGGCACTACTATCCGACTCCCAAATCACAACACACCATCATCATTAAAGCAGAAATCCGAAGGTCTACCCTCCGCGATATCCTGAACATGAGACACCAAGGAATCATCCAACAACTGCTTATCCTTGATCAACTGAACCAACGATGGTTTCACCTGCAACTCAGCAACAAGACCACCATCTCGCAATATGCTCAAGCTAGCAAACATAGCCCTCAGCTCAACAACTACCTTCCTACTCAAGGCATCCGCAACAACATTAGCCTTTCCCGGATGATACTCAATCGTCAGATCATAATCCTTGAGCAACTCCAACCAACGCCGCTGCCTAAGATTCAACTCCTTCTGTGACATCAGATACCTCAAACTTTTGTGATCCGTGTACACAGTACACTTCTCACCATACAGGTAATGCCTCCAGATCTTCAGAGCAAAAACCACTGCAGCCAGCTCAATATCATGCGTAGGGTAATTGCGCTCATGCACTTTCAACTGCCGCGATGCATAAGCCACCACCTTACCCTCTTGCATCAGCACACACCCCAAACCAACATAGGATGCATCACTGTCGACCACAAACTCTTTCCCTAATTCAGGCTGAACCAAGATAGGAGCTTGCGTCAAAGCCGCCTTCAGCTTCTCAAAAGCCAGCTGTCTCGCTTCCGTCCACTCATACTTAACATCCTTTTGCAACAGCTTCGTCAAAGGAGCAGCAATCTTGGAAAAACCATCCACAAACCTTCGGTAGTATCCTGCCAAACATGGGAAACTACGGACCTCATGAACAGAGTTAGGAACCTTCCAGTTCATCATCGCCTCAATCTTCTGAGGATCAACACGAATCCCCTCAGCTGAGACCACATGCCCAAGAAACACCACCTCCTTAAGCCAGAACTCACACTTGCTCAGCTTAGCATAAAGCTGATTCTCCAACAAAGCTTGCAAAACAATCCTCAAATGCTCTTCATGCTCCTCCTCAGTACGCGAGTACACAAGGATATCATCAATGAACACCACAACGAACTTGTCCAGGTATTCATGAAACACACGGTTCATCATGTCCATGAAAGCAGCAGGAGCATTTGTCAAACCAAACGGCATCACAAGGAACTCATAATGCCCATACCTTGTCCTGAAAGTTGTCTTAGGCACATCCACATCCTTCACCTTCAACTGGTAATACCCTGATCTCAAGTCAATCTTAGAGAACACAGCAGCTCCCCGAAATTGATCAAAGAGATCATCAATCCTCGGCAAAGGATATCGATTCTTGATAGTCAACTTATTCAGCTGACGGTAATCAATGCACATCCTCATAGTGCCATCTTTCTTCTTCACAAACAAGACCGGTGCTCCCCAAAGTGACACACTCGGCCGGATGAAACCACGATCAAGCAGCTCTTGCAACTGCGTCTTCAGCTCCTTCAGCTCCTTAGGTGCCATTCTATAGGGAGTAATGGACACAGGAGTTGTATTCTCATACAGCTCAATTCCAAACTCCACCTCGCGATTAGGAGGTAAACCAGGCAACTCCTCAGGAAAAACACCAGGAAACTCCTTCACAACTCTGATATCTTGCACCCTCAACTCCTTAGAGCTGGGATTCATCACAAAAGCTAGATAAGCTTCGCAACCTTGCCTCAGCATCCTGCTCGCCTCCAAGGTAGACACCACATTGGCAAGAAACTTCACATTCTCACCAACCACAACCACTTCATAATCATCCGCAAGCTTAAGCGAAACACGCTTATTTTCACAATCCACAACAGCGCGATGCTCAGCAAGCCAATCCATACCAAGGATCACATCAAAACCATAAAAGGTCAACTCCATAAGATCAACATGAAAAACATGTTCTTGAACAACCAAGGGACACCTTCTATAAAGCTTTCGAGTCACAACAGTTTCACCAAAAGAACTAGTGACGCGAACACCAACATCCAAAGACTCAACAGGCAAACCAAGCAATTCAGCATGCTCACGCAAAATGTATGAATGCGTAGATCCAGAATCAATCAAAGAATGCAATGACAAGGATTGCAAAGTAAAGGTACCTGCAATCACATCCGCATCATTCCTCCCTTCATGCTGAGCATACACCCTCGCTTGGCCTCCACCTTCAGGCTGAATAGCCACAACATGGGCTACTCCACGACCACCTTCCTCACGCCTCTGGAAATTACCACGGCCGCGCCCACGACCTCTCTGCGGTGCAGCAACAACAGGAGCACGCACCTGATCACCAGCCAACCTCGGACAATCTCGCCTCAAGTGGTCTGCAGAACCACAATTCCAGCACCCATAACCAGCTGCCGCAACAGGAGCTTGCACCTCCCTCACAGCATGAGGACAGTCACGCTTCATGTGACCACGTGAACCACAGATCCAACAAGCACTAGGGTCAGCTCTAGCATTGCCTCCTCTAGCAGGTGCACCACCACCTCTCTTAGCTGAGGACTGATACTTCTGATCATGTCCCCTCTTGTTCCGTCCACCACCGGAACTATACTCAGCAGCTCTCTTACCAGAATTTGCTCCAGCACCTTTCGCTGATAAACCCAAGTTCATCTCTATGTCCTTGGCTCGGCCCACCAACACATCAAAATCATCAGACTCGGTGGCCAGCACATACATCTTCACCTCCGTTACAAGACCATAACGAAACCTTTCGCACCTCTCCCGTTCATCAGGAAAAGCTCAGGTGCATACTGACTGAGTCGCACAAACTGCACCTCATACTCAGCCACTGTCATACTCCCCTGGGTAAGAGTCATGAACTCACGTTTCTTCTCATCAAGATATCTCACACCAAGATATCTCCGCTTGAACACATTCTGAAAGAATGTCCAAGTCACATCAGCTTCAGCCATCCCAGCTGTGGTGGTCGTCCACCACGTATACGCATCGTCATGCAGCAAGGACACAACACAACCCAACTTTTGCACATCCGTGCAGCTCATCTGTCCCAAGATTCGCTTGGTACTCTCTAGCCAAGCTTCAGAACTCTCAGCAGACATACCCCTAAACTCAGTCCCACCAAGACTGCGCAGACGCTCCAAAGGTAGTCTAACTCCAGCATCTCCCTGATGCCCAGCTCCTTGAGCTCCAGCTACTGCTGCTCGAAAAGCACCCGCAATAGCTTGTACCAACATAGACATATCAGGCATAGCTTGCCCCTGACCAACCTCTGGTCCAGCAGCTCGAGCACCAGCTGCAGCTTCAGCTCTTCCTCCCTCAGCACCACCACCACCAGGTGGAGGAGGAGGTAACACTGCACTACCCGTGTTTTCCTCGTTCTTGTTCTCATTAGGAGCCGTAGCTCGCACACTACCTCGTAACTCTCTACGTGGTGCCATACTTTTACCATGCAACAACAATGCAAATAAAACAAAGTCAGGCTCAGCAAGGTAAGCAATCCAAGTATTCAAGCTCAATTTCATTCAAAATCAACATCATTTCATTAGCTTTTATTTGGCAATGGGTACCCACAACATGCTACATCACAGCATACATCTCAATTGCATCCAAATCACAAGCCATTAAACATGCTTTCAAACAACAAGCATACAAGGCATACATACTTCAATCATGCACACATTCATTCCCAATTACTCGAGAACTCAGCTCTGATACCACCAAATGTAACCCCCTTAACCCGGCCTAGACGGTTGACCCGAATTAAGAAAGTCACACGGGGAAAACCAAAGTCAACCCGAAAGTCAACCTTGATTAACGACCCTTTTTTTCTAATCTTGTCTAGAAGCACATTAGCCCTAATTGTGATCACACAAACATCATACTCAAAGATCACAAACATCAGAGATCAGACAGGGACCCAATTGAACAAATTACAACTTTAGGGACCAAATTGTAATTTCTGATAAATATGAGGACTTAACCCAAATTAAAGTTACCAGCTTGTAATTAGTCAGGTTTCATGCTTCTCTGTGAAATTTCAGCTCAAAAAGACTTCCCAAACTCATACAATTGCACAAACAAGATTCAGTACCAAAACGCAAACATTTCAAAAACATTTAACTGCCAATGTCAGCCCCTAACGGTCACCCGTTCCGAAACAGGCAGGGCCCGTTTCGAAACGTGGGGCCGTTCCGCAACGCGTACCGCAACACGGGCTGGCAGTAGCCAAACCGTTTCGGAACGGTCTCTCCCGTTTCGGACGCCTGGGCTTGTTTAAGGCACCTGTTCCGAAACGGGTGGCACTGTTCCGAAACACCCTGCACAGATTGCCACAAAATGCATACTTAAACATGCAATTAAACATCCAATCATGCTCCAATTGCCACCAAACTTTACCAGCATGCAATTCAACATATATAAGACATACTTGCATCAACAATTCATCAAAACAACATCATATATGAAAAGCCCCAAATCTATAGGCATGCTTCCTACACAAGCAAGCCATTCAAGCATAAACTTCCAATTCAAGCAAATAAAGGCCAAACACTAAAACCAGTATTCTCATCAACATTCAACATGCTTAGGGAGTTCAAAACCTCTCCCAAAATATACACATAGGTCCCCCATTGCCAAATTACCAAAAGCTAGAAATGTACTTAAGAAACCTT
Source organism: Hibiscus tridactylites (assembly GCA_958450335.1). Lineage (NCBI taxonomy): Eukaryota > Viridiplantae > Streptophyta > Magnoliopsida > Malvales > Malvaceae > Hibiscus > Hibiscus tridactylites. The sequence goes on along the minus strand of OY288267.1, from coordinate 57,860,689 downwards.
CCATACTTTGAGCTTTAATTTCACTTGATTGCTTGCCCTTCTTGCTGCCCTCAAGGTACTCTAATGTTCTGCATTATTGAATTAAGAAAACGAAAGAGAGCGTAAGCAAAAGCTTAGTGAGGAATGCTCATAAAACCATTCAATAATGCATTTATAAAACATTTATAAATCATGCTTCAAATCATCAATTGCACATGCTCAAAAGCATACTTAAGACAAGCATCTCATGATTCATATCATAACATGTCATATTGGCCACAAGTGATAAGTTCCATTTCTTTAAAAACAAGTTCATCAACTTTCACCCCAAGGACTTTTAAACACCTTGGCCCCAAGGACTTTTAAACACCTTGGCCCATGGACTTTTAACCACCATGGAAAGGACCACACAAGGACTTTTAACCACCTTTGTGTCCGTATCAAGTTTCACCCCAAGGACTTTTAAACACCTTGGCCCCAAGGACTTTTAAACACCTTGGCCCCATGGACTTTTAAACACCATGGAAAGGATCACACAAGGACTTTTAACCACCTTTGTGTCCATAACAAGAACCATCCAAGGACTTTTAACCACCTTAATGTTCTTAAGTAAACAAGGCTCACTCAAGGACTTTTAACCACCTTAGTAACCTTAACCTTTTCAAAACATCACTTGCCAATATACATCATTATCATCAATTTATCCACTGTTTTAAAGCATTAAACCAAGCCATATTCATCATGCATTTAAAAGCATCAAACCACATTTAATCAATGTACAAAAACAAGGAACTCTTACCTTGAGCTTCCTTCAACATATGGCTTACAAAAACAGCAAATACCATGCTAAATCATGCTTTCAAAACAGTATTTAAATCATGCAATAAACCACATTGCATCACAACAAAATCATGGCCACCACTAGAGAGTACTTTCTGAAAACTTACACTTGAGCTTAGCAAAGTTGTTTAGACTTAAACTAAGCTCCCAAGACATTGGTTTCAAAGCCGAAAACCATTTTCACTCACCGATTCAACTTCGCCTCTTGCCGAAGCACAAAAACAAGCTTCCGGATCAACAACTCTTGGATCCAAAGATGCCTCCCCTGTTTTAACACATCAAAGCAGAGGATTAATGCATCATCATGCATTAATTGCTTCAACGAAAGCACCTAAACTCGCTGCTCTCATCCACACTCCATTTTCGGCTACCAAACACAACCGAAAATGCATCCAAACCACTTCTCAACAAAGCCCAGCCATAAACCATCAAAACCTAACATCCTTTAACATCTAAAAAGAGCCTAACACCAACCTTATACCTCCAGCAACACCAGATCCACAAGATCACCTCAAAAACATACAAGAAACACAAGCTAAACTTAGGAAACTCAACCTATCCGGGATTGCATTAATCAAAACTCAATTCCTTATCAATTTAGAGTTCAATTATCATCAAAAACACATCTCAAATCATAGATTTATCAGATCAAACGAAAATCACCAAAAATCACCAAATCTTGCATTATAAGCCAAGATCCAATTCACAACTCAAAAGCCTTTAATAAAACATCAATTAAGGATTGAAAACTTAGGAATTTCAGTAAAGAACTGATAGTTTAGAGGAGAAGGACGTTCTTACCTCCAAACTTGAGTTTCTCCTCTTTTTGGAATCAAAAACCTTGATGAATCAAGTAGAAAATGATGAGGTTTTGTAGATATGTTGATTAGGAATCAAAAGAGAGTTGAAAGGAGAGATTTAGGTGAGAAAATCAGAAACAATTCTCTGGAAAGAAGGTGTTTGGGTTGAGAGAAAATGAGAGAAAGAAAATTGGAAAGTTAGTTAACAAAATAGCCAAAATGGCTTTCCCTCCTCTTTTGATATGTTTTAAAATCAGAATAAATCTCAAAATATCTTAGAAAAATCTGGAGAAACTACTTTTGGATTAATAGCTCCTTAAAGATTCAAAGTTCCAACCCTTTCTAAAACAGTCACCAAACTTTCAAAAATTACATTTTGGTCACTAGCCAAAATGTCACCCTTCCAAAACTCATTTTCCAAAATTGATTTCACAGTTCACTTAATTATATTAAAAGATGATTTTAGAACATTTTTCCATATTTTTAATGCAACCCGAACTAGGCTTTCCTAATTTCACCTCTTTAGATTCGAACAGCACTTTGACCGAACCGGTCAACGCCCAAAACTACTAAGCCCAAAACCGGGGCGTTACAACTCTCCCCCCCTTAAGAAATTTCGTCCTCGAAATTTACCTGAAGGAAAGAGATAAGGAAACTGCTTCAGCATGTTTTCCTTCCGCTCCCACGTGGCTTCCTCAACACCTCGATGCTTCCACAGCACCTTCACCAACTCAATGGTCTTGCCACGAAGAACCTTGCTATCCGAATCCAGAACCTTCACCGGTTCCTCATCATAGGTCAAATCCGGATTCAATTCCACTTCCTCCACAGGCATCACATGCGAAGGATCAGATCTATACTTCCGGAGCATAGAAACATGGAACACATCATGAATCTTCTCCAACTCCTGAGGTAACCTCAACCGATACGCAACAGGACCCACACGCTCAACAACCTCATATGGTCCAATGTACCTAGGTCTCAACTTACCCTTCCGGCCAAACCTCATCACCTTCTTCCAAGGCGAAACCTTCAAGAACACACGGTCACCCACCGCATACTCTATCTCCTTACGCTTCAAATCCGCGTAAGACTTTTGCCGATCAGAGCCAGCCTTCAACCGCTCACAAATGAGCTTCACCTTCTCGGTGGTCCCCTTCAACAAAGCCGGCAGCGAAACCAACTTTTGACCAGTTTCCGCCCAACAAAGAGGAGTCCTACACTTCCTCCCGTACAAAGCCTCATAAGGTGCCATCTGTATACTGGCCTGATAACTATTGTTATAAGCGAACTCAACCAAAGGCAGATGCTTCTCCCAAGAACCTTGAAACTCAATCACGCAGCACCTCAACATATCCTCCAAGATCTGAATAACTCGCTCAGACTGACCATCCGACTGAGGATGATAGGATGTACTGAAATGCAACCTTGTACCCAAAGCTTGATGCAAACACTGCCAGAAACGCGATGTGAACCTCGGATCCCTATTCGACACAATCGACTTAGGAACCATGCAACCTCACAATCTCAGCAATGTACAGCTCTGCCAGCTTATCCAAAGAGAACGTAGTATGCACAGGCAAGAAATGCACACACTTCGTTAGGCGATCCACAATCACCCAAACAGAATTCTTCTTCGAAGGAGACAAAGGTAAACCAGATACAAAATCCATGGTAACCCTCTCCCACTTCCATTTAGGGATTTTCAACGGTTGCAACAACCCAGAAGGAACCTGATGTTCAGCCTTAACTCGCTGACACACCAAACACTTGCTCACAAACTCTGCAACATCCTTCTTCAAACCCACCCAATAGTACTCATCACAAAGATCACGATACATCTTAGTACTACCAGGATGCATAGCAAAAGGACTACTATGGCCTTCAGTCAGAATAGCACGCCTCAACTCAGCATCAGCAGGCACTACTATCCGACTCCCAAAACACAACACACCATCATCATTAAAGCAGAAATCCGAAGGTCTACCCTCCGCGATATCCTGAACATGAGACACCAAGGAATCATCCAACAACTGCTTATCCTTGATCAACTGAACCAACGATGGTTTCACCTGCAACTCAGCAACAAGACCACCATCTCGCAATATGCTCAAGCTAGCAAACATAGCCCTCAGCTCAACAGCTACCTTCCTACTCAAGGCATCCGCAACAACATTAGCCTTTCCCGGATGATACTCAATCGTCAGATCATAATCCTTGAGCAACTCCAACCAACGCCGCTGCCTAAGATTCAACTCCTTCTGTGACATCAGATACCTCAAACTTTTGTGATCTGTGTACACAGTACACTTCTCACCATACAGGTAATGCCTCCAGATCTTCAAAGCAAAAACCACTACAGCCAGCTCAATATCATGCGTAGGGTAATTGCGCTCATGCACTTTCAACTGTCGCGATGCATAAGCCACCACCTTACCCTCTTGCATCAGCACACACCCCAAACCAACATAGGATGCATCACTGTAGACCACAAACTCTTTCCCTGATTCAGGCTAAACCAAGATAGGAGCTTGCGTCAAAGCCGCCTTCAGCTTCTCAAAAGCTAGCTGTCTCGCTTCCGTCCACTCATACTTAACATCCTTTTGCAACAGCTTCGTCAAAGGAGCAGCAATCTTGGAAAAACCATCCACAAACCTTCGGTAGTATCCTGCCAAACCAAGGAAACTACGGACCTCATGAACAGACTTAGGAACCTTCCAGTTCATCACCGCCTCAATCTTCTGAGGATCAACACGAATCCCCTCAGCTGAGACCACATGCCCAAGAAACACCACCTCCTTAAGCCAGAACTCACACTTGCTCAGCTTAGCATAAAGCTGATTCTCCAACAAAGCTTGCAAAACAATCCTCAAATGCTCTTCATGCTCCTCCTCAGTACGCGAGTACACAAGGATATCATCAATGAACACCACAACGAACTTGTCCAGGTATTCATGAAACACACGGTTCATCATGTCCATGAAAGCAGCAGGAGCATTTGTCAAACCAAACGGCATCACAAGGAACTCATCATGTCCATGAAAGCAGCAGGAGCATTGTGGTTATGCATGTGAATCATTGGACTAATGTGGTAAGATGGTTATATTGGCAAGTGATGTAAGTGGTTTTTGGTTTCTTTGATCGGATATTGTTAGCCGGCTATAGGATTGGGTGCACCGTGAATTAAGTCGCCTTGGAGGTGGAGTGGTTAAGTGTGAACCGGTAAACTCCCTTCAAGTATCCTAACGAGATGGTTAAGGTCATAATGGAGGTTGAATGCCCATTCGAGGACCTTGGTTAAGCAAAGGTTATATGGTGGTTAAAAGTCCATATATGGGAACCTTGTGCTTGTTAAGATCACAATGGAGGTGTAAAGTCCATGTGTGGATCTTGTGTAGGGTGTCCCGGATCTCGTTAGTGATGTTATACAACTACCAATCGGTGATGCAAAGGTTGTATGGTGTTTGAAAGTCCATACATGGGAACCTTGTGCATGTCAAGGTTGTATGGTGTTTGAAAGTCCATACATGGGAACCTTGGGAAAAGTTGAGGTTTTATGGTGTTTAAAAGTCCATACATGGGAACCTCGGGAAAAGCTAAGGTTGTATGGTGTTTAAAAGTCCATACATGGGAACCTTAGGATGGTGAGGTCAAATGGTGTTTAAAAGTCCATTTGGAGACCTTGGATTGGTAGTGTGTATGAAGCGTGGGGGACAACGCTTGTGATCCGCGTATCCGATCGGGTGTTGAGTTGAAAAGTGGATGTGGTTGATCACTTGGAAGCCAATGTAATGTTCTTGATTATAAAGAAGCATGAGATGCTTGAAAAGATGCATGGTTGCATGAAAAGTGGTTAATGCTTGTGAATGCATGTTTACTTGTTAAGTTGAACAAGTGTTGATTATCATTTGGTAAATGATGCATGTGGGCATGAAATCTCTTTAATGCATTGGAGTCTTGTTAAGACTTGTTTTAAAAGGCATGTGATGATGATGTTGTGGTTCATATGTTGCCCTTGTTTAATGCATGTGATGGATTGATTGGATAAATGGTTTTTAAATGGTTCTTGCTTGGTATGACATTCAAGCATGGGAAAGGTATGATGTGAATGGAGGTGTTTTCCAAGGTTTTGAATTTAACTTTGCATATGGTGTTTATGCATGGAATGGTTAAATGGATGACTTTGCAAGTTGTGCTTTGAAAAGGTTTTCTTAGCTTGCTAAGCTAAGGGTTGGTTTTCATGAATGTGCAATGCATGGTTTTAAGCATGATGTTGAAAAAGGGTTTTCAATCTTTGCTTGGTTATCAAATCGGGTTTGTTTTAAAAGTGATTTTATGACCCGCTGCATTGATGGTGTTTTGGTTTTGAGCATTCCTCACTAAGCATTATGTGCTTACGCTCCTTTTTGTCCATCAATGCAGATTCTTGAAGTTTGGACAGCGAGAAGCAAGGGATTCAAGGAGGACTCCAATTGAGATGTATGTCTCGGTGAATAGCTATAGTTAATAAAGGCAATGGGGGTAGAATCTCTTGGGTTGATGTTTATGTGTTCGTATATGTTCGGACAAGAATGGTTTTATGTTGTTGATGTTGTTGGAACATGTATTTGGCTTTTATGAGATTGATTTGGAAGTTTATGCTTTAATGGTTGCTTGTGTAGGAAGCATGCCTATTGATTTGGGGTTTTTCGTATATGTTGATATTTTGTTGAGTTGCTGATGCAAGTATGTCTCTTATATGTTGAATTGCATGTAGGTAAAGTTTGGTGGCTTTTGGAGTATGTTCGAATAGTCAATTGCGTGTTTAAGCATGTCTTTTTCTGCATTATGTGCAGGGCGTTTCGGAACAGGGACTACCGTTTCGGAACGGATGCCCTGAATCAGCCCAGGCGTCCGAAACGGTAGACACTATTTCGAAACGGACAACATTCTGCCAGTCACCTGTTTCGGTACGCGTTGCGGAACGGCCCCGCGTTTCGAAACGGGCTCTGCCTGTTTCGGAACGGGTGACCGTTGGGGGCTGACATTGGCAGTTAAATGTTTTGAATTGTTTGCATTTTGGTCCTGAATCTTGTTTGTGCAATTGTATGAGTTTGGAATATCCGTTTGAGCTGAAATTTGGCAGTGAAGCATGAAACATGATTAATTTTAAGTTGGTAACTTAAAATCTGGTTAAGTCCTTAAAGTTTATCAGAAATTACAATTTGGTCCCTAAAGTTGTAATTTGTTCAATTGGGTCCCTGTTGATCTCTGATGTTTGTGATCTTTGAGTATGATGTTTGAGTGATCACAATTAGGGCTAATGTGCATCTAGACAAGATTTAAAAGAAAAAAAGGGTTGTTAATCAAGGTTGACTTTCGGGTTGACTTTGGTTTTCCCCGTGTGACTTTCTTAATTCGGGTCAACCGTCTAGGCCGGGTTAAGGGGGTTACAGTTTCCTAAAGAAAAAGAAAGAAATTGCAAGAAATTAAAGCATATGAGAGCTTGAAAGCAAAGAAGACAAGAAGAATTGAGAGTAAAAGAGAGAGCAAAGTGAAGAACAAGGAGAGAATAGTTGGCCTTTTATAGCCGCTACTCTCTGTTGCCTTGGCGGGCACGCTGTTGATGGGTGGCAATGATTGCAGCGTGCTTTACGAGATTCTAATCCTTACGCAGATAGCCGTTTGGCTAGCTGTTGCAGATGTAGCCGTTGTGGATAGCCATTACGATGCCGCTAGCCGTTATGCTAATTTGTCGTGGGCTGCCTTGGCCGTTGGGTTGGGCCTCTCCTTTATTCTTTATCCTTCTTGGTCTTGCCTTCATTCCTAACATGATATAAATTAAATGCAAAAATTAAATAAAAATAACTAAAAATTAAATTTGATCCCAATGCTTTAAAATAAATTAAAATTAAAAATAACCAGAGGTCTTGCGTTTGTCTTTTCGTCTAGGTATGTCCTTTCTCTCCTTAGGTGGGTGTTGGCTGCCCTCTTTGCCGCCCTGGCGGGACATACACCAAACACAAACAAGAGGCATAATTTTTTTTAAAAATAAAATAAATAGAAATTTAAGTGCAAAAACTAAAGTAGAAGTGTAGGAATTCAAACATAATTGATGTTGCCAATCCCCGGCAACAACGCCAAAAACTTGTAGAGCATTTGCGTGTTCTCTATTTATGAGCGTAAGTGCACACTATTGACAAGTTATAGTATAAAAAATATCGTCTCCCACAGGAATTGGAACAGCTACTATTAGTGTTTTCCTGCACAAAGAAATAGTAATTGCACAATTAAATTTCTGAATAAGAAAAGCATAAAAATAAAAACACAAGTAACTTAAGATAGAGAGAAAGAGAGAGAGTGTGTGTGTATAGATTTGGGTCAGGTAGTTGTAGCTCAGTAGTGTGTAGACTGCATTGTAAAGCTTAAGTGTGTTTTGCGCTGCCACGATCTGCTGCCTTGGCGGGTAATGGTAGATTGAGGCAGCGGCAACTTTCTATGCCACAGCAGAATTCTGCACTTGCAACTTTCACTGTCTCGGCAGGTGTGATGGAGAGAAGTCCCGGCAGCAAGTCTGGAAGATACTCCAAGTTCGGCGAAGCAATTCTGAAGTGACCCTTACTATGTCTAGGCAAGGATTCTTTCACCACGTGATGTAGGCAATACCTAGCAATCTCAGCGTATACCTAACGCAGGTAGTTGACGTTTGGTTGCTCCATTTAGCCGTTGAAATTCTAACTTATGTCTAAGCCGAATTAGTCAACACCTCGTCATGATGAGACTGTGCTTAATTCCTTCGTGAGTTGGACACTTACATGCCCGACAAATGGATTTCTTCAACTGGACTTTTGGAACTAATTGAAGAAATGAAGAACATGAATTAAGCAAACTTGAGAGTATTTTATTGAAAACACAACTTAAACTATTACAATCGTTTCTCACAACTACTTTACATGCAAAAACCTAAACCTTATTGGGGAGTTAGCCTAGGATTATCCCCCAACGTAATTTATCTAACTATGTCTCTGCTATGCCCCTATACCCTTACATACATCGGTATATATAGGGCTCATAGCGTAAGTTTGAGTCCTTCTTGGAGTAGAAGTCCTTAAAATAACTTTACATTAAATGTTGTTTCCTTTTTTACTTGAATGTTGATTATTTGGATGTTGCCTTCTCCATCAAGTAAAGATAAGTAATCCTACTTATCAATCTTTAATCAGCTCTACAGGTCGCTACAGGCTTCTAATAATGGTCCTCTTTCAATCGGAACCCATCTGGACTAGGTCGGTTTAACTTTTTCCTGGGCGGCAGTCGGCGGCAATGCTACTGCGGCAGCATCCTTGGCGGCAACTGGAACTGCTTCAGTACATCTCCTTTTGCTCCATGTTTCTTGTATTCTCCTCCTCTACATAGCTACAACACCTGAAAAAGAAAACTAAACTAAAACAATATCTTTTCTTAACCAAACGTAGATTATTCAATAAAAGCATGGTAAAAGAGAAAATACTATTATTATGCATGCAATGCACCTAAATATGCCTAAATGAGCTTAAGAACAACAATAATAATGGCAGAAATGTGTACAAAATATAGAACTTGTGGACACTCTACCCTAGGGGAATTCGAAACTTTTGCTTTGACGGAAGGATGTATGGCAATGTTGCATAAGCGAATGCCGCCTAAGCTAAAAGATTCCGCTAGTTTCAGAATACCTTGTGCATTCAAAAGTCACTATGTCGGGAAGGCTTTACACGATCTTGGAGCAAGCATAAACCTTATGCCGAAATCTATCTTCCAACGATTAGGCATAGGGAATGAGAGACCTTGATCGATGTCGAAAGAGTAGAACTCACGATGAGGGTAAATGATCAACAAGTCAAACTAAATATTTGACAAACCCTCAAGCAAGCCGACGATCCATGTAACACCCCGGTTTTGGGCCTAGGTATTAGCTAGGTTTGGTTAGGTGGTTCGGTTTGAACCAATTTAGCGGTTTAATCTAGTTTCGGGAAATGATTAAATCTAAAGGTTTTATTCGAATAAAAATATGAGAAAATTTCCTAAAATCATAATAATATATATGATTAATTTTTGTAAAGGTAATTTAAAGAAAACTATTTGGGAAATTGGACATTCTGGTTTAATGACTAAAATGTAAAAATGGGAAAGTTTGATTTAAGGGTAAAAACACATAAGGCTAATGCTTGGAATCTTTAAGGTGCAATACCATGGGCTAATATAGACTTTTCCTCCTATTTTACAATTTTAATTAAATAATTATAATTAAAAATGATGGAGGGAATTTGTAGAGACGTTTACTCATTTTCATTTGACGATAGTTTTCTTCTCTCATTTTCTTTCAAGTTTCCTTCATAAAAACAACAAGATTTTTAAGGTAAACTGTAAATTTGATTTTGATTTTAAAGACTTATCAATTTTCTATTGATTTCCTATTGAATCTAATTTTTTCTCTTTGGTTTCCTTTTGGTTTCTTTCAAAAATGGAGGAAGGGCTCATCATTAGAGGTAGGTTCATTCTTCTCCTCTAATGACATGTTCTTTACTGAAATTCCCAAGTATTTAGCCTTTTACATATTGTTTTTAATTGTTATATATATATATTGCGGAAATCTTGTTTAATTGAGGTTTCTTGAAGATTATTGGTGGATCTTTGAATTTGATGTTAATTTCTTAGTTATTGATTGATTATTCACATGGTTTTAATGACTAATAATGTTAAGTTGATGGATTTTGTTGAGTAATCCCGAAACTAGTTAGATTGCTAGTTGTTAGTGATGAAATCTTCAGTTTTAGAGGTTGTTGTTGTGATCTCTTGATAGCTAGAGGTTTATAGAGGTTGGGGAAGTGTTTTAGGTTGTAAATGGATGAAGATTGATGGTTGCATTTGCTGGGTAATGATTGGGAATGGTTTAGAGTGGTTTTTCCAATTTTTCGGGTTGTATCGGTTGTTAATTTCTTGGTGAATGTTGGAGTTGCATGGGGATTTGTGTTGCTAGAGGTTTTGATGCAAGAGTATGCATTAATCCTCTATTTTTCTTTGGTTAAAAGCAGGTCAAGACATTGCTTGATCGATAGAAGGCATATTTGGAGTTTCGAAAGCTTTGAATAGCTTCGGCAAGTGAGGCAAAGTTTTATCGGTGAGTAGATGTGGTTTGAACGTTTTCATAAGCTTAGAAACAAGATTTTGGGAGGTTAGTTTAAGCTTGAAACGCTCAGCATATCTCAGAAGTAAGTATGCTTACTAAAGCTCTCAGCTTTCGGTTTAAAGTCCATGTGGATTATCATGCTCAGGTTTTGGATTTATGTTTTGTTACTCACTATTATGCATGTTTTATACGCATGGTTTTGCTGATTTATATCCCATGAAATGATTTTTTTTATGTTTCAAGAGGTTATATTCTTGATGAAATATTATGCTATATTTGAAGCATGTTTTAAGATAGGATATGTGGTGATTTTATTAATGCATTGAAAGTGATGAGTTAACATGGATTTTAATGATATTTGGCTTAATGATGTAAAGTGTGCTATAATATGTAAAATCCGCGCGTGTGATAAATTCTTCGGTTACGCCATAGGGGTAGATCCTATTGTGTTGCGAGTGATAGGGGTAGATTCTATCACCACGGGCAATGCGGGTAGTAGCGTCCCGACTGAAGTGAGATTATGGTGAGGGTTGATTTCACCATGTCAACTGATAGGGTTAGATTCTATCAAGGGCTTGGCGGGGGTTGATTCCATCAAGTGTGTCTGTTTATCCGATCATTATTGGATGGGGGAAGATTCCATCCAGTTCACTTGAAATGCCAATATATGAGTAGAACATGTATCATGGCTTTTGAAATGCTTTTGTATAAAGACTTTTATACATGATGAGTATGCTTTATGAGATTTAAGCATGTGAAGCTTTGGTTTGGATGCATTGAGACATGCATGAGGAAATGATACATGTTGTTTATAAAATGATGCTTTAAATGTGGTTTTAAAAGCATGTGGAAGTTGAGCATGATATGGCTATGGTTTAAAGAAATCATTTGTTTGAAAAATGCATTATTTTTGTTTAAATTGAGCTTTCCCTCACTAAGAAAATATGCTTACGCACTCCTTTCCAACAATGCAAATTAGTGAGCTCATTGGCAGCAAATTAGCAAGGAATTTCACCCAAGACGACACTAGATTTACAAGTATGGGTTTTGACACTTTTTATAAGGTATAAATGAAAATGGGGAGGGTACCTCAGTTTTTGGGAGATGTTTGTTTGAACTCCTTGGTTTAGCAAGTGCGTTTTTCCTTTTGAGACTTGTAATGGGCCTTTATTTGTTGATATGCTTTTTTTTTTGTGAATTTTGATGCTTTATCTGGATTGCTTATAGGTTGCATGCCTCTAAAGTAATCATGTTTTGCAATTCTTGATGATAGATGCCTATGTGTTGGATAAATGTTTGGATGATGTTTACTTATGATTGTGTGATGATTGGTGGCCATATGGTGTGAATTAAGATGCTTAATTGTTGTTGTTTTAGTGTCGTTCTGGTAAGTGTTTCAAAACAGTAGCAAATGTTTCGATACCGCTCTCATATTTGCCCATAATGTTTCGGAACACTATTATACCGTTTCAAGACCTCTAGTTATATTTCCGTCGAGTATCGAAACTCGGGTCATTTCGACACGGCTCTTTGTTGTCTGAATGCAGGGGAGATCAATTTGGGGATTTGATTCCAAAATGAGATAGGGTTGTTTCGTGACCAAATTTTACTGGAATGTATGGTTTCAGAACAGTGTGTGACTGTTTCGAAACGAGGTCGTTAAGTTAGTTAAAATGGCATAATCTATCAATTTTGAATGTTTACATTTTAGGCCCTATTTGTATGATTTGCAATTATGGATGATTGAATGATCATATGATGATGATATTTCACCTACAAGCATGTAATGAACCTAATTAAAAGGTGGTAACACTGAAATGGCTTAAGTCTTTGCGAATCGAAAAAATTACAAAATGGTCCCTAAAAACCGTAAATGGATGAAATTGATATACGCTTGGTTTGTGAATGATCCGTTAAATTGTTAAACACGTAGGAACCTAATTTGCATCTAGATAAGATAAAAAGAATAAAATGTTACTAATCAAGGTTAACTTTAACGAGTTGACTTCGATTTTCCCCGTGTAATTCTCTTAGTTCGGGTCAAACGCTTAGACCGGGCTAAGGGGGTTACATTTGTTGGTATCAGAGCCAGGTTTCGAAAGATTGGGAGGTATGTTGAATGCTTAATTATAATTGATAGCATGTTTTATTTGATGCTATGCACGGTGAATGATTGTATCATATTTTGATTGATAGTATGTGATGTATAATGATTATGTGATGAATTGATATGTGCGACTGGGGTACCCATTGTCAATACTACCGGTAAAGAAAATAGTTTTGTTTTAAAAAGCGGAATGAGTGACTTGGGTTCTTGCTATTTGTGAGCCTAACTATTTTTGCTATTGTATTTGCATGGTAGAACTGTTTATCATATCATGGGACCGAGACGAGAGCTGAGAGGCAATGTCCGGAATGTAGTTGAGAAAGAGGTAGAGGTGGATGCTGAGAGTATTCCTCCTCCTCCTCTTGATGGAGGTGGAGATGAGACAAGTGCTGGCGCTGGAGGTGGTAGACCTCAGGTAGCGCAAGGGCCAGCTGCTCCTGACATGACACATTTTATTCATGCTTTTCCTAGAGCCTTTCAGGCAGCAATGGTTGGCATGCACGAGGTTGCACCTCAGCCTGGTGCCAATGCTGTTTTACCTTTAGATCATCTGTGCAGTCTGGGTGGGACATACTTTAGAGGTTTATTTCGGGAGGGTTCAGAGGCTTGGTTCGAAAGTGCAAATAGGATTTTGGGGCAGATGAATTGCAATAATGTGCAGAAGTTAGGTTGTGTGGTCTCTTTGTTACATGGAGATACATATACTTGGTGGATGACCATCACAGCTGGTATGAAACCTGATGATGTTATCTGGGAATTCTTCGTGAATGCTTTCAAGAAGAAGTTCTTGGGTTTCCATTACATGGATGAGAGGAAGAGGGAATTTATGGCGTTGATGCAGGGCAACATGATCATTGCGAAGTATGAGGTGCAATTCGTCCGATCGAGCCAATAGGCCCCTGAGCTGGTACTGAATGAACGAAAAAGATGTGATAGTTTCACTATGGGTTGGTGAAGGAACTGAAGACCTATATGCGTGTGGCTGAGTATACAAATTATTATCTGCTGGTTACTCGAGCCAAAGACATCGAGTAGAGTCTGGGATTAACTTCACGCTCGGGGAGTTCTAGCTCTGGGAAGAGAGTTACTGAGTATGATGGTGGACGTGATCGAGGTAAGAGATCACAGGATAGGAGCTATTAGCGAGACCATCGTCTAGGCGGTTGTGGTGGATCGGGCCGAGGCCAGTATGGTCAGAATGTTGCTACACATGGTCCTATGTTTAACCGTTGTGGGAAGAATCACATGGGAGAGTGTTGAGGTAATCCCGGTGTATGTTGGCAGTGTGGAGCTCAAGGTCATGTGAAGCGTGACTGTCGATAGTTAGCGAGGCAAGCACCAGCTCGTGGTATGGAGCTTGCAGAGCGTTTTGGTGTTCTCTATTTATGAGCGCAAGTGCACACTCTTGTGAAGTTATAGTATTAAAGATATCGTCTCCCACAGGGATTGGAACGGCTCCTATGAGTCTTATCATGCACAAGGATTCAGTAAATGCACAATTAAATTTCTGAATGTGGAAAAGTAAAAACACAAATAAAATCAAATGGTGATGATAAGGATGATAGGGAGAGAAAAGGTCGATAGATCGAGTAAGGTAATTGTAGCTCAGTAGTGTGTAGAATGCATTGTAAAGCCTAAGTGTGTTTTATGCTGCAACGATCTGCTGCCTCGGCGGGTAATGGCGGGTGGTAGCAGAGACCCCTTCACGCGGCCACAGCGGGTCTCTACTCTTACAACTTTTGCTGTCTCGGCAGGTGTAATGGAGATAAGTGCCAGCGGCAAGTTTGGCAGATACTTCATGTTCGGCAGAGCAATTCTTAAGTGATCCTCCCTATGTGTAGGCATGGATTTTGTCACCACGTGATGCAGGCAAAACGTAGCAATCTCAGCGTAAACCTAACACAGGCAATTACATTTGGTATCTCCTTTTAGCCGCTGAAATTCTAACTTATTTCTAAGCCGAATTAGTCAACACCTCGACATGATGAGATCGTGCTTAACCCTTTCATGAGTTTGACACTCTCGTGCCCGACAAATGGATTTCCTCAACTAGACTTTTGGAACTAATTGAAGAAGTGAAGAACATGAATTAAGCAAACTTGAGAATATTTTATTGAAAACACACTTAAACTATTATAACTATTTCTGACAACTACTTTACATACACAAACCTAAACCCTAAGAGAGTTGGGTCGCTACCTCCAACACCTCTGTTAATCTATCTATCTACCTCTCTATTATATCCCCTCATGCCCTTATACCCTCACATACATGGGTTTATATAAGGCTCATAGCCTAAGTTTGAGTCCTTATTGGAGTAGAAGTCCTTAAAGTAACTTTACATTTAATGTTGGCTCCTTTTTGACCTGAATACGGACTCTTTGAACGTTGCCTTCTTCAGCAAGAAAAGATAAGTAGTCTTACTTATCAATCTTTAATTAACTCTTCAGGCCGCTACAGGCTTAATATAATTGCAAGACTAGGCTCAGGGAATTTCCCTCTTTCAATCGTGACCCATCTTGGTTAAGTCGGTTTAACTCCTTTTTGGGCGGCACTCGGCGACAATGCTGCTACGGCGACGTCCTTGGCGGCACTTGGAACTGCTTCAGTATAGCTCCCTTTTGCTCTCAGTTTTCCTGTCCTCCCTTCCTCTATTCAGCTACAACTCCTTAAAATAAAAACTAAACTAAAATATTATTTTTTTCATAACCAAACATTAAATATTCAATAAAAGCATGGTAAAAGAGAAAATATTGTTATTATGCATGCAATGCACCTAAATATGCTTAAGTGAGCTTAAGAACAAAAATAATAAGGGCAGGAATGTGTACAAAATATAGAACTTGTGGACACTTTACACACCCCCAAACTCGAACTATTGATTGTCCTCAAGCAATGCAACCTAAATATTAAACCTGTCACTTGCACACACAAAAAAACAGAAATGTAGCCTTTAACTTGATTTCTTAGCTCAAGGTCGTGGTACCTATTTGATGTTAATGATATGGAATGGCATGAATTAACTTATATTTTTAATTTTCTTAGTGCCAGTGCAGTGTGTGATGGTCTGTGTCCATGCTAAACATGCTAAGTATGCTAAGTTAACAAAGAATGCTAAAAATAATTAGATTACTAAAAAGGAAACAAGTTACTGCCTTGGTAGTCAGTTAAGCACTTCTTTTCTTCTTTTTCTGATCATGGCTCTAAGGGCTTCAACTCATCACAACTATTCTCCAGGTCTGAAGCTAAGATAGGTGCACACTACGAAACTCCCAACTCTTTTGAATAGTCATCCCGTGAAGGATTTCATTCACTCTTGCTAATTTGTCCATCACTTGGTTTAAATACATGGACTATGATAGCAGCGAAGTGTCCTTGCTCATGATCCTTCCTAGAGCCAGTTTCAGGCACCTCTAGGGTATTTAAACATCATGCCTAGAGCCTGTTTCAGGCACCTCTAGGGTATCAAACATTTTTGTGTTGCTGCCTTTTGCTGCCGCGGCGGCAAACCTTTATCCAATTAAGAAATTTTCATTAAACGAAGCAGGCAGTGTTAAACTTAGAACTCAAGCAAAAATTCAGCATTTAACAGACAATGTAAGAATAATTGGCAAAAAAGAGAATTTTTCTAAGTATTTTTCATGCTTCTTCCCATGGTTAAGTCAAATTTTTAAGTATGATGCGAAAATAAGAAATCGGCTAACTATCATAGGCTAAAGTTTTAAGCTAAAAATTTCTACTTTATTAAGTGTTTAGGGCAGAATTTACATATGCTGATATATGCTACTTAATGAACCTAAATGAAACATAGAGGACAATTCCCCCCCAAACTCAAGGCTGACATTGTCCTCAATGCCTTACACAAAATAAAAAATAAAAACAGAAAATAAAACATCAAAAGAAACAGAAAAACAGAAAAATTAAAAGAAAACATAAAAAGAAAAAAAATAAGAAACGGGTGTTATAGACTAGGGGATTTCCCCTTTGTTGCTGCTGCTTTGGAGGAAAATTCTAAGGAGGCAGGCAAGACGAGGCATCATGTGGCGGAATGTTTGGCGGTTCGGCTCTTCTTCTTGCCACGTGGCGGCTGGGGGTGGGTCGTTTTGCTGGTGCTTCTGGCTCAGACGCTTCACCTGGAGACTTGGTCGCATTAGTGGGTCGCTTTCTTTTACCTGGTGCCTCTGTCGGTTCATCGTCGAAGGAATAAGATATCTCCATGTCTTAGTCCTCGGCTTCTTTGGCGGCTGCCTCCTTTGCTGCTGGGGAGGCAGCGATAGTTTCCTCCTCTTTCTCAGAATCTGACGAGGATGTGAGGTTCTATGGCTGGATTGGGGTGGGCGAGGTTCTTCTTTTGGGGCGGATGTGCGGCCGCTCACTGTCGGTGGTGGCTGGAGTGGCAGCTGGTCTTGGTGTGATATGGGTTGGTGTGGATGCTGCTAACTCTGATGGGAAGGCGGGCAATTTTGGTCCATCGTCATGATACTTGTCTAGAAAGTAGGTCACAAAGGCCTCTTGCACCTCCGCGATATACTTGGTGAAGATTATCTATTTATGCTCGATCCTCTGGAAACTATCCAAAAGGCTTCGCAATAGAGGAATCAGGGCAAGGGGGAGGGCAACATCAGTACTGCCCGTTGCGGTTGGGGTGACAGTAGGTTGGGATGACGGCTGGGTGGTTGTTGTCGTTTCTGGCTCTGGCTCCTACATCAGCTGGAGGCTTGTTTTTCTTGTCCATCCTTCCTCGGCGGCAATGATTGTATCTTTTTGGTGTGGCGGCATGCGGAAGTTGGCGCATAGGCTTGTGATGAGTGCAAGGAAGACGAGGGGTCCCTTGTCTTTGGGCTTGTCTGCATGGGCATAGATCTCCTCAAGAATCACTTCGCCAATGTTAATTGGCCGCCCCTTCATAATACTCTGGATACGGGCCAGCCGCGACCTCTTGACTGTTGATTCGTGCGAAGTGAGCATCAGGCGGCGCTGGACGAAGTTGCTCCAAATGATGGCCTCTGGCAGCAGTTCGCGGTGGTCGACTAATCTGTTATTCTTGCTGGTTAGCAACTTGGTGTTAGGCTAGTAGATGTCTTTCTTGATCTTTTCGTAGTCAGCCGCCGTTAACTAGGACCTCCATTCTTCATGTGGATTCCCTCTTATTTCTATGCCGTAGAAGTTGTTGATTGTTTCCACTGTGAGCTTGACTCCTTCGTCGCGGACATAAACAAAATGGTT
The DNA here is from genome assembly GCA_958450335.1 of Hibiscus tridactylites. Taxonomy (NCBI): domain Eukaryota; kingdom Viridiplantae; phylum Streptophyta; class Magnoliopsida; order Malvales; family Malvaceae; genus Hibiscus; species Hibiscus tridactylites. The sequence continues at coordinate 57,842,589 of OY288267.1, read as the reverse complement.
TTCTGGTGTAGGCTTGTGGGCATAGAATTCTCGCACCCTTTTGCTATTTATTTCCTCTTTCTATCGTGCGAAAATATCCTATCCCAATTTGTGAACTCTTTCGAATATGGTGTGTTCAAGGCCAAGATCCCCATCTTGCCTGGTGTATTGGAAACCTATTTCTTCCCAGAGTTGCCGCTCGTGGAAGTGCTACTTGTAAATTGCCGCTACAGCAGGGTTTAAGAACCTCTGGAAGGTTGTCTTGGAGGTGGAGGCGGTTTGTTTTGATGTAGTCATAACTGTGAGAACGGATGTGTTTTCCTAAAGAAAGAAAAAGGAATTGCAAGAAAGTAAAGCAAATAAAATCTTGAAAACAAATATGACAAGAAGAATTGAGAGTAAAAGAGAGAGCAAAGTGAATAACAGGGAGAGAATAGTTGGCCTTATATAGCCGCTTCTCTCTGCTAACTTGGCAGGCACGCTGCCAATGGGCGGTAATGATTGCGGTGTGATTTACGCGCTTCTACCCATTACATAGATAGTCGTTCCGCCAGCTGTTACAAATGTAGTTGTTACGGCCAGCCGTTATGAAGCTGCTAGCCGTTATGCACATCTGCCTTGAGCTTCCTTGGCCGCTGGGTTGGGCCTCTCCTTTATGCTTTTATCCTTCTTGGTCTTGCCTTCATTCCTAGCCTGAAATACATTAAATGAAAAAATTAAATAACTTAAAATTAAATCTAATCCAAATGCATAAAAATAAATTAAAATTAAAAATAAAAATTAGGCTATGTTGGGTTGCGCATTTTCCAAACATAACGACTTCCTGGGGGCTTTGCATTTGGCTTTTCGTCCAGGTATGTCCTCCCTCTCCTCGGGTTGGTGTTGGCTGCCATCTTTGCCGCCCTGGCAGAACATACACCAAAGAAAAACAAGAGGTCTATAGATCGTTTGGGTGTTCTCTATTTATGAGCGCAAGTGCACACTCTTGTCAAGTTATAGTATAAAAGATATCGTCTCCCACGGGTATTGGAACGACTCCTATTAGTGTTTTCCTTCACAAGGATTTAGTAAATGCACAATTAAATTTATGAATGTGGAAAAGTAAAAACACAAATAAAATAAGATAGTGATGATAAGGATGATAGAGAGAGATAAGGTCTATAGATCAGGTAAGGTAATTGTAGCTCAGTAGTGTGTTGACTGCATTGTAAAGCGTAAGTGTGTTTTATGCTGCCACGATCTGCTACCTCGACGGGTAATGGTGGATGGCAGCTGCAACCCTGTCACGCATTCGCAGTCTCTGCTCTTGCAACTTTTGCTGTCTCGGCAGGTGGAATAGAGATAAGTACTGACGGTAAGTCTGGCAGATACTACAAGTTCGGAAAAGCAATTCTTAACGGATCCTCCCTATGTGTAGGCAAGGATTTTGTCACCACGTGATGTAGGCAATACCTAGAAATCTCAGTGTAAACCTAACACAGGCAGTTGGCGTTTGGTTGCTCCTTTTAGCCACTGAAATTCTAACTTATGTCAAACCCGAATTAGTCAAAACCTCGACATGATGAGACCGTGCTGAACCCTTACGTGAATTTGACACTCTCCTGCCCGACAAATGGATTTTCTCGATTGGACTTTTGGAACTAATTAAAGATGTGAAGAACATGAATTAAGCAAACATGAGAATATTTTATTGAAAACACACTTAAACTATTACTACCGTTTCTCACAACTGCATTACATACAAAAACCTAAACCCTAAGAGAGTTGGGTCGCGACCTCCAACACCTCCATTAATCTATCTATCAACATCTCTGCTATATCCCCTCATGCCCTTATACCCTCACATACATGGGTATACATATGGCTCATGGCCTATGTTTGACTCATTGGAGTATAAGTCCTTAAAGTAACTTTACATTAAATGCTGACTCCTTTTTTACTTGAATATGGACTTTTTGGACATTTCCTTCTTCAACAAGTAAAGATAAGTAGTCCTACTTATATATCTTTAATTAGCTCTTTGGGCCGCTACAGGCTTCAGATAAATTTCAAGATTGTGCTCATTGGGCTCAGAGAATTGCCCTCTTTCAATCGTGACCCATCTTGGCTAAGTCGGTTTAACTCCTGTCTGGGCGGCACTCGGCGGAAATGCAACTATGGTGACGTCCTTGGCGGCACTTAGAACTGCTTCAGTACAACTCCTTTTTGCTCCCAGCTTTCATGTCCTCTCCTCCTCTACTCAGATACAGCACCTGAAAATAAAAACTAAACTAAAACAATATTGTTTCTTAACCAAACATAAAATATTCAATAAAAGCATGGCAAAAGAGCAAATATTGTTATTATGCATGCAATGCACCTAAATATGTTTATGTGAACTTAAGGACAACAATAATAAGGGCAGGAATGTGTACAAAATATAGAACTTGTGGACACTCTATAGAGCCTTAGAGGGGTCGTGGGCGCGGTCGAGGTAATTTTCAGCGTCAAGAGGATGGTCAGAGGAATGTGGCGCATGAAGTTGCGGTGCAGCCAGAGGGTGGAGGACCAGCTCGAATCTATGCTCGTCGTGAGGGCGAGAATGACACAGATGTGATAGCAGGTACCTTTTCCTTCCAATCCTAGTCATTGCTTGATTTGATAGATTTTGGTTCTACGCATTCATATATTTTGCATGATCATGATCGGTTTCTTGTTGTGGCATTAGAATTTCTTGAGGTGGATATGCAAGTTACGAGTTCGTAAGTTGTATAGAAGATGTCCATTGATGGTTCAAGGACATGTGTTTCCTGTTGATGTAATGGAGTTAACTTTCTATAGTTTCGATGTTATCCTTGGGATGGATTGGTTGTCGGAACATAAAGTTGTGGTTGATTGTGAGACCAAGCGTGTTTCGTTGAAGCTTGCCGATTATTTTGATGTTGTGGTAGTGGGAGAGAGCATAAAGTTCTTGTACCGTGTTGTTTCAGTGGTGGAAGCTGAAAAGTTGATGAATGGTGATTGCCAAGCTTATTTGTCGTATGTGATGAACCCAAATATGGAGGAAGCACATCCGCAGGATATTCAGACTGTTTGTGATTTTCTCGGGGTGTTTTCGGAAGAGTTACCTGGGTTGCCACTGGATAGAGAGGTCGAGTTTTGCATAGAGACGTATGCGGATACGCCTCCGGTATCCATTGCTCCTTATCAAATGGCACCACAAGAGTTAAAGATGCAACTTTAGGAGTTGTTAGATCGTGGTTTCATTAGGACGAGTTGACGATAAAGAATAAATACCCTTCACCTCAGATTGATTATCTTTTTGATCAGTTTCGTGGTGCTGATGTGTTTTCCAATATTGATCTAAGGTCAAGGTATTATAAGCTTAAGGTGAAGGATATGGACGTACTGAAGACGATTTTTCGGACGAGGTACGAGCATTACGAGTTCCTAGTGATGCCTTTTGGTTTGACCAATGCACCAGCTGCGTTCATGGACATCATGAACCGGGTGTTCCACGAATATCTTGATCAGTTTGTGGTGGTGTTTATCGATTATATCCTTATCTACTCTCGTATCGAGGAGGATCGTGATAAGCATTTGAGGATAGTGCTACAGACTTTGTTGGATAATTAGTTTTATGCCATGTTGAGTAAATGTGAGTTCTAAATTAGGGAGGTGGTGTTTCTTGGTCATGTGGTGTTAGCTGAGGGTATCCATGTGGATCCTCAAAAGATGGAGGTAGTTGTGGGTTGGAAACAACCGAAATCAGTGATGGAGGTTTGTAGTTTTCTAGGCTTGGCTGGATATTACCGTCGGTTCATGGATGGTTTGTAACGCCCCGGTTTTGGGCTTAGAAGTTTTGGGCGTTCACCGGTTTGGTCAAAGTGCTGTTCGAATCTAAAAGGGTGAAATTAGGAAAGCCTAGTTCGGGTTGCATTAAAAATATGGAAAAATGTTCTAAAATCATCTTTTAATATATATAAGTTAACTGTGAAATCAATTTTACAAAATGAGTTTTGGAAGGGTGACATTTTGGCTAGTGACCAAAATGTAATTTTTGAAAGTTGCGTGACTGTTTTAGAAAGGATTGAAACTTTGAATCTTTAAGGAGCTATTTACCCAAAGGGAGTTTCTCCAGATTTTTCTAAGATATTTTAAGGTTTAATTCTGATTTTAAAGCTAAAGAAAAGTGGAGGGAAATCATTTTGGCTATTTGTAACTAACTTTCTCATATTTCCCAATTTTCCTTTTCTCTCATTTTCTCTCAACCCAAACACTTTCTCTCCAGAGAATTTCTTCTGATTTTGTCACTCAAATCTCTCCATTCAACTCTCTTTTGATTCCCAATCATCATATCTACAAAACCTCACCATTTGCTACTTGATTCATCAAGGTTTTTGGTTCTAAAAGAGGAGAAACTCAAGTTTGGAGGTAAGAACGTCCTTCTCCTCTAAACTCTCAGTTCTTTACTGAAATTCCTAAGTTCTCAATCCTTAATTGATGTTTTATAATTGGTTTTTAAGTTGTATAAATGGATCTTGGCTTAAAATGCAAGATTTGGTGATTTTTGATGAATTTTCGTTGGATCTGTTAAAGCAGTGATTTGAGATGTGTTTTTGACGATTAATGAATGTTAATTTGATAAGGAATTGAGTTTTGATTAATGCAATCCCGGATAGGTTGAATTTCCTAAGTTTAGCTTGTGATTCTTGGTTGTTTTTGAGGTGATCTTGTAGATCTGATGTTGCTGGAGGTATAAGGATGTTGTTAGGTTCTTTTTAGATGTTGAATGATGCTAAAGGATGTTTAGTTTTGATGGTTTGTGGCTGGGCTTTGTTGAGAAGTGGTTTGGAGGCATTTTCGGTTGTGTTTGTTGGCCGAAAGTGGAGTGTGGATGAGAGCAGCGAGTGTAGGTGCTTTCATTGAAGCTATTAATGCATGATGATGCATTAATCCTCTGCTTTAATGTGTTTAAAACAAGGGAGTCATCTTTGGATCCAAGTGGTGTTGATCCGGTAGCTTGATTTGTGCTTCGGCAAGAGGCGAAGTGGAATCGGTGAGTGAAATTGGGTTTTCAGCTTTGAAACCAATGTCTTGGGAGCTTAGTTTAAGTCTAAAAAACTTTGCTAAGCTCAAGTGTAAGTTTTCGGATATACTCTCTATTGGTGGCCATGGTTTGGTTGTGATGCAATGTGGTTTATTGCATGTTTTAAATTCTGTTTTGAAAGCATGATTTAGCATGGTATTTGCTGATTTTGTAAGCCATATGTTGAAGGAAGCTCAAGGTAAGAGTTCCTTGGTTTTGAGCATTGTTTAAATGTGGTTTGATGCTTATAAATGCATGATGATTATGGCTTGGTTTAATGCTTTAAAACAGTGGATTATTTGATGATATTGATGTATATTGGCAAGTGATGTTTTGAAAAAGGTTAAGGTCACTAAGGTGGTTAAAAGTCCTTGAGTGAGCCTTGTGGTTTCTAAGAACTTCATGGTGGTTAAAAGTCCATGATGATTCTTGTTAAGGTCACTAAGGTGGTTAAAAGTCCTTGAGTGAGCCTTGTTACTTAAGAACATCAAGGTGGTTAAAAGTCCTTGGATGATTCTTGTTAAGGACACAAAGGTGGTTAAAATTCCTTGTGTGGTCCTTGCCATGGTGTTTAAAAGTCCATAGGCCAAGGTGTTTAAAAGTCCTTGGGGCCAAGGTGTTTAAAAGTCCTTGGGAAGAACACTAAGGTGGTTAAAAGTCCTTATGTGGTTCTTGAGAATTATAAGATCACAATGGTGTTTAAAAGTCCATGTGTGAGTCTTATGTTGATCTTGTTTTTAAAAGATGAAACTTATCACTTGAGGCCAATATGACATGAATTGATATGGAAGCATGTATTGCTTGTTTAAGAATGCTAGTGAGCATGTATATATGATGGTTTGAAGTATGATTTATAAAGTGTTTAATAAATGCATTATTGAATGGTTTTAAAGAGCATTCCTCACTAAGCTTTTGCTTACGCTCTCTTTCGTTTTCTCAAACCAATAATGCAGATCATTAAGGTACCTTGAGGGCAGCAAGGAAGGCAAGCAATCAAGTGGAAGTTAAGCTCAAAGTATGGGAAGGTTTTCTTATACACTTTAGCTTTTGGCAATTTGGCAATGGGGGACCTATGTGTATGTTTTGGGAGATGTTATGAACTCCCTAAGTATGTTTAATGTTGTCGGAAATGCTGGATTTGTATTTGGTTTTGAAGGTTTTATGCTTGAATGGTTGCTTGTGTAGGAAGCATGCCTTAGATTTGGGGCTTTTCTTATATGAGGGTGTTATGATGAATTGTTGATGCAAGCATGTCTCTCATAGGTTGAATTTCATGCTGGTAAAGTTTGGTAGCATTTGGAACATGATTGGATGTTCAATTGCATGTTTAAGGAAGCCTTTTGCTGCATTCTCTGCAGGGTGTTTCGGAACAGGGGTTACCGTTTCGGAACGGGTGCCTTAAACTAGCCCAGGCGTCCGAAACGGGAGACACCGTTCCGAAACGGAAAGGCCACTGTCAGCCCGCGTTCCGATACGCGTTGCGGAACAGCCCCGTGTTTCGAAACAGGCTCACCCTGTTTCGGAACAGCCGACCGTTGGGGGCTGACAATGGCAGTTAAATGTTTTGAAATGTTTACATTTTAGTCCTGAATCTTGTTTGAGCAATTGTATGCGTTTGGGAAGTCCTTTTGAGTTGAAAATTTACAGAGAAGCTTGAAACCTGACTAATTTCAAGATGGTAACTTTAATTCGGATGAAGTCCTTGTAATTTGCAGAATTTACAATTTGGTCCCTAAAAGTTGTAAATTGTTCAATTGGGTCTCTGTTTGATCTCTGATGCTTATGATCTTTTAGTATGTTGTATGTGTGATCATAACTAGGGTTAATGTGCATCTAGACAAGAGTAAAAAGAAAAAAAAGGGTCGTTAATCAAGGTTGACTTTCGGGTTGACTTTGGTTTTCCCCGTGTGACTTTCTTAATTCGGGTCGACCGTCTAGGCCGGGTTAAGGGGGTTACATTTGGTGGTATCAGAGCTGAGTTCTCGAGTATTTGGGAATGAATGAGTGCATGATTGAAGTATGTATGCTATGTATGATTGATTGATTGAAAGCATGTTTAGTGGCTTGTGACTTTGATGCGAATGAGTTGTATGCTGTGATGTAGCATGTTGTGGGTACCCATTGCCAAATCAAAGCTAATGAAATGACGTTGATTTTAAGTGAAATTGAGCTTGAATACTTGGATTGCTTACCTTGCTGGGCCTGACTTTGTTTTATTTGCATGGTGATTGCATGGTTATAGTATGGCACCACGTAGAGAGTTGAGAAGTAATGTGCGAGCTACGGCTCCTAATGAGAATGTGAATGAGGAAAACGCGGGTAGTGCGGTGTTACCTCCTCTTCCACCTGGTGGTGGTGGTGCTGAGGGAGAAAGAGCTGAAGCTGCAGCTGGTGCTGGAGCTGCTGGTCCTGAGGTTGGTCAGAGGCAAGCTATGCCTGACATGTCTATGTTGGTACAAGCTATTGCGGGTGCTTTTAGAGCGGCAGTAGCTGGAGCTCAAGGAGCTGGTCATCAGGGAGATGCTGGAGTTAGACTACCTTTGGAGCGTTTACGCAGTCTTGGTGGGACTGAGTTCAGGGGTATATCTGCTGAGGGTTCTGAAGCTTGGTTGGAGAGTACCAAGAGGATCTTGGGTCAGATGAGTTGCACGGATGTGCAAAAGCTGGACTGTTTAGTATCTTTACTACAGGATGATGCTTATACGTGGTGGACGACCACTATAGCTGGAATGGCTGAAGCTGATGTGACCTGGACATTTTTTCAGAATGTGTTCAAGAGAAGGTATCTTGGTGTGAGGTATCTTGATGAAAAGAAGCGTGAGTTCATGTCTCTTACCCAAGGGAGCATGACAGTGGCTGAGTATGAAGTCCAGTTTGCTAGACTCAGTCAGTATGCACCTGAGCTGGTACCTGATGAGCGGGAGAGGTGCGAAAGGTTCCGTTATGGTTTAGTGACGGAGGTGAAGATGTATGTGCTGGCCACTAAGTATGATGATTTTGATGTGCTGGTGGGCCGAGCCAAGGATATTGAGATGAACTTGGGTTTATCTGCTAAGAGTGTTGGAGCAAGTGCTGGTAAGCGAGCAGCTGAATATAGTTCCGGTGGTGGACGGAACAAGAGGGGACGTGATCAGAAGTATCAGTCCTCAGCCAAGAGGGGTGGTGGTGCACCTGCTAGAGGAGGCAATCCTAGAGCTGATCCGAGTGCTTGTTGAATCTGTGGTTCGCGTGGTCACATGAAGCGTGACTGTCCTCGTGCTGTGAGGGAGGTGCAAGCTCCTGTTGCGGCAGCTGGTAATGGATGCTGGAATTGTGGATCTGCGGATCACTTGAGGCGAGATTGTCCTATGTTGGCTGGTGGCCAAGTGCGTGCTCCTGTTGTTGCTGCACCGCAGAGAGGTCGTGGGCACGGCCGTGGTAATTTCCAGCGGAGAGAGGAAGGTGGCCGAGGAGTGGCTCATGTTGTGGCTATTCAGCCAGAGGGTGGAGGTCAAGCGAGGGTGTATGCTCAGCGGGAAGGAAGGAATGATGCTGATGTGATTGCAGGTACCTTTACTTTGCAATCCTTGTCATTACTTTCCCTGATAGATTCTGGATCTACGCATTCATACATTTTGCGTGAGCATGCTGAATTGCTTGGTTTGCCTGTTGAGTCTTTGGATGTTGGTGTTCGTGTCACTGGTTCTTTTGGTGAGACTGTTGTGACTCGAAAGTTGTATAGAAGGTGTCCTTTGGTTGTTCAAGACCATGTTTTTCATGTTGACCTTATGGAGCTGCCTTTCTATGGTTTTGATGTAATCCTTGGTATGGATTGGCTTGCTGAGCATCGTGTTGTTGTGGATTGTGAGAATAAGCGAGTTTCGTTGAAGCTTGCGGATGATTATGAGGTTGCTGTAGTTGGTGAGAATGTGAAGTTTCTTGCCAATGTGGTGTCTACCTTGGAGGCGAGTAGGATGCTGAGGCAAGGTTGTGAAGCCTATCTAGCTTTTGTGATGAATCCTAGCTCTAAGGAGTTGAGGGTGCAAGATATCAGAGTTGTGAGGGAGTTTCCTGGAGTGTTTCCTGAGGAGTTGCCTGGTTTACCTCCTAATCGTGAGGTGGAGTTTGGAATTGAGCTGTATGAGAATACGACTCCTGTGTCCATTACTCCCTATAGAATGGCACCTAAAGAGCTGAAGGAGCTGAAGACGCAGTTGCAAGAGCTGCTTGATCGTGGTTTCATCCGGCCGAGTGTGTCGCCTTGGGGTGCACCGGTCTTGTTTGTGAAGAAGAAGGATGGCACTATGAGGATGTGTATTGATTACCGTCAGCTGAACAAGTTGACTATCAAGAATCGGTATCCCTTGCCGAGGATTGATGATCTCTTTGATCAATTTCGGGGAGCAGCTGTGTTCTCTAAGATTGACTTGAGGTCAGGGTATTACCAGTTGAAGGTGAAGGATGTGGATGTGCCTAAGACAGCTTTCAGGACAAGGTATGGGCATTATGAGTTCCTTGTAATGTCGTTTGGTTTGACAAATGCTCCTGCTGCTTTCATGGACATGATGAATCGTGTGTTTCATGAATACCTGGATAAGTTCGTTGTGGTGTTCATTGATGATATCCTCGTGTACTCGCGTATTGAGGAGGAGCATGAAGAGCATTTGAGGATTGTTTTGCAAGTTTTGTTGGAGAATCAGCTTTATGCTAAGCTGAGCAAGTGCGAGTTCTGGCTTAAGGAGGTGGTGTTTCTTGGGCATTTAGTTTCTGCTGAGGGGATTCGTGTTGATCCTCAGAAGATTGAGGCGGTGATGAATTGGAAGGTTCCTAAGTCCGTTCATGAGGTTCGTAGTTTCCTTGGTTTGGCGGGATACTACCGGAGGTTTGTGGATGGTTTTTCTAAGATTGCTGCACCTTTGACGAAGCTGTTGCAGAAGGATGTTAAGTATGAATGGACGGAAGCGAGACAGCAGGCTTTTGAGAAGCTTAAGGCGGCTTTGACGCAAGCTCCTATCTTGGTTCAGCCTGAATCAGGGAAAGAGTTTGTGGTCTACAGTGATGCGTCCTATGTTGGTTTGGGATGTGTGCTGATGCAAGAGGGTAAGGTGGTTGCTTATGTATCGCGACAGTTGAAGGTGCATGAGCGCAACTATCCTACGCATGACATTGAGCTGGCTGCAGTGGTTTTTGCTCTGAAGATCTGGAGACATTATCTGTATGGTGAGAAGTGTATTGTGTACACGGATCACAAGAGTTTGAGGTATTTGATGTCTCAGAAGGAGTTGAATCTTAGGCAGCGGCGTTGGTTGGAGTTGCTCAAGGATTATGATCTGACGATTGAGTACCATCCTGGAAAGGCTAATGTTGTTGCGGATGCCTTGAGTAGGAAGGTAGCTGTTGAGCTGAGAGCTATGTTTCCTAGCTTGAGTATATCGTGTGATGGTGGTCTTGTAGCTGAGTTGCAAGTGAAGCCATCTTTGGTTCAGCTGATCAAAGAAAAGCAGTTGCTGGATGATTCCTTGGTACCGCATGTTCAGGATATCGCGGAGGGTAGGCCTTCAGATTTCTGTTTTAATGATGATGGTGTGTTGTGTTTTGGGAGTCGGATAGTAGTGCCCAGTGATGCTGAATTGAGGCGTGCTATTCTGACTGAAGGTCATAGTAGTCCTTTTGCTATGCACCCTGGTAGTACTAAGATGTATCGTGATCTTCATGATGAGTACTATTGGGTGGGTTTGAAAAAGGATGTTGCGGAGTTTGTGAGCAAGTGTTTGGTGTGTCAGCGAGTTAAGGCTGAGCATCAGGTTCCTTCAGGGTTGTTGCAACCGTTGAGAATCCCTGAATGGAAGTGGGAAAGGGTTACCATGGATTTTGTATCTGGTTTACCCTTGTCTCCGTCGAAGAAGAATTCGGTTTGGGTGATTGTGGATCGCCTGACGAAGTGTGCGCATTTCTTGCCTGTGCATACCACGTTCTCTTTGGATAAGCTGGCAGAGCTGTACATTGCTGAGATTGTGCGGCTGCATGGTGTGCCTAAGTCGGTTGTGTCGGATAGGGATCCGAGGTTCACATCGCGTTTCTGGCAGTGTTTGCATCAAGCTTTGGGTACAAGGTTGAATTTCAATACATCCTATCATCCTCAGTCGGATGGTCAATCTGAGCGTGTTATTCAGATTTTGGAGGATATGCTGAGATGTTGCGTGATTGAGTTTCAGGGCTCTTGGGAGAAGCATTTGCCTTTGGTGGAGTTTGCTTATAACAATAGTTATCAGGCAAGTATACAGATGGCACCTTGCGAGGCTTTGTACGGGAGGAAGTGTAGGACTCCTCTTTGTTGGGCTGAAACAGGTCAGAAGTTGGTTTCGATGCCGGCTTTGTTGAAGGAAACCACCGAGAAGGTGAAGCTCGTTTGTGAGTGTTTGAAGGCGGCTTATGATCGGCAAAAGTCTTATGCGGATTTGAAGCGTAAGGAGGTTGAGTATGCGGTGGGTGACCGTGTGTTCTTGAAGGTTTCGCATTGGAAGAAGGTGATGAGGTTTGGCCGGAAGGGTAAGTTGAGCCCTAGGTACATTGGACCATATGAGGTGGTTGAGCGTGTGGGTCCTGTTGCGTACAAGTTGAGGCTACCTCAAGAGTTGGAGAAGATTCATGATGTGTTCCATGTTTCTATGCTCCGGAAGTATAGATCTGATCCTTCGCATGTGATGCCTGTGGAGGAAGTGGAATTGAATCCGGATTTGACCTATGATGAGGAACCGGTGAAGGTTCTGGATTCGGATAGCAAGGTTCTTCGTGGCAAGACCATTGAGTTGGTGAAGGTGCTGTGGAAGCATCGAGGTGTTGAGGAAGCCACGTGGGAGCGGAAGGATGACATGCTGAAACAGTTTCCTTATCTCTTTCCTTCAGGTAAATTTCGGGGACGAAATTTCTTAAGGGGGGAGAGTTGTAAAGCCCCGGTTTTGGGCTTAGAAGTTTTGGACGTTGACCGGTTTGGTCAAAGTGCTGTTCGAATCTAAAAGGGTGAAATTAGGAAAGCCTAGTTCGGGTTGCATTAAAAATATGGAAAAATGTTCTAAAATCATCTTTTAATATATATAAGTGAACTGTGAAATCAATTTTACAAAATGAGTTTTGGAAGGGTTACATTTTGGCTAGTGACCAAAATGTAATTTTTGAAAGTTGCGTGACTGTTTTAGAAAGGATTGAAACTTTGAATCTTTAAGGAGCTATTTACCCAAAGGGAGTTTCTCCAGATTTCTCTAAGATATTTTAAGGTTTAATTCTGATTTTAAAGCTAAAGAAAAGTTGAGGGAAATCATTTTGGCTATTTGTAACTAACTTTCTCATATTTCCCAATTTTCCTTTTCTCTCATTTTCTCTCAACCCAAACACTTTCTCTCCAGAGAATTTCTTCTGATTTTGTCACTCAAATCTCTCCATTCAACTCTCTTTTGATTCCTAATCATCATATCTACAAAACCTCACCATTTGCTACTTGATTCATCAAGGTTTTTGGTTCTAAAAGAGGAGAAACTCAAGTTTGGAGGTAAGAACGTCCTTCTCCTCTAAACTCTCAGTTCCTTACTGAAATTCCTAAGTTCTCAATCCTTAATTGATGTTTTATAATTGGTTTTTAAGTTGTATAAATGGATCTTGGCTTAAAATGCAAGATTTGGTGATTTTTGATGAATTTTCGTTGGATCTGTTAAAGCAGTGATTTGAGATGTGTTTTTGATGATTAATGAATGTTAATTTGATAAGGAATTGAGTTTTGATTAATGCTATCCCGGATAGGTTGAATTTCCTAAGTTTAGCTTGTGATTCTTGGTTGTTTTTGAGGTGATCTTGTAGATCTGATGTTGCTGGAGGTATAAGGATGTTGTTAGGTTCTTTTTAGATGTTGAATGATGCTAAAGGATGTTTAGTTTTGATGGTTTGTGGCTGGGCTTTGTTGAGAAGTGGTTTGGAGGCATTTTCGGTTGTGTTTGGTGGCCGAAAGTGGAGTGTGGATGAGAGCAGCGAGTTTAGGTGCTTTCATTGAAGCTATTAATGCATGATGATGCATTAATCCTCTGCTTTAATGTGTTTAAAACAAGGGAGTCATCTTTGGATCCAAGTGGTGTTGATCCGGTAGCTTGATTTGTGCTTCGGCAAGAGGCGAAGTGGAATCGGTGAGTGAAATTGGGTTTTCAGCTTTTAAACCAATGTCTTGGGAGCTTAGTTTAAGTCTAAACAACTTTGCTAAGCTAAAGTGTAAGTTTTCGGATATACTCTCTAGTGGTGGCCATGGTTTGGTTGTGATGCAATGTGGTTTATTGCATGTTTTAAATTCTGTTTTGAAAGCATGATTTAGCATGGTATTTGCTGATTTTGTAAGCCATATGTTGAAGGAAGCTCAAGGTAAGAGTTCCTTGGTTTTGAGCATTGTTTAAATGTGGTTTGATGCTTATAAATGCATGATGATTATGGCTTGGTTTAATGCTTTAAAACAGTGGATTATTTGATGATATTGATGTATATTGGCAAGTGATGTTTTGAAAAAGGTTAAGGTCACTAAGGTGGTTAAAAGTCCTTGAGTGAGCCTTGTGGTTTCTAAGAACTTCATGGTGGTTAAAAGTCCATGATGATTCTTGTTAAGGTCACTAAGGTGGTTAAAAGTCCTTGAGTGAGCCTTGTTACTTAAGAACATCAAGGTGGTTAAAAGTCCTTGGATGATTCTTGTTAAGGACACAAAGGTGGTTAAAATTCCATGTGTGGTCCTTGCCATGGTGTTTAAAAGTCCATGGGCCAAGGTGTTTAAAAGTCCTTGGGGCCAAGGTGTTTAAAAGTCCTTGGGAAGAACACTAAGGTGGTTAAAAGTCCTTATGTGGTTCTTGAGAATTATAAGATCACAATGGTGTTTAAAAGTCCATGTGTGAGTCTTATGTTGATCTTGTTTTTAAAAGATGAAACTTATCACTTGAGGCCAATATGACATGAATTGATATGGAAGCATGTATTGCTTGTTTAAGAATGCTAGTGAGCATGTATATATGATGGTTTGAAGTATGATTTATAAAGTGTTTAATAAATGCATTATTGAATGGTTTTAAAGAGCATTCCTCACTAAGCTTTTGCTTACGCTCTCTTTCGTTTTCTCAAACCAATAATGCAGATCATTAAGGTACCTTGAGGGCAGCAAGGAAGGCAAGCAATCAAGTGGAAGTTAAGCTCAAAGTATGGGAAGGTTTTCTTATACACTTTAGCTTTTGGCAATTTGGAAATGGGGGACCTATGTGTATGTTTTGGGAGATGTTATGAACTCCCTAAGTATGTTTAATGTTGTCAGAAATGCTGGATTTGTATTTGGTTTTGAAGGTTTTATGCTTGAATGGTTGCTTGTGTAGGAAGCATGCCTTAGATTTGGGGCTTTTCTTATATGAGGGTGTTATAATGAATTGTTGATGCAAGCATGTCTCTCATAGGTTGAATTTCATGCTGGTAAAGTTTGGTAGCATTTGGAACATGATTGGATGTTCAATTGCATGTTTAAGGAAGCCTTTTGCTGCATTCTCTGCAGGGTGTTTCGGAACAGGGGTTACCGTTTCGGAACGGGTGCCTTAAACCAGCCCAGGCGTCCGAAACGGGAGACACCGTTCCGAAACGAAAAGGCCACTGCCAGCCCGCGTTCCGATACGCGTTGCGGAACGGCCCCGTGTTTCGAAACAGGCTCACCCTGTTTCGGAACAGCCGACCGTTGGGGGCTGACAATGGCAGTTAAATGTTTTGGAATGTTTACATTTTTGTCCTGAATCTTGTTTGAGCGATTGTATGAGTTTGGGAAGTCCTTTTGAGTTGAAAATTTACAGAGAAGCTTGAAACCTGACTAATTTCAAGATGGTAACTTTAATTTGGATGAAGTCCTTGTAATTTGCAGAATTTACAATTTGGTCCCTAAAAGTTGTAAATTGTTCAATTGGGTCCCTGTTTGATCTCTGATGCTTATGATCTTTTAGTATGTTGTATGTGTGATCATAACTAGGGTTAATGTGCATCTAGACAAGAGTAAAAAGAAAAAAAAAGGGTCGTTAATCAAGGTTGACTTTCGGGTTGACTTTGGTTTTCCCCGTGTGACTTTCTTAATTCGGGTCGACCGTCTAGGCCGGGTTAAGGGGGTTACATGGTTTTTCTATGATAGCTGCTCTGTTGACGAAGTTGCTTCAGAAAGATGTTAAGTTTGAGTGGACGGAGGCAAGGCAGCAAGCTTTTCAAAAGTTGAAGGAAGTTTTGGTGCAAGCTCCGATCTTGATTCAACCTGAATCGAGAAAAGAGTTTGTGGTGTATAGTGATGCATCCTATATGGGTTTAGGATGTGTGTTGATGCAGGAGGGTAGAGTAGTTGCTTATGCGTCGAGGCAATTGATGGAGCATGAGCGTAATTATCCTACTCATGATCTTGAGCTTGCGGCTGTGGTATTCGTTCTAAAGATATAGAGGCATTATCTTTATGGTGATAGGTGTACGTGTATACGAATCATAAGAGTCTCAAGTATCTTATGTCTGTAACACCCTTTTCTCAGTCTTGACGAGTACCGGGTCGAAAGGTGATATCGATGAACAATAAAGTGAACGGTACAATAAAATTTCATTTTTAACTAAAATAACTAACCCTGTATCGAAAGGTGATACCGATAAACACATGTCACACTTTTGTTTCAGCCGTTTTAACAAAAATAACTAACCCTGTATCGAAACACCTTAAGGTCGTTTCGAAACAAGTGATTGATGGTCAACTTATGTTGACTTGTCCTTTAAATCATATCGGTACAAGAAAGCCTTGTATCAGTATGGGTTGACTCCCTTTGACTTTGACATGTTTTGGTACACTAATGACCCACATCGAAACAATGAATTCCAGTAGCAAAATGTTTTGATACTGCCTCAGACCGTATCGAAACACTCTATTCTTAGAGTCCAATTATGCCTAATCATTTCGATACGACATAACCCGTATCGATACGGCCTGACCTGTAATGACAGATTTTTGCTTGTTTTTAATCGAATTGACCTGCCAAATGGTGTTCAAATGCAATGAAACTTTACACACAACTTTTAAATATCATAAACTACTGGCAAAAGTGTCTAAAAACCTTACAAAGCAAAACTTCATTTGAAAACCACATGTACCATCAATCTAACTCATGCATTCAACCAATGCAAATCTCATGGCAAAGCCATACACATGCTTAATGTAAATAAAAGCATTTCATAAACCTCAAATCTCAATGCATTTCTCATAGCATAAAACATCTGAACATTTGGTACATGTGAATCAAATACAATCTCATATATTGGCATTTCATATTATATATTTACTTGGATATGCGGATTAGCTTGACTTAAAGCCAAGTCCTCCCCCGGTGGAATCTCACATCACCAGACTCTTATGGCGGTATCTCTCTTCGCCACAAAGCTTGGGTGTTTCACCAAGACCTACCCCGATGGTATCTCTCATCATCGGATTCTCACTTTGGATCAGGATGGCACTACCCCTATTGCCCGACTCCAAAGAGCACGTACAAATTTTTAGTTTATAGTGCACTTTTATCCTATTGCTCGACCAATTATATCTGGTAATTGTCTTATCATTTATGCCAATATATTACATTAAAATCATCATCTCACCTACTGTTTTGATGCAACATTTCTCAAGTCTAACTCATCCCTTCTCAAAACGACAATTCATGCATAGCATCTAATCAAAATCTCAAAGTTCTTTATAAAATCATGTTATCTCATGGGATCAACACATAACATCATTTCATGTTATAAACCATGCATAAAACAATAAGAATTTGTCTAACGCAAATAAAGAGCATGTTAAAAGCATTTAGGGCCATCAACCACATATCGAGAGAAAATCTAGCCATACTTACTTCGAGACTTAGGATGGTGTTTCAAACCAATTCTAAATCCCCAAACCTTGTTTCCTTGTCCCTCAGTGACTTCTAAAACCATTCGCACCCACCGATTACGTTTCGCTTGCTTTCCGAAACGATTCCTAAGCTTCAGACACTTCCGGATCAACACCAAAATCGTCTGATGAAGTCTCCCCTGTTCATTACACATAAGAGCAGAGGATTAATGCATCATCATGCATTGAAATAACCAACCACTCATTCACACTCGCTGCATTAACCAAAAACACCATTTCGGCTATCCGAAATAACCGAAATCACCTCCACACTTTCTCAAATCAAAGCCCAGCTAAGATCTATAAATTCTAAACACTTATAAACCTCAATCAACATCAAAAATCATCACAAACACGTCCTTATATCACCAGCAATAGCATATCACCAAAAACACCCCAAAAACCACAAATCTAACATGTAAAACTTAGGAACCCAAGCCTATTCGAGATTTACTTGATAAAACCTCAATCTTAACATCAAATATCATCCAAAGAATGATAGAAATCAACCTCAAAATAGTGTTTAACTCAGAAATACGAAAATCATCAAAATCACCTCAAGAACCATGAATTTAGCAAATATTTCTTGATTATAACATTAAAACAACTTAAAGATCATTAACAAAGGATTTATAACTTTGGAATTTCAGTACAGAACTGATCATTAGAGGAGAAGGACGAAACTTACCTCTAATGTTTGATTTCTCCTCAATTTGGGCAAGATTTCTTGAAAATCCAAAGTGAAAACAAAAGGATTTGATGATGTAAAGGTTGGAAATCCTTAGGAAGATGAAATCTCAGCAAAAGAGATGAAAACCAGAGATTATTTGATGAGGGAAATTTGTTTGGCTGAGTGGAAGTTGAGAGAAAATGAAAAGGGGAAATGTATCGTAAAGTAGTTATGAAAAGTCAACATAAGAATTTTCTTTTAATCCCTTTAATTAAATCATTATCAAAACTCCCAAATTAAAGAGAAATCCAAAGAAAAAAAATTGGTGAAATTAGCTCCTTAAAGATTCAAAGTTTCAATCCTTCACCAAACAGTCACTAGTCAACTTTTGCAAAAACTGAAATTTGGTCACTACACCAAAATGTAATATTTCCAAATCACATTTTGTAAAATTGTTTTCACCATAAACATTTATATAATAAATGAAGATTTTTAGATAATTTTCCATATTTTTAAAGCATCCCGAACTAGGTGTTCCCTAACCCAACCTTAAAGGGTTCAAACCGTTCCCAACCGGCCCGATTCAACCTCTAAAACATATAGGCCCAAAACCAGGGTGTTACAACTCTCCCCCACTTAAGAAATTTCGTCCTCGAAATTTACCTGGTGGAAAAGGTATGGAAATTACTTATTCATGTCATCCTTCCTTTCCCACGTGGCTTCTTCAACGCCATGATGTCTCCACAAGTCTTTGACCAGCTCGATGGTCTTACCCCCAAGAAACTTCCTTTCCGTATCCAGAATCTCAACAGGCTTTTCATCACATGTCAAGTCTGGATTCAACTCAATCCCTTCCATAGGCATAACATGCGACGGATCCGACCTATACCTCTGAAGCATGGATACATGAAACACATTATGTATCTTTTCCAACTCATATGGCAGTCTCAGCTTGTAAGCAACAGGACCCACACGTTCTATCACCTCATATGGTCCAATGAACCTCGGACTCAATTTCCCCTTCCGGCCAAATCTCATCACCTTCTTCCAAGGTGAGACTTTCAGAAATACACGTTCGCCAACTGCGAACTCTATCTCCTTACGCTTCAAATCCGTGTAAGACTTTTGCCGGTCTGATGCTGCCTTCAAATGCTCACAAATGAGCTTCACCTTCTCGATGGTTCCTTTCAACAAAGCTGGCATCGAAACCAACTTTTGTCCCGTTTCAGCCCAACAAAGGGGAGTCCTACACTTTCTCCCGTATAAAGCCTCATAAGGTTCCATTTCAATGCTTGCCTGGTAACTATTATTATAAGCAAACTGATCCAAAGGCAAGTGCTTCTCACAAGAGCCTTGAAACTCAATAACGCAGTACCTCAACATATCCTCAAGCACTTGGATAACACGCTCCGGCAGTCCATCCGTCTGCGGATGATAAGAAGTACTGAAATTCAGCCGCGTACCCAAAGCTTGATGTAAACATTCCCAAACCTTGTTGTGAACCTCGGATCTCTATCCGACACTATAGACTTTGGCACTCCATGAAAACGTACAATCTCAGCAATGTACAACTCAGCTAGCTTATCCAAAGTATACGTAGTATGCACAGGCAAGAAATGTGCACACTTCGTAAGGCGATCCAAAATCACCCAAACATAATTTTTCTTTGATGGCGACAACGACAACCCAGACACGAAGTCCATGGTAATCCTTTCCCACTTCCATTCTTGGATTCTCAACGGCTGCAACAACCCATAAGGAACCTGATGTTCAGCCTTAACCCGCTGACAAACCATGCATTTGCTAACGAACTCGGTAACATCTTTCTTCAACTCCACATCACTTGGCACCACTATCCGACTCCCAAAGCATAAAGCACCATCATCATTAAAACTGAAATCCGAAGGCCTTCCTTCTACAATGTCCTGAACATGTGGTACCAGAGAATCATCAAGCAACTGCTTATCTTTTATCAACTGAACCAAAGATGGCTTCATTTGCAACTCAGTAATAAGACAACTATCTCACGATATGCTCAAACAAGCAATCATCGCCCTCAACTCCACCGCCACTTTCCTGCTCAAAGCATCAACCACAACATTAGCCTATACTTGATGATACTCAATCGTTAGGTCATAATCCTTAAGCAACTCCACCCAACTTCGTTGCCTAAGGTTCAACTCCTTCCGAGACATAAGATACTTCAAACTCTTATGAACCGTGTACATAGTACACTTCTTACAATATAGATAATGTCTCCAAATTTTGAAAGCGAATACCATTGCCGCTAACTCAATGTCATGCGTAGGATAGTTACACTCATGTGCTTTCAACTATCGCGATGCATAAGCTACTACCCTACCCTCCTTCATCAGCACACACCCCAAACCAATATAGGATGCGTCACTATACACCACAAACTCTTTTCTTGACTCAGGTTGAATCAAGATAGGAGCTTGCGTCAAAGCTTCCTTTAGCTTCTTAAAAGATTGTTGTCTCGCTTCCGTCCAGTCAAAATTAACATCCTTCTGTAATAACTTCGTCAAAGGAGTAGACCTAGGAAACTACGAACTTCATGAACAGACCTAGGAGACTTCCAACTCACCACCGCCTCAATCTTTTGAGGATCAACACGAATTCCCTCAGCCGAAACTACATGACCAAGGAAAACAACCTCCTTCAACCAAAACTCACATTTGCTCAGCTTAGCATAAAGCTGATTCTTTAGTAGCACTTGTAAAACATTCCTCAAATTCTCTTCATGCTCCTCATCGGTACGAGAGTACACAAGGACATCATCGATGAACACCGCAATGAACTTATCCAAGAACTCATGAAACACCTTGTTCATCCATGAAAGCAGCAGGAGCATTCGTTAGACCAAACAGCATCACCGGAAATTCATAATGTCCATATCTTGTTCGAAAAGTTTTTTTTGGCACATCAACATCCTTAACTTCCAATTGATAATATCCTGATCGTAGATCTATCTTTGAGAACACAGCTGCTCCACGAAACTAATCGAAAAGATCATCAACCCTTGGTGAAGGATACTTATTGTTGATAGTCAACTTATTCAGCTGACGATTGTAATGCCCCAAATTTGGGCCTAGATGTTTTAGAGTTCGAATCGGACCGATCGGGAACGGTTCAAATCTTAAAAGGGAGATTTATGGAACACCTAGTTCGAGATACTTTAAAAATATAAAAAAATATCTAAAAATACTCATTTATTATATGAATGATTATGGTGAAATCAATTTTACAAAATAAGGTTTAGAAATGCTACATTTCTGTGTAGTGACCAAATCGCAGTTTTTGCAAAAGTTAAATAGTGACTGTTTTTGTAAAGGATTGAAACTTTGAATCTTTAAGGAGCTAATTTTACCAAAATGTTTTTAATCATATTTCTTCTTAATTTGGGCGATTTTATTAATGTTTTAATTAAAGGAAAATAAAGATTAATTAAAAGGAAACTACCTTTGACTTTTCATAACTATCTTTCATCAATTTTCTCTCATTTCATTTTCTATCAATTTCTTTTCAGCCAAACACATTTCCTCAAGCAATTATCTTTTATTTTTCATTCATTTTGATGAGATTTCAATCTCCTTTTGATTCCTAATCTTTTCCTCATCAAATCCTTTTCTTTTACATTAGATTTTCAAGAAGAAATCAGTCATTAGAGGTAAGCTTCATCCTTCTCCTCTAATGAGCAGTTCTTTACTGAAATTCCCAAGTTATCAATCATTTGTTAATGATTTTTTGAGTTACTTTAATGTTAGAAACAAGAAATTGTATTAAAACTCAAGGTTTTTGGAGAGACCTTGATGATTTTTGTGGTTGAAGGTTAGGCTCTATTTTGAGGTTGTTTTCTAATGTATTTTGGATGTTAATTAATGTTATAAATGAGGTTTTATCAAAAAAAATCCCGAATAGGCATGGAACCCTAAGTTTTGCATGCTAGAATGGTGGTTTTTGGGGTGGTTTTGGTGTTCTGTCATAGCTAGAGTTATAAGGACGAGTTTGTGGAGATTATTGATGTTGATTGATGTTTAGAAATGATTAGAAGTGGTAGATCTTGGCTGGGCTTTGTTTTGGAAGAGTTTGGAGATGATTTCAGTTGTGTTTGGTAGCCGAAATGAGGTTCTTGGGTAGAGTAGCGGGTTTAGTTGTGTGACTGATGATTTCAATGCATGATGATGCATTAATCCTCTGCTCTTATGTGTTATAAATAGGGGAGACATCTTCGGACGCCTTTGGTGTTGATCCGGGAACTTAGATAGCGTTTCGGCAAGCAAGCGAAACGTAATCGGTGAGTGTGTATGGTTTTAGAAGTCCTTGAGGGACAAAGAAACAATGTTTGGGGATTTAGGAAAGGTTTGAAACACCTTCCTATGTCCGGAAGTAAGTATTGGCTAGATTGCTCTCTTATATGTGGTGGTTGCCTCTAAAATGCCTTTACATGCTCTTGGTTTGAGATAGATAAATTCCTACTGTTTTTATGCATGATTTGTAGCATGGGATGATGCTTAAAATGATTTAATGAAATAGCATGTTGCATTGTTGAGATTTAAGCTTTTGTTTTAAAGCATAGCAAATGTTATGGTTTGAAATGAGAGGTGAAAGATTTGAGAAATGTTGCATGAAAAACGGTAGGTGAGATGATATTTTGACATACTATATTGGCATAGAAGATGAGATACTTACCGGATATAATTGATCGATCAATAGGATGATAGTGCACTATAAACTAAAAACTCGTACGTGCTCTTTTGTTTAATCCAAAGGGAGAGAACCGATGATGGGCATTCCATCGGGTAGGACTTGGTGAAATACCCAAGCTTTGTGGCGATGAGAGATTCCGCCATGTGAGTACGGTGATGTGAGATTCCACCAGAAATTATGTTACTAGACAAGTGAGTACGGTGATGTGAGATTCCACCGGAAGCGTCTAGTGGTTTGAGAATGATGTCCGCATATCTGAGTAATAATGAGATGTGAAATGCCAATATAATATATGAAAATGCTTTTGATTCACATGTACCTATTGATGAGATGTTTTATGCTATGAGAGATACATATGAGTTTGTATATGAAATGCTTTGGTTTTTGGTTTTTACAAGCATGAGTATGGCCTTGCCATGAGATTTTGCATTGGTTTAAATGCATGAGATAGAATTGAGGTACATGTGTTTTCAATGAGAAGTTGCTTTGAAATGGTTTTCAAGCATGAGATAGAATGAGCATGTTGTAGAAAAAGCTTTTGAGAAAGTGTTTTCAAGAATTGCATTATTGTGTTGGTTTTCTTTAGAGCATACCTCACTAAGCAATTGTGCTTAGCTCTCTTTTACCAATAATGCAGATAATTGAGGTGTTTTCGGGCAACAAGAAGGTTAAGAACATCCAAGGAAGTGCAAAGCTCATGTATGATGATGTTTTTATACACTTTAGTTTTGATATATGGCAATGGGATACCAAGGTTGTATTTGGGAGATGTGTTTTGAACTCCCTAAGTTTGTGGCATGTTTGTAATGGCATTTATGGGTTGTAAATGGTCCTAAATTTTTGGTTTGAGGTTTGGTTGCTTATATTGGTTTTGAGATTAGGGAGCATGCCTTTAGATTGTGTGATCTTGTGTTTGATGCCATGCTCTAGTTTAAGGGTCTTAAATATGTTCCTTAGTATCAAAATGAGTTGCTGGTATGTTGTAATGCTCTTTGAGGCATGTTTGATTGGTTTAAAAGATGAAAAACCAACAATTTCTGCTGTCACTGGGTAAAGTTTATCAAAACAACCTCAATTGTTTCGAAACGGGGGCTTGTAATGGCCATAGTGTTTCAGAACGGTTGAAGCTGTTTCGAAACAGTTTGGCTACTAGTGAAGCCTGTTTCGATACCGGTCTCGGACACATACCTGAGTACCGAACGGTCAACACCGTTTTGATACGGGCGTTTCGGTACGAAGGGTGGGTATCCCGATACAGTTGACTGTTGGATGTTGATTTGAACTGTTGTATGTTTTCATGCTTTACAATTTAGTCCTGAATGTTGTGGATGCAATTGCCTGAGCTTGGAAGGCCTTTTTAAGCTGAAATTTGACAGAGGAACATGTAACTTGATTAATCACATATAGGTAAACCAAAAATTTACAAAATCCTCTTAATTTCTAAAAATTACATTTTGGTCCCTAAATGCGTAGTTTGTGCAATTGAGTCCCTAAATGTTTTCCGATCGCTATGCCTTTCTACCATATGATTCTTGAGCACTCACGTAGGCTTAATGTGCATCTAGAAAAGAATTAAAAGAAAAAAAGGGTCGTTAATCAAGGTTGACTTTCGGGTTCACTTTGGTTTTCCCCGTGTAATCTTCGTAGTTCGGGTCAAGCGTCTAGGATGGGCTAAGGGGGTTACATTTGTTGGTATCAGAGCCAGGTTATTGAATAATTAGGGCTTGGTATGTGGTTTTTCTATGTGGTTATGTATGATTGTGTCTTTTCGGTGAAAGTATGATGTGTGAACATTGATGTGTGATTCAATTGAGGTGAATTTGTGATGTTATACTATGTTTGGAGTGTTGTTAGGGATCCCATTGCCATATCATTACTAATGAGAAGAAATGGTTTCAAAAATGAGTTTGAGTACTCTGATTACTTACCTTATTATGCCTAATTGTGTTTGTTGCATTTTTGTCAGTGCATCATTTTTATTATGGGGCCACGTAGAGAGCTGAGAATCAATACTAGATCTACGGTCGAGAATGAGAACGTAGAGAATGCTGAGGATTTACCTCCTCCTCCCCCTGGTGGACTACCTGGTGGTGGTAGAGCTGGGGTTGGTAATGCTGAAGTTGGTGCCGGGGTTACTGGACCCGAGGGTGGTCAGGGGCAAGCTGCTCCTGATATGACTGTATTGATACAGGCTATTGCTGGAGCTTTCCAGACAGTAGTAGCTGGAGCACATGGAGCTGCACCTCAGGATGGTGCTAACTTTAGGTTGCCATTGGAGCGTCTCCGCAGTCTGGGAGGGACTGAGTTCAGAGGATTGTCACCGGAGGGATCTATGTCCTGGTTAGAGAGTACCAAGAGGATTCTTGGACAGCTAAACTACAATAATGTTCAAAAGCTGGGATGCATTGTGTCACTACTACATGGTGATGCATATACGTGGTGGACGACCAATATTTCTGGAATGGTGGATGACGAGGTGACTTGGACATTCTTTTTGAGTGCTTTCAAGCGGAAATACTTGGGAGTTAGTTAACTTGACGAGAAGAAGAGGGAGTTTATGTCTCTTATGCAAGGGAACATGTTTGTGGCTGAATATGAGATTCAGTTTGTTCGCCTTAGCCAATATGCACCTGAGCTGATTTATAGCGAGAGGGAAAGGTGTGAACAGTTCCGTTATGGGCTGGTAGCGGACGTGAAAACCTATATGCTTGCTTCCTATTACACTGATTTTGATGTCTTGGTCACTAGAGACAAGGACATTGATTTGAATCTTGGTTTGGCGAGCCAAGCAGGTGGATCTAGCTCGGGGAAGCAAGTTGCGTAACTCGATTATGGTAGAGATCTCAACAAGAGGCATAAAGATAGGAAGCTGCACTATGATGCTAGACGCGGGGGTTGTAACCCTGGTAGAGGTCAACAAGGACCTAATTCTTTCTTGAGGACTCCTGAGTGTAATGTGTGTGATAGGAGACACGCTGGTGAGTGTTGGGGTAACCTTGGTACATGATGGAACTGTGGTAACTGTGGGCATATGAAGAAGGATTGTCCTCAGCTGTTGTGAGAGGGACAGGCTCCGGTGAGAGCAACCGAACCACTTAGAGGTCGTGGGCGCAGCTGTGGTAATTTTCAGCGCAGAGATGAGGGTGGATGGAATGTGGTGCATGTGGTGGCTGTCCAACCTGAGGGTGGTGGTCAGGCTCGAGTGTATGCCCACCGTGATGGAAGGAATGACACGGACGTGATCGCAGGTACCTTTACTTTGCAATCCTTGTCATTACTTTCTTTGATTGATTCTGGATCTACACACTCGTACATATTGCGTGAACATGCTCAAATGCTTGGTTTGCCTGTTGAGTCTTTGGATGTTGGTATGCGTGTGACTAGTTCCTTTGGTGAGATGGTTGTAACAAGAAAGTTGTATAGAAGATGCCCCTTGAAGGTGCAAGATCATGTGTTTCTTGTTGATCTTATGGAATTGTCATTCTATGGTTTTCTTATGGAATTGACATTTTATGGTTTTGATGCCATCCTTGGCATGAATTGGCTTGTTGAGTGTTGCGTGTAAAAGAGTCTATCGCAATGTAGTGCAAGTGTACACGTCGCAAGTAATAAAGTGATACTAGAGTATCGTATATCATCTCCACATGGACTAGGCTAACCCTTTCCTTCGCTATATACACAAAGGGAAAAGAAAATAGTTCAAATGAATGATGAAGTAATATTGGGAAACATGTAAAGTAAAAGAATAAGGAATCAGGTTTAAGAAATAAGCCGAAATTGAATTGCTCCGTAGTGCAGGCATTGCACAGTTCAAGGACTTCTTTTCTGTGTCTGGCTCCTATCACGGCAGCACCTGTCGTGGCAGCGGTCCGTTGTTGTCGCGGCAGTGATAAGCAACTTAGTTTCTTCAAGTTCGACAAGAATCCCTAGATTGACTTGTCCTATCCCTAGGTCCAAGTTCTGTCGATGAACACGTCTTGAATGATACCTCCCGGCGTGAATCGAAGTATGAACACCGATGTTTATGAATTCTTCTTTAGCAGCTTAACCTCGTCCTATCTTTAGGTCCGAGATAGTTCAACCATAAACTAGAGAACTTGTACTTATTCCTTTCGTATACTTAACTCTCCCGATATTAAGTAAATAGATAATCTCACAATGCTCTCCTGATACTCTTGCAAGATGCCTCCTGGGCGGCAAAACACCGACATAGTAAAGATGGGTCTCGCTTGATAGAGGACATACATGGGTATATATAGGTAAAGATCTAGTCTAAGTCCTTCTTGGAGTAGAAGTTCTTCTTGGAGTAGAAATCCTTCTTGGAGTAGAAATCCTTGTTCAACAAGTAAAGATAAGTTACTTTACTTATCGATCCTTGATCAGCTCTATGCTCCGCTACCGGCCTCAGAAAAATGCAAGATTAGGCTCAATGGACTGAGAAAAATGTCCTCTATCAAGCGAGACCCATCTTTACTATGTCGGTGTTTTGCCGCCCAGGAGGCATTCTGCGGTGGCAGCGTCCTTGGTGGCAATTGGAACTGCTTCAGTACAGCTCCTTCTGCTTCTAGTCTCCAAAAATATGCGAGTGGCCCACGATAGCTCGGCTTGAAATCCTCTATCTGTCGATCTCCACTGCTCGTTTTCTACCTCATGTATCTTCATTGTCGCCCCTTCTGCCACAGCAGTGGTCACGACAGACCCTGAACCTCCTCTCCTGACCTCCTGCTCCGCGACTTGCCTCTGCTACTTAGCTGCCTCCAATGCTGCCATGGAAAATACCTGCAAATGTGACCAATTTTAGCAGCATCTGTGCAGTTTTATCTAAATGTGTTGTAAATGCAAAAACTAGCCTAAAATGCAATTAAACATGCTTGAGTGCAGCAAAAATAATGATAAAATATTTAAGGATCTACTTAGAGAAAAAAGTATAGTTCTCGTGCATGTGTGTGCATTTATTGTGAACATACATGAATATAGACTTCCCTAGCAACTAGAATATTATAGTTAGCTTGTTTAGAGTTTTCCTTCGAGACTTAATTCTTTTTTTATTATTTTTTTTACTAGAGCCAGTATCGGGCACCTCTAGTTGTTTTCCTTCTTTTTCTGAATTTTTCTCTTTTCTACTAGAGCCAATATTTAAGGCACCTCTAGTTAACTATCTAGAGCCGGTGATAGGCACCTCTAGAAGTTTTTCTCTGGTTATTTTCCTAGAGCCAGTGATAGGCACCTCTAGGTTTCCTGAGTTTCTAGTCTCTTTCTACTCTAAGTTCTAAGTTTTGTATTCTAAGTATGCTAGAGAAAGTCTGTTATCAAGTAAGTCACAAAGTGTTTTAGTTTTTCAGAACTATACTAAGGCTCTACTTACTTCCTAAAATATTTTTAAGGGGTTGTCATGACAGAGATGGCAACAACAGATGATAAAAGTTCAATAAATTAAGCCAATTTTTTTTGCATAAAAAATAAACACGACACAATTAAAACTAAATGCAATATTATATTAATAATTAGGAGGACTACCGACCCCCAAACTCAGGGGTTGCATTGTCCTCAATGCATGACAAAAAACATAAAAATGAAAAATAAAAAATAAAAATGACCAAAAAGTGAAACATAACAAAAGATAATATATACAGCAGACGACAGAGAAAAAGAAAAAGAAAACTTAAGTTGTGCGGCTGTAGTCGCTGCTACTGGAGCTTTGGATGAGGAGCTGTTGGCAGGCAGTCTCCTTTAACTTTGTCGGAGGAGCTGTGGGTGCTGCCCTGGGAGTTGGAGACGTGGAGGCTGCCTTCTTTCTTACGTCACTATCTTCACTGTTGTTGGCGACAGTCACTTTGGGATTCATCTCAGGGAGTATGAGTGCTGCCGCGGCAGGGGTGAAGGCAGAGCTTCCTCGGGTTGCTTGTATCGTCATTGCAAGGGTTCTCTCTGTTTACCTAATAACACAAACAACTAAAAACTAATATCAAATTTTTAATTCCTAAAACAATAAAGATAAAATAAGATAAAAATAAAATACAATAAAATAAATTAAGTTAAATTAAGAGGGCCTTGAGAGGCATCTCCTAAAGTAACTGTTTCCTGTTCTATTGATGCTTGAGGGATCGTTTCCGGTACTTCTTGAAGTCCATTCGTGCCCTCCATTTGGTGATTTTTCTCATGGTGGGGGCTCCATTCTTTCTCTTCCCTTTGTAGTCCATGAAGTCCTCCCTTCTTGGTAATGTTTCTGAGGGCATGAACATATGATTAGAAAAAATCAAATTGACATTCGACCATAAACTTACCTTGTTTTCATTGAATGTTTTTGTGGTTGAATGTAGCCCTTGCTGTCGTGTTTGCTGCTGTGGCAGCCGGTTATCTTGACAACCCTTTATCAGGTTACTTTGCAGGTCAAGGGGACAATGGAAAGTACCATAATTATCCATATCAAATTTTGTACGCCATTCGTAAATCTCCATCAGTAGAGACTTCGATGATTCTCAGTCCACCGGCTTTGGTTCCTCTAATACCTTCGATGAAATTTGTGAGTTTTTATTGAATTCAAAATGTTCGTTTATTACCTGCCCGTATTCCATTTGTGAGGCATTTTCATTGGGTAGCTCTTCTAGGTGGTCCTATGAGTGGCATGACAGGGATTGATGTGTGCAATCTTGGTCGGGCATAACAGAGGTAGTGGGTTGAGAGTTTGCCTCCGATGTGGTTGCTGCCGTGACATTCTCTTGAATTTCACTCAGTGTTGTTGCGGTGTTGCTCCATTCCGGCTCCTCGATCATTGCCATGGCAAGTTGTTGCTCAGACTCATCATGTGTTGGGTATTCCTTCACATGGGTATCCTCTTCATCTTGCCTCGGGATTTCAGGTTCAGTCGCGGCATGAATGAGGACTGGTATGCTCAAGAGTGCATCCATCTTGGCGATACTTTTGTCCATAAAAGCCGACAATTCTTGAGTGAGTGTCATGAAGGCTTGCAGTGTGTCTTTTAAGGATTTTGACTGCTCTTGAGGATGATGACATTGCCAGGGCATGTCGAGTTCTGGAGAAAAACTGTTATGGTAAAAAAATTGCGGGTTTTGATCATACCATAAAAAATTTTGATGTTGCGGCATCGACATCTGTTGTCCCTGTTGCTGTTGTGATGGCATATATTGTTCTTGTTGGTTCCATCATTGGTTGTCCATATATTCACCGAAAAAATAGGGACGACTTTCGAATGCATGATTACCTTTACGGTAATTGCAAGAACTTTCCCACATCAGCTCTCGAATGGTTTTTCCTGGCATGTTGATGCTCCTTAAACCTATATTTCACCTGAGTTTTTGATAAAAATAGAAAAAGAAAAATAAAAATAGAATTAAAAATAAAAATAAAAATAAAATAAAAAATAACAATAAATAGAAAAGAAAAGTGCAGAAGTAAAATGTAAGAGTATATTGCCAGTCCCTGGCAACGGCGCCAAAAACTTGTTGCATGTAAAAGAGTCTATCGCAATGTAGTGCAAGTGTACACGTCGCAAGTAATAAAGTGATACTAGAGTATCGAATATCTTCTCCACAGGGATTCGGCTAACCCTTTCCTTTGCTATATGTACAAAGGGAAAAGAAAATAGTTTAAATGAATGATGAAGTAATCTTAGGAAACAAGTAAAGTAAAAGAATAAGGAATCAGGTTTAAGAAATAGGCCGGAATTGAATTGCTCCGTAGTGCAGGTATTGCACTGTTCAAGGACTTCTGTTCTGTGTCTGGCTCCTGTCACGGCAGCACATGTCGTGGCTGCGGTCCGTTATTGTCGCTGCAGCGATAAGCAACTTAGTTTCTTCAAGTTCGGCAAGAATCCCTTAATTGACCTGTCCTATCCCTAGGTCCAAGTTCTGTCGATGAACACGTCTTGGATGATACATCCCAGTGTGAATCGAAGTATGAACACCGATGTTTATGAATTCTTCTTTTGCCGCTTAACCTCTTCCTATCCCTAGGTCTGAGATATTTCAACCATAAACTGGAGAACCCGTACTTATTCCTTTCGTATACTTAACTCTCCCGATATTAAGTAAATAGATAATCTCACAATATTCTCCCGATACTCTTGCAAGATGTTGAAAACCAGAATAAGCAAACTTGAAGTTTTATTTCATTGAACAGAAAAATCCTAAGAACAGAACAACCCTTACAACTACTTTATAGTATATACCCTTTGCCCTAGGGGAGGTTTAGAACATGGTGAAGAAAGAGAAACGGCTAGGGTTTTTTTTAGATGAGAGGTATGGAATGTGATGATATCCCTTTACCCTTACACGCATGGAGATATATAGGCAAATATCTAGTCTAAGTCCTTCTTGGAGTAGAAGTTCTTCTTGGAGTAGAAATCCTTGTTCAACAAGTAAAGATAAGTTACTTTACTTATCGATCCTTGATCAGCTCTATGCTCCGCTCCCGGCCTTAGAAAAATGCAAGATTAAGCTCAATGGACTCAGAAAAATGTCCTCTATCAAACGAGACCCATCTTGACTATGTCGGTGTTTTACCATCCGGGCAGCATTCTGCGACGGCAACGTCCTTGGTGGCAATTGGAACTGCTTCAGTACAGCTCCTTCTGCTTCTAGTCTCCAAAAATATGCGAGTGGCCCACGATAGTCCGGCTTGAAATCCTCTATCTGTCGATCTCCACTTCGCGTTTTCTACCTCAAGTGTCTTCACTGTCGCCCCTTCTACCACAGCAGCGGTCACGACAGACCATGAACCTTGTCTCCTCACCTCTTGCTCCGCGACTTGCCTCTGCTCCTCAGCTGCCTCCAATGCTGCCACGGTATATACCTGCAAAAGTGACCAATTTTACCAGCATTTGTGCAGTTTTATCTAAATGTGATGTAAATGCAAAAACTAGCCTAAAATGCAATTAAACATGCTTGAGTGCAGCAAAAATAATGATAAATGAGGGGTAAAATATAGGACTTTTAGGCACTCAACATTGAGCATAGATTCGTTGTGAATTTTGAAAGCAAGAGAGTTTCGTTGAAACTTGCGGATGATTATGAGGTGGTGGTGGTGGGAGAAAATGTGAAATTTCTTACCAATGTGGTGTCTACGTTGGAAGCAATCTGGATGCTACGGCAAGGTTGCGAGGCTTACCTAGCCTTTGTTATGAATCTCAGTTCAAAGGAGGTGCGCGTTTAGGATATAAGGACCATGTGTGAGTTTCCTGGAGTGTTTCCGGAGGAATTACCTGGTTAACTGCCTAGTCGCGAGGTGGAGTTTGGGATTGCGTTGTACGAGAACACAACTCTGGTGTTTAATGCTCCCTATCGCATGGCACCCAAAGAGTTCAAGGAGATGAAGACACAACTTCACGAGTTGCTTGAGCGTGGCTTCATTCGGCCTAGTGTGTCACCTTGGGGTGCACCGGTCTTGTTTGTGAAAAAGAAGGATGGCACGATTAGAATGTGCATCGATTATCGTCAGCTAAATAAGTTGACCGTCAAGAACAAGTATCCTTTGTCGAGGATTGATGATCTTTTTGATCAGTTTCGTGGAGCGACTGTGTTTTCAAAGATTGATATGAGGTCAGGGTACTATTAGTTAAAGGTGAAGGATGTGGATGTGCCGAAAACAACCTTTAGAATAAGATATGGGCATTATGAGTTCCTAGTGATGCTGTTTGGTTTGATGAATGCTACTGCTGCTTTCATGGACATGATGAAGAGGGTGTTCCATGAATTCTTGGATAAGTTCGTTGTGGTGTTCATCGACGATATTTTTGTGTACTCTCGTACTGAGGAGGAGCATGAAGGTCATTTGAGGATTGTTTTGCAAGCGTTGTTGGAAAATCAGCTTTATGCTAAGCTGAGCAAATGTGAGTTCTGGCTGAAGGAAGTGTTTTCCTTGGTCATGTGGTTTCGGCCGAAGGGATTGGAGTTGATCCCTAGAAGGTAGAGGCGGTGATGAATTGGAAGCCTCCTAAGTCTGTTCATGAAGTTCGTAGTTTCCTTGGGTTGGCAGGTTACTACTGGAGGTTTGTGGATGGATTTTCTAAGATTGATGCCCCTTTGACGAAGTTGTTGCAAAAGGATGTTAAGTATTAGTGGACGGAAGCGAGACAACAAGCTTTTGAGAAGCTAAAAGCAGCTTTGACACAAGCTCCTATCTTGGTTCAACCTGAATCAGGGAAAGAGTTTGTGGTGTATAGTGACACATCCTATGTTGGTTTGGGGTGTGTGTTAATGCAAGAGGGCAAGGTTGTGGCTTATGCATCACATCAGTTGAAAGTGCATGAGCGCAATTATCCTACGCATGACATTGAGTTGGCTGTAGTGGTTTTTGCTCTTAAGATCTGGAGACATTATCTCTATGGTGAGAAGTGTACTGTGTACATTGATCACAAAAGTTTGAAGTATATGATGTCTCAGAAAGAGTTGAATCTTAGGCAACGACACTGGGTGGAGTTTCTTAAGGATTATGATCTAACGATCGAGTGTCATCCGGGGAAGGCCAATGTTGTGACTGATGCTTTGACCAGGAAAGCGGCGGTGGAGTTAAGAGCGATGTTTTCTAGCTTGAGCATATCGCGAGATGGTGGTCTGGTTGCTGAATTGCAAGTGAAACCATCTTTGGTTTAGTTGATTAAGGATAAGAAGTTGTTGGATGATTCCTTGGTGCCACATGTTCAGGACATTGTTGAGGGTAGACCATCGGATTTCTGTTTTAATGATGATGGTGTTCTATGTTTTGGGAGTCAGATAGTGGTGCCGAATGATGTTGAGTTGAGGTGCACTATTCTGACTGAAGCTCATAGTAGTCCGTTTGCTATGCACCCTGGTAGTACAAAGATGTATCGTGATATGAAGGATGAGTACTATTGGGAGAGTTTGAAGAAAGATGTTGATGAGTATGTGAGCAGATATATGGTTTGTCAGTGGGTTAAGGCTGAACACTAGTTTCCTTCAAGGTTGTTGCAGCCGTTGAGGATCCCTGAATGGAAATGGGAGAGGATCACCATGGACTTTGTGTCTGGTTTTCCTTTGTCGCCATCAAAGAAGAATTCTTTTTGGGTGATTGTGGATCGCCTTGCGAATAGTGCGCATTTCTTGCCTGTGCATACTATGTACACCCTGAATAAGCTTGCAGAGTTGTACATTGTTGAGATTGTGCGCTTGCATGGTGTACAAAAATCTATAGTGTCGGATAGAGATCCGAGGTTCACTGCGAGGTTTTGGGAGTGTTTGCATCAAGCATTGGGTACACGGCTGAATTTCAGTACTTCTTATCATCCGCAAACGGATGGACAGTCGGAGCATGTTATCCAAGTGCTTGAGGATATGTTAAGGTGATGTGTTATTGAGTTTCAAGGCTCTTGGCAGAAGCACTTGCCTTTGGTAGAGTTTTCTTATAATAATAGTAACTAGGCGAGTATTCAAATTGCACCTTATGAAGCTTTGTACGGGAGGAAGTGCATAACTCCTCTGGGCTGAAACGGGTCAAAAGTTGGTCTCGATGCCGGCTTTGTTGAAAGGAACAACGAGAGGGTGAAGCTCATTTGTGAGTGGTTGAAGGCAGCCTCGGATCGGCAAAAGTCTTACGCGGATTTGAAGCGTAAGGAGATAGAATTTGCGGTGGGTGACCCTGTGTTCTTGAAAGTTTCACCTTGGAAAAAGGTGATGAGATTTGGTCAGAAGGGCGAGTTGAGCCCGAGATACATTGGGCCATACGAGGTGATAGAACATGTGGGTCATGTTGCTTAAAAGTTAAGACTACCTCAAGAGTTAGAAAAGATACATAATGTGTTTCATGTATCCATGCTTCGGAGGTATAGATCGGATCCTTCGAATGTTATGCCTATGGAGGATGTTGAGTTGAACCCAAATTTGACATATGATGAGGAACCTGTTGAGATTTTGGATTCGGATAGTAAGGTTCTCCGTGGTAAGACCATTGAGCTGGTCAAAGTGTTGTGGAGACATCGTGGTGTTGAGGAAGCCACGTGGCAAAGAAAGGAGGTCATGAAGAAGCAATTTCCTTACCTTTTTCCTCCAGGTAAATTTCGAGGACAAAATTTCTTAAGAGGGGGAGAGTTTTAACGCCCCAAATTTGGGCCTAGATGTTTTAGAGTTCGAATCGGACTGGCCGGGAACGGTTCAAATCTTAAAAGGGAGATTTAGGGAACACCTAGTTCCGGATGCTTTAAAAATATGAAAAATATCTAAAAATCCTCAATTATTATATGAATGATTATGGTGAAATCAGTTTTACAAACTAAGGTTTGGAAATGCTACATTTCGGTGTAGTGACCAAATCGCAGTTTTTGCAAAAGTTAAATAGTAACTATTTTTTAAAGGATTGAAACTTTGAATCTTTAAGGAGCTAATTTTACTAAAATATTTTTAATTATATTTCTTCGTAATTTGGGTGATTTTATTAATGTTTTAATCAAAGGAAAATAAAGATTAATTAAAAGGAAACTACCTTTGACTTTTCATAACTACCTTTCATCAATTTTCTCTCATTTCATTATCTCTCAATTTCTTTTTAGCCAAACACATATCCTCCAGCAATTATCTTTTATTTTTCATTTCTTTTGATGAGATTTCAATCTCCTTTTGATTCCTAATCTTTTCCTCATCAAATCCTTTTGTTTTTACATTGGATTTTCAAGAAAACTTGCCCAAATCAAGGAGAAATAAGACATTAGAGGTAAGCTTCGTCCTTCTCCTCTAATGATCAGTTCTTTACTGAAATTCTCAAGTTATCAATCCTTTTTAATGATTTTTTGAGTTGCTTTAATGTTAGAAACAAGAAATTGTATTAAAACTCAAGGTTTTTGGAGAGATCTTGATGATTTTCGTGGTTGATGGTTGGGCTCTGTTTTAAGGTTGTTCTCTAATGTATTTTTGATGTTAATTGATGTTATAAATGAGGTTTTATCAAACAAATCCCGAATAGGCTTGGATTCCCAAGTTTTGCATGCTAGAATGGTGGTTTTTGGGGTGGTTTTTGTGTTCTGTCATAGCTGGAGGTATAAAGACGAGTTTGTGGAGATTATTGATGTTGATTGATGTTTAGAAATGATTAGAAGTGGTAGATCTTGGCTGGGCTTTGATTTGCAAGAGTTTGGAGATGATTTCGGTTGTGTCTGGTAGCCAAAATGAGGTTCTTAGGTAGAGCAGCGAGTTTAGTTGTGTGGCTGACGATTTCAATGCATGATGATGCATTAATCCTCTACTCTCATATGTTATAAACATGGGAGACATCTTCGGACGCCTTTGGTGTTGATCCGAGAGCTTAGATAGCGTATCGGCAAGCAAGCGAAACGTAATTGGTGAGTGAGTATGGTTTTAGAAGTCCCTGAGGGACAAAGAAACAAGGTTTGGGGATTTAGGAAAGGTTTGGAACACCTTCCTAAGTCCGGAAGTAAGTATTGGCTAGATTGCTCTCTTATATGTGGTGGTTGCCCCTAAAATGCTTTTACATGCTCATGGTTTGAGATAGATAAATTCCAATTGTTTTTATGCATGATTTGTAGCATGAGATGATGCTTGAAATGATTTCATGAAATAACATGTTGCATTGTTGAGATTTAAGCTTTTGTTTTAAAGCATGGCAAATGTTATGGTTTGAAATGAGTGGTGAAAGATTTGAGAAATGTTGCATTAAAAACAGTAGGTGAGATGATATTTTGACATAATATATTGGCATCAAAGATGAGATACTTACCGGATATAATTGATCGATCAATAGGATGAGAGTGCACTATAAACTAAAAATTCGTTCGTGCTCTTTGGTTTAATCCAAAGGGAGAGAACCGATGATGGGCATTCCATCGGGTAGGACTTGGTGAAATACCCAAGCTTTGTGGCGATGAGAGATTCAGCCATGTGAGTACAGTGATGTGAGATTCCACCGGAAATTATGTTACTAGACAAGTCAGTACGGTGATGTGAGATTCCATCGGAAGCGTCTAGTGGTTTGAGAATGATGTCCGCATATCCAAGTAATAATGAGATGTGAAATGTCAATATAATATATGAAAATGGTTTTGATTCACATGTTCCTATTGATGAGATGTTTTATGCTATGAGATATGCATATGAGTTTGTATATGAAATGCTTTGGTTTTTACAAGCATGATTATGACCTTGCCATGAGATTTGCATTGGTGTAAATGCATGAGATAGAATTGAGGTACATGTGTTTTCAATGAGAAGTTGCTTTGAAATGGTTTTCAAGCATGAGATAGAATGAGCATGTTGTAGAAAAAGCTTTTGAGAAAGTGTTTTCAAGAATTGCATTATTGTGTTGGTTTTCTTTAGATCATGCCTAACTAAGCAATTGTGCTTACGCTCTCTTTTACATATAATGCAGATAATTGAGGTGTTTTCGGGCAGCAAGAAGGTTAAGAACATCCAAGGAAGTGCAAAGCTTATGTATGGTGACGTTTTTATACACTTTAGTTTTGATATATGGCAATGGGAAACCAAGGTTGTATTTGGGAGATGTGTTTTGAACTCCCTAAGTTTATGGCATGTTTGTGATGGCATTTATGGGTTGTAAATGGTCGTAGATGTTTGGTTTGAGGTTTGGTTGCTTATATTGGTTTTGAGACTAGGGAGCATTCCATTAGATTGTGTGATCTTGTGTTTGATGCCATGCTCTAGTTTAAGGGTCTTATATATGATCCTTAGTATCAAAATGAGTTGGTGGTATGTTGTAATGCTCTTTGAGGCATGTTTGATTGGTTTAAAAGATGAAAAAAGGGTCGTTAATCAAGGTTGACTTTCGGGTTGACTTTGGTTTTCCCCGTGTAATCTTCGTAATTCGGGTCAATGCACATTCTCATGGTGCCATCTTTCTTCTTAACAAATAAGACCGATGCACCCTAAGGTGACATGCTATGTCGAATAAAGCCTCGATCTAGTAACTCCTGAAGCTGAATCTTCTGCTCCTTCAACTCCTTTGGTTCCATTCCATAGGGAGCGATGGACACCGAAGATGTGTTCTCATACAACTCAATTCCGAGCTCAACCTCCCGACTAGGCAGCAAACCAGGCAGCTCCTCCGGAAATACCTCACGGAATTCACGCACCGTCATTATATCCTGCACCCGTACTTCCTTTGTGCTAGGATTCATAACAAAGGCTAGGTAAGCCTCGCATCCTTGACGCATCAACCGGCTCGCCTCAAGCGTCGAAACTACATTAGATAAGAACTTCACGTTCTCTCCTACCACAAAAACTTCATAATCATCAGCAAGTTTTAGCGAAACTCGCTTATTCTCAAAATCCACAACTGCTCTATGTTCGACGAGCCAATCCATACCAAGGATTACATCAAATCCATAGGAAGGCAATTCCATAAGATCCACCAAGAACACATGTTCTTGTACCTTTAATGGACATCTCCTATACAACCTCCTCGTTACAATCGTTTCATCGAAAGAACTAGTCACAAGCATACCAACATCTAAAGACTCAATAGGTAAACCAAGCATTTGAGCATGTTCACGCAATATGTACGAGTGTGTAGATACAGACTCAATTAGAGAAAGTAATGGCAAGGACTGCAAAGTAAAGGTACCTACAATTACGTCCGTGTCATTCTTCCCTTCAGGACGGGCGTACACTCTGGCTTGGCCACCACCTTCACGCTGAGCAGCTACAACGTGTGCCACATTCCTCGCTTCGTCATCCCTACGCTGGAAATTGCCTCGACCGCACCCACGGCCCCTCTGTGGCTCAGATGCTCTCACCGGAGCATGCCCTTCTTGTACCGGCTGAGGACAATCCCTTTTCATGTGCCCACGAGAACCACAATTCCAGCACTACCAACATTGCCCCAGCTCTCTCCCGTGTGTCTCCTGCCACATCTGGACTTGTCAAAAATTCCAAAGGGGAATTCCCAGGGATATGTTGAAATTTGCAAGGAGGAATAGGGATGATTTGGTTGCTAGCCCTTGTCCCTTTAAATAATATTTAGAGACTTAATTTTGGTTGAATACTTTAAATCCAAGTTCAACCAAAATTCATAGAATCTAATTCTACTTGAAATTAGTTTATATTAAATATACATTATATTTAATAATATTAAATAAAAATATATATTTAATTATGTAGAATCTTATTCTACATAAAATATGGATTTAAATATACATTATATTAAATCCAAATACATATTTTTATTATATAGAATCTCATTCTATCTTTACTTGGATTTAAATATATTTAAATATATATTTTTAATTATGTAGAATCTAATTCTACATAAACTTGGAATTAAATATACATTATATAAATTCCAAATCTATTTTTAAATTTCTAGAATCTTATTCTATAATATTTAAGTCTCTAAATATTTTCCGTACTCTAAATAATATTTGATAAATACAATATTTATCCAATATTATTCTCATTTAAGGGAGTTGCCGATTTCCCCTATCCCATAGGGGATTTTCGGCAACCTCCCTAAAATAGGGAGTATGGTTTCCAATTTTTTGTTTCTTTCATTCGAAGGGTGTGACCCTTGTAGGTTCATGCAACGTTAGCGGAAAAATTAGAACTGTTTTAGTTTTACAAACAATGAGTGGCATCTAGCAATACATCATTCCTACCTAAGTTGCATGAAGTCATGGTTTGACTTTCCTAATTCCTGAATAAACTTCCTTTATGTATTTCATCATTTTGTCCTTTATATCTTAGATGAACACAAGTCATGGGTTAGTCACACTTGCATTGTCCATCTTGTGTTTCTTGATGTCTTGAGTAGATTGTGATAAACGAATCTCTATGATATCTAATATCATAATATTCGAGCATGGCCATTCATTTTCTAATCCCACTTAATCAAGTGGCCGAGGATATTTCTCCCATTATGTAGGAGGGACAAATCCTTTCTTGATCAATCATATTTCACTACATAGGTCATCACGTATCCAATCATCAGTCTTTATAATGTTGTCAGTTACGACACACGTTTGACAATGTCAAAATACGTAAATCTTTATATTGAAATCAAGTTGATCTCAAGTCTGAGGATTATACCTATGTTTATCATGAGCAATGTTGTGACTGTCACATAATTACCCAAGAAACATGCTCATAGCGAGTCAATCCAGTATGTTGTTCTCTAACAAATACTTATGTGTTGATTTTGACATCTGTATGTCAATGACAACGCTTGTCATCAACCACATATTAGTCTTTATATATTATCATTGTCCATACCCGTAATAATATTCGACTAAGGATCCTATTTAACAATAATCGTATTATTGTATGGACATTATTATCCAATGGTTAGTTTGATGCACCGAAACATACAAAATGATAATAACGACAATGTCATTACTTGATAAATCTAGTAAAATAGTATTTCTATTCAATCATCTTATGATTGGTCTTTGGGCATATTCCAACAATGTCCCACTAGCACTAAGACCAATCATTCTCGTATCTAATACGATATGGCTTAGTGTAACTGACATGCTTATGTTGTGTCAAAAGCTTTGTCAGGGAGTTGACAAAGTTATCAACTTTGTGCAAATGTTGCATACTTTCACATCTCCAAGATGTAAGCGCTTTAGAATATGTTTGGATTTATTGATGAGATCTGGGTTTTATTTGCTTACGCAAAGGTTCCATCTTAATAGAGTTATGTAGCATCTAATATGCTGGGAACAGCCCTTAGTTCAGAAGTGAACCCTTTAGGTCCAAACATCCTTCTTTATTGCTATGTCGACTGTAATACATTCAGCCTATGTTGTAGAGTTAGATATTGTCTCATGTTGCTAACTCGCAGTATCTTTTATTAATGCAAAACAAATTGCGATCTTTAGTTCCTTTTGATGAGTATTCCATCTACATACAATACTTAGGAAAGTAACAATGTTCCCGCTAGCTCTTTTGAAAACAAGACTCCCCTTTGTTTCTAGATAAACCAAACCTTTTGATTGTATCTTCTGAAACGAATATCCCAACTTCGAGAAGCTTGCCTTAGTTTACGGATAGACCTTTGTAGCTTACATACCTTCCAAGTGTTTACTGGAGTGACAAAACCTTCTGGATGTGTCATGTACACATCTGTTTCAAGTTTTCCCTTAGGAAAACGGTTTTGACATTCCTTTATTTGATTCCATAATCATGGTATGTAACTACTTGCAAGTGAGATTAAGATGGATTAAACATAGCTACAAGGAAGATGATTTATCATAGTCTATACTATGAAGTTTGTCAAAAACTTTTAGCGACGAATCATCCTTTGTATGTTTTATCATCCATGTCGGTTTTTCCCTTTTGAAAAACTCATCCATACCTCTTAGGTTTTACCCTTTTAGGTAACCAAAGTCTATACTTGGTTTTAGACATGAATTCCATCTAATATCTCATGGCTCTTGGCCATTTCTCGAATTTTGGGCTGACCATTGCTTTCTGATAAGACCTAGTCTTTATCTTGATTCGAAAAGAAGAGTGTTTCCATGTACGGATAGTGAGAAATCCATATTTCTCAAGTATATGGCATTCTCTTAAGGATCAACACAATGGTTGTGTTTTGTTCCAATGTTCCTTGATCATTTGTGGAACATTCTCAATCTTTGGTTCATAAATTTGTTGCCTAAAATTTCTTCAAATTCCAAATTCCATTTTTCCTTTTGTGAGAGGTAATCTCTTTCGAGAGAAACTCTCGTTTGAGCAACAATGTAACGCCCCAATTTTGGGCTTAGAAGTTTTGGGTTTGGACCGGGCCGGTCGGGTTGCGGTTCGAATATAAAAGGGTGAATTTAGGAAAGCCTAGTTCGGGTTGCATTAAAAATATGGAAAAATGTCTTAAAATCCTCTTTTATTATATATAAGAGAATGGTGAAATCAATTTTGCAAAATGAGGTTTGGAAGAGTGACATTTTGGGTTAGTGACTAAAATGTAATTTTTGAAAACTGTGTGACTGTTTTAAAAAGGATTGAAACTTTGAGTCCTTAAGGAGCTATTTACCCAATAGGAGTTTCTCCAGATTTTTCTTGAATATTAAAGGATTAATTAATGGTTTAAAATAAAGGTAAAAAGGAGGGAAAGATATTTTTGGCATTTTCAACTAACTTTTCCCAAATTCCATTTTCCTTTTCTCTCAACTTTTCTCTCAACCCAAACACATTCTCCAGCACATTTTCCCTCTGATTTTGACATCAGAATATGAGATTTCAATCCTCTTTTGATCTCTAATCATCTCTTCAACAAAACCTTAGCATTTGCTATTTGGATTTTCAAGAATTTGGTTCCAAAAAGGGAGAAACTCAAGTTTAGAGGTATGAACGTCCTTCTCCTCTAAATTCTCATTTCTTTACTGAAATTCCTAAGTTCTCAATCCTTGATTTGTGTTTTATAAAAGGTTTTACAATTGTATTCTTGATTTTGGCTTTAAAATGCAAGATTTGGTTGATTTTTGATAGAATTCGTATGATCTGATTGGGCATTGTTTTGAGATGACATTTTGATGAAAAATGAATGTATAATTGGTGAGAAATTGAGGTTTAATTAATGCAATCCCGGATAGGTTGAATTTCCTAAGTTTTGCTTGAGTTTTTGGTTGTTTTTGATGTGATCTTGATGATCTGTTATAGCTGGAGGTATAAGGACGTGGTTAGATCCTTTTTGGATGTTAATTGATGTTTAAGGATGTTTATAATTGATGGATCTTGGCTGGGTAGTGTTGTGGAGTTGTTTGGAGGTGATTTCGGTTGTGTTTGGTAGCCGAAATGGGAATGTTGATGAGAGCAGCAAGTTTAGGTGCTTTCATTGAAGATATTAATGCATGATGATGCATTAATCCTCTGCTTTGATGTGTTTAAAACAGGGGAGTCATCTTTGGATCCTTGTGGTGGTGATCCGGAAGCTTGATTGGTGTTTCGGCAAGTGGCGAAACGGAATCGGTGAGTGGATTTTGGTTTTCAGCTTTGAAACCAATGTTTTGAAGGTTTGGGAGCTTAGTTTAAGTCTAAGCAACTTAGCTAAGCTCAAGAGTAAGTTTTCGGTAAAACTCACTTGATGATGAACCATGAGTTGGTTGTATGCAATGTGATTTGTTTGCATGTTTTAAATCCTGTTTTGAAAGCATATTTAGCATGTTTAGTTGTTGATTTTATAAGCCATGTGTTGAAGGATGCTCAAGGTAAGAGATCCTTGTTTTTGAACATTGTTTAATGTGGTTTTGATGCTTAATGATGCATGATGATTATGGCTTTGTTAAATGCTTTAAACAGTGGAATATTGTTGTTAATGATGCATATTGGCAAGTGATGTTTTGAGAATGGTTAAGAACACTATGGTGGTTAAAAGTCCATAGGTGGTTCTTGTGTTAAGAACAACATGGTGGTTAAAAGTCCATGGTTGGTTCTTTGTTAAGATCACAAAGGTGGTTAAAAGTGCTTGTGTGGATCTTGTGCATT
Source organism: Hibiscus tridactylites (assembly GCA_958450335.1). NCBI lineage: Eukaryota > Viridiplantae > Streptophyta > Magnoliopsida > Malvales > Malvaceae > Hibiscus > Hibiscus tridactylites. The sequence continues at coordinate 57,799,795 of OY288267.1, read as the reverse complement.
TTAAGAACAACATGGTGGTTAAAAGTCCATGGTTGATTCTTGTTAAGGTCACAAAGGTGGTTAAAAGTCCTTGTGTGAGCCTTGTGTATTTAAGAACACCATGGTGGTAAAAAGTCCATGGGTGATTCTTGTTAAGGACACAAAGGTGTTTAAAAGTCCTTGTGTGGTCCTTGTGAATTGTAAGAACATCATGGTGGTTAAAAGTCCATGGATGATTCTTGTGCTAAGGACACAATGGTGGTTAAAAGTCCATGTGTGGTCCTTGTGAATTGTAAGATCACAATGGTGTTTAAAAGTCCATGTGTGGATCTTGTATTGATTGTATCACTTGTGGCCAATATGACATGTTATAACTTGAAGCATGAAATGCTTGTTTTAAATGCTTATGTGCATGTACAAATGATGGTTTAAACTAAGGTTCATAAATGTGTTTTGTAAATGCATTATTGTGTTGTTTTAAATGAGCATTCCTCACTAAGCTATTTGCTTACGCTCTCTCTTTTCTTAAACCAATAATGCAGAGCATTGAAGTGCATTAAGGGCAGCAAGGAAGTCAAGAATCCAAGTGAAGTTTTAAGCTCATGTATGGTGAATGTTTTCTAACACTATTAGCTTTTGGGCATTTGGCAATGGGGGACCTTTGTTGTTGTTTTGGGAGATGTTTTGGACTCCCTAGGTTGGTATTATGTTGTTATTGATGTTGGAACATGTAATTGGCCTTTGTGAGGTGGTTTTGGTATATTGATGCTTGAATGGTTTTCTAAGTAGGATGCATGCCTATAGAATTGGGGATTTGCTTAATTAATGCCATGTTTGAGTATGGTTGATGCAATTGTGTTCCTTATACATGTAATGACTTGCTGGTATAATTTGATTGCCTTTAGAGCATGTTTGATGGGTCAATTGTGTGTTAAACCAGCAAAATTCTGCAAATCTGGGCAGGCCGTATCGGAACGGGTGCTACCGATTCGGAACAGGGGCCTGAAATGGCCTAGGCGTTCCGAAACGGGGGGAACCGTTTCGGAACGGAAATGCTAATGCCAAGCCCTGTTCCGATACTCGTTTCGGAACGGTCCCACATTTTGGAACAGGTCCTCCCTGTTTCGGAACACTTGACCGTTGGGCTCTGAATTTGATGGTTAAATGTTTTGAAATGTTTGCGTTTTAGTCCTGAACCTTGTTATTGCAATTGTATGAGTTTGAGATGTCCGTTTGAGCTGAAATTTGGCAGAGAAGCATGAAAGATGATTAATTTCATATTGGTAACTTTTAATTGGGTTAAGTCCCTATAATTTTCAGAAATTACAATTTGGTCCCTAAAGTCATAATTTGTGCAATTGAGTCCCTGAATGTTTTCTGATTGCTATGATCTTTGAGTATACTGATCTTGAGAACATATCTAGGGTTAATGTGCATCTAGATAAGATTAAAAAGAAAAAAAAGGGTCGTTAATCAAGGTTGACTTTCGGGTTGACTTTAGTTTTCCCCGTGTAAATTTCTTAATTCGGTTCAACCGTCTGGGCCGAGTTAAGGGGGTTACAAACAAACATTTTGTTCTCGTTGAAAAATGAAATCCCTTAGTGATAAGTATTCTCTTTCGAGATAAACTAACGTTTGAGCAACAAATATTTTGTTCTCGTTAAAGTTGAAGAAATAATATCCCTTTGTGAGAATTAACCTCTTTCAAGATAAACTCTCATTTGAGAAACAAACGCTTTGTTCTCGTTAGGATAAACAACAAATGGAGTTTTTAAGGTTCGAACTTTGTAAACATTTTAACATGTAAGTAACCTTAAAACTTCAAATGTATTCTAGAACAATTCTTAGTCTATATCTTATATAACGTTTCGAAAAAAACACGATTAAATATGAGAGTCGTTTTTCTAGTGTGTAAAGAAGTCGAAAATGACTTGTTCTGAATGAAAACATGTCTAACATATTTGATTCTCTTTCAAAGACTTTTCGTTCCACTTGTGGGATTTAATTATGGGACAATCCCATATTTTTTGAAAGTTCATCAAACTTTAAATATTCTTGAATTTGATCTCATCAAATTACCTTAATACTTTTTTATGAGTTTGAGATTAGTCATTTGTTTTATTTATCTTATAAATATTATTGATTTGATTAGTTTAAAGATCATTGATTCGTTGTGCCATAAGAGATTAAAAGAATAAGATTTATTTAAATAATCTCAAAATTAAAATATATTGTCCTTACAAGATAACTAAAACTTAGGCACAAAATAATAATCTTAAAAACTAAAACAAATCTATTTAAGCAAAAAACACATGTCCTAATGGATGATGTAGCAACTCTCGCTTAATTTCCATTTGCAGGTCCATGTCTATTCTGATGTCTTCTCTTTAGAAGCCTCTGAGGTTGATGCCTCACTCGTTTTTGCTTTCTTGACTTCTTGTAGGTGTGTGGGGCAGTTTCTCTTCCAATGTCCGGTCTTGCCGCAATGGAAACATTTTCCATCCTTCTTGATTCCCTTCTTAGGTTTCAATGCCTCCTTTCCATCGGTTTTGGTCTTACCATCACATTTAGGCTTTGCTGCCGATTTACCTTTCTTCTTTCCCTTGCGAACCATTAGAACATGTTTAGGTCCTACCTTCTTCAAGTTGATTTCAGCAGTTCTCAATATGCCGAGCAACTGTGGCAGCGTCTTGTTAATTTCATTCATATTGAAATTAAGGACGAACTGATTGAAACTATTCGGCAACGATTGCAGGATGACATCAGTAGCTAATTCGTCTTTCAGCGGAAAGCCGAGCTTCTCCAACGTTTGGATGTAGCCTAACATTTTGATGATGTGAGCTCATGCGGGAGATCCCTCACTCATCTTGCATTGAAACAGAGCTTTAGAGGTCTCGTACCTCTCTTGACGAGCTTGCCCTTCATAAATCTCCTTGAGATTTTGAATCATATCATACGCTACCATTTCCTCATATTGTTTCTGAAGCTCAGGGGTCATGGAGGCAAGCATAAGACAACCGACATCCAGCATGTCGTACATGTGTTTCTTAAACTTGTCTTTGTCAGCTCTGGAAGCAGTGGCAACCGATTCATCAGGAACAGGTTCTTCAATGACATATTCCTCCTTTTCCTGTTTGAGAACAATTCTCAAATTGTGGAACCAGTCAAGGAAGTTTATGCCATTGAGCTTATCCTTCTCAAGGATAGATCGCAGAGATAGAGTATTATTTGCCATTAATTCTCCAACAATTAAATATGCTACATAAGTTTTACTAAATTTTAAAATTTACAAATAGGTATTTACTATAAATTTACTCCCACTATTTTCTTCAAAATTAAAAACCCTCTAGTTTTAATTTCGGAAAAACATTTCGATAGTTTTTCTAGTGAGTGAGGATCCGTATTTCAGCATTCCTAAATCAGCTTTGGTCAGTCTTTTAGGATATGGTTATTTAGGTAAGTAACACCTTACTAATTACATCTCATGTAATTCCTCATCTTTTGGCGAACAACTCTTGTTCTTTAAATCATCTTATGATTATCCAAAACTTTTAACCACTAGGTTTTCTAATCCTATTAGAAAAACCCAGCTAAGTCAATACCAATATCTCAACCGGCGAATATCACTAGCTTATTCTTCGCGTTTAACTAAGATAGATAAATGTGACATTGCTTTGGCAAAGCTCGCATTATATCGATCGAAGCTTTAACGAGGGTATATATTGGATGGTTAAAATAGACTTAGAATTATAGTGAGGGATTTACTTAATTATCTCATCATTTTAACATTGATCCTATCAATAGAACTATGTTTAATCATGCTTTTAAAACATCCATTGCATCACATACAAGGTAAATATAAGCGGTAAATAAATATGCAATGATTATAGCCCTTCTTAACCTAAGGTGACCCGTCCAAAGCTAATGGGAGGACCATTCTACTGAAGATAGACTCTACTTCTAAAACGTCTGTTCCACCAGGGAAGGCCCACCACGCTGCTATGTTGGTCCTTGCTTTATCTCCATGAGTATTTACAATTTTCAGAAACTCGCGTTACATGCGAGGGAGTGAGATGAGAAGAGAAGTACAATAGAAGATAGAGAAGGCACGACACGCAGGCCATATTTATAAAAACAAAAACTATAAAAGCTATGGGCTATAACCATGCAAAACAAACACCGTGCAATCTAACATGCATTTCAAACATCGTGCGAACAGAGTAACGACGTGTTTACGGAGTTTTAAACTGATTAACCCTATGTTGCAGTTAATGGGCCAAAGAAGGATCACGAGGTTTCATAAACCATTTGCGTTAACGAACAAATGCACTAGGTAGGTCAACATGAAAGAGAGGTGGCGCACTAAGCACACTTAAGTACCAGGTCTTTGATGATGCCAATCCTAGACATGCATTTTTTGTAACGTCTAACCATAACTCTTATGGATTCACCGTGAAAGATAGTTTGATAACTTTTATCAAATTAGAAGCCCTTTCAGAGATTTCATAAATCTATGAAACTACGAATAACTACTTGTTCTCTAGACTAACTATTAGTCTCAACATGTTAACATTTAACATTGAAGCAACCTAACATAGTTATGATTAACTCTTAATCATTCAATGATAATCGAAATAAGTCTTTATTAGGTGTGATACGATAAATGATAAATATTTAAATCGAATCAAACAACATGCATCTCATATATAAACATCACCCAAGAATTTAAGTCTTAATTCGTATGATACAAGTGGCTCTGATACCACTGTTGGGTCACGTCGGCACACCTCGTGGCGCAGCGGAAAAATTAATCCGACGTAATCCAGCCAGGATCCATGTACAAGAACGAATCTGGGGTGAAAAGATGAAGAGTTTCCTTTTAAAACTCTGGAAACTGGAAAAACCGACAGTATGTCGGAATAACCATGTCAAGTAAAACCGGAATCGTCACAAGTTCGCAACGACCTCTACGGAGTCCGCCCGAACAAAACGAACAAAGTTTCTGCCTCCCTAACACTTAGGGATAAATTTTGACAGGTTTGAACACCTTCTAGAGAGAAGTCGAAATCCTTCCAAGGATTCTTGAGGGAGTCTGAAATCGACCAGGGGTTCTATCGGGACTTGGATTCGAACTAGTAAATCGCCAAGAATTTGCCAGGGGGCAAGAGGAACACCAGAAAAATATCGAATAGCTTCTCCAAAGATATCTGGGACTTGTCGATAATTCTAGAGGGGAATTCCTAAGGATATGTCGAAATTTGCAAGGAGGAATATGAATGATTTGGTTGCTAGCCCTTGTCCCTTTAAATAGTATTTAGAGACTTAATTCTAGTTAAATACTTTAAATCCAAGTTCAACCAAAATTCATAGAATCTAATTCTACTTGAAATTGGTTTATATTAAATATACATTATTTAATAATATTAAATGAAATATATATATTTAATTATGTAGAATTTTATTCTACATAAAACATGGATTTAAATATACATTATATTTAATCCAAATATATATTTTTATTATATAGAATCTCATTCTATCTTTACTTGGATTTAAATATATTTAAATATATATTTTTAATTATGTAGAATCTAATTCTACATAAACTTAGAATTAAATATACATTAAATAAATTCCAAAAATATATTTAAATTTCTAGAATCTTATTCTATAATATTTAAGTCTCTAAATATTTTCCATACTCTAAATAATATTTGATAAATACAATATTTATCCAATATTATTCCCATTTAAGGGAGTTGCCGATTTCCCCTATCCCATAGGGGATTTTCGGCAACCTCCCTAAGATAGGGAGTATGGTTTCCAATTTTTTTGATCGTTTCATTCGAAGGGTGTGACCCTTGTAGGTTCATGCAACATTAGCAGCAAAATTAGAACTGTTCTAGTTTTACAAACAATGAGTGGCATCTAGCAATACATCATTGCTACCTAAGTTGCATGAAGTCATGGTTTGACTTTCCTAATTCCTGAATAAACTTCCTTTATGTATTTCATCCTTTTGTCCTTTATATCTTAGATGAACACAAGTCAAGGGTTAGTCACACTTGTGTTGTCCATCTAGTGTTTCTTGATGTCTTGAGTAGATTATGATAAACGAATCTCTATGATATCTCATATTATAATATTCGAGCATGGCCATGCAATTTGTATTCTCACTCAATCAAGTGGCCGAAGATATTTCTCCCATTATGTAAGAGGGACAAATCCTTTCTTGATCAACCATATTTCACTACATAGTTCATGTATCCAACCATCAGTCTTTATAATGTAGTTAGATACGACACACGTTTGACTATGTCAAAATACGTAAATCTTTATGTTGAAATCATGTTGATCTCAAGTCTGAGGATTATACATATGTTTATCATGAGCAATGTTGTGACTGTCACATAATTACCCAAGAAACATGCTCATAGCGGGTCAATCTAGTATGTTGTTCTCTAACCAATACTTATGTGTTGATTTTGACATCTCTATGTCAATGAAAACGCTTGTTATCAACCACATACTAGTCTTTATATGTTATCACTGTCCATACCCGTAATAATACTCGACTAAGGATCCTATTTAACAATAATCGTATTATTGTATGGACATTATTATCCAATGGTTAGTTTTATGCACAGAAACATACCAAATGATAATAACGGCAATGTAATTACTTGATAAATCTAGTAAAATAGTATGTCTATTCAATCATCATATGATTGGTCTTTGGGCATACTTCAACACAAGCTATCTTCAATGGAGGTGTTTGCATCAAGGAAGAAGATGATGAATAATGTTATTGTTTTCAATATTTCGGGTAAGTCTCTTGTTCCCTTTTTGCTTATCTATTCTTTTTTCTTTTATTGTGAATTCTTAACCAATAGCTTTCCTTCAATTGAGGAAAGCTCACAAATTGATCCACATAGGTGGAAATATAATTTTGGAGGGGCTAATCGCTAGATTAGTCCCTCAACTCTCACTATAATATAGTTTTGCCCTTAAACTTGCATTTTTCTCAAATTAGCCACTATATAGGTTTCAATATTATTCGTTAGAGTCCAATGACAATATTTTAGCTCATATAGAGTCCGATATCAATAATTAGCTAGCCGTTACAATATTTAGACCTTATCGATGAAAAATTTCCGATCACCAGAACCTGATTTCGACTAGACCGAATTTTGGGGTGTTACAACTCTACCCCCTAAGGAAAATTCGTCCTCGAATTTTTACCTGAACCGAAGAGATGTGGGTAATTCTGTTTCATTGTCTCTTATGGTTCCCAAGTGGCTTTCTCAACGGTGTGGCTCCTCCATAGCACATTAACTAATGGTACAATTTTGTTGCAAAGCCTCATGATTTCTCTTGCAAGAATTTGAACCGGTTCTTCCTCGTAGGACAAATTCGGTTGAATTTCTACAGATTCAGGTTCCACAATATGCGTAGGATCATAACGATACTTCCGGAGCATCGATACATGAAAAACATCGTGGATTTTTCTTAATTTAGAGGGCAACAATAATCGATATGCCACTGGGCCAACTTTTTCAATGACTTCAAAGGGTCCACTGAATCCGGGACTCAGTTTTCCCTTCTTGCCAAACCTTAAAACCATTTTGCATGGTGATACTTTGAGAAAGGCTTTCTCACCAACTTCATACTCAATGTCTCTTCTCTTGAGATCAACATAAGCCTTTTGTCGATCAAAAGTAGCCTTTAAACGATCATGAATAATGGCAACCCGCTTTTCAGTTTCCCGGAGTAAATCAGGACCCAACATCTTGCCTTCACCAACCTCCGATCAACACAATGGAGTTCGACACAATCTACCATACAATGCTCCATATGGGGCCATTTGGATTGAAGCCCGATAGCTATTATTGTAGGCAAACTCAACAAGGGGTAGGGATTTTTCTAAAGTTCCACCAAAGTCAATGATGCATGCTCAAAGCATATCCTCCAAGATCTGTATATGAACGTTCAATAACAATACATATTCTAAGGTTTCAATGGACAAGTTTTTTGATAATTACCTAGATTACCCTTTCTAACTGGCCGTCAGATTGAGAATGAAATGTTGTACTAAGATTAGCTCTGGTGCCTAGAGCTCCTTGAAAGGTTCTCCAAAACCGAGATGCAAATCGGGGATCTCGATCTGCGATAATAGAATTAGGTACTCCATGGAGTCGGATCACTTTCTTGATGCACAACTCATATAATTTAGGAAGACCGTACGTAATCCATTCTTACCGGTATGAAATAAGCTAACTTTGTGAAACGATCTACAATAACACATATGGCATCATGCTTCGCAGGAGTTAACAATAGACCACTAAAAAAATCCATAATGATCTTTTCCCACTTCCATTTCGGTGGATCGATAGGCTGCAATAATCCAGTAGGAGCATAATGTTCTGCCTTAACATGTTGGCACGTGAGACATTTGGAAATGTAATCAACTATGGTATGCTTCATGGCTGGCCACTAATAGAGTTCACGTAGGCCCTTATACATCTTCACGGATCCGAGGTGAACGGAGAAAGAACTCGAATGAGCTTCAGAAAGAATATCAGTGCGAAGAGATTAATCATTAGGTACACAAACCCGGTCATGAAAATACAAGAGTCCTTCAGAATTCATTCTGAAGTCGAAGTTGTCTGATAGCTTGGAAACAATGGAATGAAGCTCAGGATCTTGTTCCTGCAAATCCTTGATTCGCAAAACAATGGTAGACTGCACTTGAAGTTTAGCTACAAGACAATGATGCTTCAGAAGTGATCATTAATTGCTCGAGGGGATACAATATAGCGATATTACAAATAGTTAATGTACCACACAATACATATAACTCCATATTCACTGTCAATACTTACCAGGCAAAGGTTTCCGGCTGAGTGCATCAACTACAACGTTGGCCTTGCTTAGATTATAATCAATGACAAGATCGTAATCTTTAAGGAGTCCCATCCACCTCCGTTGCCGAAAGATTCAACTCTTTTTGGTTCAATAGGTACTTAAGACTTTTATGATCGGTGAAGAGATAACATTTTTCTCCGAAGAGGTAATGTCTCCATATTTTCAATGCAAAGACAACTGCAGCCAATTCAATATCATGGGTAGGATAATTAATTTCGTGCGGCTTAAGTTGTCTCAAAGCATAAGCGACGACTTTGCCTTCTTGTGTCAATACACATCCTAACCCGAGGTACGATGCATCACTATAAATTGTGTAGTCCTTTTCGGACTCAAGTTTGATTAAAACTAGTGCGTGATTCAAGATTTGTTTCAATTGATCGAAGCTCTATTGTTGATTTACGGTCCAAACAAAAGGAGCTTCTTTTCGTAATAACATGGTCAAAGGAGCGGCTATGATAGAGAACCCTTTCATGAATCTCCTATAATAGCCAGCAAGCTCAAGGAAGCTTCTGTCCTCACCAATATTCTTCGGTGGATGCCATTCAACAATAGCATGGGTTTTCTTTAGGTCCACATGAATACCCGAAGCTGACACAACATGTCCCAAAAAGGCAACTTCGGTGAGCCGAAACTCACACTTAGAGAACTTCGCGTACAACTGCTACTCTCTTAAGGTCTGAAGCACGATACAAAGATGATCTCGGTGTTCCACTTCATTCTTGGAGTAAATCAATATGTCATCTATAAACACCACTACGAATTTATCAAGATAGGGTCTAAAATCTCGATTCATCAGTTCTATAAAGGATGTCAGGTCATTGGTTAACCCAAAGGGCATCACCATGAATTCATAGAATCCATATCTTGTACGGAAAGTGGTCGTCACTATATCACATTCTTTAACTCTCATTTGGTAACAGCCTGGCCTTAAATTGATCTTGGAAAACGCAGAGGCATCCTTTAATTGATCGAAAAGGTCGTCTATTCTAGGCATTGGTTACTTGTTTTTTATGTTTACTTTATCTAGATGTTTGTAGTTAATGTACAACCACATAGAACCATCCTTCTTCTTTACAAATAGAATCGGTGCTTCCCAAGGCGAAGAGCTCGGTTGAATGAAACCTTTGCCCAATAGTTCTTGAATTTGAGCTTTCAACTCCTTCAATGCAATAAGTGCTATACAATATGGTGCGATTGATGCTGGAGCAGTCTCAGGTTGCACCTCAATGCCAAACTCCACTTCACGGGTTTGGGGCGGACCCGAAAGTTCATCAGGGAATTCACATACAGTGTCAATGTCCAACAATTGTGATTCATCTTTAGCTTCTAATGTCAATGCACAAAATGAAGGATTTCTCGCGTTCATCAAAACAACACTCTAATTGTCGAGACCTCGAAGGTACAACTTCTTTTTACAACAGTCTATCCGGGCTTGATGCTCACTGGGCCAATCTAAGCCTACGATAACATCAAACTCATGGATCGATAAGGCCAACAAATTGGTCGGGAAAGGAATCCCTTGGATCAATAAGGGGCAATTCTTGCACACTACCCTTATGGTGACACAATCTCCTAAGGGATTGGTTACAAAGATTCTCGATGCTATTTGCTCAGAAGATATACTATATTTCTTAACTACAATGGTGCTTATAAAAGAGTGAGTAGAACCAGGGTCAATCAGTACATACAAAGGACATGAATAAAGCTCAATGGTACCTTTAATGACGTCAGATTCATCCTTCTCTTCTCTGCTCCTCTCGTGATACATTTGGGCACGGGTTTTAGAATCTTGCTTATTGAATGGTTTCCCCAAATCAGTTAATCTTCCATAGGTTCCCGAGGATCCTTTCTTCGATCCTTTACCTTGAAAGGATTGAGTAGGAGAGGCAACAGTAGTCGGTGTAACAGTAAACTTGGTTGCATTCAAAGGGCAGTCATAGATAAAGTGACCCTGTTCACCACAGTAGTAAGAAGCTCCAGTATGCTTATGAAATTGACACGTTGGGTGCCTATTCTGATAATAATTGCAACTAGATGTTTGTTGCCTCGATTTGAACCTCTGTCGCTATCAACGGACGCTGCTTTAGCAAAGGACTGCGTCACAAACTGAGGCCTCTCAATATTCCCAGAACGAGAGGGCTGTGGATAGACATTCTTCTTGGGGCCTTGGTATCTCCCTTTCTTGTTCCATCTCGGAGGTCGAGAATCATCCCTAAACCTCTTTTCAGATTTTCCTGACCCACCGGTTCGTTGAGCCCTCTGTGCAGCTTCAGTGGCCTTAACTCAGTTCACCAAGTCTTGAAAATCATTGATGCTCAGTCCAGTAAACATAGGGCGTAATTCTTCATTAAGCCCTGCAACGAACATCCGGTATTTCTCTTCCTTCTTCTTTATATACTCAGCACCGTATCTGTAGTACTTGCAGATATCATGGATATACTGCTCGATTGGTCTTTCTCCTTGTTTGAGGTGGAGGATGTAACCCCCTTAACCCGGCCTAGACGGTTGACCCGAATTAAGAAGTTTACACGGGGAAAACCAAAGTCAACTTTGATTAACGACCCTTTTTTTTCTTTTAAAACTTATCTAAATGCATATTAACCCTAGATATGTTCATAAGATCAGCATACTCAAAGATCAGCACAATCAGAAAACATTTAGGGACTCGATTGCACAATTTATGAATTTAGGGACCAAAATGCAAATTCTGAAAATTATAAGGACTTAACCAACTTTTGAGTTACCATTACGAAATTAGTCATGTTTCATGCTTCTCTGCCAAATTTCAACTCAAACAGACGTCTCAAACTCATTCAATTGCATAAACCAAGTTCAGGACCAAAACGCAAGGATTTCAAAACATTTAACCATCAATTTCAGTGCCCAACGGTCGAGTGTTCCGGAACGGGGAAGGACCGTTCTGAAACGCGGGACCGTTCCGAAACACGTTGCGAAACGAGGCTTGGCAGTAGCAATTTCGTTTCGGAACAGCCCTACATGTTTCGGAACGCCAAGGCCATTTCAGGCCCTCTGTTCTGAAACGGTAGCACCCGTTCCGAAACGGAATGCCCAGAACTGCAGATTTTTGTTGGTTTATTACACAATTGACTCATCAAACGCATTCTAAAGACCACCAAAATATACCAGCAAGTCATTATATACTTGAGGAACATAAAAGCATCAACCATTCTCAAACATGGCATCAAATAAGGAAAAACCCAATTCTATAGGCATGCACCCTATATTGAAAACCATTCAAACACCAAAACACCAAACCAACCTCCAAAAGCCCATTTACAAGTTCCAACATCATCAAAAGCATAAAACCAACTTAGGGAGTCCAAAACATCTCCCAAAAACACAAGTTAGGTCCCCATTGCCAAATGCTCAAAAGCTAATAGTGTTAGAAAAACATTCACCATACATGAGCTTAGTTCTTCACTTGGATTCTTGACCTCCTTGCTGCCCTTTATGCACTTCAATGCTCTGCATTATTGGTTTAAGAAGAGAGAGAGCGTAAGCACATAGCTTAGTGAGGAATGCTCATATAAAACATCACAATAATGCATTAATAGAAACTCCTTTTCAAAACCTTTAGTTTAAACAATCATTGATCATGCACATATGTATATAAACCAAGCATTTCATGCTTCAAATCAATAACATGTCATATTGGCTTTCAAGTGATAATCATAACCATCTTTCCATTCAAAACACATTCAACAATCGGATACGCGGATTACAAGCGTTGTCACATACGCTTCATACACACTACCAATATCAAGGTGGAGTAATGGTACAATCACAACCCCTCAACACCCGTGATGGAGACTATGGTACAATCACAACCCCTCCACATCACTCATTGGTAGTTGTATAACATCACTAACGAGATCACGGGACATACAACAAGATCCACACATGGACTTTAAATCACCATTGTGATCTTACCATACACAAGGTCCTCAAATGGAATTTTAACCACCATTATGACCTTAACACAAGACCCACCCATGGACTTTTAACCACCATGGTGTTCTTAACCATCTCGTTAGTGTACTTGGATGGAGTCAACGGTACAATCACAACCCCTCGACATCCAAGGCGACTTTATTCACGGTGCTCCCAATCCTATAGCCGGCTAACTATATCCGATTCAAGTAACTTTTAAACCAACACATCACTTGCCAATATACATCATTTAACAACATTAATCCACTGTTTTAAAGCATTTATCAAAGCCACAAATAATCATGCATTACTATGCATCAAAACCACATTTAACAATGTTCAAAACAAGGATCTCTTACCTTGAGCATCCTTCAACACATGGCTTATAAAACCAGCATTAAACATGCTAAAATATGCTTTCAAAAACAGAATTTAAACATGCAAACAAATCACATTGCATTCAACCAACTCATGGTTCATCAACAAGAGAGTTTTTCCGAAAACTTACTCATGAGCTTAGCTAAGTTGTTTATACTTAAACAAAGCTCCCAAACCTTCAAAACATTGGTTTCAAAGCTGAAAACCCAATTCCACTCACCAATTTCGTTTCGCAAGCTTGCCGAAACACCAATCAAGCTTCCAGATCAACACTGCAAAGATCCGAAGATGTCTCCCCTGTTTTAAACATATCAAAGCAGAGGATTAATGCATCATCATGCATTAATATCTTCAATCAAAGCACCTAAACTCGCTGCTCTCATCAACACTCACATTTCGGCTACCAAACACAACCGAAATCACATCCAAACAACTCTACAACACCACCCAACCAAGATCCATCAATTCTAATCATTCTTAAACCTCAATTAACATCCAAAAAGGATCTATTCACGTCCTTATACCTCCAGCTATAGCAGAACATCAAGATCACTCCAAAAACAACCAAAAACTCAAGCAAAACTTAGGAAAATCAACCTATTCGGGATTGCATTGATTAAACCTAAATTTCACATCAATTATACATCCAAAAATCATCAAAAAGACATCTCAAAACAGTGTCCAATCATTTCATACGAATTTCATCAAAATTAAACCAAATCTTGCATTTTAAAGCCAAGATCAAGAACACAATTGCAAAACCTTTAATAAAACACAAATCAAGGATTGAGAACTTGGGAATTTCAGTAAAGAACTGAGAATTTAGAGGAGAAGGACGTTCGTACCTCTAAATGTGAGTTTCTCCCTTTTTGGAACCAAGATTCTTGAAAATTCAATAAGCAATTGCTAAGGTTTTGTTGTAGAAATGATTAGAGATCAAATGTAGGTTGAAATCTCATCTTTAGATGTCAAAATCAGAGGGAAATGTGCTGGAGAAAAGTGTTTGGGTTGAGAGAAAAGTTGAGAGAAAAGAAATGGAAAATTTGGAGAAAAGTTAGTTATGATCACAAAATATCTTTTTCCCTCCTTTACATTTAATTAAAAATCATTAATTAAATTGATTAATATTAAGAAAAATCTGGAGAAACTCTTCTTGGGTAAATAGCTCCTTAAAGATTCAAAGTTTCAATCCTTTTTAAAACAGTCACCAAGTTTCCAAAAATTACATTTTAGTCACTAACCCAAAATGTCACACTTCCAAACTTCATTTTGTAAAATTGATTTCACCATTCTCTTATATATAATAAAAGAGGATTTTAAGATATTTTTCCATATTTTTAATGCATCCCGAACTAGGCTTTCCTAAAATCACCCTTTTATATTCGAACCGCAACCCGACCGACCCGGTCCAAACCCAAAACTTCTAAGCCCAAAATTGGGGTGTTACAACTCTCCCCCCTTAAGAAATTTCGTTCTCAAAATTTACCTGAAGGAAAGAGGTACGGAAACTGCTTCAACATGTCATCCTTCCGCTCCCACGTGGCTTCTTCAACACCACGATGATTCCACAACACCTTTACCAACTCAATGGTCTTGCCCCGAAGAACCTTACTATCCGAATCCAGAATCTTCACCGGTTCCTCATCATAGGTCAAATCCGGATTCAATTCCACTTCTTCCACAGGCATCACATGTGAAGGATCCGATCTATACTTTCGAAGCATAGAAACATGAAACACATCATGAATCTTTTCCAACTCTTGAGGTAACCTCAACTTGTACGCAACAGGACCCACATGCTCAATCACCTCGTATGGTCCAATGTACCTAGGGCTCAACCTACCCTTTCGACCAAACCTCATCACCTTTTTCCAAGGCGAAACTTTCAAAAACACACGATCACCCACCGCATACTCAATCTCCTTACGCTTCAGATCCGCGTAAGACTTTTGCCGATCAGAAGCTGCCTTCAAGCGCTCACAAATGAGCTTCACCTTCTCGGTGGTTCCTTTCAACAAAGCTGGCATCGAAACCAACTTCTGACCTGTTTCAGCCCAACAAAGAGGAGTCCTACACTTCCTCCCGAACAAAGCTTCATAAGGTGTCATTTGAATACTTGCCTGATAACTGTTATTATAGGCAAACTCAACCAAAGGCAAATGTTTCTCCCAAGAACCCTGGAACTCAATCACGCAGCACCTCAACATATCCTCCAAAACCTGGATAACATGCTCGAACTGTCCATCCGACTGCGGATGATAAGATGTACTGAAATTCAACTGTGTACCCAAAGCCTGATGCAAACACTGCCAAAAACGCGATGTAAACCTCAGATCCCTATCCGACACAATCGACTTTTGGCACACCATGCAGCCGCACAATCTCAGCAATGTACAGCTCCGCAAGCTTATCCAAAGTGTACGTAGTATGCACAGGCAAGAAACGCGCACACTTCGTCAGACGATCCACAATCACCAACACCGAATTCTTCTTCGATGGCGACAAAGGCAAACCAGACACAAAATCCATGGTAATCCTTTCCCACTTCCATTCAGGAATTCTCAACGGTTGCAACAACCATGAAGGAAACTGATGCTCAGCCTTAACTCGCTGACACACCATGCACTTGCTTACAAACTCAACAACATCTTTCTTTAAACCCACCCAATAGTACTCATCACGAAGATCACGATACATCTTAGTACTACCAGGATGCATAGCAAAAGGACTACTATGACCTTCAGTCAGAATAGCACGCCTCAACTCAGCATCATTGGGCACTACTATCCGACTCCCAAAACATAACACTCCATCGTCATTAAAATAGAAATCCAAAAGCTTATCCTCCGCAATATCCTGAACATGCGACACCAAGGAATCATCCAACAACTGCTTTTCCTTAATCAACTGAACCAAAGATGGTTTAACTTGCAATTCAGCCACAAGACCACCATCACGCGAAATACTCAAACTGGCAAACATAGCCCTCAACTCAACAGCTACCTTCCTACTCAAGGCATCCTCTACAACATTAGCTTTACCCGGGTGATACTCGATCGTCAAATCATAATCCTTGAGCAACTCCACCCAACGTCGCTGCCTAAGATTCAACTCCTTCTGAGACATCAGATACTTCAAACTCTTATGATCCGTGTACACAATACACTTCTCACCATACAGGTAATGTCTCCAGATTTTCAAAGCAAAAACCACCGCAGCTAACTCAATGTCATGCGTAGGATAATTGCGCTCATGCAACTTCAACTGACGCGATGCATAAGCCACCACCTTACCCTCTTGCATCAACACACATCCCAAACAAACGTAGGACGCATCACTATACACCACAAACTCTTTCCCTGATTCAGGTTGAACCAAGATAGGAGCTTGTGTCAAAGCTGCCTTAAGCTTCTCAAAAGCCTGTTGTCTCGCTTCCGTCCACTCATACTTAACATCCTTCTACAACAACTTCGTCAAAGGTGCAGCAATCTTTGAAAACCCATCCACAAACCTCCGGTAGTATCCTGCCAAACCAAGGTGTAACCCCCTTAACCCGGCCTAGACGGTTGACCCAAATTAGGAAAGTCACACGGGGAAAACCACAGTCAACCCGAAAGTCAACCTTGATTAACGACCTTTTTTTCTTTTACTCTTGTCTAGATGCACATTAACCCTAGTTATGTCCATTCATGCAACATTCTCAAAGATCTTAAACATCTGAGATCAAACAGGGACCCAATTGAACAATTTACAACTTTAGGGACCAGAATGTAAATTATGTAAATTATAAGGACTTCATCCAAATTAAATTTACCAATATGAAATTCGTCAGGTTTCATGCTTCACTGCCAAGTTTCAGCTCCAACGGACATCCCAAACTCATACAATTGCAAAAACAAGTTTCAGGACCAAAATGCAAACAATCCAAAACATACAAAGATGCCTTTAACTGAAATAACGGTCGCGTATCGGTACGCTTAGAGTCAGTATCGATACGCGGGGAGACAGTGACCAGATTTCCTGAAAAGGTATCGATACGCTCTCCCACGTATCAATACTCCCTTCATAATTGGCCTACCCGTATCGAAACCCTCACGACCGTACCGATACCCCTGTGCTGAAAAGCACACATTGTAGCTAATGCGTATCGATACACGAGCCCGAGTATCGATACACATACCAGAACCGACTCAAAAACAACACTAAACATGCTTCAAACTTCATCTTAACAACACCAAATCATACCAACAAGTCATACAACATACAAGAGACATACTTGCATCAACAATTCAAAATTATAGCATCAAATATGAAAAGCCCCAAATCTAAGGCATGCTTCCTACTCAAGCAAACCATACAAGCATAAAACCTCCAAATCAAGCATATAATGGCCAAATGCAAAATCCAGCATTATTAACAACATTTAACAAACCTAGGGAGTTCAAAACATCTCCCAAAACATCCACATAGGTCCCCCATTGCCAAATGCCAAAAGCTAAAAATGTATAAGAAAACCTTCCCATACTTGAGCTTAATTCCCACTTGATTGCTTGCCTTCCTTGCTGCCCTCAATGCACCTTAATGTTCTTCATTATTGGTTTAAGAAAAAGAAGAGAGCGTAAGCAAAAGCTTAGTGAGGAATGCTCATTAGAAACCATTCAATAATGCATTTATAAAACTCAATTATAAATCATACTTCGAAACATCATTTAGACATGCTTACTAGCATTCTTAAACAAGCAATACATGCTTCCATATCAATACATGTCATATTGGCCACAAGTGATAAATTCCATCTTTTTAAAACAAGATCAACATAACACTCACACATGGACTTTTAAACACCATTGTGATCTTATAATTCACAAGGACCACACAAGGACTTTTAAACACCTTTGTGTCCTTTACAAGTTTCACCCCAAGGACTTTTAAACACCTTGGCCCCAAGGACTTTTAAACACCTTGGCCCATGGACTTTTAAACACCATGGCAAGGACCACACAAGGACTTTTAACCATCTTTGTGTCCATAACAAGAACCATCCAAGGACTTTTAACCACCTTGATGTTCTTAAGTAACAAGGCTCACTCAAGGACTTTTAACCACCTTAGTGACCTTAACAAGAATCACTCATGGACTTTTAACCACCATGAAGTTCTTAGAATCCACAAGGCTCACTCAAGGACTTTTAACCACCTTAGTGACCTTAACCTTTTTCAAAACATCACTTGCCAATATACATCATTATCATCAAATAGTCCATTGTTTTAAAGCATTTAACCAAGCCATAAACATCATGCATTTTTAAGCATCAAACCACATTTAAACAATGTTCAAAAACAAAGAACTCTTACCTTGAGCTTCCTTCAACATATGGCTTAAAAAATCAGCAATAACCATGCTAAATCATGCTTTCAAAACAGAATTTAAAACATGCAATAAACCACATTTCACAACAACAAACCATGGCCACCACTAGAGAGTTTTTCCGAAAACTTACACTTGAGCTTAGTAAAGTTGTTTAGACTTAGACTAAGCTCCCAAGACATTGGTTTCAAAGCCGAAAACCCAATTTCACTCACCGATTCCACTTCGCCTCTTGCCGAAGCACAAATCAAGCTTCCGGATCATCACCACTTGGATCCAAAGATGACTCCCCTGTTTTAAACACATCAAAGCAGAGGATTAATGCATCATCATGCATTAATAGCTTCAATGAAAGCACCTAAACTCGCTGCTCTCATCCACACTTCATTTCCGGCCACCAAACACAACCGAAAATGCATCCAAACAACTCCTCAACAAAGCCCAGCCATAAACCATCAAAACTAAACATCCTTTAACATCATTTAACATCTAAAAAGAACCTATTAACATCCGTATACCTCCAGCAACAACAGATCCACAAGATCACTCCAAAACAACCAAGAATCACAAGCTAAACTTAGGAAATTCAACCTATCCGGGATTGCATTAATTAAAACTCAATTCCATATCATTTTAACATTCATTTATCATCAAATTAACACCTTAAAACACAGCCCAATCAGATCCAACGAAAATCCATAAAAAATCATCAAATCTTGCATTTAAAGCCAAGATCCATTACACAACTTTAAAATCACTTATAAATCATCAATTTAGGATTGAGAACTTAGGAATTTCAGTAAAGAACTGAGAGTTTAGAGGAGAAGGACGTTCTTACCTCCAAACTTGAGTTTCTCCCTTTTTAGAACCAAAAAGCTTGAAGAATCAACTAGCAAATGGTAAGGTTTTGTTGATGAGATGATTAGCAATCAAAAGAGAATTGAAAAGAGAGATTTAAGTGAAAAAATCAGAAGAAAATCTCTGGAGAAAAGATGTTTGGGTTGAGAGAAAATGAGAGAAAGAAAAAATGAGATTTTAGGAAAATTAGTTAGAAATAACTTCCCTCCACTTTTTCTTTTGTTTAAAATCAGAATTAAATCACTAAATATCTTAGAAAAATCTGGAGAAACTCCCTTTGGGTAAATAGCTCCTTAAAGATTCAAAGTTTCAATCCTTTTTAAAACAGTCACGCAGTTTTCAAAAATTACATTTTGGTCACCAGCCAAAATGTCACCCTTCCAAAACAAATTTTGTAAAATTGATTGCACAGTTCACTTATATATATTAAAAGAGGATTTTAGGACATTTTTCCATATTTTTAATGCAATCCGAACTAGGCTTTCCTAATTTCACCTTTTTAGATTCGAACAGCACTTTGGCCGAACCGGTCAACGCCCAAAACTTCTAAGCCCAAAACCGGGGCGTTACAACTCTCCCCCTTAAGAAATTTTGTCCTCGAAATTTACCTGAAGGAAAGAGATAAGGAAACTGCTTCAGCATGTCATCCTTCCGCTCCCACGTGGCTTCTTCAACACCACGATGCTTCCACAGCACCTTTACCAACTCAATGGTCTTGCCACGAAGAACCTTGCTATCCGAATCCAGAACCTTCACCGGTTCCTCATCATAGGTCAAATCCGGATTCAATTCCACTTCCTCCACAGGCATCACATGCGAAGGATCAGATCTATACTTCCGGAGCATAGAAACATGAAACACATCATGAATCTTCTCCAACTCTTGAGGTAGCCTCAACTTGTACGCAACAGGACCCACACGCTCAACCACCTGATATGGTCCAATATACCTAGGGCTCAACTTACCCTTCCGGCCAAACCTCATCACCTTCTTCCAAGGCGAAACCTTCAAGAACACACGGTCACCCACCGCATACTCAATCTCCTTACGCTTCAAATTCGTGTAAGACTTTTGCCGATCAGAAGCTGCCTTCAAACGCTCACAAATGAGCTTCACCTTCTCGGTGGTTCCTTTCAACAAAGCCGGCATCGAAACCAACTTCTGACTCGTTTCCGCCCAACAAAGAGGAGTCCTACACTTCCTCCCGTACAAAGCCTCATAAGGTGCCATCTGTATACTCACCTGATAACTATTGTTATAAGCAAACTCCACCAAAGGAAAATGCTTCTCCCAAGAGCCCTGAAACTCAATCACGCAGCACCTCAACATATCCTCTAAAATCTGAATAACACGCTCTGACTGACCATCCGACTGAGGATGATAGGATGTACTGAAATTCAACCTTGTACCCAAAGCTTGATGCAAACACTGCCAGAAACGCGATGTGAACCTCGGATCCCTATCCAACACAATCGACTTAGGCACACTGTGCACCCGCACAACCACAGCAATGTACAGCTCCGCAAGCTTATCCAAAGAAAACGTAGTATGCACAGGCAAGAAATGCGCACACTTTGTCAGGCGATCCACAATCACCCAAATCGAATTCTTCTTCGATGGTGACAAAGGTAAACCAGATACAAAATCCATGGTAACCCTTTCCCATTTCCATTCAGGGATTCTCAACGGTTGCAACAACCCTGAAGGAACCTGATGCTCAGCCTTAACTCGCTGACACACCAAACACTTGCTCATAAACTCTGCAACATCCTTTTTCAAGCCCACCCAATAGTACTCATCACGAAGATCACGATACATCTTGGTACTACCAGGGTGCATAGCAAAAGGACTACTATGACCTTCAGTCAGAATAGCACGCCTCAACTCAGCATCATTAGGCACTACTATTCGACTCCCAAAACACAACACACCATCACCATTAAAACAGAAATCCGAAGGCCTACCCTCCGCGATATCCTGAACATGCGGTACCAAAGAATCATCCAGCAACTGCTTTTCCTTGATCAACTGAACCAAAGATGGCTTCACTTGCAACTCAGCTACAAAACCACCATCACGCGATATACTCAAGCTGGCAAACATAGCCCTCAGCTCAACAGCTACCTTCCTACTCAAGGCATCTGCAACAACATTAGCCTTTCCAGGGTGATACTCAATCGTCAAATCATAATCCTTGAGCAACTCCAACCATCGCCGCTGCCTAAGATTCAACTCCTTCTAAGACATCAGATACCTCAAACTCTTATGATCCGTGTACACAGTACACTTCTCACCATACAAATAATGTCTCCAAATCTTCAGAGAAAAAACCACTGCAGCCAGCTCAATATCATGCGTAGGATAATTGCGCTCATGCACCTTCAGCTGCGCGATGCATTAGCAACCACCTTACCCTCTTGCATCAACACACATCCCAAACCAACATAGGACGCATCACTATAGACCACAAACTCTTTCCCTGATTCAGGCTAAACCAAGATAGGGGCTTGCGTCAAGGCCGCCTTAAGCTTCTCAAAAGCCTGCTGTCTCGCTTCCGTCCACTCATACTTAACATCCTTCTGCAACAACTTCGTCAAAGGTGCAGCAATCTTAGAAAACCCATCCACAAACCTCCGATAGTATCCCGCCAAACCAAGGAAACTACGAACCTCATAAACAGACTTAGGAACCTTCCAATTCATCACCGCCTCAATCTTCTGAGGATCAACACGAATCCCCTCAGCAGAAACTACATGCCCAAGAAACACCACCTCCTTAAGCCAAAACTCACACTTGCTCAGCATAGCATAAAGCTGATTTTCCAACAAAGCTTGTAACACAATCCTCAAATGCTCTTCATGCTCTTCCTCAGTACGCGAGTACACGAGGATATCATCAATGAATACCACAACGAACTTGTCCAAGTACTCATGAAACACACGGTTCATCATGTCCATGAAAGCAGCAGGGGCATTTGTCAAACCAAATGGCATCACAAGGAACTCGTAATGCCCATACCTTGTCCTGAAAGCTGTCTTAGGCACATCCACATCCTTCACCTTCAACTGGTAATACCCTGACCTCAAGTCAATCTTAGAGAACACAGCTGCTCCCCGAAATTGATCAAAGAGATCATCAATCCTCGGCAAAGGATATCGATTCTTGATAGTCAACTTATTCAGCTGACGATAATCAATGCACATCCTCATAGTGCCATCCTTCTTCTTCACAAACAAAACCGGTGCACCCCAAGGCGACACACTCGGCCGTATGAAACCACGATCAAGCAATTCTTGCAATTGCGTCTTCAGCTCTTTCAGCTCTTTAGGTGCCATTATATAAGGGGTAATGGACACAGGAGTTGTATTCTCATACAGCTCAATTCCAAACTCCACCTCATTATTAGGAGGTAAACCAGGCAACTCCTCAGGAAACACTCCAGAAAACTCCTTCACCACTCTGATATCTTGCACACGCAACTCCTTAGAGCTAGGATTCATTACAAAAGCTAGATAAGCTTCACAACCTTGCCTCAACATCCGACTCGCCTCCAAGGTAGACACCACATTGGCAAGAAAGTTCACATTCTCACCAACCACAACAACTTCGTAATCATCCGCAAGCTTCAACGAAACTCGCTTATTCTCACAATCCACAACAGCACGATGCTCAGCAAGCCAATCCATACCAAGGATTACATCAAAACCATAGAAAGGCAGCTCCATAAGGTCAACATGGAAAACATGATCTTGAACAACCAAAGGACATCTTCTATACAGCTTTCGAGTCACACAGTTTCACCAAAAGAACTAGTGACACGAACACCAATATCCAAAGACTCAACAGGCAAACCAAGCGATTCAGCATGCTCACGCAAAATGTATGAATGCATAGATCTAGAATCTATCAAGGAAAGTAAAGACAAGGATTCCAAAGTAAAGGTACCTGCAATCACATCTGCGTCATTCCTCCCCTCCCGCTGAGCATACACCCTAGCTTGACCTCCACCCTCAGGCTGAATAGCCACAACATGGGCCACTCCCCGACCACCTTCCTCTCTCCGCTGGAAATTACCACGGCCGCGCCCACGACCTCTCTATGGTGCAGCAACAACAGGAGCATGCACTTGGCCACCAGCTAACATAGGACACTCTCGCCTCAAATGTTTCGTAGATCCACAATTCCAGCACCCATTACCAGCTGCTACAACAGGAGCTTGCACCTCCCTCACAGCACGAGGACAGTCACGCTTCATGTGACCACGTGAACCACATATCCAACAAGCACTCGGATCAGCTCTAGCATTGCCTCCCCGAGCAGGTACACCACCACCTCTCTTAGCTGAGGACTGATACTTCTGATCACGTCCCCTCTTGTTCCGTCCACCACCGGAACTATATTCAGCAGCTCGCTTTCCAGCACTAGAACCAGCACTCTTAGCAGATAAACCCAAATTCATCTAAATATCCTTGGCTCGGCCCACCAACACATCAAAATCATCATACTCGGTAGCCAGCACATACATCTTCACATCCGTCACTAAACCATAACGGAACCTTTCGCACCTCGCCCGCTCATCAGGTACCAGCTCAGGTGCATACTGACTGAGTCTAACGAACTGAACTTCATACTCAGCCACCGTCATGCTCCATTGGGTAAGAGACATGAACTCACGCTTCTTTTCATCCAGGTACCTCACACCAAGATACCTTCTCTTGAACACATTATGAAAGAATGTCCAAGTTATGTCAGCTTCAGCCATCCCAGCTATAGTGGTCGTCCACCACGTATAAGCATCTTCCTGTAGCAAAGATACTACACAGCCCAGCTTTTGCACGCCTGTGCAACTCATCTGACCCAAGATCCTCTTGGTACTCTCCATCCAGGATTCAGAACCCTCTGCGGACAAACCCCTGAACTCAGTCCCACCAAGACTGCGCAAACGCTCCAAAGGTAGTCTAACTCCAGCATCTCCCTGATGCCCAGCTCCTTGAGCTCCAGCTACTGCCGCTCGAAAAGCACCAGCAATAGCTTGCACCAACATCGTAATGTCAGGCATAGCTTGCCCCTGACCAACCTCAGGACCAGCAGCTCCAGCACCAGCTGCAGCTCTTTCACCCTCAGCACCACCACCACCAGGTGGAGGAGGAGGAGGTAACACCGCACTTCCCGCGTTTTCCTCATTCTCATTCGGAGCCGTAGCTCGCACATTACTTCTCAACTCTCTACGTGGTGCCATACTCTAATCATGCAATCACAATGCAAATAAACAAAGTCGGGTCTAGCAAGGTAAGCAATCCAAGTACTCAAGCTCAATTTCATTTAAAATCAACACCATTACATTAGCTTTGATTTGGCAATGGGTACCCACAACATGCTTCATCACAGCATACAACTCAATTGCATCAAATTCACAAATCACCCAACATGCTTTCACTCATCAAGCATACATAGCATACATACTTCAATCATACACACATTCATTCCCAAATACTCGAGAACTCAGCTCTGATACCACCAAATGTAACCCCCTTAACCCGGCCTAGACGGTTGACCCGAATTAAGAAAGTCACACGGGGAAAACCAAAGTCAACCCGAAAGTCAACCTTGATTAACGACCCTTTTTTTTCTTTTACTCTTGTCTAGATGCACATTAACCCTAGTTATGTCCATTCATGCAACATTCTCAAAGATCTTAAACATCTGAGATCAAACAGGGACCCAATTGAACAATTTACAACTTTAGGGACCAGAATGTAAATTCTGTAAATTATAAGGACTTCATCCAAATTAAAGTTACCAATATGAAATTCGTCAGGTTTCATGCTTCACTGCCAAGTTTCAGCTCAAACGGACATCCCAAACTCATACAATTGCAAAAACAAGTTTAGGACCAAAATGCAAACAATCCAAAACATACAAAGATGCCTTTAACTGAAATAACGGTCGCGTATTGGTATGCTTAGAGTTAGTATCGATACGCGGGGAGACAGTGACCAGATTTCCTGAAAAGGTATCGATACGCTCTCCCGCGTACCGATACTCCCTTCATAATTGCCCTACCCGTATCGAAACCCTCACGACCGTACCGATACCCCTGTGCTGAAAAGCACACATTGTAGCTAATGCGTATCGATACACGAGCCCGAGTATCGATACACATACCAGAACCGACTCAAAAACAACACTAAACATGCTTCAAACTTCATCTTAACAACACCAAATCATACCAACAAGTCATACAACATACAAGAGACATACTTGCATCAACAATACAACATTATAGCATCAAATATGAAAAGCCCCAAATCTAAGGCATGCTTCCTACTCAAGCAAACCATACAAGCATAAAACCTCCAAATCAAGCATATAATGGCCAAATGCAAAATCCAGCATTATTAACAACATTAAACAAACCTAGGGAGTTCAAAACATCTCCCAAAACATCCACATAGGTCCCCCATTGCCAAATGCCAAAAGCTAAAAATGTATAAGAAAACCTTCCCATACTTGAGCTTAATTCCCACTTGATTGCTTGCCTTCCTTGCTGCCCTCAATGCACCTTAATGTTCTTCATTATTGGTTTAAGAAAAAGAAGAGAGCGTAAGCAAAAGCTTAGTGAGGAATGCTCATTAGAAACCATTCAATAATGCATTTATAAAACTCAATTATAAATCATACTTCGAAACATCATTTAGACATGCTTACTAGCATTCTTAAACAAGCAATACATGCTTCCATATCAATACATGTCATATTGGCCACAAGTGATAAATTCCATCTTTTTAAAACAAGATCAACATAACACTCACACATGGACTTTTAAACACCATTGTGATCTTATAAATCACAAGGACCACACAAGGACTTTTAAACACCTTTGTGTCCTTTACAAGTTTCACCCCAAGGACTTTTAAACACCTTGGCCCCAAGGACTTTTAAACACCTAGGCCCATGGACTTTTAAACACCATGGCAAGGACCACACAAGGACTTTTAACCACCTTTGTGTCCTTAACAAGAACCATCCAAGGACTTTTAACCACCTTGGTGTTCTTAAGTAACAAGGCTCACTCAAGGACTTTTAACCACCTTAGTGACCTTAACAAGAATCACTCATGGACTTTTAACCACCATGAAGTTCTTAGAATCCACAAGGCTCACTCAAGGACTTTTAACCACCTTAGTGACCTTAACCTTTTTCAAAACATCACTTGCCAATATACATCATTATCATCAAATAGTCCACCATTTTAAAGCATTTAACCAAGCCATAAACATCATGCATTTTTAAGCATCAAACCACATTTAAACAATGTTCAAAAACAAAGAACTCTTACCTTGAGCTTCCTTCAACATATGGCTTACAAAATCAGCAATAACCATGCTAAATCATGCTTTCAAAACAGAATTTAAAACATGCAATAAACCACATTGCACATCAACAAACCATGGCCACCACTAGAGAGTTTTTCCGAAAACTTACACTTGAGCTTAGTAAAGTTGTTTAGACGTAGACTAAGCTCCCAAGACATTGGTTTCAAAGCCGAAAACCCAATTTCACTCACCGATTCCACTTCGCCTCTTGCCGAAGCACAAATCAAGCTTCCGGATCATCACCACTTGGATCCAAAGATGACTCCCCTGTTTTAAACACATCAAAGCTGAGGATTAATGCATCATCATGCATTAATAGCTTCAATGAAAGCACCTAAACTCGCTGCTCTCATCCACACTCCATTTCCGGCCACCAAACACAACCGAAAATGCATCCAAACAACTCCTCAACAAAGCCCAGCCATAAACCATCAAAACTAAACATCCTTTAACATCATTTAACATCTAAAAAGAACCTATTAACATCCTTATACCTCCAGCAACAACAGATCCACAAGTTCACTCCAAAACAACCAAGAATCACAAGCTAAACTTAGGAAATTCAAACTATCCGGGATTGCATTAATTAAAACTCAATTCCATATCATTTTAACATTCATTTATCATCAAATTAACACCTTAAAACACAGCCCAATCAGATCCAACGAAAATCCATCAAAAATCATCAAATCCTGCATTTAAAGCCAAGATCCATTACACAACTTTAAAACCACTTATAAATCATCAATTTAGGATTGAGAACTTAGGAATTTCAGTAAAGAACTGAGAGTTTAGAGGAGAAGGACGTTCTTACCTCCAAAATTGAGTTTCTCCCTTTTTAGAACCAAAAAGCTTGAAGAATCAACTAGCAAATGGTAAGGTTTTGTTGATGAGATTATTAGCAATCAAAAGAGAATTGAAAAGAGAGATTTAAGTGACAAAATCAGAAGAAAATCTCTGGAGAAAAGATGTTTGGGTTGAGAGAAAATGAGAGAAAGAAAAAAATGAGATTTTAGGAAAATTAGTTAGAAAAAACTTCCCTCCACTTTTTCTTTTGTTTAAAATCAGAATTAAATCACTAAATATCTTAGAAAATCTGGAGAAACTCCCTTTGGGTAAATAGCTCCTTAAAGATTCAAAGTTTCAATCCTTTTTAAAACAGTCACGCAGTTTTCAAAAATTACATTTTGGTCACCAGCCAAAATGTCACCCTTCCAAAACAAATTTTGTAAAATTGATTTCACGGTTCACTTATATATATTGAAAGAGGATTTTAGGACATTTTTACATATTTTTAATGCAACCCGAACTAGGCTTTCCTAATTTCACCTTTTTAGATTCGAACAGCACTTTGACCGAACCGGTCAACGCCCAAAACTTCTAAGCCCAAAACCGGGG
Organism: Hibiscus tridactylites; assembly: GCA_958450335.1. Lineage (NCBI taxonomy): Eukaryota > Viridiplantae > Streptophyta > Magnoliopsida > Malvales > Malvaceae > Hibiscus > Hibiscus tridactylites. The sequence continues at coordinate 57,771,563 of OY288267.1, read as the reverse complement.
CGTTACACAAGGAAACTACGGACTTCATAAACAGACTTAGGAGGCTTTCAGATCATCACTGCCTCAATCTTCTAAGGATCAACACGAATCCCTTCAGCAGAAACCACATGACCAAGAAACACCACTTCTCTAAGCCAGAACTCACACTTGCTCAGCTTGGCATAAAGTTGATTCTCCAACAAAGCTTGCAACACAATTCTCAAATGCCCTTCATGCTCCTCCTCAGTACGCGAGTACACGAGGATATCATCAATGAACACCACAAAAAATTTATCCAAGTATTCATGAAATACTCGATTCATCATGTCCATGAAAGCTGCAGGAGCATTTGTCAAACCAAACGGCATCACAAGGAACTCTTAATGCCCATACCTCGTTCTGAAGGCTGTCTTCGGCACATCTACATCCTTCACCTTCAACTGGTAATACCCTGACCTTAAGTCAATCTTAGAGAACACAGCTGCTCCCCGAAATTGATCAAAAAGATCATCAATTCTCGGCAATGGATACCGATTCTTGATAGTCAACTTGTTAAGCTGACGGTAATCAATGCACACTCTCATAGTGCCATCCTTCATCTTCACAAACAAGACCGGTGCACCCCAAGGTGATACACTCAGCCGAATGAAACCACGATCAAGCAACTCTTGCAATTGCGTCTTCAGCTCTTTCAACTCCTTAGGTGCCATTCTATAAGGGGTAATGGACACTGGAGTTGTGTTTTCATACAACTCAATCCCAAACTCCACTTCGCGATTAGGAGGCAATCCAGGCAACTCCTCAGGAAACACACCAGGAAACTCTCGCACAGTCCTGATATCTTGCACACGCAACTCCTTAGAGTTAGGATTCATCACAAAAGCGAGATAAGCTTCACAACCTTGCCTCAGCATCCGGCTCGCCTCCAATGTAGACACCACATTGGCAAGAAACTTCACATTCTCACCAACCACAACTACCTCATAATCATCTGCAAGCTTCAACGAAACTTGCTTATTCTCACAGTCTACTACAGCTTGATGCTCAACAAGCCAATCCATACCAAGGATTACATCAAAACCATAGAAAGGCAATTCCATAAGATCAACATGAAAAGCATGATCTTGCACAACCAAAGGACATCTTCTGTAAAGCTTTCGAGTCACAACAGTCTCACCAAAAGAACTAGTGACACGCATACCAACATCCAAAGACTCAACAGGCAAACCAAACAATTCAGCATGCTCACGCAAAATGTAAGAGTGTGTAGATCCAGAATCAATCAAGGAAAGTAATGACAAGGATTGCAAAGTAAAAGTACCTGCGATCACATCCGTGTCATTTCTCCCCTCCCTCTGAGCATACACTCTGGCCTTGCCACCACCCTCAGGCTGAACAGCTACAACATGAGCCACATTACGTCCACCATCCTCTCTCCGCTGGAAGTTACCACGGCCGCGCCCACGACCTCTCTGTGGTACAACAACTCCAGGAGCACGTCCCTGGCCACCACCGGCCAACAGAGGACACTCCCTCCTCATGTGATCCGCTGATCCACAGTTCCAGCACGAGTTACCAGTCGCCACAACAGGAGCCTGCACCTCCCTAGCTGCTCGAGGACAATCACGCCTCAAATGGCCATGCGATCCACATGTCCAACATGTGTTCGGATCAGCTCTTGCCTTGTCTCCCTGAGCAGGCGCACCTTGCCCACCACCACCTCGCCTAGCTGAAGACTGAAACTTCCGATCACGTCCTCTCTTGTTCCGTCCACCACCAGAACTATACTCAGCAACTCGCTTAACAGCACTAGAACCAGCACTTCTAGAAGATAAACTCAAATTCATCTCAATGTCTTTTGCTCTACCAACCAGCACATCAAAATCATTATACTCAGCAGCCAGCATATAAGTCTTCACTTCCGTCACCAAACCATAACGGAACCGTTCACACCTCTCCCGCTCATCAGGGATAAGCTCAGGTGCGTACTGACTGAGTCGGACAAACTGAACTTCGTACTCAGCCACAGACATGCTCCCTTGGGTAAGAGACATGAATTCCCTCTTCTTTTCATCCAAGTACCTCACTCCCAGGTACCTTCTCTTGAAAATATTCTGAAAGAACGTCCATGTTACATCAGCATCCGCCATCCCAGAGATAGTGGTTGTCCACCAAGTGTATGCATCGTCTTGCAACAATGATACCACACAGCCCAGCTTCTGCACATCAGAACAATTCATTTGTCCCAAGATTCTCTTGGTACTTTCCAACCAAGACTCAGAACCTTCAGCAGACAAACCCCTGAACTCAGTCCCTGTGCGCAAACGTTCCAAGGGTAGTCTCACATTAGCATCTCCCTGATGCCCAGCTCCTTGAGCTCCAGCTACCGCTGCTCGAAAAGCTCCAGCAATAGCTTGAATCAACACTGTCATGTCAGGAACAACTTGCCCCTGACCAGCTTCAGGTCCAGCGACCCCAGCACCAGCTGCAACACCAGCTCCTTCACCCCCAGCACCACCACCACCAGGCGGAGGAGGTAAATCCACCACATTTTCAGCATTCTACTCATTCTCATTTTGAGCCATAGCTCGCGTATTACTCCTCGTTTCTCTACGAGGTGCCATTCACTAACAATGCAATCACAATGCAATACACAAAGTCAGGTTCAGCAGGGTAAGCAATCCAAGTACTCAAGCTCATTTCCAATTAAAAACAAATCATTACATTAGCTTTGATTTGGCAATGGGTCCTTCTAACATACTTCACCACAGCATACACCACAATTGTAACATACTTACAATTCACACAACATGCTTTCACTCAACAAGCATACAAAGCAATCATACACTTATCACCCACATAACCATTCCCAATTACTCGAGAACTCAGCTCTGATACCACCAAATGTAACCCCATTAATCCGGCCTAGACGGTTGACCCGAATTAAGAAGTTTACACGGGGAAAACCAAAGTCAACCCGAAAGTCAACCTTGATTAACGACCCTTTTTTTCTTTTAAAACTTATCTAAATGCATATTAACCCTAGATATGTTCATAAGATCAGCATACTCAAAGATCAGCACAATCAGAAAACATTTAGGGACTCGATTGCACAAGTTATGAATTTAGGGACCAAAATGCAAATTCTGAAAATTATAAGGACTTAACCAACTTTTGAGTTACCATTACGAAATTAGTCATGTTTCATGCTTCTCTGCCAAATTTCAACTCAAACGGACGTCTCAAACTCATTCAATTGCATAAACCAAGTTCAGGACTAAAATGCAAGGATTTCAAAACATTTAACCATCAATTTCAGTGCCCAACGGTCGAGTGTTCCGGAACGGGGAAGGACCGTTCCGAAACGCGGGACCGTTCCGAAACACGTTGCGAAACGAGGTTTGGTAGTAGCAATTTCGTTTCGGAACAGCCCTACCTGTTTCGGAACGCCAAGGCCATTTCAGGCCCTCTGTTCCGAAACGGTAGCACCCGTTCCGAAACGGAATGCCCAGAACTACAAATTTTTGCTGGTTTATTACACAATTGACTCATCAAACGCATTCCAAAGACCACCAAAATATACCAGCAAGTCATTATATACTTGAGGAACATAAAAGCATCAACCATTCTCAAACATGGCATCAAATAAGGAAAAACCCAATTCTATAGGCATGCACCCTATATTGAAAACCATTCAAACACCAAAACACCAAACCAACCTCCAAAAGGCCATTTACAAGTTCCAACATCATCAAAAACATAAAACCAACTTAGGGAGTCCAAAACATCTCCCAAAAACACAAGTTAGGTCCTCATTGCCAAATGCTCAAAAGCTAATAGTGTTAGAAAAACATTCACCATATATGAGCTTAGTTCTTCACTTGGATTCTTGACCTCCTTGCTGCCCTTTATGCACTTCAATGCTCTGCATTATTGGTTTAAGAAGAGAGATAGCGTAAGCACATAGCTTAGTGAGGAATGCTCATATAAAACATCACAATAATGCATTAATAGAAACTCCTTTTCAAAACCTTTAGTTTAAACAATCATTGATCATGCACATATGCATATAAACCAAGCATTTCATGCTTCAAATCAATAACATGTCATATTGGCTTTCAAGTGATAATCATAACCATCTTTCCATTCAAAACACATTCAACAATCGGATACGCGGATTACAAGCGTTGTCCCATACGCTTCATACACACTACCAATATCAAGGTGGAGCAATGGTACAATCACAACCCCTCAACACCCGTGATGGAGACTATGGTACAATCACAACCCCTCCACATCACTCATTGGTAGTTGTATAACATCACTAACGAGATCACGGGACATACAACACAAGATCCACACATGGACTTTAAACCACCATTGTGATCTTACCATACACAAGGTCCTCAAATGGAATTTTAACCACCATTATGACCTTAACACAAGACCCACCCATGGACTTTTAACCACCATGGTGTTCTTAACCATCTCGTTAGTGTACTTGGATGGAGTCAACGGTACAATCACAACCCCTCGACATCCAAGGCGACTTTATTCACGGTGCTCCCAATCCTATAGCCGGCTAACTATATCCGATTCAAGTAACTTTTAAACCAACACATCACTTGCCAATATACATCATTTAACAACATTAATCCACTGTTTTAAAGCATTTATCAAAGCCACAAATAATCCTACATTATTATGCATCAAAACCACATTTAACAATGTTCAAAACAAGGATCTCTTACCTTGAGCATCCTTCAACACATGGCTTATAAAACCAGCATTAAACATGCTAAAATATGCTTTCAAAAACAGAATTTAAACATGCAAACAAATCACATTGCATTCAACAAACTCATGGTTCATCAACAAGAGAGTTTTTCCAAAAACTTACTCATGAGCTTAGCTAAGTTGTTTAGACTTAAACTAAGCTCCCAAACCTTCAAAACATTGGTTTCAAAGCTGAAAACCCAATTCCACTCACCGATTTCGTTTCGCAAGCTTGCCGAAACACCAATCAAGCTTCCAGATCAACACCGCAAAGATCCGAAGATGTCTCCCCTGTTTTAAACATATCAAAGCAGAGGATTAATGCATCATCATGCATTAATATCTTTAATCAAAGCACCTAAACTCGCTGCTCTCATCAACACTCACATTTCGGCTACCAAACACAACAGAAATCACATCCAAACAACTCTACAACACCACCCAGCCAAGATCCATCAATTCTAATCATTCTTAAACCTCAATTAACATCCAAAAAGGATCTATTCACGTCCTTATACCTCCAGCTATAGCAGAACATCAAGATCACTCCAAAAACAACCAAAAACTCAAGCAAAACTTAGGAAAATCAACCTATTCGGGATTGCTTTGATTAAACCTAAATTTCACATCAATTATACATCAAAAAATCATCAAAAAGACATCTCAAAACAGTGCCCAATCATTTCATACGAATTTCATCAAAATTAAACCAAATCTTGCATTTTAAAGCCAAGATCAAGAACACAATTGCAAAACCTTTAATAAAACACAAATCAAGGATTGAGAACTTGGGAATTTCAGTAAAGAACTGAGAATTTAGAGGAGAAGGACGTTCATACCTCTAAATGTGAGTTTCTCCCTTTTTGGAACCAAGATTCTTGAAAATTCAATAAGCAATTGCTAAGGTTTTGTTCTAGAAATGATTAGAGATCAAATGTAGGTTGAAATCTCATCTTTAGATGTCAAAATCAGAGGGAAATGTGCTGGAGAAAAGTGTTTGGGTTGAGAGAAAAGTTGAGAGAAAAGAAATGGAAAATTTGGAGAAAAGTTAGTTATGATCACAAAATATCTTTTTCCCTCCTTTACATTTAATTAAAAATCATTAATTAAATTGATTAATATTAAGAAAAATCTGGAGAAACTCTTCTTGGGTAAATAGCTCCTTAAAGATTCAAAGTTTCAATCCTTTTTAAAACAGTCACCAAGTTTCCAAAAATTACATTTTAGTCACTAACCCAAAATGTCACACTTCCAAACTTCATTTTGTAAAATTGATTTCACCATTCTCTTATATATAATAAAAGAGGATTTTAAGATATTTTCCATATTTTTAATGCATCCCGAACTAGGCTTTCCTAAAATCACCCTTTTATATTCGAACCGCAACCCGACCGACCCGGTCCAAACCCAAAACTTGTAAGCCCAAAATTGGGGTGTTACAGAGGAAGATACTTTGCTTCCCAGTGAGATAAAACTCATTGATTTACTTTTTGCGAAATTATTTAAGGAAGAACTCCCAAGTTACAGTGTCTTCAAAGACCGTCAAAATGGTAGTCTCCCACAAGTGGAGTGCGCTGTCAGCCAACAATGCTATGGCACACTCTAGTTTGTGCTCATTCGAGCATTATAACTGCTTGTTTAAAATCCGTAGGTATTGTCCAACCAGTATTCAGCAACTTCAGGGTTGTTGTCATCTTGTCTAGTAAAAGTGTAAGCTCGACACTGTGGAAGCTTAACGATAGGAGCTCGGGTATATTGGACAACTGGAGTGATGGGTTGCACAACCTGCTCAGCTCTTATAGCCGTCATAAACTGCTTGAACATGTCAGCCATGTACTTGTAACATTCAGCCTAAGCAATAGGTGCTACAAGCTCGGTACCCTGAGCAGGAGGATCCTGCAAATGCGGTGGATTCGAAGGATTCCCTCCCCTAATCTCCTCGCCATGTGTCGAGGAGCCGGTGGCAAGCTCGTAAATGTAAGCTTCATTAGTTTCAGACATATCTATATGAAAGATCGGATTAGTCGACATGTCACAATATACACAATATATAACTCCTAGGTGGCAAAGTAACATAACAACAATACAACAATCTTCGATTTAGTCCTAAAATTGACTAAACTCTAGCTCTGATACCACAAATGTAACACCCCCTTCTCGGTCTAGATGAGAATCGAGTCGAAAGGTGATACCGATGACTAACATAGTGAACAGTACAATAAAATTTCATTTTTATACTCAACATTTAAAATAATAATATACAATAACGGACTATCAGAATGCTTCTTAGTCCATTTAATCCTTAGGAAGCAATAATTAATCATTTAGGATTAATCCTTAACTACAAGTAATTGGACCAAACTGCAAATTCGATAAATCATAGGTCCTTCAATGCAATTCATTTTACTACAATGAAATTCAATACATTAGTAACAGGTCGACAAAGTTTCATACAGTTTGGAGTTCATTTACCCATTCAATTTAATCTTTCAAAGTTCAGTGACCAAGTTGTGAACATTGAAACCTTCTATTTCAGCCCTTTTAACTAACATAACTAACCTTTTATTGAAACACCTTAAGGCCGTTTCGAAACAGGTGATCGATGGTCAACTTAAGTTGACTTGTACTTTAAACCGTATCGGTACGGGAATTCCTTGTATCGGTACGGGTTGACTCCCCTTGACTTTGACACGTTTTGGTACACTAATGACTCGTATCAAAACAATGAATTCCAGTAGAAAAATGTTATGATACTACCTCAGACCGCATCGAAACGCTATATTCTTAGAGTCCAATTATGCCTAACCGTTTTGGTACGCTATCATACGTATCGATACGACTTGACTTGTAATAACAAATTTTTGTTGGTTTTTATTCGAATTGACATGCCAAATGGTGTTCAAATGCAATTAAACTTTTCACACAACTTTTAAATCTCATAAACTACTGGTATGCCAAATTTCATCATCAAATGAATACGTTTACTAGGTTTTGACCTTTATGAGCCAAATATGTCATTTTTACCAAGTTATAGCTAGACCAAAAGTAATATTTAGACCTTTAACCACTCCTCATTTCTTACACATATTAGGCATAACAAAACAGGCATATAAGACTATATCCACTACTTTGCCACCTTCCTAGGAGTTCATAAGAATAATATACATTACTTGGCTTGTAGTGACTTGTCATGCCGTGACTTGTCCGATCTTCAAAAGGGGGTCGATTCTTCAACCTGAAATGCATGAGATGAAATACATTAGGCATGCATTGCCTAGTGAGGTCGCCAAATAAACATGAACATCAATGTATGAAGTATAGATCTATATATGATCTCATGCTCATCAATGTCAATACTTATGCATCCAAATCCAATGTTTAACATAGTAATCTCATCATCAAACCTTGGATTGAAACAAGATAGTGGATACGTGTAACGCCCCGGTTTTGGGCTTAGTAGTTTTGGGCGTTGACCGGTTTGGTCAAAGTGCTGTTCGAATCTAAAGAGGTGAAATTAGGAAAGCCTAGTTCGGGTTGCATTAAAAATATGGAAAAATGTTCTAAAATCATCTTTTAATATAATTAAGTGAACTGTGAAATCAATTTTGGAAAATGAGTTTTGGAAGGGTGACATTTTGGCTAGTGACCAAAATGTAATTTTTGAAAGTTTGGTGACTGTTTTCGAAAGGGTTGAAACTTTGAATCTTTAAGGAGCTATTAATCCAAAAGTAGTTTCTCCAGATTTTTCTAAGATATTTTGAGATATATTCTGATTTTAAAAGATGTCAAAAGAGGAGGGAAAGCCATTTTGGCTATTTTGTTAACTAACTTTCCAATTTTCTTTCTCTCATTTTCTCTCAACCCAAACACTTTCTTTCCAGAGAATTGTTTCTGATTTTCTCACCTAAATCTCTCCTTTCAACTCTCTTTTGATTCCTAATCAACATATGTACAAAACCTCATCATTTGCTACTTGATTCATTAAGGTTTTTGATTCCAAAAAGAGGAGAAACTCAAGTTTGGAGGTAAGAACGTCCTTCTCCTCTAAACTATCAGTTCTTTACTGAAATTCCTAAGTTTTCAATCCTTAATTGATGTTTTATTAAAGGCTTTTGAGTTGAGAAATGGATCTTGGCTTATAATGCAAGTTTTGGTGATTTTTGGTGATTTTCGTTTGATCTGATAAATTTGTGATTTGAGATGTGTTTTTGATGATATTTGAACTCTAAATTGATAAGGAATTGAGTTTTGATTAATGCAATCCCGGATAGGTTGAGTTTCCTAAGTTTAGCTTGTGTTTCTTGGTTGTTTTTGAGGTGATCTTGTGGATCTGGTGTTGCTGGAGGTATAAGGATGTTATTAGGCTCTTTTTAGATGTTAAATGATGTTAAAGGATGTTAGGTTTTGATGGTTTATGGCTGGGCTTTGTTGAGAAGTGGTTTGGATGCATTTTCGGTTGTGTTTGGTAGCCGAAAATGGAGTGTGGATGAGAGCAGCGAGTTTAGGTGCTTTCATTGAAGCAATTAATGCATGATGATGCATTAATCCTCTGCTTTGATGTGTTAAAACAGGGGAGGCATCTTTGGATACAAGAGTTGTTGATCCGGAAGCTTGATTTGGTGCTTCGGCAAGAGGCGAAGTGGAATCGGTGAGTGAAAATGGTTTTCGGCTTTGAAACCAATGTCTTGGGAGCTTAGTTTAAGTCTAAACAACTTTGCTAAGCTCAAGTGTAAGTTTTCGGAAATACTCTCTAGTGGTGGCCATGATTTTGTTGTGATGCAATGTGGTTTATTGCATGATTTAAATACTGTTTTGAAAGCATGATTTAGCATGGTATTTGCTGTTTTTGTAAGCCATATGTTGAAGGAAGCTCAAGGTAAGAGTTCCTTGTTTTTGTACATTGATTAAATGTGGTTTGATGCTTTTAAATGCATGATGAATATGGCTTGGTTTAATGCTTTAAAACAGTGGATAAATTGATGATAATGATGTATATTGGCAAGTGATGTTTTGAAAAGGTTAAGGTCACTAAGGTGGTTAAAAGTTCTTGAGTGAGCCTTGTTTACTTAAGAACATCAAGGTGGTTAAAAGTCCTTGGATGGTTCTTGTTATGGACACAAAGGTGGTTAAAAGTCCTTGTGTGATCCTTTCCATGGTGTTTAAAAGTCCATGGGGCCATGGTGTTTAAAAGTCCATGGGGCCAAGGTGTTTAAAAGTCCTTGGGGCCAAGGTGTTTAAAAGTCCTTGGGGTGAAACTTGATACGGACACAAAGGTGATTAAAAGTCCTTGTGTGGTCCTTTCCATGGTGGTTAAAAGTCCATGGGCCAAGGTGTTTAAAAGTCCTTGGGGCCAAGGTGTTTAAAAGTCCTTGGGGTGAAAGTTGATGAACTTGTTTTTAAAGAAATGGAACTTATCACTTGTGGCCAATATGACATGTTATGATATGAAGCATGAGATGCTTGTTTTAAGTATGCTTTTGAGCATGAGCAATTGGTGATTTGAAGCATGATTTATAAATGTTTTATAAATGCATTATTGAATGGTTTTATGAGCATTCCTCACTAAGCTTTTGCTTACCCTCTCTTTCGTTTTCTTAATTCAATAATGCAGAACATTAGAGTACCTTGAGGGCAGCAAGAAGGGTAAGCAATCAAGTGAAAGTAAAGCTCAAAGTATGGAAGGTTTCTTAAGTACATTTCTAGCTTTTGGTAATTTGGCAATGGGGGGCCTATGTGAATGTTTTGGGAGAGGTTTTGAACTCCCTAAGTATGTTGAATGTTGATGAGAATGCTGGTTTTAGTGTTTGGCCTTTATATGCTTGAATTGGAAGTTTATGCTTGTATGGCTTGCTTGTGTAGGAAGCATGCCTATAGATTTGGGGCTTTTCGTATACGATGTTGTTTTGATGAATTGTTGATGCAAGTATGTCTAATATATGTTGAATTGCATGCTGGTAAAGTTTGGTAGCATTTGGAGCATGATTGGATGTTTAATTGCATGTTTAAGAATGCATTTTGGGGTAATTTGTGCAGGGTGTTTCGGAACAGTATCACCCGTTTCGGAACAGGTGCCTTAAACAAGCCCATGCGTCCGAAACGGGAGGGACCGTTCCGAAACAATTTGGCTACTGCCAGCCCGTGTTGCGGTACGCGTTGCGGAATGGCCCCGCGTTTCGAAACGGGCTCTGCCTGTTTCAGAACGCGTGACCGTTGGGGGCTGACATTGGCAGTTAAATGTTTTGAAATGTTTGCATTTTGGTCCTGAATCTTGTATGTGCAATTGTATGAGTTTGGGAAGTCCTTTTGAGCTGAAATTTCACAGTGAAGCATGAAACCTGACTAATTACAAGCTGGTAACTTTAATTTGGGTTAAGTCCTCATATTTATCAGAAATTACAATTTGGTCCCTAAAGTTGTAATTTGTTCAATTGGGTCCCTGTTTTATCTCTGATGTTTGTGATCTTTGAGTATGATGTTTGTGTGATCACAATTAGGGCTAATGTGCATCTAGACAAGATTAAAAAGAAAAAAAAAGGGTCGTTAATCAAGGTTGACTTTCGGGTTGACTTTGGTTTTCCCCGTGTGACTTTCTTAATTCGGGTCAACCGTCTAGGCCGGGTTAAGGGGGTTACATTTGGTGGTATCAGAGCTGAGTTCTCGAGTAATTGGGAATGAATGTGTGCATGATTGAAGTATGTATGCCTTGTATGCTTGTTGTTTGAAAGCATGTTTAGTGGCTTGTGATTTGGATGCAATTGAGTTGTATGCTGTGATGTAGCATGTTGTGGGTACCCATTGCCAAATCAAAGCTAATGAAATGAAGTTGATTTTGAATGAAATTGAGCTTGAATACTTGGATTGCTTACCTTGTTGGGCCTGACTTTGTTTTATTTGCATTGATGTTGCATGGTAAAAGTATGGCACCACGTAGAGAGTAACGAGGTAGTGTGCGAGCTACGGCTCCTAATGAGAATGAGAACGAGGAAAACACGGGTAGTGCGGTGTTACCTCCTCCTCCACCTGGTGGTGGTGGTGCTGAGGGAGGAAGAGCTGAAGCTGCAGCTGGTGCTGGAGCTGCTGGACCAGAGGTTGGTCAGGGGCAAGCTATGCCTGATATGACGATGTTAGTACAAGCTATTGCAGGTGCTTTTCGAGCAGCAGTAGCTGGAGCTCAAGGAGCTGGGCATCAGGGAGATGCTGGAGTTAGACTACCTTTGGAGCGTCTGCGCAGTCTTGGTGGGACTGAGTTCAGGGGTATGTCTGCTGAGAGTTCGGAAGCTTGGCTAGAGAGTACCAAGCGAATCTTGGGACAGATGAGTTGCACGGATGTGCAAAAGCTGGGTTGTGTTGTGTCCTTGCTGCAGGACGATGCGTATACGTGGTGGACGACCACCACAGCTGGGATGGCTGAAGCTGACATCACTTGGACATTCTTTCAGAATGTGTTCAAGCGGAGATATCTTGGTGTGAGATATCTTGATGAGAAGAAACGTGAGTTCATGACTCTTACCCAGGGGAGTATGACTGTGGCTGAGTATGAGGTGCAGTTTGTGCGACTCAGTCAGTATGCACCTGAGCTTATTCCTGATGAACGGGAGAGGTGCGAAAGGTTTCGTTATGGTCTTGTAACGGAGGTGAAGATGTATGTGCTGGCCACCGAGTATGATGATTTTGATGTGTTGGTGGGCCGAGCCAAGGACATAGAGATGAACTTGGGTTTATCTGCGAAAGGTGCTGGAGTAAGTTCTGGCAAGAGAGCTGCTGAGTATAGTTCCGGTGGTGGACGGAACAAGAGGGGACGTGATCAGAAGTATCAGTCCTCAGCTAAGAGAGGTGGGGGTGCACCTGCTAGAGGAGGCAATGCTAGAGCTGATCCAAGTGCTTGTTGGATCTGTGGTTCACGTGGTCACATGAAGCGTGACTGTCCTCGTGCTGTGAGGGAGGTGCAAGCTCCTGTTGCGGCAGCTGGTTATGGGTGCTGGAATTGTGGTTCTGCAGACCACTTGAGGCGAGATTGTCCGAGGTTGGCTACTGATCAGATGCGTGCTCCTGTTGTTGCTGCACCGCAGAGAGGGCGTGGGCGCGACCGTGGTAATTTCCAGAGGCGTGAGGAAGGTGGTCGTGGAGTAGCTCATGTTGTGGCTATTCAGCCTCAAGGTGGAGGCCAAGCGAGAGTGTATGCTCAGCGTGAGGGAAGGAATGATGCAGATGTGATTGCAGGTACCTTTACTTTGCAATCCTTGTCATTGCTTTCTTTGATTGATTCTGGATCTACGCATTCATACATTTTGCGTGAGCATGCTGAATTGCTTGGTTTGCCTGTTGAGTCTTTGGATGTTGGTGTTCGCGTCACTAGTTCTTTTGGTGAAACTGTTGTGACTCGAAAGCTTTATAGAAGGTGTCCCTTGGTTGTTCAAGAACATGTTTTTCATGTTGATCTTATGGAGTTGCCCTTTTATGGTTTTGATGTGATCCTTGGTATGGATTGGCTTGCTGAGCATCGTGCTGTTGTGGATTGTGAAAATAAGCGAGTTTCGCTTAAGCTTGCGGATGATTATGAAGTGGTTGTGGTTGGTGAGAATGTGAAGATTCTTGCCAATGTGGTTTCTACCTTGGAGGCGAGCAGGATGCTGAGGCAAGGTTGTGAAGCTTATCTAGCTTTTGTGATGAATCCTAGCTCTAAGGAGTTGAGGGTGCAAGATATCAGAGTTGTGAAGGAGTTTCCTGGTGTTTTTCCTGAGGAGTTGCCTGGTCTACCTCCTAATCGCGAGATGGAGTTTGGAATTGAGCTGTATGTGAATACAACTCCTGTGTCCATTACTCCCTATAGAATGGCACCTAAGGAGCTGAAGGAGCTGAAGACGCAGTTGCAAGAGCTGCTTGATCGTGGTTTCATCCGGCCGAGTGTGTCACTTTGGGGAGCACCGGTCTTGTTTGTGAAGAAGAAAGATGGCACTATGAGGATGTGCATTGATTACCGTCAGCTGAATAAGTTGACTATCAAGAATCGATATCCTTTGCCGAGGATTGATGATCTCTTTGATCAATTTCGGGGAGCTGCTGTGTTCTCTAAGATTGACTTGAGATCAGGGTATTACCAGTTGAAGGTGAAGGATGTGGATGTGCCTAAGACAGCTTTCAGGACAAGGTATGGGCATTATGAGTTCCTTGTGATGCCATTTGGTTTGACAAATGCTCCTGCTGCTTTCATGGACATGATGAACCGTGTGTTTCATGAATACCTGGACAAGTTCGTTGTGGTGTTCATTGATGATATCCTCGTGTACTCGCGTACTGAGGAGGAGCATGAAGAGCATTTGAGGGTTGTGCTGCAAGCTTTGTTGGAGAATCAGCTTTATGCTAAGCTGAGCAAGTGTGAGTTCTGGCTTAAAGAGGTGGTGTTTCTTGGGCATGTGGTCTCAGCTGAGGGGATTCGTGTTGATCCTCAGAAGATTGAGGCGGTGATGAGCTGGAAGGTTCCTAAGTCTGTTCATGAGGTCCGTAGTTTCCTTGGTTTGGCGGGATACTACCGAAGGTTTGTGGATGGTTTTTCCAAGATTGCTGCTCCTTTGACGAAGCTGTTGCAAAAGGATGTTAAGTATGAGTGGACGGAAGCGAGACAATAGGCTTTTGAGAAGCTGAAGGCGGCTTTGACGCAAGCTCCTATCTTGGTTCAGCCTGAATCAGGGAAAGAGTTTGTGGTCTATAGTGATGCATCCTATGTTGGTTTGGGGTGTGTGCTGATGCAAGAGGGTAAGGTGGTGGCTTATGCATCGCGGCAGTTGAAAGTGCATGAGCGCAATTACCCTACGCATGATATTGAGCTGGCTGCAGTGGTTTTTGCTCTGAAGATCTGGAGGCATTATCTGTATGGTGAGAAGTGTACTGTGTACACGGATCGCAAGAGTTTGAGGTATCTGATGTCACAGAAGGAGTTGAATCTTAGGCAGCGGCGTTTGTTGGAGTTGCTCAAGGATTATGATCTGACGATTAAGTATCATCCTGGAAAAGCTAATGTTGTTGCGGATGCCTTGAGTAGGAAAGTAGCTGTTGAGCTGAGGGCTATGTTTGCTAGCTTGAGCATATCGCGAGATGGTGGTCTTGTTGCTGAGTTGTAGGTGAAACCATTGTTGGTTCAGTTGATCAAGGATAAGCAGTTGCTGGATGATTCCTTGGTGTCTCATGTTCAGGATATCGCGGAGGGTAGACCTTCGGATTTCTGTTTTAATGATGATGGTGTGTTGTGTTTTGGGAGTCGGATAGTAGTGCCCAATGATGCTGAGTTGAGGCGTGCTATTCTGACTGAAGTCCATAGTAGTCCTTTTGCTATGCACCCTGGTAGTACTAAGATGTACCGTGATCTTCGTGATGAGTACTATTGGGTGGGTTTGAAGAAGGATGTTGCAGAGTTTGTGAGCAAGTGTTTGGTGTGTCAGCGAGTTAAGGCTGAACATCAGGTTCCTTCAGGGTTGTTGCAACCGTTGAAAATCCCTGAGTGGAAGTGGGAAAGGGTTACCATGGATTTTGTATCTGGTTTACCTTTGTCTCCATCGAAGAAGAATTCTGTTTGGGTGATTGTGGATCGCCTGACGAAGTGTGCGCATTTCTTACCTGTGCATACTACGTTTTCTTTGGATAAGCTGGCAGAGCTGTACATTGCTGAGATTGTGAGGGTGCATGGTGTGCCTAAGTCGATTGTGTCGGATAGGGATCCGAGGTTCACATCGCGTTTCTGGCAGTGTTTGCATCAAGCTCTGGGTACAAGGTTGCATTTCAGTACATCCTATCATCCTCAGTCGGATGGTCAGTCTGAGCGAGTTATTCAGATCTTGGAGGATATGTTGAGGTGCTGTGTGATTGAGTTCCAAGGTTCTTGGGAGAAGCATCTGCCTTTGGTTGAGTTCGCTTATAACAACAGTTATCAGGCGAGTATACAGATGGCACCTTATGAGGCTCTGTATGGGAGGAAGTGTAGGACTCCTCTTTGTTGGGCTGAAACTGGTCAAAAGTTGGTTTCGATGCCGGCTTTGTTGAAAGGGACCACCGAGAAGGTGAAGCTCATTTGTGAGCGGTTGAAGGCTGCCTCTGATCGGCAAAAGTCTTACGCGGATTTGAAGCGTAAGGAGATAGAGTATGCGGTGGGTGACCGTGTGTTCTTGAAGGTTTCGCCTTGGAAGAAGGTGATGAGGTTTGGCCGAAAAGGTAAGTTGAGCCCTAGGTACATTGGACCATATGAGTTTATTGAGCGTGTGGGTCCTGATGCGTATCAGTTGAGGTTACCTCAAGAGTTGGAGAAGATTCATGATGTGTTCCATGTTTCTATGCTCCGGAAGTATAGATCTGATCCTTCGCATGTGATGCCTGTGGAGGAAGTGGAATTGAATCCGGATTTGACCTATGATGAGGAACCGGTGAAGGTTCTGGATTCGGATAGCAAGGTTCTTCGTGGCAAGACCATTGAGTTGGTGAAGGTGCTGTGGAAGCATCGAGGTGTTGAGGAAGCCACGTGGGAGCGGAAGGAAGACATGCTGAAGCAGTTTCCTTATCTCTTTCCTTCAGGTAAATTTCGAGGACGAAATTTCTTAAGGGGGGGGAGAGTTGTAATGCCCCGGTTTTGGGCTTAGTAGTTTTGGGCGTTGACCGGTTTGGTCAAAGTGCTGTTCGAATCCAAAGAGGTGAAATTAGGAAATCCTAGTTCGGGTTGCATTAAAAATATGGAAAAATGTTCTAAAATCATCTTTTAATATAATTAAGTGAACTGTGAAATCAATTTTGGAAAATGAGTTTTGGAAGGGTGACATTTTGGCTAGTGACCAAAATGTAATTTTTGAAAGTTTGGTGACTGTTTTCGAAAGGGTTGAAACTTTGAATCTTTAAGGTGCTATTAATCCAAAAGTAGTTTCTCCAGATTTTTCTAAGATATTTTGAGATATATTCTGATTTTAAAAGATGTCAAAAGAGGAGGGAAAGCCATTTTGGCTATTTTGTTAACTAACTTTCCAATTTTCTTTCTCTCATTTTCTCTCAACCCAAACACTTTCTTTCCAGAGAATTGTTTCTGATTTTCTCACCTAAATCTCTCCTTTCAACTCTCTTTTGATTCCTAATCAACATATCTACAAAACCTCATCATTTGCTACTTGATTCATCAAGGTTTTTGATTCCAAAAAGAGGAGAAACTCAAGTTTGGAGGTAAGAACGTCCTTCTCCTCTAAACTATCAGTTCTTTACTGAAATTCCTAAGTTTTCAATCCTTAATTGATGTTTTATTAACGGCTTTTGAGTTGAGAAATGGATCTTGGCTTATAATGCAAGATTTGGTGATTTTTGGTGATTTTCGTTTGATCTGATAAATCTGTGATTTGAGATGTGTTTTTGATGATATTTGAACTCTAAATTGATAAGGAATTGAGTTTTGATTAATGCAATCCCGGATAGGTTGAGTTTCCTAAGTTTAGCTTGTGTTTCTTGGTTGTTTTTGAGGTGATCTTGTGGATCTGGTGTTGCTGGAGGTATAAGGATGTTATTAGGCTCTTTTTAGATGTTAAATGATGTTAAAGGATGTTAGGTTTTGATGGTTTATGGCTGGGCTTTGTTGAGAAGTGGTTTGGATGCATTTTCGGTTGTGTTTGGTAGCCGAAAATGGAGTGTGGATGAGAGCAGCGAGTTTAGGTGCTTTCATTGAAGCAATTAATGCATGATGATGCATTAATCCTCTGCTTTGATGTGTTAAAACAGGGGAGGCATCTTTGGATCCCAGAGTTGTTGATCCGAAAGCTTGATTTGGTGCTTCGGCAAGAGGCGAAGTGGAATCGGTGAGTGAAAATGGTTTTCGGCTTTGAAACCAATGTCTTGGGAGCTTAGTTTAAGTCTAAACAACTTTGCTAAGCTCAAGTGTAAGTTTTCGGAAATACTCTCTAGTGGTGGCCATGATTTTGTTGTGATGCAATGTGGTTTATTGCATGATTTAAATACTGTTTTGAAAGCATGATTTAGCATGGTATTTGCTGTTTTTGTAAGCCATATGTTGAAGGAAGCTCAAGGTAAGAGTTCCTTGTTTTTGTACATTGATTAAATGTGGTTTGATGCTTTTAAATGCATGATGAATATGGCTTGGTTTAATGCTTTAAAACAGTGTATAAATTGATGATAATGATGTATATTGGCAAGTGATGTTTTGAAAAGGTTAAGGTCACTAAGGTGGTTAAAAGTCCTTGAGTGAGCCTTGTTTACTTAAGAACATCAAGGTGGTTAAAAGTCCTTGGATGGTTTTTGTTATGGACACAAAGGTGGTTAAAAGTCCTTGTGTGATCCTTTCAATGGTGTTTAAAAGTCCATGGGGCCATGGTGTTTAAAAGTCCATGGGGCCAAGGTGTTTAAAAGTCCTTGGGGCCAAGGTGTTTAAAAGTCCTTGGGGTGAAACTTGATACGGACACAAAGGTGGTTAAAAGTCCTTGTGTGGTCCTTTCTATGGTGGTTAAAAGTCCATGGGCCAAGGTGTTTAAAAGTCCTTGGGGCCAAGGTGTTTAAAAGTCCTTGGGGTGAAAGTTGATGAACTTGTTTTTAAAGAAATGGAACTTATCACTTGTGGCCAATATGACATGTTATGATATGAAGCATGAGATGCTTGTTTTAAGTATGCTTTTGAGCATGAGCAATTGATGATTTGAAGCATGATTTATAAATGTTTTATAAATGCATTATTGAATGGTTTTATGAGCATTCCTCACTAAGCTTTTGCTTACGCTCTCTTTTGTTTTCTTAATTCAATAATGCAGAACATTAGAGTACCTTGAGGGCAGCAAGAAGGGCAAGCAATCAAGTGAAAGTAAAGCTCAAAGTATGGAAGGTTTCTTAAGTACATTTCTAGATTTTGGTAATTTGGCAATGGGGGACCTATGTGAATGTTTTGGGAGAGGTATTGAACTCCCTAAGTATGTTTAATGTTGATGAGAATGCTGGTTTTAGTGTTTGGCCTTTATATGCTTGAATTGGAAGTTTATGCTTGTATGGCTTGCTTGTGTAGGAAGCATGCCTATAGATTTGGGGCTTTTCGTATATGATGTTGTTTTGATGAATTGTTGATGCAAGTATGTCTTATATATGTTGAATTGCATGCTGGTAAAGTTTGGTAGCATTTGGAGCATGATTGGATGTTTAATTGCATGTTTAAGAATGCATTTTGGGGGAATCTGTGCAGGGTGTTTCGGAACAGTATCACCCGTTTCGGAACAGGTGCCTTAAACAAGCCCAGGCGTCCGAAACGGGAGGGACCGTTCCGAAACGGTTTGGCTACTACCAGCCCGTGTTGCGGTACGCGTTGCGGAACGGCCCCGCGTTTCGAAACGAGCTCTGCCTGTTTCGGAACGGGTGACCGTTGGGGGCTGACATTGGCAGTTAAATGTTTTGAAATGTTTGCATTTTGGTCCTGAATCTTGTATGTGCAATTGTATGAGTTTGGGAAGTCCTTTTGAGCTGAAATTTCACAGTGAAGCATGAAACTTGACTAATTACAAGCTGGTAACTTTAATTTGGGTTAAGTCCTCACATTTATCAGAAATTACAATTTGGTCCCTAAAGTTGTAATTTGTTCAATTGGGTCTCTGTTTTATCTCTGATGTTTGTGATCTTTGAGTATGATGTTTGTGTGATCACAATTAGGGCTAATGTGCATCTAGACAAGATTAAAAAGAAAAAAAAGGGTCGTTAATCAAGGTTGACTTTCGGGTTGACTTTGGTTTTCCCCGTGTGACTTTCTTAATTCGGGTCAACCGTCTAGGCCGGGTTAAGGGGGTTACAATACGTGAATTCCTACGCTTCGCCAATATGATTAATATCAATACACATCCATCGGCCTCGCCAAATCAATATAGGTCGTAGCCTTAGGATCGTAGTCCACCCGTACAATGAGCTCATGAATTCTATGGCATGCCAATTGTATCCATTGTCCATTCAAATCCAAAGTTTCAATGTTTGTTTCCATATTCAATGTTCAATGAGAATTTCAATGACCAATGACTTCAATATTATCAATAGCAAACGTGTTTCATTAACAATATGTCGTGTTTCAATGGCAATGTCAATATCAAAATCCGATGATTTCTTTGCACTATTCCAATAACACTAACCATATCGATGACAATGCATGATAGTGATGCAAATAACTACGTCTGATATTCAATAACAACTTACCGACACTTATCAATGAATCCGATTAACAATCCAATGCGACTTCTTAAATGATATTGATAGCGATATAATTGAAAACATCAATAAAATATTCGGGAAGGCTTCTCGCCTAATCACGAGAATCCGACTACACTCACCTTAGAATCTGATGCTCCTACGTCTCTCGGATGATAACTCCCTTGTTCCTAGCATTCGGTGAATTTGATGGATGTTCCCTTTCGTTGTCTTGAGCTAGGAAATCAATAGGAAGACTATTAGGATCAATGATACGATATCAAAACCAATATAACAATATCAAAATCGATATTCAATTTCAATATAGATGACAACAATGAGTTATCCATGGATGGTCAAAACCCTAGCTTTAGATTAAACTCAATACATCCATGGAATCCAATAACCGATTGAGGACTATAGCTTACCCGATCGATAGCAATGATATGATATCAATAAGATGAAGGAAAAGCAAAGCTTAAAGATATCCTAAATGAAGGTGTATTCTTCAAGGAAGAAGATGATTAAGAATGAGGTGTTTGCTTTCAATATTTCAGGTATGTCTCTTGTTCCCTTTTTGCTTATCGATTCTTTTCTTTTATTGTAAATTCTTAACTGATAGCTTTCCTTCAATTGAAGGAAAGCTCACAAATTGATCCACGTAGGTGGAATTATAATTGTCGAGGGGCTAATCGCAAGAATAGTCCCTCAACTCTCATTGTACTATAGTTTTACTCTTCAACTTGCATTTTTCTCAAATTAGCCACTATATAGGTTTCAATATTATTCGATAGTCCAATGACAATATTTTAGCTCATATAGAGTCTGATATCAATAATTAGCTAGTCGTTACAATATTTAGACCTTATCAATGTGAAAATTCTGATCACAAGAACCTAATTCTGATTAGGCCAGATTTTGGGGTGTTACAATGTCTTAAAGGGAATTGAATCTTAGGCAGCATCGATGGATGGAGTTGCTGAAGGATTACGATCTTACGATCGAGTATCACCCTAGGAATGCCAATGTGGTGGCTGATGCTTTGAGACATAAGGTTGCAGTGGAGTTGAGAGCGATGTTTGCTCATTTGAGTTTGTCTCATGATGGTGGCTTGGTGGCCGAGCTTCAGGTTAAACCATCTTTGATTGGATTCATTAAGGAAAAGTAGTTGCTTGATGATTCTTTGGTTCCGCATGTTATGAACATATGGGAGGGTAATCCCTCATATTACAGTTTCAATGGTGATGGTGTCTTGTGTTTTAAAGGTCAGGTAGTTGTGCCAAAGGATGTTGAGCTGAGGCGCACTATCTTGACGGAATCTCACAATAGTCCTTTTGCCATGCATCCTGGTAGTACTAAGATGTATCGGGGGTTGCGAGATGAGTACTACTGGGTGGGCTTGAAAAAGGATGTGCCAGAGTTTGTTAGCAAGTGTTTGGTGTGTCAGCGTGTGAAAGCTGAACATCAGTTTCCATCCGGTCTGTTGCAGCCTTTAAGGATTCTAGAGTCGAAATGGGTGAGGATCGCGGTGGATTTTGTGACGGGTTTGCCTTTGACACTGTCAAAGAATAATTCTATGTGGGTGATCGTTGATAGGTTGACAAAGTGTGCACATTTTCTGTCTGTGCATACTACGTTTACCCTGGATAAGTTGGAAGGGCTTTATGTTGCAGAGGTTGTGTGGTTGCATGGTGTTTCTAATTCTATAGTTTTAGATAGGGATCCACAATTCACATCGAGGTTCTGGGATTGTTTTCATCGAGCCTTGGGCACGAGGTTGAGTTTTAGCACGTCTTATCATCCTTTGATGGATGGTCAGTCGGAGCGAATTATTCAGGTGTTGGAGGATATGCTCCGGTGTGTGATTGATTTCCAAGGTTCGTGGGACAAGTTGTTGCCACTGGTAGAGTTCGCCTATAATAATAGCTATCAGGCGAGCATACAAATGGAACCGTACGAGGCTTTGTATGGTCGGAAGTGTCGTACACCCGTGTGTTGGGCATAAGTGGGGAAAAAGCCGGTTCCTTTGTCGGATATGCTCAAGAATATAACCGATAAGGTGAAGCTCATTTGTGATAATCTAAAGGAGGCTTCGGATCATCAGAAGTCTTACTTGAATTTGAAGCGTAAAGAAATTGATTTTGAGGTTGGTGAGAAAATTTTCTTGGAAGTTTCACCTTGGAAGAAAGTGATGAGGTTCAGTCGAAAGGGCAAGTTGAGCCTGAGGTTTATTGGACCTTATGAGGTGCTTGAGAGGATTGGCCTTGTTGCGTATAGGTTTCAGTTACCGCCGGAGTTGGAGAAAATAGATGTTGATTTCCATGTATCAATGCTTATGAGGTATCGTTCGAATCCTTTGCATGTGTTTTCGGTTGAGGAAGTGGAGTTGAATTCGGATTTATCTTATGATGAGGAACCGGTAGAGATCTTTGATTTGGATAGTAAGGTGCTTCGCAGAGAGACCATTGAGTTAGTGAAGGTGCTTTGGATACACCAAGGTGTCGAAGAAACGACATGAAAAAGGAAGGAAGATATGAAAAAGCAGTTTCCCTATCTCTTTCCACCAAGTAAATTTTGAGGACGAAATTTCTTAAGTGAGGGAGAGTTGTAACGCCCCGGTTTTGGGCATAGGTGTTAGCTGGGTTTTGTTAGGCGTTTTGGTTCGAACCAGTTTAGTGGTCTAGTCTAGTTTCGGGAATTGATTAAATCAAAATGTTTTGGTTGGATAAAAATTATAACCCACTTAGCCCGGCCTAGACGTCCGACCCGAACTAATGAGATTACACAGGGAAAACTAAAGCCAACTCGTTAAAGCCGACTTCGATTAACGACCCTTTTTTTCTTTTTATCTTCTCTAGATGCAGTTTAAAACTCTATGTGATTAACAAAACATTTAGAAAGAATCGGGGCAGCAAACGGATAGCGTTTAGGGGTTCAATTGAACATTTAAAGCTTTTAGGGACCAAAACGTAATTTCTGTAAATTATAGGGACCTTTCAAATTTTAAGGTTACCAACCTTTAATTAATCATAAAACATGCTTCTCTGACTAATTTCAACACAAACTAACCATCCAAACCCATTCAATTGCATACACAAAGTTTAGGGACTAAATGTAACATTTCAGACTCTAAAAGATTCCATTTAACTAAATTAACGGTTATGTATCGGTACACCTACAGCCCTTATCGATACTCGGGAAGACAGTAACCAAAGTTTGAGAGAGGGTATCGATATCCTTCCCCGACTATCGGTACACGTGTGCATTATGCATAGGGGGATCGATACACTTCCAAGTCGTATTGATACAGTTCCAAATCATATAGATACACCTGCACCAATCTGGCCAAAATTAGCCTATGAGTATCGATACTAAGGCCCGAGTATCGATACCCATGCCACAAGTGCACAAGGAATAGACTCTTAAATGCATCAATCATCATCCGATCACACCCATAACTCATAAACATGCATATATAATCACATCAAACATATATGCATCACAAACTAGCAACATAACAAGCATTGGGAACATAAATTCATATTGAACAAGCAACTAATAAAACATGCCTTCAACCACAAACCGAAACATGACCAAAACACCAATTAAAGGTCCAAAAACCACATATAGGCCAATTACAATATCACAAATGCATAATAAACTTGCTTAAAATAAGAAAATACCACAACAACACTATTTAAAGCATTGGATACCCCCATTGCCCTTATTACACTAGTTCAAGTATGCAACATACTTTTAGCAAAATGTCTTGGTGTGATTCCTCAAAGATGCTGCCTCAAATAGTCTTGTAACGCCCTGGTTTTAGGCCTAGATGTTTTAGACATCGGATCGGACCGGTCGGAAACGGTTCGAATCGCGTTAGGTGATTTAGGGAAAACAAGGATCTGGATAGGATAAAAATATGGTAAAAATTGCTAAAATCCTCTAAAATCATGTTTAAGAGATTGGTCAAATCAATTTTACAAAATTGACTTTGGAAGTGGTACATTTTGGGTAGTGACCAAAATGTAAAGTTTCAAAAATGTGGAAAAGTGTAATTTTAAAAGAGGAGCCAAAATCTTAGAATATTTAGGGAGCTTTATGGCAATTTAGCCTTTCCTTAATTTGACATGTGTTTAAAATGATTTGTAAACTAATTGATTTTAAAAGGCTTTTATTTATTTAATTAATTAGATAGTTAATTTCTGAGATTTTAATCACGTAACTACCCTTCTCTTCTCATTTTCAGCCAAACACCATTCTAAATAATTTTCTCCAGATTTCTTTTCTCCCAAACACTCTCCCTTTGGTTTCTAAACAAATCTCAAGAGTTCTCTTCAAATTCTTCAAGATTTCTTAAGGAAAAACTTGTCAATCATTGAAGAAGGAAAAGATTAGAGGTAAATCCCGTTCTCAACCTTCAATCAGGTTCTTTTTTGAAATTCCCAAGATCTTTGGCTTCTAACTATTGGTTTTGGTTTTCATTATAGTTTTGATTTGAGATCAAAATCTTGCAAAAATATGAGTAAAATCTTGATTTTCAGATTGATATTGATGAGTTCTATTTTGGATTGGGTTTAATTGAGTTTTGAGTTGATTATTATGTTGAAAAAGGGTTTTGATAATATAGATCTCGAAATCCTTGAGATCCTTGCATTTATTGATGGTTTTAGTTGGGTTTTGTGGTGAAATGTTGAGGTTATGCTTGCTGGAGGTATAATGATGGGTTTAGGTTGTGTTTAGATGTGTTTTGATGCTTATAAATGGTTGAAAGTGATGTATGTTGGCTGGGCTTGGTTTAGGAAGCAATTGATTTAATTTTCTGTTGTTTCAGATGGGTGAATTGGTGTAGTTTGTGTGAGCAACGAGTTTGTGTTTAGTTGCTGGTGTTGAAATGCATTTTAATGCATTTGGATCTCTGTTTTTGTGATAAAAAAAGGGGATCTCAATCCAGGAGCAAACGAGATGTTTTTGGAGGCTCCGGAAGGGTGATTTTTGTGTCGGCGAGCAAGGTTTCACGTATTGGTGAGTGGAAATGGATTTTACAGCTTTGTAACGCTTTGATCGTGGTCTTGGGAGCTTAGTGTAAGTTTGAAACACTTAGCTAAGCTCAAGAGTAAGTGATTCGAAAGCCTCTCTCAGAATGTGCTATGTTTTTGTTAGAAAATGCACTTGAGTTAAATGTGATTTTATTTATTGTTTTAAAGCATGTTTTGAGCATTGATAATGCTGGTGTTTAATGCCATTTGTTAAGGATGAACTTGGTAGGTGATCCTTGGATAAATGAAATGCATGCACTTGAGTTTAAGCATGTTTATGCTTGTGAAAATGGCATTGTGATTTATGCTTGTAAAATAGTGGAATAATGATGATAAATGATTATATTGGCAAGTGATGGATATGGTCCTTGGTTACTTTAATCGGATATAGTTAGTCGGCTATAGGATTGGGTGCACCGTGAATAAAGTCGCCTTGGATGTCGAGGGGTTGTGATTTTGCCGTAATCTCCATCCAAGCACTCTAACGATTGAGGCTAAGATCACAATGGATGATGGTTTAATCCCGTGTGTGAGTCTTGTGGTATGTGTTTCGTACTCTCGATAGTGGAATTATACAACTACCGATGAGTGATGTTGAAGGGTTGTGATTGTGCCATTAATCTCCATCACTGGTGTTGAGGGGTTGTGATTGTGCCATGTATCTCCACCATGTGTAGTCCGGTAGTATTTATGAAGCGTGTGGGACAACGCTTGTAATCCGCGTATATCCGATTGTGTCAATTGTGTTGGTTTTGATATGGTTTGAGATTAATCACTTGCGAGCCAATATAATGTTGATGATTGATGATTAAGCTTGAGATGCTTGTGAATTATGCTAGAATGCATGTGATTCTTGTGAATTATGCTAGAATGCATGTGTTTACAAATGATGATATGTTGGTTTTATAAAATGCATTGATGAAGGTTTTGTTTTTGCGATCCTAACTAAGATTTATGCTTACGCTCATTTGTTTCATCAATGCAGAGAATTGAGCTTTCAAGGCAGTCCAAGAGCAAGTGAAATCCAAGCATTTTGATCTAAGCAATGTATGTGGTTTACCTTAGTGTAATAAGAGGCAATGGGTGGGATTTCTACTCTTGTTTTGTTGGTGATGTTAACACCTTAAGTAGGGGTGAGAAAAACTCGACTCGACTCGAAAAAACCAAATAACTCGACTCGACTCGAGGGAAAAATACTCGACTCGAAATTTCATAAACTCGAATAACTCGAAAAAATTTCAAATAAAGTTTGAGTTGTAAAATGAAAATTCGAATAACTTGAATAACTCGAAACTTTTAGAAATTAGTGGATTTATTTTTAAGTTCGAGACGAGTCCCTCTATTTTTATGATATATACATACTGATATATAAAAATATGAAGAAATATTGTTACATGTGAAAAAAATATATATGTGCATATCTTATATGATTAGAGAAAGGTGTTTAAACTGGAATCAAACCCTACTATAACATGATAAATAATTACAGTTAAATTTTTATAGGAACTCGAAAACTCGACTCGACTCGACTCGACTCGAATTTCTTAAACTCGACTCGAATCGGAAAATTTTCAAATAAAGTTTGAGTTATAAAATATGACTCGTCAACTCGAATAACTTGAATTTTTTTGACTCGACTCGATCAAACGCTCACCCTTAACCTTAAGCATGTTTTGGTTTCTGATCTTGGTTTGTAAATGGTATCTAATTGGTTTACGATATTGCTTTTAGTGTTTTGACTATGCTATGGCTAGTTTCCTTAAGCATGCTTGAGTAGCTTATGCTTCACCATGGGTTGATGAGCTTGATGAGTATGTTATAATGTTTGTTGATGCTTACATGTTTAGTAGATTTATTATAGCTTGTATGTATGATCTATGCATGTTTAGATGTGATTAAAGGAGTTAAAATGACTTTTGGAAATGCATCTCTGGTATGTGTATCGATACACGGTGACAAGTATCATTACGCTAAGGCCAAAACCAAGCTTTTCAGCTTAGGTGTACCGATACGATTTGCCCACGTATCTATACGCATAGGCATATGTTTGAAGGCCATTTTGATACGGGCTTGGGTGTATCGATACCCTTTTCCCAAAGGTTGCTACTGTTGATTTGCGTATCGATACGAGGAGAAATGTATCGATACGGGTTAGTTATTTTCAGTTAATGGAATATTTTAAGTTCTGAATTTATGCATTTTGGTCCCTGAATACTGTTTGTTCAATTAGTTGAGTTTGGATGATCTGTTTGTGATGAAATTTGATATGATGACATGTTACATGATTAATTATGGATTAGTAACTTTAAAAATGGAAAAGTCCTTGTATTTTTCTGTAAATTACATTTAGGTCCCTAAAAATAAAATATTATGCAATTAAACCCCTAAATGATCTCCGATCACTATGCCATTTTCTTCTGAGTGTTTTGCTGAACACATAGGATAATATGTGCATCTATAGAAGATAAAAAGAAAAAAAGGGTCGCTAATCGAGGTTGACTTTTATGAGTTGACTTCGGGTTTCCCCGTGTAATCTTCTTAGTTCGGGTCGGGCGTCTAGGCCAGGCTAAGGGGTTACATTTATTGATATCAGAGCCTAGTTATGAAAGAATTGGAGATAATGGTAAGTGAAATTGGTATGAATTGAAGTATGTTGTTTGAAAAAGCATGTTTCGATGAAATGTTGGAGCTTAAGCCATGTTTGATTGTTGAGAATCATATGGGAGTTAAATGTGATTGTATGATGATGATGTGATGAGGTTATGTGCTGATTTTGGATGACGTATAGCATGATGATCATGATATGCTTGAGGGAAATTGGGGTGCCCATTGCCTTATTACACTAGTTAAATGTTCTTGTGAACTTGGATCCTTGCTTGTGGCTGGCCTAAATGGTTTGATTTGTTTTTTGTTTTTATGCCTTGTTAAAAATAGAACTATGGGTTGTTGAGTATGTAAAAGTTCTATAATTTACCCCCTATTTAACCCATATTTTTGCTGCATTCAAGCATAATTCATTGCATTTAGGTTAGATTTCAATTATACATCACTAATATATTAAATGGCACAGTTTCTACTGAAATTGGTTACTTTTGCAGGCAGCTGCTGTAGCAGATGAAGAAGCAGATGCTGGGCAGTAATGCAACAGAGCTGGAACTGGATATGCAGACGAGGAGGACGATGCTGCCATGGCCGCTGCCGTGGCTGCCAAGGACGACAACAGTGGCGAAGAGAAGAAGCAAAGTGGGCCCCGATAGAAAGAGAAAATTAAGCTCGTCTGTCGTGGAGCACCCTTATATTTTTCCAAGCCCTAGATCAGAATGAAGGCCAAGCCCAAAGTTCAAGGAAGAAACTCCAAGCAAGAAGGAAGGACGAATTAAAGATATATTCTCTGAAGATTTAGTCTTTAATAGAGTTGTACTTTAGTTTAAACTTGTATTCTTGCCATATTAGAAAACTTGAACCCAAGGCCTATATAAAGGCATGTAATTCGACCTAGGAAAGGATATCTTCATCTCTAGCTTTCTTCCAATAACCCTAGCTGTTTTCCCCTTCTTATCATGTTCTAAACTTCCCCTAGGTCCACAGGTTGATTTGTAAAGTAGTTGCAAGGATTGCATTTGTTTTAGGAATTTTATGTTCAATGAAATAGAATTCAAGTTTGCTTATTCTGGTTTTCAACATCTTGCAAGAGTATCGGGAGAGCATTGTGAGATTATTTATTTACTTAATATCGGGAGAGTTAAGTATACGAAAGGAAAAAGTGCGGGTTCTCCAGTTTATGATTGAACTATCTCGGACCTAGGGATAGGACGAGGTTAAGTGGCTTAGGAAGAATTCAACAATATCGGTGTTCATCCTTCGATTCACGCCGGGAGGTATCATCAAAGACGTGTTCATCGACAGACTTGGACCTAGGGATAGGCCAAGGTAGCAGGGATTCTTGCCAAGCTTGAAGTACATAGTTGTGTGATTGCTGCCGCGATAGGCACGACGATAGAACAGATATTCCCAGACTTTTCAACACATACACTACGGAGCAATTCAATACCGGCCGGGGACTGGCAACATATACCTTTTAAATTGCGATATTGTTCAACCTATACCTTGGCCTACTACCTTTCACAATGTCTATCCCTTTCAACCTATACCTTTCACAAGGTCTGTTACTTGGATTGCCTGTTGAACAATCCAAGTAAAAACAAAAGATCTGTGAGGAAAAGAACCTGAGCACTAGTTAGATCCCAAACTTGTTTTTGGCAGGTGAATCCAAGTAAAAACTTGTTCCCAGACTTGTTACTTGGATTGTTCAACCTATACCTTTCACAAGGTCTTTTCTTTGCGTATGCACAGATCTCAATGAGGAAAAGAACCTGAGCACCAGTTAGATCCTGAAATCGAATGAATGTACAATCTCACGAAAAGAGTTCGTTACCTTGTTGAAAGAAACGAATACCTAGAGGAGCAATTAGAAGCAATGGTGAACGAAAGACGCGAAGAAAGAAGGAACGACCAAAGGAATCCCCATGATAATGTAAATCATGTCGGAGACAGAGGGAACGATCCACCTACCGACCCTCCTGTCGCTGTCGCACGCCGGTCATGCCGAGACTACATGCTCAATGATCATGTAGAACTAGAGACAACCCTGCCAGACGTAGATGTTGACAACTTTGAGCTGAAACATGTTATGTTTAGTATGATTAACAACGCTGGCCAATTTAGTGGTGCTGCTACAGAGGATGCTAGGGAGCATCTGAAAACGTTCCAGGAAATCTGTGGTTCGTTTAGACTACCAGGAGTTAATCCGGAGATACTGAGGCTTCGGTTATTTCCTCCTTCATTGAGGGTCAGGGCAAAGACTTGGTGGAATAAACTAACGTCGGGTTCAATACGAACTTGAGCAGATTTAACTCGTGAATTTTTGTCTCGTTTTAACCCTTCACACTTATCTGAGCGATTACGTAACGAAATTGCTACTTTCCAACAGGAAGATGACGAGCTAATGCACGAAGCCTGGGACATATTTACCACTCTTTTAAGGAACTGCCCGATGCATGGATTCCCCGAACCAGGTAACTAAATTCTATAATGCTGCTAATTTACAAACTCGTATAAGAATTGATTCAGCATCGAATGGATTACTGCTGGACAAAGATCCAGATGAGGCAATGGCAGTATTGAAAAATCTGGCGAAGAATGAGGAACAATTTCCTACAGTAAGAAGAGGGGGTAAACGAGTTCTAGCTGTAAAAGGTTATGAGGCCGACAATTCTTTAAAATCACAGGTGGCATATCTCACTAAGGCAATGAAAAAGCTATTGAAAGAAGATTCACAGCCTGTCTACTCTGCTGAAGAGGTATGCGAGACTTGCGATGGAAATCACAGTTTGAAGGAGTGTCCGTTACAGTTAGAAGAAGGGATGTATGTTGGGAACTACAATAAATAGAATTATAACTCCAACAACTACAATCCCAACTGGAGAAAGGATCCCAAGTTCTCTTGGAGCAATCCTAATAATGCCCTAAATCCTCAAGCACAGAACACACAGAATCAGGGGGACCTAGATTACTGACTCGGCAGCAACCGCAGTAGCAGCAGCATCAACCACCAGCTACCACGACTAGAATACTGGAACAGACTTTGGCTACATTTATGTCTCAAACAGGAACCTACATTGAGAACATGAATCACGTTGTCAAGAAGACGGAAACATTCATGGATAAAATAGAGATGCAGATGACCAATCATGAAGCTACTCTTAAATCATTGGAGACACAAATGGGTCAGGTTTCCCAGCATATTAAACCGAGGTAGAATGGAGGATTTCCTAGCGATACTGAAAACGTTAGACAACCCACACATGAGCAGTGTAAAGCCATCACTACTAGGAGTAGGAATAAATTACCAGGGCTAGAGAAGGAAGCTGAATATGTTAAGGAACCAGCGTTGGAGTCACCTGCCGAGAACGCTGCCGCGACAGATTATAAGCAGCCTGTTGTCGATGAACCTGTCACGACAGTAGAAGGTACAGAGAAGAAAAATGAAGAACCTAAACCTCCTCAGATCCGAATGCAGTGGGAAGGACGTATTTGTGATTATCGTCCTCCACCTCCTTTTCCTCAGTGATTACAGAAATTGAAACATGAATCACAGCTTAAGAAAATTTATGATATTTTTAAGCAGGTCCATATCAATATTCCGCTGTTGGATGCTATAAAGGAGATGTCGGGTTATGCCAAATTTCTCAAGGATGTCATGTCAAAGAAATCTAGACTTGGGGAATTTCAAGCGATTAAGATGACAGAAGGATGCATGAGTATTCTGCACAAGCATCAACCCCAGAAGAAGAAAGATTCGGGGAGCTTCATCATACCATGCATAATCGGAGACAAATTTGTGGGTAAGGCACTTTGTGATCTTGGTGCTAGCATAAATTTAATGCCCAAATATTTTTTTCAAAAATTAGGTATTGGAAAAGCTCGGCCCACAACAGTAGTACTGCAGCTGGCAGACCGCTCTTACGTTCACCTAGAAGGAAAAATTGAAGATATTCTGGTAATAGTGGATAAATTTATTTTTCCTGCTGACTTTCTTGTTTTAGATTGTGAAGCAGATGAAAATGCACCAATCTTCCTGGGGCGACCCTTCTTAGCCACAGGAAGATCACTAATTGATGTGGAAAAAGGAGAACTCACTATGAGAGTGAACGATTAAGAAATCAAGCTGAATGTTCTCCAAGCAATGAAACATGCTGATGCAGAACAAGAGTGCAAGGCCATCACTGAAATTACTCTTGACCAACCCTGCATCAGGTCGGGCTGCCACGACATCAAAATTGACCACTGCCCCAGCAGCCATTTAGAAGACTGTCACGACAGCACCGACGACAGTAGCTCCTCAGAATCTGATACACCTGATACTGAAGATCAAGAGGAGGTAAATTGGATAGGCAATCGTCCAAGTAAGTTGTTCGAGCCCTTAAACTACACATCGGATAACCATATAATTTAAAAGGCATCAACTGTTGAGCCCCATGTTCTAGATCTTAAGCCTCTGCAAAGGCAGCTAAAATATGTTTTCCTTGGTTTAAATGATACGTTGCCCGTAATCATCTCTTCCAAGTTGATGCAGGCACAAGAACAACAGCTGATAGGGATGTTGTAGCAGCACAAAAAGGCTATTGGATGGATGATAGCTGATATTCAAGGCATCAGTCCGGCACTATGCATGCATAAAATCCTTTCAGAGGATGATCATAAGCCAACCATTGATGCACAAAGACGTCTGAACGAGGCTATGCGAGAAGTGGTGCGTAAGGAGATCATAAAATGGCTAGATGCTGGAATAATCTATGCCATCTCGGATAGCAAGTGGGTGAGCCCGGTGCATTGCATTCCTAAGAAAGGAGGAATAACCGTGGTAACCAACGAAGAAGACGAGCTAATCCCTACCAGGACTGTGACCGGTTGGAGGGTTTGTATGGACTACCGGGAGCTTAACAAAGCTACGCGGAAGGACCACTTCCCCTTGCCCTTTATTGATCAAATGCTTGATAGATTAGCGGGTAAACCTTACTATTGTTTTCTTGATGGTTACTCAGGTTATAATCAAATAGCCATCGCACTGGAAGATCAAGAAAAGACGACGTTCACATGCCCTTACGGTACTTATGCTTTTCGAAGGATGCCATTTGGACTTTGTAATGCACCAGCCACCTTTCAAAGGTGCATGATGGCAATATTCTCCGATATGGTGGAGGATTTCCTGGGGATATTCATGGATGATTTTTCAGTCTTTGGAGACAACTTTGAAAGCTACCTAGGCAACCTGCAGAAAGTGCTCGGGAGATGCGAAAAAGCAAACTTGGTATTGAACTGGGAAAAGTGTCACTTCATGGTGGATGAAGGGATAGTCCTTGGCCATAAAATTAGCTGCCGCGGCATAGAAGTCGACAGAGCTAAGATCGAGGTAATCGAAAAGCTACCACCACCCACCACAGTCAAGGGAATTAGAAGTTTCTTAGGGCATGTTGGTTTTTATCGGAGGTTCATCGCGAACTTTTCGAAGATCACCAAACCCTTATGCCATCTTCCGAAGCAGAACCGTCCCTTCGACTTCAACGCTGCCAAACCCTTATGCCATCTTCTGGAGCAAAATCGCCCCTTCGACTTCAACACTGAATATGCTGAGGCATTCAAGGTTATGAAAGAAAAGCTGGTAACAGCCCCAATAGTACAGCCACCAGATTGGAAACTACCATTCGAGATCATGTGTGATGCTAGTGACTATACTGTCGGGGCAGCACTTGGGCAGAGAAAAGACAAGCTCTTTCATGTCATATACTATGCCAGCAAAACAGTGAACGACACCCAAGTGAACTACACCACAACAGAGAAGGAACTGTTAGTTGTGGTGTTCTCTATTGACAAGTTCCGTTCTTATATACTTGGAACGAAGGTCATAGTCCACACAGAACACTCTGCATTGAAGTATATGTTCACCATAAAGGATGCAAAGCCTAGATTGATACGTTGGATTCTGCTACTGCAAGAGTTCGACCTTGAAATCAAGGACAAAAAGGAAACATAGAATCAAGTTGCAGATCACTTATCAAGGTTAGAAAAGGGAAAGAGTCTACCGGCAGACGAGACACACATACCAGAGACCTTCCCTGACGAGCAGCTGTTTGCTGCCACAAGGACTGCCGCGACAGCCATGGCGACAGGTAAGTTTTCTGAACTCCCCTGGTATGCTGATTTCGTTAATTTTTTAGTTAGCGGAATAACTCCTCCTGACCTTAATTATCAAGCTATGAAGAGGTTCCAAAATGATGTTAAGCATTATTATTGGGACGAACCTCTTCTTTTCAAATATTGTGCTGATCAGGTTATAAGGAGATGTGTACCACAGGATGAACATGAAGCTATACTACATCACTGTCATGCTTCACATTATGGAGGACACTTAGGAGGTAACAAAACTGCTGCCAAGGTTTTTGCAGTCGGGATTTTATTGGTCGTCACTGTTCAAGGATGCCCAAACATTCTACAAAAATTGTGACAAGTGTCAATGGACTGGAAATATCTCAAGGAGACATGAGATGCCGCTGCAAAATATTCTTGAAGTCGAGATCGTCGACATTTGGGGGATAGATTTTATGGGACCATTCCCAACATCATGTGGGAACTTGTATATCCTCCTGCAGTGGACTATATGTCCAAATGGGTTGAAGCGATCGCCACTCAGAAAAATGATGCCAAGACGGTTCAGAGGTTTTTGCATAAAAACATTTTTTCCAGATTCGGCATCCCTAAGGCGATCATCAGTGATGAAAGGATGCATTTCGACAATAGGGTTACAGCTGCTGCCTTGAAAAAGTATGGTGTCAAACATCGGATGGCAACAACATACCACCCTCAGACCAATGGACAGGTTGAAATATCCAACAGAGAGGTTAAGAACATTCTTGAAAAGATGGTTAAGCCAACTCGGAAGGACTGGTCTCTACACCTCAATGATGCATTATGGGCCTACAGAACAACATTTAAAACTCCATTGTGAATGTCCCCCTATCGGTTGATTTATGGGAAAACATGCTATTTACCTATCGAGATTGAGCACAGAGCATACTAGACATCAAGGCAGTGAATATGGACTTGGAAAAAGCAGGACAGAAAAGGCTACTTGATTTGAATGAACTCGAAGAAATTCGAACAATGGCCTATGACAACGCAAGAATCTACAAAGACAAAACCAAGAACTGGCATGACAAGAAGTTGCTGCCACGACAGTTCTGCTCAGGGCAGCTTGTGTTGTTGTTCAATTCTAGATTGAAGCTCTTCCCAGGGAAGCTGAAATCCAAATGGTTTGGCCCATTCCAAGTGGTGCAGGTTTTTCCCCACGGTGCCATAACAATCCGATCTTTAAAAGACGGGCACCAATTCAAAGTCAATGGACAACGATTAAAGCATTATTAGGGGACTGAAGCCCCAAGAATGTAGGAAGTGGTTACCTTAGGAGATGCCCCTCCTGGCATCCCTAATTTAACCTAAGTTTTATTTTTATTTTTTTATTATTTATTATTTATATATTAGGTAATTAGAATTATTTTATTTTTAGGAAATAACGTTTTTATTTTTATTTTTAGGAAATAAAGGAGACAAGGAGAAGAGGATAAGTGAATTCAGCCCACCATCTTTCCATCAGCCTAAAAAGCCAAACTATGGAGCCTACCGTTACAGCTGCCACGACAGACGCGGAAAATCTAGCCTGTCGACACGCTGTCACGGACGCGTCAGAAACCACGTAACAGCTGGCCCCGTTATTCGTGCCTACCGTTACAGCTCCAACGGGTAGCAAACTCTCCCCTATATAAACCCTGTTTTACTATTCATTTTTCACTCACTTCTACTCCCTCTACTTGTTTTCTCTAGAATTTTTATTTGCTTTCATTTTCTTACACAATCCTTGCAACATGTCTTCCAGAAACACCCGCCGAAGCTTTGCCTCAGGATCTGCCCCGACAGCATCGACTCCACGATCTTTGTAGATCCGTGATATGTGGGAGGAGAAAGGTTTTATTTACAATTCGAAAACGGGGAACCTGGGGTTGCAGTCGTTCATAGCTAGAAAAATCAGAGCCCTGAAGTGGCAGATATTCGCGGAACAGCCAAAGGAGATGAACGTGACTCTTGTCTGGGATTTTTATGATGCCATCAGCAGCAGGAACGCGACAGCAGTCACAGTCCGAGGGAAAGAGGTGCCCTTCGAGCTCGAGTACATCAACACACTCTACGGGTTCTATGTAGGCAGAAACGAAGATGGCCATAAACAATTTCTCAAGAGTCTAGAGCCTGCCGACTACGACGCTGTGATGGTAGAACTCACAGACAAGGGTACAGAGTGGAACACAGATCCGAAAAACCCAAGGACGGTGAAGAGAGTCCAGGTCACCCCGGGGGCCAAGCTTTGGAACGCTTTCATAAAAAACCGGATTATGCCCTCCTCTCACAATACAACAGTCGACCAACCCAGGTTAGCCCCCATCCATTCTATATTACATGAGAGGCCGATTAACATTGGCAGATACGTCTAAGAGGGCATATTGGAATGCGCAAACCGATCGTCCTAACAACTCTTCTACCCATATCTCATCACTGCCCTATGTCGCGGCCACCACGTACCGGAGGCAGCCGATGATTTACGAGTTCGAGGGAAAGGCTGGACAGACAGAAACATACTTAGCCTGATGGAACTCACTGCTGCCACGCCCCTGTCGTCTTTCGACCCTACTGTCACAGCAGCAGAGCCGACAGAACCCACCGACACCGAGCCTGATGCCACAGAAACCAGGCAGCCTACAACAGCAGCACCTCCAGCTGATACATCCTCCCAGATCCTTGCTGCCATACAAAAACTGGAGGAACGGCAGCTCGGCCTCATGAGCTTCTTCCGAGATTTCACCACTGCCACAGTACACTTTATTCAAACCTCTCTTAATTTCCTCAATGTTGTATTCCCTACTTTTCCCAATCAATATTTTGCTGCCCCCACCCCTGCCCACACCCCTACACCTGCTGCCACACCCAAAAAACCATCTATTGCATCCACACCGACCCATGCCACAACAGCTGCACGCGGCAGCCGCAGAGCAGACACCTCTGCCCGAGGAACCAAGAGAAAGGACCCTGAAGACGACCTTGATAAGTATATTGCTTGTTTCTCTTCTTCTGAAATCTGGGCAGCCTCCGACAACGAGCCCTCTGTCAAGAGGAATTTTTCCAAGGAGTTCACACTAGAGAAGCGGTAGAAAACGGCAGCAGACAAGGGAAAAGAAGATAGTGGCAGCAGTAGCAGCAGCAGCGAGAGCAGCAGCAGCTCCGAGGTCCAGGTAGTGGAGAAACCTCCTCATATCTCCCCTACTCGTATTCAACCTCCAAGGGAGGCAAAAACAAAGAATAGTTCTGCCTCCCCCATCCGCCAGCCAATATCACCCAAGAAGGTCACTGCCCGTCGGCAGATCCATCTCAGCAGTAGCAGCAGCAGTGGCGACGACATCACCTAAATTTTAAATTTCTTATCTTATTTTGTTGCCTGCCTTTTTATATATTTTGTGATGTATTTTGTTTATCTCATATGTCATTTGCATTGAGGGCAATGCAACCCTCGAGTTTGGGGTGGCATCCCTCCATTAATGGGTTCTTTTAAGTTAAAAAATTGTGTCTTTTATTTAGTTTATTTTTGCTTAAAAAAATGAAAATGAAAAATTTGGCTTAAGTTTTTTAAATGAACTTACCTGCCGTGACAGCCTCTGTCATGGCAGTGCCTTTAGGACAGTTTAGGAGCAGTTTAGAGCCTTACTATAGTTCTAAAACTTAAACACCATTTGTGACTTTTATACTGCCTAGAACTCTACTAGTAAACTAGAATATGAAGCTTAGCACTTGAGTTGCCCCTAGAGGTGCCTAACATTGGCTCTAGGAAAAGAAGTTAAGAAAAATAGACTCAATACACCTAGAGGTGCCCGAAACCAGCTCTAGGAAGTTAGCTAGAGGTGCCCGAAACTGGCTCTAGTTAAACTTATGCTTGAGAAAATAGAAGCGAGTCTGCATTAAAACTAAAGGAGCCTAAGAATTGCCTCCAAAAAATGAAAATTGGCATAAAAATTCAAGTTAGAGGCTAACTATTCTATTAAACTAAGGGAGTCTGGGCATATAATTGTTCACAAGCATGCACACACTACACGAGAATTATAGCAAGGTTCCGGATGAAGCCTGAATTATCCGACAAGGTGTTGCTCACAATAGGGAATGAATGGGAGGTAAGGGAAAGTTCACTGTTTTAAGCCAAACAAAAGTAATTTATTTTTCTTGTAGGTCTGAATTGCTTGAGGGCAAGGAAAAACTTGAGTTTGGGGGTGTGCTGAGTATGTAAAAGTTCTATAATTTACCCCATATTTAACCCATATTTCTGCTGCATTCAAGCATAATTCATTGCATTTAGGTTAGATTTCAGTTATACATCACTAATATATTAAATGACACAGTTTCTACTGAAATTGGTTGCTTTTGCAGGTAGCTGCTGTAGCAGATGGAGAAGCAGATGCTGGGCGGTAATGCAACAGAGCTAGAACTGGATATGCAGACGAGGAGGACGATGCTGCCATGGCCGCTGCCGTGGCAGCCAAGGACGACAGTAGTGGCGAAGAGAAGAAGCAAAGTGGGCCCCGACAGAAAGAGAAAATTAAGCCCGTCTATCGTGGAGCACCCTTATATTTTTCCAAGCCCTAGATCAGAATGAAGGCCAAGCCCAAAGTTCAAGGAAGAAACTCCAAGCAAGAAGGAAAGACGAATTAAAGATATATTCTCTGTAGATTTAGTCTTTAATAGAGTTGTACTTTAGTTTAAACTTGTATTCTTGCCATATTAGAAAACTTGAACCCAATGCCTATATAAAGGCATGTAATTCGACCTAGGAAAGGATATTTTCATCTCTAGCTTGCTTCCCAAAACCCTAGCTGTTTTCCCCTTCTCATCATGTTCTAAACTTCCCCTAGGGCCATAGGTTCATTTGTAAAGTAGTTGCAAGGATTGCATTTGTTTTAGGAATTTTCTGTTCAATAAATAAGGCTTCAAGTTTGCTTATTCTAGTTTTCAACATCTTGCAAGAGTATCGGGAGAGCGTTGTGAGATTATCTATTTACTTAATATCGAGAGAGTTAAGTATACGAAAGGAATAAGTGCGGGTTCTCCAGTTTATGGTTGAACTATCTCGGCCCTAAGGATAGGATGAGGTTAAGTGGCTAAGGAAGAATTCAACAATATCGGAGTTCATCCTTCGATTCACACCGGGAGGTATCATCAAAGACGTGTTCATCGACAGACTTGGACCTAGGGATAGGCCAAGGCATAGTAGGGATTCTTGTCAAGCTTGAAGTACAGAGTTGTGTGATCGATGCCGCGACTAACAACAGACCGCTACCGCGACAGGTGCTGCCGCGATAGGCACGGCGACAAAACAGATATTCCCAGACTTTGCAACACCTACACTACAGAGCAATTCAATACCGGCCCACTCTATCTATCTTGATTTCTTCACTCTTAATTTCCAGATCTCTTTATTATTTTCGTGACAACAATTTAAACTATTATTTTTTCTCTAGTGCAATAATCCAAGGTGAAACTATTAGCCCAGTCCCTGAGGAGACGATATCCGATACTTACGTATCACTTTACTACTTGCGTCGTGTACACTTGCACTACATTGCGATAGACACTTTTACATGCAACATGGGTCCGAGGAGAGAGCTTAGGTCGAACACGCGGGTGCCTGCGGCTGAGCAGGGCGACCAAGGTAACCCAGGGGCTGATGTTCCTCCTGGTGGAAACTTACCTCCTCTGCCACAACTTGGAGGTGGGGAGCAGGAGCAACAAGGACATGCTGGTCCGGGTTTGGGTGATCTAGCACCACTGGTTGAGGCCATCACCGGAGCATTTAAGGTTGTGGTAGCCGAAGCACATGTTTAGGCCCCTGCAGCTGGGCAGGTGGGTTTGCCTCTGGAGAGGCTGAGGAGTTTAGGAGTTTCTGAG
The DNA here is from genome assembly GCA_958450335.1 of Hibiscus tridactylites. Lineage (NCBI taxonomy): Eukaryota > Viridiplantae > Streptophyta > Magnoliopsida > Malvales > Malvaceae > Hibiscus > Hibiscus tridactylites. The sequence goes on along the minus strand of OY288267.1, from coordinate 57,731,994 downwards.
TTCTATGGTATGTCTCCTGAGGTGTCGGCATCATGGTTGGCTAGCATGATCCGTATTATGGATCAAATGGGCTGTAATGAGGTGCGCAAGCTGGGATGCGATGTTTCTTTGCTACATGATGATGCATATAGTTGGTGGAGGACTATCACCGCTGGTGTGGAACCTAATGAGGTCGATTGAGAGTTTTTTTTAAGGCGCTTTTAGGAGAAAGTATCTAGGTGTGAGATACTTGGATGAGAAGAAACGTAAATTTATGTCGCTGGTTCAGGGGAACCTTTATGTGGCTGAGTACGAGGTCCAGTTCGTACGCTTGAGCTAGTACTTCCATGAGTTGATGCCGAGTGAGAGGCATTGTTGTGATCGTTTCCGGTATGGGATGGTGTAAGAAGTCAATACGTATATGTTGGCTACAGATTATACAGATTTCGATGTGCTTGTATGTCGAGCTAAGGACATTGAACAGAACTTGGGGCTGGTATCCCGTGGCGTTGGTTCTAGCTCTAGGAAGAGAGCAACTAAGTATAGTTTCGGAGGTGGACGGAACAAAAGATGTCGTGATAGGAGACATTGGCCTGAGGTGAGGCGAGGTGCTCCAGGAAGGGTTGGTGGTCAGGCTGAGGGAGGCCGAGAGAGGTCTATGCAGCACACGTGCTAGACATGCGGATCGAAGGACCATCTGAGGCGAGATTGTCTACGTGCAGCTAGAGAGGTTCAGGCTCCTGTTGTGGTAATAGGGTGTAACCCCCTTAACCATGCCTAGACGGTTGACCCGAATTAAGAAGTTTACACGGGGAAAACCAAAGTCAACCCGAAAGTCAACCTTGATTAACGACCCTTTTTTTCTTTTTAAACTTATCTAAATGCACATTAACCCTAGATATGTTCATACAATCAGCATACTCAAAGATCATCGCAATCAGAAAACATTTAGGGACTCGATTGCACAAAACATGAATTTAGGGACCAAAATGTAAATTTTGGAAATTACAAGGTCTTAACCAACTTTTGAGTTACCAACATGAAATTAGTCATGTTTCATGCTTCTCTGCCAAATTTCAGCTCAAACGAACTGCTCAAACTCACTCAATTGCATATACAAAGTTCAGGACCAAAACGCAAGGTTTTCAGAACATTTAACCAACAATTTCAGTGCCCAACGGTCGGGTGTTTCGGAACAGGAAGGACTCGTTCCGAAACGCGGGACCGTTCCGAAACCAGTACCGAAACAAGGCCTGGCAGTGGCTAAACCGTTCTGGAACGGTTCTACCTTAAGAGTAAGTGATTCGAAAGTCTCTCTCAGAATGTGCTATGCTTTTGTTGGAAAATGCACTTGAGTTAAATGTGATTTTATTTACTGTTGTAAAGCATGTTTTTGAGCATTGATAATGCTGGTGTTTAATGCCATTTGTTATGGATGCACTTGGTAGGTGATCCTTGGATTTATGAAATGTATGCACTTGAGTTTAAGCATGTTTATGCTTGTGAAAAGGGCATTGTGATTTATGCTTGTAAAACAGTGGAATAATGATGATAAATGATTATATTGGCAAGTGATGGAAATAGTCCTCGGTTACTTTAATCGGATACAGTTAGCCAACTATAAGATTGGGTGCATCGTGAATAAAGTCGCCTTGGATGTCGAGGGGTTGTGATTGTGTCGTAATCTTCATCCAAGTACCCTAACGATTGAGGCTAAGATATCAACGAAGGATGGTTTAATCCCGTGTGTGAGTCTTGTGGTATGTGTCTCGTACTCTCGTTAGTGGAATTATACAACTACCGATGAGTGATGTTGAGGGGTTGTGATTGTGCCATTAATCTCCATCATGGGTTTTAAGGGGTTGTGATTGTGCCATGTATCTCCATCTTGTGTAGTCCGGTAGTATGTATGAAGCGTGTTGGACAACGCTTGTAATCCGCGTATCCGATTGTGTCAATTGTGTTGGTTTTGATATGGTTTGAGATTAATCACTTGCGAGCCAATATAATGTTGATGATTAATGATTAAGTGTGAGATGCTTGTGAATTATGCTGGAATGCATATGATGCTTGGTTTAAGCATGAGCAAACGATTTTATTGTTGGTTATAATGATGCAATAAGCAGGTGGTTTTAAAAGTGCATTGAGGCCTTGAAGGGCATGTTTTAAAGAAAGGCATGTGTTTACAAATGATGATACGTTGGTTTTATAAAATGCATTGATGAATGTTTGGTTTTTGCGATCCTTACTAAGCTTTATGCTTACGCTCATTTGTTTCATCAATGCAGAGAATTGAGCTTTCAAGGCAGTCGAAGAGCAAATGAAATCCAAGCACTTTGATCTAAGCAATGTATGTGGTTTACCATAGTGTAATAAGAGGCAATGGGTGGGACTTCTACTCTTGTTTTGTTGGTGATGTTAACACCTTAAACTTGTTTTGGTTTCTGGTCTTTGTTTGTAAATGGCTTCTAATTGGTTTACGATATTGCTTTTATTATTTTGACTATGCTATGGCTAGTTTCCTTAAGCATGCTTGAGTAGCTTATGATTCACCATGGGTTGATGAGCTTGATGAGTATGTTATACTATTTGTTGATGCTTACTTGTTTAGTAGATTGATTATAGCTTGTATGTATGATCTAAGCCTGTTTAGATGTGATTAAATGAGATAAAATGACTTTTGGAAATGCATCTTTGGTATGCGTATCGATACACGGGGACGAGTATCGATACGCTAAGGCCAAAACCATACTTTTTCAGCTTAGGTGTACGGATAAGATTTGCCCGCGTATCGATACGCCAAGGCATATGTTTGAAGGCCGTTTCGATACGGGCTTGGGTGTATCGATACCCTTTTCCCAAAGGTTGCTACTGTCGATTTGCGTATCGATATGGGGAGAAGTGTATCGATACGGGTTAGTTATTTTCAGTTAATGAAATCTTTTAAGTTTAGAATGTATGCATTTTCGTCCATGAATATTGTTTGTTCAATTAGTTGAGTTTGGACGATCTGTTTGGAATGAAATTTGATATGCTAAGGGGTCACTAATCGAGGTTGACTTTTACGAGTTGACTTTGGTTTTCCCCGTGTAAGCTTCTTAGTTAGGGTCGGGCATCTAGGTCAGGCTAAGGGGGTTACAAGTCTAATTATATGCATTGATGAAACAAAGAGAGCATAAGCATGCAAGCTTAGTGAGGGTTGCTCAAAATCACTAACATCATCAATGCACAAAACCGTTTTCACTCTTTTCAAATCCAACATGCCTTTCTTGATAAACCATGCACTTTTTCATCAAACTCACTGATTTAAACATCATGCAACATGATCCAAATCAAAAACTAGCAATTAACAATTTCTACTCATTTACCAAGCCTTACAAGCATAAACAACATTATGCTAAGCTTAAACCAAAACATGCATCTTACAAACCATGCATTGGTAACATTCTCCACGATATACATTTCCATCATATTGGCTCACAAGTGATAACAATAATCTCAAAAACAAAGTACTGGATACACTGATTACCAAGGGTTGTCCCACACCCTTCATACACTTTACCGCCATATCAAGGCTCACACAGGAGAGCGACCCTCCAACGTTGTGACACCCGTGGTGGAGTATTCGGTACAATCACAACCGATCAACACCACTCATCGGTAAATGTACAACCCACTAATGAGAGACGGGACAAAACACAAGGTTCACACCCGGAAGATACCCTCAACTGTTGCAACCTTAAAAAATACTCAATCGTTAGGGTACTTGGATGGAGTATTTTGTACAATCACAACCCCTCAACATCCAAGGTGACTTGTTTATAGTGAACTCAATCCTATAGTGAACTCATGATAAGCCATCAACAAGCATTAGACCATGCTTAAAATCTAATGCATCAACACATGCATACAAGAATCACCTACCTAGTGCATCCTTGGATCACATGGCATCATCATACACATATCATGTACTTAAAACATGCTTTTAAATAGTAGATTAATGCATTTAAAATCAAGTGCAACCAAAGGATCAAAACTAACAAAACCGAGGGAGAAATTTTGATTTACTTACTTTAGAACTTAATAAAGCGTTTCAAGCTCTTATTAAGTTCCCAAAACATTTTCTAAAACGTTTCCACGCTGGAAAAACAAACAATGCACTCACCGACTTGCGAAACCCCGCTAGCCGATGCACAAATCAACCGTCTGAAGCTTCCACAAACGCGTCAATTGTTCCCGGAACACTATCCCATGTTTCCAACACATCAAAACAGAGGTTCAATGCATTAAAATGCATCCATACACCAGCAACTTAACACAAACTCGTTGCCCAACAAAAACAAACCAAATTACCCATCCGAAACAACCGAAAACTCAATTGATTGCTTCCTAAACCAAGCCCAGCCATCTACTAACACTTCCAATCAATTACACTCATCAATCCACTTCTAAAAACATCTTAAACACTTCCTTATACCTCCAGCAAGCATATAAGAATCAAATCACCTCAAAAACCCAACTAAAACCAACATAAAACTCAAGGATCTCAAGGATTTCGGGATCTATATCATAAAAACTCATTTTTCAACATCAAGATCAACTCAAAACTCAATTAAAATCCATCACAAACAAACCCCATCAAGATCAATCCGAAAATTGAGGTTTTACTCAACATTTTACAAGATTTTGATCTCAAATCAAAACTACAACCAAAACTCAATTAAAAACAACATTTAAGAGTAAAAAATCTTGGGAATTTCAATAAAGAACCTTGGTTAGAGGTTGAGAACGAGATTTACCTCCAATCCTTGCTTTCCTCAATATTTTACAAGTTTTTGCTTCACAAATCTTGAAGAAATTGAAAAAGATTCTTTGAAATGGATGAGAAACCAAAGAGAGAGTGTTTGGGAGAAAAAAATGTGGAGAAATTGGTTTAGAAATGTGTTTGGCTGAAAATGATAATTAACGTGAATTTTTATTCTCCAAAATAACTAACTTTTATTAATTAAATAATAAAACTAAAAATCAATTATTTAAAATCCATTTAAAACACATGTCATATTAAGGATAGGCTTCATTGCTTAAAAGATCCCTAGAGATTCTAAGACTTTGACTCTTCCTTTGAAAATTGCATTTTTCCATAGTTTTAAAACTTTACATTTTGGTCACTGCCAAAATGTACATTTTCCAAAACCCATTTTGTAAAATTAATTTAACCAACCTCTTAAACATGATTTTAGAGGATTTTAGCAAATTTTGTCATATTTTTATCCTATCCCGAACCTTGATTTCCCTAAACCACCTAACATGATTCAAACCGTTTCCAACCGGTTTACTTAACCCGATTAGATGTCTAAAACATCTAGGCCCAAAATCGGGGCATTACAACTCTTCCCCACTTAAGAAATTTCGTCCTCGAAATTTTACCTGAAGGAAAAAGATGCGGGAATTGCTTCAGCATGTCCAGCTTTCTTTCCCACGTGGTTTCCTCAACTCCTCGATGTCTCCACAACACCTCCACAAGCTCTATCGTCTTGCACGAAGAATCTTACTGCTCGAGTCAAGAATCTTCACCAGTTCCTCATTATAGGACAAACCTGGATTCAACTCTATTTCTTCAAGTGGCATCACAAGCGAAGGATCTGATCTATATCTTCACAACATAGATACATGAAACACAACCTGGATCTTTTCCAACTCAGGAGGCAACCTCAACCGATAAGCTACAGGACCAACTCGCTTCACAACTTCAGAGGGTCCAATAAACCTCGGAATAAGCTTTCCCTTTCGTCCGAACCTCATTACCTTCTTCTAAGGTGATACTTTACGAAACACGCGATCCCCAACCGCGAACTCAACCTCTTTACGCTTCAAATTTGCGTAAGACTTCTGGCGATCCGATGCAACCTTCAACTTCTCACAGATGAGCTTCACCTTCTCAGTTGTTCTCTTGAGCATATTCGGCAATGAAAGCAACCTTTACCCCGCCTCAGCCCAACAAAGAGGCCTCATACGATGCCATTTGAATACTTGCCTGAAAACAATTATTATAGGCAAACTCAACCAATGGTAGATGCTTTTCCCAAGAACCCTGGAAATAAATTACACAACATCGCAACATGTCCTCAAGCACCATGATAACTCGTTCCAATTGCCCATTCGACTGAGGATGATATGAAGTGCTGAAATTCAACCGCGTACCCAACGCCTGGTGCAAACATTCCCTGAACCTCGTTGTAAACCTCGGATCTCTATCCGACACTGTGGACTTGGGCACACCGTGCAATCACACAATCTTGGCAATATACAACTCAGCTAGCTTGTCCAACATATACGTAGTATGCACAGCCAGGAAATGTACACACTTCATAAGACGATCTACAATCACCCACGCTGAGTTTTTCTTTGATGGTGTCAAGGGCAACCCATATACGAAATCTATCATAATTCTCTCCCATTTCCACTCCGATATCCTCAAAGGATGTAACAAACCGGAAGGAAACTGGTGCTCAGCCTTCACCCATTGGCAAACTATACACTTGCTAACACAATCCGCCACATACTTTTTTCAACCCCACCCAGTAGTACTCATCCTTTAAGCCACGATACATCTTCGTACTACCAATGTAACCCCCTAAAACCGACCGAGAAGAAATAGTCGAATTTAGGAAGTCACAATTGAAAACTTTACCCTCAAGAAAATTAATTTAAAAAAACTACACTTTAAAATAAAATAAAATAAAATAAATTTAATAGATATCTTATAATAAATAAAAATATAAATATCATAATAAATATTCAAATATTTATATAAAATCTCTGAAATAAGGTTTGTAAATACATGCTGAAACATAGTCTCAAAATATAAAATAATAACAATAATCTAATAGATTAAAATAAGTTCATACTTAATAGTAAAATAACTGGATAAACTTTGTGGTCCTCCAAGTACCGAAAGCCTATGTCTGAGAATCTGAAATAGGAACTAAGGGGGAGTTAGCTATTAAGCTCAGTGTGTCTCTAAAGTGCAGGCAATCACAAACTGAGTTCCACAACAATAAATTTTCACAAAAATATTTAAAAGACACAAAGCAAGTTTAAACACAGTTTTATGAAATCACAATGCAATGCACCCATACTCCATAGTCACCAAAAAGAGAAGGTTCCCCAGAACCTCTTGTTACATAGTCACCAACACAAGTGCTATAACCACTAACTTCCTTCGTACAATCCCAACCCATGATAACACAGTAAAAAATATCATAGTTTTCACAGTCTCAATACAGTCCGATAATAAATCAAAGATTCACAGTTCATTTATTTTAAATTACAATTTTATTCACAGTCTGAAAATTTTATGCATAGAAAACATAATGTAAAATCACAACACAATTGGAAATCACTCAATGGTTAGATCATATTCCTTAAGCAACTCCACCCATCTTAGTTGCCTAAGGTTCAACTCCTTCTAAGACATAAGGTACTTCAAACTCTTATGGTCGGTGTAAACCACACATCTCACACCATAAAGATAGTGTCTCCAAATCTTTAGAGCAAACACCACCGCTACGAGCTCGAGATCATGTGTAGGATAGTTGCACTCATGCACTTTCAACTGTCTAGACGCATAACCCAAAACCTTTCCACCTTGAATCAATACGCATCCCAAACCAACGTATGACGCATCACTATACACTACAAACTTGGTCAAAGGAGCGGCAATCTTAGAAAAACCTTCAACAAACCTTCAGTAGTAACCAGCCAACCCAAGGAAACTACGCACCTCCATCACGGACTTAGGTGTCTTCCAATTCATCACCGCCTCAACCTTATATGGATTAACCCGGATACCTTCGGCTGACACCACATGTCCAAGAAAAACCACCTTCCTGAGCCAAAACTCATACTTGCTAAGCTTAGCATAGAGTCGATTCTCCAACAGCACTTGCAACACAATCCTTAAGTGCTTGTTATTATCCTCCTCGGTACGCGAGTACACAAGAATATCATCGATGAACACAACCACAAACTGATCCAGATACTCATGGAACACCCTATTCATCATATCCATGAATGCAGCCGGTGCATTTGTCAACCCAAACGGCATTACTAGAAACTCGTAATGGTTGTACCTAGTACGAAAAGCTGTCCTAGGTACATCCACGTCCTTAACCTTAAGCTGATAGTACCCAAACCTCAAGTCTATCTTAGAAAACACCGAAGCACCTCGAAACTGATCGTACAAATCATCGATCCTTGACAACGAGTACTTGTTCTTAATCGTCAACTTGTTCAGTTGCTAATAATCAATGCACATACGCATGGTACCATCATTCTTCTTTACGAACAACACTGGTGCACCCCAAGGTGAAATACTCGGCTTTATGAACCCTTTGATAATAAACTCATGGAGCTGCATCTTCAACTCCTTAGGTGCCATGCAATAAGGAGCAATGGACACCAGAGACGTATTCTCATACAATTCTATGCCAACTCAACTTCCCAGTTGGGTGGCAACCCTGGCAACTCCTTCGAAAAGACACCCGAAAACTCGCATACAGTTCGTATGTCTTGAACACGCACTTCCTTAATGTCAGGATTCATCACGTACGCCAAGAAAGAATCGCATCCCAACTCCAGCATCCGACTCACTTTAAGAGCCGAAATTGCGTTATACAAGAACTTCACGTTCTCACCTACGATTACTACAACGTAATCATCTGTATGCTTTAGGGTGACACGCTTAACGTCAAAATCCACCACATCCTGATGCTCAACCAACTAGTCCATTTCGAGAATCACGTCAAAACCATAAAAAGGTAATTCCATCAGATCAACAGGAAATACATGACCTTAAACAGAAAATGACCACCTCTTAAACAGATTCCTTGTAACCACAGTCTCACCAAAGGAACTTGTTACTTGCATTCCTACATCTAACATCTCAACAGGAATTTCAAGCAAGTGTGCATGCTCACTCAAGATGTATGAATGCGTAGATCCAGAATCAATCTATGCTAATAAGCATAGGGATTTCAATGTGAAGGTACCTGCGATCACATCGGTGTCGTTGTGTCCCTCACGATTCGCATACACACTCGCGGGACCACCTTCCTCAGGCTGAACGGCAATGACGTGGGCCACACCTCTCTGGCCATCCTCCCTCCTCTGGAAGTTTCCTCGGCCGCGCCCATGGCCTCTCTGCTGTGAAACAGCTGGTGCACGACCCTGACCACCTCCCGCTAACAGGGGACACTTACGTCTCATATGGTCAACAGATCCATAGTTCTAACACGAGTTAGCTCCAACCATAGAAGCCTGAACCTCACGAGCCGCACGAGGGCAATCATTCCTCAAGTGCTCCCGCGAACCACACGTCCAGCACGTGTTCTGCTCATCTCTCTGTATGTTGCCCTAAATCGATGCACCACGTCCAAAATTTCCACGCCTAACCGCAGGCAGATATCCACGGTCCAAATTTCTCTTACTCTGGCCACCACTAGGGCCAGCATCAGCAGCCCTCTTGCCCAGACTGGAACCACTCCCACGCGATGCTAGACCCAAGCTCTGTTCTATATCTTTAGCTCGAGTCAGGAGTACATCAAAATCCGTATAATCTGTAGCAAGTATATAGGTCTTCACCTCCTATACTAGACCGTACTAAAAATGATCACATCGATGCCTATCACTCGGCATCAACTCTGGAGCATACTAACTCAATCGTACGAACTGGACCTCGTACTTCGCTACAGTCATACTCTCCTGAACAAGAGACATAAATTCCCGCTTCTTATCATCAAGGTACCTAACTCCAAGGTACTTCCTCTTAAAAGCAGACCAGAAAAACATCCAATCTACCTCTTCCGGCTCCAAGGCCGCAGTAGCAGTAGTCCACCAGGTATACGCATCACCATGCAGTAATGATACTGCGCAACCCAACTTTCATGCATCACTACACCCCATCTGATCCAATATACGGATAGTACTAGCCAACCATTCTTTGGATGCCTCAGGAGATAATCCCCGAAATTCTACTCCTCCCAAACTCCTCAATCGCTCCAATGACATCCCGTTTGGCCAGCAGCAGGAGCCTGCTCATGCACTCCAGTAACAGCAACCTGAAATGCTCCTGTCATTGCCTGTACTAAAGGCGTCCAATCTCCAATCCCCGGACCAGCCTGTCCGTGTTGGCCCTACCCATCACCCCTAGGTGATTGTGGCAGAGGAGGAGGTAGGTTTCCACCAGGTGGAACCTCATTCTCTTGGTCACGCTATTCTTCAGCATGAGCTATCGCTCCAGAACACAACTCGCGTCTCGGTCCCATTGTGCTAGTTATCATTAAAACATGAACATACAACAAACATATAATCAGGCCAGCTCTTACAAGGATCCCAAGACTTTCAAAACCAATTAAAACATTTTACTAGGTAGTAAGGCAATGGGTATTCCAATTCCCCCCCCCCCCCCCCCACATGGAACAAAGCATATCACATGCATACTTCAGCATCATATATCTCAAGCATCAAGACTCAGCTCAACCGTCATCACATCCACATTCATCCATCAAGTACAACGTCATTGTCATACATTCAACAATAACATGCTTAAACATTCACCGGACAAAGCAAATAGTACCACAACACATAACCACATCACAAATCATTTACCCACAACTTACCATCATCCGAATCTTTCATAACCTGGCTCTGATACCACCAAATGTAACCCCTTAGCCCGGCCTAGACATCCGACCCGAACCAAGGAGATTACACGGGGAAAACCAAAGCCAACTCGTAAAACCTGACTTCGATTAACGACCCTTTTATATCTTCTTTAGATGCAATTCAAAACTCTATGTGATCAACAAAACATTTAGAAAGAAACGGTGCAGCAAACGAATAACGTTTAGGGGTTCAATTGAACATGTTAGGCTTTTAGGGACCAAAATGTAATTTCTGTAAATTATAGGGACCTTTCAAATTTTAAGGTTACCAACCTTTAATTAATCATAAAACAAGCTTATCTAACTAATTTCGGCACAAATGAACCATACAAACCCATCCAATTCCATACACAAAGTTTAGGGACTAAAATGTAACATTTCAGACTTTAAAAGATTCCATTTAAGTAATTTAACAGTCAAGTATCCGTACACCTACATCCTGTATCGATACTCGGGAAGGTAGTAACCAAAGTTTGAGAGAGGGTATTGATACCCTTCCTTGAGTATCGGTACATGTGTGCATTATGCATAGGGGCATCGATGCACTTCCAAGTTGTAACGATACACTTCTAAATCGCATCGATACACCTACACCAATCTGGCCAAAATTAGCCTATGAGTATCAATATTGAGGCTCGCGTATCGATACCCATACCAGAAGTGTACAAGGAATAGCCTCTTAAACGCACCAATCATTATCCGATCACACCCATAACTCATATATATGCATATATAATCACATCAAACATATATGCATCACAAACTAGCCACATAACAAGCATTAGGCACATCAATTCATATTGAACAACCAACTAATAAAGCTGCCTTCAACCACAAACTGAAACCTGACCAAAACACCAATTAAAGGTCCAAAAACCACATAAAGGCCAATTACAATATCACGAATGCATAATAAAATTGCTCAAAACAAGAAAATACCACAACAACACTATTTAAAGCATTGGATACCCCCATTGCCCTTATTACACTAGTTCAAGTATGCAACATACTTTTAGCAAAATGTCTTGGTGTGATTCCTCATAGATGCTGCCTCCAATAGTCTAATTATCTGCATTGATGAAACAAAGAGAGCATAAGCATACAAGCTTAGTGAGGATTGCTCAAAATCACTAACATCATCAATGCACAAAACCGCTTTTCACTCTTTTCAAATCCAACATGCCTTTCTTGATAAATAATGCACTTTTTCATCAAACTCACTAATTTAAACATCATGCAACATGATCCAAATCAAACACCAGCAATTAACAATTGCTACTCATTTACCAAGCCTTCCAAGCATAAACACCAATATTCTAAGCTTAAACCAAAACATGCATCTTACAAACCATGCATTGGAAACATTCTCCACGATATACATTTCCATTATATTGGCTCACAAGTGATAACAATAATCTCAAAAACAAAGTATCAGATACATGGATTTCCAAGGGTTGTCCACACCCTTTATACACTAAATCCTATAGCCATCAACAACCCCTCAAAAACAAAGTATCAGATACATGGATTTCCAATTGTTAAGGTACTTGGATGGAGTATTCGGTACAATCACAACCCCTCAACATCCAAGGCGACTTGTTTATAGTGAACTCAATCCTATAGCCGGCTAACTATATCCAACTTCATTTATAACACTTTAAACCACATCACTCGCCAATATAATCCATAACACATGCATAACTCATTGTTTTTACAAAGCATTCAAGATAAGCCATCAACAAGCATTAGACTATGCTTAAAATCTCACGCATCAACACATGCATACAAGGATCGCCTACCTAGTGCATCCTTAGACCACATGGAATCATCATACTCATCTCATGTACTCAAAACATTCTTTAAAATAGTAGATTAATGCATTTAAAATCAAGTGCAACCAAAGGCTAAAAACTAGCACAACTAAGGGAGAAATTTTGATTTACTTACTTCCGAACTTAATAAAGCGTTTCAAGCTCTTATTAAGTTCCCAAAACCTTTTCTAAAATGTTTCCACGCTGGAAAACTAAAATCCACTCACTGAATTGCGAAACCCCGCTAGCTGACAAACAAATCAACCGTCCAATGCTTCCACAAACACGTTAATTGTTCCCGGAACACTATCCCCTGTTTTCAATATATCAAAACACATGCCCAATGCATTAAAATGCATCCTAACACCAGAAACTTAACACAAACTCGTTGCACAACAAAAACAAACCAAAGTACCCATCCGAAACAACCAAACACTCAATTGATTGCTTCCTAAACCAAGCCCAGTCATCTACTAACATTTCCAACCAATTAGACTCATCAATCCACTTCTAAAAACAACCTAAACACTTCCTTATACATCCATCAAGCATATAAGCATCAAATCACCTCAAAAACCCAACTAAAACCAACATAAAACTCAAGGGTCTCAAGGATTTCGAGATCTATATCTTGAAAACTCATTCTGAACATCATGATCAAATCAAAACTCAATTAAAATCCATCACAAACAGAGCACATCATGATCACTCCGAAAATTGAGATTTTACTCATCATTTTACAAGATTTTGATCTCAAATCAAAACTATAACCAAAACTCAATTAAAAACAACATTTAAGTGTCAAATATCTTGGGAATTGTAATAAAGAACCTTGATTAGAGGTTGAGAACAAGATTTACCTCCACTCCTTGCTTTCCTCAATATTTGACAAGTTTTTGCTTCAGAAATCTTGAAGAAATTGAAAATGATTCTTTGAAATGGATGAAAAATGAGGAAGAGAGTGTTTGGGAGAAAATAAATATGGAGAAATTGGTTTAGAAATGTGTTTGGCTGAAAATGATAACTAACGTGAATTTTTGTTCTCCAAAATAACTAACTTTTATTAAATAAATAATAAAAATAATAAATAAATTATTTAAAATCCATTTAAAACACATTTCATATTAAGGAAAGGCTTAATTTCTTAAATTTCCCCTAAAGATTCTAAGATTTTGACTCTTCCTTTGAAAATTGCATTTTTCCACAGTTTTAAAACTTTACATTTAGGTCACTGTCCAAAATGTACCTTTTCCAAAAACCCATTTTGTAAAATTGATTTAACAAAACTCTTAAACATGATTTTAGAGGATTCTAGCAAATTTTGTCATATTTTTATCCTATCTCGAACCTTCATTTCCCTTAACCACCAAACACGGTTCGAACCATTTCCAACCAGTTCACTTAACCCGATCTGATGCCTAAAACATCTAGGCCCAAAATCGGGGCGTTACATATGACAAAATTTCCTAAAATCATAATTATAGATATGATTAATTTTGGTAAAAATAATTTAAAGAAAACAATTTTTGGAAATTGGACATTCTAGTTTAGTGACTAAAATGTAAAAATGGAAAAGTTTGGTTTAAGAGTAAAAATGTAAAAGGCTAATGCTTTGAATCTTTAAGGAGAAATACCAAGGGCTATTAGAGACTTTTACTCCTATTTTACAATTTTAATTAAATAATTATAATTAAAAAGGATGGAGAGAATTTGTAAGGACAATTACTCATTTTCATTTGACGATAGTTTTCTTCTCTCATTTTCTCTCAAGTTTCCTTCATCCAAACATCGAGATTTTCAAGTTAAACTCTAAATTTTATTTTGATTTTAAAGACTTATCAATTTTCTATTGAATTCCTATTGAATCTACTCTTTTCTCTTTGGTTTCCTTTTGGTTTCTTTTCAAAAATGGAGGAAGAGCTCATCATTAGAGGTAGGTTCGTTCTTCTCCTCTAATGACATGATCTTTACTGAAATTCCCAAGTATTTAGTCTTTTACATATTTATTTTAATGGGTTTTCTTATATATATTGAAGAAATCATGTTTAGTTAAGGTTTCTTGAAGATTTGTGGTGGATCTTTGAATTCGATGTTAATTGTTGAGTTAATGATTGATTATTAATATGTTGTTAATGACTAACAATGTTAAGTTGATGGATTTTGTTGAGTAATCCTGAAACTAGTTAGATTTCTAGTTGTTATTGATGAAATCTTGAGTTTTAGGGGTTCTTGTTGTGATCTCTTGATAGCTGGAGGTTTATAGAGGTTGGGGAAGTGTTTTAGGTTGTAAATTGATGAAGATTGATGGTTGCTTTTGCTGGGTAATAATTGGGAACTGTTTAGAGTGGTTTTGCTGATGTTTCTAGGTTGTATCGGTTGTTAATTTCTTGGCGAATGTTGAAGTTGCGTGGGGGTTTGTGTTACTGGAGGTTTTGATGCAAGGGTATGCATTAATCCTCTGTTTTTTGTTAGAAGCAAGGCAAGACGTTGTTTGATCGTTAGAAGGCGTATTTAGAGTTTTAGAAGCTTGGAATAGCTTCGACAAGTGAGGCAAAGTTGTATCGGTGAGTGGATGTGGTTTGAACATTTTCATAAGCTTGGAAACAATGTTTTGGGAGGTTAGTATAAGCTTGTAACCCTTAGCTAATCTCAGAAGTAAGTATGGTTACTAAAGCTCTCGGTTTTCGATTTAAAGTCCATGTGGATTATCATGCTCATGTTTTGGATTTATATTTTGTTACTCATTGTTATGCATATTTTATAAGCATGGTTCTGCTGATTTATATCCCATGAAATGATTTGGTTGTGTTTCAAGCGGTTATACTCTTGATAAAATATTATGCTATATTTGAAGCATGTTTTAAGATGGGATATGTGGTGATTTTATTAATGCGTTGAAAGCAGTGAGTTAACGTGGATTTTAATGATATATTGGCTTAGTGATGAGATTTCTATTATCAGATATATTGGTCGACCAATAGGATGTAATGTGCACAATAATATATAAAATTTGCGCGTGTGATAAATTCTTTGGTTAAACAATAGGGGTCGATTCTATTATGTTACAAGTTATAGGGGTAGATTCTTTGGTTATGCGGGTAGTGGCATCCCGACCGAAGTGAGATTATAATGAGGGTTAATTTCACCATGTGACTTGATAGGGGTACATTCTATCAAGGGCTTGGCGGGGGTTGATTCCGTCAAGTGTGTTCGTATATCCAATCATTATTGGACTGGGGTAGATTCCATCCTGTTCACTTGAAATGCCAATATATGAGTTGAACATGTATCATGGTTTTGAAATGCTTTTGTATAAAGACTTTTATACATGATGATTATGCTTTATGAGATTTAAGCATGCGAAGCTTTGGTTTGGATGCATTGAGATATGCATGAGGAAATGATACATGTGGTTTATAAATGATGCTTTAAATGTGGTTTTAAAATCATGAGGAAGTTGAGCATGATGTGGCTATGGTTTAAAGAAATCATTGGTTTGAAAAATGCATTGTTGTTGTTTAAATTGAGCTTTCCCTCACTAAGAAATTATGCTTACGCTCTCCTTTCTAGCAATGCAAATTAGTGAGCTCATTGGCAGCAAATTAGCAAGGAATTTCACCCAAGACGACACTCGATTTACAAGTATGGGTTTGACACTTTTAATAAGGTAGAAATGGCAATAGTGAGCGTACCTCGGTATTTTGGAGATGTTTGTTTAAACTCCTTGGTTTGGCAAGTGTGTTTTGCCTTTTGAGACTTGTAATTGGCCTTTATTTGTTGATATGCTTTGTTTTGTGAATTTTGATGCTCTATGTGGATTGCTTATTGGTTGCATGCCTCTAGAGTAATCATGTTTTGCAATTCTTGATGATAGATGCCTTTGATGATGCCTATGTGTTGGATAAATGTGTGGATGATGTTTACTTATGATTGTATGATGATTGGTGGCCATATGGTGTAAATTAAGATGCTCAATTATTGTTGTTTTAGTGCAATTCTGGAAAGTGTTTAGAAATAGTAGCAGATGTTTCGATACAACTTGCATATTTGGCCTTAATGTTTTGGAACACTACTAGACCATTTCAGACCTCTAGTTATATTTTGGTCCTGTATCAAAACTCAGGGTCGTTTCGATACGGCTCGGTGTTGTCTGAATGCATGGGAGATTAAATTGGGGATTTGGTTCCGAAACGGGTAAGGGCCGTTTCGAGACCAAATGCTACTGGAATGCATGGTTTCGGAACAGGGGGTGACTGTTTCGAAACGGGGTCGTTAAGTTAGTTAAAATGGCATAATCTGTTAGTTTTGAATGTTTACATTTTAGTCCATGTTTGTATGATTTGCAATTATGGATGATTGAATGATCGTATGATGCTGATATTTCACCTGCACGCATGTAATTATCCAAATTAAAGGGTGGTAACAATGAAATGGCTTAAGTCTTTGCGAATTGGAAAAATTATGAAATGGTCCCTAAAAACCGTAAATGGATGAAATTAATCTACGCTTAATTTGTGAATGAACCGCTGCAATGTTAAACACATAGGAATCTAATTTGCATCTAGATAAGATAAAAAGAAATAAAAAGGGTTGCTAATCGAGGTTGACTTTAATGAGTTGACTTCAGTTTTTGTAAAGTGTCTAAAAGTCTTATTTTATTCACCCTTTTTACTCATATTATTGTTAGACTTAGGCACATTTTAGTTACATAATTAGGCAATAATACATATTCTCATAATTTCCTTCACCATTAAGCTTGATTACATATTTTAGTGTATTTTACAAAAAAGTGTTGTTTTGGTATGTATTTTGGTACATACAGGAAAGTTTCCCGCTGCGACAGCAAGGTGTCGCCGAAACCCGCCGCGACAGCAAGGTGCTGTCAGAACCTGCCGCGACAGCAAGCTGCCGCCAGAACCCGCCACAACAGTAAGAGTTGAGGAGCTGATGCTGAGGTAGCAAACCAGGGAGATGTACTGATGCAGTTCCAGACAGAGACAGCAGCTGCCGAATAGCTATCGTCGCCATACCTGCCGCCCAGGGTAGCAAGCTAAGGAATTGGAGAATTGGAGTGCCATCTGTAGAGCAGAAAATCTTGTTTCTAACGATGCCAACCACTCAATTTTCTAATGCCTGTAGCAGCAGACAGAGCCGCCGAAGGAAGAAATCGAATATAACTTGCAGAACAAGGAAACGTGAAGAAGTCTACATTCAACTCAAATAAGTCAGAATTAAAGGTTACATTTAATGCAAAAGCTACTTTGAAGACTTCTAGTCCAAGGAAGACTTGACCTAGCTAATGCCTATACATACTCAAGATATTTTGCACTTCAAGAACAACTTAGGTTTTCCCTTAGGTATAGTTTAGGTTTTCTTGCCGCCATTATGTTATAAATTCTCTTTTGGGTTTGGGTTATGTTGTAAACTAGTGTGAGAACGATTGTTTAGGATTTAAGTTGGTTTTTGCAAATAAAATTACCAAGTTTACTTATTCCATGTTCTTCATAGTTTTCAATTAAGACGAAAGATTAGTTGAATTCTATCCATTTGTTCGGTATCGAGAGAGTCGAACTCTCGAAAGGAGTAAGTAAGATTTCATCTATAGATGGTGCGATCAATCCGTCCTAGACATAGGTTAAGAGTTTAAGGCGGCTAAAAGAGGACAAATTAACATTGCTGTCCTTGCATGATTCACGCCGCGACTGGTATTATATGCAGTGGGCATCAACAGAACTCTGACTTAGACATAAGCGGAGTCACTTTCAAAGTGTTCTGTCGAGCCTTATAGTTCTGTCGAGTTTGTCGCCTAAAATGTACTAAAAACAAAAATAATATGAGATGAAATGTGCATGAAATATAGAACTTATGGACACTTTACACACCCCCAAACTCGAACTATTGCTTGTCCTCAAGCAATGCAACCTAAACATACTTGCCGTTATATTAGCCAGAAAGAAAAACCTATTTTCAACTTGATTTTATACCTCAAGACTGTGGCAACTATATTAGATCAGCGAAGGGAACTTAGCAAGAAAATAACTCAGAATTAATTTCTAAAATGCCAGTGCAGTGTGTGCAGGACTGTATACAAGCTGTATTATGCAGAATAACTAGATAAACAAAGATGTAGTTATGATATGTAAGGTTGCTGCCGAGACAGCACAGTTAAGCACAATATTTAATCATGGCAATGAGGGCTTCAGCTTATCACAACTACTCTTCTTGGTCTGAAATTAAGATAGGAGCAAACTACAAAACCCCGAACCCATGGAGTATAGTCATCCCGTGAAAACTTTCATTCACTCATACTAATTTGTCTGTCACTTCAAAACTTTCAGATTCATGGACTTTGATAGCAGCGGAGTGTCCTCGCACATGATTCTTCCTAGAGCCTGTTGCGGGCACCTCTAGGGTAAAACATCAACGTTCTTTGTTTTTCTTTCACTGTCGTGGCAATGCTGGATTTTTCTGTTTTTTTTTTGCCTCGGCGGCTACCTACAACCATTGTTAGAACTTTACAAAGAATTCTAAAGAAAAAGCAAACAATGTTCATTAGATATTCTAACAAATTCAGCAAGTAACAAAAGTGATTGACAGTTTTGGTAATTAAAAAAATTCGAATTCATTTTGCATGCTTTTCCCTTATTAAGTTCAATTTATTACTGGCGTGAATATAAGTAATCGACTAACTGTCATAGGCACAAGTTATATAACAAGTTTTTCTGTACCGATTAACACTGAGGCAAGTACAATGCAATCTATATGCTACTAAGTATGCCTAGACAAAAGATGCGAGAGTTATCACCCCAAACTCGAGATGGGCATTGCCTTCAATGCACAAAATAAAACAGAAAATAATAACAGAAAAATAAATACAAGAAATAAAAAAGAAAATAGAAAAGATAAAATAAGGAAAAGAGAATGAAAAAACTATAAATTGGTTGAGGGTTGAGAGGAGACTTGAGTCTTTTCTACTGAGGAGGAGGACGAGGTTTGGATGATTAGGCGGCGGCCGGAAGATGTCTAGGCAGCAGATTTAGCAAGTGAGATCTTTGCTATCCGCAGCGGCTGGACTCTCTTGGGCGTGGGACGAGGCTCTTCTTGAGGTTTAACAGGGGGAGCGGCAGGAGGTGCTTCACTCTCGTTTGACTCTGTCTCTTTGTCCAAAGGCTCGACGACTATGCTGTGTCGCTTTCTTTTCCTGGTGCCTTCCTCCGTGGGTGCTATCTAAGGGTCTACCGCCATTAGGATGGCTGATGTTGATGCTACTACTGCTGTTGTTTGTTTCGGCTGCTGCTGCTCAATCTCCTCTAATGATGAAGTGTTTGCCACTGTTGCCGATGTACAGGCAGGTGAATGGTGTTGCTGGTGCCTCTCGGGGGAGTATGCCACTGTGTTGGATGTTGTGGTGGGTCGGATAGGGCACCTGGCGGCGGGAAGCAGCATGGCGGGAAGCTACAGCGGATGGCGTTCTTTGTGTTGGGGCAACTACGGCAATGTCTGCGGGGTATGGAGGCAGGGTGGGGCCGTCATCAGGGAATTTCTGCAGGAGATAAACCAAAAAGGCTTCTTGACTTCCCCTACATATTTCATGAAGGTCAAATACTGTTGTTCGATGCATTTGTTGCTGTCAATAAGGGTGCGCAGCAGCGTGAGGACTTTGTTGTTTGGGGCAACGTCAGTACTGCCGGAGGCGGCTGGAGTGTCAGGCTAGGCGGCAAAAGGTTGGCTGGGTGTTATTGGCTCTGTCTCTGGGGCCTGCATCATCTGCAGGCGCACTTATCTGGTCCACCCTTCTTTGGCTGTCATTATCTCGTCTTTTGGGTAGGTTGGAACACCAAAGTTGGTGCAAAGGCCTTTGATGAGAGACGAAAAGAACAACCTACCCTTCTTCCTCCAGAAGTAGGTGTGGATCTCCTTGCATATAACTTCCCCAACATTGATGGTCGGGTTCATGATGATGCTTTGGATTAGGGCTAGGCGCGGCCGATCTATGGTAGAGTTGTGGGAGGTGGACATCAGGTGCCTCTTGACGAATGTGTTCCACGATATTGCCTCGGGCAGTAGGTGACAGGGTTGGACAGATCCTCCGTGCTTTCATAGGAACCACGACGTGTTGGGCTTGCACAGTTTGGCCTTTATTTTCTTATAATCGGCAGCCGTCAATGACTGCTTCCACTCCTCGTGAGGGTTGTCGTTCATATCCAGGCCATAAAAACTGTTGATGATGGCAGCGTTGAGCTTGACAAGTTTCCCTCGGACGAACACGAACAACATCTCCGAGTGGGGATGCCGTGCATAAAACTCCCTAACCATGGTGATGTTGGCTATCTCCAGCTGTCATGCGAATATTTCCCATCCCTTGATGTGGATGGTTTCGGACAGATTTGTTTCTAGGCTCCCTTGTCTTCCTTGTATAATGAAAGCCTTGCACCTCTCTTATAGCCTATTTTCTAAACTGGGCTCTGTATCTCTTTTCATCTTCGCGAGAGAAGAAGCGTTTAAAGGTGGGTTTGAGTGCTGATGAGGAAGCCATGTGAAACGGTTGAAGTTTTACTGAAAGTTAAAAGAAAATAGGCGAGAGCACGTTTAAGCACAATATTTAATCATGGCAATGAGGGCTTCAGCTTATCAAACCTACTCTTCTAGGTCTGAAATTAAGATAGGAGCAAACTACAAAACCCCGAACCCGTGGAGTAGAGTCATCCTGTGAAGACTTTCATTCACTCATGCTAATTTGTTTGTCACATCAAAACTTTTAGATTCATGGAGTTTATAGCAGCGGAGAGTCCTCGCACATGATTCTTCCTAGAGCCTGTTGTGGGCACCTCTAGGGTAAAACAACAATGTTCTTTGTTTTTCTTTCGCTGACGTGGCAGTGCTGTATTTTTTTGTTTTTTTTTCTGCCTCGGTGGCCACCTACAACCATTGTTAGAACTTTGCAAAGAATTCTAAAGACAAAACAGATAGTGTTCATTAGATATTCTAACAAATTCAGCAAGTAACAGAAGTGATTGACAGTTTTGGCAATTAAAAAAAATTCTAATTCATTTTGCATGCTTTTCCCTTATTAATTTCAATTTATTATTGGTGCGAAAATAAGTAATCGGTTAACTGTCATAGGCACAAGTTATATAACAAGTTTTTATGTACCGATTAACACTAAGGCAAGTACAATGCAATCTATATGCCACTAAGTATACCTAGACAAAAGATGTGAGAGCTATCCCCCCCAAACTCGAGATGGGCATTGCCCTCGATGCGCAAAATAAAACAGAAAATAATAATAGAAAAATAAATACAAGAAATAAAGAAGAAAACAGAAAAGATAAAATAAGGAAAACAGAAAGAAAAAAAACTAAAAATTAGTTGAGGGTTAGGAGGAGGCTTGTGTCTTTGATGCTGAGGAGGAGGACGAGTTTTGGATGATTAGGCGGCGACCGGTAGATGTTTGGACGGCAGACTTAGCAGGTGAGATCTTTGCTGTCCGCAGCGGCTGGACTCTCTTGGGCGTGGGACGAGGCTCTTCTTGAGGTTCGGCAGGGGGAGCGACAGGAAGTGCTTCACTCTCGTCTGACTCTGTCTCTTCGTCCACAGTCTCGACGGCTATGATGTGTCGCTTCCTCTTCCTGGTGCCTTCCTACGTGGGTTCTGCTGGAGGGTCTACCGCCATTAGGATGGCTGCTGCTGCTGCTACTACTATTGTTTCTGGTTCTGGCGGCTGCTGCTAAATCTCCTCTTATGATGAAGTGTTTGCCACTATTGTCGATTTACAGGCAGCTGAATGGTGTTGCTGGTGCCTCTCAGGGGAGTATGCCACTGTGTTGGATGTTGTGGTGGTTGAGTATGATGGGTAGTGCGTCGGAGAGGGCACCTGGCAGCGTGAAGTGGCATGGCAGGCAGCTGCGGCGGATGGCGTTCTTTGTGCTGGGCAGCTACGGCAATGTCTGCGGGGTATGGAGGCAGGGTGGGGCCGTCATCAGGGAACTTCTGTAGGAGATAAACCAAAAAGGCTTCTTAGACTTCCCTCACATATTTCATGAAGGTCAACTGTTGTTTTTCGATGCATTTGTTGCTGTCAATAAGGGTGCGCAACAGCGTGAGGACTTCGTTGTTTGGGGCAACGTCAGTACTGCTAGAGGCGGCTGGAGTGTCAGGCTAGGCGGTAGAAGGTTGACTGGGCGTTATTAGCTCTATCTCTGGGGCCTACATCATCTGCAGGCGCACTTTTCTGGTCCACCCTTCTTTGGATGTCGTTATATCATCTTTTTGGTCGGTTGGAACACCAAAGTTGGTGCAAAGGCCTTTGATGAGGGACATGAAGTACAACCTACCCTTCATCTTCCAGAAGCAGGTGTGGATCTCCTTGCAGATAACTTCCCCAACATTGATAGGTCGGTTCATAAATATGCTTTGGATTAGGGATAGGCGCGATCGATCTACGGTAGAGTTGTGGGAGGTGCACATCAGGCACCTCTTCACGAATGTGTTCCACAATATTGCCTCGGGCAGCAGGTGGCGGCATTGGACAGATTCACCGTGCTTTCCTACGAACAACGGCGTGTTGGGCTTGCACAGTTTAGCCTTTATTTTCTCATAATCGGCAACCATCAGTAACTGCCTCCACTCCTCGTGGGGGTTGTCGTTCATATCCAGACCATAAAAACTGCTGATGACGGCAGCGCTGAGCTTGACAGGTTTCCCTCGGATGAACACGAACAACATCTTCGAGTGGGGATGGCAGGCATAACACTCCCTAACCATGGTGATGTTAGCTATCTCCAGCTGCCGTGCAAATATTTCCCATCCCTTGTTGTGGATGGTTTCGAGCAGATTTGGTTCTAGGCCTAAATCCCATGTCTTCCTTGTATAATGAAAGCCTTGCACCTCTCATATAGCCTATTTTTCGAACTGGGCTCTGTATCTCTTTTCATCTTCGCAGGAGAAGAAGCGTTGGAAGGTGGGTTTGAGTGTTGATGAGAAGCCATGTGAAACGATTGAAGTTTTATTGAAAGTTAAAAGAAAATGGGTGAGAGCAACGTATGCAAGAATAAGATAGCAAGAAGGTAAAAGTAAAGTAAATGAATGAAGTAAGAAGGGTTTAAATAGAGGTTGCCGAGAGATGACGTGGTGACATTAAATGTCTAACGGTCCAGTTGTCTCGCGCACGTTGCAGGATTTCTGCCTGTTATTTTTGTAGCCGTTAGCAACTAGCCGTTAGTAGTCTACTAGCTATTACGCGTTTCTGCGCTAGGCTGCCCTGGGCTGTCTCAATGCTATGGTGGGTGGGCTTCTTACTGGGCTTTCTTCTTGATCCAGCTCTTTTATTTCTAATCCTGAAACACTAAATAAAGATGATTAAATATTACAAATAAATTCTGAAAATTAAAAATGTGGTAATTAATCTAATCCTAAAAAATTTGCAATGAAATAAATTTTACTCTTAATGCATAAAATTGAAAATAAAGAAAAATAATTAAAAAAATAAGTTATGTTGGGAGTGCATTTAGCTGCATCTCCTAGACATAACCACTTCCTGGGGTAATTTGGCTTGTCTTTCCCTCCTAGGGGGTCCTCTTGTTCTTTCAGGCGATGTGCTGTGGGTCCTTCTGCTTACCATTTGGTCTGTCGCGAAAGCTGCTGCCTTGGCCTGTCACTATGTTGATTTTGGCAGCTTTATCATCTGGGCATCCTTTCATTTCTTTTTCTGAGGGTTGTAGCACATTTAACTTAATGCTATGGTTGTCTACCCTCATGGTCAGCTCCCCATGTTCCACATCTATTAATGTTATGCTCGTGACCAAGAATGGTCGCCCAAGGATGATAGGGGCTTTTTCATCGGCCTCACAGTCTAGGATGATGAAATCAGCTGGGAGAATAAGGTTGCCCACCTTCACTTGGATGTCTTTGATTTTGCCCTCCGGTTACACAAAAGAATGATTGGCAAGTTTTAGCATGAAGGAGTTGGGTTTGGATGGCCCAATTCCTAATTTATCGAAGAATACCTTAGGCATTAGGTTGATATTGGCTCCCAAGTCGCATAGGGCTTTTGTTTCGTGCTTGCTACCTATCCTGCATGGAATAACAAAGCTGCCCGGGTCTGTTTGCTTGGGCGGTAGTTTGTTGTGCAGCATTGCCATGCACTTCTCTATTACAACAACTGTTTCAAACTCCCCAATCCTCTTCCTTTTAGAAACCATGTCCCTAAGATATTTGGAAGAGTTGGGCATTTTGAATGGCTTCTATTAGAGGGATGTTTATGTGCAGCTGCTTTAAAATATCAAGGAATCTTCTGAATTGGTGCTCTTGCTTTCGTTGGTTAAGCCTCTAGGGAAAGGTGTTGGCAGGCGGATGTCCTCTATACATGCTTTGCATGGGAACTTTATTTGTAGAGGATCATCTGCTTCAGAACCGCTGTCATGTTCAGCTGTCGGGGCAGCTGGTGTCGTTGCTGCCACGGCAGGCTGCTCTTTCTGTGCTGGTTGTATTTCTGGTTGTTTTTCCACCCTAGGTTCATCCAACTGCTTCCCACTTCTAGTAGATATGGCTTTGCACTGCTCGTAAGTGGGTTTAGTTGTTACCTCTGTGCTACTGGATGTTGCTCTCATTGTTCTACTGCTGAAGATCATTGTGAATTGCCCAAATTGGGTTTCCAAGTTCTTTATAGCAGCCTCTTGGTAGTTCATCTTCATCTCCGTCCTGCCCATGAAAGACTCAGTTTTATCAATAAATTAATTAGTGTGAACAATAAAATCACTAGTTCTAGACATAAAAGTATGAAGAGTTGCTTCTAGTGAATTATTGTTTTGCGGTTGTTGATCCTGTTGTCTGGACAGGTTTTGTTGGTAGCCACCCTGTTGCTGTTGAGGGTTCGCAGCCGTTTTTGACTTGCTCCAGTAGAAGTTAGGATGGTTCTTTCATCCAAGGTTGTAGGTGTTCTGGGTAGGTCTGCTGTTCCTCTCGTATCCTCCCATAAAGTTGGCAGATGCTGTACATTCAGAGGATTCGTGGTTTCCCCCACACTCATCACAGAATGGCTCCATAGCCCTGACCTCATAGACTTTCCCAGCAGGTTTCATGACACTCATAACTAGCTCTGTCAGCTTGTCGAAGCGGGCATTGACAGATTCTAAGGCTTCTACCTCGTTCACAATGGCTGGCCGCTTAACGCCACCTCGGTGGGCTGTTGGATACTTGTAGTCGTTCTTGGCGGCTTGGTTCAGAATCCGCAGTGCCTCTTCTGGCGGTCTATCAAGGATGATTCCATTGGCTGAGGCATCAATCATCATCTGTGTTGGGTAGTTCACCCCGTTGTAGAACATTGATACATGTGTCGAAGATGGAAAACCATGTAGCGTGAAGTTGTTCAACATCTGTTGGTACCGCTCCCATGCTTCATACATCGGCTCGTCATCCCCTTGTCGAAAGGTTGTTATTTCGTTTCACAGTCTGTATGTGATATTGGACGGGCTGAAATAGTCTAGAAAGTCTTTACACAGCTCTGTCCATATGTTGAACGATCCTGTTGGCTGGTTGTTTAGCCACTGTTTTACCCTATCCCTCAGTAAATAGAGAAATAATCTCAGCTTCAGTACGTCTTGATGGACCCTGTGTATTTTGAATGCTTTGCAGATGTCCAGGAATCCTCTCAAGTGTTGTCAAGCATCTTCTATGGCCGTCCCTCCAAATTGCCCTAACGTGTTGATCATATTAAGCATAACGAGCTTCAACTTGAAGTGATCCCCTTCAATCTCTAGTTCTGTCACTGTCGGATCGAACCCTCTAAAGTCATGTTTCAGATAATCTCTAGTGGTTCGAACATTCTGGGGTTGCCTGGGCGAAAAAGGGGGTTGTTGCCTTGGTGGTCTTGCTGTTCTCTGGGCGGCAAGTCTTGCTGCTCATCCCTGCCGTTCGCAGCATTGTTGGGCGGGTCCATGTTTACCTTTGCCTTTTCTTTTTCCTCTCTGGTTTTTCCTAGGGTTACTCTGATTTCCTTCTTGAGCTCTCTTGCTCTTCGTTTGATATCATCGTAGAAGAGGATTTTTTCCTTTTGGATTCGCCATGGTCATACACTAGCAAAGGAACTGTAAAATTCTTTTTTATTATTAAAAATAAAAATAAAATATAAAGAAATAAATGTGAAAAAATTTAAAGACGAATTTCGCTGTTACCAATCCTTGACAACGGCGCAAAAAATTGTAGAGCGTTTTGGTGTTCTCTATTTATGAGAGCAAGTGCACACTCCTATCAAGTTATAGTATAAAAGATATCATCTCCCACAGGGATTGGACAGCTTGATTTGAATTATTGATCTTGCGCAAGAAAAGTAAATGTACTAGTAAGGTGGATGTTGAGAAGAAAAGTAAAATAAAAACACAAGTAATTAAAAAGGATGTGGTCATATTGATAGAAAGGGCAGGGTTATGTTGTTGATCAGTGTGAAATTGCGTTAAATAGATCAAGTTGTTTTGCGCTGCCAGACTCTGCTGCCTCGGCGGTGGATGGCAGGTGGACTGCTGAGACCCTCTCGCTGCCTCGGCAGGGGAATGGAACTGTGTCTCGGCGGCAAACTCGGCAGAACTACAAGACTCGATAGAACGCTTCGAAAGTGACTCTGCTTATGTCTAAGTCAGAGTTCTGTTGATGCCCACTGCAGATAATACCAGTCGCGACGTGAATCATGCAAAGACAGCAATGTTAATTCGTCATTTTTAGCCGCCTTAAACCCTTAACCTATGTCTAGGCCGGATTGATCGCACCGTCTATAGATGAAATCGTACTTACTCCTTTCTTGAGTTCGGCTCTCTCGATACCGAACAAATAGATAGAATTCAACTAATCTTTCACCTTAATTGAAAACTATGAAGAGCATGGAATACGTAAACCTTGTAATTTTATTTGCAAAAACAAACTTGAAATCTTAAACAATCGTTCTCACAACTAATTACAACATAACCCAAACCCAAGGAAAGAATTAGAACATGTCGGCGGCAAAAAAAACTAAACTATGCATAAGGAAAACCTCTGCTCCTTTGAATTACAATTACAATGGGTATATATAGGCATTAGCTAGGTCTAGTCCTTCTTGAAGTAGAAGTCTTCAAAGTAGATTTCCATATTAAATGTGACTTTAAACTCTGACTTCTTTGAGTTGAATGTGGACTTTATCATGTTGCCTTGTTCCGAAAGCAATCTCGAGATTCACCTTCGGCGACTCTGGCCGTTGCTACAGACGTCAGAAAAGTGAGTAGAAAGCATCGATAGAATCAGGATTTTCTGCTCTACAAATCGCACTTCGGTTCTCCAACTCCATAGTCAGCTGTCTTGGGTGGCGGCAGCTACTCAGCAGTTGTTGTCTCTATCTGAAACTGCATCAGTATAGTTCCTTGGTCTGTTGCCTCAGCATCACATCCCATGCTCCTCTTTCCCTCTGTCAGCCTCTGGTACCTAAAACCAAAAGTACACTAAAACAATACATTTCTTTACCAAACAAAGGATAATCTAAAAAAAACATGGTAAAGTAAAGAAATACTGAAAATGCAATGCATGATCCTAGTTATGCCTAAAATGTACTCAAAACAGGAATAATATGAGATGGAATGTGCATGAAATATAGAACTTGTGGACACTTTACATGAGATTCTCGAGGAGCCTACAGAATTTTCCCTTGATCTGTACAGCATTATGACAGAAGACTGCCGCAACACCTGGTTGCCGCAGCAGCAAAAGCAAATTTTCTCCATGATGAACTTCAACGAAAAAAAGGTATGTACATGGTTAGGTAGTAAAATAGTTTTTCCTAATCACATGTTCATGCCTTTAGGAATAGGAACAAGGAGGAAGGTGCACATGGATTACAAGGGAACGAAGAAGAAGGACTCCCTTACCACAAGAATAATCACTCGATGAAGGGAGCGGGTGGATTACAAGAAGTATCAGAAACGATCATCTTAAGCTCAAATCCACAAGGGATTAGTTACTTTAGGAGATGCATGCCAATGCACTCCTAGAGTAACAGTTTTTTATTTTTATCTTCCACATTTTTTATGCTTTCATAGACTTAGAATTTTTAAATTTTCAGCTTTTATTTCTTTCTGCATTTTATTATTTTATTTTGATTTTTTTCTCGTCTTGAAAATAAAATTCAACCGTCTCACAACCTATCAATGGCCACAACCAGCAACCAACTAGCCTTCAAGAGAATTCCAATAAAGGCAGTCGAGCAACATCATCGATGACAGTTTGCCACCCTACAGTACTGATGTTGTCGCCCAGCTCCCGCCGCTCGGTAGTACTGGAGCTGCCAAACAGACCCCCATACAAGTAGTACTCCTCCATCATCTATGGAACCAACTGAATAGGATGGAAAGGCAACAACTCCGATTTATGCAATACACCATGGATGTTCCCTAATAGTGCAGTCTGGTTCCCCAAATTTCATGCTGAAATACTTACCCGCCATCACCCGCCCTGGCAACCCAGATCGACGCCACGACAACTGCCCATGGTTGCCAAGGTAACGACTACACATGGTTTGACTAGAAGATACACACATTCGATAACCACACAAGCAAACATGGATGGAAGGAAATTCATCATGCAAGGTGATGGCCTTTCCGACTAACTCATTTATTTTTCTCATGCATTGAGGACAATACTCCTCTCGAGTTTGGGGGGGATTAGCACTCATCATTTTTAGGCATAATTAGAGCATATAGGTTACATAATGTATTTTCCTCTAAAATTAATCAAGAAAGAAAATTTTTTGTTAGAACTTGTGCCTATGATAGGATAGTCGATCTTAAATTTTTCGCACCATAATAAAAAGAACTTAATTTTGGAGGAAAATATGAAGTAAACTTATAATTTTTCTATAAATGTCAAAAATTAAAAACACTACTATTACTTGCTGAATTTGTTAAGAATTTCAGGTAAACATTGTCTGCTTGAATTATTTGCAATATTCTAACACTGGTTGTAGGAAACTGTCGCGGCAGGCAACAAACAGAAAAAGAAAAGCACTGCCACGGTTGGAAGAAATTTTTATGTTGTCTTTCTCTAGAGGTGCCCAAAACCGGCTCTAGGAAGAATCTAGTGCAAGGACACTCCGCTGCTATCAAAGTCCATGAATCTGAAAATCCTTGAAGTGACAGATAAATTAGCATGAGTGAATGAAAGTCTTCACGGGATAACTCTGCTCGATGGGTTCAGGGTTTTGTAGTTTGCTCCTTTCTTCATTTCATACCTAAAGAGTAGTTGTGATGAGCTGAAGCCCTTACATTACCTATGTTGTCTCGGCAGCAACCTTACATTACCTTGACAACATCTTTGTTTACTTAGAATATTCTTTAGATTCATCTTGTACACAGTTTCTGCACACACTGAACTGGCATTATAGTCTACTTTTGAGGTAATTCATGTTAATCTCCTCTCACTAATCTAATTATAGGTGCCACAGCTTTGAGGTGCAAAATCAAGTTTAAAACAGGTTCTTCTTTCTGATTAGTTCAAGGGCAAGTATGTTTAGGATTGCATTGCTTGAGGACAAGCAATAGTTTGAGTTTGGGGTGTGTAAAGTGTCTAAAAGTCTTATTTTATTTACCCTTTTCACTAAAATTATTGTTAGACTTAGGAACATTTTAGTTACATAATTAGGAATTAATGCATATTCTCATAATTTCCTTCACCATTAAGCTTGATTACATATTTTAGTGTATTTTGTGGAAAAGGTGTTGTTTTGGTATGTATTTCCGTGCATGCAGGAAAATTGCCCACCACGACAACAAGGTGCTGTTGTAACCCGCTGTGACACCAAGATGCCACCGGAACCCGCCACAACAGCATGGTGTAGCTGGAACCCGCCGCGATAGCAGGAGCTGATGGTGAGGCAGCAGACCAGGGAGCTATTCTGATGTAGTTCCAGACAGAGACATCAGCTGCCGAGTAGCTGTCGCCGCCATACCTAGCGCCCACAACAGCAAGCTAAGGAATTGGAGAAGTAGAGTGTGATATGTAGAGAAGAAAATCCTGATTCTAACTCCACTCAATTTTCTAATGCCTGTAGCAGCAGACAGAACCGCCGAAGGAAGAGATCGAATATAACTTGCGGAACAAGGCAACGTGAATGGCAATGGGGGTTTCATGGTTTATTTGGGTGATGTGTATGAACACCCTGGTGGAGCATGTTTGCTTTATGTTTTTATACTTGTAAAAGGCTTATATTTGATGGTTTGTGCATTGGTTTGAGTTTTGTCTCTTGAGTAGCTTATTTGTTAGGTTGAATGGCTTTAGTTTTCCATTGATGCAATTTGACATGATTTGATACTATGCATGATATGGATTGATTTAAGATGGATTTAAGTGTGAAAACCAGCAAAAAGTGTCATTACGGGCCCAAGTGTTTCAGTACACTCGAGCCTGTACTGAAACAGTGAGCCTAAAATGCCCTAAGGGTTTCGAAATAGGGTAGGTCTGTTCTGGTACGTTTCGCTACTAAAAACCAATTTTCGATATACCTCAAGTGTGTTTCGATACGGACCCGTGTTCCGAGCCGTAAAGTACTATTTTGATACACTTGTTTCGATACAAGGCTAGTATGTACCGAAACA
The DNA here is from genome assembly GCA_958450335.1 of Hibiscus tridactylites. NCBI lineage: Eukaryota > Viridiplantae > Streptophyta > Magnoliopsida > Malvales > Malvaceae > Hibiscus > Hibiscus tridactylites. The sequence continues at coordinate 57,700,872 of OY288267.1, read as the reverse complement.
ATTGGATGTTATGTCAGTTTAATGGAATATTTTGAAGTTCTGATTCTTTGTGTTTTAGTCCCTGAATGTTGTGAATGCAATAAAGTGAGCACGAATGATTATTTTGAGCTAAGAATTGACTGAGATGCATGAAATGAGACTAATTAAAAGTTGGTAACATAAAAATAGCATAATAAATCACATAAATTATAAATTGGTCCCTAAAGCCATAATTGAATGTAATTGATGATCAATCGAGTTACGAATGTTTCGCTACAATGTTTAACACATAGAATTCTAATTAGCATCTAGATAAGATAAAAAGGGAAGAAAATAGGGTTGTTTATTGAGGTAAACCTTCCCGGTTTACTTCAATAATCCTCGTGTGACCCATTCGGTTCGGTCTATTAGCTAGGCCGGGTCGATGGGGTTACACATAAATTACAAAAAATGGAATCATTAAGGTGTAAAATTGAAGGAATGAAAAGAAAGCTAGCTAATACGGAAAGGTCGGAAATCCTTGAGGGAGACATGTGAGGAAGGTCGGTCAAAGTGATGAATCATTATTCGTCATCTCCTTTCTCTTCTCTTATCTAAAACAAAATGGTAGAAGGAAAATGGAATGAGAATTTGCTTTAGCTTAGAAGAATTTAGCTTGAATCGATTCAATGAGTTTAGCTTTGATCTAAATAGATTGAGGAAGAAGGTGAGACCCTCTTGTTTTCTTCTTCTTATGTAAATTTCATTAAGGGATTGATTACATTATAAATTGAACATGATGTTATTAGCTTTGTTGAGATCAATTCATTAAAATAGTGTTCTAAATTCATTTGGGTGATTCATGTAATGAAATTGCCATGTATTGAGGATTAGCACTTTGGTAAAATCAGTTTAGAGGATGGTTTTTGAAAGATGTTTGGTTGTTGTCAATTTTATACTCGAATGATATCTTATTGTTAGTGAAATTAAGTCTGAATTTTATAATAGCTTCTTGGATTGATAAGGATAAGTAAACAATTTGAATTCTTGTTTCAGGGTCTGTTTTGAAACATTTGAATGAAGGAAACTTGATTACTTTGTATGTGTGTCTATATATATATAGCTGAATTTGTTTTAGCACTAACATGGGCCTTAGGGGGTTGTTTTGCTTGTAAAAAATATGAACATACGTGATTTGGGGCTGTTCTAAACATATAGAGAATTTTTGGACTATTTTAAAATGAATGTGGGAGTTTATGTAGTTGAGGATTGTTCTGTGTACAATTAAAAGAATTTGTGGACTGTTTTGAAATGATAAGAATAGGGGAGGGGTTGTTTTTCAAGTATAAGTGACTATTTTGTATGAGTACAATGTATCAAGTGTTGTTTAGGTGTGTTTATATGTATATATCTATGTTAGGGACTATTATGCTTCGATAAAATACATTAGTAGACTATTAAGTTCGTTCATAAGTAAATGCATGTCGTAAGGGCAGTTTTGGTGTAAATAGTAAAACTAATGGGTTTGTTTTGTTCCAATAAATATAAATGAGTGAAGGTTGCCCTGTTTTGTTTATATAAGCATGTAGTTAAACTGCCACAAACATGAATGGTCAAATGAATTTTGGGGTTGTTTGTGATCAAATGATTTTTGGTGATTGTTTTGTGAATTTGGAAGCCAAGAATATGTTCTAATGCTTAGTTAAACTCTTGTTATGAATAGACAAAGAAGAAATTTATCAAGTGACGCATAAAGTATATCAAGTTAGTGAAAAGCAAAAGGGAATTGCAATCCGGGAGCAAGATTGGCTTGGATTAATTTGTGAATGTAGTTTAAAATCTCGGGATGGGCCGATACCCTCCCGAGCATTGTTTACTAATTTTTATTTACTTTGAACTATTTTGAATTATGTTATGTATGAGCACGCTTGGACTTGAGGTAAGTCACTCTATGTTATGCATGGTAGTGTAAAATTCTTGATGATAATATATATATGAATTTGGTAACATGCCCATATCAGTAACTATATAGGATACATGCTGATAGTATCTTGGGTTATTAGCCATTTGGTTGAAAGAAATGAGATAACAAGAATTTCGCATGTGGTAAATACATTCCCGAATTGAAAGAAAATGGGGTAATGAGTTATTGATATGATATCGTGATAAGGAGCTATGCTCACCTTGTCCTAATAAAGATGATAAATGCAAAAGCCTTGGTTTCGAGTCAGTCTTAGATATAGTTGGCATGCCATAGTGTCCATAGAGATTTTGTTTGGGGTGGACTACGGTCCTTATTTGGTGATAATAAGAGGAAAGTTTTATGGTCACTTGGCGACAGTAGGAGGGATTGACCGGTACTACGAGTACCATCTTTTGGCGACAGTTGGTTAGTGATTCGTGTACCTAGACTGTAATTAGATTCTCAAGGATATGTTAACAAGAAAGCATGAATTAGATGCTAAAATAATGAAGAATGGTGATAACTTGCATGACAAGAAATGTGTTTCTATTAACACTTGAATACTACTTTAATATGCGATATGTTTCAGTTGAATACTTGCATGTCAGTGTGAATTTCGTAGATTGCTTAATTCTAAGCCGGTTAAATATACTTGTTCATTGAAAATTTTAATCGAATGGCACCTTATAAGTGGACAATTCATGCTCATTTATAAACTTGGTGTAGTTGACGTACTTTGCCATATCCTTTGTCTTGTTCAAGTTTGGATTTCATGTATCATTGAATTGTAGTGAAAAGATGCCCTGATTGCTTTATACTTTTAAGTACTTTAAACTACCTCAATAAGTGTTTACTTACAAACTCTTTTCACTACATTTCAAGGTAAACATCGTAAGCTTAGACTCTCTTGGAGCTCAATCGGATCACAAGTACTATACAAGAGTATATTTTGCTACTTTTGTAAAATTCCTAGAATAGTGGCACAATTGTCTAAATTAGTGCATGTAATTTATCCTTTTGGCATGTGTAACACTTAAACTATATGTTGCAACGCCTTTATATATTTTGGTTGGTTGGTTGTTGTAACGCCCTGGTTTTGGGCTTAGAAGTTTTGGGCGTTGACCGGTTCGGTCAAAGTGCTGTTCGAATCTAAAAGGGGTGAAATTAGGAAAGCGTAGTTCGGGTTGCATTAAAAATATGGAAAAATGTTCTAAAATCCTCTTTTAATATATATATAAGTGAACTGTGAAATCAATTTTACAAAATGAGTTTTGGAAGGGTGACATTTTGGCTAGTGACCAAAATGTAATTTTTGAAAGTTGCGTGACTGTTTTAAAAAGGATTGAAACTTTGAATCTTTAAGGAGCTATTTACCCAAAGGGAGTTTCTCCAGAATTTTCTAAGATATTTTAATGTTTAATTCTGATTTTAAAACAAAAGAAAAGTGGAGGGAAATCATTTTCCTATTTTGTAACTAACTTTCCATATTTTCCAATTTTCCTTTTCTCTCATTTTCTCTCAACCCAAACACTTTCTCTCCAGAGATTTTCTTCTGATTTTGTCACCTAAACATCTCTTTTCAATCCTCTTTTGGTTGCTAAACATCTCATCAACAAAACCTCACCATTTGCTAGTTGATTCTTCAAGCTTTTTGGTTCTGAAAGAGGAGAAACTCAAGTTTGGAGGTAAGAACGTCCTTCTCCTCTAAACTCTCAGTTCTTTACTGAAATTCCTAAGTTCTCAATCCTTAATTGATGTTTTATAAGTGGTTTTTAAGTTGTGTGATGGATCTTGGCTTAAAATGCAAGATTTGATGATTTTTGATGGATTTTCGTTTGATCTGTTAAAGCTGTGATTTGAGGTGTGTTTTTGATGATAAATGAATGTTAATTTGATAAGGAATTGAGTTTTAATTAATGCAATCCCGGATAGGTTGAATTTCCTAAGTTTAGCTTGTGATTCTTGGTTGTTTTGGAGTGATCTTGTGGATCTGTTGTTGCTGGAGGTATAAGGATGTTAATAGGTTCTTTTTAGATGTTAAATGATGTTAAAGGATGTTTAGTTTTGATGGTTTATGGCTGGGCTTTGTTGAGGAGTTGTTTGGATGCATTTTCGGTTGTGTTTGGCGGCCGAAAATGGAGTGTGGATGAGAGCAGCGAGTTTAGGTGCTTTCATTGAAGCTATTAATGCATGATGATGCATTAATCCTCTGCTTTGATGTTTTTAAAACAGGGGAGTCATCTTTGGATCCAAGTGGTGGTGATCCGGAAGCTTGATTTGTGTTTCGGCAAAGAGGCGAAATGGAATCGGTGAGTGAAATTGGGTTTTCGGCTTTGAAACCAATGTCTTGGGAGCTTACTCTAAGTCTAAACAACTTTACTAAGCTCAAGTTTAAGTTTTCGGAAAAACTCTCTAGTGGTGGCCATGGTTTGTTGTTGTGCAATGTGGTTTATTGCATGTTTTAAATTCTGTTTTGAAAGCATGATTTAGCATGGTTATTGCTGATTTTGTAAGCCATATGTTGAAGGAAGCTCAAGGTAAGAGTTCCTTGTTTTTGAATATAGTTTAAATGTGGTTTGATGCTTAAAAATGCATGATGTTTATGGCTTGGTTTAATGCTTTAAAACAGTGGATATATTGATGATAATGATGCATATTGGCAAGTGATGTTAAGGTCACAAAGGTGGTTAAAAGTCCTTGTGTGAGCCTTGTATATTTAAGAACATCAAGGTGGTTAAAAGTCCTTGGATGGTTCTTGGTAAGATCACAAAGGTGGTTAAAAGTCCTTGTGTGGATCTTGGAAAGTTTATGAACATCAAGGTGGTTAAAAGACCTTGGATGGTTCATGGTTAAGGCTCAAGGTGGTTAAAAGTCCTTGGAAAGCCTTGGTTACTTAAGAACTCCAAGGTGGTTAAAAGTCCTTGGGAGATTCTTGTTAAGGACACAAAGGTGGTTAAAAGTCCTTGTGTGTTCCTTGCCATGGTGTTTAAAAGTCCATGGGTCCATGGTGTTTAAAAGTCCATGGGGATAAGATTACAATGGTGTTTAAAAGTCCATGTGTGAATCTTATGAGAATTGTTTCACTTGTTGCCAATATGACTTATTATGAGTTGAAGCATGAGATGCTTGTTTGAATTGTAAAAGAGCATGTTAAATGAAGTTGAAGCATGAGTTGCTTGTTTTAAATGTTTAAGAACATGTTTAATGTTGCTTGAAGCATGATTTATAAATGAGATTTATAAATGCATTATTGAATGGTTTTAATGAGCATTCCTCACTAAGCTTTTGCTTACGCTCTCTTATTTTTCTTAAACCAATAATGCAGAACATTAAAGTGCATTGAGGGCAACAAGGAAGGCAAGCAATCAAGTGGAAGTTAAGCTCAAGTATGTAAAGGTTTTCTTGAACACTTTTAGCTTTTGGCATTTGGCAATGGGGGACCTATGTGGATGTTTTGGGAGATGTTTTGAACTCCCTAAGTTAGTTAATTGTTGTTAATAATGCTGGTTTTGTATTTGGCCATTATATGTTTGATTTGGAGGTTTTATGCTTGAATGGTTTGCTTGAGTAGGAAGCATGTCATTAGATTTGGGGCTTTTCATATTTGATGTTATAATGTTGAATTGTTGATGCAAGTGAGTCTCTTATATGTTGTATGACTTGTTGGTATGATTTGGTGTTGTAAAGATGAGGTTTGAAGCATGTTTAGAGTTGATTTTGAGTCGGTTCTGGTATGTGTATCGATACTCAGGCTCGTGTATCGATACGCATTAGCTTAAATGTGTGCTTTTCAGCACAGGGGTATCGGTACGGTCGTGAGGGTTTCGATACGGGTAAGGCCAAATATGAAGGGAGTATCGGTACGCGGGATATCGTATCGATACCTTTTCTGGAAATCTGGTCACTGTCTCCCCACGTATCGATACTGACTCTATGCGTACCAATACGCGACCGTTAATTCAGTTAAAGGCATCTTTGTATGTTTTGTATTGTTTGCGTTTTAGTCCTGAATCTTGTTTGTGCAATTGTATGAGTTTGGGATGTCCGTTTGAGCTGAAATTTGGCAGTGAAGCATGAAACCTGACTAATTTCATATTGGTAACTTTAATTTGGACGAAGTCCTTATTATTTACAGAATTTACAATTTGGTCCCTAAAGTTGTAATTTGTTCAATTGGGTCCCCGTTTGATCTCTGATGCGTATGATCTTTGAGCATGTTGTTTGTATGATCATAACTAGGGTTAATGTGCATCTAGATAAGTTTAAAAAGAAAAAAAAGGGTCGTTAATCAAGGTTGACTTTCGGGTTTACTTTGGTTTTCCCCGTGTGACTTTCTTAATTCGGGTCAACCGTCTAGGCCGGGTTAAGGGGGTTACAGTTGTTATTCAATAATCATAGCTAATGATAGATAATTTAATAGTTGTTTGAAATTAGGGAATTGGTGACTTGATCATTTAAGTGTATATGTCTAATGGTTGACTACTTTTCTTGTGTTATAGGTTAAGCTTGATATAGAAATGTTTGTTTTGGAATGATTACATCCATTTGTTAAGTTTTTAAAAGCTTAAATGTGTAAAAAAATAGGTTTCAAGTGTGTAACCCCCTAGATCCTGTCTAATCATTTACCGACACGAGCGAGTTACACAGGGAATATTGAAGTAAACTAGTGAAGATTTACCTCAATAAATGACCCTATTTTTTCTTTTATCTTGTCTAGATGCTCTTATGAATCCTAAGGTGATCATGCTCACAGCAGATAAAATTACAACTCGGACGAGATCAATTGATCATTCGATTAAGACTGAATATGCTTTAGGGACCATTTTGTAACACTGACAAAATTTAGGGACCTAATACGAAGATAAAGTTACCAATATTCAATTAGTCAGGTTTCATGCTCACATGTCAATTTTCAGCTCATTTCGATCATCCAAACTTATTCAATTGAACATCCAAATATTCAGTGACCAAAACGTAAGAAAATAGAACATCAAAAAGCTTCAAATAACCAACTTAACAGCTAAGCATATTTAAACACTTGTGCCCATATTGATACGCCATTATCTTGTCAATTTCTCAGATTTCCAGTGGCACAAAAAGGTGTTGATACGGCCCCGTGTACCGATACGGTTCCTCATTTTGCCCTTTAGTCGTATCGAAACGATATGCCTAATTTGGCTATATTGTACCGATACGGTATCTCGCATATCAATACGCTTGGGCTTGTAATGTTATATTTTCTGGTTTTACATGCCAAAATATATACGATATCAATCTAACATGTTATCAAAGCATAAGTAATCTCTTAGATCATGATTCTAAAGACAAATAACACTAAGGCATGCTTTCAACATCAACACAACATGTTTATCAATCTATAGGCATGCTTCCTAAGCAAAATAGCAATTTAAGTACCAAAATGCAAACCAAACCAAATACCAGCAATTAAAGGTCATTTACAAGTCATAATAGCCATATAAAACTTGCCACAAACCAGGGAGTTTCAAAACACACTCTCCCAAAACATAAAGGCATCCTCCCATTGCCAATTATTACTATTAAGTAAACCAAAATCCATACTTGAGCTATGTGTCTTCTATTAGATTTCCACTTGCTTCCTTTCTACCCTCAAATGCTAATTCACTACATTGTTGTAAAAAAGAGCATAAGCACAATTGCTTAGTGTGGGATGCTCAAATTAGAACCAACAACAATGCATTTTAAAAACAATTTCTTAAATAGAAATCTCTATCACATCATGCTCATTTATTCTCATGCTTTAAACCACTTTTGTCACCCCCTCGACCCAGTCTAGACGCGAGACCAAACCTAACGGGTCACACGGGGAATATTGAAGTAAACCGGGAAGGTTTACCTCAATAAACGACCCTATTTTTTTCTTTTATATTTGTCTAGATGCGCATTAACATCCTATGTGATTCAAACTTGCAGCGGAAGAGACTTCAACACAAACATACAACGATTTGGCATTAATTGATTATGAACATATTTTAGGGACCAATTTGTAATTTTAGTAAATTATAGGGGCTTCATCCAATTTTAAGTTATCATCCTTTAAATAATCAGGTTTCATGCTACTGTGTCAATTCCCAACTCAATTCGATCTTCCAAACTCATTTAATTGTATGCGTAACAATCATGGACAAAAACATAAAGAAACATAACCTCAAAAATGTCCCAAACAACTAATTTACCTGCCACCGTATCGATAAACTAAGCACCGTATCGGTACGTTTCTGAGATAATCTATAACCTAGATTCCAGTAGCTCAAAACTGTATCGATAAGGTCCCGCGTACCGATTCGCCTGACGAATTTCACAAAGATCATATCGATACATGTCTTTCCGTACCGATATGCCAAGCCAGAAATGGCCTACCCGTACCGATACTCCTGGGCCTGAAATGCCCATTTTTGTTGGTTTAACATTCGATTTAGCTAAGCATACGACTTAGACATGCTTCTAGGGCATACACAACATATCTAAGGATCAATCCTCAATCAAACATAGCATATTCAACATCATAACTGTAACGCCCCGGTTTTGGGCCTAGATGTTTTAGACATTGGATCGGACCGGTCAGAAATGGTTCGAACTGAATTCGGTGGTTTAGGGAAATCAAGGATCGGGAAAGGATAAAAATATGACAAAAGTTGCTAAAATCCTCTAAAATCATGTTTAAAAGGTTGGTCAAATCAATTTTACAAAAAGAGTTTTGGAAGTGGTCCATTTTGGGTAGTGACCAAAATGTAAAGTTTTAAAACTGTGAAAAAGTGTAATTTTCAAAGAGGAGTCAAAAATCTTAGAATCTTTAGGGAGCTACGGTGCAATTACCCCTTCCTTAAAATGACATGTTTTTTAAATGAATTTAATATAATTGATTAAAATTGTTTTTTAATTATTTTTATTAATTAAATGGTTATTTGAGAGATCTCTTTTTACGTAACTAACTTTCAAGTTTCATTTTCAGCAAACCCATTCTTCTCAACTCTTTCTCCAGATTTCTTTTATCTCAAACACTCTCTCTTTGATTCCTAAATCATTTCCAAGAAATCTCTTCAAGTTCTTCATGTTTTGTGAAGCAAAAACTTGTCAATCCTTAAGGAAGGCAAGGATTGGAGGTAAATCTCGTTCTCAACCTTCAATATAGGTTCTTTATTGAAATTCCCAAGATCTTTGACTTCTAATTGTTGTTTTTGGCTGAGTTTTTATTATAGTTTTGATTTAAGATCAAAATCTTGCAAAATTATGATTTAAATCTTGATTTTCGGAGTGGTATTGATGAGCTCTATTTTGGATTGATTTTAATTGAGTTTTGAGTTGATTATTATGTTGAAAAAAAGGTTTTAATAATATAGATCCTGAAATCCTTGAGATCCTTGAGTTTCTTGATGGTTTTAGTTTGGTTTTTGAGGTGAAATGATGAAGTTGTGCTTGCTGGAGGTATAAGGAAGGGTTTAGGTTGTTTTAAGATGTGTTTTGATGAGTAGTAATGATTGAAAGTGATGTAAGTTGGCTGTGCTTGGTTTAGGAAGAAATTGATTGAGTTATCGGTTGTTTTGGATGGGTAATTTGGTGTAGTTTTGGTGAGCAACGAGTTTGTGTTTAGTTGCTGGTGTTGAAATGCATTTGGATCTCTGTTTTAATGATCTAAAAATAGGGGATCTTGATATGGAAGCAAGCGGAACATTTTTGGAGGCTTCGGACGGGTGATCTTCGCGTTGGAACGTGAAGTTTCGCGTATCGATGAGTGGATGTGTTTTAAAGCTTTGTTAAGCTTGGGTACGAGGTGTTCGTAGGTTAGTGTAAGCTTGAAACACTTAGCTAATCTCGGAAGTAAGTACGGATACTTGTACGCTCAGATTTCGTTTTGAAATGTACTCCATGGTTAATCATGATCATGCTCATGTTTTGATAATGGTTGTTACTCACTGTTATGCATGGATTTAAGCATGTTTTTGCTTGCGTTTATCCCATGGAATGATTTGGTTTGAATACAAGATGGGTTGATCCTGTATGAAATGGTTTTTCTATTTAAAAAGCATGTTTAATTTGGGATATCTGAAGATTTTCAGTGATGCATTGAAAGTAGTGAGTTAACATGGTTTTATGAGTATATTGGCAAGTGTTGGATCTATTTTTAATATTCGGATACGTTGGTCGACCAATAGGATGTGAGTGCACTATAATCTATAAATGGTATGTGTTTCTAGCTACGTGACGTAATAGGGGTGAGCCTATTGTGGGTGGTAGAGGTGAGTTTATCACTATGGGTTAGGGGTGAGCCTAATTACATTCGTAGCCATTAAGATGGGGTGAGCCATCATTGAGTATAGGGGTAAGCCTATACGAATCCGTGTATCCGATATTGTGTGTGAAAGTGATAGAGGTGAGTCTATCATAATGGATAGGGGTGAGACTATGCTAGAATGTATTATGCCAATATATGTGTTTGTTGTTGTTGCCTATTTATCTCGATTATTGGTGGCTTCATAATGGATTATTATGCATGTGATGTGATGATGGGATGTTGCATAGGGTATATCTACCCATGTGAATTAAGCAAGTGAGGCTTAATGGAGTTTTGCATTGTGAACAATGCACGAGACTAATGATACATGTGGAACATGGTTAAAGAATGTTTTACTTTGGTTTAGAAGCATGTTTGAGATTGAGCATGATATGGTTTCAATTGATGTTTTAAAAATTGCATTGTTGTTGTGTTTTGAGCTTTCCCTCACTAAGCAAGAGTGCTTACACTTCTTTTTCCCAACAATGCAGATAACTAAGCTTGAGGGCTGAGAAGTAGCAAGTGGGAGCACCTAAGTCGTCACTCAAATTCATGTATGAACTTTGGTGAATTAAAATAAGTAGATTTTGGCAATGGGGAAAGAACCTCAGTTTGGGAGTTTGGTTTTGTAACCTCCTAGTTGAGATATGTTGGTTTGCCTATTTGGTTTTGTTCATGGCCTCTATATGGTTTATTGTTTTGCTTATGGTGTTTTTGGCTATGCTATTACTTATGTTTAAAAGCATTCTTGGGTAGCTTATGCTTCACCTTGAATTGCCATGTTAGAAGTTTATGTTATGAATGTTTTTTATGCTTAATTGCTTGGGTGATTGGTTATAACATGTAAGGTTGTATTAAGCATGTTTAGGTGTTGTTAAATGTGTTTAAATGGTTGTTGGAAGTGCAAATCTGGTATGCGTATCGATACTCAGGGAAGAGTATTGATACACTAAGGCTTAATTCAGGCTTTTCAGCTTAGGTTGTACCGATATGATTTACCCGCGTATCGATACGCCTAGGCAAAAGTTTGAAGGCCGTATCGATACGGGCTTGAGCGTATCGATACCCTTTTGCCAACTTTGGCTACTGCCATTTTGCGTATCGATACATGCTAAGGCGTATCGATACGGGTTCGTTAATTTCAGTTATTGGAATCTTTTTAAGTTCTGAATTGTTGCATTTTGGTCCCTGAATGTTGTATGTTACATGACTAATTAAGGATTGGTAAATTTAAAATCTGAAAACTCCATGTATTTTCTGGAAATTACATTTTTGTCCCTAAAAGTCAAATGCAAGCAATTGAACCCCTAATTGAACTCCGATTGATGTGTCGTTTTCTTCTAAGTGTCTTGCTGATCACATAAGATCTTAATGTTCATCTAGAGAAGATAAAAAGAAAAAAAGGTCGTTAATCGAGGTTGACTTTAACAAGTTGACTTCGGTTTTCCCCATGTAAACTTCTTAGTTCTGGTCGGGCGTCTAGGCTGGGCTAAAGGGGTTCCATTTGTTGGTATCAAAGCCAGGTTACGAAAGAATTGGAGATGTTGGTAAGTGAAATTGGTATGTTTTGATGTTTGATTCAGTGTTAATTGACATGTTGGTTGAAGAATCATGTTTTGGTTGAATGTTGGTATCTATGCCATGTTTGGGTGTTGTGAATTATATGTGAAGTTCAATATGAACATGTGTTAATGATAAGATAGTATTGTAAGTTGATTTTGTGTGATAGTTGAAGTATAAATGGGGTACCCATTGCCAAGCTACTAATAAAGGAAATTTTGTTTTGAGCAAATGAATTGAGTGACTTAGGTCCTTGCTACCGAAGGCCTGATTGATTTTATTGTTGTGTTTGCATTATAGTATACCTCTTTCACCATGGGTCCGAGACGAGAGACAAGGGGCAATGCCTGAGTTGTGGCCGAGAATGGGTCGGAAGAGCAAGTTGAGAATCTATTGTCTCCTCCTCCGGGTGGACCACCTGTAGGTGGTAGGGCAAAGTCGAGGCTGGAGATGGTGCCGAAGGTGTTGCACCTGAGGGAGCACCAGGGCAAGGTGTTCCGGATATGACAATTTTGGTACAAGCTATTGCTGGATCCTTTCAGGCGACAGTGGCTAGGTTTCACGTAACAGCACCACAACAGGGTGCCAACCCTGGGTTGCCTCTGGAGCGTTTACGTAGCCTGGGCGGTGTTGAGTTTAGAGGATTGACTCCTGAGGGGTTTGAGGATTGAGAGTACCAAGAAAATATTGGGACAGATGAACTGTAATGATGTTCGGAAGTTGGACTGTATAGTGTCGTTACTGCATGGCGATGCGTATACATGGTGGACAACTATTACAGCTGGGATGGAGCAGGATGAGATTGATTGGACCTTTTTCGTGAGCGCGTTTAAGAAAAATTTCTTGGGGGTCCATTATCTGGACGAGAAGAAACGTGAATCTATAAATTTATTACAGGGTAGTATGTCGGTTGCCGAATATGAGGTGCAATTTGTAAGGTTGAGCCAGTATGAACCTGAGTTACTACCGGACGAGCAGGTGAGGTGTGAACATTTCCCTTATGGATTGGTAAGAGAAGTTAAGACATACGAGCTAGCGGCTGAGTACACAGACTTTGATGTGCTGGTCTCGCGAGCGAAGGATATAGAGCTGATCCTAGGGATGGCGGCTCGATCTGGAGGCTCTAGTTCCGGGAAGAGATGTGCAGACCATGATGGTGGGCGTGATCGTGGCAAAAGGCCACGGGATAGAGGTTATCAGAGGGATCATCGTCGAGGTGGTGGCGGTAGAGGTGGAGCAGGCCGAGGGCAGCCTGGTCAGAATGTTGGTGCTCGTGCTCCTGTTTGCAACCGTTGTGAGAGGCATCACTCTGGGGAGTGTTGGGGTGTCTCAAGGACTTGTTGGCATTGTGGAGTGCAGGGTCATGTGAAGCTTGGCTGTCCGAAGCTGGTGAGGCAAGCACCAGTGCGTGCTATGGAACCTCATAGAGGCCGTGGGCGCGGTCAAGGTAACTTTCAGAGAAGGGAAGAAGGTCAGTGTGGTATTGCTCATGTTGTTGATGTACAGCTTAAGGGAGGCGGTCCTGCGAGGGTCTATGCTCAGCGCGAGGGGCGCAACGACACAAATGTTATCTTAGGTACCTTTTTTCTACAGTCTTTATCATTATTGGCTTTGATTGATTCTAGATCCACGCATTCTTATATCTTAAGTGAGCATGCGCATTTGCTTGATATACCTGTTGAGTTGCTTGAAGTAGGAATGCAAGTGACTAGTTCATTTGGTGAGATTGTAGTCACTATAAAGTTGTATAGGAGGTGTCCCTTATCTTTTCAGGGTCATGTCTTTCTTGTGGATTTGATGGAGTTGCCCTTTTATGGATTTGATGTGATCCTTGGTATGGATTGGGTATCTGAGCATAGAGCAGTGGTGAACTTTGATGTTAAACGAGTCACCTTAAGGCTTGCTGATGATTATGAAGTGGTGATTGTAGGCGAGAATGTGAAATTCATGTCTAATGTTGTTTCGGCTATGGAAGCAAGCTGTAAGTTAAGGATGGATTATAAATCTTATCTTGCATACGTGATGAATCCTGGTACAAAGGATGTACGTGTGCAGGACATCAGAACCGTTTTCGATTTTCAAGGTGTCTTTCCGAAAGAATTGTCAGTGTTGCCGCTAAACAGGGAAGTTGAGTTTGGTATCGAGTTGTTTGAGAATACGACTCCGGTGTCCATTGCTCCTTATCGCATGGCACCTAAAGAGCTAAAAAAGTTGAAGACGCAACTTCGGGAGTTGCTTGATTGAGGGTTCATCCGGCCGAGTGTTTCACCATGGGGAGCGCCAGTGTTATTTGTAAAGAAGAAAGATGGGACAATGCGGATATGCATAGATTATCGATGGCTGAATAAGTTGACGATCAAGAACAAGTATCCCTTGTTGGAGTATGCCCAAAGACCAATGATATGATGATTGAATAGACATACTATTTTACTAGATTTATCAACTAATGGCATTGCCATTATTATCATTTGGTATGTTTCTGTGCATCAAACTAATCATTGGATAATAATCTCCATACAATAATACGATTATTGTTAAATAGGATCCTTAGTCGAATATTATTACGGGTATGGACAGTGATAATATATAAAGACTAATATGTGGTTGATTAATAACAAGTGTTGTCATTGACATAGAGATGTCAAAATCAACACATAAGTATTTGTTAGAGAACAACATACTAGATTGACCCGCTATGAGCATGATTCTTGGGTAATTTTGTGACAATCACAACATTGCTCATGATAAACATATGTATAATCCTCAAACTTGAGATCAACGTGATTTCAACATAAAGATTTACGTATTTTGACATAGTCAAACGTGTGTCGTAACTGACTACATTATAAAGGCTGATGATTGGATACGTGATGATCTATGTAGTGAAATATGGTTGATCAAGAAAGGATTTGTCCCTCGAATATTATTCGGCCACTTGATTGAGTGATATTAGAAAATGCATGGCCATGCTCGAATATTATGATATGAGATATCATAGAGATTCGTTTATCATAATCTACTCAAGACATCAAGAAACACTAGATGGACAACGCAAGTGTGACTAACCCATGACTTGTGTTCATCTAAGATATAAAGGACAAAAGGATGAAATACATAAAGGAAGTTTATTCAGGAATTAGGAAAGTCAAACCATGTCTTCATGCAACTTAGGTAGCAATGATGTATTGCTAGGTGCCACTCATTGTTTGTAAAATTAGAACAGTTCTAATTTTGCTGCTAACATTGCGTGAACCTACAAGGGTCACACCCTTCGAATGAAACGAACAAAAACTGGAAACCATACTCCCTATTTTAGAGAGGTTGCGAAAATCCCCTATGAGATAGGGGAAATCGGCAACTCCATTAAAAGGGAGTAATATTCGATAAATATTATATTTATCAGATATTATTTAGAGTATAGAAAATGTTTAGAGATTTAAATAATATAGGATAAGATTCTAGAAATTTAAATATATATTTAGAATTTATATAATGTATATTTAATTCAAAGTTTATGTAGAATTAGATTCTACATAATTAAAAATATATAATTAAATATATATTTAAATCCAAATAAAGATATAATGAGATTTTATATAATAAAAATATATATTTTTTTGGATTGAATATAATGTATATTTAAATCCATGTTTTATGTAGAATAAGATTCTACATAATTAAATATAGATATTTCATTTAATACTATTAAATATAATGTATATTTAATATAAACCAATTTGAAGTAGAATTAGATTCTATGAATTTTGGTTGAACTTGGATTTAAGGAATTCAACTAGAATTAAGTCTCTGAATACTATTTAAAGGGACAAGGGCTAGCAACCAAATCATCCATCTTCCTCCTCTTGAAGATTTCGACAACACCCATAGGGATTCCCCACTGGAATTCGACATATCCCAGAAAGCTCTCTGAGAAGTTGTTCGATATTTTTCTGGTGTTCTACTTGCCCCCTGGCAAATCCCTGAAGGTTCCCTTACTCGATTTCAAGTCCCGGTTGAACTCTTGGTCGATTTCAGACTCCCTCAGGAATCCCTGGAGGGATTTCGACTTCTTCTTGGAAGGTGTTCAAACCTGTCGAAATTTATCCCTAAGGGTTAGGGAGGCGGAAACTTTGTTCGTTTTGTTCGGGTGGACTCCGTAGAGGTCGTTGCGAACCTGTGACGGTTACGGTTTTACTTGACGTGGTTATTCCGACATACCGTCGGTTTTCCAGTTTCCAGAGTTTTAAAAGGTAACTCTTCATTTTTTTCACCCCGGTTTCGTTCTTGTACATGGATCCTGGTTGGATTACGTCGGATTAATTTTTCCGTTGCGCCACGGGGCGTGCCGACGTGACCCAACATCCCTTGCCAAGAATCGATGATCTTTTTGATCAGTTTCGAGGAGCCTCGGTGTTTTCTAAGATTCACTTGAGGTCAGGGTATTACCAGTTAAGGGTGAAGGATGTGTATGTACCTGAGACGATGTTTTGAACGAGGTACGGGCATTATGAGTTTTTAGTGATGCCTCTTGGTTTAACTAACACACCTGCTGCTTTCATGGACATGATGAATCGTGTGTTCCATGAGTTTTTGGACTAGTTTATGGTGGTGTTCATCGATGATATCCGTGTGTACTCTCGTACCGAGGAGGATCATGATAAGCACTTAAGGATAGTTTTGCAAGTGTTGTTGGAGAACAAATTGTATGCTACACTGAGCAAGTGTGAGTTTTGTCTTAGAGAGGTGGTCTTCCTTGGACATGTTGTATCGGCTGAGGGTATCTGTGTTGATCCGCTTAAGGTTGAGGCAGTGATGAGTTGGAAGGTGCCTAAGTCGGTGACAAAAGTGCAAAGTTTTCTTAGTTTGGCTGGATATTACCGTAGGTTTGTCGAGGGTTTCTCGAAGATTGATGCACCTTTGACCAAGTTGTTGCAGAAGAATGTTCACTTTGAGTGGACAAATACGAGGCAACAAGCTTTTGAAAAGCTGAAGGAAGCCTTGACGCAAGCTCCTGTCCTGATTCAACCTGAGCCTGGTAAGGAGTTTGTAGTCTATAGTGATGCGTCCATTGATGTTTTGGGTTGTGTGTTGATGTAGGAGGGTAAGGTAGTGGCGTATGCATCTAGGCAATTGAAGGTGCATGAACGTAACTACCCTACTCACGATCTTGAGCTTGCGGTTGTTGTGTTTGCTTTGAAGATCTGGAGGCATTTTATGTATGGTGAGAAGTGTGTGGTGTTCACGGATCATAAGAGCTTGAAGTATCTTATGTCTTAGAAGGAGTTGAATCTTAGGCAACGACGGTGGGTGGAGTTGCTTAAGGGTTATGATTTGTTGATCGAGTATCATCCGAGAAAGGCCAATGTTTTGGCCGATGCTTTGAGTCGGAAAGTGGCTGTGGAGTTGAGGGCGATGTTTGCTCGCTTGAGCATAACGCGAGACTGTGGTCTTGTTGCTGAATTGCAAGTGAAACCATCTCTAATCTAGTTGATTAAGGATAAGCAGTTGCTTGATGATTCTCTTGTTTCTCACGTTCAAGATATTGCAGATGGTAAGCCTTTGGATTTCAGTTTTAATGAGGATGGTGTTTTGTGTTTTGGGAGTCAGATAGTGGTTCCGAGTGATGTTGAGTTGAGGCACATTATTCTGACTGAATCTCATAGTTGTCCTTTCGCTATGCACCCTGGTAGTACGAAGATGTATCGTGATTTGAAGGATGAGTACTATTGGGTGGGGTTGAAAAAGGATGTTGCTGAGTTCGTTGGCAAGTGCATGGTGTGTCAGCGAGTGAAGGCTGAACATCAGGTACCTTCTGGGTTGTTGCAACCTTTGAGAATCCCAGAATGGAAGTGGGAAAGGATTACCATGGATTTTGTGTCTGGATTGCCTTTGTCACCATCAAAGAAGAATTCTGTTTGGGTGATTGTTGATCGCCTTACTATGTGTGAACATTTCTTGCCTGTGCATACTACGTATACCTTGGATAAGCTGGCAGACCTGTATATCGCTGAGATTGTGCGGTTGCACGGGGTACAGAAATCTATAGTATCAGCTAGAGATCCGAGGTTCACGTCGAGGTTCTGAGAGTGTTTGCATCAAGACTTGGGTACACGGTTGAATTTCAGTACTTCTTATCATCTCGGACAAATGGACAGTCGGAGCGTGTTATCCAAGTGCTTGAGGATATGTTGAGATGTTGTGTTATAGATTTTCAGGGATTCTTAGGAGAAGCACTTACCTTTGGTTGAGTTTGCTTACAACAATAGTTACCAGACAAGTATTCAAATGGGTCCATACGAGGCTTTGTATGGGAGAATGTGTAGAATCCCTCTTTGTTGGGCGAAAACAGGACAAAAGTTGATATCGATGCTGGCCAAGTTGAAAGGAACCACCGAGAAGGTGAAGCTCATTTGTGAGCGTTTGAAGGCATCGTTGGATCGGCAAAAGTCTTACACGGATCTAAACCGTAAGGAGATTGAGTTCACGGTTGGCGAACGTGTGTTCTTGAAGGTATCATCTTGGAAGAAGGTGATGAGATTTGGGCGTAAGGGTAAGCTTAGCCCGAGGTTTATTGGACCATACGAGGTTTTGGAGCGTATTGGTCATGTTGCTTATCGGTTGAGGTTGCCTCCCGAGCTTGAAAAGATTCATGATGTGTTTCATGCTTCGATGTTGCGGAGGTATATATCGGATCCTTCGCATGTGATGTATGTTGAGGAGATAGAGTTGAATCCGGATTTGTCTTATGATGAGGAACCGGTAAAGATCCTGGATTCGAGCAGCAAAGTTTTTCGTGGCAAGACGATAGAGCTTGTGAAGGTGTTATGACGACATCGAGGAGTTGAGGAGGTCACTTGGGAAAGCAAGGCGGACATGTTGAAGCAGTTTTCGCACCTTTTTCCTTCAGGTAAAATTTCGGGTACGAAATTTCCTAAGTGGGGGAGAGTTGTAACGCCCTGGTTTTGGGCCTAGATGTTTTAGACATCGGATCGGATCAGTCGGAAATGGTTCGAATTGTATTAGGTGGTTTAGGGAAATCAAGGATCGAAAAAGGATAAATATATGACAAAAGTTGCTAAAATCCTCTAAAATCATGTTTAAGAGGTTGGTCAAATCAATTTCACAAAAAGAGTTTTGGAAGTGGTACATTTTGGGTAGTGACCAAAATGTAGAGTTTTAAAACTATGAAAAAGTGTAATTTTAAAAGAGTCAAAAATCATAGAATCTCTAGGGAGCCATGTGCAATTACCCTTTCCTTAAATTGACATGTGTTTTAAATGAATTTAATATAATTGATTAAAATTGATTTTTAATTATTTTAATTAATTAATTGGCTATTTGAGATATCTCTTTTTACGTAACAAACTTTCAAGTTTCATTTTCAGCAAACCCATTTTTCTAAACTCTTTCTCCAGATTTCTTTTCTCCCAAACACTCTCTCTTTGATTTCTAAACCATTTTCAAGAGTTCTCTTTAAATTCTTCAAGATTTGTGAAGGAAAAACTTGTCAATCATTAAGGAAGGCAAGGATTGGAGGTAAATCCCGTTCTCAACCTTCAATCTAGGTTCTTTATTGAAATTCCCAAGATCTTTGAATTCTAAATATTTTTTTGGTTGAGTTTTGATAATAGTTTTGATTTAAGATCAAAATCTTGCAAAATTATGATTTAAATCTTGATTTTCGGATTGGTATTGATGAGCTCTGTTTTGGATTGATTGCAGTTGAGTTTTGAGTTGATTATTATGTTGAAAAAGGGATTTGAAGGGTTTAGGTTGTTTTTAGATGTGTTTTGATGTTTAATAATGGTTAAAAGTTATGAATGTTGGCTGGGCTAGGTTTAGGAAGCAATCGATTGAGTTTTCGATTGTTTCTGATGGGTTAATTGGTGTGGTTTTGGTGAACAACGAGTTTATGTTTAGTTGTTGGTGTTGAAATGCTTTTTAATGCATTTGACTCTCTGTTTTGATGCTCTAAAAACAGGGGATCTTGATCCGGAAGTAAACAAAGCATTTTTGGAGGTTTTAGAAGGGTGATTTTCGTGTCGGCGAGCGAGGTTTCACGTATCGGTGAGTGGAAATGGATTTTCTAGCTTTGTAACGCTTTGGGAGTGGTCTTGGGAGCTTAGTGTAAGTTTGAAACACTTAGCTAAGCTCAAGAGTAAGTGATTTGAAAGTCTCTCTCGGAATGTGCTATATTTTTGTTGGAAAATGCACTTGAATTAAATGTGGTTTAATTTACTATTTTAAAGCATGTTTTGAGCATTGATAATGCTAGTGTTTAATGCCATTTTGTTAAGGATGCACTTGGTAGGTGATCCTTGGATTTATGAGATGTATGCATTTGAGTTTAAACATGTTTATGCTTGTGAAAATGGCATTGTGATTTATGCTTGTAAAACAGTGGAATAATGATGTTAAATGATTATATTGGCAAGTGATGGAAATGGTTTGTGGTTACTTTAATCGAGTATAGTTAGCCGGCTATAGAATTGGGTGCACCGTGAATAAAGTCGCCTTGGATGTCTAGGGGTTATGATTGTACCGTATACTCCATCCAAGTACCCTAACGATTGAGGCTAAGATCACAACGGTGGATGGTTTAATCTCGTGTGTGGATCTTGTGGTATGTGTCTCGTGCTCTCGTTAGTAGAATTATACAACTACCGATGAGTGGTGTTGAGGGGTTGTGATTGTACCGTTAAACTCCACCATGGGTGTCACAACGGTTGATGGTCTAATCCCGTGTGTGAGCCTTGAGTAGTCTGGTAGTGTGTATGAAGCATGTGGGACAACTCTTGTAATCCGCGTATTCGATTGTGTCATTTGTGTTGGTTTTGATATGGTTTGAGATTGATCACTTCCAAGCCACTATAATGCTGATGATTAATGGTTAAGTGTAACCCCCTTAACCCGGCCTAGACGGTTGACCCGAATTAAGAAGATTACACGGGGAAAACCAAAGTCAACCCGAAAGTCAACCTTGATTAACGACCCTTTTTTTCTTTTTAATCTTTTCTAGATGCAAATTATCCCTAGATAGATTCATAATATCATCATATTCAAAGATCATAACCATCAGAGATCAAACAGGGACTCAATTGCACAAATTACAACTTTAGGGACCAAATTGTAAATTCTGAAAATTATAAAGACTTAAACCAATTTAAAGTTACCAACTTGAAATTAATCAGGTTTCATGCTTCTCTGCCAAATTTCAGCTCAAACGGACACTCCAAACTCATACAATTGCAATAACAAGTTTCAGGACCAAAATGCAAACATTGCAAAACATTTAACCATCAAATTCAGAGCCCAACGGTCGAGTGTTCCGAAACAGGGAAGACCTGTTTCGAAACGCAGGACAGTTCCGCAACGGGTTCCGAAACATGGCCTGGTAGTAGCCAAACTGTTCCGAAACAGTGCCTCCCGTTTCGGAACGCCTAGGCCATTTCAGGCCCCTGTTCCGATACGGTAGCACCTGTTCCGAAACAGGTTGCCCAGATTGCAGCAAAACAGCTAGATAATCATGCAATTGGCCTATCAAACATGCACCAAAAGCCACCAAACTTTACCAGCAAGTCACACAACGTACATGGAACATAATTGCATCAACCAAACATCAACATGGCATCAATTATGAAAAGCCCCAATTCTATAGGCATGCTTCCTACTTAGCAAACCATTCAAGCATCAAATCTCCAATCAAACCACATAAAGGCCAATTACAAATACCAACATTAAAGACATCATTAAACAAACTTAGGGAGTTCAAAACATCTCCCAAAACATCCACATAGGTCCCCCATTGCCAAATGCCAAAAGCTAAAAGTGTTTAAGAAAACCTTCCCATACTTGAGCTTAACTTCCACTTGGTTGCTTGCCTTCCTTGCTGCTCTCTAAACACCTTAATTCTCTGCATTATTGGTTTAAGAAAAGGAGAGAGAGCGTAAGCAAAAGCTTAGTGAGGAATGCTCATAAAAACCACACAATAATGCATTTACAAACACATGATTAAACCTTTAATCCATGCATCATTTAAACATGCTCATAAGCAATTTAAAACATGCATCTCATGCATCAAGTTCATAACAAGTCATATTTGCAACAAGTGATACATTTCACATAAGATCCACACATGGACTTTTAAACACCATTGTGATCTTATCCCCATGGACTTTTAAACACCATGGCCCATGGACTTTTAAACACCATGGAAAGGACCACACAAGGACTTTTAACCACCTTTGTGTCCTTAACAAGAATCATCCAAGGACTTTTAACCACCTTGATGTTCTTAAGTAAACAAGGCTTTCCAAGGAATTTTAACCACCTTGAGCCTTAACCAAGAACCAACCATGGACTTTTAAACACCATGTTGTTCTTAAAATTCACAAGATTCTCACAAGGACTTTTAACCACCTTTGAGATCTTAACCAAGAACCATCCAAGGACTTTTAACCACCTTGATGTTCTTAAATATACAAGGCTCACACAAGGACTTTTAACCACCTTTGTGACCTTAACATCACTTGCCAATATGCATCATTAATCAACAACATTCCACTGTTTTAAAGCATTTAAACCAAGCCATAACATCATGCATCTTTAAGCATTAAACCACATTATAACAATGTTCAAAAACAAGGATCTCTTACCTTGAGCATCCTTCAACACATGGCTTATAACATCAGCATCTAACATGCTTAATCATGCTTTCAAAACAGAATTTAAAACATGCAAACAACTACATTGCACACAACCAAAACCATGGTTCATCACCAAGAGAGTTTTCCCGAAAACTTACTCTTGAGCTTAGCTAAGTTTCTTAGACTTAAACTAAGCTCCCAAACCTTCAAAACATTGGTTTCAAGCTGGAAACCAAAATCCACTCACCGATTCCGTTTCGCTTCTTGTCAAAACACAAATCAAGCTTCCGGATCACCACCACTTGGATCCAAAGATGACTCCCCTGTTTTTAACACATCAAAGCAGAGGATTAATGCATCATCATGCATTAATAGCTTCAATGAAAGCACCTAAACTCGCTGCTCTCATCTACACCCCATTTTCGGCTACCAAACACAACCGAAAATGCATCCAAACAACTCCTCAACATAGCCCAGCCAAGATCCATCAAAACTAAACATCCTTTAACATCTAAAAAGGACCTAACAACATCCTTATACCTCCAGCAACATCAGATCCACAAGATCACTCCAAAAACAACCAAGAAACTCAAGCTAAACTTAGGAAATTCAACCTATCCGGGATTGCATTAATTAAAACTCAATTCCTTATCAAATTAACATTCATTTAACATCAAATTAACACCTTAAAACACAGCCCAATCAGATCATACGAAAATCCATCAAAAATCACCAAATCTTGCATTTAAAGCCAAGATCCATTACACAACTTTAAAACCACTTATAAATCATCAATTAAGGATTGAGAACTTAGGAATTTCAGTAAAGAACTGAGAGTTTAGAGGAGAAGGACGTTCTTACCTCCAAACTTGAGTTTCTCCCTTTTTAGAACCAAAAAGCTTGAAGAATCAACTAGCAAATGATGGGGTTTTGTTGATGAGATGATTTGCAATCAAAAGGGAAATGAAATGAGTGATTTAGATGACAAAACCAGAGGGAAAAGATCTGGAGAAAGATGTTTGGCTTGAGAGAAAATGAGAGAAAAGGAAAATAGAAGATTTGAGAGAAAAGTTAGTTAGAATTAGGAAATATCTTCCCTCCACTTTTCTTTTGTTTAAAAATCAGAAATAAATCATTTAATATCTTAGAAATATCTAGAGAAACTCCCTTTGGGTAAATAGCTCCTTAAAGATTCAAAGTTTCAATCCTTTTTAAAACAGTCACGTAGATTTCAAAAATTACATTTTGGTCACTAGCCAAAATGTCACCCTTCCAAACCTCATTTTGTAAAATTGATTTTACAGTTCACTTATATATATAAAAAGAGGATTTTAGAGCATTTTTCCATATTTTTAATGCAACCCGAACTAGGCTTTCCTAATTTCACTCTTTTATATTCGAACAACACTTTGATCGAACCGGTCCAAGCCCAAAACTTCTAAGCCCAAAACCGGGGCGTTACATTAAGCATGAGATGCTTTGAAATTATGCTAGAATGCATGTGATGCTTGGTTTAAGCATGAGCAAAGGATTTTGATGTTGTTTTAATGAGGCTATGAGCATGTGGTTTTAAAAGTGCATTGATGCTTTAGAGAGCATGTTTTAATGGAAGGCATGAGTTTGCAAATGATGATATCTCGATTTTATAAAATGCATTGATAAATGTTTTGTTTCAGCGATCCTCACTAAGCTTTATGCTTGCGCTCGTTTGTTTCATTAATGTAGGGAATTAAGCAATTGAGACAGCAAGAAAGCAAGTGGAACCCAAGCATTTTTGACTAAGCAATGTATGTGGTTTTACCTTAGTGTAATAAGAGGCAATGGGTGGGATTTCAACTTTTGGTTATATTCGATGATGTTAAACACCTTGAGCATGTTTAGTTTGCTTATTCGGATTTGTAAATGGCCTTTGAGTGTTGGTTTGAGCTTGAATATTGTTTTTAGCCTTTTTGTTGTTTTGACATCTAGGAAGCATGCCTATAGTCCTATAGCTTGCAAGATTGGTGATATGATATAGCTTGTGCTTCGTATGGTTGGTCCTTGATGTTTAACCATGTTGTATGTGTGTTGGGACAAGTGTCGGAATGGTTTCGGAGATGAAAACTTGTTAAAAACCAGCAATTTGGAAATTTGCAGGCCCAGGCGTTTTGGAACGCCCTTGTCCATTTCGGAACGTAGGCTTGTAATGACCATGGTGTCTCGGAACAGGAAAGCACGTTCCAGAACATTTTGCCACTATGAACCAACGTATCGAAACGGGTTTCTTGAGGTTTCGGAACTCCCCCGCGTATTGAAACGATCATTCTTGTTTCAAAATGGCCGTACCGATACAGGTTTCTCTGTTCCGAAACACTTGACCATTGGATGCTGTATTTGAATTGTACAGAGTTCCTGTTTCTTACGTTTTGGTCCCTGAGAAATGATTATTTAATCGGTTGAGTTTGGATGGTCCGTTTGAGATGAGATTTGACATGCTGGCATGTTATATGACTAATTTTGGATTGGTAACTTTAAAATCTGAATAGTCCTTGTAATTCTTGATGTTTACAAATTAGTCCCTAAAAGTCAAATGAATGCATTTGAACCCCTAATTGATCTTCGATCGCTGTGCTATTTTCGCCTAATCGCTTTGCTAATCATATAGGATAATAATGTTCATCTATAAAAGATAAAAGGAAAAAAAGGGTCGTTAATCGGGGTTGACTTTTATAAGTTGACTTTGGTTTTCCCCGTGTAATCTTCTTAGTTCAGGTCGGACGTCTAGGTTGGGTTAAGGGGTTACATTTGTTGGTATCATAGCCAGGTTACGAAATAATTGGGGATGATGGTAAGTGAAATTGGTATGTTTTAATGTATGGTGGTTTGAAAAAGCATGTTTTGATTGAATTGTGGAGCTTATGCTATGCTTTATTGTTATAGATCATAGGTGCGACCAATATAAATGTATGTTGATAATGTGATAGGAATGTATGCTGATTTTTGATGGTGTAAAGCATGTTGATTATGAAATGCTATTGTATGCTATGTTATGCTTGAGGGAAATCGGGGTGCACATTGTCTTATTACACTAGTTAAATGTTTTTGTAAACTTGGATCCTTGCTTGAGGTTGGCCTAAATCATAGCTTGATTTGTTTTTGTTGTTATGCCTTGTTAAAAATAGCACAATGAGTCCGAGAAGAGAGCTTAGGTCGAACACGATTGTGCCTGCAGCTGAGCAGGGGAATCAAGGTAATCAGAGGGTTGAGAACTCAGCTGATGAGACTTTACCTCCGCTGCCACCACCTGGAGGTGGAAAGCCGGGGCAACAAGGACAAGCTGGTCCAGTCTTGGGTGATCTAACGCCATTGGTTCAGGCGATCACCGGAGTGTTTCAGGCTGTGGTAGCTAGAGCGCATGTTCAGGCCCCTGCAGGTGGGCAGGGAGTTTTCCTTTGGAAAGGCTGAGGAGTTTAGAAGATGTGGAGTTCTATGGTATGTCTCCTGAGGCGTCGGAAGCCTGGTTAGCTAGCACGATCTTTATCATGGATCAGATGGGATGTAATGATGTGCGCAAGCTGGGATGCGTAGTTTCTTTGCTCCAGGGTGATGCTTATAGTTGGTGGACGACTATCACCGCTGGTATGGAACCCAATGAGGTAGATTGAGAGTTCTTTCGAGGTTCCTTTAAGAGGAAGTATCTTGGTGTGAGATATTTGGATGAGAAGAAGCGCGAATTCATGTCGCTTGTTCAGGGAAATCTCTCGGTGGCTGAGTACGAGGTCTAGTTCGTAAGTTTGAGTCAGTACGCCCCTGAGTTGATGCCGAGTGAGAGGCATCGTTGTGATCGCTTCCGGTATGGGCTGGTGCATGAAGTCAAGACCTATATGTTGGCTACAGACTATACAGATTTTGATGTGCTTGTATGTCGAGCTAAGGATATCGAGCAGAACTTGGGTCTGTCATCTTGTGGAGGTGGTTCTAGCTCTGGTAAAGGAGCAACTGAGTCTAGTTCCGGTGGTGGACGGAACAAGAGAGGTTGAGATAGGAGATATCAGCATGCTGCTAGGCGAGGTAATGTTGGACATGGTGCACCGGCTTAGGGAGACTGGATGAGGGCAGAACAGAACATGTGTTGGACATGTGGTTCTATGGGTCATCTGCTGCGAGATTGTCCTTGTGCAGCTAGGGAGGTACAAGCTCCTGTTGTGGTGGCAGGGATTTCTTGCTGGAACTGTGGTTCAGCAAACCATATGAGGCGTGAGTCTCCTATGTTGGCTGGTGGAGGCCAGGGACGTGCACCTATTATGGATGCACCTCAGAGAGGTCATGGGCGCGGCCGAGGGAATTTCCAGAGGAGAGATGAGGGTCAGCGTGGTATTGCTCATGTTGTAGCAGTTCGGCCTAAGGGAGGCGGTCCTGCGAGGGTCTATGCTCAATGCGAGGAGCGCAACGATACCGATGTCACCGCAGGTACCTTTGTTCTTCAGTCTTTATCATTGTTGGCTTTGATTGATATATGAATCCATGCATTCATATATCTTGAATGAGCATGTGCATTTGCTTGATATACCTGTTGAGTTGCTTGAAGTAGGAATGCAAGTGACTAGTTCTTTTGGTGAGACTGTAGTCACTAGGAAGTTGCTTGATATACCCTT
Source organism: Hibiscus tridactylites (assembly GCA_958450335.1). Taxonomy (NCBI): domain Eukaryota; kingdom Viridiplantae; phylum Streptophyta; class Magnoliopsida; order Malvales; family Malvaceae; genus Hibiscus; species Hibiscus tridactylites. Next base: position 57,673,800 of record OY288267.1, on the reverse strand, counting down.
TTATTGTAACCCCCTTAACCCGGCCTAGACGGTTGACCCGAATTAAGAAAGTTACACGGGGAAAACCAAAGTCAACCCGAAAGTCAACCTTGATTAACGACCCTTTTTTTCTTTTTAATCTTATCTAGATGCACATTAACCCTAATTGTGATCACACAAACAACATACTCAAAGATCACAAACATCAGAGATCAAACGGGGACCCAATTGAACTAATTACAACTTTAGGGACCAAATTGTAAATTCTGATAAATATGAGGACTTAGTCCAAATTAAAGTTACCGTCTTGAAATTAATCAGGTTTCATGCCTCTCTGCCAAATTTCAGCTCAAACGGACATCCCAAGCTCATACAATTGCAAAAACAAGATTCAGGACTAAAACGCAAACATTCCAAACAAAAAAAAAGATACTTTTAACCGAATTAACGGTCAGGTATCGATACGCCTGGTGTCGTATCGATACGCGGGGAAGACAGTAACCAAACTCCAGAGATGGTATCGATACGAGATCCCGCGTTTCGATACGGCATTCATACTTAACCCAGACGAGTATCGATACCCACACAACCGTACCGATACGCCTGGGCAGAATGTGCATATTTGGCTCAGACGTATCGATACGCAAGCCCGAGTACCGATACCCCTGCCTGAAATTGACTCGAAACCAACATCATACATGCTGCAAACTTCAAAATAACAACTCCAAATCATACCACATAGTCAATCAACATGTAGGGACCATAATTGCATCACCAATTCAACATATAACCATCACATAAGAAAAGCCCCAATTTTAATGGCATGCTTCCTACACAAACTAACCATTCATGCATAAACCTTCATAACCAAGCATAATAAAGCCAATTATAAAACCAGCAATCTCATCAACATTCAACATACTTAGGGAGTTCCAACATCTCCCAAAAACACACTCATAGGTCCCCCATTGCCAAATCACCCAAAAGCTAAAAGTACTTATAAAACCTTCATACATTGAGCTTTACTTGAACTTGATTGCTTGCCCTCTCTTGCTGCCCCTCAAGGTACTCTAATGCTCTGCATTATTGAATTAAGAAAACGAAGAGAGCGTAAGCAAAAGCTTAGTGAGGCATGCTCTTTAAAAACAATTCAATAATGCAATTAAAACCATTTATATACATGATTAAAATCAACCTTTGCACATGCTCAAAAGCATACTTAAAACAAGCAATCTCATGCTTCAACATTACATTAAACAAGCATCTCATGCTTCACAATATTCATAACATGTCATATTGGCTCAAGTGATACATTTCATTTATTAAAACAAGTTCAACAACTTTCCCCAAGGACTTTTAAACACCTTGGCCCCAAGGACTTTTAAACACCTTGGCCATGGACTTTTAAACACCATGAATAAGGACCACACAAGGACTTTTAACCACCTTTGTGTCCAATGCTTGAATCACCCCAAGGACTTTTAAACACCTTGGCCCCAAGGACTTTTAAACACCTTGGCCCCATGGACTTTTAACCACCATGGAAAGGAGCACCTAAGGACTTTTAACCACCTTAGTGTCCGCAACAAGAACCATCCAAGGACTTTTAACCACCTTGATGTTCTTAAGTAACAAGGCTCACTCAAGGACTTTTAACCACCTTAGTGACCTTCACTTTTTCAAAACATCACTTGCCAATATACATCATATTCATCATATAATCCACTATTTTAAAGCATTAAACCAAGCCATTTACAACATGCATTTCAAAGCATCAAACCACATTATTTCAATGTATAAAATCAAGGAACTCCTACCTAGAGTTACCTTCAACATATGGCTTAAAACATCAGCAAATACCATGCTAAAACATGCTTTCAAAACAGTAATTAAAACATGCAAATCACCATATTGCATCACATCAAAATCATGGCCACCACTTAGAGAGAAATCCGAAAACTTACACTTGAGCTTAGAAAAGTTGTTTAGACTTAAACTAAGCTCCCAAAACCTTCAAACCTTGGTTTTAAAGCTGAAAATCCATTTTCACAAATGCACTCACCGATTTCCACTTTGCTTCAAGCCAAAGCACCAAATCAAGCCTCCGGATCAACAATTCTTGGATCCAAGGATGCCTCCCATGTTTCAACACATCAAAGCAGAGGATTAATGCATCATCATGCATTAATTGCTTCAATGAAAGCACCTAAACTCGCTGCTCTCATTCAACCTCCATTTTCGGCCACCAAACACAACCGAAAATGCATCCAAAAAACTTCTAAACAAAGCCCAGCCATAAACCAGCAAAACCTCACTTCCATTAACATCATAAAACATCTAAAAACAACCTAACAACATCCTTATACCTCCAGCAACATCAGATCCACAAGATCACCACAAAAACCACCTTGAAACACAAGCTAAACTTAGGAAACTCAACCTATCCGGGATTGCATCAATCAAAACTCATTTCCTTATCAATTTAGAGATCATTTAACATCAAAAACACCTCTCAAATCACAGATTACTCAGATCTAACGAAAATCATCAAAAATCATCAAAATCTTGCATAATTAGCCAGGATCCATTTCAACACTTTAAAACCTTTAATTAAACATCAATTTAGGATTGAAAACTTAGGAATTTCAGTAAAGAACTTGAAGTTCAGAGGAGAAGGACGTTCTTACCTCCAAACTTGAGTTTCTCCTCTTTTTGGAATGAAAATCCTTGATGAAACTTGTAGCAATTGAAGAGGTTTTGAAGATACAATGATTAGGAATCAAATGAGAGTTGAAAGGAGGAATTTAGGTGAGAAAATCAGAAACAAAGCTCTGGTAATGGAGTGTTTGGGTTGAGAGAAAAAGAGAGAAAGAAAATAGAGAGTTTGTTATGAAAATGGCTAAATGAGATTTCCCTCCTTTTGTTTTACTTTAAAAATCAGAATTATAACTCAAAATATCTTAGAAAAATCTGGAGAAACTCCCTTTGGGTAAATAGCTCCTTAAAGATTCAAAGTTTCAACCCTTTATAAAACAGCCACCAAACTTTCAAAAATTACATTTTGGTCACTAGCCAAAATGTCACACTTCCAAAACTCATTTTCCAAAATTGATTTCACAGTTCACTTAATTATATTAAAAGATGATTTTAGAACATTTTTCCATATTTTTAATGCAACCCGAACTAGGCTTTCCTAATTTAACCTCTTACGATTCGAACAGCACTTTGACCGACCGGTCAACGCCCAAGACATCTAAGCCCAAAACCGGGGCGTTACATTTATGGTTTTGATGTGATCCTTGGTAGGGATTGGTTGTCTGAGCATAGAGCGGTGGTTGAGTTTGATGTTAAGCGAGTCACCTTAAAGCTTGCTGATGATTATGAAGTGGTGATAGTAAGCGAGAATGTGAAATTCTTGTCTAATGTGGTTTTGGCTTTGGAAGCAAGTTGTATGCTAAGGTTGGGATGTAAGGCTTACCTTGCGTATGTGATGAATTCGGGTACAAAGGATGTACGTGTGCAGGATATAAGAACCATTTGCGATTTTCCGAGTGTCTTTCCGGAAGAATTGTCTGGGTTTCCGCCAAACAGAGAAGTTTAGTTTGGTATCGAGTTATATGAGAATATGACTCCAGTGTCCGTTGCTCCTTATCGCATGACACCTAAGGAGCTGAAAGAGTTGAAGACGGAACTTCAGGAGTTGATGGATGGAGGGTTCATCCGGCCGAGTGTGTAACCTTGGGGTGCGCCAGTGTTGTTTGTAAAGAAGAAAGATGGGACAATGCGGATGTGTATAGATTATCGGCAGTTGAACAAGCTGACGATCAAGAACAAATACCCTTTTCCAAGGATTGATGATCTCTTTGATCAATTTCGGGGAGCCTCGGTGTTTTCTAAGATAGACTTGAGGTCAGGGTATTACCAGTTGAAGGTAAAGGATGTGGACGTACCTAAGATGGCTTTTTGGACAAGGTATGGGCATTATGAGTTCTTAGTAGTGACGTTTGGTTTGACCAATGCACATGTTGCTTTCATGGACATGATGAATCGTGTGTTCCATGAGTTCTTGGATCAGTTTGTGGTGGTGTTCGTCGATGATATCCTTGTGTACTCTCGTACCGAGGAGGATCACGATAGACACTTGAGGATAGTTTTGCAAGCGTTGTTTGAGAACCAGTTGTATGCCAAGCTAAGTAATTGTAAGTTTTGGCTAAAGGAGGTGGTCTTCCGTGGGCATGTTGTATCAGCTGAGGGTATTCGCGTTGATCAGCATAAAGTACAGGCTATGATGAGTTGGAAGGTGCCTAAGTCAGTGACAGAGGTACGAAGTTTTCTTAGTTTAGCTGGATATTACCGTAGGTTCGTCGAGGGTTTCTCGAAGATTGCTGCACCTTTGACCAAGTTGTTGTAGAAGAATGTTCGCTTTGAGTGGACAGAGGCGAGGCAGCAAGCTTTTGAGAAGCTGAAGGAAGCTTTGACGCAAGCTCTTGTCTTGATTCAACCTGAGTCTGGTAAGGAGTTTGTGGTCTATAGTGATGCGTCCATTGTTGGTTTGGGTTGTTCGTTGATGCAGGAGGGTAAGATAGTAGCCTATGCTCTTAGGTAGTTGAAGATGCAAGAGGGTAAGATAGTAGCCTATGCATCTGTATGGCGAGAAGTGTGTGGTGTTCACGGACCATAAGAGCTTGAAGTAACTTATGTCTCAGAAGGAGTTGAATCTTAGGCAATGTCGTTGGGTGGAGTTGCTTAAGGATTATGATCTGTCGATCGAGTATCATCCGGGAAAAGCCAATGTTGTGGCCGATGCTTTGAGTAGGAAAGTGGATATGGAGTTGAGGGCGATGTTTGCTCGCTTGAGCATATCGTGAGATGGTGGTCTTGTTGTTAAATTGCAAGTGAAACCATCATTGATTCAGTTGATCAATTTTAAGCAGTTTCTCGATGATTCTCTTGTTCCCCATGCCTCATTGCGGAGGGTAAGCTTTCGGATTTCGGTTTTAAAGATGATGGTGTTTTGTGTTTTGGGTGTCGAATAGTGGTGCCAAATGATGTTGAGTTGAGGCGCACTATTCTGACTGAAGCTCATAGCAGTCCTTTTGCCTTGCACCCTGGTAGTACAAAGATGTATCGTGATTTGAGGGATGAGTACTACTTGGTAGGATTGAAAAAGGATGTTGCCGAGTTTGTTAGCAAGTGCATTGTGTGTCAGCGAGTAAAGGCTGAACATCAAGTTCCCTTTGGGTTGTTGCAACCTTTGAGAATTCCAGAATGGAAGTGGGAAAGGATTACCATGGATTTTTTGTCTGGTTTTCCGTTGTCACCATCAAAGAAGAATTTAGTTTGGGTGATTGTTGATCGCCTCACGAAGTGTGCACATTCTTGCATGTGCATACTACGTATACCTTGGATAAGTTGGCAGAGTTGTACATTGTTGATATTGTGCGGTTGCACGATGTGCCAAAGTCAATAGTGTCAAATAGGGATCCGAGGTTTATATCGTGGTTTTGGGAATGTTTGCATCAAGCATTGGGGTACATGGTTAAACTTTAGTACTTCTTATCATCCTCAGACGGATGGACAGTCGGAACGTGTTATCCAGGTGCTTGAGGACATGTTGAGATGATGTGTTATTGATTTTCATGGTTCTTAGGAGAAGCACTTGCCTTTGGTTGAGTTTTCTTATAACAATAGTTACCAGGCAAGCATTCAAATGGCTCCATACGAGGCTTTGTATGGGAGGAAGTGCAGAACGCCTCTTTTTTGGACAGAGACGAGGCAGAAGTTGATTTCGATACCGGCTATGTTGCAAGGAACCGCCGATAAAGTGAAGCTCATTTGTGAGCGTTTGAAGGCAGCATCGGATCGGCAAAAGTCTTACGTGGATCTAAAGCGTAAGGAGATTGAGTTCGTAGTTGGCGAACGTGTGTTCTTGAAGGTATCGCCTTGGAAGAAGGTGATGAGATTTGGGCGTAAGTGTAAGCTTAGCCCGAGGTTTATTGGACCATATGAGGTTGTGGAGCGTATTGGTCCTGTGGCATATCGGTTAATGTTGCCTTCCGAGCTAGAAAAGATTCATGTTGTGTTTCATGTCGCGATGTTGCGGAGGTACAAATCATGTCCTTCGCATGTGATGCCTGTTGAAGAGATAGAGTTGAATATGGATCTTTCTTATGATGAGGAACCGGTGAGGATTCTGGATGTGAGCAGCAAAGTTCTTCGTGGCAAGACGATAGAGCTTGTAAAGGTGTTGTGGCGACACCGAGGAGTTGAGGAGGCAACTTGGGAAAGCAAGGCGGACATGCTGAAGCAGTTTCCGCACCTTTTTCCTTCAGGTAAAATTTCGAGGACGAAATTTCCTAAGTGGGCAAGAGTTGTAACGCCCTGGTTTTGGGCATAGATGTTTAGACATCGGATCAGACCGGTCGGAAATGGTTCAAATCGTATTACGAGGTTTAGGGAAATCAAGGATCGAGAAAGGATAAAAACATGGTAAAATTTGCTAAAATCCTCTAAAATCATGTTTAAGGGGTTGGTCAAATCAAATTTACAAAATAAGCTTTGGAAGTGATACATTTTGGGTAGTGACCAAAATGTAAAGTTTCAAAACTGTGAAAAATGTAATTTTTAAAAAAAGAGTCAAAATCTTAGAATCTTTTGGGAGCTATGGTTCAATTACATCTTCCTTAAATTGACATGTGTTTTAAAAGGGCTTTTAGATGATTAAAATAAAAAAGATTTTTATTTTATTAAATTGATTAAAATAAAATAATAAGTTTTTGACGTAACTAACTTTCATTTCAGCAAAATCATTTTCTTAGCTCTTTTCTCCATATTTTTTTTTCTCCCAAACACTCTCTCTTTGATTTCTAAACCATTTTCAATAGTTCTCTTCAAATTCTTCAAGATTTGTGAAGGAAAAACTTGTCAATCATTAAGGAATGCAAGGATTGGAGTTAAATCTCGTTCTCAAACTTCAATCTAGGTTTTTTATTGAAATTCCCAAGATCTTTGACTTCTAAATGTTGTTTTTGGAAGAGTTTTGATAATAGTTTTGATTTAATATCAAAATCTTGCAAAATTATGATTTAAATCTTGATTTTCGGATTGGTATTGATGAGCTCTATTTTGGATTGATTGCAATTGAATTTTGAGTTGATTATTATGTTGAAAAAGGTCTTTGATGATATAAATCCCGAAATCCTTGAGATCCTTGAGTTTCTTGATGGTTTTAGTTGGGTTTTTGAGGTGAAATGATGAAGTTATGCTTGCTGGAGGTATAAGGAAGGGTTTATGTTGTTTTTAGATGTGTTTTGATGTTTAATAACAGTTGAAAGTGATTGTACCGTGAATAAAGTCACCTTGGATGTCGAGGGGTTGTGATTGTACCATATACTCCATCTGAGTACCCTAACTGTGAAAAAGATAAATTGATTTTGATATAACTAAAGAATTTAAGGACTAAATTGAAAAAGAGAAAACAAATTTTTAAGTCCTCAAAACCTCTCTATATATTTAAACAAAAATGTTTAAGTCAAAACCTCAACTTGTCATATGTTTTCTAAGTGTTTATCAAGCCAAAACAGTGATTTTCGAGTCACCATTTGGGAACGACCATTGGGCGTTCCGGAACAGTTTTGAAACTGTTAACCTCTGTTTTGAAACGGGTTTTGAAACGAATGAAGAACATCGAAATGGTTTGACCCGTTTCGATACGGCAGTATCGAAACGACCTCAAACGTTTCAAAATGGAATTCAAACTTTTTTTAAAAATCTGATCGTTGAAGTGTTCAACTGAATTTATTCTTGCCATTAAGGCGTATCGAAACGCTTTCAAGCCTTTTTTTATACAGGCTTTGATAGTGGCAAAGTGTTTCGAAACGAGTTTCGAAACGGGCTCTTAGCGTCAGAACGATCGAGCCCGTTTCGGTACATTCTATTTATTACACCCCAACGCTCTTTCTATTTTGGTTTGTTTCGAAACAGGATCGGGTGTTTCGGAACGGGTGGTTGCAGACTGCATTTATGGAGGGAAGATAACATCCCAACGGCTCTATTGATGAATGCAACAACCCCAACGGCTAGAATTCAATAAGAAGGTATAAAAGTGACCTCTAAAAGCTTCAACAACTACTATTGATCTCAAAAGTCTTATCCGAACATCAAAGCCAAGCATTTGTGCAAAAATCCCAATATTTCTTGTAAACACCAATTGTGAAATTTGTAATTCTCATTCTTATCTATTCAATTGGGTTGAGTGCTTGTAAAAGGGCTATATTTTGTATTGAGAGATACTAGTTTTAGCCTTTATCTTCTTTGTATTTTTCAAGTGAGGATTGGGTCAAATTTTGGGTAGAAAATTTGACCGATATTGTAACGGTTACCTCCTTAGCCTAGAAAAGGGGAAGAACAATTAGTGGATTATTGGAAAATCCTTAGTGAACCTAAGGTAGTGGATGTAGAGTTCGATTGGAACTTGAACCACTCTAAATCCTTTAGTCTATCATTTTTATTTTTCCATTCCGCCACCAAAGTTCTAAAAATCCAATTGACCTCCTTTTGGCTTATATTGTTTCATTGATCCACTTAACAATTGGTATCAGAGCCTACCTCTTTGAAGGATTAACAACCACAAGAGGAGTTCCTAGGAAGAGTGTGATCATCCAAAAATCAAGTCATGGCATCTACCTCCGGGTCAAGCATGTACGAGTCTCAATCAACCACCAAATCGTCTTTCTTCAACAGTGGTAACTACCCATTTTAGAAGAACCGGATGCGCCTCTTCATCAAATCCAATGACTATCTAGTATGGGATGCCATTGAAGATGGTCCCTATATTCTGATGAAGAGAGATGACGAAGGAAGATTGGTGCTAAAGAAGAAAAATGAGATGAGTGAAGAAGAGAGAAAGAAGATTCAAATCAATGATAAAACTCTTCACATGTTATTTTGCTCTTTCGGTCCCGACATCTGCTCCAAAGTTTCCTCCATTGAAAGTGCCAAGGAAGTGTGGGATACACTAGAGACCACTTATGAAGGAACAAGTGATGTGAAGGAGACAAAGATTGGAATTCTCAACCTTAGCTATGTGAATTTCAAAATGGAGCCCGACGAAACCGTGTCAAAGATGTTCGATCGTTTCTCAACAATCGTCAACGGGCTAAAAGGTTTTGGAGAGATAATCCTGGAAGACAAACTAGTTCAGAAGCTACTCTACTCACTTCCCGAGTCTTGGGATGGGAAGAGAACCGCCATCATTGAGGCCAAAAATTTGAAGACACTCAAGCTTGATGAGCTAGTGGGTTCTCTCCTAACTCATGAGATAATGAAGCAAGGAAGGGAAGATGAAAAGAAAAAGGAAGAGAGAAGAGTGGAGAAGCTAGAGGTAGAAAAGAAGAAGAAAATAGGAGTGGCTCTCAAAGCTTCACTACATGAGGAGAGCACTTCTAGTGAGGAAGAAGACCTAGAAGAATTGGCTATGATAGCCAAAAGGTTCTTACGGTTTATGAGGTCCAACCGAGGAAGGAAGATTCAACGAAAATGGACTTTAAAACCAAAAACAAAGAAGAAGATAGGGATCAAATCATTTGCTTTGAGTGCAAAAAAACCCGGTCACATTCGTTCGGAGTGCCCTCAACTCAAGAACAAGGGCTTTAAGAAGAAGAAGAAGAAGCTCAAACCCAAGCTTGCTACTTGGAGTGACAAGGAGTCATCCGAGGATGAGGAACACGAAGTGGCCAACCTTTGCCACATGGCTCTTGAGGAGGATTCCTCCATGGTAACCTCTAACTCATCATCTTTTGATTTTACATTTGATGAATTGCATGATGCTTATGATGAGTTGCAAGAGGTTTATGATGAGTTAGTTGAGAAGTATAAAGAGTCGGTTTTAAGAAATAAAAAGATTATTTCTGAATTGAATGCTAAAAATAACTCACTTTCTCAAGCTAACTTAAAATTTGAGAAAAAGATTTTAGGATAACAAGATAAACTTAAATTTTTGAAGATGAAAATTTAGACTTAAACAATCTTATTTCTCAATGCAATAGTGAACACCAAAAGGTGTTAGATGAGCTTAACAAGCTCAAGGAGTCTTTCAAAAATGTTGGTAATGTGAAACATGAAAAAGGTGAATCATCTAAAACTAACCAACCTAAAAGAAAGACATATAACTACAAACAAAGTGGTTTTCCATAGGCATAATAGAACTATGAAGATTAGAAGTGTATGGGTTCCTAAGGAACTCGTCAAGTCTAATAATGTTGTTGCTATGTCACCTTGGATTCCTAAGGGAACCAAGCTTTTGGGAGCAAACACTCGTGGACCCAAAATGATTTGGGTACCAAAAACCAAAGTTTAATATCTTTGTTTGTAGGGGGAGCATTGCTACAAGGCCAAAGCACAAAGTCAAAACTCATGGTACCTTGATAGTGGATGCTCGAGGCACATGACCGGAGACAAGAGTCGATTCATGGACTTAAAGCCAAAAAGTGGAGGAGTAGTGACATTTGGTGACAACTCCAAAGGCCACATTAAAGGTATTGGATCCATAGGTAATCACTCTACTATTCTCATTGAAAATGTTTTATATGACGATGGTCTAAAACATAATTTATTGAGCATTAGTCAATTATGTGACAAAGGGTTTAATGTATTATTTGATAAAAATGGGTGCAAAATTGTTGACATTAAATCAAATAATATAATGTTCATTGGTCATCGTATATGTAATATATACATGGTGCATTTAGATGACATTCATACATCACATGCATGCTTTGTTGCACAAAATGAAAATTATGCATGGCTATGGCATAGGAAACTAGGACATGCTAGCATTAGTGTTTTGGAAAGTTTAGTTTTTCTAGATTTAGTTAGAGGTTTACCCAAAATTAAGTTCTCAAATGACAAAATTTGTGATGCATGCTCTAAGGTAAACAACATAAATCATCCTTTAAATCCATTAATGATGTTTCTACAAGTAGGTGTTTACAACTTATCCACATGGATTTATTTGGGTCTATTAGAATTATGAGCTTAAATGGTAAATCGTATGCATTTGTACTTGTTGATGACTATTCTAGATTTACTTGGGTTCTATTCTTAAGTACTAAAGATAAGGCTTTAGAAAAATTCATCACATTTTCAAAATTAACTCAAAATGATCTTGAACTTAAAATTTCACATATTAGAAGTGATCATGGAACCGAATTTCAAAATCTAGGTTTTGAAGAGTTTTTAAATGAAAATGGTATTAGCCACAATTTTTCAGCTCCTCGAACTCCTCAACAAAATGGTGTAGTTGAGAGGAAAATAGGACTTTACAAGAAATGGCTAGAACCATGCTTTGTAAAAACAATTTACCTAAATATTTTTGGGCGGAAGCCACAAACACCGCTTGCTAGATTATAAACCGAGTAATCATTAGGCCACTTTTAAAGAAAACACCATATGAGATTTTAAAATCTAAAAAGCCTAACATTAGCTATTTTCATCCATTTGGTTGCGAGTGTTTTGTTTTAAACAATGGAAAAGATAATTTAGGTAAATTTGATGCTAAAAGTGATGAAGCTATTTTCTTAGGTTATTCCTTAAACTCTAAAGCATGTCGTGTATTTTATAAGAGAACTTTAGTAGTAGAAGAGTCTATTCATGTTGTATTCGATGATAACCTCCTTCCGAGGAAGAATTCTTGTGATGATGATGATGTAGGAATCTCTGATGCTTTTGATGGAGGACAAACTTCAAAGGAGGATGAGATTTCAACGAAAGAAGAGGATAGACAAGATCAACTTCTTGAAGCCTTGAAGGACTTGGCTCTTGAGGAAAAGGAAATGAGCTACCCAAGGGAGTACAACTATGTCAAAGGTGGTGAAATCTTGGGTGATCCATCCAAGGGAGTAACTACTAGATTTTCTCTTAAACTCATGAATCATGTTGCTTTTATCTCATGCATAGAGCCTAAGAACATTAAAGAAGCATTAAAAGATGACTTTTGGATTATGGCTATGCAAGAAGAGTTAAATCAATTTGAGAGAAGTAATGTTTGGACATTAGTTGAAAGGCCTAGTAATTAATCTACTATAGAAACTAAATGAGTATTTAGGAACAATCTAGATGAGAGTGGTAACATTGTGAGAAATAAAGCTAGATTAGTTGCTCAAGGTTACACTCAAGAAGAGAGAATAGACTTTGATGAAACCTATGCACCTGTAGCTAGAATGGAGGCCATTAGTACGTTGCTTGCATATGCATGTTATCATGATTTCAAGCTCTTTCAAATGGATGTTAAAAGCGCATTTTTAAATGGTTTTATAAATGAGGAAGTGTTTGTGGAACAACCATCGGGTTTTGAACATTCAAAATTTCCAAATCATGTTTTCAAACTAACTAAAGCACTTTATGGTTTAAAACAAGCTCCTAGAGCTTAGTATGAAAGACTTTCAAACTTTTTGATTGAAAAAAGTTTTGAAAAAGGTAAGGTGGACACTACACTTTTCATAAAAAGGTATAAAAATGACATCTTAGTAGTACAAATATATGTTGATGATATTATTTTGGATCTACTAATGAGTGTCATTACAAAGAGTCTGCTAAGTTAATGCAAGATGAATTCGAGATGAGCATGATGTGGGAGCTCTCATTCTTTTTGGGACTCCAAATCAAGCAAATGAAGGATGTCACCTTCATCAATCAAGCAAAGTACATCAAGGATATGCTCAAGAAATTTAGCTTGCAGAATGCAAAGCCTCAAGCCACACCAATGAGCTCATCTACAAAGCTTGACAAAGATGAAGGAGGTAAGTGTGTTGACTCTAAGCATGGTCGCTCTATGATTGAATCTTTGCTTTACCTTACCGCTTGTAGACCGGATATTTTGTTTAGTGTTTTATTGTGTGGTAGGTTTCAAGCTAGTTCTAGAGAGTCTCACCTTATAGCCGTTAAGAGAATCTTTAGGTACCTTAGAGATACTCCTTGTCTAGGTCTTTGGTACCCTAGAGACTCAACCTTCAACCTTCATGCTTATACGGATGCGGATTATGGGGGTGTAAAATCGATAGGAAGAGTACTTCGGGAACATGTCAATTCTTAGGTAGTATGCTCATATCTTGGTTCTCCAAGAAACAAAATAGTGTAGCTCTATCTACCACCGAAGCCGAGTACATATCCTTAGGAAGTTGTTGTGCTCAAGTCCTTTGGATGAAGCAACAACTCTTAGATTATGGTATTAAAGTTGAAACCATACCCCTTAAGTGTGATAGCACTAGTGCCATATGCTTAACTAAAAATCTCATCCAACACTCTAGAACCAAACATATAGAGATAAGGTATCGTTTCATTAGAGATCATGTCCTTAAGGAAGATGTTGTTATAAAGTACGTTGACACCTTAAACCAACTAGCAGACATTTTTACAAAGCCTTTGGATAAGGAGCATTTTTGGTCCCTTAGGAGAGAGTTAGGTCTAACTAGCCTTTCTTGACCTTTTAGGACCCTTTTTGTGCTTAAATTGCTTGATTTCTTGAAAAATGCCATGCTTATGTGTTTTTACTCCTAATTTCTTCCATGCTAATAGTTAGGGGGAGTATGTTTTTTTTATACATGTCTTTCTTGCTCATTAATGTCATTTATACATATAGGACTTCATGAAATCCACTTTTCTGCAATATTAGAGCCTCATCTGCACTTCCAGGCCTAGGTGTATCGAAACGAGTCCAATTTTTTTGATACGGGTGCCTTAAAGGAGTGATCTATGAGTAGGGTGTTTCGAAATGCCTTAAAAGGGTTCCAAAACGATTTTACCTCTGCCAAGAAGTGTATCGAAACGAGTTTTGATATTGGTCAACACGTGGGATTCGATACGGTCAAAGTCGTATCGGAACGATCAACTAGACTCGAAACAACAGTCAGCGTTTCGGTACCCACGTTTCTGAATGATCGTGCTTGTTCCGAAACGGGTATGTAGACAGCTTTATAAGGGTTATTTAATGACAAAATCACTTTTAAATTAAAACTCTTAAAAAACCCTAAATCGATTTTCCCTATAAAAACCATCTAAACTTCATTGTTTTTCATCAAATCTTGAGGGCTTTTACAACAAACTCAAGTCTAAGCAAGTCTTATCAATCTTGTGCAGGATTTTCCACTCATTCATCCAAAATCCCCATCTAAGGTATATTTTCTTCTTTTTCTTTTTTCCTTTGATTTTAGTGGATTTTTGGTTAAAAAATCTTAATTTTGTATAGATTATTTGTTTTGACTCTTGGGTTTTTCAAAACTTGTAAAAAAATTTCAAAATCTTAAAAAAATTTGTTCGAATATATTATTTTTTACTCGTATAATTTTTAGTTTTTCAAAAGTTGTTTTCTCTTAAATAATTTTTTTAAAATCTTTTTAAACCTAAATGGGATTTGTCATTGGATTGAATTGAGGATATTCATGCATACACTTCAGTTTTAAAATTGCTTGCTTTATGTTTTTAGGATTTTTCAATGGAAAACGCTAACAAGAAACGTAAGACGGGTCAATCGAGTGAAGCTGCTGGTCAAGCCAATATTCCTCCTAATCTTACCCAACTTTTTCTCAAAAGTCTTCGGACTCCAGAGATGAAGGATGGTTTCTCTTATGTCAAGGATTTTGTCGTTCGTCGCGAGCGTGTTGTTGGTGTCCCATTCCTTGATTCCGAGCGTTTCACTTTCTGCTATCTAGAGCGTTTGCAAGAATGGAACTTCATGGCTTTCTTGAACATACCGGATATTGTCTACAAGCACATGGTTCTCATCTTCTACTCAAATGTTCAGCTCCTTGATAATGAAGATCACTCCGAAGTCATCGGCATTGAGTCATATCCCTTGGGGAAGAAGTTTGTTATCAACATCTCCTTTTTAGAGAATTGTCTTGGGCTCAAGAACGAAGGCATTGAGGATGAAACCCACTTTGGTGCTCACACTGTTTCCGTGCTTTCTTTGGATGCTCATGACTGTTTCCTTCACTTGATGATTTCATGGTTCATTCGCCCCTCCGGAGGTAAATTCTCTTATATTCGTCAAGTTGATTATTTCTGGCTTGAGTGCTTTCGCCGAGTAGAACAGCCAAATCTTGTCCAGATTATGGTCGTCGATATGGTCAATAATGTGAAGATTCGTGAAACCGATGCTCTTAAATCCTTCACTTATGGGACTGTTTTGAGCTATATCTTTGGCATGCTCAACTTTGATTGCTCATATGATTCTCCGGAACCCCATAAAAACAAGATTGGTGAATCTTCTCTCCACAAGTTCGGGTTCCATTACAATCTTGGCCAATAGGAACGAGTTGATAGACATGCTCCTCCACCTCAAGTTGAACCTCAACCTCAAGCTTCGGGTCCTAAAAATGAAGCTCTTATGGCTTTCTTCACCGAGCGGTTCAACAGAATGGAGTCGGGTCTCGGTGCTATCAATAATCGTTTGCAATCCGTGGAGAATCGTCTCACCTCCCTTGAGAATCAACATCAATCAATGGACTTGTCATTCTCTACCTTCTATGGTCAATGGATGACCTTTCGTCACTCTCAAGCTAAGAACAATGATGACTCTTCGAATGTTGATGGTGAAGATGACGAGGCTTAGGATCTTTATTGCATCACATATTAGATTATCATATTAGGACTAATTTTGCACCTTTATTTTCTTTATGCTTTATGAACCTATGCTTTGATTACTTTGTTTGGGATTGAGCTTTCAACTTTATTGCTTTAAGTTTTATGTTTGGATATGTGAATTATAAGGATCTATATTATGTTGCCTATTGCTTTTAACCTTGTTTCTTCTCTTGATGAGCCTTGTTTATTATTCCTTTGATCTAACAAAAAGGGGGAGAAGTAATATAAGAGCCAAAATTTGTTTTAAGTCGGTTTTGAGTTTTAAAACTTGAATTTGAATTCTTTACAAAAACTTAAAAACCCATCTTAAATTGATGGGGAGTTAGAATGTCTTCATGATTTCAAAACTCTTAAAAATTCTAACTTGGTTTTGTTATATCAAAAAGGGGGAGATTGTGAAACCGATAAATTGATTTTGGTATAACTAAAGAATTTAAGGACTAAATTGAAAAAGAGAAAACAAATTTTTAAGTCCTCAAAACCTCTCTATATATTAAAAGAAAAATGTTTAAGTCAAAACATCAACTTGTCATATGTTTTCTAAGTGTTTGTCAAGCCAAAACAGTGATTTTCGAGTCACCGTTTCGATACGATAGTATCGAAACGACCTCAAACGTTTCGAAACGGGATTCAAACTTGTTTTAAAAATATGACCATTGAAGTGCTCAACTGAATTTATACTTGTCGTTAAGGCGTATCGAAAAGCTTTCAAGCTGTTTCGATACAGGCTTTGACAGTGGCAAAGTGTTTTGAAACGATTTTCAAAACGGGCTCTTAGTGTATCGAAACGATCGTGCCCATTTCGGTACGATCTATTTATTACACCCCAACGGCTCTTTCTATTTTGGTCTGTTTCGAAACAAGATCAGGCGTTTTAGAACGGGTGGTTGCAGACTGTATTTATGGAGGGAGGATAACATCCCAACGGCTCTATTGATGAATGCATCAACCCAACGGCTAGAATTCAATGAGAATGTATAAAAGGGACCTCTAAAAGCTTCAACAACTAATATTGATCTCAAAAGTCTTATCCAAACATCAAAGCCAAGCATTTGTGCAAAAATCCCAATATTTCTTGTAAACCCCAATTGTGAAATTTGTAATTCCCATTCTTATCTATTCAATTGGGTTGAGTGCTTGTAAAAGGGTTATATTTTGTATTGAGAGATACTAGTTTTAGCCCTTATCTTTTTTGTATTTTTCAAGTGAGGATTGGGTCAAATTTTAGGTAGAAAATTTGACCGGTATTGTAATGGTTACCTCCTTAGCCTAGAAAAGGGGAAGAACAATTAGTGGATTGTTGGAAAATCCTTAGTGAAGCTAAGGTAGTGGATGTAGATTTCGATTGGAACTTGAACCACTCTAAATCCTCTTGTTTATCATTTTTATTTTTCCATTCCACCACCAAAGTTCTAAAAATCCAATTCACCCCCCCTCTTGTCTTATGTTGTTTCATTGATCCACTCAACACTAACGATTGAGTCTAAGATCACAACGGAGGATGGTTTAATCTTGTGTGTGGATCTTGTGGTATGTGTCTCGTGCTCTCGTTAGTGGAATTATACAACTATCGATGAGTGGTGTTGAGGGGTTGTGATTGTACCGTTAAACTCCACCACGGGTGTCACAACAGCTGATTGTCTAATCCCGTGTGTGAGCCTTGTGTAGTCCGGTAGTGTGTATGAAGCGTGCGGGACAACGCTTGTAATCAGCGTATTCGATTGTGTCATTTGTGTTGGTTTTGATATGGTTTGAGATTGATCACTTGCAAGCCAATATAATGTTGATGATTAATCATTAAGCATGAGATGCTTGGAAATTATGCTAGAATGCATGTGATGCTTGGTTTAAGCATGAGTAAAGGATTTTGTTGTTTTAATGATGCTATGAGCATGTGGTTTTAAAAGTGCATTGATGCTTTAGAGAGAATGTTTTAATGGAAGGCATGAGTTTACAAATGATGATATCTCGGTTTTACAAAATGCATTGATGAATGTTTGGTTTCAGCGATCCTCACTAAGCTTTATGCTTACGCTCATTTGTTTCATCAATGCAGTGAATTAAGCAATAGAGACAACAAGAAAGCAAGTGGAATCCAAGCATTTTTGACAAAAGTAATGTATGTGGTTTTACCTTAGTGTAATAAGAGGCAATGGGTGGGATTTCAACTTTTGGTTATATTCGGTGATGTTAAACACCTTGAGCATGTTTAGTTTGCTTATTCAGATTTGTAAATGGCCTTTGAGTGTTGGTTTGAGCTTGAATATGGTTTTTAGCCTTTTGGATTTTTTGACATCTAGGAAGCTTGCCTATAGTCATATAGCTTGCAAGATTGGTGCTATGATATAGCTTGTGCTTCGTATGGTTGGTCCTTGATGTTTAACCATGTAGTATGTGTGTTGGGACAAGTGTCGGAATGGTTCCGAGGATGAAAACTTGTTAAAAACCAGCAATTTGGAAAGTTGCAGGCACAGGCGTTTCGGAACGCCCAGGTCCGTTTCGGAACGGAGGCCTGTAATGACCATGGTGTCTCGGAACAGGAAAGCACATTCTGGAACATTTCGCCACTATGAACGAACGTATCGAAACGAGTTTCTTGAGGTTTCAGAATGCCCCCGCGTATCGAAACGGTCATTCTTGTTTCAAAATGGTCATACCGATACAGGGTTCTCTGTTCCGAAACACTTCACCGTTGGATGCTGACTTTGAATTGTACCGAGTTCCTGTTTCTTACGTTTTGGTCCATGAGTAATGATTGTTCAATTGGTTGAGTTTTGATGATCCATTTGACATGAGATTTGACATGTTGGCATGTTATATGACTAATTTTATATTGGTAACTTTAAAATCTGGATAGTCTTTGTATTTCCTGAAGTTTACAAATTAGTACCTAAAAGTCAAATGAATGCATTTGAACCCCTAATTGATCTTCGATCGATGTGTCGTTTTTGCCTAATCTCTTTGCTAATCATATAGGATAATAATGTTGTAAAACCTATGTTTGATTTTGATATAACTAAGTATGTTAAGGATTAAATTGAAAACTTGAAATATATTTCTAAGTCCCTCAAATGAATTTTAAATCACCAACACTTTAATCTGATTTGAAAAACTCAAACTCCATATTTTCTAAGTGTTCCAAGGCCAAAGTGTTGAAAAACGTCCAGGCGTATCGATACGCTTCCAGTCGTATCAATACCTTTTTCACAAATTTGGCTACTGGAAAGACGCGTTTCGATACGCTCCTCACCGTATCGAAACAGATTGAATCTGTATCGATACGCCTCTCTGTAAAAACTGAAGGAGTTTGAATGGCGTACCAATACGATTCCACCCGTATCGATGCGGATTTAATGAATTTTTAAATTCGAAGGCATTTAAATCTTTTGATCGTTTGTGTCAGCCGAGTAGGTAACTAACATTTAAAGTGGTAGTTGTCCCGTATCGATACAGTGTACCACATATCGAAAAGAAAACTTCTAGTGAGCTAAGTTGAGAAAAAGGTATCCATACGGTCTTATCCGTATCGAAACAGTCCCTGTCCCGTACCGATACGCTTACACGCGTATCGATACGCCCTTTTTATTATTGTGCTTTGGCTCTTTCTGTTTTGAGACATGTATCAATACGGGTCTTCGTGTACTGATACGGATAGCTGCAGAAGTGCATTTATGGTGGAAAGAGAAGGTCTCAAAGGCTATAATCAATACCCTAACCACCCAAACGGCTAGAATTGATAGAGAATGTATAAATTGAAGCTAATTGAAGATCAGCAACAACGATTGCATCAAAGATAAACATCCAAGCAAAAATCCAAGCTCATTTGTGCTTATTTTCCAATTTCTTGTAAACTCCAAATTGTGTTGTATTCAATTCCTATCCTATCATCAAATTTTAGTTGAGTATTTGTACTAAAAGGGGCAATCTTGTATTTGAGCGATATCTTTCTTGCCTAGATTCTTCTTTGTTCACTTGTGAGGGTTTGGTCAAATTTTGGGTAGAAAATTTGACCGGTTGTATAAAGGTTACCTCCTAAGCCTTGAAAAGGGGAAGAACAAAATAGTGAATTGTTGCAAATCCTTAGTGGTAACTAAGGTAGTGGATGTAGAGTTCATTTGGAACTTAAACCACTCTAAAATCCTTTGTTCTTCATTTTTAGCTATCATTTCTCTCCAACAAATTTTTAAAAGCCCAATTCACCCCACTCTTGGCTTTGATCAATCCATTAATCCACTCAACAAATGTGCATCTAGAAAAGATAAAAGGAAAAAAAAAGGGTCGTTAATCGGGGTTCACTTTTACGTGTTGACTTTGGTTTTCCCCGTGTAATCTTCTTAGTTCGGGTCGGACGTCTAGGCCGGGCTAAGCGGGTTACAAATCACAAATATAAATCATATACTTCAAGGATCACTAACCTTGTGCATCCTTCAGCATTACATCATTAAAAATAGTAACCATGTTTATAAAAACATGCTTTAACAGTAGGTGAACCACTAATTCAAAACAGTGCATAAATCATCACATAATAGCACAACCAAGAGAGAAAACCCTTTTACTCACTTCCGAACTTAGTTAAGTGTTTCAAGCTTACCACTAAGTTCCCAAATCATCTTTTTAATGCTTTCAAAATTGAAAATCACGTTCTCACTCACCGACACGCACAAACTCGACTAGCCGATGCGAATCCAAGCAATCAAAGCTCACGGAACTTCACTGATTGTTTCCGGTACGTTCTCCCTTGTTTTTACCACACAAGAACAGAGGATTAATGCGTCTCAATGCATTAAAATCTCCAGCAAACAACTCTACCACGTTGCTCTACCCAAAAACACCAAAATGCCTATTTGAAACAACCGAAAACACCTTCGATTACTATACAAACTCAACCCAGCCAAAACCTAGCACTTCCATCAAATTTTAATCATCAATTAGCATCCAAAATCAACCTAATTTCATCCTTATACCTCCAGCAACTCAGATTTCACACAAACACCATAAAATCCTAAATCTAACAATCTAACAACTAGAGGTCTAATCTAATTCGGGGTTATTATGATAAAATCTTTATTTAAACATCATTTCACATCCAAATCATGATTAATACCAGCCTCCAATCAAGTAAAACAGTGGCATTACAAAAATCATAGATTTCAATCAATAACCTTCAATTTAACCAAATTTCCATGATTACTCCATCAAAACAACTTAGAAATCATATGTAAAGGATTGAAAACTTGGGAATTTCAGTAAAGAACTTATCATTATAGGAGGAGAACAAATCTTACCTCTAATGGATGAAATCTCTCTCAATTGGATGTGTTTTCCTTGAGAAATCAAAGGAAAAACAATAAGGTTTAGTAACTCAAGATTAAAGAATCATTTAGGAATCAAAAACTTAGTAAATCAAGAGAATTGCCTCAAGTTTCTTGAAAATGGAGAGTGTTTGGCTGAAGGAAATCTTTGAGAGAAAATAGAATGAGAGAAAATGACATAAAATGAGTTTTAATGAAATAAATAACTCTCTTTTTATTAAACCATTTTAATCTTTAATTAAAACCTTTTCATCTTTAATTAAAACCTTTTAAAATGCTCCTAATTGAGAGAAAATCTGATAAAAACAAGTAGGTCAAATAGCTCCTTAAAAATTCAAAGTTTCAATCTCTTTATAAAATAGTTACTAAAACAACTTTGTAAAAATCGCTTTTTGGTCACTAATTCAAAATGTCTCACTTCCAAAGTATTTTCTTTAAATTGTTTTTACCAAAATCATTTATATAATTAATGATGATTTTAAGCATTTTCTCATATTTTTATCATAACCTAAACCTTGTTTTCCCTGAACCGCTCCCGAAAACTCGGATCTCTAGTCTACGCCCTACGAACCTCAAAATACTTCTAGGCCCAAAAATCAGGGCGTTGCGACTTTCAAAGAAAATCAACAATCTTTAAACAGCATGTATCATAAGTCTCATGCATTAACCTTAATGCAAATCTCAAGCCGAAGCTATTCATGCTTGTTTCTCATAAAGCATTTCTCAAAATATAATCTCATGTGTAAAACACATTATGTAAAACATTTATAAACTATGATACATGTCAATCTCATATATTGACATTCAAATGATCCGGATGGCTACACTCCATCCCAAAACACATGGTGTGGCTGCTCTCACCATAAATTAACTCAGATATGCGGATACACCTCATGGTGTGGCTGCTCTCACCATAAGAACGACAGAACACATGGTGTGGCTACTCCCACCAAAGTGTTCACAAGGTCCGGTTGCTCCCACCTTAATGCTCGTAAAGTGCGGTTGCTCCCACCTTAATGCTCGTAAAGTGTGGTTGCTCCCACTTTACGGCTCACATGACGCGGCAACACTCATTATGTTTTATCTCACGTACGTACGAATTTTGCTTACATTTTATAGTGCACTCTCATTCTATTGGTCGACCGATTATATCTGGTTATAATAAGCATCATTACTTGCCAATATACTCCTTAAAACCATGTTACCCTACTGTTTTCAATGCATAAACACAAATCATATCTCATCCCATTTTAAATCATACTCAAT
This sequence comes from Hibiscus tridactylites, assembly GCA_958450335.1. Lineage (NCBI taxonomy): Eukaryota > Viridiplantae > Streptophyta > Magnoliopsida > Malvales > Malvaceae > Hibiscus > Hibiscus tridactylites. The sequence goes on along the minus strand of OY288267.1, from coordinate 57,651,604 downwards.
GCATAGCATTTTCTCAACAAGACATGGTCTTTTCAAAAGCATAAATCAACCACATAGGATCCCATGAATCATTTCACAATTCATAAAACATGCACAACAGTAGGTAACAAATCTTTCATCAAAACATGAGCATGATAATCCAAAACAATGGCAAAAGCCGAGAACCGAAAGCGAAACCAATTATACTTATTTCTTAGCTTAGAATATCGTTTCAAGCTTAATCTAAACCCTCAAACCTTACTTTCAAACCTTTGAAAAGCTTTAAAACCAGTTCCACTCACCAACTTGATATCGCCTCGAAGACAACGACTCGACGCCAACGCCTCGACGCCTACCGAACAACGTCCGAACATTCGCCAACTTCCATAAGAAAATGCAAGGGTAAATATAAATTGGACCCCATCAAAATAACCAATTTATTATAGCACCCCATCACAAATATTCGAACCAATTACTATTCGAACAATCCCTTTTAATTTCATTCAATTTCACGCCCCTGTTTCTCCCTTTTTTTTACTTTAATTTTTTTAAAGTTAATCATCACGCAAATGCGTGATTGCAGCAGCCAATCTTAAAATCTCAATTCACTTTCCCTTTTTTTTAACACGCAGAGCACCTTAATTCCCAAACAATTTCCACGCTTCACTTGTTTTGCGCAAGCCAGCTTAGTGCCCAGCGCGCCCACTTCGAAGAGCACGGCAGTAGCCCCTGCCTCGAACGCAGCCCCTTTATTTATTTATTTATTTTTGTTTCAAACATTTAATCGAACATGTATGTTGCATCTAATAATTAATCTAATAATTCAATTAAACATTCAGTCAACTATCCCAATCAAGAACCTAAATCTAAAATTAAACAATTAGATTATTTTTTCTTAAAAAAACTCAATTAAATTAAGATGTTATCAAAAAAATCATCAAATCAAATTAAAAACTAAAACAAAATAATCAAAAACTTGAGAATTTCGATAAAGAACCTTTAATTAGAGAAGAGAGTAGAAAGATCACCTCTAACACAAGTTTTTCCCTTGATTGGCAATGATTTAGATGAAAGCCTTCAAGAAATTCAAAGCTAGTTGATGTAGAAAATCATGAGAACCATTTAGAAATCAAAAGTGGGTAAAAAGAAATAAATCTCTATATGTTTTAGTGATGAGAAAATAGTTTGGCTGATGGGAAAGTTGAGAGAAAATGTTGGGAGAAAAGAAGTTACATAATAAATGTTTTAGTCTTTAAAAATCCTTTTTATTAAAACTCATTTAATAAATCAATTAATTAAAACTTTTAAAACTACCAAAACAAGGGAAAAGGTTGATAACACCTTAGTGTAATATCTCCCTAAAGATTCTAAGCCTTGAGTCTTTTCAATTTAGTCATTAAAATATATTTTGCAATTTTTACGATTTAGTCACCGTTTCAAAATGCCAATTAAATCAATCAAATTTTATCAAATTGAAATCACCAAAACCTTAAAAACATTATTTTAGAATTTTAGAATATTTTTTCCATATTTTATCTCCCTCAAAAACCTTTTATTTCAAATTATTCCCAAAACTAGTCTAACCCGCTAGAACCGGTTCACACAAACCGCTTAGCCAAACCCAGTTAACTCCTAAGCCCAAAATCGAGGCGTTACAAAGTGTGTTATGGTTGAGATATGCGCATGCTTGAACAAGTTGTAGTAATCACTCGTTGTTAGTTATTTAGTATGCCATAAGGAAATTTTGGAGTTTTGTATGAATTGGATTTAAATAATTTGGTTATGTTTGATTAAGTAGTAACAAACCTTAAGTTGAACTTGTTCCTTGAATAAGAAGTCATTCTTTTAAAGCTTTTGATCACCTTGATAACCAAACTAAAATGGTAGGTAATAAGAAACGAAAATGTTAAGAAATCTTACTTTGTATCTTAGCTTGTTCGAACATTAACTTGGAAAACAAGTTAATCTTTTTGGAGTCATTCGAATACTAACTTATGACATAAGTTAGTAATTTGTTTAGTCTTTAACTTTCTAGGCTTGGTTTATTGCTAAGTTGGGTTTAGGATGTTTCAATTTGATATCAGATTAAAGGTTTACTTGATTCTAGGACTAAACTAAATGCTTTGCATCATTAAAGGAGTTATATGGATATGTACTTGTGTTTTGCAATTGATTAAGCTCTTTTCTCGTGAATAGAATGTCAGAAACACGGTTGGTTCAGGATAATGAAAGCTTGGCTGGTTCCTCCATTGAAGGAGGAAGTGTGAGAATGAATCAAAATCAGTAAGAGCCTCAAAAGACTAGTGAACCTTAACAAGTTGAGCGGGAAGCTCCTTCAATCCATCTCGTTCAACGGGAGTGTTTCCTAAGTATGAAGGAGATGTTTGACCAGCTAGTTACCTCTGTGAGACAAAACCCTCCAATTCCTCTCACCCCTCATGTTGTAGTACCAGCAAGAGCTCCGATTGATAAGCTGGCTCGACATCGAGCTTATACATTCACTGGAGCTAATGAAGAAAAGCCGGATGATGCTGAGTATTGGTTAGAAGCTACTACTAGAATTTTAACCAAACAATTACAATGTTCAAATGAACATAAGATGGAGTGTACCATAGCTTTTCTTGCTGATGAGGCCCTCAGTTGGTGGGAAACTACAACTCTTACAGCTCCAGCAAATGTTGTCACTTGGTAATTCTTTCTCAAAGAATTCCAAAAGAAATACATCAATGAACAATACCTTGCTGAACGTAGAAGATGTTTCTTGAATCTAAAGCAAGGGGGTAAGCCAATCGAGCAGTATGTTAGCAAATTCTGCACGTACTGCAAGTACGGGTCCAAATTTATCAAGAAAGAAGAAAACAAGTGTCGGATATTCATAGACGGGCTCAATGATGAATTAGGGCCTATGTTCATATCCTTGGGAATCACTGATTTTCAAGACTTGGTAAACCGAGCTATAGCAACTAAATCCAAGATGAAAGCTTATGAAAATAGAAAGAGGAATCACTCCCGAAATGACCAAAGATCGAGAGACGATAACAAACCCCATTGGCAAACCAAGAAGCAAAAACATCAAGGAGGGAGTTCTTTCAATCACAACTATTCCTCGAAGAGTAACTTTTTACCTAAGCCTCAGACGATGGTCAAAACTTCTGCACCTTCAGTCTCTATTAATTACACGAGGAATACAGGGAAGGAGTCACAAGTTCCAACTTGTAATGTGTAGAACTAATGTTTTGATATAATAATTGAAAAATGTTTTGGACTGATTTAAAAAGTATTTAAAACATTCACAAAGTCCAAACAACTTGAAATAATGTCTAGGGAATTTTTCAAAAGGGTTTTTCATGTTTTCAAAGGCCTATTTTCACAAAACTGACCAAGTGTTTCGAAACACCCTAGGGCGTTTCGAAATAGGTGCCTCCAGTGGCCAAAACGTTTCGATACTCGTATCGAAACGGGCCTTAGCGTTTCGAAACGGCTAGGCCGTTCCGATACGCCCACGTGGCACTGACCACAACGGTCATAAACCCCAACGGCTCTTTCCCAACTAACTTTTAAATGCAGGTCGTTTCGATACGGGCTAAGGGCGTTCCGATACGCGTTCCGAAACGGCAAGGGGGTGTTCCGAAACGGGTACCCTGACAGACTGCAACGGCTCTTTCTATATTGAGAGTGTTCCGAAACGGCTTCGAGCGTTTCGAAACGGGGAGCTGCAGAACTGCATTTATGGAGGGAATTAAAGGCTCCAACGACTCTATTTCAACCCCAACGGTCCTAAACGGCTATAAACTCATTTAGGAGTATAAAAGAGACCTCCAAGCATCAAGAGAAGACTAATGCTTCAATTGTCAATCAACAAATGATCAAGAAATTGTCTTAGTGCTTAAAGTGTCATTTCTTGTATAGACAAACACTAGTGAGCCAAAATTGTCAAATTTGCTCAAGTGTTTTAGGTTTTGGGTGAGTGCTTAATTGTGCAAACAAACACCTATTAGAGGGTTTAAGTTTGCTTTCATTTGTCTCTTTGTAAAAGAGGGTTTTGATCAAGGCTTGGGTAGAAGCTTGATCGGTTGTAAGGGTTTCCTCCTAATCCTAGAAAAGGGGACGAATCAATTAGTGGATTGATTGTGAAATCCTTAGTGGGAAGCTAAGGTAGTGGATGTAGGTGCTTGTTAGAAGGCCGAACCACTATAAATCATTGTGTCTTTAATCTTTCTAGCTTCCACAACCCTTCCACCCAAATATCCACCTCTCCACCACTTGGTGAGCATAATTGGTTGATCGAATCGAGCCCCCACACAACCCAACATAATGTTTACCAAAAGAATCATCGGGCCAATGTAGAAGGCAAGAAAGTTCTTGTTTCTTGTATGGTGAAACAAATGATTTCATCAAAGATTGTCCTCAGAACCCGAATAGGCTTCCCACTCATGTATCCAAGAATTTGAATCAGGTTCAGTCACCAAGTGGTAAAGGGCCTAAACAAGCTTAGTCTGGTAATTATGGAAAGAATCGGGGTCAAGGTTCAAATGCCACCTATCAAGAATCTTGAGCACCTACTCAGGTGTACCATGTTCGAGGAAGGGAGGAGGAAGACTCCCCTGATGTGATTGCATGTACAATTAAATTATGTGCTCATTTTGTATATGCTTTATTTAACTCTGGTTCAACACATTCCTTCATATGTTCCTCTCTTATTGAAAAGTTTAAGTTGAAGTTTGAACCTACATTTTGTAACTTAATTGCTACCAATCCCTTAGGAGATAAGGTAATTTTTAATCAAGTGTGTAAAAATTGTCTCTTGTTTATTCAAGGTATTACTTTTCCTGTCGATCTTTTGGCTCTACCATTCAATGAATTTGACCTTATTTTAGGTTTAGATTGGTTAGGAAAACATCAGGTTTAGGTAGATTGCTCTAAGAAAAGACTTTTCCTTCTTAGGTTAGGAAAAAATCAGTAATCTTGTTAGATAAGAAATCTTTTGAAACAACTTCAGTGTTTGATGTTATACCTGATATAAATGAAACCAAACTCTTCCTTGATTCCATTTTGATATTCTCTGGATTTCCTAATGTATTTCCCTAGGAACTTCCGGGATTACCTCTAGCACGAGAAGTTGAATTTGGAATTAAAGTTCAACCAGGAACAGCCCCAGCTTCCATTACACCATATCGAATGGCTCTGATTGAACTTAAATAACTCAAGATTTAATTGCAAGATTTACAAGATAAAGACTTCATTAGGTTGAGTTCCTCTCCTTGGGGAGCCCTAGTTTTGTTCATAAAGAAGAAGGATGGCTCGATGAGGCTTTGCATCGATTACCGACAACTGAACAAGCTTACAATCAAGAACAAGTATTCGTTACCAAGAATTGAAGATTTGTTTGATCAACTTAAGGATTCTATGGTGTTATCCAAGATCGATCTTCGATCGGGGTATTATCAGATAAAAGTCAAAGAGTCTGATATTACTAAAACTACTTTCCAAACTCGATATGGTCACTATGAATTTCCAGTAATGCCTTTTGGCTTAACAAATGCCCCTGTTACATGTATGGACCTTATGAATCTAGTCTTTAAACCCTATTTGGACAAGTTTTTAGTAGTTTTATCGATAATATCCTTATTTATTCAAAGAATGAGGATGAACACTCGAACCACCTTCGGGTTGTACTACAAACTCTTTGAGACAAACAACAGTAAATGTGAGTTTTGGTTGTCTGAGGTATCCTTTCTTGGGCATGTTATATTTGTAGAAGGGGTTAAGGTTGATCTGAATAAAATTCAATAAGTGGTGGATTGGAGACCCCCGAAGAATATTTGTGAAATTAAAAGATTTCATGGTTTAGCCGTTTACGATCGGAGATTTCTAAAAGGGTTATCAATGTTAGCTGCTCCTTTGACAAAGTTTCTTCGAAAAGATGTACCATTTATTTGGTCGGAGAACCAAGAACGAAGTTTTGATCAGCTAAAACAAGTCCTTACACAAGCTCCAGTCTTGACACAACCTGAATCAAGAAAAGATTTTAAGGTCTTAAGTGATGCATCCCATCTTGGTTTAGGTTGTGTACTTATGCAATAATGAAAGGTGATAGCCTATGCTTCTCGACAATTGAAGCCACATGAATTGAGTTACCCAACTCATGACCTTGAATTAGCTACAATTGTTTTTGCCTTAAAGATCTGGAGGCACTAACTGTTTCGGGAAAAATGTTATCTATTCACAGATCACAAAAGTTTGAAATATCTATTGACTCAAAAAGAATTGAATCTCAGACAAAGAAGATGGATGAAGTTACTTAAGGACTTTGATCTAGTTATCGATTATCATCCGGGAAAAGCGAATGTAGTGGCTAATGCACTCAATCGCAAACGTTCGATTGGTAAGAACCTAATAAATCGTACACCTATTTCAATTATACCTGAATTCTAAACCTTGTTATCTAAATATGTTTCGTTGTTTTGTAGCCCATATTGCAATCAATGCACACTTTATATTGTAAAAAGATCAAAAGCTCCTAGCCGAGCTCTAAGTTCAATCTGAGTTGATCTCGAAGATCATCACACTTCAGCAAGTCGATCTTGAGCTTCAGAAGATCTTGTGGAAGCTTGAATCCGAATCTAATTCAGTCTTCTCATTGAAGTCTAATGGTTTACTCTATTTCTGAAATAGAGTTTGTGTACCAGCTAATAAGACCCTAAAAGGAGAAATGCTTCAGGAAGCTCATAATAGTCCTTTTTTGATTCATCAAGGACCGGTCAAGATGTACAAAGACCTAAAGGAATTGTATTGGTGGCCAAGGATGAAGTCAGACATTACAGAATTTGTGTCTAAATGTTTATCTTGCCAGAGAATTAAGGCAGAACACCAAGTACCCACAGGACTTTTACAACCTATTGAGTTACCTCAATGGAAGTGGGAACGAATAACTATGGACTTTGTAACTGGTTTGCCCTTATCACGGAGAAAGAATGATACGATATGGGTGATAGTTGACAGATTCTCTAAGTCGTCTCACTTTATACATGTTCGAATGAGTATGAGTTTGGACCAGTTAGCCGAGTTGTATATAAAAGAAGTGATTTGACTACATGGTCTTCCTATTTCTATAATATCAGATCGGGATCCTCGGTTCATTTCTAGGTTTTGGAGTTCATTGCAAGAAGCCTTGGGAACCAAGTCAAACTTTAGCATATCTTTCCATCCTCGGTCAGATGGTCAGTCCGAAAGAATGATTCAAATTTTAGAAGATAAGCTTCGAGCTTGTGTGATTGATCTAGGAAAGAACTGGGAAAAATCCCTACCTTTGGCTGAATTTGCCTACAACAATAGCTATCGGGCATCCATTCAAATGGCTCCCTTTTGAAGCCTTGTATGAGAAAAAAATGCAGGAGTTCTTTATGTTAGTCAGAGTTAGGTGAAAACAAGGCTTTAAGACCTAAACTTCTTTCAGAAACAGAGAATCAAATACAAGTTATTCACAGTAGATTGAAAGAAGCTTTTGATAGAAAGAAAGCATATGCTGATTTAAAGAGAAGAGACATTCAATTTAGTATGAGAGATCGTGTGTTTCTAAAGGTGTCCCCGTGGAAGAAAGTGTTTAGATTTGGGAAGAAAGGAAAGCTCAGTCCTCGTTTTATTGGACATTCGAGATTATAGAGTGAATTGGTCATGTTGCTTATTGTTTAGCCCTTTCCAATGAGTTTGATAAAATCTATAATGTATTTCATGTATCAATGTTTCAAAGATATCGTTATGATCTTTCTCATGTGTTAGAATCGTAAGAGGTAGAGCTCAATCCAGACTTGTCTTATGAAGAATAACCAATCTGAATTCTGGATAATGAAGTTAAAAGACATTGTAATAAATCAGTTTCTCTTGTCAAAGTGCTTTGAAGAAATCATAAAATTGAAGAAGTTACTTGGGAACCAGAATCGGTCATGAAAAAGCAATATCCTTATCTTTTTCCCTCAGATAAAATTCGAGGACAATTTTCTTTTGAAGGGGAGAAAATTGTAATACCCCAAAACATGTCTTGGAAGTTCGTTATCAACTCAAGTGTATTTTTAATTGATTTAAACATCCATGAATTAGAAAAGAATGACATCATTAAAGACTAAAATTAAAGGAATGAAAAGAAAGCAGCTAATAGGGAAAGGTCAAAGTGTATACCTTGAGAATTGGATGTCTTGCATGTAAATGTTAAAGAACTTGAGCCCTTGAATACATGTCATCCTTAGGGGAAGACATGTGAAGAAGGTCGGTCAAAGTGATGAATCACTATTAATCATCTTCTTTCTCTTCTATTAGCTGAAACAAAAGGTTAGAAGGAAAATGGAATGAGAATTTGCTTTAGCTTAGAAGAATCTAGCTTTGATCTAAATAGATTGGAGAAGAAGGTGAGACCCTCTTCTTTTCTTCTTCCTATGTAAATTTTATTAAGGGATTGATTACATTGTAAATTGAACATGATGTTATTAGCTTTGTTGAGATCAATTCATGAAAATAGTGTTCTAAATTCATTTGGGTGATTCATGTAATGAAATTGCCATGTATTGAGGATTAGCACTTTGGTAAAATCTGTTTAAAGGCTGGTTTTTGAAATATGTTTGGTTGTTGTCAATTTTATACTCGAATGATATCTTATTGTTAGTGAAATTAAGTCTAAATCTTTATAATAGCTTCTTGGATAGATAAGGATAAGTAAACAATTTGAAGTCTTATTCCAGGGTCTATTTTGAAACATTTGAATAAAGGAAACTTGATTGTTTTGTATGTGTCTATATATATAGTTGAATCTGTTTTAGCACAAACATGAGCCTTAGGGGGCTGTTTTGCTTGTATAAATATGAACATAAGTGATTTGGGCTTGTTCTAACAATATAGGGAATTTCTGGATTGTTTTAAAATGAATGTGGGAGTTTATGTAGTTGAGGACTGTTCTATGTACAATTAAATGAATTTTTGGACTGTTTTGAAATGATAAGAACAGGGAATGGGTTGTTTTTCAAGTATAAGGGACTGTTTTGAATTAGTACAATGTATCAAGTGTTGTTTTGGTGTGTTTAAATGCATGGATCTATGTTAGGGACTGTTATGCTTAGATAAAATACATTAGTGGACTGTTAAGTGCTTACATAAGTAAATGCATGTAGTAAGGGCTATTTTGGTGTAAATAATAAAAGTAATTGGTATGTTTCGGTCCAATAAATATAAATGAGTGAAGGTTGCCATGTTTTATGTATAAGAACATGTAGTTAAATTGCCACAAGCATGAATGATCAAAAGAATTTTGGGGTTGTTTGTGATCAAATGATTGTTGGTGATTGCTTTGTGAATTTGGAATCCAAGAATAGGTTCTAATGCTTAGTTAACTCTTGTTATGAATAGACAAAGAAGGAATTTATCAAGTGACACATTTTTATGAATAGAAAAAGAAAGAATAGGTTCTAATGCTTTGTTAAACTCTTGTTGGTGAAAAGCAGAAGGGAATTGCAATCCGGGAGCAAGATTAGCTTGGATTAATCTGTGACTGTAGTTTAAAATCTCAGGATGGGATGATAACCCTCCCAAGCATTGTCTACTGATTTTTATTTACTTTGAACTATTTTGAATCATGCTATGTATGAGCAAGCTCGGACTTGAAGTAAGTTGCTCTATGTTATGCATGATAGTGTAAAATTCTTGATGATAACAATATATATATATATATATATATATATATATGAATTTGGTAACATACCTTTATCGGTAACTATACATGATACATGCTTATGGTAACTTGGGTTATTAGCCATTTGGTTGAAAGAAATGAGATAACAAGAAGTTCACATGTGGTGAATCCATACCCGAATTTAAATAAAAAGGGGTAATGAGTTATTGATATGATATCGTGAAAAGGAGCTATGCTCACCTTGTCCTAATAAAGATGATAAATGTGAAAGCCTTGGTTTCGAGTCATTCTTAGGTATAATTGGCATGCTATAGAGTCCATAGAGCTCGTTTTAGGGGTGGACTATGGTCTTTATTTGGCTACAGTAGGAAGGAAGTTTTGTGGTCACTTGGTGACAGTATGAGGAATTGACCGGTATTGTGAGTACCATCTTTTAGCTATAGTTGGTTAGGGATTCGTGTACCTAGACTGTAATTCGATTCTCAAGGCTATGTTAATAAGAAAGAATGAATTATAAGCTAAAATAATGAAGAATTGTGATAACTTGCTCGACAAGAAATGTGTTTCTATTAACACTTGAATACTACTTTAATAAAAGATATGTTTCGATTGAATACTTGCATGTTAGTGTGAATTTGGTGGATTTCTTAATTCTAAGTCGGCTAAATATACTTGTTCATTAGAAATTTTAATCGAATGGATGCCTTATAAGTTGACAACTCATGCTCATTGATAAACTTGGTTTAGTTGAATTACTTTGTCATATCCTTTGTCTTGTTCAAGTTTCAATTTCATGTATCATTGAATTGTAGTGAAAAGATGCATTGATTGCTTTATAATTTTAAGTACTTTAAACTACCTCAGTAAGTGTTTACTTACAAACTCTTTTCACTACATTTCAGGGTAAACATCGTAAACTTAGCCTCTCTTGGAGCTCAATCGGATCACAAGTACTATACAAGAGTATGTTTTATTACTTTTGTAAAACTCCTAGTATGGTGGCACAATGATCTAAATTAGTGCATGTAGTTTATCCTTTTGGCATGTGTAACACTTAAACTATATGTTGTAAGGCCTATATATATTTTGGTTGGTTGCTATTCGATAATCATAGCTAATGTTAGATAATTTAGTAGTTGTTTGAAATCATGAAATTGGTAACTTGATCATTTAAGTTGATATGTCGAATGGTTGTCTACTTTGCTTGTACTATACGTTAAGCTTGATATAGAAATCCTTTTTTTTGGAATGATTACAACCGTTGGTTAAGTTTTTAAAAGCTTAAATGTGTAAAACATAGGTGTCAAATGTGTTATGGTTGAGATATGCGTATGCTTGAACAAGTTGTAGTAATCGGTTGTTGGTATGCTATAAGGAAATTTTGGAGTTTTGTATGAATTGGATTTAGATAATTTGGCTATGTTTGATTATGTATGTAACGCCCAGGTTTTGGGCTTAGTAGTTTTGGGCGTTGACCGGTTTGGTCAAAGTGTTGTTCGAATCTAAAGAGGTGAAATTAGGAAAGCCTAGTTCGGGTTGCATTAAAAATATGGAAAAATGTTCTAAAATCATCTTTTAATATAATTAAGTGAATTGTGAAATCAATTTCAGAAAATGAGTTTTGGAAGGGTGACATTTTGGCTAGTGACCAAAATGTAATTTTTGAAAGTTTGGTGACTGTTTTCGAAAGGGTTGAAACTTTGAATCTTTAAGGAGCTATTAATCCAAAAGTAGTTTCTCCAGATTTTTCTAAGATATTTTGAGATATATTCTGATTTTAAAAGATGACAAAAGAGGAGGGAAAAGCCATTTGGCTATTTTGTTAACTAACTTTCCAATTTTCTTTCTCTCATTTTCTCTCAACCCAAACACCTTATCTCCAGAGAATTGTTTCTGATTTTCTCACCTAAATCTCTCCTTTCAACTCTCTTTTGATTCCTAATCAACATATCTACAAAACCTCATCATTTGCTACTTGATTCATCAAGGTTTTTGATTCCAAAAAGAGGAGAAACTCAAGTTTGGAGGTAAGAACGTCCTTCTCCTCTAAACTATCAGTTCTTTACTGAAATTCCTAAGTTTTCAATCCTTAATTGATGTTTTATTAAAGGCTTTTGAGTTGTGAATTGGATCTTGGCTTATAATGCAAGATTTGGTGATTTTTGATGATTTTCGTTTGATCTGATAAATCTGTGATTTGAGATGTGTTTTTGATGTTAATTGAACATTAAATTGATAAGGAATTGAGTTTTGATTAATGCAATCCCGGATAGGTTGAGTTTCCTAAGTTTAGCTTGTGTTTCTTGGTTGTTTTTGAGGTGATCTTGTGGATCTGATGTTGCTGGAGGTATAAGGATGTTTGTAGGTTCTTTTTAGATGTTAAATGATGTTAAAGGATGTTAGGTTTTGATGGTTTATGGCTGGGCTTTGTTGAGAAGTGGTTTGGATGAATTTTCGGTTGTGTTTGGTAGCAGAAAATGGAGTGTGGATGAGAGCAGCGAGTTTAAGTGCTTTCATTGAAGCAATTAATGCATGATGATGCATTAATCCTCTGCTTTGATGTGTTAAAACAGGGGAGGCATCTTTGGATCCAAGAGTTGTTGATCCGGAAGCTTGTTTTGGTGCTTCTGCAAGAGGCGAAGTGGAATCGGTGAGTGAAAACGGTTTTCAGCTTTGAAACCAATGTCTTGGGAGCTTAGTTTAAGTCTAAACAACTTTGCTAAGCTCAAGTGTAAGTTTTCAGAAAGTACTCTCTAGTGGTGGCCATGATTTTGTTGTGATGCAATGTGGTTTATTGCATGATTTAAATACTGTTTTGAAAGCATGATTTAGCATGGTAATTGCTGTTTTTGTAAGCCATATGTTGAAGGAAGCTCAAGGTAAGAGTTCCTTGTTTTTGTACATTGATTAAATGTGGTTTGATGCTTTTAAATGCATGATGAATATGGCTTGGTTTAATGCTTTAAAACAGTGGATAAATTGATGATAATGATGTATATTGGCAAGTGATGTTTTAAAAAGGTTAAGGTCACTAAGGTGGTTAAAAGTCCTTGAGTGAGCCTTGTTTACTTAAGAACATCAAGGTGGTTAAAAGTCCTTGGATGGTTCTTGTCTGGACACAAAGGTGGTTAAAAGTCCTTGTGTGATCCTTTCCATGGTGTTTAAAAGTCCATGGGGCCATGGTGTTTAAAAGTCCATGGGGCCAAGGTGTTTAAAAGTCCTTGGGGCCAAGGTGTTTAAAAGTCCTTGGGGTGAAACTTGATACGGACACAAAGGTGGTTAAAAGTCCTTGTGTGGTCCTTTCCATGGTGGTTAAAAGTCCATGGGCCAAGGTGTTTAAAAGTCCTTGGGGCCAAGGTGTTTAAAAGTCCTTGGGGTGAAAGTTGATGAACTTGTTTTTAAAGAAATGGAATTTATCACATGTGGCCAATATGACATGTTATGTTATGAAGCATGAGATGCTTGTTTAAAGTATGCTTTTGAGCATGTGCAATTGATGATTTGAAGCATGATTTATAAATGTTTTATAAATGCATTATTGAATGGTTTTATGAGCATTCCTCACTAAGCTTTTGCTTACGCTCTCTTTCGTTTTCTTAATTCAATAATGCAGAGCATTAGAGTACCTTGAGGGAAACAAGAAGGGCAAGCAATCAAGTGAAAGTAAAGCTCAATGTATGGAAGGTTTCTTAAGTACATTTTTAGCTTTTGGTAATTTGGCAATGGGGGACCTATGTGTATGTTTTGAGAGAGGTTTTGAACTCCCTAAGTATGTTGAATGTTGATGAGAATGCTGGTTTTAGTGTTTGGCCTTTATATGCTTGAATTGGAAGTTTATGCTTGTATGGCTTGCTTGTGTAGGAAGCATGCCTATAGATTTGGGGCTTTTCGTATATGATGTTGTTTTGATGAATTGTTGATGCAAGTATGTCTTATATATGTTGAATTGCATGCTGGTAAAGTTTGGTAGCATTTGGAGCATGATTGGATGTTTAATTGCATGTTTAAGAATGCATTTTGGGGTAATCTGTGCAGGGCGTTTCGGAACAGTGCCACCCGTTTCGGAACAGGTGCCTTAAACAAGCCCAGGCGTCCGAAACGGGAGAGACCGTTCCGAAACGGTTTGGCTACTGCCAGCCCGTGTTGCAGTACGCGTTGCGGAACGGCCCCGCGTTTCGAAACGGGCACTGCCTGTTTCGGAACGGGTGACCGTTGGGGGCTGACATTGGCAGTTATATGTTTTGTATTGTTTGCATTTTGGTCCTGAATCTTGTTTGTGCAATTGTATGAGCTTGGGAAGTCCTTTTGAGCTGAAATTTCACAGTGAAGCATGAAACCTGACTAATTACAAGCTGGTAACTTTAATTTGGGTTAAGTCCTCATATTTATCAGAAATTACAATTTGGTCCCTAAAGTTGTAGTTTGTTCAATTGGGTCCCTGTTTGATCTCTGATGTTTGTGATCTTTGAGTATGATGTTTGTGTGATCACAATTAGGGCTAATGTGCATCTAGACAAGATTAAAAAGAAAAAAAGGGTCGTTAATCAAGGTTGACTTTCGGGTTGACTTTGGTTTTCCCCGTGTGACTTTCTTAATTCGGATCAACCGTCTAGGCCGGGTTAAGGGGGTTACATTTGGTGGTATCAGAGCTGAGTTCTTGAGTAATTGGGAATGAATGTGTGCATGATTGAATTATGTATGCCTTGTGTGCTTGTTGTTTGGAAGCATGTTTAGTGGCTTGTGATTTGGATGCAATTGAGATGTATGCTGTGATGTAGCATGTTGTGGGTACCCATTGCCAAATAAAAGCTAATGAAATGATGTTGATTTTGAATGAAATTGAGCTTGAATACTTGGATTGCTTACCTTGCTGGGCCTGACTTTGTTTTATTTTCATTGATGTTGCATGGTAAAAGTATGGCACCACGTAGAGAGTTACGAGGTAGTGTGCGAGCTACGGCTCCTAATGAGAATGAGAACGAGGAAAACACGGGTAGTGCGGTGTTACCTCCTCCTCCACCTGGTGGTGGTGGTGCTGAGGGAGGGAGAGCTGAAGCTGCAGCTAGTGCTGAAGCTGCTGGACCAGAGGTTGGTCAGGGGCAAGCTATGCCTGATATGACGATGTTGGTACAAGCTATTGCGGGTGCTTTTCGAGCAGCAGTAGCTGGAGCTCAAGGAGCTGGGCATCAAGGAGATGCTGGAGTTAGACTACCTTTGGAGCGTCTGCGCAGTCTTGGTGGGACTGAGTTCAGGGGTATGTCTGCTGAGAGTTCGGAAGCTTGGCTAGAGAGTACCAAGCGAATCTTGGGACAGATGAGTTGCACGGATGTGCAAAAGTTGGGTTGTGTTGTGTCCTTGCTGCAGGACGATGCGTATACATGGTGGACGACCACCATAGCTGGGATGGCTGAAGCTGATGTGACTTGGACATTCTTTCAGAATGTGTTCAAGCGGAGATATCTTGGAGTGAGATATCTTGATGAGAAGAAACGTGAGTTCATGACTCTTACCTAGGGGAGTATGACAGTGGCTGAGTATAAGGTGCAGTTTGTGCGACTCATTCAGTATGCACCTGAGCTTATTCCTGATGAACGGGAGAGGTGCAAAAGGTTTCGTTATGGTCTTGTAACGGAGGTGAAGATGTATGTGCTGGCCACCGAGTATGATGATTTTGATGTGTTGGTGGGCCGAGCCAAGGACATTGAGATGAACTTGGGTTTATCTGCGAAAGGTGCTGGAGCAAGTTCTGGTAAGAGAGCTGCTGAGTATAGTTCCGGTGCTGGACGGAACAAGAGGGGACGTGATCAGAGGTATCAGTCCTCAGCTAAGAGAGGTGGTGGTGCACCTGCTAGAGGAGGTAATGCTAGAGCTGACCCTAGTGCTTGTTGGATCTGTGGTTCACGTGGTCACATGAAGTGTGACTGTCCTCGTACTGTGAGGGAAGTGCAAGCTCCTGTTGCGGCAGCTGGTTATGGGTGCTGGAATTGTGGTTCTGCAGACCACTTGAGGCGAGATTGTCCGAGGTTGGCTGGTGAGCAGATGCGTGCTCCTGTTGTTGCTGCACCGCAGAGAGGTCGTGGGCGCGGCTGTGGTAATTTCCAGAGGCGTGAGGAAGGTGGTCGTGGAGTAGCTCATGTTGTGGCTATTCAGCCTGAAGGTGGAGGCCAAGCGAGAGTGTATGCTCAGCGTGAAGGAAGGAATGATGCAGATGTGATTGCAGGTACTTTTACTTTGCAATCCTTGTCATTGCTTTCTTTGATTGATTCTGGATCTACGCATTCATACATTTTGCGTGAGCATGCTGGATTGCTTGGTTTGCCTGTTGAGTCTTTGGATGTTGGTGTTCGTGTCACTAGTTCTTTTGGTGAAACTGTTGTGACTCGAAAGCTTTATAGAAGGTGTCCCTTGGTTGTTCAAGAACATGTTTTTCATGTTGATCTTATGGAGTTGCCCTTTTATGGTTTTGATGTAATCCTTGGTATGGATTGGCTTGCTGAGCATCGTGCTGTTGTGGATTGTGAAAATAAGCGTGTTTCGCTTAAGCTTGCGGATGATTATGAAGTTGTTGTGGTTGGTGAGAATGTGAAGTTTCTTGCCAATGTTGTTTCTACCTTGGAGGCGAGCAGGATGCTGAGGCAAGGTTGCGAAGCTTATCTAGCTTTTGTGATGAATCCTAGTTCTAAGGAGTTGAGGGTGCAAGATATCAGGGTTGTGAAGGAGTTTCCTGGTGTTTTTCCTGAGGAGTTGCCTGGTTTACCTCCTAATCGCGAGGTGGAGTTTGGAATTGAGTTGTATGAGAATACAACTCCTGTGTCCATTACTCACTATAGAATGGCACCTAAGGAGCTGAAGGAGCTGAAGACGCAGTTGCAAGAGCTGCTTGATCGTGGTTTCATCCGGCCGAGTGTGTCACCTTGGGGTGCACCGGTCTTGTTTGTGAAGAAGAAAGATGGCACTATGAGAATGTGCATTGATTACCGTCAGCTGAACAAGTTGACTATCAAGAATCGGTATCCTTTGCCGAGGATTGATGATCTCTTTGATCAATTTCGGGGAGCTGCTGTGTTCTCTAAGATTGACTTGAGGTCAGGGTATTATCAATTGAAGGTGAAGGATGTGGATGTGCCTAAGACAGCTTTCAGGACAAGGTATGGGCATTATGAGTTCCTTGTGATGCCGTTTGGTTTGACAAATGCTCCTGCTGCTTTCATGGACATGATGAATCGTGTTTTTCATGAATACCTGGACAAGTTTGTTGTGGTGTTCATTGATGATATCCTTGTGTACTCGCGTACTGAGGAAGAGCACGAAGAGCATTTGAGGGTTGTGTTGCAAGCTTTGTTGGAGAATCAGCTTTATGCTAAGTTGAGCAAGTGTGAGTTTTGGCTTAGAGAGGTGGTTTTTCTTGGGCATGTGGTCTCAGCTGAGGGGATTCGTGTTGATCCTCAGAAGATTGAAGCGGTGATGAATTGGAAAGTTCCTAAGTCTGTTCAGGAGGTTCGTAGTTTCCTTGGTTTGGCAGGATACTACCGAAGGTTTGTGGATGGTTTTTCCAAGATTGCTGCTCCTTTGACGAAGCTGTTGCAAAAGGATGTTAAGTATTAGTGGACGGAAGCGAGACAAAAAGCTTTTGAGAAGCTGAAGGCGGCTTTGACGCAAGCTCCTATCTTGGTTCAGCCTGAATCAGGGAAAGAGTTTGTGGTCTATAGTGATGCATCCTATGTTGGTTTGGGGTGTGTGTTGATGCAAGAGGGTAAGGTGGTGGCTTATGCATCGCGGCAGTTGAAAGTGCATGAGCGCAATTACCCTACGCATGATATTGAGCTGGCTGCAGTGGTTTTTGCTCTGAAGATCTGGAGGCATTATCTGTATGGTGAGAAGTGTACTGTGTACACGGATCACAAGAGTTTGAGGTATCTAATGTCACAGAAGGAGTTGAATCTTAGGCAGCGTCGTTGGTTGGAGTTGCTCAAGGATTATGATCTGACGATTGAGTATCATCCTGGAAAGGCTAATGTTGTTGCGGATGCCTTGAGTAGGAAGGTAGCTGTTGAGCTGAGGGCTATGTTTGCTAGCTTGAGCATATCGCGAGATGGTGGTCTTGTTGCTGAGTTGCAGGTGAAACCATCGTTGGTTCAGTTGATCAAGGATAAGCAGTTGTTGGATGATTCCTTGGTGTCTCATGTTCAGGATATCGCGGAGGGTAGACCTTCGGATTTCTGTTTTAATGATGATGGTGTGTTGTGTTTTGGGAGTCGGATAGTAGTGCCTGCTGATGCTGAGTTGAGGCGTGCTATTCTGACTGAAGGCCATAGTAGTCCTTTTGCTATGCACCCTGGTAGTACTAAGATGTATCGTGATCTTCGTGATGAGTACTATTGGGTGGGTTTGAAGAAGGATGTTGCAGAGTTCGTGAGCAAGTGTTTGGTGTGTCAGCGAGTTAAGGCTGAACATCAGGTTCCTTCTGGGTTGTTGCAACCGTTGAAAATCCCTGAATGGAAGTGGGAAAGGGTTACCATGGATTTTGTATCTGGTTTACCTTTGTCTCCTTCGAAGAAGAATTCTGTTTGGGTGATTGTGGATCGCCTGACGAAGTGTGCGCATTTCTTGCCTGTGCATACTACGTTCTCTTTGGATAAGCTGGCAGAGCTGTACATTGCTGAGATTGTGAGGTTGCATGGTGTGCCTAAGTCGATTGTGTCGGATAGGGATCTGAGGTTCATATCGCGTTTCTGGCAGTGTTTGCATCAAGCTTTGGGTACAAGGTTGCATTTCAGTACATCCTATCATCCTCAGTCGGATGGTCAGTTTGAGCGAGTTATTTCGATCTTGGAGGATATGTTGAGGTGCTGCGTGATTGAATTCCAAGGTTCTTGGGAGAAGCATCTGCCTTTGGTTAAGTTCGCTTATAACAATAGTTATCAGGCGAGTATACAGATGGCACCTTATGAGGCTCTGTATGGGAGGAAGTGTAGGACTCCTCTTTGTTGGGCTGAAACTGGTCAAAAGTTGGTTTCGATGCCGGCTTTGTTGAAAGGGACCACTAAGAAGGTGAAGCTCATTTGTGAGCGGTTGAAGGTTGCCTCTGATCGGCAAAAGTCTTACGCGGATTTCAAGCGTAAGGAGATAGAGTATGCGGTGGGTGACCGTGTGTTCTTGAAGGTTTCGCCTTGGAAGAAGGTGATGAGGTTTGGCCGAAAGGGTAAGTTGAGCCCTAGGTACATTGGACCATATGAGGTTGTTGAGCGTGTGGGTCCTGTTGCGTATCGGTTGAGGTTACCTCAAGAGTTAGAGAAGATTCATGATGTGTTCCATGTTTCTATGTTCCGGAAGTATAGATCTGATCCTTCGCATGTGATGTCTGTGGAGGAAGTGGAATTGAATCCGGATTTGACCTATGATGAGGAACCGGTGAAGGTTCTAGATTCGGATAGCAAGGTTCTTCGTGGCAAGACCATTGAGTTGGTGAAGGTGCTGTGGAAGCATCGAGGTGTTGAGGGAGCCACGTGGGAGCGGAAGGAAGACATGCTGAAGCAGTTTCCTTATCTCTTTCCTTCAGGTAAATTTCGAGGACGAAATTTCTTAAGGGGGGGAGAGTTGTAACGCCCCGGTTTTGGGCTTAGTAGTTTTGGGCGTTGACCGGTTTGGTCAAAGTGCTGTTCGAAACTAAAGAGGTGAAATTAGGAAAGCCTAGTTCGGGTTGCATTAAAAATATGGAAAAATGTTCTAAAATCATCTTTTAATATAATTAAGTGAATTGTGAAATCAATTTTGGAAAATGAGTTTTGGAAGGGTGACATTTTGGCTAGTGACCAAAATGTAATTTTTGAAAGTTTGGTGACTGTTTTCGAAAGGGTTGAAACTTTGAATCTTTAAGGAGCTATTAATCCAAAAGTAGTTTCTCCAGATTTTTCTAAGATATTTTGAGATATATTCTGATTTTAAAAGATGACAAAAGAGGAGGGAAAAGCCATTTGGCTATTTTGTTAACTAACTTTCCAATTTTCTTTCTCTCATTTTCTCTCAACCCAAACACCTTATCTCCAGAGAATTGTTTCTGATTTTCTCACCTAAATCTCTCCTTTCAACTCTCTTTTGATTCCTAATCAACATATCTACAAAACCTCATCATTTGCTACTTGATTCATCAAGGTTTTTGATTCCAAAAAGAGGAGAAACTCAAGTTTGGAGGTAAGAACGTCCTTCTCCTCTAAACTATCAGTTCTTTACTGAAATTCCTAAGTTTTCAATCCTTAATTGATGTTTTATTAAAGGCTTTTGAGTTGTGAATTGGATCTTGGCTTATAATGCAAGATTTGGTGATTTTTGATGATTTTCGTTTGATCTGATAAATCTGTGATTTGAGATGTGTTTTTGATGTTAATTGAACATTAAATTGATAAGGAATTGAGTTTTGATTAATGCAATCCCGAATAGGTTGAGTTTCCTAAGTTTAGCTTGTGTTTTTTGGTTGTTTTTGAGGTGATCTTGTGGATCTGATGTTGCTGGAGGTATAAGGATGTTTGTAGGTTCTTTTTAGATGTTAAATGATGTTAAAGGATGTTAGGTTTTGATGGTTTATGGCTGGGCTTTGTTGAGAAGTGGTTTGGATGCATTTTCGGTTGTGTTTGGTAGCCGAAAATGGAGTGTGGATGAGAGCAGCGAGTTTAAGTGCTTTCATTGAAGCAATTAATGCATGATGATGCATTAATCCTCTGCTTTGATGTGTTAAAACAGGGGAGGCATCTTTGGATCCAAGAGTTGTTGATCCGGAAGCTTTTTTTGGTGCTTCGGCAAGAGGCGAAGTGGAATCGGTGAGTGAAAACGGTTTTCGGCTTTGAAACCAATGTCTTGGGAGCTTAGTTTAAGTCTAAACAACTTTGCTAAGCTCAAGTGTAAGTTTTCAGAAAGTACTCTCTAGTGGTGGCCATGATTTTGTTGTGATGCAATGTGGTTTATTGCATGATTTAAATACTGTTTTGAAAGCATGATTTAGCATGGTAATTGCTGTTTTTGTAAGCCATATGTTGAAGAAAGCTCAAGGTAAGAGTTCCTTGTTTTTGTACATTGATTAAATGTGGTTTGATGCTTTTAAATGCATGATGAATATGGCTTGGTTTAATGCTTTAAAACAGTGGATAAATTGATGATAATGATGTATATTGGCAAGTGATGTTTTGAAAAGGTTAAGGTCACTAAGGTGGTTAAAAGTCCTTGAGTGAGCCTTGTTTACTTAAGAACATCAAGGTGGTTAAAAGTCCTTGGATGGTTCTTGTATGGACACAAAGGTGGTTAAAAGTCCTTGTGTGATCCTTTCCATGGTGTTTAAAAGTCCATGGGGCCATGGTGTTTAAAAGTCCATGGGGCCAAGGTGTTTAAAAGTCCTTGGGGCCAAGGTGTTTAAAAGTCCTTGGGGTGAAACTTGATACGGACACAAAGGTGGTTAAAAGTCCTTGTGTGGTCCTTTCCATGGTGGTTAAAAGTCCATGGGCCAAGGTGTTTAAAAGTCCTTGGGGCCAAGGTGTTTAAAAGTCCTTGGGGTGAAAGTTGATGAACTTGTTTTTAAAGAAATGGAACTTATCACTTGTGGCCAATATGACATGTTATGTTATGAAGCATGAGATGCTTGTTTAAAGTATGCTTTTGAGCATGTGCAATTGATGATTTGAAGCATGATTTATAAATGTTTTATAAATGCATTATTGAATGGTTTTATGAGCATTCCTCACTAAGCTTTTGCTTACGCTCTCTTTCGTTTTCTTAATTCAATAATGCAGAGCATTAGAGTACCTTGAGGGCAGCAAGAAGGGCAAGCAATCAAGTGAAAGTAAAGCTCAATGTATGGAAGGTTTCTTAAGTACATTTTTAGCTTTTGGTAATTTGGCAATGGGGGACCTATGTGTATGTTTTCGGAGAGGTTTTGAACTCCCTAAGTATGTTGAATGTTGATGAGAATGCTGGTTTTAGTGTTTGGCCTTTATATGCTTGAATTGGAAGTTTATGCTTGTATGGCTTGCTTGTGTAGGAAGCATGCCTATAGATTTGGGGCTTTTCGTATATGATGTTGTTTTGATGAATTGTTGATGCAAGTATGTCTTATATATGTTGAATTGCATGTTGGTAAAGTTTGGTAGCATTTGGAGCATGATTGGATGTTTAATTGCATGTTTAAGAATGCATTTTTGGGCAATCTGTGCAGGGCGTTTCGGAACAGTGCCACCCGTTTCGGAACAGGTGCCTTAAACAAGCCCAGGCGTCCGAAACGGGAGAGACCGTTCCGAAACGGTTTGGCTACTGCCAGCCCGTGTTGCGGTACGCGTTGCGGAACGGCCCCGCGTTTCAAAACGGGCTCTGCCTGTTTCGGAACGGGTGACCGTTGGGGGCTGACATTGGCAGTTATATGTTTTGTATTGTTTGCATTTTGGTCCTGAATCTTGTTTGTGCAATTGTATGAGCTTGGGAAGTCCTTTTGAGCTGAAATTTCACAGTGAAGCATGAAACCTGACTAATTACAAGCTGGTAACTTTAATTTGGGTTAAGTCCTCATATTTATCAGAAATTACAATTTGGTCCCTAAAGTTGTAATTTGTTCAATTGGGTCCCTGTTTGATCTCTGATGTTTGTGATCTTTGAGTATGATGTTTGTGTGATCACAATTAGGGCTAATGTGCATCTAGACAAGATTAAAAAGAAAAAAAAGGGTCGTTAATCAAGGTTGACTTTCGGGTTGACTTTGGTTTTCCCCGTGTGACTTTCTTAATTCGGGTCAACCGTCTAGGCCGGGTTAAGGGGGTTACAATGTAGTAACAAACCTTAAGTTGAACTTGTTCCTTAAATAAGAAGTCATTCTTTTAAAGGTTTTGATCACCTTGATAACCAAACTAAAATGGTAGGTAATAGGAAACGAAAATGTTAAGAAATCTTACATTGTATCTTAGCTTGTTTGAACATTAACTTGGAAAACAAGTTAATCTTTTTGGAGTCATTCAAATACTAACTTATGACAGAAGTTAGTCATTTGTTTAGTCTTTAACATTCTATGCTTGGTTTACTACTAAGTTGTGTTTAGGATGTTTCGCCCTTTGTTTTGAACAATCTTTTTCTTGTATTCGATGTGTAAATCTTAAATTATTCTAATCATTAATAAGTTTGTTGGATATACATGATGGATAATTACATTTCTTAACTCTTCCTTGATATTTTGGTTGGTTTGATTAGAGAATTTCTTGCATCATTCCTTTGATTTTTTATGACTTTCTCTTATTTCAGCATGTTATATTAAGTATATATATATATATTAAGTATAAATAAAAGGTATTTCAAAGTGAGTTCATGAAAATAAATAAAGTAGCTAAATAAATGCTGATAGGAGAAATGAATCTGAGATGTTAGGCATTATTAAATTGCTTGCTTTCTATTTCTGTGGAGTTGGTAAAGCAATTCTCTATCTTGTCGATGCATATGACTTATTAATTGATTTGAATGATTCAAGTACCTAGAATGCATCTGATTTGTTGTTGGACCTTGTTGCTTTAATATTTACTTGAGGACAAGTAAAAACTCAAGTTTGGGGGTGTGATAGCTCTTTAAAAAGCATGTATTAACCCTTGATTTATAGGTCTAATTGTCCCCACATTGGTGTCCATTGCATCCATTTCTGCAATTTCATGTCTATTTTTTGTATTTTTTCTAACTTAGTCTCAGTGGTTTATGTTTTGTATATTTCTTCCTATTTTTTCTCGTTGTTGTTGCATTTCTAATGTCATGTGGAGAAAGTTTTCACCACTGCAATCAGTTCGACACTGCATCTGCCAGCTGTCTAATCTTCTTAAGGATAAAGACGACCCTGCTAGCTGTCCAGTTTGTTACAATAAATTATGTACAAATTTGGGCACGGAATTAACCTGTAAGATAGGTTCGTTCCTTGGGTGGCCTATAAAAGGACTAATTTGGAGGGGGAGAGAGAGTCACACTTTTCCTATTTTTCATATCATCTTCAACCTTCGAGCTCTCTCCCTCCTTCCATGGTGGCTTAAGCTTGTTTTTGGAGATCTGAGGTGAGGTGAGGTGAGGTGAGGTGAGGTGAGGTGAGGCAGACTTATCCGAGGAAAAGAGGAATCAAGTTCTAAATCGAGGAAATACATTGTTATCTTCTTAAACTCTTCTTTATTTTGATGTTTTTGGAGATTTATTTTGTATTTTGTGCTCAACTTGACGATGTTTTATTTTCTAGAGCTTTATGAACTTGTTAAAACTATTTCTTCAGTTTAATATATATTTGTAGGAGCTTTTTCTTAAGCTTTAATTGCTGGATCCGATTTTCGTTTTGCATAAGAGTGTTAAACTAACCACTGACATCGACGGATGCAGTGAGAATTCTGATTAACGAGTTTTGCAACAAAAGTTAATTGGATGCAATGAAAGTTGATCCAATTGTTTGAAGGGCTATAATCTCGACTTACGACAAAAGTTGAAGCCGATCTACATCCCTGAGTAAATGGTTGAAGGTTAAATGGAAGGTAATACTCAAGCTGACCACCTCATCGCTGATTGAACCATCATTTTCCCTCGGAGTGTACTTGATTTTTCTGCCAAACTCAATCAAGGAGATCCATGCTTTATTCTCATATTTCTCTATTTTTTATTACACTTTGTTATTGCTACCACAATTAATCATTTATTTACTTTTTGATCCTTTTACTACAACCACCATTGCACCCACAATTACCACTCTTAAAGTACTGTATTGTAGTTACATAAGTATAAGCTTAATACATCATCCTCGTGGGATCGATATTCAAACAGGATTTCCCTGTTTCTATTCTTGCATTGACAGTGTAGCTTGCACTAAAAGTGTGACGTTTTCACACCGACCATGCAATTTTCTTCTAGACTATGGGTACCCGAACTGTCGTTACTGTCTATTGCGATAGCAAGCCATCATTTCGGGAGTATACAACCCCATATAGCGGAGGTGAATTACCCACGGTGTATAAGGTTGGTATACAGGAAGAAAGATAAAATGCTCGCACGGAGGTGGTAAAGCCCACATAGGATCATGTCTCGCTTCCACTTAAGGGAGAAAGCTTGGGTAGAAGGCTTATGCATGAATGACAGTTATACCACACAAATAAAAAGCATATTTCCATTCCTCCTACAAACCCATCCAATAATTGATGAAGAAATTAAATTCAAATTATTGTTCTAAAATACCAAAATGCCACACAAAATTAATTAGGCCTGACTCACGAAGTGATCCCCAACAGAGTCGCCAAGCTATCGAAACCATTTTTTAACTGATAAAATAGCTTGGACGATTAATTTTGGAATTAGGGTTTTTCTATTAAATTTTGATTTTGAAAATGATTTGGAGCCGCCACTGATCACTTTGGTAGACCGGACACCATAAAAATAATAAGAGATTTGTAATTTTGAAATTAGGGTTCAAGAGTCGGTTACGTGTGGGGAAGGATTAGCACCCCTCAAACACCTGATATCGGTACTTTTAATTTTGTGTGGCATGTCGGCATTTTGGAATAATAATTCAAATTTATTTAATCATTAAATATTAATTGGGTTTATGTTCCAAATAAAAATATTTATTTTATAAGGAAATATATTCTTGCTTCGAATATAAATTAAAAACACCCTTATACGCTCAGGGCACCTCTATTCATATTCCAAAAATATATATCCCATATAAAAGGTTTTTATGCATGATTAATTATGGTCTTGTTTATTTTAAATGTTAACTTAAAATAGTTCTAATTAAATTTGTGTATTTATTAAATCTATGAATATTATTTAATTTAAAGGTTTACCTAAGACAACACCCAATTCCTTAGGCATAATCCATATTTAAACCCTGAAATTATATATAATATTCCTAATTTAATTAATTAAACTAATTATTAAAGTTCTAGTCCTATTTAAAGCTCTAATTAACTGATCTAAATTATTTATTAATTTTCTAGTGTTAATGCATATTGGACAAGAAGCTGCATCTGTTTGTGAAGTCGGAAAGTCAGCCAACTTGCGACGACTTTTTGGATGGGATTTAGGTATTTCTGCGCAGAGTTGTCTTCTAGAAAATTGACCTTCATTCAGTTACCTTTCCAACGCATCTTAAAACACATCAATTGGATATCGGGAACTCAAGATGCGTCTATTTAACTGAAGACTGTGCATGCAGAAAACTGGATACGAGATTATTACGAGATTTTGTAAAATTCAGCCTAAATGCTATTATATAAAGCTTTTGGACGAATTAGACTTAGCCCAATTTAATTATTAACATTTAAATTATGTTTTTAGGATTTTATATACTTTAGGAACCAGCCACCCTTCTCCCAAGCAACTCTTATCAGCTATTCACTTGCACTTATCAGCTTATCACTTGCTGCCCAAGTACAAGGAGTTTAAAGGTTGTTTTTCTTTTATTTTTTAATTAAATTAGGGTTTCCTTGTTTTAGTAGAAGTTAAATTACTTTGGCTATCCTTCACCTATAAAAGGATGAAGCCTCCACCATTGTAATTCAGATTATTGAGATTTTTTTTATTAATGAAATATTTAGTGAGTTCGTTCTTCAACATAAGTTCGACGAGTTCTTGTGAGGAAGATCATCTTCACACTCTTGCTTGCCTAGGTAATCGCGTCTAGGAGGGTAAGTTAGAGCCGCTTGAGGTTGCTTGCTTAAGTAATTGCGTCTAAGAGGGTGCCAAGAACAATACCATCACAAATCCATCAAGCCATCTCCAAAGCCATAAACAAAGCTGACTTTTAAGATTTGTTTTATCTACCTCTCTATCAATCTTTTTTAATCTTTTTGTTTTAATTCTTACTATTTATCCCCTAATCTTCTTTCTTATCTTCGTTTCTTTGATTTTCCAGCCTTGAATCTGAAATTTTCAAGAAAAGCCCTTCTAATGAATATTGAATTTTTTTATAGTCCTACGGTAATTACAAGGTAGTATTTGTGCATACTTTTCTTAACCTTCGATGTGCTACACACCTTGTAGACAAAGTGGATTGAACTCAGGTCTCTAAGATGAATAGCATCCTCTTTTCCACTGGGACCGCTCGTTGGGTTCAATGAATATTGAATATTCTACTTAAGAGCTCATGTTGAACAACGTCGTATTACATTAGGACCCCATTCAAATTTGAAACTCTAAAATTTCTCATTCAATACCCATTAATTTTCTATAATTGTCTATCTAATCAAATTATTTAATTAAAGAAACTAAGACTAAGGCTCTAATATACTATTTAAATTTAATCTATGTTAATTAATTAAACTAATCTAATACCTAACCTAAAGACTAAATGCATGCAAAATAATAATAATAATAATAATAATAATAATAATAATAATAATAATAATAATAATAATAATAATAATAATAATCGTATATATTACTATAGATATACATTTAAAATATATATTATTGTATATAGGCTTAAACGTCATATAGGTGCCCAAACTATACCCTTTTTTTCAGTTAGGTGCCTGACGTTTGTTTCGGGCCACTTAGGTGCCTAACGTTTCATTCCGTAACCCTTTTAGGTTTTAGCCGTGACAGACGTTAAAATTTTCCGTTAAAGGACACGTGGCATGTTTTTAGATTTTCTGATATTAAAAATAATAAAAAAATTAAATTAATTAAATCCCTTAAACACATCTTCTTCCCCATCAAACCATCCCTCCCCCTTCCCCTGTTCTTCTTCCCTCTCCTCTTCACCGTTGAACCACATCTCCACTGGTGGAAAACTGCTCATTGGCATTTCATCCCCGTTATCTACATCTTCGTCTCCAACGTCACCTTTCTTCGACTTCTTTATCTCCGTTGCAACATCCATCTTCTTCACATTTTCTTAATTTCATTTTCAATAGACAAAACATCATGAACCATGAAAACAAGTACAAACAACAATGGCTACTTTGAAGAGAACATCAACATACACGAGTTCGAACAAGATTCATCCCAACCATCCAGTTCTACATGAAAGCTCTTCATTTACAGATCGGAAAAACCGAATACATCGATGTCGTTCTTTGTATTTTGTGATAAGGATGTTGATAACAAATATAATCTCGCCTTTAGAGCATGTTGATGAGACAGAATTATCATTGTGGTGGTTGTCTAATTGTACGTGTACGTTTCGCTGGTTGGAGTTCTCGTGCAGTAGAACATACTCTCGGCTGCAAAAACCGAAACAAAATATTTAAAAGCCTTACCGATAGCAATGCACAACAACAAGATATTTAAGCATACACAATTTCCCAACCAGGCCAGGGGATTAGGCATCCAGCTAGTATTCAGCGACCAAATCAAGATGACAATCAAATTATTTCATCATAGAAACCAAACAGATTATAACTAATTCCTCTTACAGATACGATGTGAGGTTTTTTTAGCAGACTTTGTTAACAATAGAGCAGTGGCTCAAGCGACATCGATGAATTGATAACGATGACAAAACAATAAAAGCAGCAGCAGAATGCAGTGTGACCATTTGAGTTCTTAACATGTCAAACATCTTACGCCGGCTGAAGGAGGCTACTTATATCTCTTTTAGTTCACATCATTCTCAAGTTGTATGAAATCCAATCCAGTCCTAGACAAAAAGCAATCTTTTTATGGGATCTCAAACCATGTTTCATGCATGATGGTTGACTCATAACCCATCCTTTAATTACACTCTCTACAAGAGGTGTAACATTACATTGAAAACACAAAATAAACCCACCAACATAGCACATACAAGATAATCTAAGCCCTCCAGCCAACACAGCATGAAAAGACATTAAACTAAGCTGACATGCCAAAGATAATCGTCTTGCATGAAACTCGCTTCAACATCACGGGTGAAGGTTGAAATGAGTTAGTGAAAGTAAAGTATGCAAAACCTCCCTTAAAGAGGAGAGGGAAGAAGAACATGGGAAGGGGGGGGGGCTGGTTTGATGGGGAAGAAGATGGGTTTAAGGGATTTAATTAATTTAATTTATTTTTTTATTATTTTTAATATCAAAAAATCTAAAAACATGCAAATTTTAACGTCCGTCGCGGCTAAAACCTAAAATGGGTTACGGAATGAAACGTTAGGCACCTAATTGAAAAAAAGGGTATAGTTTGGGCACCTATATGACGTTTAAGCCTTGTTTATATGTATAGTATAAAATATCTATTAGACTCAATAAGGAAAACATATATTATATACATATAAGTTAGAATTTATTATATATAGTAAACATTTAATTGAAGTCCTATCAAATAATGTATAAAGTATATTATAGAAAACGTATATTATATATATGATAAATATTCTATACACAGGCGGTGAAAACTGAAAGTTTCCACAAGCGCCTTAGTTTTAGGGTATAGGGAGTTAGTTTAGGGTATATAGTTTAGGGGTTTAGATGTAGGGGGTTAGAATTTAGGGATATTTGTTTCAATTTAAGGTTTAGGGTTTAGGGTTTATAGGTTAAAACCTAAATCCTCACCATATTACCCTAAAAACTAAACTCTAACCTATAAACCCTAAATTATAACCATAAACCTTAAATTGAAAAAAATATCCCTAAATTCTAACACCCTACGCCTAAACCTAGGGGTGGGAATTGTCGGGTTCCCGGGTTTCGGGTACCCGGTTCATCCGGGTACCTCAAATAAAGGCCCGTGTCCCGGCCTGCCTTTTCCGGGTACCCGACACACCCGGGTACCCGTCTAATCGGGTACCGGGTACCCGCCAGTTTCTTTTTTTTTTAATTCGAATGATTTAAATATACCTAAAAAAAAGGAAAATTCAAATTATATAATCCAACATAAAGTTTAATATTCTAAATATCAAACCCAAATAACATTAGAGTCAATAATTCTAATAAAAAACACAAACAACATTAAAATCCATAATCTTAAACAAGTTAAAAACACAAAAATATAAGTCTCTAACAAGTTTCAAACACACAAATATTTATATAAGTCTCTAACAAGTTTCAAACACACAAATATAAGTCTCTAACAAGTTTCAAACACACAAATACCATATTACCATAATCTTAAACAAGATCCTTCGAATATAAGTCTCTAACAAGTTTCAAACACATAAGTTTCAAACACACAAACACACAAATATAAGTCTCTAACAAGCTTCTTGGATCCTTCGAAATGCTTTCCAAGATCCTGTAAAATAGCACAAAAGAATGAATTTTCAGAAAAGAAAAATGATATATATTCAAAGAGATCAAAATCCAACATGTTGCAAAAACATCATATCAAGTCTACTACATCACATAATTTAACTCTAAGTCTCTAACATATGATTTATTCTTATCAAAACTCAAAAGAGTTCAAATAATATACTATAGAATTTATTGCTTACCAAAGTCTAGGACACTTCGAGTGCGGTCTCTGAAACTTCAGTTGTCTCATCAATGACAATTGTTGGTTGCTCCAATGTCAAATCTTCCATCTTTGCATAACAAATTTTATGTATACAATAAGTCAATAACAATGTCAAAAGAGTTCAAACATAAATATTTAAAATCTAAACTTGAAATCGAAGACAAACCTATTTCTATATTCTCCAATAATTGCAAGTTCTCCTCTATTACAATAGGGTCATGAGAAGAACGAATCCAATCTTGAGTGCAAATAAGAGCTTCCACCAAAATAGGAGTCAAAGACGTGCGAAATGAATCAAGAACACGTCCTCCAGTGCTAAAAGCGGACTCCGAAGCAACGGTAGAAACTGGAATTGCAAGAACATCACGTGCCAATCTCATAAGAATTGGATAGTTGTTTTTTTGCATAGACCACCAAACCAAGATATCAAAATCATCACTCTCAGGAACACATTTATCGCCCAAATATCTGTCTAGCTCAGTCATTGTTTCAAAAGTATCAGCAGATTCAATCTCAGTCACATAGTCCTTTCTCAAATTTGTTCCTTTTAACTTTCTTATTCCTCCCTCACCATCTTGACCACTAGAAGTAGGATTTGCAGAGCAATGTGTCTTTTGTGTTGAAGAAGGTTGCATAGAAGCATAAAAATCAAACAACAATGTCAAAACATCTTTAATCCGTTGACACAAGACATAAGAATTGCTAGGATCATAAGAATGACGAACGATCCACTCAACATATCTTAACTTATGCCTAGGGTCAAGAACTAAAGCAATGAACATCAAGACATTCAAATTATTAACATTCGCCCAATATTTATCAAACTTCAACTTCATTTGGCGTGCCATGCTCCTAAGCCCATCACTCGATTGCAAGTCATCAACATAACGATTAATTGTATACCCAATATCATATATTTGTTCGACAAAGGTATTACCAGTCACATACCTTGATCCAGAGAAGCTCAATGTAGTATCATAAAATATCTCAAGGAAAGGCAAGAATGAAGAAACCTTATCCCAATCTTCATCATCAGGAGCACCATCAACCTTCCTAAGCTCCTTTGTGTAAGGAAGGGACTTAGTCTTCAAATTTCTGAATGCTTTCTTAAACACTAAAGCACTTTTGAGCATGGAATAGGTGGAATTCCACCTTGTTTCAACATCCAAGCAAACAAGAGCTTTGCTATCTATATTCTCCTCTTTGACACAAGATTGAAACTTTTGAAGTCTTGCAGGAGAGGACCTCACGTACTTCACAGCAGCACGAACCCTCGTAACAGAAGAATCAACATCTTTCAGCCCATCTTTAACAACCAAATTCAGAATATGTGAAGCACATCTCATATGCAAAAATTCACCATTCAACACACTTCCATCCCACAAGTTCAGAATCTGCTTCAAATACTTGATTGCTAGATCATTAGAACTAGCATTATCAACTGTCACCGTTAAGATCTTTTTAAGATCCCACTCTTGCAAGCACTTTTCAACTGCCCTACCAATAAGCTCTCCAGAATGACCGGCAATTGGGCAAAAGTTGATAATCTTCTTATGCAACTTCCAAGCATCATCTATAAAGTGGGTAGTAAGGCACATATACGGCAAGTTCTGAGCAGATGTCCATGTGTCTGTCGTAAGACATACCCTAGAGGATAAATTACTGAAGAAGTTCTTCAACGTTCTCCTCTTTTCAATAAAAAGAGCATAGCAGTCTTTTGTAATAGTACCACGTGAAGGAGGAACAAAGTCAGGAATAGCAACTTTGCAAAACATGCGAAAGCCTTCACGTTCAACAAAATTAAATGGCAACTCATCCATAATCACCATTTTAGCGAGTGCTTGTCTAATCTGCTCTTGATCAAAACGCCAAAGTTTAGGAACACAAATTGTTTCTATTGTTCCATCTGTGTTGCACTTTGTCTTGGACTCAAAATCTAGGATTGTTTGTGTTTTGTCCAAGTTGAAAGGAGCTTTCTTGCATCGATTCGTGTGACGCTTCATGGCATTGGTTCCATTGGCAGTTGAACAAGATATCTTTGCAGCGCAATAAATGCATTCAGCTCTGTCTTTATCACCATCAATTGCTTTAAAATGATCCCAAGCAACAGAAGTTTTTTTCCTTTTACCTCCTTTAGTTGGTGAAGCTTCAACAGGCTTCTTTCCCTTCCTTTTCTTGGTTTCAATTCTACTTGTTGGAGTCTCCTCATTCTTTTCATGTTCTTTAGGTGACTCAGTTGAGGAAGATAGAGTCACATCAACATTTTCTCCAGTCATCGACATATCTGAAAAGGAGAAGATAAAATTCAACATTTGTGTTCTCTTAACTTTCTAGTTTACAAAACAATATAAATTCAAGAAAACAAATAAACAAGAGGCAACCATATCCAAATGAAGCTGTCAAGTGTCAACCATGGAAAATCTAGTACAAGGGAAAATCTAGAATATGCACAAGATCACACGGTTCAATTCAGCTTATACAGTTCTTTTTGTGAAAATTACAATAACTAAGCATTCATTAAGCATTCATTTAATCAAAATGTTCAAGGATGGACAAGGGAGCAAGAATTCATTTAATTAAAATAAAGATCAGTAGCTCCTAATTTCTGTGTAAGAAGGAAGTATTATGTTGGCCGATACAGAACTTAAATAAGAAAAAAAGTGAACTTGATGATAATGAGAGATGATCATGATGTATGTTAATTGTTAATCTTACAAGCGTATCATGTTTCTTTTCAAGATGACTAGCATAGGAGGTTACTAACTCACTGAAACAACAACCAAAGAAAACAAAAGGGAATGATTAGCAAAGCAAGCATTGGAACATTTTGATCAACTAAGAAAGTAAAAAAACAAACCTTAAAATTTAATTCCCACCAAACTAGAAACAAAACTACAATTCATTAACCTAAATCATCTTAATCAATAAAATGTATATGTGCAGCCTTATAATGTATTACTGCATTCTGAAAGAATAACCAATACTCCTTAAAAACGTTTTGAACAAAAAAAAAGGCTCAAGTTATTTGAAATAGGGTGAATTTAATTAATAGAGCAAACTTCCTCTCGGTTCTCTGTAGAACTGGTAAAATCTTTCTCAAGCAAGCTGAAGCTTTCTTGGTTGAAAGCCCTCGCTGCCCGGAAGTTTCACTGCCATCACCAGCTTTCTGAATGGACTTTGAAGATTATAGGCTAATGTTCCAGTAACACATGGAATAAGCATACAAACGTAAAGATTATAGGCAATAACATACAATTGCTAATGTTCCTAAGTTACACATTCCAGTAACATACAATTGCTAATGTTCCTAAGTTACATAAATTAATTAGGCTATATCTTGCAATTCTGCAATTATTCACATAAAGATTATAGGCAATGAACCATATATACAGTTTTTTCCCTGAAGATCATCCAATAATCTAAGTTAAATTACAGTAACATACTAACAAACAAATAAGCATACAAACAAATTAGTGAAATTACAGTAACATACAAACAAATTACAGTAACATCCAAACAAAACTGCCTCATTTGCTTGATTAAAATAAGCATACAAACAAATTACAGTAAGTCAGTAACATACTAAGTTAATACTAACACTGAACTCAGTAATCAGCATTCATTAAGCAACTGAAACTCAGCATAAAACAAGACTGGCCGGTGGCGGTGGGCGAACGACTGACCGGTGGCGGTGGGCGAACGACGGATCAGGCGGCGGCAGGCTTCTGCTCGACTGCAAACCAGTGGCGAACGACGGACCAGGGCTTCTGCTCGACTGCTGCAGTGCTGCTGACTTGCTGATGCTGACTGCTTGCTGAGTGCTGAAGCCGGCGGCGACGAGTCGACGACAAGGTGGAGCCGTGGTGGAGGACCGCCGGGGAGTGGGGGGATTTGGTCGGATTAGGGATTTGAGGAGATTTGGGGGAAAATTCAAAAGGGGGCAGACTCGTGAATCACTGAATCGTGATGTTTTTGTTTTTGGATAGTT
Organism: Hibiscus tridactylites; assembly: GCA_958450335.1. Lineage (NCBI taxonomy): Eukaryota > Viridiplantae > Streptophyta > Magnoliopsida > Malvales > Malvaceae > Hibiscus > Hibiscus tridactylites. Next base: position 57,617,555 of record OY288267.1, on the reverse strand, counting down.
TTAATTTTATTTTTTAATTAAAAATAATAAAATAAAATATATATTATAATTATAATTAAAATATATATATATATAATCGGGTCACCGGGTACCCGACTGGGACCATTTTTTCGGCCCAGTCCCGACCCGAGTACCCAGGATAAAAACCGGGCCGGGTACCCGACCCGAAAAAAATTTTCTTAGGGTATTACCCGTCTAATTTAATTCGGGTCATCGGGTATTTGGGCCGGGTCAATCGGGTCGGGTAATTTCTCCCACCCCTACCTAAACCCCTAAACCATATACCCTAAACTAACTCCCTATACCCTAAACCTAAGGCGCTTGTGGAAACTTTCAGTTTCCACCGCCAGTGTATAGGATATTAATCCTTATATATAGTAAACATTTATTATTTATAAGGAAAACGTGTATAATATAGTAAACATTTATTATTTATGGTATTAACACAAAACCAGTTGACTAAATCTAATCAATCAATTAATTCAAATAAAAAACAAACAAATCACATTAATTTTCAAAAAAAAAGTAAACAGTTAATTCGAGCAAAAAAATGACTAAAATGAAACAAATCAAAATATTAAAAAATGAAAATATCATGAAAAAGGGACTGAAATGAATTGACTTAAAATGGAGTGTTCAAATTGCAAAGATCCATAGAAACGGGCATGGATCCTCTCTCGGGTCCAGGTCAAATCTATGGGTTGAAGTATAACAACCCCACCCGATTGATTTATAGCTCTTTCTTTCATTTTTTCCCGAAATTTATTCTTTCTCTAACTCTCCATGCTCTTAACTCTATCTATTCTCTCAAGAACAAACACCCAAAATTCAAACTCATTTCAAATAACTCTTTTTTCTCATTGTTCTTCGTTCGTTCTTATTAAAAATCACTCTTAGATACAAAAAAACATGTAATCATTACTGATTTTATGTTTTTAAAGATCAAAATTCTAGAAAACACAAAAATACTAAATTGTTCATCTTTCCTTTTATTTCGATCCAACAAACACTTTTCCTTTCATCATTCTTTGTTTCCCCAGATCTAACCCACCTAAAACCTAAGAAACTCTCCATATTCTTCATCTTCTTCATTTCTAAACCCTGGTTCATCAGAACCATTCCCGTTCTTCACCGATCTACACTAAATTACCTGAATCTCTACCCATTTTCAACTCTGACGGTCATCTCCAACACTTACAACCACCATACACTCACTCTAACCACTACTCCTCAATTTCCGGCCACCGTATCAAACCATAAGATAAGAAATTTAACAAAAAAAAATTCTTATTTTTCTTTCAGAGATTTCGAATCTGAAAATTTACTAACTCTTGTATTGTTTCTTTTTACAGGAATCGAATAAAAAAAATTACCTTCATATCGGTGCTTTCGGCTATCTTATTGCACGACGACCGTTTATTTTCTCCAGCGTCAATTCGACTCTCCGGCGACACCTCGATTTTCCCTAGCGGTTCGGCTTCCCAAAAATGATAATTTTCTCTCTCTCCTATTTTCGGGAATTATTTAGAAAAATACCCCATTTGGGGAACATTTGGAAAAATACTTCCAATTTGGCCCATGTCAAGGTAAATCGCGTCTTGTAAGACGCGAGACACGAGATCTAAAATTGCATTGTACACAAATGACTTCAGTCCGATGTGAATTATATTATTCGATATTTATTTTTAAAAATAAATTGAAGTCGCATTCTGTAGGATGTGACTTCCACGAGAATTTCAAACGACTATTCGTAAATTTATCGAGTAATATGCAGAAGTCACGTTATGCAAAACGCGACTTTTGCGTAAATTTACTGTTTATACAATTTTGGATAGGGTTGTTTAGGGTTAATATTCATGGTCGTGGAGGATAATTTTTCATGATTTTAATATTTTTACCTCATAGTAGAGATGTTTCTCTTCAAAACGGTGTAAAAATTGGAATATATAAATCATTCGAAATGGTGTTTAAATCGCGTTAAAAATGATACCTTGCTATGTTTCTTTGATTGAAGAAAATTGGAACATGGGTTGGTAGGATGTTTATGGTTGACTTGCATGTGAATTTCACGTTTTTTGTTATTTAACTTTAACGTTGTAGTACGGGAATACATGTTTACAATTGTGTAAAAATTGACGCGTAAAATGCATCCTAAAGAGTGTAGAAATTGTGTTAAAATGCTATCTTGTTATATTCCTTTGCATTAAGAAAATAGAAACAATGGTCGATATTATTGTTTTAGTCAATTTTGTTGTTTTAGTGTATGTTCGTTTCTTTTTTTGTTATATAACTTTCACGTGGTAGTACCAGAACACATGTTATTTAGGATTAAAACATTAGAGTTACAAATTACAATTAGTTGATTCGAGATCGGCTCTTAAAAGGACATTTTCTGATGTCGTGTCCAAGGTTCCTACAATTTTCACACAACTTAGGTTGGTCGGTCGGTTCTCGAGGAACCATATCCTTAGCACAATGAATCCTAGTTGACTTTGGGCGACCTTTTTTGTTGCGTTGCAAGGATTCATTTGGCCGAATCTTAGGTTCATTTTGAACCACATTAGGATGGCGTTCATTTCCGATCGGAGGAAACTCGGATCGGTATACCTTGAAAACGTTTTCAAGTTTGTAAACAAGTTCAACGAGTGTCATTGCGTCGAGATGAACATATACGCATGCAGCGAAGACGTGAGCACACGGGTACTTGAATGTCTAAAAGACTCCGCAATCACATGTTCGCTCTTGTAGATTAACAACGTAGTTGTGGTGCATAATTCCTTCAAGTGGTCGTAAAAATTTAGTAACCGTAAACCTATATTGTGACGAGAGAAGCATGTGGAACCTATCGCGTTTGTTTGTGCACGATATATCTGAAATTTTTGTTGGAGATCTGGATGGAACCTATGGCCACCTGCCATCCAGTTCATAGCTTGTTTTCCGAGGGTTGCAAAAAAGGGTAGTCCGTCGATAATATGTTGTTCCTATATAGAACTCTCCTTTTGCAGTTTCAGGTCCTTCCTATATATAACCTTTATCTTTCAAATTCTAGAGTTCAAAAAAATTGAGACAAAGTCCCAATTCGTTGTTGCGTCATTACGACGAACATCCGTTGTTTGGTGTCTCAGAGGTGAAGTTGAATCTGATCATTTGTCAACCTCTTGAGCTCTATGTCGAGAAAATAGACAATTCATTTCAATGTTATGAGTTAGCATGCTCCTATCTTAGGGATGTCTAACTACGCATGATGCATGATTAATGATGTTTTTTTCTTCCGTTTTCTTCTCTTCGTTTGATCAACCTATCCCATTCTTTGGTGCCTTCATTTATTGATCTCTTGTAGTAGCATCTTGTCATCTCAGGCTCGGGTTCAATCTTTTCAGCCTGACTCCTCCCCTCAAATCGTTAAAATTTTGCTCTGTAGATTTCCGATTTCTGCTTTGGCTTTCTCTTCCTTTTTTGCGCCTTTTCAAGTTCTTGCCCCGTGGTACTTTTATTTTCATAATTCCCATGCCTCGCTTTGTAAAGTTTCAGCTTCGGTATTGGTTTTATGTTACAAGGCTTGAGATCTTCTCTCGAGCATATCGAATGTTGAAGTGAATTTCTATTTTCAAATTGCATATATTTCAAAGGATAGATCATAGTAATACCACAGAATCTTTTTGTTTATCTTGAATCTATATTATTCTACTTGCTTGATACTTATAGAAAACACGAGAGAAAACATGAAATAGTACTTTATTATCATTAATAGCTTTGTAAAGTCATGGCAAACATGAGAAGATGAAATGTTACATGATGCCCTAAACATCCACTGTATGAATGATACGTGAGCTTGTCGACTGAGGTGAAATCTTGCTTGGAATTCTTCACCAAGTGTTTGGTTCTAACAGGACATGTCTGTCAGGTGTCTGACCTTGAAACTTTTTTGAACCGCCCTGTACGGGTTTTCAGCTCAAATTTTTCTTTTGGTTCCAAGAAGCCCATTTCGGATTTTCATCTTGAAACCCATTCTTTTTCACTTCTTTTTTCTTTTTTCTTTTTTCTTTTTTCTTTTTTTGTATCCTTTTTACTTAAGCGTAGTATTTTTTAACCAAGTCGGAATTTATTGGGTTTTTCAACTCCCTCCCATTCACTTCTCTTAAGATCAATGCTCATCCAGAAAAAGCCTTCTTGACAACGTACGGTCCTTCCCAATTAGGTGTCCATTTTCTGCGAGAGTCTCTATGATTTGGCAAGATCCTTTTAAACACCAAATCCCCCTCTCGAAATTCTTGTGGGCGAACCTTCTTGTCGTAAGTCCTCATCATCCTCCTTTGAAACATTTGACCATGGCAGATGGCTCTCAACCTTTTTTCTTCAATGAGATTCAGCGGGTCATACCTAGCTTGTATCCATTCGGCTTCATCCAGCTTTACTTCGTTTAGAATTCAAAGCGACGGGATTTCAACTTCGATAGGTAGTACTGCCTCAGTCCTATAAACCAAAGAGTAGGGTGTTTCCCCAGTTGATGTGCATATGGATGTCCGGTAGGCGAAGAGAGCAAATGGTAGTTTCTCATGCCAATCTTTAAAGGTCTTTGTTGTTCTTGATATGATCTTCTTGATATTTTTATTCGCTGCCTCGACTACCCCGTTTATCTTGGGACGATAGGCGGTTGATTTATGATGCACTATCTTAATTTGCTCGCACACCCCAGCCATCATCGTATTGTTTAAGTTGGAGGCATTGCCGGTGATGATCCTCTCTGGTAGTCCATACCGGCAAATGATTCTTTTTTAGGAACTTGCAGACTATTTCCCGAGTGATGCTGGCATAAGAGGCTGCCTCTACCCATTTGGTGAAGTAGTCAATGACGACGAGAATGAAACGATGCTCGTTGGAAGCCTTCGGGTGAATTTGCACTATAACGTCCATCCCCCATACTGCAAAGGGCCATGGTGAGTTCATGGTGTGCAAAGGCAGCGGTGAAGAATGGATTTTGTCGGCATATATCTGGCATTTATGACATTTCTTGGCATAGTCGATACAATCTCCATCCATTGTGGACCAAAAATAACCATACCTCATTATTTTTCGGGCCATCGAGAAATTGTTGGCATGTGTCCCACATAACCCATCGTGCACTTCAGCAAGAATGTTTTTTGCCTCTCGCGTATCAACACATCTCAATAGCACTTGGTCCCTACCTTTCTTGTATAAGATTTCACCATCCAGGACATATCCGGCTGCCATTCTCCTGATAGTCCTCTTATCATTCTCGTTTTCTTCTTTAGGGTAGGCTTGGAATTTGATATATTGCATAATATCATAATACCAAGGGTTTTATTCTACTTCTTCTTCCAGGCTGCAACAGTGAGCTGGCATTTCAAAGATCTGCATTTTAATTGGCCTCATCTCTGCCTTCGTGCTCGTCTTGAACATTGCGGCCAAGGTTGCTAGAGCATCTGCCATTTGATTGTCTTCTCTTGGGAGGTAGGTAGAACTGATCTTCTCGAATTCTTTAATGAGCTCTTGAATCAAATCATAATACTTAATTAATTTCGGGTCTCTAGTTTCCCATTCTCCTCGGAGTTGGTAGATCACCAAGGATGAGTCACCAAAAACTTGAAGCACCTTGATCCTCCTCTCGATAGCCGCGGTCAATCCCATGACACATGCCTCATATTCGACTATGTTGTTTGTGCAAAAGAATTCCAGTCTACTTGTGAAAGGGTAGTAGACATTTTCTGGTGAGATTAATATTGCTCCTATGCCATGACCTAAGGAATTGGATGCCCCATCAAAGTAGAGCTTCAATGAACTTTCTCCTGGGACTACATCCTCTCCAGTTGTAATACACATCAGGTGTTCGTCTGGAAACTTGAAATTCAGAGGTTCGTAATCATCGGATGCACGGCTTGCTAAAAAGTCGGCTATGGCGCTTCCCTTTATAGCTTTCTGATTTACATACACAATGTCAAATTCTAACAATAGCATCTGCCAACGGGCCATTTTCCCGGTTAGGGGTGGTGCTTCCATTAGGTACTTCAACGGGTCCATCTTGGATATCAACCAGGTGGTGTGATATAACATGTACTGTCTGAGTCTTTTGTGACCCAAACTAGAGCGCAACATAATTTCTGAATTGGTGGATATCGTGTTTCACAATCGGTGAACTTCTTGCTTAGGTAGTAGATGGCTCTTTCTCTTCTTCCGGACTCATCGTGCTTCCCTAGGACGCATCCCATGGAGTTTTCATAGACCGTTAAATACAAGATCAGTGGTCTGCCTGGAACCGGGGCCACCAGGACCAGGCGATTCGTTAAGTATCTCTTAATCTTTTCCAGAGCTTCTTGGTTTTCCGTGTCCCATACCCCCGGGTTGTTCTTCCGAAGTAGTTTGAAAATAGGATCGCATTTGTTGGTTAATTGAGAAATGAACCGAGATATATAGTTAAGCCTTCACAAGAAGCATCAGACCTCTTTTTGTGTTTGAGGTGGCAGAAGATTGTGGATAGCTTTGACCTTGTCAGGGTCGATCTCAATTCCTCTTCTACTAACCACAAACCCCAAGAGCTTGCCGCACATAACTGTGAATGTGCACTTAGCAGGATTGAGCTTTAATTGGTACTTTCTTAATCTTTAGAACGGTGCCCTCAAATTCTGGATATGTTCCTCCTCCGTCTTAGACTTAGTGATCATGTCATCCGCGTATACCTCAAATTCTTTGTGCATCATGTCGTGAAAGAGGGTCACCATAGCCCCTTGATAGGTTGCCCCAGCATTTTTTAGTCCGAAAGGCATTACTTTGTAACAAAATATGCCCCATTCAGTCACGAATGTAGTCTTCTCCATATCTTTCGGGTGCATTTTTATTTGATTGTACCCCGAAAAATCATCCACGAAGGAAAACCATGAATGCACTATCGTATTGTCAATCAGGGTATCAATGTGGGGTAAATGAAAGTTATCCTTCGGGCTCGCTCTATTGATGTCTCTGTAGTCTACACACAGACGAACCTTCTCATCTTTCTTTGGTACTGGAACTATATTCGCCACCCATTCGGAATATTTGAAAACCTTAAAGAAACCAGCGCCGAACTGCTTTCTCACTTCTCTGATTTTTAATGACATATCAGTTCGCATTCTTCTGAGCTTCTGTTGGACCGACATACACTCTGGTTTTATCAGCAGCTTGTGTACCACAATGTCTATGTTCAGCCTCGGCATATCTTGGTAAGTCCAAGTGAACACGTCTTTGAATTCTCGGAGCAGGGTTATTAGGTCATGCCTAGTTTTGGGAGAGAGGGCGACGCCGATCTTCACTTCTCAACTTTCTACTTTGGTCCCCAGATTAAGAGTCTCTACTTCTTCTTGGTAGGGTAGGATTTGCTTTTCCTCACTTTCCATCATCCTTAGCAGCTCTTCCGGAACTTCGTAGTCCACTTCATCTTGTCCCTCATCAGACTCTACCAAACACGAAGACAGCTCAAAATCCACCTCAGCGTCAGATTCATAATCATTCATACAGTTAATGTTATGGGCCCTGTGTAGATTAAAAAGGAAAAGTATTCGGAAGGGAAAGATATTTATATAGAATGAATAGAAATGAATGAAAGAATAAACAAATAAATAAAATAAGAGGAATGAGAACAAATAATAAATGTATGTAGTGGATGATATGTTTGCCATTTGAGAAAAACAGAGAAGGTATCATCTTATTTTATTTTGAAGCAGATTTAACATAGCAACCCTTTACAAAAGATCCCTAATGCCCGGGGCAAAGGCAAAAGGGTTTGTTCGAAGCATTACTCTGTTTCCGTCCTAAAAACTATAGGCAAGTCGATACTGCTCCAGTTATCAAGTGATTCCCCCGGAAAGCAAGGACGGATTCCAGTTAAAAGCTTGCTACCACCTCTATCATTGGATATCATATTGGCAGACATCCCCTCAAGCAGTTCGCTGAACACCTCTTCGTCATTAAGCTTATTGCTTTTTTGGTTTGCTTTCTGTACTTTCTGCTCAGCATTGATAATCCCACCAGACACGAAGGTATCTCTTAGCTAGGGAAAAGTCATCGGCTTCCATAGGATATATACTCCCTTGAATCTGGCTCTCCTCCGCTCTTCTTTTTCTCTATACTCCTCTCTTTTCTGCAGTATACTAGGCTTATGGCCCAACCCATATCTATCTTTCTTGAAGATAACCTTCTTTGCACGTAGACTCCCTTGCAAGTTTTTCACCAGACCTTTTCAAGTTTAGCTCCTCGTCCCAGAGTTTGTCAAACTGTCATCTTGGTGCAGTTAGATAGTTTAGGGCACGAGATATTGGTCCCTTCTGCGACAAAAGTGGCATTGATAAATTCCAAGGCCCTAAAGGAACATTCTATAGCATCCTCGTCAGGTAGAACGTAGGGGGTATCGGATGTAACTGAAGCTATGATGTCTTGTTGGCTCCAACACTCACCAGTTTCCCTTCAATTATAAACTTTAATTTTTTTATGTAGTGACGAAGGAACATCACCAGCTGAATGAATCCAGAGCCTTCCCAACAAGCAATTATACGTCAGGTGGATGTTCATCACCACAAACTCAATGACATATTCTGTCGGTCCGATCAGTAAGGGTATCTCTATTTTTCCCACCACTTCTCTTTGAGTTCCATCAAAGGCTCTCACAGAGTTTTGGCATGGTTTCAAATGGGAACTATCTATGGGCAGCCTTTGCAGGGTTGTCATCGGTAGCACATTCAATGCAGACCCATTGTCAGTGAGCACCCCCGGCAAGACGTATCCTTTGCAATGGGTGGTGATGTTTAAAGCCTTGGTGGACCCCATACTTGTTGTCTGCGGCCATATATCCCGCTATGCAGTCCAACTTGTTCACAGAGATATCATTTGGAACAAAGGTTTGATTCAACACCTTCAACAATGCATCACGATGCTTTTCTGAGCTTAGTAGAAGCTTACGTACGCGAAGTTGTTTGACGACGTTGTATTCACTGTGCCTTAAGAATCTTAAAAATTCTTGTGCTTGGGCTTCAGTCATCGGCTCATTGATCTTTATAGGAGGTTCTTCCCCAAATGTCTTCTCGGGCAAAACTAACATATTCTTTCCTTTTTCTTTTACTCTGCTTCCGTCGTTTTTGGTGAATAACACCTACTGCTTCGAGTGAAATGTCCCACTTCATTTACAGCTTCGACTTTCGGCTCCGTCGGTCCCTCATGTTGAGTGGGTTTTGCGCCTTCAGGTGACCCTTCCTCATTATGCGACTCTGAACCTTCCGGCATTGAAACATTGGCGGTATAATTCCATGGAACTTTTCGCATGTCTTTGAATTGGAAAGGGTTCAGAGCAGAGATGATAAGCTTAGGGGTTGTCTTTGAACTTCCCCCTTGAACCGAGCCACCTTCTTTTGGTTTGGATGAAATGACGAATGGTTTGCCCACCCCGTATTTGACATTAGGGTGATCTGACATGCAGACGTCCCATTCCTTCTTTCCTTCAACTTTCTCGAAAATTCAATTTCCTTGTTGTCCATCATTCCTTGGACCAACTGTTTAAACTTCTCACAATGTTTGGATTTCATACCCTCCTTCCTGATGAAACTCGCAGTAGGACCCGCGTCCTTCTTGCACTAGTTCCATACCCCGATCTATTAGGCGTGTCGTACACAGCTGTTGGAATACCTATCGAAGAGGGGACCTAACTTCAGAAATTTTCACTTTAGCTCTTCTATTGCCTTCATCCTCAACTGTGTTCACACTATGACCTCTGTGGTTTGTCAAAGGATTAGTAGCCACGTTTGGTTCATCAAACGAAAAAATTCTGGTGTTTATCATATTTTGAACAACATTCTTAAAGGAAATAAAGTTCTCTATTGAGTGACCGGGGGCGCCCGCGTGACATTCACATTGCGCCTTCTCATCATACCAGGAAGGGAAATGAGGTTTGTACGGAGTAACATAATATGGCCGGACCAAATCAGCTTTATGCAATTACGAGTATAATTCAGCATAAGACACAGGCAAAGGAGTGAATGACATCTTCTCTCTCTCCTTCTTCGGAGCCCTCTCTTCCTTCTTGTTCGAGTTTTGCACATTCCCAGTGGAAGCTTGGGTTGTGAAATGGTAATGTTTGCTGGGACGCAGTAGGTACTGGTAGCATTAACCTCATTGTCTTTCTTTTTGTAGTTTCTCTAGGTATTTTCACCACTGTCGATTCTCCCGCTTTTTATTGCCACTTCAATTGATTCTTTTGTCCTCACCAAATCAGCAAAAGTTTGGGTGGTGTTATTTATCAGACATCAAACAATGCTCCTCTCAATGTATTCACAAACAAGGGTGTAATCTCATGTTCGGGAATAGGTGGTTGAATTTGGGCGGCGACATCACGCTACCTTTGAGCATATTGGCGTAGACTTTCGTTTGATCTCTACTCCATTCCCTCTAGTATAATTCGATTCGGGGCCGTATCGGTCACATTCTTATATTGCTCAAAAAAAGCTTTTGAGAGATCTTTCTACGATTTGATATTTGCTTGGCTGAGTTGGGTGTACCCATCGAATAGCTGAGCCGGCCAGGCTATCCTGAAAGCAATAGATCAGCAGTTTTTCATCCTTCACGAAGGCTACCATTTTCCTACAATACATAGTTATGTGGGCAGAAGGACAAGTAGTTCCATCATACTTGTCAAAATCGGGTGTTTTGAATTTTGGTGGAAGAACTAAATCTGCCACGAGGCTCAAATCACTAGCCTCATTCTCATGTTCACTTCCCCTTTGCATAAAGTCGAATCTTTCCTCGAAGAGACGAAACCTCTCCTCATTTTTCTTCTCTATCTATGCTCTGATCCTTTCTACCACGTTCAGGTCTGGAATTTCATCTTCACAGTCCACTTCAACATCTATGGGTTGTTTTGTAGATGCCCCAGCTTGGTGTTCTGTCGACACTCCAGTAGTATTGTGTACACTCTCTTCTCAGGAGCAGGTGTGCTCGATTGAACCCTAGCGTAAGATGTGGTTTCTTCCGTCTCTTCACCAGTACTATCAAAGACTTTTCTTTTTCCAGCCATTTTCTCAAGTAGTGCAGTTATCTGAGCCATCATCACTGCTCGTGACTGAGCAATTTGATCGGTGATGTTTTGTTCAGCCTGATTAAACCGGGTCTCGAGGTCCTTCTGACCATGTTTTAGGCTAGTTACTCTATCTTCCATTATTTTTCTTTGCAGGCGAGTACCGTATTGGTGCAGAATGATTGCAGCTTAGTTTTCTACCATATTATTTCCCACGATTAAATTTTTATTGCTTTAACCATTAAATGCAATGCATAGTGTAAAAAAGTGAATGAAAGATGTATGAAGATGAATGCAATAAAGGCATTGATTCTTAAAAGTCCTTAGAAAGACTTTCATTAGCAAAAGAGGTCTTGATTACAAAAAGTAGTGATAACAAGCTACAAATATCGGCTAGCTTCTACGCCTAGAACTTCGACTTTATGAAGTAGGGCTCGAAATCGGGCTCCTAGATCTATCTCCGGACTAATACGTGTATATAGTTCAGTTGCCGCTCCTGCCAGACCTTGGATGTACTGAGCTACTCCCTGTGCTTGTGCCATGACATCAATCATCGCTCTGTGCTAGTCCCTGATTAGATAGTCGACTTGTTGAAGTCCTCAAACTATTATATTGTTATCTTTTTGTATGGCCCCTTTGAACGATATGAGTTGCTCCCTGCATCCTTGCAGAGCATCTTCCAGCTCAGTCACTTTTGACCTTAGTACCTCGTTTTCTTCTTGGGCAAAATTCAGGGCGATTTTACCCTGATTATGATAGTCATAAAGAAGCCCTTCTAATTGCCCCACCCGAGCTCCGAGTTCTCCATTTTGGATTATTAATTCTTGATTCAAGGTTTGACTGATGACTAAATCGTGGGTAATTGCATTCACTTCGGCTATCTTCTGCTCTGCCAGGCTTTGACTGTCTTGATATGCTAATCCCAGTTGTTTTAACTGAGCCATTAGATTCTGAATCTGGTCTTGACTAAGGGCTAGCTTCTGATTAGGAACTTCCAATTCCTCAGTCTTTTTCGTGACTTGTTTCTGGCTTACTTCGTATTTACGAGCATAACTATTGGTCTTCTTCCTTGCTGTCACCAGCTTGTTGGCCATTTCTTTGGCGGTGTTGCCTAAGCTGCTCTTTCGTAAGTTTTGCTTTAACTCCATCCATTCATGCCTCAATTCTTCGTGATCATCTTGCAGCGCTTTCTTCTTCTTCAGCAATTGCTCTTCTCGGTTCTTGTATTTGTCCACATCGATTGATGCTAAATAATTTGCAGCTTCAAGGTCCGAGATGCATTTTTCCAGAGCACGTACCTCTCTCTAGTGTGCTCTTCTAGCTTTTTCTAATTCGGAAGGAGCATCTCTCATATGTTCCTCCATAGGCCGAATGTTTTCCCAATTTTGACAGAGGATAGTATCGTTGACCCGATTGAGCCTTCAATGTTCATATTCTAGGGTAAAAAGGGTTCCATCATTGTAAACCTCAACATTGTGTAAGCTCTTCCAGGCATGGCTCACCATCAATACTTGTGCTTTGTATCCACTGCCCTCGTGCGAGAAGCTAGAGGCATTTAAACAATAGGTAGAAGGGATGAATTGCATTGAGTCAAACTGTCGTGACACAAGCAGTGGACAATGACCTGTTCCGCCCCAAATTCCAAGCAAAGGCACTCAGTTGTATCCCCCATAGCGGCAAAAAAATCTTCTACTATCAGCCAGAGTACCTTCCACCTAACAGTTTCATCTTGGAGGTCGCAGAATGCAACCATCCATTGTTCCTCGGTCATTGCTTTAGCCCGGTATTCTTCTAAAAATACTTTTATAGGGGAATAGTGGGTCATATGCATTTGATACGAAAACTTCAAACCCAAAAGTGGCTGCGGATCCAAATTTTCAATAACGGAACACAACATAAGAATCTATCTCCCTTTCTTTTCCGGCATGCAGTCAGTGATCGAAAAGTTTCTACTAGGATGGATGGTGTTGGGTTGATCCCTTTTCTGAGTTTATCAAACAAGTCAGTCGTTGCGTAGTCTACGTGTCCCCACGCTTTGGGAAATATGACTAACCCATAGATTCCATAGACAAACAACTGTCTCTTTTTCGGTAGATCTGGATGCAGTTTAATTAACTCCTTAACGTGCCCCCAAGCTATGCAATCAATCTTTTCGTTCCTCGTGATCTTGCCCTAGAACCAGTTTCCACTCATTTCGGTGATGTTGACCAAGTTTTCTATAAAGGACGGGGCATTTATAGGTTTCGTATAGACCTTCTCTTCCTTGAACCTTGGACAACGAAGCAACGTCGTGTACTCTTCTATAGTTGGGATCATGTCCACTTTACCAAAAGTGAAACAATTGTAGCCTGGATTACAGAACTGGGTCAAAGCTCGGAACAAATACTTGTCATTTTCAACATTCAGCAAAAGTGCTATATCCCCGAATTCTTGTTGAAAAGTGTGTTTCATCTCCTGATCCCATCTCTGCCATATTTCTTGCAATTCAGAAAGGTCATTTTGTGTAGAGATTATTGCAGTATGCTCGATGACTTCTGACACGTGATCGGCTCTCAAACTGTCTCCCTTTTCCATTTGCATCCACTCGAACTAGCCCCATACTGAAGCATTATCGCTTTTGGTGCCACGGAACCTCTCTCCAATATTAAATGACTTCTAAACCGGACTTTCCTTTGAATCAACACATATGCATGTGATGTAATGCAAATTGTATGCGATAAAAGCAAAAGGAAACAAAAATAAAAAATAAAAAGAGTTAGTATCATTTGATGAATAAATTAAACAAATTAAGTGCGAGGTAACAAGAACATTGTTAAATAAAACAAGGCAATAAATTGAAAAAATCTGAAAGCACACAAGGATATGCAAAGGAGCTCCCTCTAAACGGGCAGCATTTCGGCATGGCTCTTTAGGGGTTGGCTCTACGATTTACTATATGTAGTTTGAATCTAAAGTAAAGGGTACTCGAACTGTCGCTAGGACATCGATTCAAGGGATACGGCCGATATACCATACGGAAGCGGAGCTCCATGAAGTATAAGGATCGGATCCCGGAAATGAATTACAACATCATACGGAAGTGGCAACTTCACGGGGCGAAGTAATCGTTCCCACTTAAGGGTTCTGAAACTAATATATGATGACAAAATGTCAAACATCATATAATCAAACAAGGTCGAAGAATTAAAAATTAAATTAGGTCGAGTTTAAAATTTTTCTTAATAATTATAATACGAACTGAATCTAAGGCTTGACTCTCTTTTTGTTTATTTGAAAACAAAAATTCTCCCCAGCGGAGTCGCCATGCTGTAGCGACTAAAAATCCAAATTAGGTTTTTGTCCCTCTTTGTTTTTAAAAAAAATAATTTTAGGGGGTCTAAAAAATTACTCGTTCAAAAAAGGGTAGACTGGACACCATAAATTAAAACCAGAGATTTTTTAAGAAACTTGGGTTCGTGAGTTGGTTACGGATGGGGAAGGTTTAGCACCCCCACGCAGCCCAAAATTGGTACCTAACAGTTCGTAACATATTTATTAGAAGAATTTAAAAAAACTCGTTATGATTTAATTAATAATTCCCGAATGCATTAATGCATGGTCATACGAGTCGAGCAACCTAACTCGCAATCCACGATACCAAAGGAGATGACGCCCAAATGTTTGGGACGACACTCCCACAAGGATATCGGAATTATGAGTACTAAAATTAATTAGTGCAACAATTTAAACATGATAATTAATTATGCATGGTCAAGATGTGAACATAAAGATGGTAATATAACTAAAATATGACATGGATAAAATAAATAAAAGACAAACACATATATACACACGTATATTCACATATATACACATATGCAATAATAAGTAAATTGAGCATATAATATATGTAAAAAACATAATAATAAGAAACAATAGCATACTAAATGCATATTTGTCCCATACGAGCTATGAACAAAATAAATATATAAAACATGTACTCAAATTAATGTAAAATTTAATATTTTAATAACAATGAGCCATACTAAAATTAAATCCATTTATTCATCAAAGGAATAAATCATTATACTGTAGGTTGCATAAAATAAATATATACATACATGGTATAAATTAAAGTAAATAAGCAAATAAAGTTAACCAATTAGCCAATTAAAAACAAGTAAATAACATGTATTAAACACATTCATAAATGCTTGAATATAAATACATGAAATTAAGGACTGAAATTAAATAAAATAAATTGAAAAAAGTGCTTAAATTAAATAAATAATCAAATAGTAAGTGATGGAATGTAAACACGCATATTAATAGGGGTTAAGGGGTAATTAACCTGTTATTATTTGATTACAGTCATTGGTTAAGGGTCAAATTAAAAGTCAGAAGAAACTTTGAGGACTAGGGACGCGATTTTCCCTTGCGGAATGGTTTGTCGTGTAATATACCCAACACGACGGGGTTTATTATACAATTATGCCATTTTAAAATATTCAGTGAATATAAAATTTATTTTAAATCCCAAAATCAAAATTTTCATCCTTTTCACTGACCTCTGGTTTTCTCTCCCCCTTAAGTTCCCGACCGTACTCGCGTCGCCGATCGTCGCTAGTCGACGTCGGCGAGCCCAAACTCCCTTTTTAATTTTTTTCATTTTCGAGTCTAAACCCCATTCAATTTCAGATCTAGCCCGAAATACCCCATTGCTTTCCCTTTTTACTTCTATTTTTCTTGTTTTGAAAACCGTAACCCCTTTTGGTGTTTCCCCTGTTTGGCTCACCATGCAAGGCTCGAACGGGGAACCATGCGGCTGGTCATCGGAGCACAAAATGACTTGGTTCGAAAAAGATAACCCTTCATATTCCCCTTTTTTTGTATCAAATATGTGAAAGTAAAAAAAATAATCGAGATGAAAAAAAGATTATTTCTGAAACTGAGTCTCTTTTTTATTGCTTGTTCGAAAAGTAGTAAACTTTTCTCTTTTACATTCTTATATATTCGAAGTTTTACAATGACTTTCACTGTTTCTAACATCGAATATTTTTTTTATTTTCGGCCATTTGTTGGCGGTGGCATCGTGGCCGTTGGCATCGTAGAGAGGAACAACTGGATTCGGCTTGGGAGCGGACGGTCGAGATTGCACTTCAATGATGACGCAGCACTCTCTAGATGCGGACACATGGCAGGCGGAACTCCAAGTGTCTCGACATGCTGTGCACACGCGCATGGGGAGACGGATGGCCCGCGCATGTGACACACGCGCGATCCGAAGGGTTTCTCTGGTTCGATCTTAGTCGTTGGATAAAATTTTGATCCAACGGTTCTGGGGCGGCTGTACAAAAAAAGAGGGGATAATTAGGGTTTTTGGTTGTTTTATTAGATTGGGTCCAAACCGGGCTTCTTTTGTAATGGACTTTTAAATAAATTGATTTTATTATTATTTTTTAAAATGTAAATTATTTTTTTTCTTTTTGTAATAATAATAATATAAATTAAATAAGATTTTGGGTTAAATAACCTGGATAAAATTAGTGTTTACAGATGGAACGAGAATGGATCGATGCTATACATACTGGCACAGATACACGTGGATTTGCTTTCACGAGTGGAAGGATATGATCAGAGAGCACGTGCACATGCAAGTTAGGATGATCTTGATTCAGGCTTCCCACGGAGCATGTATGTGGTCCTTCATATTTTGTTATCTGCCAGAGGTTGTTCATCCTCTTCAAACGCGATGCACGGACCCTCCTTTTACATTCAGAATTCTTGTGGGGGGCATTCAACAATATATTTGTCCGCTTCAGTTTTCCGCACGGTGGACGTAACTGAGTTGCGTATGTTGTAATGCTTGATGCAGTCTCCAAACGTCGTTCCACATTCTAAAAAAATAAACGCATATGTAAAAATTAAACTATATAAAAAATATCAAAATATATATTTACTAATAACAATATATAATAAAATAAAAAAATAAAACGATATAAAACTTACATGTCTCCGATGATAATTGAACACGTGTTTGTGATCCAACCTTATCAATCCCGCCATTATATCAATCACGAAAAATCAACCAAGAAAGAAGATTTGATAGAGAGTTATTTTTTGGTGTGGGGTAGAAGGAGGGTTGGTGATCAATTTATAGTGGAAATCGCGTCGATTGGGGTGCGATTACTGAATGAAAATCGCGTCTTGTACAACGCGACCTTAGAAATCACGTCTTACACAGCAAAACTTCTTCATAACCCTAACACAGTAATTAAATTTTCAACCGTTCCAATTTATTAACGTGGAAATCACGACTCACACAATGCGACTTCACCTTATCGCGACGAGTCGTTTGAAATTCTCGTGGAAGTCGCGTCCTACAGAACGCGACTTCAATTTATTTAAAATAAATAAATACCATATAATATAATCCACATCGGACTGAAATAGCTACGTGTACAACGCGATTTTAGATCTCGCGCCTTGTAGGGCGCGGTTTTGCCTGACGTGGGCCAAATGGGGGTATTTTTCCAAATGTTCTGCAAAATGAGGTATTTTTCCAGATAATTTCCCAAAAGGGAATATATGTACAAATTCCCCAGTTGGATCCGGTTGTGTCTGGAGAAAGCACAATCCGTGCTACTCGGTTTAGACCAATGGGTGTCTGTCACGTGGCATTTTTGGGTGAGAAAATCTGAATTTGGTTTTTTTGGGCTGTAATCTGATATATTTGGGGCAGGAAACAATTGTAATTTGGGCTTTTGGATTGAAAATGGGTTTAGAAAACTATAAAAATGGATTTTTTTGGACTGTTTATTATTTATTTACTTATTATTATTTATTTAAAGAGAATATTTATATATATAGTTGTACCCGGGCAGAATTCGGGTATTACAATGTCTAAACCTAATCATGAACTCCAACACTTCTGAAACACCGAAAATTCATCTGAAACAACATAAAATCTTATTCGAACTTCAAATCATCCTATAATCTCAAAGTCTAATCCTTTTCAATCTCAAATATCATTCAAAAATCTCCTACAACAGTAGATAACACTTAAGAATCCAAATCACCATCATTCTTTCATAAATCTTCAAAAACGTCCAACTTAATTTAATCAAATTAATTAATTTCGGGATTAATCTTACAAAATTAAGTTTAGATTATATCTAAACCATATAAAAACATCACAACCCAATCAAAATCAATTATGTTTTTTTTATCGGAAAAGTATGATTTTATTAAGCGCCAAATCATACAAAAAACACTTACACGCGCCTCGTTAAAAACCTCCCTACAACTTAGATGGAGGAAAAGAGTACGACGTGTAAATGCAAAACAATGAAAAAACAACGCCCAACAAAGAACCGAACCACCCTTCACCCTTTAAGGTGCAATAAAAATGCCTCCTAACAACGACCTCCCTACACCCAGCTCGCAACCCCCCATTCACAGCAAGAAAGTCAAGCCGACACACCTCAAGATACAACCCAGCACCAAGACGTTTGTACCACCCCACCTTTCGCTAAAGCATCTGCTACACTATTAGCCTCGCGCAACACATGGTTAAAGCACACACATGGTAAACGTCGACATGCTTCATCAATCAAATGAAACCAAGACCATAATTTTCACGGTCTCGTATCACATTTTAGCACCCATGTCAAAGCCACTTGAGAATCAGACTCAATGATGATGGATGATACCGCTATTTTCAATTCCAACAACATCGCCAACGTAGACGCAATAGCACATAATTTTGCCATATTATAATCCATCTCACCTAAAGGTCCAGAAAACATCGCTAAAATCATTCCATTCGCATCCCTCAGGACACCACCACATCCCGCTGGCCCCGGCTTGCCTCGCGACGCCCCATCCACATTAAATTTTACCGTACCATATATAGGCGGAGACCAAACCATCATTGGCCGTGGCAAACCCTCCGCTACAGCCAAGACGCACACGCGTGGACAATTCCACCAAGAAGCCTCTTCAACCAATTAACCCTCATGTGATACTTTTATCCAATGAAACGAATGCATTTTAATTAAGAACATAATTTCTTCTATCGCCAACCTTTTCGGCCGAAAAATCATATCCTTTCAAGCTAACCACACAGACCATAACAACGCCGCACATCCCGCAATCCACCATTTTCTCATCAGCCCCCTAAACACGCCCTCATAACATTGGCAAATGAACTCTTGAATCGGGTTAGGTCTCACCATAACCAGCCCCAATCATTGAAAAAGCTGGTCCCAAATGCCTTTGATTATCGGACAAGAAAATAAAATATGATTCAATTCATCTTCTCCCTCCCCACACCACACACAAACAATCGATGTATCAAACAACGGAACTCTCCGATCACGTAAAAAACACAACGTTGGCAAGCGACTAAGAAGAATAAACCAAAGAAAACATTGTACCTTGGGTGGCACGTCGATTTTCCATACTACAAATATCTCCATATCCCCCTCTTCAACACCATAGCATGTCATCAAGTGCAGCAACTCTTTTGTTGAAAAATTGCCCCTCGCATTTGGCACCAAATGAGCCTGTCCTCATGCCCTTCGCACAACCTCCACCCCCGCAAAGCCTCCCTCAATTCCAACATCATATATTGTTCAAACACACGCAACTCACGGCCAAAAAGAGCATGTCATTCATCATGCTCAAAATAGCCCCCCTTGAGTAATCAACCACACGTGCCACTTTATCCATAGCCAACCGAAATAGCCTCGGGAATGTTACTTTCAACGGCATATCCAAACACCACGTATCATACCAGAACAATACACGCAACCCATTCCTCACAATCCACTTGAACCGACACGCATCCATAAAAAGAGCCACTCTTTCATCTTCATGTACCTCCACAATTTGTTTCCACATTGTAGACATACGATGTTTATTTGCGAAATTTACACGCCATTTAAGAACATGTTCACTATATTTCGCCACAATCAAATCACGCCATAGAGAGTGCTGCTCTGTCGCATAACGACATGCCCATTTGGCCAATAAGGATAAATTACGCAAATGCAAATCCACTACACCCACACCTCCTAACCTTCTTGACCAACATACACGAGCCCAACTAACACGACTCATTTTCCTCTTCAAATCAACGTTGCCCCATAAAAAAAACACGTCTGATTTTGTCAATCTTCAACATAACTCCCTTAGGGGCAGCAAACACACCCATATAATATAAAGGTAAGGAGGAGAGAACCTAATTTACCAAGACAAAACGTGCTGCAAAAGACAACGATCGTTTCTTCCACCCTGCTAATTTGTTGCGAACTTTCTGAATAACCAGTTCCCACATCGCAATACTCCTCGGATTCATCCTGATAGGCATACCCAAGTACGTAAAAGGCAATGTCCTCGTACCACATCCTAAAACCCGCGCCATATCATTCACCACATCTTCCTCTACTCTTATCGCATATACACAAGATTTTGAAAAATTAATATGCAAACCCGAACCATATTGGAAACTCATCAAAATTCGCTTAATCTGAATCGCTTCATCCACATTCCCACTGAGAAAAACCAATGTGTCGTCCGCAAATTGTAAATGTGATATTGGGAACCTTGTAGCGACATTGATTCCTTGAATAACCCCCTGCGACATCGCCTCTTCCATTAATCGATGAAACGCCTCCGCCACCACCACAAACAACAACGGCGGTAAAGGATCACCTTGTCGAACCCCATGCTCCATCGGAAAATATTTTGTCGCACACCCATTAAGAAGAACTGCTAACCGAGCCGTCCCAATGCACGAACGTATCCAACGTCCCAACGCTGCCCACATCCCATACTATCCAAAATACGGTCCAAATAATCCCAATTTAAACAATTATACGCCTTTGCGAAGTCGAGCTTTAGTAAAACACCCCCGTTTCCCATTCTCGCCTTTTTTAAAGAATGCACCACTTCATTAACAAGCAAGACGTCATATATTATTTGTCGACCTTTAATGAATGTCGTTTGAGTGTCGCTTATCAAATGGCTCGCCACCCCTTGAAACCTATTAGCGAGTACCTTCGCAAAAATCTTATAAACAAAATTCAACAAACAAATCGGCCGAAAGTCGCTTACTTCTCTCGCCCCTTCTTTCTTCGAAATAAGAACAATGTATGCGTAATTTATTCCTTTCGGCAACCTCCCTGTATTGTAAAATTCATGAAACAACAACATCACATCCTCCTTTACAAACGACCAACATTTGCGATAAAACTCGAATGTAAAACCATCTGGACCCGGTGCTTTGCTGCCATCACAACTCCAAACTGCTGTCTTTACTTCCTCTTCAGTAAAAACCAGCTCAAGACCATGGCGTTGCAACTCACTTAATTGGTTAAAATGCAAATCTGTTCCAAACGAGCCATGCTGATGTTTCTACGCAAAATGTGCTCTAAACACATCAATTACATGACGCTTCAGCACATCCAAATTCGACACCCACCGTCCATTCACTCGTAACCTGGATATATTGTTTTGCATCCCTCGAATCGTAGCTGCTCATTGAAAAAATTTAGTATTCTGATCTCCCTCTTGTAGCTAAATTTCCCTCGATTTTTGTCTCCACATTGATTCTCGAAACCTGCTTAGTTTCCACAGCTTCGCTTGTAACTTTCTCTTTTACTCCAAGTTAAAATCCGACATACCCCTTTGTCCCATTCGGTTATCAAGCTCCTTAATTAACGTAGTTGTCGCTTTAATTTTCTGCACTACACTTCCAAACGAGGTGCGGTTCCATACTCGAAGAAATTTTCGTAGCCCATCCAACTTATCTAGCAATGAATACGATCGACCACCATAACTTGGATTGGAAAATTTTTCCCATTCACCCTCTATGACTTGAATGTACGCCTTTTTCTCTAACCAACAATTAAAGAAACGAAACGGTTTAGGTCACCAATCAACCTCCTCACACGCCAATTTAATTGGTGCATGATCCGACAAACCCCTTGGCAAATTAAACTGAATCAAACGAGGGAACCTCTCCACCTAATCGCCGCTAACTAAAAACCGATCCAAACGACTACATTTGTTACCCAATCCAAACCAGGTGAATCTTTTTCCCAACATTTTAACGTCAATTAAACCAACCATGTCAAGGAATTTAACGAATTGAAGCATGCCTCTATTCGAACCGTGACAACTATATCGCTCCTCTCTTGATTTCACCACATTAAAATTGTCGGCAATGCACCACGGCAATGACACGGTACTCACTGTGACCTATAATAAATCCCACAATGAACTCTGACCATCCACCGTACAAGGCGCATATACATTCACCATGCCGCAACACCAATCATCCATCACCCATCTACCCCAAAACGCCACAAAATGTTGTTTTACTTCCGCTGCCTCCAACTGAAAACGAGATGCTTCCCATACCACCAACAAACCCCCTAAGCGTCCAATAGCCGCGGAAAATAAAAATTTAAAAGAATCGGAATGCCATACCTTTTTTACTACTTGATCAGTTACCACCTCCAATTTGGTTTCATGTATGAAAACCATCTCACAACAATGATGTCGTAACAAAGATTTAATCGCTTTACACTTCAAACCCGAGCCCATACCCCGAATGTTCCAAGACAACACATTCATCCTAGACTGCTAATGAATACGCTCTTGCCGATACAACAAATCGACAATATCTCTAACGATACGTTCCTCGTTCCCAATCATGTTAGCCCTTAAAAGCTTACTCAAATCCACTGTAGCTCGAGTTTCCTGTAGCAAATCGAGTTGCACATTTACATCATCTGTGATACCCAAGATTTCTTTTCCATTTATTCGCTTTATCGTATTTAATTTTCTAGACTTTTTACTACACTTGGACATTGCCTTCTTACTTCCAGCAAATGACTTAGACTCCAATCCAAACTCCACTAAGTCTCCAACCCGCTTATCCTTTAAGTTAGCCTCATCCTTTCCACCACCAATAGCATCAACGTCCAATTGTTGAGTCCTCACCATGTTCCCACCCACCAAAATTTCCACTGGGCACTCCACCAAGCACGGATCTTTTCCCTCATTACCATAATCCAGGACTTGTATAGCACCATCGTCGCGCAAAATTATCTCCACCTCCTTGTCTGACATCCACCCTTTAGAACGCATGGGGGACTCACTATGCTCAACCCCCATCTTATCCCTATCATCGTTAACGACACCGTCAATCTCCTTGGCACCAACATCCAAATCACACTTTTGTTCCCTATTCTCTCCATTGTCTCTTTTGTAGTCACGTACAATAACATCTCCACCACTGCTCTTTGGACCGATGTCCTCTTCAACAGCTTCGGAGTCTGTCGTCTCCGTACAATTATGACATCCTGAATCCTCCATCACCGGCTCAAATTCAAGCACTCGGGCCATGTATATTTGTCCCCCAACTTTGAAATCAATAATTCCCTCTATAAAATTCAATTGATCCGTCTCAATCAACATTTCTCCTCTCTCAAATGATGTAGGTTCCGTGATCGACTCCTCACATTTTATCATACGCCCCTATACAGATATCACATTCTCAAAAGAACTCTTCGACCAAGCATGTATAGGGATTCCTCGGATTGAAAGCCACGCTCTCTGATTGCCCATTTCAACCTCCGGCGACCACTCTTTAACATCAATAAACCATTTAAGAAGCACCCATGAATTCAATGTTTCACTTCTGGCCATTTCATTGGCAAATATAAGTACTCTAGATCCAGCAATTCGCATAATTGACATATCCTTTATACCTTCCTCGTGCAAATCCTTTGCCAAAGTAACCAATCCTTTTGCTTGTCGGCACCAACCCACTGCACAATTCTGTAACGTATCCACCTTACTCTCGTCAATCACTCCTTGCATACGATCCTTTTGTTTCACAACCCTCTTTCCTAGCGATTCATTTTGTTTGACATCAAACCTTACCGATGAGTTATCCATTGTATTACTTCGCCTACGTACCCATCCTCAGTCTGTTTCCGCTATAGCAACGATTTCGCTCCTCCTTGCGCAAACGAAACCGAAATACGCGATCCATAAATCCATAGCCCATCTAAACGATCCCTCACTCTTTGTGCCTCCGCCCTCGAATTCATACGCACAAACCCAAAACGGGAACCAGTTCTCGTTCTCTTTTTTGGAATAAACACATCAATTACCTGCCCATGCCGATCAAACACTTACCATAACCATTTCCGGTGTAATTGCTTTGATAAATTCCTCACAATCAGAGTCCATCCTCTACTTCGAATGGACTCAATCTCAATTAAGAGTATCCAAGTAGGGATGATGAACAGTGAAGAACAAAAACTAAATTGATAGAAATTTTAAATATGAATGGTTAAATTTATTGAATTATTTCGAATTAAGACCAAATTGATAGAATATATGTCTTAGGAACTAAAGCTGGTATTATATCATAAAAAATATTTAATGTCAGTTTAGTTTTTATGGCAGAGTGACTCGATTGTAACATAATTTTAATTGAGTGACTAGATTATAATTTTTTTAAAAAATATGATTCATTTATAGCTTAAGTAATAATTGAGCGATCTGAAATATAAACTTGAGATATTTTTGACAAAAAGTATTGTTTGGTTCTTTGTTACTTATAAATCAAAGAGTGATGGTGAAAGGCCTCTTTTGGTGCCTCTTTCTATGCCTTAATATTAAAATTTTAAATTTTAAGTTTTAACTCTAAATCTTAAATTTTAAACCCTAAACCTTAAAAAATAAATCTTACCCTTAATTTCTTACACACTAACCCTAATCCTTAATCTTAAATCCTAAACCTATTTTTTAAAATATAGGATATAAATAGGGGCATTGAAAAGGTGCAATGAATTTCTATTCATCTAGGAATCAAATTTAAATATCAATTGAAAACCTTTTTTTATCAGCATCAATTCAAAACTTGATTGATATTAAATTCTTTATCATTCTACTTATGATCCCAACTCCTTGATTTTATTTTTAATTGGGTTTTTCAATAACTGGGAATAGAGGATTCATTCTTTTCTGAGTTTTTTTTTAAAACAAATTATGTTAAGTATTACTTTAAAAATTAATGAATTATAACAAATAAAAATATTGACATAAAAATCAACATATAATTGAATAAATCCAAAACAAAGCTAAACAAAACATACATATAATAAAATTTGAGTCTGTCTTGATTTGAGACTTACTAAGGCAATGTTTAGAATTTAAATTTTAAAGATAGTGTAATTTGAGTAATAAATACTTAGAAATATAGCAATAATGATTATTTTCAAATTCATAGATTTGTTAGATGAAAAATAATAATAATAATAATAATAATAATAATAATAATAATAATAATAATAATAATAATAATAATAATAATAATAATAATAATAATAATAATAATAATAATAATAATAAGGGAAAACTACACCACTGACCACCAAACAAATTGGGGATACCTATTTGAACCACTGAACTATAAAAAACGTCAATCACACCACCGAACTTATAAAATCAACCTATTTTGACCACCGCCGTTAAAAACCTAACGGTGGAGTGACGGAACTGCCACGTGGCAACTGATGGGTATATTTAAAAATTACACATTTAGTCCCTGTTATTTACACATTCTTTCAATTTAGTCCTAATTTTCAATAATTTATTAATTTAGTCCCTGTTATTTACACATTCTTGACACGTGTCACCACTTAATTAAATAATTTATTATTTTATTAATTGAAAATTAGGACTAAATTGAAAGAATGTATAAATAACAAGGACCAAATGTGTAATTTTTAAATATACCCATCAGTTGCTACGTGGCAGTTCCGTCACTCCACCGTTAGGTTTTTAACGGCGGTGGTCAAAATAGGTTGATTTTATAAGTTTGGTGGTGTGATTGACGTTTTTTATAGTTCGGTGGTTCAAATAGGTATCCCCAATTTGTTTAGTGGTCAGTGGTTAGTTTTCCCTAATAATAATATACACCGCTATATATAAGGATGAAAAAAATCGAGTATTCTGATGAGTTTCAATAGGGGTGAGCATTTGATCGAGTCGAATAAAAAAATTAAGTTAATCGAGTTGACGAATCTTATTTTATAACTCAAGTTTTATTTGAAAATTTTTAGATCGAGTTGTTTAAGTTTCTGTACAAATTTAATGCTAAAAATTCATATTGTTATGATATTAATTAATTTCAATTTAAACGACTTTCTATAACCATATATATATTGTAACGTCAAATTTGAAATTAAATTTTAAAATTTATTTTTAGCTCAGGTAAGATAATCGATTTATTTGCCAAGGAAGATTACCCCGAGGAAGATGATAATCCGAATAGGAATGTAAATTGTGACGTCAATTTTGAAATTAAATTTTGGTGCTACAAATTAATCTCCTTGTTTTCTCATTTTTAAAATATGCATCGCATAAATTTTTTTCTAGAAGGATCAAATTGTTCAATTTCAAAATTAAAATGACTTAAAAAAATGTTTAAACCATTCACAAAAAAATAATCTTTAAACTAAAATATTTAAGTTAACTAGACTAAAATATTCATTTTTCAAACATACATGAGATAAAATGCCCCTCTTCGTAGATGGACAAAAATAAACTTTAACCTCAATAAAAATGATAAGTAGAAAATTTGGAAATTAAGCCAAAACCCTTGCTATTAATTAACCGGCCGCTGAATGAAAGATAAACAAAGGAAGATCAAATATAAAATAATCAATTTTAGATGCAGTGAGGGTTTGAAATCCCAAGGATAATGCAAATTTGTAACTCATAGATACAGTACAAACTGCATTGGCATAGAAAATAAAAAATAAAAAGGAGTATCAAACAAGAAATAAGCCTAAGGTATTTATATCAGTTTATCTAAATAGAGTATCATCTCTTAAGTTGCATATTAGTTATTCAAATATATGTATCAAAACCTGAGCCTAGCGTCTTTTGTAAAAAATAAATAAATAAATAACCCCGAACCTAGCGTCACTCTAATTTTTTCTTTTGCTTATGTTGATCGACGTTAACATTAATTTTAGTGCTTGGTTGTCGACTGTCGATATTTTTTCTCTCTTTATTTTCTTAATTCAGTTTTTGTTTTCTTTAATCTCTTAATTTTCTTCTAATTTTTGTCTTTG
This sequence comes from Hibiscus tridactylites, assembly GCA_958450335.1. Taxonomy (NCBI): domain Eukaryota; kingdom Viridiplantae; phylum Streptophyta; class Magnoliopsida; order Malvales; family Malvaceae; genus Hibiscus; species Hibiscus tridactylites. The sequence goes on along the minus strand of OY288267.1, from coordinate 57,590,360 downwards.
TGAAATATTTTTCTCTGCCGTGTAGCACATTTTCCCTCAATCTTATGACATGCTTCTATTTTATAGAGGTTTTCGCTTACCTTTGTGGTAAATTTACGTTCGTGGATAATTTTCTCACGACTTTCAACTCTTATTTGCGGTTGTCGATGGCTTTTCAGTAATTTAATCCCTTTTATGGTTTGTTTGTTGATGCAATTAAATCTGTCTTGCAAAACAGCCTACAAGATTGTTGGTTTCGCTCACCATTCTCGCTTCAAGCGTGTAGGTGGATAGAGACAATGATTTCTGTTTATTGCTTCTTTTCTCCAGTGTTTCATCACATCTTTGTCTTTGCAGTTATTGGAGGTGTGTTTTGCTGGTTTAATGTTTCGTTTTCTAGTTTTTTTCAATTTAGTTTTACTTTTTTTGTTATATTTCTAGAATAATTTTCATTTCGTTTGAAATGTTTATTTTATTTTCTAATAAATTCAGCCAACGTATTGTTCAAAACAAATATAATTTTAAAAACTATTAAAATTTTGATACATTTATTCATATAGAATTTTCATACTGATTCCAGATTCAGGATGTTGTTGCAGTGTACCTTAGAAAAGCCAGGTTGAGCCATCCTTCTTTTCATATTCTTCTAACCACTTCTGCTGCACATTCACCCAAGTGTACCCGTCTGAAGCACCAGATCCCTGCCAACATAAAGGTAATCATCTTAGAACAAAATAGGCCCCAATCGGACATCCAATTGCTTCGGTTTGAAGTATCTGGAGGATGTCATATATATATAATCTATAGATTATAATAAAAATATGGACAATCTAACCTATTTATTTCTCGATTCAATAGAAGAAAAAAGAAAAGACGTGAATAGCGTCCCAAATAACGAGAGATATGTAAAAAGAAGGTATCAATCAAATTTTTCACTCGTGTATTTAAAAAAATGAATAGAAAAAAAAAAGCAATAGCAAAGGTATCAATCAAACACAATCTAAGATTTAACAAGTCTTACCTTAGCACTTATTTTAGCAGTGATCACACAACAACAGCGCTCATCTCCTACAATAATTAGCAAGTCGATAAAAAGTGAGAAATCGGTGGCTATTAGAAGTTCGCCTAGTGTATAGTGTACATGTTCATAATGCTAATATTTTCGAGTGGACATACAATATGAGTTTTGCTTGTAAGAAAATGCATCTACAAAGCAAAGAAAATGATAAGGCAATTTTATGAAGAAATAACTCTCACCAGATAACTCCCACTTATCAAATTTCACTAGCCATGTGCTTGAGCCAGTTGGTGTGGATAATACACGATCAACCCAGATCCGGAACTGTTTACCCTTTTGGTCTCCGTAGCACCCTTTCATTGTGTGTATGCATTCATGAAGAGTTTTCTCAGCACCAGATGGAAAGACAACAATAGCAGACGGATCCTAAGAAAGATAACGGAGTTTATTCGTGGTACTAATTAGTAAGACTCAAAATTAGATTTTAATCACGTAAATGAAAAAGGAAACCACATTTTCTTAGAAGAAATGATAGGTCAAGAAAACCATATCCACAGGAGTTAGGACTTGGGTAAATCTGTGACTAACCACAAGCTCAGCCAAAAACTGATTCGCATGCACTCCAATTTGTAGATACACACCCGTGACAAATTCTAATCTTTGGCTGAGTGTGGGAGTTGTTCTCAACATATCAACGTATGATAAAATCATGTTTAAGATACATAATATCACTGATGAACAAATTGATACACTTTTACCTATTTCCTTTCCTAGTTACCTAGCATGCTTACCCAAAAGTCCCACAACTTTTCATCCCTACAGTGCCCTGGGTGTTGTAGGTTGGCCATATCTTACATAAAACAAATGATGGAAGACACAAAGACTAAAAATTCATGTCTAAAATCATACGACAAAATGCAATGAGGAAACGTATTAGAAGACCTGATTCACTAACACACCTATATACAGTAAAGCTAATTCATCCAGTTCAGAGATGGGTTTTAAATCATGACAGGTATTATTGTCGGAGATTGTTTCCTAAAGTTTAGAAGATCTGTAAATATTTTGTTATTTATTAGAATCCCTATTTATAAGGGATTGTATTTCTTTACTAGAATTAGTTTCTTTCCTAGTTAGGAGTTTCCTTAGCTAAGGCATAAGTCTATATATTTAGTCTGTAAATCAGTAGCAATTTAACAGTCGAAATATAATAAAAAGATCAGTTTTTGATCAGCCTTTCGACATGGTATCAGAGCCTCTTTTTCTTTAGGCTTTAACTGTTTTGTTAGACAATATTTGTTCGATTTCTCGTTCCCTTAGAGAAGTAATGATGATTGGAAATAATCAAGTAGAAAGCTCGGCTCTAGTGACTCAAATAGTTTCTGAAAAGCCAACACGTTTGGAAAGTTTTGAAAGAAAATAAGAAAACAAGGGCAGTGAATCGAGATTCCATGTGGTGTACGTATTGCAAAAAACCTCGACACACTAGAGAGAGGTGTTGGAAGTTACATGGGAAGCCTCAGTCCACAAACAAAAACTTCATAGAAAGGGAAGGATCAACGAGGGGGTAGAGCAGAGCCCATGCAACTAGAGAAGTAGCCAAGGAATCCACTGAACAATCTGGAGAGTTCAATCAAGAGGAAGTAGAGAAGTTGAAGACTCTACTGGAGTCCTTAGGAAAATCATCAATTGCTTGTACAGGTAATCTGGTTTTCTCAGGTATATCCTCTTCCTCTTCTCAAAACTCTAATGCCTTGGAATCCTCCATACCTAATCAAACCTCCTGGGTAATAGACTCAGGAGCAACTGATCACATGACCAATTCCCCTCTCAACTTTCTCAATTATACACCATGCCCTAGCAATAGGAAAATTACAGTTGCTGATGGTACCATGATAACAGTTGCTGGTGAAGGAGATGTTGCCATTAAAAAAAATTTGCTTAGAAAAGTTCTACATGTTCCAAAATTATTTACCAGCCTTATCTCAATACCAAAACTTGTCAGGGATATTAATTGCAGTGTTTTGTTTCATTCTACACACTGTTTTTTCCAGGAGCAGGAAACGAAGAAGATGATTGGGCGTGCTAAGGAGATCAATGGACTCTATTATCTTGAGAATCTTGGAGGACAAGTTAGAATCTTGAACACTCCACCCTCATCTTTTTATCTAATTCTACAAATAATAAAGACCAAATCTGGCTCCAGCATCTTCGCTACAAATAATAAAGACCAAATCTGGCTCCAGCATCTTCGCCTTGGTCATCCACCTATTAAACTTCTAAAGACTATGTTTCCTTCTTTATGTAAAACCTTAGGGGTGTGTTTGGTTCGCGGAAAAGATAATTACAAAGGGTAATAATCTTTTCCAGACTTACATTCTCATGTTTGGTTCAAGAGAATTCCCACTAAGAGGTATTATTTTTTTCCCAAGAGTGGCTCTTTTCCCCCTAAATGGTGGGAATGCTATTCCCCTCATTTTCTTAGGTATTACACAATTCCTTCCCCTTTGGACAATATTACCCTTATGGTTATGAATTATGTTCATGTTGATCCTTTATTGCATTTTTAATTAGGTAACTAATTATTTATGGTGTAAATTTATTAAATATTTATATTTAATATTAGTTTAATATATAAATGGTGTTGTATATATTTTAATAATGTTGTAATATTTAGTACATTTTATTAATATTGTATTTACGATGTTTCTAGAGTTATAAGATGAGATTGTATATTGCTTGAGACTGAATGCGTTAAGACTTGATGTTATTAATTTTATTATTTGATTTATAAGATATTTTTTATCTTAAAAAATCAGTAGGTTAATTTAATTTTATCATTTTTACTACTTTTAGATTTGTTTTATTATTTACTTTAATTTGTTTGATAAATGGTCGAAAGTAATAAAAAATTAAAAATCTAAGCATATTAAATGTTTAATATTTTGATGTTCAAAAAAATTAAAAAGGAACAAATGTATATAAATATAAAACATTTTTTAAAAATAATTGAATAATATTAATTATATTATAAATTTTCTTTTGCAAATTTTAGGTAATGTAACGAAAATAGTTCTATAATTTTTTTATGTAAATATTTTTAATTTAATAATTAAAAATTAAACTTGTTAAAAAGAAAATACATCATAAGGACAAGTTAGTAAATTTTACTTCTAATTAATCTTATATTCCTCCAACCAAACACTACAATCCTAGATTCCTATCAAATGAACCAAACAAGGTAATGTAATATTCCTAGTAATATGTCAGGTAATGTTACATTCCGGTAATCCTATTCCCAGAGGTAATCTTACATTCTGTGAACCAAACGCCCCCTAGATGTTGAGGAATTACATTGTGATGTGTGTGAACTTGCTAAACACAAACGCTCCTCTTTTCCAGCAAGTAATAATAGAACCAATATTCCTTTTAGTCTTATTCATAGTGATGTATGGGGACCTTCTTCTGTTCCTAACATAACTGGGGCAAGGTGGTTTGTATCTTTTATAGATGATCATACTAGGGTTGCTTGGATTTATTTGTTAAAACCGAAATCTGATGTTGCATCGACCTTTCAAAACTTTTACACCATGATAAAAACCCAGTTTGGAGCCCAGATTAAAAGAATTAGATCAGATAATGTCAAGGATTATTTTAATCAAATTTTGTCTCCTTTTCTCTTAGAAAAAGGTATTTTACATGAATCATCATGTGTAAACACTCCCCAGCAGAATAGAATTTCAGAAAGGAAGAATGGACATATTCTTGCTATAACCAGAGCCCTTTTATTTCAAAATAATGTTCCAAAAAAATATTGGGGGGAAGCTGTCTTAACAGAACCAATATTCCTTTTAGTCTTATTCATAGTGATGTATGGGGACCTTCTTCTGTTCCTAACATAACTGGGGCAAGGTGGTTTGTATCTTTTATAGATGATCACACTAGGGTTACTTGGATTTATTTGTTAAAACCGAAATCTGATGTTGCATCGACCTTTCAAAACTTTTACACCATGATAAAAACCCAGTTTGGAGCCGAGATTAAAAGAATTAGATCAGATAATGTCAAGGATTATTTTAATCAAATTTTGTCTCCTTTTCTCTTAGAAAAAGGTATTTTACATGAATCATCATGTGTAAACACTCCCCAGCAGAATGGAATTTCAGAAAGGAAGAATGGACATATTCTTGCTATAACCAGAGCCCTTTTATTTCAAAATAATGTTCCAAAAAAATACTGGGGGGAAGCTGTCTTAACAGCTACATTTATGATGAACAGACTACCCACTAAAGTCCTTGGATCCCAAAGTCCTATTCAAACCCTTACAAAATTTTTCCCACATTTGAACCTATCTCTTAACCTTCAGCCAAGAGTGTTTGGGTGTGTTGCCTTTGTTCATCTTCATTCTCCAAACCGAGGTAAGCTTGATCCTAGGGCAGTAAAGTGCATTTTTCTTGGGTATTCCTCTACTCAAAAAGGCTACAAATGCTATCATCCACCTACTAGAAAGGTCTATGTCACTGCTGATGTTACTTTTGTTGAAAGAGAGAGTTACTTCACTGCTCCTTATCTTTAGGGGGATGTCTTTTAGGGAAGATAAGGATGCGGATCTGTTTTTACTTTAACAACGTTTGTCCCTCATTGATCTACCTCATTCTCATTCTGCAAAAATCCAGCCTTCTCATTCTACAAAAATCCAGCCGCCTTCACAGTCCTTACAGAACCCAATAGTCCTCAAACTCCTCAACCAAACAGAAATATTTCTCAGCCCAATGTTCAAGAAACTGCTGGTCCTCTAAAGACATATTCGAGAAGGAAGATACCTATGCAGACTCAATCATCTCCTGCTCCTGCTCTTGCTCCCATTCCCATACATTTTGAGGTACATTCTGAAACTGATCCTGATCATAATGATATGAATTCTAATTTTGAGTTTGAATTTCCTATTGCTATTAGAAAGGAAAAAAGAACTTGCACCACTAAACACCCTTCATATTTGTTTATGACCTATAATAATTTGTCCCCGAATGACAAAACCTTTCTTACCAGCTTAAACAATATTGTCATCCCTAAAACAGTAGCCGAGGCATTAGATGATGAGAATTGGAAAAAGGCTATGCAGGAGGAAATGGATGCACTGGAAAAGAATAAGACCTGGGATTTAGTAAAGCGGCCAGGAGACAAAAAAAACAGTGGGATGTAGATGGGTGTACACTGTAAAATACAAATCAGATGGCTCCTTAGAAAGATACAAAGCAAGGTTGGTGGCAAAGGGGTACTCGCAAACCTATGGAATAGATTATCTGGAGACATTTGCACCTGTTGCAAAGATGAACACAATGAGGGTTCTACTCTCCTTAGCAGCTAACCAGGGATGGAATTTACTGCAGTTTGATATTAAAAATGCATTTTTGCATGGAGATCTCGAAGAAGAGGTATACATGGATGTTCCACCAGGGTTTAATTCGACTGTTGGACAAGTAGTTTGCAAGTTAAAAAAGGCTCTATATGGATTAAAACAGTCCCCAAGAGCTTGGTTTGGAAGATTTGCTAAGGTAATGTTAGGGCAGGGTTTCAAACAGAGTCAAGGTGACCATACCTTATTTGTGAAGCATTCATCTTCAGGGGGAGTAACCATACTACTGGTTTATGTGGACGACATCATAGTTACAGGTAATGATTCAGAAGGAATCATCAATCTGAAAAAGTGTCTTGTGAAAGAGTTTGAGGTGAAGGAACTTGGGAGATTAAAATATTTTCTGGGTATTGAGGTGGCACACTCACAACAGGGAATTTTTATATCACAACAAAAATATACTCTGGATCTTTTAAAGGAAACTGGAAAGCTTGGATGTAAAAAAGCAGAAACGCTAATAGAAGTTAACCACAAACTTGGAGATTCAGATGAAGATGATATGGCAGTTGATAGGGGTTCATTTCAGAGACTTGTGGGAAGACTTATTTATTTATTACATACCAGACCAGACATAGCATATGTTGTTGGAGTGGTAAGCCAATTCATGCACAATCCTAAGGAGTCACACCTAAGAGCTGTAATGCGAATCTTGCAATACTTGAAAGGTACATCAGGTAAAGGAATCATGTTTAGAAGAGGAGGAAACCCGACTCTGGAAGCCTACACAGATGCAGACTATGCAGGTTCCAGAATGGACAGAAGATCAACTTCAGGCTACTACACCTTTTTTTGAGGAAATTTGGTTACTTGGAGAAGCAAAAAATAGAACGTGGTAGCTAGATCCAGTGCAGAAGCTGAATTTCGAGCTATGCCTTTAGGAATCTGTGAGTTACTATGGCTGAAGATCATTCTAGAAGATTTGAAAGTAGAATGGAATGTGTAACACCCCAATTTTGGGCTTGGAAGTTTAGGGTCTGAACCGGACCGGTCTGATTTTCGGTTCGAATATAAAAGGTGGTTTTAGGGAAAGCCTAGTTCGGGTTGCATTAAAAATATGGAAAAATATCTAAAAATCCTCTTTTAATATATATAAGAGAGTGGTGAAATCAATTTTACAAAATAAGGTTTGGAAGTGCAACATTTCGAAATTGTAACTAAATTTTTGAAAAGTTCAGTGGTGACTGTTTTGTAAGGATTGAAACTTTGAATCTTTAAGGGGTTAATTTACCCAATATTGATTTCTCCAGGTTTTTCTTAGATTTTAATAATTCATTTAATGTTTAATTAATTAAAACAAAAGTTGAAAAACCAATTTTGAGATTTCATAACTAACTTCCTTAAAAACTTTCTCTCAAAATTCTCTCAGCCGAACACATTTCTACAGCAACATTTCTACAGCAACATTTCTTTTGATGTAAGAATGTTCAGTAGCCTGAAGTTGATCTTCTTCATTTGCTTATTGAATTTTCAAGGATTTTGGCTCTAATCAAGGAGAAATCTACATTTAGAGGTAAGAATGTTCTTCTCCTCTAAATACTCAGTTCTTTACTGAAATTCTCAAGTTCTCAATCCTTAAATTAAGTTTAATAAAAGGTTTTAATGTTGTAATCTTGATTTTGGCTTAAAACTCAAGATTTGGAACAAATCTTGAAGAAATTCGTGGTGATTGTTTGGGCTCTGTTTTGAGATGGCTTTTTAATGTATTTTGGATGTTTAATGATGTAAAATTGAGGTTTTATCAATGCAATCCCGAATATGTTGAATTTCCTAAGTTTTTGCTTATGAAGATGGTGGTTTTTGGGGTGATTTTGGTATTCTGTTATAGCTGGAGGTATAAGGACGAATTTAGGTTCTTTTTGGATGTTAAGTAATGTTTAAGAATGTTTAGAAGTGATGGATCTTGGCTGGTAATGTTGTGGAAGAGTTTGGAAGTGATTTCGGTTGTGTTTGGTAGCCGAAATGTTGGATTTGGTGAGAGCAGCGAGTTTAGGTGTAATAGCTGAAGATTTTAATGCATGATGATGCATTAATCCTCTGCTTTGATGTGTTTAAAACAGGGGAGACAACTTCGGATTCTTGTGGTGTTGATCCGGAGGCTTGAACGGCGTTTCGGCAAGCTTGCGAAACGAAATTGGTGAGTGAAGTTGGGATTTTCAGCTTTGTAATGAATATTTGAAGGTTTGGGAGCTTAGCCTAAGTCTAAACAACTTAACTAAGCTCAAGAGTAAGTTTCCAGAGAACTCTCTCCTTGATGAACCATGAGATGGTTGAATGCAATGTATTTAATTTGCATGTTTAAATTCTGTTTTGGAAGCATGTTTTAGCATGATTAATTCTGGTTTTGAAAGTCATGTGTTGAAGGATGCTCAAGGTAAGAGATCCTTGGTTTGATATTTATAAATGTGGTTTTGATGCATAGTGATGCATGATGGTTTAATGGCTTTGTTTAGATGCTTAAAAACAGTGGATTATTGATGGTAATTGATGTATATTGGCAAGTGATGTAATGGTTTTAAAGTACTTGAATCGGATATAGTTAGCCAGCTATAGGGTTGGGTGCACCGTGAATAAAGTCGCCTTGAATGTTGAGGGGTTGTAATTGTACCGTAAACTCCATCCAAGTACACTAACGAGATGTTTAAGATCACAATGGTGGTTAAAAGTCCATGTGTGAATCTGGTGTTGTGTGTCCCGTGTTCTCGTTAGTGATGTTATACAACTACCGATGAGTGATGTGGAGGGGTTGTGATTGTACAGTTAAACTCCACCACGAGTGTTGAGGGGTTGTGATTGTACCGGTAAACTCCACCTTGTGTGTTCGGTAGTGTGTATGAAGCGTATGGGACAGCGCTTGTAATCCGCGTATCCGATTGTGTTTTATGTTGAAAATGGTTATGGTTTATCACATGGAAGCCAATATGACATGTTGAGGTTAATGAAGCATGAGTTGCTTGATGTGTATGCATTGTTGCATGAGAAATAATGTTTATGTGTTGAAAAGGCCTTGTGTAAGGTGTTCTATAAAATGCATTATTGTGTTGTTTCTTTAGATCATGCCTCACTAAGCATTTGTGCTAAGCATTTGTGCTTACACTCTCTTTCTTGAACCAATAATGCAGATAATTGAGGTGTTCGAGGACAGCAAGGAAGCTAAGAATCCAAGGGAAAGCTAAACTCATGTATGGTGACCTTTTTCACAACATTATTAGTTTTTGATATTTGGCAATGGTAACCTAGGTTGTGTTTTGGGAGATGTTTTGGACTCCCTAGTTGTGGCATGATGCCTTAAATGTTTTGGACTTGTAAATGGCCATTTTGATGTCTGCTTTAGTGATTGGAAGATTGGTTGGTTTTGAGTATTAGGATGCATGCCTATAGACTTGTGAATTTTCCTAATTAATGCCATGAATGTGTTTTGATGATGCAAATATGTACCTTATATGTATGGTGATTTGTTGGCATGATTAGGAGGTTATTAGTATGTGTATGAGTGGATAAATGTGTGTTAAACCAGCAAATTCTGCACTTTCTGGGCAGTCCGTATCGGAACGGGTACTAACATTTCGAAACGGGGGCCTGTAATGGCCTTCGTGTTTCGAAACGGGTAGAGGCCATTCCGAAACATTTTGGCCACTGCTATGCCCTGTTTCGATACAGGTCTCGAAACAAATCCGCGTTTCGAAACGGTCAACCCTATTCCGAAACACTCGACCGTTGGGCACTGATTTGAATAGTTTAAGGTTTGCAAGTTTTACGTTTTAGTCTAGAATTTTGTATATGCAATTGTTTGAGTTCGAGATGTCCGTTTAAGCTGAACTTTAACAGGGAAGCATGTAATATGATTAATTTGAGATTAATAATCTTAAAATCATTTAAGTCTTCCATCTTTCCAGAATTTACATTTTGGTTCCTAACTTTGTATGTTGTGCAATTGAGTCCCCTATTGCTTTTCGATCGCTGTGTTTTTCAAGTATGCTTTTCTCAAGGATACATCTAAGGTTAATGTGCATCTAGATAAGACTAAAATAAAAAAAGGGTCGTTAATCAAGGTTGACTTTCGGGTTGACTTTGATTTTCCCCGTGTAATAGTTCGGGTCAACCGTCTAGGCCGGGCTAAGGGGGTTACAGAATGGACCAATGATGTTGTACTGTGATAACAAATCAGCAATCAATATTGCTCATAATCCAGTTCAACATGACAGAACAAAGCATGTTGAAGTGGACATACATTTTATAAAAGAGAAACTCGACAGTGGTTTGATTTGTACTCCTTATGTGACTACTGGTAATCAAATTGCAGATATTCTCACCAAGGGTTTACTTGGCAAGGATTTTCAGAAGTTAACAAGCAAGCTAAGGATGGAGGACATCCATGCCCCAGCTTGAGGGGGAGTGTCGGAGATTGTTTCCTAAAGTTCAGAAGATCTGTAAATATTTTGTTATTTATTAGAATCCCTATTTATAAGGGATTGTATTTCTTTACTAGAATTAGTTTCTTTCCTAGTTAGGAGTTTCCTTAGCTAAGGCATAAGTCTATATATTTAGTCTGTAAATCAATAGCAATTTAACAGTCGAAATATAATAAAAAGATCAGTTTTTGATCAGCCTTTTGATAATTATAAATCAAATTTTCAATGTGTAAAGAATTTAGATTAACCAAAAAATAAAAGCCAATGATGCACCACATCAAAATAAACAAATGCAGGCCAACTAGAGAAATCGCACATTGTTAATTCATTATTTAGAAGATGCTGATAAGTGACATGGTTGTTGCCTACTGTTTTTACCTAATAGTAAGAGGAACGTAAGATGCGGCCAAATTCTGATGAACTGCTAAGTATCATGACAAAACATAACAATGAAAGAAAAAGGTAGAGGAGAAACGTACACAAGAAGCTTTCAGACTTGATATATAAGTCTCACAGTTGTCAGTCTCCCCTCGCCTCCATCGCTCATAGAACAAGTAAAATTTCACCACTTCATAACCTGGATTGACATGGTCTACCTTACATTCCACGAAATCAGCAACATCTCTCGGAGAAGAGTTTGAACCAAGCTTAAAATGTCCAATGGCTTCTATGATTCCAGCTGCACACCTTTCTTTGGCATGGATTATATTAGGGTTACCTTTTGCATTTTCAGCATGCCATTGCAACAATTCTTCTTGGGCATTGCTGACCTGAAGAGGGTAAAAGATTAACAGACCTAAAAGACTACTGCAATTTATAAAGTAATAGTAACTCTGAAATATGTAAAATTCTTATGACTACCAACCATGACTCCATACACATCTGGAATGCTGAAGAGTTCAGCATCATTTCCAGAATCACCACAGGCAAGAGTATTAACAGGTGGTACTCCCTCAGTTTTCAACTTCTTTAGTAAATATGCGAGGGCCTGTCCTTTTCCAGCACCTTGTGGTAATATATCCAAATCCATTCCTCCACTATAAATTATTTTAACATCCAACTGGCACAACATAAGACACAAGTTAATGATAGCAATACAACATTAAATAAACATGAAACAACTAAACATTGAAGATGAAGGAGAAATGAATACCAATGTCCTGTAGTCTGATGTACATCGTTCAAAGCATATTTACTTGGGAAAAATGCATATCCTAAATATCAACATAAAAGCTAACCTTGGGCCTTAGTCTGAAAGTTGAATCTTACCCCTCGTTTCTTCAAACAGTCTGAAAGTTCCTTCATCACTACTTGGGCCTTAGTCTTGTCAACATAAAAGCTAACCTTGTGTGGTCGCTGCTCTGTTTCTGCCTGCATGTTCCAACATGCTTGAATTCATCAAAGATATCAAGACCAGGACCTAAATATCCAGTTGCATTGAAGACACTCAACAGAATAATCTCAATGTGTAGATATAACGTTGCAGTTAAAAGCATATATTAAGTAGACCTGAAGAGTGAGCTCAGGAAACTTGCTGGTTTCTTCAGTGACTATGTTCCTATCCCATTTCTGATTCAAAATTTCAACCCAGCCATCATCCGGCAGCATCGAGTTGCCATATGTTATCTCGGTTCCCACTGACATGATAGTTATATCAGGAGTCAGCATGGGTTTCTCTTTTCTTAGCTGTTTGTACAGTATAGGTGACCTCCCAGTGGAAAAAACCAGCAGAGAGTCATGACGATAATTCGTCTCCCACAGGGCATTAAACCTAAGTAAAGACAAGTTCTCGGGATCATGATGATCAACCTGCAAAAAGGAAAAAGCTCATCATATCGGTTAAGCAACCATAGAAGAAAATTTTCTGCAAATTAAAGCAAATATTCAAAAGATAAAAGCATACCATTGTGTGATCAAGATCAGATACAATCATGAGACGTGCTGCCTTAGTAATCCGATCCATGACTATCGTACCAATTAAAATCCTACAGCGTGATAGACAGTTACTCAATATATAAAATAGAATCAAATTCTATTGAACCGAGTTAGGATTGTTTGTATTGCAGACATTACTTTGAAAAAATATTGACAAAGTGCCATAAAAATGATAACAATACTATTAAGACTACCAAAAATCTAAATAAATCAACATTACCAACAAATAGCATGAAAATATATAAAAAAATGTTCTAACAACAGAAAGAAATTGATAATGTTCTTGTAATTACATTGAAAGAAAACAATCTAAACTTTTTGTTAAAAGATGATATGATTAACATGTGAAAGATTCTATTAAAAAAAATCAAACCTAACAAATTTATAAGAACGGGGAATAAGTGGAAATTGAACAAAAAAACTCAAAACTTATAAATTACCTTAATTGAGCAAATCGATGCTTCAGAAAATTTCACCTGCGATCAAATGAAAAATTACGATTCAAATAATATATATAATGAGAAAAAAGTAGAATGAAGCGAAAACTAAAAAGTGTGAACTGACCTAACTGGAAAAGAAAAAGAGAAATGGGGAAAAAGGATGAAGTGTTGGTGGCCTTGGAATATTAGCGGAGATTGGGAGGTGTGAGGATGAGTCGAATATTAGCGGAGATTGGGAGGTGTGAGGATGAGTCGAATATTAGCGGAGATTGATAATCAGCCTTTTTTTCCGGATCGTGGGTTATGGGTTAGATGTCATCGTGTTAACAAATGATTAAAACTCTTGACATTTTTCTCTCCTTTTGCATCGTATTCGTGGGTTCGAAAAAAAGAAACGAAAGGATATTAAAACCAAAGTGCCAAACTTACCAGCATATCCTATCGTTTTTATCCGTTGCAATTTTTCTTGGTGTTAGTGTGCCCGTAGTGGTCGATCGAATATTCATAAAATTCCAATCTACCAAATATTCTTATAAATACAAATTAATGAAATTATGAAATATTTAATATTATCATGTTAATGTTAATTAGGATATTGATTTGTTTGGAATTTTATTGTTTTTTTTTTACAATTTTTACCTAGCGGGAATTGTTATTGTTATAATAAATTAAAGATAATATTTGATATATTGTGGTGCAAAAAATTTAGACAAATATGCCTATTTTCAATCTAAAATTTAAATTTTTAACCCAAAATTTTTAACTTTGAACCCTTAATAGGGCCGTAAACAATCCAAACGTTCAACGAACCGTTCGTGAATCGTTCGGCGAGAAGTTCGTTTATTTATTAAACAAACGAATATGAACAAGATTTTCTGTTCATTTATTAAATGAACGAACAGGAAGAAATGACTCGTTCGTTCATTTATGTTCGTGAACGTTCGGTAATCAGTTCATTTATGTTCGTTTAAATTTATTCACATATGTCCATTTATATTTATTATTTTTCATAATAAAAGTATTATATTTAAAAATAATAATTTTACTCACATATGTTTGTTCGTTTATGTTCGTTTAAATTTATTCACACACACATATATATGTTCGTTTATGTTTGTTCGTTTATCATTTTAACGAACGAACATGAATGAACACGAATAAACTACATTCTTTAACAAACAAACACGAGCAAGAAATTATATTCGTTTAGTTGTTCGTGTTCGTTCGTTTGTTCAGTTAATTAAACGAACAAACATGAATATACTCTTGTTCGTGTTCGTTCGGTTCGTTTAGCCTAACCCTCCAACCTAAATTCTAATCTTGAACCTTAAATTCAAAACACTACAATCTAAACCCTAAACTAAAATTTTAATCCCCTAAATAACCTCACATGTGAAAATCATTATTCACCGCTAATATATAGGATAATAATTCATAAATTAAAACTTATGAATTTTTATTTTGTTTAAACATACATTGTTCTTCGTTTATAAATAAAAAAATGAACTAATTTAACTAGTTCAAAAACGAAGTAAACAATTTTGCAAAAGGATAGGCAACCTAATGTGGAACATTCCAGCGAAGGAATAGACGGTCACCCTCTTCGTGCATAATGTAGCGATGAAGATGCGTTGGAAAGGGCTTTGACACACCTTTGGGAATTACGGCGATGTTGTCGACACGACATGTTTAGCAAGTAAGTTGAGTAAAATACAAAGAATGGGCGGCAAAATGTTCTCAATTTCAATCCAATATATGGAGTTGTTGGAATCATGATACATTCACAAAGGTGGCAGAAATTTGGGGTTTATTTGAAGCATTGAGAGAGAACCCTTCTCGGTCGAATCATGATACATAATTGAAACTCTATCTCAAACTCTTGATTTTTTTCCGTTGTGCAGCCAACTCACCATCGTTGGATCTCATATTGGTCCAACGGTTCATATCAAGTGCAGAAACCCTAGCCCTTATGTCCATGCCCCGCACCAGAGCCCACTGTCGAATCAAGACGTGATCTAACTATCCAAATCGCGTAGGAGAGAATAACATGGACCACCACTTGCGCGTGAAGACCACACGGTCAACGTTCGAACTTCCCCAGTATGTCTGTCTTCTCCGATCAACATTGAGCGCCACCACGCTTTATTGCCGTCATCGTTGAGCTTTCTTCTTGCACCTCACTCCTCGATCCTGTTCCCCAAGCAAAAATCACAAGGGACAAGAAAGGAAATCAGACAAAATCTAGCCTAAAAAGGCAAAATAATAAAAAAAATAACTCAGTTCAAAAAAAAAAATTGGACAAATCTTGAAGATTCTAGGGTTTTTTTCTTGTTGTAATTTAGAAAAGAATTATGGATTCTTCCCTTTTCTTCATTTTTCAACTATAAAAGTCACTGTAATCAACCATTGTAACAAACACGTGCAAGATAATACTAAAAAATTTCGAGAAATAAAAAGCAAGGCAATCCAATTTTTGGAGGTATATTCTATGTTTTTTATATATTTTTTCTACTAACATTTTGAATCAGGATAAATGAAAAGAGAGAAGGGTGCAAGTTTATTTTACTGTTCGAATTACTGGAGGGACCATTATAACACCCTAAAAAATTCCTAATTTGAAAACCTTAGAATTTAGGATTTTTTATATAAAAGCCCTAATTGTGAAGTTTGAGAATAATTGAACTTAAAATGAATTAAGTGACCAAATTGAATTAAATTCAAGTTTGAGGACTGTTGTACAACTCGGGTAAAGATTGGAAGCCTTAATTTATGGTTTACCCTTTGAAGCATGGTATTTAACCCACATCCAATCCTAAAACCCCTTCATATTCCAATTTTATTCATGCAGAGTGCAGCCGCTCTACCATCTCCCCAAACTCTTTCTCTCATTATATCTGTCACGAACGTGGGTTCAAATGAAAATGACACAGAAAATAGAAGGGAAAAGAAGAGATTTCTTCAGGGAGAAAGTTTAATTCAAGGTTTTGCATGCCACTGTAGCTCACTCTTGAGTCTTTTTAACAACATTCCCTAACAAACTATAACAATAATAAGGTAAGGATGAAATCATCCAAGCCGCGTGAGATTCTTTTCTCTCGGGTCCCTCGGCGTGGAATTAGATCATTATTGGTTTCCAGGTCTTTTGTTGGATCCTTCCCTATACTATGTGAAGTTGGTGAGTCGTTGCTCGCAACAAGACCCCCGTCTACAAGAGAAACCTTGTCCGCAAGGTTTGGCACGACGAAAAACATCGACAAGGGAGTGAACTGGTGCGAAGGCTGTCCGTGACAAAGCTTCAATTGTGAAATGTGGAAGACCGGATGGATGTGAGTGGATGCCAGCAACTCAAGTTTGTAGGCGACGGTGCCAGTGCGTTGAACGACTTGATAAGGGCTAAAGAAACGCGGACTCAACTTCTGATTACGGTGCAAACGCAGCGATAGGTGACGATACGACTGAAGACGAACAAAAACCCAGTCGCCCACCTGCAACTCGACTTACCTGCGGTTTTTATCGGCCTGATTCTTCATACGTAATTGAGCGTGACACAATTTATGTTTCAACTGGTGGAGGATTTCATCGCGGTCGTGAAAAACGACAGCAACTTGAGGATTCACGGTGCCTCCTCAACATAGGAAATCAATGTTGGTCGATCGCGGCCATAAAGAGCTCGAAATGGAGTCATGTCTGCGGAGGCCTGAAACACCGTGTTATACCAGAATTCGGCCCAAGAAAGGTAGGATTCCCAACGATGCAGTTCATCACCAATCATGCATCGTAGGTACATCTCCAAGCAACGGTTAAGCACTTCGGTTTGGCCATCCGTTTTTGGGTGGTATGCGGAGCTAAGGTTAAGTTCCGTACCCTGAAGTTTAGCTAGTTCCGTCCATATGGCACTGAGAAAATTAGGGTCACGATCACTGACTATGGAACGGGGAAGTCCATGCAACTTGATAACTCTTTGGACCATGACTTTAGCATTGGATAATGCATCGTAGCTTTGAGGAATCGCGGAAAAGTGACCATATTTAGTGAGGCGATCCACCACCACCAAAATAGCTTCCTTTCCATTCGACCGAGGTAATCCGGTGATGAAATCGAGTGAGATATCTTTGAATACCTGCTCCGGAATAGGTAGAGGTTGGAGCAAGCCGGCTGGTGTCCTACTCTCGCTTTTCATTCGCTGACAGGTCTGGCGAACACCACAACACATTCCTTGCCAAAAAAATTGCTAGAGAGCCGATGAAAGGTTCTTGTAATGCCGACATGACCACCTGACGAAGAGCAATGAAACTCACGCAACAACCGAGCCTACAAAGCACTCTCATGGGGAACCACAACACGACCGTTGAACAATAACAATCCTTGGCGCACTGAATAGCTAGGTGTTATCGATTTACCGTTGGAAATATCCAGCAACATGGTTGCGATGGTAGGATCATGCTTACTCGTTATTCAAATATCATCAAAGATCCTGAACACAGAGCAAGTGAAAGCAAATAAATGAGCATGTTCCTCCGGAGATAACGCATTCACAATAGTGTTGAGTTTTCCAGGGCGATATTTTATTTCAAAATCGAAACCAATCAATTTCACCAGCCATTGTTGCTGTTCCGGAGTTTGGATCGTTTGCTGGGTTAACCCACGGTGAGCTTTTTGATCCGTAAGAATCATAAAATGACGACCCAACAAATATTGGTGCCACTTGCGCACTGCTTGAGTAATAGCGAACATTTCTCCGTGATAAGTTGATGCTGCTTGCATCTTAGGGGAGAGCTTCTGACTGAAAAAAGCCAACGGCCTATTATGCTGTTGTAAGACGGCGCTAATGCCAACGCCAGACGCATCCGTTTCCAACACAAATTCTTTATCAAAGTCTGGCAAACCAAGAATAGGGGCGGTGCATAGGGTCGTCTTAAGATGAAGGAAAGTTGTATGTGCAGCCCCGGACCAAACGAAAGTGTCATCTTTTCGTAGCAAATCGGTAATGGGAGCTGCTATTGTCGCATAACCCCAAATAAAACGCCGATAATACCCGGAGATACATAAGAATGCATGAACATCGCGGACATAGGAAGGCACCGGCCAATGTTGTATAGCAGCTATCTTCGTAGAATCCATAGCTAGTCCGTTGCTTGAACCGACATGCCCCAGATACTCCACAGACTGGTGACCAAAGGAACATTTAGACATTTTTGCAACAAACCCGTGAAGCTGTAAAGTTTGGAGGACCAAACGTAAATGATGAAGATGGTCAGACCAAGTAGCACTAAAAACCAAAATATCATCCAGAAAAATGAGCACGAATTGTCGAATAAAGGGACGAAAGATATCATTCATCGTAGCTTGAAAAGTCGATAGAGCATTCGTCAAGCCAAATGGCATAACCAGAAACTCGTAATGGCCATCGTGAGTACGAAATGCAGTTTCGGGATATCCTCTGAACGGACCCGTATCTGGTGGTAACCGGCCAACAAGTCAAGTTTGGAAAAATAATGTGAGTGACCCAATTCATCAAATAATTCATCAGCGGTAGGGATAAGGAACTTATCGCGAATAGTGATAGCATTCAGTGCCCGATAGTCCATGCAAAAACGCCCAGTGCCATCTTTCTTCTGCACCAACAGTACTGGAGACGAGAAGGGACTAGTGCTTGGTTGAATGTATCCCAATTCTAACATCTGTCGAACTTGCTTTTCAAACCTTTACCCCCTTGATTTCGGGCAAAGCTCCGACCACCACTCCTACGCCAAATCAAGATTTATCTATGGTGAGTGTTCTTGCCTTTAGTTGAGCCTGACAATACTTAGACCACGGCATGTGCCTCCATAGTTTGAATCCACGCCCAATTGCATGACTCATGAAACTTGTGTTACCTAACCTTCAAAACCCATTAACCCGACCGTCATTTGATCAGGACCCAAATGCTAATTTCGAATGTTTTACTATTATTTATTATGGCTATTATTATGATTTACATTATGTATATACACGCTATGTTTTATTACTTATATTATGTTATAATATATAAACTTATAAACCACGTGTGTTATATATATATAGATATACTTATATGTATATCACTATATATATATGAGATAGGATCCTCTTGCAATATGTAAAACTTGAAAGTTTTACACATTTTTTGGACCATTGGATGAAGGAAGATGGATGGTTGAGATTAATAGTAGGAAATTTGAAGATTATCACTTGAAAATAAAAGAAACAAAAATAATCTTAGTCATTTATTACTCTCATCCGACAGTCCAAAAATGTGTAAAATCAGTTGAGTTTTACATAATGTAAGTGGATCCTAACCCTATATATATAATATTATATATATATATTCATATACTTATAACATAAGTATGCTATCTACAAGTATAGTCCTCGAACATAGGTATTTTTCCACAATAGTATTTCTGAATAATTTTATTAGATCTACCAATTGACGAGTTTCTCGTATCTTCTTTTTAAGGTGATCTCGACTCCCCAATTGTGAGATAGACGATCTATCTCCTTCGCATGCTCAGTCTGATTGTACACGTACCACGAGGACTACACGTGAGTATTCTTCCAAATTAGGATTAGTGATTGTGATGTTTAGTTTGGTGGCATTATGATTGGTTTTTTATGTAGAGTTTGATATCATAGGTTCCGATTCAGATAGGCCCAGTGCTAGACCTAAACGTGAGAGGTGTTCTTCTCGACATTAGTGCTATTGTTGCTTGAGGTGTGTTTCTTTCGATGCTATAAATAAATTATTTTTCGTTGTGTAGGGGTTTATAGCTTGCTTGCTTGTGATTTGCACTATGGTTTGTATGGTTGACATCACATGCATACGATTTCAGAATATGTTTTTACTTATGAACCGTAATTTATGAATTGTGATTTATAGAACTATGGAACATCGGATTTATGGAACTGTGTTGTGAAATATGAGTTTTTAATCATCATATCATTGTATGAGCATGAGTTGAGATTGTATGAAGGAAGTTTACGAATATCACCCTTTAAAACGGCTGATACACTTAAGATTGGCGGTTGTAGTGAGGAGTTTTGGGGAACTTTCCTCTTTTCTTGGCAGTTGTAGTTGGGTGCATTGCATTGCGCTTGTGATTTATATGTAATGGTTTAAAGGATTTTAAGAAATTAATACTATGTTTTACGATTATGGTTTTCTTGCACTTTAGAGACATACTAAGCTCTTTAGCTTACTCCCTCATAGTTCCATCCTACAAATATCTTTGGACTTTAGGCGACGTGATACTTGGAGGATCTCACTTTTATCCGATTATCATATTTATCAGTACGAAATCATTTTTAATTATTTAGATTATTATTTATTATTTTGGGACATTGATGTAATTTCATACTTGGGGACTATTTATGTTTTTCAGATTATTTTAGCATTCTTTTGCTATGGTTTTATTTTAGAGATTTTATTTGAACACTCGAATATTAATTATGACATTTATCTTTTATTTAATATAAGATATTTATTGAATTGTGTTATACATTATTTTTAATTAAAGTATAATTTTGAAAATTTATTTTCTTGAGGGTTAAGTTTTTAAATGCGACTTCCTAGATTCGACCCATTTTTTTTAGTCGAGTTTAGGATGTTACATTTAGTGGTATGAGAACCGAAGATCACTGAACTGCAAGCTGTTGATTCAGCCCGAGAAGTGCAATTACGGGAGCAAGAAATGAGCCTCGAATGAAGTTGACCCAC
Organism: Hibiscus tridactylites; assembly: GCA_958450335.1. Taxonomy (NCBI): domain Eukaryota; kingdom Viridiplantae; phylum Streptophyta; class Magnoliopsida; order Malvales; family Malvaceae; genus Hibiscus; species Hibiscus tridactylites. The sequence continues at coordinate 57,569,428 of OY288267.1, read as the reverse complement.
GGCACCCGGCGCCACATTTCTCGTCGGCGCTGGATCATAATTTGGAGATCACGACGGTGTTATTCATGTCCATGAATAACACTAAAGAAAAGGCAGAGAACAAAGGGGAAGCTGGTTTGATATGTTTAGCAAATGGGAGACGAAATAAATTTGTTTCCCATTTTGGCTTATATGCTTAACCCACAGATCGACCCAGAACCGACCCGCACCCGATTCAAACCCACGCCCTTCTTCTCCTAACCTCGCGTCGTGGCTGTCCAACTCTTACTATTTTCAATTTCGTCCCTTTTCTACTTGGTTTTGATTTTAATTTCATTTTTCATTCAATTTGGTCCTTTTTTATTATTTCACATGTTATTTATGCCATTTATTTATTTTCATTTTTTTGTAAATACTACTAATATATCTAATATTAGGATTAGAACCCTTTAATGTTGACTCTTTACTTAGGATCTCAATGTTAAATAATTAGATCCCGTAGTTTATGATTCTTAAAATTAATAGTAAAATCACTTTAGTCTAGTTATTAATTTGATGCCATAGTAAAATAGTTCCTATGTTAGATCCTAAATTAAGTTTTCAAATTACACTTTTGTTGGGAAGCTCAAATGATCAACCAATATAGCCAAGGGGAGAATTGGATTTTTGCTTTGGTGGATGAACGACTAAGTAATAAAAATTTAGACATCGTGATACATGTGTATGTATCGGTACAAGCCCATTCGTATCGGTTCGGGTGAAGCCGTACCGGTACTCATTTTGGCTACTGGAATTTGTCAAAACAAGAGAACAAAGGGGCGTATCGATACACGGGAAACCGTACAAGTACGAGCTCTATGGGTTTCGTTACACTTACGTCTGTATTGGTACACCGAGCTTGTTTTTGACACTTTGGCATGGGAAACTGTATGCCGTGTCAAAAACCCTTTGAAAAACTTTCAAACATATTTTCCAAGTTTATAGACTTTTGAAATATTTTTGCAAATTTGTTTAAGTCCAAAAACATTTTTCATTTGAGTTATATTGAAATCAAATATCTCAACAATCTCTCCCTTTTTGATATAAGAAAACCACTTGAAAAATTATTTTTGAAATTTCTCCCCCTATAAAAATAATTTTAGAAAAAGAGAATATTGTTAAAAAATATTAATGCCCCCTTTTCTTTTTGAATTTAATTTTTCAAACCTATCTCTCCCCCTTACTCAAGCATTAAGTTCAAAACATAGTAAGTTTAAAACACTAAATGTTGAAAGGTTAATACCAATCGTTGAAAATTTAGTATCAATTGATAGAAAATATCAAGGAAGTTTTACATGAAAGAATTTTTTAAAAAATGGCTTCCCCTTACTCAAGCATCAAGTAAATTGTTAGTCCAACAATTCAAGAGAAATAAATTGAATTTCAAATGATAAATCAAATAAATCAAGAAATTCAATTAAAGATGTCATTTATGAAAATAAACAAATAAGCATTCAACGCATGGTGCAAAGGAGACAAAATTGTCCCTTTTTGTCTACGCGTACCAGTACAGTATAGACCGTGTTTGTACTTGGTTGAAGGTTGTATCAGTACGGTATGGGCTGTACCGGTACCGAAGGCACGAAATTGGTGAAAAATGCAACAAAACAACTTAAAAGACCTTACAACTTAATTTTAAGTTCATACAAAGGCTATACTAAGTCCTAGATATACATTTTCCACATTTTGCTACACATGCTTTTCAGAATGACACATTTAACACAAAAAAACATGATTTCACCAAAAATCAACCAAACATTACAAGTTTAAGGCCAAAACATAAAGATAGACATATTAGGCCAAAACAATGTAACTCATGCAATTTGAGACTCCCCCTAACTATATGCAATTAGGCATAAGATGGAGTCATACAAACATGCTTAGATCCACATGAAAATTTTGCATGGAAAACGTGATCAAACAATTGTATGAAACTTAAAATTACCACTTGAACCAAGGTAGGATGTTAAGCCTTCCTTCTCCAAGTGTCCTTCCTCCTTTGTATGTCACGAGCTTCTATAATTTCAACTTTAATCACCAATGGCTCAAGAACACCTACAAAAGACAATCAAGTAATTTTTGGTATCCAAATTGCTTTGGATCCAATGACATTAGTCCCAAATAAATTAGTCCCCTTAGGGATCCATTTTTCAATTTCATCCCTTTTCTTTGAAACAATGAGTCCTTTTGGGACCCAAATGTTTTTAACATATTTACCATTTGTAAATCTAGGGGAACTAGATTGTCTTTGTTAAAAGTTTAATTTTACAAAAGTTTCATTTTTTTCTCAAAACTCTTGTAAATCAAAACTTTTTTCTTTGTTAAGATCATCCAACTCTTTTTGTTGATCTTTTGAACTTGTTGAAGTAAATTTTGTAAATTAACATTCTTTTGTTCAAACTCGTTGAGTTTTGCTTCAAGTTCATCTTTGGGTTTAGAAATCAAGTCATTTTAAATTTTTAAATTTAAAGACAATTTCTTGTTTTTCAAAATGCGATTTTTAAACTATAAAACCAAATCATCATATGTTAGGCTTGTAGCACGCTTGAATCGATCATCGAAATCCCGTCAAAAGGGTTGTTCTTGAACCTTGGTTGAATTGGCTAAAACTGATATAAAGATGGACAATTTGCACGATGATTTTAGAATGGTTCGCCTTTTTAACCAAAGCCTACATCCACTACCTTAACACACCACTAAGGATTTTCCAATTCACTATGAATTCATCCCCTTTTAATGGCTAATATAGAACCAATCTAGTTTTTCACCAAGGCTAAACTAGAACCTCTCCTTTTACAAGAGATTTGTTTGGTAAACTAAATACCTCACAAGGTGGGTGTTTACACAATTTAAGCTTACTAAAAAGAGTGAAAGATTTACAATTTAAGCACTCTCTTAAACTATGTACAAGAGAAATGAAGAAATGTGATTTAGACTCAAATTCTTTTGATCATGTGAAACCGATATTTTAATTTTGATATAACTAAAGAACCTAAGGACTAAATTGAAAACGTGAAAACAAATTTTTAAGTCCTTAAACCTCTCTTCAATTTTTTAAACAATATGCCTAAGTTAAAAACTAAGTTTATCAATTATTTTCTAAGTGTTCTTATAGCCAAAACAATGATTTTCGAGTCACCGTTTCGAAACGGCCTAAGGCGTTTCGAAACAGTTTTGAAACTGTGAGTCCATGTTTCGAAACGGATATCGAAACGTTTTCAACACTGCCAACCCGTGTTTCGAAACAAGTTTCGAAACGGCTTAAGAACATTGAGCAACCGTATCGAAACGACATCAAGTGTTTCGAAACGGCTTTAAAATTGATTTGAAAAATATGACCGTTGAATGTTTTTAACTGATTTTTAACAAACCGTTAAGGCGTATCGAAACGATTTCAAGCCGTTTTGATATGATCCTTGACAGTGGCAAAATGTTTCGAAACAAGTTTTGAAATAGCTCTTAGTGTATCGAAACAGGTCTAACCGTTTCGATACAGGCTCTTAAATGCACCCCAACAGCTCTTTCTATTTTGGTCTGTTTCGAAACAGGGTCGGGCGTTTCGAAACGGTTGGTTGCAGACTGCATTTATGGAGGGAAGATAACACCCCCAACGACTCTATTGATGAATGCAACAACCACAACGGCTAGAATTCAATGAGAAGGTATAAAAGGGACCTCTAAAAGCCTCAGCAACAACTATTGATCCTAAAGCAAACATCCAAACATCAAATCCAAGCATTTGTGCCTAAATCCCAATATTGTCTTGTAACCCCAATTGTATTTTTCATTCTTATCATTTCAATTGGGTTGAGTGCTTGTAATTGGGCTACAATTTGTATTGAGAGATACTTTCTTAGCCAACAAATTCTTTTTTTAATTGTGTGAGGATTGGGTCAAATTTTGGGTAGAAAATTTAACCAAAAATTGTAAGGGTTACCTCCTTAGCCTAGAAAAGGGGAAGAACAATTAGTGGAATTGTTGCAAATCCTTAGTGAAGCTAAGGTAGTGGATGTAGAGTTCATTTGGAACTTGAACCACTCTAAAATTCATTGTCTACCTTTTTATTTGCAATTTCCACCACCAAGAACTTTAAAAATCCAATTCACCCCCTCTTGGTTTAGATCGATCATTCGATCCACTCAACAATTGGTATCAGAGCCTACCTCTTTGAGGATTAACAACCACAAGAGGAGTTCCTAGGAAGAGTGTGATCATCCAAAAATCAAGAGATAGCTTCTACCTCTGGTTCGAGCATGTATGAGTCTCAATCCACTACAAAACCACCCCTCTTCAATGGTGACAACTATCCGGTTTGGAAGAATAGAATGCGTCTCTTCATTAAGTCCAATGACTACTTGGTTTGGGATGTCATTGAAGATGGCCCATACATTCCATTGAAGCAAGATAGTGAAGGGAAGATGGTTTTGAAGAAAAAGGTGGAGATGAGTGAAGAAGAAAGGAGAAAGATCCAAATAAATGACAAAGCTCTCTACATGCTCTTTTGTTCTTTCGGTCCGTACATCTACTCCAATGTATCATCCATTGAGAGTGCCAAAGAAGTGTGGGATACTCTTGAGACAACTTATGAGGGAACCAACGATGTCAAGGAAACTAATATTAGAATTCTCAATCTTAGTTATGAGAATTTCAAGATGGAACCCGATGAGACGATGTCCAAGATGTTTGATCGCTTCTCTACTAGAGTCAATGGGCTCAAAGGATTTGAAGAGATAATACCGGAAGACAAGCTTATCCGAAAGCTACTCTACTCACTTCCCGAATCTTGGGATGGGAAGAGAACCGCCATCATAGAAGCTAAAAACTTGAAGACTTTAAAGCTTGATGAGCTAGTGGGTTCTCTCCTTACTCATGAGATTATGAAGCAAGGAAGGGAAGAAGAGAAGAAGAAGAAGGAAGAGAAGAGTGTAGAAAATCTAGAGGTGGAAAAGAAGAAGAAGATGAGAATAGCTCTCAAAGCTTCATTACTTGAGGAGTGCTCTTCTAGTGAGGAGGATGAGCTAGAAGAATTGGCTATGATAGCCAAACGATTCTCACGCTTTATGAGGTCCAACCGGGGAAGAAAAATTCAAAGAAAGATGGACTTCAAAGGTAAAAACAAAGAAGAAGCAAGGGATCAAATCATTTGCTTCGAGTGCAATAAACTCGGCCACATACGTTCGGAGTGCCTTCAACTCAAGAAGAAGGGCTTTGAGAAGAAGAAGAAGCTCAAAGCCAAGCTTGCTACTTGGAGTGATGAGGAGTCATCGGAGGATGACGAACAAGAAGTGGCCAACCTTTGCCTCATGGCACTTGAGGAAGATTCCTCCATGGTAACCTCTAACTCATTATTTTTAGATTTTACATTTGATGAATTAAATGATGCATATGATGAGTTGCAAGAGGTCTATGATGAATTAGTTAAGAAATACAAGGAGTCGGTCATTAGGAATAAGAAAATTATTTCGAAACTAAATCATAAAAATGACTCACTTTCTCAAGCTAATTTAAAATTTGAGAAAAAGATATTAGGGTTGAAAGATGAACTAATATTCTTTCAAGATGAAAATATTGACCTTAATAATCTTCTTGCTCAATGTAATAGTGAACACCAAAAGGTGTTAGATGAGCTTAACAAGCTCAAAGAGTCTTTTAAAAATGTTGGTAGTGTGAAGCATGAAATAGGTGAATCTTCAAAATCAAACCAACCTAGGAAAAAGACTAATTACTACAAACAAGGTAGCCTTCCTAGACATAGTAGAACAAAAATGTTTAGAAGTGTACGGGTTCCTAAGGAACTTGTAAAATCTAATAACATTGTTGCTATGTCATCTTGGATTCCTAAGGGAACCAAGTTATTGGGAGCTAACACTCATGGACCCAAAATGATTTGGGTACCAAAAACAAAAGTTTAATATCTTTGTTTGTAGGGGGAGCATTGCTACAAGGCCAAAGCACAAAGTCAAAACTCATGGTACCTTGATAGTGGATGCTCGAGGCATATGACCGGAGACAAGAGTAGATTCATAGATCTAAAGCCAAAAAGTGGAGGAGTGGTGACATTTGGTGACAACTCCAAAGGCTACATTAAAGGTATTGGCTCCAAAGGTAATCACTCTACTATTCTTATTGAAAATTTCTTGTATGTCGATGGTCTTAAACATAACTTGTTGAGCATAAGTCAATTGTGTGATAAAGAGTTTAATGTTTTATTTGATAAAAATGGGTGCAAAATTGTTGACATTAAATCTAATAATATTATGCTCATAGGTCATCGTATAGGTAACGTATACATGGTGCATCTAGATGACATACATACATCTCATGCATGTTTGGTAGCACAAAATGAAAATGATGCATGGTTGTGGCATAGGAAACTAGGACATGCTAGCATTAGTGTTTTAGAAAAACTAGTTTCCCTTGATCTAGTTAGAGGTTTACCCAAGATTAAGTTCTCAAACGATAAAATTTGTGATGCATGCTCTAAGGGTAAACAGCATAAGTCTTCCTTTAAATCCATTAAGCATTTATTTGGGCCAATTAGGACTATGAGCTTGGGTGGTAAATCTTATGCATTTGTTCTTGTTGATGATTTTTCTAGATTTACTTGGGTTCTATTTTTAAGTACTAAAGATGAGGCTTTAGAAAAATTCATCACATTTTCAAAACTAACCCAAAATGATCTTGAACTTAGAATTTCACATATTAGAAGTGATCATGGAACCGAGTTTCAAAATTTAGGGTTTGAAGAGTTTTTGAATGAAAATGGTATTAGCCACAATTTTTCGGCTCCTCGAACTCCTCAACAAAATGGGGTAGTTGAGAGGAAAAATAGAACTTTACAAGAAATGGCTAGAACCATGATTTGTGAAAATAATTTACCTAAATATTTTTGGGCGAAAGCCACAAACACCGCTTGCTATATTGTTAACCGAGTAATGAATAGGCCAATTTTAAAGAAAACACCTTATGAGATTTTAAAATCTAAAAAGCCTAACATTAGCTATTTTCATCGTTTTGGTTGCAAGTGTTTTGATTTAAATAATGGAAAAGACAACTTAGGTAAATTTGATGCAAAAAGTGATGAAGCTATTTTCATAGGATACTCTTTAACCTCTAAAGCCTATCGAGTATTTAACAAGAGATCTTTAGTAGTAGAAGAATCTATACATGTTGTATTCGATGATAACCTCCTTCCAAGGAAGGATTCTTGTGATGATGAATATGATGTAGGAATCATAAATGCCTTTGATGGAGGACAAACTTCAAAAGAGGATGAGATTCCAACAAAAGAAGTGGATACACAAGATCCACCTCTTGAAGCCTTGAAGGACTTGGCTCTTGAGGAAAAGGAATTGAGCTACCCAAGGGAGTTCAACTATGTCAAAGATGGTGAGATCTTGGGTGATCAATCCAAGGGGGCAACCACTCAATCTTCTCTTAGATTAATGAATCATGTTGCATTTATCTCATGCATAGAGCCTAAGAATATAAAAGAAGCATTGAAAGATGATTTTTGGATTATGGCTATGCAAGAAGAGTTAAATCAATTTGAGAGAAGTAATGTTTGGACATTAGTTGATAGGCCTAGTAATCAATCTACCAAAGGAACTAAATGGGTCTTTAGGAGCAAGCTAGATGAGAGTGGTAACATTGTGAGAAATAAAGCTAGACTAGTAGCACAAGGTTACACTCAAGAAGAGGGAATGGATTTTGATGAAACCTATGCACTCGTAGCTAGAATAGAAGCCATTAGGATGTTGCTTGCATATGCATGTTATCATGATTTCAAGCTTTTTCAAATAGATGTTAAAAGCGCGTTTTTAAATGGTTTTATAAATGAGGAAGTGTATGTGGAACAACCACCGGGTTTTGAAGACTCAAAATTTCCAAATCATGTTTTCAAACTCACCAAAGCTCTTTATGGTTTAAAACAAGCTCCTAGAGCTTGGTATGAAAGGCTTTCAAACTTTTTAATTGAAAAAGGTTTTGAAAAAGGCAAGGTGGACACTACACTTTTCATAAAAAGGTATAAAAATGACATCTTAGTAGTACACATTTATGTTGATGATATTATTTTTGGTTCTACTAACGAATGTCATTGCAAAGAGTTTTCTAAGCTAATGCAAGGTGAATTCGAGATGAGCATGATGGGGGAGCTCTCATTCTTTTTGGGACTCCAAATCAAGCAAAAGAAGGATGGCACCTTCATCAATCAAGCAAAGTACGTAAAGGATATGCTCAAGAAGTTTGGCTTGGAGAATGCAAAGCCTCAAGCCACACCTATGAGCTCATCTTCAAAGCTTGACAAAGATGAAGGAGGTAAGTGTGTTGACTCTAAGCTTTACCGTTTTATGATTGAATCATTGCTTTACCTTACCACAAGTAGACCGGATATCTTGTTTAGTGTTTGCTTGTGTGCTAGGTTTCAAGCTAGTCCTAGAAAGTCTCACCTTATAGCCATTAAGAGAATCTTTAGGTACCTTAGAGATACTCCTTGTTTAGGTCTTTGGTACCCTAGAGACTCCATCTTCAACCTTCATTCTTCTTCGAATCTAGATTATGGGGGATGTAAAATCGATAGGAAGAGTACTTCGAGAACTTGTCAATTCCTAGGTAGTATGCTCATATCTTTATTCTCTAGGAAACAAAATAGTGTAGCCTTATCTACCACCGAAGCCGAGTACATATCCTTAGGGAGTTGTTGTGCTCAAGTCCTTTGGATGAAGCAACAACTCTTAGATTATGGTATTAAAGTTGAAACCATACCCCTTAAATGTGACAACACTAGTGCTATATGTTTGACAAAAAATCCCATCCAACACTCTAGAACCAAACACATAGAAATAAGGCATCATTTCATTAGAGATCATGTCCTTAAAGAAGATGTGGTTATAGAATATGTTGACACCTTAAATCAAATAGCGGACATATTTACAAAACCTTTAGACAAAGAGCATTTTTGGTCCCTTAGGAGAGAGTTAGGTCTAACTAGCCTATCTTGACCTTTTAGGACCTCTTTTGTGCTTAAAATTGCTTGATCTTGTGAAATGCCATGTTTATGTGTTTTTACTCCTAATTTCATCCATGCCTATAGCTAGGGGGATTATGTTTAGGTTTGCATATGTTTTTCTTGCTCATTCATGTCATTCATGCAAGTTAGGACTTAGAAAATTTCATTTTATGCACTTTTAGATCCTCATCTGCACTTCCAAGCCCAGGTGTATCGAAACTGGTCCACCTGTTTCGATACGAATGCTTTAAATTTCTATTTGAGAGAAGGGCGTTTCGAAACACCTTCCAAGGGTTTCGAAATGTTTTGGCTACTGCCAAGGGGTGTATCGAAACAAGTTTCGATACAAGTCAACGGGGATTCGATACGGTCAAACCCGTATCAAAACGGTCAGCTGATGTTGAAAAATTGGTCAAACTTTCGTGCCCGCGTTTCGAAACGGTCAACACTGTTCCGAAACGAGTTCGCAGACTGCTTTAAAGAGGCTTTTAATGTTAAAGTTAAACCAAAATTAAAACTCTCCCAACAACCTAAAAACCCTAGAATCGATTTTTCCTATAAAAACCCTCTAAACCTCATTGTTTTTCACCAAATCTTGAGGGCTTTTTCTCTTAAACACAAGTCTAAGCAAGCATCAACAATCTTGTGCAAGGATTTTCACATATTCATCCAAAATCCCAATTTATGGTATATTTTCCTCTTTTTCTCGTTTCTTCAATTTATATTCGAATCTTAGGTTAGAAAATTTTAATTTTGTATAGTTTATGTGTTTTTATACTTGGGTTTTTCAAATCTTGTAAATTTTTTTCAAAATCTTCAATTTTTTGATTCGAATATATGAATTTTCATTTTTATTTTCTTTACTATTTTTTTTTAATTTGTTTTTCTCTTAAATTTTTTTTGTTGTTTTGTTTTTACTTCTTTGTTTTTAAAACTTGTTTTTTAAACCTAAGTGGGATTTATCATTGGATTGAATTAAGAAATCTCATGCATACACTTAAACTTGTTTTTAAATTGCTTGCTTTATATTTTTAGGATGTCTACGGAGAACGTTAGCAAAAAGCATAAGACGGGTCAAACAAGTGATTCGAGTATCCGTCCTAATCTCACCCAGCTGTTTGCCAAAACTCTTCGAACTCAAGAGATGAGGGATCATTTCAACTATGTTAAGGAGTTTGAAATTCGTCGTGAGTGTGTTGTTGACCTCTCGTTCCTTGACTCTGAGCGATTTCTCTTTCGTTACCTCGAGCGTTTAAGAGAATGGGATTTCCTTGTCTTGTTGAGCATCCCAGACATTTGCTACAAACACATGGTACTTCTCTTTTACTCCAATGCTCAATTTAATAATAATGAAGACAATACCGAAGTGGTTGGCCTTGAGTCTTCTATCTTGGGCAAGAGGATTGTCATTGACATCCCTTTCTTAGAGTCTACGTTTGCTCTTAAGAACGAAGGAATTGAGAATGAGAGTCACTTTGGTTCTCACACCGGTTCGGTGCTTACTTTGGAGGCGCACGATAGATTCCTCCATTTGATGGTCTCATGGTTCCTTCGCCCCTCCGGAGGTAAATATTCTCACATTCGTCAAGTAGACTATTTTTGGCTTGAGTGTTTCCGTCGTGGTCAGCGCCCTAATCTTGTTAAGATCATGTTTGCCGAGATAGTCAATAATGGTAAGCTTCGTGACACCGATGCCCTGAAATCCTTCACTTATGGAACGGTTTTAAGTCACATCTTTAGCCAGCTTAATCTTGATTGCACCTACGACTCTCCGGAATCCCGCAAGTCAAAAATTGGTGAGTCCTCTCTCCGTAAGTCCGGCTTTCGCTATGTAAACAATGGGCATCGGGAACGTGTTGATAGGGAAGCACCTCCTCCTCCTCCTCCCGTTGAACCTCAACCCCAAGCTCAAGTTGCAAACAATGAAGCTTTCACGGCTTTCCTTACCGAGTAGTTCAACACTTTGGACACTACCATGTCTAGAGGTTTTGGTGCTCTCGATACACGCTTGCTATCCGTAGAGGATCGTCTCCTTGCCAATGGGAATCGACTCCAATCCCTTGAGAATCAATAATCGGTCATGGACATGTCCTTCTCCACCTTTTATGGCCAATGGATGAAGTTTCGTCGTTCTCAAGTCAAGAGTGATGATGAGTCCACGGATGATGATGGTGACGACGACGAGGCCTAGGTTTCTCATGACATATCATATTAGCTATGAATTTTAGGTTTAAGTTTGCATCTTTATTTCTTATGTTTTATGAACCTATGCTTTTGATTTTATTCGGGATTATGCTTTGAACTTATTGTTGAAGATTTATGTTTTGGATATTTTAATTTTATGAATTAATATTATGTTGCTTATTGCTTATTGCTTAATGATTATTGCTATTAACCCTATCTCTTCTCTATGAGCCTTGTTTCTTATTTTTGATCTAACAAAAAAAGGAGAAGTAATCTAAGAGCAAAAATTCGTTTTAAATGTTTTAAGTGTTTTTAAGTTTTAAACCTTGAATTTAAATCCTTAAATCCTTTTAAAACTTTAAAAACCTATCTTAAATTGAGGGGGAGTTAGAATGTTTTCAAAATTTTCAAAACTCTTAAAAACCTATTTTAATTTTGATATAACTAAAGAACCTAAGGACTAAATTGAAAATGTGAAAACGAATTTTTAAGTCATTAAACCTCTCTACAAGTTTTAAACAATATGCCTAAGTTAAAAACTAAGTTTATCAATTATTTTCTAAGTGTTCTTATAGCCAAAACAGTGATTTTCGAGTCACCATTTCGAAACAGCCTAAGGCGTTTCGAAACAATTTTGAAACTATGAGTCCATGTTTCGAAACGGGTATCGAAACGTTTTCAACACTGCCAACCCGTGTTTCGAAACAAGTTTCGAAACGGCTTAAGAACATTGAGAAACCGTATCGAAACGACATCAAGTGTTTCGAAACGGCTTTAAAATTGATTTGAAAAATATGATCGTTGAATGTTTTTAACTGATTTTTAACAAATCGTTAAGGCGTATCGAAACGATTTCAAGCCGTTTCGATACGATCCTTGACAGTGGAAAAATGTTTCGAAACAAGTTTTGAAACGACTCTTAGCGTATCGAAACAGGTCTAACCGTTTCGATACGGGCTCTTAAATGCACCCCAATGGCTCTTTCTATTTTGGTCTGTTTCAAAACAGGGTCGGGCGTTTCGAAACGGTTGGCTGTAGACTGCATTTATGGAGGGAAGATAACACCCCCAACGGCTCTATTGATGAATGCAACAACCACAACGGCTAGAATTCAATGAGAAGGTATAAAAGGGACCTCTAAAAGCCTCAGCAACAACTATTCATCCTAAAGCAAACATCCAAACATCAAATCCAAGCATTTGTGCCTAAATCCCAATATTGTCTTGTAACCCCAATTGTATTTTTCATTCTTATCATTTCAATTGGGTTGAGTGCTTGTAATTGGGCTACAATTTGTATTGAGAGATACTTCCTTAGCCAACAAATTCTTTGTTTTTAATTGTGTGAGGATTGGGTCAAATTTTGGGTAGAAAATTTGACCAACAATTATAAGGGTTACCTCCTTAGCCTAGAAAAGGGGAAGAGCAATTAGTGGAATTGTTGCAAATCCTTAGTGAAGCTAAGGTAGTGGATGTAGAGTTCATTTGGAACTTGAACCACTCTAAAATTCCTTGTCTACCTTTTTATTTGCAATTTCCACCACCAAGAACTTTAAAAATCCAATTCACCCCCTCTTGGTTTAGTTCGATCATTCGATCCACTCAACAGATCATCTTTCTTGGATATGTTCTCTAACCATCTTCAAGTGTTCTAGCCTTCATAATATAGTTAGGAATGAACTTGTGACCGTTGGTGACTATTGGGATTGAATTGAAGCCGTTGGGGCCTTTATTTCCCATAAGCAGTTCTGGGCAGTAGGGTATCGATACCAGTGTTATCGTATTGGTACGCCCTTCTAGAAAACCAGTCGTTGTGTTCTGAACTGCCTTCAGGTATCGGTACACTTAATAGCGTGTTAGGCTTGTTGTACACTCAAATTGATCACAAAAATCCATCAAGAGGGTTGATTTTTCTCCTTGGATGAATTGGCTAAAAACCGAAATAAAGATGGACAATTTGCACAAGGATTTTAGAGTGGTTCGACTACCCAACCGAGTCTACATCCACTACCTTAGCGCACCACTAAGGATTTCCCAATTCACTAAGAATTCATCCCCTTTTCAAGGCTTAAGAGGAAACCTTTACAACCCTATCTTTTATACAGATAAGATACAACCACTCTAGTTTTTGTCTAAGGCTAAACTAGAACCTCTACTTTTACAAGGGATTTGTTTGGTAAACTTAATACCTCACAAGGTGGGTGTTTACACAAATTTAAGCTCACAAGAGTACAAGGATTTACAATAAATCTCACTCTCTAAAGACTATTTACAAGAGAAATGAAGAGATAAGAATCTGACTCAATTTCTCTTGAACATGTTGTTTGGATGCTGCCTCTCTCATTCTCCAAGTGTTCCATCCTTCAGAATATAGTTAGGAACAAGATTGTGGCTGTTGGAGACCGTTGGGGATGATTTGGAGCTGTTGTGACATTTATTTCCCGCAATAAATGCAGTTCTGGTGATATCTGTTTCGATACACTCGAAGCCGTATCAGAACGCCCTTATTTAGAACTAGCCGTTGGGCCTGATGCAGTGTGCCATATCAAAACACAATGGGCCGTATCGAAATCTCTAGTGTCGTATCGAAATAGCCTGTAATTTAAAAGATCGTTGGGGGGTTTTAGCCATTGGGGTGTTTGCCACGTAGGCGTATTGAAACACTAAAGGGTGTTTCGGAACAACCCCTATCCGTATCGAAATAGCTAAACCATGTTTCGAAACAGGTTTTGGCAGTTTCAAAAAGTATCAATATAGGTTATGCCTGTATCGAAACAAGTACATTAAAAGCACTGGTTTGGCTACTTAAAAACGTTTCAAACATTTCCAAAACCTTTTTAAACATCCTCAAACTTATTTTTCAAGTTGTTTTTGACTTAGAGAGTATTTTAAATTCTTTTCAATTAAGTCGAAAACATTTTTCAATTATAATATCAAAACATATATTTATACAATCTCCCCCGTTTTGATATAATAAAACCAACTTGAAAATTATTTGGGATTCTCCCCCTTAGTATTTTAAAAATTTAAATAAGAGATTTTAAAATTTGAATGAAGTTAAAGCTCCCCCTTATTCTCTTGAAAAATCAAAATTTCAAACCATTTCTCCCCCTTTTTGTTATATCAAAAAGAATTTAAAAGACATTAAGCTCAAAATAACATGAGAGGTTAAATTTTTTTGACACAATTAAAAATTTGGTTTTAAAATTGGCTCCCCCTTACTCAAACATCAATATTAGGCTTAACAAATTATCCAAGACTTTAAAACAAAAATTAGATAACCAAAGAAGAAACAAAATTAAAGCTTTAAGCTTAGAGGTTACCCAATTTCTTCACTTGTGTGACTAGAGCATTTCCTTGATTTTGCTTTGCTTGCTATTTGCTCCAACACACCTACAAAAGACATTTACCTTATTTTTGGTATCCAAATTGCTTTGGATCCATTTACGTTAGTCACAATGTCTTTAGTTCCCTTAGGAACCCATACTTGTCTAACCCTATAAAATTTTCTCTTCTTAATAGGACAAGTATGTAAGGAATGCCCATGATAATGGCAATGTGAGCATTTTGCCATTATGTGACAAGATGAATTATTAAAAACAATTTCTTTTTCTTTGATTAAGCTTTCAAGCTTAACCTTCAAATCGAGATTTTCTTTTTCTAAAATATCTTTGCTTGTTTTTGAAAACTCTAAATCATTTTTTAAAATTTCATTTTGGTTTTCAAAATCCAATTTTGTTTTTAAAAGAAAATCATTTTCAAGTTTAGAAATTATTTTCATAAATTTGGAATTCATGGTCTCAAATTCCAAAAATAATTCATCGAAAACATCTTGTAACTCATCAAATGAATATGCATTTGGATCATTAGAGTTCGAAGATACCTTAGGCTCATCGAGAGCCAAAACACCACCCACCTTTGTATTGGAGAGAAGGTTTGCACAAGATTTAGCATCATCTTTCTTTTCTCCTTTCTTGTTGCCATAAAGCTTCTCAAGTTTCTCCCATATATCTTTGGCACTTTTGCATGTGGAGACTTTCTTGGAAACGACTTCATTGAGGCCACAAAGAAGAATGTGCATCGCCTTGTTGTTTAGCTTTGCCTTCATGTCGTTGGCACTCCTTTGCTTCTTCCTTTTCTTAGGAGCTTCCACATACCCATCTTTGATGATATCCCAAATCTCAAAATCATGAGACTTGATGAATAACTTAATAATGATGCTCTAATGGAAGTATGTTTCTCCTTCAAAGAGCGAAGGACACGAGATAGATCAGCCTTCTTCAAATCTTTCCATAATCTTGAACGGTGGACTACAAGCGATAGATCTTTACTCCCAAATGTTAGTCCTTCATTGGAGACGAGGCTCTGATACCAATTGTTAGGCTTGTTGCACGCTCGAATCGATCACCGATATCCGTCAAGAGGGTTGATTTCGCTCCTTGGATGAATTGGCTAAAAACCGAAATAAAGATGGACAATTTCCATAAGGATTTTAGAGTGGTTCGACTACCCAACCGAGTCTACATCCACTATCTTAGAACACCACTAAGTATTTCCCAATTCACTAAGAATTCGTCCCCTTTTCAAGGCTTAGGAGGAAACTTTTACAACCCTATCTTTTATACAGATAAGATACAACCACTCTAGTTTTTGTCTAAGGCTAAACTAGAACCTCTACTTTTACAAGGGATTTGTTTGGTAAACTTAATACCTCACAAGGTGGGTGTTTACACAAATTTAAGCTCACAAGAGTACAAGGATTTGCAATAAATCTCACTCTCTAAAGACTATTTACAAGAGAAATGAAGAGATAAGAATCTGACTCAATTTCTCTTGAACATGTTGTTTGGATGCTGCCTCTCTCATTCTTCAAGTGTTCCAGCCTTCAGAATATAGTTAGGAACAAGCTTGTGGCCGTTGGAGGCAGTAAAGGATGATTTGGAGCCGTTGTGGCATTTATTTCCCCCAATAAATGCAGTTATGGTGACTGGTGATGTCTATTTCGATACATTCGAATCTGTATCAGAACGTCCTTCTTTAGAACTAGCCGTTGGGTCTGATGTAGTGTGCCGTAACAAAACATAATTGTCCGTATCGAAACGTCTAGTGCCGTATCGAAATAGCCTGCAATTCAAAAGACTGTTGGGAAATAGCCGTTGGGGTGTCTGCCACGTAAGCGTATCGAAAATCCAAAGGGTGTTTCGGAACAACCCCTATCTGTATCGAACCAGCTAAGCCATGTTTCGAAACGGGTTTTGGTAGTTTCAAAAAGTATCGATACAGGTTATGCTTGTTTCGAAACAGGTACATTAAAAGCACTGGTTTGGCTACTTAAAAACGTTTCAAACATTGTTGTAGAGTGTCCATAAGTTCTATATTTTGTACACATTCATGCCCTTATTATTGCTGTTCTTAAGCTCATTTAGGCATATTTAGGTGCATTGCATGCATAATAACAACATTTTCTCTTTTACCATGCTTTTATTGAATATTCTATATTTGGTTAAGAAGAGATACTGTTTAGTGTAGTTTTCATTTTCAGGTGTTGTAGCTGTGTAGAGGAGGAGACGGCAGAAAACCAGGGATAGAAAGGAGTTGTAGTGAAGCAGTTCCAAAGTGCCGCCAAGGATGCCGTTGCCGCAACATTACCGTCGACTACCGCTCAGGCAAAAGTTAAACCGACTTAGTCAAGATGGATCTCGATCGAAAGAGGACAAATTCTTGAGTCTAATGAGCCCAGTCTTGCAATTTTCTGAAGCATGTAGCGGCCTGAAGAGCTGATTGAAGAGGGATAAGTAAAGTGACTTATCTTTACTTGCTGGAAAATGCAACGTCCAAAGAGTCCACATTCAAGTCAAAAAGGAGTCAACATTTAATGTAAAGCTACTTTAAGAACTTCTACTCCAAGGAGGACTCAAACTTAGGCCTAGCTCTATATATACCCATGCTTGTAAGGGTAGATGGCCATTGATTAAGTAGGGAGATAATCCTAGTCTAATTCTCCAATTGGGTTTAGGTTTTTGTATGTAAAGAAGCTGTGAGAAACGGTTGTAATAGTTTAAGTTGTTTTTGCAATAAAATTCTCTCAAGTTTGCTTAATTCATGTACTTCACTTCTTCAATTAGTTCTAAAAGTCCAGTTGAAGAAATCCATTTGTCGGGCACGAGAGTGTCAAACTCACGAAAGAATTAAGCACAGTCTCATCATGACGAGGTGTTGACTAATTCGGCTTAGACATAAGTTAGAATTTCAGCGGCTAAATGGAGCAACTAAACGTCGACAGCTTGTGTTAGCTTTACACTAAGGTTAATAGGTATTGCCTACATCACGCAGTGACAGAATCCTAGCCTAGACTTGGAGTATCTGCCAGACTTGCCGCCGGGACTTCTCTCCATCTCACCTGCCGGGACAACGAAAGTGGCAAGAGCAGAGTTCCGCCGTAGCAGCGAAAGTTGCCGCCGCCTCAATCCGCCAATCACCGCCGACGCAGCAGATCGTGGCAGTGCAAAACAAGCTTAATCTTTACAACGCAGTCTACACACTACTGAGCTACAACTACCTGGCCCAATCTATCACCCCGATCTCTCTCTTTATCTCTTCAATTACTTGTGTTTTTATTTTTGTTCTTTTCAATATTCAGAAATTTAATCGTGCAATTTACTATCTCTTTGTACAGGAAAACACTCATAGAAACTGTTCCAATCCCTATAGGAGATGATATCTTATATACTATAACTTGAGAAGAGTGTGCACTTGCGCTCATAAATAGAGAACACCCAAACGCTCTACAAGTTTTTAGCGTCGTTGCCGGGGATTGGCAACAACAACTACATTTGAAATCCTGCACTTTTACTTTTAGTTTTTGCATTTTAATTTCTATTATTTTATTTTTCAATATATATATATATATATATATATTACGCCTTTCGTTGGTCTTTGGTATGACAAGTGCGAACACAGGACCAGCACTTAGCCGCCAGGGCGGCAAAGACGACAAACAACACCCACCAGAGGAGAAGAAGGGCACATCTGAACGAAGAGCTAAGCACAAAACCCTCATGAAGTGGTTATGTTTGGGAGATGCACAACCCAACATAACCTAATTTTTATTTTTATCTTTAATTTATTTTTATGCATTAGGATTAGATTTAATTTTTATCTTTCTTGAAACTTATTTAATTTTCAGTTATCTTTATTTAATTTGTGCATATAATTTTTTTCAGGTTAGGAATGCAGGCAAGACCAAGAAGGATATAGAATAAAGGAGAGACCCAACCCAGCGGCCAAGGCGGCCCAAGGCAGATTAGCATAACGGCTAGCGGCTTCATAACGACTAGTCGCAACAGCTATATTTGCAACAACTGGCGGAAACGGCTATCTGCGTAACAGCTAGAATCCCGTAAAACACGCCACAATCATTGCCGCCCATCGACAGCGTGCCCGCCAAGGCAGCGAAGAGTAGCAGCTATATAAGGCCAACTATTTTCTCCTCATTCTCCACTTTGCTTTTTTTTTTTCTCTCAATTCTTCTTATCTTCTTTGCTTTCAAGATCTTATATGCGTTATTTTCTTGTACTTTCTTTCTTTTCTTTAGGAAACACAGCCGTTCTCACAACTAAGGCAACATCAAAACCCATAGCCTAGTCCTCCAAGCGAACCATCTAGAGGTTTTTGAATGCTGACGTAGTGGCAACCTATCGGCAGCTCTTTGCTGACCGACAAATATGGGAAGAGATAGGCTTCCAATACACAAGGGAAGAAGGGGATCTTGGCCTTGAGCCTAACATATTTGAAAGGGTCCAAACACTGGGTTGGCATATTTTTTCATGACAGCCAGAGGAGATAAACACCAACTTGGTTAGAGAATTTTATGTCCACAAACCTACCCCGAGAAACCCCTTCATCTACGTTCGCGGCGAGGGTGTCAAGCTCACAGCGGCAACAATAAACAGCTTCTACGAGATAGATATCAAAGGGAATCCACACAAATAATGGAGCTTGGGTTTAACGACATCAGACTGAAAAGATCAAAAGAGAAATCTGCCAGCCCAACGCCAAGTGGCTCACCAGAAAAATAACGGCTCAGTCAACTACCACGACTTGCTGCCAGAGGCCATTCTTTGGAGTAATTTCGTCCAGCGCCGCCTAATTCCCACTTCGCAAGGTTCCACAGTCAACAGGTCGCGGCTGGCCCTAATCCATAGCATAATGAAGGGGTGGCCAATCAACGTTGGGGAAGTTATTCTTGAAGAAATCTATTCCCACGCAACCAAACCCAACTCCAAGGGACCCCTCGTTTTCCCCTCACTCATCACTGGCCTCGACACCAATTTTTGTGTACCGCCGCATCCCAAAGATACCATCATCGCCACCAAGGAAGGCACGCCTGCAGATAATGCAAGAGCCAGAACCTGAAGCGCCATCAACCACCCAGCCTCCGTCTAACCTTGCCGCCACCTAGGCCGCAACGGGCAGTACTGATGCTGCCCTTTCTTCCGCCGTGGTTTTTCTGCTTTAAAGCCTCGTAGAGAGCTGCCAAAGAATTGAACACAAAGAAGTAATCTTTACGAGATACATTGCGGAGGTGCAAGAGGCCTTTGTGGCCTACTTACTAGACCAATATCACGACGCCGACCCAAGGTTGCCAGCCTTCCCATTAGAGTTAGCAGCTTCTAAACCAACCCAGATCACACTTCGACTAGTTGCCACTCCAGCCGCCGCGGACAACGAGGGACCACACATCCGCCCCAAAAGAAGGACCTCGCCCACTTCCATCCAACCATACAACCTCACCTCCTCCTCTGATTCTGAAGAAGAGGAGATCCGGGCAGAAAAAGAGGATGAGACTACTACCGCCTTCCCAACAGCAAAGGAGGTAGCTGCCAAAGAGACAACCTCGGATTCATTGGACATAGAGGTATTTGATTCCTCCTCCGACGAACCAGCCGAAGCAGCAAGGAAAAGGAAGCGACCTGCCAGCGCGACTAAGCCTCAAGGTGAAGGGTATGAAACCGAGCCAGAAGCACCACCTAAAAGACCCACTCCTAGCCGCATCCAGCCACCACGTGGCCAGAAGAAGAGCCCAGCCGCCAAATCTCCCGCCACACGCCGCCTTGTCCTCCATACCTCCTTAGAGTCCTCCTCTGAGGTAGCAGCAGAAACGGAGGGGAACTCCCTTAGTTTATAGCACCTTTTCTTTATTTTTTCTTTCTTTTTATGTTTTCCTTTAATTTTATGTTTTCTTTTTCTTTTTATGTTTTATTTTTCTGTTTTTATTTTATATTTTGTGTAAGGCATTAAGGACAATGCCAACCTTGAGTTTAGGGGGGGGGGGTTAGTCCTCTTTGTCTTCTTTAGTTGCATTTAGCCGCATGTAGTAGCATATGTAAATTCTGCCCTAACACATAATGAAATAGAAAATCTTAGCTCAAAAACTTGTGCCTATGACAGTTAGCCGATTACTCATATTCACACCATACTCAAAAATTTAACTTAATCATGGGAGGAAGCATGAAAAATACTTAGAAGATCTTTTAGTTGCCAATCATTCTTACACCGCCTGTTAAGTGCTGAGTTTGCTTGAGTTCTAAGTTTAACACTACCTGCTTTATTTAATAAAAAATCTTAATTGGATGCAGGTTTGCCACCTCGGCAGCACAGGGCAGCGAAGCACAAAGATGCTTAATACCCTAGAGGTGCCTGAAACATGCTCTAGGAAGGATGCTTAATACCCTAGAGGTGCCCAAAACATGCTCTAGGAAGGATCATGAGCAAGGACACTCCGCTGCTATCAAAGTCCAAGTATCTCAAATTAATTGAAGTGACAGACAATTTAACCCCCTTAGTCCGGCCTAGACGCCTGACCCGAACTACGAAGATTACACGGGGAAAACCAAAGTCAACCCGAAAGTTAACCTTGATTAACGACCCTTTTTTCCCTTTTTATCTTATCTAGATGCACCTTATTAACCTACATGATTAGCAAATCACTTCAACGGAAGCGACACAGCGAACGAAACTCAAATAGAGGTTCAATTACATAGAAACATCCTTTAGGGACCAAAATGTAAATTTCCAAAATTTAGAGGACTTAACAAGATGAAAGGTTACCAATCCATAATTAGTCTTAATATATATCAACATGGTAAATTTCAGCTTACAAAGATCAACCAAGCTCATTTAATTAAGCATGTAAGGTTCAGGGACCAAAATGCAAGAAACAGAAACTTGAAATAATTCAAATTCAAACTTCAACAGTCAGGTGTTCCGAAACGCAGAGACCTATATCGGAACGGTCGTTTCGAAACCAGGTTGACCGTTTCGATACTCGGGTGCGTTCCGAGACCCATATTGAAACACCCCTTTCAGTAGCAAAATCGTTTCGGTACGTCCCTACCCGTTCCGAAACTTCATGGCCATTTCAGGCCTTTGTTCCGAAACAGGCAAGGGCATTCCGATACGCCTTTCCCTACAACAGCAGATAATGCTGGTTTTTCACATCTTTTCATACTCGAATACATTCCGAAACATGTCACAACATGCATACAACATATTTATGTATCATGGATCATTATTATAAAGCCAAAGCTAAAGCATAGCATCAATCATGCAAATAATGAAACTATAGGCATGCTCCCTAGTCCACCAAACCATACAAAGTTAAAAGCAACATTTAAACATAACCCAATCCATAAAGGCCATTTACAACTCAAGGATCAACAACCAAACATGCTCAAAGTAAAAAGGAACATCCACAACCATCCAAAGGTATAAATCCCACCCATTGCCTCCTATTACACCAAGGTAAAGCCACATACTTTGCTAAAACAAAATGCTTGGATTCCCTTGCTTGTGTGCTACCTTAATCTCCTAATTCTCTGTATTGATGGAACAAATGAGCGTAAGCACAAAGCTTAGTGAGGATCGCTAAACAACATTCATCAATGCATGCCACATGACTTGTAAAACCACCACTTCAACACATGCCTTTTCATAAAACATGTCTTCTCAAGAAATCAATGCACCTTATAAACTCATACTCATTTGCAACATTTTAAAACAACAAATAAACCTTTGCCCATGCTTTACCAAGTATCTCATGCATTCTTGCATCATTTACAAGCATTTCATGCTTCACATTAAACGTTAACATTATATTGGCTCACAAGTGATAATCCATAAACCATACCACAAAAGACACAATCGGATACGCAGATTACAAGCGTTGTCCCACATGCTTCATACACACTACCGGACTACACAAGGCTCACACACGAGAGTAACCCTCCATCGTTGTGACACCCATGGTGGAGTATAACGGTAATATCACAACCCCTCAACACCACTCATTGGTAGTTGTATAATTCCACTAACGAGAGCACGAGACACATAACACAAGATCCACACACGGAATTAACATCCACCGTTGTGATCTTAGCCTCAATCGTTAGAGTACTTGGATGGAGTATACGGTACAATCACAACCCCTCGACATCCAAGGCGACTTTATTCACGGTGCACCCAATCCTATAGCCGGCTAACTATATCCGATTAACACAACCAAAAACTATTTCCATCACTTGCAAATATAATCATTTAACCTCATTAATCCACTGTTTTACAAGGATAAACACAATTCCATTTCCACAAGCATATCATGTTTAACATCACCTGCATTTAACACATGAAAACCAATGATCATTTACCTAGTGCATCCTTAACATAATGTCATTAAAATCAAGCAACATTCATGCTTAAAACATGCTTTAAAACAGTAAACAAATCCACACTTAACTCAAGTGCATTTTCATCAAACATAGCACATTTCCAAGAGAGAGATTTCTGAAACACTTACTTTTGAGCTTAGCTAAGTGTATCAAACTTACACTAAGCTCCCAAGACCACGCTCAAAGCGTTACAAAGCAGGAAATTGCATTTCCACTCACCGATACGCGAAGCCTTGCTCGCCGACCCTAAAATAACTCTTTCGGAGCCTCCAACAACACCTCGTTTGCCTCCGGATCAAGATCCCCTATTTTCACAACATCAAACAGAGATCCAAATTACCAATCTCGTTGCTCACCCAAACTACACCAAATTACCCATCCAAGACAACCGAAAACCCAATCGATTGCTTCCTAAACCAAGCCCAGCCAACATACATCACTTCCAAACCATTATAAACATCAAAACACATCTAACAAACAACCTAACCCAACCTTATACCTTCAGCAAGCAAGATTCCACCATTTCACCTCAAAAACTCACTTAAAACAACCAAGAAACTCAAGGATCTCAAGGATTTCAGGATCTATGTTATTAACACTTCATTTTGACATAATAATCAACTTAGAACTCAAATAAAATCACCCAAAATAGAGCTTAACACACCAAGTCCGAAAATTAAGATTTCAACCATTTTTTACAAGGTTTTGATATCCAAATAAAACTATAATGAAAACTCAACCAAAAATAGTATTTAAAAGCCAAATATCTTGGGAATTTCAATAAAGAACTTTGATTAGAGGTTGAGAACGGGATTTACCTCCAATCCTTGCTTTTCTCAATGAATGACAAGTTTTCTTTAGCCAAATCTTGAAAAGCTTGAAAGGATTTCTTGAAAATTGATTAGGAAATGTTAGGAGAGTGTTTGGGAGACACACCTATAAGAAGTCAAGAAAGCAAAAACGAGTGAGGCATCAACCTCAGAGGCTTCTAAAGAGAAGGCATCAGAATAGACATGGACCTGCGAATTGAAATAAAGCAAGAGTTGCTACATCATCCACTAGGACATGTGTTTTTGCTTAAATAGATTTGTTTTAGTTTTTAAGATTATTATTTTGTGCCTAAGTTTTAGTTATCTTGTAAGGACAAGATATTTTAATTTTGAGATTATTTAAATAAATGTTATTCTTTTAATCTCTTATGGCACAACGAATCAATGATCTTTAAACTAATCAAAGCAATAAAATTTATAAGATAAATAAAACAAATGACTAATCTCAAACTTATAAAAAGTATTAAAGTAATTCGATGAGATCAAATTTAAGAATATTTAAAGTTTGATGAACTTTCAAAGAATATGGGATTGTCCCATAATTAAATCCCACAAGTGGAACGAAAAGTCTTTGAAAGAGAATCAAATATGTTAGACATGTTTTGATTCAGAACAAGTCATTTTCAACTTCTTTACACACCAGAAAAACAATTCTCATACTTAATCGTGTTTTTCAAAACTTGGTTCAAAAACGCCATATAAGATATGGACTAAGAATTGTTCTAGAATAACTTTGAAGTTTTAAGGTTGCAAAACTTACATGTTTACAAAGTTCGAACCTTAAAAGCTCCATTTGTTGTTTATCCTAACGAGAACAAAGCGTTTGTTTCTCAAACGAGAGTTTATCTTGAAAGAGATTAATTCTCACAAAGGGATATTATTTCTTCAACTTTAACGAGAAAAAATATTTGTTGCTCAAACGATAGTTTATCTCGAAAGAGAATACTTATCACCAATGGATTTCATTTTTCAACGAGAACAAAATGTTTGTTGCTCAAACGAGAGTTTCTCTCGAAAGAGATTACCTCTCACAAAAGGAAAAAAATGGAATTTGGATTTTGAAGAAATTTTAGAGAACAAATTTATGAACCAAAGATTGAGAATTTTCCACAAATGATCAAGGAACATTGGAACAAAACACAACCACTGTGTTGATCCTTAAGAAAATACCGTATACTTGAGAAATATTGATTTCTCACTATCCGTACATGGAAACACTCTTCTTTTCGGATCAAGATAAAGACTAGGTCTTATCAGAAAGCATTGGTGAGCCCAAAATTCGAGAAATGGCTAAGAGCCATGAGATATGAGATGGAATCCTGTCTAAAACCAAGTATAGACTTTGGTTACCTAAAAGTGTAAAACCTAAGAGGTATGGATGAGTTTTTCAAAAAGGAAAACTCGACATGGATGATAAAACATACAAAGGATGATTCATCGCTAAAAGTTTTCGACAAAACTTCATAGTATAGACTATGATAAAGCATCTTCCTTGTAGCTATGTTTAATCCATCTTAATCTCACTTGCAAGTAGTTACATACCATGATTATGGAATGTCAAAACCGCTTTCCTAAGGGAAAACTTGAAACAGATGTGTACATGACACATCCAGAAGGTTTTGTCACTCCAGTAAACACTTGGAAGGTATGTAAGCTACAAAGGTCTATTCGTAGACTAAGGCAAGCTTCTCGAAGTTGGGATATTCGTTTCAGAAGATACAATCAAAAGTTTTGGTTTATCTAGAAACAAAGGGGAGTCTTGTTTTCAAAAGAGCTAGTGGGAGCATTATTACTTTCCTAAGTATTGTATGTAGATGACATACTCATCAAAAGAAACTAAAGATCACAATCCGTTTTGCATTAATAAAAGATACTGCGAGTTAGCAACATGAGACAATATCTAACTCTACAACATAGGCTGAATGTATTACAGTCGACATAGCAATAAAGAAGGATGTTTGGATCTAAAGGGTTCAGTTCTGAACTAAGGGTTGTTCCCAGCATATTAGATGCTACATAACTATGTTATGATGGAACCTTTGCGTAAGCAAATAAAATCCAGATCTCATCAATAAATCCAAACATATTCTAAAGTGCTTACATCTTGGAGATGTGAAAGTATGCAACATACGCACAAAGTTGATAACTTTGTCAACTCCATGACAAATCTTTTGACACAACATAAGCATGTAAGTTACACTAAACCATATCGTATTAGATACGACAATGATTGGTCGTAGTGCTAGTGTGAGATTGTTGGAGTATGCCCAAAGATCAATCATATGATGATTGAATAGACATACTATTTTACTAGATTTATCAAGTAATGGCATTCCTGTTATTATCATTTGGTATGTTTCTGTGGATCAAACTAACCATTGGATAATAATGTCCATACAATAATACGATTATTGTTAAATAGGATCCTTAGTCGAATATTATTACGGGTATGGACAGTGATAATATATAAAGACTAATATGTGGTTGATTGATAACAAGTGTTGTCATTGACATAGAGATGTCAAAATCAACACATAAGTATTTGTTAGAGAACAACATACTGGATTGACCCGCTATGAGCATGTTTCTTGGGTAATTATGTGACAATCACAACATTGCTCATGATAAACATATGTATAATCCTCAAACATGAGATCAACATGATTTCAACATAAAGATTAACGTATTTTGGCATAGTCAAACGTGTGTCGTAACTGACTACATTATAAAGACTGATGATTGGATACGTGATGACCTATGTAGTGAAATATGGTTGATTAAGAAAGGATTTATCCCTCCTACATAATGGGAGAAATATCTTCGGCAACTTGATTGAGTGAGATTAGAAAATGCATGGCCATGCTCGAATATTATGATATGAGATATCATAGAGATTCGTTTATCATAATCTACTCAAGACATCAAGAAACACTAGATGGACAACGCAAATGTGACTAACCCATGACTTGTGTTCATCTAAGATATAAAGGACAAAAGGATGAAATACATAAATGAAGTTTATTGAGGAATTAGGAAAGTCAAACCATGACTTCATGCAACTTAGGTAGCAATGATGTATTGCTAGATGCCACTCATTGTTTGTAAAATTAGAACAGTTCTAATTTTGCTGCTAACGTTACATGGACCTACAAGGGTCACACCCTTCGAATGAAACGAGAAAAAATTGGAAACCATACTCCCTATTTTAGGGAGGTTGCCGAAAATCCCCTATGGGATGGGGGAAATCGGCAACTCCTTAAATGGGAATAATATTGGATAAATATTGTATTTATCAAATATTATTTAGAGTATGGAAAATATTTAGGGACTTAAATATTATAGAATAAGATTCTAGAAATTTAAATATATATTTGGAATTTATATAATGTATATTTAATTCCAAGTTTATGTAGAATTAGATTCTACATAATTAAAAATATATATTTAAATATATTTAAATACAAGTAAAGATAGAATGAGATTCTATATAATAAAAATATATATATTTGGATTAAATATAATGTATATTTAAATCCATGTTTTATGTAGAATAAGATTCTACATAATTAAATATATATATTTCATTTAATATTATTAAATATAATGTATATTTAATATAAAGCAATTTCAAGTAGAATTAGATTCTATGAATTTTGGTTGAACTTGGATTTAAGGAATTCAACTAGAATTAAGCCTCTGAATACTATTTAAAGGGACAAGGGCTAGCAACCAAATCATCCCTATTCCTCCTTTCAAATTTCGACATATCCCTGAGAATTCCCCTATGGAATTTTCGACAAGTCCCAGATTTCTTATGAGAAGCTGTTCGATATTTTTCTGGTGTTCCTCTTGCCCCCTGGTAAATTCCTGGCGATTTCCAAGTTCGAATCCAAGTCCCGGTAGAACCCCTGGTCGATTTCAGACTCTCTCAGGAATCCCTTGAGGGATTTCGACTTCTCCCTGGAAGGTGTTCAAACCTGTCGAAATTTATCCCTAAGTGTTAGGGAGACGGAAACTTTGTTCGTTTTGTTCGGGTGGACTCTGTAGAGGTCGTTGCGAACCTGAGACGATTCTGGTTTTACTTGACGTGGTTATTCCGACATACCGTCGGTTTCCCAGTTTCCAGAGTTTTAAAAGGTAACTCTTCATCTTTTCACCCCGAATTCGTTCCTGTACATGGATCATGGCTGGATTACGTCAGATTAGATTTTCGTTGCACCACAGGGCGTGCCGACGTAACCCAACAATACATCTATCGATGAGTGGTGTTGAGGGGTTGTGATTGTACCGAATACTCCACCATGGGTGTCACAACGATGGAGGGTTTCTCTCATGTGTGAACCTTGAGATGCTAGTAGAGTGTATGAAGGGTGTGGGACAACCCTTTGTAATCCGTGTATCCGATATATGTTTTGAGATTGTTGTTTATCACTTGTGAGCCAATATAATGAAATGAAATATCATGAGAAATGTGGTTGATTCATATTTTGAAAAGATGCATGTTTTTGTTTAGGCTTAGCATAAATGTGTTATTCTTGGAATGCTTGGAATTTGAGTAGCAATGGTTTGATTGTTGAAAGTTTATGAATCATGTTGCATGATGTTTAATACAATAATTTTGATGTTAAAGTGCATGATTTGTCAAGAGAGGCATGGTGGTTTTGTGCATTGATGATGTTTGTCGTTTTGAGCAATCCTTACTAAGCTTGTATGCTTATTCTCTCTTTGGTAATCAATGCGGATAATTAGGCTTTTGGAGGCAGTATCTTCAAGGGATCACACCAAGACACTTTCTAAAAGTATATTGTGTTCTTGAACTAGTGTAATAAAGGCAATGGGGGTGTCCAATGCAATGGATGTTAATAGTTTGGTATTTTCTGGTTTTGTGCAAGTTTGAGATACATATTTGGACATGTAAAGAACATTTTAAAACATTGTAGGCCCAGGTGTTTCGAAACACCCTTGCCTGTTTCGAGACGGTGTCTTGAAATGGCCTTGGTGTTTCGAAATGGTGAAGCATGTTCTGAAACATTTTGCCTATGTGAACCATCGATCTGAAACAAGCCTGAGGGGTTTCAAAACGTAGCCGCGTATCGAAACGGTCAGCTGCGTTTCGAAATGGTCGTTCCAATATGGGGCTCTCTGTTCCAAAACGTTCAACTGTTGATCCTGTTTTTGAATTGTTCTAAGTTTCAGTTTCCTATATTTTGGTCCATGTTTACCTTGTATGCAATGAGATGGGTTCTAAAGTTCATTTTCAGCTGAGTT
Source organism: Hibiscus tridactylites (assembly GCA_958450335.1). Lineage (NCBI taxonomy): Eukaryota > Viridiplantae > Streptophyta > Magnoliopsida > Malvales > Malvaceae > Hibiscus > Hibiscus tridactylites. The sequence continues at coordinate 57,540,393 of OY288267.1, read as the reverse complement.
TTCACCGAGAAGCATGTAATGAATCTAATTAAAGAATGATAACCTGAATTTGGTAATAATCCTTATAATTTATCAATATTACAAAATGATCCCTACCTTAATTTAGCTATAATCAATAGGCGATTGGGATGAAGTTTTATCCGCTGCTTGTGTACGTACACATAGGAATCTAAGTTGCATCTAGACAAGATAAAAAATGGTCGTTTATTGATGTAAACCTTCTCGGTTTACTTCAATATTCCCCATGTGATCCGTTTAGTTCAGTCTATTGGCCAGGCCGGTCGAGGGGGTTACATTTGGTGGTATCAGAGTTAGGTTACGAAAGGTTGGGATGAAGGTAAGTTGTTGGTAAGTGATTTGTGATGTGGATATGCGTTTTGGTGATATTTGCTTTGTTCAGTGAATGTCCTAAGTATGTTTATGTTAAACGTGTGATAGTGATGTTTCATATGGTGATTGAATATGAATGTGAGTTGTTTAAGATGTTTGATTGGGTTGAATCTTGATGCTTGTGTCACATGATGGTTGTGGTATGCATGTAATATGCTTTATTCTATGTTGTGGGGAAATTGGACTGCCATTGCCTTACTACCTAGTGAACTATTTTAAATTGTTTTTGAAAGTCTTGGAATCATTGTTAAGAGCTGGCCTGATCTTTTGTTTGTTTTACGTTCATGCTTATTGTTAAATAGCACAATGGGACGGAGACGAGAGTTACGATCTGGAACAGTTGCGCTTGCTGAGGGGCAACGTGACCAGGAGAACGAGGTTCTGCCTAGTGGAAATCTACCTCCTTCGCCACCATCACCTGGGGATGGGGAGCTGGAACAATAAGGATAGGCTGGTCCGGTGTTGGGAGATCTGACGCCTTTAGTACAGACGATAACGTGAGCATTCCAGGCAGCTGTTTCCGGAGTGCATGTACAAGCACCTATTGTTGGGCAAGTGGGATTGCCATTGGAGAATTTGAGGAGTCTAGGAGGAGTGGAATTACGCAGATTAACACCTGAGGCATCCGAGGCTTGGATTGCCAGTACGATCCGGATATTGGATCAGATGGGGTGCAATAATGCATGGAAATTGGGTTGCGCAGTATCATTGTTACATGGCCATGAATACACATGGTGGACGACTGCAACCGCTGGATTGGAGCCGAAAGAGGTGGATTGGACGTTATTCCAATATGGTTTTCAGAGAAAGTATCTTGGAGTTAGATACTTGGACGATAAGAAGAGAGAATTTATGTCTCTGGTTCATGGGAATATGACCGTAGCTGAGTACGAGGTCCAGTTCGTACAACTGAGCCAGTATGCTCCGGAGTTGGTGCCGAGGGATAGGCATCGATGCGATCATTTCCGGTATGGCCTGGTGTAGGTTGTGAAGAAGTACATGCTCGCGACTGATTATACAAATTTTGATGTGCTCCTGACTCGTGCCAATGATATATAGCAGAGTTTGGGTCTGACCTCACGTGGGGGTGGTTCCAGTTTGGGCAAGAGAGCTGCTGAAGTTGGCCCTAGTGGTGGGCAGAGCGAGAAGAACCGGGACCGTAGATATCAGCCTACGGCTAAGCGAGGTAATGTTAGTCGAGGTGCACCAGCTCAGGGCAACATGCCGAGGGTTGAGCAGAACACATGTTGGATGTGTGGTTCGTGGGAGCACTTGAGATAGGATTGTCCTCGTGCGGCTCGTGAGGTGAAGGCTTCTTTGGTTTGGGCTAATTCATGTTGGAATTGTGGGTCCGCTGATCACATGAGGCGTGAGTGTCCCCTGTTAGCAGGAGGTGGTCAGGGTCGTGCACCGGTAGTTGCACCGCAGAGAGGCAGTGGGTGCGGCCTTGGCAACTTTTAGAGCAGTGAGGATGGACAAAGAGGTGTGGCCCATGCAGTTGCTGTTCAGCTAGAGGGAGGTGGTCTCGCGAGGGTGTATGCACATCGCGAGGGACACAACGACACCGATGTGATTGCAGGTACATTCTCCTTGCAATCCTTGTCTTTGTTAGCATTGATTAATTCTAGATCTACGCATTCATTTATTTTGAGTGAGCATGCGCATCTGCTTGATATTCCTGTTGAGATGCTAGATGTAGGAATGCAAGTAACAAGTTCTTTTGGTGAGACTATTGTTACAAAGACATTGTATAGGAGATGTCCATTGTCTGTTCAAGGTCATGTGTTCTCTATTGATTTGATGGAATTGCCTTTATATGGTTTTGATGTGATTCTTGGAATGGACAGGTTGCTTGAGCGTCGGGCTGTGGTGGATTTGATGTTAAGTGGGTTACCCTGAAGCTTGTGGATGATTACGAGGTAGTAATGGTAGGTTAGAACATGAAGTTCTTGTCTAACGCAATTTCGGCTCTTGAAGCGAGTCGGATGTTGGAGTTGGTATGCGAGGCATTCTTGGTGTATGTAATGAATCCTGGCAGGAAGGAAGTGCGTGTGCAAGACATACGAACCGTATGTAAGTTTTCGGGTGTCTTTCTAGAAGAGTTGCCTGGGTTGCCACCCAACCGAGATATGAAGTTTGATATAGAGTTGTATGAAAATACGACTCCGGTGTCCATTGCTCCTTATCACATGACACCTAAGGAGTTGAAGGAGTTGAAGCGATCGAGGATTCATAAGGTCGAGTATTTCACCTTGGGGTGTACCGGTCTTGTTCGTGAAGAAGAAGGATGGTACAATGCGTATGTGCATATATTATCGGCAAGTGAATAAGTTGACCATTAAGAACAAGTACCCTCTACTAAGGATCGATGATTTGTTTGATCAGTTTTGTAGTGCTTCAATGTTTTCGAAGATAGATTTGAGGTCTGGATACTATCAGCTAAAGGTTAAGGATATGGATGTACCTAATACATCTTTTCAGACTAGGTACGACCATTATGAGTTCTTGGTGACACCGTTTTGATTGACGAACGCACCAACTGCATTCATGGATATGATGAATAGGGTGTTCCATGACTTTCTGGATCAGTTCATGGTGGTGTTTACCGATGATATTCTCATGTACTCGCGTACCGAGGAGGATCATGATAGGCACTTGAGAATTTTGTATCAAGTGCTATTGGAGAATCAACTTTATGCTAAGCTGAGCAAGTGTGAGTTTTGGTTCAAGGAAGTTGTTTTTCTTGGACATGTGGTGTCAGCTGAGGGTATTTGGGTTGATCCTCACAAGGTTGAGGTGATGATGAGTTGGAAGACGCCTAAATCGGTGACGGAAGTGTGTAGTTTCCTTGGGTTGGCTAGGTACTACCGAAGGTTTGTCAAAGGTTTTTCTAAGATTGCTGCCCTTTTGACCAAGCTGTTGCAAAAGAATGTCCGCTTTGAGTAGACGGATGTTAGACAACAAGCTTTCGAGAGGTTGAAGGAGGCTTTGACGCAAGCTCCTGGCTTGATTCAACCAGAATCGGGTAAGAAGTTTGTAGTCTATAGCAATGCATCATATGTTGGTTTCGGTTGCGTATTGATGCAAGGTGGGAAGGTTGTGGCTTATGCGTCTAGATAGTTGAAGGTGCATGAACGCAACTACCCTACGCATGATCTAGAGCTCGCAGCGGTCGTGTTTGCTTTGAAAATTTGGAGACACTACCTTTATGGTGAAAGGTGTGTGGTTTATACCGACCATAAGAGTTTGAAGTATCTTATGTCTCGAAGGGAGTTGAATCTTAGGCAACAAAGATGGTTGGAGTTGATTAACGATTACGATCTGACCATTGAATATCATCCGGGAAAGGCCAATGTTGTGGCCGATGCTTTGAGTAGGAAGGTAGCTATTGAGTTGAGAGCTATGTTTGCTCGTTTGAGTATATCGCGTGATTATGGCTTGATAGCCGAGTTGGAAGTGAAACCTTCGTTGATTTAGTTAATTAAGGAAAAAACAGTTGTTGGAGGATTCGTTGGTGCCTCATATTCAGGATATAGCTGATGGTAAGGCTACGGATTTCTGCTCTAATGATGATGAAGTTCTATGTTTCAAAAGTTAGATAGTGGTGCCGGAAGATGTTGAGTTGAGGCACACTATTTTGACAGAGGCTCACAGCAGTCCTTTTGCTATGCACCCTGGTAGTGATAAGATGTATAGTGGCTTAAAGGATGAGTACATTTGGGTGGGGTTGAAAAAGGATATTGCTTATTTTGTAAGCAAGTGTATGGTTTTCCAGCGTGTGAAGGCTGAGCATCAGTTTCCTTACGGTTTGTTACAACCTTTGAGGACACTAGAGTGGAAATGGGAAAGGATTATGATGGATTTTGTGTATGTTTTGCCTTTGACACCATCGAAGAAGAACTCAGTGTGGGTGATTGTGGATCGTCTTACGAAGTGTGCACATTTCTTGGCTGTGCATACTATGTATATGTTGGATAAGTTAGCTGAGTTGTATAATGCTGAGATTGTGCGGTTGCATGGTGTGCCCAAGTCTATAGTGTCAGATAGAGATCCAAGGTTCTTAGGAAAAACATCTATATTTTTGGAAATGTTTTGGAAATGTTTACATCAGGCATTGGGTACACGGTTGAATTTCAGCACATCGTATCATCCTCAGTCGGATGGACAGTCAGAACGAGTTATCCAGGTGTTGGAGGATATGTTGCGATGTTGTGCGATTGATTTCCAAGGTTCTTAGGGAAAACATCTATATTTGGTTGAGTTTGCCTATAATAATAGCTTTCAGGCAAGTATACAGGTGGCACCGTATGACGCCTTGTATAGGAGGAAGTGTAGAACGCCTCTTTGTTGGGCTGAGGCATGACAAAAGTTGCTTTCCTTGCCAGATATGCTCAAGGTAACAACTCAGAAAGTAAAGCTCATATGTGAGTGGTTGAGGGCTGCATCGGATCGCCAGAAGTCCTACGTGGATTTAAAGCGTAGAGAGATTGAATTTGCTGTTGGAACTCGCGTGTTTCTTAAGGTATCGCCTTGGAAGAAGGTGATGAGGTTTGGACGTAAGGGAAAGCTTAATTTGAGTTTTATTGGACCTTTTGAGGTTGTGGAGCGAGTTGGTCTTGTGGCTCATATGTTTCTATGTTGCGGAGGTATAGGTCGGATCCTTCGCATGTTATGCCAGTTGAGGAGATTGAGTTGAATCCGGATTTATCCTATCGCGAGGAACATGTGCGAATTCTAGATACGAGTAGCAAGGTTCTTCGTGGCAAGATGATTGAGCTTGTGAAGGTGGTGTGGCGACACCGAGGAAATGAGGAGGCCACGTGGGAAAGCAAGGTGGACATGCTGAGGCAATTCTCGCATCGTTTTCCTATAGGTAAAATTTCGAGGACGAAATTACCTAAGTGGGGGAGAGTTTTAACTCCCCGATTTTGGGCTTAGGTGTTTTGGAATGTCGGGTTGGGCCGGCGGAACAAGTGTCAGTGGTTCGAATAGTTAAAAGGTGGTTTAGGGAAATCAAGGTTCGAGATGGGATAAAAATTTCTAAAATCCTCTAAAATTATGTTTAAGAGGTTCGTTAAATCAATTTTACAATATAGGTTTTCGAGAAGGTACATTTTGGGCAGTGACCAAAATATAAAGATTTAAAAGTTGGGAAAAATGTGTTTTTCATGAAGAGTCAAAATCTTAGAATCTTTAGGGAGCTACTTGACAATTATGCCTTTTCCCTAATTTGGCATATGTTTTAGATGTTTATTAAAAATTAAAAGGCTTTTAATTAATGGATTTAAGTAAGATGGTAGTTAAACGGTTAAAGAAAAATTGATGAGCATTTTTACTTTCTTTTTTTTCACTCAACCAAACACTCTCCATTTTCTCTCAATTTTCTAGAATTTTTTCACTATCAAATCCTCTTTTGATTTCCAACATTTCTTTGTTGATTTCTTTCATTTACTCCAAGTTTCTATCAAGCTAATCTTGCCAAATTAGAGGAGAAGAAAGGATTGGAGGTAAATTCAATGCTAATCCTCTAATCTAGGTTCTTTAATGAAATTCCAAAGATATTTGACTCTCTATTAATGATTTTCATTGAGGTTTTGTTGTTAGTTTGATAAACTATTGAAATCTTGATAGAAAAATAGATTTTAATGTGATTTTCGGAGTTTGATTTAATTGGCTAGTTTGAGATTGTTTCTAAATGAGTTTTGAAAGGTTTTTGGTGTTGAAGTGGAGTCTTAATCATAGAGATCCCGAAATCCTTGAGTTTCTTAATTTTTGAGGTGTTTTTGGTTGAGTTTTTGCGGTTTTCTTGAGGAATCCAAGTTACTGGAGGTATAAGGATGGTTTTAGTTTTTTTTTTGATGTTGATTAATGCCTTAAATGTGTTGGAGGTGTTGGGTAATGGTTGGGCTGAGGTTAGAGGTCAATCGATTGAGTTTTCGGTTATTTCAGATGGGTGTTTTGGTGCTTTAGAGCAGGGTTGCGGGATTTCTTTTTAGTGCTGGTGTTTTGGATGCATTTTAATGCATTGAGCCTCTATTTTAATGTGTTGAAAACAAGGGATAATATTCTGGAGTCAAGCGAAGCGATTTTGGAGGCTTCAGACGATCAATAGTTGCGTCGGCAAGCGTGGCTTCGCAATTCGGTGAGTGGAACTTGGTTTTCCAGCGTGGAAACGTTTTAGAAAAGGTTTTGGGAACTTAATAAGAGCTTGAAACACTTTATTAAGTTCGGAAGTAAGTAAAGTGAAATTCTCTCTCAGATTGTGCTAGTTTTGAACTTTTGGTTGTACTTGATTTTAATTGCATTTACATACTATTTTAAAGTATGTTTTGAATATATGAAATGAGGTTGATGATGCCTCGTGGTTTAAGGATGCACTAGGTAAGTGATCCTTGTATGCATGTGTTGATGCATGAGGTTTGAAGGATGGTTTAATGCTTGATTTATGGCTTATCATGAATGCTTTGTAAAATAGTGAGGTATGCATGTGATATGGATTATATTGGCAAGTGATGTTTTTTTAAGTATTTTTATAAATGAAATCGGATATAGTTAGCTGGCTATTGGATTGAGTGCACTATAAAGAAGTCACCTTGGATGTTGAGGGGTATTGATTGTACTAAATACTCCATCCAAGTACCCTAACGATTGAGGATTGTTTAAGGTTGTAACAGTTGAGGGTAGCTCCCAGGTGCAAACCTTGTGTGTTTACCGTCTCTCGTTAGTGGGTTATACATCTATCGATGAGTGGTGTTGAGGGGTTGTGATTGTACCGAATACTCCACCACGGGTGTCACAATGATGGAGGGTTGCTCTCGTGTGTGAACCTTGAGATGTCGATAAAGTGTATGAAGGGTGTGGGACAACCCTTGGTAATCCGTGTATCCGATATATGTTTTGAAAATGTTGTTCATCACTTGTGAGCCAATATAATGAAATGAAATATTATGAGAAATGTGGTTTATGCATATTTTGAAAAGATGTATGTTTTGGTTTAAGCTTAGCATAAAGGTGTTATGCTTGGAAGGCTTGGAATTTGAGTTGCAATGGTTTAATTGCTGGAAGTTTATGAATCATGTTGCATGATGTTTAATACAATGATTTTGATGTTAAAGTGCGTGATTTGTCAAGAGAGGCATGATTGTTTTGAAAAGCATGAAAAACGATTTTGTGCATTGATGATGTTTGTGGTTTTGGGCAATCCTCACTAAGCTTGTATACTTATGCTCCCTTTGGTCATCAATGTAGATAATTAGGCTTTTGGAGGCATCATCTTCAAGGGATCACACCAAGACACTTTCTAAAAGTATGTTGTGTTCTTGAACTGGTTTTGTGCAAGTTTGAGATGCATATTTGGACATGTAAATGGCCTCTAAGTTTTGGTTTAAGCTTTAAATTGGATTTTGTCCTTTTGGTGCTTTTATTGTTTAGGAAGCAAGCATCTAGTCTCCTTGCTATTAAATATGATGCTATGATGTTTCTTATGCTTCGTATAAGTTGTCAATGATGTATATTTGACTTGCCAACCTGGTTGCGCATGTATCGGGATGGTTTCAGATGGTCTGAATCAAGTTTAAACAACATTTTAAAACATTGCAGACCTAGGTGTTTCGAAACACCCTTGCATGTTTCGAAACGGTGGCTTGAAATGGCCTTGGTGTTTCGAAACGGTGAGGCCTATTCTAAAATATTTTACCTCTCTGAACCATCGATCCGAAAAAGCCTGAGGGGTTTCGAAACAAACCCACGTATCGAAACGGTCAGTTGCGTTTCAAAATGGTCGTTCCGATACAGGGCTCTCTGTTGCGAAATGTTCAACCGTTGATCCTGTTTTAGAATTGTTCTAAGTTTCAGTTTCCTATGTTTTGGTCCCTGTTTGCCTTGTATGCAATGGGAGGGTACTAAAGTTCATTTTGAGCTGAGTTTTCATCAAGAAACATGTAATGAATCTAATTAAAGAATGATAACCTAAATTTTTTAATAACCCTTATAATTTATCAAAGTTACAAAATGGTCCCTAAACCTTATTTTGGCTATAATCAATAGGCGACTGTGATGATGTTTTATTCGTTGCTTGTGTGTGTACACATAGGAATCTAAGTTGCATCTAGACAAGATAAAAAGAAAAAAGGGGGTCGTTTATTGAGGTAAACCTTCCCGGTTTACTTCAATATTCCCTGTGTGATCCGTTCGGTTCGGTCTATCTGTCAGGCCGGGTCGAGGGGGTTACAATATAGGCCGTAGCCCTAGGATCATAGTCTACCCGTACACTGAGCTCGTGAATTCTATGGCATGCCAATTGTCTCCAATACTTCGATCCCAAGGTTTAATAACAATAGTTCGATATCAATGATTCAATGACAACATCTCAATAATTATATAGTCATAGCAATAGGCAATAGCAATAAATACATGTCAATGATTCTACATGTCAATGCTTCAATGGTTTCCATGTCAACACTAACAATACCTCAGACAATAGTTTGATGCAATACTTACCGAAAACCTACCAAATTGGCTTTCAATAATGCTTCATGCAAATTCCTATAAGTCAATGGTTAGTAAATCAACATACAATGATTCGAGATGGAACCAAGCCACTCTTGAGACTCCGAATACACTCATCTTGATAATCCGATGCCCCTAAGGGTCTCAGATGGCGATTCCTTTATTCCTAGCTTTTTATGAAGACGATGGATTAATCTTTTCCACTTCATGAACTAGGAAGAGCAATAAAGAATTATTAGAATCAATATAATAATATCGATAGCTATTCAACAAAGCTTATCTTTAAAGCTTGAAATTAGCCATTCAATGATGAAGAGAATCAATGATTGACTTAGGGATTCAACTTACCCGATCGGTAGCTATGAATTGATGTTCTTAAATCAAGGAAAGCTTAAGCTCAAGGTTCTCAAATGGAGAGGTGTATGCTTAGGAGCTCAAGGTTGAAGACAGTGGAGTTGTGTGCTCATGAAATCTATGGCATGCCAATTGTATCCAATACTTCGATCCCAAGGTTCAATAATAATAGTTCAATATCAATAATTCTACATGCCAATGCTTCAATGGTTTCCATGACAACACTAACAGTACCTCGGACAATAATTCGATGCTATACTAACTGAAATACTACCAATTTGGCTTTGAATAATGCTTCATGCAAATCCCTTTAAGTCAATGGTTAGTAAATCAACATACAATGATTCGAGATGGCCTCAAGCCACTCTCGAGACTCCGACTACTCTCACCTTGATAATTCAAAGCTTCCAAGGCTCTCGGGTGGCGATTCCCTTATTCCTAGCTTTCGATGGAGATGATCGGTTAATCTTTTCCACTTCTTGAACTAGAAAGTGCAATAAAGAATTATTAGAATCAATTTAATAATATCGATACTCCAATAGTTATTAGCTATTCAACAAAGCTTATCTTTAAAACTTGATATTAGTCATTCATTGATGAAGAGAATCGATGATTGACTTAGGGCTTCCAGTTACCCGATCGGTAGCTATGAATTGATATTCTTAAATCAAGCAAAGCTTAAGCTCAAGGTTCTCAAATGGAGAGGTGTATGCTTAGGAGCTCAAGATTGACGACAATGGAGGTGTGTGCTTAATAACTCAAAGATAAAATGTGGAAATGAGTCTCGGTAGAGCAAAAAAATGTGAGAGCTTTCTTTTCGTTCATTTTAAGAGAACTAAGACCTTAATCATTTCCCACCTCACCTTTAGCAATTAAAAAGGTTTCCCTCAACCTAAGGTAAGCTATTTAATAATATTTTATATCTTTTCTTTACCCCTTTTCAAAACTAGACATTTAGATTACCTCTAGTCATATTTTCTAACCAAAATCACGTGGAGGGTGGCAAAGAAATAGGTGAAACATCATCTCATCATTTTCTTTTAATTTTAACCTTCAAAAATATCAAAACGGGTCCGCTATTTAAAAATGAGTGAAACTGTATCGAATCGGTCATACAAAAGTCCAAAAGTTAGTTAACACAGTTATGACCGTATCGGAACGCCCTATACTCGTTTCGAAATGCCTCCCCTAGGTTGTTTCAATACGGGTCTGAATGTATCAAAACGCATAGCTCAAAAACATATATTTAAACATTCTCAAAGCAATCTTAATTAAGGACTTGGTTCAATTAGAGTACTTTATCAACATAATCTATAACAATGATTCAATATTTCAATATTTTAATACCAATACTCCGATCATCGGAATCCAATTTCGACTAGACCGGTTTTTTAGGTGTTACAACTTCCCCCTTAAGAAAAATTCTTCCTCCAATTTTACATGGAATTATGTCGTGATTATTCACTTGCTGATTGCCCCTTACATGATACATCTGTCCAGAAGCTTTAGATTCAGGTTGGTACGTTGCTTTAGATGAACCTTCAGATTTTCCGAATGATCCTTGCCTTGTTCCCTATCCTCGAAAAGATTGAGCAGGGGACGGATCAGTTTTCACAAAAGCGGGCTTGTTAAGGTTCTCTGGGCATTCTCAAATTAGTTGACCTAACTCTCCACAAAAGAAACAAGCACCATATTTCTTACGACATTGCCCTTCAGGGTGTCGACGTTGACAGAAGTTACACTTGGAAATTCTTGTCTCTTGTCTAGAGCCAACAATGCTCACAACGATATTGAAACATGAAGGGGAACGAGCTACAACTTGAGGTTTAGCAAAATACTCGAACTGGGAAGGTTGTGAATACACATTCTGCTCCGAGCCATGATGCTTCCCTTTCTTGGAAGATCCACTAGTTCTTTGAGTTCTTTGTGCTCCCTCCGTAGCTTTAACTATGTTCACAAGATCTTGGAAATCAGTGATGCACAATGTTGTGAACATAGGACGTAACTCATCGTTGAGTCCAGCAATGAACATCCAACACATTTCTTACTCTTTCTTGGTAAATTCAACGCCATATCTATAGTACTTGCGAAAATCGTTGATGTACTGTTCGATCAGCCGTCCACCTTGTTTAAGATGAAGGAAGATGCTTCACCTCTCGACAAGATAAAATTCACTTATGTATTTCTTACAGAATTCTTTAAGAAAGAACTCCCAATTTACGGTATCCTCAGAGATAGTAAGAATGGTAGTCTCCCACCATTGTATAGCTTCATCAGCAAGCAATCCAATTGCACATTCAAGCTTATGTTCATTCGAACACCGTAATTGCTTATTCCAAAATCTTAAGGTATTGTCTAACCAATACTCAGCAATTTCAGGATTGTCGTCATCCTGACCAGCGAAGGCGTAGGCTCGATATTGAGATAACTTATAAATAGGGGCTCGAGAAGGTTGAACAACGGGTGGCTCATGTTGCACAACCTGATTAGCTCTCATCACATTCATAAATTGTTGGAACATGTTAACCATGTTTAGATAACACTCTGCCTGAGCCGTAGGTGCTTCAGGCACCACACCCTGAGCATGAGGGTTCTGTGGGTTCGGAGGATTTCCTCCTCTTATCTCCCCGCCATGAGTCGAGGAGCCAATAGCAAACTCATTATCACGAGCTTCGTTAGTTTGAGACATGTCTATATTATAAAGAGATCAGATTAGTTGACAAGTCACAATACTCAATATAATAACTCCTAGGTGGCAAAGTAACACAACGAACAATACAAACATGTATAGATTTAGTCCAGAAATGACTAAACTCTAGCTCTGATACCACTAATGTAACACCCCCTTCTCGGTCTGGTCGAGAACCGGGTCGGAGCGTGTTACCGGAGAACGATGCTGTGATCGGTGCGATAAAATTTCATTCCAAATTTCAAGTCTTAACAATATTATACCAGCAAATTATTACCGAATATACATCTTAGTCCAATTCACTCAATGGAAAACAATAAATTACCACTGAGGACTATTTCGTAGTTATTACAAGTTTTAGGTACTATTCTGTAAATCTACTAAATTATAGGTCCTTTAATGCAATATAATACACCACAGTGAAATTCAATACAACATTAGCATGTCTGTAAATTTTCATGCAAAACGGTGAACGTTTACTCATCCAATTTAATCATCCTAAACTTAGTGACTAAAATGTAAAACAATGCAAACCTTTAGTTTAAGCTTTATAACCACTTTAACTAACCCTGTATCGAAATGCTCAAGGCTGTTTCGGTACGGGTGAACAATTGTTAACCTTGTTGACTTTCCTCTTCATATTGTATCAATACATGTAAGTCGCGTATCGATATGGTTGACTCTTTTTGACTTTGACTTTGACCAGTTTCGATACGCTATGAACCCATATCGAAACGATGGGTTCCAGAGATAAAATGTTTCGGTACGGCTCTAATCCGTTTCGGTACGCAATGTTTTCTCAGGTTAAATTATGCTTACCCGTATCAAAATGCCATCACCCGTTTCGATACAGCCTGACCGGTAATGATAGATTCTTGCTGGTTATTTTTCATTTTAACTTATCAAATGGTGTCTAAATGCTGTGAAACTTTACACACAACATTTTGACCATAAATTCTACTTGTACGTCAAATTTTAGAGCCATATGAATCCATTTACCCGGTTTTTACAACTTAACCATAACATAGGCATATCAAAAGAGACTTAATACACTTATACATAGACCTTGCCACCAACTAGGAGTTTCAAAGGGGTCAACATACACTACTTAGAGATTGATTGTGACTTGTGCAACGCTTCAACTCCTCCGATCTCGATCCCAAAACTTGACTAACCTGAAATGGATGCAATGGAATGCATTAAGCATACTTTGCCTAGTGAGGTAGTCACAATTACAATGGATGAACATGTTATGCCATATAACATGCTTCAATGATAATCATAATATTAATTATGCAATAAACATGGCAAGCTTCTTATTCACAATAAAAGCATAGTATTAATCAACATATAATCAATGACAATATCATAGTCTCATAGCAAAACAATATCAATAATCAATCATTCCTTGGATCGATTCTCGGTATATGGATAAACGAATTCCACCTCCTCGCCAAATCAATGAATGGTCAACCCACCGACATCGCCAATAAGACCAATACACAGTACATACCTCCACCTCGCTAAATCAATATAGGTCGTAGCCCTAGGACCGTAGTCCACCCGTACACTAAGCTCATGAATACTATGGCATGTCAATTGTATCCAATACTTCGATCCCAAGGTTCAATAATAATAGTTCGTTATCAATAATTCTACATGACAATGCTTCAATGGTTTCCATGACAACACTAACAATACCTCGGACAATAATTTGATGCTATACTAACCGAAATATTACCAATTTGGCTTTGAATAATGCTTCGTGCAAATCCCTTTAAGTCAATGGTTAGTAAATCAACATACAATGATTCGAGATGGCCTCAAACCACTCTCGAGACTCCGACTAGTCTCACCTTGATAATCCGAAGCTCCCAAGGCTCTCGGATGGCGATTCCCTTATTCCTAGCTTTCGATGGAGATGATCAATTAATATTTTCCACTTGTTGAACTAGGAAGTGCAATAAAGAATTATTAGAATCCATATAATAATATCCATACTCGAATATCTATTAGCTATTCAACAAAGCTTATCTTTAAAGCTTGAAATTAGCCACTCAATGATGAAGAGAATCGATGATTGACTTAGGGCTTCCACTTACCCGATCGGTAGCTATGAATTGATGTTCATAAATCAAGGAAAGCTTAAGCTCAAGGTTCTCAAATGGAGAGGTGTATGCTTAGGAGCTCAAGGTTGATGACAATGGAGGTGTGTGCTTAATAACTCAAAGATAAAAGGTGGAAATGAGTCTCGGTGGAGCAAAAAACTGTGAGAGCTTACTTTTCATTCATTTTAAGAGAACTAAAACCTTAATCATTTCCCACCTTACCTTTAGCTAGAAGAAAGGTTTCCCTCAACCTAAGGTAAGCTATTTAATAATATTTTCTATCTTTTCTTTATATCTTTTCAAAGCTAGACATATAGATGACCTCTAGACATCTTTTCTGACCAAAATCACGTGAAGGGTGGAAAAGAAATAGGTGAAACATTATCTCCTCGTTTTCTTTTAATTTTAACCTTCAAACATATTCAAAATAGGCGACCCGTTTCAAAACGAGTGAAACCATATCGAAACGGTCATACAAAAGTCCAATTGTTAGTTAATACGGTTATGACCGTACCAGAATGCCCTATACTTGTTTCGAAACGCCTCACCTAGGCCGTTTCGATACGGGTCTGAATGTATCGAAATGCGTAGCTCAAAAACATTAAATTAAGCATTCTCAAAGCAATCTTAATTAAGGACTTGGTTCAATTAGAGTACTTTAACAACATAATCTGTAGCAAGGATTCAATATTTCAATATTTTAATACCAATACTCTGATCATCAGAATCCAATTCCGACTAGACCGGTTTTCGGGGTGTTACACCGGAAGCACTCTAACTCAAGAAGTTACAAATCCACATGGCTGAAACTTCTACTCGTGCTCTAGCCAAGTTTGGGATAGGCTTCGGAGATAATCAAGACATCGATGTTCCAGATCTCGATAAGATTGCTGGCAAGGCCAAGGCAGATAAAAGCTAGAGGACCATTGTGATATGCTGGAGGGACTCGTTAAAGCTCTACAAGGAGTAGCCAACCATGGTGGCATGGTTGCCTGAGAGTTGAGTTTGGTCACCAATCTGGCGATTCCTCCAAAATTTAAAGCCACAGACTGTGAGAAGTACGACGGGACCACATGCCCTTCGGCACATCTCACCATGTATTGTAGGAAGATGTCCTTGTACTTGGACAACGTAAAACTACTCATACATTGCTTCTTGGAACAATACAAGAGCGTGAATGATATGGTTCCAAATCGACTTGTGCTCTAAGGGATGTAACAAAAGCCCAACGAGAGTTTCCGCCAATATACACAAAGATGGCGTGATGTAGCAGCCCAGGTCCAGCCTCCGTAACTAGAAAATGAGGTCACTCCAATGTTCATGGAAACACTGAATCGATCTTTCTACGGCTGGATGATAAATCATGACACGAAGAGCTTTGATGACATGCTCATGAATAGGGATTTAATATTGGCGACATTCAAGAGTTTGAAACTTGATGGGGGCGAGACGAAGAAACCCTAAAAAAGAAAAGAGGCAGAGGTAAATATGACAAGAACATACAACCTCAATTACTCTCAGAGGGTTGTCATCAACAAGAAAATGCATCTGCTATGGCCGCGACAATGCCAAATCCATCAACTGGTCGAATCTCGATTAGTGGTTCCAAAACACCTAACTCCTTTTTCGCCCCATACCCACCATGGTGTGGCGTTAATGGACGTTGTATCATATCGGGATTTCAGGACACACCATTGTTAACATCACTACCTTCAAGAAAGTTGTAGAAGACCTACAGAAGGTAGGAATGCTATCATTTGATACACCTGAATTTGGGAGTAAACGCAATTATGGAGGAAGATGGTAAGACAGTTAAGAATCACATTTCAAAAAGCAAGGCCCCGCTGAGATGGGTATGGGAGAAACTGATAGAGGCCGAAATGATGGTTAGTAGTCCTTGCTACAAGCATGATGAAGAACACAAGATCCAACTTTGTCTAGAGTTTAGGCACCTGGTCCGAACCATGTTGGATAACAGAGAACTTGAGTTTTTCGAGAGAAGAGATATGCACAACCGAGTCGAAGTATGCTTGTCGAAAGAGTCTCCGTCGAAAAGAAGTTTGCTAGGATAAAGCCTTTTGTGATCAGGATCAAAGCCCGAAGTGAAGAGTTACCTAAGAATGTGGTTCGACGATTAGTGATAACAGCGCCAACCCCTTTTCCCTACAAAGACAGTAAGAAAGTGTCATGGAACTACGCTTGCACTGTTGGGGCTTAAGAAGGATCAAAGCTAGTTGAAAGCAAACCATTAGAAGAAGATTTTAATGACGTGGGCCACTTTACGAAGAGTGGCAAATATTATTCCTTACAAGTGGCCGAAGATAGAGTGCGGCCCAGAGGAAGGCCATATTTGATGAGCCTGAAAATAATTTCTACAAGGAAAAACCCCCAGAATACCTTTATCCCGTGAAGGAATTAGAGGTCCAAGAATTCTTGAAGATTTTGAAACACAATGGATACAATGTGCTGGAGCAACTACACAAGCTCCCGACTTGAATTTCGATGTTATTAGTGTTTCTAAGCTCCAAGGGACATTGTGACACCTTACTCAAGGTTTTCAACTAGAATTTTGTACCAAAAGAGATAACAACCGACTGGATGGATAGGTTGGTCAGCAATATCGTTGTTGACAATTTCATCTCCTTTTAGTGATGAGAACATTCCCAAAGGAGGGAGAGGCTTGTACAAGGCCCTCAACATTTCAACTCACTGCAAAAGACATATGCTACTGGAAGTCCTAATCGATAACGGCTTGGCTCTGAACATCTTTCCCATGGTGACCCTGAAAAATCTACCAGTCGATACTTCCCACATGAAGACATATCAGAACATCGTGAGGGCCTTTGATGGAAGCAGAGAGATGTGCTTGGAAAGATGGAAGTGCCACTGTAGATTGGGCTATCCACCTTTGATGCTGACTTCGTACTAATGGACATAAAGGCGACATATAGTTTCTTGTTGGGGAGCTCTTGGATCCACGCAGTGGGAGCAGTCATGTCCTTACTGCATTAAAAGCTGAAGTTCATGGTAAACAGCCAATTAGTAATCATTGGCACTGAAGAGCAGATCATCGCCTCCATATCAACCGATGCTCCATATATTGAGGTTGAGCAGGTTCCCTAGAATGCTCCATCAGGACATTCAAACTTGCCAATGCGACCTTTGTCACGGAGGGAAGTAAGGTTCGCAACCCAGGGCTATCCAAATGCGCCAGAATACAAGTAAATAAGACCCTAGGTAAAGGGGCTGAAGTTGGCAATGGTTTCGGGAAACATTTTGGGTTAGGATTCAAGCCCAGCACCATGCAAAGAAGAGTTGCTATGAGGAAGAACAAGGAAAGGAGGGAAGCGAGATTAAATGGGGAGGAAGTTGTGTGGACCCAATAACATTTCCACCACTAAACTACACATTTGTGTCGGGAGGGTTCATGAGTCCCGATGTGACTGAAACCGAGAAGGAAGAGGATGACATAATGAATATGTTCGGGAACTTGACCTTTAACGTCATGATAGAGGAAGATGAAGAGGGCATATACCTGTCTATGATTTGCCCGTTTGAAGAGATAAATAATTGGACTGTAAAAGAACTTCATGTAGTTTTTAAATCAAGTTCAGAGTATTTCCTGAAACTAACCCACTATCATAGCCGGAGGGAAATTGGGTATGTTTTGTAAATGGCCTTTAATAAACCATTTGGTTCCCTAATAATTAACGAAGCATTTTCAGTAAATTTTGTGTGGCAAACATGCATTCATATCGAAACAAAAAACAAAAAAAATGAACCAAGGCAAAATAAAACAAGTAAATAAGTCATTCCATTCATTCATTTTCCAAAAAACAATGTATATATCCCCGATTCTTTCGTTTTTAGGTGTCCGAATATCAATGCCATAAGTGACCTTGAGTTCGACATGCAAGTTTGTTGAGTGGATCGAAAGATCGATATTTACCAAGAGGGGGGGTGAATTGGAAATTTGAAGGATTGTAGTGGAAATTGGCAAATTAAAATTGAAGAACAAGGAATTTAGAGTGGTTCAAGTTCCAAATGAACTCTACATCCACTACCTTAGTCTCACTAAGGATTTGCAACAATTTCACTAAATTGATCTTCCCCTTTTCTAGGACAAGGAGGCAACCCTTTACAATATAGGTTGATTTTTCTACCCAAAAATCAACCCAACCCTCACACAAGAGAACAAAGGAATTTGTAGGCTAATTAGGTATCTCTCAATACAAATGATAGCCCCAATACAAGCACTCAACCCAATTTTACAAAATATAAATGAAGAACACAAATTGGGATTTTACACAAATTTGGGATTTTTGCTCAAATGCTTGAATTTGATGTTTGGATGTTTGCTTGAAGTTCAATAGTTGTTGCTGATGCTTTTGGATGTCCCTTTTATACCTTCTCATTGATTTCTAGCCGTTTGAGTGGTTGGAGAAGTAAATGGAGCCGTTGGAACCCTCTCTTACCACCATAAATGCACCTTTGCAGCTACGAGTATCGGTACTCGGGAATGGGTATCGATACCTGTCTCAGAAAAGAAAGAGCCGTTGCATGCAATTAATAGGGCGTATCGATACGCACGTAAGCGTATCGGTACGGGGTATCGAAACGGCAAAGGCCGTATCGATACCTTTTTCTGAACTTAGCTCACTGTCAAAACGCGTATCGATACGGGGGTTAGGCGTATCGATACCGGTCAACGGCCTTTTAAAATTTGGTTACCAACCAACTGACACCAACGGTCATATTTTTAAACCGACTTAAATGCTTTAAAATTCTTTAAACCAGTATCGATACTGGTGTTACCGTATCGATACACTCTTTCAAACTCTTTGAAGTTTAACACAGGGCGTATCGATACGAGGGTTTTCCGTATCGATACGTGTTTCGACAGTAGCCAATTTTGGCAAAAAGGTATCGATACGCCTCAATGGGTATCGATACTCTATGACGATTTTCAATAAATTTGGCTTGGAACACTTAGAAAATATTTTGAGTTTGAGTTTTACAAATCAGTTTTAAAGTGTTGGTGTTTCAAAACTTGTTAAGAGACTTGTAAAAACAATTTTAAGTTTTTCAAATTGATCCTTAAAGATCTAGTTATATCAAAATCAAACATAGGTTTTACAATCTCCCCCTTTTTGATATAACAAAACCAAAACTTAAAATTTTGACACTTTTGAATAACCTTTACAAAGTAACTCCCCCTTAATATAAGCTTGGTAACCTTTGAGTTAAAATCAAAATATTTTAAAGATGTGAGCAAGTTTCTTCTCCCCCTTTTTGTTAGATCAAAAATGCATGGAGACAATAAAGTGCATAATGAAATCAAAGGTATAATAATAATAAGCAACATAATTTTATTCATCATAGCATAAGAAAATCCAAACGAAAACAAACAAGAAATCAAAGCATAGGTTTTTAATCCTAAAACAAACTTAGTCCTAAAAACAGAAACATAGGTGCATAAAAATAGAAAATCCTAGATGATTATGAATGATATGCAAGAAGAGATGTCTAGGCATTGTCTTCGTCGTCTTCATCATCTTCATCATCATCGACCATAGGCTCATTGCTCCGCATGCTATTACGCCATTCATCATGGAAAGCGGCAACGGAAATATTCAAGGAATTGTGCTCGCTTTCAAGGGATGTAAGGCGATTCTCCATACCCGTCATCCTTGTATCGAAGGTGGTTTCCATGGAGGTTAGACGAGTGTTCATGTCCGTGCGTAGCCCGGTAAATTGCTCATTGAGATATGTCATGAAAGCATCCAAATTGGGCTGTGGGACTTGAGGAGCCGGAGGAGCTTGAGGAGCTTGTTGTTGTTCCAATGCGGCTGCGGCCTCGGGTGGAAGTTCGGAAAGACGTAACCAACTTCCATTAAAGTAATGGAACTTTCCCCGAGCAAGGGATCGCTCATCAATAGGATCGGTAAGAGGAGATGCAAGATCAAATGAGCAATCAATATCCTTTTTGATAAAATAGTAACTTAAAGCCGTACCGTAAATAAAGGATGTGATGAGAGAGGTTTGGCGATTTTGAACATGATAGGCGATCTCATCGAACATGATTCGAGCTAGGTTTGGGCGCTTTCGTTGACGGAAACAACGGATCCAAAAATCATCCACTTGACGGATGGTAGAGTATTTGCCACCGGAGGGACGTAACCACCAAGACACCATCAAATGTAGGATTCGATTGTGAGCATTGAGGACGGTTACGGAACCACTGAGAACATGGCCCAAGGCATTCTCATCATTTAAGCCTACATCCTCTAACTTAAAAACCTCACAAATCCCTTTGACATCGAGAACGATTTGCTTCCCCATGAGATAAGAGCGGATGGCAACAATTTCCCCATTGCGAGAAATAATTTTGGCATTAGAATAGAAAATTAAAACCAAAAGACGATAGTAAATACCGGGGATAGAAAGAAACTCCATGAATTTCCAAGTGCGAAGCAATGGAAGATATTCAAACTTGAAGCGCTCGGAGTCGAGAAAAGGAATGGAGACGACCCTTTCCGCACGAATTTTGTAGTACTCAAATTGGCGAAAATAGGGAAGACCCGCGGAAGTTTCAAAGGATTTGTTATAAATTGTAGCATAATCCGGGCGTGCAACCATTTCGGGAGTTGAAGATTCACCGGCATGAGTAACCCTTGGTCGCTTCCTCGAATGTTCTTTAGGTGCCATAATCTAAAAGAAAATTAAAGAAGGTTTCTTCAATTTGAGTAAAAAAAACAAGGTAAAAAGATTTTAAAAAAATTTTTTGAAAAGCAAAGAGATTTAAGAAAACAAAGAGAAAAAAAAACAAAAGAGAATAAAAAGAAGAGATTACCTTGAAGGAAACTTTGAAGATTGAAGAAAAACTTGAGAGAGAGCACAAAACTTTTCTTGTTGCAAGAATTCTTTTAGAATTGAGTTGTAGAGTGGAAGATATGAAGGAGGAAGGGCCTTTTTATAGCCAAAAAACGGCTAGGGTTTGTTAGGGTTAAAGAGTTTTAATTTTGGTAAAATTAGATCTCATTTAAGACTGATTTAATGCCATCTGCGCGATAGGGTATCGATACTCCTGAGGGGGTATCGATACGGGGATAAAATTGTCTTTTCTCAAAAATGCCCGTTGGAAAGTCGTATCGAAACGGTGGGGCCCGTATCGAAACGACCTGTATCGATACGATTTTAAGCGTATCGATACCTGTGAAGCGAGGAAAAAAATCTGGGAAACAAGATGAAGAACACGTATCGATACGCGTATCTCCGTATCGATACCATATGAAGCGAGGAAAATTCTGGGAAACAAGATGAAGAACACGTATCGATACGCGTATAGCCGTATCGATACCATATGCCCAGAATGACCTATTTGGTTCTAAGAACAACCAAAGGCTCGAACTTAACACCTCCTAAAAGTATGCAAATGATGAATGAACAGTTCTAAGCATGTTTTAACAGAAGCGTACTCCCCCTAACTATAGGCATGGATAAGATTAGGAGTTTAAACACATAAACATGGCAATTTCACAAAATCAAGCATTTTAAGCACAAAAGAGGTCCTAAAAGGTCAAGATAGGCTAGCTAGACCTAACTCTCTCCTAAGGGACCAAAAACGCTCTTTGTCTAAAGGTTTTGTAAAAATGTCCGCTAATTGATTCAAGGTGTCTACATACTCTATAACCACATCTTCCTTAAGGACATGATCTCTAATGAAATGATGCCTTATTTCTATATGTTTGGTTCTAGAGTGTTGGATGGGATTTTTAGTTAAGCATATTGCACTAGTGTTGTCACATTTTAGGGGTATGGTTCCAACTTTAATTCCATAATCTAAGAGTTGTTGTTTCATCCAAAGGACTTGAGCACAACAACTCCCTAAGGATATGTACTCGGCTTCGGTGGTAGATAAGGCTACACTATTTTGTTTCTTAGAGAACCAAGATATGAGCATACTACCTAAGAATTGGCAAGTTCCCGAAGTACTTTTCCTATCAATTTTGCAACCCCCATAATCCGCATCCGAATAAGCATGTAGGTTGAAGGTAGAGTCTCTAGGATACCAAAGGCCTAAACAAGGAGTGTCTCTAAGGTATCTAAAGATTCTCTTAACGGCTATAAGGTGAGACTCTCTAGGACTAGCTTGAAACCTAGCACACAAGCAAACACTAAACAAGATATCCGGTCTACTTGCGGTAAGGTAAAGCAAAGATCCAATCATAGAACGATAAAGCTTAGAGTCAACACACTTACCTCCTTTATCATTGTCAAGCTTTGTAGATGAGCTCATAGGAGTGGCTTGAGGCTTTGCATTCTCCAAGCCAAACTTCTTGAGCATATCCTTTATGTATTTTGCTTGGTTAATGAAGGTGCCATCCTTCTTTTGCTTGATTTGGAGTCCCAAAAAGAATGAGAGCTCCCCCATCATGCTCATCTCAAATTCACCTTGCATTAGCTTAGAAAACTCTTGACAATGACATTCATTAGTAGAACCAAAAATTATATCATCAACATAAATTTGAACTACTAAAATGTCATTTTTATACATTTTTATGAAAAGTGTAGTGTCCACCTTACCTTTTTCAAAACCTTTTTCAATCAAAAAGTTTGAAAGCCTTTCATACCAAGCTCTAGGAGCTTGCTTTAAACCATAAAGGGCTTTGGTAAGTTTAAAAACATGATTTGGAAATTTTGAATCTTCAAAACCCGGTGGTTGTTCCACATACACTTCTTCATTTATAAAACCATTTAGAAATGCACTTTTAACATCCATTTGAAAAAGCTTGAAATTATGATAACATGCATATGCAAGCAACATCCTAATGGCTTCCATCCTAGCTACGGGTGCATAGGTTTCATCAAAATCTATTCCCTCTTCTTGAGTGTAACCTTGTGCTACAAGTCTAGCTTTATTTCTCACAATGTTACCACTCTCATCTAGTTTGTTCCTAAAGACCCATTTAGTTCCTATTGTAGATTGATTACTAGGCCTATCAACTAATGTCCATACATTACTTCTCTCAAATTGATTTAACTCTTCTTGCATAGCCATAATCCAAAAGTCATCTTTCAATGCTTCTTTTATGTTTTTAGGCTCTATGCATGAGATAAATGCAACATGGTTCATTAATTTAAGAGAAGAACGAGTGGTTACCCCCTTGGATGGATCACCCAAGATTTCACCATCTTTGACATAGTTCAACTCCCTTGGGTAGCTCACTTCCTTTTCCTCAATAGCCAAGTCCTTCAAGGCTTCAAGAGGTGGATCTTGTGTGTCTTCTTCTTTTGGTTGAATCTCATCCTCCTTTGAAGTTTGACCTCCATCAAAGGCATTTATGATTCCTACATCATCATCATCACAAGAATCCTTCCTATGAAGGAGGTTATCATCGAATACAACATGAATAGATTCTTCTACTACTAAAGTTCTTTTGTTAAATACTCGATAGGCTTTAGAGGTTAAAGAGTAACCTATAAAAATAGCTTCATCACTTTTTGCATCAAATTTACCTAAGTTATCTTTTCCATTATTTAAAACAAAACACTTACACCCAAAAGGGTGAAAATAGCTAATGTTAGGCTTTTTAGATTTTAAAATCTCATAAGGTGTTTTCTTTAAAATTGGCCTAATCATTACTCGATTTACAATATAACAAGCGGTGTTTGTGGCTTCCGCCCAAAAATATTTAGGTAAATTATTTTCACAAAGCATAGTTCTAGCCATTTCTTGTAAAGTTCTATTTTTCCTCTCAACTACCCCATTTTGTTGAGGAGTTCGAGGAGCCGAAAAATTATGGCTAATACCATTTTCATTCAAAAATTCTTCAAACCCTAAATTTTGAAACTCGGTTCCATGATCACTTCTAATGTGTGAAATTCTAAGTTCAAGATCATTTTGGGTTAATTTTGAAAATGTGATGAATTTTTCCAAAGCCTCATCTTTAGTACTTAAAAAGAGAACCCAAGTAAATCTAGAAAAATCATCAACTAACACAAATGCATAAGATTTACCACCCAAGCTCATAGTCCTAATTGGCCCAAACAAATCCATATGAATTAATTGTAAGCATCTACTAGTAGAAACATCATTAATGGATTTAAAGGAAGACTTATGTTGTTTACCCTTAGAGCATGTATCACAAATTTTGTCATTTGAAAATTTAATTTTGGGCAAACCTCTAACTAGATTTAGAGAGACTAGTTTTTCCAAAACACTAATGCTAGCATGTCCTAGCTTCCTATGCCACAACCATGCATCATTTTCATTTTGAGCAACTAAACATGCATGAGATGTATGTATGTCATCTAAATGCACCATGTATATGTTTCCTATGCGATGACCTATGAGCATAATATTATTAGATTTAATGTCAACAATTTTGCATCCATTTTTATCAAATAAAACATTAAATCCTTTATCACACAATTGACTTATGCTCAATAAATTATGTTTAAGACCATCGACATATAAGACATTTTCAATGAGAATGGTAGAGTGATTACCTATGGAGCCAATACCTTTAATGTGGCCTTTGGAGTTGTCACCAAATGTTACTACTCCTCCACTTTTTGGCTTTAAATCCATGAATCGACTCTTGTCTCCGGTCATGTGTCTCGAGCATCCACTATCAAGGTACCATGAGTTTTGACTTTGTGCTTTGGCCTTGTAGCAATGCTGCCCCTACAAACAAAGATATTAAACCTTGGTTTTTGGTACCCAAATCATTTTGGGTCCATGAGTGTTAGCTCCCAAAACCTTGGTTCCCTTAGGAATCCAAGATGACATAGCAATAATATTATTAGATTTTACAAGTTCCTTAGGAACCCATACACTTCTAATTCTTTGAGCTCTACTATGTCTAGGGTAGCTACCTTGTTTGTAGTAATTAGTCCTTTTCTTAGGTTGGTGTGTTCTAGAGGATTCTCCTACTTCATGTTTGACACTACCAACATTTTTTAAGGACTTTTTGAGCTCATTTAGCTCACCTAACACCTTTTGGTGTTCACTATTGCATTGAGACAAAAGATTATTAAGATCAACATTTTCATCTTGAAAGAATTTAAGTTCATCTTTTAATCCTAAAATCTTTTTCTCAAATTTAGAATTAGCTTGAGTGAGTGAGTCATTTTTCTCATTTAGATCTAAAATGATTTTCTTGTTTTTAATGACCGACTCTTTAAACTTCTCAACTAATTCATCATATACCTCTTGCAACTCATCATATGCATCATTTAATTCTTCATATGAAAAATCTAAAGTAGATGAGTTAGAGGTTACCAAGGAGGAATCTTCCTCAAGTGCCATGAGACAAAGGTTGGCCACTTCTTGTTCGTCATCCTCCGATGACTCCTCATCACTCCGAGTAGCAAGCTTGGCTTTGAGTTTCTTCTTCTTCTTCTCAAAGCCCTTCTTCTTGAGTTGAGGGCACTCCGAACGGATGTGACCGGATTGTTTGCACTCATAGCAAATGATGGGATCCTTCCCTTCTTCTTTGTTCCTTCCTTTGAAGTCCATCTTTCTTTGGATTTTTCTTCCTCGGTTGGACCTCATGAAGCGTGAGAATCGTTTGGCTATCATAGCCAATTCTTCGAGTTCATCCTCCTCACAAGATGAGCTCTCATCAAGTTGTGAAGCTTTAGCCTTGAGAGCTATTCCCATCTTCTTCTTCTTTTCAACTTCAATTTTCTCTACTCTTTTCTCTTCTTTCTTTTTCTCATCTTCCCTTCCTTGCTTCATGATCTCATGAGTAAGGAGAGAACCCACAAGCTCATCAAGCTTTAATGTCTTCAAGTTTTTTGCTTCGATGATGGCGGTTCTCTTCCCATCCCAAGCTTCGGGAAGTGAATATAGTAGCTTCCGGACAAGCTTGTCTTCCGGTATGATCTCTCCATAGCCCTTTAGCCCGTTGACAATTGTGGAGAATCGATCAAACATCTTTGACACCGTCTCATCGGGCTCCATCTTGAAATTTTCATAACTAAGATTGAGAAGTCCAATCTTAGTTTCCTTGACATCATTGGTGCCTTCATAAGTGGTCTCAAGTGTGTCCCACACTTCTTTGGCATTTTCAATGGAAGAGACCTTTGAATAGATGTCCGGACCGAAAGCACAAAAAAGCATGTGGAGAGCTTTATCGTTGACTTGAATCTTCTTCCTCTCCTCTTCACTCATTTCGGCTTTCTTCTTCAACACCATCTTGCCTTCACCATCTTGCTTCAATGGAATGTATGGCCCATCCTCAATGACATCCCATACAAGGTAGTCACTTGACTTGATGAATAGCCTCATTTTGTTCTTCCAAAAGGAGTAGTTGTCACCATTGAAGAAAGGAGGCTTGGTGGTTGATTGTGACTCGTACATGCCAGAACCGGAGGTTGAAGCCATCTCTTGATATTTTGATGATCACACTCTTCCAAGGATCTCCTCTTGTGGTTGTTAATCCTCAAAGAGTTAGGCTCTGATACCAATTATTGAGTGGATCGAAAGATCGATATTTACCAAGAGGGGGGGTGAATTGGAAATTTGAAGGATTGTAGTGGAAATTGGCAAATTAAAATTGAAGAACAAGGAATTTAGAGTGGTTAAAGTTCCAAATGAACTCTACATCCACTACCTTAGTCTCACTAAGGATTTGTAACAATTTCACTAAATTGATCTTCCCCTTTTCTAGGACAAGGAGGCAACCCTTTACAATATAGGTTGATTTTTCTACCCAAAAATCAACCCAACCCTCACACAAGAGAACAAAGGAATTTGTAGGCTAATTAGGTATCTCTCAATACAAATGATAGCCCCAATACAAGCACTCAACCCAATTTTACAAAATATAAATGAAGAACACAAATTGGGATTTTACACAAATTTGGGATTTTTGCTCAAATGCTTGAATTTGATGTTTGGATGTTTGCTTGAAGTTCAATAGTTGTTGCTGATGCTTTTGGATGTCCCTTTTATACCTTCTCATTGATTTCTAGCCGTTTGAGTGGTTGGAGAAGTAAATGGAGCCGTTGGAACCCTCTCTTACCACCATAAATGCACCTCTGCAGCTACGAGTATCGGTACTCGGGAATGGGTATCGATACCTGTCTCAGAAAAGAAAGAGCCGTTGCATGCAATTAATAGGGCGTATCGATACGCACGTAAGCGTATCGGTACGGGGTATCGAAATGGCAAAGGCTGTATCGATACCTTTTCTGAACTTAGCTCACTATCAAAACGCGTATCGATACGGGGGTTAGGCGTATCGATACCGGTCAACGGCCTTTTAAAATTTGGTTACCAACCAACTGACACCAACGGTCATATTTTTAAACCGACTTAAATGCTTTAAAATTCTTTAAACCAGTATCGATACTGGTGTTACCGTATCGATACACTCTTTCAAACTCTTTGAAGTTTAACACAGGGCGTATCGATACGAGGGTTTTCCGTATCGATACGTGTTCCGATAGTAGCCAATTTTGGCAAAAAGGTATCGATACGCCTCAATGGGTATCGATACTCTATGACGATTTTCAATAAATTTGGCTTGGAACACTTAGAAAATATTTTGAGTTTGAGTTTTACAAATCAGTTTTAAAGTGTTGGTGTTTCAAAACTTGTTAAGAGACTTGTAAAAACAATTTTAAGTTTTTCAAATTGATCCTTAAAGATCTAGTTATATCAAAATCAAACATAGGTTTTACAAAGTTGATTTCGAATAGCCCACGTGTTTAGAAGAGGTTAGAGACTATGACGACGATGATGAATGTGATCTACATGATGACTTGTTATGACTAATAGAGAGTGATGAAAAACAAATTCTTCCGCACAAAGAAGAGTTAGAAAATTTGAATCTCAGGACCGAGGTAGAAATATGAGAGGTGAATATCGACACCACTATCACGATAGAAACACGACAGAGTCTAATCAAGCTTCTACAAGACTACCAGGATGTGTTCACCTGGTCATATCGAAACATGCCTGGTTAAACACCAATATTGTGATGCACCAACTACCTATAAAACCTGAATGCAAGCCCGTGCAACAGAAAGTCCAAAGGATGAGACCTGAGATACTCCATAAAATAAGAGACGAAGTGAAAAAAAACAACAGGACACTAGATTTCTACAAGAGGCGAGATATCATGAGTGGGTAGCCAACATAGTCCTAGTACAAAAGAAGGAAAAAAAAGTGTGCATGTGCATTGGCTATAGCGATCTTAACGGGGCAAGCCCTAAGGAAAACTTCCCTTTGAAGCACATTGATACTTTGGTGGACAACACAACAGGACATTCCCTATTCTCCTTCATGGATGGTTTTTCGGGGTATAACCAAATAATGATGTTTCATGAAGATATGGAAAAAATCACATTTGTAACATAGTGGGGAACCTTTTTCTACAAGGTGATGTCATTCGGTCTGAAGAATGATGAGGCAACGTTCCAAAGAACAATGGTAACCTTATTCCACGATATGATGCACAAAGAGGTCGAAGTGTACGTGGATGACATGACAGCAAAATCTCGAATGGAAGAGGATCATATAACAAATTTGGAAAAACTCTTCCAAAGGTTGAGAAAATTCCAGTTAAAGCTTAACCCTACCAAATGTACTTTTAGGGCTACGTACAAAAAATTGCTAGGTTTTGTCGTAAGCAAGAAGAGGTTTAAGATTGATCCGGATAAGGTGTAACCCCCTTAGCCAGGTCTAGTCGCAAGACCGAACCAAGTGAGCTACACATAGAAAATTAAAGAAAAACCTGGTAAGATTTCCCTTCTATTAGCAACCCTTTAGTAACATTTTTATAACTTTTTATCTTTTCTAGAGGCTTCACATTAATCCTACATGTTCATGCAATCAGCAGTTAAAACCTCGCCTAAATCGGACATCAATTCGAAGTCCAATTGGCCCTTACAGCGATTAGGGACCAAAACACAAAGAAACAAAACTTCAAAATAGTCTATAACTAACAAAAGAGACACTCGTTTCGGAACAGACCAAGCCTGTTTCAGAACTACCAATTCCAGTAGCAAAATGTACCAAAGCAGGGCTCACCTGTTTTGAAACCAACATGTCTGGAACGATTCCCCTTCCTTAGATACAATCGAGGCGTATCGAAATGACCCCGTAATTTGATACATGACTGAAAATGGCCTTGGGGTCTCGAAACGACCCTTATGCGTCTCAGAACGCTTAGGCCAAATATGCATATCGTATCGAAATGGTAGCGGTTGTTTCGAAACACATACCAGAAACAAATCCACTAGAGCAACTTTAAACACTCAAACATGATTCATACAACATAGTAACTTCATAAACAACCTTTCTATAGGCAAAGGATCCTAGCACAACAAACCACAATACATTAGATCATAAATAGGCAACTTTTAGCATGCATGTAAAACTTTAAGCATCCAACAAGGTAGAACAACCATATAAAAGGCCAAACTTTAAACCAGAGCATTATCCAACATAAAAAGGTCATAAACAAGACTAATAAGGCATCACAAACTTGTCTCCACACAAGGAGTCTCCAAAACAAAACCCCCCAAAGCATTAAGGTCCTATCCCATTGCTAACATACTATTATTTGATGCCAAAACTATACTTGAGAAAAATATAGACTCTTGGACACCTCCTTGATTCCTTGCTGCCACGAATGGTCTACGGATTTGCATTCTTGGAAAAGAGAGCGTAAGCAAGAATGCATAGGGAGCGGTGCTCGAAACAACAACAACAACAACAATGCAATTTTTAAACCATTTTGCTTCCTTTTGAAAATAAAGTCATTTCAGAAATCATTTCTCAAACATAAACCTTCAACATAACATGCTCATTTTATCACATGCTTGAACTACAAATCAAAGCATAACATCCATAACCACATGGATCTTAATTTCAAAGCTTCACAACAACCTCAACACAAATAAAGCATAAGAGCAATTTAAGTATCATGAGTATATTGAGATCTAAGCACTTTTACTTGGATTATAGTGCACTCTCATCCTATTGGTTGACCAATTATATCCGTAATAGTATCTCATCAAGCGTCAATATACCCATCAAGGCCACACTTACCACTATTTTTAAGGCCACAAGAATAACATTTCTCATCCCATTTTCATACACATTTCCATGCATAGCATGTACTCAACAACATGTATCTCTCTAAAACACAATTCAAACATGGGATTACATGATTCAACATCTTAACGTCTCAAAACATAAGAAATCAGCAAAATTCATCATTTGCAGCAAAACATATTTAGGCTCAACAAAATTATGGTAAGAAGCTGAAAACAAAGGCGAAAACGACCAAACGTACTCTCGAGCTTAGATTGGCTTGTCAAGCTCAATATAACCCCCTAAAATCTTGTCCTTAACCACGTGAAGGCTTTATAAAACAGTTCCACTCACCAGCACTACACAAATGCTAGCCGAACACCCAAATCAAACTCCTGGTTCGTCCAATATCGTGTCTGAAGGTCCCAAATCAGTTTCCCCTACTTCTAATCAATTCAAAACAGAGTATTAGAGTGATTTCAAGCCTTTAAACTTGCTACAACTCATAAACCCAAAATCTAGCATAAATCGCCTATCAATTCATATTCGAAATCAACCGAAAACATCAATAAACCAACTCCGAACAAACTCCAGCTAAAACCTAGCAATATTATCATCAAAATCACATCTATTAAGAACTAAAAACATCAACCCAAAGGCAAGAAACCATCAGCCACTGATTCTTCACAAAACCAAGCCAAAAAGTCAAGAGCTTCGACCTTAAACACTATCAACTCAACTAGTTTCGAGTTTTATATTATCAAACCATCATTTCCACCTTATATAACATCAAAAACACATTTATTAACATCCACAAACCCAACAAAACAAAACTCAAACGAAAATCTAAAGATGAGTTTTCCCCTTTTCCAATGAAAAGATAATATAAAACCACATTAAATAGCTTGGTTAAGCATATTTCCATCAAACCCAATATAAAACCAAGAGGATAACCTCCTTGGCTTTGTTCTGATCACCTACAAATAGTGCTTCAAAAGTTTACCCTTGGTTGGTAGGTGGTAGGCTGTGGCAATCATTTGATTGAATAGCCAACATAAAAGCCAAAGAATTCCTTCCCTTTGATCATGTCAAATTCTCAATTGCACCATGAAAAGGGAATATTTTAGCATGGTGGCTTTGAACAACCACCTTAGAAAACTGAAGAATCCCTTTGTTTTAGAAGCATAGTCATCCTCATCTTGTTCCATAATCTTCAGGAAATCTTCAGTTTTGATCCATAGTATCTTTGACATTTTTGTGACGACAAAATTTTCCTCCTCCAGTTCTTCATTCCCAGTCATTAGGCATCCACTTTTCATTCCATCAACAAGCCATTTGAGCACACTTCGCTTCATGACATCAGTGCTGACCAGAATCGATATTGTCTGTCACTCAATTGCTCTACCATCAAACTTTTGTTTTATGGCATCCACTTTCATTCCTTGGCAATTCAATGCTAGGTTCTCATCCAAAATGGATTCCATTTGCTCAACTGCGTAGCATTCAATTTCATCTGCACATTTAAGTGTGTTAGAATGTCAACGATAATACCTTCTTGTCTTACCGACGTGGAGCTGGAAAATGGTGGCTCCACTTGTTTTGGCACATTGGTGCTGGCATCTGATTGTTGTCTGGCAACAGATAGCGGCCTGACATCAGATAGTGGGCTGGCACCATCAACCTTTGCCTCTTCTTTCTCTACTTCGGTGGGTTCACCTGCTGGTACTGATTTCTTTTCGTGGAAAATAATCGGCTGCTTGGCATATGTTTCGTTCTCGATTTGTTGGCCACTCCAGGGAGCAACAACTTGGCATTTTTCTTTCCCTTTTTGATAAGCATCCTCTGTATCACTTGGCACATTGTTCAGGATGTTCAAAATCAATTTTGTGTGTTTTTCAATTTTTCTAATTGTTTCTTGAATCTCTTGATATTGAGCATCCGTCCTAGCTTTCGGTCCAGGCTCTCGGTCAAGCTGGTCGAACCACCTCTCCTTGGTGCAGTTGTTGTGATCAATCCTCTCGGAAAATCTCCACCCTTTTGCTCTTCACAATCGGTCTTTAAATAATAGGCGTTTAAAGGAGGCTAGGATAAGCCTTTGCATTTGAAATTTGAACACTCAAGGGATAATGCTTGTGATCACCTTTATCCAGATTTGAAGTGATAGACTGATAAGGTGATAAGTTGATCAAGCTAGGGCTAACGTCATCATACCAACACTGCTCTGGCATCCCAGCTTGGCATGATTCTGCCAACTGCTCTCGGCACTGCTTATCAGCTATTTTTTCGGAGATTGATCCAATCGCTATTTTCTCGCAACCTGATATGGTACTATTTTTTCGAGTTTAATATCTTCTTGGCCTGGCATGAAATGCCTCTTTTCTGCCAACCGGTGCTTGGTATTTTTTGGTCTATCTATGCCAGCAGCAACTCAGCATCCTCTTTGGCAACGTTACCTTTCTGCGCTAATCTGCTTCGCTCTGTCAATTTTTGTGCCAAATGTTCGGCCAAATCTGCAAATATAACAACAAAAACATCCCTTCACACTGGCATAACATCAATTCCTAACTTTTTAATGCAAATGAATGTTTTTATGATCTAAATGCAATTAAATATACTTAAAAGACAAGAAAAAGCATGTGAAATAGGCATGAAAAACAATACTTTTTGAGCGTCAACACAGCCATATGCAAAGCTTAAAGAGTAAATCATATATTCAACATAAATCATCTCATGATACATCATCAATTACATTGTCTTACAAATGATCATTAGGCAAGTCCATTTCTCAAAACAACAGATCAGATACACGGATTCCCAAGTGTTGTCCCAACACTTCATACATTCTCAACGGCATCTCAAGGTTCACACACGGGAGCTACCCTCCACCATTGTGACACTCGTGGTGGAGTATTTGGTAAACCGTATAAACCCCTCAACACCACTCATCGGTAGATGTATAACCCCACTAACGAAGGACAGGACACCGCACACACATACCTCAATCGTTAGGGTACTTGGATGGAGTATTCGGTACACCGTATAAACCACTCAACATCCAAGGCGACTTGTTTATAGTGCACTCAATCCTATAGTCGGCTAACTATATCCGATAACATTTATAAACCATTTTCATAACATCACTAAATTATTTTCCAAAGCATTAAACCATGCTTTAAATCACAAGTATAAAACGTATACTTACAAGGATCACTTACCATGTGCATCCTTCATCAACACATCATTAAGAACAACAAACCATATGCTTTAAACATGCTTTAACAGTAGGTAACATGCATTCCAAACCTAGTGCATAAAAACCATTCCATAATAGCACAACCGAGAGAGAAATTCCTTATACTAACTTCCGAACATAGACAAGCGTTTCAAACTTACGCCTAAGTTCCCAAAACTACCATTATAACATTTCAAAGCTGAAATCCACATTCTCGCTCACCGACACGCGAAACCTTGATTAGCTGATGCGAAAGTAAGCGTTTGAACCTCCCAAAACCTCACCAGTTGCTTCTGAAATGTTCTCCCATGTTTAAACCACATAAGAACATAGGATGAATGCATCTCAACGCATTAAAAACTCCAGCAAGCAATCCTACCACATCGCTTTTCCCTAAACCACCAAAATGCTCATCCAAAACAATCAAAAACACCTTCGATTACTCTAAAAACTCAACCCGGCCAAACCCTAACACTTCCAACAATTTATAATTATAGATTAACACCTCCAACATCCCTAAAATCACATTAACACCACAAAACCCCAATTCTAACAACCTAATCAACTAGAGATCCAAATGTTTTCGGTATTACTATGCTTAAACCTCAATATCAACATTAATAAACTTCCAAAACATGATTAAAATCAATCATAAACCAGCCATAACAGATCCATTACGAAAATTACACAAAATCATCATTTGAAGCTTGATTTAGCCATTTTCTTTAAATCAATCATAAAACCTCGTTAAGAAACACAATTAAAGAGCCAAATACTAGATAATTTCATTAAAGAACCTTGATTAGAGGAGAAGCACAAAAATTACCTCTAATCCCTTGCTATTCCTTCAATTGATAAGCTTTGAGTGAAAATCGTCAAGAATCCATTGAGTAAAGTTGAGGAAACTCCATAGAAACCATTTGGAAATCAAAGTAAAATGAAAAGGAATGATCTCTCGAATTTTTGAAAGAAGAGAAATAGTTGGCTGATGAGAAAAGAGAGAAATGAAAGTTACGTCAAAAATGAATTTGTAATGCTTAATCTCTTTCTAATCAAAACCCTTTTTAATCTTCTAACTAAACACAATTAAAACATGGCCAATTAAAGGAATAGTTAATTATAACTATATTAATTTCGTAAAGATTCTAAGTTTTGGCTCCTTTACAAAATAGCCATTTAAAAATAGTTTTCCATTTTTACATTTTAGTTACCAAACCAAATTGTCTACTTTCCACATGTCACTTTTCAAAATTGACTTCATCAATCCCTTATATACATATTATCTCCCTACGCTTCGAATCTGCGTAAGACTTTTGATGATACAAAGCCGCCTTCAATCGATCACAAGCAAGCTTTATCTTCTTCGTCGTTCCTTTAGGCAAATCCGGCAAAGAAATTAAATTTTTCCCTACTTCCGCCCAACAAAGAGGCGTCCTACACTTCCTACCATACAAGGCTTCATACAGAGCCATTTGTATACTCGCTTGATAGCTATTATTATAAGCGAACTCCACCAAAGACAACTGTTTCTCCCAAGAACCTTGAAAATCTATAACACAACACCGCCACATATCCTCAAGCACGTGGATAAGTCACTCAGACTGACCATTCGTTTGAGGATGATACGAGGTACTGAAATTGAGCCGTGTGCCCAAAGCTCTATGCAAACACTCCCAAAACCTCGTTGTAAACCTCGAATCTCTATCCGAATTTATGGATTTAGGTACACCATGTAACCTCAAAACTTTCGCAATGTATGACTCTGCCAACTTATCCAACGTATACGTAGTATGCACAGCTATGAAATGCGCATATTTCATAAGACGGTCTACAATCACCCAAATAGAGTTCTTCTTTGATGAAGCCAAATGCAAACCCGACAAAAAGTCCATCATAATCCCCTCCCATTTCAATTCGGTATCTTCAAAGGTTTCAACAACTAGGAAGAAAATTGATGCTTAGCTTTCACGCGTTGAAAGACCATACACTTACTCACAAAATCAGTAACATCCTTCTTTAACCTAATAGGGGAGAACATATCAGAAGCAATCAATGAAGTTTCGTGAGCTTCGGATGCTTGGTTTCGCGTTGGCTAGTCAAATTTTCACGTGTCGGTGAGTGAAAACGTGATTTTCAGCTTTGAAACACTTTAAAGGTGGTTTTGGGAACTTAGGTGTAAGCTTGAAACGCTTGTCTAAGTTTGGAAGTAAGTGTAAAGAATTTCTCTCTCGGTTGTGCTATTATGGGTAGGTTTATGCACATGATTTTAAATCCATGTTAACCTACTGTTAAAGCATGTTTTGAGTAAGTGATTTACTATTTTTTGTGATATAGTGGTGAAGGATGCACATGGTAAGTGATCCTTGTAAGTATATGATCTATACTTGTGATTTAAAGCATAGTTTAATTATATGCAAAACGATTTATTGATGATGCTTTGAAAATAGTGAGGTATGTGGTTAAATGTGAATTATATTGGCAAGTGATGATTGTAAAATGGTTTATAAATGAAATCGGATATAGTTAGCCGACTATAGAACTGAGTGCATTATAAACAAGTCGCCTTAGATTTTGATGGGTTTATATGGTGTACCAAATACTCCATCCAAGTACCCTAACGATTTAGGAAAGTGTGTGGTGTCCCGTCTCTCATTAGTGGGATTATACATCTACCGATGAGTGGTGTTGAGGGGTTTATATGGTGTACCGAATACTCCACCACGGGTGTCACAAAAATGGAGGGTAGCTCCCGTGTGTGAACCTTGAGATGCCCGGGAGAATGTATGAAGTGTTGGGACAACACTTGTGAATCCACGTATCTGATGTTGTTATGAGAAATGAGCATGTAACCCCCTTAACCCGGCCTAGACGGTTGACCCGAATTAAGAAGATTACTCGGGGAAAACCAAAGTCAACCCGAAAGTCAACCTTGATTAACGACCCTTTTTTTTCTTTTTAATCTTGTCTAGATGCACAT
Source organism: Hibiscus tridactylites (assembly GCA_958450335.1). Classification (NCBI taxonomy): domain Eukaryota; kingdom Viridiplantae; phylum Streptophyta; class Magnoliopsida; order Malvales; family Malvaceae; genus Hibiscus; species Hibiscus tridactylites. The sequence goes on along the minus strand of OY288267.1, from coordinate 57,504,081 downwards.
TAACCCTAGATATGTTCGTAAGATCATTATATTCAACGATCAAAACCATCAGAGATCATTCAGGGACTCAATTGAACAATTTACAACTTTAGGGACCAAATTGTAAATTCTGAAAATTATAAGGACTTAATCCAAATTAAAGTTACCAATATGAAATAAGTCAGGTTTCATGCTTTCCTGCCAAATTTCAGCTCAAATGGACATCTCCAACTCATACAATTGCACAAACAAGTTTCAAGACCAAAATGCAAACATTGCAAAACATTTAACCATCAATTTCAGTGCCCAACAGTCGAGTGTTTCGGAATAGGGAAGACCCGTTCCGAAACGCGGGACCGTTCCGAAACCGGTACCGAAACATGGCCTGGCAGTGGCCAAACTGTTCCGAAACAGTGCCTCCCGTTTCGGAACGCCCTGGCCATTTCAGGCCCCCGTTCCGATACGGTAGCACCTGTTCCGAAACAGGCTGCCCAGATTGCAGAAATTTAGCTGGTTTAACATGCAATCGACCTATCAAACAAGCTCCAAATGCCACCAAACTTTACCAGCAAGTCATTCAACAATCAAGGAATATAATTGCATCAACCAAACATCAACATGGCATCCATTATGGAAATCCCCAAATCTATAGGCATGCTTCCTACTTAGCAAACCATTCAAGCATCAAATCTCCAAACAAAGCACATAAAGGCCAATTAAAAGTACCAACATTAACAACAACATAAATCCAACTTAGGGAGTCCAAAACATCTCCCAATACAACTACATAGGTCCCCCATTGCCAAATTACCGAAAGCTAATAGTGTTTAAGAAACCTTCACTATACATGAGCTTTGTTCACCACTTGGATTCTTCACCACCTTGCTGCCCTCAAATGCACTTTAATGCTCTGCATTATTGGTTTAAGAAAGAGAGAGAGCGTAAGCAAAAGCTTAGTGAGGAATGCTCATTTAAAACCACACAATAATGCATTTATAAACACCTTTATAAATCATACTTCAAATCAACATTTACACATGCTCATGAGCATTTAAACAAGCAATTCATGCTTCAAGTTCATAATATGTCATATTGGCAACAAGTGATACATTCAACATAAGACTCACATATGGACTTTTAAACACCATTGTGATCTTATAAATTACCAAGGACCACACATGGACTTTTAAATACCATTGTGTCCTTAACCCCATGGACTTTTAAACACCATGGCAAGGACCACACAAGGACTTTTAAACACCTTTGTGTCCTTAACAAGAACCATCCAAGGACTTTTAAACACCTTGATGTTCTTAAGTAACAAGGCTTACACAAGGAATTTTAACCACCTTTGTAACCTTAACCAAGGACCAATCATGGACTTTTAAACACCATATTGTCCTTAAATATACAAGACTCACCCAAGGAATTTTAACCACCTTGGTGATCTTAACAAAGAACCAATCATGGACTTTTAACCACCATGTTGTTCTTAAATAAACAAGGCTCACACAAGGACTTTTAAACACCTTTGTGACCTTAAACATCACTTGCCAATATGCATCATTAACAACATTAATCCACTATTTTAAAGCATTTATCCAAGCCATAAAAATCATGCATCTTTAAGCATCAAACCTCATTTAAACAATGTTCAAAAACAAGGATCTCTTACCTTGAGCATCCTTCAACACATGGCTTATAATCTCAGCAAATAAACATGCTAAATATGCTTTCAAAACAGGATTTAAAACATGCAAACAACCACATTGCATACAACCAATCCATGGCTCATCATCAAGAGAGTTTTCCGAAAACTTACTCTTGAGCATAGCTAAGTTGCTTAGACTTAAACTAAGCTCCCAAACCTTCAATTCAATGGTTTCAAAGCTGGAAACCAAAATCCACTCACCGATTCCGTTTCGCCTCTTGCCGAAACACCAATCAAGCTTCCGGATCACCACCACTTGGATCCAAAGATGCTTCCCATGTTTTTAACACATCAAAGCAGAGGATTAATGCATCATCATGCATTAATAGCTTCAATGAAAGCACCTAAACCCGCTGCTCTAATCCACACTCCATTTTCGGCTACCAAACACAACCGAAAATGCATCCAAACAACTCCACAACATTACCCAGCCATGATCCATCAAAACTAAACACTCTTAAACATCAATTAACATCCAAAATGGATCTCAACTCATCCTTATACCTCCAGCCATAACAGATCAACAAGATCACTCCAAAAACAACCAAGAACACAAGCTAACCTTAGGAAATTCAACCTATCCGGGATTGCATTAATTAAACCTCAATTCCTTATCAATTTAACATTCTTTTAACATTAAAAATACACCTCAAATCACTGCTTAAACAGATCATACGAATTTTCATCAAAATCAAGCAAATCTTGCATTTAAAAGCCAAGATCAAGATCACATCCATAAAACCTTTTATAAAACACAATTTAAGGATTGAGAACTTAGGAATTTCAGTAAAGAACTGAGAGTTTAGAGGAGAAGGACGTTCTTACCTCCAAACTTGAGTTTTCTCCCTTTTTGGAAACAAAATCTTGAAAATCCAATTAGCAAATGGTGAGGTTTTGATGAGGAGATGATTAGCAATCAAAAGAGAATTGAAAAGAGGTATTTAGGTAGCAAAATCAGAGGAAAAAGCTCTTGAGAAAGATGTTTGGTTTGAGAGAAAATGAGAGAAAAGGAAAAATGGAAAATATGGAAAGTTAGTTGGAAATGACAAAATATCTTCCCTCCTTTTTAGTTTTATTTAAAAACCTTTAATAAATCATTTAATATCTTAGAAAAATCTGGAGAAACTCCCATTGGGTAAATAGCTCCTTAAAGATTCAAAGTTTCAATCCTTTTTAAAACAGTCACGCAGTTTTCAAAAATTACATTTTGGTCACTAGCCAAAATGTCATCCTTCCAAACCTCATTTTGTAAAATTGATTTCACCAAACCCTTATATATATTAAAAGAGGATTTTAGAACATTTTTCCATATTTTTAATGCAACCCGAACTAGGTTTTCCTAATTTCACTCTTTTATATTCGAACAGCACTTTGACCGAACCGGTCCAAGCCCAAAACCTCTAAGCCCAAAACCGGGGCGTTACAACTCTCCCCCCCTTAAGAAATTTCGTCCTGGAAATTTACCTGAAGGAAAGAGATACGGAAACTGCTTCAGCATGTCATCCTTCCGTTCCCACGTGGCTTCTTCAACACCTCGGTGCTTCCACAACACCTTCACCAACTCAATGGTCTTGCCACGAAGAACTTTGCTATCTGAATCCAGAACCTTCACCGGTTCCACATCATAGGTCAAATCCGGATTCAATTCCACTTCCTCCACAGGCATCACATGCGAAGAACTTTGCTATCTGAATCCAGAACCTTGTACCCAAAGCTTGGTGCAAACACTGCCAGAACCGCGATGTAAACCTCGGATCCCTATCCGACACAATCGACTTAGGCACACCATGCAGCCGCACAATCTCAGCAATGTACAGCTCCGCAAGCTTATCCAAAGAGTACGTAGTATGCACAGGCAAGAAATGCGCACACTTCGTCAGGCGATCCACAATCACCCACACTGAATTCTTCTTCGACGGTGACAAAGGTAAACGAGAGACAAAATCCATGGTAATCCTTTCCCACTTCCATTCCGGGATTCTCAACGGTTGCAACAACCCTGAAGGAACCTGATGCTCAGCCTTAACTCGCTGACACACCATACACTTGCTCACAACTCTGCAACATCCTTCTTCAACCCCACCCAATAGTACTCATCGCGAAGATCACGATACATCTTAGTACTACCAGGGTGCATAGCAAAAGGACTACTATGACCTTCAGTCAAAATAGCACGCCTCAACTCAGCATCGTTGGGCACTACTATCCGACTCCCAAAACACAACACTCCATCATCATTAAAGCTGAAATCCGAAGGCCTACCCTCCGCGATATCCTGAACATGCGGTACCAAGGAATCATCCAGCAACTGCTTTTCCTTGATCAGGTGAACCAAAGATGGTTTCACTTGCAACTCAGCCACAAGACCACCATCACGCGAAATACTCAAACTGGCAAACATAGCCCTTAGCTCAACAGCTACCTTCCTACTCAAGGCATCTGCTACAACATTAGGTTTCCCAGGGTGATACTCAATCGTCAAATCATAATCCTTGAGCAACTCCACCCAACGCTGCTGCCTAAGATTCAACTCCTTCTGAGACATCAGATATTTCAAACTCTTGTGATCAGTGTACACAGTACACTTCTCACCATACAGGTAATGCCTCCAGATCTTCAAAGCAAAAACCACCGCAGCCAACTCAATGTCATGCGTAGGATAATTGCGCTCATGCACCTTCAACTGCCGCGATGCATAAGCCACCACCTTACCCTCTTGCATCAACACACATCCCAAATCAACATAGGACGCATCACTGTAGACCACAAACTCTTTCCCTAATTCAGGTTGAACCAAGATAGGAGCTTGCGTCAAAGCTGCCTTGAGCTTCTCAAAAGCCTGTTGTCTCGCTTCCGTCCACTCATACTTAACATCTTTCTGCAACAGCTTCGTCAAAGGTGCAGCAATCTTAGAAAACCCATCCACAAACCTCCGGTAGTATCCCGCCAAACCAAGGAAACTACGGACCTCATGAACAGACCTAGGAACCTTCCAATTCAACACCGCCTCAATCTTCTGAGGATCAACACGAATCCCCTCAGTAGAAACCACATGCCCAAGAAACACCACCTCACTTAACCAGAACTCACACTTGCTCAGCTTGGCATAAAGCTGATTCTCAAGCAAAGCTTGCAGCACAATTCTCAAATGCTCTTCATGCTCCTCCTCAGTACGCGAGTACACGAGGATATCATCGATGAATACCACAACAAACTTGTCCAGGTATTCATGAAACACACGATTCATCATGTCCATGAAAGCTGCAGGAGCATTTGTCAAACCAAACGGCATCACAAGGAACTCATAATGCTCATACCTCGTCCTGAAATCTGTCTTAGGCACATCCACATCCTTCACCTTCAACTGATAATACCCTGACCTCAAGTCAATCTTAGAGAACACAACTGCTCCCCGAAATTGATCAAAGAGATCATCAATTCTCGGTAAAGGATACCGATTCTTGATAGTCAACTTGTTCAGCTGACGGTAATCAATGCACATTCTCATAGTGCCATCCTTCTTCTTCACAAACAAGACCGGCGCACCCCAAGGCGACACACTTGGTCAAATGAACCCACGATCAAGCAATTCTTGCAATTGCGTCTTCAGCTCCTTCAACTCTTTAGGTGCCATTCTATAAGGGGTAATGGACACAGGAGTTGTATTCTCATACAGCTCAATCCCAAACTCCACCTCACGATTAGGAGGTAAACCAGGCAACTCCTCAGGAAACACACCAGGAAACTCCTTCACAATCCTGATATCTTGCACACGCAACTCCTTAGAGCTAGGATTCATCACAAAAGCTAGGTAAGCTTCACAACCTTGCCTCAGCATCCTGCCCGCCTCCAATGTAGACACCACATTGGCAAGAAACTTCACATTCTCACCAACCACAACCACCTCATAATCATCCACAAGCTTCAACGAAACTCGCTTATTCTCACAATCCACAACAGCTCGATGCTTAGCAAGCCAATCCATACCAAGGGTTACATCAAATCCATAGAAAGGCAGCTCTATAAGGTCAACATGAAAAACATGATCTTGAACAACCAAAGGACATCTTCTATACAACTTTCGAGTCACAACAGTCTCACCAAAAGAACTAGTGACACGAACACCAACATCCAAAGACTCAACAGGCAAACCAAGCAATTCAGCATGCTCACGCAATATGTATGAGTGTGTAGATCCAGAATCAATCAAGGAAAGTAATGACAAGGATTGCAAAGTAAAGGTACCTGCGATCACATCCGCGTCATTCCTTCCCTCCCGCTGAGCATACACCCTAGCTTGGCCGCCACCCTCAGGCTGAATAGCCACAACATGGGCCACTCCCCGACCACCTTCCTCTCTCCGCTGGAAATTACCACGGCCGCGCCCATGACCTCTCTGTGGTGCAGCAACAACAGGAGCACGCACTTGGCCACCAGCCAACATGGGACACTCCCTCCTCATATGATCCGCAGATCCACAGTTCCAGCACCCATTTCCAGCTGCCGCAACAAGAGCTTGCACTTCCCTCACAGCACGAGGACAATCACGTTTCATATGACCACGTGAACCACATGTCCAACACACACTCGGATCAACTCTAGCATTTCCTCCCCGAGCAGGCGCACCACCACCTCGCTTAGCTGAGGACTGATACTTCTGATCACGTCCCCTCTTGTTCCGTCCACCACCGGAACTATACTCAGCTGCTCGCTTTCCAGCACTAGAACCAGCACTCTTAGCAGATAAACCCAAGTTCATCTCAATATCCTTTGCTCGACCCACCAGCACATCAAAATCACTATACTCGGTAGCCAGCACATACATCTTAACCTCCGTCATTAAACACTAACAGAACCTTTCACACCTCTCCCGTTCATCCGGGACAAGCTCAGGTGCGTATTGACTGAGTCGAACAAACTGCACTTCATACTCAGCCACAGTCATGCTCCACTGGGTAAGAGACATGAACTCCCTCTTCTTTTCATCTAGGTACCTCACACCTAGATACCTTCTCTTGAACACATTCTGAAAGAATGTCCAAGTTACATCAGCTTCTGCCATCCCAGAGATTGTGGTCGTCCACCACGTATATGCATCATCCTGTAGCAAGGATACTACACAGCCCAACTTTTGCACATCAGTGCAACTCATCTGACCCAAGATTCTCTTGGTACTCTCTAACCAAGATTCCGAACCTTCAGCTGACAAACCCCTGAACTCAGTCCCTCCCAGACTGCGCAGACGTTCCAAGGGTAGTCTAACTCCAGCATCTCCCTGATGCCCAGCTCCTCGAGCTCCAGCTACTGCAGCTTGAAAAGCTCCAGCAATAGCTTGTATCAGCACTGTCATGTCAGGAACAGCTTGCCCCTGACCAGCCTCAGGTCCAGCGACCCCAGCATCAGCTGCAGCTCTAGCTCCTTCACCCCCAGCACCACCACCACCAGGTGGAGGAGGTAAAACCGCACTCTCAACATTCTCTTCGTTCTCATTCTCATTTTGAGCCGCAGCTCGCACATTACTCCTTAACTCTCTACGAGGAGCCATACTCTAACAATGCAATCACAATGCAAATAAACAAAGTCAGGCCCATCAAGGTAAGCAATCCAAGTACTCAAGCTCATTTACACTTAAAAACAACATCATTTCATTAGCTTTGATTTGGCAATGGGTACCCACAACATGCTTCATCACAGCATACAACTCAATTGCATCACATTTACAATTCACTCAACATGCTTTCACTCAACAAGCATACAAAGCATACATGCTTAAATCATTCACATAAACCATTCCAAATTACTCGAGAACTCAGCTCTGATACCACCAAATATAACCCCCTTAACCCGGCCTAGACGGTTGACCCGAATTAAGAAGATTACACGGGGAAAACCAAAGTCAACCCGAAAGTCAACCTTGATTAACGACCCTTTTTTTTCTTTTTAATCTTGTCTAGATGCACATTAACCCTAGATATGTTCGTAAGATCATCATATTCAACGATCAAAACCATCAGAGATCATTCAGGGACTCAATTGAACAATTTACAACTTTAGGGACCAAATTGTAAATTCTGAAAATTATAAGGACTTAATCCAAATTAAAGTTACCAATATGAAATTAGTCAGGTTTCATGCTTTCCTGCCAAATTTCAGCTCAAATGGACATCTCCAACTCATACAATTGCACAAACAAGTTTCAGGACCAAAATGCAAAAATTGCAAAACATTTAACCATCAATTTCAGTGCCCAACGGTCGAGTGTTTCGGAACAGGGAAGACCCGTTCCGAAATGCGGGACCGTTCTGAAACCGGTACCGAAACATGGCCTGGCAGTGGCCAAACTGTTCTGAAACAGTGCCTCCCGTTTCGGAACGCCCTGGCCATTTCAGGCCCCCGTTCCGATACGGTAGCACCTGTTCCGAAACAGGCTGCCCAGATTGCATAAATTTAGCTGGTTTAACATGCAATCGACCTATCAAACAAGCTCCAAATGCCACCAAACTTTACCAGCAAGTCATTCAACAATCAAGGAATATAATTGCATCAACCAAACATCAACATGGCATCCATTATGGAAATCCCCAAATCTATAGGCATGCTTCCTACTTAGCAAATAATTCAAGCATCAAATCTCCAAACAAACCACATGAAGGCCAATTACAAGTACCAACATTAACAACAACATAAATCCAACTTAGGGAGTCCAAAACATCTCCCAATATAACTACATAGGTCCCCCATTGCCAAATTACCAAAAGCTAATAGTGTTTAAGAAACCTTCACCATACATGAGCTTTGTTCACCACTTGGATTCTTCACCACCTTGCTGCCCTCAAATGCACTTTAATGCTCTGCATTATTGGTTTAAGAAAGAGAGAGAGCGTAAGCAAAAGCTTAGTGAGGAATGCTCATTTAAAACCACACAATTGATACATTCAACATAAGACTCACATATGGACTTTTAAACACCATTGTGATCTTATAAATTACCAAGGACCACACATGGACTTTTAAACACCATTGTGTCCTTAACCCCATGGACTTTTAAACACCATGGCAAGGACCACACAAGGACTTTTAAACACCTTTGTGTCCTTAACAAGAACCATCCAAGGACTTTTAAACACCTTGATGTTCTTAAGTAACAAGGCTTACACAAGGAATTTTAACCACCTTTGTAACCTTAACCAAGGACCAATCATGGACTTTTAAACACCATATTGTCCTTAAATATACAAGACTCACCCAAGGAATTTTAACCACCTTGGTGATCTTAACCAAGAACCAATCATGGACTTTTAACCACCATGTTGTTCTTAAATAAACAAGGCTCACACAAGGACTTTTAAACACCTTTGTGACCTTAAACATCACTTGCCAATATGCATCATTAACAACATTAATCCACTGTTTTAAAGCATTTAACCAAGCCATAAACATCATGCATCTTTAAGCATCAAACCTCATTTAAACAATGTTCAAAAACAAGGATCTCTTACCTTGAGCATCCTTCAACACATGGCTTATAATCTCAGCAAATAAACATGCTAAATATGCTTTCAAAACAGGATTTAAAACATGCAAACAACCACATTGCATACAACCAATCCACGGCTCATCATCAAGAGAGTTTTCCGAAAACGTACTCTTGAGCTTAGCTAAGTTGCTTAGACTTAAACTAAGCTCCCAAACCTTCAATTCAATGGTTTCAAAGCTGGAAACCAAAATCCACTCACCGATTTCGTTTCGCCTCTTGCCGAAACACCAATCAAGCTTCCGGATCACCACCACTTGGATCCAAAGATGCTTCCCATGTTTTTAACACATCAAAGCAGAGGATTAATGCATCATCATGCATTAATAGCTTCAATGAAAGCACCTAAACCCGCTGCTCTCATCAACACTCCATTTTCGGCTACCAAACACAACCGAAAATGCATCCAAACAACTCCACAACATTACCCAGCCATGATCCATCAAAACTAAACACTCTTAAACATCAATTAACATACAAAATGGATCTCAACTCATCCTTATACCTCCAGCCATAATAGATCAACAAGATCACTCCAAAAACAACCAAGAACACAAGCTAAACTTAGGAAATTCAACCTATCCGGGATTGCTTTAATTAAACCTCAATTCCTTATCAATTTAACATTCTTTTAACATCAAAAATACACCTCAAAACACTGCTTAAACAGATCATCCGAATTTTCATCAAAATCAAGCAAATCTTGCATTTAAAAGCCAAGATCAAGGTCACGTCCATAAAACCTTTTATAAAACACAATTTAAGGATTGAGAACTTAGGAATTTCAGTAAAGAACTGAGAGTTTAGAGGAGAAGGACGTTCTTACCTCCAAACATGAGTTTTCTCCCTTTTTGGAAACAAAATCTTGAAAATCCAATTAGCAAATGGTGAGGTTTTGATGAGGAGATGATTAGCAATCAAAAGAGAATTGAAAAGAGGTATTTAGGTAGCAAAATCAGAGGAAAAAGCTATGGAGAAAGATGTTTGGTTTGAGAGAAAATGAGAGAAAAGGAAAAATGGAAAATATGGAAAGTTAGTTGGAAATGACAAAATATCTTCCCTCCTTTTTAGTTTTATTTAAAAACCTTTAATAAATCATTTAATATCTTAGAAAAATCTGGAGAAACTCCCATTGGGTAAATAGCTCCTTAAAGATTCAAAGTTTCAATCCTTTTTAAAACAGTCATGCAGTTTTCAAAAATTACATTTTGGTCACTAGCCAAAATGTCATCCTTCCAAACCTCATTTTGTAAAATTGATTTCACCAAACCCTTATATATATTAAAAGAGGATTTTAGAACATTTTTCCATATTTTTAATGCAACACGAACTAGGTTTTTCTAATTTCACTCTTTTATATTCGAACAGCACTTTGACCGAACCGGTCCAAGCCCAAAACCTCTAAGCCCAAAACCGGGGCGTTACAGAGCATGTTGATGATCACTTGTAAGCCAATATAAATGATGATGTATTATGTAATGGTTTATGATGCATAATGTGTAAATGCATGGTTTACTCTTTAAGCTTTGCATATGGTAGTCATGCATGGGGAGGCTTAAATTGAGTGTTAGCAATGGAATTTGATGTTGATTCATAATACATGTTGCATAAGGTTTATATGCTGATTTTTTATTGAGGAAAGTGCATGGTTTTGAAGGCATACTGATTTTCAATTGATGCTTTGAATTAATTGAAATGTGATTTCAATGTTGTAACACCCCGATTTTGGGCTTATGAGTTAGCCGAGTTTGGCTAAGCGGTTTGGGTGAACGAGTTTGAGCGGGTTAGGCTAGTTTCAGGAATAATTTGAAATAAATGGTTTTGAGGGAGATAAGATATGGAAAAATATTTTAAAATCTTAAAATAATGTTTTGAAAGTTTTGGAGAGTTCAATTTGATAAAATTGGACTGATTTAATTGGTATTTTGAAAATGGTGGCTATATTGTAAAAATTGCAAAATACATTTTAATGACTAAATTGAAGAGAGTAAAGGCTTAGAATCTTTAGGGAGCTATTAAACCAATGTTTTATTAGCCTTTTCCCTTGTTTTAGTATTTTTAAAAGATTTAATAAATCAGTTTATTAAATGAGTTTTAATAAAAAGTATTTTAAAAGGATAAAATATTTTCTTACGTAACTACTTTTGTCCTACCTTTTCTCTAACCTTTCCAATCAGCCAAACTATTTTCTTATCACTAAAATCTCCAGAGATTTATATGTTTTCAACCACTCTTGATTTCTAAATGGTTCTCATGGATTTCAACATTTCATCTAAATCATTGCCAATCAAGGGAAAAAGCTTGTGTTAGATGTGATCTTTCTTTTCTCACCTCTAATCAAAGGTTCTTTAATGAAATTCCCAAGTCTTTGGCTCTCGAATTGTGTTTATTAACAATGTTTTATAATATTTTTGATGAAAATGGTTAGATCAAGCTTTGAAAGATGATTTCTCAAGATTTTTATAATGGTACTATTTTGGTAATTTGAGATTGATTTTAATCATTTTTTGGATGTCAAAAGATGTGGAAATAAAGGTTTTATCATAGTAATCCTGAAATGAGTTGGATCTCTAGTTGTTAGGTTGCTAGATTTGGGTTTTTGTGGTGATAATGTGGGTTTGGTGTTGCTAGAGATATAAGGATACAATTAGGTTGTTTTTCGATGTTAATTGATGATTAAAAATGGATAGAAGTGTTAGATTGTGGCTGGGTTGAGTTTGTAGAGTAATCGAAGGTGTTTTTGGTTGTTTCATATAGGCGTTTTGGTGTTTTTGGGCAGAGCAGCGTGGTGGTTTTGGTTTCTAGTGATTTTAATACATTAAGATGCATTAATCCTCTGTTCTTGTATGGTATAAACATGGGAGAACCTGTCGGAAGCAATCGGTGTAGTTTCGGGATCTTTGAAAGCTTGATTACGCTTCGACAAAGTAAGCGAGGCGTTGTTGGTGAATGGAATTGGTTTAAAAGCTTTTCAAAGGTTTAAAAGCAAGGTTTGGGGGATTTAGATTAAGCTTGAAACGCTAATCTAAGCTTGAAAGTAAGTTTTAGATGTTTCGGTCTCGTTTCTCGGTTTTTATCCCATTGATTTATATGATCATGCTCATGTTTTAAAGATAGATGTAAACCTACTATTTTATGCATGTTTTGAGAAATGATTTGATGACTTATTGTAACACTCTCTTCCTGGTCTAGTAGAGAACCGGGTCGGAGCGTGTTACTGGTAGACGATATGGTTATCGGTGTGATAAAATTTTCATCTTAACAACATCACTTAATTAATATTAGACATACAAAACGTTACCAATGTACTTATTAGTCCAATTTTGTCACGCGAGGACCACAAATAACTATTTAGGGCCATTTTGCAACTTTTATAAATTTAGGGACTAATTTGTAAAAAGGGACAATAATAGGTCTCTTAAAGCCTCATACGGTAAAACCAGGTAATTCAATGCAGGAATATCTAGCCTATAAATTCTCATACAATTTGGAGATCATTAACACAATCAATTTAACCTTCAAATTTTCATTGACTAAATTATAAAGTTAACAACATGCTCAATGAGTTCTTAACCAACTTACCTAACCCCGTATCGAAACACCCTAAGCTGTTTCGAAACGTGTGGACGTTTATCAATTTCTGTTGACTTTTACCTTTTAATCGTATCGATACATGCTAGACCAGCATCGAAACGGATTGACCACCTTTGACTTTGACTTTGTCTCGTTTCGATATGCGTTCGATACGCTATGAACTCATATCAAAATGTTGGTCTCCAGTGACAAAATGTTACAAAATAGCCTAATTCTGTATCGATACAATCTTACCCATAGGATCAATATTGTACACCCGTACCGAAACGCCATCACCCGTTTCGATACAGCCTTACTTGTAATGACAGATTTTAGCTGGTTATTATTTGATTTAGCCTATCGAACGGTCTCCAAATGCAATGAAACTTTACACACAACATTTCAATAGTATAAACTACTAGCATGCCAAGTTTCATGACCATATGAATACGTTTACCATGTTTTTACCTTTTTTAGCTATGTATGCAATTTCGATCCATTTTAAACTTCACCAAAAGGCCATTTTAAGCTATATAACTTATTACAACTTAGGCAATACACCAACATATCAAAATAGGCGTAAATGACTAGTTTGACCACTTTGCCACCTTTCTAGGAGTTTATAAGACAAAAACACATTACTTGGGGCTAGTAGTGACTTGTCTTGCTTGCCGATCCGATCCTCCGACACACAAACCTTCTTAACCTAAAACATGCATGAGATGAGACACGTTGGGCATACTTTGCCTAGTGAGGTAGTCATAAACAATGTAAGTAACAATAATGACATGGTCATACTTTAACATAATCTCATGCCAACGATGTCGATGTTATGCAATAATATACAATGTATATACATGTTTCAATTTCATTCTTAGTCCTTAGATTGAATCAAGATCGTGGATACGTGAATTCTTACGCCTCGCCAAATCAATAAATGGTCTAGTTCCTCCACCTCTCCAATGTGACCAATAATAATACACATCCCTCGGCCTCACAAAATCAATATAGGTCGTAGCCTTAGGACCGTAGTCCACCCGTAGATTGAGCTCATGAATTCTATGGCATGCCAATTGTATCCAAAGTCCATTCCAATCCAAGGTTGCAATATTCATATTTATTTCAATAATCAAGGATATATCAATGTCTGATGAATTCAATATCGTCGATGACCAATACATGTATCTCATTATCAATAACTCATAGTTTGATATCAATATCAATATCCGATGGTTTCTATGCAATAATCCAATGACAATACACAATGATAATATCAATGACAATAACCAATGTTCAATGACAACTTATCGACACTTACAAAAGTGTTCGATTAACCATTCAATGCAATTTCTTCAACCACAATGCTAGCGATGTAATCTAAAATATCAAATAATGACCTGGGAAGGCCTTTCGTTTAAACCCGAGACTCCAACTACACTCACCTTGGCAATCTGAAGCTTTCAAGGCTCTCAGATAACAATCCCCTTGTTCCTAGCTTTGGATGGAGACAATGGATGCTCCTTATCGATGTCTTGAGCTAGGAAATCAATAGGAAGATTGTTAAGGTTGATATTTCGATATCGAAATCAATATAACAATATCAAGATCGATAATAAATTTCAATAGAGATGAAAACGATGAGTTATCCCTGGATAGTCAAAACCCTAGCTTAGATTACACTCAATATATCCAAGGAATCCAATAACCGATTGAGGAATATAGCTTACCCGATCGATATCAACGATTCGATATCGATAAAACAAAAAAATAGCAAAGCTTAAAATTCCTTCAATGGAGGTGTGTGCTTAAGGTTGAATATGAAAAGGATGGAGAGGTAAGGAGAGGTGTTTGCTTACTAAACAATCGAGTAAGCTCTCTCTTGCTTTTGTTTCTATATTTTAATAACGCCCCGGTTTTGGGCTTAGAAGTCTTGGGCGTTGACCGGTTCGGTCAAAGTGCTGATCGGATATATAAAGGAGAAATTAGGAAAGCCTAGTTCAGGTTGCATTAAAAATATGGAAAAATGTTCTAAAATCATCTTTTAATATATATAAGTGAACTGTGAAATCAATTTTGAAAAATGAGGTTCGGAAGGTTGACATTTTGGCTAGTGACCAAAATGTAATTTTTGAAAGTTGCGTGACTGTTTTATAAAGGATTGAAACTTTGAATCTTTAAGGAGCTATTATTCCAAAAAGAGTTTCTCCAGATTTTTCTAAGATATTTTAAGGCTTTATTCTGATTTTAAAACATAAAGAAAGAGGAGGGAAAGCCATTTTGGCTATTTGCAACTAACTTTTCATTTTCTCCCAATTTTCATTTTCTCTCATTTTCTCTCAACCCAAACACTTTCTCTCCAGAGATTTACATCTGATTTTGTCACTCAAATCTTCCTTTTCAATTCTCTTTAGATTCCTAATCATCTCTACAACAAAACCTCACCATTTGCAAGTTGTTTCATCATGTTTTTTGGTTCTAAAAAGGAGAAATTCAAGTTTGGAGGTAAGAACGTCCTTCTCCTCTAAACTATCAGTTCTTTACTGAAATTCCTAAGTTCTCAATCCTTGATTTGTGATTTGTTAAAGGCTTTTCAATTGAAATCTTGATTTTGGCTTAAAATGCAAGATTTGGTGATTTTTGGTGGAATTTTCGTATGATCTGTTTAAGCAGGGTTTTGAGGTGTGTTTTTGGTGTTAAATGAATGCTAAATTGATTAGAAGTTGAGGTTTAATTAATGCAATCCCGGATAGGTTGAATTTCCTAAGTTTTGCTTGAGTTTTTGGTTGTTTTTGGAGTGTTTTTGATGATCTGTTATACCTGGGGGTATAAGGACGTGTTTGTGATCATTTTAGATGTTAATTGATGTTTAAAAATGGTTAGAAGTGATGGATCTTGGCTGGGTTAAGTTTTGGAAGTATTTGGAGGTGATTTCGGTTGTGTTTGGTAGCCGAAATGTTGGTTTTGTGATGAGCAGCGAGTTGTGTTGTGTTGCTGGTGTTTTTAATGCATAAAGATGCATTAATGCTCTGTTTTTGTGTGCTTGAAACAGGGGAGTTTGATCCGTGAGCTTTAGAGGTGTTGCGGAAGGTTTCGGATGCTTGGAAGGCTTGTTGGCTAGCCTTGTTTTGTGTATCGGTGAGTGAAGTTGGGTTTTCAGCTTTTAAACCAAGGTTTGAAGGTTTTGGGAGCTTAGTTTAAGTCTAAACAACTTTGCTAAGCTCAAGAGTAAGTAAATGGTTTTTCGCTCTTGGTTTGTGTTGAGAATTGGCTTTAAAAGCAATTGTGTTTGATGGTTGCAATGCATGTGATTTGCATGGTTTATATTCTGTTTTGAAAGCATATTTTTAGCATGGTTTAATGCTGGTTTTGAAAGCCATATGTGAAGGATGCTCAAGGTATGAGATCCTTGGTTTTTTACATGGAAATTGTGGGTTTGATGCATGGTGTTGCATGATGTTTAATGGCTTTGTGTAATGCTTTAAAACAGTGGATTGATGATGGTAAATGATGGTTTTTTTCATTATGGTTATGCATGTGAATCATTGGACTAATGTGGTAAGGTGGTTATATTGGCAAGTGATGTAAGTGGTTCTTGGTTTCTTTGATCGGATATAGTTAGCCGGCTATAGGATTGGGTGCACCGTGAATAAAGTCGCCTTGGAGGTGGAGTGGTTAAGTGTGAACCGGTAAACTCCCTTCAAGTATCCTAACGAGATGGTTAAGGTCATAATGGAGGTGGAATGCCCATTCGAGGACCTTGGTTAAGCAAAGGTTATATGGTGGTTAAAAGTCCATATATGGGAACCTTGTGCTTGTTAAGATCACAATGGTGGTGTAAAGTCCATGTGTGGATCTTGTATAGGGTGTCCCGGATCTTGTTAGTGATGTTATACAACTACCAATCGGTGATGCAAAGGTTGTATGGTGTTTGAAAGTCCATACATGGGAACCTTGTGCATGTCAAGGTTGTATGGTGTTTGAAAGTCCATACATGGGAACCTTGGGAAAAGTTGAGGTTGTATGGTGTTTAAAAGTCCATACATGGGAACCTCGGGAAAAGCTAAGGTTGTATGGTGTTTAAAAGTCCATACATGGGAACCTTAGGATGGTAAGGTCAAATGGTGTTTAAAAGTCCATTTGGAGACCTTGGATTGGTAGTGTGTATGAAGCGTGGGGGACAACGCTTGTGATCCGCGTATCCGATTGGGTGTTGAGTTGAAAAGTGGATGTGTTGATCACTTGGAAGCCAATGTAATGTTCTTGATTATAAAGAAGCATGAGATGCTTGAAAAGATGAATGGTTGTATGGAAAGTGTATAATTCTTGTGAATGCATGTTTACTTGTTAAGTTGAACAAGTGTTGATTATCATTTGGTAAATGATGCATGTGTGCATGAAATCTCTTAAATGCATTGGAGTCTTGTTAAGACTTGTTTTAAAAGGCATGTGATGATGATGTTGTGGTTCATAAGTTGCCTTTGGTTAATGCATGTGTTGGATTGATTGAGTAAATGGTTTTAAAGGGTTTCTTGCTTGAATGGTTTTCAAGTATAAGAAAGGTATGTTGTGAAATGGAAGTGTTTTCCAAGGTTTTGAATTTAGCTTTGCATATGGTGTTTATGCATGGAATGGTTAAATGGATGATTTTGCAAGTTGTGCTTTGAAAAGGTTTTCTTAGCTTGCTAAGCTAAGGGTTGGTTTTCATGTATGTGCAATGCATGGTTTTAAGCATGATGTTGAAAAAGGGTTTTCAAACTTTGCTTGGTTATCAAATCGGGTTTGTTTTAAAAGTGATTTTATGACCCGCTGCATTGATGGTGTTTTGGTTTTGAGCATTCCTCACTAAGCATTATGTGCTTACGCTCCTTTTTGTCCATCAATGCAGATTCTTGAAGTTTGGACAGCGGGAAGCAAGGGATTCAAGGAGGACTCCATTTGAGATGTATGTCTCGGTGAATAGCTATAGTTAATAAAGGCAATGGGGGTAGAATCTCTTGGGTTGATGTTTATGTGTTCGAATATGTTCGGACAAGGATGGTTTTATGTTGTTGATGTTGTTGGAACATGTATTTGGCTTCTATGAGATTGATTTGGAAGTTTATGCTTGAATGGTTGCTTGTGTAGGAAGCATGCTTATAGATTTGGGGTTTTTCGTATATGTTGATATTTTGTTGAATTGCTGATGCAAGTATGTCTCATATATGTTGAATTGCATGTTGGTAAAGTTTGGTGGCAATTGGAGTATGTTTGGATGTTTAATTGCATGTTTAAGTATGCATTTTGGGGCAATCTGTGCTGGGTGTTTCGGAACAGTGCCTGCCGTTTCGGAACGGGTGCCTTAAACAAGCCCAGGCGTCCGAAACGGGAGAGACCGTTCCGAAACGGTTTGGCTACTGCCAGCCCGTGTTTCGGTACGCGTTGCGGAACGGCCTCGTGTTTCGAAACGGGCTCTGCCTGTTTCGGAACGGGTGACCGTTGGGGGCTGACATTGGCAGTTAAATGTTTTGAATTGTTTGCATTTTGGTCCTGAATCTTGTTTGTGCAATTGTATGAGCTTGGGATGTCCGTTTGAGCTGAAATTTGGCAGAGAAGCATGAAACATGATTAATTTTAAGTTGGTAACTTAAAATCTGGTTAAGTCCTTAAAGTTTTCAGAATTTACAGTTTGGTCCCTAAAGTTGTAATTTGTTCAATTGGGTCCCTGTTTGATCTCTGATGTTTGTGATCTTTGAGTATGATGTTTGAGTGATCACAATTAGGGCTAATGTGCATCTAGACAAGATTAAAAAGAAAAAAAAGGGTCGTTAATCAAGGTTGACTTTCGGGTTGACTTTGGTTTTCCCCGTGTGACTTTCTTAATTCGGGTCAACCGTCTAGGCCGGGTTAAGGGGGTTACATTTTATCACTAAGCTTTCCTTCAATTAAAGGAAAGTCATCAGATCACTCCACGTAAAAGGAGATTTTAGTTATTGAGGGCTAATCGCAAGGTTAGTCCCTCACTTCTCACTACATTATGGTTTTTGCCTTTCAAATTACACTTTCTTAAATTTAGTCAACAAAAGGTCCAATATTATCCAATAAAGTTCAATAACGATGTTTTAAGCCCATTTAGGGTTCGATATAAATACTTAACTAGTCGATACACTATTTAGGCATCATCAATGTAGGATTCTTGATCATTGGAACTTAATTTCGACTAGACCTGATTTCGGGGTGTTACAACTCTCCCCCCTTAAGAAAAATTCGTCCTCGAATTTTTACCCGAACTAAAGAGATGCGAATATTGTTGTCTCATACTCTCTTCAGGCTCCCAAGTGGCTTCCTCATTAGTGTGGCTCCTCCAGAGCACTTTAACTAATGATACAATTTTTTGCAAAGCCTCTTGACTTTCCTAGCAAGAATCTGGACCGGTTCTTCCTCGTAGGACAGATTTGGTCGAAGTTCTACAGATTCGGGTTCCACAATGTGTGAGGGGTCAGATCGATACTTCCGAAGAATTGATACATGAAAACCATCGTGGATTTTACTCAATTCCGAGGTTAGCAATAGCCGATATGCCACTGGGCCAATCTTTTCAATAATTTCAAAGGGTCTAATGAACCAGGGACTCAATTTCCCCTTCTTGCCAAATCACAAGACTTTCTTCCATGGTGACACTTTAAGAAAGGCTTTTTCACCAACTTCACACTCAATGTCTCTTCTTTTAAGATCAGCATAAGCCTTTTGTCGATCAAAGGCAACCTTTAAACGATCATGAATAATGGTAACTCGTTCCTCAGTTTCATGGAGCAAGTCAGGGCCTAACATCTTGCCCTCGCCAAGCTCCGACCAACATAAGGGAGTTATGCATCGTCTACCATACAATGCTTCATACAAGGCCAATTGGATGGATGCTTGGTAACTATTGTTGTAGGCAAACTCGACCAGAGGTAGAGATTTCTTCCAAGTTCCACAAAAATCGATAATACATGCCCGAAACACGTCTTCCAACATCTATATAGGGAAATTCAATAACAATGCAAATTTCTAGGATTTCAATAGACAGATTGTTTGATGATTTACCTAAATTACCCTTTCTAACCGATCGTCGGATTGAGGGTGAAAAGCGGTGCTAAGATTAACTTTGGTGCCCAGAGCTACTTTTAAGGTTCTCCAAAATCGTGATTGAAATCGAGGATCCCGCTCGGAGATGATAGACTTAGGTACTCCGTGGAGTCGGATTACTTTCTTGATATAGAAGTCAACTAGCTTAGGAAGATCGTAGTCCATTCTAACTGGTATAAAATGAGCTGACTTTGTGAAACGATCTACAATAACCCATATAGCATCATGCCTTGCAGGGGTTAACGGTAGACCACTAACAAAGTCCATGGTTATCTTTTCCCATTTCCATTTTGGTGGATCGATAGGTTGTAATAGTCCAGTAGGAGCACAATGTTCTGCCTTAACACGTTGGCACGTGAGGCATTTGGAAATGTAATCAATTATGACATGCTTCATGTCTGGCCACCAATAGAGCTCACGTAGGTCTTTACACATTTTCACAGACCCGGGGTGAACAGAAAAGGAACTCATATGAGCTTTGAAAAGGATGTCGATGCGAAGAGTTTCATCATTAGGTACACAAACTCGATCATGGAAACATAGGAGTCCTTTAGAATTAATTTTGAAGTTAGGGTTATCCGATAGCTTAGAAACAATGATTTGAAGCTCGGGATCTTGCTCTTGCAAATCCTTGATTCATGTAACGATGGTAGACGGAACTTAAAGCTCAGCTACGAGACAACGATGCTTCCAAAGTCGGAAGTGAGCTTTAATTCCTCCAGGGGTTACAATATAGCAATATTACAACGAGTTAATGTACTTCACAATACCTATAACTTCAAGTCTATTATAAATGCTTACTAGGCAAAGGTTTGCGGCTGAGCGCATCAGCTACAACATTGGCCTTGCCTGGATGGTAATCAATGACCAGATCATAATCTTTAAGAAGTTCCATCCACCTCTGTTGCCGAAGATTCAACTCCTTTTGAGTCAACAAACATTTGAGGCTTTTATGGTTGGTGAAATGTGTAACCCCCTTAACCCGATCTAGACGGTTGACCCGAATTAAGAAAGTCACACGGGGAAAACCAAAGTCAACCCGAAAGTCAACCTTGATTAAAGACCTTTTTTTTTTCTTTTTAATCTTATCTAGATGCACATTAACCCTACTTGTGATCACACAAACAACATACTCAAGGATCACAAACATCAGAGATCAAACAAGGACCCAATTGAACAAATTACAACTTTAGGGACCAAAATGTAAATTCTGATAAATTAAAAGACTTAACCAAAATTAAAGTTACCATCTTGAAATTAGTCAGGTTTCATGCTTCCCTGCGAAATTTCAGCTCAAAAGGACTTCTCAAACTCATACAATTGATCAAACAAGATTCAGGACCAAAACGTAAACCAAACAAAACATATTAAGATACTTTTAACTGAATTTAACGGTCTGGTATCGATACGCCACGTGTCGTATCGATACGCGGGGAAGGCAGTAACCAAACTTCAGCAACGGTATCGATACGAGTTCCCCCATATCGATACGGTCTTCATACGGTATCAGTACCTGTTCAACCGTACCGATACGCCTGGGCAGGAATGAGCATATTTGGCTCAGGCGTATCGATACGCAAGCCCGAGTACCGATACCCCTGCCTGATTTCGACCCAAAAACCACAACAATCATGCTTCAAACTCCAAATTAACATCACCAAACCATATCACTTAATCATACAACATGCAAGAACCATAATTGCATCACCAATTCAGCATTTAAACAACACATAAGAAAAGCCCCAATTATATAGCATGCTTCCTACTTATGCTAGCCATTCATGCATAAACCTTCATAAGCAAGCAATAGGAATCCAATCCAAAAACCAGCAATTCATACAACATTTAACAAACTCAGGGAGTCTCAAACACCTCCCAGAACATACACATTGGTCCCCCATTGCCAATTCAACCAAAAGCTAAAAGAACTTATAAAACCTTCATACATTGAGCTTTACTTGAACTTGATTGCTTGCCTCCTCTTGCTGCCCCCTCAATGTACTCTAATGCTATGCATTATTGAATCAAGAAAAACGAGAGAGCGTAAGCCAAAGCTTAGTGAGGAGTGCTCTTTTAAAACCATTCAATAATGCAATTCAAAACCATTTATAAATCATGCTTATAGTCAACCGTTGTACATGCTCAAAGCATACTTTCATTCAAGCAATTCCATGCTTCAAATTCATTTTAACAAGCATCTCATGCTTCAACATAATCATTAAAACATGCATCTCATGCATCTCAATATATTCAACATGTCATATTGGCTCAAGTGATACATTTCATTTATAAAACAAGTTCATTAACTTTCCCCAAGGACTTTTAAACACCTTGGCCCCAAGGACTTTTAAACACCTTGGCCATGGACTTTTAAACACCGTGAATAAGGACCACACAAGGACTTTTAACCACCTTTGTGTCTGTAACGCCCCGGTTTTGGGCTCAGAAGTTTTGGCGTTGACCAGTTCGGTCAAAGTGCTGATCGAATATATAAGAGGGAATTTAGGAAAGCCTAGCTCGGGTTGCATTAAAAATATGGAAAAATATTCTAAAATCATATTTTAATATATAAAGGTGAACTGTGAAATCAATTTTGGAAAATGAGGTTCGGAAGGTTGACATTTTGGCTAGTGACCAAAATGTAATTTTTGAAAGTTGCGGGACAGTTTTATAAAGGATTGAAACTTTGAATCTTTAAGGAGCTATTATTCCAAAAAGGATTTCTCCAGATTTTTCTAAGATATTTTAAGTCTAAAATCTGATTTTAAAGATTAAGAAAAGAGAGGGAAATCATTTTAACCAATTTCCAACTAATTTTCTATTTTCTCTCAAATTCTCTTTTCTCTCATTTTCTCTCTACCCAAACAAGATTCTCCAGATTTCTTTCTCTGATTTTGACATCTACATCTCTCATTTCAATTCTCATTTGATTCCTAATCATCTCATCATCAAAACCTCTCAATTTACAAATTGTTTCATCAAGCATTTTGGCTCTAAAATGGAGAAATTCAAGTTTGGAGGTAAGAACGTCCTTCTCCTCTAAACTATCAGTTCTTTACTGAAATTCCTAAGTTCTCAATCCTTGATTTATGTTTTATTAAAGGCTTTTCAATTGAGATCTTGATTTTTGGCTAAAATGCAAGATTTGGTGATTTTGGTGAAATTTTCGTGTGATCTGTTTAAGCAGGGTTTTGAGGTGTTAAATTGATGTTAAATGAATGCTAAAATGATTAGAAGTTGAGGTTTAATCAATGCAATCCCGGATAGGTTGAATTTCCTAAGTTTGGCTTGAGTTTTTGGTTGTTTTTGGAGTGTAATTGGTGATCTGTTATACCTGGAGGTATAAGGACGTGGTTGTGATCATTTTGCATGTTATTTGATGTACAAAAATGGTTAGAAGTGATGGATCTTGGCTGGGTTAAGTTTTGGAAGTGTTTGGAGATGATTTCGGTTGTGTTTGGTAGCCAAATTGTTAGATTTGTGATGAGCAGCGAGTTGTGTTGATGTTGCTGGTGTTTTAATGCATAAGGATGCATTAATGTTCTGTTTTTTATGTGCTTGAAACAGGGGAGGTTGATCCTTGAGCCTTGGAGGTGTTTTCGGAAGGTTTCGGAAGCTTGGAAAGCTTGTTGGCTAGCTTGGTTTGGTAATTGGTGAGTGAAGTTGGGATTTCAGCTTTTGAAACATGGTTTGAAGGTTTTTGGGAGCTTAGTTTAAGTCTAAACAACTTTGCTAAGCTCAAGAGTAAGTGAAGAGGTTTTTGCTCTTGGATTGTGTATGATTTGGTTTTAAAATCAATTGTGGTTGATGATTGATGTGCATGTGTTATTGCATGGTTTAATTCTGTTTTGTAAGCATGTTTTAGCATGGTTTAATGCTGGTTTTGAAAGTCAATTGAAAAGGATGCTCAAGGTAAGAGATCCTTGGTTATGTTTATGGAAATTGTGATTTTGATGCATAAGTGATGCATGTTGTTCAATGGCTTTGTATGATGCTTAAAAACAGTGAGTTGATGATGATTAATGATGATAATGGTGCCTTTTGCATATTGTTTATGCATGTGAATCATTGAGCTAATGATGTGGTGGTTTTGCATTATGTGTATGCATGTGAATCATTGAGCTAATGATGTGATGACCTTGCATTGTGTTTATGCATGTGGAACATTGGATATTATGGTAAGATGGTTATGTTGGCATGAGATGCGAATGGTTCTTGGTTCGTTGATCGGGTATAATTAGCCGGCTATAGGATTGGGTGCACCGTGAATAAAGTCGCCTTGAAGGCGGAGTGGTCAAGTGTGGACCGGTTAGACTCCCCTCAAGTTTTCCTAACGAGAAGAGGTCATAGTGGAGGTTGTTGCCCACTCGAGGACCTATGTTGTTAAGGTCATAATGGAGGTTGTTGCCCATTCGAGGACCTTGGTTAAGTAAAGGTTATAAGGTGGTTAAAAGTCCTTATGTGAGAACCTTGTACTTGTTAAGATCACAATGGCTATGGTTAAGTCCATGTTTGGATCTTGTGTGTGATGTCCCGTTCCTCGTTAGATGATGTCTACAACTACCAATCGGTTATGCAAAGGTTGTATGGTGGTTGAAAGTCCATACGGAAAAGACCTTGTGCATGTCAAGGGTGTATGGCGGATGGAAGTCCATACATGGTAACCTCGAGGAAAAGCTAAGGTTGTATGGTGTTTAAAAGTCCATGCATGGGAACCTTAGGTTGTTAAGGTCAAATGGAGGTTGATGCCCATTTGGAAGACCTTGGATTGGGTAGGGTGTAGGAAGCGTTGGGACACGCTTGTAATCCGCGTATCCGATCGAATCGATAAGTTGGAAAGTGAATGTGGTTGATCTCTTGGAAGCCAATGTAATGTTCTTGATCATGTGAAGCATGGTATTGCTTGAAATGATGCATGGTTGCATGTGAAGCATGGTATTGCTTGAAATGATGCATGGTTGCATGTGAAGCATGAGATGCTTGAATTGATGCATGTTTGCATGAGAAGCATGAGATGCTTGGTAAGATGCATTGTGGCATGAGATGTGTATAATGCTAGTGAAAGCATGTTACTTGTATGTTGAACAAGTGTTGGTTATCATTTGATAAATGATGCATGTGAGCTTGGATTATCTATGTTGCATTGAAGTCATGTATGACTTGTTGTTAAAGGCATGTGAATATGATGTTATGGTTTTATAGTGCATTGATTAAATGCATGAAATGGTTTAATTGAACTATGGTTTTAAATGGTTTCTTGCTTGACGTGGTTTTCAAGTTAAAGAAAGGTATGTTGTGGAACGGATGTGTTTTCCATGGTTTTGTTTAAGCTTGGCATATGGTGTTTATGCATGTTTTGAGCTTGATGTTGAAAAGAGTTTTCGAACATGGTTTTGGAAAGCAAATCGGGTTGGTTTTAAAGTGTTTTAAAGACCCGCTGCATTGATGGTGTTTTGGTTTTGAGCATTCCTCACTAAGCATTATGTGCTTACGCTCCTTTTTGTCCATCAATGCAGATTCTTGAGGTTTGGGCAGCAAGGAGCAAGGGATTCAAGGTGGACTCCAATGGAGATGTATGTCTCGGTGAATAGCTATAGTTAATAAGGGCAATGGGGTAGAATCTCTCGGATTGTTGTTATTGTGATCGTATGTGTTGATCAAGAATGTTTAAATGCTGTTGTTAATGATGTTGAATCATGAATTGGTTTGATTGTGTTTGAATTGAAAGGTTTGTGCTTAAATGGTTGCTTGAGTAGGAAGCATGCCTATAGAATTGGGGCTTTTCATATGTGTTGATCATATGTTGAATTGTTGATGCAAGTATGTCTCTTATATGTTGAATTGCATGTTGGCAAAGTTTGGTGGCTTTTGGAGCATGTTTGAATGATCAATTGTGTGTTTGAGTGAGCGAAATGCAACATTCTGGGCTAGGTGTTTCGGAACAGGCAACACCGTTTCGGAACGGGTGCCCTGCATAAACCCAGGCGTCCGAAACGGGTGTCACCGTTCCGAAACGGAAAGCATTCTGCCAGACCCCCGTTGCGGAACGCGTTGCGGAACGGCCCGTGTTTCGGAACGGCCTTGGCCTGTTTCGGAACGGGTGACCGTTGGGGGCTGACATGGGCGGTTAAATGTTTCAAAATGTTTGCATTTTGGTCCTGAATCTTGTTTGTGCAATTGTTTGAGTTCGGGATGTCCGTTTGAGCTGAAATTTGGCACAGAAGCATGAAACATGACTAATTTCAAGTTGGTAACTTAAAATCTGGTTAAGTCCTTAAAGTTTTCAAAAATTACAATTTGGTCCCTAAAGTTGTAGTTTGTTCAATTGGGTCCCTGTTTGATCTCTGATGTTTGTGATCTTTGAGCATGGTGTTTGTGTGATCACATCTAAGGTTAATGTGCATCTAGATAAGATTAAAAAGGAAAAAAAAAGGGTCGTTAATCAAGGTTGACTTTCGGGTTGACTTTGGTTTTCCCCGTGTAATCTTCGTAGTTCGGGTCAACCGTCCAGACCGGGCTACGGGGGTTACAGTGTCCAATGCTTGAATCACCCCAAGGACTTTTAAACACCTTGGCCCCAAGGACTTTTAAACACCTTGGCCCCATGGACTTTTAAACACCATGGAAAGGAGCACCTAAGGACTTTTAACCACCTTAGTGTCCGCAACAAGATTCATCCAAGGACTTTTAACCACCTTGATGATCTTAAGTAACAAGGCTCACTCAAGGACTTTTAACCACCTTAGTGACCTTCACTTTTACAAAAACATCACTTGCCAATATACATATCATACATCATATAATCCACTGTTTTAAAAGCATTAAACCAAGCCATTTCATCATGCATTTCAAAGCATCAAATCCACATTTAATCAATGTATAAAAACAAGGAACTCCTACCTAGAGTTACCTTCAACACATGGCTTAAAACATCAGCAATTATCATGCTTAAACATCAGCAATTAACATGCTAAAACATGCTTTCCAAAACAGTAATCAAAACATGCAAATCATCATTTTGCATCACACCAAAACATGGCCACCACTTAGAGAGAAATCCGAAAACTTACACTTGAGCTTAGCAAAGTTGTTTAGACTTAAACTAAGCCCCCAAAACCTTGGTTTCAAAGCCGAAAACCATTTTCACAAATGCACTCACCGATTTCCACTTTGCTTCAAGCCAAAGCACCAAAACAAGCCTCCGGATCAACAATTCTTGGATCCAAGGATGCCTCCCCTGTTTCAACACATTAAAGCAGAGGATTAATGCATCATCATGCATTAATTGCTTCAATGAAAGCACCTAAACTCGCTGCTCTCACCCAACCTCCATTTTCGGCCACCAAACACAACCGAAAATGCATCCGAAACACTTCTAAACAAAGCCCAGCCATTAACCAGCAAAACCACACTTCCATTAACATCAAAGAACATCTAAAAACAACCTAACAACATCCTTATACCTCCAGCAACATCAGATCACCAAGATCACCACAAAAACTACCTTAAAACACAAGCTAAACTTAGGAAACTCAACCTATCCGGGATTGCATCAATCAAGACTCATTTCCTTTTCAATTTAGAGATCATTTAACATCAAAAACACCTCTCAAATCACAGATCTAACAGATCTAACGAAAATCATGTGAAATCATCAAAATCTTGCATAATTAGCCAAGATCCATAAATCAACTTAAAAGCCTTTAATTAAACATCAAATTAGGATTGAAAACTTAGGAATTTCATTAAAGAACTTGAAGTTCAGAGGAGAAGGGCGTTCTTACCTCCAAACTTGTATTTCTCCACTTTTTGGAACCAAAATGCTTGTTGAAACTTGTAGAAATTGAAGAGGTTTTGAAGATACAATGATTAGGATTCAAATGAGAGTTGAAAGGAGGAATTTAGGTGAGAAAATCAGAATTGAAACTCTGGAAATGGAGTGTTTGGGTTGAGAGAGCAAGAGAGAAAGAAAATGGGAAGTTAGTTGAGAAAATGACTAAAATGAGTTTTCCCTCCTTTTTGTTATCTTTAAAATCAGATAATTGGCTTATAAAACCTTAGAAAAATCTGGAGAAATCACCTTTGGATTAATAGCTCCTTAAAGATTCAAAGTTTCAACCCTTTATAAAACAGCCACCTAACTTTCAAAAATTACATTTTGGTCACTAGCCAAAATGTCACCCTTCCGAAACTCATTTTCCAAAATTGATTTCACAGTTCACTTAATTATATTAAAAGATGATTTTAGAACATTTTTCCATATTTTTAATGCAACCCGAACTAGGCTTTCCTAATTTAACCCCTTACGATTCGAACAACACTTTGACCAACCGATCAACGCCCAAGACTTCCAAGCCCAAAACCGGGGCCTTACAACTCTCCCCCCCTTAAGAAATTTCGTCCTCGAAATTTACCTGAAGGAAAGAGATAAGGAAACTGCTTCAGCATATCTTCCTTCCGCTCCCACGTGGTTCCTCAACACCTCGATGCTTCCACAGCACCTTCACCAACTCAATGGTCTTGCCACGAAGAACTTTGCTATCTGAATCCAGAACCTTCACCGGTTCCTCATCATAGGTCAAATCCAGATTCAAAACCACATCCTCAACAGGCATCACATGCGAAGGATCAGATCTATACTTCCGGAGCATAGAAACATGGAACACATCATGAATCTTCTCCAACTCTTGAGGTAACCTCAACCGATACGCAACAGGACCCACACGCTCAACAACCTCATACGGTCCAATGTACCTTGGGCTTAACTTACCCTTCCGACCAAACCTCATCACCTTCTTCCAAGGCGAAACCTTCAAGAACACACGGTCACCCACCGCGTACTCTATCTCCTTACGCTTCAAATCCGCGTAAGATTTCTGCCGGTCAGAAGCAGCCTTCAACCGCTCACAAATGAGCTTCACCTTCTCGGTGGTTCCTTTCAACAAAGCAGGCATCGAAACCAACTTTTGACCTGTTTCAGCCCAACACAGAGGAGTCCTACACTTCCTCCCATACAGAGCCTCATAAGGTGCCATCCGTATACTCGCCTGATAACTGTTGTTATAAGCAAACTCAACCAAAGGCAGATGCTTCTCCCAAGAACCTTGGAACTCTATCACGCAGCATCTCAACATATCCTCCAAAATCTGAATAACTCGCTCAGACTGGCCATCCGACTGAGGATGATAGGATGTACTGAAATGCAACCTTGTACCCAGAGCTTGATGCAAACACTGCCAGAAACGCGATGTGAACCTCGGATCCCTATCCGACACGATCGACTTAGGCACACCATGCAACCTCACAACCTCAGCAATGTACAGCTCTGCCAACTTATCCAAAGAAAACGTAGTATGCACAGGCAAGAAATGCGCACACTTCGTCAAGCGATCCACAATCACCCAAACAGAATTCTTCTTTGATGGAGACAAAGGTAAACCAGATACAAAATCCATGGTAACCCTCTCCCACTTCCATTCAGGGATTTTCAACGGTTGCAACAAACCAGAAGGAACCTGATGTTCAGCCTTAACTCACTGACACACCAAACACTTGCTCACGAACTCTGCAACATCCTTCTTCAAACCCACCCAATAGTACTCGTCACGAAGATCACGATACATCTTAGTACTACCAGGGTGCATAGCAAAAGGACTACTATGACCTTCTGCCAGAATAGCACGCCTCAACTCAGCATCAGCAGGCACTACTATCCGACGACCAAAACACAACACTCCATCCTCATTAAAGCAAAAATCCGAGGGTCTACCCTCCGCGATATCCTGAACATGAGACACCAAGGAATCATCCAACAACTACTTATCCTTGATCAACTGAACCAACGATGGTTTCACTTGCAACTCAGCAACAAGACCACCATCCTGCGATATGCTCAAGCTAGCAAACATAGCTCTCAGCTCAACAGCTACCTTCCTACTCAAGGCATCCGCAACAACATTAGCCTTTCCAGGATGATACTCTATCGTCAGATCATAATCCTTGAGCAACTCCAACGAACGCCGCTGCCTAAGATTCAACTCCTTCTGAGACATCAGATACCTCAAACTCTTGTGATCCATGTACACAATACACTTCTCACCATACAGATAATGCCTCCAGATCTTCAGAGCAAAAACCACCGCAGCCAGCTCAATATCATGCGTAGGATAATTGCGCTCATGCACCTTCAACTGCCGCGACGCATAAGCCACAACCTTACCCTCTTGCATCAGCACACACCCCAACCCAACATAGGATGCATCACTGTAGACCACAAACTCTTTCCCTGATTCAGGCTGAATCAAGATAGGAGCTTGAGTCAAAGCCACTTTCAGCTTCTCAAAAGCCTGCTGTCTCGCTTCTGTCCACTCATACTTGACATCTTTCTGCAACAACTTTGTCAAAGGAGCAGCAATCTTGGAAAAACCATCCACAAACCTTCGGTAGTATCCCGCCAAACCAAGGAAACTACGAACCTCCTGAACAGACTTAGGAACTTTCCAGTTCATCACCGCTTCAATCTTTTGAGGATCAACACGAATCCCCTCAGCTGAGACCACATGTCCAAGAAACACCACCTCCCTAAGCCAGAACTCACACTTGCTCAGCTTAGCATAAAGCTGATTCTCCAACAAAGCTTGCAACACAACCCTCAAATGCTCTTCGTGCTCTTCCTCAGTACGCGAGTACACAAGGATATCATCAATGAACACCACAACGAACTTGTCTAGGTATTCATGAAAAACACGATTCATCATATCCATAAAAGCAGCAGGAGCATTTGTCAAACCAAACGGCATCACGAGGAACTCATAATGCCCATACCTTGTCCTGAAAGCTATCTTAGGCACATCTACATCCTTCACCTGCAACTGATAATACCCTGACCTCAAGTCAATCTTAGAGAACACAGCAGCTCCCCGAAATTGATCAAAGAGATCATCAATCCTCGGCAAAGGATACCGATTCTTGATAGTCAACTTGTTCAGCTGACGGTAATCAATGCACATCCTCATCGTGCCATCTTTCTTCTTCACAAACAAGACAGGAGCACCCCAAGGCGACACACTCGGCCGGATGAAACCACGATCAAGCAGCTCTTGCAACTGCGTCTTCAGCTCCTTCAGCTCCTTAGGTGCCATTCTATAGGGAGTAATGGACACATGAGTTGTATTCTCATACAGCTCAATTCCAAACTCCACCTCGCGATTAGGAGGTAAACCAGACAACTCCTCAGGAAAAACATCAGGAAACTCCTTCACAACCATGATATCCTGCACCCTCAACTCCTTAGAACAAGGATTCATCACAAAAGCTAGAAAAGCTTCACAGCCTTGCCTCAACATCCTACTCGCCTCCAAGGTAGAAACAACATTGGCAAGAAACTTCACACTCTCACCAACCACCACCACTTCATAATCATCCGCAAGCTTAAGCGAAACCCGCTTATTTTCACAATCCACAACAGCACGATGCTCAGCAAGCCAATCCATACCAAGGATCACATCGAAACCATAAAAGGGCAACTCCATAAGATCAACAAGAAAGACATGCTCTTGAACAACCAAAGGACACCTTCTATAAAGCTTACGAGTCACAACAGTTTCACCAAAAGAACTAATGACTCTAACACCAACATCCAAAGACTCAACAGGCAAACCAAGCAACTCAGCATGCTCACGAAGAATGTATGAATGCGTAGATCCAGAATCAATCAAAGAAAGCAATAACAAGGATTGCAAAGTAAAGGTACCTGCAATCACATCAGCATCATTCCTTCCCTCGCGCTGAGCATACACCCTCGCTTGGCCTCCACCCTCAGGTTGAATAGCTACAACATGAGCTACTCCGCGACCACCTTCCTCACGCCTCTGAAAGTTACCACGGCCGCGCCCACGACCCCTCTGCGGTGCTGCAACAACAGGAGCACGCTCTTGGCCACCAGCCAACCTCGGACAATCTCGCCTCAAGTGGTCAGCAGAACCACAGTTCCAGCACTCATAACCAGCTGCCACAACAGGAGCTTGCACCTCCCTCCCAGCACGAGGACAGTCACGTTTCAAGTGACCACGCGAACCGCAAATCCAACAAGCACTAGGGTCAGCTCTAGCATTGCCACCCCTAGCAGGTGCACCTCCACCTCTTTTAGCTGAGGACTGAAACCTCTGATCGCGTCCCCTCTTGTTCCGTCCACCTCCGGAACTATACTCAGCAGCTCTCTTTCCAGAACTAGCTCCAGCACCTTTCGCAGACAAACTCAGATTCATCTCTATGTCCTTGGACCGACTAACCAACACATCAAAATCATTGTACTCAGCAGCCAACATATAGGTCTTAACTTCCGTCACCAAGCCATAACGGAACCTCTCGCACCTCTCTCGCTCATCAGGTATCAGCTCCGGTGCATACTGACTGAGACGTACGAACTGTACTTCATACTCAACCACACTCATGCTCCCTTGGGTAAGAGACATGAATTCACGCTTTTTCTCATCCAGATATCTCACTCCCAGATATCTCCTTTTGAACGCGTTCTGAAAGAACGTCCAAGTAACATCAGCATCAGCCATTCCAGAGATTGTGGTCGTCCACCACGTATAAGCATCACCTTGCAGCAAAGACAACACACATCCCAGCTTTTGCACATCAGTGCAGCTCATCTGTTCCAAGACACGCTTGGTACTCTCCAGCCAAGCTTCCGACCTCTCAGCTGACATACCCCTAAACTCAGCCCCACCAAGACTGCGCAGACGCTCTAAGGGTAATCTTGCTCCAGCATCTCCCTGATGCCCAGCTCCTTGAGCTCCAGCTACCGCTGCTCGAAAAGCACCCGCAATAGCTTGCACCAGCATCGACATGTCAGGCATCGCTTGCCCCTGACCAACCTCAGGTCCTGCAGCTCTAGCACCAGCTGCCTCAGCTCCAGCTCTTTCCCTCTCCGCACTACCACCACCAGGTGGAGGAGGAGGTAACACAGCACTACTCGTATTCTCCTCATTCACATTCCCCTCCGAGGTCGTAGCTCTCACGCTACTTCTTAACTCTCTACGTGGTGCCATACTTTTACCATGCATAAAAATACAAAATAAAACAAGTCAGGACCAGCAAGGTAAGCAATTCCAAGTATTCAAGCTCAATTTCTTTCCAAAACAACATCATCTCTTTAGCTTTTGTTTGGCAATGGGTACCCTCATCATGCATCATCACAACATACATCTCAAAAACATCATCATCTCAAATCACTGAACATGCTTTCATACAACAAGCATACAAGCCAAACCATGCTTCAATCATGCATACAAACATTCCCAATTACTCGAGAACTCAGCTCTGATACCACCAAATGTAACCCCCTTAACCCGGTCTAGACGGTTGACCCGAATTAAGAAAGTCACACGGGGAAAACCAAAGTCAACCCGAAAGTCAACCTTGATTAACGACCCTTTTTTTTCTTTTTAATCTTATCTAGATGCACATTAACCCTACTTGTGATCACACAAACAACATACTCAAGGATCACAAACATCAGAGATCAAACAAGGACCCAATTGAACAAATTACAACTTTAGGGACCAAAATGTAAATTCTGATAAATTAAAAGACTTAACCCAAATTAAAGTTACCATCTTGAAATTAGTCAGGTTTCATGCTTCCCTGCGAAATTTCAGCTCAAAAGGACTTCTCAAACTCATACAATTGATCAAACAAGATTCAGGACCAAAACGTAAACCAAACAAAACATATTAAGATACTTTTAACTGAATTTAACGGTCTGGTATCGATACGCCACGTGTCGTATCGATACACGGGGAAGGCAGTAACCAAACTTCAGCAACGGTATCGATACGAGTTCCCCCGTATCGATACGGTCTTCATACGGTATCGGTACCTGTTCAACCGTACCGATACGCCTGGGCAGGAATGAGCATATTTGGCTCAGGCGTATCGATACGCAAGCCCGAGTACCGATACCCCTGCCTGATTTCGACCCAAAAACCACAACAATCATGCTTCAAACTCATAATTAACATCACCAAACCATATCACTTAATCATACAACATGCAAGAACCATAATTGCATCACCAATTCAGCATTTAAACAACACATAAGAAAAGCCCCAATTATATAGCATGCTTCCTACTTATGCTAGCCATTCATGCATAAACCTTCATAAGTAAGCAATAGGAATCTAATCCAAAAACCAGCAATTCATACAACATTTAACAAACTCAGGGAGTCTCAAACACCTCCCAAAACATACACATTGGTCCCCCATTGCCAATTCAACCAAAAGCTAAAAGAACTTATAAAACCTTCATACATTGAGCTTTACTTGAACTTGATTGCTTGCCTCCTCTTGCTGCCCCCTCAATGTACTCTAATGCTCTGCATTATTGAATCAAGAAAAACGAGAGAGCGTAAGACAAAGTTTAGTGAGGAGTGCTCTTTTAAAACCATTCAATAATGCAATTCAAAACCATTTATAAATCATGCTTATAGTCAACCGTTGTACATGCTCAAAGCATACTTTCATTCAAGCAATTCCATGCTTCAAATTCATTTTAACAAGCATCTCATGCTTCAACATAATCATTAAAACATGCATCTCATGCATCTCAATATATTCAACATGTCATATTGGCTCAAGTGATACATTTCATTTATAAAACAAGTTCATTAACTTTCCCCAAGGACTTTTAAACACCTTGGCCCCAAGGACTTTTAAACACCTTGGCCATGGACTTTTAAACACCATGAATAAGCACCACACAAGGACTTTTAACCACCTTTGTGTCCAATGCTTGAATCACCCCAAGGACTTTTAAACACCTTGGCCCCAAGGACTTTTAAACACCTTGGCCCCATGGACTTTTAAACACCATGGAAAGGAGCACCTAAGGACTTTTAACCACCTTAGTGTCCGCAACAAGATTCATCCAAGGACTTTTAACCACCTTGATGATCTTAAGTAACAAGGCTCACTCAAGGACTTTTAACCACCTTAGTGACCTTCACTTTTACAAAAACATCACTTGCCAATATACATATCATACATCATATAATCCACTGTTTTAAAAGCATTAAACCAAGCCATTTCATCATGCATTTCAAAGCATCAAATCCACATTTAATCAATGTATAAAAACAAGGAACTCCTACCTAGAGTTACCTTCAACACATGGCTTAAAACATCAGCAATTATCATGCTTAAACATCAGCAATTAACATGCTAAAACATGCTTTCCAAAACAGTAATCAAAACATGCAAATCATCATTTTGCATCACACCAAAACATGGCCACCACTTAGAGAGAAATCCGAAAACTTACACTTGAGCTTAGCAAAGTTGTTTAGACTTAAACTAAGCCCCCAAAACCTTGGTTTCAAAGCTTAAAACCATTTTCACAAATGCACTCACCGATTTCCACTTTGCTTCAAGCCAAAGCACCAAAACAAGCCTCCGGATCAACAATTCTTGGATCCAAGGATGCCTCCCCTGTTTCAACACATTAAAGCAGAGGATTAATGCATCATCATGCATTAATTGCTTCAATGAAAGCACCTAAACTCGCTGCTCTCACCCAACCTCCATTTTCGGCCACCAAACACAACCGAAAATGCATCCGAAACACTTCTAAACAAAGCCCAGCCATTAACCAGCAAAACCACACTTCCATTAACATCAAAGAACATCTAAAAACAACCTAACAACATCGTTATACCTCCAGCAACATCAGATCACCAAGATCACCACAAAAACTACCTTAAAACACAAGCTAAACTTAGGAAACTCAACCTATCCGGGATTGCATCAATCAAGACTCATTTCCTTTTCAATTTAGAGATCATTTAACATCAAAAACACCTCTCAAATCACAGATCTAACAGATCTAACGAAAATCATGTGAAATCATCAAAATCTTGCATAATTAGCCAAGATCCATAAATCAACTTAAAAGCCTTTAATTAAACATCAAATTAGGATTGAAAACTTAGGAATTTCATTAAAGAACTTGAAGTTCAGAGGAGAAGGGCGTTCTTACCTCCAAACTTGTATTTCTCCACTTTTTGGAACCAAAATGCTTGTTGAAACTTGTAGAAATTGAAGAGGTTTTGAAGATACAATGATTAGGATTCAAATGAGAGTTGAAAGGAGGAATTTAGGTGAGAAAATCAGAATTGAAACTCTGGAAATGGAGTGTTTGGGTTGAGAGAGAAAGAGAGAAAGAAAATGGGAAGTTAGTTGAGAAAATGACTAAAATGAGTTTTCCCTCCTTTTTGTTATCTTTAAAATCAGATAATTGGCTTATAAAACCTTAGAAAAATCTGGAGAAATCACCTTTGGATTAATAGCTCCTTAAAGATTCAAAGTTTCAACCCTTTATAAAACAGCCACCAAACTTTCAAAAATTATATTTTTGTCACTAGCCAAAATGTCACCCTTCCGAAACTCATTTTCCAAAATTGATTTCACAGTTCACTTAATTATATTAAAAGATGATTTTAGAACATTTTTCCATATTTTTAATGCAACCCGAACTAGGCTTTCCTAATTTAACCCCCTTACGATTCGAACAGCACTTTGACCAACCGGTCAACGCCCAAGACTTCCAAGCCCAAAACCGGGGCGTTACAAAATGATAGCATTTCTCCCCGTAGAGATAATGACTCCAGATTTTCAATGCAAAGACAACTGCAGCCAATTCAAGGTCATAGGTGGGATAATGCATCTCGTGTGGCTTATGTTGCCTCGAAGCATAAGCAATAATCTTGCCTTCTTGCATCAATACGCATCCTAACCTAAGATGCGATGCATCACTGTAAATTGTATAGTCTTTTAGAGGCTCGGGCTGGGTCAAAACATGTGCATGGGTCAGAACTTGTTTCAACTGATCAAAACTTCGTTGTTAAACCTCGGGCCAAACGAAATGAGCTTCCTTCCTCAATAATTTGGTTAAAGGAGCGACTAACATAGAAAATCCTTTCACGAATCTACAGTAATAGCCAGCAAGCTCAAGGAAGCTTCTGACTTTACCAATGTTCTACGGTGGATGCCAATCTACAATAGCTTGGATTTTCTTTAGGTCCACCTGAATGCCCGAAGCCGATACGATATACACCAGAAAGGCAACTTCAGTGAGCCAGAACTCACACTTGGAAAACTTCGCATACAATAGTTTCTCTCTCAGAGTCTGAAGTACAACACGAAGATGATCTCGACGCTCCGTTTCATTCTTAGAATAGATCAATATGTCATCTATAAACACCACTACAAATTTATCAAGATAGGGTCTAAATATCTGATTCATTAATTCCATGAAAGTTATTGGTGCATTAGTTAGCCCAAAAGGCATCACCAAGAATTCGTAGTGTCCATATCTTGTACGGAATGCAGTCTTTGGCACATCACACTCCTTAACTCTCATTTTATAATAGCCCGACCTCAAGTCGATCTTTGAAAACACAGAGGCATCTTTTAATTGGTCGAACAGGTCGTCTATTCTAGGCAATGTATATTTATTCTTGATGGTTACTTTATTCAATTGTCTATAGTCAATGCATAATCGCATAGAACCATCCTTCTTCTTGAAAAAGAGAACTGGTGCTCCCCAAGGTGAAGAGCTCAATTGAATGAAACCCTTGTTCATAAGGTCCTGAATTTGAGCTTTTAATTCTTTCAACTCCACAGCCACCATCCGATATGGTGCAATGGAAACTGGAGCAGTCCCAAGTTGCACCTCGATGCCAAATTCCACTTCACAGGTTGGAGGCAATCCCGAAAGTTCATCAGGGAATTCACATACGGTGTCGATGTCCTGTAGTTGCGGCTCACCTTTGGTTTTTAATGACAAGGCATTCAATGATGGATTCCTCGCATTCATCAAAACAACACTTTCTTTACCCAATCCCCTAAGATACAACTTTCTCTTACAACAATCTACCCAGGCTTGATGTTCACTAAGCCAATCTAATCCTAGGATAGCGTCGAATTCATGGATCGGTAAAGCCAACAAATTGGCCAGAAAAGGAATCCCTTGAATCATTAAGGGACAATTCTTGCATACTACCCTTACGGTGACACAATCTTCTAGAGGGTTTGTTACAGAGATTCTCGATATCATTAGTTCAGAAGACATGTTATACTTTTTAACTACAATGGTGCTTATGAATGAATGAGTTGAACCAGGGTCAATCAATGCATGTAAAGGATGCGAATATAACTCAATGGTACCTGCAATTACATCAGGTTCATCTTCTTCTTCCCTGCTCCTCACATGATACATTTGAGCAGGAGCTTTCGAGTCTTGTTTGTTAAAGGGCTTCCCTGAACAACTCGATCGTCCAAAAGACCCTGATGATCCTTGATTCGATCCCTTACCCCGGAAAAATTAAGCAGGAGAAGCAACAATAGTCGATGTGGCCACATATTTAGTTGTATTCATAGGACACTCACGAATAAAGTGCCCTTGCTCACCACAATAATTACAAGCTCCAGTCTACTTACGACATTGTCCAGCCGGGTGCTTATTTTGACAATAATTACATAGATGATATTGGTTGCCTCGGTTCGATCCTCCAGTGCTATCAATAGACGCTACTTTGGCAAAAGACTACGTCACAGACTGAGGTCTCTCAATGTTACCGGAGCGAGAAGGCTGTGGGTAGACATTCTGCTTGGGGCCTTGATATCTCCCCTTTTTGTTCCATCTTGGAGGTCGTGAATCATCTCTAAACCTCTTCTCAAACTTCCCAGACCCACCAGCTCGTTGGGATTTCTAGGCATCTTCGGTGGCCTTGACTCGATTCACCAAATCCTAGAAGTTGGTGATTCCAAGGGCTGTAAACATAGGTCGCAATTCATCGCTGAGGCCAGCTATGAACATTCTACATTTTTCTTCTTCCTTCTTTATAAACTCAGCTCCATATCAGCAATATTTACAGAAATCATGAATATACTGCTCGATAGGTTGCCCTCCTTGCCTCAAGTGAAGGAAGGTGTTTTGTCTCTCCGCGAGATCATACTCACTGATGTATTTATTTCGAAATTCCCGGAGAAAGAACTCCCAAGTGACCGATTCTTTAGGAGTTGTGAGAATAGTAGTTTCCCAACACATAAGAGCTTCGTCCGTCAGCAATGCAACAACACATTCCAACTTGTGCTCATCCGAACACTGTAGTTGTTTATACAAGATGGGAAGTGTGTTGTCCCACCAATATTCAACAATTTTAGGATTATCATCATCCTGTCCGGTGAAAGAATAGGCTCAAAGCGAAGCCAGCTTATTCACAGGGGCTCAGACATATTGGACAACAGGAGGGGTAGGCTGAACTGATGGTGTTGCTTGCATCATAGTCATAAACTGCTTCAACATGTTAGCCATGTTCTGATAGCATTTAGCATGAGCGGTAGGTGCTGCAGGCTGAGTACCCTGAACGGGAAGGTCCTGTGGTTGTGGCGGGTTTGGAGGATTCCCTCCTCTAATATCCTCTCCATGTGTCGAGGGTCCGGTAGCAAGCTTGTCAATATGAGCTTCATTTGTCTCAGACATATCTATATGAAAGATCGGATTAGTCGACATGTAACGCCCCGGTTTTGGGCTCAGAAGTTTTGGGTGTTGACCGGTTCGGTCAAAGTGCTGATCGAATATAAAAGAGTGAATTTAGGAAAGCCTAGTTCGGGTTGCGTTAAAAATATGGAAAAATGTTCTAAAATCATCTTTTAATATATATAAGTGAACTGTGAAATCAATTTTGGAAAATGAGGTTCGGAAGGTTGACATTTTGGCTAGTGACCAAAATGTAATTTTTGAAAGTTGCGGGACAGTTTTATAAAGGATTGAAACTTTGAATCTTTAAGGAGCTATTATTCCAAAAAGGATTTCTCCAGATTTTTCTAAGATATTTTATGACTCAAATCTGATTTTAAAGATTAAGAAAAGAGAGGGAAATCATTTTTAACCAATTTTCAACTAACTTTCTATTTTCTCTCAAGTTCTCTTTTCTCTCATTTTCTCTCTACCCAAACAAGATTCTCCAGATTTCTTTCTCTGATTTTGACATCTACATCTATCATTTCAATTCTCATTTGATTCCTAATCATCTCATCATCAAAACCTCTCAATTTACAAGTTGATTCATCAAGCTTTTTGGCTCTAAAATGGAGAAATTCAAGTTTGGAGGTAAGAACGTCCTTCTCCTCTAAACTATCAGTTCTTTACTGAAATTCCTAAGTTCTCAATCCTTGATTTATGTTTTATTAAAGGCTTTTCAATTGAGATCTTGATTTTTGGCTAAAATGCAAGATTTGGTGATTTTGGTGAAATTTTCGTGTGATCTGTTTAAGCAGGGTTTTGAGGTGTTAAATTGATGTTAAATGAATGCTAAAATGATTAGAAATTGAGGTTTAATCAATGCAATCCCGGATAGGTTGAATTTCCTAAGTTTGGCTTGAGTTTTTGGTTGTTTTTGGAGTGTTTTTGGTGATCTGTTATACCTGGAGGTATAAGGACGTGGTTGTGATCATTTTGCATGTTATTTGATGTATAAAAATGGTTAGAAGTGATGGATCTTGGCTGGGTTAAGTTTTGGAAGTGTTTGGAGATGATTTCGGTTGTGTTTGGTAGCCAAATTGTTAGATTTGTGATGAGCAGTGAGTTGTGTTGATATTGCTGGTGTTTTAATGCATAAGGATGCATTAATGTTCTGTTTTTGTGTGCTTGAAACAGGGGAGGTTGATCCTTGAGCTTTGGAGGTGTTTTCGGAAGGTTTCGGAAGCTTGGAAAGCTTGTTGGCTAGGCTTGTTTGGTAATCGGTGAGTGAAGTTGGGATTTCAGCTTTTGAAACAAGGTTTGAAGGTTTTTGGGAGCTTAGTTTAAGTCTAAACAACTTTGCTAAGCTCAAGAGTAAGTGGATGGGTTTTTGCTCTTGGATTGTGTATGTTTTGGCTTTAAAAATCAAAAGTGGTTGATGATTGATATGCATGTGATTTGCATGGTTAAATTCTGTTTTGTAAGCATGTTTTAGCATGGTTTAATGCTGGTTTTGAAAGTCAATTGAAAAGGATGCTCAAGGTAAGAGATCCTTGGTTTAGTGCATTGAAAATGTGGTTTTGATGCATAGTGTTGCATGTTGTTCTTTGGCTTTGTATTATGCTTAAAAACAGTGAGTTGATGATGATTAATGATGATAATTGTGCCTTTTGCATATTGTTTATGCATGTGAATCATTGAGCTAATGATGTGATGGTTTTGCATTATGTGTATGCATGTGAATCATTGAGCTAATGTTGTTATGGCTTGCATTATGTTTATGCATGTGGAACATTTGATAATATGGTAAGATGGTTATATTGGCAAGTGATGTGAAAGGTTCTTGGTTCATTGATCGGGTATAATTAGCCGGCTATAGGATTGGGTGCACCGTGAATAAAGTCGCCTTGATGGCGGAGTGGTCAAGTGTGGACCGGGTAAACTCCCCTCAAGTATTCCTAACGAGATGAGGTCAGTGGAGGGTGTGCCCACGGGAGGACCTCGGTTGCTTAAGGTCGTAGTGGAGGTTGTTGCCCACGGTAGACCTTGGTTGAGTAAAGGTTTTAAGGTGGTTAAAAGTCCTTATGTGAGAACCTTGTACTTGTTAAGATCACAATGGCTATGGTTAAGTCCATGTGTGGATCTTGTGTGTGATGTCCCGGATCTCGTTAGATGATGTCTACAACTACCAACCGGTTATGCAAAGGTTGTATGGTGGTTGAAAGTCCATACGGGAAGACCTTGTGCATGTCAAGGGTGTATGGTGGTTGAAAGTCCATACATGGTAACCTTGAGGAAAAGCTAAGGTTGTATGGTGTTTAAAAGTCCATACATGGGAACCTTAGGTTGTTAAGGTCAAATGGAGGTTGTTGCCCATTTGGAAGACCTTGGATTGGGTAGTGTGTAGGAAGCGTTGGGACACGCTTGTAATCTGCGTATCCGATCGAATCGATAAGTTGGAAAGTGAATGTGGTTGATCACTCGGATGCCAATGTAATGTTCTTGATCATGTGAAGCATGAGATGCTTGAATTGATGCATGTTTGCATGAGAAGCATGAGATTGCTTGAAATGATGCATAGTTGCATGTGAAGCATGGGATTGCTTGAAATGTTGCATAGTTGCATGTGAAGCATGGGATTGCTTGAAATGATGCATGGTTGCATGTGAAGCATGAGATGCTTGAATTGATGCATGTTTGCATGAGAAGCATGAGATGCTTGGTAAGATGCATAGTTGCATGAAATGTGTATAATGCTAGTGAAAGCATGTTACTTGTATGTTGAACAAGTGTTGGTTACCATTTAATAAATAATGCATGTGAGCATGGATTACCTATGTTGCATTGGAGTCATGTATGACTTGTTGTTAAAGGCATGTGAATATGATGTTATGGTTTTATGATGCCTTGATTAAATGCATGAAATGGTTTAATTGAATTATGGTTTTAAATGGTTTCTTGCTTGATGTGGTTTCCAAGTTAAAGAAAGGTATGTTGTGGAAAGGATGTGTTTTCCATGGTTTCGTTTAAGCTTGGCATATGGTGTTTATGCATGTTTTGAGCTTGATGTTGAAAGAGTTTTCAAACGTGGTTTTGGAAAGCAAATCGGGTTGGTTTTAAAGTGTTTTAAAGACCCGCTGCATTGATGGTGTTTTGGTTTTGAGCATTCCTCACTAAGCATTTTGTGCTTACGCTCCTTTTTGTCCATCAATGCAGATTCTTGAGGTTTGGGCAGCAAGGAGCAAGGGATTCAAGGTGGACTCCAATGGAGATGTATGTCTCGGTGAATAGCTATAGTTAATAAGGGCAATGGGGTAGAATCTCTCGGATTGTTGTTTTTGTGATCGTATATGTTGATCTTGTATGTTAAATGCTGTTGTTAATGTTGTTGAACATGAATTGGCTTAATTGTGGTTGCTTTGGAAAGTTTATGCTTAAATGGATAGCTTGAGTAGGAAGTATGCTTTTGATTTTGGGGCTTTTCATATGTGTTGGTTATTTGTTGAATTGATGATGCATTTATGGTCTCTGCATGTTATTCATCTTTGAGGAATGATTTGGTGATGTTAATTTGATGTTTGAAGCATGTTTGATGCTGTTTTCGAGTTGTTTTCAGGCAGGGGTATCGATACTCGGGCTTGGGTAACGATACACCTGAACCAAATATGCAAGTTTCAGGCCAGGGGTATCGATACTGATGAACAAGTATCGATACCTTATGAGTGGAGTATCGATACTGGGGGAAGGGTATCGATACCCTTGCTAGAATTTGGTTACTGCCTTCCCCGAGTATCGATACGACACGTGGCGTATCGATACCGAACCGTTAAAATCAGTTAAAAGTATCTTTTATGTTTTGAAATGTTTGCGTTTTGGTCCTGAATCTTGTTTGTGCAATTGTGTGAGTTCGGGATGTCCGTTTGAGCTGAAATTTGGCAGGGAAGCATGAAACATGATTAATTTTAAGTTGGTAACTTAAAATCTGGTTAAGTCCTTAAAGTTTTCAGAAATTACAATTTGGTCCCTAAAGTTGTAATTTGTTCAATTGGGTCCCTGTTTGATCTCTGATGTTTGTGATCTTTGAGCATGGTGTTTGTGTGATCACATCTAAGGTTAATGTGCATCTAGACAAGATTAAAAAGAAAAAAAAAGGGTCGTTAATCAAGGTTGACTTTCGGGTTGACTTTGGTTTTCCCCGTGTAATCTTCGTAGTTCGGGTCAACCGTCCAGACCGGGCTACGAGGGTTACATTTGGTGGTATCAGAGCTGAGTTGCGAAGGTTGGGGAAAACGGTAAGTTGTT
Source organism: Hibiscus tridactylites (assembly GCA_958450335.1). Classification (NCBI taxonomy): domain Eukaryota; kingdom Viridiplantae; phylum Streptophyta; class Magnoliopsida; order Malvales; family Malvaceae; genus Hibiscus; species Hibiscus tridactylites. The sequence continues at coordinate 57,460,348 of OY288267.1, read as the reverse complement.
GTGGTAAGTGTGTTTGATGTTTACCTTGTTGTATGGTTGAAAGCTGGTTGAAGCATGTGTTTCTGAGTATGCTGTTGATGTTTTTGAGCATGTTGCTGATGTATGCAAGCATGATTTGTGGTTATGAATCTTGGTTGAGTTCATGTGGATATGTGTTGATGCTATGAGCTGATGCTATGCATGATGAATGTGTTTTGAGCATGTTATGTTGCTAATGTGCTGGTGCTGTTGGATGTTGTTGGTGTAAGCATGATCAAGGCATGTTGTTGATATGCTTGATGTTGTGATATTCATGTTGTGTTGACTGTTATGTCATGTAAAGGGGAGGATTCGGGATACCCATTGCCTTATTAATATAGCTATTGTGTTATTTTGGAGTTGGAGTTTGAATCCTTGCTTAATGCTGGTCTAACTGGTTTTGTTTGTTTGTTGTGATTGTATGTTTGTTGTTGTTAGTGGTATGGCAAAGTTGATGAAAGAATGGCGGAGGAGTGAGATGGTTGCTGCCTTGGGGCAGGTTGTTAAGGCAAAGAATTCGCCCTTTTGTAAAGGTGTTTTATCTCAGTCTTCTGTGACTGAAGTTGAGATGGTAAGGCAAGGGAAGGAAGCTGGTTCCGGGATGGAAAGTTCTTTATCTGTTGTTCAGGAGGTGTTGGGAACATCTCAGGCTACGGTTGAGGTAGAATCAGTGGATGCACTGGCTAAATGTGTGGGTTTGCCGAAGCAGCATTTGCTTGATTTGGGTGTTGAGGAGTATCATGGTTCTTCCCCGGAGATGTTTGAGGCCTGGTTGGCCAATGTGGTTCTGATTTTGGATCAGGAAGGCTGTGATTATGCCTGTAAGCTGGGGAGTGTTGTTTCTCTGATGCTGGAGGATGTTTGTTCTTGGTGGACATCTGTGGCTGTGGCGTCACATATCCTTGATATTGATTGGGATTTCTTCGTATCTGCTTTCTATGAAAGGTATCTTGGAGGGGAATTTCCAAGGGTTAAGCAAGGTGCGGCTAATGCTGTTGGTGAGCAAGTGTTGCTTGAGCAAGGAGTGGAAGCTCAGTCATCTGTGTGTGACCGTTGTAAAAGGCAACATGTTGGAAAATGTTGGGACACAAGTGTTTTCTGGAGATGTGGTTCTAAGTTGCATGTTAGGCGTGATTGTCCTCATGGAGTGAAGTCAGCTTTGGTGTTAGCCAAAGGATCTTTGAAAGGTCGTGGGCATGGCCGAGGCGAGGTTTGGAAGTGGCAGAAAAAGTCGAAGGTTGTGAAGAGTTTAGGGAATGAAGTTTGCTGGAAATGTGGGTCTGCTGGACACAAAAGGCATGATTGTTTGATGTTGGCTCGGAACAGCCAAGGTTCCTTATCGCAAGGAGTTGGTGGTGACCCTGGTGTGTTTGTTGGTGCTGCAGTTGTGCCGCGGAAGGATGATGATTCCGCAAGGAAGAGGGCTCGTCTGACGAAGCTTCAGGGTGGTGTTTTGTTTTTAGGTAACCTTGTTAAGTGACCTTTGCTTTAGTTGCCTTAGTTTGGTTTCTGTTGGTTTTTCCTTGTGTGGTAAGTTTAGTCTTGTTGCTAGCATGTTGGGGTAAAGGTAGTAGTGGTTTGGTAATATCTTGGGTGTGAAGAAGGTTTGGGTAAGTGTCTCGAGGATTAATGGTTGTTGGTATGATGGAGTTAGATAAGTTAAAGGTGAGTTAGGAGGTTGTTCTTAGACAGATTTTGAGGATGTTATTGGAGGGTGTGAACTGGCATTCATGCATAGTTAAAATCATTGATATATACTATATTATATATGTTGGTCCATGCATACATGTGGCATGACATTAGAGGTTTTGCATACATGTACATCAGGCATTGATAGGGCATGTAGGTGATCATGCATACGATGTTCACGCTCGCTAAAAACTAATCGAATCTGTTAGTGTTGTGGTTGGATTAAGTGGAATGATGGGTTTGTAGAGGTTGTTTGTTGCTGAGTGAGAGTGGAATGGCTTGTTGGTAGAAGGATAGTGTTTGATGCTCTGAGAGTTTAGTGGTTTGGTGGTGAAGGGTATCTGTTTGAGGTTAGTATCTGCTAAGTGGTTTGTTTAGTTTAAAGGAAGTGGTAGTTCATTGGTGTTAAGTGTTGTTGCAGCTGAGGTTGTTTTGTAACCCCCGTAGCCCGGTCTAGACGGTTGACCCGAACTACGAAGATTACACGGGGAAAACCAAAGTCAACTCGAAAGTCAACCTTGATTAACGACCCTTTTTTTTTCTTTTTAATCTTGTCTAGATGCTCATTAACCTTAATTGTGATCATACAAACAGCATATCAAAAGATCCCAAACATCAGAGATCAAACAGGGACCCAATTGAACAAATTACAACTTTAGGGACCAAATTGTAATTTCTGATAAATTAAGGGACTTAGCCCAAATTAAAGTTACCATCTTGAAATTAGTCAGGTTTCATGCTTCTCTGCGAAATTTCAGCTCAAAAGGACATCCACAGCTCATGCAATTGATCATACAAGATTTAGGACCAAAACGCAAACATATCAAAACATATAACCACCATGTCAGCCCCCTAACGGTCGACCGTTCCGAAACAGGCTAGCCCTGTTCCGAAACACGGTCCGTTCCGAAACGGGTTCCGGAACATGGCCTCGGCAGAGGCTAAACCGTTTCGAAACGGTGCATACCGTTTCGGACGCCTGGGTTCATGCAAGGCACCCGTTCCGAAACGGTACACCCCTGTTCCGAAACGCCTGCACAAAAACCAGCAAACAAGCATACTAGATCATGCAATTGGACACTCAAACATGCTCCAAACATCACCAAACTTTTCCAGCATGCAATTAAACATATTTAAGACATCCAAGCATTATCAATTCAACAAATTAACATCACATGCTAAAAGCCCCAATTCAAAGGTCATGCTTCCAACACAAGCTATCTACTCAAGCAATCAACTTGAAAAACAAGCATATATGGTTCAATCCAAAAACCAGCAACAACTTTAACATTCAACATACTTAGGGAGTCTTAAACGCCTCCCAAAACACATATACATATTGGTCCCCCATTGCCAAAACATACAAAAGCTAAAACACTTATAAAATCTTCATACATTGAGCTTTACTTGTACTTGTTTGCTTGCCTCCTCTTGCTGCCCTCAATGCACTCTAATGCTCTGCATTATTGAATCAAGAGAACGAGAGAGCGTAAGCCAAAGCTTAGTGAGGAGTGCTCTTTAAAAACCATTCAATAATGCATTTAAGACCATTTGTAAATCATGCTTGTAAACAACCTTTACACATGCTCAAAGCATACTTTAAATCAAGCAATATCATGCTTCCACATTTCATTTAAACAAGCATCTCATGCTTCAACATAAACATTAAATCATGCATCTCATGCATCTCATGTACTATACATGTCATATTGGCTCAAGTGATACATTTCATTTATGAAATCAAGTTCAACAACATTCCCCAAGGACTTTTAAACACCTTGGACCCCAAGGACTTTTAAACACCTTGGCCATGGACTTTTAAACACCATGAATGGACCACACAAGGACTTTTAACCACCTTTGTGTCCGTAGCTTGAATTACCCCAAGCACTTTTAAACACCTTGGCCCCAAGGACTTTTAAACACCTTGGCCCCATGGACTTTTAAACACCATGGAAAGGAGCACCTAAGGACTTTTAACCACCTTAGAGTCCGCAACAAGATTCATCCAAGGACTTTTAACCACCTTGATGATCTTAGGTAACAAGGCTCACTCAAGGACTTTTAACCACCTTAGTGACCTTCACTTTTACAAACCATCACTTGCCAATACACACTTTATACATCATATAACCCACTGTTTTAAAGCATTTAAACCAAGCCATTTCATCATGCATTTCAAATCATTAAATCATCATTTAACAATGCATAAAACAAGGTACTCTTACCTAGAGACACCTTCAACACATGGCTTAAAACATCAGCATAAATCATGTTAAATCATCAGCAATTAACATGCTAAAACATGCTTTCCAAAACAGTAGCAAAACATGCAAAATCATCATTTCACATTTCATCAAAACATGGCCACCACTTTAAGAGAGTAATCCGAAAACTTACACTTGAGCTTAGCAAAGTTGTTTAGACTTAAACTAAGCTCCCAAAGCCTTCAACCTTTGGTTTAAAAGCTGAAAATCCATTTTCACTCACCGATTACCACTTCGGTTCAAGCCAAAGCACCAAAACAAGCCTCCGGATCAACAAATCTTGGATCCTAGGATGCCTCCCCTGTTTCAACACATTAAAGCAGAGGATTAATGCATCATCATGCATTAATTGCTTCAATGAAAGCATCTAAACTCGCTGCTCTCACTAAACCTCCATTTTCGGCCACCAAACACAACCGAAAATGCATCCGAAACACTTCTAAACAAAGCCCAGCCACAAACCAGCAAAACCTTACTTCCATTAACATCAAAACACATCTAAAAACAACCTATAAGCATCCTTATACCTCCAGCAACATCAGATCACCAAGATCACCACAAAAGCTACCTTAAAACACAAGCTAAACTTAGGAAATCCAACCTATCCGGGATTGCATCAATCAAGATTCATTTCCACATCAATTTAATGATCATTTAACATCAAAAACACTTCTCAAAACACTGATTTAACAGATCAAACGAAAATCAAGTGAAATCATCAAAATCTTGCATAATTAGCCAAGATCCATAAATCAACCTTAAAACCTTTAATCAATTACCAAATTAGGATTGAAAACTTTAGGAATTTCATTAAAGAACTTGAAGTTCAGAGGAGAAGGACGTTCTTACCTCCAAACTTGAGTTTCTCCTCTTTTTGGAATTGAAAAGCTTGATAAATCTTGAAGCAATTGAAGAGGATTTGAAGACACAATGATTTGCAATCAATTGAGAGTTTAAAGAATGATTTTAGGTGAGAAAAATCAGAACAAGATCTCTGGAAAATGAGTGTTTGGGTTGAGAGAAAAAGATAGAGAGAAAATAGGTGGTTAAATGAGAAAATAGCTAAAATTGGATTTTCCCTCCTTTTGATTCTTTTAAAATCAGAATTATGGACTAAAATATCTTAGAAAAATCTGGAGAAACTCCCTTTGGGTAAATAGCTCCTTAAAGATTCAAAGTTTCAACCCTTTATAAAATAGCCACCAAACTTTCAAAAATTACATTTTGGTCACTAGCCAAAATGTCACATTTCCTAAACTCATTTTCCAAAATTGATTTCACAGTTCACTTAATTATAATAAAAGATGATTTTAGAACATTTTTCCATAATTTTTATGCAAACCGAACTAGGCTTTCCTAATTTAACCTCTTACGATTCGAACAGCACTTTGACCAACCGGTCAACGCCCAAGACTTCCAAGCCCAAAACCGGGGCGTTACAACTCTCCCCCCCTTAAGAAATTTCGTCCTCGAAATTTACCTGAAGGAAAGAGATAAGGAAACTGCTTCAGCATATCATCCTTCCGCTCCCACGTGGCTTCCTCAACACCGCGATGCTTCCACAGCACCTTCACCAACTCAATGGTCTTGCCACGAAGAACCTTGCTATCTGAATCCAGAACCTTCACCGGTTCCTCATCATAGGTCAAATCCGGATTCAATTCCACTTCCTCTACAGGCAACACATGCGAAGGATCAGATCGATACCTCCGGAGCATAGAAACATGGAACACATCATGAATCTTCTCCAGCTCCTGAGGTAACCTCAACCGATACGCAACAGGACCAACACGCTCAACAACCTCATACGGTCCAATGTATCTAGGGCTCAGCTTACCCTTCCGCCCAAACCTCATCACCTTCTTCCAAGGCGAAACCTTCAAAAACACGCGATCACCCACCGCAAACTCTATCTCCTTACGTTTCAAATCCGCGTAAGACTTCTGCCGATCAGAAGCAGCCTTCAACCGCTCACAAATGAGTTTCACTTTCTTGGTGGTACCTTTCAACAAAGCAGGCATCGAAACCAACTTTTGACCAGTTTCAGCCCAACACAGAGGAGTCCTACACTTCCTCCCATACAGAGCCTCATAAGGTGCCATCTGTATACTCGCCTGAAAACTGTTGTTATAAGCGAACTCAACCAAAGGCAGATGCTTCTCCCAAGAACCTTGAAACTCTATCACGCAGCATCTCAACATATCCTCCAAAATCTGAATAACCCGCTCAGACTGGCCATCCGACTGAGGATGATAGGATGTACTGAAATGCAACCTTGTACCCAAAGCTTGATGCAAACACTGCCAAAAACGCGACGTGAACCTCGGATCCCTATCCGACACGATCGACTTAGGCACACCATGCAACCTCACAACCTCAGCAATGTACAGCTCTGCCAGCTTATCCAAAGAGAACGTAGTATGCACAGGCAAGAAATGTGCACACTTTGTCGGGCGATCCACAATCACCCAAACAGAATTCTTCTTTGACGGAGACAAAGGCAAACCAGATACAAAATCCATGGTAACCCTCTCCCACTTCCATTCAGGGATCTTCAACGGTTGCAACAAACCAGAAGGAACCTGATGTTCAGCCTTAACTCGCTGACACACCAAACACTTGCTTACAAACTCTGCCACATCCTTCTTCAAACCTACCCAATAGTACTCATCACGAAGATCGCGATACATCTTTGTACTACCAGGATGCATAGCAAAAGGACTGCCATGACCTTCAGCCAGAATAGCATGCCTCAACTCAGCATCTGCAGGCACTACTATCCGATTACCAAAACACAACACCCCATCCTCATTAAAGCAGAAATCCGAAGGCCTACCCTCCGCGATATCCTGAACATGAGACACCAAGGAATCATCCAACAACTGCTTATCCTTGATCAACTGAACCAACGAACGTTTCACTTGCAACTCAGCAACAAGACCACCATCCTGCGATATGCTCAAGCTAGCAAACATAGCTCTCAGCTCAACAGCTACCTTCCTACTCAAGGCATCCGCAACAACATTGGCCTTTCCAGGATGATACTCTATCGTCAGATCATAATCCTTGAGCAACTCCAACCAACGTCGCTGCCTGAGATTCAACTCCTTCTGAGACATCAGATACCTCAAACTCTTGTGATCCGTGTACACAGTACACTTCTCACCATACAGATAATGCCTCCAGATCTTCAGAGCAAAAACTACTGCAGCCAGCTCAATATCATGCGTAGGATAATTGCGCTCATGCACCTTCAACTGCCGCGACGCATAAGCCACAACCTTACCCTCTTGCATCAGCACACACCCCAAACCAACATAGGATGCATCACTGTAGACTACAAACTCTTTCCCTGATTCAGGCTGAATCAAGATAGGAGCTTGAGTCAAAGCCATCTTCAACTTCTCAAAAGCTTGCTGCCTCGCTTCTGTCCACTCATACTTAACATCCTTCTGCAGCAACTTCGTCAAAGGAGCAGCAATCTTGGAAAAACCATCCACAAACCTTCGGTAGTATCCTGCCAAACCAAGGAAACTACGAACCTCCTGAACAGACTTCGGAACTTTCCAGTTCATCACTGCTTCAATCTTCTGAGGATCAACACGAATCCCCTCAGCTGAGACCACATGACCAAGAAAAACAACCTCTCTAAGCCAGAACTCACACTTGCTCAACTTAGCATAAAGCTGATTCTCCAACAAAGCTTGCAACACAACTCTCAAATGCTCTTCGTGCTCTTCCTCAGTACGCGAGTACACAAGGATATCATCAATGAACACCACAACAAACTTGTCCAGGTATTCATGAAAAACACGATTCATCATGTCCATGAAAGCAGCAGGAGCATTTGTCAAACCAAACGGCATCACAAGGAACTCATAATGCCCATACCTTGTCCTGAAAGCTGTCTTAGGCACATCCACATCCTTCACCTTCAACTGATAATACCCTGACCTCAAGTCAATCTTAGAGAACACAGCAGCTCCCCGAAATTGATCAAAGAGATCATCAATCCTCGGCAAAGGATACCGATTCTTGATAGTCAACTTGTTCAGCTGACGGTAATCAATGCACATCCTCATCGTGCCATCTTTCTTCTTCACAAACAAGACAGGAGCACCCCAAGGCGAAACACTCGGCCGGATGAAACCACGATCAAGCAACTCTTGCAACTGCGTCTTCAGCTCCTTCAGCTCCTTAGGTGCCATTCTATAGGGAGTAATGGACACAGGAGTGGTATTCTCATACAGCTCAATACCAAACTCCACCTCACGATTAGGAGGTAAACCAGGCAACTCTTCAGGAAAAACATCAGGAAACTCCTTCACAACCCTGATATCCTGCACCCTTAGCTCCTTCGAACTAGGATTCATCACGAAAGCTAGAAAAGCTTCACAACCTTGCCTCAGCATCCTGCTCGCCTCCAAGGTAGAAACAACATTGGCAAGAAACTTCACATTCTCACCAACCACCACCACTTCATAATCATCCGCGAGCTTAAGCGAAACCCGCTAATTCTCACAATCCACAACAGCACGATGCTCAGCAAGCCAATCCATACCAAGGATCACATCAAAACCATAAAAGGGCAACTCCATAAGATCAACAAGAAAGACATGCTCTTGAACAACCAAAGGACACCTTCTATAAAGCTTACGAGTCACAACAGTTTCACCAAAAGAACTAGTGACTCTAACACCAACATCCAAAGACTCAACAGGCAAACCAAGCAACTCAGCATGCTCACGAAGAATGTATGAATGCGTAGATCCAGAATCAATCAAAGAAAGCAATGACAAGGATTGCAAAGTAAAGGTACCTGCAATCACATCAGCATCATTCCTTCCCTCGCGCTGAGCATACACCCTCGCTTGGCCACCACCCTCAGGTTGAATAGCCACAACATGAGCTACTCCACGCCCACCTTCCTCTCGCCTCTGAAAATTACCACGTCCGCGCCCACGACCTCTCTGCGGTGCTGCAACAACAGGAGCACGCTCTTGACCACCAGCCACCCTCGGACAATCACGTCTCAGATGATCAGCCGAACCACAGTTCCAGCACTCATAACCAGCTGCCATCACAGGAGCTTGCACCTCCCTCCCAGCACGAGGACAGTCACGCTTCAAGTGACCACGCGAACCGCAGATCCAACAAGCACTAGGGTCAGCTCTAGCATTGCCACCCCTAGCAGGTGCACCTCCACCTCTCTTAGACGAAGACTAAAACCTCTGATCACGCCCTCTCTTGTTCCGACCACCGGAACTATACTCAGCAACTCTCTTCCCAGAACTAGCTCCAGCACCCTTAGCAGACAAACTCAGGTTCATCTCAATGTCTTTGGACCGACTAACCAGCACATCGAAATCATTGTACTCAGCTGCCAACATATAGGTTTTAACCTCCGTTACCAAACCATAACAGAACCTTTCGCACCTCTCGCGCTCATCAGGTATCAGCTCCGGTGCATACTGGCTAAGACGTACAAACTGTACCTCATACTCAGCCACACACATGTTCCCTTGGGTAAGAGACATGAATTCACGCTTCTTCTCATCCAGATATCTAACTCCCAGATATCTCCTTTTGAACGCATGCTGAAAGAACGTCCATGTAACATCAGCATCAGCCATCCCAGAGATTGTGGTCGTCCACCACGTATAAGCATCACCTTGCAGCAGTGACACCACACATCCCAGCTTCTGCACATCAGTGCAACTCATCTGTCCCAAGACACGCTTGGTACTCTCCAACCATGCTTCAGACCTCTCAGCTGACATACCCCTAAACTCAGTCCCACCAAGACTGCGCAAACGTTCCAAGGGTAGTCTAGCACCAGCATCTCCTTGATGCCCAGCTCCTTGAGCTCCAGCTACTGCTGCTCGAAACGCACCCGCAATAGCTTGTACAAGCACAGACATGTCAGGCATCGCTTGCCCCTGACCAGCTTCAGGTCCTGCAGCTCCAGCACCAGCTGCCTCAGCTCCAGCTCTTTCCCTCTCCGCACCACCACCACCAGGTGGAGGAGGAGGTAACACAGCACTACCAGTGTGCTCATCATTCACATTCCCTTCCGGGGTCGTAGCTCTCCCGCTACTCCTTAACTCTCTACGTGGTGCCATACTTTACCATGCATAACAATACAAAATAAAACAAGTCAGGACCAGCAAGGTAAGCAAATTCCAAGTATTCAAGCTCAATTTCTTTCAAAAACAACATCATCCCTTTAGCTTTTGTTTGGCAATGGGTACCCTCATCATGCATCATCACAACATGCATCACATACACATCATCATATCATATCACTGAACATGCTTTCACTCAACAAGCATACCAACCAAACCATGCTTCAATCATGCATTCACACATTCCCAATTACTCGAGAACTCAGCTCTGATACCACCAAATGTAACCCCCGTAGCCCGGTCTAGACGGTTGACCTGAACTACGAAGATTACACGGGGAAAACCAAAGTCAACTCGAAAGTCAACCTTGATTAACGACCCTTTTTTTTTCTTTTTAATCTTGTCTAGATGCTCATTAACCTTAATTGTGATCATACAAACAGCATATCAAAAGATCCCAAACATCAGAGATCAAACAGGGACCCAATTGAACAAATTACAACTTTAGGGACCAAATTGTAATTTCTGATAAATTAAGGGACTTAGCCCAAATTAAAGTTACCATCTTGAAATTAGTCAGGTTTCATGCTTCTCTGCGAAATTTCAGCTCAAAAGGACATCCACAGCTCATGCAATTGATCATACAAGATTTAGGACCAAAACGCAAACATATCAAAACATATAACCACCATGTCAGCCCCCTAACGGTCGACCGTTCCGAAACAGGCTAGCCCTGTTCCGAAACACGGGCCGTTCCGAAACGGGTTCCGGAACATGGCCTCGGAAGAGGCTAAACCGTTTCGAAACGGTGCATACCGTTTCGGACGCCTGGGTTCATGCAAGGCACCCGTTCCGAAACGGTACACCCCTGTTCCGAAACGCCTGCACAAAAACCAGCAAACAAGCATACTAGATCATGCAATTGGACACTCAAACATGCTCCAAACATCACCAAACTTTTCCAGCATGCAATTAAACATATTTAAGACATCCAAGCATTATCAATTCAACAAATTAACATCACATGCTAAAAGCCCCAATTCAAAGGTCATGCTTCCAACACAAGCTATCTACTCAAGCAATCAACTTGCAAAACAAGCATATATGGTTCAATCCAAAAACCAGCAACAACTTTAACATTCAACATACTTAGGGAGTCTTAAACGCCTCCCAAAACACATATACATATTGGTCCCCCATTGCCAAAACATACAAAAGCTAAAACACTTATAAAATCTTCATACATTGAGCTTTACTTGTACTTGTTTGCTTGCCTCCTCTTGCTGCCCTCAATGCACTCTAATGCTCTGCATTATTGAATCAAGAGAACGAGAGAGCGTAAGCCAAAGCTTAGTGAGGAGTGCTCTTTAAAAACCATTCAATAATGCATTTAAGACCATTTGTAAATCATGCTTGTAAACAACCTTTACACATGCTCAAAGCATACTTTAAATCAAGCAATATCATGCTTCCACATTTCATTTAAACAAGCATCTCATGCTTCAACATAAACATTAAATCATGCATCTCATGCATCTCATGTACTATACATGTCATATTGGCTCAAGTGATACATTTCATTTATGAAATCAAGTTCAACAACTTTCCCCAAGGACTTTTAAACACCTTGGACCCCAAGGACTTTTAAACACCTTGGCCATGGACTTTTAAACACCATGAATGGACCACACAAGGACTTTTAACCACCTTTGTGTCCGTAGCTTGAATTACCCCAAGGACTTTTAAACACCTTGGCCCCAAGGACTTTTAAACACCTTGGCCCCATGGACTTTTAAACACCATGGAAAGGAGCACCTAAGGACTTTTAACCACCTTAGAGTCCGCAACAAGATTCATCCAAGGACTTTTAACCACCTTGATGATCTTAGGTAACAAGGCTCACTCAAGGACTTTTAACCACCTTAGTGACCTTCACTTTTACAAACCATCACTTGCCAATACACACTTTATACATCATATAACCCACTGTTTTAAAGCATTTAAACCAAGCCATTTCATCATGCATTTCAAATCATTAAATCATCATTTAACAATGCATAAAACAAGGTACTCTTACCTAGAGACACCTTCAACACATGGCTTAAAACATCAGCATAAATCATGTTAAATCATCAGCAATTAACATGCTAAAACATGCTTTCCAAAACAGTAGCAAAACATGCAAAATCATCATTTCACATTTCATCAAAACATGGCCACCACTTTAAGAGAGTAATCCGAAAACTTACACTTGAGCTTAGCAAAGTTGTTTAGACTTAAACTAAGCTCCCAAAGCCTTCAACCTTTGGTTTAAAAGCTGAAAATCCATTTTCACTCACCGATTACCACTTCGCTTCAAGCCAAAGCACCAAAACAAGCCTCCGGATCAACAAATCTTGGATCCTAGGATGCCTCCCCTGTTTCAACACATTAAAGCAGAGGATTAATGCATCATCATGCATTAATTGCTTCAATGAAAGCATCTAAACTCGCTGCTCTCACTAAACCTCCATTTTCGGCCACCAAACACAACCGAAAATGCATCCGAAACACTTCTAAACAAAGCCCAGCCACAAACCAGCAAAACCTTACTTCCATTAACATCAAAACACATCTAAAAACAACCTATAAACATCCTTATACCTCCAGCAACATCAGATCACCAAGATCACCACAAAAGCTACCTTAAAACACAAGCTAAACTTAGGAAATCCAACCTATCCGGGATTGCATCAATCAAGATTCATTTCCACATCAATTTAATGATCATTTAACATCAAAAACACTTCTCAAAACACTGATTTAACAGATCAAACGAAAATCAAGTGAAATCATCAAAATCTTGCATAATTAGCCAAGATCCATAAATCAACCTTAAAACCTTTAATCAATTACCAAATTAGGATTGAAAACTTTAGGAATTTCATTAAAGAACTTGAAGTTCAGAGGAGAAGGACGTTCTTACCTCCAAACTTGAGTTTCTCCTCTTTTTGGAATTGAAAAGCTTGATAAATCTTGAAGCAATTGAAGAGGATTTGAAGACACAATGATTTGCAATCAATTGAGAGTTTAAAGAATGATTTTAGGTGAGAAAAATCAGAACAAGATCTCTGGAAAATGAGTGTTTGGGTTGAGAGAAAAAGATAGAGAGAAAATAGGTGGTTAAATGAGAAAATAGCTAAAATTGGATTTTCCCTCCTTTTGATTCTTTTAAAATCAGAATTATGGACTAAAATATCTTAGAAAAATCTGGAGAAACTCCCTTTGGGTAAATAGCTCCTTAAAGATTCAAAGTTTCAACCCTTTATAAAATAGCCACCAAACTTTCAAAAATTACATTTTGGTCACTAGCCAAAATGTCACATTTCCTAAACTCATTTTCCAAAATTGATTTCACAGTTCACTTAATTATAATAAAAGATGATTTTAGAACATTTTTCCATAATTTTTATGCAACCCGAACTAGGCTTTCCTAATTTAACCTCTTACGATTCGAACAGCACTTTGACCAACCGGTCAACGCCCAAGACTTCCAAGCCCAAAACCGGGGCGTTACATGTTTAGCTTTTAAGTTGTTGTGAAGGGTTGTGTTGGTTCTTAGCAACCTTTGAAGAGTTCTGAAGCTGTTGTGTGTGTGTTTGGGTTAAGTAATGTTCTGGTAATGTAAGTGTTCTGGTTGAAGTTTGTAGTGAAAGGGCTGTGAAAGATCGAAGGTTTTCGTTGGTTGTTTGGGTTCTTGTGAGAAGTGGTAGGCTGGTTGTGGTTAAGAGAGTTTCGTTTGAAGACAGTTGGTGGTGTGTGGAACGACTGACGGTTTCAAGTTGGGGTTGTGATGTAATTTTTGGTATTTGGGTGAGTTGTTTTGATGAGCTGTTATGGCAATGTTGTGACTGATGTGAAGGGTGGTCAGCTTCGTTGAAGAGTTTGTGTAAACAGTTGATGTTTAAGGATTTCTGCTTGTTGGGAAAATCTTTGGGAAAGGTTTGGGAATCGCAAGAGTTTTAGAGGCTGAGAGGTTGCTTAGTGGCTGAGTTGGTTGGGTTGTTGTCTTTGTGGAGACAAGTCTTGGGAGTTGTGTGCTACAGTGTTGTCTGCTGTAAGAGCTGAAGTTTTCAGGTTGATGTTGGGATTGTGTACAGTTCGGTTATGTGAAAGGGTGAGTCGTGGTTACCTTTGTGAGTTTGGATTTGTGAACAGTGTATGGTGGAGGTTTGATGTGGAAAGTGGTCAATAGTGTTGGTTGAGGCTTTTGTGTTGCCTTGTGCGTTGCTTTGAGAAGGTTGTTGTTCTCTTTTCGCCGGTTGAAATTTCGAGGACGAAATTTCCTAAGGGGGGGGGGAGAGTTGTAACGCCCCGGTTTTGGGCTCAGAAGTTTTGGGTGTTGACCGGTTCGGTCAAAGTGCTGATCGAATATAAAAGAGTGAATTTAGGAAAGCCTAGTTCGGGTTGCGTTAAAAATATGGAAAAATGTTCTAAAATCATCTTTTAATATATATAAGTGAACTGTGAAATCAATTTTGGAAAATGAGGTTCGGAAGGTTGACATTTTGGCTAGTGACCAAAATGTAATTTTTGAAAGTTGCGGGACAGTTTTATAAAGGATTGAAACTTTGAATCTTTAAGGAGCTATTATTCCAAAAAGGATTTCTCCAGATTTTTCTAAGATATTTTATGACTCAAATCTGATTTTAAAGATTAAGAAAAGAGAGGGAAATCATTTTTAACCAATTTTCAACTAACTTTCTATTTTCTCTCAAGTTCTCTTTTCTCTCATTTTCTCTCTACCCAAACAAGATTCTCCAGATTTCTTTCTCTGATTTTGACATCTACATCTCTCATTTCAATTCTCATTTGATTCCTAATCATCTCATCATCAAAACCTCTCAATTTACAAGTTGATTCATCAAGCTTTTTGGCTCTAAAATGGAGAAATTCAAGTTTGGAGGTAAGAACGTCCTTCTCCTCTAAACTATCAGTTCTTTACTGAAATTCCTAAGTTCTCAATCCTTGATTTATGTTTTATTAAAGGCTTTTCAATTGAGATCTTGATTTTTGGCTAAAATGCAAGATTTGGTGATTTTGGTGAAATTTTCGTGTGATCTGTTTAAGCAGGGTTTTGAGGTGTTAAATTGATGTTAAATGAATGCTAAAATGATTAGAAGTTGAGGTTTAATCAATGCAATCCCGGATAGGTTGAATTTCCTAAGTTTGGCTTGAGTTTTTGGTTGTTTTTGGAGTGTTTTTGGTGATCTGTTATACCTGGAGGTATAAGGACGTGGTTGTGATCATTTTGCATGTTATTTGATGTATAAAAATGGTTAGAAGTGATGGATCTTGGCTGGGTTAAGTTTTGGAAGTGTTTGGAGATGATTTCAGTTGTGTTTGGTAGCCAAATTGTTAGATTTGTGATGAGCAGCGAGTTGTGTTGATGTTGCTGGTGTTTTAATGCATAAGGATGCATTAATGTTCTGTTTTTGTGTGCTTGAAACAGGGGAGGTTGATCCTTGAGCTTTGGAGGTGTTTTCGGAAGGTTTCGGAAGCTTGGAAAGCTTGTTGGCTAGGCTTGTTTGGTAATCGGTGAGTGAAGTTGGGATTTCAGCTTTTGAAACAAGGTTTGAAGGTTTTTGGGAGCTTAGTTTAAGTCTAAACAACTTTGCTAAGCTCAAGAGTAAGTGGATGGGTTTTTGCTCTTGGATTGTGTATGTTTTGGCTTTAAAAATCAAAAGTGGTTGATGATTGATATGCATGTGATTTGCATGGTTAAATTCTGTTTTGTAAGCATGTTTTAGCATGGTTTAATGCTGGTTTTGAAAGTCAATTGAAAAGGATGCTCAAGGTAAGAGATCCTTGGTTTAGTGCATTGAAAATGTGGTTTTGATGCATAGTGTTGCATGTTGTTCTTTGGCTTTGTATTATGCTTAAAAACAGTGAGTTGATGATGATTAATGATGATAATTGTGCCTTTTGCATATTGTTTATGCATGTGAATCATTGAGCTAATGATGTGATGGTTTTGCATTATGTGTATGCATGTGAATCATTGAGCTAATGTTGTTATGGCTTGCATTATGTTTATGCATGTGGAACATTTGATAATATGGTAAGATGGTTATATTGGCAAGTGATGTGAAAGGTTCTTGGTTCATTGATCGGGTATAATTAGCCGGCTATAGGATTGGGTGCACCGTGAATAAAGTCGCCTTGATGGCGGAGTGGTCAAGTGTGGACCGGGTAAACTCCCCTCAAGTATTCCTAACGAGATGAGGTCAGTGGAGGGTGTGCCCACGGGAGGACCTCGGTTGCTTAAGGTCGTAGTGGAGGTTGTTGCCCACGGTAGACCTTGGTTGAGTAAAGGTTATAAGGTGGTTAAAAGTCCTTATGTGAGAACCTTGTACTTGTTAAGATCACAATGGCTATGGTTAAGTCCATGTGTGGATCTTGTGTGTGATGTCCCGGATCTCGTTAGATGATGTCTACAACTACCAACCGGTTATGCAAAGGTTGTATGGTGGTTGAAAGTCCATACGGGAAGACCTTGTGCATGTCAAGAATGTATGGTGGTTGAAAGTCCATACATGGTAACCTTGAGGAAAAGCTAAGGTTGTATGGTGTTTAAAAGTCCATACATGGGAACCTTAGGTTGTTAAGGTCAAATGGAGGTTGTTGCCCATTTGGAAGACCTTGGATTGGGTAGTGTGTAGGAAGCGTTGGGACACGCTTGTAATCCGCGTATCCGATCGAATCGATAAGTTGGAAAGTGAATGTGGTTGATCACTCGGATGCCAATGTAATGTTCTTGATCATGTGAAGCATGAGATGCTTGAATTGATGCATGTTTGCATGAGAAGCATGAGATTGCTTGAAATGATGCATAGTTGCATGTGAAGCATGGGATTGCTTGAAATGTTGCATAGTTGCATGTGAAGCATGGGATTGCTTGAAATGATGCATGGTTGCATGTGAAGCATGAGATGCTTGAATTGATGCATGTTTGCATGAGAAGCATGAGATGCTTGGTAAGATGCATAGTTGCATGAAATGTGTATAATGCTAGTGAAAGCATGTTACTTGTATGTTGAACAAGTGTTGGTTACCATTTAATAAATAATGCATGTGAGCATGGATTACCTATGTTGCATTGGAGTCATGTATGACTTGTTGTTAAAGGCATGTGAATATGATGTTATGGTTTTATGATGTCTTGATTAAATGCATGAAATGGTTTAATTGAATTATGGTTTTAAATGGTTTCTTGCTTGATGTGGTTTCCAAGTTAAAGAAAGGTATGTTGTGGAAAGGATGTGTTTTCCATGGTTTCGTTTAAGCTTGGCATATGGTGTTTATGCATGTTTTGAGCTTGATGTTGAAAGAGTTTTCAAACGTGGTTTTGGAAAGCAAATCGGGTTGGTTTTAAAGTGTTTTAAAGACCCGCTGCATTGATGGTGTTTTGGTTTTGAGCATTCCTCACTAAGCATTTTGTGCTTACGCTCCTTTTTGTCCATCAATGCAGATTCTTGAGGTTTGGGCAGCAAGGAGCAAGGGATTCAAGGTGGACTCCAATGGAGATGTATGTCTCGGTGAATAGCTATAGTTAATAAGGGCAATGGGGTAGAATCTCTCGGATTGTTGTTGTTTTTGTGATCGTATATGTTGATCTTGTATGTTAAATGCTGTTGTTAATGTTGTTGAACATGAATTGGCTTAATTGTGGTTGCTTTGGAAAGTTTATGCTTAAATGGATAGCTTGAGTAGGAAGTATGCTTTTGATTTTGGGGCTTTTCATATGTGTTGGTTATTTGTTGAATTGATGATGCATTTATGGTCTCTGCATGTTGTTCATCTTTGAGGAATGATTTGGTGATGTTAATTTGATGTTTGAAGCATGTTTGATGCTGTTTTCGAGTTGTTTTCAGGCAGGGGTATCGATACTCGGGCTTGGGTATCGATACACCTGAACCAAATATGCAAGTTTCAGGCCAGGGGTATCGATACTGATGAACAAGTATCGATACCTTATGAGTGGAGTATCGATACTGGGGGAAGGGTATCGATACCCTTGCTAGAATTTGGTTACTGCCTTCCCCGAGTATCGATACGACACGTGGCGTATCGATACCGAACCGTTAAAATCAGTTAAAAGTATCTTTTATGTTTTGAAATGTTTGCGTTTTGGTCCTGAATCTTGTTTGTGCAATTGTGTGAGTTCGGGATGTCCGTTTGAGCTGAAATTTGGCAGGGAAGCATGAAACATGATTAATTTTAAGTTGGTAACTTAAAATCTGGTTAAGTCCTTAAAGTTTTCAGAAATTACAATTTGGTCCCTAAAGTTGTAATTTGTTCAATTGGGTCCCTGTTTGATCTCTGATGTTTGTGATCTTTGAGCATGGTGTTTGTGTGATCACATCTAAGGTTAATGTGCATCTAGACAAGATTAAAAAGAAAAAAAAAGGGTCGTTAATCAAGGTTGACTTTCGGGTTGACTTTGGTTTTCCCCGTGTAATCTTCGTAGTTCGGGTCAACCGTCCAGACCGGGCTACGGGGGTTACACGACAAGTCACAATATACACAATATAAAACTCCTAGGTGGCAAAGTAACACAATAACAATGTAATAGACTTCAGTCTAGTCCTAGAATCAACTAAACTCTAGCTATGATACCACAAATGTAACACCCCCTTCCCGGTCTGGTAGAGAACCGGGTCGGAGCGTGTTACTGGTAGACGATACGCTGATGGGTAATATATAAAATTTTCATCTTAACAACATCACTTAATTAATATTAGACATACAAAATGTTACCAATGTACTTATTAGTCCAATTTTGGTATGTGAGGACCACAAATAACAATTTAGGGCTATTTTTCAACTTTTATAAGTTTAGGGACTAATTTGTGAAAAGGGACAATAACATGTCTCTTAAAGAAACAGACGATTAAACCAGGTAATTCAATGCATGAATATCTAGCCTATAAATTCTCATACAATTTGGAAATCATTAACACAATCAATTTAACCTTCAAATTTTCATTGACTAAATTATAAAGTTAACAATGTGCTCAATGAGTTCTTAACCAACTTACCTAACCCCGTATCGAAACACCCTAAGCTGTTTCGAAACGGGTGGATGTTTATCCACTTCTGTTGACTTTTACCTTTTGACCGTATCGATACAGGCCTGTATCGAAACGGATTGACCACCTTTGACTTTGACTCGTTTCGATATGCTATGAACTCATATCCAAACGTTGGATCCCAGTGACAAAATGTTCCAAAACAGCATAATTCCGTTTCGATACACGCTTACCCATAGGCTCAATATTGTACACCCGTACCGAAACGCCATCACCCGTTTCAGTACGACCTGACATGTAATGATAGATTTTAGCTAGTTTTTATTCGATTTAGTGTATCAAACGGTGTCCAACTGCAACGAAACCTTACACACAACATTTCAATAGTATAAACTACTTGCATGCCAAGTTTCATGACCATATGAATACGTTTACCATGTTTTTACCTTTTTAAGCTATGTATGCAATTTTCATCCATTTTAAACTTCACCAAAAGGTCATTTTAAGCGATCCGATCCTCCGACACACAAACACATTACTTGGAACTGGTAGTGACTTGTCTTGCTTGCCGATCCGATCCTCCGACACACAAACCTTCTTAACATGAAACATGCATGAGATGAGACACGTTAGGCATACTTTGCCTAGTGAGGTAGTCAAAAACAATGTAAGTAACAATAATGCCATGGTTATTCTTAAACATAATCTCATGCCAACGATGTCAATGTTATGCAATAATATACAATGTATAAACATGTTTCAATTTCATTCTTAGTCCTTGGATTGAATCAAGATCGTGGATACGCAAATTGCTACACCTCGCCAAATCAATAAATAGTCTAGTTCCTCTGCCTTGCCAATGTGACAAATAATAATACACATCCAACCGCCTCACCAAATCAATATAGGTCGTATCCTTAGGACTGTAGTCCACCCGTACACTGAGCTCATGAATTCTATAGCATGTCAATTGTATCAAAAGTCCATTCCAATCCAAGGTTGCAATATTCATATTTATTTCAATAGTAAATGATATACCAATGTCCGGTGAATTCAATATCGTCAATGACCAATACATGTATCTCATCATCAATAACTCATAGTTTAATATCAATATCAATGTCCGATGGTTTCTATGAAATAATCCAATGACAATGCTTATATCAATGACAATACACAATGATAATATCAATGACAATAACCAATGTTCAATGACAACTTACCGACACTTACCAAAGTGTCTGATTAACAATCCAATGCAATTTCTTCAATAACAATGTTAGCGATGTAATCTAAAATATCAAATAATGATTCAAGAAGGCCTTTTGCCTATACCCGAGACTGCGACCACACTCACCTTGGCACTCCAAAGCTTTCAAGGATCTCGGATAACAATCCCCTTGTTCCTAGCTTTCGATGGAGACGATGGATGCTCCTTATCGATGTCTTGAGCTAGGAAATCAATAGGAAGATTGTTAAGGTCGATATTTTTATATCAAAATCAATATAACAGTATCATGATCGATAATCGATTTTAATAGAGATGACAACAATGAGATATCCATGGATAGTCAAAACCATAGCTTTGATTACACTCAATATATCCATGGAATCCAATAACTGATTGAGGAATATAGCTTACCCGATCGATAGCAACGATTCGATATCTATAAAATGAAGAAATAGCAAAGCTTAAAATTCCTCTAATGGAGGTGTGTGCTTAAGGTTGGAGATGAAGAGGATGGAGAGGTAAGGAGAGGTGCTTGCTTACTAAACAATCGGGTAAGCTCTCTCTTGCTTTTGTTTCTATACTTTATCAATAAGCTTTCCTTCAATTGAAGGAAAGTCATCATATCACTCCACGTAAGTGGAGATTTTAATTAAAGAGGGCTAATAGCAAGGTTAGTCCATCACTTCTCACTACATTATGGTTTTTTCCTTTTAAATTACACTTTCTTAAATTTAGTCACCAAAAGGTCCAATATTATCCAATAAAGTTCAATAACGATGTTTTAAGCCCATTTAGGATTCGATATCAATAATTAACTAGTCGATACAATATTTAGGCTTCATCAATGTAGGATTTCCGATCATCTGAACTTAATTCCGACTAGACCAGATTTCGGGGTGTTACACTTATATGATTCCATGAGATAGAATTATGATTTAGAAAAGATAAAGCTTATTGAGAAAATGTTATGCTTTAATTGTGCTTTTGAAATGGGATGAGAATGACTTATATTTATGCATTGAAAAACAGTAGGTAAATGATGTTTAAAAGTGTATATTGGCATGAGATGAGATTACTTTTACCATGTATAATTGGTCGGCCAATAGGATGAGAAGTGTACTATAATATTCAAAATTCGTACGTGCTCTTTGGTTCGGGCAATGGAGGTAGTGCCATCCTGTTCCAAAGTAAGAGTGTGGTGATGAGAGATTCCACCACAATAGGTCTTAATGATGAGAGATTCCATCATGCTTTGTGGCGATGAGAGATACAGCCATGAAAGTTTGGTGATATGAGATTCTACCGAGGTGGGACTTGACGATGTGCGAGTCTGTCAAGCTATCCGCATATTCGAGTAATGTTGCTAAAATGCCAATACATGAGATTCACATGTACCTTGTTTATAAATGATTTAATGAATTGAGTTTTTTATATGAGATTATTCTTTGAGAAATGCTTTTGAGAAACAAGCATGTGTGGTTTTGTTCTGAGATTCTGCGTTTGGGTTAATGCATGGGATATATGGTATACATGGGTTTAATGATGTGGTTTTTTCTTTGGAAATGATTTCAAGAATGAGATAGATGGTACATGTGGTTTTAATGATGTGGTTTTTGCTGTAACGCCTTGGTTTTGGGCCTAGATGTTTTAGACATCGGATCGGACCGGTCTGAAATGGTTCAAATCGTATTAGGAGGTTTAGGGAAATCAAGGATCGAGAAAGGATAAAAATATGGTAAAATTTGATAAAATCCTCTAAAATCATGTTTAAGGGGTTGGTCAAATCAATTTTACAAAATAAGCTTTGGAAGTGGTACATTTGGGGTAGTGGCCAAAATGTAAAGTTTCAAAACTGTGGAAAATGTAATTTTTAAAAAGGAGTCAAAATCTTAGAATCTTTAGGGAGCTAAGGTGCAATTACACCTTCCTTAAATTGACATGTATTTTAAAAGGATTTTTAGATGATTAAAATAAAATGGATTTTGTTTAATTAAATTGTTAAAATAGAAAATGAGAAGTTTTTGACGTAACTAACTTTTATTTCAGCAAAACCATTTTCTCAGCTCTTTCTCCAGATTTCTTTTCTCCCAAACACTCTCTCTTTGATTCCTAAACCATTTCCAAGAGTTTTCTTCAAATCTTCAAGATTTGTTAAGGAAAAACTTGACAATCATTGAGGAAGGCAAGAATTGGAGGTAAATCCCATTCTCAACCTTCAATCTAGGTTCTTTATTGAAATTACCAAGATCTTTAACTTCTAAATGTTGTTTTTGCTGAATTTTGATAATAGTTTTGATTTAAGATCAAAATCTTATAAAATTATGATTTAAATCTTGATTTTCGGATTAATATTGATGAGCTCTGTTTTGGATTGATTGTAATTGACTTTTGAATTGATTATTATGTTGAAAAGGGATTTGATGATATAAATACCGAAATCCTTGAGATCCTTGAGTTTCTTGATGGTTTTAGTTGGGTTTTTTAGGTGAAATGGTGAAGTTATGCTTGCTGGAGTTATAAGGAAGGGTTTAGGTTATCTTTAGATGTGTTTTGATGTTTAATAATGGTTGAAAGTGATGTATGGTGGCTGGGCTTGGTTTAAGAAGCAATCGACTGAGTTTTCGATTGTTTCGGATGGGTAAATTGGCGTAGTTTTGGTGAGCAACGAGTTTGTGTTTAGTTGCTGGTGTTGAAATGCATTTTAATACATTTGGATCTCTGTTTTTGATGCTATAAAAACAGGGGATCTTGATCTGGAAGCAAACGAAGCATTTTTTGGAGGCTTCGAAAGGGTGATTTTCGCGTTGGCGAGCGAGGTTTCGCGTATCGATGAGTGGAAATGGATTTTCCAGCTTTGTAACGCTTTGAGCGTGGTCTTGGGAGCTTAGTGTAAGTTTGAAACACTTAGCTAAGCTCAAGAGTAAGTGATTCGAAAGTCTCTCTGGGAATGTGCTATGTTTTCATTGGAAAATGCACTTGAATTAAATGCAGTTTAATTTAATGTTTTAAAGCATGTTTTGAGCATTGATAATGCTAGTATTTAATGCCATTTTTTGAAGGATGCACTTGGTAGGTGATCCTTGGATTTATGGGATATATGCATTTGAGTTTAAGCATGTTTAAGCTTGTGGAAATGGCATTGTGATTGATGCTTGTAAAACAACGTAATGATGATGTTATATGATTATATTGGCAAGTGATGGAGTGTTTTGTGGTTACTTTAATCGAATATAGTTAGCCGGCTATAGGATTGGGTGCACCGAGAATAAATTCGCCTTGGATGGCGAGGGGTTGTGATTGTACCGTATACTGCATCCAAGTACCCTAATGATTGAGGGTAAGATCACAACGGAGGATTGTTTAATCCCGTGTGTGGATCTTATTGTTTGTGTCTTGTGCTCTCGCTAGTGGAATTATACAACTACTGATGAGTGGTGTTGAGAGATTGTGATTGTACCATTAAACTCCACCACGGGTGTCACAACAGTCGATGGTCTAATCACGTGTGTGAGCCTTGTGTAGTCCGGTAGTGTGTATGAAGCGTGTGGGACAACGCTTCTAATCCACGTATCCGATTGTGTCATTTGTGTTTGTTATGTTATGGTTTGAGATTGATCACTTGCGAGTCAAAATAATGTTGATGATTAATGATTAAACATGAGATGCTTGGAAATTATGCTAGAATGCATGTGATGCTTGATTTAAGCATGAGCAAAGGATTTTGTTGTTGTTTTAATGATGCTATGAGCATGTGGTTTTAAAAGTGCATTGATGCTTTAGAGAGCATGTTTTAAAGGAAGGCATGAGTTTGCAAATGATGATATATTGGTTTTATAAAATGCATTGATGAATGTTTGGTTTTAGCGGTCGTCACCAAGCTTTATGCTTACGCTCATTTGTTTCAACAATGCAGAGAATTAAGCAATTGAGGCAGCAAGAAAGCAAGTGGATTCCAGGTATCTTTGACGAAGCACTGTATGTGGTTTTACGTTAGTGTAATAAGAGGCAATGGGAGGGATTTCTACTCTTAGTTATATTTGGTGATGTTAAACACCTTGAGCATGTTTGGTTTGCTTATTCGGATTTGTAAATGGCCTTTGTGTGTTGGTTTGAGCTTTAATATGGTTTTTAGCCTTTTTGTTGTTTTGGCATATAGGAAGCATGCCTATAGTCCTATAGCTTGCAAGAATGATGTTATGATATAGCTTGTGCTTCGTATGGGTGGCCCTTGATGTTTATCCATGTTGTATGTGTGTTGGGACAAGTATTGGAATGGTTCCGGAGATGAAAACTTGATTAAAACCAGAAATTTGGAAGTTGCAGGCAGAGCATTTTGGAACGCCCTTATCTGTTCTGGAACGGAGGCTTGTAATGACCATGGTGTCTCGGAACAGGAAGGCACGTTCCGGAACATTTCGCCATTGTGAACCAACGTACCGAAACGGGTTTCTTGAGGTTTTGGAACGCCCCCACGTATCGAAACGGTCATTCTTATTTCAAAACGGCCATACCGATACAGGGTTCTCAATTCCGGAACAGTTGACCGTTGGACGCTGAATTTGAATTGTTCTTAATTCATGTTTCTTACATTTTGGTCCATGAGTATTGATTGTTCAATTGGTTGAGTTTGGATGGTCCGTTTGAGTTGAGATTTGACATGCTGACATGTTATATGACTAATTTTGGATGGGTAACTTTAAAATCTAGATAGTCGTTGCAATTCTAGAAATTTACAAATTAGTCCCTAAAAGTCAAATGAATACAATTGAACCCCTAGTTAAACTTCGATCGCTGTGTCATTTTCGCCTAATCGCTTTGCTAATCATATAGGATAATAATGTGCGTCTAGAAAAGATAAAAGGAAAAATGGGGTCGTTAATCGGGGTTAACTTTTATGAGTTGATTTCGATTTTCCCCGAGTTAGTATCAGAGCTAGGTTACAAAAGAATTGGGGATGATGGTAAGTGAAATTGGTATGTTTTAATGCATGATTGTTTGAAAAAGCATGTTTTGATTGAATGTTGGAGCTTATGCTATGCTTGATTGTTATAAATCATATGTGAGATAAATAGGAGTGTATTTTGATAATGGGATGTAAGCTGATTTCGGATGGTGTAAAGCATGTTGATTATGAGATGCTATTGTATGCTATGTTATGCTTGAGGGAAATTGAGGTGCCCATTGCCTTATTACACTAGTTAAATGTTTTTGTGAACTTGGATCCTTGCTTGAGGCTGGCCTAAATCGCAGTTTGATTTGTTTTTGTTGTTATGCCTTGTTAAAAATAGCACAATGGGTCCGAGGAGAGAGCTTAGGTTGAACACGATTGTGTCTGTGATTGAGTAGGACAATCAGGGTAATCAGGGGTTGAGAACCCAGCTGATGAGACTTTACCTCCGCCACCACCACCTGAAGGTGGAGAGCTGAAGCAACAAGGACAAGCTGGTCGAGTCTTGGGTGATATGACGCCATTGGTTCAGGCGATCACTGGAGCGTTTCAGGCTGTGGTAGCTGGAGCGCGTGTTCAGGCCCCTACAACTGGGCAGGCGGGTTTGCCTTTGGAAAGGCTGAGGAGTTTAGGAGATGTGGAGTTCTTTGGCATGTCTCCTAAGGCGTCGGAAGCATGGTTAGCCAGCACGATCTATATCATGGATCATATGGGTGACTATATTCTTGCTTGTATGTAATAACTCTTATTATTATTGTTTTTAAGCACATTTTACGCATAATTAGGTTCATACATAGCATTTTACAGTATTTCATTGTTCTGCCTTACTTTTATAGCTTATCATTAATTTGGTGAACAAGAGGTACTGTTCAAGTGTATTCTTGCTTGTAGTTACTAACAGCTAACGAGGGAGCCGAGGAACGGAGGACACAACACTAAGAAGCAAACCCAGGAGTTGTACTAAAGCATTTCCAACTGAAGCAAGTTGCTGCCGAGCACCTGCCGAGTAACTGCCGAGCATAAGTTGCTGCCAACCTTGCTGCCCTCGGCCGCTGACTATGGAAGTCTGGAGAACCGAAGCGCGATCTGTAGAGCTAAAACTCTTGATTCTATCACCAGCATTCACATTATTTTCCAACGTCTGTAACAGCGGCTAGGGCTTCCGAAGAGAAATTCCCAAGCATACTTGCGAGCTAAGGAAAACGAGGAAGAGTCCATATTCCAAGCAAAGAAGTCAACATTTAAAGCTTCATTAAAGAAAAAAAGCTAATTTAGAGGACTTCTACTCCAAGGAGGACTTGACCTAGTTTTAAGTCTATAAATACCCATTGTACTCATAGTTTAAATCATCCTAGGTTTTATATAGAATTTTCTTGTGCTCTTCTCTGCCACCATGTTCTAAATTCCCCTTGGGTTAGGGTTATGTTGTAACTAGAGTGAAACAATTGTTTTAGGTTTTTGAGTTATTTCTTCAATAAAATATTTCAAATTTCCTTAATCCATTGTTCTTCATTCTTTCAATCTTTCCACATCAGTCGTTTGAGAGAATCTATTTGTCGGGCCCGAAATTGCAAGGCTCACGAAAGGGTTAAGTACGGTCACAACGAGAGGCGTGACTAACTTGGTTCCACACTAGTCAACAAGTTTCAGTTGCTAAAAAGGATCTCTAATCGAGTTGATTGATTTGATTCCACTCTAGTCCTCAAGTAATCAATCTTGAGCATCCTAACCTAGAAATAGGAGGGATCACTGTTGACTATCCTGCCGAACTTGAAGTATCTGCCAGACATGCCGCCAGGACATTTTTCCCTACCCCCTACCGAGACAGTACACACCCCTGTAGTGGCAGTGACCTGCTGCGGCCACAAGACAGGATCGTAGTTTGCCGCCTATCTACCCGCAGAGGCAGTATATCATGGCAGCAAAGGATAACTCATTCCTAACTCAACGCAGTTTTCACACTAAGTGGCAGCATAACCCTGCCTGCTCTATCACCTTGCTTCATCTTCTCTTTTACTTGTGTTTTATTTACTTTTCAATCTCAACTAATATATTCACTTGTGTTTTCACTTTACCATTGTGCAGGAACTACGAAACGAGACAAGTTGTCCAATCCTCGAGGGATTCGACATCTTTTATACTATAACTTGACAGGAGTGTGCACTTGCATTCCCACAAAAAGGGAACACCTACATGCCCTACAACCTTTTGGCGCCGTTGCCGGGGATTGGTAAGAGCGAATTTCATTTTTCAATTTCTGGACATTTTTACTTTTTCTTTTATTTATATTTTTAATAGAAAAAAGAATAATTTTACCGCGTCCTTTGCAAGTGTATGACTAGGGCTAACCCTAGCGGAAACTTTATTATTTCCGACGATCTTGAGTGTGAAACTAGACGGATCAAGAGGGAGCTCAGGGACGCCTTAAAGAACAAAGACAAAGGCAAAGCAAAGGAAGAGACCATGGTAAACGAAAACCCACTAGTTGATGGCACGGGTGGGCAGCAAGATTTGCCACCCAGAGGACAACAAGTACAGTAGAGGCAGGATCCCCATGATCGACCCCAAGTGCGGACAACTAGAGACTACCTAGAACATGACTTTCAAAGGTTCGAGCCAATAGTAACGGAACCAGAGATAAGGTCAGATCATTTTGAACTTAAACCTGTCATGTTCAACATGATAAACACACTAGGGCACTTTAGAGGGACTGCCACAGAAGATGCTCGGCAGCATCTACGTGGATTCCTGGACATCTGCCGAGCATTCAAAATTCATGGGGTACACCAGGACGTATTGTGGCTGAGGCTATTTCCCTATTCACCGAGGGATTGGGCGAAACAGTGGTTGAATAACCAGCCAGCCGGATCTTTCACTTCATGGGCGGAGCTCCACAAGGATTTTTTAGATCTAATCAGCCCATCCAACGTCACCGATAGACTGCGAAATGAGATTACAGCTTTTAGACAAGGGGATGACGAGCCGATGTATGAGGCATAGGAGCGGTACCAATAAATGTTGAACAATTGTCCGCTTCATGGTTTACCGGCTTGGACTAAGGTATTTGTATTCTACAATGGGGTTAACTACTCAACTCGGATGTTGATAGATGCCTCGGTTAACGGGATCATCCTAGACATACCTCCAGAGAAAGCACTACGGCTGCTCAACATAGTAGCTAAAAACGACTATAAATACCCGACAACCCGTCGAGGGGGCACAAGGCGGCCAGCTACTGTAAATGAGGTGGAAGCCTCTGAATCTGTTACCACCCGCCTCGACACTCTAACGGAGCTGGTGATGAAGATGGTGCAATCCCAGGGAAGGTCCATGAGGTAAAAGCTATTGAGCCCTTCTGTGAAGAATATGGTGGCAACCATGAGTCCACTGACTGCGTCGAGTCTGCTAATTATATGAAAGGATACGAGAGAAATAGTAGACCAATGGGTGGCTTACATAGTGACATTGAACTAGCAATAGGAAAAGCCCTTGAACAGTGTAAGGCTGTAACAACCTGAAGTGGTATAACATTACAGGACCCATTCCTACCCACGGCAAGAGAAGCAGGAACTGCCTAGGCAGTACCTGAGCGTGAATCAACAATTGACAGCAGAATTGAACAGACAGAATTTGAACCAACTGCTCAGAATAATATAGCCAGCAAGAAAAAAACTTCCAACCCTGCACCTTCACCTTCATTTCCCTAGAGACTAAAGAGATAAAAACAAGAGATGTAGTATAAAAGATTCTTGGATGTGCTAAAACAAGTCAAAATCAACCTTCCGCTAATAGAGTTGATTGAGCAAATGTTGAGTTATGCCAAATTTTTGAAAGATATGGTATCAAAGAGAACAAGGATTGGGGAATTTGAAACGGTAGCAGTAACGGAAGGATACATGGCTATGTTACACAATAAGGCACCGCCCAAACAGAAAGATCCCGACAGCTTTATAATCCCTTGCAAAATCGGCATCAACCACTATGTACGAGCATTATATGACCTAGGGGCAAGCATAAATTTGAAGCCCATGTCTGTTTTTCAGAAACTTGGGATATGAGATGCCTGCCCAACAACAGTGATGCTTCAACTGGCTGACAGAACCTATGTGCAACTAGAAGGAAAAATTGAGGACATTCTAGTACAAGTGGATGACTTTATTTTTCCGGCCGATTTCTTGGTACTGTATTGTGAAGCAGAAGAAAAAACACCGATAATACTAGAGCAACCTTTCCTTGCTACGGGGAGAACTCTGATTGATGTAGAGAAAGGCGAACTCACAATGCGAATAGACGATCAGCAGATAAAACTCAACGTTTATCAATCCATGAGACAGGCTGAAGATCCAGAAGAATGCCAGTTACTGGATGTCGTCACAGAATTCAATCTAGAAGAAAAAAGACCTTGCCTACAGCACGGCTGCCCCGACGACAAACTTGGTAGCTGCCAAGGAAGCCATTTAGAGAGCTTCCCAAAAGACAATGGATGGACGGAACAGGAGACAGAGGAGCTGAAGGAAGCCCACTAGTTAAAGAACATACCAGGTAAGTACTTTGAACCTCTGAATTATTCAGAAGAGGGGGCAAGATATTGAAACCCTCCATTGAACAACCTCCTACCCTCGAATTAAAAATCTTACCTGCACAGCTTAAATACATTTTCTTGGGACCTAATGATACCCTGCCAGTTATAATTTCATCCAAGTTGCAGCCTAAGCAGGAACATCAATTAACTGAACTATTGCGGCAGCATAAGAAGGCGATAGGCTGGACCATTGCAGACATAAAGAGAATCAGTCTGGCAATTTGCATGCACAAAATTCAACTAGAGCTGGACCAAAAACCAACTGTGGATGCCCAACGAAGATTAAACGATTCCATGAGAGAAGTGGTCAAAAAAGAGATCACCAAGTGTACCATAGAAAGGCGGCATAACTGTGGTAAGCAATAACAATAATGAATTAATCTCAACTCGAACAGTAACAGGTTAGCGAATATGTATGGATTACCGCAAGTTAAAGAAAGCAACAAAAAAGGATCACTTTTCATTACCTTTTATTGATCAGATGCTTGACCGCCTCGCTGGCAAACCCTTCGATTGTTTTTTGGATGGATATTCAGGGTATAACCAGATCGCCATTGCACCGGATGACCAGGCCAAAACAACTTTCACATGCCCATATGGCATCTATGCCTTTCGAAGAATGTCATTCGGTTTGTGCAATGCCCCAGCCACCTTCCAACGATTAATGATGTCAATCTTCCCTGACATGATAGAAGACTTCATGGAAACCTTCATGGATGACTTCTCCGTCTTTGGAAGTAGCTTCGACAGCTTCCTCGGCAACCTTAGGAAAGTACTGACCAGATGTGAGGAAACAGACCTAGTGCTTAACTAGGAAAAATGCCAATTTATGGTTGATGAAGGCATAGTCTTGGGGAATAAAATCTCCGCACAAGGAATAGAGGTGGACAAAGAAAAAATTGAAGTCATAGCTAATTTGCCGCCGCCAAGCAATGTCAAGGGCATACCAAGTTTTCTGGAACACGTATGTTTTTATCGTAGATTCATTGAAATTTTTTCTAAGATTTCTAAACCGCTGTGTACTTTGTTGGAACAGGACAAACCATTCATCTTCAACGAGGCATGCTAGGAGGTGTTCAAGACATTAAAGCAGAAGCTCGTCACAGCCCTTGTTGTAGTTCCCCCGGACTGGAGTCAACCATTCGAGCTAATGCGCGATGTTAGTGACACTAGCGTTGGCGCCGCCCTAGGGCTGCGTAGAGATAAAATCTTTCATGTCATATACTACGCTAGTAAAACATTGAATACCGCTCAGACCAACTACACCACCACATAAAAAGAATTGCTGGCAATAGTATTTGCGTTCGATAAGTTTTTACCCTACCTGATTGGCACAAAGGTTATAGTTCATACAGACCATTCCGCTTTAAGGTACTTATTTGCAAAAAAAGGATGCAAAGGCCCGCTTAATTCGGTGGATCATGCTTTTGCATGAATTTGAAATAGAAATCCAAGACAAAATAGTATAGAAAACCAAGTGGCAGATCATCTCTCCCGGCTTGAGAATAGACAAGAATGCACCTCCCACGATGAAATCCAGGATGAGTTTCCTGATGAACAACTGCTATTAGTCTCTGCCCTAGTTGTCGCCTTAGAAGCTGAAGGATTCATACATGTCGCCCCCGCAGAAGTAGTGGCATCAACTTCAATAGAAACACCCTGGTATGCATATATTGTTAATTATTTAGTATCCAGTGTTTTGCCTTATGGACTGAACTATCAAGGAAAGAAACGTTTCCAACCTGATGCTAAGCATTATCTGTGGGACGAGCCTTTCTTGTTTTAAAACTGTGCTGACCAGGTCATCCAACGATGTGTACCAGATGACGAACAACAGGCCATACTCTCACAATGCCACTCAGCAGCATATGGAAACCATTTCGGTGGGCAGCGAACAACAGCGAAGGTGCTGCAATCAGGGTTCTTTGGCCTACACTGCATAAAGACGCTCTTGCATTTTACAAACAGTGCGACAGTTGCCAAGGAACTTGAAATATATCGAGACGAAATGAGATGCCCCTGCAAACAATCTTGGAAGTTGAGCTGTTCGATGTTTGGGGAATAGACTTTATGGGATCATTCCCATATTCGTGCGGCAACCTATACATCCTCTTCGCAGTGGATTATGTTTCTTAGTGGGTAGAAGTCATTGCCACCCCCACAATGATGCAAAGATTGTTCATCGATTCCTACGAAAGAACATCTTCTCGTGGTTCGGAGTACCAAGAGCAATCATAACCGATGAAGGCACCCATTTTGACAACAAATTAATTACAGAGGTACTCCAGAAAGTAGGGGCCAAGCACAAGATCACTACAGCCTACCATCCACAAACAAATGGGCAAGTAAAAATTTCAAACATGGAAGTCAAAACTATTCTGGAAAAGGTTGTAAATCCTAACAGAAAAGACTGGTCATTGAAACTAGACGATGCTCTTTGGGCATATCGAACAGCACACAAAACACCGTAAGGAATGTCCCTATATCGTCTAGTATACGGAAAAGCCTGCCACTTCCCTGTTGAAGTAGAACACAAGGCATATTGGGCACTGATGGCAGTTAACATGGACTTGAAACAGGCTGGGGAAAAGAGACTGCTCGACCTGATGGAAATTTAAGAATTTCAGAGGGAGGCATACGAGAACGCCAAGTTGTACAAGGAAAAAATCATTAAATGGCATGACAACAAAATCCAGTAGCGGCAGTTTCTGCCAGGGCAACAAGTACTGCTATTCAATTCCCGTCTCAAACTGTTTCTTTGAAAACTAAAATCCAGATGGTAAGGACCTTACGAAGTAGTCGAAGCTTTCCCCCATGGCGCCGTAATAATAAAACCAATACAAGGAGGAACGAAGTACAAGGTCAACGGGCAATGACTAAAGCACTACTCAGGAGACCCAGTCAGCAAAAGACAAGAAGTATTCACATTGGTGATGGCAACCCCACTGTGACTTAACCTTATTTAAGCCTTTGTTTACTGTTTTAGGATTAGGTTTCTTTTGTTTTATATTTTCTTTATTCGCGTCTCACAATCAATTTTGCATATCCAAACCCAAAGAAAAACGGACAACAAGGCTACAATATCAAGCCCATTGCCAGCACCGGCCATTGCCAGCAACTTCAGGCGTTCTTCCGTATACTTACTCTAACTCAATTTTCTTATTTTCTGTTTTGTGCATTGAGGGCAATGCCCATCTCGAGTTTGGGGGGATAGCTCTCACATCATTTTAGGCATTCTTAGTTGTAGTTAGACTGCATTGTACTTGCCTTAGTAATAATCGGAAAATAAAAGTTTGTTATGACTTGTGCCTATGATAGGACAGCGATTACTTTATTTTCGCACCTAACTAAAATTAAACTTAATCTTGGGAAAGAGTATGAAATATGATTTAGATTTTTTTTCTTTTTGCCTGAAAAAGTTGAATATCTCTGTTACTTGTTGAATGTGTAGAATATTTGAGGAACACTGGTTGTTTGTCTTTATCGCAAAATTCAAACAGTAATTGCAGGTAGCCGCCGAGGCGGGCAAAAGAAACAGAAAAATGATGAACTGTCAAAGGTAGCAAAAAGCAAAAACAAAGAAAAATGATGTGTTACCCTAGAGGTGCCTACAACAGGCTCTAGGAAGAATCATGTGCGAGGAAACTTCGCTGCTATCAAAGTCTATGAATCTGAAAGCCTAAAAGTGACGGACAAATTAGCATGAGTGAAGGAAAGTCTTCAAGGGATGACTCTACTACAAGGGTTCGAGGTTCTGTAGTTTGCTCCTATCTAAACGTTAGACCTTGAAGAGTAGTTGTGATAAGCTGAAGCCCTCATTGCCTTGATTAAAAATAATATTCTTAACTGTGCTGCCTCGGCAACAACCTTTTAAATATCAGTAGTATCTTTGTTTAATCTTTTATTCTGCATATTCAGCTTGCTTACAGATTTGCAACCATTACACAAGCATTAGGAATTTAATTCTGAGTTATTTTCCTCTTTATTTCCCTTCATTAAGTTATATATATATAGGTGCCACAACCTTGAGGTAGAAAATCAGGTTAAAAACAAGTTTTTCTTTCTGACTATTATTAGAACAAGTACTTTAGGTTGCATTGCTTGAAGACAAGCAATAGTTCGAGTTTGGGGGTGTGTTAAGTGTCCAAAAGTCCTATATTTCATGCATTGTCCAACACTTAATTATTGTTTTTAAGCACATTTTAGGCATAATTAGGTTAATGCATAGCATTTTACAGTATTTCATTGTTCTGCCTTACTTTTATAGCTTATCATTAATTTGGTGAACAAGAGGTACTGTTCTAGTGTATTCTTGCTTGTAGGTACTAATAGCTAACGAGGGAGCCAAGGAACGAAGGACACAACACTGAGAAGCAAACCTAGGAGTTGTATTGAAGCAGTTCCAACTGAAGCAAGTTGCTGCCGAGCACCTGCCGAGTAACTGCCGAGCATAAGCTGCTACCAACCTTGCTACCAACCTTGTAGGTACTAATAGCTAACGAGGGAGCCAAGGAACGAAGGACACAACACTGAGAAGAAAACCTAGGAGTTGTACTGAAGCAGTTCCAACTGAAGCAAGTTGCTGCCGAGCACCTGCCGAGTAACTGCCGAGCATAAGCTGCTACCAACCTTGCTGCCCTCGACAGCTGACTCTGGAACTATAGAGAACCGGAGCGCGATTTGTAGAGCTAAAACTCTTGATTCTATGCCGGCATTCACGTGATTTTCCGACGTCTATAACAGCGGCTAGGGCTACCGAAGAGAAATTTCCAATCTTACTTGCGGACTAAGGAAAACGAGGAAGAGTCCATATTTCAAGCAAAGAAGTCAGCATTTAAAGCTTCGTTAAAGAAGACAAGCTACTTTAGAGGACTTCTACTCCAAGGAGGACGTGACCTAGTTTTAAGTCTATAAATACCCATTGTACTCATAGTTTAAATCATCTTAGGTTTTATATAGACTTTTCTTGTGCTCTTCTCTGCCGCCATGTTCTAAATTCCCCTTGGGTTAGGGTTATGTTGTAACTAGACTGAAACAGTTGTTTTAGGTTTTTGAGTTATTTCTTCAATAAAATATTTCAAGTTTCCTTAATCCATTGTTCTTCATTCTAAAAATCTTTCCACACCAGTCGCTTGAGAGAATCTATTTGTCGGGCACGAAAGTGCAAGGCTCACGAAAGGGTTAAGTACGGTCACAATGGGAGGCATGAATAACATGGTTCTACACTAGTCCACAAGTTTCAGCGGCTAAAAAGGATCTCTAACCGAGCATCCTAACCTAGAAATAGGAGGGATCACTATCGACTATCCTGCCGAACTTGAAGTATCTACTAGACTTCTCACCATGACGTTTTTCCCTTCCACCTGTCGAGATAGTACACACCCCTGTAGTGGCAGTGACCTGCTGCGGCCGCGTGACAGGGTTGTAGTTTGCAGCCCATCTACCCGCCGAGGCAACATATCGTGGCAGCAAAGGATAACTCATTCCTAACTCAACGTAGTTTTCACAATAAGTGGTAGCATAACCTTGCTTGCTCTATCACCCTACTTCTTCTTCTCTTTTACTTGTGCTTTATTTAGTTTTCAATCTCAACCAATATATTCACTTGTTTTTTTACTTTACCATTGTGTAGGAACTACGAAATGAGACAAGTTGTCCAATCATCGTGGGATTCGACATCTTTTATACCATAACTTGACAGGAGTGTGCACTTGCGCTCCCAAAAAAGGGAACACCTACACGCCCTGCAATGACGTTTATAGTTGGTGGACGACTATCACCGCTGGTATGGAACCCAATGAGGTAGATTGGGAGTTCTATCGAGGTGCCTTTAAGAGAGCGTATCTTTGTGTGAGATACTTGGATGAGAAGAAGCGCAAATTCATATCACTAGTTCAGGGAAATCTCTCGGTGGCTGAGTATGAGGTCCAGTTTGTACGTTTGAGCCAGTACGCCCCTAAATTGATTCCGAGTGAGAGGCATCATTGTGATCGCTTCCGATATGGGCTGGTGTAGGAAGTCAAGACCTATATGTTGGCTACAGACTACACAGATTTCGATGTGCTTGTCTGTCGAGCTAAGGATATCGAGCAGAATTTGGGTCTGTCATCTCGTGGAGGTGGTTCTAGCTCACGAAAGAGAGTAGCTGAGTCTAGTTCTAGTGGTGGACGGAACAAGAGAGGCCGAGATAGGAGATATAAGCCTGTTGTTAAGCGAGGTAATGTTGGGCATGGTGCACCAGCGCAGGGAGACAGGATGAGGGCGGAACAAAACACATGTTGGACGTGTGGTTCTCGGGGTCATCTGCGGCGAGATTGTCCTCGTGCTGCTAGGGAGGCACAAGCTTCTGTTGTGGTGGCAGCGAATTCTTGTTGGAACTGTGGTTCAACAGACCATTTGAGGCGTGAGTGTCCTCTGTTGGCTGGTGGAGGCCAGGGACGTGCACCTATTGTGGTTGCACCTCAGACAGGCCGTGGGCGCGGCCGAGTGGATTTCTAGAGAAGAGATGAGGGTCAGCGTGGTGTTGCTCATGTTGTGGTAGTTCGGCCTAAGGGAGGCGGTCCTGCGAGGGTCTATGCTCAGCGCGAGGAGCGCAACGATACCGATGTCATCGCAGGTACCTTCGTTCTTCAGTCTTTATCATTGTTGGCTTTGATTGATTCTGGATCCACACATTCATAAATCTTGAGTGAGCATGCACATTTGCTTGATATACCTGTTGAGTTGCTTGATGTTGGAATGCAAGTGACTAGTTCTTTTGGTGAGACTGTAGTCACCAGGAAGTTGTATCGGAGGTGTCCCTTATCTGTTCAGGGCCATGTTTTTCTTGTGGATTTGGTGGAGTTACCCTTTTAAGGTTTTGATGTGATCTTGGTATGGATTGGCTATCTGAGCATATGGTAGTGGTTGACTTTGATGTTAAGCTAGTTACCTTAAAGCTTCCCGATGATTATGAGGTTGTGAGAGTAGGTGAGAATGTGAAATTCTTGTCTAATGTGGTTTCGGATTTGGAAGCAAGCCGTATGCTAAGGTTATGATGTGAGGCTTACCTTGCATATGTGATGAATCCTGGTACAAAGGATGTACGTGTGCAGGACATCAGAACCGTTTGCGATTTTCCGGTTGTCTTTCCGGAAGAATTGCCTGGGTTGCCGCCAAACAAGGAAGTTGAGTTTGGTATTGAGTTGTATGAGAATACAACTTCGGTGTCCATTGCACCTTATCGCATGGCACCTAAAGAGCTGAAAGAGTTGAAGATGCAACTTCAGGAGTTGCTAGATCGAGGGTTCATCTGGCCGAGTGTGTCACCTTGGGGTGTGCCGGTGTTGTTTGTAAAGAAGAAAGATGGGACAATGTGAATGTGTATAGATTATCGGCAGTTGAACAAGTTGACGATCAAGAACAAATACCATTTGCCAAGGATTGATGATCTCATTGATCAGTTTCGCGGAGCCTCGGTGTTTTCTAAGATAGACTTGAGGTTAGGGAATTACGAGTTGAAGGTAAAGGAATGGTCGTACCTAAGACGACTTTTTAGACAAGGTACAAACATTATGAGTTCTTAGTAATGCAGTTTGGTTTGACCAACGCACCTACTGCTTTCATGGACATGATGAATCATGTGTTCCATGAGTTCTTGAATCAGTTTGTGGTGGTGTTCATCGATGATATCCTTGTGTACTCTCGTACCGAGGAGGATCATGATAGACACTTGAGGATAGTTTTGCAAGCGTTGTTGGAGAACCAATTGTATGTCAAGCTAAGTAAATGTGAGTTTTGGCTTAAAGAGATTGTCTTCCTTGGGCATGTTGTATCGGCTAAGGGTATTCGCGTTGATCCGCATAAAGTAGAGGTTGTGATGAGTTGGAAGGTGCCTAAGTCGGTGACAGAAGTACGAAGTTTTTTTTGTTTAGCTGGGTATTACCGTAGGTTCGTCGAGGGTTTCTCGAAGATTGCTGCACCTTTGACCAAGTTGTTACAAAAGAATGTTCGCTTTGAGTGGACATATACGAGGTAGCAAGCTTTTGAGAAGCTAAAGGAAGCTTTGACGCAAGTTCCTGTCCTGATTCAACCTGAGCCTGGTAAGAAGTTTGTGGTCTATAGTGATGCCTCCATTGTTGGTTTGGGTTGTGTGTTGATGTAGGAGGGTAAGGTAGTAGCCTATACATCTAGGCAGTTGAAGGTGCATGAGTGTTACTACACTACTCACGATCTTGAGCTTGCGGCTGTTGTTTTTTCCTTGAATATTTGGAGGCATTATCTGGATGGCGAGAAGTGTGCGGTGTTCACGGATCATAAGAGCTTGAAGTATCTTATGTCTCAGAAGAAGTTGAATCTTAGGCAACATCGTTAGGTGGAGTTGCTTAAGGTTATGATCTGTCGATCGAGTATCATCCGGGAAAGGGCAATGTTGTGGCTGATGCTTTGAGCAGGAAAGTGGTTGTGGAGTTGAGGGTGATGTTTGCTCGCTTTAGCATATCGCGAGATGGTGGTCTTGTTGCTGAATTGAAAGGGAAACCATCACTGATTCAGTTGATCAAGGATAAGCAGTTTTTCGATGATTCTCTTGTTTCCCATGTTCAGGACATTGTGGAGGGTAAGCCTTCGGATTTTAGTTTTAATGATGATGGTGTTTTGTGTTTTGGGAGTCGAATAGTGGTGCCAGATGATGTTGAGTTGAGGCGCACTATTCTAACTGAAGCTCATAGTAGTCCTTTCGCTATGCACCCTGGTAGTACAAAGATGTATCGTGATTTTAAGGATGAGTTCTACTGGGTGGGGTTTAAAAAGGATGTTGTCGAGTTCGTTAGCAAGTGCATGGTGTGTCAACGAGTAAAGGTTGAACATAAGGTTCCCTCTGGGTTATTGCAACCTTTGAGAATTCTAGAATGGAAGTGGGAAAGGATTACCATGGATTTTGTGTCTGGTTTGCCGGTGTCACCATCAAATAAGAATTTAGTTTGGGTGATTGTTGATCGGCTCACGAAGTGTGCACATTTCTTGCATGTGCATATTACGTAT
Organism: Hibiscus tridactylites; assembly: GCA_958450335.1. Lineage (NCBI taxonomy): Eukaryota > Viridiplantae > Streptophyta > Magnoliopsida > Malvales > Malvaceae > Hibiscus > Hibiscus tridactylites. The sequence goes on along the minus strand of OY288267.1, from coordinate 57,421,396 downwards.
ACCCTGGATAAGTTGGCAAAGTTGTATATTGCTGAGATTGTGCGGTTGCATGGTGTGCCAAAGTCCATAGTGTCGGATAGGGATCCGAGGTTTATAGCGCGATTTTGGGAATGTTTGCATCAAGCCTTGGGTACACGGTTGAATTTCAGTACTTCTTATCATCCTCAAACGGATGGACAGTCGGAACGTGTTATCCAGGTGCTTGAAGACATGTTGAGATGTTGCGTTATTGATTTTTAGGGATCATGGGAGAAGCACTTTCCTTTTGTTGAGTTTGCTTACAAAATTAGTTACCAGGAAAGCATTCAAATGGCTCGTGTAACCCCCTCGTCCCGGTCTAGCCGACAAACCGGTCCGAACGGGTTACACGGGGAAAACCGAAGTGAAACCCGCTAAGGCTTCACTCCGATTAGCAACCCTATTTTTTTCCTTTAATTATTATCTTGTCTAGAGGCATTCATACATCCTATATGAAACACGAAAGCGAAAACACAACGAAAAGATACGAAGCATATGAAGCAAGCAATTAAAACAACCCATTTTACTCTTTTCAACAGGCCGTATCGATACACTAGAAGGGCGTATCGATATGCCTTGACTAGGTCAATAGCCTAAAGTCAACACAGGGAAACCCTATCGGTACACTGGTTGACCGTACCGATACGCCCTCACTGGTCAACTTCTCACGGTCAACGATAAACAACCATACCGATACGCCTAGGTCCCGTTTCGATACGCCAAAATCTCGTCAAAATCTCAGATTTCCAGGGAGGTTTTGGCGTATCGATACACCCCCGTGTATCGGTACGCTAAGCCTAATCTGAGTCCCAAAGCGTAGGACCGTATCGGTACGGCCCTTGGGCGTACCGATACGCCCTACACAGCAAAACTCAGATTAGCAGCAAAACGCACTAAGACCCAACTCTAGATGCAATTTACGACTCGCCTAGCCACAAACAAACATCCATACAACATTTAACAACCATGGAACAACATACGAAGCAATTTAAACGAACAACGGAGCATTGACATCAAGGCATCCACAATTAAGAGAAACTTGCATCCTAAAGATACATATACTAGACCATTTCATTCATAAGAAGCAAACACTTACATAAACAATTCATACCAAGGCTTACAAGCCTTAAAACATAACACACAAGCAAACATGGAACATGGTCATAAGCCTTTAAACACAAGCATTTAGGCAACAACGTAACATGGTTTACAAATACCTTGACACAAGCATTAGCAACATAAAGCCAAGACAAAGGAGTCTAGATACACGCTCCTAAAACACGTAGCATTTCCCATTGCTAAACTACTACATTATTTACCAAAACATACTTGAGCAACTACCACACACTTGGACGCCCATTCTTTGCTCCTTGCTAACTCCACGCTAATGATCTGCATTGTCGGAAAAAGGAGAGCGTAAGCATAAAGTTTAGTGAGCGGAGCTCTAAAACATAACAACGACAATGCAGGGTTCAAAGCTTTCTTTAAAACAAAAGCCAACACAAACAATTCATCCAACTACATAATCCTCTTACTAACATACAAGTTCAACCACAAGTCAACAATATAGATATTTATCATGGCATCACACTTCATGGTATGCATAAAGGCATAATCTTAGATTTTAAGCAAAATCATTAAGACGGAATGATATAGTGAGACACATAAATGAACAATACATGGTATGCACAAGCATAACCAAAACACACACGGTGGGACCACACATCACCGTTCGACTAGTAGTTTTCCGATGGGACCACACATCACCGTACTCTCATACTAGTCACTACTAGTGGGACCACACATCACCGTAGTCTTATACTAGTCACTGCCGATGGGACCACACATCACCATAGTAACGACATCCATCACGTGAGGTTTGACACCAACCATGCAACACGATATACAAATCACCATCATGCGACATGAACACACTATGTCATGCACGACCAAAACAACTTGTAACAAAATCCACAATTATGCACAAACTTACTACTTACAATCTTACCAAACGCAAGTGGTCTTACTTACCATTTTTGTGCACAACCTACACCAACTTACATATATTTTACAAGGCATATCAACAACACCATTGATTTCATCATGCATGATCAACACCATAATAACAAACAACATGCTTCCTTCCAAAGTATTGGAATTTCATGCATAACAAATTATCACCACAAGTAATAAAAAACAAACGGTAAAGAGAGGAATTTAAAGAGGCGATACACATCAACTTACTCTTGAGTTTAGATTGACCTTCCAAGCTAAATCTAAACTATTTCAAACCATCTTTGAACCAAAACATTTCTTAAAAACATTTCCACTCACCATATTTCCTTAAGCAAACCAAGCAAAGCCGACTCAAGCCTCCACAACTTCTGGAATCTGCCCGAACCTCTCAAGGCCAAATCCGTTGTTTCTAACCAATCAAAAACAATGTATTAACCTCTTAATCAACCACAAATTTACTGTTATACATCAGCTAACAATTCCATAATATTTTCTCAACAATTCAAAGCCGAAATCCTCCCAAATAATCCTATTTTTGTACTCCAGCAAAACCCAGCCATTACCTATCAATTTAAACACTTAAAACACTCCAAAAACATGTCCAAAAAATCACCCTAAGGCTGTACAACCATCAGCCCTTCATTTCCCCACATAATCACCTTAAAAACTCTCATTTTCCACTTCTAAAAATCACCTACAGCAGTTGTAACGCCCCGGTTTTGGGCTTAGAAGTCTTGGGCGTTGACCGGTCGGTCAAAGTGTTGTTCGAATCATAAGAGGTTAAATTAGGAAAGCCTAGTTCGGGTTGCATTAAAAATATGGAAAAATGTTCTAAAATCATCTTTTAATATAATTAAGTGAACTGTGAAATCAATTTTGGAAAATGAGTTTTGGAAGGGTGACATTTTGGCTAGTGACCAAAATGTAATTTTCGCAAGTTTGGTGGCTGTTTTATAAAGGGTTGAAACTTTGAATCTTTAAGGAGCTATTTACCCAAAGGGAGTTTCTCCAGATTTTTCTAAGATATTTTGAGTTATAATTCTGATTTTAAAGTATATCAAAAGGAGGGAAAAGCCATTTGGCTAATTTCATAACTAACTTCTCTATTTTCTTTCTCTCTTTTTCTCTCAACCCAAACACTCCATTTCCAGAGATTTGTTTCTGATTTTCTCACCTAAATTCCTCCTTTCAACTCTCATTTGATTCCTAATCATTGTATTTTCAAAACCTCTTCAATTGCTACTTGTTTCAACAAGGATTTTGATTCCAAAAAGAGGAGAAACTCAAGTTTGGAGGTAAGAACGTCCTTCTCCTCTAAACTATCAGTTCTTTACTGAAATTCCTAAGTTTTCAATCCTAAATTGATGTTTAATTAAAGGTTTTAAAGTGTTGAAATGGATCTTGGCTTATTATGCAAGATTTTGATGATTTTCGTTAGATCTGAGTAATCTGTGATTTGAGAGGTGTTTTTGATGTTAAATGATCTCTAATTTGATAAGGAATTGAGTCTTGATTGATGCAATCCCGGATAGGTTGAGTTTCCCAAGTTTAGCTTGTGTTTCAAGGTAGTTTTTGTGGTGATCTTGGTGATCTGATGTTGCTGGAGGTATAAGGTTGTTAGTAGGTTGTTTTTAGATGTTTTATGATGTTAATGGAAGTGTGGTTTTGCTGGTTTATGGCTGGGCTTTGTTTAGAAGTGTTTTGGATGCATTTTCGGTTGTGTTTGGTGGCCGAAAATGGAGGTTGAATGAGAGCAGCGAGTTTAGGTGCTTTCATTGAAGCAATTAATGCATGATGATGCATTAATCCTCTGCTTTGATGTGTTGAAACAGGGGAGGCATCTTTGGATCCAAGAGTTGTTGATCCGGAAGCTTGATTTGGTGCTTTGGCTTGAAGCAAAGTGGAAATCGGTGAGTGAAGTTGGGTTTTCAGATTTTAAAACCAAGGTTTGAAGGTTTTGGGAGCTTAGTTTAAGTCTAAACAACTTTGCTAAGCTCAAGTGTAAGTTTTCGGATTTTCTCTCTAGTGGTGGCCATGATTTTGTGGTGATGCAAAATGGTGAAATGCATGATTTAATTACTGTTTTGAAAGCATGTTTTAGCATGGTATTTGCTGATGTTTTAAGCCATATGTTGAAGGTAACTCTAGGTAGGAGTTCCTTGATTTTATACATTGAAATAATGTGGTTTGATGCTTTGAAATGCATGATGAATATGGCTTGGTTTAATGCTTTAAAACAGTGGATTATATGATGTAAAAGATGTATATTGGCAAGTGATGTTTTGAAAATGTTAAGGTCACTAAGGTGGTTAAAAGTCCTTGAGTGAGCCTTGTTACTTAAGAACATCAAGGTGGTTAAAAGTCCTTGGATGATTCTTGTTGCGGACACTAAGGTGGTTAAAAGTCCTTAGGTGATCCTTTCCATGGTGTTTAAAAGTCCATGGGGCCAAGGTGTTTAAAAGTCCTTGGGACCAAGGTGGTTAAAAGTCCTTGGGGTGATTCAAGCTATGGACACAAAGGTGGTTAAAAGTCCTTGTGTGGTCCTCATTCATGGTGTTTAAAAGTCCATGGCCAAGGTGTTTAAAAGTCCTTGGGGCCAAGGTGTTTAAAAGTCCTTGGGAAAGTTGTTGAACTTGTTTTAATAAATGAAATGTATCACTTGAGCCAATATGACATGTTAAGAATATTGTGAAGCATGAGATGCTTGTTTTAATGTTTATTTTGAAGCATGGGATTGCTTGTTTAAAAGTATGCTTTTGAGCTTGTGCAAAGGTTGATTATAAGCATGTTTTGTAAATGTTTTTAATTGCATTATTGAATGGTTTTTCAGAGCACTCCTCACTAAGCTTTTGCTTACGCTCTCTCGTTTTCTTAATTCAATAATGCAGAGCACTAGAGTATCTTGAAGGGCAGCAAGAAGGGCAAGAGTTCAAGTACAAGTAGAGCTCAATGTATGGAAGGTTTTTGTTAAACATTTTAGCTTTTGGATGATTTGGCAATGGGGGACCAATGTGTATGTTTTGGGAGGTGTTTGGAACTCCCTAAGTATGTTGAATGATGATTTGATTGTTGGTTTTTTAGATTGGATCATTATATGCTTGTTGTGGAAGTTTGTGCTTGAATAGCTAACTTGTGTAGGAAGCATGCCTATAGAATTGGGGATTTTTGCATATGATGTTGTTTTGTTGAATTGTTGATGCAAGTATGTCCTATATATGTTGAATTGCATGCTGGTAAAGTTTTGTAACATTTGGAGCATGTTTGAATGATCAATTGCATGTTTTGGTATGCTAGTTTGCTGAAATCTGTGCAGGCGTTTCGGAACAGTGTGCACCGTTTTGGAACGGGTGCCTGGAATGAACCCAGGGGTCCGAAACGGTATGCACCGTTTCGAAACGGTTTGGCCTCTGCCAGACCCCCGTTGCGGAACTAGTTTCGGAACGGCCCGTGTTTCGGAACAGGGTCAACCTGTTTCGGAACGGTCGACCGTTGGGGGCTGACATGGGCAGTTATATGTTTTGAAATGTTTCCGTTTTGGTCCTGAATCTTGTTTGTGCAATTGTATGAGTTTGAGAAGTCCTTTTGAGCTGAAATTTCACAGAGAAGCATGAAACTTGACTAATTTCAAGTTGGTAAGATTAATTTGGGTTAAGTCCTTTAATTTATCAGAAATTACAACTTGGTCCCTAAAGTTGTAATTTGTTCAATTGGGTCCCTGTTTGATCTCTGATGTTTGTGATCTTTGAGTATGTTGTTTGTGTGATCACAATTAGGGTTAATGTGCATCTAGATAAGATTAAAAAGAAAAAAAAGGGTTGTTAATCAAGGTTGACATTCGGGTTGACTTTGGTTTTCCCCGTGTGACTTTCTTAATTCGGGTCAACCGTCTAGGCCGGGTTAAGGGGGTTACATTTGGTGGTATCAGAGCTGAGTTTTCGAGTAATTGGGAATGTTTGTATGCATGATTGAAGTATGTTTGGCTTGTATGCTTGTTGATTGAAAGCATGTTTAGTGGCTTGTGATTTGGATGCAATTGAGTTGTGTGCTGTGATGTAGCATGATGTGGGTACCCATTGCCAAATCACAGCTAAAGAAATGATGTTGATTTTGAAAGAAGTTGAGCTTGAATACTTGGATTGCTTACCTTGCTGGGCCTGACTTTGTTTTATTTGTATTGTTGTGCATGGTAAAAGTATGGCACCACGTAGAGAGTTAAGGAGTAGCGTGAGAGCTACGACTCCGGATGGGAATGAGAATGATGAGAATGCGGGTAGTGCTGTGTTACCTCCTCCTCCACCTGGTGGTGGTGGTGCTGAGGGAGGGAGAGCTGGAGCTGAAGCAGCTGGTGCTAGAGCTGCAGGACCTGAGGTTGATCAGGGGCAAGCTATGCCTGATATGACGATGCTGGTACAAGCTATTGCGGGTGCTTTTCGAGCAGCAGTAGCTGGAGCTCAAGGAGCTGGGCATCAGGGAGATGCTGGTGTTAGACTACCCTTAGAGCGTCTGCGCAGTCTTGGTGGGACTGAGTTTAGGGGTATGTCAGCTGAGAGGTCGGAAGCTTGGCTAGAAAGTACCAAGCGTATCTTGGGACAGATGAGCTGCACTGATGTGCAAAAGTTGGGATGTGTTGTGTCCTTGCTGCAGAGCGATGCTTATACGTGGTGGACGACCACAATCTCTGGAATGGCTGAAGCTGATGTCACTTGGACATTCTTTCAGAATGCGTTCAAGAGGAGATATCTGGGAGTGAGATATCTGGATGAGAAAAAGCGTGAATTCATGACTCTGACCCAAGGGAGCATGAGTGTGGCTGAGTATGAGGTGCAGTTTGTGCGACTCAGTCAGTATGCACCGGAGCTGATTCCTGATGAGCGGGAAAGGTGCGAAAGGTTTCGTGATGGTCTCATAACGGAGGTAAAGATGTATGTGCTGGCCACTGAGTATGATGATTTTGATGTGTTAGTGGGTCAAGCAAAGGACATAGAGATGAATCTGAGTTTGTCTGCGAAGGGTGCTGGAGCGAGTTCTGGGAAGAGAGCTGCTGAATATAGTTCCGGAGGTGGACGGAACAAGAGGGGACGTGATCAGAGGTATCAGTCCTCAGCTAAGAGAGGTGGAGGTGCACCTGCTAGGGGTGGCAATGCTAGAGCTGACCCTAGTGTTTGTTGGATCTGCGGTTCACGTGGTCACTTGAAGCGTGATTGTCCTCGTGCTGTGAGGGAGGTGCAAGCTCCTGTTGCGGCAGCTGGTTTTGAATGCTGGAATTGTGGTTCTGCAGACCACTTGAGGCGAGATTGTCCGAGGTTGGCTGGTGGCCAAGAGCGTGCTCCTGTTGTTGCTGCACCGCAGAGAGGTCGTGGGCGCGGCCGTGGTAATTTTCAGAGGCGTGAGGAAGGTGGTCGTGGAGTAGCCCATGTTGTGGCTATTCAGCCTGAGGGTGGAGGCCAGGCGAGGGTGTATGCTCAGCGCGAGGGAAGGAATGATGCAGATGTGATTGCAGGTACCTTTACTTTACAATCCTTGTCATTGCTTTCTTTGATTGATTCTGGATCTACGCATTCATACATTTTGCGTGAGCATGCTGAATTGCTTGGTTTGCCTGTTGAGTCTTTGGATGTTGGTGTTCGTGTCACTAGTTCTTTTGGTGAAACTGTTGTGACTCGTAAGCTTTATAGAATGTGTCCTTTGGTTGTTCAAGAGCATGTCTTTCATGTTGATCTTATGGAGTTGCCCTTTTATGGTTTTGATGTGATTCTTGGTATGGATTGGCTTGCTGAGCATCGTGCTGTTGTGGATTGTGAGAATAAGCGGGTTTCGCTTAAGCTGGCAGATGATTATGAAGTGGTGGTGGTTGGTGAGAATGTGAAGTTTCTTGCCAATGTTGTTTCTACCTTGGAGGCGAGCAGGATGCTGAGGCAGGGCTGTGAAGCTTATCTAGCTTTTGTGATGAATCCTTGTTCTAAGGAGTTGAGGGTGCAAGATATCAGGGTTGGGAAGGAGTTTCCTGGTGTTTTTCCTGAGGAGTTGCCTGGTTTACCTCCTAATCGTGAGGTGGAGTTTGGAATTGAGCTGTATGAGAATACAACTCTTGTGTCCATTACTCCCTATAGAATGGCACCTAAGGAGCTGAAGACGCAGTTGCAAGAGCTGCTTGATCGTGGTTTCATCCGGCCGAGTGTGTCACCTTGGGGAGCACCGGTCTTGTTTGTGAAGAAGATAGATGGCACTATGAGGATGTGCATTGATTACCGTCAGCTGAACAAGTTGACTATCAAGAATCGGTATCCTTTGCCGAGGATTGATGATCTCTTTGATCAATTTCGGGGAGCTGCTGTGTTCTCTAAGATTGACTTGAGGTCAGGGTATTATCAGTTGAAGGTGAAGGATGTGGATGTGCCTAAGACAGCTTTCAGGACAAGGTATGGGCATTATGAGTTCCTTGTGATGCCGTTTGGTTTGACAAATGCTCATGCTGCTTTCATGGACATGATGAATCGTGTGTTTCATGAAAACCTGGACAAGTTCCTTGTGGTGTTCATTGATGATATCCTCGTGTACTCGCGTACTGAGGAGGAGCACGAAGAGCATTTGAGGATTGTGCTGCAAGCTTTGTTGGAGAATCAGCTTTATGCTAAGCTGAGCAAGTGTGAGTTCTGGCTTAGGGAGGTGGTGTTTCTTGGGCATGTGGTCTTAGCTGAGGGGATTTGTGTGGATCCTTAGAAGATTGAAGCGGTGATGAACTGGAAAGTTCCCAAGTCTGTTCATGAGGTCCGTAGTTTCCTTGGTTTGGCGGGATACTACCGAAGGTTTGTGGATGGTTTTTCCCAGATTGCTGCTCCTTTGACGAAGCTGTTGCAGAAAGATGTTAAGTATGAGTGGACAGAAGCGAGACAGCAGGCTTTTGAGAAGCTGAAGATGGCTTTGACTCAAGCTCCTATCTTGATTCAGCCTGAATCAGGGAAAGAGTTTGTGGTTTACAGTGATGCATCCTATGTTGGTTTGGGGTGTGTGCTGATGCAAGAGGGTAAGGTTGTGGCTTATGCATCGCGGCAGTTGAAGGTGCATGAGCGCAATTATCCTACGCATGATATTGAGCTGGCAGCAGTGGTTTTTGCTCTGAAGATCTGGAGGCATTATCTGTATGGTGAGAAGTGTACTGTGTACACGGATCATAAGAGTTTGAGGTATCTGATGTCTCAGAAGGAGTTGAATCTTAGGCAGCGGCGTTGGTTGGAGTTGCTCAAGGATTATGATCTGACGATAGAGTATCATCCTGGAAAGGCTAATGTTGTTGCGGATGCCTTGAGTAGGAAGGTAGCTGTTGAGCTGAGGGCTATGTTTGCTAGCTTGAGTAATTCGCGAGATGGTGGTCTTGTTGCTGAGTTGCAAGTGAAACCATCGTTGGTTCAGTTGATCAAGGATAAGCAGTTGCTGGATGATTCCTTGGTGTCTCATGTTCAGGATATCGCGGAGGGTAGACCTTCGGATTTCTGTTTTAATGATGATGGAGTGTTGTGTTTTGGGAGTCGAATAGTAGTGCCTGCTGATGCTGAGTTGAGGCGTGCTATTCTGACTGAAGGTCATGGTAGTCCTTTTGCTATGCACCCTGGTAGTACTAAGATGTATCGTGATCTCCATGATGAGTACTATTGGGTGGGTTTGAAGAAGGATGTTGCAGAGTTTGTGAGCAAGTGTTTGGTGTGTCAGCGAGTTAAGGCTGAACATCAGGTTCCTTCTGGTTTGTTGCAACCGTTGAAAATCCCTGAATGGAAGTGGGAGAGGGTTATCATGGATTTTGTATCTGGTTTACCTTTGTCTCCATCGAAGAAGAACTCTGTTTGGGTGATTGTGGATCGCCTGACGAAGTGTGCGCATTTCTTGCCTGTGCATACAACGTTTTCTTTGGACAAGCTGGCAGAGCTGTACATTGCTGAGATTGTGAGGCTGCATGGTGTGCCTAAGTCGATTGTGTCGGATAGGGATCCGAGGTTCATATCGCGTTTTTGGCAGTGTTTGCATCAAGCTTTGGGTACAAGGTTGCATTTCAGTACATCCTATCATCCTCAGTCGGATGGTCAGTCTGAGCGAGTTATTCAGATCTTGGAGGATATGTTGAGATGCTGCGTGATTGAGTTCCAAGGTTCTTGGGAGAAGCATCTGCCTTTGGTTGAGTTCGCTTATAACAATAGTTATCAGGCGAGTATACAGATGGCACCTTATGAGGCTCTGTATGGGAGGAGGTGTAGGACTCCTCTTTGTTGGGCTGAAACTGGTCAAAAGTTGGTTTCGATGCCGGCTTTGTTGAAGGGAACCACCGAGAAGGTGAAGCTCATTTGTGAGCGGTTGAAGGCTGCTTCTGACCGGCAGAAATCTTACGCGGATTTGAAGCGTAAGGAGATAGAGTATGCGGTGGGTGACCGTGTGTTCTTGAAGGTTTCGCCTTGGAAGAAGGTGATGAGGTTTGGTCGGAAGGGTAAGTTGAGCCCTAGATACATTGGACCGTATGAGGTTGTTGAGCGTGTGGGTCCTGTCGCGTATCGGTTGAGGTTACCTCAGGAGCTGGAGAAGATTCATGATGTGTTCCATGTTTCTATGCTCCGGAAGTATAGATCTGATCCTTCGCATGTGATGCCTATGGAGGAAGTGGTTTTGAATCCGGATTTGACCTATGATGAGGAACCGGTGAAGGTTATGGATTCAGATAGCAAGGTTCTTCGTGGCAAGACCATTGAGTTGGTGAAGGTGCTGTGGAAGCATCGCGGTGTTGAGGAAGCCACGTGGGAGCGGAAGGAAGACATGCTGAAGCAGTTTCCTTATCTCTTTCCTTCAGGTAAATTTCGAGGACGAAATTTCTTAAGGGGGGGGGGGAGAGTTGTAACGCCCCGGTTTTGGGCTTAGAAGTCTTGGGCGTTGACCGGTCGGTCAAAGTGCTGTTCGAATCATAAGAGGTTAAATTAGGAAAGCCTAGTTCGGGTTGCATTAAAAATATGGAAAAATGTTCTAAAATCATCTTTTAATATAATTAAGTGAACTGTGAAATCAATTTTGGAAAATGAGTTTTGGAAGGGTGACATTTTGGCTAGTGACCAAAATGTAATTTTCGCAAGTTTGGTGGCTGTTTTATAAAGGGTTGAAACTTTGAATCTTTAAGGAGCTATTTACCCAAAGGGAGTTTCTCCAGATTTTTCTAAGATATTTTGAGTTATAATTCTGATTTTAAAGTATATCAAAAGGAGGGAAAAGCCATTTGGCTAATTTCATAACTAACTTCTCTATTTTCTTTCTCTCTTTTTCTCTCAACCCAAACACTCCATTTCCAGAGATTTGTTTTTGATTTTCTCACCTAAATTCCTCCTTTCAACTCTCATTTGATTCCTAATCATTGTATTTTCAAAACCTCTTCAATTGCTACTTGTTTCAACAAGGATTTTGATTCCAAAAAGAGGAGAAACTCAAGTTTGGAGGTAAGAACGTCCTTCTCCTCTAAACTATCAGTTCTTTACTGAAATTCCTAAGTTTTCAATCCTAAATTGATGTTTAATTAAAGGTTTTAAAGTGTTGAAATGGATCTTGGCTTATTATGCAAGATTTTGATGATTTTTGATGATTTTCGTTAGATCTGAGTAATCTGTGATTTGAGAGGTGTTTTTGATGTTAAATGATCTCTAATTTGATAAGGAATTGAGTCTTGATTGATGCAATCCCGGATAGGTTGAGTTTCCCAAGTTTAGCTTGTGTTTCATGGTAGTTTTTGTGGTGATCTTGGTGATCTGATGTTGCTGGAGGTATAAGGTTGTTAGTAGGTTGTTTTTAGATGTTTTATGATGTTAATGGAAGTGTGGTTTTGCTGGTTTATGGCTGGGCTTTGTTTAGAAGTGTTTTGGATGCATTTTCGGTTGTGTTTGGTGGCCGAAAATGGAGGTTGAATGAGAGCAGCGAGTTTAGGTGCTTTCATTGAAGCAATTAATGCATGATGATGCATTAATCCTCTGCTTTGATGTGTTGAAATAGGGGAGGCATCTTTGGATCCAAGAGTTGTTGATCCGGAAGCTTGATTTGGTGCTTTGGCTTGAAGCAAAGTGGAAATCGGTGAGTGAAGTTGGGTTTTCAGATTTTAAAACCAAGGTTTGAAGGTTTTGGGAGCTTAGTTTAAGTCTAAACAACTTTGCTAAGCTCAAGTGTAAGTTTTCGGATTTTCTCTCTAGTGGTGGCCATGATTTTGTGGTGATGCAAAATGGTGAAATGCATGATTTATTTACTGTTTTGAAAGCATGTTTTAGCATGGTATTTGCTGATGTTTTAAGCCATATGTTGAAGGTAACTCTAGGTAGGAGTTCCTTGATTTTATACATTGAAATAATGTGGTTTGATGCTTTGAAATGCATGATGAATATGGCTTGGTTTAATGCTTTAAAACAGTGGATTATATGATGTAAAAGATGTATATTGGCAAGTGATGTTTTGAAAATGTTAAGGTCACTAAGGTGGTTAAAAGTCCTTGAGTGAGCCTTGTTACTTAAGAACATCAAGGTGGTTAAAAGTCCTTGGATGATTCTTGTTGCGGACACTAAGGTGGTTAAAAGTCCTTAGGTGATCCTTTCCATGGTGTTTAAAAGTCCATGGGGCCAAGGTGTTTAAAAGTCCTTGGGACCAAGGTGGTTAAAAGTCCTTGGGGTGATTCAAGCTATGGACACAAAGGTGGTTAAAAGTCCTTGTGTGGTCCTCATTCATGGTGTTTAAAAGTCCATGGCCAAGGTGTTTAAAAGTCCTTGGGGCCAAGGTGTTTAAAAGTCCTTGGGAAAGTTGTTGAACTTGTTTTAATAAATGAAATGTATCACTTGAGCCAATATGACATGTTAAGAATATTGTGAAGCATGAGATGCTTGTTTTAATGTTTATTTTGAAGCATGGGATTGCTTGTTTAAAAGTATGCTTTTGAGCTTGTGCAAAGGTTGATTATAAGCATGTTTTGTAAATGTTTTTAATTGCATTATTGAATGGTTTTTCAGAGCACTCCTCACTAAGCTTTTGCTTACGCTCTCTCGTTTTCTTAATTCAATAATGCAGAGCACTAGAGTATCTTGAAGGGCAGCAAGAAGGGCAAGAGTTCAAGTACAAGTAGAGCTCAATGTATGGAAGGTTTTTGTTAAACATTTTAGCTTTTGGATGATTTGGCAATGGGGGACCAATGTGTATGTTTTGGGAGGTGTTTGGAACTCCCTAAGTATGTTGAATGATGATTTGATTGTTGGTTTTTTATATTGGATCATTATATGCTTGTTGTGGAAGTTTGTGCTTGAATAGCTAGCTTGTGTAGGAAGCATGCCTATAGAATTGGGGCTTTTTGCATATGATGTTGTTTTGTTGAATTGTTGATGCAAGTATGTCCTATATATGTTGAATTGCATGCTGGTAAAGTTTGGTAACATTTGGAGCATGTTTGAATGATCAATTGCATGTTTTGGTATGCTAGTTTGCTGAAATCTGTGCAGGCGTTTCGGAACAGTGTGCACCGTTTCGGAACGGGTGCCTGGAATGAACCTAGGGGTCCGAAACGGTATGCACCGTTTCAAAACGGTTTGGCCTCTGCCAGACCCCCGTTGCGGAACTGGTTTCGGAACGGCCCGTGTTTCGGAACAGGGTCAACCTGTTTCGGAACGGTCGACCGTTGGGGGCTGACATGGGCAGTTATATGTTTTGAAATGTTTGCGTTTTGGTCCTGAATCTTGTTTGTGCAATTGTATGAGTTTGAGAATTCCTTTTGAGCTGAAATTTCACAGAGAAGCATGAAACTTGACTAATTTCAAGTTGGTAAGATTAATTTGGGTTAAGTCCTTTAATTTATCAGAAATTACAACTTGGTCCCTAAAGTTGTAATTTGTTCAATTGGGTCCCTGTTTGATCTCTGATGTTTGTGATCTTTGAGTATGTTGTTTGTGTGATCACAATTAGGGTTAATGTGCATCTAGATAAGATTAAAAAGAAAAAAAAGGGTTGTTAATCAAGGTTGACTTTCGGGTTGACTTTGGTTTTCCCCGTGTGACTTTCTTAATTCGGGTCAACCGTCTAGGCCGGGTTAAGGGGGTTACAGCAGTAGCTTCGGGAATCCAATCAAACTAACACTATCACCACTCAAAAATAATCAAATAACATCTAAAAGCACCTTTCCAGTGTCACTATAACATCAACCCAACAATTTTTCACAAAACCACTCCAAAAACACAAGTTTTGACACTTTTAAAATACCCTCAAAAACCCATTTCTGGATTCTTTATAAAAACCAACCAAATTGAGATATAATGTTCCTTAAGGCAAGATTAGGTCAAACCTTAACTCTACATATCAAAAGAAAAACGAAAAACCATTAATGTTTCACCCTTTTCTTTGAAAACTTTGAAAACTCAACTTTCTCTACAATGGGGTTTTCTAAAATCTAAAACCATAGATGTGTTAGGAATAAAGAGGACGAGTCAAAAATGGTCTTACCTCGTTGAAATCACTTGAATTCGATGGAGGAATGAATGGAATAGGGATAAGGGGTTAAGGAGGGTTTTTCAATCGTGAAAAAAAAGAACTAGAGGAAGATGAAGATGAATAGCCAATTTCAAAACGCTTTTCACATTTTATTCCCCTTTATTTTAAAATTACCAAAATGCCATTAATGGATTTCCAAAACCCTTTTAATTTAAACCAAGGCTTAGTTTGATTTTCAAACGAACCCACGACTCGAACTGACCCGAGTAACATCCGACCCCTAAACCCGGGGCGTTACAACTCTCCCCCACTTAAGGAGTTTCGTCCCCGAAATTACTTGACGGAAAGAGATAAGGATACTACCTTTCCATATCATTCTTTCTCTTCCCCAAGTGGCTTCTTTCACACCTTTGTGTCGCTACTTAACCCTAACATGCTTTATAGATCTCCCACGCAGCACTGAAGGTCAATAATACACATCTCAACACGATCTCTAATATTTGAATATCTATCTCTGGCTGATCATCGGACTGAGGGCGATACGATGTATTGAAATTCAGACGGGTACCCAAAGCAACATGCAGACATTTCCAAAATATAGTTGTAACCCTCGAATTTCCACCTGACACAATCGACTTCGACGCACAACACAATCTCACAAACTCACTGATGTACAAATCGGCCAACTTACGTATGAACGACTATGAAATGAGCACATCTTGTGAAACGGTGAACAATCACCCTAACTGAATTCTTCTTAAGGAAGTCAAAGGAAAACCTGATACGAAGTCCATAGTAATATTTTCTCACCTCCATTCTGAAATTCTCAACGGTTTTAACAAATCGGACGGAAATTGATATTCTACCTTATCACATTGACAACCCATGCACTTGCTCACAGAATCGACAACATCTCTTTCAGACCAACCCAATAATACTCGTCTTTCAACCCAGGATACGTCTTTGTACTATCAACATGTATAGCCGATAGACTGTTATGAGCTTCACTCAAATTAGTACATCTCAAATCACCTTCATCTGGCACAACTATTCTACCTCTGAAACACAAAACTCCATCACCTCTGAAACTGTAGTCTGTATGTCTTCCTTCCGCTATATTTTGCACGTGAGGTGCCAAAGATCTATCTTGCAACTGTTTCTCTCTAATCATCTGGCTCAATATAAGTCTAACCTAAAGCTCGGCCACTAAACCACCATCACTCGACAAGCTCAATCTAGCGAACATGGCTCGCAATTCAACTGCCACTTTTCTACTTAAAGCATCGGCTACTATGTTGGCTCTCCTGGTTTATACTCAATCTTGAGATCACAGTCCTAAAGAAATTTTACCCACCTACGTTGTCTAAGATTCAACTCTTTCTGTGTCATCAAATATTTCAAGCTATGGTGATCTGTATACACTATGTATTTCTCACCATACAAGTAATGCATCTGAATCTTCTTCAAAGCAAACACAACTGCAGTTAACTCTATGTCACGTGTCGGATAATTACGCTCGTGAGTCTTCAACTGTCTCAAGGCACAAGCCACTACTCTTCTATATTGCATGAGCATAAAACCTAAACCTACATATGAAGAATCACTGTATATCACATAATCTTTCCCCGACTCTGGCTGAATCAAAATCGATGCATTGGTCAAGGTTTCTTTCAATTTCTCAAAGGCTTACTGTCTCGTATATGACCCCTCAAACTGAACATTCCTCTGAAGTAACTTTGTCAAAGGAGCGACTATCTTCGAGAAATCATTCACAATCCTCCTATAGTATCCGGCTAGTCGTAGGAAACTCCTAATCTCTGTCACAGAATTCAGTTGCTTCCACTCAGCAATGGCTTCTATTTTCTTCGGATCAACTTTAATCCCATCGGCTGACACTACATGTCTTAGGAAGACTACTTCTCGGATCTGGAACTCGCACTTACTCAACTTTGCATAAAACTGGGTGTCTAACAAGGTCTACAAAACTATCCTCAAATGTCGATCATGGTCTTCCTCGATACAAGAATACACTAAAATATCACCTATGAAGACAACCACAAACTAATCTAAGTACTGATGTAAGATTCTATTCATCATATCCATAAAAGCAGCTGGCGCATTAGTCTAACATAGCGGCATAACCAAAAATTTATAACGACCATATCTAGTCCTAAAAGTTGTCTTCGGTACATCAACCTCTTTTACCTTCAACTGGTAATACCCGAATCTCGAATATATCTTAGAAAACATTGAAACACTCCTAAGCTGATCGAACAAATCATCAATTCTCGGCCACGGATACTTGTTCTTTACTGTCAACTGATTCAACTGTCTATAATCTATGCACATTCTCACAATACCGCCTTTCTTCTTCACAAACAGTACAGGTGCGCCCCAAAGCGAATAACTCGGATGGATAAAACTTCTACCTGACAACTCTTGCAACTGAGTCTTCAACTCTTTCAATTCTTTCGGTGTCTTGCAAGACGAAGCAATTGAAACAGGAGCAGATTCCGCATACATCTCTATAGCAATTCTACTTCTCTACCAGGCAGTAAACCAAACAATTCTTCCGGAAACACTATCGGGGGATCGCAGACCGTTCTGATATCCTGTGGTCTGACCTCGATCAATTTCAGATTCATCCCTAAGCTAGGTAGGTCTGACAACCAAACTCAAACAACCTCTGAGCCTCGGAAGCTAAAACAACATTCGATACGAAATCCACATTCTCACCTACCATTACAATCTCATAGTCATCCGCAAGCTTTAAGAAAACTCCCCTTGTCTCAAAATCTACACTAACTCTATTTTCTACAAGCCAATCCATGCCAGTATCACATCAAAACCGTAATAAGGCGGTTCCATCACATCTACTGGAGACACGTGACCCTGAACCATAAATGGACATCCCTTGTACATATTTTTGACCACGATTGTATCCCCGAAGGAGCTAGTAACACTAACACCTACCTCTAATATCTCACAAGGTAAATTCAACAACCTCGCATGCTCACTCAAAATATACAAATGCGTAAATCCAGAATTAATTAGAGAAAACAGACTCAATGACTGTATCAGGAATTACCTGTTATAACATCGACATCACTCTGAAGTTAACTCATAGGTCTTCACTTCTTTTACCAACTCATATCAGGATCGGTCACATTATTCTTTCCCAACAAGAACAAACTCATATGCACGCTGACCCGAACAAACAAACTATACCTCAAACTCTAGTACGACCATACTGCCCTGAACTAGAGCGAGGAACTCTCTCATCATTCACATTCTCTAAAACCTCATATTCATGATTACCAACTCCAGGCCCATGCCTCGGTCATATACTTGCCAAAGACAACAATACAACAAGAAACAAAACACGCAAGCAAAATATATGGGGTTAGCAAGGGGCAAGGGTCCAAGGTGCTCAAGTACTTCTATACTCAAAAACCTTTTAAATAAGTAATAGTATCAATGGGAACTCGACTCTACGCCTCAACACAACCATCATGCTAACACATTGTAACGCCCCGGTTTTGGGCTTGGAAGTCTTGGGCGTTGATCGGTTGGTCAAAGTGTTGTTCGAATCGTAAGAGGTTAAATTAGGAAAGCCTAGTTCGGGTTGCATAAAAATTATGGAAAAATGTTCTAAAATCATCTTTTATTATAATTAAGTGAACTGTGAAATCAATTTTGGAAAATGAGTTTCGGAAGTGTGACATTTTGACTAGTGACCAAAATGTAATTTTTGAAAGTTTGGTGGCTATTTTATAAAGGGTTGAAACTTTGAATCTTTAAGGAGCTATTTACCCAAAGGGAGTTTCTCCAGATTTTTCTAAGATATTTTAACCCATAATTCTGATTTTAAAAGAATCAAAAGGAGGGAAAATCCATTTTAGCTATTTTCTCATTTAACTACCTATTTTCTCTCTATCTTTTCTCTCAACCCAAACACTCATTTTCCAGAGATCTAGGTCTGATTTTCATCACCTAAAAACCTTCTTTCAACTCTCATTTGATTGCAAATCATTGTGTCTTCAAATCCTCATCAATTGCTTCAAGTTTCATCAAGCTTTTCTATTCCAAAAAGAGGAGAAACTCAAGTTTGGAGGTAAGAACGTCCTTCTCCTCTGAACTTCAAGTTCTTTAATGAAATTCCTAAAGTTTTCAATCCTAATTTGATAATTGATTAAAGGTTTAAAGGTTGATTTATGGATCTTGGCTAATTATGCAAGATCTTGATGATTTCACTTGATTTTCGTTTGATCTGTTAAATCAGTGTTTTGAGAAGTGTTTTTGATGTTAAATGATCATTAAATTGATGTGGAAATGAGTCTTGATTGATGCAATCCCGGATAGGTTGGGTTTCCTAATTTTAGCTTGTGTTTTAAGGTAGCTTTTGTGGTGATCTTGGTGATCTGGTGTTGCTGAGGTATAATGATGCTTTTAGGTTGTTTTTAGATGTGTTTTGATGTTGATGGAAGTGAGGTTTTGCTGGTTTATGGCTGGGCTTTGTCTAGAGGTGTTTCGGATGCATTTTCGGTTGTGTTTGGTGGCCGAAAATGGAGGTTTAGTGAGAGCAGCGAGTTTTGATGCTTTCATTGAAGCAATTAATGCATGATGATGCATTAATCCTCTGCTTTAATGTGTTGAAACAGGGGAGGCATCCTAGGATCCAAGATTTGTTGATCCGGAGGCTTGTTTTGGTGCTTTGGCTTGAAGCGAAGTGGTAATCGGTGAGTGAAAAATGGATTTTCAGCTTTTAAACCAAGGGTTGAAGGTTTTGGGAGCTTAGTTTAGGTCTAAACAACTTTGCTAAGCTCAAGTGTAAGTTTTCGGATTACTCTCTTAAAGTGGTGGCCATGTTTTGATGTAATGTAAAATGATGATTTTGCATGATTTGGTTACTGTTTTGAAAGCATGATTAATCATGTTAATTGCTGATGTTTTAGCATGATTTATGCTGATGTTTTAAGCCATGTGTTGAAGGTGACTCTAGGTAGGAGTACCTTGTTTTTATGCATTGTTAAATGATGATTTAATGCTTTGAAATGCATGATGAAATGGCTTGATTTAAATGCTTTAAAACAGTGGATTACATGATGTATAAAGTGTGTGTTGGCAAGTGATGGTTTGTAAAAGTGAAGGTCACTAAGGTGGTTAAAAGTCCTTGAGTGAGCCTTGTTATCTAAGATCATCAAGGTGGTTAAAAGTCCTTGGATGAATCTTGTTGCGGACACTAAGGTGGTTAAAAGTCCTTAGGTGCTCCTTTCCATGGTGGTTAAAAGTCCATGGGGCCAAGGTGTTTAAAAGTCCTTGGGGCCAAGGTGTTTAAAAGTCCTTGGGGTAATTCAAGCTACGGACACAAAGGTGGTTAAAAGTCCTTGTGTGGTCCATTCATGGTGTTTAAAAGTCCATGGCCAAGGTGTTTAAAAGTCCTTGGGGTCCAAGGTGTTTAAAAGTCCTTGGGGAAAGTTGTTGAACTTGATTTCTAAATGAAATGTATCACTTGAGCCAATATGACATGTATAGTACATGAGATGCATGAGATGCATGATTTAATGTTTATGTTGAAGCATGAGATGCTTGTTTAAATGAAATGTGGAAGCATGATATTGCTTGATTTTAAGTATGCTTTGAGCATGTGTAAAGGTTGTTTACAAGCATGATTTACAAATGGTTTTAAATGCATTATTGAATGGTTTTTAAAGAGCACTCCTCACTAAGCTTTGGCTTACGCTCTCTCGTTTTCTTGATTCAATAATGCAGAGCATTAGAGTGCATTGAGGGCAGCAAGAGGAGGCAAGCAAACAAGTACAAGTAAAGCTCAATGTATGAAGGTTTTATAAGTGTTTTAGCTTTTGTATGTTTTGGCAATGGGGGACCAATGTATTTGTTTTGGGAGGTGTTTATGACTCCCTAAGTATGTTGAATGTGGTTGATGTTGCTGGTTTTTGGATTGAACCTTATATGCTTGTTTTGCAAGTTGGTGCTTAAGTAGATAGCTTGTGTTGGAAGCATGACCTTAAATTTGGGGCTTTTTGCATGAGATGTTATTTTGCTGAATTGGTGATACTCTTACGTCTTAAATATGTTTAATTGCATGCTGGTAAAGTTTGGTGATGTTTGGAGCATGTTTGAGTGTCCAATTGCATGATCTAGTATGCTTGTTTGCTGGTTTTTGTGCAGGCGTTTCGGAACAGGGGTGTACCGTTTCGGAACGGGTGCCTTGCATGAACCCAGGCGTCCGAAACGGTATGCACCGTTTCGAAACGGTTTAGCCTCTGCCGAGGCCATGTTCCGGAACCCGTTTCGGAACGGCCCGTGTTTCGGAACAGGGCTAGCCTGTTTCGGAACGGTCGTCCGTTAGGGGGCTGACATGGTAGTTATATGTTTTGGAATGTTTGCGTTTTGGTCCTGAATCTTGTATGATCAATTGCATGAGCTGTGGATGTCCTTTTGAGCTGAAATTTCACAGAGAAGCATGAAACCTTACTAATTTCAAGATGGTAACTTTAATTTGGGTTAAGTCCCTTAATTTATCAGAATTTACAATTTGGTCCCTAAAGATGTAATTTGTTCAATTGGGTCCCTGTTTGATCTCTGATGTTTGTGATATTTTGATATGTTGATTGTATGGTCACACTTAAGGTTAATGTGCTTCTAGATAAGATTAAAAAGAAAAAAAAAGGGTCGTTAATCAAGGTTGACTTTCGGGTTGACTTTGGTTTTCCCCGTGTAATCTTCATAGTTCGGGTCAACCGTCTAGACCGGGCTACGGGGGTTACATTTGGTGGTATCAGAGCTGAGTTCTCGAGTAATTGGGAATGTGTGTATGCATGATTGAAGCATGGTTTGGTTGGTATGCTTGTTGAGTGAAAGCATGATCAGTGATTTGTGATGATGATGTGTATGTGATGCATGTTGTGATGATGCATGATGAGGGTACCCATTGCCAAACAAAAGCTAAAGGGATGATGTTGTTTTTGAAAGAAATTGAGCTTGAATACTTGGAATTTGCTTACCTTGCTGGTCCTGACTTGTTTTATTTTGTATTGTTATGCATGGTAATAGTATGGCACCACGTAGAGAGTTAAGGAGTAGCGCGAGAGCTACGACCCCGGAGGGGAATGTGAATGATGAGCACACTGGTAGTGCTGTGATACCTCCTCCTCCACCTGGTGGTGGTGGTGCGGAGAGGGAAAGAGCTGGAGCTGAGGCAGCTGGTGCTGGAGCTGCAGGACCTGAGGTTGGTCAGGGGCAAGCGATGCCTGACATGTCTGTGTTGGTACAAGCTATTGCGGGTGCGTTTCGAGCAGCAGTAGCTGGAGCTCAAGGAGCTGGGCATCAAGGAGATGCTGGTGCTAGACTACCCTTGGAACGTTTGCGCAGTCTTGGTGGGACTGAGTTTAGGGGTATGTCGGCTGAAAGGTCAGAAGCATGGTTGGAGAGTACCAAGCGTGTCTTGGGACAGATGAGTTGCACTGATGTGCAGAAGCTGAGATGTGTGGTGTCACTGCTGCAAGGTGATGCTTATACGTGGTGGACGACCACAATCTCTGGGATGGCTGATGCTGATGTTACATGGACGTTCTTTCTGTATGCGTTCAAGAGGAGATATCTGGGAGTTAGATATCTGGATGAAAAGAAGCGTGAATTCATGTCCTTGACCCAAGGGAACATGAGTGTGGCTGAGTATGAGGTACAGTTTGTACGTCTTAGCCAGTATGCACCGGAGTTGGTACCTGATGAGCGCGAGAGGTGCGAAAGGTTCCGTTATGGTTTAGTGACGGAGGTTAAGACCTATATGTTGGCAGCTGAGTATAATGATTTCGATGTGCTGGTTAGTCGGTCCAAAGACATCGAGATGAACCTGAGTTTGTCTGCTAAGGGTGCTGGAGCTAGTTCTGGGAAGAGAGCTGCAGAGTATAGTTCCGGTGGTCGGAACAAGAGAGGGCGTGATCTGAGGTTCCAGTCCTCGTCTAAGAGAGGTGGAGGTGCACCTGCTAGGGGTGGCAATGCTAGAGCTGACCCTAGTGCTTGTTGGATTTGTGGTTCGCGTGGTCACTTGAAGCGTGACTGTCCTCGTGCTGGGAGGGAGGTGCAAGCTCCTGTGATAGCAGCTGGTTATGAGTGCTGGAACTGTGGTTCAGCTGATCATCTGAGACGTGATTGTCCGAGGATGGCTGGTGGTCAAGAGCGTGCTCCTGTTGTTGCAGCACCGCAGAGAGGTCGTGGGCGCGGCCGTGGTAATTTTCAGAGGCGAGAGGAAGGTGGACGCGGTGTAGCTCATGTTGTGGCTATTCAACCTGAGGGTGGAGGCCAAGCGAGGGTGTATGCTCAGCGCGAGGGAAGGAATGATGCAGATGTGATTGCAGGTACCTTTACTTTGCAATCCTTGTCATTGCTTTCTTTGATAGATTCTGGATCTACGCATTCATACATTCTTCGTGAGCATGCTGTGTTGCTTGGTTTGCCTGTTGAGTCTTTGGATGTTGGTGTTAGAGTCACTAGTTCTTTTGGTGAAACTGTTGTGACTCGTAAGCTTTATAGAAGGTGTCCTTTGGTTGTTCAAGAGCATGTTTTTCTTGTTGATCTTATGGAGTTGCCCTTTTATGGTTTTGATGTGATCCTTGGTATGGATTGGCTTGCTGAGCATCGTGCTGTTGTGGATTGTGAGAATAAGCGGGTTTCGCTTAAGCTTGCGGATGATTATGAAGTGGTGGTGGTTGGTGAGAATGTGAAGTTTCTTGCCAATGTTGTTTCTACCTTGGAGGCAAGCAGGATGCTGAGGCAAGGTTGTGAAGCTTTTCTAGCTTTCGTGATGAATCCTAGTTCGAAGGAGCTGAGGGTGCAGGATATCAGGGTTGTGAAGGAGTTTCCTGATGTTTTTCCTGAGGAGTTGCCTGGTTTACCTCCTAATCGCGAGGTGGAGTTTGGTATTGAGCTGTATGAGAATACCACTCCTGTGTCCATTACTCCCTATAGAATGGCACCTAAGGAGCTGAAGGAGCTGAAGACGCAGTTGCAAGAGTTGCTTGATCGTGGTTTCATCCGGCCGAGTGTTTCGCCTTGGGGTGCTCCTGTCTTGTTTGTGAAGAAGAAAGATGGCACGATGAGGATGTGCATTGATTACCGTCAGCTGAACAAGTTGACTATCAAGAATCGATATCCTTTGCCGAGGATTGATGATCTCTTTGATCAATTTCGGGGAGCTGCTGTGTTCTCTAAGATTGACTTGAGGTCAGGGTATTATCAGTTGAAGGTGAAGGATGTGGATGTGCCTAAGACTGCTTTCAGGACAAGGTATGGGCATTATGAGTTCCTTGTGATGCCGTTTGGTCTGACAAATGCTCCTGCTGCTTTCATGGACATGATGAATCGTGTTTTTCATGAATACCTGGACAAGTTCGTTGTGGTGTTCATTGATGATATCCTTGTGTACTCGCGTACTGAGGAAGAGCACGAAGAGCATTTGAGGATTGTGTTGCAAGCTTTGTTGTAGAATCAGCTTTATGCTAAGTTGAGCAAGTGTGAGTTCTGGCTTAGAGAGGTTGTTCTTCTTGGACATGTGGTCTCAGCTGAGGGGATTCGTGTTGATCCTCAGAAGATTGAAGCAGTGATGAATTGGAAAGTTCCTAAGTCTGTTCAGGAGGTTCGTAGTTTCCTTGGTTTGGCAGGATACTACCGAAGGTTTGTGGATGGTTTTTCCAAGATTGCTGCTCCTTTGACGAAGTTGCTGCATAAAGATGTTAAGTATGAGTGGACTGAAGCGAGGCAACAAGCTTTTGAGAAGCTGAAGATGGCTTTGACGCAAGCTCCTATCTTGATTCAACCTGAATCAGGGAAAGAGTTTGTAGTCTACAGTGATGCATCCTATGTTGGTTTGGGGTGTGTGCTGATACAAGAGGGTAAGGTTGTGGCTTATGCGTCGCGGCAGTTGAAGGTGCATGAGCGCAATTATCCTACGCATGATATTGAGTTGGCTGCAGTGGTTTTTGCTCTGAAGATCTGGAGGCATTATCTGTATGGTGAGAAGTGTACGGTGTACACGGATCACAAGAGTTTGAGGTATCTGATGTCTCAGAAGGAGTTGAATCTCAGGCAGCGACGTTGGTTGGAGTTGCTCAAGGATTATGATCTGACGATTGAGTATCATCCTGGAAAGGCCAATGTTGTTGCGGATGCCTTGAGTAGGAAGGTAGCTGTTGAGCTGAGGGCTATGTTTGCTAGCTTGAGTATATCGCAGGATGGTGGTCTTGTTGCTGAGTTGCAAGTGAAACCTTCGTTGGTTCCGTTGATCAAGGATAAGCAGTTGTTGGACGATTCCTTGGTGTCTCATGTTCAGGATATCGCGGAGGGTAGGCCTTCGGATTTCTGTTTTAATGAGGATGGAGTGTTGTGTTTTGGTAGTCGGATAGTAGTGCCTGCAGATGCTGAGTTGAGGCATGCTATTCTAGCAGAAGGTCATGGCAGTCCTTTTGCTATGCATCCTGGTAGTACAAAGATGTATCGCGATCTTCGTGATGAGTACTATTGGGTAGGTTTGAAGAAGGATGTGGCAGAGTTCGTGAGCAAGTGTTTGGTGTGTCAGCGCGTTAAGGCTGAACATCAGGTTCCTTCTGGTTTGTTGCAACCGTTGAAAATCCCTGAATGGAAGTGGGAGAGGGTTACCATGGATTTCGTATCTGGTCTGCCTTTGTCTCCGTCAAAGAAGAATTCTGTTTGGGTGATTGTGGATCGCCTGACGAAGTGTGCACATTTCTTGCCTGTGCATACTACGTTTTCTTTGGATAAGCTGGTAGAGCTGTACATTGCTGAGGTTGTGAGGTTGCATGGTGTGCCTAAGTCGATCGTGTCGGATAGGGATCCGAGGTTCACATCGCGTTTTTGGCAGTGTTTGCATCAAGCTCTGGGTACAAGGTTGCATTTCAGTACATCTTATCATCCTCAGTCGGATGGCCAGTCTGAGCGAGCTATTCAGATTTTGGAGGATATGTTGAGATGCTGTGTGATAGAGTTCCAAGGTTCTTGGGAGAAGCATCTGCCTTTGGTTGAGTTCGCTTACAACAACAGTTTTCAGGCGAGTATACAGATGGCACCTTATGAGGCTCTGTATGGGAGAAAGTGTAGGACTCCTCTGTGTTGGGCTGAAACTGGTCAAAAGTTGGTTTCGGTGCCTGCTTTGTTGAAAGGTACCACCGAGAAAGTGAAGCTCATTTGCGAGCGGTTGAAGGCTGCTTCTGATCGGCAGAAGTCTTACGCGGATTTGAAGCGTAAGGAGATAGAGTTTGCGGTGGGTGATCGCGTGTTCTTTAAGGTTTCGCCTTGGAAGAAGGTGATGAGGTTTGGGCGGAAGGGTAAGCTGAGCCCTAGATACATTGGACCGTATGAGGTTGTTGAGCGTGTGGGTCCTGTTGCGTATCGGTTGAGGTTACCTCAGGAGTTGAAGAAGATTCATGATGTGTTCCATGTTTCTATGCTCCGGAGGTATAGATCTGATCCTTCGCATGTGTTGCCTGTGGAGGAAGTGGAATTGAATCCGGATTTAACCTATGATGAGGAACCGGTGAAGGTTCTGGATTCAGATAGCAAAGTTCTTCGTGGCAAGACCATTGAGTTGGTGAAGGTGCTGTGGAAGCATCGCGGTGTTGAGGAAGCCACGTGGGAGCGGAAGGAAGATATGCTGAAGCAGTTTCCTTATCTCTTTCCTTCAGGTAAATTTCGAGGACGAAATTTCTTAAGGGGGGGAGAGTTTTAACGCCCCGGTTTTGGGCTTGGAAGTCTTGGGCGTTGATCGGTTGGTCAAAGTGCTGTTCGAATCGTAAGAGGTTAAATTAGGAAAGCCTAGTTCGGGTTGCATAAAAATTATGGAAAAATGTTCTAAAATCATCTTTTATTATAATTAAGTGAACTGTGAAATCAATTTTGGAAAATGAGTTTCGGAAGTGTGACATTTTGACTAGTGACCAAAATGTAATTTTTGAAAGTTTGGTGGCTATTTTATAAAGGGTTGAAACTTTGAATCTTTAAGGAGCTATTTACCCAAAGGGAGTTTCTCCAGATTTTTCTAAGATATTTTAACCCATAATTCTGATTTTAAAAGAATCAAAAGGAGAGAAAATCCATTTTAGCTATTTTCTCATTTAACTACCTATTTTCTCTCTATCTTTTCTCTCAACCCAAACACTCATTTTCCAGAGATCTAGGTCTGATTTTCATCACCTAAAAACCTTCTTTCAACTCTCATTTGATTGCAAATCATTGTGTCTTCAAATCCTCATCAATTGCTTCAAGTTTCATCAAGCTTTTCTATTCCAAAAAGAGGAGAAACTCAAGTTTGGAGGTAAGAACGTCCTTCTCCTCTGAACTTCAAGTTCTTTAATGAAATTCCTAAAGTTTTCAATCCTAATTTGATAATTGATTAAAGGTTTAAAGGTTGATTTATGGATCTTGGCTAATTATGCAAGATCTTGATGATTTCACTTGATTTTCGTTTGATCTGTTAAATCAGTGTTTTGAGAAGTGTTTTTGATGTTAAATGATCATTAAATTGATGTGGAAATGAGTCTTGATTGATGCAATCCCGGATAGGTTGGGTTTCCTAATTTTAGCTTGTGTTTTAAGGTAGCTTTTGTGGTGATCTTGGTGATCTGGTGTTGCTGGAGGTATAAGGATGCTTTTAGGTTGTTTTTAGATGTGTTTTGATGTTGATGGAAGTGAGGTTTTGCTGGTTTATGGCTGGGCTTTGTCTAGAGGTGTTTCGGATGCATTTTCGGTTGTGTTTGGTGGCCGAAAATGGAGGTTTAGTGAGAGCAGCGAGTTTTGATGCTTTCATTGAAGCAATTAATGCATGATGATGCATTAATCCTCTGCTTTAATGTGTTGAAACAGGGGAGGCATCCTAGGATCCAAGATTTGTTGATCCGGAGGCTTGTTTTGGTGCTTTGGCTTGAAGCGAAGTGGTAATCGGTGAGTGAAAAATGGATTTTCAGCTTTTAAACCAAGGGTTGAAGGTTTTGGGAGCTTAGTTTAGGTCTAAACAACTTTGCTAAGCTCAAGTGTAAGTTTTCGGATTACTCTCTTAAAGTGGTGGCCATGTTTTGATGTAATGTAAAATGATGATTTTGCATGATTTGGTTACTGTTTTGAAAGCATGATTAAGCATGTTAATTGCTGATGTTTTAGCATGATTTATGCTGATGTTTTAAGCCATGTGTTGAAGGTGACTCTAGGTAGGAGTACCTTGTTTTTATGCATTGTTAAATGATGATTTAATGCTTTGAAATGCATGATGAAATGGCTTGATTTAAATGCTTTAAAACAGTGGATTACATGATGTATAAAGTGTGTGTTGGCAAGTGATGGTTTGTAAAAGTGAAGGTCACTAAGGTGGTTAAAAGTCCTAGAGTGAGCCTTGTTATCTAAGATCATCAAGGTGGTTAAAAGTCCTTGGATGAATCTTGTTGCGGACACTAAGGTGGTTAAAAGTCCTTAGGTGCTCCTTTCCATGGTGGTTAAAAGTCCATGGGGCCAAGGTGTTTAAAAGTCCTTGGGGCCAAGGTGTTTAAAAGTCCTTGGGGTAATTCAAGCTAAGGACACAAAGGTGGTTAAAAGTCCTTGTGTGGTCCATTCATGGTGTTTAAAAGTCCATGGCCAAGGTGTTTAAAAGTCCTTGGGGTCCAAGGTGTTTAAAAGTCCTTGGGGAAAGTTGTTGAACTTGATTTCTAAATGAAATGTATCACTTGAGCCAATATGACATGTATAGTACATGAGATGCATGAGATGCATGATTTAATGTTTATGTTGAAGCATGAGATGCTTGTTTAAATGAAATGTGGAAGCATGATATTGCTTGATTTTAAGTATGCTTTGAGCATGTGTAAAGGTTGTTTACAAGCATGATTTACAAATGGTTTTAAATGCATTATTGAATGGTTTTTAAAGAGCACTCCTCACTAAGCTTTGGCTTACGCTCTCTCGTTTTCTTGATTCAATAATGCAGAGCATTAGAGTGCATTGAGGGCAGCAAGAGGAGGCAAGCAAATAAGTACAAGTAAAGCTCAATGTATGAAGGTTTTATAAGTGTTTTAGCTTTTGTATGTTTTGGCAATGGGGGACCAATGTATTTGTTTTGGGAGGTGTTTATGACTCCCTAAGTATGTTGAATGTGGTTGATGTTGCTGGTTTTTGGATTGAACCTTATATGCTTGTTTTGCAAGTTGGTGCTTAAGTAGATAGCTTGTGTTGGAAGCATGACCTTAAATTTGGGGCTTTTTGCATGAGATGTTATTTTGCTGAATTGGTGATACTCTTACGTCTTAAATATGTTTAATTGCATGCTGGTAAAGTTTGGTGATGTTTGGAGCATGTTTGAGTGTCCAATTGCATGATCTAGTATGCTTGTTTGCTGGTTTTTGTGCAGGCGTTTCGGAACAGGGGTGTACCGTTTCGGAACGGGTGCCTTGCATGAACCCAGGCGTCCGAAACAGTATGCACCGTTTCGAAACGGTTTAGCCTCTGCCGAGGCCATGTTCCGGAACCCGTTTCGGAACGGCCCGTGTTTCGGAACAGGGCTAGCCTGTTTCGGAACGGTCGACCGTTAGGGGGCTGACATGGTAGTTATATGTTTTGAAATGTTTGCGTTTTGGTCCTGAATCTTGTATGATCAATTGCATGAGCTGTGGATGTCCTTTTGAGCTGAAATTTCACAGAGAAGCATGAAACCTGACTAATTTCAAGATGGTAACTTTAATTTGGGTTAAGTCCCTTAATTTATCAGAATTTACAATTTGGTCCCTAAAGATGTAATTTGTTCAATTGGGTCCCTGTTTGATCTCTGATGTTTGTGATCTTTTGATATGTTGATTGTATGGTCACACTTAAGGTTAATGTGCTTCTAGATAAGATTAAAAAGAAAAAAAAAGGGTCGTTAATCAAGGTTGACTTTCGGGTTGACTTTGGTTTTCCCCGTGTAATCTTCGTAGTTCGGGTCAACCGTCTAGACCGGGCTACGGGGGTTACACACATGCTTTCAAACACCGTACTAACAAGCAAACATCAAGCGTACATGGCAAAACATTCACCGACACATAGCAACAACATAACACTTCAAACTTACCTCACTTACCTACCCACGGTCTCGGAACCTTAGGCTCTGATACCACCAAATGTAACCCCCTAGTCCCTGTCTAGCCGACAGACCGGTCCGAACGTGTTACACGGGGAAAACCAAAGCGAAACCCGCTAAGACTTCACTCCGATTAGCAACCCTATTTTTTTCCTTTAATTATTATCTTGTCTAGAAGCATTCATTCATCCTATGTGAAACACGACAGCGGAAACACACTGAAAAGATACAAAGCATACGAAGCAAGCAATTAAAACATCCCATTTTACTCTTTTCAACAGGCCGTATCGATACACTAGAAGGGCGTATCGATATACCTTTACTAGGTCAACAGCCTAAAGTCAACATAGGGAAACCGTATCGGTACACTGGTTGACCGTACCAATACGCCCTCGCTGGTCAACTTCTCACAGTCAACGATAAACAACCATACCGATACGCCTAGGTCCCGTTTTGATACGCCAAAATCTCGTCAAAATCTCAGATTTCCAGAGAGGTTTTGGCGTATCGATACACCCTCGTGTATCGGTACGCTAAGCCTAACTTGAGTCCCAAAGCATAGGACCGTATCGATACGGCCCTTGGGCATACCGATACGCCATGCACTGCAAAACTCAGATTAGCAGCAAAACACACTAAGACCTAACTCTAGATGCAATTTACGACTCGCCTAGCTACAAACAAACATCCATACAACATTTAACAACCATGGAACAACATACGAAGAAATTTAAACGAACAACGGAGCATTGACATCAAGACATCCACACTTAAGAGAAACTTGCATCCTAAAGATACATATACTAGACCATTTCATTCATAAGAAGCAAACACTTACATAAACACTTCATACCAAGGTTTACATGCCTTAAAACATAACACACAAGCAAACGTGGAACATGGTCATAAGCCTTTAAACACAAGCAATTAGGCAACAACGTAACATGGTTTACAAATACCTTGACACAAGCATTAGCAACATAAAGCCAACACAAAGGAGTCTAGATACACGCTCCGAAAACTCGTAGCATTTCCCATTGCTAAACTACTACATTATTTACCAAAACATACTTGAGCAACTACCATACACTTGGACGCCCTTTCTTTGCTCCTTGCTAACTCCACGCTAATGATCTGCATTGTCGGAAAAAGGATAGCGTAAGCATAAAGCTTAGTGAGCGAAGCTCTAAAACATAACAACGACAATGCAGGGTTCAAAGCTTTCTTTAAAACAAAGGCCAACACAAACAATTCATCAAACTACATAATCCTCTTACTAACATACAAGTTCAACAACAAGTCAACAATATAGATATTTATCATGGCATCACACTTCATGGTATGCATAAAGGCATAATCTTAGATTTTAAGCAAAATCATTAAGAGGGAATGATATAGTGAGACACATACATGAACAATACATGGTATGCACAAGCATAACAAAAACACACACGGTGGGACCACACATCACCGTTCGACTAGTAGTTTTCCGATGGGACCACACATCACCATACTCTCCTACTAGTCACTGCTGGTGGGACCACACATCACCGTAGTCTCATACTAGTCACTACTGGTGGGACCACACATCACCGTAGTAACGACAACCGTCACGTGTGGTTCGACACCAACCATGCAACACGATATACAAATCACCATCATGAGACATGAACACACTATATCATTCACGACCAAAACAACTTGTAACAAAATCCACAATTATGCACAAACTTACTACTTACAATCTTACCAACCGCAAGTGGTCCTACTTACCATTTTCGTGCACAACCTGCACCAACTTACATATATTTTACAAGGCTTATAAACAACACCATTGATTTCATCATGCATGATCAACAACATAATAACAAACAACATGCTTCCTTCCAAAGTATTGGAATTTCATGTATAACAAATTATCACCCCAAGTAAAGAAAAAACAAACGATAAAAAGGGGAATTTAAAGAGGCGATACACATCAACTTACTCTTGACTTTAGATTGACCTTCCAAGCTCAATCTAAACTATTTCAAACCATCTTTGAACCAAAACGTTGCTTAAAAACATTTCCACTCACCATATTTCCTTAAGCAAACCAAGCATTGCTGACTCAAGCCTCCACAACTTCCGGAATCTGCCCGAACCTCCCAAGGCCAAATCCGCTGTTTCTAACCAATCAAAAACAATGTATTAACCTCTTAATCAACCACAAATTTACTGTTATACATCAGCTCACAATTCCACAATATTTTCTCAGCAATTTAAAGCCGAAATCCTCCCAAATAATCCAATTTTCGTACTCCAGAAAAACTCAGTCATTACTATCAATTTAAACACCTAAAACACTCCAAAACATGTCCAAAACATCACCCTAAGGCTGTACAACCAGCAGCCCTTCATTTCTCCACATAATCACCTTAAAAACTCCCATTTTCCACTCCTAAAAATCACCTACAATAGTAGCTTCGGGAATCCAATCAAACCAACACTATCACCACACAAAAATCATCAAATACCATCTAAAAACACCTATCTAATGTCACTATAACGTCAGCCCAACATTTTTTCACAAAACCACTCCAAAAACACAAGTTTTGACACTTTTAAAATACCCTCAAAAACCTATTTCGGGATTCATTATAAAAACCAACCAAATTGAGATATAATGTTCCTTAAGGAAAGATTAGGTCACAACTTAACTCTATATATCAAAAGCAAAACGAAAAACCATTAAAGTTTCACCCTTTTCTTTGAAAACTTTGAAAACTCAACTTTCTCTACAATGGGGTTTTCTAAAATCTAAAACCATAGATGTGTTAGGAATAAAGAGGACAAGTCAAAAATGGTCTTACCTCGTTGAAATCACTTGAATTTGATGGAGGAATGAATGGAATATGTATAGGGGTTAAGGAGGGTTTTTCAATCGTGAAAAAAAAAGAACTAGAGGAAGAAGAAGATGAATAGCCAATTTCAAAACCCTTTTTCACATTTTATTCCCTTTATTTTAAAATTACCAAAATGCCATTAATGAATTTCCAAAACCCTTTTAATTTAAATCAAGGCTTAGTTTGATTTTAAAACGAACCCACGACTCGAACTGGCCCGAGTAACATCCGACCCCTAAACCCGGGGCGTTACAGCATGATACGAGGCTTTGTATGGAAGAAAGTGCAGAACGCCTCTTTGTTTAGCGGAGGTAGGGCAGAAATTTATTTCCATGCCGGCTATGTGGAAAGGAGCCACCGAGAAGGTGAAGCTCATTTGTGATCGTTTGAAGGTAGCATCGGATCGGCAAAAGTCTTACGCAGATCTGAGGCGTAAGGAGATTAAGTTCGCGGTTAGCGAACGTGTGTTCTTGAAGGTATTGCCTTGGAAGAAGGTGATGAGATTTGGGCGTAAGTTTAAGCATAGCCCGAGGTTTATTGGACCATATGAGGTTGTGGAGCGTATTGGTCCTGTGGCATATCGGTTGAGGTTGCCTCCCGAGCTGGAAAAGATTCATAATGTGTTTCATGTCTCGATGTTGCAGAGGTACAGATCAGATCCTTTGCATGTGATGCTTGATGAGGAGATAGCGTTGAATCTGAATTTGTCTTATGATGAGGAACTGGTGAGGATTCTAGATGTGAGCAGCAATGTTCTTCGTGACAAGACGATAGAGCTTGTGAAGGTGTTGCGGTGACACCGAGGAGTTGAGGAGGCCACTTGGGAAAGCGAGGCTTACATGTTGAAGCAGTTTCCGCACCTTTTTACTTCAGGTAAAATTTCTAGGACGAAATTTCCTAAGTGGGGAAGAGTTGTAACGCCCTGGTTTTGGGCCTAGATGTTTTAGACATCGGATCGGACCGATCGAAAACGGTTCGAATCGTATTAGGAGGTTTAGGGAAATCAAGGATCGGGAAAGGATAAATATATGGTAAAAATTGCTAAAATCCTTTAAGATCATGATTAAAGGGTCGGTCAAATCAATTTTACAAAATAAGCTTTGGAAGCAGTACATTTGGGGTTGTGACCAAAATGTAAAGTTTCAAAACTGTGGAAAAATGTAATTTTTAAAAAGGAGTCAAAATCTTAGAATCTTTAGGGAGCTAAGGTGCAATTACACCTTCCTTAAATTGACATGTTTTTAAAAGGATTTTTAAATGATTAAAATAAAAAGGATTTTGTTTAATTAAATTGTTAAAATAGAAAAATGAGAAATTTTCGACGTAACTAACTTTCAGTTCAGCAAAACCATTTTCTTAGCTCTTTCTCCAGATTTCTTTTCTCCCAAACACTCTCTCTTTGATTTCTAAACCATTTTCAAGAGTTCTCTTCAAATTCTTCAAGATTTGTTAAGGAAAAACTTGTCAATCATTGTGGAAGGCAAGGATTGGAGGTAAATCCCATTCTCAACCTTCAATCTAGATTCTTTATTAAAACTCCCAAGATCTTTGACTTCTAAATGTTGTTTTTGGCTGAGATTTGATAATATTTTTTATTTAAGATCAAAATCTTGCAAAATTATGATTTAATTCTTGATTTGCAGATTGGTATTGATGGGCTCTGTTTTGGATTGATTGTAATTGAGTTTTGAGTTGATTATTTTTTGAAAAAGGGCTTTGACGATATAAATCCCAAAATCCTTGAGATCCTTGAGTTTCTTGATGGTTTTAGTTGGGTTTTTGAGGTGAAATGTTGAAGTTATGCTTGCTGGAGTTATAAGGAAGGGTTTAGGTTGTCTTTAGATGTGTTTTGAAGTTTAATAATGGTTGAAAGTGATGTATGTTGGCTTGGCTTGGTTTAGGAAGCAATCAATTGAGTTTTCGGTTGTTTCAGATGGGTAAATTGGTGTAGTTTTGGTGAGCAAGGAGTTTGTGTTTAGTTTCTAGTTTTGAAATGCATTTTAATACATTTGGATCTCTGTTTTGATGCTCTAAAACAGGGGATCTTGATTCGGAAGCAAACGAAATATTTTTGGAGGCTTCGGAAGGGTGACTTTCGCGTCGGCGAGCGAGGTTTCGCGTATTGGTGAGTGGAAATGGATTTTCTAGCTTTGTAATGCTTTGAGCGTGGTCTTGGGAGCTTAGTGTAAGTTTGAAACACTTAGCTAAGCTCAAGAGTAAGTGATTCGAAAGTCTCTCTCGGAAAGTGCTATGTTTTCGTTGGAAGATGCACTTGAATGAAATGTGGTTTAATTCACTATTTTAAAGCATGTTTTGAGCATTGATAATGCTAGTATTTAATGCCATTTTGTTAAGGATGCACTTGGTATGTGACTCTTGGATTTATGAGATATATGCATTTGAGTTTAAGCATGTTTAAGCTTGTGGAAATGGCATTG
This sequence comes from Hibiscus tridactylites, assembly GCA_958450335.1. NCBI lineage: Eukaryota > Viridiplantae > Streptophyta > Magnoliopsida > Malvales > Malvaceae > Hibiscus > Hibiscus tridactylites. Next base: position 57,386,432 of record OY288267.1, on the reverse strand, counting down.
TGATTGATGCTTGTAAAATAGTGGAATAATGATGTTAAATGATTACATTAGCAAGTGATGGAAGTGGTTTGTGGTTACTTTAATCGGATATAGATAGCCGGCTATAGGATTGGGTGTACCGTGAATAAAGTCGCGTTGGATGTCGAGGGGTTGTGATTGTATCGTATACTCCATCCAAGTACCCTAACGGTTGAGGCTAAGATCGCAACAGAGGAAGGTTTAATCTCGTGTGTGGATCTTGTGGTTTGTGTTCTGTAACCCCCTTAACCCGGCCTAGACGGTTGACCCGAATTAAGAAGTTTACATGGGGAAAACCAAAGTCAACCCGAAAGTCAACCTTGATTAATGACCCTTTTTTTTAATCTTATCTAAATGCACATTAACCCCAGATATGTTCATACGATCAACATACTCAAAGATCATCGCAATCAGAAAACATTTAGAGACTCGAATGCACAAAACATGAATTTAGGGACTAAAACGTAAATTCTGGAAATTACAAGGACTTAACCAACTTTCGAGTTACCAATATAAAATTAGTCATGTTTCATGCTTCTCTGTCAAATTTCATCCCCAACGGACCTCTCAAACTCATTCAATTGCATATACAAAGTTCAGGACCAAAACGCAAGGTTTTCAAAACAATTAACCAACAATTTCAGTGCCCAACGGTCGGGTGTTCCGGAACAGGGTTGATCCATTCCGAAATGCGGGACGGTTCCGAAACCAGTTCCGAAACAGGGCCTGGCAGTAGCAAAACCGTTCCGGAAAGGCTCCACCCGTTTCGGAACGCCTAGGCCATTTTAGGCCCTTTGTTCCGAAACAGTAGCAACTGTTCCGAAACAGGCTGCCCAGATTGCAGAAATTTTGCTGTTTTAACACACCATTGACCCATCAAACATGCTCCAAAGGCAACCAAATCATACCAGCAAGTCATTCAACACTCAAGGGACATAATTGCATCAAAATCTAGATACAAACCACCCCTAGGTGCACCAACTCGTTCAACACATCCAACACTCAATCATGCTTTTAAAACAAGAAGCATATCATAACAACTTTAGAGTAAGAAGATTCAAGGGTTGCAAGCGTTAAACCACATAGTTCAAAATCATAAACCAAACTTGTCCAACATACACAATCTCATTAAACATCAACATAAGAGATTCTCCCCCCATTGCCTTTATTATCTATAGCTATTAACCGAGACATACATCTCAAGTGGAGCTTTCCTTGAATCCCTTGCTTCTCGATGTTCCAACTTCAAATATCTGCATTGATGGACAAAAAGGAGCGTAAGCACATAATGCTTAGTGAGGAAAGCTCAAAACCAAAACACCATCAATGCAGCGAGTCATAAAACCTCCTTTAAAAGCAACATAATTCCATATACCAAAGCAATGTTTGAAAACCCCCTTTTTAACAACATGCTTTAAATCATGCATTGCTCAAACATGAAACCAACCCTTAGCTTAGAAAAGCTAAGTAAATCACTTCAAAGCACAACCTTGCAAAAACCATCAATTTAACCATTCCATGCATGAACATCATACGCAAAGTTAAATACAAGATCCTCGTAAAACACTTCCACTTCACATTATACTTTTCTCATACTTGAAAATCATTTCAAAGCAAGGAACCTTTAAAAACCACTTACACCCTCAATTCCATCTCATGCATTAAACAAATGCAATACATGAACCACAAAATCAACATTTGCATTACATGCCTTTAAAAACAAGCCTTCACAAGACTTTAATGCACTAAAGAGATTCACATGCACAAATGTACCATTCTCAATAGGTAATAAACACTTGTTCAAGCTAACAAGTAAAACATGCATTCTTTGTACATTACACACTTCTCATGCAACCATGCATCATTTCAAGCATCTCATGTTTCATCAAGTTCAAGAACTTTATATTGGCTTCCAAGTGATAGTTCACAAACCATCATAACGCAAGACTCAATCGGATACGCGGATCACAAGTGTTGTCCCCACGCTTCATACACACTACCAATCTCAAGGTCCCAAATGGAATTTTAACCACCATTTGACCTTACCATACACAAGGTCCTCATATAGAATTTTAACCACCATATGACCTTAACATACACAAGGCCCTCATATGGAATTTTAACCACCATATGACCTTAACATTCACAAGGTCCTCAAATGGAATTTTAACCACCATTACGACCTTACCATTACCCATTGGTAGTTGTATAACATCACTAACGAGATCCCGGGACATACAACACAAGATCCACACATGGACTTTACACCACCATTGTGATCTTAACAAGCACAAGGTCCTCAAATGGAATTTTAACCACCATTATGACCTTAACACAAGACCCACCCATGGAATTTTAACCACCATGGTGTTCTTAACCATCTCGTTAGTGGACTTGGATGGAGTTACCGGTTCAACCACAACCACTCCACATCCAAGGCGACTTTATTCACGGTGCACCCAATCCTATAGCCGGCTAACTATATCCGATTAAAGTAACCAAGAACCACTTACATCACTTGCCAATATAACCATCTTACCACATTAATCCATTGTTTTACAAGCATAACCAAAATACCAAAACCACCAATTACCATCATCAATCCAATGTTTTTAAAGCATTACACAAAGCCATTAAACAACATGCAACACTATGCAACAATTCCACAATTCCAACGTTCAAAACCAAGGATCTCTTACCTTGAGCATCCTTCACACATGGCTTTCAAAACCAGCATTAAACCATGCTAAAATATGCTTTCAAAACAGAATTTTAAACATGCAAGTCATATGCATTGCATCCAACAATCACAAATGCTTCAAAAACCAATTCATAACACAACCAAGAGAGAAATTCCATTTACTTACTCTTGAGCTTAGCTAAGTTGTTTAGACTTAAACTAAGCTCCCAAAACCTTCAAACCTTGGTTTAAAAGCTGAAAACCCAACTTCACTCACCGATACACAAAACAAGGCTAGCCAACAAGCCTTCCAAGCATCTGAAACCTTCAACGCCACCTCTATTGCTCACGGATCATTCTCCCCTGTTTCAAGCACATAACAACAGAGGATTAATGCATCACAATGCATTAAAAACACCAGCAACACACCTAAACTCGCTGCTCTTTGCAAATCCAAAATTTCGGCTTCCAAACACAACCAAAATCACATCCAAACACTTCCAAAACTTAACCCAGCCAAGATCCATCACTTCTAACCATTTTTAAACATCAATTAACATCCAAAATGATCTAAACACGTCCTTATACCTCCAGCTATAGCAGATCATCAAGATCACTCCAAAAACAATCAAAAACTCAAGCAAAACTTAGGAAAATCAACCTATTCGGGATTGCATTGATTAAACCTCAATTTATCATCAATTATACATTCATTTTTCATCAAAATGACATCTCAAAACAATGCCTAATCAGATCATACGAATTTCATCAAAATTTAAGCAAATCTTGCATTTTAAAGCCAAGATCAAGAACACAATTGTAAAACCTTTAATAAAACACAATAAGCAAATGCCAAGGTTTTGTTGAAGAGATGATTAGAGATCAAAAGAGGATTGAAATCTCATATTTGGATGTCAAAATCAGAGGGAAATGTACTGGAGAAATGTGTTTGGGTTGAGAGAAAAGTTGAGAGAAAAGGAAAATGGAAATTTGGGAAAAGTTAGTTAAAAATGCCAAAATATCTTTTCCCTCCTTTTTACCTTTTATTAAAACATTAATTAAACCTTTAATATTTAAGAAAAATCTGGAGAAACTCCTATTGGGTAAATAGCTCCTTAAAGATTCAAAGTTTCAATCCTTTTTTTAAAACAGTCACCCAGTTTTCAAAAATTACATTTTGGTCACTAACCCAAAATGTCACTCATCCAAACCTCATTTTGCAAAATTTATTTCACCTTTCTCTTATATATAATAAAAGAGAATTTTATTACATTTTTCCATATTTTTAATGCAACCCGAACTAGGCTTTCCTAAAAATCACCTTTTATATTCGAACCGCACTCTGACCGACCCGGTCTAAACCCAAAACTTCTAAGCCCAAAATTGGGGTGTTACAACTCTCCCGCCCTTAAGAAATTTCGTCCTCGAAATTTCAACTGGCGAAAAGAGAACAACCAAACTTCTCAAAGCAACACACAAGGCAACACAGGAGACTTAACCACCACCGAACACTCTCCACACAAAACTCCACCAAACCCAACACCACCATATAGCGTTAACGAATTCCAGAACACTCAGATGTTAACCACATCCTAACCTTTCACACTTCCGGACCGCACATAGCCCCAACAACAACCTGAAGAACCTCCAACCTTTACAGCATACACCACCTTAACTCATAACTTCCAAAACTTGTGCACACAGTGACACCAACCAATCCAGTTCAGCCACCATGTGACCCACAACCTTCACTGCTTCTAAAACTCCTTGCAAAACTACTCAACCTCTTTCAACGACTACCACAACAAGCAAAAATTCTTAAGCACCAACTGCTTACCCAAACTTCTCAACGTATTGCTGACATTCCTTCACATCTGCTACTATCATTACCATAACGATTCACCAGGACTACTCACCTAACATCCGAAAATCACATCACAAAGCCCCAACCTTGACTCCGCCAGCCGTTCCACGCACCACCAATTGTCTTCAGACGGAATTTACTTATTCACAACCAGCCAACCACTTCTCACAAGAACCCGTCCAACCAACAATATCCTTCGATCTTACATTGCCTTTCCACTTCAACACTAGCCTTACTAGAACATCGCCCAACCTATACACACATATTTAGGTTACAAAACTCCTATTTTCCCAGGCTAACCCTTTTCTACAACCCTCAACACAACATCTTCTCAACTCCTCAAAGGTTGCTAAGAACCATCACCTACAAAAACAACCCTTCTACTACAACACCAATGCCAAGTTACCTCAGCACTTGGAACACAACCACTAACTTACTACAGCACTTAACACCAAGAAACTACCACTTCTACTAACTATTCACAACCACTTTGACTAATTCTAACACAACGGTAATCTCCTCACCACCATACCGCTAAACTCATTAAGCACCAAACACCTCCCTTTCTACCAACATGCTATACCGCACTTACTATTACTGACAACCCGCTTAATATCTTCCATTACTTCTAACATTCTCCTAGCACCAACACAACCTTAAAACCCCATCCAATCTAACCCTATCACAGCACTAACGGACCCGATTAACTATCAGCGAGTGTGAACGTCGTATGCATGATCACCAATATGCCCTATCAATGCCTGATGTACATGCATGCAAAACCTCTAATGTCATGTCACATGTATGCATGGACCAGTACATATATAATATATCATATAACAATGGTTTTAACTGTGCATGTATGTCAGTTCACACCCACCAATAACATCCTCCTAACTCACTTCTAACTCGACCAACTCCATCATTCTAGCAACCCATTATCCACAAGATACTCACTAATGCCCTCTTCACACTAAAGTTGTTTTCAAAACAACAACAACTACTACCCCAACATGCTAGCAACGAGACCATACCCACTACGCAAGGAAAAACCAACTGAAACCAACTAAGATACTAGAGCAAAGGTTACTTAACAAGGTTACCTGAAAACACCTTACTGCCCCGGAGCTTCAACAGACGAGCTCTCTTTCTCGCAGAACCATCATTCTCCAGCGGCTCCGCTGCAGCATCAGCTAACACACTAAGGTCATCACCATCTCTCTGCGGTAAAGAACCCTGACTTCCCCGAGCCAACTTCAAACAATTACGTCTCATATGTCCAATAGACCCACAATTCCAACAGAGTTCATTTTCCAAGCTCTTCACAACTTTCTGCTCTTCCTACGACCTCCGAACCTTGTCTCGGCCGTGCCCACGACCCTTGAGAGACCCTTCTGCTACCACTGAAGCTGATCTCACCACTTGAGAACAACTCCGCTTCACATGCTCTTTAGAACCACAGTTCCAACAAACTCCTGCGCCCCAACAACCTCCAACATGGCACCTTCCACAACGGTCACACACCGGTAGCTAAGATTCCACTCCTTGATCATGCAGCACTTGCCCCAAATTTGCACTACCATCCAAACTTCGATTCAAGAAAAACTTTCTATCACGTAGCCTCTTACACTGACCGCTCCCGAGGTCAGTACCCACAACTCTCTCGCTCAAACTCTTCTCACCTTCATAAACTGAAACCACACCCTCACACTGCTTAACCCTTGGAAATTTCTCTCCAAGGTACCTTTCATGAAAGGCAGACACAAAGAAATCCCAATCTATATAGTGGATGTGCGATGCCACCGCCACAGATGTCTACCAGACACAAGCGTCTTCCAACATCAATGAGACAACACTTCCCAGCTTACAGGTATAATCACAACCTTCCTGATCCAAAATCAGAATTACACTGGCCAACCAGGCCTTGAACGTCTCAGGTGTCGAACCATCATACTCCACAGCTCCCAAATCATATAAACGCTGTTTCGACAAACCCGCACATCCCACAGCAGCACGTCTACAGGCCTTACTTCTGCCACAGCCTGAGATGTTCCCAACACCTCTTGAACTATAGGTGATGAACTCTTCATCACAAAACCAACTTCTTCCTCCTGCCTTACTACCTCAACTCCAGGCACTGAAGACTGAGACGAAACACCTCCATTAAAAGGTGAATTCCACGCCTTAACAACCTGCTCTAAAGCAGCAACCATCTCACCTAACTGCCATTCTCTCATCGATTTCACCATGCTATTAACAACAAACAATCATAACAAAACAAACAAATTGATCAGACCATCTTTAAGCAAGGATTCAAAACTCCAACTCCAAAATAACACAATAGCTATAATAATAAGGCAATGGGTATCCCAAATTCTCCCCTTTTACATGACATAACAGTCAATAAAAACATGGATATCACAACATCAAGCATATCAATCCACATACTTCGATCATTCATAGAATTAGCTCACAACACCAGCATAACATCATCACAAATCCACATTAGCTCAATGAAGATTCACAATCAAAAAGCATGACAAAAATATCAACATTTCGCTCAAAAACACGTATTTCAACCAACTTTCAACCACACATCAGAATAAACATCAAATACATATTACAACAACTTACCACTTCCCCAAACATTCGCAACTCAGCTCTGATACCACCAAATGTAACCCCCTTAACCCGGCCTAGACGGTTGACCCGAATTAAGAAGTTTACATGGGGAAAACCAAAGTCAACCTTGATTAACGACCCTTTTTTTAATCTGATCTAAATGCACATTAACCCTAGATATGTTCATACGATCAGCATACTCAAAGATCATCGCAATCAGAAAACATTTAGAGACTCGAATACACAAAACATGAATTTAGGGACTAAAACATAAATTCTGGAAATTACAAGGACTTAACCAACTTTCGAGTTACCAATATAAAATTAGTCATGTTGCATGCTTCTCTGTCAAATTTCATCCCCAACGGACCTCTCAAACTCATTCAATTGCATATACAAAGTTCAGGACCAAAACGCAAGGTTTTCAAAACATTTAACCAACAATTTCAGTGCCCAACGGTCGGGTGTTCCGGAACAGGGTTGATCCGTTCCAAAACGTGGGACCGTTCCGAAACCAGTTCCGAAACAGGGCCTGGCAGTAGCAAAACCGTTCCGGAACGGCTCCACCCGTTTCGGAACGCCTAGGCCATTTCAGGCCCTTTGTTCAGAAACGGTAGCAACAGTTTCGAAACAGGCTGCCCGTATTGCAGAAATTTTGCTGTTTTAACACACCATTGACCCATCAAACATGCTCCAAAGGCAACCAAATCATACCAGCAAGTCATTCAACACTCAAGGGACATAATTGCATCAAAATCTAGATACAAACCACCCCTAGGTGCACCAACTCGTTCAACACATCCAACACTCAATCATGCTTTTAAAACAAGAAGCATATCATAACAACTTTAGAGTAAGAAGATTCAAAGGTTGCAAGCGTTAAACCACATAGTTCAAAATCATAAACCAAACTTGTCCAACATACACAATCTCATTAAACATCAACATAAGAGATTCTCCCACCATTTGCCTTTATTATCTATAGCTATTAACCGAGACATACATCTCAAGTGGAGCTTTCCTTGAATCTCTTGCTTCTCGTTGTTCCAACTTCAAATATCTGCATTGATGGACAAAAAGGAGCGTAAGCACATAATGCTTAGTGAGGAAAGCTCAAAACCAAAACACCATCAATGCAGCGAGTCATAAAACCTCCTTTAAAAGCAACATAATTCCATATACCAAAGCAATGTTTGAAAACCCCCTTTTTAACAACATGCTTTAAATCATGCATTGCTCAAACATGAAACCAACCCTTAGCTTAGAAAAGCTAAGTAAATCACTTCAAAGCACAACCTTGCAAAAACCATCAATTTAACCATTCCATGCATGAACATCATATGCAAAGTTAAATACAAGATCCTCGGAAAACACTTCCACTTCACATTATACTTTTCTCATACTTGAAAATCATTTCAAAACAAGGAACCTTTAAAAACCACTTACACCCTCAATTCCATCTCATGCATTAAACAAATGCAATACATGAACCACAAAATCAACATTTGCATTACATGCCTTTAAAAACAAGCCTTCACAAGACTTTAATGCACTAAAGAGATTCACATGCACAAATGCACCATTCTCAATAGGTAATAAACACTTGTTCAAGCTAACAAGTAAAACATGCATTCTTTGTACATTACACACTTCTCATGCAACCATGCATCATTTCAAGCATCTCATGCTTCATCAAGTTCAAGAACTTTATATTGGCTTCCAAGTGATAATTCACAAACCATCATAACGCAAGACTCAATCGGATACGCGGATCACAAGCGTTGTCCCCACGCTTCATACACACTACCAATCTCAAGGTCCCAAATGGAATTTTAACCACCATTTTGACCTTACCATACACAAGGTCCTCATATGGAATTTTAACCACCATATGACCTTAACATACACAAGGCCCTCATATGGAATTTTAACCACCATATGACCTTAACATTCACAAGGTCCTCAAATGGAATTTTAACCACCATTACGACCTTACCATTACCCATTGGTAGTTGTATAACATCACTAACGAGATCCCGGGACATACAACACAAGATCCACACATGGACTTTACACCACCATTGTGATCTTAACAAGCACAAGGTCCTCAAATGGAATTTTAACCACCATTATGACCTTAACACAAGACCCACCCATGGAATTTTAACCACCATGGTGTTCTTAACCATCTCGTTAGTGGACTTGGATGGAGTTACCGGTTCAACCACAACCAATCCACATCCAAGGCGACTTTATTCACGGTGCACCCAATCCTATAGCCGGCTAACTATATCCGATTAAAGTAACCAAGAACCACTTACATCACTTGCCAATATAACCATCTTTCCACATTAATCCATTGTTTAACAAGCATAACCAAAATACCAAAACCACCAATTACCATCATCAATCCACTGTTTTTAAAGCATTACACAAAGCCATTAAACAACATGCAACACTATGCAACAATTCCACAATTCCAACGTTCAAAACCAAGGATCTCTTACCTTGAGCATCCTTCACACATGGCTTTCAAAACCAACATTAAACCATGCTAAAATATGCTTTCAAAACAGAATTTTAAACATGTAAGTCATATGCATTGCATCCAACAATCACAAATGCTTCAAAAACCAATTCATAACACAACCAAGAGAGAAATTCCATTTACTTACTCTTGAGCTTAGCTAAGTTGTTTAGACCTAAACTAAGCTCCCAAAACCTTCAAACCTTGGTTTAAAAGCTGAAAACCCAACTTCACTCACCGATACACAAAACAAGGCTAGCCAACAAGCCTTCCAAGCATCCGAAACCTTCAACGCCACCTCTATTGCTCACGGATCATTCTCCCCTGTTTCAAGCACATAACAACAGAGGATTAATGCATCACAATGCATTAAAAACACCAGCAACACACCTAAACTCGCTGCTCTTTGCAAATCCAACATTTCGGCTTCCAAACACAACCGAAATCACATCCAAACACTTCCAAAACTTAACCCAGCCAAGATCCATCACTTCTAACCATTTTTAAACATCAATTAACATCCAAAATGATCTAAACACGTCCTTATACCTCCAGCTATAGCAGATCATCAACATCACTCCAAAAACAATCAAAAACTCAAGCAAAACTTAGGAAAATCAACCTATTCGGGATTGCATTGATTAAACCTCAATTTATCATCAATTATACATTCATTTTTCATCAAAATGACATCTCAAAACAATGCCTAATCAGATCATACGAATTTCATCAAAATTTAAGCAAATCTTGCATTTTAAAGCCAAGATCAAGAACACAATTGTAAAACCTTTAATAAAACACAAATCAAGGATTGAGAACTTGGGAATTTCAGTAAAGAACTGAGAATTTAGAGGAGAAGGACGTTCATACCTCTAAACTTGAGTTTCTCCCTTTTTGGAACCAAAATTCTTGAAAATCCAATAAGCAAATACCAAGGTTTATGTTGAAGAGATGACTAGAGATCAAAAGAGGATTGAAATCTCATATTTGGATGTCAAAATCAGAGGGAAATGTACTGGAGAAATGTGTTTGGGTTGAGAGAAAAGTTGAGAGAAAAGGAAAATGGAAATTTGGGAAAAGTTAGTTAAAAATGCCAAAATATCTTTTCCCTCCTTTTTACCTTTTATTAAAACATTAATTAAACCTTTAATATTTAAGAAAAATCTGGAGAAACTCCTATTAGGTAAATAGCTCCTTAAAGATTCAAAGTTTCAATCATTTTTTTAAAACAATCACCCAGTTTTCAAAAATTACATTTTGGTCACTAACCCAAAATGTCACTCTTCCAAACCTCATTTTGCAAAATTGATTTCACCTTTCTCTTATATATAATAAAAGAGAATTTTAGTACATTTTTCCATATTTTTAATGCAACCCGAACTAGGCTTTCCTAAAAATCACCTTTTATATTCGAACCGCACACTGACCGACCCGGTCCAAACCCAAAACTTCTAAGCCTAAAATTGGGGTGTTACATGTTCCATGCTCTTGTTAGTGGTTTAATCCTCACTAAGCTTTATGTTTACGCTCATTTGTTTCATCAATGCAGAGAATTAAGCAATTAAGGCAGCAAGAATGCAAGTGGATTCCAAGTATCTTTGACTAAGCAATGTATGTGGTTTTACGTTAGTGTAATAAGAGGCAATGGGAGGGATTTCTACTCTTAGTTATATTTGGTGATGTTAAACACCTTGAGCATGTTTGGTTTGCTTATTCGGATTTGTAAATGGCCTTTGAGTGTTGGTTTGAGCTTGAATATGGTTTTTAGCATTTTTGTTGTTTTGACATCTAGGAAGCATGCCTATAGTCCTATAGCATGCAAGAATGGTGTTATGATATAGCTTGTGCTTCGTATGGGTGGTCCTTGATGTTTATCCATGTTGTATGTGTGTTGGGACAAATGTCAGAATGGTTCCGAAGATGAAAACTTGATTAAAACTAGCAATTTGGAATGTTGCAAGCCCATGCATTTCGGAATGCCCTTATCTGTTCCGGAACGGAGGCCTGTAATGACCATGGTGTCTCGGAACAGGAAGGCACGTTCCGGAACATTTTGCCACTGTGAACCAACGTACCGAAACAGGTTTCTTGAGGTTTCGGAACGCCCCCGCGTATCAAAATGGTCATTCTTGTTTCAAAACGACCATGCCGATACAAGGTTCTCAATTCTGAAACACTTGACCGTTAGACGCTGAATTTGAATTGTTTTGAATTCATGTTTCTTATGTTTTGGTCTCTGAGTAATAATTGTTCAATTGGTTGAGTTTGGATGGTCCTTGTAATTCGAGAAATTTACAAATTAGTCCCTAAAAGTCAAATGAATACAATTGAACGCCTAATTGAACTCCGACCGCTATGTCATTTTCGTCTAATCGCTTTGCTAATCATATAGGATAATAATGTGTATCCAGAAAAGATAAAAGAAATAAAAAGGGTCGTTAATCGGGGTTCACTTTTATAAGTTGACTTTGGTTTTCCCCGGGTAATCTTCTTAGTTCGGGTCAGGCGTCTAGGCTGGGCTAAGGGGGTTACATTTGCTTTGAAAATGATTTCAAGCATGAGATAGATTGAGCATGATGAGATAGAGTTTTCTACTTGAGAAATGGTTTTCAAATGCATTGTTGTTGTTGGTTTGTTTTGAGCATCCATCACTAGGCATTATTGCTAACGCTCTCATTTCCCAACAATGTTAAGAAATAGCATCTTTTGGGCAGGAAAGAAGCAAGAAGGAACCAAGGAGTGAGACTTAGCTCAAGTATGGTTTTATGTTTACCTATGAGTAATAATTGGCAATGGGAGGATGCTTTTATGTTTTGGGAGAGTGTGTTATGAAACTCCCTATTTTGTGGCAAGTTTGAGATGCTCTTATTGACTTTTAAATGGCCTTTACTTGTTAATATTTGCTTTGGTTTGTGTTTTGGCTCTTGAGTGGTCATTTTGCATAGGTAGCATGCCTATAGATTTCCTTAATGCATATTGTCATGCTATGATGTTGAAATTGCCATGTATGGTTGAGGTTTGATGCTTAGATAAGTTGTATGCGTGCTGGATGCATGTTGGAATGATTTTGATTGGATTAAAGTGTGAAAAATTAGCAAAAAGTGTCATTACAGGTCCAACTATTTTAGTACGCCTAAGGTTGTACCAAAATAGTGAGCCTGAATTGGCCTTGGAGTTTCGAAACAAAGACAATTGTTTCGATACGAGCCCCTTCATATTGGCTATGGGAATCTCGTGTTCTGAAATACCATAGAGGGTGTTCCGATATGAGCCCGAACTTCGAGATGGTTGAACTTGTTCCAAAACGGGTGTTCCAATATAGAGCAACTTGTACCGAAACACCCAACTGTTAAGTTGGTTATTGGAATGTTTTGAAGTTCAGTTTCTTTACGTTTTAGTCCCTCGATGTTGTGGATGTAATTAAATGAGCGAGGATGATTGTTTTGAGCTGAGTTTTGACAAATAGACATGTAATGTGAGTAATTAATGGTTGGTAACTTAAAAATGGAGTAAGTCACTATAATTTTTTAAAATTACGAAATGGTCCCTAAAATGTGTTTGTATGCAATTGAGTGCCTAATTGTTGTCTTATCAATATGCAAATTGTTCCGATGCGAAGTTTATCACTTAGGATAATGATAAGAATCTGGACAAGATAAAAATGAAAAAATAGGGTCGTTTATTGGAGCAAACTTCCCAATTTACCTCAATATTCCCAGTGTGACCTGTTCGATTTGGTCTTTCATCCAAACTGGGTCGAGGGGGTTACATTTGGTGATATCAGAGCCAGGTTATGAAAGAATTGGGAGGTAAGGTTGATGTAATATTGTTGTTTGGTAGATTTCTTTAATGATTGTTAATCTCGATGGTTGATTATGCTATGATGTGATGTTTGTTTGCTTTGTGTGAGATGCACAGTGTATGATAAAATGATTTATGGTTGTTATGTGTTGATAGGGGGAGAGGTTAAGGGTACACATTGCCATATTATTACTAATATAAAGAGAATTTTGGTTTAAAAAGTAAAACTTGAGCATTTTAGTTTCTTTCTTCGGCTAGTATGATTGTTTTTAATGTTGCATTTTTAGCTCAAAGATTCATACCATTTTTATAATGGGACCGAGACGAGAGCTTAGAGACAATGTGCGTAATGTGGTTGAGAATGAGGTTAATGATGTTGAGAATTCACCGCCCTTCTCTTCCTTCTGGTGGTGATGGAGCTGGTGCGGGAGCTGGCGCTGGAGGTGTTGGACCTTAGGCGACGAAAGGACAAGCTGTTGCTGATATGACACTATTGATTCAGGCTATAGATGGGGCTTTTAAGGAAACGATAGCGGGTATGCTTGTGGATGCACCACAGCTTGGTGCTAAAGCTAGTTTACCTTAGGAGCGTCTACGCAATTTTGGTGGAACTGAGTTTCGAGGTCTGTCTCCTTAGGGTTCTAAGGCTTGGTTTGAGAGAACCCAAAGGATTCTTAGTCAAATAGGTTGTATTGATGTGCAAAAGTTGGGTTGCGTTGTATCTTTGTTGCATGGAGTTTCTTATACGTAGTGGATGACCATCAATGCGGGTTTGGAACCAGCCGATGTGACTTGGGAGTTCTTTGGAACTACTTTTAAGAGGAAGTATCTGGGTGTTCTCTATCTTGATGAAAAGAAGCGTGAATTCATGTCTTTGGTGCAAGGAAACTTGACTGTTTCAGAATATGAGCTTCAGTTTGTTCGGTTGAGACAGTATGCTTCTGAACTGGTTCCTGATGAACAAAAGAGATGTGAACATTTTCGTTACAGGGTTGTGAAAGAGGTCAAGACTTATATGTTAGCATCGGATTACACCGATTTTGATGTCTTAATCACTCAGGATAAGGACATTGAACAAAATTTGGGTTTAGTTGATCGTTAGAGTTTTCCTGGTTCGAGAAAGAGGTTGGCTGAGTATGATGCTGGTTAAGATCGTTACAAGAAGCACAAGGATATGAGGTATCAACTGGATCCAAGGCGTGCTGGTGGTAACCCTCGTTGTGGTCAGCAAGGCCATAATGCTTTTATTCGTACTCCAGAGTGTTATCGGTGCGGTAGAAGGCACACATGATAGTGCTGGGGTAATCTGGGTACGTGTTGGAATTGTAGATCATGAGGACATATGAAGCATGATTGTCCACAACTAGTTAGAGATGGAAAAGCTTCTGTGTGAGTTGCTAAGCCAGAGAGAGGTTGTGGGCGTGGTGGTGGTAATTTCCAGCGTAGAGAGGATGAACAAAAGAATGTTTCTTATTTTTTTCTGTTCAACCTGAGGTAGGTGGACAGGATAGCGTGTATGCACACCGAGAGGGAAGGAATGACAAGGATTTGATCGTAGGTATCTTTACTTTGCAATCCTTGTCATTAATTTCTTGATTGATTATGGTTCTACCCATTCATATATTTTGCATGAGCATGCACAAGCCCTTGATTTACCTGTTGAGTTGTTATATGTTGGTATGCATGTAACTAGTTCTTTTAATAAGATGATTGTTACGAGGAAGTTGTATAGGAGGGGTCTTTTGTCTGTTCAAGGTCATGTGCTTGAGGTTGATTTTATGGAATTACCTTTATATGGTTTTGATGTAATTCTTGGTATGGATTGGTTATCTGAGCATAGGGCTATGGTTGATTTTGAGAGTAAGCGAGTTTCATTGAAACTTGCCGATGATTATGAGGTGGTAATTGTAGGCGAGAATGTTAAGTTCTTGTCTAATGTGGTATCACCTCTTGAAGCGAGTCGATTGATGCTTTTGGGATGTGAAGCTTTCCTAGCTTATATAATGAATCCGGGTACAAAGGAGGTGCAAGCACAGGAGATACATATGTTATGTGAGTTTTCGGGTGTATTTTCGGAAGAGTTGTCTGCTTTGCCAACGAACATGGAGGTTGAGTTTGACATTGATTTGTATGAAAATACGACTCCAGCGTCTATTGCTCCCTACCGAATGACACCAAAGGAGTTGAAGATGCAACTTTAGGAGTTGCTTGATCGAGGTTTCATTAGGCCTAGTGTAACCCCCTCGACCTGGCCTAGACGTAAGACCAAACCAAACGGGTCACGCGGGGAATATTGAAGGTAACCGGGAAGTTTACCTCAATAAATGACCATATTTTTTTATTTTAACTTGTCTAAATGCTCATTACTATCCTATGTGATAAACTTCTCCGTGGAATAATTTGCAACTCGATCAGATAATGCTTAGGGACTCAATTGCATACAAACACATTTTAGGGACCATTTTGTAATTTTAATAATTTACAGGGACTTCTTCAAATTTTAGATTACAAACATTCTAACATATATACAAACAGTCAGCAACCAAGACGTAAAGAAACAGAACTTCAAAAGATTCCAATGACCAACTTAACAGCTGGGCGTTCTAGTACAGGTTGCTTTTTATCAGAACACCCCGTTTCGGAACAGGTTCAACCATTTTGAAGCTTGGGCTCGCATCGGAACACCCTCAATGGTGTTTTAGAACAAAGGAATCCAGTAGCCAACCTGAAGAAGCCTGTATCGAAACACATGCCTCTGTTTCAAATTCCCAAGGCCAATTCAAGCTTACTGTTTCGGTACAGCCTTAGGCGTACCAAAACACTTGGGCTTGTAATGACAATTTTTGCTGATTTTTCACACTTTAATGCACTCATAGTCATTCCAACATGCTTCCAACATGCATACAACTTAACCAAACATCAAACCTCAACCATACATGGTAATCTCAACATCATAGCATGTCAATATGCATTAACGAAAACTATAGGCATGCTACTTATGCAAAAATACCATTCAAGAGCCAAAATACAAGCCAAAGAAAAAACCAACAAGTAAAGGCCATTTACATGTAATCAAGGGCATCAAAAAATTGCCACAAAACAGGGAGTTTCAAAACACACTCTCCCAAAACATAAAGGCATCCTCCCATTGCCAATTATTACTAATAGGTAAACATAAAACCATACTTGAGCTAAGTGTTGTGTGTAAAAGTGATGCGCAAATTGCGTGCAAGTATACACGGTGCCAAGTTATAGTATTTAAGATATCGTCTCCACAAGGATTGTGACAACCTTTCAGAGTTCACTTTTCTGCACAAGTAAAATAAAAACACAAATATTAGGAGTTGTTTTGGTTAAAGCTAAAAGTAAGTAAAATAAATTGAGATATCAGAGTGAGAGAATTGGCCGGTATTGGATGTTTCGTAGTGTGGAGAATTGATGTACTGTCTCGGCATAGTTTTGCTGATCAACTTAACAACTTCAGCCACCGCCCACAGGTATGCTCGGCAGGCGCCCGCCTTGGCAGAGATGTGTGAGATTGCCTGGGTAGTTAAGCGATAATTCATTGTTTGGCAAGGCTCCCTTCAATGACTCTCTCTTCTCCCGAAGCTTGAAGTACTATTGGCGAACACGTCTTGGATGATACCTCCCGGCGTGAATATAAGGGTGGACACCAACCTATTGTGGATCCTCTTTTAGCCGCTGAACTTCTTAACTTAACCCTAAGCCGAGGTACCTTTAACCTATGGTTGGATAAAACCGTGTTTGCTCATTTTATGAATTCAACTCTCCCGATATTGAACAAATAGATTGCCGCCCTCTTCCCTCCCAATAAAGATTGCGATAATGAAGAACTAAGAGTAAACAAACCTTGAATTTTATTGCAAAACTGAAATCCTAAACGAATACAACAAAACTCTCACAACTACTACACAACCATCCTTTAGCCCTAGGGAAGGTTTAGAACATGATGGGTGTTGAAAGCACTAGGGTTTCAACAAGAAAGAGTTTCTCTCAAATCTCAATTGTGTTCTCTCCAACTTGTCAATTACATATATATAGGGAGGAGCCTAAGCCTAAGTCGATTTAGGGTATGAATTCTAGTTAGAATATGATTACAACTCATTAAAAGATCATTAAATCCTCCTAGATTCCTGTTTGACATTTCTTCAATTTGACTTTGACCCGGCTTTTCATTGTCTGCTGGGCTCCAATGCACGTGCAAGTGGTCTCTAAAAATCGGGCTTGATGAGCTTTTTCTATCGCGTATCACTTTATATTTTTTCACTTTTCCTTGAAGTACTACCTCGACGACAAGTAGTTGACTGCCACGGCGGGGGTAATGGACTGGTGTGCAGGGGTTGGCACAACTCTACATTCTGGTTCTTTCCTCCTCAATCAGCTCTACTAATGATCAAACAGATTCCTCCTTCAGCTTCCAGCTTTCTCTTCTTCTCCCCTCTTTGTTGCCTCGGCAGGTACCTACGCACAAGGAGAAAACGCAGTTGAACAGTATCATATATGTAAAATCAATTAAATTCGTCAAATAAGGCAGAATATCTAATTTATGTTATTTGTGTATGTTACCTAATAAATGCAACTTAACTATACTTAAGAACAACAATAATTGAGCTAAACTAGGGTATAAATATATTACTTTTGCACACTTAACAATAAGTCTAACTCCTTGGGTCCCTTCTTGCTTTTTTGCTGCCCAAAAGATGCTATTTCTCTGCATTGTTGGGAAAAAGAGAGCATAAGCAATAAATCCTAGTGAGGGTTGCTCAAAAAAACACCAACAACAACAATGCATTTTAAAATCATTTTTCTCAATTAGAAAACTCTATCTTATCATGCTCAATCTATCTCATGCTTGAAATCATTTTCAAAGCAAAAACCACATCATTAAAACCACATGTACCATCTATCTCATGCATTAACCCAAATGCATAATCTCAAAGCAATACCACACATGCTTGTTTCTCAAAAGCATTTCTCACATCATCATGTGAATCTCATGTATTGGTATTTTAGCAACATTACTCGGATATGCGGATAGCTTGATGGAATCTCACATCACCACGTCCTACCTCAGTGGAATCTCACATCACCGAACTCTCATGGCGGCATCTCTCATCGCCACAAAGCTTTATGGATTCTCACATCATCAAGACCTATCATGGTGGAATCTCTCATCACCACACTCTCTGTAACCCCCTTAACCCGGCCTAGACGGTTGACCCGAATTAAGAAGATTACACGGGGAAAACCAAAGTCAACCTTGATTAACGACCCTTTTTTTCTTTTTAAATCTTGTCTAGATGCACATTAACCCTATATATGTTCATACAAACATCATACTCAAAGATCATAACCATCAGAGAACAAACAGGGACTCAATTGCACAAATTACAACTTTAGGGACCAAATTGTAAATTCTGAAAATTATAAGGACTTCATCCAAATTAAAGTTACCAATTTGCAATTAGTCAAGTTTCATGCCTCTCCGCCAAATTTCAGCTCAAACGAACATTCCAAACTCATACAATTGCATAAACAAAATTCGGGACCAAAACGCAAGCAATTCAAAACATATAACTGCCAATGTCAGCCCCTAACGGTCAGGTGTTCCGAAACAGGGAGAACCTGTTTCGAAACGCGGGGCCGTTCCACAACGTGTTCCGAAACGAGAGCTGGCAGAGGCATTTCCGTTTCGGAACGGTACCTTCCGTTTCGGAGGCCTGGGCCACTACAGGGCACCCGTTCCGAAACGGTAGCTGCCGTTCCGATACGGCCTGCACAGAATGCAGTAAAATGGCTGCTAAAACACACAATTTACTTACCATACAAGCTCCAAATGCCACCAAACTTTACCAGCAAGACATACAACATGCAAGGGACATATTTGCATCAACCAATCATCATTATGGCATCAAATATAAAAAGCCCCAAATCTAATGACATGCTTCCTAATGAGCAAACCATTCAAGCTTTAAGTCTCCAAATCAACCACATAAAGGCCTATTACATGATCCAGCATTAATGACATCATTAAACAAACTTAGGGAGTTCAAAACATCTCCCAAAACATCCACATAGGTTCCCCATTGCCAAATGCCAAAAGCTAAAAGTGTTTAAGAAAACCTTCCCATACTTGAGCTTAACTTCCACTTGATTGCTTGCCTTCCTTGCTGCCCTCAATGCACCTTAATGTTCTGCATTATTGGTTTAAGAAAAGAGAGAGCGTAAGCAAAAGCTTAGTGAGGAATGCTCATTAAAACCACACAATAATGCATTTACAAACATATGATTAAACCTTTAATCCATTCATCATTTAAACATGCTCATAAGCAATTTAAAACATGCATCTCATGCATCAAGTTCATAACATGTCATATTGGCAACAAGTGATACATTTCACATCAGACTCACACATGGACTTTTAAACACCAATGTGATCTTACATTAACCAAGGACCACACATGGACTTTTAAACACCATTGTGTCCTTAACCCCATGGACTTTTAAACACCATGGCCCATGGACTTTTAAACACCATGGCAAGGACCACACAAGGACTTTTAAACACCTTTGTGTCCTTAACAAGAACCATCCAAGGACTTTTAAACACCTTGATGTTCTTAAGTAACAAGGCTTACACAAGGAATCTTAACCACCTTTGTAACCTTAACCAAGGACCAATCATGGACTTTTAAACACCATATTGTCCTTAAATAAACAAGACTCATCCAAGGAATTTTGACCACCTTGATGATCTTAACCAAGAACCAACCATGGACTTTTAACCACCATGTTGTTCTTAAATAAACAAGGCTCACACAAGGACTTTTAAACACCTTTGTGACCTTAGCATCACTTGCCAATATGCATCATTAACATCAATATTCCACTGTTTTAAAGCATTTAAACCAAGCCATAACATCATGCATCTTTAAGCATTAAACCACATTATAACAATGTTCAAAAACAAGGATCTCTTACCTTGAGCATCCTTCAACACATGGCTTATAATCTCAGCAACTAACATGCTTAATCATGCTTTCAAAACAGAATTTAAAACATGCAAATAACCACATTGCATACAACCAAAACCATGGTTCATCCACAAGAGAGTTTTTCCGAAAACTTACTCTTGAGCTTAGCTAAGTTGCTTAGACTTAAACTAAACTCCCAAACCTTCAAAACAATGGTTTCAAAGCTGGAAACCAAAATCCACTCACCGATTCCGTTTCGCCTTTTGCCGAAACACAAATCAAGCTTCCGGATCACCACCACTTGGATCCAAAGATGACTCCCTTGTTTTTAACACATCAAAGCAGAGGATTAATGCATCATCATGCATTAATAACTTCAATGAAAGCACCTAAACTCGCTGCTCTCATCCACACTCCATTTTCGGCTACCAAACACAACCGAAAATGCATCCAAACAACTCCTCAACATAGCCCAGCCAAGATCCATCAAAACTAAACATCCTTTAACATCATTTAACATCTAAAAAGGACCTAACAACATCCTTATACCTCCAGCAACATCAGATCCACAAGATCACTCCAAAAACAACCAAGAATCACAAGCTAAACTTAGGAACTTCAACCTATCCGGGATTGCATTAATTAAAACTCAATTCCATATCAATTTAACATTCATTTAACATCAAATTAACACCTTAAAACACAACCCAATCAGATCATACGAAAATCCATAAAAAATCACCAAATCTTGCATTTAAAGCCAAGATCCATAACACAACTTTAAAACCACTTATAAATCATCAATTAAGGATTGAGAACTTAGGAATTTCAGTAAAGAACTGAGAGTTTAGAGGAGAAGGACGTTCTTACCTCCAAACTTGAGTTTCTCCCTTTTTAGAACCAAAAAGCTTGAAGAATCAACTAGCAAATGATGAGGTTTTGTTGATGAGATGATTAGAAATCAAAAGAGGATTGAAAAGAGGTATTTAGGTGACAAAATCAGAGGAAAAACTCTGGAGAAAGATGTTTGGTTTGAGAGAAAATGAGAGAAAAGGAAAATGAGATTTTAAGAAAAATTAGTTAGAAATAACTTCCCTCCACTTTTCTTTTGTTTAAAAACCAGAATTAAATCATTAAATATCTTAGAAAAATCTGGAGAAACTCCCTTTGGGTAAATAGCTCCTTAAAGATTCAAAGTTCCAATCCTTTTTAAAACAGTCACGCAGTTTTCAAAAAATTACATTTTGGTCACTAGCTAAAATGTCACCCTTCCAAACCTCATTTTGCAAAATTGATTTCACAGTTCACTTTTATATATTAAAAGAGGATTTTAGAACATTTTTCCATATTTTTAATGCAACCCGAACTAGGCTTTCCTAATTTCACTCTTTTATATTCGAACAACACTTTGACCGAACCGGTCCAAGCCCAAAACTTCTAAGCCCAAAACCGGGGCGTTACACTCTCACTTTGGAATGGGATGACACTACCCCCATTGCCCAAACTAAAGTGCACGTACAAATTTTCTATATTATTGTGCACTTCTCATCCTATTGATCGACCAATTATATCTGGTAAAAGTAATCTCATCTCATGTCAATATACACTTTTAAACATCATTTACCCATTGTTTTTCAATGCATAAACACAAACCATTTCTCATCCCATTACAGAAATATAAACAATGCAAAGCATTTTCTCAACAAGTTCTATCTCTTTCAAATCATAAATCTATCTCATGGGATCACATAAATCATCAAATCATTTCTCAAACCATGCATAAAATAGTAGGTTTAATTCTATCTTCAAAACATGAGCATGATCATATAAATCAATGGGATAAAAACCGAGAGACGAGAGCGAAACATCTCATACATACTTCCAAGCTTAGATTAGTGTTTCAAGCTTCATCTAAACCCTAAACCTTGCTTTAAAACATTCGAAAAGCTTTTAAACCAATTCCACTCACTAACAACGCCTCGCTTGCTTTGTCGAAGCGTAATCAACCTTCCAAAGCTCCCGAAACTTCACTGATTGCTTCTGATATGTTCTCCCCTATTTATACCACACAAGAATAGAGGATTAAGGCATCTTAATGCATTAAAATCACCAAAAACCAAAACCACCACGTTGCTCTGCCCAAAAACACCAAAACGCCTATCTGAAACAACCGAAAACACCTTCAATTACTCTACAAACTCAACCCAGCCAAAACCTAACACTTCTATCCATTTTTAATCATCAAATAACATCCAAAAAGAACATAATTGCATCCTTATATCTCTAGAAACACCAAAACCACATTATCACCACAAAAACCCCAAATCTAGCAACCTAACAACGAGAGATCCAACTCATTTCGAGATTACTATGACAAAGCCTTTATTTCAACATCATTTAACATCCAATACATGTTTAAAATCAATCTCAAATTAACCAAAACAGTATCATTACCAAAATCTTAAGAAATCATATTTCAAGGTTTCATCTAACCATTTTCATCAAATAGATTATAAAACTTTATTAATAAATACAATTAGAGAGCCAAAAACTTGGGAATTTCATTAAAGAACCTTGATTAGAGGAGAGGAAAGAAAGATCACCTCTAACACAAGCTTTTTCCCTTGATTGGCAATGATTTAGATGAAAACCTTCAAGAAATCCATAGCTAGTTGATTAAGAAATCCATGAGAACCATTTAGAAATCAAGAGTGGGTGAAAAGAACTAAATCTCTTAAGATTTTAGTTATGAGAAAATAGTTTGGATGATGGGAAAGTTGTGAGAAAAAGTTAGGAGAAAAGTAGTTACGCAAGAAAATGTTTTAGCCTTTTAAAATACTTTTTTTAAAGCCCATTTAATAAATTAATTTATTAAATCTTTTAAAAATACTAAAACAAGGGAAAATGTTGATAATACCTTGGTGTAATAGCTCCCTAAATATTCTAAGTTTGGGCTCTCTTTCAAAACAATCCTTTAAAAGAGATTTTACATTTTTTACAAATTAGTCACTAAACCGAAATGTCAATCTTCCAAAAGTCATTTTCCAAAATTGACTTCACCAAACCTTTATATATATACATTTAGAGGATTTTAGGATTTTTTCCGAAAGTTTTACAACATCCCGAACCATGTTTTCCCTGAACCACTCTCGAACTAACCCAAATCTATAGCCTAGGTCCTACAAACCCCGAACCAACCATAAAAACTCCTAAGCCCAAAACCGGGGTGTTACACCTAGCGTTTCACCCTGCGGTGCACCGGTCTTGTTTGTGAAGAAGAAAGATGGCACGATGTGAATGTGTATAGATTATCGTCAATTGAACAAGTTGACAATCAAGAATAAGTATCCCTTGCCAATTTTTGATGATCTTTTTGATCAGTTTTTAAGGTGCTTCGGTGTTTTCCAAGATTGATCTGAGATCCGGATATTACCAGTTGAAGATAAAGGATGTTGATGTGCTTAAGACTACTTTTCGTACGAGGTACAAGCTTTATGAGTTTTTGGTGATGCCTTTTGGTTTGACTAATGCCCCTATGCATTTATGGACATGATGAATCGTGTGTTTCATGAGTTTTTGGATAGGTTTATGGTTGTGTTTATCGATGACATTCTTGTGTACTCTCGTACTGAGGAGGATCATGATAAGCATTTTCAGATCGCGTTGCAAGTTTTGTTGAATAATTAGTTGTATGCAAAGTTGAGCAAGTGCGAGTTTTGGCTTAAGAAAGTTGTTTTCCTTGGACATGTGGTATTGGCCAAAGGAATTCAGGTCGATACCCAAAAGGTTGAGGCACTGATAAATTTGAAGTCGTATAAGTCGGTCCATAAAGTGCGTAGTTTCCTTGGCTTGGCAGGATACTATCGTTGGTTTGTGGATGGTTTTTCAAGGACTATTGCTCCTTTGACAAAGTTGTTGAAAAAGGATGTTAAGTTTGAATGGATGTAGCTTAGACAACAAGCTTTCAAGAAGTTTAAGGAAGTGTTGAGGCAAGCTCCTATCTTGATTCAGACCGAATCGGGTAAAGAGTTTGTGGTTTATAGTGATGCGTCCTATGTTGGTTTGGCATGTGAGTTGATGCGGGAGGGTTGAATGGTAGCTTATGCATCTTAGCAGTTGAAGGTGCACAAGTGTAATTACCCTACCCATGATATCGAGTTTGCTGCGGTGGTGTTTGCCTTGAAAAATTGGAGGCATTACCTTTTATGGTGAAAAGTGTACAATTTACACGGACCACAAGAGTTTGAAGTACTTGATGTCCCAAAAAGAGTTGAATCTTAGGCAACGATGGTGGTTGGAGTTTCTTAAAGATTACGATTTGACGATTGAGTACTATCTGGGGAAGGCTAATGTTGTAGATGATGCCTTGAGTAGAAATGTGGTTATAGAGTTGAGGGTGATGTTTGCTCATTTAGTATATCGCGAGATGGTGGTTTGGTGGCTTAATTGCAAGTGAAACCCTTGTTGGTAGAGTGGATTAAGGAGAAGCAGTTGTTGGATGATTTATTGGTACCACATGTGCAAGACATTGCGGAAGGAAATCCAATAGACTTTTGTTTCAATGATGATAGTGTTTTGTGCTTTCAGATTCAAATAGTTGTGCCGGAGGATATTTACTTGAGGCCCACTATTTTGACTGAGGTGCATAGTAGTCCCTTTGCCATACATCCTGGTAGTACAAAGATGTATCGTGGGTTAAAGGATGAGTACTATTGGGTTGGTTTAAAGAAAGATGTGGCTGATTTTGTAAGTAAGTGCATGGCTTGTCAGCGTGTTAGAGCTGAGCATCAATTTCCTTCTGGATTGTTGCAACCATTGAAGATACCGGAATGGAAATGGGAGAGAATCACCATTGAATTCGTGACGGGTTTGCCTTTGACACCATCCAAGAAGAATTCAATTTGGGTGATTTTTGATCGC
This sequence comes from Hibiscus tridactylites, assembly GCA_958450335.1. NCBI lineage: Eukaryota > Viridiplantae > Streptophyta > Magnoliopsida > Malvales > Malvaceae > Hibiscus > Hibiscus tridactylites. Next base: position 57,361,005 of record OY288267.1, on the reverse strand, counting down.
TTTACGAAGTGTGGACATTTTCTGGCGGTGCATACAACGTATACGTTAGACATGTTGGCGAATTTGTACATCTCGGAGATTGTGAAGTTGCATGGGGTGCCTAAGTCTATTGTTTTGAATCGAGATCTACATTTAACATCGAGGTTTTGGGAGTGTCTACATCAAGCATTGGGTACGTGCTTGAATTTCAGTACTTCGTATCATTCGCAGACGGATGGTCAGTCTGAATGAGTTATCCAAGTGTTGGAGGATATGTTGAGGTGTTGCAGCATTGATTTCTAAGTTTCTTGGGAGAAAAAGTTACCTTTGGTTATATTTGCCTACAATAACATTTATCAAGCGAGCATTCAAATGGCTTCTTATGAGGCTTTGTATGAAAGGAAGTGTAGAACGCCTCTTTGTTCGCCAGAAGTGGGGCAGAAGTTTGTCTCATTGCCTAATGTGTTAAACGGCACTACGGAAAAAGTGAAGCTCATTAGTGAGCGATTGAAAGCGGCTTCGGATCGGCAAAACTCTTATGCGGATTTGAAGCGTAAGGAAGTTGAGTATGCGGTAGGTGATAAGGTGTTTTTGAAGGTTTCACCTTGGAAAAAGGTGATAAGATTTGGCCCGAAAGGTAAGTTGACTCCGAGGTTTATTGGACCGTATGAGGTTCTTGAGCGTGTTGGACCTATTGCTAATAAGTTAAGGTTGCCTCCCGAGTTGGAGAAGATACATAATGTTTTCCTTGTATCCATGATTCGGAGGTATAGATCAGACAACAAGGTTCGTCGTGGTAAGACCATTGAGTTGGTCAAGGTCTTGTGGTGACATCGTGGTGTAGAGGAAGCCACGTGGGAAAGGAAGGATGACATGAAGAAGTGATTTCCTTATCTCTTTCCATAAGGTAAAAATTTCAAGGATGAAAATTCCTATGTGGGGGAGAGTTGTAACGCCCCAATTTTGGGCTTAGGAGTTAGCCGGGTTCGACTAAACGGTTCGAGTGAACCGGTTCGAGCGAGTTAGGCTAGTTTCGGTAATAGTTTGAAATAAATGGTTTTTGAGGGAGATAAGATATGGAAAAATATTTTAAAATCTTAAAATAATGTTTTGAAGGTTTTTGAGAGTTCACATTGATAAAATTGGACTGGTTTAATTAGTATTTTGAAAACGGTGACTAAATTGTAAAAATTACATAATATGTTTTAATGACTAAAATGAAGAGAATCAAGGCTTAGAATCTTTAAGGAGCTATTACACCAAGGTGTTATCAGCCTTTTTCCTTGTTTTCTTATTTTTAATAGATTTAATAAATTGATTTATTAAATGAGTTTTAATAAAAACGATTTAAAAGGCTAAAACATTTTCTTACGTAACTACTTTTCTCCTAACATTTTCTCTCAACTTTCCTATCAGCCAAACTATTTTCTCATCACTAAAATTTCCAGAGATTTATCTCTTTTCACCCACTATTGATTTCTAAATTGTTCACATGGATTTCCACATCAACTAGCTATGGATTTCTTGAAGGTTTTCATCTAAATCATTGCCAATCAAGGGAAAAAGCTTGTGTTAGAGGTGATCTTTCTTTTCTCTCTAATTGTTTTTGTTAATAAGGTTTTATAATCTTTTTGATGAAAATGGTTAGATCACGCTTTGAAAGATGATTTCTCAAGATTTTCGTAAAGGTACCTTTTTTGGTTAATTTGAGACTAATTTTAATAATATTTTGGATGTTAAATGAGTTTGAAATAAGGGTTTTATCATAGTAATCCCGAAATGAGTTGGATCTCTAGTTGTTAGGTTTCTAGATTTGGGTTTTTGTGGTGATAATGTGGTTTTGGTGTTGCTGGAGATATAAGGATGAAATTAGGTTGTTTTTCGATGTTAATTGATGACTAAAAAATGATGGAGGTGTTAGGTTTTGGCTGGGTTGAGTTTGTAGAGTAATCGAAGGTGTTTTCGGTTGTTTCGGATAGACATTTTGGTGTTTTTGGCCAGAGCAACGTGGTGGTTTTGGTTGCTGGTGATTTTAATGAATTGAGATGCATTAATCCTCTGTTCTTGTATGGTATAAACATAGGAGAACGTATCAAAAGCAATCGATGAAGTTTCGGGAGCTTCAAAAGCTTGATTATGCTTCGGCAAAGCAAGTGAGGCGTTGTGAGTGAGTGGAATCAGTTTAAAAGTTTTTGAAAGATTTGAAAGCAAGGTTTGGGGGTTTAAATTAAGCTTAAAACACTAATCTAAGCTTTAAAGTAAGTTTGAGATGTTTCACTCTCGTTTCTCGGTTTTTATCCCATTGATTTTTATGATCATGCTCATGTTTTGAAGTTAGATGTAAACCTACTATTTTATGCATGTTTTGAGAAATGATTTGATGACTTATATGATCCCATGAGATAGAATTATGATTTTGAAAAGATAAAGCTTATTGAGAAAATGATATGCTTTAATTGTGCTTTTGAAATGGGATGAGAATGGTTTATGTTTATGCATTGAAAAACAGTAGGTGAATGATGTTTAAAAGTGTATATTGGCATGAGATGAGATTACTTTTACCGGATATAATTGGTCGACCAGTAGGATGTGAAGTGCACTATAATATACAAAATTTGTACGTGCTCGTTGGTTCTGACAATGGGGGTAGTGTCATCATGTTCCAAAGTTAGAGTGTGGTGATGAGAGATTCCACCACGGTAGGTCTTGATGATGAGAGATTCCATCAAGCTTTGTGGCGATGAGAGTTATCGCCATGAGATTTTGGTGATGTGTGGTTTTGCTTTGAGATTGTACATTTGGGTTAATGCATGAGATAGACGGTACATGTGGTTTTAATGATGTGGTTTTATCTTTGAAAATGATTTCAAGCTTGAGATAGATTGAGCATGATGTGATAGAGTTTTCTACTTGAGAAATGGTTTTAAAATGCATTGTTATTGTTGGTTTGTTTTGAGCATCCCTCACTAGGCATTCTTGCTTACGCTATCCTTTCCCGACAATGCAGAGAAATAGCATATTTTGGGCAGCAAAGAAGCAAGAAGGAACCAAGGAGTGAGACTTAGCTCAAGTATGGTTTTATGTTTACCTATTAGTAATAATTGGCAATGGGAGGATGCCTTTATGTTTTGGGAGAGTGTGTTTTGAAACTCCCTGTTTTGTGGCAAGTTTGGATGCCCTTGATGACTTGTAAATGGCCTTTACTTGTTGATATTTGCCTTGGTATGTGTTTTGGCTCTTGAGTGGTCATTTTTCATAGGTAGCATGCCTATAGATTTCCTTAATGCATATTGCCATGCTATGATGTTGAAATTACCATGTATGGTGGAGGTTTGATGCTTAGATAATTTGTATGCATGTTGGAATGATTTTGATTGGATTAAAGTATGAAAACCAGGAAAAAGTGTCATTACAGGCCCAGGTGTTCGGTATGCCTAAGGCTGTACCGAAACACTGAGCTTGAATTGGCCTTGGGGTTTCAAATCAGAGACAAGTGTTTCGATACGGGCTCCTTCAGGTTGGCTACTAGAATCACGTGTTCCGAAACACCATAGAGGGTGTTCCGATACGAGCCTGAGCTTCGAGATGGTTGAACCTATTCTGAAACGGGTGTTCCGATACAAAGTCACCACTACCAAAACACCCAACTGCTAAGTTTGTTATTGAAATCTTTTGAAATTCTGTTTCTTTACGTTTTAGTCCCTAGATGTTGTGGATGCAATTAAATGAGCTTGGATGATTGTTTTAAGCTGAGTTTTGACAGAGAGGCATGTAATGGGACTAATTAAAGGTTGGTAACTTAAAATGGAGTAAGTTCCTATAATTAGTTAAAATTACGAAATGTTCCCTAAAATGTGTTTGTATTCAATTGAGTCTCGAATCGTTGTCTTATCGAGATGCAAATTGTTCCGCTGTGAAGTTGATCACTTAGGATAATGATGAGCATCTAGACAAGAAAAAATGAAAAAACATGGTCGTTTATTGGGGTAAACTTCCTGGTTTACCTCAATATTCCCCGCGTGACTCGTTTGATCCGGTCTTTCGTCCAGACCGGGTTTAGGGGGTTACAAATGTGGCCTTGGAAAATGGTTTTAATGCACTGATGGTGTTTTGTTTTTGAGCAGTCCTCACTAAGCCTCGTGTGCTTACGCTCTCATTTGTCCATCAATGTAGATAATTGAGGTTTTGGAGGCAACAAGTAGCAAGGGATTCCAAGAGACTTCGTTTAAGAAAGTATGTTTCGGTTTAGACTAAAGTAGTAAGGGCAATGGGGGATCCATTATGTTTTTGGGAGACTTTGTGCAAACTCCCTTTTTAGCAAGTTTTATATGCAGTTTTAGACTTGTAAATGGCCTTTGGTATTTGGTTTATGCTTGGTTATGCATTTCGGTATCTTGCTTGACTTATTTTCTAGATTGCATGCCTATAGTTGACTTATGTTGCTACATCCATGGAATGATGTTGATCATGCTTAGAATGATTGAAGACTGATGTTTGAATATGTGAGATATAAATTAGAACCATGCTTGGCAGTCTATGGTTGCTTAAAAGTGAGAAAAACCAGCAAAAATGTGACATTTCACGTCAAGTGTTTCGATACGCCTAAGGCTGTATCGAAATGGTGTCTCTGGATTATGCATGGGGTTTCAAAACAGGGCATGGTGTATCGGAACATGCTTGGTTTGGTTTGGCTACTGGAATTTGGTGTACCGAAACGCTTTAGAGGGTGTTTTGATATGGGCCCATGTTCCGAAACACTTGGATTTGTTTTTAAATAGGGTGTCTTGATACAGGAGAATGTGTATCGAAACACCCTGTTGTTAAGTTGGTTATTTGTAACGCCCTGGTTTTAGGCCTAAATGTTTTAAACATCGGATCAGACCGGTCGAAAACGGTTCAACTCGCGTAAAGTGATTTAAGGAAATCAAGGATCGGGATAGGATAAAAATGTGGTAAAAGTTGCTAAAAATCTCTTAAAATATGTTTAAGAGGTTGGTCAAATCAATTTTACAAAAAGAGTTTCATAAATGGGACATTTCGAGTAGTGACCAAATTGTAAAGTTTCAAAACTGTGGAAAATGTGATTTTTAAAGAAGCCAAATTCATAGAATCTTTAGGGGGCTTTATGGCAATTTAACCTTTCCTTAATATGACATGTTTTAAAATGGCTTTGATTAAATAGCTTTAATTTGTTTTTATTTTAATTAATTAATTTGGTGGTTAATGTGAGATTCCATCACGTAACTACCATCTTCTCCTCATTTTCAGCCAAACACTATTTTCATTCATTTCTCTCCAGAATTCTTTTCTCCCAAACACTCTCTTAATATCTCTTAAACAATTTTCAAGAAATCCTTTCAAGTTCTTCAAGATTTTGCTAAGGAAAACTTGTTTATCATTGAGGAAAGCAAGGATTAGAGGTAAATCCCATTCTCAACCTCTAATCAAAGTTGTTTATTGAAATTCTCAAGATATTTGGCTTCTAATTAATGATTTTTGTTGAGTTTTCATTATAGTTTTGATCGGATTTATATTGTTAAGCTCTATTGTGGATTGATTTTAATTGAGTTTTAAGTTGTTTAATATGTTGAAATGAAGTTTTGATAACATAGATCCCGAAATCCTTGAGATCCTTGAGTTTCTTGTTAGCTTTAAGTGAGTTTGTGAGGTGAGATGGTGGAATCTTGTTCGCTGGAGGTTAAGGATGGGTTAGGTTGATTATTAGATGTGTTTTGATGTTTATAATGAATTGGAAGTTATGTATGTTGGCTGGGTTTGGTTTAGGAAGCAATCGATTGAGTTTTCGGTTGTTTCATATGGGTAAATTTGTGTAGTTTGGGTGAGCAACGAGTTTGTGAATTGTTGCTGGTGTTAAATGCATTTTAATGCATTTAGATATCTGTTTTGATGTTGGGAAAATAGGGGATCTTGATTTGGGAGTAAACTAGGCATTGTTGGAGGCTCCGAAGAGTATTTTTCGTGTCGACGAGCAAGGCTTCGCGTATCTGTGAGTGGAAATGGATTTTCCAGCTTTATAACGCTTTGAGCGTGGTCTTGGGAGCTTAGTGTAAGTTTGAAACACTTAGCTAAGCTCAAGAGTAAGTGATTCGAAAGTCTCTCTCAGAAATGTGATATGTTTTGATGAAAAATACTTGAGTTAATTATGGTTTTGATTACTGTTTTAAAACATGTTCGAAGCATGATTAATGCTGGATTTGAATGCCATTGTGTTAAGGATGCACTAGGTAAGTGATCCTTGGTTTTATGTGATAAATTCATATAATGTTAAGCATGGTTATGCTTGTGGTAATGGCATTGTATTTATGCTTGTAAAACATTGGATTATTGATGTTAAATGATTATATTGGCAAGTGTTGAAAGTGGTTTTTGGTTCTAGTAATCGGATATAGTTAGCCGACTATAGGATTGGGTGCACCGTGAATAAAGACGCCTTGGATGTCGAGGGGCTGTGATTGTGCCGTAATCTCCATCCAAGTACCCTAACGATTGAGGCTAAGATCACAATGATGGATGGTTTAATCCCGTGTGTGAATCTTATGGTTGTGTCCCTCACTCTTGTTAGTGGAATTATACAACTACCGATGAGCGATGTGAGGGGTTGTGATTGTGCCATTAATCTCCATCGCGGGTGTTTAGGGGTTGTGATTGTGCCATGTAACTCCACCTTGTGTAGCCCGGTAGTATGTATGAAGCGTGTGGGACAACGCTTGTAATCCGCGTATCCGATTGTGTCATTTGAGTTGGTTATGGCTTGGTTTGAGAAATGATCACTTGTAAGCCAATATAATGATGATGACTAATGGTTAAGCATGATATGCTTGTGATTATGCTAGAATTCATGTGATGCTTGGTAAAGCATGAGCAAAGGTTTATTTGTTGTTTTAAAATGATGCATAAGAGCATGTGTTTTAAAATGTGCAATGATGTCTTGAAAGGGCATGTTTTATGTAAAAGCATGTGTTGATAATAATGTTTTTCCATTTGTGTGAAATGCATTGATGAATGTTGTTTAGCGATCCTCACTAAGTTTTGTGCTTACGCTCATTTGTTTCATCAATGCGGAGAATTAGGCATTTGAGGTAGCGAGTAAGCAAGGGGAATCCAAGCACTTTGGTCTAGCAAAGTATGTGGTTTTTCTTTTGTGTAATAAGAGGCAATGGGTGGGATTTATACTCTTGGTTGATTGAGGATGTTAATTATTACGTTGTTCATATGTGGTTTGGTATTTTGAGTTGTAATTGCTCTTTGAGGTTTCATTGATGCATGATTGTGGCTTTTAGTTTTTGAATGGTTTTAAAGACTACGAATCATGCCTACATATCTAATGCTTGCTTGAATGATGCTATGTTTTAGCTCGTACTTCGTAATGTTGACCTTTGATACTTATATGTGTAGTATGTATGTTGTGGCATGTTTTGGAATGTTTTCGGGGGTGTTTATGAGTGAAAGACCAGCAATTTGTGTAGTTGCGGGGAAAGGCGTATCGGAATGCCCTTACCTGTTTCGAAACAGTGGCCTGGAATGGCCATGGGGTTTCGGAACAGGTAGGAATGTTCCGAAACGATTTGCTAGTGGAAAGGGGTGTTTCGATACGGGTTTCAGAATGCACCCGAGTATTGAAACGGTCAACCTAGTTTTGAAATGACCGTTCCAATACAGGGCCTTGTATTTCGAAACACCCAACCGTCGGTGTTGATTTTGAATTGTTTCAGGTTTCTATTTCTTATGTTTTAGTCCTTGTGTCTTGAATGCTTAATTAAATGAGTTTGGATGTCCCGTTTAAGATGAATTTTGACATGATGGCTTATTATATGTTTAATTTTGGATTGGTAACTTTAAAACTTGTTTATTCTTCAAATTTCAGGAAATTTACAAATTACTCCCTAAAAGACGACCGTATGCAATTGAACCCCTAAATGAGCTCCGTTCGCTGTATCGCTTCCGCTAAAGTGTTTTTCTATTAATATAGGTTAACAATGTGCATCTAGAAAGGTTAAAAAGAAAAAAAGGGTCGTCAATTGTAACCACCTTAGTCCGGCCTAGACGCCCGACCAGAACTACGAAGATTACACAGGGAAAACCAAAGTCAATTCGGAAGTCAACCTCGATTAATGACCCTTTTTTCTTTTTATCTTATCTAGATGCACCTTATTAACCTACGTGATTAGCAAAGCATTTCAGCCGAAGCGACACAGCGAACGAAGTTCAAACGGGGGTTCAATTACATAGAACATCTTTTAGGGACTAAAACGTAAATTTCCAGAATTTAGAGGACTTAAGAAGATGAAATGTTACCAATCCAAAATTATACTTATAATAAACCAACATGGTAAATTTCAATTTAAAAAGATCAACCAAACCCATTTAATTAAACACATAAGGTTCAGGGACCAAAATGCAAGAAACAGAAACTTGAAATAATTCAAATTCAAACTTCAGCGGTCACGTGTTCCGAAACGCATAGACCTGTACCGGAACGGTCGTTTCGAAACCAGGTTGATTGTTTCGATACTCGGGTGCGTTTATAGACCCGTATCAAAACACCCCATTCTAGTAGAAAAATCGTTTCAGTACGTCCCCACCCGTTCCGAAACCTCATGGCCATTTCGGGCCTCTATTCCGAAACAAGCAAGGGCGTTCCGATACGCCTTGCCCTGCAACAGCAGATTATGCTGGTTCTTCACATCTTTCCATGTTCGATTACATCCCAAAACATGGCACAACATACATACAACATATTTATGCAACAAGGATCATCCGTATAAGGCCAAAGCTAAAGCTTAGCATCAATCATGCAAATAATGAAACTATAGGCATGCTCCCTAGTCCACCAAAGTCATACAAAGAAAAAATCAACATTTAAACATTAATCAATCCATAAAGGCCATTTACAACTCAAGGACCAACAACCAAACATGCCTAAAGTAAAAAGGAACATCCACAACCATCCAAGAGTATAAATTCCCACCCATTTCCTCTTATTAAACCAAAGTAAAGCCACATACTTTGCTAAAACAAAATGCTTGGATTCCCTTGCTTGTGTGCTGCCTCAATCTCCTAATTCTCTACATTGATGAAACAAATGAGCGTAAGCACAAAGCTTAATGAGGATCGCTAAACAACATTCATCAATGCGTGCCACATGACTAGTAAAACCACCACTTTTCAACACATGCCTTTTCATAAAACATGTCTTCTCAAGACATCAATGCACCTTATAAATACATGCTCATATGCAACATTTTAAAACAGCAAATAAACCTTTTCTCATGCTTTACCAAGCATCTCATGCATTCTTGCATCATTTACAAGCATTCCATGCTTCACATTAATCATTAACATTATATTGGCTCACAAGTGATAATCCATAAACCATACCACAAAAGACACAATCGGATACGCGGATAACAAGCGTTGTCCCCCACGCTTCATACACAGTACCGGACTATACAAGGCTCACACATGAGAATAACCCTCCATCGTTGTGATAATCGTGGTGGAGTATAGCGGTACAATCACAACCCCTCAACACCACTAATCGGTAGTTGTATAATTCCACTAACGGGAGCACGGGACACATAACACAAGATCCACACACGGGATTAACATCCATTGTTATGATCTTAACCTCAATCGTTAGGGTACTTGGATGGAGTATACGGTACAATCACAACCCCTCGACATCCAAGGCAACTTTATTCACGGTGCACCCAACCCTATAGCTGGCTAACTATATCCGATTAACACAACCAAACACCATTTCCATCACTCGCCAATATAATCATTTAACCTCATTAATCCACTTTTTTACAACCATAAACACAATGTCATTTCCACAAGCATATCATGCTTAACATCACATGCATTTAACACATGAAAACCAAGGATCACTTACCTAGTGCATCCTTAACATAATGGCATTAAATTCCAGCAACATTCATGCTTAAAGCAGTAAACAAATCCACAGTAAACAGTAAACAATTTCACAAGATTTTGATCTCCAATCAAAACTATAATGAAAACTCAACAAAAATTAGTATTTAGAAGCCAAATATCTTGGGAATTTCAATAAAGAACTTTGATTAGAGGTTGAGAACGTGATTTACCTCCAATCCTTGCTTTCCTCAATGAATGACAAGTTTTCTTTAGCCAAATCTTGAAAAGCTTGAAAGGATTTCTTGAGAATTGATTAGGAAATGTTAGGAGAGTGTTTGTGAGAAAACATTTCTGGAAAAAGATGAATGAAAGTAGTGTTTGGTCGAAAATGAAAAGAAGTTGGTAGTTATGTAATTGGAAATCTCTAAATAACTACCTAATTTAATTAATTGAAGTAAAACCAAATAAAACCATTTAATTAAAAACCATTTAAAGCACATGTCATATTAAGGAAAGGCTAAATTGCCATAAGCCCCCTAAAGATTCTAAGAATTTGGCTTCTTCTTTAAAAATCACAATTTCCATAGTTTTGAAACTTTACAATTTGGTCACTACTCAAAATGTCCCATTTCCGAAATTCGTTTTGTAAAATTGACTTGACCAACCTCTTAAACATATTTTAGAGGATTTTAGCAATTTTACCATATTTTTATCCTATCCCGATCCTTGATTTCCTTAAATCACTTTACGTGATTGGAACCATTCTCGATCGGTCCGATCCGATGTCTAAAACATCTAGGCCCAAAACCAGGGCGTTACAACTCTCCCCCACTTAGGAAATTTCAACCTCGAAATTCTTACCTGATGGAAAGAGGTGTGGAAACTACCTAAGCATTTCCACCTTGCTTTCCCACGTGGCATCCTCAACTCCTCGATGTCGCCACAACACCTTCACAAGCTTTATCGTCTTGCCACGAAGAACTTTGCTACTCACATCCAGAACCTTCACTGGTTCCTCATCATACGATAGATCCAGATTCAACTCTATCGCCTCAACAGGCATCACATGCGAAGGATCTGATCTGTACCTTCGTAACATAGAGACATGAAACACATCTTGTATCTTCTCCAACTCCGCAGGCAATCTAAACCGATATGCCACAGGACCAATACACTCCACAATCTCATAAGGTCCAATGAACCTTGGGCTAAGCTTACCCTTACGCCCAAATATCATCACCTTCTTCCAAGGTGATACTTTCAAGAACACACGTTCGCCAACCGCGAATTCAATCTCTTTACGCTTCAGGTCCGCGTAAGACCTTTGCCTATCTGATGCTGCTTTCAAACGCTCACAAATGAGCTTCACCTTCTCGGTGGTTCCCTTTAGCATAGCTGGCATCGAGATCAACTTTTGCCCAGCTTCTTCCCAACAGAGAGGGGTTCTAAACCTTCTCTCATACAAAGCCTCGTATGGAGCCATTTGAATACTTGCCTGGTAACTGTTATTATACGCAAACTCAACCAACGGCAAGTGCTTCTACCAAGAACCCTGATAATCTATCATGCAGCATCTCAACATGTCCTCAAGCACTTGGATCACACGTTCCGACTGTCCATCCTTCTGAGGATGATAAGAAGTACTGAAATTCAACCGTGTATGCAAGGCTTGATGCAAACATTCCCAAAATCGCGCTGTAAACCTCAGATCCCTATCCGACACTATAGACTTTGGCACACAGTGCGACCGCACAATCTCAGCTATGTACAACTCAGCCAACTTATCCAAGGTATATGTAGTATGCACAGGCAGAAAATGTGCACACTTCGTAAGCCGATCCACAATCACCCAAACTGGATTTTTCTTTGACCGTGACAAAGGCAATCCAAACACAAAATCCATGGTGATTCTTTCCCACTTCCATTGTGGGATTTTCAAAGGCTACAACAACCCAGAAGGAACCTGATGTTTAGCCTTCACTCACTGGCACACCATGCACTTACTAACGAACTCAGCCACATCTGTTGCGTGTAAAAGTGTCTATCGCAATTGAGTGCAAGTGTACACGTCGCAAGTAATAAAGTGATACTAGAGTATCGGATATCGTCTCCACAGGGACTGGGCTAACCCTTTCCTTCGCTATCTGCACAAGGGGAAAAGAATAGATTAAGATATTGTCACGAAAATAATAAAGAATACTGGAAAATAAAAGTAGAGAAATTAAGATAGAGAGAATGGGCTGGTATTGAATTGCTCAGTAGTGCAGGTATTACAGTGCTTAGGAAATCCAGTTCTGTCGTCGCGCCCGTCGCCGACAGCACTTGTCGCGGCGGCTGTCCGTTGGCTATCGCGGTAGCAAACACAACAACTCCGTACTTCAAGTTTGGCAAGAATCCCTGATCTGCCTTGGCCTATCCCTAGGTCCAAGTCTATCGATGATCACGTCTTGATGATACCTCCCGGCGTGAATCGAAGGATGAACACCGATATGTATGAATTCTTCTTTAGCCACTTAACCTTGCCCTATCCCTAGGCACAAGATAGTTCAACTATAAACTAGAGAACTTGCTCTTATTTCTTTCGTATACTTAACTCTCCCGATGCTAAGTAAATGGATAACCTCACAATGCTCTCCCGATGCTCTTGCAAGATATTAATAACCAAAATAAGAGAACTTGAAGTTTATTTTATTGAACTGAAAATTCCTAAAACAAAACAACCCTTGCAACTACTTTACAAATCAACCCGTGGCCCTAGGGGGGTTTTAGAACATGTCGACGGCGGGTAAACGGCGGAGGGTTTTTGGTTGTCGGTTATGGGGTATTATGTGGGGGTTATCTCCTAGGTTAAAATACATGCCCTTATATAAGCTTTGGGCTCAAGTTATCTAAGGTAATAAGGATTACAACTTTAATTAAAAGTATGATTCTAATAAAGACTTAATCTTCAAGGATCCTACTTTTCAGCCGTCCTCCTTGTTTCTTGGGATTTTCTCTCCTTGAACTTTCGCTTGACATATCTTTTGATTCGGGGCTTGGAAAAATATTTGGCTTTCACACGACAGACGAGCAGAATTTTCTCTATCTATCGAGGTCCACTTTGCTTTTTCTCTCTGCAAAACTGCTGTCACGGCAGCTCCATGGCAGCATCGTCCTCTTTATCTGCTCATTCAGTTCAGCTCTTCTACTTCTCTGCTCTGCGCCCGCCTTCTCTGTCTACTATGGAAGCAACTTGCTGTCATCCTCTGCTATCACGGCAGCTTCCTGGCAGCATCATCCTCTTCATCTGCTTGTCCAGTTCAGCTATTCTGCTTCTCTGCCCCGCGCCTGCCTTCACCGTCTACGACGGCGGCAACCTGCCCAAAAACAACCATTTTTAGTAGAATCTGTGCCTTTTATATATTTGTGATGTTTTGCTGTAAACTGACCTAAATGCAATGAAATGGTGCTTGAATGCAGCAGAAATACGGGTTAAAAAGGGTGTAAATAATAGAACTTTTACACACTCAACACACCCCTAACTCAAGTTTTTGCTTGCCCTCAAGCAACTAAGAACTAAAAGAAAAAGAAATTTTTGTTTTGGCTTTCAAACAATGAGCTTTCCCTTACCCGTCGTTCATTCCCTGTGGCGGCAGCAACCTGTCGGATAATTTAGGATCTGTCCGGAATCTCCCTATAGTCCTCGTACAGTGTGTGCATGCTTTGTGAACAGTTATATGCCAAGACTCTCTTAGTTTCACTAAAATAATCAACTCTTAACTCGAATTTTTATGCCAAAGTTTATCTTTTTTTTTGAAGGCACATTTTTATGCTTCTTTGATTTCTTTATTTTGACTCGATTTCTAAAGTTTTACTAGAGCCAGTTTTAGGCACCTCTAGTTTGCTTCCTAGAGCCAGTTTCGGGCACCTCTAGGTTTTTGAGTCTCTTTTGCTAAACTTCTTTCCTAGAGCCAGTGTTAGGCACCTCTAGGGGCTATTAAAGTACTAAGCTTCCTATTCTAGTTTGGCTAAAAGAAATCTAAGCAGTATAACAGTCACAATGGTGTTTAAGTTTACAGAACTATAGAAAGGCTCTAAACTTCTCCTTAAACTATCCTAAAGATGCTGCCACGACAGAGCTGTCACGACAGGCAAGTTCAGTTCACAATTTTCAGCCAAAAAATTTTTGTTTTTTTTTTGAGAAAAGTACTAAGTAAAAGACACAAAATTTAACTAAGATGTACTCCATGAATATGGAGGGTTGCCACCCCCAAACTCGAGGGTTGCATTGCCCTCAATGCAAATGAAAAAATAAAAATAAAAACATATGAAGGCAGTACATCACAAAATATATATGGCAGGCAGCAATAAGAAGATAAGAAACTTAAATTTTAATCATTGTCTTCACTGCTGCTGCTGAGGCGGATCTGGCGGCGGGTTCTAGTCCGCGGGGCGGGCTGGGGTGGTTGTTGTACAACCTGAATATCAGAGCTGCTGCCGCTGCTGCTGCTGGCCCTTGGCAGAGTTTTCTTATCTGCCATTCTTTTCTGCCTCTTTACCGGTGTAAATTCCTTCGACAGGTTCCTCTGAATAGAGGGTTCAATGTCACTGTCTGCCCAGACGGAGGAGGAAGAGAATCCAGCAACAAAGGCAGCAAGGTCATCCGAGGGTACTGGTCGCTTTGTTCCTCGAGCAGATGTTTCGGCATGGGTGCTGCCGGCTGCCGTCGGGGCAGGTGATGAAAGGCTTGAGGCCCAGATTCTTTGCCTTTGGAGTATAAATGAGGCCTCGTTCTTCCCACAGATCTCTGGTTGCAAAGGACTGTGGGGGAGTTGCTGCCGCCGAGGAAGTAGAGGCAGCATTACGGCGGGTTTTTTCTGGAAGACATGTTAGTGCAAGGGTTGTGAAAAGTAATTGAAAGCAAATGAAAACTAAAGATGGAGAGCAAGTAAGAAAAGAAGAATTGAGTGAAAATGAAAATAAAACGGAATTTTATAGAAAAAAAAAATTGCTGCCTGTTGAAGTTGTAACGACAGGCGTAAATAACGGGGCGGCTGTCGAGCTTTAGCGTGTCTGATGCGTTTGACAAACGTTTTCGCGTCTGTCACGCGTCTGCTACATGTTTCTGCGTCTGTCGTGACAGCATGGTGACAGCCTGTCTTCTCTGTGTCTGCCACGGCAGGTGGATCGACAGGCTGCAATATTGGGCGTTGTTGGGCTGATGGATGGATGGTGGGCTGAGTTCACTTCTCCTGTCCCTCTTGACTCCTTTATTTCCTATAAAAACATTATTAAAATAGAGTAAACCTTATTTCCTAATAAATAATAATAATAAAACAAATAAAAATAAAAGTTAAGTTAAGTTAGGGATGCCATGTGGGGCATCTCCTAAGGTAACCACTTCATGTATTCATGGGGCTCTAGTCCCCTGATAATGCTTGAGGCGTCGTTTCCGGTACTTCTTGAAGTCCATCTGTACCCTCCATCTGGTGATTATTCTCATGTTGGGGGCTCCTTTCTTTCTCTTCCCTTTGTAGTCCATGAAGTCCTCCCTTCTTGGTAATGTTTCTGAGGGAATGAATATATGATTAGAAATAATCAAATTGACATTCGGCCACAAACTTATCTTGTTTTCGTTGAATGTTGTTGTGGTTGAATGTATCCCTTGCTGTCGTGTCTGCTGCTGCGGCAGGCAGTTATTTTGACAGTTTTTTATCAGGTTACTTTGCAGGTCAATGGGACATTGGTAGGTGCCATCACTCTTTATACCAAATTCTGTTGACCACTCTTAGATCTCCATCAGTAGAGACTTTGATGATTCTATGTCCGCCGGCTTTGGTTCCTCAAATGCCTGCAATGGAATTGGTGAGTTTTCATATAATTCAAAAGGTTCGCTTATTACCTGCTCATATTCCATCGGCGAGGCATTGTCATTGGGTAGCTCTTCTAGGTGGTCGTTCGAGTGCCATGACAGGGATGGATGTGTGCAATCTTGGTCAGGCATAATCGAGGTGGTGGGTTGAGAATTTGCCTCTAATGTGGTTGCTGCTTCAGCATCAGTTGCTGTCGAGGCGGCAGTTGCTGTCGAGGCGGCTGTTGCTGTCGAGGCGGCTGTTGCTGTCAAGGCGGCAGTTTCTGCCGAGGTGGCAGTTGCTGTCGAGGCGGCAGTTGCTGTCGAGGCGGCAGTTTCTACCGAGGCGGCAATTGCTGTCGAGGCGGCAGTTTCTGCCGAGGCGGCAGTTTCCGCTTTGACTGGAGTTTCTGCCTCAGAAGTGGTTGCTGTCGTGACATTCTCTTGAATTTCACTCAGCGTTGTCGCGGTGTTGCTCCATTCCGGCTCCTCGATCATTGTCATGGCAAGTTGTTGCTCAGACTCATCATATGTTGGGTATTCCTTCACATGGGCATCCTCGTCATCTTGCCTCAGGATTTCAGGTTCATCTGTGGCATGAGTGAGGACTGGTCTGCTCAAGAGTTCATCCATCTTGGCGATACTTGCGTCCATAGAAACCGACACTTCTTGAGTGAGTGCCATGAAGGCTTGCAGTGTGTCTTCTATGGATTTTGACTGCTCTTGAGGATGATGACATTGCCAGGGCAGGTCGGGTTTTATAGCAAAATTGTTATGGTATAAAAAATTTTGGGGGTTTCGATCGTACCATAAAAAATTTTGCTGCTGCGGCATCGGCATTTGCTGCCCCTGTTGCTGTCGTGGCAACATATCTTTACGGTAATTGCAAGAACTTTCCAACATCAACTCTCGAATGGTTTTTCCTGGCATGTTGATGCCCTTGAACCTGTATTTTCACCTGAGTTTTTTTTGTTAAAAAAATAAAAATAATAAAAAAATAAAAATAAAAAAAATAAAAAATAAAAATAAAAGAAAAGTGCAGAAGCTAGGGTAAGAGTGTGTTGCCAGTCCCCGGCAACGGCGCCAAAAACTTGTTGCGTGTAAAAGTGTCTATCGCAATTGAGTGCAAGTGTACACGTCGCAAGTAATAAAGTGATACTAGAGTATCGGATATCGTCTCCACAGGGACTGGGCTAACCCTTTCCTTCGCTATCTGCACAAGGGGAAAAGAATAGATTAAGATATTGTCACGAAAATAATAAAGAATACTGGAAAATAAAAGTAGAGAAAATAAGATAGAGAGAATGGGCTGGTATTGAATTGCTCAGTAGTGCAGGTATTGCAGTGCTTAGGAAATCCAGTTCTGTCGTCGCGCCCGTCGCCGACAGCACCTGTCGCGACGGCTGTCCGTTGGCTATCGCGGCAGCAAACACACCAACTCCGTACTTCAAGTTTGGCAAGAATCCCTGATCTGCCTTGGCCTATCCCTAGGTCCAAGTCTGTCGATGATCACGTCTTGATGATACCTCCCGGCGTGAATCGAAGGATGAACACCGATATGTATGAATTCTTCTTTAGCCACTTAACCTTTCCCTATCCCTAGGCACAAGATAGTTCAACTATAAACTAGAGAACTTGCTCTTATTTCTTTCGTATACTTAACTCTCCTGATGCTAAGTAAATGGATAACCTCACAATGCTCTCCCGATGCTCTTGCAAGATATTAATAACCAAAATAAGAACATGTCGACGGCGGGTAAACGGCGGAGGGTTTTTGGTTGTCGGTTGTGGGGTATTATGTGGGGGTTATCTCCTAGGTTAAAATACATGCCCTTATATAAGCTTTGGGCTCAAGTTATCTAAGGTAACAAGGATTACAACTTTAATTAAAAGTATGATTCTAATAAAGACTTAATCTTCAAGGATCCTACTTTTCAGCCGTCCTCCTTGTTTCTTGGGATTTTCTCTCCTTGAACTTTGGCTTGACATATCTTTTGATTCGGGGCTTGGAAAAATATTTGGCTTTCACACGACAGACGAGCAGAATTTTCTCTATCTATCGAGGTCCACTTTGCTTTTTCTCTCTGCAAAACTGTTGTCACCATGCTGTCACGGCAGCTCCATGGCAGTATCGTCCTCTTTATCTGCTCGTTCAGTTTAGCTCCTCTGCTTCTCTGCTCTGCGCCCGCCTTCTCTGTCTACTATGGCAGCAACTTGATGTCGTCCTCTGCTGTCACGACAGCTCCCTGGCAGCATCGTCCTCTTCGTCTGCTTGTCCAGTTCAGCTCTTCTGCTTCTCTGCCCTGGCCTGCCTTCACCGTCTACGACGGCGGCAACCTGCCCAAAAACAACCATTTTTAGTAGAATTTGTGCCTTTTATATACTTGTGATGTTTTGCTGTAAACTGACCTAAATGCAATGAAATGGTGCTTGAATGCAGCATAAATATGGGTTAAAAAGGGTGTAAATAATAGAACTTTTACACACTCAACAACATCCTTTTTCAACCCCACCCAGTAGTACTCATCCTTCAAATCATGGTACATCTTTGTACTACCAGGATGCATAGCAAAGGGACTACTATGGGCTTCAGTCAGAATAGTGCGCCTCAACTCAACATCCTCCGGCACCACTATTCGACTCCCAAAGCACAAAACACTGTCATCACTGAAGCTGAAATCCGAAAGTCTACCCTCCGCAATGTCATGAACATGCGAAACAAGAGAATCATCAAGCAACTGCTTATCTTTGATCAACTGAATCAAAGATGGTTTCACTTGCAATTCCGCAATAAGACCACCACCACGCGAAATGCTCAAGTGAGCAAACATTGCCCTCAACTCCACAGCCACTTTCCGGCTCAAAGCATCGGCCACAACATTAGCCTTTCCCACGTGGTACTCGATCGTCAAATAATAATCTTTAAGCAACTCTACCCAGCGACGTTGCCTAAGATTCAACTCCTTTTGAGACATAAGATACTTCAAGCTCTTATGATCTGAAAACACAACACACTCTCACCGTACAGGTAATGCCTCCAAATTTTTAGGGCAAACACCACAGGCACAAGCTCAAGATCATGAGTAGGGTACTTGCGCTCATGCACCTTCAACTGCCTAGATGCATATGCCACTACCTTACCTTCCTGCATCAACACGCAGCCCAAACCAACAATGGACGTATCACTATAGACCACAAACTCCTTAACAGAGTCAGGTTGAATCACAACAGGAGCTTGCGTCAAAGCTTCTTTCAGCTTCTCAAAAGCTTGTTGTCTCGTATCTGTGCACTCAAAGCGAATATTCTTCTGCAGCAGCTTGGTCAAAGGTGCTACTATATTCGAGAAACCCTCGATAAACCTACGGTAATACCAAGTTAAACCAAGGAAACTCCGTACCTCTGTCACTGATTTAGGTACTTTCCAACTCATCACAGCCTCTACCTTATGCGGATCAACGCGAATACCCTCAGCTGACACAACATGTCCTAGGAAGACCACCTCCCTAAGCCAAAACTCACACTTACTCAGCTTGGCATATAATTGATTTTCCAACAACGCTTGCAAAATATTTCTCAAGTGTCAATCATGATCCTCCTCGGTACGCGAATACACAAGGATATCATCGATGAACACCACCACAAACTGATACAAGAATTCATGGAATATATGATTCTTCATGTCCATGAAAGTAGCAGGCACGTTGGTCAAACCAAACGACATCACCAAGAATTCATAATGTTCGTACCTCATCTGAAAAGATGTCTTAGGTACGTCCACATCTTTCACCTTCAGCTGATAGTACCCAATCTCAAATCTATCTTAGAAAACACTAAGGCTCCCCAAAACTGATCAATGATATAATCAATTCTAGGCAAGGGATACTTATTCTTAATCGTCAACTTGTTCAGTTGCCGATAATCTATGCACATCCGCATTGTCCCATCCTTATTCTTAACAAACAAGACCGGTGCACCCCAAGGTGACACACTCGGCCGAATGAAACCTCGATCCAACAACTCCTGCAATTGCGTTTTCAACTCTTTTAGCTCTTTAGGTGCCATGCGATAAGGAGCAATGGACACCGGAGTCGTATTCTCGTACAACTCGATACCAAACTCAACTTCCCTGTTTGGTGGCAACCCAGACAATTCTTCCGGAAAGACACCGAGAAAATCGCGAATAGTTCAGATGTCCTGCACACACACATCCTTGGTGCCAGGATTCATCACATAGGCATGGTAAGCCTCGCAACCCAACCTCGTCATACAATTTGCTTCCAAAGCCGAAATCACATTCGACAAGAATTTCACATTCTCGCCCACTACCACTACTTCATAATCATCAGCCAGTTTTAAGGTCATCCTATTGACATCAAAGTATACCACCGCCTTATGCTCCGTCAACCAATCCATGCCAAGAATTACATCAAATCTGTAGAAAGGTAACTCCATCAAATCCACAAGAAAAACATGCCATTGTACAGATAAAGGGCATCTTTTATACAACTTCCTAGTGACTACAGCCTCACCAAAAGAACTAGTCACTTGCATTCCTACTTCAAGCACCTCAACAGGTATATCAAGCAAATGTGCATTCTCACTCAAGATATAAGAATGCGTGGATCTAGAATCAATCAAAGTCAGCAAAAATAAAGACTGAAGAACAAAGGTACCTGCGATGACATCTGTATCATTGCGCTCCTCGCGCTGAGCATAAACCCTCGCAGGTCGACCTCCATCAGGTCAAACGGCTACTACATAAGCAGTACCCCGCTGCCCCTTGTCCCTCCTCTGAAAGTTCCCACGGTTGCGCCCACGACTTCTCTGAGGTGCAGCTACCACAGGAGCACGTCCTTGGCCTCCACCAGCCAACAAAGGACACTCAATCCTCATGTGATCCACCGAACCACAATTCCAACATGAGTTCCCTGTCACCACAACGAAAGCTTGGACCTCTCTAGCTGGCCGAGGACAATCTCGCCTCAAATGACCCCGAGAACCATACGTCCAACATGTGTTCTGTTCAGCCCTCATCCTATCTCCCTGAGCAGGTGCACCATGTCCACCATTACTCCGCCTAGCAGTAGGTTGGTATCTCCTGTCTCGTCCCCTCTTGTTCCGTCCACCACCGGAACTAGACTCAGCCACTCTCTTCCCAGAGCTAGAACAAATACCTCCAGACGCCAGACCCAAATTATGTTCGATGTCTTTGGCTCGACACACAAGCACATCAAAGTCGGTGTAATTCGTAGCCAACATGTACGTCTTGACTTCCTGTACCAGACCGTACTAGAAGCAATCACAATAGAGCCTCTCACTAGGTATCAGCTCAGGGGCATACTAGCTCAAGCGTACAAACTGGACCTCGTACTCAGCCACAGAAAGGTTGCCCTGAACAAGCGACATAAACTCGCGTTTCTTTTCGTCCTAGTATTTCACCCCTAGATACTTCTTCTTGAAGGCACCTCTAAAATACTCCAAATTCACCTCATTGGGTTCCAAACCAATAGTGGTAGTCATCAACCAGTTGTAGGCATCGCCTTGCAACAAAGAAACTGCGCATCCCAGCTTGCGCACATTGTTACAGCCCATCTGATCTATGATACGGATCATACTCGCTAACCAGGCTTCTAATGCCTCATGAGACATACCATAGAACTCCACAACCATTAAGCTCCTCAACCTTTCCAAAGGTAAGCTCGCATGCCCAACTTCAGGGGCCTGAACATGCGCTCCGGCAATAGCGGCCTGAAACACTCCGGTGATCGCCTGAACCAATGGCGCCAAATCACCCAAACCAGGACCAGCAGGTCCTTGCTGCACCTGCTCCCCACCTCCAGGTGGTGGTGGAGGAGGTAAATTTCCACCAGGAGGGACATCAGCCCCTTGCTCACCCTGAGGTACTATTGTATTCGACCTCAGCTTTCTTCTCGGACCCATAGTGCTATATTAAACAAGCATAACAACAACACAAGTCAAACCATTTAGGCCAGCTGCAAGCAAGAATCCAAGTTTACAAAACATTTGATTAGTGTAATAAGGAAATGGGTACCCCGATTTCCCTCAACATAGCATAGCATACAATGAAACATCATGCTCAACATGCTTTCCATCATCCAAAATCAGCACATAACAACATTTCATCATCATCACGCAATCATATTCATCCCACACGCGATTCACATCAATCAAGCATAGCATAAGCTTCAAAATTTCAACCAACATCATGCTTATCAAACAACATACATCATTACATATCAATTTCTCATACCAACATCCCCAATTCTTTCGTAACCTGGCTCCGATACCAACAAATGTAACCACCTTAGTCTGGCCTAGACGCCCGAACCGAACTACGAAGATTACACGAGGAAAACCAAAGTCAACCTAGAAGTCAAGCTTGATTAACGACCCTTTTGTCTTTTTATCTTATCTAGATGCACCTTATTAACCTACGTGATTAGCAAAGCATTTCAGCGGAAGCGACACAACGAACAGAGTTCAAACAGGGGTTCTATTACATAGAACGTCTTTTAGGGACTAAAACGTAAATTTCTAGAATTTAGAGGACTTACCAAGATGAAAGGTTACCAATCCAAAATTAGACTTAAAATAAACCAACATGGAAAATTTCAATTTAAAAAGATCAACCAAACTCAATTAATTAAACACGTAAGGTTCATGGACCAAAATGTAAGAAACAGAAACCGGAAATAATTCAAATTCGAACTTCAACGGTCAGGTGTTCCGAAACGCATTGACCTGTATCGGAACGTTCGTTTCGAAACTAGGTTCACTGTTTCGATACTCGGGTGCGTTCCTAGACCCGTATCGAAACACCCCATTCCAATAGCAAAACCGTTTCGATACGTCCCCACCCGTTCCGAAACCCCATGGCCATTTCGGGCCTCTGTTCCGAAATAGGCCAGGGCGTTCCGATACGCCTTGCCCTGCAACAGCAGATTATGCTGGTTTTTCACATCTTTCCATGTTCGATTACATCCCAAAACATGATACAACATACATACAACATATTTATTCAACAAGGATCATCATTATAAGGCCAAAGCTAAAGCTTAGCATATATCATGCAAATAATGAAACTATAGGCATGCACCCTAGTCCACCAAAGCCATACAAAGCTAAAATCAAGATTTAAACATTAATCAATCCATAAAGGCCATTTACAACTCAAGGACCAACAACCAAACATGCTCAAAGTAAAAAGGAACTTCCACAACCATCGAAGAGTATAAATTCCCACCCATTGCCTCTTATTACACCAAAATAAAGCCACATACTTTGCTAAAACAAAATGCTTGGATTCCCTTGCTTGTGTGTTGCCTCAATCTCCTAATTCTCTGCATTTATGAAACAAATGAGCGTAAGAACAAAGCTTAGTGAGGATCGCTAAACAACATTCATCAATGCATGCCACATGACTTGTAAAACCACCACTTTTCAGCACATGCCTTTTCATAAAACATGTTTTCTCAAGATATCAATTCACCTTATAAATACATGCTCATATGCAACATTTTAAAACAGCAAATAAACATTTTCTCATGCTTTACCAAGCATCCCATGCATTCTTGCATCATTTACAAGCATTTCATGCTTCACATTAATCATTAACATTATATTGGCTCACAAGTGATAATCCATAAACCATACCACAAAAGACACAATCGGATACGCGGATTACAAGCGTTGTCCCCCACGTTTCATACACACTACCAGACTACACAAGGCTCACACACGAGAGTAACCCTTCATCATTGTGACACTCGTGGTGGAGTATAACGGTACAATCACAACCCCTAAACACCACTCATCAGTAGTTGTATAATTCCACTAACGAGAGCACGAGACACATAACACAAGATCCACACACGAGATTAACATCCACTGTTCTGATCTTAACCTCAATCGTTAGGGTACTTGGATGGAGTATACGGTACAATCACAACCCCTCGACATCCAAGGCGACTTTATTCACGGTGCACCCAATCCTATAGCCGGCTAACTATATCCGATTAACACAACCAAAAACCATTTCCATCACTCGCCATTATAATCATTTAACCTCATTAATCCATTGTTTTACAAGCATAAACACAATTCCATTTCCACAAGCATATCATGCTTAACATCACATGCATTTAACACATGAAAGCCAAGGATCACTTACCTAATGCATCCTTAACATAATGGCATTAAAATCCAGCAACATTCATGCTTAAAACATGCTTTAAAACAGTAAACAAATCCACACTTAACTCAAGTGCATTTTCACCAAACATAGCACATTTCCAAGAGAAGGATTTCTGAATCACTTACTCTCGAGCTTTGCTAAGCGTATCAAACTTACACTAAGCTCCCAAGACCATTCTCAAAGCGTTACAAGGAGGAAATTGCATTTCCACTCACCGATACGCGAAGCCTAGCTCGCCGACGCGGAAATTACTCCTCCGGAGCCTCCAACAACACCTCGTTTGCTTCCAGATCAAGATCCCCTGTTTTCACAACATCAAAATAGAGATCCAAATGCATTAAAATGCATTTCAACACCAGCAACAATTCACAATCTCGTTGCTCACCCAAACTACACCAAATTACCCATCCAAAACAACTGAAAACCCAATTGATCGCTTCCTAAACCAATCCCAACCAACATACATCACTTCCAAACCATTATAAACATCAAAACACATCTAACAAACAACCTAACCCAACCTTATACCTCCAGCAAGCATGATTCCACCATTTCACCTCAAAAACTCACTTAAAGCAACCATGAAACTCAAGGATCTCAAGGATTTCGGGATCTATGTTATCAACACTTCATTTCAACATATTAATAAACTTAGAACTCAATTAAAATCAGTACAAAATAGAGCTTAACACATCGGGTCCGAAAATTAAGATTTCAACCACAATTTCACTAGATTTTGATCTCCAATCAAAACTATAATGAAAACTCAACCAAAAATAGTATTTAAAAGCCAAATATCTTGGGAATTTCAATAAAGAACTTCGATTAGAGGTTGAGAACGAGATTTACCTCCAATCCTTGCTTTCCTCAATGAATGACAAGTTTTCTTTAGCCAAAGCTTGAAAGGATTTCTTGAGAATTGATTAGGAAATGTTAGGAGAGTGTTTAGGAGATAAGATTTCTGGAAAAAGATGAATGAAAGTAGTGTTTGGCTGAAATGAAAAGAAGTTGGTAGTTACGTAATTGGAAATCTCTATATAACTACCTAATTTAATTAATTAAAGTAAAACCAAATAAAATCATTTAATTAAAAACCATTTAAAGCACATGTCATATTAAGGAAAGGCTAAATTTCCATAAATCCCCCTAAAGATTCTAAGAATTTGGCTTTTTTTCTTTAAAAATCACATTTTCCATAGTTTTGAAACTTTACAATTTGGTCACTACTCAAAATGTCCCATTTCTGAAATCCATTTTTTACGCGATTTTTATCCTATCCCGATCCTTGATTTCTTTAAATCACTTTACGCGATTCGAACTGTTCTCAACATGTCCGATCCGATGTCTAAAACGTCTAGGCCCAAAACCAGGGCGTTACATCAATCAAGGTTGACTTTCACAAGTTGACTTTGGTTTTCCCATGTAATCTTCTTAGTTCGAGTCATACGTCTAGGCTGGGCTAAGGGGGTTACATTTGTTGGTATCAGAGTCAGGTTTCGAAAGAATTGGGAATGTTGGTATGTGAAATTGATATGTGTTGGCGTATGTTGTTTGAAAATTATGTAATTGGTTGAATTTTGGAGCTGATGCTATGCTTGGTTGATGTAAATCGTATGTGAAATGAATATGATCATGTGATAATGATGCGATGTTGTTATGTGCTGATTTTGGATGATGGAAAGCATGTTGAGCACGCTATTTCATTGTATGCTATACTATGTTGAGGGAAATCGGGGTGCCCATTGCCTTATTACACTAATTAAATGTTTTTGTAAACTTGGATCCTTGCTTGAAGCTGGCTTAAATGGTTTGATTTGTTTTATGTTGTTATGCTTTGCTTAAAATAACACTATGGGTCCGAGGAGAGAGCTGAAGTCGAATACAATAGTGCCTCAGGGTGACCAGGATGAGCAAGGGGTTGATGTCCCTCCTGGTGGAAATCTACCTCCTCCGTCACCACCTAGAGGTGGGGAGCAGAAACAGCAAAGATATACTGGTCCAGGTTTGGGTGATCTAACACCATTGGTTCAGGCGATCACCGAGGCGTTTCAGGCTGCTGTTGTCGAAGCGCATGTACAGGCCCATGCACTTGGGCAGGCGGGCTTACCATTGGAGAGGTTGAGGAGCCTAGGAGTTGCGGAGTTCATCGAAGTGTCTCCTGAGGCATCAGAGGCATGGTTAGCGAGTACGATCCGTATCATGGATCAAATGGTATGCAACAATGCACGCAAGCTGGGATGCGCAGTTTCTTTGTTGCAAGGCGATGCCTATAGCTGGTGGACGACTACCACTCCTGGTTTGGAACCCAATGAGGTTGATTGGGAGTTTTTCAGAGGTACCTTCAAGAGAAAGTATCTGGGGTGAGATACTTAGACGAGAAGAAACTCGAGTTTATGTCGCTAGTTCAGGGAATCTTTCTGTGGCTGGGTACGAGGTCCAGTTCGTACGCCTGAGCTGGTATGCCCCTGAGTTGATACCTAGTTAGAGGCACCGATTTGATCGCTTCCGGTACGGGCTGGTATAGGAAGTCAAGACGTATATGTTGGCTGCAGATTACACCGACTTCGAAGTGCTTGTATGTCGACCCAAAGACATCAAACAGAACTTGGGTTTGTCGTCTCGAGGTGTTGGTTCTAGCTCTGGGAAGAGAGTAGCTGAGTATAGTTCCGGGGGAGGACAGAACAAAAGAGGTCGAGATAGGAGACATCAGCCTGAGGTGAGGCGAGGTGCTCCGGGTCGAGGTGGTCAAGTCCAGGCAGGCAGAGTGAGGTCTGAGCAGCACACGTGCTGGACATGTGGGTCGAGGGATCATCTGAGGCAAGATTGTCCTCGCACAGCTAGAGAGGTTCATGCTCCTGTTGTGGTGACAGGGAATTCATGTTGGAATTGTGGCTCTATAGATCACATGAGATGGGAGTGTCCTCTGTTGGCTGGTGGAGGCCAAGGACGTGCACCTACTGTGGCTGCACCTCAGAGAGTGTAACACCCCAATTTTGGACTTAGAAGTTTTGGGTTTGAACCGGACCGGTCGGATTTTCGGTTCGAATATAAAAGGTGGTTTTAAGGAAAACCTAGTTCGGGATGCATTAAAAATATGGAAAAATATCCAAAAATCCTCTTTTATTATATATAAGAGAGTGGTGAAATCAATTTTACAAAATGAGGTTTGGAAATATGACATTTTGAGTTAGTGACTAAAATGTAATTTTTGAAAAGTTGGTGACTGTTTTAAAAGGATTGAAACTTTGAATCTTTAAGGAGCTAATTTACCCAAGAAGAGTTTTCTCCAGATTTTTCTTAATATTAAAGATTTAATTAATGATTTTTAATAAAAGGAAAAAGAGGGAAATAGATATTTTTGATTTCATAACTAACTTTTCTCAAAATTTTCCCATTTCTTTTCTCTCAATTTTTCTCTCAGCCCAAAAACTTTTCCCCAGCCATTTTTCCTCTGATTTTAACATCTAAAGATGAGATTTCAATCTCTAATTGATCTCTAATCATTTCTACACCAAATTCTATTCATTTGCTTATTGGATTTTCAAGAATCTTGGTTCTAAACAAGGAGAAACTCACATTTAGAGGTATGAACGTCCTTCTCCTCTAAATACTCAGTTCATTACTGAAATTCCCAAGTTCTCAATCCTTAAATTAAGTTTTATTAAAGGTTTTGATGTTGTGATCTTGATTTTGGCTTAAAATGCAAGATTTGGATTTAATTTTGAAGAAATTCGTAATAAATGATTGGGCTCTGTTTTGAGATGTCTTTTTGATGTATTTTGGATGTCTAAGTGATGTGTAATTGAGGTTTAATCAATGCAATCCCGAATAGGTTGATTTTCCTAAGTTTTTACTTTTGAAAATGGTGGTTTTGGGGTGATCTTGGAGTTTTGTTAATGCTGGAGGTATGAGGACGTGTTTGGGATTATTTTGGATGTTAATTGATGTCTAAAAATGGTTAGAAGTGATGGATCTTGGCTGGGTTAAGTTTTGGAAGTGTTTGGAGGTGATTTCGGTTGTGTTTGGTAGCCGAAATGTTGGATTTGCAAAGAGCAGCGAGTTTACGTGTGTTGCTGGTGTTTTTAATGCATAATGATGCATTAATCCTCTGTTGTTATGTGCTTGAAACAGGGGAGAATGATCCGTGAGCAATAGAGGTGGCGTTGAAGGTTTTCGGATGATTGGAGGGCTTGTTGGCTAGCCTAGTTTTGGTTATTGGTGAGTGAAGTTGGGTTTTCAGCTTTGAAACCTATGTTTGAAGGTTTTGGGAGCTTAGTTTAAGTCTATGCAACTTAGCTAAGCTTAAGAGTAAGTAAATGGAATTTCTCTCTTGGTTTGTGTTATGAATTGGTTTTTAAAGCACTTGTGTTTGTTGGATGCAATGCATGTGATTTGCATGTTTAAATTCTGTTTAGAAAGCATATTTTAGCATGATTTAATGCAGGTTTTGAAAGTCATGTATGAAGGATGCTCAAGGTAAGAGATCCTTGGTTTTGTACATTGGAATTGTGGAATTGATGCATAGTGTTGCATGTTGTTTAATGGCTTTGTTTAATGCTTCAAAACAGTGAAATGATGATGGTAATTTGTGGTTTTGGCATTTTGGTTGTGCTTATAAAAACAATGGATTAATGATGTAAAATGGTTATATTGGCAAGTGATGTATGTGGTTCTTGGTTACTTTAATCGGATATAGTTAGCCGGCTATAGGATTGGGTGCATCGTGAATTGAGTCGCCTTGGATGTCGAGGGGGTTGTAATTGTACCGTAAACTCCAACCAAGAATCCTAGCGATTGAGGAAATTGGTGTCACCACGATGGAGGTTGGCTCTCGTGAGTGGGCTTGGTTTAGTGCCACTACGATGGAGGTTGGCTCTCGTGGGTGGGCTTGGTTTAGTGCCACCACGATGGAGGATGGCTCTCGTGGGTGAACCTTGTTAAAGTCACCATGATGGAGGATGGCTCTCATGGGTGGACTTTGTTAAGCGTCACAACGGTGGAGGGTTACTCCCGTGTGTGAGCTTGGTTAAGGTGATTACAATGGTTGTGGTAGCTTCTATGTGTAAGCCTTGTGATGTGTCCCGTGTCTCGCTACTGTATTATACAACTTCCGATGAGTGATGTTGAGGGGTTGTGATTGTACCGTTAAACTCCATCACGGGTGTTGAGGGGTTGTGATTGTACCGGTAAACTCCACCTTGTGTTGTTCGGAAGTGTGTATGGAGCGTGTGGGACAACGCTTGTAATCCGCGTATCCGATTGTGTCTTGTGTTTTGATGGTTTGTGATTATCACTTGGGTGCCAATATAATGTTCTTGAATGTAATGAAGCATGAGATGCTTGAAATGATGCAAGGTTGCATGGAAAGTGTGTAATGTACCAAGAATGCATGTATTACTTGTTAGCTTGAACAAGTGTTTATTTTCTATTGAGAATGGTGCATGTGTGCATGAAATCTCCTTAGTGCATAGAAGTCTTGTGAAGGCTTGTTTTAAAAGGCATGAAATGCAAATGTTGATTTTATGGTTCATATGTTGCATTTGTTTAATGCATGAGTTAGATTGAAGGAGTAAGTGGTTTTTAAAGGTTTCTTGCTTGAGATGATGTTCAAGAATGAGAAAAGTATAATGTGAAGTAGAAGTGTTTTCCAAGGGTTTTGTATTTAACTTTGCATATGATGTTCATGCATGGAAAGGTTAAATTGATGGTTTTGCAAGGTTGTGCTTTGAAGTGAGTTACTTAGCTTTTCTAAGCTAAGGGTTGGTTTTCATGTTTGAGCAATGCATGATTTAAAGCATGTTGTTTAAAAAGGGGTTTTCAAACATTGCTTTGGTTTATCGAAATGTGTTTCCTTTTTAAAGAGGTTTTATGACTCGCTGCATTGATGGTGTTTTGGTTTGAGCATTCCTCACTAAGGATTATGTGCTTACGCTCCTTTTTGTCCATCAATGCAGATATTTGAAGTTGGGACAGCAAGAAGCAAGGGATTCAAGGAGAGCTCCACTTGAGATGTATGTCTCGGTTAATAGCTATAGATAATAAAGGCAATGGGGGGGAGAGTCTTTTAAGTTGATGTTTAATGAGATTGTGTATGTTGGACAAGTTTGGTTTATGGTTTTGAACTATGCGGTTTAACGCTAGCAACGTTTGAATCTTCTTATTCATAAGTCGTTATGCTATGCTTCTTGTTTTAAAAGCATGATTAAGTGTTGGATGTGTTGAATGAGTTGGTGCACCTAGGGGTGGTTTTGTATCTAGATTTTGATGAAATTTGGTAGGTATGATGTTTGGCATGTTGTTGATTTATTGTGGAATGGTTTGGAGCATGTTTGATGGGGTTTAAAGGTGTTAAAACAGGCCTATCTGCTGTTTCTGGGCAGGGTGTTTCGAAACACCCTTGCCTGTTTCGAAACAGGCCCTTGATTTGGCCTGGGTGTTCCTGAACGGCCGAGACCCGTTTCTGAACACTTTGGCTACTGCCAAGGGGTGTTCCTGAACGGCCTAGACCCGTTTCGGAACACTTAACCGTTGGGCATATTTTTTTGAAATGTTTTGAGGTTTGCGAGCTTTACGTTTTAGTCCTGATTTTTGTATGTGCAATTGCTTGAGTTCGAGATGTCTGTTTAAGGTGAAATTTGGCAGAGAGGCATGAAACATGACTAATTTTATATTGGTAACTTAAAAATTGGTAAATTCCTCTTAATTTTCAGAATTTATAATTTGCTCCCTAAATTCGTATTTTGTGCAATTGGGTCCCTTATTGTTTTCCGATTGCTGTGATTTTTGAGTATGCTTATCTCAAGAGTATGCCTAGGTTTAATGTGCATCTAGACAGGTTTAAAAAGAAAAAAGGGTCGTTAATCAAGGTTGACTTTCGGGTTGACTTTGGTTTTCCCCGTGTGATCTTCGTAGTTCGGGTCAACCGTCTAGGCCGGGCTAAGGGGGTTACATTTGGTGGTATCAGAGCTAAGTTGCGTATGCTTGGGGAAAAGGTAAATTGTTGTAATAAGTGTCTAACGTTTATTCTGATGTGTGGTTGAAAGTCGGTTGAAATGTGTGTCTTTGAACGAATTGTTGATGTTTTTAGCATGCTTTTTGATTGTGAATCTTCATTGAGCTAATGTGGATTTGTATTGATGTTATGCTAGTGATGTGAGTTGATTTTATGAATGATGAAAGTGTAATGGGTATGTTAGGTTGATATTATGCTGTTGCGAGTAAATGTTGTTTGATGAGAGCATGATCGAAGTATGTTGATTGATATGCTCGATGTTGTGATATCCATGTTTTTATTGACTGTTATGTCATGTAAAAGGGGAGAACTCGAGATACCCATTGCCTTATTATTATAGCTATTGTGTTATGTTGTTAATGGAGTCTTGAATCCTTGCTTGAAGCTGGCTTGATCGTTTTGTTTGTTTTGTTATGATTGTTTGTTGTTAATAGCATGGTGAAATCGATGAAAGAATGGCAGTTAGGTGAGATGGTTGCTGCTTTAGAGCAGGTTGTTAAGGCGTGGAATTCACCTTTTAGAGGAGGTGTTTCGTCTCAGTCTTCTGTGCCTGGAGTTGAGGGAGTGAGGCAGGAGGAAGAAGCTGGTTCTGTGATGAAGAGTTCATCACCTATAGTTCAAGAGGTGTTGGGAACATCTCAGGCTGTGGCGAAAGTGAGGTCTGTGGGATGTGCGGGTTTGTCGAAACAGTGTTTACATGATTTGGGAGCTGTGGAGTATCATGGTTCGACACCTGAGATGTTTGAGGCCTGGTTAGCCAATGTAGTTCTGATTTTGGATTAGGAAGGTTGTGACTATGCCTGTAAGCTGGGAAGTGTTGTCTCATTGATGTTGGAGGACGCTTGTGTCTGGTGGACATCTGTGGCAGTGGCATCGCATATCCACGATATAGATTGGGACTTCTTTGTGTCTGCCTTTTATGAAAGGTACCTTGGAGGGAAATTTCCCAGGGTTAAGCAGCGTGAGGGTGTGGTTTCAGTTTATGAAGGTGAGAAAAGTTTAAGCAAGAGAGCTGTGGGTACTGACTTCGGGAGTGGTCAGCGTAAAAGGCTATGTGATAGAAGGTTTTGCTTGAATCGAAGTCTTGGTGGTGGTGCAGACGTAGGTCAAGTGCGGTATGACCAAGGAGGGGTAGCTCGGTTGCCGATGTGTGACCGATGTGGAAGGTGTCATGTTGGAGGTTGTTGGGGCGCATGAGTTTGTTGGAACTGTCGTTCTAAGGAGCATGTGAAGCGAAATTGTCCTCATGTGGTGAGATCAGCTTTAGTGGTAGCAAAAGGGTCTCTGAATGGTCGTGGGCACGGCCGAGACAAAGATCGAAGGTGGCAGGAAGGGCAGAAAGGTGTGAGGAGCTTGAGGAGTGAAACATGTTGGAATTGTGGGTCTGTTGGGCATTTGAAACGGAATTGTTTGATGTTGGCTCAGGGTAGCCAGGGTTCTTTACCGCAGGGAGATGGTTATGACCTTAATGTGTTAGCTGGTGCTGCAGCGGTGCGGCTGGAGGATGATGGTTCTGGGAGGAAGAGAGCTCCTCTGTTGAAGCTCCGGGGCGGTGAGGTGTTTACAGGTAACCTTGTTAAGTAACCTTTGCCCTAGTTATCTTAGTTTGGTTTCGGTTTGGTTTTTCCTTGCGTTGTGGGTATGGTCTCGTTGCTAGCATGTTTGGGGTAGTAGTTGGTGTTGTTTTGGAAACAACTTTAGTGTGAAGAGGGTATTAGTGGGATATTAGAATGGTAGGGTTAGACAAGTTGGAAGTGAGATAGGAGGTTGTTCCTAGGCGGATTCTGAGGATGTTATTGGTGGGTGTGAACCGACATACATGCACAGTTAAAAATCATTTGTTATATGCTATATTATATATGTACTGGTCCATGCATACATGTAACATGACATTAGAGGTTTTGCATGCATGTACATAAGGCATTGATAGGGCATATTGTTGACCATGCATACGAACGTTCACACTCGCTGATAATTAATCGGGTCCGTTAGTGTTGTGATAGGGTAGGGTTGGATGATGGGTTTTAAAAGTTGTTTTGGTGCTAGGAGAATGTTAGAAGTAATAGAGGGTATTAAGCGAGCTGTGAGTGAGAGTGAGTGCGATATAGCATGTTGGCAGAAGGAAAGTGTTTGGCGTTTAATGAGTTTAGCGGTATGGTGGTGAGGAGATTACCGGTTGAAGTTAGAATCTGTCAGAGTGGTTGTGAATAGCTAGTAGAAGTGGTGGTTTCTTGGTGTTAAGTGATGTTGCAGGTTAGTGGATGTGTTCCAGAGTGCTGGAGTAACTTGGCATTGATGTTGTAGTAGAACGGTTGTTTTGTAGGTGATGGTTCGTAGCAAGCTTTGAGGAGTTGAGAAGAGGTTTTGTTGTGGGTTGTAGAAAAGGGTTGGCCTAGGGTGAGTAGAAGTTTCGTAATCTAAATATGTATGTATAGAATGGGCGGTGTCCTGGTAAGGCTAGTGTTGTAGTCAAAGTTTGAAGTGGAAAGGCAATGTAAGTTCAAGGGTCATTGTTGGTTGGACGGGTTCTTGTGAGAAGTGGTTGGCTAGTTGTGTATAAGTAAATTCCTTCTGAAGTCAGTTGGTGGTGTGTGGAATGGCTGGCGGGTCAAGGTTGGGGTTTTGTGACGTGATTTTCGGATGTTACGTGAGTAGTCCTGGTGGGTCTTTATGGTGATGATAGTAGCGGAGGTGAAGGAATGTCGTCAATACGTTGAGAAGTTTGAGTAAGCAGTTGATGCTTAAGAATTTTTGCTTGATGTGGTAACCTTTGGAAGAGGTTGAGCAGTTGTGCAAGGGGTTTTTAGAAGCAGTGAAGGTTGTGGGTCACATGGTGGCTGAACTGGATTGGTTGGTGTCACCGTGTGTACGAATTTTGGGAGTTATGAGTTAAGGTGGTGTATGCTGTAAAAGTTTGGAGGTTCTTCAGGTT
The DNA here is from genome assembly GCA_958450335.1 of Hibiscus tridactylites. NCBI lineage: Eukaryota > Viridiplantae > Streptophyta > Magnoliopsida > Malvales > Malvaceae > Hibiscus > Hibiscus tridactylites. The sequence continues at coordinate 57,327,140 of OY288267.1, read as the reverse complement.
GTTGTTGGGGCTATGTGCAGTCCGGAAGTGTGAAAGGTTAAGATGTGATTAACATCTGAGTGTTCTGGAATTCGTGAACAGTATGTGGTGGTGTTGAGTTTGGTGGAGTTTTGTGTGGAGAGTGTTTGGTGGTGGTTAAGTCTCCGGTGTCGCCTTGTGGGTTGCTTTGAGAAGTTTGGTTGTGCTCTTTTCGCCGGTTGAAATTTCGAGGACGAAATTTCATAAGAGGGGGAGAGTTGTAACACCCTAATTTTGGGCTTAGAAGTTTTGGGTTTGAACCGGACCGGTCGGATTTTTGGTTCGAATATAAAAGGTGGTTTTAAGGAAAGCCTAGTTCGGGATGCATTAAAAATATGGAAAAAAATATCCAAAAATCCTCTTTTATTATATATAAGAGAGTGGTGAAATCAATTTTACAAAATGAGGTTTGGAAATATGACATTTTGAGTTAGTGACTAAAATGTAATTTTTGAAAAGTTGGTCACTGTTTTAAAAGGATTGAAACTTTGAATCTTTAAGGAGCTAATTTACCCAAGAAGAGTTTTCTCCATATTTTTCTTAATATTAAAGATTTAATTAATGATTTTTAATAAAAGGAAAAAAGAGGGAAATAGATATTTTTGATTTCATAACTAACTTTTCTCAAAATTTTCCCACTTCTTTTCTCTCAATTTTTCTCTCAGCCCAAACACTTTTCCCCAGCCATTTTTCCTCTGATTTTAACATCTAAAGATGAGATTTCAATCTCTAATTGATCTCTAATCATTTCTACACCAAATTCTATTCATTTGGTTATTGGATTTTCAAGAATCTTGGTTCTAAACAAGGAGAAACTCACATTTAGAGGTATGAACGTCCTTCTCCTCTAAATACTCAGTTCTTTACTGAAATTCCCAAGTTCTCAATCCTTAAATTAAGTTTTATTAAAGGTTTTGATGTTGTGATCTTGATTTTGGCTTAAAATGCAAGATTTGGATTTAATTTTGAAGAAATTCGTAATAAATGATTGGGCTCTGTTTTGAGATGTCTTTTTGATGTATTTTGGATGTCTAAGTGATGTGTAATTGAGGTTTAATCAATGCAATCCCGAATAGGTTGATTTTCCTAAGTTTTTACTTGTGAAAATGGTGGTTTCAGGGTGATCTTGGTGTTTTGTTAATGCTGGAGGTATGAGGACGTGTTTGGGATTATTTTGGATGTTAATTGATGTCTAAAAATGGTTAGAAGTGATGGATCTTGGCTGGGTTAAGTTTTGGAAGTGTTTGGAGGTGATTTCGGTTGTGTTTGGTAGCCGAAATGTTGGATTTGCAAAGAGCAACGAGTTTAGGTGTGTTGCTGGTGTTTTTACTGCATAATGATGCATTAATCCTCTGTTTTTATGTGCTTGAAACAGGGGAGAATGATCCGTGAGCAATAGAGGTGGCGTTGAAGGTTTTCGGATGCTTGGAGGGCTTGTTGGCTAGCCTAGTTTTGGTTATTGGTGAGTGAAGTTGGGTTTTCAGCTTTGAAACCTATGTTTGAAGGTTTTGGGAGCTTAGTTTAAGTCTAAGCAACTTAGCTAAGCTCAAGAGTAAGTAAATGGAATTTCTCTCTTGGTTTGTGTTATGAATTTGTTTTTAAAGCACTTGTGTTTGTTGGATGCAATACATGTGATTTGCATGTTTAAATTCTGTTTTGAAAGCATATTTTAGCATGATTTAATGCTGGTTTTTAAAGTCATGTATGAAGGATGCTCAAGGTAAGAGATCCTTGGTTTTGTACATTGGAATTGTGGAATTGATGCATAGTGTTGCATGTTGTTTAATGGCTTTGTTTAATTCTTCAAAACAGTGAAATGATGATGGTAATTGGTGGTTTTGGCATTTTGGTTGTGCTTATAAAAACAATGGATTAATGAGGTAAAATGGTTATATTGGCAAGTGATGTATGTGGTTCTTGGTTACTTTAATCGGATATAGTTAGCCGGCTATAGGATTGGGTGCATCGTGAATTGAGTCGCCTTGGATGTCGAGGGGGTTGTAATTGTACCGTAAACTCCAACCAAGAATCCTAGCGATTGAGGAAATTGGTGTCACCACGATGGAGGTTGGCTCTCGTTAGTGGGCTTGGTTTAGTGCCACTACGATGGAGGTTGGCTCTCGTGGGTGGGCTTGGTTTAGTGCCACCACGATGGAGGATGGCTCTCGTGGGTGAACCTTGTTAAAGTCACCATGATGGAGGATGGCTCTCATGGGTGGACTTTGTTAAGCGTCACAACGGTGGAGGGTTACTCCCGTGTGTGAGCTTGGTTAAGGTGATTACAATGGTTGTGGTAGCTTCCATGTGTAAGCCTTGTGATGTGTCCCGTCTCTCGCTAGTGTATTATACAACTTCCGATGAGTGATGTTGAGGGGTTGTGATTGTACCGTTAAACTCCATCACGGGTGTTGAGGGGTTGTGATTGTACCGGTAAACTCCACCTTGTGTTGTTCGGAAGTGTGTATGGAGCGTGTGGGACAACGCTTGTAATCCGCGTATCCGATTGTGTCTTGTGTTTTGATGGTTTGTGATTATCACTTGGGTGCCAATATAATGTTCTTGAATGTAATGAAGCATGAGATGCTTGAAATGATGCAAGGTTGCATGGAAAGTGTGTAATGTACCAAGAATGCATGTATTACTTGTTAGCTTGAACAAGTGTTTATTTTCTATTGAGAATGGTGCATGTGTGCATGAAATCTCCTTAGTGCATAGAAGTCTTGTGAAGGCTTGTTTTAAAAGGCATGAAATGCAAATGTTGATTTTGTGGTTCATATGTTGCATTTGTTTAATGCATGAGTTAGATTGAAGGAGTAAGTGGTTTTTAAAGGTTTCTTGCTTGAGATGATGTTCAAGAATGAGAAAAGTATAATGTGAAGTAGAAGTGTTTTCCAAGGGTTTTGTATTTAACTTTGCATATGATGTTCATGCATGGAAAGGTTAAATTGATGGTTTTGCAAGGTTGTGCTTTGAAGTGAGTTACTTAGCTTTTCTAAGCTAAGGGTTGGTTTTCATGTTTGAGCAATGCATGATTTAAAGCATGTTGTTTAAAAAGGGGTTTTCAAACATTGCTTTGGTTTATCGAAATGTGTTTCCTTTTTAAAGAGGTTTTATGACTCGCTGCATTGATGGTGTTTTGGTTTGAGCATTCCTCACTAAGGATTATGTGCTTACGCTCCTTTTTGTCCATCAATGCAGATATTTGAAGTTGGGACAGCAAGAAGCAAGGGATTCAAGGAGAGCTCCACTTGAGATGTATGTCTCGGTTAATAGCTATAGATAATAAAGGCAATGGGGGGAGAGTCTTTTAAGTTGATATTTAATGAGGTTGTGTATGTTGGACAAGTTTGGTTTATGGTTTTGAACTATGCGGTTTAACGCTAGCAATGTTTCAATCTTCTTATTCATAAGTCGTTATGCTATGCTTCTTGTTTTAAAAGCATGATTAAGTGTTGGATGTGTTGAATGAGTTGGTGCACCTAGGGGTGGTTTTGTATCTAGATTTTGATGAAATTTGGTAGGTATGATGTTTGGCATGTTGTTGATTTATTGTGGAATGGTTTGGAGCATGTTTGATGGGGTTTAGAGGTGTTAAAACAGGCCTATCTGCTGTTTCTGGGCAGGGTGTTTCGCAACACCCTTGCCTGTTTCGAAACAGGCCCTTGATTTGGCCTGGGTGTTCCTGAACGGCCTAGACCCGTTTCTGAACACTTTGGCTACTGCCAAGGGGTGTTCCTGAACGGCCTAGACCCGTTTCGGAACACTTGACCGTTGGGCATATTTTTTTGAAATGTTTTGAGGTTTGCGAGCTTTACGTTTTAGTCCTGATTTTTGTATGTGCAATTGTTTGAGTTCGAGATGTCCGTTTAAGGTGAAATTTGGCAGAGAGGCATGAAACATGACTAATTTCATATTGGTAACTTAAAATTTTGTAAAGTCCTCTAAATTTTCGGAATTTACAATTTGGTCCCTAAATTCGTATTTTGTGCAATTGGGTCCTTATTGTTTTCCGATTGCTGTGATTTTTGAGTATGCTTATCTCAAGAGTATGCCTAGGTTTAATGTGCATCTAGACAGGTTTAAAAAGAAAAAAAAGGGTCGTTAATCAAGGTTGACTTTCGGGTTGACTTTGGTTTTCCCCGTGTAATCTTCGTAGTTCGGGTCAACCGTCTAGGCCGGGCTAAGGGGGTTACTGTAACCCCCCTTAACCCGGTCTAGACGGTTGACCCGAATTAAGAAAGTCACACGGGGAAAACCAAAGTCAACCCGAAAGTCAACCTTGATTAACGACCCTTTTTTTTTCTTTTTAATCTTATCTAGATGCACATTAACCCTAATTGTGATCACACAAACAACATACTAAAAGATCACAAGCATCGGAGATCAAACAGGGACCCAATTGAACAAGTTACAACTTTAGGGACCAAATTGTAAATTCTGATAAATATGAGGACTTAGTCCAAATTAAAGTTACCATCTTGAAATTAGTCAGGTTTCATGCTTCCCTGTGAAATTTCAGCTCAAAAGGACTTCTCAAACTCATTCAATTGAACAAACAAGATTCAGGACCAAAACGTAAACAAAACAAAACATATAAAGATACTTTTAACCGAATTTAACGGTCTGGTATCGATACGCCAGGTGTCGTATCGATACTCGGGGAAGGCAGTGACCAAACTTCAGAGACGGTATCGATACGTGATCCCGTGTATCGATACGGCCTTCATACGGTATCGATACCCATACAACCGTACCGATACGCCTGGGCAGAAAATGAGCATATTTGGCTCAGGCGTATCGATACGCAAGCCCGAGTACCGATACCCCTGCCTGATTTCGATTCAAAACCACCATCAAACATGCTTCAAACTTCAATTAAACATCACCAAATCATACCGCATAGATATACAACATGCAGGGACCATAAATGCATCATCAATTCAACATGTAACCAACACATATGAAAAGCCCCAATTTAAAAGACATGCTTCCTACTTAAGCTAACATTTCATGCATAAACCTTCATAATCAAGCAATATAAAGCCAATCCAAAAACCAGCAATTCAAACGACATTCAATATACTTAGGGAGTTCCAACATCTCCCAAAAACACACACTCATAGGTCCCCCATTGCCAAATCACCCCAAAAGCTAAAAGCACTTATAAAACCTTCATACATTGAGCTTTACTTGAACTTGTTTGCTTGCCCCTTCTTGCTGCCCTTCAAAGTACTCTAATGCTCTGCATTATTGAATTAAGAAAACGAGAGAGCGTAAGCAAAAGCTTAGTGAGGAGTGCTCTTTAAAAACCATTCAATAATGCAATTAAAACCATTTATAAAACATACTTATAATCAACCTTTGCACATTCTCAAGCATACTTTAAATCAAGCAATCCCATGCTTCAAATAACATTTAAACAAGCATCTCATGCTTCAACATAATCATTTAAACAAGCATCACATGCTTCACAATGTACTTTACATGTCATATTGGCTCAAGTGATACATTTCATTTATTAAAACAAGTTCACAACTTTCCCCAAGGACTTTTAAACACCTTGGCCCCAAGGACTTTTAAACACCTTGGCCATGGACTTTTAAACACCATGAATGAGGACCACACAAGGACTTTTAACCACCTTTGTGTCCAATGCTTGAATCACCCCAAGGACTTTTAAACACCTTGGCCCCAAGGACTTTTAAACACCTTGGCCCCATGGACTTTTAAACACCATGGAAACGAGCACCTAAGGACTTTTAACCACCTTAGTGTCCGTAACAAGATTCATCCAAGGACTTTTAACCACCTTGATGATCTTAAGTAACAAGGCTCACTCAAGGACTTTTAACCACCTTAGTGACCTTCACTTTTACAAAACATCACTTGCCAATATACATCTTATACATCATATAATCCACTGTTTTAAAGCATTAAACCAAGCCATTTCATCATGCATTTCAAAGCATCAAATCCACATTTAATCAATGCATAAAAGCAAGGTACTCCTACCTAGAGTTACCTTCAACACATGGCTTAAAACATCAGCAAATATCATGCTAAAACATCAGCAATTATCATGTTAAATCATGCTTTCAAAACAGTAATCAAAACATGCAAATCATCATTTTGCATCACACCAAAACATGGCCACCACTTAGAGAGAAATCCGAAAACTTACACTTGAGCTTAGCAAAGTTGTTTAGACTTAAACTAAGCCCCCAAAACCTTGGTTTCAAAGCCGAAAACCATTTTCACTCACCGATTTCCACTTTGCTTCAAGCCAAAGCACCAAATCAAGCCTCCGGATCAACAATTCTTGGATCCAAGGATGCCTCCCCTGTTTCAACACATTAAAGCAGAGGATTAATGCATCATCATGCATTAATTGCTTCAATGAAAGCACCTAAACTCGCTGCTCTCACATAACCTCCATTTTCGGCCACCAAACACAACCGAAAATGCATCCAAAACACTTCTAAACAAAGCCCAGCCATAAACCAGCAAAACCTCACTTCCATTAACATCAAAGAACATCTAAAAACAACCTAACAACATCCTTATACCTCCAGCAACATCAGATCACCAAGATCACCTCAAAAACTACCTTAAAACACAAGCTAAACTTAGGAAACTCAACCTATCCGGGTTTGCATCAATCAAAACTCATTTCCTTATCAATTTAGAGATCATTTAACATCAAAAACACCTCTCAAATCACAGATCTAACAGATCTAACGAAAATCATGTGAAATCATCAAAATCTTGCATAATTAGCCAAGATCCATAAATCAACTTAAAAGCCTTTAATTAAACATCAATTTAGGATTGAAAACTTAGGAATTTCATTAAAGAACTTGAAGTTCAGAGGAGAAGGACGTTCTTACCTCCAAACTTGAGTTTCTCCTCTTTTTGAAATGAAAATCCTTGATGAAACTTGTAGTAATTGAAGAGGTTTTGAAGATATGTTGATTTGCAATCAATTGAGAGTTGAAAGGAGGAATTTAGGTGAGAAAATCAGAATTAAAACTCTGGAAATGAAGTGTTTGGGTTGAGAGAAAAGAGAGAAAGAAAATGAGAAGTTAGTTGAGAAAAATAGCAAAATGAGATTTCCCTCCTTTATGAAATCTTTAAAAATCAGAATTATAACTCAAAATATCTTAGAAAAAATATGGAGAAACTCCCTTTGGGTAAATAGCTCCTTAAAGATTCAAAGTTTCAACCCTTTATAAAACAGCCACCAAACTTTCAAAAATTACATTTTGGTCACTAGCCAAAATGTCACACTTCCGAAACTCATTTTCCAAAATTGATTTCACAGTTCACTTAATTATATTAAAAGATGATTTTAGAACATTTTTCCATATTTTTAATGCAACCCGAACTAGGCTTTCCTAATTTAACCTCTTACGATTCGAACAACACTTTGACCAGCCGGTCAACGCCCAAGACTTCCTAGCCCAAAATCGGGGCGTTATAACTCTCCCCCCCTTAAGAAATTTCGTCCTCGAAATTTACCTGAAGGAAAGAGATAAGGAAACTGCTTCAGCATGTCTTCCTTCCGCTCCCACGTGGCTTCCTCAACACCGCGATGCTTCCACAGCACCTTCACCAATTCAATGGTCTTGCCACGAAGAACCTTGCTATCTGAATTCAGAACCTTCACCGGTTCCTCATCATAGGTTAAATCCGGATTCAAAACCACTTCCTCCACAGGCATCACATGCGAAGGATCAGATCTATACTTCCGGAGCATAGAAACATGGAACACATCATGAATCTTCTCCAGCTCCTGAGGTAACCTCAACCGATACGCAACAGGACCCACTCGCTCAACAACCTCATACGGTCCAATGTATCTAGGGCTCAGCTTACCCTTCCGACCAAACCTCATCACCTTCTTCCAAGGCGAAACCTTCAAGAACACACGACCACCCACCGCATACTCTATCTCCTTACGCTTCAAATCCGCGTAAGATTTCTGCCGGTCAGAAGCAGCCTTCAACCGCTCACAAATGAGCTTCACCTTCTCGGTGGTTCCTTTCAACAAAGCCGGCATCGAAACCAACTTTTGACCAGTTTCAGCCCAACAAAGAGGAGTCCTACACTTCCTCCCATACAGAGCCTCATAAGGTGCCATCTGTATACTCGCCTGAAAACTGTTGTTATAAGCGAACTCAACCAAAGGCAGATGCTTCTCCCAAGAACCTTGTAACTCTATCACGCAGTATCTCAACATATCCTCCAAGATCTGAATAACTCGCTCAGACTGACCATCCGACTGAGGATGATAGGATGTACTGAAATGCAACCTTGTACCCAGAGCTTGATGCAAACACTGCCAGAAACGCGATGTGAACCTCGGATCCCTATCCGACACGATCGACTTAGGCACACCATGCAGCCTCACAATCTCAGCAATGTACAGCTCTGCCAGCTTATCCAAAGAAAACGTAGTATGCACAGGCAAGAAATGCGCACACTTCGTCAAGCGATCCACAATCACCCAAACAGAATTCTTCTTTGATGGAGACAAAGGTAAACCAGATACAAAATCCATGGTAACCCTCTCCCACTTCCATTCAGGGATTTTCAACGGTTGCAACAAACCAGAAGGAACCTGATGTTCAGCCTTAACTCGCTGACACACCAAACACTTGCTCACAAACTCTGCAACATCCTTCTTCAAACCCACCCAATAGTACTCATCACGAAGATCATGATACATCTTAGTACTACCAGGGTGCATAGCAAAAGAACTACTATGACCTTCAGTCAGAATAGCACGCCTCAACTCAGCATCAGCAGGCACTACTATCCGACTACCAAAACACAACACTCCATCCTCATTAAAGCAGAAATCCGAAGGTCTACCCTCCGCAATATCCTGAACATGAGACACCAAGGAATCATCCAACAACTACTTATCCTTGATCAACTGAACCAACGACGGTTTCACCTGCAACTCAGCAACAAGACCACCATCCCGCGATATACTCAAGCTAGCAAACATAGCTCTCAGCTCAACAGCTACCTTCCTACTCAAGGCATCCGCAACAACATTAGCCTTTCCAGGATGATACTCTATCGTCAGATCATAATCCTTGAGCAACTCCAACCAACGCCGCTGCCTAAGATTCAACTCCTTCTGAGACATCAGATACCTCAAACTCTTGTGATCCGTGTACACAGTACACTTCTCACCATACAGATAATGCCTCCAGATCTTCAGAGTAAAAACCACTGCAGCCAGCTCAATATCATGCGTAGGATAATTGCGCTCATGCACCTTCAACTACCGCGACGCATAAGCCACAACCTTACCCTCTTGCATCAGCACACACCCCAAACCAACATAGGATGCATCACTGTAAACCACAAACTCTTTCCCTGATTCAGGCTGAATCAAGATAGGAGCTTGCGTCAAAGCCATCTTCAGCTTCTCAAAAGCCTACTGTCTCGCTTCTGTCAACTCATACTTAACATCTTTCTACAACAACTTCGTCAAAGGAGCAGCAATCTTGGAAAAACCATCCACAAACCTTCGGTAGTATCCTGCCAAACCGAGGAAACTACGAACCTCCTGAATAGACTTAGGAACTTTCCAGTTCATCACTGCTTCAATCTTCTGAGGATCAACACGAATCCCCTCAGCTGAGACCACATGTCCAAGAAAAACCACCTCTCTAAGCCAGAACTCACACTTGCTCAGCTTAGCATAAAGCTGATTCTCCAACAAAGCTTGCAGCACAATCCTCAAATGCTCTTCGTGCTCTTCCTCAGTACGCGAGTACACAAGGATATCATCAATGAACACCACAACGAACTTGTCCAGGTATTCATGAAAAGCACGATTCATCATGTCCATGAAAGCAGCAGGAGCATTTGTCAAACCAAACGGCATCACAAGGAACTCATAATGTCCATACCTTGTCCTAAAAGCTGTCTTAGGCACATCCACATCCTTCACCTTCAACTGATAATATCCTGACCTCAAGTCAATCTTAGAGAACACTGCAGCTCCCCGAAATTGATCAAAGAGATCATCAATCCTCGGCAAAGGATACCGATTCTTGATAGTCAACTTGTTCAGCTGACGGTAATCAATGCACATCCTCATAGTGCCATCTTTCTTCTTCACAAACAAAACAGGAGCACCCCAAGGTGACACACTCGGCCGGATAAAACCACGATCAAGCAGCTCTTGCAACTGCGTCTTCAGCTCCTTCAGCTCCTTAGGTGCCATTCTATAGGGAGTAATGGACACAGGAGTGGTATTCTCATACAGCTCAATACGAAACTCCACCTCGCGATTAGGAGGTAACCCAGGCAACTCCTCAGGAAAAACATCAGGAAACTCCTTCACAACCCTGATATCCTGCACCCTCAACTCCTTCGAACAAGGATTCATCACGAAAGCCAGATAAGCTTCACATCCTTGCCTCAGCATCCTGCTCGCCTCCAAGGTAGAAACAACATTGGCAAGAAACTTCACATTCTCACCAACCACCACCACTTCATAATCATCCGCAAGCTTAAGCGAAACCCGCTTATTCTCACAATCCACAACAGCACGATGCTCAGCAAGCCAATCCATACCAAGGATCACATCAAAACCATAGAAGGGCAACTCCATAAGATCAACATGAAAGACATGCTCTTGAACAACCAAAGGACACCTTCTATAAAGCTTACGAGTCACAACAGTTTCACCAAAAGAACTAGTGACTCTAACACCAACATCCAAAGACTCAACAGGCAAACCAAGCAATTCAGCATGCTCACGCAGAATGTATGAATGCGTAGATCCAGAATCAATCAAAGAAAGCAATGACAAGGATTGCAAAGTAAAGGTACCTGCAATCACATCAGTATCGTTCCTTCCCTCACGCTGAGCATACACCCTCGCTTGGCCTCCACCCTCAGGTTGAATAGCTACAACATGAGCTACTCCACGACCACCTTCATCACGCCTCTGAAAATTACCACGGCCGCGCCCACGACCTCTTTGCGGTGCAGCAACAACAGGAGCACGCTCTTGCCCACCAGCCATCCTCGGACAATCTCGCCTCAAATGGTCAGCAAAACCACAATTCCAACACTCATAACCAGCTGCCACAACAGGAGCTTGCACCTCTCTCCCAGCACGAGGACAGTCACGCTTCAAGTGACCACGCGAACCACAAATCCAACAAGCACTAGGGTCAACTCTAGCATTGCCACCCCTAGCAGGTGCACCTCCACCTCTCTTAGCTGAGGACTGAAACCTCTGATCATGTCCCCTCTTGTTCCGTCCACCTCCGAAACTATACTCAGCAGCTCTCTTCCCAGAACTAGCTCCAGCACCTTTCGTAGACAAACTCAGATTCATCTCAATGTCCTTGGATCGACTAACCAACACATCAAAATCATTGTACTCAGCAGCCAACATGTAGGTCTTTACTTCCGTCACCAAGCCATAACGGAACCTTTCGCACCTCTCACGCTCATCAGGTATCAGCTCCGGTGCATACTGACTGAGGCGTACGAACTGTACCTCATACTCAGCCACACTCATGCTCCCTTGGGTAAGAGACATGAATTCTCGCTTTTTCTCATCCAAATATCTAACTCCCAGATATCTCCTTTTGAACGCATTCTGAAAGAATGTCCAAGTGATGTCAGCTTCAGCCATCCCAGAGATTGTGGTCGTCCACCACGTATAAGCATCACTCTGCAGCAAAGACACCACACATCCCAACTTTTGCACATCCGTGCAGCTCATCTGTCCCAAGATACGCTTGGTACTTTCCAGCCAAGCTTCCGACCTCTCAGCTGACATACCCCTAAACTCAGTCCCACCAAGACTGCGCAGACGCTCTAAGGGTAATCTCACACCAACATCTCCCTGATGCCCAGCTCCCTGAGCTCCAGCTACTGCTGCTCGGAAAGCACCCGCAATAGCTTGTACCATCATCGACATGTCAGGCATCGCTTGCCCCTGACCAACCTTAGGTCATGCAGCTCTAGCACCAGCTGCCTCAGCTCCAGCTCTCTCCCTCTCCGCACCACCACCACCAGGTGGAGGAGGAGGTAACACAACACTACCCGTATTCTCTTCATTCACATTCCCCTCTGGGGTCGTAGCTCTCACGCTACTCCTTAACTCTCTACGTGGTGCCATACTTTTACCATGCATAACAATACAAAATAAAACAAGTCAGGACCAGCAAGGTAAGCAATTCCAAGTATTCAAGCTCAATTTCTTTCAAAATCAATATCATTTCTTTAGCTTTTGTTTGGCAATGGGTACCCACATCACGCATCATCACAACATACATCTCAAAAGCATCAACATTTCAAACCACTGAACATGCTTTCATACAACAAACATCAAGCCAAACCATGCATCAATCATGCAAACATACATTCCCAATTACTCGCAAACTCAGCTCTGATACCACCAAATGTAACCCCCTTAACCCGGTCTAGACGGTTGACCCGAATTAAGGAAGTCACACGGGGAAAACCAAAGTCAACCCAAAAGTCAACCTTGATTAACGACCCTTTTTTTTCTTTTTAATCTTATCTAGATGCACATTAACCCTAATTGTGATCACACAAATAACATACTAAAAGATCACAAGCATCGGAGATCAAACAGGGACCCAATTAGTCAGGTTTCATGCTTCCCTGTGAAATTTCAGCTCAAAAGGACTTCTCAAACTCATTCAATTGAACAAACAAGATTCAGGACCAAAACGTAAACAAAACAAAACATATAAAGATACTTTTAACCGAATTTAACGGTCTGGTATCGATACGCCAGGTGTCGTATCGATACTCGGGGAAGGCAGTGACCAAACTTCAGAGACGGTATCGATACGTGATCCCGTGTATCGATACGGCCTTCATACGGTATCGATACCCATACAACCGTACCGATACGCCTGGGCAGAAAATGAGCATATTTGGCTCAGGCGTATCGATACGCAAGCCCGAGTACCGATACCCCTGCCTGATTTCGATTCAAAACCACCATCAAACATGCTTCAAACTTCAATTAAACATCACCAAATCATACCGCATAGATATACAACATGCAGGGACCATAAATGCATCATCAATTCAACATGTAACCAACACATATGAAAAGCCCCAATTTAAAAGACATGCTTCCTACTTAAGCTAACATTTCATGCATAAACCTTCATAATCAAGCAATATAAAGCCAATCCAAAAACCAGCAATTCAAACAACATTCAATATACTTAGGGAGTTCCAACATCTCCCAAAAACACACACTCATAGGTCCCCCATTGTCAAATCACCCCAAAAGCTAAAAGCACTTATAAAACCTTCATACATTGAGCTTTACTTGAACTTGTTTGCTTGCCCCTTCTTGCTGCCCTTCAAAGTACTCTAATGCTCTGCATTATTGAATTAAGAAAACGAGAGAGCGTAAGCAAAAGCTTAGTGAGGAGTGCTCTTTAAAAACCATTCAATAATGCAATTAAAACCATTTATAAAACATACTTATAATCAACCTTTGCACATGCTCAAGCATACTTTAAATCAAGCAATCCCATGCTTCAAATAACATTTAAACAAGCATCTCATGCTTCAACATAATCATTTAAACAAGCATCACATGCTTCACAATGTACTTTACATGTCATATTGGCTCAAGTGATACATTTCATTTATTAAAACAAGTTCACAACTTTCCCCAAGGACTTTTAAACACCTTGGCCCCAAGGACTTTTAAACACCTTGGCCATGGACTTTTAAACACCATGAATAAGGACCACACAAGGACTTTTAACCACCTTTGTGTCCAATGCTTGAATCACCCCAAGGACTTTTAAACACCTTGGCCCCAAGGACTTTTAAACACCTTGGCCCCATGGACTTTTAAACACCATGGAAAGGAGCACCTAAGGACTTTTAACCACCTTAGTGTCCGTAACAAGATTCATCCAAGGACTTTTAACCACCTTGATGATCTTAAGTAACAAGGCTCACTCAAGGACTTTTAACCACCTTAGTGACCTTCACTTTTACAAAACATCACTTGCCAATATACATCTTATACATCATATAATCCACTGTTTTAAAGCATTAAACCAAGCCATTTCATCATGCATTTCAAAGCATCAAATCCACATTTAATCAATGCATAAAAGCAAGGTACTCCTACCTAGAGTTACCTTCAACACATGGCTTAAAACATCAGCAAATATCATGCTAAAACATCAGCAATTATCATGTTAAATCATGCTTTCAAAACAATAATCAAAACATGCAAATCATCATTTTGCATCACACCAAAACATGGCCACCACTTAGAGAGAAATCCGAAAACTTACACTTGAGCTTAGCAAAGTTGTTTAGACTTAAACTAAGCCCCCAAAAACTTGGTTTCAAAGCCGAAAACCATTTTCACTCACCGATTTCCTCTTTGCTTCAAGCCAAAGCACCAAATCAAGCCTCCGGATCAACAATTCTTGGATCCAAGGATGCCTCCCCTGTTTCAACACATTAAAGCAGAGGATTAATGCATCATCATGCATTAATTGCTTCAATGAAAGCACCTAAACTCGCTGCTCTCACATAACCTCCATTTTCGGCCACCAAACACAACCGAAAATGCATCCAAAACACTTCTAAACAAAGCCCAGCCATAAACCAGCAAAACCTCACTTCCATTAACATCAAAGAACATCTAAAAACAACCTAACAACATCCTTATACCTCCAGCAACATCAGATCACCAAGATCACCTCAAAAACTACCTTAAAACACAAGCTAAACTTAGGAAACTCAACCTATCCGGGTTTGCATCAATCAAAACTCATTTCCTTCTCAATTTAGAGATCATTTAACATCAAAAACACCTCTCAAATAAAAGATCTAACAGATCTAACGAAAATCATGTGAAATCATCAAAATCTTGCATAATTAGCCAAGATCCATAAATCAACTTAAAAGCTTTTAATTAAACATCAATTTAGGATTGAAAACTTAGGAATTTCATTAAAGAACTTGAAGTTCAGAGGAGAAGGACGTTCTTACCTCCAAACTTGAGTTTCTCCTCTTTTTGAAATGAAAATCCTTGATGAAACTTGTAGTAATTGAAGAGGTTTTGAAGATATGTTGATTTGCAATCAATTGAGAGTTGAAAGGAGGAATTTAGGTGAGAAAATCAGAATTAAAACTCTGGAAATGGAGTGTTTGGGTTGAGAGAAAAGAGAGAAAGAAAATGAGAAGTTAGTTGAGAAAAATAGCAAAATGAGATTTCCCTCCTTTATGAAATCTTTAAAAATCGGAATTATAACTCAAAATATCTTAGAAAAAATCTGGAGAAACTCCCTTTGGGTAAATAGATCCTTAAAGATTCAAAGTTTCAACCCTTTATAAAACAGCCACCAAACTTTCAAAAATTACATTTTGGTCACTAGCCAAAATGTCACACTTCCGAAACTCATTTTCCAAAATTGATTTCACAGTTCACTTAATTATATTAAAATATGATTTTAGAACATTTTTCCATATTTTTAATGCAACCCGAACTAGGCTTTCCTAATTTAACCTCTTACGATTCGAACAACACTTTGACCAGCCGGTCAACGCCCAAGACTTCCAAGCCCAAAACCGGGGCGTTACAGTTACAGAGAGGCCGTGGGCGCGGCCGAGGGAACTTCTAGAGGACAGATGAGGATCAGAGAGGCGTTGCTCATGTGGGTGCATTTCGGCCTGAGGGAGGCGGTCCTACCAGGGTTTATGCTGAGCGCGAGGAGCGCAAAGATACCGATGTTATCGCAGGTACCTTTGCACTTCAGTCTTTACCATTGATGGCTTTGATTGATTCTGGATCTACGCATTCTTATATCTTGAGTGAGCATGCGCATTTGCTTGATATACCTGTTGAGTTGCTTGAAGTAGGAATACATGTGACTAGTTCTTTTGGTGAGACTGTAGTCACTAGGACGGATTATAGGAGATAGCCTTTATCTATGCAAGGTCATGTCTTTCTTGTAGATTTGATGGAGTTACCCTTCTATGGTTTTGATATAATCCTTGGAATGGATTGGTTGACTGAGCATAGAGTTGTGGTTGACTTTGATGTCAAATATGTCACCTTAAAGCTTGCCGATGATTATGAAGTAGTGGTAGTAGGCGAGAATGTGAAATTCTTGTCGAATGTGATTTTAGTTTTGGAAGCGAACCGTATCATGAGGTTGGGTTGTGAGGCTTACCTTGCCTATGTGATGAATCCTGGCACCAAGGATGTGCGTGTGCAGGATATCCGAACCGTTCGTGATTTTTCGGGTGTCTTTCTGGAAGAATTTCCCGGGTTGCCACCAAAAAGGGAAGTTGAGTTTGGTATCGAGTTGTATGAGAATACAACTCTAGTGTCCATTCCTCCTTATCGCATGGCACCTAAAGAGCTAAAAAAGTTGAAAATGCAACTGCGGGAATTGTTGGATCGAGGTTTCATTCGGCCGAGTGTGTCACCTTGGGGTGCACCGGTCTTGTTTGTAAAGAAGAAAGATAGGACAATGCAGATGTGCATCGATTATCGGCAACTGAACAAGTTGACGATCAAGAACAAGTATCCCTTTCCTAGAATTGATGATCTCTTTGATCAGTTCCCGGAGCCTCGGTGTTTTCTAAGATAGACTTGAGGTCAGGATATTACCAGTTGAAGGTGAAGGATGTGGACATACCTAAGACAACTTTTCGGACAAGGTACGAGCATTATAAGTTCTTAGTGATGCCGTTTCGTTTGACCAACGCACCTACTGCTTTCATGGACATGATGAATCGTGTCTTCCATGAATTCTTGGATCAGTTTGTGGTGGTGTTCATCGATGATATCCTTGTTTATTCACGTACCGAGGAGGATCGTGATAGACACTTGAAAATTGTTTTGCAAGGGTTGTTGGTAAATCAGTTGTATGCCAAGCTAAGTAAGTGTGAGTTTTGGCTTAAAGAGGTGGTCTTCCTTGGACATGTTGTGTCAACTGAGGGTATTCACGTAGATCCTCACAAAGTAGAGGCTGTGATGAGTTGGAAAGTGCCTAAGTCGGTAACGGAGGTACGAAGTTTCCTTGGTCTAGCTGAGTATTATCGTAGGTTTGTCGAGGGTTTCTCGAAGATAGATGCACCTTTGACCAAATTGTTGCGAAAGAATGTTCGTTTTGAGTGGACGGATGCGAGGCAACAAGCTTTTGAAAAGCTAAAGGAAGCTTTGACGCAAGCTCCTGTTTTGATACAACCTGAGTCTGGCAAGGAGTTTGTGGTCTATAGTGATGCGTCCATTGTTGGTTTTGGGCTGCGTGTTAATGCAAGAAGGTAAGGTAGTAGCCTATGCATCTAGGCAGTTGAAGGTGCATGAGCGTAGCTACCCTTCTCATGATCTTGAGCTTGCGGTTGTTGTGTTTGCTTTGAAGATCTGGAGGCATTACCTGTATGGTGAGAAGTGTGTTGTGTTCACGGATTATAAGAGTCTGAAGTATCTTATGTCTCAGAAGGAGTTGAATCTTAGGCAACATAGTTGGGTGGAGTTGCTTAAGGATTATGATCTGACGATCGAGTACCACCCGGGCAAGGCCAATGTTGTTGTCGATGCTTTTAGAAGGAAAGTTGCTATGGAGTTTAGGGCAATGTTTGCTCGTTTGAGCATATCTCATGATGGTGGTCTTATCGCGGAATTGCAAGTGAAACCATCTCTGATTCAGATGATCAAAGACAAGTAGTTGCTTGATGATTCCCTTGTTTCGCGTGTTCAGGACATTGCGGAGGGTAGGCCTTCAAATTTTCAGCTTTAATGATGTCGGTGTTTTGTGCTTTGGGAGTCGAATAGTGGTGCCAAGTGATGTTGAGTTGAGGCGCACTATTCTGACTGAAGCTTATAGTAGTCCTTTTGATATGCATCCTGGTAGTACAAAGATGTATCGTGAGTTGAAAGATGAGTACTACTGGGTGGGGTTGAAAAGGGATGTGGCTGAATTCGTTAGTAAGTGCATGGTGTGTCAGCGAGTGAAGGTTGAAAATCAGGTTCCTTCTGGGTTGTTGCAACCTTTGAGAATTCCAGAATGAAAGTGGTAAAGAATTACATTGGATTTTTTGTCTGGGTTACCTTTGTCACCGTCCAAGAAGAATACGATTTCGGTGATTGTTGACCGCCTTACGAAGTGTGCACATTTTCTGCTTGTGCATACTACGTATACCATGGATAAGCTGGCTAAGCTGTACATTGCTAAGATTGTGCGGTTGCACGGTGTGCCAAAGTCTATAGTGTCGGATGGGAATTCGAGGTTTACAACGCGATTTTAGGAATGTTTGCATCAAGCCTTGGGTACACGGTTGAATTTTAGCACTTTATATCATCCTCAGACGGATGGACAGTCGAAACGTGTGATCCAAGTGCTTGAGGACATGTTGAGATGCTGTGTGATAGATTTTCAGGGTTCTTGGGTGAAGCACTTGCCGTTGGTTGAGTTTGCGTATAATAATAGTTACCAGGCAAGTATTCAAATGGCTCCTTACGAGGCTCTGTATGGGAGAAGATGTATAACCCCTCTATGTTGGGCAGAAGTTGGGCAAAAGTTGATTTCAATGCCAGATATGCTAAAGGGAACCACCGAGAAGGTGAAGCTCATTTGTGAGCGATGAAGGCAGCATCGGATAGGCAAAAGTCTTACGCGGAACTGAAGCATAAGGAGATTGTGTTCGCGGTTGGTGAACGTGTGTTTTTGAATGTATCGCATTGGAAGAAGGTGATGAGATTTGGGCGTAAGGGTAAGCTTAGCCCAAGGTTCATTGGACCTTACGAGATTGTGGAGCGTATTAGTCTTGTGGCATATCGGTTGAGATTGCCTTCAGAACTGGAAAAGATACATGATGTGTTCCATGTCTCTATGTTGCGGAAGTACAGATCGGATCCTTCGCATGTGATGCCTGTTGAGGAGAAAGAGTTGAATCCGGATATGTCTTATGATGAGGAACCAGTGAAGGTTCTGGATGTGAGCAGTAAAGTTCTTCGTGGTAAGACGATAGAGCTTGTGAAGGTGTTTTGGCGACACCGAGGAGTTGAGGAGGCCACGTGGGAAAGCAAGGCGGACATGCTAAAGCAGTTTCTGCACCTTTTTCCTTCAGGTAAAATTTCGAGGACGAAATTTCCTAAGTGAGGGAGAGTTGTAACGTCCTGGTTTTGGGCCTAGATGTTTTAGACATCGGACCGGTCGAGAACGGTTCGAATCGCGTAAGGTGATTTAAGGAAATCAAGGATTGGGATAGGATAAAAATGTGGTAAAAATTGCTAAAATCCTCTAAAATATATTTAAGAGGTTGGTCAAATCAATTTTACAAAAAGAGTTTTTGAAATGGGAAATTTTGAGTAGTGACCAAATTGTAAAGTTTCAAAACTGTGGAAATGTGATTTTTAAAGGAGAAGCCAAATTCTTAGAATCTTTAGGGGGCTTTATGGAAATTTAACCTTTCCTTAATATGACATGTGTTTAAAATGGCTTTTGATTAAATAGCTTTAATTAGTTTTTATTTTAATTAATTAATTTGGTGGTTAATGTGAGATTCCATCACGTAACTACCATCTTCTCCTCATTTTAAGCCAAACAGTATTTTCATTCATTTCTCTCCAGAATTCTTTTCTCCCAAACACTCTCTTAATATCTCTTAAACAATTTTCAAGAAATCCTTTCAAGTTCTTCAAGATTTTGCAAAGGAAAACTTGCCATTCATTGAGGAAAGCAAGGATTGGAGGTAAATCCCGTTCTCAACCTCTAATCAAAGTTATTTACTGAAATTCCCAAGATATTTGGCTTCTAGTTAATGTTTTTGGTTGAGTTTTCATTATAGTTTTGATCAGAGATCAAAATCTTGTAAAAATATGGTTGAAATCTTAATTTTCGGATTTTTTGTTAAGCTCTGTTGTGGATTGATTTTAATTGACTTTTATGTTGATATGTTGAAATGAAGTTTTGATAACATAGATCACGAAATCCTTGAGATCCTTGAGTTTCTTGTTAGCTTTAAGTGAGTTTTTGAGGTGAGATGGTGGAATCTTGTTTGCTGGAGTTATAAGGTTGGGTTAAGTTGTTTATTAGATGTGTTTTGATGTTTATAATGGATTGGAAGTGATGTATGTTGGCTGGGTTTGGTTTAGGAAGCAATCGATTGAGTTTTCGGTTGTTTCGAATGGGAAAATTGGTGTAGTTTGGGTGAGCAACGAGTTTGTGAATTTTTGCTGGTGTTGAAATGCATTTTAATGCATTTAGATCTCTATTTTGATGTTGTGAAAACATGGGATCTTGATTCGGGAGCAAACGAGGCGTTGTTGGAGGCTCCGGAAGAGTAATTTTCGTGTCGGCTAGCAAGGCTTCGTGTATCAGTGAGTGGGAATGGATTTTCCAGCTTTATAACGCTTTGAGTGTGGTCTTGGGAGCTTAGTGTAAGTTTAAAACACTTAGGTAAGCTCAAGAGTAAGTGATTCGAAAGTCTCTCTCGAAAATGTGATATGTTTTGATGAAAATGCACTTGAGTTAACTATGGTTTTGATTACTATTTTAAAGCATGATTAATCCTAGATTTTAATGTCATTGTGTTAAGGATGCACTAGGTAAGTGATAATTGGTTTTATGTGATAATTGGTTTTATGTGATAAATGCATATGATGTTAAGCATGGTTATGCTTGTGGTAATGGCATTGTATTTATGCTTGTAAAATAGTGGATTATTGATGTTAAATGATTATATTGGCAAGTGATGAAAGTGGTTTTAGGTTCTTGTAATCGGATATAGTTAGCCGGCTATAGGATTGGGTGCACCGTGAATAAAGTCGCCTTGGATGTCGAGGGGTTGTGATTATGCCGTAATCTCCATCCAAGTAACCTAACGATTGAGGCTAAGATCACAACGGTGGATGGTTTAATCCCGTGTGGGAATCTTGTGGTTGTGTCCCTTACTCCTGTTAGTGGAATTATACAACTACCGATGAGTGATGTGAGGGGTTGTGATTGTGCCATATAACTACACCTTGTGTAGTCCGGTAGTTTGTATGAACCGTGTTGGATAACGCTTGTAATCCACGTATCCGATTGTGTCATTTGAGTTGGTTATGGTTTGGTTTGAGAAATGATCACTTGTAAGGCAATATAATGATGATGACTAGTGGTTAAGCATGAGATGCTTGTGATTATGCTAGAATGCATGTGATGCTTGGTAAAGCATAAGCAAATGTTTAATTGCTGTTTTAAAATGATGCATTAGAGCATGTGTTTTAGAAAGTGCAATGATATCTTGAAAGGGCATGTTTTATGTAAAAGCGTGTGTTGATAATAGTGTTTTGCCATTTGTGTGAAATGCATTGATGAATGTTGTTTAGCGATCCTCTCTAAGCTTTGTGCTTACGCTCATTTGTTTCATCAATGCAGAGAATTAGGCATTTGAGGCAGGGAGTAAGCAAGGGGAATCCAAGCACTTTGGTCTAGCGAAGTATGTGGTTTTTCTTTGGTGTAATAACAGGTAATGGGTGGGATTTCTACTCTTGGTTGATTGAGGATGTTGATTATTACTTTGTTCATATGTGGTTTGGTATATTGAGTTGTAATTGGCATTTGAGGTTTCATTGATGCATGATTGTGTCTTTTAGTTTTCGAATGGTTTTAAAGACTGGGAAGCATGCCTATAGATTTAATGCTTTCTTGAATGATGTTATGTTTTAGCTCGTACTTCGTAATGTTGATTTTGATACTTATATATGTTGTATGTATGTTGTGGCATGTTTTGGAATGTTTTCGGGGGTGTTTATGAGTGAAAAACCAGCAATTTTTGTAGTTGCAGGGCAAGGCGTATCGGAACGCCCTTACCTGTTTCGGAACAGTGGCCTGGAACGGCTAGGAATGTTCCGGAACGGTCATCCTAGTTTCGAAACGACCGTTCCGGTACAGGGCCTTGTGTTTCGAAACACCCGACCGTTGGGGTTGAATTTGAATTGTTTCAGATTTCTATTTCTTAAGTTTTAGTCCCTGAGTCTTGAATGCTTAATTAAATGAGTTTGGATGTTCCGTTTAAGATGGATTTTGACATGCTGGCTTATTATATGTTTAATTTTGGATAGGTAACTTTAAAACTTGTTTAGTCCTCAAATTTCTGGAAATTTACAAATTAGTCCCTAAAAGACGATCGTATGCAATTGAACCCCTAAATGAGCTCTGGTCGTTGTGTCGTTTCCGCTAAAGTGTTTTGCTATTCACATAGGTTAACAATGTGCATCTAAAAAGGTTAAAAAGAAAAAAGGATCGTCAATCAAGGTTGACTTTCACGAGTTGACATTGGTTTTCCTCCTGTAATCTTCTTAGTTCAGGCCGGACGTCTAGGCCTGGCTAAGGGGGTTACATTATTGGAATCTTTCGAAGTTTTGTTTCTTTACATTTCAGTCCCTCAATGTTGCGGATGCAATTAATTGAGCTTGGATGATCGTTTTGAGCTGAGATTTGACAAAGTGGCATGTAATATGACTAAGTAATGGTTGGTAACTTAGAAATTGAAGAAGTCCTGGTAAATTGAAAAAATTACAAAATGCTCCCTAAAACGTGTTTAGATTCAATTGAGTGCTTAATCGATGTTTGTTTGAGATATAAATTGTTTTACTGTGAGTTTTTACACTTAGGCTAATAATGTGCATCTAGATATAAATTATGGTCGTTTATTGAGGTAAACCTTCCTGGTTTACTTCAATATTCCCCATGTGACCCGTTCAGTTCGGTCTTTCGCCCAGGCCGGGTCGAGGGGGTTACATTTGGTGGTATCAGAGCCAGGTTTCGAAATATTTGGATATTGGTAAGTTGATGTGATGTAATTTCAAGTTGTATGATGATGTTTGCTTTGCACAGTGATTGTTATTGGCAGGTTGATGTAAATTGGATATTGTTGATCAATATGCACGGTGATTGCAATATATATATATATATATATATATATATGATGTGAGTTGAATCTTGTTGGTTGCTATGCACGGTGTTTGTGATATGCTTGTTGATTGTTTTATGCAATGCTGGAGGGAAATAAGTATACCCATTTCCTTATTACTATAGTTGAAATGTTTTAAATTTAATTGGAAGTCTTCGATCCTTGCTTGAGGCTGGCCTGATTATTTTGATTTGTTTTATTATCATGCCTTAATTATAATAACACAATGGGACCGAGGAGAGAGTTGAGATTAGGTACAATTGCTGTTGTCGTAGGGCAACGAAATCAGGAGAACGAGGTACCACATCGAGGGAATCTACCTCCTCCACCGCCTCCATCTAAGGGTAAGGAGCATGTACAACATGAGCAAGCTGGACCCGTGTTGGGTGAGTTGATGCCTTTAGTTCAGGCGATGAGTGGAGCATTCCAGGCTGTTGTTGCCGGAGTGAAAGTGCAAGCACCTATTGCTGGTCAAACGGGGTTGTTGTTAGAATGCTTGCGTAGTTCGGGCGGTGTTGAGTATCGTGGTTTGTCGCCCGAGGCATCCGAGGCTTGGATGGCTAGTACGATCCGAATTTTTGATCAGATGGAGAGCAACGATGCACGTAAGTTGGGATGTGTTGTTTTGCTATTGCAAGGCGAAAAACCATGATACTCAACACTGCCCAAACTACACAAGCGTTCCAATAGTAACCCCGTTTGCCCAGCAGCTAGTACTTGCACTTGCCCTCAAGCAACTGCAACCTAGAATGCTCCAGTCATCGCCTGAACTAAAGGCGTCAAATCAGCCAACACAAACCCAGCTTGCTCATGTTGTCCTTGCTCCTCACCCCTAGTTAGAGGAGGTGGGGGAGGTAGATTCCCTCTAGGAGGTACCTCGTTCTCCTAATTTCCATGCCATACAGCAGCAGGAATCGTACTCGATCGTAGTTCTCTCCTCTGTCCCATTGTGATATTATAATTAAGGCATAATAATAAAACAAAACAAAATAATTAGGACAACTTAAAGCAAGGATCCAAGACTACCAATTCAATTTAAAACACTTCAACTATAGCAATAATGCAATGGGTATCCCAATTTCCCAAAAGCATAGCATAAGGAAAACAACATACATATCTCAAGCATCACACACAAAAATCAACAAGATTCAATTCACAACAACATGTATATAGCAGTTAACACATACATCACAACCATCATGCATGGCATCAACAATATTCATTCTTCATCAACATGAATATAAACAATCACCGTGCAAAGCAAACATCAACGTACAATTTGTAATCACGTCATATCAACTTACCATCAACTTACCAATATCCCACTCTTTTGTAACCTAGCTCTGATACCACCAAATGTAGCCCCCTCAACCTGGCCTAGACACCTAACCGAACCGAACGGGTCACACGGGGAATATTGAAGTAAATCGAGAAGTTTACCTCAATAAACGACCCTATTTTTTCTTTTTATCTTGTATAGAGGCACATTGTTACCCTAATTGTTTTGACTCGCAGCGGAAGAAACGTCAACTCAAACAGACATCGATTAGGCATTCAATTGATTACAAATACGTGTTAGGGGCCAAAATGTAATTTTTGCAAATTAAAAGGGCTTCTTAAAATTTTAAGTCACCAACCTTTAATTAGTCCCATTACATGCCACTGTATCAAATCTCAGCTCAATTCGATCATTCAAACTCATTTAATTGCATCCACAACATTTAAGGACTGAAACGTAAAGAAATATAACTTCAAAAGAATCTAATTAACTAACTTAACATGTTGGTGTATCGATACACTTAGCCCTGTATCGATACAACCTGATTTGGAATAGGTTTGGGTGTTTTGGAACACGAGCCCATATCGATACGGTCTTAAAAGCGTATCGGTACACGAAATTCCAGTAGCCAAAACCACTCCCTGTTTCGAAACCCAATGCCCATTTTAGGCTCACCATATCAATACAGCCTTAGGCGTATTGATAGACTTGGGCCTGTAATGTCATATTTTGCTGGTTTTTCGCACTTTAATGCACCCAAACCACTCAAGCATGCTTCTAACATATATATAACATATACAAACATCACACCTCAATCATTCAAGGCATATTCAACATCATTACATGGTATTTTAATCAAAGGTAAACTATATGCATGCAACCTATTAAAGAAGCCAAGCAAGATACTGAAATGCATAGCAAGGCACAAACCAATAACCAAAGGCTATTTACAAGTCTAAAACAACTATATAAACTTGCTAAAATAGGGAGTTTACACAAATCTCCCAAAACACAACGGATCCCCCATTGCTCTTATTACATATAGTCTAAACCAAAACATACATTCTCAAATGAAGTCTCTTGCGATCCCTTGCTCCACGCTGACTCCAAAACCTCAATTCTCTACATTGATGGACAAAATAGAGTGTAAGCACACAAGGCTTAGTGAGGAGTGCTCAAAAGAAAAACATCATCAATGCATTAAAACCATTTTCCAAGTTCACATTGAAATCTCATTTCAATTAACTTAAATCATCGTTTTAAAACCATCATGCCTTTAAACTCATGCACTTTCCTTAATCAAAAATCCGCATAATAAACCTTATGCAACATGTATCATGAATCAACAGCAAATCCCATTGCTAACACTAAAATTTAAGCCTTCTCATGCATAACTACCATATGCAAAGTTTAAAGAGTAAAACATGTATAAATCACAATATTGAACATAAACCATCTCATGATACATCATCAATTATATTGGCTTACAAGTCATCATTAGGCAAGTCCATTTCTCAAAACAACATATCGGATACACGGATTCCCAAATGTTGTCCCAACACTTCATGCATTCTCACATACATCTCAAGGTTCACACGCGAGAGCTACCCTCCACCATTATGACACCCGTGGTGGAGTATTCGGTACACCGTATAAACCCCTCAACACCACTCATCGGTAGATGTATAACCACACTAACGAGAGACGGGAAACCACACAGACATACCTCAACCGTTAGTGTACTCAATCCTATAGTCGGCTAACTATATCTGATGACATTTATAAACCATTTTCATAACATCACCTGCTAATATAATTCACATTACACCACATACCTCACTGTTTTCAAAGCATCGTCATTAAATCTTTTTTTGAAGCATTAAACCATGTTTTAAATCACAAGTATAAAACGTATACTTACATGGATCACTTACCATGTGCATCCTTCATTAACACATCATTAAGAACAACAAACCATATGCTTTAAACATGCTTTAACAGTAGGTAACATGCATTCCAAAACAAGTGCATAAAAACCATTACATAATAGCACAACCGAGAGAGAAATTCCTTATACTTACTTCTAAATTTAGACAAGTGTTTCAAGCTTACACCTAAGTTCCCGAAACCACCTTTATAACATTGCAAAGCTGAAATCCACATTCTCACCTATCGACACACGAAACTAAGCGTCCGAAGCTCCCGAAACCTCACCGGTTGCTTCCAATACGTTCTCCCATGTCTAAACCACATAAAAACAGAGGATTAATGCATATCAATGCATCAAAAACTCCAACAATAAATCCTACCACATTGCCATGCCCAAAACCACCAAAACGCCCATCCAAAACAACTGAAAACACCTTCGATTACTCTACAAACTCAACCCAACTAAAACCTAACACTTCCAACCATTTATAATCATTTATTAACATCTAAAATCATCCTATTATCAACCTTATACCTCCAGCATCCCCAAAATGACATTAACACCACAAAAACCCAATTCTAACAACCTAATCAACTAGAGATCCAAATAGTTTCGGGATTACCATGCTTAAACCTCAATCTCAACATTAATGAACTTTTAAAACATGATTAAAATCAATCATAAACCAGTCATAATAGATCTATTACGAAAATTACACAAAATCATCATTTAAAGCTTTATTTAGCCATTTTCTTTAAATCAATCATAAAACCTTGTTAATAAACACAATTAAAGAGCCAAATACTTGGGAATTTCATTAAAGAACCTTGATTAGAGGAGAAGCACGGAAATTACTTCTAATCCCTTGATATTCCTTCATTGACAAGATTTGATTGAAAATCTTCAAGAATCCATTGAGCTAAGTTGAGGAAACTCCATAGAAACCATTTTGAAATCAAAGTAAAATGAAAACGAAAGATCTCTAGAAGTTTTGAAAGGAGAGAATCGTTGGTTGATGAGAAAAGAGAGAAATGGAAGTTACGTCCAAAATGAATTTGTAAAGCTTAATCTCTTTCTAATCAAAACCCTTTTTAATCTTCTAATTAAACACAATTAAAACATGGCCAATTAAAGGAATAGCTGATTATAACTATATTAGCTCCCTAAAGATTCTAAGTTTTGGCTCCTTTACAAAATAGCCATTTAAAATCAGTTTTCCATTTTTACAATTTAGTCACCAAACGAAATGTCTACTTTCCACATATCACTTTTCAAAATTGACATCACCAATCCCTTATAGATATTTTAAAAGGATTTTAGAAAATTTTCTAATATTTTTATCACTTCTCGAACCATGTTTTCTCTGAACCAATCCCGAGCCAACCCGAATTTCGAGTTTCGGTCCTACAGACCCTAAACCCAACCTAAAAACTCCTAGGCCCAAAACTGAGGTGTTACAACCCACCCTAGCAGTTTCACCATGACTAGACGAATCATGCGTCTTAGCTATTATTGGTCTACCATGGAGGAGGACTGCATCAAGTACGCCATAAATGTTATAAGTGTTAGATTTACGCTGACAAGATACATGTGCCGCCACAACCGATGCACGTCGTGAATGCTCCTTGGCCTTTCTTAATGTAGGGCATGGATGTGATAGATATGATTCACCCAAAAGCATCAAACGGGCATCGGTTCATCCTGGTGGCCATCAACTACTTCACCTAGGTTGAAGCATCCTCGTACGCAAGCATCACTAGAGCAATAGTCTGCAAATTCCTTAAGAAGGAGATCTTTTGTCGTTATGGTATGCCAAAAAGGATCATCACCAACAACACCTCTAACCTGAATAACAAGATGATGGATCATCTTTGTGAACAATTCAACATTAAGCATCACAACTCAATGACTTATCGCCCGAAGATGAATGGGGCAATGGAGGAAGCCAATAAGAATATGAGGAAGAAAGTCTCCAAGATGACCAACACCTACAAGGATTGGCTTGAGAAGTTCCCATTTGCTTTATACGCTTACCGAACTACCGTAAGGACATCTACTAAGGCAACACCATTCTCACTAGTCTACGAAATGGAAGTCGTCTTGTCCATAGAGGTCGAAATCCCTTCGCCTCACATTTTGATGGAGGCACAACTAGACGAGGCTGATTGGATCCAAGAAAGATACGAACAACTGAGTTTGATTGAGGAAAAAAAGGCTAAAGGCAATCTACCATGGCCAAAATGTATTAGAAGAGGATGATACGAACACATAATAGGAAATTTCGCCCAAGAGTGTTCCGAGAGGGGGATGTTGTGCTGAAAAAGATGTTGCCAATCGAAAGAGATTCTCGTGGCAAGTGGATGCCTAATTGGGAGGGGCCCTACATTGTGACGAAAGCCTTTTTCTAGAGGAGAATTTATTTTGGCCGAGACCGATGCAGATGAACTGTAAAATCTACTGAATTTAGACTTGGTCAAGTGAAACTACGCCCAGAGAGAAGACGAGAAAAGACAAAAAAGGGAAAAAAACTCGATGTGAAAACCCTAAAGGGTTCTTTTAGAAAAAACATGTGAAGGGCACTTAAGACTAAAAAATAAATAAAATAAAAAGGGTTCAAGATGAAAACCCGCAAAGGGCTTCTTTAAACCAAACGATGATTCGAGTTGAAAACCCAAAAAGGACAGCTTGAATATAAAACATAACTAGGCGTACGACAAATAACTCCATCAAAAACTTGGCATCTTAGAAGGGACATCGCATCTTCACACGCCATCATGGGATTCGAAATCTTCTCGATAAAGGTTGTAGTTTAGGATGCTTCCAATGGATTGACATGTAACACTTTGGCCCTTGATATCTAATTACTTGATCTTACCCTTTTTGTATTTACCCTTTTTTCCACATTTAATAAATCTTATATTCATGAACTACACTCTTTTGCACCCTTTCACCTACAACTTACATTAAAATGGGAACCAATTGGATTAATATCCATAACACAAGATATTTTCGTGCATTAATTTGAAAATGGTTTAAAAAGTATATGGACTATAATGTAGTTCATTATTCTAACTCCGATCATGTCATTTGCATGAGCATGAATTTTCATTCAGCAAGCAAATCATGCCGCCAAATTGGCGTTGTCCACATCAATTAGAGATTCAGGATCCTCGACTACAATAAGTGCAAAAAAAGATATTAAAACGTCAATATCAATCGCATACATTTAAGGTGGAAATAAATCATGTCATAAGGATTTCCCTAGAAGCAATCTGAAAAAATCATAGGAAGCGCTGAAGGTTCTTAAAGGAGGTCTTTCACTCAATATTGATCCAGTCGTGGAAATCTGAAGGGAGAGTTTGCCTTTCTATCCAGGAGTACAAGATCACTGGATCGAGTGAGGAAAGATCATATTTTTTTTAAAGCAAAGAGGTACGAATCATGAGAATGACGAAGTACAGACAATGGAGATGACTATTCATGATTCTTTCAGCCACTACAAATACAAGATCACTGGATTGAGTGAGCCAATACGCAAAGATTAGTTGAAGCAGGAGTTGGAAATTTCTCACCAGTAAATATATCATGCATTCATGAGTTAGACATCCCTATAAGCATGCTAACTCATCACAATCATACCATATGTTGAATTTTTATAGGAATACGGAGACCGCTTTCTAAAAAGAGTAATAGGAGCCAGATACCCTATTGCTTCGGGTGCAAGACACCCCACGCCATTTTCCAACATAAGTAGTAGGAGCAAGACACCCTATCGCTTCAGGGGAAAGACACCATACACCATTTTCAACCAGAGGAATAGGAGTAGGACACCCAATCGCTTCGAGGGAAAGAAACCCAACATAATTTTCCTATAAAAGCAGTAGGAGCAAGACACCCTATCGCTTCAGGGGAAGACACCTCGCACCGTTTTCAACTGGAAAAAAATGAGCAGGATACCATATCACTTCGGGGAAAATACATCCCACACTGTTTTCAAGATGAGAAATACGAGCAAGATACCCTATCGCTTCAGGGAGAAGATCCTCCAACCACTTCAATGTACAATCTGGCCAGATAAAATCGGTGCCTTTAGTTCTTTGCTCTGCTCTCGTTTCACCGGAATAAGCAAAGAGGGGCAGCTGTAGTCACCCATTTCATCCAGTCCTTTTATTCTTGTATATATATATTAGAGTCTATTAAAAAATATAAAGAGTACATTTAAAATATAAAGAGTTCGTTAAAATGTTAAAAGAGTCCATTGAAATGTTGAAAGAGTCAATTGAGAGAGTTAATGTACAATAAGGGCATGTGCGGCCCAAATATAATTGAAACCCTAGCTCCAACTCTTGATTTACCCTAGCTCTTATGTATATGTGTCGCAACAACGCCCACTTTCGAATCAAGACGTGATCTAACGACCCAGATCACATAGGAGAGGATCACATGGACCGTCACTTGCTTATGAAGACCATGCGTTCGACGTTCGAACCTCCCCAGTCTTCCCATCTTCTCTAATCAATGTCGAACACCACCACACTTCATTACCGTCGCCTTCGAGCTTTCTGCTTCCACCTCACTCCTCGATCGTGTTACTCAAGAAAAAATCACAAGGGACAATCAATTCAGACCAAATCAAACAAAAAACGACAAAAAAATAAAAAAATAACTCAGTTAAAAAAAACAAAGAAATCAGAAAAATCTTGAAGATTCTAGGGTTTAATCTTGTTGTAATTCAGGAAATAATCATGAATTCTTCCCTTTTCTTCTTAATTTTTTCGTCTGTAAAAGCCACTGTAAGAAACCATTGTAACACACACATGTACTGTAACCCCTTAAACCCGACCCGGAAGAACTGGGTCAAGTATAAGGAGTCAAGCTTAAAGCTTGTCCCTCACGTAAGTAACATGATTCATAAACTTAAATTCCAAAATAGACAATAATAATATCGCATAATGCATATTGATAAAATATTCCTGAACGTATTACATAATCGAAATGTAAATGCATGTTAAATCGTAATAACCCAAATAACACGTCTGAAATCCGAAAATTAATTACAATATGATAAAACGTATACTATAATTAGTTCCAAGTATCATACTGATAATGACAAATAAAGCTAAAAAATGAGGTCCTCCAAGTACCGTAGCCTAGACCTAAGTATCTGAATATAGAATCTAAGGGGAGTCAGCGAGAACGCTCAGTGTGTCCATACAGTGCAGACAGAACTAACAGAATCATCATATCAAAAGAGTCAATCAAACATCATTAGAATTCAATTTTCCACCAAGAATCAATTCAATCACATAAATAAGAATGTATGAATATGCAACATTCTATGACATGCACCCAACTACGTTACCATCCGAAGAGTAAGGTTCCCCAGAACTACTCTCTACCTCGTCACCATCCGAAGTGGAATCCAGCCCGTAAGGCGAAACCACTGATCTGAAGTAGACATCATCTTGAAGGATGAATCTACTGAACTTCCTCGTACAGAATCCCATCCATAATGAGATCACATAAAATCCGAGTTTTGAATTTGAATGCATTATTTATCAACAGAAATGCATAATCATATAATCCGATATACAATAATCTGAATCTGAATGTATATACCAATTTTGCATAACATAACAGAATGCTGAACAAGTCAAACATCACAGATCAACAGAATATTATAATCATACATCATCAGACCACATCATGCATACATTTCAGCAAATCAACACATTTACATACAGAGCATTGTAAACAGATAGCACCGTAGAGAACACACCTCAAGTAGCTAACACTCAACGTCGACGGTGGCGTCTCCCACGCTCAACTCTATCTCTAGGATGGTCAGAGTCAGCTCCTATAACAATTAAATACACCATCGAAGATACTAATACTATGCCAAGACATTGATAATACAAATAATGAATAGATTAATAATTAAACTCACGAGCGGATCCCGATGTCTGAGCAACATGAGGTCGTCTAAGTGGAGGATGAGGAAGGATCTCAGTATCCGAGTCAATGTTGTCTGCAAATACGAATAATTCCAATTAATTTTCCAATATTCAGATCTTTAATTACAAGTATAAACAAATAAAAGCGGTCAAAACGGTCTTTCGGGTTCGAATTTGGGGAAACAGGCAGTAGAAACAAAATCAGGATGTCGAAAAACATAAAATAGGCCTTTTCTGAAAAAGTCAATGGTGAACGGTCAAAAGGTCAATGATCAACGGTCACGGTCAATGCTCAACAGTCAACGTGTCAACGGTGATGTCATTGCTTACGTCATACGCCACATCACTGGTGATGTCATCCGATTAAGTTCAACGGGTTCCGGTTCGATTCTGTTGCGGTTCGGTCTAACTCGATTCAGCCTTCTGGACCGGTTCAGACCGATTCAACCTAAAATCCCCAATTCGAATATTAGGGCACAAACGCCCCCGATTCCTCACTGTCGATGACCTCTCACGCCAAAATCGAGCGAATTTCCGAAACCCACACACACACACACAACTCGTGCAAGCCCCAAACAATCACCTACAACCCAAATCGAATGCAACAACTAAAGTGAAAGAGGAAGGTGGTGTCTCGGTAAAATATCGAACGGTTTTAAACTGTTTCTAGTGACGAGCGAGCAAACCCGAGACTGGGTTTCGACCGCGTGGCCACGGGGAGTTGAACGGTGGTGTCGGGCCGTCGAACGGACGGCGTTTGGCCCTTGGCCGGACGGTAAACGGAGTAAGGACGATAGGTTTATCTTCTTGTGTTCGTACGAGAGAGAAAGGGAAAATGTAGATGAGGTGAGCGGCAAAAAAGGGTCTCAGGAATGAAAAACATGTATTTCAGTCACCCAAATGGGTAAATTACAAGACAAGCCATCACAATTATTAGGGTTTATGAAACGACACAAAACTTTGCTACCTTTGCAATTTGGTCACTGAAATTCCGAAAATTCCCAATTTAATCACTAAAGTTTAATTAGGTTTTTAATTTAGGATTTTTAATTAAATTAGGGTTTCAAATTACAAAAAAATTGAGGTGTTACAACCCTCCTCACGATAAAAAGAAATTTTGGCCTCGAAATTTACCTAGAGCTAAAAGATGCGGACACTGAGCTCGGATGACAGTTTTGGGCTCCCATGTAGCCTCATCATGACTACGACCATGCCACAGGACCTAAACCATCCTAATGGTCTTTCGTCTAAGAACCCTTTTATCCTGAGCAAGAATCTCAATAGGCTCCTCCTCAAAACGGAAATCATGACGGACCTCAATATCCTCAACAAGCATAACATGCAACGGATCAGGATGATAATGTCTCAACACTGAAATATGGAAGGCATCATGAATACGCTGAAGCTCTGGTGGTAGCTCTAGCTTATAGGAAACTGGTCCGACACGACGAATAATCTGATAAAGGCCAATGTAACGAGGACTCAGCTTGCCCTTCCGACCAAACCGAAGTACCTTCCTCCAAGGAGATACTTTCAAGAAAACCTCATCACCCACCTCCAACTCAAGATCACGACGTCTTAAATCGGTATAAGACTTCTGTCTGTCAAAAGCAGCCTTAAGCCGATCCCGAATCAATCTGACAGTCTACTCAGCCTCGTGCACAATCTTCGGTCCCAACAATCTATGCTCATTCAACTCATTCCAACCAATAGGTGAATGACACCTACGTCCATAAAGAGCCTCATACGGTGCCATCTTAATACTGGCCTGATAACTGTTATTATAAGCAAACTCTGCAAGCGGCAGGAAATCCTCACAACTGCCTCTAAAATCAAGAATACGACCCCTCAACATATCCTCAAGAAACTGGATCACACGCTCAGACTGCCCATCTGTCTGCGAATGATAAGATGTTCTGAAGTTCAACCGAGTACCCAAAGCAGAATTAAGAGACCCCAAGAATTTTGCAGTGAACCTCGGATCTTTGTCAGAAATAATAGATAACGGTACCCTGTGAAGTTGAACAATCTCAGAAATATAAAGCCATGCTAACTTACTCAAAGAATAGTCAACTCGAATAGGAATGAAATGCGCGGACTTCGTCAAACGATCAACAATAACCCATATGGAATCCTTCTTCGACGGAGTCAAAGGAAGTCCACTAACAAAGACCATAGTCAGGCGTTCCCACTTCCATTGAGGAATCTCAATCGGCTATAGTAACCCAGACGGACGTTGATGCTCTGCTTTGACTTTCTGACAAGTCAAGCACCTCGATACAAATCCGATGACGTCCCATTTGAGACCTTTCCACCAGTACCTCTCACGAAGATTCTTATACATCTTGTCACCACCAGTATGCATAGAATAAGGACTATCATGTGCCTCATGGAGAATAACCTGTGTTAACCTAGATTTCCTCAGAATACAATACCAGCCACGGAAACATAATACCCCATCTTGATCAATAGTGAAATCTAGAGATTTACCTTCATGCACCTCTCTGATACGATGCATCCAAAATGGATCACTAGGCTGCTCGGCTCGAATATCAGAAATCAATGTAGGAATAACCCAAAGTTCTGCCAACAGACTGCCATCGTCATACAAACTCATCCGAGCAAACAAACCTCTCAAATATAAAATGGCGTTACGACTCAATGCATCAGCAACGACATTAGCTTTACCCAGATGATACTCAATCTCACAATCATAATCATTGAGAAGCTTTAACCAGCGATGCTGTCTTAGATTAAGCTCTTTCTAAGTGAGAAGGTATTTCAGACTCTTATGGTCTGTATAAATATAATACTTCTCTCCGTAGAGATAGTGTCTCCAGATCTTAAATGCAAAAATAACAACAACAAGCTCTAGATCGTGGGTAGGATAGTTACACTCATGCGGTTTTAACTGTCGAGACGCATAAGCCACTACCTTCCCATCCTGCATCAGAACACCTCCCAATCCGGTGTACGAGGCATCACTGAAAACTATATAAGCCTTACCAGGCTCAGGCTGAATCAAAATTGGTGCTTCAGTCAACATAGACTTAAGCTTCTCGAAACTAGACTGCTGAGCCTCAGTCCAAAGGAAGGGAACATCCTTCCTCATAAGCTTAGTCAACGGAGCTACAATAGAAGAGGAACCCTCAACGAATCTACGATAATAACCAGCTAAAGCCAAGAAGCTTCGAACCTCAGGAACATTCTTGGGCTGCTTCCAACTCATAATAGCCTCGGCCTTCATCGTATCAACATGAATACCCTGAGCTGAAACTACATAACCCAAAAACATAACCTCAGAAAGCCAGAACTCACACTTACTAAATTTTGCATACAACATTTTCTCTCGCAGAATCTGTAATACAATCTGAAGATGGTCCTCATGCTCTGCCTCAGATCTAGAATATACTAGTATATTATCAATAAATACCACAACAAACTGGTCAAGATAGGGTTGAAACACCCTATTCATCATATCCATAAAAGCGGAAGGGGCGTTAGTCAACCCAAAAGGCATCACAAGGAACTCATAATGCATGTAACGTGTCCGAAAAGTTGTTTTGAACACATTAGAATCCTTAACCTTGAGTTGGTAATAACCAGATCTCAGGTCTATCTGAGAGAATACCGTAGCTCCTCGGAACTGGTCAAACAGATCATCATTACGAGGAAGAGGATATTTGTTCTTGATCGTCAGCTTGTTCACCTTCTTATAATCTATACAAAGTCGAAGTGTCCCATCCTTCTTCTTAACAAATAGAACAGGAGCTCCCCAAGGAGAAACATTGGGTCGAATGAAACCTCGATCCAACAGTTCTTGCAACTGAATCTTCAACTCTTTAAGTTCTTTCGGCGCCATCCGATAAGGTGCCATAGACACAGAAGCTGTACCCGGATAAACCTCAATGCCAAACACAACTTCATCCCGTTTCGGCGGTACCCCAGGTAATTCTTCCGGAAAAATGTCTGAAAAAGTCTTTCACAACTCGAATCTTATCTAACCCGGAATCAGACTGTCTCGGATTAAGGATATAGGCAAGATAAGTGATAGATCCTTTCCTGATCATTTTCTCAGCTTTGAGAGCTGAAACGATATTACATAGGAACCCTTTACGCTTACCAACAAAAATCACCTCACGATCATCAGGAGTTCTCAGTGTAGCCCTTTTCTTCAAACAGTCCTAAGTAACACGGTGTGTAGACAACCAATCCATGCCTAGAATAAGATCGAACTCCCCAAAGGGTAACTCCATCAAATCAATTGGGAAGATCTCCCCTTGAATCTCAAGAGGAAAATTCATGTATACTTTAGTAACCTCAACTAGATTACCCACCAAACTGTGTATAATAACGACACTAACAGTATCCTCAACAAAAATCTCAAGACCCCCAAACACAGAACTCGCAACATATGAATGAGTCGAATCATTATCTAGCAGAGCAAAATACGAAATAGAATGGATAGAGAATGTATCGGCAATAACATCTGGCTCATCACAATCCTTGTGCCTCCTAGTAGAATAAACTAACCCCGGCTGTCTGGCCCCTGATCCTGTTGATCCTCTACTCGGAGCTGGTCTACCTCTACTAGCAGAGCCTGAAGTAACAGATCTGATCTGACCTCTTCCCCTGGCGGGAGTCTTTACTGATGCCTGAGACTAAGTAGTAGTAAAAGATGAGGTAGGTGGAACCAGACAATCTCTGAAACGATGCTCGAATGAACGACATCTGAAACAAGCTCCAATCTGCCTCCTACAGTCACCTGAATGCCACTTCTTACAAAAAGGACATTGTGGCACCCCTCGAGTACCAGTCGTACCACCAGCACTAGCAGTCGAAACAGAAGGAGTCACTGATCTAGCTCTTGAATAACTCTGATAGTCTGACTCATCCCTGACTCTCTTTCTAGACTAATTCCCCTGACTATGCTGAACTGGCACTGACACTAGTCTCTTTCCTCTATCAAATCCATGCAACTCAAGTTGTCTCAACTCTGCCTCATTACGCTCAGCAGTCCTAGCTCGTCGAGTTATATCTTTGTATTCCTGGTCCATATATAAAGCAACACCCGCCTTTATCGTAGGACGCAATCCATTCAGGAACCAATCACACTTGTCTTTTTCTGTGGTCACTAATCCTGGGACATATTAAATCAATCTCATAAACTCGATCTCGTAGTCGTTAACAGTCATATCATTCTGCCTCAGATTCATAAAACCATCTCTGCCCTTAGCTATATACTCAGCTCCGACATATCGGTCACGGATAGCCTGTCTGAAATGATCCCAAGTAACCGTACTAGCTGGAGTAACAAGCTCCTCAGCCTACCACCAATTCTGGGCTTCACCCTGCAGCAGTGAAACGACAGCCCTGAGTTTCCGGTCGGTAGGATAATCCATCTCAACAAATAATCGCTGAAGCTTCTTCAGCCAGTACTCTGCATCTGTTGGGTCTGTACTCGTCTTTCCATCGAACATAGTCATCCCAGCAGCGAGAAACTATGTGGATATGGGTCTCCGAACACTCTCAGACTAAAGAAGGTATCTCAATAGCTCTCTCTGAACAGTAACAGCATTCGTGCCCACTGTCCCACTATCCCCTGAATCATGATGACCACTACTCTGAGCAGGCTGAACATGTGGGTCTCCTCCACCAGTCTGATGAGCTCTAGTCTGCTGAGCTCCTGCCTGGTCCACATGTTGTTCCTCCACATTCGAACCCTGGACCTCATCCTGATTTTGTATCAAACCCTTAAGAGGTGGAATGTCACTATCTGCAGTCGCGATATAACCTCGACCTCGGCCACGGCCTCGGCCACGACCTCGATCGGTCGCTACTCTAGAACTTCTCCGAGGTGGCATAGTAGTATATCTACAAAAGACAGAATCCTAAGATTAGAATCGGTACTTGGAGACCTTAGGCAGAATAAGTATAAATATATTCATAGAAGATCATAAGTTTTTCTGAAATTCCCGTTTTACCCGAAAACATTTGATAATGCATGCAAAAATTTATTTTCGATTAAAAACTGATTTAAATCACCCAGGCCGAGTGTTGAACCTGGCTCTGATACCACTAAATGTAACCCCCTAAACCCGACCCCAAAAAACTGGGTCGAATATAAGGAGTCAAGCTAAAAGCTTGTCCCTCACGTAAGTAACCTGATTCATAAACTTAAATTCCAAAATATATAATAATAATATTGCATAATGCATATTGATAAAATATTCCTGAAAGTATTACATAATCGAAATGTAAATGCATGATAAATTGTAATAACCCAAATAACACATCCAAAATCCAAAAATTAATTACAATCTGATAAAACGTATACTTTAATTAGTTCCAAGTATCATACTGATAATGACAAATAAAGCTGAAAAATGAGGTCCTCCAAGTACCGTAGCCTAGACCTGAGTATCTGAAAATAGAAACTAAGGGTGAGTCAGCAAAAACGCTCAGTGTATCCCTACAGTGCAAACAGAACTAACAGAATCATCATATCAATAGAGTCAATCAGACATCATTAGAATTCAATTTTCCACCAAGAATCAATTCAATCACATAAATAAGTATGAATGAGTATGCAACATCGTATGACATGCACCCAACTACATCACCATCCGAAGAGTAAGGTTCCCCAGAACCACTCTCTACCTCGTCACCATCCGAAGTGGAATCCAGCCCGTAATGCGAAACCACTAATCCAAAGTAGACATCATCTCGAAGGATGAAGCTACTGAACTTCCCCGTACAGAATCCCAACCATAATGAGATGACATAAAATCCTAGTTCTGAATTTGAATGCATTATTTATCAACAGAAATGCATAATCATATAATCTGATATACAATAATCTGAATCTAAATGCATATACCTATATTGCATAACGTAACAGAATGCTGAACCAGTCAAACATCACAGATCAACAGAATATTATCATCATACATCATCATACCACATCATGCATACATTTCAGCAAATCAACACATTTAAATACAGAGCACTGTAAACAGACAGCACAGAAGAGAACACACCTCAAGTAGCTAACACTCAACATTGACGGTGACGTCTCCCACGCTCAGCTCTATCTCTAGGACGGTCAGAGTCAGCTCCTATAACAATTAAATACACCATCAAAGATACTACTACTATGCCAAGACAGTAATAATATAAATATCGAATATATTAATAATTAAACTCACGAGCGGATCCCGATGTCTGAGCAACAGGAGGTCTTCCAGGTGGAGGAGGAGGAAGGATCTCAGTATCCGAGTCAATGTCGTCTGCAAATACGAATAATTCCAATTAATTTCCCGATATTCAGATCTTTAAATACAAGTATAAACGAATAAAAGAGGTCAAAATGGTCTTTCAGGTTTGAATTTGGGCAAACAGGCAGCTGAATCGGAATCAGGACGTCGAAAAACATAAAATAGGCCTTTTCTGAAAAAGTCAACGGTCAACAGGTCAACGGTTAACGGGTTAACGGTCAATGGTGACGTCATCTCTTACGTCATACGCCACGTCATTGGTGACGTCATCCGATTTGGTTCAACGGGTTCTGGTTTGGTTCTGTTGCGGTTTGGTCTAACTCGGTTCAGCCTTCTGGATTGGTTCAGACTGGTTTAACCTAAAATCTCCAATTCGAAAATTAGGGCACAAACACCCCCCGATTCCTCACCGTCGGTGACCTCTCACACCAAAATCCGGCAAATTTCTGAAACCCCCCCACACACACAATTAATGCAAGCCCCAAACACTCACCTACAACCCAAATCGAACGCAACAACCAAAGCAAAGCAGGAAGGTGGTGTCTCGGTAAAATATCGAACGGTTTTAAATTGTTTCCGGCCAAGAACTACGACGAACGAGCAATCCTGAGACTAGGTTTCGATCGTGCCGCCACGGGGAGTCTGTAACGTCCTGGTTTTGGGCCTAGAGGTTTTAGACATCGGATCGGACCGGTCG
The DNA here is from genome assembly GCA_958450335.1 of Hibiscus tridactylites. Classification (NCBI taxonomy): domain Eukaryota; kingdom Viridiplantae; phylum Streptophyta; class Magnoliopsida; order Malvales; family Malvaceae; genus Hibiscus; species Hibiscus tridactylites. Next base: position 57,287,011 of record OY288267.1, on the reverse strand, counting down.
AGAACGGTTCAAATCGCGTAAGGTGATTTTAAGAAATCAAGGATCGGGATAGGATAAAATTATGACAAAAATTGCTTAAATCCTCTAAAAATATAATTAAGAGGTTGGTCAAATCAATTTTACAAAAAGGGATTCGGAAAATGGACATTTTGAGTAGGGACCAAATTGTATAGTTTCAAAACTGGAAAAATGTGCTTTTTAAGGTGGAAGCCAAAATCTTAGAATCTTTAGGGGGCTTTAAGTCAATTTGACCTTTTTTTCAAATATGACATGTGTTTTAAATAGATTTTAATTAAAGGGTTTTAATTAAATAAGATATTAATTAATTTGTAGTTAGTGGATTTTCATTTTACGTAACTACCAATTCCCTCTCATTTTAGCCAAACACAATTTTCTTTCATCTATTCCAGAATTCTTTCTCTCAAAAGTTCTCTCAACATTTTCTAAATCAATTTCAAGAGATCTTCCTTAATTCTTCAAGATTTTTGCAATCAAAACTTGTCATCTATTGAAGGAAGCAAGGATTGGAGTTAAATCCTGTTCTCAACCTCTAATCTAAGTTCTTTATTGAAATTCCCAAGATATTTGGCTTCTATTAACTATTTTTGATTGAGTTTTCAATATAGTTTTGATTTGAGATTAAAATATTGTGAAAATGTGGATGAAATCTTGATTTTCGAACTTGATGAGTTGGGCACTGTTTGTGTTGATTTTAATTGATTTCTAAGTTGGTTTATATGTTAAAATGATGTGTTAACAATCTAGATCCCGAAATCCTTGAGATCCTTGAGTTTCATGGTAGTTTTAAGTGTGATTTTGGGGTGGAATGATGGAATCTTGATGGATGGAGGTATAAGGATGAGTTAGGATGTTTATTAGATGTGTTTTGATGTTGTTAATGCTTTGGAAGTGTTGCATTATGGCTGGGCTTGGTTTAGGAGGCAATCGATTGAATTTTCGGTTGTGTTGGAAGGGTATTTTGGTGTTGTTTGAGTGGGCAACGAATCTAAGGATTGTTGCTGGTGTTAGATCTCTGTTTTGATGTTGTGAAAATAGGGGCTCTTGATCTGGAAGCTCACAAGGTGATTTTAGAGGCTTCGGAGGTGTAATTTCCGTGTCGGCGAACAAGGCTTCGCGTATCGATGAGTGGAAATGCAATTTTCTGCTTTGTAACGCTTTGAGCGTGCTCTTGGGAGCTTAGTGTAACCCCCGTAGCCCGGTCTAGACGGTTGACCCGAACTACGAAGATTACACGGGGAAAACCAAAGTCAACCCGAAAGTCAACCTTGATTAACGACCTTTTTTTTTCTTTTTAGACATGTCTAGATGCACATTAACCTTAATTGTGATCATACAAACAACATATCAAAAGATCACAAACATCAGAGATCAAACAGGGACCCAATTGAACAAATTACAACTTTAGGGACCAAATTGTAAATTCTGATAAATTAAGGGACTCAGCCCAAAATAAAGTTACCATTTTGAAATTAGTCAGGTTTCATGTTCCTCTGTGAAATTTCAGCTCAATCGGACATTCCAAATTCATACAATTGATCATACAAGATTCAGGACCAAAACGCAAACATTTCAAAACATATACCTACCATGTCAGCCCCTTAAAGGTCGACCGTTCCGGAACAGGCTAGCCATGTTCCGAAACACGGGCCGTTCCGAAACGGGTTCCGGAACATGGCCTCGACAGAGGCTAAACCGTTTCGAAACGGTGCATACCGTTTCGGACGCCTGGGTTCATGCAAGGCACCCGTTCCGAAACGGTACACCCCTGTTCCGAAACGCCTGCACGAAAAACAGCAAACAAGCATACTAGATCATGCAATTGGTCATTCAAACATGCTCCAAACACCACCAAACTTTACCAGCATGCAATTAAACATATTTAAGACATAAGAGCATCATCGATTCAACACAATAACAACACATGCAAAAAGCCCTAAATCAATGGTCATGCTTCCAACACAAGCTATCTACTCAAGCTTCAACTTGCAAAACAAGCATATATGGTTCAATCCAAAAACTAGCAACAACATTAACATTCAACATACTTAGGGAGTCTTAAACACCTCCCAAAACACATATACATATCGGTCCCCCATTGCCAAAGCATACAAAAGCTAAAACACTTATAAAACCTTCATACATTGAGCTTTATTTGTACTTGTTTGCTTGCCTCCTCTTGCTGCCCTCAATGCACTCTAATGCTCTGCATTATTGAATCAAGAAAACGAGAGAGCGTAAGCCAAATCTTAGTGAGGAGTGCTCTTTAAAAACCATTCAATAATGCAATAAAAACCATTTGTAAATCATGCTTGAAAACAACCTTTACACATGCTCAAAGCATACTTTAAATCAAGCAATATCATGCTTCCACATTTCATTTAAACAAGCATCTCATGCTTCAACATAAACATTAAATCATGCATCTCATGCATCTCATGTACTATACATGTCATATTGGCTCAAGTGATACATTTCATTTGTGAAATCAAGTTCAACAACTTTCCCCAAGGACTTTTAAACACCTTGGACCCCAAGGACTTTTAAACACCTTGGCCATGGACTTTTAAACACCATGAAAGGACCACACAAGGACTTTTAACCACCTTTGTGTCCGTAGCTTGAATTATCCCAAGGACTTTTAAACACCTTGGCCCCAAGGACTTTTAAACACCTTGGCCCCATGGACTTTTAACCACCATGGAAAGGAGCACCTAAGGACTTTTAACCACCTTAGAGTCCGCAACAAGATTCATCCAAGGACTTTTAACCACCTTGATGATCTTAGATAACAAGGCTCACTCAAGGACTTTTAACCACCTTAGTGACCTTCACTTTTACAAACCATCACTTGCCAATATACACTTTATACATCACATAGTCCACTGTTTTAAAGCATTTAAACCAAGCCATTTCATCATGCATTTCAAAGCATTAAATCATCATTTAACAATGCATAAAAACAAGGCTCTCTTACCTAGAGACACCTTCAACACATGGCTTAAATCATCAGCATAAATCATGCTAAAACATCAGCAATTAACATGCTAAAACATGCTTTCCAAAACAGTAGCAAATCATGCAAAATCATCATTTCACATTTCATCAAAACATGGCCACCACTTAAAGAGAGTAATCCGAAAACTTACACTTGAGCTTAGCAAAGTTGTTTAGACTTAAACTAAGCTCCCAAAACCTTCAACCCTTGGTTTAAAAGCTGAAAATCCATTTTTCACTCACCGATTACCACTTCGCTTCAAGCCAAAGCACCAAAACAAGCCTCCGGATCAACAAATCTTGGATCCAAGGATGCCTCCCCTGTTTCAACACATTAAAGCAGAGGATTAATGCATCATCATGCATTAATTGCTTCATTGAAAGCATCTAAACTCGCTGCTCTCACAAAACCTCCATTTTCGGCCACCAAACACAACCGAAAATGCATCCGAAACACTTCTAAGCAAAGCCCAGCCACAAACCAGCAAAACCTCACTTCCATCAACATCATTTAACATCTAAAAACAACCTACAACCATCCTTATACCTCCAGCAACACCAGATCACCAAGATCACCACAAAAGCTACCCTAAAACACAAGCTAAACTTAGGAAATCCAACCTATCCGGGATTGCATCAATCAAAACTCATTTCCACATCAATTTAATGATCATTTAACATCAAAAACACTTCTCAAAACACTGATTTAACAGATCAAACGAAAATCAAGTGAAATCATCAAAATCTTGCATAATTAGCCAAGATCCATAAATCAACCTTTAAACCTTTAATCAATTATCAAATTAGGATTGAAAACTTTAGGAATTTCATTAAAGAACTTGAAGTTCAGAGGAGAAGGACGTTCTTACCTCCAAACTTGAGTTTCTCCTCTTTTTGGAATAGAAAAGCTTGATGAAACTTGAAGCAATTGAAGAGGTTTTAAAGACACAATGATTTGCAATCAAATGAGAGTTGAAAGAAGGTTTTTAGGTGATGAAAATCAGACTTAGATCTCTGAAATTTAGTGTTTGGGTTGAGAGAAAAGATAGAGAGAAAATAGGTAGTTAAAAGAGAAAATGGCCAAAATAGATTTTTCCCTCCTTTTGATTCCTTTAAAATCAGAATTATGAGTTAAAATATCTTAGAAAAATCTGGAGAAACTCCCTTTGGGTAAATAGCTCCTTAAAGATTCAAAGTTTCAACCCTTTATAAAATAGCCACCAAACTTTCAAAAATTACATTTTGGTCACTAGCCAAAATGTCACATTTCCGAAACTCATTTTCCAAAATTGATTTCACAGTTCACTTAATTATAATAAAAGATGATTTTAGAACATTTTTCCATAATTTTTATGCAACCCGAACTAGGCTTTCCTAATTTAACCTCTTACGATTCGAACAGCACTTTGACCAACCGGTCAACGCCCAAGACTTCTAAGCCCCAAACCGGGGCGTTACAACTCTCCCCCCCTTAAGAAATTTCGTCCTCGAAATTTACCTGAAGGAAAGAGATAAGGAAACTGCTTCAGCATATCCTCCTTCCGCTCCCACGTGGCTTCCTCAACACCGCGATGCTTCCACAGCACCTTCACCAACTCAATGGTCTTGCCACGAAGAACTTTGCTATCTGAATCCAGAACCTTCACCGGTTCCTCATCATAGGTCAAATCCGGATTCAATTCTACTTCCTCCACAGGCAACACATGCGAAGGATCAGATCTATACCTCCGGAGCATAGAAACATGGAACACATCATGAATCTTCTCCAGCTCCTGAGGTAATCTCAACCGATACGCAACAGGACCCACTCGCTCAACAACCTCATACGGTCCAATGTATCTAGGGCTCAGCTTACCCTTCCGACCAAACCTCATCACCTTCTTCCAAGGCGAAACCTTCAAGAACACGCGATCACCCACCGCAAACTCTATCTCCTTACGCTTCAAATCCGCGTAAGACTTCTGCCGATCAGAAGCAGCCTTCAACCTCTCACATATGAGCTTCACCTTCTCGGTGGTACCTTTCAACAAAGCTGGCATCGAAACCAACTTTTGACCAGTTTCAGCCCAACACAGAGGAGTCCTACACTTCCTCCCATACAGAGCCTCATAAGGTGCCATCTGTATACTTGCCTGAAAACTGTTGTTGTAAGCGAACTCAACCAAAGGCAGATGCTTCTCCCAAGAACCTTGGAACTCTATCACGCAACATCTCAACATATCCTCCAAGATCTGAATAACTCGCTCAGACTGGCCATCCGACTGAGGATGATAGGATGTACTGAAATGCAACCTTGTACCCAGAGCTTGATGCAAACACTGCCAAAAACGCGATGTGAACCTCGGATCCCTATCCGACACGATCGACTTAGGCACACCATGCAACCTCACAACCTCAGCAACGTACAGCTCTGCCAGCTTATCCAAAGAAAACATAGTATGCACAGGCAAGAAATGTACACACTTCGTCAGGCGATCCACAATCACCCAAACAGAATTCTTCTTCGACGGAGACAAGGGCAAACCAGTTACAAAATCCATGGTAACCCTCTCCCACTTCCATTCAGGGATCTTCAACGGTTGCAACAAACCAGAAGGAACCTGATGTTCAGCCTTAACTCGCTGACACACCAAACACTTACTCACGAACTCTGCCACATCCTTCTTCAGACCTACCCAATAGTACTCATCACGAAGATCGCGATACATCTTTGTACTACCAGGATGCATAGCAAAAGGACTGCTATGACCTTCAGCCAGAATAGTACGCCTCAACTCAGCATCTGCAGGCACTACTATCCGACTACCAAAACACAACACCCCATCCTCATTAAAACAGAAATCCGAAGGTCTACCCTCCGCGATATCCTGAACATGAGACAGCATGGAATCATCCAACAACTGCTTATCCTTGATCAACTGAACCAACGAAGGTTTCACTTGCAACTCAGCAACAAGACCACCATCCTGCGATATACTCAAGCTAGCAAACATAGCTCTCAGCTCAACAGCTACCTTCCTACTCAAGGCATCCGCAACAACATTGGCCTTTCCAGGATGATACTCTATCGTCAGATCATAATCCTTGAGCAACTCCAACCAACGTCGCTGCCTGAGATTCAACTCCTTCTGAGACATCAAATACCTCAAACTCTTGTGATCCGTGTACACAGTACACTTCTCACCATACAGATAATGCCTCCAGATCTTCAGAGCAAAAACCACTGCAGCCAGCTCGATATCATGCGTAGGATAATTGCGCTCATGCACCTTCAACTGCCGCGACGCATAAGCCACAACCTTACCCTCTTGCATCAGCACACACCCCAAACCAACATAGGATGCATCACTGTAGACTACAAACTCTTTCCCTGATTCAGGCTGAATCAAGATAGGAGCTTGCGTCAAAGCCATCTTCAGCTTCTCAAAAGCTTGCTGCCTCGCTTCTGTCCACTCATACCTAACATCTTTCTGCAGCAACTTCGTCAAAGGAGCAGCAATCTTGGAAAAACCATCCACAAACCTTCGGTAGTATCCTGCCAAACCAAGGAAACTACGAACCTCCTGAACAGACTTAGGAACTTTCCAGTTCATCACCGCTTCAATCTTCTGAGGATCAACACGAATCCCCTCAGCTGAGACCACATGCCCAAGAAAAACCACCTCTCTAAGCCAGAACTCACACTTGCTCAACTTAGCATAAAGCTGATTCTCCAACAAAGCTTGCAACACAACCCTCAAATGCTCTTCGTGCTCTTCCTCAGTACGCGAGTACACAAGGATATCATCAATGAACACCACAACAAACTTGTCCAGGTATTCATGAAAAACACGATTCATCATGTCCATGAAAGCAGCAGGAGCATTTGTCAAACCGAACGGCATCACAAGGAACTCATAATGCCCATACCTTGTCCTGAAAGCTGTCTTAGGCACGTCCACATCCTTCACCTTCAATTGATAATACCCTGACCTCAAGTCAATCTTAGAGAACACAGCAGCTCCCCGAAATTGATCAAAGAGATCATCAATCCTCGGCAAAGGATACCGATTCTTGATAGTCAACTTGTTCAGCTGACGGTAATCAATGCACATCCTCATCGTGCCATCTTTCTTCTTCACAAACAAGACAGGAGCACCCCAAGGCGAAACACTCGGCCGGATGAAACCACGATCAAGCAACTCTTGCAACTGCGTCTTCAGCTCCTTCAGCTCCTTAGGTGCCATTCTATAGGGAGTAATGGACACAGGAGTGGTATTCTCATACAGCTCAATACCAAACTCCACCTCGCGATTAGGAGGTAAACCAGGCAACTCCTCAGGAAAAACATCAGGAAACTCCTTCACAACCCTGATATCCTGCACCCTCAGCTCCTTCGAACTAGGATTCATCACAAAAGCTAGAAAAGCTTCACAACCTTGGCTCAGCATCCTGCTCGCCTCCAAGGTAGAAACAACATTGGCAAGAAACTTCACATTCTCACCAACCACCACCACTTCATAATCATCCACAAGCTTAAGCGTAACCCGCTTATTCTCACAATCCACAACAGCACGATGCTCAGCAAGCCAATCCATACCAAGAATCACATCAAAACCATAAAAGGGCAACTCCATAAGATCAACAAGAAAGACATGCTCTTGAACAACCAAAGGACACCTTCTATAAAGCTTACGAGTCACAACAGTTTCACCAAAAGAACTAGTGACTCTAACACCAACATCCAAAAACTCAACAGGCAAACCAAGCAACTCAGCATGCCCACGAAGAATGTATGAATGCGTAGATCCAGAATCAATCAAAGAAAGCAATGACAAGGATTGCAAAGTAAAGGTACCTGCAATCACATCTGCATCATTCCTTCCTTCGCGCTGAGCAAACACCCTCGCTTGGCCTCCACCCTCAGGTTGAATAGCCACAACATGAGCTACACCGCGCCCACCTTCCTCTCGTCTCTGAAAATTACCACGGCCGCGCCCACGACCTCTCTGCGATGCTGCAACAACAGAAGCACGCTCTTGACCACCAGCCATCCTCGGACAATCGCGTCTCAGATGATCAGCTGAACCACAACTCCAGCACTCATAACCAGCTGCTATTCACCCTGCAGCAGTGAAACGACAGCCCTGAGTTTCCGGTCGGTAGGATAATCCATCTCAACAAATAATCGCTGAAGCTTCTTCAGCCAGTACTCTGCATCTGTTGGGTCTGTACTCGTCTTTCCATCGAACATAGTCATCCCAGCAGCGAGAAACTATGTGGATATGGGTCTCCGAACACTCTCAGACTAAAGAAGGTATCTCAATAGCTCTCTCTGAACAGTAACAGCATTCGTGCCCACTGTCCCACTATCCCCTGAATCATGATGACCACTACTCTGAGCAGGCTGAACATGTGGGTCTCCTCCACCAGTCTGATGAGCTCTAGTCTGCTGAGCTCCTGCCTGGTCCACATGTTGTTCCTCCACATTCGAACCCTGGACCTCATCCTGATTTTGTATCAAACCCTTAAGAGGTGGAATGTCACTATCTGCAGTCGCGATATAACCTCGACCTCGGCCACGGCCTCGGCCACGACCTCGATCGGTCGCTACTCTAGAACTTCTCCGAGGTGGCATAGTAGTATATCTACAAAAGACAGAATCCTAAGATTAGAATCGGTACTTGGAGACCTTAGGTAGAATAAGTATAAATATATTCATAGAAGATCATAAGTTTTTCTGAAATTCCCGTTTTACCCGAAAACATTTGATAATGCATGCAAAAATTTATTTTCGATTAAAAACTGATTTAAATCACCCAGGCCGAGTGTTGAACCTGGCTCTGATACCACTAAATGTAACCCCCTAAACCCGACCCCAAAAAACTGGGTCGAATATAAGGAGTCAAGCTAAAAGCTTGTCCCTCACGTAAGTAACCTGATTCATAAACTTAAATTCCAAAATATATAATAATAATATTGCATAATGCATATTGATAAAATATTCCTGAAAGTATTACATAATCGAAATGTAAATGCATGATAAATTGTAATAACCCAAATAACACATCCAAAATCCAAAAATTAATTACAATCTGATAAAACGTATACTTTAATTAGTTCCAAGTATCATACTGATAATGACAAATAAAGCTGAAAAATGAGGTCCTCCAAGTACCGTAGCCTAGACCTGAGTATCTGAAAATAGAAACTAAGGGTGAGTCAGCAAAAACGCTCAGTGTATCCCTACAGTGCAAACAGAACTAACAGAATCATCATATCAATAGAGTCAATCAGACATCATTAGAATTCAATTTTCCACCAAGAATCAATTCAATCACATAAATAAGTATGAATGAGTATGCAACATCGTATGACATGCACCCAACTACATCACCATCCGAAGAGTAAGGTTCCCCAGAACCACTCTCTACCTCGTCACCATCCGAAGTGGAATCCAGCCCGTAATGCGAAACCACTAATCCAAAGTAGACATCATCTCGAAGGATGAAGCTACTGAACTTCCCCGTACAGAATCCCAACCATAATGAGATGACATAAAATCCTAGTTCTGAATTTGAATGCATTATTTATCAACAGAAATGCATAATCATATAATCTGATATACAATAATCTGAATCTAAATGCATATACCTATATTGCATAACGTAACAGAATGCTGAACCAGTCAAACATCACAGATCAACAGAATATTATCATCATACATCATCATACCACATCATGCATACATTTCAGCAAATCAACACATTTAAATACAGAGCACTGTAAACAGACAGCACAGAAGAGAACACACCTCAAGTAGCTAACACTCAACATTGACGGTGACGTCTCCCACGCTCAGCTCTATCTCTAGGACGGTCAGAGTCAGCTCCTATAACAATTAAATACACCATCAAAGATACTACTACTATGCCAAGACAGTAATAATATAAATATCGAATATATTAATAATTAAACTCACGAGCGGATCCCGATGTCTGAGCAACAGGAGGTCTTCCAGGTGGAGGAGGAGGAAGGATCTCAGTATCCGAGTCAATGTCGTCTGCAAATACGAATAATTCCAATTAATTTCCCGATATTCAGATCTTTAAATACAAGTATAAACGAATAAAAGAGGTCAAAATGGTCTTTCAGGTTTGAATTTGGGCAAACAGGCAGCTGAATCGGAATCAGGACGTCGAAAAACATAAAATAGGCCTTTTCTGAAAAAGTCAACGGTCAACAGGTCAACGGTTAACGGGTTAACGGTCAATGGTGACGTCATCTCTTACGTCATACGCCACGTCATTGGTGACGTCATCCGATTTGGTTCAACGGGTTCTGGTTTGGTTCTGTTGCGGTTTGGTCTAACTCGGTTCAGCCTTCTGGATTGGTTCAGACTGGTTTAACCTAAAATCTCCAATTCGAAAATTAGGGCACAAACACCCCCCGATTCCTCACCGTCGGTGACCTCTCACACCAAAATCCGGCAAATTTCTGAAACCCCCACACACACACAATTAATGCAAGCCCCAAACACTCACCTACAACCCAAATCGAACGCAACAACCAAAGCAAAGCAGGAAGGTGGTGTCTCGGTAAAATATCGAACGGTTTTAAATTGTTTCCGGCCAAGAACTACGACGAACGAGCAATCCTGAGACTAGGTTTCGATCGTGCCGCCACGGGGAGTCTGTAACGTCCTGGTTTTGGGCCTAGAGGTTTTAGACATCGGATCGGACCGGTCGAGAACGGTTCAAATCGCGTAAGGTGATTTTAAGAAATCAAGGATCGGGATAGGATAAAATTATGATAAAAATTGCTTAAATCCTCTAAAAATATAATTAAGAGGTTGGTCAAATCAATTTTACAAAAAGGGATTCGGAAAATGGACATTTTGAGTAGGGACCAAATTGTATAGTTTCAAAACTGGAAAAATGTGCTTTTTAAGGTGGAAGCCAAAATCTTAGAATCTTTAGGGGGCTTTAAGTCAATTTGACCTTTTTTTCAAATATGACATGTGTTTTAAATAGATTTTAATTAAAGGGTTTTAATTAAATAAGATATTAATTAATTTGTAGTTAGTGGATTTTCATTTTACGTAACTACCAATTCCCTCTCATTTTAGCCAAACACAATTTTCTTTCATCTATTCCAGAATTCTTTCTCTCAAAAGTTCTCTCAACATTTTCTAAATCAATTTCAAGAGATCTTCCTTAATTCTTCAAGATTTTTGCAATCAAAACTTGTCATCTATTGAAGGAAGCAAGGATTGGAGTTAAATCCTGTTCTCAACCTCTAATCTAAGTTCTTTATTGAAATTCCCAAGATATTTGGCTTCTATTAACTATTTTTGATTGAGTTTTCAATATAGTTTTGATTTGAGATTAAAATATTGTGAAAATGTGGATGAAATCTTGATTTTCGAACTTGATGAGTTGGGCACTGTTTGTGTTGATTTTAATTGATTTCTAAGTTGGTTTATATGTTAAAATGATGTGTTAACAATCTAGATCCCGAAATCCTTGAGATCCTTGAGTTTCATGGTAGTTTTAAGTGTGATTTTGGGGTGGAATGATGGAATCTTGATGGATGGAGGTATAAGGATGAGTTAGGATGTTTATTAGATGTGTTTTGATGTTGTTAATGCTTTGGAAGTGTTGCATTATGGCTGGGCTTGGTTTAGGAGGCAATCGATTGAATTTTCGGTTGTGTTGGAAGGGTATTTTGGTGTTGTTTGAGTGGGCAACGAATCTAAGGATTGTTGCTGGTGTTAGATCTCTGTTTTGATGTTGTGAAAATAGGGGCTCTTGATCTGGAAGCTCACAAGGTGATTTTAGAGGCTTCGGAGGTGTAATTTCCGTGTCGGCGAACAAGGCTTCGCGTATCGATGAGTGGAAATGCAATTTTCTGCTTTGTAACGCTTTGAGCGTGCTCTTGGGAGCTTAGTGTAACCCCCGTAGCCCGGTCTAGACGGTTGACCCGAACTACGAAGATTACACGGGGAAAACCAAAGTCAACCCGAAAGTCAACCTTGATTAACGACCTTTTTTTTTCTTTTTAGACATGTCTAGATGCACATTAACCTTAATTGTGATCATACAAACAACATATCAAAAGATCACAAACATCAGAGATCAAACAGGGACCCAATTGAACAAATTACAACTTTAGGGACCAAATTGTAAATTCTGATAAATTAAGGGACTCAGCCCAAAATAAAGTTACCATTTTGAAATTAGTCAGGTTTCATGTTCCTCTGTGAAATTTCAGCTCAATCGGACATTCCAAATTCATACAATTGATCATACAAGATTCAGGACCAAAACGCAAACATTTCAAAACATATACCTACCATGTCAGCCCCTTAAAGGTCGACCGTTCCGGAACAGGCTAGCCATGTTCCGAAACACGGGCCGTTCCGAAACGGGTTCCGGAACATGGCCTCGACAGAGGCTAAACCGTTTCGAAACGGTGCATACCGTTTCGGACGCCTGGGTTCATGCAAGGCACCCGTTCCGAAACGGTACACCCCTGTTCCGAAACGCCTGCACGAAAAACAGCAAACAAGCATACTAGATCATGCAATTGGTCATTCAAACATGCTCCAAACACCACCAAACTTTACCAGCATGCAATTAAACATATTTAAGACATAAGAGCATCATCGATTCAACACAATAACAACACATGCAAAAAGCCCTAAATCAATGGTCATGCTTCCAACACAAGCTATCTACTCAAGCTTCAACTTGCAAAACAAGCATATATGGTTCAATCCAAAAACTAGCAACAACATTAACATTCAACATACTTAGGGAGTCTTAAACACCTCCCAAAACACATATACATATCGGTCCCCCATTGCCAAAGCATACAAAAGCTAAAACACTTATAAAACCTTCATACATTGAGCTTTATTTGTACTTGTTTGCTTGCCTCCTCTTGCTGCCCTCAATGCACTCTAATGCTCTGCATTATTGAATCAAGAAAACGAGAGAGCGTAAGCCAAATCTTAGTGAGGAGTGCTCTTTAAAAACCATTCAATAATGCAATAAAAACCATTTGTAAATCATGCTTGAAAACAACCTTTACACATGCTCAAAGCATACTTTAAATCAAGCAATATCATGCTTCCACATTTCATTTAAACAAGCATCTCATGCTTCAACATAAACATTAAATCATGCATCTCATGCATCTCATGTACTATACATGTCATATTGGCTCAAGTGATACATTTCATTTGTGAAATCAAGTTCAACAACTTTCCCCAAGGACTTTTAAACACCTTGGACCCCAAGGACTTTTAAACACCTTGGCCATGGACTTTTAAACACCATGAAAGGACCACACAAGGACTTTTAACCACCTTTGTGTCCGTAGCTTGAATTATCCCAAGGACTTTTAAACACCTTGGCCCCAAGGACTTTTAAACACCTTGGCCCCATGGACTTTTAACCACCATGGAAAGGAGCACCTAAGGACTTTTAACCACCTTAGAGTCCGCAACAAGATTCATCCAAGGACTTTTAACCACCTTGATGATCTTAGATAACAAGGCTCACTCAAGGACTTTTAACCACCTTAGTGACCTTCACTTTTACAAACCATCACTTGCCAATATACACTTTATACATCACATAGTCCACTGTTTTAAAGCATTTAAACCAAGCCATTTCATCATGCATTTCAAAGCATTAAATCATCATTTAACAATGCATAAAAACAAGGCTCTCTTACCTAGAGACACCTTCAACACATGGCTTAAATCATCAGCATAAATCATGCTAAAACATCAGCAATTAACATGCTAAAACATGCTTTCCAAAACAGTAGCAAATCATGCAAAATCATCATTTCACATTTCATCAAAACATGGCCACCACTTAAAGAGAGTAATCCGAAAACTTACACTTGAGCTTAGCAAAGTTGTTTAGACTTAAACTAAGCTCCCAAAACCTTCAACCCTTGGTTTAAAAGCTGAAAATCCATTTTTCACTCACCGATTACCACTTCGCTTCAAGCCAAAGCACCAAAACAAGCCTCCGGATCAACAAATCTTGGATCCAAGGATGCCTCCCCTGTTTCAACACATTAAAGCAGAGGATTAATGCATCATCATGCATTAATTGCTTCATTGAAAGCATCTAAACTCGCTGCTCTCACAAAACCTCCATTTTCGGCCACCAAACACAACCGAAAATGCATCCGAAACACTTCTAAGCAAAGCCCAGCCACAAACCAGCAAAACCTCACTTCCATCAACATCATTTAACATCTAAAAACAACCTACAACCATCCTTATACCTCCAGCAACACCAGATCACCAAGATCACCACAAAAGCTACCCTAAAACACAAGCTAAACTTAGGAAATCCAACCTATCCGGGATTGCATCAATCAAAACTCATTTCCACATCAATTTAATGATCATTTAACATCAAAAACACTTCTCAAAACACTGATTTAACAGATCAAACGAAAATCAAGTGAAATCATCAAAATCTTGCATAATTAGCCAAGATCCATAAATCAACCTTTAAACCTTTAATCAATTATCAAATTAGGATTGAAAACTTTAGGAATTTCATTAAAGAACTTGAAGTTCAGAGGAGAAGGACGTTCTTACCTCCAAACTTGAGTTTCTCCTCTTTTTGGAATAGAAAAGCTTGATGAAACTTGAAGCAATTGAAGAGGTTTTAAAGACACAATGATTTGCAATCAAATGAGAGTTGAAAGAAGGTTTTTAGGTGATGAAAATCAGACTTAGATCTCTGAAATTTAGTGTTTGGGTTGAGAGAAAAGATAGAGAGAAAATAGGTAGTTAAAAGAGAAAATGGCCAAAATAGATTTTTCCCTCCTTTTGATTCCTTTAAAATCAGAATTATGAGTTAAAATATCTTAGAAAAATCTGGAGAAACTCCCTTTGGGTAAATAGCTCCTTAAAGATTCAAAGTTTCAACCCTTTATAAAATAGCCACCAAACTTTCAAAAATTACATTTTGGTCACTAGCCAAAATGTCACATTTCCGAAACTCATTTTCCAAAATTGATTTCACAGTTCACTTAATTATAATAAAAGATGATTTTAGAACATTTTTCCATAATTTTTATGCAACCCGAACTAGGCTTTCCTAATTTAACCTCTTACGATTCGAACAGCACTTTGACCAACCGGTCAACGCCCAAGACTTCTAAGCCCCAAACCGGGGCGTTACAACTCTCCCCCCCATAAGAAATTTCGTCCTCGAAATTTACCTGAAGGAAAGAGATAAGGAAACTGCTTCAGCATATCCTCCTTCCGCTCCCACGTGGCTTCCTCAACACCGCGATGCTTCCACAGCACCTTCACCAACTCAATGGTCTTGCCACGAAGAACTTTGCTATCTGAATCCAGAACCTTCACCGGTTCCTCATCATAGGTCAAATCCGGATTCAATTCTACTTCCTCCACAGGCAACACATGCGAAGGATCAGATCTATACCTCCGGAGCATAGAAACATGGAACACATCATGAATCTTCTCCAGCTCCTGAGGTAATCTCAACCGATACGCAACAGGACCCACTCGCTCAACAACCTCATACGGTCCAATGTATCTAGGGCTCAGCTTACCCTTCCGACCAAACCTCATCACCTTCTTCCAAGGCGAAACCTTCAAGAACACGCGATCACCCACCGCAAACTCTATCTCCTTACGCTTCAAATCCGCGTAAGACTTCTGCCGATCAGAAGCAGCCTTCAACCTCTCACATATGAGCTTCACCTTCTCGGTGGTACCTTTCAACAAAGCTGGCATCGAAACCAACTTTTGACCAGTTTCAGCCCAACACAGAGGAGTCCTACACTTCCTCCCATACAGAGCCTCATAAGGTGCCATCTGTATACTTGCCTGAAAACTGTTGTTGTAAGCGAACTCAACCAAAGGCAGATGCTTCTCCCAAGAACCTTGGAACTCTATCACGCAACATCTCAACATATCCTCCAAGATCTGAATAACTCGCTCAGACTGGCCATCCGACTGAGGATGATAGGATGTACTGAAATGCAACCTTGTACCCAGAGCTTGATGCAAACACTGCCAAAAACGCGATGTGAACCTCGGATCCCTATCCGACACGATCGACTTAGGCACACCATGCAACCTCACAACCTCAGCAACGTACAGCTCTGCCAGCTTATCCAAAGAAAACGTAGTATGCACAGGCAAGAAATGTACACACTTCGTCAGGCGATCCACAATCACCCAAACAGAATTCTTCTTCGACGGAGACAAGGGCAAACCAGTTACAAAATCCATGGTAACCCTCTCCCACTTCCATTCAGGGATCTTCAACGGTTGCAACAAACCAGAAGGAACCTGATGTTCAGCCTTAACTCGCTGACACACCAAACACTTACTCACGAACTCTGCCACATCCTTCTTCAGACCTACCCAATAGTACTCATCACGAAGATCGCGATACATCTTTGTACTACCAGGATGCATAGCAAAAGGACTGCTATGACCTTCAGCCAGAATAGTACGCCTCAACTCAGCATCTGCAGGCACTACTATCCGACTACCAAAACACAACACCCCATCCTCATTAAAACAGAAATCCGAAGGTCTACCCTCCGCGATATCCTGAACATGAGACAGCATGGAATCATCCAACAACTGCTTATCCTTGATCAACTGAACCAACGAAGGTTTCACTTGCAACTCAGCAACAAGACCACCATCCTGCGATATACTCAAGCTAGCAAACATAGCTCTCAGCTCAACAGCTACCTTCCTACTCAAGGCATCCGCAACAACATTGGCCTTTCCAGGATGATACTCTATCGTCAGATCATAATCCTTGAGCAACTCCAACCAACGTCGCTGCCTGAGATTCAACTCCTTCTGAGACATCAAATACCTCAAACTCTTGTGATCCGTGTACACAGTACACTTCTCACCATACAGATAATGCCTCCAGATCTTCAGAGCAAAAACCACTGCAGCCAGCTCGATATCATGCGTAGGATAATTGCGCTCATGCACCTTCAACTGCCGCGACGCATAAGCCACAACCTTACCCTCTTGCATCAGCACACACCCCAAACCAACATAGGATGCATCACTGTAGACTACAAACTCTTTCCCTGATTCAGGCTGAATCAAGATAGGAGCTTGCGTCAAAGCCATCTTCAGCTTCTCAAAAGCTTGCTGCCTCGCTTCTGTCCACTCATACCTAACATCTTTCTGCAGCAACTTCGTCAAAGGAGCAGCAATCTTGGAAAAACCATCCACAAACCTTCGGTAGTATCCTGCCAAACCAAGGAAACTACGAACCTCCTGAACAGACTTAGGAACTTTCCAGTTCATCACCGCTTCAATCTTCTGAGGATCAACACGAATCCCCTCAGCTGAGACCACATGCCCAAGAAAAACCACCTCTCTAAGCCAGAACTCACACTTGCTCAACTTAGCATAAAGCTGATTCTCCAACAAAGCTTGCAACACAACCCTCAAATGCTCTTCGTGCTCTTCCTCAGTACGCGAGTACACAAGGATATCATCAATGAACACCACAACAAACTTGTCCAGGTATTCATGAAAAACACGATTCATCATGTCCATGAAAGCAGCAGGAGCATTTGTCAAACCGAACGGCATCACAAGGAACTCATAATGCCCATACCTTGTCCTGAAAGCTGTCTTAGGCACGTCCACATCCTTCACCTTCAATTGATAATACCCTGACCTCAAGTCAATCTTAGAGAACACAGCAGCTCCCCGAAATTGATCAAAGAGATCATCAATCCTCGGCAAAGGATACCGATTCTTGATAGTCAACTTGTTCAGCTGACGGTAATCAATGCACATCCTCATCGTGCCATCTTTCTTCTTCACAAACAAGACAGGAGCACCCCAAGGCGAAACACTCGGCCGGATGAAACCACGATCAAGCAACTCTTGCAACTGCGTCTTCAGCTCCTTCAGCTCCTTAGGTGCCATTCTATAGGGAGTAATGGACACAGGAGTGGTATTCTCATACAGCTCAATACCAAACTCCACCTCGCGATTAGGAGGTAAACCAGGCAACTCCTCAGGAAAAACATCAGGAAACTCCTTCACAACCCTGATATCCTGCACCCTCAGCTCCTTCGAACTAGGATTCATCACAAAAGCTAGAAAAGCTTCACAACCTTGGCTCAGCATCCTGCTCGCCTCCAAGGTAGAAACAACATTGGCAAGAAACTTCACATTCTCACCAACCACCACCACTTCATAATCATCCACAAGCTTAAGCGTAACCCGCTTATTCTCACAATCCACAACAGCACGATGCTCAGCAAGCCAATCCATACCAAGAATCACATCAAAACCATAAAAGGGCAACTCCATAAGATCAACAAGAAAGACATGCTCTTGAACAACCAAAGGACACCTTCTATAAAGCTTACGAGTCACAACAGTTTCACCAAAAGAACTAGTGACTCTAACACCAACATCCAAAAACTCAACAGGCAAACCAAGCAACTCAGCATGCCCACGAAGAATGTATGAATGCGTAGATCCAGAATCAATCAAAGAAAGCAATGACAAGGATTGCAAAGTAAAGGTACCTGCAATCACATCTGCATCATTCCTTCCTTCGCGCTGAGCAAACACCCTCGCTTGGCCTCCACCCTCAGGTTGAATAGCCACAACATGAGCTACACCGCGCCCACCTTCCTCTCGTCTCTGAAAATTACCACGGCCGCGCCCACGACCTCTCTGCGATGCTGCAACAACAGAAGCACGCTCTTGACCACCAGCCATCCTCGGACAATCGCGTCTCAGATGATCAGCTGAACCACAACTCCAGCACTCATAACCAGCTGCTATCACAGGAGCTTGCACCTCCCTCCCAGCACGAGGACAGTCACGCTTCAAGTGACCACGGGAACCACAAATCCAACAAGCACTAGGGTCAGCTCTAGCATTGCCACCCCTAGCAGGTGCACCTCCACCTCTCTTAGACGAAGACTGAAACCTCTGATCGCGCCCTCTCTTGTTCCGACCACCAGAACTATACTCAGCAGCTCTCTTTCCAGAACTAGCTCCAGCACCCTTAGCAGACACACTCAGGTTCATCTTGATGTCCTTGGACCGACTAACCAGCACATCGAAATCATTGTACTCAGCTGCCAACATATAGGTCTTAACCTCCGTCACCAAACCATAACGAAACCTTTCGCACCTCTCGCGCTCATCAGGTATTAGCTCCGGTGCATACTGGCTAAGACGTACGAACTGTACCTCATACTCAGCCACACTCATGTTCCCTTGGGTCAGAGACATGAATTCATGCTTCTTTTCATCCAGATATCTAACTCCCAGATATCTCCTCTTGAACGCATGCTGAAAGAACGTCCAAGTAACATCAGCATCAGCCATCCCAGAGATTGTGGTCGTCCACCACGTATAAGCATCACCTTGCAGCAGTGACACCACACATCCCAGCTTTTGCACATCAGTGCAACTCATCTGTCCCAAGACACGCTTGGTACTCTCCAACCACGCTTCAGACCTCTCAGCCGACATACCCCTAAACTCAGTCCCACCAAGACTGCGCAAACGTTCCAAGGGTAGTCTAGCACCAGCATCTCCTTGATGCGCAGCTCCTTGAGCTCCAGCTACTGCTGCTCGAAACGCACCCGCAATTGCTTGTACAAGCACAGACATGTCAGGTATCGCTTGCCCCTGACCAGCTTCAGGTCCTGCAGCTCCAGCACCAGCTGCCTCAGCTCCAGCTCCAGCTCTTTCCCTCTCCGCACCACCACCACCAGGTGGAGGAGGAGGTATCACAGCACTACCAGTGTGCTCATCATTCACATTCCCCTCTGGGGTCGTAGCTCTCGCGCTACTCCTTAACTCTCTACGTGGTGCCATACTATTACCATGCATAACAATACAAAAATAAAACAAGTCAGGACCAGCAAGGTAAGCAAATTCCAAGTATTCAAGCTCAATTTCCTTCAAAAACAACATTATCTCTTTAGCTTTTGTTTGGCAATGGGTACCCTCATCATGCATCATCACAACATGCATCACATATGCATTATCATCACAAATCACTGAACATGCTTTCACACCACAAGCATACAAATCAAACCATGCTTCAATCATGCATACACACATTCCCAATTACTCGAGAACTCAGCTCTGATACCACCAAATGTAACCCCCGTAGCCCGGTCTAGACGGTTGACCCGAACTACGAAGATTACACGGGGAAAACCAAAGTCAACCCGAAAGTCAACCTTGATTAACGACCCTTTTTTTTCTTTTTAGACATGTCTAGATGCACATTAACCTTAATTGTGGTCATACAAACAACATATCAAAAGATCACAAACATCAGAGATCAAACAGGGACCCAATTGAACAAATTACAACTTTAGGGACCAAATTGTAAATTCTGATAAATTAAGGGACTCAGCCCAAAATAAAGTTACCATTTTGAAATTAGTCAGGTTTCATGTTCCTCTGTGAAATTTCAGCTCAATCGGACATTCCAAATTCATACAATTGATCATACAAGATTCAGGACCAAAACGCAAACATTTCAAAACATATACCTACCATGTCAGCCCCTTAACGGTCGACCGTTCCGGAACAGGCTAGCCCTGTTCCGAAACACGGGCCGTTCCGAAACGGGTTCCGGAACATGGCCTCGACAGAGGCTAAACCGTTTCGAAACGGTGCATACCGTTTCGGACGCCTGGGTTCATGCAAGGCACCCGTTCCGAAACGGTACACCCCTGTTCCGAAACGCCTGCACGAAAAACAGCAAACAAGCATACTAGATCATGCAATTGGTCATTCAAACATGCTCCAAACACCACCAAACTTTACCAGCATGCAATTAAACATATTTAAGACATAAGAGCATCATCGATTCAAC
This sequence comes from Hibiscus tridactylites, assembly GCA_958450335.1. Classification (NCBI taxonomy): domain Eukaryota; kingdom Viridiplantae; phylum Streptophyta; class Magnoliopsida; order Malvales; family Malvaceae; genus Hibiscus; species Hibiscus tridactylites. Next base: position 57,266,093 of record OY288267.1, on the reverse strand, counting down.
ACAATAACAACACATGCAAAAAGCCCTAAATCAATGGTCATGCTTCCAACACAAGCTATCTACTCAAGCTTCAACTTGCAAAACAAGCATATATGGTTCAATCCAAAAACTAGCAACAACATTAACATTCAACATACTTAGGGAGTCTTAAACACCTCCCAAAACACATATACATATCGGCCCCCCATTGCCAAAGCATACAAAAGCTAAAACACTTATAAAACCTTCATACATTGAGCTTTATTTGTACTTGTTTGCTTGCCTCCTCTTGCTGCCCTCAATGCACTCTAATGCTCTGCATTATTGAATCAAGAAAACGAGAGAGCGTAAGCCAAAGCTTAGTGAGGAGTGCTCTTTAAAAACCATTCAATAATGCAATAAAAACCATTTGTAAATCATGCTTGAAAACAACCTTTACACATGCTCAAAGCATACTTTAAATCAACAATATCATGCTTCCACATTTCATTTAAACAAGCATCTCATGCTTCAACATAAACATTAAATCATGCATCTCATGCATCTCATGTACTATACATGTCATATTGGCTCAAGTGATACATTTCATTTGTGAAATCAAGTTCAACAACTTTCCCCAAGGACTTTTAAACACCTTGGACCCCAAGGACTTTTAAACACCTTGGCCATGGACTTTTAAACACCATGAAAGGACCACACAAGGACTTTTAACCACCTTTGTGTCCGTAACTTGAATTATCCCAAGGACTTTTAAACACCTTGGCCCCAAGGACTTTTAAACACCTTGGCCCCATGGACTTTTAACCACCATGGAAAGGAGCACCTAAGGACTTTTAACCACCTTAGAGTCCGCAACAAGATTCATCCAAGGACTTTTAACCACCTTGATGATCTTAGATAACAAGGCTCACTCAAGGACTTTTAACCACCTTAGTGACCTTCACTTTTACAAACCATCACTTGCCAATATACACTTTATACATCACATAGTCCACTGTTTTAAAGCATTTAAACCAAGCCATTTCATCATGCATTTCAAAGCATTAAATCATCATTTAACAATGCATAAAAACAAGGCTCTCTTACCTAGAGACACCTTCAACACATGGCTTAAATCATCAGCATAAATCATGCTAAAACATCAGCAATTAACATGCTAAAACATGCTTTCCAAAACAGTAGCAAATCATGCAAAATCATCATTTCACATTTCATCAAAACATGGCCACCACTTAAAGAGAGTAATCCGAAAACTTACACTTGAGCTTAGCAAAGTTGTTTAGACTTAAACTAAGCTCCCAAAACCTTCAACCCTTGGTTTAAAAGCTGAAAATCCATTTTTCACTCACCGATTACCACTTCGCTTCAAGCCAAAGCACCAAAACAAGCCTCCGGATCAACAAATCTTGGATCCAAGGATGCCTCCCCTGTTTCAACACATTAAAGCAGAGGATTAATGCATCATCATGCATTAATTGCTTCATTGAAAGCATCTAAACTCGCTGCTCTCACAAAACCTCCATTTTCGGCCACCAAACACAACCGAAAATGCATCCGAAACACTTCTAAGCAAAGCCCAGCCACAAACCAGCAAAACCTCACTTCCATCAACATCATTTAACATCTAAAAACAACCTACAACCATCCTTATACCTCCAGCAACACCAGATCACCAAGATCACCACAAAAGCTACCTTAAAACACAAGCTAAACTTAGGAAATCCAACCTATCCGGGATTGCATCAATCAAAACTCATTTCCACATCAATTTAATGATCATTTAACATCAAAAACACTTCTCAAAACACTGATTTAACAGATCAAACGAAAATCAAGTGAAATCATCAAAATCTTGCATAATTAGCCAAGATCCATAAATCAACCTTTAAACCTTTAATCAATTATCAAATTAGGATTGAAAACTTTAGGAATTTCATTAAAGAACTTGAAGTTCAGAGGAGAAGGACGTTCTTACCTCCAAACTTGAGTTTCTCCTCTTTTTGGAATAGAAAAGCTTGATGAAACTTGAAGCAATTGAAGAGGTTTTAAAGACACAATGATTTGCAATCAAATGAGAGTTGAAAGAAGGTTTTTAGGTGATGAAAATCAGACTTAGATCTCTGAAATTGAGTGTTTGGGTTGAGAGAAAAGATAGAGAGAAAATAGGTAGTTAAAAGAGAAAATGGCCAAAATAGATTTTTCCCTCCTTTTGATTCCTTTAAAATCAGAATTATGAGTTAAAATATCTTAGAAAAATCTGGAGAAACTCCCTTTGGGTAAATAGCTCCTTAAAGATTCAAAGTTTCAACCCTTTATAAAATAGCCACCAAACTTTCAAAAATTACATTTTGGTCACTAGCCAAAATGTCACATTTCCGAAACTCATTTTCCAAAATTGATTTCACAGTTCACTTAATTATAATAAAAGATGATTTTAGAACATTTTTCCATAATTTTTATGCAACCCGAACTAGGCTTTCCTAATTTAACCATTTACGATTCGAACAGCACTTTGACCAACCGGTCAACGCCCAAGACTTCTAAGCCCAAAACCGGGGCGTTACACTTAGTGTAAACTTGATACACTTAACTAAGCTCAAGTGTAAGTGTTTCGGTAATCCCTCTCTTGAAAATGTGTTGAGTTGGTTGAAAATGCATTTGATGTAAGAGTGGATTTGTGTACTGTTTTTAACCATGTTTAAGCATGGTTTAATGTTGGATTTTAATGTCATTATGTTAAGGATGCACTAGGTAAGTGATCCTTGGTTTTCATATGAAAATGCATATGATGTTAAGCACGTGTGCTTGTGGAAATGACATTGTAGTTATGCTTGAAACACAATGGATTAATGTGGATAAATGATTATATTGGCAAGTGATGAAATGGGTTTTGGTTACTTAAATCGGATATAGTTAGCCGGCTATAGGATTGGGTGCACCGTGAATAAAGTCGCCTTGGATGTTGAGGGGTTACAATTGTGTCGTAGTCTCCATCCAAGTACCCTAACGATTGAGGTTAAGATCACAACGGTGAATCGTTAATCCCGTGTGTGAGTCTTGTATATGTGTCCCATACTCTCGTTAGTGGAATTATACAACTACCGATGAGTGATGTTGAGGGGATGTGATTGTGCCATTAGTCTCCATAACGGGTGTTGAGGGGTTGTGATTGTGCCATATGTCTCCACCTTGTGTAGTCCGGTAGTTTGTATGAAGCGTGAGGGACAACGCTTGTAATCCGCCTATCCGATTGTGTCTTGTGAAAGCCAATATAATGTAAATGATCTAAGTGAAGCATGAGATGCTTGTAAATGATACTAGAGTGCATGAGAAATATGTGTATGATGCAAGAGTGCATGTGATGCTTGTTAAAGCATGAGCAAAGGTTTATTTGTTGTTGTATATTGATGCATATGTGCATGAGGTTTCAAAAGTGCATTGAAGTCTTGAAAAGACTTGTTTTATAAAGGGCATGTATTGTAAAGGGATGATCTGTTAAACTTGAGTTGTGCATTGATGAATGTGTTTAGCGTTCCTCCCTAAGCTTATTGCTTACGCTCGTTTATTTCATCAATGCAGAGAATTGAACATTTGGAGGCAGCTCAAGAGCAAGAGTAATCCAAGATTTTTGTCAAAGAAAAGTATGTGGTTCACCTTTAGTGTAATATGAGGCAATGGGTGGGATTTATACTTTGGAGTGTTTGGGAATGTTCCTTTTACTTTGAGCATGTTTGTTCGCTTATACTTGAGTTGTAAACGGCCTTTGAAGTTTGGATTTTGGTTTCTTGGGAGTTTTGACTTGCTATGGTTTTGGCAAACTAGGAAGCATGCCTTTAGTGCCTTTGCCTATATGTTGGTTGCTATGTTTAGGCTATAGCTTTAATATGCTGATTGTTGATATGTATCCTTGATGTATGCTTGTTGTGGCATGTCTCAGGGTTGATTCGAGTTTGAAAAAGTTTGAAAACCAGCATTTTCTGCTGTCAAAGTGCAGGTTGTATCGAAACACCCTTAAATGTTTCGAAACGGAGGCCTGTAATGGCCATAGCGTTTCAGAACAGCTGAAGGTGTTTCGAAACAGTTTGGCTACTAGATAGGCCTGTTTCGATACTGGTCTCGGGACACACCCGAGTACCAAAACGGTCAACACCGTTTCGATACGGGTGTTTCGGTATAGGGTTTGGTGATTCGAAACGGTTGACTGTTGGATGATGATTTTGAATTGTTTTAAGTTTCCATGTTTTACATTTTAGTCCTGAATGTTGGGTATGCAATTACTTGAGCTTGGAATGTCCTTTTTAGTTGACATTTGACAGAGGAACATGTAATATGACTAATTACATAATGGTAAGTTTAAAATCTATTAAGTCTTTATATTCTCTAAAAATTACGTTTTGGTCCCTAAAAGTGTAAATGGAGCAATTGAGCCCCTAAATGTTTTCCGAACGCTGGTTCCTTCTCTCATATGATTCTTGAGAAGTCACTTAGGCTTAATATGCATCTAGAAAAGAAAAAAAGAAAAAAATGGTCGTTAATCAAGGTTGACTTTCGGGTTGACTTTGGTTTTCCTCGTGTAATCTTCGTAGTTCGGGTCAAACGTCTAGGCCGGGCTAAGGGGGTTACATTTGTTGGTATCAGAGCGTGGTTTCGAAAGAATTGGGAATGTTGGTATGTGTAATTGATGTGATTTGAAGCATGATGTTTGAAAAGCATGTTAATGTTTGAATTTTTTAACTTATGCTATGTTGATTGATGTGAATTGCATGTGAGATGAATATGATGGTATGATGATGATGTTATGTAGATATGTGCTGATTTGTAATGATGGAAAGTATTTGAGCATGATGTTGCATGTATGTTATGCTTTGTGGGGAAATTGGGTGCCCATTGCCTTGGTTACACTAATCGAATGTTTTGTAAACTTGGATTCTCGCTTGCAGCTGGCCTAAATGGTTTAATTTGTTTTCGTAGTTGTGTTTGTTTAAAATAGCACATGGGACCCAGAAGAGAACTGAGGTCCAATACGATAGTGCCTGCAGCCGAGCAGGAAAACCAGGCTGAGCAGGGGGCTGATGTTCCTCCTGGTGGAGATCTACCTCCTCCGCCACCACCTGGAGGTGGGGATCAGGTGCAACAGGGGCAAGCTGGTCCTAGATTGGGTAATTTGGCGCCACTAGTGGAGGCGATTATCGGAGCGTTTCAGGCTGCTGTTGACGGAGCGTAAGTGCAGGCCCATGCAGCTGGGCAGGTAGGTCTACCTTTGGAGAGGTTGAGGAGCTTGAGAGCAGTAGTGTTCTATGGTTTGGCACCTGAGGCGTCTGAGGTCTGGTTAGCCAGTACGATCTGCATAATGGATCAAATGGGTTGTAATAATGAGCGCAAGCTTGGATGTGCAGTTTCCTTACTGCAAGGTGATGCTTACAGCTGGTGGATGACTACCATAGTTGGGATGTAACCCAATGAAGTTGATTATGAGTTCTTCAGGGGTGCTTTCCGGAGGAAGTATCTGGGTGTAAGATACTTGGATGAGAAGAAACGGGAGTTTATGTCTCATGTTTAGGGTAACCTATCGGTTGTTGAGTATGAGGTTCAGTTTGTACGCTTGAGCCAATATGCTCTTGAGCTGGTATCGAGTGAGAGGCATCGCTGTGATCGCTTCCAGTATGGATTGGTACAAGATGTTAAGACGTACATGCTAGCTGCAGACTACACAGATTTTAATATGCTCGTGTGTCGGGCAAAGGACATCGAGCAGAATCTAGGCTTGTCTTCTAGAGGTGTTGGTTCTAGCTCTGGGAAGAGAGGTGCTGAGTATAGTTCCGGTGGTGGACGAAACAAGAGAGGCCGTGATAGGAGACATCAGCCTGAGGGAAGGCGTGGTGTTCCGGGTCGAGGTGAGCAGGCTTAGGGAGGTCGTATGAGGTCCGAGCAGCATACATGTTGGACTTGTGGTTCGAGGGACCATTTCAGACGAGATTGTCCTCGAGCGGCTAGAGAGGTTCAGGCTCCTGTTGCAATGACAGATAACTCCTGCTAGAATTTTGGTTCGGCAGATCACATGAGGAGGGAGTGTTTTTTGTTGGCCGGTGGTGGCCAATGACATGCTCTTGTGGTGGCTGCACCTCAGAGAGGCCGTGGGCGCGGCCGTGGGAACTTTCAGAGGAGGGATGAGGGGCAGCGAGGTATTGCTCACGTTGTAGCCGTTCGACCTAAGGGACGTGGACCAGCGAGGGTGTATGCTCAACGCGAGAAGCGCAACGATACCGATGTGATCGCAGGTACCTTTGCTCTACAGTCTTTATCTTTGCTGGCTTTGATTGATTCTGGATCCACGTATTCTTATAACTTGTGTGAGCATGCACATTTGCTTGATATACCTGTTGAGATGCTTGGAGTAGGAATGCAAGTGACTAGTTCTTTTGGTTAGACAATAGTCACTAGGAAGTTGTATAGGAGGTGTTCTCTGTCTGTGCAAGGTCATGTTTTTCTTGTGGATTTGACGGAATTGCCTTTCTACGGATTTGATGTAATCCTTGGCATGGATTGGTTGACGGAGCACAGAGTCGTGGTTGACTTTGATGTTAAGCGAGTCACATTAAAGTTGGATGACTACTATGAGGTTGTTATAGTAGGCGAAAATGTGAAATTTTTGTCGAATGTGATTTCAACCTTGGAAGCAAACTGTATGATGAGGTTGGGGTGTGAGACTTACCTTTCTTATGTGATGAATCCTGGTACTAAAGATGTGCGTGTGCAGGACATCCGAACGATTCGCGATTTTCCGGGTGTCTTTCCGGAAGAATTGCCTGGATTGCCACCAAATAGGGAGGTTGAATTTGGTACAGAGTTGTACCAGAATACGACTTCAGTGTCCATTGCTCCTTATCACATGCAACCCAAAGAGTTAAAAGAGTTGAAAACGTAGTTGCAGGAGTTGTTCGATCGAGGTTTCATATGGCCAAGTGTGTCACCTTGGGGTGCACCGGTTCTATTTGTAAAGAAGAAGGATGGAACGATGAGAATGTGTATAGATTATCGGCAACTGAACAAGTTTACGATCAAGAACAAATATCCCTTGCCTAGAATTGACGATCTCTTTGATCAATTCCGGGGAGCCTCGGTGTTTTCTAAGATAGACTTGAGATCGGGGTACTATCAGCTGAAGGTGAAGGATGTGGACGTACTTAAAATCACTTTTCGGATGAGGTACGAGCATTATGTATTTTTGGTGATGCCGTTTGGTTTGACCAACGCGCCTGCTGCTTTCATGGAGATGATGAATCGCGTATTCCATGAATTCTTGGATCAGTTTGTGGTGGTGTTTATTGATGATATCCTTATGTATTCGCGTACCGAGGAGGATCATGATAGACACTTGAGGATCATTTTGCAAGCGTTGTTGGAGAATTAGTTGTATGTGAAACTGAGTAAATGTGAGTTTTGGCTTAGGGAAGTGGTCTTCCTTGGGCATGTGGTATCGGCTGAGGGTATTCGCGTTGATCTGCAAAAAGTGGAGGCTGTGATGAGTTGGAAAGTACCTAAGTCAGTGACGGAAGTACGGAGTTTTCTTGGGTTGGCTGGGTACTACCGTAGGTTTGTCGAGGGTTTCTCAAAGATAGCTGCACCTTTGACCAAGTTGCTACAGAAGAATGTTCTCTTTGAATGGACAGAGGCGAGACAGCAAGCCTTTGAGAAGCTGAAGGAAGCTTTGACGCAAGCTCCTGTTTTGATTCAAACTGAGTATGGTAAGGAGTTTGTGGTCTATAGTGATGCGTCCATTGTTGGTTTGGGCTGCGTGTTGATGCAGGAGGGTAAGGTGGTGGCCTATGCATCTAGGCAGTTGAAGGTGCATGAGCGCAACTACCCTACTCATGATCTTGAGCTTGCAGCTGTGGTATTTGCCTTGAAGATTTGGAGGCATTACCTGTATGGTGAGAAATGTGTTGTGTTCACGGATCATAAAATCTTGAAATACCTTATGTCTCAGGAAGAGTTGAATCTTAGGCAACGACGTTGGGTGGAGTTGCTTAAGGATTATGATCTGGCGATTAAGTACCACCCCGGCAAGGCCAATGTTGTGGCCGATGCTTTGAGCAGGAAGGCGGTTGTTGAGTTGAGAGCGATGTTTGCTCGTTTGAGCATATCTCGTGAAGGTAGTCTTGTAGCGGAGTTGCAAGTGAAACCATCTTTGATACAGTTGATTAAAGAGAAACAATTGCTTGATGATTCTCTTGTTTTGCATGTTCAAGACATTGCAGAAGATACACCTTCGGATTTCAGCTTTAGTGATGATGGTGTCCTGTGTTTTGGGAGTCGAGTAGTGGTGCCAGATGATGCTGAGTTAAGGCGCACTATTCTGATTGAATCTCATTGTAGTCCTTTTTCTATGCACCCGGGTAGTACAAAGATGTATTGTAACCTAAAGGATGAGTACTACTGGGTGGGGTTGAAAAAGGATGTAGCTGAGTTTGTTAGTAAGTGTATGGTGTGTCAGCCAGTGAAGGCTGAGCATCAGGTTCCTTATGGATTGTTGCAGCCTTTGAGAATTCCAGAATGGAAGTGGAAGAGAATCACCATGGATTTTGTGTCTAGTTTGCCTTTGTCACCGACAAAGAAGAATTCAATTTGGGTGATCGTGGATCGGCTTACAAAGTGTGCACATTTTCTGCTCGTGCATACTACGTATACTTTGGATAAGTTGGCTGAGCTGTACATAGTTGAGATTGTGCGGTTGCATGGTGTGCCAAAGTCCATTGTGTCGGATAGAGATCCAAGGTTTACAGCGCGATTTTGGGAATGTTTACATCAAGCCTTGGGTACACAGCTGAATTTCAGCACTTCTTATCATCCAAAATCTTAGAATCTTTAGGGGGCTTTATGTCAATTTGACCTTTCTTCAAATATGACATGTGTTTTAAATGGATTTTCATTAAAGGATTTTAATTAAATAAGATATTAATTAATTGGTAGTTAGTGGATTTTCATTTTACGTAACTACCAATTCCCTCTCATTTTAGCCAAACACCATTTTCTCTCATCTTTTCCAGAATTCTTTCTCTCAAAAGTTCTCTCAACATTTTCTAAATCATTTTCAAGAGATCTTCCTTAATTCTTCAAGATTTCTACAAGCAAAACTTGTCATCTATTGAAGGAAGCATGGACTGGAGGTAAATCCCGTTTTCAACCTCTAATATAAGTTCTTTATTGAAATTCCCAAAATATTTGGCTTCTATTAACTATTTTTGATTGAGATTTCAATATAGTTTTGATTTGAGATCAAAATATTGTGAAAATGTGGATGAAATCTTGATTTTCGGACTTGATGAGTTGGGCACTGTTTTGTGTTGATTTTAATTGATTTCTAAGTTGGTTTATATGTTAAAATGATGTGTTAACAATCTAGATCCCGAAATCCTTGAGATCCTTGAGTTTCTTGGTAGTTTTAAGTGTGATTTTGGGGTGGAATGATGGAATCTTGATGGCTGGAGGTATAAGGATGAGTTAGGATGTTTATTAGATGTGTTGTGATGTTATTAATGCTTTGGAAGTATTGCATGATGGCTGGGCTTGGTTTAGGAGGCAATCAATTGAATTTTCGGTTGTGTTGGAAGGGTATTTTGGTGTTGTTTGAGTGGGCAACGAATCTAAGGATTGTTTCTGGTGTTAGAATGCATTTTAATGCATTTAGATCTCTGTTTTGATGTTGTGAAAACAGGGGATCTTGATCCGGAAGCTCACGAGGTGATTTTGAAGGCTCCAGAGGTGTAATTTTTGTGTCGGCGAACAAGGCTTCGCGTATCGGTTAGTGGAAATGCAATTTCCTTCTTTGTAACGGTTTGAGCCTGCTCTTGGGAGCTTAGTGTAAGCTTGATACACTTAACTAAGCTCAAGTGTAAGTGTTTCGGTAATCCCTCTCTTGAAAATGAGTTGAGTTGGTTGAAAATGCATTTGTGGTTATGCTTGAAAAATATTGGATTAATGTGGATAAAAGATTATATTGGCAAGTGATGAAATGGTTTTTGGTTACTTAAATCGGATATAGTTAGCCGACTATTGGATTGGCTGGACCGTGAATAAAGTCGCCTTGGATGTTGAGGGGTTGTGATTGTGTCATAGTCTCCATCCAAGTACCCTAACGATTAAGGTTAAGATCACAACGGTGAATGGTTAATCCCGTGTGTGAGTCTTTTGTATGTGTCCCATACTCTCGTTAGTGGAATTATGCAACTACCGATGAGTGATGTTGAGGGGTTGTGATTGTGCCATTAGTCTCCATCACGGGTGTTGAGGGGTTGTGATTGTGCCATATGTCTCCACCTTGTGTAGTCTGGTAGTTTGTATGAAGCGTGAGGGACACCGCTTGTAATCCGCGTATCCGATTGTGTCTTGTGTTGAAATGATTTGTGAACTATCACTTGAAAGCCAATATAATGTAAATGATTTAAGTGAAGCTTGAGATGCTTGTAAATGATGCAGGAGTGAATGAGAAATATGTGTATGATGCAAGAATGCATGTGATGCTTGTTAAAGCATATGCAAAGTTTTATTTGTTTTTTATATTGATGCATATGTGCATTAGGTTTCAAAAGTGCATTGAAGTCTTGAAAAGACTTGTTTTATAAAGGGCATGTATTGTAAAGGGATGATCTTGTAAACTTGAGTTGTGCATTGATGGATGTGTTTAGCGTTCCTCACTAAGCTTATTGCTTACGCTCGTTTGTTTCATCAATGCAGAGAATTAAACATTTCGAGGCATCTCAAGAGCAAGAGTAATCCAAGATTTTTGTCAAAGAAAAGTATGTGGTTCACCTTTAGTGTAATATGAGGCAATGGGTGGGATTTATACTTTGGAGTGTTTGGGAATGTTCATTTTACTTTGAGCATGTTTGTTCGCTTATACTTGAGTTTTAAATGACCTTTGAAGTTTGGATTTTGGTTTCTTGGGAGTTTTGACTTGCTATGGTTTTGGCAAACTAGGAAGCATGCCTTTAGTGCCTTTGCCTATATGTTGGTTGCTATGTTTAGGCTATAGCTTCAATATGCTGATTGTTGATATGTATCCTTGATGTATGCTTGTTGTGGAATGTCTCGGGGTTGATTCGAGTATGAAAAAGTTTGAAAAACCAGCATTTTCTGCTGTCACGGTGCAGGGTGTATCGAAACACCCTTAATTGTTTCGAAACGGAGGCCTGTAATGGCCATAGCGTTTCGGAACAACTAAAGGTGTTTCGTAAGAATTTGGCTACTGGAGAGGCTTGTTTCGATACTGGTCTCGGAACACACCCGAGTACCGAAACGGTCAACACCGTTTCGATACGGGTGTTTCGGTACAGGGTTTGGTGTTTCGAAACGGCTGACTGATGGATGATGATTTTGAATTGTTTTAAGTTTCCATGTTTTACATTTTAGTCTTGAATGTTGGGTAAGCAATTGCTTAAGCTTGGAATGTCCTTTTTAGTTGAAACTTGACAGAGGAGCATGTAATATGACTAATTACATAATGGTAAGTTTAAAATCTATTAAGTCCTTATATTTTCTAAAAATTATGTTTTGGTCCCTAAAAGTGTAAATCGCGCAATTGAGCCCAAAATGTTTTTCGAACGCTGGTTCCTTCTCTCATATGATTCTTGAGAAGTCACTTAGGCTTAATATGCATCTAGAAAAGATAAAAAGAAAAAAAAGGGTCGTTAATCAAGGTTGACTTTCGGGTTGACTTTGGTTTTCCCCCTGTGATCTTCGTAGTTCGGGTCAAACGTCTAGGCCGGGCTAAGGGGGTTACAGAGTCGAACGGTTGTGTCGGACCGTCGAATGGACGGCGTTTGGTCCTTGGCCGGACGGTAAACGAAGTAACGATGGTAGGTTTATCTTCTTGTGTTCACACGAGAGAGAAAGGGAAAATGCAGATGAGGTGAGCGGCGAAAAAGGGTCTCAGGAATGAAAAAACATGTATTTAAATCACCCAAAATGGGTAAATTACAAGACAAGCCATCACAATTATTAGGGTTCATGAAACAACACCAAACTTTGCTACTTTTGCAATTTGGTCATTGAAATTCCAAAAATTCCCAATTTAATCACTAAAATTCAACTATGTTTTTAATTTAGGTTTTTCAATTAAATTAGGGTTTCTAATTAGCCAAAAATTGGGGTGTTACATGTACAAGAGAATATTGAGAAATTCTGAGAAATAAAAAACAAGGTAATCCAGTTTTTGGAGTTATATTCTATGTTCTTTATATATATATATATATATATATATATTTTCTACTAACATTTTGAGTAATAAAAGAAAATAGATAAGGTTGTGGGTTTATTTTACCGTTCGAATCACTGAAGGGGCCATCGCCAGAGATCACTGATCCGTCAGCTCTTGATTCGGCCTGAGAAGCGCGATTACGGGAGCTAGAAACGAGCCTCGAACGGAGTTGACCCACAGCGGTCAACACGGTGGAGCACGATGGCATTTGATCGGAATATGGAGATCACGGTGGTGTTCTTCATGTTCATGAAGAACACTGAAGAACAAGGCGAAGAACAAAGGGAAGAGCTAGTTTGATCTATTTAGCAAAGAAGGCGAAGGACCTAGAACCAACCTGCACTCGAGTCAGACTGCGCCCTTCTTCTTCAAACCTTGCGCCATGTCCCTCTAATTATTACTCTTTTCAATTTCGTCCCTTTTTCTTCTTAATTTCAGTTTTAATTTCATTTTCATTCAATTTGACCCCTTTTTATTATTTCATATATTATTTAGGTTGTTTATTTATTTACTTTTGTTTTTCTTGTAAATACTACTAATATATATAATTGTAGGATTAGAGCCCTTTAATGTTGACTCTTTAATTAGGATTCCTCAGGTTAAAAAAATTAGATCCCTAGTTTAGGATTCTTAAAACTAATGGTAAAATCACTATAGTCTAATTATTAATTTACTGCCATGATAAAATAGCACCTAAATTTGATCCTAAATTAAGTTTTCAAAAATACTTTTTAAATGTAATTAATTAGACTTTAAATAAATACCTTTAGTTAGGATTAGTGTAGAACTTTAAATAACCAACACCTAAATAACTTTGCTAAATATTACCTCAGCTCTAATTAAAACCAATACATTAAAAAATATAGACTTTAGGTTTAATTTTTTATCCATGTGTAAACCCGAAAAAACGTTGGAAAATATGAGTGACCAAATAAGCGTTGTTTTTAGGGCGTTGTTTGGTGCTAATCTTTCCCCACACGTAATCGTGCCTTCAAACTCGAGATTTCATAATCTCTGTTTTGTTTAGGATTTTCGGTCTACCTACTTAAAAAGGACCGTTGGGGACTCCGTTATCACACATATGTTTTAGTGATGATAAATCATAATAGGAGAATCAATGAGTTGATTGAATTAGAAGTGGGAAGCCTTTTTATGAAATCCAAGAACTAGAGCTTGGCTTTACAGGCTTGTCAATGCACTCCCAGAGAGCTGTAGAAAGGATGAAGAACGATGACTTAATTGAGAAGAATGAAGAGGATGGTCAGTTAGATTCCATAAAGAGGAAGTCACCGAAATCGACAGAGAAATTAAAACGATGGGTGTAACCCTCTTAGCCCGGCCTAGACGATTGACCCGAACTACGAAGATTACACGGGGAAAACCAAAGTCAACTCGAAAGTCAACCTTGATTAACGACCCTCTTTTTTTAATCTTGTCTAGATGCACATTAACCCTAAGCGTACTCTTGAGAAGCACATACGTGAAAAGCACAGCGATTAAACCATGATAAGGGACTCAATTGTACAAATCACAATATTAGGGACCAAAATGTAAATTCTGGAAATTTGAAGGTCTTCATTGATTTTAAGGTTACCAACATTAAATTAGTCATATAACATGCTTCTCTGTAAAATTTCACCTCAAACGGACATCTCGAACTCAAGCAATTGCAAATTCAAATTTCAGGACTAAAACGTAAAGCTTATAAACCTCAAAACTATTCAAATCAGTGCCCAACGGTCACCTGTTTTGAAACGGGGTTGACCGTTTCGAAAATCGGGTTCGTTCCGAGACCTGTATCGGAACAGGACCTGGAAGTGGCAAATTCATTTCGGAACGATCCCTATCCGTTTTGATACACGAAGGCCATTACATGCCGTCTTTTCGAAACGTTGGTGCCCGTTCCGATACGGATTGCCCAGAAATTGCTTAACTTGCTGGTTTTACATACATTAGACCACTCAAACACATCCCAATGATTACCTAATCATGCCAACAAGTTATCATGCATATAAGGTACATGTTTGCATCATCAAAACACATTCATGGCATCAATTAAGGAAATCCACAAACCTATAGGCATGCATCCTAATATCCAAAACCAACCAACCATCAAAACACCAAAACAAGCATCAAAATGGCCATTTACAAAACCAAATCACCAAAGGCTTCATGCCACAATTAGGGAGTCCAAAACACTTCCCAAAACAACATCCTAGGTTCCCCATTGCCAAATATCAAAAACTAATAGTGTTGTGAAAACATCACCATACATGAGCTTAGCTTTCCCTTGGATTCTTAGCCTCCTTGTTGCCCTCAACACCTCAATTATCTGCATTATTGGTTCAAGAGAGAGAGCGTAAGCACAATTTCTTAGTGTGGCAAGCTCTAAAAAAACAACACAATAATGCATTTTATAACACTTTTCACAAAGCCTTTTAACACATAAATGTCATTATTCATGCTACCTTGCATTCTTAAACAAGCATCTCATGCTTCATTAATACAACATGTCATATTGGATTCCAAGTGATAATTCATAACCATTTACAACAAAAAACACAATCGGATATGTGGATTACAAGCGTTGTCCCACATGCTTCATACACACTACCGGTACAATCACAACCCCTCAACACCCGTGATGGAGTTTAACGGTACAATCACAACCCCTCAACATCCGTGATGGAGTTTAACGGTACAATCACAACCCCTCAACATCACTCATCGGTAGTTGTATAACACCACTAACGAGAACACGGGACACACAACACAAGATCCATACATGGACTTCTAACCACCATTGTGATCTTAATCATCTCGTTAGAGTACTTGGATGGAGTTTACGGTACAATTACAACCCCTCAACATACAAGGCGACTTTATTCACGGTGGACCCAATCCTATAGCCGGCTAACTATATTCGATTCAAGTACTTTAAAACCATCACATCACTTGCCGATATACATCTTTAATCATCAACAATTCACTGTTTTAAAGCATTTAATCAAGCCATTTAACAACATGCATCACTATGCATCAAATCCACATTTTCAACATATTAAACCAAGGATCTCTTACCTTGAGCATCCTTCATTATATGGCTTACAAACCAGCATTAACCATGCGAAAATCATGCTTTCAAAACAGAATTTAAACATGCAATTTAACAACAAATGCATCGAACCAATCCATGGCTCATCCAAGAGAGTTTTCCCAAAAACTTACTCTTGAGCTTAGTTAAGTTGCTTAGACTTAAACTAAGCTCCCAAAACCTTCAAACGTTTGTTTCAAAGCTGGAAACCAAACTTCACTCACCAATTCCGTTTCGCAAGCTTGCCGAAACGTCGTTCAAGCCTCCGGATCAACACCACAAGTATCCGAAGATGTCTCCCTTGTTTTAAACACATCAAAGCAGAGGATTAATGCATCATCATGCATTAATATCCTCAGCCATCACATCTAAACTCGCTACTCTAACCAAATCTAACATTTCGGCTACCAAACACAACCGAAATCACCTCCAAACTCTTCCACAACCTAACCCAGCCAAGATCCATCACTTCTAACCATTTCTAAACATCAATTAACATCAAAAAAGAACCTAAACTCGTCCTTATACCTCCAGCAATAACAGAACACCAAGATCACCCCAAAAACCACCATTTTCATAAGCAAAAACTTAGGAAATTCAACCTATTCGGAATTGCATTAATCAAACCTCAATTACACATCATTAAACATCCAAAATACATTTAAAAGCCATCTCAAAACAGAGCCCAAACAATCACCACGAATTTCTTCAAGATTTCTTCCAAATCTTGAGTTTATAACCAAAATCAAGTTCACATCATTAAAACCTTTTATAAAACTTAATTTAAGGATTGAGAACTTGGGAATTTCAGTAAAGAACTGAGTATTTAGAGGAGAAGAACATCCTTACCTCTAAATGTAGATTTCTCCTTGATTAGAGATAATTTCCTTGAAAATCCAATAAGCAAAACAATAGGATTTGATGTAGAAAGGATTAGGAATCAATTGATGATTGAAACCTCATAGTTTGGTGTGAAAATCAATAGAAATGTTGCTGTAGAAATGTGTTTGGCTGAGGGAATTTTGAGAGAAAATGAGATGAGAAAGTTTTAACAAAAGTTAGTTATGAAAATCTAAAAATTGGTTTTCCACTTTCCTTTAATTAATTAAACATTAATTAAATCATTAAAATCTAAGAAAAATCTGGAGAAATCCTTCTTGAGTAAATTAGCTCCGTAAAGATTCAAAGTTTCAATCCTTACAAAACAGTCACCATTGAACTTTTCAAAAATCACATTTTAGTCACTATTTCAAAATGTCACACTTCCAAACCTTATTTTGTAAAATTGATTTCACCACTCTCTTATATGTATTAAAAGATGATTTTTAGATATTTTTCCATATTTTAATGCATCCCGAACTAGGATTTCCCTAAAACCACCTTTTATATTCGAACCGAAAATCAGACCGGTCCGGTTCAGACCCTAAACTTGTAAGCCCAAAATTGGGGTGTTACAACTCTCCCCCCTTAAGAAATTTCGTCCTCGAAATTTACTTGAAGGAAAGAGATACGAAAACTGCTTCTTCATGTCATCCTTTCTTTCCCACGTGGCTTCCTCAACACCACGATGCTTCCACAACACCTTTACCAAATCAATGGTCTTGCCCCGAAGAACTTTACTATCTGAATCCAGAATTTCCACCGGCTCCTCATCATAGGTCAAGTCTGGATTCAACTCCACTTCCTCCACATGCATAACATGCGAAGGATCCGATCTATACCTCCGAAGCATAGAGACGTGAAACACATCATGAATCTTTTCCAACTCTTGCGGCAATCTCAGCTTGTATGCAACAGAACCCACACGTTCAATCACCTCGTATGGTCCAATGTACCTAGGGCTCAACTTACCCTTTTGACCAAACCTCATCACTTTTTTCCAAGGCGAAACCTTCAAAAACACACAGTCGCCTACCTCAAACTCAATCTCCTTACGCTTCAAATCCGCGTAAGATTTCTGTCGATCAGAAGCTGCCTTCAATCGCTCACAAATGAGCTTCACCTTCTCAGTGGTTCCTTTCAACAAAGCTGGCATTGAAACCAACTTCTGACCTGTTTCAGCCCAACAAAGAGGAGTTCTGCACTTCCTCCCGTACAAAGCTTCATAAGGTGCCATTTGAATACTTTCCTGGTAGCTATTGTTATAAGAAAACTCCACCAAAGGCAAATGCTTCTCCCAAGAGCCTTGAAACTCGATCACACAGCACCTCAACATATCCTCCAGCACTTGGATAACACACTCAGACTGTCCATCCGACTGTGGATGATAAGAAGTACTGAAATTCAGCCGTGTACCCAAAACTTGATGCAAATACTCCCAGAAACACGATGTAAACCTCAGATCTCTATCCGACACTATAGACTTTGGCACGCCATGCAGCCGCACAATCTCAGCAATGTACAGCTCTGCAAGCTTATCCAATGTGTACGTAGTATGCACAGGTAAGAAATGCGCACACTTCGTGAGGCGATCCACAATCACCCACACTGAATTCTTCTTCGATGGCGACAAAGGCAAACCAGACACAAAGTCCATGGTAATCCTCTCCTACTTCCACTCAGGAATCCTCAATGGTTGCAACAACCCAGAAGGAAACTGATGCTCAGCCTTAACTCGCTGACAAACCATGCACTTGCTCAC
This sequence comes from Hibiscus tridactylites, assembly GCA_958450335.1. Lineage (NCBI taxonomy): Eukaryota > Viridiplantae > Streptophyta > Magnoliopsida > Malvales > Malvaceae > Hibiscus > Hibiscus tridactylites. Next base: position 57,248,123 of record OY288267.1, on the reverse strand, counting down.
ATACTCAGCAACATCTTTCTTTAACCCCACCCAATAGTACTCATCTCTCAGATCACGATTATTGTGTGCTTGAGGATTCAGGGCATTATTAGGGTTACTCCAAGAAAACTTGGGATCCTTTCTCCAGTTGGGATTGTAGTTGTTGGAGTTGCAATTCTGCTTATTATAATTTCCAACATACTTTCCCTCTTTTAGCTGTATAGGACATTCATCCGAACTGTGATTTCCTTCACAAATTTCACATACCTCTTCGACAGCAAATACCGGCTGGGAATCATCGTTCAAAAGTTTTTTCATTGCCTTAGTGAGGTATGCCACATGTGATTTCATCGTGCTGTCGGCCTCATAATCCTTAACAGCTAGGACCCGTTTACCCCCTCTTCTTGCTGTCGAAAACTACTCCTCATTCTTGGCAAAATTTTTCAATACTTGCATTGCCTCATCTGGGTCTTTGTCCAGTAGTAATCCGTTTGCTGCTGAATCAATTCGAATACGAGTTTGTAAATTGGCAGCATTATAAAACTTGGTTACCTGGTTCCAGACAGGGAATTCATGCATTGGGCAGTTCCGCAGAAGAGTGGTAAATCTGTCCCAGGCCTCGTGCATTGGCTCATCATCCTCCTGTCGAAAAGAAGCAATTTCATTACGTAATCGCTTAGATAAATGTGAAGGATTAAAACGAGATAAAAATTCACGAGACAAATCTGCCCAAGTTCTAATTGAACCCGGCGTTAGTTTATTCCACCAAGTCTTTGCTCTGTCCCTCAATGAGTTGGGAAATAACCGAAGCCTCAGTATCTCCGGATTAACTCCTGGTAGTCTAAACGAACCACAGATTTCCTGGAACGTTTTTAGATGCTCTCTTGCATCCTTTGTAGCAGCACCACTGAATTGACCGGCATTGTTGATCATGCTAAACATAACAGGTTTCAGTTCAAAATTGTCAACATCTATATCCGGCAACATGGTTTCTAATTCTACATGATCATTCAGCATGTAGTCTCGACAGGACCGTCGTGCGGCAGCACCTGGCGGGTCGCCGACAGGAGGGATAATCTCTCCATCTCTGGCTGGATTATCAACCTGGGGGTTCCCTTGGTTCTGCATCGTCTCTAACTGTTCCTCAAGGTACTCGTTCCTAGCTAGTACGTGACGAAGTCGGTTCCTAAGATTGAACGAACGTTCGATTTCAGGATCTAATGGATACTCAGGTTCTTCTCCTCGTCTTGATCTGCGCATAAACAAGGAACCTTGTGAAAAGCAAAAGTTGAACGAACCAAATTAAAACAGGAAAATTAAAATAAAAAGAAAAGTGCAGTAAAAGATAAGGTAGAGTTATGTTGCCAGTCCCCGGCAACGGCGCCAAAAACTTGTTGCGTGTAAAAGAGTCTATCGCAATTGTAGTGCAAGTGTACACGACGCAAGTAGTAAAGTGATACGGAAGTATCGTATATCGTCTCCACAGGGACTGGGCTAATAGCTTCACCTAGAATTACTGCAAGAAAGTAAAAAGAATAATTTAAGAAGTTGTCACAAGAATAATAAAGAATACTGTAAAATAAATGTAGAGAAATCAAGATAGAGAGAATGGGCTGGTATTGAATTGCTCAGTAGTGCAGGTATTGCTAAGTCTAGGAATCTCAGCTCCGTCGTCGTCCCCGTCGCGGCGGCAGTCTGTTGCTTGTCGCGGCAGTGAACACTCAACTCTGTACTTCAAGTTTGGCAAGAATTCCTATTGTGCCTTGGCCTATCCCTAGGTCCAAGTCTGTCGATGAACACGTCTTTGATGATACCTCCCCGCGTGAATCGAAGGATGAAACACCGATGTTGTTGAATTCTTCTTTAGCCACTTAACGTCATCCTATCCCTAGGTCCGAGATAGTTCAACTATAAACTAGAGAACTCGCCCTTATTCCTTTCGTATACTTAACTCTCCCGATATTAAGTAAATAGATAACCTCACAATGCTCTCCCGATGCTCTTGCAAGATATTAATAACCAGAATAAGAGAACTTGAAGTTTATTTTATTGAACTGAAAATTCCTAAAACAAAAGCAACCCTTGCAACTACTTTACAAAACAACCCGTGGCCCTAAGGGGAATTTAGAACATGATGAGAGGATGAAAACGGCTAGGGTTTTGGGAAGAAGGCTAGAGATCGGTTATGATGCCTCCTAGGTCGAATTACATGCCCTTATATAGGCTTTGGGCCTAAGTTTTCTAAAATAGCAAGAATACAAATTTAAATTAAAGTACAACTCTAATAAAGACTAAATCTTCAGAGAATCTAACTTTAACTCGTCCTCCTTCTTGCTTGGGATTTTCTCTCCTTGAACTTTGGGCTTGGCATTCCTTCTGATCTAGGGCTTGGAAAAATATACTGGTTTTCCACGACAGACGGGCTTAATTTTCTCTATCTGTCGAGGTCCACTTTGCTTCTTCTCCTCAAAACTGCTGTCGTCCTCTGCTGTCATGGCAACATCGTCCTCCTTGACTGCTCGTCCAGTTCCAGCTCTTTTGCTTCATTGCCCAGCGCCTGCCTCTTCGTCTGCTACAGCAGCAACCTGCAAAAACAACCAATTTCAGTAGAAACTGTGCCTTTTAATATATTTGTGATGTCTAACTGTAAACTAACCTAAATGCAATGAGTTATGCTTGAATGCATCAGAAATATAGGTTAAATAGGGTGTAAATAATAGAACTTTTACACACTCTACACCCATACGGCACTTATGCTTTCGGAGAATGCCATTTGGACTCTGCAATGTACCAGCAACATTCCAGAGGTGCATGATGGCGATATTTTCCGACATGGTGGAGGACTTCATGGAAATATTCATGGACGATTTTTCCGTGTTTGGAGAAAGTTTTGAAGGGTATTTAGGCAACTTACAAAAGGTGCTCGAAAGATGCGAGAAAACGAACTTGGTCTTAAACTGGGAAAAATGTCACTTCATGGTGGATGAAGGGATAGTCCTAGGTCACAAGGTAAGCTGCCGCGACATAGTGGTAGACAGAGCGAAGATAGAAGTCATTGAAAAGCTGTCGCCACCCACCACATTCAAGGGAATTCGAAGTTTTTTAGGACATGCTGGGTTTTATCGGAGATTTATTGCAAATTTCTCGAAGATTACCAAGCCTTTATGCCACCTCCTAGAGCAGAATCGTCCCTTTGACTTCAACACTGAATGTACTGAGGCATTCAGAATTCTAAAAGAAAAGCTGGTCACAGCCGCGATTGTACAACCACCAGACTGGAGTTTGCCATTTGAAATTATGTGTGATGCCAGTGACTACGCTGTAGGGGCAGCACATGGGTAGAGGAAGGACAAGCTTTTCCACGTAATTTATTACGCCAGCAAAACACTAAATGATGCCCAAGTGAATTACACCACAACAGAAAAGGAACGATTAGCAGTGGTGTTCTCAATTGACAAGTTTCGTTCGTACATACTTGGAACAAAGGTGGTGGTCCATACAGACCATTCAACACTGAAGTATCTGTTCGCAAAAAAAGATGCAAAACCTAGACTAATACGTTGGATTCTGCTGCTGTAAGAGTTCGACATTGAAATCAAGGATAAAAATGGGACAGAAAACCAAGTACCAGACCACCTGTCGAGATTAGAGATGGGAAAAAGTCTACCAACAGATAAGACTAACATACTGGAGACCTTCCCTGACGAGCAGTTGTTTGCTACCACAAGCACTGTCGCGACAGCCATGGCAGCATGTAAGTTTTTTGAACTTCCTTGGTATGCTGATTTCGTTAATTATATTGTTAGCGGAGTATTACCCCCTGAACTTAATTACCAAGCAAGGAAGAGGTTCCAAAATGATGCAAAAAATTATTATTGGGACGAATCTCTTCTTTTCAATCATTGTGCAGATCAAATTATGAGGAGGTGTGTACCACAAGATGAGCAGGAAGCTGTGCTTCACCACTGCCATGCTTACCCATATGGAGGACACTTAGGTGGAAACAAAACCGCTGCCAAGGTTTTGCAATCTGGTTTTTATTGGCCCTCATTGTTCAAGGATGCCCAAGCATTCTACAAAAGCTGTGACAAGTGGCAACGACTGGAAACATCTCAAGAAGACATGAGATGCCACTACAGAACATTTTAGAAGTCGAGATCTTCGATGTATGGGGGATCGATTTCATGGGACCGTTCCCAGCATCATGTGGGAACCTCTACATCCTACTGGCAGTGGATTGTGTATCAAATGGGTTGAAGCAATCGCCACGCAGAAAAATGATGCCAAGACTGTTCAGAGATTTCTGCACAAAAATATTTTCTCTAGGTTTGGCATACCTAAGGCGATCATCAGTGATGAATGGAGACATTTCGACAATAGGGTAATCGCTGATGCCTTAAGAAAATACGGCATAAAGCACCGAATCGCAACAGCATATCACCCTCAAACCAATGGACATGCCGAAATATCCAACCGAGAAGTAAAGAACATTCTTGAAAAGATGGTTAAACATACTCGAAAGGATTGGTCTTTACACCTCAATGATGCACTTTGGGCCTATAGAACAGCATTTAAAACACCATTGGGAATGTCACCCTATAGGCTGATATATGGGAAAACATGCCACTTACCTGTCGAGATAGAACACAGAGCTTACTGGGCTATCAAGGCAATAAACATGGACTTAGATAAGGCAGGACAGAAGAGGCTACTTAACTTGAATGAAATTGAAGAAATTCGAGCAATGGCCTACGACAACGTAAAGATTTATAAAGACAAAACCAAGAGGTGGCATGACAAGAAGTTGCTGCCGCGACAGTTCTACCTAGGGCAGCTTCTGTTGTTTAATTCTAGATTGAAACTTTTCCCAGGAAAACTTAAATCTAGATGGCCCGGCCCCTTCCAAGTTGTGCAGATTTTTCCCCATGGTGCCATCACGATTAAATCCTTAAAAGACGGGCACCAATTTAAAGTCAACAGATAGAGACTAAAGCATTATCAGGGGACTGGATCCCCAAGGATGCAGGAAGTAGTTACTTTAGGAGATGCCCCTCAAGGCATCCCTAATTTAACTTAATTTTATTTTTCTTATTTATTTATTTTATTTATTTATTAGGAATTAAGAATTATTTTATTTTATTTTATTTTTAGGAACTAAGATTTTATTTTAATTATTTTTAGGAAATAAGGGAAACAAGGAGAGGAGAAGAAGTGAAACAACCCACCATCTCAAGAGCAGCCCAAAAAGCCCAAAGGATGAGTCTGTCGTCAGAGCATGTCATTAGTTGTCGCGACAGACGCGGAAAATCCAGTCTGTCACAACGCTGTCACGGCATACACGCAAATGCGTAGCAGACATAGAAACGCGTGACAGACGCGTCAGAAACTGCGTAACAGCTGGACCCGTTATTCGCACCTGCCATTACAGCTCCAACGGGCAGAAACCCATTCATCTATATAAACCCCTATTCACTATTCATTTTTCACCTCACTCTTACTATCTCGACTTGCTTTCTCTCTAGATCTCAAATTTTCTTTGTTTTCCACAGACCTTGCAACTATGACTACCAGACAGACTCGTAGAAGTGCTGCCTCCAGCTCTGCAGCAGCAGTCAGCACACCCAGCCACAGTGCCATCCCAAACCGCTTCGCCTCCACTAACTCCGCCGGTAGATATTATCGCTCTTTCCAGAAGAGGGAGATGTGGGAAGAAGGAGGGTTTCTTTACACCAAACACACGAAAGACCTCGGGCTCGAACCTTTCATTGCATGAAAAATCAAGGCCCTCAAATGACAGATGTTTGCTGCCCAGCCAGAAGAGATGAATGTCACGTTGGTCCGGGAATTTTACGATGTCGTCGACAGCAAGGATACCAAGACCGTGACAGTGCGAGGTAAAGAACTTACTTTTGAGCATGCTTACATCAACACCCTTTATGGCATCTATGTCAGCAAAAAGGAGAACGAACACAAGAGATTCGTCGAGAGTTTGTCGCTGGCAGATTATGACACGGTGATGGCAGAGTTAACGGAGGAGGGGACAGAATGGAACACCGACCCCAAGCATCGGTGGATGGTGAAAAGAACTCAACTCACTCCCGAGGCGAAATTATGGAACCACGTCGTTAAGAAGAGAATCATGCCTTCCTCTCATAACAACACGGTCGACCGACCCAGGTTAGCACTTGTCCATTCAATTCTCAATGAAAGACCCATAAATGTCGGCCGGTACATAAGGGAGGGGATTTTGGAATGTGCCCTCCGACCGTCGGGACCTCTTGTTTTCCCGTACCTCATCCCCGAGATCTGCCGAGGCCACAACGTTCCAGAAATCCCCGAAGACTTCAAAGTCCGAGGGAAGGGATGGACGAAGCATAACATCTTCAGCCTTATGGAGCTGAAAGCAACCACACCACTCTCCTTCTTCAACCCGTCTGCCACAGCAGAGGAACCGGCAGGCCCCAATTAGCCTGAACCTGCCGCAGCAGAACAGCAGGAGCCAACAGCAGCAGCCCCTCCAGTAGATGCCTCCACTCAGATTCTGGCCACACTAAAAAAGATGGAGGAAAGGCAGCTTGGTCTGATGAGTTTCGTCAGAGACTTCACGGCATCCACGGTACATTTTATTCACAATAATTTAAATTTTGCAAATGTATAATTTCCTGCCTCCCCAGAGAAATACTTTGCTGCCCCGACACCTACACCTACTCCCACTTCTGCTGCCACACCAAAAACACCATCTGGTGCATCTACTCCAACTCCGGCTGCGACAGCTGAAGGCGGCAGCCACACCGCCACTAACTCTACTAGAGGTGAGAAACGAAAGGAGCCGCTGCCAGAACTCGATGACGACTACTTCGCATGGTTCTCATCATCCTCCGTCTGGCAAGACTCTGATGGGGAGCCCTATGTTGCTAGAAACCTTTCAAAGGAGTTCACTCCTATGAAAAGGCAGAAGCCCAACCAAGCTGGTGAAAGACCATCCGGCTAGGGCAAGTCTGCCTGCAGCAGCAGTAGCAGCAGCAACTGCGATGAGGTACAAGTGCTGGAAAAGCTACCCCAGATCTCACCCACTCGTATCCAGCCGCCAAGGGAAGCCAAAAAGAAGACTGCCTCCGCCTCTCCTAGCACTCTGTCGGTACCCACAATGAAATATGGCATAAAAATTCAAGTGAGTAGCTTAACTATTCTAGTAAATTAAAGGAGTCTGGGCACATATTTATTCACAAAACATGCACACACTGCACGAGAACTATAGCATGATTCCGAATAATTCCAGAAATGTCCGACAAGGTAGTGTTCGTGATAGAGCATGTGTGGTAAGTAATGAGAAGTTCACTAAATTAAGCCAAGCCAAAAAGTTTTTATTTTTTTAGTTAGGTCACATTTGCTTGAGGGCAAGCAAGAACTCGAGTTTGGGTGTGTGTTGAGTGTGCAAAAGTTCTATATTTTACCCCCTGTTTAACCCATATTTTTGCCGCATTCAAACATAATTCATTGTATTTAGGTAAAGTTTCACATATACATCACAATTAGATAAAATGGCACAATTCCTACTGATTTTCGCTAATTTTGCAGGTAGCTGCTGTGGCAAACTCAGGACAGTGAAGGAGCAGAGCTGGAACACAGGACTAGAGTCGAGAAAGAGGATGCTGTCGTGGCCACTGTCGTGGCAACCATGACAATAGCATTGGTGAAGGGAAAAGTGAAGTGGAGCTCGACAGATAGATGAATTTAAGTCTATTTGTCGTGGACCACTCCTATATTTTTCTGAGTCCTAAAGAAGAATGAAGGCCAAGCCCAAAGTTGATGGAAGAAACCCAAAGCAAGAAAAGAGGACGAATTAAAGGCATCTACTCAGAAGATTTAGTCTTAATTAGAGTTGTACTTTAATTTGAACTTGTATTCTTACCTTATTAGAAAACTTGAATCCAAGGCCTATATAAAGGCATGTAATTCGACCTAGGGAAGGATATCTCATTCTCTAGCCATCTTCCCCAAAACCCTAGTCGTTTTCCCCCTTCTCATCATGTTCTAAACTTCCCCTAGGGCTAAGGGTTGATTCTGTAAAGTAGTTGCAAGGATTGTACGTTTTTAGGAATTTTCTGTTCATTGAAATAAAACTTCAAGTTCGATTATTCTGGTTTCAACATCTTACAAGAGTATCGGGAGAGCATTGTGAGATTATTTATTTACTTAATATCGGGAGAGTTAAGTATACGAAAGGAATAAGTGCAGGTTCTCTAGTTTATGGTTGAACTATCTCGGACCTAGGGATAGGACGAGGTTAAGTGGCTAAGGAAGAATTCAACAACATTGGTGTTCACCCTTCGATTCACGCCGGGAGGTATCATCCAAGAAGTGTTCATCAACAGTACTTGAACCTAGGGATAGGACAAGTCACAGCAGGGATTCTTGCCAAGCATGAAGCACAGAGTTGTGTGATCGCTGCCGCGACAACAACAGACTGCTGCCGTGACAGGGACGACGACAGAACATGAGTTCTTATATAGTGCAACACCTGCACTACCGAGCAAATCAATACCAGTCTATTTCTTAACCCTGAAAACCTCGTTATTTTATATTCAGTATTCTTCAATATTATTCCTCAATAAATTAAACTCTTTTCTTTCTCTCTTGTGCAGCAATCCAAGGATAAAGCTATTTCCAGTCCCTGGGGATTCGACATCCGATACTTTGAGTATCACTTTACTACTTGCGTCGTGTACACTTGCACTACATTGTGATAGGACTTTTGACACGCAACAATATTAAGAGGCCTCAGTCTGTAACGCAGTCCTTTGATAAGGTAACATCTATTGTCAGAATAGGCACCCAGCAGGTCAAAGTCGTTAGCATACTCGAGCTTGGTACTAGTGTGGGGAGTAGGGTCACTTTATCCGTGACTACCCTTTGAATGGAACCAAATCTACTTCTACACCGACTACTGCTGCCTCTCCTGCTCAATCCTTTCGAGGTAAAGGATCAAAGCAAGGATCATCGGGAACTTATGGAAGATCGAGTGGTTCAGGGAAACCATTCAATAAGTAAGATTCTAAAGCCCCTACCCAAATGTATCACATGAGGAGTAGAGAAGAGGAGGATAAACTTGATGTCATTGCAGGTACCATTGAGCCATATTCATATCCTTTGTATGCATTGATTGACCCTGGTTCTACTCACTCTTTTATAAGCACCATTGTAGTTAAGAAGTATAGTATGTCTTCCGAACCAATAGCATCTAGAATCTCTGTAACCAATCCCTTAAGAGATTGTGTCATCGTAAGGGTAGTGCGCAAGAACTGTCCCTTATTGATCCAAGGGATTCCTTTCCTGGCCAATCTGTTGACCTTACCGATCCATGAGTTCGATGTTATCCTAGGCTTAGATTGACTTAGTGAGCATCAAGCTTGGGTAGACTGTTGTAAAACGAAGTTGTATCTTCGAGGTCTCGGCAAAGAAAGTGTTATTTTGATGAACGGGAGAAATTCTTCATTGTGTGCCTTGACGCTGGAAACCCAAGATGAATCTCAATTATGGAATATTGACATTGTTTGTGAATTCCCTAATAGTTTCCCTTATGAACTTCCGGGATTGCCCCCAACCCGTGAAGTAGAGTTTGGCATTGAGGTGCAACTGGGGACTGCTCCAGTTTCTATTGCACCATATCGTATGGCAGCTATTGAATTAAAGGAGTTGAAAGCTCAAATTCAGGAATTACTGAGCAAAGGTTTCATTCAACCGAGCTCTTCACCGTGGGGAGCATTGGTTCTCTTTGTAAAGAAGGATGGATCTATGCAATTGTGCATTGACTACCGACAGTTGAACAAGGTAACCATCAAGAACAAGTATATATTGCCTAGAATAGACGACATGTTCGATCAATTAAAGGATGCCTCTGTGTTTTCCAAGATCGATTTAAGGCCAGGCTATTACCAAATGAGAGTTAAAGAATGTGATGTATCGAAGATTGCTTTCCATACAAGATATAGACACTACGAATATTTTGTAAAGCACTTTGGTTAACCAATGCACCGACAACCTTTATGGATTTGATGAATTGGGTTTTTCGACCCTATCTCGGCAAGTTCATAGTGGTGTTTATAGATGACATATTGATCTATTCCAAGAATGAACCGGAACACCGAGATCATCTTCGTATCGTGCTTAAAACCTTACGGTAGAAGCAGTTGTATGAAAAAATTTCCAAGTGTGAGTTTTGGCTCACCGAAGTTGCTTTTCTTGGACACATTGTGTCGTCTTCGGGTATTCAAGTGGACCCGAAGAAAATATAAGCTATTGTTGATTGGAACCCACTGAAGAACATTGGCGAAGTTAGAAGTTTCCTTGGGCTTGCTGGCTATTATAAGAGATTCGTGAAAGGGTTCTTGATGATAGCCGCTCCTTTAACCAAATTAATGAGGAAAGAAGCACCTTTTGTTTTGACCGAGGTTCAACAATGAAGTTTCGATCAATTGAAACAAGTGTTGACCCATACACCAGTTCTGACCCATCCCAAGTCTGGAAAGGACTACACAGTTTATAGTGATGCATCGCACCTCTGGTTAGAATGTGTATTGATGCAAGAAGGCAAAGTCATTGCTTATGCTTCGAGACAACTTAAGCCGTACGAAATGAATTATCCTACTCATGACCTTGAATTGGCTGCAGTTGACTTTGCATTGAAAATCTAGAGACATTATATCTACGGAAAAAATGTTATCTCTTTACCGATCATAAGAGCCTTAAGTACCTACTGACCCAAAAGAAGTTGAATCTTCGACAGTGGAGGCGGATGGAATTCCTTAAAGATTACGATCTTATCATTGATTATCACCCAGGCAAGGCCAACGTTGTAGCTGATGCACTCAGCCGTAAACCTTTGCTTGGTAAGTACTGACAGTGAATATACAGTTATATGTATTGTATGGTACATTAACTCATTATAATATCGCTATATTGTAGCCCCTCGAGCAATTAACGCTCACTTCCCGTTACGGAAGCATCGTTGTCTTGCAACTGAACTCCAAGTTCAGTCTACCATCGTTTCTCAAATAAGGATTTGCAAGAGAAAGATTTTGAGCTTCAATCCATTGTCTCTAAGTTATCAGACAACCCTGACTTTAGAATTAATATTCTCTCTAAAGCTCATTAGAGTTTTTTTCTGTTCACCCCATGTCTTTGAAGATGTATGACCTACATGAGCTCTATTGGTGGCTGGGCATGAAGCAGGCCATAGTCGACTACATTTCCAAATGCCTTAAGTGTCAACGAGTTAAAGCATAACATTGTGCTCCTACTGGATTATTGCAACCTATCGACTACATTTCCAAATGCCTTAAGTGTCAACATGTTAAAGCATAACATTGTGCTCCTACTGGATTATTGTGCTCCTACATGAAGCAGGCCATAGTCGACTACAGTTCAAAATGCCTTAAGTGTCAACGTGTTAAAGCATAACATTGTGCTCCTACTGGATTATTGCAACCTATCGATCCACCGAAGTGGAAATGGGAAAAAATTACTATGGATTTTGTTAGTGGTATACCTTTAACTCTAGTGAAACACGATGTTGTATGGGTCATTGTAGATCGTTTCACAAAGTCAGCTTATTTCATACCGGTTAGAATAGACTGCGATCTTTCTAAATTGGATGACTTGTACATCAAGGAAGTGACCTGACTCTACGGAGTACCCAAGTCTATTATCTCTGATCGGGAACCTCGATTTGCATCCCAGTTTTGGAGAACCTTGCAAGGAGCTATGGGCACCAGAGTTAATCTTAGCGCAACCTTTAATCCTCAATATGACGGCCAGTCAGAAAGGGTAATTCAGATCTTGGAATATACGCTTCGAGCATACATCAATGACTTTGGTGGAACTCCGGAGAAATCCCTACCCCTTGTTGAATTTGCCTGCAATAATAGTTACCAGGCATTAATCTAAATGGCCCTGTATGAACCATTGTATGGTAGGCGGTGTCGAACTCCATTGTGTTGGTCGGAGCTTGGTGAGGGCAAGGTGTTAGGCCATGGCTTACTTCGGGAAACTGAAGAACGGGTTGCCACTATTCATGATCGTTTGAGGGCTGTTTTTGATCGACAAAAGGCTTATAATGATCTTAAAAGACAAGACAATGAGTATGAAGTTGGTGAAAAAGCCTTTCTTAAAGTTTCACCTTGGAAAAAGGTTCTATGTTTTGGCAAGAAGAGAAAATTGAGTTCATTAGACCCTTTGAAGTCATTGAAAGAGTTGGCCCCGTGGCATGTCGATTGTTGTTGCCTTCTAAATTGAGTAACATCCATGATGTTTTTCATGTATCAATGCTCCGAAAGTACCATTCTGATCCTTCGCATATTGTTGAACCTGAATCTGTAGAAATTCATCCAAATCTGTCCTATGTGGAAGAACCGGTCCAGATTCTTGCAAGAGAAGTCAAGAGGCTTCGCAACAAAACTGTACCGTTAGTTAAAGTGCTCTAGAGGAGCCACACTGTCGAAGAAGCTACTTGGGAACCTGAAGAGACCATGAAACAACAATATCCACATCTCTTCGGTTCAGGTAAAAATTCGAGGACAAATTTTTCTTAAGGGGGGGAGTTGTAACACCCCAAAATCTGGTCTAGTCGAAATTGGGTTGCGGTGATCGGAAATTTTGCATCAATAAAGTCTAAATATAGTATTGGCTAGTTAATCATTGATATTGGACTCTAATTGAGTTAATTTATCGAGTATTAGCTTTATCGAATTTGTTAAAAAGCTTTTAGTGACCAAATTAGAGTTATTAGAAAGTTTTGAGGATAAAATCATAAAGTATTGAGAGTTGAGGGACTAACCTTGCGATTAGCCCCTCCTCAAATATAAATTGCAACTACGTGGATAAAGGAAATTAGTTTCCTTCATAGTAAGGAAAGCCATTCGGCTATCTAGTGCTTTAAGAGTAAAATAATTAAGAAATAAATGAAAAGAGATAGGAACCTATCGAGCCTTGAAAAGCAAACACCTCAATAGTCATCCTCATCTTCTTCATCTCCTACCTAAGCAAACACTTCCATTGGAGCTAGCTTTAAGCTTTGTTTTTCCTTCATTCTATTGCTATCTAATCGTTGTTAGTTGTAGTGACTTTTTTTCAGGGTTGAATTGAAAATCACTTACGAGTTATTTAATTTGTTTTTGAAAATTCATTTTTCTATCTTTCTCGAAAAACGATAAATTTTACAAAAATCGAATTTTAACAAAAAAGGTTTTGGGGTCGCCACCGGCCACTTAGGTAGGCTGGATACCATTAAACCAAAGATTCATTCTAAAAAAGGGTTCAGAAGCTAGTTACGCGTGAGAAAGGATTAGCACCCCCTACACGCCCAGAAATCGGTACCAAAATATTTGTTGCTTTTTATCGAAGAAACTTATTGAAATTTAAAACAAATTTAATTTGGTGTACTTAATTGAAAATTGATTTTAATTGAACGGCTTTCTCAAATTAACTGGCTCGAATTAATTAACCCGAACACTCCTCATTAAGCTTGTATGCTTATGCTCTCTTCGTTCGTCAATGCAGTCAATTTGAGCTTTGGAGGCAGCACTTGCAAGAGATCAGTGGAAGACTTTGATTGAAGGTAAGTTTTGGTTTTGGAACTAGTGTAATAACGACAATGTGGCGTCCGATGTTATGAATGTTGGTTGCTTTAGTGTTTTCCGAATTTGTGCAAGTTTGATACGCATATTTGGTTGTGTGAATGACCTTTAAGCTTTGGTTTATGGTTGGATATGCAATTTGCCCTCTTAGTGCTTTTAACTCTTAGGAAGCATGCCTATAGTGCTCTTGATTTTGTGAATGATGCTCTGAAGATGTCTATGCTTCGTATAACTCGTTGTTGATGTGTTTTTGGGTTGCTAATAAGTTTGTACATGTATCGGGATAGTTTCGGATGGTTTAAATTGAGTTAAAACAACATTTTCAAACATTGCAGGCCCATGTGTTTTGAAACGCCCTTGCCTATTTCGAAACGATGGCTTGAAATGGCCTTAGTGTTTCGAAACGATGAGGCCTATTCCGGAACATTTTGCCTCTCTGAACCATCGTTCCGAAATGAGTTTTAAAGAGTTTCGAAATGAACCCGCGTATCGAAACTGGTAGTTGTGTTTCGAAACGGCCATTCTGATACGGGGCTCTCCGTTCCGAAACGTCCGACCGTTAATGCAGATTTTGAATCGCTCTGAGTTTCTATTTCGTATATTTTGGTCCTTGGTTGCCTTGTACGAATTTGGATGCGTGCTAAAGGTCATTTTGAGCTGGGATTTCACCGAGAAGTGAGTAATGAACATAATTAAGGATTGGTAACCTGAATTTGTTAATAACCCTCCTAATTTATCAAATTTACAAAATGGTCCCTTGAACCTTAATTGGCTATAATTATCTGGAGATTGTGACGAAGTTTCATCCGCTGCTTGTGTTTGTACACATATGAACCTAAGTTGCATCTAGACAAGATAAAAAGGAAAAAAAGGGTCGTTTATTGAGGTAAACCTTCCCGATTTACTTTTATATTCCTCGTGTGATCCGTTCGACTCGGTCTATCGGCCAGGCCAGGTCGAGGGAGTTACATATGGTGGTATTAGAGCCAGGTTTGGAAAGGTTGGGATGATGGTAAGTTTTTGGTAAGTGATTTTGATGTGAAAGTGTGTTATTGGTAATGTTTTCTTTGCCCGGTGAATGTTTTAAGCATGTAAATGTTGAGTATGTGATGTTGAGGCTATAAAGGGTGATTGTGATATGTGTGTGAGCTGTTGTATGATGATATATTGGGCTGGATTTTAATGCTTTTAATGCATGATGGTTGTGACATATATGTTGTATGCTTTGTGCTATGGTGGGAGGAAATGGGGATGCCCATTGCCTCATTACCTAGTGAAATGTTTTAAGTTGAAATTAAAGTCTTGGATCCTTCCTTGGAGCTGGCCTGAGCAATTTTTTTTGTTTGCTTTGTAAGTGGTTATCATGCCTTAAAAATAATAGCACAATAAACGGAGGAGAGAATAGCGATCCGGTATGATTGTTGTTGCCTTTGGGCAAGGAATAAAGGAGTGTGTAAAGTCTCATGGGGGCTAGACGCCTCAATGTGCCTCGATGTAAGTACAAACTATGTTGGTTGGGTAAGTGTTGGATTGTATGGCGCCAGGTATGTAGGTGATGTCTAGAGCTTGTAAAGTTGTAAATGATGAGGTGCATATGACTGCACTAGCTGGTGGACATTGTGAGCTGCGATTAACGCTTACGTAATTTGAGTAGAAGTTGAACTCGAGGATTGTCACCGGAGGTATCCATGGAGTGGATGACATGTATGAATAAGATTATGGAATAAATGGAGTGCAATGATTCCCATAGCGTAAAGATGAGTTGTATCTCGGTTATATAGAGATGTGTTTAGTTGGTGGACAACTGTGGTTGTGGGCATAGAACCTGATGTTGTGTTCTGAGAGCTCTTTTGAACTGTTTTAAAGGAGAATTATATGGGGGTTAGATACTTGGGTGACGAGAAATTTGAATTTGTGGTTCGAGATCAAAATCGTAAGTTGTAGTTGAGTAAGGTGCAGATTGTTTAGTTGAGCATGTGAGCTCCTGTATTGGAATTGGATATGAGACATCGATGTGTTGGCACTTTTACGGATTGGTGCATGATGTTAAACCATATATGTTGAGTTGTAACGCCCCGGTTTTGGGCTTAGAAGTTTTGGGCGTTGACCGGTTTGGTCAAAGTGCTGTTCGAATCTGAAAGGGTGAAATTAGGAAAGCCTAGTTCGGGTTGCATTAAAAATATGGAAAAATGTTCTAAAATCATCTTTTAATATATATAAGTGAACTGTGAAATCAATTTTACAAAATGAGTTTTGGAAGGGTGACATTTCGGCTAGTGACCAAAATGTAATTTTTGAAAGTTGCGTGACTGTTTTTGAAAGGATTGAACCTTTGAATCTTTAAGGAGCTATTTACCCAAAGGGAGTTTCTCCAGATTTTTCTAAGATATTTTAAGGCTTAATTCTGATTTTAAAACAAAAGAAAAGAGGAGGGAAATCATTTGGCTATTTTGTAACTAACTTTCTATTTTCTCAATCTTCCTTTCTCTCATTTTCTCTCAACCCAAACACTTTCTCTCCAGAGAATTTCTTCTGATTTTGTCACCTAAATCTTCCCTTTCAACTCTCTTTTGATTCCTAATCAACATATCAACAAAACCTCACCATTTGCTACTTGATTCATCAAGGTTTTTGGTTCTAAAAGAGGAGAAACTCAAGTTTGGAGGTAAGAACGTCCTTCTCCTCTAAACTCTCAGTTCTTTACTGAAATTCCTAAGTTCTCAATCCTAAATTGATGTTTTATAAATGGCTTTTAAGTTGTGTAAATGAATCTTGGCTTAAAATGCAAGATTTGGTGATTTTTGATGAATTTTCGTTGGATCTGTTAAAGCTGTGATTTGAGATATGTTTTTTATGATTAATGAATGTTAATTCGATAAGGAATTGAGTTTTGATTAATGCAATCCCGGATAGGTTGAATTTCCTAAGTTTAGCTTGTGAGTCTTGGTTGTTTTTGAGGTGATCTTGTAGATCTGATGTTGCTGGAGGTATAAGGGTGTTATTAGGTTCTTTTTAGATGTCGAATAATGTTAAAGGATGTTTAGTTTTGATGGTTTATGGCTGGGCTTTGTTGAGGAGTGGTTTGGATGCATTTTCGGTTATGTTTGGTGGCCGAAAACGGAGTGTGGATGAGAGCAGCGAGTTTAGGTGCTTTCATTGAAGCTATTAATGCATGATGATGCATTAATCCTCTGCTTTGATGTGTTTAAAACAGGGGAGTCATCTTTGGATCCAAGTGGTGGTGATCCGGAAGCTTGATTTGTGCTTCGGCAAGGGGCGAAGTGGAATCGGTGTGTGAAATTGGGTTTTCGGCTTTGAAACCAATGTCTTGGGAGCTTAGTTTAAGTCTAAACAACTTTGCTAAGCTCAAGTGTAAGTTTTCGGAAAAACTCTCTAGTGGTGGCCATGGATTGATTGTTGTGCAATGTGGTTTATTGCATGTTTTAAATTCTGTTTTGAAAGCATGATTTAGCATGGTTATTGCTGATTTCGTAAGCCATATGTTGAAGGAAGCTCAAGGTAAGAGTTCCTTGTTTTTGAGCATTGTTAGAATGTGGTTTGATGCTTATAAATGCATGATGTTTATGGCTTGGTTTAATGCTTTAAAACAGTGGATTATTTGATGATAATGATGTATATTGGCAAGTGATGTTTTGAGAAAGGTTAAGGTCACTAAGGTGGTTAAAAGTCCTTGAGTGAGCCTTGTGGATTCTAAGAACTTCATGGTGGTTAAAAGTCCATGATGATTCTTGTTAAGGTCACTAAGGTGGTTAAAAGTCCTTGAGTGAGCCTTGTTACTTAAGAACATCAAGGTGGTTAAAAGTCCTTGGATGATTCTTGTTAAGGACACAAAGGTGGTTAAAATTCCTTGTGTGGTCCTTGCCATGGTGTTTAAAAGTCCTTGGGAAGAACACTAAGGTGGTTAAAAGTCCTTATGTGGTTCTTGAGAATTACAAGATCACAATGGTGTTTAAAAGTCCATGTGTGAGTCTTATGTTGATCTTGTTTTTAAAAGATGAAACTTATCACTTGTGACCAATATGACATGAATTGACATGGAGCATGTATTGCTTGTTTAAGAATGCTAGTGAGCATGTATATATGATGGTTTGAAGTATGATTTATAAAGTGTTTGATAAATGCATTATTGAATGGTTTTAAAGAGCATTCCTCACTAAGCTTTTGCTTACGCTCTCTTTCGTTTTCTTAAACCAATAATGCAGATCATTAAGGTGTTTTGAAGGCAGCAAGGAAGGCAAGCAATCAAGTGGGATTAAGCTCAAAGTATGGAAAGGTTTTCTTATACACTTTAGCTTTTGGCAATTTGGCAATGGGGGACCTATGTGTATGTTTTGGGAGATGTTATGAACTCCCTAAGTATGTTGAATGTTGTTGGAAATGCTGGATTTGTAATTGGTCTATATGTGTTTGGTTTTGAAGGTTTTATGCTTGAATGGTTGCTTGTGTAGGAAGCATGCTTTAAAATTGGGGCTTTTCTTATATGATGTTAATATGTTGAATTGTTGATGCAAGCATGTCTCTTATAGGTTGAATTTCATGCTGGTATAGTTTGGTAGCATTTGGAGCATGATTGGATGTTTAATTGCATGTTTTAGGAAGCCTTTTGCTGCATTCTGTGCAGGGTGTTTCGGAACAGAGGCTACCGTTTCGGAACGGGTGCCTTAAATCAGCCCAGGCGTCCGAAACGGGAGACACCGTTCCGAAACGGAAAGGCCACTGCCAGCCCGTGTTCCGGTACGCGTTGCGGAACGGCCCCGTGTTTCGAAACAGACTTACCCTGTTTCGGAACAGCCGACCGTTGAGGGCTGACAATGGCAGTTAAATGTTTTAGAATGTTTGCATTTTGGTCCTGAATCTTGTTTGTGCAATTGTATGAGTTTGGGAAGTCCTTTTGAGCTGAAATTTCACAGAGAAGCATGGAACCTGACTAATTCCAAGATGGTAACTTTAATTTGGATGAAGTCCTTGTATTTTACAGAATTTACAATTTGGTCCCTAAAATTGTAAATTGTTCAATTGGGTCCCTGTTCGATCTCTGATGTTTATGATCTTTTAGTATGTTGTTTGTGTGATCATAACTAGGGTTAATATGCATCTATACAAGAGTAAAAAGAAAAAAAGGGTCGTTAATCAAGGTTAACTTTCGGGTTGACTTTGGTTTTTCCCCGTGTGACTTTCTTAATTCGGGTCAACCGTCTAGGCCGGGTTAAGGGGGTTACATTTGGTGGTATTAGAGCTGAGTTCTCGAGTAAATGGGGAATGTATGTGTGCATGATTGAAGTATGTATGCTATGTATACTTTGTTGAGTGAAAGCATGTTTAGTGGCTTATGATTTTGATGAAATTGAGTTGTATGCTGGGATGTAGCATGTTGTGGGTACCCATTGCCAAATCAAAGCTAATGAAATGATGTTGATTTTGAATGAAATTGAGCTTGAATACTTGGATTGCTTACCTTGCTGGGCCTGACTTGTTTTATTTGCATTGTGTTTGCATGGTAAAAGTATGGCACCACGTAGAGAGTTGAGAAGTAATGTGCGAGCTACGGCTCCTAATGAGAATGAAAATGAGGAAAACGCGGGTAGTGCGGTGTTACCTCCTCCTCCACCTGGTGGTGGTGGTGCTGAGGGAGAAAGAGCTGAAGCTGCAGCTGGTGCGGGAGCTGCTGGACCTGAGGTTGGTTAGGGGCAAGCTATGCCTGACATGTCTTTGTTGGTACAAGCTATTGCGGGTGCTTTTAGAGCGGCAGCAGTTGGAGCTCAAGGAGCTGGGCATCAGGGAGATGCTGGAGTTAGACTACCTTTAGAGCGTTTGCGCAGTCTTGGTGGGACTGAGTTCAGGGGTATGTCTGCTGAGGGTTCTGAAGCTTGGTTAGGGAGTACCAAGAGGATCTTGGGCCAGATGAGTTGTACGGATGTGCAAAAGCTGGGCTGTGTAGTATCTTTACTACAGGATGATGCTTATACGTGGTGGACGACCACTATAGCTGGAATGGCTGAGGCTGACATAACTTGGACATTCTTTTAGAATGTGTTCAAGAGGAGATATCTTGGTGTGAGATATCTTGATGAAAAGAAGCGTGAGTTCATGTCTCTTACCCAAGGGAGCATGACAGTGGCTGAGTATGAAGTTCAGTTTGTTAGACTCAGTCAGTATGCACCTGAGCTGGTACCTGATGAGCGGGAGAGGTGCGAAAGGTTCCGTTATGGTTTAGTGACGGAGGTGAAGATGTATGTGCTGGCCACTGAGTATGATGATTTTGATGTGCTGGTGGGCCGAACCAAGGATATTGAGATGAACTTGGGTTTGTCTGCTAGAGGTGCTGGAGCAAGTTCTGGTAAGAGAGCTGTTGAGTATAGTTCCGGTGGTGGACGGAACAAGAGGGGACGTGATCAGAAGTATCAGTCCTCAGCTAAGAGAGGTGGTGGTGCACCTGCTAGAGGAGGCAATCCTAGAGCTGATCCGAGTGCTTGTTGGATTTGTGGTTCACGTGGTCACATGAAGCGTGACTGTCCTCGTGCTGTGAGGGAGGTGCAAGCTCCTGTTGCGGCAGCTGGTAATGGATGCTGGAATTGTGGATCTGCGGACCACTTGAGGCGAGATTGTCCTATGTTGGCTGGTGGCCAAGTGCGTGCTCCTATTGTTGCTGCACCGCAGAGAGGTCGTGGGCGCGGCCGTGGTAATTTCCAGCGGAGAGAGGAAGGTGGTCGAGGAGTGGCCCATGTTGTGGCTATTCAGCCTGAAGGTGGTGGTCAAGCTAGGGTGTATGCTCAGCGTGAGGGAAGGAATGATGCTGATGTGATTGCAGGTACCTTTACTTTGCAATCCTTGTCATTACTTTCCTTGATAGATTCTGGATCTACGCATTCATATATTTTGCGTGAGCATGCTGAATTGCTTGGTTTGCCTGTTGAGTCTTTGGATGTTGGTGTTCGTGTCACTAGTTCTTTTGGTGAGACTGTTGTGACTCGAAAGTTGTATAGGAGGTGTCCTTTGGTTGTTCGGGACCATGTTTTTCTTGTTGACCTTATGGAGCTACCTTTCTATGGTTTTGATGTAATCCTTGGTATGGATTGGCTTGCTGAGCATCGTGTTGTTGTGGATTTTGAAAATAAGCGAGTTTCGTTGAAGCTTGCGGATGATTATGAAGTTGTTGTGGTTGGTGAGAATGTGAAGTTTCTTGCCAATGTGGTGTCTACCTTGGAGGCGAGCAGGATGCTGAGGCAAGGTTGTGAAGCTTATCTAGCTTTTGTAATGAATCCTAGTTCTAAGGAGTTGAGGGTGCAAGACATCAGAGTTGTGAAGGAGTTTCCTGGAGTGTTTCCTGAGGAGTTGCCTGGTTTACCTCCTAATCGCGAGGTGGAGTTTGGAATTGAGCTGTATGAGAATACGACTCCTGTGTCAATTACTCCTTATAGAATAGCACCTAAGGAGCTGAAGGAGCTGAAGACGCAGTTGCAAGAGCTGCTTGATCGTGGTTTCATCCGGCCGAGTGTGTCACCTTGGGGAGCACCGGTCTTGTTTGTGAAGAAGAAGGATGGCACAATGAGGATGTGCATTGATTATCGTCAGCTGAATAAGTTGACTATCAAGAATCGGTATCCTTTGCCGAGGATTGATGATCTCTTTGATCAATTTCGGGGAGCAGCCGTGTTCTCTAAGATTGACTTGAGGTCAGGGTATTACCAGTTGAAGGTGAAGGATGTGGATGTGCCAAAGATAGCTTTCAGGACAAGATATGGGCATTATGAGTTCCTTGTGATGCCGTTTGGTTTGACAAATGCTCCTGCTGCTTTTATGGACATGATGAATCGTGTGTTTCATGAGTACCTGGACAAGTTTGTTGTGGTGTTCATTGATGATATCCTCGTGTACTGAGGAGGAGCATGAAGAGCATTTGAGGATTGTTTTGCAAGCTCTGTTGGAGAATCAGCTTTATGCTAAGCTGAGCAAGTGTGAGTTTTGGCTTAAGGAGGTGGTGTTTCTTGGGCATGTAGTTTCTGCTGAGGGGATTCGTGTTGATCCTCAGAAGATTGAGGCGGTGATTAACTGGAAGGTTCCTAAGTCTGTTCATGAGGTTCGTAGTTTCCTTGGTTTGGCAGGATACTACCGGAGGTTTGTGGATGGGTTTTCTAAGATTGCTGCACCTTTGACGAAGCTGTTACAGAAAGATGTTAAGTATGAGTGGACGGAAGCGAGACAACAGGCTTTTGAGAAGCTTAAGGCGGCTTTGACGCAAGCTCCTATCTTGGTTCAGCCTGAATCAGGGAAAGAGTTTGTGGTGTATAGTGATGTGTCCTATGTTGGTTTGGGATGTGTGCTGATGCAAGAGGGTAAGGTGGTTGCTTATGCATCGCGGCAGTTGAAGGTGCATGAGCGCAATTATCCTACGCATGATATTGAGCTGGCTGCAGTGGTTTTTGCTTTGAAGATCCGGAGACATTATCTGTATGGTGAGAAGTGTACGGTGTACACGGATCACAAGAGTTTGAGGTATTTGATGTCTCAGAAGGAGTTGAATCTTAGGCAGCGGCGTTGGTTGGAGTTGCTCAAGGATTATGATCTGACGATTGAGTACCATCCTGGAAAAGCTAATGTTGTTGCGGATGCCTTGAGCAGGAAGGTGGCTGTTGAGCTGAGAGCTATGTTTGCTAGCTTAAGTATTTCGCGTGATGGTGGTCTTGTAGCTGAGTTGCAAGTGAAGCCATCTTTGGTTCAGCTGATCAAAGAAAAGCAGTTGCTGGATGATTCTTTGGTACCGCATGTTCAGGATAGCACGGAGGGTGGGCCTTCGGATTTCTGTTTTAACGATGATGGTGTGTTGTGTTTTGGTAGTCGGATAGTAGTGCCCAATGATGCTGAGTTGAGGCGTGCTATTCTGACTGAAGTTCATAGTAGTCCTTTTTCTATGCACCCTGGTAGTACTAAGATGTACCGTGATCTTCGTGATGAGTACTATTGGGTGGGTTTGAGAAAGGATGTTGCGGAGTTTGTAAGCAAGTGTTTGGTGTGTCAGCGAGTTAAGGCTGAGCATCAGGTTCCTTCAGGGTTGTTGCAACCGTTGAGAATCCCTGAATGGAAGTGGGAAAGGGTTACCATGGATTTTGTATCTGGTTTACCTTTGTCTCCATCGAAGAAGAATTCAGTTTGGGTGATTGTGGATCGCCTGACGAAGTGTGCGCATTTCCTGCCTGTGCATACTACGTTTTCTTTGGATAAGCTGGCAGAGCTGTACATTGCTGAGATTGTGCGGCTGCATGGTGTGCCTAAGTCGATTGTGTCGGATAGGGATTCGAGGTTCACATCGCGTTTCTGGCAGTGTTTGCATCAAGCTTTGGGTACAAGGTTGAATTTCAGTACATCCTATCATCCTCAGTCGGATGGTCAATCTGAGCGTGTTATTCAGATTTTGGAGGATATGCTGAGGTGTTGCGTTATTGAGTTTCAGGGCTCTTGGGAGAAGCATTTGCCTTTGGTGGAGTTTGGTTATAACAATAGTTATCAGGCAAGTTTACAGATGGCACCTTATGAGGCTTTGTACAGGAGGAAGTGTAGGACTCCTCTTTGTTGGGCTGAAACGGGTCAGAAGTTGGTTTCGATGCCGGCTTTGTTGAAAGGAACCACCGAGAAGGTGAAGCTCATTTGTGAGCGTTTGAAGGCAGCTTCTGATCGGCAAAAGTCTTATGCGGATTTGAAGCGTAAGGAGGTCGAGTATGCGGTGGGTGACCGTGTGTTCTTGAAGGTTTCTCCTTGGAAGAAGGTGATGAGGTTTGGCCGGAAGGGTAAGTTGAGCCCTAGGTACATTGGACCATACGAGGTGGTTGAGCGTGTGGGTCCTGTTGCGTACAGGTTGAGGCTACCTCAAGAGTTGGAGAAGATTCATGATGTGTTCCATGTTTCTATGCTCCGGAAGTATAGATCTGATCCTTCGCATGTGATGCCTGTGGAGGAAGTGGAATTGAATCCGGATTTGACCTATGATGAGGAACCGGTGAAGGTTCTGGATTCGGATAGCAAGGTTCTTCGTGGCAAGACCATTGAGTTGGTAAAGGTGCTGTGGAAGCATCGAGGTGTTGAGGAAGCCACGTGGGAGCGGAAGGAAGACATGCTGAAGCAGTTTCCTTATCGCTTTCCTTCAGGTAAATTTCGAGGACGAAATTTCTTAAGGGGGGGAGAGTTGTAACGCCCCGGTTTTGGGCTTAGAAGTTTTGGGCGTTGACCGGTTTGGTCAAAGTGCTGTTCGAATCTGAAAGGGTGAAATTAGGAAAGCGTAGTTCGGGTTGCATTAAAAATATGGAAAAATGTTCTAAAATCATCTTTTAATATATATAAGTGAATTGTGAAATCAATTTTACAAAATGAGTTTTGGAAGGGTGACATTTCGGCTAGTGACCAAAATGTAATTTTTGAAAGTTGCGTGACTGTTTTTGAAAGGATTGAACCTTTGAATCTTTAAGGAGCTATTTACCCAAAGGGAGTTTCTCCAGATTTTTCTAAGATATTTTAAGGCTTAATTCTGATTTTAAAACAAAAGAAAAGAGGAGGGAAATCATTTGGCTATTTTGTAACTAACTTTCTATTTTCTCAATTTTCCTTTCTCTCATTTTCTCTCAACCCAAACACTTTCTCTCCAGAGAATTTCTTCTGATTTTGTCACCTAAATCTTCCCTTTCAACTCTCTTTTGATTCCTAATCAACATATCAACAAAACCTCACCATTTGCTACTTGATTCATCAAGGTTTTTGGTTCTTAAAGAGGAGAAACTCAAGTTTGGAGGTAAGGACATCCTTCTCCTCTAAACTCTCAGTTCTTTACTGAAATTCCTAAGTTCTCAATCCTAAATTGATGTTTTATAAATGGCTTTTAAGTTGTGTAAATGAATCTTGGCTTAAAATGCAAGATTTGGTGATTTTTGATGAATTTTCGTTGGATCTGTTAAAGCTGTGATTTGAGATGTGTTTTTGATGATTAATGAATGTTAATTTGATAAGGAATTGAGTTTTGATTAATGCAATCCCGGATAAGTTGAATTTCCTAAGTTTAGCTTGTGAGTCTTGGTTGTTTTTGAGGTGATCTTGTAGATCTGATGTTGCTAGAGGTATAAGGGTGTTATTAGGTTCTTTTTAGATGTTGAATGATGTTAAAGGATGTTTAGTTTTGATGGTTTATGGGTGGGCTTTGTTGAGGAGTGGTTTGGATGCATTTTCGTTTATGTTTGGTGGCCGAAAATGGAGTGTGGATGAGAGTAGTGAGTTTAGGTGCTTTCATTGAAGCTATTAATGCATGATGATGCATTAATCCTCTGCTTTGATGTGTTTAAAACAGGGGAGTCATCTTTGGATCCAAGTGGTGGTGATCCGGAAGCTTGATTTGTGCTTCGGCAAGGGGCGAAGTGGAATCGGTGAGTGAAATTGGGTTTTCGGCTTTGAAACCAATGTCTTGGGAGCTTAGTTTAAGTCTAAACATGTAACCCACTTAACCCGGTCTAGACGGTTGACCCGAATTAAGAAAGTCACACGGGGAAAACCAAAGTCAACCTTGATTAACGACCCTTTTTTTTCTTTTTAAACTTGTCTAGATGCACATTAACCCTAGTTATGATCATTCAAACAGCAAACTCAAAGAATCATAAACATCAGAGATCAAACAGGGACCCAATTGAACAACTTACAACTTTAAGGACCAAATTGTAAAATCTGATAATTATAAGGTCTTAACCCAAATTAATATTACCAACTTGTAATTAGTCAAGTTTCATGCTTCTCTGCCAAATTTCAGCTCAAACGGACATTTCAAACTCAAACAATTGCACGAACAAGCTTCAGGACCAAAATGCAAACTTTCCAAAACAATTAACTGCCATTGTCAGCCCCCAACGGTCGGCTGTTCCGAAACAGGGTGAGCCTGCTTCGAAACACGGGGCCGTTCCGCAACGCGTACCGAAACGCGGGCTGGCAGTGGCCTTTCCGTTTCGGAACGGTGTCCCCCGTTTCGGACGCCTGGGTTGATTTAAGGCACCCGTTCCGAAACGGTAGCCTCTGTTCCGAAACACCCTGTACTGAATGCAGCAAAAGGCTTCCTTAAGCATGCAATTGGCCAACCGAACATGCTCCAAATGCAATCAAACCATACCAGCAAGTTACTCAACACACAAGGAACATATATGCATCAAAATCTAGATACATGTTCACCCCTAGGTGCACCAACACATTAAACACATTCAAAAACTCATTCACGCCTTTAAACAAGATGCATAGCAAACCAACATAAGCATAAGATGATCCAAACGTTGCAACTTTAATCCACATGATTCAACAACATATATCAAACTTGTCCAACATACACAATCTCGTTACACATCCACATAAAAGATTCTTCCCCCATTGCCTTTATTGACTATAGCTATTAACCGAGACATACATCTCAAGTGGAGTCCTCCTTGAATCCCTTGCTCCTCGCTGTTCCAACTTCAAAGATCTGCATTGATGGACAAAAAGGAGCGTAAGCACATAATGCTTAGTGAGGAATGCTCAAAACCGAAACACCATCAATGCAGCGAGTCATAAAACCTCTTTGAAAAGCAACTCGATTTGATAAACCAAAGCAATGTTTGAAAACCCTTTTCAACAACAAGCTCAAATCATGTATTACTCAAACATGAAAACCAACCCTTAGCTTAGCAAGCTAAGTAAACCTTTTCAAAGCACAACTTGTAAAAACATCAATATAACCTTTCAATGCATAAACACCAAATGCAAAGTTAAATTCAAAACCTTGGAAAACACTTCCACTTCACGTTATACATTTCTCTTACTTAATTATCATCTCAAACAAGAAACCTTTTAAAACCGTTTATTTAATCAATCCAACACATGCATTAAACAAATGCAACATATGAACCACATCATCAACATTTGCATCATATGCCTTTAATAACAAGTCTTAGTAAGACTGCAATGCACTAAAGAGATTTCATGCACACACGCATCATTCTCAATAGATAAACAATACTTGTTCAAACTTAACAAGAAACATGCATTCTTATTACATTATGCACATCCCATGCAACCATGCATCATTCCAAGCATCTCATGCTTCATTAAAATCAAGAACATCATATTGGCTTTCAAGTGATCATCCACATCCACTTTTCAACTCAACACCCAATCGGATACGCGGATCACAAGCGTTGTCCCTACGCTTCATACACACTACCAATCCAAGGTCCCCAAATGGACTTTTAAACACCATTTGACCTTACCATTCACAAGGTTCCCATGTATGGACTTTTAAACACCATACAACCTTAACTTTCACAAGGTTCCCATGTATGGACTTTTAAACACCATACAACCTTAACTTTCACAAGGTTCCCATATATGGACTTTTAAACACCATATAACCTTAACATGCACAAGGTTCCCATGTATGGACTTTTAAACACCATACAACCTTAGCATCACCGATTGGTAGTTGTATAACATCACTAACGAGATCCGAGACACCCTATACAAGATCCACACATGGACTTTACACCACCATTGTGATCTTAACAAGCACAAGGTTCTCCTATATCGACTTTTAATTACCATATAACCTTTGCTTACCCAAGGTCCTCGAATGGGAATCTCAACCTCCATTATGACCTTAACCATCTCGTTAGGATACTTGGATGGAGTTCACCGGTTCACACTTAACCACTCCACATCCAAGGCGACTTTATTCACGGTGCACCCAATCCTATAGCCGGCTAACTATATCCGATCAAAGAAACCAAGAACCACTTACATCACTTGCCAATATAACCATCTTACCTTATTAGTCCAATGATTCACATGCATATCCATAATGCAAAAACCACCATTTACCATCATTAATCCACTGTTTTAAAGCATTACACAAAGCCATTAAACATCATGCAACACCATGCATCAAAACCACAATTTCAATGTATAAAACCAAGGATCTCTTACCTTGAGCATCCTTCACAATGGCTTCCAAAACCAGCATTAAACCATGCTTAAATATGCTTTCAAAACAGAATTTAAAACATGCAAATCAAATGCATTGCAATCATCAATCACAATTGCTTTTAAAGCCAAATCACAACACAACCAAGAGCGAAAATCCATTTACTTACTCTTGAGCTTAGCAAAGTTGTTTAGACTTAAACTAAGCTCCCAAAACCTTCAAACCTTGGTTTTAAAGCTGAAAACCCAACTTCACTCACCGATGCACAAAACAAGGCTAGCCAACAAGCTTTCCAAGCATCCGAAACCTTCCCACCACCTCTAATGCTCACAGATCAAACTCCCCTGTTTCAAGCACACAATAACAGAGGATTAATGCATCATTATGCATTAAAAACACCAGCAACACAACTCAACTCGCTGCTCATCACAAATCCAACAATTCGGCTACCAAACACAACCGAAATCACCTCCAAACACTTCCAAAACTTAACCCAGCCAAGATCCATCACTTCTAACCATTTTTAAACATCAATTAACATCCAAAATGATCACAACCACGTCCTTATACCTCCAGCTATAACAGATCATCAAAAACACTCCAAAAACAACCAAAAACTCAAGTAAAACTTAGGAAATCCAACCTATCCGGGATTGCATTAATTAAACCTCAAGTTCTAATCAATTTAGCATTCATTTAACCTCAAAAACACACCTCAAAACCCTGCTTAAACAGATCATACGAAAATCCACAAAAAAATCACCAAATCTTGCATTTTAAAGCCAAAATCAAGATTCCAATTGAAAAGCCTTTAACAAATCACAAATCAAGGATTGAGAACTTAGGAATTTCAGTAAAGAACTGAGAGTTTAGAGGAGAAGGACGTTCTTACCTCCAAACTTGAGTTTCTCCCTTTTTAGAACCAAAATCTTGAAAATCCAATTAGCAAATGGTGAGGTTTTATTGATGTGATGATTAGGAATCAAAAGAGAGTTGAAAGGAGAGATTTAGATGACGAAATCAGAAGAAATTCTCTGGAGAGAATGTAACGCCCCGGTTTTGGGCTTGGTAGTTTTGGGCGTTGACCGGTTTGGTCAAAGTGCTGTTCGAATCTAAAGAGGTGAAATTAGGAAAGCCTAGTTCGGGTTGCATTAAAAATATGGAAAAATGTTCTAAAATCATCTTTTAATATAATTAAGTGAACTGTGAAATCAATTTTGGAAAATGAGTTTTGGAAGGGTGACATTTTGGCTAGTGACCAAAATGTAATTTTCGAAAGTTTGGTGACTGTTTTAGAAAGGGTTGAAACTTTGAATCTTTAAGGAGCTATTATTCCAAAAGTAGTTTCTCCAGATTTTTCTAAGATATTTTAATGAATAATTCTGATTTTAAAGCTTAAGAAAAGTGGAGGGAAATCATTTTACCATTTTGTAACCAACTTTCCATTTTCTTCCAATTTTCCTTTTCTCTCATTTTCTCTCAACCCAAACACTTTCTCTCCAGAGATTTGTTTCTGATTTTGTCACTCAAATCTATCTTTTCAATTCTCTTTGGATTCCTAATCATCTCTACAACAAAACCTTGCAATTTGCTATTTGGATTTTCAAGCTTTTTGGCTCTAAAGAGGAGAAACTCAAGTTTGGAGGTAAGAACGTCCTTCTCCTCTAAACTATCAGTTCTTTACTGAAATTCCTAAGTTTTCAATCCTTAATTGATGTTTTATTAAAGTCTTTTAAGATGTGAATTGGATCTTGGCTTATAATGCAAGATTTGGTGATTTTTGATGATTTTCGTTTGATCTGATTAATCTGTGATTTGAGATGTGTTTTTGATGTTAAATGAACACTAAATTGATAAGGAATTGAGTTTTGATCAATGCAATCCCGGATAGGTTGAGTTCCTAAGTTTAGCTTGTGTTTCTTGGTTGTTTTTGAGGTGATCTTGTGGATCTGGTGTTGCTGGAGGTATAAGGATGTTATTAGTCTCTTTTTAGATGTTAAATGATGTTGAAAGATGTTTTGTGTTGATGGTTTATGGCTGGGCTTTGTTGAGAAGTGGTTTGGATGCATTTTCGGTTGTGTTTGGTAGCCGAAAATGGAGTGTGGATGAGAGCAGCGAGTTTAGGTGCTTTCATTGAAGCAATTAATGCATGATGATGCATTAATCCTCTGCTTTGATGTGTTAAAACAGGGGAGGCATCTTTGGATCCAAGAGTTGTTGATCCGGAAGCTTGTTTTGGTGCTTCGGCAAGAGGCGAAGTCGAATCGGTGAGTGAAAAATGGTTTTCGGCTTTGAAACCAATGTCTTGGGAGCTTAGTTTAAGTCTAAACAACTTTGCTAAGCTCAAGTGTAAGTTTTCGGAAAGTACTCTCTAGTGGTGGCCATGATTTTGTTGTGATGCAATGTGGTTAATTGCATGATTTAAATACTGTTTTGAAAGCATGATTTGGCATGGTATTTGCTGTTTTTGTAAGCCATATGTTGAAGGAAGCTCAAGGTAAGAGTTCCTTGTTTTTGTACATTGATAAAATGTGGTTTGATGCTTTTAAATGCATGATGAATATGGCTTGGTTTAATGCTTTAAAACAGTGGATAAATTAATGATAATGATGTATATTGGCAAGTGATGTTTTGAAAAGGTTAAGGTCACTAAGGTGGTTAAAAGTCCTTGAGTGAGCCTTGTTTACTTAAGAACATCAGGGTGGTTAAAAGTCCTTGAATGGTTCTTGTATGGACACAAAGGTGGTTAAAAGTCCTTGTGTGATCCTTTCCATGGTGTTTAAAAGTCCATGGGGCCAAGGTGTTTAAAAGTCCTTGGGGCCAAGGTGTTTAAAAGTCCTTGGGGTGATACTTGATGTGGACACAAAGGTGGTTAAAAGTCCTTGTGTGGTCCTCTTTCATGGTGTTTAAAGGTCCATGGCCAAGGTGTTTAAAAGTCCTTGGGGCCAAGGTGTTTAAAAGTCCTTGGGGTGAAAGTTGATGAACTTGTTTTTAAAAGAAGTGGAACTTATCACTTGTGCCAATATGACATGTTATGATATGAAGCATGAGTTGCTTGTTTTAAGTATGCTTTTGAGCATGTGCAATTGATGAATTGAAGCATGATTTATAAATGTTTTATAAATGCATTATTGAATGGTTTTATGAGCATTCCTCACTAAGCTTTTGCTTACGCTCTCTTTCGTTTTCTTAATTCAATAATGCAGAACATTAGAGTACCTTGAGGGCAGCAAGAAGGTCAACCAATCAAGTGAAAGTAGAGCTCAAAGTATGGAAGGTTTCTTAAGTACACTTTTAGCTTTTGGTAATTTGGCAATGGGGGACCTATGTGTATGTTTTGGGAGATGTTTTGAACTCCCTAAGTATGTTGAATGTTGATGTGAATGCTGGTTTTTAGTGTTTGGCCTTTATATGCTTGAATTGGAAGTTTATGCTTGAATGGCTTGCTTGTGTAGGAAGCATGCCTATAGATTTGGGGCTTTTCACATGTGATGTTGTTTTGATGAATTGTTGATGCAAGTATGCCTTATATATGTTGAATTGCATGCTGGTAAAGTTTGGTAGCATTTGGAGCATGATTGGATGATTAATTGCATGTTTAAGTATGTTTTTTTTGGGCAATCTGAGCAGGGCGTTTCGGAACAGTGCGACCCGTTTCGGAACAGGTGCCTTAAACAAGCCCAGGCGTCCGAAACGGGAGGGACCGTTCCGAAACGGTTTGGCTACTGCCAGCCCGTGTATCGGTACGCGTTGCGGAACAGCCCCGTGTTTCGAAACGGGCTCTGCCTGTTTCGGAACGGGTGACCGTTAGGGGCTGACATTGGCAGTTATATGTTTTGAATTGTTTGCGTTTTGGTCCTGAATCTTGTATGTGCAATTGTATGAGTTTGGAATGTCCGTTTGAGCTGAAATTTCACAGTGAAGCATGAAACCTGACTAATTACAAGTTGGTAACTTTAAATTGGGTTAAGTCCTCATATTTATCAGAAATTGCAATTTGGTCCCTAATGTTGTAATTTGTTCAATTGGGTCCCTGTTTGATCTCTGATGTTTGTGATCTTTGAGTATGATGTTTGTGTGATCACAATTAGGGCTAATGTGCATCTAGTCAAGTTTAAAAGGAAAAAAAGGGTCGTTAATCAAGGTTGACTTTCGGGTTGACTTTGGTTTTCCCCGTGTGACTTTCTTAATTCGGGTCAACCGTCTAGGCCGGGTTAAGGGGGTTACATTTGGTGGTATCAGAGCTAGGTTCTCGAGTAATTGGGAATGTTTGTATGCATGATTGAAGTGTGTATGCCTTGTGTGCTTGTTGTTCGAAAGCATGTTTAGTGGCTTGTATTTTGGATGCGAATTGAGATGTATCCTGTGATGTAGCATGATGTGGGTACCCATTGCCAAATAAAAGCTAAAGAAATGATGTTGATTTTGAAAGAAATTGAGCTTGAATACTTGGTTGCTTACCTTGCTGGGCCTGACTTTGTTTTATTTGTATTGATATTGCATGGTAAAAGTATGGCACCACGTAGAGAGTTAAGGAGTAGCGTGAGAGCTACGACCCCGGATGGGAATGAGAACAAAGAGAATGCGGGTAGTGCTGTGTTACCTCCTCCTCCACCTGGTGGTGGTGGTGCGGAGAGAGAAAGAGCTGGAGCTGCAGCAGCTGGTGCTGGAGCTGCTGGACCAGAGGTTGGTCAGGGGTAAGCTATGCCTGATATGTCTGTGTTGGTACAAGCTATTGCGGGTGCTTTTCGAGCAGCAGTAGCTGGAGCTCAAAGAGCTGGGCATCAGGGAGATGCTGGAGTTAGACTACCTTTGGAGCGTCTGCGCAGTCTTGGTGGGACTGAGTTCAGGGGTATGTCAGCTGAGAGTTCTGAAGCTTGGCTAGAGAGTACCAAGCGAATCTTGGGTCAGATGAGTTGCACTGATGTGCAAAAGCTGGGCTGTGTTGTGTCCTTGCTGCAGGACGATGCTTATACGTGGTGGGCGACCACAATCTCTGGGATGGCTGAAGCTGATGTGACTTGGACATTCTTTCAGAATGTGTTCAAGCGGAGATATCTTGGTGTGAGATATCTTGATGAGAAGAAACGTGAGTTCATGACTCTTACCCAGGGGAGTATGACAGTGTCTGAGTATGAGGTGCAGTTTGTGCGACTCAGTCAGTATGCACCTGAGCTTATTCCTGATGAACGGGAGAGGTGCGAAAGGTTTCGTTATGGTCTTATAACGGAGGTAAAGATGTATGTGCTGGCCACCGAGTATGATGATTTTGATGTGTTGGTGGGCCGAGCTAAGGACATAGAGATGAATTTGGGTTTGGCTGCGAAAGGTGCTGGAGCAAGTTCTGGTAAGAGAGCTGCTGAGTATAGTTCCGGAGGTGGACGGAACAAGAGGGGACGTGATCAGAGGTATCAGTCCTCAGCTAAGAGAGGTGGTGGTGCACCTGCTAGAGGGGGCAATGCTAGAGCTGACCCTAGTGCTTGTTGGATCTGTGGTTCACGTGGTCACATGAAGTGTGACTGTCCTCGTGCTGTGAGGGAGGTGCAAGCTCCTGTTGCGACAGCTTGTTTTGGGTGCTGGAATTGTGGTTCTGCAGACCACTTGAGGCGAGATTGTCTTAGGTTGGCTGGTGATCAGATGCGTGCTCCTGTTGTTGCTGCACCACAGAGAGGTCGTGGGCGCGGCCGTGGTAATTTCCAGAGGCGTGAGGAAGGTGGTCGTGGAGTAGCCCATGTTGTGGCTATTCAGCCTGAAGGTGGAGGTCAAGCGAGGGTGTATGCTCAGCGTGAGGGAAGGAATGATGCAGATGTGATTGCAGGTACCTTTACTTTGCAATCCTTGTCATTGCTTTCTTTGATTGATTCTGGATCTACGCATTCATACATTTTGCGTGAGCATGCTGAACTGCTTGGTTTGCCTGTTGAGTCTTTGGATGTTGGTGTTCGTGTCACTAGTTCTTTTGGTGAAACTGTTGTGACTCGAAAGCTTTATAGAAGGTGTCCCTTGGTTGTTCAAGAACATGTTTTTCATGTTGATCTTATGGAGTTGCCCTTTTATGGTTTTGATGTGATCCTTGGTATGGATTGGCTTGCTGAGCATCGTGCTGTTGTGGATTGTGAAAATAAGCGAGTTTCGCTTAAGCTTGCGGATGATTATGAAGTTGTTGTGGTTGGTGAGAATGTGAAGTTTCTTGCCAATGTTGTTTCTACCTTGGAGGCGAGCAGGATGCTGAGGCAAGGTTGCGAAGCTTATCTAGCTTTTGTGATGAATCCTAGCTCTAAGGAGTTGAGGGTGCAAGATATCAGGGTTGTGAAGGAGTTTCCTGGTGTTTTTCCTGAGGAGTTGCCTGGTTTACCTCCTAATCGCGAGGTGGAGTTTGGAATTGAGCTGTATGAGAATACATCTCATGTGTCCATTACTCCCTATAGAATGGCACCTAAGGAGCTGAAGGAGCTGAAGACGCAGTTGCAAGAGCTGCTTGATCGTGGTTTCATCCGGCCGAGTGTGTCACCTTGGGGAGCACCGGTCTTGTTTGTGAAGAAGAAGGATGGCTCTATGAGGATGTGCATTGATTACCGTCAGCTGAATAAGTTAACTATCAAGAATCGGTATCCTTTGCCGAGGATTGATGATCTCTTTGATCAATTTCGGGGAGCTGTTGTGTTCTCTAAGATTGACTTGAGGTCAGGGTATTATCAGTTGAAGGTGAAGGATGTGGATGTGCCTAAGACAGCTTTCAGGACAAGGTATGGGCATTATGAGTTCCTTGTGATGCCGTTTGGTTTGACAAATGCTCCTGCTGCTTTCATGGACATGATGAACCGTGTGTTTCATGAATACCTGGACAAGTTCGTTGTGGTGTTCATTGATGATATCCTCGTGTACTCGCGTACTGAGGAGGAGCATGAAGAGCATTTGAGGATTGTTTTGCAAGCTTTGTTGGAGAATCAACTTTATGCTAAGCTGAGCAAGTGTGAGTTCTGGCTTAAGGAGGTGGTGTTTCTTGGGCATGTGGTCTCGGCTGAGGGGATTCGTGTTGATCCTCGGAAGATTGAGGCAGTGATGAACTGGAAAGTTCCTAAGTCTGTTCATGAGGTTCGTAGTTTCCTTGGTTTGGCAGGATACTACCGAAGGTTTGTGGATGGTTTTTCCAAGATTGCTGCTCCTTTGACGAAGCTGTTGTAGAAAGATGTTAAGTATGAGTGGACAGAGGCGAGACAGCAGGCTTTTGAGAAGCTGAAGGCGGCTTTGACGCAAGCTCCTATCTTGGTTCAGCCTGAATCAGGGAAAGAGTTTGTGGTCTACAGTGATGCATCCTATGTTGGTTTGGGGTGTGTGCTGATGCAAGAGGGTAAGGTGGTGGCTTATGCATCGCGGCTGTAACACCCGTGTTTTGGGGTTAGGAGTTGTCCGGGTTTATAGTTCGAGTCAATAAAAATTAAATTAAAATAAATCCAACTTAAAATGTGGCCTAATTGAACTTTAATAAAAAGGGAAGGGCTTATGTTGTAATTTGCCCAAAAGCTTTTAAAAAAAAAGATGACAACTTTCAAATTGTCATCTTCTCCCCTTTTCCCATTATTTTCCAACATGTGAAACACCCACCACCATCTTCAAACCCTCTCAAACTTCAAGCTTACATCCCTTGATTTCTTCATCAATTCAAAGGGGTTTTGAAAGGTAATCACATATTTGAACTCTCCTTTCCATTTCCTATCTATCCATGGTCATTGATTTTAAAACTATGAACTTTTGAAAATTAGGGTTTATATCAAGTTTGGATTTTTAAGGGGGTTTTTCATTTGGTTTTGATAAATTGAGTTGGGGCTTTGCTTAATCATGTTAAAATGCACATTATATATTAATTTGGTTGGATTTTGATGAATTCCCGAAATTGGGTAAAAATGGGTTTTTTGAAGGGTTTTGGGTGATTTTCGGGGGTTGTTTTAGGTGGGAATTGATAGCCCAATGGTAGTGCTATGGTTAGGGGTTGATTTGGGGTCATTTGTGGGTGCAACGGGTGTTGGAAACATGGATTTTGGAAGGGGTATGTGGGCTGTCCGAAATTGTAAAGTATGGGGTTTGGTCATGGCTTGCAACGTTGTAAATTGAATTTGAATTGTGTTCCGGGTTGGTCTTTTGATGTTGGGCTGATTTGGAATTGTTGAATTGTGTTTGAGGTTGTTTGGAAGCGGGAATTTGTGTTGGAGAAGCTTCGGGAAGAAATCCGGAAATTTGAGGGAGGTTGCTTGCTTGGCTTGGAGCTTGGAAGCTTAGGTGAGTGGTTAAATATTTTCAAAATGGTTTTGAGTATTTGGTTCAAGCATGTGAACCTAGGATGGGCTTGGTAAACCCACCTAGAGTTGGGATTAGAGTGGTAGCCTAATCCCAAGCTTTGATTAGAGACTTTGGTTGCACTTTTTAATGGTTGTATATGCCCCATGTTAAATTGTGAAGGTGTTGATTTAGTATATGTTGTATACATGTATGTTGAGGCATGTTTGATGCATTGTTATATGCATGTCGATGATAGATATGATATGGTTATACAAATGTGTAAGATATAAGGTAATGTGGTTGTTAATGATGTACATGTGGTGTTGGCATGTGAAATGATATTATGAGGTGGTTTCATGATCCGAGGATCATGGTGAGTACGTGCTAAGCACGGAAGTGTTATGAATTGATATTATGAATGATTAATGAAATGTGTAGTATTGGCACTAGTATGCTTGGGTACAAATGATCGATCATTAGGATGTTAGTGTGTACACATGAGTCAAAAGTCGCGCGTGGCCTTGGTGGCGTTGAGTCACCAAGGAGGAGTACGGGTTCGCCCGGAAATTGTATTTATATTTCTACGTGATGATGAGTGGAATCCCATCCGTAGGGCATGTGGCGATGAGTGGAATCCCGCACATGCAAGGACCGGTGATGAGTGGAATCCCACCGAGGTAATGTTGTTGTTGGAAATGCGTTCCAATGGGTTATCCGCGTATTCGAGTCATAGCTAGGTGCCAGTACAGATTGTAGTTTATGTTGCCAATATGTGGTTAAATGTGAGCCAATGTGTTTTGGGAGGTGTTGCTAACATGGTCTAATATATGTGACTTCATATGTTGTGGATTTAAACATGTTGAGCATGACATGATGTTGAATATATGTTCATGCACCATCTATATTTATGGCTCGCGTGGATCGGAGGTAAGATCATGCATTCTATCTTGGTTGTAGCTCGTGCTTGGACCCTGCATTGTCGAGGTTTGTTTTAAAGAGCTCACCCTCACTAAGCTATTATGCTTACGCTCTCTTTTGTTCGACAATGCAAATCAATAGCTTGAGGGTGGCAAGGGCAAGGAAAGGCCTCCAAGTGTTACTTACGGTTAGCTCAAGTATGATGTTTAAATTTAAAGATTGTAATAGTAAAGCAATGGGATAGGAATTATTGATTCGAGTCTTGATGTATGTTTATGGTTTACTTGATTTGTAAGCATGATATATCTTGCCAAATGCTAGTTCGATGGATGTCTTATGAATGCTTAAGTTGCTTTGAATGGCATGTAAACTCATTTGATATGTATGATGCTTATTGGTTCCTTTTAATGTCTTCAAGCATGCTTGTATGAAAGGCTCTACATGTGTAATTTGCTATGTATGAAAGATTGTTCAAATCCATGCTTGTATGTGTTTGAGTATGTTAAATCTAGGATGTATGCCTCTAGATTAAGCTTGATGGTTTTGTGTGCCTTTAGGGGTCCTATGGGACCTTTAGACTTGTCAAAACACCCTTAAATCTGTATTTCAAAGGCTACAGACTGCCAGCGTTTCGAAACGGGAGGGATCGTTTCGGAACGGGTAGGCTTCAGGGACCCCGTATCAGAACGCATTTCGATACGGTATGGCCTTTGGAACCCCTGTTCCGAAACACGTATCGGAACGTTTTGGCTACTGGAATTCTGAGAAATTCACGAGACGAAGGTGTTTCGAAACGGGTGTAAAGGTTTCGAAACGGTCAAAATCTCGTTGACCACGAGATATTGACCGTCGTGGGCGTTTCGAAACGGTTGACCACCGTTTCGATACGTCCCCTTGTAAAGGCTCTAGGACAGTTGACCTGGTCAAGGCGTTTCGATACGCCTCAAGGGCGTTTCGAAACGGCTTGTTTAAAATATTAAAATTGGGCTGCTTAACTGCCGTTTTGCGGTTCGAATGTTTGTCTCATGTGTTTTATTCCGCTGTTTGATCACATAGGACTTAAATGAACTTTAGAAAGGATTAAGTAAAAGAAAAAAAATAATAGGGTTGCTAACCGAGGGGGAACCTTAACGGGTTTCGCTTCGGTTTTCCCCGTGTGGCCCACTCGGATCGGTCATCCGGCCAGACCGGGACGAGGGGGTTACATTTGTTGGTATCAGAGCCTAAGGTTACCGAGACCTTGGGCAGGTAAGTGAGGTAAGTTTAAGTTTTGAATTGATATGCACGGTGTTTGCTTGCTTTGTAAGTATGATTGCTTGTATGACAAGTAAGTTGATTGTTTGTTTAAAAGCATGTTGCTCGTTACCCGTGTATGCTGTGATGTGTGATTGTTTGATTGAGAATGCATGTTGTTTGATCGTACGCATTTGTTTGCTTGTTTAGCAAGTATGCCTTGTTATATGCTTGGTTGAGCATGTATGTGTGCTGATTTGGTTGAAACATGTTTAGTAGAGTCCCATTGCTTCTATTACATCGGAAAAAAGATTTTAAGTGAGGGAAATCATACTTGAGCCACTTGGACCTTTCCTTTGCTAACCCAACTTGTATGTTAAATTGTTGAATGATTTATTGCTTTTAGTAAGTTTAGGGCCAGTGTGTGAGCCGTGAATCGGTAAGTGGAAGTTGTGGTTTTGAAAATGGGGATGATGTAAAGGAAGTTCTTTGCTATAGTTAGGGGAGTATAGTTGTACCGGAGTTGAGGAACAATTTGTTTGCTCGAGTCCGCGTGCACGTGAGTTGATTCTTGTTGGTGGGAGATGACGAGGCCGATTCTGGTATTAGTTGGTGAAAAGAAGTGAAGACCTATGAGTGGGAGTCAGGTGGTATCTATGTTATAGTGGATAAGCCCTTGGTACAGTTTTGAGTTTGTCTCTTCTGACTGGTTCTGAGTTCGTACTTCCGTATGTTGTTAACAAGCATGCAAGTTTGAATGTGCTCGATGAGGTGTCAGAGGTAGGTATGAGTGCCTTAGTTCTTTTGGCGAGATCTAGGTAGGGGTCTCGTGTGAGTAATCTGAATTTCAGTAGTGTTAGTTGGTGACCGTTGGGGTTCAGCCTATGATTTCGATGCAAGACAGCCGATCAGTATCCGTGAAGGGGAACCGATTTATGTGGTTGGGGCCAGTGTGCGTCTGGGTGGTTTTCCAGTATGGTTGTCTGTGTGTGCCCAGTGCTGCGTTTTTGAAGTTTTGAAATGCTCTACGAATAGTTTAGAAGAGTCGGATTTTGTTGAAGGAATCAGTCTGAAAACAAGAGGACCGAAGACTATCAGTTGTGTACTTGTGAAGTTACAATTTTTGCAAAATCGTCCGTTTGTGTGAGCGTGCAAAGATTTTGACGTATCTCTGTTGAGATTTTAGACGTAGGGACGCATGTGACTAGACCTTTTGGGAGATAGTAGTGATCAGAAAGATGTACAGAAGATATTTGTTGGTGGTTCAGAGTTACTAGTTTCTAGTAGATGTGAAGTGATTGTCTTCCTACAGTTTCGGTGTGCCTTTTTTCCAATGCTCGACTTGAATAGCAAATAGTTAGTGTATACGTTGAGACAAAGAAAGAGTTGACTTGAAGTTACAAGATTTATGTGTGACTGTAGTGGTAGGTGAGAAGGTGAACTTCTTGTTGAATGTTGATCCAGATTTAGAGGTCGAAGATTGATTGAGTTTAGTTGACAGGCTTGCTTAGTAATTGTGATGAATTCGATTTTTGAATGAAGACTAGACCGCATAATGTTAGGATAATTTGTGTTTTCTTTTCCTAGAAGTGTTTGGAAGAATTGTCGGCTTATCTCTGTCTGGAGAGGAAGAGTTTGATATTGAGATCGTCTTCGAGTTTACTCCTGTTTTGATTGCTCCATATCTTATGATTTCCGGAAGAATTGAGAATGTTGAAGAATCAACTTTGAGACTTGTTAGACCTTAGATTCATTAGGCCTAGTGCATCATCTCAGAGTTCTACAGTGTAATTTGTGGAGAGGGGAGAGTGACAGTACGAGGATGTGTTTAGATTTCAGATAGTTGAAACAAGTGACAGTGAATGATTAACATCCGTTTCTGAGTGTCAGTGATTAGTTGGTCAGTAGTGTGTGCTTCAGTCTTTCGAAGATTAATTTGAGATCCGTTTACTACCAGTTGAAAGTGAGAAAATTTGAAGTACCGAAGACAACTTTTGAGGCAAGATGTGACCGTTTTGAGTTCCGAGTTATGTTGTTTTGTTGGACTAGTGTGTTGGTTACTTTTATAGAGATGTTGAACATAATATTTTCCTAAGCTTCCTGATCAGTTTGTAGTAGTCCTCATAGATGATACCTGAGTACATTCAAGTACCGAAGAAGACCATGACAAGCTTTAGAGTTAGTATTGTAGATTCTATTAGAGAATTAGTTGAATGCCAAGTTGAGCCAACGTGAACTCCGAGATTAACAAAGATGTCCTCCTAGGACATGTAGATTAGCTGAGTGTGCTAGAGTAAATCCTTAGTAGGCAAAAGAAGATACGAGTTGGAAGAAATTGAAGACTGTGACAGATATCTATAGTTCCTAGGTCTAGCCTTGTTACTCTCAGAGAATTGTAAATAGTGTTTGAAGACAGTTGCTCCATTGATAGATTGCTACAGAAGAATGTTCAATTGTGTGGTTAGATGCGAGACAGCGAGCCCTTGAGAAATTGAAGGAGACTTTGAAGAGAGCTTCGACCTTGAATCAACTTATGTCAGAGAAAGAGTTGTGAACCACAGTGATGCATTACATGTAGAGTTAGGTTGTGTGCTTATGCAAGACAGAAGATTGTGGCTTGTTCATCAAGATAGTTGGAAGACCGTGAGAAGAGTTATTTGATATGAGACATAGAGTTAATTACAGTTGTATTTGCTTCGAAGACTTAGAGACAAAGCTTGTGTAGTAAGGAGTGCACAATGTGTATGTACGTATTATCCGAACTTGAATGGTTAGACAACTTAGGAAGGGCTGAAACTTGAACAGCATAAAGTGTTAGAACTGCTTGAAGACTGTAATATCAAGATTGAGTACCATCTGAAGATAGTCAACGTAGTGATCGATGTTCCGAGTTGTAATTGCTGATAGATTAGTATATGAGTTGCGAGTTGTATTTGCTGAATTCAGTTACCGAATGACAGTATTCTTGTGGCCGAGTTTCATGTTGAACCTACATTGAGTCAGAATGCTTGAAGAGAAACAGTTGTAAGACAGATTCGTGGCACCTCACGTGCAAGACATTGTGGAAGGAAGACCGTCATAATACAGTTTCAGAGATGATAGAATTTTGCATTTCAGAGACAGAATAATTGTACTGATTGACATAGTGTTATGAGACATATTGTTTTGGCCGAAGCACACGGTATTTCTTTTGTATTGCATCCGAGTAGTATGAAGACATATTGTGGGTTGAAGATGAGTATTTCTAGATTGAGCGGATGAATAATGTGGTTCAGTATGAGAGTCAGTGTGTAAATTGTCAGCGTGTCAAGACCGAGCGTTAGTTTTCTTCTAGTTTGTTACATCCGTGGAAGGTTCATAATGGAAGCTAGTAATAGAGATTCGAGATTTCAACTAGAATAATTTTGAAGACGTCTGCATAGCGTTTGGTTAATTGATGAAGGCAGAGGATCAGTCAGAGAAAGTTGTGAGTCAAGTGTTCAAGCAGTATTGTATGAGTTTGTGAATCGGGCTAGTTCTGTTGTTATCTGTTGCGGTTACCACCAGAGTTAGAAAGGGATTTGAGATGTGTTCCGTGTATCCATGATTCAGAAATGTGAGTCAGATCTGTTCCGTGCTATGTTTGTTGAAGAGATTGAGTTGAGTTTGAAATTGCGTGCAACGAAGGATCAGTCGAGATCTTAGCATCAGAGATCTATGGTTGTGTGGTAAGTCTTTCAAGTTGGTTAGTACGTTGTGGTGAGAGAGGAAAGCGTGGAGGTGCATGTTTCAGTGGCCCTCCGTGATCGATAAATTTCGGGGACGAAATTTCCTTAAGTGGGGGAGAGTTGTAACACCCGTGTTTTGGGGTTAGGAGTTGTCCGGGTTTATAGTTCGAGTCAATAAAAATTAAATTAAAATAAATCCAACTTAAAATGTGGCCTAATTGAACTTTAATAAAAAGGGAAGGGCTTATGTTGTAATTTGCCCAAAAGCTTTTAAAAAAAAAGATGACAACTTTCAAATTGTCATCTTCTCCCCTTTTCCCATTATTTTCCAACATGTGAAACACCCACCACCATCTTCAAACCCTCTCAAACTTCAAGCTTACATCCCTTGATTTCTTCATCAATTCAAAGGGGTTTTGAAAGGTAATCACATATTTGAACTCTCCTTTCCATTTCCTATCTATCCATGGTCATTGATTTTAAAACTATGAACTTTTGAAAATTAGGGTTTATATCAAGTTTGGATTTTTAAGGGGGTTTTTCATTTGGTTTTGATAAATTGAGTTGGGGCTTTGTTTAATCATGTTAAAATGCACATTATATATTAATTTGGTTGGATTTTGATGAATTCCCGAAATTGGGTAAAAATGGGTTTTTTGAAGGGTTTTGGGTGATTTTCGGGGGTTGTTTTAGGTGGGAATTGATAGCCCAATGGTAGTGCTATGGTTAGGGGTTGATTTGGGGTCATTTGTGGGTGCAACGGGTGTTGGAAACATGGATTTTGGAAGGGGTATGTGGGCTGTCCGAAATTGTAAAGTATGGAGTTTGGTCATGGCTTGCAACGTTGTAAATTGAATTTGAATTGTGTTCCGGGTTGGTCTTTTGATGTTGGGCTGATTTGGAATTGTTGAATTGTGTTT
Source organism: Hibiscus tridactylites (assembly GCA_958450335.1). Taxonomy (NCBI): domain Eukaryota; kingdom Viridiplantae; phylum Streptophyta; class Magnoliopsida; order Malvales; family Malvaceae; genus Hibiscus; species Hibiscus tridactylites. The sequence goes on along the minus strand of OY288267.1, from coordinate 57,205,462 downwards.
GAGGTTGTTTGGAAGCGGGAATTTGTGTTGGAGAAGCTTCGGGAAGAAATCCGGAAATTTGAGGGAGGTTGCTTGCTTGGCTTGGAACTTGGAAGCTTAGGTGAGTGGTTAAATATTTTCAAAATGGTTTTGAGTATTTGGTTCAAGCATGTGAACCTAGGATGGGCTTGGTAAACCCACCTAGAGTTGGGATTAGAGTGGTAGCCTAATCCCAAGCTTTGATTAGAGACTTTGGTTGCACTTTTTAATGGTTGTATATGCCCCATGTTAAATTGTGAAGGTGTTGATTTAGTATATGTTGTATACATGTATGTTGAGGCATGTTTGATGCATTGTTAAATGCATGTCGACGATAGATATGATATGGTTATACACATGTGTAAGATATAAGGTAATGTGGTTGTTAATGATGTACATGTGGTGTTGGCATGTGAAATGATATTATGAGGTGGTTTCATGATCCGAGGATCATGGTGAGTACGTGCTAAGCACGAAAGTGTTATGAATTGATATTATGAATGATTAATGAAATGTGTAGTATTGGCACTAGTATGCTTGGGTACAAATGATCGATCATTAGGATGTTAGTGTGTACACATGAGTCAAAAGTCGCGCGTGGCCTTGGTGGCGTTGAGTCACCAAGGAGGAGTACGGGTTCGCCCGGAAATTGTATTTATATTTCTACGTGATGATGAGTGGAATCCCATCCGTAGGGCATGTGGCGATGAGTGGAATCCCGCACATGCAAGGACCGGTGATGAGTGGAATCCCACCGAGGTAATGTTGTTGTTGGAAATGCGTTCCAATGGGTTATCCACGTATTCGAGTCATAGCTAGGTGCCAGTACAGATTGTAGTTTATGTTGCCAATATGTGGTTAAATGTGAGCCAATGTGTTTTGGGAGGTGTTGCTAACATGGTCTAATATATGTGATTTCATATGTTGTGGATTTAAACATGTTGAGCATGACATGATGTTGAATATATGTTCATGCACCATCTATATTTATGGCTCGCGTGGATCGGAGGTAAGATCATGCATTCTATCTTGGTTGTAGCTCGTGCTTGGACCCTGCATTGTCGAGGTTTGTTTTAAAGAGCTCACCCTCACTAAGCTTTTATGCTTACGCTCTCTTTTGTTCGACAATGCAGATCAATAGCTTGAGGGTGGCAAGGGCAAGGAAAGGCCTCCAAGTGTTACTTACGGTTAGCTCAAGTATGATGTTTAAATTTAAAGATTGTAATAGTAAAGCAATGGGATAGGAATTATTGATTCGAGTCTTGATGTATGTTTATGGTTGACTTGATTTGTAAGCATGATATATCTTGCCAAATGCTAGTTCGATGGATGTCTTATGAATGCTTAAGTTGCTTTGAATGGCATGTAAACTCATTTGATATGTATGATGCTTATTGGTTCCTTTTAATGTCTTCAAGCATGCTTGTGTGAAAGGCTCTACATGTGTAATTTGCTATGTATGAAAGATTGTTCAAATCCATGCTTGTATGTGTTTGAGTATGTTAAATCTAGGATGTATGCCTCTAGATTAAGCTTGATGGTTTTGTGTGCCTTTAGGGGTCCTATGGGACCTTTAGACTTGTCAAAACACCCTTAAATCTGTATTTCAATGGCTACAGACTGCCAGCGTTTCGAAACGGGAGGGATCGTTTCGGAACGGGTAGGCTTCAGGAACCCCGTATCGGAACGCATTTCCATACGGTATGGCCTTTGGAACCCCTGTTCTGAAACACGTATCGGAACGTTTTGGCTACTGGAATTCTGAGAAATTCACGAGACGAAGGTGTTTCGAAACGGGTGTAAAGGTTTCGAAACGGTCAAAATCTCGTTGACCACGAGATATTGACCGTCGTGGGCGTTTCGAAACGGTTGACCACCGTTTCGATACGACCCCTTGTAAAGGCTCTAGGACAGTTGACCTGGTCAAGGCGTTTCGATACGCCTCAAGGGCGTTTCGAAACGGCTTGTTTTAAATATTAAAATTGGGCTGCTTAACTGCCGTTTTGGGGTTCGAATGTTTGTCTCATGTGTTTTATTCCGCTGTTTGATCACATAGGACTTAAATGAACTTTAGAAAGGATTAAGTAAAAGAAAAATAAATAATAGGGTTGCTAACCGAGGGGGAACCTTAACGGGTTTCGCTTCGGTTTTCCCCGTGTGGCCCACTCGGATCGGTCATCCGGCCAGACCGGGACGAGGGGGTTACAGCGGCAGTTGAAAGTGCATGAGCGCAATTACCCTACGCATGATATTGAGCTGGCTGCAGTGGTTTTTGCTCTGAAGATCTGGAGGCATTATCTGTATGGTGAGAAGTGTACGGTGTACACGGATCACAAGAGCTTGAGGTATCTGATGTCTCAGAAGGAGTTGAATCTTAGGCAGCGGCGTTGGTTGGAGTTGCTCAAGGATTATGATCTGACGATCGAGTATCATCCTGGAAAGGCTAATGTTGTTGCGGATGCCTTGAGTAGGAAGGTAGCTGTTGAGCTGAGGGCTATGTTTGCTAGCTTGAGCATATCGCGAGATGGTGGTCTTGTTGCTGAGTTGCAGGTGAAACCATCATTGGTTCAGTTGATCAAGGATAAGCAGTTGCTGGATGATTCCTTGGTGTCTCATGTTCAGGATATCGCGGAGGGTAGACCTTCGGATTTCTGTTTTAATGATGATGGTGTGTTGTGTTTTGGGAGTCGGATAGTAGTGCCTGCTGATGTTGAGTTGAGGCGTGCTATTCTGACTGAAGGCCATAGTAGTCCTTTTGCTATGCACCCTGGTAGTACTAAGATGTACCGTGATCTTCGTGATGAGTACTATTGGGTGGGTTTGAAGAAAGATGTTGCAGAGTTTGTGAGCAAGTGTTTGGTGTGTCAGCGAGTTAAGGCTGAACATCAGGTTCCTTCTGGGTTGTTGCAACCGTTGAAAATCCCTGAATGGAAGTGGGAAAGGGTTACCATGGATTTTGTATCTGGTTTACCTTTGTCTCCATCAAAGAAGAATTCTGTTTGGGTGATCGTGGATCGCCTAACGAAGTGTGCGCATTTCTTGCCTGTGCATACTACGTTCTCTTTGGATAAGCTGGCAGAGCTGTACATTGCTGAGATTGTGAGGCTGCATGGTGTGCCTAAGTCGATTGTGTCGGATAGGGATCCGAGGTTCACATCGCGTTTCTGGCAGTGTTTGCATCAAGCTCTGGGTACAAGGTTGCATTTCAGTACATCCTATCATCCTCAGTCGGATGGTCAGTCTGAGCGAGTTATCCAGATCTTGGAGGATATGTTGAGGTGCTGCGTGATTGAGTTCCAAGGTTCTTGGGAGAAGCATCTGCCTTTGGTTGAGTTCGCTTATAACAATAGTTATCAGGCGAGTATACAGATGGCAACTTATGAGGCTTTGTACGGGAGGAAGTGTAGGACTCCTCTTTGTTGGGCTGAAACTGGTCAAAAGTTGGTTTCGATGCCGGCTTTGTTGAAAGGGACCACTGAGAAGGTGAAGCTTATATGTGAGCGGTTGAAGGCTGCCTCTGATCGGCAAAAGTCTTACGCGGATTTGAAGCGTAAGGAGGTAGAGTATGCGGTAGGTGACCGTGTGTTCTTGAAGGTTTCGCCTTGGAAGAAGGTGATGAGGTTTGGCCGAAAGGGTAAGTTGAGCCCTAGGTACATTGGACCATATGAGGTTGTTGAGCGTATAGGTCCTGTTGCGTATCGGTTGAGGTTGCCTCAGGAGTTGGAGAAGATTCATGATGTGTTCCATGTTTCTATGCTCCGGAAGTATAGATCTGATCCTTCGCATGTGATGCCTGTGGAGGAAGTGGAATTGAATCCGGATTTGGCCTATGATGAGGAACCGGTGAAGGTTCTGGATTCGGATAGCAAGGTTCTTCGTGGCAAGACCATTGAGTTGGTGAAGGTGCTGTGGAAGCATCGAGGTGTTGAGGAAGCCACGTGGGAGCGGAAGGAAGACATGCTGAAGCAGTTTCCTTATCTCTTTCCTTCAGGTAAATTTCGAGGACGAAATTTCTTAAGGGGGGAGAGTTGTAACGCCCCGGTTTTGGGCTTGGTAGTTTTGGGCATTGACCGGTTTGGTCAAAGTGCTGTTCGAATCTAAAGAGGTGAAATTAGGAAAGCCTAGTTCGGGTTGCATTAAAAATATGGAAAAATGTTCTAAAATCATCTTTTAATATAATTAAGTGAACTGTGAAATCAATTTTGGAAAATGAGTTTTGGAAGGGTGACATTTTGGTTAGTGACCAAAATGTAATTTTCGAAAGTTTGGTGACTGTTTTAGAAAGGGTTGAAACTTTGAATCTTTAAGGAGCTATTATTCCAAAAGTAGTTTCTCCAGATTTTTCTAAGATATTTTAATGAATAATTCTGATTTTAAAGCTTAAGAAAAGTGGAGGGAAATCATTTTACCATTTTGTAACCAACTTTCCATTTTCTTCCAATTTTCTTTTTCTCTCATTTTCTCTCAACCCAAACACTTTCTCTCCAGAGATATCTTTCTGATTTTGTCACTCAAATCTATCTTTTCAATTCTCTTTGGATTCCTAATCATCTCTACAACAAAACCTTGCAATTTGCTATTTGGATTTTCAAGCTTTTTGGCTCTAAAGAGGAGAAACTCAAGTTTGGAGGTAAGAACGTCCTTCTCCTCTAAACTATCAGTTCTTTACTGAAATTCCTAAGTTTTCAATCCTTAATTGATGTTTTATTAAAGGCATTTAAGATGTGAATTGGATCTTGGCTTATAATGCAAGATTTGGTGATTTTTGATGATTTTCGTTTGATCTAATTAATCTGTGATTTGAGATGTGTTTTTGATGTTAAATGAACACTAAATTGATAAGGAATTGAGTTTTGATCAATGCAATCCCGGATAGGTTGAGTTCCTAAGTTTAGCTTGTGTTTCTTGGTTGTTTTTGAGGTGATCTTGTGGATCTGGTGTTGCTGGAGGTATAAGGATGTTATTAGTCTCTTTTTAGATGTTAAATGATGTTGAAAGATGTTTTGTGTTGATGGTTTATGGCTGGGCTTTGTTGAGAAGTGGTTTGGATGCATTTTCGGTTGTGTTTGGTAGCCGAAAATGGAGTGTGGATGAGAGCAGCGAGTTTAGGTGCTTTCATTGAAGCAATTAATGCATGATGATGCGTTAATCCTCTGCTTTGATGTGTTAAAACAGGGGAGGCATCTTTGGATCCAAGAGTTGTTGATCCGGAAGCTTGTTTTGGTGCTTCGGCAAGAGGCGAAGTGGAATCGGTGAGTGAAAATGGTTTTCGGCTTTGAAACCAATTTCTTGGGAGCTTAGTTTAAGTCTAAACAACTTTGCTAAGCTCAAGTGTAAGTTTTCGGAAAGTACTCTCTAGTGGTGGCCATGATTTTGTTGTGATGCAATGTGGTTAATTGCATGATTTAAATAATGTTTTGAAAGCATGATTTGGCATGGTATTTGCTGTTTTTGTAAGCCATATGTTGAAGGAAGCTCAAGGTAAGAGTTCCTTGTTTTTGTACATTGATAAAATGTGGTTTGATGCTTTTAAATGCATGATGAATATGGCTTGGTTTAATGCTTTAAAACAATGGATAAATTGATGATAATGATGTATATTGGCAAGTGATGTTTTGAAAAGGTTAAGGTCACTAAGGTGGTTAAAAGTCCTTGAGTGAGCCTTGTTTACTTAAGAACATCAAGGTGGTTAAAAGTCCTTGAATGGTTCTTGTATGGACACAAAGGTGGTTAAAAGTCCTTGTGTGATCCTTTCCATGGTGTTTAAAAGTCCATGGGGCCAAGGTGTTTAAAAGTCCTTGGGGCCAAGGTGTTTAAAAGTCCTTGGGGTGATACTTGATGTGGACACAAAGGTGGTTAAAAGTCCTTGTGTGGTCCTCTTTCATGGTGTTTAAAAGTACATGGCCAAGGTGTTTAAAAGTCCTTGGGGCCAAGGTGTTTAAAAGTCCTTGGGGTGAAAGTTGATGAACTTGTTTTTAAAAGAAGTGGAACTTATCACTTGTGCCAATATGACATGTTATGATATGAAGCACGAGTTGCTTGTTTTAAGTATGCTTTTGAGCATGTGCAATTGATGAATTGAAGCATGATTTATAAATGTTTTATAAATGCATTATTGAATGGTTTTATGAGCATTCCTCACTAAGCTTTTGCTTACGCTCTCTTTCGTTTTCTTAATTCAATAATGCAGAACATTAGAGTACCTTGAGGGCAGCAAGAAGGTCAAGCAATCAAGTGAAAGTAGAGCTCAAAGTATGGAAGGTTTCTTAAGTACACTTTTAGCTTTTGGTAATTTGGCAATGGGGGACCTATGTGTATGTTTTGGGAGAGGTTTTGAACTCCCTATGTATGTTGAATGTTGATGTGAATGCTGGTTTTTAGTGTTTGGCCTTTATATGCTTGAATTGGAAGTTTATGCTTGAATGGCTTGCTTGTGTAGGAAGCATGCCTATAGATTTGGGGCTTTTCACATGTGATGTTGTTTTGATGAATTGTTGATGCAAGTATGCCTTATATATGTTGAATTGCATGCTGGTAAAGTTTGGTAGCATTTGGAGCATGATTGGATGATTAATTGCATGTTTAAGTATGTTTTTTTTTGGGCAATCTGAGCAGGGCGTTTCGGAACAGTGCAACCCGTTTCGGAACAGGTGCCTTAAACAAGCCCAGGCGTCCGAAACGGGAGGGACCGTTCCGAAATGGTTTGGCTACTGCCAGCCCGTGTATCGGTACGCGTTGCGGAACGACCCCGTGTTTCGAAACGGGCTCTGCCTGTTTCGGAACGGGTGACCGTTAGGGGCTGACATTGGCAGTTATATGTTTTGAATTGTTTGCGTTTTGGTCCTGAATCTTGTATGTGCAATTGTATGAGTTTGGAATGTCCGTTTGAGCTGAAATTTCACAGTGAAGCATGAAACCTGACTAATTACAAGTTGGTAACTTTAAATTGGGTTAAGTCCTCATATTTATCAGAAATTGCAATTTGGTCCCTAATGTTGTAATTTGTTCAATTGGGTCCCTGTTTGATCTCTGATGTTTGTGATCTTTGAGTATGATGTTTGTGTGATCACAATTAGGGCTAATGTGCATCTAGTCAAGTTTAAAAGGAAAAAAAAGGGTCGTTAATCAAGGTTGACTTTCGGGTTGACTTTGGTTTTCCCCGTGTGACTTTCTTAATTCGGGTCAACCGTCTAGGCCGGGTTAAGGGGGTTACAGAGAAAGTTTTTGGGTTGAGAGAAAATGAGAGAAAGGAAAATTGGGAAAATAGAAAGTTAGGTACAAAATAGCCAAAATGATTTCCCTCCTCTTTTCTTTTGTTTTAAAATCAGAATTAAACCTTAAAATATCTTAGAAAAATCTGGAGAAACTCCCTTTGGGTAAATAGCTCCTTAAATATTCAAAGTTTCAATCATTTCTAAAACAGTCACGCAACTTTCAAAATTTACATTTTGGTCACTAGCCCAAAATGTCACCCTTCCAAACCACATTTTGTAAAATTGATTTCACAGTTCACTTATATATATTAAAAGAGGATTTTAGGACATTTTTCCATATTTTTAATGCAACCCGAACTAGGCTTTCCTAATTTCACCTTTTTAGATTCGAACAACACTTTGACCGAACCGGTCAACGCCCAAAACTTCTAAGCCCAAAAACCGGGGTGTTACAACTCTCCCCCTCTTAGGAAATTTCGTCCTCGAAATTTCAACTAGCGAAAAGAGAACAAAAACCTTCTCAAACAACACACAAGGCGACACAAAAGCCTCAACCACCACTGAACACTTTCCACAAAAAACTCCACTGAACCCAACACCACCACATTCTGTTCACAAATTCCAGCACACTCAAACGTCAACCACAACTTAACCCTTCAAAATTCCGGACTACACATAGCCCCATCAACAGCCTGAAGAACCTCAAACTTTTACAGCATACAACACCTTAGCACACAACTTCCAAAACCTGTTCACAAGTGGTACCAACCAAACCAGTTCAGCCACTATGTAATCCACAACCTCACCTGCTTCCAAACTCTATGCCAAAAACTACTCAACCTCCTTCAGAGATTTACATCACAAGCAAAAATTCTTAAGCATCAACCGCTTACCCAAACTCCTCATCATAAAGCTGACAATCCTTCACATCCGCCGCTATTATAACCATAATGACTCACCAGGACTACTCACTCATCGACAGACAATCACGTTACAAACCCCAACCTTGACTTCGCCCACCATTCCACACACCACCAGCTGATCTCAAAAGAACTACTTATTCACAACCAGCCAACCACTTCTCACCAGCATCCTTCCAACCAACACTAACCTTTGATCTTTCATTGCCTTCCCACTTCAAACTCTGACCATAACACTTGCCTTACTAGAACATCGCCCAACTTAAACATACACACCATCTTCTCAACTCTTCGAAGGTCGCCACGAACCCTCAACTACAAAAACACCCTTCCACTACAACATCAGTGCCAAGATACCTCAGCACTCTAGAAACACATCCACTAACCTGCAACATCACCTATCACCAAGGAACCACCACCTCTACTAGATGTTCAAACCACTTGACCGATTCTAACCTCAACCGGTACTCCTCACTACCAAACCACTAAACTCTTCAAACATCAAACACTACCCCCCTACCAACATGTTATCCCACTCTCACTATTACTAGCAACTAGCCTAATACTTTCCATTACTTCTAACTTCCACTCAGCACCAACACAACCTCTAAAAACCCATCATCCATCCTAACCCAACCACAACCCTAACAGATTCGATTAGTTATTAGCGAGTGTGAACATTCATATGCATGATCACCAATATGTCCTATCAATGCCTGATGTTCATGTATGCAAAACATCTAACGTCATGCCACATGTATGCATGAACCAACACATATATAATATAGCATATAATAAATGATTTTAACTGTGCATGAATGTCAGTTCACACCCTCCAATAACATCCTCAGAATATGTCTAAGAACAACCTCTTACCTCACCTCTAACTTGTCTAACTCCATCATTCCAACAACGATTAACCTCAAGATACTCACTTAAGCCTTCTTCGCGCTAGAGATGTTTCCAAACAAATACAACATCAACAACTACCTCAGCATGCTAACAACAAGATCATACTCACTACGCAAGGTAAACCAACAGAAACAAAACTAAGATAGCTAGGCAAAGGTTACTTAACAAGGTTACCTGAAAACACATCACCACCCTGGAGCTTCATCAGACGAGATGTCTTCCTCACATAACCATCATCCTCCAGCCGCACCGCTGCAGCATCAGCTAACACACTAAGGTCATCACCAACTCCCTGCGGCAAAGAACCTTGGTTGTTCCGAGCCAACTTCAAACAATCACGTCTCATATGTCCAACAGACCCACATTCCCAACAGACTTCATCTCCCAAACTCTTCACAACTTTCCGCTCTTTCTGCCACCCCCGAACCTTGTCTCGGCCGTGCCCACGACCCTTCAGAGACCCTTTGGCTACCACTGAAGCCGATTTCACCCCAAAAGGACAATCTCGCTTCACATGCTCTTTAGAACCACAGTTCCAACAAGCACCTGCGCCCCAACAACCTCCAACATGGCGCCTCCCACAACGATTACACACCGGCAGCTGAACTCCACTCCTTGCTCAACCCTTGGGAATTTCTCTCCAAGATACCTTTCATAAAAGGCAGACACAAAGAAATCCCAATCAATATCATGGATGTGCGATGCCACCGCCACAGATGTCCACCAAGCACAAGCGTCCTCCAACATCAAAGAAACAACGCTCCCCAGCTTACAGGCATAATCACAACCCTCCTGATCCAAAATCAGAACCACACTGGCCAACCAGGCCTCAAACATCTCCGGTGAAGAACCATGATATTCCACAGCACCCAAATCAAACAAACGCTGCTTCGACAAATCCACACATCCCACAGCCAGCATATCTACCGATTTTACTTTTGCCACAGCCTGAAATGTTCCCAACACCTCTTGAAAAACAGGTGATGAACTCTTCACCACAGAACCAGCTTCTTCCTCCTGCCTTACCACCTCAACACCAAGCACAGAAGACTGAGGCAAAACACCTCCTCTAAAAGGTGAATTCCACGCCTGAACAACCTGCCCTAAAGCAGCAACCATCTCACCCAACTGCCATTCTTTCATCGATTTCGCCATACTATTAACAACAAGCAATCGCAACAAAACAAACAAACCAATTAGACCTACTTTAAGCAAGGATTCAAACTCCCACTCCAAAATAACACAATAGCTATAGTAATAAGGCAATGAGTATCCCGAATCCTCCCCTTTTCATGACATAACAGTCAACAAAAACATGGATATCACAACATCAAGCATATCATACAACACATTCGATCATGCTTTCATCAAACAACATCCATTCACAACAGCATAATATCAACATATCATACCCATAGCACTTTCATCATGCATAAAACTAACTCACAACATCAGCACAAATCCACATTAGCTCAGCTAAGATTCATAACCACAAAGCATGCTTGAAAACATCAACAACTTACTCAGAAACACGTGTTTCAACCAGCTTTCAACCACACATCAGCACAAACATCAAACACATACTACAACAACTTACCGTTTTCCCCCAAACATTCGCAACCTGGCTCTGATACCACCAAATGTAACCCCCTTAACCCGGTCTAGACGGTTGACCCGAATTAAGAAAGTCACACGGGGAAAACCAAAGTCAACTCGAAAGTCAACCTTGATTAACGACCTTTTTTTTCTTTTTAAACTTGTCTAGATGCACATTAACCCTAGTTATGATCATTCAAACAGCAAACTCAAAGAATCATAAACATCAGAGATCAAACAGGGACCCAATTGAACAACTTACAACTTTAAGGACCAAATTGTAAAATCTGATAATTATAAGGTCTTAACCCAAATTAGTATTACCAACTTGTAATTAGTCAAGTTTCATGCTTCTCTGCCAAATTTCAGCTCAAACGGACATTTCAAACTCAAACAATTGCACGAACAAGCTTCAGGACCAAAATGCAAACTTTCCAAAACAATTAACTGCCATTGTCAGCCCCCAACGGTCGGCTGTTCCGAAACAGGGTGAGCCTGTTTTGAAACACGGGGTCGTTCCGCAACGCGTACCGAAACGCGGGCTGGCAGTGGCCTTTCCGTTTCGGAACGGTGTCCCCCGTTTCGGACGCCTGGGTTGATTTAAGGCACCCGTTCCGAAACGGCAGCCTCTGTTCCGAAACACCCTGTACTGAATGCAGCAAAAGGCTTCCTTAAACATGCAATTCGCCAACCGAACATGCTCCAAATGCAATCAAACCATACCAGCAAGTTACTCAACACACAAGGAACATATATGCATCAAAATCTAGATACATGATCACCCCTAGGTGCACCAACACATTAAACACATTCAAAAACTCATTCACGCCTTTAAACAAGATGCATAGCAAACCAACATAAGCATAAGATGATCCAAACGTTGCAACTTTAATCCACATGATTCAACAACATATATCAAACTTGTCCAACATATACAATCTCGTTACACATCCACATAAAAGATTCTTCCCCCATTGCCTTTATTAACTATAGCTATTAACCGAGACATACATCTCAAGTGGAGTCCTCCTTGAATCCCTTGCTCCTCGCTGTTCCAACTTCAAAGATCTGCATTGATGGACAAAAAGGAGCGTAAGCACATAATGCTTAGTGAGGAATGCTCAAAACCGAAACACCATCAATGCAGCGAGTCATAAAACCTCTTTGAAAAGCAACTCGATTTGATAAACCAAAGCAATGTTTGAAAACCCTTTTCAACAACAAGCTCAAATCATGTATTACTCAAACATGAAAACCAACCCTTAGCTTAGCAAGCTAAGTAAACCTTTTCAAAGCACAACTTGTAAAAACATCAATTTAACCTTTCAATGCATAAACACCAAATGCAAAGTTAAATTCAAAACCTTGGAAAACACTTCCACTTCACGTTATACATTTCTCTTACTTAATTATCATCTCAAACAAGAAACCTTTTAAAACCGTTTATTTAATCAATCCAAGACATGCATTAAACAAATGCAACATATGAACCACATCATCAACATTTGCATCATATGCCTTTAATAACAAGTCTTAGTAAGACTCCAATGCACTAAAGAGATTTCATGCACACACGCATCATTCTCAATAGATAAACAATACTTGTTCAAACTTAACAAGCAACATGCATTCTTATTACATTATGCACATCCCATGCAACCATGCATCATTCCAAGCATCTCATGCTTCATTAAAATCAAGAACATCATATTGGCTTTCAAGTGATCATCCACATCCACTTTTCAACTCAACACCCAATCGGATACGCGGATCACAAGCGTTGTCCCTACGCTTCATACACACTACCAATCCAAGGTCCCCAAATGGACTTTTAAACACCATTTGACCTTACCATTCACAAGGTTCCCATGTATGGACTTTTAAACACCATACAACCTTAACTTTCACAAGGTTCCCATGTATGGACTTTTAAACACCATACAACCTTAACTTTCACAAGGTTCCCATATATGGACTTTTAAACACCATATAACCTTAACATGCACAAGGTTCCCATGTATGGACTTTTAAACACCATACAACCTTAGCATCACCGATTGGTAGTTGTATAACATCACTAACGAGATCCGGGACACCCTATACAAGATCCACACATGGACTTTACACCACCATTGTGATCTTAACAAGCACAAGGTTCTCCTATATGGACTTTTAATTACCATATAACCTTTGCTTACCCAAGGTCCTCGAATGGGAATCTCAACCTCCATTATGACCTTAACCATCTCGTTAGGATACTTGGATGGAGTTCACCGGTTCACACTTAACCACTCCACATCCAAGGCGACTTTATTCACGGTGCACCCAATTCTATAGCCGGCTAACTATATCCGATCAAAGAAACCAAGAACCACTTACATCACTTGCCAATATAACCATCTTACCTTATTAGTCCAATGATTCACATGCATATCCATAATGCAAAAACCACCATTTACCATCATTAATCCACTGTTTTAAAGCATTACACAAAGCCATTAAACATCATGCAACACTATGCATCAAAACCACAATTTCAATGTATAAAACCAAGGATCTCTTACCTTGAGCATCCTTCACAATGGCTTCCAAAACTAGCATTAAACCATGCTTAAATATGCTTTCAAAACAGAATTTAAAACATGCAAATCAAATGCATTGCAATCATCAATCACAATTGCTTTTAAAGCCAAATCACAACACAACCAAGAGCGAAAATCCATTTACTTACTCTTGAGCTTAGCAAAGTTGTTTAGACTTAAACTAAGCTCCCAAAACCTTCAAACCTTGGTTTTAAAGCTGAAAACCCAACTTCACTCACCGATACACAAAACAAGGCTAGCCAACAAGCCTTCCAAGCATCCGAAACCTTCCGCACCACCTCTAATGCTCACGGATCAAACTCCCCTGTTTCAAGCACACAATAACAGAGGATTAATGCATCATTATGCATTAAAAACACCAGCAACACAACTCAACTCGCTGCTCATCACAAATCCAACAATTCGGCTACCAAACACAACCGAAATCACCTCCAAACACTTCCAAAACTTAACCCAGCCAAGTTCCATCACTTCTAACCATTTTTAAACATCAATTAACATCCAAAATGATCACAACCACGTCCTTATACCTCCAGCTATAACAGATCATCAAAAACACTCCAAAAACAACCAAAAACTCAAGTAAAACTTAGGAAATCCAACCTATCCGGGATTGCATTAATTAAACCTCAACTTCTAATCAATTTAGCAGTCATTTAACCTCAAAAACACACCTCAAAACCGTGCTTAAACAGATCATACGAAAATCCACCAAAAAATCACCAAATCTTGCATTTTAAAGCCAAAATCAAGATTCCAATTGAAAAGCCTTTAACAAATCACAAATCAAGGATTGAGAACTTAGGAATTTCAGTAAAGAACTGAGAAATTAGAGGAGAAGGACGTTCTTACCTCCAAACTTGAGTTTCTCCCTTTTTGGAACCAAAATCTTGAAAATCCAATTAGCAAATGGTGAGGTTTTGTTGATGTGATGATTAGGAATCAAAAGAGAGTTGAAAGGAGAGATTTAGATGACAAAACCAGAAGAAATTCTCTGGAGAGAAAGTGTTTGGGTTGAGAGAAAATGAGAGAAAGGAAAATTGGGAAAATAGAAAGTTAGTTACAAAATAGCCAAAATGATTTCCCTCCTCTTTTCTTTTGTTTTAAAATAAGAATTAAACCTTAAAATATCTTAGAAAAATCTGGAGAAACTCCCTTTGGGTAAATAGCTCCTTAAAGATTCAAAGTTTCAGTCCTTTCTAAAACAGTCACGCAACTTTCAAAATTTACATTTTGGTCACTAGCCCAAAATGTCACCCTTCCAAACCACATTTTGTAAAATTGATTTCACAGTTCACTTATATATATTAAAAGAGGATTTTAGGACATTTTTCCATATTTTTAATGCAACCTGAACTAGGCTTTCCTAATTTCACCTTTTTAGATTCGAACAGCACTTTGACCGAACCAGTCAACGCCCAAAACTTCTAAGCCCAAAAACGGGGCGTTAAAAAACAACTTTGCTAAGCTCAAGTGTAAGTTTTCGGAAAAACTCTCTAGTGGTGGCCATGGATTGATTGTTGTGCAATGTGGTTTATTGCATTTTTAAATTCTGTTTTGAAAGCATGATTTAGCATGGTTATTGCTGATTTCGTAAGCCATATGTTGAAGGAAGCTCAAGGTAAGAGTTCCTTGTTTTTGAGCATTGTTAAAATATGGTTTGATGCTTATAAATGCATGATGTTTATGGCTTGGTTTAATGCTTTAAAACAGTGGATTATTTGATGATAATGATGTATATTGGCAAGTGATGTTTTGAGAAAGGTTAAGGTCACTAAGGTGGTTAAAAGTCCTTGAGTGAGCCTTGTGGATTCTAAGAACTTCATGGTGGTTAAAAGTCCATGATGATTCTTGTTAAGGTCACTAAGGTGGTTAAAAGTCCTTGAGTGAGCCTTGTTACTTAAGAACATCAAGGTGGTTAAAAGTCCTTGGATGATTCTTGTTCAGGACACAAAGGTGGTTAAAATTCCTTGTGTGGTCCTTGACATGGTGTTTAAAAGTCCATGGGCCAAGGTGTTTAAAAGTCCTTGGGGCCAAGGTGTTTAAAAGTCCTTGGGAAGAACACTAAGGTGGTTAAAAGTCCTTATGTGGTTCTTGAGAATTATAAGATCACAATGGTGTTTAAAAGTCCATGTGTGAGTCTTATGTTGATCTTGTTTTTAAAAGATGAAACTTATCACTTGTGACCAATATGACATGAATTGACATGGAGCATGTATTGCTTGTTTAAGAATGCTAGTGAGCATGTATATATGATGGTTTGAAGTATGATTTATAAAGTGTTTGATAAATGCATTATTGAATGGTTTTAAAGAGCATTCCTCACTAAGCTTTTGCTTACGCTCTCTTTCATTTTCTTAAACCAATAATGCAGATCATTAAGGTGCTTTGAAGGCAGCAAGGAAGGCAAGCAATCAAGTGGGATTAAGCTCAAAGTATGGAAAGGTTTTCTTATACACTTTAGCTTTTGGCAATTTGGCAATGGGGGACCTATGTGTATGTTTTGGGAGATGTTATGAACTCCCTAAGTATGTTTAATGTTGCTGGAAATGCTGGATTTGTAATTGGTCTATATGTGTTTGGTTTTGAAGGTTTTATGCTTGAATGGTTGCTTGTGTAGGAAGCATGCTTTAAAATTGGGGCTTTTCTTATATGATGTTAATATGTTGAATTGTTGATGCAAGCATGTCTCTTATAGGTTGAATTTCATGCTGGTATAGTTTGGTAGCATTTGGAGCATGATTGGATGTTTAATTGCATGTTTTAGGAAGCCTTTTGCTGCATTCTGTGCAGGGTGTTTCGGAACAGAGGCTACCGTTTCGGAACGGGTGCCTTAAATCAGCCCAGGCGTCCGAAACGGGAGACACCGTTCCGAAACGGAAAGGCCACTGCCAGCCCGTGTTCCGGTACGCGTTGCGGAACGGCCCCGTGTTTCGAAACAGGCTCACCCTGTTTCGGAACAGCCGACCGTTGAGGGCTTACAATGGCAGTTAAATGTTTTAGAATGTTTGCATTTTGGTCCTGAATCTTGTTTGTGCAATTGTATGAGTTTGGGAAGTCCTTTTGAGCTGAAATTTCACAGAGAAGCATGGAACCTGACTAATTCCAAGATGGTAACTTTAATTTGGATGAAGTCCTTGTATTTTACAGAACTTACAATTTGGTCCCTAAAATTGTAAATTGTTCAATTGGGTCCCTGTTCGATCTCTGATGTTTATGATCTTTTAGTATGTTGTTTGTGTGATCATAACTAGGGTTAATATGCATCTAGACAAGAGTAAAAAGAAAAAAAAGGGTCGTTAATCAAGGTTGACTTTCGGGTTGACTTTGGTTTTTCCCCGTGTGACTTTCTTAATTCGGGTCAACCGTCTAGGCCGGGTTAAGGGGGTTACATGAATTCTCTTGGCTACATTGTTTTCGATGTATTGGTAACATGGGCGAGAAATGTAAATTTGTGGTTCGGGTTCAAAACTGATGTTATGAATGTTGGTTGCAATAGTGTTTTCCGTATTTGTGCAAGTTTGATACGCATATTTGGTTGTGTGAATGACCTTTAAGCTTTGGTTTATGCTTGGATAAGCAATTTGCCCTTTTGGTGCTTTTAACTTTTAGGAAGCATGCCTATAGCGCTCTTGATTTTGTGAATGATGCTCTAAAGATGTCTATGCTTCGTATAAGTCGTTGTCGATGTGTTTTTGGGTTGCTAATAAGTTTGGACATGTATCAGGATAGTTTCGGATGGTTTTAATTGAGTTAAAACAACATTTTCAGACATTGCATGTTTCGAAACGGTGTCTTGAAATGGCCTTGGTGTTTCGAAACGGTGAGGCTTGTTCCGGAACATTTTGCCTCTGTGAACCATGGTTCCTAAACGAGTTTTAAAGTGTTTCAAAACGAACATGCATATCGAAACAGTCAACTGTGTTTCGAAACGTTCGACCGTTAATGCAGTTTTTGAATTGCTTTGAGTTTCTGTTTCTTACATTTTGGTCCTTGGTTGCCTTGTATGAAATTGGATGGGTTCTAAAGGTCATTTTGAGCTGGGATTTCACCGAGAAGTAAGTAATGAACATAATTAAGGATTGGTAACTTGAATTTTTTAATAACCCTCCTAATTTATGAAATTTACAAAATGGTCCCTAAAACCCTAATTGGCTATAGTTATCAAGCGATTGTGACGAAGTTTCATCTGCTGCTTGTGTGCGTACACATAGGAACCAAAGTTGCATCTAGACAAGATAAAAAGGAAAAAAAGGTCATTTATTTAGGTAAACCTTCCTGGTTTACTTCAATATTCCCCGTGTGATCCGTTCAATTCGGTCTATCGGCTAGGCCGGGTCGAGGGGGTTACAGGAATAACCTCAACCTTAGCACATCTTGATGGACCCCGTGTATTTTGAAGGCTCTGCATATGTCTAGGAATCCTCTTAAGTGTTGCCGAGCATCTTCTGTGGCAGTCCCTCCAAATTGCCCCAAAGTGTTGATCATGTTAAACATCGCATGCTTCAGCTCAAAGTGATCCGCTTTTATTTCAGGTTTTGTCACTGTAGGGTCAAACCCTCTGAAGTCATGCTCCAAATAATCATTGGGGGTTCGAACGTACTGTGGCTGCTTGGGCGGAATAGGGGGCGGCTGGCTAGGTGGAACTTGCTGATGTTCTCTGGGCGGCGAGTCTTGCTGCCCATCCCTACCGTTCTGAGCATTGTTGACAGGGTTGGCGTTTATTACTTCCATGATTTCCTCTGCTTTTTTCTCTTCTTTAGTTAGCCTTAGGGTTGTTTTGATCTCCTTTTTGAGTTCTCTTACTCTTCGTTCGATATCGTCAATGTAAACGATTTCACCTTTTGTGTTTGCCTTGGTCATGCACTTAACAAAGGAACTATAATATATATATATATATATATATATATATATATATATATATATATATATGAATAAAGAAAAAAATTAAAAGAAAATAAAATAAATGTGTAGAAATTAAAAATGAATTTCGATGTTACCAATCCCCGGCAGCGGCATCAAAAACTTGTAGAGTGTTTAAGTGTTTTCTAAATATGAGCGCAAGTGCACACTCTTGTCAAGTAATAGTATAAAAGATATCGTCTCCCACAGGGATTTGACAGCTTGACTCGAATCGTAACTCCTCAACAAAGGAAAATTAAATGCACAAATAAGTTGAATTGATTAAGAAGAAAATAAAACAAAACACAAGTAAATAAAGGGAAGAGTTCATATTGATGGAATGGGCCGGGTTATGCTGCTGTTTAGTGTGAAACTGCGTTGAAAAGGATAAGTTGCTTTGCGCTACCATACTTTGCTGCCTCGGTGGGAGATGGCAGATTGGCTGCTGTGACGCTCTCGCTGCCCCAACAACTGAATGGATGTGTGTCTCGGCGGCGAATACGGTAGAACTACAAGGTTCGGTAGAACGCTTCAAAAGTGATCGCGCTTCAGAATACTATTGATGCTCACTACAGATAATACCAGTCGCGGCGTGAATCGTGCAAAGACAACAATGTTTGGTTCGTTCTCTTTTAGCCGCTTTAAACCCTAACCTATGTCTAAACTAGAGGTGGCAATCGGGTCATTCGGTTCGGGTTCGGTTCGGGTCGTTTCGGTTCGGGTCATTTCGGGTCTATCTAGAATCGGTTTAGATTCGGTTCGGGTTCGGGTCTAATTCGGGTCTGTGATGAGTCGGATTCGGTTCGGGTATTGGATCGGGTCAAAATCGGATCGGTTGTTTTCGGGTCGGGTCAATATCAGATCGGTCGCTTTCGGTTCAGGTCAAAATCGGGTCGTTCGGGTCAAAATCGGGTCGTTCGGGTCAAAATCGGGTATTGACTAATCTTTGTAATTTAGTCTATTAATTTAATATATTGATATTTTCGTTCATTTTAATTTCAAAGATTTAATTTTTAGCCAAAATTGACCCCTATTTATTTATATGGTATAATTACAAAATTGATCATTGGACTCTCAAATTTCTCCACTTCCAAATTGTCAATTTAGTCTACAATTTCAATTTTATGCTATATTTTATGATGAAATTATAAAATTGGTCACCAAGATCTCAAATTTCTATACTTCATTTTATTATTTATTATATTGTTAACAATAGATATTCGGGTTAAAATCGGGTCAAAATCGGGTTAAAATCGGGTCGATATTCGGTTCAGCTTTCGGTTCGGGTAGCATTCGGTTCGGGTCCATTCGGTTCGGGTCTATTCGGTTCGGGTCTATTTCGGTTCGGGTCCATTTCGGTTCAACAAAAAATTTCGGTTCGGGTAATTCGGTTCGGGTTTCGGGTCTCGGGTCAAGTTTGCCAGGTCTAGTCTAAACTAGATTGATCAACACTTGATTAAGGTGAAGATCGTACTTACTGCTTTTGTGAGTTCGACTCTCTTGATATCGAACAAATGGATAGTAACCAACTAATCTTTCGCCTTAATTGAAAACTGCGAAGAACATGGAATAAGCAAACCTTTAAGCTTTATTGAAAAAAAAATAAAAAATCTAAACAACCATTCTCACACTAATTACAACATAACCCAAACTCAAAGAGAATTTTAGAACATAATGGCGGCAAGAAAACCTAAACTATGCCTAAGGGAAAACCTAAGTTGTTTTGAAGTAAAAGTACAATGGGTATATATAGGCATTAGCTAGGTCTAGTCATTCTTGAAGTAGAAGTCTTCAAAGTAGCTTTTGCATTAAATGCAACCATAAATTCTAACTTCTTTGAGTTGAATATGGACTTCTTCATGTTGCCTTGCTCCGCAAGTAATCTCGCATTCCTCCTTCGGCGGCTCTGCCTACTGCTACAGTCATCGGAAAATTGAATGGACAACATCGTTAAGATCAGGATTTTCGGCTCTACAGATCGCACTCCAGTTCTCTAATTTCTCAATTTGCTGTCTTGGGCGGCATGTAGGGTGGCGGAAGCTACTCGGAAGCTGTTGTCTCTGTCTAGAACTACATCAGTACATCTCCTTAGTTTTCTGCCTCAACTCCTCTCTTCTTCTATCAGCCTTTAGTACCTGAAACTAAAACTAAGCTAAAACAGTACCTTTTCTTTACCAAATAAAAGATAATAAATAAAAAGCATGGCCAAGTAAAGAATACTATAAATGCAATGCGTGATCCTAATTATGCCTAAAATGTACTTAAAAAGAGCAATATATGAGATGGAATGTGCATTAAAAATTATACTTATGGACACTTTACACCTATAGATATGACTAAAATGCTATTCAACCAAGTTTTTGACCTATCCCTTAGTGAATAGGGGAACAATTTTAATCTTAAAACATCCTTATGGACTCCTTGTAGCTTGAATGAATTGCAAATCTCCATGAAATATTTGAGATGTTGTCTAGCATCTTCAGTTGCTGAGCGGCCAAATTGACTAATTGTATTGATCATATTAAACATTACTTGCTTTAGTTCATAGTGGGCAGCTTCGATTGCAGGTGTAATAACTCTTGGGTTTAGTCCATTGAGATCTTCCTCTAAATATTCTCGAATGGTTAAGTTCCGTACGAAGTGATGAGTGTTCAAAAGTACTATTTTTATTACCCTTTTTACTCATATTATTTTTAGACTTAAGCTCATTTTAGTTGCATTATTAGGTTTTCATGCATATTTTCATTGTTTCCTTTGAGGTGGTATTTGATTTTTATGTTTTAAGTGATTTTGGTGGAAAAAAGGTATTGTTGGTATTTGTTTTGTGCATGTACAAGTTATACCAAGGATTGGCAAACAACGCCGAGCCACTGCCGCGTCAGTTCAATGTTGTGCGTTCAATAAAGGAAAGGGAGGATGGTGCAGAACGAGCTCTCGACAGGTCTAAGTCAAGCCAGCCAAAGATGACAATTTCTACTTAAGGTAGCTGAACCATGAAGATTAAGCCTTACGGAGGAGAACTAGTTGTGAGACTTCTGCCGAGGCAGTTGTTAGCTGTTGCCGAGGTAGTACACAAATAAACTTGCCGGAGGGCAAAACATGCAAAGTGGTAGTGGATTTGAAGAGAATAAAACGCTGGATTTTTCTACATACTTTTTGTGGCAATCGAAGTTCGGGAAGATGACGAAAGCATGAAAGGAAGGTTAAAGATGGAATTTGGCCAAAGTGGATAAAAATGCATTAAATTAAAAAGATTCACCTCTTTAATGAAGACATGTTCAACTCCAACTTAACTTCCTCTCCAAGAATGATTTGCCCCAAGCCTACTCCTATTTAAAGAAAGCTAAGCCACCAAATTGGAGGATTGTCGAGTATCGAGAGTTTGATAGGCTTTGCAGTTTCTAGTTCTTTTCTTAGGCTAGGGTTATTTTGTTTTGTAGTTGTTAGAAAACATTTGTAATTGTTTAGGTTTTTGTTAATGCAAATAAAGTTCAAGGTTTGCTTATTCTTGGTGTTGATTTTATGCTTGCAAGCGAATCGGGAGAGGGTATTGTGAGGTTATCTATTTGTCTAATATCGGGAGAGTTAAACTCACGAAACGGATAAGAATGGTTTTCATCCCAAACGGTGAAAGCTAACTCGGATTAAGAATAAGTTAAGAGTTTCAACGGCTAAAAGAAACGTAAGCTTGGTTGGTGTTCATCCTTCGTTCACGCTAGGTGGTATTATCAAGGCATACTCATCAACAGTGTTTTGACTTAGGGATAAGGAGGAGCCACTGAAGAACACTTTGTTGAACCTTGACGTTGATCGTTGCTGCCCGGGCAAGGGATTGTTGTGGCAGCTACTTAATCCATTGCCGCCGCGACAGTAACTTTGGTTTTTACCGAGGCAGTTTCGTGTTTGTTGCATTCAAGAACCGAGACAATTCAAACTGGTTTCCAAACTACGACGCAACTTAATCCGACCTACTATCTCTTATTCGATCTATCTATCTTTTATTTTTATGGTGAACATCATGTGTTTGAAGATTGCCCGCACAATCCCGGTTCATATGACTACATGGAGGACCATAGATGGAACCAGCAGCAAAATCCTTCATGGTATGATCAAAAAGCTCAAAATATTTCTTTACCATAACAATTTCGCCGCAACAATATAAGTGCCTTGGCTATGTTGTCCTTATCATCACCCAAGTGCCCTGGTAACAGATATGCCATGGCAATGCAATCCTCGTCAAGAGCTATTAAATTCCATGGATGCGTGTATAGCCAGGATAGAGGTACTTGTGAGAGAATCGGAAGATCGATTAAAGAAAACCACATATGCCATGGATAACATGCCCCAACAGTCAATTCCTAGGGATACTAAAGTCCCAATGAGAAGAGAGCTCCCCGATGTGTGAGGAACAACGAGAACCTCCAAGTCGAGAGGATGCCAATGAGAAAGACTACCCAGCACATGATGAGCATATGCAACGAATTGTGTCGGCAATGATTGAGGAGCCTGAACAGAACAATGCCGCAACCACACTTAGAGAGGCTGAGAAGAGTATTGAGAATGCCACTACAATGCCACATGCCACTGCAAGTCTAGATGCCTTGGCAATTCCATCAATCAAGAAGGAGAAGAGTGATGCTATAGCAATTCCTGAGGAATCAAATATCTAGAATGTTACAACACTAATGTTGAAGCGAGAATCTATAAATTGCTCTCATCTACCTTTGCCTCGGCAATTGAACGACCACATGCAAGTTCAACACAATGACAATACTTCGCTAATGGAACATGAGCAGGTAATGGTTAATCCTTTTGAATTCCTTGAAGAATCACCTCTTCCATTGCAGGTATTTCTTGAGGAAACGACGCCGATAGATTTAAAGCCATCTAAATCTCTACTAATGGAGATAGTCGAGAAAACTAAAGAAAACGATGATTGGAGTCATTAAGCTCTTCAAAAAATTTGGTTTTCCCTTGACTTGCACCGAGTTATGGCAGAGGATTGCCATGGCAATTGGCTGGTGGAGCAATTGCCTCGTCAACGAAGGCTACATCTAACCGTGACGGATTTCGCCGAGAATAAGGTAAGTAAATGGTTGGGTGTTGATATAATTTTTCCTATTAATATATTCGTGCCTTCAGGAATGCTAGCAATGTAACACCCCAATTTTGGGCTTAGAAGTTTAGGGTCTGAACCGGACCGGTCTGATAAATGGTTCGAATATAAAGGGAGGTTTTAGGGAAGCCTAGTTTGGGATGCTTTAAAAATATAGAAAAATATTTAAAAATCCTCATTTAATATATATATATATATATATATATATATGAGAGTGGTGAAATCAATTTTACAAAATAAGGTTTGGAAATACTACATTTTGGTGTAGTGACCAAAATGCAATTTTTGCAAACTTTAGTAGTGACTGTTTTGTAAAGGATTGAAACTTTGAATCTTTAAGGAGCTAATTTACCCAAAATGTTTTCTCCAGATTTTTCCTTAATTTGGGTGATTTAATTAATGTTTTAATTAAATAAAAGAAAAGGAAAACTACTTTTTGGATTTTCATAACTACCTTTTCCTAATTTTCTCTCATTCCTTTTTCTCTCAAAATCCCATCATCCAAACACATTTTCTCCAGCAAAATTCACATTGATCTTCACTTCAATTGATGAGATTCCTGTCATCTATTGGTTCCTAATCAATCTTGCATCAAATCCTTTTGATTTCCACATTGAATTTTCATGGAATTTGGCCCAAATCAAGGAGAAATCATCATTTAGAGGTAATATTGTTCTTCTCCTCTAAATACTCAGTTCTTTACTGAAATTCCCAAGTTGTCAATCCTTTATTAAAGTTTTATAAATGGTTTTAATGTTAGAAACAAGATTTTGGCTTAAAACTCAAGATTTTGGAAGAGATCCTGAAGATTTTCGTTGTAATTGATTGGGCTCTGTTTTGAGATAGCTCTCTAATGTATTTTGGATGTTAAATGATGTTATGAATGAGGTTTTAACTATCCAATCCCGAATAGGTTGTATTTCCTAAGTTTTTGCTTATGAAAATGGTGGTTTTTGGGGTGATTTTGGTGTTCTGCTATAGCTGGAGGTATAAGGTTGATGTTAGGGTTGTTTTTTATGTTGATTGATGTTTAGAAATGGTTAGAAGTGATGGATCTTGTCTGGGTTATGTTTTGGAAGAGTTTGGAGGTGATTTCGGTTGTGTTTGGTAGCCGAAATGTTGGGTTTAGGAAGAGTTTTAAAGTGTTGGTTGAAGATTTCAATGCATGATGATGCATTAATCCTCTGCTTTGATGTGTCTAAAACAGGGGAGACATCTTCGGACACTTTTGGAGTTGATCCGGAAGCTTAATTAGCGTTTCGGCAAGCAAGCGAAACGAAATTGGTGAGTGGAGATGGTTTTCCAGATTTGAAACAATTATTTGGAGGTTTTGGGAGCTTGGTTTAAGTCTAAACAACTTATCTAAGCTCAAGAGTAAGTTTTCGGAAAAACTCCCTCGGATGTGCTAAGTCATGGTTTGATGCATTAGTTATGATATGCATGTTTAATTACTATTTTGAAAGCATGTTTTAGCATGATTAATGCTGGTTTTGAAAGCCTTGTATTGAAGGATGCTCAAGTAAGAGATCCTTGGTTTGACATGTTATTAATATGGCTATGATGCATGATGATAAGTGGCTTTGATTAATGCTTAAAACAATGAATTGATGATGGTATTTGATGTATATTGGCAAGTGATAAAATGGTTTTTAAGTACTTGAATCGGATATAGTTAGCCGGCTATAGGATTGGGTGCACCGTAAGTAAAGTCGCCTTGGATGTTGAGGGGTTGTGATTATACCGTAAACTCCATCCAAGTACCCTAATGATTGAGGTAAGATCACAACGGTGGTTGTAAATTCCGTGTGTGGATCTTGTATTATGTGTCCCTTACTCTCGTTAATGGAATTATACAACTACCGATGAGTGGTGTTGAGGGGTTGAGATTGTACCGTTATACTCCACCACGGGTGTCACATCAATGGAGGGATTGCTCTTGAGTGTGAACCTTGTGTAGTCCGGTAATGTGTATGAAGCGTGTGGGACAACACTTGTAATCCGCGTATCCGATTGTGTCTTGTGTTGAAATGGTTATGAACTATCAATTGAAAGCCAATATAATGTATTTGAATGTAACGAAGCATGAGATGCTTAAAAAGGATGCAAGGTAGCATGAGAAAGAGATGAGCATGTGGTTTAAAAGCTTTGTTAAGAGTGTTTTCTAAAAATGCATTATTGTATTGGTTTTGTTTAGAGCATGCCTCACTAAGCATTTGTGATTACGCTCTCTTTTACCAATAATGCAGATAATTGAGGTGCTTTGGGCATCAAGGAAGCTAAGTTCATCCAAGGAAGTCCAAGCTCACGTATGGTGAAGTTTTCATACACTATTAGTTTTGATAAATTGGCAATGGGAACCTAAGATTTGTTTTGGGAGATGTGTTGAACTCCCTAAGGTTGTGGCATGTTGCCTTTGTTGGTTTGAATTGTAAATGGCCTTTAAATGCTTGATTTGAATTTTGTTTGCCTTTTTGGGTTTTGATAATAGGAAGCATGCCTCTAGACTTGTGAAATTGTATGTTTGATGATATGAATGTGTTAGGGCGTCCTAAATATGTACCATTTATGTATGATGACTTGTTGACATGATTAGGGAGTCATTAGGTGGTGTTTGAATGGTTTTATGCATGTAAAACAAGCAAAAGCTGCAATTTCTGGGCAAACCGTATCGAAACACCCTCTAGTGTTTCGAAACGGGGGCCTGAAATGGCCTTCGTGTTTCGAAACGCCAAAAGAATATTTCGAAATGTTTTGACTACTGGAGAACTGTGTTTCGGAACAAGTATCGAAACGGAAGAGTGATGCTCCCGCGTTTCAATACGGATTGTGAGTGTTTCGAAACAGGTGACCGTTGGGCACTGATTTGAATGGTGCTGAAGTTTGCAAGCTTTACATTTTAGTCCCGAAAGGTGAACTTGCAATTGTATGAGTTTGAGATGTCCAATTAAGGTGAAATTTGGCAGGGAAGCATGTAACACGACTAATTTCATATTGATAACATAAAAATCAGTAAGGACCCTCTAATTTACCGAATTCACATTTTGGTCCCTATTTTTGTAATAAGTGCAATTGAGTCCCTGTTTGCTATCCAATCATGTGCCTTTCTTAAATAAGTTTTATGGGAACTCACTTAGGGTTAATGTGCATTTAGACAAGATTAAAAAGAAAAAAATGGGTTGTGAATCAAGGTTGACTTCCAGGTTGACTTTGGTTTTCCCCGTATAATCTTCGTAGTTCGGGTCAACCGTCTAGGCCGGGCTAAATTGTTACAAGCAATGAGGATGATATGCATGATCTACAAGGGAAAAAGAAAAAAAGACACCTCCACCATGGTAACGCAAAGGGAAGTAGCTGCGAGCACATTGGCCCAACTCTTTTTGGGAAATATTGTCACTCGATGGAGGGTGCGAATGGACTATAAGAAGTATGGAAAACGGCCCTTCTCAAGCTCTCTCAGATATGCAGTAACCTTAGAATACGCATAAAAATGCTCTTTCTAATATTTTTTAATTTTCCCTTTTAAATTTTTAGAAATTTTAAGAGATTTTTTAAAATAATTTTGTCTTCGGTATTTTTAGTTTTTAGATTTTCTTTTCTTTTCCGCATCGAGAATCACAACCTCATAAACCAGAAAAATCCCTTGCATAGAAAATTGCCAAGGCAACTCCTGATACCTCGGCAATGCCAACTGCCTCGGCAACTCCTGATGCCTCGGCAACGCCTACTGCCTCGACAACTCCTAATGCCTCGGCAATGCCTACTGCCACAACAACACACAATGAGGATGTCCAGGCAACTAAGACAGACGATGCCCCAGCAACCACCGTGCACAAGAAAAAAGATCAAGCAAACGACACGAAGGAAATTCATCATTCAAGGTGAGGACCTTTCTGACTAACTCATAAGCATTTAATTCTATTTTTTTTTCTTCTTTTTCATGCATTGGAGACAAAGGTTCTTTGTAGTTTGCGGGGTGTTGGTTTCTAGTTTGTTTCATGTTTAGTTGCATTCATTTTTTAGTAATCGCATATAGGTTGCATAAGTTACATGTCATGCCTTTAATTGGATTTAATTGCTTATGACTTGTTAAATATTCAAAGATGAATTTTTGCCACTGCACTTCATTGAAAATTCCTTTAAAATTTAGGATTGCATGAAAAGAACCTAGAAACTTACTATGATGCTAAAAAATTTTACACAGTCTTGACTTGTTGATTGATAGAAACTTAGTGAACTTAGGTTGCTAAATATTTTTTGCGGTAAATCAAAAGGTTAATTTCTTCTTAGAGGTTCCTGAAACTGGCTCTAGCAGTTAATGCACTTAAAAGAATCACTAGAGGTGCCCGAAATTGACCCTAGTTGAATAAATTAAAAAATGAGAAATTGAATCTCTAGAGGTGCCAAAAATTGGCTATAGTGAAAGTAAAAATAAATACCCTGGTAATTAAATAGATAAAAGCCTATTGTTCACATGGAATCTTGAAAATCAACTTGTACACAACCACGCACACACATTGCCACGAGCACTATAGTGTGGTTCCGGGTAATTTTTATGTCATTCGAAAAATTTAAAAGGTGATCATTCTTTGTGCCTTGGTTCGGAGGATTGAATTCAAGTTTGAAAGCATGTCTTTGATGGTTAAAGTCTTGGCACTAATTTTTAGTTTGCATTGCATGAGAACAAACAATAGTTCGAGTTTGGGGGTGTGATGAGTGTTCAAAAGTACTATTTTTATTACCCTTTTTACTAATATTATTGTTAGACTTAAGCTCATTTTAGTTGCATTATTAGGTTTTCATGCATATTTTCATTGTTTCCTTTGAGGTGGTATTTGATTTTATATTTTAAGTGATTTTGGTGGAAAAAGGTACTTCTGGGTATTTGTTTTGTGCATATGTAGGTTATGCCAAGGATTTCCAAGCCATGACGAGCCACTGCCGTGACAGTTCATTGCCGAGCCATTGCCGTGACAGTTCAATGTCGTGCGGGCATTGAAGGAAAGGGAGGATGGTGCAGAACGAGCTCTCAACAAGTCCAGGTCAAGCCAGCCAAAGATGGCAGTTTCTACTGAAGGAAGCTGAACATGAACATAAAGCCTTACGGAGCAGAACTAGTTGTAAGACCTCTGACGAGGTAACAGTTAGCCGCCGCCGAGGTAGTGCACAAATCAACTTGCCGGAGGGCAAAACATACAAAGTGGTTGTCGATTTGAAGAGCATAAAACGCCTAGATTTTTCTACATACTTTGCGTGGCAATCGGAGTTCGGGAAGATGACAAAAGCATGAAAGGAAGGTTAAAGATGGAATTCGGCTAAAGTGGATAAAATGCATTAAATTAAAGAGATTCACCTGTTTAATGAAGACATGTCCAACTCCAACTTAACTTCCTCTCCGAGAAAGATTTTCCCCAAGCCTACTCCTATTTAAAGATGGCCAAGCCACCAAATTGAAGGATTTTCGAGTATCGAGAGTTTGAGAGGCTTAGCATGCTCTAGTTCTTTTCTTAGGCTAGGGTTATTTTGTTTAGTAGTTGTGAGAAAACATTAGTAATTGTTTTGGTTTTTGTTAATGCAAATAAAGTTCAAGGTCTGCTTATTTCATGCCACTCTGTCAAATATCAACTCAACCAGACGTTCCAAACTCATTCAATTGCATTCATAAGCATCAGGGACTAAAATGTAAGAAGCAAGAACCTGAAACAGTTCAAAATCCAGACCAACGGTCAGGTGTTTTGAAACGCTAAGCCATGTATCGGAACAGTCATATCAAAACTGAGTTGACCGTTTCGGTACTCGGGTGCGTTCTGAGACCAATATCGAAACATGGCTTTCCAGTAGCCAAAGCGCTCCGGAACGTTCTTACCCGTTCCGAAACCTGATGACCATTTCATGCCAAAGTTTTGAAACAGATAAGAACGTTTCGATACGCCCAGCCCTGCAACTACAAACTTTTCTGGTTTTCCACACCCAAACATATCCGGGAATGTTCCAAAACATACCACAGCATACTAACAACATGTTTAAGCATGAATGACAAATATTACGAAGTATGATCCAAAACCTAGTATCAAACATACATGCATAATGTCCAAGGGCATGCCTCCTAGTCATGAGAACCATACGAAAGCCACAAACCACAAACCAAACCGTAAAGGACATTTACAAACCACATATACCATAATAAACTTGCATCAACCACAGGGAGTTCAGAATTACATCACCTAAAAACTAACCATAGATCCCCATTGCCAATTATCATTACTAAAGTTTACGTAGAACGTCACCATACTTGAGCTTTTCAATTCCTTGGAAATCCTTAGCCTCCTTGCTGCCCAAAAGTGTCTCAATTATATGCATTGTTGGTAAAAGAGAGCGTAAGCACATTTGCTTAGTGAGGCAAGCTCTAAGAAAAACCAACGCAACAATGCAACTTTAAAACTCTATCTCAAAAAACCATTTTCTACAACATGCTCTATCTATCTCATGCTTGAAAACCATTTCGAAGCAAATCTCCATTTGAAAATCACATGTACCATCAATCAATTTCATGCATTCATCCAATGCAAATCTCATAGCAAAGCTATACTCATGCTTGATATATAAAAGCATTTCATAAACCTCAAACCTCGTATGCATATCTCATAGCATAAAAACATTTCAACATAGGTACATGTGAATAAAATACAATTTCATATATTGGCATTTCATATTACATCTTTACTCAGATATGCGGATTAGCTTGACATAAAGCCAAGTCCTACCCCGGTGGAATCTCACATCACCGGACTCTCATGGCGGTATCTCTCTTCGCCACAAAGCTTGGATGTTTCACCAAGACCTACCCCGATGGTATCTCTCATCATCGGATTCTCACTTTGGATCGGGATGGCACTACCCCCATTGCCCGACTCTAAAGAGCACGTAAGAATTTTTAGTTTATAGTGCACTTTCATCCTATTGGTCGACCAATTATATCCGGTAATCATCTCATCATTCATGCTAATATATTATATTAAAAACATCATCCCACCTACTGTTTTGATGCAATATTTCTCAAATCTTTCTCATCCCATTTCAAAACCAAAACTCATGCTTTGCATTTAATTAAAATCTCAACACTCTTCACCAAAACATGCTATAAATCATTTCATGTTATAAATCATGCATAAACAGTAGGAATTTGTCTATCTCAAAACAAGAGCATCTTAAAAAATTTAAGGCGTCAACCACGTATAGAGAGCAAATCTAGCCATACTTACTTCCGGACTTAGGATGGTGTTTCAAACCAATCCTAAATCCCCAAACCTTGTCTCCTTGTCCCTCAAGGACTTCTAAAACCATTCGCACTCACCGATTTTGTTTCGCTTTCTTGTCAAAACGATTCCTAGGCCTCTGACACTTCTGGATCAACACCAATAGCGTCCGAAGATGTTTCCCCTTTTCATTACACATAAGAGCAGAGGATTAATGCATCATCATGCATTGAAATCACCAGCTACCCTTTCAAACTCACTGCACTACTCAAAAGCACCATTTCGGCTATCCGAAATCACCTCCAAACTTTCCCAAATCAAAGCCCAACCAAGATCTATCAATTCTAATCATTTCTAAACCACAATCAACACCAAAAATCATCACAAACACGTCCTTATACCTCCAGCAATAGCAGATCACCAAAACCACCCCAAAAACCACAATTCTAACATCTCAAACTTAGGAATCCAAACCTATTCGGGTTTTATTTGTTAAAACCTCATTTTCAACATCAAATATCATCCACAATACATTAGAAATCAACCTTAAACAGAGTTTAACATAGAAATACGAAAATCACCAAGATCTCATCAAGAATCTTGAAATTAACAACCATTTCACATTGATAACATAAAAACAACTTAAAAACCATCAATAAAGGATTGATAACTTTTGAATTTCAGTAAAGAACTGATCATTAGAGGAGAAGGATGAAGCTTACCTCTAATGGCTGATTTCTCCTCATTTTGGGCAAGATTTCTTGAAAATCCAAAGTGAAAACAAAAGGTTTTAATGAAGTAAAGATTGGAAATCCTTAGGAGAATAAAATCCTAGAAAAAGAGATGAAAACCAGAGATTATTTGGTGAGGGAAATGTGTTTGGCTGAGTGGAAGTTGAGAGAAAATGAAAAGAGGGAAAAAGTATCGTAAAGTAGTTATAAAAAGTCAAAATAGAATTTATCTCTTAATTCCTTTAATTAAATCATCATTAAAACTCCCAAATTAAAGAGAAATTTGATGAAAAACAATTTGGTAAAATTAGCTCCTTAAAAATTCAAAGTTTCAATCCTTTACAAAACAGTCACTAGTCAACTTTTGAAAAAACTGCAATTTGGTCACTACACCAAAATGTAATATTTCCAAATCACATTTCGTAAAAAAAAATTCACCATAACCATTTATATAATAAATGAGGATTTTTTAAATATTTTTCCATATTTTTAAAGCATTTCGAACTAGGTGTTCCCTAAACCACCCCTAAAGGATTCGAACTGTTCTCGACCGGCTCGATTCAACCTCTAAAACAACTAGGCCCAAAACCAAGGCGTTACAACTCTCCTCCACTTAAGGAATTTGGTAAAATTAGCTCCTTAAAAATTCAAAGTTTCAATCCTTTACAAAACAGTCACTAGTCAACTTTTGAAAAAACTGCAATTTGGTCACTACACCAAAATGTAATATTTCCAAATCACATTTCGTAAAAAAAAATTCACCATAACCATTTATATAATAAATGAGGATTTTTTAAATATTTTTCCATATTTTTAAAGCATTTCAAACTAGGTGTTCCCTAAACCACCCCTAAAGGATTCGAACTGTTCTCGACCGACTCGATTCAACCTCTAAAACAACTAGGCCCAAAACCAAGGCGTTACAACTCTCCTCCACTTAAGGAATTTCGTCCTCGAAATTTACCTGGTGGAAAAAGGTAAGGAAATTGCTTCTTCATGTCATCCTTCCTTTCCCACGTGGCTTCCTCAACGTCACGATGTCTCCACAAGACTTTAAACAGCTCGATAGTCTTACCTCGGAGAACCTTACTATCCGTATCCAGAATCTCAATGGGCTCCTCATCATACGTCAAGTCTGGATTCAGCTCAACTTCTTCCACAGGCATAACATGCGACAGATCCGATCTATATCTCTGAAGCATGGATACGTGAAACACATTATGTATCTTTTCCAACTCTTGAGACAGTCTCAGCTTGTAACCAACAGGACCCACACGTTCTATCACCTCATATGGTCTAATGAACCTTGGACTCAGTTTGCCCTTCCTGCCAAATCTCATCACCTTCTTCTAAGGTGAAACTTTCAAAAATACACGTTCGCCAACCGCGAACTCTATCTCCTTACGCTTCAAATCCGCGTAAGACTTTTGCCAGTCTGATGCTGCCTTCAAATGCTCACAAATGAGCTTCACCTTCTCGGTGGTTCCTTTCAACAAAGCGGGCATCGATACCAGCTTTTGTCCCATTCCAGCCCAACAAAGGGGAGTTCTACACTTCCTTCCGTATAAAGCCTCATAAGGTGCCATTTGAATGCTTTCCTGGTAACTATTATTATAAGCAAACTCAACCAAAGGCAAGTGCTTCTCTTAAGAGCCTTGAAACTCAATAACGCAACACCTTAACATATCCTCAAGCACTTGGATAACACGCTCTGACTGTCTATCCGTTTGCAGATGATAGGAAGTACTGAAATTCAGTCGTGTACCCAAAGCTTGATGTAAACATTCCCAGAATCTTGCAGTGAATCTCGGATCTCTATCCGACACTATAGATTTTGGCACCCCATGCAATCGTACAATCTCAGCAATGTACAGCTCAACAAGCTTATCCAAGGTATACGTAGTATGCACATGCAAGAAATGTGCACACTTCGTCAGGCGATCCACAATTACCCAAACAGAATTCTTCTTCGATGGCGACAACGGCAAACCAGACACGAAGTCCATAGTAATCCTCTCCCATTTCCATTTTGTGATTCTCAATGGCTACAACAACCCAGAAGGAAGTTGATGTTCAGCCTTAACCCGCTGACAAACCATACACTTGCTAACAAACTCAGTGACATCTTTCTTCAATCCCATCCAATAGTACTCATCTTTCAAATCACGATACATCTTCGTACTACCAGGGTGCATAGCGAAAGGGCTACTATGAGCTTCAGTCAAAATAGTGCACCTTAACTCAACATCATTCGGCACCACTATCCAACTCCCAAAGCATAAAACACCATCATCATTAAAACAGAAATCTGAAGGCTTTCCTTCTGCGATGTCCTGAACATGCGGTACCAGAGAATCGTCCAGCAATTGTTTATCCTTTAACAACTGAACCAAAGATGGTTTCACTTGTAACTCAGCAACAAGACCACCATCTGGCGATATGCTCAAACAAGCAAACATCGCCCTCAACTCCACTGCCACTTTCCTGCTCAAAGCATCGGCCACAACATTGGCCTTCCCCGGATGATATTCGAACGTTAGGTCATAATATTTAAGCAATTCCACCCAGCGTCGTTGTCTGAGATTTAATTCCTTCTGAGACATAAGATACTTCAAACTCTTGTGATCCGTGTACACAGTGCACTTCTCACCATATAGATAATGTCTCCATATCTTTAAAGTGAAAACCATTGTTGCTAACTCAATGTCATGCGTAGGGTAATTACGCTCATGCACCTTCAATTGTCGCGACGCATAAGCTACCACTCTACCTTCTTGCATCAGCATACACCCCAACCCAACATAGGATGCGTCACTATACACCACAAACTCTTTTCCTGATTCTGGTTGAATCAAAATAGGAGCTTGCCTCAAAGCTTCCTTTAGCTTCTCAAAAGCTTGTTGTCTCGCTTCCGTCCACTCAAACTTAACATCCTTTTGTAATAACTTCGTCAAAGGGGCAGCAATCTTAGAAAATCCATCCACAAACCTTCGGTAGTAACCCGTCAACCCAAGGAAACTATGAACTTTATGAACAGACCTAGGAGGCTTCCAATTCACCACCGCCTCAATCTTTTGAGGATCAACACGAATTCCCTCAGCCAAAACTACATGACCAAGGAAAACAACCTCCTTCAACCAAAACTCACATTTACTCAGCTTAGCATAAAGCTGATTCTCTAGCAGCACTTGTAAAACAATCCTCAAATGTTCCTCATGCTCCTCCTCGGTACGAGAGTACACAAGGATATCATCGATGAACACCACAACGAACTTATCCAAGAATTCATGAAACACCATGTTCATCATATTCATGAAAGCAGCAGGGGCATTCATCAATCCGAACGACATCACTAGAAATTCATAATGTCCATATCTCGTTCGGAAAGATGTCTTTAGCACATCCGCATCCTTAACCTTCAACTGATAATATCCTGACCGCAGATCTATCTTTGAGAACACAGCCGCTCCTCGAGACTGATTGAAAATATCGTCAATCCTCGGTAAAGGATACTTATTCTTGATAGTCTACTTATTCAGTTGACGGTAATCAATGCACATCCTCATCGTGTCATCTTTCTTTTTAACAAACAAGACCGGTGCACTCCAAGGTGACACATTAGGCCGAATAAAGCCTCGGTAGAGCAACTCTTGAAGTTGCGTCTTCAAATCCTTCCACTCATTGGGTGCCATGCGATAGGAAGCAATGGACACCGGAGTTGTGTTCTCATACAACTCAATTCTGAACTCAACCTCCCAACTAGGCGGCAATCCAGGTAGTTCCTCTGGAAACACCCCAGGGAATTCACACACAATCCTTATATCCTGTACACGAACCTCCTTTTTACTAGGATTCATAACAAAGGCTAGATAAGCCTCGCATTCCTGACGCAACATCCGGCTTGCTTCAAGTGTCGACACCATATTAGACATGAATTTCACATTTTCTCCCACCACCACAACTTCATAATCATCTGCGAGTTTCAGCGAAACTCACTTATTTTCAAAATCCACAACGGCCCTATACTCAACAAGCCAATCCATACCAAGGATTACATCGAACCCATAAAATGGCAATTCCATAAGATCAACTAAAAACACATGCTCTTGCACCTTTAAGGGACATCTCATATACAATCTCCTTGTTACAACCGTCTCACCAAAAGAACTAGTCACACGCATACCCACATCCAAAGACTCAACAGGCAAACCAAGCATTTGGGCATGTTCACGCAATATGTACAAAGTGTAGATCCATAATCAATTAGAGAAAGTAATGACAAAGACTGCAAAGTAAAGGTACATGCGATCACGTCCATGTCATTCCTCCCTTCACGATGGGCATACACTCTGGCCTGGCCACCACCTTCAGGCTGAACAGCCACCACATGTGCTACATTTCTCGCATCTTCGTCTCTACACTAAAAGTTGCCACGGCCGCGCCCACGGCCTCTCTGTGGCTCAGCTGCTCTCACCGGAGCCTGACCCTCTCTCATCGGCTGCGGACAATCCTTTTTCATGTGCCCACGATTACCGTAATTCTAGCACATACCCAGGTTTCCCCAGCACTCACCAGTATGCCTCCTACCACACCGATTACACTCAGGTGTCCATATGAAAGCATTCGGCCCGAACCGAGGTGATTACACGGGGAAAACCGAAGCCAACTCGTTAAAGTTAACTCTGATTGACAACCCTTTTTTTCTTTTATCTTTTCTAAATGCAATATTAATCTTATGTGACCACCCAAGATCATAGGAAGAAAAGGCACAACGATCAGAATTCAATTAGGGGTTTAATTGCACAAATTAGACATTTAGAGACCAAAATGTAAATTTTGTAAATTACAAGGACCTTGCAGAATTAAGGGTTACCATTATTCAATTAGTCCTATTTCATGCCACTATGTCAAATATCAACTCAACCAGACGTTCCAAACTCATTCAATTGCATTCATAAACATCAGGGACTAAATGTAAGAAACAAGAACCTGAAACAGTTCAAAATCCAGACCAACGGTCGGGTGTTTCGAAACGCTAAGCACTGTATCGGAACGGTCATATCGAAACTGAGTTGACCGTTTCGGTACTCGAGTGCGTTCCGAGACCCGTATCGAAATATGGCTTTCCAGTAGCAAAAGCGTTCCGGAACGTTCTTACTCGTTCTGAAACCTGATAACCATTTCAGGCCACCGTTTCGAAACAGATAAGAGCGTTTCGATACACCCAGCCCTGCAACTATAAACTTTGCTGGTTTTCCACACCCAAACACATCCGAGAATGTTCCAAAACATACCACAACATACTAACAACATGTTTAAGCATCAATGACAGATATTACGAAGTATGATCCAAAACCTAGCATCAAACATACATGCTTAAGTTCCAAGGGCTTGCCTCCTAGTCATGAAAACCATACGAAAGCCACAAACCACAAACCAAACCGTAAAGTACATTTACAAACCACATATACCATAATAAACTCGCATCAACCACAGGGAGTTCAAAATTACATCTCCCAAAAACTAACCATACATCCCCATTGCCAATTATCATTACTAAAGTTTACGTAGAACGTCACCATACTTGAGCTTTTCAATTCCTTGGAAATCCTTAGCCTCCTTGCTGCCCAAAAGTGTCTCAATTGTCTGCATTGTTGGTAAAAGAGAGTGTAAGCACATTTGCTTAGTGAGGCAAGCTCTAAGAAAAACCAACACAACAATGCAACTTTAAAACTCTATCTCAAAAACAATTTTCTACAACATGCTCTATCTATCTCATGCTTGAAAACCATTTCAAAGCAATTCTCCATTCTAAAATCACATGAACCATAAATCAATTTCATGCATTCATCCAATGCAAATCTCATAGCAAAGCTATACTTATGCTTGATATATAAAAGCATTTCATAAACCTCAAACCTCGTATGCATATCTCATAGCATAAAAACATTTCAACATAGGTATATGTGAATCAAATACAATTTCATATATTGGCATTTCATATTACATCTTTACTCGGATATGCGGATTAGCTTGACATAAAGCCAAGTCCTACCCCGGTGGAATCTCACATCACCAGACTCTCATGGCGGTATCTCTCTTCGCCACAAAGCTTGGGTGTTTCACCAAGACCTACCCCGATGGTATCTCGCATCATCAGATTCTCACTTTGGATCGGAATGGCACTACCCCCATTGTCCGACTCCCAAAGAGCACGTATGAATTTTTAGTTTATAGTGCACTTTCATCCTATTGGTCGACCAATTATATATGGTAATCATCTCATCATTTATGCCAATATATTATATTAAAAATAGCATCTCACCTACTGTTTTGATGCAACATTTCTCAAATCTTTCTCATCCCATTTCAAAACCATACCTCATGCTTTGCATTTAATTAAAATCTCAACACTCTTCACCAAAACATGCTATCTCATGGAATCAGCACATAACATCATTTCATGTTATAAATCATGCATAAACAGTAGGAATTTGTCTATCTCAAAACAAGAGCATCTTAAAACATTTAAGGCGTCAACCACGTATAGAGAGCAAATCTAGCCATACTTACTTCTGGACTATGGATGGTGTTTAAAACCAATCCTAAATCCCCCAAACCATGTCTCCTTGTCCCTCGAGGACTTCTAAAACCATTCACACTCACCGATTTCGTTTCGCTTGCTTGCCGAAACGATTCCTAGGCTTTCGGCACTTCCGGATCAACACCAATAGCGTCCGAAGATGTCTCTCATGTTCATTACACATAAGAGCAGAGGATTAATGCATCATGGTGCATTGAAATCACCAGCTACCCATTCAAACTCGCTGCACTACTCAAAAACACCATTTCGGCTATCCGAAATCACCTCCAAACTTTCCCAAATCAAAGCCCAGCAAAGATCTATCAATTCTAATCATTTCTAAACCTCAATCAACACCAAAAATCATCTCAAACACGTCCTTATACCTCCAGCAATAGCAGATCACCAAAACCACCCCAAAAACCACAATTCTAACATCTCAAACTTAGGAATCCAAACCTATTCGAGATTTATTTGTTAAAACCTCATTTTCAACATCAAATATCATCCAAAATACATTAGAAATCAACCTCAAAATAGAGCTTTACATAGAAATAAAAAAAATCACCAAGATCTCATCAAGAATCTTGAAATTAACAACCATTTTAAATTGATAACATAAAAACAACTTAAAAACCATCAACAAAGGATTGATAACTGTGGAATTTCAGTAAATAATTGATCATTGGAGGAGAAGGACGAAGCTTACCTCTAATGGCTGATTTCTCCTCAATTTGGGCAAGATTTCTTGAAAATCTAAAGTGAGAACAAAAGGTTTTACTGAAGTAAAGATTGGAAATCCTTAGGAGAATAAAATCCCAGCAAAAGAGATGAAAACCAGATATTATTTGGTGAGGGAAATGTGTTTGACTGAGTGGAAGTTGAGAGAAAATGAAAAGAGGGAAAAAGTATCGTAAAGTAGTTATGAAAAGTCAAAATATAATTTCTCTTAATTCCTTTAATTAAATCATTATTAAAACTCCCAAATTAAAGAGAAATCTGATGAAAAACAATTTGGTAAAACTAGCTCCTTAAAGATTCAAAGTTTCAATCCTTTACAAAACAGTCACTAGTCAACTTTTGCAAAAACTGCAATTTGATCACTACACCAAAATGTAATATTTCCAAATCACATTTTGTAAAATTGTTTTCACCATACCCATTTATATAATAAATGAGGATTTTAAAATATTTTTCCATATTTTTAAAGCATCCCGAACTAGGTGTTCCCTAAACCACCTCTAAAGGATTTGAACCGTTCTCGACCGACCCGATTCAACCTCTAAAACAACTAGGCCCAAAACCAGGGCGTTACAACAATTCCATCAATCAAGAAGGAGAAGAGTGAGGCTATAGCAATTCCTGAGGAATCAAATATCTACAATGTTACAACACTACTGATGAAGCAAGAATCTATAAATTTCTCCCATCTACCTTTGCCCCAGCAATTGAACGACCACATGCAAGCTCAACACGATGATAATACTTCGCTAATGGAATACGAGTAGGTAATCGTTAAACCTTTTGAATTCCTTGAAGAATAACCTCTTCCATTGCAGGTATTTCTTGAGGAAACGACGCCAATAGATCTAACGCCATCGAAAACTCTACTGATGGAGATAGTCTAGAAACCTAAAGAAAATGGTGTATGGACTCATGGAGCTCCTTGGAAATTTGAGTTTTCCCTTGACTTGCACCGAGTTATGGCAGAGGATTGCCATGGACATTGGTTGGTGCAGCAATTTCCTCATCAATGAAGGATACATCCGACCATGATGGATTTTGCCAAGAAAAAGGTAAGTAAATGGTTGTGTATTGATATAATTTTTCCTATTAATATATTCGTGCCTTCATGAATATCATCAAGGTGGACGGTATGCATGGACTACAAGGGAACAAGAAAGAAAGACACCTTCACCATGGTCACCCAAAGGGAAGTAGTTGTGAGCACATTGGCCCAACTCTTTTTGAGAAATATTGTATGTGATGGAGGGTGCGAATGCACTATAAGAAGTATCAAAAACAACCCTCCTCAAGCTTTCTCAGATACGCAGTAACCTTAGAAGACGCATGAAAATGCTTTTTCTAAGATTTTTTTAATTTTTAGAAATTTTAAGAGATTTTTTTAATCTTTTTGTCTTCAGTATTATTAGATTTCAGGTTTTCTTTTCTTTTCCACATCGACAATCACAACCTCATAAACCATTAAAATCCCCTGCACAGAAAATTGCCTATGCAACTCCTGATACCTCGGCAATGCCTACTGCTTCGGCAACGCCTACTCCCTCGGCAACTTCTGATGCCTCAACAATGCCTACTGCCTCGACAGCTCCTGATGCCTCGGCAATGCCTACTGCCACAGCAACACACAATGAGGGTGCCCAAGCAATTGAGACTGACGATGCCCCAGCAACCACCGCGCACAAGTAAAAGGATCAAGCAAAAGGCACGAAGGAAATTCATCATTCAGGGTGACGACCTCTCTGACTAACTCATAAGCATTTAATTTTTTTTCATCTTTTTAATGCATTCAGGAGAATGCTTATCTCGAGTTTGGGGGTGTTAGTTTCTAGTTAGTTTCATGTTTAGTTGCATTCAATTTTTAGTAATCGCATATAGGTTTCATATGTTACATGCCATGCCTTTAATTGGATTTAATTCCTTATGACTTGTAAAATATTCGTTGATGAATTTTATCCATTACACTTAATTGAAAAATCCTTTAAATTTTACGATTGCATGAAAAGAACCTAGAAACTTACTATGATGCTGTAAAATTTTACACAATTGTTACTTGTTGATTGATTGAAACTTAGTGAACTTAGGTTGCTAAATATTTTTTTGGCGTAAATTAAAAAATTAAAGGGTTAACTTCTTACTAGAGGTGACTGAAACCGACTCTGGCATTTAATGCACTTAAAAGAATCGCTAGAGGTGCCCGAAATTGGCTCTAGTGAAAGTAAAAATAAATACCCCGGTAATTAAATAGATAAAAGCCTATTATTCACATGGCATCTTGAAAATCAACTTGTACACAACCACGCACACACATTGCCACGAGCATTATAGTGTGGTTCCGGGTAATTTTTATGTCATTCAAAAAATTTAAAAGGTGATCATACTTTGTGCCTTGGTCGGAGGATTGAATTCAAGTTTGAAAGCATGTCTTTGATGGTTAAAGTCTTGGCAGTAATTTTTAGTTTGCATTGCATGAGGGCAAACAATAGTTCGAGTTTGGGGGTGTGATGAGTGTTCAAAAGTACTATTTTTATTACCCTTTTTACTAATATTATTGTTAGACTTAAGCTCATTTTAGTTGCATTATTAGGTTTTCATGCATATTTTCATTGTTTCCTTTGAGGTGGTATTTGATTTTATATTTTAAGTGGTTTCGGGTAATTTTTATATCATTCGAAAAATTTAAAAGGTTATCATACTCTGTGCCACGGTTCGGAGGATTGAATTCAAGTTTGAATGCTTGTATTTGATAATTAAAGTCTTGGCAGGTAATTGTTTGTAACCCCCTTAGCTCGGCCTAGACGCTTGACCCGAACTAAGAAGATTACACGGGGAAACCAAAGTCAACTTGTGAAATTCAATCTCGATTAACGACCTTTTTTCTTTTTATTTTTTCTAGATGCACATTATTATCCAATGTGATTAATAAAGTGATTCGGTGAAAACGGCACAGGGATCGGGGTTCAATTAGGGGTTCAATTGCATGCATTTGTATTTTAGGGACCAAATTGTAAATTTCCATATTTACAAGGACTAACAATATTTTAAAGTTACCAATCCAAAATTAATCATGTAACATGCCATCAAGTCAAGTTTCAACTCAAATAGACCATCCAAACTCAACCAATTAAACTTACAACATTCAGGGACCAAAACGTAAGAAACAAAAACCTGGAGCAATTCAAATCAACATCCAACGGTCAAGTGTTTCGGATCACAAGACCTTGTATCGGAACGGTCATTTCGAAACCATGTTGACCGTTTCAATACGTGGGTTCATTCCGAGACCCCAAATGATTCGTTTGGATACGGTTATTTACAGTAACGAAATGTTTCGAAACGTGCCTACACGTTCCGGAAATCCATGACCATTACAGGCCATCGTTCCGAAACAGATAAGGGCATTCTGAAACGCCTGGCCCTGCAATTTTCCAAATTGCTGGTGTTACACAAATTTTCACCATCGAGATCGTTCCAACACATGTCATAACACACATACAATATGAATGCACATCAAAGACCACCAAAACGAAGCACAAGCTATAACATGGAATCATTCTTGCAACAATTGGAAATATAGGCATGATTCCTAGATGTCAAACCACAAAAAGGCTAAAACCACATTCAATCTTAAACCAATATTCAAAGGCCCTTTACAATACCAAATAAACAAACCAAACATGCTCTAGGTGTTTAACATCACCAAATATAACCGAGAGTAGAAATCCCACCCATTGCCTCTTATTACACCGAGCTAAAACCACATACATTGTTTAGTCAAGATACATGGAAACCACTTGCTCTCTCGCTGCCTCTAAAACTCAATTCTCTGCATTGATGAAACAAATGAGTGTAAGCATAAAGCTTAGTGAGGATCGCTAAAACCAAACATTCATCAATGCATTTTACAAAACCAGAATATCACCATTTGTCATCTCATGCCTTTACTTAAATCATGCCCTTTAAAGCATCAATGCACTTTTTAAACCACATGCTCGTAGTATCATTAATATAATAGCAATAACCTTTTGTTCATGCTTAAAACAAGCATCACATGCATTCTAGCATACTTCACAAGCATCACATGCATTCATCAATGCATTCAAAAACATTATATTGGCACGCAAGTGATCAATTCTCAATCCATACCAAAACCAACACACATGACACAATCGGATACGCGGATTACAAGCATTGTCCCACACGCTTCATACACACTACCAGACTACACAAGGCTCACACACGGGATTAAGCCATCAAACGTTGTGACACCCGTGGTGGAGTTTAACGGTACAATCACAACCCCTCAACACCACTCATCGGTAGTTGTATAATTAAACTAACGAGAGCACGGGACACATACCACAAGATCCACACACGGGATTTAACCATCCACCGTTGTGATCTTAGCCTCAATCGTTAGGGTACTTGGATGGTGTATACGGTACAATCACAACCCCTCGACATCCAAGGCGACTTTATTCACGGTGCACCCAATCATATAGCCGGCTAACTATATCCGATTAAAGTAACCAAAAACAAATTCCATCACTTGCCAATATAATCATTCAACAACATTATTTCATTGTTTATAAGCATAAATCACAATGCCACTTCCACAAGTATAAACACGCTTAATCTCAAATGCATACAATTCATAAATCCAAGGATCACCTACCAAGTGCATCCTTAACCAAATGGCATTAAACACCAGCATTATCAATGCTTAAAACATGCTTTAAAACAGTAAATAAATTCGTATTTAAATCAAGTGCATTTTCCACAAAAACATAGCACAATCCGAGAGAAACTTTCGAATCACTTACTCTTGAGCTTAGCTAAGTGTTTCAAACTTACACTAAGCTCCCA
The DNA here is from genome assembly GCA_958450335.1 of Hibiscus tridactylites. NCBI lineage: Eukaryota > Viridiplantae > Streptophyta > Magnoliopsida > Malvales > Malvaceae > Hibiscus > Hibiscus tridactylites. The sequence continues at coordinate 57,162,007 of OY288267.1, read as the reverse complement.
AGACCACGCTCAAAGCGTTAAGAAGTTGGAAAATCCATTTCCACTCACCGATACGCGAAACCTTGCTCGCCGACATGAAAGTCACCCTTCTGAAGCCTCCAAAATTGCTTCGTTTGCTTCCAGATCAAGATCCCCTGTTTTCACATCATCAAAATAGTGATCCAAATGCATTAAAATGCATTTCAACACCAGCAACCAAACACAAACTCGTTGCTCACCAAAACAACACCAATTTACCCATCTGAAACAACCGAAAACTCAATCGATTGCTTCCTAAACCAAGCCTAGCCAACATACATCACTTTCAACCATTTATAAACATCAAAACTCATCTAAAAACAACCTAAACCCATCCTTATATCTCCAGCATGCATAACACCATCATTTCACCTCAAAAACCCAACTAAAACCATCAAGAAACTCAAGGATTTCGGGATCTATATTATCAAAACCCTTTTTAACATAAAAATCAACTCAAAACACAGTTAAAACCAGTCCAAAACAAAGCTTATCAAATCCAATCCGAAAAATCAAGATTTTAATCACATTTTTGCAAGATTTTTATCTCAAATCAAAACTATAATAAAAACTCACCCAAAAAAACATTTAGAAGCCAAAGATCTTGGGAATTTCAATAAAGAACCTAGATTGAAGGTTGAGAACGGGATTTGCCTCCAATTCTTGCCTTCCTCAATGATTGACATGTTTTTCCTTAAGAAATGTTGAAGAATTTGAAGATAACTCTTGAGATTTGTTTAGAAACCAAAGGGAGAGTGTTTGGGAGAAAAGAAATCTGAAATCTGGAGAAAAGAATTGGGAGATTGATTTTGTTGAAATGAAAGTTAGTTACGTGAAATGAGTTCTCAATTTCCCAATTAATCCATTTTAATTAAATAAAATCATTTCTAGTTTAATTATCTAAACCCCATTTAAAACACATGTCAATTTAAGGAAGGTGTAATTGCACCATAGCTCCCTAAAGATTCTATGATTTTTGGCTCCTTTTCGAAATTTTGAAAATTTCCATAGTTTGAAACTTTACATTTTGGTCACAACCCAAAATGTACCACTCCCGTAGCTCTTTTTGTAAAATTGATTTGACCAACCCCTTAAACATGATTTTAAAGGATTTTAGCAATTTTTACTATATTTTTATCCTTTTCTGATCCTTGATTTCCCTAAAACACCTAACGTGATTCGAATCGTTTCCGACCGACTCGATCCGATGACTAAAACATCTAGGCCCAAAACCAGGGCGTTACAACTCTCCCCCTCTTAAGAAATTTCGTCCCCGAAATTTTACCTGAAGGAAAAGGTGCAGGAACTGCTTCAACAAGTCCGCCTTGCTTTCTCGAGTGGCCTCCTCAACTCCTCGGTGTCGCCACAACACCTTCACAAGCTCTATTGTCTTGCCACGAAGAAATTTACTGCTCACATCCAGAATCCTCATTGGTTCCTCATCATATGACAAATTCGGATTCTATTCGATCTCCTCAACAGGCAACACATGCGAAGGATCTGATTTGTACCTCCGCAACATCGAGACAAGAAACACATCATGTATCTTTTCCAGCTCAGAAGGAAACCTCAACCGATATGCCCCAGGACCAACACGCTCCACAACCTCATAAGGTCCAATAAACCTCAGGCTAAGCTTACCCTTACGCCCAAATCTCATCACCTTCTTCCACGGTGATACTTTCAAGAACACACGTTCGCCAACCGCGAACTCAATCTCCTTACGCTTCAGATTCGCATAAGACTTTTGCCGATCCGATGTTGCCTTCAAACGCTCACAAATGAGCTTCACCTTCTTGGTGGTTCCTTTCAACATAGTCGGCATCGAAATAAACGTTTTCCCAGCTTTTGCCTAACAAAGAGGGGTCCTACACTTCCTCTCATACAAAGCCTCGTATGGACCCATTTGAATACTTTCCTGATAACTATTGTTATAAGTAATCTCTACCAACGGCAAGTGCTTCTCCCAAGAACCCTGGAAATCTATAACACAGCATCTCAACATGTCCTCAAGCACTTGGATCACACATTCCGACTGTCCATCCGTCTGAGGATGATAAGAAGTACTGAAATTCAACCGTGTACCCAAAGCTTGATGCAAACATTCCTAGAACCGTGATGTAAACCTCAGATCCCTATCTTACACTATAGACTTGGGCACCCCGTGCAACCGCACAATCTCAGCAATATACAGCTCAACCAACCTATCCAAGATATACGTAGTACGCATAGGAAAGAATTGTGCACACTTCGTGAGGCGATCAACAATCACCCAAGCCGAATTCTTCTTTGACAGTGAAAATGGTAACCCAGACACAAAATCCATAGTAATCCTTTCCCACTTCCACTCTGGAATTCTCAAAGGTTGCAACAACCCTGAAAATACCTGATGTTCAGCCTTCACTCGCTGACACACCATGCACTTACTATCAAACTCGGCAACATCCTTTTTCAACCCCATCCAGTAGTACTCATTCTTCAAGTCACGATACATCCTTGTACTACCCGGGTGCATATCGAAAGAACTACTACGTGCTTCAGTCAGAATAGTGCGTCTCAACTCAACATCATCTGGTACCACTATTCGACTCCCAAAGCACCAAACATCATCATCATTAAAACTGAAATACGAATGCTTACCCCCTGCAATGTCCTGAACAGGAGGGACAAGAGAATCATCCAGGAACTGCTTATCCTTGATCAACTGACTCAGAGATGGTTTCACTTGCAATTCAGCAACTAGACCACCATCTCGTGAAATGCTCAAACGAGCAAACATCGCCTTCAACTCCACAGCCACTTTTCTGCTCAAAGCATCAGCCACAACATTGGCCTTTCCCGGGTGATACTCAATCGATAGATCATAATCCTTAAGCAACTCCACCCAACGACATTGCCTAAGATTCAACTCCTTCTAAGACATAAGATACTTGAAGCTCTTATGATCCGTGAACACCACACACTTCTCGCAATACAGATAATGCCTCCATATCTTCAAAGCAAACACAACAGCCGCAACCTCAAGATCGTGAGTAGGGTAGTTATGATCATGCACCTTCAACTGCCTCGATGCATAAGGTACTACCTTATCCTCCTGCATTAACACACAACCCAAACCAACAATGGACGCATCACTATAGACCACAAACTCTTTACCAGACTCAGGTTGAACCAGGACAGGAGCTTGCGTCAACACTTCCTTCAGCTTCTCAAAACTCACACTTACTTAGCTTGGCATACAACTGGTTCTCCAATAATGCTTGTAAAACGATCCTCAAGTGTCTATCATGATCCTCCTCGGTATGAGAGTACACAAGGATATCATCGATGAACACCACCACAAACTGATCCAGGTACTCTTGGAACACACGATTCATCATGTCCATGAAAGAAGCAGGTGCGTTTGTCATACCAAACGGCATCACCAAGAACTCGTAATGCCCGTACCTAGTCTAAAAGGCCGTCTTAGGTACGTCTACATCTTTTACCATTAACTGGTAATACCCTAACCTTAAGTCAATCTTAGAAAACACGGAAGCTCCTCGAAACTTATCAAAGAGATCATCAATCCTTGGCAGAGGATACTTGTTCTTGATCGTCAACTTTTTCAGTTCCTGATAATCTATACACATCCGCATCGTCCCAACTTTCTTCTTCACAAACAACACCGGTGCACCCAATTGTGACACACTCGGCCGAATGAACCCTCGGTCCAGCAACTCCTGAAGTTGCGTTTTCAACTCTTTTTGCTCTTTAGGTGCCATGCAATAAAGAGCAATGGACACCGGAGTCGTATTCTCATACAACTCGATACCAAACTCAACTTCCCTGTTTGGTGGTAGCCCAAGCAATTCTTTCGAAAAATCGCAAACGGTTCTAATGTCATGTACATGTACGTCCTTTGTACCAGGATTCATCACATATGCAAGATATGCCTCATAACCCAACCGCAGCATACGGCTTGCTTCCATAGCCGAAATCACATTAGATAAGAATTTCACATTTTCGCTTACTATCACCACCTCATAATCATCAACTAACTTTAAGGTAACTCTCTTAACATCGAAGTCTACTACGGCTCTATGCTTAGATAGCCAATCCATACCAAGGATTACATCAAAACCATAGAAGGGTAACTCCATCAAATCCACAAGAAGAACATGACCCTGAACAGACAAGGGACACCTCCTATACAACTTCCTAGTGACTACAGTCTCACCAAAGGAACTAGTCACTTGCATTCCTACTTCAAGCAACTCAACAAGTATATCAAGCAAATGTGCATGCTCACTCAACATATAAGAATGCGTGGATCTAGAATCAATCAAAGCCAACAATGATAAAGACTGTAAAGCAAAGGTACATGTGATAACGTCAGTATCATTGCGCTCCTCGCGCTGAGCATAGACCCTCGCAGGGCCGCCTCCCTCAGGCCGAACTGCTACAACATGAGCTATGCATCGCTGACCCTCATCTCTCCTCTGGAAATTCCCTCGGCCGCGCCCACAACCTCTCTAAGGTGCAGCCACAGCCGGTGCACGTCCCTGGCCTCCACCAGCCAACAAAGGACACTCCCTCCTTATATGATCTGTTCAACCACAGTTCCAACATGAATTCCCTGTCACCACAATAGGAGCCTGAGCCTCCCTAGCCGCACGAGGACAATCTCGTCGCAGATGACCCCAAGAACCACACGTCCAACATGTGTTCTGATCCATTCTCATCCTATCTCTCTAAATCGGTGCACCATGTCCAACATTGCCTCGCCTAGCACAGGTTGATATCTCCTATCTCGACCTCTCTTGTTCCGTCCACCACCGGAACTAGACTCAGATGCTCTCTTTCAAGACCTAGAACCACCTCCATGAGATGACAGACCCAAGTTCTGCTCGATGTCCTTAGCTCGACAGACAAGCACATCAAAATCCGTGTAGCCCGTTGCCAACATATACGTCTTGACTTCCTGCACCAGCCCGTACCAGAAGCGATCACAACGATGCCTCTCACTTGGCATCAACTCAAGGGCGTATTGGCTCAGACGTACGAAGTGGACCTCGTACTCAGCCACAGATAGGTTTCCCTAAACAAGCGACATGAATTCGTGCTTCTTCTCATCCAAGTATCTCACTGCTAGATACTTCTGCTTAAAAGCACCTCTGAAAAACTCCCAATCTACTTCATTGGGTTCCATACCATCGGTGATGGTCGTCCAACAGTTATACGCATTACCTGGAGAAAAGGAACAGCGCATCCCAGCTTGCGCACATCATTACATCCCATCTGATCCATGATATGTGTCGTGCTAGCTAACCAGACTTCCGACGCCTCAGGAGACATACCATAGAACTCAACAACTCCTAAACTCCTCAGACTCTCCAAAGGCAAATCCACCTGCCCAACTGCAGGGGCCTGAACATGTGCTCCAGCTACTACAGCCTGAAACGCTCTGGTGATCGCCTGAACCAGTGGTGCTAGATCACCCATACCCGGACCAGTATGTCCTTGTTGCTCCTGCTCCCCACCTCTAGGTGGTGGCGGAGGAGGTAAGTTTCCACCAGGAAGGACATCAGCCCCTTGGTTACCCTGGTCGCCTTGCTCAACTGTAGGCACTATCGTGTTCGATCTAAGCTCTCTCCTCGGACCCATAATTCTATTTTACCAAGGCATAACAACAAAATCAAAAGAAATCATTATTTATGCCAGCCTCAAGCAAGGATCCAAGTTCACAAAAACACTTAGCTGGTGTAATAAGGCAATGGGTACCCCGATTTCCCTTTAGCATATCATAACATACAATAGCATATCATGATCATCATGCTCTACAACATCCAAAATCAGCACATAACCTCATCACATCATCATCATATAATCATATCTAACTCACATATGATTTACAACAGTCAAGCATGGCATAAGCTCCAACATTCAATCAAAACATGCTTTTCCAACAATCATACACCAATCATACCAATTTCACTTACCATCATCCCCAATTCTTTCGTAACATGGCTCTGATACCAACAAATGTAATCCCCTAAGCCCAACCTAGATGCCTGACCCGGACTAAGAAGATTACACGGGGAAAACTAGAGTCAACTCGTAAAAGTCAACCTCAATTAAAGACCTTTTTTTCTTTTTTTTCTTTTCTAGATGCACATTATTATCCTATGTGATTAATAAAGTGATTCTGTGAAAACGGCACAGCGATCGGGGTTCAATTAGGAGTTCAATTGCATGCTTTTGTCTTTTAGGGACCAAATTGTAAATTTCCAGATTTACAAGGACTAACCAGATTTTCAAGTTACCAATCCAAAATTAATCATGTAACATGCCAGCATGTCAAGTTTCAACTCAAATAGACCATCCAAACTCAACCAATTTAACTTACAACATTCAGGGACCAAAAGGTAAGAAACATAAACCTGGAACAATTCAAAATCCACATCCAACGGTCAAGTGTTTCGAAACACAAGACCCTGTATCAGAACGGTCGTTTCAAAACCCTGTTGACCGTTTCGATACGCGGGTGCGTTCCGAGACCCCAAATGATCCGTTTCGATACGGTGATTTACTGTAGCGAAATGTTTCGGAACGCGCCTACCCCTTCCGGAACACCAAGACCATTATAGGCCATCGTTCCGAAACAGATAAGGGCGTTTGAAACGCCTGGCCCAGCAATTTTTCAAATTGCTAGTTTTACAAAAAAATTCACCCTCAAAACCGTTCCAACACATGTCATGTAACCCCCTTAGCCGGGCATAAACGCTCGACCCAACTAAGAAGATTACACGGGGAAAACCAAAGTCAACTCGTGAAGTCAACCTAGATTAACGACCCTTTTTTCTTTAACTTTTCTAAATGCACATTATTAACCTATGTGAATAGCGAAACAATTTAGCGGAAGCGACACAACGAACGAAGCTCATTTAGGGGTTTAATTGCATATTAACGTCTTTTAGGGACTAATTTGTAAATTTCCAGATATTTAAGGACTAAAGGAGTTTTAAGGTTACCAATCCAGAATTAAACATATAATATGCCAACATGACAAGTTTCATCTTAAACGGATCATCCAAACTCATTTAATTAAGCATTCAAGACTCAGGGACCAAAATGTAAGAAAACAGAAACCTGAACAATTCAAATTCAATTCCAACGGTCGGGTGTTTCGAAACACAAGACCCTGTATTGGAACGGTCGTTTCGAAACCAGGTTGACCATTTCGATATGCTGGTGCATTCCGAAACTCGTATCGAAACACAGCTTTCTAGTAGCAAAACGTTCCGGAACGTTCCTACCCGTTCCAAAACCTCATGACCATTCCAGGCCACCGTTCCAAAACAGGTAAGGGCGTTCTGATACGCCTTGCCCTGCAACTTCACAATTTTCTGGTTTTTCACTCAAAAACACCTCCGAAAACACTCTAATTCATGCCACAACATACATACAACATGTATAAGCATCAAAGATCAACATTACGAAGCAAAAGCTAAAACATAGCATCATTCAAGCAAGCACTAGATCTATAGGCATGCTTCCTAGTCTTCAAAACCATACAAAAGCTAAAAGTAACATTCAAGCACCAATCAAACCTCAAAGGCCAATTACAACCCAAAATACCAAACCAAACCTGAACAAAGTAATTAACATCATCTTCAAACATCCGAGAGTAGAAATCCCATGCACTTTAGCATAATCCACAAGCATCTCATGCTTAAACCATTAGTCCACAACATTATATTGGCTTACAAGTGATCAATTCTCAAACCATACCAGAACCAACTCGATTGATACAATCGGATACACGGATTACAAGCGTTGTCCCACACGCTTCATACATACTACTGGACTACACAAGGTGCAGATACATGGCACAATCATAACCCCTCAACACCTGTAACGCCCCGGTTTTGGGCTCAGAAGTTTTGGGCGTTGACCGGTTCGGTCAAAGTGCTGATCGAATATATATAAAGGAGAAATTAGGAAAGCCTAGTTCGGGTTGCATTAAAAATATGGAAAAATGTTCTAAAATCATCTTTTAATATATATAAGTGAACTGTGAAATCAATTTTGAAAAATGAGGTTCGGAAGGTTGACATTTTGGCTAGTGACCAAAATGTAATTTTTGAAAGTTGCATGACTGTTTTATAAAGGATTGAAACTTTGAATCTTTAAGGAGCTATTATTCCAAAAAGAGTTTCTCCAGATTTTTCTAAGATATTTTAAGGTTTTATTCTGATTTTAAAACACATGAAAGAGGAGGGAAAGTCATTTTGACTATTTTATAACTAACTTTCCATTTTTCTTCCAATTCTCTTTTTCTCTCATTTTCTCTCAACCCAAACACATCTCTCCAGATTTTCTCCTCTGATTTTGTCACTCAAATCTTCCTTTTCAATTATCTTTGGATTCCTAATCATCTCTACAACAAAACCTCACCATTTGCAAGTGGTTTCATCAAGCTTTTTGGTTCTAAAAAGGAGAAATTCATGTTTGGAGGTAAGAACGTCCTTCTCCTCTAAACTATCAGTTCTTTACTGAAATTCCTAAGTTCTCAATCCTTGATTTGTGATTTGTTAAAGGCTTTTCAATTGAAATCTTGATTTTGGCTTAAAATGCAAGATTTGGTGATTTTTGGTGAAATTTTCGTGTGATCTGTTTGGGCAGTGTTTTGAGGTGTCAAATTGATGTTAAATGAATGCTAAATTGATTAGAAGTTGAGGTTTAATTAATGCAATCCCGGATAGGTTGAATTTCCTAAGTTTGGCTTGAGTTTTTGGTTGTTTTTGGAGTGTTTTTGGTGATCTGTTATACCTGGAGGTATAAGGACGTGTTTGAGATCATTTTGGATGTTAAATGATGTTTAAAAATGGTTAGAAGTGATGGATCTTGGCTGGGTTAAGTTTTGGAAGTGTTTGGAGGTGATTTCGGTTGTGTTTGGTAGCCGAAATGTTGGATTTGTGATGAGCAGCGAGTTGTGTTGTGTTGCTGGTGTTTTTAATGCATAAAGATGCATTAATGCTCTGTTTTTGTGTGCTTGAAACAGGGGAGTTTGATCCGTGAGCTTTAGAGGTGTTGCAGAAGGTTTCGGATGCTTGGAAGGCTTGTTGGCTAGCCTTGTTTTGTGTATCGGTGAGTGAAGTTGGGTTTTCAGCTTTTAAACCAAGGTTTGAAGGTTTTGGGAGCTTAGTTTAAGTCTAAACAACTTTGCTAAGCTCAAGAGTAAGTAAATGGATTTCTTTCTTGGTTTGTGTTATGAAATGGCTTTTAAAGCTATTGTGGTTGATGATTGAAATGCATGTGTTTTGCATGGTTTAAATTCTGTTTTGAAAGCATATTTTTAGCATGGTTTAATGCTGGTTTTGAAAGCCATATGTGAAGGATGCTCAAGGTAAGAGATCCTTGGTTTTGTACATGGAAATTGTGGTTTTGATGCATGGTGTTGCATGATGTTTAATGGCTTTGTGTAATGCTTTAAAACAGTGAATTGATGATGGTAAATGATGGTTTTTGCATTATGGTTATGCATGTGAATCATTGGACTAATGTGGTAAGGTGGTTATATTGGCAAGTGATGTAAGTGGTTCTTGGTTTCTTTGATCGGATATAGTTAGCCGGCTATAGGATTGGGTGCACCGTGAATAAAGTCGCCTTGGAGGTGGAGTGGTTAAGTGTGAACCGGTAAACTCCCTTCAAGTATCCTAACGAGATGGTTAAGGTCATAATGGAGGTGGAATGCCCATTCGAGGACCTTGGTTAAGCAAAGGTTATATGGTGGTTAAAAGTCCATATATGGGAACCTTGTGCTTGTTAAGATCACAATGGAGGTGTAAAGTCCATGTGTGGATCTTGTATAGGGTGTCCCGGATCTCGTTAGTGATGTTATACAACTACCAATCGGTGATGCAAAGGTTGTATGGTGTTTGAAAGTCCATACATGGGAACCTTGTGCATGTCAAGGTTGTATGGTGTTTAAAAGTCCATACATGGGAACCTTGGGAAAAGTCAAGGTTGTATGGTGTTTAAAAGTCCATACATGGGAACCTTGGGAAAAGTTGAGGTTGTATGGTGTTTAAAAGTCCATACATGGGAATCTCGGGAAAAGCTAAGGTTGTATGGTGTTTAAAAGTCCATACATGGGAACCTTAGGATGGTGAGGTCAAATGGTGTTTAAAAGTCCATTTGGAGACCTTGGATTGGTAGTGTGTATGAAGCGTGGGGGACAACGCTTGTGATCCGCGTATCCGATCGGGTGTTGAGTTGAAAAGTGGATGTGGTTGATCACTTGAAAGCCAATATGATGTTCTTGATTATAAAGAAGCATGAGATGCTTGAAAAGATGCATGGTTGCATGGAAAGTGTATAATGCTTGTGAATGCATGTTTACTTGTTAAGTTGAACAAGTGTTGATTATCATTTGGTAAATGATGCATGAGTGCATGAAATCTCTTTAATGCATTGGAGTCTTGTTAAGACTTGTTTTAAAAGGCATGTGATGATGATGTTGTGGTTCATATGTTGCCTTTGTTTAATGCATGTGATGGATTGATTGGATAAATGGTTTTTCAATGGTTCTTGCTTGGTATGACATTTAAGCATGGGAAAGGTATGATGTGAATGGAAGTGTTTTCCAAGGTTTTGAATTTAACTTTGCATATGGTGTTTATGCATGGAATGGTTAAATGGATGATTTTGCAAGTTGTGCTTTGAAAAGGTTTTCTTAGCTTGCTAAGCTAAGGGTTGGTTTTCATGTATGTGCAATGCATGGTTTTAAGCATGATGTTGAAAAAGGGTTTTCAATCTTTGCTTGGTTATCAAATCGGGTTTGTTTTAAAAGTGATTTTATGACCCGCTGCATTGATGGTGTTTTGGTTTTGAGCATTCCTCACTAAGCATTATGTGCTTACGCTCCTTTTTGTCCATCAATGCAGATTCTTGAGGTTTGGACAACGAGAAGCAAGGGATTCAAGGAGGACTCCATTTGAGATGTATGTCTCGGTGAATAGCTATAGTTAATAAAGGCAATGGGGGTAGAATCTCTTGGGATGTGGTTTATGTGTTCGAATATGTTCGGACAAGAATGGTTTTATGTTGTTGATGTTGTTGAAACATGTATTGGCTTTTAGGAGATTGATTTGGAAGTTTAAGCTTGAAAGGTTGCTTGTGTAGGAAGCATGCCTATAGATTTGGGGCTTTTCGTATATGTTGATATTTTGTTGAATTGTTGATGCAAGTATGTCTCTTATATGTTGAATTGCATGTTGGTAAAGTTTGGTGGCTTTTGGAGTATGTTCGAATGGTCAATTGCGTGTTTAAGCATGTCTTTTTCTGCATTATGTGCAGGGCGTTTCGGAACAGGGACTACTGTTTCGGAACGGATGCCCTGAATCAGCCCAGGCGTCCGAAACGGTAGACACTGTTTCGAAACGGAAAGCATTCTGCCAGTCACCTGTTTCGGTACGCGTTGCGGAACGGCCCCGCGTTTCGAAACGGGCTCTGCCTGTTTCGGAACGGGTGACCGTTGGGGGCTGACATTGGCAGTTAAATGTTTTGAAATGTTTGCATTTTGGTCCTGAATCTTGCTTGTGCAATTGTATGAGTTTGGGATGTCCGTTTGAGCTGAAATTTGGCAGAGAAGCATGAAACATGATTAATTTTAATTTGGTAACTTAAAATCTGGTTAAGTCCTTAAAGTTTTCAGAATTTACAATTTGGTCCCTAAAGTTGTAATTTGATCAATTGGGTCCCTGTTTGATCTCTGATGTTTGTGATCTTTGAGTATGTTGTTGTGTGATCACATCTAAGGTTAATGTGCATCTAGACAAGATTAAAAAGAAAAAAAGGGTCGTTAATCAAGGTTGACTTTCGGGTTGACTTTGGTTTTCCCCGTGTGACTTTCTTAATTCGGGTCAACCGTCTGGGCCGGGTTAAGGGGGTTACAACACCCGTGATGGAGATTAATGGCACAATCACAACCGCTCAACATCACTCATCGGTAGTTGTATAATTCCACTAACGAGAGTACGTGACACATACCACAAGACTCACACACGGGATTAAACCTTTCACCGTTGTGATCTTAGCCTCAATCGTTAGGGTACTTGGATGGAGATTACGGCACAATCACAACCCCTCGACATCCAAGGCGACTGTATTCACGGTGCACCCAATCCTATAGCCGGCTAACTATATCCGATTAAAAGTAACCAAAAACCACTTTCATCACTTGCTAATATAATCATTTAGCATCAATATTCCATTATTTTACAAGCATAAACACAATGCCATTTCCACCAGCATAAACATGCTTAACATCATATGCATTTAACACAGAGAACCAATGATCACTTACCTAGTGCATCCTTAACATAATGGCATTAAAATCCAGCATTAACCATGCTTAAAACATGCTTTAAAACAGTAATCAAAAACACATTTAACTCAAGTGCATTTCCATCAAAACATAGCACATTTTCGAGACAGACTTTCGAATCACTTACTCTTGAGCTTAGCTAAGTGTTTCAAACTTACTCTAAGCTCCCAAGACCACGCTCAAAGCGTTACAAAGCTGAAAAATCCATTTCCACTCACCGATACGCGAAGCCTTGCTCGCCGACACAAAAATTACTCTTCCGGAGCCTCCAACAATGCCTCATTCGCTCCCGGATCAAGATCCCATGTTTTCACATCATCAAAACAGAGATCTAAATGTATTAAAATACATTTCAACACCAGCAACAAATCACAAACTCGTTGCACACCCAAACTACACCAATTTACCCATCTGAAACAACCGAAAACTAAATTGACTGCTTCCTAAACCAAGCCCAGTCAACATACATCACTCTCAATCATTTATAAACATCAAAACACATCTAATAAACCACCTAACCCATCCTTATACCTCCAGCAAGCATGATTCCACCATATCACCTCAAATACTCACTTAAAACTATAAAGAAACTCAAGGATCTCAAGGATTTCGGGATCAATGTTATCAAAACCTCATTTCAACATAATTACCAACTTAAAACTCAATTAAAATCAATCCAAAACAGAGCTTAACAAAACAAATCCGAAAATCAAGATTTCAACCATATTTTAACAAGATTTTGATCTCAAATCAAAACTATAATGAAAACTCAACCAAAAAATTAATTAGAAGCCAAAGATCTTGTGAGTTTCAAAAAATAACTTTGATTAGAGGTTGAGAACGGGATTTACCTCCAATCCTTGCTTTCCTCAATGGATGACAATTTTTCCTTAGCAAAATCCTAAAGAACTTGAAAGGATTCTTGAAAATTGTTTAGGAAATATTGAGAGAGTGTTTGAGAGAAAAGAATTCTGGAGAAAAATGAGTTAAAATTGTGGTTGGCTGAAAATGAGAATAGAATGGTAGTTACGTGATGGAATCTCATTAATTAACCACCTAATTAATTATATAAACTTAAAGTCAATTAAATCTATTTAATTAAAACCATTTTAAACACATGTCATATTAAGGAAGGGCTAAATTGCCATAAAGCCCCCTAAAGATTCTAAGATTTTGGCTTCTCCTTTAAAAATCACATTTTCCACAGTTTTGAAACTTTACAATTTGGTCACTACTCAAAATGTACCACTTCCGAAACTCTTTTAGTAAAATTGATTTGACCAACCACTTAAACATATTTTTAGAGGATTTTAGCAATTTTTACCATATTTTTATCCTATCTCGATCATTGATTTCCTTAAATCACCTTACGCGATTCGAACCGTTCTTGACCGGTCCGGTCGATTTCTAAAACATCTAGGCCCAAAACCAAGGTGTTACATGTCATAACACAAATACAATATGAATGCACATCAAAGACCACCAAAACGAAGCACAAGCTATAACATGGCATCATTCTTGCAAGCATTAGAACTATAGGCATGCTTCCTAGATGTCAAAACCACAAAAAGGCTAAAAACCACATTCAAGCTTAAACCAATATTCAAAGGCCATTTACAATACCAAATCAACAAACCAAACATGCTCTAGTTGTTTAACATCACCAAATATAACCGAGAGTAGAAATCCCACCCATTGCCTCTTATTACACCGAGCTAAAACCACATACATTGTTTAGTCAAGATACATGGAAACCACTTGCTCTCTCGCTGCCTCTAAAACTCAATTCTCTGCATTGATGAAACAAATGAGTGTAAGCATAAAGCTTAGTGAGGATCGCTAAAACCAAACATTCATCAATGCATTTTACAAAACCAGAATATCACCATTTGTCATCTCATGCCTTTACTTAAATCATGCCCTTTAAAGCATCAATGCACTTTTTAAACCACATGCTCGTAGTATCATTAAAATAACAGCAATAACCTTTTTCTCATGCTTAAACAAAGCATCACATGCATTCTAGCATACTTCACAAGCACCTCATGCTTTAATCAATATTCAACAACATTATATTGGCACGCAAGTGATCAATTCTCAATCCATACCAAAACCAAAACACATGACACAATCGGATATGCGTATTACAAGCGTTGTCCCACGCGCTTCATACACACTACCGGACTACACAAGGCTCACACGCGGGATTAAGCCATCAACCGTTGTGACACCCGTGGTGGAGTTTAACGGTACAATCACAACCCCTCAACACCACTCATCGGTAGTTGTATAATTCCACTAACGAGAGCACGAGACACATACCACAAGATCCACAAACGGGATTTAACCATCCAACGTTGTGATCATAGCCTCAATCGTTAGGGTACTTGGATGGAGTATACGGTATAATCACAACCCCTCAACATCCAAGGCGACTTTACTCACAGTGCACCCAATCATATAGCCGGCTAACTATATCCGATTAAAGTAACCAAAAACCATTTCCATCACTTGCCAATATAATCATTCAACAACATTATTTCACTGTTTATAAGCATAAATCACAATGCCACTTCCACAAGCATAAACACGCTTAATCTCAAATGCATACATTTTATAAATCCAAGGATCACCTACCAAGTGCATCCTTAACAAAATGGCATTAAACACCAGCATTATCAATGCTTAAAACATGCTTTAAAATAGTAAATAAATTCGTATTTAAATCAAGTGCATTTTCCACAAAACATAGCACATTTCGAGAGAAACTTTTGAATCACTTACTCTTGAGCTTAGCTAAGTGTTTCAAACTTACACTAAGCTCCCAAGACCACACTCAAAGCGTTAGAAAGCTGGAAAATCCATTTCCACTCACAGATACGCGAAACCTTGCTCGCCGACACGAAAATCACCCTTCCAAAGCCTCCAAAATTGCTTTGTTTGCTTCCGGATCAAGATCCCATGTTTTCACATCATCAAAACATAGATCCAAATGCATTAAAATGCATTTCAACGCCAGCAACAAAACACAAACTCGTTGCTCACCAAAACTACACCAATTTACCCATCTAAAACAACCAAAAACTCAATTGATTGCTTCCTAAACCAAGCCCAGCCAACATACATCACTTTAAACCATTTATAAACATCAAAACTCATCTAAAAACAACCTAACCCCATCATTATATCTCCAACATGCATAACACCATCATTTCACCTCAAAAACCCAACTAAAACCATCAAGAAACTCAAAGATCTCAAGGATTTCGGGATCTATATTATCAAAACCCTTTTTCAACATAATAATCAACTCAAAACTCAATTAAAACCAATCCAAAACAGAGCTTATCAAATCCAATCCGAAAATCAAGATTTTAATCATATTTTTCCAAGATTTTTATCTCAAATCAAAACTATAATAAAAACTCACCCAAAAACAACATTTAGAAGCCAAAGATCTTGGGAATTTCAATGAAGAACCTAGATTGAAGGTTGAGAACGGGATTTGCCTCCAATCCTTGCCTTCCTCAATGATTGACAAGTTTTTCCTTAAGAAATGTTGAAGAATTTGAAGAGAACTCTTGAGATTTGTTTAGAAACCAAAGGGAGAGTGTTTGGGAGAAAAGAAATCTGAAATCTGGAGAAAAGAGTTGGGAGATTGATTTTGCTGAAATGAAAGTTAGTTACGTGAAATGAGTTCTCAATTTCCCAATTAATACATTTTAAGTAAATAAAATCATTTCTATTTTAATTATCTAAAACGCATTTAAAACACATGTCAATTTATGAAAGGTGTAATTGCACCATAGCTCCCTAAAGATTCTAAGATTTTTGGCTCCTTTTCGAAATTTTGAAAATTTCCACAGTTTGAAACTTTACATTTTGGTCACTACCCAAAATGTACCACTCCCGAAGCTCGTTTTGTAAAATTGATTTGACCAACCCCCTAAACATGATTTTAGAGGATTTTAGCAATTTTTACTATATTTTTATCCTTTCCCGATCCTTGATTTCCCTAAAACACCTAACATGATTCGAACCGTTTCCGACCGGCCCGATCCGATGACTAAAACATCTAGGCCCAAAACCAGGGCGTTAAATTGTTAGTTTTTATTTCTTGAGGACAAGAAATAGTTCGAGTTTGGGGTGTGATGAGTGTTCAAAAGTACTATTTTTATTACCTTTTTTACTCATATTATTGTTAGACTTAAGCTCATTTTAGTTACATTATTAGGTTTTAATGCATATTTTCAATGTTTCCTTTGAGATGGTATTTGATTTTATGTTTTAAGTGATTTTGGTGGAAAAAGGTACTGTTGGGTATTTGTTTTGTGGATGTGCAGGTTATGCCAAGGATTGCCAAGCTACTACTGCGGCAGTTCAGTGCCGAGCGGGCAATGAAAGAAAGGGAGGATGGTGCAGAACGAGTTCTCGACATGTCCAGGTCAAGACAGCCAAAGATGATAGTTTCTACTGAAGGAAGCTGAAACATGAAGATAAAACCATACGGAGCAAAACCAGTTGTGAGACCTCTACCGAGGCAGCAATTAGCCACTGCCAAGGCAGTGCACAAATCAACTTGCCATAGGGCAAAACATGCAAAGTGGTAGTCGATATGAAGAGCATAAAACACTAGAATTTTCTACATACTTTGTGTGGAAATCGAAGTTCGGGAAGATGACGAATGCATGGAAGGAAGGTTAAAGATGGAATTCGGCCAAAGTGGATAAAATGCATTAAATTATAAAGATTCACCTCTTTAATAAAGACATGTCAAACTCCAACTTAACTTCCTCTCCATGAATGATTTGTCCCAAGCCTACTCCTATTTAAAGAAGGTCAAGCCACCAAATTGGAGGATTGTCAAGTATCGAGAGTTTTAGAGGCTTAGCATGTTCTAGTTCTTTTCTTAGGCTAGGGAAATTTTGTTTAGTAGTTGTGGGAAAACATTTGGAATTGTTTAGGCTTTTGTTAATGCAAATAAAGTTCGAGGTTTGTTTATTCTTGGTGTTGATTTTATGCTTGCAAGCAAATTGGGAGAGGGTTTTGTGAGGTTATCTATATTTCTAATATCGAGAGAGTTAGACTCACGAAACGGATAAGCATGGTTTTCATCTCAAACGGTGAAAGCTAACTCGACTTAGGAATAAGTTAAAAGTTTCAACGGCTAAAAGAAGAGTAAGATTGGTTTTCATCTCAAACGGTGAAAGCTAACTCGGCTTAGGAATAAGTTAAGAGTTTCAACGGCTAAAAGAAGAGTAAGATTGGTTAGTGTTCATCCTTGGTTCACGATGGGAGGTATTATCAAGATCTGCTAATCAACAGTGTTTCGACTTAGGGATATGGAGGAGCCACTGAAGAACGCTTTGTCAAACCTTGACGTTGATTGTTGCTGCTCGGGCAAGCGATTGCCGAGGCAGCTACTTAACACATTGTCGTTGCGGTAGTAACTTTGGTTTCTGCCGAGGCAGTTTGGCGTTTGTTGCATTCAAGAACCGGGACAATTCCAACTGGTTTCCACACTACGACGTAACTTAATCTAGCCTACTCTCTCTTATTCAATCTATCTATTTTTTATTTTTATTGTTCTTTAGTTATTTGTAAGATAAAACTCTTCCTATTATCAATTGTGTTTTTACATTCACAGTGCAATAACTTAAGCAAGTTGGCCCAAACCAATCAATGTGGAGACGATACTCAATTGCGGGGCACTTTACACACGCAACACGAAGATCACTCCATCTCCTGCTACGACATTCTGATTGTTATTGCCATGCACATTGCCGACTTGATCTCCCATTGCTGCTCTTAGTCTTTTTCTAAGTCTACGGTAGGTACGTTAAATCTTTGGGTCAAGGGGATATTCTGGAGTTGTTGGATTTGCCTTGGTCGAAAACCAAGCGTAGCATGATACATTTCAGAGCAAGAACATTAACGTCTCAAGATATATCTATACATAGAAATCTCAAATTTCCAATCGAAACAAGAAACACAACATGTTGGTTTACTAGACATGCTTGCAAAAAACTTAATTATCATTAGGATACAAGACTAGCTCACAAGATCATGCTTATCAATCAAGGCAAATAATCACCCAAGATATTTTATATAGATGATTAAGAAGTCAAGCATACAATACTACATTATTCGAACAAGGGCAAGCGTCCAAGGCCAAGGTTTCATTCGAATAGATCATCAAGCAATAAGCATACAATATCCAATCCTCAATCATGTTTCAACCATGGCAAAAATACACATTCAAGCATTGGATTCATTATATTATCAAGACATGATAGCAACAAGAAGGGCATTCGATATCAAGGCATATACAAAGCCATTTAAGTCTTACAAAACCATAAGTGTCATAAACATATAATTACAAGTCTCAAAGTACCGAATGCATGAACTAGCATGAGATCTAAATACATCTCTAAGTGCCACCAACTAGGAGAGTACAAAAACAAGTACAAAACCATACTTCAAGCTTCTTGTGTGTCTTGCTTCGGGTTCAAGAAAGAATGTTTTCGAACACTTTCAACCTGTGATTTGGGAAGAATGAAAACAAGAGTGATAAGTACAAGATTGTACTTAGTGAGGCAGTATCTAGAACTAGTAAGTTATCAAGTTTTAGGGTCATTATTTCAAATATGATCTAACTAGGCCTTAATCAAGTTATAGCGAGTCTTAGTTAGCATTTCATGTACTATTCGAATGGTACAAGTATATAATGATCAAGAGCTATATTTCAAGCATTTTCATCACTCAAGTCAAGTAAGAATCACTTAAACAAATATTAGGCAATCCCAAACAAGGTAATCATGCACATTCATTCGAATAGGGGTTCATTTTCGCCATATTTTATCTTTCAAGACACTAGCAAACTCAAGTTATCATGTTCATCGTCTCATTTATGTAAGTTCATTATTTTGCAAGCTTATTAACAAGAATTGATATTACACATGTTTCATTCAAGTTTAGCTTATCTTGTTCAAGCTCATTTAACATTGTTTTGCCTCGGCATTTAGTTATGTCTAGGTAATCAAGTCACCAACCAACTGTCGCGACAAGGTGGTACATATAGTACCGGTCAAGATCATGTTCATCATCTCATTTATGTAAGTTCATTATTTTGCATGCCTTTCTACCTAAGACCAACTATAAACCAAGGGCTTTATTGATTCTTTTACTTATCAAGCAATCATGTATCAAGTGTTTAATTCAAGATCATTCAAGTGTCAAGCTTTCAAGTTTGAAGTGTTCAAGTATCAAGCATATCAAGATCAAGATCATGTTAAGCCCTTAGGCCATTTGAACCTTGTTTCTTTTATCAAGAAATCAATGATTTCAAGCATCAAGCAAGGTCACTTAGACAATCAAGGTCATTCGAATGGTTCATTCAAGGCATAGAGAGAAAGCATTTGATTCATTTTTATTATCAAGCCACATTACAGACATGTTGGATTACCAAGTCTTTATTAACTCCATTCTTCCCTTAATGTCAAGTTATCAAGTATTGCTTATGTTAATTTCATGACATCAAACACATAACAAGAAAGTATACATGCATATTTGGTTAGGACTTAAGTCCTAACCCTATTTATAACTACTTTCACAATACTCCAAGCAAGCTTAGTCTTGAAGAGCTATCCCCTTTTGTTTATCTATTGGATGTCCAACTTTAGTTCATTCACCAAAATACTCCTCTTGTTCTAACAATCCACACAATTACAAGGGATTAAAACCAAGCAATCATTCAAACCAATCATTCAAGAAAATTCTATAAACTCAAGCATATATATTCCATTACAAGCACCAAAACTACCACTACTAGGCAGCAAGCACATCCTTCACTTAAATGCTTATATCTTTTAATATGTACGTTAGAATTTAAATATGTTTTCACTGTTAGAAAGCTAACTTAAATATCTTTCCAACTATAT
This sequence comes from Hibiscus tridactylites, assembly GCA_958450335.1. Lineage (NCBI taxonomy): Eukaryota > Viridiplantae > Streptophyta > Magnoliopsida > Malvales > Malvaceae > Hibiscus > Hibiscus tridactylites. The sequence goes on along the minus strand of OY288267.1, from coordinate 57,141,676 downwards.
ATGCCTTGAATTTTTAGCCCTTATAGTTTAATACAAATTTAGTGCAAAGATATATTTTTAGCCCAGTTTGCATTTTAGTCCAATTTAGTGAGGAAATTAGTCCATGACCCTTATAAATTCAAGTCGGCCCTTTAACCATTAATTCCCCTATTTTTACATGTGAATTTTAGTCCCTAAATCGTCCTTTTTATTCCCTAATTTAACCATCCTTTCAAAACAGTCCCTAGTTAACAATTTAGCTAGTAATATGACCACTTTTAAATCTAGTTCAATTCCTTCAATTTCACTATCAACCTAACTTAACCAAGGCCTCAATTTATATGATTTCAATTATATGTTTACTTGTTAATCACCTCCTCATATTCAATATATATACAAATTAGGGCAATTCCACCAATTCAATTTGGCTAGCTTACTAAGTACACCAATTCGAATAGCTAGTAAATCTAACATAATCATTTAATTGTATACTATTCAATTTCACATCATCTCATAACATTTCATGTGTCTACCAAGCATAATTAATGGCTATTTTAATGAAATCATCAAGCAATAGCAATTCAATTTCATTCAACCCTAACCTAACTATTCAAATGGAAGAGAAATGAAGAGAACTTACATTGCTTTCAAGATTTCTACCCAAGGATCTAATTCAAACTAAAAATATCAATAGCCATGGATGATAACTCAAGCTCTCTCTCACTCATGGATTTCTCTCTCTTTCTCTCTATAATTTGTGGAGCAATCGAAGGTGTTTTCGATTTTTTCGGATGGGCGATATGGTGTTTTTGGGTAGAGCAGAGAGATAACATTGGTTGCTGGTGTTTTTAATGCATTCAGATGCATTAATTCTCTATTTTGTGTGGTATAACATGAGAGTTTGTATCAGACACGATTGGTAAAGTTTCGGAAGCTTGATTTTTCTTCGGCAAAGCAAGTGAGGCGTGATCGTGAGTGGAATTGGTTTTAAAGTGTTGTGAAGGACTTGAAAGAAAGGTTTGGGGGTTTAGATTGAGTTTGAAACACTAATCTAAACCCAGAAGTAAGTTTAAGTTGTTCTGCTCTCGTTTCTCATCTTTTATCCCATTGATTTTCATGTTCATGCTCTTGTTTTAAAGATAGATGATAATCCACGGTTTATGCATGATTTGAGAAATGTTGTGATGGCTGCTTAATTAATCCCATGAGATAGAATGTTGATTTCAAAGATATAAAGTTGTGAAAATGCTAGGTTTTAAATATGCATTTGATATTGGATGAAATTGTTTTATGTTGATGCATTGAAAACAATGGGTATTTGATGTTAAAATGTTGTATATTGGCTTAAAATGAGATTATAGTTACCAGATATAATTGGTCGACCAATAGAATGAGAAGTACACTATAATATACAAAATTTGCACATGCTCTTTGGTTCGGGCAATGGAGGTAGTGCCATCTCATTCCAAAGTGAGAGTGTGGTGATGAGAGATGCCACCATGGTAGGTCTTGGTGAAACACTCAAGCTTTGTGGCGATGAGAGATATCGCCATGAGAGTCCGGTGATGTGAAATTCCACCGGGGTAGGACTTGACAATGTGAGATTCCGTCAAGCAATTCGCATATCCGAGTAATGTTGTTAAAATGCCAATATATGAGATTGATTATGAGATTCACATGTACCTTGATTATAAATGATTTTATGCATTGTGTTTTGCATATGAGAATATGATTTGAGAAATATTTTATGGGATTTAAGCATGTAAGGCTTTGCCATAAGACTTTGCATTTTGGCTAATGCATGAGATAGATGGTACATGTGGTGTTTAAATGATGTGGATTTTGCTTTGAAAATGATTTCAAGCATGAGAAAGAAAGAGCATGATGAGATAGAGATTTCTAAATGAGAAATGCTTTTAAAATGCATTGTTGTTGTTGGTTTGTTTTGAGCATCCTTCACTAAGAAATTGTGCTTATGCTCTCTTTTTTCAACAATGCAGAGAAATATCTTTTGGGGCAGCAAGGAAGAATTATCACAGAGTGACACTTTGCTCAAGTATGGTTTTAAGTTTACACGTTAGTAATAAATTGGAAATGGGAGGATGCTTTGTGTTTGGGAGATTTTGATTTGGAACTCCCTGGTTTGAGGCATGTTTGAAATGTCCTTAATGACTTGTAAATGACCTTTATTTGTTGGATTTTGCTTTAGTTTGAGTTTTGACTCTTGAGTGGCATATTTGCATAGGAAGCATGTATATAGATTGAAATGTTGCATATCTCTATACCAAGTTCCTGATATTGCTATGTTTGATGTTTAAATATGTTGTATGCATGCTGGAAGTACATTGGAATGCATTAGAATGGATTTAAGTACGAAAAACCAGCAAAAGAATGCATTTTTGGTAAAGGCGTATCGATACTCGAGAAACCGTATCGGTACGTGTAAGCCCTTTTGGGCTTGGCGTACCGGTATGGTGTAGAAGAGTATCGATATGGTCCTTACGAAAATGAAGGGGCGTATCGATACACGAGAGCGTACCGATACGAGTTTTAGCTACTGGTTTTTGGTGTATCGGTACGGTTCGAGAGGGTATCGATACGAACCTTTCCTATTTGAATCTTGGAGACATGTTGTCGTGGGCGTATCGATACTGGCTCTAAGGGTATCAATATGGCCAGCTGGTAGGTTGGTTAAAAGTATAATTGAATGTTCTGTTTCTTTACGTTTTGGTCCTTGAATGTTATGGATGAAATTAAATGAGCATGGATGATTATTTTGAGCTGAGATTTGACAGTGATACATGTAATGTGATTAATTAAAGGTTTGTAACTTAAAAATTGAAGAAGTCCCTATAATTTGGTACAATTACAAATGGCCCCTAAAATGTGTTTGTATGCAATCGAGTCCCAAATTGTTGTCTGATTGCAATGTAAATCGTTCCGCTGCAAAGTCTATCACTTAGGATCATAATGAGCATCTAGACAGGATAAAATAAAAAAATTAGGGTTGTTTATTGGAGTAAACTTCCCGATTTACTTCAATATTCCCCGTGTGATCCGTTCGGTTCGGTCTATCGTCCAGACCAGGTCGAGGGGTTACAGACTAGGTTTTGAAAGTCCGTAATTCCCAGAGCCATGAAAATAGGACTTAGTTCATCATTCAAGCCGTCTGTGAACATCTTACACTTGTCTTCATCGGTCTTGATATACTCCAAGCCATACTTGCAATATTGGCAGAAGTCGCTCACATATTGCTCAAAAGGTCGGCCACCTTGCTTGAGGTACAAGAAAAGTCTCCGACGATCAGCCAGGTACTGTTCACTTATATACTTCTTCTTGAATTCCTCGAGGAAGAACTTCCAAGTAACTGAGTCAGCGGAAGCAGTCAGGGTCGTAGTTTCCCACCAACTCAAGGCTTCATCTGCCTATAGGGCTATGGCGCACTCGAGTTTATGCTCATCCGAGCATTGTAATTGCTTGGTTAGAATCCTTGTCGTGTTTTCTAGCCAATATTCAGCATCTTTGGGCTTTTCATCATTGACACCGGTGAAAGTGTATGCCCGATGTTGAGCGAGTTTATCGATCGAAGCTCTATTGGGTACGGTAACAGGAGGTACAACAGGTTGATCATGTTTTAGATTTGTCACGAGTTGATCAAACATCTCCTTCATACTCAGGAGACATTCTCTTTGAATAGTTTGCATAGCAAGATTTTCCGTTTAAGGTTCAGCTTGTCCTCAAGGTTCAACGAGTTCTTGAGGCTCTGTTTGCTCTCGGGGGTTAGCTTGTCTTTAAGGATTTTGCCCTATCCTTGCACTATCTCCTTCATTCAAGGAGCCTTCAGGACTTTCATCGTCCCGGACGAACCTTGTTTCAGACATACTACGATAGGATAAACAAGAAATAGTTTAGATAAGCAAAAACACAAGCATATTGAGATACAACTCCTAGGTGGCACAATTAAATCCTATATGATGCATGGAGACCTGGTTTAGTCCTAGGATTGACTACACCTTTAGCTCTGATTACCACTTCTGTAACATCCCTCGCCCGAGTTAGGAGCGAGAAGCATTACTTGAAAGAAAACAAGCAATCAAGAAACAAGAAACATGAAAATTCAGGAAAATTTAAAACTTTTCTAACTCATCACTAATAGGTGAGTTGTTCAACTAGAATGAACATATACAAGCATGCTTTACAATCAAATTAGACATAGCTATTATTCAAGTCCAAGAAACAATACTAATCAAAGCATTCGAACATCATGTCAGAGCATATAGACCAAGACATTCAATTCGAACTAGATACTTCAAGATCAAGAAACAATACATGCTATTCGACTAGGCTACTAGGCATGATATAATTTTAAGAACCAATCCAATACAATATGCGTATCATGATACATCTCAAAGAAAGAACATTAATGTCTCAAGATATATCTATGCATAGCAATCTAAAATTTCCAATCGAAACAAGAAACACAACATGTTGGTTTACTAGACATGCTTGCAAACAACTTAATTATCATTAGGATACAAGACTAGCTCACAAGATCATGCTTATCAATCAATGCAAATAATCACCCAAGATATTTCATATAGATGATTAAGAAGTCAAGCATACAATACTACATTATTCGAACAAGGGCTAGCATCCAAGGCCAAGGTTTCATTCGAATAGATCATCAAGCAACTAGCATATAGTATCCAATCCTCAATCATGTTTCAACCATGGCAAAAATACACATTCAAGCATTGGAATCATCATATTATCAAGACATGATAGAAACAAGAAGGGCATTCGATATCAAGGCATATACAAAGCCATTTAAGTCTTACAAAACCGTAAGTGTCATAAAATTATAATTACAAGTCTCAAAGTACCGAATGCATGAACTAGCATGAGATTTAAATACATCTCTAAGTGCCACCAACTAGGAGAGTACAAAAACAAGCACAAAATTATACTTCAAGCTACTTGTGTGTCTTGCTTCGAGTTCAAGAAAGAAGGCTTTCGAACACTTTCAACATGTGGTTTGGGAAGAAGGAAAACAAGAGTGATAAGTACAAGATTGTACTTAGTGAGATAGTATCTAGAACTAGTAAGTTATCAAGTTTTAGGGTCATTATTTCAAATATGATCTAACTAGGCCTTAATAAGGTTATAGCGAGTCTTAGTTAGCATTTCATGTACTATTCGAATGGTACAAGTACACAATGATCAGGAGATATATTTCAAGCATTTTCATCACTCAAGTCAAGTAAGAATCACTTAAACAAATATTAGGCAATCCCAAACAAGGTAATCATGCACATTCATTCGAATAGGGGTTCATTTTCACCATATTTTATCTTTCAAGACACTAGCAAACTCAAGTTATCATGTTCATCATCTCATTTATTTAAGTTCATTATTTTGCAAGCTTATTAACAAGAATTGATATTACACATGTTTCATTCAAGTTTAGCTTATCTTGTTCAAGCTCATTTAACATTGTTTTGCCTTGGCATTTAGTTATGTCTAGGTAATCAAGTCACCAACCAATTGTCGCCACAAACTGGTACATATAGTACCGATCAAGAGATTAAAACCAAGCAATCAGTCAAACCAGGCAATTAGTCAAACCAATCATTCAAGACAATTCTATAAACTCAAGCATATATATTCTATTACAAGCACCAAATCTGCCACTGCCAGGTAGCAAGCACATCCTTCACTTAAATGCTTGTATCTTTTAATCCGTACGTCAGAATTTAAATCCGTTTTCACCATTAGAAAGCTAACTTAATTATCTTTTCAACCATATATGCCTTGCATTTTTAGCTATTATAGTTCAATACAAATTTTAGTGCAAAGACATGTCAATTTACATTATCAATTCTGCCCAGTTTGCATTTTAGTGAGGAAATTAGTCCATTATGGGTGTTATATGATGCTTAAGTAAGTTTACTTGATGCTTATTTTCTGGAAACTATGAGATTATGATTAAGAGTTAGATACTATATGCTAATAACATGTAATTTTCTATGTAACTTGCAATGTTTGATTATTAATACATGGTTGGTGTTTGCTTAATCTAAAAGACAATGAATGTACTTGGTTGAATAGTTTGTCTTAGGTAGCACGACATGCTTTAGAGTCTAGAGCCCCTCTGATTTAGTACTTTGAGTACTCTCTATTTGGTGTCGATATCATTGTTTTGCCACAAGCTCTCTCTGATTTAGTACTTCAAGCTCATTTAACATTGTTTTGCCTTGGCATTTAGTTATGTCTAGGTAATCGAGTCACCAACCAACTGTCGTCACAAGCTGGTACATATAGTACCAGTCAAGAGATTAAAACCAAGCAATCAGTCAAACCAATCATTCAAGACAATTCTATAAACTCAAGCATATATATTCCATTACAAGCACCAAAACTGCGAATGCTAGGCAGCAAGCACATCCTTCACTTAAATGCTTATATCTTTTAATCCGTAGGTCAGAATTTAAATCCGTTTTCACCATCAGAAAGCTAACTTAATTATCTTTTCAACCATATATGCCTTGCATTTTCGCTATTATAGTTTAATACAGATTTTAGTGCAAAGACATGTCAATTTACATTATCAATTCTGCCCAGTTTCCATTTTAGTCCATTTTAGTGAGGAAATTAGTCCATTATGGGTGATATATGATGCTTAAGTAAGTTTACTTGATGCTTATATGCTGGAAACTATGAGATTATGATTAAGAGTTAGACATTATATGCTAATAACATGTAATGTGCTATGTAACTTGCAATGTTTGATTATTAATACATGATTGGTGTTTGCTTAATCTAAAAGACATTGAAAGTCCTTGGTTGAATAGTTGGTCTTAGGTAGCACGACATGCTTTAGAGTCTATAGCCCCTCTGATTTAGTACTTTGAGTACTCTTTGTTTTGGTGTCGATAGCACCTATTGAATTTGATGTCTTGTACATCCCTTGTTGACACTTCGGTTACCCTATGATAATGTATAAGGCACTTTGATACATTTATGTATCCTCTGATTTGATGTTGTGAGCATCCTCTTATTAGGCACTTTGTACCCATTGTGACTCGATTACCTAGTCGCACTAATCTACCAAGGCAAAACACTTAAAAATTCATGAATAAAACTTGTCTCACGTTCAATAAATTGTGTTATATTATGTATGAATGAGTGCAATTGGGAATGTGATCATAGATTGAATGATCAATCGAATATGTATAATATGCATAAGTAGTGCTTGGGTCAAGGCCTTAATTCGAATGAGACGTGAATGTGAACTATGTGAATGTTTGATCTTGATTGATCTATGTGGTTGATTTTAGAAATTTGTTTACATGAATATGTTATATGACTTATATGATTTGTTTGATCTTTGATATGATTGTGTTTGTATGTTCTTATGATTGCAAAAAGGTTAAGACTAACTAGGTGATACTCCATTGGATCGAAGCCTAGTTAGGTAATCTTGTCTAAAATAAATAATACACCTAATGAAATGAATGGATAGATAATACTTATAGGAACTACTTCACTAAGTACTTATAGTACTTATCACTCTTTTGTTTCCTTCTTCCCAAACCAACAAGACATCTCGTTCGAAAGCCAACTCTAATTTGATTCGAAGCCTTCACAACCCAAGACAAGTATGCCTTGTTTCATTATGCTAGTACTCCTGGTTGGTTGCTTAATGTCTTGTTTAGTCATCCAAGTTGCATGCATTTGGCTGATTTTACATATATATTTGTGGTGTGTATAAACTTAAATATGGTTGTTAATTTGTTAACTCCTTTCTAATGCTATGCCTTGTATATGTATTTATGAAGTTCAAAATGTTTCCTATATGTATGTGTAGTGTTCGAATGGTCTTATAGGAAGAGTGTCAAGTAAATGACTTATAAAAATGTGAATTTGTATCTAAATCTCTTGTAAGTAAAACTATTTCAATCGAATGAAATGAAATGTGAATGCTCATGCTTAGTTCGAATGCTTGTTCGAATAGGGTAGAATAAGGAAATGGATAGGAAGCATGTTTGTATGATGGTTGCTAATAAGTTTGACATACTTGATTGTTGTTTAAATGAGGAGCATGAATGGTCATCTTGTTCTGATAGTTTATGTGTTGGTTTTAGTAAGTAATCTTGTTTATTTGAAGGAAAATATGTTTAGCTGATTATGTTAGTAGCATGTAATACATGAATGTATAAAGATTTTTGTTAGCTCACCTTTTTGTTAAGTAACATTAAAAAGATCGAATTGTTTATTTGATTTATATCCTAATTATGTCTGCTGCGCGTCGTAACGCTCTTCGCTTCTAACCCAGGCGAAGGGTGTTACACATGTGTTCTCTTGTGAGATTTGTCGTGAGAACCATAGCTATGAAGATTGCCCACAACATGCAGAGAATGCGAGCTATGTAAGCAACATGAGCGGTAAAACTATGGGTACCTCTTACAAATATGAAATCTTGGGGTAATTCTAATTCTGCACAAAATTCAAGAGTATTCCGCTCTAGGAATAATTATTTTCAAGGAAACTCTAGTGTGCGACAAGGGAATTTCAGTTATCCACAACAACAGTTTACACCACAAGCCCCATTGCGGTCACAACAGAACAAGATGCAACCACAAATTCTTCTTCACAAACTTAGCAATTGCAGTATGACGCGCAATCACAGTATGGAACACCGTCTCAGATACAATCACAGACCAGTCACTATGCTCCATCATCTATATCTCATCCATTTGATCTTTTTGAGGAAATGATGTGAGAACACTTCTCTCTGATAGAAGATATAGTTCAAGGTCACTCTTCATCGATCCGTACTCTGGAAGCTCAACTGGGGCAATTGGCTACTGATATAAACTCTCGTCAACCGGACACACTTCCTAGTAACACTGAGAGTCCAGCAATCAAGGGTAAAGAACACTGCAAGGCTATTACTCTACGTGGTGGAAAGTAAACTATTGATTCGCCACAACAATCACCCATATCTACTCATGAGCGAGGGGAATCATCAAAAACTGATTCAATGTTGAAGCATGGAATGGAGGATGGCATAGCAGATCACGCTCCTTCAGTTATCATTCTGATACCACCAACTTTGCAATCTAAGTTGTCGGCGCAATTTCAAATGTCGACATAATCAACAAATACTCCATCTCCACCTTTTCCTCAGAGATTCAAGAAAACTGAGTCTAACAATCAATTTCAATTCTTTCAAGATACTTTGAAATAGCTTACAGTACAAATCCCCTTGATGGATGCTCTTACGCAGATTCCTAATTATGCAAAGTTAATGAAGGAAATCTTATCCAAGAAAAAAAAAGCTCAGTGATATAGAGACAATTGTGATCACAAAGGAGTGTTGTGCGCTCATATCAACCCCTCTAACAAGAAAAATGAAAGACCCTGACAGCTTCATCAATCCTTGTTCTATCGGAAATCATTACTTCAGCAAAGCTCTTTGTGATGTGGGGACCAGTATTAATCTAATGCCTTTATCAACTTTCCGAAAGTTAGGCATTGGAGAAATAAAACCCAATGCGGTCACATTGTAACTAGCAGACAAATCTTTGACTCATCTGAATGGACAAATTAAAGATGTGCTTGTTCGTTTGGATAAGTTCATATTCCCAGTAGATTTTATTATTCTTGATTGTGAGGAAAACAAGGATGTCCCTATTATTCTTGGCCAGACATTCTTAGCAACCGGGAATGCTATTATTGATGTATCAAAAGGAGAACTCACAATGTGGGTCGATAATGATCAAGTTACTTTTAGGATGTTTAATGCTGATCTTGGAAGGTATACAAAGGAATGTCATCATATTGATGTTCTTAACAATATCATCCAAGAAGACTTGAAGCATCGTAGTATACTCATTGCTGAGGACGTTGCACTAAAAACTGTAGAAGACGGTCTCCCACATTGTGATAGCATTGTTAAAGTGCTCATTATTGTTGTTCAACACGAATGACTGGTTGAATATTTAGATCTTGCACACCATACAATTCCTACTTTTAAACCATCGATTGAAAAAGCTCCTATTCTGGAACTGAAGCCATTACCAGCTAATCTCAAATATGTATTCCTTGGAGATGCGGACACACTTCCAGTTATTGTCTCTACAACTCTGTATGCAATTCAAGAAGTTATGTTGATAAATATTCTAAAGCGACACAAACGTGCTATTGCCTGGACCATTGCGGATATTAAAGGCATTAGCCCATCTCTGTGCATGCATAAAATCAAGCTGGATGATGATACCAAACAATCTATTGAGCCGCAACGCCGACTCAATGGAAGGATGAAAGAAGTGATCAAGAAAGAAATTATCAAATGGCTGAACGCAGGTATTATCTATGCCATTTCCGATAATGCATGGGTTAGTCCAGTCTACTGTGTTCCGAAGTGATGAATTGATTCTGACTCGCATTCCAACGAGTTGGTGGATTTGCATGTTTTACAGGAGGCTTAATGCGACCACAAGGAAAGATCACTTCCCTATTCCTTTTATTGATCAAATGCTTGATCGGCTTGCGGGTAAGGAGTATTATTGTTTTCTTGATGGGTATTTTGGTTACAATCAAATTGTTATTGCACCTGATGACCAAGAAAAGACTACGTTTACATGCTCATTCGGTACATTTGCCTTTCGTCACATGTCTTTTGGTCTTTGCAATGCACCAACCACATTTCAAATGTGCATGATGACAATTTTTTTAGATATGATTGACAATTCTCTAGAAATCTTTATGGATGATTTTTCAACGTATGAGAACGACTTCGACCATTGCGTCGACAATCTTGAAAGAGTATTGCAGCAATATGAAGACGTTATTCTTGTGTTGAGTTGGGAGAAATGTCATTTATGGTCACAGAGGGAATCGTGTTGGGCCATCGAATATCTAAAGCAGGAATTGAGGTCGATAATAAAGATTGCCTCCACCAACTAATGTAAAGGGCATTCTAAGTTTTTTGGGTCATGTTGGATTTTACAGAAGATTCATTCGTGATTTTTTAAAAATCACAAAATCGCTATGTTTATTGCTGGAGCAGAAGAGGAAATTTGTCTTTGATGATGCATGTCTGGATGCATTCAATAAAATTAAAATGCAGCTTGTGAACGCACCTATCGTCGTTGCACCCAAATAGGAGCAACCATTTGAACTCATGTGCGATGCCAGTAATTTCATTGTCGGGGCAGTATTAGGCCAAAGAAGAGACAAAGTATTTCGTGCAATCTATTACACTAGTAAGACTCTAATTGGAGCTCAAATTAATTATACTACTACTGAGAAAAAACTATTAGCAGTAATTTTTACTTTTGATAAGTTTTGTTCTTACTTTGTTGGTGCAAAAATTACAATATTTACTGCTCATTCTGCCCTGAGATACCCTTATCCTTCTATTCCTCATTTTGCCATAAAAAAACAGTTGTTCTGCAACTTTTGGATTGTTGTGATATCTTTATTTCATTGAGTTGACTTTTTTAGTAAATTTAAACTGGAGAATCTATATTCATATGTTTTGACTAATGGCATACTTTTTAGGTAGTTTTTATATTAATAGTCTTTAATCACAGTTTAATCCATATATATTACGGGTTTCCCGTACTCATGTCTGGATGTCCGGATATGTGTTAGACATAGGTATCAAACATCGGTGCTTCAAGAAAAATAAAGTCGGAATAACATAACTCAATACAGTCAAGTGATATCTGCTAACAAATTTCAGATAAGGGAAATTACTATCCAACTTTCTGATATACAGCAGGGAATAGGGAGTGCCTCTAAGGTCCAAGGTTAAAGATCAAAATTGTAGTCAGATGTAAAGAAATATGGATTAAGGAGTCTCAACATAGCAAGATGGTGTATCAATACTTGCCTGTTGTGTGATTTATGGCTAAATCTGTGTCTTGCATCATAGCCACAAACTCGCTGTAATCAATACGCCCATCCTGAGGAGAAGACATCAAGATAATCAATGTAAGTATGTAAAATCAATAGTATCTTTAACCAAGATAATTTTTTAAGTTAAAAATTCAGTTTGTTAGGTATTTACGTTATCCTGGTCGACTTCACGGATTACGTCTTCCAAGTGAACATCTTGCAAGCCAAACTGCTCACAGGCCTGTTCGAGCTCGTCCGGAGTGATGTAGCCACTCCCATCTTTGTCAAAGTAGTTGAAAGCTGCAAACAGATGATCCTCTTTTTGGATCTTGTTTAGATGAAGCATGGCCGCTATGAACTCGCTATAGTCTATAGTACCACTGTTATCAATATCTGCCTGCAGTTTTTAAAAGATAAACTATACCAAATCAGCAACAATGTTATACTTATTGCCAAGGTGCCTGGCTGGTCATTCTTACTCCATGCATATGCCAGTTGATCTCACATTTCAGATGATGAATGGAGAATGTAGTTTCAAATGTAGCAAAAAAACTTGTTGTTCGAACAACGTCAGCTATTCTCCTATATCTTTAAAAATCTAATTATCTGAAACAGGTATAGCACTTAATAATCAAACAGGAAAGGGACTGGGATTTGTGCAGTAAAAAGAGGCTTACCGCTTGCATTAACCCATTAATCTCAGAATCCTTGAGATTAGAACCTACTTTCTCCAAACCAATTTTGAGTTCCTCAAGAGTGATATGCCCACTATTATCTGCATCTATCATCTTAAACATTTCTTTCAGGCCTGCAATTTCCTCTTCTGATAGATTATCAGCAATAACCTAAATTGAAAAATACGAATTTTGATAAGAAATATATATATTCTTTTATATATTTATATAAAAAGATGTCATGACCCCTCGAAAACTAAATTACAGCTTGTTGCAGCAACTGCATGAATGAAAGCATTAAGCATCTAATTTGATAAAGATTCTTACTCTTTATCATTAAGAAGTTGCTTAGTCCATTCAACATGTTTCATTCATGCATGTTATTGGGGGATAAACACAACTCAATTTGAAAATTCTTCCACAACTACTATGAACTTCAGAACATGAATATCTGGGTACGAACTCTAATGGCAATTTTCTTCAGCTTGTTCATTGCAGAAAATTGCTTCAAACGGGACAGCACAGCAGAGTCGAGAGGTTTGTCTGGAGCAATACCATCCTCCTGAATCCAAGCGTGACCTGCCAAGATAGAGGAAGGTAAATAATCCGTTTACAGCAAAGAGACAGTTAATGCAATACATCTGTCATGAATTCTTTTGAACAATGATAAAATGCTTTCACATAGACAAAATAATTGGACATGAAAAGGTATTAGTATGATAAATCCAAGTGTTTAAAGTCCTTGGCTGATGTTGCAGAAAGGAGACACCAATCAAAATATGAATGGCAATTCTTCTTCTTAAGTACCTGAAATGAAATTCTCCACTGTCATCCAGATTCCTTGTGTTTCAGAATAGATTTAGCGTCTATTGTCACAAGGATGTTCACTCAAAGAAGAAATGTAAACCTATGCTGCTCTTACTTCATTTTCTAGAAGCACATGTGTACTACTGTCCTTCCAGCTTGTAGTTGATAGAATGGAATAATGTAAATCACACAATATTACTCTTTTTGGTCATTCTCCTTGAATATTGGGTCATAATCTACAATTTCCAATGAAGTAGTTTCGAATTGAACTTCTAAGATAAACCGGACAAATTACTTTCTTGTCTAAGCAAAACTTACAAGGTACCAGTTTCTAAGATGCCCCCATCTACGCGGTTCTTAAATGAACAATTATTCTTCCATTTCCATACAACATGCATTTCACTAAATGCATCCATTTTTAACCAAATCAAAGCTTGTTTCTGAAAAGTATATCCAATGTAACTCTCCTCTATGTGATGTTGCAAAGGATGAACATTCAGTTGAAACAAACAGAACAGCATCAAGACTTTCCAGATAAAATAATGGTCAAGTTGACCATCTGTGCTTAAATAATAGAATGGCTAGACAGGAAGATATATGCATACTCACAAAGAACTTCATAGGCTGTCAACCGCTTTTTAGGGTCCTTTACAAGCATTCGTTGAACCAAGTCCTTCGCACTGTTAGAGATACTAGGCCATGGCTCTGTAGTAAAGTCAGGTTTACCTCTCAAAACCTGCTCAAATATCCCTTGCTCTGATTCTGATAGGAAAAAAAAAGTTCGTACCAATAAATGAGACGTAATTCAACCGTGCCTGGAAGTATTTACCGATGTTTCAAACACAAGCAGCAAAACACTCACCATCCCAGAATGGAGGGACTCCACAAAGTAAAATATAAATGATCACTCCAACACTCCAAACATCACATTCTGGACCATAGTGCTTCAGCAACACTTCTGGAGCCACATAATAGGGACTTCCAACCATATCACTGAATATTTGACCTAGAGGAAAAGGGATTATGTCCCAGACAATTGAGTAGATTGACATATAAATTTTAATGAAATCTATTATAAAGATGACCGGCTCCGTGTAAATGAAGCCAATGATGAGACTGTGAACTGGCTAGACATGACAACACTCTAAAGATGATAAATGGTTATATTGCCATGTGTTGGACTAATCTATACAATTACTTCCTTATAGCCAAGAAAGGTGAAGGAGACATTGCACTAGCCACTAGCTCCTATCCACCCCTTTCTTTCTTTTCCTTCCCCTCTTTGCTTTCTTTGCTACAAGAAAATAAAAACTGCAAGGTCAATGTGATGTGCATTTCAAGATGGGTAATTATTTCTTTCTAAGTCTGTAATGAGTAGTCGCCATCAGGATTCCTGATGTTAGATGAATCTAAAATTAAATTATATACCAAAAGAAATTCCATAATTGCACACTTACAAGGACTGCATGTATTTCTCTGCAGTGATTAAGAATTTATTAACGGAATGAATATAACAGGATTTGTGACTATTAATCTAAGATAATACAAAATTCAATCAAACTGTCCGAGAAGATAACAAATTGTTAGTCAAGCATTCATCTAGCTGCTATTCATGCGCCTGAAAAATGATGTGTGGCAAGTGTTAGCCATGTTCATAACAGCAAAGTGGAACAAAAAAGATGAAACGGTTCCATCAGACACAATTTAATTAAAAGTTGCTAATTCTAAGGAGACTACACAATCCTCACTAATGAAGAAAAAGAAAATGTGACCACCAGGGAATACCTGGCTTGAAAAACATTGAAAGCCCGAAGTCGATTGTTTTAAGTGGTGCCTCCTCGTCCTGGTTAACGAATAGGAAATTTTCAGGCTTGAGGTCACGATGCATGACACCAAGAGAATGGCATGTTTGCACAACGCCAACGATTATCCTGGCAAGCGCGGCTGCCTTTCTCTCGGTATAATGCCCTCTCTGAATAATTCTATCAAAAAGCTCCCCACCAGCACAAAGCTCCATAACAACATAAACAGCCACAGCATCTTCATAAGCACCTATGATTTGTATCACATTTGGGTGACCTGCAAGATGGTGCATTATATGAATCTCTCTTCTAACATCATCCAGATCGTCATTCGAGGTCAGCTTCCTCTTGGCAATGGATTTGCAGGCATACTCTTTCCCAGTCCCTTTCTCCACACATAAATATGTGGTTCCGAATTGTCCTTGCCCTAACTTACGCCCCAAGCTAAATAGCTCCTTCATATTCCCAGTTTTCCTTCCCAGCACTGACTCCAGCTGCATGGTTGTCAACCTTTTCATATGCCTTGGCCTTTGGGGTTTCGGCTTACTTGGTTCTTCCTTCTTGGATTCCTCATTTGCGATTGCAACGGAACCAGCATTTCCTTCCAGCAACTGGTCCTCGATAGCCGGCCTTTGCCGCCAGACCGCCTGCGTGACAGATTGTAAAAATCCATTCGCGCCACCAGGATTATTTGGTGGTCCTGCACATGCGTTCCCCATCAAAATTTCCCAAATCTTCAGGTCCTTATAATTATCAACCCTCTCTTTTGAATTCCAACATCTGATAATTCCATTAACGAGCAAACAAAAATCGGAAAAGATCAAAGGCCTAGAACGAACCCCAGAGTCCAGCGTTTTTCCTGGTCCAAACAGCCTCTTCTAGGAAAACCTGCAAACGGCATGCACACACCAATCCACACTAATAGATCCCAGATCCTGATTTCCTTCACCAATCCAAAAGGGAAGCAAAGCTTTTGAATTTGTAATAAAAAAATCCCAAAAACGAAATTTAAATAGGTAACGGGGAAGAAATTCCTAAAGAGAAAATGAACAAGATAGGCAATGGAAGCTATAAGATAAGTTCACAGAGAGATCAATTTGCTTTGAATTTCGTCTCTTTTCAAACCAGATGCAGTAGACTTCCACATCCAGGTTATTTGATGAAGAAACAGAAAAATAAAACGATGGCTAAAATTTCATAATTACATTGAAAAACATATTATTACATTTTGTAATTATTGGAATTAACATTTAAAAAAAAAAGTGTTTTTCCACTTTCCATGGATTCCGTTACAGTGGTAATTAACTGGTTTTGTTGTATGCATTGCAATTTGCATGGATTAGTTCTTAGGATTCACACGTCATCATATCATATACATGTATTTTTCATTGCATTTGTTATAGAAATATTTTTGAGGGTCGGCACATGGTTCTTTAAGTTTTCATGAACATGTTCGGTTAGCATTTACGAACATATTCGTTTATCATTCGCGAACATGTTCATTTATATATTCCCGAACATAATAAGCGACTAGGTGCAAATAAATTAACAATGCGTATTTACAACAGTGTAAATAAGTTATCAATGCAAACACTAGTGAATTAGAAACCAACAATGTAAATAACTTGTTCACCCTAATTATGTGGTGGATCTGCCAATGTGGTTAATATGTATATAATTTAAGTTTATTTAAAAAGCATAAAACAATGTCTTATGTTACAAGTTACAAAGACAGACATGTATAACATTTTCGTGATGTGGATAATTTTATGCAAATATTTGTTTTCCCCATGTTGTGGGGATTGAGTACAATCCTACATAATAAATGAGGCGAAAGCATATCATTCACGCTAGCTATAAAAACACATTAGTGAATTAGAAATCTTCAAATTACAATTTACAAAGCAATGTGATATATAATATTTACAAGACTACAACAAACTCGAAACAACCCAATTTGTACCTATTACCAATTTATATGGGTGTGAATGAATAGAGCGTTAGACAAACTATTTGTGAATCGTTCGTATAACATTCGTTTATTAAGCTAAATAAACGAGTATGAACAAAAAATTTATGTTCGTTTAATAAACAAACGAAGACGAACAAAGGTGCGTTTGGTTATCATCAAGTATCTGAATCACTCATTCCGACTGACCATCAGTCAAAATTCACACTTGCTTAATTTGGCGAACAATTGCTTTTCTTTCAAATCCTGCAGAACGATTCGTAAATGTCTATCATGATCATTCTTGGTACAAAAGTACACTAGAATGTCTTCAATAGAACACTACCACAAATTGATCCAAGTACTCATGGAATATTCAGTTCATCATGTACATGAATGCAACAAGGGCATTTTTTAAACCAAATGGCATGACCATGAACTCATAATAAACATAATGGGACCGAAACACAGTCTTCAGCACATCATAAACCTTCAATTGATAATATCCTGATCGTAAATCAATCATTGAAAATACACTCACAACACGGAATTAGTTAAAATAAATCGACGCTCCCCAAGGTGAAACACTCGGTCGAATAAATCCACTGTCTAACAATTCCTGAAGTTGAGTCTTGAACTCTTTCAACTCCTTAGGTGTCAAGCGATACGATGCAATGGACACAAGAGTCGTGCCAATGTAAATCTCAATACTAAACTCAACTTCTCGATCATGAGTCAATCCAGGTAATTCCTTCGGAAGCACTTCGGGAAAATCTCTAACAGTACTAATATCTTGAACCCAAACACCCTTTCTCCTTGGATCATCACGTAGGCTAAATAATCTTCGAGACCCAAGCTCAACATCTTTTCAACCTTAATTGTTGAAATCAAATTGGACATAAAACATGTCCTTCCTCCAACAAGCTCTACCACATAGTCATCGCCAAGTTTCAAAGATATCCACTTCAACTCAAAATATACTATAGCTCAATGCTCTATCAACCAATCTACTCTAAGGATAACATCGAATCCATAGAAAGATAACTCCATTAGGTTTACTAGAAATTTGTGACCTTGAATTTCCAACGAACATCTCCGATATAACCGATTCACTATCATAGTCTCGACCAACGAACTCGTAACAATGACTTCTGAAATAATAAGTCTCATTACAAATATCTAATGCATACGCATCATTCAAAGTATATGAATGCGTAGAATCAAAATCAACCAAGTGATAACAAATGAATGAATTGCATAATACTCTTTCATCTCCATATTCTAAAATATGGGTTCCAGAATTTCCCTGTGCACTCTGATTTCCAAAATGTAGATTGACAAAACCTTATGTGTAATCCTTACCTTGAACTATCTTCATGGGAATGACATTAGGGTGATGATCGCTTTTCTCCCTAACACCCAACATTACTAGGTCAAGTTTCAATCTTAAACCTCAATTCTTCGCCCTGAGCGTGTATCATGAACTTACCATTCTACCCATTTTAGAATTAACACATGATATCTAATCGAAGTTTCCTCGAGCAAATTCTCGAGTGAAGCACATTAATCTTGTTATTTCTATCAAGGTCGTGACACCTTATGGTGTACTCAATTCTATCCATAAATATTGCACGTATTTCTTAAAACACACATTCCATACTTGTAACATCAATGGTTATAACCATTTTCGATGTTTTTGAAACGGTGAACTAAAGTCCTTATACACTTATTGTAAAACCAATGTTTGATTTTGATATAACAAATAGTCTAAGGAGCAAATTGCAAAGTAAATAAATTTTTTAGTACTTAAAAGACTCACATTTAACAAGTATATTTTAGACTTAAAATGTTTTAAAGTCAAAACTTAAACCCCATAAAATTTTCTAAGTGTTTCAAAGTCAAATTGCACAAAATCGCCCAAGAGTTTCGAAACGCCCCCAAGGTGTCTCGATACGGCTTGATTTTAAGAGCTTATTGGAAAATTCCATTTCGATACGGAATTACCTGTTTCGAGACAAGCGTTTTGATACGACATTGCCCGTTTCGATACGACCTTCATCTAGGCTTTAATATTTTAAATAGTGTTTCGATACGGCCTTGTCCGTTTCGATACCAGGGGTTAAGATTTTTCAAATCTAAGCATTTAATGATATAGCCGTTACTCGTCAGCTATTAGAATCTGAAAAATATTTAAATTTTTGTTACTTGTTTCGATACACCCCTAGGGTGTTTTGATACAAGTTTTGACAGATCCAATTGTGAGCTATACCATTTCGATACGGCTTGTAGTCATTTCGATACGGCCCCTAACTATTTCGATACGCCTTCAAGCGTTTCGAAACACCCTATTTATTACACACAATGACTCTTTCTATGTTGAGACAGGTATCGATACGAGCCCGTTGTAAAGTGTCCAAAAGTCATATATTTCATACACTTTCCAACTCTTATTATGACTGTTTTTAAGCATATTTTAGGCATAAGTAGGTTCATGCATAACATTTTACAGTATTTCATTGTTCTGCCTTACTCTATAACTTATCATTTATTTGGTGAACAAGAGATATTGTTTTAGTGTATTCTTGTATGTAGGTACTAATAGTTGAACAAGGGAACCGAGGAACAGAGACACAATGCTGAGGAGCAAACCCAAGAGATGTACTAAAGCAGTTCCAGCTGAAGACAAGTTGCTGCCAAGCACCTGCTGAGTAGAGTTGCCGCCGACCTTGCTGCCCTCGGCAGCTGACTAAGGAAGTTAGGAGAACTGGAGCGCGATTTGTAGAGCAAAAACTCCTAAATCTATCGCCGGCGTTCATATGATTTTCCGACATCTGTAGTAGCGGCTAGGGCTGCCGAAGCGAAATTCCCAAGTTTACGTGCAAGCTAAGGCAAATGAGGATGAGAGTATATTCCAAGCAAAAAAAGTCGGCATTTAAATCCATATTAAAGAAGGAAAGATACTTTAGAGGACTTCTATTTCAAGGAGGACTTAACCTAGTCTTAAGTCTATAAATACCCATTGTACTTCTAGTTTAAATCATCCTAGGTTTTCTATAGACTCTTCTTGTGTTCTTCACTGCCGCCATGTTCTAAATTCTATTTGGGTTAGGATTATGTTGTAACTAGAGTGAAAAGGTTGTTTTAGGTTTTTGAGTTATTTCTTCAATAAAATATTCCAAGTTTACTTAATCCATTTCTCTTCATTGTTTCAATCTTTCTACACCAGTCGTTTGAGAGAATCTATTTGTCGGGCACGAAAGTGCAAGGCTCACAAAAGGGTTACGTATGGTCACAACGTGTTGAGGCATGACTAACTTGGTTCCACACTAGTCCACAAGTTTCAGCGGCTAAAAGGGATCACTAACCAAGTTGACTAACTTGGTTCCACACTATTCCTCAAGTTAGTAATCTCGAGCATACTAACCTATAAATAGGAGGGATCACTGTCGACTATCCTATCGAACTTGGAGTATCTGCCAGACTTGCCACCAGGACGTCTTTCCATTCCACCTACCGAGACAATACACACCCCTGTAGTGGCAGTGACCTACTGCGGCCGCGTGACAGGGTCGTAGTTTGCCGCCCACCATACCCTCCGAGGCAGCATATCGTGGCAGCACAGAATAACTCATACATATTACAATGCAGTTTTCACACTAAGTGGCAGCATAACCATGCCCGTTCTATCAACATAATTCACCTTTTCTTTAATATTTTTTCTTTTATTTACTTTTCTATCCCAATCAATCATTCACTTGTGCTTTTACTTTACCATCGTGCAGGAACTACGAAACGAGACAAGATGTCTAGTCCTCGTGGGATTCGACATCTTATATACTATAACTTGACATGAGTGTGCACTTGTGCTCTTACAAAAAGGGAACACCTACATGCCCTACAAGTTTTTTGGCGCCGTTTCCAGGGATTGGTAACAACGAATTTCGTTTTTCAATTCCTGCACCTTTTTATTTTATTTTTATTTTTAATCGAAAAAAAAATTTACCGTGTCCTTTGCAAGTGTATGACCAGGGTTAACCCTAAAAGAAAATTTCATTATTTACGACGATCTCGAGCGTGAAACTAGAAGAATTAAGAGGGATCTCAGGGAAATCTTAAAGAACAAAGACAAAGGCAAGGAAAAGGAAAAGACCATGGTAAACGAGGACCCCCCAATTGATGCCATCAATGGCAGGGGCGGGCAGCATGACTTGCCGCCTAGAAGACCACAAGAACAGCGGAAGCAGGATCCCCCTGATCCACCCCAAGTGCGGACAACTAGGGACTATCTTAAACATGACTTCCAAAGGTTCGAGCCAATAGTGACGGAACCGGAAATAAGGGCGGACCATTTTGAACTAAAGCTCGTCATGTTCAACTTGATAAACACATTAGGGCACTTCGGAGGGACTGCAACAGAAGATACTCGACAACATTTACAAGGATTTCTGGACATTTGTCGAGCATTCAAGATATATGGGGTACACCAGGACGTATTATGGCTAAGGCTATTTCCCTATTCACTGAGGGATAGAGCGAAACAATGGTTGAATAACCAGCCAGCCGGATCTTTCAATTCATGGGCGGAGCTCTGCAAGGACTTTCTAGACCGATTCAGCCCATCCAGCGTCACCGATAGGCTGCGGAATGAGATCACAACCTTTAGACAAGGGGATGATGAGCTGATGTACGAGGCACGGGAGTGGTACCAACAAATGCTGAACAAATGTCTGTTTCACGGTCTACCGGCTTGGACTCAGGTATCTAGATTTTACAATGGGGTTAACTAACCAACTCGGATGATGATAGATGCCTCGGTCAACGAGATCATCCTAGACAGACCTCCAGAGGAAGCACTACGGCTGATAAACATGGCAGCTAAAAATGATTATAAATACCTGACAGCCCACCGAGGCGGCATAAGGCGGCTAGCTACTGTAAATGAGGTAGAAGCCTCAGAATCTGTTAATGCCCGGCTCGACACTCTGACGGAGCTGGTGATGAAGATGGTGCAATCCCCAGGGAAGGTTCATGAAGTAAAAGTTGTTGAGCCCTTCTGTGGCGAATGTGGCGGCAACCACGATTCCTCTGACTGCACTGCATCTGCAAACTACATGGGAGGATATGAGAGGAATAGTAGGCCTGCCCAGAACACCTATAATCCTAACTGGAGAAACCATCCAAACTTCTCCTGGAGCAACCCAAAGATAGCAGCAAATCCACAACAGCTACAGGGAGGCTACCAGCAGAATCAGTCCCGGCAGCAGACTCAGCAGCCAAACACAATAATTCACTAGAAGCAACTCTGCAAACCTTTATGAAACAAACTGGTGAATTTATTGTTTATACAAATAAATTTATTGAGAAAACTGAGTCTTTTATGGACAGGACGTAGATGAAGATGAACAACAAAGAGGCTACCATTAAGAACCTGGAGACCCAATTTGGGAAGTTCACCGAAATCTACCACAACTGGACTATGGGAGCATCATCCAGCAGCCCGCCAGAAGCAGCCAAGCCCACTTATGAACATTGCAAGGCTATATCTACAAGAAGTGGGAAGCAACTAGATGAACCAAGAATGGTAAAACAGCCAGAAACTCAGCCAGAACAGACAAGTAAACTTGCCCCAGCAACATCGATATTAGCCGCCCCAGCAACGACACATACTCCAGCTGCCCCAGCAGCAAAACATAAAAGTGGCCCTGAGAAGGATAATCCTCCCCGGACTAAGCCCCTAAGCAAAGAGCAAATAGTGGACATCCACGTGCCAGCACCATTTCCCCAAAAGCTCAAGCAACAGCAACATGAGCATCAATTCAGGAAATTCCTGGATATTTTGAAACAAGTGCATATTAATATTCCTCTGATAGAAGCCATACAAAGCATGCCAAACTATGAAGCATCTCAGAGACATGGTTTCTAAGAAGAAGAGGATATGGGAATTCGAGACGGTGGTCGTCACTAAAGAGTGCATGGCTATGTTGCATAACAAGCTGCCGCCCAAGCAGACAGACCCGGGAAACTTTGTTATACCATGCAGACTAGGCAGCAAGCACGAGACTAGAGCCCTGTGTGATCTGGGAGCCAGCATCAACCTGATGCCAAAGGCTGTCTTCGACAAACTAGGTATTGGACCTGCCAAACCAACCTTCGTCATGCTTAAACTTGCTGATCACTCATTTGTGCAACCGGAGGGAAAGATTGAAGACATACTGGTAAAGGTGGGCAACCTAATTCTCCCTGTCGACTTGCTCATCCTCGATTGTGAGGCCGACGAGAAAGCCCCTATCATTCTTGGGCAACCCTTCTTGGCCACGGGAAGAACGTTGATAGATGTGGAACTTGGAGAGCTGATAATAAGGGTAGAGGATCAGAGCATAAGGATGAACGTGCTTCAACCCTTAGAGGAAGGAAAGGAATGCCCAGATGCAACAGCTGCTAAGATCGATGTGGAAACAAGACAGGGTAGCAGCTGTCGCAACAGACCTAGGGGCAGATTGAAGGACCTTATTACACAGCATCTGAAAGAACAAGAGGACCCCCCAAGAGGGGAGAAAAAGCTAAACCACCTCAGGAAGTGGTTATGTCTAGGAGTTGCACCCAAATGCACTTCAACATAACTTAATTTTTATTTTATTTTTATTTTTATGCATTAGGATTAGAGTTTATTTTGTTTTAGGATTAGATTAATTTTTAGCATTTTATTTATCAGAAGTCATTTAATTATTTTTATTTTTATTTCGATTTTTATTTTTATTTTAGGATCAAGAATAAAAGAGTATGATTACAAAGGAAGACCAGCAAGAAGCCCGCCCATCATCCTGTTGAGTCAGCAGCCAGCGCAACAAACCGTAACGGCTAGTTGACCGCCAACGGCTCCGAAAATAACGGGCAGAAAAATCTGTAACGTGCGCTAGGAAATTGGACCGTTGATCATTTAATGTCGCCCCGACACTTCTCGGCAGCTCTTATATAAACCACTCACTCACTTCATTTTACTTTACTTCCATCTTTTTGCTAGCTTCTATCTTATTCTCCTGCTCTCTCTCATAATATTTCCTTTCTATTTTCAGTTAGAATACAACCGTTCACATGGCCTCAACATCAACCCAAAAGCCCATCTATACAAGGTTTTGCTTCAAGGCGGACGAGGAGAGATATAGAGAAAAATTCTCCAAGCAGGCTGTTTGGGAGGAACAAGGCTTCCATTACACGAAGCAAACGGGAGACCGTGGTCTTGAGCCCTCCTTTTTCTGAACAATCCACTACAAGGGATGGGTGATGTTCGCTCAGCAGCCTGACTATAGAGAAGATTGAGCAGCCGCCGCCAGAACCACAAACAGCAGTTGTAGCAGCAATAGCAGCCATCCCAATGGCATTATCCCTCCGGCAGCACCCTCAGAGGAAGTAACAAGGAAGAGGAAGCGTCACATAATAGCCGAAGAACCTGTGGACCTCGAGATCGAGTTAGAAGGAAGCGATGCATCTCTTGTCGTTCCCCCTGCCGAGCCTCCAGAAGAGCCATAGCATACGCTGAAGAGAGTCCAGCCGCCGCGGAAGATAAAGACTTCACCTGCTAGAACCGCCACCGAGGCATCTGCCAGCCGCCGCTTCGTCATCCAAACATCCTCCTCCTCCTCAGCTAACTAGAATCTAGCCTCCTCTCAACCCTTAGCAAACTTTTAATTTATTTTCTTTTCTTTTATTTTTATTGTTTCCTTTGACATGTATGTTTTATTTCCTTAACCTTTTTGTTTTGTGCATTGAGGGCAATGCCCATCTCAAGTTTGGGGGGGATAGCTCTCGCATCATTTGTAGGCATTCTTAGTTGCATATAGGTTGCACTGTACTTGCCTTAGTAATAATTGGAAAAGGAAAGTTTGTTATGACTTGTGCCTATGATAGAATAGCCGATTAATTTATTTTCGCACCTAATTAAAAATTGAACTTAATCTTGGGAAAAGGCATGAAATATGACAGATTTTTTTTCTTCTTTTTGCCTGAAAATGTTAAACATCTCTGTTACTTGCTGAATGAGTTAGAATATTTGATAAACACTGCCTGTTTGTTTTCTTTGCAAAATTCTAACGATAATTGCAGGTAGCTGCCGAGGTAGGCAAAAGACACAGAAAAATGTAGAACTGCCAAGGCAACAAAATCAGAAACAAAGAAAAGTGTTGTGTTACCCTAAAGGTGCCCGCAATAGGCTCTAGGAAGAATCATGTGCGAGGACACTCTGCTGCTATCAAAATCCATGAATATGAAAGCTTAAAAGTGACGGACAAATTAGAATGAGAGAATGAAAGCCTTCACAGGATGACTATACTCCAAGGATTCGGGGTTTTGTAGTTTTCTCCTATCTAAACGTCAGACCTGGAAGAGTAGTTGTGATAAGCTGAAGCCCTCACTGCCTTGATTAAAAATAATAATGTGTTGAAATTGTGTTGCCTCGGCAGCAATCTTTAAATTACAGAGTATCTTTGTTTAATTATTTATTTTGCATATTCAGCTTGTTTTCAGATATGCAAACATAACACATGCATGAGAAATTTAGTTCTGAGTTATTTTCTCGCTTATTTCCCTTCACTAAGTTTTATATATAGGTGCAACGGTCTTGAGGGAGTAAATCAGGTTAAAAACAAGTTTTTCTTTCTGACTATTATTAGAGCAAGTACTTTAGGTTGCATTACTTGAGGACAAGCAATAGTTCGAGTTTGGGGGTGTGTAAAGTGTCCAAAAGTCCTATATTTCATACACTTTCCAACTCTTATTATGACTGTTTTAAGCACATTTTAGGCATAAGTAGGTTCATGCATATCATTTTACAATATTTCATTGTTCTGCCTTACTCTATAACTTATCATTTATTTGGTGAACAAGAGATACTGTTTTAGTGTATTCTTGTATGTAGGTACTAACAGCTGAATGAGGGAACCGAGGAAAGGAGGACACAATGCTGAGGAGCAAACCCAAGAGCTATACTAAAGCAGTTTCAGGTGAAGACAAGTTGTTGCCAAGCACCTGCCGAGTAGAGTTGCCGCCGAAATTGCTGCCCTCGGCAGCTGACTAAGGAAGTTGGAGAACTGGAGCGTGATTTGTAGAGCAAAAACTCCTAAACCTATCACCGGCGTTCATATGATTTTCCGACATCTGTAGCAGTGGCTAGGGCTGCCGAAGCGAAATTCCCAAGTTTACGTGCGGGCTAAGGCAAACGAGGAAGTGTCCATATTCCAAGCAAAGAAGTCGGCATTTAAAGATATTTAAAGAAGGAAAGCTACTTTAGAGGACTTCTACTTCAAGGAGGACTTAACCTAGTCTTAAGTCTATAAATACCCATTGTACTTCTAGTTTAAATCATCCTAGGTTTTCTATAGACTTTTCTTGTGTTCTTCACTGCCGCCAAGTTCTAAATTCTATTTGGGTTAAGGTTATGTTGTAACTAGAGTGAAACAGTTGTTTTAGGTTTTTGAGTTATTTCTTCAATAAAAATATTCCAAGTTTACTTAATCCATTGTTCTTCATTCTTTCTACACCAGTCGTTTGAGAGAATCTATTTGTCGGGCACGAAAGTGCAAGGCTCACGAAAGGGTTAAGTACAGTCACAACGTGTTGAGGTGTGACTAACTTGGTTCCACACTAGTCCACAAGTTTTAGCAGCTAAAAGAGATCACTAACAGAGTGGACTAACTTGGTTCCACACTAGTCCTCAAGTTAGCAATCTCGAGCATCTTAACCTAGAAATAGGAGGGATCACTGTCGACTATCCTGCCAAAATTGGAGTATCTGCCAGACTTGCCGCCAGGACATCTTTCCATTCCACATGCCGAGACAGTACACACCCCTGCAGTGGCAGTGACCAACTGCGGCCGCGTGACAGGGTCGTTGTTTGCCGCCCACCATACCCGCCGAGGCAGCATATCGTGGCAACACAAAATAACTCATACCTATTACAATGCAGTTTTCACACTAAGTGGCAGCATAACCCTGCCCGTTCTATCAACATGATTCACCTCTTGTTCATTATTTATGCTTTTATTTACTTTTCTATCTCAATCAATCATTCAAGTGTGCTTTTACTTTACCATCGTGTAGGAACTACGAAATGAGACATGTTGTCCAGTCCTCGTGGGATTCGACATCTTATATACTATAACTTGACAGGAGTGTGCACTTGCGCTCTTACAAAAAGGGAACACCTACACGCCCTACACCCATGTGTTTCGAAATAGCCTGTTGCAGAAGTAAATTAATGGTGGGAAATAAATGCTCCAACGTCTCTATTTATGACCTCAATCGCCTAAACGGCTAAAAATCAATGAGAAGGTATAAAATCAAGTCTCCAAAGCACCAGAAACAACCATTGAACCTTCTTGCAACATCCAAGCTATATTCCAAACCCCTATGCTTAATAGAGCCAAATCTTGTACCCAACTTGTTGTAATTCCTATTGTCAATCTTTAGTTCAAGTTTGGGAGGGTGTTTGTTTGTAATTGGGTAAAATATTCAGTCTTGTGAGAGATATTTTCTTTTGCCGAATTCTTCTTTGTAAAAAGAGTCTTTTGGGTCAATCTTTGGGTAGAAAAGATTGACCGATTGTAAAGGTTACCTCTTAAGCTTAAAAGGGGAAGAACATCTAGTGAAAGTTGTTGAAAATCCTTAGTGGGAGCTAAGGTTGAGGATGTAGAGCTTGTTAGAAGCTTGAACCACTCTAAATTGCCTTGTCCTCCATTTTTCAATTTCTATTTTACTCCCTTAATTTTTAAATAGCCAATTCACCCCCTCTTGGCCAAATAACATCAAATTGATCCACTCAACAATGGTATCAAAGCTTACCTCTTTGAAGGCTTCACATCCACAAGAGAAGATCATAGGAGAGTGTTGATCAACATCCAATCAAAGCCATGACTTCTACCTCCGGGCCAAACTTGTTCGAGTCTCAATCCATCACTAAACCACCATTCTTCAATGGGGATAACTACCCCTATTGGAAGAATCGAATGAGGCTTTTCATCAAGTCTACCGACTATGTTTTTTTGGATGTAGTGGAAGAAGGACCGACAATTCCAATGAAAGGAAACGATGAAAGGGCACTTGTTCCAAAGTCCGAGGTGGAGATGACCGATGAAGATCAAAGAAGACTCCAAGTCAATGACAAGGCTCTTCACATTCTATTTTGTGCACTCGGACCCAACATGTATGCCAAAATGTCATCGTGCACAAGTGAAAAGGAGGTGTGGGACAAGTTAGAGACCACATACGAAGGGACCAATGACGTGAAGGAGACCAAGATTGGGATCCTCAATTTAAGCTACGAGAACTTCAAGATGGAACCGGATGATAGCATCTCCAAAATGTTTGATCGGTTCTCAGTGATCGTAAAGGGTCTCAAGGGCTTCTGTGAGATCATTCCCAAAGACAAGCTTTGTAACGCCTCGGTTTTGGGCCTAGGAGTTTGTAGGTTAGGTTTAGGGTCCGTTGGACCGAGGCTAGAGATTTGGGTTAGTTCGGGATTGGTTTACGAAAAACCTAGTTCAAGAAGTAATAAAAATATAAGAAAAATGCTAAAATCCTTTTTAAATGTATATAAGGATTTGGTGAAGTCAATTTTGGAAAATGACATTTGGAAGGTGGACATTTCGGTTTAGTGACTAAATCGTAAAAATGGAAAAATTGTTTTTAATGGATATTTTGTAAAAGAGCCAAAACTTAGAATCTATAGGGAGCTAAAGTAATTGTAATAAGATATTCCTTTAATTTGACATGTTTTAAATGTGTTTAATTAAAAAGATCAAAAGTGTTTTGATTAAAAAGGGAATTAAGCTTTACAAACTTATTTTGATGTAACTTCCATTTTCTCTCTTTTCTTATCAGCCAACCACCCATTTTCTTGCAAAACTTCCAGAGAACTTTTCCTTTTCCTTTTACTTTGATTTCCAAATGATTTCCATGGAGTTTCCTTAATTTGTTTCAATGGATTCTTCAAGATTTTCAATCAAATCGTGTAAATTGAAGGAATAACAAGGGATTAGAGGTAATTTTTGTGCTTCTCCTCTAATCAAGGTTCTTTAATGAAATTCCCAAGTATTTGGATCTTTAATTGTTTTTCTTAACAAGGTTTTGTGTAAATGGCTAAATCAAGCTTTAAAAGATGATTTTGTGTAATTTTCATAATGGATCTGTTTTGGCTGATTTATGATTGATTTTAATCATATTTTTGAAGTTTATTAATGTTGAGACTGAGGTTTAAGCATGGTAATCTCGAAACTATTTGGATCTCTAGTTGATTAGGTTGTTAGAATTGGTTTTTTGTGGTGTTAATGTGATTTTGGGGATGTTGGAGGTATAAGGTTGTTAATAGGTTGATTTTGGATGTTAATCAATGTTAATAAATGGTTGTAAGTGTTAGGTTTTGGCTGAGTTGAGTTTGTAGAGTAATTGATGGTGTTTCGATTGTTTTAGATGGGCGTTTTGGTGGTTTGGGGCAGAGCAACGTGGTATTATTTCTTGCTGGAGTTTTTAATGCATTGAGATGCATTAATCTTCTGTTCTAATGTGGTTAAAACAAGGGAGAACACTTCGGAAGCAACCAGTGAGGTTTCGGGAGCATGAGACGCTTTGTTTCGCGTTGGCTAATCAAGGTTTCGCGAGTCGGTGAGTGAGAATGTGGATTTCAGCTTTGAAATGATATAAATGTGGTTTTGGGAACTTAGATGTAAGCTTGAAACGCTTGTCTAAGTTTGGAAGTAAGTATAAGGAATCTCTCTCTCGATTGTACTATTTACGAAATGGTTTTTATGCACTTGGTTTTGAATACATGTTTACCTACTGTTAAAGCATGATTATAGCATGTGGTTTGCTGTTTTTAATGTTGAAATGATGAAGGATGCAAATGGTAAGTGATCCTTGTAAGTATATGTTTTATACTTGAGATTTAAAGCATGGTTTAATGCTTTGGAAAATGATTTATTGATGATGCTTTGAAAACAATGAGGTATGTGGTTAAATGTGATCTATATTGGCAAGTGATGTTGTAAAAATAGTTTATAAAGGAAATCGGATATAGTAAGCCGGCTCTAAGATTGAGTGCACTATAAACAAGTCACTTTGGGTGTTGAGGGGTTTATACGGTGTACTGAATACTCCATCCAAGTACACTAACGATTGAGGTATGTGTATGTGGTGTCCCGTCTCTCATTAGTGGGGTTATACATCTACCGATGAGTGGTGTTGAGGGTTTATACAGTGTACCAAATACTCCACCACGGGTGTCACAACGGTGGAGGGTAGCTCCCATGTGTGAACCTTGAGATGCCGATGAGAATGTATGAAGTGTTGGGACAACACTTGTGTTACCCCCCTTGATCCGGTCTGGACGATAGACCGAACCAAACAAGTCACACGGGGAATATTGAAGTAAACTGGGAAATTTACTCCAATAAACAATCTTACTTTTTTCTTGTGTAGATTCTCATTAGTATCCTAAGTGTTTAACATCGCAACGGAACATTCATAACTCAATCAGACATCAATTTGGGACTCGATTGCATTCAATTACAATTTAGGGACCATTTTGTAATTTTACAAAATTATAGGGACTTATGCCTTTTTTATGTTACCAACCTTTAATTGGTCACATTACATGCATCTCTGTCAAAAATCAGCTCCAAGAAACCATCCAAACTCATTTAATTGCATCCACAACATTCAGGGACCAAAATGCAAAAAATAAAAACTTCAGAATATTCCAACAACTAACTTATCAGCTGGCCGTTTCGGTACAGGTTAGCCCTGTATCGAAACATGTGTACCGAAACTGGTTCAAAGGGCTCGGAACATGGGCCTGTATCGATACACCTTTTGAGG
This sequence comes from Hibiscus tridactylites, assembly GCA_958450335.1. NCBI lineage: Eukaryota > Viridiplantae > Streptophyta > Magnoliopsida > Malvales > Malvaceae > Hibiscus > Hibiscus tridactylites. The sequence goes on along the minus strand of OY288267.1, from coordinate 57,110,696 downwards.
TGTTTCGGAATAGAGGTTTTTAGTGGCAAAACGTACCGAAACAGACCTCCCTGTTTTGAAACCCTTAGGTCATTTCAGGCTCATTGTTTCGGTACAGGCTCGAGTGTACCGAAAAACATGGGCCTGTAATGAAACTTTTTGCTGGTTTTTCACACTTTAATCCATACTAAACCATTTCAACATGCTTCCAACATGCATACAACATATTTAAACATCAATCCCCAACCATTCATGGCATATTCAACAATAAATTATGGCAATTTGCATCAAAGGTAAACTATAGGCATGCAACCTAGCAAACAAACAAAACAAGATACCAAAATGCATAACCAAAAGCCATTTACAAGTCTAAAACAACAATGAACACTTGCTCAAACAGGGAGTTTACACAAATCTCCCAAAAACAAAACGGATCCCTCATTGCCCTTTTTACGTATAGTGTAAACTGAAACATACATACTCAAAAGAAGTCTCTTGTGATCCCTTGCTCCACGATGCCTCCAAAACCTTAATTATCTGCATTGACGGACAAAAGTAGAGCGTAAGAACACAAGGCTTAGTGAGGAGTGCTCAAAAATAGAACACCATCAATGCATTAAAACCATTTTCCAAGAACACGTTGAAATTTCATTTCAAATGCCTCAATACATCGTTTGAAAACCATCATGCCTTCAAAACCATGCACTTACCTGAATAAAAAATCAGCATATAAACCTCAACAACACGTATTATGATCTCAACAATAAAAACCTCTTTTTCAACACTCAATTTAAGCCTTCCCGTACATAGCCAACAAATGCAAAGCTTAAAGAGTAAAACATGCATTTTACACATTATGCATCATAGACCAAACCATAATACATCATCAATTATATTGGCTCACAAGTGATCATTAACAAGCTCATTTCTCAAAACCACATCGGATACGCGGATTCTCAAGTGTTGTCCCAACACTTCATACATTCTCACCGGAATCTCAAGGTTCACACACGGGAGCTACCGTCCACCGTTGTAACACTCGTGGTGGAGTATTCGGTACACTATATAAACCCCTCAACACCACTCATCGGTAGATGTATAATCCCACTAACGAGAGATAGGACACCAATCATTTTCCCTCGTTAGGGTATAGGGATGGAGTATTCGGTACACCGTATAAACCCCTAAACATCCAAGGTGACTTGTTTATAGTGCACTCAATCCTATAGCCGACTAACTATATCCGATTTCATTTATAAACCAATTTCACAACATCACTTGCCAATATAATTCGCATTTAGCATAAACCTCACTGTTTTCAAAGCATTACCAATAAACCACATTTCCAAGCATCAAATAGTGCTTCATAATACAAGTATAAGCATATACTTACAAGGATCACTTACCATATGCATCCTTCATCAATATAACATTAAAAACAGTAAATCGCTTACTTCAAATCATGCTTTAAACAGTAGGTAACATGCATTTAAAATCAAGTGCATCAACAAACTCATAATAGCACAATCCGAGGGAGAAAATCCTTTTACTTACTTCCGAACTTAGTAAAGCATTTCAAGCTTACACTAAGTTCCCAAAACCACTTTTTAAGTGTTTCAAAGCTGGAAATCACGTTCTCACTCACCGACTTGTGAAACCAAGATTCGCTGATGCGAAATTAAGCATCCGAAGCCCCTTGTAGCTTCACCAATTGCTTACGATGTGTTCTTCCCTGTTTATACCACACAAGAATAGAGGATTAATGCATCATAAAGCATTAATATCACCAGCAACTTAAACTATCTCACTACTATGCCCAAAACACCCATCCAAAAACAACTGAAATCACCTTCTATCACTCTCTAAACTCGGCCCAACCATAATCTAACACTTCCATCCAAATTTAATCATCAATAAACATCCAAAATCAACCTAATTTCATACTTATACCTCCAGCAACTCAGATTTCACACAAACACCGCAAAAACCCAAAATCTAACAATCTAACAATTAGAGATCTAACTCACTTCGGGATTATTATCATAAAACCTTTATTTCCAAATCATGACTAAAATCAGCCTCAAATCAATCAAAATAGTACCATAACGAAAATCTTGAAAAATCATCTTCCAAAGCTTAATTTAGCAATTTTCATCAATTAAATTACAAAACATTGTTATTAAACAAAATTAGAGAGCCAAAGACTAGGGAATTTCAATAAAGAACCTTGATTAGAGGAGAGAAAAAGACGAATCACCTCTAACACAAGCTTTTCCGCTTTATTTGCAATGATTTTGAAGAAATCCTTCATGAAAACTTTAGCTAGTTGTTGTAGAAATTCGTGGGCATCATTTAGAAATCAAAAGTAGATGAAATGAGATAAATCTTTGGAGATTTTAATGATGGAAAGATAGTTTGACTGTTGGGAAAGTTAAGAGAAAAGTTTAGGAGAAAAGTATTTACGTAAGAAAATATTTAGCCTTTTAAAACCTCTTTTAATAAAACTCTCTTATTAAATCAATTAATTAAATCATTTAAAACACAATCAAGGGAATAGTTGATAAAACCTTGGTGTAATAGCTCCCTAAGGATTCTAAGTTTTGGCTCTCTTCAATTTAGCCATTAAAACGAAACTCGCAATATTTACATTTTAGTCACCAAACTGAAATGTCGACTTTCCAAAAATCATTTTCAAAAATTGGCTTCACTTTTCCTCAATATATATTTAAAGAGGATTTTAGAAAATTTTTGAATGATTTTATCACGTCCCGAACCATGTTTTCCCTGAACCAACTCCAACCGACCCAGATCTCTAGTCTAGGTTCATCGGACCCTAAACCACCTTAAAAATATCTAGGCCCAAAATCGGGGCGTTATATTTCTCCCCCACTTAGGAAATTTTGTCCCTGAAATTTTACCTGAAGGAAAAAGGTGTGGAAACTGCTTCAACATGTCCGCCTTGCTTTTCCACGTGGCCTCCTCAACTCTTCGATGATGCCACAACACTTTTACAAGTTCAATCGTCTTACCACGAATAACTTTGCTACTAGAATCAAGAATCCCAACAGGTTTGTCATCATAAGATAAATCCGGATTCAACTCAATCTCTTGGACCGGCATAACATGAGACAGATCCGATCTATACCTTCTCAACATCGAAACATGAAACACATCATGAATTTTCTCCAACTCAGGAGGAAACCTCAACCGATAAGAAACATGACCAACACCCTCCACTACTTCATATGGTCCAATAAAAGTTTACCCATACGTCCAAACCTCATCACCTTCTTCCAAGGCAAAACCTTCAAGAACACGCGACCACCAACCGCAAACTCAATCTCCTTACGCTTTAAATTCGCGTAAGATTTTTGATGATCCGATGTTGCCTTCAACCATCACAAATAAGCTTTACCTTCTCCGCCTTTCCCTTAAGAAAATCCGGCAAGGAAACCAACTTTTTCCCCACTTCCGCCCAACAAAGGGACGCTCTACACTTCCTACCATACAAGGCTTCGTACGGAGCCATTTGTATACCCCCTTGATAGCTATTATTATAGGAAAACTTCACCAAGGGCAATTGTTTCTCCCAAGAACCTTGGAAATCTATAATGCAATACCTCAACATATCCTCAAGCACTTGGATAACTCGCTCAGACTGCCCATCTATCTGAGGATGATACGAGGTACTAAAATTAAGTTGTATACCTAAAGCTCTATGCAAGCACTCCCAAAACCTTGCTGTAAACCTCAGATCTCTATCTGACACTATAGATTAGGTACAACATGCAAACGCATTATCTCAGCAATGTACAATTCTGCCAGCTTATCCAACTTATACGTAGTATGCATAGCTAAGAAATGCCCACACTTCGTAAGGCGATCAATAATCACCCAAATGGAGTTCTTCTTTAACGGGGTCAAAGGAAAATCGAACACAAAATCCATCGTAATCCTCTCTCATTTCCATTATGGTATTCTCAAAGGTTGCAACAACCCGGAAGGAAATTGATGTTCATCTTTCACGCGTTGGCAAACCATACACTTACTCACAAATTCAGCAACATCCTTCTTCAACCCAACCCAATAGTACTCATATTTCAATCCACGATACATATTAGTACTACCAGGATGCATAGCAAAAGGACTGCTATGAGCCTCAGTCAAAATAGTGCGCCTCAACTCAAAATCCCCCGGCACAACTATTCGACTTTTAAAGAACAAAACAACATCATCATTGTAACAAAAATTCGTTGCTTTACCATTCGTTATGTCCTGAACATGAGACACTAAAGAATCATCAAGCAACTGCTTTTCCTTAATCAACTGAATCAATGAATGTTTCACTTGTAGCTCAGCTATCAATCCACGATCTAGCGATATACTCAACTGATCAAACATCGCCCTCAACTCTACAACCAACTTCCTACTCAAGGCATTGGCCACAACATTGGCCTTTCCAAGGTGATACTCTATCGTCAAATCATAATGTTTAAGCAACTCCAACCATCTTCATTGCCTAAGATTCAACTCTTTTTGAGACGTTAGATATTTCAAACTCTTATGATCCGTATAAACCACACATTTCTCACCATAAAGGTAATGCCTCCAAATCTTTAAAGCAAACACAATTGCAGCAAGTTCTAGGTCATGAGTAGGATAGTTGCGCTCGTGCACCTTCAATTTCCTAGATGCATACGCCACAACCTTCCCACCTTGCATCAGCACACATCTCAAACAAACATACGATGCATCACTATAAACTACAAACTCCTTACCTGATTCAGGTTGAATCAAGATAGGAGCTTGCGTTAAAGCTTCCTTTAACCTCTCGAAAGCTTGTTGCCTAACATCCGACCACTCAAAGCGAACATTCTTTTCCAACAACTTGGATAACGAAGCAGCAATCTTAGAAAACACATCCACAAACCGTCGATAGTAACCCGCCAAACCAAGGAAAATACGAACTTCCGTCACTGGTTTAGGTGTCTTCCAATTCATCACCGCCTCAATCTTATGTGGGTCAACCCGGATACGTTCGGCCAACACCACATGTCCAAGAAAGACAACTCCTCTAAGCCAAAACTCACACTTGCTTAACTTGGCATAAAGCTGATTTTCCAACAATACTTGCAACACAACCCGCAAATGCTTATCATGATCCTCCTCGGTACGAGAGTACACGAGAATATCATCAATAAACACAACCAAAAATTGATCCAAAAACTCATGAAACACATGATTCATCATGTACATGAATGCATCCAGTGCATTCATCAAACCAAACAGCATCACCAAGAACTCATAATGGTCGTACCTAGTGCGAAAAGCTGTATTAGGCACATCCACATCCTTTACCTCCAATTGATAATATCCCGACCTCAAATCAATCTTAGAAAACACCGATGCACCTCGAAACTGGTCAAAGAAATCATCAATCATTGGCAAAGGATACTTGTTCTTAATCGTCAACTTGTTTAATTGCTGATAATCTATACACATACACATTGTGCCATCTTTCTTCTTCACAAACAAGATCGGTGCACCCCAAGGTGAAACACTTGGCCTAATGAACCCTCGATCTAGCAACTCTTGAAGTTGCGTCTTCAGTTCCTTCAACTCCTTAGGTGCCATCCGATAGGGAGCAATAGACACTGGGGTCGTATTTTCATACAACTCAATGCCAAACTCAACCTCTCTGCTCGATGCCAAACCAAGCAACTCTTTCGGAAAGACACACGGAAACTCACATACCATTTGTATGTCTTGTGCTCGCACCTCCTTTGTATCATCACATAAGCTAATAAAGCTTCATAACCCGACTCCATCATACGACTCACTTCAAGAGTCGAAATTGCATTGGACAAGAATTTCATATTCTCGCCCACGATTACCACTTCGTAATCATTAGCAAGTTTCAAGGTAACTCGCCTATCATCAAAATCGACCACAGCCCTATGTTCGGTCAACCAATCCATCCCAAGGATTACATCAAAACCATAGAAAGGCAGCTCCATTAAATCAACTGCAAACACATGGCCTTGAACAGATAAAGGACATCTCCTATACAACTTCCTCGTAACCACAGTTTCACCAAAGGAGCTAGTTACTTGCATTCCTACATCTAACATCTCAACAGGGATATCAAGCAAATATGCATGCTCACTCAAAATATATGAATGCATAGATCCGGAATCAATCAAAGATAACAATGACAAGGATTGCAAAGTGAAAGTACATGCAATCACATCGGTGTCATTGCGTCCCTCGTGATGTACATACACCATCGCATGACCACCACCCTCAAGTTGAACAGCCACAACATGTGCTATGGCTCTCTGACCACCCTCCTTACGTTGGAAATTACCACGACCGCGCCCACGGTCTCTCTATGCTGCAACAACAGGTGCCCCACCCTGACCACCTCCAGCCAACAAAGGACAATCACATCTCAAATGACCAGCCGATCCACAGTTCCAACAAGAGTTAGCCGCCAAAGCCGCAGGAACCTGTCCCTCACGACCCAAACAAGGACAGTCCCACCTCAAATGCTCGTGCGATCCACAAACCCAACAAGCATTTTGCTCAGACCTCACCCTGTTACCTTGAACTGGGGCACCACACCAAACATTACCTCGCCTCGGCTCAGGCCGATACCTGTGATCACGATGCCTCCTAAATTGTCCACCACCAGAACCAGAATCTGCAGCTCTCTTACCCGAGCTAGAACCACCCGCACAAGAAGACAAACCCAAACTTTGCTCAATATCCTTAGCTCACGTTACTAACACGTCAAAATCTGTGTAATCAGAGGCCAACATAAAAGTCTTCACCTCTTGCACCAAGCCATAACGGAAGCGATCACAATGATGCTTATCACTCGGCACCAGCTCAGAAGCATACTAGCTCAAACGAATGAACTGAACCTCAAACTCAGTCACTGTCATGCTACCTTGAACCAAGGACATAAACTCACGTTTCTTGTCATCCAAGTATCTAACTCATAGATACTTTTTCTTAAAGGCATACTAGAAAAACTCTCAATTCACCTAATTTTGCTCCATAGCTGCAGTTACAGTCGTCCACCAACTGTAAGCATCACCTTGCAGCAACGAAACAACACATCCCATCTTACGTGTATCATTGTACCCCATTTGATACAAAATCTGGATCGTACTGGCCATCCAAGCCTCGGATGCCCCGGGCTACAAACCACGGTACTCAGTACCGCCCAAACTACGGAAGCGTTCTAACGGCAACCCAGTTTGCCCAGTAGCGGGTTCTTGCACTTGCACTCCAGCAACAATAGCCTGGAATGTTCCAGGCATCGCCTGAACTAGAGGCGTCAAATCTCCCAACACATGCCCAGCTTTCTCGTCCTATCCTTGTTCCTCACCCTCGAGCGGAGGCGGTGGAGGAGGTAAATTCCCACCAGGAAAAACCTCGTTCTCCTAATTTCCTTGCTCACCAGCAGAAGCAATCGTACCCGAACGTAACTCTCTCATCGATCCCATTGTGCTATTATAATTAAGGCATGATAATAAAACAAAACAAGAAATTAGTTCAGCTTCAAGCAAGGATCCAAGACTTCCAATTCAATTTAAAACACTTTACTATAGTAATAAGGTAATGGGTATCCCAATTTCCCCCAAACATAGCATGAGACATACAATATAAGTATCACAAGCACCATGCATAGCAATCAATCAGATTCAGCCCACAACATCATCATGCATATAACAACTTACACATACATCACAATCATCATATTTGGCATCAATATCATTTGATCGTCATCAAAATGATTATAACAATCACCATGCAAAGCAAACATCATCAATCACTTGGAATCACATCACATCAACTTACCATTAACTTACCATCATCTCATTCTTTCTAACCCGACTCTGATACCTCCAAATGTAACCCCCTCAATCCGGTCTGGATGATAGACCAAACTAAACATGTCACACGAGGAATATTAAAGTAAACTGGGAAATTTACTCGAATAAACAATCCTATTTTTTCTTTTTATCTTGTCTAGATGATCATTAGTATCCTAAGTGTTTAACATCGTAGCAGAACATTCATAACTCGATCAGACATCGATTTGGGACTCGATTGCATTCAATTACAATTTAAGGACCATTTTGTAATTTTACCAAATAATAGGGACTTATGCCATTTTTATGTTACCAACCTTTAATTAGTCACATTACATGCATCTCTGTCAAAAATCAGCTCCAAGAAATAATCTAAACTCATTTAATTGCATCCACAACATTCAGGGACCAAAACACAAAGAATCAGAACTTTAGAATATTCCAACAACTAACTTACCAGCTGGCCGTTTCGGTACACGGAATAAGTGTGCCGAAATTGGTTCACAAGGCTCGAAACACGGGCTCGTATCGATACACCTTTTGAGGTATTTCGGAACAGAGGTTTCTAGTGGCAAAACGTACCGGAACAAGCCTTCTTGTTTCGGAACCCTTAGGCAATTTCAGGCTCATTGTTTCGATACAGGCTCGAGTGTACCGAAACACTTGGGCCTGTAATGAAACTTTTTGCTGGTTTATCATACTTTAATCCATACTAAACCATTCCAACATGCATACAACATATTTAAACATCAATCCCCAATCGTTCATGGCATATCCAATAATAAATCATGGCAATTTGCATCAAAGGTAAACTATAGGCATGGAACCTAGCAAACAAACCAAGCAAGATAGCAAAATGCACAAAAGGCACAAACCAATAACCAAAGGCCATTTACAAGTCTAAAACATCAATGAACACTTGCTCAAACAGAGAGTTTACACAAATATCCTAAAAACACAACGGATCCCCCATTGCCCTTATTACGTATAGTCTAAACCGAAACATACATTCTCAAAAGAAGTCTCTTGTGATCCCTTGCTCCACGCTACCTTTGAAACCTCAATTATCTGCATTGATGGACAAAAGTAGAGCGTAAGCACACAAGGCTTAGTGAGAAGTGCTAAAAACAAAACACCATCAATGTATTAACACTATTTTCCAAGAACACATTGAAATTTCATTTCAAATGCCTCAATACATCGTTTGAAAACCATCAGCATATAAACCTCAACAACACGTATTATGATCTCAACAATAAAAACCACTTTTTCAACACTCAATTTAATCCTTCCCATGCATAGCCAACAAATGCAGAGCTTAAAGAGAAAAACATGCATTTTACACATTATGCGTCATAGAACAAACTATAATACATCATCAATTATATTGGCTCACAAGTGATCATTAACATGGTCATTTCTTAAAACCACATCGGATACGCGGATTCTCAAGTGTTGTCCCAACACTTCATACATTCTCACCGAAATCTCAAGGTTCACACACAGGAGCTACCCTTCACCGTTGTGACACTCGAGGTGGAGTATTCGGTACACCATATAAACCCCTCAACACCACTCATCGATAGATGTATAACCCCACTAACGAGAGACAGGACACCAATCATTTTCCTCAATTGTTAGGGTACTTGGATGGAGTATCCGGTACACCATATAAACCCCTCAACATCCAAGGCGACTTGTTTATAGTGCACTCAATCCTATAGCCGGCTAACTATATCCAATATCATTTATAAACCAATTTCACAACATCATTTGCCAATATAATTCGCATTTAGCATAAACCTCACTGTTTTCAAAGCATTACCAATAAACCACATTTCGAAGCATCAAATTGTGCTTCATAATACAAGTATAAGCATATACTTACAAGGATCACTTACCATGTGCATCCTTCATCAATATAACATTAAAAATAGTAAATCGCTTACTTCAAATCATGCTTTAAACAGTAGGTAACATGCATTTAAAATCAAGTGCATCAACAAACTCATAATAGCACATTCCGAGGGAGAAAATCCTTTTACTTACTTTCGAACATAGTAAAGCGTTTAAAGCTTACACTAAGTTCTCAAAACCACTTTTTAAGTGTTTCAACCTAATTTCATCCTTATACCTCCAGCAACTCAGATTTCACACAAACACCGCAATAACCCAAAATCTAACAATCTAACAATTAGAGATCCAACTCACTTCGGGATTACTATCATAAAACTTGTATTTCTGCATCATTTAACATCCAAATCATGATTAAAATCAGCCACAAATCAATCAAAATAGTACCATAACAAAAATCTTGAAAAATCATCTTCCAAAGCTTAGTTTAGCAATTTTCATCAATTAAATTACAAAACATTGTTATTAAACAAAATTAGAGAGCCAAAGACTTGGAAATTTCAATAAAGAACATTGATTAGTGGAGAGAAAAGAAGGATCATCTCTAACACAAGCTTTCCCCTTGATTTGTAATGATTTTGAAGAAATCCTTCTAGAAAACTTATCCAATTGTTGTAGAAATCAATGGGCATCATTTAGAAATCAAAAGTAGATGAAATGAGATAAGTCTCTGGAGATTTTAGTGATGGAAAGATAGTTTGGCTGCTGGGAAAGTGGAGAGAAAGGTTTAGGAGAAAAGTAGTTACGTAAGAAAATGTTTAGCATTTTAAAACCTGTAACCCCCGTAGCCCGGTCTAGACGGTTGACCCGAACTACGAAGATTACACGGGGAAAACCAAAGTCAACCCGAAAGTCAACCTTGATTAACGACCCTTTTTTTTTCTTTTTAATCTTATCTAGATGCACATTAACCTTAAGTGTGACCATACAGACAACGTATCAAAAGATCACAAACATCAGAGATCAAACTGGGACCCAATTGAACAAATTACAACTTTAGGGACCAAATTGTAAATTCTGATAAATTAAGGGACTTAGCCCAAATTAAAGTTACCATCTTGAAATTAGTCAGGTTTCATGCACCTCTGTGAAATTTCAGCTTAAAAGGACATCCACCGCTCATGCAATTGATCACGCAAGATTTAGGACCAAAACGCAAACAATTCAAAACATGTAACTACCATGTCAGCCCCCTAACGGTCGACCGTTCCGAAACAGGCTAGCCCTGTTCCGAAACACGGGCCGTTCCGAAACGGGTTCCGGAACATGGCCTCGGCAGAGGCTAAACCATTTCGAAACGGTGCATACCGTTTCGGACGCCTGGGTTCATGCAAGGCACCCGTTCCGAAACGGTACACCCCTGTTCCGAAACGCCTGCACAAAAACCAGCAAACAAGCATACTAGATCATGCAATTGGACACTCAAACGTATTCCAAACATCACCAGACTTTACCAGTATACAATTAAACATATTTAAGACATCCAAGCATCATCAAATCAGCAAGATAACATCTCATGCAAAAAGCCCCAAATTCAAGGTCATGCTTCCTACACAAGCTACCATTCAAGCCTTAAACCTTCAAAAGCAAGCAATAGAAATTCAATCCAAAAACCAGCAACATCAACCACATACAACATATTTAGGGAGTCATAAACACCTCCCAAAACAAATACATTGGTCCCCCATTGCCAAAAACATACAAAAGCTAAAACACTTATAAAACCTTCATACATTGAGCTTTACTTGTACTTGTTTGCTTGCCTCCTCTTGCTGCCCTCAATGCACCCTAATGCTCTGCATTATTGAATCAAGAAAACGAGAGAGCGTAAGCCAAAGCTTAGTGAGGAGTGCTCTTTTAAAACCATTCAATAATGCATTTAAAACCATTTGTAAATCATGCTTGTAAACAACCTTTACACATGCTCAAAGCATACTTTAAATCAAGCAATAACATGCTTCCACATTTCATTTAAACTAGCATCTCATGCTTCAACATAAACATTAAATCATGCATCTCATGCATCTCATGTACTATACATGTCATATTGGCTCAAGTGATACATTTCATTTAGAAATCAAGTTCAACAACTTTCCCCAAGGACTTTTAAACACCTTGGACCCCAAGGACTTTTAAACACCTTGGCCATGGACTTTTAAACACCATGAATGGACCACACAAGGACTTTTAACCACCTTTGTGTCCGTAACTTGAAGTACCCCAAGGACTTTTAAACACCTTGGCCCCAAGGACTTTTAAACACCTTGGCCCCATGGACTTTTAACCACCATGGAAAGGAGCACCTAAGGACTTTTAACCACCTTAGTGTCCGCAACAAGATTCATCCAAGGACTTTTAACCACCTTGATGATCTTAGATAACAAGGCTCACTCAAGGACTTTTAACCACCTTAGTGACCTTCACTTTTACAAACCATCACTTGCCAACACACACTTTATACATCATGTAACCCACTGTTTTAAAGCATTTAAATCAAGCCATTTCATCATGCATTTTAAAGCATTAAATCATCATTTAACAATGCATAAAACAAGGTACTCTTACCTAGAGACACCTTCAACACATGGCTTAAAACATTAGCATAAATCATGCTAAAACATCAGCAAATAACATGCTAAAACATGCTTTCCAAAACAGTAGTAAATCATGCAAAATCATCATTTCACATTTCATCAAACATGGCACCCACTCTAAGAGAGTAATCCGAAAACTTACACTTGAGCTTAGCAAAGTTGTTTAGACTTATACTAAGCTCCCAAAACCTTCAACCTTTGGTTTAAAAGCTGAAAATCCATTTTCACTCACCGATTACCAAACAAGCCTAGCCAACAAGCTTTCCAAGCTTCCGAAACCTTCCGAAAACACCTCCAAAACTCAAGGATCAACCTCCCCTGTTTCAAGCCCATAAAAACAGAACATTAATGCATCCTTATGCATTAAAACACCAGCAACATCAACACAACTCGCTGCTCACCACAAATCTAACAATTTGGCTACCAAACACAACCGAAATCATCTCCAAACACCTCCAAAACTTAACCCAGCCAAGATCCATCACTTCTAACCATTTTTATACATCAAATAACATGCAAAAAGATCACAACCACGTCCTTATACCTCCAGGTATAACAGATCACCAATTACACTCCAAAAACAACCAAAAACTCAAGCCAAACTTAGGAAATTCAACCTATCCGGGATTGCATTGATTAAACCTCAACTTCTAATCATTTTAGCATTCATTTAACATCATTTTAACACCTCAAAACCCTGCTTAAACAGATCACACGAAATTTTCACCAAAATCACCAAATCTTGCATTTTAGCCAAAAATCAAGATCTCAATTGAAAAGCCTTTAATAAAACATGAATCAAGGATTGAGAACTTAGGAATTTCAGTAAAGAACTGATAGTTTAGAGGAGAAGGACGTTCTTACCTCCAAACTTGAATTTCTCCACTTTAGAGGCAAAATGCTTGATGAATCAACTTGTAAATTGTGAGGTTTTGATGGTGAGATGATTAGAAATCAAATGAGAGTTGAAATGAGAGATTAAGAAGTCAAAATCAGAGAAAGAAATCTGAGGAAATCTTGTTTGGGTAGAGAGAAAATGAGAGAAAAGAGAATTTGAGAGAAAATAGAAAAATTAGTTAAGAATTGGTTAAAATGATTTCCCTCTCTTTTCTTAATCTTTAAAATCAGATTTTTGACTTAAAATATCTTAGAAAAATCTGGAGAAATCCTTTTTGGAATAATAGCTCCTTAAAGATTCAAAGTTTCAATCCTTTATAAAACTGTCCCGCAACTTTCAAAAATTACATTTTGGTCACTAGTCAAAATGTCAACCTTCCGAACCTCATTTTCCAAAATTGATTTCACAGTTCACTTTTATATATTAAAAGATGATTTTAGAATATTTTTCCATATTTTTAGTGCAACCCGAACTAGGTTTTCCTAAATTCCCTCTTATATATTCGATCAGCACTTTGACCGAACCGGTCAACGCCAAAACTTCTGAGCCCAAAACCGGGGCGTTACAACTCTCCCCCCCTTAAGAAATTTCGTCCTCGAAATTTACCTGAAGGAAAGAGATAAGGAAACTGCTTCAGCATATCCTCCTTCCGCTCCCACGTGGCTTCCTCAACACCGCGATGCTTCCACAGCACCTTCACCAACTCAATGGTCTTGCCACGAAGAACCTTGCTATCTGAATCCAGAATCTTCACCGGTTCCTCATCATAGGTCAAATCCGGGTTCAATTCCACCTCCTCCACAGGCAACACATGCGAAGGATCAGATCGATACCTCCGGAGCATAGAAACATGGAACACATCATGAATCTTCTCCAGCTCCTGAGGTAACCTCAACCGATACGCAACAGGACCAACACGCTCAACAACCTCATACGGTCCAATGTATCTAGGGCTCAGCTTACCCTTCCGCCCAAACCTCATCACCTTCTTCCAAGGCGAAACCTTCAAGAACACGCGATCACCCACCACAAACTCTATCTCCCTACGCTTCAAATCCGCGTAAGACTTCTGCCGATCAGAAGCAGCCTTCAACCGCTCACAAATGAGCTTCACCTTCTCGGTGGTACCTTTCAACAAAGCAGGCATCGAGACCAACTTTTGACCAGTTTCAGCCCAACACAGAGGAGTCCTACACTTCCTCCCATACAGAGCCTCATAAGGTGCCATCTGTATACTTGCCTGAAAACTGTTGTTGTAAGCGAACTCAACCAAAGGCAGATGCTTCTCCCAAGAACCTTGGAACTCTATCACGCAACATCTCAACATATCCTCCAAAATCTGAATAACTCGCTCAGACTGGCCATCCGACTGAGGATGATAGGATGTACTGAAATGCAACCTTGTACCCAGAGCTTGATGTAAACACTGCCAAAAACGCGACGTGAACCTCGGATCCCTATCCGACACGATCGACTTAGGCACACCATGCAACCTCACAACCTCAGCAACGTACAGCTCTGCCAGCTTATCCAAGGAAAACGTAGTATGCACAGGCAAGAAATGTGCACACTTCGTCAGGCGATCCACAATCACCCAAACAGAATTCTTCTTCGACGGAGACAAAGGCAAACCAGATACAAAATCCATGGTAACCCTCTCCCACTTCCATTCAGGGATTTTCAACGGTTGCAACAAACCAGAAGGAACCTGATGTTCAGCCTTAACTCGCTGACACACCAAACACTTGCTCACGAACTCTGCCACATCCTTCTTCAAGCCCACCCAATAGTACTCATCACGAAGATCGCGATACATCTTTGTACTACCAGGATGCATAGCAAAAGGACTAATATGACCTTCAGCTAGAATAGCATGCCTCAACTCAGCATCTGCAGGCACTACTATCCGATTACCAAAACACAACACCCCATCCTCATTAAAACAGAAATCCGAAGGTCTACCCTCCGCGATATCCTGAACATGAGACACCAAGGAATCATCCAACAACTGCTTATCCTTGATCAACTGAACCAACGAAGGTTTCACTTGCAACTCAGCAACAAGACCACCATCCTGCGATATACTCAAGCTAGCAAACATAGCTCTCAGCTCAACAGCCACCTTTCTACTCAAGGCATCCGCAACAACATTGGCCTTTCCAGGATGATACTCTATCATCAGATCATAATCCTTGAGCAACTCCAACCAACGTCGCTGCCTGAGATTCAACTCCTTCTGAGACATCAGATACCTCAAACTCTTGTGATCCGTGTACACCGTACACTTCTCACCATACAGATAATGCCTCCAGATCTTCAGAGCAAAAACCACTGCAGCCAACTCAATATCATGCGTAGGATAATTGCGCTCATGCACCTTCAACTGCCGCGACGCATAAGCCACAACCTTACCCTCTTGCATCAGCACACACCCCAAACCAACATAGGATGCATCACTGTAGACTACAAACTCTTTCCCTGATTCAGGCTGAATCAAGATAGGAGCTTGCGTCAAAGCCAACTTCAGCTTCCCAAAAGCTTGCTGTCTCGCTTCTGTCCACTCATACCTAACATCTTTCTGCAGCAACTTCGTCAAAGGAGCAGCAATCTTGGAAAAACCATCCACAAACCTTCGGTAGTATCCTGCCAAACCAAGGAAACTACGAACCTCCTGAACAGACTTAGGAACTTTCCAGTTCATCACCGCTTCAATCTTCTGAGGATCAACACGAATCCCCTCAGCTGAGACCACATGACCAAGAAAAACAACCTCCCTAAGCCAGAACTCACACTTGCTCAACTTAGCATAAAGCTGATTCTCCAACAAAGCTTGCAACACAACCCTCAAATGCTCTTCGTGCTCTTCCTCAGTACGCGAGTACACAAGGATATCATCAATGAACACCACAACAAACTTGTCCAGGTATTCATGAAAAACACGATTCATCATGTCCATGAAAGCAGCAGGAGCATTTGTCAAACCAAACGGCATCACAAGGAACTCATAATGCCCATACCTTGTCCTGAAAGCTGTCTTAGGCACATCCACATCCTTCACCTTCAACTGATAATACCCTGACCTCAAGTCAATCTTAGAGAACACAGCAGCTCCCCTAAATTGATCAAAGAGATCATCAATCCTCGGCAAAGGATACCGATTCTTGATAGTCAACTTGTTCAGCTGACGGTAATCAATGCACATCCTCATCGTGCCATCTTTCTTCTTCACAAACAAGACAGGAGCACCCCAAGGCGAAACACTCGGCCGGATGAAACCACGATCAAGCAACTCTTGCAACTGCGTCTTCAGCTCCTTCAGCTCCTTAGGTGCCATTCTATAGGGAGTAATGGACACAGGAGTGGTATTCTCATACAGCTCAATACCAAACTCCACCTCGCGATTAGGAGGTAAACCAGGCAACTCCTCAGGAAAAACATCAGGAAACTCCTTCACAACCCTGATATCCTGCACCCTCAGCTCCTTCGAACTAGGATTCATCACAAAAGCCAGAAAAGCTTCACAACCTTGCCTCAGCATCCTGCTCGCCTCCAAGGTAGAAACAACATTGGCAAGAAACTTCACATTCTCACCAACCACCACCACTTCATAATCATCCGCAAGCCTAAGCGAAACCCGCTTATTCTCACAATCCACAACAGCACGATGCTCAGCAAGCCAATCCATACCAAGGATCACATCAAAACCATAAAAGGGCAACTCCATAAGATCAACAAGAAAGACATGCTCTTGAACAACCAAAGGACACCTTTTATAAAGCTTACGAGTCACAACAGTTTCACCAAAAGAACTAGTGACTCTAACACCAACATCCAAAGACTCAACAGGCAAACCAAGCAACTCAGCATGCTCACGAAGAATGTATGAATGCATAGATCCAGAATCAATCAAAGAAAGCAATGACAAGGATTGCAAAGTAAAGGTACCTGCAATCACATCTGCATCATTCCTTCCTTCGCGCTGAGCATACACCCTCGCTTGGCCTCCACCCTCAGGTTGAATAGCCACAACATGAGCTACACTGCGCCCACCTTCCTCTCGCCTCTGAAAATTACCACGGCCGCGCCCACGACCTCTCTGCGGTGCTGCAACAACAGGAGCACGCTCTTGACCACCAGCCATCCTTGGACAATCACGCCTCAGATGATCAGCTGAACCACAATTCCAGCACTCATAACCAGCTGCTATCACAGGAGCTTGCACCTCCCTCCCAGCACGAGGACAGTCACGCTTCAAGTGACCACGGGAACCACAAATCCAACAAGTACTAGGGTCAGCTCTAGCATTGCCACCCCTAGCAGATGCACCTCCACCTCTCTTAGACGAGGACTGAAACCTCTGATCACGCCCTCTCTTGTTCCGTCCACCACCGGAACTATACTCAGCAGCTCTCTTTCCAGAACTAGCTCCAGCACCCTTAGCAGACAAACTCAGATTCATCTCAATGTCCTTCGATCGACTAACCAACACATCGAAATCATTGTACTCAGCAGCTAACATAAAGGTCTTAACTTCCGTCACCAAACCATAACGGAACCTTTCGCACCTTTCGCGCTCATCGGGTACCAACTCAGGTGCATACTGGCTAAGACGTACAAACTGTACCTCATACTCAGCCACACTCATGTTCCCTTGGGTCAGAGACATGAATTCACGCTTCTTTTCATCCAGATATCTAACTCCCAGATATCTCCTCTTGAACGCATGCTGAAAGAACGTCCATGTAACATCAGCATCAGCCATCCCAGAGATTGTGGTCGTCCACCACGTATATGCATCACCTTGCAGCAGTGACACCACACATCCCAGCTTCTGCACATCAGTGCAACTCATTTGTCCCAAGACACGCTTGGTACTCTCCAAC
The DNA here is from genome assembly GCA_958450335.1 of Hibiscus tridactylites. Classification (NCBI taxonomy): domain Eukaryota; kingdom Viridiplantae; phylum Streptophyta; class Magnoliopsida; order Malvales; family Malvaceae; genus Hibiscus; species Hibiscus tridactylites. The sequence goes on along the minus strand of OY288267.1, from coordinate 57,092,545 downwards.
CACGCTTCAGACCTCTCAGCTGACATACCCCTAAACTCAGTCCCACCAAGACTGCGCAAACGTTCCAAGGGTAGTCTAGCACCAGCATCTCCCTGATGCCCAGCTCCTTGAGCTCCAGCTACTGCTGCTCGAAACGCACCCGCAATAGCTTGTACAAGCACAGACATGTCAGGTATCGCTTGCCCCTGACCAGCTTCAGGTCCTGCAGCTCCAGCACCAGCTGCCTCAGCTCCAGCTCTTTCCCTCTCCGCACCACCACCACCAGGTGGAGGAGGAGGTATCACAGCACTACCAGTGTGCTCATCATTCACATTCCCCTCCGGGGTCGTAGCTCTCGCGCTACTCCTTAACTCTCTACGTGGTGCCATACTTTACCATGCATAACAATACAAAATAAACAAGTCAGGACCAGCAAGGTAAGCAAATTCCAAGTATTCAAGCTCAATTTCTTTCAAAAACAACATCATCCCTTTAGCTTTTGTTTGGCAATGGGTACCCTCATCATGCATCATCACAACATGCATCACATACACATCATCATATCATATCATAACACTGAACATGCTTTCACTCAACAAGCATACCAACCAAACCATGCTTCAATCATGCATTCACACATTCCCAATTACTCGAGAACTCAGCTCTGATACCACCAAATGTAACCCCCGTAGCCCGGTCTAGACGGTTGACCCGAACTACGAAGATTACACGGGGAAAACCAAAGTCAACCCGAAAGTCAACCTTGATTAACGACCCTTTTTTTTTCTTTTTAATCTTATCTAGATGCACATTAACCTTAAGTGTGACCATACAGACAACGTATCAAAAGATCACAAACATCAGAGATCAAACTGGGACCCAATTGAACAAATTACAACTTTAGGGACCAAATTGTAAATTCTGATAAATTAAGGGACTTAGCCCAAATTAAAGTTACCATCTTGAAATTAGTCAGGTTTCATGCACCTCTGTGAAATTTCAGCTTAAAAGGACATCCACCGCTCATGCAATTGATCACGCAAGATTTAGGACCAAAACGCAAACAATTCAAAACATGTAACTACCATGTCAGCCCCCTAACGGTCGACCGTTCCAAAACAGGCTAGCCCTGTTCCGAAACACGGGCCGTTCCGAAACGGGTTCCGGAACATGGCCTCGGCAGAGGCTAAACCGTTTCGAAACGGTGCATACCGTTTCGGACGCCTGGGTTCATGCAAGGCACCCGTTCCGAAACGGTACACCCCTGTTCCGAAACGCCTGCACAAAAACCAGCAAACAAGCATACTAGATCATGCAATTGGACACTCAAACGTATTCCAAACATCACCAGACTTTACCAGTATACAATTAAACATATTTAAGACATCCAAGCATCATCAAATCAGCAAGATAACATCTCATGCAAAAAGCCCCAAATTCAAGGTCATGCTTCCTACACAAGCTAACATTCAAGCCTTAAACCTTCAAAAGCAAGCAATAGAAATTCAATCCAAAAACCAGCAACATCAACCACATACAACATATTTAGGGAGTCATAAACACCTCCCAAAACAAATACATTGGTCCCCCATTGCCAAAAACATACAAAAGCTAAAACACTTATAAAACCTTCATACATTGAGCTTTACTTGTACTTGTTTGCTTGCCTCCTCTTGCTGCCCTCAATGCACCCTAATGCTCTGCATTATTGAATCAAGAAAACGAGAGAGCGTAAGCCAAAGCTTAGTGAGGAGTGCTCTTTTAAAACCATTCAATAATGCATTTAAAACCATTTGTAAATCATGCTTGTAAACAACCTTTACACATGCTCAAAGCATACTTTAAATCAAGCAATAACATGCTTCCACATTTCATTTAAACTAGCATCTCATGCTTCAACATAAACATTAAATCATGCATCTCATGCATCTCATGTACTATACATGTCATATTGGCTCAAGTGATACATTTCATTTAGAAATCAAGTTCAACAACTTTCCCCAAGGACTTTTAAACACCTTGGACCCCAAGGACTTTTAAACACCTTGGCCATGGACTTTTAAACACCATGAATGGACCACACAAGGACTTTTAACCACCTTTGTGTCCGTAACTTGAAGTACCCCAAGGACTTTTAAACACCTTGGCCCCAAGGACTTTTAAACACCTTGGCCCCATGGACTTTTAACCACCATGGAAAGGAGCACCTAAGGACTTTTAACCACCTTAGTGTCCGCAACAAGATTCATCCAAGGACTTTTAACCACCTTGATGATCTTAGATAACAAGGCTCACTCAAGGACTTTTAACCACCTTAGTGACCTTCACTTTTACAAACCATCACTTGCCAACACACACTTTATACATCATGTAACCCACTGTTTTAAAGCATTTAAATCAAGCCATTTCATCATGCATTTTAAAGCATTAAATCATCATTTAACAATGCATAAAACAAGGTACTCTTACCTAGAGACACCTTCAACACATGGCTTAAAACATTAGCATAAATCATGCTAAAACATCAGCAAATAACATGCTAAAACATGCTTTCCAAAACAGTAGTAAATCATGCAAAATCATCATTTCACATTTCATCAAACATGGCACCCACTCTAAGAGAGTAATCCGAAAACTTACACTTGAGCTTAGCAAAGTTGTTTAGACTTATACTAAGCTCCCAAAACCTTCAACCTTTGGTTTAAAAGCTGAAAATCCATTTTCACTCACCGATTACCAAACAAGCCTAGCCAACAAGCTTTCCAAGCTTCCGAAACCTTCCGAAAACACCTCCAAAACTCAAGGATCAACCTCCCCTATTTCAAGCACATAAAAACAGAACATTAATGCATCCTTATGCATTAAAACACCAGCAACATCAACACAACTCGCTGCTCACCACAAATCTAACAATTTGGCTACCAAACACAACCGAAATCATCTCCAAACACCTCCAAAACTTAACCCAGCCAAGATCCATCACTTCTAACCATTTTTATACATCAAATAACATGCAAAAAGATCACAACCACGTCCTTATACCTCCAGGTATAACAGATCACCAATTACACTCCAAAAACAACCAAAAACTCAAGCCAAACTTAGGAAATTCAACCTATCCGGGATTGCATTGATTAAACCTCAACTTCTAATCATTTTAGCATTCATTTAACATCATTTTAACACCTCAAAACCCTGCTTAAACAGATCACACGAAATTTTCACCAAAATCACCAAATCTTGCATTTTAGCCAAAAATCAAGATCTCAATTGAAAAGCCTTTAATAAAACATGAATCAAGGATTGAGAACTTAGGAATTTCAGTAAAGAACTGATAGTTTAGAGGAGAAGGACGTTCTTACCTCCAAACTTGAATTTCTCCACTTTAGAGCCAAAATGCTTGATGAATCAACTTGTAAATTGTGAGGTTTTGATGGTGAGATGATTAGAAATCAAATGAGAGTTGAAATGAGAGATTAAGAAGTCAAAATCAGAGAAAGAAATCTGAGGAAATCTTGTTTGGGTAGAGAGAAAATGAGAGAAAAGAGAATTTGAGAGAAAATAGAAAAATTAGTTAAGAATTGGTTAAAATGATTTCCCTCTCTTTTCTTAATCTTTAAAATCAGATTTTTGACTTAAAATATCTTAGAAAAATCTGGAGAAATCCTTTTTGGAATAATAGCTCCTTAAAGATTCAAAGTTTCAATCCTTTATAAAACTGTCCCGCAACTTTCAAAAATTACATTTTGGTCACTAGTCAAAATGTCAACCTTCCGAACCTCATTTTCCAAAATTGATTTCACAGTTCACTTTTATATATTAAAAGATGATTTTAGAATATTTTTCCATATTTTTAGTGCAACCCGAACTAGGTTTTCCTAAATTCCCTCTTATATATTCGATCAGCACTTTGACCGAACCGGTCAACGCCAAAACTTCTGAGCCCAAAACCGGGGCGTTACAAAACCTCTTTTAATAAAACTCTCTTATTAAATCAATTAATTAAATCATTTAAAACACAAAATCAAGGGAATAGTTGCTAACACCTTGGTGTAATATCTCCCTAAGGATTCTAATTTTTCGCTCTCTTCAATTTAGCCATTAAAACGAAACTCGCAATTTTTACATTTTAGTCACCAAACTGAAATGTCGACTTTCCAAAAATCATTTTCCAAAATAGGCTTCACGTTTCCTCAATATATATTTAAAGAGGATTTTAGAAATTTTTCACATAAGTTTATCACATCCCGAACAAAGTTTTCCCTGAACCAACTCCAAACCGACCCAAATCTCTAGTCTAGGTTCATCGGACCCTAAACCACCTAAAAAACCTCTAGGCCCAAAACGATTGAGGTATGTGTATTTGGTGTCCCGTCTCTCGTTAGTGGGGTTATACATCTACCGATGAGTGGTGTTGAGGGGTTTAGACAGTGTACCGAATACTCCCCCACGGGTGTCACAACGGTGGAGGGTAGCTCTCGTATGTGAACCTTGAGATGCTGGTGAGAATGTATGAAGTGTTGGGACAACACTTCTGAATCGGTGTATTCGATATGTTGTTTTGAGAAATTGACTTGCCTAATGATCACTTGTAAGCCAATATAATTGATGATGTATCATGGGATGGTTTATGTTGAATATTGTGATTTATACATGTTTTACTCTTTAAGCTTTGTTGTTGATTCATGATACATGTTGCATAAGGATTATTATGCTAATTTTTTATTAAGGAAAATGCATGGTTTTAAAGGCATGATGGTTTTAAAATGATGATTTAAGTTAATTGAAATGAGATTTCAATGTGGACTTGGAAAATGGTTTTAATGCATTGATGGTGTTTTGCTTTTGAGCACTCCTCACTAACCCTTGTGTGCTTACGCTCTATTTTGTCCATAAATGCAGATAATTAAGGTTTTGGAGGCAGCGTGGAGCAAGGGATCGCAAGAGACTTCATTTGAGAATGTATGTTTCAGTTTTTAATATAAGTAATAAGGACAATGGGGGATCCGTAGTATTTGGGAGATTTGTGTAAACTCCCTATTCGAGCAAGTTTATGTTGTTGTTTTAGACTTGTAAATGGACTTTGGTTATTGGTTTGTGCCTTGCTATGCATTTTGGTATCTTGTTTGGCTTGTTTACTAGGTTGCATGCTTATAGTTGGATATGTTATATATATGTTGAAAGTATGCTTGAGTGGTTATGGGTGCATTAAAGTGTGAGAAACCAACAAAATGTGACATTACAGGCCCAGGTGTACCGATACACGGGCTACCGTATCGGTACAGTATAGCCAAAACGGGCATACCGTATCGATACAAGGTAGACTGTATCGATACGGCTAAATGTTAAATGAGAAACCGTTTTGGTATATGAGGTCGTATCGATACCTTTTTGTGCTACTGGAAATCTGAGAAATTAAAAAGATAATGGCGTATTGATACGGGCTGAAGTGTATCGATACGCTCGGCTGGTAAGTTGGTTAATTAAGGGTTTTTGATGTTCTGTTTTCTTCCGTTTTGGTCACTGAATGTTTGGATGTTCAATTAAATGTGTTTGAATGATTGGATTGAGCTGAGATTTGATACAGTGGCATGTAATTTGACTAATTAAAGGTTGGTAACCTAAAATTTGAAGAAGCCCTTGTAGTTTGCTAAAATTATATATTGGTCCCTAACGCGTGTTTGTAATCAATTGTATGTAAAATCAATGTCCGTTTGAGTTGATGTTTCTTCTTCTATGAGTCTAAAAACTTAGGGTAACAATGTGCATCTAGACAAGATAAAAAGAAAAAAAATAGGGTCGTTTATTGAGGTGAACTTCCCAGTTTACTTCAGTATTTCCTGTGTGACCCATTCGGTTCGATCGGGCGTCTAGGCCGGGTCGAGGGGGTTACATTTGGTGGTATCGGAGATAGGTTACGAAAGAGTGGGATATTGGTAAGTTGATGGTAAGTTGTTGTGACGTAATTTCAAAATTGTATGTTGATTATTTGCTTTGTACGTTGATTGTTATATATGTGTTGTGGTGGATTCAATCTTCTTGTTGTTATGCATGGTGATTTCTATATGCATGTTGGTTGAGATATGCTATGTGGAGTAAGTCTTTGAAAGATTGGGATGTTGTTAAGCTAGTATGGTGATGTTGTGAGACGAAACATGTTTCTTGTTATATACTGTGTTTGTGATATGTGCATTGATTGTTTCATGCCATGATTGGGGAAAATTGGGATACCCATTGCCTTACTAATATAGTTTGAAATGTTTTGATTGTAAGTGGAAGTCTTGGATCCTTGCTCGAAGCTGGCCTAAATGTTTTGTTTTGTTAGTTTATTATCATGCCTTAAATATTTCTTTTAGCAAAATAAACCGAGGAGAGAGTTGCAATCTGGTATGACTGTTGTTGCCATTGGGCAAGGAGTAGAGGAGTGTGTAATGCCTCCTGGGGGTTTAACGCCCTGAAGTAAGTACAACCTATGTCAGTTGGGCCAGTGTTGAGTGACATGGCGCCTTGGACATAGGGGATGTCTGAAGCTTGAGAAGCTGTTAATGCTGAAGTGCATAAGACTGCACCAGCTGTTGGATGACTATGAGTTGCTGTTAGAATGCTTATGTAGTTTGGAAGAAGTTGAGCTTGAGGGTTGTCACTTCAGGTATCCATGGAGTGGATGGCCTGTTCTATTGAGATTATGGAACAAATGGGGCGTAATGATGCTCAAAGATTGAAAATGAGTTGTATCTTAGTTGTAAAGTGATGTGAGCACGATTATGCCACCCAACGATGCAACTTCAAACTTTCAGGGAATTTTGCTTTTTCCCTTGTTACATATTGATGTGTAACATTTCTTATACTTATACTACTTATTAGTGTGTTCGAGTATGCATATAATATGCTATGTGTGTTTTAACTTAGTTTGATATAACTTATGGTGTGTCTATATTTGTTTGTGAGTTAATAAATAAGGTTGCAAGTGTTTACAACTTGCATTAGTGTTTCCATTAAGTTTACACTACTTTGATGGAAGTTTGTTGCCTTTTGACATATGTACGTAGGAGGAAACTAGCTCAAGTGAGTGTATGCAGCTCATCTTCAGCTCACCAGAGTGTATGCAGCTCGGCCCCAGGTCAGGAGAGTGTAACCAGCTCACTTTCAGCTCAGGGGAGTGTGATCAGCTCATCCTCAGCTCAAGTCAGCTCAGAGGCTTAGCTCCCAGCTCAGTTCAGCTCCTAACACTCTTAGCTAGCTCATTTCAGCTCAGCTTGATTCTCGTCAGCTCAACTTCAGCTCCACTAGCTCAACTTCAGCTGACAAGTCCAGAAGTAGCTGAAAAGCATCCTACATGTTGGGGAGTGTACCAGTGCACGTGTGGCAGCCTAGGTGGCATCCGAGTATGTAACTTGCACACGTAGCAGCCTTGACACATGTGTGTGCAAGTTTGGCTGAAAATCAGCACATTCCTCTCTCAAATGTGCGACAAACTTGAAGATAAGAACAAAGGAAGTTTGTGTTTGAAATTCAAACATATAAATCACATGTTAAATGTGATTTTCATGTGTTTTAGGCGCCCTACACCTTTCAAACTTGTGGCTGCAAATTAATTCCACCCAAAAGGAGTTATTTCCATTCAAATTTAATTTTTAAACTCCTTTAATTTCTGCCACACAAGTAAATTCGGCCACCACCTTTATTTTCCTATATATATGTGCTTAAAACAATGTAAGAAGGTTAGACATTTTGGAAATAAAATTATTTGAGAGAGTTTCTCTTGTTCGGTTCTTTTTAGAACTATCTTTTGACATTTCAAACTGAGTTTTGTTGTGTCAAATTTTACTTGATACTCCGGGTTCCTAGATCGCTATCTATTGGGTCCAAGTCCGTTGATGAAGAACATATTCGATTCGGGTTCATTCAACATATTGTTCAAGTTCTTTCGAGTTCGACGTTGTTGAATTATCCTCTAATTTTCCAGCAACGTTTCTGCCATTTTGGATGTTCAAATGCATCCTTGAAAGCCCGTTGAAGCCTTCATCTTCATTCAAGTCCAAATCTGTCCAGAAATTCCTAAACCCTTTTTCTTTGATTTCTTTTTGTTTTCTTTCATTTTCTTTGTTATTTTTAAGCCTAAAAATGTCCCTTCGTGTGTTTATATTGATGTTTTAGACTTGTAAATGGCCTTTGGTTATTGGTTTGTGCCTTGCTATGCATTTTCATATCTTGCTTGGCTTGTTTACTAGGTTGCATGCCTATAGTTTACCTTTGATGCAAAATGACATGTTATGATGTTGAATATGCCATGAATGATTGAGGTTTGATGTTTGGATTTGTTATATATATGTTGGAAGCATGCTTGAGTGGTTATGGGTGCATTAAAGTGTGAAAAACTAGCAAAATGTGACATTACAGGCCCAGGCGTACCGATATGTGGGCTACCGTATCGGTACAGTATAGCAAAAACAGGCATACTATATCAGTACAGGGTAGACCGTATCGATACGGCTAAAGGGCAAAATGAGAAACCGTATCGTTACACGAGGTCGTATCGATACTCTTTTGTGCTACTAGAAATTTGAGAAATTGACGAGATAATGGCGTATCGATATGGTCTGAAGTGTATCGATACGCTCGGCTAGTAAGTTTGTTAATTGAGGTTTTTTTATGTTCTGTTTTCTTCCGTTTTGGTTATTTAATGTTTGGATGTTAAATTAAATGTGTTTGAATGATCGAATTGAGTTGGGATTTGATATAGTGGCATGTAATGTGACTAATTAAAGGTTGGTAATCTAAAATTTGAAGAAGCCGCTGTAGTTTGTTAAAATTACATATTGGTCCCTAACGCGTGTTTGTAATCAATTGTATGCCAAATCGATGTCCGTTTGAGTTGATGTTTCTTCCGCTGTGAATCTAAACACTTAGGGTAACAATGTGCATCTAGACAAGATAAAAAGAAAAAATAGGGTCGTTTATTGAGGTAAACTTCCCGATTTACTTCAATATTCCCCGTGTGACCCGTTCAGTTTGGTTGAGCGTCTAGGCCGGGTCGAGGGGGTTACAAGCTTGTCCAGAAGCTACTCTACTCTCTTCCCGAATCATGGGATGGGAAGAGAACCGCAATCATCGAGGCGAAGAACTTGAAGACGTCTAAGCTCGATGAGTTGGTAGGATCTCTCCTTACTCATGAGATCATGAAGAAAGGAAGGGAAGAAGAAAAGAAAAGAGAAGAAAGAAGAGTAGAGAAGCTAGAGGTGGAAAAGAAGAAATAAGGGATTACTCTCAAAGCCTCACTACCATAAGAGAAGAGGAATTCAAGTGAAGAATATGAATTTGAAGAATTTGCTATGATAGCCAAAAGATTCTCTCAGTTCATGAATTCCAACCGGGGAAGGAATTTCCAAAGAAGAAGAGACTTCAAAAACAATAGCAAAGAAGAAGAAAAGGATCAACTCATTTTCTATGAGTGCAAGAAATCGGGCGACATTCGATCAGATTGCCCTCAACTCAAGAAGAAGGGGTTTGATAAGAAGAAGAAGCAAAATGCTTATGTTGCTACTTGAAGTGATGAGGAATCATCATCCGATGAAGAGGAGCATGAAGTAGCAAATTTTTGCCTCATGGCCATTGATGACGATCCTAAGGTAAACCTCAACTCATCTAGCTTTGATTTTACATTTGATGAGCTTCAAGAAGCTTATGATGAGCTACAAGAGGTTTATGACGAATTGGTTGAAAAATATAAAGAATCGATTTTGAAAAACAAAAGGTTGATTTTTGATTTAAAATCCCAAAATGATTCTTTATCCAAAACCAATTATGAACTTGAAGAGAAGATTTCAATTTTAAAAGATGATTTAAAATATTTTCAAGATGGAAATGTTAATTTAAACAATCTTCTCTCCAAAGTTCATGATGATCACCACAAGGTGGTGAATGAACTTAAATCTTCTCTAAATGTAGTTGGGAAACCAAATTTTGAAAGATGAAGTTCTTCAAAACCCAACTATGTGAAGAGGAACTTTAAGGGCTGCAAACAAAGAAGCTCTCAAAAGCATCATAGAGCTAAAAGAATTAGGAGTGTATGGGTTCCTAAAGAACTTTGTAGGTTCTAATAATATTCATGTTATTTCTTCTTGGATTCCTAAGGGAACCAAGTATTTAGGAGCTAACTCACATGGACACAAGATGGTTTGGGTACCAAAAATCAAGAACTAATCTTTGTTTGTAGAGGGAGCATTGCTACAAGGCCAAAGCTTCAAGTCAAAACACTTGGTACCTTGATAGTGGATGCTCAAGACATATGACCGGTGACAAGAGTAGGTTCATGGAGCTCAAGCCAAAGAGTGGTGGAGTAGTAACGTTTGGTGACAACTCCAAAGGCCACATTGAGGGTATTGACTCTATTAGTAATCTCTCATCTATTCTCATTGAAGATGTCTTATTTGTCAATGGTCTTAAACATAATTTGTTAAGCATTAGTCAATTGTGCGATAAAGGGTTTAATGTTCATTTTGATGTTAATGGGTGTAAAATTGTGAACATTAAACAAATGAAATAATGCTCATTGGTCATCGCATAGGTAACATTTATATGGTGCATCTAGAATACATACATACATCTCATGCATGTTTGGTTGCTAGTGATGAAAATGATGCATGGTTGTGGCATAGAAAAGTAAGGCGTGCTAGCATAAGTGTTTTAGAGAAATTAGTTTCCCAAAATCTAGTTAGAGGTTTACCTAAGCTAAAATTCTCATCAGACAAAATTTGTGATGCTTGTGCTAAGGGTAAACAAAAACGAACCTCATTTAAATCCATTAATGATATTTCTACTAGTAGGGTTTTACAATTAATCCATATGGATCTCTTTGGGCCTATTAGGACTACTAGCTTGGGTGGAAAATCATATGCATATGTTCTTGTTGATGACTTCTCTAAATATACTTGGCTTCTATTTTTAAGTACTAAAGATGAGGCTTTAGAAAAGTTCATCACATTTTCAAAAATCACTCAAAATGATCTTGGTCAAAACATTTGTCATATTAGAAGTGACCATGGAACTGAATTTCAAAATCTAGGTTTTGATGATTTTTGTAACTCAAATGGTATTAGCCACAATTTTTCCACACCTCGCACTCCCCAACAAAATGGGGTAGTTGATAGGAAAAATCGTACTTTAGAAGAAATGGCTAGAACCATGCTTTGTGAAAATAATTTACCTGAATATTTTTGGGCGGAAGCCACAAACACGACATGTTATATTATAAATCGAGTAATGATTAGGCCTATTTTAAAGAAAACTCCTTATGAGATTTTAAAATCAAAGAAGCCTAACATTAGCTATTTTCATCCTTTTGGATGTAAGTGTTTTGTTCTAAACAATGGAAACGATAACTTGGGTAAATTTGATGCCAAAAGTGATGAAGCAATTTTTCTTGGTTACTCTTTAAATTCTAAAGCTTATCAAGTGTTTAACAAAAGAATCTTAGTTGTAGAAGAGTCTATTCATGTGGTTTTCGATGATAACCTCCTTCCGAGGAAGGATTCTTGTGATGATGATGATGATGTAGAGATCATTGAAGCCATTGGTGGTGAGCAACCATCAAAGGTGGATGAGGCTCCAACCAAGGAAGAAGCACAAGATCCTCCTACTGAAGCTTTAAAGGACATGACAATTAAGGAAAAGGAAGTGAGCTACCTAAGGGAACTAAACTATGTTAAGGGTGGTGAAATCTTGGGTGATCCATCCAAGGGGGTAACTACTCGATCTTCTATTAAATTAATGAATCATGTTGCATTTATTTCATGCATTGAGCCTAAAAATATCAAAGAAGCATTAATAGATGGTTTTTGGATATTGGCCATGCAAGAAGAGCTTAATCAATTTGAGAGAAGTAAAGTATGGACTTTAGTTGATAGGCCTAGTAATAAATCCACTATAGGAACTAAATGGGTTTTTAGAAACAAACTAGATGACAGTGGCAACATAGTGAGAAACAAGGCTAGACTTGTTGCTCAAGGTTACACTCAAGAAAAGGGAATTGATTTTGATGAAACATATGCACCCTTAGCTAGAATGGAAGCAATTAGGATGCTTCTTGCATTTGCATGTTATCATGATTTCAATCTTTTTCAAATGGATGTGAAAAGTGTATTTTTAAATGGTTTTATTAATGAAGAAGTCTTTGTAGAACAACCACTGGGTTTTGAAGATCCAAGTTTTCCAAACCATGTTTTCAAATTAACAAAAATTTTATATGGTTTGAAACAAGCTCCTAATGCTTGGAATGAAAGGCTTTCAAACTTTTTAGTTGAAAAAGGTTTTGAAAAAGCCAAGGTGGATACTACACTTTTCATTAAAAGAAATGACAATGACATATTAGTAGTTCAAATTTATGTTGATGATATTATATTTGGTTATACTAATGAATTTTATTGCCAAGAATTTTCTAAGATGATGCAAGGTGAGTTTGAGATAAGCATGATAGGGGAGCTTTCATTTTTCTTTGGGCTCCAAATCAAGCAAATGAAGGATGGAATCTTCATCAATCAAGCTAAGTACATCAAGGAGATGCTCAAGAAGTTTGTCTTGGAGAATGTGAAGCCTCAAGCCACTCCAATGATCTCATCAATTAAGCTTGACAAGGATGAAGGAGGTAAGTGTGTTGATTCTAAGCTTTATCGCTCTATGATTGGATCTTTGCTTTACCTTATTGGAAGTAGACCTGATATCACGTTAAGTGTTTTCTTGTGTGCTAGGTTTCAAGATAATCCTAGAGAATCACACCTTGTATCCATTAAGAGAATCTTTAGATACCTTAGAGACACACCTTGTTTAGGCCTTTAGTATCCTAGAGACTCTTCCTTTAGCTTACATACTTATTTTGATGTGAATTATGGGGGTTGTAAGATAGATAGAAAAAGTACCTCCGGAACTTGTCAATTCCTAGGTAGTATGCTCATGTCTTGGTTCTCTAAGAAACAAAATAGTGTAGCCTTATCTACCACCGAAGCAGAATATATATCGGCCAGAAGTTGTTGTGCTCAAGTCCTTTGGATGAAACAACAACTTCTAGACTATGGAATTGATGTAGGTATCATACCCCTTAAGTGTGACAACACTAGTGTCATATGTCTCACTAAGAATCTCATCCAACATTCTAGAACCAATCACGTAGAAATAAGACACCATTTCATTAGGGACCATGTCCTTAAAAATAATGTTGTTCTAGAATATGTTGATACCTCAAACCAATTAGCGGATATATTTTCAAAGACATTAGACAAAGAGCATTTTTGGACTCTTAGGAGAGAGTTAGGTCTAACTAGCCTATCTTGACCTTTTAGAGCCCTAAAATGTCAAAATTTGCTTGAACTTGATTGATGATAATGCTTATGTGTTTTTGCTTCATGATGTTTCTATGCTTGTTGCTAGGGGAGTATGTATCTATTTTAATCCATATATCTTACTCATATCTCATGTACATGCATTTAGGATCATTTGAATTCCAATTTTTGGACACCTTTGTGCCCAAAATGCATTTTCTGGCACAGGTGTATCGAAACAGGTCAATATGTTTCGATACGGGCTCTCAATTCTTAAATTAAGTTGGTTATTGTCCATTTTGGTATCAAAATAGGCTCTACGCATTTTGATACGGGTTCGTGGTCTTGTTCCAAAACAACTTATACCTGTATCGAAACATGTATTGTATCGAAACGGCTCGGAAGCATTCCAAGTGGCATATCGATACGCTTTTACGCAAATTCTTTAAATCATCCTTAATGAGTATCCAACTTTAATTAAAACTCAATCTCTCTTTTTCTTTCAAACCCTAGCCGAAAACCTCTATATATTCTCCTCAAATCTCATTGATTTTTCACACCAAAACCTAAAATATTTTGAGGGTTTTCAATCTACACATCAAGGCTAAGGCTTTGCAAGCAATTTGGTGCATTAATCATCCTTTACTCATCCAATTTCCTATATCAAGGTATAAAACCCATTTCTTTTCTTTTTAATTTTTGTTTAAATTTCTTTGTTATTTTTACTCAATTTCTGTATAGAATATATACTTATAGTATGGGTTTTGAAGTTTTTGCAAAAATTCTTTAAAATTCGAAAAAAAAAATTGTTTGAATATAAAATTTATATTGTATATTTTTCTTTATTGTTTTTCGAAATTCTTTTTACCAAAAATTCGTTTTATATTTATATATGTTTTTAAACTGTATTGTATAGATTTTTATCAATACCTTGACTATTGGATTGCCTATTGGATTAAATTAGGTTGATTTACGCATACATGTGTTTTTGTATCTTGAATTGTTTTCAGATTTCGAATATGGGTTCTAGAAAGAGAGTAAGAACTGATGAGGCTGGGGGTAGTACAAACAATGATGACGAATCCCCCCGTCCCAACCTCACTCTACTTTATCAAAAGAGTCTTCGAAACAATGACGCCCACAACAACTTCAAACTTTTTCAAGATCATTCAATCCGACGTGAGCGTGTTACTTCTATACCCTTTTTGGATTTTGAACGTTTTAAATTTCTTTATCTTGCTCTATTGAGGCGTTGATGTTTCTTACTCTTTTTGAGCTTACCCAGTACTTTGTACCGTAACATGGTTCTTCTCTTTTATGCCAATGCCCGATGTATTTCCAATGTCGATCGTTCTCAAGTGACTGCCATTGAATCCTACATCATGGGGAAGAAGTTTCAGATTGATCCTCAAACTTTGGTCAATGTTTTGGGGTTTGAAGATGAGGGTATTTCAGATGAAAACTCTTTGGGACATACTCTTGGTTGCTCCGTTACGGTCCTTGACGCTCATGATTGCATCCTTCATCTCATGGTCTCTTGGTGGTTTCATCCATCCGGAGGAAAGTTCTCACACATCCGCCAAGTCCACGATTTTTGGCTTCGTTGCTTTCGTGAGGAACGTCGACCAAATCTTTGCCAAATCATGTTTGCCAAGATGGTGCATCTTATCCAAAATCGTAACTTGGATCTTGTCACTTCCTTCACCTATGGAACCGCTTTGAGTTATTTGTTCTCAAAATTAGGGATCGATTGATCTCTTGATTTTTCGGAATCTCTTAAGGATCTCATCGATGAGTGTACTCTTCTCCGTTGCAAGTTTCACTACATTGATGGAGATTGGGTTCGTGTTGAGAATCCTCCTCAAGTTGCGGCCCCCAAACCTCAACCTCAAGTTGCTCCACCTAACAATGAAACTCTCATGACCTTTCTCACCGAGCAATTCAATAGCTTGCAATCCAACATTGCTTTATTGGATACTTCCATGACCTCCAGTTTTGTCGCTATTGATACTCGTTTCACATCCTTGGAGGAGCAAATTTAAAATGTTGAGAATCAACTTACTTCGGTTGAAACTCAACAATCATCGATGGACATCTCCTTTAATGGCTTTTATGGCGAGTGGATGCAATTTCGAAGGAACACTGCTAATGATAAAGATGAAATGATGACGAGCCTTAGTCCTTTGCATCCCATTGTGTATCATCTATTTTAGGATTTCTCTTTTTATGCACCTATCTATGTTTTCCTTTTAGGACCTATGCTTTGATTTCATGTTTTTAGGATTTAAGTTTGGATTTCTATTTGCTTTGAACTATTATGTTTTTATGCTTGATGAAATTTTAGTTGTTTGCTTTATATTGCTTATTTCCTCATTGAATTATTATGATTTTGATCTAAAAAAGGGGAGAAGGGTTATAAGCTAATTTTTTAAAATCTTTTCAAAATCTAGCTTAAATTTAGGGGGAGTTTACTTAAAAATTTACTTTGTTTTTGTTATATCAAAAAGGGAGAGATTGTAAAACCAATGTTTGATTTTGATATAACAAATAGTCTAAGGAACAAATTACAAAGTAAATAGAATTTTAAGTACTCAAAAGACTCACATTTGACAAGTATATTTTATACTTAAAATGTTTTAAAGTCAAAACTTAAACCCCATAAAATTTTCTAAGTGTTTCAAAGTCAAATTGCACAAAATTGTCCAGGCGTTTCGAAACACCCCCAGGGAGTTTCGATAGGGATTGATTTTAAGAGTGCCGCAACCCCTTTTTAGGAGGCTTCAAGTTTTTTGAAAACTTTAAAACAGAGTTATTTTAATAAAACGTTTTATTTTAATAAAACAACAGTTTTGGTCTACGAAAACCAGAAAATAGGTTCAGGGGTCAGTTACGCGTGGGGAAGGGTTAGCACCCCCACGACGCCCAAAATTGGTACCTAATTGATTTTAAAATCGTTTTCAAAACTGGAATTTGAAAGTTCATGAAGGTTCGATTTTATTTGTCCATTTAATGAATATTTGACTATTTTAACGGCCTTATCGCCCGGGAGATGAACTTAATCACCACCAACATTTCTGGCGCTAACCCGTCATTCTCATTTGATAAGACATCGCATTAAATTAATTTCACTTTTCAAGCAACGTGAAAATTCGATGTGTTGAGCATTTTTATTTATTCTAAGATTGATTATTTTAAAATTCTAAAAAAGGTCTAAGTCTTTTTATTCCTAATTAAGGGTTTAAGTTTGTTTAAGTGTGTTTTTTTTTTGTAAAGCAAATCTTTCTACAAGCATGTCTCTATCTAAGCTTTTAGAACCTAGTTTTAAGTTTTAACATAATTCTAAAGAACAAACAAGAAACTTAAATTTTCTTTTGAGTTTTACTTTTATTGTTTCTTTTTAAAAAAACATTTTATTTCTTTTCTATTAACTTTTAAAACCAAGACCCTTCTTTTGCCCCTTTTTTATATTTTTTTAGTTTTTTTATCAATTTTTATTCTTTTTATTTCCATTTTCAAAAAAAGTTTTTTTCTTTTAAAGACTTCTTTTTCATTTTTTTAAAAAAATTTCTTTAAAGATGACTTTTAAAAAAAACCTTATTTATGAAAATTTATTTCTCAAACTTTATTTCTCCTAAAATTCTAAGCTTTTATTTGAAATCACTTTTTAAAATTTATTTTCTTTTTTTTGAAAACTTATTACTTATTTTTAAAAATCGCCCTTATTTACTTTTTCTAAAAACTAAACCTTCTTTAAGAACCTTTATTATTAAAACTATATTTCAAAAATCTTCTTTTATTTTTCCTACAAATTAAGCCCCTTATATTATTTTTTCCACCCGTGAATTATTATCTTCTAATTAAATCTCTTAATCTTAGTTTTTTATTTAAAACAACATTAATTCATTTTTTATTCCTACATTTTAAAATAACACTTTTAAGGTTCAATTATTTCATTTTTAATATCAAAACTCCTAAAACAACATTTTTAAGCATGCAAGATTTTTTAAATGATTAAACTAAAAATTAATCGGAAATTTAGAACAAAAACATTACCAGAACCGCGAAACGATTTTCCAACTTCAATGAACACAACCTAAAATCAAACAAACACAAGAAAACAAAATTCAACCAAGAACAAGTATGAAATTCACTAAAAATTAAAAGAAAAGAGAAGAATTTTACCGAAAAACGAAGAACTCGAATGCGATCTTTCACGAATTGCTTCCCAG
This sequence comes from Hibiscus tridactylites, assembly GCA_958450335.1. Lineage (NCBI taxonomy): Eukaryota > Viridiplantae > Streptophyta > Magnoliopsida > Malvales > Malvaceae > Hibiscus > Hibiscus tridactylites. The sequence goes on along the minus strand of OY288267.1, from coordinate 57,075,024 downwards.
ACGCCTCCGAAAAATTGCCCGAACTCGAACTTCAATCCAACAATTCCAGCAAACTCGGAGAAAATTTTAAAGAATTTTCGGATTCTTTTTTAGCTTTGTTTTTGCTCTTCCAAGTGTGTGTTCAACAATGGGGTTTGGGGGGTTTATACTTGAATTTTTAGCTTACAATTTAAGCCAAATCAGGATTTAATCCCCAAATTGAAGCCTAAATCTGACACAGGGCTTGATCCTCGGAAAAACCCCTCAAGAATATCTCGATTTGGTTCAAATTCGGGATCGAGTTTTCCCTTGGTTCGAGCCTATGTTTTGACCACCTCTCCTCTATTTTTGTAGATTCTAGCAGCTACAGTGGATGGCGACGAGCGACGTTGGTGTCGTTGGGTCGGCAACGGCGAGACGCGTCGTCTGACATCGATGGCGACGGCAGCCGTGGTCGATGGACGACGAACGGTCGTGGGCAGTAGCGCAAGGCTGGGGTTTTGGGGGAACCAGCCCGCACGCGTGTTCATAGACGCTAGAGCATGACGCGCGCTGGTTCCCCTTTTTTCCTTTTAATTTTTTGTTGTTTTTCTTTGTTGTTTTTTGTTGTGTTTTTTCGTTTATTATTTTTTTGATGTCATCTTTATTTCTTTTTTTCTACATTTATTATTTTTTATTATTTGTTATTTTTACTCAAATGGGTTTAAAAGGTGGGCTTTTGCATTTCAAGGCGGGTTTATTATTTATTTATTATTTTTTGAAATGAGTTTTGAAAAATGGGCCTTTTGTGATGGCCTTTTTGGGTTCTTTTATAAGAAGGGTCCTTTATTATTATTTTAAGAAAAATGTTTTTTATTTAAATTTGTTATTTGACAATGGTGGGTGAAAATCTAGTGACAATAGTTGCCCCTCTTTGCTTAACGTTGTACAACAGGGATAAAGCAAAGACCAAAAGGCACTGATTTTCACTGATTTTCCAGTTGGCTCCATTCTCCTGTTTCCCGAACGGATAGACATGTTCTATTCTCCAGATGCCCGAATAGATGAGCGGATTTCATTCTCCAAATGCTCGAACGGATAGGTTGGTTCTATTCTCCTTATGCTCGAATAGCTGGGCTGGGTTCCAATCTCCAAATGCCCGAACGGATAGGTCGGTTCTATTCTCCTTATGCTCGAATAGATTAGCTGGGTTCCAATCTCCCAAATTCCTGAATTGCTGAGCTGGGTTCTGTTCTCCCAAATGCTCAAACAGATAGGAAAAATCTTCTGAAAAACTTCATCCTCCTTATGCTTGGATGAATAAGCAATCAGGCTTCAAAAGATTTCATCCTCTGTATGCTTGGATGAATAAGCAAAACCTCATTTGAACAGGTCTTCTATGTACCTGAAAAAAAAAACAAAATGTGATATGCAATACAGTTATGATGTGCATACCCCTAGGGATGCCTAAAACATGAATGCATGACAAGTTTTTTCCTTTTTTAAGACTTCTTTTGCTCAGACTATTTTCTTAATTCTGATGAAATACTGGTTATCGATTCCAACCCGACTAACATGAGTTTCCTCCAAACCTCGTGTAGATAAGAAAGCTAGCCCCACTTTTCTTTCAACTCTTCCTGGCTTTACCAACTTCGTCCATCATTCCTTGGGATAGAGCCCCCTCCCTTGCCTTGGAATTCACCCATGAGTCATGAGCAGCTCTGGTTTTTGCTTCATTTTTTATCTTCTGCATACCTAAACTTGCACTCTTAACTGGAAGGACTAGCTTTACTTTTACATCTTATTCTTTACTTTATTGGAGACATTTGATCCTCATCTGCCTTCTTTAGTCAATATTTTCATATTCAAGGACAAGTTTCCTCTAGAGCGTGTTTAAAAATCCTTAAGTCAAGTTTCGACATTGCAAAACTGCTCTCATTATCATGTAAGAAAGACCGGTGATTAGGAAACTCCAAACACTATTTAGGCACCAAGACACTTGTAAGGTTTTTCAAGAATCCTAACTTTTCTTCCTATTTGAAAATTTTGTAGCAAGGCTTTATTTCCACTCCAAGTATTTTAACGTCACATGCCCCAAGCGATAATATTAATTATGAAACACTTCATAGTCCCTGCACTTTCCAAAACATTCTCAAAGTAATGCTCAAAAATCTTTTGTATATCTAAATAATTGTCAAATCCATTGATCTTCATTTCAAAGCAAGATGCTAATAATGATAGGGAAGAAAACAAGAAAGAAAGAAAAATCCATGAAACTAAATTTATTAATGTTGTGGCAAACACAAAAAGGTTTATAAATAGAAAAGGGAACAAGTATTCAGATATCAGCAGTCCAAACTCCTCCTATCAAACGCTAGAAGTAATCTTGAACACCACCATTGTTGAGGAAACTTTGAGTATAATGCATAATCTGTGGAGCCCCGAAAACTATCTTACAAATTATCTAAGTCGCCCTTTACGGGTTTTCAATTCAGACCCTTCTTTGGTTTCAAAACGCCCTTTGCGGGTTTGCATTTTGAACCCTCCTTTTCTTTTCTTTTTCTTTTTTTTCTTTTTGCTTTCTTTTTTTCTTTTTTATTTTCTTTCTTTTTCTTTTTCATTTTTCTTCAAGCATAATTGTAACACCCCCTTTCCCGGTCTGGTAGAGAACCGGGTCGAGGCGTATTACCGGAGGACATGCGAAGAGCGCTACTATAAAATCTCATCTTAACCACATTATTAATCAATAGAAGACGTACAATATGATACCAATGCACTTATTAGTCCGATATATTCAAGTAGGGTGCACAATTAACATTCTAGGGCCATTTTGCAACTTTTACAAGTATTAGGGACTAATTTGTAAATTCTGTCAAGTTTGAGGTCCTTTGATATGAATACCTTTACTAAAATGAAATTTATATATTAAAGGTCATGTCTAGCAAAATTCATTCAAATCGGGAATTAGTAACACCATCAATTGACTTTAAAAAGGTCCAGTGACTAGATTGTAACATTTTCAAACCATTCAAAGAGTCTTTAACTAACTTACCTAACCCCGTATCGAAACGCCTTAGGCTGTTTCAGAACAGGGGCACGAGAGTCAACTCATGTTGACCCATCCCTTTAGACTGTTTCGAAACAAGCTTGACCTGTATCGGAACGGATTGACTCACCTTGACTTAACTCGTTTCGATACGCTTTAAACACGTACCGAAACAATGGTTTCCAGTGTCAAAATGTTCCGAAATGGCATTACTTTGTTTCGGGACACCCATAAACTTAGGTTCAATAATGTGCACCCGTACCGAAACGAAATCACCCGTTTCGATACGGTCTGGCCTGTAATGACAGATTTTTGCTGGTTTTTGATCAATTTACCCTACCGAATGATGTCCAAATGCAACGAAACTTCACACACAACATTTCAAGGATATAAATTACTAGCATGTCAAGTTTCATGACCGTACGAACACGTTTACTACGTTTTTAACTTTTTAAGCTAAGCATGCATATTAAGGCTATTTCTAATGAACCAAAAAGGCCATTTAGGGCCAACACCAAATTAAAAAATAGACAAGGCACCAACACAACAAAATGGGCATGTATAATTAGTTCAACTACTTTGCCACCTTCCTAGGAGTTCAAAAGTTATAATTACATTACTTGTAGCTTGGTAGTGACTTGTCTTGACGGCTGATCCGATCTTCCAACGATCAACTTTCTTAACCTGAAAATGCATGAGATGAGACATATTAGGCATACTTTGCCTAGTGAGGTAGTCACAAACAATATAAGTAATGGAAATGCCATGGTTACCATGATACATAACCTCATGCCAACATTATTAATGACATGCAACAATGCACAAAATAATAAACATGTTCTTTTTCATTTGTAGTCCTTGGATTGAATCAAGATCGTGGATACGCGAATTCCTACACCTCGCCAAATCAATGAATTGTCTAATCCCTCCGCCTCGCCAATATGACCAATAACAATACATATCCCTCTGCCTCGCCAAATCAATATAGGTTGTAGCCTTAGAACCGTAGTCCACCCATACACTAAGCTCATGAATTCTATGGCATGCCAATTGTATCCCGAGTCCATTCCAATCCAAGGTTGCAATATACATATTCATTTCAATAGTCAATAATATATCAATGTCCAATGACTTCAATGTTGTCGATGATCAATATATGTGTCTCAATATCATTATCTCATAAATTGGTATCCATATTAATGTCCGATGGCTTCAATGCAATAATCCAATGACAATGCTTATGTCGATGACTACATACAATGACAGTAATCAATGTTCAATGGCAACTTACCGACACTTACCAAAGTGTCCGATTAACCATCCAATGTATTTGCTTCAATAACAATGTTGGCGAAGTAATCTAAAATATCAAATAATGATCCGGGAAGGCCTTTCGCCTAACCCGAGACTCCGAATACACTCACCTTAACAATCCGAAGCTTCAAGGCTCTCGGATAGCAATCCTTTTGTTCCTAGCTTGTGATGGAGATGGTGAAACCTCTTTCTCCACTTCTTGAGCTAGAAAATTATTAAGAATGATGTTTCGATATCAAAATCAATATCCGACTTCAATAGAGAGGACAACGATGAGATATCCATGGATAGTCAAAACCCTAGCTTAGATTACACTCAATATATCCATGGAATCCATCAACCGATTGAGGAATATAGCTTACCCAATCGATAGCAACGATTCGATATCGATAAAGGGAAGAAATAGCAAATCTTGAAATTCCTCCAATGGAGGTGTGTGCTTAGTTGGAGAAGATGGTGAAAGGGAGAGGTTCTAGCTTGAGAGTGTTCTCGCGTAAGCTATCTCCTCTTACTTTTGTTTCTAATTCTAATACAAATCTTTCCTTCAATTGAAGGAAAATCATCAGATAACTCCACGTAAGTGGAGAATTTAATTAAAGAGGGCTAATCGCGAGGTTAGCCCCTCATTTTTCATACAATTATAGTTTTGTCCTCCAACTTACACTTCTCCCATTTTAGCCACTAAAAGCTCAATATTATTTAATAGAGTTCAATCACGATGTTTTAAGCCCATTTAGGGTTCGATAACAATAATTAACTAATCGATGAAATCTTTAAGCTTCGTCAATGTAGGATTTCTGATCATCGGAACTTAATTCCGACTAGACCGGATTTTAGGGTGTTACAATAATACTTCTTAACATATCAGAGTTCACAGGGTTTTGAAACTCATCTCCATCCATCTCAGCTAAAATCAATGATCCGTCTGAAAGAACCTTTGTCACAATGTATGGTCCTTCCCAATTAGGCACCCATTTTCCTCGGGGATCACCTTGGATTGGCAACTTCTTCTTTAATACTAGATCTCCTTCTTGAAACTCTCTAGGGCGAACCTTCTTTACATAAGCCCTTATCATTCTCCTTTGGTACATTTAACCATGACATGCGGCTTTCAACCTCTTTTCTTCAATTAAATTCAATTGGTCATACCTTGCCTGAATCCATTCAGCTTCGTCTAACTTGGCATCCATCAAGACACACAACAATGGTATCTCAACCTCAATTGGTAGCATAGCTTCCACTTCATATACTAATGAGAACGGAGTTGCGGCAGTAGATGTTTGTACCGCTGTTCGATATGCTTACAAGGCAAATGGTAACTTTTCATGTCAATCTTTATAAGTGTCGGTCATCTTTGCAACTAAATTTTTGATATTTTTATTAGCCGCCTCTACTACTTCGTTCATCTTCGGGCGATTTACTACTAAGTTGTGGTGCTTAATGTTAAACTGCTCACAGACCCCAACAATCATTAGGTTGTTCAAGTTAAAGGCATTATAGGTGATTATGCTTTCTGGTAGACCATATCGACAAATGATCTCCTTCTTTAAGAAATTGCAAATAGTGGAGCTAGTTACATTTGCATATGAGGCCATTTCCACCCATTTTGTGAAGTAATCAATGGCTACAAGAATAAAGTGATGACCATTTGACGCCTTCGGATGAATTTGCCCAATGACGTCTACGCCCCACATAGAAAATGGCCAGGGAGATGACATGACATAAAGAGACTAAGGGGGCACGTGAACCTTGTCGTCATAAACCTGGAACTTGTGACATTTGCGGGAATAATTAATGCAATATCCTTCCATCGTTGACCAGTAATATCCGAAACGCATAATTCTTCTTGCCATAGTGAAACCACTAGGGTAAGTTCTGCAAACTCCCTCATGAACCTCTTCCAAAATCAAATGTGCTTCTTTTGCATCCACACATCTTAAAAGCACCTGATCTCAACTTCGTTTGTAAAGGATTTCTCCATCAAGAATGTATCCTGATGCCATTTTCCTAATCATCTCCTTTTCATTTTCTGAAGCCTGTGATGGGTATTGCTGAAGCTTTATGTACTACAAGATATCATGGTACCACAGCAAGCCATCTGCTTCCTCTTCTACGTTGTAACAATGAGTTGGGGACTCCAACATAGGCATCATCTGAGAACCTTAACTTGCTTTAAACATGGCAGCCAAAGTAGCTAATGCATCAGCCATCTGATTATCTTCTCTTGGGAGATGCCTAAAGTGATCACATCGAATTCTTTAGTTAATTCAAGGACCAACTTGTAATACTCTATCAATTTTGCATCCTTTGTTTCCCATTCGCCACGTATTTGGTAAATGATCAACGCTGAATCCCTATAGACCTTCAAATTTCGGATTTTTCTGTCAATGGCTTCCCTTAGGCCCAATATGCACGCCTCGTATTCTGCCATATTATTAGTGCAGAAGAATTTCAAACGGCAAGTGAAAGGATAATGATCTCCTTCTGGTGAAACCAAAACTGCTTCAATACCTCGTCCTAAAGCATTTACAGCACCGTCGAAATGCATGACCCAGGATTATGTTGGTGGCTCTTCATTTTTTGTAATAAACATTAAATCTTCATCAGGAAAATTGAAATCTAATGCCTCATAATCATCTTGAGCACGCCTTGCAAGAAAATCTGTTATGGTGCTTCCTTTTACTGCCTTCTGATTCACATATTGAATATCATATTCTGAGAGCAACATTTGCCATCGTGTTATTCTTCCTGATAGGGCTGGAGCTTCCATCATAAACTTTAATGGATCTAGCCGTAAGATCAATCACGTAGTATGGTACAACATATACTGCCTAAGCCTTTTAGTAGCCTATACCATAGCGCAACATACCTTTTCAATTGGAGTATATCTTGCCTCACAGTCAGTAAACTTCTTGCTTACGTAATATATTGCCCTTTCCCTCCTTCCAGTTTCGTCATGCTGCCCCAATACGCAACCCATTAAACTCTTGTACACCGTTAAATAGAGTATTAACGGCTTTCCTGAAACAGATGGCACTAACACTAGAGGATTGGTTAACTGCTCCTTGATCTTTTCTAAGGCTGCCTGGCATTCTTCATTCCATGTCCCCGGATTGTTCTTTCTAAGCAACCTGAATATTGGATCACATTTATTCGTTAGTTGGGAGATGAAACGGGCTATGTAATTCAACCTTCCAAAGAATCCCCGAACTTGCTTCTATGTTTGGGGTGGTGGAAGCTCTTGTATGGCCTTTATCTTGTCAGGATCAATTTCAATTCCTCTTTTGCTTACTACAAAGCCTAACAACTTCCCAGAAGTAACTCTAAATGTGCACTTGGCAGGATTAAGCTTTAACTGAAATTTTCTCAATCTTTGAAAAATTTTACTCAGGTTCGCTAGATGCTCCTCCTCATATCTGGACTTGGCAATCATATCATCCACATAAACTTCCATTTCCTTATGCATCATATCATGGAAAAGAGTAACCATAGCTCTCTAATAAGTTGCCCCTACGTTTTTCAATCCAAAAGGCATTACTTTATAGCAAAAGGTTCCCCAAAGTGTTACAAAAGTAGTCTTTTCCATGTCTTCTGGGCACATCTTTATTTGATTATATCTAGAAAACTCATCCATGAATGAGAAAAATGGAGTGATCGGATGTATTGTCTACCAAGGTGTCGATATGTGGGAGCGAAAAGTTGTCTTTTGGACTTGCCCTATTAAGATCCCTGTAGTCGACACATATCCTTACTTTTCCATCTTTCTTTGGCACAAGAACAATGTTTGCCATCAATTTTGGATATGTAGCCACCTCGAGGAATCCTGCATTGTACTGCTTCTTTACTTCATCCCTGATTTTCAGAAGTGTATCAACCTTCCTTTTTTTGCGCTTTTGTTTTAATGGCTCCCATCCCTCCATTATAGAAAGCCTATGCATAGCAATATTTGTATCAAGGCTAGGCATATCCTGATATGACCAGGAAAAAATGTCTTTAGATTCTTGCATAAACTCAATCAAAAATTGTCGCGTCTTAACTGAGATGGTGGTACCAATCTTCACTTCACGCTTCTCTTCTTCGGTTCCAAGATTCAAATTTTCTAACTCTTCTTTGTGGGGCAGAATTTGCTTTTCCTCTCCCTCTACCATTTTAGGCAGACCATCGGGCAAGACATACTCTTCCTCATCATCAATACCCCCAACTTCCTCTAAACATAGTGGTAACTCAAAATTAACCTCAAAGTCTGACTCGGAGTCGTTTGTACCGTTAATATCTAAAAACCTGCAAATCAAAGAGACAAAAAATATATACCAAGAAAGAAAGAATGCATGAAATGATATGATTTGTTGTTTTTTAAAGGTTTTCTTTTGGGGTTTTTTACGATCTTTTGCTTTTGGTTTTGTGTTGCGAAAGAAAGTTTGCCACACGATATTATTAGGAAAATATGCATCTTTTATTGAAATAAGAATCATGGTTTTGATATAGACCCTTTTTACATAAGATCTCTAATTACCCCATGGCCTAAGTGTAAAAGAGTTGGTTTCGAGAATTACTCTAAGGCGGTCTTAAAAACTTTAGGAACTACTTCAGCGGTCCAGTTCTTCAGCTCAGCACTGGGGCAAATCTTGGACAAATATTTGTTTTCCCCTCATTCCTCGTCTGTAATGACATTAATGCTCAAATTCTCAAAAACCTCACATAATTCATCCTTTCCTTTCTCCTCCTCATCAAAACAGTCATTAGGGTCTAGGAGTCCTCCAACCCTAAAAGTGTGACTTAAGAGTGGGTACGTCATTGGCTCCCACTTGATTTCTTCTTCATGCTTTCCTGCCGCCTCTTAGTCTCAGCTCTCTTTTGCCATTTATTAGGCCTAAAGCCCAAGCCAAATCGGTCCCTCTTTGCTGGGATCACCACAGGATAAGGCTTTCCTTGATTTCATTCTTTAGCTTCCTCTCCTTGCCTTCCAAAAGAAATTTCCTCTGTCGCACATATATTCATTTCGTGCTTAACATCTCCCTTCTCGAAGAACATAAGTTCCTTGTTATCCATCTTGGCTTGGACCATCTGTTTAAACTCTAAGCAACAATGGATCTCATGCCCTTCAACTTCGTGGTACTCGCAGTAAGGTTTATCATCAACCTTCATCTTCCAATCCTCTTCCTTTAACATCCCAGCCGCAACCAAATGAGTCCATACCCACTTCATGGGTGCCTTAATTTCTTCAACGTATTCCCTGATCACTCTCTCTTCTTCCTCAAGCACGACATTCACCTCTGTCTTCTGGTGGTTCGGCAAAGGGTTACCTTTCTCTTCGGATGTTTCAAATGACAGCATGCCCAATTTTCTTAAATCATCTACTACCCTTTTGAATGCAGTGCAGTTCTCAATGGTATGCCCCCTTACTCCTGCGTGATATTCGCATTGGGCCTTCTCATCGTACCATGGTGGATAAGAAGGTGAGAATGGAGGGACATGTCTTGGCAGCACCATCTGTGATTTGACCAACTCAGCAAATAATTCCGGATACGTCATTGGGATGAGAGGAAAGTAGGGTCTCGAGTTTCCTTGATATCTTCGTTCTCCTTTTGGAGCATTTGCAACTGACGAAGCTGAGGTGTTGGGTTTATTGAAGGTGTTGGGCTTGTAGAACATCACACCTATTGAATAGTTGGGGTTGTAGACATTTGTAGCATTGACTTCATTATCTCTCTTCTTATATGTCTTCTTTGTTTCCCCACTGTCCAACTTTCCACTCTTCATAGTTGCTAGGATTAATTCACCATTCATTAGCATGTCCGCGAAGTTCTTCGTAGCGTGATTGAGCATGTGATCATTAAAAGGACCCTTTAGAGTTTCCACAAACATCAGGGTGATTTCATTTTCTAGAAACGGTGGTTGCACATGTGCTGCTACATCCCTCCATCTTTGTGCATACTTTTGAAAGCTCTCATGATGCTTCTGCTCCATCCCTTGCAAGGCCAAACGGGTTGGAACCATGTCTGAAATATGCTTGTATTGTTCATTGAAGGCTCTATATAGATCTTTCCATGATTTGATGTTCACTCGACTTAGTTACGAATGCCAACGTGCAGCGGAACCTACTAAACTGTCCTGGAAGCAATGAATGGGCAGCTTCTCATTGTCGAGGTACATTGACATCTTTCTACAGTACATAGTTAAATGTGCCGATGGGCATGTGGTCCCATTAAATTTCTCAAAGTCTGGGATCTTGAATTTTAGTGGCGCAACTAAGTCAGTTACCAAGCTCATGTCCTTGGCATCCATTCCACCATGAGCAACTCCATCCTGGAAGGATTTGATCATTCCCTCTAACTTCTCATACTTATCCTCCCACTTCTTCTCAATCTTAACCTTATCAGTGATTTCATCGAGGTCGGATACCTCATAATTATTAGCCTCTCCGTTTGGAACATGAGTAGAGGATTCAGCAACATGGATTGGTGTTTTATCTTTGGCAACAGTCTCCTTCCTAAAGGTCATTCTTGGGAATCGTGGAACTGTACCAGTGTTTCCTCCTTCTTCAACCGCATCTGGATCCTTGAACCCTAGCATGGCAGCTATTGAACTGTCTGTCTTTTGATGAACTAACTAAATTTGTTGTTTAAAGTCGGCTTCCATTTTCTCCAACTTGTCTTGAGCGCTCTTTTGGTTTGCCTCCAAAGCTGTCAACCTCCCCTCAGAGTTCATGGCTCGAGTTTATGCCCGTGTACCGTATTTATGAGTTGTCTTAGCTATTTTGAATATTCTGTCATTTTTTATATTAAGTTAGCTTTTGACATGAATGGATGTATGCACAAATGAATTCACATATGCAAACAACAAAACAAACAAACAGTGCAAATGCATGAATGCAATCGAAGGGCCATTAATTTCATTGAAAATTTCCTCATGAAAGGAAACTCTTTATTGGATACGAAAGCTTTTTATTACATCTTTTTTTTCAAATTACAAATATTTTCCGGCTTGAACACCTAATTCCTTGATTTCTTCAACAAGCCACATAAGCCTTGATCCAACTTCTCCAACGAGCTTGTTGTACTGACGAAGAGTTGCAGCTTCAATTGCCAACATTGTCACATGCTTGGCTACATCTTTTTCTCGGAACCTTCAAGCAATGTCTATGAGACGAGTGAGCCAACAATCACTTCTTCCTTCAGCAATATCTTCAAAGACCAAGATCTTCGTTCTATATTCTTGGATGATGTTGTCCATTTCTTCGACATGTTCTTTTAAAAGATCATTTTCATCCAAACTGGCTTGGAGTTCTTCATGGGTCACACCACTCTTCAAGTTATCGGGCATCTGTTTTTTATCCTCTATCTTGGCCTCTAGCTTTGCAGCATAAACCTGACTTTGTTCTAATTTCTCACAAACTTCATTGTAAGCTTTCTGCAACTCCTGCAAACGCACCTTGTTGTCGCAGGCTTTCCTCTTCCATGCAACTGTGTTTTCCCTCTCTTTCTCACAAAGACGTTTTCCAATCTCATTCTTTATCACTTGTTTCCCTTTCTTCCCTTCTTCATCCCTTAAGAGTCTTCCGTCCATAATGAGAGTTTTTTACTTGAGCAATTTTCTAGAATCAACCCCTTCTAAATATGGAATGATGCACATGCAAAAAAAAAATTGGGAACAGAGATTTAAAACCAAAAGAAGACAAGCAATTCAAACAATTTCACTAAAAATTCAAGACAGTTATTGCAACTTGATTATTGACCAGACTTAACACCCTAGGCTTTCCGCATGGCTCTATTGGGGTGGGCTCTAGATTCTTAAACTTGGTTTGGTTCTAAAAGGGTACCCGAGCTCTCCTCGTTGTCCCCTGCTAAGGGTAGCAAGGACCTCGATTCTCACTCATCATAGGCTTCAAACGAATCGAGTTCAACTCGAGAGGACTCACCATCGATGCCTTCTCGAAGAATCAATATCCTTACGAAGACAAGGGAATGAGTCCCGAAGGTACTTACTAGGCTCATACGAAGAATCAATATTCTTACATGAGCAAAGTGTGTTCCCCCACTTAAACGAATGGGACAAAGCTCGAGAATAGAGCTCGAAATTAAGTCTTAAATGCGTAAAATAGAATTATATTCATTTAAACGGATAAATAAATTAAACCTATTGTGAACTTGAAATTTTCATATTTAAAAAAACCTTTTTTGAAAATCATTTAAAATCAATTTGTGGCCTGACCCTCTTTTGTTTTTATTTAAAAAACAAAAACACATCCCCAGCAGAGTCGCCAAGTTGTCGCAGCCCCTTTTTAGGAGGCTTCGACTTTTTGGAAAACTTTAAAAAACACGGAGTCGCCACCAATCATTTTGAAAAGTGTGATTGGATCACTTTAAAATGGGGTTATTTTGATAAAGCGTTTTGTTTTAATAAAACAACAGTTTTGGTCTACGAAAACCAGAAAATAGGTTCGGGGGTCGGTTACACGTGGGGAAGGATTAGCACCCCCACGACGCCCAAAATTGGTACCTAATTGATTTTAAAATCGTTTTCAAAACTGGAATTTGAAAGTTCAAGAAGGTTCAATTTTATTTGTCCGTTTAATGAATATTAGACTATTTTAATGGACTTATCACCCGGGAGATGAACTTTAATCACCGCCAACATTTCTGGCGTTAACCCGTCATTCCCGTTTGATAAGACATCGCATTAAATTAATTTCACTTTTCAAGCAACATGAAAATTTGATGTGTTGAGCATTTTTATTTATTCTAAGTTTGATTATTTTAAAATCCTAAAAAGGTCTAAGTCTTTTTATTCCTAATTAAAGGTTTAAGTTTGTTTAAGTGTGTTTTTTTTTGTGAAGTAAATCTTTCTACAAACATATCTCCTATCTAAGCTTTTAGAACGTAGTCGTAAGTTTTAACCTAATTCTAAAAAACAAACAAGGAACTTAAAATTTCTTTTGTGTTTTACTTTTATTGTTTTTTTTAAAACCTTTTATTTCTTTTCTTTTAACTTTTAAAACCACGACCGTTTTTTTTTTGCACATTTGTATATTTTTTAGTGTTTTTATCATTTTTTATTCTTTTTATTTTCATTTTTAAAAAAAAGTTTTTTTTCCTTTAAAGACTTCTTTTTCATTTTTTTAAAAAGCTTTTCTTTAAAGATGACTTTTTTAAAAAAACCTTATTTTTTAAAAAATAAATTCTCAAACTTTATTCTCCTAAAATTCTAAGCTTTTATTTAAAACCATTTTTAATTTTTTTTGAAAACTTATTACTTATTTTTAAAAATCGCCCTTATTTACTTTTTCTAAAAACTAAAATTCTTTAAGAACCTTTATTATTAGAACTATATTTCAAAAATCTTCTTTTATTTTTTCCTACAAATTAAGCCCTTTTTATTATTTTTTCCACTCATGAATTATTATCTTCTAATTAAATCTCTTGATATTAGTTTTTTAATTAAAAGAACATTAATTTATTTTTTATTCCTACATCTTAAAATAACACTTTTAAGGTTCAATTATTTCATTTCCAAAGATCAAAGCTCCTAAAACACCATTTTTAAGCATACAAGATTTTTTAAAAGATTAAACTAAAAATTAATCGAAAATTTAGAACAAAAACATTACCGGAACCACGAAACGGTTTTCCAACTTCAATGAACACAACCTAAAATCAAACAAACACAAACATAAGAAAACAAAATTCAACCAAGAACAAGTATGGAATTCACTAAAAATTAAAAGAAAAGAGAAGAATTTTACCGAAAAGCGAAGAACTCGAATGCGATCTTTCACGAATTGCTTCCCAGACGCCTCCGGAAAATTGCCCCGAACTCGAACTTCACTCCAACAATTCCAGCAAACTCAGAGAAAATTTTAAAGAATTTTCGAATTCTTTTTTAACTTTGTTTTTCTCTTCCAAGTGTGTGTTCAACAATGGGGTTTGGGGGTCATACTTGAATTTTTTAACTTACAATTTAAGCCAAATCGGGATTTAATCCCCAAATTGAAGCCTAAATCCGACACAAGGCTTGATCCTCAGAAAAACCCCTCAAGAATATCTTGATTTGGTTCAAATTCGGGGTCAAATTTTCCCTTGATTCGAGCCTAGGTTTTGACCACTTCTCCCCTATTTTTTGCAGATTCCAACAGCATGGAGGGGAGTCGTCATTCCATCAGGGTGGTTCCGTTGACAGGAGAGAAGAGGAGAAGAGGGTTTTCTCAACGGCATGGAGGGGAGTCGTCATTACATCAGGGTGGTTCCGTTGACATGAGAGAAAGAATTAGACAGGAGGCGGGTTATGGAGGTAGATCGGGGGACAGATCGTCGGTTCCGGCGGGGAGTAATCACAAGGGAAGTTGGGTAGTTTTCGTGGACAATCTCAGCAAACGAGTCTCGAGAGGAGCTCTTCGGGAACTTTTCAACTTCCACGCTGAAGTTCTTAAGGTCTTTATCCTGTTGAATAACAACAAACCAAGGTACAAATACAGCACTTTAGCTTTGGTCCACATGGGGAGCGAGGAAGCAATGAACAAGGTGATAAACAAAGTTCACGACTCCTTCATTGATGGTAGAAGAGTAGGTGTATCCAAAGCTAGATTCTCGGTTCCAAGGATAGTTCAAGACGAGACTAAAAGGAGTTATGGGTCATACAAGCCAGCTTTCGGAGAACGGAGGCGGAGGAATCCAGTTATCAGGTGAAAAATAGTAAATCGGGGGGACCAGCTTTTAGAGACAACCGTTTCTTCAAGGATGTCCTAGCAGAGAAAGAAAGGGTGGATGCTAGAAATGATCGAAGTGGTGGATCCGACAAAGAAAAGACGGGGAATCTCAAACAGAAGGCCAGCTTAATAGATGTTGGCATTCCAGTTTCATAAAATTTCTGGTTGAAAAACTCCATGGTTGGAGTGATTAAACCTGCTTATGAAATCGACTTTGTGAAAAAGGCCCTTCTCAGTGATGGGATTCAGGTTCGTATTGCAAAGTGGGGTTCTCAGAACAATTTCTGCATTATCACATTTCCTTCCTACTCATCAAAAGAAGCAACATGGAATAACAAGTCTGATGAACTTTGCTTTTGGTTTGAGCACCTAGAGTTTGATGTTTTAGTGAATGGTATTCCATGGTGCTTTTGTGTTGTGTCCTTAGTAAGGGTGGCTCTTCAATGTTGGTATGATGGATTCTTTAAAAGCTTGGCGTCCCGGTGGGGATCTCTCATCAAGATACATGAAGAAACATCTAGCAAGACTGATTTATCGAAAGCTAAGTTGTTACTGAGAGTTCCTAGTCTGTATGATGTTCCAGGTTCAATTACTCTAAGGATGAGCGGTAGATTATACACAGTTTTGATTAAAATTGATGAGGAGTTTATCGAAGGGGTTGATTTTATGCCGGAGGAGGAGGTTCCCTTTGCGGACGAATGGGCAGACCAGGAGGAGGATCTGCTGCGAACGTATAACGATGAAGCCATGGATGGTCCGGTGGCGGACGAGGTGGCGCCGAAGGGTAGCCCAAAGGTCGGGATCCAGTCTCAATCAAGAGTGGAGGGCGCGGAAAATGAGATACTAGGGAATGTTGGCACTCCTGAGCCCGAGGCGGGAAATGTTCCCAAAGAGTCTTTTCAGAATCCTGGCTTGGGAAACGATGGGCCCAATGATAAAGGGATAATTGGGACCAATCAGGTTGTGGGACCCACAGTTGTTCCGTCGGTTGGACTGGAAAAGGAGCCTATGCCCAATAATGTGGTGTCAGAGGTGGAATTAAATGGCCATGCAGATACGTTAATTCATAACGTAGGCTTTTCTAGCCTTAATAACGGGCCCCAAATTATGGTTGAAATTAATCCCCTTAGCATACCCAGTCATGAGTTAATGGATATCATAATTAGGGATTCTTTTGACCAAAACCAAGCCGATTCTTGTAACAGCTTTGTTCCGGATTCAATGTCGCTCCAGAAAGAAAATTCAAAAATGTCGGAATTGAAGTCTGCTAGTCTCGAGTCTGTTTCGTTAAGGAGAATCGACGGGAACAACCCTATTCCCTTGTCTGAAGTTGAGCAATTCTCTGTTTCCCAATATTTGGCGAATGGTTTCTTAGAACATGCTCAAAGGAAGCTTGTGAGAAGACAAGTTCGTGAATCAATTGACCTTGCTGATTTCCCATATCCGGTGGGTGCTGAGGAGGACTCTATCAACTCTGTGCACCTAAGTCACATTGAAGAAGCGCTGGCCATCTGGGGAGTTAGTAACTTGTTAAGAATTTCTTTTAAAGGGGGGAAGGAAGCTTTGATGGAAAGGGTGGTGGAGTTTGAAAGAGGTTGTTAAAGCGTTGTCTTTCCAGATTGTACTGCAGGTATCGTGTTAGTTACAATGCCTCTATCGATTGTATCCTGGAATATAAGGGGTTTGGGAAACCCAGTGAAACACAGAGCAATTCGCTTACTTGTACAGAGTCGAAGACCTACCTTTATGTTTTTGCAAGAAACCAAAAAGGAGTCCATTATCCCATCCTTGGTTCGGAATATTAGTGGTGGACAGTCTATGGATTTTGCTTTTTCGCCCTCGATGGGTGCTGCAGGAGGGCTCCTCTCGATATGGAATTCATCTTTATTCAAGTGTGATGAGTCATTCATTCACAAGAACTTTGTGGCGTGTTATGGTTTCTTAGTGGGAGTTGATCAAGGTGTGGGTTTCATTAACATCTACGGGCCTGCAAATGATGCGGAGAAGCAATATTTCTTTGATGAGTTGTTGGAATTTATATCCAACAAACCAGTGCCTTGGTGTTTAGTAGGTGATTTCAATGCGATTGTTTGTAGGGAGGAAAAAATGGGTATGAATTTTAATTGTCATTTGGCCGAAATTTTCAGAACCTTCATACAAAATGCAAATTTGTTGGACCTTCCTCTGCATGGTGGAGCCTTTACGTGGTCTAATAGAAGAGATCCCCCCACCTTTGTTCGCTTGGATCGGGGGTTGGTGAATCATTCCTTCATCAGTTTGTTCAGTGATTTGAGGCAGATATTGCTTCCGAGTTCGGTTTCGGACCACAACGTGATTTGTCTGGAGGATCCGAAGATTGATTGGGGGCCTCGTCCTTTTAAACTATTTAATTACCTGCTTGAAGGGGAGAAATTCTAAGAAATGGTGGTGGGGGAGATTGATGGAGCACTGAAGCATAATCCAAATTTGGATTTATTCAGCATTCTAAAGAGGTCGAAGCACGCTATTAAGGATTGGTCTCGGGCTATCACTATTCCATCAGCAGTGTTAGTAAAGGAATTTGAAGGCAAGATTTCGAAGATTGAACAGGAGATACAGAATGGGGCAGTGTCATCTAATAGGTTTTCTGAGCTTGCAAGTCTCAAGAAGCAACTATGGGATTTACTTAGAACGGAAGAGAGAATTTGGGCGCAAAAATCTCGGTCGAGGTGGTTAGTGGAAGGGGATAGAAACTCCAAATACTTCCATTCTGTGGCTTCGAATAGAAGGAGAACAAACAGCATTCTATCGTTAGATTACAAAGGGGTGGTTGTATCCAATCCAACGGAAATCTGAAATAGTGTATATGAATTCTTTTCCGAAGCTTATAATACATGCACAGCTTTGGAGGTTGATAGCTTGGACCTCGATTTCAAAACATTGCCGCATTCATATAAAGAAGGATTAGAGAAGGAGTTTACCGCAGATGAAGTATGGGAAGCCATCGTTTCCTTCAAAGGTGACAAAGCGCCGGGTCCGTATGGTTTTTCTATGGAGTTCTTTAAAAAATTTTGGCCTTCTCTCAAGTCTACTGTTATGAAGTTCTTTGAGGATTTTTATCATGGTAGGGAATGGAACCATGGCGTTAACCATTCATTTATTACCCTGATTCCGGAGAAGAGGGGAGCTAGCACACTGGACGACTTTAGACCGATAAGTCTAGTGGGTTCTATGTACAAAATTTTATCCAAAGTTTTGGCGAGAAGGATGAGGCCATGTGCGGAACATGTGATAAGCGAACAACAATTTGCTTTTATTCCGGGGAGAAGTATTCTTGATTGCTCCTTTATTGCCAACGAATACATTGATTCGATGCATAAAAGAGGTTTGGAAGGTTTGGTGTTTAAAGTAGACTTTAGAAGGGCTTATGATACAGTTCATTGGAATTTCTTATTGCGGGTATTGAAGGAGATGGGTTTCGGGGAGCGATGGATTGGGTGGATATCAAAATGTATAACTTCAGCTTCTATTTCGGTGTTAGTAAATGGTTCCCCGACGCAGTGCTTCGGATTGGCTAGAGGTTTGCGACAGGGATGTTCCTTGTCTCCATTGTTATTTAACGTAGTTGGGGAGGCACTCCATCTTTTAATTAATAAGGCTTGCGAAAATGGTCTATTCAGTGGCTTCTCGGTGGGTAAGGATGAGGAAAAGGTGGCAATTTCACATCTACAATTTGCGGATGATCTACTGATGTTTTGCAGTGCCGCATCCGGTGAAATTAGGAATGTTAAACGTGTGCTACGCTTGTTTGAGATTGCTTCAGGGCTGAAGATCAACCTAAATAAATGTAGGCTCTTTGGTATTAATACCGATGAAGGTTCATTAAGAGGCTGGGCAAATGAAGTTGGTTGTTCGGTCGATACACTGCCGTCGGAGTATTTGGGATTACCCTTGGGTCCGAAGAGGAATCCAGCTGCTTTGTGGGAGCCGATTGTTAGTAAAATGCACGAGGCGTTAGCTTCATGGAAGTCCATCAACCTTTCGATTAGTGGAAGACTTGTGATGATAAAGGTGGTTCTGTCTTCTATCCCTATCTACTTTATGTCGTTATTTCCTGCTCCTGTTTCTGTTGTTAAAATTTTTAATCGGATAATGGCAAAATTTCTGTGGGGAGATTCCTTAGATCAGAAGAAAATTCATTGGGCGAGGTGGGATTCAATCTGTCGCCCAATCTACCTTGGAGGGTTGGGCATCCGAAATGTCAATATCCAAAATCGCATTTTACTTAGCAAATGGATATGGAAATTTGTTGTGGAAAAAGATAGCCTTTGGAAACGGGTTGTAGTCGCAAAAAACAGTTTGGATTCTCGGACTCTTTTACCGGCAGATTTTTGCAGTGCAAAGAGTAGTTGGGTGTGGAAGGGTATCTTAAAATCATTTTATAGTAATGATGAGTTTGGAACTGTTTTAAGGAGTGGTTTGCGACTCCAAGTTGGAGATGACAAAACAATTTTATTTTGGTCGGATTGGTGGATCGGGGAGGGTCCGTTATTATCTCTTTTTCCTCGGATTCACGCCTTGTCAATAGATAAGAGTGGTTGCATTGCCGACTTCGGATCAAAACAAGCCCGTGGCTGGTCGTGGAAAATTGAGCTTCGTAGAAGTCTTTTTGACTGGGAACACAATCAATGGGAGGCTTTGATGAACTTATTGAATGGGTTTCGAAGTAGCAATTTGGGGTCGGATTGCTTGCTTTGGAAAACCACAGGGGATGGGTGCTTCTCGACCAGAGATTGTTACAACTCCTTATTCCCAGCTAATGTTAAATCCTCTTTCTGGAAATCAGTGGTTTGGCAGAGTCTAGCTCCTCCCAGGATTGAATTCTTTATGTGGCAGTTGTGTAACAATAGACTACCGGTTAAACAAGTATTAACGAGGAGGGGAATTGACTCCATTCAGGATCTTAATTGTCCTTTGTGCAGTTCCAATATTGAGACGGTACAATACCTCTTCCTATCTTGTAACATTGCTTGGAAGTTGTGGATGAGAATGGCAAGGTTTTGGGACCTTACGTGGACATTTCAAGACGATGCAGAGGCGGTTTTGGTAGAGTGGCATGCGGCAAAACCTCCTCAGGCGAAGGAGGATACATGGAACCTGGTTCCCTGCGCAATATGGTGGTCTATTTGGCGAACGAGGAATGAAATTGTATTTAATAAGGTGAAGTTGGATTTTTGCAGCCTGTTGTTCGTAGCGAAATATAGGTTGGCAGTCTGGTATTTAGCTCGCAATCAAGATTCTCTGTGTTCTTTGGATGATTTGATTTGTAATCCAGCTATTACTTCCTACATAACGGAGAGTGGTTATTCTAAGTCGAATGGTTCAGCATGATCTCCCCCCCTCCAGGTTTCGTTAAATTGAATGTGGATGGGGCGGTCTCAAGAGTTAACGGTCATGGTGGAATTGGTGGCGTTCTTAGGGACCAGCAAGGCGTGGTCCTGGCGTCTTTTTCAGAGCAGTGCGGGGCGGCTATTCCCGTTCTAACAGAGATAGAAGCTATGGTTCGGGGTTTAAAAATGTTTGAGGAATTCTTTGGAGGAAAGCCACACAAGCTTATCATTGAAACTGACAGCAAATTGGTGACGGACTGGATCCATGAATCTTCCTCATGTCCCGCGGTCTTTAAAGTTCCAATTCAAGGAATAGTGAGGTTTTGTAGAACTAATGGTTGTTGTGTTCGACTCATCAAGAGAGTAGCCAATATCGCAGCAGATTCATTGGCTAAAGCAGGTATTGGGTAAAAGGTGATTTGGATGATGAATCTCCTGTTCGTAAGGCATGTGAGGCTGCTGAAAATTCCTTCAGAAGGATTGGTCTTGTTCGATCTTTTAAGCTATTTTTTGTGTAATCTTATATTTACAAACCCTTTCGGCACTCTTTTCCTCCGTTAGGTGTAGGGAGGTTTTTAATGAGGCCGAAAGGTGAATGTTTGCCCGTCCTTAATCAATAAATGCATACATTTTCTGATAAAAAAAAAGCAACATGAAAATTTGATGTGTTGAGCATTTTTATTTATTCTAAGTTTGATTATTTTAAAATCCTAAAAAGGTCTAAGTCTTTTTATTCCTAATTAAAGGTTTAAGTTTGTTTAAGTGTGTTTTTTTTGTGAAGTAAATCTTTCTACAAACATATCTCCTATCTAAGCTTTTAGAACGTAGTCGTAAGTTTTAACCTAATTCTAAAAAACAAACAAGGAACTTAAAATTTCTTTTGTGTTTTACTTTTATTGTTTTTTTTAAAAACATTTTATTTCTTTTCTTTTAACTTTTAAAACCACGACCGTTTTTTTTTTTGCACATTTGTATATTTTTTAGTGTTTTTATCATTTTTTATTCTTTTTATTTTCATTTTTAAAAAAAGTTTTTTTTTCCTTTAAAGACTTCTTTTTCATTTTTTTAAAAAGCTTTTCTTTAAAATGACTTTTTTAAAAAAACCTTATTTTTAAAAAAATAATTTCTCAAACTTTATTCTCCTAAAATTCTAAGCTTTTATTTAAAACCATTTTTAATTTTTTTTGAAAACTTATTACTTATTTTTAAAAATCGCCCTTATTTACTTTTTCTAAAAACTAAACTTCTTTAAGAACCTTTATTATTAGAACTATATTTCAAAAATCTTCTTTTATTTTTTCCTACAAATTAAGCCCTTTTTATTATTTTGTCCACTCATGAATTATTATCTTCTAATTAAATCTCTTGATATTAGTTTTTTAATTAAAAGAACATTAATTCATTTTTTATTCCTACATCTTAAAATAACACTTTTAAGGTTCAATTATTTCATTTCCAAAGATCAAAGCTCCTAAAACACCATTTTTAAGCATACAAGATTTTTTAAAAGATTAAACTAAAAATTAATCGAAAATTTAGAACAAAAACATTACCGGAACCACGAAACGATTTTCCAACTTCAATGAACACAACCTAAAATCAAACAAACACAAACATAAGAAAACAAAATTCAACCAAGAACAAGTATGGAATTCACTAAAAATTAAAAGAAAATAGAAGAATTTTACCGAAAAGCGAAGAACTCGAATGCGATATTTCACGAATTGCTTCCCAGACGCCTCCGGAAAATTGCCCCGAACTCGAACTTCACTCCAACAATTCCAGCAAACTCAGAGAAAATTTTAAAGAATTTTCGAATTCTTTTTTAACTTTGTTTTTCTCTTCCAAGTGTGTGTTCAACAATGGGGTTTGGGGGTCATACTTGAATTTTTTAACTTACAATTTAAACCAAATCGGGATTTAATCCCCAAATTGAAGCCTAAATCCGACACAAGGCTTGATCCTCAGAAAAACCCCTCAAGAATATCTTGATTTGGTTCAAATTCGGGGTCAAATTTTCCCTTGATTCGAGCCTAGGTTTTGACCACTTCTCCCCTATTTTTTGCAGATTCCAACAGCTACAGTGGACGGCGGTGAGCGACGTTGGTATCGTTGGGTCGGCGACGGCGAGACGCGTCGACCGACACCAATGACGACGACAGTCGTGGCTGATGGACAACGAACGGTCGTGGGCAGTGGCACGAGGTTGGGGTTTTAGAGGAACTAGCCTGCGCGCGTGTTCACACGCGCTAGGCGCGTGACACGTGTTGGTCCCCCTATTTTTTTTCTTTTTTTCCTTTTATTTTTTGTTGTTTTTTTGTTGTGTTTTTTCATTTATTATTATTTTTGTTGTCATTTTTATTTCCTTTTTTTCTGCATTTATTATTATTTTTTATTTTTTGTTATTTTTACTCAAATGGGTTTAAAAGGTGGGCTTTTGCATTTCAAGGTGGGCTTATTATTTATTTATTAGTTTTTTGAAATGGGTTTTAAAAAAGGACCTTTTGGGATAGGCTTTTTGGGTTCTTTTATAAGAAGGGACCTTTATTATTATTTTAAGAAAAATGTTTTTTATTTTAATTTATTATTTGACAATGGTGGGTGAAAATCTAGTGACAACAAAGAGCTTCCTGGAAAATTCCATTTCGATACGAAATTGCTTGTTTCGAGACAGGCGTTTCGATACGGTCTTGCCCGTTTCGATACGACCTTCATCCGAGCTTTAATATTTTAAATAGTGTTTCGATATGGCCTTGTCCGTTTCGATACGAGGGTTAAGATTTTTCAATTCTAAGAATTTAATGATATAGTCGTTACTCGTCAGTTATTAGAATCTAAAAATTATTTAAATTTTTGTTACCTGTTTCGATACACCCATATGGTGTTTCGATACAAGTTTTGGCAGATTTAATTGTGAGCTATATCGTTTCGATACGGCCCCTTACTATTTCGATACGCCTTCGAGCGTTTCAAAACGCCCTCTTTATTACACACAACAGCTCTTTCTATTTTGAGACACGTATCGATACGGGCTCGTGTGTTTCGAAACAACCTAATGCAGAAGTGCATTTATGGTGGGAAATAAAGGCTCCAACATCTCTATTGATGACCTCAACCACCTAAACGGCTAGAAATCAATGAGAATGTATAAAAGCAAGTCTACAAAGCACCATCAACAACCATTGAACCTTCTTGCAACATCCAAGCTATATTCCAAACCCTTGTGCTTAATAGAGTCAAATCTTGTACCCAACTTGTTGTAATTCCTATTGTCAATCTTTAGTTCAAGTTTGGGAGAGTGTTTATTTGTAATTGGGCAAAATATTCAGTCTTTTGAGAGATATTTTCTTTTTCCAAATTCTTCTTTGTAAAGAGAGTCTTTTGGGTCAATCTTTGGGTAGAAAGATTGACCGATTGTAAAGGTTACCTCCTAAGCCTAAAAAAAGGGAAGAACGTCTAGTGAAAGTTGTTGAAAATCCTTAGTGGAAGCTAAGGTAGTGGATTTAGAGCTTGTTAGAAGCTTGAACCACTCTAAATTGCATTACCTTTCATTTTTCACTTTCTATTTTGCTCCCTCAATTTTTAAATAGCCAATTCACCCCCTCTTGGCGAAATCACATTAAATTGATCCACTCAACACTTATGAACAAGGACAATGTCTCTCAAGTTTGGTGACTATTTTCAAACCACTCACAATCAAGTACCACGTCATTTCAAGATCAGAGATCACACATCGAATATCCTCAACGAACGTGCATAACTCTAGTTTGGAGCTCAACGAACTATGGCCAAGCCATTCAAGTTTGGAGACAACTTTAAAATATACTATCATTAAAAGAAAATCATATTTACTATCAATATACTTAAACAAAATAATAGGGGCGTAAACTCGACAAGTAATCCAAGAAAAACCTGGAGAGATCATATATAATATATGTGTACCAGACAATGTGTTCCCAAATTACCCCAAAATCGATCAATTCACAAACAAACATATACGACTATGTCCAATAAGTACTTGATGTAACTAAACTTAATTTCATCATTCCGAGATTGTAAAACATAACTCTAGTACCACCAGATGTACCAGCCATTATCCAACCTAGACGGATATACCTGAATAGTAAATGTCACATTGATCACCAAAGTGATTCTAATTCTAATAGATAAAAAATAAGAGTAAATTAAAACTTTTCGAGCACGATTACAAACATCATTTGAAAGCAAAGAAAGGGTAAAAACATCATTTCAATTCTCATCTCGTTATAACATAGGAACATGGAACTAGATGCATAGTTGAACCATATATTAATCAATTAAGCAACATGTTAAGTTTCACCCATTCCGGACTCTCCTAGCAAGCTTGATTTAAATGAATTGTAACTTTAAGGATTAAAATGTAATTATAGTAAATACAAGGGGGAAGGAATTAAAAATACATATTCACAATTCACCCATAAACATGCTTACACCTCAAATTTTAGCTAAAATGGACCATGGGAACTTGTCCAATTGAAGCATAAAGATTAAGGGACCTAAATGTAAAGAATCAAAATTTTTACAAGGTTCCAACTAACTTAACTACCGAGGGTACCAGTACTCGGAAATTTAAATGGATTAATAGCCAAATAGGTGCCTAAACTATATTTGTGGCTCACTTTTGGTGCCTAAACTATTTTTCGCTCTAAATATGTGCCTAAACTTTCATTTTAGTCATTTTAGGTGCCTAACCGTTAACTACCGTTACATTTTTAAAAAATATTTTTTTTTATTTTATTTCTTTTTAAATTTAATTTACCTTTTAACTTAATTTTTGTTAAAAAACCCTTAAAATTTCCAAAACTCACAAAATGACCCCCCAAATTCGAAATACCTAAATTCCCCAATCGATTTCACCGCCAATGGACATGCCGCTGCCCACCATATCTGTTGTCAAGCCACCATGCCCATCCCCCAACCACCCATCTCCATTAGCCGACGGTAGGTGTGCCGATCGGCTTCATAACGTCGAAGGAAGCCGATCGACACATCTACCGTCGGTTACCGACGATGGGTGGTTGGGGAAATGGCCATGGTGGTTCGGCGGCGGTAGTGGTAGTCTCCGCCGAGGCAGTCAATGCCGACAACAACAACAATTTGGGGATTTTGAGTTTTGGGTTAGGGATATGGGACTATTTTTGTAAAAAATTAAAACTGTTAATTTTTTTAAAATTTTAATTTTATTTGAAAATTAATAAAAAGATTAAAAATTAAAACATGTCACATGTAACATTTTAATTGGCTAACGATTTTTTTAACAATCAGACACCTAAAATGACTAAAATGAAAGTTTAAGCACCTATTTAGAGCAAAAAAATAGTTTATGCACCAAAAGTGAGCCACACATAGAGTTTGGGCATCTATCGGGCTATTAAGCCAATTTTAATCAGACATCAAAGTCAAAATTAATATCGTTACGGGCTATCGTACAGGTACGAAGGCACCAATATCGATACTCGAAGCAGGGAGTACTGCTAATCGATTGCTGAATTTGCATATTTGAATATGAAAATTCAATCCAAAATCCTCTAAATCATGCCCAAACATTCTAAAGATGCTCCTAAAGCTTAATGAACATAACTGGCATATGATCATGCTCTCATACAACAAATTTCAATATCTTTAGTAATCAAAACAAAAAATCTAGAGATAAAATCTTAAACATGCATCTCATGTCTTATTTAAAAGAACTAAAGAAGTTATAATCAACAACCAACCTTAACCTCCAAACTAAACCACATGCGAAACATTGAAAGGTGCCTAACCAAATTTGGATCGATGGAAACAATTTCATTTTTCGAAACACAATTGAGATACATCTAATTCTCTCTAGATCCACCAAACCTTGCTGTTGAATATTATGCGTTTGTAGAACACTAAACAAAATGAACTGTCGGTAGCCTAATTGTAAGATGGTCTCACCTTTGAAAAACCGGTTCCTTTAAGTTAATGATGAGATTTGACATGATATTTATCATTTTAATAAAATCAAGCTACTTTACTTAGTCAAAGAAGTGCTGACGTGATGCGACGTTATTGGTTGAAAACGTTAAAAATAACGACATAAGATAAAAATAAGTAAGAGTAAAAACGTTAAAATGCACATTAGTCCAAACAAATACATTAGATACTAAAATAAGAAAAATAATAAATGTTAGGGTGCAAATTGTGCATGAGTAGTATGCAAATACAACTCATGAGGCAAAACCAACCACGTGCCATCCGTTGCTGATTAACGGCACATGCCACGTTGAAAAGCCGTCAAATAACGCCGTCAATTGCAGGAGGGAAATCAATTGTTCAAAAACCACTGAAAATTTTCAGTCTCTCCACTTCAACGCAATTTCTCAGTTTCTTCTTCTTGCTCTACTTTCTCCCCCTTTTCGTGATTTGCCCTAACGGTTCAATCTGTGGGCAAACCTAAATCTCCTCTCAATACCCTACGTTAATGTCCGGTTGTGCACGCCCATATTTTTTTTCTTCACTGAGGTAAGGCGTTGATTTGAATCTGATTTTTTATAGGAAATCTATTTGAACTTGTCACCATTAGATTTTGATTATGAGTGGGAAATTGCGCATATTCTGTTCGATGAGCTGGTTTTATTTTTTGTTATTTCAGGTAAAGAAGTCGAGGTTGTTGTTCGAGTGGACTTCCTATTATGGCGAAGGTAGCTGCGCATGGCCCATTAACTACTGCTTCGCTACAAATTGGTGGGGACTCCCTCAAAGTTGGTACAGCAGTTAAAAGGAAGACACCTTCGGAACTCAGAGTACTGATTTTCTTTTCTGCACCTCTAACTTATACTAGCACGGTTGTGGATTGACTATTTTGGTTTTGATTATTTGTTAGGAAGATGATTGAGTTCATTGTAATTGTTTAGGGGAAAGGATGTTTCGATAATGCTATGCTACTGTTATTATAAGTGATAAAGTTATTATTCGTCTCTTTTTTGTAGCATGTAGGGTTCTCTTTTTTGAGTCTTTCTTAATTTTGCCAAATTGAAGCTCTAAGGCTTTGCTTGGTATGAAGGATGGAAAATTTGTTAATCAAATGGTGGAGATTCATAACCACCTTCTTACTTTGAATCTTAACCATTTGATTAACAAATTTTTCATCCTTCTTCATTTCCATCCTTCATACCAAGGAAAGCCTAAGTGTGATATTTAATCTTTTCATCCTTCTCTGAACCTTTTTTAGCTAGACTGTACCTTAATTATTATATATTTTGGTCTAATGCTCTAACATGTTTATGCTATTTGGTTTATTACTTGGAGTTGGAGGAGCAGATTCTAATTGGACTAGTTTAGTTCATCTTTATGAGGAATTGTTGTTTAGTCTTATGCTTAATAAGAAATGTTCACATAATAGGGGGAGCAGTTAAGGCGG
Organism: Hibiscus tridactylites; assembly: GCA_958450335.1. NCBI lineage: Eukaryota > Viridiplantae > Streptophyta > Magnoliopsida > Malvales > Malvaceae > Hibiscus > Hibiscus tridactylites. The sequence continues at coordinate 57,047,209 of OY288267.1, read as the reverse complement.
ACCAATGTTTCTGAGCTTCTTAACAAATCTTTGGCTACAAGGTAGGTGCTGTTAATTCTCTTCTGTTTACAATTTTTTTTTAATTAAGTTGCAAGTTTCTGAGAGAACTTGGTTCTTCTCCATTGGCTTGGTTAGTGAGATGGATAATACATTCAAAAAGTCAGATCCACCAAGGAATCCTAGATATATTGACACCCGTATGGATGAAGTATTTCCTGCCAAGAAATCAAGGTTCAAACTGCTTTCAGGAAAAGAGAATGCGAAGGTTATTATATTCCCATAAAATACTTTTAATGGAATCATCTGGATGCAGCTAAAGTGTTTATACTCATAAGTTGATCGCTGGTTCATTGATTTGTTCATCTGTGTTCAGGAAAATAGTTCAATGGAGCTACCTATCAGCCTAAAGAAAATCTCTTCCCTTTCAAACTCGGCTGCTGTGAGAAGGCAACAATTTTCATGGTATGTCTGTTAACCCTAGTATCCCATACTTGGCACATAATAAGTAGATTGTTTCTTTGATTTTTCTGGTTATATGTTGTTTCTTTCAGCTCACAGAATTCTGTTGCTTCTGTTGATATTCCAAAAGATGATGTGCCCAATGGCCATAGAATACTTGAAAAATGTAGCCAGGGTACATTTCTTAGTGTTACTGAGCTTTCATCAGGGGGTCAAAAGTTATCTGGCTTGGCAACTGTTGACATGGTATGTGCTTTAGCATCTTCAAGCTTTGATTACATAAATTATGTTTTTTTTTTCTCCTAAACATGCCACCAATTTTTTGTAGGATAAAGCATTGAAAGGACTAGCTGCTTGTGAATCAATCCCGAATAGACCTCCTGAGTCTTCTGAAAATTTTGGTGATCTTTCAACTGGAAACTTCTGCACTGAATTCCATGTGACTGGCCAGAAGATTCCTCTGGATTTTACTTTGAAAACTTATATGCGATTGGTGTCCTCATCCCCAGTGAATTGGTGAATAAACCTGTTGTTTTTTCTTCATTTATTTTGTTATTTTCTCTACTTGGAGATAAGGTCACTCCTGTGATATGTTCCTATATATTTGTGTGTGTTATTTACCCAAGTAACATGACTTGTTCATTTTTAAGTTCATGCTTATTTTGCGTGTTTATGTTACTTCATCCTGTTTTTGTAAATCCAGGTTAAATAGGTCAATGATGTGTGGTACTTACAATGGTATGCCTCAATTTACGTCCAATTCTGGTGCCTCAGAAGATCAAAATATTAGCAGTGCTTCACAGACCAGACTGGGTTCTCAAGTTTTGAATTCTAAAGCATTACATTCATGGATATATCCTCAATCTACCTTACCACCATCTCTCATGTCAATATTGATCTCAGCAGCAGTAGATGGAGGTTTGTTTGTGCAACTTTTGATTTCAATTCCTTCTCCCCATTCGTGCACAAACACACGTCTGGAGTGTTCTACTCCATACTTTCTCTTCCTATCAGAAGTTACCTAATTGATGTTGTCCCTTGTTCCCCAGTTGAAATGGATTTCTTAAGAAAGCGAATTGGAGCATGGGAGGAGTCATTTCGGAGTCTTTACTATATGTTTCGGCAAAATGTTTGCAGCGTCTTTTATGGTACATATTTTTTCATGGTTATGACATTTTCATTCACACCTTTGCAACCATGTGCCAATCATCTTGCATTTTTGATTCAGCCAAGCACTAAAGATGATGTTTTATCTTGGCATGAGAACATCGAATTGTATTTTATTGTATATCATGCACATACACATCTCCATAACTGCATGCCCAGTTGTGCTTGCATTTCTCGTGTTCAGTTGTATTCTTCTTGTGTAACATTGATGGTAAATACCGTGCGAATGTCATGATGCATATGGTTACTCGGGATAATATTTGCTATGGGTTGCTGAATTGTATTTATCTATTTACTTTTCTAAGATAATACATACACATCCTCTCAATATGCCAAGACCATAAATCTTCCTTGGTTTCATCCTTGATTTCAAGTCGTTTCTTCTTCTTTTGATGACTGAAATCTGCTTGAAGTTTTATTTTAGAGTGCTGTGCTCATTTTCATTGATTTGTTTAAAAGCACAACTATACTGATAATGATTTGTTGGGAACTTTCTAGTGTGCACTTCACATTTTGTGGTAATGTTCACTTCTTTTGATGGTTCGGGAAGTAGATCATACCAAGCTTATATCTCCCAGTCAACCAGAGGTTTGAGGTCTTCACTAAAAGAGCATGTAAGATGCCATTCTTTACTAGATATTGCATAATGTTTGTAATCATGATCACTGTTGAGAGGTGTTATCCCACATTTATTAAGTATTGGGTTTCCTGTGGTTTTATTTTATGTTAGGCCCCTCCACCTATTACCACTTAGTTTTAGGTTGGATGCTTAACATGGTGTTATCTTACATTTACTAATTCTTGGATTTCTTTTGGTCTTATATTCAAGTTGGGCCTCTTGACTTACTATTAACTGGTTTTATGTTGAATACTTAACAGTCACAATAGAATCATGTGGAAAACCGTATTCACTGAAAAATGTTTCAAACATGGCTTCTTAGAGATTTTTTTCTGTAAAGTTACCATAACCATGTGATATTTACTGCCATATGATATTAACTTCTAGGGTGGCAAGAGTTTTCTTCTTATATATAGCTTGTTATTAGCATTTTCTTTATGGAAGTGATAGTTCTAGTCTATAAATGCTTCATCCTAATGATACTCTAAACCAATTCTCTAATCAAGTGAGCTTTGGTGTTGGGGTAGAAAACCTTTATGCTGCTCGGGTTACTGGTTTCTTACAGTTTTATAGTTAAATTGGCAGACTGATTGAAAGCTATAACTTTACATTAAAGCAAGCTTTGCTTATGTCCACAGTGTAAAGAAGCTATTGCTGATTTCTGACTTTACAAACATGTATGCAGCTCTGGTTATGTGGTTGCTAGTTCAGTTTATTGCATGCTTTAGTAAAACAAGAAGACACAAGTATCTAGTTTTAGTATTTCTAAAGACTGCAAACTGATATAAGCTGCTGCCAACTGAATCTTGTGACTGAAATATGAGGAATCAGATACCGACTGTTATCTATTTATTACTTTTTTCAGGAAGTTATAAATGTTGCAACAGTCAGCAGATTGAATATGCTTATTGACTCGTATGCTGGTCATTTAATATAAGCCATTTTGACTCATTTTCATTCTTTATTGATATCTTGTGTTTTGTAGGATGTTTCTTTTTCTATGCCCCTTTGCCATTCTCAAGTAGAACAAGTTACTACTGAAGATCTCGTAGAGCTTTCAGAAATGGAGAAGCATAATTTGGGCCAGGTCTTTACATCTTTTTGTGATGATAGTTTTCTTGATTTTGCTTTTGACTGAATTTATGCCTTTGGGTGGACCATGAGGTACCTTTTGAATGTTTTGATTCGAGTGTGCTTTTTTCTTGTGTCTGCTTTGAATTTTGTTTTAGTTCCCCTTTTGAGGCCTACATGCCGCTAAGTTGTTATCTCTAGTTTCAAGTTTAAATCAGTATTATTCAAACTTATGACAAAATTAAAACATAAATATAGAAATATTTCCAGGTGCCACTGAACACTTATGTGCTCATAACCTCCTTAGTGATTGCATATATAGAGGATGGTAAAAAGAAAGAATACTTTGGTGTAATTACTACAACGTCCCCTTTGCACAATTTATGGTATGTTCGCATTTCTTGTGCTCAATTATTCATTGTACAAATTCTGCAGACTCGACACGTGAATTCCTTCTCAGATGTTGATAACACTCCACAGTCTTTGCTGGCTTTCAGTGGAAATCAGAATGTACATGGTTTGTACGAGATTTTGTTAAATTCTAGGTGAGTTCCTTTTATTTCTCAAATCATAAGACAATTTGTTCAGTAAATTTAGTTATATGGTTTCAGGATTTCATTTGAGCAGGTTGTAATAGATAGTACTTACCTATTATCTGTAATTTCTCTTGCCTGACTTTTTTTCCTTCTAACCATCATTAGATCTTTCTTGACCTTTTTGAATGCTTTGGATGTTCCCGTATTATATTCTCCTGTGCCTTTTCAACATGCTGCTCTTTCTGCTCCAGAGGTGAGTGACGTTGCCAGAACCAAGATCTGTTTCTTTCTAGCTTTATTTCACTGCACATTCTAATTGCTGCTAGGTTCTGTTTGACATAACATCAGTATTTTTGTTATAAAATAAGGATTGGCGGATTAAACTTGATCACAGTATCTTTCCACTTGTTGCAATGCCTGGTTTACATGTTTCTACGTCGATTGGATTTTCAGGTTAGATGCATGGAGATTAAAATAGCCGATCATGGAACTGTTCTTCCCCAAGGATTCAGCTTGAATGATGGTCATTCCTTGCCAATTTCATCTGCTGGTCTTTGTTACAGTGTTGAAATCAAAGATTCACATATTCCCCCTTGGATTATCAGCAACCTATGTGCGCTTATGGCCTCTAAAGGGCAAAACTTTGAAGCAAGGTATATATAATATTCGTTCTTCTCCTTCGATCAAATTATTGCATTCTATCAGATTTCTTAACCTGTATTGTAGGGTCATTTAGGTGTATCATTAATGGATCCTCATCTGTGAAGTTAATCAATAGTTAAACCTCGTTGAACAACTTCAATTTTTTTGTCCTTAAATTCAAGTTTCTAATGCAATTCCATTATCAGAATGGTTTAAGATGTTTAAAGACGGACACAAATGATACTGTAATATATCTTGCCAAATCTCTCTGTTTTGAAATTTGAATGTAAACAACATAAACAGAATACACACACACACACATATTGAAAAAAAGGGGGAAGATGGAAAACAAAAACTGATCTGATTACCCAACTATTTGTCTGATTTTATGTGGGGTGGTTTTCAGCTTTACAACGGAGCATACTTCAGTTGGCTTAAATATTGCTCTCGGGGTGGTTTCCCAGATAGCTGATAGTGAAGCCACAGTCAGTGAGGACTCACAAGAAACAGCCAATGAATTCGGTATTCCTGAAACGATTGTTTCCCCTTATTTACATTCATGTCTACTAAAGGGCTTGAGCCATTGCAACGGATCTTATACAGTGTCTCTCTCACCTGTATGACATTTTAATACTTGTAATCTCGGGTAAACTATATATATGTATCAATGCTTGGGTGTTTCCTGATCCGGTTTTGCTGGTTACAATAGTGAAGTAACAATTATCGGAGATCAGAAGAAACAGCCAGTACTCCGGGAACTTTGCTTTCAGGTTCACTGAAGGGCTTGAACTACCGGAACAGTTTGTATACGGCGACTTGCTCACTCTAACCTGTAATGACATTTTAATACGCTCACGGCTATCTCTAGAGAGAACAACATTTTGTTACTGGTGCTTCATTTCCTTGATGGTAATTTGTACTTTGTATATTCCGATTTGATTGGCGTAGTTTATTAATGTTTTTTTTTTAAATTTGTTTGCCAAGAGAATCCAATCCCAAGTCATTGTTATTAAGGGAGGAGAGGGGTTGGACTACTTGTCCAAGCTTGAACGACTCCAGCATGTGTTTGTCTAATGCAAATCCATAATTAAACCATATGAATTCGACTTTTTTAGGGGAATCAATTCTAACACGTGCGTTGTGTGTTAAAGGATATTATAATAGGATAAACTACCTATTTAGTATACATTATATATGTTTGTGTTTTTATTTTAGTACCCAACTATTTTTCTTGGCAAAACAATATTATTTTAAAAATATATGTTTGTGTTTTTATTTTAGTACCCAACTATATTAGGTTTTATTTTTGTTTTCATACCTTTGCTGTTTAAAAATAATGAAAATAGTAATGTGACTTGATTTAATGATAGTTTTAGTTAAAAAATTAATACAATTTATCAAATTTATATATTATTTTAAAATTTTAGATTAAAAGAGTAAATTTCTCATTTTTCTTTTACTTTCCCTTTGAAACATATTTCTCATTTTTCTTCTACTTTGAATGAGTATTGTTCTTTCAATTTCAACAACACCTCCAACGACGTAGATTTCAGTGTCATAAATAATTATGGGATGAGTCTAAAAGAAAACCCGTTAAAAATGGTTAAAAGAAGACAATACCAATATGACCGTTAGATCGGGTTAAACGAAATTTAAGTCGTTGAATTTAAAAAGAAAAATAGTAAAGCGTTAAACACATCAACAAGCTATAACACAAAGTATTACTCGGTTAAAACACAAATATAACAGAAAAGGTAAGAAAAAATGTTGCAACATTAATTCTTATTCTACATGGTAAGAATTTATATTATAACCTAAAATCTTACCCAAAAATATTATTTCTTATCAATCACATAAGATTTTATGTTCTTACATGAATTCATACTAAGATCAACATAAATTCTTACCGAAAATGCAAGAAAAACGTGTTATAACATAAATTCTTGCCATTTGTTTGAATGGTTTTTGATTTGGTGATATGAGGTAAGAATTTATGTTATTACATTTCTTCTTACCGGTTCTATAACAATTTAGGTAGGTTTCGTAACAATTTGTGTAGCCACCTTATTTCTTATGAGTTTGGTAACAAATAAAGTTATCCTTCAAGATTTTATGTTATAACACAATTTCTTTCCATAAGTTTTGTTAGTTTTAGATTTGGTGATATGAAGTAAGAATTTGTGTTATTACCTTTTTCTTATCGGTTCTATAATAATTTATGTAGGTTTCATAACAATTTGTGTAGGTACCCTATTTCTTATGAGTTTGGTAAGATATAAAGTTATCCTTTAAGAGTTTATGTTATAACACAATTTCCTACCATAAGTTTTGTTGGTTTTAGAATTGGTAATATGAGGTAACAATTTGTGTTATTACCATTTTTCTTACCGGTTCTATAATAATTTATGTAGGTTTCGTAATAATTTGTATAGGCACCCTATTTCTTATGAGTTTGGTAAGATGTAAAGTTATCCTTTTAAGAGTTTATGTTATAACACAATTCCCTACCATAAGTTTCGCTGGTTTTAGATTTGGTGATATGTGGTAAGAATTTGTGTTATTACCCCTTTTCTTACCGGTTCTATAATAATTTATGCAGGTTTCAGAACAATTTGTGTAGGTACCCCATTTCTTATGAGTTTGGTAAGATATAAAGGTATCCTTTAAGATTTTATGTTATAACACAGTTTCCTACCATAAGTTTCGATGGTTTTAGATTTGGTGTTATGGGTTAATGTTAAGATATATGTTTTGATATAATAATTGAAAAATTGATTTGGACTAAATTGAAAAAGATTTCAAAATGTTTTGTAAGTTCAAACAACTTGAAAACATGTTTAAGGGTTTTTACAAGGCTTTGGAATAACTTAAAATGTTTTAAAGTAGCCAAAATCTATGTTTTTAATGTTACAGTACTGATACGGTGTATACCGTATCGATACCACTTAGGGTTTCAGCTACAGAAAAATTCCAGTAGCCAAAACCCGTACTGATACGCCTTTGTCGTATCGATACAGAGAGCTTTAAAACCCCCAACGGCTAGTCGCGTATCGATACGATTGTATCGCGTACCGATACGCCTTAACCGCTCCCAACGGTCATTTTCCTAACGACTATTTGAAATGCATGCCGTACCGATACGCTCGTAAGTGTAATACCCCTCGCCCGGGTTAGGAGCAAGGAGCATTACGACGCGTAGCAGACTTATAAACATATAACATATAACATATAAGTCAAACCGAACAGACTTAACATATGATATTCAAGCAATCCATTTTAAGTAACATAGCCAATACACACTTAAATACACTTAAAATAGGCTAATCATACATGTAACTAGTCATTTAGGTGGGCTAATTAAAAATTTTAACATAACAAGTTCTTATTACAACTTAACGTGTCTAAACTTGTAAATATTCGCAATCAAACAAACACATTTATTCATTCAAGAACCAACATGGAATTTAATTGAATAATCATAACCATATTTGAACTAAACATGGGCATTTGCATTTCATTCCATTCGATTAAAGCATGATAATATACATGTGAGCTAAATACAAATTCAAGCTTATTAAGTTCATACACTCGACACTCTTCCTATGAGACCATTCGAACGCCACACCCATATATATGAGTATCTCAAACTTCATAAACACATATGATCATATCATAAGTCATAATTTAACCAAACATCATGTTTATATATACAAACTTAGCAAAAGTGTCATACGAAACTTAATACAAACATAACTTAGTCATTACAAACTATTAACTTAAACTTTATATACATAACAAGTCATGTGTTCACATTTAACATGTAAATCAACCAAAATGCATGTGACACCACTCTAGTACACAAGCCTATGCCACTTTCTAGAAGCCTAAACAAAAGATCACATCATACATGATTTTTGCTTATAAATTGGTGCTCCAGGAACGGATTGGGCAGCTTTCAATCAACACAACCTGTTGGTTTGGGAAGGAGAAAATAAAGAGTGATAAGTACAAAAGATGTACTTAGTGAGGTAGTACTTAAATCTGTTAGTTTAGTCTTTTAAGTGTCTTATTACAATTAGCCAAGGTTACCTAGCTAGGATTCATATTACATAAGCATCACCTAGCTAGTTTAAACATGATCAAGAATCACTTAGCTAGTTTTAGAAGCATGGAAACAACAAGTAGGCATGTAGGCATATTTGCATCAAAGACCAATGTAAATAAACCATCATTTAACAATACAATCAATGATCTCATAACATATCATGTACATAGAACAAACATGTAATCGATCAAGTAATACATAAGCATATCATATAATCACCATTCGAATAGGCATCTTAGACATGTAGATCATGTATGTTTCGAGCAAAATCATATTGGTGTTTACATCTTTAATGTCATGAACTTTTGTTTCATATAACCACAATCATATAACATATCAATTCACATATATCTCTTGTCACATGTTTTATTCAAATACTTATAATATTTTGCTTTGGTAGATTAGTGGGACTAGGTAATCGAGTCACAATGGGTACAAAATACTGAATCGGAGGATGCACAATGCATCAAAATCAGAGGGTGCACAATGCACCAAGGTGTCTTTCACACCATCACAAGGTAACCAAATGATCAACAGAGGATGCTCAAAGCATCAATTACACAAGGTGTTAACAACACCAACAGAGAGTAAACAAAGTACTGATTTCAAATGAGCTCTAGACTCTAAGGCATGCCGTTCTATCTAAGACCAACTATTCAATCAAGGGCTTATAGTGTCTTTTAATTCAAACAATCACAAGGCAAATCATTAACAAGCCAACATATTAATCATGTAACTCATAGCATGTTGCTAGCATATAAAGTCTACCTTTGGTCAAGGTCTCATTGTTTCTAACATGTATCAATCCCATGTATCCATTCATACAACATGTAACATTCATGGGCAGTAGCAGAACAATCACATAGAACTCATACAATCCATCAATCAAGTGCATATATCATGTATCACACAATAGTACCAAACTAGTAGCAAACATAAGTAAATGTCTTTCCATTTAACCTTCTTCCCTTAGAACATTTACCAAATATTAATTAGGTTCATTTCATGCTTTCAAGACATCATATATTAAAATGAAAGCATTGGTTAGGACACTAGTCCTAACCCTAAGGATTAACTACACTCACAATACTCCAAGCTTAGCTAGTCTTATCCTTGATGATTATTCTCTTATTCTTCTTACAACTTTGACCAGCTCTTGACTCCTCCAAGGTTTCCTCAAATTTTTGATATTAACATTCATATACAAACATATACAAAACATATTAAAAGTCAATTCAAACATATAAGCCCATTTACACAAATGCAAACATTAACATTCAAAACCGTTTTTCTTATTGGTAGTTTGAGTACTTGTTACTAATATGGGCATATCTTCTTACACACATATCCAAATTTCAATTACTGTACCATTCTAGAAGGCTTATTCACACAGATTTACAACCATTTATGGCACATATTTTTCTCATTTCTCAATCAATACAGTTTATTATTTAAACATAGGTCATTTTGCAGTTCTAGACAGTTTGCAGCACCTACACGATTTCGATTCCAAATTTTTCTATAGAGATCGAATTTTAGTTCCGTTTATTTTTAGTTAAACTATACATCCTCAAGTATTTTCTATCAAATTTTCAGGTCTAAATTTAATGTATTTTATTTTTGGTGAATTTTTTAAGGTCACTGTCCAAAACAGGACAGTGCTGGGTAGATTACACTAACTTCTAACTTAAGCTCCTTACAACTTATATTCTTGGCTTCACCACCTAATCTTATTTTACCAGCTACTTCTACATTTTCTCATAATCATGTTTAACACTTTTAAACATAAATTTCCAGATTTATTATGGATCAATTTAGGCTTTGCCTTTTCAACTTCTCCAAAACAGTCCCTTAACTATATTGTCTTTGCATGTGATCGATTTTGATTCTTATCATATAACCTAACTAAATACATATTTCTTATCATCCTACAACAAATTTCCAGAATTAAAATCATCATTTACCATAAGCAAGTGTAACATTTCAGATTATACAAACAATCTAACATGATAATTTGATGAATTAGTTGGGTAGAAACACTTACTTAGCTTTCTAATTTGATTTCTATAGCAAGATGATTAACATGCAAGTAAATTTTCAGCTCTCCTTGAATTTTCTCCAGCAAAAACTTTCCCTCTAAGCTCTCTCTCTTTCTCGGCTGAAGAGAAGAAAAGTGGGAAAGGAAAAGACACTCTCTTAAGTTAGTGGATTTGTGTAAGACACTAGAATTAGGTTTTCTCTTTTTTGCCCCTAAGTTAGCTTTTAAGGAATTTTCAGCCAAGGGTGAATTAGGGAACTCACTTATATTACCATGCAACTGTTGGTGTTTTACACAATTCTTAATTTAATCACCCCAATTAAGTCATTCGGTTAGTGCATCTCTTCTAATTTAATCCTTATTAACTGAATCTAAAGTTTAATTTTTTAATAAAATTAATCACTTAGCTAATTAATTTAAATAACTTTTAGGGTATAGTTGAGGGTGTTACAGTAAGTGTATCGATACGCATTAGCTTGAAAAGCTCAACGGCTAGTTCCTGACGAGGACCATATCGATACAGTCATTCGACTATCGATACGCTAAGCTCCAAAACAACATTGAATGCGGGAAAAATGCACCCCAACGGCTCCAATTCAATCCCAACAGTCTACAACGGCTAGAAGATCAATGAGAGTATAAAAGGGACCTCCAAGTATCCATGGAAGGCTAATGCTTCAATTGTCAACAACAATGTGATCAAAGATTTGTCTTAGTATCTAAGTGTGTCATTCTTGTATAGACAAAGCACTTGTGAGCTTAAATGTTTATGTATGCTCAAGTGTATTAGGTTTTCGGTGAGTGCTTAAGAGTGCAAACATCAACCTTGTAAGAGAGATTTTAGTTTACTTATCTTTATCTCTTGTAAAGAGGGTTTGATCAAGCTTTGGGTTAGAAAGCTTTGATCGTTGTAAGGGGTTCCTCCTAAGCCTAGAAAAGGGGACGAATTTCTTAGTGAAATTGGTTAAAATCCTTAGTGGGGAAACTAAGGTAGTGGACGTAGGCTTTGGTTAGAAAGCCGAACCATTGTAAATCTTCGTGTCTTTTTATTTTCGCTTCCACCATCATTCACCCAAATAACTTAACTTCTCCACCACTTAGCAAGCTAAATCGGTTGAAGGAAATAGAGCCTATCAAGACTAACAGTTAAGAATTTGTGTTATTATCTTTTTTTTTCTTACGGGTTCTTTAATAATTGTTGTAGGTATTGTAACAATTTGTGTAGCCACTCTACTTCTTATGAATTGGGTAACAAAAAATGTTATCTTCTACGATTTTATGTCATAACACAATTTCTTACGGGTAAGAAGTTGTGTTATCACATATATTACTACCACTTGTGTAGGGGTTTATGTTGGTTCCGGAAGAATTTGTCTACTTACCCAAAATTTAATGACTTGGGTAAGAAATAATGTTATCCTCTAAGAGTTTAGGTTATAACACAATTTCTTTCCATACGTTGAAAGGATTTTGAATTTGGTGATTTCGGGTAAAAATTTGTGTTATAATATTTTTTCTAACAATTACTCTAATAATTTAAGTAGGTTCCATAAGAACTTATGTAGTAACCCAAAATCTTATGCGTTTTGTAAGAACTAATGTTATTGGGTAACCCTTTAAGTTATCACACAATTTCTTAACATGGTAGGCATTTATGTAACTATCATTTTTCTTACTGTTACGATAAGTATTTATGTTACAGCCTTGTAAGAATTTATGTTGGTAAGTGTAAAACCTATGTTTGATTTTGATATAACAATGTATGTTAAGGATTAAATTGAAACTTGAAATAAATTTTTAAGTCCCTTAAAAGATTTTAAATCAACAAGGCTTTAATCTAAGTTGAAAAGCTCAAACTCCAAATATTTTCTAAGTGTTCCAAGGCTAATCTATTGAAAAACGTCCATGCGTATCGATACGCTTCCAGCCGTATCGATACCTTTTTTTGCAAGATTGGCTAATGGAGAAACGCGTTTCGATACGCCCCTCACCGTATCGAAACAGATTGCGTCTGTATCGATATGCTCTCTCTGTAAAACTGAAGGAGTTTGAATGGCGTACCGATACGATTTCACCCGTATCGATACAAATTTAATGGAATTTTAAATTCGAAAGCTTTAAATGTTTTTGACCGTTGGTGTCAGTTGTTAGGTAACCGAAATTTAAAGAGGGTTGTCCCGTACCGACACGCCCTTTGCTGTATCGATACAGAAACTTCCAGTGAGCTTTGTGAAATTAATTGCATTTCCCGTATCGAAACGGTCCCTATCCCGTACCGATACGATTACACGCGTATCGATACGCCCTCTTGTTATTGTGTAACCACTCTTTCTATTTTGAGACAGGTATCGATACAGGTCCTCGTGTACCGATATGGTAAGCTGCAGAAGTGCATTTATGGTGGAAAGAGAGGGTCCCAACGGCTATATTCAATACCCTAACCACCCAAACGGCTAGAATTAATGGAGAAGATATAAATTGAAGCCAATTGAAGACTAACAACAACTATTGCATCAAAAAGAAACATCCTTACAAAAATTCAAGCTCAAAGTGCTTTATTTCTTATCCTTTGTAAAATTCCAAATATTGTTGTGTTCAATTTTGATCTTGTAATTAAATTTGGGTTGAGTGATTGTCCTTAAAGGGGCAATCTTGTATTGAGAGATATCTTTTTTGCCTTAATTTATTCTTTGTACTATTGTGAGGGTTTGGTCAAATTTTGTGTAGAAAATTTGACCGGTATTGTAAAAGTTACCTCCTAAGCCTTAAAAAGAGGAAGATCAATTAGTGCATTGTTGGAAAATTCTTAGTGGTAGCTAAGGTTGTGGATGTAGAGTTCATTTGGAACTTGAACCACTCTAAAATTCTTTGTTCTTCAATTTTTAGTCATTCTATTTTCTCCAATAATTTTTAAAAATCTAATTCACCATCCTCTTGACTTTGATCAATCTATTGATCCACTCAATAGTAAGCATTTATGGGTTTTTCTTAACCGTTTTTCTTAACATGGTAAGCATTTATGCGTTTTGAGGGAATGTGTTCTTTTCCTTATTCAATTCAAACAAAGAGGAGAAGCTAAATCCTGCCAACGAAACTGTTGATTGGAAGCAAGGCCACCCAACTATTTCTGCTTATATTTCTAAATTATTTTCAGGTTAGTGTTGATTATTTTTCTTCTTTTGTTTTGAATATATATTTTAAATTAATAAAGTATGATCTGAGTATTTCTAAATCATTATTTTCTTTCTAACATTGATGATGATAATTATTGTATGTTAACTTGATGGATTAATTATAATATCTAAGAAATAAAAAAGGGAAATGAGAAGAAAAATAAGAAATTTATAGTTTTAATATAAAAATTTAAAAAATAAAATAGTTAAAATAATCACTTAACTTTACTCTCGGACCTATTTTGGTCACTGAACTTTCAAAACGCTTAATTTATTTATTGAACTTTACTTTCTGACCTATTTTGATCGCTTTGAATTATTTTATTAATATTTTAGTATGATGGGTATATTTTATTATTATTAAGGGTAAACTACACTGGTAGTCACCGAACTTTTAGGGCGCTTTCAATAAGGTCACCGAACTTTTAAAACTTTCATTACAGTCACCCAACTTTTAATTCGCTTTCAATAAGGTCACCGTCGTCAGCCACCGTTAAAAAAGCTGACGTGGCATGTTAAATGTAAGGGTAAAATACATTGTTAGTCACTGAACTTTTAAGAGGCTTTCAATATGGTCACCGAACTTTTAAAACTTTCATTACCATCACTCAACTTTTAATTCGCTTTCCTTACTGTTAAAAAAAAGCTTATGTGACACGTTACCCTATTTTATCTCCATATCTTATTTTTTTTCCATCTAAACATGTTTATCTTTTAGATACATTAATATTTTCCTTTGAACTCCTCATTATCCAGTGCATGACTCAGTAAATGTCGGGCCTGAAGCGTAAAGAGGATTTTTATGAGCAAAATTTTAGTTATTTCTTTATCATTCCATCATCGGATGTCTCCCAATATCTTTCTTGTTCTCACACATGTCGCATGCATGTCTAGATACATTAATATTTTCCTTGATGTGTTACTAGAGAAGTAACGACCTTCACCAAAAAATTACAATTTGATTCATATGGAAGAAAGAGACATATTTAGATGGAAGAAAATAAGAGGGGAGAGAAAATATGATGGGAAAACGTTTATTTTTAAACTTAACATGTCACATCAGCTTTTTTTAACGGTAATGAAAGCGAATTAAAAGTTGAGTGATAGTAATGAAATTTTTAAAAGTTCAGTGACCATATTGAAAGCCTCTTAAAAGTTCAGTGACTAATAGTGTATTTTACCCTTACATTTAACATGCCACGTCAGCTTTTTTAACGGTGGTTGACGGCAGTGACCTTATTGAAAGCGAATTAAAAGTTAGGTGACTGTAATGAAAGTTTTAAAAGTTCGGTGACCTTATTGAAAGCGTCCTAAAAGTTCAGTACTACCAGTGTAGTTTACCCTATTATTAAATATAAAAATAATTGAAAATAAAAATAAATTGTTTTTATTAATATTTAATTAAAAAATACTTTCCCGTCAACATTTCATCCCTGTTTATATCCAACCCTCCTTCCGCCGCCTCCCACCGCCAACATTTCATCCCTGTTTATCACTTCTTCTTCATCGGCGTTTCGACGAATTACTTTTTCCACCGTCAACATAACTCTCTTATTTTCTGCCTTCCAAAAATTTATCTTTAACAGATTCTCAAATTTTTTTGCTAAAAACTTCACCTTTTTAAAGTCTTAAACTTCGCAGATAAGTATATAGTAAGATATTGTATTTTGGAAGGTTAAGTATATGATATTTTGTTCGATTTAATTAATAAATTCAATATTTATTTTACTTATTGGATTATTGTTTATATGTATTTATTACATTGAATTTTATCAATTTTTTTAAATAAAATTTTGGACCAAGCTTTCTATTTCAAATTAAAGTTTTATGGTCTATAATTTAATTATTTTTTATGTTTGATATTGTAATCACAAATTTTTTCTGAGATAACCTCTTTTTATTTTGTTTTATAATAATGGACTTATATGAGTTGTTGTTTAGTTATTGACTATGTAAATATGTGAGAGTGGCTGATATTAAAATCTAAAAGCAACAAAATATTACTATGTCTATTATTATGTTATTATTTACTTGAAAAAAACCCTAAACATAACTAATGTATTTTTTTGTTATCTTCCCATCCATTTCATTATTAATATGATCTTATGCTATATTATTATTATTATTATTATTATTATTATTATTATTATTATTATTATTATTATTATTATTATTATTATTATTAATGTTTTGAAACAAATATATAAATACAAAAAACTAATATATACATATATGTACCCGATTATAAATAAATTAAAACTCAATAATAAATAAATCAGCCCACACATATATTATAAAGTCCGGTTTAGTGAAATAAAGTCCATTATATAAACCCAAAAAGTACATGTTATATTACATAGCCCATTTTCGGCCTAACTTAATTAAACTTAAAACCCTAATAATTATCTTTTGTTGTTATGCAACTGCCCCATCCTCCACCGCCAGATCTAGTATAGATCAGACGGTCCAGATCACACCTTAGATGGAAACCCTAGGACCCCTTCAAGACCTTCAGCGCCACACCACTCCAGCCGTCAGATCTGTGGCGCATCGTGCGGTTCAGATCGCACCAAGAGATGAAGCCCTAGGGTTCCCTAACCCTTTCTCCGCGCCGCAGCATCTCAGTGTCATATCTAATCCAGATCTGACGGTCCATATTCAAGCAAGGATGACCATCCATCTCCTCACGCGCGTGACGAAGACACGCTCAAGACGTTTCGGATGCCCCACGAACGCGTGAAGTTCACGCATGCCTCCTCGAATTCCTTGTGACCGTCAAGATCTTCACCACATCGATCGGAGTGATCACCGTCGGCCACGTCGGTGTACGGCCATTCGAAGCTCTCTTGGGTCCCCTCTCGGCAGCCACGACGCATGCAAAAAAATCAACATAAATGTCAGAAGCCGCAACGAATTAAAAAAATTAGGGGGCAAGCCAACATATTTTGAAATGTACGAACATCACAGAGAATGCACAAAAATACAAAGGATGCCGAAATTTTCAGAAGCAACCAATAGGCAATTAGAGATTTTCTTTTTCCATTTTCCAAATCATGTAATATCCGGCTATAAAGCGAGTCGAAAGGAAAATGTAAAGGGGTTGTTTTTTTTTAATACAAAAGGAAATACAAAGCAAGAATGAGTTTCAGAGGTATCATCCGTTCTTTTATTCACTGCATCGCATAAACAAAAACAGAAAAGGTTATCTTTTTTTTATCTCTTCGTCTTCTTCTTTCGAAACGGCTTCCGCTCTTTTACCAACGACAATCCCAGCCCTTCTGTGGCTTTGCGCGGTGAGTCGACTGAAGAAGACACGAAACGTTTCCTCTATTTCTTTTTGTTTCGTGTCTGTTCTCGAGTCTAGGGAAGAGGGTTTTGGGGTTTCTAGTTTTTTCAAAGACAAAGGGTGAGAGTGAGTTTTCCTTTTGGGTTGATGTCTAGGGTTTCATATCGCAAAAGAAGGTCTTTTGGGGGTCGTTTTGAGTTCACCAGACGGTGATTAGCGTCAGCCGACGTTTAGGGGAGTTAGGTTAGAGAGTTTTGTTAGGGGTTGAGGTTTCAAAGAGGCAAAGGGTTTGATTTGGTTTAATTAACGGGGGGTGTTTTATAGAGTGTTTAGGTTGTAGATTAGGGGTTAATTAGCTTTTAGTCCTCTCGCGTCATGCTTTTTGCTCATTAGGGGTTTCCGCGTTCTTTATTTCTGTCCTAGGTCCTTAGGGTTTTGTTCCTTTTTACAATTCCACCCCGAGTCAGTCCAGTAGTGGTCTAATCGTTCGTCTCGTCCCCTGTGTTTTGCATCAGTTTCAATTAGGTCCACTTCGCAGTCTTTTTATTTTTCACGCATTTTTCAATTTTTCCACTGTTCTTTTAATTTCTTCATTTTAGTCCCATTGTTGTTCTTCTTCGTGTGGTATATGTGGAATATATGTTTTTTTTTTTGTGATTATATGTGTTTGCTTGATATTATAGGTTGAATGTTGGTATGTATGTAGGATGCGTTTTTAAAATTTTATATAATGTAAGATTGCAAAACATAAAATGAGTAGTTTAGGGACCTTTGGTATAACACATGGCATGTCATATTTGATAATGTTTAGTTTAAAATATACAACTTAATGTTTTAGTGGAACGTTTTTAAAATGATGTACGTTTTTGTAAAGAGATGCGTTTTATGAAAAATGTAACAAAACGATGATAAAATGCATGTATGCTATGTGTTTTTGCTTAAAACGTTTAATCAATGGATGATATATTAATTAGGCTTTGTTAGCTTGGTTTTCTTTAGTATCCCTTTAGTTTGGTTTTGGGCCTTAGGACTTTAGGTGGCTAGACTTAGTTTTTTGGGCTTGCTTAGCTTAGGCGGGTTTGGGCTAGTTAAGTTAGTTTTTTTTGTGTTTAGTCTAATCGATTTATTTGTTTCGAATCGTGTGCCCGCCTCATAGGGGAATGATTCGTACAATTATATCGATTTAGGTTTAGAGTCTAAATTAAGTTTAGGGCTTTAACCGGTCTAATTAGCTTAAACTCATCCTTGTCTTATTAGGATGGATACTAAGCCCGTTAGATCGGTTAAGCCATTCTTAACCTTTTTAAGATAAAATTAACATCACATTCAGTCGGGTTAAACCAAGATAATTCATAATTTATTAGAGTCTTCTAGTCATTTAGGATTTAAATAATTTAGGGTTTAATATTAGAATCACCTAATCTAATTAGATCACTAATCAATCTCCCATAATTCGAGCCTTTAAGATAGGGCCTTGGGTGGGCTTTTGTGTGCTTACTTTCAAGCTTTTCTATGACATACACCTTACACTTGTCATTCATGAAACCGTTAATAATTTTGCATGTTAATCAATTAAACTTAAACATACAAAAGAGAGGTATCAATTAACCCCAATATTCGTGTCAAAACAGTCCAAGCTTAATGGACATCGACCGAATATTTGGGTTAATTTTCACCGTCTCTAGGTAAGCAATAATTAAAAATGGAAATATCATATCATCATCCCTTATTTGCTTGCATCATGCATAAAGGTGACATACGAGATCCGAACCCTGAACTAACACGACAGTCAATCTTATATGATGTTGGTTTAATCTATGTGTACCACCATCCTTTTTAATTAAATGCTCAATTAATTACAAAGCCATGATTTAATAATGCCCGTATCATTTAAGTCAAATTTTCACTTAAGAACATCTAATTCAATTCACTTTAGATTTTATATAATTTCTATCAATTAAAGGCAACAAGTATTTTGGTACCGATTTCCGGGCGTGATGAGGGTGCTAATCCTTCCCCACGCGTAACCAACTACTGAACCCTTTTAAAATTGAATATTTGGTTTTTGTGGTGTCCGACCTACCTTAGTGGCCGGTGGCGACTCCAAATTTTCACCGTTTTCCAAAACACGAATTTTTATAAGAAACCCCCCTTTTAACAAGCCTTTTTCAAAAGGTGGGACACCTTAAAGGTTTCTAGAAAAAAAGTTATTACAGTTTGGCTTTAATCCAATAAAAAAGAGAAGTTAATAAGTTTGTCCTTCCTTGAAGATGTGACTTAAATTGTACGGGCTTTAAAAATTTGTGGCATTCGAATTAATTCCTCATTTAATTTCAAAGGAGTCACCGGCATGTGTTGCATCATGATCATTAAGCTCTATACCCGAGCTATACCCTTAAGTGGGAGTGAAACGGCCATACCCACGTGAGTATCCCTCCACGGGTCGGTAATTCACTTCTGGAATCCACACTTTTGACACGTGAGCAGCCCTCCACGTCTTTAGGTCGTGCTTTCCCTCGAACCGAAACCAATTCACAAGCTTGTAATGGGCCAGAATTGGGGTTCTCGTTGCCTTAGTAGGTGATGAGATAGGTTCGGGTACCCTTGTTAGAACCAAACTCATGTGTGAGAATATAAGAATCCCACCCCATTAGAGCCATGCGGATAACCATAGAATTTAGAATGGCTAGGGTCGTCTACTTGCTTGCTTTCGTTATTTTGCTTATGCTTAATTTTCCTTGCCTTCTAATTTATGTTTATCGTGTAACTAACACATTTTCTTTCCTTGTTCTTTCCTCTGTATTTTGCATATTTCATCATGACATAAAGAGCACATTGAGTTGGAAATAGTCTGAAATTAAAGGCAAGATCAATGGGGGACATAGTCATGAGTAATGATGAGAAGAATTCGAATGTACAAGTATGGTCTGAAAGAGAGCAACAACATGAGGGAGATAGTATTTCAGCCGGGTTTAGATCAGAAATGGAAAATGAGACCTTCATGAACACGAAGTTTAATGATGTGTCCGAATTGAAGCATTTTTGGAACTGTTGGGACTTCGAGGCGAGGAATGCCTTCAAGAGCGAATATGGTGACATTGCGTATTTGTTATATGTTCCGGTCAACCAGTCACTGCTTCAGGCTTTGGGAGGTTTTTGGAACTCGGCCTATAGTTGCTTCATGATTGGTGACTTGGACTTAACCCCGACGATCGAAGAATATCAGGACCTTGTGAATTGTAAGAAGATAAAGGTGAACCGTGTCTACTCTAAGACAAGCAAGAACAAGCCCTTCCGAGTGAAGCTTTAGAAATTTTCAGACACTTGAATGTCATGGGTCGAGCATCAGGTAATAACTTGGAACAAGAAGGAGTACCTTAAGGTAGAAGGGATTTTGGCCTTAGCATCTGTGCATCCTACGGGGCGAGTTCAGCGTAATCTTTTTGCACTCTTGATTTACAGGTTGGCGCTTTTTCCTAAGGTTTTAGGCCTCATTCACCCAGCAATTTTGGACTTATTCGATCATTTGCTTGAAGGGGGTAATCCAGTTCCTGTGATCTTGTCGGAAACTTTCTAGTCTTTGAGGTTTTGTAGGAAGCATGGGGGGAGGTCATTTTTTAGGGTGCCCTCAGCTTTTGACAGTTTGGTTCTATAGCCACCTTTGGACGGATGTCAGCTTCTCGAGACCAGTTTATGATTGTAAGTTCTCACCTTTGGAGGAGTTTTTGCGAAAAGATGATTGGCCCACGAAAAGATCCGAAGAAGTTTGGCTTGATGTTCTCCGGAATTTGAGTGAAAAAGATATAGTTTGGAGGGATCCGTGGTTGTCAGCAAGGAACATCCTATATAGGTGTGGGATGTACTCTTGGGTACCCTTACTCGGCCTTTGGGGGCATACGACTTACACACCCCTCTTGGTTTTGAGACAGTATGGGTCGAAACAATTTGTACCAGCCACAAATGGTCTGAAGGAATTCAACATAGACTATAAAGAGAGAAAAATGTTACAAAGGAAAGGCGTATAGTGCTTCCTCGGCATGGAACAACACAAGACGGGTTAGGATCTTGAATGCTCCTTATATGGTTACTCCGGAATATGAGGTGTGGAGGTTTAACCGTGTCGACGATAATGTTCTTCAACTGAACCCGGATGGGAGAAGAACCATAAGAGAGAGGTTAGCTTCACTTCCCATCGAAGCAGATCTAATTAGAAAACAACTTGAAGAAGAGCAAAAGAAGTACGAACAGCTCGAGGAAAGGGCTAAGAGGGAAAGGTTTGATTTTGAATTGGAGAAGTAGCGGTTTGAGGGAGACATCAAAGGTTTGCAAAGGAAAAACGAGGAATTGGAACTTGAACTCGGGCTAGAAAAAGAAGAGATTCAAAAGCTGCAAAGACTAAACAAAGGTAGGAGAGTTGCGGAAGGTGGACAAAGCCAAGGGTTAGAACTTCGCCTCAAGGAAGAAAGAGCAAGAGCCGAGAACTATAAAAGGGGGTACCATGAGTATAAGGACTGAGTGCTGGCTCTAACACAAGAAATGAAGAACTTACGAACTGAGTACTCCAGAAAGCTTGAGAGGGAACTACACCAGAACGGGACCCTGAAGGATCAAGTGAAGAATTTGGAGAGGTCTCTTTTCAAACACAAGGGATCCACCAGTAAACTCAAGGCCAATGGATTAGAAAACCAAGCTTTGAAGGGCCGTGTCGATGAATTGGAAACCGAAGTCCAACAGCTCAAGGACCGTATCGAGAGCCTTAGAGGGGCGATCCAAGTACGTCCAATGCTAACTTTAGAGTAGTTGCATTTCGCTACCTATACTATTTGGAGGCAAGAACAAGAATTATCACAGTGGACTGCCCGGATGCACGGGGTTGCCGCGAAGGTACAGTTTTTGGCCGAGGACGCTACCGAGCTTGATGATTGTATGGATGACTCGAATGATGTGGGGGAGACAGTTGTTTTGATTTTGAGGGAGATCGTCGATTTAGGCGCCAAGTTGGACCAGTATGTGTGAATGGGAAGAAGACGAATTCAAGAAAAGAAGAAGAAATGTTAGGGCTTCGAGGGAGATCCTCGATGTAGATAATTAGTTAGGACCGTATGAATAGTTAGTTTTCTTCAAATCATTGTAACAAAACGATGTTCCAATTAATGCAATTCGTTTAATGATGATATTTGCCAGACCCAATGTTGCTCTTTGCATCCACGCATTACACATTTATTTGTATATCTTGTTAAATTATTTGAATTTAATTAAAAGACTTTTTATTTTCAGATAGAAAATTACATTTTGGTTCTTTAAATTTTCAACCATTCCTCATTCGTACGGAACACGGTCCCAGTCTCGAGTTATGGAGGATAGGCTAGCTAAGGTAGAGCAAGGTCAGAAGGACCTTGAAAACCGTTTGGATGGGGTCTATAAGAGTATCAGTGACCAGATTGCACAGTCACAAGTGTCTATCATCACCCAGATGACCAGCCTGTTGACCAAAATGAAGGGTAAAGAGGGAATTTTTGTGGACAGTTCAAACGTGGAAGAACATGAGGGTGCTACGTCTCACACAAAGGTTAACCCATATGTGGCAGAGTAAGGAAAAATAATCTTTATCAATCTCGCGGGGGTTGCCGCCGATCCTAATGCGGAGGTATCTGCTAGCCGTCCCGGGGGAACTTCAGCAAATCAACCCATTGATTTAGGGGCCGATCAAGAAAATGAAGTGCCAGACTTGAGCATGATGGAAGAGGGGGAAAGGATTAGAAATGAAATAGAGAGGAAGTACGGAGAGAAATTTCGATCTTTTGAGGAGAAGCTCAGGACCATACAAGAGGTGGATGAGCAAGGCAATAGCACAAGTGACTTGAGTTTGGTAGCGGACTTGGTGCTCCCACACAAGTACGATGGTACTACTTGCCCGTCGTCTCACATCACTATGATTTGCCGGAAAATGGCCGCCTTTGTGAAGGATGAGAAACTGCTTATCCACTGTTTTCAAGACAGTCTGACTGGTTCTGCAACTCGGTGGTACGCCATGCTTAGCCGAGCAAATGTCAAGTCATGGAAGGACCTTTCGAGAGCCTTCATAGAACATTACAAACATGTGACCGACATGAATCCCAACCGGATTATTGTAACCCCCTTAGCCCGGCTTAGACGGTTGACCCGAACTACGAAGATTACACGGGGAAAACCAAAGTCAACCCAAAAGTCAACCTTGATTAATGACCCTTCTTTTTTCTTTTTAATCTTATCTAGATGCTCATTAACCTTAAGCGTACTCATGAGAAAAACATACTTGAAAAGCACAACGATCGGAAAGCAATAAGGGACTCAATTGCACAACATACAAAAGTTAGGGACCAAATTGTAAATTCTGGAAAGATGAGGGACTTAGCTAATTTTTAAATTACCAATATCAAATTAATCATATTATATGCTTCCCTGTCAAATTTCACCACAAACGGACGTCTCAAACTCAAGCAATTGCATACACAAACTTTAGGACTAAAACGTAACACTTGCAGACTTCAAACCATTCAAATTAGTGCCCAACGGTCTAGTGTTTCGGAACGGGGGTTGACCGTTCCGAATCGTGGGTTCGTTTCGAGACCAGTTTCGAAACAGGGCTTGGCAGTGGCCAATTCGTTTCGGAACGGCCTCTACCCGTTTCGAAACACGAAGGCCATTACAGGCCCCCGTTTCGAAACGCGGGTGCCCGTTCCGATTCGGATTGCCCAGAATGTGCAGAATTTGCTGGTTTAACATACAATTAACCATTCAAGCACATCCCTAAGACCTCCTAATCATGCCAACAAGTCATCATACATATTAGGTACACACTTGCATCATCAAAACTCATTCATGACATCAATTAGGAAAGACCACAAGTCTATAGGCACGCATCCTAATATTGGAAACCAACCAAGCATCAAATCATCAAAGCAAACACCAAAAGGCCATTTACATGTTCAAAACATCACAGGCATCATGCCAAACTTAGGGAGTCCAAAACATCTCCTAACAACACAACCTAGGTTCCCATTGCCAAATACCAAAAGCTAATAATGTTGTAAAAATAGTCACCATACATAAGCTTAGCCTTCCCTTGGATTCTTAGCCTCCTTGCTGCCCTTGGAACACTTCAATTCTCTGCATTATTGGTTCAATAAAGAGAGCGTAAGCACAAATGTTTAGTGAGGCATGCTCTAAGGAAACAACACAATAATGTATTTTATAAAACACCTTTCACAAGGCCTTTTCAACACTTAACATCAATTCTCATGCAACAATGCATATTCATCAAGCATCTCATGCTTAGATAACATCAACATGTCATATTGGCTTTCAAGTGATAACCATAACCATTTTCAATATAAAACACAATTGGATACGCGGATTACAAGCGTTGTCCCATACGCTTCATACACACTACCAAACACACAAGGTGGAGTTTACCGGTACAATCACAACCCCTCAACACCCGTGATGGAGTTTAACGGTACAATCACAACCCCTCCACATCACTCATTGGTAGTTGTATAACATCACTAACGAGAACACGGGACACACAACACAAGATTACATGGACATTTTAACCACCATTGTGATCTTAAACATCTCGTTAGTGTACTTGGATGGAGTTTACGGTACAATTACAACCCCTCAACATCCAAGGCGACTTAATTCACGGTGCACCCAATCCTATAGCCGGCTAACTATATCCGATTCAAGTACTTTAAAACCAACACATCACTTGCCAATATACATCTTTAATCATCAACAATTCACTGTCTAAAAGCATTTAATCAAGCCATTTAACAACATGCATCACTATGCATCAAATCCACATTTTCAACATATTAAACCAAGGATCTCTTACCTTGAGCATCCTTCCATATATGGCTTTCAAAACCAGCATTAACCATGCCAAAACATGCTTTCAAAACATAATTTAAACATGCAAATTAAACACATTGCATCCAACCACCTCATGGTTCATCAAAGAGAGAGTTTCTCTGAAAACTTACTCTTGAACTTAGTTAAGTTGCTTAGACTTAAACTAAGCTCCCAAAACCTTCAAACATTGGTTACAAAGCTGTAAACCCAACTTCACTCACCAATTCCGTTTCGCAAGCTTGCCGAAACGCCGTTTAAGGCTCCAAATCAACACCACAAGGATCCGAAGACGTCTCCCCTGTTTTAAACACATCAAAGCAGAGGATTAATGCATCATCATGCATTAAAATCTTCAGCCATTACACCTAAACTCGCTGCTCTCACCAAATGTAACATTTCAGCTACCGAGCACAACCGAAATCACATCCAAACTCATCCACAACATTACCCAGCCAAGATCCATCACTTCTAAACATTCTCAAACATCAATTAACATCCAAAAAGATCCTAAACTCGTCCTTATAGCCCCAGCTATAACAGAACACCAAAATCACCCCAAAAACCACCATTTCCACAAGTAAAAACTTAGGAAAATCAACCTATTCGGGATTGCATTGATTAAACCTCAAATACACATCATTAAACATCCAAAATACATTAAAAAGGTATCTCAAAACAGAGCCCAAACATTCATCACGAATTTCTTCAAGATTTAATCCAAATCTCAAGTTTTAAGCCAAAAATCAAGATCACAACATTAAAACCTTTTATAAAACTCAATTTAAGGATTGAGAACTTGGGAATTTCAGTAAAGAACTGAGTATTTAGAGGAGAAGAACGTTCATACCTCTAAATGTAGATTTCTCCTTGATTAGAGCCAAAATCTTTGAAAATTCAATAAGCAAATGAAGAGGATTTGATGTAGAAAGGATTAGGAATCATTTGAGGATTGAAATCTCATCATTTGGTGTGAAAATCAAAAGAAATGTTGTTGTGGAAATGTGTTTGGCTGAGGGAATTTTGAGAGAAAATGAGATGAGAAAGTTTTAGCAAAAGTTAGTTATGAAAACTAAAATATGATTTCCCTCTTTTCTTTTAATTAATTAAACATTAAATGAGTCATTAAAATTAAGAAAAATCTGGAGAAATCCTTCCTTGGGTAAATTAGCTCCTTAAAGATTCAAAGTTTCAATCTTTACAAAACAGTCACCACTGAACTTTTCAAAAATTACATTTTAGTCACTATTTCGAAATGTCACACTTCCAAACCTTATTTTGTAAAATTGATTTCACAACTCTCTTATATATATATATTAAAAGATGATTTTTAGATATTTTTCCATATTTTTTATGGAACCCAAACTAGGCTTTCCCTAAAACCACCTTTTATATTCGAACCGAAAATCAGACCGATCCGGTTCAGACCCTAAACTTCCAAGCCCAAAATTGGGGTGTTACAACTCTCCCCCCCTTAAGAAATTTCATTCCCGAAATTTACCTGGAGGAAAGAGATACAGAAACTGCTTCATCATGTCATCCTTTTGTTCCCACGTGGCTTCCTCAACACCACGATGCTTCCACAACACCTTTACCAAATCAATGGTCTTGCCTCGAAGAACTTTACTGTCTGAATCCAGAATTTCCACCGGTTCCTCATCATAGGTCAAATCTGGATTCAATTCCACTTCCTCCACAGGCATAACATGCGAAGGATCCGATCTATACCTCCGAAGCATAGAAACATGAAACACATCATGAATCTTTTCCAACTCTTGTGGCAACCTCAACTTGTACGCAATAGGACCCACACGCTCAATCACCTCGTATGGTCCAATGTACCTAGGGCTCAACTTACCTTTTCGGCCAAACCTCATCACCTTTTTTCAAGGCGAAACTTTCAAAAACATACGGTCACCTACCGTATACTCAATCTCCTTACGCTTCAAATCCGCGTAAGACTTCTGCCGATCAGAAGCTGCCTTCAATCGCTCACAAATGAGCTTCACCTTCTCGGTGGTCCCTTTTAACAAAGCTGGCATCGAAACCAACTTCTGACCTGTTTCAACCCAACAAAGAGGAGTTCTGCACTTCCTCCCGTACAAGGCTTCATAAGGTGCCATTTGAATACTTGCCTGGTAGCTATTGTTATAAGAAAACTCCACCAAAGGCAAATGCTTCTCCCAAGAGCCTTGAAACTCAATCACACAGCACCTCAACATTTCCTCCAGCACCTGGATAACACGCTCAGACTGTCCATCCGACTGTGGATGATAAGAAGTACTAAAATTCAACCGTGTACCCAAAGCCTGATGTAAACACTCCCAGAAACGCGATGTAAACCGCGAATCTCGATCCGACACTATAGACTTTGGCACACCATGCAGCCGCACAATCTCAGCAATTTACAGCTCCGCAAGCTTATCCAATGTATACGTAGTATGCACAGACAAGAAATGCGCACACTTCGTAAGTCGATGCACAATCACCCACACCGAATTCTTCTTCGATGGCGACAAAGGCAAACCAGACACAAAGTCCATGGTAATCCTTTCCCACTTCCACTCAGGAATCCTCAACGGTTGCAACAACCCAAAAGGAAATTGATGCTCAGCTTTAACTCGCTGGCAAACCATGCACTTGCTAACATACTCAGCCACATCTTTCTTCAAACCCACCCAATAGTACTCATCTCTAAGATCACGATACATCTTAGTACTACCAGGGTGCATAGCAAAAGGACTACTATGAGCTTCAGTCAGAATAGCACGCCTCAACTCAGCATCATTGGGCACTACTATCCGACTCCCAAAACATAAAACTCCATCATCATTAAAACAAAAATCTGATGGCCTATCCTCAGCAATATCCTGGACATGTGGCACCAAGGAATCATCCAACAGTTGCTTATCCTTTATCAACTGTACCAAGGATGGTTTCACTTGCAATTCAGCCACAAGACCGCCATCTCGCGAAATGCTCAAGCTGGCAACCATAACCCTCAACTCCACTGCTACATTCCTACTCAAGGCATCCGCTACAACATTAGCTTTTCCCAGATGGTACTCGATCGTCAGATCATAATCTTTAAGAAAATCCACCCAACGTCGTTGCCTAAGATTCAACTCGTTCTGAGACATTAGATACTTCAAACTTTTGTGATCCGTGTACACAGTACACTTCTCACCATACAGGTAATGTCTCCAAATTTTCAAAGCAAAAACTACCGCAGCTAACTCAATGTCATGCGTAGGATAATTGCGCTCATGCACCTTCAACTGGCGCGATGCATAAGCCACTACCTTACCCTCTTGCATCAACACACAACCCAACCCAACGTAAGACGTGTCACTATACACCACAAACTCTTTCCCTGATTCAGGTTGAACCAAGATAGGAGCTTGCGTCAAGGATGCCTTCAACTTCTCAAAAGCCTGCTGTCTCGCTTCCGTCCACTCATACTTAACATCCTTCTGCAACAACTTCGTCAAAGGTGCAGCAATCTTCGAAAATCCATCCACGAACCTCCGATAGTATCCCGCCAAACCAAGGAAACTACGAACTTCTTGAACAGACTTGGGAGGCTTCCAATTCATCACTGCCTCAATCTTTTGAGGATCAACACGAATCCCCTCAGTAGAAACCACATGACCAAGAAACACAACTTCCCTGAGCCAAAACTCACACTTGCTTAGCTTAGCATAAAGCTGATTTTCCAACAAAGCCTGCAATGCAATCCTCAAATGCCCCTCATGCTCCTCCTCAGTACGAGAGTACACGAGGATATCATCAATGAACACCACCACAAATTTGTCCAAGTACTCATGGAACACTCTATTCATCATGTCCATAAAAGCTACAGGAGCATTCGTCAAACCAAACGGCATCACAAGGAACTCATAATGCCCATACATCGTTCTGAAGGCTGTCTTTGGCACATCCACATCCCTTACTTTTAACTGGTAATACCCTGACCTTAAGTCAATTTTAGAGAACACAACCGCTCCCCGAAATTGATCAAAAAGATCATCAATCCTCGGCAATGGATACCAATTCTTGATAGTCAACTTGTTCAGCTGACGGTAATCGATGCACATTCTCATAGTGCCATCCTTTTTCTTCACAAACACGACCGGTGCACCCCAAGGTGACACACTCGCCCGAATGAAACCACGATCAAGCAACTCCTGAAGTTGCGTCTTCAGCTCCTTCAACTCTTTAGGTGCCATTCGATAAGGAGTAATGGACACTGGAGTTGTGTTTTCATACAACTCAATTCCAAACTCCACTTCACAGTTAGGAGGTAATCCAGGCAACTCCTCCGGAAACACACCAGGAAACTCTCGCACCGTCCTGATATCTTGCACACGTAACTCCTTAGAGCTAGGATTCATTACAAAGGCTAGGTAGGCTTCACAACCTTGCCTCAACATTCGGCATGCTTCCAATGTAGACACCACATTGGCAAGAAACTTCACATTCTCACCAACCACCACTACCTCATAATCATCCGCAAGCTTCAACAGAACTCGCTTGTTCTCAAAATCCACCATAGCTCGATGTTCAACAAGCCAATCCATACCAAGGATTACATCAAAACCATAGAAAGGCAATTCCATGAGATCAACATGAAAAACATTGTTTTGCACAACCAAGGGGCATCTTCTATACAACTTCCGTGTCACAACGGTCTCACCAAAGGAACTAGTTACACGCATACCAACATCCAAAGACTCAACAGGTAAACCAAGCAATTGAGCATGTTCACGCAATATGTATGAATGTGTAGATCCAGAATCAATCAAGGAAAGTAATGACAAGGATTGCAAAGTGAAAGTACCTGCGATCACATCCGTGTCATTCCTCCCCTCTCGCTGAGCATACACTCGAGCCTGGCCTCCACCCTCAGGTTGGACAGCCACCACATGCGCCACATTCCTTCCACCATCCTCTCTACGATGGAAGTTACCACGGCCGCGCCCACGACCTCTCTATGGCGCAACAACTCCAGGAGCATGTCCATGACCACCACCGGCCAACAAAGGACACTCCCTCCTCATGTGGTCTGCCGAACCACAATTCCAGCACCAATTACCAGTCACTGCAATAGGAACCTATACCTCTCTCGCTGCTCGAGGACAATCACACCTCAAGTGACCACGTGATCCACACGCCCAACATGTTTTCTGATCAGCTCTCGCCCTGTCTCCCTGAACAGGCGCACCATGTCCTCCACCACCACGCCTAACAGAAGACTGATACCTCCTATCTCGTCCTCTCTTGTTCCGTCCACCACCGGAACTATACTCAGCAACTCTCTTGCCCGTGCTAGAACCAGCACTCCTAGAGGACAAACCCAAGTTCAGCTCAATATCCTTCACCCTACTAACCAGTACATCAAAATCAGTGTACTCAGCAGCAAGCATAAACGTCTTCACATCCGTCACCAAACCATAACGGAAACGCTCACACCTCTCCCGCTCATCAGGGATAAGCTCAGGTGCATACTGACTGAGACAGACAAACTGGATCTCGTACTCAGCCACTGTCATGCTCCCTTGAGTAAGAGACATGAACTCCCTTTTCTTTTCATCCAGGTATCGCACTCCCAGATACTTCCACTTGAACACGTTCAGAAAGAACGTCCAAGTCACATCAGTATCCTCTATTCCGGAGTCATTGGTCATCCACCAGGTATACGCATCATCATGCAACAGCGATACCACACATCCTAGCTTCTGTACATCATTGCAGTTCATCTGTCCCAATATCCTCTTGGTACTTTCAAACCAAGATTCGGAACCCTCAGCAGACAAACCTCTGAACTCAGTCCCTCCCAAACTGCGCAAACGTTCCAAAGGTAGTCTAGCATTAGCATCACCCTGATGCCCAGCTCCATGAGCCCCAGCTACTGCCGCCTGAAAGGCTCTAGCAATAGCCTGTATCAACACTGTCATGTCAGGAGTAGCTTGCCCCTGCCCAGCTTCAGGTCCAGCGACCCCAGCACCAGCACCAACACCACCTCCATCACCTCCAGCACCACCACCACCGGGCGGTCCACCACCAGGAGGAGGAGGTAAATCCACAACATTTTCAGCATTATTCTCGTTCTCATTCTGATCCATAGCTCACGTATTAATCCTCGTCTTTCTACGAGGTCCCATTCACTAACAATGCACTAACACAAATGCAATAAACATAATCAGGCTCAGCAAGGTAAGAAATCCAAGTACTCAAGCTCATTTCCAAATAAAAACAATTCATTTCATTAGTTTTGATATGGCAATGGGTCCCTCTAACATGCTTCATCACAACATACATCACAATTGTAACATACTTTACAATTTGCACATCACATTTTCATTCAAAAAGACACATCATGCAATCATACATACATCACCCACATAACCATTCCCGTTTACTCGAGAACTCAGCTCTGATACCAGCAAATGTAACCCCCTTAGCCCGACCTAGACGGTTGACCCGAACTACGAAGATTACACGGGGAAAACCAAAGTCAACCCGAAAGTCAACCTTGATTAACGACCCTTCTTTTTTTTAATCTTATCTAGATGCTCATTAACCTTAAGTGTACTCATGAGAAAAACATAGTGGAAAAGCACAGCGATTGGAAAGCAATAAGGGACTCAATTGCACAACATACAAAAGTTAGGGACCAAATTGTAAATTCTGGAAAGATGAGGGACTTAGCTCATTTTTAAATTACCAATGTCAAATTAATCATATTATATGCTTTCCTGTCAAATTTCACCACAAACGAACGTCTCAAACTCAAGCAATTGCATACACAAACTTTAGGACTAAAACGTAACACTTGCAGACTTCAAACCATTCAAATCAGTGCCCAACGGTCTAGTGTTTCGGAACGGGGGTTGACCGTTCTGAAACGCGAGTTCGTTTCGAGACCATTTTCGAAACAGGGCTTGGCAGTGGTCAATTCGTTTCGGAACGGCCTCTACCCATTTCGAAACACGAAGACCATTACAGGCCCCTGTTTCGAAACGCGGGTGCCCGTTCCGATTCAGATTGCCAATAATGTGCAGAATTTGCTGGTTTAACATACAATTTACCATTCAAACACATCCCTAAGACCTCCTAATCATGCCGACAAGTCATCATACATATTAGGTACACACTTGCATCATCAAAACTCATTCATGGCATCAATTAGGAATGACCACAAGTCTATAGGCATGCATCCTAATATTGGAAACCAACCAAGCATCAAATCATCAAAGCAAACACCAAAAGGCCATTTACATGTTCAAAACATCATAGGCATCATGCCAAACTTAGGGAGTCCAAAACAACTCCCAACAACACAACCTAGGTTCCCATTGCCAAATACCAAAAGCTAATAATGTTGTAAAAATAGTCACCATACATAAGCTTAGCCTTCCCTTGGATTCCTAGCCTCCTTGCTGCCCTTGGAACACTTCAGTTCTCTGCATTATTGGTTCAAGAAAGAGAGCGTAAGCACAAATGCTTAGTGAGGCATGCTCTAAGGAAACAACACAATAATGCATTTTATAAAACACCTTTCACAAGGCCTTTTCAACACATAACATCAATTCTCATGCAACAATGCATATTCATCAAGCATCTCATGCTTAGATAACATCAACATGTCATATTGGCTTTCAAGTGATAACCATAACCATTTTCAATATAAAACACAATCGGATACGCGGATTACAAGCGTTGTCCCATACGCTTCATACACACTACCAAACACACAAGGTGGAGTTTATCGGTACAATCACAACCCCTCAACACCCGTGATGGAGTTTAAAGGTACAATCACAACCCCTCCACATCACTCATTGGTAGTTGTATAACATCACTAACGAGAACACGGGACACACAACACAAGATCCACACATGGACATTTTAACCACCATTGTGATCTTAAACATCTCGTTAGTGTACTTGGATGGAGTTTACGGTACAATTACAACCCCTCAACATCCAAGGCGACTTAATTCACGGTGCATCCAATCCTATAGCCGGCTAACTATATCTGTTTCAAGCACTTTAAAACCAACACATCACTTGCCAATATACATCTTTAATCATCAACAATTCACTATTTAAAAGCATTTAATCAAGCCATTTAACAACATGCATCACTATGCATCAAATCCACATTTTCAACATATTAAACCAAGGATCTCTTACCATGAGCATCCTTCCATATATGGCTTTCAAAACCAGCATTAACCATGCCAAAACATGCTTTCAAAACAGAATTTAAACATGCAAATTAAACACATTGCATCCAACCACCTCATGGTTCATCAAAGAGAGATTTTCTCCGAAAACTTACTCTTGAACTTAGTTAAGTTGCTTAGACTTAAACTAAGCTCCCAAAACCTTCAAACATTGGTTACAAAGCTGTAAACCCAACTTCACTCACCAATTCCGTTTCGCAAGCTTGCCGAAACGCCATTTAAGCCTCCAAATCAACACCACAAGGATCCGAAGATGTCTCCCCTATTTTAAACACATCGAAGCAGAGATTAATGCATCATCATGCATTAAAATCTTCAGCCATTACACCTAAACTCGCTGCTCTCACCAAATGTAACATTTCGGCTACCAAACACAACTGAAATCACATCCAAACTCATCCACAACATTACCCAGCCAAGATCCATCACTTCTAAACATTCTCAAACATCAATTAACATCCAAAAAGATCCTAAACTCGTCCTTATAGCCCCAGCTATAACAGAACACAAAGATCACCCCAAAAACCACCATTTCCGCAAGTAAAAACTTAGGAAAATCAACCTATTCGGGATTGCATTGATTAAACCTCAAATACACATCAGTAAACATCCAAAATACATTAAAAAGGTATCTCAAAACAGAGCCCAAACATTCATCACGAATTTCTTCAAGATTTAATCCAAATCTCAAGTTTTAAGCCAAAAATCAAGATCACAACATTAAAACCTTTTATAAAACTCAATTTAAGGATTTAGAACTTGGGAATTTCAGTAAAGAGCTGAGTATTTAGAGGAGAAGAACGTTCATACCTCTAAATGTAGATTTCTCCTTGATTAGAGCCAAAATCCTTAAAAATTCAATAAGCAAATGAAGAGGATTTGATGTAGAAAGGATTATGAATCATTTGAGGATTGAAATCTCATCATTTGGTGTGAAAATCAAAAGAAATGTTGCTGTGGAAATGTGTTTGGCTGAGGGAATTTTGAGAGAAAATGAGATGAGAAAGTTTTAGCAAAAGTTAGTTATGAAAACTAAAATATGATTTCCCTCTTTTCTTTTAATTAATTAAACATTAAATGAGTCATTAAAATTAAGAAAAATCTGGAGAAATCCTTCCTTGGGTAAATTAGCTCCTTAAAGATTCAAAGTTTCAATCCTTACAAAATAGTGACCACTGAACTTTTCAAAAATTACATTTTAGTCACTATTTCGAAGTGTCACACTTCCAAACCTTATTTTGTAAAATTGATTTCACCACTCTCTTATATATATTAAAAGAGGATTTTTAGATATTTTTCCATATTTTTAATGCAACCCGAACTAGGCTTTCCCTAAAACCACCTTTTATATTCGAACCGAAAATCAGACCGGTCCGGTTCAGACCCTAAACTTCCAAGCCCAAAATTGGGTTGTTACAATTTTGTTAGAAGGGTTGGAACAAAGGGCAAATGAAAGCCTGTGCAAATATGCTCAGAGGTGGAGTGATGCAGCCGCTTAGATTCAACCCCCGATCCCGGAGCATGAAATCACCCCAATGTTCATCAATACATTGAAGGGAGCGTTGTTTGATCGTTTGATAAACAACACCACTCAGAATTTCACGGATATGGTAAAGATCGGAGAGTCCATTGAGGTGGCCATAAAAAGTGGGAGAATTGACACTGGGGAGAATACTCGAAAGAATTACAAGAGGAAGGATAATGAGGTGAACACTGTGAACACCTATATGGTATCGAAGAGCTTTACTCTTTTAGCACCACAAGTCACGTCCGGAGGAGGGCAAAGCTCGAACAAAAAGGAGACTATGGCCTCGAAGAAAGAAAATGAGAAGATGAATTTCACCCCTATCCCAATATCATATGCCGATCTGTACTCTTACTTGCATGAGGCGGACTTGGTCAGACCATACTATGTCACTCTTTTTAAGTCGCCATTTCCGGCTTGGTATGATGAAAAAGAAAATTGAGAGTATCATGGCGGCGTTCCGCGACACTCAATTGAGAACTGCATTGCATTTAAGAAGTTTGTGCATAATCTGATTAACACCAGGGTGTTGCAATTAGATGAGCTGAATACCGCTACTAACCCGCTACCGAATAACGCGGGTCGAAATGTGAACGCAATCGATGAAGAGTATACCAGAAAGGCTAAAGCAAGTGTGTCC
This sequence comes from Hibiscus tridactylites, assembly GCA_958450335.1. Classification (NCBI taxonomy): domain Eukaryota; kingdom Viridiplantae; phylum Streptophyta; class Magnoliopsida; order Malvales; family Malvaceae; genus Hibiscus; species Hibiscus tridactylites. The sequence continues at coordinate 57,011,803 of OY288267.1, read as the reverse complement.
GAAGTCAAGTATCCCTTAAGGTGGGTGTTTCAACAGTTATGTATGGCACGCCTAATTGACCAGGGCATGGAGATCATGTTAGAAGGTTGCGGACCGTATTGTGAGTACCATCAGCAAGAAGGTCATGATATTCAGTATTGTGGAGAGTTTAATCAAGAAGTCCAAGAGATGATGGATAATAATAAGATTGAGTTTTTTTTTGAGAAAAACGAAGAAAAGAAGGAGTTAGACGTGTGTGCATCTGATGGCTCTAAAGTTAAGTATGGGTTGGACATGCCATTTGTTTTACCGCGTAAGACGAAGGAAGAAGGCTTACCCGAAGGAGAAAGTTCGAAGTTGACTCTGAAGCTTAGAATATCTCCTCTAACCTCCTTTCCTTTCAAGGATGAATGGAAAGTTCCGTGGAACTATGCCGCTGATATCTCAATGCCAGGAAATACGAACTCGATAAAAGAGGACAAGCTACCCGATGAGAAAGAGTCCGAGAAAGAGGAGAGTTCGATGAAATCAGAGACTAAGACAGTGAATGAAGTGGGAAACTTCACGAGGAGCGGCATATGTTATTCCCCGGAAACTCCAAAAGAGGTAGAGCTGAAGGATAAAGAGAAACCGGTCGAACTTGAAGCTGAAAAGATGTTTGGTGAGGAACCTCCTCTGAAGATTAATGAGCCAGTATCAGAAGCACAAGCGCAAGAGTTCTTGAGGTTCTTGAAATAGAGTGAGTACAATATTGTCGAATAGCTCCGAAAATAGCAAGCTAAGATCTTAGTGTTAGAATTGTTGTTGAGCTTCGAGAAACATCGTGATGCGCTACTGAAGGTGTTGAATCAGACGTTCGTCCCGGATGACATCTCAGTTAGCAAGTTAGACCGAATAGTGGGCTACATTGCTGCCAATAAGTTTATCACCTTCAGTGATGATGAGATTCTAGACGGGGGTATGGGATCGACTAAAGCCTTGAACATAACCACCCACTGTAAAGGATATGTCTTGCCAGGAGTGCTTATCGATAATGGGTCAGCTTTGAATGTGATGCCAATTGCGACTTTATAAAGGTTGCCGATAGACAGTTCACATATGAAGCCGTGCCAGAACTCTGTTAGAGCATTTGATGGGACTCAGAGAGACGTTATCGGGAGAATTGAAGTACCAATGTTAATTGGGCATACCGAGTATGTGGTAGATTTTGTAGTGATGGATATCAGGCCAATGTACAATTGCTTGTTGGGAAGACCATGGATCCATTCAACGGGGGCTGTACCATCATCACTGCACCAGAAGCTGAAGTTTGTTATTGAAGGGAAACTAGTAAGTGTGGCCGTCGAGCAAGATATCATAGCTTTCGTGACTACTGATGCTCCGTATTTCCAGGCCGATGAGGAAGCACTCGAGTGTTCCTTCAGGGCTTTAGAATCTGTGAATGCTACGTTTGTGGCGAAAGGAAGCAAGATCCCGTGCTTGAAGTTATCAAATTGCGCCAAGATGTAAGTTTGGCAGACTCTGGGATGAGGAGCCAAGAAAGGGAAGGGACTTGGTAGGAACTTACAGGGATGACTACGTGTCAAGGATGTCATCAATAAGCAAGACCGGTTCGGGGTCGGCTATAAGCCCACTTTTCAGCAAAGGAAGTCGGAATGGAAGAGGAGGGCTGAACGAAGGAAGAATCGACATAGGGGTGAGGACATGATATGGGAACCCATTGTTTGCACCAACATGAGGGACATTTTTGTGTCGCGAGGGGTGATTAATCCCGAACAGATGGTGCACGAGGCCAATTTGGAGAATGCTAGGCTCAATGAGGAGGAAAAGTTCAGTGAGGCACTAGAGGGGATGGATGTTAACATGATATCCAAGAATGAGGAAAGCGTTAGTTGTTGGGCATGAATCCGTACTTGTCTTCCGGGAGAAGTGCTTGACAATTGGACTAGTTTGGATTTACATGTAGTCTTTAGACCCGAATCAGAGTAATGCTTAGAACTCACCCTATTTGATTTTGTCCGCGAGCAATAGGGATCTTTTGTAAAGGGCTTCTATGTTAATCTACTCGCTTTTAATTCAATAAAAAGACGCTTTCTAAAATCGCAAACATCATATTCATTACATTCATTATTCGTTTATTATTTATTATTCTATTCACTTCGTAATAATATATATGTTCATCTTCCCAATACACATTCATTTCATAAATGTTGCAGGGTCCCTATTATTAACTCTATGAATGATTCTGAATCTAATCCTCAGGTGGATTTTGAGCAACCATTGTATCTAGCTGAAATTGGTGAAGAAGTGAGTGATGGGGTAGAATATGAAATCCCAGCAGAATTCCTCAGATTAATGGAGAGTTAGGATAGACAGATAGTACCTCATCAAGAAGAGATTGAGATCCTTAACTTGGGAAATGATGAGGAACGAAGAGAGGTGAAGATTGGCACAGCTCTCTCATCCGAGACCAGGCTTGAGTTAGTGAATCTGCTGTTAGAGTTAAGGGAAATTTTTGCATGGACCTATCAGGATATGCCAGGTCTAGACACAAGTATTGTGATGCACAGGCTACCAATTAGGCCAAAATGTAAGCCATTCCAACAAAAATTGAGGAGAATGAGGATAGACACGTTGTTGAAAATTCGGGATGAAGTAAGGAAGCAGTTCCAGGTCGGGTTCTTAAAAGTTGTTGAATATTCAGAGTGGGTAGCAAACACAGTCCCTGTCCCAAAAAAGGACGGAAAGGTCCGCATGTGTGTGGACTATAGAGACCTTAATAAGGCAAGCCCCAAAGATAAATTTCCTCTACCCCATATTGATACCCTAGTCAACAATACTGCCATACACTCATGGTTTTTCTTCATGGATGGATTCTCAGGGTATAACTAGATAAATATGGATCCTGATGACATGACAAAAACAATGATCGTAACAATGTGGGGAACGTTTTGTTATAAAGTGATGCCCTTCGGTTTGAAGAATGCTGGCGCAACCTATCAAAGAGCCATGGTGAAACTTTTCCATGACATGATGCACAAGGAGATTGAGGTATACATAGATGATATGATAGCCAAGTCCCAGATTGAGGATGAGCACATTCAAAACTTAAGAAAGCTGTTCCAAAGATTGAGGAAATATCAGTTGAAGCTCAACCTAGCAAAGTGCACCTTCACCGTGACATCCGGTAAACTTCTAGGTTTTGTGGTTAGCTGAAGAGGAATTGAGATTGACCCCGATAAAGTGAAAGCTATCCAAAATCTTCCGCCACCTCAGACCCATAAGGAAGTCCGCGGTTTCTTAGGGAGGCTAAATTACATATCTCACTTCATTTCTCAGTTGACTGACAAATGCGACCCTATTTTCAGATTACTTCGGAAAAGCAACCCCGAGATTTGGGGTGAGGAGTGTCAAGAAGCCCTAGAGAAAATCAAGAGGTATCTGACTAATGCTCTGATCTTAGTAGCTCCGGTACCGGGTAGGCCATTGATCCTATACCTGACAGTCTTTGAAAACTCGATGGGATATGTTCTGGGGCAACATGACGACACCAGAAAGAAAGAAAGAGCGGTTTAATACTTGAGTAAGAAGTTTACCAAATGTGAAACTCGATACCCCCAAATCCAGAAATTGTGTTGTTCCATAGTGTGGGCCACCAAGAGGCTCAGGCAGTATATGTTGTACCACACTACATGGTTAATATCCAAGTTGGATCCGTTAAAGTTCCTGATTTAGGCACCGACATTCACCGGAAAAATGGCCCGTTGGCAAATGCTGTTGTCTGAATTTGACATCCTTTTTGTAAGTCAGAAAGTGGTGAAAGGGAGCGCTATAGCAGATTTCCTAGCAAGTCGAGCTTCAATTGATTATGAACCATTGGACTTCAATTTTCCTGATGAAGATTTAATGTGTATAACCGTGGGGGAGGAGGATACTTCCGAATATGAGTCGTGGAAGCTGTACTTTGATGGGGCATCTAATACCCTAGGCCACGAGATAGGGGTAGTGCTAATCTCCTCGAAGAGGGTTCATTACCCTTTCACCAGTAGGTTGGAATTTTTCTACACCAACAATATGGCCGAGTATGAGGCTTGCATTATGGGGTTGCGCACAACCATTGAAATAAGGATCAAGAAACTCCAGGTTTTTGGAGATTCTTCTTTGGTGATATACTAGCTCAGGGATGAATGAGAGACGAGAGACCCAAAGTTAATCAAGTATTATGATCTGGTCCAAAACCTAATCAAGAATTTTGAAAAGATTAATTTTACTCATCACCCGAGAGAAGATAACCAGATGGAAGATGCTCTAGCAACTTTGGCTGCTACATTCAAAGCAAGCTTAGAAGCAGAGATAAGACCACTTAAGATGCAAACGTTTGAGGTACCAGCTCACTGTTACAATCTAGAGGAAGAGACATATGGCAACTCGTGGTATCATGACATCCTGTAGTACATCAAGTTCCAAATGTACCCCAAAGAAGCTAATGAAAACGATAAAAGGGCCATTAGAAGAATGGCAGCGGGATACGTACTAGATGGGGAGATCTTGTATAAAAGGGGAAAATACCAGGTACTATTGAGATGTGTTAATGCTCAAGAAGCCAAGAGCATCTTGGTAGAGGTTCATGATGAGTTGTGTGGAACACATGCCAACGGTTTCTCAATGGCCCGGAAAATCATGAGCTATGGGTTCTTTTGGTCGACCATGGAAGGAGATTGCATTGACTATGCCAAGAGGTGTCATAAATGTGAGATATATGCCGACAAGATACATTCTCCACCATTATCATTACACACCATGAATTCACCTTGGCCATTTGCTGTGTGGGGAATAGATGTCATTGGTCAGATCCACCCTAAGGCATCCAATGGACACTGCTTTATCCTAGTTGTCATCGACTACTTCACAAAATGGGTGGAAGCCGCCTCTTACGCCAACGTTACAAGGGCAACAGTGTGCAAGTTCCTGAAGAAGGAGATCATTTGTCGTTATGAGTTGCCAAAGAGAATCATCATTGACAATGCTTCCAATCTAAATAATACAATGATGGATGAGGTATGCGAGCAATTCAAAATAAAGCATCATAATTCCATTACTTATCGCCTAAAGATGAATGGGGCAGTAGAAGCAGCAAACAAGAACATCAAGAAGATTATAGCCAAGACTACAGATACATTCAGAGATTGGCATGAGAAGTTTCCATTTGCCTTTTTCGCTTACCGAACGTCTATATGTACCTCGACCGGAGCAACACCATACTCTTTGATTTACGACACATAAGCGGTACTGCCCATGGAGGTAGAAATCTCGTCACTTAGAATCTTGAACGAAGTAAAGTTGGAAGAGGCCGAATGGGTACATGCTCGATTCGATCAGTTGAACCTCATCGAGGAGAAACGATTGAAGGCCATTTGCCATGGTAGATGTATCAGAAGAGAATCATGTGAGCCTATGATAAGAAAGTCTGCCCGAGAGAGTTCCAGGAAGGAGATTTAGTACTACGAAGAGTCTTATCCACCCAAAGAGATTTTCGTGGAAAGTGGATGCCAAATTGGGAAGGACCTTTTGTGGTTAAAAGGGCCTTTTTCGGAGGAGCATTGATCCTAATGGAGATGGATGGGAAGGAGCTGAGCAATCCAGTGAATTCAAATTCGGTCAAGAGATACTATGCGTAAAAAAAGTGGGGTGAAAACCCAAAAGGGCACTTCACAAGAAATAAATACCCAAAGTGAAAACCCAAAAAGGGCACTTTAGGTATAAAAAACAAAAAACAAAAACAAAAACAAAAAAAAAGCAAAAAAAGAGAGAGAATAAAGGAGGGGGTTCCAAGATGAAAACCCGAAAAGGGCGTATTGAAATCAAATGGGGAGTTAAGAACTGAAGAAGAGTAACCAGGAGGAATAACGGTGACTACACGATTGGAAAATGGGTACTCCCGGTCTTCAAGGATACTAGTGGAGAACTCCTAGAAAAGGATTCACCTTGGTCGATGGATTTTCGCATCATTCACATAGTAGATACTTAAGACATTGCATCATTTCTTTTCCTTCCTTTCATGTTTGCCATGAGTTTTATTTTTTCATGAGCTTCAAGATATATATTAATAAGTACTTTGGCGTCTTCATTCATCTCTTTCCACAAAGAATTATGCGAGCAGTTTAATACAGTGTTATAAAAAGCAAAAGATTTCTCGGCATTTCTATGGTTTGATCTCTTGAGTGCAGGTGACCAAAAAGCGTGCCAGGTCCCGATACTGAAGATCGTTACAAGAACACGTGTCAAGAGCCCAAAATGAGAATAATTTCAGGCGACAAGTCATGGCCGTACATTGAGAAAAAGAGATGAGCGTTGCTTAGATTAAGATTCGAATCCGTCACCGAAAGGATTACAAAGACGAGAACATTTACAAAGAAAAGCAAAAAGACAAAAAGAATAAAAAGAAAAGAAGAAAAGAAAAAAAAAGGAATGAAGAAAATAGAAGAAAAAAGAAAAGAAAAAGAAAGAAAAAGAAAAGAAAAGTGGGGTGAAAACCCGAAAGGGCGCTTCACAAGAAATAAATACCAAAGTGAAAACCTGAAAGGGCGCTTTGGAGGAGAGAGCTCGAAGTTAGAATCTGCAAAGGGACCTTTCAGAAGATTTGATGGTTGAACCTTGTAACCCTCCTTAACCCAGCCTAGACGCTTGACCCGAACTACGAAGATTACCCGGGGAAAACCAAAGTCAATCCGAAAGTCAACCTTGATTAACGACCTTTTATTCTTTTTATCTTTTCTAAATGCATTATTAATCCTATGTGATCTCCCAAGACCATAGGAAGGGAAGGCACATCGATCGGAATTCATTTAGGGGTTTAATTGTAAGAGTTAGACTTTTAGGGACCAAAATGTAAATTTTGTAAATTACGAGGACCTTGTAGATTTTAAGTTTAGCAATATTTAATTAATCATTATTCATGCATCTCTGTCAAATATCAACTTAATCAGACATTCCAAACTCAACCAATTGCATCCATAATCATCAATGACTAAAATGTAAGAAGCAAGAACCTGAAACAGTTCAAAATCTAAACCAACGGTCGGGTGTTTCGAAACGCTGAGCCTTGTATCGAAACAGCCGTATCGAAACGGAGTTAACCATTTCAGTACTCGGGTGCGTTCCAAGACCTGTATGGAAACATGGCTTTCTAGTAGCCAAAGCGTTCCGAAACACTCTTACCCGTTCCGAAACATTATGGTCATTTCAGGCCCCTGTTCCAAAACATATAAGGTGTTTCGATACGCCCAGCCCTGCAACTACAAACTTAGCTAGTTTTTCACACTTAAACATGTTTAGAAATGTCCCAAAGCATATCACAACATAATAGCAACACATTCAAGCATCAAAGATCATCACAATGAAGCATACACTAAAGCATGGCATCAATCATGCAATCATTGGAACTAAAGGCATGCTCCCTAGTCATGAAAACCAAATGGAAGCCACAAGCCACAAAACAAAGCCATAAGGGACATTTACAAACCTCAAATACCATAATAAACTTGCAACAACCATAGGGAGTTCAAAATACATCTCCCAAAACTAACCATAGGTCCCCATTGCCAATTATCATTACTAAAGTATATGTAAATGTCATCATACTTGAGCTTTTCACTTCCTTGGATATCCTTAGCCTCTTTGCTGCCCAAAAGTGTCTCAAATATTTGCATTGTTGGTAAAAGAGAGCGTAAGCACATTTTCTTAGTGAGGCAAGCTCTAAGAAAAACCAACACAACAATGCAACTTTAAAACTCTATCTCAAAAACCATTTTCTACAACATGCTCTTTCTATCTCATGCTTGAAAACCATTTCAAAGCAATTCTCCATTTGAAAATCACATGTACCTTCAATCTAGCTCATGAATTTAACCAATGCAAATCTCATGGCAAAGCCATACACATGCTTAATGAAAACAAAAACATTTCATAAACCACAAATCTCATATGCATTTCTCATAGCATAAAACATCTCAACATTTGGTACATGTAACTCAAATACAATCTCATATATTGGCATTTCATATTACATCTTTACACGGATATGCGGATTAGCATGACTTAAAGCAAAGTCTTACCCCGATGGAATCTCTCATCACCAGACTCTCATGGCGGTATCTCTCTTCGCCACAAAGCTTGTGTATTTCACCAAGACCTACCCCAATGGTATCTCTCATCATCAGATTCTCACTTTGGGTCGGGATGGCACTACCCCCATTGCCTGACTCAAAAGAGCACGTACGAATTTTTAGTTTATAGTGCACTTTCATCCTATTGGTCGACCAATTATATCCGGTAATTATCTCATCATTTATGCCAATATATTATATCAAAAACATCATCTCACCTACTATTTTGATGCAACATTTCTCAAATCATTCTCATCCCATTTCAAAACCACAATTCACGCATTTCATCTAAACAAAATCTCAAAACTCTTTTCATAGACATGCTATTACATGGGATCAACACATAACATCTTTCCATGTTATAAATCATGCATAAAATAGTAGGATTTTGCTAACACAAACCAAGAGCATGTTAAAAGCATTTATGGGCACCAACCACAAATTAAGAGCAAATCTGGCCATACTTACTTTCGGACTTAGGATGGTGTTTCAAACCAAACCTAAATCCCCAAACCTTGTTTCCTTTTCCCTCAAGGACTTCTAAAACCATACACAATCACCGATTACGTTTCACTTGCTTGCCAAAACGATATCTAGGCTTATGGCACCTTCGCATCAACACCAAAAGCGTCCAAAGATAACTCCATAGTTTATTACACGTAAGAGCAGAGGATTAATGCATCATCATGCATTGAAATCACAAGCCACTCATTCAAACTCGCTGCACTACACAAAATCACCATTTCGGCTATCCGAAATAACCGAAATCACCTCCAAACTTTCTCAAATCAAAGCCCAGCCAAGATCTATCAATTCTAAACACTTCTAAACCTCAATCAACAACAAAAATCACCACAAACACGTCCTTGTATCTCTAGCAACAACAGAACATCAAGAACACTCCAAAAACCACAAATCTAGCATCTAAAACATAGGAATCCAAACCCGTTCGGGAATCATTTGTTAAAACCTCATTCATAACATAAATTATCATCCAAAATAAATTAGAAATCAACATCAAAACATAGCTTAACAAAGAGTTACGAAAATCATCAAGATATCACCAAGAATCTTGAGTTTCACAACAATTTCATGCTTCTAACATTAAAACAACTAAAAAATCATTAACAAAGGATTGGTAACTTGAGAATTTCAGTAAACAACTAATCATTAGAGGATAAGAACGAAGCTTACCTCTAATGGCTGATTTCTCCTCAATTTGAGCAAGATTTCTTGAAAATCCAAAGTAAAAACAAAAGGATTTAATGAAGCAAAGGTTGGAAATCCTTAGGAAAATGAAATCTCAGCAAAAGGGATGAAAACCAGAGATTATTTGCTGAGGGAAATGTGTTTGGCTGAGTGGAAGTTGAGAGAAAATGAAAAGAGGGAAAAATATCGTAAGGTAGTTATGAAAAGTCAAAATAGAATTTATCTCTTAATTCCTTTAATTAAATCATTATTAAAACTCCCAAATTAAAGAGAAATCCGATGAAAAATAATTTGGTAAAATTAGTTCCTTAAAGATTCAAAGTTTCAATCCTTTACAAAACAGTCACTAGTCAACTTTTGCAAAAAATACAATTTGGTCACTACACCGAAATGTAGTATTTCCAAATCAAATTTTGTAAAATTGTTTTCACCATAACCATTTATATAATAAATGAGGATTTTTAGATATTTTTCCATATTTTTAAAGCATCCCGAACTAGGTGTTCCCTAAACCACCCCTAAAGGGTTTGAATCGTCCACAACCATCCCGAGTCAACCTCTAAAACATCTAGGCCCAAAACCAGGGTGTTACAACTCTCCCCCACTTAAGAAATTTCGTCCTCGAAATTTACCTGGTGGAAAAAGGTAAGGAAATTGCTTCTTCATGTCATCCTTCCTTTCCCACGTGGCTTCCTCAACACCACGATATCTCCACAAGACTTTGACCAGCTCAATGGTCTTACCCTGAAGAACCTTACTATCCGAATCCAGAATCTCAACGGGCTCCTTATCATACGTCAAGTATGGAATCAGCTCAACTTCTTCCACAAGTATAACATGCGATGGATCTGATCTATATCTCCGAAGCATGGATACATGAAACACATTATGTATCTTTTCCAACCCTTGAGGTAGTCTCAGCTTGTAAGCAACAGGACCCACACGTTCTATCACCTCATATGGTCCAATGAACCTTGGACTCAATTTGCCGGTCCGATGCTGCCTTCAACCGCTCACAAATAAGCTTCACCTTCTCGGTGGTTCCTTTCAACAAGCTGGCATCGAGACCAACTTTTGTCTCGTTTCAGCCCAACAAAGAGGAGTTCTGCACTTCCTCCCGTATAAAGCCTCATAAGGTGCCATTTGAATACTTGCATGGTAATTGTTATTATAAGCAAACTCAACCAAAGGCAAGTGCTTCTCCCAAGAGCCTTGAAACTCAATAACACAACACCTCAACATATCCTCAAGCACTTGGATAACACGCTCCGACTTTCCATCCGTCTATGAATGATAAGAAGTATTGAAATTCAGCCGCGTACCTAAAGCTTGATGTAAACATTCCCAAAACCTTGCGGTGAACCTCGAATCTCTATCCGACACTATAGATTTTGGCACTCCATGCAATCGTACAATCTCAGCAATGTACAACTCCGCAAGCTTATCCAAGGTATACGTAGTATGCACATGCAAGAAATGTGCACACTTCGTAAGGCGATCCACAATCACCCAAACAGAATTCTTCTTTGATGGCAATAACGGCAAACCAGACACAAAGTCCATAGTGATCCTCTCCCATTTCCATTCTGGGATTCTCAACGGCTGCAACAACCCAGAAGGAACTTGATGTTCAGCCTTAACCCGCTGACAAACCATGCATTTGCTAACAAACTCAGCGACATCTTTCTTCAATCCCACCTAGTAGTACTCATCTTTCAAATCACGGTACATCTTCGTACTACCAGAGTGCATAGCAAAAGGACTACTATGAGCTTCAGTCAGAATAGTGCGCCTTAACTCAACATCATTCGACACCACTATCCGAATTCCAAAACATAAAACACCATCATCATTGAAACAGAAATCTGAAGGCCTACCTTCTACGATATCCTGAACATGTGGTACCAGAGAATCATCCAACAATTGTTTATCCTTTATCAACTGATCTAAAGATGGTTTCACTTGCAATTCAGCAACAAGACCACCATCTCGCGATATGCTCACGCTAGCAAACATCGTCCTCAATTCCACCGCCACCTTTCAGCTCAAAGCATCAACCACAACATTGGCCTTCCCCGGATGATACTCGATCGTTAGATTGTAATTCTTAAGAAACTCTACCCAACGTCGTTGCCTAAGATTTAACTCCTTCTGAGACATAAGGCACTTCAAACTTTTATGATCTGTGTACACAGTACACTTCTCACCATATAGATAATGTCTCCAAATCTTTAAAGCAAAAACCACCGCTGCCAGCTCAATGTCATGCGTAGGGTAATTACGCTCATGTACTTTCAACTGTCGCGATGCATAAGCCACTACCCTTCCCTCTTGCATCAACACAAACCCCAAACCAACATAGGATACGCCACTATACACCACAAACTCTTTTCCTAACTCAGGTTGAACCAAGATAGGAGCTTGCGTCAAAGCTTCCTTTAGCTTCTCAAAAGCCTGTTGTCTCGCTTCCGTCCACACAAACTTAACATCCTTTTGTAACAACTTCGTCAAAGGAGCAACAATCTTAGAAAATCCATCCACGAACCTTCGGTAGTAACCCGCCAACCCAAGAAAACTACGAACTTCTTGAACAGACATAGGAGGCTTCCAATTCACCACCGCCTCAATCATCTGGGGATCAACATGAATCCCCTCAGCCAAAACCACATGGCCAAGAAAAACAACCTCTTTCAGCAAAAACTCACATTTACTCAGCTTAACATAAAGCTGATTCTTTAACATCGCTTGCAAAACGATCCTCAAATGTTCTTCATGCTCCTCCTCAGTACGAGAGTACACAAGGAACGACATCACCAGAAATTCATAATGCCCATATCTCGTTCGAAAGGCTGTTTTCAGAACATCTACATCCTTCACCTTCAACTGATAATATCCCAACCGCAGATCTATCTTTGAAAACATAGCCGCTCCTCAAAACTGATCAAAAAGATCATCAATCCTCGGTAAAGGATACTTATTCTTGATAGTCAACTTATTCAGCTGACGATAATCAATGCACATTCTCATAGTGCCATCCTTCTTCTTAACAAACAAGACCGGTGCACTCCAAGGTGATACACTAGGCCGAATAAAGCCTCGGTCAAGCAACTCTTGAAGTTGCGTCTTCAACTCCTTCAACTCCTTGGGTGCCATGCGATAGGGAGCAATGGACACCAGAGTTGTGTTCTCATACAACTCAATTCCGAATTCAACCTCTCGACTAGGCGGCAAACCCGGTAATTCCCCCGAAAACACCCCAGGGAATTCACACACGGTCCTTATATCCTGTACACGAACCTCCTTTGTACTAGGATTCATAACAAAGGCCAGATAAGCTTCGCATCCCTGACGCAACATCCGGCTTGCTTCAAGCGTCGACACCATATTAGACAGGAATTTCACATTTTCTCCCACCACCACAACTTCAAAATCATCCGCAAGTTTCAGCGAAACTCGTTTATTTTCAAAATCCACAACAGCCCTATGCTCAACAAGCCAATCTATACCAAGGATTACATCGAATCCATAGAATGGCAATTCCATAAGATCAACTAGAAGCACATGCTCTTACACCTTCAAGGGACATCTCCTATAGAATCTCCTTGTCACAACCGTCTCACCAAAGGAACTAGTCACACGCGTACCCACATCAAAAGACTCCACAGGCAAACCAAGCATTTGAGCATGTTCACGCAATATGTACGAGTGAGTAGATCTAGAATCAATCAAAGAAAGTAATGACAAAGACTACAAAGTAAAGGTACCTGCGATCACGTCCGTGTCATTCCTCCCTTCACGATGGGCATACACTCTAGCCTGACCACCACCTTCAGGCTAAACAACCACCACATGTGCTACATTTCTCGCACCTTCGCCTCTACGCTGGAAATTGCCATGGCCGCGCCCACGACCTCTCTGTGGCTCAGCTGCTGTCACCGAAGCCTGATCCTCTCACATCGGCTGCGGACAATCTCTTTTCATGTGCCCACGATTACCACAATTCCAGTACGTACCAAGGTTGCCCCAACACTCTCCAGTGTGCCTCCTACCACACCGATTACACTCGGGTGTCTGTATAAAAGCATTCGGTCCTTGCTGACCTCTTCCAGGGTTACCCCCTCCACGTCTAGCATCCATATGTGACTTTCTATCCTTAGGTCTCCTGAACCGATCTCTGCCAATGTCATGATCCGCAGCTCGTTTCCCCGAGCTAGATCCTCCCTCTCGACTTGCCAGGCTAAGGTTCAGCTCAATGTCCTTGGCTCGAGTGACCAGAACATCAAAATCAGTGTAGTCAGCTGCGAGCATATATGTTTTCACATCAGCCACCAACCCATATCTGAATCGTTCGCATCTCTCCCGTTCGCTAGGAATCAACTCGGGTGCATACTAGCTAAGGTGTACAAATTGCACCTCATACTCCGCCATTGACATACTTCCTTGCACTAGGGACATGAACTCTCTCTTTTTCTCATCCAGATAGCAAACTTCTAAGTACTTCCGCTTGAACGCATTCAAGAAGAACGTCCAAGTCACCTCATCATCATCTAACCCTGCTATTGTGGTTGTCCACCACGTATACGCATCACCGTGCAACAAGGACACAATACATCCCAATTTCCGAACATTGTTACAGTTCAGCTGCCCGAGAATCCTCTTGGTACTTTCTAACCAAGACTTAGAACCTTCCGGGGTCAGCCCCCTGAACTCAGTCCCTCCAAGACTACGAAGTCGCTCCAACGGCAGACTCACACCAGCACCAGCCTGAGGTGCAGCCCCATGAGCTCCAACTACTGCCGCCTGAAAAGCCCCAACAATAGCTTGTATTAACACTGACATATTAGGGGCAGCTTGCCCTTGTACTCCTCGGGTCCATCAACCCCTACTCTAGCTCCCGCAACACCAACCCCCGCTCCACCACCACCAGGTGGTCCACCAGGAGGAGGAGGTGGTAGATTCTCAACATGCTCATCATTCTCATTCTCAGCCGCAACACGCGCATTAACTCTAAGCTCTCTACGTGGCCCCATTTAGAAGGAATGCAACTATCAAAATGCAATAAATTTAATTAGGCAATATAAGACAAGAAATCCAAGTACTCAAGCTCATTTTATAGAACAATTCTTTCCAATAGTAAGGATATGCCAATGAGATCCCCATCTATACCCCAAACATAGCATAGCATCACAAATTCATCTCAATCTAACATCTTGCATGCATTACATCCCGTTAGAGCTAGAACATCAACAATCACACATTATGCTTTCACCAAAAGTCATAATCATTCATAATCACACACATTAACAACTTACCAAGCCCCAAATATTTGCAAACCTGGCTCTGATACCAACAAATATAACCCCCTTAGCCTGACCTAGACGCTTGACTCGAACTACGAAGATTACACGGGGAAAACCGAAGTAAACCCGAAAGTCAACCTTGATTAACGACCTCTTATTTGTTTTCATCTTTTCTAAATGCATTATTAATCCTATTTGATCTCCCAAGATCATAGGAAGGGAAGGCACATCGATCGAAATTCGTTTAGGGGTTTAATTGTAAGAATTAGACTTTTAGGGACCAAAACGTAAATTTTGCAAATTACAAGGACCCTACAGATTTTAAGTTTACCAATATTCAATTAGTCATATTTCATGCATCTCTGTCAAATATCAACTTAATCAGACATTCCAAACTCAACCAATTGCGTCCATAATCATCAAGGACTAAAATGTAAGAAGCAAGAACCTGAAACAATTCAAAATCCAAACCAACAGTCGGGTGTTTCGAAACACTGAGCCTTGTATCGAAATAGCCGTATCGAAACAGAGTTGACCGTTTAGGTACTCGGGTGCGTTCCGAGACCCGTATCGAAACATGGCTTTCCAGTAGCCAAAGCATTCCGAAACACTCTTACTCGTTCCGAAACATTATGGCCATTTCAGGCCCCTGTTCCAAAACAGATAAGAGCGTTTTGATACGCCCAGCCCTGCAACTACAAACTTAGCTGGTTTTTCACACTTAAACATGTCCAGAATGTCCCGAAGCATACCACAACATAATAGCAACACATTTAAGCATCAAAGATCATCACAATGGAACATAAACTAAAGCATGGCATCAATCATGCAATCATTGGAACTAAAGGCATGCTCCCTAGTCATGAAAACTAAATGGAAGCCACAAGCCACAAAACAAAGCCATAAGGGACATTTACAAACCTCAAATACCATAAGAAACTTGCAACAACCATAGGGAGTTCAAAATACATCTCCCAAAACTAACCATACTTGAGCTTCTCACTTTCTTGGACATCCTTAGCCTCCTTGCTGCCCAAAAGTGTCTCAAATATCTACATTTGTTGGTAGAAGAGAGCGTAAGCACATTTGCTTAGTGAGGCAAGCTCTAAGAAAAACCAACACAACAATGAAACTTTAAAACTCTATCTCAAAAACCATTTTCTACAACATGCTCTTTCTATCTCATGCTTGTAAACCATTTCAAAGCAATTCTCCATTTGAAAATCACATGTACCTTCAATCTAGCTCATGCATTTAACCAATGCAAATCTCATGGCAAAGCCATACACATGCTTAATGAAAACAAAAGCATTTCATAAACCATAAATCTCATATGTATTTCTCATAGCATAAAACATCTCAACATTTGGTACATGTGACTCAAATACAATCTCATATATTGGCATTTCATATTATATCTTTACACGGATATGCAGATTAGCTTGACTTAAAGCCAAGTCCTACCCCAGTGGAATCTCTCATCACCAGACTCTTATGGCGGTATCTCTCTTTGCCACAAAGCTTGGGTATTTCACCAAGACCTACCCCGATGGTATCTCTCATCATCGGATTCTCACTTTGGATTGGGATGGCACTACCCCCATTTCCCGACTCCAAAGAGCACGTACGAATTTTTAGTTTATAGTGCACTTTCATCCTATTGGTCGACCAATTATATCCGGTAATTATCTCATCACTTATGCCAATATATTATATCAAAAACATCATCTCACCTACTGTTTTGATGCAACATTTCTCAAATCATTCTCATCCCATTTCAAAACCAAAATTCATGCATTTCATCTAAACAAAATCTAAAAACTCTTTTCATAGACATGCTATTACATGGGATCAACACATAACATCTTTCCATGTTATAAATCATGCATAAAACTGTAGGATTTTGTCTAACACAAAATAAAAGAATGTTAAAAGCATTTAGGGGCATCAACCACATATTGAGAGCAAATCTAGCCATACTTACTTCCGGACTTAGGATGTTGTTTCAAACCAAACCTAAATCCCAGAACCTTGTTTCCTTGTTACTCAAGGACTTCTAAAACCATTCGCACTCGTCGATTACGTTTCGCTTGCTTGCCGAAACGATATCTAGGCTTCCGGCACCTCCGGATCAACACCAAAAGCGTCCGAAGATATCTCCCATGTTTATTACACATAAGAGCAGAGGATTAATGCATCGTCATATATTGAAATCACCAACCACTCATTCAAACTCGCTGCACTACACAAAAGCACCATTTCGGCTATCCGAAATAACCGAAATCACCTCTAAACTTTCTCAAATCAAAGTCCAGACAAGATCTATCAATTCTAAACACTTCTAAACCTCAATCAACAACAAAATTCACCACAAACACGTCCTTATATCTCCAGCAACAACAGAACACCAAGAACACTCCAAAAACCACAAATCTAGCATCTAAAACATAGGAATCCAAACCTATTCGGGAATCATTTGTTAAAACCTCATTCATAACATCAATTGTCATCCAAAATACATTAGAAATCAACATCAAAACAGAGCTTAACAAAGAGTTACGAAAATCGTCATGATCTCACCAAGAATCTTGAATTTTACAACAATTTTACGCTTCTAACATTAAAACAACTAAAAAATCATTAACAAAGGATTGATAACTTGGGAATTTCAGTAAAGAATTGATCATTAGAGGAGAAGGACGAAGCTTACCTCTAATGGCTGATTTCTCCTCTATTTGGGCAAGATTTCTTAAAAATCCAAAGTAAAAACAAAAGGATTTAATGAAGCAAAGGTTGGAAATCCTTAAGAGAATGAAATCTCAGCAAAAGGGATGAAAACCAGAGATTATTTGGTGAGGGAAATGTGTTTGGCTGAGTGGAAGTTGAGAGAAAATGAAAAGAGGGAAAGATATCGTAAGGTAGTTATGAAAAGTCAAAATAGAATTTATCTCTTAATTCCTTTAATTAAATCATTATTAAAACTCCCAAATTAAAGAGAAATCTAATGAAAAACAATTTGGTAAAATTAGCTCCTTAAAGATTCAAAGTTTCAATCCTTTACAAAACAGTCACTAGTCAACTTTTGCAAAAACTGCAAT
The DNA here is from genome assembly GCA_958450335.1 of Hibiscus tridactylites. Lineage (NCBI taxonomy): Eukaryota > Viridiplantae > Streptophyta > Magnoliopsida > Malvales > Malvaceae > Hibiscus > Hibiscus tridactylites. Next base: position 56,994,052 of record OY288267.1, on the reverse strand, counting down.
TTGGTCACTACACCAAAATGTAGTATTTCCAAATCACATTTTGTAAAATTGTTTTCACCATAACCATTTATATAATAAATGAGTATTTTTAGATATTTTTCCATATTTTCAAAGCATCCCAAACTAGGTGTTCCCTAAACCACTCATATAGGGTTCGAACCATCCACGACCGACCCAAGTCAACCTCTAAAATATCTAGGACCAAAACTAGGGCGTTACAAAGCTGATTGTGAGACAAGCATCATCATTGAAAAGAAGATGGAAACAAATAAAGGATCAAGAAAGATAGACAAAAGAGTCGTGGCACTAGACCTATATTTATCATCCCCATTCACGCATCCTGTTTAGCTAAGCATACTTATGTAAGATCATGCTAACCGAGAGCATCATAACACACTTTTTTACGAATAGATGAAACCGTTTGGTCTTGAGAAGAGAAACGAGCAACAAAATGAAATTAGATTCCGGGCAAAGGATTTCAGATTTGCCACACCAGGACTTCCGAGTAAAAGAGGTAGATACTCATGGCTCGAGGTAAATAATTACAGACTCACCATAATCAGGACTTCCGAGCAAAAGAGGTAGATACTCAAGGCTCAAGGTGAAGAATTACAGACTCACCATGATCAGGACTTCCGAGCAAAAGAGACAAATACTCATAGCTCAAGGCGAAGATTTCAAATTCGCCACACCAAGTTTTCAAAGCAAATGAGACAAATACTCAAAGCTTAAAGACTTCAGGCGATATATTTCGAACTCGCCATGCCCAGATGTACGAGCTATAGGGCTCAAGGTTCTTCGTGCAAGAAAACCGGAAGACTATCCGATTTATTCCTGCCGTTTCGAGAAGAGAGATTGTTTGCTCACTACCGCTTCGGAGGAGCAAGTCACCCAAATAGGAAAGTCAGACAAAATTAATGCTTATGGTCTTTGCTTTATTTTTGTTACACAAGGATAAGCAAAGAGGGGCAACTGTAATCACTAATTTTGTCTGGGATAGCCTCTTTTTATTTTGTTATATAATAATGGACTTATATGGGTTGTTGTTTAGTTATTGACTATGTAAATATGTGAGAGTGGCTGATATTAAAATCTAAAAGCAACAAAATATTACTATTGGTATTATTTCTATTATTATGTTGTTATTATTAACTTGAAAAAACCCTAAACATTACTAATGTATTTTTTGTTATCTTCCCATCCTTTTCATTATTAATATTATCTTATGCTATATTATTATTGTTATTATCATTATTATTACTATTATTATTATTAACATTATTATTATACATATATGTACTCGATTATAAATACAAAGAAAACTAATATATACATATATGTACCCGACTATAAATAAATTAAAACCCAGTAATAAATAAATCAGCCTGCACATATATTATAAAGTCCGGTTTAGTGAAATAAAGCCCATTACATAAACCCAAAAATTACATGTTATATTACATAGCCCATTTCTGCCCCAACTTAATTAAACCTAAAACCCTAATTGTTATCTTTTGTTGTTATACAGCCGCCCCATCCTCCACCGTCAGATCTAGATTAGATATGACGGTCCAGATCGTACCTCAGATGGAAACCCTAGGATCCCTTCAAGACCTTCAGCGCCGCACCACTCCAGCCGTCATATCTGTGGCGCATCGTGCGGTCCAGATCACACCAAGAGATGAAGCCCTAGGGTTCTTTAACCCTTTCTCCGCGCCGTAGCATCTTAGCCGTCAGATCTAATCCAGATCTGACGGTCCAGATTCAAGAAAAGAGGACCATCCATCACCTCACGCGCGCGACGAAGGCACGCTTAAGATGTTTCAGATGCCCCACGAACGTGTGGAGTTCACGCACGCGTCCTTGAATTCCTTGTGACCGTCTAAATCTTTACCACATCGATCGGAGGGATCATCGTCGGCCACGTCGATGTACAACCATTCGAAGCTCTCTCGGGTCCCCTCTCGACAACCACGACGCATTCAAACAAATCAACAGAAATGTCAGAAGTCGCAACGAGTTACAAATATTAGGGGACAAGCCAGCATATTCTGAAACGTACGAACATCACAGAGAATGCACAAAAATACAAAGGATTCCAGAATTTTTAGAAGCAACCAATAGGCAATTAGAGATTTTCTTTTTCCATTTTCAAAATCATATAATATCCGGCTATAAAGCTGAGTCGAAAGGAAAATGTAAAGGGGTTGTTTTTCTTAATACAAAAGGAAATACAAAGCAAGAACAAATTTCATAGGTATCATCCCTTCTTTTATTCACTGCATCGCATAAACAAAAATAGAAAAGGTTTTCTTTTTTTTACCTCTTCGTCTTCTTCCTTCGAAATAGCTTCCGCTCTTTTGCCGACGACAATCCCGACCCTTCTGTGGCTTTGCGCGGTGAGTCGGCCGAAGGAGATGCGAAGCGTTTCCTCTCTTTCTTTTTGTTTCGTGCCTGTTCTCGAGCCTAGGGAAGAGGGTTTTGGGGTTTCTGGTTTTTTCAAAGACAAAGGGTGAGAGTGAGTTTTCCTTTTTGGTTATCGTCTAAGGTTTTCGTATCGTAAAAAAAGGTCTTTTGGGGGTCGTTTTGAGTTCACTGGACGATGATTAGCGCCGGTTGGCGTTTAGGGGAGTTAGGTCAGAGAGTTTTGTTAGGGGGTTGAGGTTTCAGAGAGGCAAAAGATTTGATTTGGTCTAATGGGGGGTGTTTTATAGAGTTTTTAGGTTGTAGATTAGGGGTTAATTAGCTTTTAGTCCTCCCGTGTCACGCCTTTTGCACATTAGGGGTTTTCGCGTTCTTTATTTCTATCCTAGGTCCTTAGGGTTTTTTCCTTTTTACAATTCCGTCCCGAGTCAGTCCAGTAGTGGTCTAATCGTTCGTCCCGTCCCCTGTGTTTTGCATCAGTTTCAATTAGGTCCACTTCACAGTCTTTTTTTTTTCATGCATTTTTCAATTTTGCAACTGTTCTTTTAAGTTCTTCATTTTAGTCCCGTTTTTGTTCTTATTTGTGTGGTATATGTGGAATATATGTTTGTTTGTGATTATATGTGTTTTCTTGATATTATAGGTTGAATGTTGGTATGTATGTAGGATGAGTTTTGAAAATTTTATATAATATAAGATTGTAAAACATAAAATGAGTAGTTTAGGGACCTTTGGTATAACATGTGGCATGTCATATTTGATAATATTTAGTTTAAAATATACAACTTAATGTTTTAGTGGAACATTTTTAAAATGATGTACGTTTTTGTAAAGAGATGCGTTTTATGAAAAATGTAACAAAACGACGATAAAATGCATGTATGCTATGAGTTTTTGCTTAAAACGTTTTAATCAATGAATGATAGATTAATTAGGCTTTGTTATCTTGGTTTGCTTTAGTATCCCTTTAGTTTTGTTTTGGGCCTTAGGGCTTTAGGTGGCTAGACTTAGTTTTTTGGGCTTGCTTAGCTTAGGTGGGTTTGGGCTAGTTAAGTTATTTTTTTTTGTGTTTAGTCTAATCAATTTATTTGTTTCGAATCGTGTGCCCACCTCATTGGGGCACGGTTCGTATAATTATATCGATTTAGGTTCAGAGCCTAAATTAAGTTTAGGGCTTTAATCGATTTAATTAGCTTAAATTCATCCTTGTCTTATTAGGATGGATATTAAGCACGTTAGATCGGTTAAGCCATTCTTAACCCTTTTAAGACAAAATTAACATCACATTCAGTCAGGTTAAACCAAGATAATTCATAATTTGTTAGATTCTTCTAGTCATTTAGGATTTAAATAATTTAGGGTTTAATATTAGAATCACCTAATCTAATTAGATCACTAATCAGTCTCCCATAATTTGAGTCTTTAAGATAGGGCCTTGAGTGGGCTTTTGTGTGTTTACTTTCAAGCTTTTCTATGACATGCACCTTGCACTTGTCATTCATGAAACCGTTAATAATTTGGCATGTTAATTAATTAAACTTAAACATACAAAAGAGAGGTATCAATTAACCCTGGTATTCGTGTCGAAACAGTCCAAGCTTAATGGATGTTGACCGGATATTTGGGTTAATTTTCACCGTCTCTAGGTAAGCAATAATTAAAAATGGAAATATCATATAACCATCCCTTATTTGCTTGCTTCATGCATAAAGGTGACGTATGGGATCCGAACCCTAAACTAACACGGCAATCAGTCTTATATGATGTCGGTTTAGTCTATGGTCCGGTGTACCGTCATCCTTTTTAATTAAATGCTCAATTAATTCCAAAGCCATGACTTGATAAAGCTCCTATCATTTAAGTCAAATTTTCACTTAAGAACATCTAATTAAATTCACTTTAAATTTTATATAATTTCTATCAATTAAAGGCAACAAGTATTTTGGTACCGATTACCAGGCGTGATGGGGTGCTAATCCTTCCCCACACGTAACCAACTCCCGAACCTTTTTAAAATTGAATCTCTGGTTTTTGTGGTGCCCGGTGGCGACTCCGAATTTTCACCATTTCTAAAACATGATTTTTAATAAAAAAACCCCTTTTAACAAGCCTTTTTCAAAAGGTGGGACACCTCAAAGTTTTTTTCTAGAAAAAAGGTTATTACAAATATTATTTTTTTAATATTCTATTATTTTCTTTAAATTGTATGTTATTAAATATTTTAATAGTGAATCCATAACTATAATATATTAGTCGACACTATCAAATTCAACCCGACATGCTTTATTATTGAAAAATATATTTATTTAGCTTATATTATTGTTGTACCTCCGTCAAACATTTTCGAAAAATTTTGCCTCTAGAGAGATCGCATCCACACTACACTACAACGTTCCCCCAAGGGCTCGCCCCCGAGACTTACGTAGTCTTCGAAGCCCACAAGCCTCTAGGGTCTACAAGCCTCTGGGACCCATAAGCAAGTCCCATTGCAGAACCTCCAGGGCTCCTATCCTTTGCGCCACTCGAGGTGCCATGGCCTCCGAAGCCACTATCCTCCACACTCAGCTCATGCACTACGTCAAGGCAACCTTCAAGTCCTTTATTTCCCCAAGGGTTTCATTTTCTAGTAAGCAAATGTCGTACCGATATGGCCAAGACCGTACCGATACGTGTGGTCTCGTACTGATACTAAAGTATCGCGTACTGATACCCCCTGCAAAATGCTGTAATGACAAATTTTATTTTGAGGTAGGTACCGATACCCGAAGATGCATACCGATATTGACATGTCTATAAGTGCATTTAATGTTGGAAATTAAGTCCCCAACGGCTCTAAACAACCTCCAATGGCTAGAAATGGCCATGAAGTCATTAGAGGGTTTAAAAGACCTTTTCAAGCAACCATGAAATAATAAGAAACTCAATACCAACATTCTTTGTATAGAAAAATTGTATTAGTACTTAAATTATCAAATTCCTTGTAGAAAACACTAGTAAGCTTAATTGCACATTTTCTCAAGTGTTAGAATTTTGGGTGAAAGCTAATTTGTGCAAACACTTTGCCTTGTGAGGTTTTTCATTGTTTGCTAATTTGTCATTCTCTTTGAGAGAGTGTGTCTCAAAGATTTGGGGTATATGCTTTGAGGTTGTGTAAAGGCTATCTCCTTGAGCCTAAAAAAGGAAAGACAAATCATTGTGCAAATTTTTAATACTTAGTTTTTCATCCACAATCACTCAAAGGCCAATTCACCCCCTTCTTGGCGATTTTGGTTGATCGTTTGAGCCCAACAATTGGTTTTAGAGCCTCGTTTCTATATCGGATTAACATCCTAGAGTCAAACCTTGAAGTGCTCAACCTTTCTACATCAATAGGAGCTTATGGCGCAATCCACTACCAAGCCTCCATACTTTAATGGTGCGAAGTATTCTTATTGAAAGAATATGATGATGATCTTCATTCAATCTGTTGATTACAAGCTTTGGGAGATCATTGAAGATGGCCCTAAATATCCATAAAATAGGGTTAAAGATATTCTTGTCCTCAAGGATAAGAATGAATGGAGTGATCAAGAAAGAAGACAAATGCAACTCAATTATAAGGCCACACATGTGCTCTTGGTCCGGAAGAATATTCCAAAGTCTCCTCTTGTGATGATGCCAAAGAAATATGGGACAAGCTTGAAGTCACATATGAAGGAACCAATGAGGTGATGAGACCAAGATTAGACTTCTCAACCTAAACTATGAGATCTTCAAGATGGACCAGGAAGAAGACATCAAAGCTATGTTTGATTGGTTCTCCATCATAGTCAACGAGCTTAAAGGTTTTGGAGAGGTAATTCTGGAGGACACGCTTGCGAGGAAATTGATCTATTCACTTCTCAATTCATGGTATTCCAAGAAGACCGCAATCATCGAAGAAAAGAATTTTAAGACGCTCAAGCTTGACGAGCTAATGGTATATTTGCTCACCCAGGAAATGATGATGTCCAAGGGGAAGAAGAAGAAGAAGAGAACAACAAAGAAATGAATGTTTCTCTCAAATCCTTCACAAGTCGACAAGAAGATTCAAGTGAAGAGGATAGTGAAGAAGAAGAGATGGTCAAACTCTTTAAGAAGTTTGCAAGATTCATGAAGCATGAAAAAGAAGAATCAAGACATGAATCGAGAATGAAGAGGGATCATGTTACCTCTTCAAAAGTACTAATTTTTATGTCTATTTTACAATGTCTTTGCTTGCTTTTAAGTACATTTAGTTGCATTTAGTTGTTAAATTCATGCATTTGCATAAGGAGTTAGGAATTTTGCCTATGCCAGTGTGAAAGGTTGTTTTGTTGGCACTTTTGCAGGCTTGGCATAGCAGTTGGCAGAACATAGCAGCGCAAGAAGGAATGCCAGAGAGAATGACGAGATGCTGTTGGCACAGATGGACCAAATATTTTCAAAGCACTGGTTGGCAGAGAAGATGAATTTGATCCCCGACTAAGTAAGCTGTTGAACCCGAGAAAATAGGACCAAATCAGGCTACGAGAAAATAGCGAATGGATCAAACTATAGAAAATAGTTGAGACATGGTGCCAAGCTTGGTTGGAAAAATGATGCCAGGCTTGGTTGGCGAAGTAGTGACAGAAAATGACGTCAACTCCAATCTGATTAGCTCACATTCAAACTTTGGATAAGATGATCACATCCCTTATCCCTTGAGCATTCGAAATTCAAATTCAAGAGCTCATCCTAGGTCTTCCTTTCACGCCAATTTAAAGAACGATCAAGCAAGCATTTGAGAGGACGATTGGGAGATCAAAAGATCTATCGACGACCGGCTGCACCAAGGAGACGTGGTTCGACCAGCTTGACTGAGAGCCTGGACCTTGAAGGGCTACATCGAGAGACCCCTTCTCGCCCATTCTCTTTGTTTAAGTTGTTTTTATTTTCTTTTAAATGATGATGTGTTTGCAAAACGATGAAGGTTTTGGTTTGATACCCTCACCATGAACTAATTTAATAGTTGGTGGGGGATGTTTGTGTTGAACGCTATTTTTATATTTAGTTTTTTATAATCGAAAAGCTTCGGCATCATTTTCCCTATCTGGCATGTTCTTCAATTTTTATCAAAATTGTGCCAAGCGAAAGCTGGCATTGTTGGCTGATTGAACCTTAATATCTTAACAGGCTTAGGGGGAAATAATATGTTGCTAGATAATAAGGCGAGATGCTTCTAAAGAAGATGTTCAAGTAGATGAGCTTACTTCTGAAGTGAATATACCCCTTAGGAATATAGATTGGGACGTAATCAAATTGATTTATGAAAAAACATCATTATAGAAATATAGGGGGTTTTACATGGTTAATTTTGGGTATTGACCATTGAAAGAGGGTTTTCCAACTTTTAATTTGCTCGTTAAATGATGCCAAGGTACTACATTATTAAAGGTTGGCATGGCATGAATAGTGTGAAAACCAAGCATCCCTTGCCAACGCTCATCACTCATTTGACACTCTCCTTGCCAACACTGTTTTAATTTACTTTTCTTTAAAATCATTTTTAAACAACTCCCAAATCAAATAACACTTTTCCTTGACAAGTAAACGTTCAAAGCATTCAACTCTTGGCCAATCCCCGTGGAGACGATACTCAACTCACTACTATATTACTTGTAGACCGTGTATACTTGCACACAAAAGGCTCAACCTTGGCACTATTTTTATACATTTCCAATACATATTCTACCCCTTTTGTCAAGCACTCACATGAGTCAACGGATCCCATCATATGCTTCGTATGAAAAAGCCGAGACACATAAAGTAAGATTTTCCAAAGATAAAGAAGAAGGGATCAAGACATAATAAGATGGCATTTGTGGCTATATGGAGTGATGAAGAGGACTCCACCGATGATGAAGTAGCCAACCTTTGTCTTATGGCCATCGAAGAATATTCAATGGTAACTTTTAATTCATCTACTTAAATTTTATATACATTTGATGAATTAAAAGATACCTATGATAAATTGGTTTTAGAATTTGAAAACCCAATGAGTTTGAGAAAAAGAATTTTGATTTACAAAACTTGCTTCAAAAAGTTCAAGAAGATCATCAAAGAGAAATCACCGATCTTAAAAAAAAATTGTTTAACAAAAAAATTCAAAGATGTGAAAATGGAGGTAACTCCAAATTTTTTTTTTACCAAAAACAATATAGTTCCCTTAGATTTTTCAAAGGAAAATTGATTAAAATATTTGAGTCCCAAGGGACTTATTTCTTCAAAGAAAAAGGATGACATTGAAAAATGGATTCCAAAGGGAACTAAATTTTTTGAGACTAATGCCAATGGATCCAAAGCAATTTAGATACCAAAACAAAAAATGATTGTCTTTTGTAAGTGTGCTTGAGCATTGATGATCAAAGTCAAAATTTTGGGAGCTCTTGACACACAAGGAGGAAAGACACTTGAAGAAGGAGAGGCTTAACATCCTACCTTGGTTTAAGTGGTAAATTTAAATTTCATGCAATTGCTTGATCATATGTTAATTGTTTATTTCTTATGATGATTCAACCATGTTTGTGTAACCCCATGAAGTGCTTAATTGCATATAGTAAGGGTAGTCTCAATTGCATGAGTTACATGTTTTTGACCTATTATGCTCATATCTATGTTTTTTGCCTTAAACTTGTAATGTTTGGTTGAATCTCGGTGAAACCATGCATTCTATGTTTTATATGTTGTATTTTTTAAGAAGCATGTTGTTAATTTGGGGGAAAATGATCAAAATGTATATCTAGGATGTCTTAGAGCCTTTGTATGAACTTAAGACTAATTTGTAAGGTTTTTTGAGTTGATTTTGCTGTATATTTTTACCAGTTCGTGCTCTCAGTACCGGTACAATCCATACCGTCCTGATACGACATTCAACCAATACCGATACGGTCAACACCGTACCGGTACGCAGAATCAAAAGGGATAATTTTGTCTTCTTTTTTCCATGCCTTGTATGCTTATAGATTAAATTTTCATAAAGGCATGCTAGTTGAATTTCTTGTGTTTAGTTTATTTCTTTTATTGAAATTTAATTTTTATTTCTCTTGAATTACTAAACTAACAATTTTGTTGATGCTTGATTAAGGGGAGCCTACTTATTTTATTCTTTCATGTAATTTTTTAAGTCTACTCTCAATTGTTATTTGTACTAAAAGTTAGTATTAAACTTTTGTTTGAATTATTTTTGATATAACAAAAAGGAGGAGTGATATGCTTGAAAAATCAATTTCAAAAAGAAAAGGGGGAGATATATGTTTGAAAAATTCAATTTCAAAAAGAAAAATGATAGCTTAAATATTTTATAAAAATATTCTCATTTTGTAAAATTATTTTTCTAAGGGAAAAAAATTTCAAAAATAAAATTTCAAGTGGTTTCGTTGGACAATTCTAAAAACAAACGACTTAAGTACCAACTAAATACAGGCCATCTAATGGAGGCCATTGGATCAAGGCGGTTCATTGTGAACCGTTATATTAAAAAAAGAAGAGGTTACCCGGTGAACCGGTAACCTTTATGTAGTGGCTTATAAGCCAAAACAAGTTTTTTTTTTCCAAACTACCCTAAATGGCCATAAGGCTTTTCAATGTCGCGACATTCTCTCTTCATCACCATTGTCTCCACCGCCGCTACCTCTCTTTCATATTCTCACCTTCTCCTCTCTCCTTTTTCGTCCCCTTTTCCTTGCTCCACATAACCGCTTCCAGAACCACCTCCGCCTCTTCATTATCAGGTTAGTTAGGTTTTGAAATTTGATTTTTTGTTTGTTTTTATATTGTTTTTCCTTAAGAAAAAAGGAAAATCAAAGAAGGATTTAGATAGTTATTCTGAGAAATTTGAGCAGAAAGAAATAATTTTTTATACCGCTTAACCTAATTATTTGTCCCTTAAAATGCCTAAAATAATTAGTTAGGGTTGAAAGTGAAGAATCTGATTTTGGTGAGAAATTCTTTGAATCTGCTGTAATTTCAGAATTTGTATGTTCATTATGTTTGTAAATTGATATGTTGAAGGAATTGAAGTATGAGAAAGAGGAAATCAAGAGCAAAGTCTGCTCCTAAGAAGCGAATGGATAAGTGTGACACCGTTTTCAGCTGTCCCTTTTGTATCCATGGAACAGATGTTGAGTGCCGCATGTAAGTATAAACTCTTGTTATTTGTTTTATGAGAAAATTTATCCTTATTTTGATCTAATAAATCAGATAATTTTGATGGTTAAACCTGATTTTTCTCGTCATTGATGAATAGAAAAATGTTGTGTCGTAAGAATTTTTATAAGATGATATGGTTTGTGATTGCTGAGAACTAAGTATTGTCATTTATCTATTTCAGTGACATGAAGAATTTGATTGGTGAAGCCTCTTGCAGGATATGCCAAGAAAGTTTCAGCTCTATCATAACATGTATTATGATACTGTTTAACTTTAGCTGGTAAAGAAATTAAATTTGTTTTTGCAGTCTTGATGAAAATGAAGTCTGGAACCTTTGTTAACGCATCCATGTTTCCTTTTGTTTCTGTATGTGCAGCTTTGACTAAACCTATAGACATGTAAGTTTCGATCAATGTGGTGTTTGGTGTTTACTCTTTGTTTCTCGTGTGATCTCTCTTGTATATTTATTCTTGTTGCCACATTTTTAGATACAGTGAATGGATCAATGAATGTGAGCGGGTTAACAACCATGAAGAAGAAGAATAAGAAGATGTGGATCAGGATGATGGTTATGTGCCCAGAAAACAGGTTTCAACAAAAAAATGGGATGATGATTAGTAGTAGCCATGAAGGTTTTAGAACTTTGCTAAGCCTGTAATTATGTTTGTTTTCTGCGGGGAATAATTGGTGTGTAGGTATGCATATTTTACAGCATCATATGATATGAATAGCCTAACTGATCCATTATATGCCAAGCAAGAACTTTGTGGAAGGGCTATCATATACTATTTCGTGTTGTACGAGTTTATGTTAATGTAATGTAATTATGTAATGCTATTATTATGATGATGTTTTTGAGATGCTATTATAAATGATGCTATTCACGAGTATAGAAATGTATTGATGACAAATTTTTGAGATGCATGTATTTTAGACTTATCTTGATTTACTTATTTTCTTTATGAATGTAGTTGGATAATTGGTTTATGCCTTTGTTTTCTTGATGGATTCGCGCATAATTATATTTCTCACATTTTCAGTATAACAAAAAACAACTGAACAACTTCGGACAATTGAAGAAATATTTTGTCGCCAAAAATATTTAACAACAAATTAAATGTCTTTCACAATTAAATTGCAAAACATATATTTTCCGAACCAATATGGCAAAATGCCTCAAAATTAGATTAAGGCACGAGGTTTCGAAACCCCATTGGTGGTTTCGGAACAAGTATGGCAGAATGGCTCAAAAATCACATAACGCGCGAGGTTTCGAAACCCCTTCTTGTTTTCAAAATAAGTATGGGAGAATGCCTCAAAATCATATTTAGGTAGGTGGTTTCGAAACCCTTTTTATGGTTTCAAAACCACTACTTACACTAAGTACAAATTTTGCTTAAATTGATATGCTGTAAGGAAATTCGGTATATACATTTTTTCTTACAAAACATGTACTAAATCCGGTACATTTCGTAGTAAAATGTGTACATACACGTCAAAGTAGGGGTTTCGAAACCACCATTGTGGTTTTGGAACCACTTTCGCAGTATGCCATTAAATCCATGTCTAATCAAGAGGTTTCAAAAGCCAACAACTGCAGTTCCGAAACCACCCCTACAACACTTGTAGTAGAAAAGGTTTTCGGGTAGGAAGTTGTGTATATACCTTTTGGTAGTAATTTGTGTACATACACTCTACTTGTAAACTCGGGTACCGAAACTACTAGGACAGTCTCGAAACCCCTATACAAAGTTTGGCTTTCTTTTGAAACTGCTACACTGGTACCGAAACTACTAGGCCAGTTTCGAAACCCCTATATCAAGTTGTGTATATACACCAATCCTTACCCAAGGTTCAGCTCCCTTGCTTTTGGTGCAGAGATGTATGAAATTTGGGACATACTGTTTTTCTTACAAAACTTATGGTAAATCCGGTACAATTTGTAGTAAAATGTGTTCATATACATCAAACTAGGGGTTTCAAAACCCCAATTGCGGTTTCGGAACCACTTTGGTAGTGTGCCTTTGTAACACCCGTGTTTTGGGATCGGGAGTTTGGTGTGTGTATTGGGTTCGAGTCGTCCTAATCAGTTTAATTTAATTATACCTTAGCTTAATTTAAATGAGCCTAAAATCCTCAATGTAACCCCCTTAACCCGGCCTAGACGGTTGACCCGAATTAAGAAAGTCACACGGGGAAAACCAAAGTCAACCCGAAAGTCAACCTTGATTAACGACCCTTTTTTTTCTTTTTACTCTTGTCTAGATGCACATTAACCCTAGTTATGTCCATTCATGCTGCATACCCATAGATCATAAACATCAGAGATCAAACAGGGACCCAATTGAACAATTTACAACTTTAGGGACCAAATTGTAAATTCTGCAAATTATAAGGACTTCATCCAAACTAAAGTTACCAATATGAAATTAGTCAAGTTTCATGCTTCTCTGCAAAATTTCAGCTCAAACGGACATCCCAAGTTCATACAATTGCAAAAACAAGTTTCAGGACCAAAATGTAGACAATCCAAAACATATAACTGCCAATGTCAGCCCCCAACGGTCAGGTGTTCCGAAACAGGAAGAACCTGTTTCGAAACGCGGGGCCGTTCCGTAACGCGTACCGAAACGAGGGCTGGCAGAGGGCTTTCCGTTTCGGAACGGTGTCTTCCGTTTCGGACGCCTGGGCTGCTACAAGGCACCCGTTCCGAAACGGTAGCTACTGTTCCGAAACGACCTGCACAGAATGCAGCAATAAGCTTGCTTAAACACACAATTGACCAACCAATCATGCTCCAAATGCTATCAAACTTTACCAGCAACTCATACAACATACAAGAGACATATCTGCATCAACAATTCAACCTTATAGCATCAAATAAGAAAAGCCCCAAATCTAATGCATGCTTCCTACTAACAAACCATTCAAGCATATAAGCCTCCAAACCAAGCACATAATGACCAATTACAAAATCCAGCATTATTAACAACATTAAACAAACTTAGGGAGTTCAAAAGATCTCCCAAAACATCCACATAGGTCCCCCATTGCCAAATGCCAAAAGCTAAAAATGTATAAGAAAACCTTCCCATACTTGAGCTTAATTTCCACTTGATTGCTTTCCTTCCTTGCTGCCCTCAATGCACCTTAATGTTCTGCATTATTGGTTTAAGAAAAAGAAGAGAGCGTAAGCAAAAGCTTAGTGAGGTATGCTCAATAAAACCATTCAATAATGCATTTATAAAACTCATTTATAAATCATACTTCGAAACATCATTTAGACATGCTTACAAGCATTCTTAAACAAGCAATACATGCTTCCATATCAATACATGTCATATTGGCCACAAGTGATAAATTCCATCTTTTTAAAACAAGATCAACATAAGACTCACACATGGACTTTTAAACACCATTGTGATCTTATAATTCACAAGGACCACACAAGGACTTTTAAACACCTTTGTGTCCTTTACAAGTTTCACCCCAAGGACTTTTAAACACCTTGGCCCCAAGGACTTTTAAACACCTTGGCCCATGGACTTTTAAACACCATGGCAAGGACCACACAAGGACTTTTAACCACCTTTGTGTCCTTAACAAGAACCATCCAAGGACTTTTAACCACCTTGATGTTCTTAAGTAACAAGGCTCACTCAAGGACTTTTAACCACCTTAGTGACCTTAACAAGAATCACTCATGGACTTTTAACCACCATGAAGTTCTTAGAATCCACAAGGCTCACTCAAGGACTTTTAACCACCTTAGTGACCTTAACCTTTTTCAAAACATCACTTGCCAATATACATCATTATCATCAAATAATCCACTGTTTTAAAGCATTTAACCAAGCCATAGACATCATGCATTTTTAAGCATCAAACCACATTTAAACAATGTTCAAAAACAAGGAACTCTTACCTTGAGCTTCCTTCAACATATGGCTTACAAAATCAGCAATAACCATGCTAAATCATGCTTTCAAAAACAGAATTTAAAACATGCAATAAAGCACATTGCACAACAACCAAACCATGGCCACCACTAGAGAGTTTTTCCGAAAACTTACACTTGAGCTTAGTAAAGTTGTTTAGACTTAGACTAAGCTCCCAAGACATTGGTTTCAAAGCGGAAAACCCAATTTCACTCACCGATTCCACTTCGCCTCTTGCCGAAGCATAAATCAAGCTTCCGGATCACCACCACTTGGATCCAAAGATGACTCCCCTGTTTAGAACACATCAAAGCAGAGGATTAATGCATCATCATGCATTAATAACTTCAATGAAAGCACCTAAACTCGCTGCTCTCATCCACACTCCATTTTCGGCCACCAAACACAACCGAAAATGCATCCAAACAACTCCTCAACAAAGCCCAGCCATAAACCATCAAAACTAAACATCCTTTAACATCATTTAACATCTAAAAAGAACCTATTAACATCCTTATACCTCCAGCAACAACAGATCCACAAGATCACTCCAAAACAACCAAGAATCACAAGCTAAACTTAGGAAATTCAACCTATCCGGGATTGCATTAATTAAAACTCAATTCCATATCATTTTAACATTCATTTATCATCAAATTAACACCTTAAAACACAGCCCAATCAGATCCAACGAAAATCCATCAAAAATCACCAAATCTTGCATTTAAAGCCAAGATCCACCACACAACTTTAAAAGCCATTTATAAAACATCAATTAAGGATTGAGAACTTAGGAATTTCAGTAAAGAACTGAGAGTTTAGAGGAGAAGGACATTCTTACCTCCAAACTTGAGTTTCTCCCTTTTTAGAACCAAAAAGCTTGAAGAATCAACTAGCAAATGGTGAGGTTTTGTTGATGAGATGATTAGCAATCAAAAGAGTATTGAAAAGAGAGATTTAAGTGACAAAATCAGAAGAAAAACTCTGGAGAGAAGGTGTTTGGGTTGAGAGAAAATGAGAGAAAGGAAAATGAGATTTTAGGAAAATTAGTTAGAAATAACTTCCCTCCACTTTTTTTTGTTTGTTTAAAATCAGAATTAAATCACAAAATATCTTAGAAAAATCTGGAGAAACTCCCTTTGGGTAAATAACTCCTTAAAGATTCAAAGTTTCAATCCTTTTTAAAACAGTCACGCAGTTTTCAAAAATTACATTTTGGTCACTAGCCAAAATGTCACCCTTCCAAACCTCATTTTGTAAAATTGATTTCACAGTTCACTTATATATATTAAAAGAGGATTTTAGAACATTTTTCCATATTTTTAATGCAACCCGAACTAGGCTTTCCTAATTTCACCTTTTTAGATTCGAACAGCACTTTGACCGAACCGGTCAACGCCCAAAATTTCTAAGCCCAAAACTGGGGCGTTACACTCAAAATGGCAATTTTGTAATTACGTCAAAATAAAGAAGACAAGCTTTTTAAAACAAAAAGAAAAAAAGGGGTATTCTTCTTCATTTTTCTCTCCAATGTGAAAACCCTCCCAAAGCCCCTAATCACTACTCCATCTCTTTTCTCCATCATCTCAAGGGCTCCTTTGAAGGTAATTTCATTTTTGAATTCTCCTTTTCATCCCAATCATTTCCATGGTTTTAGATTTCAAAACCATCATCTTTTTAATTTTTCCAAGTTTTTCAAGTTTGAAGAAAGTATGAAACTTTAATGGGTTTTCAACTTGTTTTTGGTTTGTTTAGTTAAGTTTTGAGTTAAGCTCACCTTATTACACCTCATATTTTGAAATGGAGGGATTTTGACAAAAATCCCGAAATGGGTCTTGGGGGCATTTTTTGAAAGTGTCAAAACTTGAATTTTTGATGTGGTTTTGTGTTGGGTTGAAGGGTTGATGGTGTAGGGTTGTTAGGAAGGTGTTTTGGAAGTCTTTAGAGGTAATTTAGGTGTTAGAAATGGTAGATTTCAGCTGGGTATTTGGGGAGTACGAAAATGTGAGTTTTGTGGTTAGTTTGAGTTTGAAACTATGAAGTTTTGGCTTGTGATTGTGGGTTGAGATTGTGGCTGAGTTTAGAAATGATTTGGTTGAGTAATACCTTGTCTTTTGATTAGCCAAAAGCAAGAGGAAACATCGGAGAAGGTTCGGGATCAGTTCTGGAAATTGTGGAGGCTTGAGTAGCTTTGCTTGGTTTGCTTAAGGAATGGTGGTGAGTGAAACTTTCAAATTTATTTAAATTGGTTCAAGTGTGTGTAGTTGAGGTTTTGGGTTGTGCTTGGTAGGCCATTCCAAGGTAGAAGTTAAATTTGTAGTTTAACTTCTTGTGTGGTTATAAGCTTTAGATGTTTATGCCTATTATGATCTTGTGAAGCATGATTTGGTTATGTATGAATATACATTGATGTGTGTGATGATGTATATGTGATATGTTGTTGGTTGGACATGATGTGGTTTTAATAGTATGATTGACACTAGTTAACTTACCGTGTATAAATGATCGATCATTAGGATTAGTGTGCACACGGTTGAGTCAAATTCGCGCGTGGCCTTGGTGGCGTTAAGCCATCGAGGAGGAGTACGGTGATGTAATATTCCACCGGAAATGTTTATATTATACGTGATGATGAGTGGAATCCCATCTGTAGGGCATGTGAATTTTTGATGTGGTTTTGTGTTGGGTTGAAGGGCTGATGGTGTAGGGTTGTTAGAAAGGTGTTTTGGAAGTCTTTAGAGGTCATTTGGGTGTTGGAAATAGTAGATTTCAGCTGGGTATTTGAGGAGTACGAAAATGTGAGTTTTGTGGTTAGTTTGAGTTTGAAACTATGAAGTTTTGGCTTGTGATTGTGGGTTGAGATTGTGGCTGAGTTTAGCAATGATTTGGTTGAGTAATACATTGTCTTTTGATTGGTTAGAAGCAAGAGGAAACATCAGAGAAGGTTTGGGATCGGTTCCGGAAATTGTGGAGGCTTGAGTAGCTTTGCTTGGTTCGCTTAAGGAAGGGTGGTGAGTGAAACTTTCAAATTTATTTAAATTGGTTCAAATGTGTGTAGTTGAGGTTTTGGGATGTGCTTGGTAGTCCATTCCAAGGTAGAAGTTAAATTGGTAGTTTAACTTCTTGTGTGGTTATAAGCTTTAAATGTTTATGCCTATTATGATCTTGTGAAGCATGATTTGGTTATGTATGAATATACATTGATGTGTGTGATGATGGATATGTGATATGTTGTTGGTTGGACATGATGTGGTTTTAATAGTATGATTGGCACTAGTTAACTTACCGGGTATAAATGATCGATCATTAGGATTAGTGTGCACACAGTTGAGTCAAATTCGCGCGTGGCCTTGGTGGCGTTAAACAATCGAGGAGGAGTACGGTGATGTAATATTCCACCGGAAATGTTTATATTATACGTGATGATGAGTGGAATCCCATCCGTAGGGCATGTGATGATGAGTGGAATCCCATCCATGCAAGGTCCGGTGATGAGTGTAATCCCACCGAGGTAATGTTGTTGTTGAGTGTAATCCGCATATCTGAGTAAACTAATAGTGGCCAATATACTTGTTCATGTGGTTATGTTGCTTAGATAAATGCTTTATCTTGTTGAGCTTAATATGAAGTAAGATGCCATATTATCGTCTCTTGTGTTGCTAGCTAGATTGCTATTTTGATGCTTATGCGTGTTTGTGTGTTGTTAAGGATTAAATGCTTGAACCCTGCATTGTCGTTGTTTTTGGTTTTAGAGCATCCTCACTAAGCTTCTAGCTTACGCTCTCATTTTCGACAATGCAGATCATTAGCGTGGAGTTAGCAAGGAGCAAGAAAAGGGGCATTCCAAGCTTTTGTAGTTGCTCAAGTATGGTTTAGTAAATAAAGTAGTAGTTTAGCAATAGGGTTGCAATGTGATTGTATGAGCGTTGTATGACTCATAAATGTTGAATGTTGTTTATGCTATATGATGTTTTTGCATGAGCATGTAAACCTTATGTGTGAAGACATGTGCCTTTTGGCTTTTAAGCTTTTAAGTATGCCTTGATATGCATATCTATCTTTATATGAATGCCTTGTTGGATATGCCTCGTTAATCACCTAGATTGCTCTACATGCTAGTTCTTGGTTGGTAGATGATGTATGGTTGGCTGTATGTGATTATGAGAGTCGTAAAATGCTTTTAGAGTTGAGTCTCGTGTCGTTTTGCTGTAATTTGGAGTCTTGCAGTGCAGGGCGTATCGATACGCCTAAGGGCCGTATCGATACGGTCCTATGCTTTGGGACTCAGAATTGGCTTAGGGTACCGATACTCGAGGGCGTATCAATACGCTCAATCTTTACTGGAATTCTGAGATTTTCACGAGTCTTTGGCGTATTGGTACGGGCTCTAAACGTATCAGTACGGTTTTGTATCGTTGACTGCGAGATGTTGACCGAAGAGGGTGTATCGATACGCCCAAGGGCTGTATCGATACGGTTTCCCTGAGTTAACTGAAGGCAGTTGACTTGGTCAAGGCGTATCGATACCCTTGACTGGTGTATCGATACGGCTTGTGGTGTGAGTTTAAAATGGGTTGTTTAACATGTTGTTTGGCTTAGTTGCTTTTACCTCGTGATGTTTTCCGCTGTCGTGATCAGTTAGGAAATAATATGTCGTTATACAAGATCTAATTAAAAGAAATTTTCTAAGGTTGCTAACCGAGGTGGGACCTTAACGGGTTTCATGTCAGTTTTCCCCGTGTAGCCTACTCGGACCGGTTAGTTGACCAGACCGGGACGAGGGCGTTACATTTGTTGGTATCAGAGCCTAAGGTTACCGAGACCTCGGCCAGGTAAGTGAGGTAAGTTTGGAGTGTTAAGTAATTGTTATGTCTCGGTGTATGCTTTGCCATGTATGCTTGTTGTTTGTTCATTCGTATGGTGTTTGGAAGCATGATTGTTGTGTCTGGTGTAGTATCGAGTTCCCATTGCTACTATTACTTAATTTAAAAAAGTTTTGTAAAGGAAGATACTTGAGCACAGTTGGACCCTTGCCTTTGCTAACTTAATCCGTATATGTTTGTTTGTTGTAGTTGGTATCTTGCTAGCTGTATTATGAGACCACGAGGGAGGCCTAGGATGGTTCAACCGGAACCACGAGCACCAGCTCCGGGAGTTGAGCCAGTTGGTGAGGCGCAGGCTCCTCAACCTCCTCTTTCTCCTCCTCATCAATAAGAGGGAGGCGAGGCGAGAGCCGAGGGCGTAGAACCTCAAGTTCGCCAAGGACCGGCCGGAATAGATTTAGCTCCTCTAGTTCAGGCGATAGCCGGGGCTTTTCAGGCTGCAGTGGCTGGGGTTCAGGCAGTGGCACAACCCCAGGGAGAGGGTACTGGTTTACCATTTGAGAGGCTCTGCAGTTTGGGAGGTGAAGAGTTCAGAGGGTCGACACCCGAGAGGTCCGAGACTTGGCTTGAGAAGACCGTCCGTATTCTGGCACAAATGGGATGTACCGGGGAACGCAAGCTAGGGTGTGTTGTATCTTTGCTTCAGGGTGATGCCTACACTTGGTGGGTCACCATCACTACGGGTATGGCAGAGGCTGAGATCACTTGGGAGTTCTTCAAGTCCGCTTTCCGTAAGAAATATATGGGTCCCCATTATCTCGATGAGAAGAAGAGGGAATTCATGGCTTTGCTTCAGGGGAGTATGACAGTGACAGACTATGAGATCAGATTTGTCAGGCTGAGTCAGTATGCGTCTGAGCTTGTTCCTACTAAAGTGGAACGTTGTAACCGTTTCCGCTATGGGTTGAACGAAGAGATCAAGAGGTACACTTTAGCTTCTGACTACACAGATTTTGATGTCCTGGTCGCTAGGGCCAAGGACTTGGAGCACAGTTTGGGCTTGACCAAACGATCTGATGGTTCTAGTTCTGGGAAGAGATCTAGTGACTTTGATAGAGGTGATGCCAAGAGGCATCGGGACAACAGGCATCACTATGACCATAGACGTGGTGGAGGCAACCACGGTAGGGGCCATCAGGGCCAGATGGCTGGTGGGCGGTTGCTCGAGTGTGCTCGTTGCGGGAGGAATCACACCGGTGAGTGTTGGGAGAATTTCCACTCATGTTGGCGCTATGGAGCTAGAGATCATATTAGGCGTGACTGTCCACATCAGGTGGGACATGCACCAGTTCAGGCTCAAGCTCCTGCTAGAGCAAATGACTTTCAGAGAGCCCGCGGGCGCGGTAGAGGTAACTTCCAGCCGAGAAATGATGGCCAGAGGAACATAGCGCATGTAGTTGCAGTCCAGCCAGAGGGCGGAGGCCAGGCCAGAGTTTACGCTCAGCGTGAGGGTCAGCATGACACATATGTGATTGCAGGTAACTTCTCGATACAGTCTTTGGGTTTGCTTTCTTTGATTGACTCCGGGTCTACACATTCATATATTCTGAGTGAGCATGTAAAGTTGTTGAAATTGCCTTGTGAGGTATTAGAGGTAGGAGTTAGTGTTACTAGTTCCTTCGGGGATACGGTAGTAGTTAGAAAGATGTACAGAAGATGTCCGCTAATGGTTCAGGGGCATGTGTTTCTAGTGGATATGATGGAGCTACCATTTTATGGCTTTGATGTGATTATGGGTATGGACTGGCTCACTGAGCATAGAGCTAGGATAGACTTTGAGACTAAGAGGATTTCCTTGAGGCTCGCGGATGATTATGAGATAATGGTGGTAGGTGAGAACGTGAAGTTCTTATCAAATGTAGTTTCAGTTTTATAGGCTAAGAGGCTAGTAGAGTTGGGTTGCGAAGCGTATTTGGCCTATGTGATGAATCCAAAAATGAGTGAGGTTAGACCTCAAGACATCCGAACAGTGTGTGACTTTCCAAGTGTGTTTCCGGAAGAATTTCCAGGTTTACCACCTGATAGAGAGGTAGAGTTTGCTATAGAGACTTATTCAGATTCAGCTCCTATTTCGATTGCTCTGTATCGCATGGCACCAAAAGAACTAAAAGAGTTGAAGACTCAGTTGCAAGAGTTGACAGATAGAGGCTTCATTCGACCGAGTTCTTCACCTTGGGGCGCTCCGGTTTTGTTCTTAAAGAAGAAAGATGGAAGCATGAGAATGTGTATAGATTATAGACAGTTGAATCAGTTAACAGTGAAGAACAAGTATCCGTTGCCGAGAATTGATGATTTGTTTGACCAGTTGAGAGGGGCATCAGTCTTTTCGAAGATCGACTTGAGATCCGGTTACTACCAGCTGAAGGTAAGAGAAGTTGATGTACCGAAGACGACCTTTAGGACTAGATATGGTCACTATGAGTTCTTAGTCATGCCTTTTGGGTTGACTAACGCACCGACTGCTTTCATGGATATGATGAATAGGATCT
Organism: Hibiscus tridactylites; assembly: GCA_958450335.1. NCBI lineage: Eukaryota > Viridiplantae > Streptophyta > Magnoliopsida > Malvales > Malvaceae > Hibiscus > Hibiscus tridactylites. The sequence goes on along the minus strand of OY288267.1, from coordinate 56,972,131 downwards.
TCCATCAGTACCTAGATCAGTTTGTAATTGTCTTTATAGATGACATCTTGGTGTGTTCGCGTACCAAGGAAGACCACGGCCGACACTTGAGGTTAGTTTTGCAAACTTCGTTAGATAATCAGTTGTATGCAAAGTTGAGTATGTGCGAATTCTAGATCCGAGAGGTAGTCTTCCTAAGGCACGTAGTGTCAGCCGATGGGATTAGAGTTGATCCGAAGAATATATAACCTATTGTTGAGTGGAAGCAATGAAATCAGTAACAAAGGTTCGTAGCTTTCTAGGCTTAACTGGATACTATAGAAGATTCGTAGAAGGTTTCTCGAAGTTAGCCGCTCCATTGACACAATTACTTCAGAAGAGTGTTCAATTTGAGTGGTCAGATGCAAGACAGCGAGCCTTTGAGAAGTTGAAAGAAGCTTTGACCCAAGCACCGATCTTGATTCAGCCAGAGTCGGGGAAGGAATATGTGGTTTACAATGATGCTTCCTATGTAGGCCTAGGTTGTGTTCTCATGCAAGACAAGAGAGTGGTGGCTTATGCCTCAAGACAGTTGAAGACTCACGAGCGTAACTATCCGACCCACGACATAGAGTTAGCTGCAGTTGTGTTTGCTCTGAAGATTTGGAGGCATTATTTGTACGGTGAGAAGTGCATAGTGTACACAGATCACAAGAGTTTGAAGTACATCATGACTCAGCGAGAGTTGAATCTCAGACAGCGTAGGTGGTTAGAGTTGCTAAAGGACTGTGATCTTACGTTGAGTACCATCCGGGTAAGGCCAATGCAGTGGTCAATGCTTTGAGTAGAAAGGAAGTTGTAGATTTGAGAGCCATGTTTGCTAGATTGAGCTTGTCCGGATATAGTGGCTTAGTGGCCGAGCTTCAGGTTAGGCCTACTCTAGGTCAGTTGATTAGGGAGAAACAACTCTTAGATAGATCTTTGGCACCTCACGTGCAAGACATAGCCAAGGGTAGACCTTCAGACTACAGTTTCAGTATCGATGGGGTCTTGTATTTCAGAAATAGGATAGTTGTGCCAGAAGACAGTGACTTGAGACATACGATCTTGACTGAAGCGCACAGTAGTCTGTTTTCTATGCATCCTAGAAGTACGAAAATGTACCGAGATTTGGAGAATTAGTACTTTTGGGTTCGTTTGGAGAGAGACGTAGCCGACTTTGTGAGTAAGTGTATGGTGTGTCAGAGAGTGAAGGCGGAACATCAGGTTCTTTCAGGTTTGTTGTTACCATTGAGAATTCCGAAATGAAAATGGGAGAATATCACCATGGATTTTGTTTTGGGCTTGCCTTTGACTCCTACGAAGAAGAACTCAGTTTGGGTAATAGTAGACCGTTTCACGAAGTGTGCTCACTTCTTAGCAGTCAATACGACTTAAACCTTAGATAGATTGGCCGATCTGTACATTGGTGAGATTGTTAGATTTCATGGTGTGCTGAAGTCGATTGTGTCCGATAGAGATCCGAGGTTTACGGCTCGATTTTGGGAGTGTCTGCATACAGCTTTGGGTACCCGTTTGAATTTCAGCACGTCATATCATCCTCAGACAGATGGTCAGTCAGAGACGGTTATACAGATTTTAGAGGATATGTTGCGTTGTTGCATCATTGATTTTCAGGGTACGTGGGAGAAGCACTTGCCTCTAGTTGAGTTTGCTTACAATAACAGTTTTCAGTCGAGCATTCAGATGGCTCCGTATGAGGCCTTGTATGGTAGAAAGTGTAGAACTCCAGTTTGTTAGGCTGAAGTGGGACAGAAGTTGTTACCTATGCCATATTTGCTTAAGGGGACAACTGATAAAGTGAAATTGATTTGCGATCGCTTGAAGGCAGCTTTAGATAGACAAAAGTCCTATGCCGACTTGAAGAGGAAGGAAGTTGAGTTTTCAGTGGGTGAGAAGGTGTTCCTAAAAGTGTCTTCGTGGAAGAAAGTAATGAGATTTGGCAGAAAGGGAAAGTTGAGTCCGAGGTACATAGGACCGTATGAGATTGTGAAAAGGGTTGGCCCAGTTGCGTATCAGTTGTGTTTGCCATCTGAGCTAGAGAAAATACACGATGTGTTTCATGTTTCGATGCTCCGTAAGTATAGGTCAGATCCATCACATGTTATGCATGTAGAAGAGATTGAATTGAATCTGGATTTGACTTATGACGAAGAACCAGTTGAGATCTTGGCTTCAGACAGCAAGGTGTTGCGGGGTAGATCGATTGAGTTAGTAAAAGTGCGGTGGCAACGTCGAGGGGTGGACGAAGCCACTTGGGAGAGGAAGGAGGATATGGAAAGGCAGTTTCCTTATCTCTTTCAGTCAGGTAATTTCGGGGATGAAATTCCTTAAGTGGGAGAGAGTTGTAACACCCGTGTTTTAGGGTCGGGAGCTTGGTGTGTGTGTTTGGTTCGAGTCATCCTAATCGGTTTAATTTAATTAGACCTTAGCTTAATTTAAATGAGCCTAAAATCCTCAAAATGACATTTTTGTAATTAAGTCAAAATAAAGAAGACAAGCTTTTTGAAAAGAAAAAGAAAAAAATGGGTCTTCTTCTTCATTTTTCTCTCCAACGAAAAAACCCTCCCAAAGCCCCTAATCACTACTCCATCTCTTTTCTCCATCATCTCAAGGGCTCCTTTGAAGGTAATTTCGTTTTTGAATTCTCCTTTCCATCCCAACCATTTCCATGGTTTTAGATTTCAAAACCATCATCTTTTTAATTTTTCCAAGTTTTTCAAGTTTGAAGAAAGTATGAAACTTTAATGGGTTTTCAACTTGTTTTTGGTTTGTTTAGTTAAGTTTTGAGTTAAGCTCACCTTATTACACCTCATATTTTGAAATGGAGGGATTTTGACAAAAATCCCGAAATGGGTATTGGGGGCACTTTTTGAAAGTGTCAAAACTTGAATTTTTGATGTGGTTTTGTGTTGGGTTGAAGGGCTGATGGTGTAGGGTTGTTAGAAAGGTGTTTTGGAAGTCTTTAGAGGTCATTTGGGTGTTGGAAATAGTAGATTTCAGCTGGGTATTTGAGGAGTACGAAAATGTGAGTTTTGTGGTTAGTTTGAGTTTGAAACTATGAAGTTTTGGCTTGTGATTGTGGGTTGAGATTGTGGCTGAGTTTAGCAATGATTTGGTTGAGTAATACATTGTCTTTTGATTGGTTATAAGCAAGAGGAAACATCAGAGAAGGTTTGGGATCGGTTCCGGAAATTGTGGAAGCTTGAGTAGCTTTGCTTGGTTCGCTTAAGGAAGGGTGGTGAGTGAAACTTTCAAATTTATTTAAATTGGTTCAAATGTGTGTAGTTGAGGTTTTGGGATGTGCTTGGTAGTCCATTCCAAGGTAGAAGTTAAATTGGTAGTTTAACTTCTTGTGTGGTTATAAGCTTTAAATGTTTATGCCTATTATGATCTTGTGAAGCATGATTTGGTTATGTATGAATATACATTGATGTGTGTGATGATGGATATGTGATATGTTGTTGGTTGGACATGATGTGGTTTTAATAGTATGATTGGCACTAGTTAACTTACCGGGTATAAATGATCGATCATTAGGATTAGTGTGCACACAGTTGAGTCAAATTCGCGCGTGGCCTTGGTGGCGTTAAACCATCGAGGAGGAGTACGGTGATGTAATATTCCACCGGAAATGTTTATATTATACGTGATGATGAGTGGAATCCCATCTGTAGGGCATGTGATGATGAGTGAAATCCCATCCATGCAAGGTCTGGTGATGAGTGTAATTCCACCGAGGTAATGTTGTTGTTGAGTGTAATCCGCATATCCGAGTAAACTAATAGTGGCCAATATACTTGTTCATGTGGTTATGTTGCTTAGATAAATGCTTTATCTTGTTGAGCTTAATATGAAGTAAGATGCCATATTATCGTCTCTTGTGTTGCTAGCTAGATCGCTATTTTGATGCTTATGCGTGTTTGTGTGTTGTTAAGGATTAAATGCTTGAACCCTGCATTGTCGTTGTTTTTGGTTTTAGAGCATCCTCACTAAGCTTCTAGCTTACGCTCTCATTTTCGATAATGCAGATCATTAGTGTGGAGTTAGCAAGGAGCAAGAAAAGGGGCATTCCAAGCTTTTGTAGTTGCTCAAGTATGGTTTAGTAAATAAAGTAGTAGTTTAGCAATGGGACTGCTATGTGATTGTATGAGCGTTGTATGACTCTTAATTGTTGAATGTTGTTTATGCTATATGATGTTTTTGGATGAGCATGTAAACATTATGTGTGAAGACATGTGCCTTTTGGCTTTTAAGCTTTTAAGTATGCCTTGACATGCATATCTATCTTTATATGAATGCCTTGTTGGATATGCCTCGTTGATCACCTAGATTGCTCTACATGCTAGTTCTTGGTTGCTAGATGATGTATGGGTGGTTGTATGTGATTTGGAGAGTCGTAAAACGCTTTTAGAGTTGAGTCTCGTGTCATTTTGCTGCAATTTGGAGTCTTGCAGTGCAAGGCGTATCGATACGCCTAAGGGCCGTATCAATACGGTCCTACGCTTTGGGACTCAGAATTGGCTTAGGGTACCGATACTCGGGGGCGTATCGATACACCTAATCTTTACTGGAATTCCGAGATTTTCACGAGTCTTTAGCGTATCGGTACGGGCTCTAAGCGTATTTGTACGGTTTTGTATCGTTGACCGCGAGATGTTGACCGAGGAGGGTGTATCGATACGCCCAAGGGTTGTATCGATACGGTTTCCCTGAGTTGACTGAAGGCTGTTGACTTGGCCAAGGCATATCGATACCTTTGACTGGTGTATCGATACGGCCTGTGGTGTGAGTTTAAAATGGGTTGTTTAACATGTTGTTTGGCTTGGTTGCTTTTACCTCGTGATGTTTTCCACTGTCGTGATCACTTAGGAAATAATATGCCTTTAGACAAGATCTAATTAAAAGAAATTTTCTAGGGTTGCTAACCGAGGTGGGACCTTAACGGGTTTCACGTCGGTTTTCCCCGTGTAGCCTACTCGGACCGGTTAGTCGACCAGTCCGGGACGAGGGGGTTACAGCCTTTGGTGAAACTTTGTAAGGATTTCGATACATATCGTTTTTCCTACTAATATTGTAAGGTTTTCCGTACGCTTTGTAGTAATTTCGGTATATACACAAAACCTTACAATTTGTGTAGCAAATTAGGTTTTCTCGTAGGAAATTGTGTATGTACACAAATTCTTACACTAAGTTGAACCCTTTTGGCCTTTGGTGAAACTTTGTAAGAATTTCGGTACATACCATTTTCCTACTAATATTGTAAGGTTTATCGTACTTTTTGTAGTAATTTCGGTATATACAGAAAACCTTACACTTTGTGTAGCAAATTAGGTATTCTCGTAGGAAATTGTGTATGTACACAAATTATTACACTAAGTTTAGCCCTTTTGGCCTTTGGTGAAACTTTTTAAGAATTTCTGTACATATCGTTTTTCCTACAAATATTGTAAGGTTTTCCGTACATTTTGTAGTAATTTCAGTATATACACAAAACCTTACACTTTGTGTAGCAAATTAGGTTTTCTCGTAGGAAATTGTGTATGTACACAAATTCTTACACTAAGTTGAACCCTTTTGGCCTTTGGTGAAACTTTGTAAGAACTTTGGTACATGCCGTTTTCCTACAAATATTGTAAGGTTTTTCGTACATTTTATAGTAATTTCGGTATATACACAAAACCTTACACTTTGTGTAGCAAATTAGGTATTCTCGTAGGAATTTGTGTATGTACACAAATTATTACACTAAGTTCAGTTCTTTTGGCCTTTGGTGAAACTTTGTAAGAATTTCGGTACATATTGTTTTCCTACTAATATTCTAAGGTTTTCTGTACATTTTGTACTAATTTTGGTATATACACAAATTCTTACAGTTTGTGTAGCAAATTAGGTTTTCTCGTAGGAAATTGTGTATGTACACAAATCCTTACGCTGTAACGTTTTATGTATATACCGGTTTTCTTACAGTTTTTGTAAGGCATTATGTACAAGGCTCGTAAGAATTTGTGTACAAAATTTTACCTGGTTACTCGGTCAGCCTTCATTTAGTCGTCATTTAAGGGGTTGTTCCCTAAAATCTCCCGGTTTCGTTATATCAAAATGGGGGAGACAGTTGAAATATTTATTTTGATATAACTTTAATGAAAAATATTTTTAGACATAAACTAAATTTACAAAAATAATTCAAAGTCCAAATAACTTGAAATATGTTCTAAAGGTTTTTAAAATGTTTTAAAATGTTTGACTTGAACAAATGTTTTCAAAATAACCCAAAAGCAAAAACATGCTCTGAGTACCGGTACAGTCTTCCTTATACCGACACCAGAAGAGCCCGTGCCAGTACAGTTTCTCTTGTACCGATACGCCCTTTATTTTCCCAAGGGTTTTATTTTCCTGTAAGCAAATGTCGTACCGATACGGCCAAGGCCGTACCGATACGCGTTGTCACACTTCAAAAATTAGTCTAGTCGAAATTAGATCTCGGTGACTAAATATTTTGTATCGGTTGTGTAATTTATTCGATCTTATTGGGTCAATTGCGATAGTTTTGTTATTATTATTATTATTATTATTAAAATGAAAAAAGGGGGCCACGGCCAACTCCTTCATAATGAAGGAATTGCTGTGGCTTTTAAAATTTCATGCCACAAACGTGGCTTAAAATGGCCATTGGTAGTGGCCTTATAAACACGTGGCCATGTATGGCAAATGCAAATCCCAAAAGAAAGGGAACACTTGTCCAAACACGTGGGGAATGAAGGAAATTGGAAAGTATGAGGAGGACCGGCCGAGTGTAGTATAAAAGGGAGGGGGAGGTTCGGTGTATTCACATCGAAAGAAGAAGAAACAAATAAATCAATCGGTTCGGTTAGTAGATTTGAGTGTTCGGTAATTCGAACCCCTGCTTTCGTTGCGGTAAGCTCAAATTCTTAGATAATAATTTCGTATTAATTCGATATCGTTTTATCGACTTTAACAAATTTTTGTTAATTAACTTAGTTCAAAAGGATGATAAATGACAACTGTCATTTTCGAGGGTAGAGGATAAAGACATTATTATCCAAGAAACGTCGGGTTATCAAGGTGAGTGTAGTCAGAGTTTCAGGATTAGGCTAGGTGCCTTCCCGATTTCATTAATATCAATTTTGCATAGCTAACGTTTTGTCTAAGGATCATTACGCCGAACCTCTTTGGAGGCTTTGTTGGCGAGTATCGGTATGTTACCGTATTAAATATAGGATATAGCATTGTTATCGCTAATATTGTTGTCATCGAATCATAAGACATAACATCATCGTTATTGTCATGATCGTCCTCACTACTTTAGAACATTGAACATGGTATCATTGACATTGTCACTGTTAATATTGGGGCTTTGGAATCATAAAATATTGATTATTAGACATTGTTAGCATCCTTCAAATAGACGTTTTACATTGAAGTTGACATTATTATAGTCATTGCATATAAGTATTGATATTGTCAGTAAGTCTTTAACATTGAAATATTGTCTATTGGTATTGAAAATGAATATTAATTTTCAATGTTGCCATTGGGACATTGATTATTGATAATGGCATTGAAATATTGATCATTGATTTTACTATTGGAATTATTAAATATTGATATTGTTATTGAATCTTGGGTTCGAAAGGACATTGGATACAATTGACATGCTATAGAATTCATGAGCTCTTTGATAGGGTGGACTACGGTCCTTGGGCTATGACCTTTATTGTGGCGAGGTGGAGAGATGTTTGTGTTATTGGTTAATTGACAAGGCGGAGGAACTAGACCATTTATTGATTTGGCGAGGCATAGGAATTCGCGTATCCACTATCTTATTTCGACCCAAAGGAATACTATTAAAATACGTCAAGAATATTTTCTTAAATATTGTCATAGTATTGATTTCGTTATAGCATTGACATTAACATGACTTTGATATTATTAAAGAAATGTCATCGCCTTAGCATGTTATGAGTTTCATACCATCGTATTTACTGTTAACTATGACTACGTCACTAGGTAAAGTATGCCTAATTTGTCTCATCTCATGCATTTCAAGTTAAACGAAACATTGACAGGAGATCAGAGCAGTCGAGGGATTTTGGCAAGTCACTATTAAGCTAAAGTAATGTATTCTGCCCTTATAAACTCCTAGTATGGTGGCAAAGTAGTCAAACTAGTAACATATAGACCCTTTGATATGTGTGTAATACATATAGTTTGGGTAGGTGCAGAGGGAACTAAATGACATGTTGAAGTTTGCTTGAAAATGACCACATATGCATAAATGGCCTAAGATAGTAAAAACTTAGTAAACGCATTCGAACGGTCACGAACTTTGACATGCTGGTAGATTGTGGTATTGAAATAGTGTGTATAAAGTTTCATTATATTTAGACATCTGATGATAAGTTAATTTAGCTAAAACCAACTAAAATTTGTAATTACAGGTCAGGCGTATCGAAACAGGTGATGGTGTTTCGATACGACCTATTAATAAGGCTACTGGAAAACATGTTAAAACATGGCGTGTCGATACGATTTAGAGCTGTTTCGATACGATTTGCTACTATCAAAGCTTGTTTCGATACGAGCCTAACCTGTATCGAAACGGGTCAATAGTCAAGGTCAATGAAGGCCAACCCGTACCAAAACAGGGCTTACATGTTTCGATACGAGGTATGGCCAGAATCAATCTAAGTTAAATTATCGTACATTCGTATCAAAACAACCTAAGGTGTTTCGATACATGGTTAGTTAAGTTAGTTAAAAGGCAAAGATTGAAGGTTTACATTGTTCACAAATTGATCCCTAAATTTTGGGTGACTTAAATGGATGGTTAAATGAACTTCGAATAACATGAAAATTTACAGGCTTGTTGATATTAAGTTAAGTTGCATTGTGATACGGTTAATTGCAGTAAAGCATCTTTAATTTACTAAAATAACAATTTAGACCCTAAATTTTATAAAAGTTAGAAATTGGTCCTAAATGAGTTGTTATTGTTACGAAGTAAATAATTTGGAATAAGATATGTGTTTGGTAACGTTTATTAAGCAAAGATTTGATTATGGGTTGATATTAATTGTATTTTGTCGCACCGATCATTGGATCGTTCATCGGAATCACTTACCAACTCGGTTCTCGACCAAGCCGGGAAGGGGGTGTTACATGCGGCCTTACAATAACTATTCAAGTTTTCTCCTTATTACTCAGTGAAACCCTAAACTTATGACTAAGCTGAATTAAGACTAAGTTAATAGCTTAGCCTCACTGTTCATGTTTGTTTCGCCTAACTCTCTCGATATTAAGCCACAGATCAATAGTTAAAAGTCATATCTCGATAGCTCTTACAATAACTACGCATGAAGAATGATGAACATAATAGATAAAGGAAAATAACTATAACATTAAAATAAAGTATTCAAAAAATATCCTATAGAGCAATAAACCCAAATTAAAAGTATTTAGCTCATTTCTGAGCCTAAAACATCCATAACAAAAACAATTAAAAACATGGCAGTTTATCAAGCAAGGGATAGAAAAGGGTCAAGCGTCCTCGACGACCTTCCTCCAAGCTTTCTAAATGTTGTTGCAGGTCCCGCACTCCTACAACATCTCTTGATGGCTTTTGTCGTGTGGAGACTACTCTAGAACTTTGACTCCGGTGGTTCTCTGATAATTCAAGACTAAGGGTTGTCATATGTAATCGTGCTATCTTTGTTTTTTGCCCAAGTCTCCTTTATATATGCGAGAAAGATAGGGTTTTGTAACCCTTAAGCACGCGAAGCCTTCTTAAAGAGGATATTGCTTTCCCTCTATCTTTAATGAGTTCTATATCTAGTGAGAGTCCACGTAAGCCAAAGTTATATTTATCTCCAACTCTTCTTGCCTCGTCAGCTCCTACGAGAGGTGTGCTATCTAATGAGTGTGTAAAAAATTGTTTTTCTTGCCCTTTTTTCTCACATTATTGTTAGATTTAGGCACATTTTAGTTGCATTGATTAGGCGTTCATGCATAATTTCCTAGTTTCTTTCGTTATTGAGCTTGGTATTACATTTGGGTTATTTTTATGGAAAAATTTGCTGCTGGTGCGCTTTATAATGTGCAGGTTAGAATTAACGTGAGAAGTGCAAATTGTCGTGGATATTCAGGCGCCCAATCAGCCCACAAAAGACAAGGATGATGTGCCAAAAGACCAAAAAGATCAACCTTTTCCTAACCCTAATTAGGGCCCAGTCCGTACATAGATTAGGAAAATTTTCAACTACATAAAGGGGAGAAGAAAAAGGAGGCGGAAAAGTGAGAAAAGGGGGAGAGCAAAAATCGTCCTTTTCTTCTTCTTTTTTAGTTCATAAGATTCATGCTTGGGAATTTTTTCTTTTTATTTCTTTTGAACCCAATCATGAAGTAAACCATATTGGCTTGGGTTTTTTGGGTTTGTGGATTTGATAAACGTTTTGATTGTTTAGGTTCTTGATTGCAATTTGATTCTAAGTTTGTTCATTCTTTGTTTTTCTATTTTTATCTTGAGAGGATCTTGAGTGTTATCCATTTATCTAGACTCGTAAGAGTTAGAATTAAAAACCAAATGAACATGATCTTTATTCAATCATTCGATTGTGAAGACTAATCCGACTTAGGAATAAGTTGCGGATTTTAACAGCTAAGAGGAGCGTAAGATTGGTTACTATTCACACATGGTTAACACATGGATGTATCACAAAGGCATGCACAAATGACTAGTGTTTTGAGTTAGGGATAACGAGAAGCCATTGAAGAACGCTTCGTCGAGCTTTGAAGGAAGACGCCAAATTGTCCAAGCAATCGCACCATTCCAAGTTGCCCAGGCAATTCAACTGGTTCTATTTCCCAAGACAATTACGTTGCTTCAGCAATCGATTACCACGGCAATCCATTCAATCATCACACCACGACTCACAATAACCCGGCCTACTCTCTCATATTCGATTTCAATCTCTTCATTTACTTGCGCTTTTATTTACTTGTTAATTCAACTCCTATTATCATCACCATTTACTTTTCTTTTCAGTGCGAGGAATTAGAATCCAGAGTTTCAAGAAATCCCTATGGAGACGATATCTAAATCTATACTATAACTTGCGACGTGTACACTTGCACCAATTGTGAAGCACTCTAAACATACAACAATATCCTTCCTGCTCCAGCATTCCTTCAGCTCCAATAGTCTCTACGCATGCACCACAAAACACACTACCTTTCCCATTAAAATCACCAAATTATATAACAATTAGGCACATGCAGTGTAACTCCCAATCTATATGCAAACTACTCCTAAATGCAACTAAATGGCTTAAACACATGCAAAAGCGAAGTAAAAAGGGCATGCAAAACAAGTTATTTACACAGTCATCAACAACGCAAGGAGTTATGTTGCAAAACCGTGGTGCTTCACTGAGGGCATTAGAAACACAAGTTGGGAAAATTGCTCAACTCTTGAAGAACATACCTCAAGGCATTTTACCTAGTGATAGGTGATCGCGCGTATAACATCACTGTGATTGTGCAAGCTTACACATGTCGATGAAGTATAGTTAATAGGTTAATCCTATCAGATATCGTTCTCATGAGGATGGGACTCTGGTTGCTTATGAATGTGAATGCAATAAATATGTAAGTAAACAAGAATGCAAGTGTAGTTGTCGGTGCAATGAAATAATAAAGTGGAGATTACAAGATGAGTTGTGAAAGCAATAATGAGATTAATGAAGGAAAATATGTAATAATAGAAAGGGAAAACTACACCACTGACCACCAAACAAATTGGGGATACCTATTTGAACCACCGAACTATAAAAAACGTCAATCACACCACCGAACTTATAAAATCAACCTATTTAGACCACCGTCGTTAAAAACCTAACGGTGGATTGACGGAACTACCACGTGGCAATTGATGGGTATATTTAAAAATTACACATTTGGTCCCTGTTATTTACACATCCTTTCAATTTAGTCCTAATTTTCAATTAATAAAATAATAAATTATTTAATTAAGTGGTGACACGTGTCACCACCAATTTAGAGGAGAAAAATAAACTTTTCTTCATATGCGCTGGGGAGGATTCAAACTTAGGTCTCCCAGGGGTAAAGCCAATAACTTTGCCATTGGACCAAGTACAACTTTATGCTATAATTCTCTAGATATAATATATATCTCTTATTAGTTTCTACATTTATAACCCAAAAGTTCAAACCCTAAACACTAATTTCACATATATAAATTCTAAACCCTAAACTCTAACCCTAAATATTTCAAATTAATTTCACGCTAAATATTTCAAATTAAACATCAAACCCTAAAATTTCAAATTAATTCTACGCTGAATATTTTAAATTAAACCCTAAACCCTAAAAAATTCAAATTATTTTCACACTAAATATTTCAAATTAAACCCCAAACCCTAACATTAAACCCTAAATTTCAAATTAATTATATGCTAAATATTTAGGGTTTAATTTGAAATATTTAGCGTGAAATTAATTTGAAATATTTAGGGTTTAGGGTTTAAATTAAAATAGTTGTCGTGGATTTAATTTGAAATTTTTAGGGTTTAAGGTTTAGGGTTTGTGGTTTGGGTTTAATTTGAAATATTTAGGGTGAAAATAATTTGAAATATTCAGGGTTTAGGGTTTAAAGCTTAATTTGAAATATTTAGCGTGAAATTAATTTGAAATTTTTAGGGTTTGGGGTTTAATTTAAAATATTTAGCATGGAATTAATATGAAATTTTTAGGGTTTGAGGTTTAATTTGAAATATTTAGCGTGAAATTAATTTGAAATATTTATGGTTAGAGTTTAGGGTTTATGATTTATATATGTGAAATTAGTGTTTAGGGTTTGAGCTTTTGGGTTATAAATGTAGAAACTAATAAGAGATATATATTATATCTGGAGGATTATAACACAAAGTTGTGCTTGGTGTATTGGCAAAGCCATTGGCTTTACCCTCTGGAGACCCAAGTTCAAATCCTCCCCAGCGCATATGAAGAAGAGTTTATTTTTCTCCTCTAAATTGGTGGTGACACGTGTCACCACCTGATTGGAGGGGGAAAATAAATTAATAAAATTAAATATAAATAATTAAAATCCTCCAATAAAGTCTTGACACGTGTCACCACTTAATTAAATATTTTATTATTTTATTAATTGAAAATTACGACTATATTGAAAGAATGTGTAAATAACAGGGACCAAATGTGTAATTTTTAAATATACCCATCAATTGCCACGTGGCAGTTCCGTCACACCACCGTTAGGTTTTTAACGGCGGTGGTCAAAATAGGTTGATTTTATAAGTTCGATGGTGTGATTGACGTTTTTTATAGTTCGGTGGTTCAAATAGGTATCTCCAATTTGTTTGGTGGTCAGTGGTGTAATTTTCCCTAATAGAAATGGATCCCCTGGGTGTTTCTAGGTGTACTACCAGATGCAGAAAGGTCAAGGCATAAATGGTTTAACAACAATGAATATGAAGCATATTTTACTCACTCTCCTCCAAGTCTCAACTAAAGACTTATACGTACATACCAACCACATCTTCTGATGCTGGACAATAATGCACGCACTTGAACAGGTGAACTGAATTCCTTCGTGTTCTCACCAAACTTCTGTTGTGATGGTCGTTAACTTGAACTGTCACTATACCGTCTAGTCTCATTCGTTGCATTCAACACTTCCGTGCAAAATAGTCACGAAGTTCACAATTTAGAGGTACTTTGTAACCCCCTCGACTCAGTCTGGGCGATAGACTGAATCAAACGGGTCACACGGGGAATATTAAAGTAAATCGAGAAGTTTATTCCAATAAAAGACCCTAGTTTTTTCATTTTATCTTGTCTAGATGCTCATTGTTATCCTATGTGATAAACTTAGCAGTGGAACAATTTGTAACTCAAACAGACAACGGTTAGGGACCCAGTTGCATGCAAACACATTTTAGGGTCAATTTTGTAATTTCACCAAATTACATGGACTTATACCATTTTAAGTTACCAACCTTTAATTAGTCACATTACATGCCTCCATGTCAAATCTCAACTCAAAACAATCATCCAAGCTCATTTGATTGCATCCACAACATTTAGGGACTAAAACATAAAGAAACGGAACTTCAAAAGATTCCAATAACCAACTTAACAGCTGGCTGTTTCGGTACAGGTTGCCCTATATCAAAACGCTCGTATCGGAACAGGGTCGAGTGGCTCAAAACTCGGGCTCGTATGGAAACATCCTCAAGGGTGTTTCGGAACACGGGATTCCAGTAGCAACATGTATCGAAACCCCCTTCCCCTTTTCGAAACCCCTGAGCCATTTCAGGCACACTGTTTCGGTACAAGCTTAGGTGCACCGAAACACATGGGCCAGTAATGACACTTTTTGCTAGTTTTTCACACTTTAATCCAATCAAACTCATTCCAACATATCTAAACATCAAACCTCAATCATACATGACAATTCCAACTTTATAGCATGGCATTAAACATAAAGGAAATCTATAGGCATGCAACCTATGCAAAATAGCCACTCAAGAGTCAAAACTCAAACCAAAGCAAATACCAAAAAGTAAAGGTCATTTACAAGTCATTAAGGGCATCACAAACTTGCCACAAAACATGGAGTTCCAAAACACACACTCCCAAAACATAAAGGCATCCTTTCATTGTTGATTATTACTAATAGGTAAACATAAAACCATACTTGAGAAAAGTCTCACTCCTTGGTTCCCTTCTTGTTTCTTCGCTGCCTCAAAGATGTTATTTCTCTACATTGTTGGAAAAGAGAGCGTAAGCAATAATGCCTATTGAGGGATGCTCGAAACAAACCAGCAACAACAATGCATTTTAAAACCATTTCTCAGGTAAAATACTCTATATCACCATGCTCTTTCTATCTCTTGCTTGAAATCATTTTCAAAGCAAAACCACATCATTAAAACCACATGTACCATCTATTTCATGCATTAACCCTAATGCATAATCTCAAAGTAAAGTTTACTCATGCTTGTTTCTCATAAACACTTATCAAATCATATTCTCATATGCAAAACACAATGCATAAAATCATTTACAATCAAGGTACATGTGAATCTCATATATTGGCATTTTAGCAACATTACTTGGGTATACGAATAGTTTGACGGAATCTCACATTGTTAAGTCCTACCTTGGTGGAATCTCACATCACCGAACTCTCATGGTAGTATCTCTCATTGCTACAAAGCTTGATGGAATTTCTCATCGTCAAGACTTACCGTGATAGAATCTCTCATCACCACACTTTCACTTTGGAACGGGATGGCACTAACCTCATTGCCCGAACCAAAGAGTGCGTATGGATTTTGTATATTGTAGTGCACTTCTCATCCTATTGGTCGACCAATTATATCTGGTAACAATAATTCCATCTCATGCCAATATACTCATTTTAAAAATCATTTACCTATTGTTTTTCAATGCATAAACATAAATCTATCTCATCTCATTTCAAAAGCATAAACAATACATAACATTTTCTCAAAAGTTCTACATTTGCAAAATCACAATTCTATCTCATGGGATCATATAAATAATTAAATCATTTCTCAAAACATGCATAAAACAGTAGGTTTACATCTATCTTCAAAACATGAGCATGACCATAAAAATCAATGGGATAAAAATCGAGAAACGAGAGCGAAACATCTCAAACTTACTTTCGGGCTTAGATTAGTGTTTCAAACTCAATCTAAACCCCCAAACCTTGCTATCAAGTCTTTGAAAGGCTTTAAAACAAATTCCACTAATCGACAACGCCTCGCTTGCTTTGCCGAAGCGAAATCAAGCTCTTAAAGCTCCCGAAACTTTACCGATTGATTCCAATACGTTCTCCCATGTTTATACCACACAAGAAAATAGGATTAATGCATCTCAATGCATTAAAATCACCAGCAACTAAAGCCACCATGTTGCTCTGCCAAAAAACACCAAAACGTCTATCCAAAACAACCGAAAACACCTTCGATCACTCTACAAACTCAACCCAGCCAAAACCTAACACTTTCATCCACTTTTAATCTTCAATTAACATCCAAAAACAATCTAATTTCATGCTTTTATCTCCAACAACACCAGAACCACAATATAATCACAAAACCCCAAATCTAGCAACCTAACAACTAGAGATCCAACTCATTTCGGGATTACTATGATAAAACCTTTATTTCAACATCATTTAATATCCAAATCATGATTAAAATCAATCTCAAATCAATCAAAACATTAGCATTACGAAAATCTTGAGAAATCATCTTTTAAAGCTTGATCTCACCATTTTTATCAAATAGATTATAAATCTTTATCATTAAACACAATTAGAGAGTCAAAGACTTGGGAATGTCATTAAAGAACCTTCATTAGAGGAGAGAAAAGAAAGATCACCTCCAACACAAGCTTTTCCCCTTGATTGCAATGATTAGAAGAAATCCTTCAAGAAATTCATAGCTAGTTGATGTAGAAATCCATGAGAATCATTTAGAAATCAAAAGTGGATGAAAAGAGATAAATTTCTGGAGATTTTAGTGATGAAAAGATAGTTTGGCTTATAGGAAAGTTGAGAGAAAAGTTTAGGAGAAAAGTAGTTACGTAAGAAAATGTTTTAACCTTTTAAAATCTCTTTTATTAAAACTAATTTAATAAATCATTTATTTAAATATTTTAAAAACATAAAATCAAGGGAAAAGGCTGATAACACCTTGGTGTAATAGCTCCCTAAAGATTCTAAATTTTTGTCCTCTTCCATTTAGTCATTAAAATGTATTTTGCAATTTTTACAATTTAGTCACCATTTTCAAAATACCAATTAAATCGATCCAATTTTATCAAATTGAACTCTCCATGTAACACCCCAAAATCCGGTCTAGTCGGAATTAAGTTCCGGTGATCGGAAATTTCACATCGATAAGGTCTAAATATTGTAACGGCTATCTAATTATTGATATTGGACTCTATATGAGCTAAAATATTGTCTTTGGACTCTATCAAATAATATTGAAACCTATATAGTGGCTAATTTGAGAAAAATGCAAGTTGAAGGGCAAAACTATAGTACAATGAGAGTTGAGGGACTAATATTGCGATTAGCCCCTCCACAATTATATTTTCACCTACGTGGATCAATTTGTGAGCTTTCCTTCAATTGAACGAAAGCTACCGGTTAAGAATTCACAATAAAAGAAAAGAATAGATAAGCAAAAAGGGAACAAGAGACTTACCCGAAATATTGAAAGCAAGCACCTCCTACTTCAGCACCTTCTTCCTTAAAGCATACAAGTCCAAAAACATAAACCAAACATGCCCAAGGTGTTTAACATCACCAACAAACCAAGAGTAGAAATCCCACCCATTGCCTCTTATTACACTAAAGTAAAACCACATACATTGCTTAGCCAAATACTTGGATTTCCCCTTGCTTTCTTGCTGCCTCTAATGATCAATTCTCTGCATTGATGAAACAAATGAGCGTAAGCATAAAGCTTAGTGAGGACCGCTAAAATCAAACATTCATCAATGCATTTTGTAAAACCAAAACATCATCATGTGCCAACATATGCCTTTCTTTAAAACATGCTCTTTAAAGCAGCAATGCACTTTTAAAACCACATGCTCATAGCATCATTAAAATAATAGCAAAATCCTTTGTTCATGCTTAAACCAAGCATCACATGCATTCTAGCATAATCCCCAAGCATCGCATGCTTAATTCATTTCTTAACATCATTATATTGGCTCGTAAGTGATCATTAACAAATCATATCAAAACCATCACAATTGATGCAATTAGATACGCGGATTAAGAGTGTTGTCCCACACGCTTCATACACACTACCAGACTACACAAGGTGGAGATTAATGGCGGAATCACAACCCCTCAATACCCGTGATGGAGATTAATGGCACAATCACAACCCCTCAACATCACTCATCGGTAGTTGTATAATTCCACTAACGAGAGTACGGGACACAAACCACAAGACTCGCACACGGGATTAAACCATTCATCGTTGTGATCTTAGCCTCAATCATTAGGGTACTTGGATGGAGATTACGGAACAATCACAACCCCTCGACATCCAAGGTGACTTTATTCACGGTGCACCCAATCCTATAACCGGCTAACTATATCCGATTAAAGTAACCAAAAACTATTTCCATCACTTGCCAATATAATCATTTAACATCATTATTCCATTGTTTTACAAGCATAAATCACAATGCCATTTTCACAAGCATAAACATGCTTAAACCAAATGCATTAATCACATAAATCCAAGGATCACTTACCATGTGCATCCTTAACAAAATGGCATTAAAACCAGCATCATCAATGCTCAAAACATGCTTTAAAACAGTAATCAATTCACATTTAATTCAAGTACATTTCCAAGAAAAACATAGCACATTCCGAGAGAGACTTTCGATTTACTTACTCTTGAGCTTAGCTAAGTGTTTCAATCTTACACTAAGCTCCCAACACCAAGCTCAAAGCGTTACAAAGCTGGAAAATCCATTTCCACTCATTGATACGCGAAACCTCGCTCGTCGACGGGAAGATCACCCTTCCGAAACCTCCAAAAATGCTTCACTTGCTTCAAGATCAAGATCCACTGTTTTTAGAGCATCACAATAGAGATTCAAATGCATTAAAATGCATTTCAACACCAGCAACTAAACACAAACTCGTTGCTCACCAAAACTACACCAATTTACCCATTTGAAACAACCGAAAACTCAATCAATTGCTTCCTCAACCAAGCCCAGCCAACATACATCACTTCCAACCATTATTAATCATCAAAACACATCTAAAAACAACCTAAACCCTTTCTTATACCTCCGGCAAGCATAACACCATCAAATCACCACAAAAACCCAACTAAAACCATCAAGAAACTCAAGGATCTCAAGGATTTTGGGATCTATATTATCAAAACTCTTTTTCAACATAATAATCATCTCAAAACTTATTTAAAGTCAATCCAAAATAGAGCTCATCATAAACACTCCGAAAATCAAGATTTAAACCATGATTTTGCAAGATTTTGATCTTAAATCAAAACTATAAACAAAACTCGGTCAAAAACAACATTTAGGAGTCAAAGATCTTGGGAATTTCAATAAAGAACCTAGATCGAAGGTTGAGAACAGGATTTACCTCCAATCCTTGCCTTCCTTAAGGATTGACAAGTTTTTGCTTCACAAAACTTGAAGAACTTGAAGAGATTTCTTGGAAATGATTTAGGAATCAAAGAGAGAATGTTTGGGAGAAAAGAAATCTGGAGAAAGAGTGGAGAAAATGAAATTTGCTGAAATGAGAGTTAGTTACGTCAAAAACTTCTCATTTTTCTATTTTAGCAATTTAATAAAATAAAATCCTTTTTATTTTAATCATCTAAAAATCCTTTTAAAACACATGTCAATTTAAGGAAGGTAATTGCACTAAAGCTCCCTAAAGATTCTAAGATTTTTGACTCCTCTTTTGAAATTGCATTTTTCCACAGTTTTGAAATTTTACGTCTTGGTCACCACCCAAAATGTACAACTTCCAAAACTCTTTTTGTAAAATTGATTCGACCAACCTTTTAAACATGATTTTAGAGAATTTTAGCACTTCTTGTCATATTATTATCATTTCCCGATCCTTGATTTCCCTAAACCATCTAATACGATTCGAATCATTTCCAACCGGTCCGATCCGATGTCTAAAACATCTAGGCCCAAAACCAGGGAGTTACAACTCTCCCCCCACTTAGGAAATTTCGTCCTCAAAATTTTACTTGAAGGAAAAAGGCGCGGAAACTGCTTCAGCATGTCCGCTTTGCTTTCCAAGTGGCCTCCTCAACACCCCGATGTCGCCACAACACCTTCACAAGCTCTATCGTCTTACCACGAAGAACTTTACTGTTTGAATCCAGGATCTTCATCGGTTCCTCGTCATAAGACAAATCTGGATTCAACTCTATTTCCTCAACCGACATTACATGCGTAGATCCAATTTGTACCTCCGCAACATCGAGACATGAAACACATCATGAATCTATTCCAACTCGGGAGGCAACCTACACCGATAAGCCACAGGACCAATACGCTCCACAGCCTCATAAGGTCCAATAAACCTCGGGCTAAGCTTACCCTTATGCCCAAATCTCATCACCTTCTTCCAAGGTGATTCTTTCAAGAACACATGTTCGCCAACCGCGAACTCAATCTCCTTACGCTTCAGATCCGCGTAAGACTTTTGTCGATCCGATGCTGCCTTCAAACGCTCACAAATGAGCTTCACCTTCTCGGTGGTTCCTTTCAACATAGCCGACATCGAAACCAACTTCTACCCCGTCTCTGCCCAACAAAGAGGTGTTCTACACTTTCTCTCATACAAAGCCTCATATGGAGCCATTTGAATGCTTGTCTGATAACTATTGTTATAAGCAAACTCAACCAACAACAGATGTTTCTCCAAAGAACCCTAAAAATCAATAACGCAACATCTCAACATATCCTCAAGCACCTAGATAACACGTTCTGACTGTCCATCCATCTGAGGATGATAAGAAGTACTGAAATTCAACTGTGTACTCAAGGCTTGATGCAAACATTCCCAAAACCATAGTGTAAACCTCGGATCTCTATCTGACACTACAGATTTCGGCACACCATGTAGTCGCACAATCTCAGCAATGTATAGCTCTACCAGCTTATCCAAGGTATACGTAGTATGCACATGCAAGAAATGTGCACACTTAGTAAGGTGATCAACAATCACCCAAACTGAATTCTTCTTGGATGGTGACAACAACAATCGAGACACAAAATCCATGGTAATCTTTTCTCATTTCCATTTTAGGATTCTCAAAGATTGCAACAACCTAGAAGGTACTTGATGTTCAGCCTTCACTACCAGGGTGCATAGCGAAAGGACTACTACGAGATTCATTCAGAATAGTGCGCCTCAACTCAGCATCACCCGTCACCACTATCCGACTCCCAAAACATAGAACACCATCATCATTGAAACTAAAATCTGAAGGCTTGCCATCTGCAATATCCTTAACGTAAGGATCAAGAGAATCATCAAGCAACTGATTATCCTTGATCACCTGTGTAACACCCCAATTTTGGGCTTGGAAGTTAGGGTCTGAACCGGACCGGTCTGATTTTCAGTTTGAATATAAAAGGTGGTTTTAGGGAAAGCCTAGTTCGTGATGCATTAAAAATATGGAAAAATATCTAAAAATCCTCTTTTAATATATATATAAGAGAGTGGTGAAATCAATTTTGTAAAATAATGCTTGGAAGTATGACATTTCGAATTAGTGGCTAAAATGTAATTTTTGAAAAGTTTGTGATTGTTTTGTAAGGATTGAAACTTTGAATCTTTAAGGAGCTAATTTACCCAAGGAAGGATTTCTCCAGATTTTTCTTAATTTTAATGACTCATTTAATGTTTAATTAAATTAAAAGAAAAGAGGGAAACCATATTTTAGTTTTCATAACCAACTTTTGCTAAAACTTTCTCATCTCTTTTCTCTCAAAATTCCCTCAGCCAAACACATTTCCACAGCAACTTTTCTTTTGATTTTCACACTAAAAGATGAGATTTCAATCCTCAAATGATTCCTAATCATTTCTACATCAAATCCTCTTCATTTGCTTATTGAATTTTCAAGGATTTTGGCTCTAATCAAGGAGAAATCCACATTTAGAGGTAAGGATGTCCTTCTCCTCTAAATACTCAGTTCTTTACTGAAATTCCCAAGTTCTCAATCCTTAAATTGAGTTTTATTAAAGGTTTCAATGTTGTGATCTTGATTTTGGCTTAAAATTCAAGATTTGGATTTAATTTGGAAGAAATTCGTATTGGATTTTTGGGCTATGTTTTGAGATGTCTTTTTAATGCATTTTGAATGTTTAAATGATGTGAAATGGAGGTTTAATCAATGCAATCCCGAATAGGTTGATTTTCCTAAGTTTTTACTTGTGAAAATTGTGGTTTTTGGGGTGATTTTGGTGTTCTGTTGTAGCTAGAGGTATAAGGACGTGATTAGGTCCTTTTTGGATGTTATTTGATGTCTAAGAATGTTTAGAAGTGATGGATCTTGGCTGGGTAATGTTGTGGAAGTGTTTGGATGTGATTTCGGTTGTGTATGGTAGCCGAAATGTGAGTTTTGGTGAGAGCATCGAGTTTAGGTGTTATGGCTGAAGATTTTAATGCATGATGATGCATTAATCCTCTGCTTTGATGTGTTTAAAATAGGGGAGACATCTTCGGATCCTTGTGGTGTTGATCCGGAGGCTTGATCGGCGTTTCGGCAAGCTTGCGAAACAGAATTTGGTGAGTGAAGTTTGGTTTTCAGCTTTGAAACCAATGTTTGAAGGTTTGGGAGCTTAGTTTAAGTCTAAACAACTTAACTAAGCTCAAGAGTAAGTTTTCGGAGAAACTCTCTCTTTGATGAACCAAGGAATGGTTGGATGCAATGTGTTTAATTTGCATGTTTAATTTCTGTTTTGAAAGCATGTTTTAGCATGATTAATGTTGGTTTTGAAAGCCATGTGTTGAAGGATGCTCATGGTAAGAGATCCTTGGTTTGACATTGAAAAATGTGGTTATGATGCATAGTGATGCATGATTGTTTAATGGCTTTGATTAATGCTTTAAAACAGTGGATTGTTGATGGTAAATGATATATATTGGCAAGTGATGTGTTGGTTTAAAAGTTCTTGAATCGGATATAGTTAGCCGACTATAGGATTGGGTGCACCGTGAATAAAGTCGCCTTGGATGTTGAGGGGTTGTAATGGTACCGTAAACTCCATCCAAGTACACTAACGAGATGTCTAAGATCATAATGGTGGTTAAAATGCCATGTGAGGATCTTGTGTGTGTGTCCCGTGTTCTCGTTAGTGATGTTATACAACTACCAATGAGTGATGTGGAGGGGTTGTGATTGTACTGTTAAACTCCATCACGGGTGTTGAGGGGTTGTGATTGTACCGGTAAACTCCACCCTGAGTGTTTGGTAGTGTGTATGAAGCATATGGGACAACGCTTGTGATCCGCGTATCCGATTGTGTTTTGTCTTGAAAAACGGTTATGGTATCACTTGAAAGCCAATATGACATGTTGATGTTAATGAAGCATGAGATGCTTGTTGTATATGCATTGTTGCATGAGAAATGATATTCATGAGTTTAAAGGCCTTTGAAAGGTGTTTTATGAAATGTATTATTGTGTTGTTTCTTTAGAGCATGCCTCACTAAGAAATTGTGCTTACGCTCTCTTTCTTGAACCAATGATGCAGAGAATTGAAGTGCTTTAAGGGCAGCAAGGAGGCTAAGAATCCAAGGGAAGGCTAAGCTCATGTATGGTGACTATTTTTACAACATTATTAGCTTTTGGTATTTGGCAATGGGAACCTAGGTGGTGTTTTTGGGAGATGTTTTGGACTCCCTAAGTTTGGCATGATGCCTATGATGTTTTGGATATGTAATTGGCCATTTTGGTGTTTGCTTTGTTGGTTTGATGTTGGGTTGGTTTTTAGTAATAGGTTGCATGCCTATAGTTTGAGGTTTTTCCTAATTGATGCCATGAATATGTTTTGTTGATGCAAATATGTCCCTTTAATGTATGATGATTTGTTGGCATGATTAGGAGGTCATAGGGATGTGTTTGAATGGTCGATTGTATGTTAAACCAGAAAATTCTGCACTTTCTGGGCAGCCTGTATTGGAACGGGCACTACCGTTTCGAAACAGGGGCCTGTAATGGCCCTTGTGTATCGAAACGGGTAGAGGCCGTTCCGAAACACTTTTGCTACTGCCAAGCCCTGTTTCGGAACAGGTTTCGAAATAGTCCCGCGTTTCGGAACGGTCAACCCCCGTTCCGAAACACTTGACCGTTGGCACTGATTTGTATGGCTTATGGTTTGCAAGCTTTACGTTTTAGTCCTGGATTTTGTATAAGCAATTGCTTGAGTTTGGAATGTTCGTTTAAGATGAAATTTGATAGGGAAGCATGTAATATGATTAATTTGATATTGGTAACCTTGAATTTGGTTAAGTCCCTCATCTTTCCAGAATTTACATTTTGGTCCCTAAATTTGTATGCCGTGCAATTAAGTCCCTTGTTGCTTTCCGATTGCTGTGATTTTCAAGTATGTTTTTCCCA
Organism: Hibiscus tridactylites; assembly: GCA_958450335.1. Taxonomy (NCBI): domain Eukaryota; kingdom Viridiplantae; phylum Streptophyta; class Magnoliopsida; order Malvales; family Malvaceae; genus Hibiscus; species Hibiscus tridactylites. Next base: position 56,947,857 of record OY288267.1, on the reverse strand, counting down.
AGAGTACGTTTAGGGTTAATGAGCATCTAGATAAGATTAAAAGGAAAAAAAGGGTCGCTAATCAAGGTTAACTTTCGGGTTGACTTTGGTTTTCCCCGTGTAATCTTCGTAGTTCGGGTCAACCGTCTAGGCCGGGCTAAGGGGGTTATATTTGGTGGTATCAGAGCTGATTTCTCGAGTAAACGGGAATGGTTATGTGGGTGATGTATGTATGAATGTATGATGTGCCTTGTGAGTGAAGTATGATGTGTGAATTGTAAAGTATGTTATAATTGTGATGTATGCTGAGTTGAAGCATGTTAGAGGGACCCATTGCCATACCAAAACTAATGAAATGATATGTTTTTATTTGAAAATGAGCTTGAGTACTTGGATTTCTTACCTTGCTGAACCTGATTATGTTTAATGCATTTGTGTTAGTGCATTGGTTAGTGAATGGGACCTCGTAGAGAGACGAGGATTAATACGCGAGCTATGGCTCGAAACAAGAAAGAAGAGAACGCTGATAATGTATTTGATTTACCTCCTCCTCCTGGTGGTGGACCGTCCGGCGGTGGTGGTGCTGGAGGTGATGGAGCTGGTGTTGGTGCTGGTGCTGGGGTCGCTGGACCTGAAGCTGGGCAGGGGCAAGCTGCTCCTGACATGACAGTGTTGATACAGGCTATTGCTGGAGCCTTTCAGGCGGCAGTAGCTGGAGCTCATGGAGCTGGGCATCAGGGAGATGCTAATGCTAGACTACCTTTGGAATGTTTGCGCAGTCTGGGAGGGACTGAGTTCAGAGGTTTGTCTGCGGAGGGTTCCGAGTCTTGGTTGGAAAGTACCAAGAGAATATTGGGACAGATGAACTGCAATGAGGTGCAGAAGCTAGGCTGTGTGGTATCGTTGTTGCATGATGATGCGTATACCTGGTGGACAACCGCTGTCTCCAGAATTGAGGAAGCTGATGTAACTTGGACGTTCTTTCTGAACGCGTTCAAGAGGAAGTATTTGGGTGTGCGATACCTGGATGAAAGAAAAGAGAGTTCATGTCCCTTACACAGGGAGCATGACGGTAGCTGAGTACGAGGTTAAGTTTGTCCGTCTCAATCAGTACGCACCTGAGCTTATTCCTGATGAGCGGGAAAGGTGTGAACGTTTCCGGTATGGTTTAGTGACGGATGTAAAGACCTATATGCTTGTAGCTGAGTACACTGATTTTGATGTGCTGGTCAGTAGAGCGAAGGATATTGAGCTGAATCTGGGTTTGTCCTCTAGGAGTGCTGGTTCTAGTGCGGGCAAGAGAGTGGCAGAGTATAGTTCCGGTGGTGGACGGAACAAGAGAGGACGTGATAGGAGGTATCAGTCTTCGGCTAGGCGTGGTGGTGGAGGGCAAGGTGCGCCTGTTCAGGGAGACAGGGCGAGAGCTGATCAGAACACATGTTGGGCGTGTGGATCGTGTGGTCATTTGAGGCGTGATTGTCCTCGGGCAGCGAGAGAGGTGCAAGCTCCTATTGTTGTAGCTGGTAATTTGTGCTGGAATTGTGGTTTGGCAGACCACATGAAGAGGGAGTGTCCTTTGTTGGCCGGTGGTGTTCAGGGACGTGCACCTGGTGTTGTTGCACCACAAAGAGGTCGTGGGCGCGGCCGTGGTAACTTCTAGCGCAGAGAGGATGGTGGAAGGAATGTTGTTCATGTGGTGGCTGTCCAGCCTGATGGTGGTGGCCAGGCTTGAGTGTATGCTCAGCGGGAGGGGAGGAATGACACGGATGTGATCGCGGGTACTTTCACTTTGCAATCTTTGTCATTACTTTCCTTGATTGATTCCGGATCTACACACTCATACATATTGCGTGAGCATGCTCAATTGCTTGGTTTGCCTGTTGAGTCTTTGGATGTTGGTATGTGTGTAACTAGTTCTTTTGGTGAGACCGTTGTGACACGGAAGCTGTATAGAAGGTGTCCTTTGGTTGTGCAAAACCATGTTTTTCATTTTGATCTTATGGAATTTCCTTTCTATGGTTTCAATGTAATCCTTGGTATGGATTGGCTTGTTGAACATCGAGTTGTGGTAGATTTTGAGAACAAGCGAGTTTCGTTGAAGCTTGCGGATGATTATGAGGTGGTGGTGGTTGGTGAGAATGTGAAGTTTCTTGCCAATGTGGTGTCTACATTGGAAGCAAGCTGAATGCTGAGGCAAGGTTGCGAAGCCTACCTAGCCTTCGTGATGAATCCTAGCTCTAAGGAGTTGCGAGTGCAAGATATCCGGACAGTACGAGAGTTTCCTGGAGTGTTCCCGGAGGAGTTACCTAGATTGCCTCCTAATCGTGTAGTGGAGTTTGGAATTGAGCTGTATGAAAACACAACTCCAGTATCCATTACTCCTTATCGAATGGCACCTAAGGAGTTGAAAGAGCTGAAGACGCAACTTCAAGAGTTGCTTGATCGTGGTTTCATTCGGCCGAGTGTGTCACCTTGGGGTGCACCGGTCTTGTTTGTGAAGAAAAAGGATGGCACTATGAGAATGTGCATCGATTACCGTCAACTGAACAAGTTGACTATCAAGAATCGGTATCCATTGCCGAGGATTGATGATCTTTTTGATCAATTTCGGGGAGCGGCCGTGTTCTCTAAAATTAACTTAAGGTCAGGGTATTACCAGTTGAAGGTGAAGGATGTGGATGTGCCAAAAACATCCTTCAGAACGAGGTATGGGCATTATGAGTTTCTTGTGATGTCGTTTGGTTTGACGAATGCTCCTGCAGCTTTTATGGACATGATGAATAGAGTGTTCCATGAATATTTGGATAAATTTGTTAAGGTGTTCATTGATGATATTCTCGTGTACTCTCGTACCGAGGAGGAGCATGAAGGGCATTTGAGGATTGTGTTGCAGGCTTTGTTGGAGAATCGGCTTTATGCTAAGCTGAGCAAGTGTGAGTTCTGGCTCAGGGAAGTTGTGTTCCTTGGTCATGTGGGTTCTGCTGAGGGGATTCGTGTTGATCCTCAGAAGATTGAGGCAGTGATGAATTGGAAGCCTCCTAAGTCTGTTCATGAAGTCTGTAGTTTCCTTGGTTTGGCGGGATACTATCGGAGGTTCGTGGATGGATTTTCTAAGATTGCTGCACCCTTGACGAAGTTGTTGCAGAAGGATGTTAAGTATGAGTGGACGGAAGCGAGACAACAGGCTTTTGAGAAGCTTAAGACAGCTTTGACGCAAGCTCCTATCTTGGTTCAACCTGAATCAGGGAAAGAGTTTGTGGTGTATAGTGACACATCCTACGTTGGTTTGGGGTGTGTGTTGATGCGAGAGGGTAAGGTGGTGGCTTATGCATCGTGCCAGTTGAAGGTGCATGAGCGCAATTATCCTACGCATGACATTGAGTTAGCTGCGGTGGTTTTTGCTTTGAAAATTTAGAGACATTACCTGTATGGTGAGAAGTGTACTATGTACACGGATCACAAGAGTTTGAAGTATCTGATGTCTCAGAAATAGTTGAATCTTAGGCAACGACGTTGAGTGGAGTTGCTTAAAGATTACGATTTGACGATCGAGTACCGTCCGGGTAAAGCCAATGTTGTAGCGGATGCCTTGAGTAGGAAAGTAGCAGTGGAGTTGAGGGCTATGTTTGCCAGTTTGAGCATTTCGCGTGATGGTGGTCTTGTGGCTGAATTGCAAGTGAAACCATTCTTGGTTCAGTTGATAAAGAATAAGCAGCTGTTGGATGATTCCTTGGTGCCGCATGTTCAGGATATTGCTGAAGATAGGCCATCAGATTTCTGCTTTAATGATGATAGAGTTTTATGTTTTGGGAGTCGAATAGTGGTGCCCAATGATGCTGAGTTGAGGCGTGCTATTCTGACTGAAGCTCATAGTAGTCCTTTTGCTATGCACCCTGGTAGTACTAAGATGTATCGTGATCTTAGAGATGAGTACTATTGGGTGGGTTTAAAGAAGGATGTTGTTGAGTATGTGAGCAAGTGCATGGTATGTCAGCGAGTTAAGGTTGAGCATCAGTTTCCTTCCGGGTTGTTGCAACCGTTGAGGATTCCTGAGTGGAAGTGGGAAAGGATTACCATGGACTTTGTGTCTGGTTTGTCTTTGTCACCATCGAAGAAGAATTTGGTGTGGGTGATTATGGATCGCCTTACGAAGTGTGCGCATTTCATACCTGTGCATACTACGTATACTTTGGACAGGCTTGTGGAGCTATACATTGCTGAGATTGTGCGGCTGCATGGTGTGCCAAAGTCTATAGTGTCGGATCGAGATCCGAGGTTTACATCGTGTTTCTAGGGGTGTTTACATCAGGCTTTGGGTACACGGCTGAATTTCAGTACTTCTTATCATCCACAATCGAATGGACAGCCTGAGCGTGTTATCCAAGTGTTGGAGGATATGTTGAGGTGATGTGTGATTGAGTTTCAAGGCTCTTGGGAGAAGCATTTGCCTTTGGTGGAGTTTTCTTATAACAATAGCTACCAGGCAAGTATTCAAATGGCACCTTATGAGGCTTTGTATGGGAGGAAATGCAGAACTCCTCTTTGTTGGGCTGAAACTGGTTAGAAGTTGGTTTCGATGCCATCTTTGTTGAAAGGAACCACCGAGAAGGTGAAGCTCATTTGTGAGCGATTGAAGGCAGCTTCAGATCGACAGAAGTCTTACGCGGATTTGAAGCGTAAGGAGATTGAGTATGCGGTGGGTGACCGTGTGTTTTTGAAAGTTTCGCCTTGGAAAAAGGTGATGAGGTTCGGCCGAAAGGGTAAGTTGAGCCCTAGGTACATTGGACCATACGAGGTGATTGAGCGTGTGGGTCCTGTTGCGTACAAGTTGAGATTGCCGCATGAGTTGGAAAAGATTCATGATGTGTTTCATGTTTCTATGCTTCGGAGGTATAGATCGGATCCTTCGCATGTTATGCATGTGGAGGAAGTGGAGTTGAATCCGAACTTGTCTTATGATGCGGAACCGGTGGAGATTCTGGATTCAGATAGTAAAGTTCTTCGAGGCAAGACCATTGATTTGGTAAAGGTGTTGTGGAAGCATCGTGGTGTTGAGGAAGTCACGTGGGAACGAAAGGATGACATGATGAAGCATTTTCCGTACATTTTTCCTCTAGGTAAATTTCGAGGACGAAATTTCTTAAGAGGGGGAGAGTTGTAACACCCCAATTTTGGGCTTGGAAGTTAGGGTCTGAACTGGACCGGTCTGATTTTCGGTTCGAATATAAAAGGTGATTTTAGGGAAAGCCTAGTTCGTGATGCATTAAAAATATGGAAAAATATCTAAAAATCCTCTTTTAATATATATAAGAGAGTGGTGAAATCAATTTTGCAAAATAAGGCTTGGAAGTATGACATTTCGAATTAGTGACTAAAATGTAATTTTTGAAAAGTTCGTGACTGTTTTGTAAGGATTGAAACTTTGAATCTTTAAGGAGCTAATTTACCCAAGGAAGGATTTCTCCAGATTTTTCTTAATTTTAATGACTCATTTAATGTTTAATTAAATTAAAAGAAAAGAGGGAAACCATATTTAAGTTTTCATAACCAACTTTTGCTAAAACTTTCTCATCTCTTTTCTCTCAAAATTCACTCAGCCAAACACATTTCCACAGCAGCTTTTCTTTTGATTTTCACACTAAAAGATGAGATTTCAATCCTCAAATGATTCCTAATCATTTCTACATCAAATCCTCTTCATTTGCTTATTGAATTTTCAAGGATTTTGGCTCTAATCAAGGAGAAATCCACATTTAGAGGTAAGGATGTCATTCTCCTCTAAATACTCAGTTCTTTACTGAAATTCCCAAGTTCTCAATCCTTAAATTGAGTTTTATTAAAGGTTTCAATGTTGTGATCTTGATTTTGGCTTAAAATTCAAGATTTGGATTTAATTTGGAAGAAATTCGTATTGGATGTTTGGGCTCTGTTTTGAGATGTCTTTTTAATGTATTTTGATTGTTTAAATGATGTGAAATGGAGGTTTAATCAATGAAATCCCGAATAGGTTGATTTTCCTAAGTTTTTACTTGTGAAATTGTGGTTTTTGGGGTGATTTTGGTGTTCTGTTGTAGCTGGAGGTATAAGGACGTGATTAGGTCCTTTTTGGATGTTATTTGATGTCTAAGAATGTTTAGAAGTGATGGATCTTGACTGGGTAATGTTGTGGAAGTGTTTGGATGTGATTTCGGTTGTGTTTGGTAGCCGAAATGTGAGTTTTGGTGAGAGCAGCGAGTTTAGGTGTTATGGCTGAAGATTTTAATGCATGATGATGCATTAATCCTCTGTTTGATGTGTTTAAAACAGGGGAGACATCTTCAGATCCTTGTGGTGTTGATCCGGAGGCTTGATCGGCGTTTCGGGAAGCTTGCGAAACGGAATTTGGTGAGTGAAGTTTGGTTTTCAGCTTTGAAACCAATGTTTGAAGGTTTGGGAGCTTAGTTTAAGTCTAAGCAACTTAACTAAGCTCAAGAGTAAGTTTTCGGAGAAACTTTCTCTTTGATGAACCAAGGAATGGTTGGATGCAATGTGTTTAATTTGCATGTTTAATTTCTGTTTTGAAAGCATGTTTTAGCATGATTAATGTTGGTTTTGAAAGCCATGTGTTGAAGGATGCTCAAGGTAAGAGATCCTTGGTTTGACATTGAAAAATATGGTTATGATGCATAGTGATGCATGATTGTTTAATGGCTTTGATTAATGCTTTAAAACAGTGGATTGTTGATGGTAAATGATGTATATTGGCAAGTGATGTGTTGGTTTAAAAGTACTTGAATCGGATATAGTTAGCCAGCTATAGGATTGGGTGCAACGTGAATAAAGTCGCCTTGGATGTTGAGGGTTGTAATGGTACCGTAAACTCCATCCAAGTACACTAACGAGATGTCTAAGATCATAATGGTGGTTAAAATGCCATGTGAGGATCTTGTGTGTGTGTCCCGTGTTCTCGTTAGTGATGTTATACAACTACCAATGAGTGATGTGGAGGGGTTGTGATTGTACCGTTAAACTCCATCACGGGTGTTGAGGGGTTGTGATTGTACCGGTAAACTCCACCTTGAGTGTTTGGTAGTGTGTATGAAGCGTATGGGACAACGCTTGTGATCCGCGTATCCGATTGTGTTTTGTCTTGAAAAACGGTTATGGTATCACTTGAAAGAAAATATGACATGTTGATGTTAATGAAGCATGAGATGATTGTTGTGTATGCATTGTTGCATGAGAAATGATATTCATGAGTTTAAAGGCCTTTGAAAGGTGTTTTATGAAATGTATTATTGTGTTGTTTCTATAGAGCATGCCTCACTAAGCAATTGTGCTTACGCTCTCTTTCTTGAACCAATAATGCAGAGAATTGAAGTGCTTTAAGGGCAGCAAGGAGGCTAAGAATCCAAGGGAAGGCTAAGCTCATGTATGGTGACTATTTTTACAACATTATTAGCTTTTGGTATTTGGCAATGGGAACCTAGGTGGTGTTTTTGGGAGATGTTTTGGACTCCCTAAGTTTGGCATGATGCCTATGATGTTTTGGATATGTAATTGGCCATTTTGGTGTTTGCTTTGTTGGTTTGATGTTGGGTTGGTTTTGAGTAATAGGTTGCATGCCTATAGTTTGAGGTTTTCCCTAATTGATGCCATGAATATGTTTTGTTGATGCAAATATGTCCCTTTAATGTATGATGATTTGTTGGCATGATTAGGAGGTCATATGGATGTGTTTGAATGGTCGATTGTATGTTAAACCAGAAAATTCTGCACTTTCTGGGCAGCCTGTATTGGAATGGGCACTACCGTTTCGAAACAGGGGCCTGTAATGGCCCTTGTGTATCGAAACGGGTAGAGGCCGTTCCGAAACACTTTTGCTACTGCCAAGCCCTGTTTCGGAACAGGTTTCGAAACGGTCCCGCGTTTCGGAACGGTCAACCCCCGTTCCGAAACACTTGACCGTTGGCACTGATTTGTATGGCTTATGGTTTGCAAGCTTTACGTTTTAGTCCTGGTTTTTGTATAAGCAATTGCTTGAGTTTGGAATGTTCGTTTAAGATGAAATTTGACAGGGAAGCATGTAATATGATTAATTTGATATTGGTAACCTTGAATTTGGTTAAGTCCCTCATCTTTCCAGAATTTACATTTTGGTCCCTAAATTTGTATGTCGTGCAATTGAGTCCCTTGTTGCTTTCCGATTGCTGTGATTTTCAGGTATGTTTTTCCCAAGAGTACGTTTAGGGTTAATGAGCATCTAGATAAGATTAAAAGGAAAAAAAGGGTCGTTAATCGAGGTTGACTTTCGGGTTGACTTTGGTTTTCCCCGTTTAATCTTCGTAGTTCGGGTCAACCGTCTAGGCCGGGCTAAGGGGGTTACAACCTGAATTAGGGATGCTTTCACCTGAAATTCAGCAACATGACCACCATCTCGCCATATGCTCAAGCGAGCAAACATCACCCTCAACTCCACAGCCACTTTCCTGCTCAAAGCATCAGCCACAACATTGGCCTTCCCTGGGTGATACTCGATCGATAGATCATAATCCTTAAGCAACTCCACCCATCGACGTTGTCTAAGATTCAACTCCTTCTGAGACATAAGATACTTCAAGATCTTATGATCCGTGAACACCACGCACTTCTCGCCATTTAGATGATGCCTCCAGATCTTCAAGGAAAACACAATAGCCGCCAGCTCAAGATCGTGAGTAGGGTAGTTACACTCATGCACCTTCAACTGCCTAGATGCATATGTCACTACTTTACCCTTCTGCATTAACACACAGCCCAAACCAACGTAGGACGCATCACTATAGACCACAAACTCCTTACCAGACTCAAGTTAAATCAGGATAGGAGCTTGCGTCAAAGCTTCCTTCAGCTTCTCAAAAGCTTTTTGCCTCGCATCTGTCCACTCAAAGCGAACATTCTTCGGCAACAACTTGGTCAAAGGTGTAGCAATCTTCGAGAAAACCTCGACAAACCTACAGTAATACCCAGCCAAGCCAAGAAAACTTCACACCTCCGTCACTGACTTAGGCACCTTCCAACTCATCACTGCCTCTACCTTATATGGATCAACACGAATACCCTCAGTCGATACCACATGTCCAAGGAAGACCACCTCCCTAATCCAAAACTCACACTTGCTCAGCTTAGCATACAACTGGTTCTCCAACAACACTTGCAAAACTATCCTTAAATGTCTATCATGATCCTCCTCGGTACGAGAGTACACAAAGATATCATCGATGAACACTACCACAAACTAGTCCAAGAACTCATGGAACACACGATTCATCATGTCCATGAAAGCAGCAAGCACGTTGGTCAAACCAAACGGAATCACTAGGAACTCATAATGCTCATACCTTGTCTGAAAAGCCGTCTTAGGTACGTCCACATCCTTCACCTTCAACTGGTAATACCCTGACCTCAAGTCAATCTTAGAAAACACTGAGGCTCTTCGAAACTGATCAAAGAGATCATCAATCCTTGGCAAGGGATACTTGTTCTTGATCGTCAACTTATTCAGTTGTCGGTAATCTATACACATCCGTATTGTCCCATCTTTCTTCTTTACAAACAACACCAGCGCTCCCCACGGTGATACACTCGGCCAGATGAACCCTCGATCAAGCAACTTCTGAAGTTGCATCTTCAACTCTTTCAACTCTTTAGGTGCCATGCGATAAGGAGCAATGGACACCAGAGTCGTATTCTCATACAACTCGATACCAAACTCAACTTCTGTGTTTGGCGGCAACCCATGCAATTCTTTCGGAAAAACACCTGGAAAATCACAAACGGATTTTATGTCCTGCACAAGTACCTCCTTTGTACCAGGATTCATCATGTATGCAAGATAAGCATCACAACCCATCCTTAGCATACGGCTTGCTTCCATAGCCGAAACCACATTGGACAAGAATTCACATTCTCGCCTATTATCACCACCTCATAATCATCAGCAAGCTTTAAGGTGACTCGCTTAACATCAAAGTCTACCACTACTCTATGCTTAAACAATCAATCCATACCAAGGAACACATCAAATCCATAAAAGGGTAACTCTATCAAATCCACAAGAAAAACATGACCCTGAACAGATAAGGGACACCTCCGATACAACTTTCTAGTGACTACAGTCTCACCAAAAGAACTAGTCACTTGCATTCCTACTTCAAGCAACTCAACAGGTATATCAAGCAAATGTGCATGTCACTCAAGATATAGGAATGTGTGGATCCAGAATCAATCAAAGCTAACAATGATAAAGACTGTAGAACAAAGGTACTTGCGATGACATTGGTGTTGTTGTGCTCCTCGCGCTGAGCAAAGACCCTCACAGGACCGCCTCACTCAAGCCGAACTGCTACGACGTGGGCGATACCATTCTGGCCCTCTTTCCTCCTCTAGAAGTTCCCTCAGCCGCGCCCACAGCCTCTCTGAGGTGCAGCCACAGCATGTGCACGTCTCTGGCTTCCACCGACCAGCAGAGGACACTCACGCCTCATATGATCTGCCGAACCGCAATTCCAGCATGAATTCCCTGTCACCACAATAGGAGCTTGTGTCTCTCTAGCCGCAAGTGGACAATCTCACCTCAGATGGTCCCTCGATCCACAAGTCCAGCACGTGTGCTGCTCAGATCTCACTCGGCCTCCCTAAGCCTGACCACCCCATCCTGGAGCACCTCGCCTCGCATCAGGATGATGTCTCCTATCACAGCCTCTTTTGTTCCGTCCACCTCTGGAACTATACTCAGATGCTCACTTACCAGAGCTAGAACCACCTCCACGAGATGACAGACCCAAGTTCTGCTCAATGTCCTTAGCTCGACATACAAGCACATCAAAATATGTGTAGTCTGTAGCTAACATATAGGTCTTTACTTCTTGCAACAGCCCATATCGAAAGCGATCACAATGATGCCCCTCACTCGGCACCAACTCAGGTGCATACTAGCTCAGACGTACAAACTGGACCTCGTACTCAGCCACAAAAAGACTTTCTTGAACAAGCGACATGAACTCAGGCTTTTTTCATCCAAGTATCTCACACCCAGATACTTTTTCTTAAAAGCACTTCTAAAGAACTCCCAATCCACCTCGTTGGATTCCATTCCAGCGATGATAGTCGTCCACCAACTATAAGCATCACCCTGGAGCAAAGAAACCGCGCATCCCAGCTTGCGCACATCATTGCATCCCATCTGATCCATAATACGGATCGTGCTAGCTAACTAGGCTTCTGACGCCTCAGGAGACATTCCATAGAACTCAACAGCTCTCAGACTCCTCGGCCTTTCCAAAGGCAAACCCACCTGCCCAGCTGCAGGTACCTGAACATGCGCTCCGGCTACCACGGCCTGAAACGCTCCGGTGATCGCCTCAACCAGCGGCACTAGATCACCCAAAACTGGACCAGCTTGTCCTTGTTGCTCTAGCTCTCCACCCCCAGGTGGTGGCGGAGGTGGAGGTAGGTTTCCACCAGGTGGAACCTCAGCCCCTTGGTTACTCTGATTACCCTGCTCAAGCAAAGGCACAATCATACTCGATCTAAGCCCTCTCCTCGGACCCATAGTGTTATTTTTAACAAGGCATAACAACAAAAACAAATCAAACCATGATTTAGGCCAGCCTCAAGCAAGGATCCAAGTTTACAAAAACATTTAAAACATTTAACTAGTGTAATAAGGCAATGGGCACCCTGATTTCCCTCAAACATAACATAGCACATAATAGCATATCATATTCATCATGCTTTACATCATCCGAAATCAGCACACATCCTTATCACATCATTATCATACAATCATATTTAACTCAAATATGATTCATAACTACCAAGCATGGCATAAACTCCAACATTCAACCAAAAACATGGTTTTTCAAATAACATGATATTTAACATTGAATCGAATATCAAAACATACCAATTTCACTTACTGTCATCCCCAATTCTTTCATAACATGGCTCTGATACCAACAAATCTAACCCACTTAGCCCGGCCTAGACGTCCGACCTGAACTAAGAAGATAACACGGGGAAAACCAAAGTCAACTTGTAAAAGTCAACCTCGATTAACAACCATTTTTTATCTTCTCTAGATGCACATTATTAACCTATATGTTCAGCAAAGCGATTAGGCGAAAACGGCACAGCGATTGGAGTTCGATTAGGGGTTCAATTGCTTAAAATACAACTTTATGGACTAAACTATAATTTCTAAGGATTACATAGACTTTTTAGATTTTAAAGTTACCAATCCATAACATGCCAACATGTCAAATTTCATCTCAACGGATCATCCAAACTCAACCAATTGATCATACAACATTCAGGGACCAAGATGCAACAATTCAAAACTTAAGAAGATTCCATTAACTGAAATTAACGTCCTCGTATCGGTACACCTCAGCCTGTATCGATACGCGGATTGACAGTAGCGAGTTTTGGGAAAAAGGTATCGATACACCCAAGCTCGTATCGATACGACCTTCAATATTTTTCCTAGGCGTATTGATACGCTGGCAAATCGTATCGGTACACCAAAGCTGAAAAGCTTGAATTTGACCTTAGTGTATCGATACTCCTCCCCAAGTATCGGTACACATACCAAACTTGCACTTTCAACAGCCATTTAAACACATTTAACTACATCAAAACATGGTTAAAACATACATACATGTTATAAACAACTTACCAAACACATAAGCATCAACAAACAAAATAACATAATCATCAAGCATATCAAATCATGGTGAAAATATTAGCTACTCAAGCATGCTTTGGAATATAAGCCATAGCATAGCAAAAACACTATAAGCAAGACCATAAACCAATTAGAGACCATTTGCAAGTCCAAAAACATAAACCAAACATGCCCAAAGTGTTTAACATCACAAACAAATCAAGAGTAGAAATCCCACCCATTGCCTCTTATTACACTAAAGTAAAACCACATACATTGCTTAGCCAAATACTTGGATTTCCCCTTGCTTTCTTGCTGCCTGTAATGCTCAATTCTCTACATTGATGAAACAAATGAGCGTAAGCATAAAGCTTAGTGAGGACTGCTAAAAACCAAAGATTCATCAATGCATTTTGTAAAACAAAAACATCATCATGTGCCAACATATGCCTTTCTTTAAAACATGCTTTTTAAAGCATCAATGCACTTTTAAAACCACATGCTCATAGCATCATTAAAATAAAAGCATGTAACACCCTTAGCCCGGCCTAGACGTCCGACCCGAACTAAGAAGATTACACGGGGAAAACCAAAGTCAACTCATGAAAGTTAATCTTGATTGACGACCCTTTTTTCTTTTTAACTTTTCTATATGCACATTATTAACCTATGTGAATAGAAAAACACTTTAGCGGAAGCAACACAGCGAACGGAGCTCATTTAGGGGTTCAATAGCATGCGATCATCTTTTAGGATCTAATTTGTAAATTTCTAGAAATTTAAGGACTTAACAAGTTTTTAAGTTGCCAATCCAAAATTAAACGTATAATATACCAACATGTCAAATTTCATCTTAAATGGATCAACCCAACTCTTTTAAATAAGCATTCAAGACTCAAGGACTAAAACGTATGAAACAGAAACCTAAAACAATTCAAATTCAACTCCAACGGTCGGGTGTTTCGAACCACAAGGCCCTGTATCGAAACGGCCGTTTCGAAACCAGGTTGATCGTTTCGATACTCGGGTGCGTTCCAAAACCCGTATTGAAACACCCCTTTCCAGTAGCAAATTGTTCCGGAACGTTCCTACCCGTTCTGAAACCTCAAGGCCATCTCAGGCCTCTGTTTCGAAATAGGTAAGGGCGTTCCGATACGCCTTGTGCTGCAACAACAGATTTTGGTGGTTTTTCACTCATAGACACCCCTGAAAACATTCCAGTTCATGCACATCCGAGGCTCCCTGGAACTGATCAAAGAGATCATCAATTCTAGGCAAGGGATATTTGTTCTTGATCGTCAACTTGTTCAGTTGCCGATAATCTATGCACATCTGCATTGTCCCATCTTTGTTCTTAACAAACAAGACCGGTGCACCTCAAGGTGACACACTCGGCCGGATGAACCCTCGGTCCAACAACTCCTGCAGTTGCGTTTTCAACTCTTTTAGCTCTTTAGGTGCCATGCGATAAGGAGCAATGGACACCAGAGTTGTATTCTCGTACAACTCGATACCAAACTCAACTTCCCGGTTTGGTGGCAATCCAGGCAATTCTTCTAGAAAGACAACAGGAAAATCGCGAACGGTTTGGATATCCTGCACACACACATCCTTGGTGCCGGGATTCATCACATATGCAAGATAAGCCTCACAACCCAACCTCATCATACGGTTTGCTTCCAAAACTGAAATCACACTCGACAAGAATTTCACATTCTCGCCTACTACCAAAACTTCATAATCATCGGCAAGCTTTAAGGTGACTCATTTGGCATCAAAGTCAACCACCGCTCTATGCTCAGACAACCAATCCATACCAAGGATTACATCGAAATCGTAGAAGGGTAACTCCATCAAATCCACAAGAAAAACATGACCTTGCACAAATAAAGGACATCTCCTATACAACTTCCTAGTGACTACAGTCTCACCAAAAGAACTAGTCACTTGCATTCCTACTTCAAGCAACTCAACAGGTATATCAAGCAAATGTGCATGCTCACTCAAGATATAAGAATGCGTAGATCCAGAATCAATCAAGGCCAGCAATGATAAAGACTGAAGAGCAAAGGTACCTGCGATAACATCAGTATCATTGCGCTCCTCACGCTGAGCATAAACCCTGGCAGGACCGCCTCCCTCAGGCCGAACTACAACCACATGAGCAACGCCTCTCTGACCCTCATCTCTCCTCTAGAAGTTCCCTCGGCCGCGCCCACGGCCTCTCTGAGGTGCAGCCACAGTATGTGCACGTCCTTGGCCTCCACTAGCTAACAAAGGACACTCTCGTCTCATGTAATCTGCCGAGCCACAATTCCAACATGAATTCCCTGTCACCACAACAGGAGCCTGAACCTCTCTAGCTGCGCGAGGACAATCTCGCCTCAGATGGTCCCTCGACCCACATGTCCAACATGTGTGCTGCTCAGACCTTACTCGGCCTCCTTGGACTTGACCACCTCAACCCGGAGTACCTCGCCTCCCCTCAGGTTGATGTCTCTTATCTCGACCTCTTTTGTTCTATCCACCCCCGGAACTATACTCAGCTGCTCTCTTCTTAGAGATAGAACCAAAACCTCGAGACGACAAACCCAAATTTTGTTCGACGTCTTTAGCTCGATATACAAGCACATCGAAGTCAGTATAATCTGCAACCAACATGTACGTCTTGACTTCCTTTACCAGCCCGTACCGGAAGCGATCACATCGGTGCCTCTCGCTAGGTATCAGCTCAGGGGCATACTGGCTCAGGCGTACAAACTGGACCTCGTACTCAGCCACAGAAAGATTGCCCTGAACTAGC
This sequence comes from Hibiscus tridactylites, assembly GCA_958450335.1. Classification (NCBI taxonomy): domain Eukaryota; kingdom Viridiplantae; phylum Streptophyta; class Magnoliopsida; order Malvales; family Malvaceae; genus Hibiscus; species Hibiscus tridactylites. Next base: position 56,932,390 of record OY288267.1, on the reverse strand, counting down.
GACATAAACTCACGTTTCTTCTCGTCCAAGTACCTCACCCCTAGATACTTCCTCTTCAAGGCACCTCTGAAAAACTCCCAATCAACCTCATTGGGTTCCAAACCAGCAGTGGTAGTCGTCCACCAGCTGTAGGCATCGCCTTGCAACAAAGAAACTGCGCATCCTAGCTTGCGCACATCGTTGCATCCCATTTGATCCATGATACGGATCGTACTCGCTAACCATGCCTCTGACGCCTCAAGAGACATTCCAAAGAACTCCACAGCTCCTAGGCTCCTCAACCTCTCCAATGGTAAGCCCACATGCCCAGCTGCAGAGGCTTGTACATGCGCTCCGGCAACAGCAGCCTGAAACGCCCCGGTGATCGTCTGAACCAATGGCATTAGATCACCAAACCCGGACCAGCAGGTCCTTGCTGCACCTGCTCCCCACCTCCAGGTGGTGGCGGAGGAGGTAGATTTCCACCATGAGGGACATTAGCCCCTTGCTCACCCTGGTCGCCCTGAGGCACTATTGTATTTGACCTCAGCTCTCTCCTCGGACCCATAGTGCTATTTTAAACAAAGCAAACCATTTAGGCCAGCTTCAAGTAAGGATCCAAGTTTACAAAAACATTTAATTAGTGTAATAAGGCAATGGGCACCCTGATTTCCCTCAACATAGTATAGCATACAATGAAACATCATGCTCAACATGCTTTCCATCATCCAAAATCAGCACATATCAACATTGCATCATCACCATACAATCATATTCATTTCACATATGATTTACATCCATTAAGCATAACATCAGCTCCAAAATTTACCCAAATTCATGATTTTCAAACAACATACGTTAATACATGTTAATTTCACATACCAACATCCCCAATTCATTCGAAACCTGGCTTTGATACCAACAAATGAAATCCCCTTAGCCCGGCCTAGACGTCCAACCCGAACTAAGAAGATTACACGGGGAAACCCAAAGTCAACTCGTGAAAGTCAACATTAATTGATGACCCTTTTTTTCTTTTTAAATTTTCTAGATGCACATTATTAACCTATGTGAATAGCAAAACACTTTAGCGGAAGGGACACAGTGAACGGAGCTCATTTAGAGGTACAATAGCATACAATCGTCTTTTACGGACTAATTTGTAAATTTCTAGAAATTTGAGGACTTAACAAGTTTTAATGTTACCAATCCAAAATTAAATGTATAATATACCAACATGTCAAATTTCATCTTAAATGGATCAACCCAACTCTTTTAAATAAGCATTCAAGACTAAAGGACTAAAACGTAAGAAACAGAACCTGAAACAATTCAAATTCAACTCCAATGGTCGGGTGTTCCGAAACACAAGGCCCTGTATCGAAACGGTCATTTCGAAACCAAGTTGACCGTTTCGATACTCGGGTGCGTTCTGAAACCTGTATCAAAACACCCATTTCTAGTAGCAAATCATTCCGGAACGTTCCTACCCGTTCTGAAACCTCATGGCCATTTCAGGCCTCTGTTCCGAAACAGGTAAGGGCGTTCCGATACGCCTTGCCCTGCAATAGCAGATTTTCCTGGTTTTACACTCACAGACACCCCTGAAAACATTCCAGTTCATGCCACAACATACATACAACATGTTTAAGCATCAAAGATCAACATTACCAAGTACGAGCTAAAACACAGCATCATTCAAGCAAGCATTAGATCTCTAGGCATGCTTCCTAGTCTTTAAAACCATTCAAAAGCTAAAAGCCACAATCATGCATCAATCAATCCTCAAAGATCAATTACAACTCAATATACTAAACCACATATGAACAAAGTAATAATCAACCAAAAGTAGAAATCCCACCCATTGCCTCTTATTACACCAAAGAAAACCCACATACTTTGCTAGACCAAAGTGCTTGGATTCCCCTTGCTTACCCGCTGCCCCAAATACCTAATTCTATGCATTGATGAAACAAATAAGCGTAAGCACAAAGCTTAGTGAGGATCGCTAAACAACATTCATCGATGCATTTCACACAAATGGCAAAACACTATTATCAACACATGCTTTCTCATAAAACATGCCCTTTCAAGACATCATTGCACTTTCTAAAACACATGTTCTTGCATCATTTTAAAACAGCAAATAAACCTTTGCTCATGCTTTACCAAGCATCACATGCTTTCTAGCATAATCACAAGCATCTCATGCTTAAACCATTAGTCATCATCATTATATTGGCTTACAAGTGATCATTTCTCAATCATATCAAAACCAACTCAAATGACACAGTCGGATACGCGGATTACAAGCGTTGTCCCACACGCTTCATACATACTACCGGACTGCACAAGGTGGAGTTACATGGCACAATCACAACCCCTCAACAGTCGTGATGGAGATTAATGGCACAATCACAACCCATCGCATCACTCATCGGTATTTGTATAATTCCACTAACGAGAGTAAGGGACACAACCACAAGATTCACACACGGGATTAAACCATTCACCGTTGTGATAGCATGCTCAACATGCTTTCCATCATCCAAAATCAGCACATATCAACATTGCATCATCACCATACAATCATATTCATTTCACATATGATTTACATCCATTAAGCATAGCATCAGCTCCAAAATTTACCCAAATTCATGATTTTCAAACAACATACGTTAATACATGTTAATTTCACATACCAACATCCCCAATTCTTTCGAAACCTGGCTTTGATACCAACAAATGTAATCCCCTTAGCCCGGCCTAGACGTCCAACCCGAACTAAGAAGATTACACGGGGAAACCCAAAGTCAACTCGTGAAAGTCAACCTTAATTGACGATCCTTTTTTTTCTTTTTAACTTTTCTAGATGCACATTATTAACCTATGTGAATAGCAAAACACTTTAGCGGAAGCGACATAGTGAACGGAGCTCATTTAGGGGTTCAATAGCATACAATCGTCTTTTAGGGACTAATTTGTAAATTTCTAGAAATTTGAGGACTTAACAAGTTTTAAAGTTACCAATCCAAAATTAAATGTATAATATACCAACATGTCAAATTTCATCTTAAATGGATCAACCCAACTCTTTTAAATAAGCATTCAAGACTCAAGGACTAAAACGTAAGAAACAGAACCTGAAACAATTCAAATTCAACTCCAATGGTCTGGTGTTCCGAAACACAAGGCCCTGTATCGAAACGGTCATTTCGAAACCAGGTTGACCGTTTCGATACTCGGGTGCGTTCTGAAACCTGTATCAAAACACCCATTTCCAGTAGCAAATCGTTCAGGAACGTTCCTACCCGTTCTGAAACCTCATGGCCATTTCAGGCCTCTGTTCCGAAACATGTAAGGGCATTCCGATACGCCTTGCCCTGCAATAGCAGATTTTTCTGGTTTTACACTCACAGACACCCCTGAAAACATTCCAGTTCATGCCACAACATACATACAACATGTTTAAGCATCAAAGATCAACATTACGAAGTACGAGCTAAAACACAACATCATTCAAGCAAGCATTAGATCTCTAGGCATGCTTCCTAGTCTTTAAAACCATTCAAAAGCTAAAAGCCACAATCATGCATCAATCAATCCTAAAAGGTCAATTACAACTCAACATACTAAACCACATATGAACAAAGTAATAATCAACCAAAAGTAGAAATCCCACCCATTGCCTCTTATTACACCAAAGAAAACCCACATACTTTGCTAGACCAAAGTGCTTGGATTCCCCTTGCTTACCCGCTGCCTCAAATGCCTAATTCTATGCATTGATGAAACAAATAAGCGTAAGCACAAAGCTTAGTGAGGATCGCTAAACAACATTCATCGATGCATTTCACACAAATGGCAAAACACTATTATCAACACATGCTTTCTCATAAAACATGCCCTTTCAAGACATCATTGCACTTTCTAAAACACATGCTCTTGCATCATTTTAAAACAGCAAATAAACCTTTGCTCATGCTTTACCAAGCATCACATGCTTTCTAGCATAATCACAAGCATCTCATGCTTAAACCATTAGTCATCATCACTATATTGGCTTACAAGTGATCATTTCTCAATCATATCAAAACCAACTCAAATGACACAGTCGGATACGCGGATTACAAGCGTTGTCCCACACGCTTCATACATACTACCGGACTGCACAAGGTGGAGTTACATGGCACAATCACAACCCCTCAACAGCCGTGATGGAGATTAATGGCACAATCACAACCCATCGCATCACTCATCGGTATTTGTATAATTCCACTAACGAGAGTAAGGGACACGACCACAAGATTCACACACGGGATTAAACCATTCACCGTTGTGATCTTAGCCTCAATCGTTAGGGTACTTTGATGGAGACTACAGCACAATAACAACCCCACGACATCCAAGGCGACTTTATTCACGGTGCACCCAATTCTATAGCCGGCTAACTATATCCGATTACAATAACCAAAAACCACTTTCATCACTTGCCAATATAATCATTTAACATCAATAATCCATTGTTTTACAAGCATAAATGCAATGCCATTTCTACAAGCATAACATGCTTAACATCATATGCATTTTCCATATAGAACCAAGGATCACTTACCTAGTGCATCCTTAACACAATGGCATTAAAATCCAGCATTACTCATGCTTCTAACATGCTTTAAAACAGTAATCAAAACCATAATTAACTCAAGTGCATTTTCATCAAAACATAGCACATTTCCGAGAGATACTTTTGAATCACTTACTCTTGAGCTTAGCTAAGTGTTTCAACCTTACACTAAGCTCCCAAGACCACGCTCAAAGCGTTATAAAGCTGGAAAATCCATTTCCACTCACTGATACATGAAGCCTTCCTCGCCGACACGAAAATTACTTTTCCAAAGCCTCCAACAACGCCTTGTTTGCTCGCGAATCAAGATCCCTTGTTTTCACAACATCAAAACAGAGATCTAAATGCATTAAAATGCATTTCAACACCAGCAACAATTCACAAACTCATTGCTCACCCAAACTACACCAATTTACCTATCCGAAAAAACCGAAAACTCAATCGATTGCTTCCTAAACCAAACCCAGCCAACATACATCACTTCCAATCCATTATAAACATCAAAACACATCTAATAAACAACCTAACCCATCCTTATACCTCCAACAAGCAAGATTCCACCATCTCACCTCAAAAAGTCACTTAAAGCTAACAAGAAACTCAAGGATCTCAAGGATTTCGGGATCTATGTTATCAAAACTTCATTTCAACATATTAACCAACTTAAAACTCAATTGAAATCAATCCACAATAGAGCTTAACAAAACAAATCCAAAAATTAAGATTTCAACCATATTTTTACGAGATTTTGATCTCCAATCAAAACTATAATGAAAACTCAACCAAAAACATTAATTAGAAGCCAAATATCTTAGGAATTTCAATAAAGAACTTTGATTAGAGGTTGAGAACGGTATTTACCTCCAATCCTTGCCTTCCTCAATGAATGACAAGTTTTCCTTAGCAAAATCTTGAAGAACTTGAAAGGGTTTCTTGAAAATTGTTTAAGAGATATTAAGGGAGTGTTTGGGAGAAAAGAATTCTGGAGAGAAATGAATGAAAATAGTGTTTGGTTGAAAATGAGGAGAAGATGGTAGTTACGTGATGGAATTTCACATTAACCACCAAATTAATTAATTAAAGGGTAAACTACTGTGCAGGTCCCTTATGTTTAACGAGTGTACAAAGTTAGTCACCACTTTTGAAAAGTGCATATTAGTAGTCCTTCACGTTTTCGATGTGTAAATAGTTAGTCACTCTGCCGTTAGACTCCGTTAGAGACTAACGGATTGCTGATGTGGCTGAGTTAATTTAATTAAATATACACGTGTTTTTCCACGTGGATTATTACGTGGAACTTTACAGGTCCCTTATATTGGGTATTTCTCCACCACCATGTCACCGCCGCCCTCTCCCTCCTCCTCTTCCTCCTCCTCATCTCTTTCTCCACCACCATGTCACCGCCGCCCTCTCCCTCCTCTTCCTCCTCCTCATCTCTTTCTCCACCACCATGTCACCATGTTACAGAGTAAAACAATCAGCAATTCCCCAAGTTGGTTGTTAGGCGAGAAAATAAAGGTCATAATTTTGGTTTTGAGTTTTGACTAACCAGGGCTAGAGATACGCCAACCGGCGATGGGGGGAATTGCCGCCGCTACTGGGCATCTCCAACATACGCTCATGTTCCAACTCGAACCCGAGATCCCTACACGCCTTCACTTCCTCCAAGTCCATACACAGCGGCCTCCGGCCTCCTTTCGGCCTTGTAATCACCACCAGTCCCGCCGCACTATTCCCTTCACTGTTTTTTTCCTTGCATGTCTTCTTGTATGGCTAGCCAAAGGGATAATAATAAACAAGGGAAAACCAGAGGGTCTGGGAATGGTAATGGGAGGTCTTCTTCTTCATGTGGGGCTGTTTTCACAAGGTGGCTTGTGGCGGTTCAGGAAGGGGAAGGGAAAGAGAGGGGGATTGAGTTGGTTGTTGGTGGGGAAGATGATGAGAGGAGGATGAGAAGTAGCCAAAGAAGACATGTTTTTGAAGATATTGAAATTAATGATTTTGTTAATGAAGAAGAAGAAGAAGAAGGTAGGGCGAGTATTTGTATACCACCTAAGAATGCTTTGTTGTTGATGAGATGTAGATCTGACCCTGTAAAAATGGCTGCCCTTGCTAATAAGTTCTGGGAAACTCCAATCCCTAAACCTGATTATGATGATGAAGAAGAAGAAAGTGAAGAGAAAGTGGAAACTGAAATGGAACATGAAGAAGCTAGTGAAGTTACTGAAATGCTGGTTTCTTGTGAAGCAAATGAAGAACAAGAAACCCCAGAAGCTGAATCTGTTTTGGTGAAGGATGAAAGTCCCGAACTTGTAGAAGAAACAAGTGTAGAATGCCAAGATCAAGAACATGAAAATGAAATGGAGGAAACCCAGCAAGAATCAACATTTAAAGAACAAATTTTGATTGAAGTTTCACTTGATATTGAAAAGCTACCTGTTGAAGAAGATGAATCCGCCATTGAAGAACTGCAACAAGCAGAAGCTGAAGTCGAAGCCGAAGAGGAAGAAAGGGAAGATCAAAATGAAGCTGAAGAGGAGGGTTTAAGTTCAACAATGGAGGAAGAAGAAAGTGAAAGATCCGAAGCTGAAAGCCCGGGAAACGAGTCAAAGGAGAGTGAAAGCGAAGAGAAGTTACTGCCAGATTGTTTACTGTTAATGGTGTGTGAGCCAAAGCTGTCAATGGAAGTATCCAAGGAGACTTGGGTTTGCAGTACGGATTTCATCAGATGGTTACCGGAGAAGAGAAAGCAACCCCTGGTCAAACAAAAGGACGGTGGAGATGAACCCAAGAGGGCGGCGGTGACATGGTTAGGGTTAGGGTTATATAAATTGGGGATTTTATAATGTTATGGGAAGGTTCCACGTAATAATCCACGTGGAAAAACACGTGTATATTGATTTAAATTAACTAAGCCACATCAGCAATCCGTTAGGTCTCTAACGGAGTCTAACGGCGGAGTGACTAACTCTTTACACATCGAAAACGTGAAGGACTACTAATATGCACTTTTCAAAAGTGGTGACTAACTCTGTACACTTGTAAAACATAAGGGACCTGCACAGTAGTTTACCCTTAATTAAAATAAAAAACCAATTAAAGCTATTTAATCAAAAGCCATTTTAAACACATGTCATATTAAGGAAAGGTTAAATTGCCATAAAGCCCCCTAAAGATTCTAAGAATTTGGCTTCTTCTTTAAAAATCACATTTTCCACAGTTTTGAAACTTTACAATTTGCCACTACTCGAAATGTCGTATTTCTAAAACTCTTTTTGTAAAATTTATTTGACCAACCTCTTAAACATATTTTTAGAGGATTTTAGCAATTTTTACCACATTTTTATCCTATCACGATCCTTGGTTTCCTTAAATCACCTTACGTGATTCGAACCGTTCTCGACCGGTCCGGTCCGATATCTAAAACATCTAGGCCCAAAACCAGGCCATTACACAGCAAAATCCTTTGCTCATACTTAAACCAAGCATCACATGCATTCTAGCATAATCCTCAAGCATCACATGCTTAATTCATTTCTTAACATCATTATATTGGCTCGCAAGTGATCATTAACAAACCATATCAAAACAATCACAATTGACGCAATCGGATACGCGGATTACAAGCATTGTCCCACACATTTCATACACACTACCAGACTACACAAGGTGGAGATTAATGGCACAATCACAACCCCTCAACATCACTCATCGGTAGTTGTATAATTCCACTAACGAGAGTACGTGACAAAAACCACAAGACTCACACACGGGATTAAACCATCCACCATTGTGATCTTAGCCTCAATCGTTAGGGTACATGGATGGAGATTACGACACAATTACAACCCCTCGACATCCAAGGCGACTTTAATCACGGTGCACCCAATCCTATAGCCGGCTAACTATATCCGATTAAAGTAATCAAAAACCATTTCCATCACTTGCCAATATAATCATTAACATCATTATTCCACTATTTTACAAGCATAAATCACAATGCCATTTTCACAAGCATAAACATGCTTAAACCAAATGCATTAATCACATAAATCCAAGGATCACTTACCATGTGCATCCTTAACTAAATGGCATTAAAATCAGCATCATCAATGCTCAAAACATGCTATAAAACAGTAATCAATCCACATTTAATTCAAGTGCATTTCCAACAAAAACATAGCACATTCCAAGAGAGACTTTCGATTTACTTATTCTTGAGCTTAGCTAAGTGTTTCAAACTTACATTAAGCTCCCAACACCATGCTCAAAGCATTACAAAGCTGGAAAATCCATTTCCACTCACTGATACGCAAAACCTCGCTCACCGACGCTAAGATCACCCTTCCGAAACCTCCAAAAATGCTTCGCTTGCTTCCAGATCAAGATCCCCTGTTTTTAGAGCATCACAACAGAGATCCAAATGCATCTCAACACTAGCAACTAAACACAAACTCGTTGCTCACCAAAACTACACCAATTTATCCATCCGAAACAATCGAAAACTCAATCGATTGCTTCCTAAACAAATCCCAGCCAACATACATCACTTCCAACCATTATTAAACATCAAAAGACATCTAAAAACAACCTAAACCCTTCCTTATACCTCCAGCAAGCATAACACCATCAAATCAACACAAAAACCCAACTAAAACCATCAAGAAACTCAAGGATCTCAAGGATTTTGGGATCTTTATTATCAAAATTCTTTTTCAACATAATAATAATCTCAAAACTTAATTAAAGTCAATCCAAAACAGAGCTCATCATAAACACTCTGAAAATCAAGATTTAAACCATGATTTTGCAAGATTTTGATCTTAAACCAAAATTATAAACAAAACTTAGCCAAAAACAACATTTAGGAGCCAAAGATCTTGGGAATTTCAATAAAGAACCTAGATTGAAGGTTGAGAACGGGATTTACCTCCAATCCTTGCCTTCCTTAAGGATTGACAAGTTTTTACTTCACAAAACTTGAAGAACTTGAAGAGATTTCTTGGAAATGATTTAGGAATCAAAGAGATGGTGTTTGGGAGAAAAGAAATCTTGAGAAAGAGTTGAGAAAATGAATTTTGCTGAAATGAGAGTTAGTTATGTCAAAAACTTCTCATTTTTCTATTTTAGCAATTTAATAAAATAAAATATTTTTTATTTTAATCATCTAAAAATCATTTTAAAACACATGTCAATTTAAGGAAGGTGTAATTGCACCAAATCTCCCTAAAGATTCTAAGATTTTTGACTCCTCTTTTGAAATTGCATTTTTCCACAGTTTTGAAACTTTACGTTTTGGTCACCACCCAAAATGTACCACTTTCAAAACTCTTTTTGTAAATTTTATTCGACCAACCTTTTAAACATGATTTTAAAGGATTTTAGCAATTTTTTCATATTTTTATCATTTCACGATCCTTGATTTCCCTAAACCCTCTAATACGATTCGAACCGTTTCCAATCAGTCTGATCCGATGTCTAAAACATCTAGGCCCAAAACCAGGGCATTACAACTATCATGCATTGTCATCGATATGGTTAGTGTTAATGAAATAGTGTAAAGAAATCATTGGATATTGATATTGACATTAACATTGAAACATGACATATTGTTAATCAAACACGTTTGCTAGTGATAATATTGAAGTTATTGGTCATTGAAATTCTCATTGATCATTGAATATGGATACGGACATTGAAATCTTGGATTTGAATGGACAATGGATACAATTGGCATGCCATAGAATCCATGAGCTCAGTGTACGGGTGGACTACAGTCCTAAGGCTACGACCTATATTGATTTGGCGAGGCGAAGGGATGTGTATTGATATTGGTCATATTGGCGAGGCGGAGGGATTAGACCATTCATTGATTTGGCTAGGCGTAGGAATTCGCGTATCCATTATCTTTATTCAATCCAAGGGTTAATGGTGAGATTACTATGTTAAACAGTGGATTTGGATGCATAAGTATTGACATTGACGAGCATGAGATCATATATAGATATATACTTCATACATTGATGTTCATGTTGTATTTGGCTACCTCACTAGGTAATGCATGCCTAATGTATTTCATCTCATGCATTTCAGGTTGAAGAATCGACCCCCTTTTGAAGATCGGAAAGTCGCGGTAGGACAAGTCACTACAAGCCAAGTAATGTAAATTGTCCTTAATAACTCCTAGAAAGTTGAGTAGTGGTTAAGGGTCTAAATATAACTTTTGGTTTAGCTATAACTTGGTAAAAATGACATATTAGGCTCATAAAGGTCAAAACCTAGTAAACATATTCATTTGATGATGAAATTTGGCATGCCAGTAGTTTATGATATTTAAAAGTTGTGTGTAAAGTTTCATTGCATTTGAACACCATTTGGCAGGTCAATTCGATTAAAAACCAGCAAAAATCTGTCATTACAGGTCAGGCCGTATCGATACAGGTGATGTCGTATCGAAACTGTTAGGCATAATTGGACTCTAAGAACAAAGCGTTTTGATACGGTCTAAGGCAGTATCGGAACATTTTGCTACTGGAATTCACTATTTCGATACGGGTCATTAGTGTACAAAAACGGGTCAAAGTCAAAGGGAGTCAACCCATACCGATACAGGGCTTTCCCGTACCGATACGGTTTAAAGGACAAGTCAACTTAAGTTGACCATCGATCACCTGTTTCAAAACGGCCTTAAGGTGCTTCTATACAAGGTTAGTTATGTTAGTTAAAAGGGCTGAAACAGAAGGTTACAATGTTCACAGTTTGGTCACTAAACTTTGAATGATTAAATTGAATGGGTAAATGAACTCCAAACTGTATGAAACTTTGCAGACCTATTAATAATGTATTGAATTTCATTGTAGTATAATCAATTACATTGAAGGACCTTTGATTTATCTAATTTGCAGTTTGGTCCTAAAAACTTGTAATAGTTTAGGATTAGTCCTAAATGATTAATTATTGCTTCATTAGAATTAACTGGACTAAGATGCATTGTGATAGTATGTTATTGTATATTATTATTTTAAATGTTGAGTATAAAAATGAAATTTTATTGTACTGTTCACTGTGTTGTTCATCGGTATCACCTTTCGACTCGGTTCTCGTCCAGACCGGGAAGGGGTGTTACACTCCAAAACCTTCAAAACATTATTTTAAGATTATAAAATATTTTTCCATATTTTATCTCCCTCAAAAGCCAATTATTTCAAATTAATCCTGGAACTAGCATAACTCGCTCGAATCGGTTCACCCGAACCTCTTAGCCAAACCCAGCTAACTCCTAAGCACAAAATCGGGGCATTACAACTCTCCCCCACTTAAGAAATTTCATCCTCGAAATTTTACATTATGGAAAAAGATAAGGAATCTGCTTCATCATGCCATCCTTCCTTTCCCACGTGGCTTCCTCTACACCACGATGTCGCCACAAGACCTTGACCAACTCAATGGTCTTACCACGAAAGACTTTGTTGTCCGAATCCAAGATCTCAATTGGTTTTTCATCATATGAAAAATCCGGATTCAACTCAATCTCCTCAACAACCATAACATGAGACGGATCCGATCTATATCTCCGAAGCATGGATACATGAAAAACATCATGTATCTTCTCCAACTCGGAAGGCAACCTCAACCTATAAGCAACGGGTCCAACACGTTCAAGCACCTCATATGGTCTAGTAAACCTTAGACTCAACTTGCCTTTCCGTCCAAATCTCATCACCTTTTTCCAAGGTGAAACCTTTAAAAACACCTTAACACCTACAGCATACTCAACCTCCTTATGCTTCAAATCCGCGTAAGACTTTTGACAATCCAAAGTCGCTTTCAATCGCTCACTAATAAGCTTTACTTTTTTCGTAGTGCCCTTTAGCACATTAGGCAAAGAAACAAACTTCTGCCCCACTTCCGCCCAACAAAGAGGTGTTCTACACTTTCTTCCATACAAAGCTTCATACGGAGCCATTTGAATACTCGTTTGATAACTGTTATTGTAAGAAAACTCCACCAAAGGTAACTGATTCTCCCAAGAACCTTGGAAATCAATGATGAAACACCTCAACATGTCGTCCAACACTTGGATAACCCGTTCAGGCTATCCATCTGTCTGCGGATGAAACGAAGTAGTAAAACTCAAACGCGTACCCAACGCTCGATGCAAACACTTCCAAAACCTCACAATGGAACGCGGACCTTGATCCGAAATAATGGACTTAGGCACCCCCATGCTACCTCACAATCTTAGAGATGTACAAATCTGCCAACTTATCTAACGTATACGTAGTATGCACCGCCAGAAAATGTGCACACTTTGTAAAACGATCAACAATCACCCAAATTGAGTTCTTCTTAGACTGTGTCAAAGGCAAACCCATCACGAAATCCATGGTGATTCTCTCTCATTTCCATTCTGGAATCTTCAATGGTTGCAACAATCCATAAGGAAATTGATGCTCAGCTTTAACACGTTGACAAACCATGCAGTTGCTAACAAAATCAGCAACATCCTTCTTTAAAAGAACCCAATAGTACTCATCCTTTAGCCCATGATACATCTTTGTAGTACCAAGATGCATGGCAAAAGGGCTACTATGCGCCTCAGTCAAAATAGTGCACCTCAACTCAATATCCTCAGGCACAACTATTCGACTCTTAAAGCACAAAACACCATCATCATTGAAACAAAAGTCTATTGGGTTTCTTTCTACGATGTTCTGAACATACGGTACCAACGAATCATCCAACAATTGATTTTCCTTAATCAACTCAACCAACGAGGGTTTCACTTGCAATTCAGCCACTAAACCACCATCTCGCGATATACTCAACCGAGCAAACATCGCCCTCAACTCTACAACCATATTTCTACTCAAGGCATTGGTTACAATATTAGCCTTCCTCGGATGGTACTCGATCGTCAAATCGTAATCTTTAAGCAACTCCAACCACCGTCGCTGCCTAAGATTCAACTTTTTTTGTGACAACGAGTACTTCAAATTTTTGTGGTCCGTGTACACCGTACACTTTTCACTATAAAGTTAGTACCTCCAAATCTTCAAGGAAAACACCACCGCAGCTAACTCGATATTATGCGTAGGATAATTATGCTCATGCACCTTCAACTACCGAGATGCATAAGCTACCACTCTACCTTCTTGCATCAACACGCATCCTAAACCAACATAGGACGCATCACTATAAACCACAAACTCTTTACCCGATTCGGGCTAAATCAAGATAGGAGCTTGCGTCAACGTTTCCTTCAACTTCTAGAAAGCTTGTTGCCTAACCTCCGTCCATTCAAACTTAACATCCTTTTGCAACAACTTTGTTAAAGGAGCAGCAATCTTTGAAAACCCATCCACAAATCCTACGATAATATCCTGCCAAACCAAGGAAACCATGCACTTCGTGGACCGACTTAGGCGACTTCCAATTCATCATCGCTTCAACCTTTTGGGGATCGACCCGAATCCCTTTGACCGACACTACATGTCCAAGGAAAACAACTTCATTAAGCCAAAACTCGCACCTAGTCAACTTAGCATAAAGCTGATTTTCCAACAAAACTTGCAACACAATCCGAAAATGCTTATCATGATCCTCCTCGGTACGAGAGTACACAAGAATGTCATCGATAAACACAACAACAAACCTATCCAAAAACTCATGAAACACACGATTCATCATATACATGAATGCAACCAGTGCATTCATCAAACCAAAAGGCATCACCAAAAACTCATAATGCCCGTACCTTGTACGAAAAGCAGTCTTAGGCACATCTACATCATTTACCTTCAACTGGTAATATCTGAATCTCAGATCAATCTTGGAAAACACTGAAGCACCTCGAAACTGATAAAGAAGATCATCAATACTTGGCAAAGGATGCTTGTTCTTGATCGTTAACTTGTTCAGTTACCGATAATCTATACACATACGCATCGTGCCATCTTTGTTTTTCACAAACAAGACCAGTGCACAACAAGGTGAAGCACTAGGCCTAATGAAAACTCGATCAAGTAACTCCTGAAGTTGCATCTTCAACTATTTTGGTGCCATTCGATAGGGAGTAATTGACACTGGATTCGTATTTTCATACAACTCAATGCCAAAATCCACTTCTCTGTTTGGTGGCAAATCAGGCAACTCTTCCCGAAAAACACCCAAAAACTCAAATATTGTACGTATATCCTGTACTCGCGCATCCTTTGTGCCCAGATTCAGCACATAAGCTAGGAAAGCTTTACATCTCAAACGCATCAACCGACTCGCTTCAAAAGCTGAAACTACATTAGACAAGAACTTCACATTCTCGCCTACTATTACCACCTCATAATCATCAACAAGTTTCAACAAAACTCGCTTGGTCTCAAAATCAACCACAGCTCTATGCTCAGACAACCAATCCATACTAAGAATTACATCAAAATCATAGAAAGGCGATTTCATAAAATCAACCTCAAACACATGTCCTTGAACAGACAAAGGACACCTCCTATACAACTTCCTCGTATCAATTATCTCACCAAAAGAACTGGTTACACGCATACCAACATCTAACAACTCAATAGGTAAATCAAGCACTTGTGCATGCTCACGCAAAATGTATGAATGAGTAGAACCGGAATCAATCAAAGAAAGTAATGACAATGATTGCAAAGTAAAGGTACCTGCGATCACATTCATGTCACTCCTTCCCTCTCGGTGTGCATACACCCTAGACTGTCTACCTCTCTCAAGCTAAACAATAACAACATGAGCAACATTCCTCTGCCCATCATCTCTACGCTGAAAATTACCACAACCGCGCCTACGACCTCTTTGTGGCTCAACACCTTGCATAGGAGCTTGTCCATCTCTAACCGGTTGTAGACAGTCACGCTTCATATGTCCACGTGATCCACATTTCCAACACGTACCTATATTACCCCCAACATTCTCCCATGTGCCTCTTACCGCACTGGTTACACTCTAGAGTACGAATAAACACATTCTTTCCTTGTTGACCATGACCAAGATTACCACCACCGTGCCTTTGGATCAGGTTGATACCTCTTATCCTTGTGTTTCTTATAACAATCTCTACTAGCATCAAACTCAGCCGACCTCTTTCCGAAATTAGAACCACCCAAACAAGCAACCAAGCCTAAATTATGCTCGATGTCCTTAGCCCGAGTGACTAAGACATCAAACTCGGTGTAATCTGACGATAACATATATGTCTTGACATCCTTCACCAGCCCATAACAAAAACGTTCACATCTCTTTTGTTCATCAGGAACCAGTTCAGGAGCATACTGACTCAACCGAACAAATTGAACTTCATATTCGAAAACGGTCAAGTTTCCTTGCACCAAAGACATGAATTCTCGCTTCTTCTTATCAAGATAGCTAACACCCAGATACTTCCTCTTAAAAACAGCTCCAAAGAACTCCCAAGAAACATCGGCAGGTTCCAAACCCACAATGATGGTTACCCACCACGTGTAAGCATCTTTGTGAAGCAAGGATACAACACAAACCAACTTTTGCACATCATTGCAACCTATATGACCAAGAATCATTCAGGTACTCTCAAACCAAGCCTCAAAACCCTTCGGAGATAGACCTCGAAACTCAGTTCCACCCAAACTACGTAAACGCTCTAAAGGTAAACCAGCATTAGCACCAGGCTGAGGTGCAGCCACATGCATACCCGCTATCGCTGCTTGAAAAGCCCCGACTATAGCTTGAATCAACAGTTTCATATCAGCAGCAGCTTGCCCTTGCGCTGTCTGAGGTCCAACACCTCCATCGCTTGCTCGCGCACCAGCTCCATCACCATCAGGAGGAGGAGGAGGCGACAAATTCTCAACATCATTAACCTCTCAACCACATTATGCACATTGGCTCTAAGCTCTTGTCTCGGTCCCATTATCAAAAACGTTATGAATCTTTGAGCTAAAAATGCAACATTAAAAATAATCAGGCTAACCGAAGCAAGAATCCAAGGTGCTCAAGTTTACTTTCAAAACCAAAATCCTCTTTATATTAGTAACAATACGAAAATGGATACCCTTAACATCTCTTCCAATAGGACATAACAATCATAAATCATTTTATCATACACCGTGCATCACACACAAATCAAAATTACGGCCATTTCATAACATAATTATTCATTGTGCATAATATTCATTAAGAAATCAACCAAACAACAATAGCAAATCAACCTTACCTCCTAATTCTTTCTCAACTTGGCTCTGATACCACCAAATGTAACCCCCTCGACTCGGTTTGGGCAATAAACCGAACCGAACGGGTCACACGGGGAATATTGAAGTAAACCGAGAAGTTTACTCTAATAAACGACCCTAATTTTTTTCATTTTATCTTGTCTAGATTATCATTGTTATCCTATATAATAAACTTAGTAGAGGAATGACTTGCAACTCAAACATACAACGATTAGGGACTTAATTGCATGCAAACACATTTTAGGAACCATTTTGTAATTTAAACACATTACAGAGGCTTATACCATTTTTAAGTTACCAACCTTTAATTAGTCACATTACATGCCTCCCTATCAAATTTCAGCTCAAAAAAATCATCCAAGTTCATTCAATTGCATCCACAACATTTAGGAACTAAAACGTAAAGAAACAGAACTTCAAAAGATTCCAATAACCAGCTTAATAGTTGGGTGTTTCGATACAGGTTACCCTGTATTGAAACGCCTGTATCGGAATAGGGTCGAGTGGATCGAAACTCGATCTCGTATCGAAACAGCCTCAAGGGTGTTTCAGAATACGAGATTCTAGTAGCAAAACGTATTGAAACCCCCTTCCCCATTTCGAAACCCCTCAGCCATTTCAGACACATTGTTTCGGTATAGGCTTAGGTGTACCGAAACACCTGGGCCTGTAATGACATTTTTTTCTGGTTTTCACACTTTAATCCAAACAAACTCATTCCAACGTGCATACAACATATCTAAACATCAAACCTCAATCATACATGACAATTCCAACATTATAGCATGGCATTAAACATAAAGGAAATCTATAGGCATGCAACCTATGCAAAATAGCCACTCAAGAGTCAAAACTCAAACCAAAGCAAATACCAACAAGTAAAAGCCATTTACATGTCATTAAGGGCATCACTAACTTGCCACAACATAGGGAGTTCCAAAACACACACTCCCAAAATATAAAGGCATCCTCTCATTGCCGATTATTACTAATAGGTAAACATAAAACCATACTTGAGCAAAGTCTTACTCCTTGGTTCCCATCTTGCTTCTTCGCTGCCTCAAAGATGCTATTTCTCTGCATTGTTGGAAAAGAGAGCGTAAGCAATAATGCCTAGTGAGGGATGCTCAAAACAAACCAACAACAACAATGCATTTTAAAACCATTTCTCAAGTAGAAAACTCCATCTCATTATGCTCTTTCTATCTTATACTTGAAATAATTTTCAAAGCAAAACCACATCATTAAAACCACATGTACCATCAATCTCATACATTAACCCAAATGCATAATCTCAAAGCAAAGTTTACTCATGCTTGTTTCTCATAAACACTTCTCAAATCATATTCTCATATGCAAAACACAATGCATAAAATCATTTATAATAAAGGTACACGTGAATCTCATATATTGGCATTTTAGCAACATTACTCGGATATGTGTATAGCTTGATGGAATCTCACATCGTCAAGTCCTACCTCGGTGGAATCTCACATCACCGAACTCTCATGGCAATATCTCTCATCGCCACAAAGCTTGATGGAATCTCTCATCATCAACACCTACTGTGGTGGAATCTCTCATCACCACACTCTCACTTTGGAACGGGATCATATAAATTATAGTGCACTTCTCATCCTATTGGTTGACCAATTATATCTGGTAACAATAATCTCATCTCATGCCAATATACTCATTTTAAACATCATTTACCTATTGTTTTTCAATGCATAAACATAAATCTACCTCATCCCATTTCAAAATCATAAACAATGCATAGCATTTTCTCAACAAGTTCTATCTTTGCAAAATCACAATTCTATCTCAAGGGATCATATAAATCATTTCTCAAAACATGCATAAAATAGTAGGCTTATATCTATCTTTAAAACATGAGCATGATCATAAAAATCAATGGGATAAAAATCGAGAAACGAGAGCGAAACATCTCAAACTTACTTCTGGGCTTAGATTAGTGTTTCAAACTCAATCTAAACCCTCAAGCCTTGCTTTCAAGTCATTGAAAGGCTTTTAAACTAATTCCAATCACCGACAACACCTCGCTTGCTTTGCCGAAGTGAAATCAAGCTACTGGATCTCCATCGATTGCTTTCGAAACGTTCTCCCAAGTTTATACCACACAAGAACAGAGAATTAATGCATCTCAGTGCATTAAAATCACCAGCCAAAACTAACACTTCCATCCACTTTTAATCATCAATTAACGTCCAAAAACAATCTAATTTCATCCTTTTATCTCATGCAACACCAGAACCAGAATATAACCACAGAAACCCCAAATATAGCAACCTAACAACTAGAGATCCAACTCATTTCGGGATTAATATGATAAAAGCTTTATTTCAACATCATTTAACATCCAAATCATGATTAAAACCAATCTCAAATCAATCAAAAGAGTAGCATTACGAAAATCTTGAGAAACCATCTTTTAAAGCTTGATATCACCATTTTCATCAAATAGATTACATATCTTTATCATTAAACACAATTAGAGAGCCAAAGACTTGGGAATTTCACTAAAGAACCTTGATTAGAGGAGAGAAAAGAAAGATCACCTCTAACACAAGCTTTTCCCCTCGATTGCAATGATTTAGAAGAAATCCTTCAAGAAATCCATAGCTAGTTGATGTAGAAGTCCATGAGAATCATTTAGAAATCAAAAGTGGATGAAAAGAGATAAATCTCTAGAGATTTTAGTGATGAAAAGATAGTTTGGCTTATAGGAAAGTTGAGAGAAAAGTTTAGGAGAAAAGTAGTTACGTAAGAAAATGTTTTAGTCTTTTAAAATCTTTTTTATTAAAACTCATTTAATTAAATATTTTAAAAACAAAAAATAAAGGGAAAAGGTTGATAACACCTTGTTTTAATAGCTCCCTAAAGATTCTATGTTTTGTCCCTCTTCAATTTAGTCATTAAAATGTATTTTGCAATTTTTACAATTTAGTCACCGTTTTCAAAATTCCAATTAAATTAGTCCAATTTTATCAAATTTGAACTCTCCAAAACCTTAAAAACATTATTTTAAGATTATAAAACATTTTTCCATATTTTATCTCCCTCCAAAACCATTTATTTCAAATTAATCCGAAACTAGCATAACTCGCTCGAACCGATTCACCCGAACCTCTTAGCCGAAACTGGCTAACTCCTAAGCCCAAAATTGGGGCGTTACATACTTCTGTACTCAAAGAAAAGAAAACAATAAACCATCATTCATTAAGTACATAAAACAAGTACAAATAAATGCAAACCTTTATTCCTAGCTATCTCGAAATATTTCCACAAAGTTTCCCTTGCTTTAGCATCCAACTCCTCTCCTTCCAAAGTCGTACTGCCTTGATTCACCTTGGTTCACCAGCTATAAGCTTAAACCACCGTGGAAAAGGCTTCAAAGAAAAAGGAAAATGAAGGAAGTGGGTCGTACGGATATTCCCCTGTCGTTTATCACTCCTCAAAAAGGTCTTTTTATAGGCCAATCCACAAAAGACACATGTCCTTGACATAAAATTTGCGTCCAAATTCAATACACGATCTGTTACAACATATAGTACAATTGGCACTCTTATCCCTATCTTCATAAACTTCTAGACAGCCGGCAGCAACGACATCTCTGGCTGCAATAAGGAGATGGTTTTTACAACGACATTAGTGATGCAACGACAAAGCAGTAAAGATAACTGAGTTATAAAAGATACAAAAACTAAGGTTACAATGCAAAAATGTATGCATGAGACATCAATGTGGGAATAATTTAACCAATAAATGAGGAGGAAATACATGCTCTTTAGAGAGCTATCATACCACCAAACTTGGGTCTTTGCTTGTCCTCAAGAAAAATGATAAGCAGCAAGGTTAAGTATAGATTGATAAACATTCTAGCTACTTGTATCATCTCAACCACCAATGAATCAATTACATCTATATGATAGAATATTGTATTAAGAACTCAAAAGATGAATGAATAAACATGCAATTTCATCAATGCATAGCATCGTACCTCACATCACAGATTCTTTCTACCTAAACAACCATTATTTAATTCAACTATATAAACTTATAATTTTTTCTTTTCTTTCTTCTTTGTTTTCCTTTTTTATAAGTATCAAGAGATATCATCGAATGAATGCACCTTAAGATCCTAAAAAGTAAAATGTTGTGTAACGAACCCCTAAGGACTACTTCATTGCTTCAACACACACTTATGCAGCGATAGCCTTTGGCCAGATTCATTTTTCTTACGCTGTATTGGAATGTTCATCCTTAAGCTACTTTTATTATGCACCCACATTGGAGTGTTCTTTATTTACACATAATATGATCTATAAATATACATAACAACAACTGAACTAGGAAGATTCATCTAAAATCTAAGAGGTGATGCTAGGCATCCATTACTCAAGCAATTAAATTCATTCATCAACGAATCTAATAAAACATTCCATCATGTGTATCCAATCAAATCATTGACAATCAACAAGATTCAAGATTTAAGCATATCGAATGTCAGAAAAATTTTAAAGCACAAAATTAACCTTGCATTTGCTTTTAAATTTTTTTTTTTTTTGGAATGGGGTGCATTTTAGATCCCAAGTGTATACCACTAAACTTAAAGATTGCATTTGTCCCCAACGCAAAAATAGAACACAATGGCAAAGAAACAAATGCAATTACTAATTTACTATGCAAATACAATGACAATGTGTATTACAAAAATTAAAAATTACAACTACATGAAATGCATGCCTGCCAAAACTAAAAAAACAAACTAACTCAGTTACTACTCTGGTGTGGAGGAGGTGGCATGGTGTTTCTTCTTTCTCCTCTTCTTCTTCTTGAGCTACTTGTCCTTTGACTTTGATCGCTTGCGCTTTTTCTACTTTTGTTTTGGAGCCTTATCAGAATTTTTTGTTGGTTCTGGCTCCATTTCGGCATCATCGGCCGCTTAGAAGGTGGGAAGGAATATGTTCAATGGTTTAGTGTAATCTACAATAACAAGAAGATTCACCTCTTGTTCTTTCAAAGCTTCAGCGACTTTCTCCAGTCTAGCGGCATCTCGCTCCATGTTAGGTCCATCATTTATTGCATTCACATCATTTGATGCAATGGCATTTGCTGCAGGTGCAGCTTCTTCTTTCTCTTTATCTTTTTCTCTCTCTCGTCTTATGATTCATAAAAATCTTCCACAAGTACTTCTCCTTCGTTTAGTTCTTCAGGTATAGCAGGGGTGACAGTCTCATCAAATGCAATCTCTTGTGTTTCCTCAAGCGCGACATCAAACTTCTTGTTCAAGTCGGAGAGGCCTTCTTCAAATTTTTTGCTCTCGTCTGGCTCCTTTGGAATGCCTTCATCGTCATCCATTGATGGAATTTGCACTGGAGAAGGTTAATTGGCCCCTTGTTCTTTATCATTTTTTCTTTCTTCTGAAGTTTGGTTCCTTTTAGGTTGCACAGTCTCATGATAAGCGAGGGAAATGATAGAATCCCATTCTTCCTCTCAGCACATTCAACTATCTCCTTATGGATGATTGCGTCAACATCAATTTTTCTACCCTTCATGATAGAATGTATCAGACACATTCTTTGCAATGTCACCGTGGTGTTATGGGTAGATGACATTATCCTGCAATTCACAAAATGAAACCAAATTTTTGCATGGATATTTAAAAATTTCATGTGCATGGTGAAATTTCTGGCTTTGGTCCCTTGCCAAAATTCACCATCATTACATAGGTCCTTGACCAACAAGTTGAGCTTTGCAACATCCACATTTTTCGTAAACACTGTGTCCTCATCCTTGCTTACAAAAGTGTTGAACAAGCCCTTTATAGTTACAACACACCGGGGAATAGAGCTTTCGCGCACAAAAACTAAGTTCAGAGAATGTTCATGTAACATCCCGGAAAATGGGCTAGAAGATTTGAGCAAGTTACCGGTTTTAGATTGGAATTTTGGTTAGACTTTATTTAATTAATTAATTTCAAAAAATAATTTTGGTTGATTGAATTGGTTTCTAATAAATTTATCGTGACAAATATTTTTTAAAATATATTTAATGAGTTTATTAAAGGAAAGAAATTTAGTTTTGAGTAATTCTTAAATGAGTCGATTTAATATTAAATTAAATAGTGACTATTTTGTAATAGTTGTAAAACATTAGTGATAGCAATATTTTAAAGAGAATTAAAGTGATATTTTTCTTGGGGTTATTGAACCAATTATTAAATATATCTTTTTCCTCTCATTTTTTACAAAAGAAGATAACCGTTATTATTTTCTCAAAGAGGAGAAAAGCATATATAAGCTTTTCTCTCATTTTTTTTCTCTAGAATGCCAAACACACTTTAAATAACATTTTTCTTTTAGATTTTCATTTCTTTAACATCCTAAATGATTTCTTATCAACAATCTAGCAAGAGCTAGTAGTCTTCTTTCATTCTTATTGGAATTCACGTTCAAATGGAGGAAGAGGTTTTCAACATCCATTTTTCCTATCAATTCGGAAAGCTTTTGATCTTTTAAATGTTCCCTAATCGTTTTTAATTGATTATCTATCATCTCTATTGGAGTTTATGAATTAAAACGAATTTAATTTGATTTATTTAATTTTTAAATGATAAAGGAGTGATTGTGATTTGGTAGATAAAATTAAGATGTTTTAATTGAATTTAGAGTTAATTTTATGAGTAAGATGAAATCCAACATTAATTTTATTTAATTGAATTGGTTATGTTTAGATTTAGGTTCTTGAGTAGGGTGATGGGTAGAATATTTAATTTAATTATGGATCATATATTAACGTGCACTGATTATGTTCGATGAAATGATTGTAAGAATTATTAGAGCTGAAAATTATACAGTAAAGCAAAGGTGAACTGTGCGTGAACAGGGGCAGGGGTGCAGCTATTGCTCTTAAGGGAGTTGTGCCATGCGACTCGTGAAATGGTTGTGGGTAGTATTAGTAAACGACACTTATTTTAAGGATATCTGATGACCGCATAAATATTTTGTACAAAGTTTGTTATAAATTATGTACATAATTTGTTACCATTTTGTAAGAGAAAAAAATTTGTACCGAATTTTTTATTAAAAATTACCAAAGATCAACAAGGCTCAATTTTGTAAGAAATTTTGTACATACCTTATTTGGCATAAATGTACATATTTTCTTACAAGTTATGTGAGGATTTTTGTATGTACCAGACTTACTAAAAAATGTACATAGTTTATTACCACTTTGTAATAAAATAAGGTTTGCACTGAATTTCTTACCAAAGGTTGCCAAAGACCACAAAAAGGGCCCACGGTCTTGTAAGGATTTTTGTACATACCCTATTTGTTACAATAAAACATAATTTTTACAACTTTTGTAAGAATTTTTGTATGTACCAAACTTATTACTAAAATGTACACAGTTTGTTACCAATTTTTAATAAAATAAGGTTTGTACTGAATTTCTTACCAAAAATTTCCAAAGACCAAAAAGGCTTATGGTCTTGTAAGAATTTTTGTACATACCGTATTTATTACAGTAAAACATAATTTTTTAAAAGTTATGTAAGGATTTTTGTATGTACCGAACTTATTACCAAAATGTGCACAGTTTG
The DNA here is from genome assembly GCA_958450335.1 of Hibiscus tridactylites. Taxonomy (NCBI): domain Eukaryota; kingdom Viridiplantae; phylum Streptophyta; class Magnoliopsida; order Malvales; family Malvaceae; genus Hibiscus; species Hibiscus tridactylites. The sequence continues at coordinate 56,907,915 of OY288267.1, read as the reverse complement.
TTATCATTTTGTAATAAAATAAGGTTTATACTGAATTTCTTACCAAAGATTTCCAAAGACCAAAAGGGCTCATGGTCTTGTAAGGAATTTTGTACATACCCTATTTGTTACAATAAAACATAATTTCTTACAACTTATGTAAGGATTTTTGTATGTACCGAACTTACTACCAAAATGTACATTGCTTGTTATCACTTTGTAATAAAATAAGATTTGTACCGAATATCTTACCAAAGGTTTTCAAAGACCAAAATGGCTCATGGTCTTGTAAGGATTTTTGTACATACCCTATTTGGTACAAATGTAAATAATTTCTTAGAAGTTATGTAAGAATTTTTGTATGTACCAAACTTATTACCAAAATATACACAGTTTGTTACCACTTTATAATAAAATAAGGTTTGTACCGAATTTCTTACAAATGTTTCCAAAGACCAAAAGGGCTCATGGTCTTACAAATGTTTCCAAAGACCAAAAGGGCTCATGGTCTTTGTAACACCCATTTCCCGACTTGGTAGAGAACAGAATCGGACAGTGTTACCGAAAATTAAAACAAAAATCAGAGATATAAGTCTTATACTTTTTAATCGATATTTTAATGTCAAAATATATCATTTATAACATTTTACGTCAAACTAACATACCATTTTAAGCTTTATAAAGTATAGTATTTACAAACATAACAAAAGCATCATTATCAACTAGTTTAATTACTTAGCCACCATTCTAGGAGTTCATGGAGACAAAATACTTTACTTTAAGCTCGAGATGACTTACCGATTTTTTAACAGATTTCGATCTCGAACCGATAATTCTCTTAAACTAAAATGTTAAGCAAATGAATGCGTTAGACTTATATAGTCTAAGTGAGGTAGTCATAACCAATGAATGAACATGACATACTAAGCAAATCATAATTCGATGACATTTCTAGACATGAATTCATTGAGTTATTAACATAGTTCAACAAACAACATGGTTTACCCACTTACCACATAACATAATATCAATTGAAAACATGCTTATCAAAGATAGTATCACAACATCAATACCCCTGAATAGAATCAACCGTATTTGGATACGCGAATTTCACCACTGCACCAACAATGATCAAATATGGTTCAATATCCTCCACTACACCGTTTTTGACCAGCACATATTACATCCATCCACTACACCATATAAACTTTGTACCACTGAGCTCATGAATTCTATGGCATGTCAATAGTATCCAATACTTCGATCCCAAGGTTCAAAATGTCAATAGCTCAATAAGCACATATCATATCGTATCAAATGTCACATCATATCCGTAACATAGCTTGTTCATAGATCATTCATATCGAATCACATATTTTAATTATTTTATAAATACTTATAACATATAAAAACAGTGCAAAACACTTATCGAATTTAACAGTCGAACATAATTACTCTACATGAGCCTTTAAACAAATATAAAATTCAAATAAAATAAATAAATGTAATAAGGTAGCACCTAGCCAACCCCGACACAATTACACTCATCTGGTCCAAATTTATGATATGTCTTAAATAGTCGGATTAACTAACAATTCGAATTCCTCTCTACTGGGAAGATCCGGCTACGCCTTGCGAACCCTAATTAATGACTCAACTTTTTCTTCTTCGTTTTTCCCCTTTTCATTGCGCACAATTTCCCCTTTTATACCCAAATTGGCCGGTCCATTATGTTTTGTCCATGTCCCACATATAGTGGAAACGTAGAGTGATTTTAGGGCTTTGCATGTCCACGTGTTGGAGGCTAACAAAAATTGTGGCCACCTTATTATGCTTGCTTGCCGTGTATCCCTTTAACGTGGGAATTTTGTACGTACCGATCTTATTACTAAAATGTATACTGTTTGTTACCACTTTATAATAAAAATAAAATTTATACTGAATATCTTACCAAAAGTTCCTAAAGACCAAAAGGGCTTATGGTCTTGTAATGATTTTTGTACATACCCTATTTAGTATAAATGTAAATAATTTCTTAGAAGTTATGTAAGGATTTTTGTATGTACCGAACTTATTACCAAAATATACACAGTTTCTTAGTATTTTGTAATAAAATAAAGTTTGTACCGAATTTCTTACTAATGGTTGCCAAAGACCAAAAGGGTTGATGGTCTTGTAAGGATTTTTGTACATACCCTATTTGTTACAGTAAAACATAATTTCTTTGAAGTTATGTAAGGATTTTTGTATGTAGCGAACTTAATACCGAAGTGTACACAGTTTGTTATCACTTTGTAATAAAATAAGGTTTGTACTGAATTTCTTACCAAATGTTTTTAAAGACCAAAATGACTCATGGTCTTATAAGGAATTTTGTACATATCGTATTTGTTACAATAAAACATAATTTCTTACAACTTATGTAAGGATTTTTGTATGTTCCAAACTTATTATCAAAATGTACACAGTTTGTTACCACTTTGTAATAAAATAAGTTTTGTACCGAATTTCTTACCAAAGGTTTTCAAAGACCAAAAGGGCTTTTGGTCTTGTAAGAATTTTTGTACATACCCTATTTGGTACAAATGTACCTAATTTCTTAGAAGTTATGTAAGGATTTTTGTATGTACCGAACCTATTACCAAAATGTACACAGTTTCTTAAAATTTTGTAATAAAAAAATTTACCGAATTTCTTACCAATGGTTGGCAAAGACCAAAAGGGCTCATGGTCTTGTAAGGAATTTTGTACATACTCTATTTGTTACAATAAAACATAATTTCTTACAAGTTATGTAAGAATTTTTGTATGTGCCAAACTTATTACCAAAATGTACACAGTTTGTTACCATTTTGTAATAAAATAAGGTTTGTACCGAATTTCTTACCAATGGTTTCTAAAGACCAAAAGGGCTAATGGATTTGTAAGGAATTTTGTACATACCCTAGTTGTTACAATAAAACATAATTTCTTACAGCTTATGTAAGGATTTTTGTATGTACCAGTGTGGCAGATTCAAAATAAAGCCAATCTTTCTATAGGAGTTTCAAAATTGGCATAGTAGTTTCGGTACCAGTGTGGCAGATTCAAAATAAAGCTAAACTTGGTATAGGGGTTTCGAAATTGGCATAGTGATTTTGGTACCAGTGTGGCAGATTCAAAATAAAGTCAAACTGGGTATAGGGGTTCCGAAACTGGCCTAGTGGTTTCGGTACTAGTGTGGCAGATTCAAAATAAAGCCGAACTTGGTATAGGGATTTCAAAACTGGCCTAGAAGTTTCGAAACCGGTGTGGTAGATTCAAAATAAAGCTAATCATACTATTAGGGTTCTGAAACTGGCCTAGTAGTTTCGGTACTAGTGTGGTAGATTCAAAATGAAGCCAAATTTTGTATAGAAATTTTGAAACTGGCCTAATAATTTCGGTATCAATGTGCCATATTTCTTTGTTGTAATGTTAACTATTGACAACTAACAATACAAGCAATAATTATGGTTGGATTTCTCTGATTGTGGTTGAATAACCTAATAAATGGATTGAAATGAAAATAAAATCAAACTTGTCAGTTGATCATCTTAGAGCTCTAAATTTTTTATTTTTACAAGTTTAAATATGTAGTGATGTAAAATGTCCAATTTTTATGGGCAAAATGAATGCTTTTTATAAATGAATAATGCATGATTTCATTGTGTTTAATATCCTATAAATTGAGATTACAAACAGAAACAAAACATTGTCTTCAAAACATGTTAAAATAATCCTGAGTTCTGTCAGAGACAAAAGCAAGTCATACATTAATTAATAAAATAATAAGTAATATCTTCATATTTTGTGAGAGTTTTCAATCACGACAAACCCCAAACAATTATGTGTTATGATATAATCTGCTTGTTGTTTTTTATAGTATCGCTCTGATGGATGATTTTTTTCAATTATCGGTAGTAGTTCTTCGGCGGACAAAAGTATGTTAATAAAAAGCACCATAGATTTATTTAACCATCCAAACAAAAAACTTCTCAATACAACCATGACACTAAACATAAAATGTATACAAGTACCTATCACCACCTTTATCAAGTTGGCTAAACAACCGTTTAGTCGGGGAATCCAATGAGTCGTGAGATGGAGGGGAAGAGTTATGATCTTCTTCATCATAGTTTCCTACCAAGTCAAATAGCCTATGTCAAAATTCCTCAAAGTTAACCTTCCCATCCTTGTATGTATCTCTTTCCTTGAAAGGAAAAAGAAAGTAAAATTAAATAAAAATTTAAAGGCACGTGTAGAACTGAAGGATCAAATGCAAATCCGATAACATGCCCCAAAATAAGAAATTATCATTCTTCTATTTCTTGAACTCAAATTATACAATATAAGCACGAGTTGGTTCTTTTATATATATACAATAGCCTTTGAGAAAAAAGAAAAAGAAATAAAACTGAGGTTACCTTACTTCCTTTTTGCACAGCCAGTTAAGCAGCTTTGAGTTTTTATTATCAGCTGGATGTAGAAATTTAAGAAAACACCAAGCAGAAAAATTATGAAAAAAAAGAATTCATGAAACTAAATTAGCTGCTTTTGCTAGGAGTGGATCAATGGAAACTTGATGAAGAATTTGGTACTTACTCATTGAACTCAGTTATATTCAATAAACCATCACCGTCAGCATTTGATGCATTAAAATGTTTCTCTTTTCACCAGCCTATATCATAACCAAAAGAATTGTTGTCTGAAAAAGAGAACACAAAATAAATTACCACATTGATGTTTTGTACTATAATTTCATGCTATTCATGATTGAAAGCAAGATAAGATCCTTAAACAGACTATAATAGTTATAAAGGCTTACTCAATGTTTTTTTCACTAGGAACACAAGGAAAGAACAAACCAGAATGCCTTTTTTAATGCATATGAACACATACAAAACTTAACTGGATATAGCCATTAGCAAAACACTAAAAGTAGTTACCAACAATGATTAAGATCAATACAAAAACTCACACCTACACGTTATTGAAACGGATAAAAGAAGCATCAATGTGAATAAATACGACACATCTTCCTCATAAATAGTAGCATTAATCGAAGTTTTTAAGCACATGACTATATAAAACATCTGTTTTTAACTAAAATTTGCAGCTAAAACATTAATCGAAGTTTCAAAGTTCAAACTTTGGAACACTTGATAATCAAAAGAAGCACAAACACGAACTTAAAAGTAAATTTAAATGTAATACCACGAACCTATTGTTGGTAATGCTTCAAGAAATTACCAAAGACAAAGCTATATCCCACATTGGTTGGGAAAATAGCTAGGGAAGGATATTTATACCCTTACTTCCTCCCTCCCTTGTTGAGTGGGAAAGAACAAGGGAAGTCCTAGCGCACCTTTGCCACATGTCCAACAAATTATTTGACATGTATCTAAAGGAGAGGAGTGCAAAGGCAATATGGGATTCCTTGGACACCAAGTATGGCACCGATGATGCGGGGATCAAAAAATATGTCGTGGGCGAATGGTTGAAGTTCCAGATGACCGACAACAAGACCATCATGGACCAAGTCCATGACTATGAGAATCTTGTCTCGGACATCATAGCGGAAGGCATGCAAATGTGTGAAGTTTTGCAAGCAAACTTCCTTATCGAGAAGTTGCCAAAATCATGGTCCGATTACCGCAACTCCCTCAAGCACAAGAAAAGGGACATACCACTTCAGGAGCTGATTGGTCACATGAAAATCGAGGAGGCCAACCGTTTGAAAGATAAGGTTACAAACAATTTTAGTCACTTATCTTTTAAAACTAATATTGTTGAGTCTGGTGGTGCTTCAGGGTCCAAAAAGCCCTTCAAGAAAGGCCCTCCGAACAAAAGGCCCAAACCACAAAAGACTACCAATTTCAAGAAACCCATGAAGGCTAAGCCCGACGTGAAAACCATGAAGTGCTACGTGTGTGGGCAAGCTGGTCACAAGGCGTACCAATGTCAGCACCGCTCGGACCGCCAGAATGAGACTAGACCACGCATGCATGTGACGGAGAACATGGATGATGATGTCATAGCCGCGGTGGTTTCGGAGGTCAACCTCGTAGAGAAGAACACCGAGTGGGTCGTAGACACCGGAGCTTCTCGACACTTCTGCGCAAAGAAGGAGTTCTTCACCGAGTTCGAGGACGTGAAAAATGGTGAACGTGTGTACATGGGGAACTCCAGCAGCTCTCAAGTGATGGGCAAAGGCAAGGTTTTACTCAAGCTGACTTCTGGTAAAACTTTGGCCCTTAACAATGTCCTATATGTGCCTGCCCTGCGTAGAAATTTGATTAGTGGTGGCCTCTTAAATAAGGCAGGCATTAAGTTAGTTTTTGAGGCAGATAAACTTGTACTTTCCCGTAACGGTGATTATGTCGGGAAAGGTTTTTTAAGCGAAGGTTTATTTGTCATAGAAACTCAACTTAATGAAAATAATAAAGCTACCACTTCTGCTTATATTGTTGAGTCTATTGATATGTGGCATGCTAGATTAGGACACGTAAATATTCAATCACTAAAGAAAATGATGAATATGAATATTTTGCCTAAACTAGACATAACAAACTATAATAAATGTGAAGTTTGTGTAGAAGCAAAGCATGCAAAACCTACCTTTAAAAATGTTTCTAAAAGAAAGACTGAACTGTTAGAACTTATTCATACTGATCTAGCAGACTTTAGAAACACTGAAAGTAAAGGAGGAAAACACTACTACATAACTTTTGTAGATGACTTCTCTAGGTATACAAAAGTTTATCTCCTAAGAACTAAAGATGAAGCTGAAAATTTCTTTCTTATTTATAAGGCAGAAGTTGAAAATCAGTTAGATAGGAGAATAAAACGTGTTAGGTCTGATAGAGGTGGTGAATATGGATCAAATTTTCTAAAAGAGGTTTGTGAGACAAATGGCATAATACATGAAACTTCAGCCCCCTATTTTCCTCAACAGAACGGTATAGCCGAGAGGAAAAACAGAACTTTAAAAGAGATGATGAACTCATTGTTGATAAGTTCTGGATTGTCTGACAACATGTGGGGGGAAGCCATTCTATCGGCTAATCATATTCTAAACCGAGTACCTCATAAGAAAATTGATTCTACCCCATACGAACTATGGAAAGGGTATGCCCCAAATTTACAATACCTGAAAGTGTGGGGGTGTTTGGCCAAAGTGGGGTTGCCAGACTTTAAGAAGTCCACCATTGGACCTAAGACCGTTGATGCAGTGTTTATAGGCTATGCTTCTAACAGTGCCGCATACAGATTCATGACTCTACAAGACTTCTCTATTTGTGAATCTAGGGATGCTGTTTTCTTTGAAGAAATCTTTCCTCTCAAGAAACCTAGATTAAATGTTGAAACACAAATAGAAAACTTGCCATCCACTTCTTCTAGTGTGCCTGCTAGGTCTTCTCAAGAGATTGAATTTGAGCCTAGAAGAAGTAAGAGACAAAGAGTTGAAACCTCTTTTGGACCAGATTTCATAACTTCCTTCATTTCTGAGATAAACGACTTAGACACTCTTTCTGATCCTATAGCTCAAGCATATTTGTTAGATGAGGATCCTAAAACTTACGAAGAAGCTATACGATCTATTGATGCTAGTTTCTGGAAAAGCGCTATAAAAGATGAACTAGAATCAATAATGTCTAATCATACTTGGGAATTAGTTGACTTGCCTAGAGGATTTAAAACCATTAACAGTAAGTGGGTCTTTCGAAAGAAACTTAGACCAGATGGTTCTATCCAAAGGTATAAGGCAAGGCTAGTAGTCAAAGGGTTCACTCAAAGATTTGGTCAAGACTTCTTTGATACTTACTCTCCCGTCACAAAAATCTCAACGATCCGTGCATTGTTTGCACTAGCCTCCATTCACAAGTTGCAAGTACATCAAATGGATGTAAAGACTGCATTTTTGAATGGGGATCTAGATGAGGAGATCTATATGGAGCAACCTCTTGGCTTCGAGGCGCCTGGTATGGAAGGCAAAGTATGTAGACTTAAAAAGTCACTTTATGGCCTGAAGCAAGCTCCTAAACAGTGGTATGAGAAATTTCACAAAACTATTCTTAGTTTTGGTTTTGTTGTGAATGGTTCGGATGCATGCGTGTATTCGAGGATGTTTGGTACTGATTGTGTCATCATAAGCTTGTATGTTGACGACATGCTGATTTTCAGTACTAACATTGAGTCCATTAACAAAACGAAAAATTTCTTGTCCTCTAAGTTTGAGATGACTGACTTGGGAGAAGTCGATGTAATCTTAGGAGTCAAAGTAATCAAATCTGAAAAGGGATTTTCTTTAAGCCAGGCACACTATACTGAGAAAGTGTTAAAGAAATTTGACAGTTTTGATGTCGTCCCTGTTCGAACTCCTTATGACTCTAGCATACATCTCTTTAAGAATGAAGGAAGTAGCGTTTCTCAAACGGAATATGCCAAAATAATTGGCAGTCTGGTGTTCTTAATGAACTGTACTCGGCCAGACATTGCCTATGCTGTTAGCAGACTCAGTAGATACACTCATAACCCTAGTGGTGAGCACTGGGTTGCTCTTAGACGCTTACTTAAGTACCTTAAGGGTACTATTGACTGGAGACTTGAGTATGTTGGCTTTCCCGCTACATTAGAAGGATATTGTGACGCCAACTGGGTTTCCGATAGTGATGAAGTAAGCTCTACGAGTGGGTATGTATTTACTTTGGGAGGAGCAGCAATTTCTTGGAAGTCTTCAAAACAGACTTGTATTGCTCGCTCTACTATGGAGTCAGAGTTTATAGCTCTTGACTTAGCTGGGCAAGAAGCTGAGTGGCTAAGGAGTTTGTTAGCCGATATTCCGTTGTGGGGAACTCCGACTCCTCCTGTTTCCTTGTTGTGTGATTCACAAGCAGCGATTTGTGTTGCCAAGAGTCATGTTTACAATGGCAAAAAGAGACACATTCGCATAAGGCATGAATCTGTTAGACACTTAATAAGGAATGGAGTACTCTCTTTAGAGTATGTGAAGTCGGAAAGAAACCTAGCAGATCCGCTTACCAAAGGGTTAAGTCGGAAATTGGTCCTTGATTCGTCGAGGGGGATGGGTTTAAAGCCCATTGGTTGAGGAATTCATGGTGGATACCCAACTTAGTTATCTAAGTTCAATGTGGTCAAACAAAACCATGGAAAGACTCATAGTGTACATTTCTCACTGCCTATCCCTATGACGAATAATGTACATACCCAGGTTGAGTACTATTACTCTTAATAAATTCATAGCCCAGATTTTGGGTGGTCTTTGTGAGAAAGACTTGATGAATTTACCGAATCATGGTTGAATACTTATTCTTAATAAGTTCATAACACAAGTATGAATGTGTTGTCCTATTGAGAAGGACAATATGGACTTACCGCCAGAAAGGTTGAGTTTCGAGAAACTCTTAATGAATTCAAAGTTTAAATGATCCTATTGAGAAGGACGTTTTGAATTCACCGACAATGAGGTTGAATATTTATTCTTAATGATTTCTTATCCCAAATACTGGGTGGTTCATTTTAAATGAACTTGAAGAAATCACCATAAGTCTATAAGAGGTTGAACCATTACAAATGGTTCTTAATTATTTCATAGCCCAAATTCAGGGTGGTTTATATTGAGATAAACCTGATGAAATAACCTATGTAAGTGAGAAGGATTAGCCACCTTCTGTGAAAAACGTTGGGCCGTTTTTCTAAAACACTTACTAGAATCCTGAGGGTAAGATGGCCAAATATACACTTGTGTATATATATCTTACACATCGAGAACTTCGGTGGATGAAGGAGTTAGTTGTGTGTTATGAGTTTACCCCTATCTTAGAAAGTTCAAGACTAGTTTCACTTATCTAAGAGAAGGATCGCTCATTATCACTATGTACTAGTTCAAGATACGTTCACTAGTGCTTAAGCAACTAATTCCGCAACTGCTCATCTGAGGAGGGCTGTGTTTGAGATACAGATGAATTCTTTCGCATTAGTGGGGGAATGTTGGTAATGCTTCAAGAAATTACCAAAGACAAAGCTATATCCCACATTGGTTGGGAAAATAGCTAGGGAAGGGTATTTATACCCTTACTTCCTCCCTCCCTTGTTGAGTGGGAAAGAACAAGGGAAGTCCTCGCGCACCGCCGCCGCCGCCGTCCGGCCGGCCGGCTCGGCTCGGCTCGGGCTCGGGCTCGGGTAACACGTGTCTTCGACACGTACGCGCGCGTATATATTCTTTTTGGAGAAAATTTGTAGGAATTTTCTTATGAATAAAAGATTATATGTGAAAGAATTTTTTCTTATTTATAGGCTTGATAAAACTGTTTGAATTGATTCGAACGTTCAGAATTTTTATTTGATTTAATTCGAACGTTCAGAACACTGCAGTTTATTCGAATTAATTCGAATATATACAGTCTGTTCAGTGGATGAATTTAGACTGTTTTTCAGTCAAATTCAAGGTGTAACAGCACTGTAATGGCATGATTATTACAGAATTAAAATGGTGTTTATGAGAATCTGTTACAGCAGAATTAAGATGGCTGTTATACAAATTAATTTCTGTAATTATTTGTGCAATGAAATGTCTATTATAGACATGGTATACAGCCTATAAATAGAGATGTTGCATGCAGCATTTCATATCATCAAACACAACGAAAGCATTTCAATTCTCTCTGGTTTCTCCACTTGTTCGAGCAGTTCCATTATTGTTCACTCCGGGAGTCGAGTGTACGGTTCCAGGAGCGTCCGTGTGCACCTCGGGGGACAGCCTGCCCGTGAAGCGACTACACTGTTCGGGGCAGTTTTGTTTCTAAGGCAGTGGCCACCATACCACGACACGGTCCACAAAATTTTACGTTCTGTTTTTATTTATAATTTCCAGTCAATGCTAACACCCTTTTTGCAGTACATTTTACCAACACCTATTTGTAACGTTGATTCCTCGTCATTCAAGTAATCCTCGGCGTTCATGAAATCCTCCCACTCGGGCTGCGACTCGTGAGCCGGAGTGTGGTCACATATAAACTCCAGATGTGTGTGCTTCAAGTACTGCTTCTCCCATTGTTGGTCTTCACGATGGCGCTTGATGTTGGCGACGATAGGGTCAAAAGGCACGGGCTCGTGGCGGGTAGGGTTGCTGAAGCTAAAAGAAGACCAGAGCTTTAGCCGACGGTGGTGGTTGTGGCTGGAGTGTTTCTTGGGGGAGTGTGAGATTAGAAAGAGTACTAGAAGAGCCACGGTAATGTATAAAATGGCTGAAACTTTTCTCATATCCGGAAACTAATCAAAAGTTGATCGAAAATTATTCTGAAAAAACTAATCTACTTCTAGTAAAGATCTGGGAAAAAGGGTCATAAAAAATTAAGGTTTGACGGAATGTAAACAAGAGATCTGATCTTAAAATTGAAGCAAAAAGAAGAGGCACATGCTAAATGAAGGCCAAGCAAACGATGGTTCACTGGGTAACCGTTTATTGTTATTTAACTGACTTCATCTAACGGGTCAAATTTAGTGGCCAGCTTTTAGTTGACATTTAAGCCGTTTGTCTTTAGAATTATTCAATAGTTGTAGGAAAATTAAAACTTAATAAAAAAAGGATTAAAAATGGAAAATGGCAGGGGCATAGTGTTGGCCATTTTATTTGTGAAAATGAGTGTTGGTTATAATAAAAAAAATTAATTTTGAATAAGTTAGTTCGGGTTTGCTTTGGTAAACTAATGTGATTTCATTGATTTGGGTCTAGCGACTAGGCCGGGTCGAAGAGTTTACATTTGGTGGTAGCAGAGCTCGAGGTTCATATTCGGACCAATAGAATTAAATTTGGTTATTTTAAAGAATTGATAAATATATTCGTACGTGCTCATGTTGTTAATTGCTTATGTTGAGGTTAATCGGAAACGCATTGCCTATTACAAATATTTTTAAAAAAGTTTTTTCAGGTTTGTCATGGATCACTTGCCGAGCCTGCGCCTCAACCATCATGTTTAAACACCAGTAATGAATTTGATTTGAAATAAGAAATGGTTTATCCAATAATTACTTAAGAGCTTAGTAAGCGTTGTCCGAGTTATGGATAGTGTAAGAAAAGTGATTTTCGATCTTGAGTTGACTTGGTCCTCGATCAAGAATAGTTAAAATTGGTCTTCAAACTTAAGTGACGTTATCCTCGTTCGTGAGTTTATAGGTGGCGTTGTCCCACTATTTTGAATATTAAAAGTGGTTATTACTATTAATGCTAATGATATGAATTTTGAAGATAAGAAGATAATGAAGTGATTTAAATGAAAGTGAGTACACCGTAAGGTGTCGTATGCTTGATTGTAATAACAAGATTCGTAAAATATGCTCGAGAAAGTTTTGGTCGAGATTCTCACGAGGATTTTGGGTTGATTAAGTTGATAAGATTGTGATGTATGATTCAGCCAGAAATATTGGTGTTTAGAATCGAAACCTGGCTAGTAATATTAATTGTTAAGGAAAAAATTGATAGTATCTCTAACGTCATTTCCACGAAGATGATTAAGGTATGGAATATGCATAAGACACTGGCTTGGCTTTCATCTCTAAAAATCAGAGTGCGTAGCAGAATCATAGAATTTGTATTTTAATTATAAAAAGGTCAGTAACTTAACTTTTTTATTTTCTATTGCATCGTTTGGTGGATTCTAGCTTCAAGCATTTATGCTTATAGATTAAAGGTGGTAATTCAGGGTTAAGGTTGTCCGGGTTCCAAAGGCCTGTGTTGTTCGAAAATTCTTTCTTGGAATGCTTTTGAATGATTTTTACGTGTTGTTTTCTGATTTCGAAGTTATCCATAAGTATGATGATCATATCGACACCAGCCCGATAATTAAATGGTCATTTGAGTAGTTATCCATAAGTAATTTACTTTTTAAAGGGTAAATTACAAATTTAATCACTCAACTTTTTTCTCACCCCTATTTTGGCCACTGAAGTTTAAATTTTTTAATTTGATCACTCAATTTTCGAATTGCTCCTATTTTGGTCACTCCACTGTTATGATATGGTAGCTTAAACCAAACAACATCGTTTTGGATCCCTAAAAAATTAAAACTTACATTAAAACTATGTCACTTTGAATCCCTATTAAAGTCACTCTTTTTTCTTCCTTTTTCTATTTTCTTTCTTATTTTTCTTCTTCTTCCTCTCTTTTCTCTCTCCCTCTCTCTCTTGAACAAACTCAGATTTCGTCCACCGTCCGGCCACTGTTCTGACCACCATCTGTCGCCTTCGTCGGAGACCGATGAGCCCAAAAATTCTCACCAAACTAATTGTTTCCCCTTCGATTCATGTTGACCAAAATTTTAAACTTAATAACCCAAACCCTCATGTCCTATATTACTACCAGTGCAATCTATGTTAACCAAAATTTTAAACCTTTGTGGATAGATCCACTAATAATGGCAGAGATGTTCTTAATATCGAAAGCTATATTAGAATTCTTGGATGATTTCTTTGATTAGGGTTGAAAAAAGGGAAAAACAAAATAGAGAGTCGGGGAAGAAGAGAGAGAAAAGAGATAATAGAATTTCTTATTAAAAATAAAACTGTTAATTAGAATACAATATATACACTAACTAAATAACCCAGCTGTCCCCCTTTATTTACAAGAACACCCTTTAACAATCTTTAACTAACAAATAACTAACTCTTAATACCCCCCCTCAAGTTGGAGCATACAAGTTTTGAATGCCCAACTTGAAGATTGAAGCTTGAAAAGCAGCAACAGGCAAAGCCTTTGTAAAACAGTCATCAAGTGTATTTTGACTTGAAACAGGTAGCAAAGTAACATATCCATTGTGAACCTTCTCTCGAATAATGTGACAATCAATTTCTATGTGCTTGGTACGTTCATGGTGCACTGGATTTTCTGCAAGTTTGACAGTAGACAGATTATCACAATAAAGATTAGCTGAAGAAGAAACAATGTGTAAATCATGTAACAAATAACTAAGCCACTGAATTTCACAAACAGTGGCGGCCATAGCACGATATTCAGCTTCGCTGGATGATCGTGACACTGTCTGTTGCTTCTTAGATTTCCAGGATATAAGGGCTGGACCAAGAAAAATGCAAAATCCAGTAGTAGAACATCTGGAATCAGAACACGAGGCCCAATCTGAATCAGAGAAAACATTCAATTTTAATTGATTTGTAGCAGGGAAAATATGCCCTGTCCAGGAGTGGCTTTAAGGTATCTGAGGACCCTATGGACAGCAGCCATGTGACAATCAGTAGGTGCAGACATAAACTGAGATAGTTGTTGAATAGAAAATGATATGTCAGGTCTGGTATTAGTAAGGTACAAAAGTTTACCAATAATCCTTCTATAAGAAGTAATATTAGCTAAAGGTTGACCTTCATCTTTAGAAATTCTTTTATTTGGAACCATAGGAGTAAAAACATGTTTAGAATTAACAAAACCAGTTTCCTCTAACAAATCCAATGTATATTTTCTCTGACACAGATTTATACCATCACTGTTCCTAGCAACTTCAAGACCAAGGAAAAATTTTAAATTTTCTAAGTCTTTAATTTTAAAAGTATCATGAAGGTATTTTTTAATCAAATCAATGGAAGTAAGACTAGGACTAGCAAGGATTATGTCATCAGCATAGATGACTAAAGCAATAAAATCAGAATCTTCACCTTTAGTAAAAAGAGAAAAATCAGCAGAAGACTGTTTAAAACCCTGGTCTAATAATGTTGATGTTAACCTTTCATTCCATTGGCGACTAGCCTGTTTTAAACCATATAGACTCTTTTTCAGTTTACAGACAAGACCAGGAGAAGGAGAATTAAACCCAGGAGGCAACTGCATATACACTTCCTCATCTAAGTAACCATGCAAGAATGCATTGTTTATATCAAGTTGATGCAAGAACCATTTTTTAGCAGCAGCAAGAGCAAGAATCATTCTAACAGTAGTTAACTTTCCCACTGGACTAAAAGTGTTAAGATAATCTGTAGAACTTATGTTTTGATATAATAATTGAAAAATGTTTTGGACTAATTTGAAAAGAATTTAAAACTTGGTTTTAAGTCCAAACAACTTGAATTTATGTTTGAGGTATTTTAAGAGGTTTTTGGCAAAGATTTTTCATGTTTTAAACAGCCAAACTTGTGTTTTCAAGTCACCAGTATCGATACGGTTGTACCCGTACCGATACCTTTTTTGCTCAGTTTGGCCACTGTCAAAACCCGTATCGATACGAGGGTTTAGAGTATCGATACGGACCGGGGTCGTTTCGATACGCCACGTCAGCGTACCGATCCCTGTTCAACTACCCCAACGGCTATTTCCCAACGGCTATTCAAATATGCAGCCGTACCGATACGCCCTCAAGCGTATCGATACGCCTCAGCTGGCAAGAGCTCAACGGCTAGTTCCTATGAAGGCCGTATCGATACCGTTCTACGTGTATCGATACCCCTGTGCTGGCAAAAGCCCAACGGCTATTTCTTCATGAAGGCCGTATCGATACCGTTCCACGGGTATCGATACTGGTAGCTGCAGAACAGCATTAATGAAGGGAAATAAAGTCCTCAACGGCTCCATTTCATCCCCAACGGTCCTAAACGGCTATAAACTCAATTGGGAGTATAAAAGGGACCTCCAAGCATCAAGAGAAGACTAATGCTTCAATTGTCAAACACCATTTGATCAAGAAAATGTCTTAGCACTTAAATTGTCAATTCTTGTATAGACAAACACTAGTGAGCCAAAATTGTTAAATTTGCTCAAGTGTTTTAGGTTTTGGGTGAGTGCTTAATTGTGCAAACAAACACCTATTAGAGGGTTTAAGTTTGCTTTCATTTGTCTCTTTGTAAAAGAGGGTTTTGATCAAGGCTTGGGTAGAAGCTTGATCGGTTGTAAGGGTTTCCTCCTAATCCTAGAAAAGGGGACGAATCAATTAGTGGATTGATTGTGAAATCCTTAGTGGGAAGCTAAGGTAGTGGATGTAGGTGCTTGTTAGAAGACCGAACCACTCTAAAATCATTGTGTCTTTTTATTTTTAGCTTCCACAACCCTTCCACCCAAATATCCACCTCTCCACCACTTGGTGAGCATAATTGGTTGATCGAATCGAGCTCCACACAACCCAACAATTGGTATCAGAGCTTGGCTCAATCGGTGAGGATTAACATCCTATTGAGAAGATCCGGTAAGCTCGATCACTTTTTCATCAACCGGCTCAAATGGCGCAATCCATAGACAAACCGCCTTTCTTTGACGGAGACCACTACTCCCATTGGAAGACAAAGATGAAATTCTTCATCAAATCAAAAGATTACAAGTTATGGGATGTAGTTGAAGATGGTCCGTTCGTGCCTAAAAGAAGTAAAGCGGAGTGGAGTGCCGACGATCGTAAGAAGATGGAGAATAATTGCAAAGCCTTGCACATATTGTTTTGTGCATTTGGTCCATCCATCTATGAGAAGATGTCTTCTTGTGAGAGTGCCAAGGAGGTATGGGACAAGCTTGAAGTCACATACGAGGGGACAAACGAAGTCAAGGAGACCAAAATTGGGCTCCTAACCTTGGAGTATGAGAACTTCAAAATGGATCCGGAAGAGAACATCGAGAAGATGTTTGATCGGTTCTCCACCATCACAAATGGTCTTAAAGGTTATGGAGAAGCCATCCCGGAGGAGAAGCTTGTTCGAAAGCTCATCTACTCACTTCCCGAGTCTTGGGACTCAAAGAGGACCGCCATCATCGAAGCTAAAAATTTGAAGACTTTGAAGCTTGATGAACTCATGGGATCACTTCTTACTCATCAAATCATGAAGAAGAACAAAGAGGATGAGAAGAAGAGGGAAGAAATAAGAGCTATGGGAGAGAAGAAAATCAAAGGGCTTGGCATCAATGCAAGTGCCATGGCTCTCAAATCCTCCACTTGCCATCATGTTTACACAAGTGAAGAGGAGGATGAAGATGAAGAGATAGTTCATCTCTTCAAGAAGTGTGCCCCTTTCATGAAGAGAGCCTTGAGAGAGCTTGAACGAGAACCTAAAAGAAAGGAGAGGGCTAGCACTTCAAGCCATAAGAAGAAGGCACATGTGGCTACTTGGAGTGATGAGGACTCCACCGACGATGAACAAGCCAACCTTTGCCTTATGGCCATCGAAGAAGATTCAAGGGTAACTTCTAATTCATCTACTTCATGTTCTTACACTTTTGATGAATTACAAGATGCCTATGATGAATTGGTTTTAGATTTTAAAAGCCACATTTTGAAAAACAATAAATTGATTTCAAAGTTAAAAATTCAAAATGATTTGCTTTCTAAAACCAAACTTGAACTTGAAGCAAAACTTGAAGAGTTTGAATTAAAATGTCTTGATTTACAAAAATTGCTTCAAAATGTTCAAGTAGAAAAGGATTTGATTTCCAAAGAGCTTGAAAAGAAGAACAATTTTGGAAAATCAAATTTTTATGTTAGACAATCTAGTGCCCCTAGATTTATTAAAGGAAAATGTTTTAGAAGTGTTTGGGTCCCAAAAGGACTAACCACTTCAATTAAAAAGGATGACATTGAAAAATGGATTCCTAAGGGGTCAAAAATTTGTGCAACTAACGTTTATGGATCCAAAGCAATTTGGATACCAAAAGTTACTTGATTGTCTATTGTAGGTGTGATGGAGATGTTCAACAAGTCAAACTTTGAGGGGGAGCTCCATACACACAAGGAAGAACACTTGGAGAAGGAAGGCTTCACATCCTCCCTTAAATTCAAGTGTTGGTAAAATTCTAGTTGTTTTTGCTTTTATTTGTTTAATTCAATTTAAATTCAACTAGATGATCATTTATGTTGGACTAACATTTCAATGATGCTTTGAGTAAGGGGGAGCCAACTTTTAAAACCAAAATTTTAAGTGTGTCAAAATTTTTTTTGCCTCCTATGTTATCTTGAACTTAAATGTCATTTTAAATTCTTTTTGATATAACAAAAAGGGGGAGAAATTGGTTTGAAAAATTGAATTTTCAAATGAATAAGGGGGAGCTTTATTTGATTTCATATACTTAATCTCTTATTCACATTTTTAAAGTTAAAGGGGGAGAAACCCAAACAATTTTTCAAGTGAGTTTTATTATATCAAAAAGGGGGAGATTGTAGAACTTATGTTTTGATATAATAATTGAAAAATGTTTTGGACTAATTTGAAAAGAATTTAAAACTTGGTTTTAAGTCCAAACAACTTGAATTTATATTTGAGGTATTTTAAGAGGTTTTTGGCAAAGATTTTTCATGTTTTAAACAGCCAAACTTGTGTTTTCAAGTCACCAGTATCGATACGGTTGTACCCGTACCGATACCTTTTTGGCTCAGTTTGGCCACTGTCAAAACCCGTATCGATACGAGGGTTTAGAGTATCGATACGGACCGGGGTCGTTTCGATACGCCACGTCAGCGTACCGATCCCTGTTCAACTACCCCAACGGCTATTTCCCAACGGCTATTCAAATATGCAGCCGTACCGATACGCCCTCAAGCGTATCGATACGCCTCAGCTGGCAAGAGCTCAACGGCTAGTTCCTATGAAGGCCGTATCGATACCGTTCTACGTGTATCGATACCCCTGTGCTGGCAAAAGCCCAACGGCTATTTCTTCATGAAGGCCGTATCGATACCGTTCCACGGGTATCGATACTGGTAGCTGCAGAACAGCATTAATGAAGGGAAATAAAGTCCTCAACGGCTCCATTTCATCCCCAACGGTCCTAAACGGCTATAAACTCAATTGGGAGTATAAAAGGGACCTCCAAGCATCAAGAGAAGACTAATGCTTCAATTGTCAAACACCATTTGATCAAGAAAATGTCTTAGCACTTAAATTGTCAATTCTTGTATAGACAAACACTAGTGAGCCAAAATTGTTAAATTTGCTCAAGTGTTTTAGGTTTTGGGTGAGTGCTTAATTGTGCAAACAAACACCTATTAGAGGGTTTAAGTTTGCTTTCATTTGTCTCTTTGTAAAAGAGGGTTTTGATCAAGGCTTGGGTAGAAGCTTGATCGGTTGTAAGGGTTTCCTCCTAATCCTAGAAAAGGGGACGAATCAATTAGTGGATTGATTGTGAAATCCTTAGTGGGAAGCTAAGGTAGTGGATGTAGGTGCTTGTTAGAAGACCGAACCACTCTAAAATCATTGTGTCTTTTTATTTTTAGCTTCCACAACCCTTCCACCCAAATATCCACCTCTCCACCACTTGGTGAGCATAATTGGTTGATCGAATCGAGCTCCACACAACCCAACATAATCAATACCAGATTGTTGAGTATACCCTTTAGCAACCAACCTAGCCTTATATCTTTCTAAACTTCCATCTGAATTTAACTTTGTTTTATAAACCCATTTGCACCCTATAGCTATTTTATCAGGTGGAAGAGGAACAAGCTCCCAAGTTTTATTCCTTTCTATGGCTAAAATTTCATCATTCACAGCATTCTTCCAACACTCATGCTTAATGGCCTGATTATAACTTTTAGGTTCAGCAAGAATCTCAGCAGCACAAATATAAGACATAAAAGTAGGAGAAATAAGTTGATAGGATATCACCTGGACAACAGAATGAGGAGAGGTCCTTGGCTTTGGTAAAGAAACTTGATAGTCTTGGAGATGCTTAGGCAATTGCTTATTTCTTGCTGGGCGAGTAAGAATAACATATTGATTCTCTGAAGCAGTAGAAACAACAGGACTATCCCGAATGATCTTGTCTAAGGAATTATTATCAGAATCACCATTATTGGATGTGTTATTTGAAGAGCTTAAGATGTTATAATTTTGTTTACTTCTATAAACAGGTTCTTCAAGACCAGAATTCTGACATTGTGGGAAAATAACATTGTCCATAATGATTTCTTTTCTTTAAAAGGAAAAACAGATTCTGAAAAAGTGACATCTCTTGAGACAAAAATGGTTCCACTGTTAATATCATACAACCTAAAACCTTTTATGTTTTTAGGATGCCCTAGAAAAACACATTTAACTGCCCTAGCATGAAGCTTTGTCTTTGATTTTGGCAAAATACTGGCAAAAGCAATACAACCAAAAGATTTTAAATGATCAAGTTTAGGAGCTTTATTATATAGCAATTCAAAAGGAGTTTGATTGTCTAAAACATGAGCAGGAGTAATATTTATTAAACTTGCAGCATGCAAAATGCAATCAGTCCAGAATTTTAAGGGCAAACCAGCTTGTAATCTTAAAGATCTAGCAACATTTAAAAGGTGTTGATGCTTTCTTTCAACCATACAATTCTGCTGAGGAGTGTAAACACATGAATTTTGATGTATTATCCCTTTGGCACTATAAAAATCATGCATTTCAAACTCCCTAGCATTATCAGTTCTCATACATTAAATTTTTATAGAAAATTGAGTATGAATTAACTGATAAAAAGATTCAATTAAAGATCCAACTTCAGACTTAACTTTCATAGGGTGAACCCAGAGAAACCTACTCCTATCATCCACAATGGTCAAAAAATAGAAATGACCATAGACACTAGCAGTAGGGAAGGGACCCCAAACATCAATATGAATCAAGTCAAAAATATTTTCAGAACATGAAGAACTAGCTGGAAAAGGTAATCTTTTATGCTTGGATAGAAGACAAATTTCACATTTATTTGTAGAACTAGAACTTACAGAAATATTAGGATTTAACAAACTGAAATGTCTCATCCTTTGTGTGGAAGGGTGTCCTAGTCTAATATGCCAAAGATCAAAATTATTAGAAACAAAAACAGAAGAATTACAAGAATTATTCTGAACAATACAAGTATCACCAGTGTGAAAATGAGAATCAGAAATACTGACATCAAGCTGATACAACCCTGCAACAGCCCTAGCTAAACCAATCTTCTTGCAAGTCTTGCTTCCTAAATAAAACAAGAATCAAAGTTAAAAACCAAAGTAACATTTTCAGATTGGGTTAACTGAGACACAGAAACCAAATTGAATTTAAAGAAAGGTATATGTAAAACATTAAATAAAATTATATCATCAGAAAGTTTAACAGTACCAACATGAGATACTTTAACCAAATTTCCATTAGGAAGCTTAACGAATATGTTATTAATAATAGTATAATCTGTAAAATAATCCAATAAAGAGACCACATGATCAGTAGCTCTTGAATCCAAGATCCAAGGAGATATAGAATCTTGAAAAGAATTACAGCAGTTAAGAACAAATACATCAATATCAAAAGTAGAATGCAGCCTATTCACTCTAGATGTTTGAACAGAAGAAGCAACATTCATCTGAGCAGGCCCACGTTCTTGTAGGAGATTGAGCAAACCTTCATATTGCTCCTTAGTAAATGAGACATTTTGACCAGAAACATTTTAACCAGACTGACCATGAGCCTTAGACACATTTTGTAAAACAGGATCATCCTCACTACTCTCACTCATCTTAACCTGATTTATTCTACTAAATTGCTGACTTCTTTGTCTATAATTTGGAGGAAAACCATGCTTCCTATAGCATTTATCAATAGTATGGCCATAAAGACCATAAAAAACACAAAGAGGTTTTTTAACAGAACCATGATAAGCTTTCTTTGATGTACTACTACCCATTCTACCATCCTGCCTATCTCCATGTCTATCTCCAAACTTAGGAGGCAATTTATCAACTAGAAAGATATTAGAATCATGACTAACAGAGTTCAAAAAAACTTCTCTCATGCTGTACAACTATAGCAAAAAGTTCATTTATGGTTGGCAAGGGTTTAATCATGAGTATCTGAGACTTTTGAACCGAGAAATTATCATTTAGACCCCTAACAAATTTCAAGGCAAAATCTTGATTCCTATATTTCAAGGCTAAACAAGAACAAGACCCTAATGGCCTTAAATTTGATATCTCATCCCACAGAATCTTTAAATTGGTATGATAGGAAGTAATCGAAAGATTACCTTGTTGCATCGCGTAAAATTCATGAAGTAAATCAGATATCCTAACCAAATCCCCTTGATTAAATCTATCATGAAGATCCTTCCAGAGATCATAAGCCGTGTCAATCCAAATGACACTTTGCACAATATCGGGATGAATGACCCTCTGCAACCACGACAGTACCAGGTTGTTACACTTGACCCACGCTTCACACTAGGAATCGTCATCGCGGGGCTCCTTAATGGCTCCAGAAACAAATCGAAACTTGTTCTTCGATATTAACGCTATCTTCATGGATCTAGCCCATGCGTGATTGTTAGCGCCAGTGAGAAGACTGGAAACGAGGACGAGAGACGAATTCTCGTTTGGAAGAATGTAAAAATCATCGTGTGGATCAAAGAAATCATCCAAAAATTTTAATATGATATCAGAAGATGATGAATTAACAATCTTTAACTAACAAATAACTAACTCTTAATAAGCTATAAAAGAATTTTAAACTGCAAATCCTTTCACAAAATAAATGGGCGGAGTTATTCTTTACCCACAACAGTTTGTTGCAATTGGTAATGGTGATTTCCCTTTTTGTTCATCTAGGATGCTAGGTATCCATAGTGTAAGATCTGTGAGATTTGTGATTTGGGATGATAATGGTTTGGAGTTTAAGTTGGTCGATAGTGGTTTGGGTTGGTGATGATGAAGGTGCAATTTGTATGGGTTTGAAGTTGGAGTGTAGGTTAGAATTTAAAGATTTTAATTTTTTTATTTTAAATTTTACATGGCACAAAATATCATTAAAATAATTTATGTCATAGTAAAAATTAATTAAATAAGTTATGTCATCCCACTATTTATGATTTAATGATGGAGTGACCAAAATAGGTGTAATTCGAAAGTTGAGTGAATAAATTAAAAATAATAAAATTTTATTGACTAAAATAGGTGTGAAAAGAAAGTTAAATGATGAAATTTGTATTTTACCCTTTTTGAAAAGAAACCGCAGTGAACGCGTTGATCTCAAAGCAACACTGCAAAACCCTAATAATCTTGCGAACAAAAGCGAAAACAAGCCCTAAGAAGTGTAACAAAATCCCCAAAACAATGTCAAGCTATAGCAGAAGCTTACTGTCTCAAACCTTCAAAAGGAAAACGAAGAACCAAAACAAAACCAAAACCAAAACCAAACTGAAAACCAGCAGAAATGTCTCTACAAAACAAAATTTCATTGCTATAAACACACATCTCGAACATAATGAAGAAGAAGAAGAAGAAGGATTCAACCTCAAGTCCTCAGCTCCATCACATTCTCATGGAGTCCAGCCTTTGGGAAACTTTTACTTCAATCCAGGCTCTATAAACTCAAGGAGCACTGGCTTAGGTAATCTCCAAATCCTTTCTGATGAGCTTGTTCTTGAAATTTTAGGCCTTTTGGATGGAACCCAGTTAGGCGTGTTAGCTACCGTTAGCAAATCCTTTTATGTTTTCACTAGCCATGAGCCCCTTTGGAGGAATCTCGTATTGTATAACGTAAAAGGACGATTTTTGTATAATCGATCATGGAAAGTTACTTACATATCTACATTTTGTCCTTCATTTGACGTTTCTAGCAGTACTCGTTTTTCGGGTCTGAGAGTAAGGGACTTCTATTCCGACTATTTGTTTCAGAGTTGGTTATGTGCTAATCTTGAAATGAAACCTGAATGGCTTGAAAGAGATAATATACTTCGAAAAAGAGGGATTAGTGTCGATGATTTTGTGACCAACTTTGAAGAACCCAATAAGCCGGTTTTGTTGGAAGGGTGTATTGATGATTGGGATGCATTGGGAAAGTGGGATAGAGATTATTTGGTTAATTTATGTGGCGATGTTCAGTTTGCAGTTGGACCGGTGAAGATGAGGCTAGAGGAATATTTTAGTTATTCAGACCAGGTAAAAGAAGAGAGACCATTGTACTTATTTGACCCTAAATTTGCCGAAAAAATTCCAACTTTAGGTTCAGAGTACAAAGTTCCAGTGTACTTCAGAGAGGATTTGTTTAGTATTTTGGGCAACGAGAGGCCAGATTATAGGTGGATTATTATTGGACCAGCCGGGTCTGGTTCATCTTTCCATATTGATCCTAATTCAACATCTGCCTGGAATGCGGTGATTAGAGGATCTAAGAAATGGGTTTTATTCCCGCCCGAGGTGGTTCCACCAGGGGTGCACCCGAGCCCAGATGGAGCAGAAGTTGCATGTCCTGTTTCGATAATTGAGTGGTTCATGAACTTTTATGGTGCAACAAAGGATTGGAAAAAGAGACCTGTTGAGTGTATTTGTAAGGCTGGAGAAGTGATCTTTGTTCCAAATGGATGGTGGCATCTAGTGATTAACCTTGAAGAATCTGTTGCCATTACGCAGAACTATGTTAGCAGGTATTTGACTCTCCCCCCTTTCTGTTACTTTTATTCATTAGTTTATTCCACAGTTTATGAAGACTTTCCAACTCCAACTAGTCTCTGAGTTTATTTTTGATGCTAATATAAAAAATCAGACCTGTTAAGACCTTTTTGAAGCTCATTGGATGTATAGACTTGCATTGGGATTTAATGTCCTAACTGAAGATATACTTGTAGAATCTAGATAGAATCTTAATCATAATTTGGCATTTCCTCAACATCCAAATAGCATGTCGAATATGTTCTAAACTCTTACGAGAATTTGCACTTTAGTATGTCATACCTGTGTCGACACGACAGGGTGTTGACACCAAATATGTTTATGACTCGCCACTGCAATATCGATGATTCTTCACAAGAATAAAAATACAGCTTAGGAAGGGAGGGTCACATGGAGGAGGATTGCTAGGCTAAACATGTTGTACATTGTTGTTGATGCGTTAGGCTTCTTAGCTTTTGCAGCATGGCAGCTTTAAACAAAAAATATGTCTTTAGAGAGAAAAAGAGAGGAATGCATGTGGCTAAAATGGAGAAGTGGTGGAGGTTAGGATAGATTTATTCTCTTATTTTAATCGAGCTTCAAAATTTCTAGGCATACAATCCATACCTTAACCAAACAAGTAAATCTTAATCTGGCTGGAAAGAGAAGATTGTATTTGGACCTTTCTATATCATTGGCGCTCGCTTGATGTATAAAGTCCAATTTCAGTTATAGGGTTTAAGGGGTACTAAAGCAAAAAATATAACTAATTAAATAAATTTAATTTTCAAAAGATATTTAAAGAAATTTTTATTGTTCTTTTGGTTTAAGGGGAGAGTAGAAAATGAACTTTGTTTATGTGGAAGTGATTGATATATTTTTCTTGATATTTTAATTATCGTGTCCACATACCCATAGTTTATTAATATTTTGAGACGATTGCACCATTAAACTGTTTGAGCAAATAACGAGTCTGACCTTGACCTTGGATATTTGTACTCGATTCTATGTAACATTAGTTATAAATTGAGTTAAAATTTTAAGCTGGGCTTTTGAATGTTGTTATAGCGATTGTGATATTTTGAGTTATAAAGAGAAGGGTAGTTTTGCATGTTATAGATAAGAACATAAATACAGTAGAGCAGTGGCTGAGTTATCATTGAAGAAACATAAGGTTTACTCTTAATTGCTTTATTAACTCATTTGGATAGAAATAAAAAAGCTGAGACTGAAAATATTAGTTATTTGTGGCCTATTCATTTATGTAGTTCTTGATACGTTACAAAACCATAGGCTCGCTATTACTGGTTCATTCATCATATATCTGGGCCAGAAATAAAAACGCAACTTTACAGATCCGCTCCCATGGTTATTTCATTCTGAGCGACGGTGTCTGAACGGGTTGCCTTCCCTCTTAGACCTGCACAGCAGATTCATGAGGCATCTGCATTCATTCATCGTACAAAAATCACGAGTTTTAAAGTAGAAGAGTTGAACAGATGCTTGTATTTACGCCTATTCTTCTGGAGAGTCCACAAATGAACCTTCCCCTGTGATCATATGAGAGGCTATATCATTTTTAATGGATTCATATATATTTTGTACAAGGCAGTACATGTTAGGAAACATTATCATGTGATAATTTCGAGTTCTCTATTATTTCCGTGTTCACTATGCTGTCTTAGTTTTGAAGTTGGCATGCATATTATCGGCGCAAAAAGGGATAGGTGACTGATATTTTTTTGACTTCATATTGCAGAAGCAATTTGTTAAATGTTCTGGATTTTCTTAAGAAGCCGAATGCTAATGAGCTTGTTTCCGGGACAAGAGACAGAATAAACTTGCATGAAAAGTTTAAGAATGCGATAGAGGCTTCTTTCCCTGGAACAATCGATGAACTGAGACGGAAAGCAGAGCAGAAGAAGACATCTTTCTGGGATTCAGTGACTGATTCCAAGGTGGGTGCTTTCAAGTTCTCTTTCAAATGACTTGTTCCATCGGAAGTGGGGAGACCCAACACTTCTTTCTATTGCCATTTGTATCATTATACTGCTGAAAACTCATTATTCTTGCCTTCAGGTTTTCTTCAAACAGTATTATTATTGGATAGTTCAAAACAATTTTAACAGTGAAGATAATGTTTTATACCGGTTATATTGATGGATCTTTTTTAGTTTCTCTCCCAGAGATAAATGATATTTTACTTTCTGAAGTTGTATTTCATTATTATTTTGATATCTGATTTTTTTTTAGTTTAGTTCCAATTGTGCTGCATGTTACTAGGGGTGTTCAATCGGTCGGTTCGGTTAACCGACCGAACCGAACTTCCAAAATTTCATTAACCGAAATTTTTTTCATATTAACCGTTAACCGAATCGAAAATTTTTAACCGAACCGAAAAAAGTTCGGTTCGGTTTTCGAATTAACCGAAATTTGTTAGAAAATTTTGGATAAATCACCCAAATGGTCACTAAACTATTTTAAAATAATCTTTTTGGTCACTAAACTTTCAAAAATTATAAAATAACCATTAAACTTATCGAACTATTATAAAATAGTGATTAACTTGCACGTTATAAATTATTGATAAATTATTTTGCGCTAATTTGATGAAGTTTAATGATCATTTTATAATACATTAAAATTTTAATGATTATTTTATAATTTTTAAAAATTCAGCGACTAAAAATAAATATATGAAATATATAATATATAAAAATTTCGGTTAAATCGGTTAATTAACCGATTTCGAACCGAATTAACCGATAACCGAAGTTTGAAAAAATCATTAACCGTTAACCGACCAAACCTAAAATTAACCGACCGATTAACCGAAAAAATTTTGGTTCAATTCGGTTAGTTCGGTTTTAACCGAAGTTTGAACACCCCTACATGTTACTCTATTACATCCTAAGAATGTGTCCCATGACACATAATATATATTAAAATTAAAAGAAAATCATTAAAAACTTACATTCCGAAAAAATTCACTAAATTGCTCTCTCAAAGAGAGAATTTGAGTTTGAACTTTAAAGATAATATTGTTAAAAGGGAGAGACGAATCCTAAACATGGACTATATAATTGATATGCACTTTACCCAAACAAATATTAAAATTAATGTAAAATATTTCATTTGGTCCACCGTAGTTAAAAATTTATTTTTATTTTTAGTATTTTTAATATTTCTGAACAATAATTCTAAAAAATAATAAATTTTAGAAAATTTTAAAAAATATATAAAAATTCACAATTTATTTAATTTTTTTATTACAAGATATTACATGTTCATTGATCTTATTCTTTTAATAATGAAGGCGTGTATGCAAACTGTTTGTATCCAGGGCACCTGGTACATAACAACATTTGTAGGTTCTTGATGTGCAAAGTTAGTGGGTACAGAACATACGAGGTGGAGTTGAGAACTAAGGTGATTGTAGCGGTTACAAATGCTCCACTCTTGTAAATTTGGGCAGAGAGTCGCGATCAGTATGGTGATCGTAATAAAGAAGGTAAAATTGGATGGAGAGGAATATTTTTTTGTCGTTGTCTCTTCTGTCCGTTTTCTCTGGCTTTATGGGTATTTATAACATATAATACAATTTGATGAAATGAAGTCAAACCTAGTAATAACTATTGACAGGTGAACAAGATTAGGTTTGACTCCTAATCAAATTGGCTTTGCAATTCGGTTACGTGGGGGAGGCAATTGTCCTCAAAGGCGTTGTAGCTCTTGACAAAGACTTGTTCCACAAGATCGTGCAAGCCTCGAGTATCATTGACTCCAATATTGCTTACCTCCGGACAAGCCGTTGCCATTAGGTCACTTCTAGAGTTGCTAAGCGCGAAAGCACTAAGACCATTTTCAGAATTTTTGAGTGCAAAGGTACCAGAAGTAACACTTATCCGTCTTCAGTTTAAGGAAAACCATAAAGTGATATGAGTTTAAGGAAAATCATAAAGTGATATGAGTTGAGACGTATGAGAAAAACTTACCTTGCTATATTTGGTTTACCAAAAGATAGCTACATTAATTGCCCAGGCGCGGTGATCTGATTTATGTGGCTATGAGAGGGTACATGTGCCGCTCTATTAGAGGTTTCAGAGTTTATTACTGAAGCATCTTCAATTATTGCTTCAAACTAGATAGTCTCAACGGATCAAAATCAACGCACCTATTCTCGGAACATGGGACTCTTTCCGACGTGGTCAGCTATCGAACGACTTGGCCTTAAGAAGGCGAAGACAACTTGGTCAAAATGTTGCTAGGGGGAAGCAATGGATGAGTTGGACACTCTAATATTCTACTGTGCTTGTCCCTACAGGAAGGGACGGGTGAAGATCATACTTTCAAAGATGACGGGCTCGAATTGACACACTCACCCAGTGAGTGAAGTTTCCAGAATGGGTGTTGATGCCTTAGAAGAAGTCAATTAGGACAACCTTCGTATGAGTGATTTTAAAACCACAACCATCGTTGGCACTTTTAGTGCTCCCTTGGCACCAAGCAAAGGCAGTGATTTCTCCCCTTTGTTTGTAGGTGTTGAGCCTGGCCCTTTAGTTGTTAGAGATAACATAGAACTTTCTACGAATATTAGGGTGAATGTGGTTGCGGATTTTATAGTGTCGAACCCTGCAGCGTCAGAGGCATTGCCTTTAATGGAGGTCGTTGCATTACTCTCGCCAGATATAGAAAGGATTGCAACTAGGATAGAAGCTAAGAATCTAGATACTATCTTCTTAGGAGTGGGAATGAAAAGAAAATTCCACGGTTTCTTTAGAAGGGAAGAAGAAGAAAACCCATGCGACGAGAAGCCTATCGCTGTTACCACGGAGAGTTTCTATGGTTCCTCCGAATTGACACCTTCAGGGACTTTCAGAACATACAAAGCTACATTCACTGTACAGGTCCAACGCAGGAGGAGACCAAAGTTTTAGTCTCGATGTTGAGTGTGCAAAAGTTCTATATTTTACCCCTTATTTAACCCATATTTCTGCTGCATTCAAACATAATTCATTGCATTTAGGTAAAGTTTCACATAAACATCACAATTAGATAAAATAGCACAGTTGCTACTGATTTTCGCTACTTTTGCAGGTATCTGCTGTGGACGACTCAGGACAGCGAAGGAGCAGAGCTGGAAAATAGGACTGGAGTCGAGAAGCAATATGCTGCCGTGGCCACTGCCATGGCAGCCATGACGACATCATTGGCGAAAGGGAAAAGTGAGCTGGAGCTCGACAGATAGAGGAATTCAAGCAGTCTGTCGTGGACCACTCCTATATTTTTCTGAGCCTTGGGGCAGAATGAAGGCCAAGCCCAAAGTCCAAAAAAGAAAACCAAAGCAAGAAAAGAGGACGAATTAAAGGCATATACTCAGAAGATTTAATCTCCAATAGAGTTGTACTTTAGTTTAAACTTGTATTCTTGCCATATTAGAAAACTTGGACCCAAGGCCTATATAAAGGCATGTAATTCGACCTAGGGAAGGATATCTCATCTCTAGCCATTTTCCCTAAAACCCTTGTCGTGTTCCCCATTCTCATAATGTTCTAAACTTCCCCTAGGGCTAAGGGTTGATTCTATAAAGTAGTTGCAAGGATTGTACTGTTTTAGGAATTTTTTGTTCAAAGAAATAAAACTTCAAGTTTATTTATTCTGGTTTTCATATCTCGCAAGAGTATCGGGAGAGCATTGTGAGGTTATCTATTTATTTGATATCGGGAGAGTCAAGCATACGATCGAAATAAATACGAGTTTTCCAATTTATGGTTAAACCATCTCGGCTTAGGGATAAGTACGAGGTTAAGTGGATAAGGAAGAATTCAACAACATTGGTGTTCACCCTTCGATTAACGCCGGGAGGTATCATCTAAGAAGTGTTCAGCAACAACACTTTGACCTAGGGATAGGACAAGTCATAACATGGATTCTTGCCAAACTTGAAGTATAGAGTTGCGCGATCGCTGCCGCGACAACAACAGACTTCTGTCGCGACAGGTGCTGCCGCGACAGGGACGACGACAAAACATGAATTTCTCTTTAGTGCAACACCTGCACTACCGAGCAAATCAATACCGGCCTATCTCTTAACCCTGAATCTTTTATCTTTTATATTCATTATTCTCCAATATTACCTTCCAAACAATTTAAACTCTTTCTCTCTCTCGTGCAGCAAATATAGGATAAGGCTATTTCCAATCCCTGTGGAGACAATATCTGATACTCCAAGTATCACTTTACTACTTGCGTCGTGTACACTTGCACTACATTGCGATAGGACTTTAGACACGTAACAAGTTTTTGGCGCCGTTGCCGGGGACTGGCAACATAACTTTACCCTTACATTTACTGCATTTTTTCTTTTTAATTTTTCTGTTTTTATTGCTATTGTTTAGCCCGTGCTTTTCACAAGGTGTTCTGCTTGCTTTTGCGCAGATCTAGACGAGGCAAAGAACCTGAGTACGAACTAGACCCTGAAATCGAACGTACGTGCAACCTCAGGAACCGAGTCCACCTCTTGATAGCAAGAAACGACTATCTTGAGGAACAATTAGAAGCAATGCATAACGGGGTAAATAATAACTAGAGGAATGCTTAAGATCCTCCCCTAGATGATCGGAATGGACGGCCTGCCGCTGCCGCACGACAGCCCTGCCGCGACTACATGATCAATGATCATGTTGAACTGGAGACCACCTTGCCAGACATGGAAGCTGAGAACTCCACTGGCCAATTTAGTGGTGTTGCAACAGAGGATGCCCGAGAACATCTGAAAACGTTCCAAGAAATCTGTGGATCGTTTAGATTACCAGGAATAAATCCAGAAATATAGAGGCTCCAGTTATTTCCTCATTCATTGAGAGACAGAGCTAAATCTTGGTGGAATAAACTCACGCCGGGTTCAATACGAACTTGGGCAGATCTCTCTCGTGAATTTTTATCTCGTTTTAATCCTTCTCACTTATCTGAGCGATTGCGTAATGAAATTGCTACTTTTCAACAGGAAGATAACGAACCAATGCACGAGGCATGGGACAGGTTTACAACTCTTCTAAGGAACTGTCAGATGCATGGATTCCCCGTGTGGAACCAGGTCGTTAAATTCTACAATGCTGCCAATACACACACCCGAATGAGAATAGATTCAACAACAAATGGACTACTATTGGATAAAGATCCAGATGATGAAATGGTAGTATTGAAAAATCTAGCAAAGAACGACGAGCAATTCCCTTCAGTAAGGAGAGGTAAACGAGGGATAACTGTAAAAGATTATGAAGCCGGCAATCCCCTGAAGACACAAGTTGCATACCTCACAAAGGCAGTGGAAAATTTGTTGCAGGAAGACTCTAAACCTATATATTCTGCCGAAGAGGTATGTGAGACTTGCAGTGGGAATCACAGTTCGGAAGACTGTCTGTTACAGTTAGAAGAAGGGATGTATGTTGGAAATTACAACAAGCCAAGAAATTACGATTCCAACAATTACAATTCCAACTGGAGGAAAGATCCCAAGTTTTCCTAGAGAAATCCAAACAACGCACTTAATCCTCAGATGCAGAATAACCAAAACCAAGGGGCACCCAGAATACTGTCGCGACAGCAGCCACAACAGCAACCACAACAGTAGCCGGTAGCCGCACCGAGTATACTGGAGCAGACATTGCCCACATTCATGTCACAGACATGAGCTTACATGGCGAACATGGATCACTTTGTCAAGAAAACCGAGTCATTCATGGACAAGACAGAGACAAGGATGACTAACCTTGAGGCCACCCTGAAATCACTAGAGACACAGATGGGCCAGGTTTCCCAGCATATCAAGCCAAGGCAAAACGGAGGATTCCCTAGTGATACTGAGGTCACTAGAAAACCCACACATGAGCAGTGTAAAGCAATTACAACTAGGAGTGGGAAACAACTGCAAGGGTTGGAGATGAAAACAATATCAATTAAGGAACCGACCCTAGATACACCTGCCGCGAACACTGCCCCGGCAGAAGAAGAGCAACCTGCTGCCGACACACCTGTTACGACGGCAAAAGAGACAAAGGAGCAAGAAGAGGAAACTAAAGAACCTAAGCCTCCTCAGATCTGAATACCATGTGAAGGACGTCTGTAAGATTACCGTCCTCCACCTTCTTTTCCACAGCGGTTACAAAAACAGAAACATGAGTACCAACTCAAAAAGATTTATGATATTTTTAAGCAGGTGCTCGTTAATATACCTCTGCTAGAGGCCATCAAGCAGATGCCCGGTTATGCAAAATTTCTTAAGGACGCCATGTCAAAAAGGTCCAGACTTGGGGAATTCAAAACAGTAAAAATGACAGAAGGATGCATGACTATCTTGCACATGCATCCACCCTAGAAGAAGAAGGATCCTGGGAGCTTCATCATGCCGTGCATAATTGGTGACAAATTCGTGGGTAAGGCACTTTGTGATCTTGGTGCTAGCATAAATTTAATGCCAAAATATGTGTTTCAGAAGTTAGGTATTGGACGAGCACGACCCACGACAGTCATGCTGCAGCTGGCAGATCGCTCTTACGTACAACCAGAAGGGAAGATTGAAGATATTCTGGTAAGAGTGGATAAGTTTATCTTTCCTACTGACTCTCTTGTTTTAGACTGTGAAGCATATGAAAAT
This sequence comes from Hibiscus tridactylites, assembly GCA_958450335.1. Lineage (NCBI taxonomy): Eukaryota > Viridiplantae > Streptophyta > Magnoliopsida > Malvales > Malvaceae > Hibiscus > Hibiscus tridactylites. Next base: position 56,874,897 of record OY288267.1, on the reverse strand, counting down.
GCACCAATCATCCTGGGGCGACCCTTCCTAGCCATAGGCAGATCCGTGATTGATGTGGAGAAAGGAGAACTGACAATGAGAGTAAATGATCAAGAAATCGAACTCAATGTTCTCCAAGCAATTAAACATGCTGATGCAGAAGAAGAGTGCTAGGCCATCACTGAAATAATCTTTGACCAACCCTGCATTAGGTCGAGCTTCCATGACATAAAATTTGGTCACTGCCACAACAGTCATCTGGAAGACTGTCACGGCAGCAACGACGACAGTGACTCCTCCGAATCAGATGTATCTGACACTAAAGATCACGAGGAGGTAAATTGGATATGCAATCGTCCAGGTAAGTTCTTCGAGCCTCTTAATTATACCTCGAATGAACATATAATTCAGAAGCCTTCAATTGAAAAGCCACATGTTTTAGATCTTAAGCCCCTGCCAGGGCAGCTTAAATATGTTTTTCTTGGTTTAAATGATACGTTGCCCGTAATCATCTCTTCCAAGTTAATGCAGAAACAGTAGCAACAGTTAATTGGAATGCTACAACAGCATAAGAAGGCTATTAAATGGACGATAGCTGATATCCAAGGCATCAGTCCGGCATTATGTATGTACAAGATTCTCTTGGAAGATGACCATAAGCCGACTATTGATGCCCATAGACGTTTAAACGAGGCTATGCGAGAAGTGGTGAGAAAAGAGATTATCAAATGGCTTTAGTACTGAATGTACTAAGGCATTCAGAATTCTGGAGGAGAAGCTGGTAACAGCCCCGATCGTACATCCACCAGACTAGAGTTTTCCATTCGAAATAATGTGTGATGCCAGTGAATATGCTGTAGGGGCAGCACTAGGGCAGAGGAAGGATAAGCTCTTCCACGTAATCTATTATGCCAGCAAAACACTGAATGATGCCTAAGTGAACTACACCACAACAGAAAAGGAACTATTAGCAGTGGTGTTCTCGATCGATAAGTTCTGTCCGTACATACTTGGAACGAAGGTGGTGGTCCATACAAACGATTCAGCACTGAAGTATCTATTCACAAAAAAGGATGCAAAACCGAGACTGATACGTTGGATTCTGCTACTACAAGAGTTCAACATTGATATCAAGGATAAAAAGGGAACATAAAACCAAGTAGCAGACCACTTGTCGAGAATAGAGGCGGGAAGTAGTCAATCAACAGATAAGACCAACATACTGGAGACCTTCCCGAATGAGCAGCTGTTTGCTCCCACAAGCACTGCCGCGACAGCCATGGCGACGGGTAAGTTTTCTGAAACCCCTTGGTACGCTGATTTTGATAATTACATTGTTAGCGGGGTACTACCTCCTGAACTTAATTACCAAGCAATAAAGAGGTTCCAAAATGATGCAAAACATTATTATTGGGACGAACCTCTTCTTTTCAAACATTGTGCATATCAAATTATCAGGAGATGCATACCACAGGATGAACAGGAAGCTGTACTTCACCACTGCCATGCTTCACCATATGGAGGACACCTAGGTGGAAACAAAACCGCTGCCAAGGTTTTACAATCTGGTCTTTATTGACCCACACTGTTCAAGGATGCACAAGCCTTCTACAAAAGCTGTGACAAATGCCAAAGGATTGAGAACATCTCGAGAAGACATGAGATGCCACTACAGAACATTTTAGAGGTCGAAATCTTCGATGTATGGGGAATCAACTTCATGGGACCGTTCCCAGCATCTCGTGGGAACCTTTACATCCTACTGGCAGTGGATTATGTTTCTAAGTGGGTAGAAGCGATCGCCACTCAGAAAAATGACGCCAAAACTGTTTAGAGATTTTTGCACAAGAACATCTTCTCCAGATTTGGTATCCCCAAGGCGATCATTAGTGACGAGGGGAGACATTTTGATAACAGGGTAATTGCTGATGCCTTGAGAAAATACGGAGTAAAGCACCAGATTGCAACATCATACCACCCTCAAACCAATGGGCAGGCCGAGATATCCAACCGGGAAGTAAGGAACATACTTGAGAAGATGGTTAAACCCACTCGAAAGGATTGGTCTCTACACGTAAATGATGCACTTTGGGCCTATAAAACAACATTCAAAACCCCATTGGGAATGTCACCCTATAGACTCATTTATGGGAAAACATGCCACTTACCTGTTGAGATAGAACACAGAGCTTACTGGGCTATCAAGGCAGTAAATTTGGACTGGGATAAGGCGGGACAAAAAGGCTACTGGACTTGAATGAAATTGAAGAAATTCGAGAAATGGTCTACGACAACACCAAGATGTACAAAGATAAAACCAAAAGGTGGCACGACAGGAAACTGCTGCCACGACAGTTCTGCCTAGGGCAGCAAGTGTTGTTGTTTAATTCTAGGTTAAAACTTTTCCCAGGAAAGCTTAAATCTAGATGGCCCGGTCCTTTCCAAGTTGTCCATGTTTTCCCCCATGGTGCCATCACAATCAAATCCCTAAAGGATGGGCACCAATTCAAAGTCAACGGACAGAGACTAAAGCATTATCAGGGGACTGAAGCCCCAAGGATACAGGAAGTAGTTACTTTAGGAGATTCCCCTCAAGGCATCCCTAATTTAACTTAGTTTTTATTTTTTGTTTTATTTTATCTATTTATTAGGAATTAAGATTTAATTAGTTTATTTTAAGAATTCATATTTTATTTATCTATTTTTAGGAAATAAAGGAAGCAAGGAGAAGTGAAGGAGTGAACCAGCCCACCATATCAACATCAGCTCAAAAAGCCCAACAGATGAGTCTGTCGTCACAACCTATCATCAGTTGTCGCGATAGATGCGAAGAAGACAACTTGTCACGGAACTGTCGCGACAAACACGCAAACGCGTAACAGACGCGCAGTAGACACGGAAACGCATGACAGGCGCGTCAAAAACCGCGTAACAGCTGGCCCCGTCATTTGCGCCTGCCATTACAGCTCCAACGGACAGAAAATCACCCATCTATATAAACCCCCATTCACTATTTATTTTTCATCTCACTTCTATTCTCTCAACTTGTTTCCTCTAGATCTCAAATTTTCTTTACATTTTCTACAGACCTTGCAAAAATGACTAGCCGACAAACCCGTCGAAGTGCTGTCTCCAGTTCTGCCGCAGCAGTAAGCACCCCAAGCCATAGTGCCATTCCAAACCACTTCGTCTCCACCGACTCCGCCAAGAGATAATACAGCTCCTTTTAGAAGAGAGAGATGTGGGAAGAACGGGGGTTCCTCTACACCGAACCCATGGAAGACTTAGGGCTTGAAAGCTTCATAGCAAGAAAAATCCATGCCCTTAAATGGCAACAGTTTGCTGCCCAACCGGAAGAGATGAACATCACGCTCGTCAGGGAATTCTATGCTGCTGTCGATTTGGTCACTACACTGAAATGTAGTATTTCCAAACCTTATTTCGTAAAATTGATTTCACCATTCACCTTTATATATTAAATGATGATTTTTTTAGATATTTTCCTATATTTTTAAATTATCCTGAACTAGGTGTTCCCTAAAACCCTTTTTTAGATTTGAACAGATTCCCAGACCGATCCGGTTCAGACTCTAAACATCTAGGCCCAAATTTGGGGTGTTACAACTCTCCCCCTCTTAAGAAATTTCATCCTCGAAATTTACCTGGAGGAAAAAGGTAAGGAAACTGCTTCTTCATATCATCTCTTCTTTCCCACGTAGCTTCCTCAACACCATGATGCCTCCACAACACCTTAACCAACTCAATGGTCTTACCTCGAAGAACTTTACTGTCCGAATCCAGAATCTCAACCGGCTCCTTGTCATAGGTCAAATCTGGATTTAACTCAACTTCCTCCACAGGCATAACATGCGAAAGATCCAACCTATACCTCCGAAGCATGGATACATGAAACACATCATGTATCTTCTCTAACTCCTGAGGTAGCCTTAGCTTATAAGCAACAGGACCCACACGTTCCATCACCTCGTATGGTCCAATATACCTATGGCTCAACTTACCCTTCCGGCCAAATCTCATCACCTTCCTCCAAGGTGAAACCTTTAAGAACACACGGTCACACACCGCAAACTCAATCTCCTTACGCTTCAAATCTGTGTAAGACTTCTGCCGATCAGAAGCTGCCTTCAACCGCTCACAAATGAGCTTCACCATCTCGGTGGTTCCTTTCAACAAAGCCAACATCGAGACCAACTTCTGACCTGTTTCAGCCCAGCAAAGAGGAGTTCTGCACTTCCTCCCATACAAGGCTTCATAAGGTGCCATTTGAATACTAGCCTGGTAGCTGTTATTATAAGCAAACTCCACCAAAGGCAAATGCTTCTCCCAAGAGCCTTGAAACTCAATCACGCAGCACCTCAACATATCCTCAAGCACTTGGATAACACGCTCAGACTGTCCATCCGATTGTGGATGATAAGAAGTACTGAAATTCAGTCGTGTGCCCAAAGCTTGATGCAAGCATTCCCAAAATCGCGATGTAAACCTCGGATCTCTATCCGACACTATAGATTTTGGTACCCCATGCAGACGTAGAATCTCAGCAATTTACAACTCTGCAAGCTTATCCAAGGTATACGTGGTATGCACAGGTAAGAAATGCGCACACTTCGTAAGGCGATCCACAATCACCCACACAAAATTCTTCTTCGACGGCGACAAAGGCAAACCAGACACAAAGCCCATGGTGATTCTTTCCCACTTCCATTTAGGGATCCTCTACGGTTGCAACAACCCTAAAGGAAACTGATGCTTAGCCTTAACCCGCTGACAAACCATGCACTTACTCACATATTCCGCAACATCTTTCTTCAATCCCACCCAATAGTACTCATCCTTCAAATCACGATACATCTTTGTACTACAAGGGTGCATAGCAAAAGGACTAGTATGAGCTTCGGTCAGAATAGTACGTCTCAATTGCACATCCTTCGGCACTACTATCCGATTTCCAAAACATAGAACTCCATCATCATTAAAACAAAAATCTGATGGTCTATCCTCAGCAATATCCTGCACATATGGCACCAAAGAATCATCCAACAACTGCTTATCCTTTATCAACTGAACCAGAGATGGTTTCACTTGCAACTCAGCAACAAGACCTCCATCTCGCGAAATGCTCAAGCTAGCAAACATAGCCCTTAACTCTACCGCCACTTTTCTACTCAAAGCATCTACCACAATATTAGCTTTTACCGGATTATACTTGATCGTTAGATCGTAATCCTTAAGCAACTCTACCCATCACCGTTGCCTAAGATTTAACTCTTTCTGAGACATCAAATACTTCAAACTCTTGTGATCCGTGTACACAGTACACTTCTCACCATAAAGATAATGTCTCCAGATCTTCAAAGCAAAAACCACCGCAGCTAACTCAATATCATGCGTAGGATAATTGGGCTCTTGCACCTTCAACTGTCGCGATGCGTAAGCCACCACTTTACCCTCCTGCATCAACTCACACCCCAAACCAACGTAGGTTGCGTCACTATACACCACAAACTCTTTTCCTGATTCAGGTTGAACCAAGATAGGAGCTTGCGTCAAAGCCGCCTTAAGCTTCTCAAAAGCTTGCTGTCTCGCTTCCGTCCACTCATACTTAACATCTTTTTGCAACAACTTTGTTAAAGGGGCATCAATCTTTGAAAATCCATCCACAAACCTCCAGTAATATCCTGCCAACCCAAGGAAACTACAGACTTCATGAACAAACTTAGGAGGCTTCCAATTCATCACCGCCTCAACCTTCTGAGGATCAACACGAATCCCTTTCGCCGAAACCACATGACCAAGGAACACAACTTCCTTAAGCCAAAACTCACACTTGCTCAGCTTAGCATAAAGCTAATTTTCCAAGAGCGCTTGCAAAACAATTCTCATATGACCTTCATGATCCTCCTCAGTACGAGAGTACACAAGGATATCATCGATGAACACCACAATGAACTTGTCCAAGTATTCATGAAACACTCTATTCATCATGTCCATGAAAGCAACATGGGCATTCGTCAAGCCAAACGACATTACAAGAAACTCATAATGCCCATACCTTGTTCTAAAGGCTATCTTTGGCACATCCACATCTTTCACCTTAAGCTGATAATACCCTGACCTCAAGTCAATCTTGGAAAACGCAGCCGCTCCCTGAAACTGATCAAAAAAATCATAAATTCTCGGCAAAGGATACCTGTTCTTGATGGTTAACTTGTTCAGTTGACGCTAATCGATGCACATTCTCATAGTGCCATCATTCTTTTTCACAAACTAGACTGGTGCACCCCAAGGTGACACACTAGGCCAAATGAAACCACGGTCAAGCAACTCTTGAAGTTGCGTCTTCAACTCCTTAGGTGCCATGTTATAGGGAGCAATGGACACCAGAGTTGTGTTTTCATACAGCTCAATCCCAAACTACACCTCTCGACTAGGCGACAATCCATGTGACTCCTCCAGAAACACTCCAGGGAACTCACGTACAGTTCTTATATCCTGAATGCGCAACTCCTTTGAACTAGGATTCATCACAAAGGCTAGGTAAGCCTCACAACCCTGCCTCAGCATTCGACTCGCTTCCAATGTAGACACCACATTGGCAAGAAACTTCACATTCTCACCCACAACCACCACTTCATAATCATCCGCAAGTTTCGACGAAACTCGCTTCCTTTCGAAATCCACTACAGCTCTATGCTCAACAAGCCAATCCATACCAAGGATTACATCAAAGCCATAGAACGACAATTCCATGAGATCAACAAGAAAAAACATGATTTTGCACTTTCAAGGGACATCTCTTATACAACTTCCGCGTTACAACCGTCTCACCAAAGGAACTAGTCACACGCATAACAACATCCAAAAACTCAACAGGCAAACCAAGCATTTGAGCATGTTCACGCAATATGTACGAGTGTGTAGATCCAGAATCAATCAAAGAAAGTAATGACAAGGATTGCAAAGTAAAGGTACTAGAGATCACATCCGTATCATTCCTTCCCTCACGATGGGCATACACTCGAGCCTGACCGCCACCCTCAGGTTGAACGGCCACAACATGTGCTACGTTCCTGCCACCATCATTCCTACGCTGAAAATTACCACGGCCGCGCCCACGACCTCTCTGTAGCTCAGCTGCTCTCATCGGAGCCTGTCCCTATCTCAGAGGCTGAGGACAATATTTCTTCAAATGTCCACGGTTCCCACAATTCCAGCATGTCCCAAGGTTACCCCAACACTCACCACCGTGCCGTCTACCACAACGGTTACACTCAGGAGTCCTCAGAACAACATTAGGTCCTTGCTGACTTCTACCAGGGTTACCACCCCCACTCCAAGCATCATAATGCGGCCTGCTATCCTTATGCCTCTTGTTGCGATCTCTACCATAATCGTGTTCAGTCGCTCGCTTCCCAGAGCTAGATCCACCCGCTCGACTAGCTAGACCAAGATTCGACTAAATGTCCTTGGCTCTAGTGACCAAGACATCGAAATCTGTATAGTCAGCCACCAGCATATAAGTCTTAACATCCGCTACTAACCGATAACGGAATCGTTCGCACCTCTCCCGCTCACTAGGGATTAGCTCAGGCGCATACTGACTGAGGCAGATAAACTGAATTTCATACTTAACTACCGACATGCTACCTTGCACAAGAGACATAAACTCTCTTTTCTTCTCATCTAGGTAACTCACTCCCAGGTACTTCCGCTTGAACACATTCAAGAAGAACGTCCAAGTCACCTCGTCATCCTCCATCCCAGAGATAGTGGTCGTCCACCACGTATAAGCATCACCATGCAGCAGTGATACAACACAACCCAGCTTTTGCACATTATTGCAGTTCATCTGCCCCAAAATCCGCTTGGTGCTCTCCAACCAAGACTCAGACCCTTCCGGGGATAAACCCCTGAACTCAGTCCCTCCCAGGCTGTGAAGACGTTCTAAAGGCAACCTCACATTGGCATCATCCTGATGCACAGCTCCATGGGCTCCAGCTACTGCAATCGCCTGAATCAACATGGTCATGTTAGGGGCAGCTTGCCCCTGCGCACCCTCGGGTCCAGCAACCCCAGCACCAGCACCAGCATTACCAGCTCCAACACCACCACCACCGGGTGGTCCACCACTAGGAGGAGGATGTAGATCCTCTACATTCTCAGCATTCTCATTATCGGTCATCGATCTAGTATTGATTCTCAGCTCTCTACGTGGCCCCATTAGATAGAAAACAATGCACTGACAAACATGCAATAAACACAATTAGGTATAATAAGGTAAGTAATCCAAGTACTCAAGCTCATTTTCAAAAACAATTCCTCTCATTAGTTTTGATATGGCAATGGGATCCCCTACCACACTCCAAACATAGCATAGCATCACAAAAACATCTCAATTGAATCATACACCACTAATCATACATCATTCTTTCACCAAGAAGACACATCATGCATAAACACTTACAACAACCTCATACCAAACCCCAATTATTCGATAACCAAGCTCTGATACCAACAAATGTAACCCCCTTAGCCCGGCCTAGATGATTGACCCGAACTACGAAGATTACACGGGGAAAACTAAAGTCAACCCAAAAGTCAACCTTGATTAACGACCCTTTTTTTATTTTAGTCTTGTCTAGATACATGTAAACCTTAAATGAGTACTCACGAATATGATTGAGAAAAGGCACAACGATCGGATGAAAATTAAGGACTCAATTGCACTTCACACAAGATTAGGGACAAAATTGTAATTTCCAAAAATTAGAGGGACTCATTGGTTTTGAGGTTACCATTATCAAATTAGTCATGTTACATGCTTCTCTGCCAAATTTCAACTTAAAAAGACATCTCAAGCTCAGGCAATTGCAATATCAACATTTAGGAATAAAATGTAAAGCATGCAAACATCAAAACAATTTAAATCTGTGTCCAACGGTAACCTGTTTCGAAACGCCTACTTACCGTACCGAAATGCTAAATCAGAAAAGCGTAGACCGTTTGTAACACCCCAATTTTGGGCTTAGAAGTTTTGGGTTTGAACCGGACCGGTCGGATTTTCGGTTCGAATATAAAAGGTGGTTTTAAGGAAAGCCTAGTTCGGGATGCATTAAAAATATGGAAAAATATCTAAAAATCCTCTTTTAATATATATAAGAGGATGGTGAAATCAATTTTACAAAATGAGGTTTGGAAATATGACAATTTGAGTTAGTGACTAAAATGTAATTTTTGAAAAGTTCGTGACTGTTTTAAAAGGATTGAAACTTTGAATCTTTAAGGAGCTAATTTATCCAAGGGAGGATTTTCTCCAGATTTTTCTATATTTTTAAAGACTCATTTAATGTTTAATTAATGAAAAGAAAAGAGGGAAAAATATATTTTTAGTTTCATAACTAACTTTTACCAAAATTTTCCTATTTCATTTTCTCTCAAAATTCCCTCAACCAAACACATTTCCACAGAAACTTTTCCTTTGATTTTCACACCTAAAGTTGAGATTTCAATTCCTAAATGATTCCTAATCATTTCTACACCAAATCCTCACCATTTGCTTAATGAATTTTCAAGAATTTTGGCTCTAAACAAGGAGAAATCCACATTTAGAGGTATGAACGTCCTTCTCCTCTAAATACTCAGTTCTTTACTAAAATTCCCAAGTTCTCAATCCTTAAATTAAGTTTTATTAAAGGTTTTAATGTTGTGATCTTGATTTTGGCTTAAAATGCAAGATTTGGATTTAATTTTGAAGAAATTCGTATTGGATGATTGGGCTCTATTTTGAGATGTCTTTTTGATGTATTTTGGATGTCTAAATGATGTGTGATTGAGGTTTAATCAATGCAATCCCGAATAGGTTGATTTTCCTAAGTTTTTACTTGTGAAAATGGTGGTTTTTGGGGTGATCTTGGTGTTTTGATAATGCTGGAGGTATAAGGACGAGTTTGAGTTTATTTTGGATGTTAATTGATGTTTAATAATGGTTAGAAGTGATGGATCTTGGCGGGGTTAAGTCTTGGAAGTGTTTGGAGGTGATTTCGGTTGTGTTTGGTAGCCGAAATGTTGGATTTGCAAAGAGCAGCGAGTTTAGGTGTGTTGCTGGTGTTTTTAATGCATGATGATGCATTAATCCTCTGTTGTTATGTACTTGAAACATGGGAGAATGATCCGTGAGCAATAGAGGTGGCGTTGAAGGTTTCAGATGCTTGGAAGGCTTGTTGGCTAGCCTAGTTTTGTGTATCAGTGAGTGAAGTTGGGTTTTCAGCTTTGAAACCAATGTTTGAAGGTTTTTGGGAGCTTAGTTTAAGTCTAAACAACTTAGCTAAGCTCAAGAGTAAGTAAATGGAATTTCTCTCTTGGTTTGTGTTATGAATTGGTTTTTTAAGCACTTGTGATTGTTGGATGCAATGCATGTGATTTGCATGTTTAAATTCCGGTTTGAAAGCATATTTTAGCATGGTTTAATGCTGGTTTTGAAAGTCATGTGTGAAGGATGCTCAAGGTAAGAGATCCTTGGTTTTGTACATTGGAATTGTGGAATTGATGCATAGTGTTGCATGTTGTTTAATGGCTTTGTTTAATGCTTCAAAACAGTGAAGTGATGATGGTAATTGGTGGTTTTGGCATTTTGGTTATGCTTGTAAAAACAATGGATTAATGTGGTAAAATGGTTATATTAGCAAGTGATGTAAGTGGTTCTTGGTTACTTTAATCGGATATAGTTAGCCGGCTATAGGATTGGGTGCACCGTGAATTGAGTCGCCTTGGATGTCGAGGGGGTTGTAATTGTACCGTAAACTCCATCCAAGAATCCTAGCGATTGAGGAAATTGGTATCACCACGATGGAGGATGGCTCTCGTGGGTGGGCTTTGTTTAGTGCCACCACGATGGAGGATGGCTCTCGTGGGTGGGCTTGGTTAAGTGCCACCACGATGGAGGATGGCTCTCGTGGGTGAACCTTGTTAAAGTCACCACGATGGAGGGTGGCTCTCGTGGGTGGACTTTGTTAAGCGTCACAACGGTGGAGGGTTGCTCCCGTGTGTGAGCTTGGTTAAGGTGATTACAATGGTTGTGGTAGCTTCCATGTGTAAGCCTTGTGATGTGTCCCGTCTCTCGCTAGTGTGTTATACATCTTCCGATGAGTGATGTTGAGGGGTTGTGATTGTACCGTTAAACTCCATCACAGGTGTTGAGGGGGTTGTGATTGTACCGGTAAACTCCACCTTGTGTTGTTCGGTTGTGTGTATGGAGCGTGTGGGACAACGCTTGTAATCCGCGTATCCGATTGTGTCTTGTGTTGTGATGGTTTGTGAATTATCACTTGGAAACCAATATAGTGTTCTTGGATGTAATGAAGCATGAGATGCTTGAAATGATGCAAGGTTGCATGGAAAGTGTGTAATGTTCCAAGAATGCATGTATTACTTGTTAAGCTTGTACAAGTGTTTATCTTATGTTGAGAATGGTGCATATGTGCATGGGAATCTCTTTAGTGCATCGAAGTCTTGTGAGGACTTGTTTTAAAAGGCATGTAGTGCATTGATGTTTTTGGTAGTTCATGTGTTTTGCATTTGTTGAATGCATGAGATAGTTTGAAGGAACCAATGGTTTTTGAAAGGTTTTGCTTTGAAATGGCCATCAAGCATATGGTAAGTATGTTGTGAAGTGGAAGTGTTTTCCAAGGAATTTGAGTTTAACCTTGCATGTGGTGTTTATGCATGGAAGGGTTTAATTAATGGTTTTTGCAAGAATGTGTTTTGGGGTAAATTGTTTAGCATTTCTAAGCTAAAGGTTGGTTTTCATGTTGAGCAAGACATGGTTTAAAGCATGATGTTTCAAAAGAGGTTTTTCAACCAATGCTTTGATTTATCGATTTACAACTACTTTTTGAAAGGGGTTTTATGACTCGCTGCATTGATGGTGTTTTGGTTTTGAGCATTCCTCACTAAGCATTATGTGCTTACGCTCCTTTTTGTCCATCAATGCAGATATTTGAAGTTGGGACAGCAAGAAGCAAGGGATTCAAGGAGAGCTCCACTTGAGAAGTATGTCTCGGTTAATAGCTATAGATAATAAAGGCAATGGGGGAGAGTCTTTTATATTGATGTATAATGAGATTGTGTATGTTGGACAAGTTTGGTTTATGATTTTGAACTATGTGGTTTAACGCTTGAAACGTTTGAATCTTCTTATTCATAAGTCGTTATGCTATGCTTCTTGTTTTAAAAGCATGTTTATGTGTTGGATGTGTGGAAAGAGTTGGTGCACCTAGGAGTTGTTTTGTATCTAGATTTTAATGCAATTTGGTAGTTATGATGCTTGGCATGTTTTTGCTTTGTTGAGGATTGATTTGGAGCATGTTCGATGGGGTTTAGATGTGTTAAAATAGGCCTATCTGCTGTTTCTGGGCAGGGTGTTTCGAAACACCCTTGCCTGTTTCGAAACAGGTGCTTGATTTGGCCTGGGTGTTTCGAAACGGGTAGAGGTGTTTCGAAACACTTTGGCTACTGCCAAGCCTCGTTTCTGAACGGGCTAACCCCATTTCGAAACACTTGACCGTTGGGCTCTGATTTGAATGGTTTTGAGGTTTGCAAGCTTTACGTTTTAGTCCTGATTTTTGTATGTGCAATTGCTTGAGTTCGAGATGTCCGTTTAAGGTGAAATTTGGTAGAGAGGCATGAAACATGACTAATTTCATAATGGTAACTTAAAAATGGGTAAAGTCCTCTTAATTTTCAGAATTTACAAATTGGTCCCTAAATTCTTATTTTGTGCAATTGGGTCCCTTATTGTTTTCCGATTGCTGTGCTTTTTGAGTATGCTTATCTCAAGAGTATGCCTAGGTTTAATGTGCATCTAGACAAGTTTAAAAAGAAAAAAAGGGTCGTTAATCAAGGTTGACTTTCGGGTTGACTTTGGTTTTCCCCGTGTAATCTTCGTAGTTCGGGTCAACCGTCTAGGCCGGGCTAAGGGGGTTACATTTGGTGGTATCAGAGCTGAGTTGCGAATGCTTGGGGAAATGGTAAATTGTTGTAATAAGTGTTTGATGTTTATTCTGATGTGTGGTTGAAAGTCGGTTGAAATGTGTGTCTGTGAGCGAATTGTTGATGTTTTTGTCATGCTTTTTGATTGTGAATCTTCATTGAGCTAATGTGGATTTGTGCTAATGATATGCTGGTGATGTAAGCTGATTTTATGAATGATGAAAGTGTAATGGGTATGATATGTTGATTGTTGCGTGTAAAAGAGTCTATCGCAATTGTAGTGCAAGTGTACACGACGCAATTAGTAAAGTGATACGAAGTATCGGATATCGTCTCCACAGGGATTGGGCTAATGACTTCACCTTATTTCACTGCACGAAGTAAAGGAAATAATTAAGAGTTGTCACGAGAATAATAAAGTAAAAACGTAAATAAAAGGATTGATAAATCAAGATAGAGAGAATGGGCTGGTATTGAATTGCTCAGTAGTGCAGGTATTGAATTGCTTAAGATTTCCAGTTCTGTCGTTGCGCCCGTCGCCGACAGCACCTGTCGCGGCGGCTGTCCGTTAGCTGTCGCGACAGCAGACACTAACTCCGTACTTCAAGCTTGGCAAGAATCCCAGATCTGCCTTGCCCTATCCCTAGGCACAAGTCTGTCGATGATCACGTCTTTGATGATACCTCCCGGCGTGAATCGAAGGATGAACACCGATGTGGATGAATTCTTCCTTAGCCACTTAACCTCGCCTTATCCCTAAGCACGAGATGGTTCAACTATAAACTAGAGAACGCGCTTTTATCTCTTTCGTATACTTAACTCTCCCGATGCTAAGTAAATGGATAACCTCACAATGCTCTCCCGATGCTCTTGCAAGATATTAAAACCAAGATAAAAGAACTTGAAGTTTATTTTATTGAACTTAAAAAATCCTAAAAACAAAGCAACCCTTGCAACTACTTTACAAAACAACCCGTAGCCCTAGGGGAATTTAGAACATGTCGGTGACGGGTGGACGGCAGGGGTTTGGTTTCGGTTATGGGGTATCGGTTATGCCCCCTAGGTTAAATCTATGCCCTTATATAAGCTTTGGGCTCAAGTTATCTAAGGTAACAAGGATTACAACTTTAATTAAAAGTAAGATTCTAATAAAGACTAAATTTCTAAAGTCTCCTACTTTCCAGCCGCATCCTTGCTTTTAGGGATTTCTTCTCTTTGAGCTTTGGCTTGACATATCTTTTGATCCGGGGCTTGGAAAAATATATGGTTTTCACACGACAGATGAGCAGATTTTTCTCTATCTATCGAGGTCCACTTTGCTTTTCCTCTTCATAAGTCTACTGTCGCCATGCTGTCACGACAGGTCCATGACAGGTTCGTCTTCTTCGGCTGCTTGTCCAGTTCAGCTCTTCTGCTTATCTGCCCTGCGCCTGCCTTCATCGTCAACCATGGCAGCTACCTGCAAAATACGCCATCTTTTAGTAGAATCCGTGCCTTTTATATAATTGTGATGTTTTATTGAAAACTAACCTAAATGCAATGCAATGATGCTTGAATGCAGCAGAAATATGGGTTAAAAAGGGTGTAAATAATAGAACTTTTACACACTCAACACACCCCAAACTCAAGTTTTTGCTTGCCCTCAAGCAATTTAAACCTAAAAGAAAAATGAAATTTTTGTGTTGGCCTTCAAACAGTGAACTGTCCCTTACCCGTCGCTCATTCTCTATGGCGGCAGCAACCTGTCGGAAAGATTAGGATCTGTCCGGAATCTCCCTATAGCTCTCATGCAGTGTGTGCATGCTTGTGAACAGTTATATGCCAAGACTCTCTTAGTTTTACTAGAATATTCAACTCCTTAACTCGAATTTTTATGCCAAAGTTTACTTTCTTGAAGACACATTTTCATGCTTCTTTTTCTTCTATTTTCAAGCTAAGTTTTCTAGAGCCAGTTTCGGGCACCTCTAGTTTACTAGAGCCGGTTTCGGGCACCTCTAGTTAGCTTCCTAGAGCCGGTTTCGGGCACCTCTAGGTTTTCAAATTTCTTTTGCTAAACTTCTTTCCTAGAGCCGGTGTTAGGCACCTCTAGGGGCTATTCAAGTTCTAAGTATCCTATTCTAGTTTGGCTAAAAGAAATCTAAGCAATATAACAGTCACAAAAGTGTTTAAGTTTTCAGAACTATAGAAAGGCTCTAAACTTTTCCTTAACCTGTCCTAAAGATGCTGCCACGACAGAGCTGTCATGACAGGCAAGTTAACTTCACAGTTTTAAGCCAACAGTTTTATATTTTCTGATTATTTTTTTAGAGAAGAAAATAAATAAATAATAAGACACGACAATTAATAAAAAGATGTGCTAAAGACTCCATTAATGATGAAGGGTTGCCACCCCCAAACTCAAGGGTTGCATTGCCCTCAATGCAAAATGACATGAAAAAGAAAGAAAGAAAAAGTACATCACAAAATATAAAGGCAGGCAGCAGTAAAGGAAAAATAAAAACTTAAATTTTCACTCGCTGTCCTCGCTGCTGCTGCTGACGCGGATCTGATGGCGGCGTCTGCGCTGTGGAGGAGGCTGGGCAGGTTCCGCAGCAGGTTGATCAGCAGGTTCATCAGCCGGTTGAGGGGCAGGTTCATCGGCAGGTTGAGGGGCAGGTGGCTCCACTAGCCGGACGTCGTGTAACGCCCCGGTTTTGGGCTTAGGAGTTTTGGGCGTTGACCGGTTGGTCAAAGTGCTGTTCGAATCTAAAGAGGTTAAATTAGGAAAGCCTAGTTCGGGTTGAATTAAAAATATGGAAAAATGTTCTAAAATCATCTTTTAATATAATTAAGTGAACTGTGAAATCAATTTTGGAAAATGAGTTTTGGAAGTGTGACATTTTGGCTAGTGACCAAAATGTAATTTTCGCAAGTTTGGTGGCTGTTTTATAAAGGGTTGAAACTTTGAATCTTTAAGGAGCTATTAATCCAAAAGTGGTTTCTCCAGATTTTTCTAAGATATTTTGAGTTATAATTCTGATTTTAAAGTATATCAAAAAGGAGGGAAAAGCCATTTGGCTAATTTCATAACTAACTTCTCATTTTCTTTCTCTCATTTTCTCTCAAACCAAACACTACATTTCCAGAGATTTGTTTCTGATTTTCTCACCTAAATTCCTCCTTTCAACTCTCATTTGATTTCAAATCAACATACCTTCCAAACCTCTTCAATTGTTACAAGTTTCATCAAGGTTTTTCATTCCAAAAAGTGGAGAAACACAAGTTTGGAGGTAAGAACGTCCTTCTCCTCTAAACTATCAGTTCTTTACTGAAATTCCTAAGTTTTCAATCCTAAATTGGAGTTTAATTAAAGGTTTTTAAGTGTTGAATTGGATCTTGGCTTATTATGCAAGATCTTGATGATTTTTGGTGATTTTCGTTAGATCTGAGTAATCTGTGATTTAAGAGGTGTTTTTGATGTTAAATGATCTCTAAAATGATGTGGAATTGAGTTTTGATTGATGCAATCCCGGATAGGTTGAGTTTCCTAAGTTTAGCTTGTGTTTTAAGGTAGTTTTTGAGGTGATCTTGGTGATCTGTTGTTGCTGGAGGTATAAGGATGTTAATAGATTGTTTTTAGATGTTATATGATGTTTATGGAAGTGAGGTTTTGCTGGTTTATGGCTGGGCTTTGTTTAGAAGTGGTTTGGATGCATTTTCGGTTGTGTTTGGTGGCCGAAAATGGAGGTTGGATGAGAGCAGCGAGTTTATGTGCTTCCATTGAAGCAATTAATGCATGATGATGCATTAATCCTCTGCTTTGATGTGTTGAAACAGGGGAGGCATCTTTGGATCCAAGATTGGTTGATCCGGAAGCTTGATTTGGTGCTTTGGCTTGAAGCAAAGTGGAAATCGGTGAGTGAGTTTGTGGGAATTGGATTTCAGCTTTTAAAACCAAGGTTTGAAGGTTTTGGGAGCTTAGCTTAAGTCTAAACAACTTTGCTAAGCTCAAGTGTAAGTTTTCAGATTTTCTCTCTAGTGGTGGCCATGATTTTTGTTGTGATGCAAGTGATGTTTTGCATGTTTTAATTACTGTTTGAAAGCATGTTTTAGCATGGATTTTGCTGATGATATAAGCCATATGATGAAGGTAACTCTAGGTAGGAGTACCTTGCTTTTATACATTGAAATAATGTGGTTTGATGCTTTGAAATGCATGATGAAAATGGCTTGGTTTAATGCTTTAAAACAGTGGATTAAATGATGAATATGATGTATATTGGCAAGTGATGTTTTAAAAAGATTAAGGTCACTAAGGTGGTTAAAAGTCCTTGAGTGAGCCTTGTTACTTAAGATCATCAAGGTGGTTAAAAGTCCTTGGATGAGTCTTGTTGCGGACACTAAGGTGGTTAAAAGTCCTTAGGTGATCCTTTCCATGGTGTTTAAAAGTCCATGGGGCCAAGGTGTTTAAAAGTCCTTGGGGCCAAGGTGTTTAAAAGTCCTTGGGGTGATTCAAGCAATGGACACAAAGGTGTTTAAAAGTCCTTGTGTGGTCCTCATTCATGGTGTTTAAAAGTCCATGGCCAAGGTGTTTAAAAGTCCTTGGGGCCAAGGTGTTTAAAAGTCCTTGGGAAGTTGTTGAACTTGTTTTATGAAATGGAATTTGTCACTTGAGCCAATATGACATGTTAAGTATATTGTGAAGCATGAGATGCTTGTTTTAATGTTTATGTTGAAGCATGAGATTGCTTGTTTTAAGTATGCTTTTGAGCATGTGCAAAGGTTGATTTTAATCATGTTTATAAATGGTTTAAATTGCATTATTGAATTGTTTTTAAAGAGCATGCCTCACTAAGCTTTTGCTTACGCTCTCTTCGTTTTCTTAATTCAATAATGCAGAGCATTAGAGTACCTTGAGGGGCAGCAAGAAAGGGCAAGCAATCAAGTTCAAGTAAAGCTCAATGTATGAAGGTTTTATAAGTACTTTTTAGCTTTTGGGTGATTTGGCAATGGGGGACCTATGTGTATGTTTTTGGGAGATGTTTGGAACTCCCTAAGTATGTTGAATGTTGATGAGATTGCTGGTTTTATAATTGGCTTTATTATGCTTGATTATGAAGGTTTATGCATGAATGGTTAGCTTATGTAGGAAGCATGCCATTAAAATTGGGGCTTTTCATATGTGATGGTTATATGTTGAATTGGTGATGCAATTATGGTCCCTGCATGTTGATTGTTTATGTGGTATGATTTGGTGTTGTTAAATTGAAGTTTGAAGCATGTATGATGTTGATTTTGAGTCGATTTCAGGCAGGGGTATCGGTACTCGGGCTTGCGTATCGATACGCATGAGCCAAATATGCACATTTCTGCATAGGGGTATCGGTACGGTTGTGTGGGTATCGATACCGTCTGGGCTAATAATGAATGCCGTATCGAAACGTGGGACCTCGTATCGATACCATCTCTGGAGTTTGGTTACTGTCTTCCCCGCGTATCGATACGACTCCAGGTGTATCGATACGTGACCGTTAATTCGGTTAAAAGTATCTTTATATGTTTGGAATGTTTGCACTTTAGTCCTGAATCTTGTTTTTGCAATTGCATGAGCTTGGGATGTCCGTTTGAGCTGAAATTTGGCAGAGAGGCATGAAACCTGATTAATTTCAAGATGGTAACTTTAATTTGGACTAAGTCCTCATAATTATCAGAATTTACATTTTGGTCCCTAAAGTTGTAATTTGTTCAATTGGGTCCCTGTTTGATCTCTGATGTTTGCGATCTTTGAGTATGATGTTAGTGTGATCACATCTAAGGTTAATGTGCATCTAGACAAGGTTAAAAAGAAAAAAAAGGGTCGTTAACCAAGGTTGACTTTCGGGTTGACTTTGGTTTTCCCCGTGTGACTTTCTTAATTCGGGTCAACCGTCCGGGCCGGGTTAAGGGGGTTACACGTCGGAACTGCTGCCGCTGTCCCATGAGCTGCTGGTTGTGATGGCTTTGGACAGCCTTTTCTTGTTGGCCACGTGCTTAATACGTTTGACCCGCGTGAAGTCGCTCTCCAAATTCCTCCGGTCAAGAGGGCTGTCTTCAGTGGCAGCTCGCTTGGTTCCTCGCGGGGAGGTGTCTGCCGGTGGGCTGTCGGCTGCCGTCGGGGCAGGGGATGGTGTGGAAGTGGCAGATTGTGTATGGGGAGAGACAGGTGGTGTGGGAGTGGGGGAGGGGATATTGAAATAATGTGCGGGGAAGGTGGGGAAGATGACATCCGAAAAATTCAAAGTATTAGTGATGAAATTTACCGTTGCATTTGAGAAGTCACGGATAAAAGTCATCAAACCCATCTGGCGCTCCTCTATCCTCAGGATGGCAGCAAGGATGTGGGCAGATTGATCTGTCGGAGCGGTGTCGGTGGCAGCTTCTGGGGCAGGTTCATCATCGAAATCAGCAGGAGGGGCGTTTGGGTCGAAGGCATTGATGGGCGATGCGACTATGACCTCCATGAGGCTGGAGATGTTGTTGTCTGTCCAGCCGCTGCCCGTCTTGATTTTGTCTGAGGGCTCCTCCGGTACGGCAGCACAGCGACAGAGGGCGGTAATGGTGAACGGCAGGCATAGTCGTGAGTCCGAGCGGAAGGCACAATCGAGGATGCTGTCCCTCATATATCTGCCCACATTTATGGGCCTGTCGTGCATAATGGAGTGGATAAGGGCCAACCGTTGTCGGTTGACTGTCGTATGGTGGGACGAGGGCAGGATACGCTTTTTGATGAAAGCGTTCCACAATTTCGCTTCGGGGAGTAGCTGCCCCCTATTGACGGAGTGGGGGTTCTTCTTGCTGGTGGTCCATGTCGTCCCAGCCTCTGTCAGCTCCGTCATGACAGCATCGTGGGCAGCAGCGTCGAGGGTGTCCCAAAATTGTTGGTGCGCATCATCATTGGGGCCAAAGAAGAGGCCGAACGTGTGGTTGATGCTGTTGGCGGTGAAGGGTACTGCCACTCCTCGGACGGTGACAGATGTCACCGTTTTGCTTTCGATAGCCTCATAAAATTCTCGGACCAACGTATCATTAAGCTCTGCCGGCTGCTCGGCAAAGTCCTCCCATAGTTGTGCTGTTATGGCCTTCATAATGAACGGCTGGAGTCCCATATGGGGGGCAGCTCTGTTGTAGATGAAACCACGCTCCTCCCATAGTTCCTTGTTAATGAAGGGTGATGCTGCTGCTGAAGAAGAAGCGGCAGCAGCATTTTGACGGGGTTGTCTTGATGACATTTTGGTTGCAAGGGCTGAAAAAGAGAGAAAATAGATAAAACTAGAGGAGAATAACAAGAGAGAAAAATCAGAAGTGATGAAAAATGAAAAGGGGAAGGGGTTTATATAGCTGTCGAGTAGCTGCCCATTTAATGCCGCAACGGCAGGCGGGAATAACGGGGCGGCATATTGAATGTAGCGTGTCTGACGCGTCTGACACGCATTTATGCGTCTGCCGCACGCTTCTGCGTCTGCAATGTCAGCCTGTTGATAGCCTGTCAAGTCCGTCTGCGCCGGCAGCTGAAACGACAGGTTATCATAAATGGGCTTTATTGGGCTGGTGGATGGGCGGTGGTCTTGGGCCACTTCTCCTTTTCTTCTTGGCTCCTTTATTTCCTAAAAACTGAAATTATAAAAACAAAACATTATTAAAATAAATCTAATTTCCTAATAAATAATAAAATAAATAAAAATAAAAATTAGGTTAAATTAGGGATGCCTTGGAGGGCATCACCTAAAGTAACCACTTCCTGTATTCCTGGGGCTTCAGTCCCCTGATAATGCTTGAGGCGTTGTCCATTGACTTTGAATTGGTGCCCGTCTTTTAGTGATTGAATTGTAATGGCACAATGGGGAAAAACTTGAACCACTTGGAACGGGCCAGACCATCTAGATTTGAGCTTCCCTGGAAAGAGTTTCAACCTAGAATTAAACAACAACATAAGCTGCCCTGGGCAGAACTGTCGTGGCAGCAACTTCTTGTCATGCCACTTCTTAGTCTTTTCCTTGTAAATTCTTGCATTGTCATAGGCCATTGTCCGTATTTCATCGATCTCATTCAAATCTAACAGCCTTTTTTGGCCTGCCTTGTCCAAGTCCATGTTTACTGCCTTGATTGCCCAATATGCTTTGTGCTCGATCTCGACAGGCAAGTGACAGGTTTTCCCATAAATCAAACGGTATGGAGACATGCCCAATGGAGTCTTGAAAGCTGTCCTGTATGCCCATAATGCATCATTCAGAAGCAAAGACCAATCTTTCCTAGTTGGTTTAACCATCTTTTCAAGGATGTTCTTTACTTCCCTATTGGAAATCTCAGCCTGTCCATTGGTCTGTGGGTGGTATGCTGTCGCGATCCTGTGCTTGACACCATATTTCCTCAAGGCGGCAACAATTACCCTGTTGTCAAAATGTCTCCCTTCATCACTGATAATCGCCCTAGGGATGCCAAATCTAGAAAAGATGTTTTTGTGCAAGAACTTTTGAACCGTTTTGGCATCATTCTTTTGAGTTGCGATTGCTTCTACCCATTTGGAGACATAATCCACTGCTAGGAGGATGTAAAGATTTCCACATGAAGATGGAAAAGGTCCCATAAAATCAATCCCCCGAACGTCGAAGATCTCTACTTCTAAAATGTTCTGCAGTGGCATCTCGTTTCTCCTCGAGATGTTACCTGTCCGCTGGCACCTGTCACAGTTCTTGTAAAATTCCTGTGCGTCCTTATACATTGTCGGCCAGTAGAACCCTGACTGCAGCACCTTGGCAGCAGTTTTATTGCCGCCTAAGTGTCCTCCATATTGTGAAGCATGACAGTGATGGAGAATGTCTTCTTGCTCTTCTTGTGGTATACACCTCCTTATAACCTGATCTGCGCATATTTTGAAAAGAAGAGGTTCGTCCCAATAATAATGTTTAACATCATTTTGAAACCTCTTCCTGGCTTGATAAGTAAGATCAGAAGGTAATATTCCGCTAACTATGAAATTAACGAAATCAGCATACCAGGGAAGGTTAGAAGACTTACCTGCCGCCATGGCTGTTGCGACAGCGATTGCGGCAGCAAAGAGCTGCTCATCTGGGAAGGTCTCCAGTATGTGTGTATCATCAATGGGTAGACTCTGTCCCGTCTCCAATCTCGACAAGTGGTCTGCCACCTGATTTTCTGTCCCCTTTTTGTCTTTGATCTCAAGGTCGAACTCTTGTAATAGCAAGATCCACCGTATTAATCTAGGCTTTGCATCCTTCTTTGCGAACAAATATTTTAGGGCAGAGTGGTCGGTATGCACTATTACTTTTGTCCCAAGTATATAAGAACGAAACTTGTCGATGGAGAACACCACAGCTAACAGCTCCTTTTCTGTGGTGGTATAG
The DNA here is from genome assembly GCA_958450335.1 of Hibiscus tridactylites. NCBI lineage: Eukaryota > Viridiplantae > Streptophyta > Magnoliopsida > Malvales > Malvaceae > Hibiscus > Hibiscus tridactylites. The sequence goes on along the minus strand of OY288267.1, from coordinate 56,852,530 downwards.
TTCACTTGGGCATCATTTAATGTTTTGCTGGCATAGTATATGACGTGAAACAGCCTGTCTCTGCGCTGCCCAAGTGCTGCCACGACAGCATAGTCACTAGCATCACACATAATCTCAAACGGTTGTGTCCAGTCTGGTGGCTGTACTATGTGGGCTTTCACTAGCTTTTCCTTCAGAACCTTGAATGCTTCAGTACATTCTTCATTAAAGTCAAAGGGTCGGTTCTGCTCTAAGAGATGACATAGGGGCTTCGTGATTTTCGAGAAATTCGCGATAAATCTTCGATAAAAGCCAGCATGTCCTAAAAAACTCCTAATGCCCTTGACTGTAGTCGGTGGCGGCAGCTTCTCTATGACTTCAATCTTTGCCCTGTCGACTTCTATACCACGGCAGCTAATCTTATGGCCTAGGACTATCCCTTCATCCACCATAAAGTGGCATTTTTCCCAATTTAAAACCAAGTTTGCTTTTTCGCATCTTTCGAGCACCTTTTGTAAATTGCACAAACAACTCTCAAAATCGTCTCCAAAGACAGAAAAATCATCCATAAAAATTTCCAGGAAGTCCTCTACCATGTCCGAGAATATAGCCATCATGCACCTTTGGAAGGTGGCAGGTGCGTTACAGAGTCCAAACGGCATCCTCCTAAATGCGTACGTACCGTAGGGGCATGTGAAAGTCGTTTTCTCTTGATCCTCTAGTGCAATGGCAATTTGGTTGTAACCTGAGTAACCATCAAGAAAACAATAGTAAGGTTTACCCGCTAATCTATCAAGCATTTGATCAATAAAGGGTAAAGGAAAGTGGTCTTTTCGGGTAGCTTTGTTAAGCTTCCGATAGTCCATACAAACCCTCCAACCGGTCACAGTCCTGGTTGGGATTAACTCATTGTTTTCGTTGGTTATCATGGTCATGCCTCCTTTCTTGGGAACACATTGCACCGGGCTTACCCATTTGCTGTCGGAGATGGCGTAAATAATACCAGCATCTAACCATTTGATTATCTCTTTACGCACTACCTCCTTCATCGCATGGTTTAGCCGCCTTTGGGCATCTATAGTCGGCTTATGATCTTCCTCAAGGAGGATTTTGTGCATGCATAACGCCGGACTAATGCCCTAAATGTCTGCTATCGTCCATCCAATCGCCCTCTTGTGCTGCCGTAACATGTCGATTAGCTGTCGTTCTTGTTCCTGCGGCAGCTTAGCAGAGATGATTACGGGCAGTGTTTTATCACAACCAAGATAAGCATATTTAAGCTGCCCTGGCAGGGGCTTAAGTTCTAAGACAGGTGGTTCAACAGTAGATGGCTTTTGGATTAAATGGTTATCCAAAGTGTAATTTAAGGGTTCGAATAACTTACCTGGACGATGGCCTAACCAGTTTACCTCCTCTTGACCTTCAGTATCAGATGTATCGGATTCAGAGGAGTTGCTGTCGTCGGTGCTGTCGTCGTCACTGTCGTGACAGGCCTGTAGGTGGCTGTCGCAGCAGTGTCCAAGTTTTATATCACGGCAGCCCGACCTGATGCAGGGTTGATCAAAGGTCACCTCAATGATGGCCTTGCATTCCTCGTCCACATCAGCATGTTTCATTGCTTGGAGAACATTCAACTTAATTTCTTGATCGTTCACGCGCATGGTGAGTTCTCCTTTCTCCACATCAATCAATGATCTTCCCGTGGCTAAAAAGGGTCGCCCAAGGATGACTGGTGCGTTTTCATCTGCCTCACAATCTAAAATAAGAAAATCAGCAGGAAAAATAAGTTTATCCACTCTTACCAAAATATCTTCAATTTTTCCCTCGGGATGAACGTAAGAGCGGTCGGCTAGCTGTAGGGTAACTGTCATGGGCCGCGCCTTCCCAATACCTAATTTCTGAAAAACAGATTTGGGCATTAGATTAACACTAGCACCTAGATCACAAAGTGCCTTACCCACAAATCTGTCGCCGATTACACACGGTATAATGAAGCTCCCCGGATCCTTCTTTTTCTGGGGCGGCTGCCTATGAAGAATACTCATGCAACCTTCTTGCATCCTTACCGTTTCAAATTCCCCAAGTTTATATTTTTTCGACATAACATCCTTGAGAAATTTAGCATAACCGGGCATCTCCCTAACAGCATCTAACAACGGAATATTAATATGAACCTGTTTAAAAATATCATAAATCTTTTTAAGTTGAGATTCATGCTTAGCTTGCTGTATCCGTTGAGGAAAAGGTGGTGGAGGGCGATAATCAGCAATACGCCCTTCCCACTGCATTCGAATCTGAGGACGATAATCTTCTTTTTTCTCCTCTGTCGCTTCTGCTGTCATGACAGGTTCATCGGCAGCAGTCTGTTTGTCACCTGTTGGGGCTGCTTCCTCGGCAGGTTTATCCAAGGCAGGTTCCTTTTTTGTTTCAGCTTCTTTTTCTGGCCCTGGTAACTTTTTCCCACTCCTAGTAGTAATCGCCTTACATTGCTCATGTGGGGGCGGTCTAGCATTTTCAGTATTGCTAGGGAAACCTCCATTCTGCCTTGGCTTAATATGCTGCGACACCTGACCCATTTGTGTCTCGAGAGATTTCAAGGTAGCTTCATGGTTTGTCATTCTCATCTTGGTTTCATCCATAAAGTTTTCTGTCTTCTTGACAAACTGATTGATATTATCCATATAAGTACCAGTCTGAGACATAAAGGTGGCCAGAGTCTGCTCCAATATACTACTCGTGGCAGGTGGTGGCTGCTGTTGCTGCTGAGGCGGCAGGCTCTGCGGCAGGTTCTGCGGTGGCAGTTGCTGCGGCTGTTGTAGAGGCAGCTGCTGTCTCGTTAGCAATCTAGGACCCCCCTGATTCTGATTATATGCTTGCGGATTCAGGGCATTGTTAGGATTACTCCAGGAAAATTTGGGATCTTTCCTCCAATTAGGGTTGTAGTTGTTGGAATTGTAGTTTGGCTTGTAATTTCCAACATATTTTCCCTCTTCTATATTTATCAGGCACTCATCCCTACTATGATTTCCCTCACAAATAGCACAGACTTCCTCGACAGCAAATCCTCGTAAATCCTCTTCACTCAATAAGTGTTTCACTGCTTTAGTAAGGAATGCTACCTGTGATTTCATAGTGCTGTCGGCCTCGTAGTCCTTGACAACAAGTACCCGTTTACCCCCTCTTCTAGTGGTTGGAAACTGCTCCTCATTCTTAGCCAAATGTTTCAAAACTTGCAGGGCCTCGTCCGGATCTTTATCCAATAATAGTCCATTTGCTGCAGAATCAATTCGAATGCGAGTTTGTAAGTTAGCAGCATTATAAAACTTAGTTACCTGATTCTAGACGGGGAATCCATGCATTGGGCAGTTCCGTAGAAGAGTAGTAAATCTGTCCCAGGCCTCGTGCATCGGCTCGTCGTCTTCCTGTTGAAAAGTAGCAATTTCATTACGTAATCGCTTAGCTAAATGTGAAGGATTAAAACGAGATAAAAATTCACGAGTTAGATTTGTCCAAGTCATAATGGAACCCGGTGTAAGTTTATTCAACCAAGTTTTAGCTCTGTCCCTCAATGAATGGGGGAATAACCGAAGCCTCAGTATCTCCGGACTAACTCCTGGTAGCCTAAACGAACCACAGATCTCCTAGAACGTTTTGAGATGCTCCCTTGCATCTTCTGTCGCAGAACCACTAAACTACCCGGCATTGTTGATCATACTAAACATGACAGGTTTAAGCTCGAAGTTGTCAACATCAATATCCGGCAGCGTGGTCTCCAGCTCTACATGATCGTTCAGCATGTAGTCACGACATGATCGTCGTCCATCTGCCCTCGGCGGGTCGCCGACAGGTGGTATAACTCCTCCAGGGGGCTGGTTACGTGCCATCTGCTCTAGCTGTTCCTCAAGGTATTCGTTTCTGTCTAAAAGGTGGCGAATCTGTTTCTTGAGATTGAAGGAACGTTCGATCTCCGGATCTAATTTATATTCAGGATCTTCACCTCTTTTCGATCTGCGCATAAACAAGAAAACCTCGTGAAAAGCAAGAGTTGATAACACAAAAGAAAAATTAAAGAAAAATAAAAATAAAAACGAAAAGTGCAAGGAAGGAAAGGTGTAGTTATGTTGCCAATCCCCGGCAACGGCGCCAAAAACTTGTTGCGTGTAAAAGAGTCTATCGCAATTGTAGTGCAAGTGTACACGACGCAAGTAGTAAAGTGATACGAAGTATCGGATATCGTCTCCACAGGGATTGGGCTAATGACTTCACCTTATTTCACTGCACGAAGTAAAGGAAATAATTAAGAGTTGTCACGAGAATAATAAAGTAAAAACGTAAATAAAAGGATTGATAAATCAAGATAGAGAGAATGGGCTGGTATTGAATTGCTCAGTAGTGCAGGTATTGAATTGCTTAAGATTTCCAGTTCTGTCGTTGCGCCCGTCGCCGACAGCACCTGTCGCGGCGGCTGTCCGTTAGCTGTCGCGGCAGCAGACACTAACTCCGTACTTCAAGCTTGGCAAGAATACCAGATCTGCCTTGCCCTATCCCTAGGCACAAGTCTGTCGATGATCACGTCTTTGATGATACCTCCCGGCGTGAATCGAAGGATGAACACCGATGTGGATGAATTCTTCCTTAGCCACTTAACCTCGCCTTATCCCTAAGCACGAGATGGTTCAACTATAAACTAGAGAACGCGCTTTTATCTCTTTCGTATACTTAACTCTCCCGATGCTAAGTAAATGGATAACCTCACAATGCTCTCCCGATGCTCTTGCAAGATATTAAAACCAAGATAAAAGAACTTGAAGTTTATTTTATTGAACTTAAAAAATCCTAAAAACAAAGCAACCCTTGCAACTACTTTACAAAACAACCCGTAGCCCTAGGGGAATTTAGAACATGTCGGTGACGGGTGGACGGCAGGGGTTTGGTTTCGGTTATGGGGTATCGGTTATGCCCCCTAGGTTAAATCTATGCCCTTATATAAGCTTTGGGCTCAAGTTATCTAAGGTAACAAGGATTACAACTTTAATTAAAAGTAAGATTCTAATAAAGACTAAATTTCTAAAGTCTCCTACTTTCCAGCCGCATCCTTGCTTTTAGGGATTTCTTCTCTTTGAGCTTTGGCTTGACATATCTTTTGATCCGGGGCTTGGAAAAATATATGGTTTTCACACGACAGATGAGCAGATTTTTCTCTATCTATCGAGGTCCACTTTGCTTTTCCTCTTCATAAGTCTGCTGTCGCCATGCTGTCACGACAGGTCCATGACAGGTTCGTCTTCTTCGGCTGCTTGTCCAGTTCAGCTCTTCTGCTTATCTGCCCTGCGCCTGCCTTCATCGTCAACCATGGCAGCTACCTGCAAAATACGCCATCTTTTAGTAGAATCCGTGCCTTTTATATAATTGTGATGTTTTATTAAAAACTAACCTAAATGCAATGCAATGATGCTTGAATGCAGCAGAAATATGGGTTAAAAAGGGTGTAAATAATAGAACTTTTACACACTCAACATTGATGTTATGCTGTTGCGAGTGAATGATGTTTGATGAGAGCATGATCGAAGTATGTTGATTGATATGCTCGATGTTGTGATATCCATGTTTTTGTTGACTGTTTTGTCATGTAAAAGGGGAGAATTCGAGATACCCATTGCCTTATTATTATAGCTATTGTGTTATGTTGGAATTGGAGTCTTGAATCCTTGCTTGAAGCTGGCCTGATCATTTTGTTTGTTTTGTTATGATAGCTTGTTGTTAATAGCATGGTGAAATCGATGAGAGAATGGCAGTTAGGTGAGATGGTTGCTGCTTTAGAGCAGGTTGTTAAGGCATGGAATTCACCTTTTAGTGGAGGTGTTTCGTCTCAGTCTTCTGTGCCTGGAGTTGAGGTAGTGAGGCAGGAGGAAGAAGCTGGTTCTGTGATGAAGAGTTCATCACCTATTGTTCAAGAGGTGTTGGGAACATCTCAGGCTGTGGCGAAAGTGAGGCCTGTAGACGTGCCGATTGTGGGACGTGCGAGTTTATCGAAACAACGTTTACATGATTTGGGAGCTATGGAGTATCATGGTTCGACACCTAAGACGTTCGAGGCCTGGTTGGCCAGTGTAATTCTGATTTTGGATCAGGAAGGTTGTGACTACGCTTGTAAGCTAGGAAGTGTTGTCTCATTGATGTTGGAGGACGCCTGTGCTTGGTGGACATCTGTGGCGGTGGCATCGCATATCCACGATATAGATTGGGGCTTCTTTGTGTCTGCCTTTTATGAAAGGTACCTTGGAGAGAAATACCCAAGGGTTAAGCAACGTGAGGGTGTGGTTTCAGTTTATGAAGGTGAGAAAAGTTTAAGCAAGAGAGCTGTGGGTAATGAGCTTCGGAGCAGTCAGCGTAAGAGGCTACATGATAGAAGGTTTTGCTTGAATCGAAGTCTGGGTGGTGGTGCAGACGTAGGTCAAGTGCGGTATGATCAAGGAGTGGTAGCTCGGTTGCTGAAGTGTGACCATTGTGGAAGGTGTCATGTTGGAGGTTGTTGGGGCGTGAGAGTTTGTTGGAACTGTGGTTCTAAGGAGCATGTGAAGCGAAATTGTCCTCAAATGGTGAGATCAGCTTTAGTGGTAGCAAAAGGGTCTCTGAAGAGTCGTGGGCACGGCCGAGACAAGGTTCGAAGATGGTAGGAAGGGCAGAAAGGTGTGAGGAGCTTGGGAAAGGAAACCTGTTAGAATTGTGGGTCGGTTGAGCATTTTAGACGAAATTGTTTGAAGTTGGCTCAGGGTAGTCAGGGTTCTTTACCGCAGAGAGATGGTGATGACCTTAATGTGTTAGCTGATGCTGCAGCGGTACGACTGGAGAATGATGGTTCTGCGAGGAAGAGAGCTCGTCTGTTAAAGCTCCGGGGCGGTGAGGTGTTTACAGGTAACCTTGTTAAGTAACCTTTGCCCTAGTTATCTTAGTTTGGTTTCGGTTGGTATTTCCTTGCGTAGTGGGTATGGTCTCGTTGCTAGCATGTTTGGGGTAGTGGTTGGTGTTGTTTTGAAAACAACTTTAGTGTGAAGAGGGTATTAGTGGGTATTTTATGGTTAATGGGTTATTAGAATGGTAGGGTTAGACAAGTTGGAAGTGAGATAGGAGGTTGTTCTTAGATGGATCCTGAGGATGTTATTGGTGGGTGTGAACCGACATACATGCACAGTTAAAACCATTGTTATATACTATATTATATATATATATATATATATATATATATATATATATATATATATATATATATATATATGTGCTGGTCCATGCATACATGTGACATGACATTAGAGGTTTTGCATACATGTACTCAGGCATTGATAGGGCATATTGGTGATCATGCATACGTACGTTCACACTTGCTGATAGCTAATTGGGTCCGTTAGTGTTGTGATAGGGTTAGGTTGGATGATGGGTTTTAAAAGTTGTTTTGGTGCTAGGAGAATGTTAGAAGTAATGGAGGGTATTAAGCGAGCTGTCAGTAATAGTGAGTGCGATATAGCATGTTGACAGAGGGAAAGTGTTTTGGCACTTAAAGCGTTTAGTGGTGTGGTGGTGAGGAGATTACCGGTTGAAATTAGAATCGGTCAGAGTGGTTGTGAATAGCTAGTAGAAGTGGTAGTTTCTTGGTGTTAAGTGATGTTGCAAGTTAGTGGATGAGTTTCCAAAGTACTGAGGTAACTTGGCATTGATGTTGTAGTAGAAAGGTTGTTTATGTAGGTGATGGTTCGTAGCAACCTTCGAAGAGTTGAGAAGAGGTTGTGTTGTGGGTTGTAGAAAAGGGTTAACCTGGGAGAGTAGAAGTTTCGTAATCTAGATATGTATGTATAGAATGGGCGGTGTCCTGGTAAGGCTAGTGTTGTAGTCAAAGTTTAAAGTGGAAAGGCAATGTAAGTTCAAGGGCCATTGTTGGTTGGACGGGTTCTTGTGAAGAAGTGGTTGGCTAGTTGTGTATAAGTAAATTCCTTCTGAAGTCAGCTGGTGGTGTGTGGAACGGCTGGCGGAGTCAAGGTTGGAGTTCTGTGACGTGATTTTCGGATGCTAGGTCAGTAGTCTTGGTGAGTCGTTATGGTGATGATAGCGGTGGATGTGAAGGAATGTCAGCAATACGTTGAGAAATTTGAGTAAGCAATTGATGCTTAAGAATTTTTGCTTGATGTGGTAACCTTTGGAAGAAGTTGAGCAGTTGTTCAAGGGTTTTAGAAGTAGTGAAGGTTGTGGGTCACATGGTGGCTGAACTGGATTGGTTGGTGTCACCGTGTGTACGAGTTTTGGGAGTTATGAGTTAAGGTGGTGTATGCTGTAAAAGTTTGGAGGTTCTTCAGGTTGTTGTTGGGGCTATGTGCAGTCCGGAAGTGTGAAAGGTTAAGATGTGGTTAACATCTGAGTGTTCTGGATTTTGTGAACAGTATGTGGTGGTGTTGGGTTTGGTGGAGTTTTGTGTGGAGAGTGTTCAGTGGTGGTTAAGTCTCCTGTGTTGCCTTGTGGGTTGATTTGAGAAGTTTGGTTGTGCTCTTTTCGCCGGTTGAAATTTCGAGGATGAAATTTCCTAAGAGGGGGAGAGTTGTAACACCCCAATTTTGGGCTTAGAAGTTTTGGGTTTGAACCGGACCGGTCGGATTTTCGGTTCGAATATAAAAGGTGGTTTTAAGGAAAGCCTAGTTCGGGATGCATTAAAAATATGGAAAAATATCTAAAAATCCTCTTTTAATATATATAAGAGGATGGTGAAATCAATTTTACAAAATGAGGTTTGGAAATATGACATTTTGAGTTAGTGACTAAAATGTAATTTTTGAAAAGTTCGTGACTGTTTTGAAAGGATTGAAACTTTGAATCTTTAAGGAGCTAATTTACCCAAGGGAGGATTTTCTCCAGATTTTTTTAGATTTTTAAAGACTCATTTAATGTTTAATTAATGAAAAGAAAAGAGGGAAAAATATATTTTTAGTTTCATAACTAACTTTTACCAAAATTTTCCTATTTCATTTTCTCTCAAAATTCCCTCAGCCAAACACATTTCCACAACAACTTTTCCTTTGATTTTCACACCTAAAGTTGAGATTTCAATTCCTAAATGATTCCTAATCATTTCTACACCAAATCCTCACCATTTGCTTAATGAATTTTCAAGAATTTTGGCTCTAAACAAGGAGAAATCCACATTTAGAGGTATGAACGTCCTTCTCCTCTAAATACTCAGTTCTTTACTGAAATTCTCAAGTTCTCAATCCTTAAATTAAGTTTTATTAAAGGTTTTAATGTTGTGATCTTGATTTTGGCTTAAAATGCAAGATTTGGATTTAATTTTGAAGAAATTCGTATTGGATGATTGGGCTCTGTTTTGAGATGTCTTTTTGATGTATTTTGGATGTCTAAATGATGTGTGATTGAGGTTTAATCAATGCAATCCCGAATAGGTTGATTTTCCTAAGTTTTTACTTGTGAAAATGGTGGTTTTTGGGGTGATCTTGGTGTTTTGATAATGCTGGAGGTATAAGGACGAGTTTGAGTATATTTTGGATGTTAATTGATGTTTAATAATGGTTAGAAGTGATGGATCTTGGCTGGGTTAAGTCTTGGAAGTGTTTGGAGGTGATTTCGATTGTGTTTGGTAGCCGAAATGTTGGATTTGCAAAGAGCAGCGAGTTTAGGTGTGTTGCTGGTGTTTTTAATGCATGATGATGCATTAATCCTCTGTTGTTATGTACTTGAAACATGGGAGAATGATCCGTGAGCAATAGAGGTGGCGTTGAAGGTTTCAGATGCTTGGAAGGCTTGTTGGCTAGCCTAGTTTTGTGTATCAGTGAGTGAAGTTGGGTTTTCAGCTTTGAAACCAATGTTTGAAGGTTTTTGGGAGCTTAGTTTAAGTCTAAACAACTTAGCTAAGCTCAAGAGTAAGTAAATGGAATTTCTCTCTTGGTTTGTGTTATGAATTGGTTTTTTAAGCACTTGTGATTGTTGGATGCAATGCATGTGATTTGCATGTTTAAATTCTGTTTTGAAAGCATATTTTAGCATGGTTTAATGCTGGTTTTGAAAGTCATGTGTGAAGGATGCTCAAGGTAAGAGATCCTTGGTTTTGTACATTGGAATTGTGGAATTGATGCATAGTGTTGCATGTTGTTTAATGGCTTTGTTTAATGCTTCAAAACAGTGAAGTGATGATGGTAATTGGTGGTTTTGGCATTTTGGTTATGCTTGTAAAAACAATGGATTAATGTGGTAAAATGGTTATATTGGCAAGTGATGTAAGTGGTTCTTGGTTACTTTAATCGGATATAGTTAGCCGGCTATAGGATTAGGTGCACCGTGAATTGAGTCGCCTTGGATGTCGAGGGGGTTGTAATTGTACCGTAAACTCCATCCAAGAATCCTAGCGATTGAGGAAATTGGTATCACCACGATGGAGGATGGCTCTCGTGGGTGGGCTTTGTTTAGTGCCACCACGATGGAGGATGGCTCTCGTGGGTGGGCTTGGTTAAGTGCCACCACGATGGAGGATGGCTCTCGTGGGTGAACCTTGTTAAAGTCACCACGATGGAGGGTGGCTCTCGTGGGTGGACTTTGTTAAGCGTCACAATGGTGGAGGGTTTCTCCCGTGTGTGAGCTTGGTTATGGTGATTACAATGGTTGTGGTAGCTTCCATGTGTAAGCCTTGTGATGTGTCCCGTCTCTCGCTAGTGTGTTATACAACTTCCGATGAGTGATGTTGAGGGGTTGTGATTGTACCGTTAAACTCCATCACGGGTGTTGAGGGGGTTGTGATTGTACTGGTAAACTCCACCTTGTGTTGTTCGGTTGTGTGTATGGAGCGTGTGGGACAACGCTTGTAATCCGCGTATCCGATTGTGTCTTGTGTTGTGATGGTTTGTGAATTATCACTTGGAAGCCAATATAGTGTTCTTGGATGTAATGAAGCATGAGATGCTTGAAATGATGCAAGGTTGTATGGAAAGTGTGTAATGTTCCAAGAATGCATGTATTACTTGTTAAGCTTGTACAAGTGTTTATCTTATGTTGAGAATGGTGCATATGTGCATGGGAATCTCTTTAGTGCATCGAAGTCTTGTGAGGACTTGTTTTAAAAGGCATGTAGTGCATTGATGTTTTTGGTAGTTCATGTGTTTTGCATTTGTTGAATGCATGAGATAGTTTGAAGGAACCAATGGTTTTTGAAAGGTTTTGCTTTGAAATGGCCATCAAGCATATGGTAAGTATGTTGTGAAGTGGAAGTGTTTTCCAAGGAATTTGAGTTTAACCTTGCATGTGGTGTTTATGCATTGAAGGGTTTAATTAATGGTTTTTGCAAGAATGTGTTTTGGGGTAAATTGTTTAGCATTTCTAAGCTAAAGGTTGGTTTTCATGTTGAGCAAGACATGGTTTAAAGCATGATTTTTCAAAAGAGGTTTTTCAACCAATGCTTTGATTTATCGATTTACAACTACATTTTGAAAAGGGTTTTATGACTCGCTGCATTGATGGTGTTTTGGTTTTGAGCATTCCTCACTAAGCATTATGTGCTTACGCTCCTTTTTGTCCATCAATGCAGATATTTGAAGTTGGGACAGCAAGAAGCAAGGGATTCAAGGAGAGCTCCACTTGAGAAGTATGTCTCGGTTAATAGCTATAGATAATAAAGGCAATGGGGGGAGAGTCTTTTATATTGATGTATAATGAGATTGTGTACGTTGGACAAGTTTGGTTTATGATTTTGAACTATGTGGTTTAACGCTTGCAACGTTTGAATCTTCTTATTCATAAGTCGTTATGCTATGCTTCTTGTTTTAAAAGCATGTTTAGGTGTTGGATGTGTGGAAAGAGTTGGTGCACCTAGGAGTTGTTTTGTATCTAGATTTTAATGCAATTTGGTAGTTATGATGCTTGGCATGTTGTTGCTTTGTTGAGGATTGATTTGGAGCATGTTCGATGGGGTTTAGATGTGTTCAAACAGGCCTATCTGCTGTTTCTGGGCAGGGTGTTTCGAAACACCCTTGCCTATTTTCGAAACAGGTGCTTGATTTGGCCTGGGTGTTTCGAAACGGGTAGAGGTGTTTCGAAACACTTTGGCTACTGCCAAGCCCCGTTTCTGAACGGGCTAACGCCGTTTCGAAACACTTGACCGTTGGGCTCTGATTTGAATGGTTTTGAGGTTTGCAAGCTTTACGTTTTAGTCCTGATTTTTGTATGTGCAATTGCATGAGTTCGAGATGTCTGTTGAAGGTGAAATTTGGCAGAGAGGCATGAAACATGACTAATTTCACAATGGTAACTTAAAAATGGGTAAAGTCCTCTTAATTTTCAGAATTTACAAATTGGTCCCTAAATTCTTATTTTGTGCAATTGGGTCCCTTAGTGTTTTCCGATTGCTGTGATTTTTGAGTATGCTTATCTAAAGAGTATGCCTAGGTTTAATGTGCATCTAGACAAGTTTAAAAAGAAAAAAAAGGTCGTTAATCAAGGTTGACTTTCGGGTTGACTTTGGTTTTCCCCGTGTAATCTTCGTAGTCTGGGTCAACCGTCTAGGCCGGGCTAAGGGGGTTACACCGTTTCGGTACGTGGGTATGTTCTGAGACCAGTTCCGAAACATGTAGCTCCAGTAGCCAAATCGTTCCGAAATAGCCTCCACCATTTCGAAACACAAAGGCCATTACAGTCCCCCGTTCTGAAACACTAGAGGGTGTTTCGATACGGTTTGCCCAGAAACAGCAGCAAATGCTGGTTTTTCACTCATTAACCTATTCAAACATATCCGAAGGACTCTCTAATTATACCAACAAGTCAACATACATATAAGAAACATATTTGGAACACTCAGGCACAATCATAGCATCAAACACAAAATCTCATTAGTCTAGAGGCATGCTTCCTAATATCAAAACCCAAATAGGCAATCCAACCTCAAAACAAGCAATTAAGGCCATTTACAATCCAAACAAGCCAAAACAAACATTCCACAACCTTAGGGAGTTTAACACATCTCCCAATACAATTCTTGGTTTCACATTGCCAATCTATCAAAACTAAAGTGTATGAAAACTTCAACATTCATGAGCATGGACTTCCTTGGACGAACTTAGCTTCCTTGATGCCCGAAAACACCTTAATTATTTGCATTATTGGTAAAAGAGAGAGCATAAGCACAAATGCTTAGTGAGGCATGCTCTAAAGAAACCAACACAATAATGCACAACTTGAAAACACTTTCTCAAAAGCTTTTAAACCACATGCTCATTCTATCTCATGGTTGGAAATCTTTCAAAGCAAATTCTTATTGAAACCACATGTACCTTCCTTCTATCTCATGCATTTACACCAATGCAAAACTTATGGCAAAGCCCAAATCATGCTCGTACTCTAAGCATTTCATAAGCAAACCACATACGCATTTTTCATAGCATAAACCATTACATCAAAAATACATGTGAATAAAAAACCATAACATATTTTATATTGGCATTTCACATCTCTTTATTACTCGGATATGAAGACATCTCACTAGACACTTCCGGTGGCATCTCTCATCACCGTACTCACTCGTCTAGAAACATAGTTTATGGTGGAATCTCACATCACTGTACTCACATGGCGGTATCTCTCATCGCCACAAAGCTTGGGTATTTCACCAAGTCCTACCCGATGGAATGCCCATCATCGGTTCTCTCCCTTTGGCTTAACCAAAGAGCATGTACGAATTTTTAGTTTATAGTGCACTCTCATCCTATTGATCGATCAATTTTACCAGTAAGTATCTTAACATCTATGCCAATATATTATGTCAAATCATCATCTCACCTACTGTTTTTCATGCATTAAAATCTCAACATTCTCGTCTCATTTCAAAATCATAACATTTGCTATGCTTTAACGTAAAAGCTCAAATCTCAACTATGCAACATGTTACTTTATGAAATCATTTCAAGCATCATCTCATGCTATAATTCATGCATAAAAACAGTAGGAATTTATCTATCTAAAACCATGAGCATGTAAAAGCATTTTAGGGCCATTCACCACATTCAAGAGAGCAATCTAGCCAATACTTACTTCCGGACCTAGGAAGGTGTTTCAAACCTTTCCTAAATCCCCAAACCTTGATTCTTTGTCCCTCAAGGACATCTAAAACCATACGCACTCACCAATTACGTTTCTCTTGCTTGCCGAAACGCTATCTAAGCTTCTGGATCAACTCCAAAGGTGTCCGAAGATGTCTCCCCTGTTTTAAACACATAAGAGAAGAGTATTAATGCATCATCATGCATTGAAATCATCAGCCACACACCTAAACTCACTTCTCTACACAAAAACCACATTTCGGCTACCAAACACTACTGAAATCACCTCCAAACTCTTCCAAAATCAAACCCAGCCAAGATCCATCACTTCTAAACATCAATTAACATCAAAAACTAACACAACCATGTCCTTATACCTCCAGCTATAGCAGAACACCAAAATCACCCCAAAAACGACCATTTTATCAAGCAAAAACTTAGGAAAAATAACCTATTCGGGATTGGATTGATAAAACCTCATTTATAACATCATTTAACATCCAAAATACATTAGGAAACCATCTCAAAACAGAGCTCAATCAATCACCACGAAAATCTTCAAGATCTCTTCCAAAATCTTGAGTTTTAAGCCAATATCTTGTTTCTAACATTAAAACCACTTAAAAATCATTAATAAAGTATTGATAAATTGGGAATTTCAGTAAAGAACTGATCATTAGAGGAGAAGGACGAAGCTTACCTCTAATGGATGATTTCTCCTTGATTTGGGCAAGTTTTCTTGAAAATTCAATGTAGAAATCAAGTGGATTTGATGAGGAATTGATTAGGAATCAAAGAGTGATTGAAATCTCATCAAATGAAATGGAAATCAAAGAAAATTTGATGGAGAAAAAGTGTTTGGTTGATAGGATTTTAAGAGAAAATGAAATGAGAGAAAATTAGTGAAAACTGGTTATGATGAAAAGTCAAAGGTAGTTTTCACCTTTATCTTATTTAATTAAATCATTAATTAAATCACCCAAATTAACGAAAAATCTGATGAAAACATTTTTGATAAAATTAGCTCCTTAAAGATTCAAAGTTCCAATCCTTTACGAAACAATCACTACTAAACTTTGCAAAAACTGCGATTTGGTCACTACACCGAAATGTAGTATTTCCAAACCTTATTTCGTAAAATTGATTTCACCATTCTCTTTTATATATTAAATGAGGATTTTTAGACAATTTTGTATATTTTTAAAGCATCCCGAACTAGGTGTTCCCTAAAATCCCCATTTAGATTCGAACAGATTCCCAGACCGATCCGGTTTAGACTCTAAACATCTAGGCCCAAAATTGGGGTGTTACAACTCTCCCCCTCTTAAGAAATTTCGTCCTCAAAATTTAGCTGGAGGAAAAAGGTAAGGAAACTGCTTCTTCATATCATCTCTTCTTTCCCACATAGCTTCCTCAACACCACGATGCCTCCACAACACCTTAACCAACTCAATGGTCTCACCTCGAAGAACATTACTGTCCGAATCCAGAATCTCAACCGGCTCCTCATCATAGGTCAAATCTGGATTCAACTCAACTTCCTCCACAAGTATAACATGCGAAGGATCCGATCTACAACTCTGAAGCATGGATACATGAAACACATCATGTATCTTCTCTAACTCCTAAGGTAGCCTCAGCTTATAAGCAACAAGACCCACACGTTCCACCACCTCGTATGGTCCAATATACCTAGGGCTCAACTTACCCTTCCGGCCAAATCTTATCACCTTCTTCCAAGGTGAAACCTTTAAGAACACACGGTCACCCACCGCAAACTCAATCTCCTTACGCTTCAAATCTGCGTAAGAATTTTGCCGATCAGAAGCTGCCTTCAACCGCTCACAAATGAGCTTCACCTTCTCGGTGGTTCCTTTCAACAAACCCGGCATCGAGACCAACTTCTGACCTATTTCAGCCCAGCAAAGAGGAGTTCTGCACTTCCTCCCATACAAGGCTTCATAAGGTGCCATTTGATTACTAGCCTGGTAGCTGTTATTATAAGCAAACTCCACCAAAGGAAAATGCTTCTCCCAAGAGCCTTGAAACTCAATCACGCAGCACCTCAACATATCCTCAAGCACTTGGATAACACGCTTAGACTGTCCTTCCGACTGTGGATGTTAAGAAGTACTTAAATTCAGTCGCGTACCCAAAGCTTGATGCAAGCATTCCCAAAATCACGATGTAAACCTCGGATCTCGATCGGACACTATAGATTTTTGTACCCCATGCAGACGTACAATCTCAGCAACGTACAACTCTGCAAGCTTATCCAAGGTATACGTGGTATGCACAGGTAAGAAATGCGCACACTTCGTAAGGCGATCCACAATCACCCACAAAAAATTCTTCTTCGACGGCGACAAAGGCAAACCAGACACAAAGTCCATGGTGATTCTTTCCCACTTCCATTCAGGGATCCTCAACGGTTGCAACAACCTTGAAGGAAACTGATGCTCAGCCTTAACCCGCTGACAAACTATGCACTTACTCACATATTCCGCAACAACTTTCTCCAATCCCACCCAATAGTACTCATCCTTCAAATCACGATACATCTTTGTAATACCAGGGTGCATAGCAAAAGGACTACTATGAGCTTCGGTCAGAATAGTACGTCTCAACTCCACATCATTCGGCACTACTATCCGATTTCAAAAACATAGAACTCCATCATCATTAAAACAATAATCCGATGGTCTATCCTCAGTAATGTCATGCACATGTGGTGTAACCCCCGTAGCCCGGCCTGGACGGTTGACCCGAACTACGAAGATTACACGGGGAAAACCAAAGTCAACCCGAAAGTCAACCTTGATTAACGACCCTTTTTTTTTCTCTTTTTAATCTTGTCTAGATGCACATTAACCTTAGATGTGATCACACAAACACCATGCTCAAAGATCACAAACATCAGAGATCAAACAGGGACCCAATTGAACAAATTACATCTTTAGGGACCAAAATGTGATTTCTGAAAACTTTAAGGACATATCCAGATTTTAAGTTACCAACTTGAAATTAATCATGTTTCATGCTTCTCTGCCAAATTTCAGCTCAAACGGGCATCCCGAACTCATACAATTGCACAAACAAGATTCAGGACCAAAATGCAAACATTTTGAAACATTTAACCGCCCATGTCAGCCCCAACGGTCACCCGTTCCGAAACAGGCCAAGCCCGTTCCGAAACACGGGCCGTTCCGCAACACGTTCCGCAACGGGGGTCTGGCAGAATGCCTTCCGTTTCGGAACGGTGACACCCGTTTCGGACGCCTGGGTTTATGCAGGGCACCCGTTCCGAAACGGTGTTGCCTGTTCCGAAACACCTAGCCCAGAATGTTGCATTTTGCTCATTCAAACACACAATTGATCATTCAAACATGCTCCAAAAGCCACCAAACTTCGCCAACATGCAATTCAACATAAAAGAGACATACTTGCATCAACAATTCAACATATGATCAACACATATGAAAAGCCCCAAATCTATAGGCATGCTTCCTACTCAAGCAACCATTTAAGCACAAACCTTTCAATTCAAACACAATCAAACCAATTCATGATTCAACATCATTAACAACAGTACTTAAACATTCTTGATCAACACATACGATCACAATAACAACAATCCGAGAGATTCTACCCCATTGCCCTTATTAACTATAGCTATTCACCGAGACATACATCTCCATTGGAGTCCACCTTGAATCCCTTGCTCCTTGCTGTCCAAACTTCAAGAATCTGCATTGATGGACAAAAAGGAGCGTAAGCACGTAATGCTTAGTGAGGAATGCTCAAAAACAAAACACCATCAATGCAGCGGGTCCTTAAAACACTTTAAAACCAACCCGATTTGCCTTCCAAAACCATGTTCGAAAACTCCTTTCAACATCAAGCTCAAATCATGCATAAACACCATATGCCAAGCTTAACAAAACCACGGATAACACTTCCATATCACAACATACCTTTCATAAACTTGAAAGCCATAACAAGTAAGAAACCATTATAACCATAGTACAATCAAACCATTTCATGCATTTAAACAAGGCCACATAAAACCATAACATCATATTCACAAGCCTTTAACAACAAGTCATACATGACTCCAATGCATCATAGGTAATTCATGCTCACATGCATCATTTATCAAATGATAACCAACACTTGTTCAACATACAAGTAACATGCTTTCACTAGCATCATACACATCTCATGCAACAATGCATCTTACCAAGCATCTCATGCTTCTCATGCAAACATGCATCAATTCAAGCATCTCATGCTTCACATGCAACCATGCATCATTTCAAGCAATCTCATGCTTCACATGCAACCATGCATCATTTCAAGCAATCCCATGCTTCACATGATCAAGAACATTATATTGGCTTCCAAGAGATCAACCACATTCACTTTCCAACTTATCGATTCGATCGGATACGCGGATTACAAGCGTGTCCCAACGCTTCCTACACACTACCCAATCCAAGGTCTTCCAAATGGGCAACAACCTCCATTTGACCTTAACAACCTAAGGTTCCCATGTATGGACTTTTAAACACCATACAACCTTAGCTTTTCCTCAAGGTTACCATGTATGGACTTTCAACCGCCATACACCCTTGACATGCACAAGGTCTTTTCCGTATGGACTTTCAACCACCATACAACCTTTGCATAACCGATTGGTAGTTGTAGACATCATCTAACGAGGTACGGGACATCACACACAAGATCCACACATGGACTTAAACACTGCCATTGTGATCTTAACAAGTACAAGGTTCTCACATAAGGACTTTTAACCACCTTATAACCTTTACTTAACCAAGGTCCTCGAATGGGCAACAACCTCCATTATGACCTTAACAACTTAGGTCCTCGAGTGGGCAACAACCTCCACTATGACCTCTTCTCGTTAGGAATACTTGAGGGGAGTCTAACCGGTCCACACTTGACCACTCCGCCTTCAAGGCGACTTTATTCACGGTGCACCCAATCCTATAGCCGGCTAATTATACCCGATCAACGAACCAAGAACCATTCACATCTCTTGCCAACATAACCATCTTACCATAATATCCAATGTTCCACATGGATAAACATAATGCAAGGCCATCACATCATTAGCTCAATGATTCACATGCATACACATAATGCAAAACCATCACATCATTAGCTCAATGATTCACATGCATAAACAATATGCACAAGGTAACAATCATCATCATTAATCATCATCAACTCACTGTTTTTAAGCATCATACAAAGCCAATGAACAACATGCATCACTATGCATCAAAATCACAATTTCCATAAACATAACCAAGGATCTCTTACCTTGAGCATCCTTTTCAATTGACTTTCAAAACCAGCATTAAACCATGCTAAAACATGCTTACAAAACAGAATTAAACCATGCAATAACACTTGCATATCAATCATCAATCACATTTGATTTTAAAAGCCAAATCACACACAATCCAAGAGCAAAAACCCATCCACTTACTCTTGAGCTTAGCAAAGTTGTTTAGACTTAAACTAAGCTCCCAAAAACCTTCAAACCATGTTTCAAAAGCTGAAATCCCATCTTCACTCACCGATTACCAAACAAGCTAGCCAACAAGCTTCCCAAGCTTCCGAAACCTTCCGAAAACACCTCCAAGACTCAAGGATCAACCTCCCCTGTTTCAAGCACACAAAAACAGAACATTAATGCATCCTTATGCATTAAAACACCAGCAACATCAACACAACTCGCTGCTCAACACAAAACTAGCAATTTGGCTACCAAACACAACCGAAATCACCTCCAAACACTTCCAAAACTTAACCCAGCCAAGATCCATCACTTCTAACCATTTTTATACATCAAATAACATACAAAATGATCACAACCACGTCCTTATACCTCCATGTATAACAGATCACCAATTACACTCCAAAAACAACCAAAAACTCAAGCCAAACCTAGGAAATTCAACCTATCCGGGATTGCATTGATTAAACCTCAACTTCTAATCATTTTAGCATTCATTTAACATCAATTTAACACCTCAAAACCCTGCTTAAACAGATCACACGAAATTTTCACCAAAATCATCAAATCTTGCATTTTAGCCAAAAATCAAGATCTCAATTGAAAAGCCATTAATAAAACATGAATCAAGGATTGAGAACTTAGGAATTTCAGTAAAGAACTGATAGTTTAGAGGAGAAGGACGTTCTTACCTCCAAACTTGAATTTCTCCATTTTAGAGCCAAAATGCTTGATGAAACAATTTGCAAATTGAGAGGTTTTGATGATGAGATGATTAGGAATCAAATGAGAGTTGAAATGAGAGATTAAGAAGTCAAAATCAAAGAAAGAAATCTGAGGAAATCTTGTTTGGGTAGAGAGAAAATGAGAGAAAAGAGAATTTGAGAGAAAATAGAAAAATTAGTTAAGAATTGGTTAAAATGATTTCCCTCCTTTTCATAACCTTTAAAATCAGATTTGAGTCATAAAATACCTTAGAAAAATCTGGAGAAATCCTTTTTGGAATAATAGCTCCTTAAAGATTCAAAGTTTCAATCCTTTATAAAACTGTCCCGCAACTTTCAAAAATTACATTTTGGTCACTAGCCAAAATGTCAACCTTCCGAACCTCATTTTCCAAAATTGATTTCACAGTTCACTTATATATATTAAAATATGATTTTTGAATATTTTTCCATATTTTTAATGCAACCCGAACTAGGCTTTCCTAAATTCCCTCTTATATATTCGATCAACACTTTGACCGAACCGGTCAACGCCAAAACTTCTGAGCCCAAAACCGGGGCGTTACAACTCCCCCCCCCTTAGGAAATTTCGTCCTCGAAATTTCAACCGGCGAAAAGAGAACAGAACCTTCTCAAGCAACACACAAAGCAACACAAAAGCCTTAACCAACACCACTGATCACATTCCACACAAAACCTCCACCATACACTGTTCACAAATCCAAACTCTCAAAGGTAACCACGACTTAACCTTCCACACAACCAGACAATACACAAACCCAACGTCAACCTGAGGAACTTCAGCTCTTACAGCAAACAACACTGTAATACACATCTTCCAAAACTTGTCTACACAAAGACAACAACCCAACCAACTCAGTCACTAGGCAACCTCTCAGCTTCAACAACTCTTGCGATTCCCAAACCTTTTCCAAAGATTCTCCCAACAAGCAGAAATCTTTAAACACCAACTGTTTATCCAAACTCTTCAACAGGTTGACAATCCTTCGCATCCGCCAAAAACATTACCATAACAGCTCACCAGCACCAAAAACCAAAATCACATCACAACCTCAACTTGAAACCTTCAGCCGTTCCACATACCATCAATAGGCTTCAAACAAAACTTCTTAACCACAACTAGCCAACCACTGCTCACAAAAACTCAAACAACCAACGAAAACCTTCAATCTTTCACTGCCCCTTCACTACATACTCAACCAGAACACTTGCACTACCAGAACATCACTGAACCAAAACACACATAACAGCTTCAGAACTCTTCAAAGGTTGCCAAGAACAAACACAACCCTTTCACAACAACTTAAAAGCTAAACCACTTCAGCACCTGGAAACACAACCTCAAACTGCAACATCACTTAGCACCAAGGAACTACCACTTCCTTTAAACTCAACAAACCACTTAACCGATACTAACCTCAAACAATACCTTTCACCACCAAACCACTAAACTCTCAGAGCATCCAACACTAACCTTTTACCAACAAGCCATTCCACTCTCACCATCACAAGCAACTGATTTAACAACTCCAGCACTTCTAACTCACACTCTTAGCGCCAAACACCTCCACAAACCCATCATCCCACTTAATCCAACCACAACACTAACAGATTCGATTAGTTATTAGGGAGCGTGAACATCGTATGCATGATCACCTACATGCCCTATCAATGTCTGATGTACATGTATGCAAAACCTCTAATGTCATGCCACATGTATGCATGGACCAACATATATAATATAGTATATATCAATGCTTTTAACTGTGCATGAATGCCAGTTCACACCCTCCAATAACATCCTCAAAATCTGTCTAAGAACAACCTTCTTACTCATCTTTAACTTATCTAACCCCATCATACCAACAACCATTAACCACAAGATACTTACCAAGCCTTCTTCACACCCAAGATATTACCAAACCACAACTATCATTACCCCAACATACTAGCAACAAAACTAAACTTACCACGCAAGGAAAAACCAACAGAAACCAAACTAAGCAACTAAAGCAAAGATCACTTAACAAGGTTACCTGGAAACATAACACCACCCTGAAGCTTCATCGGACGAGCTCTCTTCCTTGCGAAACCAACACCCTTCCGCGGCACAACTGCAGCACCAACAAACACACCAGGGTCACCACCAACTCCTTGCGATAAGGAACCTTGGCTGTTCCGCGCCAACATCAAGCAATCACGCTTCATGTGTCCAGCAGACCCACACTTCCAGCAAACTTCATTTCCCAAGCTCTTCACAACCTTCTGCTTTTTCTGCCACTTCTGAACCTCGCCTCGGTCGCGCCCACGACCTTTCAAAGATCCTTTAGCCAACATCAAAGCTGACTTCACTCCATGAGGACAATCACGCTTAACATGCAACTTGGAACCACAATTCCAACAAACACCTGCGCCCTAACAATTTCCAACATGTTGCCTTTTACAACGGTCACAAACAGATGACTGAGCTTCCACTCCTTGCTCAAGCAACACTTGCTCACCAACAGCATCAGCCGCACCTTGCTCAACCCTTGGAAATTCCCTTCCAAGATACCTTTCATAGAAGGCCGACACGAAGAAATCCCAATCAATATCAAGGATATGTGACGCCACAGCCACAGATGTCCACCAAGAACAAGCATCCTCCAGCATCAGAGAAACAACACTCCCCAGCTTATAGGCATAATCACAGCCTTCCTGATCCAAAATCAGAACTACATTGGCCAACCAAGCCTCAAACATCCCTGGGGAAGAACCATGGTACTCCTCAGCACCCAAATCAAACAAATGCTGCTTCGGCAAACCCACACATTTAGCCAGCACATCCACTGATTCCACCTCAACCGTAGCCTGAGATGTTCCCAACATCTCCTGAACAACAGGTAAAGAACTTTCCATCCCGGAACCAGCTTCCTTCCCTTGCCTTACCATCTCAACTTCAGTCACAGAAGACTGAGACAAAACACCTCTACAAAAGGGTGAATTCTTTGCCTTAACAACCTGCCCCAAGGCAGCAACCATCTCACCCATCCTCCATTCCTTCATCAACTTTGCCATACCACTAACAACAAACAACATACAATCACAACAAACAAACAAAACCTGTTAGACCAGCATTAAGCAAGGATTCAAACTCCAACTCCAAAATAACACAATAGCTATATTAATAAGGCAATGGGTATCCCGAATCCTCCCCCTTTACATGACATAACAGTCAACACAACATGAATATCACAACATCAAGCATATCAACAACATACCTTGATCATGCTTTCACCAAACAACATCCAACAGCACCAGCACATTAGCAACATAACATGCTCAAAACACATTCATCATGCATAGCATCAGCTCATAACATCCACACATATCCATATGAACTCAACCAAGATTCATAACCACAAACCATGCTTGCATACACCAGCAACATGCTCAAAACATCAACAGCATATACAGAAACACATGCTTCAACCAACTTTCAACCATACAACAAGGTAAACATCAAACACACTTACCACAACAACTTACCGTTTTCCCCAACCTTCGCAACTCAGCTCTGATACCACCAAATGTAACCCCCGTAGCCCGGCCTGGACGGTTGACCCGAACTACGAAGATTACACGGGGAAAACCAAAGTCAACCCGAAAGTCAACCTTGATTAACGACCCTTTTTTTTTCTCTTTTTAATCTTGTCTAGATGCACATTAACCTTAGATGTGATCACACAAACACCATGCTCAAAGATCACAAACATCAGAGATCAAACAGGGACCCAATTGAACAAATTACATCTTTAGGGACCAAAATGTGATTTCTGAAAACTTTAAGGACATATCCAGATTTTAAGTTACCAACTTGAAATTAATCATGTTTCATGCTTCTCTGCCAAATTTCAGCTCAAACGGGCATCCCGAACTCATACAATTGCACAAACAAGATTCAGGACCAAAATGCAAACATTTTGAAACATTTAACCGCCCATGTCAGCCCCAACGGTCACCCGTTCCGAAACAGGCCAAGCCCGTTCCGAAACACGGGCCGTTCCGCAACACGTTCCGCAACGGGGGTCTGGCAGAATGCCTTCCGTTTCGGAACGGTGACACCCGTTTCGGACGCCTGGGTTTATGCAGGGCACCCGTTCCGAAACGGTGTTGCCTGTTCCGAAACACCTAGCCCAGAATGTTGCATTTTGCTCATTCAAACACACAATTGATCATTCAAACATGCTCCAAAAGCCACCAAACTTTGCCAACATGCAATTCAACATAAAAGAGACATACTTGCATCAACAATTCAACATATGATCAACACATATGAAAAGCCCCAAATCTATAGGCATGCTTCCTACTCAAGCAACCATTTAAGCACAAACCTTTCAATTCAAACACAATCAAACCAATTCATGATTCAACATCATTAACAACAGTACTTAAACATTCTTGATCAACACATACGATCACAATAACAACAATCCGAGAGATTCTACCCCATTGCCCTTATTAACTATAGCTATTCACCGAGACATACATCTCCATTGGAGTCCACCTTGAATCCCTTGCTCCTTGCTGTCCAAACTTCAAGAATCTGCATTGATGGACAAAAAGGAGCGTAAGCACATAATGCTTAGTGAGGAATGCTCAAAAACAAAACACCATCAATGCAGCGGGTCCTTAAAACACTTTAAAACCAACCCGATTTGCCTTCCAAAACCATGTTCGAAAACTCCTTTCAACATCAAGCTCAAATCATGCATAAACACCATATGCCAAGCTTAACAAAACCACGGATAACACTTCCATATCACAACATACCTTTCATAAACTTGAAAGCCATAACAAGTAAGAAACCATTATAACCATAGTACAATCAAACCATTTCATGCATTTAAACAAGGCCACATAAAACCATAACATCATATTCACAAGCCTTTAACAACAAGTCATACATGACTCCAATGCATCATAGGTAATTCATGCTCACATGCATCATTTATCAAATGATAACCAAAACTTGTTCAACATACAAGTAACATGCTTTCACTAGCATCATACACATCTCATGCAACAATGCATCTTACCAAGCATCTCATGCTTCTCATGCAAACATGCATCAATTCAAACATCTCATGCTTCACATGCAACCATGCATCATTTCAAGCAATCTCATGCTTCACATGCAACCATGCATCATTTCAAGCAATCCCATGCTTCACATGATCAAGAACATTATATTGGCTTCCAAGAGATCAACCACATTCACTTTCCAACTTATCGATTCGATCGGATACGCGGATTACAAGCGTGTCCCAACGCTTCCTACACACTACCCAATCCAAGGTCTTCCAAATGGGCAACAACCTCCATTTGACCTTAACAACCTAAGGTTCCCATGTATGGACTTTTAAACACCATACAACCTTAGCTTTTCCTCAAGGTTACCATGTATGGACTTTCAACCGCCATACACCCTTGACATGCACAAGGTCTTTTCCGTATGGACTTTCAACCACCATACAACCTTTGCATAACCGATTGGTAGTTGTAGACATCATCTAACGAGGTACGGGACATCACACACAAGATCCACACATGGACTTAAACACTGCCATTGTGATCTTAACAAGTACAAGGTTCTCACATAAGGACTTTTAACCACCTTATAACCTTTACTTAACCAAGGTCCTCGAATGGGCAACAACCTCCATTATGACCTTAACAACTTAGGTCCTCGAGTGGGCAACAACCTCCACTATGACCTCTTCTCGTTAGGAATACTTGAGGGGAGTCTAACCGGTCCACACTTGACCACTCCGCCTTCAAGGCGACTTTATTCACGGTGCACCCAATCCTATAGCCGGCTAATTATACCCGATCAACGAACCAAGAACCATTCACATCTCTTGCCAACATAACCATCTTACCATAATATCCAATGTTCCACATGCATAAACATAATGCAAGGCCATCACATCATTAGCTCAATGATTCACATGCATACACATAATGCAAAACCATCACATCATTAGCTCAATGATTCACATGCATAAACAATATGCACAAGGTAACAATCATCATCATTAATCATCATCAACTCACTGTTTTTAAGCATCATACAAAGCCAATGAACAACATGCATCACTATGCATCAAAATCACAATTTCCATAAACATAACCAAGGATCTCTTACCTTGAGCATCCTTTTCAATTGACTTTCAAAACCAGCATTAAACCATGCTAAAACATGCTTACAAAACAGAATTAAACCATGCAATAACACTTGCATATCAATCATCAATCACATTTGATTTTAAAAGCCAAATCACACACAATCCAAGAGCAAAAACCCATCCACTTACTCTTGAGCTTAGCAAAGTTGTTTAGACTTAAACTAAGCTCCCAAAAACCTTCAAACCATGTTTCAAAAGCTGAAATCCCATCTTCACTCACCGATTACCAAACAAGCTAGCCAACAAGCTTCCCAAGCTTCCGAAACCTTCCGAAAACACCTCCAAGACTCAAGGATCAACCTCCCCTGTTTCAAGCACACAAAAACAGAACATTAATGCATCCTTATGCATTAAAACACCAGCAACATCAACACAACTCGCTGCTCAACACAAAACTAGCAATTTGGCTACCAAACACAACCGAAATCACCTCCAAACACTTCCAAAACTTAACCCAGCCAAGATCCATCACTTCTAACCATTTTTATACATCAAATAACATACAAAATGATCACAACCACGTCCTTATACCTCCATGTATAACAGATCACCAATTACACTCCAAAAACAACCAAAAACTCAAGCCAAACCTAGGAAATTCAACCTATCCGGGATTGCATTGATTAAACCTCAACTTCTAATCATTTTAGCATTCATTTAACATCAATTTAACACCTCAAAACCCTGCTTAAACAGATCACACGAAATTTTCACCAAAATCATCAAATCTTGCATTTTAGCCAAAAATCAAGATCTCAATTGAAAAGCCATTAATAAAACATGAATCAAGGATTGAGAACTTAGGAATTTCAGTAAAGAACTGATAGTTTAGAGGAGAAGGACGTTCTTACCTCCAAACTTGAATTTCTCCATTTTAGAGCCAAAATGCTTGATGAAACAATTTGCAAATTGAGAGGTTTTGATGATGAGATGATTAGGAATCAAATGAGAGTTGAAATGAGAGATTAAGAAGTCAAAATCAAAGAAAGAAATCTGAGGAAATCTTGTTTGGGTAGAGAGAAAATGAGAGAAAAGAGAATTTGAGAGAAAATAGAAAAATTAGTTAAGAATTGGTTAAAATGATTTCCCTCCTTTTCATAACCTTTAAAATCAGATTTGAGTCATAAAATACCTTAGAAAAATCTGGAGAAATCCTTTTTGGAATAATAGCTCCTTAAAGATTCAAAGTTTCAATCCTTTATAAAACTGTCCCGCAACTTTCAAAAATTACATTTTGGTCACTAGCCAAAATGTCAACCTTCCGAACCTCATTTTCCAAAATTGATTTCACAGTTCACTTATATATATTAAAATATGATTTTTGAATATTTTTCCATATTTTTAATGCAACCCGAACTAGGCTTTCCTAAATTCCCTCTTATATATTCGATCAGCACTTTGACCGAACCGGTCAACGCCAAAACTTCTGAGCCCAAAACCAGGGCGTTACATGTGGCACCAAAGAATCATCCAACAACTGCTTATCCTTTATCAACTAAACCAGAGATGGTTTCACTTGCAACTCAGCAACAAGACCTCAATCTCGCGAAATGGTCAAGCTAGCAAATATAGCCCTTAACTCTACTTCCACTTTTCTACTCAAAGCATCTGCCATAACATTAGCTTTTGTCGGATGATACTGGATCGTTAGATCGTAATCTTTAAGCAACTCCACCCATCGCCGTTGCCTAAGATTTAACTCTTTCTGAGACATCAAATACTTCAAACTCTTGTGATCCGTGTACATAGTACACTTCTCACCATAAAGATAATGTCTTCAGATCTTCAAAGAAAAAACCACCGCAGCTAACTCAATATCATGCGTAGGATAATTGCGCTCATGCACCTTCAACTGTCGCGATGCGTAAGCCACCACCTTACCATTCTGCATCAACACACACCCTAAACCAACGTTGGATGCGTCACTGTACACCACAAACTCTTTTCCTGATTCAGGTTGAACCAAGATTGGAGCTTGCATCAAAGCTGCCTTAAGCTTCTCAAAAGCTTGCTGTCTCGCTTCCGTCCACTCATACTTAACATCTTTTTGCAACAACTTTGTTAAAGGGGCAACAATCTTTGAAAATCCATCCACAAACCTCCGGTAATATCCTTCCAACCCAAGGAAACTACAGACTTCATGAACAGACTTAGGAGGCTTCCAATTCATCACCGCCTCAACCTTCTGAGGATCAACACGAATCCCTTCCGTTGAAACCACATGACCAAGGAACACAACTTCCTTAAGCCAAAACTCACACTTGCTAAGCTTAGCATAAAGCTGATTTTCCAAGAGCGCTTGCAAAACAAGTCTCAAATGACCTTCATGCTCCTCCTCAGTACGAGAGTACACATGGATATCGTCGATGAACACCACAACGAACTTGTCCAAGTATTCATGGAACACTCTATTCATCATGTCCATGAAAGCAGCAGGGGCATTCGTCAAGCCAAATGGAATTACACCTTAAGCTGATAATATCCTGACCTCAAGTCAATCTTGGAAAACACAGCTGCTCCCCGAAAATGATCAAAAAGATCATCAATTCTTGGCAAAGGATATATGTTCTTGATGGTCAACTTGTTCAGCTGACGATAATCGATGCACATTCTCATAGTGCCATCCTTCTTTTTCACAAATAGCAGCAAATGTTGGGTTTTCACTCATTAACCTATTCATACATATCCCAAGGACTCTCTAATCATACCAACAAGTCAACATACATATAAGAAACATATTTGGAACACTCAAGCACAATCATAGCATCAAACACAAAATCTCATTAGTCTAGAGGCATGCTTCCTAATATCAAAACCCAAATAGGCAATCCAACCTCAAAACAAGCAATTAAGGCCATTTACAATCCAAACAAGCCAAAACAAACATGCCACAACCTTAGGGAGTTTAACACATCTCCCAATACAATTCTTGGTTTCCCATTGCCAATCTATCAAAACTAAAGTGTATGAAAACTTCACCATACATGAGCTTGGACTTCCTTGGACGAACTTAGCTTCCTTGATGCCCAAAAACACCTCAATTATCTGCATTATTGGTAAAAGAGAGAGCGTAAGCACAAATGTTTAGTGAGACATGCTCTAAAGAAACCAACAAAATAATGCACAACTTGAAAACACTTTCTCAAAAGCTTTTAAACCACATGCTCATTCTATCTCAAAAGCTTTTAAACCACATGCTCATTCTATCTCGTGCTTGGAAATCTTTCAAAGCAAATTCTCATTGAAACCACATGTACCTTCCTTTTATCTCATGCATTTACACCAATGCAAAACTTATGGCAAAGCCAAAATCATGCTTGTACTCTAAGCATTTCATAATCAAACCACATATGCATTTCTCATAGCATAAACCATTACCTCAAAGGTACATGTGAATCAAAAACCATAACATATTTTATATTGGCATTTCACATCTCTTTATTACTCGGATATGCGGACATCTCACTAGACTCTTCCGGTGGCATCTCTCATCACCGTACTCACTCGTCTAGCAACATAGTTTCCGGTGGAATCTCACATCACCGTACTCACATGGCGGAATCTCTCATCGCCACAAAGCTTGGGTATTTCACCAAGTCCTACCCGATGGAATGCCCATCATCGGTTCTCTCCCTTTGGCTTAACCAAAGAGCACGTACGAATTTTTAGTTTATAGTGCACTCTCATCATATTGATCGATCAATTATATCCGGTAAGTATCTCAACATCTATGCCAATATATTATGTCAAATCATCATCTCACCTACTGTTTTTCATGCATTAAAATCTCAACATTCTCGTCTCATTTCAAAATCATAACATTTGCTATGCTTTAACGTAAAAGCTCAAATCTCAACTATGCAACATGTTACTTTATGAAATCATTTCAAGCATCATCTCATGCTATAATTAATGCATAAAATAGTAAGAATTTATCAATCTAAAACCATGAGCATGTAAAAGCATTTTAGGGCCATTCACCACATTAAAGAGAGCAATCTAGCCAATACTTACTTCCGGGCCTAGGAAGGTGTTTCAAACCTTTCCTAAATCCCCAAACCTTTATTCTTTGTCCTTCAAGGACTTCTAAAACCATACGCACTCATTGAATACGTTTCGCTTGCTTGCCGAAACGCTATCTAAGCTTCCGGATAAACTCCAAAGGTGTCCGAAGATGTCTCCCCTGTTTTAAACACATAAGAGAAGAGGATTAATGCATCATCATGCATGAAAATCATCAGCCACATACCTAAACTCGCTACTCTACACAAAAACCACATTTCGGCTACCAAACACTACCGAAATCACCTCCAAACTATTCCAAATTCAAACCTAGCCAAGATCCTTCACTTCTAAACATCAATTCACATAAAAAACTAACACAACCACGTCCTTATACCTCCAGCTATAGCATAACACCAAAATCACCCCCCAAAACCACCATTTTATCAAGCAAAAACTTAGGAATAACAACCTATTCGGGATTGGATTGATAAAACCTTATTTATAACATCATTTAACATCCAAAATACATTCAGAAACCCTCTCAAAACAGAGCCCAATCAATCACCACGAAAATCTTCAAGATCTCTTCCAAAATCTTGAGTTTTAAGCCAATTTCTTGTTTCTAACATTAAAACCACTTAAAAATCATTAATAAAGTATTGATAAATTGGGAATTTCAGTAAAGAACTGATCATTAGAGGAGAAGGACGAAGCTTACCTCTAATGGATGATTTCTCCTTGATTTGGGCAAGTTTTCTTGAAAATTCAATGTAGAAATCAAGTGGATTTGATGAGGAATTGATTAGGAATCAAAGAGTGATTGAAATCTCATCAAATGAAATGGAAATCAAAGAAAATTTGATGGAGAAAAAGTGTTTGGTTGGTAGGATTTTGAGAGAAAATGAAATGAGAGAAAATTAGTGAAAACTGGTTATGAAAAGTCAAAGGTAGTTTTCACCTTTATCTTATTTAATTAAATCACCCAAATTAAGGAAAAATCTGATGAAAACATTTTTGGTAAAATTAGCTTCTTAAAGATTCAAAGTTCCAATCCTTTACAAAACAATCATTACTAAACTTTGCAAAAACTTTGATTTGGTCACTACACTAAAATGTTGTATTTTGAAACCTTATTTTGTAAAATTGATTTCACCATTCTCTTTTATATATTAAATAAGGATTTTTAGATATTTTTCTATATTTTTAAAGCATCCCGAACTAGGTGTTCCCTAAAACCCCCTTTTAGATTCGAACAGATTCCCAGACCAATCCGATTTAGACTCTAAACATCTAGGCCCAAATTTGGGGTGTTACAGCTTCAAGGCTTAGAAAAATATGGGAGTGACCCATGATAGACCGGCTTGAAATCCTCTATCTATCGGGCTCCACTTCACTTTTCCACCTCAGTGTCTCTTTGTCGTCGTGGCTGCCATGGCAGGTATCACGACAGACAATGCTTTTTATCCTCCAGTTCCAGCTCCTCAACTCGCCTCTGCTCCTTTGCTGCCCTAGATTGCTGCCGCGACAGATACCTGCAAAAGCGAGCAATTTTAGCAGCATCTGTGTAGTTTTATCTAATTGTGATGTGTATGCAAAAATCTATCCTAAATGCAATTAATCATGCTTGAGTGCAGCAAAAATATGAGTAAATGAGGGGTAAAATATAGAACTTTTATGCACTCAACACACCCCCAAACTCAAGTTGATGCTTGTCCTCAAGCAGACGCAACCTAACTAAGAATGAATTTTTTTGACTTGGCTTAATTCAATGAACTACCATTACCTACAACCCTTTCTCTATCAAGGGCAGTACCTTTTCAATTGTTTATGGATATATTTGGAACAATGCTATAATTCTTGTGCAAGTGTGTTCAGGCTTTGTTAACAAATATGTGTCTACACTCTTTTATCAACCAGAATAGTTATGCTACTCACTCGATTTTTATGCCAAACTAACTTTCTTTTCTTGGAGGCAATTCTTAGGCTCCTTTAGTTTTTTTCGAATTTAGACTCAATGTTCTAATTTTGATTTTACTAGAGCCTGTTTCTGGGCACCTCTAGCTATCTTCCTAAAGCCGGTGTTAGGCACCTCTAGGGGTATTGAGTCTAAGTTTTTCTTTTCTTTTATTCATTTTCTAGAGCCAGTGTTAGGCACCTCAAGGGGCAACTCAAGTGATTAAGCTTTTCTACTCTAGTTTACTAACAGAAATCTAGACAGCATATATGTCATAAAAGTGTTTTTTTAAGTTCAGAACTATAGCAAGGCTCAAAATAATTCCTAAAACATTCTAAAGGCACTGCCACAACAGAGATTGTCCCGGTAGGTAAGTGCAGTTCAAAGACTTAAGCCATTTTTTTGACACAAAAAATAACTAAAATGAGACCCAAATTAAAGACACAGTTTAAAAAGTTCATTAATTAACCAAGGACTGCCTACCCCTAAACTCAAGGGTTTCATTGTCCTCAATGCATGACAATAAAATAAAAAGAAAACATCAAAAAAAAGATAAAATAACAGCATAACATCAATCATAATAGAAAAGCACTTAAGTTGATGAGCTGTCATCGCTGCTGCTGCTCTGGCTCTGCCGTAACAAGTTTAGTGGATTCATGCTCTTCTGTTGGTACTGTTGTGGCAGACGGGTCCACAAAGGCTAAGGGGGTTGCTGGTTTCAGCTCCATGAGGTTGTATATGTTCTGTTGCATCCATCCCTTTCTTTGGACTCGGATATCTTCATCAATTTTCAGAACCTTATTTGCCCGACAGAGGGTCGTGATGAGGTAAGGAAAGAAAAAGGGGCTCATCGGTCGGAGTGCACACTCAAAAATCCCATCAAGGATGTATCTACCGACGTTGATCTGCCTCTCATTGATGATTGAGTGCACGAGGGCTAGTCTCTGCCAGTCCACCGTGGTGTTATATGATGTAGACATGAGGTGTTTCTTCACGAAATGGTTCCAAAGAGAAGAGGTTTGTCTCAATAATAATGTTTCGCATCATTTTGGAACCTCTTCCTAGCTTGATAATTTAGTTCATGAGGTAGTAAACCACTTACAATGTAATTGACAATGTCAGTATACCAAGGGGTTTCAGAAAGCTTACCTGCCGCCATGGCTGTCGCGACAGTGTTGGTGGCAGCGAACAACTGCTCATCTGGGAAGGTTTCCAGTATGTTGGTCTTGTCTTTCTCTTGATTCCTTCCCATCTCCAGTCTTGACAAGTGATCTGCTACTTGGTTTTTTGTCCCCTTTTATCCTTGATGTCAATGTTAAATTCTTGCAGCAGCAGAATCCAATGTATCAATCTTAGTTTGGCATCCTTCTTGGTGAACATATATTTAAGCGCTGAGTGATCTGTATGGACCACCACTTTTCTTCCAAGTATATATGCTCGGAACTTGTCAATTTCAAACACCACTGCGAGTAGCTCATTTTCTGTTGTGGTGTAGTTTATCTGAGCATTGTTTAGAGTTTTGCTTGCATAGTAGATCACGTGGAAGAGTTTCTCCTTCTTCTGCCCTAGTGCTACCCCGACAGCATAATCACTGGCGTCACACATTATCTCAAATGGTAGGCTCCAGTCTGGTGGCTGCACTATTGGGGCTGTTACCAGCTTTTCCTTCAGTATCCTGAATGCTTCAGTACATTCAGTGTTAAAGTCAAAGGCATGATTTTGTTCCAGCAGGAGACACGTGAGTTTAGTGATTTTCGAGAAATTGGCAATGAATCTTCGATAGAACCCTGCATGCCCTAAGAAACTTCTTATTCCTTTGACTGTGGTGGGTGGCGGCAGTTTTTCAATAACCTTGATTTTAGCTCTGTCTACCTCTATGCCGCGGCAGCTAACCTTGTGGCCCAACACTATGCCCTCGTTCACCATAAAGTGGCATTTCCCCCAGTTTAAAACAAGGTTTGCCTCTTCACATCTTTCAAGAACCTTCTGTAAATTGCCTAAGCAACCGTCGAAACTGTCTCCAAAGACAGAAAATTTATCCATGAAAATTTCTAGGAAATCCTCCACCATGTTGTAGAATATTGCCATCATGCACTGTTGAAAGGTTGTTGGTGCATTGCAGAGCTCAAATGGAATTCTTCGAAAGGCATATGTGTCGTATGGGCACGTGAAGGTGGTTTTCTCTCTGTCCTCCGGTGCTATTGCGATTTGGTTATAACTTGAGTAACCATCAAGAAAAAAATAGTAAGGCTTCCCCGCTAATCTATCTAACATTTGATCGATAAAAGGTAAGGGGAAGTGGTCCTTCCGGGCAGCTTTATTAAGCTTTTGGTAGTCCATACAAACCCTCTAACCGATCACAGTCCTGGTTGGAATTAGTTCGTTGTCCTTGTTCGTCACCACGGTTATGCCTCACTTTTTGGGTTCACATTGCACCGGGCTCACCCACTTGCTATCCGAGATGGCGTATATTATTCCAGCATCAAGCCACTTGATGATTTCTTTTCACACCACTTCTCGCATAGCTTCATTCAGTCGTCTTTGAGCATCAATTGTCGGCTTATGGTCATCCTCCAAGAGGATCTTATGCATGCACAATGCCGGACTGATGCCTTGGATATCAACGATGGTCCATCCAATCGCCTTCTTATGTTGTTGTAGCATTTTGATCAGCTGATGTTCTTGTTCTTGCATCAACTTAGAAGAGATGATTACGAGCAACATATCATTTAAACCAAGAAAAACGTATTTAAGTTGCCCTGGCAGGGGTTTAAGGTCTAAAATAGGTGGCTGTTCAATAGAAGGCTTTTGGATTACATGTTCATTCGAGGTATAATTTAAAGGCTCGAAGAACTTACCTGGACGTGTGCCTATCCAATTTCCCTCCTTAGGACCTTCAGTGTCGGATGCACTTATATCTGAGGGGTCACTGTTGTCGATGATGTCGTTACAATCTTCAAGGTGACTGCGGCGGCAGTGACCAAATTTCCTGTCGTGACGGTTCGACCTAATGCAAGGTTGGTCTAGGACTACTTCTAAAATTGCATTGCACTCTTCCTCTACATCAACTTGTTTCATTGCTTGGAGAACATTGAGCTTTATTTGTTGGTCATTGACTCTCATCGTCAGTTCTCCTTTCTCTATATCGATCACTGTTCTGCCTGTGGCTAGGAAGGGTCGCCCCAGGATGATTGGTGCATTTTTATCTGTTTCACAATCTAAAACAAGAAAGTCAGCAGGAAAAATAAACTTATCCACTCTTACCAAGATATCTTTAATCTTTCCTTCCGGTTGTACGTAAGAGCGGTCTGCCTGCTGCAGCATAACTGTCGTGGGCCTTGCTTGTCCAATACCTAGTTTTCTGAAATACAGATTTGGGCATTAGATTAATGCTAGCACCAAGATCAAAAAGTTCCTTACCCAGAAACTTGTCACAAATTATGCATGGTATGATGAAGCTGCTAGGATCCTTCTTCTTTGGGGGTGGTCGCTTCTGTAGGATTTCCATGAATCCTTCTATCATCATCATTGTTTCAAATTCCCAAAGTCTGGACCTCCTGTACATTGCATCCTTCAGAAACTTTGTATAACCAGGCATCTACTTAATGGCTTCTAACAGCGGGATGTTGATGTGTACTTGCTTAAAGACATCATAGATTTTCTTAAGCTGGTACTCCTGTTTCTGTTTCTTTAACCGTTATGGAAAAAGGGGTGGAGGACTTTAATCTTCAAGGCATCCTTCACATGGAAGTCAGATCTGAGGAGGCTCAAGTTCTTCACTTTCTTTCTGCTCCTCTGTTTCTTCTACTGTCGTGGCAGGTGTGACGACAATAGACTGTTCCTCTTTTGCCGTGGCAGTGTTCACGGCAGGTGTATGTAGGGTCGGTTCCTTACTCGATGTTTCTTTTATTATCGGCCCCTGTAGTTGTTTCCCACTCCTCGTTGTAATCGTTTTGTACTGCTCATGTGTGGGTTTTCTAGTGACCTCAGTATCACTAGGGAATCCTCCATTCTACCTTGGGTTTATGAACTGTGAAACCTGGCCCATCTATGCCTCTAAGGATTTTAGGGTAGCCTCATGGTTTGTCATTCTCATATCTGTCTTGTCCATGAAGGATTCAGTTTTCTTGACAAAGTGATCCATGTTTGCCATATATGCTCATGTTTGAGACATGAATGTGGCTAGGGTCTGCTCTAGTATACTTGTTGTGGCTGCTGGCTGCTATTGTGGCTGCTCCTGTGGTTGATGTCCTGACAGAATCCTAGGGCCTCCTTGATTCTAGTTGTGCAGTAAATGTAGGGTAAAGTTATGTTGCTAGTCCCCGACAACGGTGCCAAAAACTTGTTGCGTGTAAAATAGTCTATCACAATAGAGTGCAAGTGTACACGATGCAAGTAGTAAAGTGATACACGAAGTATCGAATGTCGAATCCACAGGGACTGGAAATATCCTTATCCTTGGATTGCTGGACAAAAGAGAAAGAAGAGAGTTCAATTGTTTGTAGAGGAATAATGAAGAATACTGAAGATACAAGATTAAAAGATCCAGGGTAAAGAAATAGACCGGTATTGATTTGCTCAGTCGTGCAAGTGTTGCACTGTATAGAACTTCTTGTTCTGTCGTCGTTCTTGTCGCGGCAGCACCTGCGGCGGCAGCAGTCTGTTGTTGTCGCGGCAGCGATCACACAACTCTGTACTTCAAGCTTGGCAAGAATCCTTGTTTTGACTTGTCCTATCCCTAGGTCCAAATCTGTCGATGAACACGTCTTAGATGATACCTCCCGGCGTGAATCGAAGGATGAACACCGATGTTGTTGAATTCTTCTTTAGCCACTTAACCTCGTCCTATCCCTAGGTCCAAGATAGTTCAACCATAAACTGGAGAACCCGTACTTACTCCTTTCGTATACTTAACTCTCCCGATATTAAGTAAATGTACAATCTCACAATGCTCTCCTGATACTCTTGCAAGATGTTGAAAACTAGAATAAGCAAACTTGAAGTTTGATTTATTGAACAAAAAAATCCTAAAACAGTACAATCCTTGCAACTACTTTACAAAATCAACCCTTAGCCCTAGGGGAAGTTTAGAACATGATGAGAAGGGGAAAAACGACTAGGGTTTTGGGGAAGACGACTAGAGAATGAGATGTCCCTCCCTAGGTCGAATTACATGCCTTTATATAGGCCTTGGGTTCAAGTTTTCTTATATGGCAAGAATACAAGTTTAAATTAAAGTACAACTCTATTAAAGACTAAATCTTCTGAGTAGATGCCTTTAATTCATCCTCTTTTCTTGCTTGGGGTTTCTTCCTTGAACTTTGGGCTTGGCCTTCATTCTGATCTAGGGCTCAGAAAAATATAAGAGTGGCCCACGACAGACCGACTTAATTTCCTCTTTCTGTCAAGCTCCACTTCACTTTTCCCTTCAACATTGTTGTCGTCATTGGCTGCCACGGCAGCGTCTTCCTTCTCAACTTCAGTCTTGTGTTCCAGCTCTGCTTCTCCACTGCCCCGAGTCTGCTACAACAGCTACCTGCAAAAGTAACCAAAATCAGTAGAAACTGTGCCATTTTATATAATTGTGATGTATATGTGAAATCTATCCTAAATGCAATGAATTATGCTTGAATGCAGTAGGAATATGGGTTAAATAAGGGGTAAAAAGTAGAACTTTTGCACACTCAACATACCCCCACACTCAATTTCTTGATTGTCCTCAAGCAATTAAGACCTAAAAAAAGAAAAAAAATAAAACTTTTTGTTGGCTTAAAACAATGAACTTTTCCTTACCTACCATTCATGCCCTATTGTGAGCAACACCTTGTTGGATAATTCATGATTCATTCGGAACCTTTCTATAATTCTCGTGTTGTGTGTGCATGTTTTGTGAACAATTATATGCCTAGACTCCCTTAGTTTACTAGAATAGCTAAGCCTATAACTTGAATTTTTATGCCAACTTTTCATTTTCTTGGAGACAATTCTTAGCTCCTTTAGTTTTTTTTCTTAGACTCGATTTTCTTTTCTTAATTTAAGTTTGACTAGAGCCTGTTTCGGGCACCTCTAGCTAACTTCCTAGAGCCGGTTTCGAGCACCTCTAGGTGTATTGAGTCTATTTTTTTCTTAACTTCTTTTCCTAGAGCAAGTGTTAGGCACCTCTAGGGGAAAACTCAAGTGTTTAAGCTTTTTCCTATTCTAGTTTACCAGTAGAGTTCTAGACAGTATAAGAGTCACAAAGGGTGTTTAAGGATCAGAACTATAGTAAGGCTCTAAACTATTCCTAAAAACGTCTTAAAGGCACTGCCACACAGAGGCTGTCACGGCAGGTAAGTTTAGTTCAAAGACTTAAGCCACCAGAGGGTGTTTAAGGATCAGAACTATAGTAAGGCTCTAAACTATTCCTAAAAACATCCTAAAAACATCTTAAATAATAATTAACACTTAGACACAATTTTGAACCTAAAAACATTTCATATTACTGGAGGGATGCCACCCCCAAAGTCAAGGGTTGCATTGCCCTCAATGCATGATGACAGAAAATAAAAACAAAATAAATAACAATTATAATAAAACAACAGAACATCAAAAATTAGATAGAAACTTAAATTTAGGTGTTGTCATCGCTGCTGTTGCTGCTGATATCTAGCTGCCGGCGGGTAGTGACCTTCATTGTCGGTGCCGGTAGAGTGCTCGGAGAGGTGGAGGCAGTCTTCATCTTAGTTTCCCTTGGGGGCTGGATACGAGTGGGTGAGATCTGGGGTGGCCTTTCTAGCACTTGTACCTCTTCAGATGAGCTGCTGCTACTGCTGCTGGCAGACTTGCCCTTGCCGGATGTTCCTTCTTCGGTGTTGGGCTTCTACCTTTTCATCGGAGTGAACTCCTTTGAAAGGTTTCTTTTGACAGGGGGCTCTCCATCTGATTCTTCCCAGATGGAGGAGGAAGAGAACCTAGCGATAAAATCATCAAGGTCGGCCAGCGGCTCCTTTTGTTTCTCTCCTCTGGCAGAGACAGTGGCGGTGTGGCTGCCGCCTTCTGCTGTCGTTGTTGGGGTTGGAGTGGATGCAGCAGAGGGTGTTTTTGGTGTGGCAGCAGGAGTAGGGGTATGGGCAGGTGTAAGGGCAGCAAAATAATGCTCTGGGAAAGCATGAAATTGTACATTTGCAAAATTTAAATTGTTTTGAATAAAATGTACCGTTGCTGCTGTGAAGTTTCTGACAAAACTCATCAGACCCAGCTGCCGTACCTCCATCTTTTGCAGTGTGGCTAGGATTTGAGTGGAGGAGTCTGCTGGAGGAGCTGCTGCTGTTGGCTGCTGCTGCTCGGTGGCGGTAGGTTGTGTCTAAGTGGGCTCTGCTGGCTCCTCTGCCGCGGTAGATGGGTTGAAGAAGGAGAGGGGTGTTGCTGCTTTAAGTTCCATTAAACTGAATATGTTGCGCTCCGTCCATCCCTTCTCTCAGACCTTGTAATCTTCAGGGATTTCGGGAACGTTGTGGCTGCGGGAGATCTCGGTGATGAGGTACGAGAAGAAAAGGGGTCCCGATGGCTTAAGAGCACACTCCAAAATTCCCTCTCGTATATACCAGCCACCATTAATAGGTATCTCATTTAAAATTGAGTGAACGAGAGCTAACCTGGGTCTGTCGACTGTGCTGTTGTGGGAAGAAGGCATTATCCTCTTCTTGACGAAGTGGTTTCATAGTTTTGCCTCTGGAGTGAGTTGAGTGCATTTCACCGTCTAACGATGCTTGGGATCAGTATTCCACTTTGTTCCTTCTTCCGTTAGCTCTCCCATGACAGCATCGTAGTATGCCGGCGACATACTTTCCACGAACCTCTTGTGTCCATTTTCCCTTCTACTGACGTAGATTCCGTAGAGGGTATTGATGTATTCTGGCTCGAAAGTGACTTCCTTACCTTGCACTGTCACGGTCTGCGTGTCCTTGCTATCGATGGCAGCATAGAATTCCTGGACTATCGTGACATTTTCTCCTCTGGCTGGGCAGCAAACATTTGCCATTTGAGTGCTTTGATCTTCCGAGCTATGAATGGTTCGATCCCGAAATCTTCCGTGCGTTTGGTGTACAAGAACCCTCTCTCTTCCCACATCTCCCTCTTTTGGAAGGAGGTGTAGTATCGGTCGACGGATTCGGTGGTGGCAAAGCGGTTGGGGAGTCGGTCGTGGCTGGGTGTGCCGGCTGCTGCGGCAGAGCTGGAGGCAGCACTTCGTCTTGTTTGTCTGGTACTCATAGTTGTAAGGCTGTGGAAAATGAAAGAAATTTGAGATCTAGAGAGAAAGCAAGTTGAGAGAGTAAAAGTGAGGTGAAAAATGAATAGTAAAATGGGGTTTATATAGATGAATGGTTTGCTGCCCGTTGGAGCTGTAACGGCAGGTGCGAATAATGGGGCCAGCTATTACGCGGTTTTTGACGCGTCTCTCATGTATTTCCATGTCCGCTGCACGTTTGTTACACGTTTGCGTGTCTACTGCGACAGCGTGGTTACATGCTGTCTTTTCCGCGTCTGTCGCGACAGCTGTTGACAGGCTATGTCGACAGACACCTCCTTTGGGCTTTTTGGGCTGCTGGTGAGATGGTGGTCTGGTTCACTTCTTCTCCTCTCCTTGTTTCCCTTATTTCCTAAAAATAATTAAAACAAAAACTTAGTTCTTAAAAATAATTCTAATTTCCTAATAAATAAATATATATATATATATAATAGTAATAATAATAAAAATAAAATTAAGTTAAATTAGGGATGCTTTTGGGGGCATCTCCTAAAGTAACCACTTCCTGCATCCTTGGGGCTTCAGTCCCCTGATAATGCTTTAGTCTCTGACCGTTGACTTTAAATTGTTGCCCGTCTTTTAAGGATTTGATCGTGATGGCACCATGAGGAAAAACTTGCACAACTTGGAATGGGCCGGACAATCTAGATTTCAGCTTCCCTGGGAAGAGTTTCAACCTAGAGTTAAATAACA
Source organism: Hibiscus tridactylites (assembly GCA_958450335.1). NCBI lineage: Eukaryota > Viridiplantae > Streptophyta > Magnoliopsida > Malvales > Malvaceae > Hibiscus > Hibiscus tridactylites. The sequence continues at coordinate 56,811,016 of OY288267.1, read as the reverse complement.
ACACAAGCTGCCCTGGGCAGAACTGTCGTGGCAGCAACTTCTTGTCATGCCACCTCTTTGTCTTATCCTTGTAAATTCTTGCGTTGTCGTAGGCCATTGCTCGAATTTCTTCAATTTCATTCAAGTCAAGTAACCTCTTCTGTCCTGCCTTGTCTAAGTCCATGTTTACTGCTTTGATGGCCCAGTAAGCTCTGTGCTCTATCTCAACAGGTAAATGGAATGTTTTTCCATATATCAGCCAGTAAGGTGACATTCCAAATGGTGTCTTTAATGCTATTCTGTAGGCCCAGAGTGCATCATTGAGGTGTAAAGACCAGTCCTTTCGAGTGGGTTTAACCATCTTTTCAAGAATGTTCTTCACTTCCTTGTTGGATATTTCGGCCTGTCCATTGGTCCGAGGGTGATATGTTGTTGCAATCCGATGCTTTACACCATATTTTCTTAAGGCAGCAGCAATTACCCTATTGTCGAAATGTCGCCCTTCATCACTGATGATCGCCTTAGGTATGCCAAATCTGGAGAAATTATTCTTGTGCAAAAATCTCTAAACCGTCTTGGCATCGTTTTTCTGTGTGGCGATCGCTTCAACCCATTTGGACACGTAGTCCACTACCAATAGGATGTAGAGGTTCCCACATGATGTTGGGAATGGTCCCATGAAATCAATCCCCCATACATCGAAGATCTCGACTTCGAAAATGTTTTGCAGTGGAATTTCATGTCTCCTTGAGATGTTTCCAGTCCGTTGGCATTTGTCACAACTTTTGTAGAATGCTTGGGAATCTTTAAACAGTGAGAGCCAATAAAAGCCAGACTGCAAAAACCTTGGCAGTGGTTTTGTTACCACCTAAGTGTCCTCCATATGGTGAGGCTTGACAGTGATGAAGCACAGCTTCTTGCTTATCCTGTGGTACACACCTCCTGATGATCTGATCTACACAATGTTTGAAAAGAAGAGGTTCTGTAACACCCCCTTCCCGGCCTGGTAGACAACTGGGTCGGAGAGTGTTACCGGAAACGATGCGGAAATCTTTTAATCATTTAATCTCAATGATCTTCTTAATGTCATGACTTATTGAAATTTATGGAACATTTTTAAACCTACTCGACTTAGTAACTGAGTCCTTTAGTCCCCAATCTTATAATCTTTACCGGGTTTACGAATTAATACATTTAAACTTGCAGAAGCTAAAAAGAAGCTGCCCGTACCGAAACACCCTAAGTCGTTTCGGTACGGCTTGACCATGGTCAGTGTTTTGACCTTTTCTTCCCGATCGTTTCGATACGGCTTGACCCGTATCGGTACGGGTTGACCGACCTTGACTTGACTTAGACCCGTTTCGAAACCAGTTTCGAAACAAGGGTCGACAGTGGCGAAAGTTTTCCGAAACGGCATCACTTCGTTTCGGAACAAGGGTCGACAGTAGCAAATCTGTTTCGAAACGGCATCACCTCGTTTCGGAACGCTCTGTCTCATAGGCTTATTTTTTTGTTAGCCGTACCGGAATGCCATCACCCGTTCTGATACGGTGACCTGTAATAGCATCATTTTATCTGGTTTTTATTGCTTTTACCATACCAAACCATGTCCGATTAAGCCGAAACTCTGTATACAACTTATTTTAACTAGTATTTACCAGCATACAAATTTCCATGGGCATTCCAACAAGTTTGCCCCATGTTTACCATAATACCAAAAGCATGTCATGAACTAGTTTAGCCAAAAGTTTAAATAGTCATATTAGAGTCTTTGAGCTTATTACAAAATAGACAAGCCTTTGTTACCACAAAAAGAGCATAGTGACTATGATAGCTAGCTTGCCACTTCACTAGGAATTATAATGTAAGTACTTTACTTGATATGGAGTAGTGACTTGTCTTGCAAACGATCCGATTCTTCAAGAAACAACTTCCTAACCTGAGAATGCATGAAGACGAATACATTAGGCTCTCAAGCCTAGTGAGGTAATCAAATAACTACAAATAAAGAATGTCATGAGTACATTATTATAAATTCATATGGTCATCTTAATACTTAGCATAAATACATGCTTGATTTGTATAAAACTTAAACAATCATAAATTTTCCTTGGATGTAATTAAGTTCATGGATACTCGAATTCCCCCGCCTTGCCAAAACATAGATGGTCTTATTCCCTCCGCCTCACCAATTGACCAATAACAACACATCCCTCCGCCTCGCCAATCATCATAGGCCTTAGTCGTAGGACCGTAGTCCACCCGAAACACTGAGCTCATGAATTCTATGGCATGCCAATTGTATCCCGAGTTATTCCAATCCAAGGCATAACATATTTATAATTTCCAATGAGTCACAATAGAACAATGACATGATAATTTCATAATTTCAACATAGATAATAACTCTTGCACATATACTTGACATAAAATTTCATGGCAATGCTTACCTCAATGGCAATGTACACTAACTATAGTCAATGCTTAAATAATGACTTACCGACACTTACCCAAGTGTCCAATTTATTATCCGAAGCTTTCGCCTTGATAGTAATGTTTAGAGAAACGATAATAAACACTAAATGACAAACCGGGATGTAACGCCCCGGTTTTGGGCTTAGAAGTTTTGGGCGTTGACCGGTTTGGTCAAAGTGCTGTTCGAATCTAAAAAGGTGAAATTAGGAAAGCCTAGTTCGGGTTGCATTAAAAATATGGAAAAATGTTCTAAAATCATCTTTTAATATATATAAGTGAACTGTGAAATCAATTTTACAAAATGAGTTTTGGAAGGGTGACATTTTGGGCTAGTGACCAAAATGTAATTTTTGAAAGTTGCGTGACTGTTTTAGAAAGGATTGAAACTTTGAATCTTTAAGGAGATATTTACCCAAAGGGAGTTTCTCCAGATTTTTCTAAGATATTTTAAGGTTTAATTCTGATTTTAAAGCATAAGAAAAGAGGAGGGAAATCATTTTGGCTATTTTGTAACTAACTTTCTATTTTCTCAATTTTCCTTTCTCTCATTTTCTCTCAACCCAAACACTTTCTCTCCAGAGAATTTCTTCTGATTTTGTCACCTAAATCTCTCCTTTCAACTCTCTTTTGATTCGTAATCATCATATCTACAAAACCTCACCATTTGCTACTTGATTCATCAAGGTTTTTGGTTCTAAAAGGGGAGAAACTCAAGTTTGGAGGTAAGAACGTCCTTCTCCTCTAAACTCTCAGTTCTTTACTGAAATTCCTAAGTTCTCAATCCTTAATTGATGTTTTATAAATGGCTTTTAAGTTGTGTAAATGGATCTTGGCTTAAAATGCAAGATTTGGTGATTTTTGATGGATTTTCGTTGGATCTGTTTAAGCTGTGATTTGAGATGTGTTTTTGATGATTAATGAATGTTAATTTGATAAGGAATTGAGTTTTGATTAATGCAATCCCGGATAGGTTGAATTTCCTAAGTTTAGCTTGTGATTCTTGGTTGTTTTTGAGGTGATCTTGTGGATCTGATGTTGCTGGAGATATAAGGATGTTATTAGGTTCTTTTTAGATGTTAAATGATGTTGAATGATGTTTAGTTTTGATGGTTTATGGCTGGGCTTTGTTGAGGAGTGGTTTGGATGCATTTTCGGTTGTGTTTGGTGGCCGAAAATGGAGTGTGGATGAGAGCAGCGAGTTTAGGTGCTTTCATTGGAGCTATTAATGAATGATGATGCATTAATCCTTTGCTTTGATGTGTTTAAAACAAGTGAGTCATCTTTGGATCCAAGTGGTGGTGATCCGGTAGTTTGATTTGTGCTTCGGCAAGAGGCGAAGTGGAATCGGTGAGTGTAATTGGGTTTTCGGCTTTGAAACCAATGTCTTGGGAGCTTAGTTTAAGTCTAAACAACTTTACTAAGTTCAAGAGTAAGTTTTCGGAAAACTCTCTAGTGGTGGCCATGGTTTGGTTGTGATGCAATGTGGTTTATTGCATGTTTTAAATTCTGTTTTGAAAGCATGATTTAGCATGGTTATTGCTGATTTTGTAAGCCATATGTTGAAGGAAGCTCAAGGTAAGAGTTCCTTGTTTTTGAGCATGGTTAAAATGTGGTTTGATGTATAAATGCATGATGTTTATGGCTTGGTCTAATGCTTTAAAACAGTGGATTATTTGATGATAATGATGTATATTGGCAAGTGATGTTTTGAAAAGGTTAAGGTCACTAAGGTGGTTAAAAGTCCTTGAGTGAGCCTTGTGGTTTCTAAGAACTTCATGGTGGTTAAAAGTCCATGATGATTCTTGTTAAGGTCACTAAGGTGGTTAAAAGTCCTTGAGTGAGCCTTGTTACTTAAGAACATCAAGGTGGTTAAAAGTCCTTGGATGGTTCTTGTTAAGGACACAAAGGTGGTTAAAATTCCTTGTGTGGTCCTTGCCATGGTGTTTAAAAGTCCATGGGCCAAGGTGTTTAAAAGTCCTTAGGGCCAAGGTGTTTAAAAGTCCTTGGGAAGAACACAAAGGTGGTTAAAAGTCCTTATGTGGTTCTTGAGAATTATAAGATCACGATGGTGTTTAAAAGTCCATGTGTGAGTCTTATGTTGAATCTTGTTTTTAAAAGATGAAACTTATCACTTGTGGCCAATATGACATGTAATGATATGGAAGCATGAATTGCTTGTTTAAGTTGCTTTGAGCATGAGTTAATGATGATTTGAAGTATGTTTTATAAAGTGTTTTATAAATGCATTATTGGACGGTTTTATTGAGCATTCCTCACTAAGCTTTTGCTTACGCTGTCTTTCGTTTTCTTAAACCAATAATGCAGATCATTAAGGTACTTTGAGGGCAGCAAGGAAGGCAAGCAATCAAGTGGAAGTTAAGCTCAAAGTATGGAAAGGTTTTCTTATACACTTTAGCCTTTGGCATTTGGCAATGGGGGACCATTATGGATGTTTTGGGAGATGTTTTGAACTCCCTTAGTTTGATTAATGTTGTTGAAAATGCTGGATTTGTATTTGGTCTTTATATGCTTGGTTTTGAAGGCTTTATGCATGAATGGTTAGCTTGTGTAGGAAGCATGCTTTGAAATTGGGGCTTTTCATACATGATGTTAATATGTTGATTGGTTGATGCAAATATGTCTCTTATATGTTGAATTTCATGCTGGTGAAGTTTGGTAGCATTTGGAGCATGATTGGATGTTTAATTGCATGTTAAAGCATGCATTTTGTTGCATTATGTGCAGGGTGTTTCGGAACAGTGCCTACCGTTTCGGAACGGGCGCCCTAAACCAGCCCAGGCGTCCGAAACGGGAGAGACCGTTCCGAAACGGAAAGGCCACTGCCAGCCCGTGTTTCGGTACGCGTTGCGGAACGGCCCCGCGTTTCGAAACAGGCTCTTCCTGTTTCGGAACGTCTAACCGTTGGGGGCTGACACAGGCAGTTAAATGTTTTGGAATGTTTGCATTTTGGTCATGAACCTTGTTTGTGCAATTGCATGAGTTTGGGATGTTCTTTTGAGCTGAAAATTCACAGTGAAGCATGAAACCTGACTAATTCCAAGAAGGTAACTTTAATTTGGATGAAGTCCTTGTATTTTACAGAATTTACAATTTGGTCCCTAAAGTTGTAAATTGTTCGATTGGGTCCTTGTTTGATCTCTGATGTTTGTGATCCTTGAGTATGTTGTTTGTATGATCACCATTAGGGTTAATGAGCATCTAGACAAGTTTAAAAAGAAAAAAAAGGGGTCGTTAATCAAGGTTGACTTTCGGGTTGACTTTGGTTTTCCCCGTGTGACTTTCTTAATTCGGGTCAACCGTCTAGGCCGGGTTAAGGGGGTTACATTTGGTGGTATCAGAGCTGAGTTCTCGAGTAATTGGGAATGAATGTATGCATGATTGAAGTATGTATGCTATGTATGCTTGATTTGTTGAAAGCATGCTTAGTGGCTTGTGATTTTGATGCAATTGAGTTGTATGCTGTGATGTAGCATGTTGTGGGTACCCATTGCCAAATCAAAGCTAATGAAATGATGTTGATTTTAAGTGAAATTGAGCTTGAATACTTGGATTGCTTACCTTGCTGGGCCTGACTTTGTCTTATTTGCATTGTGATTGCATGGTAAAAGTATGGCACCACGTAGAGAGTTGAGAAGTAATGTGCGAGCTACGGCTCCTAATGAGAATGAGAATGAGGAAAATGCGGGTAGTGCAGTGTTACCTCCTCCTCCACCTGGTGGTGGTGGTGCTGAGGGAGAAAGAGCTGAAGCTGCAGCTGGTGCTGGAGTTGCTGGACCAGAGGTTGGTCAGGGGCAAGCTATGCCTGACATGTCTATGTTGGTACAAGCTATTGCGGGTGCTTTTCGAGCAGCAGTAGCTGGAGCTCAAGGAGCTGGGCATCAGGGAGATGCTGGTGTTAGACTACCTTTGGAGCGTTTGCGCAGTCTTGGTGGGACTGAGTTCAGGGGTATGTCTGCTGAGGGTTCTGAAGCTTGGTTAGAGAGTACCAAGAGGATCTTGGGACAGATGAGTTGCACTGATGTGCAAAAGCTGGGTTGTGTTGTATCCCTGCTGCAGGATGATGCTTATACGTGGTGGACGACCACTATAGCTGGGATGGCTGATGCTGATGTAACTTGGACATTCTTTCAGAATGTGTTTAAGAGGAGATATCTTGGTGTGAGATATCTTGATGAAAAGAAGCGTGAGTTCATGTCTCTTACTCAAGGGAGCATGACGGTGGCTGAGTATGAAGTGCAGTTTGTGCGACTCAGTCAGTATGCACTTGAGCTGGTACCTGATGAGCGGGAGAGGTGCGAAAGATTCCGTTATGGTTTAGTGACGGATGTGAAAATGTATGTGCTGGCCACTGAGTATGATGATTTTGATGTGTTAGTGGGCCGAGCCAAGGATATTGAGATGAACTTGAGTTTATCTGCTAGAGGTGCTGGAGCGAGTGCTGGTAAGCGATCAGCTGAGTATAGTTCCGGTGGTGGACGGAACAAGAGGGGACGTGATCAGAAGTATCAGTCCTCAGCTAAGAGAGGTGGTGGAGCACCTGCTAGAGGAGGCAATGTTAGAGCTGATCCGAGTGCTTGTTGGATATGTGGTTCACGTGGTCACATGAAGCGTGACTGTCCTCATGCTGTGAGGGAGGTGCAAGCTCCTGTTGCGGCAGCTGGTAATGGGTGCTGGAGTTGTGGATCAGCGGATCACTTGAGGCGAGATTGTCCTATATTGGCTGGTGGCCAGGTGCGTGCTCCTGTTGTTGCTGCACCGCAGAGAGGTCGTGGGCGCGGCCGTGGTAATTTCCAGCGGAGAGAGGAAGGTGGTCGAGGAGTGGCCCATGTTGTGGCTATTCAACCTGAAGGTGGAGGTCAAGCTAGGGTGTATGCTCAGCGGGAGGGGAGGAATGACGCGGATGTGATTGCAGGTACCTTTACTTTACAATCCTTGTCATTACTTTCCTTGATAGATTCTGGATCTACGCATTCATACATTTTGCGTGAGCATGCTGAATTGCTTGGTTTGCCTGTTGAGTCTTTGGATGTTGGTGTTCGTGTCACTAGTTCTTTTGGTGAGACTGTTGTGACTCGGAAGCTTTATAGAAGGTGTCCTTTGGTTGTTCAAGAACATGTTTTCCATGTTGATCTTATGGAGCTACCTTTCTATGGTTTTAATGTGATCCTTGGTATGTATTGGCTTGCTGAGCATCGTGCTGTTGTGGATTGTGAAAATAAGCGAGTTTCGTTGAAGCTTGCGGATGATTATGAAGTTGTTGTAGTTGGTGAGAATGTGAAGTTTCTTGCCAATGTGGTGTCTACCTTGGAGGCGAGTAGGATGCTGAGGCAAGGTTGTGAAGCTTATCTAGCTTTTGTGATGAATCCTAGCTCTAAGGAGTTGAGGGTGCAAGATATCAGAGTTGTGAAGGAGTTTCCGGGTGTGTTTCCGGGTGTGTTTCCGGAGGAGTTGCCTGGTTTACCTCCTAATCGCGAGGTGGAGTTTGGAATTGAGCTGTATGAGAATACAACTCCTGTGTCCATTACTCCCTATAGAATGGCACCTAAGGAGCTGAAGGAGCTGAAGACGCAGTTGCAAGAGCTGCTTGATCGTGGTTTCATTCGGCCAAGTGTGTCACCTTGGGGTGCACCGGTCTTGTTTGTATAGAAGAAGGATGGCACTATGAGAATGTGCATTGATTACCGTCAGCTGAACAAGTTGACTATCAAGAATCGGTATCCTTTGCCGAGGATTGATGATCTCTTTGATCAATTTCGGGGAGCTGCTGTGTTCTCTAAGATTGACTTGAGGTCAGGGTATTATCAGTTGAAGGTGAAGGATGTGGATGTGCCTAAGACAGCTTTCAGGACAAGGTATGGGCATTATGAGTTCCTTGTGATGCCGTTTGGTTTGACAAATGCTCCTGCTGCTTTTATGGACATGATGAATCGTGTGTTTCATGAATACCTGGACAAGTTTGTTGTGGTGTTCATTGATGATATCCTCGTGTACTCGCGTACTGAGGAGGAGCATGAAGAGCATTTGAGGATTGTGTTGCAAGCTTTGTTGGAGAATCAGCTTTATGCTAAGCTGAGCAAGTGTGAGTTTTGGCTTAAGGAGGTGGTGTTTCTTGGGCATGTTGTTTCTGCTGAGGGGATTCGTGTTGATCCTCAGAAGATTGAGGCGGTAATGAATTGGAAGGTTCCTAAGTCTGTTCATGAGGTTCGTAGTTTCCTAGGTTTGGCGGGATACTACCGAAGGTTTGTGGATGGGTTTTCTAAGATTGCTGCACCTCTGACGAAGTTGTTGCATAAAGATGTTAAGTTTGAGTGGACAGAAGCGAGGCAGCAGGCTTTTGAGAAGCTCAAGGCGGCTTTGACGCAAGCTCCTATCTTGGTTCAGCCTGAATCAGGGAAAGAGTTTGTGGTCTACAGTGATGCGTCCTATGTTGGTTTGGGATGTGTGCTGATGCAAGAGGGTAAGGTTGTAGCTTATGCATCGCGGTAGTTGAAGGTGCATGAGCGCAATTATCCTACACATGATATTGAGTTGGCTGCAGTGGTTTTTGCTCTGAAGATCTGGAGACATTATCTGTATGGTGAGAAGTGTACGGTGTACACGGATCACAAGAGTTTGAGGTATCTGATGTCTCAGAAGGAGTTGAATCTTAGGCAGCGGCGTTGGTTGGAGTTGCTCAAGGATTATGATCTGACGATTGAGTACCATCCTGGAAAGGCTAATGTTGTTGCGGATGCCTTGAGTAGGAAGGTAGCTGTTGAGCTGAGGGCTATGTTTGCTAGCTTGAGTATTTCGCGTGATGGTGGTCTTGTAGCTGAGTTGCAAGTGAAACCATCTATGGTTTTGTTGATCAAGGAAAAGCAGTTGCTGGATGATTCCTTGGTGTCTCATGTTCAGGATATCGCGAAGGGTAGGCCTTTGGATTTCTACTTTAATGATGATGGTGTGTTGTGTTTTGGGAGTCGAATAGTAGTGCCCAATGATGTTGAGTTGAGGCGTGCTATTCTGACTGAAGGTCATAGTAGTCCTTTTGCTATGCACCCTGGTAGTACTAAGATGTACCGTGATCTTCGTGATGAGTACTATTGGGTAGGTTTGAAGAAGGATGTTGCGGAGTTTGTGAGCAAGTGTATGGTGTGTCAGCGAGTTAAGGCTGAGCATCAGGTTCCTTCAGGGTTGTTGCAACCGTTGAGAATCCCTGAATGGAAGTGGGAAAGGGTTACCATGGATTTTGTGTCTGGTTTACCTTTATCGCCATCAAAGAAGAATTCGGTTTGGGTGATTGTGGATCGCCTGACGAAGTGTGCGCATTTCTTGCCTGTGCATACTACGTTTTCTTTGGATAAGCTGGCAGAGTTGTACATTGCTGAGATTGTGCGGCTGCATGGTGTGCCTAAGTCGATTGTGTCGGATAGGGATCCGAGGTTCACATCGCGTTTCTGGCAGTGTTTGCATCAAGCTTTGGGTACAAGGTTGAATTTCAGTACATCCTATCATCCTCAGATGGATGGTCAGTCTGAGCGAGTTATCCAGATTTTGGAGGATATGTTGAGGTGCTGCGTGATTGAGTTCCAAGGTTCTTGGGAGAAGCATCTGCCTTTGGTGGAGTTTGCTTATAACAATAGTTATCAGGCGAGTATACAGATGGCACCTTATGAGGCTTTGTACGGGAGGAAGTGTAGGACTCCTCTTTGTTGGGCCAAAACGGGTCAGAAGTTGGTTTCGATGACGGCTTTGTTGAAAGGAACCACTGAGAAGGTGAAGCTCATCTGTGAGCGTTTGAAGGCTGCTTCTGATCGGCAGAAGTCTTACGCGGATTTGAAGCGTAAGGATATTGAGTATGCGGTGGGTGACCGTGTGTTTTTGAAGGTTTCGCCTTGGAAGAAGGTGATGAGGTTTGGCCGAAAGGGTAAGTTGAGCCCTAGGTACATTGGACCATATGAGGTGGTTGAGCGTGTGGGTCCTGTTGCGTACAAGTTGAGGCTACCTCAAGAGTTGGAGAAGATTCATGATGTGTTTCATGTTTCTATGCTCCGGAAGTATAGATCAGATCCTTCGCATGTGATGCATGTGGAGGAGGTGGAATTGAATCCGGATTTGACCTATGATGAGGAACCGGTGAAGGTTCTGGATTCGGATAGCAAGGTTCTTCGTGGCAAGGCCATCGAGTTGGTAAAGGTGTTGTGGAAGCATCAAGGTGTTGAGGAAGCCACGTGGGAGCGGAAGGAAGACATGCTGAAGCAGTTTCCTTATCTCTTTCCTTCAGGTAAATTTTGAGGACGAAATTTCTTAAGGGGGGGAGAGTTGTAACGCCCCGGTTTTGGTCTTAGAAGTTTTGGGCGTTGACCGGTTTGATCAAAGTGCTGTTCGAATCTAAAAAGGTGAAATTAGGAAAGCCTAGTTCGGGTTGCATTAAAAATATGGAAAAATGTTCTAAAATCATCTTTTAATATATATAAGTGAACTGTGAAATCAATTTTACAAAATGAGTTTTGGAAGGGTGACATTTTGGGCTAGTGACCAAAATGTAATTTTTGAAAGTTGCGTGACTGTTTTAGAAAGGATTGAAACTTTGAATCTTTAAGGAGCTATTTACCCAAAGGGAGTTTCTCCAGATTTTTCTAAGATATTTTATGGTTTAATTCTGATTTTAAAGCATAAGAAAAGAGGAGGGAAATCATTTTGGCTATTTTGTAACTAACTTTCTATTTTCTCAATTTTCCTTTCTCTCATTTTCTCTCAACTCAAACACTTTCTCTCCAGAGAATTTCTTCTGATTTTGTCACCTAAATCTCTCCTTTCAACTCTCTTTTGATTCGTAATCATCATATCTACAAAACCTCACCATTTGCTACTTGATTCATCAAGGTTTTTGGTTCTAAAAGGGGAGAAACTCAAGTTTGGAGGTAAGAACGTCCTTCTCCTCTAAACTCTCAGTTCTTTACTGAAATTCCTAAGTTCTCAATCCTTAATTGATGTTTTATAAATGGCTTTTAAGTTGTGTAAATGGATCTTGGCTTAAAATGCAAGATTTGGTGATTTTTGATGGATTTTCGTTGGATCTGTTTAAGCTGTGATTTGAGATGTGTTTTTGATGATTAATGAATGTTAATTTGATAAGGAATTGAGTTTTGATTAATGCAATCCCGGATAGGTTGAATTTCCTAAGTTTAGCTTGTGATTCTTGGTTGTTTTTGAGGTGATCTTGTGGATCTGATGTTGCTGGAGATATAAGGATGTTATTAGGTTCTTTTTAGATGTTAAATGATGTTGAATGATGTTTAGTTTTGATGGTTTATGGCTGGGCTTCGTTGAGGAGTGGTTTGGATGCATTTTCGGTTGTGTTTGGTGGCCGAAAATGGAGTGTGGATGAGAGCAGCGAGTTTAGGTGCTTTCATTGGAGCTATTAATGCATGATGATGCATTAATCCTTTGCTTTGATGTGTTTAAAACAGGGGAGTCATCCTTGGATCCAAGTGGTGGTGATCCGGTAGCTTGATTTGTGCTTCGGCAAGAGGCGAAGTGGAATCGGTGAGTGAAATTGGTTTTTCGGCTTTGAAACCAATGTCTTGGGAGCTTAGTTTAAGTCTAAACAACTTTACTAAGTTCAAGAGTAAGTTTTCGGAAAACTCTCTAGTGGTGGCCATGGTTTGGTTGTGATGCAATGTGGTTTATTGCATGTTTTAAATTCTGTTTTGAAAGCATGATTTAGCATGGTTATTGCTGATTTTGTAAGCCATATGTTGAAGGAAGCTCAAGGTAAGAGTTCCTTGTTTTTGAGCATGGTTAAAATGTGGTTTGATGTATAAATGCATGATGTTTATTGCTTGGTCTAATGCTTTAAAACTGTGGATTATTTGATGATAATGATGTATATTGGCAAGTGATGTTTTGAAAAGGTTAAGGTCACTAAGGTGGTTAAAAGTCCTTGAGTGAGCCTTGTGGTTTCTAAGAACTTCATGGTGGTTAAAATTCCATGATGATTCTTGTTAAGGTCACTAAGGTGGTTAAAAGTCCTTGAGTGAACCTTGTTACTTAAGAACATCAAGGTGGTTAAAAGCCCTTGGATGGTTCTTGTTAAGGACACAAAGGTGGTTAAAATTCCTTGTGTGGTCCTTGCCATGGTGTTTAAAAGTCCATGGGCCAAGGTGTTTAAAAGTCCTTGGGGCCAAGGTGTTTAAAAGTCCTTGGGAAGAACACAAAGGTGGTTAAAAGTCCTTATGTGGTTCTTGAGAATTATAAGATCACGATGGTGTTTAAAAGTCCATGTGTGAGTCTTATGTTGAATCTTGTTTTTAAAAGATGAAACTTATCACTTGTGACCAATATGACATGTAATGATATGGAAGCATGAATTGCTTGTTTAAGTTGCTTTGAGCATGAGTAAATGATGATTTGAAGTATGTTTTATAAAGTGTTTTATAAATGCATTATTGGACGGTTTTATTGAGCATTCCTCACTAAGCTTTTGCTTACGCTCTCTTTCGTTTTCTTAAACCAATAATGCAGATCATTAAGGTACTTTGAGGGCAGCAAGGAAGGCAAGCAATCAAGTGGAAGTTAAGCTCAAAGTATGGAAAGGTTTTCTTATACACTTTAGCCTTTAGCATTTGGCAATGGGGGACCATTATGGATGTTTTGGGAGATGTTTTGAACTCCCTTAGTTTGATTAATGTTGTTGAAAATGCTGGATTTGTATTTGGTCTTTAAATGCTTGGTTTTGAAGGCTTTATGCATGAATGGTTAGCTTGTGTAGGAAGCATGCTTTGAAATTGGGGCTTTTCATACATGATGTTAATATGTTGATTGGTTGATGCAAATATGTCTCTTATATGTTGGATTTCATGCTGGTGAAGTTTAGTAGCATTTGGAGCATGATTGGATGTTTAATTGCATGTTAAAGCATGCATTTTGTTGCATTCTGTGCAGGGTGTTTCAGAACAGTGCCTACCGTTTCGGAACTGGTGCCCTAAACCAGCCCAGGCGTCCGAAACGGGAGAGACCGTTCCGAAACGGAAAGGCCACTGCCAGCCCGTGTTTCGGTACGCGTTTCGAAACAGGCTCTTCCTGTTTCGGAACGTCTGACCGTTGGGGGCTGACACAGGCAATTAAATGTTTTGGAATGTTTGCATTTTGGTCCTGAACCTTGTTTGTGCAATTGCATGAGTTTGGGTTGTCCTTTTGAGCTGAAAATTTACAGTGAAGCATGAAACCTTACTAATTCCAAGAAGGTAACTTTAATTTGGATGAAGTCCTTGTATTTTACATAATTTACAATTTGGTCCCTAAAGTTGTAAATTGTTCAATTGGATCCTTGTTTGATCTCTGATGTTTGTGATCCTTGAGTATGTTGTTTGTATGATCACCATTAGGGTTAATGAGCATCTATACAAGTTTAAAAAGAAGAAAAAAAGGGTCGTTAATCAAGGTTGACTTTCGGGTTGACTTTGGTTTTCCCCATGTGACTTTCTTAATTCGGGTCAACCGTCTAGGCCGGGTTAAGGGGGTTACACGGGAAGGCGTTTCGCCTAACCCGAAACTCCGATTACACTCACCTGACAATCCGAAACTTCAAGGTTCTCGAATGGAAATTCCTTTGCTTTTAGCTTGAGGTGGAGATGGTGTAGCTTCTATTCTTTCTCCTTGAGCTAGGAAATATTAATGGAAGATCATTAGAATCGATATTTCGATATCGAAATCCATATAACAATACCACAACGGGTATCCGATTCAATATGAACAACTTATCGAAATACCTATGAATCAATCAAACCCTAACTTAAGATTGAAGCTAATTAACCATGGAATCTCACAATTAACTAAGAGATATTGCTTACCCGGTTACTAGAGGTGATTCAAAAATGACCAAGTCAAGGATTTACAAAGCTTGAAACTCCTTCAATGGAGGTGTGTGCTTAGGTAAGGATGAAGAAGATGGTGATATATTCCTAAGGCAACTTTCGGTGGTTATCATAAAGCCTAGCACCAATTTTATTTGTGAGCTTTCCTACTCTTGAAGGAAAGAAATTTGATAACTCCACGTATGGAGTAATTTAAATTACAATTGGTCCAATTACTTAATTGGTCCCTCACCTTCTTAACTTTCCCAAATTGTCCCTTTATTTCTTAATTCTTACAATATGGTCACTAGAAGCTTGATATCACATAATAAACTTAAATTCGAATGCTTTTAAGCCTGATTAACATTTGATAACCATAATTAGCTTGCCAGAGAAACCTCTAAAGTTTTATCGGACTAAGAGTTTCCCATCGCCGAAATGAATTCCGACTAGGCCGACTTTCGGGGTGTTACAGGTTCGTCCCAATAATAATGCTTAACATCATTTTGGAACCTCTTCCTGGCTTGATAATTAAGTTCAGGAGGTAATATTCCGCTAACTATGTAATTAACGAAATCCGCATACCAAGGAAGTTCAGAAAACTACCTGCCGCCATGGCTGTCGTGGCAGTGCTTGTGGCAGCAAATAGCTGCTCGTCAGGGAAAGTCTCCAATATGTGTGTCTTGTCTATTGGCAGATTCTTTCCCCTCTCTAATCTTGACAAGTGGTTTGCAACTTGGTTTTCTGTCCCCTTTGTATCCTTAATTTCAATGTCAAACTCTTGCAGTAGCAGAATCCAATGTATCAGTCTAGGCTTTGCATCTTTTTTAGCGAACAAATACTTCAATGCTGAGTGGTCTGTGTGGACCACTACCTTTGTTCCAAGTATGTATGAACGGAACTTGTCAATTGAAAACACCACTGCTAACAGTTCCTTTTCTGTTGTGGTGTAATTCACTTGGGCATCGTTTAGTGTTTTGCTAGCGTAATAAATTACATGGAACAGCTTGTCCTTCCTCTGCCCAAGTGTTTCCTTTACATCGTAATCACTGGCATCACACATAATTTCAAATGGCAAACTCTAGTCTGGTGGTTGTACAATTGGGGCTGTTACCAACTTCTCTTTCAGGATTCTAAATGCCTCAGTACATTCAGTATTGAAGTCAAAGGGACGATTCTGTTCCAGTAGGTGACATAATGGCTTGATAATCTTCTAAAAATTTGCAATAAACCTTCGATAAAAACCAGCATGCCCTAAGAAACTCCTAATTCCCTTGACTGTGGTGGGTGGCGGCAGCTTTTCAATCACCTTTGTCTTCGCTCTATCGACATCTATGCCGCGACAGCTTACCTTGTGGCCTAGGACTATCCCTTCATCCACCATGAAGTGACATTTTTCCCAGTTTAACACCAAGTTCGCTTTTTCACATATTTCGAGCACCTTCTGTAGGTTGCCTAAGCAGCTTTCAAAACTGTCTCCAAAGACGGAAAAATCGTCCATAAATATTTCTAGGAAGTCCTCCACCATGTCAGAGAATGTCGCCATCATACACCTTTGGAATGTTGCTGGTGCATTGTATTGTCCGAATGGCATTCTCCGAAAAGCATAAGTGTCGTATGGGCAAGTGAAAGTCGTTTTCTCTTGATCTTCCGGTGCAATAGCTATCTGGTTATAACTTGAATAACCATCAAGAAAACAATAATAAGGTTTTCCCGCTAATCTGTCAAGCATTTGATCAATAAAAGGTAGGGGAAAATGGTCTTTCTGGGTAGCTTTGTTAAGCTTCCGGTAATCCATACAAACCCTCCAACCAGTCACTGTCCTGGTTGAGATTAGTTCGTTCTCTTCATTTGTCCCCACGGTTATTCCTCCCTTTTTAGGAACGCACTACACCGGACTCACCCACTTATTATCCGAGATGGCATAAATTATCCCGACGCCTAGCCATTTGATAATTTCTTTTCGAACCACTTCTCGCATAGCGTCGTTTAAGTGTTTTTGAGCATCAATGGTCGGCTTATGATCATCCTCTAGGAGAATTTTATGTATGCATAGTGCCAGACTGATGCCTTGGATATCAGCTATCGTCCATCCAATAGCCTTTTTATGCTTCTGCAGCATCCCTATCAGTTGTTGTTCGTGTTTTTGCATCAACTTGGAAGAGATGATTACGGGAAACGTATCATTTAATCCAAGGAAAACATATTTGAGCTGCCCTGGCAGGGGCTTAAGGTCTAAAACAGGTGGTTCTACAGTTGAGGGCTTTTGGATGATGTGTTCATTCGAGGTATAGTTTAAGGGCTCGAATAACTTACCTGGACGATTGCCTATCCAGTTTACCTCCTCATGACCTTCAGTGTCAGATATGTCAGAATCTGAGGAGCTGCTGTCGTCGGTGCTGCCGTGACAATCTTCCAGATGGCTGCTGTGGCAGTGACCAAACTTGATGTCATGGCAGCACGGCCTGATGCAGGGTTGGTCAAGGATTACTTCAGTGATAGCCTTTCATTCTTCTTCTGCATCAACATGTTTGATTTTTTCCTGGAGAACATTTAGCTTGATCTCTTGATCATTCACTCTCATTGTTAGTTCTCCCTTTTCTACATCAATCAGTGATCTGCCTCTGGCTAAGAAGGGTCGCCCAGGATGATTGGTGCATTCTCATCTGCTTCACAATCTAAAACAAGAAAGTCAACATGAAAAATAAACTTATCCACTCTTACCAGAATATCTTCAATCTTCCCTTCTGGTTGCACGTAAGAGCGGTTTGCCAGCTGCAGCATAACTATCGTGGGTCGTGCTCGTCTAATACCTAATTTCTGAAACACAGATTTTGGCATTAAATTAATACTAGCACCTAGATCACAAGGTGCCTTACCCATGAATTTATCACCAATTATGCACGGTATGATGAAGCTCCCAGGATCCTTCTTCTTCTGGGGTGGATGCTTGTGCAGAATAGTCATGCATCCTTCTGTCATTTTTACCGTTTCAAATTCGCCAAGTATGGATCTTTTCGACATAGCATCCTTGAGAAATTTCGCATAACCGGGCATCTCCTTTATGGCCTCTAACAACGGAATATTGATGTGAACCTGCTTAAAAATATCATAGATCTTTTTGAGCTGGAACTCTTGCTTCTACTTCTATAACCGCTGTGGGAAAGGAGGTGGAGGACGGTAATCTTCAATTCGCCCTTCACATGGTATTCGGATCTAAGGAGGCTTAGGTTCTTCATCATTCTCCCCTGTCCCTTCTGCTGTCCTGACAGGTGTGGCGGCAGCAGGCTGTTTATCTTCTGTCGGGGTAGTGTTCGCGACAATTTTTTCTAGGGCTGGTTCCTCATTCGGTACGGCTTTCTTCTCTGGCCCCGGTAATTGCTTCCTACTCCTAGTTGTGATGGCCTTGCACTGCTCATGTGTGGGTTGTCTAGCGACCTCAGTATCGCTAGGGAATCCTCCGTTCTGCCTTGGCTTAATATGCTGGGAAATCTGGCCCATCTGTGTCTCTAGTGACTTCAGAGTAGCTTCATGGTTAGTCATTCTCATCTCTGTTTTGTCCATGAATGACTCAGTCTTCTTGACGAAATGATCCATGTTTGCTATGTAAGTTCCTGTCTGTGACATAAATGTGGCCAATGTCTGCTCCAGTATACTAGGTGTGGCTGTCGGTGGCTGTTGCAGTTGTTGCGGTTGCTGCCGTGTCAGAAGTCTAGGTGCCCCTTGGTTTTGAGTGTTCTGCACTTGAGGATTCAGTGCGTTGTTTGGGTTACTCCAGGAGAACTTGGGGTCTTTCCTCCAGTTGGGATTGTAATTGTTGGAATCATAGTTTCTTTGCTTGTTAAAGTTTCCAACATAAATTCCTTCCTCTAGCTGTAGCGGGCAGTCTTCCGAACTGTGATTCCCACTGCAAGTACCACATACCTATTCTGCAGCGTGGACCGGTTATGAATCTTTCTTCAGCAAGTTTTCTACTGCCTTTGTGAGGTACGCAACCTGTGTCTTTAGGGAATTGTCGGCTTCATAATCCTTCACAGCTAGTACTCGTTGACCTCTCTACACTGTGGGAAATTGCTCTTCATTCTTTGCTAGATTTTTCAATACCACCATGGCTTCGTCTGAATCTTTATCCAATATCAATCCATTGGCTGCTGAATCTATTCTCATTCGAGAGTGTATGTTGGCAGCATTGTAAAATTTGATGACTTGATTCCAAACGGGGAATCTGTGCATCGTGCAATTCCTCAAAAGAGTGGTAAACCTGTCCCATGCCTCGTGCATTGGCTCGTAATCTTCATGTTCAAAAGTAGCAATTTCATTACGTAATCGCTCAGATAAATGGGAATGATTAAAACAAGATAAAAATTCACGAGTTAGATCGACCCAAGTTCGTATTGAACCCGACGTAAGTTTGTTCCACCAAGTTTTCGCTCTGTCCCTCAGTTAATGAGGAAATAACCGAAGCCTCAATATCTCCGAATTTACTCCTGGTAATCTAAACAATCCACAGATTTCTTGGAACGTTTTCAGATGTTCTCTGGCATCCTCTGTAGCAGCACCACTAAACTGGCCAACGGAATTAATCATGCTGGACATGACAGGTTTCAGCTCGAAATTTTCAGCTTCCACGCCTGGCAGGGTGGCCTCCAGTTCCACATGATCTTTTATCATGTAATCACAACATGACTGTCGTGCGGCCACGACAGCGGTAGGCTGTCTGTTTCCTTCATCCCCGATAGGATCTTCAGGATCTTCGGGATTCCCTTGGTTGTTCCTCCCGTTATGCATAGCTTCTAATTGTTCCTCAAGATAATCGTTTCTGGCTATCAAAAGACGGGCTCAGTTCCTTAGATTGCACGAGCGTTCGATTTCAGGATCTAGTTGATACTCAGGTTCTTTGCCTCGTCTAGATCTGCGCATAAGCAAACGAAAAACCTTGTGAAAAGCACAGGGTGAACAATCCAAATAAAAACAGAAAATTTAAAAAGAATGTGTAGTAAAGGTAGGGTAAAGTTATGTTGCCAGTCCCCGGCAACGGCGCTAAAAACTTGTTGTGTGTAAAATAGACTATCGCAATAGAGTGCTAGTGTACACGACGCAAGTAGTAAAGTGATACACGAAGTATCGGATGTCGAATCCACAGGGACGTGAAATAGCCTTATCCTTGGATTGCTGCACAAAAGAGAAAGAAGAAAGTTCAATTGTTTGTAGAGGAATAATGAAGAATACTGAAGATAAAAGATTAAAAGATTCAGGGTAAAGAAATAGGCCGGTATTGATTTGCTCAGTAGTACAGGTGTTGCACTGTATAGAACTTCTTGTTCTATCGTCGTTCTTATCACGACAGCACTTGCGGCGGCAGTAGTCTGTTTTTGTCGCGGCAGCGTTCACACAACTCTGTACTTCAAGCTTGGCAAGAATCCCTGTTGTGACTTGTCCTATCCCTAGGTCCAAATTTGTCGATGAACACGTCTTAGATGAAACCTCCTGGCGTGAATCGAAGGATGAACACCGATGTTGTTGAATTCTTCTTTAGCCACTTAACCTCATCCTATCCCTAGGTTCGAGATAGTTCAACCATAAACTGGAGAACCCGTACTTACTCCTTTCCTATACTTAACTCTCCCGATATTAAGTAAATGTATAATCTCACAATGCTCTCCTGATACTCTTGCAAGATGTTGAAAACCAGAATAAGCAAACTTGAAGTTTATTTTATTGAACAGAAAAATCCTAAAACATTACAATCCTTGCAACTACTTTACAGAATCAACCCTTAGCCCTAGGGGAAGTTTAGAACATGATGAGAAAGGGGAAAACGACTTGGGTTTTTGGGAAGACGACTAGAGAATGAGATGTCCCTCCCTAGGTCGAATTACATGCCTTTATATAGGCCTTGGGTTCAAGTTTTCTAGTATGGCAAGAATACAATTTTAAATTAAAGCAACTCTATTAAAGACTAAATCTTCTAAGTAGATGCCTTTAATTCGTCCTATTTTCTTGCTTGGGGTTTCTTCCTTGAACTTTGGACTTGGCCTTCATTCTGATCTAGGGTTCAGAAAAATATAAGAGTGGCCCATGACAGACCGGCTTAATTTCCTCTTTATGTCGAGCTCCACTTCACTTTTCCCTTCAACATTGCTGTCGTCATTGTCTGCCACGGCAGGTGCCACGGCAGCGTCTTCCTTCTCGACTTTAGTCATGTGTTCCAGCTCTGCTTCTCCACTTCCCTAAGTCTGCTACAACAGCTACCTGCAAAAGCAACCAAAATCAGTAGCAACTGTGTCATTTTATATAATTTTGATGTATATGTGAAATCTATCCTAA
This sequence comes from Hibiscus tridactylites, assembly GCA_958450335.1. Taxonomy (NCBI): domain Eukaryota; kingdom Viridiplantae; phylum Streptophyta; class Magnoliopsida; order Malvales; family Malvaceae; genus Hibiscus; species Hibiscus tridactylites. The sequence goes on along the minus strand of OY288267.1, from coordinate 56,790,378 downwards.
ATGCAATGAATTATGCTTGAATGCAGCAGGAATATGGGTTAAATAATGGGTAAAAAGTAGAACTTTTGCACACTCAACAAATATTCCTTGTTTACCTCCTCTTCGAGCTGTAGGAAACTACTGATCATTCTTTGCTAACTTTTTCAACACCAGTTTTGCACACTCAGCATATATGTCATAAAAGTGTTTTTTTAAGTTCAGAACTATAGCAAGGCTCTAAATAATTCCTAAAACATTCTAAAGGCGCTGCCACGACAGAGATTGTCCCGGTAGGTAAGTGCAGTTCAAAGACTTAAGCCATTTTTTTGACACAAAAAATAACTAAAATGAGACCCAAATTAAAGACACAGTTTAAAAAGTTCATTAATTAACCAAGGACTGCCTACCCCTAAACTCAAGGGTTTCATTGTCCTCAATGCATGACAATAAAATAAAAAGAAAACATCAAAAAAAAGATAAAATAACAGCAGAACATCAATCATAATAGAAAAGAACTTAAGTTGATGAGCTGTCATCGCTGCTGCTGCTCTGGCTCTGCCGTAACAAGTTTAGTGGATTCATGCTCTTCTGTTGGTACTGTCGTGGCAGACGGGTCCACAAAGGCTAAGGGGGTTGCTGGTTTCAGCTCCATGAGGTTGTATATGTTCTGTTGCATCCATCCCTTTCTTTGGACTCGGATATCTTCATTAATTTTCGGAACCTTATTTGCCCGACAGAGGGTCGTGATGAGGTAAGGAAAGAAAAAGGGGCTCATCGGTCGGAGTGCACACTCAAAAATCCCATCAAGGATGTATCTACCGACGTTGATCTGCCTCTCATTGATGATTGAGTGCACGAGGGCTAGTCTTTGCCAGTCCACCGTGGTGTTATATGATGTAGACATGAGGTGTTTCTTCACGAAATGGTTCCAAAGAGAAGAGGTTCGTCTCAATAATAATGTTTCGCATCATTTTGGAACCTCTTCCTAGCTTGATAATTTAGTTCATGAGGTAGTAAACCACTTACAATGTAATTGACAATGTCAGCATACCAAGGGGTTTCAGAAAGCTTACCTGCCGCCATGGCTGTCGCGACAGTGTTGGTGGCAGCGAACAACTGCTCATCTGGGAAGGTTTCCAGTATGTTGGTCTTGTCTTTCTCTTGATTCCTTCCCATCTCCAGTCTTGACAAGTGATCTGCTACTTGGTTTTTTGTCCCCTTTTATCCTTGATGTCAATGTTAAATTCTTGCAGCAGCAGAATCCAATGTATCAATCTTGGTTTGGCATCCTTCTTGGTGAACATATATTTAAGCGCTGAGTGATCTGTATGGACCACCACTTTTCTTCCAAGTATATATGCTCGGAACTTGTCAATTTCAAACACCACTGCGAGTAGCTCATTTTCTGTTGTGGTGTAGCTTATCTGAGCATTGTTTAGAGTTTTGCTTGCATAGTAGATCACGTGGAAGAGTTTCTCCTTCTTCTGCCCTAGTGCTACCCCGACAGCATAATCACTGGCGTCACACATTATCTCAAATGGTAGGCTCCAGTCTGGTGGCTGCACTATTGGGGCTGTTACCAGCTTTTCCTTCAGTATCCTGAATGCTTCAGTACATTCAGTGTTAAAGTCAAAGGCATGATTTTGTTCCAGCAGGAGACACGTGAGTTTAGTGATTTTCGAGAAATTGGCAATGAATCTTCGATAGAACCCTGCATGCCCTAAGAAACTTCTTATTCCTTTGACTGTGGTGGGTGGCGGCAGTTTTTCAATAACCTTGATTTTAGCTCTGTCTACCTCTATGCCGCGGCAGCTAACCTTGTGGCCCAACACTATGCCCTCGTTCACCATAAAGTGGCATTTCCCCCAGTTTAAAACAAGGTTTGCCTCTTCACATCTTTCAAGAACCTTCTGTAAATTGCCTAAGCAACCGTCGAAACTGTATCCAAAGACAGAAAATTTATCCATGAAAATTTCTAGGAAATCCTCCACCATGTTGTAGAATATTGCCATCATGCACTGTTGAAAGGTTGTTGGTGCATTGCAGAGCTCAAATGGAATTCTTCGAAAGGCATATGTGTCGTATGGGCACGTGAAGGTGGTTTTCTCTCTGTCCTCCGGTGCTATTGCGATTTGGTTATAACTTGAGTAACCATCATGAAAAAAATAGTAAGGCTTCCCCGCTAATCTCTCTAACATTTGATCGATAAAAGGTAAGGGGAAGTGGTCCTTCCGGGCAGCTTTATTAAGCTTCTGGTAGTCCATACAAACCCTCTAACCGATCACAGACCTGGTTGGAATTAGTTCGTTGTCCTTGTTCGTCACCACGGTTATGCCTCACTTTTTGGGTTCACATTGCACCGGGCTCACCCACTTGCTATCCGAGATGGGGTATATTATTCCAGCATCAAGCCACTTGATGATTTCTTTTCACACCACTTCTCGCATAGCTTCATTCAGTCGTCTTTGGGCATCAATTGTCGGCTTATGGTCATCCTCCAAGAGGATCTTATGCATGCACAATGCCGGACTGATGCCTTGGATATCAACGATGGTCCATCCAATCGCCTTCTTATGTTGTTGTAGCATTTTGATCAGCTGATGTTCTTGTTCTTGCATCAACTTAGAAGAGATGATTACGGGCAACATATCATTTAAACCAAGAAAAACGTATTTAAGTTGCCCTGGCAGGGGTTTAAGGTCTAAAATAGGTGGCTGTTCAATAGAAGGCTTTTGGATTACATGTTCATTCGAGGTATAATTTAAAGGCTCGAAGAACTTACCTGGACGTGTGCCTATCCAATTTCCCTCCTTAGGACCTTCAGTGTCGGATGCACTTATATCTGAGGGGTCACTGTTGTCGATGATGTCGTTACAATCTTCAAGGTGACTGCGGCGGCAGTGACCAAATTTCCTGTCGTGACGGTTCGACCTAATGCAAGGTTGGTCTAGGACTACTTCTAAAATTGCATTGCACTCTTCCTCTACATCAACTTGTTTCATTGCTTGGAGAACATTGAGCTTTATTTGTTGGTCATTGACTCTCATTGTCAGTTCTCCTTTCTCTATATCGATCACTGTTCTGCCTGTGGCTAGGAAGGGTCGCCCCAGGATGATTGGTGCATTTTTATCTGTTTCACAATCTAAAACAAGAAAGTCAGCAGGAAAAATAAACTTATCCACTCTTACCAAGATATCTTTAATCTTTCCTTCCGGTTGTACGTAAGAGCGGTCTGCCTGCTGCAGCATAACTGTCGTGGGCCTTGCTTGTCCAATACCTAGTTTTCTGAAATACAGATTTGGGCATTAGATTAATGCTAGCACCAAGATCAAAAAGTTCCTTACCCAGAAACTTGTCACCAATTATGCATGGTATGATGAAGCTGCTAGGATCCTTCTTCTTTGGGGGTGGTCGCTTCTGTAGGATTTCCATGCATCCTTCTATCATCATCATTGTTTCAAATTCCCAAAGTCTGGACCTCCTGTACATTGCATCCTTCAGAAACTTTGCATAACCAGGCATCTACTTAATGGCTTCTAACAGCGAGATGTTGATGTGTACTTGCTTAAAGACATCATAGATTTTCTTAAGCTGGTACTCCTGTTTCTGTTTCTTTAACCGTTGTGGAAAAAGGGGTGGAGGACTTTAATCTTCAAGGCATCCTTCACATGGAAGTCAGATCTGAGGAGGCTCAAGTTCTTCAGTTTCTTTCTGCTCCTCTGTTTCTTCTACTGTCGTGGCAGGTGTGACGACAATAGACTGTTCCTCTTTTGCCGTGGCAGTGTTCACGGCAGGTGTATGTAGGGTCGGTTCCTTACTCGATGTTTCTTTTATTATCGGCCCCTGTAGTTGTTTCCCACTCCTCGTTGTAATCGTTTTGTACTGCTCATGTGTGGGTTTTCTAGTGACCTCAGTATCACTAGGGAATCCTCCATTCTACCTTAGGTTTATGAACTGTGAAACCTGGCCCATCTATGCCTCTAAGGATTTTAGGGTAGCCTCATGGTTTGTCATTCTCATATCTGTCTTGTCCATGAAGGATTCAGTTTTCTTGACAAAGTGATCCATGTTTGCCATATATGCTCATGTTTGAGACATGAATGTGGCTAGGGTCTGCTCTAGTATACTTGTTGTGGCTGCTGGCTGCTATTGTGGCTGCTCCTGTGGTTGATGTCGTGACAGAATCCTAGGGCCTCCTTGATTCTAGTTGTGCAGTAAAGGTAGGGTAAAGTTATGTTGCTAGTCCCCGACAACGGTGCCAAAAACTTGTTACGTGTAAAATAGTCTATCACAATAGAGTGCAAGTGTACATGATGCAAGTAGTAAAATGATACACGAAGTATCAAATGTCGAATCCACAGGGACTGGAAATATCCTTATCCTTGGATTGCTGGACAAAAGAGAAAGAAGAGAGTTCAATTGTTTGTAGAGGAATAATGAAGAATACTGAAGATACAAGATTAAAAGATCCAGGGTAAAGAAATAGACCGGTATTGATTTGCTCAGTCGTGCAAGTGTTGCACTGTATAGAACTTCTTGTTCTGTCGTCGTTCTTGTCGCGGCAGCACCTGCGGCGGCAGCAGTCTGTTGTTGTCGCGTCAGCGATCACACAACTCTGTACTTCAAGCTTGGCAAGAATCCTTGTTTTGACTTGTCCTATCCCTAGGTCCAAATCTGTCGATGAACACGTCTTAGATGATACCTCCTGGCGTGAATCGAAGGATGAACACCGATGTTGTTGAATTCTTCTTTAGCCACTTAACCTTGTCCTATCCCTAGGTCCAAGATAGTTCAACCATAAACTGGAGAACCCGTACTTACTCCTTTCGTATACTTAACTCTCCCGATATTAAGTAAATGTACAATCTCACAATGCTCTCCCGATACTCTTGCAAGATGTTGAAAACTAGAATAAGCAAACTTGAAGTTTGATTTATTGAACAAAAAAATCCTAAAACAGTACAATCCTTGCAACTACTTTACAGAATCAACCCTTAGCCCTAGGGGAAGTTTAGAACATGATGAGAAGGGGAAAACGACTAGGGTTTTGGGGAAGACGACTAGAGAATGAGATGTCCCTCCCTAGGTCGAATTACATGCCTTTATATAGGCCTTGGGTTCAAGTTTTCTTATATGGCAAGAATACAAGTTTAAATTAAAGTACAACTCTATTAAAGACTAAATCTTCTGAGTAGATGCCTTTAATTCATCCTCTTTTCTTGCTTGGGGTTTCTTCCTTGAAGTTTGGGCTTGGCCTTCATTCTGATCTAGGGCTCAGAAAAATATAAGAGTGGCCCACAACAGACCGGCTTAATTTCCTCTTTCTGTCAAGCTCCACTTCACTTTTCCCTTCAACATTGTTGTCGTCATTGGCTGCCACGGCAGCGTCTTCCTTCTCAACTTCAGTCCTGTGTTCCAGCTCTGTTTCTCCACTGCCCCGAGTCTACTACAACAGCTACCTGCAAAAGTAACCAAAATCAGTAGAAACTGTGCCATTTTATATAATTGTGATGTATATGTGAAATCTATCCTAAATGCAATGAATTATGCTTGAATGCAGTAGGAATATGGGTTAAATAAGGGGTAAAAAGTAGAACTTTTGCACACTCAACATACCCCCACACTCAATTTCTTGATTGTCCTCAAGCAATTAAGACCTAAAAAAAGAAAAAAAAATAAAACTTTTTGTTGGCTTAAAACAATGAACTTTTCCTTACCTACCATTCATGCCCTATTGTGAACAACACCTTGTTGGATAATTCATGATTCATTCGGAACCTTTCTATAATTCTCGTGTTGTGTGTGCATGTTTTGTGAACAAGTATATGCCTAGACTCCCTTAGTTTACTAGAATAGCTAAGCCTATAACTTGAATTTTTATGCCAACTTTTCATTTTCTTGGAGACAATTCTTAGCTCCTTTAGTTTTTTTTTCTTAGACTCGATTTTCTTTTCTTAATTTAAGTTTGACTAGAGCCTGTTTCGGGCACCTCTAGCTAACTTCCTAGAGCCGGTTTCGAGCACCTCTAGGTGTATTGAGTCTATTTGTTTCTTAACTTCTTTTCCTAGAGCAAGTGTTAGGCACCTCTAGGGGAAAACTCAAGTGTTTAAGCTTTTTCCTATTCTAGTTTACCAGTAGAGTTCTAGACAGTATAAGAGTCACAAAGGGTGTTTAAGGATCAGAACTATAGTAAGGCTCTAAACTATTCCTAAAAACATCTTAAAGGCACTGCCACACAGAGGCTGTCACGGCAGGTAAGTTTAGTTCAAAGACTTAAGCCACCAGAGGGTGTTTAAGGATCAGAACTATAGTAAGGCTCTAAACTATTCCTAAAAACATCCTAAAAACATCTTAAATAATAATTAACACTTAGACACAATTTTGAACCTAAAAACATTTCATATTACTGGAGGGATGCCACCCCCAAAGTCAAGGGTTGCATTGCCCTCAATGCATGATGACAGAAAATAAAAACAAAATAAATCACAATTATAATAAAACAACAGAACATCAAAAATTAGATAGAAACTTAAATTTAGGTGTTGTCATCGCTGCTGTTGCTGCTGATATCTAGCTGCCGGCGGGTAGTGACCTTCATTGTCGGTGCCGATAGAGTGCTCGGAGAGGTGGAGGCAATCTTCATCTTAGTTTCCCTTGGGGGCTGGATACGAGTGGGTGAGATCTGGGGTGGCCTTTCTAGCACTTGTACCTCTTCAGATGAGCTGCTGCTACTGCTGCTGGCAGACTTGCCCTTGCCGGATGTTCCTTCTTCGGTGTTGGGCTTCTACCTTTTCATCGGAGTGAACTCCTTTGAAAGGTTTCTTTTGACAGGGGGCTCTCCATCAGATTCTTCCCAGATGGAGGAGGAAGAGAACCTAGCGATAAAATCATCAAGGTCGGCCAGCGGCTCCTTTTGTTTCTCTCCTCTGGCAGAGACAGTGGCGGTGTGGCTGCCGCCTTCTGCTGTCGTTGTTGGGGTTGGAGTGGATGCAACAGAGGGTGTTTTTGGTGTGGCAGCAGGAGTAGGGGTATGGGCAGGTGTAAGGGCAGCAAAATAATGCTCTGGGAAAGCATGAAATTGTACATTTGCAAAATTTAAATTGTTTTGAATAAAATGTACCGTTGCTGCTGTGAAGTTTCTGACAAAACTCATCAGACCCAGCTGCCGTACCTCCATCTTTTGCAGTGTGGCTAGGATTTGAGTGGAGGAGTCTGCTGGAGGAGCTGCTGCTGTTGGCTTCTGCTGCTCGGTGGCGGTAGGTTGTGTCTAAGTGGGCTCTGCTGGCTCCTCTGCCGCGGTAGATGGGTTGAAGAAGGAGAGGGGTGTTGCTGCTTTAAGTTCCATTAAACTGAATATGTTGCGCTCCGTCCATCCCTTCTCTCAGACCTTGTAATCTTCAGGGATTTCGGGAACGTTGTGGCTGCGGGAGATCTCGGTGATGAGGTACGAGAAGAAAAGGGGTCCCGATGGCTTAAGAGCACACTCCAAAATTCCCTCTCGTATATACCAGCCACCATTAATAGGTATCTCATTTAAAATTGAGTGAACGAGAGCTAACCTGGGTCTGTCGACCGTGCTGTTGTGGGAAGAAGGCATTATCCTCTTCTTGACGAAGTGGTTCCATAGTTTTGCCTCTGGAGTGAGTTGAGTGCATTTCACCGTCTAACGATGCTTGGGATCAGTATTCCACTTTGTTCCTTCTTCCGTTAGCTCTCCCATGACAGCATCGTAGTCTGCCGGCGACATACTTTCCACGAACCTCTTGTGTCCATTTTCCCTTCTACTGACGTAGATTCCGTAGAGGGTATTGATGTATTCTGGCTCGAAAGTGACTTCCTTACCTCGCACTGTCACGGTCTGCGTGTCCTTGCTAACGATGGCAGCATAGAATTCCTGGACTATCGTGACATTTTCTCCTCTGGCTGGGCAGCAAACATTTGCCATTTGAGTGCTTTGATCTTCCGAGCTATGAATGGTTCGATCCCGAAATCTTTCGTGCGTTTGGTGTACAAGAACCCTCTCTCTTCCCACATCTCCCTCTTTTGGAAGGAGGTGTAGTATCGGTCGACGGATTCGGTGGTGGCAAAGCGGTTGGGGAGTCGGTCGTGGCTGGGTGTGTCGGCTGCTGCGGCAGAGCTGGAGGCAGCACTTCGTCTTGTTTGTCTGGTACTCATAGTTGTAAGGCTGTGGAAAATGAAAGAAATTTGAGATCTAGAGAGAAAGCAAGTTGAGAGAGTAAAAGTGAGGTGAAAAATGAATAGTAAAATGGGGTTTATATAGATGAATGGTTTGCTGCCCGTTGGAGTTGTAACGGCAGGCGCGAATAATGGGGCCAGCTATTACGCGGTTTTTGACGCGTCTCTCATGTATTTCCATGTCTGCTGCACGTTTGTTACACGTTTGCGTGTCTACTGCGACAGCGTGGTTACATGATGTCTTTTCCGCGTCTGTCGCGACAGCTGTTGACATGCTATGTCGACAGACACCTCCTTTGGGCTTTTTGGGCTGCTGGTGAGATGGTGGTCTGGTTCACTTCTTCTCCTCTCCTTGTTTCCCTTATTTCCTAAAAATAATTAAAACAAAAACTTAGTTCTTAAAAATAATTCTAATTTCCTAATAAATAAATATATATATATATATATAAATAATAGTAATAATAATAAAAATAAAATTAAGTTAAATTAGGGATGCTTTGGGGGGCATCTCCTAAAGTAACCACTTCCTGCATCCTTGGGGCTTCAGTCCCCTGATAATGCTTTAGTCTCTGACCGTTGACTTTAAATTGTTGCCCGTCTTTTAAGGATTTGATCGTGATGGCACCATGAGGAAAAACTTGCACAACTTGGAATGGGCCGGACAATCTAGATTTCAGCTTCCCTGGGAAGAGTTTCAACCTAGAGTTAAATAACAACACAAGCTGCCCTGGGCAGAACTGTCGTGGCAGCAACTTCTTGTCATGCCACCTCTTTGTCTTATCCTTGTAAATTCTTGCGTTGTCGTAGGCCATTGCTCGAATTTCTTCAATTTCATTCAAGTCAAGTAACCTCTTCTGTCCTGCCTTGTCTAAGTCCATGTTTACTGCTTTGATGGCCCAGTAAGCTCTGTGCTCTATCTCAACAGGTAAATGGAATGTTTTCCATATATCAGCCAGTAAGGTGACATTCCAAATGGTGTCTTTAATGCTATTCTGTAGGCCCAGAGTGCATCATTGAGGTGTAAAGACCAGTCCTTTCGAGTGGGTTTAACCATCTTTTCAAGAATGTTCTTCACTTCCTTGTTGGATATTTCAGCCTGTCCATTGGTCCGGGGGTGATATGCTGTTGCAATCCGATGCTTTACACCATATTTTCTTAAGGCAGCAGCAATTACCCTATTGTCGAAATGTCGCCCTTCATCACTGATGATCGCCTTAGGTATGCCAAATCTGGAGAAATTATTCTTGTGCAAAAATCTCTAAACCGTCTTGGCATCGTTTTTCTGTGTGGCGATCGCTTCAACCCATTTGGACACGTAGTCCACTACCAATAGGATGTAGAGGTTCCCACATGATGTTGGGAATGGTCCCATGAAATCAATCCCCCATACATCGAAGATCTCGACTTCTAAAATGTTTTGCAGTGGAATTTCATGTCTCCTTGAGATGTTTCCAGTCCGTTGGCATTTGTCACAACTTTTGTAGAATGCTTGGGCATCTTTAAACAGTGAGGGCCAATAAAAGCCAGACTGTAAAAACCTTGGCAGTGGTTTTGTTACCACCTAAGTGTCCTCCATATGGTGAGGCTTGACAGTGATGAAGCACAACTTCTTGCGTATCCTGTGGTACACACCTCCTGATGATCTGATCTACACAATGTTTGAAAAGAAGAGGTTCTGTAACACCCCCTTCCCGGCCTGGTAGACAACCGGGTCGGAGATTGTTACCGGAAACGATGCGGAAATCTTTTAATCATTTAATCTCAATGATCTTCTTAATGTCATGACTTATTGAAATTTATGGAACCTTTTTAAACCTACTCGACTTAGTAACTGAGTCCTTTAGTCCCCAATCTTATAATCTTTACCGGGTTTACGAATTAATACATTTAAACTTGCAGAAGCTAAAAAGAAGCTGCCCGTACCGAAACACCCTAAGCCGTTTCGGTACGGCTTGACCATGGTCAGTGTTTTGACCTTTTCTTCCTGACCGTTTCGATACGGCTTGACCCGTATCGGTACGGGTTGACCGACCTTGACTTGACTTAGACCCGTTTCGAAACCAGTTTCGAAACAAGGGTCGACAGTGGCGAAAGTTTTCCGAAACGGCATCACTTCGTTTTGGAACAAGGGTCGACAGTAGCAAATCTGTTTCGAAACGGCATCACCTCGTTTCGGAACGCTCTGTCTCATAGGCTTATTTTTTTGTTAGCCGTACCGGAACGCCATCACCCGTTCTGATACGGTGACCTGTAATAACAGCATTTTATCTGGTTTTTATTGCTTTTACCATACCAAACCATGTCCGATTAAGCCGAAACTCTGTATACAACTTATTTTAACTAGTATTTACCAGCATACAAATTTCCATGGGCATTCCAACAAGTTTGCCCCATGTTTACCATAATACCAAAAGCATGTCATGAACTAGTTTAGCCAAAAGTTTAAATAGTCATATTAGAGTCTTTGAGCTTATTACAAAATAGACAAGCCTTTGTTACCACAAAAAGAGCATAGTGACTATGATAGCTAGCTTGCCACTTCACTAGGAGTTATAATGTAAGTACTTTACTTGATATGGAGTAGTGACTTGTCTTGCAAACGATCCGATTCTTCAAGAAACAACTTCCTAACCTGAGAATGCATGAAGACGAATACATTAGGCTCTCAAGCCTAGTGAGGTAATCAAATAACTACAAATAAAGAATGTCATGAGTACATTATTATAAATTCATATGGTCATCTTAATACTTAGCATAAATACATGCTTGATTTGTATAAAACTTAAACAATCATAAATTTTCCTTGGATGGAATTAAGTTCATGGATACTCGAATTCCCCCGCCTCGCCAAAACATAGATGGTCTTATTCCCTCCGCCTCACCAATTGACCAATAACAACACATCCCTCCGCCTCGCCAATCATCATAGGCCTTAGCCTTAGGCCGTAGTCCACCCGAAACACTGAGCTCATGAATTCTATGGCATGCCAATTGTATCCCGAGTTATTCCAATCCAAGGCATAACATATTTATAATTTCCAATGAGTCACAATAGAACAATGACATGATAATTTCATAATTTCAACATAGATAATAACTCTTGCACATATACTTGACATAAAATTTCATGGCAATGCTTACCTCAATGGCAATGTACACTAACTATAGTCAATGCTTAAATAATGACTTACCGACACTTACCCAAGTGTCCAATTTATTATCCGAAGCTTTCGCCTTGATAGTAATGTTTAGAGAAACGATAATAAACACTAAATGACAATCCGGGATGTAACGCCCCGGTTTTGGGCTTAGAAGTTTTGGGCGTTGACCGGTTTGTTCAAAGTGCTGTTCGAATCTAAAAAGGTGAAATTAGGAAAGCCTAGTTCGGGTTGCATTAAAAATATGGAAAAATGTTCTAAAATTATCTTTTAATATATATAAGTGAACTGTGAAATCAATTTTACAAAATGAGTTTTGGAAGGGTGACATTTTGGGCTAGTGACCAAAATGTAATTTTTGAAAGTTGCGTGACTGTTTTAGAAAGGATTGAAACTTTGAATCTTTAAGGAGATATTTACCCAAAGGGAGTTTCTCCAGATTTTTCTAAGATATTTTAAGGTTTAATTCTGATTTTAAAGCATAAGAAAAGAGGAGGGAAATCATTTTGGCTATTTTGTAACTAACTTTCTATTTTCTCAATTTTCCTTTCTCTCATTTTCTCTCAACCCAAACACTTTCTCTCCAGAGAATTTCTTCTGATTTTGTCACCTAAATCTCTCCTTTCAACTCTCTTTTGATTCCTAATCATCATATCTACAAAACCTCACCATTTGCTACTTGATTCATCAAGGTTTTTGGTTCTAAAAGGGGAGAAACTCAAGTTTGGAGGTAAGAACGTCCTTCTCCTCTAAACTCTCAGTTCTTTACTGAAATTCCTAAGTTCTCAATCCTTAATTGATGTTTTATAAATGGCTTTTAAGTTGTGTAAATGGATCTTGGCTTAAAATGCAAGATTTGGTGATTTTTGATGGATTTTCGTTGGATCTGTTTAAGCTGTGATTTGAGATGTGTTTTTGATGATTAATGAATGTTAGTTTGATAAGGAATTGAGTTTTGATTAATGCAATCCCGGATAGGTTGAATTTCCTAAGTTTAGCTTGTGATTCTTGGTTGTTTTTGAGGTGATCTTGTGGATCTGATGTTGCTGGAGATATAAGGATGTTATTAGGTTCTTTTTAGATGTTAAATGATGTTGAATGATGTTTAGTTTTGATGGTTTATGGCTGGGCTTTGTTGAGGAGTGGTTTGGATGCATTTTCGGTTGTGTTTGGTGGCCGAAAATGAAGTGTGGATGAGAGCAGCGAGTTTAGGTGCTTTCATTGGAGCTATTAATGCATGATGATGCACTAATCCTTTGCTTTGATGTGTTTAAAACAGGGGAGTCATCTTTGGATCCAAGTGGTGGTGATCCGGTAGCTTGATTTGTGCTTCGGCAAGAGGCGAAGTGGAATCGGTGAGTGAAATTGGGTTTTCGGCTTTGAAACCAATGTCTTGGGAGCTTAGTTTAAGTCTAAACAACTTTACTAAGTTCAAGAGTAAGTTTTCGGAAAACTCTCTAGTGGTGGCCATGGTTTGGTTGTGATGCAATGTGGTTTATTGCATGTTTTAAATTCTGTTTTGAAAGCATGATTTAGCATGGTTATTGCTGATTTTGTAAGCCATATGTTGAAGGAAGCTCAAGGTAAGAGTTCCTTGTTTTTGAGCATGGTTAAAATGTGGTTTGATGTATAAATGCATGATGTTTATGGCTTGGTCTAATGCTTTAAAACAGTGGATTATTTGATGATAATGATGTATATTGGCAAGTGATGTTTTGAAAAGGTTAAGGTCACTAAGGTGGTTAAAAGTCCTTGAGTGAGCCTTGTGGTTTCTAAGAACTTCATGGTGGTTAAAAGTCCATGATGATTCTTGTTAAGGCCACTAAGGTGGTTAAAAGTCCTTGAGTGAGCCTTGTTACTTAAGAACATCAAGGTGGTTAAAAGTCCTTGGATGGTTCTTGTTAAGGACACAAAGGTGGTTAAAATTCCTTGTGTGGTCCTTGCCATGGTGTTTAAAAGTCCATGGGCCAAGGTGTTTAAAAGTCCTTGGGGCCAAGGTGTTTAAAAGTCCTTGGGAAGAACACAAAGGTGGTTAAAAGTGCTTATGTGGTTCTTGAGAATTATAAGATCACGATGGTGTTTAAAAGTCCATGTGTGAGTCTTATGTTGAATCTTGTTTTTAAAAGATGAAACTTATCACTTGTGGCCAATATGACATGTAATGATATGGAAGCATGAATTGCTTGTTTAAGTTGCTTTGAGCATGAGTAAATGATGATTTGAAGTATGTTTTATAAAGTTTTTTATAAATGCATTATTGGACGGTTTTATTGAGCATTCCTCACTAAGCTTTTGCTTACGCTCTCTTTCGTTTTCTTAAACCAATAATGCAGATCATTAAGGTACTTTGAGGGCAGCAAGGAAGGCAAGCAATCAAGTGGAAGTTAAGCTCAAAGTATGGAAAGGTTTTCTTATACACTTTAGCCTTTGGCATTTGGCAATGGGGGACCATTATGGATGTTTTGGGAGATGTTTTGAACTCCCTTAGTTTGATTAATGTTGTTGAAAATGCTGGATTTGTATTTGGTCTTTATATGCTTGGTTTTGAAGGCTTTATGCATGAATGGTTAGCTTGTGTAGGAAGCATGCTTTGAAATTGGGGCTTTTCATACATGATGTTAATATGTTGATTGGTTGATGCAAATATGTCTCTTATATGTTGAATTTCATGCTGGTGAAGTTTGGTAGCATTTGGAGCATGATTGGATGTTTAATTGCATGTTAAAGCATGCATTTTGTTGCATTATGTGCAGGGTGTTTCGGAACAGTGCCTACCGTTTCGGAACGGGCGCCCTAAACCAGCCCAGGCGTCCGAAATGGGAGAGACCGTTCCGAAACGGAAAGGCCACTGCCAGCCCGTGTTTCGGTACGCGTTGCGGAACGGCCCCGCGTTTCGAAACATGCTCTTCCTGTTTCGGAACGTCTGACCGTTGGGGGCTGACACAGGCAGTTAAATGTTTTGGAATGTTTGCATTTTGGTCCTGAACCTTGTTTGTGCAATTGCATGAGTTTGGGATGTTCTTTTGAGCTGAAAATTCACAGTGAAGCATGAAACCTGACTAATTCCAAGAAGGTAACTTTAATTTGGATGAAGTCCTTGTATTTTACAGAATTTACAATTTGGTCCCTAAAGTTGTAAATTGTTCAATTGGGTCCTTATTTGATCTCTGATGTTTGTGATCCTTGAGTATGTTGTTTGTATGATCACCATTAGGGTTAATGAGCATCTAGACAAGTTTAAAAAGAAAAAAAAAGGGGTCATTAATCAAGGTTGACTTTCGGGTTGACTTTGGTTTTCCCCGTGTGACTTTCTTAATTCGGGTCAACCGTCTAGGCCGGGTTAAGGGGGTTACATTTGGTGGTATCAGAGCTGAGTTCTCGAGTAATTGGGAATGAATGTATGCATGATTGAAGTATGTATGCTATGTATGCTTGATTTGTTGAAAGCATGTTTAGTGGCTTGTGATTTTGATGCAATTGAGTTGTATGCTGTGATGTAGCATGTTGTGGGTACCCATTGCCAAATCAAAGCTAATGAAATGATGTTGATTTTAAGTGAAATTGAGCTTGAATACTTGGATTGCTTACCTTGCTGGGCCTGACTTTGTCTTATTTGCATTGTGATTGCATGGTAAAAGTATGGCACCACGTAGAGAGTTGAGAAGTAATGTGTGAGCTACGGCTCCTAATGAGAATGAGAATGAGGAAAATGCGGGTAGTGCAGTGTTACCTCCTCCTCCACCTGGTGGTGGTGGTGCTGAGGGAGAAAGAGCTGAAGCTGCAGCTGGTGCTGGAGTTGCTGGACCAGAGGTTGGTCAGGGGCAAGCTATGCCTGACATGTCTATGTTGGTACAAGCTATTGCGGGTGCTTTTCGAGCAGCAGTAGCTGGAGCTCAAGGAGCTGGGCATCAGGGAGATGCTGGTGTTAGACTACCTTTGGAGCGTTTGCGCAGTCTTGGTGGGACTGAGTTCAGGGGTATGTCTGCTGAGGGTTCTGAAGCTTGGTTAGAGAGTACCAAGAGGATCTTGGGACAGATGAGTTGCACTGATGTGCAAAAGCTGGGTTGTGTTGTATCCCTGCTGCAGGATGATGCTTATACGTGGTGGACGACCACTATAGCTGGGATGGCTGATGCTGATGTAACTTGGACATTCTTTCAGAATGTGTTTAAGAGGAGATATCTTGGTGTGAGATATCTTGATGAAAAGAAGCGTGAGTTCATGTCTCTTACTCAAGGGAGCATGACGGTGGCTGAGTATGAAGTGCAGTTTGTGCGACTCAGTCAGTATGCACTTGAGCTGGTACCTGATGAGCGGGAGAGGTGCGAAAGATTCCGTTATGGTTTAGTGACGGATGTGAAAATGTATGTGCTGGCCACTGAGTATGATGATTTTGATGTGTTAGTGGGCCGAGCCAAGGATATTGAGATGAACTTGAGTTTATCTGCTAGAGGTGCTGGAGCGAGTGCTGGTAAGCGATCAGCTAAGTATAGTTCCGGTGGTGGACGGAACAAGAGGGGACGTGATCAGAAGTATCAGTCCTCAGCTAAGAGAGGTGGTGGAGCACCTGCTAGAGGAGGCAATGTTAGAGCTGATCCGAGTGCTTGTTGGATATGTGGTTCACGTGGTCACATGAAGCGTGACTGTCCTCGTGCTGTGAGGGAGGTGCAAGCTCCTGTTGCGGCAGCTGGTAATGGGTGCTGGAGTTGTGGATCAGCGGATCACTTGAGGCGAGATTGTCCTATGTTGGCTGGTGGCCAGGTGCGTGCTCCTGTTGTTGCTGCACCGCAGAGAGGTCGTGGGCGCGGCCGTGGTAATTTCCAGTGGAGAGAGGAAGGTGGTCGAGGAGTGGCCCATGTTGTGGCTATTCAACCTGAAGGTGGAGGTCAAGCTAGGGTGTATGCTCAGCGGGAGGGGAGGAATGACGCGGATGTGATTGCAGGTACCTTTACTTTGCAATCCTTGTCATTACTTTCCTTGATAGATTCTGGATCTACGCATTCATACATTTTGCGTGAGCATGCTGAATTGCTTGGTTTGCCTGTTGAGTCTTTGGATGTTGGTGTTCGTGTCACTAGTTCTTTTGGTGAGACTGTTGTGACTCGGAAGCTTTATAGAAGGTGTCCTTCGGTTGTTCAAGAACATGTTTTCCATGTTGATCTTATGGAGCTACCTTTCTATGGTTTTGATGTGATCCTTGGTATGTATTGGCTTGCTGAGCATCGTGCTGTTGTGGATTGTGAAAATAAGCGAGTTTCGTTGAAGCTTGCGGATGATTATGAAGTTGTTGTAGTTGGTGAGAATGTGAAGTTTCTTGCCAATGTGGTGTGTACCTTGGAGGCGAGTAGGATGCTGAGGCAAGGTTGTGAAGCTTATCTAGCTTTTGTGATGAATCCTAGCTCTAAGGAGTTGAGGGTGCAAGATATCAGAGTTGTGAAGGAGTTTCCGGGTGTGTTTCTGGAGGAGTTGCCTGGTTTACCTCCTAATCGCGAGGTGGAGTTTGGAATTGAGCTGTATGAGAATAGAACTCCTGTGTCCATTACTCCCTATGGAATGGCACCTAAGGAGCTGAAGGAGCTGAAGACGCAGTTGCAAGAGCTGCTTGATCGTGGTTTCATTCGGCCAAGTGTGTCACCTTGGGGTGCACCGGTCTTGTTTGTAAAGAAGAAGGATGGCACTATGAGAATGTGCATTGATTACCGTCAGCTGAACAAGTTGACTATCAAGAATCGGTATCCTTTGCCGAGGATTGATGATCTCTTTGATCAATTTCGGGGAGCTGCTGTGTTCTCTAAGATTGACTTGAGGTCAGGGTATTATCAGTTGAAGGTGAAGGATGTGGATGTGCCTAAGACAGCTTTCAGGAAAAGGTATGGGCATTATGAGTTCCTTGTGATGCCGTTTGGTTTGACAAATGCTCCTGCTGCTTTTATGGACATGATGAATCGTGTGTTTCATGAATACCTGGACAAGTTTGTTGTGGTGTTCATTGATGATATCCTCGTGTACTCGCGTACTGAGGAGGAGCATGAAGAGCATTTGAGGATTGTGTTGCAAGCTTTGTTGGAGAATCAGCTTTATGCTAAGCTGAGCAAGTGTGAGTTTTGGCTTAAGGAGGTGGTGTTTCTTGGGCATGTTGTTTCTGCTGAGGGGATTCGTGTTGATCCTCAGAAGATTGAGGCGGTAATGAATTGGAAGGTTCCTAAGTCTGTTCATGAGGTTCGTAGTTTCCTAGGTTTGGCGGGATACTACCGAAGGTTTGTGGATGGGTTTTTTAAGATTGCTGCACCTCTGACGAAGTTGTTGCAGAAAGATGTTAAGTTTGAGTGGACAGAAGCGAGGCAGCAGGCTTTTGAGAAGCTCAAGGCGGCTTTGACGCAAGCTCCTATCTTGGTTCAGCCTGAATCAGGGAAAGAGTTTGTGGTCTACAGTGATGCGTCCTATGTTGGTTTGGGATGTGTGCTGATGCAAGAGGGTAAGGTTGTAGCTTATGCATCGCGGCAGTTGAAGGTGCATGAGCGCAATTATCCTACACATGATATTGAGTTGGCTGCAGTGGTTTTTGCTCTGAAGATCTGGAGACATTATATGTATGGTGAGAAGTGTACGGTGTACACGGATCACAAGAGTTTGAGGTATCTGATGTCTCAGAAGGAGTTGAATCTTAGGCAGCGGCGTTGGTTGGAGTTGCTCAAGGATTATGATCTGACGATTGAGTACCATCCTGGAAAGGCTAATGTTGTTGCGGATGCCTTGAGTAGGAAGGTAGCTGTTGAGCTGAGGGCTATGTTTGCTAGCTTGAGTATTTCGCGTGATGGTGGTCTTGTAGCTGAGTTGCAAGTGAAACCATCTATGGTTTTGTTGATCAAGGAAAAGCAGTTGCTGGATGATTCCTTGGTGTCTCATGTTCAGGATATCGCGGAGGGTAGGCCTTTGGATTTCTACTTTAATGATGATGGTGTGTTGTGTTTTGGGAGTCGAATAGTAGTGCCCAATGATCTTGAGTTGAGGCGTGCTATTCTGACTGAAGGTCATAGTAGTCCTTTTGCTATGCACCCTGGTAGTACTAAGATCTACCGTGATCTTCGTGATGAGTACTATTGGGTAGGTTTGAAGAAGGATGTTGCGAAGTTTGTGAGCAAGTGTATGGTGTGTCAGCGAGTTAAGGCTGAGCATCAGGTTCCTTCAGGGTTGTTGCAACCGTTGAGAATCCCTGAATGGAAGTGGGAAAGGGTTACCATGGATTTTGTGTCTGGTTTACCTTTGTCGCCATCAAAGAAGAATTCGGTTTGGGTGATTGTGGATCGCCTGACGAAGTGTGTGCATTTCTTGCCTGTGCATACTACGTTTTCTTTGGATAAGCTGGCAGAGCTGTACATTGCTGAGATTGTGCGGCTGCATGGTGTGCCTAAGTCGATTGTGTCGGATAGGGATCCGAGGTTCACATCGCGTTTCTGGCAGTGTTTGGATCAAGCTTTGGGTACAAGGTTGAATTTCAGTACATCCTATCATCCTCAGACGGATGGTCAGTCTGAGCGAGTTATCCAGATTTTGGAGGATATGTTGAGGTGCTGCGTGATTGAGTTCCAAGGTTCTTGGGAGAAGCATCTGCCTTTGGTGGAGTTTGCTTATAACAATAGTTATCAGGCGAGTATACAGATGGCACCTTATGAGGCTTTGTACGGGAGGAAGTGTAGGACTCCTCTTTGTTGGGCCGAAACGGGTCAGAAGTTGGTTTCGATGCCGGCTTTGTTGAAAGGAACCACTGAGAAGGTGAAGCTCATCTGTGAGCGTTTGAAGGCTGCTTCTGATCGGCAGAAGTCTTACGCAGAATTGAAGCGTAAGGAGATTGAGTATGCGGTGGGTGACTGTGTGTTTTTGAAGGTTTCGCCTTGGAAGAAGGTGATGAGGTTTGGCCGGAAGGGTAAGTTGAGCCCTAGGTACATTGGACCATATGAGGTGGTTGAGCGTGTGGGTCCTGTTGCGTACAAGTTGAGGCTACCTCAAGAGTTGGAGAAGATTCATGATGTGTTTCATATTTCTATGCTCCGGAAGTATAGATCAGATCCTTCGCATGTGATGCATGTGGAGGAGGTGGAATTGAATCCGGATTTGACCTATGATGAGGAACCGGTGAAGGTTCTGGATTCGGATAGCAAGGTTCTTCGTGGCAAGGCCATCGAGTTGGTAAAGGTGTTGTGGAAGCATCGAGGTGTCGAGGAAGCCACGTGGGAGCGGAAGGAAGACATGCTGAAGCAGTTTCCTTATCTCTTTCCTTCAGGTAAATTTCGAGGACGAAATTTCTTAAGGGGGGAGAGTTGTAACGCCCCGGTTTTGGGCTTAGAAGTTTTGGGCGTTGACCGGTTTGGTCAAAGTGCTGTTCGAATCTAAAAAGGTGAAATTAGGAAAGCCTAGTTCGGGTTGCATTAAAAATATGGAAAATGTTCTAAAATCATCTTTTAATATATATAAGTGAACTGTGAAATCAATTTTACAAAATGAGTTTTGGAAGGGTGACATTTTGGGCTAGTGACCAAAATGTAATTTTTGAAAGTTGCGTGACTGTTTTAGAAAGGATTGAAACTTTGAATCTTTAAGGAGCTATTTACCCAAAGGGAGTTTCTCCAGATTTTTCTAAGATATTTTAAGGTTTAATTCTGATTTTAAAGCATAAGAAAAGAGGAGGGAAATCATTTTGGCTATTTTGTAACTAACTTTCTATTTTCTCAATTTTCCTTTCTCTCATTTTCTCTCAACCCAAACACTTTCTCTCCAGAGAATTTCTTCTGATTTTGTCACCTAAATCTCTCCTTTCAACTCTCTTTTGATTCCTAATCATCATATCTACAAAACCTCACCATTTGCTACTTGATTCATCAAGGTTTTTGGTTCTAAAAGGGGAGAAACTCAAGTTTGGAGGTAAGAACGTCCTTCTCCTCTAAACTCTCAGTTCTTTACTGAAATTCCTAAGTTCTCAATCCTTAATTGATGTTTTATAAATGGCTTTTAAGTTGTGTAAATGGATCTTGGCTTAAAATGCAAGATTTGGTGATTTTTGATGGATTTTCATTGGATCTGTTTAAGCTGTGATTTGAGATGTGTTTTTGATGATTAATGAATGTTAATTTGATAAGGAATTGAGTTTTGATTAATGCAATCCCGGATAGGTTGAATTTCCTAAGTTTAGCTTGTGATTCTTGGTTGTTTTTGAGGTGATCTTGTGGATCTGATGTTGCTGGAGATATAAGGATGTTATTAGGTTCTTTTTAGATGTTAAATGATGTTGAATGATGTTTAGTTTTGATGGTTTATGGCTGGGCTTCGTTGAGGAGTGGTTTGGATGCATTTTCGGTTGTGTTTGGTGGCCGAAAATGGAGTGTGGATGAGAGCAGCGAGTTTAGGTGCTTTCATTGGAGCTATTAATGCATGATGATGCATTAATCCTTTGCTTTGATGTGTTTAAAACAGGGGAGTCATCCTTGGATCCAAGTGGTGGTGATCCGGTAGCTTGATTTGTGCTTCGGCAAGAGGCGAAGTGGAATCGGTGAGTGAAATTGGGTTTTCGGCTTTGAAACCAATGTATTGGGAGCTTAGTTTAAGTCTAAACAACTTTACTAAGTTCAAGAGTAAGTTTTCGGAAAACTCTCTAGTGGTGGCCATGGTTTGGTTGTGATGCAATGTGGTTTATTGCATGTTTTAAATGCTGTTTTGAAAGCATGATTTAGCATGGTTATTGCTGATTTTGTAAGCCATATGTTGAAGGAAGCTCAAGGTAAGAGTTCCTTGTTTTTGAGCATGGTTAAAATGTGGTTTGATGTATAAATGCATGATGTTTATTGCTTGGTCTAATGCTTTAAAACAGTGGATTATTTGATGATAATGATGTATATTGGCAAGTGATGTTTTGAAAAGGTTAAGGTCACTAAGGTGGTTAAAAGTCCTTGAGTGAGCCTTGTGGTTTCTAAGAACTTCATGGTGGTTAAAAGTCCATGATGATTCTTGTTAAGGTCACTAAGGTGGTTAAAAGTCCTTGAGTGAGCCTTGTTACTTAAGAACATCAAGGTGGTTAAAAGTCCTTGGATGGTTCTTGTTAAGGACACAAAGGTGGTTAAAATTCCTTGTGTGGTCCTTGCCATGGTGTTTAAAAGTCCATGGGCCAAGGTGTTTAAAAGTCCTTGGGGCCAAGGTGTTTAAAAGTCCTTGGGAAGAACACAAAGGTGGTTAAAAGTCCTTATGTGGTTCTTGAGAATTATAAGATCACGATGGTGTTTAAAAGTCCATGTGTGAGTCTTATGTTGAATCTTGTTTTTAAAAGATGAAACTTATCACTTGTGACCAATATGACATGTAATGATATGGAAGCATGAATTGCTTGTTTAAGTTGCTTTGAGCATGAGTAAATGATGATTTGAAGTATGTTTTATAAAGTGTTTTATAAATGCATTATTGGACGGTTTTATTAAGCATTCCTCACTAAGCTTCAGCTTACGCTCTCCTTCGTTTTCTTAAACCAATAATGCAGATCATTAAGGTACTTTGAGGGCAGCAAGGAAGGCAAGCAATCAAGTGGAAGTTAAGCTCAAAGTATGGAAAGGTTTTCTTATACACTTTAGCCTTTGGCATTTGGCAATGGGGGACCATTATGGATGTTTTGGGAGATGTTTTGAACTCCCTTAGTTTGATTAATGTTGTTGAAAATGCTGGATTTGTATTTGGTCTTCATATGCTTGGTTTTGAAGGCTTTATGCATGAATGGTTAGCTTGTGTAGGAAGCATGCTTTGAAATTGGGGCTTTTCATACATGATGTTAATATGTTGATTGGTTGATGCAAATATGTCTCTTATATGTTGAATTTCATGCTGGTGAAGTTTAGTAGCATTTGGAGCATGATTGGATGTTTAATTGCATGTTAAAGCATGCATTTTGTTGCATTCTGTGCAGGGTGTTTCGGAACAGTGCCTACCGTTTCGGAACGGGTGCCCTGAACCAGCCCAGGCGTCCGAAACGGGAGAGACCGTTCCGAAACGGAAAGGCCACTGCCAGCCCGTGTTTTGGTACGCGTTGCGGAACGGCCCCGCGTTTCGAAACAGGCTCTTCCTGTTTCGGAACGTCTGACTGTTGGGGGCTGACACAGGCAATTAAATGTTTTGGAATGTTTGCATTTTGGTCCTGAACCTTGTTTGTGCAATTGCATGAGTTTGGGATGTCCTTTTGAGCTGAAAATTTACAGTGAAGCATGAAACCTGACTAATTCCAAGAAGGTAACTTTAATTTGGATGAAGTCCTTGTATTTTACAGAATTTACAATTTGGTCCCTAAAGTTGTAAATTGTTCAATTGGGTCCTTGTTTGATCTCTGATGTTTGTGATCCTTGAGTATGTTGTTTGTATGATCACCATTAGGGTTAATGAGCATCTATACAAGTTTAAAAAGAAGAAAAAAAGGGTCGTTAATCAAGGTTGACTTTCGGGTTTACTTTGGTTTTCCCCATGTGACTTTCTTAATTTGGGTCAACCGTCTAGGCCGGGTTAAGGGGGTTACACGGGAAGGCGTTTCGCCTAACCCGAAACTCTGATTACACTCACCTGACAATCCGAAACTTCAAGGTTCTCGAATGGAAATTCCTTTGCTTTTAGCTTGAGGTGGAGATGGTGTAGCTTCTATTCTTTCTCCTTGAGCTAGGAAATATTAATGGAAGATCATTAGAATCGATATTTCGATATCGAAATCCATATAACAATACCACAACGGGTATCCGATTCAATATGAACAACTTATCGAAATACCTATGAATCAATCAAACCCTAACTTAAGATTGAAGCTAATTAACCATGGAATCTCACAATTAACTAAGAGATATTGCTTACCCGGTTACTAGAGATGATTCAAAAATGACCAAGTCAAGGATTTACAAAGCTTGAAACTCCTTCAATGGAGGTGTGTGCTTAGGTAAGGATGAAGAAGATGGTGATATATTCCTAAGGCAACTTTCGGTGGTTATCATAAAGCCTAGCACCAATTTAATTTGTGAGCTTTCCTACTCTTGAAGGACAGAAATTTGATAACTCCACGTATGGAGTAATTTAAATTACAATTGGTCCAATTACTTAATTGGTCCCTCACCTTCTTAACTTTCCCAAATTGTCCCTTTATTTCTTAATTCTTACAATATGGTCACTAGATGCTTGATATCACATAATAAACTTAAATTCGAATGCTTTTAAGCCTGATTAACATTTGATAACCATAATTAGCTTGCCAGAGAAACCTCTAAAGTTTTATCGGACTAAGAGTTTCCCATCGCCGAAATGAATTCCGACTAGGCCGACTTTCGGGGTGTTACAGGTTCGTCCCAATAATAATGCTTAACATCATTTTGGAACCTCTTCCTGGCTTGATAATTAAGTTCAGGAGGTAATATTCCGCTAACTATGTAATTAACGAAATCCGCATACCAAGGAAGTTCAGAAAACTACCTGCCGCCATGGCTGTCGTGGCAGTGCTTGTGGCAGCAAATAGCTGCTCGTCAGGGAAAGTCTCCAATATGTGTGTCTTGTCTATTGGCAGATTCTTTCCCCTCTCTAATCTTGACAAGTGGTTTGCAACTTGGTTTTCTGTCCCCTTTGTATCCTTAATTTCAATGTCAAACTCTTGCAGTAGCAGAATCCAACGTATCAGTCTAGGCTTTGCATCTTTTTTAGCGAACAAATACTTCAATGCTGAGTGGTCTGTGTGGACCACTACCTTTGTTCCAAGTATGTATGAACGGAACTTGTCAATTGAAAACACCACTGCTAACAGTTCCTTTTCTGTTGTGGTGTAATTCACTTGGGCATCGTTTAGTGTTTTGCTAGCGTAATAAATTACATGGAACAGCTTGTCCTTCCTCTGCCCAAGTGTTTCCTTTACATCGTAATCACTGGCATCACACATAATTTCAAATGGCAAACTCTAGTCCGGTGGTTGTACAATTGGGGCTGTTACCAGCTTCTCTTTCAGGATTCTAAATGCCTCAGTACATTCAGTATTGAAGTCAAAGGGACGATTCTGTTCCAGTAGGTGACATAATGGCTTGATAATCTTCTAAAAATTTGCAATAAACCTTCGATAAAAACCAGCATGCCCTAAGAAACTCCTAATTCCCTTGACTGTGGTGGGTGGCGGCAGCTTTTCAATCACCTCTGTCTTCGCTCTATCGACATCTATGCCGCGACAGCTTACCTTGTGGCCTAGGACTATCCCTTCATCCACCATGAAGTGACATTTTTCCCAGTTTAACACCAAGTTTGCTTTTTCACATATTTCGAGCACCTTCTGTAGGTTGCCTAAGCAGCTTTCAAAACTGTCTCCAAAGACGGAAAAATCGTCCATAAATATTTCTAGGAAGTCCTCCACCATGTCAGAGAATGTCGCCATCATACACCTTTGGAATGTTGCTGGTGCATTGTATTGTCCGAATGGCATTCTCCGAAAAGCATAAGTGTCGTATGGGCAAGTGAAAGTCGTTTTCTCTTGATCTTCCGGTGCAATAGCTATCTGGTTATAACTTGAATAACCATCAAGAAAACAATAATAAGGTTTTCCCGCTAATCTGTCAAGCATTTGATCAATAAAAGGTAGGGGAAAATGGTCTTTCTGGGTAGCTTTGTTAAGCTTCCGGTAATCCATACAAACCCTCCAACCAGTCACTGTCCTGGTTGAGATTAGTTCGTTCTCTTCATTTGTCCCCACGGTTATTCCTCCCTTTTTAGGAACGCACTACACCGGACTCACCCACTTATTATCCGAGATGGCATAAATTATCCCGACGCCTAGCCATTTGATAATTTCTTTTCGAACCACTTCTCGCATAGCGTCGTTTAAGTGTTTTTGAGCATCAATGGTCGGCTTATGATCATCCTCTAGGAGAATTTTATGTATGCATAGTGCCAGACTGATGCCTTGGATATCAGCTATCGTCCATCCAATAGCCTTTTTATGCTTCTGCAGCATCCCTATCAGTTGTTGTTCGTGTTTTTGCATCAACTTGGAAGAGATGATTACGGTAAACGTATCATTTAATCCAAGGAAAACATATTTGAGCTGCCCTGGCAGGGGCTTAAGGTCTAAAACAGGTGGTTCTACAGTTGAGGGCTTTTGGATGATGTGTTCATTCGAGGTATAGTTTAAGGGCTCGAATAACTTACCTGGACGATTGCCTATCCAGTTTACCTCCTCATGACCTTCAGTGTCAGATATGTCAGAATCTGAGGAGCTGCTGTCGTCGGTGTTGCCGTGACAATCTTCCAGATGGCTGCTGTGGCAGTGACCAAACTTGATGTCATGGCAGCACGGCCTGATGCAGGGTTGGTCAAGGATTACTTCAGTGATAGCCTTTCATTCTTCTTCTGCATCAACATGTTTGATTTTTTCCTGGAGAACATTTAGCTTGATCTCTTGATCATTCACTCTCATTGTTAGTTCTCCCTTTTCTACATCAATCAGTGATCTGCCTCTGGCTAAGAAGGGTCGCCCAGGATGATTGGTGCATTCTCATCTGCTTCACAATCTAAAACAAGAAAGTCAACATGAAAAATAAACTTATCCACTCTTACCAGAATATCTTCAATCTTCCCTTCTGGTTGCACGTAAGAGCGGTTTGCCAGCTGCAGCATAACTATCGTGGGTCGTGCTCGTCTAATACCTAATTTCTGAAACACAGATTTTGGCATTAAATTAATACTAGCACCTAGATCACAAGGTGCCTTACCCATGAATTTATCACCAATTATGCACGGTATGATGAAGCTCCCAGGATCCTTCTTCTTCTGGGGTGGATGCTTGTGCAGAATAGTCATGCATCCTTCTGTCATTTTTACCGTTTCAAATTCGCCAAGTATGGATCTTTTCGACATAGCATCCTTGAGAAATTTCGCATAACCGGGCATCTCCTTTATGGCCTCTAACAACGGAATATTGATGTGAACCTGCTTAAAAATATCATAGATCTTTTTGAGCTGGAACTCTTGCTTCTACTTCTATAACCGCTGTGGGAAAGGAGGTGGAGGACGATAATCTTCAATTCGCCCTTCACATGGTATTCGGATCTAAGGAGGCTTAGGTTCTTCATCATTCTCCCCTGTCCCTTCTGCTGTCCTGACAGGTGTGGCGGCAGCAGGCTGTTTATCTTCTGTCGGGGTAGTGTTCGCGACAATTTTTTCTAGGGCTGGTTCCTCATTCGGTACGGCTTTCTTCTCTGGCCCCGGTAATTGCTTCCCACTCCTAGTTGTGATGGCCTTGCACTGCTCATGTGTGGGTTGTCTAGCGACCTCAGTATCGCTAGGGAATCCTCCGTTCTGCCTTGGCTTAATATGCTGGGAAACCTGGCCCATCTGTGTCTCTAGTGACTTCAGAGTAGCTTCATGGTTAGTCATTCTCATCTCTGTTTTGTCCATGAATGACTCAGTCTTCTTGACGAAATGATCCATGTTTGCTATGTAAGTTCCTGTCTGTGACATAAATGTGGCCAATGTCTGCTCCAGTATACTAGGTGTGGCTGTCGGCGGCTGTTGCAGTTGTTGCGGTTGCTGCCGTGTCAAAGTCTAGGTGCCCCTTGGTTTTGAGTGTTCTGCACTTGAGGATTCAGTGCGTTGTTTGGGTTACTCCAGGAGAACTTGGGGTCTTTCCTCCAGTTGGGATTGTAATTGTTGGAATCATAGTTTCTTTGCTTGTTAAAGTTTCCAACATAAATTCCTTCCTCTAGCTGTAGCGGGCAGTCTTCCGAACTGTGATTCCCACTGCAAGTACCACATACCTATTCTGCAGCGTGGACCGGTTGTGAATCTTTCTTCAGCAAGTTTTCTACTGCCTTTGTGAGGTACGCAACCTGTGTCTTTAGGGAATTGTCGGCTTCATAATCCTTCACAGCTAGTACTCGTTTACCTCTCTACACTGTGGGAAATTGCTCTTCATTCTTTGCTAGATTTTTCAATACCACCATGGCTTCGTCTGAATCTTTATCCAATATCAATCCATTGGCTGCTGAATCTATTCTCATTCGAGAGTGTATGTTGGCAGCATTGTAAAATTTGATGACTTGATTCCAAACGGGGAATCCGTGCATCGTGCAATTCCTCAAAAGAGTGGTAAACCTGTCCCATGCCTCGTGCATTGGCTCGTAATCTTCATGTTCAAAAGTAGCAATTTCATTACGTAATCGCTCAGATAAATGGGAATGATTAAAACAAGATAAAAATTCACGAGTTAGATCGACCCAAGTTCGTATTGAACCCGACGTAAGTTTGTTCCACCAAGTTTTCGCTCTGTCCCTCAGTTAATGAGGAAATAACCGAAGCCTCAATATCTCCGAATTTACTCCTGGTAATCTAAACAATCCACAGATTTCTTGGAACGTTTTCAGATGTTCTCTGGCATCCTCTGTAGCAGCACCACTAAACTGGCCAACGGAATTAATCATGCTGGACATGACAGGTTTCAGCTCGAAATTTTCAGCTTCCACGTCTGGCAGGGTGGCCTCCAGTTCCACATGATCTTTGATCATGTAATCACAACATGACTGTCGTGCGGCCACGACAGCGGTAGGCTGTCTGTTTCCTTCATCCCCGATAGGATCTTCAGGATCTTCGGGATTCCCTTGGTTGTTCCTCTCGTTATGCATAGCTTCTAATTGTTCCTCAAGATAATCGTTTCTGGCTATCAAAAGACGGGCTCAGTTCCTTAGATTGCACGAGCGCTCGATTTCAGGATCTAGTTGATACTCAGGTTCTTTGCCTCGTCTAGATCTGCGCATAAGCAAACGAAAAACCTTGTGAAAAGCACAGGGTGAACAATCCAAATAAAAACAGAAAATTTAAAAAGAATGTGTAGTAAAGGTAGGGTAAAGTTATGTTGCCAGTCCCCGGCAACGGCGCTAAAAACTTGTTGTGTGTAAAATAGTCTATCGCAATAGAGTGCTAGTGTACACGACGCAAGTAGTAAAGTGATACACGAAGTATCAGATGTCGAATCCACAGGGACGTGAAATAGCCTTATCCTTGGATTGCTGCACAAAAGAGAAAGAAGAAAGTTCAATTGTTTGTAGAGGAATAATGAAGAATACTGAAGATAAAAGATTAAAAGATTCAGGGTAAAGAAATAGGCCGGTATTGATTTGCTCAGTAGTACAGGTGTTGCACTGTATAGAACTTCTTGTTCTATCGTCGTTCTTATCACGACAGCACTTGCGGCGGCAGTAGTCTGTTTTTGTCGCGGCAGCGATCACACAACTCTGTACTTCAAGCTTGGCAAGAATCCCTGTTGTGACTTGTCCTATCCCTAGGTCCAAATTTGTCGATGAACACGTCTTAGATGAAACCTCCTGGCGTGAATCGAAGGATGAACACCGATGTTGTTGAATTCTTCTTTAGCCACTTAACCTCATCCTATCCCTAGGTTCGAGATAGTTCAACCATAAACTGAAGAACCCGTACTTACTCCTTTCCTATACTTAACTCTCCCGATATTAAGTAAATGTATAATCTCACAATGCTCTCCTGATACTCTTGCAAGATGTTGAAAACCAGAATAAGCAAACTTGAAGTTTATTTTATTGAACAGAAAAATCCTAAAACATTACAATCCTTGCAACTACTTTACAGAATCAACCCTTAGCCCTAGGGGAAGTTTAGAACATGATGAGAAAGGGGAAAACGACTTGGGTTTTTGGGAAGACGACTAGAGAATGAGATGTCCCTCCCTAGGTCGAATTACATGCCTTTATATAGGCCTTGGGTTCAAGTTTTCTAGTATGGCAAGAATACAATTTTAAATTAAAGCAACTCTATTAAAGACTAAATCTTCTAAGTAGATGCCTTTAATTCGTCCTATTTTCTTGCTTGGGGTTTCTTCCTTGAACTTTGGACTTGGCCTTCATTCTGATCTAGGGTTCAGAAAAATATAAGAGTGGCCCATGACAGACCGGCTTAATTTCCTCTTTATGTCGAGCTCCACTTCACTTTTCCCTTCAACATTGCTGTCGTCATTGTCTGCCACGGCAGGTGCCACGGCAGCGTCTTCCTTCTCGACTTTAGTCATGTGTTCCAGCTCTGCTTCTCCACTGCCCTAAGTCTGCTACAACAGCTACCTGCAAAAGCAACCAAAATCAGTAGCAACTGTGTCATTTTATATAATTTTGATGTATATGTGAAATCTATCCTAAATGCAATGAATTATGCTTGAATGCAGCAGGAATATGGGTTAAATAATGGGTAAAAAGTAGAACTTTTGCACACTCAACAAATATTCCTTGTTTACCTCCTCTTCGAGCTGTAGGAAACTACTGATCATTCTTTGCTAACTTTTTCAACACCAGTTTTGCCTCTTCTGGTTCTTTATCCAGTAATAACCCATTTGCTGCTGAATCTATCCTCAGTCAAAGTGTGTGCATTGGCAGCATTGTAGAATTTGACAACCTGATTCCATACAGGGAATCCATGCATTGGGCAGTTTCGTAAGAGAGTCGTAAATCTATCCAACACCTCATGTATTGGTTCGTCATCTTTTTGTTGAAAAGTAGCAATCTCGTTACGTAATCTTTCAGATAAATGAGAAGGGTTAAAACGAGAAAGAAATTCACGAGAGTGATCCGCCCAAGTTCTTATTGAACCTTGCGTTAATTTATTCCACCAAGTTTTAGCTCTGTCCCTCAATGAATGAGGAAATAGCTGGAGCCTCAGTACTTCCAACCTTATTCCTGGCAGTCTGAACGATCCACAAATCTCCTAGAAAGTTTTAAGATGTTCATGTGCGTCCTCAGTAGCAGAACCACCAAATTGGCCAGTAGAGTTTATCACGCTGAACATAACAGATTTCAGTTTGAAGTGTTCAGCTTCCACATCTGGCAGAGTAGTTTCCAATTTAACATGGTCATCATCCATGTAGTCTCGACAAGTCTGCCTTGCTGCTGGGGCAGCAGGAGGCAGCATATCGTTTCTGGGGTCATTAGGAGGATCCACATTACCCCTGGGGTGGTTGTTGTTATCTTCGCTATGGCCTTGCCTTCCGTTCACCATTGCTTCTAGTATCTCCTCGAGATAGTTATTTCTTTCTATCAAGAGTCGGGCTTGGTTCCTGAGTTGATATGTGCGTTCGATTTCTAGATCAAGTTCGTACTCAAGTTCCTTACCACGTCTTGATCTGCGCATAAGCAACAAGAGAACCTTGTGAAAAGCATGGGGAAAATGAAACAACTAAAAACAGGAAAAAAACAAAGTGCAGTAATTAAAAGGTAAAGGTATGTTGCCAGTCCCCGGCAACGGCGCCAAAAACTTGTTGCGTGTAAATAAGACTATCGCAAATAGAGCAAGTGTACACGACGCAAGTAGTAAAGTGATACTAGAGTATCGAATATCGTCTCCACAGGGACAGGAAATAACTCTATCCTTGAATTGTTGCACAAGAAAAAGAAATAAGTTAAATGATTGTTTGAAGTAATCTTGGGAAATAACTGAAATAAAAGATAAGGTAAACAGATTGAGAGAATAGGCCGGTATTGAATTTCTCAGTAGTGCAGATGTTGCACTGTTCAGAGGAACTTCCGTTGTTCTGTCGTCGAGCCTGTCACGACAGCACCTGTTGCGACAGAGGTCCGTTGATGTCGTGGCAGTGATCAACAACTTTGTACTTCAAGCTTGGCAAGAATCCCTGTTATGACTTGTCCTATCCCTAGGTCCAAGTTCTGTTGATGAACACGTCTTGGATGATACCTCCCGGCGTGAATCAAAGGGTGAACACCAATATTTGTAAATTCTTCTTTAGCCATTTAACCTTGTACTTATCCCTAATCCAAGATGGTTTAACCATAAACTGGAAAACACGTATTTACTCCTTTCGCATGCTTAACTCTCCTGATATCAAGCAAATGGATAACCTTACAATGCTCTCCCGATGCTCTTATGAGATATTGAAAACCAGAGTAAATAAACTTGAAGTTTCATTACTTGAACAGAAAATCCTAAGAACAATACAATCCTTGCAACTACTTTACAAATTCAACCCTTAGCCCTTGGGGAAGTTTAGAACATGGTGGAGAGAGAGAAACAACTAGGGTTTTGGGGGAAGACGGCTATGAGTGAGATGTCCTTCCCTAGGTCGAATACCATGTCTTTATATAGGCCTTGGGTTCAAGTTTTCTGATATGGCAAGAATACAAGTTTAAATTAAAGTACAACTCTATTAAAGACTAAATCTTTTGAGTAGATGTCTTTAATTCGTCCTCTTTTCTTGCTTTGACTTTCTTCCTTGAACTTTGGGCCTGGCCTTCCTTCTGCTTTAGGTCTTAGAAAAATATGGGAGTGACCCACGACAGACCGGCTTGAAATCCTCTATCTATCAGAATCCACTTCACTTTTCTACCTCAGTGTCTCTCTGTCATCATGGCTGCCACGACAGGTATCACCACAGGCAGTACTTTTTATCCTTCAGTTCCAGCTCCTCAACTCGCCTCTGCTCCTTTGCTGCCCTGGATTGCTACCGCGGCAGATCCCTGCAAAAGCGAGCAATTTCGGCAGCATCTGTGCAGTTTTATCTAATTGTGATGTGCATGCAAAAGTCTATCCTAAATGCAGTTAATCATGCTTGATTGCAGAAAAAATATGGGTAAATGAGGGGTAAAATATAGAACTTTTATGCACTCAACACTTAGCTTTAGACTCGGAGAATAGTTGTGATAAGCTGAAGCCCTTAAAGCCATGATCAGAAAAAAGAGAAAAACAAGTGCTTAACTGTGCTGCCAAGGCAGCAACTCATATCCTTTTTCGTAATTTAATTAGTTTAAGCATTCTTTGTTTACTTGGTATACTCAACATGTTTAGCATGGACACATACCTACACACACAACAGTGGCACTAAGAAAAAATTAAATTCTAAGTTATTTCATGCTATTCCCGGTCACTAACTATTGAGTTGTGTGGGGCTCGATTCGTTCAACCGATAAGGCTCACCAAGTGGTGGAGAGGTGGATTTTTGGGTGGAAGGGTTGTGGAAGCTAGAAAATGAATTGACACAAAGATTTATAGTGGTTCAACCTTCTAATCAAGGTCTACATCCACTACCTTAGCTCCCTACTAAGGATTTCTCAATCATTCCACTATTGATTCATCCCATTTTCTAGGCTTAGGAGGTAACCCTTACACACAATCAAGCTTTCTACCCAAAGCCTTGATTGAAACCCTCTCTTACAAAGAGACACAATAAGCAAACTTAAAACCCTCTAAAAGGTGTTTGTTTGCACAATTAAGCACTCACCCAAAACCTAAAACACTTGAGCAAATTTGACAATTTAGGCTCACTAGTGTTTGTCTATAGAATAAATGACAATTTAAGCTCTAAGACAATCTTTGATCATTTGATGTTTGACAATATGAGCATTAGCCTTTACTTGATGCTTGGAGGTCCCTTTTATACTCCCAAATGAGTTTATAGCTGTTACTAGTCGTTGGGGATGATTTGAAGCCGTTGAGGACTTTATTTTCCTTCATTAATGTTGTTCTGCAGCCTTCCGTATTGATACGCTTAGACCCGTATCGGTACGGCCTTCATCAGAAACTAGCCGTTGGGCTCTTGCCAGCCTGGGCGTATCGATAAGCTTGAGGGCGTATCGGTACGGTTTCACTTTTAAATGACCATTGGGAAATAGCCGTTGAGGTCGTTGGAAAGGGGATCGATACGCTTACCAGGCGTATCGAAACGATCCCGATCTGTATCGAAACGGCCAAGCCCGTTTCGATACGTGTTTTGGCAATGGCCAAACTGGGCAAAAAAGGTATCGATACGGGTAAGACCGTATCGGTACGGGTAGCTTGAAAAGTTAAGTTTGGCTATTTAAAATTAATAAAAACATTTCCCAAAACCTTTTAAGATCCCTCAAACATAAATTCAAGTTGTTTGGACTTAAAACCAAGTTTTAAATTCTTTTCAAATTAGTCCAAAACATTTTTCAATTCTTATATCAAAACACTAGTTCTACACTAACATATATTAGGTGCCACGACCTTGAGGTAAGAAATCAAGTTAAAGGCTAAGTTTTTGTTAATTTTGTGAAAGGGGCAGATTTACTTGTTAGGTTGCATTGCTTAAGGACAAGCAATAGTTTAAGTTTGGAGGTGTGTATAATGTCCACAAGTTCGATATTTTGTACACATTCCTGCCCTTATTATTGCTATTCTTAAGCTCATTCAGGCATATTTAGGTGCATTGCATGCATAATAACAATATTTGCTCTTTCACCATGCTTTTATTGAATATTCTTTGTTTGGTTAAGAAAAGATGTTGTTTTAGTTTAATTTTTATTTTTCATGTGCTGTAGCTGTGTAGAAGAGGAGAGGACATGAAAGCTGGGAGCAAAAGAAGATGTACTAAAGCAGTTCCAGTTGCCGCCAAAGATGCCACTGCAGCAGCACTGCCGCCCAGGCAGGAGTTAAACCGACTTAGTCAAGATGGGTTGCGATTGAAAGAGGACAATTTCCTGAACCCAGTCTTGCAGTTTTCTGAAGGTTGTAGTGGCCTGGAGAGCTTATTAAAGATTGATACGTAGGAGTACTTATCTTTACTTGCTGAAGAAGGCAACGTCCAAAGAGTCCACATTCAAGTAAAAATTAAGTCGACATTTATTGTAAAGTTACCTTAAGGACTTCTACTCCAAGGAGGACTCAACTTAGGCTATGAGCCCTATATATACCCATGTATGTGATGGTATAGTGGCATATCGGAGAGGTATATAGATAGGTTAAGTGGGGGTATTGGAGGTGGCGACCTAATTCTCTCTTAGGGTTTAGGTTTTTGTATGTAAAGTAGTTGTGAGAAACGGTTGTAATAGTTTATGTGTGTTTTCAATAAATCACTCTCAAGTTTGCTTAATTCATGTTCTTCGCTTCTTCAATTAGTTCCAAAATTCCAGTTGGAGAAATCCATTTGTCGGGCACGAGAATGTAACTCACGAAAGAATTAAGCATGGTCTCATTATGTCGAGGTGTTGACTAATTCGGCTTAGACAAATGTTAGAATTTCAATAGCTAAAAGGAGCAACCAAACGTCGACTGCCTATGTTAGGTTTACGTTGAGATTTCTAGGTATTACCCACATCACATGGTGACAAAATCCTTGCCTAGACATAGGAAGGATCACTTCAGAATGGCTCTGCCGAACTTGGAGTATCTGCCAGACTTGCCGCTGGGACTTCTCTCAATATCACCTGCCGAGACAGTGAAAGTTGCAAGCGCAGAGTTCCGCTGTGGCAACCAAAGTTGTCGCCGCCTCAATCTGCCATTACCCGTCGAGGCAGCGCAAAACACACTTAGGCCTTACAACGCAGACTACACACTACTGAGCTGCAATTATCTGGCTCGATCTATCAACCTTATCTCTCCCTATCCCTATCTTAATTTACTTGTGTTTTTATTTTTATGTTTTTATTATTCAGAAATTTAATTGTACAATTTACTAATTTATTGTGCAGGAAAACAATCATAGTAGCTGCTCCAATCCCTGTGGGAGACGATATCTTTTATACTATAACTTGACAAGAGTGTGCACTTACGCTCATAAATAGAGAACACCAATACGCCCATAAATTGAAGGTTTGTGATGGGTTTCTCTAAGATTGTTGCTCAGTTAACCAAGTTGTTACAAAAGAATGTTCGTTTTAAGTGGACGGATATTAAACAACAAGCTTTCGAGAGGTTGAAGGAAGCTTTGATGCAAGCTCCCGTCTTGATTCAACCTGAATCGGGTAAGAAGTTTGTAGTTTATAGTGATGCATCACAAGTTGGTTTGGGATGTGTGCGGATGCAAGGTGGAAAGGTTGTGGCGTATGCATCTAGGCAATTGAAGGTGCATGAGTGCAACTATCCTACACATGATCTAGAACTTGTTGCAGTTGTGTTCACTTTGAAGATTTGGAGGCATTACCTTTACAATGAGAAGTGTATGGTCTATACGGATCATAAGAGTTTGAAATATCTAATGTCTTAGAGAGAGTTGAATCTTAGGCAACGAAGATGGTTGGAGTTACTCAAGGATTACGATCTGACGATAGAGTATCACCCTGGAAAGGCCAACATTGTTGTCAATGCCATGAGCAAGAAGGTAGCTATAGAGTTGAGGGCGATGTTTTCTCAGTTGTGTATATCGCAAGATCGTGGATTAATAGCTAAATTACAAGTGTAACCTTCCTTGATACAGTTAATTAAGGAGAAGCAGTTGCTTGATGATTCTTTGGTGCCTCATGTTCAGGATATAGAAAATGGTAATGCAACGAATTTTAGTTTCAATGATGATGGGTTTTATGCTTTAAAATTCGAATAGTTGTGCCAGAGGATGTTGAGTTGAGGCGCACTATTTTGACTGAGGCGCATAGTAGTCCTTTTGTTATACATCTTGGTAGTACTAAAATGTATCGTGGATTGAAAGATGAGTACTATTGGGTTGGGTTGAAAAAGGATGTTGCTGATTTTGTGAGCAAGTGTATGGTTTGTTAGCGTGTGAAGGCTGAGTATTAGTTTCCTTCCGGGTTTTTGCAACCTTTAAGAATACCGGAATGGAAATGGGAAAGGATTACGATGGGTTTTGTGTCTAGTTTACCTTTGACCCCGGTAAAGAAGAATTCTATTTGGGTGATTGTAGATCGCCTTACGAAGTGTACGCATTTCGTTGTTGTGCATACAACGTATACGTTGGATAAGCTGGTAGAGTTGTACATTGAAGATATTGTGAGGTTGCATGGTGTACCTAAATCTATAGTGTCGGATAGAGATCTGAGGTTTTGG
Source organism: Hibiscus tridactylites (assembly GCA_958450335.1). Lineage (NCBI taxonomy): Eukaryota > Viridiplantae > Streptophyta > Magnoliopsida > Malvales > Malvaceae > Hibiscus > Hibiscus tridactylites. The sequence continues at coordinate 56,754,244 of OY288267.1, read as the reverse complement.
GAGTGCTTGCATATAGCTTTGGGTACAAGGCTTAATTTCAGTACCTCATATCATCCTCAGACGGATGGTTAGTCTGAGCGAGTTATCCAAGTGCTTGAGGATATGTTGAGGTGTTGTGTTATAGATTTCATAGGTTCTTGGGAAAAACAATTGCCTTTGGTGGAGTTTGCATATAATAATAGTTTTCCAGCGAGTATACAAATGGCTCCGTGTGAAGCTTTGTGTGGAAGAAAGTATAGAACGCCTCTTTGTTGGGCAGAGTCGAGGAAAAAGTTGGTTTCCTTGCTGGATTTGCTTAAGGGAACGACTAAGAAGGTAAAGCTTATTTGTGATCGGTTGAAGGCTGCATCGGATCGTCAAAAATCTTACACGGATTGAAAGCGTAAGGAGATTGAGTTTGCGGTTGGAGATCGTGTGTTATTAACGGTATCGCCTTGGGAAAAGGTGATGAGATTTGGATGTAAGCGTAAGCTTAGTCCAAGGTTTATTGGACCTTACAGGGTTGTAGAGCGTGTTGGTCCTATTGCATATCGGTTGAGGTTGCCTTCCGAGCTAGAGAAAATTCATGTTGTGTTTCATGTTTCGATGTTGCGAAGGTATAGATCGGATCCATCTCATGTTATGCATGTTTAGGAGATTGAGTTGAATCCGAATATGTCCTATGATGAGGAACCAGTTGGGATTCTTGATTCTAGTTGCAAAGTTCTTCATGGTAAGACGATTGAACTTGTGAAGGTGTTGTGGCGACATCAAGGAGTTGAGGAGGCCACGTGGGAAAGCAAGGCGGACATGTTGAAGTAGTTTCCGCACCTTATTCCTTCAGGTAAAATTTTTAGGATGAAATTTCCTAATTGGGGGAGAGTTGTAACGCCCCAGTTTTGGGCCTAGTGGTTTTTAAGGTGGTTTAGGGTTTAATGAATCAGTTCAGAGTTAGTTAAGGGAAAACTTGGTTCAGGATGTGATAAAATTGAGCGAAAATTTTCTAAAATCCTATTTAAATATGTATTGACGGAAAGTTAAGTCAATTTTGGAAAATAATTTTTGGAAAGTCGACATTTCGGTTTGGTGACTAAAATGTAAAAATTGAAATTTCAATTTTAATGGCTAAATCAAAGAAAGCCAAAACTTAGAATCCTTAGGGAGCTACTACACCAAGGTGGAATCAGCTATTCCCTTGATTTTGTGTTTTAAATTATTTTATTAAATGTTTTAATAAAAGAGTTTTAGTAAAAGAGATTTTAAAAGGCAAATCATTTTCTTACGTAACTACTTTTTTCCAAAACTTTTATCTCAACATTCCCAGCAGCCAAACTTTTGTCTCATTTCATCTACTTTCGATTCCTAAAAGATGCCCATGGATTTCTACAACAACTAGCTAAAGTTTTCTTGAAGGATTTCATCAAAATCATTGCAAATCAAGGGAAAAGCTTATGTTAGAGGTGATCTTTCTTTTCTCTCCTCTAATCAAGTTTCTTTATTGAAATTCCCAAGTCTTTGGCTCTCTAGTTTTTGTTTAATAACAAGATTTTGTAATTGAATTGATGAAAATTGCTAAATTAAGCTTTGTAAGATGGATTTTCAAGATTTTCATTGTGGCACTATTTTTATTGATTTGAGGCTGATTTTAATCATAATTTGGATGTTAAATGATGTTGAAATAAAGGTTTTATGAATGTAATCCAAAAATGAGTTGGATCTCTAATTGTTAGATTTTTAGATTTTGGGTTTTTGGGGTGTTAGTGTGAAATCTGAGTTGCTTGAGTTATAAGGATGAAATTATGATGATTTTGAATGTTGAATGATGGTTAAAATGGGATGGAAGTGTTAGATTATGGCTGGGCTGAGTTTATAGAGCAATCGAAGGCGATTTCGGTTGTTTTGGATAGGTATTTTGGTGCTTTAGGGCAGAGCAACGAGATTGTTTAACTTGCTGGTGATTTTAATGCATTATGGTGCATTAATCTTCTGTTCTTGTGTGGTATAAGCAGGGGAGAAAACATCGGAAGCAATCGATGAAGTTCCAGGGGCTTCGGACGCATAATTTTGCGTCGACGAATTTTGGTTTCGCGAGTCGGTGAGTGGGAACGTGTTTTCCAGCTTTGAAACACTTAAAAGGTGGTTTTGGGAACTTAATGTAAGCTTGAAACGCTTTACTAAGTTTGGAAGTAAGAAAAAGGATTTTCTCCCTCATATTGTGCTATTATGAGTGTGTTGATGTACTTGATTTTAAATGTGTTTTACCTATTGTTTAAAGCATGATTTAAAGTAAGTGATTTATTGTCTTGATGTTATATCGATGAAGGATGCACATGGTTAGTGATCCTTGCAAGTATATATTTATACTTGTATTATGAAGCATGGTTTGATGCTTGGAAATGTGGTTTATTAGTAATGCTTTGAAAGCAGTGCGGTTTGTGCTAAATGCGAATTATATTGGCAAGTGATGTTGTGAAAAAAGGTTTATAAATGAAATCGGATATAGTTAGCCGGCTATAGGATTGAGTGCACTATAAACAAGTCGCCTTGAATGTTGAGGGGTTTATACGGTGTGGCGAATACTCCATCCAAGTACCCTAACGATTGAGGAAAGTGTATAGTCTCTCGTCTCTCGTTAGTGGGGTTATACATCTACCGATGAGTGGTGTTGAGGGGTTTATACGGTGTACCGAATACTCCACCACGGGTGTCACAACGGTGGAGGGTAGCTCCCGTGTGTGAACCTTGAGATGCCGGTGAGAATGTATGAAGTGTTGGGACAACACTTGTGAATCCATGTATCCAATATGGTTTTGATAAATGAGTTTGTTGATGATCACTTATGAGCCAAAAAAAATTGATAAAGTATTATGAAATGGTTACTGATGCGTATTGTGTAAATTCATGTTTTACTCTTTAAGCTTTGCATATGGTAGCTATGCATGGGAAATCTTATGTTGAGTGTTATCAATGGATTTGTTGTTGAGTTCATAATACTTGTTGCGTGATGTTTAACATGCTGATTTGTTAAGGAAAATGCATGGTTTTAAATAGGGCATGATGGTTTTCAAATGATGCTTAACAAATTGAGATGATATTTCAATGTGGTCATACAAATGGTTTTAATGCATTGATGGTGTTTTGGTTTTGAGCACTCCTCACTAAGCTTGTGTGCTTTACGCTCTCTTTTGTCCATCAATACAGATAATTAAGTACTTGGAGGCAGCAACTTGCAAGGGGATCGTAGGAGACTTCGCTTTGAATGTAAGTTTCATTTATGGACTAGAGTAATAAGGGCAATGGGAGTTCCATGGTCTATTTGGGTGATGTGTATGAACACCCTTTTGAGCATGTTTGCTTTATGGATTTATACTTGTAAAAGGCCTTTATTTGATGGATTGTGCATTGGTTTGAGTTTTGACTCTTGAATAGCTTATTTGCTAGGTTGCATGCCTATAGTTTACCTTTGATGCAATTGTCCATGATTTGATATTGAATATGTCATGAATGTTTGAGGATTGATGTTTAAATATGATGTATGCATGTTGAAAGCATGTTGAATTGGTTTAGGATGGATTTAAGTGTGAAAAACCAGCAAAAAGTGTCATTACAGGCCATGGTGTTTCGATACACTTGAGTCAGTACCGAAACAGTGAACTTGAAATGGCCTAAGGGTTTCGAAACAGAGTAGGTCTGTTCCGGTATGTTTTGCTACTGGAAACCAGTGTTCCGAAACACCTCAAGGTTATTTCCATACAGGCTCGTGTTCCGAGCCGTGACGACCTGTTTCGATACAGGGCTAGTCTGTACCGAAACGGTAGGCAGGTAAGTTAGTTGATGGAATATCCTGAAGTTCTGATTCTTTGCGTTTTGGTCCCTGAGTGTTGTGGATGCAATTAAATGAGCATGAATGATTATTTTGAGCTTAGTTTTGACTGAGATGCATGAAATGTGACTAACGAAGGGATGGTAACATAAAAATGGTATAGCTCCCTATAGTTTGATAAAATTTCAAAATGGTCCCTAAAATTGTAATTGAATGTAATCGAGTCTTAATCGTTGTCCGATTGAGTTGTGAATGTTCCACTACGATGTAAAACACTTAAGACACTAATTAGCATCTAGATAAGATAAAAAGAAATAAATAGGGTTGTTTATTGGAGTAAACTTCTTGATTTACTTCAATATTCCCCGTGTGACATGTTCGGTTCGATCTACCATCTATGCCAGGTCGAGGGGGTTACACATTTAACCCAAAAATGGCCCAATGGGTCCAATTATCTAATTCAACGCGAAGGCACATGACTTGGGTCAAATCCCCATCCTTAACTGGGAAATTTGGGTCTTTACTTCTAGGGAGATATAAGTCAATGTTGCAGCAACCTCCAAACCATCGAAAGTTTCTCGGGGTAAGGGCCCTATGTTTCCTGCACCATCCCCACAAGCAAGCCCCATCCACCTCCCTTGCAATAAGGAAATTTCTATTGCTACATATGCTTCGCGTATTGCTCCAATAAATAGACCATCATCTACTTCACCACATGTTCTAGTGTAGCCCAGAACAAAAACTATCGCTGGGCGAATTAAGTCAACACTCCCTCAGGAGATCGAGGATATTCTTGATGAGTTAACAACCTCTGAATCAAATGCTTCCTCTGACTCATCTCTTGACGTTTTGAGTGATCTCCCTGCACAACCTGCACTTGCTGCTCCACCACCACAAGTTGTTCCCAGGCCTGTGACACGCTTCAAGCATTCGGCTAGGAAAACATCTTTTCCTACCTAGAAGTAAACTCTGAATAAGTTACCTTATTTTGCGTTTGCATTTTATTCCATGTAGTAGAATTGAGGATATTGCTTCCCTCAAGTTTTGGGGGGGGGGGTATTTGTTGTATGCAAAACTGAGGCGCAAATTGCGTGCAAGTGTACACGGTTCCAAGTTATAGTATTTAAGATATCGTTTGGATTTAATTTAAAGTAAAACTAAAGCAAATAAAATAAATTGAGAAATTAGAGTGAGAGAATGGGCCGGTATTGGAACGCTTCGTATGTGTAGATTGGATGCAGTGTCTCAGTATAGTTTGGCAAATCAACGTAACAAGTTTCGATAGCCGCCCACGAGTATGCCTCGGCAGAAGCCCGCCTTAGTAGAGACCAATGTGACTGCCTGGGAAGTTAAGCGATGATTCAAGGTTCAGCAAGGCTCCCTTCAATGACTTCCTATTATCACTGAGCTTGAAGTACTATTGGCGAACATGACTTGGATAATACCTCTCGGCGTGAATTTAAGGATGAACACCAACCGATTATGAAGCTTCTCTTAGCCGCTAAACTTCTAACTTATCCCTAAGCCGAAGTAGCTTTATTTTATGGTTGGATAAAATCATGTTTACTCGTTTCATGAGTCTAACTCTCCCGATATTGAACAAATAGATTAATGCTCTCTTCTCTCCCGATAAAGATTTCACACAATGAAGAACCAAGAGTAAACAAACCTTGAATTATATTGCAAAAACTGAAACCTAAACAAATACAATCAAAACTCTCACAACTACTAGGCAACAAACCCTTAGCCCTAGGGAATGTTTAGAATATAATGGAGATTGCGGCACAAAGGGGTTTCGACAAGAAGGATATTTCTCTCTAATTTTCAATTGAGTTTTTCTCCTTCAAGTCTGTTTACATTTATAGGGGAGGATCCTAGGTCTAAGAAGATTTAGGGTAGGAATCCTAGTTAGAATCTAATTACAACTCATTAAAAGAACAAATCTAACATTAAATCTTCCTACATTCCTATTTGACTTTTTCCACCTTGAATTTGACCATGGCTTTTCTTTTGTCTGCTGGCCTCCAATGCACATGCAAGTGGTCTCCAAAAATCGGGCTTGATGAGCTCTTTCACTCGCATACCACTTTGCATATTTCCACCTTCCTCGAGTTGCTACCTCTGCGGCATACTGTTGACTACCTCGGCAGAGGTCTGGGTTGGTGTCTAGGGGTTTGCACAATTCTTCATTTTGGGCCACTCATCTTTGTCAATTCTCGATCAGCTCTACAGATGGTCCAATAGCTTCCCCCATCAATTTCCAGCTTCTCCTCTTCTGCCCTTTCTGCTGCCTCGGCGGCATCTGCCTGGGCGGGTACCTACGCGTAGAGAGATAACACACATGAGCAATATCTTTTATATAAAAACAATTAAGTTCATCAAATATGGCGTAATATCTAATCTATGCAGTTTTGTGTATGTTTCCCTAATAAAGGTAACTAAACAATACTTAAGAACAACAATAATTGAGCTAAATTAGGGCATAGATATATGACTTTTTCACACTTAACACACCCCCAAACTTGAACTATTGCTTGTCCTCAAGTAATACAATCTAACAATAACATGCCAAAACTTAAAATCATATGTAAACTTAGTCGAGAACATACCTTGAGCAACCCTTAGATACCGTGTAGATTTACGCCTAATAAGCAACCTTTCGAATGATAATGGACTTACCCAGAACCAAACTATGTATCTCGTGAGTGTGTACGCTCCTTGTGATAAGATTGATTCTTCAGCTTCTAAGTAAACTTCGATAAGCAATTCCCTTGGGTTTCCTCAAAGTTATCTTTACTAGAGCCAATTTCGGGCACCTCTAGATAACATAATAAACAATAAAGGATTTAAACCACTAGAGCCGGTGATAGGCACCTCTAGTGATTTCATTTAGCACCTTTTTGGCTACAATCGGTTTCAGGCACCTCTAGCTTATCCTAGAGCCAGTTTCGGACACCTCTAGGACATGTATTTTTTTTCTTTTCTTTTTACTTCAAGTTCTACCCAAGTTTACTAGGTGAAATACCTAAGTTTCCTAGAAATCCTAAAATCAAACTAGTCACAAAGAGTGTTTCTTTTTTAAGTTCATATCATAGTAAGATTCTAAGTAAATCTAGAGTCATGCTAAGGTTGCCGCCCAAGCAGGTAATCTGTCGCGGCGGGTAAAAACTACTCAAGAATTTTTCTCAAAATAAGATTTCATTAAATTTTAAATAAAGACATGTTACATTAGAACCTATATGCAACTATTAAAAAACAAAATAAAAACATAAAAACAGGAAGTAAAAGAAAAATAGAAAAAATAAAAGAAAAAATTAGAGGACCAATTCCCCCCCAAACTCGAGAGGAGAATTGTTCTCAATGCATGCCTACATACACAAAATTTAGCATAGATTAGACAAAAATAAAGAAGATGTTGGGAAAGCTTAGATTGATGGTGATTCAGAGGATGCTTCATCGTCTATGTCGTCTAGGATCATCCTCTTTCACGCTGGTACTTTGAAGCGCTTTGCCGCCCTCGGCGGCTGCTGGCGGGAGGGTGGACTTGGATCTGCTCTTTGCATGACTTCTCGTTTGCCACCATATTTGTTGTCTGGGTAGACTTCTTCGGTGGCAGAGTGCGTTCTTTTTGTACATGGGGTGAACAACGAGTCAAAGTTTCCTTGTTACCGACCGAACTGTGTCTTCCTAAACCGAATCATCTGGCCATGACTTGAAGAAGGTGGATTCGGACTGGGGCACCCTAGATGACTACCCTTTTTCATGGACTGGGGCTGCTGCTGTGTCAGCTCTATTTTCAGACTCTGAAAGTACCATCGTGGTTGTCGGGGTAGGAGAAGCTTGGGGCTCTGTGGGCGCTGGAGAAGCTTAAGGCTCTATGGGCGCTGGAGAGGCGGAGGCAGCTGCAGGGGTTGTCGAGGCAGAAGGCGTGGCAGACATTTCTGGTGCGGCCTGGGTAAAGATTTCAGCCAGAAATTCTAGAATCTGGGCCGTCGATAACTTCTCCATGAAGGTCAGCTGGTGTCTCTGTCCAGCTGTGCAGCCAAACCGCCTATTGTGGTTGCCGAGGCGAGATGTTGGTATGGTTACTGGCTGCCCATTCTGATGCCTCGGCAAAGTTTTCTGGAGTGGACGTTGTTATTTTCATTTTTCAAAGGATGATGTCCCTCGTCCACCCGGTACTGTCCAGCATCAAGGTATCGGTTGGGACGGCCGCAACGCGTCCCTTCTCGCACAATGTTGTGATGAGGCTGGGGAAGTAGAGCACGGCTTGTCGACGGTAGAATTGTGGGATGTGGGAAGCAGCCTTCTCTACAGGAACGTGTTCCATAATTTTGCCTCGGGCAGCATGTTCTGCCGATTGACAGTGCCTCTATTTTTGCCAAGATTCTAGATTGTCCCCGGAATGCAAAGTTCTTCTTTAATTGCCTCATAACTTTCTGCCGTGAGGGAGGCAAGGAACTCCGTGTGTTGATCTTCTTGAATGTGAAGGCCATAGAAGAGGTTGATCATGTCCTCATCGATCAACATTGGTTGCCCACGAACATTCACCGTCGGTTCTTCTGCTGTCGACTCATGGGCATAATATTCGCGCACCATTGTCTGATTTGTTGGCTTTTGTTTCTGGGCAAAGATCTGCCATCTTTGGTGTACGATCTTATTGTATATAAACTGCTCGAGCCCAAGGTTCCTCATCCCTTTATCGTAGAAAAAACCTTACTCCTCCCACACCGATCTCTCTTTAAATTTCTCGTTATGTAGAGCTTTGACTTCTAGCGTAGCAAATCTTTGAAGAGATTCCTCGGAATCTACCCGGGCAGCACGACGGCGTGGGGTTCTCGCCATTCTTAATTTTGGGCTTTAAGTTTTTGATGCGAAGAGGGTTTTGAGAGTTTGTGATAATCTGAAATAAAAGGAAATCTGAAAGCGAAAAAGAATAATCGAAACAATATGCAAAAGAGAGAGTAAGAAGAGTGAATAGTAAAAAAATGAAGGGGTTTAAATAGAAGGGAAGAGGTTGTCGTCTCATCTTCTGAGGTAGACGTTGTTGGGCAAAGAGCCGTTGGAACGGCTAGTCTGCAACGGCTAGTTTTGGCGGGACACAACGTCTGTCTGTCGCGACAGACTTGGCGGGCGGGCTGGAATGGTTGATGGAATTGGGCTGGCTTCTTTTATCTTTTCTTGGGCTATTGTCTCTTCTAAAAAACTGAAATAAAAATTATTAGTGAATAAATAAATGCTGAAATTAAATCTACTTCCTAAGAACTGAAAAAAATGCAAGAAATTAGAATCTAAATCCTAAAACATTAAAATAAAAGAAAAATAGCTTAAGTTATGTTGGGAATGCATTCAGATGCATTTCCCAACTTAACCACTTCTTGGTTTGCTGCAACATCTGTTTTACCCTCTGCCCGAGCAGGTCCTTGTGTTTCTTTGGGTCAGTGTCATTGCCAGTTCGCTCGCCCTGGCGGCTGTGGCTGAAGTGCTCTATTACTGTACTGGGTTTGGTGTCAACCGAGGCATGAATATCCTGATATTCTTCTCAGTCGTCGGCTTTTTTCAAAGGTTGCAAGACATTCAGCTTAATTTTCTGGTCATCCACCCTTATAGTGAGCTCCCCATTTCCCACGTCTATCAGAGTTCTGCCCGTGGCTAGGAACGGTTTCCCAATGATGATGGGTGCTTTGTCGTCTACCTCACAGTCCAAAATTAGGAAATCAACTGGAAAAATAAATTTATCTACTCTTACTATGATATCTTCAAATTTTCCTTCCGGATGCACGTAAGAGCGGTCGGCTAACTGAAGCATAACGGTAGTGGGTCTAGCTTTCCCAATTCCCTGTTTTTCGAACACCGACTTGGGTATTACATTGATGCTTGCCCCAAGGTCACATAAGGCTTTCCCCTCGTAATGGTTCCCAACGGCGTATGGAATGAGGAAGTTGTCTGGGTCTCTCAACTTGGGCGACATTTTATTGTGAAGCACGTCTATGCATTCTTCCGTCATGGCGATAGTTTCAAATTCCCTGATTCTTCTCTGTTTGGAAACCATGTCTTTCAAAATTTTGGCATAGTTCGACATTTGTTGTATGGCTTCCACCAGGGGTCTGTATATGCACTTGCTTAAGAATATCTAGAAACTTTTTGAATTGATGGTCCTGCTTCTGGTGTTTCAGCTCTTGTGGAACAGGTTGGTGTGCACGCACCTCACGTTTTGCGGAAGCATAAATAGGGTCTGCCATGGCAGAAGGTCCTGGATCTGGCGAGGCGAACTTGCATGCTTTTGTCGGGGCAACTAATTTCATTGGTGGCTTACCACTTTTGGTATTGATGGCCTTGCACTACTTGTAAGTGGGTTTCCTCACGACTTTAGTATCGCTGTGCAATCCTCCCATAGGTCTGGTGTTCAGGATTTGTGCAAATTGCCCCACTTGAGTTTCCAGTGACTTTAAAGTTGCCTCGTGATTTTGCATTCTCATCTCACACCTGTCCATGAAAGCTTCAGTTTTCTTAACAAATAAAGCCATGTTGGATATATAGGTACCTGTTTGAATCATGAAGGCATTTAATGTCTACTCTAAAGAATTGGGTGTTGCATGTTGCTGCGGCGGCGGCTGCTGTCGCAGCATAGTTTGCTGGAATCCTTGCATTTGGTTTGTCTAGTTAGTCAGATTCAGAGCGTTGTTGGGGTTACTCCATGAAAAATTAGGGTGCCTCTTCCAGCCAGGATTGTAGGTGTTTGATGTATGGTTGTTGTTTCTGTTGAATTTTCCCATAAAGCAGCTGGTTTCGGTTTCCTGTTGGCACTCGGACAAGTCATGGTCTCCCTCACATTGGTCGCAAAAGGCATCAACGACTTTAACCTGATGGGTATTGTTCTGCCTTTACATAACTTCTACCATCTTTGTCAACTGAGTGATTTGTGTTGTGAATGCTTTTGATGTTCTTAGCTCGTTTGTTGTGGCATGCCTATTTATGCCGACATGGCGGGCATTAGGGAATTGGTAGTCGTTTTTGGCCATCATGTTCAAGATTTGAATTGATTCGACCGGCTTCTTATCGAGTAATGTACCATTGGCAGAAGAACCCGACATCATCCTCGTTGGTGTGTTTACACCATTGTAGAATATGGATACTTGTGTCCACTCTGGAAATAAATTGGAGGGCATTTATTCAGCAACTCGCAATATCTCTCCCATGCCTCATACATTGGTTCATCATCTGCCTATCAAAGAGTAGTAATGGCAGTCCACAATTTATTAGTTAAATTCACAAGATTAAATCGGGATAAGAAGTCTCAGCATAGTTCTGTCCAAGATTCAATGGACTCTGATGGTAGACTATTGAACCAAATTTTTGTCTATCCCACAGTGAATAGGGAAATAATCTAAGTCGAAGCACGCCAGGGTGGACTCCATGGATTTTGAAGGATTTGTAGATATCCAGGAAGGATTCCAAGTGTATCCAGCATGTTAAACATGATTGGTTTGTGTTCGAAGTGGTCCGCTTCTATTTCTGGATCAATCACGCCAGAGTTCAACCTTCTGAGATCCTCCTCCAAGTAGTCACAAACTAGCCGCCGAGTGGTAGGAGGTTGCTTTCCATCGCGCGCCACATCATTGTCGAGTCTTGGTTGTGGTGGATTCTGGTTCTGGATTTGCTCTTGGTCACCCATGGCTTCTCTGTTTGCTTGTCTAAATCTGCATGCAGTACGTTCAAGCTCTGGATCATAGTCTCGCAAGGGTGATTTTTGGTTTGCTCTGATCATAAACTAAAGAAAACCAGGGGTTAAACAAAAAAAAAAGTGGAGAAAAAATAAAAACAAAAAGTTGTACGCCAATCCCAAGCAACGACGCCAAAAACTTGTTGCGTGCAAAAGTGATACGCAAATTGCGTGCAAGTGTACAAAGTGTCAAGTTATAGTATTTAAGATATCGTCTCCACATAGATTGTGACAACCTTCGGACTTCACCTTTCTGCACAAATAAAAATAAAAACACAAGTATTAAAAATTGTTTGGATTTAATTAAAACTAAAACTAAAGCAAATAAAATAAATTGAGAAAACAGAGTGAGAGAATGCGTCGGTATAGGAATGCTTCGTAGTGTGGAGATTGGACGCACTGTCTCGGTACAGTTTTGTAGATCAACTTAACAACTTTCGATAGCCGCCCACGAGTATGCCTCGGTAGAAGCTCGCCTTGGCAGAGACCAATGTGATTTCCTGAGCAGTTAAGCGATGATTCAAGGTTCGACAAGGCTCCCTTCAATGACTTCCTATTATCTTTGAGCTTGAAGTACTATTGGCGAACATGACTTCGATAATACCTCCCGACGTGAATCTAAGGATGAAAACCAACAAATTATGGCGTCTCTTAGCCGCTGAACTTCTAACTTATCCCTAAGCCGAAGTAGCTTTATCCTATGGTTGGATAAAACCGTGTTTACTCGTTTCGTGAGTCCAACTCACCCGATATTGAACAAATAGATTGATGCTCTTTTCTCTCCCGATAAAGATTGCATACAATGAAGAACCAAGAGTAAACAAACCTTGATTTTTATTGCAAAAACTGAAACCTAAACAAATACAAGCAAAACTCTCACAACTACTAGGCAGCCAACCCTTAGCCCTAACGAAAGGTTTAGGGCATAATAAAGATGGCGGCACAAAGGGGTTTCGACAAGAAGAATTTTTCTCTCTAATTTTCAATTGTGTTTTTCTCCTTCAAGTTGGTTTACATTCATAGGGGGGATCGTAGGTCTAAGTCAGTTTAGGGCAGGAATCCTAGTTAGAATCTAATTACAACTTCTTAAAAGAATAAATCTAACATTAAATCTTCTTAGATTCTCGTTTAACTTTTTCCACCTTGACTTTGACCATGGCTTTTTTTGTCTGCTGGCCTCCAATGCACGCACAAGTGGTCTCCAAAAATTTGGCTTGATGAGCTCTTTCAATCGCATACCACTTTGCATATTTCTACCCTTAATCGAGTTGCTGCCTCGGCGACATACTATTGCCTGTCTCGGTAGAGGTCTGGGTTGGTGTGCAGGGGTTGGCACAATTTTTCATTCTGGGACTCTCCTCTTTGTCACTTCTTGATTAGCTCTCCACATTGTCCAATAGCTTCCCCCATTAATTTCCATCTTCTCCTCTTCTGCCCTCTCTACTGCCTTGGTGGCATCTGCCTGGGCGGGTACCTGCGCACAGAGAGAAAATGCACATGAGCAGTATCTTTTATATAAAAACAATTAAGTTTATCAAATAAGGCAGAATATCTAATCTATGCAGTTTTTGTGTATGTTTTCCTAATAAATGAAACTAAACTATACTTAAGAACAACAATAATTGAGCTAAACTAGGGCATAAGTATATGACTTTTGCACATTTAAGAGTATTGTTCATAGTTATTGTTTTTTATTTATTTTGCAATTGTGTTTTGCTATGGTAATGTTAATTGAAGATGGTTTTGTGGAATTTTGATGATATCCTATGACGATTATATTTTTAGGGATGAATTCTTATCATTTTGTCAGAGCTCTTTAGAATTGAACTTAGGATTAAAGTTGCTGCAATTATACCTTGAACATGTTTGCATGCTTTTAATACTTAACTTTAGGAAAAAAAAAAATTAGGTTAGACTCTCTTATGTCGTATTGCTCCAATAATTACACCATCATCTACTTCACCACATGTTCTAGTGTAGCCCCGAATAAAAACTATCGATGGGTGAATTAAGTCAGCACTCCCTCGGGAGATCGAGGATATTCTTGATGAGTTCACAACCTCCGAATCAAATGCTTCCTTTGACTCATCTCTTGACTTTTTGGGTGATCTCCCTGCACAACCTGCACCTGCTGCTCCAACACCACAAGTTGTTCCCAGGCTTGTGACACGCTTCAAGTGTTCGGCTAGGAAAACATCTTTTCCTCCCCAGAAGTAAACTTCGAATAAGTTACCTTATTTTGCATTTGCATTTCATTCCATGTAGTAGCATTGAGGATAATGCTTCCCTCAAGTTGGGGGGGGGGGTATTGTTCATAGTTAGTGTTTTTTATTTATTTTTCAATTGTGTTTTGCTATGGTAATGTTAATTGAAACATGTTTTGTGGAATTTTGATGATATCCTATGATGAGTATATTTTTAGGGATGAATTCTTATCATTTTGTCAGAGCTCTTTAGAATTGAACTTAGGATATAATGATGTTGCAGTTATACCTTGAACACGTTTGCATGCTTTTAATACTTAACTTTAGAAAAAGTTTAGGTTAGACTCTCTTATGCCGTAGCATAGTTAAAAAGAAAAGAACTAAAATGCTCAATGATAAGATAGAGACTTAAATTAAAAAATATCATAAAAAAGAAGAAAGAAAAAAGGGAAAAATAAAATAAATGTCGAAGGCATAGCTGTTGAGGGACACAATTCTTTGCAGTGCTAGCTTAGTACACTAGGTGAGCTGTGTTTGATCTATTTAAATCTCCCTAGTAGGAAAAGTAGCATTCACATACGAGTGATTAAAGCCTTCACAGGATGACTATGCTCAATAGGCTCAGGGATAGGGCGTTTGTTCCACTTCATTTTCAAGTCTAGAAGAGTAGTTGTGATGAGTTGAAGTCTCTATGAAACAGTTCAAGACAATATAAAAATCAAGAGAGTAAAGAAGAGCTAAAAGCAAGAAAAAGCTAAGGTAGAATAGAGAGCATGCTTAGAACTTTTCTAAATCGTTAATTATTGTTAAGATGCAAGCACACACACATTCACTTGTAGAAGGGTTGATATTAGAAATGACTCTTTTGAGCTTTCACCTTTATTGCATATGTTCATTTTTTATGAGGATTGAGATATTGCTACAACATGCCTTGAATTATTGATGCCATAATTTATTTTCAATTTGCATACAATTGCTTGAGGACAAGCAATGACTTAAGTTTGGGGGTATGATAATTTCAGAAAATAGTATATTTTATGTCATTTCACTTGCGTTATTCCTTGCTTTTGAGTCCATATAGTTGTATTTATGATCATATTGCATACATTATCATGTTTAAGGGACAATGTTGGCAAAAGTACACTAAAGCATTCTCATGTAAAAAACTAATCATGACAGAGCAACACTAGGAAGCTAGAGACAAAGTTGCCATTCTTGATCCTCACTCAACATGTGGTCCCCTTCATTCATTTAAGATGTAATTATGCACGTAAGATAGAGAATATCCTTTTTGGATTTTATGTTAGGCTCAAGCTTAGGGTAGAAAATACTATAAGGGGTCTCCACTATATAAAGAAAAGAAAGATAACATTTTTAAAGGGAGCCGAAATAAAGGAAAGTTATCTCTTTGTCTTCTACATTTGGAGAACCACCATTGTTGAGGAAGAAGAGTATTCTTTAGCAACACAAGCTATTTGAGAGAAGCTTATGGAGCTTGGGAAATCTGCAATGAAGCTCACAACACGCGAAAGAATTCTTAGAACGCTTTGTAGCTATTTCGTGTAGCCTTTATTTTCTGTTAAATGTTTCTAAACGATTTTTGATGGTTTATATTTGCTTAGACATGACCTAAATACTTTTTAGTTGGATTTATTGTTGAATGTTTATGAATGTCAAAGCATTTATGTAATTTATCTATTTTGTTCATTGTTCTTAATGCTAAGTCTTGTAAGAGCTAGCGAGAGCGACCTTAGTCATTGATTTGCGGTTTAATATTCAAGAGAGTTAATGTAGACTAGATGAATCGTGAAGCTTGAGTTGGGAAGCTTAGGTTTTAACCCTCCTTAGACATAAGATTGTGGTTTAAATGGCTAAAGGGTAAAGCTAAACATATAATAATTTTGCTAGGGTTCACGGAGACATATCGACATAGCATTATGTTATCAGCTTCTTGCTAGAAATAAGTTAAGATGTTCTTTTGAAAACTCCATCGAATAAATAAGTGGTGCTTCTTTGTTGAGATACTTCAGTAAAAGTTGAGCATAGCATTTGATGATAAACTCAGCTATCCATTCATCTTGATAATCTAGTGTAAGCTTGGTACTGTTTGGTTATCCTTCAATTTTCTGTTTCATTTTATCTTTCACTATAGCATTTTTTTTATTGTTCGTGTTCGTTCGTTACCTCATCATCATTTTATATTTGTTTCCTTTAGTGCAACTTCTTTGAGTGTAATCATTCCAATCCATGGAGGGATTATATTCTTATCATTATATTACATTCGCGACGGATGTACATGCTCTTATTTGCGCAACTATATTTTACGCAACAAATTCCAATACCCCTACTTGTCTCACTTCTCTATCCCACCAATAAATGTTTTTCACGTGGCATAATTAATTAAAAGAAATGATCTTTCTGTCATATTGAAATTATAACATGTTAGCTTGTGATTTTTTAAAATTTCATTTATTATTTTTTGACAAAATTTGAAGAAATATATTTTGAAATTTAGAATCAAGTACTATAAAAATATTTTTTATAAAATTTAATTATTTGAAACATTTAAAATAATTATTATCAACAGTCTATAACGTTTGACTACTGAAAGTCAATAAATAACCTAGGACAGGGTTTCTTTTCTTACCGGTTTTACATTGTCGAAAAAAATTAAGACAAGAATCTACTTCTTCATCATTTTAGTTCGATACAAGCGGGGGCTTTGTAAAAATTAAGTTTTGTGCACAAAAGAAGTTGTTTGTTTTGATGATGAAGTTGGGCTAAAATTAGATGCATTGGCATTCCTTGATCTTGGAGTCAAGTTTACTTGCTCTAAAACCCGGAACTGAAGCTCAGAAGGATAATCCCTCATGCAACTAATTCGTGGCCCAGCTCCCGAACACCACTTGGAGGATAACTGCTGAGCTAGTTGATATGATTTTACATTATGAGAGTCTATCCTTCTCATTATTTCTTCCTTGGGTATACATTTTCGTTCTTCCTCCTCCTCATCTTGCCCCAATAAGTTGATCTTACTGAATGCAAGTTCTTCCTCAGATAAAAATTCTTCTGCCGTTGCATACCCATCTTTTGTGTTTGGTGAAAATATTTGATGTCCATGCCGGAAACTTGGTGATAACGTTTTTGACCTCAAGATTTCAATAACGTCATGTATTTTCTGTATTTGAATGTTACTTATTTTGGAGAACAATCTTGACATTGTTTTATTAGAATTTTGGGCAGTGTCGACGCCTACGTCTTCGTTGTTGTCTTGACCTGAATTCTCATGGCTTGTTGCCTCAGTTTGTTGCGAGTCTCCTGCCATTGTCTCATTACTTGCAAGGCTAGAATCCTTTCGGATAAAGAACTCGTCCTCTTCAGAAGGGCTTTGCTGTGAAAAGCAAATAGGATGAACTAACTTTATTCTTAAATATCATGTTACCATAAGCTAAAACACAAATGTAGAATCAGAATCAGTGATGTTTACCTGTACATTTGTGAGATCAACATTGTGATCCCCAAGGAATGATATGAACACTTGGAAATTCTCCTCTGTTGGGAGGTAATGTCCACTGTGGGGCCAAATTGCCTATACAGAATTGAAATAATCACTTGGAAGCATGATATTTCGATTTCACATATATTGAAAGACGATCGAATCCAACTATTTTACCTTCAAAATGCCATTTTCCGCAACCAATCTTCCGGCAGACAGTGTTGCTCCACCAGCCAGAAAACTTGAATGCTGAAAAGTGCCTTTACTTTTTTGTCCAACATACAATTTCTTAGAAGCACTCAGTACAAAAATCCACTTCACGTCCACTGCTCCTGTGGTGTCAACAACTTTCCCACTCTTCTTGTACACTAACTTTTCGTCCCTTACAACTACTTCAAACTCCTCCCTTTCAATCTGTAAATACAAAAAGTATATATGTGTGATTACAGTTTAACCAAGTTTTAAATAAATTTGAAAATGGGAAATTAAGCTCACTTGACCAAGGTACTTGATGCATTGATGTTGAAGCTTTGAGCGAGGACAATTTTCAAGATTCACTTCTCTACCTTCTCCTATATCAAGCCTACATGTTCAAAGTTGACATATTGGTATTATAAGTTGTTAAATCCTTGCATGATTATATCAGTATTTGAATGAAATCTTACCAGTAAAAGAAGGGTTCTTTACTTTCACAGTGAAGCCATTTGGCATAATAAAATTGAAGATTATGGCCATAACGATGCCGAGGATCAATCTATATGCAACAAGAAACAAGATGAATAGGACCTAAAATTGAAGATTATGCCTAGTTTACTATAAATATTTCATTCTTAGAATGGTCATTACAGCCTCTAGCCAGTGTTGCAAAGCAAGCTTTCGAGCCTTTTCATCCTTTGATAAGCCTTTTCCAACCTGCAAAACAAGACAACATTGCAGCCAAATACATTTAAGAGCTTACAACATTGCAGCCTTTTCCACGACTTACCTTGGCAGCTCTTATTCTTGCTCTAAACCATCGTGAAACCGCACTCTCTGGTTTTTCTATCTCGAAGAACGATATAGAGCTTCGCTTGAGTTCCACAAAATCTAATAGTTTCCACCTAAAATAAAAATGTGAATATTTGGGTTCATTTTATATCCATCTTGTTATGCAATAATAGGCAAAAGAAGATATCAACACCAACCATTTTTGCTCAACAACAACTGCACAATCTGCAAGCTGCCTCCTTGTTCGAAAACTTTTGTATACCTTTTGCAACTTCAATGCAGCCTGGTATTGCCGCCCTCCTACCTCTACCTCAGGTATTCCATTTGGTGTTTGCAATATGTCACTTTCATTCACATTCTCGCAGCTCTCTGCTACATTTTCGGTATCGGTATTAGGAGTCTCGTATGAGATCATGGTCTGTTTTTCTTGTTGACAAAGCTTAAAGATTTGTCAAGTTTCATCCTCCTTTAACAATGTGATTCCATTTCATTCCCTCTAAAACACCACCATTGAGACCAACACTTTCTTCAAAACATCATCCTTCAAACTAATGGATTTTAAATGAAAATGTTGGAAACAACAATCCAAATCTCAACCAACAACATCTATGAGGTCTCAAGACCTAAAAATATAAACAAAACAAGCAAAATGACCAGATGCCATATTGAGGATTCATATCTCTACCTCGCTATTTAGCAATTTAGAATCTTCAAGCTCTCAAACTATTCAGTTTTAATTTTTTTGGGGGCGACACATTGCACTTCTAACGAGACAACCAAATTTAAACCTTGAAAACACATTGTTGAAAGGGACAACCACTAACCCTGAACATGAACAATAAAGCAAACATTCAATATAGAAAAAATAAACTTATCAATGAAATACTTCCAAAGAATGCCTTGTTCGATTTTGAAAATTATGAAACAGAACAATAAAATAATATTCAACTCATCAAGATCTTTTCTTATTAGGAAAAGTTAATGCCATGTTGTAAGAAAACTTGTAAAAAATATAGTCAAATAGCTGTCAATGTTAAAAAAATTCCTGAAAGAGAAAACACAATACTGAATATTTGCAATGTTCATGGAAAAATTCCTCGTTATTATTACTTTAATGTGTTGCAGCCCTAACAAAAAAAATATATATATACTGCAACATTGCAACATAACTTTAAAAAAATAATTGTTGCAACACTGTTAAATTAATTAAATAAAAAATGACATAAACCTAAAAGACATGTCCTTTTTCCCACTATAACATTTAATACATAGAGAAAAATCAACACAAAAAATGAGTTTTAAAACTCATAAATCAATGAAATAACAAAACCCAAATGAACAGAGAATATCTCTTTTTATGCATGTATGCACATATCAAATAAAGAATACTTAGCATAAAAACTAAAATAGTAGCCCTAAAAAGAAACTTTACCTCAAAATCAAAAGGAACGATGACATGAAATGAGTTGAAGGGAAAGAGTAAAAAAAAGAAGAAAACAAAAGGAAAAAAAAAAGAGTGCCAAAAATGGGAAATTTGGGTTAGGTACCAAACGTGAGAGGAAGCGAAAAATTTAAGGGTTGGATATCCATTAAAGTCTCAAGGTTTGTTCTATATTCATGGGTAAGAAAAAAAAATATAATGCCGGAAAATAAGATTGGGTAAAAAAATCTTCTTTATAAATTTTGTTGTAACTTAATTCCAACGTTGTAAGTAGTATAAGCCAATAAAATCATAATTATAGTGGTAAAATTATTGATTGTTGGGGGTCAATGATTATGATTCAAATCCTATTCACTTTTAAATTTGTAATTACAGATAGGGAATGTGATAAAGTTAATTGCTAAACCGTTTATTCTAAATTTGCCCCTAAACGTTTAAATGTTCCAATTTTATCCTTAAACTATGGTTCTCATTTTAAATTGGTCTTTAAACTTTTGAATGTTCCATTTTCATCCCCAAACTATAACCCTCATTCTAAATTACTCCCCACACTTTTTGAATATTCTGATTTCATCAGCAAATCTTCATTTATATCATATCATAATATTACATAATACACATTAAATTTTCATGACAATTACCAATTTTTATAACGGTTTTATTAGCACAAGATAAGATTATCATATATTGATAACTTAAGAGGAAATTAGAATGAGGACCAATTTAGAATGAGAGTCATAGTTTGAGGATGAAATAGAAATGTTTAAAAGTATAGGGACCAATTTTAAATGATTGCCATAGTTTGGGGACGTGTGGTGTGTGACATCCCGAAATATGGTCTAACAGTATGACCTAATTCATGGTAATTTAGTTTGATTTAAGGAGGCCCTAAAATCATTGAATTACAAGTTAAGAATGAAAATAAAATAAAAGAATGAAAAGATTGAATAGCTTAGTTGAAGTACTAAAAAGAAAAATTAAAAAATAGAAAGATTGCATGTTAAATATATCTAAATAGGTGGGTTAACCACATGTCACCATGAAGAATGACATGTGGGAAAAGAAATAACCTTTTGGCTTTTGGACTCAAATGAGTCATTCCCTTCTCATGAGTAAACCGAAAAGAAGTGTGATGGGAAAGGGAGAGGTAGCTTGGACGGTAACCATGAAATTCTAGAAAGAAATTGAGATTTTGCTGCATGTGTTCGAATTCATAAGAGGACATGTAAGTATTTTTGATCCACCTTCATGATAGAAATTAATATGGAAGTTATATATATATATATATATATATATGAACTCATCCTTGTATTCCTTGATGTTGTATGTTTTAAAGGGAGAAATGGATAAATATACATTCCTCTTGAACTCTTGAAATGGGTATGCATCTACGTTTGAATATTGAATGTTTGTAAATCGAATTGTGAGGTGCTGCTTAATATTAGAAAATGATTATATTAGATGGTTAAATAGGATAGTTAATTAAATGCATGTTTGTGTATTGATGCTTGAATTGACCATGGAAAATTGGATTGCCTAGGTGATTAACTGTAGGGGCAAATTAATTATTTGATTTCTTTGGTGTTAGGAGTCAAGCTGGACTGTTTCAAATGAGTATATACATAATCGTTTTTGTACTCAATGCCGGTAACAAGAAGAACATGATTCTTAAGTTGTTTAATACATGCTTATATGATAAGAAACTACTTTAAGGATGTATGTAATGGGGTTGTTTTTATGATTTGGATTATAATTAGGGATTAAATTGATGGTCAATGGCTGCAAGATTCATGAGTACAAATATTAAGTATTGTTCAAAGACAGTTTATAGAGATAATTGTTCAAAGACAGTTTATAGAGTAATTGTTCAAAGACAGTGTATAACAGTTTATAGAGATAATTGCTCAAAGACAATGTAATATGCCTGATGGTAGAATTGGGTATATCTTTATACTAAAATATGTATTAATTCATATAGAGTAAAAATGCAAGGTATATATGGTTAGAAGGGTAGTTGAGTCAGCTTTCCAATGGTATAAACGGTTTAAAATTCTAACTTACGAAATAGAAGATATGAAAATTTAACCGAGTGAGGCGCAATCTGCCTAGCAGCATCAGCCAATTAGGACATTAGAAAATATCATTTAAAAACATGAAAGAATGAAAATGGTTTTGAAATTATACATGAATATATGTGATTTTAGACTATCTTGAGTATATCTATATATACTATAGATTGTTTTGATAAGATATAAATGTGTGTGTGTGAATTGGATTACAATGTAAAATGTTAGCATACATGCCTGCTGGCCAGTTTTGAAGATTGAGTGTATATATGTCAAATTCGATCGACTTATGTTGATATACATGCTTGCTGCCCTATTTTGAGTAAATGAATGTATATAGTTATAGGTTGCCTTGACGATGCATATTTAAGGATTGAATTGATGATAATATGTAGTTATGATGTTTTGATGTGTTTATACCAAGAGGAAGCTAGGAAGAGTTTGGATAATAGGAAGCTAATTGAGGATTCAGGTATCTCGTAACATCGGGATAAAAGGTAAAAGTAGTTTAAGTTCCGGGGTAGAAGAAATCCATCCTGAGTCCCTTAATTACTCTAATTTACTTACTTGCTAAATAAGTCATGAAACATTGTGCAATTATGCTTGGAGATTTGAGGTAAGTACTTTTAATAAAAGTACCTTGTGGTGTAAGTGAGTAATATGATTGTATTGTAGGTGCTTGTACTCTAGATTCAATCATAGA
The DNA here is from genome assembly GCA_958450335.1 of Hibiscus tridactylites. NCBI lineage: Eukaryota > Viridiplantae > Streptophyta > Magnoliopsida > Malvales > Malvaceae > Hibiscus > Hibiscus tridactylites. The sequence continues at coordinate 56,731,822 of OY288267.1, read as the reverse complement.
TTGAAAGAGTTGTTACCTTCGATAAAGGTCTTGATGTCAAAATTAAAGAACTTGAATAATATGATACTCTTACAAGAATGGTTGATTGATGTGTTTTGTGATAAGTCTTATATACATTTTAGGTCAAATGATCCAACTTGAAAGAACCTAAGGTCAAATATAGTGTCATTCGAATACCCTAAAATGAAAGGAATGAATGATACTTGTTCTAGAAGGGCACAATGGATATCTCACAATCCATTGCCTGATTGAATAAAATCTAAGCCTTGGTGGCCTTGTGGAAACGTATATGAGTAATACTCATCTTGAATGTAAAATGTTATATGTGGTGAATTTTGTTTTCCTCAAACGGCTTTATTCAATGTGATTTAATATTGACTAGAAGTCATGTTCAAGGATGTTATTCACCAAAGAAATAAATAAGTGAGGAAAGCCTTGGTCTCAAGTCAGTCGTAGGTACAATTGGCATGCCATAGAGTCCATCAAGCTCGCTAGTGAGGACTACGTCCAGGACTTAGGTCCCCTTTTGTTGTAGATCATATGTTTAGATGGTAATGCTAGTACCTCTGCTTGGTAAAGGTTAAATTAGTACTTCGTGTACCCTTGTTTTGATATCTTGTGTATCCTTGTTTCGGTACTTGGTGTACCACCTGTTTGACATTGAATTTAGAGGATTCGTGTATCTAGGTTGTTGCTTGAGTCTCAAGGCTGAATTAAAAAGAAGTATATAGGTTATATATTACCGAGAAGTTTAATCTTCTATGATTGGAATAATAGAAGCTATTACTATTATGGTTGATTACCCGATTTGATGCTAATTGGACATGTTAAGATACATGCTTGTTTTAATACTTTCTTGTAATTAAAGAAAGGTGATGATACATGATTAGATTGGATACTTGCTTGAAATTTAAGAAAAGTTATGATATCTGTTAGATCAAATGCTTGTTTGTCATGAAAGTAATGTTAGATGATTATCTCTTGATCTGAAGTTTAGAAGTATGTGATTCAATGACTAAGATTAGTAGTGTAAAAGTATATTGTTCTTATTTCAGGCAAGTTCATTAAAAATACCAATGAAATGGTAGAGATGGAGGGTCTATGTAACCCCCTTAACCCGGTCTAGACGGTTGACCCGAATTAAGAAAGTCACACGGGGAAAACCAAAGTCAACCCGAAAGTCAACCTCGATTAACGACCCTTTTTTTTTCTTTTTAATCTTATCTAGATGCACATTAACCTTAATTGTGATCACACAAACAACATACTAAAAGATCACAAACATCAGAGATCAAACAGGGACCCAATTGAACAAATTACAACTTTAGGGACCAAATTGTAAATTCTGATAAATTAAGGGACTTAACCTAAATTAAAGTTACCATCCTGAAATTAGTCAAGTTTCATGCTTCTCTGTGAAATTTCAGCTCATACGGACATCTCAAACTCATATAATTGATCAAACATGATTCTGGACCAAAACGTAAACAAAACAAAACATCCAAAGATACTTTTAACTGATTTTAACGGTCGGGTATCGATACGCCACGTGTCGTACCGATACTCGGGGAAGGCAGTAACCAAACTCTAGCAACGGTATCGATACCCTTTCCCCAGTATCGATACTTCACTCATGAGGTATCGATACCTGTTCAATGGTATCGATACGCCTGGGCTGAAAAGTGCATATTTGGCTCAGGCGTACCGATACACAAGCCCGAGTACCGATACCCCTGCCTAGAAACGATTAGAAAACAGCAGCAAACATGCATTAAGCACCAAATTAACATCACCAATCCATAACACTTAATCATACAACATGCAAGGACCTCAATTGCACCAACAATTCAACATTTAAACAACACATATGAAAAGCCCCAATTCATAAAGCATGCTTCCTACTTGAGCTATCATTCAAGCAATAAACCTTCATAAGCAAGCAATAAGAATCCAAACCAAAAATCAGCAATTCAAACAACAATTAACATCCATAGGGAGTCTCAAACACCTCCCAAAACATACACATTGGTCCCCCATTGCCAAATCACCCAAAAGCTAAAATGTTTAACAAAACCTTCCATACATTGAGCTTTACTTGAACTTGTATGCTTGCCTTCTCTTGCTGCCCTCAATGTACCCTAATGCTCTGCATTATTGAATCAAGAAAACGAGAGAGCGTAAGCCAAAGCTTAGTGAGGAGTGCTCTTTAAAAACCATTCAATAATGCAATTAAAACCATTTGTAAAACATGCTTATAATCAACCTTTACACATGCTCAAAGCATACTTAAAATCAAGCAATCCCATGCTTCCACAATTCATTTAAACAAGCATCTCATGCTTCAACATAAACATTAAAACATGCATCTCATGCATCTCAATGTACTATACATGTCATATCGGCTCAAGTGATACATTTCATTTATGAAATCAAGTTCAACAACTTTCCCCAAGGACTTTTAAACACCCTGGCCCCAAGGACTTTTAAACACCTTGGCCATGGACTTTTAAACACCATGAATGAGGACCACACAAGGACTTTTAACCACCTTTGTGTCCGTAGCTTGAATTACCCCAAGGACTTTTAAACACCTTGGCCCCAAGGACTTTTAAACACCTTGGAAAGGAGCACCTAAGGACTTTTAACCACCTTAGTGTCCGCAACAAGATTCATCCAAGGACTTTTAACCACCTTGATGATCTTAGGTAACAAGGCTCACTCAAGGACTTTTAACCACCTTAGTGACCTTCACTTTTACAAACCATCACTTGCCAATATACACTTTATACATCATATAATCCACTGTTTTAAAGCATTAAACCAAGCCATTTCATCATGCATCTCAAAGTATTAAATCATCATTTAAACAATGCATAAAAACAAGGTACTCCTACCTAGAGTTACCTTCAACACATGGCTTTAAACATCAGCAAAAATCATGCTAAAACATCAGCAATTGTCATGCTAAAACATGCTTTCCAAAACAGTAATCACATCATGCAAAATCATCATTTTACATTACACCAAAACATGGCCACCACTTAGAGAGAAATCCGAAAACTTACACTTGAGCTTAGCAAAGTTGTCTAGACTTAAACTAAGCTCCCAAAACCTCCAACCCTTGGTTTTAAAGCTGTAAATCCATTTTCACTCACCGATTTCCACTTTGCTTCAAGCCAAAGCACCAAATCAAGCCTCCGGATCAACAATTCTTGGATCCAAGGATGCCTCCCCTGTTTCAACACATTAAAGCAGAGGATTAATGCATCATCATGCATTAGTTGCTTCAATGAAAGCATCTAAACTCGCTGCTCTCACAAAACCTCCATTTTCGGCCACCAAACACAACCGAAAATGCATCTAAAACACTTCTAAACAAAGCCCAGCCATAAACCAGCAAAACTTCACTTCCATTAACATCATTTAACATCTAAAAACAACCTACAACCATCCTTATACCTCCAGCAACACCAGATCCACAAGATCACCACAAAAGCTACCTTAAAACACAAGCTAAAATTAGGAAACTCAACCTATCCGGGATTGCATCAATCAAGACTCATTTCCACATCAATTTAATGATCATTTAACATCAAAAATACTTCTCAAAACACAGATTTAACAGATCAAACGAAAATCATGTGAAATCATCAAAATCTTGCATAATTAGCCAAGATCCATAAATCAACTTAAAAGCCTTTAATTAAACATCAAATTAGGATTGAAAACTTTAGGAATTTCATTAAAGAACTTGAAGTTCAGAGGAGAAGGACGTTCTTACCTCCAAACTTGAGTTTCTCCTCTTTTTGGAATAGAAAACCTTGATGAAACTTGAAGCAATTGAAGAGGATTTGAAGATACAATGATTTGCAATCAATTGAGAGTTGAAAGGAGGATTTTAGGTGAGAAAATCAGAATTGAAACTCTGGAAATAGAGTGTTTGGGTTGAGAGAAAAAGAGAGAAAGAAAATGGGAAGTTAGATGAGAAAATGCTTAAAATGAGTTTCCCTCCTTTTTGTTTTCTTTAAAATCAGAATTATGAGTCAAAATATCTTAGAAAAATCTGGAGAAACTCCCTTTGGGTAAATAGCTCCTTAAAGATTCAAAGTTTCAACCCTTTATAAAATAGCCACCAAACTTTCAAAAATTACATTTTGGTCACTAACCAAAATGTCACATTTCCGAAACTCATTTTCCAAAATTGATTTCACAGTTCACTTAATTATATTAAAAGATGATTTTAGAACATTTTTCCATATTTTTAATGCAACCCGAACTAGGCTTTCCTAATTTAACCTCTTACGATTCGAACAGCACTTTGACCAACCGGTCAACGCCCAAGACTTCTAAGCCCAAAACCGGGGCGTTACAACTCCCCCCCCCTTAAGAAATTTCGTCCTCGAAATTTACCTGAAGGAAAGAGATAAGGAAACTGCTTCAGCATATCTTCCTTCCGCTCCCACGTGGCTTCCTCAACACCGCGATGCTTCCACAGCACCTTCACCAACTCAATGGTCTTGCCACGAAGAACTTTGCTATCTGAATCCAGAACCTTCACCGGTTCCTCATCGTAGGTCAAATCCGGATTCAATTCCACTTCCTCCACAGGCATCACATGCGAAGGATCAGATCTATACTTCCGGAGCATAGAAACATGGAACACATCATGGATCTTCTCCAGCTCCTGAGGTAACCTCAACCGATACGCAACAGGACCCACACGCTCAACCACCTCATACGGTCCAATGTATCTAGGGCTCATCTTACCCTTCCGACCAAACCTCATCACCTTCTTCCAAGGCGAAACCTTCAAGAACACGCGATCACCCACCGCAAACTCTATCTCCTTACGCTTCAAATCCGCGTAAGATTTCTGCCGATCAGAAGCAGCCTTCAGCCGCTCACAAATGAGCTTCACCTTCTCGGTGGTTCCTGTCAACAAAGCAGGCATCGAAACCAACTTTTGACCAGTTTCAGCCCAACACAGAGGAGTCCTACATTTCCTCCCATACAGAGCCTCATAAGGTGCCATCTGTATACTCGCCTGAAAACTGTTGTTGTAAGCGAACTCAACCAAAGGCAGATGCTTCTCCCAAGAACCTTGGAACTCTATCACGCAACATCTCAACATATCCTCCAAAATCTGAATAACTCGCTCAGACTGGCCATCCGAGTGAGGATGATAGGATGTACTGAAATGCAACCTTGTACCCAGAGCTTGATGCAAACACTGCCAAAAACGCGATGTGAACCTCGGATCCCTATCCGACACGATCGACTTAGGCACACCATGCAACCTCACAACCTCAGCAATGTACAGCTCTGCCAGCTTATCCAAAGAGAACGTAGTATGCACAGGCAAGAAATGCGCACACTTCGTCAGGCGATCCACAATCACCCAAACAGAATTCTTCTTCGACGGAGACAAAGGCAAACCAGAGACAAAATCCATGGTAACCCTCTCCCACTTCCACTCAGGTATTTTCAACGGTTGCAACAAACCAGAAGGAACCTGATGTTCAGCCTTAACTCGCTGACACACCAAACACTTGCTCACGAACTCTGCCACATCCTTCTTCAAACCTACCCAATAGTACTCATCACGAAGATCGCGATACATCTTTGTACTACCAGGGTGCATAGCAAAAGGACTACTATGACCTTCAGCCAGAATAGCACGCCTCAACTCAGCATCTGCAGGCACTACTATTCGACTACCAAAACACAACACTCCATCCTCATTAAAGCAGAAATCCGAAGGTCTACCCTCCGCGATATCTTGAACATGAGACACCAAGGAATCATCCAACAACTGCTTATCCTTGATCAACTGAACCAACGAAGGTTTCACTTGCAACTCAGCAACAAGACCACCATCCTGCGATATGCTCAAGCTAGCAAACATAACTCTCAACTCAACAGCTACCTTTCTACTCAAGGCATCCGCAACAACATTGGCCTTTCCAGGATGATACTCTATCGTCAGATCATAATCCTTGAGCAACTCCAACCAACGTCGCTGCCTGAGATTCAACTCCTTCTGAGACATCAGATACCTCAAACTCTTGTGATCCGTGTACACCGTACACTTCTCACCATACAGATAATGCCTCCAGATCTTCAGAGCAAAAACCACTGCAGCCAGCTCAATATCATGCGTAGGATAATTGCGCTCATGCACCTTCAACTGCCGCGACGCATAAGCCACAACCTTACCCTCTTGCATCAGCACACACCCCAAGCCAACATAGGATGCATCACTGTAAACTACAAACTCTTTCCCTGATTCAGGCTGAATCAAGATAGGAGCTTGCGTCAAAGCCATCTTCAGCTTCTCAAAAGCTTGCTGTCTCGCTTCTGTCCACTCATACTTAACATCTTTCTGCAGCAACTTCGTCAAAGGAGCAGCAATCTTGGAAAAACCATCCACAAACCTTCGGTAGTATCCTGCCAAACCAAGGAAACTACGAACCTCCTGAACAGACTTAGGAACTTTCCAGTTCATCACCGCTTCAATCTTCTGAGGATCAACACGAATCCCCTCAGCTGAGACCACATGCCCAAGAAAAACCACCTCTCTAAGCCAGAACTCACACTTGCTCAGCTTAGCATAAAGCTGATTCTCCAGCAGAGCTTGCAACACAATCCTCAAATGCTCTTCGTGTTCTTCCTCAGTACGCGAGTACACAAGGATATCATCAATGAACACCACAACGAACTTGTCCAGGTATTCATGAAAAACACGATTCATCATGTCCATGAAAGCAGCAGGAGCATTTGTCAAACCAAACGGCATCACAAGGAACTCATAATGCCCATACCTCGTCCTGAAAGCTGTCTTAGGCACATCCACATCCTTCACCTTCAACTGGTAATACCCTGACCTCAAGTCAATCTTAGAGAACACAGCAGCTCCCCGAAATTGATCAAAGAGATCATCAATCCTCGACAAAGGATACCGATTCTTGATAGTCAACTTGTTCAGCTGACGGTAATCAATGCACATCCTCATCGTGCCATCCTTCTTCTTCACAAACAAGACAGGAGCACCCCAAGGCGAAACACTCGGCCGGATGAAACCACGATCAAGCAGCTCTTGCAACTGCGTCTTCAGCTCCTTCAGCTCCTTAGGTGCCATTCTATAGGGAGTAATGGACACAAGAGTGGTATTCTCATACAGCTCAATACCAAACTCCACCTCGCGATTAGGAGGTAAACCAGGCAACTCCTCAGGGAAAACATCAGGAAACTCCTTCACAACCCTGATATCTTGCACTCTCAGCTCCTTCGAACTAGGATTCATCACAAAAGCCAGAAAAGCTTCACAACCTTGCCTCAACATCCTGCTCGCCTCCAAGGTAGAAACAACATTGGCAAGAAACTTCACATTCTCACCAACCACCACCACTTCATAATCATCCGCAAGCTTAAGCGAAACCCGCTTATTCTCACAATCCACCACAGCACGATGCTCAGCAAGCCAATCCATACCAAGGATCACATCAAAACCATAAAAGGGCAACTCCATAAGATCAACATGAAAAACATGCTCTTGAACAACCAAAGGACACCTTCTATAAAGCTTACGAGTCACAACAGTTTCACCAAAAGAACTAGTGACTCTAACACCAACATCCAAAGACTCAACAGGCAAACCAAGCAACTCAGCATGCTCACGAAGAATGTATGAATGCGTAGATCCAGAATCAATCAAAGAAAGCAATGACAAGGATTGCAAAGTAAAGGTACCTGCAATCACATCAGCATCATTCCTTCCCTCGCGCTGAGCATACACCCTCGCTTGGCCTCCACCCTCAGGTTGAATAGCCACAACATGAGCTACTCCACGACCACCTTCCTCTCGCCTCTGAAAATTACCACGGCCGCGCCCACGACCTCTCTGCGGTGCTGCAACAACAGGAGCACGCTCTTGACCACCAGCCATCCTCGGACAATCACGTCTCAAATGGTCAGCAGAACCACAGTTCCAGCACTCATAACCAACTGCCATCACAGGAGCTTGCACCTCCCTCCCAGCACGAGGACAGTCACGCTTCAAGTGACCACGGGAACCACAAATCCAACAAGCACTAGGGTCAGCTCTAGCATTGCCACCCCTAGCAGGTGCACCTCCACCTCTCTTAGATGAGGACTGAAACCTCTGATCGCGTCCCCTCTTGTTCCGTCCACCGGAACTATACTCAGCAGTTCTCTTCCCAGAACTAGCTCCAGCACCCTTAGCAGACAAACTCAGGTTCATCTCAATGTCCTTGGATCGACTAACCAACACATCGAAATCATTGTACTCAGCAGCCAACATATAGGTCTTAACTTCCGTCACCAAGCCATAACAGAACCTTTCGCACCTCTCGCGCTCATCAGGTACTAACTCTGGTGCATACTGACTGAGACGTACAAACTGTACCTCATACTCAGCCACACTCATACTCCCCTGGGTCAGAGACATGAATTCACGCTTCTTCTCATCCAGATATCTAACTCCCAGATATCTCCTCTTGAACGCATGCTGAAAGAACGTCCAAGTAACATCAGCATCAGCCATCCCAGAGATTGTGGTCGTCCACCAGGTATAAGCATCACCTTGCAGCAAAGACACCACACATCCCAGCTTTTGCACATCAGTGCAACTCATCTGTCCCAAGACACGCTTGGTACTCTCCAGCCATGCTTCTGACCTCTCAGCTGACATACCCCTAAACTCAGTCCCACCAAGACTGCGCAGACGTTCCAAGGGTAATCTAGCACCAGCATCTCCCTGATGCCCAGCTCCTTGAGCTCCAGCTACTGCTGCTCGAAAAGCACCCGCAATAGCTTGTACCAGCACAGACATGTCAGACATCGCTTGCCCCTGACCAACCTCAGGCCCTGCAGCTCCAGCACCAGCTGCCTCAGCTCCAGCTCTTCCCCTCTCCGCGCCACCACCACCAGGTGGAGGAGGAGGTAACACAGCACTACCCGTATTTTCCTCATTCACATTCCCTTCCGGGGTCGTAGCTCTCGCGCTACTCCTTAACTCTCTACGTGGTGGCATACTTTTACCATGCATAACAATTCAAAATAAAACAAGTCAGGACCAGCAAGGTAAGCAAATTCCAAGTATTCAAGCTCAATTTCTTTCAAAAACAACATCATCTCTTTAGCTTTTGTTTGGCAATGGGTACCCTCATCATGCATCATCACAACATGCATCACATACACATCACCACATCACAACACTGAACATGCTTTCATACAACAAGCATACATACCAAACCATGCTTCAATCATGCATAACAACATTCCCAATTACTCGAGAACTCAGCTCTGATACCACCAAATGTAACCCCCTTAACCCGGTCTAGACGGTTGACCCGAATTAAGAAAGTCACACGGGGAAAACCAAAGTCAACCCGAAAGTCAACCTCGATTAACGACCCTTTTTTTTTCTTTTTAATCTTATCTAGATGCACATTAACCTTAATTGTGATCACACAAACAACATACTAAAAGATCACAAACATCAGAGATCAAACAGGGACCCAATTGAACAAATTACAACTTTAGGGACCAAATTGTAAATTCTGATAAATTAAGGGACTTAACCTAAATTAAAATTACCATCCTGAAATTAGTCAAGTTTCATGCTTCTCTGTGAAATTTCAGCTCATACGGACATCTCAAACTCATACAATTGATCAAACATGATTCTGGACCAAAACGTAAACAAAACAAAACATCCAAAGATACTTTTAACTGATTTTAACGGTCGGGTATCGATACGCCACGTGTCGTACCGATACTCGGGGAAGGCAGTAACCAAACTCTAGCAACGGTATCGATACCCTTTCCCCAGTATCGATACTTCACTCATGAGGTATCGATACCTGTTCAATGGTATCGATACGCCTGGGCTGAAAAGTGCATATTTGGCTCAGGCGTACCGATACACAAGCCCGAGTACCGATACCCCTGCCTAGAAACGATTAGAAAACAGCAGCAAACATGCATTAAGCACCAAATTAACATCACCAATCCATAACACTTAATCATACAACATGCAAGGACCTCAATTGCACCAACAATTCAACATTTAAACAACACATATGAAAAGCCCCAATTCATAAAGCATGCTTCCTACTTGAGCTATCATTCAAGCAATAAACCTTCATAAGCAAGCAATAAGAATCCAAACCAAAAATCAGCAATTCAAACAACAATTAACATCCATAGGGAGTCTCAAACACCTCCCAAAACATACACATTGGTCCCCCATTGCCAAATCACCCAAAAGCTAAAATGTTTAACAAAACCTTCCATACATTGAGCTTTACTTGAACTTGTATGCTTGCCTTCTCTTGCTGCCCTCAATGTACCCTAATGCTCTGCATTATTGAATCAAGAAAACGAGAGAGCGTAAGCCAAAGCTTAGTGAGGAGTGCTCTTTAAAAACCATTCAATAATGCAATTAAAACCATTTGTAAAACATGCTTATAATCAACCTTTACACATGCTCAAAGCATACTTAAAATCAAGCAATCCCATGCTTCCACAATTCATTTAAACAAGCATCTCATGCTTCAACATAAACATTAAAACATGCATCTCATGCATCTCAATGTACTATACATGTCATATCGGCTCAAGTGATACATTTCATTTATGAAATCAAGTTCAACAACTTTCCCCAAGGACTTTTAAACACCCTGGCCCCAAGGACTTTTAAACACCTTGGCCATGGACTTTTAAACACCATGAATGAGGACCACACAAGGACTTTTAACCACCTTTGTGTCCGTAGCTTGAATTACCCCAAGGACTTTTAAACACCTTGGCCCCAAGGACTTTTAAACACCTTGGAAAGGAGCACCTAAGGACTTTTAACCACCTTAGTGTCCGCAACAAGATTCATCCAAGGACTTTTAACCACCTTGATGATCTTAGGTAACAAGGCTCACTCAAGGACTTTTAACCACCTTAGTGACCTTCACTTTTACAAACCATCACTTGCCAATATACACTTTATACATCATATAATCCACTGTTTTAAAGCATTAAACCAAGCCATTTCATCATGCATCTCAAAGCATTAAATCATCATTTAAACAATGCATAAAAACAAGGTACTCCTACCTAGAGTTACCTTCAACACATGGCTTTAAACATCAGCAAAAATCATGCTAAAACATCAGCAATTGTCATGCTAAAACATGCTTTCCAAAACAGTAATCACATCATGCAAAATCATCATTTTACATTACACCAAAACATGGCCACCACTTAGAGAGAAATCCGAAAACTTACACTTGAGCTTAGCAAAGTTGTCTAGACTTAAACTAAGCTCCCAAAACCTTCAACCCTTGGTTTTAAAGCTGTAAATCCATTTTCACTCACCGATTTCCACTTTGCTTCAAGCCAAAGCACCAAATCAAGCCTCCGGATCAACAATTCTTGGATCCAAGGATGCCTCCCCTGTTTCAACACATTAAAGCAGAGGATTAATGCATCATCATGCATTAATTGCTTCAATGAAAGCATCTAAACTCGCTGCTCTCACAAAACCTCCATTTTCGGCCACCAAACACAACCGAAAATGCATCCGAAACACTTCTAAACAAAGCCCAGCCATAAACCAGCAAAACTTCACTTCCATTAACATCATTTAACATCTAAAAACAACCTACAACCATCCTTATACCTCCAGCAACACCAGATCCACAAGATCACCACAAAAGCTACCTTAAAACACAAGCTAAAATTAGGAAACTCAACCTATCCGGGATTGCATCAATCAAGACTCATTTCCACATCAATTTAATGATCATTTAACATCAAAAACACTTCTCAAAACACAGATTTAACAGATCAAACGAAAATCATGTGAAATCATCAAAATCTTGCATAATTAGCCAAGATCCATAAATCAACTTAAAAGCCTTTAATTAAACATCAAATTAGGATTGAAAACTTTAGGAATTTCATTAAAGAACTTGAAGTTCAGAGGAGAAGGACGTTCTTACCTCCAAACTTGAGTTTCTCCTCTTTTTGGAATAGAAAACCTTGATGAAACTTGAAGCAATTGAAGAGGATTTGAAGATACAATGATTTGCAATCAATTGAGAGTTGAAAGGAGGATTTTAGGTGAGAAAATCAGAATTGAAACTTTGGAAATAGAGTGTTTGGGTTGAGAGAAAAAGAGAGAAAGAAAATGGGAAGTTAGATGAGAAAATGCTTAAAATGAGTTTACCTCCTTTTTGTTTTCTTTAAAATCAGAATTATGAGTCAAAATATCTTAGAAAAATCTGGAGAAACTCCCTTTGGGTAAATAGCTCCTTAAAGATTCAAAGTTTCAACCCTTTATAAAATAGCCACCAAACTTTCAAAAATTACATTTTGGTCACTAACCAAAATGTCACATTTCCGAAACTCATTTTCCAAAATTGATTTCACAGTTCACTTAATTATATTAAAAGATGATTTTAGAACATTTTTCCATATTTTTAATGCAACCCGAACTAGGCTTTCCTAATTTAACCTCTTACGATTCGAACAACACTTTGACCAACCGGTCAACGCCCAAGACTTCTAAGCCCAAAACCGGGGCGTTACAGTCTAACTCTTAAATATGAGATTAACATGCTAAAAATTGGAGTATTGGGTAAATCTGGTGATATCAATCTCAGAAGAAATCGAACCTAAGAAAGTTTATAAATATTATCAATCTCAGAAGAAATCGAACCTAAGAAAGTTTATAAATATTATTGTAAAGAAGTATATTACTTAAATTACTTGTCAAGAATGGTAGTATATGGGATTCGATCAAATGAAAGTGTATCCATATGTTATACTTATTAGGATACTTTGGTATAGTACTATTATAATGGTGTTATGTAGAATAAGTAAATTAATTTCAGAACATGGTTCGTATAATTTAGATTTAACGTAAGTATTTTGGTAATGAATGTGAGTTGGTTGCTTGTGGTATATTTTAATAAAATATTAAGGTTGTTACTTGTTGAATGAATTGAGAAATTACATGATTAGAGCGGTATATACCTGGTGTTCAAGTTGTATTATAGATAGCAAATTGATTTGGGTTAAGGGAACCATGTTCGAATTAATTTATCACTAGCTCATTAAGCATATGCTTACCATGTGTTATATTAACTCCTTGTAGGTTTGATGAGACCTCAGGTTGCTTCTGAGCCAACCATGAATGCTAGAATTCTCATTCGGTTCAGACCAACCTCTTGTTTACTCCTATGATGGTGGCACCTAGTTAGACTTGCATAAGCATATTGATTCTTATGTAGCATGTATATTTGTATATGAAGCTCTCAGGAGTATTAAGTCGTAATAAGGGGGCTTTATTATTATTTTCTTGTTGCTCATTATTGATTGATTATGTAACCCCCTCGACTCGGTATGGACGATAGACCGAACCAAACGGGTCACACGGGGAATTTTGAAGTAAACCAGGAGGTTTACCTCAATAAACAACACTATTTTTTCATTTTATCTTGTCTAGATGCTCATTATGGTCCTAAGTGCTTAACATCGCAGTGGAACAGATTACAATTCAATCAGACAACGATTTGGGACTCAATTGCATACAATTACACTTTAGGGACCATTTTGTAAATTTAGCAAAATACAGAGACTTATCCACTTTTAAAGTTAACAACCTTTAATTAATTATATTTCATGCTTCTCTATCAAAGCTCAGCTCAAAATAAATATCCATGCTCATTTAATTGCATACACAACATTCAGGGACTAAAACGTAAGAAATCATAATTCAAGAATATTCCATCAACTAACATAACAACCATCTGTTTCGGTACAGACTGCCTTGTATCAAAATAGGTGTACCGAAACATGTTCACATGGCTTGGAATACGGGCTCGTATCGAAACACCCTTTGAGGTGTTTCGGAACAGAAGCTTTCATTAGCAAATTGTACCGGAACATGCTTCCCCTGTTTCGAAACCGTTAGGCCATTTCAGGCTCACAGTTTCGGTACAGGCTCAAGTGTACCGAAACACCTAGGCATGTAATGACACCTTTTTGCTGTTCTTTCACACTTTAATCCATACTAAACCATTCCAACATGCTTTCAACTTGCAAACAACATATTTAGAACATCAAACCACCACATACATGGCAGAAACAACATTATAGCAAGTCCATAGGCATTAAGGGAATCTATATGCAAGCAACATATGCAAAAATAGCCACTTAGAAGTCAAAACACAAACCAAGGCATAAACCAAACATTAAAGGCCATTAACAAGTCATTAAGAGCATTACAAACATTCCTCAAAACAGGGAGTTCCAAAACACAATCTCCCAAGCACAAAGCATCTTCCCATTGCCAACTATTATTACTAATAAGAAAATATAAAATCATACTTGAGCTTAATCTAAATCCTTGGAAACCTTCTTGCCTCTTTACTGCCCACACAAGCTAATTCTCTGCATTGTTGGAAAAGGAGAGCGTAAGCACGATTTCTTAGTGAGGGATGCTCAAAAAACAAACCAACACAACAATGCATTTTAAAACCATTTCTCATTTAGAAATCTCTATCTCATCATGCTCTTTCTATCTCATGCTTGAAATCATTTTCAAAGCAAAACTCCATCATTTAAATCACATGTACCATATATCTCATGCATTCAACAAATGCAAAGTCTCAAGGCACATCCTTACATGCTTAAATCTCATAAAGCATTTCTCAAATCATATTCTCATATGAAAAACACAATGCACAAATTTATAATCAAGGTACATGTAAGTCTCATAATCAATCTCATATATTAGCATAGTAGCAACATTACTCGGATATGCGGATAGCTTGACTAAATGCCAAGTCCTACCCCGGTGGAATCTCATATCACCGTACTTTCATGGTGGCATCTCTCATTGCCACCTACCCCGATGGAATCTCACATAATTGGACTCTCACTTTGGAACAAGATGGCACTACCCTCATTGCTTGAACCAAAGAGCACGTACGAATTTTGTATTTTATAGTGCACTTCTCATCCTATTGGTCGACCAATTATCTCCGGTAACAACATTCTCATCTCATGCCAATATATTCATTTTAACATCATTACCTACTATTTTTCAATGCATCAATCTAAAACATTCTCATCCCATTTCAAAAGCATGTACAATGCATATCATTTTCTCAAATAGTTCAAACTCACTGAAACATCAATTGTATCTCATGTGATCTTTAAAGTCATCATTGCATTTCTCAAAACATGCATAAAACAGTAGGTATCAATCTATCTTCAAAACAAGAGCATGATCATAAAATCAATGGGACAATAACCGAGAAACGAGAGTGAACTAGCTCAAACTTACTTCTGAGCTTAGATTAGTGTTTCAAACTCAATCTAAACCCCTAAGCATTGCTTTCAAGTCTGTTGAGTGGATCGTTGAATCGATTTAAGCCAATGGGTGAATTGGATTTTTTAAAGTTATTGATAGTGAAGTGGTAAAATAAAAATAGAAGACAATGCACTTATAGTGGTTCAAGTTCCAATTAAACTCTACATCCACTACCTTAGCTCCCACTAATGATTTTCCAACAACTCCACTAGTTGATCTTCCCCTTTTCTAGGCTTAGGAGGAAACCTTTACACAAATGGTCAATTTTCTACCCAAAATTGACCAAACCCTCTCACAAGGTTTACAAAGAAGATTGAGGCAATTACAAAGTATCCCTCAATACAAAAGTTGCCCAATTACAGGCACTCAACCCAATTGAATCTAAAAGATTGGAATTACAATGAACCACAATTGGGGTTTTACAAAGATATAAGAATTTCGCACTAGAGCTTGGATTTGATGTTGGAATGTTTCTCTTAGGTTTAATAGTTGTTGCTGGTTGTTTTTGGACTCCCTTTTATACCTTCTCATTCAATTCTAGCCGTTGGGGTTATTGCCATCATAAATATAGCCATTGGGATGCAATCTTCCCACCATAAATGCACTTCTGCATCTACCCGTTTCGAAACACATGTACATGTTTCGAAATAGACCAAAATAGAAATAGCCGTTGGGGTGTAATTAAGAGACCGTATCAAAACGAATATGATCGTTTCGATACACTAAGAACCCATTCCGAAACGTGCTTGATTTCATTTCAAAACATTTTGCCAACGTCAAAACCTGTATCGAAACATGCTTAACTCGTTTCGATACACCTTAATTATTTTCTGAAAATTAGTTATAAAGTTGCAACAGTCATATTTTTGAATCCAAGTTTGAAAATCGTTTCGAAACGTTTGAGATCGTTTCCATAATTCCGTATCGAAACGAATCTGCTTGTTATGTTGTTCTTCATCCGTTTTGAAACACATGGACATTTTTCAATACACCCGTATCGAAACGGGAAGGCTTGTTCCGAAACACTTGTTAACAGTTTCGAAACTGTTACTCGAAAATCACTGTTTTGCCTTGGAAAACACTTAGAAACATTTTTATAACCTTTGGTTTTGACTTAACCACTTTACTTAAAAGTTTTGGGAAGTATTTAGGACTTAAAAATTTATTTTCTTTTCTTCAATTTAGTCCTTAAATTCTTTGTAATATAAAAATTAATTCTTTAGTTTTACAATCTCCCCCTTTTTATATAACAAAACCAAGTACAATTTTTAAGTGTTTTGAAAACTTTGAAAAACTTTTAACTCCCCCTCAATTTAAAATAGGTTTAAAGTTTTGAAAAATTAAAATTTAAAGCACTTGACACTTAAAACCAATTTAAAAACACTTTGGCTCTTAGGAATTACTTCTCCCGCTTTTTGTTAGATCAAATATATAATCAAGGATAATATGAGAATAAAATTGGCATGAAGCATAAACCAAACAACATAATATTATCGAAAGCATTAAGTTAATGAAACAACATCAAACATAATAGCAAGCTCAATCCTAAAACAAGAAAATCAAAGCATAGGTCTTAAAAAACATAGATAGGTGCAAACTTAATCCTAACATGACATAATAAGATGATATGAAAAAAGCCTAGGGTGCCTCATCACCATTATCGTCTCCAATGTCATCCAAGAAATCATCCTTATCCTTTGCTTGATCATTGCGAAAACGCCTCCAATCACCATAGAAGTTGGAGAAGGAGAGATCCATGGATGATTGTTGGTTTTCAAGAGCAGTAAGACGATTCTCGTTTGCATGAACACGATCCTCCAAGGATTGCAAATGAATGTTGATAGCACCAAATCCCGAAGCCATGTTCGTGAACTTCATGTTGAACCTCTCGGTAAGGAAGACCATAAGAAAATCATTGTTGGGAGCCACAACGGGAGCCGAAGCTTGAGGATGAGGCTCAACTTGAGGTACTTGAGCTCTTCTATCAACATGAACCCATTCATCAAGGGTGTAACGAAATCTGGATCTCACAAGAGAAGATTCACCAAGCTTTTTCTTTTGTAGTTCCGAAAAATCATATGAGCAATCAAGACCAATGTGAACAAAGATGTAGCTCAACACTGTCCCATAGGTGAAGAAGGTGATGGAGTTGGATAGGCGATTTCTCACTTGATGGACCATCTCGACAAACATGATCTTTACCAAGTTAGGTTATTGGGCTTGGCGGAAACACTCGAACCAAAAATTATCAACTTGGCGAATGTGGGCAAATTTACCTCCGGATGGGCAAATGAACCATGAGATAATCAAGTGCAAGAAACAGTCATGGGCATCCAAGGTAAGAACCGATCTGGTATGAGCTCCAAAGTGATTTTCATCCTCAATACCCTCATCTTTTAGCCCAAGGATATTCACTAAGGCGGATGGATCAATCTGAAACTTCTTGCCCAATAAGTAAGACTCAATCTCAATGACTTCACAACGATCCTCATTGTTGATAAGAATAGCATTAGAGTAGAAGAGCAAAACCATATTCTTATAGACGATGTCAGGAATGTTCAAGAAGCTTAGAAAACTCCATTCCGTCAAAAGAGGTAGGTATTTGAAGTAAAAACGCTCAGAGTCGACGAAAGCCATGTCTACAACTCGCTCTCGGCGAACAACAACATCTTGGAGAATTTTAAAACGATTCTTCGCATCTTGATTTTTAAGACTCTTGGAGCAGAGAAGGGTAAGGTTTTGACGAATATTTTCACCTTGGTTCGAACCTTCACCCCATTCAATCTTTCTTTTCTTATAATCCATTTAAAAACGCCTAAAAACAAAGCAAGCAATAAAGTTAAGTGTATGCATTTAAATCCTAATTCGATCCAATAATAATCACATTAAGGTTTTAAAAACACTTTGAAAGTATATACAAAATAATTTTTTGGATGAAAACAAATTTGAAAAACAATGTAAAAATACAATTAAAACAAAATATATTCGAACAAAAAAATTTGAGATTTTGAAAATTTTTACAAGATTTTAAAAACCCATAATATAAAACAAGTAAACTATACAAAAGTATAATTTTCTAACATAAGATTCGAACGAAATCAAAACAAAAAGAAAAATGATAGAAAATACCTCAAATACGAGATTTTGGAAGAATTGGTGGAAGAAATTGCACCAAATTGATGAAGTTTGCTTAGATTTACGTTTAGGAGTAAAAGCTCTCAAGATTTGATGAAAAACAATGAGATTTGGAGGGTTTTTGTAGAAGATTTCGATTTAGGGTTTTGGTGTTTGATTAAAAGTGAATTTAAGCATTTAAAACCCTTTAAAATAGGCTTTTCCGGATACACGTTTCAAAACAGGATAAATCGTTTCAAAACATGCGTACCGAAACGTCTACAAACGTTCCGAAACATGCTGCCCGTTTCGATACAAGTTTGAGTGTATCGAAGCCCAAGAGATTTCCCGTATCGAAACGCATAGGGTCCATTTCGATACATGTTTTGGCAGAACAAAAACGTTTCGAAACCCTTTGGAGCGTTTCAAAACACCTTGGTCCACAAGTGTTCTTTAAAGGCTGCCCGTATCGAAACAGGGTGACCCGTTTTGATACCAGTTCCGCTGGAAGTGCAGATGTGGCTTTAAATTGCAGAAAAAATGAATTTTAATTGATTCTAGATGCATGAATGAGATGTATGAGCAAGTTTTAATATATCAAAACATAAACATACTCCCTCTAACTATAACAAGTATGAAATTAGGATCAAAAACACATAAGCATGGCATTTAACAAGAATTCAAGCAATTTTAAGCACAAAATGTCCTAAAAGGTCAAGATAGGCTCGTTAGACCTAACTCTCTCCTAAGGGATCAAAAAGCGCTTTTTATCTAGAGGTTTAGTAAATATGTCCGCTAATTGATTTAAGGTGTCAACATACTCTAAAACAACATCTTCCTTAAGGACATGGTCTCTAATGAAATGATGCCTTATTTCTATATGTTTGGTTCTAGAGTGTTGGATGGGATTTTTGGTAAGACATATGACACTAGTGTTATCACACATAAGGGGTATGGTGTCTACCTTAATTCCATAGTCTAAGAGTTGTTGTTCATCCAAAGAACTTGAGCACAACAACTCCCTAAGGATATGTACACGGCTTCGGTGGTAGATAAAGCTACACTATTTTGTATCTTAGAGAACTAAGATATGAGCATACTACCTAGGAATTGACAAGTGTCAGAAGTACTTTCCTATCTATTTTACAACCCCCGTAATCCACATCTGAATAAGCATGAAGGTTAAAGGTTGATTCTCTAGGGTACTAAATACCTAAACAAGAAATATCCCTAAGGTACCTAAAGATCCTTTTAACGGCTATAAGGTGAGACTCTCTAGGACTAGTGTAGAGAGTTTTAGTGTTATCTAAATATGAGCGCAAGTGCACACTCCTGTCAAGTAATAGTATAAAAGATATCGTCTCCCACAGGGATTGGACAGCTTGACTCGAATCTTGATTCCTGCACAAAGGAAAATTAAATGCACAAATAAGTTGAATTGGTTAAGAAGAAAATAAAATAAAACACAAGTAAATAAAAAGGGAAGAGATAAGATTGAGAGAATGGGCCGGGTTATGTCGTTGTTTAGTGTGAAACTGCATTGAATAGGATAATTGCTTGGCGCTGCCAGACTCTGCTGCGTCGGCGGGGGATGGCAGTTAGGCTGCTGAGGCGCTCTCGCTGCCTCGACAGGAGAATGAACTTGTGTCTCGGCAGCAAACTCGGTAGAACTACAAGGTTCGGTAGAACGCTTCGGAAGTGATCCCGGTTATGTCTAAGTCAGAATGTTGTTGATGCCCACTGCATATGATACCAGTCGCGACGTGAATCGTGCAAAGACATCAATGTTTGTTTCGTTCTCCTTTAGCCGCCTTAAACCCTAACCTATTTCTAGGCTAGATTGATCAACACCGTCTATAGATGAGATCGTGCTTACTCCTTTCGCGAGTTCGACACTCTCGATACAGAACAAATGGATAGTAATCAACTAATCTTTCGCCTTAATTGAGAACTATGAAGAACATGGAATAAGCAAACCTTGAAGCTTTATTGCAAAAAACAAACTTAAAATCCTAAACAACCGTTCTCACACTAATTACAACATAACCCAAACTCAAAGAGAATTTTAGAACATAATGGCGACAAGAAAACCTAAACTATGCCTAAGGGAAAATCTAAGTTATTTTGAAGTAAAAGTACAATGGGTATATATAGGCGTAAGCTAGGTCTAGTCCTTTATGAAGTAGAAGTCTTCAAAGTAGCTTTTGCATTAAATGCAACCTTAAATTCTGACTTCTTTGAGTTGAATGTGGACTTCTTCACGTTGCCTTGCTCCACAAGTAATCTCGAATTCCTCCTTCGGCGGCTTTGCCTAGTGTTACAGTCATCAGAAAATTGAGTGGACAACATCGTTAAGGTCACGATTTTGTGCTTTACAGATCACACTCCAATTCTCCAATTCCTTAGTTTGCTGTCTTGGGTGGCAGGTAGGGCGGCGACAGCTGCTGTCTTTGTCTGGAACTACATCAGTATAGCTCCTTAGTCTGCTGCCTCAACATCATGTCCTCAGCTCCTCTCTCCTTCTACCAGCATCTAGTACCTGAAACTAAAACTAAGCTAAAATAATACATTTTCTTTACCAAATAAAAGATAATAAATAAAAAGTATGGCCAAGTATAGAATACTGTAAAATGTAATGCATGATCCTAATTATGCCTAAAATGTACTTAAAAACAACAATAATTTGAGATGGAATATGCATGAAATATAGAACTTATGGACACTTTACACACCCCCAAGCTTGAATTATTGCTTGTCCTCAAGCAATGCAACCTAAAGATACTTGCCCTTTAAACTAATCAAAAAGAAAAAATTCTTTTTAAACTTTATTTAACACCTCAAGGCCGTTGCACCTATCATTAGATTAGTGAGAGAGGAATAACATGAATTACCTCAGAATTAAACTATAATATGCCAGTGAAGTGTGTGAAGAACTGTGTACAAGCTGAATCTGATGAATATTCTAAGTAAACAGAAATGTTGTCATGATATACAAGGTTGCCGCCAAGACAACATATTCAAGCACAATTTAAATAATCATGGCAATGAGGGCTTCAGCTCATCACAACTACTCTTCTAGGTCTGAAATTAAGATAGGAGCAAACTATAAAACCCCAAACCCATGGAGTAGAGTCATCCCGTGAAGACTTTCATTCACT
Source organism: Hibiscus tridactylites (assembly GCA_958450335.1). Lineage (NCBI taxonomy): Eukaryota > Viridiplantae > Streptophyta > Magnoliopsida > Malvales > Malvaceae > Hibiscus > Hibiscus tridactylites. Next base: position 56,710,153 of record OY288267.1, on the reverse strand, counting down.
CATGCTAATTTGTCCGTCACTTCAAAATTTTTAGATTCATGGACTTTGATAGCAGCGGAGTGTCCTCGCACATGATTCTTCCTAGAGCCTGTTTCGGGCACCTCTAGAGATAGACAACATAAAATTTTTCTTTTGCCTGCCTTGGGAGTGCTTTTTGTTTTTCATGTTTGTTGCCTGCCTCGACAGCTTCCTGCAACCATGTTAGAATTTTACAAATAATTCAATAGGCAATGTTTATCAAAAACTCAAACAAAGTGAGCAAGTAACAGTAATGTTTTAATTTTTTGGAAACTATAGAAAAATCCTAAGTTTACTTCATGCTTCCCCCCAAAAAAGTAATTTCATTTTAACTTGTTGCGAAAATTTAAAGTCGGCTATCCTATCATAGGCACAACTTATATTTTTTTTCTTTCAATTAATTTTCTAAGGCAAGTACATTATGCAATCTAATATGCACTAAGATATGCCTAAACAAAAAGGGCATTGCCCTCAATGTACAAAATAAAAGTAGAAAATTAAAAACAAAAAAAATAAATTCACTTGATGTAAAAAACATAAAAAAATAAAGAAGAAGAAAAGAGAAAAAAAAAACACTAGAAGTTTGCAGATTGTTGAGAGGAGGCTTGGGTCTTGGCGACAGAGGAGGAAGAGGAGGATTAGATGATTAGGCGGCGGCCGGCAGATGCCCGAGCGGCAGGCTTGGCTAGTGAGACCTTTGCTGTCCACTGCGGATGGACTCTCTTAGGAGTAGGGTGAGGCTCTTCATGAGGTTCTTCACGTGGTTCTTTTAGAGGGACTTCTCTCTCCTCAGATTCTGTCTCCTCGTCCACTAGCTCGACGACTATGATGTGCCACTTCCTCTACCTTGTTCCTTCCGTTGCTGGTGCTTCCAGAGGGTCTATTGCAATTGGGGTTGTTGCTTCTACTGCTGCTGTTGTTGGTGGCTGCTCTACCTTATCGGAAGAGGAGGCGTTGGCCATCGTTGCCACTGTACAAATGGGAGAATGATGTTGTTGATGCCGCTTTGGGGAGTCTACCACCGTGTTGGAAGCGAAAGTGGTGGAGTACGATGGGTAGTGTGTCGCAGACGACATCTGGCGGCGGAAGGTGGCGTGGCTGCTTGTAATGGTGTTCCTTCTCTGGGTGCAGCTACAGCGGCGAGGTCGGCAGGGAAGGTTGGCAGGGTGGGTTCGTCGTCTGGAAATTTCTGAAGAAGATATGCCACAAAGGCATCTTGTACCTCCCTCACATACTTCATGAAGGTTAACTACTGCTGCTCGATCCGTTTGTTGATGTCAATGAGGGTGCACAACAAAGTGATGACTTCATTGGTTGGGGCAACTTCAGTACTGCCGGGGGTAGGTGGAGTGGCTGGCTGGGCGACAGACGATTGGCTGGGGGTGATGGGCTCTGTCTTCGGGGCCTGCATCATTTGCAGGCGGACTTTCTTGGTCCACCCCTCCTTGACAGTTGTCATCTCATCGTCTAGGTCGGTTGGGATGTTGAAGTTGGCACAAAGGCCTGTGATGAGAGACGGGAAGTACAACCTACCCTTTGTCTTGCGGAAGCAATTGTGGATCTTCTTGCATATGATCTCCCCAACATTGATGGGCTGGTTCACCATGATGTTGTGGATGAGTGCAAGGCGCGACCGGTCGACAGTGAAGTTGTGAGAGGAGGGCATGAGACGTCGTTTGATAAAGGTAGTTCACAGCATAGGCTCGGGCAGCAGGTGGCTGTGTTGGATAGAGCCTCCATGCTTTCATGCCAACCACGGCATGTTGGGCTTTCATAGCTTGGCCTTGAGTCTGTCATAGTTGGCAGCCGTCAGTGACTGCCTCCATTCCCTGTGAGGGTTGTCGTCCATCTCTAGGCCGTAGAAGCTATTGATCACGACGACGTTCAGCTTGATAGGCTCCCCTCAAACATAGACGAACGAAGCTTTGGGCGGAGGTGATTGACATAAAACTCTCTGACCATGGTGATGTTGGCCATCTCTGACTGTCGTGTGAATATTTCCCATCCCTTGTTGTGGAATGTCTCGAACAAAGCGGGCTCTAAGCCAAGGTCCCCTATTTGCTTCGTGTAGTGGAAACCTTGCTCCTCTCAAATTGCTTGCTTGGCAAACTGATTTTTGTATCTCTTCTTATCTGCCTTGGAGCAGAAGTGTTGGAAGGTGGGTTTGGGTGCTGATGTTGATTCCATGTGTGAGATGGTTTAGATATAACTGAAACTTAAAGAAAATATTGTGAGAAAAGAGAGCTATGGATTCAAGAAGAGTATAGAAAGGAGGTAAAAGTAAAATGAATGAATGAGATGAGTGAGGTTTAAATAGAGGTTACCGAGAGATGTCGGGGTGGCATTAAATGTCCAATGGGAAAGTTGTCTCGCACACGTTACGAGATTTCTGCCCGTTATTTCTGTGGCCGTTGGTAGCTAGCTGTTAGCGGCCAACTAGCTGTTACGCGCTGTCTGTGCTGGGCCACCCTTGGCTGTCTAGGCAGAATGGTGGGCGAGCTCCTTGTTGGGCCTTCTTCTTGATCCAGCTCTTTTATTCCTAAAGCCTGAAATAAAAATAAAGGTAATTAAATATTAAAATAAATTTTGAAAAATTGAAAATGTGAAAAATAAATTCAACTAATATAAAATCTAGAAAGAATAAATTGCAGAAAATTAAATTCTATTCTTAAAGCAAAAAAATAAAAATAAGGAAAATAAAGATAAAAATAATTAAGTTATGTTGGGAGTGCATTTGGGTGCATCTCCCAGACATAAACACTTCCTGAGGTGTTGTTTCTTTTCTTTCCCTCATGGGGGGTCCTCCTGTTCTTTAAGGTGGTGTGATGTTGGGTCCTTCAGCCAGCCCTTGGGTCTGCTGCGACAACTGTTGTTTTGGCCCGTCTTTGTGCTGATTTTGGCGTTCTGAGCATTTGGGCATCCTTCCTTTTCCTTTTTTGAGGGTTGTAACCCATTTAACTTGATGCTCTGATTGTTTAACCTCATGATCAGCTCCCCATGCTCCACATCTATTAGCGTTCTGCTCGTGGCCAAGAATGGTCGCCAAAGGATGATTGGGGCATTTTCATCGACCTCACAGTCTAAAATGAAGAAGACTGCTGGAAAAATAAGGCTACCCACTCATAATAGGATGCCTTGAATCTTGCCCTCCGGTTGTACAAATGAATGATCAGCAAGTTTAAGCAATAATAGAGGTAGGTTTGGCTTGCCCAATTCCTAGTTGTAGAAGACTGCCTTAGGCATCAAGTTTATGCCGGCTCCTAAGTCGCACAGGGCTTTTGTTTCATGCTTGCTGCCTATTCTGCGTGGTATAACAAAACTGCCCAGATCTGTTTGCTTGGGCGCCAACTTGTTGTGCAGCATAGCCATTGCACTCCTCTGTCACAACAACTGTTTCAAACACCCCAATTCGTTTCCTCTTGGAAACCACATCCCTTAGGTATTTTACATACTTGGGCATGTTCTTAATGGCTTCTATGAGAGGGATATTTATGTGCACCTGTTTCAGAATGTCTAAGAATTCCATGAACTAGTGCTCTTGCTTCTGTTGCTTAAGCCTCTAGGGAATGGTGCTGGCAGGCGGATGTCCTCTATATGTTATTTGCATGGGAACTTTATCTTTGGAGGAGCATCTACCTCAAGGCCGCTGTCAGGCTCATCTGCCGGGGTGACTGGTGTGGATGATGTCGTGGCAGGTAGTTCTTTCTATGCTGGCTGTTTCTTTGGTGGTTTTTCCATTATGGGCTCATTCAACTGTTTCCCACTTCTGGTTGACATGGCTTTGCACTGCCCATATGTGGGTTTAGCTGCTGCCTCTGTACTGCTAGATGATGCACCCATTGTCCTGCTGCTGAAGATCATAGTGAACTGCACAAACTGGGTCTCCAAGTTCTTTATCACAACTTCGTGGTTGTTCATCCTCATCGTTGTCATGTCCATGAATGACTCAGTTTTATCAATAAACTTATTTGTACGAACAACAAACTCACTAGTATTAGACATAAAAGTTTGAAGAGTTGCTTATAGTAAATTATTGTTTTGTGGTTGTTGAGGTTGCTGTCTGGAATGGTTTTGCTAGTAGCCTCCTTGTTCATGTTGTAGATTGGCAGCAGTTTTAGGATTGCTCCAGGAGAAGTTTGGATGCTTCTTCCAACCAGGGTTATATGTATTTGTGTTGGGCCTGCTATTCCTCTCGTATCCTCCAATGAAATTAGCAGATGCGGTACATTCGGAGGTGTCGTGGTTGCCCCCACACTCATCGCAGAATGGCTATACAGCCTTGGCCTCATAGACTTTCCCAGTGGGCTTTACCATGTTCATAACTAGCTCTGTCAATTTGTCGAGGCGGGCATTGACAGATTCTAAGGCTTTTACTTCGTTCACAGCTGCTGGCCGCCTGATGCCGCCTCAACGGGCTGTTGGGTACTTATAATCTTTTTTGGAGGCTTGGTTCAGGATCCACAGTGCCTCCTATGGTGGTCTGTCGAGGATGATTCCGTTGGCTGAGGCATCAATCATCATTCGAGTTGGGTAGTTTACCCCGTTGTAGAACATAGACATCTGTGTCCAAGCCAGAAATACACGAAGCAGGCAGTTATTTAGCATATGTTGGTACCACTCCCATGCTTCATACATTGGCTCATCATCCCCTTGTCGGAAAGTTGTGATCTCGTTTCTCAATCTGTGTGTGACATTAGATGGGCTAAAATGATCCAAAAAAATCCTTGCACATCTCTGTCCATGTGTTCAATGATCATGTTGGCTGGTTGTTCAACCACTATTTTGCCCTACCCTAAGTGAATAGGGGAATAACCTTAGCCTTAGAACATCTTGATGGACTCCGTGTATTTTGAAGGCTCTGCATAAGTCCAAGAGTCCTCTTAAGTGATGCCGAGCATCTTCTGTGGCAGTCCCTCCAAATTGCCCAAAACTGTTTATCATGTTAAACATCACGAGCTTCAGCTCAAAGTGATCCGCCTCAATTTCATGTTCGGTCATTTTAGGGTCGAACCCTCTGAAGTCATGTTCCAAATAATCCCGGGTGGGTCGAACGTACTGTGGTTGTCTGGGCGGAATAGGGGGCAGCTGCCTAGGTAGAACTTGCTGTTGTTCTCTGGGCAGCGGGTCTTGCTGCCCATCCTTGTCGTTTTTAGCTTTGTTGGCAGGGATGTCGTTTATTACTTCCATGATTTCCTCTACTTTTCTCTCTTCTTTAGTTTTCCCTAGAACTATTCTGATTTCCTTTTTGAGTTCTCTTGCTCTTCGTTCGATGTCGTCAACATAAATGATTTCTCCTTTTGGATTTGCCCTGGTCATGCACTTAGCAAAGGAACTGTAAAAAAATTTTCCCGAATAAAGATAAAAAAACTAAATAAAATAAAAGTGCAGAAATTAAAAACAAATTTCGCTATTACCAATCTTCAGCAACGGTGCCAAAAACTTGTAGAGCATTTTAATGTTCTCTATATATGAGCGCAAGTGCACACTCCTATCAAGTAATAGTATAGAAGGTATCATCTCCCACAGGGATTGGGCAACTTGACTCGAATCTTGATTCCTGCACAAAGGAAAATTAAATGCACAAATAAGTTGAATTGTTTAAGAAGAAAATAAAATAAAACACAAGTAAATAAAAGGGAAGAGTTCATATTGATAGAATGGCCAGGGATGGAAGACTTTGCTGCCTCAGCGGGGGATGGCTATTAGGCTGCTGAGACGCTCTCGCTACCTCGACAGGGGAATGGACTTGTGTCTTGGTGGCAAACTCGGCAAAACTACATGGTTCGGTAGAACTCTTCGAAAGTGATCCCGCTTATGTCTAAGTCAAAATGTTGTTGATGTCCACTACAAATAATACCAGTCGCGGCGTGAATCATGCAAAGACAATAATGTTTGTTTTGTTATCCTTTAGCCACCTTAAACCCTGACCTATGTCTAGGCTGGATTGATCAACACCGTCTATAGATGAGATCGTGCTTACTCCTTTCGTGAGTTCAACTCTCTTGATACCGAACAAATGGATAGTAATCAACTGATCTTTCGCCTTAATTGAGAACTATGAAGAACATGGAATAAGCAAACCTTGAAGCTTTATTGCAAAAAACAAACTTAAAATTCTAAAAAACCGTTCTCACACTAATTACAACATAACCCAAACCCAAAGAGAATTTTAGAACATAATGGTGGCAAAAAAACCTAAACTATGCCTAAGGGAAAACCTAAGGTTTTTTGAAGTAGAAGTACAATGGGTATATATAGGCATTAGCTAGGTCTAATTCTTCTTGAAGTAGAAGTCTTCAAAGTAACTTTTGCATTAAATGCAACCTTAAATTTTGACTTCTTTGAGTTGAATATGGGACTTCTTCATGTTGCCTTGCCTCGTAAGTAATCTCGAATTCCTCTTTCGGCGGCTCTGCCTACTGCTACAGTCATCGGAAAATTGAGTGGACAACATCATTAAGATCATGATTTTCTACTCTACAAATCACACTCCAGTTCTCCAATTCCTCAATTTGCTGTCTTGGGCGGCAGGTAGATCAGTGACAGCTACTCGACAGCTGCTATCTCTGTCTGGTACTGCATCAGTACAGTTCCTCGGTCTGCTACCTCAGCATCATGTCCTCAGCTCCTTTCTCCTTCCACCAGCATCTAGCACCTAAAACTAAGCTAAAACAATACATTTTCTTTACCAAATAAAAAATAATAAATAAAAAGCATGGCCAAGTAAAGAATATTGTAAAATGCAATGCATGATCCTAATTATGCCTAAAATATACTTAAAACATCAATAATATGAGATGGAATGTGCATGAAATATAGAACTTATGGTCACTTTACAACTAGCTTGGAACCTAGCACACAAGCAAACACTAAACAATATATACGGTCTACTTGCGTTAAGGTAAAGCAAAGATCCAGTCATAGATCGATAAAGCTTAGAGTCAACACACTTACCTCCTTCATCTTTGTCAAGCTTTGTGGATGAGCTCATTGGTTTAGCTTGAGGCTTTGCTTGCTCCAAGCCAAACTTTTTGAGCATATCTTTGATGTACTTAGCTTGATTGATGAAGATGTCATCCTTCATTTGTTTGATTTGGAGTCCCAAGAAAAATGAGAGCCCCCTCATCATGCTCATTTCAAATTCACCTTGCATCAACTTAGAAAAATCTTGACAATGCAACTCATTAGTAGAGCAAACAATAATACCATCAACATAAATTTGATCTACTAAGATATCTTTGCCATTATTTTTAATAAATAGTGTTGTGTGCACCTTTCCTTTTTCAAAACCTTTTCCAACTAGAAAACTTGATAATCTTTCATACCAAGCTCTAGGAACTTGTTTTAAACCATATAAAGCTTTTGACAATTTGAAAACATGGTTTGAAAAAATAGGATCTTCAAAACGCGGTGGTTGTTCCACATACACTTCTTTGTTTATAAAACCATTTAAAAACGCACTTTTGACATCCATTTGAAAAAGCTTGAAGTCATGATAACATGCAAATGCAAGTAACATCCTAATTGCTTCAATTCTAGCCACATGTGCATATGTTTCATCAAAATCAATTCCCTCTTCTTGAGTGTAACCTTGAGCAACAAGCCTAGCCTTGTTTCTCACTATATTACCACTCTCATCTAGTTTGTTTCTAAATACCCATTTAGTTCCTATAGTATATTTGTTTCTAGGCCTATCAACTAATGTTCACACTTTACTTCTCTCAAATTGGTTTAACTCATCTTGCATGGCTATAATCCAAAAGTCTTCTTTTAATGCTTCTTTAACATTCTTAAGCTCGATGCATGAGATAAAAGCAACATGATTAAGCATTTTAAGAGAAGAACGAGTAGTTACCCCCTTGGATGGATCACCCAAGATCTCACCACCCTTGACATAGTTGTACTCCCTTGGGTAGCTCACTTTCTTTTCCTCAAGAGACATGTCTTGCAATGCTTCTAGAGGCGGTTCTTGTGCTTCTTCCTCTTTGGTTGGAATCCCATTCACCTTTGATTATTCTCCACCATCATTGGCTTCAATGATCCCTACATCATCATCATCACAAGAATCCTTCCTCGGAAGGATGTTATCATCGAAAACCACATGAATAGATTCCTCTACAACTAAAGTTCTTTTGTTAAACACACGATAGGCTTTAGAGTTTAAAGAGTAACCTAGAAAAATAGCTTCATCACTCTTTGCATCAAATTTACCTAAATTATCTTTTCTATTGTTTAAAACAAAACACTTGCAACCAAAAGGATGAAAATAACTAATGTTAGGCTTTTTAGATTTTAATATCTCATAAGGAGTTTTCTTCAAAATAGGCCTAATCATTATTCGGCTTATAATATAGGAAGCGGTGTTAGTAGCTTCCGCCCAAAAATACTTAGGTAAATTGTTTTCACAAAGCATAGTCCTAGCCATTTCTTCTAAAGTTTTATTTTTTCCTATCAACTACCCCGTTTTGTTGGAGAGTTCGAGGAGCCAAAAAATTATGGCTAATCCCATTTTCATTACAAAAATCATCAAAACCCATATTTTGAAATTCGGTTCCATGATCACTTCCAATATGTGAAATTTTAAGTTGAAGATCATTTTGGGTTATTTTTGAAAATGTGATGAAGTTTTCTAAAGCCTCATCCTTGGTGCTTAAAAAGAGAACCCAAGTATACCTAGAGTAATCATCAACAAGCACAAATGCATATGATTTTCCACCCAAGCTATTAGTCCTAATTGGCCCAAAGAGATCCATATGGATCAATTGCAAACATCTACTTGTAGAAACATCACTAATGGACTTGAAAGAGGCTCTATGTTGTTTACCTTTAGTGCATGCATCACAAATTTTATCTAATGAGAACTTGAGCTTAGGTAGGCCTCAAACTAGATTAAGTGAAACTTATTTTTCCAAAACGGTAATGCTAACATGTCCTAGTTTTTTATGCCATAACCATGCATCATTTTCATTTTGAGCAACTAAGCATGCACGAGATGTATGAATGTCATCTAGATGCACAATATATATATTGCCTATACGATGACCAATGAGCATTGTTTTGTTAGATTTAATGTCTACTATTTTACACCCATTAACATGAAATATGACATTAAACCCTTTATCACACAATTTACTAATGCTCAATAAATTGTGTTTTAGACCATTGACATACAAAACATTTTCAATAAGAATAGAAGAGTAATTACCTATGGAGTCAACACCTTCAATGTGGCCTTTGGAGTTATCACCAAATGTTACTACTCCTGCACTTTTAGCTTTAATTCCATGAATTGACTCTTGTCTCCGGTCATGTGCCTCGAGCATCCACTATCAAGGTACCATGAATTTTGACTTTGTGCTTTGGCCTTGTAGCAATGCCCTCCCTACAAACAAAGAGTTAAACTTGATTTTTGGTACCCAAATCATTTTGGGTCCATAAGTGTTAGGTCCTAAAAGCTTGGTTCCCTTAGCAATCCAAGGTGACATGGCATTAACATTATTAGATTTTACAAGTTCCTTAGGAACCCATACACTTCTAATCCTTTTAGTTCTAGAATGCCTATTGGAGCCACTGTGTTTGTAGTTAAAATTCTTTCTTTTTACAAAGTTGGTTTTTGAAGATTTACCTTTTTATGCTTTGAAGAACCAACACTTTTGAAAGAATTTTTGAGCTTATTTAGCTCATTCACCAACTTTTGGTGTTCATCATTACATTGAAAAAGAAGGTTGTTTAAATTAATATTTTCTTGTTCAAAGAACTTTAAATCATCTTGAAAGCTTAAAACCTTTTTTTCTCAAAATCCGAGTTAGTTTTAGAGAGTAAATCGTTTTAAGCTTTTAAATCCGAAATGACCTTTTTATTTTTCAAAACGGACTCCTTATATTTCTCTACTAACTCATCATATGCCTCTTGTAACTCATCATATGCATCATGCAATTTATCAAATGTAAAATCAAAGCAAGATGAGTTAGAGGTTACCATAGAATCCTCCTTAAGAGCCACGAGGCAAAGGTTGGCCACTTCATGTTCCTCATCCTCGCATGACTCCTCGTCACTCCAAGTAGCAATCTTGGCTTTGAGCTTCTTCTTCTTCTTCTCAAAGCCCTTCTTCTTTAGTTGAGGGCAATCGGAATGAATGTGACCCGACTTCTTGCACTCAAAGCAAACGACGGGATCCCTTTCTTCTTCTTCGCTTTTGTTCTTGAAGTCAATCTTTCTTTAAAATTTCCTCCCTCGGTTAGACATCATGAACCGTGAGAAGCATTTGGCAATCATTGCCAACTCCTCAAAATCTTCCTCCTCACTAGAAGAGCTCCCCTCTTGTAGAGAGGCTTTGAGAGCAACTCCTAGCTTTTTCTTCTTTTCCACCTCATGCTTCTCTATTCTTCTTTCTTCTTTTCTTCTTCTCTTCCTTGTTTCATAATCTCATGAGTAAAGAGAGAACCAATGAGCTCATCAAGCTTAAATATCTTCAAATTTTTAGCTTCAATGATGGCCGTTCTTTTACCATCCTAAGACTCCGAGAGAGAATATAGAAGCTTCCTTACTAGCTTGTCTTCAGGAATCGCTTCATCGAATCCTTGAAGACCATTAACGATGATCGAAAACCGATCAAACATCTTGGAGACGCTCTCATCGGGATCCATCTTGAAATTTTCATAGCTCAAATTTAGTAGCCCAATCTTAGTCTCCTTAACGTCGCTAGTACCTTCATACGTTGTCTCAAGAGTCTCCCACACTTCTTTGACGCTCTCAATTCAAGAAACCTTAGAGTAGATGTCTAGACCAAGTGCACAAAATATAATGTGTAATGCTTTGTCGTTGACTTGCATCCTTCGTCTATCTTCCTAGGTCATCTCCATTTTTACCTTCGGGACAAGTCTTCCTTCATCATTTGTTTTTACCAGAATGAAAGGCCCTTCTTCCACTACATCCCAAACCAAGTAGTCTGTTGATTTGATGAAGAGACGTATCCTATTATTCCATTATGGGTAGTTGTCCCCATTGAAGAATGGTGGTTTTGTGGTGGTTAAGGTAGATGTCATGGCTTGACTTTAGGCTTGATCACACTCTTCTAGGATCTCCTCTTATGGTTGTTAATCCTTCAAAAAGGTCGGCTCTAATACCAATTGTTGAGTGGATCATTGAATCGATTTAAGCAAAGAAGGGGTGAATTGGATTTTTAAATCGATTAGTAGTGAAGTGGTAAAATAAAAAAAGAAGACAAAGCACTTATAGTAGTTTAAGTTCCAATTGAACTCTACATCCACTACCTTAGCTCCCACTAAGGATTTTCCAACAACTCCACTAGTTGATCTTCCCCTTTTCTAGGCTTAGGAGAAAACCTTTAAACAAATTGTCAATATTCTACCAAAAATTGGCCAAACCCTATCAGAAGGTTTACAAAGAAGATTGAGGCAATTACAAAGTATCTCTCAATACAAAAGTTTCCCAATTACAACAACTCAACCCAATTGAATCAAAAAGATAGGAATTACAATGAACCACTTTTGGGGTTTTACAAAGATATGAGAATTTTGCACTAGAGTTTGGATTTGATGTTGGAATGTTTCTCTTAGGATCAATAGTTGTTGCTAATTGTTTTAGGACTCTTTTTTATACCTTCTCATTCAATTCTAGCCGTTGGGGGTTGTTGCCATCATAAATATAGCCGTTGAGATGCAATCTTCCCACCATAAATGCACTTCTGCAAGTACCCGTTTCAAAACACTTTTACCTGTTTCGAAATAGACCAAAATAGAAATAGCTGTTGAGGTGTAATTAATAGACCGTATCGAAACAGATATGATCGTTTCGATACACTAAGAGTTCATCCTGAAACGTGCTTGATGTTGTTTCGAAACATTTTGCCATTGTCAAAACCCGTATCAAAACGTGCTTAACTCGTTTCGATACACCTTAACCGTTTTCTGAAAATTAGTTATAAAGTTGCAACGATCATATTTTTTAATCCAAGTTTGAAAATCGTTTCGATACTTCCGTTCACAATTTCAAAACGTTTGGAAACGCCTAAGGTCCGTTTCGAAATTGTGACTCGAAAATCATGGTTTTGACTTGGAAAACACTTAGAAACATTTGTATAACCTTTGGTTTTGACTTAACCATTTTACTTAAAAGTTTTTGGAAGTTTTGAGGACTTAAAAATTTATTTTCTATTTATCAATTTAGTCCTTAAATTCTTTGTTAATGAAATTCAATTCTTTGGTTTTACAAAGTCCTTCAAAGACTTTTAAAACCAATTCCACTCACCGATCACGCCTCACTCGCTTTGTCGAAACGAAATCAAGCTTGCAAAGCTTATAAAACTTCACCAAACGTCTTTGATAAAAACTCCCCAGTTTATACCATGAAAAAAAGAGAATTAATGCATCTCAGTGCATTAAAAACACTACCAACCATTGTTATCTCGATGCTCTACCTAAAAACACCAAATCGTCCATCCGAAACAACCGAAAACACCTTTGATTACTCTCCAAACTTTACCCAGCCAAAATCTAACACATCTAACCACTTTTAATGTAACCCCTTAGCCCGACCTAGACGCCTGACCGAAACTGAGAATATTACACGGGGAAAACTAAAGTCAACTCGTTAAAGTCAACCTCGATTAACAACCTTTTTTTCTTTTTATCTTTTCTAGATGCACATTATTACCCTATATGATTAGCAATTTGTTTTAGCGAAAGTGACACGGCGAACAGAACTAGATTAGGGGTCCAATTACATACAAACGTCTTTTTAGGGACTAAACTGTAAATTTCTAGAATTAAAAGTACTAAACAGGTTTTAAAGATACCAATCCAAAATTAGCCATATAACAGGCGAGCATGTCAAGTTTCATCATAAACGTACCATCCAAACTCATTTAATTAAACATTCAAGACTCAAGGACCAAAACATAAGGAAACAGAAACCTGAAACAATTCAAATTCAAATCCAACGGTAAGGTGTTTCGAAACATGAGACCCTGTATCAGAATGGCTGTTTCAAAACTAGGTTGACCATTTCTATACGCGGGTGCGTTTCGAAACCCGTTTCGAAACAATACTTTCCAGTAGCAAAATGTTCCGAAACGTGCCTACTCATTCCGAAACACCATGACCATTCCAGGCCATCATTCTAAAACAGGTAAGGGCGTTTCGAAACGCCTTGCCCTACAACTTCACAATTTGATGGTTTTTCTCAAACATTCACCTCCAAAATCATTCCAATACATGCCACATCACACATACAACATGTATACACATCAAAGACCATTAACATGAAGCACATGCTAAAACATAGCATCATTTATACAAGCATTAGAACTATAGGCATGCTTCATAGTCTTCAAAACCATACAAAAGCTAAAAACCACATTCAAGCACAAATCAATCCTCAAAGGTCATTTACAAACCAAAATAAGCAAACCAAACATGCTTAAGGTGTTTAACATCACCAAGTACTAACAAGAGAAGAAATCCCACCCATTGCCTCTTATTACACCAAGGTGAAACTACATACTTTGTTTAATCAAAAGCTTGAATTCCACTTGCTATCGGGGCTGCCTTGAATGTTCAATTCTCTGCATTGATGAAACAAATGAGCGTAAGCATATACCTTAGTGAGGATCGCTAAAACAAACATTCATCAATGCATCTACGAAACCGGAAATATCATCAATTGTCATTTCATGTCTTTTCTTAAAACATGATTTACAAGCATCAATACACTTTTTAAACCACATGTTCATAGTAACAACAAAATAATAGCAAATAATCTTTTGATCATGCTTAACCAAGCATCACATGCATTTTAGTATAAACCACAAGCATCTCATGCTTAAATCATTAATCAACAACATTATATTGGCTTGCAAGTGATCCATTCTCAAATCATACCAAAATCAACACAAATGACACAATCGTATACGCGGATTATAAGCATTGTCCCACACGCTTCATACACACTACCAGACTACACAAGGCTCACACACGAGAGCAACCCTCCATCATTGTGCCAGCCGTGGTACAGTATAACGGTACAATCACAACCCCTTAACACCACTCATCGGTAGTTGTATAACTCCACTAACGAGAGCACGGGATACTTAAAACAAGATCCACACACGGGATTAACATCCACCGTTGTGATCTTAACCTCAATTGTTAGGGTACTTGGATGGAGTATACGGTACAATCACAAGCCCTCGACATCTAAGGCGACTTTATTCACGGTGCACACAATCCTATAGCCATCTAATTATATCCGATCAAAGTAACCAAAAACCATTTTCATCACTTGCCAATATAATCATTTAACATCAATATTCCATTGTTTTACAAGCATAAACATAATGCCATTTTCACAAGCATAAATATGCTTAATGTCAAATGTACAAATCACATAAATCCAAGGATCACTTACCATGTGCATCCTTAACAAAATGGCATTAAAAAACAGCAACCTCAATGCTCTAAAACATGTTTTAAAACAATAAATAAATCACATTCAACTCAAGTGCATTTTCAACAAAACATAGCACATTTCTGAGAGAGACTTTCGAATCACTTACTCTTGAGCTTAGCTAAGTATTTCAAACTTGCACTAAGCTCCCAAGACCACGCTCAAAGCTTTACAAAGCTGAAAAATCCATTTCCACTCACTGATACGCGAAGCCTTGCTCGTTGACACGAAAATTACTCCTCTGGAGCCTCCAAAAACGTCCCGTTTGCTCCCGGATCAACATCCCCTGTTTTCACATAATCAAAACAGAGATCTAATTGCATTAAAATGCATTTCAACGCCAGCAACCAACCACAAACTCAATGCTCACCCAAACTACACCAGTTTACCCATCCGTAACAACCAAAAACTCAATCGATTGCTTCCTAAACCATGCCCAGCCAACATACATCACCTCTAATCAATTATAAACATCAAAACACACCTAAAAGCAACCTAAACCCTTCCTTATACCTTCAACAAGCATTACTTCATCATTTCACCTCAAAAACCCACTTAAAACCATCAAGAAACTCAAGAATCTCAACGATTTCGGGTTCTATATCAACAAAACCTCTTTTCAACATATTAATCAACACAAAACTCAATTAAAATCAATCCAAAATAGGGCTTAACAAAACAAGTCCGAAAATCAAGGTTTTCATCATATTTTTTCAAGATTATAATCTCAAATCAATACTATGATGAAAACTCAACTAAAAACATTAATTAGAAGCCAAAGATCTTGGGAATTTCAATAAAGAACCTAGATTGAAGGTTGAGAATGGGATTTACCTCCAACCCTTGCTTTCGTCAATGAATGACAAGTTTTCCTTAGCAAAAATCTTGAAGAACTTAAAAGAACTCTTGAAATTTGTTTAAAAAATAATGAGAGAGTGTTTGTGAGAAAAGAGTTCTGGAGAAAATGAGTTAGAATGATGTTTGGCTGAAAATGAGAAGAGGAAGGTAGTTACGTCAAAAGAAATCTCACTTTTCTTATTTTATTAATTTTAATTAAATAAAACTCTTTTATTTTATCACTTAAAAATCCTTTTAAAACTCATGTCATATTAAGGAAAGGATAAATTGCGATAAAGCTCCCTAAAGATTCTAAGATTTTGGCTCCTCGTCTAAAAATTGCATTTTCCACAGTTTTGAAACTTTACATTTTGGTCACTACCCAAAATGTATTACTTCCGAAAATCTTTTTGTAAAATTGATTTGACCAACCTCTTAAACATGATTTCCTTAAATCATCAAACTCGATTCGAACCATTCTCGATCGGTCCTATCTGGTGTCTAAAACATCTAGGCCCAAAACCGGGGCGTTACAACTCTTCCCCACTTAGGAAATTTCGTCCTTGAAATTTTAACTGAAGGAAAAAGGTGCGGAAACTGCTTCAGCATGTCCGCCTTGCTTTCCCACGTGGCCTCCTCAACTCCTCGGTGTCGCCACAACACCTTCAGAGGCTCTATTGTCTTGCCACGAAGAACTTTGCTCCTTACATCTAGAATCCTCACTGGTTCCTCATCATACGACAGATCTGGATTCAACTCTATCTCCTCAACAGGCATCACGTGCGAAGGATCCGATCTGTACCTCCGCAACATCGAGACATGAAACACATCATGTATCTTTTGAAGCTCCAAAATCAATCTCAACCGATATGCCACAGGACCAATACGCTCCACAACCTCGTAAGGTCCAATGAACCTTGGGCTAAGCTTACCCTTACGCCCAAATCTCATCACTTTCTTCCAAGGCGATACCTTCAAGAACACACATTCGCCAACCGCGAACTCAATCTCTTTACGCTTCAGATCCGCGTAAGACTTTTGCCGATCCGATGCTGCCTTCAAACGCTCATAAATGAGCTTCACCTTCTCGGTGGTTCCTTTCAACATTGCTGGCATCAAAATCAACTTTTTCCCAGCTTCTTCCCAACAGAGAGGGGTTCTACATCTTCTCCCTTATAAAGCCTCCTATAGAGCCATTTGAATACTTGTCTGATAACTATTGTTATACGCAAACTCAACCAACGGAAAGTGCTTCTCCCATGAACCTTGGAAATCTATTACGCATCACCTCAACATGTCCTCAAGCACCTGGATCACACGTTCCGATTGTCCATCCATCTGAGGATGATATGAAGTGCTGAAATTCAACCGTGTACCCAAGGCTTGATGCAAGCATTCCCAAAATCGCGCTATAAACCTCGGATCCCTATCCCACACTATGGAATTTGGCACACCGTGTAACCGCACAATCTCAGCAATGTACAACTCAACCAACTTATCCAAGGTATACATAGTATGGACAGGCAGGAAATGTGCACACTTCGTAAGCCGATCAACAATCACCCAAACCGAATTCTTCTTTGACGGTGACAACAGCAACCCAGACCCAAAATCCATGGTAATTCTCTCCCACTTCCATTATGGGATTCTCAGAGGCTGCAACAACACTGAAGGAACTTGATGTTCAGCTTTCACCCGCTGACACACCATGCATTTACTAACGAACTCAGCCACATCCTTTTTCAACCCCACCCAGTAATACTCATCCTTCAAATCACGATACATCTTCGTACTACCGGGATGCATAGAAAAAGGACTAATACGAGCTTCAGTCAGAATAGTGCGCCTCAACTAAACAACATCTAGCACCACTATTCGACTTCCAAAGCACAAAACACTGTCATCATTAAAACTGAAATCCGAAGGCTTACCCTCCGCAATGTCCTGAACATGTGAAACAAGGGAATCATCAAGCAACTGATTATCTTTGATCAACTGAATCAGAGATGGTTTCACTTGCAATTCAGCGATAAGACCACCATCACGCGATATGCTTAAACGAGCAAACATCACCCTCAACTCCACTGTCACTTTCCGTCTCAAAGCATCAGCCACAACATTAGCCTTGCCCGGGTGATACCCGATCATCATATCATAATTCTTAAGCAACTCCACCCAACGACATTACCTACGATTCAACATCATCTGAGACATGAGATACTTCAAGCTCTTATGATCCGTGAACACAACACGCTTCTCGCCGTACAGGTAATGCCTCTAGATCTTTAGGGCAAACACCACAGCTGCAAGCTCAAGATCATGAGTAGGGTAGTTACGCTCATGCACCTTCAATTGTCTAGATGCATAGGCTACCACCTTACCCTCCTACATCAACACACATCCCAAACCAACAATGAACGCATCACTATAGACCACAAACTCCTTACCAGACTCAGGTTGAATCAGGACAGAAGCTTGTGTCAAAGCTTCCTTCAGCTTCTCAAAAGCTTGCTGCCTCGCATCTATCACTCAAAGAGAACATTCTTCTGCAACAACTTGGTCAAAGGTGCAGCAATCTTCGAGAAACCCTCGACAAACCATCGGTAATACCCGGCTAAAACAAGGAAACTTTGTACCTCTGTCACTGACTTAGGCACCTTCCAACTTATCATAGCCTCTACTTTGTGCGGATCAACACGAATACCCTCAGCTTACTTAACTTGGCATACAACTGGTTTCCCAACAACGCTTGCAAAACGATTCTCAAGTGACTATCATGATCCTCCTCGGTACGCGAATACACAAGGATGTCATAGATGAACACCACCACAAACTGATCCAAGAACTCATGGAACTCACAATTCATCATGTCCACGAAAGCAGCAGGTGCGTTGGTCAAACCAAACATCATCACTAAGAACTCGTAATGCCCGTCCCTTGTCCGAAAAGTCGTCTTAGGTACATCCACATCTTTCACCTTCAACTGATAATACTCTAACCTTAAGTCTATCTTGGAAAACATTGAGGCTCCTCGAAACTGATCAAAGGGATCATCAATCCTAGACAAGGGATACTTGTTCTTGATCATCAACTTGTTCAGTTGCCGATAATCTATGCACATTCTCATTGTCCCATCTTTCTTCTTTACAAACAAGATCAGTGCACCCCAAGGTGACACACTCGGGCGGTTGAACCCTTGATCCAACAACTCCTGTAGTTGTGTTTTCAAATCTTTTAATTCTTTGGGTACCATGCGATAAGGAGCAATGGACCACCAGAGTCGTATTCTCATACAACTCGATACCAAACTCAACTTCTCTGTTTGGTGGCAACCTAAGCAATTCTTTCGGAAAGACACCTGGAAAATCGCAAATAGTTCTGATTTCCTGCACGCGTACATCTTTTGTGCTAGGATTCGTTACATAGGCAAGGTAAGCCTCACATCCCAACCTCAACATACAGTTTTCTTCCAAAGCCGAAATCACATTCGACAAGAATTTCACGTTCTCGCCTACTATCACCACTTCATAATCATCGGCAGGCTTTAAGGTAACCCGCTTGACATCGAAATCAACCACCACTCTATGCTCAGTCAACCAATCCATGCCAAGGAACACATAGAAACCGTAAAAAGGTAACTCCATCAAATCCACAAGAAAAACATGACCTTGCACAGACAAAGGGCATCTCCTATACAATTTCATAGTGACTATCGTCTCACCAAAAGAACTAGTCACTTGCATTCCTACTTCGAGCAACTCAACAGGTATATCAAGAATATGTGCATGCTCACTCAAGATATAAGAATGTGTAGATCCATAATCAATCAAAGCCAACAATGATAAAGATTGAAGAGCAAAGGTACATGCGATGACATAGGTATCATTGCGCTCCTTGCGCTGAGCATAGACCCTCGCAGGATCGCCTCCCTCAGGCTGAACTGCTACCACATGTACAATGCCTCACTGACCCTCGTCTCTCCTCTGAAAGTTCCCTCAGCCGCACCCACGACCTCTTTTGAGGTGCAGCCGCAGCAAGTGCACGTCCTTGGCCTCCACCAGCAAAAAAAGGACACTCTCGCCTCATGTGGTCCACTGAACCACAGTTCCAGCACGAATTCTGTAATGTCATGGTTTAGGGCCTAGATGTTTTAGACAACAGATCAGACCGGTCGAAAACGGTTCGAATCGCATAAGGTGATTTTAGGAAATCAAGGATCGAGATAGGATAAAAATATGGTAAAAATTGCTAAAATCCTCTAAAAATATATTTTAGAGGTTGGTCAAGTCAATTTTACACAAAATGTTTTAGAAAATGGACATTTTGAGTAGTGAACAAATTGGAAGAATTCAAAACTGGGAAATATGTGATTTTTAATGTGGAGGCCAAAATCTTAGAATCTTTAGGGGGCTTTAAGTCAATTTGACCTTTCTCAATATGACATGTGGTTTAAAAGATTTTTTAATTAAATGAGTTTTAATTGGGATTTATATTAAAATAATTAAAAGGGAGTTATTGATTTTTCAATTACGTAACTACCAAAATCCTTTCTCATTTCAGCCAAACACAATTTCACTCATCTTTTTCCAGAATTCTTTCTCCCAAAAACTCTCTCAACTTTTCCTAAATCATTTTCAAGAAAATTCTCCTAGTTCTTGAAGATTTCACTAAGGAAAACTTGTCATACATTGAGAGAAGCATGGATTGGAAGTAAATCCCGTTCTCAACCTCTAATCTAAGTTCTTTATTGAAATTCCCAAGATATTTGGCTTCTAAATACTATTTTTGGTTGAGTTTTCATTATAGTTTTGATTAGAGATCAAAATATTGTGAAATTGTGGTTGGAATCTTAATTTTCGGACTTGATGAGTTGGGCACTGTTTTGTGTTGATTTTAATTGATTTATAAGTTGGTTTATATGTTAAAATGAGGTGTTGATAATATAGATCCCGAAATCCTTGAGATCCTTGAGTTTCTTGGTAGTTTTAAGTGAGATTTTGGGGTGAAATTGTGGAATCTTGCTTGCTGGAGGTATAAGGATGAGTTAAGTTGCTTTTTAGATGTGTTTTGATGTAGATAATTGTTTGGAAGTGATGTATGTTGGCTTGGTTGTGTTTATGAAGCAATCGATTGAGTTTTCAGTTGTTTTGGAAGGGTATTTTGGTTTAGTTTGGGTAGGCAACGAGTTGTGTATTGTTGCTGGTGTTAGAATGCATTTTAATGCATTTAGATCTTTGTTTTGATGATGTGAAAACATGGGATCTAGATCCGGAAGCAAACGAGGTGTTGTTGGAGGCTCCGGAAGGGTAATCTTCGTGTCGGTGAGCAAGGCTTCGTGTATCGGTGAGTGGAAAAGCAATTTCCTGCTTGTAACGCTTTGAGCGTGATCTTGGGAGCTTAGTGTAAGTTTGATACACTTAGCTAACCTCAAGAGTAAGTGGATCGGAAATCTCTCTTGGAAATGTGCTATGTTTTGATGAAAATGCACTTGATATAAATGTGGTTTTGTTTACTGTTTTAAGCATGATTTAAATGCTGGATTTTAATGCCATGATGTTAAGGATGCACTAGGTAAGTGATCCTTGGCTTTTCATATGAATATGCATATGACGTTAAGCATGTGAGCTTGAGGAAATGGCATTGTGGTTATGCTTGAAAAACAGTGAGTTAATGAGGTTAAATGATTATATTGGCAAGTGATGAAAATGGTTTTTGGTTACTTTAATCGGATATAGTTAGCCGGCTATAGGATTGGGTGCACCGTGAATAAAGTCGCCTTGGATGTCGAGGGGTTGTGATTGTGTCGTAATCTCCATCCAAGTACCCTAACAATTGAGGTTACGATCACAAAGGTGAATGGTTAGTCCCGTGTGTGAGTCTTGTGTATGTGTCCCATACTCTCGTTAGTGGAATTATACAACTACCGATGAGTGATGTTGAGGGGTTGTGAATGTGCCATTAATCTCCATCACGGGTGTTGAGGGTTTGTGATTGTGCCATTAATCTCTACCTTGTGTAGTCCGGTAGTTTGTATGAAGCGTGAGGGACAACACTTGTAATCTGCGTCCGATTGTGTCTTGAGTTGAAATGGTTTGTGGATTATCACTTGTGAGCCAATATAATGTAAATATATAATGTGAAGCATGAGATATTTGTGTATGATAAGAGAATGCATGTGATGCTTGTTAAAGCATGAGCAAAGGTTTATTTGCTGTTTTAAAATGATGCATTTGAGCATGTGGTTAAAGAGTGCATTGAGGTCTTGAGAAGACATGTTTTATAAAATGGCATGAGATGTAAAGTGTTGGTTTTGCAAAATATGAGACATGCATTGATGAATGTTATTTAGCGATCCTCACTAAGCTTTGTGCTTACGCTCTTTTGGTTCATCAATGCAGAAAACTAGGCTTTGATGGCAGCAAGTAGGCAAGGGGAATCCAAGCTTTAAATCTTGCAAAGTATGTGATTTTGCTTCGGTGTAATAAAAGGCAATGGTTACTTTTGAGATGTAATTTGCCATTATGGTTTGATTTTGGATGTGAATGTTAGTTTTGGCTTCTTATGGTTTTTGTGGATTAGGGAGCATGCCTTTAGAATTTATATTTGCATGTTGGATGCCATATCGTAGCTAATGCCTCAAAATGACGATTGTTGATTTGTATCCATGTTGTATGTATGTTGTGACATGTTTCGGAAAGGATTCGAGTGTGAAAATGCATGAAAAACCAGCAAAATCTGTTGTTGCAGGGCAAGGCGTATCGGAACGCTC
This sequence comes from Hibiscus tridactylites, assembly GCA_958450335.1. Classification (NCBI taxonomy): domain Eukaryota; kingdom Viridiplantae; phylum Streptophyta; class Magnoliopsida; order Malvales; family Malvaceae; genus Hibiscus; species Hibiscus tridactylites. The sequence goes on along the minus strand of OY288267.1, from coordinate 56,688,063 downwards.
TTGCCTGTTTCGGAACAGGGGCCTGTAGTGGCCATAAGGTTTCGGAACGGGTGTAGGCATATCGAAACGTTTTGGCTACTGGAAGGGGGTGTTTCGATATGGGTCTCGGAACGCACCCGAGTATCGAAATGGTCAACCCTGTTTCGAAACGACCGTTTTGGTACAGGGTCATCCGTATCGAAACGCTTGATCGTTGGGTTTGAATTTTGAGCTGTTTGAATGATTCGTTTGAATGTTGGTTGCTTAAATTAATGAGTTTGAATGATCCGTTTGAATTGAAATTTGACATGATGGCATGTTATATGATTAATTTTGGAATGGCAACACTAAAACTCGTTTAATTCTTATAATTTTGGAAATTTACGTTTTAGTCTCTAAAATAAGTTTTTATTCAAAATAGTCCCTATTTGAGGTCCTTCGTTGTGTCGCTTCCGTTGAAACAATTTGTTAAACATATAGGTTAATATTGAGCATCTAGAACAAATAAAAAGAAAAAAGGGGTCGTTAATCAAGGTTAACTTTTGAGTTGACTTTGGTTTTCCCTGTGTAATCTTCACAATTCGGGTCAAGCGTCTATGCCAGGCTTAGGGGGTTACAAATTCCCGGCTACCACCACATGAGCCTGAACCTCCCTAGTCACTCGAGGACAATCTCGCCTCAGATGACCCCGAGATCCACACGTCCAACATGTGTTCTGTTATGCTCTCATCCGATCTCCTTGAGCCGGTGCACCATGTCCAGCATTGCCTCGCCTAGCCGGCTGGTATCTCTTATCTCGTCCCCTCTTGTTCCATCCACCTCTGAAACTAGACTCAGCTGCTCTCTTTCCAGAGCTAAAACCAACTCCTCGAAATGCCAAACCCAAGTTTTGTTCAATGTATTTGGCTCGATGCACAAGCACATCGAAATCGGTGTAATCCGCAGCCAACGTGTATGTCTTGACTTCATGTACCAGTCCGTACCAGAAGCGATCACAACGGTGCCTCTCACTAGGTATCAGCACAGGGGCATACTGCCTCAGACGTACAAACTGGACCTCGTACTCAGCCACAGAAAGGGTTCCCTGAACTAGCGACATGAACTCACGTTTCTTTTCATCCAAGTATCTCACTCCCAGATACTTCCTCTTAAAGGCACCCTTTTAAAACTCTCAATCTACTTCATCGGGTTCCATTCGCACATTGGTAGTCGTCCACCAACTATACGCATCACCCTGGAGAAGAGAAACATCGCACCCAAGCTTGCGCACATCATTACAACCCATCTGATCCATGATTTCGATCGTGCTCGCAAACCAAGCTTCTGACGCCTCAGGAGACATACCAAAGAACTCAACAACTCCTAGGCTCCTCAACCACTCCATAGGTAAACCCGCCTACCCAGCTATAAGGGCCTGTACACGCGCTCCGACAACTGCAGCCTGAAACGCCCCGGTGATCGCTTGTACCAACGGCGTTAGATCACCCAAACCCGGACCAGCGTGTCCTTGTTGCTCCTGCTCCCCACCTCCAGGTGGTGGCGGAGGAGGTAAATTTCCACCAGGAGGGACATGAGCCCCTTGCTCACCCTGGTCTCCCTGCTCAGCCGCAGGCACTATCGTGTTTGATCTAAGCTCTCTCTTCGGACCGATAGTGGTATTTTTAACAAGGCATAACAATAAAACAAAACAAACCATTTAGGCCAGCCTCAAGCAAGGATCCAAGTTCACAAAAACATTTAATCAGTGTAATAAGGCAATGGGTACCCCGATTTCCCTCATACATAACATAGCATACAATAACATATCGTTCTCATCATGCTTTCTATCATACAAAATCAGCGAATATCAACATCACATCATCAACATACAATCATATTCATCTCACATATGATTTACATCAATCATGCATGGCATAAGCTCCAACATTCAATCAAAACATGTTTTTTCAATCCACATACATCAAAACATTCCAAATTCACATACCAACATCCCCAATTCTTTTGTAACCTGACTCTGATACCAACAAATATAACCCCCATAGCGTGGCCTAGACGCCAGACCCGAAGTGAGAAGATTACACGAGGAAAACCGAAGTCAACTCATTAAAGTCAACCTGGATTAACGACCTTTTTTTCTTTTTATCTTTTCTAGATGCACATTATTACCTTTTCCGATTAGAAATTTGTTTTAGCGAAAGTGACATAGCGAACGGAACTCGATTAGGGGTCCAATTGCATACAAACGTCTTTTTAGGGAGTAAATTGTAAATTTCTAGAATTATAAGAACTAAACAGGTTTTAATTAAACGGACCAAAACGTAAGGAAATAGAAACCGGAAGCAATTCAAATTCAAACCCAACGGTCAGGTGTTTCGAAACACGAGACCTTGTATCGGAACGACCATTTCGAAACCAGGTTTACCGTTTCGATACGCGGGTGCATTTCAAAACCCGTTCCAAAACACCATGATCATTCCAGGCCATCGTTCCAAAACAGGTAAGGGCGTTCCGAAACGCCTTGCCCTGCAACTTCACAATTTTCTGGTTTTTCTCAAAATTCACCTCCGAAATCATTCCAATACATGTCACATCACACATACAACATGTATACACATCAAAGACCATTAACATGAAACACAAGCTAAAACATAGCATCATTCATGCAAGCATTAGAACTATAGGCATGCTTCCTAGTCTTCAAAACCATACAAAAGCTAAAAACCACATTCAAGCACAAATCAATCCTCAAAGGCCATTTACAAACCAAAATAAGCAAACCAAACATGCTTATGGTGTTTAACATCACCAAGTACTAACAAGAGTAGAAATCCCACCCATTACCTCTTATTACACCAAGATGAAACTACATACTTTGTTTACTCAAAAGCTTGGATTCCACTTGCTATCGGGGCTGCCTTGAATGCTCAATTCTCTGCATTGATGAAACAAATGAGCGTAAGCATATAGCTTAGTGAGGATCGCTAAAAAAAAACATTCATCAATGCATCTACGGAACCGGAAATATCATCAATTGTCATTTCATGCCTTTTCTTAAAACATGCTTTAGAAGCATCAATGCACTTTTTAAACCACATGTTCATAGTAACAACAAAATAACAACAAATAATCTTTTGCTCATGCTTAACCAAGCATCACATGCAGTCTAGCATAAACCAGAAGTATCTCATGCTTAAATCATTAATCAACAACATTATATTGGCATGCAAGTGATCCATTCTCAAATCATACCAAAATCAACACAAATGACACAATCGGATACGCAGATTACAAGCGTTGTTGCACACACTTCATGCACACTACTGGACTACACAAGGCTCACACACGATAACAATCCTCCATCGTTGTGACACCTGTGGTGGAGTATAACGGTACAATCACAACCCCTCAACACCACTCATTGGTAGTTGTATAACTCCACTAACGAGAGCACGAGACACTTAACACAAGATCCACACACAGGATTAACATCCACCGTTGTGATCTTAACCTCAATCATTAGGGTACTTGGATGGAGTATACGGGACAATCGAAACCCCTCGACATAAAAAGGCGACTTTATACACGGTGCACCCAATCCTATAGCCGGCTAAATATATCTGATTAAAGTAATGAAAAACCATTTTCATCACTTGCTAATATAATCATTTAACATCAATATTCCACTGTTTTACAAGCATAAACATAATGTCATTTTCACAAGCATAAACATGCTTAATATCAAATGTACAAATCACATAAATCCAAGGATCAATTACCATGTGCATCCTTAACAAAATGACATTAAAAACAAGCAACCTCAATGCTCTAAAACATGCTTTAAAACAGTAAATAAATCATATTCAACTCAAGTGCATTTTCAACAAAACATAGCACATTTTCAAGAGAGACTTTCGAATCACTTACTCTTGAGCTTAGCAAAGTGTTTCAAACTTACACTAAGCTCCCAAGACCACGCTCAAAGCGTTACAAAGCTGGAAAATCCATTTCCAGTCACTGATATGCGAAGCCTTGCTCATCGACACGAAAATTACTCTTCCGAAGCCTCGAAAAATGTCCCATTTGCTCCCGGATCAAGATCCCCTATTTTTACAACATCAAAACAGAGATCTAAATGCATTAAAATGCATTTCAACACCAGCAACCAATCACAAACTCGTTGCTCACCCAAACTACACCAATTTACCCATCCGAAACAACCGAAAACTCAATCGATTTCTTCCTAAACCAAGCCTAGCCAACATATATCACCTCCAATCAATTATAAACATCAAAACACATCTGAAAACAACCTAAACCCTTCCTTATACCTCCAGCAAGCATTACTTCATCATTTCACTTAAAAAACCCACTTTAAACCATCAAGAAACTCAAGGATCTAAAGGATTTCGGGTTCTATATCAACAAAACCTCTTTTCAACATATTAATCAACACAAAACTCAATTAAAATCAATCCAACGATCTTGAGAATTTCAAGAAAGAACCTAGATTGAAGGTTCAGAATGGGATTTACCTCCAATCCTTGATTTCCTCAATGAATGACAAGTTTTCCTTAGCAAAAATCTTAAAGAACTTGAAGGAACTCTTGAAATTTGTTTAGAAAATAACGAGAGAGTGTTTGGGAGAAAAGAATTCTAGAGAAAATGAGTTAGAATGGTGTTTGGCTGAAAATGAGAAGATGAGGGTAATTACGTCAAATGAAATCTCACTTTTCTTATTTTATGAATCTTAATTAAATAAAACTATTTTATTTAATCACTTAAAAATCCTTTTAAAACACATGTCATATTAAAGAAAGGCTAAATTGCCATAAAACTCCCTGAAGATTCTAAGATTTTGAATCCTCTTTTAAAAATTGCATTTTTCCATAGTTTTGAAACTTTACATTTTGGTCACTACCCAAAATGTATTACTTCCGAAACTCTTTTTGTAAAATTGATTTGACCAACCTCTTAAACATGATTTTAGAAGTTTTTTACCATATTTTTATCCTATCTCGATCCTTGATTTCCATAAATCACCAAACTCGATTCGAATCGTTCCCAACAGGTCCGCTCCGATGTCTAAAACATCTAGGCCCAAAACCAGGGCGTTACATTTAATCATCAATTAACATTTAAAAACAACCTAATCCCATCCACAAATCTCCAACAACACTAGAATCTCAAAACTTCACCAAAACCCCCAAAACTAGCCATCTAAAACTATAGATCCAAACCAATTCGGGATTAATACGATAAAACCTTTATTTTAACATCATTTAACATCCAAATCATAACCAAAATCAATCTCAAGCCATACAAAATAGTAGCAATTCGGAAATCCTTAGAAATCACCTCCGGAAGCTTGATTCATCAATTTTCATCAATTAAATCATAAAACATTGTTAATAATCATATTTAAAGAGCCGAAGACTTGAGAATTTCATTAAAAACCTTTATTAGAGGAGTTAAACAAAATTTACCTCTAACCCTTGCCTATTTCTTCAGTTAACAAGTTTAGATAAGAAATCTTCAAGAATCCTTTGAGTTGAAGGGTAGAATCATCAAGAAAACCATTTGTAAATCAAAGTGAAGTAAGAAGAGGAAAATCTATAGAAGTTTGAGAAAAAAGAAGTGTTTGGCTGATGAAAAAATGAGAGAAAAAGAAGTTACATCAAAAAAGATTTTAGATGATTAAACTCTTTTAATATAAATCTCTTTTTAATAAACACCTTTTTAAAATGGTCATTTAAAGGAAAAAGGCTCATTAAATATATATTAGCTCCATAAAGATTTTAAGTTTCGACCCTCTTTCAAAACAATCATTAAAAACATATTTTACATTTTTACAAAATAGTCACTAAACCGAAATCTTGATCTTCCAAAAGCCATTTTCCAAAATTGACTTTACCAAACCTTTCTACACATTTTTAGAAGATTTTATGAATTTTTCTCATAATTTTATCATATCTCAAACTATGTTTTCCCTGAACTGATCCTGAAAACTCGGATCTCTAGTTTAGGTTCTACTAACTCCGAACCAACGCTAAAAGCTTCTAGGCCCAAAATCGGGGTATTACAACTCTCCCCCACTTAGGAAATTTCGTCCTCGAAATTTTTACCTGGAGGAAAAAGATGAGGAAACTGCTTCTTCATGTCATCATTTCTTTCCCACGTGGCTTCCTCGACACCACAATGTCGCCAAAAGACCTTGACCAACTCAATGGTCTTACCACGAAGAACATTGTTGTCCGAATCCAAGATCTCAACTGGTTCTTCATCATAGGACAAATCCAGATTCAACTCAATCTCTTCAACAGGCATAACATGAGATGGATCAGATCTATACTTACGAAGCATGGATACATGGAAAACATCATGTATCTTCTCTAACTCGAAAGGCAACCTAAACCTATAAGTAACAGGTCCAACACATTCTAGCACCTCATACGGTCCAATAAACCTTGAACTCAACTTGCCTTTCCGACCAAACCTCATTACCTTCTTTCAAGGTGAAACCTTCAAGAACACTTTATCTCCCATAGCATACTCAATCTCCTTACGCTACAAATCCGCGTAAGACTTTTGTCGATCTGAAGCCGCTTTCAAACTCTCACTAATGAGTTTCACTTTTTCCATAGTGCCCTTAAGCACATTAGGAAAAGAAACTAACTTTTGTCCTGCTTCCGCCCATCAAAGAGGCGTTCTACACTTCCTTCCATACAAGGCCTCATAGGGAGCCATTTTAATACTCGTTTGATAACTTTTATTGTAAGCAAATTCCATTAAGCGCAACTGTTTCTCCCAAGAACATTGGAAATCAATGATGCAACATCTCAACATGTCTTCCAACACCTGGATACGATGTACTAAAATTCAACCGCGTACCCAACACTTGATGGAGACACTCCAAAAACCTCGCTGTGAAACACTGATCTCGATCCGAAACAATGGACTTAGGAACACCAAGAATTGTACACACTTCATAAAGCGATCAACAATCACCCAAATCTAATTTTTCTTGGACGGTGTCAAAGGCAAACCCGTCACAAAATCCATATCGATTCTCTCTCATTTCCATTCTGGAATCTTCAAAGGTTGCAACAATCAAAAAGGAAATTGATGTTCAGCTTTTGTTGACAAACCATGAACTTGCTAACAAAATTAGCAACGTCTCTTTTCAAACCAACCCAATAGTACTCATCCTTCAACCCACGATACATCTTCGTACTTCCAGGATGAATAGCAAAAGGGCTACAATGTGCTTCAGTCAAAATAGTTCGCCTCAACTCAACATTCTCCGGCACAACTATTCGACTCTTAAAACACAAATCACCATCATCATTGAAACAAACGTCCCTTGGATTTCCTTCCGCAATATCCTAAACATGTGGTACCAACAAATCATCTAACAATTATTTCTCCTTAATCAACTCCACCAACGAGGGTTTCACTTGCAATTCAGCCACTAAACCACCATCGCACGATACACTCAACCGAGCAAACATCGCCCTTAACTCCACAGCCACCTTCCTACTCAAGGCATCAGCTACAACATTAGCCTTCCCTAGATGGTACTCGACCATCAAGTCATAATCTTTAAGAAACTAAAGCCACCTTCGTTTCCTAAGATTCAACTCCTTCTGTGACATCAAGTACTTCAAACATTTGTGGTCTGTGTACACTGTACACTTTTCACCATAAAGGTAATGCCTCCAGATTTTCAAGGCAAACACCACTGTAGCTAACTCAATGTCATGTGTAGGATGATTACACTCGTGCACCTTCAATTGTCGAGATGCATAAGCTACCACCCAACCCTCTTGCATCAACACACATCCTAACCCAACATAGGATGCATCACTATAAACCACAAACTCTTTTCCCGATTCAGGTTGAATCAAGATAGGAGCTTGCGTCAACGCTTCCTTCAACTTCTCGAAAGCTTGTTGTTGAACCTTCGTTCACTCAAACCTAACATCCTTTTGTAACAACTTTGTCAAAGAAGCAACAATCTTTGAAAACCCATCCACGAACCTACGGTAGTATCCCGCTAAACCAAGGAAACTACGCACCTCATTAACTGACTTAGGTGACATCAAATTCATCACCACTTCAACCTTTTGAGGATCAACTCTGTAACACCCCAAAATCTGGTCTAGTCAGAATTGGGTTTCGGTGATAGGAAATCTTTCATCGATTAAGTCTAAATATTGTATCGGTTTGTTAATTAGTTGATATTGGATTCTAATTGAGTTAAATTATTATCGATGGACCCTATTGAACAATATCGAAACGTAATACGTGACTAAATTGAATAAATTGCAAGATTGGGGACAAAATCATAGTATAGTAGGAGTTGAGGGACTAATCTTGCGATTAGCCCTTTTTCATTAAAATTTCTATACGTGGGAAAGTCTGGAGAGCTCCCTTCATTGGAAGGAAAGCTATTCAAATTAAAAAGCTAAATGAATAGCTAAATTGAAGTCTTGCCGAGGCTTAAGAAAGAAAGCACCTCCCAAAATTCTCCATCTTCATCATATTCCTCTAAGCACACACCTCCATTGAAGAGAAACTGAAGCTTAGTTTTCTTTGATTTATTGATATCGAATCATTGCCATCAATTAGGTAAGCTATTTTCCTCAATCAATCACTAGATTCCATGGATGTATTAAGCTTAATCTCAAGCTAGGGTTTTGACCATCCATGGATAATCCATCGTTGTTGTTTATATAGAAGTCGGATATCGATTTTGATATCGTTATTGCAAATACGATATCATAATCTTGTTTTTAACGTACTCCCATTGATTTTCTAGCTCAAGAAGAGGAGAGAGAGGTTTCGCCATCTCCATCAAAAGCTAGGAACAAAGAAGTGGTCTTCCAAGAGCCGTAAGAGTGTCAGATATCAAGGTGAGTATAGTCAGAGTCTCGGGAATATGTGTGGAGCTTTCTGAAATTTATTATTGTTGATTTCAGATTTATAGCTAACATTTCTTTTAAGGAAGTTTCATCGGAGTGATAATCGGAACTATTGGTAAGCACCGATAAGTTTGGTAATGAACATCGGACATAGTCATTGTTATCGATATAACTATTGTTATTGAAAAATTGTAAATGAACCATCGAATAATGACATTGACATTGAAATTATGAAATATTTATATTGAGATATGTTCCCTAGTAATGACTTTAAAGGCATTGGTTATTGGAGTTATTATTGATTATGGAAATATGGATATTGATATTGAAACCTTGGATTTGGACGGACATTGGATACAATTGGCATGCCATAGAATACATGAGCTCAGTGTATGTGTGGACTACGGTCCTAAGGCTACGACCTATATTGATTTGTTGAGGCGGAGGGATGTGTTTTTCCATTGGTCATATTGGTAAGGCGGAGTGTAACGCCCCGGTTTTGGGCTCAGAAGTTTTGGGTGTTGACCGGTTCGGTCAAAGTGCTGATCGAATATAAAAGAGTGAATTTAGGAAAGCCTAGTTCGGGTTGCATTAAAAATATGGAAAAATGTTATAAAATCATCTTTTAATATATATAAGTGAACTGTGAAATCAATTTTGGAAAATGGGGTTCGGGAAGTTGACATTTTGGCTAGTGACCAAAATGTAATTTTTGAAAGTTGCGGGACAGTTTTATAAAGGATTGAAACTTTGAATCTTTAAGGAGCTATTATTCCAAAAAGGATTTCTCCAGATTTTTCTAAGATATTTTATGACTCAAATCTGATTTTAAAGATTTAGAAAAGGAGGGAAAATCATTTGCAACTAAATTTCCAACTAATTTTCCATTTTCTCTCAAATTCTCTTTTCTCTCATTTTCTCTCAACCCAAACAAGATTCTCCAGATTTCTTTCTTTGATTTTAACATCTTAATTTCTCATTTCAATTCTCATTTGATTCCTAATCATCTCATCATCAAAACCTTTCAATTTACAAGTTGATTCATCAAGCTTTTTGGCTCTAAAATGGAGAAATTCAAGTTTGGAGGTAAGAACGTCCTTCTCCTCTAAACTATCAGTTCTTTACTGAAATTCCTAAGTTCTCAATCCTTGATTTATGTTTTATTAAAGGCTTTTCAATTGAGATCTTGATTTTTGGCTAAAATGCAAGATTTGGTGATTTTGGTGAAAATTTCGTGTGATCTGTTTAAGCAGGGTTTTGAGTTGTTAAATTGATGTTAAATGAATGCTAAAATGATTAGAAGTTGAGGTTTAATCAATGCAATCCCGGATAGGTTGAATTTCCTAAGTTTGGCTTGAGTTTTTGGTTGTTTTTGGAGTGTTTTTGGTGATCTGTTATACCTGGAGGTATAAGGACGTGGTTGTGATCATTTTGCATGTTATTTGATGTATAAAAATGGTTAGAAGTGATGGATCTTGTCTGGGTTAAGTTTTGAAAGTGTTTGGCGGTGATTTCGGTTGTGTTTGGTAGCCAAATTGTTAGATTTGTGATGAGCAGCGAGTTGTGTTGATGTTGCTGGTGTTTTAATGCATAAGGATGCATTAATGTTCTGTTTTTGTGTGCTTGAAACAAGGGAGGTTGATCCTTGAGCTTTGGAGGTGTTTTTGGAAGGTTTCGGAAGCTTGGAAAGCTTGTTGGCTAGGCTTGTTTGGTAATCGGTGAGTGAAGTTGGGATTTCAGCTTTTGAAATAAGGTTTGAAGGTTTTTGGGAGCTTAGTTTAAGTCTAAACAACTTTGCTAAGCTCAAGAGTAAGTGGATGGGTTTTTGCTCTTGGATTGTGTATGTTTTGGCTTTAAAAATCAAAAGTGGTTGATGATTGATATGCATGTGATTTGCATGGTTAAATTCTGTTTTATAAGCATGTTTTAGCATGGTTTAATGCTGGTTTTGAAAGTCAATTGAAAAGGATGCTCAAGGTAAGAGATCCTTGGTTTAGTGCATTGAAAATGTGGTTTTGATGCATAGTGTTGCATGTTGTTCATTGGCTTTGTATGATGCTTAAAAACAGTGAGTTGATGATGATTAATGATGATAATTGTACCTTTTGCATATTGTTTATGCATGTGAATCATTGAGCTAATGATGTGATGGCCTTGCATTATGTTTATGCATGTGGAACATTGGATATTATGGTAAGATGGTTATGTTGGCAAGAGATGTGAATGGTTCTTGGTTCGTTGATCGGGTATAATTAGCCGGCTATAGGATTGGGTGCACCGTGAATAAAGTCGCCTTGGAGTTGGAGTGGTCAAGTGTGGACCGGATAAGCTCCCTTCAAGTATTCCTAACGAGATGAGGTCATAGTGGAGGTTGTTGCCCACGGTAGGACCTTGGTTATTTGAGGTCATAATGGAGGTGTTGCCCATTCGAGGACCTTGGTTGAGCAAAGGTTATATGGTGGTTAAAAGTCCTTATGTGAGAACCTTGTACTTGTTAAGATCACAATGGCAATGGTTAAGTCCATGTGTGGATCTTGTGTGTGATGTCCCGGATCTCGTTAGATGATGTCTACAACTACCAATCGGTTATGCAAAGGTTGTATGGTGGTTGAAAGTCTATACGGGAAGACCTTGTGCATGTCAAGGGTGTATGGCGGTTGAAAGTCCATACATGGTAACCTTGAGGAAAAGCTAAGGTTGTATGGTGTTTAAAGTCCATACATGGGAACCTTAGGTTGTTAAGGTCAAATGGAGGTTGTTGCCCATTTGGAAGACCTTGGATTGGGTAGTGTGTAGGAAGCGTTGGGACACGCTTGTAATCCGCGTATCCGATCGGGTTGTAAGTTGGAAAGTGATTATGGTTGATCTCTTGGAAGCCAATATAATGTTCTTGATCATGTTGAGCATGGGATTGCTTGAAATGATGCATAGTTGCATGTGAAGCATGAGATTGCTTGAAATGATGCATAGTTGCATGTGAAGCATGAGATGCTTGAATTGATGCATGTTTGCATGAGAAGCATGGGATGCTTGGTAAGATGCATTGTTGCATGAAATGTGTATGATGCTAGTGAAAGCATGTTACTTGTATGTTGAACAAGTGTTGGTTATCATTTGATAAATGATGCATGAGCGCATGGATTACCTATGTTGCATTGGAGTCATGTATGACTTGTTGTTAAAGGCATGTGATGATAATGATATGGTTTTATGTTGCCTTGATTAAATGCATGAAATGGTTTGTTTGAACTATGGTTTTAAATGGTTTCTTGCTTGATGTGGTTTTCAAGTTAAAGAAAGGTATGTTGCAAGATGGAAGTGTTTTCCATGGTTTTATTTTAAGCTTGGCATACGGTGTTTATGCATGAATTGAGCTTGATGTTGAATAGAGTTTTCAAACATGGTTTTGGAAAGCAAATCGGGTTGGTTTTAAAGTGTTTTAAGGACCCGCTGCATTGATGGTGTTTTGGTTTTGAGCATTCCTCACTAAGCATTATGTGCTTACGCTCCTTTTTGTCCATCAATGCAGAGTCTTGAAGTTTGGGCAGCAAGGAGCAAGGGATTCAAGGTGGACTCCAATGGAGATGTATGTCTCGGTGAATAGCTATAGTTAATAAGGGCAATGGGGTAGAATCTCTCGGGTTTATGTGTATGTGATCGTTATGTTGATCATGAGTGTTTAAATGCTGTTGTTAATGATGTTGAATCCTGAATTGGCTTATTTGAGGTTGCTTTGGAAGCTTTGTGCTTGAATTGATTGCTTGAGTAGGAAGCATGCCTATAGATTTGGGGTTTTCATATGTGATGGTTATATGTTGAATTGTTGATGCAAGTATGTTTCTTTTATGTTGAATTGCATGTTGGCAAAGTTTGGTGGCTTTTGGAGCATTTTTGAATGATCAATTGTGTGTTTAAATGAGCAAAATGCAACATTCTGGGCTAGGCGTTTCGAAACAGGTAACACTGTTTCGGAACGGGTGCCCTGCATGAACCCAGGCGTCCGAAACGGGTGCCACCGTTCCGAAACGGAATGTATTCTGCCAGACCCCCGTTGCGGAACGCGTTGCGGAACGGCCCGTGTTTCAGAACGGGCTTGGCCTGTTTCGGAACGGGTGACCGTTGGGGGCTGACATGGGCGGTTAAATGTTTCAAAATGTTTGCATTTTGGTCCTGAATCTTGTTTGTGCAATTGTATGAGTTCGGGATGTCCGTTTGAGCTGAAATTTGGCAGAGAAGCATGAAACATGATTAATTTTAAGTTGGTAACTTAAAATCTGGCTAAGTCCTTAAAGTTTTCAGAAATTACAATTTGGTCCCTAAAGTTGTAATTTGTTCAATTGGGTCCCTGTTTGATCTCTGATGTTTGTGATCTTTGAGCATGGTGTTGTGTGATCATATCTAAGGTTAATGTGCATCTAGATAAGATTAAAAAGGAAAAAAAAGGGTCGTTAATCAAGGTTGACTTTCGGGTTGACTTTGGTTTTCCCCGTGTAATCTTCGTAGTTCGGGCCAACCGTCCAGGCCGGGCTACGGGGGTTACATTTGGTGGTATCAGAGCTGAGTTGCGAAGGTTGGGGAAAACGGTAAGTTGTTGTGGTAAGTGTGCTTGATTTTTATCATGTTGTGTGGTTGAAAGCTGGTTGAAGGATGTGTTTCTGAGTATGCTGTTGATGTTTTGAGCATGTTGCTGATGTATGCAAGCATGATTTGTGGTTATGAATCTTGGTTGAGATCATGTGGATATGTGTTGATGTTATGAGCTGATGCTATGCATGATGAATGTGTTTTGAGCATGTTATGTTGCTAATGTGCTGGTGCTGTTGGATGTTGTTTGGTGTAAGCATGATCAAGGTATGTTGTTGATATGCTTGATGTTGTGATATTCATGATGTGTTGACTGTTATGTCATGTAAAGGGGGAGGATTCGGGATACCCATTGCCTTATTAATATAGCTATTGTGTTATTTTGAGTTGGAGTTTGAATCCTTGCTTAATGCTGGTCTAACAGGTTTTGTTTGTTTGTTGTGATTGTATGTTGTTTGTTGTTAGTGGTATGGCAAAGATGATGAAAGAGTGGAGGATGAGTGAGATGGTGGCTGCCTTGGGGCAGGTTGATAAGTCAAAGGATTCACCCTTTTGTAAAGGTGTTTTGTCTCAGTCTTCTGTGACTGAAGTTGAGATGGTAAGGCAAGGGAAGGAAGCTGGTTCCGGGATGGAAAGTTCTTTGTCTGTTGTTCATGAGGTGTTGGAAACATCTCAGGCTACGGTTGAGGTAGAATCAGTGGATGTGCTGGCTAAATGTGTGGGTTTGCCGAAGCAGCATTTGCTTGATTTGGGTGCTGAGGAGTACCATGGTTCTTCCCCGGAGATGTTTGAGGCCTGGTTGGCCAAGGTAGTTCTGAATTTGGATCAGGAAGGCTGTGATTATGCCTGTAAGCTGGGGAGTGTTGTTTCTCTGATGCTGGAGGATGTTTGTTCTTGGTGGACATCTGTGGCTGTGGCGTCACATATCCTTGATATTGATTGGGATTTCTTCGTATCTGCTTTCTATGAAAGGTATCTTGGAAGGGAATTTCCAAGGGTTGAGCAAGGTGCGGCTAATGCTGCTGGTGAGCGAGTGTTGCTTGAGCAAGGAGTAGAAGCTCAGTCATCTGTTTGTGACCGTTGTAAAAGGCAACATGTTGGAAATTGTTGGGGCGCAGGTGTTTGTTGGAATTGTGGTTCCAAGTTGCATGTTAAGCGTGATTGTCCTCATGGAGTGAAGTCAGCTTTGATGTTGGCTAAGGGATCTTTGAAAGGTCGTGAGCGCGGCCGAAGCGAGGTTCAGAAGTGGCATAAAAATCAGAAAGTTGTGAAAAGTTTGGGAAATGAAGTTTGCTGGAAGTGTGGGTCTGCTGGACACATGAAGCGTGATTGCTTGATGTTGGCGCGGAACAACCAAGGTTCCTTATCGCAAGGAGTTGGTGGTGACCCTGGTGTGTTAGTTGGTGCTGCAGTGGTGCGACCGAAGGATGTTGGTTCCGCAAGGAAGAGAGCTCGTTCGATGAAGCTTCAGGGTGGTGTTGTGTTTTCAGGTAACCTTGTTAAGTGATCTTTGCTTTAGTTGCTTAGTTTGGTTTCTGTTGGTTTTTCCTTGTGTAGTAAGTTTAGTCTTGTTGCTAGCATGTTTGGGGTAATGGTAGTTGTGGTTTGGTAATATCTTGGGTGTGAAGAAGGCTTGGGTAAGTATCTTGTGGTTAATGGTTGTTGGTATGATGGAGTTAGTTAAGTTAAAGATGAGTAAGGAGGTTGTTCTTAGACATATTTTGAGGATGTTATTGGAGGGTGTGAACTGGCATTCATGCACAGTTAAAATCATTGTTATATTCTATATTATATATGTTGGTCCATGCATACATGTGGCATAACATTAGAGGTTTTTGCATACATGTACATCAGACATTGATAGGGCATGTAGGTGATCATGCATACGATGTTCACGCTCGCTAATAACTAATCAAATCTGTTGGTGTTGTGGTTGGATTAGGTGGGATGATGGTTTTTAGAGGTTGTTGGTGCTGAGTGGGAGTTAGAAGTGCTGGAGTTTGGTAAGCTAGTTGCTAGTGATAGTGAGAGTGGAATGACTTGTTGGTAGAAGGATAGTGTTTGATGCTCTGAGAGTTTAGTGGTTTGGTGGTGAAGGGTATCTGTTTGAGGTTAGTATCTGCTAAGTGGTTTGTTTAGTTTAAAGGAAGTGGTAGTTCCTTGGTGTTAAGTGTTGTTGCAGCTGAGGTTGTTTAGCTTTTAAGTTGTTGTGAAAGGGTTGTGTTGGTTCTTAGCAATCTTTGAGGAGATCAGAGGCTGTTATGTGTGTTTTGGTTCAGTGATGTTCTGGTAATGCAAGTGTTTTGGTTGAAGTTTGTTATGAAGGGCTGTGAAAGATCGAAGGTTTTTGTTGGTTGTTTGGGTTCTTGTGAGCAGTGGTTGGCTAGTTGTGGTTAAGAAAGTTCTGTTAGAAGTCTGTTGATGGTATGTAGAACGGCTGAAGGTTTCAAGTTGGGTTTGAGATGTAATTTTTGGTATTTGGGTGAGTAGTCCTGGTGAGCTGTTATGGTAATGTTTTTAGCGGATGTGAAGGATTGTCAGCTTCGTTGATGAGCTTATGTAAACAGTTGATGTTTAAGGATTTCTGCTTGTTGGGAAAATCTTTGGAAAGGTTTGGGAATCGCAAGAGTTTTAGAGGCTGAGAGGTTGCCTAGCGGCTAAGTTGGTTTGGTTGCTGTTTCTGTGAAAATCAGTTATGAAAGTTATGTGCTACAGTGTTGTCTGCTGTAAGAGCTGAAGTTCTTCAGGTTGATGTTGGGATTGTGAATAGTCTGGTTTTGTGGAAGATTAAGTCGTGGTTACCTTTGGGAGTTTGGTTTGTGAACAGTGAGTGGTGGAGGTTTTGTGTGGAATGTGATCAGTGGTGTTGGTTGAGGCTTTTGTGTCGCCTTGTGTGTTGTTTTGAGAAGTTTGTTGTTCTCTTTTGCCGGTTGAAATTTCGAGGACGAAATTTCCTAAGGGGGGGAGAGTTGTAACGCCCCGGTTTTGGGCTCAGAAGTTTTGGGTGTTGACCGGTTCGGTCAAAGTGCTGATCGAATATAAAAGAGTGAATTTAGGAAAGCCTAGTTCGGGTTGCATTAAAAATATGGAAAAATGTTCTAAAATCATCTTTTAATATATATAAGTGAACTGTGAAATCAATTTTGGAAAATGGGGTTCGGGAAGTTGACATTTTGGCTAGTGACCAAAATGTAATTTTTGAAAGTTGCGGGACAGTTTTATAAAGGATTGAAACTTTGAATCTTTAAGGAGCTATTATTCCAAAAAGGATTTCTCCAGATTTTTCTAAGATATTTTATGACTCAAATCTGATTTTAAAGATTTAGAAAAGGAGGGAAAATCATTTGCAACTAAATTTCCAACTAATTTTCCATTTTCTCTCAAATTCTCTTTTCTCTCATTTTCTCTCAACCCAAACAAGATTCTCCAGATTTCTTTCTTTGATTTTAACATCTTAATTTCTCATTTCAATTCTCATTTGATTCCTAATCATCTCATCATCAAAACCTTTCAATTTACAAGTTGATTCATCAAGCTTTTTGGCTCTAAAATGGAGAAATTCAAGTTTGAAGGTAAGAACGTCCTTCTCCTCTAAACTATCAGTTCTTTACTGAAATTCCTAAGTTCTCAATCCTTGATTTATGTTTTATTAAAGGCTTTTCAATTGAGATCTTGATTTTTGGCTAAAATGCAAGATTTGGTGATTTTGGTGAAAATTTCGTGTGATCTGTTTAAGCAGGGTTTTGAGTTGTTAAATTGATGTTAAATGAATGCTAAAATGATTAGAAGTTGAGGTTTAATCAATGCAATCCCGGATAGGTTGAATTTCCTAAGTTTGGCTTGAGTTTTTGGTTGTTTTTGGAGTGTTTTTGGTGATCTGTTATACCTGGAGGTATAAGGACGTGGTTGTGATCATTTTGCATGTTATTTGATGTATAAAAATGGTTAGAAGTGATGGATCTTGGCTGGGTTATGTTTTGAAAGTGTTTGGAGGTGATTTCGGTTGTGTTTGGTAGCCAAATTGTTAGATTTGTGATGAGCAGCGAGTTGTGTTGATGTTGCTGGTGTTTTAATGCATAAGGATGCATTAATGTTCTGTTTTTGTGTGCTTGAAACAGGGGAGGTTGATCCTTGAGCTTTGGAGGTGTTTTTGGAAGGTTTCGGAAGCTTGGAAAGCTTGTTGGCTAGGCTTGTTTGGTAATCGGTGAGTGAAGTTGGGATTTCAGCTTTTGAAATAAGGTTTGAAGGTTTTTGGGAGCTTAGTTTAAGTCTAAACAACTTTGCTAAGCTCAAGAGTAAGTGGATGGGTTTTTGCTCTTGGATTGTGTATGTTTTGGCTTTAAAAATCAAAAGTGGTTGATGATTGATATGCATGTGATTTGCATGGTTAAATTCTGTTTTATAAGCATGTTTTAGCATGGTTTAATGCTGGTTTTGAAAGTCAATTGAAAAGGATGCTCAAGGTAAGAGATCCTTGGTTTAGTGCATTGAAAATGTGGTTTTGATGCATAGTGTTGCATGTTGTTCATTGGCTTTGTATGATGCTTAAAAACAGTGAGTTGATGATGATTAATGATGATAATTGTACCTTTTGCATATTGTTTATGCATGTGAATCATTGAGCTAATGATGTGATGGCCTTGCATTATGTTTATGCATGTGGAACATTGGATATTATGGTAAGATGGTTATGTTGGCAAGAGATGTGAATGGTTCTTGGTTCGTTGATCGGGTATAATTAGCCGGCTATAGGATTGGGTGCACCGTGAATAAAGTCGCCTTGGAGTTGGAGTGGTCAAGTGTGGACCGGATAAGCTCCCTTCAAGTATTCCTAACGAGATGAGGTCATAGTGGAGGTTGTTGCCCACGGTAGGACCTTGGTTATTTGAGGTCATAATGGAGGTGTTGCCCATTCGAGGACCTTGGTTGAGCAAAGGTTATATGGTGGTTAAAAGTCCTTATGTGAGAACCTTGTACTTGTTAAGATCACAATGGCAATGGTTAAGTCCATGTGTGGATCTTGTGTGTGATGTCCCGGATCTCGTTAGATGATGTCTACAACTACCAATCGGTTATGCAAAGGTTGTATGGTGGTTGAAAGTCCATACGGGAAGACCTTGTGCATGTCAAGGGTGTATGGCGGTTGAAAGTCCATACATGGTAACCTTGAGGAAAAGCTAAGGTTGTATGGTGTTTAAAGTCCATACATGGGAACCTTAGGTTGTTAAGGTCAAATGGAGGTTGTTGCCCATTTGGAAGACCTTGGATTGGGTAGTGTGTAGGAAGCGTTGGGACACGCTTGTAATCCGCGTATCCGATCGGGTTGTAAGTTGGAAAGTGATTATGGTTGATCTCTTGGAAGCCAATATAATGTTCTTGATCATGTTGAGCATGGGATTGCTTGAAATGATGCATAGTTGCATGTGAAGCATGAGATTGCTTGAAATGATGCATAGTTGCATGTGAAGCATGAGATGCTTGAATTGATGCATGTTTGCATGAGAAGCATGGGATGCTTGGTAAGATGCATTGTTGCATGAAATGTGTATGATGCTAGTGAAAGCATGTTACTTGTATGTTGAACAAGTGTTGGTTATCATTTGATAAATGATGCATGAGCGCATGGATTACCTATGTTGCATTGGAGTCATGTATGACTTGTTGTTAAAGGCATGTGATGATAATGATATGGTTTTATGTTGCCTTGATTAAATGCATGAAATGGTTTGTTTGAACTATGGTTTTAAATGGTTTCTTGCTTGATGTGGTTTTCAAGTTAAAGAAAGGTATGTTGCAAGATGGAAGTGTTTTCCATGGTTTTATTTTAAGCTTGGCATACGGTGTTTATGCATGAATTGAGCTTGATGTTGAATAGAGTTTTCAAACATGGTTTTGGAAAGCAAATCGGGTTGGTTTTAAAGTGTTTTAAGGACCCGCTGCATTGATGGTGTTTTGGTTTTGAGCATTCCTCACTAAGCATTATGTGCTTACGCTCCTTTTTGTCCATCAATGCAGAGTCTTGAAGTTTGGGCAGCAAGGAGCAAGGGATTCAAGGTGGACTCCAATGGAGATGTATGTCTCGGTGAATAGCTATAGTTAATAAGGGCAATGGGGTAGAATCTCTCGGGTTTATGTGTATGTGATCGTTATGTTGATCATGAATGTTTAAATGCTGTTGTTAATGATGTTGAATCATGAATTGGCTTATTTGAGGTTGCTTTGGAAGCTTTGTGCTTGAATTGATTGCTTGAGTAGGAAGCATGCCTATAGATTTGGGGTTTTCATATGTGATGGTTATATGTTGAATTGTTGATGCAAGTATGTTTCTTTTATGTTGAATTGCATGTTGGCAAAGTTTGGTGGCTTTTGGAGCATTTTTGAATGATCAATTGTGTGTTTAAATGAGCAAAATGCAACATTCTGGGCTAGGCGTTTCGGAACAGGTAACACCGTTTCGGAACGGGTGCCCTGCATGAACCCAGGCGTCCGAAACGGGTGCCACCGTTCCGAAACGGAATGTATTCTGCCAGACCCCCGTTGCGGAACGCGTTGCGGAACGGCCCGTGTTTCGGAACGGGCTTGGCCTGTTTCGGAACGGGTGACCGTTGGGGGCTGACATGGGCGGTTAAATGTTTCAAAATGTTTGCATTTTGGTCCTGAATCTTGTTTGTGCAATTGTATGAGTTCGGGATGTCCGTTTGAGCTGAAATTTGGCAGAGAAGCATGAAACATGATTAATTTTAAGTTGGTAACTTAAAATCTGGCTAAGTCCTTAAAGTTTTCAGAAATTACAATTTGGTCCCTAAAGTTGTAATTTGTTCAATTGGGTCCCTGTTTGATCTCTGATGTTTGTGATCTTTGAGCATGGTGTTGTGTGATCATATCTAAGGTTAATGTGCATCTAGATAAGATTAAAAAGGAAAAAAAAGGGTCGTTAATCAAGGTTGACTTTCGGGTTGACTTTGGTTTTCCCCGTGTAATCTTCGTAGTTCGGGCCAACCGTCCAGGCCGGGCTACGGGGGTTACACGGAGGGACTAGACCATTTAATGATTTTGCGAGGCGTAGGAATTTTCGTATCCACTATCTTGATTCAATCCAAGGGTTAATAATGAATGTGATGTGTAAACATTGCATATTGAAACATGACATTGATGAGCATGAGAATATGTACATACATTATTCATTGATAATTACATTGTTTATTACTACCTCACTAGGAAAAGTTTGCTTGATGTGTCTAATCTCATACATTTCAGGTTAAGGAATCGATCGTCGCGGAAGATCAGATAAGTCGCAGCAAGACAAGTTACTACAAGCCAAAGTAATGTATATTGACCTTATGAACTCCTAGGAAGGCGACAAAGTAGTTGAACTAGTCTTTTGTACCCATTTTGGTATGCTTGTAATGTGTATAAGTTGTAAGGTTACTAAAGGCCCTAAAATGACTTTTGGTAAAGCTAAAACTTGGTAAAAATGGCATGTATGGCTCACATAGGTGAAAATCTAGTAAACGTATTCAAATGATCATGAAATTTGGCATGCTAGTAGTTTATAGCATTGAAGTATTGCATGTAGAGTTTCATTGCATTTGGCATTGTTTGGTAGGTCAATTCGATTAAAACCCAGCAAAAATATGTTATTACAAGTTAGGCCATATCTATACAAGGTAGTGGTGTATCGATACGGTTAAGCATAATTGAACCCAAAGAGCAGGGCATATCAATACGGTTTGAAGTTGTACCGAAACATTTTGCTACTGGAATCCTTTGTTTCGATACGAGTCTAACCTGTATCGAAACGTCTCAAAGTCAAGGTCAATGAATGTCATCCCGTACCGAAACAAGGCTTACTTGTATCGATACGGGGTAAAGAGCAAAGTCAATTCAGGTTTAGTTAAGTTGATTAAAAAGGCATAATCTGGAAGTTTACAATGTTCACAGATTGGTCATTTAATTTAGGATGAATTAATTGGATGAGTAAATGAACTCCAAATTGTATGAAAATTTACAGAGTTGCTAATATTGCATTGAATTTCATTTTAGGATAATCAATTGCATCGAAGGACCACTAATTTATCAGATTTATAGTTTAGTCCCTAAAACTTGTAATAGTTAGGAATTGGTCCTAAATGATTAATTATCGCTTCATAATGGATACATTGGACTAAGATATATGTTCGGTAGAGTTTTATTAGTTTAATATTGATCATATGTCAATTATGAAATGAAATTTTATCGCACTGATCAACATACTATTCATCGGTAACACTCTCCGACCCGGTTCTCGACCAGGATGAGAAGGCGATGTTACATTTGTGGTATCAGAGCTAGAGTTTAGTCGATTCTAGGACTAAACCGAAGCTAATAGCATTGTTATTATGTTACTTTGCCACCTAGGAGTTATATATTGTGTATATTGTGACTTGTCGACTAATCCGATCTTTTGTATAGATATGTCTGAAACTAACGAAGCTCAAATTGACGAGCTTGCCACTGGCTCCTCGACTCATGGCGAGGAGATAAGGGGAGGAAATCCTCTGAATCCACCATATCCGTAGGACCCTCTTGTTCAGAATACTGAGCGTGCAGCAGCTACTGCTCAGGCTGAGTGTTATAAGAACATGGCTGACATGTTCAAACAGTTTATGACTGCAATGAGGGCTGAGCAAGTTATTCAACCCATCGCTCCTGTTGTCCAACATATTCGAGCTCCTATTGATAAGCTATTCTAGTATCGAGCTTATACCTTTACCGGCCAAGATGATGATAATCCTGAAATTGTTGAGTACTGGTTGGACAAAACTCTTCAAATCCTGAATATGCAGTTGCAATGCTCGGACGAGCACAAACTTGAGTGTGCCCTCGCGTTGCTGGTTGACAAGGCACTCCATTGGTGGGAGACTACTACATTGACAGTCTCCGAGGACACTATAACTTGGGAGTTCTTTCATAAGGAATTCCGCAAGAAGTACATCAGTGATTTCTATCTCGCTGAAAGACGAAATAGCTTCCTCCATCTCAAGCAAGGTGGACGGCCAATCGAGCAGTACATCTATGACTTTTGTAAGTACTATATATATGGTGTTGAATACATCAAGAAGAAGGAAGAGAAATGACAGATGTTCATTGTAGGGCTCAATGATGAATTACGTCCTATGTTTACTGCACTGAGCATTATTGATTTCTAAGACCTGGTGAATCGAGTTAAGGCTACCAAAGTTGCATAGAGAGCTCAACGGGCCGGTGGATCTGGTAAATCTGAGAAGAGGTTTAGGGATAATTCTCTACCTCCAAAACGGAACAAGAAAGAGAGATATCAAGGTCCTAAGCAGAATGTCTATCCGCAACCCTCTCGTTTAGAAAATATTGGTAGACCTCAATCTTTGACACATTCCTTTGTTGAAGCAGCCTCCATTGATAGCACCAGAGGTTCGAATCAGAGCAACCCATATCCAATTTGCAATTATTGCCAGAACAAGTCAATGCCGTAAGAAGACTGGGGCTTGTTATTATTGTGGTGAGCAAGGTCACTTCATTCGTGACTGCCCACTAAATGCAACCAAGTCTACAGTTACCCTAACTACTGCCGCCCATCTTGCGCAATCCTTTTGAGGTAAGGGATAAAAGAAAGGATCAACGGAAACCTATAGAAGATCGAGTGGTTCGGGGAAACCATTTAATAAGCAAGATTTTAAGGCCCCTGCCCAAATGTGTCATGTGAGGAGTAGGGAGGAGGAGGACGAACCTGATGTCATTGCAAGTACCAGTGAGTTATATTCACATCCTTTATATGCATTGATTGATCCTGATTCTACTCACTCTTTTATAAGTACCATCATAGTTAAGAAGTATAGCATTTCTTCCGAATCCATAGCGTCGAGAATCTCTATAGCCAATCATTTAAGAGATTGTGTCACCGTAAGGGTAGTGTCCAAGAACTGCCCCTTATTGATTTAAGGGATTCGGTTCCCGACCAATTTGTTTGCTTTACCGATACATGAGTTCAATGTTATTCTGGGTTTGGATTAGCTTAGTGAACATCAAGCCTGGGTAGATTGTTGTAAGAGGAAGTTGTATCTTCGGGGTCTTGGCAAAGAAAGCGTTGTTTTAATGAACGCGAAAAATCCTTCAATGTGTGCTTTGACGTTAGAAGCCAAAGAAGAATCTCATCTACGGGACATTGACCTGTATGTGAATTCCATGATGTCTTCCTTGATGAACTTCCGAGATTATCCCCAACCCGTGAACAGAATTTGGCATTGAGGTGCAACCAGGGTCTGCTCCAGTTTCCATTGCACTATACCGGATGGCAGCCGTGGAGTTAAAAGAGTTGAAAGCCCAAATTTAAGAATGGTTAAGCAAAGGCTTTATTCAACCGAGCTCTTCGCCTTGGGGAGCTCTGACCCTCTTTGTAAAGAAGAAAGATGGCTCCATGCGATTGTGTATTGACTATCGACAATTGAACAAAGTAACCATCAAGAACAAATATCCATTGCCTAGAACAGACGACCGATTCGATCAACTAAAGGATGCCTCTGTGTTTTCTAAGATCGATTTAAGGTCGGGCTATTAATAAATGAGAGTGAAGGAATGTGATGTACCTAAAACAACCTTTCGTACAAGATATGGACACTACGAATTCTTGGTGATGCCCTTTGGGTTAACCAATGCGCCGACAACTTTTACGAATTTGATAAATCGGGTCTTTAGATCGTATCTTGATAAATTTTTAGTGGTGTTTATAGACGACATATTGATCTATTCCAATAATGTTGTGGAACACCGAGATCACCTTCGCATCCTACTTCAAACCTTACGGGAGAAGCAATTGTACGCAAAATTCTCTAAGTGTGAGTTTTGGCTCACCGAAGTTGCTTTCCTTGGACACATTGTATCGACTTCAGGTATTCAGGTGGACCCAAAGAAAATTCAATCCATCATGGATTGGCATCCACCGAAGAACATTGGTGAAGTCAGAAGCTTCCTTGGGCTTGCTGGCTATTATAGAACATTTATAAAACGGTTCTCTATGATAGCCGCTCCTTTGACAAAGTTATTGAGGAAAGAAGCTCCTTTTTTTGGACCGAGGATCAAAAATAGAGTTTTGATCAATTGAAACAAGTTTTGACCCATGCACCAGTCCTAACCCAACCCGAGTACGAAAAGGATTACACAGTTTATAGTGATGCATAGCATCTCGGACTAGGATGTGTATTGATGCAAGAAGGCAAATTCTTCGCTTATGATTCAAGACAACTTGAGCCACACGAAATGAATTACCCTACTCATGACCTTGAGTTGGCTGCAGTTGTCTTTGCATTGAAAATATGGAGACATTATCTCTATGGAGAAAAATGTTACCTCTTCACCGATCATACGAACCTTAAGTACCTATTGACCCAAAAGGAGTTAAATCATCAACAACGAAGGTGGATGGAACTTCTTAATGATTATGACCTTGTCATTGATTATCATCTGGGCAAGGCCAATGTTGTAACTGATGCACTCAATCGCAAACCTTGCCTGGTAAGTATTGACAGTGAATATAGAGTTATATGTATCGAATGACATATTGACTCGTTGTAATATCGCTATCTTGTAGCCCAAACGGGCAATTAATGCTCACTTCTAACTTCGGAAGCATCGTTGTCTTGTAGCTGAACTTCAAGTTCAGTCTACCATCATTTCGCGAATTAAGGTTTTACAAGATCAAGATCTTGAGCTTAAATCCATTGTCTCTAAGTTATCGGATAATCCCGACTTCGGAATTAATTTTAAAGGGCTCTTGTGTTTCCATGACCGGGTTTGTGTACCTAATGATGAATCTCTCCGTACTGATATTCTCTCTAAAGCTCATTCAAGTTCTTTTTTTGTTCACCCCGGGTCTGTGAAGATGTATAAGGACCTTTGTGAACTCTATTGGTGGTCGGGCATGAAGCAAGCCATAGTCGACTACATATCTAAATGTCTCATGTGCCAACGTGTTAAAGCAAAACATTGTTCTCCTACCGGACTATTGCAATCTATCGATCCACCAAATGGAGGTTGGAGAAGAACACTACGGATTTTGTTATTGGTCTACCTTTAACTCCCGCAAAACTTGTTTCCATATGGATCATTGTAGATCATTTCACCAAGTCATCTCATTTCATACCGGTTAGAATGGACTACGGTCTCCCTAAATTAGTTAACTTGTACATCAAGGAAGTTTTCCAACTCCACGGAGTACCCAAGTCTATTATCTTCGATCGAGATCCCCGTTTTGAATCTCAATTTTGGAGAACCTTACAAGGAGCTACGGGCACCATAGTTAATCTTAGCACAACCATTCACCCTCAATCTGACGGCCAGTCAGAAAAGGTAATTCAGGTAATTATCGAAAGACTCGTTCATTTGGACCCTTGAAAATCTGTATTGTTATTGAACCTTCTTATACAGATCTTGGAAGATATGCTTCGAGCATGCATCATCGATTTTAGTGGAACTTGGGAGAAATCCCTAACCCTTGTTGAGTTCGCCTATAATAATAGCTATCAGGCTTCAATCCAAATGGCTCCGTATGAGGCATTGTATGGCAGACAATGTCGAACTCTATTGTGTTGGTCTAAACTTGGTGAAGGTAAGATGTTGGGCACTGATTTACTTCGAGAAACTGAAGAACGGATTACCATTATTCACGACCGCTTGAAAACTGCCTTTGACCGGCATAAGGCCTATGCTGACCTCAAAAGAAGAGATATTGAATATGAAATTGGTGAAAAGACTTTTCGTAAAGTGTCACCGTGGAAGAAGGTTTTGAGATTTTGCAAGAAGGGAAAATTAAGTCCTCGATTCATTGGACCCTTTGAAGTCATTGAAAGAGTTGGCCCCGTGGCATATCAATTATCATTACCCTCTGAATTGAGTAAAATCCATGATGTTTTTCATGTATCGATGTGTAACCCCCTCGACCCGGCCTAGCCGATGGACCGAACAAAATGAGTTACACGGGGAATATTAAAGTAAACCGAGAAGGTTTACCTCAATAAACAACCTTTTTTCTTCTTATTTTGTCTAGATACAATTTAGATTCCTAAGTGATCACTCAAAGCAGCGGATTAAACGACATCTCGATCGCGTCTCGATTAATACTAATTTCAATTTTAGGGACCATTTCTTAAAAACAACATTTTGTAAGGACCATTGCAAAATTTGAATTACCAATCCTTAATTAAGCTCATTGCATGCTTCTATATAAAAACTAAGCTTAAAATAACCATTGGAACTCATTTAATTGTATACATGACAAACATTGACCAAAATGCAAAGAATCAGGAACTCAGAATATTCCAAAAACTAAATTGACAACCACCTGTTTCACAACAGTGGGCCCCGTATCAGAACGGTCGTATCAAAACATTGTTGATCGTTTCGAAACGCAGGTTCGTTTCAAAACATTCTAAGACTCGCTTCGGAACAGGCCTTCACAAAGCCAAAACGTACTGAAACAGGCCTTCACAGAGGCAAAATGTACCAAAACATGCCTCCCCGTTTCAAAACCCCAAGGCAATCTCAGGCCCCCGTTTCGAAACAAGCAAGGGTGTTTCGAAACACCTGGACCTGCAAAGTTCGAATTTGCTTATTTAACTCGATTTTAACCATATGAAACTAATCCGACATGTGACTAAACATACTTGCAACTCAAATACATATTAACAATCAGGAATTCAAGGCACGAATATCTTCATAGCATCATTTTCAATATCAAAGAGACTAAAGGCATGCTTCCTAAAAGAAATAAGCACCAAAAGCTCAAATTTCAAACCAAGCATAAACCAACACTTAAAATGCCTTTTGCATAACCAAAAATGCATACCAAACTTGCACAAAACCTGGAAATACCAAACAACCAACGTCTATAACATTGTACACCCCCATTGCTTTTATTACACTAGTCCGAAACCAAAACTTACCTTCAATCAAAGTCTTCCACCGATCCCTTGCAAGTGCTGCCTCCAAAGCTTAAATTGACTGCATTGATGAACAAAGAGAACATAAGCATACAAGCATAGTTAGGATTGCTCAAAACAAAAATCATCATCAATGCACAAAACCATTTTCCACTCTTTTCAAAACCATCATGCCTCCTTTGAATAACCATGCACTTAACATCAAAATCAGCATGCTAATCACCATGCAACATAAATCACATAATTTCCAGCAATTAAACCATTGCTACACAACCATCAAGCTTTCCAAGCATAAACAACATTATGCTAAGCTTATGGTAAAACATGCATTTTCACAATATGCATCAAACAACATTTCCATAGCATTATAATCCATTATATTGGCTTTCAAGTGATTATCAATAATCCCATTTCTCAAAAACATATCGGATACACGGATTACCATGGGTTGTCCCAGACCCTTCATATACCCTACCAGCATCTCAAGGTCACACACGGGAGCAACCCTCCACCGTTGCAACACCCGTGGTGGAG
The DNA here is from genome assembly GCA_958450335.1 of Hibiscus tridactylites. Lineage (NCBI taxonomy): Eukaryota > Viridiplantae > Streptophyta > Magnoliopsida > Malvales > Malvaceae > Hibiscus > Hibiscus tridactylites. The sequence goes on along the minus strand of OY288267.1, from coordinate 56,660,096 downwards.
TATTCGATACAATCACAACCCCTCAACACCACTCATCGGTATTTGTAAAGCCCACTAATGAGAGACGGGACACACACAAGGTTCGCACCCGGGAGCTACCCTCAACCGTTGCAACCTTAAACAATCCTCAATCGTTAGGGTACTTGGATGGAGTTTTTGGTACAATCACAACCCCTCAACATCGAAGGTGACTTGTTTATAGTGCACTCAATCCTATAGTCGGTTAACTATATCCGATTTCATTTACAAAACACTTTATTCAACATCACTTGCCAATATAATCCACATTACATGCATACCTCCCTATTTTACAAAGCATTCATGATAAGCCATAACTCAAGCATTAAACCATGCTTCAAAACTCATGCATCAACACATGCATCCTTAGACCACATGGCATCATCAAACACATTTTATATACTCCAAAACATGCTTAAAACAATAGGTAAACACATTTAAAACAAGTGCATTCCAAAAATCTCACAATAGCACAATCCGAGAGAGAAATTCACTTTACTTACTTCCGAACTTAGTAAAGCGTTTCAAGCTTTTACTAAGTTTCCAAAACCTTTTCTAAAACATTTCCACGCTGGAAAACCAAGTTCCACTCACCGACTTGCGAAACCATACTAGCCGACGCACTAATCACACGTCCGAAGTCCCCAAAATCACCCCGTTTGCTTTCCGAACACCATCCCCTCTTTTCACACATTAAAAATAGACATTCAATGCATTAAAAATGCATTTAAAACATCAGAATTCAAAAGGAAACTCGCAGCCCTACTCTAAAGCATCGATTCACCCATTCAATACAACCGAAAACTTAATCGATTGATCTCTAACCTCAGCGCAGCCATTACCCAACACATCCAACACATTTCAGGCATAAATCAACATCCAAAAACAACCTAAAATCATCCTTATATCTCCAGCAACTCAGATTCCACATTACATACCAAAAACCCAACTATAACCACCTTAAAAACCAATGATCTCAAGGGTTTATGGATTAATATGATTTAGGCTATATTTCAACATCATAAACCTTCCAAAATTCAATTAAAATTTATCTCAAACAAATCAAATCAACAAAACTCCGAAAATCACATTAAATCCATTTTTCTACCAAGATTTCATCATTTTATCGAATCAATAGCAAAACCTTAATCAAGAACATAGATAAAGAGCCAAATATCTTTGGAAGTTCATTAAAGAACCTTGATTAGAGGGTTAGCATGAATTTTACCTCCAATCCTTGCTTCACTTCTAATTTGGCAAGTTTAGCTTCAAAGAATCTTGAAGAAATTGAGAGAAATCACAAAGATGAAGTTGGAAATCAACAGAGAATTTGAGAGAGAAGAAAATCTAGAATTTGAGAGGAAAATGAATATTGTTTGGATGAAGTGAAATGGTGAGAATGAAAAGATCGTCAAAAATTATTTTACCTAATTAACTAACTTTTTTATCAAATTGATTTAAGCCATTTTAATATTTATTAAACCATTTAAAAATACATGTCAAATTAGAAAAAAGGCTTAATTTCCAATAAGATCCCTAAAGATTCTAAGATTTTGACTCTTTTTAAAAAATACACTTTTTCCTCAACTTTAAAACTTTATATTTTGGTTACTGCCCAAAATGTATACTTTCCAAAACCTGTTTTGCGAAATTGATTTAACCAACCTCTTAAATATCATTTTAGAGGATTTTAGGAATTTTTATCATATTTTCATCCCATCCCGAACCTTGATTTCCCTAAACAACCTTTTAACGATTCGAACAACCGATCACCGGTTCCACCGACCCAACCCGACTCGCAAAACACCTAGGCCCAAAACCAGGGCATTACATCTCTCCCCCCACTTAGGAAATTTCATGCTTGAAATTTTGCCTGAAGGAAAAACATGCAAAAACTGCCTCAACATATTCACCTTGCTTTTCCATATGGCCTCTTCAACTCCTCGGTGTCGCCACAACCCCTTCACAAATTCAAACGTCTTCCCACGAAGAACTTTACTGCAGGAATTAAGAACACCATCCGGGTCCACACCATAGGAAAAATCCAGATTCAACTCTATCTCCTCACCAAGCATAACATGAGATTAAAACAATTTATACATTCGCAACATAGAAACACGAAACGCATCATGGATTCTCTCCAACTCGGGAGGCAACCTCAACCGATAAGCCACATAACCAACTCGCTCCACAACCTCATAAGGTCCAATAAACCTCATACTAAGCTTTCCCTTACGTCCGAACCTTATCACCTTTTTCCAAGGCGATACCTTAAGAAAGACGCGATCTTCAACCGCAAACTTAATTTCCCTACGCTTTAAATATGCGTAAGATTTATGCCGATCCAAAGTAGCCTTCAACCGCTCACATATGATTTTCACCTTCTCAGTTGCTCCCTTAAGCATATCCGGCAAGGAAACCATCCTTTGCCCCGCCTCAGCCCAACAAGAGGCGTTCTAAACTTTCTCCCATGCAAAGCCTCATACAGAGCCATTTGTATACTCGCCTGGAAACTATTATCATAGGAAAACTCAACCAAAGGTAGATGCTTTTCCCCAGAACCTTGGAAATCTATCACACAGCATCGCAACATGTTCTCCAGCACTGGATAACTCGCTCCGAATGTCCATCCGTCTGAGAATGATACGAAGTTCTGAAATTTAAACTTGTAATGTAGAGCGTTTGGGTGTTCTATATTTTTGAGCGCAAGTGCACACTCATATCAAGTTATAGTATATATGATATCGTCTCCCACATGGATTGGACAGCTTGACTCGAATTGTTGTTCCTGCACAAGAAAAGTAAATGCACAAGTAAGATAGTTGTTGAGTAGAAACGTAAAATAAAAAATACAAATAATTAAAAAGGAAGTGATCAGGTTGATAGAGAGGGCAGAGTTATGCTGCTGCTTAGTGTGAAACTGCGTTGAATAGGTCAAGTTGTTTTTCCCTCCCACGATCTGCTGCCTCGACGGGTAATTGCAGATTGAGGCGGCGGCAACTTTCGCTTCCACGTCGGCACTTTGCTCTTGCAAATTTCGATGTTCTGGCAAGTGAGATGGAGAGAAGTCTCGGCGGCAAATCCGACATATACTCAAAGTTCGGTGAAGCAATTCTGAAGTGATCCTACCTATGTCTAGGCTAGGATTATGTTGCTGCGTGATGTAGGCAATACCTAGCAATCTTAGCGTAAACCTAACACAGGCAGTCAACGTTTGGTTGCTCCTTTTAGCCGCTGAAATTCTAACTTATGTCTAAGCTGAATTAGTCAACACCTTTTCATGATGAGACCGTGCTTAATTCTTTCATGAGTTTAACACTGTCATGCCCGACAAATGGATTCTTCAACTGGACTTTTGGAACTAATTAATGGAAGTGAAGCCCATGAATTAAGCAAACTAAGAGTATTTTATTGCAAAAAACAATCTTGAAAACCTAAACAACCGTTCTCACAACTAATTACAACATAACCCAAATCCAAGAGAAATTTAGAACATGTCGGCGGCAAGAAAACCTAAATTATGCCTAAGGAAAACCTAAGTTGTTTTGAATTAGAATTACAATGGGTATATATAGACATTAGCTAGGTCTAGTCCTTGTTGAAGTAGAAGACTTCAAAGTAGCTTTCCACATTAAAAGTGACTTTAAAATCTAACTTCTTTGAGTTGAATGTGGACTTTATCACGTTGCCTTGTTCTGCAAGCAATCTCGAGATTTAGCTTCGGCAACTCTGCTTTCTCATACAGGCGTCAAAAAATTGAGTGGACACCATCAATAGAATCAGAATTTTTTGCTCTACGAATCGCACTCCGGTTCTCCAACTCCATAGTTGGTTGTCTTGGGCGGCACAGTGGGCGGCGGCAGCTATTGTCTCTATCTGGAACTCTATCAGTACAACTCCCTGATTCGCTGTCTCAACATCACATCCTCAGCTTCTCTTTCCCTCTGTCAGCCTCTAGTACCTAAAACCAAAAGTGCACTAAAATATTACCTTTTCTTCACCAAATAAAAGATAATCTACAAAAACATGGCGAAGTAAAGAAATGCTGTAAAATGCAATGCATGGTCCTAATTATGCCTAAGATGTACTAAAAATAGCAATAATATGAGATGGAATTTGCATGAAATATAGAACTTGTGGACACTTTACAAACCCCCAAACTCGAACTATTGCTTGTCCTCAAGCAATGCAACCTAACATACTTGCCGTTATATTAATCAGAAAGAAAACATGTTTTCAACTTGATTTCATGCCTCTAGGCCATGGCACCTATATTAGATTAGTGAAGGGACTTAGTAAGAAAATAACTCAGAATTAATTTCTAATGCCAGTGCAGTGTGTGCAGGACTGTGTACAGGCTGAATATAAAGAATAACTGAATACAAAAAGATGTTGTTATGATATATAAGGCTGTTACCGAGGCAACACAATTAAGCACAATATTTTAATCATGGCGATGAGGGCTTCAGCTTATCACAACTACTCTTCTAGGTCTGAAATTAAGATAGGATCAAACTACAAAACCCCGAACCCATAGAGTAGAGTTATCCCGTGAAGACTTTCATTCAGTCATGCTAATTTTTCCGTCACTTCAAAACTTTCAGATTCATGGACTTTGATAGCAGCGGAGTGTCCTCACACATGATTCTTACTACAGCCTGTTGCGGGCACCTCTAGGGTAAACAACAATGTTTCTTTGTTTTTCTTTCTGATGTCGTGGCAGTGCTGTATTTTTCTGTTTCTCTTTTCTGCCTCAGCGGCTACCTGCAACCATTGTTAGAACTTTGAAAAGAATTCTAAAAACAAGCAGGCAATGTTCATTAGATATTTTCTAACAAATCCAGCAAGTAACAGTAGTGTTTGACAGTTTTGGCAATTTAAAAAAAATCTAAGTCATTTTTCATGCTTTTCCCATATAAGTTCAATTTATTATTGGTACGAAAATAAGTAATCGACTAACTCTCATAGGCACAAGTTATATAATAATTATTTTGTTCCGATTATTACTAAGGCAAGTACAATGCAACATATATGCTACTAAGTATGCATAGACAAAAGATGTGAGAGCTATCCCCCCAAACTCGAGATGGACATTGCCCTCAATGCACAAAATAAAACAAAAAATGAAAACATGTGATAAAGGAAACAGAAAAAATAAAATAAAGAAAATAGAAAGAAAAATAACTAAAAATTGGCTAAGGATTGAGAGGAGGCTTGAGTCTTTGCTTTTGAGGAGGAGGAAGAGGTTGGATGATGAAGCGGTGGCCATCAGATGTCTTGGCGATAAACTTAGCAGGTGAGGCTTTTTCTGTTCGCGGCGGTGGACTCTTTCGGGCGTGGAGCGAGGCTCTTCTTGAGGTTCTGCAGGGGGAGCAGCAGGAATTTCTTCGCTCTCTTCTGACTCTGTCTCGTCATCCACAAGCTCGGCGGCTATGATGTGCCACTTCCTCTTCCTAGTGCCTTCCTCTGTGGGTGACGCTAGAGGGTAAATTTTCATTGGGATTGTTGCCGCTGCTGCTACCATTCTTGTTGCTGGTTACAACGACTACTGCTCAATCTCCTCTGATGAGGAGGTGTTCGCCACTGTCGTTGTTGTACATGTAGGTGAATGGTATTGCTGATGCCTCTCGGGGGAGTCTGCCACTGTGTTGGATGCGGTGGTGGCTGAGTAAGATGGGTAGTGCATCGGAGAGGGCACCTGGCGGTGGGAAGTGGCATGGCGGGCAGCGGCCGCGGATGGCGTCCCTTATGCTGACGCTGCTGCTGCAAGGTCTACGGGATTTGGTGGCAGGATGGGTCCGTCATCAGGGAATTTCTGCAAGAGATAAGCCACAAAAGCTTCTTGGACATCCCCCACGTATTTCATGAAGGTCAGCTGTTGTTGCTCGATGCGCTTGTTGTTGTTGATAAGGGTGTGCAGCAGCGTGAGGAATTTGTTGTCTAGGGCAGCTTCAGTACTGCCGGGGGCGGCTGGAGTGTCAGGCTGAGTGGCAGATGGCTGGCAGGGCGTTATGGGCTCTATCTCCGGGGCATGTATCATCTGCAGGCGAACTTTTCTGGTCCTCCTTTCTTTGGGTATTGTCATCTCATCTTTTGGTCGGCCGAAACACCAAAGTTGGCGTAAAGGCCTGTGATGAGGGACGGGAAGTAAAACATGCCCTTCGTCTTCTAGAAGCAGGTGTAGATATCCTTGCAGATAACTTCCCCAACATTGATGGGCCGGTTCATCATGATGTTTTGGATTAAGGCAAGGCACGACCGATCGACGCTAGAGTTGTGGGAGGTTGGCAGCAGGCGCCTCTTGACAAATGTGTTCCATAGCATTGCATCTGGCAACAGGTGGCGGCGTTGGACAGATCCTCCATGTTTGCCTACCAACCCCGACGTGTTGGGCTTGCATAGTTTGGCCATGATTTTCTCATAATCGGCAGCCGTTAGTGACTGCCTCCACTCTTCGCAAGGGTTGTCGTGCGTATCCAGGCCATAGAAGTTGTTAATGAAGGCAACATTGAGCTTTACAATATCCCCTCAGACGTACACGAACAACATCTCCGGGCGGGGATGGTTGGCATAGAACTCCCTGACCATGGTGATGTTGGCTATCTCTGGCTATCGTGCGAAGATTTCCCATCCCGTACTGTGGATGGTTTCGAACAGATTTGGTTCAAGTCCGAGATCTCATGTCTGCCGAGTATAGTGAAAGCCTTGCTCCTCCCATATGTTCTGCTTTGCGAACTGAGTTTGGTATCTCTTTTCATCTACACGGGAGAAGAAGCGTTGGAAGGTGGGTTTGGGTGCCGATGAGGAAGCCATGTGAGACGTTTGATGTTTACTGAAATTCTGAAAGAAAATAGGTGAGAGCAGTGGATGCAAGAAATAGATAGCAAGAAGGTGAAAGTAAAGTAAATGAATGAAGTGGGAAGGGTTTAAATAGAGGTTGCCGAGAGGTGTCGTAGTAGCATTAAATGTCTAACGTTCCAGTTGTCTCGCGCACATTACGAGATTTATGCTCGTTATTTTTGTAGCCATTGGCAGCTAGCCATTAGCGGTCAAGTAACTGTTACGCGTTTCTGCACTAGGCTGCCCTGGGTTGTCTTGGCGGGATGGTGGGCGGGCTCTTTACTGGGCATCCTTCTTGACCTGACTCTTTTATTTCTAATCCTGAAATACTAAATAAAAAAATAAACTCTGAAAATTAAAAAAAAATGTGGTAATTACTCTAATCCTAAAAATAATTGCAGTAAATTAAATTCAAGTCATGATGCATAAAAATAAAAATAAAAAAATAATTAAAAATTAAGTTATGTTGGGAGTGTATTTGGGTGCATGTCTCAGACATAACCACTTCCTGAGGTAATTTGGCTTGTCCTTCCCTCCTGGGGGTCCTCTTGTTCCTTCAAGTGATGTGCTGCTGGGTCTTTCAGCATGCCTTTTGGTCTGTCGCGACAGCTGCTGCCTTGGCCTGTCTCTATGCTGATTTTGGCAGCTTTTAAATATGGGCATCCTTCCTTTTCTTTTCCTAAGGGTTGTAGCACATTTAACTTTATGCTCTGGCTGTCTACCCTTATGGTCAGCTCCCCATGTTCCACATCTATTAACTTTCTGCCTATGGCCAAGAATGGTTGCCCATGGATGATAAGGGCTTTTTCATCGGCCTCACAGTCTAGGATGAGGAAATCAAGTGGAAGATTCAGGTTGCCCACCTTCACTAGGATGTCTTTGATTTTATCCTTTGGTTGCACAGACGAATGATCGGCAAGTTTTAGCATGACGGAGGCAGGTTTTGCTGGCCCAATTCCTAATTTATCGAAGACTGCTTTGGGCATTAGGTTGATGCTGGCTCCCAAGTTACACAGGGCTTTTGTTTCGTGTTTGATGCCTATCATGCATGGGATAACAAAGATGCATGAGTCTGTTTGCTTGGGCCGCAGTTTGTTGTGCAGTATTACCATGCACTCTTCTGTTACAGCTACCGTATCGGAACGGGGGCCTGAAATGGCCTGGGCGTTCCGAAGCGGGAGGCACTGTTCCGGAACGGTTTGGCCACTGCCAGGCCATGTTTCGGTACCAGTTTCGGAACGGTCCCGCGTTTCGGAACGGGTCTTCCATGTTCCGAAACACTCGACCGTTGGGCACTGAAATTGATGGTTAAATGTCTTGGAATGTTTGCATTTTGGTCCTGAAACTTGTTAGTGCAATTGTATGAGTTTGAGATGTCCATTTGAGCTGAAATTTGACAGAGAAGCATGAAAGATGATTAATTTCAAGTTGGTAGCTTTAAATTGGGTTAAGTCCTTATAATTTTCAGAATTTACAATTTGGTCCCTAAAGTTGTAATTTGTGCAATTGAGTCCCTGAATGTTCTCTGATGGTTATGATCTTTGAATATGGTTATCTTGTGAATATATCTAGGGATAATGTGCATCTAGACAAGATTAAAAAGAAAAAAAGGGTCGTTAATCAAGGTTGACTTTCGGGTTGACTTTGGTTTTCCCCGTGTGATCTTCTTAATTCGGGTCAACCGTCTAGGCCGGGTTAAGGGGGTTACAGTTCTCACAACTAATTACAACATAACCCAAACCCAAGAGAAATATAGAACATGTCGTTGACAAGAAATCCTAAACTTTGCCTAAGGAAAACCTAAGCTGTTTTGAATTAGAATTACAATGGGTATATGTAGGCTTTAGCTAGGTCTAACCCTTCTTGAAGTAGAAGTCTTCAAAGTAGCTTTCCACATTAAATGTGACTTTAAACTCTGACTTCTTTGAGTTGAATGTGGACTTTATCACATTGCCTTGTTCCGCAAGCAATCTCGAGATTTAGCTTCGGCGACTCTGCCTGTTACTACAAATGTTAGAAAATCGAGTGGACACCATCGATAGAATCAATATTTTCTACTCTACAAATCGCGCTCCGGTTCTTCAACTCCATAGTTTGCTGTCTTTAGTGGCATAGTGGGCGGCGGTAGCTACTTGGCAGCTATTGTCTCTGTCTGGAACTACATCAGTACAGCTCCCTGATTCGCTGCCTCAGCATCACATCCTCAGCTCCTCTTTCCCTCTGTCAGCCTCTAGTACCTAAAACCAAAAGTACACTAAAACAATACCTTTTCTTCACCAAATAAAAGATAATCTAGAAAAACATGACAAATTAAAGAAATAGTGTAAAATGCAATGCATGGTCCTTATTATGCCTAAGATGTACACAAAAACAACAATAATATGAGATGGAATGTGCATGAAATCTAGAACTTGTGGACACTTTACATGTACCCTGCACCTGATGTAAACATTCCTAAAACCATGTTGTAAACTTCGGATTTCTATCTGACACTATGGATTTAGGCACACCATGCAAACGCACAATCTCAGCAATATACAACTCTGCAAGCTTGTCCATTGTATACGTGGTATACACAGCTAAGAAATGTGCATACTTCGTAAGATGATCCATAATCTCCCATACAAAGTTCTTCTTAGATGGTGACAAAGGCAGACTAGATACAAAATCCATCGTAATCCTTTCCCATTTCCACTCTAGTATCCTTAAAGGTTGTAACAGACCATAAGGAAACTGATGCTCAGCTTTCACACGTTGTCAAACCATACACTTGCTCACAAAATGAGCAATGTCCTTTTTGAACCCCACCCAATAGTACTCATCCTTCAAACCACAATACATTTTAGTACTACCAGGGTGCATAGCAAAAGGACTGCTATGAGCTTAAGTCAAAATAGTGTGTCTCAACTCAACACCCTCCAACACAACTATTCGACTTTTGAAACATAAAACTCCATCATCATTGAAACAGAAGTCTGTTGCATTACCATCAGCTATATCTTGAACGTGAGTCACCAACGAATCGTCAAGCAACTGCTTCTCCTTGATCAACTGAATCAAGGAAGGTTTCACCTGCAACATGGCTATTAACCCACCATCACGAGATAAACTCAACCGAGCAATCATCGCCCTAAACTCAACGGCTACCTTCCTACTCAAAACATCGACCACAACATTGGCCTTTCCAGGATGATACTCAATTGTCAGATCATAATCCGTAAGCAACTCCAACAACCTTCGTTGCCTAAGATTCAACTCCTTCTGTGACATAAGATACTTTAAACTCTTACGGCCGGTGTAAACCACACACTTCTCACCGTAAAGATAGTGTTTCCAAACCTTCAATGCAAACACCACCGCAGCTAGCTCTAGATCATGAGTAGGATAGTTGCGCTCATGCATCTTCAACTGCCTAGACGCATAAGCTACAACATTCCCACCTTACATCAACACACAACCCAAACCAACCTATGACGTATCACTATAAACTACAAACTCCTTACCCGATTCTGGTTGAATCAAGACAAGAGCTTGCGTCAAAGCTTCCTTTAACTTCTTGAAAGCTTGTTGCCTAACATTCGTCCACCCAAAGCGAATATTCTTTTGCAACAACTTGGTCAAAGGTACAACAATCTTAGAAAATTCCTCGACAAACCTCTGGTAATATTCAGCCAAACCAAGAAAACTTCGCACCTCCGTCACCGAATTAGGCGTCTTCCAACTAATCATCGCCTCGACTTTGTGTGGATCAACCCGAATACCTTCGGCTGACACCACATGTCCAAGGAAAACCTCTTCCATGAGCCAAAACTCACACTTGCTCAGCTTAGCATAAAGTTGATTCTCAACCAACACTTGTAACGCAATTCTCAAATGCCTATCATGATCCTTCTTGGTACGCGAGTACATAAGAATATCATCAACAAACACTACCACGAACTGATCTCGAAACTCATGGAACACCCTACTCATCATATCCATGAATGCAGTCGGTGCATTTGTCAACCCAAATGGCATCACCAAAAATTCATAATGGTCATACCTAGTCTGAAAAGTTGTCTTAGGTACATCCACATCCTTAACCTTTAGTTGATAATACCCTAACCTTAAATCAATCTTCGAAAACACCGAAGCACCATGAAATTGGCCAGACCAATCTTCGAAAAGCTGTCTTAGGTATCAAATGTTACATCAAGCCTTGACACACTGACCCCACAATCTTCGTCCAACGTTACTACAACCTCACCTCAACCCAGGCGATACCCCTTTAAGCATAACCATTCGTACACTGGCTACCACTAACTAGAGTTCACAATTCACTTCCGAGCGCTTGAACCTCTCGCACGAGTTGTAACCCCCTCGACCCGGCCTGGCCGATAGACCGAACCGAACAGATCACACAGGGAATATTGAAGTAAACCGGGAAGGTTTACCTCAATAAACGACCCTCTTTTTTTCTTTTATCTTGTCTAAATGCAATTAGGTTCCTAAGTGCACACACATAAGCAGCTAGTTAAACAACAACACAATCGCCCTTTGATCTCTACTACATTAATACTTAGGGACCATTTTGTAAAATCTAAAAAATATAAGGGTTACTAGTAAATTTAGATTACCAAACTTTAATTAGGTTCATTACATACTTCTCGGAGAAATCTCAGCTCAAAATGACATCTAGAACCCATCCAATTTCATATGAGGCAAACGAGGACCAAATTGTAAGAAACAAAAACTCAGAACAATTCGAAAACTGCATTAACGGTCGAATGTTTTGGAATAGAGAGCCCCGTATCCGAACAGCCGTTTCGAAACAGAGCTGGTCGTTTCGATACGCAAGTTCGTTTTGAAACCTCTCAGGCTCGTTTCGGAACGATGATTCACAGAGGCAAAGGCCCTGTTTGGCAATTAGCGGATAGCTGATAGCAGATTACATTAGCTGATAGTTGATAGCTGATTGCATTAGCTGATTTGACTAGCGGATTGTATTAGCTGATTGTATAAAAGTGTTTGGTAAAATTAACTGATAGCTGATAGCTGTTTGATTATTTAAACAAGCAAAATGACATATAAGGACATGATTATATTTAATACTTGTTTGAATAATTTATTAGTTATTAATATTTTGTATCTAATAAATATTAATTAGATTTGTAAAAATTATTTTTAATATACATTTCCTAAACATATTTGAAGGATTTATATATTAATTTATTATTTATATAATTATTAAATTTTTTATATACACATATAAATATGTGATAATAAAAAAATAGAATTAACTTACAAATGTCACCATATAAATTAGTAGTAACAACAAATAAGTCCAATATTTAATATGTTATTATTTATTTTAAAAAATATTATTATTTAATTTAAGATATTCGGAGATTTTTGGTAATTGTTAAGGGTAAAAGAGTCATTACAACTCTAATATCAAACCTCTAATCTCAAAAAGCTCATATTACGAGCTTTTTCAAAATTAGCTTTTTCACCCCAATCCGCTCTTTCAATCCGCTATTTACCAAACATCAATATTAGCGGATTTGACTAGTTAAACTTATAATTATACATCAAACCTCTAATTTTTGCCCAAACCGCTATTTACCAAACAGGGCCAAAATCTTTCAAAATAGGCCTCACCGTTTCGAAAAACCAAGGTCATTTCAGGCCACCATTTCGAAACAGGCAAGGGTGTTTCGAAACACCTGGGCCTGTAATGTTTTAAAATGCTGTTTAAACTCGATTTAAACCATCTGAAACCATCCCGACATAGGCCCAACCAAGATGGCAACTAAAATACACATCAAAGACGACTTACACGAAGCATAGGCAACATCATAGCATTATTCTCAATAGCAATGAGACTAAAGGCATGCTTCCTAAGAGTTTAAAGCACCAAAAGGCTAAAATACAAATGCAAGCATAAACCAAAACTCAAAGGCCATTTACAAGTCCAAATATGCATCTCAAACTTGCACAAGACCAGAAATTAACAAACCAATAACATTCAAAGCATTGGACACCCACATTGCCTTTATTACACTAGTTTAAGAACACAACATCCTTTTCGAAAGTGTCTTGGTAAGATTCCCTTGAAGATTATGCCTCCAAAAGCTTAATTGTCTGCATTGATGAACAAAGAGAGCATAAGCATACAAGCTTAGTGAGGATTGCTCAAAACCACAAGCATCATCAATGCACAAAACAATATTTCGTTCTTTCAAAACCATTATGTCTTTCTTGACAAAACGTGCACTTGAACATCAAACTCATTGAATTACACATCATGCAACCTGATTCATATGAATTCAGCAATTAAACCATTGTTGCATGTATTCAAAGCCTTCCAAGCATAAACACCATTATGCCAAGCTTTAATCAAAACATGCATCTTTCAAAATATGCATTAACATCATTTTCCACAATATCTCATTACATTATATTGGCTCACAAGTGATAAGCAACAATTCAAAACATGTATCAGATACATGGAATACCAAGGGTTGTCCCACACCCTTCATACACTCTACTGGCATTACAAGGCTCACACACGAGAGCAACCCTCCATCGTTGTGACACCCATGGTGGAGTATTTGGTACAATCACAACCCCTCAACACCACTCATCGGTAGATGTATAACCCACTAACGAGAGACGGGACACACGCAAGGTTTGCACCCGGAAGCTACCCTCAATCGTTGCAACCTTAAACAATCCTCAATCGTTAGGTTACTTGGATGGAGTATTCGGTACAATGACAACCCCTCAACATCCAAGGTGACTTGTTTATAGTGCACTCAATCCTATAGTCGACTAACTATATCTGATTTCATTTATAAAACACTTTATTCAACATCACTTGACAATATAACACATACCTCATGCATAACTCACTGTTTTTTCAAAGCGATCATGATAAGCCATAAATCAAGCATTGAACCATGCTTCAATCCTCATGCATTAACACCTGCATACAAGGATCACCTAACTAGTACATCCTTAAACCACATGGCATCATCGTACACATTTTATACATTCAAAACATGCTTTTAAACAGACGATAATTGCAATTAAAATAATCAAGTGCAACCATTGGCTCAAAACTAGCACAATCCGAGAGTAAAATTCACTTTACTTACTTCTAAACTTAGTAAAGCGATTCATGCTCTTACTAAGTTCCCAAAACCTTTTCTAAAACGTTTCCACGCTAGAAAACCAATTTCCACTCACCAACTTGTGAAACCACGCTTGCCGACGCAACTATCGATCGTCTAAAGCCTCCAAAATCACTTTGTTTCCTTTCGGAATGATACCTCATGTTTTCAACACACCATAACAGAGGTTCAATGCATTAAAATGCATCCAAAACACCAGCACTCACAAGAAATCCCGCAGCCCTGCTCTAAAGCATCAAAACACCCATCTGAAACAACCGAAAAACTCAATTGATTGACCTCTAACCTTAGCCCAGTCATTACCCAACTCATCCAACACATTTTAGGCATTAATCAATATCCAAAACAACCTAAAACCATCCTTATACCTCCAGCAAGTCGAATTCCTCAAGAACACCCCAAAAAACTCAACAAAAAACACCTCAAAAATCAAGAAACTCAAGGATTTCGAGATCTCTATGATTAAGACTCCACTTCAACACCAAAACCTTTTAAAACTCATTTAGAAACAACCTCAAACCAGACAAATCAAACAAGATCCGAAAATCACATTAAAATCCATTTTTCTAACAAGATTTCAATAGTTTATCAAACTAACAACAAAACCTCAATCAAAATCGCTAATAAAGAGTGAAATATCTTTGGAATTTCATTAAAAAACCTAGATTAGAGGGTTAGCACGAAATTTACCTCCAATCATTGCTTCTCCTCTAATTTTGCAAGATTAGCTTGAAGAATCTTAAAGGAAAATGGAAGAAATCAACAGGGAAAAGATGGAAATCAAAAGAAGATTTGAGAGTGAAGAAATTCTGGAAAATTGAGAGAAAATATAGAGTGTTTGGCTGAAGTGAAAGAGAGAAATGAAAAGCTCGTCAAAATTTTGTTAACCAATTAACTAACTCTCATTTAATTAACTAATTAAAAACCTTTTTAATTATTTAATAAACATTTAAAACACATGCCAAATTATGGAAAAGGCATAATTGTCGAATAGCTCCCTAAAGATTCTATGATTTAGACTCTTCTTGAAAAACACATTTTTCCCAACTTTTAAATCTTTACATTTTGGTCACTGCCCAAAATATATACTTTCGAAAACTCGTTTTGTAAAATTGATTTAAATAACCTCTTAAATATAATTTTAGAGGATTTTAGGAATTTTTACCATATTTTTATCCCATCTCGAACCTTGATTTTCCTAAACCACCTTTTAACGGATCGAATAACCGACACCGATTCCATCGACCCAACCCGACTCGCCAAAACATCTAAGCCCAAAATCGGGGTGTTACAACTCTCCCCCACTTAGGAAATTTCGTCCTCAAAATTTTACCTAAAGGAAAAGATGTGGGAATTGCCTCAGCATGTCCGCCTTGGTTTCCCACGTGGCTTTCTCAACACCTCGATGTCGCCACAACACCTTCACAAGCTCAATCGTCTTGCCACGAAGAACTTTACTACACGTATCCAAAATTCTCACTAGTTCCTCAACATAGGATAAATTCAGATTCAACTTAACTTCCTCAACTGGCATCACATGCGAAGGATCAGATCTATACCTCCGTAACATAGATACATGAAACACATCATGAATCTTTTCCAAATCGGGAGGTAACCTCAACCGATAAGCCACAGGACCGACTCGCTCCACAACCTCATAAGGTCCAATAAACCTTGAACTAAGCTTTCTCTTACGTCCAAACCTCATCACCTTTTTCCAAGGCGATACCTTTAGGAAGACGCGATCTCCAACCGCAAACTCAATCTCTTTACACCTTAGATCCGCGTAAGATTTCTGACGATCCGATGTAGCCTTCAAACCACTCACATATGAGCTTCACTTTTTCAGTTGTTCCCTTTAACATATCCGGCAAGGAAAGCAACTTCTGCCCCACCTCAACCCAAGAAAGAGGTGTTCTACACTTTCTCCCACACAGGGCCTCATACGGTGCCATCTGTATACTTTCCCAAAAGCTGTTATTATAAGAAAACTCAACTAACGGCAAATGTTTTTCCCATGAACCTTGGAAATCAATCACACGGTATCGCAACATATCCTCCAGCACCTGGACAACTCGTTCCGATTGTCCATTCGATTGAGGATGATATGAATTGCTGAAATTCAACCGCGTACCCAACGCTTGATGTAAACATTCCCAAAACCTCGATGTGAACCTCGGATCCCTATCCGATACTATGGACTTGGGCACACCGTGCAAACGCACAATCTCAACAACATACAACTCTGCCAACTTATCCAACGTATACATAGTATGCACAGCTAAGAAATGTTCACACATCGTAAGAGGATCCACAATCACCCACACAAAGTTCTTCTTTGATGGTTCCAAAGGCAACTCGGATACAAAATCCATCGTAATCCTTTCCTATTTCCACTCCGATATCCTCAAAGGCTGTAACAAACCGGAAGGATGTAACGCCCTGGTTTTAGGCCTAGGTGTTTTTAGACATCGGATCGGGCTGGTCGGAAACAGTTTGAATCGTATTAGGTTGTAACCCCCGTAGCCCGGCCTAGACGGTTGACCCGAACTACGAAGATTACACGGGGAAAACCAAAGTCAACCCGAAAGTCAACCTTGATTAACGACCCTTTTTTTTTCTTTTTAATCTTGTCTAAATGCACATTAACCTTAGATGTGATCACACAAACACCATGCTCAAAGATCACAAACATCAGAGATTAAACAGGGACCCAATTGAACAAATTACAACTTTAGGGACCAAATTGTAATTTCTGAAGACTTTAAGGACTTAACCAGATTTTAAGTTACCAACTTAAAATTAATCATGTTTCATGCTTCCCTGTCAAATTTCAGCTCAAACGGACCTCCCGAACTCATGCAATTGCACAAACAAGATTCAGGACCAAAACGTAAACATTACAAAACATATAAAGATTCTTTTAACTGAATTTAACGGTCCGGTATCGGTACGCCACGTGTCGTATCGATACGCGGGGAAGGCAGTAACCAAACTTCAGCAGCGGTATCGATACGAGTTCCCCCGTATCGATACGGCCTTCATACGGTATCGGTACCTGTTCAACCGTACCGATACCCCTGGGCAGAAATATGCATATTTGGCTCAGGCGTATCGATACGCAAGCCCGAGTATCGATACCCCTGCCTGATTTCGACTCAAAACCATCATCAATCATGCATCAAACATCAAATTAACAACACCAATTCATTCCTCATAGATAAACAACATGCAAGGACCATAAATGCATCAACAATTCAACATGTAACCAACACATAAGAAAAGCCCCAAATTCAATGGCATGCTTCCTACTCAAGCTATCCATTTAAGCATAAACCTTTCCAAAGCAACCTCAATTAAGCCAATTCATGTTTCCAACAACAATAACAACAGCATTTAAACATTCATGTTCAACAAATACGATCACATACACATAAATCCGAGAGATTCTACCCCATTGCCCTTATTAACTATAGCTATTCACCGAGACATACATCTCCATTGGAGTCCACCTTGAATCCCTTGCTCCTTGCTGCCCAAACTTCAAGAATCTGCATTGATGGACAAAAAGGAGCGTAAGCACATAATGCTTAGTGAGGAATGCTCAAAACCAAAACACCATCAATGCAGCGGGTCTTTAAAACACCTTAAAACAAACCCGATTTGCTTACCAAAACCACGTTTGAAAACTCTTTTCAACACCAAGCTCAAAACCATGCATAAACACCATATGACAAGCTTAAACAAAACCATGGAAAACATTCCCATTTCACACATACCTTTCTTTAACTTGAAAACCACATCAAGCAAGAAACCTTTTAAAACTCTAGCTCAATCAATCCATTTCATGCATTTAATCAAGGCAACATAAGAATCATAACAACATCTTCACATGCCTTTAAAAACAAGTCATACAAGGCTCCAAATGCAACATAGATATTTCATGCTCACATGCATCATTATCAAATGATAACCAACACTTGTTCAACCTAACAAGTAAACATGCCATCACTAGCATCATACACTTTTCATGCAACAATGCATCTTTTCCAAGCATCTCATGCTTCACATGCAACCATGCATCAATTCAAGCATCTCATGCTTCACATGCAACCATGCATCAATTCAAGCATCTCATGCTTCACATGCAACCATGCATCAATTCAAGCATCTCATGCTTCACATGCAACCATGCATCAATTCAAGCATCCCATGCTTCACTATGATCAAGAACATTACATTGGCTTCCAAGTGATCAACCACATTCACTTTCCAACTTATCAATTCGATCGGATACGCGGATTCCGAGCGTTGTCCCTACGCTCCCTACACACTACCCAATCCAAGGTCCTTCCGTGGGCAACAACCTCCACTAGACCTCAACAACCTAAGGTTCCCATGTATGGACTTTTAAACACCATACAACCTTAGTTTTTCCTCAAGGTTCCCATGTATGGACTTTCAACCACCATACACCCTTGACATGCACAAGGTCTTCCCGTATGGACTTTTAACCACCATACAACCTTTGCATAACCGATTGGTAGTTGTAGACATCATCTAACGAGATCCGGGACATCACACACAAGATCCACACATGGACTTAACCACTGCCATTGTGATCTTAACAAGTACAAGGTTCTCACATATGGACTTTTAACCACCATACAACCTTTACTCAACCAAGGTCTTACCGTGGGCAACAACCTCCACTACGACCTTAAGCAACCGAGGTCCTCCCGTGGGCAACAACCTCCACTGACCTCATCTCGTTAGGAATACTTGAGGGGAGCTTATCCGGTCCACACTTGACCACTCCACCTTCAAGGCGACTTAATTCACGGTGCACCCAATCCTATAGCCGGCTAATTATATCCGATCAACGAACCAAGAACCATTCACATCACTTGCCAATATAACCATCTTACCATATTAACCAATGTTCCACATGCATAAACATAATGCAAGCCATCACAACATTAGCTCAATGTTTCACATGCATAACCAATACGCAAAACCATCATTAATCCAATGATATACATGCATAACCAATATGCAAAACCATCATTAATCCAATGATACACATGCATAACCAATATGCAAAAGGTAACATTTATCATCATTAATTCACTGTTTTTAAGCATCATACAAGCCATTGATCAACATGCAACACTATACATTAAAATCACAATTTCCATATACAAAACAAAGGATCCCTTACCTTGAGCATCCTTTTCAAATGACTTTCAAAACCAGCATTAAACCATGCTAAAACATGCTTACAAAACAGAATTAAACCATGCAAAAACACATGCATATCAATCATCAACCACATTTGATTTTGAAACCAAATCACACACAATTCAAGAGCAAAACCCATTCACTTACTCTTGAGCTTAGCAAAGTTGTTTAGACTTAAACTAAGCTCCCAAAAACCTTCAAACCTTGTTTCAAAAGCTGAAATCCCAACTTCACTCACCGATAACCAAACAAGACTAGCCAACAAGCCTTCCAAGCTTCCGAAACCTTCCGAAAACACCTCCAAAGCTCACGGATCAAACTCCCCTGTTTCAAGCACACAAAAACAGAATATTTATGCATCCTTATGCATTAAAACACCAGCAACATCAACACAACTCGCTGCTCATCACAAATCTAACAATTTGGCTACCAAACACAACCGAAATCATCTCCAAACACTTCCAAAACTTAACCCAGCCAAGATCCATCACTTCTAACCATTTTTATACATCAAATAACATGCAAAATGATCACAACCACGTCCTTATACCTCCAGGTATAACAGATCACCAAAAACACTCCAAAAACAACCAAAAACTCAAGCCAAACTTAGGAAATTCAACCTATCCGGGATTGCATTGATTAAACCTCAACTTCTAATCATTTTAGCATTCATTTAACATCAATTTAACACCTCAAAACCCTGCTTAAACAGATCACACGAAAATTTCACCAAAATCACCAAATCTTGCATTTTAGCCAAAAATCAAGATCTCAATTGAAAAGCCATTAATAAAACATAAATCAAGGATTGAGAACTTAGGAATTTCAGTAAAGAACTGATAGTTTAGAGGAGAAGGACGTTCTTACCTCCAAACTTGAATTTCTCCATTTTAGAGCCAAAAAGCTTGATGAAACAATTTGCAAATTGAGAGGTTTTGTTGATGAGATGATTAGGAATCAAATGAGAGTTGAAATGAGAGATTTAGATGTCAAAATCAGAGAAAGAAATCTGGAGAATTTTGTTTGGGTTGAGAGAAAATGAGAGAAAAGAGAATTTGAGAGAAAATGGAAAGTTAGTTGGAAATTTGGTTAAAATGATTTCCCTCCTTTTCTAAATCTTTAAAATCAGATTTGAGCCTTAAAATATCTTAGAAAAATCTGGAGAAATCCTTTTTGGAATAATAGCTCCTTAAAGATTCAAAGTTTCAATCCTTTATAAAACTGTCCCGCAACTTTCAAAAATTACATTTTGGTCACTAGCCAAAATGTCAACCTTCCGGACCTTATTTTCCAAAATTGATTTCACAGTTCACTTATATACATTAAAAGATGATTTTAGAACATTTTTCCATATTTTTATTGCAACCCGAACTAGGCTTTCCTAAATTCACTCTTATATATTCGATCAGCACTTTGACCGAACCGGTCAACGCCAAAACTTCCGAGCCCAAAACCGGGGCGTTACAACTCTCCCCCCCTTAGGAAATTTCGTCCTCGAAATTTCAACCGGCGAAAAGAGAAACAGAACCTTCTCAAAACAACACACAAGGCAACACAAAAGCCTTAACCAACACTGAACACATTCCACACAAAACCTCCACCAAAACATAACACCACCACACATTGTTCACAAATCCAAACTCTCAAAGGTAACCACGACTTAACCTTCCACATAACCAGACTGTACACAATCCCAACATCAACCTGAAGAACTTCAGCTCTTACAGCAAACAACACTGTAACACACAACTTCCAAAACTTGTCTACGCAAAAACAACAGCCACTCCAACTCAACCACTTTGCAAACCCCTCAACCTCTAAAACTTTTGCAAACTCCCAAACCTCTTCCAAGATTTTCCCAACAAGCAGAAATCCTTAAACATCAACTGTTTACACAAACTCTTCAACGAAGCTGGCAATTCTTCACATCCGCCACAAACATTACCATAACAGCTCACCAGGACTATTCACACAAAAACCAAAAATTACATCACAACCCCAACTTGAAACCGCCAATCGCTCCACACACCACAAGCTGACTTCAAACGGAACTTTCTTAACCACAACTAGCCAACCACCTTTCACAAAAATCCAAACAACCAACGAAAGCCTTCGATCTTTCACAACCCTTTCATCACAAAATTCAACCAGAACACTTGCATTACCAGAACATTACTTAACCAAAACACACATAACAGCTTCTGATCTCCTCAAAGGTTGCTAAGAACTAACACAACCCTTTCACAACAACCTAAAAGCTAAACCACTTCAGCACCTGGAAACACCACCTCAAACTGCAACAACACTTAGCACCAAGGAACTACCACTTCCTTTTAGCTAAACAAACCACTTAACCGATACTAACCTCAATCGATACCCTTCACCACCAAACCACTAAACTCTCAGAGTATCAAACACTATCCTTCTACCAACAGGCTATTCCACTCTCACTATCACTAGCAACTAGCCTACCAAACCTCCAGCACTTCTAACTCTCACTCAGCACCAACAACCTCTAAAAACCCATCATCCCTCCTAACCCAACCACAACACTAACAGATTCGATTAGTTATTAGCGAGCGTGAACATCGTATGCATGATCACCTACATGTCCTATCAATGCCTGATGTACATGTATGCAAAACCTCTAATGTCATGCCACATGTATGCATGGACCAACATATATAATATAGTATATATCAATGACTTTAACTGTGCACGAATGCCAGTTCACACCCTCCAATAACATCCTCAAAATCTGTCTAAGAACAACCTCCTAACTCACCTTTAACTTATCCAACTCCATCATTCCAACAACCACTAACCACAAGATACTCACCCAAGCCTTCTTTACACCCAAGATAATACTAAACCACAACTACCATTACCCCAAACATGCTAGCAACAAGACTAGACTTACCACACAAGGAAAAACCAACAGAAACCAAACTAAGGCAACCTAAGCAAAGATCACTTAACAAGGTTACCTGAAAACACAACACCATCCTGAAGCTTCATCAGACGAGCTCTCTTCCTTGCGGAACCATCATCCTCCTGCCGCACCATAGCAGCACCAGCTAACACACCAGGGTCACCACCAACTCCTTGCGGTAAAGAACCTTGGCTGTTCCGCGCCAACATCAAACAATCACGCCTTTTGTGTCCAGCAGACCCACATTTCCAGCAAACTTCATTTCCCAAACTCTTCACAACCTTCTGCTTTTTCTGCCAACTCTGAACTTCGCCTCGGCCGTGCCCACGACCTTTCAAAGATCCTTTAGCTAACACCAAAGCTGACTTCACTCCATGAGGACAATCATGCTTAACATGTACTTTAGAACCACAATTCCAACAAACACCTGCGCCCCAACAATTTCCAACATGTTGCCTTTCACATCGGTCACACACCGGTGGCTGAACTTCCACTCCGTGCTCAAGCAACACTTGCCCCACAACAGCACTACCCGCACCTTGCTTAACCCTTGGAAATTCCCTTCCAAGATACCTTTCATAGAAGGCCGACACAAAGAAATCCCAATCAATATCATGGATATGTGACGCCACAGCCACAGATGTCCACCAAGCACAAGCATCCTCCAGCATCAGAGAAACAACACTCCCCAGCTTACAGGCATAATCACAGCCTTCCTGATCCAAAATCAGAACCACATTGGCCAACCAAGCCTCAAACATCTCCGGGGAAGAACCATGATACTCCTCAGCACCCAAATCAAGCAAATGCTGCTTCGGCAAACCCACACATCTAGCCAGCACATCCACTGATTTTACCTCAACCGCAGCCTGAGATGTTCCCAACACCTCCTAAACGACAGATAAAGAACTTTCCATCACAGTACCAGCTTCTTTCCCTTGCCTTACCATCACATCACTAGGCACAGAAGACTGAGACAAAACACCTTTACAAAAGGGTGAATTCTTTGCCTTAACAACCTGCCCCAAGGCAGCAACCATCTCACTCAACCGCCATTCTTTCATCAACTTTGCCATACCACTAACAACAACAAACATACAATCACAACAAGCAAACAAACCAGTTAGACCAGCATTAAGCAAGGATTCAAACTCCAACTCCAAAATAACACAATAGCTATATTAATAAGGCAATGGGTATCCCGAATCCTCCCCTTTACATGACATAACAGTCAACACAACATGGATATCACAACATCAAGCATATCAACAACATACCTTGATCATGCTTACACCAAACAACATCCAATTGCACCAGCACATTAACAACATAACATGCTCAACACACATTCACCATGCATAACATCAGCTCATAGCATCAGCACATATCCACATATACTCAATCAAGATTCATAACCACAAAACATGCTTGCATACATCATCAACATGCTCAAAACATCAACAGCACACTCAGCAACACATGCTTCAAGCAACTTCCAACCATACAACAAGGTAAACATCAAACACATATATCACAACAACTTACCGTTTTCCCCAACCTTCACAACTCAGCTCTGATACCACCAAATGTAACCCCCGTAGCCCGGCCTAGACGGTTGACCCGAACTACGAAGATTACACGGGGAAAACCAAAGTCAACCCGAAAGTCAACCTTGATTAACGACCCTTTTTTTTTCTTTTTAATCTTGTCTAAATGCACATTAACCTTAGATGTGATCACACAAACACCAAGCTCAAAGATCACAAACATCAGAGATTAAACAGGGACCCAATTGAACAAATTACAACTTTAGGGACCAAATTGTAATTTCTGAAGACTTTAAGGACTTAACCAGATTTTAAGTTACCAACTTAAAATTAATCATGTTTCATGCTTCCCTGCCAAATTTCAGCTCAAACGGACCTCCCGAACTCATGCAATTGCACAAACAAGATTCAGGACCAAAACGTAAACATTACAAAACATATAAAGATTCTTTTAACTGAATTTAACGGTCCGGTATCGGTATGCCACGTGTCGTATCGATACGCGGGGAAGGCAGTAACCAAACTTTAGCAGCGGTATCGATACGAGTTCCCCCGTATCGATACGGCCTTCATACGGTATCGGTACCTGTTCAACCGTACCGATACCCCTGGGAAGAAATATGCATATTTGGCTCAGGCGTATCGATACGCAAGCCCGAGTATCGATACCCCTTCCTGATTTCGACTCAAAACCATCATCAATCATGCATCAAACATCAAATTAACAACACCAATTCATTCCTCATAGATAAACAACATGCAAGGACCATAAATGCATCAACAATTCAACATGTAACCAACACATAAGAAAAGCCCCAAATTCAATGGCATGCTTCCTACACAAGCTATCCATTTAAGCATAAACCTTTCCAAAGCTACCTCAATTAAGCCAATTCATGTTTCCAACAACAATAACAACAGCATTTAAACATTCATGTTCAACAAATACGATCACATACACATAAATCCGAGAGATTCTACCCCATTGCCCTTATTAACTATAGCTATTCACCGAGACATACATCTCCATTGGAGTCCTGTAACCCCCGTAGCCCGGTCTAGACGGTTGACCCGAACTACGAAGATTACACGGGGAAAACCAAAGTCAACCCGAAAGTCAACCTTGATTAACGACCCTTTTTTTTTCTTTTTAATCTTGTCTAGATGCTCATTAACCTTAATTGTGATCATACAAACAACATATCAAAAGATCACAAACATCAGAGATCAAACAGGGACCCAATTGAACAAATTACAACTTTAGGGACCAAATTGTAAATTCTGATAAATTAAGGGACTTAACCCAAATTAAAGTTACCATCTTGAAATTAGTCAGGTTTCATGCTTCTCTGTGAAATTTCAGCTCAAAAGGACATCCACAGCTCATGCAATTGATCAAACAAGATTCAGGACCAAAACGTAAACAAAACGAAACATCCAAAGATACTTTTAACTGATTTTAACGGTCGGGTATCGATACGCCACGTGTCGTATCGATACTCGGGGAAGGCAGAAGCCAAACTCTAGTAGAGGTATCGATACCTTCCCCCTGGTATCGATACTCCATTCATATGGTATCGATACTTGTTCAGAGGTATCGATACCCCTGGGCAGAAACATGCATATTTGGCTCAGGTGTATCGATACCCAAGCCCGAGTATCGATACCCCTGCCTGGAAACAACTCAAAAACAGCATCAAACATGCATTAAGCACCAAATTAACATCACCAAACCATATCACTTAATCATACAACATGCAAGGACCCCAATTGCACCAACAATTCAACAATTAAACAACACATGTGAAAAGCCCCAATTCATATAGCATGCTTCCTACTTAAGCTATCATTCAAGCATTAAACCTTCATAAGCAAGCAATATAAATTCAATCCAAAAACCAGCAATTCAAACAATCAATTAACATCCATAGGGAGTCTCAAACACCTCCCAAAACATACACATTGGTCCCCCATTGCCAAATCAACCAAAAGCTAAAATGTTTAACAAAACCTTCCATACATTGAGCTTTACTTGAACTTGTTTGCTTGCCTTCTCTTGCTGCCCTCAATGTACTCTAATGCTCTGCATTATTGAATCAAGAAAACGAGAGAGCGTAAGCCAAAGCTTAGTGAGGAGTGCTCTTTTAAAACCATTCAATAATGCTTTAAATACCATTTATAAAACATGCTTATTATCAACCATTGTACATGCTCAAAGCATACTTTAGATCAAGCAATTCCATGCCCCAAATAACATTTTAACAAGCGTCTCATGCTTCCACATAAACATTAAAACATGCATCTCATGCATCTCAATGTACTATACATGTCATATTGGCTCAAGTGATACATTTCATTTATGAAATCAAGTTCAACAACTTTCCCCAAGGACTTTTAAACACCTTGGCCATGGACTTTTAAACACCATGAAAGGACCACACAAGGACTTTTAACCACCTTTGTGTCCGTAGCTTGAATTACCCCAAGGACTTTTAAACACCTTGGCCCCAAGGACTTTTAAACACCTTGGCCCCATGGACTTTTAACCACCATGGAAAGGAGCACCTAAGGACTTTTAACCACCTTAGTGTCCGCAACAAGATTCATCCAAGGACTTTTAACCACCTTGATGATCTTAAGTAACAAGGCTCACTCAAGGACTTTTAACCACCTTAGTGACCTTCACTTTTACAAACCATCACTTGCCAATACACACTTTATACATCACATTATCCACTGTTTTAAAGCATTAAACCAAGCCATTTCATCATGCATTTTAAAGCATTAAATCATCATTTAACAATGCATTAAAAACAAGGTACTCTTACCTAGAGCCACCTTCAACACATGGCTTTAAACATCAGCATAAATCATGCTAAAACATCAGCAATTATCATGCTTAAACATGCTTTCAAAAAACAGTAAACAAATCATGCAAAATCATCATTTTACATTGCACCAAAACATGGCCACCACTTAAAGAGAGTAATCCGAAAACTTACACTTGAGCTTAGCAAAGTTGTTTAGACTTAAACTAAGCTCCCAAAACCTTGGTTTCAAAGCCGAAAACCATTTTCACAAATCCACTCACCGATTTCCGCTTTGCTTCAAGCCAAAGCACCAAATCAAGCCTCCGGATCAACAATTCTTGGATCCAAGGATGCCTCCCCTGTTTCAACACATTAAAGCAGAGGATTAATGCATCATCATGCATTAATTGCTTCAATGAAAGCATCAAAACTCGCTGCTCTCACAAAACCTCCATTTTCGGCCACCAAACACAACCGAAAATGCATCTGAAACACTTCTAAACAAAGCCCAGCCACAAACCAGCAAAACCTCACTTCCATTAACATCATTTAACATCTAAAAACAACCTACAACCATCCTTATACCTCCAGCAACACCAGATCCACAAGATCACCACAAAAGCTACCTTAAAACACAAGCTAAAATTAGGAAACCCAACCTATCCGGGATTGCATCAATCAAGACTCATTTCCACATCAATTTAATGATCATTTAACAACAAAAACACTTCTCAAAACACTGATTTAACAGATCAAACGAAAATCAAGTGAAATCATCAAAATCTTGCATAATTAGCCAAGATCCATAAATCAACCTTTAAACCTTTAATCAATTATCAAATTAGGATTGAAAACTTTAGGAATTTCATTAAAGAACTTGAAGTTCAGAGGAGAAGGACGTTCTTACCTCCAAACTTGAGTTTCTCCTCTTTTTGGAATTGAAAAGCTTGATGAAACTTGAAGCAATTGAAGAGGATTTGAAGACACAATGATTTGCAATCAATTGAGAGTTGAAAGAAGGATTTTAGGTGAGAAAATCAGAATGAAATCTCTGGAAGTTGAGTGTTTGGGTTGAGAGAAAAAGATAGAAAGAAAATTGGAAGTTAGATGAGAAAATACCAAAAATGAGTTTCCCTCCTTTTTGATTTCTTTAAAAATCAGAATTATGTGTTAAAATATCTTAGAAAAATCTGGAGAAACTCCCTTTGGGTAAATAGCTCCTTAAAGATTCAAAGTTTCAACCCTTTATAAAATAGCCACCAAACTTTCAAGAATTACATTTTGGTCACTAGCCAAAATTTCACCCTTCCAAAACTCATTTTCCAAAATTGATTTCACAGTTCACTTAATTATATTAAAAGATGATTTTAGAACATATTTCCATATTTTTAATGCAACCCGAACTAGGCTTTCCTAATTTAACCTCTTACGATTCGAACAGCACTTTGACCAACCGGTCAACGCCCAAAACTTCTAAGCCCAAAACCGGGGCGTTACAACTCTCCCCCCCTTAAGAAATTTCGTCCTCGAAATTTACATGAAGGAAAGAGATAAGGAAACTGTTTTCGCATATCCTCCTTCCGCTCCCACGTGGCTTCCTCAACACCGCGATGCTTCCACAGCACCTTCACCAACTCAATGGTCTTGCCACGAAGAACCTTGTTATCTGAATCCAGAACCTTCACCGGTTCCTCATCATAGGTCAAATCCGGATTCAATTCCACTTCCTCCACAGGCAACACATGCGAAGGATCAGATCTATACCTCCGAAGCATAGAAACATGGAACACATCATGAATCTTCTCTAGCTCCTGAGGTAACCTCAACCGATACGCAACAGGACCCACTCGCTCAACAACCTCATACGGTCCAATGTATCTAGGGCTCAGCTTACCCTTCCGCCCAAACCTCATCACCTTCTTCCAAGGCGAAACCTTCAAGAACACGCGATCACCCACCGCAAACTCTAACTCCTTACGCTTCAAATCTGCGTAAGATTTTTGCCGATCAGAAGCAGCCTTCAACCGCTCACAAATGAGCTTCACCTTCTCGGTGGTACCTTTCAACAAAGCAGGCATCGAAACCAACTTTTGACCAGTTTCAGCCCAACACAGAGGAGTCCTACACTTCCTCCCATACAGAGCCTCATAAGGTGCCATCTGTATACTCGCCTGATAACTGTTGTTATAAGCGAACTCAACCAAAGGCAGATGCTTCTCCCAAGAACCTTGGAACTCTATCACACAGCATCTCAACATATCCTCCAAAATCTGAATAACTCGCTTAGACTGGCCATCCGACTGAGGATGATAGGATGTACTGAAATGCAACCTTGTACCCAGAGCTTGATGCAAACACTGCCAAAAACGCGATGTGAACCTCGGATCCCTATCCGACACAATCGACTTAGGCACACCATGCAACCTCACAACCTCAGCAACGTACAGCTCTGCCAGCTTATCCAAAGAAAACGTAGTATGCACAGGCAAGAAATGTGCACACTTCGTCAGGCGATCCACAATCACCCAAACAGAATTCTTCTTCGACGGAGACAAAGGCAAACCAGATACAAAATCCATGGTAACCCTCTCCCACTTCCATTCAGGGATTTTCAACGGTTGCAACAAACCAGAAGGAACCTGATGTTCAGCCTTGACTCGCTGACACACCAAACACTTGCTCACGAACTCTGCCACATCCTTCTTCAAGCCCACCCAATAGTACTCATCACGAAGATCGCGATACATCTTTGTACTACCAGGATGCATAGCAAAAGGACTGCTATGACCTTCAGCCAGAATAGCACGCCTCAACTCAGCATCAGCAGGCACAACTATCCGACTACCAAAACACAACACCCCATCCTCATTAAAACAGAAATCCGAAGGCCTACCCTCCGCGATATCCTGAACATGAGACACCAAGGAATCATCCAACAACTGCTTATCCTTGATCAACTGAACCAACGAAGGTTTCACTTGCAACTCAGCAACAAGACCACCATCCTGCGATATGCTCAAGCTAGCAAACATAGCCCTCAGCTCAACAGCTACCTTCCTACTCAAGGCATCCGCAACAACATTAGCCTTTCCAGGATGATACTCTATCGTCAGGTCATAATCCTTGAGCAACTCCAACCAACGTCGCTGCCTAAGGTTCAACTCCTTCTGAGACATCAGATACCTCAAACTCTTGTGATCCGTGTACACAGTACACTTCTTACCATACAGATAATGCCTCCAGATCTTCAAAGCAAAAACCACTGCAGCCAACTCAATATCATGCGTAGGATAATTGCGCTCATGCACCTTCAACTGCCGCGACGCATAAGCCACAACCTTACCCTCTTGCATCAGCACACACCCCAAACCAACATAGGATGCATCACTGTAGACTACAAACTCTTTCCCTGATTCAGGCTGAATCAAGATAGGAGCTTGCGTCAAAGCCATCTTCAGCTTCTCAAAAGCTTGCTGCCTCGCTTCTGTCCACTCATACTTAACATCTTTCTGCAGCAACTTCGTCAAAGGAGCAGCAATCTTAGAAAAACCATCTACAAACCTTCGGTAGTATCCTGCCAAACCAAGGAAACTACGAACCTCCTGAACAGACTTAGGAACTTTCCAATTCATCACCGCTTCAATCTTCTGAGGATCAACACGAATCCCCTCAGCTGAGACCACATGCCCAAGAAAAACCACTTCTCTAAGCCAGAACTCACACTTGCTCAACTTAGCATAAAGCTGATTCTCCAACAAAGCTTGCAACACAATCCTCAAATGCTCTTCGTGCTCCTCCTCGGTACGCGAGTACACAAGGATATCATCAATGAACACCACAACGAACTTGTCCAGGTATTCATGAAAAACACGATTCATCATGTCCATGAAAGCAGCAGGAGCATTTGTCAGACCAAACGGCATCACAAGGAACTCATAATGCCCATACCTTGTCCTGAAAGCTGTCTTAGGCACATCCACATCCTTCACCTTCAACTGATAATACCCTGACCTCAAGTCAATCTTAGAGAACACAGCAGCTCCCCGAAATTGATCAAAGAGATCATCAATCCTCGGCAAAGGATACCGATTCTTGATAGTCAACTTGTTCAGCTGACGGTAATCAATGCACATCCTCATCGTGCCATCTTTCTTCTTCACAAACAAGACAGGAGCACCCCAAGGCGAAACACTCGGCCGGATGAAACCACGATCAAGCAGCTCTTGCAACTGCGTCTTCAGCTCCTTCAGCTCCTTCAGCTCCTTAGGTGCCATTCTATAGGGAGTAATGGACACAGGAGTGGTATTCTCATACAGCTCAATACCAAACTGCACCTCACGATTAGGAGGTAAACCAGGCAACTCTTCAGGAAAAACATCAGGAAATTCCTTCACAACCCTGATATCCTGCACCCTCAGCTCCTTCGAACTAGGATTCATCACGAAAGCTAGAAAAGCTTCACAACCTTGCCTCAGCATCCTGCTCACCTCCAAGGTAGAAACAACATTGGCAAGAAACTTCACATTCTCACCAACCACCACCACTTCATAGTCATCCGCAAGCTTAAGCGAAACCCGCTTATTCTCACAATCCACAACAGCACGATGCTCAGCAAGCCAATCCATACCAAGGATCACATCAAAACCATAAAAGGGCAACTCCATAAGATCAACATGAAAGACATGCTCTTGAACAACCAAAGGACACCTTCTATAAAGCTTACGAGTCACAACAGTTTCACCAAAAGAACTAGTGACTCTAACACCAACATCCAAAGACTCAACAGGCAAACCAAGCAACTCAGCATGCTCACGAAGAATGTATGAATGCGTAGATCCAGAATCAATCAAAGAAAGCAATGACAAGGATTGCAAAGTAAAGGTACCTGCAATCACATCAGCATCATTCCTTCCCTCGCGCTGAGCATACACCCTCGCTTGGCCTCCACCCTCAGGTTGAATAGCCACAACATGAGCTACACCTCGACCACCTTCCTCTCGCCTCTGGAAATTACCACGGCCGCGCCCACGACCTCTTTGCGGTGCTGCAACAACAGGAGCACGCTCTTGACCACCAGCCATCCTCGGACAATCACGCCTCAAATGGTCAGCAGAACCACAGTTCCAACACTCATAACCAGCTGCCATCACAGGAGCTTGCACCTCCCTCCCAGCACGAGGACAGTCACGCTTCAAGTGACCACGGGAACCACAAATCCAACAAGCACTAGGGTCAGCTCTAGCATTGCCACCCCTAGCAGGTGCACCTCCACCTCTCTTAGACGAGGACTGAAACCTCTGATCACGCCCTCTCTTGTTCCGACCACCGGAACTATACTCTGCAGCTCTCTTTCCAGAACTAGCTCCAGCACCCTTAGCAGACAAACTCAGGTTCATCTCGATGTCTTTGGACCGACTCACCAACACATCGAAATCATTGTACTCAGCTGCCAACATATAGGTCTTAACCTCCGTCACCAAACCATAACGGAACCTTTCGCACCTCTCGCGCTCATCAGGTACCAACTCCGGTGCATACTGGCTAAGACGTACAAACTGTACCTCATACTCTGCCACACTCATGCTCCCTTGAGTCAGAGACATGAATTCACGCTTCTTTTCATCCAGATATCTAACTCCCAGATATCTCCTCTTGAACGCATGCTGAAAGAACGTCCAAGTAACATCAGCATCAGCCATCCCAGAGATTGTGGTCGTCCACCACGTATAAGCATCACCTTGCAGCAGCGACACCACACATCCCAGCTTCTGCACATCAGTGCAACTCATCTGTCCCAAGACACGCTTGGTACTTTCCAACCACGCTTCAGACCTCTCAGCCGTCATACCCCTAAACTCAGTCCCACCAAGACTGCGCAAGCGTTCCAAGGGTAGTCTAGCTCCAGCATCTCCTTGATGCCCAGCTCCTTGAGCTCCAGCTACTGCTGCTCGAAACGCACCCGCAATAGCTTGTACCAGTACAGACATGTCAGGCATCGCTTGCCCCTGACCAACTTCAGGTCCTGCAGCTCTAGCACCAGCTGCCTCAGCTCCAGCTCTTTCCCTCTCCGCACCACCACCACCAGGTGGAGGAGGAGGTATCACAGCACTACCCGTGTGCTCATCATTCACATTCCCCTCCGGGGTCGTAGCTCTCGCGCTACTCCTTAACTCTCTACGTGGTGCCATACTTTTACCATGCATAACAATACAAAATAAAACAAGTCAGGACCAGCAAGGTAAGCAAATTCCAAGTATTCAAGCTCAATTTCTTTCAAAAACAACATCATCTCTTTAGCTTTTGTTTGGCAATGGGTACCCTCATCATGCATCATCACAACATGCATCACACACACATCATCATATCATATCACTGAACATGCTTTCACTCAACAAACATACAAACCAAACCATGCTTCAATCATGCATACACACATTCCCAATTACTCGAGAACTCAGCTCTGATACCACCAAATGTAACCCCCGTAGCCCGGTCTAGACGGTTGACCCGAACTACAAGATTACACGGGGAAAACCAAAGTCAACCCGAAAGTCAACCTTGATTAACGACCCTTTTCTTTTTCTTTTTAATCTTGTCTAGATGCTCATTAACCTTAATTGTGATCATACAAACAACATATCAAAAGATCACAAACATCAGAGATCAAACAGGGACCCAATTGAACAAATTACAACTTTAGGGACCAAATTGTAAATTCTGATAAATTAAGGGACTTAACCCAAATTAAAGTTACCATCTTGAAATTAGTCAGGTTTCATGCTTCTCTGTGAAATTTCAGCTCAAAAGGACATCCACAGCTCATGCAATTGATCAAACAAGATTCAGGACCAAAACGTAAACAAAACGAAACATCCAAAGATACTTTTAACTGATTTTAACGGTCGGGTATCGATACGCCACGTGTCGTATCGATACTCGGGGAAGGCAGAAACCAAACTCTAGCAGAGGTATCGATACCTTCCCCCTGGTATCGATACTCCATTCATATGGTATCGATACTTGTTCAGAGGTATCGATACCCCTGGGCAGAAACATGCATATTTGGCTCAGGTGTATCGATACCCAAGCCCGAGTATCGATACCCCTGCCTGGAAACAACTCAAAAACAGCATCAAACATGCATTAAGCACCAAATTAACATCACCAAACCATATCACTTAATCATACAACATGCAAGGACCCCAATTGCACCAACAATTCAACAATTAAACAACACATGTGAAAAGCCCCAATTCATATAGCATGCTTCCTACTTAAGCTATCATTCAAGCATTAAACCTTCATAAGCAAGCAATATAAATTCAATCCAAAAACCAGCAATTCAAACAATCAATTAACATCCATAGGGAGTCTCAAACACCTCCCAAAACATACACATTGGTCCCCCATTGCCAAATCAACCAAAAGCTAAAATGTTTAACAAAACCTTCCATACATTGAGCTTTACTTGAACTTGTTTGCTTGCCTTCTCTTGCTGCCCTCAATGTACTCTAATGCTCTGCATTATTGAATCAAGAAAACGAGAGAGCGTAAGCCAAAGCTTAGTGAGGAGTGCTCTTTTAAAACCATTCAATAATGCTTTAAATACCATTTATAAAACATGCTTATTATCAACCATTGTACATGCTCAAAGCATACTTTAGATCAAGCAATTCCATGCCCCAAATAACATTTTAACAAGCATCTCATGCTTCCACATAAACATTAAAACATGCATCTCATGCATCTCAATGTACTATACATGTCATATTGGCTCAAGTGATACATTTCATTTATGAAATCAAGTTCAACAACTTTCCCCAAGGACTTTTAAACACCTTGGCCCCAAGGACTTTTAAACACCTTGGCCATGGACTTTTAAACACCATGAAAGGACCACACAAGGACTTTTAACCACCTTTGTGTCCGTAGCTTGAATTACCCCAAGGACTTTTAAACACCTTGGCCCCAAGGACTTTTAAACACCTTGGCCCCATGGACTTTTAACCACCATGGAAAGGAGCACCTAAGGACTTTTAACCACCTTAGTGTCCGCAACAAGATTCATCCAAGGACTTTTAACCACCTTGATGATCTTAAGTAACAAGGCTCACTCAAGGACTTTTAACCACCTTAGTGACCTTCACTTTTACAAACCATCACTTGCCAATACACACTTTATACATCACATTATCCACTGTTTTAAAGCATTAAACCAAGCCATTTCATCATGCATTTTAAAGCATTAAATCATCATTTAACAATGCATTAAAAACAAGGTACTCTTACCTAGAGCCACCTTCAACACATGGCTTTAAACATCAGCATAAATCATGCTAAAACATCAGCAATTATCATGCTTAAACATGCTTTCAAAAAACAGTAAACAAATCATGCAAAATCATCATTTTACATTGCACCAAAACATGGCCACCACTTAAAGAGAGTAATCCGAAAACTTACACTTGAGCTTAGCAAAGTTGTTTAGACTTAAACTAAGCTCCCAAAATCTTGGTTTCAAAGCCGAAAACCATTTTCACAAATCCACTCACCGATTTCCGCTTTGCTTCAAGCCAAAGCACCAAATCAAGCCTCCGGATAAACAATTCTTGGATCCAAGGATGCCTCCCCTGTTTCAACACATTAAAGCAGAGGATTAATGCATCATCATGCATTAATTGCTTCAATGAAAGCATCAAAACTCGCTGCTCTCACAAAACCTCCATTTTCGGCCACCAAACACAACCGAAAATGCATCCGAAACACTTCTAAACAAAGCCCAGCCACAAACCAGCAAAACCTCACTTCCATTAACATCATTTAACATCTAAAAACAACCTACAACCATCCTTATACCTCCAGCAACACCAGATCCACAAGATCACCACAAAAGCTACCTTAAAACACAAGCTAAAATTAGGAAACCCAACCTATCCGGGATTGCATCAATCAAGACTCATTTCCACATCAATTTAATGATCATTTAACAACAAAAACACTTCTCAAAACACTGATTTAACAGATCAAACGAAAATCAAGTGAAATCATCAAAATCTTGCATAATTAGCCAAGATCCATAAATCAACCTTTAAACCTTTAATCAATTATCAAATTAGGATTGAAAACTTTAGGAATTTCATTAAAGAACTTGAAGTTCAGAGGAGAAGGACGTTCTTACCTCCAAACTTGAGTTTCTCCTCTTTTTGGAATTGAAAAGCTTGATGAAACTTGAAGCAATTGAAGAGGATTTGAAGACACAATGATTTGCAATCAATTGAGAGTTGAAAGAAGGATTTTAGGTGAGAAAATCAGAATGAAATCTCTGGAAATTGAGTGTTTGGGTTGAGAGAAAAAGATAGAAAGAAAATTGGAAGTTAGATGAGAAAATACCAAACATGAGTTTCCCTCCTTTTTGATTTCTTTAAAAATCAGAATTATGTGTTAAAATATCTTAGAAAAATCTGGAGAAACTCCCTTTGGGTAAATAGCTCCTTAAAGATTCAAAGTTTCAACCCTTTATAAAATAGCCACCAAACTTTCAAGAATTACATTTTGGTCACTAGCCAAAATGTCACCCTTCCAAAACTCATTTTCCAAAATTGATTTCACAGTTCACTTAATTATATTAAAAGATGATTTTAGAACATTTTTCCATATTTTTAATGCAACCCGAACTAGGCTTTCCTAATTTAACCTCTTACGATTCGAACAGCACTTTGACCAACCGGTCAACGCCCAAAACTTCTAAGCCCAAAACCGGGGCGTTACAAGTCCACCTTGAATCCCTTGCTCCTTGCTGCCCAAACTTCAAGAATCTGCATTGATGGACAAAAAGGAGCGTAAGCACATAATGCTTAGTGAGGAATGCTCAAAACCAAAACACCATCAATGCAGCGGGTCTTTAAAACACCTTAAAACAAACCCGATTTGCTTACCAAAACCATGTTTGAAAACTCTTTTCAACACCAAGCTCAAAACCATGCATAAACACCATATGTCAAGCTTAAACAAAACCATGGAAAACATTCCCATTTCACACATACCTTTCTTTAACTTGAAAACCACATCAAGCAAGAAACCTTTTAAAACTATAGCTCAATCAATCCATTTCATGCATTTAATCAAGGCAACATAAGAATCATAACAACATCTTCACATGCCTTTAAAAACAAGTCATACAAGGCTCCAAATGCAACATAGATATTTCATGCTCACATGCATCATTATCAAATGATAACCAACACTTGTTCAACCTAACAAGTAAACATGCCATCACTAGCATCATACACTTTTCATGCAACAATGCATCTTTTCCAAGCATCTCATGCTTCACATGCAACCATGCATCAATTCAAGCATCTCATGCTTCACATGCAACCATGCATCAATTCAAGCATCTCATGCTTCACATGCAACCATGCATCAATTCAAGCATCTCATGCTTCACATGCAACCATGCATCAATTCAAGCATCCCATGCTTCACTATGATCAAGAACATTACATTGGCTTCCAAGTGATCAACCACATTCACTTTCCAACTTATCAATTCGATCGGATACGCGGATTCCGAGCGTTGTCCCTACGCTCCCTACACACTACCCAATCCAAGGTCCTTCCGTGGGCAACAACCTCCACTAGACCTCAACAACCTAAGGTTCCCATGTATGGACTTTTAAACACCATACAACCTTAGTTTTTCCTCAAGGTTCCCATGTATGGACTTTCAACCACCATACACCCTTGACATGCACAAGGTCTTCCCGTATGGACTTTTAACCACCATACAACCTTTGCATAACCGATTGGTAGTTGTAGACATCATCTAACGAGATCCGGGACATGACACACAAGATCCACACATGGACTTAACCACTGCCATTGTGATCTTAACAAGTACAAGGTTCTCACATATGGACTTTTAACCACCATACAACCTTTACTCAACCAAGGTCTTACCGTGGGCAACAACCTCCACTACGACCTTAAGCAACCGAGGTCCTCCCGTGGGCAACAACCTCCACTGACCTCATCTCGTTAGGAATACTTGAGGGGAGCTTATCCGGTCCACACTTGACCACTCCACCTTCAAGGCGACTTAATTCACGGTGCACCCAATCCTATAGCCGGCTAATTATATCCGATCAACGAACCAAGAACCATTCACATCACTTGCCAATATAACCATCTTACCATATTAACCAATGTTCCACATGCATAAACATAATGCAAGCCATCACAACATTAGCTCAATGTTTCACATGCATAACCAATACGCAAAACCATCATTAATCCAATGATACACATGCATAACCAATATGCAAAACCATCATTAATCCAATGATACACATGCATAACCAATATGCAAAAGGTAACATTTATCATCATTAATTCACTGTTTTTAAGCATCATACAAGCCATTGATCAACATGCAACACTATACATTAAAATCACAATTTCCATATACAAAACCAAGGATCCCTTACCTTGAGCATCCTTTTCAAATGACTTTCAAAACCAGCATTAAACCATGCTAAAACATGCTTACAAAACAGAATTAAACCATGCAAAAACACATGCATATCAATCATCAACCACATTTGATTTTGAAACCAAATCACACACAATTCAAGAGCAAAACCCATTCACTTACTCTTGAGCTTAGCAAAGTTGTTTAGACTTAAACTAAGCTCCCAAAAACCTTCAAACCTTGTTTCAAAAGCTAAAATCCCAACTTCACTCACCGATAACCAAACAAGACTAGCCAACAAGCCTTCCAAGCTTCCGAAACCTTCCGAAAACACCTCCAAAGCTCACGGATCAAACTCCCCTGTTTCAAGCACACAAAAACAGAATATTTATGCATCCTTATGCATTAAAACACCAGCAACATCAACACAACTCGCTGCTCATCACAAATCTAACAATTTGGCTACCAAACACAACCGAAATCATCTCCAAACACTTCCAAAACTTAACCCAGCCAAGATCCATCACTTCTAACCATTTTTATACATCAAATAACATGCAAAATGATCACAACCACGTCCTTATACCTCCAGGTATAACAGATCACCAAAAACACTCCAAAAACAACCAAAAACTCAAGCCAAACTTAGGAAATTCAACCTATCCGGGATTGCATTGATTAAACCTCAACTTCTAATCATTTTAGCATTCATTTAACATCAATTTAACACCTCAAAACCCTGCTTAAACAGATCACACGAAAATTTCACCAAAATCACCAAATCTTGCATTTTAGCCAAAAATCAAGATCTCAATTGAAAAGCCATTAATAAAACATAAATCAAGGATTGAGAACTTAGGAATTTCAGTAAAGAACTGATAGTTTAGAGGAGAAGGACGTTCTTACCTCCAAACTTGAATTTCTCCATTTTAGAGCCAAAAAGCTTGATGAAACAATTTGCAAATTGAGAGGTTTTGTTGATGAGATGATTAGGAATCAAATGAGAGTTGAAATGAGAGATTTAGATGTCAAAATCAGAGAAAGAAATCTGGAGAATTTTGTTTGGGTTGAGAGAAAATGAGAGAAAAGAGAATTTGAGAGAAAATGGAAAGTTAGTTGGAAATTTGGTTAAAATGATTTCCCTCCTTTTCTAAATCTTTAAAATCAGATTTGAGCCTTAAAATATCTTAGAAAAATCTGGAGAAATCCTTTTTGGAATAATAGCTCCTTAAAGATTCAAAGTTTCAATCCTTTATAAAACTGTCCCGCAACTTTCAAAAATTACATTTTGGTCACTAGCCAAAATGTCAACCTTCCGGACCTTATTTTCCAAAATTGATTTCACAGTTCACTTATATACATTAAAAGATGATTTTAGAACATTTTTCCATATTTTTATTGCAACCCGAACTAGGCTTTCCTAAATTCACTCTTATATATTCGATCAGCACTTTGACCGAACCGGTCAACGCCAAAACTTCCGAGCCCAAAACCGGGGCATTACATAGGTGGTTCAGGGAAATCAAGGCTCGGGATAGGATAAAAATATGACAAAAATTGCTAAAATCCTCGAAAAATTATGTTTAAGAGGTTGGTCAAATCAATTTTACAACATGAGTTTTGTAAGTGGTACATTTTGGGCAGTGACCAAAATGTAAAGTTTTAAAACTGTGGAAAAATGCAAATTTCAAAGGAGGAGTAAAAATCTTAGAACCTTTAGCGAGCTTTTGTGCAATTACACCTTTCTTTAATTTGACATTTGTTTTAAATAAATTTTAAGTAATTGTTTAAAAAGGGGATTTTATTTATTTATCAAATAAAATGATTAATTTAGAAGTTTCATTTACATAACTAACTTTTCACTCTTCATTTTCAGCAAAACACCTTTCTAAAGTTTTTTCTCCAGATTTCTTTTCTCTCAAACACTCTCACTTTGATCTCATAACCATTTTAAAGATTTCTCTTCATTTTCTTCAAGAATTGTGAAGCAAAACTTGTCAAATATTAAAGAAAGTAAGGATTGGAGGTAAATCTCATTCTCAACCTCTAATCAAGGTTCTTTATTGAAATTCCCAAGATTTTTTACTCTCAATTGTTGTTTTTAACTTAGTTTTGATTATAGTTTTGATTTAAGATCAAAATCTTGCAAAACTAAGGTTTAATTCTTGATATTTGGAGTGTTGTTGATGAGCTCTGTTTTAGATGCATTATAATTGTGTTTTGAGGTGATTATGATGTTGAAAAAGAGTTTTAATGATTTAGATCCCGAAATCATTGAGATCCTTGAGTTTTATGATAGTTTTAGTTGTGTTTTTGAAGTGATTTGATGGTTAAATGATTGCTGGAGATATAAGTAAAGGTTTAGGTTGTTTTTCGATGTGATTTGATGAATATTAATGATTGGAAGTGTTGATTGCTGGCTGGGCGTGGTTTATGAAGCAATCGAATGAGTTTTCGGTTGTTTCGGATGGGTAAATTGATGTTGTTTTGCTGGGCA
The DNA here is from genome assembly GCA_958450335.1 of Hibiscus tridactylites. Lineage (NCBI taxonomy): Eukaryota > Viridiplantae > Streptophyta > Magnoliopsida > Malvales > Malvaceae > Hibiscus > Hibiscus tridactylites. The sequence goes on along the minus strand of OY288267.1, from coordinate 56,619,564 downwards.
ACAAGTTTGCGTTTAGTTGCTGGAGATAGAATGCAGTTTGATGCATTGGATATCTGTTTTTGGTGCTCTAAAAGTAGGGGTCATTGATCCGGGAGCAAGCGAAATGATTTTGGATGCTTCGGACGAGTGATCTTCGCGTCGGCACGTGAAGTTTCGCGTATCGGTGAGTGGATGTGTTTTAAAGCTTTTTTAAGCTTGGATACGAAGTGTTGGGAGGTTAGTGTAAGCTTGAAACCCTTAGCTAATCTCAGAAGTAAGTATGGTTACTTAAACTCTCGATTTTCGGTTTGAAATGGACTTCATGGTTTATCATGTTCATGTTTTGATAAGGGTTGTTACTCACTATTATGCATGGCTTTAAGCATGGTTTGGTTTGATACAAGATGATATGATCTTGTATGAGATGTTGTTTTCTATTTAAAAGCATGTTTAATTTTGGGATATGAGATGATTTTTAATGATGCATTGTAAGTAGTGAGTTAACATGGTTTATGGGTTTATTGGAAAGTGAATGATCTATTTTTAATATACGGATACTTTGGTCGACCAATAGGATGTGAGTGTACTATAATCTATAAATTGTACGTGTGTCTAGCTAAGTGACGTAATAGGGTTGAGCCTATTGCAGGTGGTAGAGGTGAGTCTATCACTATGGGTTAGGGTGGGCCTAATTCCATTCGTAGCCATTAAGATGGAGGTGAACCCATCATTGAGTATAGGGGTGAGCCTATACAAGTCTGTGTATCCGATATTTTTTGTAAAAGTGATAAAGGTGAGTCTATCACAACGGATAGGGGTGAGCGTATGCCAGGATTTTGTAAGCCAATATATGTGTTTATTGTTGCCCATGTATCATGGTTATAATGAATGCATAATATATTATTGTGCATGAAATGCCTGATGATGAGATGTTGCATAGGACAAATCTATGCATGTGAATTAAGCAAGTGAGGCTTAATGTGGATTTGCATTGTGAACAATGCATGTGGCTAATGATACATGTGGAACATGGTTAAGGAATGGTTTCCTTTGGTTTTGAAAGCTTGAATTGAGATTGAGCATGATATGGTTTTCAACTTGTGTTTTAAAAAACTGCATTGTTGATGTGTTTTGAGCTTTCCCTCACTAAGCAAAAGTGCTTACGCTCCTTATTCCAACAATGCACATAACTAAGCTTGAGGGCTGAGGAGTAGCAAGTGAGAGCACCTAATTCGTCACTCAAACTCAAGTATGAACTTTGGTGATTTTAAATAAGTAGATATTGGCAATGGGGAAAGAACCTCGGTTTGGAAGATCTGTTTTAGAACTTCCTGGTTGAGATAAGCTGATTTGTCTATTTGGGTTTGTAAAAGGGCCATTATATGTTACTAGAATTACATGTGTTGGATTTGTAAAACCCTTGTAGTTGCATTTAAGCATGATTGACATGTAGTATATTCTTAGGGATGTTTATCTATTGATGCTTGAGCATGCTTGGCTGATTAAAATGCATTTTGGAGTTGTATTTTAAGCCTATTTGGTATGCATATCGATACTTAAAGGCTTTTTGCAGGCTAAACAACACAGGGGTATCGATACGACTTGCCCGCATATCGATACACTTGGGCTATCTTTGAAGGGCGTATCGATACGCGGGGAAGGGTATCGATACCTTCTTTCCAATTTGAGCTAATGTTATCATGCGTATCGATACGGGCCTTAGGGGTACCGATACTCGACCGTTGTTTTCAGTTAAAAGTACCTTTTAAAGTTTAAAAGTTACGTTTTGGTCTCTGAATGTTGTATGTGCAATTGGATGAGTTTGGATGGTCCGTTTGTGATGAAATTTGACATGGAAACATGTTTCCTAACTAATTAATGGACGATAATCTTAAAATTGGATTGGACCCTGTAATTTGCTAAAATTATAGTTTAGTCCTTAAATGTGTAACTTGCGCAATTGAACCCCTAAACGAACTCCGATCATTGTGTCGTTTTCTTCTAAGTGATTTGTTGAACACATAGGACTTAAAATGATCTAGGAAAAAAGTGAGAAAAAAGGGTCGTTAATCGAAGTCAGCTTTAGCGAGTTGGCTTTGGTTTTCCCCGTATAATCTTTTTAGTTCGGGTAGGACGTCTAGGCCGGGCTAAGGGGGTTACATTTGTTGGTATCAGAGCTGGATTTCGAAAGAATTTGAGATGATGGTAAGTTAATTTGGTGAGTTTTGATGCTTATATTGGTACTAATGGCATGTTGGGTGAGAAAAGCATGATTTTAGTGAAATGTGGATGTTATGCTATGCTTGGATGTTGTGAATTATATGTGAGTTAAATATGATCATATGTTGATGATATGATGGTATTATAAGTTGATTTTGTGTGATAATTGAGGTATGACTTGGGTACCCATTGCCAAAGCTACTAATAAAGGAAATTTTGTTTTGAGCAAATGAATTGAGTGACTTAGGTCCTTGCTACCGAAAGCCTGATTGATTTTATTATTGTATTTGCATTATAGTACATTTCTTTCACCATGGGTCGGAGACAAGAGACGAGGGGAAATGCCCGAGTTGTGGCCGAGGATGAGCCGGAAGAGCGTGTAGAGAATCTACCGTCTCCTCTCTGAGTGGACCACCTGCAGGTGGTGAGACAGGAGTTGACGCTGGAGCTGGTGCTGGAGGTGTTACACCTGAGGGAGCATCGGGACAAGGTGTTCCGAATATGACAGTATTGGTACAAGCTACTGCTGGAGCCTTTCAGGCGGCAGTAGCTGGTTTACATGTAGCTGCACCACAGCAAGGTGCCAATCCTGGGTTGCTTCTGGAGCGTTTACGTAGCCTGGGCGGTGCTGAGTTTAGGGGGTTGACTCTTAAGGGGTCCGAGGCTTGGTTTGAGAGTACTAAGTGAATCTTGGGACAAATGAATTGTAATAATGTCCAGAAGCTGGGATGATTAGTGTCGATGTTGCATGGTGATGCGTATACATGGTGGACGACTATCACGGCTAGAATGGAGCATGATGAAATTGAGTGGGCCTTTCTCGTGAATGCGTTCAAGAAAAAGTTCTTGGGGGTCCATTATCTGGACGAGAAGAAGCACGAATTCATGGCTCTAGCGCAGGACAATATGTTTGTTGCTGAGTATGAGGTATAATTTGTGAGGTTGAGCCAGTATGCACCTGAGTTAGTACCAGACGAGCGGGCGAGGTGTGATCATTTTTGCTATGGATTGATAAGAGAAGTTAAGACATAAATGCTAGAAGCTGAGTACACGGACTTTGATGTGCTGGTCTCGCGAGCTAAGGATATAGAGCTGAGTCTAGGGATAACGACTCGATCTGGAGTCTTTAGTTTAGGGAAGAGGAGTACCAACCATGATGGTGGGCGTGATCATTGCAAAAGGCCACGGGATAGAGGTTATCAGATGGATCATCGCTGGAATGGTGGTGGTGGATCAGGCTGTGGGCAGTATGGTCAGAATATAATGGTGCTCGTGCTTCAGTTTGCAACCGTTGTGGGAGACATCACACTGGGGAGTGTTGGGGTGTCTCAAGGACTTGTTGGCACTGTGGGGTGTAGGGACATGTTAAGCGTGATTGTCCGCAGTTGGCTAGGCAGGCACCAGTACGTGCTGTGGAACCTCAGAGAGGTTGTGGGCGTGGCTGAGGTAACTTTCAGAGGAGAAAGGAAGGACAACGAGGAGTTGCTCACGTGGTAGCTACTCAGCTAGAGAGAGGTGGTCCTACGAGAGTTTATGCTCAATGCGAGAGGGCAACGATACGGATGTGATCACAGGTACCTTTGCTCTATAGTCTTTATCTTTGTTAGCATTGATCGATTCTGGATCCACGCACTCTTATATCTTGAGTGAGCATGCATATTTGCTTGATATACATGTTGAGTTGTTGAGAGTATGAATGCAAGTGACTAGTTCCTTTGGTGAGATTGTGGTCACAAGGAAATTGTATAAGAGATGCCCTTTGTCTGTACAGGGTCATGTTTTTCCTGTGGATTTGATGGAATTACCTTTTTATGGCTTTATTGTGATTCTTGAGATGGATTGGTTGTCTGGGCATAAGGTTGTTGTTGATTTCGATGTTAAGCGAGTTACCTTGAAGCTTGTTGATGATTTTGAGGTGGTGATAGTAGACGAGAATGTGAAATTATTGTCTAATGTTGTTTCGGCTTTGGAAGCAAGTCGTATGCTAAGGATGGGTTGTGATGCTTATTTTCCCTATGTGATGAATCTTGGTGCAAAGGATGTATGTGTGCAAGACTTCAGAACCGTTTGCGATTTTCCGGGTGTCTTTCCAGAAGAGTTTCCTAGATTACCACCAAACAGGGAAGTTGAGTTTGGTATGGAGTTGCATGAGAATACGAATCTGGTGTCTATTGCTCCTTATCGAATGGCATCGTAAGAGCTGAAAGAGTTGAAGATGCAACTTCAGGATTTGGTTGATCGAGGATTCATCTGGCCGAGTGTATCACCTTGGGGTGCGCCGATGTTGTTTGTAAATAAGAAAGATGGGACAATGCGGATGTGTATAGATTATTGGCAACTGAACAAGTTGACGATCAAGAACAAGTATCCCTTGCAAAGGATTGATAATCTCTTTAATTAGTTTCGAGGAGCCTCAGTGTTTTCTAAGATTGATTTGAGGTCAGGGTATTACCAGTTGAAGGTGAAGGATGTGGACGTACCTAAGGTAGCTTTTCGGACAAGGTACGGGCATTATGATTTCTTAGTAATGCCTTTTGGATTAACCAACGCACCTGCTGCTTTCATAGACATGATGAATCGTGTATTCCATGAGTTTTTGGATTAGTTTGTGGTAGTGTTCATCGATGACATCCTTGTGTACTCACATACCGAGGAGGATCATGATAGGCACTTAAGGATAGTGTTGCAAGTGTTGTTGGAGAACCAGCTTTACGCTAAGCTGATCAAGTTTGAGTTTTGGCTTAGGGAGGTAGTCTTCCTTGGACATGTTGTATCAGCCGAGGGTATTTGTATTGATCCACATAAGATAGAGGCAGTGATGAATTGGAAAGTGCCTAAGTCGGTGACAGAGGTGCGAAGTTTTCTTAGCTTGGCTAGATATTACCGTAGGTTTGTCGAGGGTTTCTCAAAGATTGTTGCACCTTTGAACAAGTTGTTGCAGAAGAATGTTCGCTTTAAATGGACAAATGCGAGTCAGCAAGCTTTTGAGAAGCTGAAGGAAGCTTTGACGCAAGCTCCTGTCTTGATCCAACCTAAGTCTGGTAAGGAGTTTGTAGTCTATAGTGATGCGTCTTATGTCGGTTTGGGCTGTGTGTTGATGCAAGAGGGTAAGGTAGTGGCATATGCATCTAGACAGTTAAAGGTGCATGAGCGTAACTACCCTACTCATGATCTTGAGCTCGCGGCTGTTGTGTTTGCTTTGAAGATTTTAAGGCATTACCTTTATGGGGAGAAGTGTGTGGTATTCACAGATCATAAGAGTTTGAAGTATCTTATGTCTCAAAAGTAGTTGAATCTTAGGCAAAAACAATGGGTGGAGTTGCTTAAGGATTATGATCCGTCGATCGAGTATCATCCTGGGAAGGCCAATGGTGTGGCTGATGCTTTGAGCAGGAAGGTGGTTGTGGAGTTAAGGGCGATGTTTGCTTGCTTGAGCATGTCGCGAGATGGTGGTCTTGTTGCCGAATTGCAAGTGAAACCATCCTTGATTCAGTTGATCAAGGATAAGCAGTTTCTTGATGATTCTCTTGTTCCTCACGTTCAGGATATTACGAATGGTAAGCCTTCGGATTTCAGTTTCAATGACGATGGTGTTCTATGCTTTGGGAGTCGGATAGTGGTGCTAAATGATGCTGAGTTGAGGCACACTATTCTGACTGAAGCTCATAGTAGTCCTTTCGCTATGCACCCTAGTAGTACGAAGATGTATCGTGGTTTGAAGGATGAGTACTATTGGGTGGGGTTGAAGAAGGATGTTGCCGAAATTGTTGGCAAATGCATAGTTTCTCAGCGACTGAAGGTTGAACATCAGGTTCCTTCTGGGTTGTTGCAACCATTGGAAATCCCAAAAATGGAAGTGGGAAATTATTACCATGGATTTCGTGTCTGATTTTCCTTTGTCACCATCGAAGAAGAATTTTGTTTGGGTGATTGTTGATCGCCTTACAAAGTGTGCACATTTCTTGCTTGTGCATACTACGTATACATTGGATAAGCTAGCTGAGCCGTATATTGTTGAGATTCTGCGTTTGCACGGGGTGCCAAAGTCTATAGTGTCGGATAGAGATCTGAGGTTCACCTCGAGGTTTTGGGAATGTTTTCATCAAGCCTTAGGTACACGGTTGAATTTCAATACTTCTTATCATACTCAGACAGATGGACAGTCCGAGCGTGTTATCGAAGTGCTTGAGGACACGTTGAGATGTTGCGTTATTGATTTCCAGGGTTCTTGGGAGAAGCACTTCCTTTGGTTGAGTTTGCTTACAAGAATCGTTACCTGACAAGCATTCAAATGGCACCATACGAGGTTTTGTATGGGAGAAAGTGTAGAACTCATCTTTATTGGGTAGAAACAGGGCAAAAGTTGGTTTCGATGCAGAACATGTTGAAAGGAACCACTGAGAAGGTGAAGTTCATTTGTGAGTGCTTGAAAGCATCATCGGATCAGTAAAAGTCTTACACGGATTTGAAGCGTAAGGAGATTGAGTTTGTAGTTGGCGAATGTGTGTTTCTGAAAGTATTGCCTTGGAAGAAGGTAATGAGATTTGGGCGTAACGGTAAGCTTAGCTTGAGGTTTATTGGACCTTATGAGGTTGTGGTGGGAGTGGGTCTTGTGGCTTATCGGTTGAGGTTTCTTCCCGAGTTGTAAAAGATCCATGATGTGTTTCATGTTTCGATGTTGCGGAGGTATAGATCAGATCCTTCGTATGTGATGCATGTTGAGGAGATAGAACTGAACCCGGATTTATCACATGATGAGGAACCGATAAAGATCCTAGATTCGAGTAGTAAAGTTTTTCGTGGCAAAACGATAGAGCTTGTGAAGGTGTTGTGACGACACCGAGGAGTTAAGGAGACCACTTGGGAAAGCAAGGCGGACATGCTTAAACAGTTTCCGCACCTTTTTCCATCAGGTAAAAATTTCAAGGACGAAATTTCCTAAGTGGGGGAGAGTTGTAATGCCTTGGTTTTGGGCCTAGGTGTTTTAGACATCGGATCGGGCCGGTCGAAAACGGTTCGAATCGTATTAGGTGGTTCAGGGAAATCAAGGCTCGAGATAGGATAAAAATATGAAAAAATTCCTAAAATCCTCTAAAAATCATGTTTGAGAGGTTGGTAAAATCAATTTTACAAAATGAGTTTTGTAAGTGGAACATTTTGGGTAGTGACCAAAATGTAAAGTTTTAAAACTGTGGAAAATGCAAATTTCAAAGGAGGACACAAAATCTTAGAATCATTAGGGAGCTTTTGTGCAATTACACATTTCCTTAATTTGACATGTGTTTTAAATGAATTTTAAGTAATTTTTTTTAAAAATGGGATATTATTTATTTATCAAATAAAATCAATAATTTGGAAGTTTCACTTACGTAACTAACTTTTCACTCTTCATTTTCAGCAAAACACCTTTCTAAAGTCTTTTCTCCGGATTTCTTTTCTCCCAAACACTCTCACTTTGATCTCATAACCATTTTAAAGATTTCTCTTCATTTTCTTTAAGAATTGTGAAGCAAAACTTGTCAAATCTTAAGGAAAGCAAGGATTAGAGGTAAATCTCATTCTCAACCTCTAATCAAGGTTCTTTATTGAAATTTCAAGATTTTTGACTCTCGATTGTTGTTTTTAACTTAGTTTTGATTATAGTTTTGATTTAAGATCAAAATCTTACAAAAATAAGGTTTAATTCTTGATTTTTGGAGTGTTGTTGATGAGCTTTGTTTTAGATGGATTATAATTGAGTTTTGAGGTGATTATGATGTTGAAAAAGAGTTTTAATGATTTAGATCCCGAAATCCTTGAGATACTTGAGTTTTATGATAGTTTTTGTTGTGTTTTTGAAGTGATTTGATGGTTAAATGAATTTTGGAGATTTAAGGAAGGGTTTAGGTTGTTTTTGGATGTGATTTGATGAATATTAATGATTGGAAGTGTTGATTGATGGTTGGGCGTGGTTTAGGAAGCAATCAAATTATTTTTCGGTTGTTTCGGATGGGTAAATTGATGTTGTTTTACTGGGCAACGAGTTTGGGTTCAGTTGTTGGAGTTAGAATGCATTTTGATGCATTGGATCTCTGTTTTTAGTGCTCTAAAAGCATTGGTCATTTATCCGGGAGCAAGCGAAGTGCTTTTGGAAGCTTCAGACGAGTGATCTTCGCGTCGGCACGTGAAGTTTCGCGTATCGGTGAGTGGATGCGTTTTAAAGCTTTGTTAAGCTTGGATACAAGCTGTTGGGAGGTTAGTGTAAGCTTGAAACGCTTAGCTAATCTCGGAAGTGAGTATGGTTACTTGAATTTTCGGTTTTCGGTTTGAAATGGACTACATGTGTATCATGTTCATGTTTTGATAATGGTTGTTACTCATTGTTATGCATGGATTTAAGCATGTTTTTGCTTGTGTTTATCCCATGAAATGGTTTGGTTTGATACAATATGATATGATCTTGTATGAGATGATATTTGTTATTTAAAAGCATGTTAATTTTGGGATATGAGATGATTTTTAATGATGCATTGTAAGGAGTGAGTTAACATAGTTTTATGGGTATATTGGCAAGTGAATGATCTTTTTTTAATATACGGATACGTTGGTCGACCAATAGGATGTGAGTACACTATAATCTATAAATCGTATGTGTGTCTAGCTATGTGACGTAATAGGGGTGAGCCTATTGCAGGTGGTAGAGGTGAGTCTATCACTATGGGTTAGGGGTGGGCCTAATTCCATTCGTAGCCATTAAGATAGAGGTGAGCCTATCATTGAGTATAGGGGTGAGCCTATACAAGTCCGTGTATCCGATATTGTTTGTAAAAGTGATAGAGGTGAGTCTATCACAACGGATAAGAGTGAGCCTATGTCGGGATGTTGTAAGCCAATATATGTGTTTATTGTTGCCCATGTATCATGATTATAATGAATGCATAATGGATTATTGTGCATGAGATGCTTGATGATGAGATGTTGCATAGGAAAAAACTATGCATGTGAATTAAGCAAGTGAGGCTTAATGTGGATTTGCATTGTGAACAATGCATGTGGCTAATGATACATGTGGAACATGGTTAAAGAATTGTTTGCTTTGGTTTTGAAAGCTTGAATTGAGATTGAGCATGATATGGTTTCAACTTGTGTTTTAAAAACTACATTGTTGATGTGTTTTGAGCTTTCCCTCACTAAGCAAGAGTGCTTACGCTCCTTTTTCCAACAATGCACATAACTAAGCTTGAGGGCTGAGGAATAGCAAGTGAGAGCACCTAATTCGTCACTCAAACTCAAGTATGAACTTTTGTGATTTTAAATAAGTAGATATTGGCAATGATGAAAGAACTTCAGTTTGGGAGATTTGTTTTAGAACTTCCTGGTTGAGATAAGTTGATTTGTCTATTTGGGTTTGTAAAAGGGCCATTATATATTGCTTGAGGAGAATGATGGTTTTCGTATGTTTTATGGTATTGCTCATGAGATGCATGCTATAGCTTTCTAGAATTACATGTGTTGGATTGGTAAAACCCTTGTAGTTGCATTTAAGCATGATTGACATGTAGTATATGCTTAGGGATGTTTATCTATTGATGCTTGAGCATGGTTGGCTGATTAAAATGCATTTTGGAGTTGTATGTGAAGCCTATCTGGTATGCGTATCGATACTCGGGTTCGAGTATTGATACTCAAAGGCTTTTTGCAGGCTAAACAACACAGGGGTAGTGATACGACTTGCCAGCGTATCGATACACTTGGGCTATCTTTGAAAGGTGTACCGATACGCATGGAAGGGTATCGATACCTTCTTTCCAATTTGAGCTATTGTCTTCCCGCGTATCGATACGGGTGTCATGGGTACCGATACTAGACCATTGTTTTCAGTTAAAAGTACCTCTTAAAGTCTGAAAAATTATGTTTTGGTCCCTGAATGTTGTATGGCAATTGGATGAGTTTGGATGGTCCGTTTGTAATGAAATTTGACATGGAAACACGTTTCATGACTAATTAATGGACGGTAATCTTAGAATTGGATTGGTCTCTGTAATTTGCTAAAATTACAGTTTATTCTTTAAATGTGTAACTTGCGCAATTAAGCCCCTAAACGAACTCCGATCGTTGTGTCATTTCCTTCTAAGTGATTTGTTGAACACATATGACTTAAAATGCATCTAGGAAAAAAAGAGAGAGAAAAAGGGTCGTTAATCGAAGTCGGCTTTAGCGAGTTGGCTTCATTTTTCCCCGTGTAATCTTCTTAGTTCGGGTCGGGCGTCTAGGTCGGGCTAAGTGGGTTACAAAGGAAACTGATGCTCAGCCATCACTCGTTGGCAAACCATACACTTGCTTACAAAATCAGCCACATCCTTTTTCAATCCCACCCAATACTACTCATCCTCAAGCCACGATACATCTTAGTACTACTAGGGTGCATAGCAAAAGGAATGCTATTAGCCTCAGTCAAAATATTTCGCCTCAACTCAACATATTCTGGCACCACTATCCGACTTTTGAAACATAGAACTCCATCATCATTAAAGCAGAAGTTCGTAGCCTTACCATCAACTATATCCTAAACATGGGGCGCCAACGAATCATCCAACAACTACTTCTACTTAATCAACTGAATCAAGGAAGGTTTCACCTGCAACTTGGCTATCAAGCCACCATCACGTGATATACTCAAATGAGCAAACATAGCTCTCAACTTAACAACTGCCTTTCTACTCAAAGCATCGGCCACCACATTGGCCTTTCCTGGATGATACTCAATGGTCATATCGTAGTTCTTAAGCAACTCTAACCACCTTCGTTGCCTAAGATTCAACTCCCTCTGCGACATAAGATACTTCAAACTCTTATGGTCGGTATAAACCACACACCTTTCACCATAAAGGTAGTGTCTCTAAATCATCAAAGCAAACACCACCGCTGCGAGCTCTAGATCATGTGTAGGGTAGTTGCGCTCATGCAACTTCAACTGTCTAGACGCATAAGCTACAACCTTCCCACCTTGCATCAATACGCAACCCAAACCAACATATGATGCATCGCTATAGACTACAAACTCCTTACCTGACTCTAGTTGTATCAAGATAGGAGCTTGCGTCAAAGTTTCCTTCAACTTCTCGAAAGCTTGTTGCCTAACATCAGTGCACTCAAAGCAAACATTCTTTTGCAACAACTTGGTTAATGGGGTAGCAATCTTAGAGAGACCTTCGACAAACCTTCGATAGTATCCAATCAACCCAAGGAAACTACGCACCTTCGTCATTGACTTAGGTGTCTTCCAACTCATCACTACTTTAACCTTGTGTGGATCAACCCGGATACCCTCGGCTGACACCACATGTCTAAGAAAAACCACTTCTTTGAGCCAAAACTCACACTTGCTCAGCTTAGCATAAAGCTGATTTTCCAACAACACTTGCAACACAATTTTCAAGTGTCTATCATGATCCTCCTCAGTACGCAAGTACAAGAGAATATCATCGATAAACACCACCACAAACTAATCCAGAAACTCATGGAACACCATATTCATCATATACATGAACGCGGCCAGTGTATTTGTCAAACCAAACGGCATCACCAAGAACTCATAATGGACGTACCTAGTCCGAAAAGTTGTTTTAGGTACATCCACATCCTTAACCTTAAGCTCATAGTACTCATACCTCAAATATATCTTCTAAAACATCGAAGCACCACGAAATTGGTCAAACAAATCATCAATTCTCGGCAAAGGGTACATGTTCTTAATCGTCAACTTGTTCAGTTGTCGATAATCTATGCTCATACGCATTGAACCATCCTTCTTCTTCACAAACAAGACCAGCGCACCTTGTACAGTGTCCAGAAGTTCTATATTTTATGCACATTCCTGCCCTTATTATTGTTGTCCTTAAGCTTAGGTAGGCATAATTAGCTGCATGCCATGCATTATAACAATATTTCTTCTTTTACCATGCTTTTATTGAATATCTTATATTTGGTAGAGAAAAGGTACTATTTTAGTTAGTTTTTTATTTCAGGTGCTGGTTGCTAATCAAAGGAAGAGAGGACAAGAAAGTAGGGAGCAGAAGGAGTTGTACTGAACCAGTTTCAGTTGTCGCCGCTGCAGAATCCCGCCACCAAGGACGTTGCTGCCACAGAATGCCACCCAGAAGACAATATGCCGACATAGTCAAAATGGGTCTCGTTTGATAAGGGACATTTTTTTGAGTCCATAAAGCCCTATGGAGCGGTGTATAGAGCTGATTGAAGATTGATAAGCAAGGTGGCTTATACTTACTTGCTGAACAAGTAAACATCCAAAGGAGTCCATATTTAAGTCAGAATTGAATGAAGCATTAAATGTAAAAGCTATTTTATCATCAATAAAGACTTCTACTCCAAGGATGACTTAACCTTATGCCAAACCCTATATATACACATGTATGTGAGGGTATAGGAGCATAGAGATCGATAGAGTTAGAGAGAGATAGAAAGAGGGAGTCGGCTATGTTCTAAACTCCTTAGGTTTAGGTTTTTGCTTGTAAAGTAGTTGTGAGAAATGATTGTATTAGGTTAAGTTGTTTTGCAATAAATATTCTAAGTTTACTTAATCCATTGTTCTTCATTCTTTCAATCATTCTACACCAGTCGTTTGAGAGAATCCATTTGTCGGGCACAAAAATGCAAGGCTCACGAAAGGGTTAAGTACGGTCACAACGTGCTGAGGCGTGACTAACTTGGTTCCACACCAGTCCACAAGTTTCAGCAGCTAAAAGGGATTACCAACCGAGATGACTAGCATGTGTTAGGTTGACGCTGAGATCGCTAGGTATTGCCTACGTCACGTTAGCTCTCGAGCATCCTAACCTAGAAATAGGAAGGATCACTGTCGACTATCCTGCCTAACTTAGAGTATCTGCCAGACTTGCCGCCAGGACTTATTTCCGTTCCACCTACTGAGACAACGAAAGTTGCAGTGGTAGTGACCCGCTACGGCTGCGTGACAAGGTCATAGCCTACTGCCCGCCATACCCGTCGAAGCAGCATATCGTGGCAGCGCAATCCAACCTTATCCTATGCAATGCAGTCTACACACTACTGAGCAACAATTACCTGGCCCGTTCTATCACTTTGTTCTCCCCTACTTTAATTAATTGTGTTTTTAGTTTTATTCCCTTAACCAAACCTGAAATTAATTGTGCATTGAAATTTCTTGTGCAGATACACACTCGAAGAAAATATTCCAATCCCCGTGGGATTCGACATCTTATATACTATAACTTGGCTGGAGTGTGCACTTCTGCTCTCACAAAAAGGGAACACCTACACACCCCAAGGTGAAATAATCGGCCTTATGAATCCTCGGTCAAGAAACTTCTGATGTTGCATCTTCAACTCCTTCAACTCCTTAGGCATCAGGCGATAAGGAGCAATGGACACCAGAGTCGTATTCTAATACAACTCAATACCAAACTCAACCTCTCGATTGGGTGGCAATCCATGCAACTCTTCCAGAAAGACACCCGAAAACTCGCATACGGTTTGTATGTCTTGCACATGCACTTCCTTTGTACCAGGATTCATCGCATACGCTAAGAAAGCTTTGCATCCCAACTCCAACATCTGATTCGCTTCAAGAGCCAAAATTGCGTTAGACAAGAACTTCACGTTCTAACCTACGATTACTACTTCGTAATCATCTGCAAGCTTTAAGGTAACCCGCTTAACATCAAAATCCACTACAGCTCGATGCTCAACCAACTAGTCCATTCTGTTGAGTGTGTAAAAGTTCTATTATTTACACCCTATTTAACCCATATTTCTGCTGCATTCAAGCATTATTCATTGCATTTAGGTTAGTTTACAGCAAAACATCACAAATATATTAAAAGGAACAGTTTCTACTAAGAATGGTTGTTTTTGCAGGTTGCTGCCGTAGCAGACGTAATGGGTAGGCGCTGGGCAGTGAAGCAGAAAAGCTGGAACTGGACAAGCAGTCAAGGAGGACGATGCTGCCATGGTTGCCGCCGTGACAGCAGAGGACGACAGCGGTTTTGAGGAAAAGAAGCAAAGTGGACCTCGATAGATAGAGAAAATTCAGCCCGTCTGTCGAGTGAAAACCCCATATTTTTCCAAGCCCCAGATCAAAAGGAATGTCAAGCCCAAAGTTCAAGGAGAGAAAATCCCAAGCAAGAAGATGACGGCTGGAAAGTAGATTCCTTGAAGATTTAGTCTTTATTAGAATCATACTTTTATTTAAAGTTGTATTCTTGCTATTATAGATGACTTGAGCCCAAAGCTTATATAAGGGCATATATTTTGACCTAGGAGGTATAACCGATTACCCTAGCTTCCTTCCCAAAAACTTTAGACGTTTTCCTTCCCTCATCATGTTCTAAATTCCCCCTAGGGCCACGGGTTGTTTTGTAAAGTAGTTGCAAGGGTTGTTTTGTTTTAGGAATTTTCAGTTCAATAAAATAAACTTCAAGTTCTCTTATTTTGGTTGTTAATATCTTGCAAGAGCATCGAGAGAGCATTGTGAGCTTATCTATTTACTTAGCATCGGGAGAGTTAAGTATACAAAAGAAATAAGAGCAACTTCTCTAGTTTATAGTTGAACTATCTCGGACCTAGGGATAGGACGAGGTTAAGTGGCTAAAAAAGAATTCATCGACATTGGTGTTCATCCTTCGATTCACGCCGGGAGGTATCATCAAAGACGTGATCATCGACAGACTCGGACCTAGGGATAGGCCAAGGCATATTTGGGATTCGTGCCAAACTTGAGGTGCTGAGTTGATTGTTCGCTGCCGCGACAAGCAACGGACTGCTGCCGCGACAGGGACGACGACAGAACTGGAGTTCCGAGACTTAGCAATACCTGCACTACTGAGCAATTCAATACCAGCCCATTCTCTCTATCTTGATATCTCTACTCTTTTATTTACGTTTACTTTGTTATTTTCGTGACAACTTCTCAAATATTTTCTTTACTTTCGTACAGTTAACTAAGGTGAAGCTATTAGCCCAATCCCTGTGGAGACGGTATCCGATACTTCGTATCACTTTACTACTTGCGTCGTGTATACTTGCACTACCATTGCGATAGACTATTTTACACGCAACAAGTTTTTTTGGCGCCGTTGCCGGGGATTGGCAACATAACTCTACCTTTTCTTTTATTGCACTTTTCGTTTTTATTTTTATTTTTATTTTTATTTTTCTATTTTTCTTTGGTGCATCTAACTCTTGCTTTTCACAAGGTTTCTTGTTTATGCGCAGATCGAACCGAGGTAAAGATCCTGAGTATCCATTAGATCCGGAAATCGAACGTTCATTCAATCTCAAGAAACAACTTCATCACTTACTAGCAAGGAACGAGTACCTTGAGAAACAGTTAGAGATAATGGCACACCAAGGAGATGACCCTCCTGTTGGAGATGGAGAGGGTAGACAGCCTGTCGTTGATGCTACTGCCGCTGCCGGACGACGGTCCTGTCGTGACTACATGTTGAATGATCATGTAGAACTGGAAACCACGCTGTCGGATATTGATGTTGACAACTTCGAGCTGAAACCCGTTATGTTTAGTATGATCAACAATGCCGGTCAATTCAGTGGTCCTGTTACTGAGGCTTCGGTTATTTCCCCATTCATTGAGGGACAGAGCAAAGACTTGGTGGACTAAACTTATGCCGGGTTCAATTAGAACTTGGGCAGATTTATCTCGTGAATTTTTATCTTGTTTTAATCCTTCACATTTATCTGAGCAATTACGTAATGAAATTGCTACTTTTCAACAGGAAGATGACGAGCCGATGCACGAGGCCTGGGGCAGATTTACTACTCTTCTACGGAACTGCCCAATGCATGGATTCCCCGTCTGGAATCAGGTAACAAAATTCTATAATGCTGCCAACTTACAAACTTGTATTCGAATTGATTCAACAGCAAATGGATTACTATTGGACAAAGACCCGGACGAGGCAATGCAAGTATTGAAAAATCTGGCTAAGAATGAAGAGCAGTTTTCGACAGCAAGAAGAGAGGGTAAACGGGTACTAGTTGTTAAGGATTATGAGGCCGACAGCACGATGAAATCACAGGTAGCATTCCTTACTAAAGCAATGAAAAAGCTATTGAACGATGACACACAACGTGGATTTGCTATTGAGGGGGTATGTGAAATCTGTGAGGGAAATCATAGTTCGGATTAATGTCCTATACAGTTAGAAGAGGGAAAGTATGTTGGAAACTACAAGCCAAATTACAACTCCAACAACTATAATCCCAAATGGAGAAAGGATCCCAAGTTCTCTTGGAGTAATCCTAATAATGCCCTAAATCCGCAAACACATAGTAATCAGAATTAGGGAGGACCTAGACTGCTGACGCGACAGCAACTGCAGCCGCAACAGCAGGAACAACAGCCACCAGCTGCCACGGACAGTATATTGGAACAGACCCTAGCTACCTTTATGTCCCAGACAGGTACTTATATTGAGAATATGAATCAGTTTGTCAAGAAAACAGAGACATTCATGGATAAAACAGAGATGCCGATGACAAATCATGAAGCTGCTCTGAAATCTTTGGAGACACAAATGGGTCAGGTTTCACAGCATATCAACCCAAGGAAGACTGGAGGATTTCCTAGTAATACTGAAAATGCTATGCAGCCCACACATGAGCAGTGTAAAGCTATTACTACTAGGAGTGGGAAGAAATTACCAGGGTCGGAAAAGGAAGCTGAAACAGTGAAAAAACCAGCCTTGGATAGACCTGCCGAGGAAGCTGCCCCGACAGGTAACAAACAGACTGCTGCCGATGAGCCTGTTACGATAGCAGTAGCGACAGAGGAGAAAAATGATGAACCCAAACCTCCTCAGATTCGTATGCAGTGGAAAGGACGTATTGTTGATTATCGTCCCCCACCTCCTTTTCCTCAACGGTTACAACAAGCGAAACAAGAATCTCAGCTCAAAAAGATTTATGATATTTTTAAGCAGGTTCATATTAACATTCCGCTGTTAGATGCTGTTAGGGAGATGCCCGGTTACGCCAAATTTCTCAAGGATGTCATGTCAAAGAAATCTAACTTGGGGAATTTGAAACGGTTAAGATGACAGAAGGTTGCATGAGCATTCTTCATCGGCAGCCACCCCAGAAAAAGAAGGATCCGGGGAGCTTCATTATACCTTGTGTAATCGGAGACAAATATGTGGGTAAGGCACTTTGTGATCTTGGTGCTCGTATTAATTTAATGCCAAAATATGTTTTTCAGAAATTAGGTATTGGAAAGGCGCGGCCCACAACAGTAATTCTGCAGCTGGCAGACCGCTCTTATGTTCATCCGAAAGGAAAAATCGAAGATATTCTGGTAGGAGTGGATAAATTTATATTTCCTGCTGACTTTCTTGTTTTAGATTGTGAAGCAGACGAAAACGCACCAATCATCCTTGGGTGACCCTTCTTAGCCACGGGAAGATCACTGATTGATGTGGAAAAAGGAGAACTCACCATGAGAGTGAACGACCAAGAGATAAAGTTGAATGTTCTCCAAGCTATGAAGCATACTGATGCAGATGAGGAATGCAAGGCTATCACTGAAGTTACCCTTGATCAACCCTGCATCAGGTCGGGCTGTCACGACATCGACATTGGGCACTGCCTCAGCAGTCACTTACAGGACTGCCACGACAACACCGACAACAGCAACTCCTCTGAATCCGATACATCAGATACTGAAAATCAGGAGGAGGTAAACTGGATAGGCGATCGTCCAGGTAAGTTATTCGAACCTTTAAATTATACTTCGGATAACCATGCAATCCAAAAGCCATCTACTGTTGAGCCCCCTGTTTTAGAACTGAAACCCCTGCCAGGGCAGCTAAAATATGCTTTTCTTGGTTCAAATGATACGTTGCCCGTAATCATCTCTGCCAAGTTGATGTAGGAACAGGAACAGTAGCTAATAGGGATGCTGCGATAGCACAAAAAGGCAATTGGATGGACGATTGTTGATATTCAAGGCATTAGTCCGACGTTATGCATGCATAAAATTCTTTTAGAGGAAGATCATATGCCGACTATAGATGCTCAGAGGCGGCTAAACCATGCGATGAAAGAGGTGGTGTGTAAAGAGATAATCAAATGGTTAGATGCTGGAATTATTTACGCCATCTCTGACAACAAATGGGTGAGCCCGGTGCAATGTGTCCCAAAGAAAGGAGGAATGACCGTGGTGACCAATGAAAACAATGAATTAATCCCAACCAGGACTGTGACCGGTTAGAGGGTTTGTATGGACTATCGGAAGCTTAACAAAGCTACCCGAAAGGACCACTTTCCTTTACCCTTTATTGATCAGATGCTTGATAGATTAGCGGGTAAACATTACTATTGTTTTCTTGATGGTTATTCAGGTTATAATCAAATAGCTATCACACCGGAAGATCAAGAAAAAACGACTTTCACATGCCCCTACGGAACATATGCTTTTAGGAGGATGCCGTTTGGACTATGCAATGCACCCGCCACTTTCCAAAGGTGCATGATGGCCATATTCTCCGATATGGTGGAGGACTTCCTTGAAATATTTATGGATGATTTTTTAGTCTTTGGAGACAATTTTGAGAGCTGCCTAGGCAATCTACAAAAGGTACTTGAAAGATGTGAAAAAGCAAACTTGGTCTTAAATTGGGAAAAATGCCACTTTATGGTGAATGAAGGGATAGTCCTTGGCCATAAGATTAGCTGTCGTGGGATAGAAGTCGACAGGGCCAAGATAGAAGTGATCGAAAAGCTGCTGCCGCCGACAACAGTCAAGGGTATTAGAAGTTTCTTAGGACATGCTGGTTTTTATCGGAGATTCATTGCAAACTTCTCAAAAATCACCAAGCCTCTATGTCATCTTTTAGAGCAGAACCGACCCTTTGACTTTAATGAGGAATGTACTAAAGCATTCAAGGTTCTGAAGGAAAAACTGGTAACAGCCCCAATAGTACAGCCACCAGACTGGACACAGCCATTTGAGATCATGTGTGATGCTAGTGACTATGCTGTCGGGGCAGCACTTGGGTAGCGGAGAGACAAGTTATTTCATGTCATATATTATGCCAGCAAGACATTGAATGACGCCCAAGTGAACTACACCACCACAGAAAAGGAATTATTAGCTGTGGTATTCTCCATTGACAAGTTTCGTTCTTACATACTTGGGACGAAGGTCATAGTACACACAGACCATTCTGCCCTAAAGTATCTGTTTGCGAAAAAGGATGCAAAGCCTCGATTAATATGGTGGATCCTGCTACTGCAAGAATTCGACCTTGAAATCAAGGACAAAAAAGGGACAGAAAATCAGGTGGCAGATCACTTGTCAAGGTTGGAGAAGGGGTAGAGTCTGCCAACATATGAGACAAACATACTGGAGACCTTCCCAGATGAGCAACTCTTTGCTGCCGCAATTACTGCCGCGACAGCCATGGCGGCAGGTAAGTCTTCTGAACTCCCTTGGTATGCTGATTTCGTTAATTTCTTATTTAGCGGAATAATTCCTTCTGATCTTAATTATCAAGCATTATTATTGGGACGAACCTCTTCTTTTCAAAATCTGTGCAGATCAGGTTATAAGGAGATGTGTACCACAAGAAGAGCAAGAAGACATTCTTCATCACTGCCATGCTTCACATTATGGAGGTCACTTAGGAGGCAACAAAACTGCTGCCAAGGTGCTGCAGTCAGGGTTTTACTGGCCGTCATTGTATAAAGATGCACATATCTTCTACAAAAGCTGTGACAGGTGCCAAAGGACAGGAAACATCTCAAGGAGAAACGAGATGCCACTGTAGAATATTCTAGAAGTCAAAATCTTCGACGTTTGGGGGATTGATTTCGTGGGACCGTTTCTATCTTCATGTGGGAATCTATACATCCTCCTGGCAGTAGATTATGTCTTTAAGTGGGTCGAAGCTATCGCAACTCAAAAGAATGATGCCAAGACAGTCCAAAGGTTTTTACAATAAAATATCTTTTCTAGGTTTGGCATCCCTAATGCGATTATCAGTGATGAAGGGAGACATTTCGACAACAGAGTTATTGCTGCTGCCTTGAAGAAATATGGTGTCAAGCATCGGATCGCGACAACATATCACCCACAGACCAATGGACAAGCTGAAATATCTAATAGGGAAGTTAAGAACATTCTTGAGAAGATGGTTAAGCCAACTAGGAAAGACTGGTCTTTACTCCTCAATGATGCATTATGGGCATATAGGACAGCTTTTAAGATTCCATTGGGCATGTCTCCATACTGATTGATTTATGGGAAAACATGTCATCTACCTGTCGAGATCGAGCACAAAGCTTACTGGGCAATCAAGGCAGTAAATATGGACTTGGACAGGGCAGGGCAGAAAAGGCTGTTAGACCTGAACGAAATTGAAGAGATTCGGACAATGGCCTACGACAATGCAAGAATCTACAAGGAGAAAACTAAAAAGTGGCATGACAGGAAGTTGCTGCCACGACAGTTCTGCCCAGGGCAGCTTGTATTGTTGTTCAATTCCATACTGAAACTCTTCCCAGGGAAGCTAAAATCTAGATGGTCTGGCCCGTTCCAAGTTGTACAAGTTTTTCCTCATGGTGCCATCACAATCCGATCATTAAAAGACGGGCACCAATTCAAAGTCAACGGACAACGCCTCAAGCATTATCAGGGGACTGAAGCCCCAAGAATACAGGAAGTGGTTACCTTAGGAGATGCCCCACCTGGCATCCCTAATTTAACCTAAATTTTATTTTTACTTATTTTTATTATTATTATTATTAATTATTAGGAAATAAGGTTTATTTTATTTGAATAATGTTTTTATGTTTATCATTTTTAGGAAATAAAGGAGTCAATAAGAACAGGAGAAGTGAACTCAGCCCACCATCCATCCATCAGCCCAACAAAGCCCAAATATTGAAGCTTGTCGTTACAGCTGCCGCGACAGACGCAGAAAATACAGGTTGTCATCACGCTGTCACGACAGACGCGGAAACACGTCACAGATGCGTAACAAACGCGGAAACGTGTGTTAGACGCGTCAGACACGCTAACGTACACCAGCTGGCCCCGTTATTCACGCCTGCCGTTACAGCTTCAACGGGCAGCAATTTTCTCTTTATATAACCCCATTTCTTTTTCATTGTTCACTCACTTCTGCATTCTTACTTGCTTTCCCTTTTAGTTTTCATTTGTTTTCTCTATATTTTTCACAACTCTTGCACAAATATGTCTTCTAGGAAAACCCGACGCACTGCTGCCTCCACTTCTTCACCGACAGGAACTCCCCCATGTTCCTTTGCTAACAGAGACATGTGGGAGGAAAGAGGTTTCATCTACGCACCAAAGGAAGAGAATCTGGGCCTTAAACCATTCATAGCCCGGAAGATTAGAGCCTTACAATGGCAGACATTTGCAGAGCAGCCAGAGGAGATGAATATTACACTGGTCCGAGAGTTCTATGCTGCCATCAGCAGCAGAACGGCGACAACAGTGTTCATTCGAGGGAAAGAGGTGCCATTTGAAGTAGAACACATTAATACCCTGTATGGCTTCTACATCGGTGTCAATGACGATGCCCATCAGCAATTTCTGAATACGCTAGACAGTGCTGCATACGACGCTGTCATGGCAGAGCTGACCGCTGCTGGGACTCAATGGAACACCAGCAGAAAGAATCCGAGGACTGTTAGACGGACCCAGTTGCTGCCGGAGGCAAAGTTGTGGAATGCCTTCATAAAGAAGAGGATCATGCCGTCATCACACAACACCACCGTCGATCAACCACGGTTAGCATTGATACACTCTATTCTGCATGAAAGGCCCATTAATGTGGGTAGTTTTATTCGCGAAAGTATTCTGGAGTGTGCACATAGACCAACGGGTCCCCTCTACCTGCCATACCTCATTACTTCGCTCTGCCGAGGCCATAATGTTCCCGAGGTGCACAATGATGTGATAGAAGAAGGAAGGGGCTGGGCTGAAAAGAACATCCTTAGCCTGATGGAGCTAACTGTTGCAACCCCTATATCATCATTTGATCCTGCTGCCGCCACAGCTGAAACGACGGAACAGCAACACTCTGAACCTGCCGCTGCAGCATTTGCCCCAACAGACTCCTCCGCCCAGATATTAGCTGCCATTCGGAAACTGGAGGAGCGACAGTTAGGCTTAATGACTTTCATCAGAGACTTTGCTACCTCCACGGTAACATTCATACAAAGCTCTTTAAATTTTCCTGATGCTGCATTTCCTACGTTTCCTGCCCCTTACTTTACTGTCACTACCCCTGCCCATACCCCTACACCTGCTGCCACCCCACGCACGCCATCTGCTGCCTCCACACCATCGCCTGCCCCAACAGCAGCAAGCAGCACCCATGCCGAGCCATCCTCCCAAGGAACAAAACGTCCGATGGCATCGGAGGATTTAGATGCTTTTGTTGCTGGGTTCTCCTCCTCTTCAGTTTGGGCCGCCAGTGATACTGAACCTTCAATCAAGAGAAATCTGGCCAATGAGTTCACCCCCGTGAAGAGGCAGAAGCGGATGGCTGACAAAGGCAATTTGCCGAAAGCCAACAGCAACGGAAGTGACGACAGCAAAGGTGCTAACAGCAGCAGTAGTGAGAGCAGCAGTAGCGGCTCTGAGATTCAGGTTGTGGAGCAACCACCCCACATCTCCCCGACCAGAGTCCAGCCACCACGGGAAGCCAAGGCCAAGAACACATCTGTTTCCCCCGTGCCCCAACCTGCCCCGAAAGCCAGAGCCTGTCGCCAGATCCGCCTCAGCAGCAGTAACGAAGACATCGACTGAATTTAAGTTTCTTATCTTATATTTTGCTGCCTGCTATCTATATTTTGTGATGTACTGCCTTATTTTGGTTTTATCTGTCATTTGCATTGTAACCCCCTTAACCCGGTCTAGACGGTTGACCCGAATTAAGAAAGTCACACGGGGAAAACCAAAGTCAACCCGAAAGTCAACCTTGATTAACGACCCTTTTTTTTTCTTTTTAATCTTATCTAGATGCACATTAACCCTAATTGTGATCATACAAACAACGTACTCAAAGATCACAAACATCAGAGATCAAACAGGGACCCAATTGAACAAATTACAACTTTAGGGACCAAATTGTAAATTCTGATAAATATGAGGACTTAGTCCAAATTAAAGTTACCATCTTGAAATTAGTCAGGTTTCATGCTTCCCTGCAAAATTTCAGCTCAAAAGGACTTCTCAAACTCATTCAATTGCATAAACAAGATTCAGGACCAAAACGTAAACAAAACAAAACATAAAAGATACTTTTAACTGAATTTAACGGTCTGGTATCGATACGCCTAGCGTCGTATCGATACGCAGGGAAGGCAGTAACCAAACTTCAGAGACGGTATCGATACGAGTTCCCCCGTTTCGATACTGCATTCATACGGTATCGATACTTGTTCAACCGTACCGATACGCCTGGGCAGAAATGTGCATATTTGGCTCAGGCGTATCGATACGCAAGCCCGAGTACCGATACCCCTACCTGAAATTGCCTCGAAAACAACATCAAACATGCTTCAAGCTTCAAATTAACAACAACAAATCATATCACATATTCAACCAACATGCAAGGACCATAATTGCATCATCAATTCAACATAAAACCGTCACATATGAAAAGCCCCAATTTAAATGGCATGCATCCTACTTAAGCTAACCATTCATGCATAAACCTTCATAGTCAAGCATAAGAATTCAATCCAAAAACCAGCAACCACAGCAACATTTAACATACTTAGGGAGTCTCCAACACCTCCCAAAACATACACTTTGGTCCCCCATTGTCAAATCAACCAAAAGCTAAAAGTAGTTATAAAACCTTCATACATTGAGCTTTACTTGAACTTGATTGCTTGCCCTTTCTTGCTGCCCTTCAAGATACTCTAGTGCTCTGCATTATTGAATTAAGAAAACGAGAGAGCGTAAGCAAAAGCTTAGTGAGGAGTGCTCTTTAAAAACCATTCAATAATGCAATTAAAACCATTTATAAAACATGCTCATAATCAACCTTTGCACATGCTCAATAGCATGCTTTAAGACAAGCAATTCCATGCTTCAAAATACATTTAAACAAGCATCACATGCTTCATCATAATCATTAAAACAAGCATCTCATGCTTCATAATATTCTTAACATGTCATATTGGCTCAAGTGATACATTTCATTTATTAAAACAAGTTCAACAACTTTCCCCAAGGACTTTTAAACACCTTGGCCCCAAGGACTTTTAAACACCTTGGCCATGGACTTTTAAACACCATGAATGAGGACCACACAAGGACTTTTAACCACCTTTGTGTCCAATACTTGAATCACCCCAAGGACTTTTAAACACCTTGGCCCCAAGGACTTTTAAACACCTTGGCCATGGACTTTTAAACACCATGAATGAGGACCACACAAGGACTTTTAACCACCTTTGTGTCCAATACTTGAATCACCCCAAGGACTTTTAAACACCTTGGCCCCAAGGACTTTTAAACACCTTGGCCCCATGGACTTTTAACCACCATGGAAAGGAGCACCTAAGGACTTTTAACCACCTTAGTGTCCGCAACAAGACTCATCCAAGGACTTTTAACCACCTTGATGATCTTAAGTAACAAGGCTCACTCAAGGACTTTTAACCACCTTAGTGACCTTCACTTTTACAAAACATCACTTGCCAATATACATATTTTACATCATATAATCCACTGTTTTAAAGCATTAAATCAAGCCATTTCATCATGCATTTCAAAGCATCAAATCCACATTTAATCAATGTATAAAATCAAGGAACTCCTACCTAGAGTTACCTTCAACATATGGCTTACATCATCAGCAAAATCCATGCTAAAACATCAGCAAATACCATGCTTAAACATGCTTTTAAAACAGTAATCAAAACATGCAAATCATCATTTTGCATCACACCAAAACATGGCCACCACTTTGAGAGAAATCCGAAAACTTACACTTGAGCTTAGCAAAGTTGTTTAGACTTAAACTAAGCCCCCAAAACCTTGGTTTCAAAGCCGAAAACCATTTTCACTCACCGATTTCCACTTTGCTTCAAGCCAAAGCACCAAATCAAGCCTCCGGATTAACAATTCTTGGATCCAAGGATGCCTCCTCTGTTTCAACACATTAAAGCAGAGGATTAATGCATCATCATGCATTAATTGCTTCAATGAAAGCACCTAAACTCGCTGCTCTCACATAACCTCCATTTTCGGCCACCAAACACAACCGAAAATGCATCCAAAACACTTCCAAACAAAGCCCAGCCATAATCCAGCAAAACCTCACTCCCATTAACATCATATAACATCTAAAAACAACCTAACAACATCCTTATACCTCCAGCAACACCAGATCCACAAGATCACCATAAAAACTACCTTAAAACACAAGCTAAACTTAGGAAACCCAACCTATCCGGGATTGCATCAATCAAAACTCATTTCCACATCATTTTAGAGATCATTTAACATCAAAAACACCTCTTAAATCACAGATTACTCAGATCTAACGAAAATCATAAAAAATCATCAAAATCTTGCATAATTAGCCAAGATCCATAAATCAACTTAAAAGCCTTTAATTAAACATCAATTTAGGATTGAAAACTTAGGAATTTCAGTAAAGAACTTGAAGTTCAGAGGAGAAGGACGTTCTTACCTCCAAACTTGAGTTTCTCCTCTTTTTGGAATGAAAAACCTTGATGAAACTTGTAGCAATTGAAGAGGTTTTGAAGATACAATGATTAGGAATTAAATGAGAGTTGAAAGGAGGATTTTAGGTGAGAAAATCAGAAACAAAACTCTGGAAATGGAGTGTTTGGGTTGAGAGAAAAAGAGAGAAAGAAAATAGAGAGTTAGTTGAGAAAATAGCCAAAATGAGATTTCCCTCCTTTATGAAATCTTTAAAATCAGAATTATAACTCAAAATATCTTAGAAAAATCTGGAGAAACTCCCTTTGGGTAAATAGCTCCTTAAAGATTCAAAGTTTCAACCCTTTATAAAACAACCACCAAACTTGCGAAAATTACATTTTGGTCACTAGCCAAAATGTCACCTTTCCAAAACTCATTTTCCA
Source organism: Hibiscus tridactylites (assembly GCA_958450335.1). Classification (NCBI taxonomy): domain Eukaryota; kingdom Viridiplantae; phylum Streptophyta; class Magnoliopsida; order Malvales; family Malvaceae; genus Hibiscus; species Hibiscus tridactylites. The sequence goes on along the minus strand of OY288267.1, from coordinate 56,593,212 downwards.
AAATTGATTTCACAGTTCACTTAATTATATTAAAAGATGATTTTAGAACATTTTTCCATATTTTTAATGCAACCCGAACTATTCTTTCCTAATTTAACCTCTTACGATTCGAACAGCACTTTGACCAACCGGTCAACGCCCAAGACTTCTAAGCCCAAAACCGGGGCGTTACAACTCTCCCCCCCTTAAGAAATTTCGTCCTCGAAATTTACCTGAAGGAAAGAGATAAGGAAACTGCTTCAACATGTCTTCCTTCCGCTCCCACGTGGCTTCCTCAACACCGCGATGCTTCCACAGCACCTTCACCAACTCAATGGTCTTGCCACGAAGAACCTTGCTATCTGAATCCAGAACCTTCACCGGTTCCTCATCATAGGTCAAATCCGGATTCAATTCCACTTCCTCCACAGGCATCACATGCGAAGGATCAGATCTATACTTCCGGAGCATAGAAACATGGAACACATCATGAATCTTCTCCAGCTCCTGAGGTAACCTCAATCGATACGCAACAGGACCCACTCGCTCAACAACCTCATACGGTCCAATGTATCTAGGGCTCAGCTTACCCTTCCGACCAAACCTCATCACCTTCTTCCAAGGCGAAACCTTCAAGAACACACGATCACCCACCGCATACTCTATCTCCTTACGCTTCAAATCCGCGTAAGATTTCTGCCGGTCAGAAGCAGCCTTCAACCGCTCACAAATGAGCTTCACCTTCTCGGTGGTTCCTTTTAACAAAGCCGGCATCGAAACCAACTTTTGACCAGTTTCAGCCCAACAAAGAGGAGTCCTACACTTCCTCCCATACAGAGCCTCATAAGGTGCCATCTGTATACTCGCCTGAAAACTGTTGTTATAAGCGAACTCAACCAAAGGCAGATGCTTCTCCCAAGAACCTTGGAACTCTATCACACAGCATCTCAACATATCCTCCAAAATCTGAATAACTCGCTCAGACTGGCCATCCGACTGAGGATGATAGGATGTACTGAAATGCAACCTTGTACCCAGAGCTTGATGCAAACACTGCCAGAAACGCGATGTGAACCTCGGATCCCTATCCGACACGATCGACTTAGGCACACCATGCAACCTTACAATCTCAGCAATGTACAGCTCTGCCAGCTTATCCAAAGAAAACATAGTATGCACAGGCAAGAAATGTGCACACTTCGTCAGGCGATCCACAATCACCCAAGCAGAATTCTTCTTCGATGGAGACAAAGGTAAACCAGATACAAAATCCATGGTAACCCTCTCCCACTTCCATTCAGGGATTTTCAACGGTTGCAACAAACCAGAAGGAACCTGATGTTCAGCCTTAACCCGCTGACACACCAAACACTTGCTCACAAACTCTGCAATATCCTTCTTCAAACCTACCCAATAGTACTCATCACGAAGATCACGATACATCTTTGTACTACCAGGGTGCATAGCAAAAGGACTACTATGACCTTCAGTCAGAATAGCACGCCTCAACTCAGCATCAGCAGGCACTACTATTCGACTACCAAAACACAACACTCCATCCTCATTAAAGCAGAAATCCGAAGGTCTACCCTCCGCGATATCCTGAACATGAGACACCAAGGAATCATCCAACAACTGCTTATCCTTGATCAACTGAACCAACGATGGTTTCACCTGCAACTCAGCAACAAGGCGACCATCCCGCGATATACTCAAGCTAGCAAACATAGCTCTTAGCTCAACAGCTACCTTCCTACTCAAGGCATCCGCAACAACATTAGCCTTTCCAGGATGATACTCTATCGTCAGATCATAATCTTTGAGCAACTCCAACCAACGCCGCTGCCTAAGATTCAACTCCTTCTGAGACATCAGATACCTCAAACTCTTGTGATCCGTGTACACCGTACACTTCTCACCATACAGATAATGCCTCCAGATCTTTAGAGCAAAAACCACTGCAGCCAGCTCAATATCATGCGTAGGATAATTGCGCTCATGCACCTTCAACTGCCGCGACGCATAAGCCACAACCTTACCCTCTTGCATCAGCACACACCCCAAACCAACATAGGATGCATCACTGTAGACCACAAACTCTTTCCCTGATTCAGGCTGAATCAAGATTGGAGCTCGCGTCAAAGCCATCTTCAGCTTCTCAAAAGCCTACTGTCTCGCTTCTGTCCACTCATACTTAACATCTTTCTGCAACAACTTCGTCAAAGGAGCAGTAATCTTGGAAAAACCATCCACAAACCTTCGGTAGTATCCTGCCAAACCAAGGAAACTACGAACCTCCTGAACAGACTTAGGAACTTTCCAGTTCATCACCGCTTCAATCTTTTGAGGATCAACATGAATCCCCTCAGCTGAGACCACATGCCCAAGAAACACCACCTCCCTAAGCCAGAACTCACACTTGCTCAGCTTAGCATAAAGCTGATTCTCCAACAAAGCTTGCAGCACAATCCTCAAATGCTCTTCGTGCTCTTCCTCAGTACGCGAGTACACAAGGATATCATCAATGAACACCACAACGAACTTGTCCAGGTATTCATGAAAAACATGATTCATCATGTCCATGAAAGCAGCAGGAGCATTTGTCAAACCAAACGGCATCACAAGGAACTCATAATGCCCATACCTTGTCCTGAAAGCTGTCTTAGGCACATCCACATCCTTCACCTTCAACTGATAATACCCAGACCTCAAGTCAATCTTAGAGAACACAGCAGCTCCCCGAAATTGATCAAAGAGATCATCAATCCTCGGCAAAGGATACCGATTCTTGATAGTCAACTTGTTTAGCTGACGGTAATCAATGCACATCCTCATCGTGCCATCTTTCTTCTTCACAAACAAGACAGGAGCACCCCAAGGCGACACACTCGGCCGGATGAAACCACGATCAAGCAGCTCTTGCAACTGCGTCTTCAGCTCCTTCAACTCCTTAGGTGCCATTCTATAGGGAGTAATGGACACATGAGTGGTATTCTCATACAGCTCAATTCCAAACTCCACCTCGCGATTAGGAGGTAAACCAGGCAACTCCTCAGGAAAAACATCAGGAAACTCCTTCACAACCCTGATATCTTGCACCCTCAACTCCTTAGAACAAGGATTCATCACAAAAGCCAGATAAGCTTCACAACCCTGCCTCAGCATCCTGCTCGCCTCCAAGGTAGAAACAACATTGGCAAGAAACTTCACATTCTCACCAACCACCACCACTTCATAATCATCCGCAAGCTTAAGCGAAACCCGCTTATTCTCACAGTCCACAACAGCACGATGCTCAGCAAGCCAATCCATACCAAGGATCACATCAAAACCATAAAAGGGCAACTCCATAAGATCAACATGAAAGACATGCTCTTGGACAACCAAAGGACACCTTCTATAAAGCTTACGAGTCACAACAGTTTCACCAAAAAAACTAGTGACTCTAACACCAACATCCAAAGACTCAACAGGCAAACCAAGCAACTCAGCATGCTCACGCAAAATGTATGAATGCGTAGATCCAGAATCAATCAAAGAAAACAATGACAAGGATTGCAAAGTAAAGGTACCTGCAATCACATCAGCATCATTCCTTCCCTCGCGCTGAGCATACACTCTCGCCTGGCCTCCACCCTCAGGTTGAATAGCCACAACATGAGCTACTCCGCGACCACCTTCCTCACGCCTCTGAAAATTACCACGGCCGCGTCCACGACCTCTCTGCGGTGCAGCAACAACAGGAGCACGCTCTGGACCACCAGCCATCCTCGGACAATCTCGCCTCAAGTGGTCAGCAGAACCACAATTCTAGCACTCATAACCAGCTGCCGCAACAGGAGCTTGCACCTCCCTCCCAGCACGAGGACAGTCACGCTTCAAGTGACCACGTGAACCACAAATCCAACAAGCACTAGGGTCAGCTCTAGCATTGCCACCCCTAGTAGGTGCACCTCCACCTCTCTTGGCTGAGGACTGAAACTTCTGATCGCGTCCCCTCTTGTTCCGTCCACCTCCGGAACTATACTCAGCAGCTCTCTTCCCAGAACTCGCTCCAGCACCCTTCGCAGACAAACTCAGATTCATCTCTATGTCCTTGGATCGACTAACCAACACATCAAAATCATTGTACTCAGTAGCCAACATGTAGGTCTTTACTTCCGTCACCAAGCCATAACGGAACCTTTCGCACCTCTCTCGCTTATCAGGTATCAGCTCTGGTGCATACTGACTGAGGCGTACGAACTGTACTTCATACTCAGCCACACTCATGCTCCCTTGGGTCAGAGACATGAATTCACGCTTTTTCTCATCCAGATATCTCACTCCCAGATATCTCCTCTTGAACACATTCTGAAAGAATGTCCAAGTGATGTCAACTTCAGCCATTCCAGAGATTGTGGTCGTCCACCACGTATAAGCATCGCCTTGCAGCAAAGACACAACGCAACCCAACTTTTGCACATCAGTGCAGCTCATCTGTCCCAAGACACGCTTAGTACTCTCTAGCCAAGCTTCCGACCTCTCAGCTGACATACCCCTAAACTCAGTCCCACCAAGACTGCGCAGACGCTCTAAGGGTAATCTAGCACCAGCATCTCCCTGATGCCCAGCTCCTTGAGCTCCAGCTACTGCTGCTCGAAAAGCACCCGCAATAGCTTGTACCAGCATCGACATGTCAGGCATCGCTTGCCCCTGACCAACCTCAGGTCCTGCAGCTCCAGCACCAGCTGCCTCAGCTCCAGCTCTTTCCCTCTCCACACCACCACCACCAGGTGGAGGAGGAGGTAACACAGCACTACCCGTATTCTCTTCATTCACATTCCCCTCAGGGGTCGTAGCTCTCACGCTACTCCTTAACTCTCTATGTGGTGTCATACTTTTACCATGCACAACAATACAAAATAAAACATAGTCAGGACCAGCAAGGTAAGCAATTCCAAGTATTCAAGCTCAATTTCTTTCAAAATCAACATCATTTCTTTAGCTTTTGTTTGGCAATGGGTACCCTCATCATGCATCATCACAACATACATCTCAAAAACATCATCATCTCAAATCACTGAACATGCTTTCATACAACAAGCATACAAACCAAACCATGCATACAAACATTCCCAATTACTCGAGAACTCAGCTCTGATACCACCAAATGTAACCCCCTTAACCCGGTCTAGACGATTGACCCGAATTAAGAAAGTCACACGGGGAAAACCAAAGTCAACCCGAAAGTCAACCTTGATTAACGACCCTTTTTTTTTTCTTTTTAATCTTATCTAGATGCACATTAACCCTAATTGTGATCATACAAACAACGTACTCAAAGATCACAAACATCAGAGATCAAACAGGGACCCAATTGAACAAATTACAACTTTAGGGACCAAATTGTAAATTCTGATAAATATGAGGACTTAGTCCAAATTAAAGTTACCATCTTGAAATTAGTCAGGTTTCATGCTTCCCTGCAAAATTTCAGCTCAAAAGGACTTCTCAAACTCATTCAATTGCACAAACAAGATTCAGGACCAAAACGTAAACAAAACAAAACATAAAAGATACTTTTAACTGAATTTAACGGTCTGGTATCGATACGCCTAGCGTCGTATCGATACGCGGGGAAGGCAGTAACCAAACTTCAGAGACGGTATCGATACGAGTTCCCCCGTTTCGATACTGCATTCATACGGTATCGATACTTGTTCAACCGTACCGATACGCCTGGGCAGAAATGTGCATATTTGGCTCAGGCGTATCGATACGCAAGCCCGAGTACCGATACCCCTGCCTGAAATGGCATGCATCCTACTTAAGCTAACCATTCATGCATAAACCTTCATCATCAATTCAAATTAACAACAACAAACCATATCACATATTCAACCAACATGCAAGGACCATAATTGCATCATCAATTCAACATAAAACCGTCACATATGAAAAGCCCCAATTTAAATGGCATGCATCCTACTTAAGCTAACCATTCATGCATAAACCTTCATAGTCAAGCATAAGAATTCAATCCAAAAACCAGCAACCACAACAACATTTAACATACTTAGGGAGTCTCCAACACCTCCCAAAACATACACTTTGGTCCCCCCATTGCCAAATCAACCAAAAGCTAAAAGTACTTATAAAACCTTCATACATTGAGCTTTACTTGAACTTGATTGCTTGCCCTTTCTTGCTGCCCTTCAAGATACTCTAGTGCTCTGCATTATTGAATTAAGAAAACGAGAGAGCGTAAGCAAAAGCTTAGTGAGGAGTGCTCTTTAAAAACCATTCAATAATGCAATTAAAACCATTTATAAAACATGCTCATAATCAACCTTTGCACATGCTCAATAGCATGCTTTAAGACAAGCAATTCCATGCTTCAAAATACATTTAAACAAGCATCACATGCTTCATCATAATCATTAAAACAAGCATCTCATGCTTCATAATATTCTTAACATGTCATATTGGCTCAAGTGATACATTTCATTTATTAAAACAAGTTCAACAACTTTCCCCAAGGACTTTTAAACACCTTGGCCCCAAGGACTTTTAAACACCTTGGCCATGGACTTTTAAACACCATGAATGAGGACCACACAAGGACTTTTAACCACCTTTGTGTCCAATACTTGAATCACCCCAAGGACTTTTAAACACCTTGGCCCCAAGGACTTTTAAACACCTTGGCCCCATGGACTTTTAACCACCATGAAAAGGAGCACCTAAGGACTTTTAACCACCTTAGTGTCCGCAACAAGACTCATCCAAGGACTTTTAACCACATTGATGATCTTAAGTAACAAGGCTCACTCAAGGACTTTTAACCACCTTAGTGACCTTCACTTTTACAAAACATCACTTGCCAATATACATATTTTACATCATATAATCCACTGTTTTAAAGCATTAAATCAAGCCATTTCATCATGCATTTCAAAGCATCAAATCCACATTTAATCAATGTATAAAATCAAGGAACTCCTACCTAGAGTTACCTTCAACATATGGCTTACATCATCAGCAAAATCCATGCTAAAACATCAGCAAATACCATGCTTAAACATGCTTTTAAAACAGTAATCAAAACATGCAAATCATCATTTTGCATCACACCAAAACATGGCCACCACTTTGAGAGAAATCCGAAAACTTACACTTGAGCTTAGCAAAGTTGTTTAGACTTAAACTAAGCCCCCAAAACCTTGGTTTCAAAGCCGAAAACCATTTTCACTCACCGATTTCCACTTTGCTTCAAGCCAAAGCACCAAATCAAGCCTCCGGATTAACAATTCTTGGATCCAAGGATGCCTCCCCTGTTTCAACACATTAAAGCAGAGGATTAATGCATCATCATGCATTAATTGCTTCAATGAAAGCACCTAAACTCGCTGCTCTCACATAACCTCCATTTTCGGCCACCAAACACAACCGAAAATGCATCCAAAACACTTCCAAACAAAGCCCAGCCATAATCCAGCAAAACCTCACTCCCATTAACATCATATAACATCTAAAAACAACCTAACAACATCCTTATACCTCCAGCAACACCAGATCCACAAGATCACCACAAAAACTACCTTAAAACACAAGCTAAACTTAGGAAACCCAACCTATCCGGGATTGCATCAATCAAAACTCATTTCCACATCATTTTAGAGATCATTTAACATCAAAAACACCTCTTAAATCACAGATTACTCAGATCTAACGAAAATCATAAAAAATCATCAAAATCTTGCATAATTAGCCAAGATCCATAAATCAACTTAAAAGCCTTTAATTAAACATCAATTTAGGATTGAAAACTTAGGAATTTCAGTAAAGAACTTGAAGTTCAGAGGAGAAGGACGTTCTTACCTCCAAAACTTGAGTTTCTCCTCTTTTTGGAATGAAAAACCTTGATGAAACTGTAGCAATTGAAGAGGTTTTGAAGATACAATGATTAGGAATTAAATGAGAGTTGAAAGGAGGATTTTAGGTGAGAAAATCAGAAACAAAACTCTGGAAATGGAGTGTTTGGGTTGAGAGAAAAAGAGAGAAAGAAAATAGAGAGTTAGTTGAGAAAATAGCCAAAATGAGATTTCCCTCCTTTATGAAATCTTTAAAATCAGAATTATAACTCAAAATATCTTAGAAAAATCTGGAGAAACTCCCTTTGGGTAAATAGCTCCTTAAAGATTCAAAGTTTCAACCCTTTATAAAACAGCCACCAAACTTGCGAAAATTACATTTTGGTCACTAGCCAAAATGTCACCTTTCCAAAACTCATTTTCCAAAATTGATTTCACAGTTCACTTAATTATATTAAAAGATGATTTTAGAACATTTTTCCATATTTTTAATGCAACCCGAACTAGGCTTTCCTAATTTAACCTCTTACGATTCGAACAGCACTTTGACCAACCGGTCAACGCCCAAGACTTCTAAGCCCAAAACCGGGGCGTTACATGCATTGAGGGCAATGCAACCTTCAAGCTTGGGGGTGGCAACCCTCCATGTTAATGGAGTACATCTTAGTTTAAATTTGTGTCTTTACTTAGTTTATTTTTGTCAAAAAAAAATGAAAATATTGCAAATTTTGGCTGAAAATTGTGAACTGAACTTACCTGTCGTGACAACACTGTCATGGCAGTGACTTTAGGATAGTTTTTAGGAGAAGTTTAGAGCCTTTCTATAGTTCTGAAAACTTAAACACCATTGTGACTGTTATACTGCTTAGACTTCTTTTAGCCAAACTAGAATAGGAAGCTTAACACTTGAATAGCCCCTAGAGGTGCCTAACACTGGCTCTAGGAAAGAAGTTTAGGAAAATAGACTCAACAGCCCTAGAGGTGCCCGAAACTGGCTCTAGAAAGTTAACTAGAGGTGCCCAAAACTGGCTCTAGTGAAACTTTAGCTTAAAAAATAGAAACATCGAGTCAAAACAAAAAATTCAAAGGAGCATGAAAAAAATAAACTTTGGCATAAAATTCGAGTTAAGAGCTGAAATATTCTAGTGAAACTAAGAGAGTCTTGGCATATAACTGTTCACAAGCATGCACACACTGCACGAGGACTATAGTGAGATTCCGGACAGATCCTAGATTATCCGACAAGTTGCTGCCGTCACAGGGAACAAACGACGGGTAAGGGAAAATTCACTGTTTGAAAGCCAAAACAAAAATATTTCATTTTTCTTTTAGGTCTTAGTTGCTTGAGGGCAAGCAAAAACTTGAGTTTGGGGGTGTGTTGAGTGTGTAAAAGTTCTATTATTTACACCCTGTTTAACCCATATTTCTGCTGCATTCAAGCATTATTCATTGCATTTAGGTTAGTTTACAGCAAAACATCACAAATATATTAAAAGGCACAGTTTCTACTAAGAATGGCTGTTTTTGCAGGTTGCTGCCGTAGCAGACGAAATGGGCAGGCGCTGGGCAGTGAAGCAGAAGAGCTGGAACTTGACAAGCAGTCAAGGAGGTCGATGCTGCCATGGTTGCCGCCGTGACAGCAGAGGACGACAGCAATTTTGAGGAAAAGAAGCAAAGTGGACCTCGACAGATAGAGAAAATTCAGCACGTCTGTCGAGTGAAAACCCCATATTTTTCCAAGCCCAAGATCAAAAGGAATGTCAAGCCCAAAGTTCAAGGAGAGAAAATCCCAAGCAAGAAGATGACAGCTGGAAAGTAGATTCCTTGAAGATTTAGTCTTTATTAGAATCATACTTTTATTTAAAGTTGCATTCTTGCTATTATAGATGACTTGATCTCAAAGCTTATATAAGGGCATATATTTTGACCTAGGAGGTATAACCGATTACCCTAGCTTCCTTCCCAAAAACTTTAGCCGTTTTCCTTCCCTCGTCATGTTCTAAATTCCCCCTAGGGCCACGGGTTGTTTTGTAAAGTAGTTGCAAGGGTTGTTTTGTTTTAGGAATTTTCAGTTCAATAAAATAAACTTCAAGTTCTCTTATTTTGGTTGTTAATATCTTGCAAGAGCATCGGGAGAGCATTGTGAGGTTATCTATTTACTTAGCATCGGGAGAGTTACGTATACGAAAGAAATAAGAGCAAGTTCTCTACTTTATAGTTGAACTATCTCGGACCTAGGGATAGGACGAGGTTAAGTGGCTAAAGAAGAATTCATCGACATCGGTGTTCATCCTTCGATTCACGCCGAGAGGTATCATCAAAGACGTGATCATCGACAGACTCGGACCTAGGGATAGGCCAAGGCATATCTGGGATTCTTGCCAAACTTGAGGTGCTGAGTTGATTGTTCGCTGCCGCGACAAGCAACGGACTGCTGCCGCGACAGGGACGACGACAGAACTGGAGTTCTGAGACTTAGCAATACCTGCGCTACTGAGCAATTCAATACCAGCCCATTCTCTCTATCTTGATATCTCTACTCTTTTATTTAAGTTTACTTTGTTATTTTCGTGACAACTTCTCAAATATTTTCTTTACTTTCGTACAGTGAACTAAGGTGAAGCTATTAGCCCAATCCTTGTGGAGACGATATTCGATACTTCGTATCACTTTACTACTTGCGTCGTGTATACTTGCACTACCATTGCGGTAGACTATTTTACACGCAACACATTCCAAGAATCCCATCAAAACCATAAAAAGGTAGTTCCATCAAATCAACAGAGAACACATGACCTTGAACAGACAACGGGCACCTCCTATACAATTTCCTTGTAACAACGGTCTCACCAAAAGAACTTGTAACTTGCATTCCTACATCTAGCATCTTAATAGGAATATCAAGCAAATGTGCATGCTCACTTAAGATGTATGAATGTGTGGATCCAGAATCAATCAATGCTAACAAAGATAAGTGTTGCGTGTAAAAGAGTCTATCACAATTGTAGTGCAAGTGTACACGACGCAAGTAGTAAGTGATACGAAGTATCGGATATCGTCTCCACAGGGATTGGGCTAATGACTTCACCTAAATTCACTGCACGAAGTAAAGAGAAATATTTAAGAGAATTGTCACGAATAATAAAGTAAAAACGTAAATAAAAGGATTGAGAAATCAAGATAGAGAGAATGGGCTGGTATTGAATTGCTCAGTAGTGCAGGTATTGGATTGATTAGGATCTCCAGTTCTGTTGTCGCGCCCGTCGCCGACAGCACCTGTCGCGGCGGCTGTCCGTTAGCTGTCGCGGCAGCGAACACTAACTCCGTACTTCAAGCTTGGCAAGAATCCCAGATCTGCCTTGCCCTATCCCTAGGCACAAGTCTGTCGATGATCACGTCTTTGATGATACCTCCCGGCGTGAATCGAAGGATGAACACCGATGTGTATGAATTCTTCCTTAGCCACTTAACCTCGCCCTATCCCTAGGCACGAGATGGTTCAACTATAAACTAGAGAACGCGCTCTTATCTCTTTCGTATACTTAACTCTCCCGATGCTAAGTAAATGGATAACCTCACAATGCTCTCCCGATGCTCTTGCAAGATATTAAAACCAAGATAAAAGAACTTGAAGTTTATTTTATTGAACTTGAAAAAAATCCTAAAACAAAGCAACCCTTGCAACTACTTTACAAAACAACCCGTGGCCCTAGGGGGAATTTAGAACATGTCGGTGACAGGTAAACGGCAGGGGTTTTTTGTTTCGGTTATGGGGTTATCGGTTATGCCCTAGGTTAAATCTATGCCCTTATATAAGCTTTGGGCTCAAGTTATCTAAGGTAACAAGGATTACAACTTTAATTAAAAGTAAGATTCTAATAAAGACTAAGTCTCTAAAGACTCCTACTTTCCAGCCGCATCCTTGCTTTTAGGAATTTCCTCTCCTTGGGCTTTGGCTTGACATATCTTTTGATCCGGGGCTTGGAAAAATATGTGGCTTTGACACGACAGACGAGCAGATTTTTCTCTATCTATCGAGGTCCACTTTGCTTTTCCTCTTCATAAGTCTGCTGTCACCATGCTGTCACGACAGGTCCATGACAGGTTCGTCTTCTTCGGCTGTTTGTCCAGTTCAGCTTTCCTGCTTATCTGCCCTGCGCCTGCCTTCATCGTCAACCATGGTAGATACCTGCAAAAATAGCCATCTTTTAGTAGAATCCGTGCCTTTTATATAATTGTGATGTTTTATTGAAAACTAACCTAAATGCAATGCAATGATGCTTGAATGCAGCAGAAATATGGGTTAAAAAGGGTGTAAATAATAGAACTTTTACACACTCAACACACCCCCAAACTCAAGTTTTTGCTTGCTCTCAAGCAATGAAGACTTAAAAGAAAACTGAAACTTTTTGTGTTGGCCTTCAAACAGTGAACTGTCCCTTACCTGTCGGAAGGGTTAGGATATGTCCGGAATCTCCCTATAGCTCTCGTGCAGTGTGTGCATGCTTGTGAACAGTTATATGCTAAGACTCTCTTAGTTTCACTAGGATATTCAACTCTTTAACTTGAATTTTTATGCCAAAGTTTACTTTCTTGAAGACACATTTTCATGCTTCTTTTTCTTCTATTTTCAAGCTAAATTTTTCTAGAGCCAATTTCGGGCACCTCTAGTTTACTAGAGCCAGTTTCGGGCACCTCTAGTTAGCTTCCTAGAGCCGGTTTCGGGCACCTCTAGGTTTTTAAATTTCTTTTGCTAAACTTCTTTCCTAGAGCCAGTGTTAGGCACCTCTAGGGGCTATTCAAGTTCTAAGCATCCTACTCTAGTTTGGCTAAAAGAAATCTAAGCAATATAACAGTCACAAAAGTGTTTAAGTTTTCAGAACTATAGAAAGGCTCTAAACTTTTCCTTAACCTGTCCTAAAGATGCTGCCACGACAGAGCCGTCATGACAGGTAAGTTAACTTCACAGTTTTTAAGCCAACAGTTTAAATTTTCTGATTTTTTTTTAAAGAAAAATAGATAAAAAAAATAAGACACAACAATTAATAAAAGGATGTACTTAAGACTCCATTAATGATGGAGGGTTGCCACCCCCAAACTCGAGGGTTGCATTGCCCTCAATGCAAAATGACATGAAAAATAAAAGAAAGAAAAAGTACATCACAAAATATAAAGGCAGGCAGCAATAAGAGGTAAAAACTTAAATTTTAGTCGCTGCCTTCACTGCTGCTGCTGATGCGGATCTGATGACGGCGTCTGCGCTGTGGGGGAGGCTGGGCAGGTTCAGGAGCAGGTTGATCAGCAGGTTCATCGGCAGGTGGAAGGGCAGGTTCATCGGCAAGTTGAGGGGCAGGTTGCTCCACTAGCCGGACATCGGAACTGCTACCACTGTCCCGAGAGCTGCTGGTGGTGATGGCTTTGGGCAGCCTTTTCTTGTGTGATACGTGCTTAATTCGCTTGACCTGCGTAAAGTCGCTCTCCAAATTCCTCCGGATAAGAGGGCTGTCATCAGTGGCAGGTCTTTTGGTTCCTCGAGGGGAGGTGTCTGCCGGTGGGCTGCCTTTTGCCGTTGGGGAAGGGGTTTGTGTGGAAGCGACAGAATGCATATGGGGAGAGACAGGTGGTGTGGGTGTGGGGGAGGGGATATGGAAATAATGGGCGGGGAAGGTGGGGAAGATGACATCCGAATAATGTAAAGTATTAGTAATGAAATTTACCGTTGCATTTGAGAAGTCACGGATAAAAGTCATCAAACCCATTTGGCGCTCCTCTACCCGTAGGATTGCAGCAAGGATGTGGGCAGACTGATCTGTCGGAGCGGTGTCGGCAGCAACATCTGGGGCAGGGTCGGTGGCAGGTTCATCATCAGAGTCAGCAGGAGGGGCATTTGGGTCGAAGGCGTTGATGGGTGATACGACTATGACCTCCATGAGGTTGGAGATGTTGTTGTCAGTCCAGCCACTACCCGTCTTGATTTTGTCGGAGGGTTCCTCTGGTACGGCAGCACAGCGGCAGAGGGCGGTGATGGTGAACGGCAGGCAGAGTCGTGAGTCTGAGCGGAAGGCACAATCGATGATGTTGTCCCTCATGTATCTGCCCACATTGATGGGCCTGTCATGCATAATAGAGTGAATGAGGGCCAAGCGCTGTCGGTTGACTGTCGTATGGTGGGACGAGGGCAGGATACGCTTTTTGATGAAAGCGTTCCACAGTTTTGCTTCGGGGAGAAGCTACCCCCTATTGACTGAGTGGGGGTTTTTCTTGCTTGTAGTCCATGTCGTACCAGCTTCTGTCAGCTCCACCATGATGACATCATAGTCAGCAGCGTCGAGGGTGTCCAGAAATTGTTGGTGAGCATCATCATTGGGGCCAAAGAAGAGGCCGAACATATGGTTGATGCTGTTGGCGGTAAGGGGCACTTCCACTCCTCGGACAGTGACAATTGTCGCTGTTTTGCTATCGATGGCCTCGTAAAATTCTCGGACCAAAGTATCATTTAACTCTGCCGGCTGCTCGGCAAAGTCCTCCCATAGCTGTGCCGTTATGGCCTTCACAATGAACGGCCGAAGTCCCATATAAGGGGAATCTCTGTTGTATATAAAGCCACGCTCCTCCCATAGTTCCTTTTTGGCGAACGGTGATGCTGCTGCTGAAGAAGAAGCGGCAGCAGCGTTCTGACGGGTTTGTCTTGATGACATTTTGGTTGCAAGGGCTGAAAAAGAGAGAAAATAGATAAAACTAGAGGAGAACAACAAGAGAGAAAAATCAGAAGTGATGAAAAATGAAAATGGGAAGGGGTTTATATAGCGGTCGAGTGGCTGCCCATTTAATGCCGCAACGGCAGGCGGGAATAACGGGGCGGCAGATTGAATGTAGCGTGTCTGACGCGTCTGACACGCATTTATACGTCTGCTACGCGTCTGTCGCACGCCTCTATGTCTGCCGTGTCAGTCTGTTGACAGCCTGTCATATCCGTATGCGGCGGCAGCCGAAACGACAAGTTTCCATAAATGGGCTTTATTTGGGCTGATGGATGAGCGGTGATCTTGGGCCACTTCTTCTTTCCTCGTTGACTCCTTTATTTCCTAAAAACTGAAATTAGAGAAACAAAACATTATTCGAAAAAAAAATGTAAACCTAATTTCCTAATAAATAATAATAAATAAAAAAAATAAAAATAAAAATTAGGTTAAATTATGGATACCTTGTGGGGCATCTCCTAAAGTAACCACTTCTTGTATTCCTGGGGCTTCAGTCCTCTGATAATGCTTGAGGCGTTGTCCATTGACTTTGAATTGGTGCCCGTCCTTTAGTGATTGAATTGTAATGGCACCATGGGGAAAAACTTGAACCACTTGGAACGGGCCAGACCATCTAGATTTAAGCTTCCCTGGGAAGAGTTTCAACCTAGAATTAAACAACAACACAAGCTGCCCTGGGCAGAACTGTCGTGGCAGCAACTTCTTGTCATGCCACTTCTTACTCTTTTCCTTGTAAATCCTTGCATTGTCGTAGGCCATTGTTCGTATTTCATCGATCTCATTCAAATCTAACAGCCTTTTCTGGCCTGCCTTGTCCAAGTCCATGTTTACTGCCTTGATCGCCCAATATGCTTTGTGCTCTATCTCGACAGGCAGGTGACAGGTTTTCCCATAAATCAAACGGTAGGGAGACATGCCCAATGGAGTCTTGAAAGCTGTCCTGTATGCCCATAATGCATCATTTAGAAGTAAAGACCAATCTTTCCTAGTTGGTTTAACCATCTTTTCAAGAATGTTTTTCACTTCCCTGTTGGAAATCTCAGCCTGTCCATTGGTCTGTGGGTGGTATGCTGTCGCGATCCTGTGCTTGACACCATATTTCTTTAAGGCGGCAGCAATTACCCTATTATCAAAATGTCTCCCTTCATCACTGATAATCGCCCTAGGGATGCCAAATCTAGAAAAAATGTTCTTGTGCAAAAACTTTTGGACCATTTTGGCATCATTCTTTTGAGTAGCGATTGCTTCTACCCACTTGGAGACATAATCCACTGCTAGGAGGATGTAAAGATTTCCACATGAAGATGGGAAAGGTCCCATAAAATCAATCCCCCAAACGTCGAAGATCTCGACTTCTAGGATATTCTGCAGTGGCATCTCGTTTCTCCTCGAGATGTTACCTATCCGCTGGCACATGTCACAGTTCTTGTAAAAGTTCTGTGCATCCTTATACAGTGTCGGCCAGTAGAACCCTGACTGCAGCACCTTGGCAGCAGTTTTGTTTCCTCCTAAGTGTCCTCCATATTGTGAAGCATGACAGTGATGGAGAATGTCTTCTTGCTCTTCTTGTGGTATACATCTCCTTATCACCTGATCTGTGCACATTTTGAAAAGAAGAGGCTCATCCCAATAATAATGCTTAACATCATTTTGGAACCTCTTCCTGGCTTGATAATTAAGATCAGAAGGAAATATTCCGCTAACTATAAAATTAACGAAATCAGCATACCAGGGAAGGTCAGAAGACTTACCTGCCGCCATGGCTGTCGCGACAGCGATTGCGGCAGCAAAGAGCTGCTCATATGGGAAGGTCTCCAGTATGTGTGTCTCATCGAACGGTAGACTCTGTCCCTTCTCCAACCTCGACAAGTGATCTGCCACCTGATTTTCTGTCCCCTTTTTGTCTTTCATCTCAAGGTCGAACTCTTGTAATAGCAAGATCCATCGTATCAACCTAGGCTTTGCATCTTTCTTTGCGAACAAGTACTTAAGGGCAGAATGGTCGGTGTGCACTATTACCTTCGTCCCAAGTATATAAGAACGAAACTTGTCGATGGAGAATACCACAGCTAACAGCTCCTTTTCTGTGGTGGTATAGTTCACTTGGGCATCATTCAATGTTTTACTGGCGTAGTATATGACATGAAACAGCTTGTCCTTGCGCTGCCCAAGTGCTGCCCCGACAGCATAGTCACTGGCATCACACATGATCTCAAATGGTTGTATCCAGTCTGGTGGCTGTACTATGGGGGCTGTCACTAGCTTTTCCTTCAGAACCTAGAATGCTTCAGTACATTCTTCATTAAAGTCAAAGGGTCGGTTCTGCTCTAAGAGATGACATAGGGGCTTCGTGATTTTTGAGAAATTCGCAATAAATCTCCTATAAAAACCAGCATGCCCTAGAAAACTCCTAATGCCCTTGACTGTGGTTGGCGGCGGCAGCTTCTCAATTACATCTATTTTGGCCCTGTCGACTTCTATCCCACGGCAGCTAATCTTATGGCCAAGAACTATCCCCTCATCCACCATAAAGTGGCATTTTTCCCAATTTAAAACAAGATTAGCTTTTTCACATCTTTCAAGTACCTTTTGTAAGTTGCCGAGGCAGCTCTCGAAATCGTCTCCAAAGACGGAAAAATCATCCATAAAGATTTCTAGGAAGTCCTCTACCATGTCGGAGAATATAGCCATCATGCACCTTTGGAAGGTGGCAGGTGCATTACAGAGTCCAAACGGCATCCTCCTAAACGCGTATGTACCGTAGGGGCATGTGAACGTCGTTTTTTCTTGATCCTCTGGTGCAATAGCAATTTGGTTATAACCTGAATAACCATCAAGAAAACAATAGTAAGGTTTACCCGCTAATCTATCAAGCATTTGATCAATAAAGGGTAAAGGAAAGTGGTCCTTTCGGGTAGCTTTGTTAAGCTTCCGATAGTCCATACAAACCCTCCAACCGGTCACAGTCCTGGTTGGGATTAACTCATTGTTTTCGTTGGTTATCACGGTCATGCCTCCTTTCTTGGGAACACATTGCACCGGGCTTACCCATTTGCTGTCGGAGATGGCGTAAATAATACCAGCATCTAACCATTTAATTATTTCTTTACGCACGACCTCCTTCATCGCAAGGTTTAACCGCCTTTGGGCATCAATAGTCGGCTTATGATCTTCCTCTAGGAGGATTTTGTGCATGCAGATTGCCGGACTAATGCCCTGTATGTCTGCTATCGTCCATCCAATCGCCCTCTTGTGCTGCCTTAACATGTCGATCAGTTGTCGTTCCTGTTCCTGCGGCAGCTTAGCAGAGATGATTACGGGCAGTGTGTCATCACAACCAAGATAAGCATATTTAAGCTGCCCTGGCAGGGGCTTAAGTTCTAAGACAGGTGGTTCAACAGTAGATGGCTTTTGGATTAAATGGTTATCCGAAGTGTAATTCAAGGGTTCGAATAACTTACCTGGACGATGGTCTAACCAGTCTACCTCCTCATGACCTTCAGTATCAGATGTATCGGATTCAGAGGAGTCGCTGTCGTCGGTGCTGTCGTTGTTGATGTTGTCATTGCTGTCATGACAGGCCTGTAGATGGCTGTCGCAGCAGTGACCAAATTTTATATCACGGCAGCCCGACCTGATGCAGGGTTGATCAAAGGTCACCTCAATGATGGCCTTGCATTCCTCATCTACATCAGTGTTGAGTGTGTAAAAGTTCTATTATTTACACCCTTTTAAACCCATATTTCTGCTGCATTCAAGCATCATTGCATTGCATTTAGGATAGTTTTCAATTAAATATCACAATTATATAAAAGGCACGGATTCTACTAAAAGATGGTGTATTTTGCAGGTAGCTGCCTTGGTTGACGATGAAGGCAGGCGAAGGGCAGATAAGCAGGAAGGCGGAACTGAACAAGCAGCTGAAGGAGACGAACCTGTCATGGACCTGTCGTGACAGCATGATGACAGCAGATTCATGAAGAGGAAAAGTGAAGTGGACCTCGATAGATAGAGAAAAATCTGCTCGTCTGTCGTGTGGCAGCCAAATAATTTTCCAAGCCCCGGATCAAAAGATATGTCAAGCCAAAGCTCAAAAGAGAGGAAATCCCTAAAAGCAAGGAGGCGGCTAGAAAGTAGGATACTTTAGAGATTTAATCTTTATTAGAGTCTTACTTTTAATTAAAGTTGTAATCCTTGTTACCTTAGATAACTTGAGCCCAAAGCTTATATAAAGGGCATAGATTAAACCTAGGGCATAGCCGACTACCCCATAACCGAAACCAAAACCCTGCCGATTACCTGTCACCGATATGTTCTAAATTCCCCCTAGGGCTACGGGTTGTTTTGTAAAGTAGTTGCAAGGGTTGCTTTGTTTTAGGATTTTTCAAGTTCAATAAAATAAACTTCAAGTTCTTTTATCTTGGTTTTAATATCTTGCAAGAGCATCGGGAGAGCATTGTGAGGTTATCCATTTACTTAGCATCGGGAGAGTTAAGTATACGAAAGAGATAAAAGCGCGTTCTCTAGTTTATAGTTGAACCATCTCGTGCTTAGGGATAAGGCGAGGTTAAGTGGCTAAGGAAGAATTCATACACATCGGTGTTCATCCTTCGATTCACGCCGGGAGGTATCATCAAAGACGTGATCATCGACAGACTTGTGCCTAGGGATAGGGCAAGGCAGATCTGGGATTCTTGCCAAGCTTGAAGTACGGAGTTAGTGTTCGCTGCCGCGACAACTAACGGACAGACGCCGCGACAGGTGCTGTCGGCGACGGGTGCGACGACAGAACTGGAGATCCTAAGCAATTCAATACCTACACTACTGAGCAACTCAATACCAGCCCATTCTCTCTATCTTGATATCTCAATTCCTTTTATTTACGTTTTTACTTTATTATTCGTGACAATTCTCTCAAATTATTTCTTTTACTTCATGCAGTGAAATTAGGTGAAGCTATTAGCCCAATCCCTGTGGAGACGATATCCGATACTTTGTATCACTTTACTACTTGCGTCGTGTATACTTGCACTACAATTGCAATAGACTATTTTACACACAACAAGTTTTTGTGTGTTGAGTGTGTAAAAGTTCTATTATTTACACCCTTTTAACCCATATTTCTGCTGCATTCAAGCATCATTGCATTGCATTTAGGATAGTTTTCAATTAAATATCACAATTATATAAAAGGCACGGATTCTACTAAAAGATGGTATATTTTGCAGGTAGCTGCCTTGGTTGACGATGAAGGCAGGCGAAGGGCAGATAAGCAGGAAGGCGGAACTGAACAAGCAGCTGAAGGAGACGAACCTGTCATGGACCTGTCGTGACAGCATGATGACAGCAGATTCATGAAGAGGAAAAGTGAAGTGGACCTCGATAGATAGAGAAAAATCTGCTCGTCTGTCGTGTGGCAGCCAAATAATTTTCCAAGCCCCGGATCAAAAGATATGTCAAGCCAAAGCTCAAAAGAGAGGAAATCCCTAAAAGCAAGGAGGCGGCTAGAAAGTAGGATACTTTAGTGATTTAATCTTTATTAGAGTCTTACTTTTAATTAAAGTTGTAATCCTTGTTACCTTAGATAACTTGAGCCCAAAGCTTATATAAAGGGCATAGATTAAACCTAGGGCATAGCCGACTACCCCATAACCGAAACCAAAACCCTGCCGATTACCTGTCACCGATATGTTCTAAATTCCCCCTAGGGCTACGGGTTGTTTTGTAAAGTAGTTGCAAGGGTTGCTTTGTTTTAGGATTTTTCAAGTTCAATAAAATAAACTTCAAGTTCTTTTATCTTGGTTTTAATATCTTGCAAGAGCATCGGGAGAGCATTGTGAGGTTATCCATTTACTTAGCATCGGGAGAGTTAAGTATACGAAAGAGATAAAAGCGCGTTCTCTAGTTTATAGTTGAACCATCTCGTGCTTAGGGATAAGGCGAGGTTAAGTGGCTAAGGAAGAATTCATACACATCGGTGTTCATCCTTCGATTCACGCCGGGAGGTATCATCAAAGACGTGATCATCGACAGACTTGTGCCTAGGGATAGGGCAAGGCAGATCTGGGATTCTTGCCAAGCTTGAAGTACGGAGTTAGTGTTCGCTGCCGCGACAACTAACGGACAGACGCCGCGACAGGTGCTGTCGGCGACGGGTGCGACGACAGAACTGGAGATCCTAAGCAATTCAATACCTACACTACTGAGCAACTCAATACCAGCCCATTCTCTCTATCTTGATATCTCAATTCCTTTTATTTACGTTTTTACTTTATTATTCGTGACAATTCTCTCAAACTATTTCTTTTACTTCGTGCAGTGAAATTAGGTGAAGCTATTAGCCCAATCCCTGTGGAGACGATATCCGATACTTTGTATCACTTTACTACTTGCGTCGTGTATACTTGCACTACAATTGCGATAGACTATTTTACACGCAACAAGTTTTTGGCGCCGTTGCCGGGGATTGGCAACATAACTACACCTTTCTTTCTTTGCACTTTTTGTTTTTATTTTTACTTTTATTTTTACTTTTCTTTAATTTTTCTTTTGTGTTTTTTTTAAACTCTTGCTTTTCACAAGGTTTTCCTGTTTATGCGCAGATCGAAAAGAGGTGAAGATCTTGAGTATAAATTAGATCCGGAGATTGAACGTTCCTTTAATCTTAAGAAACAGATTCGCCACCTCTTAGACCGAAACAAATACCTTGAAGAACAGCTAGAGCAGATGGGCCATAACCAACCTGCTGGTGGTTTCATACCACCCCTTGGCAATAATAACCCACCTGTCGGTGACCCGCCTGGGGCAGATAGACGACGGTCATGTCGTGACTACA
This sequence comes from Hibiscus tridactylites, assembly GCA_958450335.1. Taxonomy (NCBI): domain Eukaryota; kingdom Viridiplantae; phylum Streptophyta; class Magnoliopsida; order Malvales; family Malvaceae; genus Hibiscus; species Hibiscus tridactylites. The sequence goes on along the minus strand of OY288267.1, from coordinate 56,571,781 downwards.
TGCTGAACGATCATGTAGAGCTGGAGACCACGCTGCCGGATATTGACGTTGACAACTTCGAGCTTAAACCTGTCATGTTTAGTATGATCAACAATGCCGGGCAGTTTGGTGGTTCCGCGACAGAAGATGCTAGGGAGCATCTCAAAACGTTCCAGGAGATCTGTGGTTCGTTTAGACTACCAGGAGTTAGTCCGGAGATACTGAGGCTTCGGTTATTCCCCCATTCATTGAGGGACAGAGCTAAAACTTGGTGGAATAAACTTACACCGGGTTCTATTATGACTTGGGCAGATCTAACTCGTGAATTTTTGTCTCGTTTTAATCCTTCTCATTTAGCTGAGCGATTACGTAATGAAATTGCTACTTTTCAACAGGAAGATGACGAGCCAATGCATGAGGCCTGGGACAGATTCACCACTCTTCTTCGAAACTGCCCAATGCATGGATTCCCCGTCTGGAATCAGGTAACTAAGTTTTATAATGCTGCTAACTTACAAACTCGCATTCGAATTGATTCTGCAGCAAATGGACTATTATTGGACAAAGATCCAGACGAGGCCCTGCAAGTTCTGAAACATCTAGCTAAAAATGAGGAGCAGTTTCCAACCGCTAGAAGAGGAGGTAAACGGGTACTTGCTGTCAAGGATTATGAGGCCGACAGCACTATGAAATCACAGGTAGCATTCCTCACTAAAGCCATGAAACACTTATTGAGTGAAGAGGAAGTACGAGGGTTTGCTGTCGAGGAAGTTTGTGCTACATGTGAGGGAAATCATAGCAGGGATGAGTGCCCTATAAATATAGAAGAAGGAAAATATGTTGGAAATTACAAGCCAAACTATAATTCCAACAATTACAACCCTAATTGGAGGAAAGACCCCAAATTTTCCTGGAGTAACCCCAACAATGCTCTAAATCCGCAAGCATATAATCAAAATCAGGGGGGTCCGAGATTGTTGACGCGACAGCAGCCACAGCCGCAGAACCTGCCGCCTCAGCAACAACAGCAGCCACCACCTGCCACGAGTAGTATATTGGAGCAGACTCTGGCTACCTTTATGTCTCAGACTGGCACGTATATGGATAACATCAATAAGTTTGTCAAGAAAACGGAAGACTTTATGGATGAGACTAAGATGAGAATGACAAACCATGAGGCCACCTTGAAATCTCTAGAGACACAAATGGGTCAGGTGTCGTAGCATATTAAGCCACGGCAGAATGGAGGTTTCCCTAGCAATACTGAAAATGCTAGAACGCCCCCTCATGAGCAATGTAAGGCGATTACTACTAGGAGTGGGAAAAAGTTACCAGGGCCGGAAAAAGAAGCTGAAAAAGAAAAAGAACCCGCCTTGGATACACCTGCCGAGGAAGCTGCCCCGACAGGTGACAAACAGACTGCTGCCGATGAGCCTGTTACGACAGCAGAAGCGACAGAGGAGAAAAAAGATGAGTATCGACCTCAGATTCGCATGCAGTGGGAAGGGCGCATTGCTGATTATCGCCCTCCACCACCTTTTCCGCAACAGAAACAGCAAGCTAAGCATGAATCTCAACTTAAAAAGATTTATGATATTTTTAAACAGGTTCATATTAACATTCCGTTGCTAGATGCTGTTAGGGAAATGCCCGGTTATGCTAAATTTCTCAAGGATGTCATGTCTAAAAACTCTAAACTTGGGGAATTTGAAACGGTAAGGATGCAAGAAGGTTGCATGAGTATTCTTCATCGACAACCACCCCAGAAAAAGAAGGATCCAGGGAGCTTCCTCATACCTTGCGTAATCGGAGATAAATTTGTGGGTAAAGCATTATGTGATCTTGGTGCTAGTGTTAATCTAATGCCCAAATTTGTTTTTCAGAAACTAGGTATTGGCAAGGCGCGGCCCACGACAGTTACCCTACAGCTAGCCGACCGCTCTTACGTTCACCCCGAGGGAAAAATTGAAGACATCTTGGTAAGAGTGGATAAGCTTATATTTCCTGCTGACTTTCTTATTTTAGATTGTGAGGCAGATGAGAACGCACCAGTCATCCTTGGGCGACCCTTCTTAGCCACAGGAAGATCATTGATTGATGTGGAAAAAGGAGAACTCACCATGCGCGTAAACGATCAAGAAATTAAGTTGAATGTTCTCCAAGCAATGAAACATGCTGATGTGGATGAAGAATGCAAGGCCATCATTGAGGTGACCTTTGATCAACCCTGCATCAGGTCGGGCTGCCAGGATATAAAATTTGGTCACTGCTGCGACAGCCATTTACAAGCCTGTCACGACAGCAACGACGACAGCACCGACGACAGTGACTCCTCTGAATCCAATTCATCTGATACTGAAGGTCATGAGGAGGTAGACTGGTTAGACTATCGCCCAGGTAAGTTATTCGAACCCTTGAATTACACTTCGGATAACCATTTAATCCAAAAGCCATCTACTGTTGAACCACCTGTCTTAGAACTTAAGCCCCTGCCAGGGCAGCTTAAATATGCTTATCTTGGTAGTGATAAAACACTACCCGTAATCATCTCTGCTAAGCTGCCGCAGGAACAGGAACGACAGCTGATCGACATGTTGAGGCAGCATAAAAGGGCAGATAAGCAGGAAGGCGGAACTGAACAAGCAGCTGAAGGAGACGAACCTGTCATGGACCTGTCGTGACAGCATGATGACAGCAGATTCATGAAGAGGAAAAGTGAAGTGGACCTCGATAGATAGAGAAAAATCTGCTCGTCTGTCCTGTGGCAGCCAAATAATTTTCCAAGCCCCGGATCAAAAGATATGTCAAGCCAAAGCTCAAAAGAGAGGAAATCCCTAAAAGCAAGGAGGCGGCTAGAAAGTAGGATACTTTAGAGATTTAATCTTTATTAGAGTCTTACTTTTAATTAAAGTTGTAATCCTTGTTACCTTAGATAACTTGAGCCCAAAGCTTATATAAAGGGCATAGATTAAACCTAGGGCATAGCCGACTACCCCATAACCGAAACCAAAACCCTGCCGATTACCTGTCACCGATATGTTCTAAATTCCCCCTAGGGCTACGGGTTGTTTTGTAAAGTAGTTGCAAGGGTTGCTTTGTTTTAGGATTTTTCAAGTTCAATAAAATAAACTTCAAGTTCTTTTATCTTGGTTTTAATATCTTGCAAGAGCATCGGGAGAGCATTGTGAGGTTATCCATTTACTTAGCATCGGGAGAGTTAAGTATACGAAAGAGATAAAAGCGCGTTCTCTAGTTTATAGTTGAACCATCTCGTGCTTAGGGATAAGGCGAGGTTAAGTGGCTAAGGAAGAATTCATACACATCGGTGTTCATCCTTCGATTCACGCCGGGAGGTATCATCAAAGACGTGATCATCGACAGACTTGTGCCTAGGGATAGGGCAAGGCAGATCTGGGATTCTTGCCAAGCTTGAAGTACGGAGTTAGTGTTCGCTGCCGCGACAACTAACGGACAGACGCCGCGACAGGTGCTGTCGGCGACGGGTGCGACGACAGAACTGGAGATCCTAAGCAATTCAATACCTACACTACTGAGCAACTCAATACCAGCCCATTCTCTCTATCTTGATATCTCAATTCCTTTTATTTACGTTTTTACTTTATTATTCGTGACAATTCTCTCAAACTATTTCTTTTACTTCGTGCAGTGAAATTAGGTGAAGCTATTAGCCCAATCCCTGTGGAGACGATATCCGATACTTTGTATCACTTTACTACTTGCGTCGTGTATACTTGCACTACAATTACGATAGACTATTTTACACGCAACAAGTTTTTGGCGCCGTTGCCGGGGATTGGCAACATAACTACACCTTTCTTTCTTTGCACTTTTTGTTTTTATTTTCGTTTTTATTTTTACTTTTATTTTCTTTTCTTTAATTTTTCTTTTGTGTTTTTTTAAACTCTTGCTTTTCACAAGGTTTTCCTGTTTATGCGCAGATCGAAAAGAGGTGAAGATCCTGATATAAATTAGATCCGGAGATTGAACGTTCCTTTAATCTCAAGAAACAGATTCGCCACCTCTTAGACCGAAACGAATACCTTGAAGAACAGCTAGAGCAGATGGGCCATAACCAACCTGCTGGTGGTTTCATACCACCCCTTGGCAATAATAACCCACCTGTCGGTGACCCGCCTGGGGCAGATAGACGACGGTCATGTCGTGACTACATGCTGAACGATCATGTAGAGCTGGAGACCACGCTGCCGGATATTGACGTTGACAACTTCGAGCTTAAACCTGTCATGTTTAGTATGATCAACAATGCCGGGCAGTTTGGTGGTTCCGCGACAGAAGATGCTAGGGAGCATCTCAAAACGTTCCAGGAGATCTGTGGTTCGTTTAGACTACCAGGAGTTAGTCCGGAGATACTGAGGCTTCGGTTATTCCCCCATTCATTGAGGGACAGAGCTAAAACTTGGTGGAATAAACTTACACCGGGTTCTATTATGACTTGGGCAGATCTAACTCGTGAATTTTTGTCTCGTTTTAATCCTTCTCATTTAGCTGAGCGATTACGTAATGAAATTGCTACTTTTCAACAGGAAGATGACGAGCCAATGCATGAGGCCTGGGACAGATTCACAACTCTTCTTCGAAACTGCCCAATGCATGGATTCCCCGTCTGGAATCAGGTAACTAAGTTTTATAATGCTGCTAACTTACAAACTCGCATTCGAATTGATTCTGCAGCAAATGGACTATTATTGGACAAAGATCCAGACGAGGCCCTGCAAGTTCTGAAACATCTAGCTAAAAATGAGGAGCAGTTTCCAACCGCTAGAAGAGGAGGTAAACGGGTACTTGCTGTCAAGGATTATGAGGCCGACAGCACTATGAAATCACAGGTAGCATTCCTCACTAAAGCCATGAAACACTTATTGAGTGAAGAGGAAGTACGAGGGTTTGCTGTCGAGGAAGTTTGTGCTACATGTGAGGGAAATCATAGCAGGGATGAGTGCCCTATAAATATAGAAGAAGGAAAATATGTTGGAAATTACAAGCCAAACTATAATTCCAACAATTACAACCCTAATTGGAGGAAAGACCCCAAATTTTCCTGGAGTAACCCCAACAATGCTCTAAATCCGCAAGCATATAATCAGAATCAGGGGGGTCCGAGATTGTTGACGCGACAGCAGCCATAGCCGCAGAACCTGCTGCCTCAGCAACAACAGCAGCCACCACCTGCCACGAGTAGTATATTGGAGCAGACTCTGGCTACCTTTATGTCTCAGACTGGCACGTATATGGATAACATCAATAAGTTTGTCAAGAAAACGGAAGACTTTATGGATGAGACTAAGATGAGAATGACAAACCATGAGGCCACCTTGAAATCTCTAGAGACACAAATGGGTCAGGTGTCGCAGCATATTAAGCCACGGCAGAATGGAGGTTTCCCTAGCAATACTGAAAATGCTAGAACGCCCCCTCATGAGCAATGTAAGGCGATTACTACTAGGAGTGGGAAAAAGTTACCAGGGCCGGAAAAAGAAGCTGAAAAAGAAAAAGAACCCGCCTTGGATACACCTGCCGAGGAAGCTGCCCCGACAGGTGACAAACAGACTGCTGCCGATGAGCCTGTTACGACAGCAGAAGCGACAGAGGAGAAAAAAGATGAGTATCGACCTCAGATTCGCATGCAGTGGGAAGGGCGCATTGCTGATTATCGCCCTCCACCACCTTTTCCGCAACGGATACAGCAAGCTAAGCATGAATCTCAACTTAAAAAGATTTATGATATTTTTAAACAGGTTCATATTAACATTCCGTTGCTAGATGTTGTTAGGGAAATGCCCGGTTATGCTAAATTTCTCAAGGATGTCATGTCTAAAAAATCTAAACTTGGGGAATTTGAAACGGTAAGGATGCAAGAAGGTTGCATGAGTATTCTTCATCGACAACCACCCCAGAAAAAGAAGGATCCAGGGAGCTTCCTCATACCTTGCGTAATCGGAGATAAATTTGTGGGTAAAGCATTATGTGATCTTGGTGCTAGTGTTAATCTAATGCCCAAATCTGTTTTTCAGAAACTAGGTATTGGCAAGGCGCGGCCCACGACAGTTACCCTACAGCTAGCCGACCGCTCTTACGTTCACCCCGAGGGAAAAATTGAAGACATCTTGGTAAGAGTGGTATTTCCTGCTGACTTTCTTATTTTAGATTGTGAGGCAGATGAGAACGCACCAGTCATCCTTGGGCGACCCTTCTTAGCCACAGGAAGATCATTGATTGATGTGGAAAAAGGAGAACTCACCATGCGCGTAAACGATCAAGAAATTAAGTTGAATGTTCTCCAAGCAATGAAACATGCTGATGTGGATGAAGAATGCAAGGCCATCATTGAGGTGACCTTTGATCAACCCTGCATCAGGTCGGGCTGCCAGGATATAAAATTTGGTCACTGCTGCGACAGCCATTTACAAGCCTGTCACGACAGCAACGACGACAGCACCGACGACAGCGACTCCTCTGAATCCAATTCATCTGATACTGAAGGTCATGAGGAGGTAGACTGGTTAGACTATCGCCCAGGTAAGTTATTCGAACCCTTGAATTACACTTCGGATAACCATTTAATCCAAAAGCCATCTACTGTCGAACCACCTGTCTTAGAACTTAAGCCCCTGCCAGGGCAGCTTAAATATGCTTATCTTGGTAGTGATAAAACACTACCCGTAATCATCTCTGCTAAGCTGCCGCAGGAACAGGAACGACAGCTGATCGACATGTTGAGGCAGCATAAAAGGGCGATAGGATGGACCATAGCAGACATTCAGGGCATTAGTCCGGCAATCTGTATGCACAAAATCCTCTTAGAGGAAGATCATAAGCCGACTATTGATGCCCAAAGGCGGTTAAACCTTGCAATGAAGGAGGTAGTGCGTAAAGAAATAATTAAATGGTTAGACGTTGGTATCATTTACGCCATCTCCGATAGCAAATGGGTAAGCCCGGTGCAATGTGTTCCCAAGAAAGGAGGCATGACTGTGATAACCAATGAAAACAACGAGTTAATCCCAACCAGGACTGTGACCGGTTGGAGGGTTTGTATGGACTATCGGAAGCTTAACAAAGCTACCCGAAAAGACCATTTTCCTTTACCCTTTATTGATCAAATGCTTGATAGATTAGCGGGTAAACCTTACTATTGTTTTCTTGATGGTTATTCAGGATATAATCAAATTGCTATTGCACCAGAGGACCAAGAGAAAACGACTTTCACATGCCCTTATGGAACATACGCATTTAGGAGGATGCCGTTTGGACTCTGTAACGCACCTGCCACCTTCCAAAGGTGCATGATGGCTATATTCTCCGACATGGTTGAAGACTTCCTTGAAATCTTCATGGATGATTTTTCCGTCTTTGGAGACGATTTTGAGAGCTGCCTCGGCAACCTTCAAAAGGTACTTGAAAGATGTGAAAAAGCTAATCTTGTTCTTAATTGGGAAAAATGCCATTTTATGGTAGATGAAGGGATAGTTTTAGGCCATAAGATTAGCTGCCGTGGGATAGAAGTCGACAGGGCAAAGATTGAAGTCATAGAGAAGCTGCCGCCGCCAACCACAGTCAAGGGCATTAGGAGTTTTTTAGGGCATGCTGGTTTTTATAGGCGATTTATTGCAAATTTCTCAAAAATCACAAAGCCCCTATGTCATCTCTTAGAGCAGAACCGACCCTTTGACTTTAATGAAGAATGTACTGAAGCATTCAAGGTTCTAAAGGAAAAACTAGTGACAGCCCCCATAGTACAGCCACCAGACTGGACGCAGCCATTTGAAATTATGTGTGATGCTAGTGACTATGCTGTCGGGGCAGCACTTGGGCAGCGCAAGGACAGGCTATTTCATGTCATATATTATGCCAGCAAAACATTGAATGATGCCCAAGTGAATTATACCACCACGGAAAAGGAGCTGTTAGCTGTGGTGTTTTCCATCGACAAGTTTCGTTCTTACATACTTGGAACGAAGGTTATAATCCACACCGACCACTCTGCCCTCAAGTATCTATTTGCAAAAAAAGATGCTAAACCTAGGTTGATACGATGGATATTACTATTACAAGAGTTCGACCTTGAGATAAAAGATAAAAAGGGGACAGAAAATCAGGTGGCAGATCACTTGTCGAGGTTGGAAACGGGACAGAATCTACCGCCAGATGAGACACACATACTAGAGACCTTCCCAGATGAACAGCTCTTTGCTGCCGCAATAGCTGTCGCGACAGCCATGGCGACAGGTAAGTCTTCTAACCTTCCCTGGTATGCTGACTTCGTTAATTTTATAGTTAGCGGAATATTACCTTCTGATCTTACTTATCAAGCCAGGAAGAGGTTTCAAAATGATGTTAAACATTATTATTGGGACGAACCTCTTCTTCTCAAGATGTGCGCAGATCAGGTTATAAGGAGATGTGTACCACAAGAAGAACAAGAAGACATTCTCCATCACTGTCATGCTTCACAATATGGAGGACACTTAGGAGGCAATAAAACTGCTGCCAAGGTGCTGCAGTCAGGTTTCTACTGGCCGACACTGTATAAGGACGCACAGGAATTTTACAAAAACTGTGACAGGTGCCAGCGGACAGGTAACATCTCAAGGAGAAACGAGATGCCACTGCAGAATATTTTAGAAGTCGAAATCTTCGACGTTTGGGGGATTGATTTTATGGGACCTTTTCCATCTTCATGTGGAAATCTTTACATCCTCCTGGCAGTAGATTATGTCTCCAAGTGGGTAGAAGCAATCGCAACTCAAAAGAATGATGCCAAAACAGTCCAAAAGTTTTTGCATAAAAATATCTTTTCTAGATTTGGCATCCCTAAGGCGATTATCAGTGACGAAGGGAGACATTTTGACAACAGGGTAATTGCTGCCGCCTTGAGAAAATATGGTGTCAAGCACAAGATAGCGACAGCATACCACCCACAGACCAATGGACAGGCTAAGATTTCCAACAGGGAAGTGAAGAACATTCTTGAAAAAATGGTCAAACCAACTAGGAAAGATTGGTCTTTACTTCTGAATGATGCATTATGGGCATACAGGACAGCTTTCAAGACTCCATTGGGCATGTCTCCATTTCGATTGATCTATGGGAAAACCTGTCACCTGCCTGTTGAGATAGAGCACAAGGCATATTGGGCAATCAAGGCAGTGAACATGGACTTGGACAAGGCAAGTCAGAAAAGGCTATTAGATTTGAATGAAATCGAGGAAATACGGACAATGGCCTACGACAATGCAAGAATATACAAGGAGAAAACAAAGAAGTGGCATGACAAGAAGTTGCTGTCGCGACAGTTCTGCCCAGGGCAGCTTGTGTTGTTGTTTAATTCGAGGTTGAAACTCTTTCCAGGGAAGCTCAAATCTAGATGGTCTGGACCATTCCAAGTAATTCAAGTTTTCCCCCATGGTCCCATTACAATTCAATCATTAAAAGACGGGCACCAATTCAAAGTCAATGGACAACGCCTCAAGCACTATCAAGGGACTGAAGCCCCAGGAATACAGGAAGTGGTTACTTTAGGTGATGCCCCACAAGGCATCCCTAATTTAACCTAATTCTTTTATTTTTATTTTCATTATTATTAATATTATTTATTAGGAATTAGATTTATTTTAATGATATTTTGTTTTTAATTTCAGTTTTTAGGAAATAAAGGAGGCAAGTGAGAAAGAAGAAGTTGCCCAAGCCCACCGCCCATCCATCAGCCCAAATAAAGTCCATTTATAATAACATGTCGTTTCGGCTGCCGGCGCAGACGGAGTTGACAGGCTGTCAACAGACGCACAGCAGACGAAGAATCGTGCGGCAGACGCAGCATTAATGTCTGTCAGACGTGTCAGACGCAACATTCAATCTGCCGCTCCGTTATTCCCGCCTGCCGTTGCGGCATTAAATGGGCAGCCCCCGACAGCTATATAAACCCCTTCTCCTTTTCATTTTTCCTCACTTCAGATTTTCTCTCTTGCTATTCTCTTCTAGTTTAATCTCTTTTCTTTCATTTTCAGCCCTTGCAACCAAACATGTCTTCACGACAAACCCGACAGAACGCTGCCGCCGCTTCCTCTTCCGCAGCAGCATCTCCGTTCGCCAACAAGGAACTTTGGGAGGAATGAAGTTTCATTTACAACAGAGATGCCCCTCTTTTTGGCCTCCGGCCGTTCATCATGAAAGCTATCACAGCGCAACTCTGGGAAGACTTTGCCGAGCAGCCGGCAGAGCTTAATGACACCCTGGTAAGGGAGTTCTATGCGGCGATCGAGAGCAAGACGGCAACATCTGTCACCGTCAAAGGAGTGACAGTACCTTTTACCGCCAGCAGCATCAATCATGTCTTCGGCCTCTTCTTTGGCCCCAATGACGACGCTCATCAACAGTTTTGGGACTCCCTCGACGCTGTCGGCCACGATGCTGTCATGAGGGAATTGACAGAAAGGGGCACAACATGGAGCACCAGCAAAAAGAATCCCAACTCCGTCAACCGGGCACAGCTGCTCCCCGAGGCTAAACTATGGAACGCTTTTATTAAAAAGCGTATCCTGCCCTCATCCCATCACACGACAGTCAATAGGCAGCGGCTTGCCCTCATCCACTCTATCATGCATGACAGGCCGATCAACGTGGGCAGGTACATGCGAGAAAGCATTCTCGACTGTGCCTTCAGAACAGATTCACGACTATGCCTGCCCTTCACCATCACGGCCCTCTGCCGCTGCGCTGCCGTACCGGAGGACCCTTCAGACAAAATCAAGAAGGGCAGCGGCTGGACCGACAGCAACATCTCCAGCCTTATGGAGATCATCGTCGTAACGCCCCTCAACGCCTTCGATCCAAACGCCCCACCTGCTGAATCTGATGATGAACCTGCCACCGAGCCTGCCCCAGAAGCTGCGACCAACACCGCTCCGGCAGGTCAGAACGCCGACATCTTAGCTGCCATCTTGAGGATAGAGGAGCGGCAGATGGGGCTAATGACATTCATCCGCGACTTCTCCAACGCCACGGTAAACTTTATTACCAATACTTTGAATTTTTCGGATGTCTTTTTCCCTACCTTCCCCGCCCATTATTTCAATATCCCGTCCCCTACTCCCACACCACCTGTCTCTCCCCATGGAGAATCTGCCTCCTCCACACCTTCCCCGATGGCAGCCGGCAGCCCACCAGCAGACACCTCCCCTCGAGGAACAAAGCGCACTGCCACTGACGACAGCCCCCTTGTCCGGAGGAACTTGGACAGCGCCTTCACACGGGTGAAGCGTATCAAGCATGTGGCCAACAAGAGGATGCTGTCCAAGGCCATCACGAGTAACAGTTGGGATAGCAGCGGCAGTTCTGATGTTCGACTAGTGGAGCCACCTGCCCTTCAACCTGCTGACGACCCTGTCCACCAACCGGAGGAGGAATCTGCACCTCAACAGGCCGAGGAACCTGTTGATCCACCTGCCCAGGAACCTGCCCAGCCACCTCCCCAACGCAGACGCTACCATCAGATCCGCGTCAGCAGCAGTGATGAGGACAACACTTAAAATTTAAGTTTTTATTTCTTTTTCCTCTCTTATTTGCTGCCTGCCTTTATATATTTGTGATGTACTTTTCTTTTTTTTTTATGTTTTTCTTTAATTGTTTTTAGTGTCATCTTGCATTGAGGGCAATGCAACCCTCGAGTTTGGGGGTGGCAGCCCTCCATATTTAATGGAGTCCTTAGCACATCTTTTATTTAATTGTTATGTCTAATTAGTTTGTTAATTTTTTTTAGTTCCTTTAAAAAAAAATCGGAAAATCAGAAAATTTAAACTGTTGGCTTAAAACTGTGAAATTAACTTACCTGTCATGACGGCTCTGTCGTGGCAGCATCTTTAGGACAGGTTAAGGAAAAGTTTAGAGCCTTTCTATAGTTCTGAAAACTTAAACACTTTTGTGACTGTTATAATGCTTAGACTTCTTTTAGCCAAACTAGAATAGGAAGCTTAGAACTTGGATAGCCCCTAGAGGTGCCTAACACTGGCTCTAGGAAAGAAGTTTAGCAAAAAATCAAAAATAAACCTAGAGGTGCCCGAAACCGGCTCTAGGAAGCTAACTAGAGGTGCCCAAAACTGGCTCTAGAAAAACTTAGCTTTAAAATAGAAGAAAAAGCATGAAAATGTGCCTTCTAAAAGAAAGTAAACTTTGGCATAAAAATTCAAGTTAAGAAGTTGAATATTCTAGTGAAACTAAGAGGGTCTTAGCATATAACTGTTCACAAGCATGCACACACTGCACAAGAGCTATAGGGAGATTCCGGACAGATCCTAACCCTTCCGACAGGTTGCTGCCGCCATAGAGAATGAGCGACGGGTAAGGGACAGTTCACTTTTTGAAAGCCAACACAAAAATTTTCATTTTTCTTTAGGTTTAATTGCTTGAGGGCAAGCAAAGACTTGAGTTTGGGGGTGTGTTGAGTGTGTAAAAGTTCTATTATTTACACCCTTTTAACCCATATTTCTGCTGCATTCAAGCATCATTGCATTGCATTTAGGATAGTTTTCAATTAAATATCACAATTATATAAAAGGCACGGATTCTACTAAAAGATGGTGTATTTTGCAGGTAGCTGCCTTGGTTAACGATGAAGGCAGGCGAAGGGCAGATAAGCAGGAAGGCGGAACTGAACAAGCAGCTGAAGGAGACGAACCTGTCATGGACCTGTCGTGACAGCATGATAACAGCAGATTCATGAAGAGGAAAAGTGAAGTGGACCTCGATAGATAGAGAAAAATCTGCTCGTCTGTCGTGTGGCAGCCAAATAATTTTCCAAGCCCCGGATCAAAAGATATGTCAAGCCAAAGCTCAAAAGAGAGGAAATCCCTAAAAGCAAGGAGGCGGATAGAAAGTAGGATACTTTAGAGATTTAATCTTTATTAGAGTCTTACTTTTAATTAAAGTTGTAATCCTTGTTACCTTAGATAACTTGAGCCCAAAGCTTATATAAAGGGCATATATTAAACCTAGGGCATAGCCGACTACCCCATAACCGAAACCAAAACCCTGCCGATTACCTGTCACCGATATGTTCTAAATTCCCCCTAGGGCTACGGGTTGTTTTGTAAAGTAGTTGCAAGGGTTGCTTTGTTTTAGGATTTTTCAAGTTCAATAAAATAAACTTCAAGTTCTTTTATCTTGGTTTTAATATCTTGCAAGAGCATCGGGAGAGCATTGTGAGGTTATCCATTTACTTAGCATCGGGAGAGTTAAGTATACGAAAGAGATAAAAGCGCGTTCTCTAGTTTATAGTTGAACCATCTCGTGCTTAGGGATAAGGCGAGGTTAAGTGGCTAAGGAAGAATTCATACACATCGGTGTTCATCCTTCGATTCACGCCGGGAGGTATCATCAAAGACGTGATCATCGACAGACTTGTGCCTAGGGATAGGGCAAGGCAGATCTGGGATTCTTGCCAAGCTTGAAGTACGGAGTTAGTGTTCGCTGCCGCGACAACTAACGGACAGACGCCGCGACAGGTGCTGTCGGCGACGGGTGCGACGACAGAACTGGAGATCCTAAGCAATTCAATACCTACACTACTGAGCAACTCAATACCAGCCCATTCTCTCTATCTTGATATCTCAATTCCTTTTATTTACGTTTTTACTTTATTATTCGTGACAATTCTCTCAAACTATTTCTTTTACTTCGTGCAGTGAAATTAGGTGAAGCTATTAGCCCAATCCCTGTGGAGACGATATCCGATACTTTGTATCACTTTACTACTTGCGTCGTGTATACTTGCACTACAATTGCGATAGACTATTTTACACGCAACAATCAACATGTTTCATCGCTTGGAGAACATTCAACTTAATTTCTTGATCGTTCACGCGCATGGTGAGTTCTCCTTTCTCCACATCAATCAATGATCTTCCCGTGGCTAAGAAGGGTCGCCCAAGGATGACTGGTGCGTTCTCATCTGCCTCACAATCTAAAATAAGAAAGTCAGCAGGAAATATAAGCTTATCCACTCTTACCAAAATATCTTCAATTTTTCCCTCGGGGTGAACGTAAGAGCGGTCGGCTAGCTGTAGGGTAACTGTCGTGGGCCGCGCCTTGCCAATACCTAGTTTCTGAAAAACAGATTTGGGCATTAGATTAACACTAGCACCAAGATCACATAATGCCTTACCCACAAATCTGTCGCCGATTACACAAGGTATGATGAAGCTCCCCGGATCCTTCTTTTTCTGGGGTGGCTGCCTATGAAGAATACTCATGCAACCTTCTTGCATCCTTACCGTTTCAAATTCCCCAAGTTTAGATTTTTTCGACATAACATCCTTGAGAAATTTAGCATAACCGGGCATCTCGCTAACAGCATCTAACAACGGAATATTAATATGAACCTGTTTAAAAATATCATAAATCTTTTTAAGTTGAGATTCATGCTTAGCTTGTTGTATCCGTTGCAGAAAAGGTGGTGGAGGACGATAATCAGCAATGCGTCCTTCCCACTGCATGCGAATCTGAGGACGATACTCATCTTTTTTCTCCTCTGTCGCTTCTGCTGTCGTGACAGGCTCATCGGCAGCAGTCTGTTTATCACCTGTCGGGGTAGTTTCCTCGGCAGGTTTATCCAAGGCAGGTTCCTTTTCTGTTTCAGCTTCTTTTTCTGGCCCTGTTAACTTTTTCCCACTCCTAGTAGTAATCGCCTTGCATTGCTCATGTGGGGGTGGTCTAGCATTTTCAGTATTGCTAGGGAATCCTCCATTCTGCCTTGGTTTAATATGTTGCGACACCTGACCCATTTGTGTCTCAAGAGATTTCAAGGTAGCCTCATGGTTTGTCATTCTCATCTTGGTTTCATCCATAAAGTTTTCCGTCTTCTTGACAAACTGATTAATATTCTCCATATACGTACCAGTCTGAGACATAAAGGTGGCCAGAGTCTGCTCCAATATACTACTTGTGGCAGGTGGTGGCTGCTGTTGCTGCTGAGGCGGCAGGTTCTGCGGCAAATGCTGTCGCGTCAACAATCTAGGACCCCCTGATTCTGATTATGTGCTTGTGGATTCAGGGCGTTGTTGGGGTTACTCCAGGAGAATTTGGGATCCTTCCTCCAATTGGGATTATAGTTGTTGGAATTGTAGTTCGGCTTGTAATTTCCAACATATTTTCCCTCTTCTATATTTATTGGGCACTCATCCCTACTATGATTTCCTTCACAAGTAGCACAAACTTCCTCGACAGCAAATCCTTGTAATTCATCATCATTCAATAACATTTTCATGGCTTTAGTAAGGAATGCTACATGCGATTTCATAGTGCTGTCGGCCTCATAGTCCTTGACAGCAAGTACCCGTTTACCCCCTCTTCTTGCGGTTGGAAACTGCTCCTCATTCTTAGCCAGATGTTTCAAAACTTCAAGGGCCTCGTCCGGATCTTTATCCAATAATAATCCATTTGCTGCAGAATCAATTGGAATGCGAGTTTGTAAGTTAGCAGCATTATAGAACTTAGTTACCTGATTCCAGACAGGAAATCCATGCATTGGGTAGTTTCGAAGAAGAGTTGTAAATCTGTCCCAGGCCTCGTGCATTGGCTCGTCATCTTCCTGTTGAAAAGTAGCAATTTCATTACGTAATCGCTCAGCTAAATGTGAAGGATTAAAACGAGACAAAAATTCACGAGTTAAATCTGCCCAAGTCATAATAGAACCCGGCGTAAGTTTATTCCATCAAGTTTTAGCTCTGTCCCTCAATGAATGAGGAAATAACCGAAGCCTCAGTATCTCCGGACTAACTCCTGGCAGTCTAAACGAACCACAGATCTCCTGGAACGTTTTGAGATGCTCTCTAGCATCTTCTGTCGCAGAACCACTAAACTGTCTGGCGTTGTTGATCATACTAAACATGACAGGTTTAAGTTCAAAGTTGTCAACGTCAATATCCGGCAGCGTGGTCTCCAGTTCTACATGATCGTTCAGCATGTAGTCACGACATGACCGTCGTCCACCTGCTGCGGGCGGGTCATCGACAGGCGGTACACCATCACCAATAGGCTGGTTACGTGCCATCTGTTCTAGCTGTTCCTCGAGGTATTCGTTCCGGTCCAAGAGGTGGCGAATCTGTTTCTTGAGATTGAAGGAACGTTCGATCTCCGGATCTAATTTATACTGAGGATCTTCACCTCTTTTGGATCTGCGCATAAACAAGATAACCTCGTGAAAAGCGAGAGTTGAAAGCACAAAAGAAAAATTAAAGAAAAATAAAAATAAAAACGAAAATAAAAATAAAAGCAAAAAGTGCAATAAAAGAAAGATGTAGTTATGTTGCCAATCCCCGGCAACGGCGCCAAAAACTTGTTGCGTGTAAAAGAGTCTATCGCAATTGTAGTGCAAGTGTACACGACGCAAGTAGTAAGTGATACGAAGTATCGGATATCGTCTCCACAGGGATTGGGCTAATGACTTCACCTAAATTCACTGCACGAAGTAAAGAGAAATATTTAAGAGAATTGTCACGAATAATAAAGTAAAAACGTAAATAAAAGGATTGAGAAATCAAGATAGAGAGAATGGGCTGGTATTGAATTGCTCAGTAGTGCAGGTATTGGATTGATTAGGATCTCCAGTTCTGTTTTCGCGCTCGTCGCCGACAGCACCTGTCGCGGCGGCTGTCCGTTAGCTGTCGCGGCAGCAAACACTAACTCCGTACTTCAAGCTTGGCAAGAATCCCAGATCTGCCTTGCCCTATCCCTAGGCACAAGTCTGTCGATGATCACGTCTTTGATGATACCTCCCGGCGTGAATCGAAGGATGAACACCGATGTGTATGAATTCTTCCTTAGCCACTTAACCTCGCCCTATCCCTAGGCACGAGATGGTTCAACTATAAACTAGAGAACGCGCTCTTATCTCTTTCGTATACTTAACTCTCCCGATGCTAAGTAAATGGATAACCTCACAATGCTCTCCTGATGCTCTTGCAAGATATTAAAACCAAGATAAAAGAACTTGAAGTTTATTTTATTGAACTTGAAAAAAATCCTAAAACAAAGCAACCCTTGCAACTACTTTCCAAAACAACCCGTGGCCCTAGGGGGAATTTAGAACATGTCGGTGACAGGTAAACGGCAGGGGTTTTTTGTTTCGGTTATGGGGTTATCGGTTATGCCCTAGGTTAAATCTATGCCCTTATATAAGCTTTGGGCTCAAGTTATCTAAGGTAACAAGGATTACAACTTTAATTAAAAGTAAGATTCTAATAAAGACTAAATCTCTAAAGACTCCTACTTTCCAGCCGCATCCTTGCTTTTAGGAATTTCCTCTCCTTGGGCTTTGGCTTGACATATCTTTTGATCCGGGGCTTGGAAAAATATGTGGCTTTGACACGACAGACGAGCAGATTTTTCTCTATCTATCGAGGTCCACTTTGCTTTTCCTCTTCATAAGTCTGCTGTCACCATGCTGTCACGACAGGTCCATGACAGGTTCGTCTTCTTCGGCTGTTTGTCCAGTTCAGCTTTCCTGCTTATCTGCCCTGCGCCTGCCTTCATCGTCAACCATGGCAGATACCTGCAAAAATAGCCATCTTTCAGTAGAATCCGTGCCTTTTATATAATTGTGATGTTTTATTGAAAACTAACCTAAATGCAATGCAATGATGCTTGAATGCAGCAGAAATATGGGTTAAAAAGGGTGTAAATAATAGAACTTTTACACACTCAACAATAAGGATTGCAAGGTGAACGTACCTGCAAACACATCGGGGTCGTTACGTACCTTGCGATGTGCGTACACCCTCGTGGGACCACCTCCTTCCCACTGAACGGCAACTAAATATGCCACACCCCTCTGACCATCCTCTCTCCTCTGAAAATTGTCACGGTCGCGCCCATGGCCTCTCTGCTGTGCAACAGCAAGTGCACAACCCTAACCACCTCCCGCTAATAGAGGACACTCACGCCTCATATTGTCGGCAAATCCACAGTTCCAACATGAATTAGCTCCAACCACAGGAGCCTGCACCTCACGAGTTGCACGAGGGAAATCCCTCTTCACGTGCTCCCGTGAACCACACGTCCAACATGTACTCTGCTCAAACCTCAGCCTGTTGCCCTGAGCCGGTGCACCTCGCCCAAAGTTACCACGCCTAGCCGTAAGTTGATATCTACGGTCTCGGTTCCTCTTATTCTGCACACCACTAGTGCCAGCATCAGCAGCTCTCTTGCCCAAACCAGAACCACCCCCACGCGAGGTCAGACCCAAGCTCTGCTCTATATTGTTGGCTCGAGTCACAAGCACATCAAAATCCGTATAATCAGACGCGAGTATGTACGTATTCACATCCCGCACCAGACCATACCGAAAACAATCGCATCGATGCCTATCACTCGGCACCAACTCCGGATCATATTGGCTCAGCCGTACGAACTGGACCTCGTACTCAGCTACGGTCATATTCCCCTAAACCAAAGACATAAATTATCTCTTCTTGTCGTCCAAGTATATAACTCCAAGATACATTCTCTTAGAAGCATACCAGAAGAACATCCAATCTACCTCTTCCGGCTCCAATGTTGCAGTCCTAGTCGTGCACCATGTATATGTATCACCATGCAACAATGATACTGCGTAGCCCAGCTTCCGTTCATCATTGCACCCCATCTAATCCAATATCCGGATCGTACTGGGCATCACTGCCTCAGAGGCCTAGGAGATAATCTGTGAAACTCTTCTCCTCCCAAACTCCTCAATCGCTCCAGTGGCAATCCCACTTGCCCAGCAGCAGGAGCCTGTACGTGCATTCTAGCAACAGCAGCCTGGAATGCTCTCGTCATCGCCTGCACTAGAGACGTCAAATCGCCCAACCCTGGACCAGCCTGTCCTTGTTGTCCCTTCTCCCCACCCCCAAGTGGAGGTGGTGGAGGAGGAGGCAAGTTTCATCCAGGCAGAACCTCGTTCTCCTGGTCACGTTGCCCATCAGTAGGCGCAACTGTTCCAGATCGTAACTCTCGTCTCGGTCCCATTTTGCTAGTTAACATTAAAGCATGAACATAAAACAAACAAAAGATCAGGCCAGGTCTTAACAAGAATCCCATTCTTGTATATCTCAACCATCATGCGACTCAAGCATCAAGATTCAGCCCAATCAAACATCATAACAACTTTTATTCATATTCAATCATCATATAAATCACATCTCTATCACATACTTAACATTAACATGCTTTAATATTCACCGACCAAAGCAAACATCACCAAAACACAAATGATTATAATAACGTCGCATACCATAAACTTACCATCATCCCAACCTTTCGTAACCTAGCTCTGATACCACCAAATGTAACCCCCTTGACCCGGTCTGGCTGATAGACCGAACCGAATGGATTACACGGGGAATATTGAAGTAAATCGGGAAGGTTTACCTCAATAAACAATCCTCTTTTTTTTCTTTTATCTTGTCTAAATGCAATTAGGTTCCTAAGTGTACACACATAAGCAGCAGGTTAAACAACAACACAATCGCCCTTTGATCTCTACTACATTAATGCTTAGGGACCATTTCATAAATTTGATAAAATATAAGGGTTACTAGTAAATTCAGATTACCAACCTTTAATTAGGTTCATTACATACTTCTCGGTGAAATCTCAAAACGACATCTAGAACCCATCCAATTGCATATGAGGCAAACGGGAGCCAAATTGTAAGAAACAGAAACTCAGAACAATTCGAAAACTGCATTAACTGTCGAATGTTTCGGAACAGAGAGCCCCATATCGGAACAGCCATTTTGAAACAGAGCTGACCATTTCAATACGCGAGTTCGTTTTGAAACCCCTCAGGCTCGTTTCAGAACAATGGTTGACAGAGGCAAAATGTTTCGAAACAGGCCTCACCGTTTTGAAACACTAAGGCCATTTCAGGCCACCATTTCGAAACAGGAAAGGATGTTTCGAAAAACATGGGCCTGCAATGTTTTAAAATTCTATTTAAACTCGATTTAAACCATCTGAAACCATCCCGACACATACCCAACCAAGATGGCAACTCAAATACACATCAAAGACGACTTACACAAAGCATAGGCAACATCATAGCATCATTCTCAATAGCAATGAGACTAGAGGCATGCTTCCTAAGAGTTAAAAGCACCAAAAGGATAAAATCCAAATGCAAGCATAAACCAAAACTCAAAGGCCATTTACAAGTCCAAATATGCATCTCAAACTTGCACAAGACCAGAAATTAACAAACCAATAACATTCAAAGCACTAGACACCCTCATTGCCTTTATTACACTAGTTCAAGAACACAACATGCTTTTAGAAAGTGTCTTGGTAAGATTCCCTTGAAGATGTTGCCTACAAATGCTTACTTGTCTACATTGATGAACAAAGAGAGCATAAGCATACAAGCTTAGTGAGGATTCCTCAAAACCACAAGCATTATCAATGCACAAAACCATATTTCATTCTTTCAAAACCATTTTGCCTTTTTGACAAAACATGCACTTTAACATCAAACTCATCGAATAACACATCATGCAATATCATTCATATAAATTCAACAATTAAACCATTGCTACATGTATTCAAAGCCTTCCAAGCATAAACACCATTATGCCAAGCTTTAATCCAAACATGCATCTTTCAAAATATGCATTAACATCATTTTCCACAATAACTCATCACATTATATTGGCTCACAAGTGATAAGCAACAATTCAAAACATATATCGGATACACGGATTACCAAGGGTTGTCCCACATCCTTCATACACTCTACCGGTATTACAAGGCTCACACACGAGAGCGACCCTCCATCGTTCAGACACTTGTGGTGGAGTTTTCGGTACAATCACATCCCCTCAACACCAATCATCAGTAGATGTATAACCCACTAACGAGAAACGGGACACACACAAGAATCGCACACGGGAGATACCCTCAACCGTTGCAACCTTAAACAATCATCAATCGTTAGGGTACTTGGATGGAGTATTCGGTACAATCACAACCCCTCAAAATCTAAGGCATCTTGTTTTATAGTGCACTATGAAATAGGGATTATATAAATGAGGTTCCACCACTTCAACAGTATATGCTAAACCTCATAAAACTTGGAGCGAATCTAATTAGAAGCGGCAAACTTAAAGATGAAAGGATTATAACAAAGAATAAAATACCCGATGTTGAATCAAAGAAGAATGTTGATGGACGTCGGCGAATGAATGAAGGATAACAATATGAGGAAGGAACGACGAATCTATTTTGGGGAATTTGAAATCAATGGGAATCTTATAGCCGGTTAACTATATCCGATTTCATTTATAAAACACTTTATTCAACATCACTTGCCAATATAACCCATACCTCATGCATAACTCACTGTTTTTACAAAGCAATCGTGATAAGCCATAAATCAAGAATTGAACCATGCTTCAAATCTCATGCATCAACACATGCATACAAGGACCACCTACCTAGTGCATCCTTAAACCACATGGCATCATTGTACACATTTTATACAATCAAAACATGGTTTTAAATAGTAGGTAATTGTAACACCCCAATTTTGGGCTTAGAAGTTTAGGGTTTGAACTGGACCGGTCTGATTTTCGGTTCGAATATAAAAGGTGGTTTTAGGGAAGCCTAGTTCGAGATGCTTTAAAAGTATGTAAAAATATCTAAAAATCCTCTTTTAATATATATAAGAGAGTGGTGAAATCAATTTTACAAAATAAGGTTTGGAAATACTACATTTCGGTGTAGTGACTAAAATGCGATTTTTGAAAAAGTTTAGTGGTGACTGTTTTGTAAGGATTGAAACTTTGAATCTTTAAGGAGCTAATTTACCCAAAAATGATTTCTCAGATTTTTCCTTAATTTAGGTGATTTAATTAATATTTTAATTAATTAAAAAGAAAAGGGACACTACTTTTTGGAATTTCATAACTACCTTTTCCTAAAATTTTCTCATTTCTTTTTCTATCAAAATTCCATCATCCAAACACTTTTCTCCAGCAACATTTTCATTGATCTTCACTTCAATTGATGAGATTTCTATCATCAATTAGTTCCTAATCAATCTTGCATCAAATCCTTTTGATTTCCTCATTGGATTTTTAAGAAAATTGGCTCAAATCAAGGAGAAATCACCATTTAGAGGTAAGATTGTTCTTCTCCTCTAAATACTCAGTTCTTTACTAAAATTCCCAAGTTGTCAATCCTTAATTTAAGTTTTATAAATGGTTTTAATGTTAGAAACTTGATTTTGGCTTAAAACTCAAGATTTGGAAGAAATCTTGAAGAATTTCGTTGTGATTACTTGGACTCTGTTTTGAGATGAATCTTAAATGTATTTTTTATGTCTAATGATGTGGAAATAAGGTTTTATCAATGCAATCCCGAATAGGTTGTATTTCCTAAGTTTTTGCTTATGAATATGGTGGTTTTTGAGGTGATCTTGGTGTTCTGTTATAGTTGGAGGTATAAGAACGAGTTTAGGTTTATTTTTGATGTTGGTTGATGTTTAGAAATGATTATAAGTGATGGATCTTGGCTGGGTTAAGTTTTGGAAGAGTTTGGAGGTGTTTTCAGTTGTGTTTGGTAGCCGAAATGTTGGTTTTGGTTAGAGCAGCGAGTTTAAGTGTGTTGGCTGAAGATTTCAATGCATGATGGTGCATTAATCCTCTACTTTGATGTGTTTAAAACAGGGGAGACATCTTCGGACACTATTGGTGTTGATCTGGAGGCTTAATCAGCGTTTCGGCAAGCTAGCGAAACGCGATTGGTGAGTGGAGTTGGGTTTCCAGCTTTGAAACAATTATTTGAATGTTTTGGGAATTTAGTTTAAGTCTAAACAACTTAGCTAAGCTCAAGAGTAAGTTTTCGGAAAAACACCCTTGGATGAGCCATGAGGTGGCTTGATGCATTGGTTATGATTTGCATGTTTAAATTCTGTTTTGAAAGCATATTTTAGCATGGTTAATGCTGGTTTTGAAAGCCATGTGTTGAAGGATGCTCAAGGTAAGAGATCCTTGGTTTGACATATTGTTAATATGGTTTTGATGCATAGTGATGCATGATGATAAATGGCTTTGTTTAAATGCTTTAAAACAGTGAATTGTTGATGTTATATGATGTATATTGGCAAGTGATGTAATGGTTTTAAAGTACTTGAATCGGATATAGTTAGCCGGCTATAGGATTGGGTGCACCGTGAATAAAGTCGCCTTGGATGTGGAGGGGTTGTGATTGTACCGTACACTCCATCCAAGTAGCCTAACGAGTGAGGTAAGATCACAACGGTGGTTAAAAGTCCGTATGTGGATCTTGTGTTATGTGTCCCTTGCACTCGTTAGTGGAATTATACAACT
Source organism: Hibiscus tridactylites (assembly GCA_958450335.1). Taxonomy (NCBI): domain Eukaryota; kingdom Viridiplantae; phylum Streptophyta; class Magnoliopsida; order Malvales; family Malvaceae; genus Hibiscus; species Hibiscus tridactylites. The sequence goes on along the minus strand of OY288267.1, from coordinate 56,548,406 downwards.
ACCGATGAGTGATGTTGAGGGGTTGTGATTGTACCGTTAAACTCCATCACGAGTGTTGAGGGGTTGTGATTGTACCGTTAAACTCCACCTTATGTTGTTCGGTAGTGTGTATGAAGCGTGTGGGACAACACTTGTAATCCGCGTATCCGATTGTGTTTTGAGTTGTAAATGGTTGTGAGTTATCACTTGAAAGCCAATATGATGTGTTGATTATAATGAAGCATGAGATGCTTGTAAAGTATGCAAGGTTGCATGAAAGAGATGAGCATGTGTTTAAAAGCTTTGTTGAAAGTGTTTTCTAAAATGCATTATTGCGTTGTTCTCTTTAGAGCATGCCTCACTAAGCAATTGTGCTTACGCTCTCTCTCTCTCTTGAACCAATAATGCAGATAATTGAAGTGTTAAGGGCAGCAAGGAGGCTAGAGTGTCCAAGGAAAACCAAGCTCATGTATGGTGATGTTTTCATACACTATTAGTTCTGGTAATTTGGCAATGGGGAACCTAAGATGTGTTTTGGGAGATGTGTTGAACTCCCTAGGTTGTGGCATGTTGCTTTTAATGGTTTGAACTTGTAAATGGCCTTTTAATGCTTGTTTTGGAGATTGGTTGATTGCTTGGTTTTGGATAATAGGAAGCATGCCTATAGATATGAGAAATTCCATGTTTGATGCCATGAATGTGTTTAGGAGTTGCAAGCATGCTCTATATGTGTTTGATGTCTTGTTGGCATGGTTATGAAGTCATTAGGTTGTGTTTGAGTGGTTTTATGCATGAAAAACTAGCAAAATCTGCAGCTTCTGGGCAAACCGTATCGATACACCCATTGGCGTTTCGAAACGGGGGCCTGTAATGGCCTTAGTGTTTCGAAACGGCTGGTAACTGTTTCGAAACGGTTTGGCCACTAGAAGGCCCTTTTTCGGAACTAGTCTAGGAACCAACCCGTGTTTCGGAACGGTCAACGCTGTTTCAAAACAGGTGACCGTTAGGCACTGATTTGAATGGTGTTGAGGTTTGCAAGCTTTACTTTATAGTCCCGAAAATTGTGATTGCAATTGCATGAGTTTGAGATGTCCGATTAAGGTGAATTTTGACAGGGAAGCATGTAATATGACTAATTTAATATTGGTAACTTTAAAATCAGTTAAGACCTTCTAATTTTCAGAATTTACATTTTGGTCCCTAATATGTGTATAATGCGCAATTGAGTCCCTTGTTGGAATTTGATCGCTGTGTTTTACACGTATATGTTTCTCAAGTGTTCGCTTAGGGTTAATGTGCATCTAGACAAGTTTAAAAAGAAAAAAAAGGGTCGTTAATCAAGGTTGACTTTCGAGTTGACTTTGGTTTTCCCCGTGTAATCTTCGTAGTTCGAGTCAACCGTCTAGGCCGGGCTAAAGGGGTTACAGTAATTGCAATTAAAATCAAGTGCAACCATTGGCTCAAAACTAGCACAATCCGAGAGAAAAATTCACTTTACTTACTTCTGAACTTAGTAAAGCGTTTCAAGCTCTTACTACGTTCCCAAAACATTTTCTAAAATGTTTCTGCACTGGAAAACCAAGTTCCAGTCATCAACTTGCGAAACCACGATTGCCAACGCAACTATCGATCGTCTGAAACCTCCAAAACCACTTTGTTTGATTTTGAAATAATATTGTAACGCCCCGGTTTTGGGCTCAGAAGTTTTGGCGTTGACCGGTTCGGTCAAAGTGCTGATCGAATATAAAAGAGGGAATTTAGGAAAGCCTAGTTCGGGTTGCATTAAAAATATGGAAAAATGTTCTAAAATCATATTTTAATATATAAAGGTGAACTGTGAAATCAATTTTGGAAAATGAGGTTCGGAAGGTTGACATTTTGGCTAGTGACCAAAATGTAATTTTTGAAAGTTGCGGGACAGTTTTATAAAGGATTGAAACTTTGAATCTTTAAGGAGCTATTATTCCAAAAAGGATTTCTCCAGATTTTTCTAAGATATTTTAAGTCTAAAATCTGATTTTAAATATTTAGAAAAGGAGGGAAATCATTTTAACCAATTTCCAACTAATTTTCTATTTTCTCTCAAATTCTCTTTTCTCTCATTTTCTCTCTACCCAAACAAGATTTCCTCAGATTTCTTTCTCTGATTTTGACATCCTAAACTCTCATTTCAACTCTTATTTGATTCCTAATCATCTCATCATCAAAACCTCTCAATTTGCAAATTGTTTCATCAAGCATTTTGGCTCTAAAATGGAGAAATTCAAGTTTGGAGGTAAGAACGTCCTTCTCCTCTAAACTATCAGTTCTTTACTGAAATTCCTAAGTTCTCAATCCTTGATTCATGTTTTATTAAAGGCTTTTCAATTGAGATCTTGATTTTTGGCTAAAATGCAAGATTTGGTGATTTTGGTGAAAATTTCGTGTGATCTGTTTAAGCAGGGTTTTGAGGTGTGAAAATGATGTTAAATGAATGCTAAAATGATTAGAAGTTGAGGTTTAATCAATGCAATCCCGGATAGGTTGAATTTTCTAAGTTTGGCTTGAGTTTTTGGTTGTTTTTGGAGTGTAATTGGTGATCTGTTATACCTGGAGGTATAAGGACGTGGTTGTGATCATTTTGCATGTTATTTGATGTATAAAAATGGTTAGAAGTGATGGATCTTGGCTGGGTTAAGTTTTGGAAGTGTTTGGAGATGATTTCGGTTGTGTTTGGTAGCCAAATTGTTAGATTTGTGATGAGCAGCGAGTTGTGTTGATGTTGTTGGTGTTTTAATGCATAAGGATGCATTAATGTTCTGTTTTTATGTGCTTGAAACAGGGGAGGTTGATCCTTGAGCCTTGGAGGTGTTTTCGGAAGGTTTCGGAAGCTTGGAAAGCTTGTTGGCTAGCTTTGTTTGGTAATCGGTGAGTGAAGTTGGGTTTTCAGCTTTTGAAACATGGTTTGAAGGTTTTTGGGAGCTTAGTTTAAGTCTAAACAACTTTGCTAAGCTCAAGAGTAAGTGAAGAGGTTTTTGCTTTTGGATTGTGTATGATTTGGTTTTAAAATCAATTGTGGTTGATGATTGATGTGCATGTGTTATTGCATGGTTTAATTCTGTTTTGTAAGCATGTTTTAGCATGGTTTAATGCTGGTTTTGAAAGTCAATTGAAAAGGATGCTCAAGGTAAGAGATCCTTGGTTATGTTTATGGAAATTGTGATTTTGATGCATAGTGATGCATGTTGTTCATTGGCTTTGTATGATGCTTAAAAACAGTGAGTTGATGATGATTAATGATGATAATTGTACCTTTTGCATATTGTTTATGCATGTGAATCATTGAGCTAATGATGTGGTGGTTTTGCATTATGTGTATGCATGTGAATCATTGAGCTAATGATGTGATGACCTTGCATTGTGTTTATGCATGTGGAACATTGGATATTATGGTAAGATGGTTATGTTGGCAAGAGATGTGAATGGTTCTTGGTTCGTTGATCGGGTATAATTAGCCGGCTATAGGATTGGGTGCACCGTGAATAAGGTCGCCTTGAAGGCGGAGTGGTCAAGTGTGGACCGGTTAGACTCCCCTCAAGTATTCCTAACGAGAAGAGGTCATAGTGGAGGTTGTTGCCCACTCGAGGACCTAAGTTGTTAAGGTCATAATGGAGGTTGTTGCCCATTCGAGGACCTTGGTTAAGTAAAGGTTATAAGGTGGTTAAAAGTCCTTATGTGAGAACCTTGTACTTGTTAAGATCACAATGGCAGTGTTTAAGTCCATGTGTGGATCTTGTGTGTGATGTCCCGTACCTCGTTAGATGATGTCTATAACTACCAATCGGTTATGCAAAGGTTGTATGGTGGTTGAAAGTCCATACGGAAAAGACCTTGTGCATGTCAAGGGTGTATGGCGGATGGAAGTCCATACATGGTAACCTTGAGGAAAAGCTAAGGTTGTATGGTGTTTAAAAGTCCATGCATGGGAACCTTAGGTTGTTAAGGTCAAATGGAGGTTGATGCCCATTTGGAAGACCTTGGATTGGGTAGGGTGTAGGAAGCGTTGGGACACGCTTGTAATCCGCGTATCCGATCGAATCGATAAGTTGGAAAGTGAATGTGGTTGATCTCTTGGAAGCCAATGTAATGTTCTTGATCATGTGAAGCATGGGATTGCTTGAAATGATGCATGGTTGCATGTGAAGCATGGTATTGCTTGAAATGATGCATGGTTGCATGTGAAGCATGAGATGCTTGAATTAATGCATGTTTGCATGAGAAGCATGAGATGTTTGGTAAGATGCATTGTTGCATGAGATGTGTATGATGCTAGTGAAAGCATGTTACTTGTATGTTGAACAAGTGTTGATTATCATTTGATAAATGATGCATGAGAGCATGGATTACCTATGTTGCATTGAAGTCATGTATGACTTGTTGTTAAAGGCATGTGAATATGATGTTATGGTTTTATAGTGCATTGATTAAATGCATGAAATGGTTTAATTGAACTATGGTTTTAAATGGTTTCTTGCTTGATGTGGTTTTCAAGTTAAAGAAAGGTATGTTGTGGAAAGGATGTGTTTTCCATGGTTTTGTTTAAGCTTGGCATATGGTGTTTATGCATGTTTTGAGCTTGATGTTGCAAAGAGTTTTCGAACATGGTTTTGGAAAGCAAATCGGGTTGGTTTTAAAGTGTTTTAAAGACCCGCTGCATTGATGGTGTTTTGGTTTTGAGCATTCCTCACTAAGCATTATGTGCTTACGCTCCTTTTTGTCCATCAATGCAGATTCTTGAGGTTTGGGCAGCAAGGAGCAAGGGATTCAAGGTGGACTCCAATGGAGATGTATGTCTCGGTGAATAGCTATAGTTAATAAGGGCAATGGGGTAGAATCTCTCGGATTGTTGTTATTGTGATCATATGTGTTGATCAAGTATGTTTAAGTACTGTTGTTAATGATGTTGAATCATGAATTGGTTTAATTGAGGTTGCTTGAAAGGTTTGTGCTTAAGTGGTTGCTTAAGTAGGAAGCATGCCTATAGAATTGGGGCTTTTCATATGTGTTGATCATATGTTGAATTGTTGATGCAAGTATGTTTCTTTTATGTTGAATTGCATGTTGGCAAAGTTTGGTGGCTTTTGGAGCATGTTTGAATGATCAATTGTGTGTTTGAGTGAGCAAAATGCAACATTCTGGGCTAGGTGTTTCGGAACAGGCAACACCGTTTCGGAACGGGTGCCCTGCATAAACCCAGGCGTCCGAAACGGGTGTCACCGTTCCGAAACGGAAGGCATTCTGCCAGACCCCCGTTGCGGAACGCGTTGCGGAACGGCCCGTGTTTCGGAACGGCCTCGGCCTGTTTCGGAACGGGTGACCGTTGGGGGCTGACATGGGCGGTTAAATGTTTCAAAATGTTTGCATTTTGGTCCTGAATCTTGTTTGTGCAATTGTTTGAGTTCGGGATGTCCGTTTGAGCTGAAATTTGGCAGAGAAGCATGAAACATGATTAATTTCAAGTTGGTAACTTAAAATCTGGTTAAGTCCTTAAAGTTTTCAGAAATTACAATTTGGTCCCTAAAGTTGTAATTTGTTCAATTGGGTCCCTGTTTGATCTCTGATGTTTGTGATCTTTGAGCGTAATGTTTGTGTGATCACATCTAAGGTTAATGTGCATCTAGATAAGATTAAAAAGAAAAAAAAAGGGTCGTTAATCAAGGTTGACTTTCGGGTTGACTTTGGTTTTCCCCGTGTAATCTTCGTAGTTCGGGTCAACCGTCCAGGCCGGGCTACGGGGGTTACATTTGGTGGTATCAGAGCTGAGTTGCGAAGGTTGGGGAAAACGGTAAGTTGTTGTGGTAAGTGTGCTTGATGTTTACCTTGTTGTATGGTTGAAAGCTGGTTGAAGCATGTGTTTCTGAGTATGCTGTTGATGTTTTTGAGCATGTTGCTGATGTCTGCAAGCATGATTTGTGGTTATGAATCTTGGTTGAGTTCATGTGGATATGTGTTGATGTTATGAGCTGATGCTATGCATGATGAATGTGTTTTGAGCATGTTATGTTGCTAATGTGCTAGTGCTGTTGGATGTTGTTTGGTGTAAGCATGATCAAGGTATGTTATTGATATGCTTGATGTTGTGATGCTCATGTTGTGTTGGCTGTTATGTCATGTAAAAGGGGAGGATTCGGGATACCCATTGCCTTATTAATATAGCTATTGTGTTATTTTGGAGTTGGAGTTTGAATCCTTGCTTAATGCTGGTCTAACAGGTTTTGTTTGTTTGTTGTGATTGTATGTTGTTTGTTGTTAGTGGTATGGCAAAGATGATGAAAGAGTGGAGGATGAGTGAAATGGTTGCTGCCTTGGGGCAGGTTGTTAAGTCAAAGGATTCACCCTTTTGTAGAGGTGTTTTGTCTCAGTCTTCTGTGACTGAAGTTGAGATGGTAAGGCAAGGGAAGGAAGCTGGTTCCAGGATGGAAAGTTCTTTATCTGTTGATCAGGAGGTGTTGGGGACATCTCAGGCTACGGTTGAGGTAGAATCAGTGGATGTGCTGGCTAAATGTGTGGGTTTGCCGAAGCAGCATTTGTTTGATTTGGGTGCTGAGGAGTATCATGGTTCTTCCCCGGAGATGTTTGAGGCCTGGTTGGCCAATGTAGTTCTGATTCTGGATCAGGAAGGCTGTGATTATGCTTGTAAGCTGGGGAGTGTTGTTTCTTTGATGTTGGAGGATGCTTGTTCTTGGTGGACATCTGTGGCTGTGGCGTCACATATCCTTGATGTTGATTGGGATTTCTTCGTATCTGCTTTCTATGAAAGGTATCTTGGAAGGGAATTTCCAAGGGTTGAGCAAGGTGCGGCTGATGCTGTTGGTGAGCAAGTGTTGCCTGAGCAAGGAGTGGAAGCTCAGTCATCTGTTTGTGACCATTGTAAAAGGCAACATGTTGGAAATTGTTGGGGCGCAGGTGTTTGTTGGAATTGTGGTTCCAAGTTGCATGTTAAGCGTGATTGTCCTCATGGAGTGAAGTCAGCTTTGATGTTGGCTAAAGGATCTTTGAAAGGTCGTGGGCGCGACCGAGGCGAGGTTCAGAAGTGGCAGAAAAAGCAGAAGGTTGTGAAGAGCTTGGGAAATGAAGTTTGCTGGAAGTGTGGGTCTGCTGGACACATGAAGCGTGATTGCTTGATGTTGGCGCGGAACAGTCAAGGTTTCTTATCGCAAGGAGTTGGTGGTGACCCAGGAGTGTTTGTTGGTGCTGCAAGGGTGCAACCGAAGGATGTTGGTTCCGCAAGGAAGAGAGCTCGTTCGATGAAGCTTCAGGGTGGTGTTGTGTTTTCAGGTAACCTTGTTAAGTGATCTTTGCTTTAGTTGCTTAGTTTGGTTTCTGTTGGTTTTTCCTTGCGTGGTAAGTTTGGTCTTGTTGCTAGCATGTTTGGGGTAATGATAGTTGTGGTTTGGTGATATCTTTGGTGTGAAGAAGGCTTTAGTGAATATCTTGTGGTTAATGGTTGTTGGTATGATGGAGTTAGATAAGTTAAAGGTGAGTAAGAGGTTGTTCTTAGACAGATTTTGAGGATGTTATTGGAGGGTGTGAACTGGCATTCATGCACAGTTAAATCATTGATATATACTATATTATATATGTTGGTCCATGCATACATGTGGCATAACATTAGAGGTTTTTGCATACATGTACATCAGACATTGATAGGGCATGTAGGTGATCATGCATACGATGTTCACGCTCGCTAATGACTAATCGAATCTGTTAGTGTTGTGGTTGGGTTAAGTGTGATGATGGGTTTGTAGAGGTTGTTTGGTGCTGAGTGGGAGTTAGAAGTGCTGGAGTTTGTTATCTAGTTGTTTGTGATGGTGAGAGTGGAATGGCTTGTTGGTAGAAGGAAAGTGTTGGATGCTTTGAGAGTTTAGTGGTTTGGTGGTGAAAGGTATCGGTTGTGGTTTGTATCAGTTAAGTGGTTTGTTTAGCTGAAAGGAAGTGGTTGTTCCTTGGTGCTAAGTGTTGTTGTAGCTTGGTGGTTGAGTTTCCGAGTGCTGAAGTGGTTTAGCTTTTAAGTTGCTGTGAAGGGTTGTGTTTGTTCTTGGCAATCTTTGAAGAGTTCTGAAGCTGTTGTGTGTGTTTTGGTTCAGTGATGTTCTGGTAGTGCAAGTGTTCTGGTTAAGTATGTAGTGAAAGGGCTGTGAAAGATCGAAGGTTTTTGTTGGTTGTTGGGTTTTTGTGTGAGCAGTGGTTGGCTAGTTGTGGTTAAGAAGTTTTGTTTGAAGTCTGTTGATGGTATGTGGAACGGCTGAAGGTTTCAAGTTGAGGTTGTGATGTGATTCTGGTTTTTGGTGCTGGTGAGCTGTTATGGTAATGTTTTTGATGGATGTAAAGGATTGTCAGCTTCGTTAGAGAGTTTGTGTGAACAGTTGATGTTTAAGGATTTCTGCTTGTTGGGAAAATCTTTGGAAAAGGTTTGGGAATCGCAAGAGTTGTTGAAGCTGAGAGGTTGCCTAGTGACCGAGTTGGTTGGGTTGTTGTCTTTGTGTAGACAAGTTTTGGAAGATGTGTATTACAGTGTTGTTTGCTGTAGGAGCTGAAGTTCCTCAGGTTGACGTTGGGTTTGTGTATTGTCTGGTTGTGTGGAAGGTTAAGTCGTGGTTACCTTTGAGAGTTTGGATTTGTGAACAGTGTATGGTGGAGGTTTTGTGTGGAATGTGATCAGTGGTGTTGGTTAAGGCTTTTGTGTTGCTTTGTGTGTTGCTTGAGAAGGTTTTGTTCTCTTTTCGCCGGTTGAAATTTCGAGGACGAAATTTCCTAAGGGGGGGAGAGTTGTAACGCCCCGGTTTTGGGCTCAGAAGTTTTGGCGTTGACCGGTTCGGTCAAAGTGCTGATCGAATATAAAAGAGGGAATTTAGGAAAGCCTAGTTCGGGTTGCATTAAAAATATGAAAAAATGTTCTAAAATCATATTTTAATATATAAAGGTGAACTGTGAAATCAATTTTGGAAAATGAGGTTCGGAAGGTTGACATTTTGGCTAGTGACCAAAATGTAATTTTTGAAAGTTGCGGGACAGTTTTATAAAGGATTGAAACTTTGAATCTTTAAGGAGCTATTATTCCAAAAAGGATTTCTCCAGATTTTTCTAAGATATTTTAAGTCTAAAATCTGATTTTAAAGATTTAGAAAAGGAGGGAAATCATTTTAACCAATTTCCAACTAATTTTCTATTTTCTCTCAAATTCTCTTTTCTCTCATTTTCTCTCTACCCAAACAAGATTTCCTCAGATTTCTTTCTCTGATTTTGACATCCTAAACTCTCATTTCAACTCTTATTTGATTCCTAATCATCTCATCATCAAAACCTCTCAATTTGCAAATTGTTTCATCAAGCATTTTGGCTCTAAAATGGAGAAATTCAAGTTTGGAGGTAAGAACGTCCTTCTCCTCTAAACTATCAGTTCTTTACTGAAATTCCTAAGTTCTCAATCCTTGATTCATGTTTTATTAAAGGCTTTTCAATTGAGATCTTGATTTTTGGCTAAAATGCAAGATTTGGTGATTTTGGTGAAAATTTCGTGTGATCTGTTTAAGCAGGGTTTTGAGGTGTGAAAATGATGTTAAATGAATGCTAAAATGATTAGAAGTTGAGGTTTAATCAATGCAATCCCGGATAGGTTGAATTTTCTAAGTTTGGCTTGAGTTTTTGGTTGTTTTTGGAGTGTAATTGGTGATCTGTTATACCTGGAGGTATAAGGACGTGGTTGTGATCATTTTGCATGTTATTTGATGTATAAAAATGGTTAGAAGTGATGGATCTTGGCTGGGTTAAGTTTTGGAAGTGTTTGGAGATGATTTCGGTTGTGTTTGGTAGCCAAATTGTTAGATTTGTGATGAGCAGCGAGTTGTGTTGATGTTGTTGGTGTTTTAATGCATAAGGATGCATTAATGTTCTGTTTTTATGTGCTTGAAACAGGGGAGGTTGATCCTTGAGCCTTGGAGGTGTTTTCGGAAGGTTTCGGAAGCTTGGAAAGCTTGTTGGCTAGCTTTGTTTGGTAATCAGTGAGTGAAGTTGGGTTTTCAGCTTTTGAAACATGGTTTGAAGGTTTTTGGGAGCTTAGTTTAAGTCTAAACAACTTTGCTAAGCTCAAGAGTAAGTGAAGAGGTTTTTGCTTTTGGATTGTGTATGATTTGGTTTTAAAATCAATTGTGGTTGATGATTGATGTGCATGTGTTATTGCATGGTTTAATTCTGTTTTGTAAGCATGTTTTAGCATGGTTTAATGCTGGTTTTGAAAGTCAATTGAAAAGGATGCTCAAGGTAAGAGATCCTTGGTTATGTTTATGGAAATTGTGATTTTGATGCATAATGATGCATGTTGTTCATTGGCTTTGTATGATGCTTAAAAACAGTGAGTTGATGATGATTAATGATGATAATTGTACCTTTTGCATATTGTTTATGCATGTGAATCATTGAGCTAATGATGTGGTGGTTTTGCATTATGTGTATGCATGTGAATCATTGAGCTAATGATGTGATGACCTTGCATTGTGTTTATGCATGTGGAACATTGGATATTATGGTAAGATGGTTATGTTGGCAAGAGATGTGAATGGTTCTTGGTTCGTTGATCGGGTATAATTAGCCGGCTATAGGATTGGGTGCACCGTGAATAAGGTCGCCTTGAAGGCGGAGTGGTCAAGTGTGGACCGGTTAGACTCCCCTCAAGTATTCCTAACGAGAAGAGGTCATAGTGGAGGTTGTTGCCCACTCGAGGACCTAAGTTGTTAAGGTCATAATGGAGGTTGTTGCCCATTCGAGGACCTTGGTTAAGTAAGGGTTATAAGGTGGTTAAAAGTCCTTATGTGAGAACCTTGTACTTGTTAAGATCACAATGGCAGTGTTTAAGTCCATGTGTGGATCTTGTGTGTGATGTCCCGTACCTCGTTAGATGATGTCTACAACTACCAATCGGTTATGCAAAGGTTGTATGGTGGTTGAAAGTCCATACGGAAAAGACCTTGTGCATGTCAAGGGTGTATGGCGGATGGAAGTCCATACATGGTAACCTTGAGGAAAAGCTAAGGTTGTATGGTGTTTAAAAGTCCATGCATGGGAACCTTAGGTTGTTAAGGTCAAATGGAGGTTGATGCCCATTTGGAAGACCTTGGATTGGGTAGGGTGTAGGAAGCGTTGGGACACGCTTGTAATCCGCGTATCCGATCGAATCGATAAGTTGGAAAGTGAATGTGGTTGATCTCTTGGAAGCCAATGTAATGTTCTTGATCATGTGAAGCATGGGATTGCTTGAAATGATGCATGGTTGCATGTGAAGCATGGTATTGCTTGAAATGATGCATGGTTGCATGTGAAGCATGAGATGCTTGAATTAATGCATGTTTGCATGAGAAGCATGAGATGTTTGGTAAGATGCATTGTTGCATGAGATGTGTATGATGCTAGTGAAAGCATGTTACTTGTATGTTGAACAAGTGTTGATTATCATTTGATAAATGATGCATGAGAGCATGGATTACCTATGTTGCATTGAAGTCATGTATGACTTGTTGTTAAAGGCATGTGAATATGATGTTATGGTTTTATAGTGCATTGATTAAATGCATGAAATGGTTTAATTGAACTATGGTTTTAAATGGTTTCTTGCTTGATGTGGTTTTCAAGTTAAAGAAAGGTATGTTGTGGAAAGGATGTGTTTTCCATGGTTTTGTTTAAGCTTGGCATATGGTGTTTATGCATGTTTTGAGCTTGATGTTGCAAAGAGTTTTCGAACATGGTTTTGGAAAGCAAATCGGGTTGGTTTTAAAGTGTTTTAAAGACCCGCTGCATTGATGGTGTTTTGGTTTTGAGCATTCCTCACTAAGCATTATGTGCTTACGCTCCTTTTTGTCCATCAATGCAGATTCTTGAGGTTTGGGCAGCAAGGAGCAAGGGATTCAAGGTGGACTCCAATGGAGATGTATGTCTCGGTGAATAGCTATAGTTAATAAGGGCAATGGGGTAGAATCTCTCGGATTGTTGTTATTGTGATCATATGTGTTGATCAAGTATGTTTAAGTACTGTTGTTAATGATGTTGAATCATGAATTGGTTTAATTGAGGTTGCTTGAAAGGTTTGTGCTTAAGTGGTTGCTTAAGTAGGAAGCATGCCTATAGAATTGGGGCTTTTCATATGTGTTGATCATATGTTGAATTGTTGATGCAAGTATGTTTCTTTTATGTTGAATTGCATGTTGGCAAAGTTTGGTGGCTTTTGGAGCATGTTTGAATGATCAATTGTGTGTTTGAGTGAGCAAAATGCAACATTCTGGGCTAGGTGTTTCGGAACAGGCAACACCGTTTCGGAACGGGTGCCCTGCATAAACCCAGGCGTCCGAAACGGGTGTCACCGTTCCGAAACGGAAGGCATTCTGCCAGACCCCCGTTGCGGAACGCGTTGCGGAACGGCCCGTGTTTCGGAACGGCCTCGGCCTGTTTCGGAACGGGTGACCGTTGGGGGCTGACATGGGCGGTTAAATGTTTCAAAATGTTTGCATTTTGGTCCTGAATCTTGTTTGTGCAATTGTTTGAGTTCGGGATGTCCGTTTGAGCTGAAATTTGGCAGAGAAGCATGAAACATGATTAATTTCAAGTTGGTAACTTAAAATCTGGTTAAGTCCTTAAAGTTTTCAGAAATTACAATTTGGTCCCTAAAGTTGTAATTTGTTCAATTGGGTCCCTGTTTGATCTCTGATGTTTGTGATCTTTGAGCGTAATGTTTGTGTGATCACATCTAAGGTTAATGTGCATCTAGATAAGATTAAAAAGAAAAAAAAAGGGTCGTTAATCAAGGTTGACTTTCGGGTTGACTTTGGTTTTCCCCGTGTAATCTTCGTAGTTCGGGTCAACCGTCCAGGCCGGGCTACGGGGGTTACAAATATCCCATGTTTTCAACACACCATAACAGAGGTTCAATGCATTAAAATGCATCCAAAACACCATCACTCACAAGAAATCCCGCATCCCTGCTCTAAAGCATCAAAATACCCATCCGAAACGACCGAAAACTCAATCGATTGACCTCTAACCTCAGCCCAGCCATTACCCAACTCATCCAACACATTTTAGGCATTAATCAACACCCAAAAACAACCTAAAACCATTCTTATACCTCCAACAACTCGAATTCCTCAAGAACACCCCAAAAACTCAGCCAAAAACACCTCAAAAATAAAATAAAAAAACTCAAGGATTTCGGGATCTCTATGAATATGACTCCACTTCAACACCAAAAACTTTTAAAACTCATTTAGAAACAACCTCAAACCAACCAAATCAAACAAGATTTTAATAGTTTATCAACCTAACAACAAAACCTCAATCAAAATCTCTAATAAAGAATCAAATATCTTTGGAATTTCATTAAATAACCTAGATTAGAGGGTTAGCACAAAATGTACCTCTAATCCTTGCTTCTCCTCTAATTTGGCAAGATTATCTTGAAGAATCTTGAAGGAAAATGGAAGAAATCAACAAGGAAAAGATGGAAATCAAAAGAAGATTTGAGAGTGAAGAAATTTTTGAAAATTGAGAGAAACTGTAGAGGGTTTGGCTGAAGTGAAAGAGAGAAATGAAAAGCTCGTCAAAATTTTGTTAACCAATTAACTAACTCTCATTTAATTAATAAATTAAAAACCTTTTTAATAATTTAATAAACATTTAAAACACATGCCAAATTAGGAAGAATGCATAATTTCCAAATAGCTCCCTAGAGATTCTAAGATTTTGACTCTTCCTGAAAAACGCATTTTCCCAACTTTTAAATCTTAAATAGAATTTTAGAGGATTTTAGGAATTTTTACCATATTTTTATCCCATTCCGAACCTTGATTTCCCTAAACCACCTTTTAACAGATCAAACAACCAGCACTAGTTCCACCGGCCCAACCCGACTCGCCAAAACATCTAAGCCCAAAACCGGGGCGTTACTACAACCTCGCCTCAACCCAGGCGATACCCCTTTAAGCATGACCATTCGTACACTAGCTACCACTAGCTAGAGTTCACAACTCACTTCCGAGCGCTAGAACCTCTCGCACGAGTTATTAAACCCAGGTTCTGCTCAAATACCTCGCCCATGTTACCAACACGTCGAAAAAAATGTAGCCAATAAATCAACAGATATGGCTTAACATCATGCACCAATCCATAAAAGTGTCAACACATCGATATCTCACATCTAATTCCAATTTAGGAGCACACATGCTCATCTAAACAATCTATACCTAAACTCAAGTACAACTTACGATTTCGAACTCAAACCACAAATTCACATTTCTCGTCACCCAAGTATCTAACTCCCAGATACTTCTCCTTTAAAACAGTTCAAAAGAACTCTCAGAGCACAACATCAGGTTCTATGCCCACAACCACAATTGTCCACCAACTATACACATCTCTATATAACCGAGATACAACTCATCTTTACACTATGGGCATCACTACACTCCATTTATTCCATAATCTGATTCATACAAGTCATCCACTCCATGGATACCTCCGGTGACAACTCTTGAGTTCAACTTATACTTAGATTACGTAAGCACTAACCGCAGCTCACAAACGTCTACCAGCTAGTGCAGTCACATACACTTTAGTATTAACAGCTTCACAAGCTCTAACATTGCCTATATTCCAGGCACCAAGCCATCCAACACTTACCCAACCGACATAGGTTGTAATTATATCGAGGCACATCGAGGCGTTTAGCCCCCCAGGAGACTTTACACACTCCTTTATGTCTTGCCCAAAGGCAACAACAATCATTCCAGATTGCTACTCTCTCCTCAGTTTATTGTGCTATTATTATTAAGGCATGATAACAACTAACAAAACAAACAAAACAAATTGAACGGGCCAGCTCCAAGCAAGGATCCAAGACTTTGATTTCAACTTAAAACATTCCACTAGGTAATAAGGCAATGGGCAATCCAATTTTCACCCAGCATGGCATAAAGCATACAACATGCATGTCTCAACCATCACGCATTACAATCATTAAGATTCATCCCATTCCAACATCATTTATATCAGCTCACATTCATAATCAATCACCATGTATAACATCACTATCGCACACTCAGCATTACATGCTTAAGATATTCAACGGACATAGCAAACATCATCAAAAACACACATTCACATCAAACTCACTTACCAACAACTTACCATCATCCCAACCATTCGTAACCTAGCTCTAATACCACCAAATGTAACCCCCTCGACCTGGCCTAGCCGATAGACTGAACCGAACGAGTTACACGGGGAATATTGAAGTAAACCTAAACAACCTTTTTTTTTCTTTTTTTCTTTTCTAGATAAAATTTAGATTTCTAAGTGATCACTCAAAGCAGCGGACTAAACGACATCTCGATCGCATCTCGATTAATACCAATTTCAATTTTAGGGACCATTTCGTAAAAACAACATTTTGTAAGGACTATTTCAAAATTCTAATTACCAATCCTTAATTAAGTTCATTACATGCTTCTCTGTAAAAACGCAGCTCAAAATAACCATTGGAACTCATTTAATTGCATACATGACAAACAAGGACCAAAATGCAAAGAATCAAGAACTCAGAATATTCCAAAAATTGAATTAACAGCCACACGTTTCGAAATAGTGGGCCTCGTAACGGAACGGTCGTATCAAAACATTGTTGATCATTTCAAAATGCTGGTTCGTTTCGAAACATTCTAAGACTCGTTTCGGAATAGGCCTTCACGGAGCCAAAATGTACCAAATCAGGTTTCCTGTTTCGAAACCCCAAGGCAATCTCAAGCCCCCGTTTCGAAACAGGCAAGGGTGTTTCGAAGCACCTGGACTTGCAAAGTTTGAATTTGCTGATTTAACTCGATTTTAACCATTCGAAACTATTCTGACATGTGACTAAACATACTTGCAACTCAAATACATATCAACAATCAAAGATTCAAGGCAAGAATATCATCATAGCATCATTCTCGATATCAAAGAGACTAAAGGCATGCTTCCTAAAAGAAATAAGCACCAAAATCTCAAATCTCAAACCAAGAATAAACCAACACTTAAAAGGCCTTTTGCATAACCAAAAATGCATACCAAACTTGGACAAAACATGGAAATACCAAACAACCAACGTCTATAACATTGTACACCCCCATTGCCTTTATTACACTAGTCCAAAACCAAAACTTACCTTCAATCAAAGTCATCCACCGATCCCTTGCAACTGTCGCCTCCAAAGCATAAATTGACTATATTGATTAACAAAGAGAGCATAATGTCACATACTTATTTCTCTTAGACTCAATCTGTGCGGCACTAGCACTCCCGACACAATTCTAGTAAGCCTTACTCGCGCAACGCTATGGCAAACACATAAGAACTTAAGAAATGAAAGCTTTATTAAGCTAGGAGAAAGCTTTACAAGAGAGCTCTAAAGGATTTCTAGGATTATGGGATGATTTACAAATGAGAGGGGTAGTCCTATTTATAGGCTCCCACCTCCTCAATGGACGACTAGGATTATTTTGATCCAACGGCTACAATTTCGCCTCCCAAAATATCTAAAGGCCTAAACTATTCTAGATAAGTCCTACTTCTCTACATAGGTCTCTAATATTTTAGATAACTCCCTATAGTTCTACACTTATTTATAGGCTTCTAGAATGTTTTGGAGATGTCCATACTAGACTCGAGCTGTCCCGAGCCTTCTGAAGTCTTCTAGGTCCTTCCGGTTGAGCCTAGATGAGTGTGGAGCGTCCTGGAACCTTCTAGAACCTTGTGGTAACGTTTTGAGAGGGTTGTAGGCCTCTCTAGCCCGATCTAGAACCTTCCTTGGTTCATAATTGGCCTTAAAACATCAAAGGACCTTTACTTGGCCTTGGTTGTCCCGAGTGCACCTGGGTGGGGCTCCTCGATTGGCCCTAGTGCACCTTGGTGGGGCGTGACATTCCCCCTCCACCTGATCTCGCGACGCTCTCGTCACGTCTCAGTTGGGTTGCTGGGACGTTGTCACCACGCTTTTGTTGTCTCCCAGCTTGCCTCTCCTTCACCCTCGGCTTGACAGCTTGTCTCTTGGCTATCGCACTGGGTCGCGCACTTGGTTGGACAACTTTGGCCCTCGTCATCTTGGACTGGGAAGCCTTGCTCCCCTCGTGCTCATCCAACCCCTTGGATGGCTTGGCTTGACCAACGCCTTTGTCAAGCACCCTTGTTCCATTGACTCCCTTGATGATGGAAACAAGTAGTCTTCTCTTGGGACACGACCTCATCACATGAGGTCCATCACATAGGTAGCACTTTACCCTTGTGTTTACCTTCCCTTATGGGCGGACTTAGCCTTCTCGTTGCCACGATTCCCTTTTGTGGGCTTACCCTTGTTGACACGACCTTGCTTTCCCCTTGCAAGCATGGTCAGTGACTCGGCCTTACCTTCGGCCTTTGGAGAAAATAGGTCACCTTCTTACCCCACATCGAGCATCGACCCTGACTTAAGTCCCTCGGTGCCATGTCCCTCAAGGATTGAACTTTCCTCGTTCCTATCAGTGTCCTCAACCGATTGAAGTGCTGAAAGCAATTGCATGGATCCCGTTTGTGCACCCTCATCGCCACTGTCGGGGTCACTACCTTCTTGATGCTTGGCTAGGAGTGAACTAATGGCTTGTCGATGTGGGCACTCACGAACCCAATGGTCACCGTCGCAAATGAAGCAATTGTAGGGAGGTGACTTCCTTGCACCGTGATAGTCTTTGGACTTGCCCTTCCAAGGAGACGAGTCTCGTCACTTGGACTTGTCCTCCTCGTGACCCTCCTTGCGATGACTCCTCTCTCCCACACCTTTGGCATGCCCATCCCTATCATCATTTGGCCTGGGGGTGGACTCCTTGTGGCTTGAATAATCAATGAAACTCTCGGCCACGGTGATGGCAACGACAAGGTTTTGCACCCCACGATGCCTTAACTCGGTATTGGCCCATGTTTGGAGTCCATCGACAAAGTTAAAGAGTGAGTCTTTGTCGGAGAGGTCAGGGATCCCAAGCACCAAGCTTGTAAACTCCTTGACGTGGTCTCGGATGCTCCCCGACCGCTTAAGTCGACAGAGGCGTGCTCTTGCCTCGTCTTCGGCATTCTCCAGATACAATTGCCGTTTGAGCTTCCTTTTAAAATCATTAAAGGTAGAGATGGTGCACGTACCTCTCTCGATGTCCAAGCGCCTTCTCCTCCACAATAACATGTCGGTGTCGGTGAGATACAAAGTCGCGGTTTGGATCTTGGAAGCCTCTTCCACAATGCCAACGGCTCCAAGGTATTGTTCCAAGCCATATAGAAAGTTGTCTACTTCCTTAGCGTCGCGTGATCCCGCAAAGGTTTGAGCCTTGGGCACCTCGACCCTTCTAGCCTCAACGATGGTGCTTGGCCCTGCTGCCAAAGCACGTTTGCACAAGGCTACATCACCTTGTAGTGCCTCCATTTGGGCACGAGCATTGTCAAGCTCTTGTTGAAGAGAATCACGAACCTTTGAGAGCTCTCTCATGAGAAGATCGCGGATTTGCCCTATCTCCGCGCGTAGGGTCTCCTCTAGCTTCACCATCATGGCCTTCATGGCCGTGTAGAGCTTGGCATCCTCCGCCTCAAGGCTTTCTACTCGATCTTGAAGGTCGTCCACTTGGGCACCCATGTCCCCGACGCTTTCCTCGATGTGAGTCAAGCGTGACTCCAAGCTAGAGATCATATCCTTGGACTTGGCCCTTTGCCTAGTCACTTTAGGATCGACCATCTCCTCTCGCCCTCGTTGCTCATGCATGACCTCCGTGTCAGATGAGCTTGCCACGTTGTTCTTGCCCGATTTTGCAATGTCTCGAGTCTCGAAACACGCTCTGATACCAACTGTCACAGACTTATTTCTCTGAGACTCAATCCGTGCGACACTAGCACTCCCGACACAATGCTAGTAAGCTTTACTCGTGCAACGCTATGGAAAACACACAAGAACTTAAGAAAGGAAAGCTTTATTAAGCTAGGAGAAAGCTTTACAAGAGAGCTTTGAAGGATTTCTGGGATTATGGGATGATTTACAAATGAGAGGGTGGTCCTATTTATAGGCTCCCACCTCCTCAATGGACGGCTAGGATCATTTTGATCCAACGGCTACAATTTCGCCTCCCAAAATATCTAAAGGCCTAAATTATTCTAGATAAGTACATACTTATCTATAGAGGTCTCCAGTATTCTAGATAACTCCATATAGTTCTACACTTATCTATAGGCTTCTAGAATATTCCGGAGATGTCTAGACTAGTCTCGAGTTGTTCTGAGCCTTCTGGAGTCTTCTAGGTCCTTCCGATTGAGCCTAAATGAGTGTGGAGCGTCCTGGAACCTCCTAGAACCTTGTGGCAACATTTTGAGAGGGTTGTAGGCCTCTCTAGGCCGATTTAGAATCTTCCTTGGTTCATACTTGGCCTTAAAACGTCCAAGGACCTTTACTTGGCCTTGGTTGTCCCGAGTGCACCTGGGTGGGGCTCCTCGGTCGGCCTTGGTGCACCTTGGTGGGGCGTGACAATAAGCATACAAGCTTAGTGAGGATTGTTCAAAACCAAAATCATCATCAATGCACAAAACCATTTTCCAATCTTTTCAAAACCATCATGTCTCCTTTGAATAACCATGCACTTAACATCAAAATCGGCATGCTAATCACCATGCAACATAAATCACATAATTTCTAGAAATTCAACCATTGCTACAAAACCATCAAGTCTTCCAAGCATAAACACCATTATGCTAAGCTTATGGTAAAACATGCATTTTTCACAATATACATCAACAACATTTCCATAGAATTATAATCCATTATGTTGGCTTTCAAGTGATTATCAACAATCTCATTTCACAAAAACATATCGGATACACGGATTACTAAGGGTTGTCCCAGACCCTTCATACACCCTACCGGCATCTCAAGGCTCACACACGGGAGCAAGCCCCCACCGTTGTGACACCCATTGTGGAGTATCTAGTACAATCACAACCCCTCAACACCACTTATCGGTAGTTGTATAACCCACTAACGAGAGACGAGACACACACAAGGTTCGCACCCGGGAGCTACCCTCAACCGTTGCAACCTTAAATATTCCTCAACCGTTAGGGTACTTGGATGGAGTTTTCGGTACAATCACAACCCCTCAACATCCAAGGCGACTTTGTTTATAGTGCACTCAATCCTATAGCTTGCTAACTATATCCGATTTCATGTACAAACATCACTTGCCAATATAATCCACATTTCATGCATACCTCACTGTTTTTACAAAGCATTCATGATAAGCCATAACTCAAGCATTAAACCATGCTTCAAAACTCATGCATACAAGGATCACTTACCTAGTGCATCCTTAAACCACATGGCATCATCAAACACATTTTATATACTCCAAAACATGCTTAAAACAGTAGTAACTGCATTTAAAACAAGTGCATTCCAAAAATCTCACAATAGCACAATCCGAGAGAGAAATTCACTTTACTTACTTTCGAACTTAGTAAAGCATTTCAAGTTCTTACTAAGTTCCCAAAACCTTTTCAAAAAACGTTTTCAAGCTAGAAAACCAAGTTCCACTCACCGACTTGCGAAACCACACTAGCCGACGTAGAAATCACACGTCTAAAGCCCCCAAAATCACCTCGTTTGCTTCAGGAATACCATCCCTTGTTTTCACACATTAAAAATAGAGATTCAATGAATTAAAAATGCTTACAAAACATCAGCACTCAAAAGGAAACCTGCAACCTTACTCTAAAGCATCGATTCACCCATTCGATACAACCGAAAACTCAATCGATTGATCTCTAACCCAGCTCAGCCATTACCCAACACATCCAGCACATTTTAAGCATAAATCAACATCCAAAAACAACCTAAAACCATCCTTATATCTCCAGTAACCCAGATTCCACATTACACCCCAAAACCCAACTATAACCACCTTAAAAACCAAGGATCTCAAGGATTTCGGGATTAATATGATTTAGGCTATATTTAAACATCATAAACCTTTCAAAAATCAATTATAATCTATCTCAAACAAATCAAATCAACAAAACTCTGAAAATCACATTAAATCCATTTTTCTACCAAGATTTCCTCATTTTATCGAATTAATAGCAAAACCTTAATAAAAAACATAGATAAAGAGCCAAATATCTTTGAAATTTCATTAAAGAACCTTGATTAGAGGGTTAACACGAATTTCACCTCCAATCCTTGCTTCTCTTCTGATTTGGCAAGTTTAGCTTCAAAGAATCTTGAAGAATTTGAGAGAAAACACAAAGATGAAGTTGGAAATAAAGAGAGAATTTGAGAGAGAAGAAAATCTAGAATTTGAGAGAAAAATGAATGTTGTTTGGATGAAGTGAAATGGTGAGAATGAAAAGATCGTCAAAAATTCTTTTAACCAATTAACTAACTTTTTATCAAATTGATTTAAGCCATTTTAATATTTATTAAACCATTTAAAACAAATGCCAAATTAGAGAAAAGGCTTAATTGCCAATAAGCTCCCTAAAGATTCTAAGATTTTGACTTTTTTGAAAAATACACTTTTTCCTCAACTTTAAAACTTTACATTTTGGTCACTCCCCAAAATGTATACTTTCCAAAACCCATTTTGAAAAATTGATTTAACCAACCTCTTAAATATAATTTTAGAGGATTTTAGAAATTTTTATCATATTTTTATCCTATCCCAAACCTTGATTTCCCTAAACCACCTTTTAACGATTCGAACAACCGATCATCGGTTCCACCGGCCCAACCCGACTCGCAAAACACCTAGGCCCAAAATTGGGGCATTACACGATGGTCCGGAAATACCGTTCTGATTCTTCACACATTGTGGTACCTAAGTCTGTAGAAATTTGACCAAATCTATCCTACGAAGAAGAACCGATTAAAGTTCTTGCAAGAGAAGTAAAAAGGCTTCGTAACAAGTGTGTGCCGCTAGTTAAAGTGCTTTGGAGGAGCCATTCTATTGAAGAAGCTACCTGGGAACCAGAGGAGACCAAGAAACAACAGTATTCACATCTCTTCGGTTCAGGTAAAATCGAGGACGAATTTTTTCTTAAGGGTGAGAGTTGTAACACCCCAAAATTTGGTCTAGTCAGAATTGGATTCCGGTGATCGGAAATGTAACCCCCTCGTCCCGGTCTGGCCGGATGACCGGTCCGAGTAGGCTACACGGGGAAAACCGAAGCGAAACCCGTTAAGGTTCCCCCTCGGTTAGCAACCCTAGAAAATTTCTTTTTGTTTATATCGTCTAAATGTATTATTAAGTCCTATATGAAACACGACAGCAGAAACACAAACCATAAATCAACGATCGCCCAAAACAACACTTTAAAACGGCCCATTTTTCCTTCTTAAGCAGACCATATCGATACACCAATCAAGGGTATCGATACGCCTTGACCAAGGTCAACACAGGAAGACCGTATCGATACAGCCCTTGGGCGTATCGATACGCCCTCCTCGGTCAACATCTCATGGTCAACGAGATGGACTCGTACCGATATGCTTCAACACCGTACTGATACGCCAAAAACTCACCAAACTCTCAGAATTCCAGTGAGCAAAGAGTGTATCGATACACCCCCGTGTATCGATACGCCCAACAAAAACTGAGTCCTGCAGGCAAAACCGTATCGATACGGCCCTTAGGCGTATCGATACACTCTGCACTGCAAGTCTCCAAATTGCAGCCAAACAACTTGGGACTCGACTCTAGATGCGATTTAAGATTCTCCTAGCCACAAGCAACATACATGCAACCTTTAACAACCATAATCTAAGCATACGAGGCAAACAACACGAACAAGCATCATTTGTCCAAGAGATTCATCCATTTACTAAGAGATGATGTACAAAGCACTTTAAGGTTCATGCCTTAGCAACCAAAACATGTAGGCATACAAGACATGCAACATAAGCAATATTTACAATTCAAATAAGGCATCCAAGAACCAAGCCAATTAAGGAGATTTCGTCCCCAAAATTCATCGGACAAAAAGAGCCACGAAAACTGCCCCTCCACACTTTCCTTCTCACCACAAAATACTCACCAACTCGGTAGACTTACCACACAACATTAGCTATCTGATGTTAAGATCTCAACTGGTTCTCCACTACATGTCAATTTTAAACTCAACTCAATCTCTTCAACAACATAGCACGGGACAGACCTGACTCACATTTCCAAATCATAGATACACGGTACACATCACAAACCCCTTTCTAACTCTGGTGGTAACCGCAACAAATAAATAACAGAACTAGCCCGATTCACAATCTCATACAGGACTGTTTGAAAACTTGACCGATAACTTTCTATGATTGACCATCTGACTTCAACAGGTAACCAAACACTATGAAAACGTCTTCAAAAATCTAGTCGAAGTCTTGAATCTCTATTACCCACTTTCATTAAGAATCTTCCACGGATGTAACAACTAGAAGAAAACTGACGCTCGGTCTTGACATGCTGGCAAACCATACACTTACTATCATACTGAACCACATCATTCATCAAATCAATCCAGAAGTACCTATCTTCAACCCACAATATGTCTTCATACTACTCAGATGCAATACAAATAAACTGTCGTGTGCTTCGGCCAACACAATACGTCTCAAAACACTATGTCAATCGACACAACTATTCTGTCTCTAAAAATACAAACTATGTCATCTCTTAAACTGTATTCTGAAGGTCTTCTTCCTGCCATGTCTTGCACGTGAGGTGCCAAGAACCTGTCTTACAACTGTTTCTCTTTAAGTATTCTGACTCAAAGTAGGTTCAACCCGAAACTCGACCACAAAAACACTATCATTTGATAAACTGAATCTGGCAAGTACAGCTCGCGACTCAACTACTAATCTAACAACAAATATAACTCGGAACATCGGTTACTATGTTGACTCTCTTCGGATGGTTCTCAATCTCGAGATTACGGTCTTCAAGCAATTCTAACAACTCATGTTGTTCAAGTTTCAACCCTTCCTAAGTCGTCTAATATTTCCAGTTCTAATGATAAATGTATATAGTGTGTATTTCTTACTATACAAGCTTTGTCTCTAAGTCTTCAAAGCAAATACAACTGTAATTAACTCTAAGTCTCGTGTCGGATAATTCTTTTCAAGGTCTTTCAACTATCTCGATGAATAGGCCACAAATCTTCTGTCTTGCGTAAGCACACAACCTAACCCTACATGTAACGCATCATTATGGTTCACAAATTCTTTCTCCGATATAGGCTGGATCAAGGTCGAATCTCTCTTCAAAGTTTCTTTCGGTTTCTCAAGGGCTCATTGTCTCGTATCTAACCACACAAACTGAATATTCTTCTGTAGAAATCTGTCAAAGGAGCAGCTATCTTCAAAAGACTGTTTACAAACCTTCGATAGTAACAGTGCTAAACCTAGGAACTATAGATACCTATCACAGTCTTCAATTTCTTCCAACTCACATCTTCTTCTGCCTACTTAGGATTTACTCTAATACACTCGACTGATCTACATGTCCTAGGAGAACATCTTCCTAGACTCGGAGTTCACGTTTGCTCGACTTGGCATACAACTGATTCTCTAATAGGATCTACAACCCTAACTTCAAAGCTTGTCATGGTCTTCTTCGGTACTTGAATATACCCATATATCATCTAAGAGAACTACTACAAACTGATCAAGAAACTTAGGAAAATATTCTGCTCAACATCTCTATAAAAGTAACTAACACACTAGTCAACAAAGCAGCATAACTCAGAACTCAAAGTGATCATATCTTGCCCCAAAAGCTGTCTTCGGTACATCAACCTCTCTCACTCTCAACTGGTAGTAATTGGATCTCAAATTAATCTTCGAAAAGACTGGAGCACACCCAAATTGATCAACAAATCACTGATGTTCAGAAATGGATACTAATTATTTACTGTCAATTGTTTCAACTGTCTATAATCTAAACACATTCTCGTATTGTCATCTCTCTTCTTCACAATTTGCACTACCATACACTAAGATGGTGTACTAGGCCTAATGAATCTAAGGCCTAACAAATCTCGAAGTTGATTCTTCAACACTCTCAATTCTATCAGGAACCATAAGATACATAGCAATCAAAATAGGAGCAAACTCGGAGACGGTATCAATAACAAACTCTTCTCCCCTATCAAGAGACAAACTGGGCAATTCTTCCAAACACTTCTAGGAAAAGAAAACACAAACTATTCTAACATTCTGCGGTATAATCTTCATTCGAAAATCAAATCCATCACATTTGCTTGGCAAGCCTGTCAACCAAACTCAATCAATCTTTGACCTCTAAAGCTGGATCAACATTCGATAAGAAGTTCACATCTTCACCTACCACTACAGTCTCACAAAAATCTACAACTTCAAGGCAACTCTCTCTTTGTCTCAAGGTATACCCTAGCTTCGTGTTCTACAAGCTAAACCATGCTAAAAGGTACATCAAAACCGTAAAAAGATAATTACTTCACATCTACTGGAAACACGTAACCCTGAACCATCAACAACCATCTTCCGTACATCTTTCTGACCACCACTATCTCACCAAAAGGTCTAGTCACATGTGTCCCTACGTCTAAGATCTCAACAAGTATATCAAACTTCTTTGCATGCTCACACGAAAGGACGAATCCGCAGAAATTGCAACTTCACAAGTACACAGCTGATAGATTTCGGTCCTCCTGTTTTCAGGCTGGTTCTTCAACATGAGATAACTCTTCAAAACTGTTCTTAAAGCATCTCGAAACTTCAAAATTAAGTTCTAATCACACACAAACAATCATGCTTGAACTCGTTCTATAACATCGGTCCTGACGACTCAAACATCCCACTACCAAACAATCTGGAGTTAGGGCTCAAGACTTCCTTCTCGGCTCGACTATATCGGAAGCGACTTCATCTCTCCTTCTTCCTGGAAGGCAACTCAACGTACACTGGTCCAATCACACAAATTAATTCCCATTCACGGATACTGACCGGCTGTCTTGTACTAAAACCATAGGCCGAACACCAACGATCACCAACCAACATTTCTAATTTTAGATTACTCACACGAGACCCTTACCTTGATCTCGCTAAAAGAACTATGGTACTCGTACCTACCTCTAACACTTCACCGGGCACATCCAAACTTCGAATGCTTGCTAACAATATAGAGAAGCACGGATTCAGAACCAATCATAAGGGACAAACTCAAAACTGCACCAAGGGCTTACCCACTATAACACCGATATCACTCTGACTCCCACTCATAGGTCTTCACTTCTTTTCACCAACTAATACCGGAATCGGCCTCATCATCCCTCACCAACAAGAATCAACCCGCATACACTCTGACCCCAAACAAACAAATCGTACCTCAACTCCAGTACGACCCTACTTCCCTAACTATAGCGATAAAATCCCTCAACATCGTCCACACTTTCGGAAACCACAGCTCCTACTTACCGATTCACGGCCCACGCCTTGGCCTCAAACTTACTAAAAAGCAATAAATCAACAACAACAACAATTTAACATACAAACTGGGTTAGCAAAGGAAAGGGTCTAAGTGGCTCAAGTATGATTCCCTCACTTAAAAATCCTTTTTCCGATGTAATAGAAGCAATGGGACTCTACACAACATGCTTCAAGCAACACACATGCACGATCAAACAACAGACATCAAGCATACTTGATAAACAAGCAAACATGCTTACATGGCAAGCAAACACCGTGCAATTACAATACAAAAATTAAACTTACCTTACTTACCTGCCCAAGGTCTCGGAAACCTTAGGCTCTGATACCAACAAATGTAACCCCCTCGTCTCGGTCTGGCCGGATGACCAGTCCGAGTAGGCTACACGGGGAAAATCGAAGCGAAACCCGTTAAGGTTCCCCCTCGGTTAGCAACCCCAGAAAATTTCTTTTATTTATATCGTCTAAATGCATTATTAAGTCATATATGAAACACGACAGCGGAAACACAAACCATAAATCAACGATCGCCCAAAAAAGCACTTTAAAACGGCCCATTTTTCCTTCTTAAGCAGACCGTATCGATACACCAATCAAGGGTATCAATACGCCTTGACCAAGGTCAACACAGGAAGACCGTATCGATACAGCCCTTGGGCGTATCGATACGCCCTCCTCGGTCAACATCTCATGGTCAACGAGATGGACTCGTACCGATACGCTTCAACACCGTACCGATACGCCAATAACTCACCAAACTCTCAGAATTCCAGTAAGCAAAGAGCGTATCGATACACCCCCGTGTATCGGTACGCCCAACCAAAACTGAGTCCTGTAGGCAAAACCGTATCGATACGACCCTTAGGCGTATCGATACACCCTGCACTGCAAGTCTCCAAATTGCAGCCAAACAACTTGGGACTCGACTCTAGATGCGATTTAAGATTCTCCTAGCCACAAACAACATACATGCAACCTTTAACAACCATAATCTAAGCATACGAGGCAAACAACACGAACAAGCATCATTCGTCCAAGAGATTCATGCATTTACTAAGAGATGATGTACAAAGCACTTTAAGGTTCATGCCTTAGCAACCAAAACATATAGGCATACAAGACATGCAACATAAGCAATATTTACAATTCAAATAAGGCATCCAAGAACCAAGCCAACATCAACATACATCAAGCTCAAACCAACAACACCTATCCCATTGCTTAACTATTACAATCTACAATTTAAAGATCATACTTGAGCTAACCAAAAGCAACACTTGGAGACCTTTCCTTGCCCTTGCCACCCACAAGCTACTGATCTGCATTGTCGAACAAAAGAGAGCGTAAGCATAAAAGCTTAGTGAGGGTAAGCTCATAAAACAAACCTTCGACAATGCAGGGTCCAAGCACGAGCAAGAATCAGAATAGAATGCATGATCTTACCTCAATTCCTCAAGAGTCAAAATATAAAATGATGCATGGACATATAGTCAACATTATGCCATGCTCAACAACTCATATGCTCAAAACAATGATACATAACTCAATGTATTAGCAACAACATATAACAATTCGCATTGAAATCGCAATTCATAACATATTGGCATATATGTATAATCTCATATTGGCACCTAGTTATGTCTTGAATACGCGGATAACCTGTTGGAACGCATTTCCAACACAACCATTACCTTCGGTGGGATTACACTCATCACCGGTTCTCGCAGAGGGGATTCCACTCATCCTCACGCCCCGTCGATGGGATTCCACTCATCACCGACTAATATATATAAATTTCCGGTGGAATATTACATCACCGTACTCCTCCTTGGTGCCTTAACGCCACCAAGGCCACGCGCATTTTGACTCAACCGTGTGCACACTAACATCCTAATGATCGACCATTTGTACCCAAGCATACTAGTGCCAACATTTAACTCAATCCACAACATAATTTAATATCAACTTCCGTGCTTAGCACGTACTCACCATGATCACAATCATGAACAATCCACTTGCATCTCACAATGCATAACAACCATGACTCATCATACATGTATAACACATTATACATAACACCATCATAATCACATATCAACAAGAGGCAAAAGCATCAATTTAAGAGTTCAACCAAAGTTTCTAATTTAAGTTTAGGATTAGGCTACCACTCTAATCCTAACTCTAGGTGGGTCTACCAAGCCCAACCTAGTCCACATGCTTGAACCAATTATTCAAATACCATTTTGAAAACATTAAACCACTCACCTCCACCTCCAAGCTCAATTACCAAGCAACCAAGGTCTTCAAGTTTCCGGATTTGTTCACGAGGCTTCACCAACACATAATCTCGCTTCTAATCACCTCAACACAATCAAAACAACCTCAAATCAATTCACCAATTAATGTAGCAAACCCGAAACACCATTCAAGCAATAAACACAAGATTCTAAGCTAAGAACAACCCTCAAAAACACCAAACCCGAGCAGCCCTTATACCCAATCCAAAACTCATATTTTCAACCTTTTTAGCACCCTCAAATGCTTCCAAAACAGCCCTCAACTATTACCCTAACATCAACCCTCAAATTCTAACACAAACCATACCCAAAACTCATCCCAAAACCCTTCAAAAATCCCACCAATACCCAAATTCGGGAATGTGAATAAAATCATGTAAAAATCATATATGTTGGACCATTTGGTTCACAAACATCATATCTAACACTATTAAATCAAAACTTTAAGTTAAACACAATAAAGCTACCATTTTTATTCAAATCTTCCAAAAACCCAAATTCTAAAACTTGTACTAAAATGAAATCTAGTTGTACTTTTAAAGAGAGGAAGATGAGAGCAAGTCGGAAATATAGCTACCTTTCAAAAAGCTCCTTGAATGAAGAAGAAAGGAGATGGAAGAGTGAAATGGAGAGAAAAGGGGGTTTTCATGTTTGAAAAGAAAATGAAGAAGATGAAGACAACTTTCTTTTTTTTTTTTTGTTTAAAGCTCATCTTTTCCAAACTTTGAGTTATTTAGAAAAACGCCATTAATGAGATGGCAAACTCATTTATTTGCAAATTTCCATGGAAATTAGGTTTCAATTACATTTTGGTCCAACACAAAATGTTTTTTTGAAAATATGAAGCCCAAAATAATATTTTATTATTTTAATTATAAAATTGAAACCTGAACCATTATTTAAATATTATTTTCTCTCGGCCCCCAAACCCAGGTGTTACAGGAAATCTTCCACCGATTAAGTTTAAATATTGTATCGGTTTGTTAATTAGTTGATATTGGACTCTAATTTAGTTAAATTATTATCAATGGACCCTATCGAATAATATCGAAACCTAATCTGTGACTAAATTGAGGACATTGCAAGATTGAGGATAAAATCATTGTAGAGTAGGAGTTGAGGAACTAATCTTACGATTAGCCCCTTTTCATTAAAATTCACATACGTGGGAATGTATGGAGAGCTCCTTCATTGGAAGGAAAGCTATTCAAATTAAAAGCTAAATGAATAGCTAAATTGAAGTCTCACCGAGACTTAAGAAAGCAAGCACCTCCCAAAATTCTCCATCTTCAGCATCTTCCTCTAAGCACACACCTCCATTGGAGAGAAACCGAAGCTTAGTTTTCTTTGATTTATTGATATCGAATCATTGTCGTCTATTAGGTAAGCTATTTTCCTCTATCAATCATTGGATTCCATGGATGTATCAAGCTTAATCTCAAGCTAGGGTTTTGACCATCCATGTAGAATCCATCGTTGTTGTTTATATTGAAGTCAGATATAGATTTTGATATCGTTATTGCAAATACGATATCGTAATCTTGTTTTTAGCGTACTCCCATTGATTGTCTGGCTCAAGAAGTGGAGAGAGAGGTTCTGCCATCTCCATCGAAAGCTAGAAACAAATGAGTGGTCATCCGAGAGCCGTAAGAGCGTCGAATATCAAGGTGAGTGTAGTCAGAGTATCGGGAATAAGCGTGGAGACTTCCTAAATTTATTATTGTTGATTTCGGATTAATAGCTAACATTCCTTTTAAGGAAGTTGCATCGGAGTGATAATCGAAACTATTGGTAAGCACTGGTAAGTTTGGTAATGAACATCGGACATAGTCATTGGTATTGTCATCGTGCATTGTTATCAAAATAACTATTGTTATTGAAACATTGTAAATGAACCATCGGATAATGACATTGGCATTGAAATTATGAAATATTGATATTGAGATATGTTCCCTATTAATGACTTTAAAGACATTGGTTATTGGAGTTATTATTGATTATTGAAATATGGATATTGATATTGAAACCTTGGATTTAGATGGACATTGGATACAATTGAAATGCCATAGAATTTATGAGCTCAGTGTACGTGTGAACTACGGTCTTAAGGTCGTAGGATGTGTTTTTGCATTGGTCATATTAGCGAGGCGGAGGGATGTGTTTTGGCATTGGTCATATTGGCGAGGCAGAGGGATTTGTTTTGGAATTGGTCATATTGGCGAGGTGGAGGGACTAGACCATTTATTGATTTGGCGAGGCGTAGAAATTTGTGTATCCACTATCTTGATTCAATCCAAGGGTTAATAATGAATTTGATGTGTAAAGATTGCATATTGAAACATGACAATGATATTGATGAGCATGAGAATATGTACATACATTATTCATTGATAATTACATTGTTTATGACTACCTCATTAGGCAAAGTTTGCCCAATGTGCCTCATCTCATGCATTTCAGGTTAAGGAATCGATCATCGCGGAAGATAAGATAAGTCGCAAGAAGACAAGTCACTACAAGCCAAAGTAATGTATATTGACCTTATGAACTCTTAGAAAGGTGGCAAAGTAGTTGAACTAGTCTTTTGTGCCCATTTTGGTATGCTTGTAATGTGTATAATTTGTAAGGTTACTAAAGGCCCTAAAATGACTTTTTGGTAAGGCTAAAACTTGGTAAAATGGCATATATGGCTCACATAGGTGAAAATCTAGTAAACGTATTAAAATGATCATGAAATTTGGCATGCTAGTAGTTTATAGCATTGAAATATTGCATGTAAAGTTTCATTGCATTTGGACATTGTTTGATAGGTCAATTCGATTAAAAACTAGCAAAAATCTGTCATTACATGTCAGACCATATCGATATGGGGTAGTGACGTATCGATATGGTTAAGCATAATTGAACCCAAAGAGCAGGGCCTATCGATACGGTTTGGAGTTGTATCGAAACATTTTGCTATTGGAATCCTTTGTTTCGATATGGGTCTAACCTCTATCGAAACGGGTCAAAGTCAAGGTTAATGAAAGTCAACTCGTACCGAAACAGGGCTTACATGTATCGATACGGGGTAAAGCGCAAAGTCAAATCAGGTTGACCATCGTACTACCATATTGAAACAGCATCAAGGCGTTTCGATACAGGGTTAGTTAAGTTGATTAAAAAGGCATAATCTGGAAGTTTACAATGTTCACGGATTGGTCATTAAATTTAGGATGAATTAATTGGATGAGTAAATGAACTCCAAACTGTGTGAAAATTTACAGACTTGCCAATATTACATTGAATTTCATTGTAGGATAATCAATTGCAACGAAGGACCGTTAATTTATCAAATTTACAGTTTAATCCCTAAAACTTGTAATAATTAAGAATTTTGAACTCCCCGCCGATCCGGGTACCCGGTACTTGGATTTGAACACCCTAGCCATTATTATCTCATTTTATCAAACTTTCATCCAACGCCTCAAACTCAACTGTCATTAATTAGCCGTATTTTAAGACGTTTCTTTTTAGACTCCCCCCCTTCTCTTTGTCCCGACTAACGCACGATAGCTTTCAAGTCAGTCATATACGGCGCCATTTATTATGGCCTTTAAAACGGCCTTTCTTTTAGGGGGCGGCATTAGACTAATCTCTTTCGAATATTAAATTAATACTTAACATAAAATTTTGCTTCCATCTTTATTCGTAAGGCTCTTAGAATTGATGTAATGTCCGATAATTTTTATCCTACTTTTTGGTCGTCAATTAATAATTTTCGTAGGGCACAAGGAGTATTGTATATCATGTCATGTTTATCTGGATATATATATATATATATATATATATATATATATATATATAATTGACAACAAAATTTATTGCAATTTTGCAAGTTCAAAAAAATAGCATAAGCAATGATGGGGGGGGATGAAAACAGAATCAAGTCCTACATCTTACAAATCCTTTGGTCTGCTGCTAAAACCCTCATTTTTGTCATCTTAATTCTTAATCCATGGTTTTTAATTACCAACCAACCAAAATGAACCATATACATATATGTTCAATTCAATTAATGTGTTTTCACGTCTGTCCCAAAAGTTGGCATGCACAAAAACGGCCGACAACTGCAACATTTCTAAAACCTCTTGTCCAAAAATAATAACACTAGTAAAAAAACATACACTTTCTAGGTTGAACAACAAGCTTTTTTGCTCCCATTTTGTGACATATTGTTCACATTAATGGTGGTGCCTTGGGGAATGCCGGTACCGGAAGCTGATTCCTGTGCTGCTAATGCCTTTTTCCTGATTATCTCATAAATATCCAACAAAATCGTCTGGAATGCTTTCTCGATGTTGTAAGCTTCTAGAGCTGAGGTCTCCATGAATGAGAGACCTTCGCTCTCGGCCAAGCCTTGAGCGTCTTCCGTCGAGACGGCTCTAAGATGTTTGAGATCGGACTTGTTCCCGGCCATCATAATGACGATGTTCGAATCGGCGTGGTCCCGGAGTTGGCGAAGCCATCTCAGGACATTGTCGAAGGTTTGCCGTTTAGTTATGTCGTAAACCAACAGTGCCCCGACTGCGCCTCTGTAGTAAGCACTGGTAATGGCTCGATACCTCTCTTGACCTGTTGTGTCCCATATTTGTGCTTTAACCGTCTTCCTTTCTACCTGAAATATTGCAAAGAAACAGCTCCTAAACTCAATTACAAAAACATTGTTCTGATACTCGATGTACACACACACTGTACGTATCTCACACAGATATGTATATCTGATACAAATACTTGAAAAAACTGAATATTCAGAGCAAAATATGTTTTGTTTGGGAAAATTACAAAGAACCTTTTTCATGTAATTCAGATTTGATTAAAGTTGATCTTGCATTTGATTCAAAAACAAAAACTGTTTAAACTCTAAACAAACAGAGAATGTCATGACCAACCTGAAGAGTCCTTGTTGCAAATTCAACTCCAATGGTAGATTTAGACTCCAAGCAAAACTCGTTTCTTGTAAATCTCGAAAGAATGTTGGATTTTCCCACACCCGAATCTCCGATCAAGACAGTCTTAAATAAGTAATCGTATTCATGATCCACTTTATATGCCATTTACACTTAGGATGATCCAAAACCTGCTAATTGTTACAAATTAATTCTTCATAATGTATAAAGAATCCAAACTTGACTTAACACTTGCAACCCAATTTCTTAGTTCTAATGAAATGAACTAACCATAAAATGATGATTGAAAGTTACTATTTGGTTACTGATGGGGAACGGGTGATTAGTGAAATTAAGGAAAATGATGTTTGGTTTACGGGAAAGTTCCTGCATGGAGTGGGAAAAAGATCCTCAGAAGAAGGAGAAGGAAAGAAAGGGAAACATTGGTTTTCCATAACCAAAGAGAGAAAACAGAATAGCATATGATAAGGCACTTAAAACGGCCTTTCACTGGGATTTCATCAAGTTAAATTCGACCGCTTTAAAATTTAAATTATTTTCTTTTTTACATTTTGTTTTATAATTGTCAATAGTAGGAATGATAATATCCATTATTACAGTCGGGGATGGATCAAGGGGAGCTAGTGGTACATGCCCTTAAAAATGTTAGATTCTTATGTAGTTTAGATATTTATATTGTATGGTTTATTTTTTTACTTAAAAAAGTTCATTCATTAAAAGAAACAGAAGACAACCGAGGCAAACAACAAACCTAGGGGCCACCACGAGCCTTACAACACCATGCAAACGCAGGGAAAACAAACTTAAGAGGGCCACGAAGAGCCTTACAATAAAACCATGCAAACACAGGGAAAGAGCATCCACGTAGGGGGAACACAACCCCGAAAAAGAACAAAACCATACAAAGACAAGAAATAAAAGGCTTAACAGAATCCAAACATAAATTTCGATGAAAAGAACACAAACAGGCGACATCTTTGAGAGACCTCCGTCCGCAGGCAGACTTTTCTGTTTGAAAAAATCAAAGATCTTGTCATCAAAGATGCTAAATGGGTATGATAAGGATCAAGGAAAAGGCCATGATCCATAAGGAAGGTAGGGGAGAAAAGAGCCTCAGGCAGCCCTAAACAAAACCATAGATGAGACCTCTCTGCAAGAGGGCATTGAAAAGCATGATCCATAGGGAAGGTAGGTGTTAAATGTAATTAGTTAGTTTGTTGTAAATATTAGTTGCAAGTAGTTAGTTTGTTAGCTGAGTCATTTTATGTATAAATAGACAAGTGTAATGTAAATTAAATATATGAATGAGAATATTTATTTTAACATGGTCTCAGTTTCACAGTTTCAGGCTGTTTTTTTTGGGTTTCTATCTATGAGTCCAATTCTCTTTGTTGTTTGGTCATTCTTGTCGGTTCCCTATTTTTTCTTTTCTCCCTTATTTTTGTTTCTCCTTTCTTTAGCGATTTCTCTTTGCTTTCATGCCTCCCGTCGGTGTTGTCACTCCGGTGACTGATTCGGTCACCGTCGATTACAATCACCCGCTCTACTTGCATCCTTCTGATGTGCCTGGTGCCGTTCTCGTTTCTCAGCCGCTGACTGACATCGAAAATTACTCTGTTTGGACCCGATCCGTTCGCATTGCTTTCCTCGCGAAAAACAAGATCGAGTTTCTTGACGGTACCTGTAAGAAGGCAGATGTTGCTGCGAATCTTCAGACTCTGTGGGATCGTTGCAACACCATTACTCTATCATGAATTCTCAATGCAACTTCCTGAAGGGCTTTATATGGTTTGGTTTGTCGACCACAAAGGTCATTATATGGTTTAAAGCAAGCTTCGAGGCAATGGAACATTCGGCTCACTGAGGCTTTAATTTCTGCTGGCTTTGTACAAAATAAGCATGATTATTTCTTGTTCACTCAAACACAAGGGAATGATAGAGTGATCTTGTTGGTTTATGTGGACGATCTTCTCATAACTGGAAATAATGGGAAATTAATTGATGAGTTAAAGGCAAGTCTTCATCAAAACTTCTAGATGAAAGATCTTGGTGAGTTGAAGTACTTTCTTGGCATTGAAGTGCTAAGATCAAATCAGGGTATTGTTCTTAATTAACAAAAGTATGCGATGGAACTCATTAATGATACTGGATTAGAGAATGCATGACCAGTTTTGACTCCACTTGAACAGAATATCAAGTTGACAACTGCAGAGTATGATGAAGGGATTCAAAAGGCATATGAAAATAGTTTGCTGGAAGACAAGTCTGTTTTTCAAAGGCTGATTGGAAGACGGATCTATTTGACCCACACAAGATCAGACATCACATACTCGGTGGACCATCATAGTCAATTCATACATCGGCCTAAACAGTCTCATATGGATGCAGCCTTAAGAATAGTGAAATATGTTAAGAAAGATCTGGGCAGAGGATTATTCTTCCCATCAACCATCGTTTGTCAGATTCAAGCATTTTGTGGTGTTGATTGGGCATCTTGCTCGATGTCAAGAAAGTCCATCACTGGATTCTGTATTAAAATTGGAGAAGCTTTGATTTCTTAGAAGTCGAAGAAGCAAAATACAATAGCTCGTTCTTCAGCAGAAGCTGAATATTGAAGTATGGCAATGACAACAGCATAATTAATATGGTTGAGAAGACTTCTTCAAGAATTGGGATTGACAGAGTTGAAGCCTGTAACCCCCTAAACCCGGCCTAGAAGAAAAGACCGAATTTAGGAAGTTACGTTTGAAAACTTTTCCCTCAAGAAATCTAATTTTAGAAATTATACTTTTAACTTAAAATAATATAACAGTGATTTAATAAATATCTTATAGTAAATAAAAATAGAAAATTTCATAATAAATATTATAATGTTTATATAAAATCTCTAAAATAAAATCATAGTAAAATGATTTTAGAAAAATAATCTCAAAACATAAATAGTCTAAAATTTCATACATGTCCCAAAATAATAAATTAAAATCGGATTAAACTAAAATAGTTTCGTATTGAATAATAAAATAACCGAATAGAATCTGAGATCCTCCAAGTACCACGTCGTCTAAAGTCCAAAGATATCTGTAAGAGGAAACTATGGGGGAGTAAGCTAAAGAGCTTAGTGTGTCTCTAAAGTGCAAGAAATCATAGTCGTAAAAATATAGTAATATTTTCTTAAAATCCTTTTAAAACATGATACAATATCATAAGCGTAATGCAATGCACCCAACTACATCCGCCATAAATGAGGAAGGTTCCCATAACCTCCTCCCTACGTCCGCCAATCCGAAGTGGAATTCAGCCCGAAGGGTGAAACCACTGAACTTCCTCCTTACAAATCCCAGCCCATGCTCATACACATATGATGTTTAAAATTCAAGTTTCATAAAAACCAATTCCATAAATCCGATATTCCATAAACATAAATCATAAATCATAGTCCATAAATCCATAAATCATAGTTCCGGAAATCCGATATTTCATAAATCATACTAAAAACACATTCTGAAATCATATGCATGTGATGTCAACCATACAAACAATAATGCATCAACACAGAGAAAACATGTAGCACAATAAGAAAACACACCTTAGCCAAGCTATACTCAACCTACAGAATGATGTGATTTTCCATGATCAGAAGTATTGGATCCAACTGTATCGGTACCGGACTAAACTTAGGGTTGAAGGGATTAACGAACAAGAAGGAGTATAGAGCGGTTGAGATTATCAGATAGGAATTTAACAAATCAATAAGGGATTTTGGCGGCATGAAACTATATAAAAAATAGGGTTCTTGGGATGATCTTATTTGAACTATGTGTGTGTATATTTATAGGGAGAGCAAGTAAAATAATGAAAGTGATATAGAATAGAAAAGAATAAAAATAAATAAAATAATTAAAAGAAAACGAATGGATTAGAATTTTATTTAAAATTAAAGAACTATAATAATAATAATAATAATAATAATAATAATAATAATAATAATAATAATAATAATAATAATAATAATTATAATAATAATAATAAACGTACGGTAAAAACTAATTGAATTGAAATTCAATTTGATAAAAGGATTATTTACGAAATCAATCCTTAAACTTTCAGGAAATTTCATATTAACTTCCAAGTTTAATAAAAATTCATATTTAGTCCATCATAGAAAATTAGGGTTTTAAAAATTAGGGATTTTGAAATTATGTTTCTCAATTAGGGATTTTTCGAATCTAGGGTTTACAATTTGGGCATAATTTTTGGGGTGTTACAACTCGCCCACCCTTAAAAGAAATTTTGTCCTCAAAATTTTCAGACTAATGACATACTTCAAAAGAAAGAGGTTTTGATAACAATTTTAGAAAGGCATTTTAGATCAGGTTACGAATGACAACACAATGCTTTCAGATAGACTTTGATCTCAATTTCATAAGAACGAGTATGATCACGATCAGTCGCTAATCTATAAATCTTACGAGGTGGCATAGTAATCTATCTACAAAAGGGACAATCTTAGAATTAGAGTTGGTACTTGGAGTTTCTATTCAAAACATATCTTTAATTCTTTAAAATAATAAATTTATCAAAAATTCCCATCTACCCCAAAACATTTAATATGCATGCAAAAATCATTTTTGACTTAAAATTTTAAGTGAGCCTCACAGTCCGAGGGTTGAACTTAGCTCTGATACCACTAAATGTAACCCCCTAAACCCGACCTAGAAGAAAAGACCGAATTTAGGAAGTTACGTTTGAAAACTTTTCCCTCAAGAAATCTAATTTTAGAAATTATACTTTTAACTTAAAATAATATAACAGTGATTTAATAAATATCTTATAGTAAATAAAAATAGAAAATTTCATAATAAATATTATAATGTTTATATAAAATCTCTAAAATAAAATCATAGTAAAATGATTTTAGAAAAATAATCTCAAAACATAAATAGTCTAAAATTTCATACATGTCCCAAAATAATAAATTAAAATCGGATTAAACTAAAATAGTTTCGTATTGAATAATAAAATAACCGAATAGAATCTGAGATCCTCCAAGTACCACGTCGTCTAAAGTCCAAAGATATCTGTAAGAGGAAACTATGGGGGAGTAAGCTAAAGAGCTTAGTGTGTCTCTAAAGTGCAAGAAATCATAGTCGTAAAAATATAGTAATATTTTCTTAAAATCCTTTTAAAACATGATACAATATCATAAGCGTAATGCAATGCACCCAACTACATCCGCCATAAATGAGGAAGGTTCCCATAACCTCCTCCCTACGTCCGCCAATCCGAAGTGGAATTCAGCCCGAAGGGTGAAACCACTGAACTTCCTCCTTACAAATCCCAGCCCATGCTCATACACATATGATGTTTAAAATTCAAGTTTCATAAAAACCAATTCCATAAATCCGATATTCCATAAACATAAATCATAAATCATAGTCCATAAATCCATAAATCATAGTTCCGGAAATCCGATATTTCATAAATCATACTAAAAACACATTCTGAAATCATATGCATGTGATGTCAACCATACAAACAATAATGCATCAACACAGAGAAAACATGTAGCACAATAAGAAAACACACCTTAGCCAAGCTATACTCAACCTACAGAATGATGTGATTTTCCATGATCAGAAGTATTGGATCCAACTGTATCGGTACCGGACTAAACTTAGGGTTGAAGGGATTAACGAACAAGAAGGAGTATAGAGCGGTTGAGATTATCAGATAGGAATTTAACAAATCAATAAGGGATTTTGGCGGCATGAAACTATATAAAAAATAGGGTTCTTGGGATGATCTTATTTGAACTATGTGTGTGTATATTTATAGGGAGAGCAAGTAAAATAATGAAAGTGATATAGAATAGAAAAGAATAAAAATAAATAAAATAATTAAAAGAAAACGAATGGATTAGAATTTTATTTAAAATTAAAGAACTATAATAATAATAATAATAATAATAATAATAATAATAATAAACGTACGGTAAAAACTAATTGAATTGAAATTCAATTTGATAAAAGGATTATTTACGAAATCAATCCTTAAACTTTCAGGAAATTTCATATTAACTTCCAAGTTTAATAAAAATTCATATTTAGTCCATCATAGAAAATTAGGGTTTTAAAAATTAGGGATTTTGAAATTATGTTTCTCAATTAGGGATTTTTCGAATCTAGGGTTTACAATTTGGGCATAATTTTTGGGGTGTTACAAAGCCTATCAGATTGTACTGTGATAACAAGGCAGCCATTCAAATTGCAGCAAATCCGGTGTATCATGAACGTACAAAATATATTGAAGTTGATTGTCATTTTGTACGAGAGAAGATAAAAGAAGGGCTAATAAAAACAGAACATGCGGCTTCATCAAATCAAGTTGCAGATATAATGACTAAAGCACTTGGTTTACAACAACATGAACACCTAGTGTCCAAATTGAGTTAAAAATGTTTTTAACTGTTGAGTGTGTAAAAGTTCTATTATTTACACCCTTTTAACCCATATTTCTGCTGCATTCAAGCATCATTGCATTGCATTTAGGATAGTTTTCAATTAAATATCACAATTATATAAAAGGCACGGATTCTACTAAAAGATGGTGTATTTTGCAGGTAGCTGCCTTGGTTGACGATGAAGGCAGGCGAAGGGCAGATAAGCAGGAAGGCGGAACTGAACAAGCAGCTGAAGGAGACGAACCTGTCATGGACCTGTCGTGACAGCATGATGACAGCAGATTCATGAAGAGGAAAAGTGAAGTGGACCTCGATAGATAGAGAAAAATCTGCTCGTCTGTCGTGTGGCAGCCAAATAATTTTCCAAGCCCCGGATCAAAAGATATGTCAAGCCAAAGCTCAAAAGAGAGGAAATCCCTAAAAGGAAGGAGGCGGCTAGAAAGTAGGATACTTTAGAGATTTAATCTTTATTAGAGTCTTACTTTTAATTAAAGTTGTAATCCTTGTTACCTTAGATAACTTGAGCCCAAAGCTTATATAAAGGGCATAGATTAAACCTAGGGCATAGCCGACTATCCCATAACCGAAACCAAAACCCTGCCGATTACCTGTCACCGATATGTTCTAAATTCCCCCTAGGGCTACGGGTTGTTTTGTAAAGTAGTTGCAAGGGTTGCTTTGTTTTAGGATTTTTCAAGTTCAATAAAATAAACTTCAAGTTCTTTTATCTTGGTTTTAATATCTTGCAAGAGCATCGGGAGAGCATTGTGAGGTTATCCATTTACTTAGCATCAGGAGAGTTAAGTATACGAAAGAG
Source organism: Hibiscus tridactylites (assembly GCA_958450335.1). NCBI lineage: Eukaryota > Viridiplantae > Streptophyta > Magnoliopsida > Malvales > Malvaceae > Hibiscus > Hibiscus tridactylites. Next base: position 56,507,341 of record OY288267.1, on the reverse strand, counting down.
ATAAAAGCGCGTTCTCTAGTTTATAGTTGAACCATCTCGTGCTTAGGGATAAGGCGAGGTTAAGTGGCTAAGGAAGAATTCATACACATCGGTGTTCATCCTTCGATTCACGCCGGGAGGTATCATCAAAGACGTGATCATCGACAGACTTGTGCCTAGGGATAGGGCAAGGCAGATCTGGGATTCTTGCCAAGCTTGAAGTACGGAGTTAGTGTTCGCTGCCGCGACAACTAACAGACAGACGCCGCGACAGGTGCTGTCGGCGACGGGTGCGACGACAGAACTGGAGATCCTAAGCAATTCAATACCTACACTACTGAGCAACTCAATACCAGCCCATTCTCTCTATCTTGATATCTCAATTCCTTTTATTTACGTTTTTACTTTATTATTCGTGACAATTCTCTCAAACTATTTCTTTTACTTCGTGCAGTGAAATTAGGTGAAGCTATTAGCCCAATCCCTGTGGAGACGATATCCGATACTTTGTATCACTTTACTACTTGCGCCGTGTATACTTGCACTACAATTGCGATAGACTATTTTACACGCAACAAGTTTTTGGCGCCGTTGCCGGGGATTGGCAACATAACTACACCTTTCTTTCTTTGCACTTTTTGTTTTTATTTTCGTTTTTATTTTTACTTTTATTTTTACTTTTCTTTAATTTTTCTTTTGTGTTTTTTTGAAACTCTTGCTTTTCACAAGGTTTTCCTGTTTATGCGCAGATCGAAAAGAGGTGAAGATCCTGAGTATAAATTAGATCCGGAGATTGAACGTTCCTTTAATCTCAAGAAACAGATTCGCCACCTCTTAGACCGAAACGAATACCTTGAAGAACAGCTAGAGCAGATGGGCCATAACCAACCTGCTGGTGGTTTCATACCACCCCTTGGCAATAATAACCCACCTGTCGGTGACCCGCCTGGGGCAGATAGACGACGGTCATGTCGTGACTACATGCTGAACGATCATGTAGAGCTGGAGACCACGCTGCCGGATATTGACGTTGACAACTTCGAGCTTAAACCTGTCATGTTTAGTATGATCAACAATGCCGGGCAGTTTGGTGGTTCCGCGACAGAAGATGCTAGGGAGCATCTCAAAACGTTCCAGGAGATCTGTGGTTCGTTTATACTACCAGGAGTTAGTCCGGAGATACTGAGGCTTCGGTTATTCCCCCATTCATTGAGGGACAGAGCTAAAACTTGGTGGAATAAACTTACACCGGGTTCTATTATGACTTGGGCAGATCTAACTCGTGAATTTTTGTCTCGTTTTAATCCTTCTCATTTAGCTGAGCGATTACGTAATGAAATTGCTACTTTTCAACAGGAAGATGACGAGCGAATGCATGAGGCCTGGGACAGATTCACAACTCTTCTTCGAAACTGTCCAATGCATGGATTCCCCGTCTGGAATCAGGTAACTAAGTTTTATAATGCTGCTAACTTACAAACTCGCATTCGAATTGATTCTGCAGCAAATGGACTATTATTGGACAAAGATCCAGACGAGGCCCTGCAAGTTCTGAAACATCTAGCTAAAAATGAGGAGCAGTTTCCAACCGCTAGAAGAGGAGGTAAACGGGTACTTGCTGTCAAGGATTATGAGGCCGACAGCACTATGAAATCACAGGTAGCATTCCTCACTAAAGCCATGAAACACTTATTGAGTGAAGAGGAAGTACGAGGGTTTGCTGTCGAGGAAGTTTGTGCTACATGTGAGGGAAATCATAGCAGGGATGAGTGCCCTATAAATATAGAAGAAGGGAAATATGTTGGAAATTACAAGCCAAACTATAATTCCAACAATTACAACCCTAATTGGAGGAAAGACCCCAAATTTTCCTGGAGTAACCCCAACAATGCTCTAAATCCGCAAGCATATAATCAGAATCAGGGGGGTCCGAGATTGTTGACGCGACAGCAGCCACAGCCGCAGAACCTGCCGCCTCAGCAACAACAGCAGCCACCACCTGCCACGAGTAGTATATTGGAGCAGACTCTGGCTACCTTTATGTCTCAGACTGGCACGTATATGGATAACATCAATAAGTTTGTCAAGAAAACGGAAGACTTTATGGATGAGACTAAGATGAGAATGACAAACCATGAGGCCACCTTGAAATCTCTAGAGACACAAATGGGTCAGGTGTCGCAGCATATTAAGCCACGGCAGAATGGAGGTTTCCCTAGCAATACTGAAAATGCTAGAACGCCCCCTCATGAGCAATGTAAGGCGATTACTACTAGGAGTGGGAAAAAGTTACCAGGGCCGGAAAAAGAAGCTGAAAAAGAAAAAGAACCCGCCTTGGATACACCTGCCGAGGAAGCTGCCCCGACAGGTGACAAACAGACTGCTGCCGATGAGCCTGTCACGACAGCAGAAGCAACAGAGGAGAAAAAAGATGAGTATCGACCTCAGATTCGCATGCAGTGGGAAGGGCGCATTGCTGATTATCGCCCTCCACCACCTTTTCCGCAACGGATACAGCAAGCTAAGCATGAATCTCAACTTAAAAAGATTTATGATATTTTTAAACAGGTTCATATTAACATTCCGTTGCTAGATGCTGTTAGGGAAATGCCCGGTTATGCTAAATTTCTCAAGGATGTCATGTCTAAAAAATCTAAACTTGGGGAATTTGAAACGGTAAGGATGCAAGAAGGTTGCATGAGTATTCTTCATCGACAACCACCCCAGAAAAAGAAGGATCCAGGGAGCTTCCTCATACCTTGCGTAATTGGAGATAAATTTGTGGGTAAAGCATTATGTGATCTTGGTGCTAGTGTTAATCTAATGCCCAAATCTGTTTTTCAGAAACTAGGTATTGGCTAGGCGCGGCCCACGACAGTTACCTTACAGCTAGCCGACCGCTCTTACGTTCACCCCGAGGGAAAAATTGAAGACATCTTGGTAAGAGTGGATAAGCTTATATTTCCTGCTGACTTTCTTATTTTAGATTGTGAGGCAGATGAGAACGCACCAGTCATCCTTGGGCGACCCTTCTTAGCCACAGGAAGATCATTGATTGATGTGGAAAAAGGAGAACTCACCATGCGCGTAAACGATCAAGAAATTAAGTTGAATGTTCTCCAAGCAATGAAACATGCTGATGTGGATGAAGAATGCAAGGCCATCATTGAGGTGACCTTTGATCAACCCTGCATCAGGTCGGGCTGCCAGGATATAAAATTTGGTCACTGCTGCGACAGCCATTTACAAGCCTGTCACGACAGCAACGACGACAGCACCGACGACAGCGACTCCTCTGAATCCAATTCATCTGATACTGAAGGTCATGAGGAGGTAGACTGGTTAGACTATCTCCCAGGTAAGTTATTCGAACCCTTGAATTACACTTCGGATAACCATTTAATCCAAAAGCCATCTACTGTTGAACCACCTGTCTTAGAACTTAAGCCCCTGCCAGGGCAGCTTAAATATGCTTATCTTGGTAGTGATAAAACACTACCCGTAATCATCTCTGCTAAGCTGCCGCAGGAACAGGAACGACAGCTGATCGACATGTTGAGGCAGCATAAAAGGGCGATAGGATGGACCATAGCAGACATTCAGGGCATTAGTCCGGCAATCTGTAACGCCCCGGTTTTGGGCTCAGAAGTTTTGGGCGTTGACCGGTTCGGTCAAAGTGCTGATCGAATATAAAAGAGGGAATTTAGGAAAACCTAGTTCGGGTTGCATTAAAAATATGGAAAAATATTCTAAAATCATCTTTTAATATTTAAAAGTGAACTGTGAAATCAATTTTGGAAAATGAGGTTCGGAAGGTTGACATTTTGGCTAGTGACCAAAATGTAATTTTTGAAAGTTGCGGGGCAGTTTTATAAAAGATTGAAACTTTGAATCTTTAAGGAGCTATTATTCCAAAAAAGGATTTCTCCAGATTTTTCTAAGATATTTTAAGTCTAAAATCTGATTTTAAAGATTAAGAAAAGAGAGGGAAATCATTTTAACCAATTTCCAACTAATTATCTATTTTCTCTCAAATTCTCTTTTCTCTCATTTTCTCTCTACCCAAACAAGATTCTCCAGATTTCTTTCTCTGATTTTGACATCTACATCTCTCATTTCAACTCTCATTTGATTCCTAATCATCTCATCATCAAAACCTCTCAATTTGCAAATTGTTTCATCAAGCATTTTGGCTCTAAAATGGAGAAATTCAAGTTTGGAGGTAAGAACGTCCTTCTCCTCTAAACTATCAGTTCTTTACTGAAATTCCTAAGTTCTCAATCCTTGATTCATGTTTTATTAAAGGCTTTTCAATTGAGATCTTGATTTTTGGCTAAAATGCAAGATTTGGTGATTTTGGTGAAAATTTCGTGTGATCTGTTTAAACAGGGTTTTGAGGTGTTAAAATGATGTTAAATGAATGTTAAATTGATTAGAAGTTGAGGTTTAATCAATGCAATCCCGGATAGGTTGAATTTCCTAAGTTTGGCTTGAGTTTTTGGTTGTTTTTGGAGTGTTTTTGGTGATCTGTTATACCTGGAGGTATAAGGACGTGGTTGTGATCATTTTGCATGTTATTTGATGTATAAAAATGGTTAGAAGTGATGGATCTTGGCTGGGTTAAGTTTTGGAAGTGTTTGGAGATGATTTCGGTTGTGTTTGGTAGCCAAATTGTTAGATTTGTGATGAGCAGCGAGTTGTGTTGATGTTGCTGGTGTTTTAATGCATAAGGATGCATTAATGTTCTGTTTTTGTGTGCTTGAAACAGGGGAGGTTGATCCTTGAGCCTTGGAGGTGTTTTCGGAAGGTTTCGGAAGCTTGGAAAGCTTGTTGGCTAGCTTTGTTTGGTAATCGGTGAGTGAAGTTGGGATTTCAGCTTTTGAAACATGGTTTGAAGGTTTTTGGGAGCTTAGTTTAAGTCTAAACAACTTTGCTAAGCTCAAGAGTAAGTGGATGAGTTTTTGCTCTTGGATTGTGTATGTTTTGGCTTTAAAAATCAAAAGTGGATGATGATTGATATGCATGTGATTTGCATGGTTTAATTCTGTTTTGTAAGCATGTTTTAGCATGGCTTAATGCTGGTTTTGAAAGTCAATTGAAAAGGATGCTCAAGGTAAGAGATCCTTGGTTATGTTTATGGAAATTGTGATTTTGATGCATAGTGATGCATGTTGTTCATTGGCTTTGTATGATGCTTAAAAACAGTGAGTTGATGATGATTAATGATGATAATTGTACCTTTTGCATATTGTTTATGCATGTGAATCATTGAGCTAATGATGTGATGGTTTTGCATTATGTGTATGCATGTGAATCATTGAGCTAATGATGTGATGGCCTTGCATTATGTTTATGCATGTGGAACATTGGATATTATGGTAAGATGGTTATGTTGGCAAGAGATGTGAATGGTTCTTGGTTTGTTGATCGGGTATAATTAGCCGGCTATAGGATTGGGTGCACCGTGAATAAAGTCGCCTTGAAGGCGGAGTGGTCAAGTGTGGACCGGTTAGACTCCCCTCAAGTATTCCTAACGAGAAGAGGTCATAGTGGAGGTTGTTGCCCACTCGAGGACCTAAGTTGTTAAGGTCATAATGGAGGTTGTTGCCCATTCGAGGACCTTGGTTAAGTAAAGGTTATAAGGTGGTTAAAAGTCCTTATGTGAGAACCTTGTACTTGTTAAGATCACAATGGCAGTGTTTAAGTCCATGTGTGGATCTTGTGTGTGATGTCCCGTTCCTCGTTAGATGATGTCTACAACTACCAATCGGTTATGCAAAGGTTGTATGGTGGTTGAAAGTCCATACGGAGAAGACCTTGTGCATGTCAAGGGTGTATGGCGGATGGAAGTCCATACATGGTAACCTTGAGGAAAAGCTAAGGTTGTATGGTGTTTAAAAGTCCATACATGGGAACCTTAGGTTGTTAAGGTCAAATGGAGGTTGTTGCCCATTTGGAAGACCTTGGATTGGGTAGTGTGTAGGAAGCGTTGGGACACGCTTGTAATCCGCGTATCCGATCGAATCGATAAGTTGGAAAGTGAATGTGGTTGATCTCTTGGAAGCCAATGTAATGTTCTTGATCATGTGAAGCATGGGATTGCTTGAAATGATGCATGGTTGCATGTGAAGCATGAGATGCTTGAATTGATGCATGTTTGCATGAGAAGCATGGGATGCTTGGTAAGATGCATTGTTGCATGAGATGTGTATAATGCTAGTGGAAGCATGTTACTTGTATGTTGAACAAGTGTTGGTTATCATTTGATAAATGATGCATGTGAGCGTGAATTACCTATGTTGCATTGGAGTCATGTATGACTTGTTGTTAAGGCATGTGAATATGATGTTATGGTTTAAGATGCCTTGGTTAAATGCATGAAATGGTTTAATTGAATTACGGTTTTCAATGGTTTCTTGCTTGATGTGGTTTCCAAGTTAAGAAAAGGTATGTTGTGGAAAGGACGTGTTTCCATGGTTTTATTCTAAGCTTTGCATATGGTGTTTATGCATGTTTTGAGCTTGATGTTGAAAAGAGTTTTCGAACATGGTTTTGGAAAGCAACCGGGTTGGTTTTAATGTGTTTTAAAGACCCGCTGCATTGATGGTGTTTTGGTTTTGAGCATTCCTCACTAAGCATTATGTGCTTACGCTCCTTTTTGTCCATCAATGCAGATTCTTGAGGTTTGGGCAGCAAGGAGCAAGGGATTCAAGGTGGACTCCAATGGAGATGTATGTCTCGGTGAATAGCTATAGTTAATAAGGGCAATGGGGTAGAATCTCTCGGATTGTTGTTTTTGTGATCGTATATGTTGATCATAAAGGTTTAAATGCTGTTGTTAATGATGTTGAAACATGAATTGGCTTAATTGAGGTTGAATTGAAGGGTTTGTGCTTAAATGGTTGCTTGAGTAGGAAGCATGTCTATAGAATTGGGGCTTTTCATATGTGTTGATCATATGTTGAATTGTTGATGCAAGTATGTCTCTTTTATGTTGAATTGCATGTTGGCAAAGTTTGGTGGCTTTTGGAGCATGTTTGAATGATCAATTGTGTGTTTGAGTGAGCAAAATGCAACATTCTGGGCTAGGTGTTTCGGAACAGGCAACACCGTTTCGGAACGGGTGCCCTGCATAAACCCAGGCGTCCGAAACGGGTGTCACCGTTCCGAAACGGAAGGCATTCTGCCAGACCCCCGTTGCGGAACGCGTTGCGGAACGGCCCGTGTTTCGGAACGGCCTTGGCCTGTTTCGGAACGGGTGACCGTTGGGGGCTGACATGGGCGGTTAAATGTTTCAAAATGTTTGCATTTTGGTCCTGAATCTTGTTTGTGCAATTGTTTGAGTTCGGGATGTCCGTTTGAGCTGAAATTTGGCACAGAAGCATGAAACATGACTAATTTCAAGTTGGTAACTTAAAATCTGGTTAAGTCCTTAAAGTTTTCAGAAATTACAATTTGGTCCCTAAAGTTGTAATTTGTTCAATTGGGTCCCTGTTTGATCTCTGATGTTTGTGATCTTTGAGCATGGTGTTTGTGTGATCACACCTAAGGTTAATGTGCATCTAGATAAGTTAAAAAGGAAAAAAAAAAGGGTCGTTAATCAAGGTTGACTTTCGGGTTGACTTTGGTTTTCCCCGTGTAATCTTCGTAGTTCGGGTCAACCGTCCAGACCGGGCTACGGGGGTTACATTTGGTGGTATCAGAGCTGAGTTGCGAAGGTTGGGGAAAACGGTAAGTTGTTGTGGTAAGTGTGCTTGATGTTTACCTTGTTGTATGGTTGAAAGCTGGTTGAAGCATGTGTTTCTGTATATGCTGTTGATGTTTTGAGCATGTTGCTGGTGTATGCAAGCATGATTTGTGGTTATGAATCTTGGTTGAGTTCATGTGGATATGTGTTGATGTTATGAGCTGATGCTATGCATGATGAATGTGTTTTGAGCATGTTATGTTGCTGATGTGCTAGTGCTGTTGGATGTTGTTTGGTGTAAGCATGATCAAGGTATGTTATTGATATGCTTGATGTTGTGATGCTCATGTTGTGTTGGCTGTTATGTCATGTAAAGGGGGGATGATTCGGGATACCCATTGCCTTATTAATATAGCTATTGTGTTATTTTGGAGTTGGAGTTTGAATCCTTGCTTAATGCTGGTCTAACAGGTTTTGTTTGTTTGTTGTGATTGTATGTTGTTTGTTGTTAGTGGTATGGCAAAGATGATGAAAGAGTGGAGGATGAGTGAGATGGTTGCTGCCTTGGGGCAGGTTGTTAAGTCAAAGGATTCACCCTTTTGTAGAGGTGTTTTGTCTCAGTCTTCTGTGACTGAAGTTGAGATGGTAAGGCAAGGGAAGGAAGCTGATTCCGGGATGGAAAGTTCTTTACCTGTTGTTCAGGAGGTGTTGGGAACATCTCAGGCTATGGTTGAGGTGGAATTAGTGGATGTGCTGGCTAAATGTGTGGGTTTGCCGAAACAGCATTTGCTTGATTTGGGTGCTGAGGAGTACCATGGTTCTTCCCCGGAGATGTTTGAGGCCTGGTTGGCCAATGTAGTTCTGATTTTGGATCAGGAAGGCTGTGATTATGCCTGTAAGCTGGGGAGTGTTGTTTCTCTGATGCTGGAGGATGTTTGTTCTTGGTGGACATCTGTGGCTGTGGCGTCACATATCCTTGATATTGATTGGAATTTCTTTGTGTCTGCTTTCTATGAAAGGTATCTTGGAAGGGAATTTCCAAGGGTTGAGCAAGGTGCGGCTGATGCTGTTGGTGAGCAAGTGTTGCCTGAGCAAGGAGTGGAAGCTCAGTCATCTGTTTGTGATCGTTGTAAAAGGCAGCATGTTGGAAATTGTTGGGGCGCAGGTGTTTGTTGGAATTGTGGTTCCAAGTTGCATGTTAAGCGTGATTGTCCTCATGGAGTGAAGTCAGCTTCGATGTTGGCTAAAGGATCTTTGAAAGGTCGTGAGCATGGCCGAGGCGAGGTTCAGAAGTGGCAGAAAAAGCAGAAGGTTGTGAAGAGTGTGGGAAATGAAGTTTGCTGGAAGTGTGGGTCTGCTGGACACATGAGGCGTGATTGCTTGATGTTGGCGCGGAATAGCCAAGGTTTCTTATCGCAAGGAGTTGGTGGTGACCCTGGTGTGTTAGCTGGTGCTGCAGGGGTGCGACAGAAGGATGTTGGTTCCGTAAGGAAGAGAGCTCGTTCGATGAAGCTTCAGGGTGGTGTTGTGTTTTCAGGTAACCTTGTTAAGTGATCTTTGCTTTAGTTGCTTAGTTTGGTTTCTGTTGGTTTTTCCTTGTGTGGTAAGTTTAGTCTTGTTGCTAGTATGTTTGGAGTAAGGGTAGTTGTGGTTTGGTAATTATCTTTGGTGTGAAGAAGGCTCGGTAAGTATCTTGTGGTTAATGGTTGTTGGTATGATGGAGTTAGATAAGTCAAAGGTGAGTAAGAGGTTGTTCTTAGACAGATTTTGAGGATGTTATTGGAGGGTGTGAGCTGGCATTCATGCACAGTTAAATCATTGATATATACTATATTATATATGTTGGTCCATGCATACATGTGGCATAACATTAGAGGTTTTTGCATACATGTACATCAGACATTGATAGGGCATGTAGGTGATCATGCATACGATGTTCACATACCCTAATAACTAATCGAATCTGTTAGTGTTGTGGTTGGATTAAGTGTGATGATGGGTTTGTAGAGGTTGTTTGGTGCTGAGTGGGAGTTAGAAGTGCTGGAGTTTGTTATCTAGTTGTTTGTGATGGTGAGAGTGGAATGGCCTGTTGGTAAAAGGATGGTGTTGGATGCTTTGAGAGTTTAGTGGTTTGGTGGTGAAAGGTATCGGTTGTGGTTTGTATCAGCTAAGTGGGTTGTTTGGTTTAAAGGAAGTGGTTGTTCCTTGTTGCTAAGTGTTGTTGTAGCTTGGTGGTTGAGTTTCCGAGTGCTGAAGTGGTTTAGCTTTTAAGTTGCTGTGAAGGGTTGTGTTTGTTCTTGGCAATCTTTGAAGAGTTCTGAAGCTGTTGTGTGTGTTTTGGTTCAGTGATGTTCTGGTAGTGCAAGTGTTCTGGTTAAGTATGTAGTGAAAGGGCTGTGAAAGATCGAAGGTTTTCGTTGGTTGTTTGAGTTCTTGTGAGCAGTGGTTGGCTAGTTGTGGTTAATAAGTTCTGTTTGAAGTCTGTTGATGGTATGTGGAACGGCTGAAGGTTTCAAGTTGAGGTTGTGATGTGATTCTGGTTTTTGGTGCTGGTGAGCTGTTATGGTAATGTTTTTGATGGGTGTAAAGGATTGTCAGCTTCGTTAGAGAGTTTGTGTGAACAGTTGATGTTTAAGGATTTCTGCTTGTTGGGAAAATCTTTGGAAAAGGTTTGGGAATCGCAAGAGTTGTTGAGGTTGAGAGGTTGCCTAGTGGCTGAGTTGGTTTGGTTGTTGTCTTTGTGTAGACAAGTTTTGGAAGGTGTGTATTACAGTGTTGTTTGCTGTAAGAGCTGAAGTTCCTCAGGTTGACGTTGGGTTTGTGTATTGTCTGGTTGTGTGGAAGGTTAAGTCGTGGTTACCTTTGAGAGTTTGGTTTTGTGAACGGTATGTGGTGGAGGTTTGTGTGAAAAGTGATCAGTGGTGTTGGTTGAAGCTTTTGTGTTGTCTTGTGTGTTGCTTTGAGAAGGTTGTGGTTCTCTTTCGCTGGTTGAAATTTCGAGGACGAAATTTCCTAAGGGGGGGAGAGTTGTAACGCCCCGGTTTTGGGCTCAGAAGTTTTGGGCGTTGACCGGTTCGGTCAAAGTGCTGATCGAATATAAAAGAGGGAATTTAGGAAAACCTAGTTCGGGTTGCATTAAAAATATGGAAAAATATTCTAAAATCATCTTTTAATATTTAAAAGTGAACTGTGAAATCAATTTTGGAAAATGAGGTTCGGAAGGTTGACATTTTGGCTAGTGACCAAAATGTAATTTTTGAAAGTTGCGGGGCAGTTTTATAAAGGATTGAAACTTTGAATCTTTAAGGAGCTATTATTCCAAAAAGGATTTCTCCAGATTTTTCTAAGATATTTTAAGTCTAAAATCTGATTTTAAAGATTAAGAAAAGAGAGGGAAATCATTTTAACCAATTTCCAACTAATTTTCTATTTTCTCTCAAATTCTCTTTTCTCTCATTTTCTCTCTACCCAAACAAGATTCTCCAGATTTCTTTCTCTGATTTTGACATCTACATCTCTCATTTCAACTCTCATTTGATTCCTAATCATCTCATCATCAAAACCTCTCAATTTGCAAATTGTTTCATCAAGCATTTTGGCTCTAAAATGGAGAAATTCAAGTTTGGAGGTAAGAACGTCCTTCTCCTCTAAACTATCAGTTCTTTACTGAAATTCCTAAGTTCTCAATCCTTGATTCATGTTTTATTAAAGGCTTTTCAATTGAGATCTTGATTTTTGGCTAAAATGCAAGATTTGGTGATTTTGGTGAAAATTTCGTGTGATCTGTTTAAACAGGGTTTTGAGGTGTTAAAATGATGTTAAATGAATGTTAAATTGATTAGAAGTTGAGGTTTAATCAATGCAATCCCGGATAGGTTGAATTTCCTAAGTTTGGCTTGAGTTTTTGGTTGTTTTTGGAGTGTTTTTGGTGATCTGTTATACCTGGAGGTATAAGGACGTGGTTGTGATCATTTTGCATGTTATTTGATGTATAAAAATGGTTAGAAGTGATGGATCTTGGCTGGGTTAAGTTTTGGAAGTGTTTGGAGATGATTTCGGTTGTGTTTGGTAGCCAAATTGTTAGATTTGTGATGAGCAGCGAGTTGTGTTGATGTTGCTGGTGTTTTAATGCATAAGGATGCATTAATGTTCTGTTTTTGTGTGCTTGAAACAGGGGAGGTTGATCCTTGAGCCTTGGAGGTGTTTTCGGAAGGTTTCGGAAGCTTGGAAAGCTTGTTGGCTAGCTTTGTTTGGTAATCGGTGAGTGAAGTTGGGATTTCAGCTTTTGAAACATGGTTTGAAGGTTTTTGGGAGCTTAGTTTAAGTCTAAACAACTTTGCTAAGCTCAAGAGTAAGTGGATGAGTTTTTGCTCTTGGATTGTGTATGTTTTGGCTTTAAAAATCAAAAGTGGATGATGATTGATATGCATGTGATTTGCATGGTTTAATTCTGTTTTGTAAGCATGTTTTAGCATGGCTTAATGCTGGTTTTGAAAGTCAATTGAAAAGGATGCTCAAGGTAAGAGATCCTTGGTTATGTTTATGGAAATTGTGATTTTGATGCATAGTGATGCATGTTGTTCATTGGCTTTGTATGATGCTTAAAAACAGTGAGTTGATGATGATTAATGATGATAATTGTACCTTTTGCATATTGTTTATGCATGTGAATCATTGAGCTAATGATGTGATGGTTTTGCATTATGTGTATGCATGTGAATCATTGAGCTAATGATGTGATGGCCTTGCATTATGTTTATGCATGTGGAACATTGGATATTATGGTAAGATGGTTATGTTGGCAAGAGATGTGAATGGTTCTTGGTTTGTTGATCGGGTATAATTAGCCGGCTATAGGATTGGGTGCACCGTGAATAAAGTCGCCTTGAAGGCGGAGTGGTCAAGTGTGGACCGGTTAGACTCCCCTCAAGTATTCCTAACGAGAAGAGGTCATAGTGGAGGTTGTTGCCCACTCGAGGACCTAAGTTGTTAAGGTCATAATGGAGGTTGTTGCCCATTCGAGGACCTTGGTTAAGTAAAGGTTATAAGGTGGTTAAAAGTCCTTATGTGAGAACCTTGTACTTGTTAAGATCACAATGGCAGTGTTTAAGTCCATGTGTGGATCTTGTGTGTGATGTCCCGTTCCTCGTTAGATGATGTCTACAACTACCAATCGGTTATGCAAAGGTTGTATGGTGGTTGAAAGTCCATACGGAGAAGACCTTGTGCATGTCAAGGGTGTATGGCGGATGGAAGTCCATACATGGTAACCTTGAGGAAAAGCTAAGGTTGTATGGTGTTTAAAAGTCCATACATGGGAACCTTAGGTTGTTAAGGTCAAATGGAGGTTGTTGCCCATTTGGAAGACCTTGGATTGGGTAGTGTGTAGGAAGCGTTGGGACACGCTTGTAATCCGCGTATCCGATCGAATCGATAAGTTGGAAAGTGAATGTGGTTGATCTCTTGGAAGCCAATGTAATGTTCTTGATCATGTGAAGCATGGGATTGCTTGAAATGATGCATGGTTGCATGTGAAGCATGAGATGCTTGAATTGATGCATGTTTGCATGAGAAGCATGGGATGCTTGGTAAGATGCATTGTTGCATGAGATGTGTATAATGCTAGTGGAAGCATGTTACTTGTATGTTGAACAAGTGTTGGTTATCATTTGATAAATGATGCATGTGAGCGTGAATTACCTATGTTGCATTGGAGTCATGTATGACTTGTTGTTAAGGCATGTGAATATGATGTTATGGTTTAAGATGCCTTGGTTAAATGCATGAAATGGTTTAATTGAATTACGGTTTTCAATGGTTTCTTGCTTGATGTGGTTTCCAAGTTAAGAAAAGGTATGTTGTGGAAAGGACGTGTTTCCATGGTTTTATTCTAAGCTTTGCATATGGTGTTTATGCATGTTTTGAGCTTGATGTTGAAAAGAGTTTTCGAACATGGTTTTGGAAAGCAACCGGGTTGGTTTTAATGTGTTTTAAAGACCCGCTGCATTGATGGTGTTTTGGTTTTGAGCATTCCTCACTAAGCATTATGTGCTTACGCTCTTTTTTGTCCATCAATGCAGATTCTTGAGGTTTGGGCAGCAAGGAGCAAGGGATTCAAGGTGGACTCCAATGGAGATGTATGTCTCGGTGAATAGCTATAGTTAATAAGGGAAATGGGGTAGAATCTCTCGGATTGTTGTTTTTGTGATCGTATATGTTGATCATAAAGGTTTAAATGCTGTTGTTAATGATGTTGAAACATGAATTGGCTTAATTGAGGTTGAATTGAAGGGTTTGTGCTTAAATGGTTGCTTGAGTAGGAAGCATGTCTATAGAATTGGGGCTTTTCATATGTGTTGATCATATGTTGAATTGTTGATGCAAGTATGTCTCTTTTATGTTGAATTGCATGTTGGCAAAGTTTGGTGGCTTTTGGAGCATGTTTGAATGATCAATTGTGTGTTTGAGTGAGCAAAATGCAACATTCTGGGCTAGGTGTTTCGGAACAGGCAACACCGTTTCGGAACGGGTGCCCTGCATAAACCCAGGCGTCCGAAACGGGTGTCACCGTTCCGAAACGGAAGGCATTCTGCCAGACCCCCGTTGCGGAACGCGTTGCGGAACGGCCCGTGTTTCGGAACGGCCTTGGCCTGTTTCGGAACGGGTGACCGTTGGGGGCTGACATGGGCGGTTAAATGTTTCAAAATGTTTGCATTTTGGTCCTGAATCTTGTTTGTGCAATTGTTTGAGTTCGGGATGTCCGTTTGAGCTGAAATTTGGCACAGAAGCATGAAACATGACTAATTTCAAGTTGGTAACTTAAAATCTGGTTAAGTCCTTAAAGTTTTCAGAAATTACAATTTGGTCCCTAAAGTTGTAATTTGTTCAATTGGGTCCCTGTTTGATCTCTGATGTTTGTGATCTTTGAGCATGGTGTTTGTGTGATCACACCTAAGGTTAATGTGCATCTAGATAAGTTAAAAAGGAAAAAAAAAGGGTCGTTAATCAAGGTTGACTTTCGGGTTGACTTTGGTTTTCCCCGTGTAATCTTCGTAGTTCGGGTCAACCGTCCAGACCGGGCTACGGGGGTTACATTTGGTGGTATCAGAGCTGAGTTGCGAAGGTTGGGGAAAACGGTAAGTTGTTGTGGTAAGTGTGCTTGATGTTTACCTTGTTGTATGGTTGAAAGCTGGTTGAAGCATGTGTTTCTGTATATGCTGTTGATGTTTTGAGCATGTTGCTGGTGTATGCAAGCATGATTTGTGGTTATGAATCTTGGTTGAGTTCATGTGGATATGTGTTGATGTTATGAGCTGATGCTATGCATGATGAATGTGTTTTGAGCATGTTATGTTGCTGATGTGCTAGTGCTGTTGGATGTTGTTTGGTGTAAGCATGATCAAGGTATGTTATTGATATGCTTGATGTTGTGATGCTCATGTTGTGTTGGCTGTTATGTCATGTAAAGGGGGGATGATTCGGGATACCCATTGCCTTATTAATATAGCTATTGTGTTATTTTGGAGTTGGAGTTTGAATCCTTGCTTAATGCTGGTCTAACAGGTTTTGTTTGTTTGTTGTGATTGTATGTTGTTTGTTGTTAGTGGTATGGCAAAGATGATGAAAGAGTGGAGGATGAGTGAGATGGTTGCTGCCTTGGGGCAGGTTGTTAAGTCAAAGGATTCACCCTTTTGTAGAGGTGTTTTGTCTCAGTCTTCTGTGACTGAAGTTGAGATGGTAAGGCAAGGGAAGGAAGCTGATTCCGGGATGGAAAGTTCTTTACCTGTTGTTCAGGAGGTGTTGGGAACATCTCAGGCTATGGTTGAGGTGGAATTAGTGGATGTGCTGGCTAAATGTGTGGGTTTGCCGAAACAGCATTTGCTTGATTTGGGTGCTGAGGAGTACCATGGTTCTTCCCCGGAGATGTTTGAGGCCTGGTTGGCCAATGTAGTTCTGATTTTGGATCAGGAAGGCTGTGATTATGCCTGTAAGCTGGGGAGTGTTGTTTCTCTGATGCTGGAGGATGTTTGTTCTTGGTGGACATCTGTGGCTGTGGCGTCACATATCCTTGATATTGATTGGAATTTCTTTGTGTCTGCTTTCTATGAAAGGTATCTTGGAAGGGAATTTCCAAGGGTTGAGCAAGGTGCGGCTGATGCTGTTGGTGAGCAAGTGTTGCCTGAGCAAGGAGTGGAAGCTCAGTCATCTGTTTGTGATCGTTGTAAAAGGCAGCATGTTGGAAATTGTTGGGGCGCAGGTGTTTGTTGGAATTGTGGTTCCAAGTTGCATGTTAAGCGTGATTGTCCTCATGGAGTGAAGTCAGCTTCGATGTTGGCTAAAGGATCTTTGAAAGGTCGTGAGCATGGCCGAGGCGAGGTTCAGAAGTGGCAGAAAAAGCAGAAGGTTGTGAAGAGTGTGGGAAATGAAGTTTGCTGGAAGTGTGGGTCTGCTGGACACATGAGGCGTGATTGCTTGATGTTGGCGCGGAATAGCCAAGGTTTCTTATCGCAAGGAGTTGGTGGTGACCCTGGTGTGTTAGCTGGTGCTGCAGGGGTGCGACAGAAGGATGTTGGTTCCGTAAGGAAGAGAGCTCGTTCGATGAAGCTTCAGGGTGGTGTTGTGTTTTCAGGTAACCTTGTTAAGTGATCTTTGCTTTAGTTGCTTAGTTTGGTTTCTGTTGGTTTTTCCTTGCGTGGTAAGTTTAGTCTTGTTGCTAGTATGTTTGGAGTAAGGGTAGTTGTGGTTTGGTAATTATCTTTGGTGTGAAGAAGGCTCGGTAAGTATCTTGTGGTTAATGGTTGTTGGTATGATGGAGTTAGATAAGTCAAAGGTGAGTAAGAGGTTGTTCTTAGACAGATTTTGAGGATGTTATTGGAGGGTGTGAGCTGGCATTCATGCACAGTTAAATCATTGATATATACTATATTATATATGTTGGTCCATGCATACATGTGGCATAACATTAGAGGTTTTTGCATACATGTACATCAGACATTGATAGGGCATGTAGGTGATCATGCATACGATGTTCACATACCCTAATAACTAATCGAATCTGTTAGTGTTGTGGTTGGATTAAGTGTGATGATGGGTTTGTAGAGGTTGTTTGGTGCTGAGTGGGAGTTAGAAGTGCTGGAGTTTGTTATCTAGTTGTTTGTGATGGTGAGAGTGGAATGGCCTGTTGGTAAAAGGATGGTGTTGGATGCTTTGAGAGTTTAGTGGTTTGGTGGTGAAAGGTATCGGTTGTGGTTTGTATCAGCTAAGTGGGTTGTTTGGTTTAAAGGAAGTGGTTGTTCCTTGTTGCTAAGTGTTGTTGTAGCTTGGTGGTTGAGTTTCCGAGTGCTGAAGTGGTTTAGCTTTTAAGTTGCTGTGAAGGGTTGTGTTTGTTCTTGGCAATCTTTGAAGAGTTCTGAAGCTGTTGTGTGTGTTTTGGTTCAGTGATGTTCTGGTAGTGCAAGTGTTCTGGTTAAGTATGTAGTGAAAGGGCTGTGAAAGATCGAAGGTTTTCGTTGGTTGTTTGAGTTCTTGTGAGCAGTGGTTGGCTAGTTGTGGTTAATAAGTTCTGTTTGAAGTCTGTTGATGGTATGTGGAACGGCTGAAGGTTTCAAGTTGAGGTTGTGATGTGATTCTGGTTTTTGGTGCTGGTGAGCTGTTATGGTAATGTTTTTGATGGGTGTAAAGGATTGTCAGCTTCGTTAGAGAGTTTGTGTGAACAGTTGATGTTTAAGGATTTCTGCTTGTTGGGAAAATCTTTGGAAAAGGTTTGGGAATCGCAAGAGTTGTTGAGGTTGAGAGGTTGCCTAGTGGCTGAGTTGGTTTGGTTGTTGTCTTTGTGTAGACAAGTTTTGGAAGGTGTGTATTACAGTGTTGTTTGCTGTAAGAGCTGAAGTTCCTCAGGTTGACGTTGGGTTTGTGTATTGTCTGGTTGTGTGGAAGGTTAAGTCGTGGTTACCTTTGAGAGTTTGGTTTTGTGAACGGTATGTGGTGGAGGTTTGTGTGAAAAGTGATCAGTGGTGTTGGTTGAAGCTTTTGTGTTGTCTTGTGTGTTGCTTTGAGAAGGTTGTGGTTCTCTTTCGCTGGTTGAAATTTCGAGGACGAAATTTCCTAAGGGGGGGAGAGTTGTAACGCCCCGGTTTTGGGCTCAGAAGTTTTGGGCGTTGACCGGTTCGGTCAAAGTGCTGATCGAATATAAAAGAGGGAATTTAGGAAAACCTAGTTCGGGTTGCATTAAAAATATGGAAAAATATTCTAAAATCATCTTTTAATATTTAAAAGTGAACTGTGAAATCAATTTTGGAAAATGAGGTTCGGAAGGTTGACATTTTGGCTAGTGACCAAAATGTAATTTTTGAAAGTTGCGGGGCAGTTTTATAAAGGATTGAAACTTTGAATCTTTAAGGAGCTATTATTCCAAAAAGGATTTCTCCAGATTTTTCTAAGATATTTTAAGTCTAAAATCTGATTTTAAAGATTAAGAAAAGAGAGGGAAATCATTTTAACCAATTTCCAACTAATTTTCTATTTTCTCTCAAATTCTCTTTTCTCTCATTTTCTCTCTACCCAAACAAGATTCTCCAGATTTCTTTCTCTGATTTTGACATCTACATCTCTCATTTCAACTCTCATTTGATTCCTAATCATCTCATCATCAAAACCTCTCAATTTGCAAATTGTTTCATCAAGCATTTTGGCTCTAAAATGGAGAAATTCAAGTTTGGAGGTAAGAACGTCCTTCTCCTCTAAACTATCAGTTCTTTACTGAAATTCCTAAGTTCTCAATCCTTGATTCATGTTTTATTAAAGGCTTTTCAATTGAGATCTTGATTTTTGGCTAAAATGCAAGATTTGGTGATTTTGGTGAAAATTTCGTGTGATCTGTTTAAACAGGGTTTTGAGGTGTTAAAATGATGTTAAATGAATGTTAAATTGATTAGAAGTTGAGGTTTAATCAATGCAATCCCGGATAGGTTGAATTTCCTAAGTTTGGCTTGAGTTTTTGGTTGTTTTTGGAGTATTTTTGGTGATCTGTTATACCTGGAGGTATAAGGACGTGGTTGTGATCATTTTGCATGTTATTTGATGTATAAAAATGGTTAGAAGTGATGGATCTTGGCTGGGTTAAGTTTTGGAAGTGTTTGGAGATGATTTCGGTTGTGTTTGGTAGCCAAATTGTTAGATTTGTGATGAGCAGCGAGTTGTGTTGATGTTGCTGGTGTTTTAATGCATAAGGATGCATTAATGTTCTGTTTTTGTGTGCTTGAAACAGGGGAGGTTGATCCTTGAGCCTTGGAGGTGTTTTCGGAAGGTTTCGGAAGCTTGGAAAGCTTGTTGGCTAGCTTTGTTTGGTAATCGGTGAGTGAAGTTGGGATTTCAGCTTTTGAAACATGGTTTGAAGGTTTTTGGGAGCTTAGTTTAAGTCTAAACAACTTTGCTAAGCTCAAGAGTAAGTGGATGAGTTTTTGCTCTTGGATTGTGTATGTTTTGGCTTTAAAAATCAAAAGTGGATGATGATTGATATGCATGTGATTTGCATGGTTTAATTCTGTTTTGTAAGCATGTTTTAGCATGGCTTAATGCTGGTTTTGAAAGTCAATTGAAAAGGATGCTCAAGGTAAGAGATCCTTGGTTATGTTTATGGAAATTGTGATTTTGATGCATAGTGATGCATGTTGTTCATTGGCTTTGTATGATGCTTAAAAACAGTGAGTTGATGATGATTAATGATGATAATTGTACCTTTTGCATATTGTTTATGCATGTGAATCATTGAGCTAATGATGTGATGGTTTTGCATTATGTGTATGCATGTGAATCATTGAGCTAATGATGTAATGGCCTTGCATTATGTTTATGCATGTGGAACATTGGATATTATGGTAAGATGGTTATGTTGGCAAGAGATGTGAATGGTTCTTGGTTTGTTGATCGGGTATAATTAGCCGGCTATAGGATTGGGTGCACCGTGAATAAAGTCGCCTTGAAGGCGGAGTGGTCAAGTGTGGACCGGTTAGACTCCCCTCAAGTATTCCTAACGAGAAGAGGTCATAGTGGAGGTTGTTGCCCACTCGAGGACCTAAGTTGTTAAGGTCATAATGGAGGTTGTTGCCCATTCGAGGACCTTGGTTAAGTAAAGGTTATAAGGTGGTTAAAAGTCCTTATGTGAGAACCTTGTACTTGTTAAGATCACAATGGCAGTGTTTAAGTCCATGTGTGGATCTTGTGTGTGATGTCCCGTTCCTCGTTAGATGATGTCTACAACTACCAATCGGTTATGCAAAGGTTGTATGGTGGTTGAAAGTCCATACGGAGAAGACCTTGTGCATGTCAAGGGTGTATGGCGGATGGAAGTCCATACATGGTAACCTTGAGGAAAAGCTAAGGTTGTATGGTGTTTAAAAGTCCATACATGGGAACCTTAGGTTGTTAAGGTCAAATGGAGGTTGTTGCCCATTTGGAAGACCTTGGATTGGGTAGTGTGTAGGAAGCGTTGGGACACGCTTGTAATCCGCGTATCCGATCGAATCGATAAGTTGGAAAGTGAATGTGGTTGATCTCTTGGAAGCCAATGTAATGTTCTTGATCATGTGAAGCATGGGATTGCTTGAAATGATGCATGGTTGCATGTGAAGCATGAGATGCTTGAATTGATGCATGTTTGCATGAGAAGCATGGGATGCTTGGTAAGATGCATTGTTGCATGAGATGTGTATAATGCTAGTGGAAGCATGTTACTTGTATGTTGAACAAGTGTTGGTTATCATTTGATAAATGATGCATGTGAGCGTGAATTACCTATGTTGCATTGGAGTCATGTATGACTTGTTGTTAAGGCATGTGAATATGATGTTATGGTTTAAGATGCCTTGGTTAAATGCATGAAATGGTTTAATTGAATTACGGTTTTCAATGGTTTCTTGCTTGATGTGGTTTCCAAGTTAAGAAAAGGTATGTTGTGGAAAGGACGTGTTTCCATGGTTTTATTCTAAGCTTTGCATATGGTGTTTATGCATGTTTTGAGCTTGATGTTGAAAAGAGTTTTCGAACATGGTTTTGGAAAGCAACCGGGTTGGTTTTAATGTGTTTTAAAGACCCGCTGCATTGATGGTGTTTTGGTTTTGAGCATTCCTCACTAAGCATTATGTGCTTACGCTCTTTTTTGTCCATCAATGCAGATTCTTGAGGTTTGGGCAGCAAGGAGCAAGGGATTCAAGGTGGACTCCAATGGAGATGTATGTCTCGGTGAATAGCTATAGTTAATAAGGGAAATGGGGTAGAATCTCTCGGATTGTTGTTTTTGTGATCGTATATGTTGATCATAAAGGTTTAAATGCTGTTGTTAATGATGTTGAAACATGAATTGGCTTAATTGAGGTTGAATTGAAGGGTTTGTGCTTAAATGGTTGCTTGAGTAGGAAGCATGTCTATAGAATTGGGGCTTTTCATATGTGTTGATCATATGTTGAATTGTTGATGCAAGTATGTCTCTTTTATGTTGAATTGCATGTTGGCAAAGTTTGGTGGCTTTTGGAGCATGTTTGAATGATCAATTGTGTGTTTGAGTGAGCAAAATGCAACATTCTGGGCTAGGTGTTTCGGAACAGGCAACACCGTTTCGGAACGGGTGCCCTGCATAAACCCAGGCGTCCGAAACGGGTGTCACCGTTCCGAAACGGAAGGCATTCTGCCAGACCCCCGTTGCGGAACGCGTTGCGGAACGGCCCGTGTTTCGGAACGGCCTTGGCCTGTTTCGGAACGGGTGACCGTTGGGGGCTGACATGGGCGGTTAAATGTTTCAAAATGTTTGCATTTTGGTCCTGAATCTTGTTTGTGCAATTGTTTGAGTTCGGGATGTCCGTTTGAGCTGAAATTTGGCACAGAAGCATGAAACATGACTAATTTCAAGTTGGTAACTTAAAATCTGGTTAAGTCCTTAAAGTTTTCAGAAATTACAATTTGGTCCCTAAAGTTGTAATTTGTTCAATTGGGTCCCTGTTTGATCTCTGATGTTTGTGATCTTTGAGCATGGTGTTTGTGTGATCACACCTAAGGTTAATGTGCATCTAGATAAGTTAAAAAGGAAAAAAAAAGGGTCGTTAATCAAGGTTGACTTTCGGGTTGACTTTGGTTTTCCCCGTGTAATCTTCGTAGTTCGGGTCAACCGTCCAGACCGGGCTACGGGGGTTACACAATCTGTATGCACAAAATCCTCTTAGAGGAAGATCATAAGCCGACTATTGATGCCCAAAGGCGGTTAAACCTTGCAATGAAGGAGGTAGTGCGTAAAGAAATAATTAAATGGTTAGACGCTGGTATCATTTACGCCATCTCCGATAGCAAATGGGTAAGCCCGGTGCAATGTGTTCCCAAGAAAGGAGGCATGACTGTGATAACCAATGAAAACAACGAGTTAATCCCAATCAGGACTGTGACCGGTTGGAGGGTTTGTATGGACTATCGGAAGCTTAACAAAGCTACCCGAAAAGACCACTTTCCTTTACCCTTTATTGATCAAATGCTTGATAGATTAGCGGGTAAACCTTACTATTGTTTTCTTGATGGTTATTCAGGATATAATCAAATTGCTATTGCACCAGAGGACCAAGAGAAAACGACTTTCACATGCCCTTATGGAACATACGCATTTAGGAGGATGCCGTTTGGACTCTGTAACGCACCTGCCACCTTCCAAAGGTGCATGATGGCTATATTCTCCGACATGGTTGAAGACTTCCTTGAAATCTTCATGGATGATTTTTCCGTCTTTGGAGACGATTTTGAGAGCTGCCTCGGCAACCTTCAAAAGGTATTTGAAAGATGTGAAAAAGCTAATCTTGTTCTTAATTGGGAAAAATGCCATTTTATGGTAGATGAAGGGATAGTTTTAGGCCATAAGATTAGCTGCCGTGGGATAGAAGTCGACAGGGCAAAGATTGAAGTCATAGAGAAGCTGCCGCCGCCAACCACAGTCAAGGGCATTAGGAGTTTTTTAGGGCATGCTGGTTTTTATAGGCGATTTATTGCAAATTTCTCAAAAATCACAAAGCCCCTATGTCATCTCTTAGAGCAGAACCGACCCTTTGACTTTAATGAAGAATGTACTGAAGCATTCAAGGTTCTAAAGGAAAAACTAGTGACAGCCCCCATAGTACAGCCACCAGACTGAACGCAGCCATTTGAAATTATGTGTGATGCTAGTGACTATGTTGTCGGGGCAGCACTTGGGCAGCGCAAGGACAGACTATTTCATGTCATATATTATGCCAGCAAAACATTGAATGATGCCCAAGTGAATTATACCACCACGGAAAAGGAGCTGTTAGCTGTGGTGTTTTCCATCGACAAGTTTCGTTCTTACATACTTGGAACGAAGGTTATAATCCACACCGACCACTCTGCCCTCAAGTATCTATTTGCAAAAAAAGATGCTAAACCTAGGTTGATACGATGGATATTACTATTACAAGAGTTCGACCTTGAGATAAAAGATAAAAAGGGGACAGAAAATCAGGTGGCAGATCACTTGTCGAGGTTGGAAACGGGACAGAATCTACCGCCAGATGAGACACACATACTAGAGACCTTCCCAGATGAACAGCTCTTTGCTGCCGCAATAGCTGTCGCGACAGCCATGGCGGCAGGTAAGTCTTCTAACCTTCCCTGGTATGCTGACTTCGTTAATTTTATAGTTAGCGGAATATTACCTTCTGATCTTACTTATCAAGCCAGGAAGAGGTTTCAAAATGATGTTAAACATTATTATTGGGACGAACCTCTTCTTTTCAAGATGTGCGCAGATCAGGTTATAAGGAGATGTGTACCACAAAAAGAACAAGAAGACATTCTCCATCACTGTCATGCTTCACAATATGGAGGACACTTAGGAGGCAATAAAACTGCTGCCAAGGTGCTGCAGTCAGGTTTCTACTGGCCGACACTGTATAAGGACGCACAGGAATTTTACAAAAACTGTGACAGGTGCCAGCGGACAGGTAACATCTCAAGGAGAAACGAGATGCCACTGCAGAATATTTTAGAAGTCGAAATCTTCGACGTTTGGGGGATTGATTTTATGGGACCTTTTCCATCTTCATGTGGAAATCTTTACATCCTCCTGGCAGTAGATTATGTCTCCAAGTGGGTAGAAGCAATCACAACTCAAAAGAATGATGCCAAAACAGTCCAAAAGTTTTTGCATAAAAATATCTTTTCTAGATTTGGCATCCCTAAGGCGATTATCAGTGACGAAGGGAGACATTTTGACAACAAGGTAATTGCTGCCGCCTTGAGAAAATATGGTGTCAAGCACAAGATAGCGACAGCATACCACCCACAGACCAATGGACAGGCTGAGATTTCCAACAGGAAAGTGAAGAACATTCTTGAAAAAATGGTCAAACCAACTAGGAAAGATTGGTCTTTACTTCTGAATGATGCATTATGGGCATATAGGACAGCTTTCAAGACTCCATTGGGCATGTCTCCATTTCGATTGATCTATGGGAAAACCTGTCACCTGCCTGTTGAGATAGAGCACAAGGCATATTGGGCAATCAAGGCAGTGAACATGGACTTGGACAAGGCAGGTCAGAAAAGGCTATTAGATTTGAATGAAATCGAGGAAATACGGACAATGGCCTACGACAATGCAAGAATATACAAGGAGAAAACAAAGAAGTGGCATGACAAGAAGTTGCTGCCGCGACAGTTCTGCCCAGGGCAGCTTGTGTTGTTGTTTAATTCGAGGTTGAAACTCTTTCCAGGGAAGCTCAAATCTAGATGGTCTGGACCATTCCAAGTAATTCAAGTTTTCCCCCATGGTGCCATTACAATTCAATCATTAAAAGACGGGCACCAATTCAAAGTCAATGGACAACGCCTCAAGCACTATCAAGGGACTGAAGCCCCAGGAATACAGGAAGTGGTTACTTTAGGTGATGCCCCACAAGGCATCCCTAATTTAACCTAATTCTTTTATTTTTATTTTCATTATTATTAATATTATTTATTAGGAATTAGATTTATTTTAATGATATTTTGTTTTTAATTTCAGTTTTTAGGAAATAAAGGAGGCAAGTGAGAAAGAAGAAGTGGCCCAAGCCCACCGCCCATCCATCAGCCCAAATAAAGTCCATTTATAATAACATGTCGTTTCGGCTGCCGGCGCAGACGGAGTTGACAGGCTGTCAACAGACGCACGGCAGACGAAGAATCGTGCGGCAGACGCAGCATTAATGTCCGTCAGACGTGTCAGACGCAACATTCAATCTGCCGCTCCGTTATTCTCGCCTGCCGTTGCGGCATTAAATGGGCAGCCCCCGACAGCTATATAAACCCCTTCTCCTTTTCATTTTTCCTCACTTCAGATTTTCTCTCTTGCTATTCTCTTCTAGTTTAATCTCTTTTCTTTCATTTTCAGCCCTTGCAACCAAACATGTCTTCACGACAAACCCGACAGAACGCTGCCGCCGCTTCCTCTTCCGCAGCAGCATCTCCGTTCGCCAACAAGGAACTTTGGGAGGAACGAAGTTTCATTTACAACAGAGATGCCCCTCTTTTTGGCCTCCGGCCGTTCATCATGAAAGCTATCACGGCGCAACTCTGGGAAGACTTTGCCGAGCAGCCGGCAGAGCTTAATGACACCCTGGTAAGGGAGTTCTATGCGGCGATCGAGAGCAAGACGGCAACATCTGTCACCATCAGAGGAGTGACAGTACCTTTTACCGCCAGCAGCATCAATCATGTCTTCGGCCTCTTCTTTGGCCCCAATGACGACGCTCATCAACAGTTTTGGGACTCCCTCGACGCTGCCGGCCACGATGCTCTCATGAGGGAATTGACAGAAAGGGGCACAACATGGAGCACCAGCAAAAAGAATCCCAACTCCGTCAACCGGGCACAGCTGCTCCCCGAGGCTAAACTATGGAATGCTTTTATTAAAAAGCGTATCCTGCCCTCATCCCATCACACGACAGTCAATAGGCAGCGGCTTGCCCTCATCCACTCTATCATGCATGACAGGCCGATCAACGTGGGCAGGTACATGCGAGAAAGCATTCTCGACTGTGCCTTCAGAACAGATTCACGACTATGCCTGCCCTTCACCATCACGGCCCTCTGCCGCTGCGCTGCCGTACCGGAGGACCCTTCAGACAAAATCAAGAAGGGCAGCGGCTGGATCGACAGCAACATCTCCAGCCTTATGGAGATCATCGTCGTAACGCCCCTCAACCCCTTCGATCCAAACGCCCCACCTGCTGAATCTGATGATGAACCTGCCACCGAGCCTGCCCCAGAAGCTGCGACCAACACCGCTCCGGCAGGTCAGAACGCCGACATCTTAGCTGCCATCTTGAGGATAGAGGAGCGGCAGATGGGGTTAATGACATTCATCCGCGACTTCTCCAACGCCACGGTAAACTTTATTACCAATACTTTGAATTTTTCGGATGTCTTTTTCCCTACCTTCCCCGCCCATTATTTCAATATCCCGTCCCCTACTCCCACACCACCTGTCTCTCCCCATGGAGAATCTGCCTCCTCCACACCTTCCCCGACGGCAGCCGGCAGCCCACCAGCAGACACCTCCCCTCGAGGAACAAAGCGCGCTGCCACTGACGACAGCCCCCTTGTCCGGAGGAACTTGGACAGCGCCTTCACACGGGTGAAGCGTATCAAGCATGTGGCCAACAAGAGGATGCTGTCCAAGGCCATCACGAGTAACAGCTGGGATAGCAGCGGCAGTTCTGATGTTCGACTAGTGGAGCCACCTGCCCTTCAACCTGCTGACGACCCTGTCCACCAACCGGAGGAGGAATCTGCACCTCAACAGGCCGAGGAACCTGTTGATCCACCTGCCCAGGAACCTGCCCAGCCACCTCCCCAACGCAGACGCTACCATCAGATCCGCGTCAGCAGCAGTGATGAGGACAGCACTTAAAATTTAAGTTTTTATTTCTTTTTCCTCTCTTATTTGCTGCCTGCCTTTATATATTTGTGATGTACTTTTCTTTTCTTTTTATGTTTTTCTTTAATTGTTTTTAGTGTCATCTTGCATTGAGGGCAATGCAACCCTCGAGTTTGGGGGTGGCAGCCCTCCATATTTAATGGAGTCCTTAGCACATCTTTTATTTAATTGTTATGTCTAATTAGTTTGTTAATTTTTTTAAGTTCTTTTAAAAAAAAATCGGAAAATCAGAAAATTTAAACTGTTGGCTTAAAACTGTGAAATTAACTTACCTGTCATGACGGCTCTGTCGTGGCAGCATCTTTAGGACAGGTTAAGGAAAAGTTTAGAGCCTTTCTATAGTTCTGAAAACTTAAACACTTTTGTGACTGTTATAATGCTTAGACTTCTTTTAGCCAAACTAGAATAGGAAGCTTAGAACTTGGATAGCCCCTAGAGGTGCCTAACACTGGCTCTAGGAAAGAAGTTTAGCAAAAAATCAAAAATAAACCTAGAGGTGCCCGAAACCGGCTCTAGGAAGCTAACTAGAGGTGCCCAAAACTGGCTCTAGAAAAACTTAGCTTGAAAATAGAAGAAAAAGCATGAAAATGTGCCTTCTAAAAGAAAGTAAACTTTGGCATAAAAATTCAAGTTAAGAAGTTGAATATTCTAATGAAACTAAGAGGGTCTTAGAATATAACTGTTCACAAGCATGCACACACTGCACAAGAGCTATAGGGAGATTCCGGACAGATCCTAACCCTTCCGACAGGTTGCTGCCGCCATAGAGAATGAGCGACGGGTAAGGGACAGTTCACTTTTTGAAAGCCAACACAAAAATTTTCATTTTTCTTTAGGTTTAATTGCTTGAGGGCAAGCAAAGACTTGAGTTTGGGGGTGTGTTGAGTGTGTAAAAGTTCTATTATTTACACCCTTTTAACCCATATTTCTGCTGCATTCAAGCATCATTGCATTGCATTTAGGATAGTTTTCAATTAAATATCACAATTATATAAAAGGCACGGATTCTACTAAAAGATGGTGTATTTTGCAGGTAGCTGCCTTGGTTGACGATGAAGGCAGGCGAAGGGCAGATAAGCAGGAAGGCGGAACTGAACAAGCAGTTGAAGGAGACGAACCTGTCATGGACCTGTCGTGACAGCATGATGACAGCAGATTCATGAAGAGGAAAAGTGAAGTGGACCTCGATAGATAGAGAAAAATCTGCTCGTCTGTCGTGTGGCAGCCAAATAATTTTCCAAGCCCCGGATCAAAAGATATGTCAAGCCAAAGCTCAAAAGAGAGGAAATCCCTAAAAGGAAGGAGGCGGCTAGAAAGTAGGATACTTTAGAGATTTAATCTTTATTAGAGTCTTACTTTTAATTAAAGTTGTAATCCTTGTTACCTTAGATAACTTGAGCCCAAAGCTTATATAAAGGGCATAGATTAAACCTAGGGCATAGCCGACTATCCCATAACCGAAACCAAAACCCTGCCGATTACCTGTCACCGATATGTTCTAAATTCCCCCTAGGGCTACGGGTTGTTTTGTAAAGTAGTTGCAAGGGTTGCTTTGTTTTAGGATTTTTCAAGTTCAATAAAATAAACTTCAAGTTCTTTTATCTTGGTTTTAATATCTTGCAAGAGCATCGGGAGAGCATTGTGAGGTTATCCATTTACTTAGCATCGGGAGAGTTAAGTATACGAAAGAGATAAAAGCGCGTTCTCTAGTTTATAGTTGAACCATCTCGTGCTTAGGGATAAGGCGAGGTTAAGTGGCTAAGGAAGAATTCATACACATCGGTGTTCATCCTTCGATTCACGCCGGGAGGTATCATCAAAGACGTGATCATCGACAGACTTGTGCCTAGGGATAGGGCAAGGCAGATCTGGGATTCTTGCCAAGCTTGAAGTACGGAGTTAGTGTTCGCTGCCGCGACAACTAACGGACAGACGCCGCGACAGGTGCTGTCGGCGACGGGTGCGACGACAGAACTGGAGATCCTAAGCAATTCAATACCTACACTACTGAGCAACTCAATACCAGCCCATTCTCTCTATCTTGATATCTCAATTCCTTTTATTTACGTTTTTACTTTATTATTCGTGACAATTCTCTCAAACTATTTCTTTTACTTCGTGCAGTGAAATTAGGTGAAGCTATTAGCCCAATCCCTGTGGAGACGATATCCGATACTTTGTATCACTTTACTACTTGCGTCGTGTATACTTGCACTACAATTGCGATAGACTATTTTACACGCAACATTAACCCTCCAACTTGAGGGGAGTGTTAAATGTAATTAGTTAGTTTGTTGTAAATATTAATTGCAAGTAGTTAGTTTGTTAGCTGAGTCATTTTATGTATAAATAGACAAGTGTAATGTAAATTAAATATATGAATGAGAAAATTCATTTTAACAGTAGGGGAGTGATAGCCAACACATGGACCTTCCAGTCGTTGATATTGGCTATAACATAGCAAATCATAAAGCATGCAGATGATCTCAACGAGGAATGCAGAAGAGAAGTCCAGTTCCACTTCCTTTTTAGCATTAATCTCGAAGGTAGGTAAGCACTCCAGTTTGTATCCAAAAGGATATATTCCTAATTTCACAATACCCATGTTCTCCAGGGCAACCCGAGAAATCTGAGAGCGATGCCTTCCTGCATGCTTCTTTTTTAAACCAGCTCAACTTCCATCCCCCGTATGATCTTTCAATTTTGTTCATGATAGGGGAGGATTCAATTTTTGATCCAGGGAAAAAAGGCAGTTCAATTGCTGCATCATTCGTGATTGCACCCCAATTTCCGGGACTTATTTGAACAACTCCCTCAAATATCTTTTCAAGAAGTTCTCTCCTTTTGATATTAGAGAAAGCTTCCTCACTATCACATCAACGTTTCATTTTCCTGTTAAAAGATATGTCCAAAACTAAAAAATGAATCATCAATGTTATCACTTATCTGACAAGAGATAACAGGCAATAAGCTGGCCATCAAATTCAAACTTGCAGCAGAGCCAATGTTGGTGAACATATTTGGTTTATCCCATGACAGATGCTACTAGGGGCACATCGGGGCAGGATGAAACCTCAAACAAGGCTTGGTATTGATCTAACACAATCCCTATAAAGTCGATATTAGAATCTCTAACATTAATGTGCTTCTTTCTTATTCAATTCATATTTTTCTTTGTCCGAGGATTCCTAGAGCCCACAGCAAGGTTGACCTCAGCTTTTGAAAATTGACCCTCAACACCAAACTGTTTTCTCAGAAACAAGCTAGTTAGTAATTTTTTGATTAATTTTTTCGGTAGCAAGTTGGAGAAGCCCGGGGCCAGGGTCCATAACGTGCAGCACGCTTGTACAACTTGTAATCAAACCAACATTCTCTCTCGGCATGCCCAAGGCGACCACACGCGTAGCAAAAATTTTGGGATCCTCTCGAATTTCAAAGAAACATTAATCGGTTCAAAACATTTCCTTTTAAGGTTGAACCCCGTTTTAAGAGGATCTTCAACTCTCATAGCAACCTTTAACCTTAGTTGGATGGAAATCATCTGCCCCCAAAGTATGCCCCCATTTGTGCCCCCACTTTAAAATAGTGGGTTTAGGGTTTATGTTTTGGGGTTTAAGGTTGGGGCTTAGGGTTTGGGTGTAGGGAATTAGGGGTAGGGTGTATTTTTTAGGGTTTAAGGTTTGGGGTTTAGGATATGAAAATTAGGGTTATGGGGCAAGATTTAATTTTTAAGTATTTTTAGGCAGGGGCATAGAAGGAGGCATGGTTAGGGGACAGGAGATTTTTACTCACCTTAGTTGGCCATCCATTTCACTTGATCTTTCCTAATATTGGATTTGATGTACTTAGGGAATATGCTACTAATCTTCTCCGCGTTTCTTTCCGTAATGAAAGATATAGGAAGATTATAAATATTTAGTGCAAAGGTGCAAGGAAATATTGTCAAATGTGAGTCTTATGCGTGCAAATATACACGGTTAGCAAGTAATACAACAGTTGGTTTCTAATGAGTAATATAATAAAAAAATAATAAAATATACATATTTACTATTTATCATATTACTAAAAGAATAAATAAAAATAACGTATCTGCTCATTCCGGCTCAAGTATCCGGTCAAAATCATGTTGATTTTCGGTTTGGATAGAATTTGAGTAAATTAAATTCAGGTTGTTTTCGGTTTGAGTTAATTTCGGTTTCGATTATGTTTGGCTCAGTAAATTTCAATTCATTTTGATTCGGGTTCAGGTTAAGTTTAGACCGCAATATTCAAGTCTATATCGAACCTCAGGTTAAATAAATCAATTTGTGTCTCGGGTCAAGTTTGTTAGATCTACGTTTTACACATCTCTAATTGTGGCCCCAATACTCAACTCTTACACCTAAATTCAGAGAAGACGTTAAACAAAAACAAATATTTCATTTTTTATCCATTCAACACATGGGATTATTATATTTATACAACAAAATAAT
This sequence comes from Hibiscus tridactylites, assembly GCA_958450335.1. Classification (NCBI taxonomy): domain Eukaryota; kingdom Viridiplantae; phylum Streptophyta; class Magnoliopsida; order Malvales; family Malvaceae; genus Hibiscus; species Hibiscus tridactylites. Next base: position 56,476,239 of record OY288267.1, on the reverse strand, counting down.
TAGATTATTTTAGCATTTAAATTTAGGCTTAAGGGTACCAAAAGCCATTAAACTTTTAAGAAAAAAATTAATTACACTCTTAAACTTGTTTTACACTCAATTGAGCCCTTAAACTTTAATTTATCATGCCACATTGTTTAAAGATACCACCTCATGATGACATGGCAAAAAATCATTTAATAAAAAATATGATAATATATAATTAATTCTGAAAATTTAAAACTTAAATTAATTATTTAGGTTTAACAATCTAAACTCTAGAAAATCATAACCCATTGATTTTAAATTCCCCAAAACAGATTCGTCGTTCCTTCCTCATATTGTTATCGTTCATTCATTTGCCGAAGTTCATCGATGTTCTTCTTTGATTCAACATCGAGTATATCATTCTTTGGTATAATCATTTCATCTTTAAGTTTTCCGTTTCTAATTAAATTCGCTCCAAGTTTTATGAGAATTTTTATGTTTTATTTTCATGGTTTTATTTTTGTTCTGATAGTATGTGTTTATTGACAGTAAAATATAGAACTATACACTTTGTCAATTTGTCAATGAATGCAGTGAGGTTTTAATATTCAAAGTGCGTGTTGTCAAAAGAAAATTAAAAATACAGTCAATTATTATTAAAAATGCTCACTTTGTCAATTATTTAGTATTCAAATATTAAAACCAAATGTTTATATTGTTTATATTATTTTAAGTTTACTCTAGCAAAATTAAGTGTTTATAACCCATGTACACGATAAACATGATCTCAATTGTAGTGTTTATATTGTTTTACGTTTTACTTTTTTAGAAAAAAAATAGACTCTCTTGTTATGAATATTTATCTATGTGGATGTCTATCATGATTAGAACTTTATCTAAGGAGTTTGATTTATTTATTATTAGGAATATTATCTCTATTAATTAGAGTTTAATGTATTATGTACTTCTTATGCCTATAAATAGATGATTCATTGAAGGCATTGTACACACAATTCTATATTTGAGAATAATACAAATCTCTCTCTTTCTCTCATATCTTTGTTCTTTGTTATTTTATTCACAACACGTTATCAGCACGACTCTAATCAACTGAGTTCTTCATTGTTTGAATCCAAAAGAAGTTATTGGAAAGAATTCGATTCTAGGATAAACAAAAGCTAAGTTTTTTTCTCTCTCTTCATTCTTTTAAATTACCGATTGTCTTTTTCTTTATATTTTAACTTAAATTTATTTATTTATTTATTTTGAAAAGTTTGGAAGTATGTTTGATTTTATTCGAACATTGGAAAGAGATAAATTTGTGGCTTCTCACAAACCAAAAGACGAATCGACAGAGACGAAGAGGTTGCGTTTGGTGTAAATTACGTGTGTTTTCTCTTGTTCCTAAAAGGGTTAATTAACGGTATGCTTATTCATACTTTTACTTATATGATTATATTTGATATTTTTCATATTATTATTTATGTCATTTTATTTGGTAAAAGTTAATATTTTAACCGTGTTTTGAGTTTTACATGATATGCTTAAATGGCTTGGAAAGAGATGTGATATAAAGAGACTATGAGAAGCTACCTCGGTCATATGCTATGTCTCCATTGTCCACGAGAGAAAAATCAATATCGGTAAATTTTGGTTTTATTTTTATTTTTATTCTTTATATTATTATTTTAAAGTGCGATAAATCATGATGATTTTGAATTTATAAGAAGATTATTATAAAGTCTATATTTGCTCGAAAGCAATATTTCTTCTTCCTCGAAATACTCGACCATAGACTTCTCTCAATTTCAAGTTACGAAAATTCGTCTTGATTCAAAAAGTTTTATGGGAGGCATTCCCTGAAGTGAATGCAAAGCATGATTTTTATTCCATGCGATTATTAATGATGGGGCATTCCCTGAAGTGAATGCAAGCATGATGTTTATTCCATGCGATTATTGGAACTGTTTCATTCCCTGAAATGAATGCAAACATGATAAATCATTATTCAATTAGAGACATAATTCCGATATAATCCAAGCATATTGGCTGGATATCCCGTTCTGCGAGGCTACTGGTCTCAAATGAGGTTTTTAAAAGGACCTTGTGGACATGTTTAAAAATGTCGCGTACGAGGATTAAATCTTTGTTCTTTGTGATAAGGATATGTGAAAAAGGTTTCAAAGGCCCACTGGCTCTACTCCATTCCCTGAAGTGAATGTGAGATTATATTATGGAAGGAATAAAAACCACATTAGAAGTTGTGGTCGTGGTCAAGGCTATGAATATAGACATGAAAAATATGGTCATTTTAAAAATACTTCTACCCACCGGTAGTGAGGTTATAAGGATGACAAGAGTGATAAAGATCATTCTATTGAAGTAAAACTCTTCTTATTACCAATGCGATGTTATAAACCATTGGTCTCGTACGTGTTGTACATTGAAAAATTAAGAATTATTGAATGATAAAGGAAAGAAAATAGAAGCAAATTTTGTTTGCGAAACATGAAGAAGATGATACTGGTCCAACTTTATTTGGACATTGTTGGTCCAACTCTTTTGGACGTTATTGATTTTCTTATAGCCTTCGAAAGGAATAAATCATCTTCTAATTATTCTCATAACTTTGAAGAGAATTATTTATTTATTTTTTATTTATTTTACTTTACGTTTATTTATTTTACACGCATTAATTATTTACGCTTTATATTTATATTTATATATTATGATATTTATTTATTTTGTTTAACATGATTGCTTGTCAAATACAATCTATGGTGACGATTTATGCTCAACATAAGCATAAGATATATTTTCCCATTTAAATGCAAGGGAATAATGTGAATACTATATCTCAAAGTACTGAAAATATTGATGCTCTAGAAGGGCAATAAATTCTTGAGAGAAGGCACATTATGAAAAGTGCAAAATTGCGAATATTGCAATAATTACCACTAATGGTAATAATATCATCACCACTATAAGTGGAAATTTTAAGAAAGCAATATGAGTTCGCAAACTATCCCTTTGAGAATTATAGATAACATATGTCATCAATTGGCATTTAAAATAAGCCAATATGGATATAAATTTTGGAAGCCAAAAAGTCAGTTGAAAGCTCTAGAAGAGCTATATATTGCTACCAAAAGAGAATTTCAATTGAAAGCTCTGAAAGAGCTAAATATATTCCTATTTAAAGGAACAATTTTGATGGTCGTACTAGACATGTACGAGTGAGACTGAATTATATGTTATGGTAAACAAGCAGTTTACAAATTCAGAGATAGATACACATATATATAGTTGGCATGATCGGTTAGACCATCCTGATCAATAATGGTGTAGAAATTATTGAGATTTACAAGCACATGTATTAAAAGAACCTGTAGTTCTTGTGGTGCTTATTCTCAAAGGAATGGATTAAATTCCACTTGTTAAAGAACGTGAAGTTCTTGTGTTACTTAAAGGAATTGATTAAATTCCACTTACTAAAAGAACCTGAAGTTCTTGTGTTGTTTGTTCTCAAAGGATATAGATGATCCCACTTACCAGAAGAATTAGAACTTAAAGTTCTTGTACTGAAGTTGAGACTGTATGTCTTGCATATCTGAACGAAATATGGGCTCATATATCCACAAGTTTTATATGATTTTAGTATATGCATATACATTGTTTTATCGACTTACAACCAGAAGTTTGTGAGATTGATTCTAAAAAGATTCAGATTATGCAGTTAGACTATTCGTCTTGAAAAGCTAGTGGGTTTATATTTTAGGCTATATTAGCTGTTACAAAGCCTATTGATTATGAAAAATATAGTTTAGAAAAATTTCAATTGGATGCCTCCTATTTAATAGCTAAACTATGAGAACAAAAGAGTTATTATTTATATGGTGTTTCCATATAGCAACGCTTATACGCATCAAGCCAACGAGTTATAATAAACTCCCCGTTATGATTGGTTTTTGGTCAGAAACCATACATTTCCCATTTTATGATTTTTGAATGTGCGATATGAATTGCTCTACCACAACGCACAAAATGGGTAAATAAAAAGGGTTGAGAATATATATTGAGTACGAGTCTCCTTTTATGTTTAAATTCTTAAACATTAATTGGAGAATCATTTATGACATGATTTTTCTCAACATCAGGGGGAGATAATAATCAGTTGGATATAGGAAAATGAATTAGCATTATCTAGATCCTCGTATATGAACTAGAAGTTCATAAGATAATTCATGTTATTACATGTCAACTGCCAGACATATTTACTGACCCAAAGAGAGTAATTAAGTATCATATACCAGCTGAAATGTTCTAAGTTTAAATTACATGTTAGAGCGAGAGAATATAAATCATGCCTGAAGCATGATAGTTGAAATGGTTCCAATGATCAAAATTCTCGTAAATAAAAAGTAATATGAGATGGTCATATATTGGAGGCAGGTGCTCCTGAAGAGACCCAAGACATAACAAATAATAAAACTCTAGAAGAGTTTCAGGTACCTGGAATAAAGATTGAAATCTTGAAGAGATCTCGATGAGTTATGTCAATACGAGAATGGAACCAGAAAATTGGAAAGTTGTCGACAACATTTTTACAAACAATTTTACATAAAATACTTCTATAGAAGTAAAGAAAGAAATCGAGGATCTTGTATAAAATCTATCCAGAAGTATAGATATTGAATTGGCCGATATTGAAAGACGCTTTGAACTTCTAAAATGGAAGTATTTGGACCAGCAGTCCAAACACCTAAAGGTGTAATGCAAGTGAGGCACAAATAAGTAGTCGTAAATACGACTTGAACTATGATTTATGAGAAGTTCTAATTACTTCATGGTGGATGCAATTACTTTGGCAGTTATGAAAAATTTTACATGCGTCTAATTATTTGTGGATCCATATTTATCATTGAAGGATTTAAAATGCTAGAAGCATTTGGAAATTTCCGAGGAAATTTATTTAGACATATCTCATGAATATTTTGGCGTATTTGGTATAATCGCCTTAGTGAATGCTATAAGATTGATCATATTTCCTTATGTATTTTATAAAGGAGTTTGGATCAAGATTCATTATATCATTAGCACTCCTGAAGAGCTTCAAATTGGAAACTCATGAAGAGTTTTCAAAGTATTTAATGAAAGTATTTGAGAAAAAGAATCTTGAGATGTGGTTTTGTCTCGACTTAAAGAACGAGCACTTAAATATACATTTTTGTCTATGAATGGACATAAGTTGAAAGAATCTTAAAGAAGATTCAATATGGATTGTTGGATGTGAATAAAGATAATTATATCTTTTCTTGGTTTTGAAGCACCATATATTAGTTGGTCAAGCAATATCCATGGATATACAAAGATCATTACATTTAGATCTTCAAACATTCGTTGATGCCTCCTCAAATGTCGTAGAAATAATTGTTATGCACGAGGCAAGCCAAAAATGTGTTTGGCTAAGACCATTGACCCAACATATCCAAAAGAAATGTGGATTTACTTTTACAAGATATGATAAAAGCTACCTTGTGTGAAGATAATGCAAGATGTATATCTCAGTTTGAAAGTGGATACATCATAGAACATATTACTCCAAAGTTTCATCCCTCACGATCTTTAGAAAAATAATATTCTAGATTTAATTATGAAGATTCAAAGATCTTCTGTGATGTTTTCACGAGGGGGAGTAAATACGTGTTGCACTCTTTTTCCCTTAACCAAGGTTTTGTCCCAATGGGTTTTCCTGGTAAGGTTTTTAATGAGGCAACATGTTATGCGTATTAAAGATGTGTGTACTCTTTTTCCTTCACTAATGAAATTTTTTCCCACTGGGTTTTTATCTTAGTAAGGTTTTAACGAGGCACATTATCTTCATAGACATCCAAGGGGGAGTGTTATGAATATTTATCTATGTGGATGTCTATCATGATTAGAACTTTATCTAAGGAGTTTGATTTATTTATTATTAGGAATATTATCTCTATTAATTAGAGTTTAATGTATTATGTACTTCTTATGCCTATAAATAGATGATTCATTGAAGGCATTGTACACACAATTCTATATTTGAGAATAATACAAATCTCTCTCTTTCTCTCATATCTTTGTTCTTCTATTCTTGTTCTTTATTCTTATTATTTTTCTTTGTTATTTTATTCACAACATCTCTGCCTTTTTTATTTTTTTGATTAGATTTGATTGTTTGTATTCATAAATAAATATTAAATGCATATATTTGTTAAAATTGTAGTGTTTATATATTCTATCTATTTACATTTTGGCACATTTACTGTATTTTAATTTAAAATCGTTTATCTTACACTTAATTACTATATTATATTCCATTCCTAAAACTAGTGGCATGTATACTCATAGTCTTTTTTTATCCTTTTTAAATAAGATTATCATATTTTGAGTTTTTCAATGAATAGTTGAATTAGTTTCTGGTAAGATGCATTTTCATTTATTAAATTGAAAACAAAGGTTTTTTTATTACAACCTTATGAAACTAGACGATTTTGTGACTTGATAACATAATTATTGTCATTAGCGTATACAAAACATTCCATGTTTGTTTTGTTTGATGTTGGGATAGGGTGTATGTTTCTATTATATATGTTTAAAGATTTACATTATGATTTTCTATTTTATTTGGATTGACTTTGATTGTGATAATTAATTTTGGTTCACGGAACTATTATCAATATTGATATATTGTAATTGTCCATTTTTTTGCAGTATGGCTGATGATCCAAAAGTTGTTTATGTGTTGTGTTATTTCTATGGTGGTATATTTGGGACCAATCCCAAGTTTGAATATGAAAATGGGATGGTTTAAAGATTTCATGTTGATCTCGACAGATTATGCTTATGGTAAATATTAGATTATGTAAAACTTTTGGGATATGATCATCACCCGTTTATTTACTATAGGGTTCCTGGGTTGGAATTCAATTGTGATGGCTCGGTGCTGATTCATAATAATGACATTGTACAGCAAGGGGTTATGTTAAGTGGATCGATTTAACCGATATGACCAAGAGGGGGTGAATTGTCACTTTAAAAATTGAAGGGAGCAAAAGGAACAATTAAAAATGAAGAACAAGGCACTTATAGTGATTCAAGCTTCTAAACAAGCTCTACATCCACCACCTTAGCTCCCACTAAGGATTTTCAACAAACTCTTCACTAATTTGTTCTTCCCCTTTTCTAGGCTAAGGAGGCAACATTTACAAAATCAATCTTTCTACCCAAAGATTGAATGGCAAGACTCTCAATTACAAAGAACAAAAGACAATTTGAAATGTATCTCTCACAAGACTAATATATTGCCCAATTACAAACCAACACTCCCCAAATTTTAAAGAAAGACACACAATTGAGAATTTTACAAGTTGGGTACACAATTTGACTCTAATAGGCTCAAGGGTTTGGAATAAATGCTTTGATGTTGCTTGAAGGTTCAATAGTTGTTGCTGAAGCTTTGGAGACTTGTTTTTATACCCTTGCATTGAATTCTAGCCGTTTGGGTGGTTGAGTTCATTAATCTAGCCGTTGGGCTGTATTTTCCCGCAATAAATGCTCCTCAACTTCACAACGTATCGGTACACTTCGTGACCGTATCAATACCTATCTCAAAGAAGAAAGAGTCGTTGTGACTGAAAAACAGAGCGTAACAATACGTGGGAAGGGCGTAGTGATACGGTATAAAGGGGCGTATCGATACGCAATATCGTATCGATACAGTTTTTGCTTACTGAAATCTTGAACTGTGTTTTGACAAAAAGTGTATCGGTACGCTATCTATGCGTATCGATACGGTTCAACGACTATTTAAAAGTTTAGGATTCCAATAACTGACAAGCCAACGTTCGAATATTAAATGTAAAGATTTTGTAAAGGTTAGCCAACTATATCGATACGGTGACATACCGTATCGGTATGCTACAGCATTAAAATATTTTACTTGGAAAACTGTATCGATATTGTCTCGATGAGTATCGATACGCTATAGCTTAAGTCTTACCCAAATGAATATCGTATCGATACGAGGTTTAACTGTATCGGTACGCTATGGTCGATTAAAATTCTAGTAACGAAAATCCGTATCGACCCGCTATAGGGTATCGATACGCCTGGGCGTTTTGTTCAAATTTGGCTTGAAAATACTTGAAAAGACTTAGTGAAAATTGAACCTTTTGATTTGTTTTGTCTTGAAATAGTACTTGGTTCAAAATGCTTGTCAATTAAGTGAGTTTTTGAAATACTTAAAAATTTATTGTATTTTTCAATTAAGTCCATAAAGTTATTTGTTATATCAAAATCAATTTAGGTTTCACAATCTCTCCCTTTTTGATATAACAAAACCAAGTATAAATTTTATGTTTTGAAAACTTTGAAAAGCTTACTCCCCCTTAATTAAATATAGGTTTTAAAAAAATTAGCTCTTACACTTCTCCCCTTTTTGTTAGATCAAAGATAATCAATGAATAAAATAGGGATAATGAGCACAATATAAAGCATAAATAAGCAACATAATAGCATTAAGCAAGAAATATTCAAAGCAAACAATAGTTCAAACATAATTCTAAACTTATATTTTAAAAACATAAAACAAAACATAGGTTCTTAAATATAAAACATAGGTGCATAAACTAGAAATCTAAATGATATGAGATGTTATGTAAAGCTACTCGTCCCCACCATCGTCTTCATCCTCGTCTTCCTCATCTTCATTACCATTACTTGGTTGAGGTTTCCGAGTGTGATTAAGCCAAGCACCATGGAAGGCAGTGAGAGAGACATCCATGGAATTTTGTTGAAGTCCAATGGCTTTGACTTGATACTCCAAGGATGTGAAGCGAGTATCAAGGTCCTCGACTCGATCCTCCAATGAAGTGAAGCGAGTATCAATGGCGGAAAATCTGGCATCCATGGTGTTGAATTTCTCATTAAGAAACGTCATCAGGGTATCTATGGAAGATTGAGCAATAGGAGCAACTTGTGGACCTTGTGGAGCCATCGGTTGATAATCTTGGCGAGGAGCTCGAGGAACACGAACCCATTCATTGTTGATGTATGCAAAGTGAGCACAGGTAAGGGAACACTCATCAATGGTTTGGCCAAGGGGTTCGGGATAGTCATGGGAAAAATCTATCCTAAGGGAATGAAACAAGTGACTCAAAGCCGTCAAATAGTAAAAGGATTTGACTTGGTCCGTGTGACGGTGTTAGACAAGATAGACAAGATTGGAAAACATAATTTGACAAAGATTTGGGCGCTTACCCTCACAAAAAGTCAACGCCAAAAATCATCCACTTGGCGAATAGTTGAAAATTTCCCACCCGAAGGACGAATAAACCAAGAAATAATGAGATGAAGTATACGGTCTTGGGCATTTAAAACAGAGACGAAACCAAGAGGACCATGACCCAAAGAGTTTTCATCATCAATCCCAATATTTTCAAAACCAAAGGCTTGGCAAAGAACGTTTTGATCAATTCGAAAAGTTGTGCCCATAAGATGAGATTCAATAGCAACAACATGTTCTCTATTATCATCATGAATACACTTGGCATTTGAAAAGAAGATTATAACAAGGTTTCAATATACAATCGGGTCTAGGCTCAAAAAGTTCATAAGTTTCCATCTTCGATAGAAACCAGGATATTCGAATTTAAAATGTTCAGAATTTAAAAATGGGATTGAGACAACACGTTCTTCCCTAAGAGTAAAACCTTGAAAAAGCTTATAACGGGTCCAATCGGTAGGATTAGGAAAGCTAAGTTGGATTATGTAAGGGAGGTTTGGTTTAGGATTACCCTCATTATCTTCGCTAGGATCGGAAGAGGTAGAGGCTAAATATCTTCTCGCTCTCTTTTTAGGTGCCATAATTCTGAAAACAACATCAAAATAATTCAAACATGTATGCAATTATCATCACATTCAATCCAAAGATAAATTCCAATAATTCAAGGTATTGATAAAACACTATATTTTATAGGTTAAAAATATATACAAGTATAAAAGAAAATTTTGGAGAAAAGAATTTTGAAAAATAGATTTGAAAAATATACGGTATAATTTTATATTCGAATAAAAAAATTTCAGATTTTAAAGATTTTTTTGCATAAACTTGAAAACTTATACTATGTGTATTTGTTTTTATAAAAAATCAATAGAAAACAACCAACAAAATTAAACGAAAATTAAAAAGAAAAGAAAAAAAGGGTTTATACCTTGATTTATAGAGAATGGATGAATGATGAGATGCAAATGCACCAAATTGATGGCAAAGCTTGGATTTGATGTGTTGATGAAAAACCATCAATTGATTTTAGGTTTGATGTGAGGAATTAGAGAGATTGAGGGGGGTTTATAGTGATTTGCGGCTAGGGTTTTGAGAGAAAAAGAAGGGAAGTTTTAATTAAAAGTGATTTCTCATTAAACCCCGAATTTAAGTTTCCGTCGATACTGTATCGGTACGCTTCAAAAGTGTATTGATACGCCTTGTCATAATTTTAAATTAATTTTTAATATCGTATCAATACGCGTGACCGTTTTGATACAGTTTGCACTGTATCACTTCCCATTGACAAACCCGTATCAATACGCATATAGCTGTATCGATACGCCATTGCCAGAAAATGCATTTTGGACAGTTTTAAGTCCAAAAATTCAACTTTGAACGACCCAAAATGCATGTGAATGATATATGAGCAAGATTTAAGGACTAAAAATGATGCATACTCCCCCTAACAACAAGAATAGATGCAAAAGGAGGCAAATCAACACAAGCATAAGCATCAAATAATTTCAAGCATATTTTTAACCATTTGGGACCTAAAAGGGTCAAGGAAGGCTGGTTAAATCTAACTCTCTCCTAAGGGTCCAAAAATGCTCTTTATTTAAAGGTTTGATGAATATATCCGCTAATTGGTTCAAGGTATCAACATATTCTAGAACTACATCTTTTTTCAAGACATGATCTCTAATGAATTGATGTCTAATTTCTATATGTTTGGTTCTAGAGTGTTGGATGAGATTCTTAGTGAGACAAATGGCACTAGTGTTGTCACACTTAAGGGGTATGATATCTACTAAAACGCCATAATCTAAAAGTTGTTGCTTCATCCAAAGAACTTGAGCACAACAACTTCTTAAGGATATGTACTCAGTTTTGGTGGTAGATAAGGCTACGCTATTTTGTTTCTTAAAGAACCAAGATACGAGCATACTACCTAAAAATTGACATGTTCCGAAGGTATTTTTCCTATCTATCTTACATCCCCTATAATCCGCATCGGAGAAGGCATGAAGGTCAAAGGAAGAGTCTCTAGGATACCAAAGACTTAAACAAGGTGTATCTCTAAGGTATCTAAAGATTCTCTTAATAGCAACTAGGTGTGATTCTCTAGGACTAGCTTGAAACCTAGCACACAAGCAAACACTAAACATAATATTGGATCTACTTGCGGTAAGGTAAATCAAAGATCCAATCATGGAACGATAAAGCTTAGAATCAACACACTTACCTCCTTCATACTTGTCAAGCTTAATTAATGAGCTCATAGGAGTAGCTTGAGGCTTCACATTCTCCAAGCCAAACTTCTTGAGCATATCCTTGATGTATTTAGCTTGATTAATGAATGTGTCTGTAACACCCCGGTTTTGGGCTTGGAAGTCTTGGGCGTTGACCGGTTGGTCAAAGTGCTGTTCGAATCGTAAGAGGTTAAATTAGGAAAGCCTAGTTCGGGTTGCATTAAAAATATGGAAAAATGTTCTAAAATCATCTTTTATTATAATTAAGTGAACTGTGAAATCAATTTTGGAAAATGAGTTTCGGAAGTGTGACATTTTGGCTAGTGACCAAAATGTAATTTTTGAAAGTTTGGTGGCTATTTTATAAAGGGTTGAAACTTTGAATCTTTAAGGAGCTATTTACCCAAAGGGAGTTTCTCCAGATTTTTCTAAGATATTTTAACACATAATTCTGATTTTAAAAGAATCAAAAGGAGGGAAAATCTATTTTTAGCTATTTTCTCATTTAACTACCTATTTTCTTCCTATCTTTTTCTCTCAACCCAAACACTCAATTTCCAGAGATCTTATTCTGATTTTCTCACCTAAAAACCTTCTTTCAACTCTCAATTGATTGCAAATCATTGTGTCTTCAAATCCTCTTCAATTGCTTCAAGATTTATCAAGCTTTTCTATTCCAAAAAGAGGAGAAACTCAAGTTTGGAGGTAAGAACGTCCTTCTCCTCTGAACTTCAAGTTCTTTAATGAAATTCCTAAAGTTTTCAATCCTAATTTGATAATTGATTAAAGGTTTTAAGGTTGATTTATGGATCTTGGCTAATTATGCAAGATCTTGATGATTTCACTTGATTTTCGTTTGATCTGTTAAATCTGTGTTTTGAGAAGTGTTTTTGATGTTAAATGATCATTAAATTGATGTGGAAATGAGTCTTGATTGATGCAATCCCGGATAGGTTGAGTTTCCTAATTTTAGCTTGTGTTTTAAGGTAGCTTTTGTGGTGATCTTGTGGATCTGGTGTTGCTGGAGGTATAAGGATGTTTATAGGTTGTTTTTAGATGTGTGTTGATGTTGATGGAAGTGAGGTTTTGCTGGTTTGTGGCTGGGCTTTGTTTAGAAGTGTTTCGGATGCATTTTCGGTTGTGTTTGGTGGCCGAAAATGGAGGTTTAGTGAGAGCAGCGAGTTTAGATGCTTTCATTGAAGCAATTAATGCATGATGATGCATTAATCCTCTGCTTTAATGTGTTGAAACAGGGGAGGCATCCTTGGATCCAAGAATTGTTGATCCGGAGGCTTGATTTGGTGCTTTGGCTTGAAGCAAAGTGGAAACAGGTGAGTGGATTTGTGAAAATGGTTTTCGGCTTTGAAACCAAGGTTTTGGGAGCTTAGTTTAAGTCTAAACAACTTTGCTAAGCTCAAGTGTAAGTTTTCGGATTACTCTCTTAAGTGGTGGCCATGTTTTGGTGCAATGTAAAATGATGATTTTGCATGTTTGGTTTACTGTTTTTGAAAGCATGTTTAAGCATGATAATTGCTGATGTTTTAGCATGATTTATGCTGATGTTTAAAGCCATGTGTTGAAGGTGACTCTAAGTAAGAGTACCTTGTTTTCTTTTATGCATTGTTAAATGATGATTTAATGCTTTGAAATGCATGATGAAATGGCTTGGTTTAAATGCTTTAAAACAGTGGATTACATGATGTATAAAGTGTGTATTGGCAAGTGATGGTTTGTAAAAGTGAAGGTCACTAAGGTGGTTAAAAGTCCTTGAGTGAGCCTTGTTATCTAAGATCATCAAGGTGGTTAAAAGTCCTTGGATGAATCTTGTTGCGGACTCTAAGGTGTTTAAAAGTCCTTGGGGTAATTCAAGCTACGGACACAAAGGTGGTTAAAAGTCCTTGTGTGGTCCTTTCATGGTGTTTAAAAGTCCATGGCCAAGGTGTTTAAAAGTCCTTGGGGAAAGTTGTTGAACTTGATTTCATAAATGAAATGTTTCACTTGAGCCAATATGACATGTATAGTACATTGAGATGCATGAGATGCATGTTTAAATGTTTATGTTGAAGCATGAGATGCTTGTTTAAATGAAATGTGGAAGCATGATATTGCTTGATTTAAAGTATGCTTTGAGCATGTGTAAAGGTTGTTTACAAGCATGATTTACAAATGGTTTTAATTGCATTATTGAATGGTTTTTAAAGAGCACTCCTCACTAAGCTTTGGCTTACGCTCTCTCGTTTTCTTGATTCAATAATGCAGAGCATTAGAGTACTTTGAGGGCAGCAAGAGGAGGCAAGCAAACAAGTGCAAGTAAAGCTCAATGTATGGAAGGTTTTGTTAAACATTTAGCTTTTGTATGTTTTGGCAATGGGGGGACCAATGTATATGTTTTGGGAGGTGTTTAAGACTCCCTAAGTATGTTTAATGTTGATGATGTTGCTGGTTTTTGGGTTTGAACCTTATATGCTTGTTTTGCAAGTTGTTGCTTGAGTGGATAGCTTGCGTAGGAAGCATGACCATTGAATTGGGGCTTTTTGCATGTGATGTTATTTTGTTGATTTGATGATCCTTATATGCCTAAAATATGTTTAATTGCATGCTGGTAAAGTTTGGTGATGTTTGGAGCATGTTTGAGTGTCCAATTGCATGATTAGATATGCTTGTTTGCTGAATTTTGTGCAGGCGTTTCGGAACAGGGGTGTACCGTTTCGGAACGGGTGCCTTACATGAACCCAGGCGTCCGAAACGGTATACACCGTTTCGAAACGGTTTGGCCTCTACCGAAGCCACGTTCCGGAACCCGTTTCGGAACGGCCCGTGTTTCGGAACAGGGCTAGCCTGTTTCGGAACGGTCGACCGTTAGAGGGCTGACATGGTAGTTATATGTTTTGAAATGTTTGCATTTTGGTCCTGAATCTTGTATGATCAATTGCATGAGCTGTGGATGTCCTTTTGAGCTGAAATTTCACAGAGAAGCATGAAACCTGACTAATTTCAAGATGGTAACTTTAATTTGGGATAAATCCCTTAATTTATCAGAATTTACAATTTGGTCCCTAAAGTTGTAATTTGTTCAATTGGGTCCCTGTTTGATCTCTGATGTTTGTGATCTTTTAATATGTTGTTTGTATGATCACAATTAAGGTTAATGTGCATCTAGACAAGATTAAAAAGAAAAAAAAAGGGTCGTTAATCAAGGTTGACTTTCGGGTTGACTTTGGTTTTCCCCGTGTGACTTTCTTAATTCGGGTCAACCGTCTAGACCGGGTTAAGGGGGTTACATTTGGTGGTATCAGAGCTGAGTTCTCGAGTAATTGGGAATGTGTGTATGCATGATTGAAGCATGGTTTGGTTTGTATGCTTGTTGAGTGAAAGCATGTTCAGTGATTTGTGATGATGATGTGTATGTGATGCATGTTGTGATGATGCATGATGAGGGTACCCATTGCCAAACAAAAGCTAAAGAGATAATGTTGTTTTTGAAGGAAATTGAGCTTGAATACTTGGAATTTGCTTACCTTGCTGGTCCTGACTTGTTTTATTTTGTATTGTTATGCATGGTAATAGTATGGCACCACGTAGAGAGTTAAGGAGTAGCGCGAGAGCTACGACCCCGGAGGGGAATGTGAATGATGAGCACACTGGTAGTGCTGTGATACCTCCTCCTCCACCTGGTGGTGGTGGTGCGGAGAGGGGAAGAGCTGGAGCTGAGGCAGCTGGTGCTAGAGCTGCAGGGCCTGAGGTTGGTCAGGGGCAAGCGATGCCTGACATGTCTGTGCTGGTACAAGCTATTGCGGGTGCGTTTCGAGCAGCAGTAGCTGGAGCTCAAGGAGCTGGGCATCAGGGAGATGCTGGTGCTAGACTACCCTTGGAACGTTTGCGCAGTCTTGGAGGGACTGAGTTTAGGGGTATGACAGCTGAGAGGTCAGAAGCATGGTTGGAGAGTACCAAGCGTGTCTTGGGACAGATGAGTTGCACTGATGTGCAAAAGCTGGGATGTGTGGTGTCACTGCTGCAAGGTGATGCTTATACGTGGTGGACGACCACAATCTCTGGGATGGCTGATGCTGATGTTACTTGGACGTTCTTTTAGCATGCGTTCAAGAGGAGATATCTGGGAGTTAGATATCTGGATGAGAAGAAGCGTGAATTCATGTCTCTGACCCAAGGGAGCATGAGTGTGGCTGAGTATGAGGTACAGTTTGTACGTCTTAGCCAGTATGCACCGGAGCTGATACCTGATGAGCGCGAGAGGTGCGAAAGGTTCCGTTATGGCTTGGTGACGGAAGTTAAGACCTATATGTTGGCTGCGGAGTACAATGATTTCGATGTGTTGGTTAGTCGGTCCAAGGACATTGAGATGAATCTGAGTTTGTCTGCTAAAGGTGCTGGAGCTAGTTTTGGGAAGAGGGCTACTGAGTATAGTTCCGGTGGTCGGAACAAGAGAGGGCGTGATCAGAGGTTTCAGTCCTCGTCTAAGAGAGGTGGAGGTGCACCTGCTAGGGGTGGCAATGCTAGAGCTGACCCTAGTGCTTGTTGGATTTGCGGATCCCGTGGTCACTTGAGGCGTGACTGTCCTCGTGCTGGGAGGGAGGTGCAAGCTCCTGTGATGGCAGCTGGTTATGAGTGCTGGAACTGTGGTTCAGCTGATCATTTGAGACGCGATTGTCCGAGGATGGCTGGTGGTCAAGAGCGTGCTCCTGTTGTTGCAGCACCGCAGAGAGGTCGTGGGCGCGGCCGTGGTAATTTTCAGAGGCGAGAGGAAGGTGGAAGCGGTGTAGCTCATGTTGTGGCTATTCAACCTGAGGGTGGAGGCCAAGCGAGGGTGTATGCTCAGCGCGAAGGAAGGAATGATGCTGATGTGATTGCAGGTACCTTTACTTTGCAATCCTTGTCATTGCTTTCTTTGATTGATTCTGGATCTACGCATTCATACATTCTTCGTGAGCATGCTGAGTTGCTTGGTTTGCCTGTTGAGTCTTTGGATGTTGGTGTTAGAGTCACTAGTTCTTTTGGTGAAACTGTTGTGACTCGTAAGCTTTATAGAAGGTGTCCTTTGGTTGTTCAAGAGCATGTCTTTCATGTTGATCTTATGGAGTTGCCCTTTTATGGTTTTGATGTGATCCTTGGTATGGATTGGTTGCTGAGCATCGTGCTGTTGTGGATTGTGAGAATAAGCGGGTTTCGCTTAAGTTTACGGATGATTATGAAGTGGTGGTGGTTGGTGAGAATGTGAAGTTTCTTGCCAATGTTGTTTCTACCTTAGAGGCGAGCAGGATGCTGAGGCAAGGTTGTGAAGCTTTTCTAGCTTTTGTGATGAATCCTAGTTCGAAGGAGCTGAGGGTGCAGGATATCAGGGTTGTGAAGGAGTTTCCTGATGTTTTTCCTGAGGAGTTGCCTGGTTTACCTCCTAATCGCGAGGTGGAGTTTGGTATTGAGCTGTATGAGAATACCACTCCTGTGTCCATTACTCCCTATAGAATGGCACCTAAAGAGCTGAAGGAGCTGAAGACGCAGTTGCAAGAGTTGCTTGATCGTGGTTTCATCCGGCCGAGTGTTTCGCCTTGGGGTGCTCCTGTCTTGTTTGTAAAGAAGAAAGATGGCACGATGAGGATGTGCATTGATTACCGTCAGCTGAACAAGTTGACTATCAAGAATCGGTATCCTTTGCCGAGGATTGATGATCTCTTTGATCAATTTCGGGGAGCTGCTGTGTTCTCTAAGATTGACTTGAGGTCAGGGTATTATCAGTTGAAGGTGAAGGATGTGGATGTGCCTAAGACAGCTTTCAGGACAAGGTATGGGCATTATGAGTTCCTTGTGATGCCGTTTGGTCTGACAAATGCTCCTGCTGCTTTCATGGACATGATGAATCGTGTTTTTCATGAATACCTCGACAAGTTCGTTGTGGTATTCATTGATGATATCCTTGTGTACTCGCGTACTGAGGAAGAGCACGAAGAGCATTTGAGGATTGTGTTGCAAGCTTTGTTGGAGAATCAGCTTTATGCTAAGCTGAGCAAGTGTGAGTTCTGGCTTAGAGAGGTGGTTTTCCTTGGACATGTGGTCTCAGCTGAGGGGATTCGTGTTGATCCTCAGAAGATTGAAGCAGTGATGAACTGGAAAGTTCCTAAGTCTGTTCAGGAGGTTCGTAGTTTCCTTGGTTTGGCAGGATACTACCGAAGGTTTGTGGATGGTTTTTCCAAGATTGCTGCTCCTTTGACGAAGTTGCTGCAGAAAGATGTTAAGTATGAGTGGACAGAAGCGAGGCAGCAAGCTTTTGAGAAGCTGAAGATGGCTTTGACTCAAGCTCCTATCTTGATTCAGCCTGAATCAGGGAAAGAGTTTGTAGTCTACAGTGATGCATCCTATGTTGGTTTGGGGTGTGTGCTGATGCAAGAGGGTAAGGTTGTGGCTTATGCGTCGCGGCAGTTGAAAGTGCATGAGCGCAATTATCCTACGCATGATATTGAGCTGGCTGCAGTGGTCTTTGCTCTGAAGATCTGGAGACATTATCTGTATGGTGAGAAGTGTACTGTGTACACGGATCACATGAGTTTGAGGTATCTGATGTCTCAGAAAGAGTTGAATCTCAGGCAGCGACGTTGGTTGGAGTTGCTCAAGGATTATGATCTGACGATAGAGTATCACCCTGGAAAGGCTAATGTTGTTGCGGATGCCTTGAGTAGAAAGGTAGCTGTTGAGCTGAGAGCTATGTTTGCTAGCTTGAGCATATCGCAGGATGGTGGTCTTGTTGCTGAGTTGCAAGTGAAACCTTCGTTGGTTCAGTTGATCAAGGATAAGCAGTTGTTGGATGATTCCTTGGTGTCTCATGTTCAGGATATCGCGGAGGGTAGGCCTTCGGATTTCTGTTTTAATGAGGATGGAGTGTTGTGTTATGGTAGTCGGATAGTAGTGCCTGCTGATGCTGAGTTGAGGCGTGCTATTCTAGCTGAAGGTCATAGTAGTCCTTTTGCTATGCATCCTGGTAGTACAAAGATGTATCGCGATCTTCGTGACGAGTACTATTGGGTAGGTTTGAAGAAGGATGTGGCAGAGTTCGTAAGCAAGTGTTTGGTGTGTCAGCGAGTTAAGGCTGAACATCAGGTTCCTTCTGGTTTGTTGCAACCGTTGAAAATCCCTGAATGGAAGTGGGAGAGGGTTACCATGGATTTTGTATCTGGTTTGCCTTTGTCTCCGTCGAAGAAGAATTCTGTTTGGGTGATTGTGGATCGCCTGACGAAGTGTGCACATTTCTTGCCTGTGCATACTACGTTCTCTTTGGATAAGCTGGCAGAGCTGTACATTGCTGAGGTTGTGAGGTTGCATGGTGTGCCTAAGTCGATCGTGTCGGATAGGGATCCGAGGTTCACATCGCGTTTTTGGCAGTGTTTGCATCAAGCTCTGGGTACAAGGTTGCATTTCAGTACATCCTATCATCCTCAGTCGGATGGCCAGTCTGAGCGAGTTATTCAGATTTTGGAGGATATGTTGAGATGCTGCGTGATAGAGTTCCAAGGTTCTTGGGAGAAGCATCTGCCTTTGGTTGAGTTCGCCTACAACAACAGTTTTCAGGCGAGTATACAGATGGCACCTTTTGAGGCTCTGTATGGGAGGAAGTGTAGGACTCCTCTGTGTTGGGCTGAAACTGGTCAAAAGTTGGTTTCGATGCCTGCTTTGTTGAAAGGGACTACCGAGAAGGTGAAGCTCATATGTGAGTGGTTGAAGGCTGCTTCTGATCGGCAGAAGTCTTACGCGGATTTGAAGCGTAAGGAGATAGAGTTTGCGGTGGGTGATCGCGTGTTCTTGAAGGTTTCGCCTTGGAAGAAGGTGATGAGGTTTGGTCGGAAGGGTAAGTTGAGCCCTAGATACATTGGACCGTATGAGGTTGTTGAGCGTGTGGGTCCTGTTGCATATCGGTTGAGGTTACCTCAGGAGCTAGAGAAGATTCATGATGTGTTCCATGTTTCTATGCTCCGGAAGTATAGATCTGATCCTTCGCATGTGTTGCCTGTGGAGGAAGTGGAATTGAATCCGGATTTGACCTATGATGAGGAACCGGTGAAGGTTCTGGATTCAGATAGCAAAGTTCTTCATGGCAAGACCATTGAGTTGGTGAAGGTGCTGTGGAAGCATCGCGGTGTTGAGGAAGCCACGTGGGAGCGGAAGGAAGATATGCTGAAGCAGTTTCCTTATCTCTTTCCTTCAGGTAAATTTCGAGGACGAAATTTCTTAAGGGGGGGAGAGTTGTAACACCCCGGTTTTGGGCTTGGAAGTCTTGGGCGTTGACCGGTTGGTCAAAGTGCTGTTCGAATCGTAAGAGGTTAAATTAGGAAAGCCTAGTTCGGGTTGCATTAAAAATATGGAAAAATGTTCTAAAATCATCTTTTATTATAATTAAGTGAACTGTGAAATCAATTTTGGAAAATGAGTTTCGGAAGTGTGACATTTTGGCTAGTGACCAAAATGTAATTTTTGAAAGTTTGGTGGCTATTTTATAAAGGGTTGAAACTTTGAATCTTTAAGGAGCTATTTACCCAAAGGGAGTTTCTCCAGATTTTTCTAAGATATTTTAACACATAATTCTGATTTTAAAAGAATCAAAAGGAGGGAAAATCTATTTTTAGCTATTTTCTCATTTAACTACCTATTTTCTTCCTATCTTTTTCTCTCAACCCAAACACTCAATTTCCAGAGATCTTATTCTGATTTTCTCACCTAAAAACCTTCTTTCAACTCTCAATTGATTGCAAATCATTGTGTCTTCAAATCCTCTTCAATTGCTTCAAGATTTATCAAGCTTTTCTATTCCAAAAAGAGGAGAAACTCAAGTTTGGAGGTAAGAACGTCCTTCTCCTCTGAACTTCAAGTTCTTTAATGAAATTCCTAAAGTTTTCAATCCTAATTTGATAATTGATTAAAGGTTTTAAGGTTGATTTATGGATCTTGGCTAATTATGCAAGATCTTGATGATTTCACTTGATTTTCGTTTGATCTGTTAAATCTGTGTTTTGAGAAGTGTTTTTGATGTTAAATGATCATTAAATTGATGTGGAAATGAGTCTTGATTGATGCAATCCCGGATAGGTTGAGTTTCCTAATTTTAGCTTGTGTTTTAAGGTAGCTTTTGTGGTGATCTTGTGGATCTGGTGTTGCTGGAGGTATAAGGATGTTTATAGGTTGTTTTTAGATGTGTGTTGATGTTGATGGAAGTTAGGTTTTGCTGGTTTGTGGCTGGGCTTTGTTTAGAAGTGTTTCGGATGCATTTTCGGTTGTGTTTGGTGGCCGAAAATGGAGGTTTAGTGAGAGCAGCGAGTTTAGATGCTTTCATTGAAGCAATTAATGCATGATGATGCATTAATCCTCTGCTTTAATGTGTTGAAACAGGGGAGGCATCCTTGGATCCAAGAATTGTTGATCCGGAGGCTTGATTTGGTGCTTTGGCTTGAAGCAAAGTGGAAATCGGTGAGTGGATTTGTGAAAATGGTTTTCGGCTTTGAAACCAAGGTTTTGGGAGCTTAGTTTAAGTCTAAACAACTTTGCTAAGCTCAAGTGTAAGTTTTCGGATTACTCTCTTAAGTGGTGGCCATGTTTTGGTGCAATGTAAAATGATGATTTTGCATGTTTGGTTTACTGTTTTTGAAAGCATGTTTAAGCATGATAATTGCTGATGTTTTAGCATGATTTATGCTGATGTTTAAAGCCATGTGTTGAAGGTGACTCTAAGTAAGAGTACCTTGTTTTTTTTTATGCATTGTTAAATGATGATTTAATGCTTTGAAATGCATGATGAAATGGCTTGGTTTAAATGCTTTAAAACAGTGGATTACATGATGTATAAAGTGTGTATTGGCAAGTGATGGTTTGTAAAAGTGAAGGTCACTAAGGTGGTTAAAAGTCCTTGAGTGAGCCTTGTTATCTAAGATCATCAAGGTGGTTAAAAGTCCTTGGATGAATCTTGTTGCGGACTCTAAGGTGTTTAAAAGTCCTTGGGGTAATTCAAGCTACGGACACAAAGGTGGTTAAAAGTCCTTGTGTGGTCCTTTCATGGTGTTTAAAAGTCCATGGCCAAGGTGTTTAAAAGTCCTTGGGGCCAAGGTGTTTAAAAGTCCTTGGGGAAAGTTGTTGAACTTGATTTCATAAATGAAATGTTTCACTTGAGCCAATATGACATGTATAGTACATTGAGATGCATGAGATGCATGTTTAAATGTTTATGTTGAAGCATGAGATGCTTGTTTAAATGAAATGTGGAAGCATGATATTGCTTGATTTAAAGTATGCTTTGAGCATGTGTAAAGGTTGTTTACAAGCATGATTTACAAATGGTTTTAATTGCATTATTGAATGGTTTTTAAAGAGCACTCCTCACTAAGCTTTGGCTTACGCTCTCTCGTTTTCTTGATTCAATAATGCAGAGCATTAGAGTACTTTGAGGGCAGCAAGAGGAGGCAAGCAAACAAGTGCAAGTAAAGCTCAATGTATGGAAGGTTTTGTTAAACATTTAACTTTTGTATGTTTTGGCAATGGGGGACCAATGTATATGTTTTGGGAGGTGTTTAAGACTCCCTAAGTATGTTTAATGTTGATGATGTTGCTGGTTTTTGGGTTTGAACCTTATATGCTTGTTTTGCAAGTTGTTGCTTGAGTGGATAGCTTGCGTAGGAAGCATGACCATTGAATTGGGGCTTTTTGCATGTGATGTTATTTTGTTGATTTGATGATGCTTATATGCCTAAAATATGTTTAATTGCATGCTGGTAAAGTTTGGTGATGTTTGGAGCATGTTTGAGTGTCCAATTGCATGATTAGATATGCTTGTTTGCTGAATTTTGTGCAGGCGTTTCGGAACAGGGGTGTACCGTTTCGGAACGGGTGCCTTACATGAACCCAGGCGTCCGAAACGGTATACACCGTTTCGAAACGGTTTGGCCTCTGCCGAAGCCACGTTCCGGAACCCGTTTCGGAACGGCCCGTGTTTCGGAACAGGGCTAGCCTGTTTCGGAACGGTCGACCGTTAGAGGGCTGACATGGTAGTTATATGTTTTGAAATGTTTGCATTTTGGTCCTGAATCTTGTATGATCAATTGCATGAGCTGTGGATGTCCTTTTGAGCTGAAATTTCACAGAGAAGCATGAAACCTGACTAATTTCAAGATGGTAACTTTAATTTGGGATAAATCCCTTAATTTATCAGAATTTACAATTTGGTCCCTAAAGTTGTAATTTGTTCAATTGGGTCCCTGTTTGATCTCTGATGTTTGTGATCTTTTAATATGTTGTTTGTATGATCACAATTAAGGTTAATGTGCATCTAGACAAGATTAAAAAGAAAAAAAAAGGGTCGTTAATCAAGGTTGACTTTCGGGTTGACTTTGGTTTTCCCCGTGTGACTTTCTTAATTCGGGTCAACCGTCTAGACCGGGTTAAGGGGGTTACAGTGTCATCTTTCCTTTGCTTGATTTGGAGTCCTAAGAAAAATGAGAGCTCTCCCATCATGCTCATCTCAAATTCACCTTGCATTAGCTTAAAAAATTCTTGGCAATAAAATTCATTAGTATAACCAAAAATAATATCATCAACATATATTTGAACTACTAAGATGACATTGCCATATCTTTTAATGAAAAGTGTAGTACCCACCTTGCCTTTTCAATTAAAAAGTTTGAAAGTCTTTCATACCAAGCTCTAGGAGCTTGTTTCAAACCATATAAAGCTTTTGTTAGTTTAAAAACATGGTTTGGAAAATTTTGATCTTCAAAACTGGGTGGTTGTTCTACATACACTTCTTCATTTATAAAACCATTTAGAAAAGCACTTTTCACATCCATTTGAAAGAGCTTGAAATCATGATAGCATGCAAATGCAAGAAGCATCCTAATAGCTTCCATTCTAGCTATAGGTACACATGTTTCATCAAAATCAATTCCCTCTTCTTGAGTATAATTTTGAGCAACAAGCCTAGCCTTGTTCCTCACTATGTTACCACTCTTATCTAGTTTGTTTCTAAATACCCACTTAGTTCCTATAGTAGATTGATTACTAGGTCTATCAACTAATGCTCATACTTTACTTCTCTAAAATTGATTAAGTTCCTCTTGTATAGCCAATATCCAAAAATCATCTTTTAATGCTTCTTTGATATTTTTAGGCTCTATGCATGAGATAAATGCAACATGATTCATAAGTTTGAGAGAGGATCTAGTAGTTACCCACTTGGATGGATCACCCAAGATTTCACCACCTTTGACATAGTTGAACTCCCTTGGGTATGTCACCTCCTTTTCCTTAAGAGCCAAGTCCTTCAATGCTTCAAGAGGTGGATCTTGTGCTTCCTCTTCTTTAGTTAGAATCTCATCTACCTTTGATGTTTGTCCTCCATCAATGGCTTCAATGATCCCTACATCATCATCATCACAAGACTCCTTCCTCGGAAGGAGGTTATCATCGAATACAAAATGTATAGACTCTTCAACAACCAAAGTTCTTTTATTAAATACTCGATAGGCTTTAGAGTTTAAGGAATAACCCAAAAATATTGCTTCATCACTTTTAGCATCAAATTTACCTAAGTTGTCTTTTCTAGTGTTTTAAACAAAACATTTACAACCAAAATGGTGAAAATAGCTAATGTTAGGCTTTTTGGATTTTAAAATCTCATAAGTTGTTTTCTTTAAAATATGCCTAATCATTACTCTATTAATAATATAACAAGCCATGTTAGTGGCTTCCACCCAAAAATACTTAGGTAAATTGTTTTCACAAAGTATTGTCCTAGCCATCTCTTCTAATGTTGTATTTTTCCTCTCAACTACCCTATTTTACTGAGGAGTGCGAGGAGCCGAAAAATATGGCTAATATCATTTTCATTACAAAAATCTTCAAAACCCATATTTTGAAATTCGGTTCCATGATCACTTCTAATATGTGAGAGTTTAAGATCAATATCATTTTGGGTAATTTTTGTAAATGTGATAAAATTTTCTAAAGCCTCATCCTTAGTACTTAAGAATAGAACCCAAGTGTAACTAGAAAAGTCATCTACTAATACAAATGCATATGACTTACCACCCAAGCTCATAGTTCTAATAGACCCAAATAAATTCATGTGGATTAATTGCAACACCCTACTAGTCGAAACATCTTTAATGGGTTTAAATGAAGTTCTCTTTTGTTTACCCTTAGCACAAGCATCATATATTTTATCTAATGAAAATTTTAGTTTGGGTAAACCTCTAACTAGATTTTGGGAAACTAATTTTTCTAAAACACTTATGCTAGCATATCCTAGTTTCTTATGCCACAACCATGCATCATTCTTATCATGTGCAACTAAACATGCATGTGATGAATGTATGTCATCTAAATGCACTATATAAATATTTCTTATGTGTTGACAATGGGTATTATTTTATTTATTTTAATGTTCACAATTTTACACCCATTTTTATCAAAATGAACATCAAAACCTTTTTCACAAAGTTGGCTAATGCTCAAAAGATTATGTTTTAGACCATTGACAAGTAAAACATTTTCAATAAGAATAGATGAGAGATTACTTATAGAGCCAATAACCTCAATGTGCCATTGAGGTTGTCACCGAAAGTTACCACTCCACCATGCTTTGGCTTGAGCTCTATGAATCTACTATTGTCTCCTGTCATGTGTCTTGAGCATCCACTATCAAGGTACCATGTGTTTTGACTTGATGCTTTTGTCTTGTAGCAATGTTCCTCCTACAAATAAAGATTAGTTCTTTGATTTTGGTACCCAGACCATTTTGGGTCTACAAGTGTTAGCTCCCAAAAGCTTGGTTCCCTTAGGAATCCAAGAAGTAATTGCATTTACATTATTAGAAACAATGAGTTCCTTAGGAACCCATACACTCCTAATTCTTTTAACTTTGGATTGCTTTTGAAAACCTCTTTGTTTGGGGTACAATGATTTTCTCTTAACATATTGGGTTTTTGAAGAATTTCCCTTTTCAAGAGCAAGTTTTCCAATAGTAAGAGAATTTTTGAGATTATTCACTTCCTTTGTGTGATAATCTTGAAAATTGGAAAGAAGTTTTTCTTGGTCTATCTTTTTATTTTTAAGTTCATTAGTGAGATTTACCAAGTATAAAACCTTCTTTTCCAATTCAGAATTGGTTTTAAGAAAGGATTCATTTTGAAGTTTTAAATCGGAAATGATTTTCTTATTTTTATATTTTTCAACCAATTCATCGTAAATTTTTTGCAACTCATCATATGCATCATATAATTCATCATAAGTAAGAGATGATGAGTTAGAGTTTACAATAGATTCCTCCTCAAGGGCCATGAGGAAAAGGTTGGCCACTTCATGCTCCTCATCCTCGGATGATGACTCCTCATCACTCCAAGTTGCTACTTGAGCCTTGAGCTTCTTATTCTTCTTCTCAAAGCTCTTATTCTTTAGTTGAGGGCATTTGATGCGAATGTGACCCGGCTTCTTGCACTCATAGCAAATGAGTTGGTCTTTTTCTTCTTCTTTGTTCTTGTTCTTGAAGTCTCTTCTTCTTGAAAACTTTGTACCACAGTTAGACTTCATGAACCTTGAGAATCTTTTGGCTATCACAGCCAATTCTTCAAACTCATCTTCCTCACTAGAAGTGCTCTCCTCTTATGGTAGAGAGGCTTTGAGAGCAACACCTTGCTTTTTCTTCTCTACCTCTTGCTTGACAATTCTTCTTTCTTCTTTCCTCTTCTCTTCTTCTCTCTGTTGCTTCATAAGCTCATGTGTAAGGAAAGAACCAACTAATTCATTGAGCTTTAAGGTCTTCAAATTATTTGCTTCGATGATGGCAATTCTCTTCCCATCCCATGATTTGGGAAGAGAGTAGAGTAGCTTTCGGACTAATTTATCTTCAGGGATGATCTCTCCGAAGCCCTTCAAACCATTGATGATGATGGAGAAGCGATCAAACATCTTTGTTACAGTCTCATCGTCCTCCATCTTGAAGTTCTTGTAACTAAGATTGAGGATCCCGATCTTCGTCTACTTCACATCGTTTGTTCCTTCATATGTAGTTTCAAGAGTGTCTCACACTTTTTTTGCACTTGTAATTGAGGATACTTTGGAGTAGATGTCCGGTCTGGAGCACAAAGTAGCATGTGCAAGGCTTTGTCATTCACTTGTAATTTCTTTCTATCATCTTCACTCATATCCACCTTCTTCTTTGGAACAAGCCTTCCTTCTTTATCTTTTTTCATGGGAATGGTGTGTCCATCTTCTACCGCATCTCATACAAGGTAATCACTTGATTTGATGAAGAGACACATTCGATTCTTCCAATAGGGATAATTATCCTTATTGAAGAAGGGTGATTTGGTGGTAGATTGAGAAACGTACATGCTTGTCCCAGAGGTACTGTCATGAATTAACTTGGAGGTTGATCAACACTCTTCTGGGATATTCTCTTGTGGTTGTGAAGCCTTCAAAGAGGTAGGCTCTGATACCAATTGTTCAGTGGATTCATTTGATTGATATGGCCAAGAGGGGTGAATTAGCACTTTAGAAATTGAAGGGAGAAAAAGGAACAATTAAAAATGAAGAACAAGTCACTTATAGTGGTTTAAGCTTCTAAACAAGCTCTACATCCACTACCTTAGCTCCCACTAAAAATTTTCAACAAACCCTTCACTAATTTGTTCTTCCCCTTTTCTAGGCTAAGGAGGTAACCTTAACAAAATCAATCTTTCTACCCAAAGATTGATGGACAAGACTCTCAATTAAAAAGAACAAAAGGAAATTTGAAATGTATCTCTCACAAGATTAATATATTACCCAATTACAAATCAACACTCCCCAAACTTGAAAGAAAGATACACAATTGAGAATTTTACAAGTTGGGTACACAATTTGACTCTAATAGGCTCAAGGGCTTGGAATAAATGCTTTGATGTTGCTTGAAGGTTCAATAGTTGTCGTTGAAGCTTTGGAGACTTGTTTTTATACCCTTGCATTGAATTCTAGCCGTTTGGGTGGTTGAGGTCATTAATCTAGCCATTGGGCTACATTTTCCCGCATTAAATGCTCCTCAACTGCACAACGTATTGGTACACTTTATGACCGTATCGGTACCTGTCTCAAAGAAGAACGAGCCGTTGTGACTGAAAAACAGAGCGCATCGATACGTGGGAAGGGCGTATCGGTACGGTATAAAGAGGCATATCAATACATAATGTCGTATCAATACGGTTTTTGCTTACTCGATTCTTGAATTGTGTTTTGATAAAAAGTGTATCGGTACGCTATCAATGCGTATCGATACAGTTCAACAACTATTTAAAAGTTTAGGATTCCAATAACTGACAAGCCAACGTTCAAATATTAAATGTAAAGATTTTGCAAAGGTCGGCAAATCGTATCGATACGATGACATACCGTATCGGTATGCTATAGCATTAAAATATTTTACTTTGAAAGACCGTATCGATACTGTCCCGATGAGTATCGATACGTTATAGCTTAAGTCTTACCCATATGAATATTGTATTGATACGGGGTTTAACCGTATCAGTATGCTATGGTCAATTAAAATTCAAGTAACAAAAATCCGCATCGATACGCTCTAGGGTATCGATACACCTAGGCATTTTATTGAAATTTGGCTTGAAAATACTTGAAAAGACTTAGTGAAAATTGAACCTTTTGATTTGTTTTGTCTTGAAAGATTGCTTGGTTCAAAATGCTTGTCAATTAAGTGAGTTTTTGAAATACTTAAATATTTATTGTATTTTTCAATTAAGTCCCTAAAGTAATTTGTTATATCAAAATTAATTTAGGTTTGACAGGTTAATTTGTTGATTGAAAGAGGTCGTGTGAATATGTACGTCGACCACAAAGTAGATATTGACGAGGGCTGTCAAAAAATTAATGAGGTGACTAAAAGTAGCAAAGGCAAAGTTGGTGAAGATTCAAAAGAAACCGGTGATAGTGATGATGGTGTAGATGTTGAAATTGAGGAATTAGGTGATGATGTTCTTGATTTAGAAGCTGTTGGTGAAGGTTTAAATGTTTTCATAGAAAGATTATGTGCAAACTCTGAAGAAGTAAGGGTTGTTGCTAATGAAGGGACCTTGCCTAGTGGTGTTTTTGAGGATTTAGGGACTGAAGTTGATGCATATTCTAATTGTGAGTTGAAGGAAGATGATGGCCAACATTGTATTTTGTATGATGTCGAGTTATTATCTAATGTTGATGAAGAAGTAGTTTTCATTAGAAGAAAACTAGCAGGTAAGGAGAAAAATGGAAGTTCTATATTTACAAAACTTGACTTAGATGTTAGTGATGACAGTAATGATGAAGAATATGTGAATGAGATTGAAGTGAGAGATGATGCATTAGAGGAACATGTAGTCAAAGGAATGGATGGGAAGCTTTAGGGATATGCGAGTGAATATTTAGACTCGTTTGATCCAAGAAAATATGGTGACAATGACGAGTCAAATGAAGAAATCATTGGGACATATTTTGGGAAGAAAATATTTGGGACTAGCTATGATCCTAAGTGTGCCATTCCAACATGGGAAGTAGGTATGAGATTTGAAGATAATATTCATTTTAAGGAAGTTGTTAAAAAGTATTTAGTTACAAAAGGTGTGAGGTTGAAGTTCGTGAAAAATGAACCTAAGAGGACAAGAGTACACTGTAGGGAAATATGTCCTTGGAAGATATATGCAAGTTATGGTGGTAGATATGATTGTTATGTTGTGAAGACAGATAATTCGAAGCATATGTATTTTAGGAATAACAAAAACTCCATGTTATCATGAAAGCTGGTACAAAAGGCTTTTAGAGAGAATATTAATGGATCCCAAAATAAAAGTTGTTACATTGAAAGAAATGTGTCAAATTGAGTTAGGGGCATTTGCAACTTACGACATGTGTCGAAGAGCTCGAAAGACAGTTTTGAAGGAGATGCGTGGTTCTTATGTAGAAGAGTTTGTAAATCTCTAGGGGTATATTGCTGAGTTGTTACACTCTAACCCCGGCAGTACGGTGACAATTCAAGTGGATAGAGAAAATGGAGGGAGTACAAGATTTCATAGGATGTATGTTTGTTTAGGTGCACTGAAGCAGGTTTGGAGAGATGGTTGTAGGCCTTTCATTGGAATTGACGAATGCTTTTTAAAGTCTGTTACAAAGGGTTGTTTCTTGTGGTTGTTGGTAGAGATAGGAACAATCAGATGTTTCCAGTTGTGTGGGCAATTGTGGAGGGGGAAGGCAAAGAATCATGGCGATGGTTTTTGCAAAAAAAATTATGGTTGATTTAAAGCATCCAAATGGTGACGGGCTCACCCTAATGTGAGACATGCAAAAGGTATATAAATTATACATAAATACATAGTTTTAAAATATTATTAGTTTTGACGCATTATCACATTTGGGCTTGAAATGAATGATGAATATAAGTACTCATTATGGATATATATGTTAAACTTTTTATTTGTTTCTAGAGAAATATAATCTTATATCTATTTGTATATGTTCTAATTACCTAGTTTTGTACATTTATTAAAAAAAGTAAGTTCATAACATAGGTGGAGCAATAAGCATTAAATGAGTTCACATGTGATTTATTAGTCTCTTTCCATAACCTTCTATGTAACCCCCTCGTCCCGGTCCGGGCGACTGACTGGTTCGAGCGGGCTACACGGGAATAACCGAGACGAAACCCGTTAAGGCTTCATTTCGGTTAACAACCAGAGAAAACATTTTCTTTTATTTATTATCTTGTCTAGATGCTTTAATACATCCTATGAGAATCAACGACAACGGAAACAACAAGCGAGGCGAAACAAACGAACAAACAACTTAAAACAACCCATTTTTTTAATTTTCACAGCAGGTCGTATCGATACACTTGAAGAGGGTATCGATACGTCTTGACTAGGTCAACAGCCCAAAGTCAACTCAGGGAGACCGTATCGGTACACTGGTTGATCGTACCGATACACCCTCACTGGTCAACTTCTCACGGTCAACGATACAAGACCATACCGATACACCCAAGACTCGTATCGATACGCCAAAATCTTGTCAAATTCTCAGATTTCTAGAGAGGTTATTGCGTATCGATACACCCTCGTGTACCGGTACGCTAAGCCAAATTTGAGTCCCAAAGTGTAGGACCGTATCGATACGACCCTTGGGCGTACCGATACGCCCTGCACTGTACCACTCAAATTTGCAGCAAAACGCAACAAGACTCAACTCTAGATGTAAATTAAGACTCACCTAGCCACAAGCAAACATACATACAACATTCAACATCCATGGAACAACATACGAGTCATTTGAAACGAACAAGGATCGTACATTCAAAGGATTCAAGCATTTACCAAAAAGAGACATACATAGCATTCAAGGTTTCATGCCTTAGAAACAAAACACATAAGCATTCACGACATGCAACTTAAACATGGTTTACAAACCAAAATAAGGCATCAACAAGCCACCCCATAACATCAACATAGCAAAGAAGTCTAAACAAGCTCCTAACACAAAATAACCACACAAATCCCATTGATTGTCTATTACATCTCATAACTTAAAAATTCATACTTTAGGGTTAAGATAGCACAACAAGCACACATGGAGGCCCTCTCCTTGCACAAGCAACCCACGAACTAAGGATCTGCATTGTCGAACAAAAGAGAGCGTAAGCATAAATCTTAGTGAGGGTAAGCTCATAAAACAAACCTCGACAATGCAAGGTCCAAGCACGAACAACACAACCAAGGAAGAATGCATGTTTTCTTACCTTCGAAGCCACATGAGTTAAATATAAATGATGCATGAACATAATCTCAATTATCATGCCATGCTCAACAAGTCTATAAACTCAACCATATGGAAACACATTTAACAAACGTATTGGCACCTAGCTATGACCCGAATACACGGATAACAACCGTTGGATCTCACATCCATCACTCAACCATTACCTTACGATGGGATTACACTTATCACCATTTCACGCGGAGGGGACTACACTCATCCTCACGCCCCGTCGATGGGATTCCACTCATCACCGACTAACATATAAAAGATGATTACCATCACCAAGATCACGCGCGCATTTTGAATCTCGTGTGCACACTAAACATCCTAATGATCGATCTTTGTACCCAAGCATACTAGTGCCAATACTAACTCATTTCGTTAATCAACCTCACAACTTTCTTAACAATTTCTGTGCTTAGCACGTACTCACCATGATTTACCATCATGCACAAACCACATTCCACGACAACATGCATATCACAATGCATCAAACATCATGCCTCATCATACATGTATATCACGATATACAT
Source organism: Hibiscus tridactylites (assembly GCA_958450335.1). Lineage (NCBI taxonomy): Eukaryota > Viridiplantae > Streptophyta > Magnoliopsida > Malvales > Malvaceae > Hibiscus > Hibiscus tridactylites. The sequence continues at coordinate 56,444,380 of OY288267.1, read as the reverse complement.
AACAACATTAATCGCAATGAATATGAATCAAGAGGCATATCATACATTTAGAAGCTCAACCAAAGGTCTCCTGAACTAACCTTGAGATTAGACTACCAATCTAATCCCAACTGTAGGTGGGTTTACCAAGCCCAACTTAGGTCCACATGCTTGAACCAACGTATGAAAACCAATTTAAAAACATAGAACCACTCACCGACTATTCCAAGCTCAACAACTCTAGCCGATCAATCCACCAAGCAATCCGGATTCGTTCCCGAGGCTTCACCAACACAATTCCTTGCTTCTAAACAATCCAACACAAGCAAAAAAAATCACATTTCAGTGCACAATTCAACTGAGCAAACCCGGAACACAATTCAAGCTAATATTCGACCCAAAAACACTCTCAAAACACCATTTTCGAGCAGCCCACTTGCACAGCCAAACCCCATTGATTTCAACACTTTTAACACGCCTACTAGCTTCCAAAATAACCCCTAACCATCAACCAACCATCAGCCAACAATTTCCCACATCAAACAGCCCCAAAACTCAACCTTTGAAACACCTAAAACCTCCCTAAAACCCAAATCCGGGAATCATTATAAAACTATGTAAAAATCAAGTATGTTGGACCTTTTGAGCTACCAATAACATAAATAATGGTAAGGAATCAAAAGCTTTAACAATGGACATTATAGTTTGGATTTTTAACTTTGAACTTGAAGAACTCAAAACACAAAACAATGGGTATTAATGAAAACTAAAGGTATAGACATGTAGAGGAAGGTGAGGACAAGTAAAAAATACAATTACCTTTCAAAAATCACCAAGAATGAAGGTGTATGGTGATCGAATAGTAAACCACAATGGAGAGGAGGAACTTGTCGTGAAATTTGAAAAATGAATAGGGAAGATGAGTGAAAAAGCTATTTTTTGTTTTAATTTAAAGGCCAAAGACCATTTTACCCTTAATGAAATGAAGTATTCACAAGAGCATGACATCCATGGCTAAATGGGCTTGAGTTAAAATAAGTCCAACATAAATTTATTTGTTTTGAAAATAAGAGACCCAAAATAGTATTTTAATATTTTAATTTCACCCGACCTGCAAACCTGGGTGTTACAACTCTCCCCCACTTAAGGAATTTCATCCCCGAAATTACCTAACGAAAACAAGTACGGAAACTACTCAAGCATATCAGCTTTCCTCTCCCACGTAGCCTCTTCCATGCCTCTATGTCTCCATAACACCTTGACCAACTCTATGGTCTTGCCAAGCAACACCTTGCTATCAGAAGCAAGTATCTCAATCAATTCTTCATTGTAAGAAAAATCCGGATTCAGTTCTATTTAGGATGGAAATTGTTTCCATTGCGGCGAGACCAGCCATTGGAAGAGAAACTGCCCCACACACCTATAAGAAGTCAAGAAAGCAAAAACGAGTGAGGCATCAACCTCAGAGGCTTCTAAAGAGAAGACATCAGAATAGACATGGACCTGCGAATGGAAATAAAGCAAGAGTTGCTACATCATCCATTAGGACATGTGTTTTTGCTTAAATAGATTTGTTTTAGTTTTTTAAGATTATTATTTTGTGCTTAAGTTTTAGTTATCTTGTAAGGACAAGATATTTTAATTTTGAGATTATTTAAATAAATGTTATTCTTTTAATCTCTTATGGCACAACAAATCAATGATCTTTAAACTAATCAAATCAATAATATTTATAAGATAAATAAAACAAATGACTAATCTCAAACTCATAAAAAGTATTAAGGTAATTTGATGAGATCAAATTCAAGAATATTTAAAGTTTGATGAACTTTCAAAGAATATGGGATTGTCCCATAATTAAATCCCACAAGTGGAACGAAAAGTCTTTGAAAGAGAATCAAATATGTTAGACATGTTTTGATTCAGAACAAGTCATTTTCGAGTTCTTTACACACTAGAAAAACAACTCTCATACTTAATCGTTTTTTCCAAACTTGGTTCGAAATGCCATATAAGATATGGACTAAGAATTGTTCTAGAATACCTTTGAAGTTTTAAGGTTACTTACATCTTAAAATGTTTACAAAGTTCGAACCTTAAAAACTCCATTTGTTGTATATCCTAACAAGAACAAAGCGTTTGTTTCTCAAACGAGAGACTTAAATATTAGATAAATATTGTATTTATCAAATAGTATTTAGAGTATGGAAAATATTTAGAGACTTAAATATTATAGAATAAGATTCTAGAAATTTAAATATATATTTGGAATTTATATAATGTATATTTTATTCTAAGTTTATGTAGAATTAGATTCCACATAATTAAAAATATATATTTAATTATATTTAAATCCAAGTAAAGATAGAATGAGATTCTATATAATAAAAATATATATTTGGATTAAATATAATGTATATTTAAATCCATGTTTTATGTAGAATAAGATTCTACATAATTAAATATATATATATTTCATTTAATATTATTAAATATAATATATATTTAATATAAACCAATTTCAAGTAGAATTAGATTCTATGTATTTTGGTTGAACTTGGATTTAAGGAATTCAACTAGAATTAAGTCTCTGAATACTATTTAAAGGGACAATGGCTAGCAACCAAATCATCCCTATTCCTCCTTGCAAATTTTGACATATCCCTGAGAATTCCCCTATGGAATTTTCGACAAGTCCTAGATTTCTTCTGAGAAGCTATTCGATATTTTTCTAGTGTTCCTCTTGCCCCTGGCAAAATCCTGGTGATTTCCTAGTTCGAATCCAAGTCCCGGTAGAACCCCTGGTCGATTTCAGACTCCCTCAGGAATCCCTAGAGGGATTTCGACTTCTCCCTGGAAGGTGTTCAAACCTGTCGAAATTTATCCCTAAGTGTTAGGGAGGCGGAAACTTTGTTCATTTTGTTCGGATGGACACTGTAGAGGTTGTTGGGAACCTGTGACGATTCCGTTTTTACTTGACGTGGTTATTCCGACTTACCGTCAGTTTTCCAATTTCCAGAGTTTTAAAAGGTAACTCTTCATCTTTTCACCCCGGATTCGTGCCACGGGGCGTGCCGACGTGACCCAATAGCTTGATCTCAAATCTATCTTTGAAAACACTAAGGCACCCCTCAACTGATAAAACAAGTCATCTATACGATGCAACGGATACTTGTTCTTTACTTTCAACTGGTTCAATTGCCTGTAGTCGATACACATTCTCAAACTGCCATCCTTCTTCTTCACAAACAACACAGGAGCATCCCAAGGCGAACTACTAGGCCTAATAAAACCTCGGTCTAACAACTCCTGAAGCTGACTTTTCAACTCTTTCAACTCTTTTGGAGCCATACGGTACGGAGCAATAGAAATTGGAGTAGACCCTGAAACAGTCTCAATCACAAACTCTACATCTCTGTCAGGAGGCAAACCCGATAACTCTTCTGGAAATACATCCGGAAAATCACAAATTGTTTTGATATCTTTCAGTCTAACCTCACACATATTCGGATTCATCACATACGCTAAATAAGCCCCACAACCGGAATCCATCAACCTATGAGCCTCTAAAGCTGACACAACATTCGACAAGAACTTAACGTTCTCACCTACTACCACTACCTCGTAGTCATCAGAAAGCTTCAATGAAATTCTCTTTGTCTCAAAATCTACACTAGCTCTGTGCTCAACCAACCAATCCATACCCAAAATAATATCAAAACCGTAAAACGGAAGTTCCATCATATCAATAGGAAACACATGACCTTGAATCTTTAACGAACACCTCCTATACATCTGTCTGACTACAACTGTCTCACCAAAGGAACTAGTCACATGCATCCCTACATCTAAAATCTCAACAAGTATGTCTAATCTCTTTGCATGCTCACTCAAAATGTAAGAATGTGTGGAACCCGAATCAACTAAGGAAAGCAAAGACATGGACTGTAACTCAAAATTACCTGGTATCACATCTGTGTCGTTCCCTGCCTCTCTCTGTGCGTAGACTCTAGTCGGTCCACCGGCCTCTGGCCGTACTGCCACTACATGAGCAAGATTCATCGGTGCCTCTACCCTAGGTGCATCAGCCCTCGGCTGGAAATAACCACGACCGCGCCCACGGCCTCTCTAATAGTCGATCGCTCTCGCAAGAGCCTGTGCCTGAATCGTTGGCTGTGCCGCCTGATGCAGACACTCTCTCCTGAAGTGGTCTCTCTATCCACAGTTCCAGCAAGCATGATAGTTCCCCCAACACTCTCTTGAATGTTGTCTCCCACATCGGGCAAACGCCCTCCAGCTCTCTGGCCCTGGTGTAACCCCCTTAACCCGGCCTAGACGGTCGACCCGAATTAAGAAAGTCACACGGGGAAAACCAAAGTCAACCCGAAAGTCAACCTTGATTAACGACCCTTTTTTTTCTTTTTACTCTTGTCTAGATGCACATTAACCCTAGTTATGATCGCACAAACAACATAGTAAAAGATCATAAACATCAGAGATCAAACAGGGACCCAATTGAACAATTACAACTTTTAGGGACCAAATTGTAAATTCTGCAAATTACAAGGACTTAATCCAAATTAGCGTTACCATCTTGAAATTAATCAGGTTTCATGCTTCACTGTAAATTTTCAGCTCAAAAGGACTTCCCAAACTCATACAATTGCTCAAACAAGATTCAGGACCAAAATGTAAACAATCCAAAACATTTAACTGCCATTGTCAGCCCTCAACGGTCGGCTGTTCCGAAACAGGGTGAGCCTGTTTCGAAACACGGGGCCGTTCTGCAACGCGTATCGGAACACGGGCTGGCAGTGGCCTTTCCGTTTCGGAACAGTGTCCCCCGTTTCGGACGCCTGGGTTGATTTAAGGCACCCGTTCCGAAACGGTAATCCCTATTCCGAAACACCCTGCACAGAGTGCAGAAAAAGGCTTCCTTAAACATGCAATTGATCAACCATACATGCTCCAAATGCTACCAAACTTTACCAGCATGAAATTCAACATATAAGAGACATGCTTGCATCAACAATTCAACATAAAACCCTCATATAAGAAAAGCCCCAAATCTAAGGCATGCTTCCTACACAAGCAACCATTCAAGCATAAACCTTCAAAACCAAACACATATAAACCAATTACAAATCCAGCATTTCCAACAACATTAAACATACTTAGGGAGTTCATAACATCTCCCAAAACATACACATAGGTCCCCCATTGTCAAATTGCCAAAAGCTAAAGTGTATAAGAAAACCTTTCCATACTTTGAGCTTAACTTCCACTTGATTGCTTGCCTTCCTTGCTACCCTCAAAGTACCTTAGTGATCTGCATTATTGGTTTAGGAAAACGAGAGAGAGCGTAAGCAAAAGCTTAGTGAGGAATGCTCTTTAAAACCATTCAATAATGCATTTATAAACCACTTTATAAATCATACTTCAAACCATCATATATACATGCTCACTAGCATTCTTAAACCAGTAATACATGCTTCCATATCAATTCATGTCATATTGGCCACAAGTGATAAGTTTCATCTTTTAAAAACAAGATCAACATAAGACTCACACATGGACTTTTAAACACCATTGTGATCTTATAATTCTCAAGAACCACATAAGGACTTTTAACCACCTTAGTGTTCTTCCCAAGGACTTTTAAACACCTTGGCCCCAAGGACTTTTAAACACCTTGGCCCATGGACTTTTAAACACCATGGCAAGGACCACACAAGGAATTTTAACCACCTTTGTGTCCTTAACAAGAATCATCCAAGGACTTTTAACCACCTTGATGTTCTTAAGTAACAAGGCTCACTCAAGGACTTTTAACCACCTTAGTGACCTTAACAAGAATCATCATGGACTTTTAACCACCATGAAGTTCTTAGAAACCACAAGGCTCACTCAAGGACTTTTAACCACCTTAGTGACCTTAACCTTTTCAAAACATCACTTGCCAATATACATCATTATCATCAAATAATCCACTGTTTTAAAGCATTAAACCAAGCCATAAACATCATGCATTTATAGGCATCAATCCACATTTTAACAATGCTCAAAAACAAGGAACTCTTACCTTGAGCTTCCTTCAACATATGGCTTACAAAATCAGCAATAACCATGCTAAATCATGCTTTCAAAACAGAATTTAAAACATGCAATAAACCACATTGCACAACAATCAATCCATGGCCACCACTAGAGAGTTCTTTCGAAAACTTACACTTGAGCTTAGTAAGTTGTTTAGACTTAAACTAAGCTCCCAAGGCATTGGTTTCAAAGCCGAAAACCCAATTTCACTCACCGATTCCACTTCGCCTCTTGCCGAAGCACAAATCAAGCTACCAGATCACCACCACTTGGATCCAAAGATGACTCCCCTGTTTTAAACACATCAAAGCAGAGGATTAATGCATCATCATGCATTAATAGCTTCAATGAAAGCACCTAAACTCGCTGCTCTCATCCACACTCCATTTTCGGCCACCAAACACAACCGAAAATGCATCCAAACCACTTCTCAACAAAGCCCAGCCATAAACCATCAAAACCACGCATCCTTTAACATCATATAACATCTAAAAAGAACCTAATAACATCCTTATAACTCCAGCAACATCAGATCCACAAGATCACCTCAAAAACAACCAAGAATCACAAGCTAAACTTAGGAAATTCAACCTATCCGGGATTGCATTAATCAAAACTCAATTCCTTATCAAATTAACATTCATTAATCATCAAAAACACATCTCAAATCACTGCTTTAACAGATCCAACGAAAATTCATCAAAAATCACCAAATCTTACATTTTAAGCCAAGATTCATTTATACAACTTAAAAACCAATTATAAAACATCAATTAAGGATTGAGAACTTAGGAATTTCAGTAAAGAACTGAGAGTTTAGAGGAGAAGGACGTTCTTACCTCCAAACTTGAGTTTCTCCTCTTTTAGAGCCAAAAACCTTGATGAATCAAGTAGCAAATGGTGAGGTTTTGTTGATATGTTGATTAGGAAATCAAAAGAGAGTTGAAAGGGAAGATTTAGGTGACAAAATCAGAAGAAATTCTCTGGAGAGAAAGTGTTTGGGTTGAGAGAAAATGAGAGAAAGGAAAATTGAGAAAATAGAAAGTTAGTTACAAAATAGCCAAATGATTTCCCTCCACTTTTCTTTTGTTTTAAAATCAGAATTGCACATTAAAATATCTTAGAAAAATCTGGAGAAACTCCCTTTGGGTAAATAGCTCCTTAAAGATTCAAAGTTTCAATCCTTTCTAAAACAGTCACGCAACTTTCAAAAATTACATTTTGGTCACTAGCCAAAATGTCACCCTTCCAAAACTCATTTTGTAAAATTGATTTCGCAGTTCACTTATATATATTAAAAGATGATTTTAGAACATTTTTCCATATTTTTAATGCAACCCGAACTAGGCTTTCCTAATTTCACCCTTTTAGATTCGAACAGCACTTTGACCAAACCGGTCAACGCCCAAAACTTCTAAGCCCAAAACCGGGGCGTTACACCTCTCCCCCCCTTAAGAAATTTCGTCCTCGAAATTTACCTGAAGGAAAGAGATAAGGAAACTGCTTCAGCATGTCTTCCTTCCGCTCCCACGTGGCTTCCTCAACACCATGATGCTTCCACAGCACCTTTACCAACTCAACGGTCTTGCCACGAAGAACCTTGCTATCCGAATCCAGAACCTTCACCGGTTCCTCATCATAGGTCAAATCCGGATTCAATTCCACTTCCTCCACAGGCATCACATGCGAAGGATCAGATCTATACCTCCGGAGCATAGAAACATGGAACACATCATGAATCTTCTCCAACTCTTGAGGTAGCCTCAACTTGTACGGAACAGGACCCACACGCTCAATCACCTCATATGGTCCAATGTACCTAGGGCTCAACTTACCCTTCCGGCCAAACCTCATCACCTTCTTCCAAGGCGAAACCTTCAAGAACACACGGTCACCCACCGTATACTCAACCTCCTTACGCTTCAAATCCGCATAAGACTTTTGCCGATCAGAAGCCGCCTTCAAACGCTCACAAATGAGCTTCACCTTCTCGGTGGTTCCCTTCAACAAAGCCGGCATCGAAACCAACTTCTGACATGTTTCAGCCCAACATAGAGGAGTCCTACACTTCCTCCCATACAAAGCCTCGTAAGGTGCCATCTGTATACTTGCCTGATAACTATTGTTATAAGCAAACTCCACCAAAGGCAAATGCTTCTCCCAAGAGCCCTGAAACTCAATCACGCAGCACCTCAACATATCCTCTAGAATCTGAATAACACGCTCAGACTGACCATCCAACTGAGGATGATAGGATGTACTGAAATTCAACCTTGTACCCAAAGCTTGATGCAAACACTGCCAGAAACGCGATGTGAACCTCGGATCCCTATCCGACACAATCGACTTAGGCACACCATGCAGCCGCACAATCTCAGCAATGTACAGCTCTGCCAGCTTATCCAACGAGAACGTAGTATGCACAGGCAAGAAATGCGCACACTTCGTCAGGCGATCCACAATCACCCAAACTGAATTCTTCTTCGATGGAGACAAAGGTAAACCAGATACAAAATCCATGGTAACCCTTTCCCACTTCCACTCAGGGATTCTCAACGGTTGCAACAACCCTGAAGGAACCTGATGCTCAGCCTTAACTCGCTGACACACCAAACACTTGCTCACAAACTCCGCCACATCCTTTTTCAAACCCACCCAATAGTACTCATCACGAAGATCACGATACATCTTAGTACTACCAGGGTGCATAGCAAAAGGACTACTATGACCTTCAGTCAGAATAGCACGCCTCAACTCAGCAACATTGGGCACTACTATCCGACTACCAAAACACAACACACCATCATCATTAAAATAGAAATCCGAAGGCCTACCCTCCGCGATATCCTGAACATGCGGTACCAAAGAATCATCCAGCAATTGCTTTTCTTTGATCAGCTGAACCAAAGATGGCTTCACTTGCAACTCAGCTACAAGACCACCATCACGCGATATACTCAAGCTAGCAAACATAGCTCTCAGCTCAACAGCTACCTTCCTACTTAAGGCATCCGCAACAACATTAGCCTTTCCAGGATGGTACTCAATCTTCAGATCATAATCCTTGAGCAACTCCAACCAACGCCCCTGCCTAAGATTCAATTCTTTCTGAGACATCAAATACCTCAAACTCTTGTGATCCGTGTACATCGTACACTTCTCACCATACAGATAATGTCTCCAGATCTTCAAAGCAAAAACCACTACAGCCAGCTCAATGTCATGCGTAGGATAGTTGCGCTCATACACCTTCAACTGCCGCGACGCATAAGCAACCACTTTACCCTCTTGCATCAGCACACATCCCAAACCAACATAGGACGCATCACTATAGACCACAAACTCTTTCCCTGATTCAGGTTGAACCAAGATAGGAGCTTGCGTCAAAGCCGCCTTAAGCTTCTCAAAAGCCTGCTGTCTCGCTTCCGTCCACTCATACTTAACATCTTTCTGCAACAGCTTCGTCAAAGGTGCAGCAATCTTAGAAAAACCATCCACAAACCTCCGGTAGTATCCTGCCAAACCAAGGAAACTACGAACCTCATGAACAGACTTAGGAACCTTCCAGTTCATCACCGCCTCAATCTTCTGAGGATCAACACGAATCCCCTCAGCCGAAACTACATGCCCAAGAAACACCACCTCCTTAAGCCAGAACTCGCACTTGCTCAGCTTAGCATAAAGCTGATTCTCCAACAAAGCTTGCAAAACAATCCTCAAATGCTCTTCATGCTCCTCTTCAGTACGCGAGTACACGAGGATATCATCAATGAACACCACAACAAACTTGTCCAGGTATTCATGAAACACACGGTTCATCATGTCCATGAAAGCAGCAGGAGCATTTGTCAAACCAAACGGCATCACAAGGAACTCATAATGCCCATACCTTGTCCTGAAAGCTGTCTTAGGCACATCCACATCCTTCACCTTCAACTGGTAATACCCTGACCTCAAGTCAATCTTAGAGAACACAGCTGCTCCCCGAAATTGATCAAAGAGATCATCAATCCTCGGCAAAGGATACCGATTCTTGATAGTCAACTTGTTCAGCTGACGGTAATCAATGCACATCCTCATAGTGCCATCCTTCTTCTTCACAAACAAGACCGGTGCACCCCAAGGCGACACACTCAGCCGGATGAAACCACGATCAAGCAGCTCTTGCAACTGCGTCTTCAGCTCCTTCAGCTCCTTAGGTGCCATTCTATAAGGAGTAATGGACACAGGAGTCATATTCTCATACAGCTCAATTCCAAACTCCACCTCGCGATTAGGAGGTAAACCAGGCAACTCCTCAGGAAACACTCCAGGAAACTCCTTCACAACTCTGATATCCTGCACCCTTAACTCCTTAGAACTAGGGTTCATCACAAAAGCTAAATAAGCTTCGCAACCTTGCCTCAGCATCCTGCTCGCCTCCAAGGTAGACACCACATTAGCAAGAAACTTCACATTTTCACCAACCACAACAACTTCATAATCATCCGCAAGCTTCAACGAAACTCGCTTATTCTCACAATCCACAACAGCACGATGCTCAGCAAGCCAATCCATACCAAGGATTACATCAAAACCATAGAAAGGCAGCTCCATAAGGTTAACAAGAAAAACATGCTCTTGAACAACCAAAGGACACCTTCTATAAAGCTTTCGAGTCACAACAGTCTCACCAAAAGAACTAGTGACACGAACACCAACATCCAAAGACTCAACAGGCAAACTAAGCAATTCAGCATGCTCACGCAAAATGTATGAATGCGTAGATCCAGAATCTATCAAGGAAAGTAATGACAAGGATTGCAATGTAAAGGTACCTGCAATCACATCAGCATCATTCCTTCCCTCACGCTGAGCATACACCCTAGCTTGACCTCCACCTTCAGGCTGAATAGCCACAACATGAGCCACTCCTCGGCCACCTTCCTCTCTCCGCTGGAAATTACCACGGCCGCGCCCACGACCTCTCTGCGGTGCAGCAACAACAGGAGCACGCACTTGGCCACCAGCCAACATAGGACAATCTCGCCTCAAGTGGTCCGCGGATCCACAATTCCAACATCCATTACCAGCTGCCGCAACAGGAGCTTGCATCTCCCTCACAGCACGAGGACAGTCACGCTTCATGTGACCACGCGAACCACAGATCCAACAAGCACTCAGATCAGCTCTAGGATTGCCTCCTCTAGCAGGTGCACCACCACCTCTCTTAGCTGAGGACTGATACTTCTGATCACGTCCCCTCTTGTTCCGTCCACCACCGGAACTATACTCAGCAGCTCGCTTTCCAGCACTTGAACCAGCACTCTTAGCAGACAAACCCAAGTTCATCTCAATGTCCTTGGCTCGGCCCACCAGCACATCAAAATCATCATACTCAGTGGCCAGCACATACATCTTCACCTCCGTCACTAAACCATAACGGAACCTTTCGCACCTCTCCCGCTCATCAGGTACCAGCTCAGGTGCATACTGACTGAGTCTAACAAACTGGACTTCATACTCAGCCACTGTCATGCTCCCTTGGGTAAGAGACATGAACTCACGCTTCTTTTCATCAAGATACCTCACACCAAGATATCTCCTCTTGAACACATTCTGAAAGAATGTCCAGGTCACATCAGCTTCAACCATTCCAGCAATAGTGGTCGTCCACCACGTATAAGCATCATCCTGTAGTAAAGATACTACACAGCCCAGCTTTTTCACATCCGTGCAACTCATCTGACCCAAGATCCTCTTGGTACTCTCCAACCAAGCTTCAGAACCTTCAGCTGACATACCCCTGAACTCAGTCCCACAAGACTGCGCAAACGCTCCAAAGGTAGTCTAACACCAGCATCTCCCTGATGCCCAGCTCCTTGAGCTCCAGCTACTGCCGCTCTAAAAGCACCCGCAATAGCTTGTACCAACATAGACATGTCAGGCATAGCTTGCCCCTGACCAACCTCAGGACCAGCAGCTCCAGCACCAGCTGCAGCTTCAGCTCTTTCTCCCTCAGCACCACCACCACCAGGTGGAGGAGGGGGTAACACCGCACTACCCGCGTTTTCCTCATTCTCATTCTCATTAGGAGCCGTAGCTCGCACATTACTTCTCAACTCTCTACGTGGTGCCATACTATAACCATGCAATCACAATGCAAATAAACAAAGTCAGGTCCAGCAAGGTAAGCAATCCAAGTACTCAAGCTCAAATTCATTCAAAATCAACATCATTTCATTAGCTTTGATTTGGCAATGGGTACCCACAACATGCTACATCACAGCATACAACTCAATTGCATCAAAATCACAAACCACAAAACATGCTTTCAATCAAACAAGCATACATAGCATACATACTTCAATCAAGCACACATTCTTTCCCAATTACTCGAGAACTCAGCTCTGATGCCACCAAATGTAACCCCCTTAACCCGGCCTAGACGGTCGACCCGAATTAAGAAAGTCACACGGGGAAAACGAAAGTCAACCTTGATTAACGACCCTTTTTTTTCTTTTTACTCTTGTCTAGATGCACATTAACCCTAGTTATGATTGCACAAACAACATACTAAAAGATCATAAACATCAGAGATCAAACAGGGACCCAATTGAACAATTACAACTTTTAGGGACCAAATTGTAAATTCTGCAAATTACAAGGACTTAATCCAAATTAGCGTTACCATCTTGAAATTAATCAGGTTTCATGCTTCACTATAAATTTTCAGCTCAAAAGGACTTCCCAAACTCATACAATTGCTCAAACAAGATTCAGGACCAAAATGTAAACAATCCAAAACATTTAACTGCCATTGTCAGCCCTCAACGGTTGGCTGTTCCGAAACAGGGTGAGCCTGTTTCGAAACACGGGGCCGTTCTGTAACGCGTATCGGAACACGGGTTGGCAGTGGCCTTTCCGTTTCGGAACAGTGTCCCCCGTTTCGGACGCCTGGGTTGATTTAAGGCACCCGTTCCGAAACGGTAACCCCTGTTCCGAAACACCCTGCACAGAGTGCAGAAAAAGGCTTCCTTAAACATGCAATTGATCAACCATACATGCTCCAAATGCTACCAAACTTTACCAGCATGAAATTCAACATATAAGAGACATGCTTGCATCAACAATTCAACATAAAACCCTCATATAAGAAAAGCCCCAAATCTAAGGCATGCTTCCTACACAAGCAACCATTCAAGCATAAACCTTCAAAACCAAACACATATAAACCAATTACAAATCCAAGGACTTTTAACCACCTTGATGTTCTTAAGTAACAAGGCTCACTCAAGGACTTTTAACCACCTTAGTGACCTTAACAAGAATCATCATGGACTTTTAACCACCATGAAGTTCTTAGAAACCACAAGGCTCACTCAAGGACTTTTAACCACCTTAGTGACCTTAACCTTTTCAAAACATCACTTGCCAATATACATCATTATCATCAAATAATCCACTGTTTTAAAGCATTAAACCAAGCCATAAACATCATGCATTTATAAGCATCAATCCACATTTTAACAATGCTCAAAAACAAGGAACTCTTACCTTGAGCTTCCTTCAACATATGGCTTACAAAATCAGCAATAACCATGCTAAATCATGCTTTCAAAACAGAATTTAAAACATGCAATAAACCACATTGCACAACAATCAATCCATGGCCACCACTAGAGAGTTCTTTCGAAAACTTACACTTGAGCTTAGTAAGTTGTTTAGACTTAAACTAAGCTCCCAAGGCATTGGTTTCAAAGCCGAAAACCCAATTTCACTCACCGATTCCACTTCGCCTCTTGTCGAAGCACAAATCAAGCTACCAGATCACCACCACTTGGATCCAAAGATGACTCCCCTGTTTTAAACACATCAAAGCAGAGGATTAATGCATCATCATGCATTAATAGCTTCAATGAAAGCACCTAAACTCGCTGCTCTCATCCACACTCCATTTTCGGCCACCAAACACAACCGAAAATGCATCCAAACCACTTCTCAACAAAGCCCAGCCATAAACCATCAAAACCACACATCCTTTAACATCATATAACATCTAAAAAGAACCTAATAACATCCTTATAACTCCAGCAACATCAGATCCACAAGATCACCTCAAAAACAACCAAGAATCACAAGCTAAACTTAGGAAATTCAACCTATCCGGGATTGCATTAATCAAAACTCAATTCCTTATCAAATTAACATTCATTAATCATCAAAAACACATCTCAAATCACTGCTTTAACAGATCCAACGAAAATTCATCAAAAATCACCAAATCTTGCATTTTAAGCCAAGATTCATTTATACAACTTAAAAACCAATTATAAAACATCAATTAAGGATTGAGAACTTAGGAATTTCAGTAAAGAACTGAGAGTTTAGAGGAGAAGGACGTTCTTACCTCCAAACTTGAGTTTCTCCTCTTTTAGAGCCAAAAACCTTGATGAATCAAGTAGCAAATGGTGAGGTTTTGTTGATATGTTGATTAGGAAATCAAAAGAGAGTTGAAAGGGAAGATTTAGGTGACAAAATCAGAAGAAATTCTCTGGAGAGAAAGTGTTTGGGTTGAGAGAAAATGAGAGAAAGGAAAATTGAGAAAATAGAAAGTTAGTTACAAAATAGCCAAATGATTTCCCTCCACTTTTCTTTTGTTTTAAAATCAGAATTGCACATTAAAATATCTTAGAAAAATCTGGAGAAACTCCCTTTGGGTAAATAGCTCCTTAAAGATTCAAAGTTTCAATCCTTTCTAAAACAGTCACGCAACTTTCAAAAATTACATTTTGGTCACTAGCCAAAATGTCACCCTTCCAAAACTCATTTTGTAAAATTGATTTCGCAGTTCACTTATATATATTAAAAGATGATTTTAGAACATTTTTCCATATTTTTAATGCAACCCGAACTAGGCTTTCCTAATTTCACCCTTTTAGATTCGAACAGCACTTTGACCAAACCGGTCAACGCCCAAAACTTCTAAGCCCAAAACCGGGGCGTTACACCTGGTGGCCTCTACAATGGTGGCCATCGCCACGCCTATGATCAAACTGATGTCCACTGCCCCTATGCCTCTTGGCATCACCACGATCAAAGTTGTTGTGCCTCTTCCCTGAACTGGATCCTCCCGAACGCTTGGTCAGCCCCAAGCTATGCTCGATGTCCTTGGACTCAGCGACCAAGACATCAAAATCAGAATAATCTATAGCCAAGGTGTACCTCTTGACTTCCTCATGAAGTCCATACCTGAAGCGATCACAACGGTCCCTCTCAGTAGGAACGAACTCTAGAGCATAGTGACTCAGTCGGACAAAGCGGATCTCATAATCTGTCATTGATGCATCTCCCTGAACAAGAGCCATGAACTCCCGCTTCTTCTCATCCAGATATCTTGGCCCCAAATACCTCTTCCTAAAAGCAGTCTCAAAGAAATTCCAACTGATCTCGGCATCAGGCACGCCGGTAGTAATGGTGACCCACCAGGTTTAGGCATCATCCTAAAGTAACGAAACTACACAGCCCAACTTACGAGCCCCAACACATCCCATCTGAGCCAAAATACGAATTGTCTTCTCTATCCACAACTCTGATCTCTCGGGTGTAGATCCCTTAAACTCATATGCTCCTAGGCTACATAGCCTCTCTAAAGGTAAGCTAGCATCATCACCTCTCGGTTGAGCTGCAGCCTGAGCTCCGGCAACTGCAGCCTAAAACACTCCCGCTATAGCTTGAACTAGCGGAGCCATGTCTATCCCCGCAGGACTTTGGCCACCCTAGCCAACCTAAGGTCCCGCTCCCTCAGCTCCAGCCTCGCCTCCCACATCAGGCTGGGAAGGTGGTGGTGGTGGAGGAGCTCCGACTCCAATAGCAGGCTCTTCCACAGGAGCCTCCACTCCAACCATCGGCTCATTAACAGGAGCTGCAACATGGGGTTCCTGGCGAACCAACCTCGGTCTACCTCTAGGCCTCAACATAACCGCTCACAGATAACAACTACAACAACAACATACAAAACTTGGGTTAGCAAGGGCAAGGGTCCAAGTGGCTCAAGTATGTTTCCCTCACTTAAAAATCTTTTTTCCGATGTAATAGAAGCAATGGGACTCTACTCAACATGTTTCAAACAACATACATATACGATCAACCAAACAAGTAAACATCAAAGCATACTTGATACGCAAGCAAACATACTTACATGGCAACAAACACCGTGCAATTGCAATACAAGAATTTAACTTACCTCACTTACCTGCCCAAGGTCTCGGAAACCTCAGGCTCTGATACCAACAAGTGTAACCCCCTCATCCCGGTCTGAGCGACTAACCGGTCTGAGCGGGCTACACGGGGATAACCGAGGCGAAACCCATTAAGGCTTCACTTTGGTTAACAACCCGAGAAAACTTTTTCTTTTATTTATCATCTTGTCTAGATGCTTTAATACATACTATGTGAATCAACGACAACGGAAACAACAAGCGAGGCGAAACAAATGAACAAACAACTTAAAACATCCCATTTTTTTAATTTTCACAGCATGTTGTATCGATACACTTGAAGAGGGTATCGATACGCCTTGACTAGGTTAACAACCCAAAGTCAACTTAGGGAGACCGTATCGGTACACTGGTTGATCGTACCGATACACCCTTACTGGTTAACTTCTCAAGGTCAACGATACAAGACCATACCGATTATCCCAAGACCCGTACCGATACGCCAAAATATCGTCAAATTCTCAGATTTCCAGAGAGGTTTTGGCGTATCGATACACCCCCTTGTACCGGTACGCTAAGCCAAATTTGAGTCCCAAAGTGTAGGACCGTATCGATACGGCCCTTGGGCGTACCGATACGCCATGCACTACAACACTCAATTTTGCAGCAAAATGCAACAAGACTCAACTCTAGATGTAAATTAAGACTCACCTAGCCACAAGCAAACATACATACAACATTCAACATCCATGGAACAACATATGAGTCATTTGAAACGAACAAGGATCATACATTCAAAGGATTCAAGCATTCACCAAAAAGAGACATACATAGCATTCAAGGTTTAATGCCTTAGAAACAAAACACATAAGCAATCATGACATGCAACTTAAACATGGTTTACAAACCAAAACAAGGCATCAACAAGCCACCCCGTAACATCAACATAGCAAAAGACTCTAAACAAGCTCCTAACACAAAATAACCACAAAAATCCCATTGCGTGTCTATTACATCTCATAACTTAAAAATTTATACTTGAGGATTAAGATAGAAAAACAAGCACACTTGGAGGCCCTCTCCTTGCACAAGCAACCCATGAACTAAGGATATGTATTGTCGAACAAAAGAGAGCGTAAGCATAAAGCTTAGTGAGGGTAAGCTCATAAAACAAACCTCGACAATGCAGGGTCCAAGCACGAACAACACAACCAAGGAAGAATTCATGTTTTCTTACCTTCGAAGCCACATGAGTCAAATATAAATGATGCATGAACATAATCTCAATTATCATGCCATGCTCAACAAGTCCATAAACTCAACCATATGGAAACACATTTAACAAACGTATTGGCACCTAGCTATGACCCGAATACGCGGATAACAATCGTTAGAACTCACATCCAACACTTAACCATTACCTTACAGTGGAATTACACACATCACCGTTTCACGCGGAGGGGATTACACTCATCCTCACGCCCCGTCGATGGGATTCCACTCATCACCGACTAACATATATAAGAAGATTTACGGGCGTACTCGTACTCCATCTTGATGATTACCATCACCAAGACCACGCGCGCATTTTAACTCTCGTGTGCACACTAAACATTCTAATGATCGATCATTGTACACGAGCATACTAGTGCCAATACTAACTCATTTCGTTAATCAACCTCACAACTTTCTTAACAATTTTTGTGCTTAGCATGTACTCACCGTGATTTACCATCATGCACAAACCACATTCCACGACCACATGCATATCACAATGCATCAAACATCATGCCTCAACACACATGTATATCACGATATACATAACAACATTAATCGCAATGAATATGAATCAAGAGGCATATCATACATTTAGAAGTTCAACCAAAGGTCTTCTAAACTAAACTTGAGATTAGACTACCACTCTAATCCTAACTCTAAGTGGGTTAACCAAGCCCAACCTAGGTACACATGCTTGAACCAACGTTTGAAAACCAATTTAAATACATAGAACCAATCATCGACTATTCCAAGCTCAACAACTCTAGCCGATCAATCCACCAAGCTATCTGGATTCGTTCCCGAGGCTTCACCAACACAATTCCTTGGTTCTAAACAATCCAACACAAGCAAAACAATCACATTTCAGTCCACAATTCAACTGAGTAAACTCAGAACACAATTCAAGCTAATATTCGACCCAAAAACACTCTCAAAACACCATTTTAGAGCAGCCCACTTGCACAGCCAAAACCCATTGATTTCAACACTTTTAACACACCTACTAGCTTCCAAAATAACCCCTAACCATCAACCAACCATCATCCAACAATTTCCCACATCAAACAGCCCCAAAACTCAACCTTTGAAACACCTAAAATCTCCCTAAAACCCAAATCTGGGAATCATTATAAAACTATGTAAAAATCAAGTATGTTGGACCTTTTGGGCTACCAATAACATAAATAATGATAAGGAATCAAAAGCTTTAACAATGGACATTAAAGTTTGGATTTTTAACTTTGAACTTGAAGAACTCAAAACTCAAAACAATGGGTTTAATGAAAACTAAAGGTATAGACATGTAGAGGAAGGTGAGGACAAGTCAAAAATACAATTACCTTTCAAAAATCACCAAGAATGAAGGTGTATGGTGATGGAATAGTGAACCACAATGGAGAGGAGGAAGTTGTCGTGATCTTTGAAAAATTGGTGGGGAAGAAGATGAGTGAAAAAGCTATTTTTTTGTTTTAATTTAAAAGCCAAAGACCATTTTACCCTTAATGAAATGAAGTATTCACAAGAGCATGACATCCATGGCTAAATGGGCTTGATTTAAAATAAGTCCAACATAAATTTATTTGTTTTGAAAATACGAGGCCCAAAATAATATTTTAATTTCACCCGACCCCCAAACACGGGTGTTACATTCAAGATATAAGTACATGTTGATTTTGATTTTAAATGGTATGATAATGCACTTTAAAATTATTGTTAGTATAACTCTTAGTCTTGGATGAATTTTGGTTAAGTAATGGGTGTTTGGGAAAGTTTATTGAAACCTAATACAGAATGTTGCTGGAAAATTAAGGGGATTATACTAATCTGTTTTTTCATATATACAAACTGCATTTGTATTAGTTTAACATCATTTTAATGTTTAAAACAATAGCTTACCATGTTACTCTATGTAAGGGTTGTTAGGCTAGAAGTGTGTGCGTTGGATGCCCGTAAATTGTTGTAGTGCTCTATTTCAAATCATAGTTATTGTTTTCATGTTTATATTGTGGCAAATTGTGTCTAAATTAGTAGGCTACTATTGTAACTTGTTGTTGAGTAAATTTTTATTAGTTGTGTACTTCATTATTCGTATTATGGAGAGATTTAGCTGCTAAAAGTGCATAAAATAAGAGCTGAAATGCTATGTAATACGATGATATGTTTCATTTAACATTTCGTAGTTCTTAATTCAACTCAAACAATAAGTAACCTACTATTTTGTTTTTGTTTAATCAGTAAGCTATGACATGCTCTTTATATACTCGAAATTAGTTTGGAATGATGATAGAGACTATCCAGATTTTAGCATTATGTTTAGTGTATCTTACGTAATGTCACGTCTGAGAAGAGGCGGAGTCATTAATCCCATATCGGAAAGGAAAAGGGAGGTCTTGGGATATATAAATGGTGGCGATGCACATCCTATAAGACATGTCTTTTGGGAAGAGGGTAATGGCCCCGTGACAAGCGGTATCGGAGTGACCCTTTGACTGCTCGATTTCACACCGAGCGACCATGAGTGGGGTAGGTAGGGTGGAAAACTGTGACAATTGGCCAATCACGAGAGCGGAAGCTCGTGACGAGGGTGTCACGAGGTTGAGTGGGGGAGAATGTCACGTCTGAGAAGGGGCGGGGTCATTAATCCCACATCGGAAAGGAAAATGAAGGTCTTGGGATATATAAACGATGGTGCTGCACATCCTATCAGACATGTCTTTTTGGAAGAGAGTAATGGCCCCATGCCAGGACATAAATGATCAAATTATGTACATTTATGGTCAAAATTGTTCCCTAAATTTTTAAATGTCTAATTGAATTATATAATAGTTTGAGGTTGGAATGTAGCTGGTAAAACCAACTTGTAATTTAAATGTTAGTGTGCTATTGAATCATTGAATTGGTTATCACTATTTGGTTAAATTGATCGGTAGATAATTATATTTGTATCCTCATTAAATGAGAATAAATTATCACTATTTGGTTAAATTGATATGTAGATAACTATAATTGTATCCTCGTCAAATGAGAATTGGTTATCACTATTTGGTTACTCGCTTGTGAATTTTTCTTGTATTATAGGGTCTTATACCAGTGCTGCAAGAATCATTTTGTGAAGTGGATCATAGAATGTGTGTACGACACATATATGCTTCTTGGCACAAAAAATGGAAAGGCATGAATAGAAAAGTTCAATTTTGGATGACTGTAAGGGCAACTTTTGTGGAATAATTTGATGAACAATTACAAAAATTAGATACATTGGGAATTGACTCACCAAGTGATCTTTTAAAGACTCTTGTGGAGTGTTGGTCTAAGGCATACTTTAAAGGGCGTCGAAATGTGATGTGGTGGACAATAACATGGCAGAGGTTTTTAATGGATGGATAATTGAAGCTCGATGCAAGCCTATTATCTCCATGCTTAAAGAAATCATGACGATGGTGATGAATAAGATGAACATTAAGAGATCTTGGGCAAAAACGTGGAGGATCGATGTCTTGCCAATAGCTCTTCAGAAGTTGGAAAGAAATATAGAGAATTCTACTTGTTGTAGGCTTGTATGGAATGGCGATGAGGGTTTTGAGGTTAATCCTTTTGGTAGTCAACATATTGTTGATCTCAAGAAGTTGACTTGCACTTGCAGGGAATGGGAAATAAATGGGATTCCTTGTTGTCATGTTGTATGTGCGATGTATCATTACTCTAAAGAACATGAAGCATATATTTCTGAATGGTACAATAAGGAAAAATATCTCTCAAGTTACAACCACATCCTACAACCCGTGAGGGGTAAGAAATTTTGGTCTAAAGAGCTTTCTCCTATTTTACCTCCCAAAGTGAAGTTACAACCTAGAAGGCCTAAAAATAGAATAAAGGATAAGAATGAGCCTAAGAAAGTGAAATATGGGAAGTACACAAGGGCAGGGGTCAAAATGACGTGTAGTGCTTGTAAATCGACATGGAAAAATAAGAGAAGTTGTCTGAAAACAACAAACATTGATAATTCAACGAAGGTATAACTCATTCTCCTATTTCTTGCACTCATAAATACATTTTTGTATACTAACATATCTACTAACTTATATTGTAGGATACTACGAATATCAATGTCGAATCAATGTCAAGAATAAAGTCTATATCAATAGTTGTAAGGACCACCACAATTTTAAACGCAGCAACAAGTACTTCCAATAAGGTAACAAAATGATATAACTTAAAACTTAAAAATGCTAGAATGTTACAATTTTTACCACTGATTTGATTATTCCTCAATTTTAGAATATAACCCTCCGTCCAACAACTCAAAGAATGACAAGCCAAGAAAATGACACAACTGAGTCAGTTGCTACTAATTTCATTAATGCTCGATCCTCCAAAAAAAGGAAAATGTCGATTGGTATTGGAATATATGTTGACCTACAAACTGGTGAACAAGTAATGAATGTAAGTCCCAATTATTTTTACAAATTTTACATTGCATATAACATTATTGATGTTAACTTAATTCATAATTGAATGTTCATGTTTACTTAATTTCTTGTAGCCTGGTATGAGCAGTGAAAGGATTGTTACCGCCCCTGCTACTACTTCAAAGAAAATTTGTAACACCCCGATTTTGGGCTTAGATGTTTTGGCAAGTTAGGTTGGGCCGGTGGAACCAGTGTCGGTTGTTCGAACCATTTAAAAGGTGGTTTAGGGAAATCAAGGTTCGGAATGAAATAAAAACATGATAAAAATTCCTATAATCTTCTAAAATGATGTTTAAGAGGTTGTCAAATCAATTTTACAAAACGGGTTTTCTAAAGTGTACATTTTGGGTAGTGACCAAAATGTAAAGATTTAAAAGTTGGAAAAATGTGTTTTTTCGAGAAGAGTAAAAAACCTTAGAATCTTTTGGGAGTTACATGGAAATTATGCCTTTTCCCTAATTTGGCATGTGTTTTAAATGTTTATTAAATAATTAAAAAAGTTTTATTTAATTAATTAAAGAAAGTTAGTTAATCGATTAATGAAATTTTTGACGAGCTTTTCATTTTTACTTTCACTTCAGCCAAACACTTCCACTTTCCCTGGTAGTACTAAGATGTATCGTGATCTTCATGATGAGTACTATTGGGTGGGTTTAAAGAAAGATGTTGCCGAGTTTGTAAGCAAGTGCATGGTATGTCAGCGAGTTAAGGCTGAGCATCAGTTTCCTTCAGGGTTGTTGCAACCGTTGAGGATTCCTGAGTGGAAGTGGGAGAGGATTACCATGGACTTCGTGTCTGGTTTGCCTTTGTCACCATCGAAGAAGAATTCGGTGTGGGTGATTGTGGATCGCCTGACGAAGTGTGCGCATTTCTTGCCTGTGCATACTACATACACGTTGGATAAGCTTGCGGAGCTGTACATTGCTGAGATTGTGCGGTTGCATGGTGTGCCAAAGTCCATTGTATCGGATAGAGATCCGAGGTTTACGTCGCGTTTCTGGCAATGTTTGCATCAGGCTTTGGGTACACGGTTGAATTTCAGTACATCTTATCATCCGCAGACGGATGGACAGTCTGAGCGTGTTATCCAGGTGTTAGAGGATATGTTGAGGTGTTGCGTGATTGAGTTTCAGGGTTCTTGGGAGAAACAATTGCCTTTGGTGGAGTTTGCCTATAATAATAGTTATCAGGCAAGTATTCAAATGGCACCTTATGAAGCTTTGTACGGGAGGAAGTGTAGGACTCCTCTTTGTTGGGCTGAAACGGGTCAGAAGTTGGTTTCGATGCCAGCTTTGTTGAAAGGAACCACTGAGAAGGTGAAGCTCATTTGTGAGCGTTTGAAGGCAGCTTCTGATCGGCAAAAGTCTTACGCGGATTTGAAGCGTAAGGAGATTGAGTATGCGGTGGGTGACCGTGTGTTTTTGAAAGTTTCGCCTTGGAAAAAGGTGATGAGGTTTGGCCGGAAGGGTAAGTTGAGCCCTAGATACATTGGACCATACGAGGTGATTGAGCGTGTGGGTCTTGTTGCGTACAAGTTGAGGTTACCGCAAGAGCTAGAAAAGATTCATGATGTGTTTCATGTTTCTATGCTTCGGAAGTATAGATCGGATCCTTCTCATGTGATGCCTGTGGAGGAAGTGGAGTTGAATCCGGATTTGACCTATGATTAGGAACCAGTGAAGATTCTAGATTCGGATAATAAAGTTCTTCGAGGCAAGACCATTGAGTTGGTAAAGGTGTTGTGGAAGCATCGTGGTGCTGAGGAAGCCACGTGGGAACGGAAGGATGACATGATGAAGCAGTTTCCGTACCTTTTTCCTTCAGGTAAATTTCGAGGACGAAATTTCTTAAGGGGGGAGAGTTGTAACACCCCAATTTTGGGCTTGGAAGTTTAGGGTCTGAACCGGACCGGTTTAAATTTTGATTCGAATATAAAAGGTGATTTTAGGGAAAACCTAGTTCGGGATGCATTAAAAATATGGAAAAATATCTAAAAATCCTCTTTTATTATATATAAGAGAGTGGTGAAATCAATTTTACAAAATGGGGTTTGGAAATATGACATTTCAAGTTACTGACTAAAATGTAATTTTTGAAAAGTTGGTGTCTGTTTTAAAAGGATTGAAACTTTGAATCTTTAAGGAGCTAATTTACCCAAGGGTGGGTTTCTCCAGACTTTTCTTAAATTTTAAAGACTCATTTAATGTTATTTAATAAAAAGAAAAGAGGGAAAAGAGATATTTTAGTTTCATAACTAACTTTTGCCAAAATTTTCCCATTTCTTTTTCTCAAAATTTTCCCTCAGCCAAACACATTTCCACAGCCACTTTTCCTTTGATTTTCACACCTAAAGTTGAGATTTCAATCTCTAAATGATTTCTAATCATTTCTACACCAAATCCTCATCATTTGCTTATTGAATTTTCAAGAATTTTGGCTCTAAACAAGGAGAAATCCACATTTAGAGGTATGAACGTCATTCTCCTCTAAATACTCAGTTCTTTACTGAAATTCTCAAGTTCTCAATCCTTAAATTGAGTTTTATTAAAGGTTTTAATGTTGTGTTCTTGATTTTGGCTTAAGATGCAAGATTTGGATTTAATTTTGAAGAAATTCGTATTAAATGATTGGGCTCTGTTTTGAGATGTCTTTTTGATGTATTTTGGATGTTTAAATGATGTGTAATTGAGGTTTAATCAATGCAATCCCGAATAGGTTGATTTTCCTAAGTTTTTACTTGAGTTAATGGTGGTTTTTGGGGTGATTTTGATGTTCTGCTATAGCTGGAGGTATAAGGACGTGATTAGGTCCTTTTTGGATGTTAATTGATGTCTAAGAATGATTGGAATTGATGGATCTTGGCTGGGTAATGTTGTAGAGGTGTTTGGATGTGATTTCGGTTGTGTTTGGTAGCCGAAATGTGAGTTTTGATGAGAGCAGCGAGTTTAGGTGTTTTGGCTGAAGATTTTAATGCATGATGATGCATTAATCCTCTGCTTTGATGTGCTTAAAATAGGGGAGACATCTTCGGATCCTTGTGGTGTTGATCCGGAGGCTTGATCGGCGTTTCGGCAAGCTTGCGAAACGGAATCGGTGAGTGAAGTTTGGTTTTCAGCTTTGAAACCAATGTTTGAAGGTTATGGGAGCTTAGTTTAAGTCTAAACAACTTAGCTAAGCTCAAGAGTAAGTTTTCGGAGAAACTCTCTTTTTGAAGAACCATGAGATGGTTGAATGCAATGTGTTTATTTTGCATGTTTAAATTCTATTTTGAAAGCATATTTAAGCATGTTTAATGCTGGTTTTATAAGCCATGTGTTGAAGGATGCTCAAGGTAAGAGATCTTTGTTTTGAACATTGATAAATGTGGTTTGATGCATGGTGATGCATGGTTATTTAATGGCTTTGTTTAATGCTTTAAAACAGTGGATTAATGATGGTAAATGATGTATATTGGCAAGTGATGTGTTGGTTTAAAAGTACTTGAATCGGATATAGTTAGCCGGCTATAGGATTGGGTGCACCGTGAATAAAGTCGCCTTGGATGTTGAGGGGTTGTAATGGTACCGTAAACTCCATCCAAGAACACTAACGAGATGTCTAAGATCATAATGGTGGTTAAAATGCCATGTGAGGATCTTGTGTTGTGTGTCCCGTGTTCTCGTTAGTGATGTTATACAACTACCAATGAGTGATGTGGAGGGGTTGTAATTGTACCGTAGACTCCATCACGGGTGTTGAGGGGTTGTGATTGTACCGGTAAACTCCACCTTGAGTGTTGGTAGTGTGTATGGAGCGTATGGGACAACGCTTGTAATCCGCGTATCAGATTGTGTTTTGAGTTGAAAAATGGTTATGGATTCTCACTTGAAAGCCAATATGTTATGTTGATGAATTGATGCATGAGATGCTTGGTTTGTATGCATAAGTGCATGATAAATGATGTTTTGAAATTAAAGGCCTTGGAAAGGTGTTTTTACAAAGTGCATTATTGTGTTGTTTTATTAGAGCATTTCTCACTAAGCATACGTGCTTACGCTCTCTCTTTCTTGAACCAATAATGCAGAGCATTGAAGTGCTTTAAGGGCAGCAAGGAGGTCAAGGATCCAAGCGAAAGTCTAAGCTCATGTATGGTGACTATTTTCACAACACTATTAGCTTTTGGTATTTGGCAATGGGGACCTAGATTGTGTTTTTGGGAGATGTTTTGGACTCCCTAAGTTTGGTTTAATGCCTATGATGATGTTGGAACATGTAAATGGCCATTTGGTATTTTGTTTTGGAGATTTGATGATTGCTTGCTTTTCATTATAGGATGCATGCCTTTAGACTTGTGGCTTTTCTTGTTTGAGGCCGTGGTTGAGCTTTGATGACGCAAATATGTTCCTTTAATGTTTGATGACTTGTTGGCATGTTATAGAGGTCATACGAACATGTTTGGTGGGTCGAAAGAGTGAAAAACAGACTTTTCTGCTGTTTCTGGGTAGGGTGTTTCGGAACACCCTTGCCCGTTTCGAAACAGGTGCATATTTTGGCCTGGGTGTTTCGAAACGGGCTGAGGTGTTTCGAAACACTTTGGCTACTGCCAAGGGGTGTTTCTGAACGGCCTAGACCCGTTTCGAAACACTTGACCGTTGGGCACAATTTTGAATTATTTTGAGGTTTGCAAGCTTTACGTTTTAGTCCTGATTTTTGTATATGCAGTTGATTGAGTTTGAGATGTCCGTTTGAGATGAAATTTGACAGGGAAGCATGAAACATGACTAATTTCATAATGGTAACTTAAAAATTGGTAAAGTCCTCGTAATTTCCAGAATTTACAAATTGGTCCCTAAATTCGTATGTTGTGCAATTGAGCCCCTTATTGTTTTTCGATTGCTGTGATTTTTGAGTATTCTTATCTCAAGAGTACACCTAGGATTAATATGCATTTAGACAAGGTTAAAAAGAAAAAAAGGTCATTAATCAAGGTTGACTTTCAGGTTGACTTTGGTTTTCCCCGTGTAATCTTCGTAGTTTGGGTCAACCGTCTAGGTCGGGCTAAGGGGTTACATTTGGTGGTATCAGAGCTGAGTTCTCGAGTAGTTGGGAATGGTTATGTGGGTGATAAGTGTATGATTGCTTTACATACTTGTTGAATGAATGTATGATGTATGAATAGTAAGAATGTTGCAATTGTGGTGTATGCTGTGGTGAAGCATGTTAGAGGGACCCATTGCCATATCAAAGCTAATGAAATGATTTGTTTTAATTGGAAATGAGCTTGAGTACTTGGATTGCTTACCTTGCTGAGCATGACTTTGTTTATTGCATTTGTGATTGCATTGTTTAGTATATGGGACCTCGTAGAGAGACGAGGATTAATACGCGAGCTATGGCTCAAAATGAGAACGAAGAGAATGCTGAAAGTGTGGTGGATTTACCTCCTCCACCCGGTGGTGGTGGTGTTGGGGGTGAGGGAGCCGGTGTTGGTGCTGGTGCTGGGGTCGCTGGACCTGAAGCTGGGCAGGGGCAAGCTGCTCCTGACATGACAGTGCTGATTCAGGCTATTGCTGGAGCCTTTCAGGCGGCGGTAGCTGGAGCTCAAGGAGCTGGGCATCAGGGAGATGCTAATGTTAGACTACCTCTGGAACGCTTGCGCAGTCTGGGAGGGACTGAGTTCAGGGGCTTGTCTGCTGAGGGTTCTGAGTCTTGGTTGGAAAGTACCAAGAGAATTTTGGGACAAATGAACTGCAATGAAGTGCAGAAGCTGGGTTGTGTAATATCGTTGTTGCATGACGATGCGTATACCTGGTGGACAACCACTATCTCCGGAATGGAGGATGCTGATGTGACTTGGACGTTCTTTCTGAACGCGTTCAGGAGGAGGTATCTGGGTGTGCGATACCTGGATGAAAAGAAAAGGGAATTCATGTCTCTTACTCAAGGGAGCATGTCAGTGGCTGAGTATGAGGTTCAGTTTGTCCGACTCGGTCAGTACGCACCTGAGCTTATCCCTGATGAGCAGGAGAGGTGTGAACGTTTCCCTTATGGTTTGGTGACGGAAGTGAAGACCTATATGCTGGCTGCTGAGTACACTGACTTTGATGTGCTGGTTGGTAGAGCAAAAGACGTTGAGTTGAATTTGAGTTTATCTTCTAGAGGAGTTGGTTCTAGTGCAGGCAAGCGAGCTGCTGAGTATAGTTCCGGTGGCAGACGGAATAAGAGAGGACGTGATCGGAAGTATCAGTCTTCAGCTAGGCGTGGTGGTGGAGGGCAAGGTGCGCCTGTTCAGGGGGACAAGGCGGGAGCTGATCAGAACACATGTTGGGAATGTGGATCGTGTGGTCATCTGAGGCGTGATTGTCCTCGAGCAGCGAGGGAGGTACAGGCTCCTATTGTGGTGACCGGTACTTCGTGCTGGAACTGTGGTTCGGCGGATCACATGAAGAGAGAGTGTCCTCTGTTGGCCGGTGGTGGTCAGGGACGTGCTCCTGGAGTTGTTGCACCATAGAGAGGTTGTGGGAGCGGCCGTGGTAACTTCCAGCGCAGGGAGGATGGTGGAAGGAATGTGGCTCATGTGGTAGCTTTTCAGCCTGAGGGTGGTGGCCAGGCCAGAGTGTATGCTCAGAGGGAGGGGAGGAATGACACAGATGTGATCGCAGGTACTTTCACTTTGCAATCCTTGTCATTACTTTCCTTGATTGATTCTGGATCTACACACTCATACATATTGCGTGAACATGCTCAATTGCTTGGTTTGCCTGTTGAGTCTTTGGATATTGGTATGCGTGTAACTAGTTCTTTTGGTGAGACTGTTGTGACTCGAAAGCTTTATAGAAGGTGTCCCTTGGTTGTGCAAGATCATGTTTTTCATGTTGATCTTATGGAATTGCCTTTCTATGGTTTTGATGTAATCCTTGGTATGGATTGGCTTGTTGAGCATCGAGCTGTAGTGGATTTTGAGAATAAGCGAGTTTCGTTGAAGCTTGCGGATGATTATGAGGTAGTGGTGGTTGGTGAGAATGTGAAGTTTCTTGCCAATGTGGTGTCTACATTGGAAGCGAGCCGGATGCTGAGGCAAGGTTGTGAAGCTTACCTCGCCTTTGTGATGAATCCTAGCTCTAAAGAGTTGCGTGTGCAAGATATCAGGACTGTGCGAGAGTTTCTTGGTGTGTTTCCGGAGGAGTTGCCTGGATTGCCTCCTAATCGCGAAGTGGAGTTTGGGATTGAGCTGTATGAAAACACAACTCCAGTGTCCATTACTCCTTATCGAATGGCACCTAAGGAGTTGAAAGAGCTGAAGACGCAACTTCAGGAGTTGCTTGATCGTGGTTTCATTCGGCCGAGTGTGTCACCTTGGGGTGCACCGGTCTTGTTTGTGAAGAAAAAGGATGGCACTATGAGAATGTGCATTGATTACCGTCAGCTTAACAAGTTGACTATCAAAAATCGGTATCCATTGCCGAGAATTGATGATCTTTTTTAT
This sequence comes from Hibiscus tridactylites, assembly GCA_958450335.1. NCBI lineage: Eukaryota > Viridiplantae > Streptophyta > Magnoliopsida > Malvales > Malvaceae > Hibiscus > Hibiscus tridactylites. The sequence goes on along the minus strand of OY288267.1, from coordinate 56,414,894 downwards.
CAATTTCGGGGAGCGGCTGTGTTCTCTAAAATTGACTTAAGGTCGGGTTATTACCAGTTGAAGGTGAAGGATGTGGATTATGCCAAAGACAGCCTTCAGAACGAGGTATGGGCATTATGAGTTTCTTGTGATGTCGTTTGGTTTGACGAATGCTCCTGCAGCTTTCATGGACATGATGAATAGAGTGTTCCATGAATACTTGGATAAATTTGTTGTGGTGTTCATTGATGATATTCTCGTGTACTCTCGTACTGAGGAGGAGCATGAAGGGCATTTGAGAATTGTGTTACAGGCTTTGTTGGAGAATCAGCTTTATGCCAAGCTGAGTAAGTGTGAGTTCTGGCTTAGAGAAGTTGTGTTTCTTGGTCATGTGGTTTCTGCTGAGGGGATTCGTGTTGATCCTCAAAAGATTGAGGCAGTGATGAATTGGAAGCCTCCTAAGTCTGTTCATGAAGTCCGTAGTTTCCTTGGTTGGCAGGATACTATCGGAGGTTCGTGGATGGGTTTTCAAAGATTGCTGCACCTTTGACGAAGTTGTTGTAGAAGGATGTTAAGTATGAGTGGACGGAAGCGAGACAGCAGGCTTTTGAGAAGCTTAAGGCAGCTTTAACGCAAGCTCCTATCTTGGTTCAACCTGAATCAGGGAAAGAGTTTGTGGTGTATAGTGATGCGTCCTACGTTGGTTTGGGATGTGTGTTGATGCAAGAGGGTAAGGTGGTGGCTTATGCATCGCGTCAGTTAAAGGTGCATGAGCGCAATTATCCTACGCATGACATTGAGTTAGTTGCGGTGGTGTTTGCTTTGGAAATTTGGATACATTACCTGTATGGTGAGAAGTGTACTGTGTACACGGACCACAAGAGTTTGAAGTATCTGATGTCTCAGAAAGAGTTGAATCTTAGGCAACAACGTTGGGTGGAGTTGCTTAAGGATTATGATTTGACTATCGAGTACCATCCGGGTAAAGCTAATGTTGTAGCGGATGCCTTGAGTAGGAAGGTAGCTGTTGAGTTGAGGGCTATGTTTGCCAGTTTGAGCATTTCGCGTGATGGTGGTCTTGTGGCTGAGTTGCAAGTGAAACCATCCTTGATTCAGTTGATTAAGGAAAAGCAGTTGTTGGATGATTCCTTGGTGCCACATGTTCAGGATATTGCAGAGGATAGGCCATCAGATTTCTGCTTTAATGATGATGGAGTTTTATGTTTTAGGAGTCGGATAGTAGTGCCCAATGATGCTGATTTGAGGTGTGCTATTCTGACTGAAGCTCATAGTAGTCCTTTTGCTATGCACCCTGGTAGTACTAAGATGTACCGTGATCTTCATGATGAGTACTATTGGGTGGGTTTAAAGAAAGATGTTGCCGAGTTTGTAAGCAAGTGCATGGTATGTCAGTGAGTTAAGGCTGAGCATCAGTTTCCTTCAGGGTTGTTGCAACCGTTGAGGATTCCTGAGTGGAAGTGGGAGAGGATTACCATGGACTTCGTGTCTGGTTTGCCTTTGTCGCCATCGAAGAAGAATTCGGTGTGGGTGATTGTGGATTGCCTGACGAAGTATGCGCATTTCTTGCCTGTGCATACTACATACACGTTGGATAAGCTTGCGGAGCTGTACATTGCTAAGATTGTGCGGTGTCATGGTGTGCCAAAGTCGATTGTATCGAATAGAGATCCGAGGTTTACGTCGCGTTTCTGGAAATGTTTGCATCAGGCTTTGGGTACACGGTTGAATTTCAGTACATCTTATCATCCGCAGACGGATGGACAGTCTGAGCGTGTTATCCAGGTGTTAGAGGATATGTTGAGGTGCTGCGTGATTGAGTTTCAGGGTTCTTGGGAGAAACAATTGCCTTTGGTGGAGTTTGCCTATAATAATAGTTATCAGGCAAGTATTCAAATGGCACCTTATGAAGCTTTGTACGGGAGGAAGTGTAGGACTCCTCTTTGTTAGGCTGAAACGGGTCAGAAGTTGGTTTCGATGCCAGCTTTGTTGAAAGGAACCACTGAGAAGGTGAAGCTCATTTGTGAGCGTTTGAAGGTAGCTTCTGATCGGCAAAAGTCTTACGCGGATTTGAAGCGTAAGGAGATTGAGTATGCGGTGGGTGACCGTGTGTTTTTGAAAGTTTCGCCTTGGAAAAAGGTGATGAGGTTTGGCCGGAAGGGTAAGTTGAGCCCTAGATACATTGGACCATACGAGGTGATTGAGCGTGTGGGTCCTGTTGCGTACAAGTTGAGGTTACCGCAAGAGCTAGAAAAGATTCATGATGTGTTTCATGTTTCTATGCTTCGGAAGTATAGATCGGATCCTTCTCATGTGATGCATGTGGAGGAAGTGGAGTTGAATCCGGATTTGACCTATGATGAGGAACCAGTGAAGATTCTAGATTCGGATAATAAAGTTCTTCGAGGCAAGACCATTGAGTTGGTAAAGGTGTTGTGGAAGCATCGTGGTGCTGAGGAAGCCACGTGGGAACGGAAGGATGACATGATGAAGCAGTTTCCGTACCTTTTTCCTTCAGGTAAATTTCGAGGACGAAATTTCTTAAGGGGGGGAGACTTGTAACACCCCAATTTTGGGCTTGGAAGTTTAGGGTCTGAACCGGACCGGTTTAAATTTCGATTCGAATATAAAAGGTGATTTTAGGGAAAACCTAGTTCGGGATGTATTAAAAATATGGAAAAATATCTAAAAATCCTCTTTTATTATTTATAAGAGAGTGGTGAAATCAATTTTACAAAATGGGGTTTGGAAATATGACATTTCAAGTTACTGACTAAAATGTAATTTTTGAAAAGTTGGTGACTGTTTTAAAAGGATTGAAACTTTGAATCTTTAAGGAGCTAATTTACCCAAGGGAGGGTTTCTCCAGATTTTTCTTAAATTTTAAAGACTCATTTAATGTTATTTAATAAAAAGAAAAGAGGAAAAGAGATATTTTAGTTTCATAACTAACTTTTGCCAAAATTTTCCCATTTCTTTTTCTCTCAATTTTCCCTCAGCCAAACACATTTCCACAGCCACTTTTCCTTTGATTTTCACACCTAAAGTTGAGATTTCAATCTCTAAATGATTTCTAATCATTTCTACACCAAATCCTCATCATTTGCTTATTGAATTTTCAAGAATTTTGGCTCTAAACAAGGAGAAATCCACATTTAGACGTATGAACGTCCTTCTCCTCTAAATACTTAGTTCTTTACTAAAATTCCCAAGTTCTCAATCCTTAAATTGAGTTTTGTTAAAGGTTTTAATGTTGTGTTCTTGATTTTGGATTAAAATGCAAGATTTGGATTTAATTTTGAAGAAATTCGTATTAAATGATTGGGCTCTGTTTTGATATGTCTTTTTGATGTATTTTGGATGTTTAAATGATGTGTAATTGAGGTTTAATCAATGCAATCCCGAATAGGTTGATTTTCCTAAGTTTTTACTTGAGTTAATGGTGGTTTTTGGGGTGATTTTGATGTTCTGCTATAGCTGGAGGTATAAGGACGTGATTAGGTCATTTTTGGATGTTAATTGATGTCTAAGAATGATTGGAATTGATGGATCTTGGCTGGGTAATGTTGTAGAGATGTTTGGATGTGATTTCGGTTGTGTTTGGTAGCCGAAATGTGAGTTTTGATGAGAGCAGCGAGTTTAGGTGTTTTGGCTGAAGATTTTAATGCATGATGATGCATTAATCCTCTGCTTTGATGTGCTTAAAACAGGGGAGACATCTTCGGATCCTTGTGGTGTTGATCCGGAGGCTTGATCGGCGTTTCGGCAAGCTTGCGAAATGGAATCGGTGAGTGAAGTTTGGTTTTCAGCTTTGAAACCAATGTTTGAAGGTTATGGGAGCTTAGTTTAAGTCTAAACAACTTAGCTAAGCTCAAGAGTAAGTTTTCGGATAAACTCTCTTTTTGAAGAACCATGAGATGGTTGAATGCAATGTGTTTATTTTGCATGTTTAAATTCTGTTTTGAAAGCATATTTAAGCATGTTTAATGCTGGTTTTATAAGCCATGTGTTGAAGGATGCTCAAGGTAAGAGATCCTTGTTTTGAACATTGATAAATGTGGTTTGATGCATGGTGATGCATGGTTATTTAATGGCTTTGTTTAATGCTTTAAAACAGTGGATTAATGATGGTAAATGATGTATATTGGCAAGTGATGTGTTGGTTTAAAAGTACGTGAATCGGATATAGTTAGCCGGCTATAGGATTGGGTGCACCGTGAATAAAGTCGCCTTGGATGTTGAGGGGTTGTAATGGTACCGTAAACTCCATCCAAGAACACTAACGAGATGTCTAAGATCATAATGGTGGTTAAAATGCCATGTGAGGATCTTGCGTTGTGTGTCCCGTGTTCTCGTTAGTGATGTTATACAACTACCAATGTGTGATGTGGAGGGGTTGTAATTGTACCGTAGACTCTAGCACGGGTGTTGAGGGGTTGTGATTGTACCGGTAAACTCCACCTTGAGTGTTGGTAGTGTGTATGGAGCGTATGGGACAACGCTTGTAATCCGCGTATCCGATTGTGTTTTGAGTTGAAAAATGGTTATGGATTATCACTTGAAAGCCAATATGACATGTTGATGAATTGAAGCATGAGATGCTTGGTTTGTATGCATAAGTGCATGATAAATGATGTTTTGAAATTAAAGGCCTTGGAAAGGTGTTTTTACAAAGTGCATTATTGTGTTGTTTTATTAGAGCATTTCTCACTAAGCATACGTGCTTACGCTCTCTCTTTCTTGAACCAATAATGCAGAGCATTGAAGTGCTTTAAGGGCAGCAAGGAGGTCAAGGATCCAAGCGAAAGTCTAAGCTCATGTATGGTGACTATTTTCACAACACTATTAGCTTTTGGTATTTGGCAATGGGAACCTAGATTGTGTTTTTGGGAGATGTTTTGGACTCCCTAAGTTTGGTTTAATGCCAATGATGATGTTGGAACATGTAAATGGCCATTTGGTATTTTGTTTCGGAGATTTGATGATTGCTTGCTTTTCATTATAGGATGCATGCCTTTAGACTTGTGGCTTTTCTTGTTTGAGGCCGTGGTTGAGCTTTGATGATGCAAATATGTTCCTTTAATGTTTGATGACTTGTTGGCATGTTATAGAGGTCATACGAACATGTTTGGTGGGTCGAAAGAGTGAAAAACAAACTTTTCTGCTGTTTCTGGGCAGGGTATTTCGGAACACCCTTGCCCGTTTCGAAACAGGTGCATATTTTGGCCTGGGTGTTTCGAAACGGGCTGAGGTATTTCGAAACACTTTGGCTACTGCCAAGGGGTGTTTCTGAACGGCCTAGACCCGTTTTGAAACACTTGACCGTTGGGCACAATTTTGAATGATTTTGAGGTTTGCAACCTTTACGTTTTATTTCTGATTTTTGTATATGCAATTGATTGAGTTTGAGATGTCCGTTTGAGATGAAATTTGACAGGGAAGCATGAAACATGACTAATTTCATAATGGTAACTTAAAAATTGGTAAAGTTCTCGTAATTTCTAGAATTTACAAATTGGTCCCTAAATTCGTATGTTGTGCAATTGAGCCCCTTATTGTTTTTCGATTGCTGTGATTTTTGAGTATGCTTATCTCAAGAGTACACCTAGGATTAATATACATTTATACAAGGTTAAAAAGAAAAAAAAGGGTCGTTAATCAAGGTTGACTTTCGGGTTGACTTTGGTTTTCCCCGTGTAATCTTCGTAGTTTGGGTCAACCGTCTAGGCCGGGCTAAGGGAGTTACAATTTTCCTTCAAGTTTCTTCAAGCAAATCTTGCCAAATTAGAGGAGATGCAAGGATTGGGGGTAATTTCCGTGCTATCCCTCTAATCTAAGTTCTTTAATGAAATTCCAAAGATATTTGACTCTTTAATACTGATTTGGATTGAGGTTTTGTTGTTAGAATAATAAACTCTTGAAAATTTGATGAAAATTGGGTCTAAAATGTGATTTTCGGACTTTGATTGATTTGGTTGGTTTGAGATCGTTTCTAAATGAGTTTTGAAAGGTTTTTGGTGTTGAATTGGAGTCTTAATCATATAGATCCCGAAATCCTTGAGATCATTAGTTTTTGAGGTGTTTTTGGGTGTTTTTTGAGGTGTTCGTGAGGAATTTGGGTTGCTAGAGGTATAAGGTGGGTTTTAGGTTGTTTTTGGATGTTGATTAATGCGTAAAATGCTTTAGATTAGTTGGGTAATGGCTGGGCAGAAGTTACAGGTCTATTGATTGAGTTTTTGGTTGTTTTGGATGGGTGTTTTGGTGCTTTAGAGCATGATTGCGGGTTTTCTTGTAAGTGCTGGTGTTTTGGATGCATTTTGATGCATTGAACCTTTGTTTTGATGTGTTGAAAATTGGGGATAATATTCTAGAATCAAACGAAGTGATTTTGGAGGCTTCAGACGATCAATAGTTGCGTCGGCAAGCGTGGTTTCGCAATTTGGTGAGTGGAACTTGGTTTTCCAGCGTGGAAACATTTTAGAAAAGGTTTGGGGAACTTAGTAAGAGCTTGAAACGCTTTACTAAGTTTGGAAGTAAGTAAAGTGAATTTCTCTCTCGAATTGTGCTAGTTTTGAACCTTTGATTGGACTTGGTTTTAATTGCATTTACCTAATGTTTTAAAGCATGTTTTGAATATGTGAAATGAGGTTGATGATGCCATGTGGGTTAAGGATGCACTAGGTAAGTGATCCTTGTATGCATGTGTTAATGCATGAGGCTTGAAGCATGGTTTAATACTTGATTTATGGCTTATCATGAATGCTTTGTAAAAACAGTGAGGTATGCATGTGGTACGGATTATATTGGCAAGCGATGATGTATAAAATGTTTTATAAATGAAATCGAATATAGTTAGCCGACTATAGGATTGAGTGCACTATAAACATGTCACCTTAGATGTTGAGGGGTTGTGATTGTACCGAATACTCCATCCAAGTACCCTAACGATTGAGGATTGTTTAAGGTTGCAACAGTTGAGGGTAGCTCCCAGGTGCGAACCTTGTGTTTTGTCCCTCTCTCGTTAGTGGATTATACATCTACTGATGAGTGGTGTTGAGGGGTTGTGATTGTACCGAATACTTCACCACGGGTGTCACAATGATGGAGGGTCGCTCTCGTGTGTGAGCCTTGTAATGCCGGTAGAGTGTATGAAGGGTGTGGAACAGCCCTTGATAATCCGTATATCTGATATATGTTTTTGAGATTGTTGTTTATCACTTGTGAGCCAATATAATGAAATGAAACATTGTGGAAAATGTTATTAATGCATAACTTGAAAGATGCATGTTTTGGATTAAACTTAGCATAAAGGTGACTATGCTTGGAAGGCTTGTATTTTGAGTAGCAATGGTTTAATTGTTGGACTTATATGTATCATGTTACATGATGGTTGTTACGATGATTTTGAGGTTAAATTGCATGTTTTATCCAAGGAAGCTTGATGGTTTGAAAAGAGTGGAAAATGGTTTTGTGTATTGATGATGATTTTGGTTTGAGCAATCCTTACTAAGCTTGTATGCGTATGCTCTCTTTGTTCATTATGCAGCCAATGTAAACTTTGGAGGCAGCACTTGTAAGGGGATCGGTGGAAGATTATGATTGAAGGTAAGCTTTTGTTTTGGACTAGTGTAATAAAGGCAATGAGGGTGTCCAATGCTTTGAATGTTGTTGGTTTGGTGTTTTCCGTGTTTGTGCAAGTTCGATATGTGTATTTAGTTGTGTGAATGACCTTTAAGCTTTGATATATGCTTGCTTTTGGTTTTTAGCCTTTTGGTGCTTTTGACATCTAGGAGGCATGCCTTTAGAGTCGTGGCTTGTGAGAATGATGTTATGATGATGCTTGTGCTTCGTATATATGGTCATTGATGTGTGAGTTGTATGCATGTTAGGACATGTGTCGGGATGGTTTTAGAGGGCGAAAAGTGATATAAACCACCTTTTTAGAAAGTTGCAAGCCCATGCATTTTGGAACACCCTTCCCTGTTTCGAAATAGTGGCCTGTAATGGCCTTGGAGTTTCAAAATGGTGAGGCTCATTCCGGAACATTTTGCCTCTGTGAACCATCATACTTAAACGTGTCTTGTGGGGTTTCGAAACGCACCCGCGTATCGAAATGGTCAACTGTGTTTCGAAACGGTCGTTCCGATACCGAGCTTTCTGTTCCGAAACACTCGACCGTTGGATCTGTATTTGAAATGTCCTAAATTCTGTTTCTTGCATTTTGGTCCCTATTTTCCTTGCATACAATTGAATGAGTTGTAGATGTCCTTTTGAGCTTAAATTTCTCCGAGACGTATGTAATGAATCTAATTAAAGATTGGTAACTTGAATTTGGTGAAAGCCCTTGTAATTTATCAGTTTTACAAAATGGTTCTTAATCTGTAATTAGTTTTCAATAAATCGGCAAATGTGTTAATGTTTTATTCGCTTCTTGTGTACGTACACATAGGAACCTAAGTTGCATCTAATCAAGACAAAAAGAAAAAAAGGTCGTTTATTGAGGTAAATTTTCTCAGTTTACTTCAATAATCCCTGTGTGATTCATTCGGTTTGATCTATCAAGCAGTTCGGGTCGAGGGGGTTACATTTGATGGTATCAGAGCCGGGTTACAAAAGGTTGGGATGGTGGTAAGTTGTTGGTAAGTGATTTACGATGTGGATATGTGTTTTGGTGATATTTGCTTTTTCTAGTGAATGTTTAAGCATGCTTATGTTGAATGTGTGATATTAATGCTATACATGATGAATGAATATGGATATGAGTTTTTTTATGATGTTGACTGGGCTGAATCTTGATGCTTGAGTTGCATGATGGTTGAGATATGCATGTAGTATGCTTTGTGCTATGCTGGGGGGAAATTAGGATACGATCTAACCATTGAGTTGAATCTTAGGCAATGAAGATGGTTGGAGTTGCTGAAGGATTACGATCTAACCATTGAGTTTCACCCTGGAAAGGCCAATGTTGTGGCCGATGCTTTGAGTAGAAAGGTGGTTGTTGGGTTGATAGCTATGTTTGCTCGTTTGAGTATATCGCGTGATGGTGGCTTGATAGCTGAGTTACAGGTGAAACCTTCCTTGACTCAGTTGATTAAGGAGAAACAGTTGATGGATGATTCGTTGGTGCCTCATGTTCAGGACATAGCTGATGGTAAGACTACAGATTTTCTGCTTTGATGATGATGGGGTTCTATGTTTCAAAAGTCGGATAATGGTGTCGGAGGATGTTGAGTTGAGGCGCACTATTTTGATTGAGGCTCATAGTAGTCCTATAGCACTATGCACCCTGGTAGTACTAAGATGTATTGTGGTTTGAAGGATGAGTACTATTCGGTAGGATTGAAAAAGGATGTGGCTGATTTTGTAAGCAAGTGTATGGTTTGCCAACGGGTGAAGGCTGAGCATCAGTTCCTTCTGGTTTGTTATAGCCTTTGAGGATCCCGAAGTGGAAATGGGAAAGGATTACGATGGATTTCGTATCCGAGTTGCCTTTGACACCATCAGAGAATAACTTTGTATGGGTGATTGTGGATCGTCTTACAAAGTGTGCGCATTTCTTGGATGTGCATACTACGTGTACGTTGGAAAAGTAAGCCGAGTTGTGTATTGCTGAGATTGTGCGGTTGCACGGTGTGCCCAAGTCAATAGTGTCAGATAGAGATATGAGGTTTACAGCAAGGTTTTGGGAATGTTTACATCAGGCGTTGGGTACGATGTTGAATTTCAGCACTTCATATCATCCTCAGTCGGATAGGCAGTCGGAATGAGTTATCCATGTGCTTGAGGATATGTTGTGATGTTGTGTGATTGATATCCAAGGTTCTTGGGAAAAGTATATGTCTTTGGTTGAGTTTGCTTTATAATAACAGTTTTCAGGTAAGTTTACAAATGGCACCGTATGAGGCCTTGTGTGGGAGGAAGTGTAGAACGCCTCTTTGTTGGGCTGGGCGGGGCAAAAGTTGCTTTCCTTCCTGGATATACGAAAGGGAACAACTGAAAAAGCTAAGCTTATATGTGATCGCTTAAAGGCTGCATCAGATCGTCAGAATTTTTATACGGATTTAAAACATAAAAAGGTTGAGTTCGCGGTTGGTGATCGCGTGTTCTTTAAGGTATCTCCTTGGAAGAAGGTGATGAAGTTCGGACGTAAGGGAAAGCTTAGTCCGAGGTTTATTGGACCTTATGAGGTGGTGGAGCGAGTTGGTCCTGTGGTTTATCGGTTGAGGTTGCCTCCCGAGTTGGAAAAGATTCATGATGTGTTTCATGTATCTATGTTGCAGAGATATAGATCGGATCCTTCGCATGTGATGACAGATAAGAAAGTTGAGTTAAATCCGGATTTATCCTATGATGAGGAACCAGTGAGAATTTTGGATACGAGTAACAAAGTTTTCGTGGCAGGATAATTGAGCTTGTGAAGTATTGTTGTGACATTAAGGAGTTGAGAAGGTTGCGTGGGAAAGTAAGGTGGACGGGTTGAGTCAGTTCTGTGCCTTTCTCCTTCAGGAAAATTTTGAAGGACAAAATTTCCTAAGAGGGGGAGAGTTGTAACGCCCCGATTTTGGGCTTAGATGTTTTGGCAAGTCGGGTTGGGCCGGTGGAACCGATGCTGGTTGTTCGAACCATTTAAAAGGTGGTTTAGGGAAATCAAGGTTCGGGATGGGATAAAAACATGATAAAAATTCATAAATTCCTCTAAAATGATGTTTAAGAGGTTGGTCAAATCAATTTTACAAAACGAGTTTTCTAAAGTGTACATTTTGGGTAGTGACCAAAATGTAAAGATTTAAAAGTTGGAAAAATGTGTTTTTTTCAATAAGAGTAAAAAATCTTAGAATCTTTAGGGAGCTACTAGGCAATTATGCATTTTCCCTAATTTGGCATGTGTTTTACATGTTTATTAAATAATTAAAAAGGTTTTATTTAATTAATTAAAGAAAGTTAGTTAATTGGTTAATGAAATTTTTGACGAGCTTTTCATTTCTCACTTTCACTTTAGCCAAACACTTTCCTTTTTCTCTCAATTTTCCAGAAATCCTTTTCTCTTAAATTCTCTCTTAATTCCTATCTTTTCTTTATTGATTTCTTCCATTTTTCTTCAAGTTTCTTCAAGCAAATCTTGCCAAATTAGAGGAGAAGCAAGGATTGAAGGTAATTTTCGTGCTATCACTCTAATCTAAGTTCTTTAATGAAATTTCAAAGATATTTGACTCTTTAATACTGATTTGGATTGAGATTTTGTTGCTAGATTAATAAACTCTTGAAATCTTGATCAAAAATTGGTCTAAAATGTGATTTTCAGATGTAATCACTAATTTTGTCCGGACATCAGAACCCTTTTATTCCTGTTAATATCGGGTTGTTGTGCTATTTAAAAAAAAGAAAAAAGAATATATATATATATATATATATATGCTAATTTAAAAGAGGGAAACATTATAAAAAAAGAAAAACATTATTACTATTAATATTATTAAGTTTTACCTTTGTTCTTTCTTGTTAATATTACTTGCATTAATATTGTTATTATATAGTTAATTATGGTCATCATTTATTGTGAATATTATACTACTAATATCATTAATATATCGTGTGTATCATTTCATTAAGTTATTATAATGTTATTAATAGTATGTGTATAGTACTTACTACTATTATTATCATTTATATGTTATTTTATATTTATTAGATTATTATTATTATTATTATTATTATTATTATTATTATTATTATTATTATTATTATTATTATTATCATCATAATGAAAATGGAAATAAAACATAAGTTTAAATAAAAGCCCAAAACCAGACATTAATTAAAAAATAAAAGTCCATTACACATAAGGTCCGTTCAATGCCCAAATAATACAAGCCCGTAGAATAATAAAACCCTAAAAAATAAAAAAATAAAAACCCTAATGGACTTGATATCTTCTTGTGCAGTCACCGCTCTAATCCACAACCGTCAGATCTATTGAGATCTGACGGTCCAGATCTGATCCTCACGAGAAACATTAAAGACACCTTTGCTTAGCGCCTCACATCAGGAGCCGTTAGATCTGCGAAGTAGATCCAAAGGCTCAGATTAGCAGCGTCAGAAAAACCCTAGCAGAGCCCCCTACCCTCTTCGCGTTGCACCTTGTTCAGTCGTCAGATTGGGAACTTGATCAACGATCCAGATGAAGCCCGAAGAAAACCCTAAGGAGCCATTTTGATACTCCCGTGCCGCACAATGTCGGCCATTAGATCGAGTCGATCTAACGGTCCCAGATCGAGATGACGAAGCTTCTAGATCCCCACGCTCCGTACGCTCGTCCCCTCAACTTCCCATGCGCGTGTGCTATTGCACGATCTGACCATCCTTCTGCCACCGTTGTGCCTCTTGCCATGTCTCCCCCATTTCGGGAAGTCCCAAAAAAAGAACAACAAAAAAAGAAATCATCAGATGCCCAAAATACAATTCAAACAAAAACACAGCAAAATGTCAAAGAAGACAAGAAATAAAGGCAAACAGAGAGCAGACCCGAAGCAAAAGGTAACGAATAGAATTTTTTTTCTTTTGAATGGCATGTAACTTTTCAGATATAAAAAATCCGAACCCCAAACCATTGTAAACCGATTCGGAAATCCAGAGAAAAAGCAATAAAAAGCAAAAACCTTCAGAGGTAGTCTTCTTCTTCGTTTTTAAATGCATAAAAAAATTAACCCAAGATAAGAAAAAAAAGTAAAGGGTAGATTCGGAATCCGTTACCCTACTATCGGTTGACATTTCTTGCCGGTGAAAATATTCAAAGCCTTCCACGACCTTAGGGAGTGAAGTGACGCCAGGAAATGTCCCTTCGCTTCGAAAGGCTCGCTGGTTTCCGGTAACGGTAGGATAAGGGTTTTCGTTCGAAGCAATTTCGAACTAGAAAAAGGGAGGTTTGGGTTCACATCTAGGGTTTCAAAAAAAATAGGTCTTTTTTCATCTCTAGGTTCCTCGAGGTTACCGGTGCCGGTTAACGGCTGACGGCACCAAAAACCCTTTTTTTGGTTTTCAAACCCTAACCGGGTAGGTGCAAAAGGGAATGGGTTTTTTTAAGTTTTCGAACAAATGTCAAAAGGGGTTCAATGGTCTTAAGTGTATCTTATATAGTATTTTGATAATTTAAAATTTCTTTATTCGCCACTTAGACCCTCCCGTGTTTTGAAAATTACGCACAAAGGGGTTCCATTTTCCTAAATCACGCTTTCAATCCCTACATCTTTCCCATTTCTTTTAATTTCGTCCTCACATGTGTTATTAATCAGAATAAAAATCGGGTTTATCATGATTTGGTCCCCCGTGTTTTTATCTGTTTTTTTAAACCTCGAGGTCCCTCTTTTCCTATAAACATGTAAATTTCCCCTTTAAGTTTAATAATGGGCTGGTTTAACTTCTTCCCGAACCATTTTAGTTCTTATATAGCTCAATTTAGTCCTAAATTTAGGTTCAAGATTCTAAATTAACCCCATTAATTTATTATTGTTTGTATTTCAGTTTGCTTGCTGCTCATGTTCTTCTTACTTGATTTTATTAGTTTTTTACGTGAATACATTAGAATGTGTCTTAAACCCTTGTTGTTGCACGTCACATGTTACTTTTTTTACTAGGATTATATGATATCGAATGTGTATGCCCGTATAATATATGGTTTTTATGTAACCTTGTTCATGTTTCATAGCTTCGTAAGGTTGTACATCCATGCATATGTGTTACATATTTTCGTGCATATTTTTATGAATCGTATGATTTACGTGGAATTTTAATTTTGCGTGCTTATTTTTTGTATGAATGTTGCTATTTCATTTATATTTATTACATGTCTTTACACCATATTGCCATGTTCATTCTTCTTAAAATATGTCACCATGTTAGTTAGGGGTGTTTATGCCCAAGACCTACCACAATTGTGTTCGTTTTTATGTTTTATTTGATAATGTAATTTAATTATCGTTTATGAATCTATAAGTTGCATCCGAACCTCATATACATATAATGCGATGTCTTTTTATTCGGGAACGAACGAGGACAGTACCAGTAGTAGCGGTGGTGGTTCGGACATTCCTTCTCGAATATTAAAACTTTTAAAATCTACTCACTCGTATAACCAAATTCGGATACGATTTGTCACTTTAATTCATGAAGTTTGATATTAATTAAACGGTAAGGATCTTGGTACTAATTTTGGGCATGTCGGGGGTGCTCATCCTTCCCCGCGTGTAACCGACTCCCGACCCCATTTTTTTGAAAGAAAAAGAAATAATCTCTGGTTTAGTTTTCAGTGTCCGGTCTACCATTTTTAAATGGCCGGTGGCGACTCCAATTTTAATCGATTTTCTTTAAAAATTATTTTGAATTAAAACTCGGTTCTTCTAAGTGACATCAGAGTAAAGGGGTAGCGATACCTCGGTATTTTCTAAGCGGCATCTGAGGTACTTATATTTTTGAATTTTTTTAGTCGCAACAGATGGAGACTCCACTAGGGACAAATTTTTGTTTTCAAAAACAAAAAAGAGAGTCGGGCAAAAAAACAACTTTACCGCTTAATTAATATTAAAAGTTGCGAATTAAAGTGACTGAATCGATCGATATTTGGTTATAAGTTTGAGTTCATTTTAAACGCATCTAAAATGGACGTATAAACTCGTTTGTCTAAGTGGGGGGAAACACTAGTGCTTTCGTGAGGATATCGTTCCTCCGTATGGGCCTAGCAAGTACCTTCGGGGCTCGAATACCCTATATCTTCGTGGGAATATCGTTTCTCCGTACGGATATAGCTAAAGGGTCCCCTCGAATTGAACTCGGTTGAGAGGAGCTTATAATGGGTGATGACCAGGGGCCTTTCTACCCTTAGTAGGGGACAACAAGGACAGCTCGAATACCTTCTAGAACCAAAATTGCATTTGGAGAACTAGAAAGCCCACTCCTTTTAGAGCCATGCGGACAGTCTAGGCTTATTAGACGGGATAAATAGGGTTGTTTGCTTTCATGCTTGCCTTATTTCTCTTATCATGTTAATTGTGCTTATCCGACACTAACGATTTTCCTTGTGATCTTCTTGCATTTATTCTTGCATACATTTCATAACACAGAGGTGTTGAGTCAAGGTGGTTTTACCCAATTCAAGGGCTATCATTATGGACGGGAGGTAGCTAGAAAGGATGATGTCAATTAGCATGTCCGACATCGGTCAGAGTTGAATCAGAAAGGATAAAGGGGTAGTTTAGCGAGCGAACGCACAATGTCAGGTCATTTAATGCCCACCATTGAAGAAAGCACAACCCTTCTCCATCCCGAGAAAGTCAAGCAAGATTGGATCTACTCCAAACATCCTGAGCCGCAAAATTTAAGGGTTGAACCGTCTATCGGATCAACATCTTTGGATCGCAAGCGGAGGCGTACTTGTCAAGACTTTGCTATGACTATCTTGTAACAAGGAACCTCCCTCACGTTCAAATGAGAGTTGACCTGAGGGGAATCACCTATAGGACCAACACCTTTCATTCGCATACATACGTGCACATATTTTATCGCATCATTTGTTTCATACATCATCCCACAACATAACATGCATTGATCAATTAAATAATGAATTAATGTTGGAAAATTAATATTACAGTGGTAAAAGGTGAAAATTCCAATCTACAACCATTCCGCGTTCGTACGACACTTGTTATCAGGCACGAGCAATGGAAGAAAGGATGGCCAGGGTTGAACAAGGTCAGAAGAACCTCGAGGTCCGATTGGTTGGGATCAAGCAAAACATTAAGGATCAGATCGCACAATCACAAACCACCATTATCGCTCAGATGACCAAGTTGCTTGAAAAGAAGTTCAGCAAAGGAGGAGGATCAGGGGACAGTTTGAATAAGAAGGGAGTAGGAGCGACTACATCACATATCCAACTAGGAGTGCCGACCACCGGGAAAATAGTGCATATCAACCTCGGGGGAACACCCGATAATCATCCTACGGGAGCACCGCTAGCCGTCACATGGACCAACCTGTTGAGTTAGGGGAAGGTCTCGAGATTGAAGTGTCAGATCTAAACATGTTGAATGAGGTAGAAGAAAGGATTAGGGCCGAGATGGAAAAGAAGTACGAAGAGAGGTTTCGACTCTTTGAGGAAAAGTTCAAGGCCTTGCAAGGAATGGATAAGCAAGGGAACGATGCTAGTGATTTGAGCCTTGTAGCGGATTTAGTTTTACCTCCGAAATTCAAAGCCTCCGACTTTGATAAGTATGAAGGGACTACTTGTCCTTCAGCTCACATCACCATGTATTGCCGAAAGATGACAACTTCTATAAAAGACGAGAAGCTACTTATCCATTGTTTTCAAGACAGTTTAACTGGTTCTGCAACCCGTTGGTATATTAAACTTAGACGAGTCGACATCAAGTCATGGAGCGATATTTCGAAGGCGTTCGTGGGTCAATACAAGCATGTAACTGATATGACTCCGAATCGACTCATGCTACAGGGGTTGGAACAGAAGCACGATAAGAGTATCTGTGAGTATGCTCAGCGTTGGCGAGACGTAGCAGCTCAGGTGCAACCCCCACTTTCGGAAGGTGAAATCATTCCTTTGTTTGTTGACACTCTAAAAGGAGTCTTGTACGATCGCTTGATAAGCAATCCCTCCAATAGCTTTGCAGCCATGGTCATGACGGGAGAACGTATTGAGGATGCTATCAAGAAATGGAAGATAGTAGATCCTTATGGCGCAACCGCCCACAAGGGGCATGGGTCCCAAGTTCACATGGTGGGTTCTCACCCGAACAACCAGTCTTCTGGTCGCTATCATAATCCAGCATCCCGGTCTGCAAAGCCTCTAAGGGATCTTCATCCAGTTCCTATGTCATATACCGATTTGCTCCCAATTCTTATTGAGAATAAGCTTCTAACTGTGGTTCAGTCCAAACCAAAGGATCCTCTATATCCCGAAGGCTATGATGTCAATGTCGTATGTGACTACCATGTGGGAAGCACGGCCACACCATGGAGAATTGTGGGGCACTGAAAAACAAGGTGCAGGCTCTAATCGAGAACAGTCTTTTGACATTCTAAAAGGAAAGATTGGGGATGTGACTTTTAGGAGGTGTTAATACCCGGTCATCTTCAGGAGTTTCGTGTGTTTAGGTTTCTTGTATGCTGCATTTTCTCTCGAAGTAATGCATAAAACAAACATTGCTATCCTTTACCCGAAGATAGCAATGATTTTTTTTCCAGGGCACTTGTTATGTTTACAAATTGACTTTCTAGTGAAAATGCATTTTGCTTAACATACAATGACCTTGAAATCATATATATGCATATATCTCTCCTTACCTACGTAGGTCCTCAAATATCATATGCAAGATGTGGCATTGATTCTACTGAAAGGGATCGATCGAATGTTGTGAAAACGATGAAGTACGATGTCTCACTCCGTCCGCTCTGGTCGGTAAAACGATGAAGTGTGAAAACTATTCCTTCGATGATGTTCGATGATAAGGAAATCTCCTAGGAAAGCCCAAATAGATTTGCTCGAATGTGCATAAAAAAGAAAAGAAGAAGAAGAAGAAAAAGAAAAGAAAGAAAAAATATATATTGTTTCAAAATAAATGATTTTAATTTCAGAGCCTTGTAATAGGCATTAACCAAAAAGCACTCCAATGATCGAAACCTGGTAATAGGCATTTTCGGATACGAGTGTGGAATTCTTGGGGCACTCTGCTGAAGCCCGAAACCCTTCGCTTCATGAGTGATGGTAATATTTTCAAATCGTGACTATGCCGAGTAACTCGAGGTATTGTTGTATGCTCCATCATTATCCTCAAGACAAAGGACTGTGACGATTTGAATTCCCCTATAAATAAGAAATGAATGAGAAAATTGAATAAGTCCCGGAGATGAATCCTTGAGGACATTGACACAATATTAATTGAAATCAGAAGCACATGCTTACATTTAAAGTTCTTAGAGTGACATTTTCCGTTCCATGGGCTAAAAAATTGAAAGCTTGAACATACATATGGAGAAACATGATGAGAACTAGAAGGAATAGTAATCGAGGCAATTAAGAAAATACCATGATCATGAGGATGAACCGAACGATTTGGAAAGTGTTTCACAACTTCACATATCGCCACAACATTCAAAGTCTCCATTGACTCAAACTGATCATCGAAAAGTAGAATGTGAGACGCTCTTGCATTTGATATCTGGAGCATCCTATTCAATTTTTTTATTTTTAATTAGAATTTTGATTTCAAGGTTTTGTATGTTAATCTAAAAGGCCATTCTTCATTAGAATGACAATCCACAAATTGGTACTTTTTTTAAAAAAAAATATCTCTATATTACTTCGGAGATAAATGCATCAGCAAGGCCCAAAGGTTGAGGGGCACTACATGAGTTGGGATGGGGGAGAGTCAGTGAGGTTAAATTGTCATGATGGGGCACCATCGTCTGTGGATGCACTAAGAAAGTTCGAACCGGAATAGATGAGAGATGGCACGAGGCTAGAAAGAGTGTAGATAAAATTCTGAATACAACCGAGGTCACTCGACTCGAATGTTTGAACGAAGAACAAGCGGCAAAAGATTGGGGGTCGGTTTTCTCAAGACACGAGATTTATGAATGATTGTAGTCCCAAGATAACAACCACTAACCCTAGAAAATGAAGGCAAACTAAATCCATGCATCTTTGCATTCCCATGAACATGCATCACGAAATATGCTCATGCATCGTCAATAGCTAGATATCCGCATGCTAGGAGCTCGTTGATTCATATCATTGTAGCCTTTTGTTTTCTTCAAATAGGTACTTGAAGATTGGTAAAAGAATGGATCTACAGCTTCACGAGAGGAGAAGCAGATCTCACGTGAATCAAGAGTCCTTCAACTTGCATAATTCAGATTTCCAAAATCCTTCCAACCCCAGTTTTAATCTTCCCTTTAAGATGTTTTTCTTAAAACTCGAATTTCTCAATTTTATCCTTCCAAAAGGATGTTCTTAAAACTCGAATTTCTCAATTTTATCCTTCCAAAAGGTTGTTTTCATCAAAACTCAATTTCTCAATTTTATCCTTCCAAGAGGATGTTTTTCTTAAAACTCAAATTTCTCAATTTTATCCTTCCAAAAGGTTGTTTTCCTCAAAACTCAATTTCTCAATTTTATCCTTCTAAAAGGATGTTTTTCGCAAAACCTAATTTCTCAATTTTATCCTTCCAAAATGATGTTTTCCTCAAAACTCAAATTCTCAATTTCATCCTTCCCAAAGGATATTTTTCTTAAAAGTCAAAATTTCTTAATTTTATCCCTTTGAAAGAGATTTTTTCCTCAAAACTTAATTCCTCAATTTTACCCTCTCTAAATGATGTTTTTATTAAAAAGTTCAAAAATTCTCAATTTTATATCTTCCTCAAGGATTTCAGACTCGCCACGTCGTGATTTTAGGGCAAAGGAGACAGAAACTCAAAGCCAAAAGATTTTAGAGCAAAGGAGGCAGATACTCAAAGCTCGAAGCAAAGATATATGGAATCTGCTCATCTATTCGGGCACGTGGAGAATAGAACCTACCTATCCGTTCAGGCACTTGGAGAATGGAAATCTGGCCATCTATTCGGGCAATCAAAAGTAAAAAAAAAAACCTCTTTGTCTATCTGTACGGGGCATCTGAGGGGAGAACTCATGATCGAAAGGCGTTGGGGAGAGGAGTTGCTTGGAATCGTGTGGCTGCTTCGGGAAACGAACCGTCCAATAGGGAAGTAGGACAAAATTAGTGCTTATGGTATTTGCTTTATTCTTGTTCCACAAGTATAAGCAAAGAGTGGCAGCTATAATCACTAATTTTTTCGAACATCAGAACCCTTTTATTCGTGTTAATATCGGGCTGTTGTGTTATTTAAAAAAGAGAGAAGAAAGAAAAAAAGGAAAAAGAATATATATATATATATATGTGTGTGTGTGTGTGTGTGTGTGTGTGTGTATGCTAATTAAAAAGAGGGAAATATTATAAAAAAGGAAAAACATTATTACTATTTTTTTAGCTCAATCGTATGATTTTATTAAGAATAAATCATACAAAAATCCAGACTCGGGCCTCATTAAAAACCTCCCTAAACCTAAATGGAGGAAAAGAGTACCCGTGTTGGACCCAGAGTTACACACGAAAGCAAGGAACACACCCCTCCCTCGGACCAAAATACCATACAAAAGCACCCCACCCTAGCATCCCCACTGTAGCGCATCCGGCAGCCCCTGCTGCTAACAGTCAGCGCACCCCCTGCTACTACCACGCACCCAGCTCCCATTCCCATATGGCACCAACAAACTCCATGTCCCCTTGCCAAGCGCCCGACATGACCCTCAGTCGATCAATCAGACCCCACACGCATCCAATCCCTCCGATCCACACCCCCCTTTGCAAGCATATCCGCAACGCTATTCGCTTCACGATTAGCATGTTGAAAGGTGCAAGTCACACCACGACATGCGCTATCAATCCTCCGAAACAACCAATAGTGCTTCCAAGGTCTACTCTCCCTATTTATCACCCAAGAAAGAGCCACTAACAAATCCGATTCGAACACACAAGGCCTTCCCCTCCAATGCGATCCGCTAAATGCCTCAATAGCATAACAAAGCGCATGAATTTCAGCTTCATTTGAATCGAGAATCCCCAAAGGGCCAGCAAACATTGCCAATAGCTTACCCCCATCATCACGCAACACCCCACCACACCCCGCGAGTCCCGGCTTTCCTCTAGCTGAGCCATCAACATTAAATTTAACCGTACTTACCGGTGGCGGTACCCAACGCACCCCTATCCGAGGTCCAAATGCCCGTCCCCTATGCTCACACCACCATGGACAATCCCACCACACCGATTCCACGAGCATGGCATTGTTAATATTACTTGTGTTCTTTCTTGTTAATATTACTTGCATTAATATTGTTATTATATAGTTAATTATGGTCATCATTTATTGTGAATATTATACTACTAATATCATTAATATATCGTGTGTATCATTCCATTAAGTTATTATTATGTTATTAATAATATGTGTATAGTGCTTACTGCTATTATTATCATTTATATGTTATTTTATATTTATTAGATTATTATTATTATTATTATTATTATTATTATTATTATTATTATTATTATTATTATTATTATTATTATTATTATTATTATTATATTATCATCATAATGAAAATGGAAATAAAACATAAGTTTAAATAAAAGCCCAAAACCAGACATTAATTAAAAAATAAAAGTCAATTACACATAAGGCTCGTTCAATGACCAAATAATACAAGCCCGTAGCATAATAAAACCCTAAAAATAAAAAAATAAAACCCCTAATTAACTTGATATCTTCTTGTGCAGCTGCCACCCTAATCCACAGACGTCAGATCTATTGAGATTAACAGTCCAGATCTGATCCTCGCGAGAAACCCTAAAGACACCTTTGCTTAGCGTCGCACATCAGGAACCATCAGATCTAGCGAAGCAGATCCAAAGGCTCAGATCAGCAGCGTCAAAAAACCCTAGCAGAGCACCCTACCCTCTTCGCACTGCACCTCGTTCAGCCGTCGGATTGGAGACTTGATCAATGGTCCAGATGAAGCCTGAAGAAAACCCTAGGGAGCCATTTTGATACTCCCGCGCCACACAACGCCGGCCGTTAGATCGAGTCGATCTAACGGTCCCAGATCGATATGACGAAGCTTCCAGATCCTCTCGCTCCGCACGCCCGTCTCTTCAACTTCTCATACGCGTGTGCTATTGCACGATCTGACCATTGTTCTGCCACCGTCGTGCCTCTTGCCATGTCTCCCCCATTTCGTGAAGTCCCGACAAAGAACAACAAAAAAAGAAATCCTCAAATGCCCAAAATACAATCCAAACAAAGACACAGCAAAATTCAACGAAGACAAGAAATAAAGGCAAACAGAGAGCATACCCGAAGCAAAAAGTAACAAATAGAATTTTTTTTCTTTTGAATGGCATGTAACTTTTTGGATATAAAAAATCTAAACCCCAAACCATTGTAAACCAATTCGGAAATCCAGAGAAGAAGCAATAAAAAGAAAAAACCTTCAGAGGTAGTCTTCTTCTTCGTTTTTACATGCATAAAAAAATAAACCCAAGAAAAGAAAAAAAGTAAAGGGTAGAGTCGATGATGTGAGCACGTTTATGCCACCCAACGAATGCAACTTCAAACTTTCAGGGAAGTTTGCTTTTTCATTTGTTACATACTGATGTGTAACATTTCTTATACTTATATTATTTATATTAGTGTGTTTACTATGCATATAGTATGTATGGTGTGTTTACGACTTGTATTATTGTTTCCGTTATGTTTATAATGCTTTGATGGAAGTTTGTTGCCTTTTGACGTAGATACATAGAAGGACACTCACTCAAGTGAGCATATGCAGCTCAACTCCAGCTCAAGTGAGTGTGTGCAGCTCGGTCCTAGCACAGAAGAGTGTAACCAGCTCACTTTCAGCTCATCACACTTTCAGCTAGTTCGTTTCAGCTCAGCTCATTTCCAGCCAGCTCAACTTTAGCTCCACTAGCTCAACTTCAGCTGACAGGTCCAGAAGTAGCTGAATTGCATCCTACAAGTTGGGGAGTGTACCAATGCATGCGTGGCAGCCTAGGTGGCATCCGAGCATATGACCAGCGTCTATTTGCATGTGTCATGCAAGAATCGGCCTAAGTATACGTGACCAGCTTTGCTTTTAATTCCCCCACCATGCACAGCACGTGGAAATGACATAATGAATAAAAAACAGAAAGCAATTGTGCACCATTTTTTTGTTCTATACACATGTGGCGACATTTCTCACCAATTGAAGCATGTGCCAATTGAATTTAAAATTCCAGGACATGCAGCCGAGTGAGTGCATCTTTACACATGTGCGGCTTAGTGGGGTTTGAAATTCAAACGAAGAACATTTAACATGTGCAAAGTTCTTTAAATTTTAATTACATGCACATTTAGCATGTGACTATATCCAAATGCCGCCCATTTCAATTCAATTGCCACCCTTGGAAGTTTATTTTACTTTGAATTTTAATTTTCAAAAGGGAAAATACCAGCCACATCTTGTAACTCGGCAAACTACCCTTTGTATTATATATTGTAGCCGAACCTACTTGTAAGGAGGTTAGAGAATTTTATGAAAAATTACTTTGTGAGTTTTACTCTCAAATTTAGTTCTTCATTGAACTACTTGGCATTTTCAGACTTCATTTGATTGTGTCATCTTTCTTGATACTTCGGGTTCCTAGATCGCTATCTAGTGGGTCCAAGTCCGTTTGGCGAAGAACATATTCGATTCGGGTTCATTCAGTATATTGTTCGAGTTCTTTCGAGTTCGATGTCTTGAATCAATCGCTGATTTTTCCAGCAACGTTTATGCCACAATTTGCTCACTGAATCAGCCTTGAAAGCCCATTGAAGCCTTCATCTTTGTTCGAGTCCAAATTCCTCCAGAAATTCCTACACCTTTATTCTGACTTTCTTTTTGTTTTCTTTTTATTTTCTTTGTTATTTTAACTACCTAAAACGTCTATATTTGTGTTTTATTGCAAAGGAATATTTGCTACGATCCTAGATCCGTTTACGAAAAAGGAGCGTTGTTTCTGAAGCAACGTACCCCTTTATCATATGGTAATCAGAGCTTTGGTCAGATTATTGCACTTTCTGCACTACAAGAAATCAAAAAAAATACAAAAGTCAAAAAAAATCAAAATTCTAGGGGAAAAAAGTCAAAGTCAACAAAAAATTCAAAAAAATCATATTCGAATATTTGGTGTATTTTTACATTCATATGTGTTGTTGGTTCGTGAAAATGATGAAGGATGATCAAGTTTGCCTTGGAATGCTTCGAAATCACCCGAAACAACTTGTTCTTGTTTGTTCGGTGATAGGATCGTTGTAAGCATTTCTTTGCAGTAAGTTGTCTTTCTTTTCCTTCATTTTTTGTTGTTTTTGTGTCATCCTTATTTTCTTATTTTATTGTTAATTTCCAGCCTTGTTGTTTTTCTTTTTCAGCCTTTTTTATTTCACCTAACAGCCCCTATTTGTCCTTTAATCATTTGTTTGTTTACCTATTATATTATCTTGTAAGTTTGACACAGTTAACAGGTTCGAAAGATCGAGTTAGTTCCTTAAAGAACTGATTGTGAGAGATCGAGTGGAAAAGGCAATTGAGCGTGTGAGAACAGAAGGGAAGACAAAAAGAGCCATTCAAGTATTCTCTCGAGTGAAACACGAGCGTTTGAGTGCAATTGTTGAACGATCTTTCCTTGGAGCGATTTGTGAGATTTTTGTTGAGTGTGCAGTGAGGTCCATTTTTTCTATTATTTATTTCACTAGCATATATATATTGTGTGTTTTTTGTTTGTTGTTTTGGTTATTCAACATGGCAGGTTTTGATGATAATTCGGGTGAACAACCGACGAATCTCCAGATGCAAGCCTTAGAGCACATGATGCAACGAGTGATTGCTAATGCATTGAAGCCTATACATTCTCGAATGGATAGACTTGATGGGGGTGGTTCTCATTCTGTCCATAAAGAGACAAATGATGATAATGTGCAGACATTGACTACCGGTGAAGCACTTGTTGACAAGAGAGTTCTGAATGATCAGCCAACATAGGATGAACCGCAACGAAACAACCTCTTCCATACGATATGCAATGTGAACGGTAAGGTATGTATTGTGATTATTGATAGTGGTAGTTGTGCTAACGTTGCTAGTACTCTCATGGTTGACAAGTTAGGACTGAAGACGACCACGCATCCCAATCCGTACAAGTTACAATAGTTGAATGATGGTGTTGAAATCAAAGTTACTGAACAAGTTGTTATACCATTTTTCATTGGAAAATAGAAGGATGAGGTAAGTTGTGATGTTTGTTCTATGGATACTTGTCATTTATTGTTAGGAAGACTGTGGCAATATGATAAGAGAGTTTTGCACGATTGTTACACCAACCGATACTCTTTTACTCATGAGGGCAAAAAGGTAACTTTGGCACCTATGACTCCAAGTGAAGTATATGAAGACGAAGTTCATTTGAAAGTGAGTACTGCAGCTTGGAAGACCAACAAAGAGAAGAATGAATGCGAAAAGAAGGAAGCAAATTCACATGTATTATCTGATTCGACATTTTCTTCTATTTCTTCTTCTAACTTACAGGTTAATAATGTGATTCCATGTGAAGTTCCCAAGGTTGCTATTGTTGGTATGTCTAGTGCATCTATGTCCTTTTCAGAAATTCAGCAACCTTCTTTACCACGGTTTGGCGTTCCTTTCCATTGTACTATTGATTTTTCATTTTTATATGTTGATTTCTTTGGTTGTACATTGGATTGTGAGCAACCTTGTGTTGAGATTTTGGATGATCTTCGAGATTCTTGTTGTTCTTTGGAGTTTCCTTTGTATGTCATTTTTTCAGGTTTAAGGATGCACGACGAGCATTTTCTGACTTTATGTTGTGCATTATTCGAAAAGGTACAAGAAAGAAGGCATTTCCATTTGTGTTCTTTGTAAAAGAACTTGGTTTGAGAGGATGGCATATGTGCCGAGCAAGACGACTGAGGAAGGTCTCTGCCAAGCGAAAGTCAAAATTGTTCCCTTTTTGTAATGAGGGTCGATTTAGGGACAAATCGCATTAAACAAGGGGGTGATGTGAGCACGTTTATGCCACCTAACGAATGCAACTTCAAACTTTCAGGGAAGTTTTCTTTATCATTTGTTACATACTGATGTGTAACATTTCTTATACTTATATTATTTATATTAGTGTGTTTACTATGCATATAGTATGTATGGTGTGTTTACGACTTATATTATTGTTTCCATTATGTTTATAATGCTTTGATGGAAGTTTGTTGCCTTTTGACGTAGGTACATAGGAGGACACTCGCTCAAGTGAGCATATGCAGCTCAACTCCAGCTCAAGTGAGTGTGTGCAGCTCGGTCCCAGCTCAGGAGAGTGTAACCAGCTCACTTTCAGCTCATCACACTTTCAGCTAGTTCGTTTCAGCTCAGCTCATTTTCAGTCAGCTCAACTTTAGCTCCACTAGCTCAACTTCAGCTAACAAGTCCAGAAGTAGCTGAATTGTGTCCTACAAGTTGAGGAGTGTACCAATGCACGCGTGGCAGCCTAGGTGGCATTCGAGCATATGACCAGCGTCTATTTGCATGTGCCATGCAAAAATTGGCCTAAGTATACGTGACCAGCTTTGCTTTTAATTCCCCACCATGCACAGCACGTGGACCATAATGAATAAAAAATAAAAAGCAACCGTGCACCATTGTTTTTGTTCTCTACACATGTGGCGACATTTCTTACCAATTGAAGCATGTGCCAATTGAATTTAAAATTCCAGGACATGCAGCCGAGTGAGTGCATCTTTACACATGTGCGGCTTAGTGGGGTTTGAAATTCAAACGAAGCACATTTAACATGTGCAAAGTTCTTTAAATTTTAATTACATGCACATTTAGCACGTGACTATATCCAAATGTCGCCCATTTCAACTTTACACAGCTAACATTCAATTCCCACCCTTGAAAGTTTATTTTACTTTGAATTTTAATTTTCAAAAGGGCAAATACCAGCCACATCTTGTAATTTGGCAAACTACCCTTTGTATTATATATTGTAGCTGAACCTACTTGTAAGGAGGTTAGAGAATTTTATGAAAAATTACTTTGTGAGTTTTACTCTCAAATTCAGTTCTTCATTGAACTACTTGGCATTTTCAGACTTCGTTCGATTGTGTCATCTTTCTTGATACTTCAGGTTCCTAGATCGCTATCTAGTGGGTCCAAGTCCGTTTGGCGAAGAACATATTTGATTCGGGTTCGTTCAGTATATTGTTCAAGTTTTTTCGAGTTCGACGTCTTGAATCAATCGCTGATTTTTCCAGCAATGTTTCTGCCACAATTTGGTCACCGAATCAACCTTCAAAGCCCGTTGAAGCCTTCATCTTTGTTCGAGTCCAAATTCCTCCAGAAATTCATACACCTTTATTTTGACTTTCTTTTTGTTTTCTTTTTATTTTCTTTGTTATTTTAACTACCCAAAATGTTCATACTTGTGTTTTATTGCAGAGGAATGTTTGCTACGATCCTAGATCCGTTTACGAACAAGGAGCGTTGTTTCTGAAGCAATGTACCCATTTATCAGTAGAAATCTGTTACCCTACTATCGGTTGACGTTTCTCGCCGGTGACAATCTCCGAAGCCTTCTATGGCCTTAGGGACTGAACCAACGCTGGGGAATGTCCCTTCGCTTCGAGAGGCCCGCTGGTTTCTGGTAACGGTAGGATAAGTGTTTTCGTTCGAAGCAATTTCGAACTAGAAAAAAGAAGGTTTGGGGTCACATCTAAGGCTTTGAAAAGAAAGGATGTCTTTTTTTCTCTCTAGGTTCCTCGAGGTTACTGGTGCTGGTTAACGGCCGACGGCACCGAAAAAACCCTTTTTTCTGGTTTCCGAACCCTAACCTGGTAGGTGCAAAAGGGAATGGGTTATTTTAAAAGTTTTCAAATAAATGCCAAAAGGGGTTCAATGGTCTTAAGTGTATCTTATATAGTATTTTGATAATTTAAAATTGGTTTATTCGCCACTTAGACCCTCCCGTGTTTAGAAAATTACGCAAAAAGGGGTTATGTTTTCCTAAATCACGCTTTCAATCCCTACATCTTTCCTATTTCTTTTAATTTTGTCCTCACTTGTGTTATTAATCAGAATAAAAATCGGGTTTATCGTGATTTGGTCCCCCGTGTTTTTATCTGTTTTTTTAAACCCCGAGGTCCCTCTTTTCCTATAAACATGTAAATTTCCCCTTTAAGTTTAATAATGGGCTGGTTTAACTTCTTCCCGAACCATTTTAGTTCTAATATAGCTCAATTTAGTCCTAAATTTAGGTTTAAGATTCTAAATTAACCTCATTAATTTATTATTGTTTGTATTTCAGTTTGCTTGCTGCTCATATTCTTCTTACTTGATTTTATTATTTTTTTACGTGAATACATTAGAATGTGTCTTAAACCCTTGTTGTTTCATGTCACATGTTACTTTTTTTACTAGGATTATATGATACCGAATGAGCATGCCCGTATAATATATGGTTTTTATGTAACCTTGTTCATGTTTCATAGCTTTGTAAGGTTGTACATCTATGCATATGTGTTACATATTTTTCGTGCATGTTTTTATGAATCGTATGATTTACGTGGAATTTTAATTTTTGCATGCTTATTTTTTTATGAATGTTGCTATGTCATTTATATTTATTATATGTCTTTACACCATATTGTCATGTTCATTCTTCTTAAAATATGTCACCATGTTAGTTAGGGGCATTTATGACCAAGACCTACCACAATTGTGTTCGCTTTTTATGTTTTATTTGATCTTGTAATTTAATTATCGTTTATGAATCTATAAGTTGCATTTGAACCTCATATACATATAATGCGATGTCTTTTTATTCGGGAACGAACGAGGCCAGTACCAGTCATAGTGGTGGTGGTTCGGACATTCCTTCTCGAATATTAAGACTTTTAAAATCTACTCACTCGTATAACCAAATTTCGATACGATTTGTCACTTTAATTCGCGAAGTTTGATATTAATTAATCGGTAAGGATCTTGGTACCAATTTTGGGCATGTTGGGGGTGCTCATCCTTCCCCGCGTGTAACTGACTCCCGAACCCATTTTTTTAAAAGAAAAAGAAAGAATCTCTAGTTTAGTTTTTAGTGTTCGGTCTACCATTTTTAAATGGTCGGTGGCGACTCAAATTTTAATCGATTTTCTTTAAAAATTATTTTGAATTAAAACTCGGTTCTTCTAAGTGACACCGGAGTAAATGGGTAGCAATACCTCGATATTTTCTAAGTGACATCTGAGGTACTTATATTTTTGAATTTTTCAGTCGCAACATCAGACTTTGATTGATTTGGTTGGTTTGAGATTGTTTCTAAATGAGTTTTGAAAGGTTTTTGGTGTTGAAGTGGAGTCTTAATCATATAGATCCCGAAATCCTTGAGATCCTTAATTTTTGAGGTGTTTTTGGGTGAGTTTTTGAGGTGTTCTTGAGGATTTTGGGTTGTTGGAGGTATAAGGTGGATTTTAGGTTGTTTTTGGATGTTGATTATTGCCTAAAATGCTTTGGATTAGTTGGGTGATGGCTGGGCAGAAGTTACAGGTCTATCGATTGAGTTTTCGGTTGTTTCGGATGGGTGTTTTGGTGCTTTAAAGTAGGGCTGCGGGTTTTCTTATGAGTGTTAGTGTTTTGGATGCATTTTGATGCATTGAACCTCTATTTTGATGTGTTGAAAACTGGGGATAATATTCCGGAATCAAACAAAGTGATTTTGGAGGCTTCGGACGATCGATAGTTGCGTTGGCAAGCATGGTTTCACAAGTTGTTGAGTGGAACTTGGATTTCCAGCGTGGAAATGTTTTAGAAAAGGTTTGGGGAACTTAGTAAGAGCTTGAAATGCTTTACTAAGTTCGGAAGTAATTAAAGTGAATTTCTCTCTCGAATTGTGCTAGTTTTGAACCTTTGATTGCACTTGGTTTTAATTGCATTTACCTATTGTTTTAAAGCATGTTTTGAATATGTGAAATGAGGTTGATGATGCCATGTGGGTTAAGGATGCACTAGGTAAGTGATCGGTGTATGCATCTGTTGATGCATGACGTTTTAAGCATGGTTTAATGCTTGATTTATGGTTTATCATGAATGCTTTGTAAAAAGAGTGAGGTATGCATGTGGTACGGATTATATTGGCAAGTGATGATGTATAAAATGTTTTATTAATAAAATCGGATATAGTTAGCTGGCTATAGGATTGAGTGCACTATAAACAAGTCGTCTTGGATGTTTAGGGGTTGTGGTTGTACCGAATACTCCATCCAAGTACCCTAACGATTGAGGATTGTTTAAGATTGCAACGGTTGAGGGTAGCTCCCAGGTGCGAACCTTGTGTTTTGTCCCATCTCTTGTTAGTGGATTATACATCTACTGATGAGTGGTGTTGAGGGGTTGTGATTGTACCGAATACTCCACCATGGGTGTCACAACGATGGAGGGTCGCTATCGTGTGTGAGCCTTGTAATGTCGGTAGAGTGTATGAAGGGTGTGGGACAACCCTTGGTAATCCGTGTATCCGATATATGTTTTTGAGATTGTTGTTTATCACTTGTGAGCCAATATAATGAAATGAAACATTGTGGAAAATGTTGTTAATGCATAACTTGAAAGATGGATGTTTTGGTTTATGCTTAGCATAAAGGTGACTATGCTTGGAAGGCTTGTATTTTGAGTAGAAATGGTTTAATTGTTGGACTTATATGTATCATGTTACATGATGGTTGTTACGACAATTTGAGGTTAAAGTGCATGTTTTATCCAAGGAAGCTTGATGGTTTTGAAAAGAGAGGAAAATGGTTTTGTGTATTGATGATGATTTTGGTTTGAGCAATCCTCACTAAGCTTGTATGCTTATGCTCTCTGTGGTCACCAATGCAGCCAATGTAAACTTTGGAGGCAGCACTTGCAAGGGGATCGGTGGAAGACTTTGATTGAATGTAGGCTTTTATTTTGGACTAGTGTAATAAAGGCAATGGGGGTGTCCAATGCTTTGAATGTTGTTGGTTTGGTGTTTTCGTGTTTGAGCAAGTTTGATATGCGTATTTAGTTGTGTGAATGATCTTTAAGCTTTGGTATATGCTTGCTTTTGGTTTTTAGCCTTTTGGTACTTTTGACATCTATGAGGCATGCCTTTAGAGACGTGGCTTGTGAGAGTGATGCTTGTGCTTCGTATATATGGTCATTGATGTGTATTTAAGTTGTATGCATGTTAGGACATGTGTCGGGATGGTTTCGGAGGGCGAAAAGTGATTTAAACCAGCTTTTTGGAAAGTTGTAGCCCAGGCGTTTCGGAATGCCCTTACCTGTTTCGAAATAGTGGCATGTAATGGCCTTGGAGTTTCGGAACAATGAGGCTCGTTCCGGATCATTTTGCCTCTATGAACCATCATACCGAAACGTTTCTTGTAGGGTTTCGAAACTCACCCGCGTATCGAAACGGTCAACTGTGTTTCGAAACAGCCGGTATGATACGGGGCTTTCTGTTACGAAACACTCAACCGTTGGATCTGTATTTGAAATGTCCTTAGTTTTGTTTCTTGCATTTTGGTCGCTGTTTTACTTGCATGCAATTGAATGAGTTGTAGATGTCCTTTTGAGCTGAAATTTCACCGAGAACTATGTAATGAACCTAGTTAAAGATTGGTAACTTGAATTTGGTGAAAGCATTTGTAATTTATCAGTTTTACAAAAGGGTCCTTAATCTTTAATCAGTTTTAAATAAATCGGCAAATGTGTTGATGTTTTATCCGTTGCTTGTGTGCGTACACATAGGAACCTAAGTTGCACCTAGTCAAGATAAAAAGAAAAAAAAGTCATTTATTGAGGTAAATTTTCCCGGTTTACTTCAATAATCCCCGTGTGATTCGTTCGGTTCGATCTATCGGCCAGGCCGGGTCGAGGGGGTTACAAAATTGGAGTTCATACCTCACAACTTCAGCATAGATGGAAAGGCCATGGTTTGAGTTGGAATGGGAAGAAAGCTGTCACTACTAGACAACTTCAGCAAGAAAATTTTAATGCATGTAGGATGCATAAGAGCGTAAAGACTCAATGATGCGAAGATTGTGATTGTTACCTTCTTTTTATTTTTGACTCGTTGATTATTGTTGGGTTTATAGCACGCTCGAATCGATCACCGAAACCGTCAAGGAGGGTTGTAAATGTTTGGTGGTTGAATTTGCCAAAATCGAATTAGAGGTAGACAATGACACAATGATTTTAGAGTGGTTCGAGCTATTAACTAAGCACCTACATCCACTACCTTAGCACACCACTAAGGATTTCCCAATTCACTCAACAATAAATTCGTCCCCTTTTACCAGTTTAGGAGAAAACCGTTACAACCCTATATTTTTTACTTGGCTAAGATATAACCAACTCTAGTTATTCTCTCAAGGCTAAACTAGAACCTCTCCTTTTACAAGGGATTTGTTTGGTAAACTTAATACTTCACAAGGTGGGTGTTTACACAAATTTAAGCTCACACGAGAACAAAGGATTTAAAATTAAGCTCTCTCTAAAGACTATGTACAAGAGAATAGTAAAATAAAGATTTAGACTCTAATTATCTTGATCTTATTGCTTGGATGTTGTCTCTAAACATCTTCAAGTGTTCCAGCCTTCAATTTATAGTCCCAATTGAGCTTGTGGCCGTTAGAGATGTTTTGGAGCCGTTGGAGACTTTATTTCCCTCATTAAATGCAATTCTGCAGCTACTCGTATCGAAACATGTGTCCCTATTTCGAAACAATCTCAAAATAGAAAGAGACGTTATGTGAAATAAGGAGACCGTATAGAAATGGGTTTGGGCCGTATAGAAACGGCCGTATAGAAATGGCCGTATTAAAACGGGTGAGTCCGTATAGGAACGGTCGTATAGAAATGGGTGAGGCCGTATAGGAACGATCGTATAGAAATGGGTGAGGTCGTATAGAAACGGGTGAGGCCGTATAGGAACGGTCGTATAAAAACAGATTTTAACAGTTTCAAAACGTTTCGAAACAAATTTTGCCTGTATCAAAACGGGTACATTAAAAGCACTAGTTTGGCTACTTAAAAACGTTTCAAACATTGCCAAAACCATTTAAAACATCGACAAACTTATTTTCAAGTTGTTTGGACTTAAAGGCATTTTTGAAATCTTTTCAATTTAGTCCAAAACTATTTTTCAATTATTATATCAAAACATTAGTTCTACAATCTCCCCCTTTTTGATATAATAAAACCAACTTGAAAAATTATTTGGGATTCTCCCCCCTTTGTATTTTAAAATTTTAAATAAGAGATTTCAAAAAATAAAAGAAGTTAAAGCTCCCCTTATTCTCTTGAAAATCAATTTTTCAAACAATTTCTCTCCCTTTTTGTTATACCAAAAAGAATTTAAATAAATTTAAGTTCAAAATAACTTAGGAGGTTAAAAAATTGACACAAATAAGAATTTTGGTTTTAAAACGGCTCCCCCTTAGTCAAGCATCATTGTTAGGCTTAACAAATAATCCAAGACTTTAAAACGAAAATTAGATAACCAAAGATAAAAGAAAATAAAAGCTATAAGCTTAGAGGTTACCCAATTTCTTCACTTGTGTGACTAGAGCATTTTCATGTCTTTTCATTTCTTCTCATTGCTCTAACACACCTACAAAAGACATTCATTTGATTTTTGGTATTCAAATTGCTTTGGATCCATTGACGTTAGTCACAATGTCTTTAGTTCCCTTAGGAACCCATATGTGTCTAATCCTATAAGATTTTCTCTTCTTAATAGGACAAGTATGTAAGGAATGACCCTGATAATGGCAATGTGAGCATTTTGCCATTATGTGACAAGATGAATTATTAAAAATGATTTCTTATTCTTTTGTTAAGCTTTCAAGCTTAACTTTCAAATCAAGATTTTCTTTTTCTAAAACATCTTTACTTGTTTTTGAAAACACTAAAACATTTTTCAAAATTTTATTTTGGTTTTCAAAATCCAATTTTGTTTTCAAAAGAAAATCATTTTCAAATTCAATTTTTGAAATCATTTTCTTAAATTTGGAATTCATGGTCTCAATTTACAAAAATAATTCATTGAAAGCATCTTGCAACTCATCGAAAGAGTAAGAATAAAGCTCACTTGAGTTAGAAGATACCTTAGGCTCATCGAGAGCCAAAACACCATCCACCTTTGGATTCGAGAGAAAGTTTGCACATGATTGATCGTCATCTTTATTTTCTCCCTTCTTGTTGCCATAAAGCTTCTCAAGTTTCTCCCACAATTCTTTGGAACTTTCGCATGAGGAGATCCTCTTGGAAACTTCTTCGTTAAGGCCACAATAGAGAATGTGTAGAACTAAGGTTTTGATATAATATTTGAAAAATGTTTTGGACTAAATTGCAAAGAATTTAAAATGTGGTTTTAGTCAAAAACAACTTGAAAATATGTTTAAGGGTTTTAAAGGCTTTGGAATGAGTTTAAAGTACATTTAAAGTGGTCAAAACCAGCCTTTTTAAGTGGACGTATCGATACGGTCTTGGACCGTACCGATACGCTTTAGGGTTTCAACCACATGAACTTTCCAGTAGCCAAAACCCGTACCGATACGCTTAGCCGTATCGATACGGTATGCTTTGTAATAGCCCAACGGCTAGTCGCGTACCGATACGGTTGTATCGCGTACCGATACGCCTAACTACCCCAACGGTCATTTGAATTTACAGGACCGTACCGATACGCTAGGCAAGCGTATCGATACGCATCAGCTGAAAAGCACAATGGCTAATTCCTCTTCGAGACTGTATCGATACGGGTTGAGAGGGTATCGATACGCTAAGCTGCAGAACTGCATTTATGGTGGGAAATAAAGGCTCCAACGGCTCCAATCCAATCCCAACAGCTAGTAACGACCACAAACTCATCAAGGAGTATAAAAGGGACCTCCAAGCATCAAGAACAAGTTAATGCTTCAATTGTTACAACATTATGATGTCAAAATTTGTCTAGAGCTTAAATTGTAAATTCCTTGCTTAGACAACACTTGTGAGCTTACATTATTATATTTGCTCAAGTGTTTAGGTTTTGGGTGAGTGCTTAGAATTGCAAACAAACACCTATTAGAGGGATTTCTAGTTTGCTAAGTATTTCTTTGTACAAGAGAGTGTTTCCTTAAGCTTTGGGTAGAAAGTTTTGAGGGTTGTAAAGGTTGCCTCCTTAGCCTAGAAAAGGGGACGAAATTCTTAGTGAATTGCCAAATTTTCACCTCCCACTAAAACACCCAACTATCCAACTTCTCCACACTTGGCGAGCAAGAACAGTTGATCGAATCGAGCCCCTAAAATCTCAATAGAATGTGCATCGCCTTGGTGTTTAGCTTTGCCTTCGTCTCGTTGGCACTCCTTTGCTTTTTCTTCTTTTTCGGAGCTTCCAAATACTTGTCTTCAATGGTGTCCCAAACCTCATAGTCTTAAGACTTGATGAAGAATTTCATGGTATTTTCCCATTAGAAGTATGCTTCTCCTTCGAAGAGCGGAGGACACGAGATAGGGCGGCTTTCTTCAAATCATGCCATTTTCTTGAACAGTGGACTTTGAGCAAATGATCTTTACTACCAGATGTTAGTCCTTTGATGGAGACGAGGCTCTGATACCAATTGTTGGGTTTATAGCACGCTTGAATCGATCATCGAAACCGTCAAGGAGGGTTGTAAATGTTTGGTGGTTGAATTGGCTAAAATCAAAATAAAGGTAAACAAGTGACACAATGATTTTAAAGTGGTT
Source organism: Hibiscus tridactylites (assembly GCA_958450335.1). Taxonomy (NCBI): domain Eukaryota; kingdom Viridiplantae; phylum Streptophyta; class Magnoliopsida; order Malvales; family Malvaceae; genus Hibiscus; species Hibiscus tridactylites. The sequence goes on along the minus strand of OY288267.1, from coordinate 56,379,430 downwards.
CGGGCTATTAACCAAGCACCTACATCCACTACCTTAGCACACCACTAAGGATTTCCCAATTCACTCAACAATGAATTCGTCTCCTTTTACCGATTTAGGAGGAAACCGTTACAACCTTATCTTTTAGACTTGGCTAAGATATAACCAACTCTAGTTATTCTCTCAAGGCTAAACTAGAACCTCTCCTTTTACAAGGGATTTGTTTGGTAAACTTAATACCTCACAAGGTGGGTGTTTACACAAATTTAAGCTCACACGAGAACAAAGGATTTACAATTAAGCTCTCTCTAAAGACTATGTATAAGAGAATAGTAAAATAAAGATTTGGAATCTAATTATCTTGACCATATTGCTTGGATGTTGTCTCTAAACTTCTTCAAGTGTTCCAGCCTTCAATTTATAGTCCCAATTGAGCTTGTGGTCGTTACTAGCCGTTAGGGATGTTTTGGAGCCGTTGGAGACTTTATTTCCCTCATTAAATGCAGTTCTGCAGCTGCCCGTATCGAAACATGTGTCCCTGTTTCGAAACAGTCTCAAAATAGAAAGAGTCATTGTCTGAAATAAGAAGACCGTATAGAAACGGGTAGGGTCATATAGAAACGGATGAGGCTGTATAGAAACAAGTGATGTCGTATAGAAACGGGTGAGGTCGTATAAAAACGGGTGAGGCCGTATAGAAACGGGTGAGGCCGTATAGGAACGGACGTATAGAAACGAGTGAGGCCGTATAGAAACAGATTTTGACAGTTTCAAAACGTTTCGAAACAGATTATGCATGTATTTAAACATGTACATTAAAAGCACTAGTTTGGATACTTAAAAACATTTCAAATATTGCCAAAATCATTTAAAACATCTACAAACTTATTTTCAAGTTGTTTGGACTTAAAGGCATTTTTGAAATCTTTTCAATTTAGTCCAAAACTATTTTTCAATTATTATATCAAAACATTATTTCTACAATTATGTCTCCGAATTAAAATGTTCCATCATATAAAGGGTATTTAGTTTACTATAGTTTGATTCTAAATCACAGAGTTGGAGTAAATACATTTTTTTTGGCTTCCTAGTGTTGCTTTCTTCTTGTGGTTTATAGCTAGTTGTTGCAAGGAAATACAATTGGTTGTTCATGTATATATATCATACAGAGAAAGAATTTTAGACCCTAAAATAAATTTTGTATTTGCGTTCATATGCTGCTCTCATCTCTTTTTACTGATTTTTATAGGGCTTCTTATTTTTTCTTCTCACTTACTAGTCAAGTCTCTATCGCCGAACTCTTTTCTTTCTTTTTATTAGAATATTTGTAATAATAATTCAAGCTCTCCTTTCACTGCTTTTTAATAGCATATAGAAAGTCTATAATGGAAAAAGAACCCCAAAGAGTGACGTTTTATTAGAATTTTCCAAAAGCAAACTATACTGCAATTGAGTACTGAAAATTCTATAAAGATCAAAGAAGTTTGGTTTAAATGTACATATTAGTCGGACGAGATTGAAGAATTGACTATATGAAGTCCAAACTATAAATGTCAATAGTAATTGAATGAATTTGTAATGAAATTTTAAGTACATAATCAATTACGTGATTGGACTATTCTATGAAATTAGTGGATGACTTATTCAACATGGTTTGTCCATCCATTTTGAGCTACTATTCCAATTACTCGTACCTCAGTTCGATTGAATCCATCACACCAATTTGTTTTAAAAGGGATCTTTCCCATATGATCTTGAAAAGCTCCGCTGCAATACCATTTTGCAGCACCGTCGAGTTGTGAAAGGAGTGGACTGACGACGCTTAACCTAAGATCTTTAATTGGAGCAACCACTGCTCAGTGAACTAGAAAACATCACTACTGAACTTCTGAAAGATTCAACACCTCATATGTCGTCTAATCCAATAAAGTCATCTGAAATAACTCTTCCAAACAAAAATTAGTTCACTCTTCCAAACAATCTTCTGTGATCAAATCATGGTATCCTTTCACCATTAGCAGCAATGAACCTGTAAAATTAGAAAAATAACGATGCACCGGCCATAACCAAAAACTTAAACTTAAATTATAATTATTTAAGTTTTAGATTCTCAAAATTAATTATATATTATCATATTTTTTATTAAATTATTTTTTTCCATGTCAGCATGATATGACATCTTTAAACAATGTGGCATGGTAATTTTAACAGACAAGTCTTCATTTTTAACTATACTAACGGCCAATAACAGAATTTGTTAGTCAAAGGGTTACATTGATGAAAATTTAAAGTTTAAGGGTTCAATTAAGTGTAAAATAAGTTTAAGGGTGTAACTAATTTTTTCTTAAAAGTTCAGGGGCTTTTAGTATCTTTAAGCCAATTTTTAATTAGTTAAATCCTAGCATGTCGAGCAATAAAGTCTCATGTCCAAATTACAGGCTTTCATGTACGACTTTTCTTATTTATTACTTGTACCTTACTTTATATAATATAGATGATACAAAAGTAACTTAGATATAAGGATAATTCTACGTTAATATGTACTGCAATGTATAACTATTCATATATACTGCAATGTATCACTATTCATATGTACAGCAATGTACAATTAACTATTTTAATTAGTTTAGAAATCATAAGGATTGAAAGTATTATTATCCCATTTTTGAATAAAATCTTAAAAATAACTTTTATATTATTGCTTCAAATTTTCTTTTATTTTTTAATTTAAAAAATAATAAAAATTTTATTACTATAATAATTTCTACATTCACTTTAATTTAAAGGTAAAGTTCAAAATGGTCACTAAATTTTAATCAATCATTTAAATTGGTAACTAAATTTCCAATTGTTTCAATGTTACCATTAAACTTTTAGTTTTATTTCAATTTGGTCACTGACCTATTAACAACTGTTAAAAGGGTAATGTGGCTATTAAAATATTTTGTATAATAACACATTTAGTCCTCCACATTTACAAATTCAAATAATTTAGTCCTAATTTGAAAGAAATGATAAATTTAACCCTCAATATTTCAATTTGACCATATTTTTAATTAGAGATAACTTAATATTTATTTTGATCCCTCAATTATAACTAATGTTATCTTGTCCCTCCCAATCACAATCATGCTCAATTCATCCATTAAAATTTTATAAAGATTAATTAATATTACTATATAAAAAAAGGAAAATTAAGTATATTTTTTAAAATTGATAATTGAATTTTTAATTTTGTTATTAGGCCACCAAAAACACATATATTTGTTATTATGTGTATTTATTTATACATAATAAAAAGAGGAAATTAAGAATATTTTTTAAAATTGATACTTGAGTTTTTTTATGAAAATAATTTAATTAATTTATATAATATCCATTAACATCCTATAATCCAACTCTAATTTTTTTGAAAGATAATTGTACGAGTTTATTTAAGGAAATCATACGATACAAAGAAATGAGCCTCATTAAAAAATCTCCCTAAACCTAAATGGAGGAAAAAGAGTGCAACACATCATTGCCAATAAGTGTCTGAAAAAATCCACAACAATGCAACAAAACTACAATATGCTCGAGACAAACTTCAAAGGATAAGTTGAAAACAAACCCACCAAAACCAAAGAAACCCACTACAGCAGCATTGTAGCACTACCACCTTACTAAGATCTGCCCCTTGCAAGACAACCAACTATTGCAAAGTGAATTCACAACAATCACACAAAGCATGCAATGATCGAAGCAACACTTTGTATGCCATTACAAAAATGCATCATGCGCACAAATTAACTTCAAAAGAAAAAAATACTAAATTTTAATTTAGTAATAAATTGATTCGTTTCAATTTTTAAAGGATGCATTGGGTATGGTTGGAATTGGGAGGGACAAGATAACATTAGATATAATTGAGGGATCAAAATAAAATATTAAAATATTCTAATTAAAAATAGGTTCAAATTGAAATAATGAGGGTTAAATTTATTATTTCTTTCGTATTAGGACTAAATTGTTTGAATTTGTAAACGTGGAGGACTAAATGTGTTATTATACAAAATATTTTAACAGACACGTCACTCTTTTAACAGTTGTTAATGGGTAAATGACCAAATTGAAAACTAAACTAAAAGTAAGAAGAGTAAAATTTTTGGGGTCAATGTGCCAAGTGAAGATCTTGCATCGTGGGCCTATTCGATTGGTTGTGAGGTAGGCATGTTCCCAGCTGAATACTTAGGCTTGCCCCTGGGCCCTACGAGGAATTTTGTGTCACTTTGGGAGCCTATTGTTTATAAATTTCATAGTCGATTATCAAGTTGGAAGTCTAGGGACCTTTCTTAGGGGGGATTGGTTTTGGTAAAATCAATTTTGTCATCCATCCCTCTTTACTTTCTGTCGATCTTCAAGATGCCTATGGTGGTATGTCGAAAGTTAACACAGATTACGGCAAACTTTCTGTAGGGTGGATCGGATGAAAAAAGAAAAATCCATTGCATTAAGTGGAATGATGTTAGTCTTCCGAGAAAATCAGGTGGTCTTCGTGTTCTTGATCTTAAAGTTCAAAACATAACGCTATTAGGCAAATGGGCAAGTAAATTTGCAAATGACAAGAATGGGTTATGGCTACGTGTTATTCGATGTAAGTATAACTATGATCAGAACATTTTACTCCCTTTCATGCCAAATCTGAATAAATTGTCTTGAATATGGAAGGGTGTTGTGTCTTCCTATTATAAAAATGATGACATTGGTTCTTGCCTCAGAAACAATTTCCTTTACAGGTCGGGGATGGTAAGTCCATCCGATTCTAGATTGATCCTTGGCTTCGAGATATTCCATTGAGAGTTAAATTTCCTCGTATTTTTGCTTTATCCATGAATAATGAGGGTGTTATCGTTGATTTTGGCTCCAAAGAGGGTGTGCAATGGTCAAGAAATGTTACACTTTGAAGGCAAATTTTTGATTGAGAGAGAGATCAATGGAATGAATTCTTGACAACTCTACAGGATTTCCGAGCAAGTAACTTAAATAGAGATTGGATTCGTTGGGCCGGATCAAGAAATGGAAATTACTCTGTTAAATCATTCAATAGAGCTTTCTATAGTCATCCTCAGGAGAACTTCAACTGGTACCAAATTGTATGGCTTGGGTTGGCTCCCTCAAAAGTAGAAATTTTCACCTAGTTAGTTATTCGTAAGAGAATCCCTATCAAAGTAGAACTACTTAAGAGGGGAGTTGCTTCAGTTATTGATAATATTTTCCCCTTACGCAATTGTGCTCCAGAAAATACTGCTCACCTATTATTTTCATGTAAGATATCCTGGGCTATTTGGATGAATTTTATCTCGTTATAGAGTTGTTCAACAGTTTTGTCGGAGGATCTAGGGAACTTTCTGATTGCTTGGCGTAAGGTATGTTCCTTTTCCCTGCAAACTTTATTAGGAATTTGATACCATTTGTGATATTTTGGTCAGTTTGGCTACTTAGAAACGACATAGTTTTCAGAAATAGCAAATTTGATTTTCCACAATTACTTTTCCTGGTTAAATATCATCTGCCTCTATGGTATAAATCCAATTATTCCTCGACTGCTCTTTCCTTAGAAGGTTTACTACTAGACCCCTCTGTTGCGGAGAAGATTTCTAAGGCTCCCTTTCCTGCGCCTGTAATTGTGTGGGAGGCTCCTCCGATAGGTTTTATTAAATTGAATATGGACGGGGCCATTCCTTCATGTGGTCCTAATGGTGGGATTGGAGGGAGTTTTAGAAATTCTGAGGGGAAGAACGTAGCATTATTTTCTGAATCAATTAGTAAAAGCCCTTCTATTCTAGCTGAGCTGATAGCCATTATACACGGGTTAAAACTATTTTTCAACAAGATATTTGCTCCTTCCTCAAGACTTATAGTGAAATGTGATTGCAAGACGACTATAGAGTGGATTCGCTGCCATGTTAGCAGTCATGATTGTTTCATGGGTTTAGTTAGGGAGATCGTAGTTATCATTCAAGCCAAACATGTTATCATATACACATCCCTAGAGGATGTAATGTGGAGGTTGGTTTACTTGCTAAAAAGGGCATTGGTTGAGCTGCAAGGATCAACCAGGATCCTAGTTTGGATGGATATGTTTGGATTGTAAGTAGGTTGTATAGATTTTACTGGTATGTTGTACTATGAACTCATATGTACCTTTTATATTTTGAATAAAATCTATGGGCACTCTTTTCCTGCGTTCGCTATTGGATTCCTACTGTGGTGAGAGTCCGATATGAAAGGGGTATTAACGAGGCCTCTTTACTTATAAAAAACATTGAAGCAATTGGAAGTTTGCTTACCAAATTGAATAACTGATTAAAGTTTAGTGACTATTTTTGAACTTTACCCTTAAATTAAAGTGAATGTAAGAATTATTATATTAATAAAAGTTTAATTATTTTTTGAATTAAAAAATAAAATAAAAATTTGAAACAATAAATTAAAAATTATTTTTAATATTTTATTTAAAAATGGGATAATAACACTAATTAAAACAATTAATGGTACATTGCGGTATAGATGAATAGTGGTACATTGCGGTACATGTCATTTACTGTAGAATTATTCCTAAATATAAAATGTTTTTTAATATTTTAATATGAATACAAATAAACTGCTCAAACCAAGGGTCACCTAAGAATAACAACTAGTTTTTATTAAAATTATTTGATGAGTTCGAATATAAAATATATAAGATATATATTATTGACATGATAAAACGCAAAGAGTTAATCAAATGTTCCCTTTCCCAAAGTCTGGTGACCTACTCAAGTGCTTCAAGTTTTCAACCCTTGAAAATGATGATGTTCGCTTTATTCTTTTCTTATGTTTTCCCTTTATACTATTTAATTGGAAAAACAAAGAAGCACACTCAAAATTATGTATCTTTGAAAATGAGAACCAATCTTTACTTCAATTGTTATTCAAAAAAATATGTGAGTAAGTTAGGCAGCAATTAACACATCTCTCTGAAGTTCAAGGTACCGAGCTTAGGTCGGAAACAAGGACGAACACAGAATTTTATGTTAGAGGGGACGAATTTATAAAATTTTGGGGGCGAAAATATATTTTCAGTAGAAAAAATATAAAAAAAATTAAATCATATAAGAATTTTAAATTTTTAGGAGGGCAATTGTCCCCTCTAGCCCCCTTAGGTCCATTCCTAGTTAGAAAGGTGGTTAAAAAACAAACCTTTGTTATATATACTCAAGTGTTAGGTTTTTGTGGTGAGCTTAGAATTGCAAACAACCAACCTTGTGAGATTTTCCCTAGTTTTCTTATTTGTTTCTTTTGTAAGAGAGTGTTTAACAAGACTTTGGGTACAAGTTTTGTGTTGTAAGTGTTATATCCTTAAGCATGCAAAAAATGAAAGAAATTCAAAAGTGAATTTGGGAAAACCTTAGTGGGAAGCTAAGGTAGTGGATGTAGACTTTGGTTAGGAAGTCGAATCACTATAAATCCTTGTGTCAAACTTTTAGAGTTCATTGCTTCCACCACAATCACTCAAAAACCAATTCACCCCTCTTAGCTATCTCGGTTGATTGTTCGAGCCTCCCAACAATTGGTGTAACACCCGGGTTTAGGGGTCGGGTAAAAATAATATTTAAATATTATTTGGGTTCGGGTTTATAATTAAAATGATCCTTTAAAATTTCGGGCTTCAAAATAAATTTTTGAAATGGGACCAAATTGATTTAGTTGCAAGTTGAAGAGCTATTTAAAGAACAAGGGAATAGCCATTCATTAATGGCCTTTTGGTAATTTACCCATCCTTCAATTTAAATCCCCCCTTTTTTTCACAAATAATCACTATTCACTATTTTCCTCTTCCTTCTCCAACGTGAAAGAGCTCTCCCAACTTCAAGTTACTATTTCACCTCATTTCTCATCCATTTCAACTCTGTTTTGAAAGGTAATGAAATTTTTGACTTCCCCTCAACTCCCTCTCTTTAAAAGTACCATTTATTTTGATTTTCATGGAAGTTTTGGAAAATGGAATTTTGGAAGATTTTGATAAAAAAAATGGAAACTTTATGATGTTAAGTTAAATGTTTTGATTTAATATGGTTAGTTATGAAGTATGGAGGTCAAATGGTATAACATATGTGAATTTTGAATGATTTAGAGCAATTTCCAGATTTGGGTAAACATGGGGTTTTGGAGGGTTTTGGGGGTTGTTTTAGGTGGATTTTGATAGGCTTTTGATACTATGGATAGGGGTTGATTTGGGATCATTTGTGGGTGCTATGGATGTTGGAAACATGGTTTTTGGACATGGTTTAGGGGCTGCCCGAGTTTGCTAAAAATGGGATTTGTTCATAGCTTGCAACATTGTAAATTGTATGTGAATTGTATTCTGGGTTGGTATTTTGATGTTGGGCTGATTTGGAATTGTTTGAAATGTGTTTGAGGTTGTTTAGAAGCGGGAATTTGTGTTGGAGAAGCTTCGGGAAGAAATCTGGTATTTGTGAGAGTGGTTGCTTGCTTGGCTTGGAGCTTGGAAGCTTAGGTGAGTGGTTAAAACGTTTTAAATGGCTTTGATCAATTGGTTCAAGCATATGAATGCGGAAATGTTTTCAAGAATCGTTTTGGTTCAAAGTTGGTTTTGAAAGAGTTTAGTTGGGCTTGAAAAGTCAATTTTAAATTCAAGAGTAAGTTGATGAGAATCGCCTCTTTAATTTCCCCTTTTTCTGTTTGTTTTCATTACTTGTGATGATGGTTTGTTAAGCATGAAATTTAAATACTTTGAGAAGAAGCATGTTGCTTATTATTATATCGTTGATCATGTATGAAGGTAATAATGGTGACGTTGTTATACCTTGTCAGATGTGTGTAAGTTGGTGCAGGTTGTGCACGAAAATGGTGAGTAAGACCATTTGCGATTGGTAAGATCGTGAGTAGTAAGCGATGCCTAATTGTGAATATTGTTACAACTTGTTTTGGTTGTGCATGATATTGTGAGTACATGTCGCATGATAGTGAGTGTATATTGTGTTGCATGGTTGGTGTCGAACCTCACGTGATGGTTGTCATTGCTCCGGTGATATGTAGTCCCACCAGTAGCGAATGGTATAAGACTCCGGTGGTGTGTAGTCCCACCGGTAGTGACTAGTAGAAGAGTATTTTGATGTGTAGTCCCATTGGAAAACTACTAGTCGAAACGGTGATGTGTAGTCCCACCGTGTGTGTTTTGGCTATGCTTGTGCATACCATGTGTTGCTCATGTTGTATCTCACTATATCATTCCTTTTTATGATTTTGCTTTAATCTAGGATTATGTCCTCATGCATACCATGAAGTGTAATGCCATGATAAATGCCTATATTGTTGACCTTTGGTTGAACTTGTATGTTAGTAGAAGGATTAGGTTGTTGGATGATTTGTATGCGTTGACCTTTATTTTAAAGAAAGCTTTGAACCCTGCATTGTCGTAGTTATGTTTTAGAGCTCCGCTCACTAAGCTTTATGCTTACGCTCTCCTTTTTCCGACAATGCAGATCTTTAGCTTCGAGTTAGCAAAGAGCAAGAAAAGGGCGTACAAGCGTGTGGTAATTGCTCACGTATGGTTTATTAAATAATGTAGTAGTTTAGCAATGAGAAATGCTACGTGTTTTAGGAGCTTGTATCTAGACTCCTTGTGTTGGCTTTATGTTGTTAATGCCTTATGTTGATGTTTTGGATTGATTATGGGTTGTAATGCATGAATGCTATGATGTATGCTTGAGTGCGGTGGCATGTCTTTAGATGTTTAGGTTGCCTTGTTGTGGGTGCAAACCTCATATGCTTAACTTGTGCCTTTTAAGGCCTTTGAGTTCCATGTATGACCTTAAATGTTGAATTGCCCTTTGTTGGAATGCCATGTATGGATGCCTTGTTTCATGTTGAATGCTTAAGTTACTTGTATGATTTGTGCACCACCTTGTGTTGAATTGTGCCTCTTGTTTTTAAGTTTTCAAGCATGTTTGTATTGTTGGATTGCCTTAGGAATGATGCTAGTGTGTTGGTTGAGGTTTTAGAGGGATTTAGAGGCATCCTTGTGCCTTAAATCAGCTAAAACCTGTAAGTTCGTAGCAGGGGTATCGATACGGTGGACCCGTATCGATACGGCCTTCATGTTTCAGGCCACGCGTTTCGATACGCGAGGGGGCGTATCGATACCTTTTTGGTCACTGAAGTCATTGTCGATTTTGGTATCGAAACGTGCCTCTGGCGTATCGATACGGTCATCTTAGCGTTGACCGCGAGAAGTTGACCGTTGGGGAGAGTATCGATACACTCTTTGGGCGTATCGATACGGTCTCCACGGGTTGACTCTGACTAGTTGACCTAGTCAAGGCGTATCGATACACTCCTTAGGTGTATCGATACCGCCTGCAGTTTAAGTATAAAATTGGGTTGGTAAATGTTGTTATGGGTTTGTTTGATTTGCTCATGTATGTTGTTCCGCTGTTTGATCACTTAGGATTTAATAATCCTCTAGACAAGATTAAAATGAAAGAAAAAAAATAGGGTTGCTAACCGAGGGGGAACCTTAACGGGTTTCGCTTCGGTTTTCCCCGTGTAGCCTACTCGGACCGGTCATCCGGCCAGACCGGGACGAGGGGGTTACATTTAGTGGTATCAGAGCCTGGGGTTTCCGAGACCTCGGGTAGGTAAGTGAGGTAAGTTTGATGTGTTATGTTGTTGTTATGTCTTGGTGAATGTTTTGCCATGTATGTTTAATGTTTGCTTGTTAGTACGGTGTTTGAAAGCATGTGCTAGCATGATGGGTGTGTTGAAGCGTAGTGTCGGGTTCCCATTGCTACTATTACTTATTTGAAAAGATTTTTGTAAAGGAATATACTTGAGCACCTTGGACCCTTGCGCTTTCTAACCCTGAATATTCTTGTTTGTGTGTTTTGTTTATTATTGTATTGTTGTCTTTGGTAAGTTTGAGGCCGAGGCATAGGCCTAGAGCTGGTAATCGTGAATCTGAGGTTTTAGAGGATGTGAACGATGAGAGAGTTCGTCGCGTTAGTTCAGGGCAGTATGACCGTACCAGAGTTTGGAGTGCAGTTTGTTTGTTTGGGTCAACAGACACATGAGTTGGTTTCTGTTGAGGGAGAACAAAGTGACCGATTTTAACATGAGATGGTAAGAGAGGTGATGAACTAAGAGTTGGCTTCGGAATGATGTCGATGTTGTAGCAAGTAATTCCTCGATACAGTCATTGGGCTTGTTTTTCTGATTAATTCTGGATCTACGTGTCTGTGTATTTGGAGTGAGCATGCGAAGTTGTTGAATCTACCTTGTGAGGTACTAGAGGTAGGTGTTGGTGTTGCTAGCTCCTTCGGGGATACAGTCGTGGTCAGAAAGATGTACAAGGGGTGTCCGTTGATGGTTCAGTGGCACGTGTTTTCAGTTGATGCGATGGAATTGCTTTTTACGGTTTTGATGTGAAACTATGCATGGATTAGCTTGTAGAACATAGAGTTAGGGTAGACTTTGAGACGATGAGAGTTTTCTTAAAGCTTACAGATGACTATGAGATTGTAATGGTAGGTGGGGATGTGGATTTTGTATCGAATGTTGATCCAGCTTTAGAGGTCAAGGACTGATTGAGTTTGGTTAACAGGCTTGCCTAGCAAAATGTGATGGATTTGATTTTTGAATGAGGATCAGACCACAGAATGTTAGAATAGGTTGTGTTTATCCTAGAGGTGTTTGGGAGAATTGCCCGGTTTGTCTCTTGATAGGGAAGAAGAGTTTGATTTTGAGACCATCTCCGAGTTTGCTCCTGTTTCGTTTGCTCTGTACCTTATGATTCTCGACCGAATTGAGAGTGTTGAAGAATCAACTACGAGTTTGTTAGACCTTAGATTCATTTGGCTTAGTACATCATCTTAGAGTATGACAGAGTAATTTGGGAAGAAGAGACAAGACAATACGAGAATGTGTTTAGATTGCAGACAGTTGAGACAATTGACAGTGGGTAGTTAGTATCCGTTTCCAAACGTCAGTGATTTGTTAATCAGTTGAGGGGTGCTTCAGTCTTTTCAAGATTAAATTGAGATCCGATTACTACCAGTTGATAGTGAGAGAGGTTGATGTACCGAAGACGACTTTCGGGGCAGATGTGATCACTTTGGGTTTTGAGTTATGTTTTTTTGATTGACTAGTGTGTTAGTTAATTTTATAGAGATGTTGAGCAGAATGTTTTCCTAAGTCCTTGATCAGTTTGTAGTAGCTCTCTTAGATGATACGTGGGTATATTCATGTACCGAAGAAGACCATGACAAGCCTTGAAGTTAGGGTTGTAGATCCTTTTAGAGAATCAGTTGTATGCCAAGTTGAGCAAGCGTGAACTCCAAGTTAATGAAGATGTCCTCCTAGGACATGTAGATTAGCCGAGCGTATTAGAGTAAATCCCAAGTAGTCAGAAGAAGATGTGAGTTGGAAGAAATTGAAGACTGTGACAGGTATCTATAGTTCTTAGGTTTAGCATTGTTACTATCGAATGGATGAAAATGCTCCTTTGAAGATAGTTGCTCCTTGACAGATTGTTACAGAAGAATGTTCAGTTTGTGTGGTTAGATGCGAGACAATGAGCCCTTGAGAAACTTAAAGAAACTTTGATGAACACTTCGACCTTGATTCAGCTTATATCAGAGAAAGAGTTTGTGAACCATAATGATGTGTTACAGATAGAGTTAGGTTGTGTGCTTATGCAATACAGAAGATTATGACTTAATCATCGAGATAGTTGAAGGACCGAGAGAAGAGTTATCCGACACTAGACTTAGAGTTAATTACAATTGTAATTGCTTCGAAGACTTAGAGACAAAGCCGTATAGTAAGAAATGCACAGTGTATATGTACATATCATCAGAACTTGAAATATTTGAAGACTTAGGAAGGGTTGAAACTTGAATAGCATAAAGTGTTAGAACTGCTTGAAGACTGTAATCTCAAGATTGAGTACCATCCGAGAGAGTCGACGTAGCAAACGATGTTCCGAGTTATAATTGTTGTTAGACTAGTAGTTGAGTTGCGGGTTGTAATTGTCGGAGTCAGTTTATCAAATGATAGTGGTTTTGTGGTCGAGTTTCGGGTTGAGCCTACATTGAGTTAGATACTTAAAGAGAAATAGTTGCAAGGCCTGTTCTTGGCACCTCACGTGCAAGACATAGCGGAAAGAGGACTTTCAGATTTCAGTTTCAGAGATGACAGAGTTTTGCAGTTCAGAGATAGAATAGTTGTGCCAATTGACATAGTGTTTTGAGACGTATTGTGTTGGCCGAAGCATACGGCGGTCCATTTGTATTGCAACAGAGTAGTATGAAGACGTCTTGTGGGTTGAAGAGGAGTACTTCTGGATTGAGTTGAGAAATGATGTGGTTCAGTATGAGAGTAAGTGTGTAATTTGCCAGCGTGTCAAGGCCGAACATCAGTTTCTTCTAGTTTGTTACATCCGTGGAAGATTCTTAATGAAAGTGGGAAATAGATTTAAGGGACTTTGTGTCTAGATCGCCTTTGTTTTCCTACGGGAGAGTTTAGCCGAGTAAACGATGATAGTTGCACCGAGTGTACTCATTTTATAAACGTTCACGTTACTTGTACCGTGGGTAAGATGGCGGGGTTGTGCCTTAGCAAGAGTGTGAGTTGTACAGTGTCTTGAGATCGATAGTGGCCGATAGAGATTCGAGTTTTCGACTATATTTTTGAAGACGTCTGTATAGTGTTTGGTTACCTGTTGAAGTCAGATGGTCAGTTAGAGAAGGTTATGGGTCAAAAATTCAAGCAGTGTAGTATGAATTTGTGAATCGGGCTAGTTCTGATGTTTATCGGTTGCGGTTACCACCATAGTAGGAGGAGGTATGTAATGTGTTCTGTGTATCTATGATTCAGAAGTGTGAGTCAGTTTTGTCCCGTGTTATGTTGTTGAAGAGATTGAGTTGAGTTTAAAATGGTCATGCATTGAAGGACCCGTTGAGATTTTGGCATCAGATAGCTAATGTTGTGTGGTGAGTCTACCGAGATGGTGGGTATGTTGTGGTGAGAGAAAGTGTGGAGGAGCATGTGTTAGTGACTCTTCATGTCTGATAAATTTTGGGGACGAAATTTCTTTAAGTAGGGGAGAGTTGTAACACCCGAGTTTAGGGGTCGGGTGAAAATAATATTTTAATATTATTTGGTTTCGGGTTTATAATTAAAATGATCCTTTAAAATTTTGGGCTTCAAAATAAATTTTTGAAATGGGACCAAGTTGATTTAGTTGCAAGTTGAAGAGCTATTTAAAGAACAAGGGAATAGCCATTCATTAATGGCCTTTTGGTAATTTACCCATCCTTCAATTTAAATCCCCCCTTTTTTCACAAATAATCACTATTCACTCTCTTCCTCTTCCTTCTCCAACGTGAAAGAGCTCTCCCATCTTCAAGTTACTATTTCATCTCATTTCTCATCCATTTCAACTCCGTTTTGAAAGGTAATGACGTTTTTGACTTCCCCTCAACTCCCTCTCTTTAAAAGTACCATTTATTTTGATTTTCATGGAAGTTTTGGAAAATGGAATTTTGGAAGATTTTGATAAAAAAAAATGGAAACTTTATGATGTTAAGTTAAATGTTTTGATTTAATATGGTTAGTTATGAAGTATGGAGGTCAAATGGTATAACATATGTGAATTTTGAATGATTTAGAGCAATTTCCAGATTTGGGTAAACATGGGGTTTTGGAGGGTTTTGGGGGTTGTTTTAGGTGGATTTTGATAGGCTTTTGATAGTACTATGGATAGGGTTGATTTGGGATCATTTGTGGGTGCTATGGATGTTGGAAACATGGTTTTTGGACATGGTTTAGGGGCTGCCCGAGTTTGCTAAAAATGGGATTTGTTCATAGCTTGCAACATTGTAAATTGTATGTGAATTGTATTCCGGGTTGGTATTTTGATGTTGGGCTGATTTGGAATTGTTTGAAATGTGTTTGAGGTTGTTTAAAAGTGGGAATTTGTGTTGGAGAAGCTTCGGGAAGAAATCTGGGATTTGTGAGAGTGGTTGCTGGCTTGGCTTGGAGCTTGGAAGCTTAGGTGAGTGGTTAAAACGTTTTAAATGGCTTTGATCAATTGGTTCAAGCATATGAATGTGGAAATGTTTTCAAGAATCGTTTTGGTTCAAAGTTGGTTTTGAAAGAGTTTAGTTGGGCTTGAAAAGTCAATTTTAAATTCAAGAGTAAGTTGATGAGAATCGCCTCTTTAATTTCCCCTTTTTCCGTTTGTTTTCATTACTTGTGATGATGGTTTGTTAAGCATGAAATTTAAATACTTTGAGAAGAAGCATGTTGCTTATTATTATATCGTTGATCATGTATGAAGGTAATAATGGTGATGTTGTTATACCTTGTAAGATGTGTGTAAGTTGGTGCAGGTTGTGCACGAAAATGGTGAGTAAGACCATTTGCGATTGGTAAGATCGTGAGTAGTAAGTGATGCCTAATTGTGAATATTGTTACAACTTGTTTTGGTTGTGCATGATATAGTGAGTACATGTCGCATGATAGTGAGTGTATATTGTGTTGCATGGTTGGTGTCGAACCTCACGTGATGGTTGTCGTTGCTCCGATGATGTGTAGTCCCACCGGTAGCGAATGGTATAAGACTCCGGTGATGTGTAGTCCCACCGGTAGTGACTAGTAGAAGAGTACTTTGATGTGTAGTCCCATTGGAAAACTACTAGTCGAAACGGTGATGTGTAGTCCCACCGTGTGTGTTTTGGTTATGCTTGTGCATACCATGTGTTGCTCATGTTGTATCTCACTGTATCATTCTTTTTTATGATTTTGCTTTAATCTAGGATTATGTCCTCATGCATACCATGAAGTGTAATGCCATGATAAATGCCTATATTGTTGACCTTTGGTTGAACTTGTATGTTAGTAGAAGGATTAGGTCGTTGGATGATTTGTATGCGTTGACCTTTATTTTAAAGAAAGCTTTGAACCCTGCATTGTCGTAGTTATGTTTTAGAGCTCTGCTCACTAAGCTTTATGCTTACGCTCTCTTTTTTCTGACAATGCAGATCTTTAGCTTGGAGTTAGCAAAGAGCAAGAAAAGGGCGTCCAAGCGTGTGGTAATTTGCTCAAGTATGGTTTATTAAATAATGTAGTAGTTTAGCAATGGGAAATGCTACGTGTTTTAGGAGCTTGTATCTAGACTCCTTGTGTTGGCTTTATGTTGTTAATGCCTTATGTTGATGTTTTGGATTGATTATGGGTTGTAATGCATGAATGCTATGATGTATGCTTGAGTGCGGTGGCATGTCTTTAGATGTTTAGGTTGCCTTGTTGTGGGTGCAAACCTCATATGCTTAACTTGTTCCTTTTAAGGCCTTTGAGTTCCATGTATGACCTTAAATGTTGAATTGCCCTTTGTTGGAATGCCATGTATGGATGCCTTGTTTCATGTTGAATGCTTAAGTTACTTGTATGATTTGTGCACCACCTTGTGTTGAATTGTGCCTCTTGTTTTTAAGTTTTCAAGCATGTTTGTATTGTTGGATTGCCTTAGGAATGATGCTAGTGTGCTGGTTGAGGTTTTAGAGGGATTTAGAGGCATCCTTGTGCCTTAAATCAGCTAAAACCTGTAAGTTCGTAGCAGGGGTATCGATACGTTTGGACCCGTATCGATACGGCCTTCATGTTTCAGGCCACACGTTTCGATACGCGAGGGGGCGTATCGATACCTTTTTGGTCACTGAAGTCACTGTCGATTTTGGTATCGAAATGTGCCTCTGGTGTATCGATACGGTCATCTTAGCGTTGACCGCGAGAAGTTGACCGTTGGGGAGAGTATCGATACACTATTTGGGCGTATCGATACGGTCTCCACAGGTTGACTCTGACCAGTTGACCTAGTCAAGGTGTATCGATACACTCCTTAGGTGTATCGATACCGCCTGCGATTTAAGTATAAAATTGGGTTGTTAAATGTTGTTATGGGTTTGTTTGATTTGCTCATGTATGTTGTTCCGTTGTTTGATCACTTAGGATTTAATAATCCTCTAGACAAGATTAAAATGAAAGAAAAAAAAATAGGGTTGCTAACCGAGGGGGAACCTTAGCGGGTTTTGCTTCGGTTTTCCCCGTGTAGCCTACTCGGACCGGTCATCCGGCCAGACCGGGACGAGGGGGTTACAATTGGTACAGAGCTTCGTCTCTACATTGGATTAACATCTTTGAGTCGATCCTTGAAGTACTCAACCTTTCTACATCAACTAGAGATCATGACGTAATCCATCGACAAGCCTCTTTACTTCGACGGTGCCAACTACTCTATTAACAGAATATGATAATGTTTTTCACGAGAGCCAAAGACTATCGTCTTTGGGATATCGTTCTTGATGGCACGTTCGTTCCACAAAAAAGCAAGGTAGAATGGAATGCAGAAGATCACAAGAAGATAGAGCTAAATGCAAAGGACTTGCACATTCTCTTTTGTACACTTGGTCCGGAAGAATACTCCAAAGTCTCTTTTTGTGAAAATGTCAAGGAAGTATGGGACAAACATGAAGTCACATATGAAGGTACAAATGAGGTGAAGGAAACCAAGATTGGACTTCTCAACCTCAACTATGAAAACTTCAAGATGGACCCAGAAGAAGATATCAAAGCTATGTTTGATCGATTCTTCACCATAGTCAACGAGCTTAAAGGATTTGGAGAGATGATCCAATAGGACAAGCTTGTAAGGAAGTTGATTTACTCACTTCCCGATTCATGGGATCCAAAAAGATGACAATCATTGAAGCAAAAAATTTGAAGGAGCTCAAGCTTGACGTGCTTATGGGATCTTTGCTCACCCATGAAATGATGATGTCAAAGGGGAATTGAATGTTGCTCTTAAATCCTCCTCAAGAATTAAAGAAGAATCAAGTGAAGAGGAGAGTGAAGATAAAGAAGAAGAGATTATCAAACTCTTCAAGAAGTTCATCCGATTCATGAAGCAACAAAAGGAAGGATCAAGACGTGAATTGAGAATGAAGAGGAAGGATCCCATCATATGCTTCGAGTGTAGGAAGCTGGGGCACACCAAGTATGATTGCCTTCATTTCAATAAGAAGGAATCAAGCCATAAAAAGAAGGCATTTGTGGCTACATAGAGTGATGAAGAGGACTCCACTGATGATGCGGTAGCCAACCTTTGTTTTATGGCCATCGAAGAAGATTCAAGGGTTTAGCTACTGCAATGATCACTTGTGACCGATTTTTAAATTCGACTGATAAGGTCACCCATTAAAGGGTTTAACTAACGTAATGATCACTTATGTAAACTTCTGGTCACTCGAAGTTTAAGTGTCGTTAAATGGGTGACGTGACTGTTAAAGGTAAATTTAGGGATGTAAAAATAGGTAATCGGATGGGTTTCTGGTCAGGTACTGTCGTGTCGGGTAAAATCGAGTACAGGTCATTTCAAGTCATTTTTCTATTTTGAATCGACTCGGGTCGGGTGCGGGTCCATTTCAGGTCAGGTCCATTTCCGAAGCAAATAATTGACAGGTTAATTCGGGTTCGGATACACTTCAGGTCGGGTTCATTTTAGGTCGGGTCTATTTCAGGTCGGGTCCATTTCAGGTCGGGTCTGTTTCAGGTCGAATCCATTTTAGGTCGGGTCCATTTCAGGTCGAGTTCATTTCAGGTCGGGTTCATTTCAGGTTGGGTGCATTTCAGGTCGGGTGCATTTCAGGTCGAGTAAATTCAGGTCGGGTAGTTTCAGGTCGAGTAATTCAGGTCGGGGTATTTTCGGGATTGGAATTCGTATTGAGTTTGAGTTCGGTACAATCGTATAAGTAGTCGATAGACTTTAGGTTGGCCTTCGTCAATCATCATTGATTTGGAGTTAATTATTTAAAGTCATATCAAATTAAAATTATAAAACATTGGAGTAATTAAAGAAAAATAATGAAAATGGGTCAATTTGGATTAAAAATAAAGTTTCACGAATTATAATGAATAAAAGTATCAAATTAAAATTATAAAACATTAGACAAATTTAAAAGAAAACAATGAAAATGGGTCAATTTGGAATAAAAATAAAGTTTTGGGGACTATAATGAACAAAAATATCAAATTAAAAGTATAAAAAATAGAGTAATTAAAAAACAATAAGTAGAGGTCAATTTAGAATATAAATAAAGTTTTAGGGTCTAGAATGAACAAAACTTCAAATTAAAATTATAAAACATGATGAATTAAAATATATATGTAGGGGTCAATATGGAATTAAAATAAAGTTAAGGGACTAGAATGAAGAAAATATTAAATTAAAATAATAAAACATCGGACGTTAAAAAATAAATGTGGGTCAATTTGGAATAAAAATAAAGTTTTAGGGTCTAGAATGATGAAAATATCAAATTAAAATTATAAAACATTGGACGAATTAAAAAAAATGAATATGAGTCAATTTGGAATTGAAATAAAGTTAAGGAATTAGAATGAACAAAGTACCAAATTAAAATTATAAAACATCGGATGAATTAAAAAAACAATAAATAGGGGTCAATTTGGAATTAAACTAAAGTTTAGGGGACTCGAATGAACAAAATATCAAATTAAAATTATAAAACATCAGACTAATTAAAATAAAGTTAAGGGACTAGAATGAACAAAATATCAAATTAAAATTATAAAACATCGGACTAATTAAAAAAATAAAAAAGTGGTCAATTTGGAATATAAATAAAATTTAGGGACTATAATGAACAAAATGTCAAAGTAAAATTATATATTATTGGACTTATTAAAAAAACAATTAGAATGGGTCAATTTGGAATAGAAATGAAGATTCAAGTGCTATAAAGAACAAAAATATCAAATTAAAATTATAAAACATTGGATGATTTAGGATTTAGGGTTTATGATTTAAAGGGTTTAGGATTTATGGAAAATTCATTAATGGTTTAGGGTTCATACATTGGTAGATATAAACATACATACTTACTTACATACATTATGGTTTAGGGAAAATTCATTAATGCTTCAGGGTTCATACATTGATATGTACATACATATATACTTACACACATTAGGGTTTAGGGGTTATGGGTTTATGATTTAGGATTTATAGTTTAGGGTTAATGGAAAATTCATTAAAGGTTTAGGGTTCATACATTGATAGGTACATACATACTTACATACATTAGGGTTTAGGGTTTATGGTGTAGGGTTTAGGTTTAGGATTTAAGTGGTTAGGGTTTAGGATTCACACGCACGCACGCACGCACGCACGCACACACACACACTAGGGTTTAGGCATTAGGAAAAATTCATTAAGGGTTTAAGATTTAAGTGCTCAGGGTTTAGGAAAAAATTATTAATGGTTTAGGGTTCATACATTGATAGATACATACATACATAATTGCATACATTATGGATTATGGTTTAGGGGTTTAGGTTTATGATTTAGGATTTAAGGGTTCAGGGTTCATACATTGATACATAAAATCAAAAGTCAAAACCATGAACCTTAAACCAAAAAATGAAACCTCAAACTCTAAACTAAAACACATAAAATAAAACCTCTAAATCTAAACCTTAAACCGTAGAACACTAAACCCTAAAACCTTTAAACAAAACCCTAAACACATAAATAGTTAAATATATGTATAGGTGTATGTATATATATATATATATATATATATATATATATATATATATATATATATATATATATATATATATATATATATATATGTATGTAAATTTAGTATGTATAATATGTTATATGTATGTATATATATAATTATATATAATAAGTATATATGTATTGTTATAATTAATTATATGTACGTATGTATGAAAGTTTTTCCCTCCATTTTCCCTCCATTTTTTTCACTTAATTGTTGACTTGTTGTTCCAATTTTTTGGGCGGGATTTTGAAATTGAATTATGTGTTTGGTTCCTTGGATTTGCGGGCCAAATACCTAAACAATGTTTTTCTTTTGCTTTGGATTAAATTATAAAAAATGAATAGGGTCAATTTGGATTAAAAATTAAATTTTAGGGAGTAGAATAAATTGGATGAACTTGTAAAAATATAAATAAATATGAGACAAATTTGACTAAAAATAAAATTGTAGGACTATAATAAACAAAAATATTATTTGACTAAATTACCAAAAATAAAAATATATATGAGACAATTTCGGCTAAAAATATAAATGAGTCAATTTCGGCTAAATTACCAAAAATTAAAATATATATGAGTCAATTACATATCACTATATGTAGGTGTATATGTATATACATTATATATGTATATGATATATCAACTTAAGATAATTTTTAATTCATCAAGTCATAGATTTCGGGTCAATATCAGTTTAGGTCAACAACAGGTCGGGTCACTTAACAGGTCGGGTTTAAAACAGGTCGGTTCAAAACTGGTCGGGTTCAAAATAGGCCAGGTTCAAAATAGGTCGAGTCCATTTCAGGTCGGGTCTGTTTCAAGTCGGGTTCAAAACAGGTCGGGTAAAATCGGATATCGGGTCAATTCAGTCGGGTAAATTCAGTTATCTGCCAGGTCGGCTTCGGGTTTGGGTTCGCTTCAGTTGGACGCAGGTCGGGTTTCATGTCCAAAATAACATGTCCAATTCGGGTTCGGGTCGTTTTCAGTCGGACGCAGATCGGGTTCGGTTACTACAGTAACATGTCAAATTCGGGTTCGGGTCAACAACAGTCGGTTACAGATCGGGTTCGAGTCATTAAATCCTCAGGTCAAATCAGGTTCTGACTCGAGCAGGTTTCAGTCAGGTTTTCAGGTCGGGTCAGCTTTTTACATCCCTAGGTAAATTTATATAATTACACATTTGGTCCCTATTAGTTACCTATTATATCAATTTGTCCTAATTTTAGTTTAAAATAAATAAATTAATCACTCAATTAGGCACCGACACATATCCTTATTGAAGGAATTTGATTTTAATAAATTTATTTTCCTCTTCTAACCAGGTGATGACACATGTCATATGATTGGATGAGGAATAAAAACAAAATGATATTTTGCCTTGGTTGGGAATTAAACAGCTTCCCATGGGGTGTAAGTGGCGTGAGTTTGCCACTAAACCAAGTGGTCATTTTTTATATAAAGTAAAAGAATACAATATATATTTTAGTTTGTTATTAATGCAAGGAAAAAGAAATAAATATGAATTAAAGAGACTCGAACATGACATACTTGAAAGGCATAAAAAACATTAAACCATTGTAAAAATATAATAATTAAATTAAAGTTGACAAAATTTATATATTTATATATATAATTATATTAAAAATAAAAATTATATTAGAGTGAACTTTAACTTTGTTTTAATCGTATTTATTTCTTATTTCATGGTATTAAATTTAATTTAATTATTATATTTTTATTTTTAACAAAATTTTATTTAATTAAATAAAAAATAAAATTATATTAAAAATCTATTTAACGAAATCAAACTTATCTTTTGATTAGAGTTATATTCGTGAGTTTGAATTTATTAAATAAAATTTTAATATAGTTTCAACAATTTATTTTAAGTAATACATTAATTGTTTTTAAATATTATATTTCTATAGTGGTTTAAATATTTTTTATGTGTCTCAAGTATGTCATGTCGAGTCCCCTTAATTCATATTTATTTCCTTTTCTTTGCATTAACAACAAACTAAAACATATATTGTATTTTGCACTTTATATCACAAATGGTCACTTGTTTTAGTGGCAAACTCACACCACTTACACCAAAGCAAAATTGTTTTTTGTTTTAGTTTCCTCACTCAATTAGGTGACACGTGTCACCATTTGATTGGAGGAGGAAAACAAATTTATTAAATAAAAATAATTAATTAAATTCCTTCAATAACATGATGACACGTGTCAGCACCTAATTGAGTGATTAATTTATTTAATTAAATTAAAATTAGGATAAAATTTGATATAATAGGTAACTATTAGGGACCAAATGTGTAATTATATAAATTTCTCTTTAACAACCACGTCACCCATTTAACGGAACTTAACTTCGAGTGACCAAAAGTTTACAAATCGAAAACATAATTGACCTTATCGATCAAATTTGAAAATTAATGACCAAAATTGTACTGGGCAAAAACATAAGTGACCATTGCAGTAGTTAACCCAAACTTAAATTTAAGTGATTGTTTATTCTTAAACTTATAATTAGGCGATTGAGTTATTACTTTTAGTTCAAATAATTGGCCGTTTGTAAATATTTTTGAGAATTTTAATTTAATCACAAAGTAATATCATTGTTTTATTTAAAATTTAAATAGACTTACATACATTAATAGACTACGCCACTTGATTTTGAATCACCCAAAAAAAGCCATCCCAATGAGTTCTAACTTCTTACAGTATTACTGATATTACAAAAACGTAAAATCAAATTACGTATTAATTAAAAAAATTGAGCAAAAAAATTACGTATTAGTTCACAAATTTGAGCAAGTATTAAAGGAATTGATTTCAATATAATTTTTTATTAAAGGAATTGATTTCAATAAAGTTTTTATTTAAAGGTGGGTGAAGGAGATGTATAGATTTAGATTTGAAATCTAATGTTAATAAAGATTTAAACAAAAAAATCATTTATCATTAATAATTAATTGATTAAACCTACAACAAATTAATATAATGAGATGCGATACTAAATCTCTTGAATAAGTCGGAAATTCAAATCATGACATTGTGAAGTGAAACAAATTAAATTATAAAAGTCATCCTATAATAATTTTTTATAGTATTTGATCTCAATTAGTCAACTAATAATTTAAATAAAGATAATTATATATATATATATAAACTAATCGAATAACTTCGATTCATGCAATTCATTGGACGGAAATCATATGCCCCTTAAGTATACCCCCATTTGTGCCTCTACTTTAAAATAGTGGGTTTGGGGTTTATGGTTTGGGGTTTAAGGTTGGGGCTTAGGGTTAGGGTGTAGGGAATTAGGGATATGGTATATTTTTTAGGGTTTAGGGTTTAGGTTTAAGTTATGAAAATTAAAGTTATGGGGCAAGATTTAATTTTTAACTATTTTTTAGGCAGTGGCATAGAATGAGGCATGGTTAGGGGCAGGAGATTTTTACCCCAATTCATTATATTTGATTTTTTGTTTGCTAAATTTTACAATAAAAATATTAAGCCCAAACTTTTTTAAAGGCTGGAAATATAAATGCTGACTAAAACTAAGACCAAAGTTTGGCCCAAGAATCCCATTCATTGGCCCAAATCAACAATTTGCCAGCACAACCATACGCGCCACGGCTTACTGTGAATGACACGGCCAACTGCCACTAAAAACAGCAATAAATATATATTTACCTTCGGCTAGAAACGGCGTCGTTGAAGGCCTGTAAAATGGTAAAGAAGGAAGGAAGACTTTACGAATTACTAGGCCTCTAAACGAATTGAACGAACACGAATGATGGTGTGCTTATGATTGTTCGTTTAACTTAACGAACAAATGAACGAACACGAACGTAAACGAACACAAAATCTTTTATTCGTGTTCGTTCGTTAATGAATGTAGCTTGTTCGTTTTTATTCGTTTAAATGACAAACGAAGCTAAACGAACATAAATAACATATATAATATGTTAAATATTTAATATTTTGGGTTAAATTAAATAATTCAGTTAATTAACCAATTTTAAACCGAATTAATCGATAATTGAAATTTGAAAAACTCTTAATCATTAATCGAAACCTAAAATTATCTAACAGATTAACCAATTTTGTTTTGCTTCGATCGGTTAATTCGGTTTAACCAAACAATGAACACCCTAGCCGATAAGAATGAATTTTTAACGAGTCATAAAATAGGACTTGTCAACTCAAAATTTTTTTACTCGAATCGACTCGATCTAATGCTCACACATAGACATATGTGAATAAATTTAAGGCTTAACCATAAAATAAGTGCCCAAACTATGCTCTTTTTTATCCATTTAGGTGCCCAAACTATGTCTTTTTTTTCCATTTAGGTGCCCAAACTATTTTTGGGGTCAAATAGGTGCCTAAAGTTTCATTCTGTAACCCATTTAAGGTTCTCCGTTAATTTTTACCGTTAAATGCCATGTGTCACCTTCGAAAAAAACCAAAATTATATTAAAAAATAAAATTAATTAATTTTAAAACATCTCTAAATTTTCCAGATTTTACAAAATAGCCCCCAAAATCCAAAATCCCTAACTCCCCAAAATCTAAATCCCGATTTGGGCCGATTTCGCCGCCGATTGACACGCCGCCATCCACCACATCGGTCACCGGACCATCGCGACCATTTCTCCTACCACCCCATCGTCGAAAATCGACCAACGACGTGCGAATCGACGAAATTGTCGAATGGTTCTTTCGAACGATTCGCGACGAACTACGGTGGGAGGGGCGAAGAACGTCGTGTGAGTTGTCCGGCGAGGGGAGAGCGCTTCATTCCGTCTCCGGAAACGCGGCCGGTGGCGGCGAGAGTGGTCGAATTTTTTAGGGTTTAGGGATTTGAGGACTATTTTTTAGAGTTGACATGTGGCATTTAACGGTGAAAATTAACAGAGAACTTTAAATGGGTCACGTAGGGATGTCAATGGATCCTGGACCCGACTCGAATCCGTAGATCCAGATCCGTTTTATAGGTTCTGTATCCTAAAATTTTGGACTCGACGGATCCGGGCTGGATCTGAATCCTCTGACTAAAGTACAAATCTGGGTCTGGATTTGACACTAAGATCCAGACCTGAACCTGTTTACCCATTTATAGAAAAACACACCTTTAGTTTTAAAATATATATAAATGACATAATGTTGTGAATAAAATAACGAAGAACGATGAATAAAAATAAAATAACAAAGAGATGAGAGAAAGAGGGAGATCCTTATTATTATCCAAACTAGACTTGTGTACAACGCCTTCATCTATTTATAGGCATAAGAAGTACATAATACATTAAACTCTAATTAATGGAGATAATATTTCTAATGATAAAGTAAATCAAATCTCCAAGATAAAATTCTTATCATTATAGACATCCACATAGATAAATATTCATAACACTCCCCTTTGGATGTCTATGAAGATAATGTGCCTCGTTAAAACCTTACTAAGATAAAAACCAGTGGGAAAAATTCTTTAGTGAAGGAAAAAGAGTACACACATCTTTGATACGCATAACATGTTGCCTCGTTAAAAACCTTACCAGGAAAACTCATTGGGACAAAACCTTGGTTAAGGGAAAAAGAGTGCAATGCATATTTACTCCCCCTCATGAAAACACCACAGAAGATCTTCGAATCTTCATAATCCAATCTTAAATATTTTTTTCTAAAGATCGCGAGAGATGAAACTTTGGAGTAATATGTTTCATGATGTATCCACCTTTCATTATCTCTACACAAGATAACATTTGTATCATATCTTGTGAAAGTAAATCACATATCTTATGGATATGTTGGGTCAATGGTCTTAGCCAAACACATTTTTGGTTTGCCTCGTGCATAATAATTATTTCATCAAGATTTGAGGAGGCATCGACGAATATTTGAAGATCTAAAGGTAATGATCTTTGTATATCCATAGATATTTTTTGACCAACTAATATATGGTGCTTCAAGACCAACAAAATATATTATTATCTTTATTCACATCCAACAACCTTATAATTATTGTGATACTCAATAGTTATGCTTTATCCATATTGAATCTTCTTTAAGATTCTTTCAGCTTATGTCCATTCATAGACAAAACGCATATTTAAGTGCTTGATCTTTAGGTCGAGACAAAACCACATCTCAAGATTCTTTTTCTCAAATACTTTCATCAAATGCTTTGAAAGTTCTTCATGAGTTTCCAATTTGAATCTCTTTAGGATTTTTAATAAAATTCAAATTATCATAATGAATCTTGATCCAAAGCTCCTTTATAAAATACATAAGAAAATATGATCATTCTTGCAGTATTTCCTCAATTATTACCCACTAAGGCGATTATATCAAATACGCCAAAATATTCAATGAGACACGTCTAAATAAATTTCCTAAAAAAATTCCAAATGCTTCTAGCATTTTAAATCCTTTAAGGATAAATAGGGATCCATAAATAATTAGACGCATGTAATATATTTCATAAATGCCAAATTAATTGCATCCACCATGAAGTAATTAAACCTCTTCATAAATCATAAGTTAAGTTGTATTTACGACTACTTATTTGTTCTTCACTTACATTACACCTTTAGGTGTTTGGACTATTAGTCCAAGTACTTCAATTTTGGAAGTTCAATTGTTCAAAGCATCTTTCTATATTGGTCAATCATTTCAACATCTATAGATTCTTATACAAGATCCTCGTTTTCTTTCTTTACTTCTATAGAAGTATTCTATGTAAAATTGTTTGCAAAATCGTTGTCGACAATTTTTCTATTTTGGTTCCATTCTCGTAGTGACATAACTCATCGAGATCTCTTCAAGATTTCAATCTTTTCAGGTACCTGAAACTCTTCTAAAGTTTTATTATTAGTTATGTCTTGAGTCTCTTCAGGAGCACTCGCCTCCAATATATGACCATCTCATATTACTTTCCATTTACGAGAATTTTGATCATTGGAACCATTTCAACTATCATGCTCCAGGCATGATTTACATCATCTCACTCTAACATGTAATTTAAACTTATAGCATTTAAGCTGGTATATGAGACTTAATTACTCTCATTAGGTCAGTAAATACGTCTGGCAGTTGACATGTAATAACATGAATTATCTTATGAACTTCTAGTTCATATACAAGGATCTAGATAATGATAATTCATTTTCCTCTATCCAGCTGATTATTATCTCCTTCTAATGTTGAGAATAATCATGTCATAAATGATTATCCAATTAATGCTTAAGAATTTAAACATAAAAAGAGACTCATACTCAATATATATTCTCAACCCTTTTTATTTACCCATTTTGTGCGTTGTAGTGGAGCAATTCAACAATATATCGCACATTCAAAAATTATAAAATGGGAAATGTATGGCTTCTGACCAAAAACCAATCATAACGGAGAGTTTATTATAACTTGTTAGGCTTGATGTGTATAAGTGTTGCTATATGAAAACACCATATAAATAATAATTCTTTTATTCTCATAGTTTAGCTATTAAAGAAGAGGCATCCAATTGAAATTTTGCTAAACTGTATTTTTCATAATCAATAGGCTTTGTAACAACTGATATAACCTAAAATATAAACCCACTAGCTTTTGCATGACGAATAGTCTAATTGCATAATCTGAATCCTTTTAGAATCAATCTCACAAACTTCTGGTTGTAAGTTGATAAAACAATGTAGATGCATTTACTAAAATCATATAAAACTTTCCACATTTGTGGATATATGGGCCCATATTTTATTCATATATGCAAGACATGCAGTCTCAACTTCAGTACAAGAACTTCAAGTTCTAGTTCTTTTGGTAAGTGGGATCAACAAAATCCTCTAAGAACAAACAACACAAGAATTTCATGTTCTTTTAGTAAGTGGAATTTAATCATTTCTTTAAAGCAACGCAAGAACTTCATGTTCTTTAATTAGCAAAATTTAATTAATTCCTTTGAGAATAAGCACCACAAGAACTCCAGGTTCTTTTAATATATGTGCATGTAAATCTCAATAATGTTCGCATCATTATTGATTAGGATGGTCTAATCAATCATGCCAACTATATACATGTATGTATATATATTTTTGAATTTGGCAAACTTTTGGTTTACCATAACACGAGATTCAATTTCACACGTACATGTCGAGTAGAACCATCAAAATTGTTCCTTTGAATAGGAATATATTTAGCTCTTTCGGTGCTTTCAATAGAAATTATCTTTTCGTAGCAATATATAGCTCTTCTAGAGCTTTCCACTAACTTTTGGTTACCAGAACTTATATCCACATTGGCTTATTTCAAATGCCAATTGATAACATATGTTATCTATAATTCTCGAAGGATTATTTTGCGAACTCATATTGCTTTCTTAAAATTTTCACTTCTAGTGGTGACGATATTATTATCATCAACGATAATTTTTACAATATTCGCAATTCTACACCTTTCATAATGTGCTTTCTCTCAAGAGCTTATTTGTAACCCCCTTAGCCCGGCCTAGACGGTTGACCCGAACTACGAAGATTACACGAGGAAAACCAAAGTCAACCCGAAAGTCAACCTTGATTCACAACCCTTTTTTTCTTTTTAATCTTGTCTAGATGGACATTAACTCTAAGTGAGTACCCATAAAACTTATTTAAGAAAGGCACAATGATCAGATAAAAAAAGGGACTCAAGTGCACTTAATATCAGTTAAGGGACCAAAATGTAAATTCTGTAAATTAGAGAGTCTTTACTTATTTTAATGTTACCAATATGAAATTAGTCATATTACATGCTTCTCCGCCAAATTTCATCCTAAAAGAACATCTCAAGCTCAAGCAATTACAACTTCAACTTTCGGGACTAAAATATAAAGCTTGCAGACTTCAGCACCATTCAAATCAGTGCCCAATGGTCATCTGTTTCGAAACTTCCACCTACTGTAACGAAACGAGGATCAAAACGGTGTTGACCTTTCCGATACGCGGGTTGGTTCTGAGACTGGTTCCGAAACGAGGCATTCCAGTAGCCAAATCGTTTCGAAACATCCCTTAGCGTTTCGAAACACGAAGGCCATTTCAGGCCCCCGTTTCGAAACACTATAGGGTGTTTCGATACGGTTTGCCCAGAAACAGCAGCAAATGCTAGTTTTTCATGCATAGACCCGTTTAAATACATCCTAATGACTCTCTAATCATGTCAACAGGTCCACATACATATATGGTACACATTTAGATCACCCAAACACATTCATATCAACAAACATGAAATCTCACAAGTCTATAGGCATGGTTCCTATTATCAAAACCAAATAGGCAAACAAACTTCAAATCAAGCATTTAAAGGCCATTTACAATTCAAACCAACCAAGGCAAACGTGCCACAACCTTAGGGAGTTTAACACATCTCCCAAAACAAAACTTAGGTTCCCATTGCCAATTTATCAAAACTAATAGTGTATGAAAACTTCACCATACGTGAGCTTGGACTTCCTTGGATGAACTTAGCTTCCTTGATGCCCTTAGACGCCTCACTTATCTGCATTATTGGTAAAAAAGAGCGTAAGCACAAATGCTTAGTGAGGCATGCTCTAAAGAAAACCAACACAATAATGCATCATTTTAGAAAACACTTCCATCAAAGCTTTTAAACCACATGCTCATCTCTTTCTCATGCTTGGAAAACTTCAAAGCAAACTCATTGAAATCACATGTACCTTCATTCTATCTCATGCATTAAAACCAATGCAAAACTCATGGCAAGACCATTCTCATGCTAGTATTGTCAAAGCATTTCTAAACAAAAATACATATGCATAACTCATAGCATAAATCAATTCATCAAAGGTACATGTGTATCAAAAACCATTTCATCATTTATATTGGCATTTAGCATCTCATCAATACTCGGATATGCGAACACATTTCTACACTAGACTCTTCCGGTGGAATCTCGCATCACCGTACTCACTTGTCTAGCAACACAACTTCCGGTGGAATCTCTCATCACCGTACTCACATGGCAGAATCTCTCATCGCCACAAAGCTTGGATATTTCACCAAGTCCTACCCGATGGAATGCCCATCATCGAAAATAGCTCCCTTTGGCTTAACCAAAGAGCACGTACAAATTTTTGTTTTATAGTGCACTCTCATCCTATTGATCGATCAATTATATCCGATAAGTTTCTCAACATCTATGCCAATATAATGTGTTAAAATATCACCACACCTACTATTTTTCATGCAAAAACTCAGGGGTTTTCTCATCACATTTCAAACCATAAATCATACTTTGCTTCAAACCAAAAGCTCAAAACTATTCAATGCAACATGCCATCTCATGACATCTCTATAAGCATAATCTCATGCTTCAAAACATGCATAAAAACAGTAGGAATTTAACAATATCAAACCATAAGCATGTGAAAGCATTTTAGGGGCAAACACCACTATAGAGAGACCAAATCAAGCCATACTTACTTCCGGATTTAGGAAGATGTTTCAAACCTCTCCTAAATCCCCAAACCTTGTATTTTTATCCTCACGGACTTCAAACCAAATCGCACTCACCAATTTTGTTTCTCTTGCTCGCCGAAACGTCAATCAAGCTTCTGGATCAACTTCAAAAGTGTCTGAAGATGTCTCCCCTGTTTTAGACACATCAAAGCAGAGGATTAATGCATCATCATACATTGAAATCTTCAGCCAACACTCCTAAACTCGCTGCTCTACCTAAAACCAACATTTCGACTACCAAACACAACCGAAATCACCTCCAAGCTCTTCCAAAACTTAACCCAGCCAAGATCCATCACTTCTAATCATTTCTAAACATCAATTAACATAAAAAACAACCTCTGAACTCGTCCTTATACCTCCAGCTATAACATAACACCAAAAACACCTAAAAACCACCATTTTCATAAGCAAAAACTTAGGAAACACAACCTATTCGGGATTGGATTGATAAAACTTCGTTTCTAATATCATTAAACATCCAAAATACATTAGAGAACTATCTCAAAACAGAGCCCATTTAATCACAACGAAAATCTTCAAGATCTCTTCCAAAATCTTGAGTTTTAAGCCAAAATCATGTTTCTAACATTAAAACCTTTTATAAAATTTTAATAAAGGATTGACAACTTGGGAATTTCAGTAAAGAACTAAGTATTTAGAGGAGAAGAACATTCTTACCTCTAAATGATGATTTCTCCTTGATTTGGGCAAAATTCCATGAAAATGCAATGTGGAAATCAAAAGGATTTGTTGCAAGATTGATTAGAAACCAATAGATGATGGAAATCTCATCAATTGAAGTGAAGATCAATGTGAATTTTGCTGGAGAAAATGTATTTGGATGATGGAATTTTGAGAGAAAAAGGAATGAGAGAAAATTAGGAAAAAGTAGTTATGAAAGTCAAACTATAGTTTTCACCTTTTTTATTTAATTAAACATTAATTAAATCACCCAAATTAAGGAAAAATCTGGAGAAAAACATTTGGGGTAAATTAGCTCCTTAAAGATTCAAAGTTTCAATCCTTTACAAAACAGTCACTACTAAACTTTGCAAAAATCACAATTTGGTCACTACATCGAAATGTAGTACTTCCAAACCTTATTTTGTAAAATTGACTTCACTACTCTCTTATATATATTAAATGATGATTTTTAGACATTTTTCTATATTTTAAAGCATCTCGAACTAGGCGTTCCCTAAAACCTCCTTTTATATTCGGACCGTTTATCAGACCGGTCCGGTTCAGACACTAAACTTCTAAGCCCAAAATTGGGGTGTTACATTATTGCTCTTCTGGAGCATCAATATTTTCAGTACTTTGAGATATATTACTCACATTATCCCTTGCATTAAATGGAAAAAATATATCTTATACTTCTACTAAGCATAAATCGTCACCATAAATTGTATTTGATAAGTAATCATGTTAAAAAAAATAAATAAATATAATAATATACAAATATAAAACGTAAATAATTAA
This sequence comes from Hibiscus tridactylites, assembly GCA_958450335.1. Taxonomy (NCBI): domain Eukaryota; kingdom Viridiplantae; phylum Streptophyta; class Magnoliopsida; order Malvales; family Malvaceae; genus Hibiscus; species Hibiscus tridactylites. Next base: position 56,346,751 of record OY288267.1, on the reverse strand, counting down.
TATGTAAAGTAAATAAACAACAAAATAAATAAAAAGATAAATAATTCTCTTTAAAGTTATGGGAATAATTAGAAGATGATTTATTCCCTTCAAGAAATATAAAGAAAACAACGTCCAAATGAGTTGGACCAGCAATGTCCAAATAAGTTGGACCAATGTCATCTTCATCATTTTTCGCAAACAAAATTTGCTTCTATTTTCTTTCCTTTATCATTTAATATTGTTGATTTTTCAGCGTACGACAAATACGAGGCCAATGGGTTATTACATCGCATTGACAATAAAAAGGATTTTACTTCCTTAGAATGATCTTTTATCACTTTTATCATTCTTATAACTTCACTATCGGTGGGTAGAAATATTTTTAAAATGACCATAATGTCTATGTCTATGGCCTCGACCATGACCACAACTACTAATGTGACATTTATTCTTTCTATTGTAAAATCTCACATTCATTTCAGGGAATGGAGTAAAGTCAGTGGGCCTTTAAAATCTTTTTCACGATATTGTGTTTGAGGACAACATTATTTGTCGTGAAAAGTGGAGTATGATTTTATTAACATATCCTCATCATAGAGAACAAAGATTTAATCCTCGTACACGACATTGTTAAACCAGTTCACAAGGTCCTTTAAAAACTTCCTTTGAGACCAGTAGCCTCGCAGAACGGGATGTCCAGCCAATATACTTGGATTATATCAAAATTATGTCTCTAATTGAATAATGATTTATCATGTTTGCATTCACTTTAGGGAATGAAACAGATCCAATAATCGCATGGAATAAACATCATGCTTGCATTCACTTCAGGAAATGCCCCATCATTGATAATCACATGGAATAAACATCATGTTTTGTATTCACTTCAGGGAATGCCTCCCATAAAACTTTTTGGATCAAGAAGAATTTTCATAACTTGAAACTGAGAGAAGTCTATGGTTGAGTTTTTCGACGAAGAAGAAATATTGCTATCGAGCAAATATAGACTTTATAACAATCTTTTTATAAATTGAAATTCACCATGATTTATCGCACATTAAAATCATAATTTAAAGAAAAAATAAAGTTTACCGATAATAATTTTCCTCTCGAGGACAATGAAGACATAGCAAATGACCGAAACAACTTCTCATAATTTCTTTACGTCACGTCTCTTTTAAGCCATTTAAGCATATCATGTAAAACTTAAAACATGGTTAAATAAAATAAAAAAAAACATTCAACATATTATATATCATGAATCCATAAAAAATATACTTATCTGTAAATATACTCAAGAATCGTGAATAAGACCTTAAACGATTGTAATTGATATGCCTTGGACTCTTAGGCATGCTACGCACATCTATCTCAGAATGTGGATTTTTGGCAGCCATTCTCCAAGGACTTGAGGACTTTATCTTGGTTTTGTATTCCTTGTTACCATGTAGATAATGTAGAGATTGATAATCATCTTCTCCCCACGATCCCTTTGATATGAATTTGGGTCGCTTGAGAGATCAATTTTTTGAGCGAGATTGGATTCGATGCGATTAAGTATGCTTATATTCTTTTTTAAAAAATAAATATAAAGAGAAAAACAATCAATAGTTAAAAAAATGAGAGAAAAAAACTTATCTTTAATTTCATTCTATAATCGAATTCATTCTTTTCGGCAACGTCTTTTGGATTCGAACGATGAAGATCTCAGTTGATTAGTCTCGTGCTGATAACATGTTGTGAATAAAATAACGAAGAACAACGAATAAGAATAAAATAACAAAGAGATGAGAGAAAGAGTGAGATTCGTATTATTATCCAAACTAGACTTGTGTACAATGCATTCATCTATTTATAGGCATAAGAAATACATAATACATTAAACTCTAATTAATGGAGATAATATTCCTAATGATAAAGTAGATTTTAAAATATATTCATAACACATAATAGATTTTAAAATATATTCATAACACATAGATAAATATTCATAACACATAATACATTAAACTAGACTTGTGTACAATGCATTCATCTATTTATAGACATCCACATAGATAAATATTCATAACACATAATAGATTTTAAAATTTATTTATTTATGAAAAAAACACTTTTGAAGGAACACATGTTTGTTCCACTATTAATGAAGATTGTGATGATGATGCGGAAGTGATGGATATCATTGTCATAGTATATAAGAAAGTTATTATATTACATAATCTTAATATTAATATTTAAATTTCACAAATACTATTTTCATTAAATTTTTTTTTTCTCTTTAGTTGGTTGTTGTTTATTTTAGAATAGTGATGATTTAAATAGTGATGAAGACTAGCTCTCTAAGGAGGTAGAAGTGCGGTACTCGACTTGCGATAATAGAATGGTTCATGATCTACAATTTTTAATGTTTGTGTTATTCAAAAAACATTTATGTAATTGTGTTGGAGTTTTTTTTTGTAACTTTAGTTTATCATTTTTATTTTGTTACTGGTTGTATTGAAAATAATCTTTCCTCCATTACAGATGTGATGTGAAATTAGTCAATGATAATTTTACTACGTAAAAAAATAGGTCGAATGATTGTTTTTTTAACAGACCCGTTTTGGACCGGATCCGTGAGATCCATTAGATTTGGATCTGGGTCCCAGTTTTTTAGACCAGTGGATCTGGGGCGGGTCTGGATCCAGGATGTTAAAATGTATATGGATCTGGTCCAGATCCGACCCGTTGCCAACCCTAGGGTCACAGAATGAAACTTTACGCACCTATTTGGCCCGAAAAATAGTTTAGGCCCTTGAATGGAAAAATGTATAGTTTGAGCACCTATTTGCCTATTAAGCCTAAATTTAAACGAACGAATATAAATAAACGAATTACCGAACATTCACGAATACAAATGAATGAGCAATTTTTTTTGTCGTTTAATTAAATGAAAAAAAAATCTTGTTACAAACTTTTGGCTGAACGTTCCACGAACGAATCCTTACACATTCGGTTAGTTTACAGCAATACGAAGTACAAAGCTAACACTAAAAATGAAATCGCTCGGATCTTAAAAAGAAAGCGGAGGAGAGATACGGAAAACTCTTCTCTTTTTCATATAAACCCAAAGACGCTTCCATTTTTGGTTTTAATATTAGATTTTCCATCAGATCTGAAGGTAATTTCTTCTCAGCTCTTTGTTCAATTCCTATTTCCGATTCTTCTTGTTCGGTTAACGCTGTTGATATTTGTTTTAACGTTCGATTTGGTTCGACTCTGCAGAGAATTGACAGTTGGAGAGGAAAAAAGAAGAAATAAAGAAAGAAGGAAGATGTTGACAAAGTTTGAGACGAAGAGTAATAGAGTGAAAGGACTGAGTTTCCACTCTAAGAGGCCGTGGATCTTAGCTAGTCTCCACAGCGGCGTTATCCAGTTATGGGACTATCGAATGGGCACTCTGATTGATCGATTCGACGAACATGATGGCCCTGTTCGCGGTGTCCATTTCCACATGTCTCAGCCTTTGTTTGTCTCTGGAGGTTCAGATTTCATTTCCTTTAACCTCGGTTTTGATCTCTGCTTAATATATCACATTGATTTGGTTATTTTAGTGATCTGTGGATTTAGATGGGAAATTTTGAGCTGTAGTGATTAATTAGTCAGGATTGGATTAGCTTAAATTTTGGAGCCCTTCTTGCAACCGTATGAAATTTAAGGAATCTGATGTGTGATGCGGGATCTAGATTTAATATAGAGATTCATGTAGTTGGACTTGGTTTACGGCATTAGATCTGATGGTTTGAAGCAAATGAATGCCGACTGAACAATAGATAGAATTATATGGGATAAATCTGTGTTTGCGTGAATGCATGTTACTTTATCCGGTGGTTTTATGTATTCTACGTTGTACTTCCAAAGTATAGACTAAAGATCTATATTTTTTTTATTATTATTATTTTTAAATAGTTTTTGGGATAAATGAATTGTTTTACATGACGCCGCATATATTTAAGCTCCTATTTGATGCTGTTGAGTTTATTAAATGAAATTTTCTGGAGTTGGTCAACTTGGGAAAGAATAACCTGGCACTGGGCAGCCAGCCCTATTATTGGCTCCAAAAATTTCTTTTACAAAGCATATGGTTTTTGTGCAATATAAATTATACTAAAAATTGATTACTTATTTTTAATTTTTTAAAGGGGATGACTACAAGATAAAAGTATGGAACTACAAGTTGCATAGATGTCTTTTCACACTTCTTGGACATCTTGATTATATTCGTACTGTGCAATTTCATCACGAGCATCCATGGATTGTGAGTGCCAGTGATGATCAGACTATTCGCATATGGAACTGGCAGTCACGAACTTGCATCTCAGTCTTGACTGGTCATAATCATTATGTTATGTGTGCCTCATTCCATCCTAAAGAAGACCTTGTTGTGTCAGCCTCCCTTGATCAAACAGTTCGAGTTTGGGATATTGGTTCCTTGAAAAAGAAGACCGCCTCCCCAGTTGATGATATTTTACGGTTGAGTCAGATGAACTCTGATCTTTTTGGTGGTGTTGATGCAATAGTCAAGTATGTATTGGAAGGTCATGACCGAGGGGTAAATTGGGCTGCATTTCATCCCACCCTACCTTTGATAGTCTCTGGAGCAGATGATCGCCAAGTCAAATTGTGGCGTATGAATGGTAAATAATGGAAAACCATCCCTTCTTCTCCAATTATGTTTCGTTTGTTATATATATTGTTCAAAGTGTTTTGTTAATCACAATAGTTGGCCTTTTAATTTCTTTATAAAACTCTAATTGCTTTGTTTTCTTAAGTTCGATGTATGTTACATGGCCTTTGATATTTTAGCCAAGGTACCTCCACTCTTATAATATATTTTTTCGTAGCAGGGAATTTGAACCCCTGGTTTGTTGTTGAGTTGAGTAAATTGTTTATTTGTTTGCAGATACAAAGGCTTGGGAAGTGGATACCTTGAGAGGACACATGAATAATGTCTCATGTGTCATGTTCCATTCCAAACAAGACATCATTATATCTAATTCCGAGGATAAAAGTATTCGTGTCTGGGATGGAACGAAGCGTACTGGACTTCAAACTTTCCGTCGAGAACATGACAGATTCTGGATTCTTGCTGTTCATCCTGAGATGAATGTTTTAGCAGCTGGACATGACAGTGGCATGATTGTATTTAAGCTAGAGAGAGAGCGCCCTGCTTTTGCAGTGAGTGGTGATTCTCTGTTTTATGCCAAGGATCGGTTTTTAAAGTATTATGACTTTTCAACTCAGAGAGAGTCACAAGCACTTACAATTCGACGGCCTGGTTCCACAACTCTGAATCAAAGTCCTAGAACACTTTCGCACAGTCCTACAGAAAATGCTGTTCTTATATGCTCGGATGTGGATGGAGGATCTTATGAGTTGTATGTGATACCAAAAGACAACATTGGTAGGAGCGACGGTTCACAGGAGGCAAAGAAAGGTCTTGGTAGTTCTGCTATATTTGTGGCTCGAAACCGATTTGCTGTCCTTGACAAAGGAAACAACCAAGTCTTAATCAAGAATCTTAAAAATGAAGTGGTTAAAAAGAGTGGCCTCCCAGTGCCTACGGATGCGATATTTTATGCTGGGACAGGTAATCTGTTGTGTAGGTCAGAGGATAGAGTAGTTATATTTGATCTCCAGCAGAGGCTTGTTCTTGGTGATCTTCAAACCCCTTTTGTGAGGTATGTTGTTTGGTCTAACGACATGGAGACTGTTGCTTTGCTTAGCAAGCATACCATTGTCATTACTAATAAGAAGCTTGTGCACCAGTGCACTATCCATGAGACAATACGTGTTAAGAGTGGAGCCTGGGATGACAATGGTGTTTTTATTTATACCACCCTAAACCATATAAAGTACTGCCTCCCCAACGGGGATAGTGGAATCATTCGAACGCTTGACGTTCCAATATACGTAACCAAGGTTTCTGGAAATACAATATTTTGCCTGGATCGTGATGGGAAGAATAGGACCATAGTCATCGATGCTACCGAATACATCTTCAAGCTCGCACTGCTTTGGAAGAGATATGATCAAGTTATGAGCATGATAAGAAGCTCCCAGCTTTGTGGTGAGGCCATGATTGCTTATCTGCAACAGAAGGGGTTCCCTGAAGTGGCTCTTCATTTTGTCAAAGATGAGAAAACACGCTTTAAGTTGGCTCTAGAGAGTGGGAACATTCAAATTGCTGTTGCATCGGCTAAGGAGATTGATGACAAAGATCATTGGTATAGGTTGGGTGTGGAGGCCCTTCGCCAAGGGAATGCTGGTATAGTGGAATATGCCTACCAGAGGACAAAGAACTTTGAGAGATTGTCTTTTCTTTATCTCATAAATGGTAACCTGGAAAAGTTGTCCAAGATGCTAAAAATTGCCGAAGTTAAGAACGATGTAATGGGACAGTTTCACAATGCCTTGTATCTTGGTGATATCCAGGAACGTGGTAAGGTCTTGGAGAATGCTGGTCACTTGCCCCTTGCTTATATTACAGCATCGGTACATGGGCTACAAGATGTTGCGGAAAGGTTAGCATCTGAGTTGGGAGATGGTGTCCCTCCTTTGCCAGAAGGGAAAGAACCTTCCTTGCTGATGCCTCCAGCCCCCGTTACATGTGGAGGTGACTGGCCTCTTCTGAGAGTCATGAAAGGCATATTTGATGGTGGATTAGATACTATTGGCAGGGGTGCTGTGGATGAAGAGGAAGAGCATGCAGGAGGTGATTGGGGTGAAGATCTTGATGTGGTCGATGTTGATGGCTTACACAATGGGAATGTTACCGAAATTTTGGAGTACGGGGAAGTGGCTGAAGAAAATGAAGAGGAGGGTGGATGGGACCTTGAAGATTTGGAACTTCCTCCTGAGGTAGACACCCCAAAGGTTTCTGGTGGTGCTCGATCTTCTATTTTTGTGGCACCAACTCCTGGTATGCCTGTAAGTCAGATTTGGATTCAGAAATCATCTCTTGCTGCCGAACATGCAGCAGCTGGTAATTTTGACACAGCAATGCGTTTGCTGAGCAGGCAACTTGGCATAAGAAACTTTGCTCCTTTGAAATCCATGTTTCTTGATCTTCACACAGGCAGCCATAGCTATCTTCGTGCATTTTCATCTACACCAGTGGTGTCCTTGGCAATTGAGAGGGGATGGAACGAGTCTGCTAGTCCTAATGTGAGGTGTCCACCTGCCCTTGTTTTCAATTTTTCTCAGTTGGATGAGAAGCTTAAGGCTGGTTACAAGGCCACAACAGGCGGAAAATTTACCGAGGCTCTTCGGCTCTTCCTCAGCATTCTTCACACAATTCCACTGATTGTGGTGGAGTCAAGGAGGGAAGTTGACGAAGTCAAGGAATTGATTATTATTGCTAAGGAGTATGTTCTTGGTCTGCAAATGGAGCTTAAGCGAAGAGAAATGAAAGACAATCCGGTGCGACAACAGGAGCTTGCTGCATACTTCACCCACTGCAACCTTCAAATGCCTCACCTAAGACTTGCTCTGCAAAATGCAATGGTTGTCTGCTCCAAGGCAAAGAACTGGGCTACGGCCAGTAACTTTGCCAGGCGACTATTAGAAACAAACCCCACAAATGAGAATCAAGCAAAGGCTGCAAGGCAAGTGATTCAAGCTGCTGAGAGGAATATGACAGACGCCGTCCAGCTGAACTACGATTTCAGAAACCCATTTGTGACATGCGGGGCTACTTATGTGCCGATTTACAGAGGACAGAAGGATGTATCTTGCCCATATTGCACTGCTCGTTTTGTGCCTAGCCAGGAAGGGCAACTGTGCACAGTGTGTGATCTTGCAGTGGTCGGGGCAGATGCTTCAGGTTTGCTATGTTCTCCTTCGCAGATACGATGACGATGAAGCTACAGAAAACTGGTACTCCTTTTGAACTTTATCTTGCCTGATCATTTTATCTTCATGATCGACCTCATGGACCAGTACATCTATGCATGCTAAAGGTCAGATTACTGAAGAAAAAGTTGGGAACCGAGTTATTTTGTTCGTGCTATTGCCTTCCTTTGTCGTTTTGTTATATATATATATATATTCCCCCGATTAGAGTTGAGTATGATATTTTCATATGTAAGATGTAGCTTTCAGGCTATTGTGTTTTTTGTTGTTTCATAGACGGGCAATGATAGAATAGTGACGGAGGCCTATCCTCTTTAGATGATTTATACCTATTTTCATAGGTAGCCTTGATTTATGCAATGATTTGGACTTCCCATTGGTTGCCACTAGTCACTAGACCTGTCTATTGGGCTGGGTTGTAGTTTGGTTCCAGCCCCAACCCTGAAGTTGGTCTACCCTAATCCAACGACCTATTTTATTGTTTATATATTATAAAATATTCTTAATATTTAATTTTAAATGATTATTTTATATTTAATTTGAGTTCAGTTCGGATCAAGCTTGCTCGAAGTCAATGCATGTTGTTATTGGTCCAATCTTATGAGTTGGGACTAAGCCAGTTGAGCCATGAATATTGCCACTTGGTTGCAACGGAAGTGAATATAAAAATACTAATTTAGGCTTTGTGCGTGTGCGTATATATGATCTTAATTCAACTTGTCTGGAATACATGCATTCTATGCAATTGAACCTAAAAGCCTTTTCCATTTTATATTTTTTTAGGAATTATGGGTATCAGTGATGTGAATCGGGATACAACAAACTAACCCGGCGACTGAAGTCTGTACACACTTTGATTGGCACATTCCCGCTCAAATATGAAGAAAGAAAATTGAAGTCTTAATATTGTCCGTCCTTGAGATAAGGTTCTACTAGTGCTATCCAATCAAACCACCCTTTCTATTTCTAACACTCTTATGTTTATCAAGTATTGTCTAGTCGAGGAGGGTCATCCAATTACAATCTCTGCCACGTGTCGAGCAATTCAAGTGAACAAAAATGAGCCCCAAATCCAATCTTTAAGAAAAAGGGAATGGTTCACACCAACATATTCAAAAAAAAAAAAAAAAGGTAATGGTCGACTGGTTCATCATTGATTCCATACACCGGGTACAAATTATAAAAAATGGACAAGTATATTTGGCTGGTTGGTCAAGTTGCTCATATTTGTTTTCTCATATTCTCTTAAGTTATGAGTTTTAAACTTACTAAGAACACCCATTTTTTCCTCTAGAGTTCCTCTTCACATCCCCTCTAAGTAAGATTAAGATTAAGATTAGTTTGAAAAAAAAGTCGGTCAACGGGTGGATTGGATTCTATTTCATTTCGGAAAATATATTGCATCACATGTACTAATAAATTCAGATCCGAATTTAAAGATATGAAATAATTATTTTGAACTAAAATTTAAAGTATATAGCAACGTATAGTTAGGCATAGCTTAGTAAAGTTCAAGTCTCACGGCATGCCAGAGTAAATATGCATAGCAGAATATCAATTCCTTAATCGAAATGTATAATAGTTCAATGGTTGCCTACTTACTAATTGGACACTCGGATCAACACCTCATCCCCTCGACACACAATCTTATCCTTAGTGTTACGGGGCTAGACTCCTGCCAGTCAAACCGTGCGACTTTAGTCGCCTTCTCGATTGAATGCTACGACTAAGTCACCTCGAATCCTTCATTATGGTACTAGACTCCTGCTAACTGGACCGTACGGCCTTAGGCAAAACTCTTACGAAGAATACACAGAGAGTTTAGAGTAAATGCTTCTTGTATTACTCAAAGAGAGAATGGAATGAGTGAAGTGATTACAACTGAGCTGAGAGGCTCTATTTATAGTTGAACTCCCCTAGATCCAACGATACAATTTAAATTACATCGATGAACGAGATCTACTCTATATCTAGTTCAAATCTCTAATTATCACAAACATTATCTCTAAGATAATTACAAATAATATAAATGATAACTACGATGGCTTATCACATTTACCATCGAAATTACCCTGGTGAATCCTCCTTAGATTTTACTAAGTCTGATGGGCTTGCGGGCTTTCTAGCATTCTCCAAGTATCAGTCCAAGTCTGATGGTCTTGGCGAGCCCGTCACTCCGCACATAATCACTCTGCTCGGTGTTTGTGCCAATGCCTCGAACTCAAGAATTTGGTCCGTGACACTTAGCGACACGGTCTGATCATTTAGTCTAATTGTTACCGACACACAACCCGACCGACATATATTTGTAGAAGTGCTAATGACTCTATGGCGTGTCAACTATATTTGGGATGGAAACCGTCTGCATCCTAACTATGCCTCTTTTGGTGGCCCACTTTAAAATAATGGGTTTATGGTTTAAAGTTAGGGTTTATGGTTAGGGTTTAGGGAATTAGGGAAAAAGTATAGAATTTAGGGTTTAGGGTATGAAATTTAGGGTTATGATTTATAATTTAATTTTTAGTGTTTTTTAGTATGGAGGGTAGGAATGGCAAATAATTTGTGTTCCTATATTTGTATTACGCCTTTTTTATGGTTGTTTTTTTATGTCACATATTAAAATTGACATTTATTTTGTTATCTCGCTGATCTACCTTTATTTTGGACCATTAGTTTAATTTTTTTATATTGATAGATGCTTGCAATCATCATAAATAGGCAGCAGTGGAGAGTTGTGGTAAAGCTACTTTGTTAATGTGCATTTTTGTGTCAGCGCTGATGCATCGACAATAATTTTGTTTGTATCTATAATTTTCTCAATTTGTTTGATTGTTTTTTAACCATTTCCTTCATGATCCTATTTTATTATTTAATGACTAATTCGATCACTTTAATGGTTTTAATAGAAATAGCCTGTTAATGTGGTTCCTTTACTCTAGTTTCTGTAGTCTTTGTAGGTTAGTACATGTAAGTATGTGAATATATTATGTATCTTGTACTTATGGAAAGTTACTTTTAGTAGGATATCTTTAGAGAACATATCTAGGTAGTATCTTGTAAATTAACTATAGAATCTTTAATTACCTAGAATACTAAGTCAGTCCTTTCTATATATATTTCTACTCTTCTATGAATAAAATTAAGAGAGAATTTCCTACAATTCTACATGGTATCAGTTTAGGTTGACCCTTTCCTTTCCTTTTATTCTTTTTTCTTCTTCAATCGATTTTCTTTTTTCTCGATCGAATAAGAAAACTCAGAAGTTAGTTCTCCAACCATCCCCGTTCTTCTAATTTCACTTTGTCCGATGCCTCTCTTTCCCCTATCACATCATATAAACTCAATGGCAACAACTACCTTCCTTGGTCTCAATCAGTTAGGCTAAACATCACTGGAAGAAGAAAAGCTTCCTATCTCCCAAACTCAGAATCTATTCCTGATTCGTCTGATCCTGCCTACTCTAATTGGTTGAGTGAAAACACTATGATTATGTCTTGGTTAATTAACTCCATGGTTCCTGAAATTGGAGAAAATTTCATGCTTTACAAAACTGCAACTGAGATCTAGAGTGCAGCTCGCGATACCTACTCGAGTGTTGAAAATCAAATCAAGAATCTCAGACAAGGAGAAATGATTGTTGCTCAATACTTTGGAGTTCTCACTAAGTGCTAGCAACAACTCGATCTATATGAAGCAAATGAATGGAAATGCAATGATGGTACCAGCTTCTACAACAAGCTTAAGAATCAAAGGAGGATCTTTCAATTTCTGTTTGGTTTGAATGGTGAATTTGATAGTACCAAGGGCAGAATCTTGGCTACTAAGCTTCTTCCACTGGTTCGGGAGGCATTTTCAAAAGTTAGGAGGGAGGAAAGCATACGCTCCTTGATGGTGCCACCAGTGGTTCAAGCAGACGCCTCTACTCTTCTTACTCATTCCACCTCTGGAAGTGTGCAGAAAAAGGGCAGACCTTGGTGTACCCACTGCAAAAGCGTAGATCATGTGTTGGAAACCTGTTGGAAGCTGCATGGGAAACCAGCAGATTGGAAACCCTCTCCATCCAGATTTCAGAAGGCAACTAACATTGTTTCTACTGAGACTTCGACCAGTAGCTTTAGCAAACAACAAATTGAGAAACTCCAACACCTATTAGTCGCCTCTCCTCTACCACTCCATCAACAACCACTGAAGGTAAAATTTTCCCCTTGTAATCTGTCCATTCCTATCAATGGATAGTCGATTATAGTGCCTCTGACCATATGACAGGGAATCTCAAGCTATTTCAGTCTTTCTCCAACAACAGTCTTCCTTGCTCTATTAAAATTGCAGATGGTTCCCTCTCTAAAGTACTAGGAAGAGGTTTAGTTCGAATCAATGACAAATTGGTTCTTCCTAATATGCTCTATGTTCCTAGTTTAACTTGCAATTTGTTATCTTTCAGTGCATTAGTTAAAGATGTTAAATGTGATGTTAAGTTTGGAGTTGCTGGTTGTGTTTTTCTGGAAATGAGCTCGAAAGTTGTGACTGGCAATGCTAGGTTGTGTAATGGACTCTATATCCTTGATGCTTTACCTGATTTCAGTTTTTCTTGCTCCAGTGGCCTTCATACCTCTGTTTTATCTTCTAGTTTACTTTCCAATGATGTGTTGATGTGGCATTTTAGGCTGGGACATCCCAATTTTCATTACCTTAAAAAGTTGTTTCCCAAGCTATTTATCAATAAAAATCCTTCTTTTACATGTAATGTGTGTCAAATGGCTAAACATACTTGACAGACTTACGTATCTTCACCCTTTTCAACTATATATAGTGACATTTGGGGGCCCTTCTAAGGTTAAGAGTCTTTTCGGATTTAGATGGTTTGTGTCCTTCATAGATGATTACTCTAGGACCACTTGGACATTCTCAACGAAAGAGAAATATGATATTGAACACATATTTAAGAGTTTTTATGCCATGATCCAAACTTAGTTTGCTACCCCAATTAAAATTGTAAGGGCTGATAATGGGAGTGAGTATCTTAGCAAGTCTCTTGGGCACTTTTTTAGGGAAAAAGGCACCATTCATCTTACTTCTTGTGTCAACCCACCTCAACAAAATGGTCTTGCTGAAATAAAAAATAGACATCTTCTAGACGTCACTCGATTTTTCTTGTTTTCTGCTAATGCTTCTAAGTATCTTTGGGGGGATGCCCTTCTTACAACAACCTACCTCATCAATAAGATGCCCAACAAAACTCTAGGGTTTAAGATTCCTTCCCAAATACTTCAACAACATTTTCCTCACTTTAAACCTTTCTTCTCTAACCTTCCTCTTCGAGTCTTTGGATGCACAACCTTTGTTCATGTGCACAACCAAAATCGAGGCAAACTTGATCCTAGGTCCTTAAGATGTGTCTTTATAGGGTACTCCTCAACTCAGAAGAGTTACAAATGTTACTGTAGAACTAATGTTTTGATATAATAATTGAAAAATGTTTTGGACTGATTTAAAAAGTATTTAAAACATTTCCAAAGTCCAAACAACTTGAAATTATGTCTAGGGAATTTTTCAAAAGGGTTTTTCATGTTTTTCAAAGCCAAATTTCACAAAACTGTCCAGGTGTTTCGAAACACCTTGGGGCGTTTCGAAACAGGGGTTTACAGTAGCCAAAACGTTTCAAAACTTGTTTCAAAACGGGCTTTCTTTGGACAGGATTTTTGCCCAGCGTTTCGAAACGGGCTAGGCCGTTTCGATACGCCTACATGGCATTGACCATAACGGTTATAAAACCCAACGGCTCTTTCCCAACCAACTTTCAAATACAGGCGTTCTGATACGGGCTCATAGCGTTTCGATACGCGTTTCGAAATGGCAAGGGGGTGTTCCGAAACGGGTACCCTGACAGACTGCAACGGCTCTTTCTACATTAAGAGTGTTTCGAAACGGCTTCGAGCGTTTCGAAACGGGGAGCTGCAGAACTGCATTTATGGTGGGAATTAAAGTCCTCAACGGCTCCAATTTGATCCCAACGGCTAGTAACGGCTACAAACTCAATTGAGAGTATAAAAGGGACCTCCAAGCATCAAGAGAAGGCTAATGCTCATATTGTCAAACATCAAATGATCAAAGATTGTCTTAGAGCTTAAATTATCATTTATTGTATAGACAAACACTAGTGAGCCAAAAATTGTCAAATTTGCTCAAGTGTTTTAGGTTTTCGGTGAGTGCTTAATTGTGCAAACAAACACCTATTAGAGGGTTTTAAGTTTTCTTTCTTTGTCTCTTTGTAAAGAGGGTTTTAAGTTTGCTTTCTTTGTCTCTTTGTAAAGAGGGTTTTGATCAAGGCTTTGGGTAGAAGCTTGATCGATTGTAAGGGTTTCCTCCTAATCCTAGAAAAGGGGACGAATCAATTAGTGGATTGATTGTGAAATCCTTAGTGGGGAGCTAAGGTAGTGGATGTAGGTGCTTGTTAGAAGGCCGAACCACTATAAATCATTGTGTCTATTTACTTTTTAGCTTCCTCAACCCTTCCACCCAAAACTCCATCTCTCCACCACTTGGTGAGCTAAATTGGTTGATCGAATTGAGCCCCAAATGACCCAACAGTTACTCTCCCACTACTCGAATTTTTTTTGTCTCTTTTGATGTTACTTTTTTCGAACATCAACCCTATTTTGCAGGACTGCTATTCAAGGGGAGACTTACAGGGAATTTCAGTCATTGTGTGATCTACAACCTTTTCCTCTCTTGCCTATCCTTGATGGTGAAACCACTAGTACTTCAACACAACCAACACAATCTTCACAACAGCCTGGTCCCTCGAATGAAGTTGTGGTTGATGTCCCTAATAATCTAGTAGACACACCTTCCCCACAATATCTTAGTCCTTTGCAAAGTTCCAGTTCTCATACAACACCTCCTCCAACTCTTAAATCCATATCACATTTATCCCCAAATTTTTCGACTCTTCAAATTGCAGACAAACAACTCAGTGTTTATACCAGAGAGTTCTCACTTTGCTTATTTTTAAAATTACCAGAGACCTAAAGGATATTTACACCAATTTATTGATAGATTTTTCATATATTCTGTTTATAAAAGTTCAACTTGAAAAACCAAATTATGTATCCAATTTTATTAAAAAACTAAATAAACTGATTAGATTAATTTAAATTTTAAACAAATCATTTGTCCATTTTTAATATTTTAATATTTTAATAATTTCTTAAATTTTCATTTTTAGCTTAAATATTAAATAAGTTATCGAACTTTCAATTAAAATCAATTATGCCCATGAACTCAACAAAAAAATCAATTATACACTCGAAGTCAATTAACAAAGCAATTCAACCCCTCTTCCACATCATCATTACATGTGTACTGCCATGTCAGCACAGTGGACTGCCACATCAGCATCATTAACTGTCACGTCAGCACTTTAACGGTCAGCGTTTGTCAAAGGGCAAAATTGCTACAATTGAATTACTTCGAGGATAAAATTGCATGAAAGAAAATTAAGAGCAACATTGCTGATTTGGGTTTACTAAGGGGCAAATTTTACCCTTTAACCTATTCTTTAATTATAAAGCTTAAATATAATATTGTATATGTAAGAAACATCAAATTCTTTATTATTTGACTTGATCCTAGATAATCTCCAATGATAAAAAGAAAACTATATAATAAACAAATATAGTGTAATTCAGTCATTGATGATTAGAGACCATTGACATTTTACAAACTTTGAGCTAACTTAATAACAACTCAATATAATAAAAATTTAGGGTAAACTATGCATATAGTTCCTCAATTATATATTACTTTTCATTAGATCTTTTGGATATAAAATGTTATAAATTGATCAATAAAAATATTACAAATTACAAAGTAGTCCCTTAATAATTATATATACGGTAATAATTTAATATTAATTCTAAAAATTCAACCATTAATGTTTTAATATTACTCCATATACATTTAATCTCAAATATAATCCATTTTCTATTTTTCTCTCTCCCCCGAGTTCTTCCTTCATTCAACCTTCACACCATTGTTTGCTAGTCGCTACTACTAGAACCCCTTTGTTTTGCTCCAAGATCCCTTGGCTCTTCCTTATCACCTAAAGTAACCCTTTAGCGAGGGATTTAAATAGTGGTCCATAATCGTAATTGTTGTTCTGACACCGTCCGAAATCGTGATATACACAACTATTATGTTTGTAATAACATGTATCTTTAATAAATTCACTATTGTGATATTAGAAATGACCGCGATAGCATAAATTATGTTCTCAAGCACGATAAACATAATGAAAAATATAATTTGTCTTCAACATCCATTAAATTGATCACATCAACATCGTTAGTAAACAAAAAATCACTAACCGCACAACCCCTAAAATTTGCCACCAACCAAAACTCGATCGAGCTTGAACTTCATTGCCAACTCAACAATGTTAAAAGCCATTACAATTGAACCTAATGAATGGCTCCAATAGGAAAGAGGATAATACATCCTTGGTTAACATTCTTTCATTTTGTTGAGTAGTTGATTTGTTAAGATTCAAACCCTAATCTTAATTATTTGTCATATTATCGGCAGCGCAAGAAATTTTAGCGAAGAGCAACGTGTGATGTAGATCAGGAGTTAATTGGTTTTGTCTCCCACTATCTGCCAGGTATTTCTTTTACATTCTCAATAGTAAATTTGTAAGGGTGTCGTATATATATTTGTATAGTTTAGAAGAGCTTTTGTGATGGAAAATGAATTCACAAGGTCGGCGTTAGTGTTGGACCATTTTCGTTGGAAATCTATCATATCAAATACATTGGAATGGAATGTGGCAAGTGTTTGGTCTCCATGGTCAAGTGATGGATGTATTTATTCCAACCAAATGGGCGCGCGATGGCTCAAGATTTGGTTTTGTTCGTATGTCGTTAGAGATAGAGGCAAGGAGGGCGATTGAAGGGTTAAATGAGTGTTGGATTTATGGGTCTTGATTAAGTGTTTCTATGGCTCGAAGAGCAACGCGTGATTTCTATTGTGTTGAACTAATATTTTGATATAACAAATTAAAAGAAAAATGTTTTTGGACTTAATCGGTTATATTATAACTTCCAAAAATAATTTTAAAGTCCAAACAATCTTGAAAAATTTTGTTTCGAATGATTTCTAACATTAACCGATCATTTTCAAAACAAGTATTATCCATTTTTGCACTAAATCTTTTTTTCAGAACTCCAAGGCAAAAAGGATCGATCCCTTGGTTGGCAGATTCGTTTAATTGTTGCTTCCAGCCTCCAAGTGCAAAAGGATCGATCCCCTGGTTTATGGGATCGATCCCTTGGCTGTAACGGTCATATTTTATGAAAAATGATTTATCCCTTTATTTAAAGGATCGATCCCTTGTGTTATAAATGTTGTATTTTTTTGTAGTTAACGGCTTTATTTCATTTCCAACAGCTCCAAACGGCTAGTATTGATAGAGAGGATATAAAACCAAGGTCAAAGCATCTCAGCAACAATAAGAAAGTCTATCAAAACATTCAAGCAATCAAGAACTCAATTTGTGCTTAATTTTCCATCTTTCTTGCAAACACTAGTCTTGCTCTTCATTTTAATTCATTTGCTAGTGTTCCTTGGGTGTGTGAGAGAGCTTATATTGTGCAAACACTTTCCTTGTGAGGATTTTCTAGTTTGCTTCTTTGTACTCAAATTTGGGAAAGGATTCAATAAACTTTGGGGTATATGTCTATTGAATTGTCTAATGTTACTCCTTATCCTAAAGGAAAGACAAATTAGTGGATTTGTGGAAAATCCTTACTATGGTTACTAAGGTAGTGGGTGTAGACTCCATTGAGGGAGCTGAACCATTATAAATCCCCTTGCAATTTTCTTTCTTTGCAATTAGTTTCCACCATTCTTTAAAAATCCAATTCACTCCCCTCTTGACTTTATTCGGTCGATTGCTACACTCAACATACTGGCGACATAAATAGGGGGTTCGAAGAGGGTGGTTGTAGATTTGAGGACTTGGGTGAGTGAGTCAAATATTTTGGATTCCAATCATACAATTCAAGGTGTTAAAGATGTCGGTAAAATTGAGATTCTTCAGTGTTGCGCAATAGCGTGGTGTCATACCCCTATGAGAATTGCATCTCTAGCTCAAGAATTGAAGGAGATTGAGATAGATGGTTTTTTGTTAATTTGCATTGATGGTTCGAGAATTTTATTGATGTTTACTAGTTTAGATACTCGACGAAATGTCCTTAACAATGGTGCCTTAAGCAAGTGGTTCTCTAAAGTTATGAATTGGGATCCTAAAATTGATAGGGGAAATCGTAGGGTATGATTATCGATTAGCGGATTACCTAGGCATATGTGGTCGCGAGGGACTTTTGATAATATTGCTTCGAAATGGGGAGCGATGATTAGATGTGATGACTCAATTTTGGAGCTCTTTTGAAGGGGCACATTTTGATTAAAACAGATCAATTGGAGCGAATTGATGATGCTTTAAAGGTACAAGTGAAGGGATTGTTATTTCGGGTACATGTGGTTGAGTTTGAACCGTTAATGGATTCTCATTTATGCTCTAATTGTGAGTTGATCTGCGAGTCCGAGGGTGCTAGTGAAGATGACGATTCTCGTCTAGACACAAATAAAGGTAACCAATCAAGTATGAAGTGTGTGGACGGTCTTATGCGTGAATAGCGGGGTATGTTTAAAGACAAGAATTTTGGGAACGTTCGCACCTTATTGGATGATGGGGGGTCACCAGTTTGGAGGACACATGAATTATGGACTGAACATCGGCAAGCAGATAATCGGGTAGTAGAGATTTAGATGAGTTCAGGGGATTGGATGACGGACGAGGTGGTGGATATGATTCTGTGCTTGGATGCTACTAATCAAGACATGAAGAGGTCGGGTTAAATGATTTGGCATCGGTTGACTATCCATTGGTCTTTGATTCTTTGCCGTTAGAGGCTGACGAATTTGGGCCGATAGATGTTAGGTTTGAGGTGTCTGTTGAGCCTTTAGATGACATAACTCAACCTAATTCAAACATTGGTAAGAACTTGTCAATCACTATATACTGAATTCGGTATTACTGGTTGAGGGTGACCATGTTCGTAAACAAGGTGGTGGTCGGCGTAAGCTTGAGTGGATCTGTTGGGGATCCTGAGGGTGAAAATTGACAACAGTCTTTATTGAGAGAAGCTCGCGCAACGGTTGAATTGGATAAACTCTTAGAGGCTTCTACAATTGGGAACAAAGAGGCTATTGTCTGAAATATCATAAAGTTGTTAAATAATGGGAATCAAGATGAGTAATTAGGTGCGATGAAGGTGTTTTCTTGGAACGTGAGGTGTTTGGGGTCATCGGCAAAGTAGAAAGTATTGTGGAAATTTTTGGCCCATGAATTTGCTGAGTTTAGGGGCTGCTGTATCTTGGTTGGTGGGTGACTTGTATTGTGGGGTACTGAGAGCTGTTTTTAGTTTCCTGGAGCGTGTATTTGGGTGAGTACTCTTGAGCGGTTGTTTAGGTCCGGTGTTATTTTCTTCGGCTCATTATTTGGTTTGATCGTGTTTTTCGTTGTCTTTTTTCTTGGTTCTCTATATCATCGTGATGTATTTTTTCTCCATTTATGATTAAAGAGATTTTTACCGAGACACATGACAATTTTTGTATAAATTTCGACATCAATAAAATCATACTTGATTAAAAAAAACATTCTTTCATTTTGTTTCCTTCTGGTCAAATACCACAGTTAATGAATATAAAATAAATTCAAACATTACCTCTTTTTTATTCATTGTTTGATAATGGACAATGGGCTATCAAGTCCAGCTTCAGCGCCAACGGGTTGCGAAAAACCCAAGCGTAAGCCCACAATCCGATATCAACTATGGCGCCAAAATCACCCACCATTTCCCGCCAAATAAGGTACCATTTTCCCCAAGAAGCAAGCAGTCGCAGTTCCCTTCTTTCTTCTCACTTCAGCCTCAGAAAAATCTCCCCTCGCTTTTTGCCTCTCTTCTTCTTCTCCTAGCCATGGCTTCCGATTCTTCCCCCGCTAATTTTAACAACGGTAATTCTCTCTTTCTCTTCGAAACTTTGATTTGTTTGCTATATTTCAAGTTTCATTTAATGGGTTGTTATTATTTTTAAATCTAAATATTTTTTCAGGTCCTTCCTCTCCTGATGATTCCTTCTCAAGCCCCATCCCTAACACCTCTTCCCCAGCTCATCGCCGCCGGCGAGGCCGCCGTCAAGCCTCCACTCCTTCCTCTGCCGCCGCAACCCCAACTCCAAACCCTTCTCGTTTTGCCGGCTCGGCGTCTACCCCAACTCCATCCCGGTCCACTAAGAGTGGGCGCCGCCCGGCCTCATCCCCAACTCCCGCTGCCGCCGCAACTCCATCCTCCACGGACGATTTCCCGCCGCCATCTTCAGATGGCGGAGATGATATGGAGGAGGCGACCCCTACCTTCGTTTGGGGTACCAATATTAGCGTCCAAGATGTGAAGAATGCAATTCAAATGTTCATCAAGCATTTCAGGGACCCACAAGAATTAAGCAATGATATCTATGGAGAAGGAAAGTATACGAGAATGATACATAGAGTGCTTGAAGTTGAAGGAGAGTGGATTGACGTTGATGCTCATGATGTTTTTAATTATGACTCTGATTTGTATAACAAAATGATGAGGTATCCCCTTGAGGTTTTAGCCATTTTCGATATCGTCTTGATGGACATCGTTAGTTTGATTAATCCTCTGTTTGATAAACACGTTCAAGTTCGGATTCATAATCTGAAGAGCTCTACTTCCATGAGAAATCTCAACCCTTCTGGTCAGTCTTCTTTTATTTTGCATAGATTGTGCATTGTTGTGTCTCTCTGTGTGTTAGATTGATTTGGGGTTTCTTTGTTTCGGTTGGTTTAGATATTGAGAAGATGGTGTCATTAAAGGGGATGGTTATTCGGTGTAGTTCGATAATTCCCGAGATTAGGGAAGCAGTGTTCAGGTGTATTGTTTGTGGTTTCCATTCTGATCCCGTTGTTGTTGATAGAGGTAATTGATATTTGCAATGGTCCTTTTACAAGTTTGATTTTTGCAGTAATGTGGCTAATGGATTTCTTTATTGGTCAATGGTGCTATAAGGACGGATAACTGAACCTACTTCATGCTTGAAGCAAGAGTGTATGGCCAAGAACTCAATGACATTGGTTCACAATCGATGCAGGTAACCACTGGTTTAAATTTCAGTAGGTTTTACTGTAAGTGAATTTGCTTAGTTGCAGTGATCTTAGGACCTGCTTAAAATTTTATTTTCTTTTTTTATAGGTGTGTTTAGACTTTAGATGTTGTTTACTTCATTTTACCTGATCATGGGTTCGATACTTCAGTTACTTTAGGATCAAACATATATGCATATTTGAGTTATTCTGAGACCAAAACTATCCGGTTCTATTGTGAAAACATCAGGTTTGCTGATAAGCAGATTGTGAGGCTCCAGGAAACTCCAGATGAGATCCCTGAAGGAGGCACACCACACACAGTGAGCTTGTTGATGCATGATAAGCTGGTGGATGCTGGAAAACCTGGGGACAGGGTTGAGGTTAGACACTTGAGAAACTATGTTGTGTGATTACAAGTAGCCTGGCTATTTTATTTGTTTGCTCAACTTTCATGTCTATTGCATTAGGTCACTGGCATTTACAGGGCTATGAGTGTCCGAGTTGGGCCGACACAAAGAACTGTGAAATCTCTGTTCAAGGCATGTATTCTCTTATGCTTTTTTTAGATATATAGCTCTCCAAGCATTTCAATATATATATTTAAAAAATTCCTTTGCTTGCAGACTTACATTGATTGTCTTCACATAAAGAAAAATGATAAATTGAGAATGACGGCTGAGGATCCTATGGAAGCTGATAAGGGCTCACAAAGGGTTGATGATGATGTCCAGTTTGATGAAGAGAAGGTCAAATAAATTGCCCCTCTTGCAAAATTCAGTTATATTGGCTACTTGTCTCATGACCTTCTTCAATACTGCAGGTGGAAGAGTTGAAAGAGTTATCCAAACAACCAGATATATATGAAAAACTAACTAGGTCATTGGCACCCAACATTTGGGAGCTCGATGATGTTAAGAAAGGTCTTCTTTGCCAGGTATTTTTGTGGTATTAGACATTCATTTTTTGCTCTGATAGTAATAGCTAGTTCTCTGCCAATGTAGCTTTTTGGAGGGAATGCTCTGCAGTTGCCATCTGGTGCTAGCTTCCGTGGTGACATCAATATCCTTCTTGTTGGTGATCCTGGAACCAGCAAGTCCCAGCTACTCCAATACATACACAAGCTTGCTCCACGTGGCATTTACACCAGTGGAAGAGGGAGCTCTGCTGTTGGATTGACTGCTTATGTTGCCAAGGATCCTGAAACAGGGGAAACTGTAGGATATACTTTTCGTACTCTTTCTTGCCTTGATGTTAATTAGAATATTGGAATTTGATGTTTGATTTTTCATTTATGAATAACCTCCAGGTTTTGGAAAGTGGAGCCCTTGTTCTGAGTGACAGAGGCATCTGTTGTATTGATGAATTTGATAAGATGTCTGATAATGCAAGGAGCATGCTGCATGAGGTTGGTTATGCGTCACCTTTCTTGTTCCCCGTTAAGACATGATTTGTGCATTGGTCCAATGTTGAAGATTAGAAAAACGTGGATGCTAACAATGATTGAGATGTCTTCCAAGTTTTGGCAGTTCTAAATTTTAGGCTATCTGCAATTTTGCATGAATAAGTTGCTATATATTTCTTCTTCTTTTGGGAGAAGTATTGTAACTAGAATGAGGTGTCAAATATTTAAACTCAGGAGTCAGGACTTGAATCCTTTCCATATTTTAGCCATTCATTTTCTTCTTATTCATGCTATGAATGTTGACAACAATTGATTCACTGTACTTCATTTTTCAGGTCATGGAACAACAAACTGTCTCAATAGCAAAGGCTGGTATAATTGCATCCCTTAATGCAAGGACTTCAGTCTTGGCTTGTGCAAATCCTAGCGGTTCACGCTATAATCCACGTTTGTCTGTGATTGACAACATCCACCTGCCTCCAACCTTGTTGTCCAGGTAAGATGATGCTTACCAGCTACCAAATTCTTGTGGTCTCAACAGTCAACTCTCAGGGTCTTTAATACTGTCATACAAGTATTGTCTTGCCCATGTTTCTTGATTTGGATGCTTAAATGATATATGTAGTTTCAAATATTGTTGGAGGTGTTGTTTCAGTACTTTTTGTGGTTCTTGACTTCAAATCGTGTCTGTCTGGCTATAGCTAACCGTAATTAATTAGCACTGTGTAGAAATAGGTATAATATTGCACAGATCCTTGTTATGCATGTATTTGTTACTATAATTCCATCCTAATCGGTATCTGTTTCCCAGATTTGATTTAATCTACTTGATTCTCGACAAGGCTGATGAACAGACAGATAGGCGTTTAGCTAAGCATATTGTTTCTTTACATTTTGAGGACACAGAGGTTTGGTGAACTATTATCATCTATCATGTTCAGGGTTTTTGTCCCTGGGTTTTCAATTTAATTACTTGCCTGTACATGCAGATTGCTGAGCATGATGTCATAGATCTTGCTACATTAACAGCGTATGTGAGCTATGCTCGCAAGAATATTCACCCAAAATTATCTGACGAAGCTGCTGAAGAGCTAACCCGAGGATATGTTGAGATGAGGAAAAGAGGAAATTTCCCTGGCAGCAGTAAGAAGGTATGATCATTTAGTTTACGTGTTCCCCGTTTCTCTTCATCCTTGGTTTTCTTGTAATTGGTAGATAGATACAACCTTCTAATGTATTGCTATCAAGATTTTGCATTGTGTATCAAGTATGATCTTGACATGTCTGCTTGCTAACTTTTCTCGACCCTTTTTTTTCCTTCATTTCAATATGTCAACAGGTCATCACAGCAACACCAAGGCAAATTGAGAGTCTGATACGCCTCAGTGAAGCCTTGGCTCGTATCCGCTTCTCGGAATGGGTTAGTTAGCTCAGGAGTCAGGATTAGCTTTGCACTGCTATAATGATTTCATTATGAAGCAAATACTGAAAATCCATTCTGATATTTGTAGGTTGAAATGAGAGATGTAACTGAAGCATTCCGGCTTTTGGAAGTTGCCATGCAGCAATCAGCAACTGATCACTCCACTGGTAATGTTTTAGCTATAGTTCTTTATTGTGAATTCATTTCCCCCCATAAGAACAATCTAAAATCCTTCCATTTCTTCCCCTTTTTTTTCTCTCTTAAAGGAACCATTGATATGGATCTTATCACCACCGGAGTTTCTGCAAGTGAAAGGATGAGGAGGGAGAGTGTGCTATCGGCAGCACGCGACATAATAATGGATAAGCTACAACTTGGGGGACCATCGATACGATTGTCAGAGGTAAGCTGGTTTAGTAGATTTAAATCTGGAAGCTTTCATTTAGTCCCGAAAATCAGCCTACTTAATCACCGAACTTGGTTAATCCTACAGTTGCTGGATGAACTGAAGAAGCAGAGCTCTGGCAGTGAAATCCACCTTCATGATGTGAGAATCCAAGCCTCTTTCTTCCTTTCACTCTCCGTTAAAATGAATACGATCAAACCGGTTAACACTTGTGTTTTCTTCATTCGTGTTTGTTGTCCAATTCAGCTAAGAACTGCAGTTGCAACTCTAGCCAGTGAGGGATTTGTTGTTCTTCATGGTGACAGCGTGAAGAGAATATGAAGATGAGAAGTTGCAAGAAAAACCGAAACCAAATATCCGGCTAATGTGTTAACTGTGGATGCTGCCTTGCGACTTCCGAGATGCACTCTGCGAAAGGTATTTACTCTTTTATGGTATCACTCAGAGGAGTGTGGATGCTGCGTTGACTGGACATGTATCATATTCTCAACAGCTTCTAGTAATACATGACTTACGCTTTTCCATTTCTCTTTTGTTTGAAAATATGGGTACATCTAGATTCTAGAGAATTTAATGAGGTGGACTAAATTGTTTGGTTCGCGTTGAGAGTACCTAATTCAGTATATAGCTTCAATCTTGGCATTAAAAATTATTGAGTGTTTATGTCTCAGCCATAGTAGCCTCGCAATGCTTTGAGAAAATGGTTGAAGTTGATATCACAACTTAATAAATGAATACTAATTCAATTAGAAAATGGTTGAAAATTTATCATTTTCGATGAATATTAGAATAAACAACATATATGATTATGACCGTTCAACTATTTCAGGATAAATAAAAAAAATTCATATGTAAGGAATTATAATCCTTCATAAAATAAAATCAAGGGAAGCAAAAGCAATCCTCTAAAGAAAAAAATGTCTTCCAGCCCTGTGAATGTAAGATAATAATAATAATAATAATAATAATAATAATAATAATAATAATAATAATAATAATAATAATAATAATAATAATAATAATAATAATGTTGTTTAGAAATTATATTTGTTAAGGTGGTGTTTTTAATAGAATATTGTTTTATTTAGTAATAAAGTTATCAAATCAATAGAATAGTTGATGGAGTTGCTGAAATAACTTATAATTGAGTGCGTTTTTATGTTTAAATCGACCTACAAGAATGGCGACTTCTTCTGAAGTCGGCTTGTAGTGTTGCTGACTTCCCCTAGTACTATATCAACTTAGTTCAACAAAAAAATTTTGATGCATCTTATTTCACAAATTATTTTTTTAATATCATTATTTAGTCAAGAAAATCTTTAAGTATGTGTTGGAGCGGCTCCTGGGTGATTTACATGGTTTCAGAGTGTAGAATCAGATGAGTTTCATAACGTTTACACACAAAATTAAATTTCATTTGTGATAAGACTTGAACTCATATAGTAAGATACTCCTAAAATACTTAAACATAGTCTTTATGATTAAAAAAATTATTTTGGTCTTCATAAAATTTGAAAAAAATTATAGTTCGTATTTGGTAAATAGCGGTTTGAATCAAAATTAGAGGTTTGAGCTAATATTAGAAGTTTCACCGATCAAATCTGTTAATTTAGATGTTTGGTGAATAGCGGATTGTGAGTGAAACATCTAATTTTAGAAAAACTGCTAATAGGAGCCTTTTGAAATTAGTGGTTTTGACATAAGAATTATAAAGACCCATTTACCCTTAACAATTATAAAAAATCTCCAAATAATCTAAATTTAACATTTTCTATTTTATTTTTCACCCTCGCGTATTTATATTGTGACATTTGTAAAGTATTTTTTTTATTCTCACACATTTATATTTTTATTTAAATTTAATAATTAATTAAATTTTATTAAAAATTATATAAATGATAAGTTAATATATATATATAAAGCATTTAAATATGCTTAGGGCTTAAAAAATTAATTTTCATAATTTAATTAATATTAATAGATACAAAATATTGATAACTAATAAATTATTGGGTAAAATATCTCATTGGTACATGAACTATATCCAATTCATCAGTTTAGTACATTTACTTTTTCCGTTCTTACGTTCATACATGAACTTTTATTCCGTCAACGGTTTTACACTTTTCCGTCACGGAGGATGACGTGGCCTATGCAGACCACTAATCTTTCGACACATGTCACTTTTTTAAATAAAAAATGCCCATCTTTTATTCCACATGTAATATTATCCGTTGAAAAGTTTTAGACACTCTTTCCCTATTTTTACTGTTTAACTCATCTTTCATTCTGAAAAAATCAGTCGATTGAAGAAAAAAATTAGAACTTTTTTCACGATAGAAATTTGGGATATCAATCGAGTTGAGTTCGTGTTCTCAAAAAATGGGTTTAGGGTATTTTTGAATTTGAGTGGGTTTAGTGATTTGTGTTTGGGTTTAGGGTTTTGTGTAATCGTGTTTGAGTTTTTCTGAGTTAAATCGTGTCTGAGTTCTCAAAAAATATTTGTTTCGATTTATCTGGTATGTGTTTTTGAACTAGGGTTTATCTTTTTCATTTCTTTCAAAAGAAGATGATAACTATTTGTTTTTTGCTTTTAGAGATTCGAACCTTTTAGAAATTTGGACAAGTGAATGGGTGAGTATTCGAAAAATTCCTTTTAACATAGTAAGTTCTAGTTGCTCATTTTTTAGAGTGATGGGTTATTTCTTTATTAATTTTTTATATGAATCAAAATTAGTGTTCTTTAATTAAGTATGTGTGTCTAATACATGTGTATTTATATGTGTGTTTGTTATCAGACAATTTTACTGTAGCATTACTATGATGGAGAAATCAACAATAATAATGCACATGGGGATTATATATTTGGATTATTCACAAGTAAATATATTTTTGTAACAAAATATGTATACAATTGCAGGTAAGTAAAAGGAGAAGTGTTCGAATTTGTAAACGTTCACCAGCAAACACATCCACAACTGCTGCGAAAACTAACAAGCCCCCTACTCCTAATATGAATGTGCAAACTAAGAGAACAAAACATAGTCAAGATGTACCTACACAAAGATCTGCACCAATTGCATGTTCGACCCTAAATGTGTAGGCCAAGGCCAAGGGGAAAGAAAAAAATTGATGCATCGGGAACACTTCAACCTTCTAGGACTGAACCTCTTATGTTGAAAAGAAAAATTGATGGTCATACCAAAGAAAGGGTACAAAAGAGAAAACAACCCTAGAAGTGAGAAGTGTAACACCCCTTTCCCGGTCTGGTTGAGAAACGGGTCGAAACGTGAAACCGATGGTCAATACGAAAACTGGTACAATAAAATTTCAATTCGTTATTAATATTTTCAACAATTTCATACAACGAATCATTACTACCATGTAACTTAGTCCATACGAAACAATAATAAATCAATTAGGGCTAAATATTAACTATCACAAGTTTTAGGGACCAATTTGTAAATTTGTTAATTTAGGGGTTCTTCAATGAAATTGATTACATTATATTGAAATTCATCACAATATTAACATGCCTGTAAAATTTCATACAATTTGGGGTCCAATAGCTTATTCAATTTAATCTTTCAATTTCCAGTGACTAATCTGTGAACCTTGTAAACTGATTAATATGCCTTTAACTAACTTAACTAACCCCGTATCGAAACACCCTAGGGCTATTTCGAAACGGGTGGACAATGGTCAACCTTTGTTGACTTTACCTTTTAGACCGCATCGATACGGGCATGCCCTGTATCGAAACGGGTTGACTCCCTTTGACTTTGACCCGTTTTGATACGCTATAAACCCGTATCGAAACGATGGATTCCAGTAACAAAATATTTCGAAACAGCCATGAACCGTTCCAATACACCCTATTCCTCAGGTTCAATTATGCTTACCCGTATCGAAACGCCGTCACCCGTTTCGATACGGCCTGACCTATAATGACAGATTTTTACTAGTATTTATTCAATTTGACTTACCGAACGATGTTCGAATGCAACAAAACTTCACGCACAACATTTCAATGGTATAAACTACTAGCATGCCAAGTTTCATGACTATACGAATACGTTTACCATGTTTTGACCATTATGAGCCAAGTATGCACTTTTTAACTACTTTAAGCCAAATAAAAGGGCCATTTAGGGCCATCAACCAAATTTTAACATAGGCATCACACAAACATATCAAAATGGGCAAAAACAACTAGTTCCACTACTTTGCCACCTTCCTAGGAGTTTATAAGTCAAAACACATTACTTTAGGGCTTGTAGTGATTAGTCTTGCCTTGACAATCCAATCCTTCTACGTATGATCTTTCAACCAGAAATGCATGAGGTGAGACACGTTAGGCATACATTGCCTAGTGAGGTAGTCATAAACATTATGAACATCGATGTAACAAGTATCAATATACATGCTCTCATGCTTATCAATATTAATACTATGCATCATAAACAATGTTTAACATATTTATTTCATCATTAATCCTTGGATTGAATCAAGATAGTAGATACGCGAATTCCTACGCCTCGCCAAGTCAATGAATGGTCTAGTTTCTCCGCCTCGCCAATATGACCAATAACAATACACATCTGGTATCAGAGCTACCTCTTTGAAGGATTAACAACTGAAAGAGGAGATTCTAGGAAGAGTGTGATCATCACCAAAGCAAGCCATGACATCTACCTCTGGCTCGAGCATGTATGAGTCCCAATCGATCACTAAACTGCCTTTCTTCAATGGTGACAACTATCTGTATTGGAAGAATTAGATGCTTCTCTTCATAAAGTCAAGCGATTTTCTCGTTTGGGATGCTATAGAAGATGGTCCTATCATTCCGATGAAGAGAGACGATGAAAGAAGACTTGTGCCGAAAATAAAAGTAGAAATGAGTGAAGGTGATCAAAAGAAGCTTCAAATCAACGACAAGGCTCTTCACATGCTATTTTGTGCTCTTGGACCGTATATCTACTCCAAGGTTTCTTCCATCGAAAGTGCTAAGGAAGTGTGAGATACACTTGAGACAACATATGAAGGGACAAGCGATGTGAAGGAAACAAAGACTGGAATTCTCAATCTTAGCTATGAGAATTTCAAGATAGAGCCCGAAGAAACCGTATCTAAGATGTTTGATCGCTTTTCAACCATCGTCAATAGGCTAAAAGGTTCTAGAGAGATCATTCTGAAAGACAAGCTAGTCCGGAAGCTACTCTACTCTCTTCCCGAGTCTTGGGATGGGAAAAGAACTGCTATCATCGAGACGAAGAATTTGAAGACGTTGACGCTTGATGACCTACTTGGTTCTCTTCTAACTCATGAAATCATGAAGCAAGGAAGGGAAGATGAAAATAAGAAAGAAGAAAGAAGAGTGGAGAAGCTTGAGGTAGACAAGAAGAAGAAACTAGGAGTGGCTCTCAAAGCTTCTCTACATGAGGAAAGCACTTCTAGTGAGGAGGAAGATCTTGAAGAATTGGCTATGATAGCCAAGAGATTCTCACGGTTCATGAGGTCTAACCGAGGTAGAAAGTTTCAAAGAAAGATGGACTTCAAGACCAAGAACAAAGTGGAAGAAAAGGATCCGATCATATGTTTTGAGTGCAAGAGATCGGGTCACATCCGTTCTGAGTGTCCTCAACTCAAGAAGAAGGGCTTTGAGAAGAAGAAGAAGTTCAAAGCCAAGCTTGCTACTTGGAGTAATGAGGAGTCATATGAGGATGAGGAACAAGAAGTGGACAACCTTTGCCTCATGGCTATTGATGACGATTCTATGGTAACCTCTAACCCATCTACTTTTGATTTTACCTATGATGAATTGCATGAAGTTTATGATAAGTTACAAGAGGTGTATGATGAGTTAGTTGAGAAGTATAAGGAGTCGATTTTGAAAAATAAAAGAGCCATTTTGGATTTGAATGCTAGAAATGATTTAATTTCTCAAGCTAACTTGGAATTTGAGAAAAAGATTTTAGGTTTACAAGATGAACTTGAATACTTTCAAAAAGAAAATGTTCATTTAAATAATCTTATATCTCAATGTAACATTGAACACCAAAAGGTGTTAAATGAGCTCAATGAGCTCAAAAATTCTTTTAAGAGTGTTGGTCCTTTGAAAAATGAAATTGGTGAATCATCTTGAACCAACCAACCTAAGAGAAAGAATTTTAACAACAAACAAAGTGGCTCCTATAAGCATACTAAAACTAAAAGAATTAGAAGTGTGTGGGTTTTTAATGAACTTGTTAAATCTAATAATGTTGATGCCATGTCACCTTGGATTCCTAAGGGAACCAAGCTTTTGGGAGCTAAAACTCGTGGATCCAAAATGATTTGGGTACCAAAAATCAAAGCTTAAATTCTTTGTTTGTAGGGGGCATTGCTACAAGGCCAAAGCACAAAGCTAAAACTCATGGTACCTTGATAGTGGATGCTCGAGGCACATGACCGGAGACAAGAGTCGATTCATGGAATTAAAGCCAAAAATGGAGGAGTAGTAACATTTGGTGACAACTCCAAAGGCCACATTGAAGGTATTTGCCCCATAGGTAATCACTCTTCCATACTCATTGAAAATGTGTTGTATGTCAATGGTCTAAAACATAATTTGTTGAGCATAAGTCAACTTTGTGATAAAGGATTTAATTTCATGTTTGATAAAAATAGGTGTAGAATAGTTGACATTAAATCTAATAAAACTATGCTCATTGGTCATCGCATAGGCAATATATATATATGGTGCATCTAGATGACATTCATACATCCCATGCATGTTTAGTTGCTCAAAATGAAAATGATGCATGGTTGTGGCATAGGAAAGTAGGACATGCTAGCATTAGCGTTTTGGAAAAATTAGTTTCCCTTAATCTAGTTAGAGGCCTACCTAAGCTCAAGTTCTCATTAGACAAAATATGTGATGCATGTGCTAAAGGTAAACAACATAGAGCCTCATTTAAGTCCATTAATGATGTTTCTACAAGTAGGTGTTTGCAATTAATTCATATGAATCTATTTGGGCCAATTAAGACTACTAGCTTGGGTGGAAAATCATATGCTTTGTGCTTGTTGATGATTACTCTAGATATACTTGGGTTCTCTTTTTAAGCACCAAGGATGAGGCTTTAGAAAACTTCATCACATTTTAAAAAATAACCCAAAATGATCTTAAACTTAAAATTTCACATATTAGAAGTGATCATGAAACGGAATTTCAAAATATGGGTTTTGATGAATTTTGTAATGAAAACGAGATTAGCCATAATTTTTCGGCTCCTCGAACTCCTCAACAAAACGGGGTAGTTGAGAGGAAAAATAGAACTTTAGAAGAAATGGCTAGGACTATGCTTTGTGAAAATAATTTGCCTAAGTATTTTTGGGTGGAAGCCACTAACACCGCTTGCTACATTATAAACCGTGTAATGACTAGGCCTATTTTAAAGAAAACTCCTTATGAGATTTTAAAATCTAAAAAGCCTAACATTAGTTATTTTCATCCTTTTGGTTGCAAGTGTTTTGTTTTAAATAATGGAACAGACAATTTAGGTAAATTTGATGCAAAATGTGATGAAGCTATTTTTCTAGGTTACTCTTTAAAGTCTAAAGTCTATCGTGTGTTTAACAAAAGAACTTTAGTTGTAGAGGAATCTATTCATGTGGTTTTCGATGATAACCTCTTTCTAAGGAAGGATTCTTGTGATGATGATGATGTAGGGATCATTGAAGCTAATGATGGTGGAGAATCATCAAAGGTGAATGAGATTCCAACTAAAGAGGAAGAAGCACAAGAACCGCCTCTAGAAGCATTGCAAGACATGTCTCTTGAGGAAAAGGAAGTGAGCTACCCAAGGAAGTACAACTATGTCAAAGGGGGTAACTACTCGCTCTTCTCTTAAAATGCTTAATCATGTTGCATTTATCTCATGCATTGAGCCTAAGAATGTTAAAGAAGCATTAAAAGATGATTTTTGGATTATGGCCACGCAAGATGAGTTAAATCAATTTGAGAGAAGTAAAGTGTGGACATTAGTTGAAAGGCCTAGTAATAAATCTACTATAGGAACTAAATGGGTATTTAGGAATAAACTAGATGAGAGTGATAACATAGTGAGAAACAAAGCTAGGCTAGTTGCTCAAGGTTACACTCAAGAAGAGGGAATAAATTTTGATGAAACCTATGCACCCGTAGCTAGAATGGAAGCTATTAGGATGTTGCTTGCATATGCATGTTTTCATGATTTCAAGCCTTTTCAAATGGATGTCAAAAGTGCATTTTTAAATGGTTTTATAAATGAAGAAGTGTATGTGGAACAACCACCGGGTTTTGAAGATCGTATTTTTCCAAACCATGTTTTTAAATTGTCAAAAGCTTTGTATGGTTTAAAACAAGCTCCTAGAGCTTGGTATAAAAAACTTTCAAGTTTTCTAGTTGGAAAAGGTTTTGAGAAAGGAAAGGTGGACACAACACTTTTTATTAAAAACAATGGCAAAGATATATTAGTAGTTCAAATTTATGTTGATGATATTATATTTGGTTCTACTAATGAATTGTTTTGTCAGGATTTTTCTGAGTTGATGCAAGGTGAATTTGAAATGAGCATGATGGGGGAGCTCTCATTCTTTTTGGGACTCCAAATCAAACAAATGAAGGATGACATCTTCATCAATCAAGCTAAGTACATCAAGGATATGCTCAAGAAGTTTGGCTTGGGAAATGCAAAGCCTCAAGCTACACCAAGGAGCTCATCTACAAAGCTTGACAAAGATGAAGGAGGTAAGTGCGTTGACTCTAAGCTTTTATCGCTCTATGATTGGATCATTGCTTTACCTTACCGCAAGTAGACCAAATATATTGTTTAGTGTTTGCTTGTGTGTTAGGTTTCAAGCTAGTCCTAGAGAGTCTCATCTTATAGCCGTTAAAAGGATCTTTAGGTACCTTAGAGATACTCCTTGTTTAGATCTTTGGTACCCTAGAGACTCAACCTTTAACCTTCATGCTTATTCGGATGCGGATTACGGGGGTTGCAAAATAGATAGGAAAAGTACTTCCGGCACTTTCCAATTCTTAGGTAGTATGCTCATATCTTGGTTCTCTAAGAAACAAAATAGTGTAGCTTTATCTACCACCGAAGTGGAGTAAATATCCTTAGGGAGTTGTTGTGCTCAAGTCCTTTGGATGAAGCAACAACTCTTAGATTATGGAGTTAAAGTAGAAACCATACCCCTTAAGTGTGATAACACAAGTGCGATTTGTCTCACCAAAAATCCCATCCAACACTCTAGAACCAAACACGTAGAGATAAGGCATCATTTCATTAGAGATCATGTCCTTAAACAAGATGTTGTTATAGAGTATGTTGACACCTTGAACCAATTAGCGGACATATTTACCAAACCTCTAGACAAAGAGCGTTTTTGTTCCCTTAGGAGAGAGCTAGGTCTAATTAGCATATCTTGACCCTTTATGACTCTTTTTGAGGTTAAAATTGCTTGATCTTGTGAAAATTCATGTTTATGTGTTGTTGATCTTGATGGTAACCATGCTTGTAGCTAGGGGAGTGTGCTTCTATTAGAACATGCTCAAATCTGCTCATTCATCATTTGCATACATATAGAAGATGTTAAAGTTGAGCCTTTGGTTGTTCTAGAGACCAAAATGCATTTCTGGGCATAGAATATCGATACGGCCTTATGCGTATCGATACACGTACTTCATTAAGTTTCCAGACTGCATTTCCTCTTGTGCGGGTATCGATACAGTTGAACCTGTATCGATACATATTGTGAGCGTTTCGATACGGATGCCTTCCGTATCGATACGGTGTCTTGATATGCGTTTCCAAGAAATTACTCTTGTACCCTCGTTTCGATACCGATTTTAGGCGTACCAATACTTGATCACTTATAAATATTAATTGGGCATTAAAAGACTTTCACTTTTACCAAAACTCTTTTTCAAAACCCTAACCGATTTTCAACTATAAAAGCCTCTCAATCCTTCATATTTTCACCACAAAACTTAAAGTTTCTTGAGGGTTTTTCAAAATCAAGCTAAATCTAAGGCTCTCCATAAATTTGGTACAAAATCATCATACATTCCTCCCTCTATCAATATCAAGGTATAAAAACTTCTTTTTCTTTCTATTTTCGTTTTAAATTTTTTTGTTCTGTTTGTTCTTTCAAAAAATATTATTAAATTTTATTTGTTTTGTCTTTCAAAAAAATTTCTTTACCTTGATTATTGATTTATCCATGGGGTTGAATGTGAAAATTAATGCATACACACATTGTTTTGATTAATTTTTCTAGACCATGGCACCCAAAAAGAGAGCACGTACAAGCGAAGTTGGTGAATGATCAAATTTTGCCGATGGCACTCGTCCAAATTTGACCTTAATCTATCAAAAGTCATTTCAAACTACCGGTGAACTCAACTATTTCTGAACCTTTCAAAACTACAAGATTCGACCGGAGAGGGCAATTTCTATTCCTTTTCTCAATTCGGAGCGTTTCAAGTTTTCTTATCTACCATTGCTCGAAGAATGGAAGTTTATGGATTTTCTTCAAATTCCGGGGTTTTTCTTTAGAAATTTGGTTCTAATCTTTTATGACAATGCAAAGTGTGTCGCTAATGCCGAGGGTAATGTCTATGCCGTTGATTCTTATCTTATGGGCAAGAAGATTACCATCAATGTCAAGGCTCATTGTGATGTGTTTGGATTTGAGGATGAGGGTATTGACGATGAAGGTTCTCTTGGACATGTTTTGGCGAGATCCGTCACCGTTTAAATGCTCATGACCACATCTTACATTTGATGATCACTTGGTGGTTTAGGCCTTCCGGAGGAAATACTCAACAATCCGCCAAGTTGATGATTTTTGGATTAGATGCTTTCGCGAGGGGAGACGTCCTAACCTTGCTCGCATTATGTTTGCGGAGATAGTCTTCCTCGTTCAACATTGTCACACCACTCTTGTTACTTCATTCACTTATGGCACGACTTGGAGCTACTTTTTCACTAAGAAGGAGATCGATTGTTCTCATGATTATCCGACAAATCTCATTGATCCGATTGATGAGAGGTCTCTATCTCGGGGCAAGTTTCATTATTTCAATGGTAATTTGCTTCGCCTTTCTGAGCTTCCTAGTGATGCTATACCCAAAGAGATTGCAAATCCTCTCATAGCTCCTCAAGTTCCTCCTCCCTCCATGGATTCTCTCATGACCTTCCTTAATGAACAATTCACAAGCTTACGCACGGGAATTGGTTCTATAGATCAAGTCATGAATTCCGGGTTTGCCGCCATTGATAGTCGCTTCACAAGCTTGGAAGATCACATGACTAATGTGGAGAAGCGTATCACTTCTATTGAGGCCGAGAACAATTCTATGAATATCTCTCTTACGGCCTTCCATGATGAATGGCGTCAACCAAGGAGGAAAGATGATGCCAATAAAGATGAAGATAAAGATAATGAAGATGGTGATGGAGACGAGTCTTAGATTAGTCTTTGCATCTCATTCATGTCATCTTAGGATTTACTTTCATGCACTTTGATTTATGCTTCTAGGATTAAGTTTATCATTTAAAACCTATGCTTTGATTCATGTTTGGATTTTAAGTTTGATGTTTCTTTAAGTTATGAACTTTATGATTATATATTTAAATGTTGCTTGGTTTATTATTATGCCTTTATAGCCTATATCTCTTTTTTGATCTAACAAAAAGGGGGAGAGGGAAGTTCACAAGCTCACTTAAACTCTAATCTTAAAATTTTCCTAGCTAACATTAAAGGGGAGTTGTTTCCTAAAGTTTTTCAAAAGACTTAAAAATTTTAAGCTTTGGTTTTGTTATATCAAAAAGGGGTGATTGTAAAACTTATGTTTGATTTTAATATAACAAAGTGTTTTAAGGACCAAATTTTAAAACTTGAAATGAATTTTTAAGTCCCTCAAAAGGTTTAAAATCAACAAGGCTTTACTCTAGTTTGAAAAACTCAAACTCCTAAACTTTTTCTAAGTGTTCCAAGGCCAAACTGCTCAAAAACGTCTATGAGTACCGATACGCCCCTAAGGGTATCGATACCTTTATTAGAAACTTGGCTACTGGAGACAAACGTATCGATACGCTCCTTACCCTATCGATACAGGGTATCAAAATAGATTCCATCTGTATCGATACGCTCTCTCTATAAAATCATAATGAGTTTGAATCGAGTACCGATACAGTTTAAAATATTTTAAAAATTTAGAGCTTTAAATAAATCAACCGTTGCCTTGTCAGTTGGTAGGTAACTGAATTTTAAGTGGTGGTTAATGAGTATCGATACGCTATAGCACGCATCGATACGATATCCTCTAGTGAGTTATGTTGAAAAAATTGCATCGATACGGTATTCCCCGTATCGATACGCTTCTCTAACACGTACCGATACGCCTGTACGCTTATCGATACACCTCTCTTATATTTGTACAACGACTATTTTTTTTTGTGAGACAGGAATCGATACACCTCCTCGAGTACCGATACGGTAGGCTGCAGAAGTACATTTATGGTGGTAAGAGGGTTCCAACGACTACAATTTATTTCCTAACCACCCAAACGGCTCTAATCAATGAAGAGGGTAAAAAAGAAGCCATTTGA
The DNA here is from genome assembly GCA_958450335.1 of Hibiscus tridactylites. Classification (NCBI taxonomy): domain Eukaryota; kingdom Viridiplantae; phylum Streptophyta; class Magnoliopsida; order Malvales; family Malvaceae; genus Hibiscus; species Hibiscus tridactylites. Next base: position 56,309,770 of record OY288267.1, on the reverse strand, counting down.
AGACCATCAACAACTATTGAATCTAAGAGAAACATCTATACTCACATTGTTTTGATTAATTTTTCTAGACCATGGCACCCAAAAAGAGAGCACGTACAAGCGAAGTTGGTGAAGGATCAAATTTTACCGATGGCACTCGTCCAAATTTGACCTTAATCTATCAAAAGTCATTTCAAACTACCGGTGAACTCAACTATTTACGAACCTTTCAAAACTACAAGATTCGACCGGAGAGGGTAATTTCTATTCCTTTTCTCAATTCGGAGCGTTTTAAGTTTGCTTATCAACCATTGCTCGAAGAATGGAAGTTTATGGATTTTCTTCAAATTCTGGGGTTTTTCTTTAGAAATTTGGTTCTAATCTTTTATGCCAATGCAAAGTGTGTCGCTAATGCCGAGGGTAATGTCTATGCCGTTAATTCTTATCTTATGGGCAAGAAGATTACCATCGATGTCAAGGCTTTTTGTGATGTGTTTGGATTTGAGGATGAGGGTATTGACGATGAAGGTTCTCTTGGACATGTTTTGGCGGGATCCGTCACCGTTTTAAATGCTCATGACCACATCTTACATTTGATGATCACTTGGTGGTTTAGGCCTTCCGAAGGAAATACTCAACAATCTGCCAAGTTGATGATTTTTGGATTAGATGCTTTCGCGAGGGGAGACATCCTAATCTTGCTCGCATTATGTTTGCGGAGATAGTCTTCCTCGTTCAACATTGTCACACCACTCTTGTTACTTCATTCACTTATGGCAGGACTTGGAGCTACTTTTTCACTAAGAAAGAGATCGATTGTTCTCATGATTATCCGACAAATCTCATCGATCCGATTGATTAGAGGTCTCTATCTCGGGGCAAGTTCCATTATTTCAATGGTAATTTGCTTCGCCTTTTTGAGCTTCCTAGTGATGCTATACCCAAAGAGATTGCAAATCCTCTCATAGCTCCTCAAGTTCCTTCTCCCTCCATTGATTCTCTCATGACCTTCCTTAATGAACAATTCACAAGCTTACGCATGAGAATTGGTTCTATATATCAAGTCATGAATTCCGGGTTTTCCGCCATTGATACTAGCTTCACAAGCTTGGAAGATCACATGACTAATGTAGAGAAACGTATCACTTCTATTGATGCCGAGCACAATTCTATGAATATCTCTCTTACGACCTTCCGTGATGAATGTCGTCAATCAAGGAGGAAAGATGATGCCAATAAAGATGAAGATGAAGATAATGAAGATGGTGTTGGAGACGAGTCTTAGATTAGTCTTTGCATCTCATTCATGTCATCTTAGGATTTACTTTCATGCACTTTGATTTATGCTTCTAGGATTACGTTTATCTTTTAAAACCTATGCTTTGATTCATGTTTGGATTTTAAGTTTGATGTTTCTTTAAGTTATGAACTTTATGATTATATATTTAAATGTTGCTTGGTTTATTATTATGCCTTTATAGCCTATGTCTCTTTTTTTATCTAACAAAAAGGGGGAGAGGGAAGTTCACAAGCTCACTTAAACTCTAATCTTAAATTTTTCCTAGCTAACATTAAAGGGGAGTTGTTTCCTAAAGTTTTTCAAAAGACTTAAAAATTTTAAGCTTTGGTTTTGTTATATCGAAAAGGGGGTGATTGTAAAACCTATGTTTGATTTTAATATAACAAAGTGTTTTAAGGACCAAATTTTAAAACTTGAAATGAATTTTTAAGTCCCTCAAAAGGTTTAAAATCAACAAGGCTTTACTCTAGTTTGAAAAACTCAAACTCCTAAACTTTTTCTAAGTGTTCCAAGGCCAAACTGCTCAAAAACATCTATGAGTATCGATATGCCCCTAAGGGTATCGATACCTTTTTTAGAAACTTGGCTACTGGAGACAAACGTATCGATACGCTCATTACCCTATCGATACAGGGTATCAAAATAGATTTCATCTGTATCGATACGCTCTCTCTATAAAATCATAATGAGTTTGAATCGAGTACCGAAACGATTTAAAATATTTTAAAAATTTAGAACTTTAAATAAATCAATCGTTGCCTTTTCAGTTAGTAGGTAACCGAATTTTAAGTGGTGGTTAATGAGTATCGATACGCTATAGCACGCATCGATACGATATCCTCTAGTGAGCTATGTTGAAAAAATTGCATCGATACGGTATTCCCCATATCGATACGCTTCTCTAACACATACCGATACGCTTGTACGCGTATCGATACACATCTCTTATATTTGTACAACGACTATTTATTTTTGTGAGACAGGAATCGATACGCCTCCTCGAGTACCGATATGGTAGGTTGCAGAAGTACATTTATGGTGGTAAGAGAGGGTTCCAACGGCTACAATTTATTTCCTAACCACCCAAACGGCTCTAATCAATGAAGAGGGTAAAAAAGAATCCATTTGAAGACCATCAATAACTATTGAATCTAAGAGAAACCTCTATACACAAAATCCAATCTCAAGTGCCAAAATTCTCATTCTTGTGAAATCCTAAATTGTCTTTGAGTGTAATTCTTATCTTGTATTTCAATTTGGGTTGAGTGCTTTTATTAAAGGGGCAAAATTGTATTGAGAGATACTTCTTATTGCCTTCAAATTATTCTTTGTAACCAAGTGAGGGTTTGGTCAATTTTGGGTAGAAAATTGACCGGTTTTGTAAAGGTTTCCTTCTAAGCCTAGAAAAGTGGAAGATCAACTAGTGAAGTTGTTGGAAAATCCTTAGTGGGAGCTAAGGTAGTGGATGTAGAGTTCATTTGGAACTTGAACCACTATAATTGCCTCTGTCTTCAATTATATTTATCCACTTCACTTCCAAAATTTTAAAAACCCAATTCACCCCCTCTTGGCTTTGATCAATCCCTTGATCCACTCAACAACATCCCTCCGTCTAGCCTAATCAATATAGGTCGTAGCCTTAGGACCGTAGTCCACCCGTACACTGAGCTCATGAATTATATGGCATGCCAATTGTATCTAATGTCTATTCAAATCCAAGGTTTCAATGTTCATTTCCATATTCAATAATCAATGAGAATTCCAATGACCAATGATCTCAATATTATCAATGACAAACATATCTCATTATCAATGTTTCATGGTCCAATATCAATATCAATATCCGATGATTTCTTACAATGTTTCGACGACAATAACTATATCAATGGTAGTGCACAATGACAATACTATTAACTATGTCCAATATTCAATAACAAAACTTACTGACACTTACCAAAGTGTCCGATTAACACTCCAATGCAATTTCTGCAATGACAATATTAGCGATATGGTCGAAAACAACAATAAAATATTTGGGAAGGCCTTTCGCCTAATCCCGAGACTCCGATTACACTCACCTTGACAATCCGAAGCTTTCAAGTCTCTCGGATGATAGTCCCCTTGTTCCTAACTTTGGATGGAGACGATGTATGCTCTTTATCAACTTCTTGAGCTAGGAAATCAAAAGGAGACTATTAGAATCGATATTACGATATCCAAAATCAATATAACAACATCAAAATCGATATTCGATTTTAATATAGATGACAACGATGAGATATCAATGGATAGTCAAAACCTTAGCTCAAGATTAAGCTTGATATACCCATGGAATCCAATAACCGATTGAGGAATATAGCTTACCCGATCGATAGTAACAATTTGATAGCAATGAATTGAAGAAAAATGAAGCTTGAAGCTAGCTCCAATGGAGGTGCTTGCTTAGGTAGAAGATGATGAAGATGAAAGGTTTGGGAGAGGTGTATGCTTTCCAAATTCTCGAGTAAGCTTTCTCAATCCAACTCTACAATATTTTTAAGTAAAAAGGTTTCCTTTGAATGAAGTAATCTCATCAGATTATCCCACATTGAGATTTTAGACATTGAGGAGGGGCTAATTACAAGGTTAGTCTCTCAATTCTCACTACATTATAGTTTTGCCCTCCAACTTACAATTTCTTCAATTTAGTCACTATATAGGTTTCAATATTATTCGATAAAGTCCAGTGATTACATACTAGCTCAATTAGAATCCGATATTAATAATTAACTAGCCAATTTTATATTTAGACTTTATCAATACGCAATTTCTGATCACCGGAACCTAATTCCGACTAGACCAGATTTTGGGGTGTTACAACTCTCCCCTTAAGAAAAACTCGTCCTCGAATTTTTACCTGAACCGAAGAGATGTGGATATTTTTGTTTCATGGTCTCTTCAGGTTCCCAAGTGGCTTCCTCAATGGTGTGGCTCCTCCATAGCGCTTTAACCAATGGTACAGTTATGTTGCGAAGCCTCTTGACTTTTCTTGCTAGAATTTGAACTGGTTCCTCCTTGTAGGATATATTTGGTCGAAGTTCTACAGACTCAGGTTCCACAATGTGCGAAGGATCGGAATGATACTTCTGAAGCATCGATACGTGAAAAACATCATGGATCTTACCCAATTCTGTGGGTAACAATAGCCGATATGCCACGGGGCCAACTCTTTCAATAACTTCAAAGGGTCCAATGAATCGGGGACTCAATTTTCCCTTCTTGCCAAACCTCAAAACCTTTTTCCATGGTGATACTTTAAGGAAAACCTTTTCACCAACTTCGTACTCAATGTCTCTTCTCTTGAGATCAGCATAAGCCTTTTTTCGATCAAAGGTAGCCTTTACACGATCATGGATAATGGTGACCCACTCTTCAGTCTCTCGAAGCAAGTCAGAGCCCAACATCTTGCCCTCGCCAAGCTCCGACCAACACAATGGAGTTCTACATCGCCTACCATACAATGCTTCATACGGGGCCATTTGGATTGATGCTTGGTAACTATTATTATAGGCAAATTCGACAAGGGGCAGAGATTTCTCCCAAGTTCCACCAAAGTCAATAATGCATGCCGAAGCATGTCTTCCAAGATCCGTATAAGAAGGTTCAATAACAATGCAAGTTTCTAAGATTTCAATGGACAAATTTTTTGATGATTTACCTGGATTACCCTTTCTGACTGGCCATCAGATTGAGGGTGAAAGGTTGTGCTAAGATTAACTCTGGTGCCTAGAGCTCCTTGTAGGGTTCTCCAAAACCGAGACACAAATTGGGGATCTCGATTGGAGATAATAGACTTAGGTACTCCGTGAAGTCGTATTACTTCCTTGATATACAAGTCAGCTAGTTTAGGGAGACTGTAGTCCATTCTGACCGGTATGAAATGGACTGACTCGTGAAACGGTCTACAATGACCCATATAGCAAATTGCTTCACGGGAGTTAACGGTAGACCACTAAACAAATCCATAGTGATATTTTCCCATTTTCATTTCGGTGGATCAATAAACCGCAATAGCCCAATAGGAGCACAATGTTCTACCTTAACACGTTGGCACGTGAGGCATTTGGAAATAAAATCAACTATGGCCTGCTTCATGCCCAGCCACCAATAAAGTTCACGTAGGTCCTTATACATCTTTATAGACCCGGGGTGAATAGAAAAAGAACTCGAGTGAGCTTCAGAGAGAATATCGGTGCGAAGAGATTCATCATTAGGCATACAGACTCGGTCATGAAAACACAAGAGTCCTTCGGAATTAATTTTGAAGTCGGGGTTTTCCGATAGCTTAGAGACAATGGATTGAAGCTCAGGATCTTGCTCTTGCAAATCCTTGATTCGTGAAACGATGGTAGACTGAACTTGAAGTTCAGCTACAAGGCAATGATGCTTCCAAAGTCAGAAGTGAGCGTTAATTGCTCGAGGGGCTATAATATAGCAATGTTACAATAAGTTAACGTACTATACAATACGTATGACTCCAAATTTATTGTCAATGCTTACCAGGCAAAGGTTTGTGGCTGAGTGCATCAACTACAATGTTGGCCTTGCCCGGGTGGTAATCAATAACAAGATCGTAATCTTTAAGAAGTTCTATCCATCTCTGTTGCCGAAGGTTCAACTCTTTTTGAGTCAACAGATACTTAAGGCTCTTATGGTAGGTGAAGAGATAACATTTTTATCCGTTGAGGTAATGTCTCCATATTTTCAATGCAAAGACAACTGCAGCTAATTCAAGGTCGTGGTGGGGTTATTCATCTCGTGCGACTTAAGTTGTCTCGAAGCATAAGTGATGACTTTGCCTTCTTGCATCAATACACATCCTAACCCAAGATGCGATGCATCACTATAAACTGTGTAGTCCTTTCTGAACTCGGGTTGGGTTAGGACAGGTGCATTGATCAATACTTGTTTCAACTGGTCGAAACTTCGTTGTTGAACCTCGGTCCAAACAAAAGGAGCTTCTTTCCTCAATAACTTGGTTAAAGGAGCGGCTATCATAGAAAATCCTTTTACAAATCTACGATAATAGCCAGCAAGCCCAAGGAAGCTTCTGACTTCACTAATCTTCTTCGGTGGATGCCATTCTACAATAGCTTAGATTTTCTTTGGGTCCACTTGAATACTCGAAGCCGACACGATATGTCCCAGAAAAGCAACTTCGGTGAGCCAAAAATCACACTTAGAGAACTTCGCGTACAACTGCTTCTCTCTCAAAGTCTGAAGCACAATACGAAGATGATCTTGGTGCTTTGCTTCATTCTTGGAATAGACCAATATATCGTCTATAAACACAACTATGAATTTATCAAGGTAAGGTCTAAAAACCCGATTCAGCAAATCCATGAAGGCCGCCGGTGCATTGGTTAACCCAAAGGGCATCACCAAGAATTCGTAGTGTCCATATCTTGTACGGAAAGTAGTCTTTGGTACATCACACTCCTTAACTCTCATTTTATAATAGCCCGACCTTAAATCGATCTTGGAAAACACAGAGGCATCTTTTAGTTGATCGAACATGTCATCTATTCTAGGCAATGGATATTTATTCTTGATGGTTACTTTATTCAATTGTCGGTAGTCAATACACAATCGCATAGAACCATCTTTCTTCTTAACAAAGATAACCGGAGATCCTCAGGGTGAAGAGCTCGGTTGAATGAAACCTTTGTTAAATAAGTCTTGAATCTGAGTCTTTAATTCTTTTAATTCCACAGCTGCCATACGATATGGTGCAATGGAAACTAGAGCAGTCCCAGGTTGCACTTCGATGCCAAACTCCACTTCACGGGTTGTGGGCAATCCCGGAAGCTCGTCAGGGAAGACATCAGGAAATTCACATATAGTTTCAATGTCTTGTAGTTTTGATTCACCCTTGGTTTCAAATGTGAAAGCATACAATGACAGATTCTTTGCGTTCATCAGTACAACACCTTCCTTACCCAAACCTCAAAGGTACAATTTCCTTTTACAACAATCTACCCAGGCTTGATGCTCACTAGGCCAATCTAAGCCTAGGATGACATCGAATTCATAGATCGATAAAGCCAACAAATTGGCTGGAAAAGGAATCCCTTGGATCACTAAGGGGCAGTTCTTACACACTACCCTTACGGTGACTCAATCTCTTAGGGGATTGGTTACAGAAATTCTCTATGTTATTGGTTCGGAAGACATATTATACTTCTTAACTACAATGGTACTTTTAAAAAGAATGGGTAGAACCGGGGTCAATCAATGCATATAAAGAATGTGAATATAGCTCAATGGTACTTGCAATGACATCAGATCCATCATCTTCTTCTCTGCTCCTCACATGACACATTTGGGCAGAAGCTTTTGAATCTTGCTTACCAAAGAGTTTCCCTGGACCACTCGATCGTCCAAATGTTCCTGATGATCCTTGCTTCGATCCTTTACCTCGAAAGGATTGAACAGGAGAAGCAGTAGTAGTCGGTGTGACAATAGATTTGGTTACATTCGAAGGGCAGTCACGAATAAAATGACCCTGCTCACCACCGTAGTAACAGGCTCCAGTCTGCTTACGTCATTGACTCGTTGGGTGCTTGTTCTGACAATAATTGCAAAGTGGATGGTGGTTGCCTCAGTTTGAACCTCCAGTACTATCAACGAGCGTTGCTTTAGCAAAAGACTGCGTCACAGACTGAGGTTTATCAATGTTTCCAGAACGGGAGGGCTGTGAATAGATATTTTATTTTGGGACCTTAATATCTCCATTTCTTGTTCTATCTCGGAGGTCGAGAATCATCCCTGAAATTCTTCTCAGAATTTCCAGACCTACCAGCTCGTTGAGCTCTCTGTGCAGCTTCGGTGACCTTAACTCGATTCACAAGGTGTTGAAAATCATAAATGCTAAGTGCAATATACATATGGTGTAGTTCATCGTTGAGCCATGCAATGGACATCCGACACTTTTCTTCCCCCTTCTTTATATATTCTGCACCATATCTACAGTACTTGCAGAAATCATGTATGTACTGTTCGATCGATCGTCCACCTTGTTTGAGGTGAAAGAAGACGCTTCATCTTTCAACAAGGTAAAATTCACTGATATATTTCTTGCGAAATTTTTTAAGGAAGAACTTCCAAGTCACCGTATCTTCAGAAACTATCAAAATGGTAGTTTCCCACCAATGAAGTGCCTCATCGACCATCAAAGCGATGGCACACTCAAGCTTATGCTCATCTGAGCACTGAAGTTGCTTATTCAGAATTCGCAAGGTATTATCCAACCAGTATTCGGCAACTTCAGGGTTTTCGTCATCTTGTTCAGTGAAAATATAAGCTCGATACTGTAAGAGCTTATCAATAGGTGCTCGAGTGTATTGAACGACATGGGCGATAGGTTGCACAACTTGTTTGGCCCTCATAGCAGTCATAAACTGCCTGAACATGTCGGCCATGTTCTTGTAACACTCAGCCTTAGCGGTAGGCGCTACAGGCTCAGTACCCTGAACATGAGGGTCCTGCGGTTGCGGTGGGTTCTGAGGATTTCCTCTTCTAATCTCCTTGCCATGCATCAAGGAGCCTGTAGCAAGCTCGTCTATGTGAGCTTCATTAGTCTCAGACATATCTATATGAAAGATCAGATTAGTCAACAAGTCACAATATACACAATATATAACTCTTAGGTGGCAAAGTAACACAATAACAATGCAACAAGCTTCGGTTTAGTCCTAGAATCGACGGAACTCTAGCTCTGATACCACAAATGTAACACCCCCTTCCCGTTCTGGTCGAGAACTGGGTCGAAAGGTGAAACTGATGATTAATACAGAAATTGGTACAGTAAAATTTCATTTCGTTATTAACATTTTCAACAATATCATACAACGAATCATTACTACCATGTATCTTAGTCCATACGAAACAATAATAAATCAATTAGGGATAAATATTAACTATCACAAGTTTTAGGGATCAATCTATAAATTCGATAATTTAGGGGGTCCTTCAATGCAATTGATTACACTAGATTGAAATTCATTACAATATTAACATGTCTTTAAAATTTCATACAATTTGGGGCTTATTCAATTTAATCTTTCAATATTCAGTGACTAAATTGTGAACCTTGCAAACTGTTTAATATGCCTTTAACTAACTTAACTAGCCCCGTATCAAAACACCCTAGGGCTGTTTTGAAACGGGTGGACAATGGTCAACCTTTGTTGACTTTAATTTTTAGACCGTATCGATACGAGCATGCCCTGTATCGAAATGGGTTGACTCCCTTTGACTTTGACCCGTTTCGATACGCTATAAACTCGTATCGAAACGATTCCTCAGGTTCTATTATGCTTACCCGTATCGAAACGCCATCCCTGTTCCGATATGGCCTGACCTATAATGACAGATTTTTGCTGGTATTTATTCAATTTAACTTATCGAACGATGTCCGAATGCAACGAAACTTCACGCACAACATTTCAATAGTATAAACTACTAGCATGCCAAGTTTCATGACTATACGAATACATTTACCATGTTTTGACCATTATGAGCCAAGTATGCACTTTTTAACTACTTTAAGCCAAACAAAAGAGCCATTTAGGGCCATCAACCAAATTTTAACATAGGCATCACACAAACATAAATAGGCATAAACAACTAGTTCCACTACTTTGCCACCTTCCTAGGAGTTCATAAGTCAAAACACATTACTTTAGGGCTTGTAGTGACTTGTCTTGCCTTGAAAATCTGATCCTTCTACGCACGATCTTTCATCCTGAAATGCATGAGATGAGACACGTTAGGCATACATTGCCTAGTGAGGTAGTCATAAACATTATGAACATTGATGTAACAAGTATCAATATACATGCTCCCATGCTTATCAATATCAATCCTATGCATCAAAAACAATGTTTAACATATTTATTTCATCATTAATCCTTAGATTGAATCAAGATAGTGGATACGCGAATTCTTACGCCTTGCCAAGTCAATGAATAGTCTAGTTCCTCCGCCTCGCCAATAAGACCAATAACAATACACATCCCCCCGTCTCGCCAAATCAATATAGGTCGTAGTCTTAGGACCGTAGTCCACTCGTACACTGAGCTCATGAATTCTATGGCATGCCAATTGTATCCAATCTCTATTCAAATCCAAGGTTTCAATGTTCATTTCCATATTCAATAATCAATGAGAATTCCAATGACCAATGATCTCAATATTATCAATGACAAACATATCTCATTATCAATGTTTCATGGTCCAATATCAATATCAATATCCGATGATTTCTTACAATGTTTCGATGAAAATAACTATATCAATGGCAATACACAATGACAATACTAATAACTATGTCCAATATTCAATAACAAAACTTACTGACACTTACCAAAGTGTCCGATTAACACTCCAATGCAATTTCTTCAATGACAATATTAGTAATATGGTCGAAAACAACAATAAAAGATTCGAGAAGGCTTTTCGCCTAGTCCCGCGACTCTGACTACACTCACCTTGACAATCCGAAGCTTTCAAGGCTCTCGGATGATAATCCCCTTGTTTCTAACTTTGGATGGAGACGATGGAAGCTCTTTATCAACTTCTTGAGCTAGGAAATCAAAAGGAGACTATTAGGATAGATATTACGATATCAAAAATCAATATAACAACATCAAAATCGATATTCAATTCAATATAGATGACAATGATGAGATATCAATGGATAGTCAAAACCTTAGTTCAAGATTAAGCTTGATATACCCATGGAATCCATTAACCGATTGAGGTATATAGCTTACTCGATCGATAGTAACAATTTGATAGCAATGGATTGAAGAAAAACGAAGCTTGAAGCTAGCTCCAATGGAGGTGCTTGCTTAGGTAGAAGATGATGAAGATGAAAGGTTTGGGAGAGGTGTATGCTTTCCAAATTCTCGAGTAAGCTTTCTCAATCCAACTCTACAATATTTTAAGTAAAAAGGTTTCCTTTGAATGAAGTAATCTAATCAGATTATCCCACATTGGGATTTTAGACATTGAGGAGGGGCTAATTGCAAGGTTAGTCTCTCAATCCTCACTACATTATAGTTTTGCCCTCCAACTTACAATTTCTTCAATTTAGTCACTATATAGGTTTCAATATTATTCGATAAAGTCCAGTGACCACACAGTAGCTCAATTAGAATCCGATATCAATAATTAACTAGCCAATTCTATATTTAGACTTTATCAATACGCAATTTCTTCACCGAAACCCAATTCCAACTAGACCGGATTTTGGGGTGTTACAAGAAGTGTCTGTTAAAACATATGAGACTGCTGGTCATATTTTGTTATCATGTTTTGTTATCTAATGACATTTGAAGATTGATTTAGGGCTTGAGACCAAGTTATTTTATTCTGTTATTATTGTCTCTAGGTTCATTTCAAAATATAACGGTTTCTATGATGTATCAGCTTAACTTATATTTTGTTATTACATTATCTATATGCTGATTCAACAGTACTTTTAATTGTTATTACATTTACACTTGTATAAGTTATTCTTAAATATAACTAACTAAGTATGAGTAACTTACGCTGGTATAAATTCTCTTGAACTACAGCTAACTAACTAAATATGACTAACTTACGTCGGTGTAAATTTTACTGAACTACAACTAACTAAATATGACTAACCTACATCAGTGTAAGTTCTACTAAACTACAGCTAACTAAATATGACTAACTTACACCGGTGTAAGTTTTATTGAACAACAGCTAACTAAACATGACTAACTTACACCAGTGTAAGTTGTAATAAACTACAACTAACTAACTAACTAACTATTTGCGATAAACAACATAAATTCACTTTCAAAATTACATTAACCATTTAAGTTCATCTTAATAATTCATACATCCATCATAACCATTTTAGTTCATCCTAAAAATACATTTCTTAGTACATGCTGCAAATCTTTTCTTCAATTACAATTTTCCTAAGCATTACTCATAAAGTAAATTACAGCAACAAACAAGAAAAAAGAAGAAGCCAATCTTATACAAGAAAGGCTTCAAATTTTACATTCCTCAATTTCTTTTTCAATTCTAATACTTTTGAAGAATTTATGTCTTCCTCAAAACCACGACAATTTTTTTTTTTTGCATTTCATCAATACTTCACAAATCTCAAGTTCTCGATTCTCCCTAAAAGCGTGTTATTTTCACTAATGACCTTAAGAAGTAAATTATTTTCATATTAGTCTCCATATTTGTCATCAACCCAACGAAAAAATTGCACCCATCTTTCTGCGCAAACGTCAAACAGATCTTTGTCTAAAAATATTTTGCAAAAATGTAACAAAATCATTTATCTCAAACCACTTTAGGCAACCAAAGAATTTTTGTCATTTCGTTAGTTCTTTCTTCGAAGTTAAGATTTCAACCTTATGCCTACAATCGCAACAAAATTTTCCTTTAGAGTGGCATCCTTTTTAAGTTTAAAGAATACGAGTGTAATCACTATATTTGTCCGAGCCTTAAACTCACTTTAGTTTATGTTAATGTTCGGCTTAATAAAATGGGCTTTTTGTTATTATTAAAAAAAGAAAAAGAAAAAAAGTAAAAAGTAAAAAAACTAAATATTATAAATATTATTATGCGTGTTTCATTACTATTATTAGTGTCATTACTACCTACATATTATGTCATGTGTATATTATTAGTTATATATGTTAATATTATAAGTATTATTAATTGTTATTACCATTATTAGTATTATTTATTAGTTTTTATTATTATTATCACTATTAATATTATTAGTATTTATTAACTATTATTATTATTATTATTATTATTATTAAATAAACAATTGAAGTTAATACAAACCTAATTTTATTAAGTGTCCATTTACAAATCAGCCCAGAATCAATACAAAGCCTAAAAAAATAATAATACACAAATATATTACAAGGCCCGTTTTGGGCCCGAGCAGGAATTTATTAACAAAACCCTAACTCTTCTTTCTTTTTCTTATGCAGCCGCCGCCAACATTGTAAGTCGTTGGATCCGATTCCGGATCAACGGCCTAGATCATTTCCGGAAGGTAAACCCTAGCAAGCTCTCTCTCATTTTATGCACCGCACGGGTCCATCACCATCGGATCATCCATCATCCAAGGGCTCAGATCGCTCCTAAGTGAAACCCTAGAGAAGCCTTCACTCGATCTCACACCGCAAGCCCACTACCGTCAGATCGAGATACAATCTAACAGTTCGAATCCAGTCTCGGAACAAAACCCTAGCTGTCCTTTGGAGTGCCGCGCCGCATCAATCCTAGCCGTAGATCTAGGACGCATCGAACGATTGTGATCGCACCTCGAGCGAGAGCAGTACACGTACGCCCTTTCGCATGCCTCACGCGAACATGCAAAGATAGCAAGTCTGACCCCTCTGCTCCCGTTACGCGCCCACGTGTTTGCCACCTCCACGCCATCTGCCGCCTCCAGTCGCGTCTCCTCCCATTTCCGGTAGAGTCGAAATGCAACAGAGAAAAGAGCAGAGCATCAGAGACCCCAAAATAGCAAAAAGAACAAAAAACAAAAGCCATAAACGCAAAAGGTCAACCAGACAAAAAAAAAGAGAGGCAAATCAGAGAGAAAGAGTCATGTAATCTTTATTTTTGTTTTACTTCGATGTAACTTCGATATAAAAGAAAAATCGAAAACCGATTGTAAACCCTAGAGAGAAAAGAGGGATTTCACAGGAATCAATAGAAAGCAAAAGAAAAACAAAAAAATTCAGAGGTATCTTTACTCTCCCAGTTTTGCATGCATCAAAAATTCAAAAAACAAAGTTTAGGGTTTCGGGCTTTTACCCTTTCCACGTCGGTTCTCCTTCGGTCATCGAGAAGCCGGCATACCTCGCTAAGGCATGAAATGGTGAGATGACGGTGGTAAATCGAAGGGGTTAGGTTTTTTTTCAAACACAAAAGAACAACAAAAAAAATATTTTAGTGTCACTGCTCTGAGATTTCAATGAAAAAAAATGAGGTTTTTTTGGTTTTTAGCTTTCGGGTTGAGGGTAACAAAGGTTCTTTTTTCTCTTTGGTTTCGATCTATGGTTACCGGCGTCGTTTGACGATGACCGGAGCGGTGACCGCTTCGAAAAACCCTAATCGAAGGTTAAGAGGGAAGGATTTTGGAGACTGGTTTATTTTGGGTTTTGAATGAAAATCGCCAAAAGATGTATTTTGGATTCGAAAGAGGTATTTATGTTGTTTTACCGTTTTAAAAATGGTCCATTTACCGACTCAGCCCTTCCGCGTTTTCAAAATATTCTCTAAAGGGTTTCCGTTTTTCTAAAATGTGCACCTGGTCCTTCAAGTTTTCTTCAACCTTTTAATTTCGCCCTTTATCGAAGTTGTTTCATTTTTTCTTCAAAAATGGTTTTATCGCCATTTAGTCCTTCGCTTTTTTATGCACGCGCACACACACACATATATATATTACGCATTTTTTATGTGGATATAAATATAATATGATTTCATATAGTTATATACATATTATATAGTTTTTACACTTATAATTTTCGTATGGTTATAACTATATATATATATATTATATAATTTTGCATGTAATTATACATATATTATATAGTTTTCACATAGTCCTATATTTACGCGCATATATATATATATATATATATATATATATATATATATATATATATATATATATATATTATGTAGTTGTTATGTACATATGTTTTGAACACTTATGTATATGTATATATATGTATATATTATATAGTTTTATCATGACATACATATTATTCATTTGGTTACTTTACTTATTTTATCTTTAGAAACCGCATATAGTACACACATTTGTTTTATTTTCGTGTATCACGCCTTTATTTATACGATATGCCTCGCCTCTGTATTTTATTTATATACTTTTTTTGCATGTTTATATACTTTGTTGTTTTCATTCCATGTATTTTTGCGGATATATTTATATTTTCATGCTATATTAATTTATTCTTATGTGCCATGTTAAGTTGCATTTGGAATATAAAATATCATGTGACGTCCTTTTATTCAGGAATGAACGAGGCCAGTACCAGTCGTAATGGTGGTGGTTCAGACGTTCCTTTTCAAATATTAGGGATTTTGAAATTTACTCAGTTTTATAACCAAACTCCGATTTAATTTGTCACTTTAATTCGCAAAGTTTGATATTAATTAAGCGGTAAGGATCGTGGTACCAATTTTGGGCATGACGGGGGTGCTCACCCTTCCCCGCGTGTAACTGACTTCCGAACCCTTTCGAATCTCTGGTTTTGTTTTTCGGTGTCCGGTCTACCCTTTGAAATGGCCGGTGGTGACTCCAATTTTAATCGATTTTCTTAAAAAAATTCTTTTTGAATTAAAACCTGGTTCTTCTAAGTGACACCGAAGTAAAAGGGGTCTCGATACCTCGATTGTTTTAAAAAAAATGACGATACAACATGGCGACTCCGCTGGGGATAAAATTTTTGTTTTTTTAAAAAAACAAAAAGTGAGTCAAGCAAAAAAATCATTACCGCTTAATTAATATCAGAAGTTACGAATTAAAGTGATAAATTCAATAGGTATTTGTTTATAAAAGTGAGTTTATTTCAAACGCATTTAAAATTAGACATATAAACTCGTTTGTCTAAGTGGGGGGGGGGGGGGGGGGGGAACGCTAGTGCCTTCGTGGGGATATTGTTCCTCCGTATGGGCCTAGTAAGTACCTTCGGGGGCTCAAATACCCTATATCTTTGAGGGAATATCATTTCTCTGTACGAATATAGCTAAAGGGTCCCCTCGAATTGAACTCGATTAAAATGAGCCTATAATGGGTGATGACCAGGGGCCTTGCTACCCTTATAAGGGGACAACAAGGACAATTCGAGTACCTCCTAGAACCAAAACTTCATGTAGCGAACTTGAAAGTCTACCCCTTTAGAGCCATGCAGATAACCTAGGTGAACTAGACGAGATAAACATGGTTGCTTGTTTTGTGCTTGTATCTTATTAATCATGTCTATGAAGCACTAACTCATTTCTTTTAGCTTTTTGCATTTATTTTGCATACATACCATGACATAATGGTGTTGAGTCAAGGTGGTTTTACCCAATTAAAGGGCTTTCATTATGGACGAGAGGTTGCTAAAAAAGGATGTCAATTTGCAAATCAGACATGAGTTAGAGATGAATCAGAAGGGTCAAGGGGACAGCTTACCAAGCGGACGCATAGTGTCAGGCCATACCTACAGGTGATCTAATTCCCACCGTTGAGGAATACGAAGATTTTCTTCGTCATAAGGAGGTCAAACGAGATTGGATCCACTCAAAATGACTTAAGTCACAAAACTACCCAGTCAAGCTCAAAGAGGTGGTCAGGACGAGCAAGGATTGAGCTAAGGGATCGATTCAGCTTCGGGGAGATAGTTTGGCTTTTTCATCCGGGACTTGAAACCGACACACCCCGATGAATTCTAGATAGTTGAAGAAGAAAGCAAATCCAGCCTCAACAGTTTTGGCAAAAACCTTTATTGTCTCGAACGCAATTCGGAGACACAAGGGGCATCTGCGGGAAATTGCTATGACTACCTTGCAACAAGGAACCTCTTCTATGTCTAAATGAAAGTTGGCCTAAGGAGAGTCACCTATACGAACAACACCTTTATTCGCATACGCATTTGCACACATTTTATTGCATTATGCGTTTCGTACTTCATTTCATAACATAATCACTCACAACATTAAATTTCTAATCATACATTCATTACATCATACCCATTGCTAATTGGGCATTAAAATTTTAGTTTAAATCCATGATGCATTCATCACATCATGCTCATTGCTAATCGGGGAAAATTCTCGCCTAAGTGAAAAGGGAATGACTTCAAGCCAACGCAACTCTAAAGGCATGAACAGATTAAGCTCGAACAGCTTCAAGGACACTTAGTTCATAATCAAAGGGAGTTAATATTGTATGCAAAAATCCAATTCTCATGATTAGTGAAAACTGATTGTACCCAGGGGAATGATACAGCTAGCCCGGGGCAAACGGGTACCGGTAAAGGCAATTCAAATCCGTTAATCCCTGTGCATTTGGGAAAAATGCAAGTCTCAATTCATGGATAATTCGAATGTCCATCGAAAAATCCATTTTCATGAATGGTCAAAGGGAAATAAATCCTTTGGAAAAATCCATCATCACAATTGGTGTAAACTGATTGTACCCAGGGGAATGGTACGACTAGCCCGGAGCAAACGACTACCGATAAAGGCAATTCAAATCCATTAATCCTTGTGCATTTGGGAAAAATGCAAAAGAAACAAGCTAAGCTATGGATTTTTGGTTATTTTCCATTTTGAAAACATTTGTTGCATTCTTTGATTCTTTAAACATTTCATTCTTATGAATTCTTTATTGTTTTCTAAATACACATGTATATACTGTTTTGTAGAAATACACTTTAATTCAATTCAAAAAGATTTTTTTTCCAAAAAACCGAATGTTGAGGACATTACAAATGGAAACACTATTTGTTCTACTCAAGCCAAGGGAGGAATGACAATGAGTGATTGGAAGTAATGGGACACTCCCATTGAATGAATTCTCCTCTCAAGTATTGTCGTCTAAGATCCTTGAATGAAGCGATAACCCGAAATCATCTACCACCTGAAGACTATTTTGATATCCAAGTATGGGAGGACATTTGGACCCAAGCCAAGGATCACCTCCACACTAGGGGGCAAGAGAATGAAAGTGTGTGGACAAGTGAGCAACTTTCAGTCTTAACCATGCTATGAAGATGAAAAAGTGTAATAAAGGAGACACTTGGTCTAATCTTTACCAAGAAAGACATACAAAAGAAGACAAAAGGAAAGTCCGTGCTCAAGGAAGCCGACCCAAGCCAAGATCAAAGTCACCAATACGTGAGCCCAGATCGACAAAAAGGCTATAAGAACTCTTCATCCAAATACAACGAAAGGAAAGTTTACGCTCAAAGAGCCAACGTAAACCAAGTTGAAAATTATCAAAGTTGAAACCAAAAGTGAAAGCGCTAAATCAAAAAGCGCGAGCTATGGGAATTCTTCATCCAATTGGATCTCTACTTAGATGAATCAGAAATACGCACGAACACAATGTAAAGATGCAAGTCGATCTGAAACTACACTTAATGAAAGGCGAACACCAAAAAAATAAACAATCTAAAGCGATCCGAGCATATCCACATCAGTCAGTACTTGATAATCCTTAATTCGATGCCTATGCCCACTTTCTGTCACAACCACAGGCTGTAGCCTTCATTTCAAGACCTACAAGACCACTCTGACCATACACGAATGGATGAATTTGTCTTCAGAATACATCTCGCCTATCGGAGTTAACCTTTCTTCAAGGATTGCCACACTTCTAATGCTTGATCGAGATCAAAAATGAGGGAAGGATGGGGCACAGTGAGTTAGTGAGTCAAAGAGAGTCACCCTCAAATTGGGTAGAAACTAGGTATGGGAGTCTCTCCTCTCGGAAGCTTGATAGCCTAGAAAGGTTTTCACATGTATGCCCTTTACAACATTCGTGACTTTTCGAACAAAAAATGCCATTTGAGTCAATACTTTTTCAAAAGAACGCAACTAGATTTTCATAAATATCACTTGTCATGATTTTTCAAAATGTATATGTGTACATAATACAATTACTTTTCCAACAAGCATCTCACACTCTATATCAATACAAAAGATTTCTCTACATTTCTTTACAAAGAATTTCAAAGTACAGGACCAACAGCAAGCGTGCCAACCAATTACACAAAAGATAATTTTGACTAAGGAAAGCATACAAGAGTTGACCTCCCCTAGAGAGGTGACATTTCATAAGAAGATGGTCGAGCCCATGAAAAGTTGGGGGCATCATCATACAAGACGACACTAATCATTTGATCAGTTTACAAGACGAAAAAAAAACAAGACCAAGCTGTCAATATAGCTAGAAGGTCACGGGGCATCCTTTTAAAGTCAACAGGGCCAATTGCATTACATGACATTCATATCAACATCAGTGCACACATCATGCACTCACATAAAACATCAACATCATACATCAAGTTAGATGCACCCAAACTAAGCGCATATACCTCATTCATACATGAAGCAAACAGGTCAAAGACGACAACAAATTGGCAAAGGAAAGTCATATCAACAGAGAAGTTGAACCCACAAAGACGGAAAACTACAATATCAACTCTTATTTGTTTTATTTCAGGTCAATAAAATGGGTATTGTTCTGCCGTTGATGGTAGCAGATCTTTTTCTTCTAATATTGTTATGCTGATGATGGTGTAGCAGATCTTCTCCCTCCAGATTTCGTCCTACCGTGGTGGTAGCGGGCCTCTTCTTTTTTGGATCTTTTTATGCCGTTGATGGTAGCGAATCCCCTTCTCTTTAGGTTTTGTCTTACCGTTGATGGTGTAGCGAACCTTTGATCATGCCTCTTTGTCGAAGTCGTAGCTTGATCAACCCTTTTATTTTGAACTTGTCTTGTCGTTGATGGCGTAGCGGATCTTCGGTCATACCTCTTCGTCAGAGTCGTATCTTGACTACCCCTTCTCTTCAGGTTTTGTCTTACCGTTGATGGTGTAGCAGACCTTTGATCATGCCTCTTCGTCGGAGTCATAGCTTGATCAACCCTTCTATTTGGATCTTGTCTTGCCGTTGATGGCATAGCGGATCTTCAGTCATGCCTCTTCGTCGGAGTCATAGCTTGACCACCCCTTCTCTTCAGGTTTTGTCTTACCGTTAATGGTGTAGCAGACCTTTGATCATGCCTCTTCATCAAAGTCGTAGCTTGATCACCACTAACTCACCAGATCATGCCTCTTCATCAAAGTCGTAGCTTGATCACCACTAACTCACCAGATCATGCCTCTTCATCAAAGTCGTAGCTTGATCTCCACTAACTCCTTTGGATCATGCCTCTTCATCAAAGTCGTAGCTGGATCTCCACTACTCCTTTGGATCATGTCTTTTCATCAAAGTCGTAGCTTGATCTCCACTACTTCTTCGGATCATGCATCTTCATCAAAGTCGTAGCTTGATCTCCACTAACTCCTTCGGATCATGCCTCTTCATCAAAGTCGTATCTTGATCTCCGCTACTCATTCGGATCATGTCTCTTCAGCAAAGTCGTAGCTTGATCTCCACTACTCCTTCGGATCATGCCTCTTCATCAAAGTTGTAGCTTGATCTCCACTAACTCCTTCGTATCATGCCTCTTCATCAGAGTTGTAGCATGATCGCAATCTAACCACCGGATCATGTCTCTTCGTCAGAGTCGTAGCCTGATCCAGTCTAATCTCTTAATCTTGTCTCGTCATCGGTGGCGTAGCGGATCACCCACATCCAACATGTAAGTAGGAAAAAATTAGTGTTTATGGTCTTTGCTTTATTCTTGTTCCACAAGTATAAGCAAAAAGGGACAACTGTAATCACTAATTTTGTCTGGGCCTTAAACTCACTTTAGTTTATGTTAATGTTGGGCTTAATAAAATTAGCTTTTTGTTATTATTTAAAAAAGTAAAAAACCTAAATATTATAAATATTATTATGTGTGTGTCATTACTATTATTAGTGTCATTACTACCTACATATTATGTCATTTGTATATTATTAGTTATATATGTTAATATTATAAGTATTATTAATTGTTCTTACCATTATTAGTATTATTTATTAGTATTTATTATTATTATTATCACTATTAGTTAGACCTGGCAAACTTTACCCGAGACCCGAACTGAAACCGAAAATCAACCCAAAATTGAATAGAAATCTGATCCGAAACCTGAAATAAACCGAACCGAAACTAAACCGAATTTAGTTGAACCGAATGGACCCGAACCGAATAGACCCGAACCGAATAGACCCAAACCGAATAGACCCGAACCGAATAGACCCAAACCGAATGGACCCGATTAATAGAAATGAAGAAAGATAAAATATGAACAACCGCACAAGTCACTAAAAATTTCAAATATATTGACTTTGTAAAGTCGTATATATGGTGTAAAAATTTGACCAACCTAAAAATTTGATTAAAATCGTCTGATCTCTCATTGACCCAAAATAAAATCGAACCGAACCGAAAATCAACCGACCCGAAATGACTTGAAACACAATAAACCCGAACTAAAACCGAACCGAACCGAAACCGAATCTGAACCGAAAATATCATACCCAAAAACAGAAACCGAAATGACCCGAACTGATTGACCCGTTTGCCACCTTCACTATTAGTGTAACCCCATAAACTCGTCCCAGAAGAAACAGGTCGAATCTAGGAAGCTAGGTTTGAAAATTTTCCCCTCAAGTTATAATTCTTAGGTTAAGATATTTTAATATTGCAAAATATCAAAAGTAGATAAACTTAAAAATATTTCATTTATCATAAACCGGAGTCGTATAATATTATTCTGATAACTTGATTAAATAACCAAAAATAACCTTACAATACATGCATCGAATAAAACCCAAATTATAAACAATCCCAATATCTAAATTAAATAAAATCCCATAACATGCTAAATCAGAGTCTGAAATAATCAAAAGAGTGTCCATACTGATTTATAAAAATATATGAGTAAAATGCGAGAAGCTTCAAGTACCGAGTCGCCTAAAAAGTTTGAGGATATCTAAAATAAAAAACTATGAGGGTGTAAGCTAAAGAGCTTAGTGTGTCTCTAAAGTGTAAGCAATCACAAGCAAAATATTATTTTGTTTTTCTGATAAAATATTTGAAAACACATTAAATCTGAATCATAATGATATGTTCGATGCTCATGAAAACTCAATATCTAATCTTTGATGCACTGTCCGAAGAGTAAGGTTCCCCTGAACCTACTCTCTCCATTGTCACCATCTGAAGTGGAACTCAGCCTGAAAGGTGGAACCACTGATCCAAAGCGGAATTCAACCCGAAGGATAAAACCACTGAACTTCCCCGAACAAATCCCAATCCATGTACACTCAATGATATGAGGCTGATTTTAAAATCAGATTTCATCCGAAACATGAATTGTTAAAAATTCAAGTTGCATAAATCTGTAAATCCAAAGTTTCATATTTTTGGAAATCTGATATCTCATAATTGATAAATCCGATTTTTAGTTAAAACCCAATCGATATGTTATGCATGATATCGGAAACCTTTCATCAATCACAACGAAATAATGCACACAAATTGAATAAAGACATTTATTTAAAGCACCAAAGAAAAACATAAATTTATAGCACAAGAAGAGACACACCTTTAAGCAACATAAGCTCTAATGCTGAGAAAAGCGTGTCTCACACTCAAATCTAGTTGAATCAGGACCTACGAGGTATGAATACTATATTAGAACTAATATTAACACTATGTCACCAACTAAGAACATAAAAAACTAAATCAAAAGCTTACTCACGAAAAGGTCTCAAAGAACGTGCATAGTCAAACTGAACAGAATGCAGTAACTCGTCGGCCTTAGAGTCGATACCTGAACACGAGAATAACTCGAGTCAATCCGATATTCAATTTATCTGAAATTACTAAACACAATTAATTGTAAAATGCAAAACGGAGCATTCGTGTTCAAATTAGACAAAACGAGCAGTGAATTCGAATTCAAGACGTCGAAAAAGGTCAAGAAGAGCAATGTCCAAAAAAGTCAACTCTTGGTCAACTCTAGTTAAAGTCAACTAGTCAAATTGGTCAACGATAAACTGATCAAAATGGTCAACAGTCAAACGGGTCAAAGGTCAACTGGTCAAAGTCTAGTTCGGTTAACGGTCAAACGGTCCAGTCAAAATAAGTCATCTTCATGGTCAAACCGATTTAGTCAAGGTTCAATTCAGGGTCAACCCAATTCGATCAAATCCGATCAACAAACCTAATTCAAGATTCATGGTTCATTTCAAGGTTCAATCTGGTTTAGTCAAATTTTTAGTTCCGGTCCAACATGGTTTCAATTCAAAAGTTTGGTTTAGTCCAAATCAGGTTACTTGGTTCATTTGGTTTAGGCTCACAAATTTGGGCCTTTCACAATTTGTCGTAACACAAGGGCTCCATGACCAAGCTTTACACCAAATCATACCCATTAGGGCTCCTGACTAGGGCTCAACCAAGCCCGCATTCATACACAACACAAACCAACTCAATCTTTCGCACTAGCTTGCAAATGATTCTAGGATTTACATAACCCAAAGGCGGCGGTGGAGCAAGCCAAAGAGTGGTGGCCGAGGATGAATAACAATGATGGCAGCGGCTCACTGGTGACGACAACGACACAGATCAGCAAGGATGACAACGGTAGTACCTCCGATGACACAAAAAAGATCATTTTCGACCACAACACAACCAAAATTCGAATCAAAACACAACTCATAACCTAAAATCATATATTTATAGGCAAAACATGAGTTCAAAACTTACACACACTCACCCACACAAAACGAATCTGTCGGTGGAAGAAAAAAACGAAATGGACGACCAAACGAGTGAAATGGCGGCCAAACGAGAAGCGATGGAGGTTGAGTGGCTTACAAACTCAGATGAACGTAGGAGGAAATGGTGGAGCGAACGGCAGCATAAGAAAACCGAAGGGTTCTTCACGGTTCTCCTGCAACAATGACCAAAGAGGAAAGCCAAGGGTCGGGGTTAACTCGTGAGATGGTGCGGTGCTACACACGATGGTCGTTGGCAAGGTTGTTGGTCGGAACTTCGTCGAAAAGGGAAGGGTGAAGGGTGAGGGATGGAAGTGAAAACCGAGAGAGTGAGGAAGGTGGGAGTGCGACTGACAGAAACAAAAAATGGGAGATGGACAGGTGATTTAGGGTTCAAACAAAAGTTAAATATCAAGGGAAAAGGGTAAATCACAAGGGAAGGGTCCCTAATAATTCCCACCTTTCACATTGGACACCAACATTCCGAATTAATATAACTAGGTCACTGAATCTTGTTTTATGCTCAATTGATCCTTGAATTAAAATTAGGGTTTTACATGATCAAATTCCTAAATTCTAGGGTTTTGAATTAGGGATTTCAAAATTGGAATTTTCCAAGTTGGGAAAAAATTAGGGTGTCCTCCCTTAAAGAAATTTCGTCCTCGAAATTTTCAAACTTAGCAACGGATACCAAAAGTTACATGAAACATACTTATATTATCTTATTTTGAATTCATAATCCATTATAACATAAGCAAAAACTAAAACATCGTAATGTTCCCGTTATATCCTCAGATGTATCCTCATAACCATCACAAATTCAGTGACATCTACTAAACCTGGACATTTAATCTCGGATCTAGTCGATCCACCACTTTAAGCATGTCTACCTCTACTAGCAATACTAGAAGCAAGTGGCCTAATCTGCCCTCAACCTCCATTAGGTGGTCGAACTGATGCTTGTGATTGTCTCTGTATGAATGAACTGGTAGGTGAACGTGAACAATTTATTAGGTAATGGTCATGGGAACCACGTCTAAAATACGCTATGTTCATCAATCTACACTTGTCGTTATGTTTTTATTGCAATAACCACATAAAAAAATAAGCCAAAAAACTTTTGAACTGCCCATGCTACCAGACAGAACTGTCGATGTTACAGGTCTCACATTTCGGTAACTGTGAGGAACATACTCCCCTCTAAGCCTCTTTCCAAACGAGTTGACAAAACTTGTTTGTGAGGTTTTAATTTTTTTTATTTTTGTTACTAATAATGTCTCAAAATTCCGTGAGAAACTCTGTGGAGGAAGTAATAATGTTAACGTAGATGCAACTAACTCCAATCTTCAAGATATTATCCGAGAGATGGACAGGTTGTTGCAACAAAGGTTGGGGCAGATGCAAGAACGATTAGATCATTTGGAGGAAAGATCTCAATGAAGGCATAATTCAGATCACGAGGAAGAGTATGAGGGAGAGGTGGAAGAAGAACTTATAGACGAGCGAGCCTCCCAGCAAAGTTTGAGGCGTCAAGAACCTAGGTACCAAAGAGCTCGGCCAAGAGTTGATGATAATCTTAGCAACATCAAAATAACCATTCCTCATTTCCAAGGAAGAACGGATCCTGAAGCCTATCTTGTATGGGAAAAAAAAAGTTGAGCACATCTTTGAGTGCCACAACTACTCCGAGCTTAAGAAGGTAAAACTTGCAGCCATTGAATTTACAGATTATGCACTAATATGGTGGGATCAGTTGACATCTAGCAGGAGACGCAATGGTGAACATCCAATTTCTCTTTGGAATGAGATGAAGGTCGTTATGCGTAGGAGGTTCGTTCCAACTCACTATCATAGGGAGTTGTTCAACAAGCTTCAAAATCTCACCCAAGGAAACCGTAGTGTTGAGGACTACTTTAAAGAGATGGAAGTAGCCATGATCCGAGCTAACATTGATGAGGATCGAGAAGCCACCATGGCAAGATTTCTATCCGGCCTTGACCCAAATATTGCGGTCGTCATTGAGTTGCAACATTATGTGGAGATCGAAGACATGGTGCATATGGCCATAAAAGTGGAAAAGCAACTTAAACAGAAGGGTTCCACACGAACCTATGGAGGAGCATCATCAAGATGGGGGCAAAGTTCTTACAAACGGAGTCCTCCAATACCACCCAATGAAAGAGGTGCACCACCCAAAGGAAACAAGGCCATTGCCGAAACTAGCAAAGGTAAGGCTCCGAATGTTCCAAACCGTTCCCGAGATATACAATGCTTCAAGTGCTTGGGAAGAGGGCATATTGCAAGCCAATGCCCAAATCGCAACACCATGCTTCTTCGTGATGATGGAGAGGTTGAATCGGAACAAGAGGAGGAAGATGAAGTTGCTGCCATACAAGAAGATGAAGGTGATGATATAGAGTATGCAACACAAGGAGAGGCCCTTATTGTGAAAAGGAGCCTAAGTGTGCAAGCGAGTGAAGGAAATGAGCAACGCGAGAATATCTTTCATACTCGCTGCCATGTTAACGGAAAGGTATGCTTTGTCATTATTGATGGAGGTAGTTGTACTAATGTTGCTAGTACTCTTATGGTAGAAAACTTGGATTAGCAACCACAAAGCATCCACATCCCTACAAGCTGCAGTGGCTTAATGACGGAGGAGAACTCAAGGTTACCAAGCAAGTTCTTGTTGCTTTCTCCATTGGAAAGTATAAGGATGAAGTTCTTTGTGATGTTATTCCGATGCACGCTGGCCATTTACTACTTGGGAGGCCATGGCAATTCGATAAACGAGTCATGCATGATGGATATACCAATCGGTATACACTCACCCATGGAGTAAGAAAGATTACCTTAGCCCCTCTTTCACCAAAACAAATTCACAAAGACCAAATACATTTGAGAGAAAGTATTGAAAGAGCCAAAGAGAGAGAATCAAAATTGGAGGTAAAAGCAAGTGAGAGTGAGCAAAGTGAGGGTGCGAAAATGAGTGTTTTTACCAAAGAAAGAGAGTTGAGAAAGTGTTTGCTGTCGGGAAAGGAATTACTTGTACTTGTGTACAAGGAAAGTTTATTGAACACTAACCAACTTGATCACACTTTGCCTTCTTCTATTGTGTCTTTGTTGCAGGAATTGGACGAAATATTTCTGGAGGAGATACCAAGTGGGCTGCCACCAATCCGTGGCATTGAACATCAAATAGATTTCATTCCCAGTGCCGTCATTCCTAACCGTCTAGCTTACCGAAGCAATCCCGAGGAAACCAAGGAGTTACAAAGGCAAGTGGCTGAACTAATGGCCAAAGGCTATGCGAGGGAGAGCCTTAGCCCATGTTCCGTTCCGGTATTACTTGTGCCAAAGAAGGATGGAACTTGGCGCATGTGTGTAGATTGTCGAGCGGTAAACAAAATTACGGTAAAGTATCGTCACCCTATTCCTCGTTTAGATGATATGTTAGATGAGCTTAGTGGTTCTAACCTTTTCTCTAAGATTGATCTTAAGAGTGGTTATCACCAAATAAGGATGCGGGAAGGTGATGAATGGCAAACAACATTTAAAACAAAGCAAGGACTCTATGAATGGTTGGTTATGCCTTTTGGCTTAACTAATGCACCAAGTACCTTCATGAGGTTAATGAACCATGTTCTTAGACCGTTTTTGGGTAAATTTTGTGTGGTTTATTTTGATGACATCTTAATCTATAGTAAATCAATGGAAGAACATGTTCAACACTTGAGTTCTAAAGGCTTAGAGGTTGACAAAGAGAAGGTTAAAGCCATTGAAGAATGGCCACGACCAGCAAGCATTTCCCAAGTTAGGAGTTTCCATGGACTTGCAAGCTTTTACCGGAGATTTGTGCCAAACTTCAGCACCATTGCCGCCCCTTTAACTAGTGTCATCAAGAAGAATGCTAACTTTTTCTGGCGGGGAGACCAAGAGAAATCTTTTAATGACATTAAAGAATGTTTAATTCATGCCCCTTTGCTTACCTTACCTGATTTTAACAAAACGTTTGAAATTGAATGTGATGCATCAGGTGTGGGAATTGGAGCGGTATTATCTCAAGGTGGACGTCCTATAGCATATTTCAGTGAGAAATTAAGTGGAGCTACGTTGAATTATCCAACATATGATAAGGAGATGTATGCCCTTATTCGCGTAATGGAAACATGGCAACACTATCTATGGCCTAAGGAGTTCATTATTCACACCGATCATGAGGCATTGAAGCACATTCGGGGGCAACATAAACTCAACAAACGACATGCCAAATGGGTGGAGTTTCTTGAATCTTTTCCCTATGTCATCAAATATAAGAAAGGTAAGGAGAATATAGTTGCTGATGCATTGTCTCGGAGGTACGCTCTTCTAAACACCTTAGAATCTAAGTTGTTGGGTTTTGTTTTCATTAAGGATTTATACGAATCTGATTCTGATTTTGAAAAAATTTACAAAGCTTGTGAGAAAGGCACGTTTGAAAACTATTATAGGGACAATGGGTTCCTATTCAAGGAAGGAAGACTTTGTATTCCGCAAGGTTCCACACGTGAATTACTTATCAAAGAAGCCCATGGAGGAGGCTTAATGGGACATTTTGGAATAGCAAAGACTTTGGCCATACTTCAAGAGCATTTATATTGGCCAAAGATGAGACGGGATGTAGAGAGGTTATGTGAACGTTGCATCACTTGCAAGAAGGCTAAGTCTAAATCCATGCCACATGGACTCTACACGCCACTACCTATTCCAGAAGCACCATGGATGGATATTTCAATGGATTTTGTGCTAGGGCTTCCACGCACAAAGAATAACAAAGACTCCATCTTTGTAGTAGTGGATAGATTTTCCAAAATGGCTCATTTTATTCCTTGCAACAAGACTAATGATGCCTTACATATTGCTAACTTGTTTTTCAGGGAAGTCTTGAAATTACATGGTGTGCCAAGAACTATCGTTTCCGGTCGAGACATGAAGTTCTTAAGCCACTTCTGGAGAGCCTTATGGAGTAAGATTAGAACTAAGCTGCTATTTTCCACCACTTGTCACCCTCAAACGGATGGCCAAACCGAAGTGGTGAATCGAGTACTCTCCACGTTGCTTAGGAGCATTATTAAGAAAAATCTAAAGACATGGGAAGAGTGCTTACCACATGTGGAGTTTGCATATAACCGATCAGTCCATACCACCTCGGGACACACTCCTTTTGAAGTTGTGTATGGGTTCAATGCATTAACTCCGATGGACTTATTGCCATTACCCGCTGATCAAATTGTGAATAAAGATGGACTTAACAAAGCTGAATTTGTTAAGAAACTTCATCAACAAGTGCGAGATAATATTGAAAAGAAAACCAAGCAATATGAGCAGCAAGCAAACAAGGGTCGAAGGAGAGTTGTCTTTGAGCCGGGAGATTGGGTGTGGTTGCACATGAGAAAAGAAAGGTTTCCAGCCCAACGGAAATCTAAATTGATGCCTCGAGGAGATGGGCCATTTCAAGTAGTTAAAAGGATCAATGATAATGCTTATCAACTAGACCTCCCAGGTGAGTTTAATGTTAGTGCAACCTTTAATGTTGCTGATTTATCTCCTTTTGATGTAGGTGACGATTTGGGGACAAATCGCTTTAAAGAGGGAGGGACTGATATGACCATCAAGAACAAAGACCCGGAGAAGTACCCAAGTGGCCCCATTACACGTGCACGGGCCAAGGAGTTTCAATCAGCCATGGAAAGCTTGTTTACAACAAGCCATGAACGTGAGAAAGAAGAAATAATAAGGGAGGAATGCCTTACCTTGCTCATGCATGCATTTGCATGAGAATTTAAGTATTTCAAACTTCATTCATGCATTTAGTTAAATTCAATAAAGTTAGTTCTTTAATTAAACTAGTTCATTCGTTTAACTAGTTCACTCAATTAACTAACTCTTTAATTGTTTCATGCATCTATTATTTTAAGTTTGAATAAATCCTTTGTGTGTGTCTAGGTTCATGTGACGTGTGGATTAAAGAAGAGACTTTTTAACTTCAGCTTGGAAACAAGTCATTGATGACCATCTTTACTCATGCAATTCAAGGCAATTCAAGGCAATTCAAGGCTGAATTCTTTTCATCTTTTCAAGGCTGTTCATCTTCTTAGAGTAACAAAGCATTTAAGCTTCATAATTCACCTATTCAAGGTTGAAATTATGAACCAATGAAGGCCATTCACGTTCAAGAGAAGGGACATGCAATAATCAGCATTCAAATTATGCATTCAAGGCCTTTATTTATCATTTTTGAAGGCTAATCATATTCCACTAATGGGCAAGCAATGAAGGCTGGTTTATTATCATTTAATCATCAAATTAAGTGATAAAATCATCAAGGAATTCAAAGAGATAAGCTGATTTGGATGTGTGGGATGTCTACATTCATCCTATGTCCACATTCATTCTCTTTTATCCATTTGCAAGCAAAATGAAGCAGCCCAAGAGTCACCACTCCTTTTGGACGAATTTAAGGCTAAATTCATCTCAATTTAAAGCAAAATTCATCCATCAAAAGGATAAGAAAGAAACATTTCATTTATTTGTATTCAATAACATTTAGATGAGCATTCATCTCTCTTTTGTGTGACTTTTCATATGGTGCCTAGCCACACTATAAATAGGCACCTTAGGTTCATTTGTAAGCACTTTTTTTGGAGAATATAAACCTTTGAAAGATTGCTTTCATCTTGTTCTTGCGAGAACTCTATCGGCTTCAAGTTGTGCTTGTAGTCTTCTATCCATTCCATTTTACTATAGCGTTGGTTCCAAGCTCTCTTATAGCTTGTGGGTCACGTTCCACACTCCTCCACCTCGACTCCATCAAAGTATATTGTTGGTTCCTAGCTCGTTATAGCTAGCGGGTCACAATTCGCTATCCTTGCAACCATACAAATCCACGCCTCCTTTAGCATCTCCCATCACTCCTTTGATTTACACCTTTCCATGATTATCATCCTCCATCCTTAGCCACCATACTATCCAAATTACCTATCCAATTCCTTTCTTCATTAATTTTTTTATTATATTGTTATTCATCTCACATGTATGTTTTATGATATCTCAGAGTTCAAAGCGTAGCAAAGAATATTTCTTACTAGAATCACGATCGGGCACATCTATATGACTCGAGTCACATTACCGGGTTCATATCATTGTTCTTCGTTATTTTATTCACAACAAATAAGTAATTGTTGGATCAATTTTCAGTAATTTAATTTATCTAAAAAATTACTATTTTAATATTAAAATAATTGTTTTTGTTTTTATTTATTAAATATTATCATTTAAATAAAATAATATTATTAATAATAACAAATATTGGACTACATTATAAAAAATAGAAACAAATAGGAGTCAATTTTAGGTAAAAAAAGACTTTTTAGTGACTAAATTGAATAAAAACAAACTTACATGTCATTTACCCTTTAAATAAAATCAGGTGGGTTGACTTAGTCGAAGAGGAGATGATGTGGCTTGATGTGATTGGGTGAATTTTTTTAAACGACAAGGGTAATTGAATGGGGCAATACGAATAACAAGGGGTGTTCAATAGGTTAATTCAGTTAACCGACTGAATCGAACTAGCTAAATTTCATTAACCGAAATTTTTAACCCTTTAACCGTTAATCGAACCGAACTTTTTTTAAAAAATTAACTGAACCAAACTTTGTTCGATTAACTCGGTCAATACTGAAAATCAGTACAAGTAAGTAATACACAAACACAGTAAAAAGGAAAAAATATTGAATAATATATAGTTTCAGTAAAAATAATTCAAACAGAAGTTGAGTTTAAAGAAAAAAAGAAGCAAATATATGTATTCCTAACTAAGGTCTTGAAAAATTACAATATATCTAAACTCATGAAAGCTAAATATTGTACAACAAATAGAGAAAAAAATTGAAATTCTAAAAAATTGAAAGAACTTTTGAAGATTAATCTCTAGACAAGAACTATTTTCATCTTCAAAATATAGTGAAGATAATTCATAACTATATAAGAAAATATTTTCAAATATATATATATATATATATATATATAAACTAATTTTTTGCAGAAAGGGTGAAGTCGTATGATACTAAAAAGACTTGAAGAAAATTAAGCATGAAATTTTGATGAAGAACAGAGCTAATTGTTGAGAAGCTTCGTGATTTACTGAAAATTGAAGTAGCTTTGAAGAAGACTTGAAAACGTGTTCATCGTGAGACTGAAAACTGAATAAGGAATTTTGTTCTTTATAGAATTTTAGGGTTTGTGTAATTGTTTATTTCTTTAGTTAAATTAATTTGACTTTTCTTTTTGGGTTAAAATTTGGTGGGTTTAAAATATTATTAGATTTGTTAAGTAGTGGCCCGATGGGGTAAAAATTTAGTTGGGTTAGTCTTAATATGAATTAATATATATTATATTTAATATTTAAAATTTTCGGTTAATTCGATTAGCCGACATGTT
Source organism: Hibiscus tridactylites (assembly GCA_958450335.1). Classification (NCBI taxonomy): domain Eukaryota; kingdom Viridiplantae; phylum Streptophyta; class Magnoliopsida; order Malvales; family Malvaceae; genus Hibiscus; species Hibiscus tridactylites. Next base: position 56,277,495 of record OY288267.1, on the reverse strand, counting down.
TTGAACTGAATTAATCGATAACTGAACTTTTAAAAATAAATTAACCGTTAACTGAATTAGCATCTAATTAATTGGTCGATTAATCGACCGAAATTTCAGTTCGGTTCAGTGAACACCCCTACGGATACGGTGCAAACGTTAGAGGCACAAAAGCTAAAAAAAAGCTTTAGGTACTAAATTGAAAAAAGTGATAAAGGTTAGGGGGCAAAAGTACATTAAGCCTATTTATAATATAAACCTAGCTCGAACGGTAAAAAAAGGAAAAGGGTTACGTGGAACATTGTGGTAGGGAGGGAGTAGAGGACGAAACCTCTTACACTACAACTCTCCCCCGGTTTCCTCACTCTCTCTTTCACCGCGACCGTTTTTTTACTACGGGCTGAAGTATTTGAACTCCACAAAATCAAATCCAAAACAAATTACTCGAAAGGGACCCGTCTTGCTCTGCTCTCTCGTGATCGGAAAATTAACGTAGTTGAAACGGTGCAGGACTCAATGGCAGACCGTGGAGGATGCTGCCCTCCGATGGATCTGTTTCGTTCGGAGGCGATGCAATTGGTCCAGCTCATTATCCTCGTGGAGTCCGCTCACCTTACCGTCTCTTATCTCAGCGACCTCGGTCTCCTTTAATTTAAAGATGTCCGTACACTTTCTTTTTTACTTGTCAACAATGTTTATTCTATTTATTTGATTTTCTCAGTTCTATCGGAATATGTACTCTCTTTTTTGTTCTACTTCAGAATTTGAACTCGATTTTCTGTGATTGAGTCTTTGATCGAAGTTCATAGAAACCGTAGACTTGAACTATGCGCCGAAAATTCTTTGGGATAGAGATCGGGCTATTGATTTTCTTTTGATGATTACTAATGCTAGGGTTTTTTGTTTATCCATCGATTCCTTTTTTTCTACTGTTCTTAAATAAAAGTTCATGAAAATTTAGTTTTTTATTTTCAAATTTTTAAGATTTGATGGATCGGTTGGTGGAGATTTAAGACTGATTTTTTTCCTTTTATTTTTTTGATGATATCTCAGGTATTTTCTTTACTTCCTTTTAATAGTGTGATTGGTATGTGAACTTCGACACATGTTGTTGCTGCTCATTCTTTTTTTTTTTTTCTACTTTGAAGAACTTTAGTGTCGGGAATTATATACTAGTAGCAATTTTCACTGGCTGAAAATGTTGACAATAAATAATATTACATCTCTTGAACCAAAACTACTACATCACCTAACCAAAACAGCGTTTTATGATTTATTGCATGCTTTTTATAGCATATGCTGGTGTTTAAGGAAGTCCTAGAAGTGTTCAACTATTTTTATAGGATCTCAAATGATAGATGTTTGGTTAAAATATCTAACCCTACTACCTTTATCTTTGATTTGAATTTCTATAGTTATTTGAATGTTGTGATGTTATGTTTTTTTCTTATAATTTGCTCATTTTCTATTTTGCTTCTATATTGTGTTTTGGTCATTGTTTGCTAACATCTCTTTCTCTTGAAGATTAAAAGATGTGGAGAGATGGCACGCAAGTTGAGGTTTTTCAAAGAGCAAATGCTAAAAGCAAGCTTCTCCAGTTCAAAAAAATCTGCAGCAGTAACGGACATCGATTTGGATGACTTAGAGGTACAACACCTATTGCTAGAAATACTTTTTTTTCTCTTTTTTCCTTGAATTCAACTTCTTTTATTTTTTGTGTTTTAGGTGAAAATTGGAGAACTTGAGGCGGACCTAATGTTAGAAAATATTCTTGTAAATTAGGGTGTAACGCCCCGGTTTTGGGCTTAAAAGTTTTGGGTTTGGACCGGACCGGTCGGGTTGCGGTTCGAATATAAAAGATGAAATTAGGAAAGCCTAGTTCGGGTTGCATTAAAAATATGGAGAAATGTTTTAAAATCCTCTTTTATTATATATATAAGAGAATGGTGAAGTCAATTTTACAAAATAAGGTTTGGAAGGGTGACATTTTGGGTTAGTGACCAAAATGTAATTTTTGAAAACTGCGTGACTGTTTTAAAAAGGATTGAAACTTTGAATCTTTAAGGAGCTATTTACCCAATGGGAGTTTCTCCAGATTTTTCCTAAATATTAAATGATTTATTATTGGTTTTAAAATAAAGGAAAAGGGAGGGAAGATATTTTCCTAAGTTTCCAACTAACTTTTCCACATTTTTTCATTTTCATTTTCTCTCATCTTTTCTCTCATCTTTTCTCTCAAACCAAACACATTTCTCCAGAGCTTTTTTCTCTGATTTTGTCATCTAAATAACACATTTCCGTTCTCTTTTGATCTCTAATCATCTCTTCATCAAAACCTTAACATTTGCTAAGTGGATTTTCAAGAATTTTGGTTCCAAAAAGGGAGAAACTCAAGTTTAGAGGTATGAACGTCCTTCTCCTCTAAATCCTCAGTTCTTTACTGAAATTCCCAAGTTCTCAATCCTTAATTTGTGATTTATAAAAGGTTTTATAGATGTGTTCTTGATCTTGGCTTTAAAATGCAAGATTTGGTTGATTTTTGTTAAAATTCGTATGATCTGTTTGAGCAGTGATTTGAGGTGTCTTTTTGATGTTAAATGAATGTATATTTGATGAGGAATTGAGGTTTAATCAATGCAATCCCGGATAGGTTGAATTTCCTAAGTTTTACTTGAGTTTTTGATGGTTTTTGGAGTGATCATGATGATCTGTTATAGCTGGAGGTATAAGGACGTGGCTAGATCCTTTTTTGATGTTAATTGATGTTTAAGGATGTTTAGATTTGATGGATCTTGGCTGGGTAGTGTTGTGGAGTTGTTTAGATGCATTTTCGGTTGTGTTTGGTAGCCGAAAATGGAGTGTGGATGAGAGCAGCGAGTTTAGGTGCTTTCATTGAAGATATTAATGCACGATGATGCATTAATCCTCTGCTTTGATGTGTTTAAAACAGGGAAGTCATCTTTGGATCCTAGTGGTGGTGACCTGGAAGCTTGATTGGTGTTTCGACAAGTGGCGAAACGGAATCGGTGAGTGGATTTTGGTTTTCAGCTTTGGAACCAATGTTTTGAAGGTTTGGGAGCTTAGTTTAAGTCTAAGCAACTTAGCTAAGCTCAAGAGTAAGTTTTCGGAAAAACTCTCTTGATGATGAACCATGGATTGGTTGTATGTAATGTGGTTGTTTGCATGTTTTAAATTCTGTTTTGAAAGCATATTTTGGCATGTTAGTTGCTGATTTTATAAGTCATGTGTTGAAGAATGCTCAAGGTAAGAGATTCTTGTTTTTGAACATTGTTAAATGTGGTTTTGGTGCATAATTGATGCATGATGTTTATGGCTTTGTTAAATGCTTTAAAACAGTGGAATATTGTGGTTAATGATGCATATTGGCAAGTGATGGTTAAGGTCACAAAGGTGGTTAAAAGTCCTTGTGTGAGCCTTTTTTATTTAAGAACAACATGGTGGTTAAAAGTCCATGGTTGGTTCTTGGTTAAGATCACCAAGGTGGTTAAAATTCCTTGGGCGAGTCTTGTGTATTTAAGAAAAACATGGTGTTTAAAAGTCCATGGTTGGTTCTTGGTTAAGGTTACAAAGGTGGTTAAAATTCCTTGTGTAAGCCTTGTTTATTTAAGAACACCAAGGTGTTTAAAAGTCCTTGGGTGATTCTTGTTGAGGACACAAAGGTGTTTAAAAGTCCTTGTGTGGTCCTTGTCATGGTGTTTAAAAGTCCATGGATGATTCTCGTTAAGGACACAATGGTGTTTAAAAGTCCATGTGTGGTCCTTGGAAATTTATAATATCACAATGGTGTTTAAAAGTCCATATGTGAGTCTTATGTTGAATGTATCACTTGTGGCCAATATGACATGTTATGAACTTGAAGCATGAGATGCTTGTTTTAATGCTTATGTGCATGTACAAATGATGTTTGAACTAAGGTTTATACATGTGTTTTATAAGTGCATTATTGTATGGTTTTAAATGAGCATTCCTCACTAAGCTATTGCTTACGCTCTCTCTCTTTTCTTAAACCTGTAACCCCCTTAACCCGGCCTAGACGGTTGACCCGAATTAAGAAAGTCACACGGGGAAAACCAAAGTCAACCCGAAAGTCAATCTTGATTAACGACCCTTTTTTTTCTTTTTAAACTTGTCTAAATGCACATTAACCCTAATTGTGATCACACAAACAACATACTCAAAGATCACAAACATCAGAGATCAAACAGGGACCCAATTGAACAAATTACAACTTTAGGGACCAAATTGTAATTTCTGATAAATATAAGGACTTAACCCAAATTAATCTTACCAACTTGAAATTAGTCAGGTTTCATGCTTCACTGTGAAATTTCAGCTCAAAAGGACATTCCAAACTCACACAATTGCACAAACAAGATTCAGGACCAAAATGCAAACATTACAAAACATTTAACTGCCAATGTCAGCCCCCAACGGTCACCCGTTCCGAAACAGGCAGAGCCTGTTTCGAAACTCGGGGTCGTTCCGCAACGCGTATCGAAACACGGGCTAGCAGAGGCCAAACCGTTTCGGAACGGTCCCTCCCGTTTCGGACGCCTGGGCTTGTTTAAGGCTCCTGTTCCGAAACGGGTTGCACTGTTCCGAAACGCCCTGCTCAGATTGCCTCAAAACGCATACTTAAACATGCAATTAAACATCCAATCATGCTCCAAATGCTACCAAACTTTACCAGCATGCAATTCAACATATATAAGGCATGCTTGCATCAACAATTCATCAAAACAACATCACATATAAAAAGCCCCAATTCTATAGGCATGTTTCCTACACAAGCAAGCCACACAAGCACAAACTTCCAAAACAAGCATGTAATGATCCAACACAAAAACCAGCATTCTCAACAACATTCAACATACTTAGGGAGTTCAAAACCTCTCCCAAAACATACACATTGGTCCCCCATTGCCAAAGTATCAAAAGCTAAATGATCTTAGGAAAACCTTCCATACTTTGAGCTTTGCTTCCACTTGAATACTTGCCTTCCTTGCTGCCCTCAAAGAGCTCTAATGTTCTGCATTATTGAATTAAGAAAACGAAAGAGAGCGTAAGCAAAAGCTTAGTGAGGAATGCTCTTAAAACCATTCAATAATGCATTTAAAAACATTTACAAATCATGCTTTAAATCAACCTTTGCACATGCTCAAAAGCATACTTAAAACAAGCATCTCATGCTTCAACATAATATAACATGTCATATTGGCTCAAGTGATAGATTCCATTTCATTAAAACAAGTTCATCAACTTCCCAAGGACTTTTAAACACCTTGGCCCCAAGGACTTTTAAACACCTTGGCCATGGACTTTTAAACACCATGAATGAGGACCACACAAGGACTTTTAACCACCTTTGTGTCCATAGCTTGAATCACCCCAAGGACTTTTAAACACCTTGGCCCCAAGGACTTTTAAACACCTTGGCCCCATGGACTTTTAAACACCATGGCCCCATGGACTTTTAAACACCATGGAAAGGATCACCTAAGGACTTTTAACCACCTTAGTGTCCGCAACAAGAATCATCCAAGGACTTTTAAACACCTTTATGATCTTAAGAATACAAGGCTCACTCAAGGACTTTTAACCACCTTAGTGACCTTAACCTTTTCAAAACATCACTTGCCAATATACATCTTTATCATCAATTTATCCACTGTTTTAAAGCATTAAACCAAGCCATATTCATCATGCATTTAAAAGCATCAAACCACATTTATTCAATGTACAAAAACAAGGAACTCTTACCTTGAGCTTCCTTCAACATATGGCTTACAAAAACAGCAATTACCATGCTAAATCACGCTTTCAAAACAGTATTTAAATCATGCAATAAACCACATTGCATCACAACAAAATCATGGCCACCACTAGAGAGTACTTTCCGAAAACTTACACTTGAGCTTAGCAAAGTTGTTTAGACTTAAACTAAGCTCCCAAGACATTGGTTTCAAAGCCGAAAACCATTTTTCATTCACGCACTCACCGATTTCCACTTTGCTTCAAGCCAAAGCACCAAATCAAGCTTCCGGATCAACAACTCTTGGATCCAAAGATGCCTCCCCTGTTTTCAACACATCAAAGCAGAGGATTAATGCATCATCATGCATTAATTGCTTCAATGAAAGCACCTAAACTCGCTGCTCTCATCCACACACCATTTTCGGCCACCAAACACAACCGAAAATGCATCCAAACCACTTCTAGACAAAGCCCAGCCATAAACCAGCAAAACCACACATCCTTAAACATCATATAACATCTAAAAACAACCTATCAACATCCTTATACCTCCAGCAACATCAGATCCACAAGATCACCCCAAAAACAACCTTGAATCACAAGCTAAACTTAGGAAACTCAACCTATCCGGGATTGCATTAATCAAAACTCAATTCCTTATCAATTTAGAGTTCATTTAACATCAAAAACACATCTCAAATCACAGATTAATCAGATCTAACGAAAATCATCAAAAATCATCAAATCTTGCATTATAAGCCAAGATCCATTTCACCACTTAAAAACCTTTAATTAAACATCAATTAAGGATTGAAAACTTAAGAATTTCAGTAAAGAACTGATAGTTTAGAGGAGAAGGACGTTCTTACCTCCAAACTTGAGTTTCTCCTCTTTTTGGAATCAAAAACCTTGTTGAATCAAGTAGCAATTAAAGAGATTTTGAAGATATGTTGATTAGGAATCAATTGAGAGTTGAAAGGAGGGATTTAGGTGAGAAAATCAGATCCAATTCTCTGGAGAATAGGTGTTTGGGTTGAGAGAAAATGAGAGAAAGAAAATTGAGAAAAGTTGGTTACAAAATCCAAAATAGCCAAATGGCTTTCCCTCCACTTTTAATATCATTTAAAATTAGAATTTAGTCTTAAAATATCTTAGAAAAATCTGGAGAAACTCCCTTTGGGTAAATAGCTCCTTAAAGATTCAAAGTTTCAACCCTTTATAAAACAGCCACAAAACTTTCGAAAATTACATTTTGGTCACTAGCCAAAATGTCACCCTTCCGAAACTCATTTTCCAAAATTGATTTCACAGTTCACTTAATTATATTAAAAGATGATTTTAGAACATTTTTCCATATTTTTAATGCAACCCGAACTAGGCTTTCCTAAATTCACCTCTTTAGATTCGAACATCACTTTGACCGAACCGGTCAACGCCCAAAACTCCTAAGCCCAAAACCGGGGCGTTACAACTCTCCCCCCCTTAAGAAATTTCGTCCTCGAAATTTACCTGAAGGAAAGAGATAAGGAAACTGCTTCAGCATGTCTTCCTTCCGCTCCCACGTGGCTTCCTCAACACCTCGATGCTTCCACAGCACCTTCACCAACTCAATGGTCTTGCCACGAAGAACCTTGCTATCTGAATCCAGAACCCTCACCGGTTCCTCATCATAGGTCAAATCCGGATTCAATTCCACTTCCTCCACAGGCATCACATGCGAAGGATCAGATCTATACTTCCGGAGCATAGAAACATGGAACACATCATGAATCTTCTCCAACTCCTGAGGTAACCTCAACCGATACGCAACAGGACCTACACGCTCAAAAACCTCATATGGTCCAATGTACCTAGGGCTCAACTTACCCTTTCGGCCAAACCTCATCACCTTCTTCCAAGGCGAAACCTTCAAAAACACACGGTCACCTACCGCATACTCTATCTCCTTACGCTTCAAATCCGCGTAAGATTTCTGTCGTTCAGAAGCAGCCTTCAACCGATCACAGATAAGCTTCACCTTCTCGATGGTCCCTTTCAACAAAGCTGGCATCAAAACCAACTTTTGACCAGTTTCAGCCCAACAAAGAGGAGTCCTACACTTCCTCCCGTACAGAGCCTCATAAGGTGCCATCTGTATACTCGCCTGATAACTATTGTTATAAGCGAACTCAACCAAAGGCAGATGCTTCTCCCAAGAACCTTGGAACTCAATCACGCAACATCTCAACATATCCTCCAAAATCTGGATAACTCGCTCAGACTGACCATCCGACTGAGGATGATAGGATGTACTGAAATGCAACCTTGTACCCAAATCTTGATGCAAACACTGCCAGAAACGCGATGTGAACCTCGGATCCCTATCCGACACAATCGACTTAGGCACACCATGCAGCCTCACAATCTCAGCAATGTACAGCTCTGCCAGCTTATCCAAAGAAAACGTAGTATGCACAGGCAAGAAATGCGCACACTTCGTCAGGCGATCCACAATCACCCAAACCGAATTCTTCTTTGATGGAGACAAAGGTAAACCAGATACAAAATCCATGGTAACCCTCTCCCACTTCCATTCAGGGATTTTCAACGGTTGCAACAACCCAGAAGGAACCTGATGTTCAGCCTTAACTCACTGACACACCATACACTTGCTCACAAACTCTGCAACATCCTTCTTCAAACCCACCCAATAGTACTCATCACGAAGATCACGGTACATCTTAGTACTACCAGGGTGCATAGCAAAAGGACTACTATGACCTTCAGTCAGAATAGCACGCCTCAACTCAGCATCATCAGGCACTACTATCCGACTCCCAAAACACAACACACCATCATCATTAAAACAGAAATCTGAAGGTCTACCCTCCGCGATATCCTGAACATGAGACACCAAGGAATCATCCAGCAACTGCTTATCCTTGATCAACTGAACCATAGACGGCTTCACTTGCAACTCAGCTACAAGACCACCATCTCGCGATATACTCAAGCTAGCAAACATAGCTCTCAGCTCAACAGCTACCTTCCTACTCAAGGCATCCGCAACAACATTAGCCTTTCCAGGATGATACTCAATCGTCAGATCATAATCCTTGAGCAACTCCAACCAACGCCGCTGCCTAAGATTCAACTCCTTCTGAGACATCAGATACCTCAAACTCTTGTGGTCCGTGTACACCGTACACTTCTCACCATACAGATAATGCCTCCAGATCTTCAGAGCAAAGACCACTGCAGCCAGCTCAATATCATGCGTAGGGTAATTGCGCTCATGCACCTTCAACTGCCGCGACGCATAAGCCACCACCTTACCCTCTTGCATCAACACACATCCCAAACCAACATAGGACGCGTCACTGTAGACCACAAACTCTTTCCCTGATTCAGGCTGAACCAAGATAGGAGCTTGCGTCAAAGCCATCTTCAACTTCTCAAAAGCCTGCTGTCTCGCCTCTGTCCACTCATACTTAACATCCTTTTGCAACAGCTTCGTCAAAGGAGCAGCAATCTTGGAAAAACCATCCACAAACCTTCAGTAGTATCCTGCCAAACCAAGGAAACTACGGACCTCATGAACAGACTTAGGAACTTTCCAGTTCATCACAGCCTCAACCTTCTGAGGATCAACACGAATCCCCTCAGCTGAGACCACATGCCCAAGAAACACCACTTCCTTAAGCCAGAACTCACACTTGCTCAGCTTAGCATAAAGCTGATTCTCCAACAAAGCTTGCAGCACAATCCTCAAATGCTCTTCGTGCTCCTCCTCAGTACGCGAGTACGCGAGGATATCATCAATGAACACCACAACGAACTTGTCCAGGTATTCAAGAAACACACGGTTCATCATGTCCATGAAAGCAGCAGGAGCATTTGTCAAACCAAACGGCATCACAAGGAACTCATAATGCCCATACCTTGTCCTGAAAGCTGTCTTAGGCACATCCACATCCTTCACCTTCAACTGATAATACCCTGACCTCAAGTCAATCTTAGAGAACACAGCAGCTCCCCGAAATTGATCAAAGAGATCATCAATCCTCGGCAAAGGATACCGATTCTTGATAGTCAACTTGTTCAGCTGACGGTAATCAATGCACATCCTCATAGTGCCATCTTTATTCTTCACAAACAAGACCGGTGCTCCCCAAGGTGACACACTCGGCCGGATGAAACCACGGTCAAGCAGCTCTTGCAACTGCGTCTTCAGCTCCTTCAGCTCCTTAGGTGCCATTCTATAGGGAGTAATGGACACAGGAGTTGTATTCTCATACAGCTCAATTCCAAACTCCACCTCGCGATTAGGAGGTAAACCAGGCAACTCTTCAGGAAAAACACCAGGAAACTCCTTCACAACCCTGATATCTTGCACCCTCAACTCCTTAGAGCTAGGATTCATCACAAAAGCTAGATAAGCTTCACAACCTTGCCTCAGCATCCTGCTCGCCTCCAAGGTAGACACCACATTGGCAAGAAACTTCACATTCTCACCAACCACAACCACTTCATAATCATCCGCAAGCTTAAGCGAAACACACTTGTTCTCACAATCCACAACAGCACGATGCTCAGCAAGCCAATCCATACCAAGGATTACATCAAAACCATAAAAGGGCAACTCCATAAGATCAACATGAAAGACATGCTCTTGAACAACCAAAGGACATCTTCTATAAAGCTTTCGAGTCACAACAATTTCACCAAAAGAACTAGTGACACGAACACCAACATCTAAAGACTCAACAGGCAAACCAAGCAGTTCAGCATGCTCACGCAAAATATATGAATGCGTAGATCCAGAATCAATTAAAGAAAGCAATGACAAGGATTGCAAAGTAAAGGTACCTGCAATCACATCCGCATCATTCCTGCCCTCACGCTGAGCATACACCCTCGCTTGGCCTCCACCTTCAGGCTGAATAGCCACAACATGGGCTACTCCACGACCACCTTCCTCACGCCTCTGGAAATTACCACGGCCGCGCCCACGACCTCTCTGCGGTGCAGCAACAACAGGAGCTCGCACCTGCTCACCAGCCAACCTCGGACAATCTTGCCTCAAGTGGTCTGCAGAACCACAATTCTAGCACCCAAAACCAGCAGCCGCTACAGGAGCTTGCACCTCCCTCACAGCACGAGGACAGTCACACTTCATGTGACCACGTGAACCACAGATCCAACAGGCACTAGGGTCAGCTCTAGCATTACCACCCCTACCAGGTGCACCACCACCTCTCTTAGCTGAGGATTGATACCTCTGATCACGTCCCCTCTTGTTCCATCCACCTCCGGAACTATACTCAGCAGCTCTCTTACCAGAACTTGCTCCAGCACCTTTCGCAGACAAACTCAAGTTCATCTCAATGTCCTTGGCTCGGCCCACCAACACATCAAAATCATCATATTCAGTGGCCAGCACATACATCTTTACCTCTGTTACAAGACCATAACGAAACCTTTCGTACCTCTCCCGCTCATCAGGAATCAGCTCCGGTGCATACTGACTGAGTCGCACAAACTGCACTTCATACTCAGCCACACTCATGCTCCCTTGGGTAAGAGTCATGAATTCACGCTTCTTCTCATCAAGATATCTCACACCAAGATATCTCCGCTTGAACACATTCTGAAAGAATGTCCAAGTCACATCAGCTTCAGCCATCCCAGAGATTGTGGTCGTCCACCACGTATAAGCATCGTCCTGCAGCAAGGACACAACACAACCCAGCTTTTGCACATCCGTGCAACTCATCTGACCCAAGATTCGCTTGGTACTCTCTAGCCAAGCTTCCGAACTCTCAGCAGACATACCCCTAAACTCAGTCCCACCAAGACTGCGGAGACGCTCCAAGGGTAGTCTAACACCAGCATCTCCCTGATGCCCAGCTCCTTGAGCTCCAGCTACTGCTGCTCGAAAAGCACCCGCAATAGCTTGTACCAACATAGACATATCATGCATAGCTTGCCTTTGACCAACCTCTGGTCCAGCAGCTCCAGCACCAGCTGCTGCAGCTTCAGCTCTTTCTCTCTCCGCACCACCACCACCAGGTGGAGGAGGAGGTAACACAGCACTACCCGCGTTCTCTTCGTTCTCATTCCCATCCGGGGTCGTAGCTCTCACGCTACTCCTTAACTCTCTACGTGGTGCCATACTTTTACCATGCAATATCAATACAAATAAAACAAAGTCAGGCCCAGCAAGGTAAGCAATCCAAGTATTCAAGCTCAATTTCTTTCAAAATCAACATCATTTCTTTAGCTTTTGTTTGGCAATGGGTACCCTCAACATGCTACATCACAACATACAATTCAATTACACCCAAATCACAAGCCACTAAACATGCTTTCACACAACAAGCATACACAGCTCATATACTTCAATCATGCATACAAACATTCTCAATTACTCGAGAACCCAGCTCTGATACCACCAAATGTAACCCCCTTAACCCGGCCTAGACGGTTGACCCGAATTAAGAAAGTCACAGGGGGAAAACCAAAGTCAACCCGAAAGTCAACCTTGATTAACGACCCTTTTTTCTTCTTTTTAAACTTGTCTAAATGCACATTAACCCTAATTGTGATCACACAAACAACATACTCAAAGATCACAAACATCAGAGATCAAACAGGGACCCAATTGAACAAATTACAACTTTAGGGACCAAATTGTAATTTCTGATAAATATAAGGACTTAACCCAAATTAATCTTACCAACTTGAAATTAGTCAGGTTTCATGCTTCACTGTGAAATTTCAGCTCAAAAGGACATTCCAAACTCACACAATTGCACAAACAAGATTCAGGACCAAAATGCAAACATTACAAAACATTTAACTGCCAATGTCAGCCCCCAACGGTCACCCGTTTCGAAACGGGCAGAGCCCGTTTCGAAACTCGGGGTCGTTCCGCAACGCGTATCAAAACACGGGCTGGCAGAGGCCAAACCGTTTCGGAACGGTCCCTCCCGTTTCGGACGCCTGGGCTTGTTTAAGGCTCCTGTTCCGAAACGGGTTGCACTGTTCCGAAACGCCCTGCTCAGATTGCCTCAAAACGCATACTTAAACATGCAATTAAACATCCAATCATGCTCCAAATGCTACCAAACTTTACCAGCATGCAATTCAACATATATAAGGCATACTTGCATCAACAATTCATCAAAACAACATCACATATAAAAAGCCCCAATTCTATAGGCATGTTTCCTACACAAGCAAGCCACACAAGCACAAACTTCCAAAACAAGCATGTAATGATCCAACACAAAAACCAGCATTCTCAACAACATTCAACATACTTAGGGAGTTCAAAACCTCTCCCAAAACATACACATTGGTCCCCCATTGCCAAAGTATCAAAAGCTAAATGATCTTAGGAAAACCTTCCATACTTTGAGCTTTGCTTCCACTTGAATACTTGCCTTCCTTGCTGCCCTCAAAGAGCTCTAATGTTCTGCATTATTGAATTAAGAAAACGAAAGAGAGCGTAAGCAAAAGCTTAGTGAGGAATGCTCTTAAAACCATTCAATAATGCATTTAAAAACATTTACAAATCATGCTTTAAATCAACCTTTGCACATGCTCAAAAGCATACTTAAAACAAGCATCTCATGCTTCAACATAATATAACATGTCATATTGGCTCAAGTGATAGATTCCATTTCATTAAAACAAGTTCATCAACTTCCCAAGGACTTTTAAACACCTTGGCCCCAAGGACTTTTAAACACCTTGGCCATGGACTTTTAAACACCATGAATGAGGACCACACAAGGACTTTTAACCACCTTTGTGTCCATAGCTTGAATCACCCCAAGGACTTTTAAACACCTTGGCCCCAAGGACTTTTAAACACCTTGGCCCCATGGACTTTTAAACACCATGGCCCCATGGACTTTTAAACACCATGGAAAGGATCACCTAAGGACTTTTAACCACCTTAGTGTCCGCAACAAGAATCATCCAAGGACTTTTAAACACCTTTATGATCTTAAGAATACAAGGCTCACTCAAGGACTTTTAACCACCTTAGTGACCTTAACCTTTTCAAAACATCACTTGCCAATATACATCTTTATCATCAATTTATCCACTGTTTTAAAGCATTAAACCAAGCCATATTCATCATGCATTTAAAAGCATCAAACCACATTTATTCAATGTACAAAAACAAGGAACTCTTACCTTGAGCTTCCTTCAACATATGGCTTACAAAAACAGCAATTACCATGCTAAATCATGCTTTCAAAACAGTATTTAAATCATGCAATAAACCACATTGCATCACAACAAAATCATGGCCACCACTAGAGAGTACTTTCCGAAAACTTACACTTGAGCTTAGCAAAGTTGTTTAGACTTAAACTAAGCTCCCAAGACATTGGTTTCAAAGCCGAAAACAATTTTTCATTCACGCACTCACCGATTTCCACTTTGCTTCAAGCCAAAGAACCAAATCAAGCTTCCGGATCAACAACTCTTGGATCCAAAGATGCCTCCCCTGTTTTCAACACATCAAAGCAGAGGATTAATGCATCATCATGCATTAATTGCTTCAATGAAAGCACCTAAACTCGCTGCTCTCATCCACACACCATTTTCGGCCACCAAACACAACCGAAAATGCATCCAAACCACTTCTAGACAAAGCCCAGCCATAAACCAGCAAAACCACACATCCTTAAACATCATATAACATCTAAAAACAACCTATCAACATCCTTATACCTCCAGCAACATCAGATCCACAAGATCACCCCAAAAACAACCTTGAATCACAAGCTAAACTTAGGAAACTCAACCTATCCGGGATTGCATTAATCAAAACTCAATTCCTTATCAATTTAGAGTTCATTTAACATCAAAAACACATCTCAAATCACAGATTAATCAGATCTAACGAAAATCATCAAAAATCATCAAATCTTGCATTATAAGCCAAGATCCATTTCACCACTTAAAAACCTTTAATTAAACATCAATTAAGGATTGAAAACTTAGGAATTTCAGTAAAGAACTGATAGTTTAGAGGAGAAGGACGTTCTTACCTCCAAACTTGAGTTTCTCCTCTTTTTGGAATCAAAAACCTTGTTGAATCAAGTAGCAATTAAAGAGATTTTGAAGATATGTTGATTAGGAATCAATTGAGAGTTGAAAGGAGGGATTTAGGTGAGAAAATCAGATCCAATTCTCTGGAGAATAGGTGTTTGGGTTGAGAGAAAATGAGAGAAAGAAAATTGAGAAAAGTTGGTTACAAAATCCAAAATAGCCAAATGGCTTTCCCTCCACTTTTAATATCATTTAAAATCAGAATTTAGTCTTAAAAGATCTTAGAAAAATCTGGAGAAACTCCCTTTGGGTAAATAGCTCCTTAAAGATTCAAAGTTTCAACCCTTTATAAAACAGCCACAAAACTTTCGAAAATTACATTTTGGTCACTAGCCAAAATGTCACCCTTCCGAAACTCATTTTCCAAAATTGATTTCACAGTTCACTTAATTATATTAAAAGATGATTTTAGAACATTTTTCCATATTTTTAATGCAACCCGAACTAGGCTTTCCTAAATTCACCTCTTTAGATTCGAACAGCACTTTGACCGAACCGGTCAACGCCCAAAACTCCTAAGCCCAAAACCGGGGCGTTACAAAACCAATAATGCAGAGAATTGAAGTGCATTTTGGGGCAGGAAGGAAGCCAAGCATCCAAGAGAAGTTTTAAGCTCATGTATGGTGAACATTTTCCTAAAACTATTAGCTTTTGGGTATTTGGCAATGGGGGACCTATGTTGATGTTTTGGGAGATGTTTTGGACTCCCTAAGTTGGTTTTATGTTGTTAATGATGTTGGAACTTGTAATTGGCCTTTGTGAGGTGGTTTTGGTATTTTGATGCTTGAATGGTTTTCTAAGTAGGAAGCATGCCTATAGATTTGGGGATTTTCATAATTGATGCCATGTTGATGTTTGGTTGATGCAATTATGTTCCTTGAATGTTGAATGACTTGCTGGTATAATTTGGTTGCATTTGGAGCATGTTTGATAGGTCAATTTTGTGATAAACCAGCAAATTTTCTGCAATCTGGGTAGGCCGTATCGGAACGGGTGCTACCGTTTCGGAACAGGGGCCTGAAATGGCCTAGGCGTACCGAAACGGGAGGAACCGTTCCGGAACGGAAATGCCACTGCCAAGCCTTGTTTCGAAACCCGTTTCGGAATGGTCCCGCGTTTCGGAACAGGTCCTCCCTGTTTCGGAACACTCGACCGTTGGGCTCTGAATTTGATGGTTATATGTTTTGAAATGTTTGCGTTTTGGTCCTGAAACTTGTTATTGCAATTGAATGAGTTTGAGATGTCCGTTTGAGCTGAAATTTGGCAGAGAAGCATGTAAGATGATAAATTTCATTTTGGTAACTTTAATTTGGGTTAAGTCTCTATAATTTTCAGAATTTACAATTTGGTCCCTAAAGTTGTAATTTCTGCAATTGAGTCCCTGAATGTTCTATGATGGTTATGATCTTTGAGTATGCTGATCTTGTGAACATATCTAGGGTAAATGTGCATCTAGACAAGATTAAAAGGAAAAAAAAGGGTCGTTAATCAAGGTTGACTTTTGGGTTGACTTTGGTTTTCCCCGTGTAATCTTCTTAATTCGGGTCAACCGTCTAGGCCGGGTTAAGGGGGTTACATTTGGTGGTATCAGAGCTAAGTTCTCGAGTAATTGGGAATGTTTATGTGAATGATTAAAGTATGTATGCTTTGTGTGCTTGTTGAGTGAAAGCATGTTGAGTGAATTGTAAATATGTTGCAATTGTGGTGTATGCTGTGGAGAAGCATGTTGTGGGTACCCATTGCCAAATCAAAGCTAATGTACTGATGTTGTTTTTAAGTGAAAATGAGCTTGAGTACTTGGATTGCTTACCTTGCTGAGCCTGACTTGTTTTTATTGCATTGTGATTGCATTGTTAGTGAATGGCACCTCGTAGAGAAGTGGGGGTTAGTACGCGAGCTACGGATCAGAACGAAAATGAAGAGAACGTTGAGAATGCTATGGATTTACCTCCTCCACCGGGTGGTGGTGGTGCTGAGGGTGGAAGAGCTGATGCTGCAGCTGATGCTGGGGTCGCAGGACCTGAGGCTGGTCAGGGGCAAGCTATACCTGACATGACCATGTTGGTTCAAGCTATTGTTGGTGCTTTTCGAGCGGCAGTAGCTGGAGCTCAAGGAGCTGGGCATCAGGGAGATGCTGGAGTTAGACTACCCTTGGAACGTCTGCGCAGTCTGGGAGGGACTGAGTTCAGGGGTTTGTCAGCTGAAGGTTCGGAGTCTTGGTTAGAGAGAACCAAGAGAATCTTGGGTCAGATGAGTTGCACTGATGTGCAGAAGCTGGGTTGTGTAGTATCATTGCTGCAAGATGATGCATACACGTGGTGGACAACCACAATCGCTGGAGTGGCGGAAGCTGATGTAACTTGGACGTTCTTTCAGAACGCGTTCAAGAGAAGGTATCTAGGTGTGAGGTACCTAGATGAAAAGAAAAGGGAGTTCATGTCTCTTACCCAGGGGAGCATGTCTGTGGCTGAGTATGAAGTACAGTTTGTTCGACTCAGTCAGTACGCACCTGAGCTTGTTCCGGACGAGCGGGAGAGGTGTGAAAGGTTCCGTTATGGTTTGGTAACGGATGTAAAGATGTATGTGCTGGCTACCGAGTATGATGATTTTGATGTGATGGTGGGCCAAGCCAAGGATATTGAGATGAACTTGGGTTTATCTGCTAGAAGTGCTGGGTCAAGTGCTGGTAAGCGAGCTGCTGAATATAGTTCCGGTGGTGGACGGAACAAGAGGGGACGTGATCAGAAGTATCAGTCCTCAGCTAAGCGAGGTGGTGGTACGCCTGCTCGGGGAGGCAACGCTAGAGTTGATCCGAGTGCATGTTGGACATGTGGTTCGCGTGGCCATATGAAACGTTATTGTCCTTGAGCTGTGAGGGAGGTGCAAGCTCCTGTTGTGGCAGCTGGTAATGCGTGCTGGAACTGTGGATCTACGGATCACATGAGGAGAGAGTGTCCTATGTTGGCTGGTGGCCAAGTGCGTGCTCCTGTTGTTGTTGCACCACAGAGAGGTCGTGGGCGCGGCCGTGGTAACTTTAAGCGGAGAGAGGAAGGTGGTCGGGGTATGGCCCATGTTGTGGCTATTCAGCCTGAGGGTGGCGGTCAAGCCAGGGTGTATGCTCAGCGGGAGGGGAGGAATGACGCGGATGTGATCGCAGGTACTTTTACTTTGCAATCCTTGTCATTACTTTCCTTGATTGATTCTGGATCTACGCACTCATACATATTGCGTGAGCATGCTGAATTGCTTGGTTTGCCTGTTGAGTCTTTGGATGTTGGTGTGCGTGTCACTAGTTCTTTTGGTGAGACTGTTGTGACTCTAAAGCTTTATAGAAGATGTCCTTTGGTTGTTCAAGATCATGTTTTTCCTGTTGACCTTATGGAGTTACCTTTCTATGGTTTTAATGTAATCCTTGGTATGGATTGGCTTGCTGAGCATCGTGCTGTAGTGGATTGTGAAAATAAGCGAGTTTCGTTGAAGCTTGCGGATGATTATGAGGTAGTTGTGGTTTGTGAGAATGTGAAGTTTCTTGCCAATGTGGTGTCTACTTTGGAGGCGAGCCGGATGCTGAGGCAAGGTTGTGAAGCTTATCTAGCTTTTGTGATGAATCCTAGCTCTAAGGAGTTGCGTGTGCAAGATATCAGGGTTGTGCGGGAGTTTCCTGGTGTGTTTCCTGAGGAGTTTCCTGGATTACCTCCTAATCGTGAGGTGGAGTTTGGGATTGAGCTGTATGAGAATACAACTCCTGTGTCCATTACCCCTTATAGAATGGCACCTAAAGAGTTGAAGGAGCTGAAGACGCAGTTGCAAGAGTTGCTTGATCGTGGGTTCATTCGGCCGAGTGTGTCACCTTGGGGTGCACCGGTCTTGTTTGTGAAGAAGAAGGATGGCACTATGAGAATGTGCATTGATTATCGTCAGCTGAACAAGTTGACTATCAAGAATCGGTATCCTTTGCCGAGAATCGATGATCTCTTTGATCAATTTCGGGGAGCAGCTGTATTCTCTAAGATTGACTTGAGGTCAGGGTATTACCAGTTGAAGGTGAAGGATGTGGATGTGCCTAAGACAGCTTTCAGGACAAGGTATGGGCATTATGAGTTCCTTGTGATGTCGTTTGGTTTGACAAATGCTCCTGCAGCTTTCATGGAATGATGAATCGTGTGTTTCATGAATACCTGGATAAGTTTGTTGTGGTGTTCATCGATGATATCCTCGTGTACTCGCGTACTGAGGAGGAGCATGAAGAGCATTTGAGGATTGTGTTGCAAGCTTTGTTGGAGAATCAGCTTTATGCCAAGCTGAGCAAGTGTGAGTTCTGGTTAAGTGAAGTGGTGTTTCTTGGGCATGTGGTTTCTGCTGAAGGGATTCGTGTTGATCCTCAGAAGATTGAAGCGGTGATGAATTGGAAGGTTCCTAAGTCTGTTCATGAGGTTCGTAGTTTCCTTGGTTTGGCGGGATACTACCGGAGGTTTGTGGATGGGTTTTCTAAGATTGCTGCACCTTTGACAAAGTTGTTACAGAAGGATGTTAAGTATGAGTGGACGGAAGCGAGACAGCAGGCTTTTGAGAAGCTTAAGGCAGCTTTGACGCAAGCTCCTATCTTGGTTCAACCTGAATCAGGGAAAGAGTTTGTGGTCTATAGTGATGCGTCCTATGTTGGTTTGGGATGTGTGTTGATGCAAGAGGGTAAGGTGGTGGCTTATGCATCGCGGCAGTTGAAGGTGCATGAGCGCAATTATCCTACGCATGATATTGAGTTGGCTGCGGTGGTTTTTGCTTTGAAGATCTGGAGACATTACCTGTATGGTGAGAAGTGTACTGTGTACACGGATCACAAGAGTTTGAAGTATCTGATGTCTCAGAAGGAGTTGAATCTTAGGCAACGACGTTGGGTGGAGTTGCTCAAGGATTATGATTTGACGATTGAGTATCACCCTGGAAAAGCTAATGTTGTAGCGGATGCCTAGAGTAGGAAGGTAGCTGTTGAGTTGAGGGCTATGTTTGCCAGTTTGAGTATTTCGCGCGATGGTGGTCTTGTGGCTGAGTTGCAAGTGAAACCATCTTTGGTTCAGCTGATCAAGGAAAAGCAGTTGTTGGATGATTCCTTGGTACCGCATGTTCAGGATATCGCGGAGGGTAGGCCTTCGGATTTCTGTTTCAATGATGATGGAGTGTTGTGTTTTGGGAGTCGGATAGTAGTGCCCAATGATGTTGAATTGAGCTTGCTATTCTGACTGAAGGTCATAGTAGTCCTTTTGCTATGCACCTTGGTAGTACTAAGATGTATCGTGATCTTCGTGATGAGTACTATTGGGTGGGTTTAAAGAAGGATGTTGGGGAGTTTGTGAGCAAGTGCATGGTGTGTCAGCGAGTTAAGGCTGAGCATCAGGTTCCTCCAGGGTTGTTGCAACCGTTGAGAATTCCTGAATGGAAGTGGGAAAGGATTACCATGGATTTTGTATCTGGTTTGCCCTTGGCGCCATCGAAGAAGAATTCGGTGTGGGTGATTGTGGATCGCCTGACGAAGTGTGCGTATTTCTTGCCTGTGCATACTACGTATTCTTTGGATAAGCTTGCGGAGTTGTACATTGCTGAGATTGTGCGGCTGCATGGTGTGCCTAAGTCGATTGTGTCGGATAGGGATCCGAGGTTTACATCGCGTTTCTGGCAGTGTTTGCATCAAGCTTTGGGTACACGGTTGAATTTCAGTACATCTTATCATCCTCAGTCGGATGGTCAGTCCGAGCGTGTTATCCAGATTTTGGAGGATATGTTGAGGTGCTGCGTGATTGAGTTCCAAGGCTCTTGGGAGAAACATTTGCCTTTGGTGGAGTTTGCCTATAACAATAGTTATCAAGCAAGTATTCAAATGGCACCTTATGAAGCTTTGTACGGGAGGAAGTGTAGGACTCCTCTTTGTTGGGCTGAAACGGGTCAGAAGTTGGTTTCGATGCCAGCTTTGTTGAAAGGAACCACTGAGAAGGTGAAGCTCATTTGTGAGCGTTTGAAGGCAGCTTCTGATCGGCAAAAGTCTTACGCGGATTTGAAGCGTAAGGAGATTGAGTATGCGGTGGGTGACCGTGTGTTTTTGAAGGTTTCTCCTTGGAAAAAGGTGATGAGGTTTGGCCGTAAGGGTAAGTTGAGCCCTAGGTACATTGGACCATACGAGTTGATTGAGCGTGTGGGTCCTGTTGCGTACAAGTTGAGGTTACCTAAAGAGTTGGAAAAGATTCATGATGTGTTTCATGTTTCTATGCTCCGGAAGTATAGATCGGATCCTTCGCATGTGATGCCTGTGGAAGAAGTGGAACTGAATCCGGATTTGACCTATGATGAGGAACCTGTGAGGATTCTGGATTCGGATAGCAAGGTTCTTCGAGGCAAGACCATTGAGTTAGTAAAGGTGTTGTGGAAGCATCGTGGTGTTGAGGAAGCCACGTGGGAACAGAAGGATGACATGCTGAAGTAGTTTTCGTACCTCTTTCCTTCAGGTAAATTTCGAGGACGAAATTTCTTAAGGGGGGGGGGGGAGAGTTGTAACGCCCCGGTTTTGGGCTTAGAAGTTTTGGGTTTGGACCGGACCGGTCGGGTTGCGGTTCGAATATAAAAGGTGAAATTAGGAAAGCCTAGTTCGTGTTGCATTAAAAATATGGAGAAATGTTTTAAAATCCTCTTTTATTATATATAAGAGAATGGTAAAGTCAATTTTACAAAATAAGGTTTGGAAGGGTGACATTTTGGGTTAGTGACCAAAATGTAATTTTTGAAAACTGCGTGACTGTTTTAAAAAGGATTGAAACTTTGAATCTTTAAGGAGCTATTTACCCAATGGGAGTTTCTCCAGATTTTTCCTAAATATTAAATGATTTATTATTGGTTTTAAAATAAAGGAAAAGGGAGGGAAGATATTTTCCTAAGTTTCCAACTAACTTTTCCACATTTTTTCATTTTCATTTTCTCTCATCTTTTCTCTCAAACCAAACACATTTCTCCAGAGCTTTTTCCTCTGATTTTGTCATCTAAATAACACATTTCCATTCTCTTTTGATCTCTAATCATCTCTTCATCAAAACCTTATCATTTGCTAAGTGGATTTTCAAGAATTTTGGTTCCAAAAAGGGAGAAACTCAAGTTTAGAGGTATGAACGTCCTTCTCCTCTAAATCCTCAGTTCTTTACTGAAATTCCCAAGTTCTCAATCCTTAATTTGTGATTTATAAAAGGTTTTATAGATGTGTTCTTGATCTTGGCTTTAAAATGCAAGATTTGGTTGATTTTTGTTAAAATTCGTATGATCTGTTTGAACAGTGATTTGAGGTGTCTTTTTGATGTTAAATGAATGTATATTTGATGAGGAATTGAGGTTTAATCAATGCAATCCCGGATAGGTTGAATTTCCTAAGTTTTACTTGAGTTTTTGATGGTTTTTGGAGTGATCATGATGATCTGTTATAGCTGGAGGTATAAGGACGTGGCTAGATCCTTTTTGGATGTTAATTGATGTTTAAGGATGTTTAGATTTGATGGATCTTGGCTGGGTAGTGTTGTGGAGTTGTTTGGATGCATTTTTGGTTGTGTTTGGTAGCCGAAAATGGAGTGTGGATGAGAGCAGCGAGTTTAGGTGCTTTCATTGAAGATATTAATGCATGATGATGCATTAATCCTCTGCTTTGATGTGTTTAAAACAGGGGAGTCATCTTTGGATCCTAGTGGTGGTGATCCGGAAGCTTGATTGGTGTTTCGACAAGTGGCGAAACGGAATCGGTGAGTGGATTTTGGTTTTCAGCTTTGGAACCAATGTTTTGAAGGTTTGGGA
Source organism: Hibiscus tridactylites (assembly GCA_958450335.1). NCBI lineage: Eukaryota > Viridiplantae > Streptophyta > Magnoliopsida > Malvales > Malvaceae > Hibiscus > Hibiscus tridactylites. The sequence goes on along the minus strand of OY288267.1, from coordinate 56,254,809 downwards.
GCTTAGTTTAAGTCTAAGCAACTTAGCTAAGCTCAAGAGTAAGTTTTCGGAAAAACACTCTTGATGATGAACCATGGATTGTTTGTATGCAATGTGGTTGTTTGCATGTTTTAAATTCTGTTTTGAAAGCATATTTTGGCATGTTAGTTGCTGATTTTATAAGCCATGTGTTGAAGAATGCTCAAGGTAAGAGATTCTTGTTTTTGAACATTGTTAAATGTGGTTTTGGTGCATAATTGATGCATGATGTTTATGGCTTTGTTAAATGCTTTAAAACAGTGGAATATTGTGGTTAATGATGCATATTGGCAAGTGATGGTTAAGGTCACAAAGGTGGTTAAAAGTCCTTGTGTGAGCCTTGTTTATTTAAGAACAACATGGTGGTTAAAAGTCCATGGTTGGTTCTTGGTTAAGATCACCAAGGTGGTTAAAATTCCTTGGGTGAGTCTTGTGTATTTAAGAACAACATGGTGTTTAAAAGTCCATGGTTGGTTCTTGGTTAAGGTTACAAAGGTGGTTAAAATTCCTTGTGTAAGCCTTGTTTATTTAAGAACACCAAGGTGTTTAAAAGTCCTTGGGTGATTCTTGTTAAGGACACAAAGGTGTTTAAAAGTCCTTGTGTGGTCCTTGTCATGGTGTTTAAAAGTCCATGGATGATTCTCGTTAAGGACACAATGGTGTTTAAAAGTCCATGTGTGGTCCTTGGAAATTTATAAGATCACAATGGTGTTAAAAAGTCCATATGTGAGTCTTATGTTGAATGTATCACTTGTGGCCAATATGACATGTTATGAACTTGAAGCATGAGATGCTTGTTTTAATGCTTATGTGCATGTACAAATGATGTTTGAACTAAGGTTTATACATGTGTTTTATAAGTGCATTATTGTATGGTTTTAAATTAGCATTCCTCACTAAGCTATTGCTTACGCTCTCTCTCTTTTCTTAAACCAATAATGCAGAGCATTGAAGTGCATTTTGGGGCAGCAAGGAAGCCAAGCATCCAAGAGAAGTTTTAAGCTCATGTATGGTGAACATTTTCCTAAAACTATTAGCTTTTGGGTATTTGGCAATGGGGGACCTATGTTGATGTTTTGGGAGATGTTTTGGACTCCCTAAGTTGGTTTTATGTTGTTAATGATGTTGGAACTTGTAATTGGCCTTTGTGAGGTGGTTTTGGTATTTTGATGCTTGAATGGTTTTCTAAGTAGGAAACATGCCTATAGATTTGGGGATTTTCATAATTGATGCCATGTTGATGTTTGGTTGATGCAATTATGTTCCTTGAATGTTGAATGACTTGCTGGTATAATTTGGTTGCATTTGGAGCATGTTTGATAGGTCAATTTTGTGATAAACCAGCAAATTTTCTGCAATCTGGGCAGGCCGTATCGGAACGGGTGCTACCGTTTCGGAACAGAGGCCTGAAATGGCCTAGGCGTACCGAAACGGGAGGAACCGTTCCGGAACGGAAATGCCACTACCAAGCCTTGTTTTGAAACCCGTTTCGGAACGGTCCCGCGTTTCGGAACAGGTCCTCCCTGTTTCGGAACACTCGACCGTTGGGCTCTGAATTTGATGGTTATATGTTTTGAAATGTTTGCGTTTTGGTCCTGAAACTTGTTATTGCAATTGAATGAGTTTGAGATGTCCGTTTGAGCTGAAATTTGGCAGAGAAGCATGTAAGATGATAAATTTCATATGGGTAACTTTAATTTGGGTTAAGGCCCTATAATTTTCAGAATTTACAATTTGGTCCCCTAAAGTTGTAATTTGTGCAATTGAGTCCCTGAATGTTCTATGATGGTTATGATCTTTGAGTATGCTGATCTTGTGAACATATCTAGGGTAAATGTGCATCTAGACAAGATTAAAAGGAAAAAAAAGGGTCGTTAATCAAGGTTGACTTTCGGGTTGACTTTGGTTTTCCCCGTGTAATCTTCTTAATTCGGGTCAACCGTCTAGGCCGGGTTAAGGGGGTTACATAGGGAGATTATGTGTAGATGGATGGGATCCTATAGATTGTTGTTAGCTGTCACAATCCCTAACTTAAAGAAATTTTATCTTTCTTAGAATTAGTATCTTTCCTAACTTATGAGTTTCCTAAGTTAAGGATATAAGTTGTATATATGTAGGCATCAAATACATAGAAAGCAAGACAATTTTTCACTGAATTTTACTCAATTTTATCATGGTATCAAAGCCTTACTAAGCCTTTTTTTTAATCTTGTCAGTCTCAATTTTTTAATATTTCTTTCTTCAATCACCTTCATGTGAATATCCCTTTTTAATCCAATAATAAAAATGGTCGACGTGGGTGATGTGAGTAGTACTGAGACTATGCAAAGAGTTGCAGTGAGTGAAGGAAGTCATTCTCAGAAAGGAGACTTGCAGAACGTACAATCTGCCTATATGCTGAATGGAAAGAACTATCTTAAATGGTCTCAGTTGGTTCATACCTTTTTAAAGGGAAGAGGAAAGCTAAGTCATCTTCTTGGAGCCAAACCAAAGGAGGGAGATCGTCAATTTCATGCTTGGGATGAACAGGATTCACTAGTGATGTCCTAGCTATGGAACTCAATGCTACAATAAATAAGTGATACTTGTATGTTTCTCAATACAACCCAAGAGATATGAGAGGCTATCAAACAAACTTACTTGAAGGTCAAAGATACTGCTCAAATATATGAAATCAAGACCAAAATTGCATCCACAAAACATAGAGGCAAATCCATCACAGAGTATTCCAACTTGTTGCAAAATCTGTGGCAGGAAATGGATAACTACCAGTGCATCAAAATGAAGTGTATTGAGGATGCAACAGTCCTGAAAAGGTTTGTTGAAAATGAAAGAATTTATGATTTTCTGACAAGACTAAATGTTGAGTTTGATGCAGTAAGAGTCCAGATTCTTAGAAAAGAGGACTTGCCCTCACTAAATGAAGCTATTGCCACCATTCAAGCTGAGGAAGGAAGAAGAGAAGTCATGATTGAGAACAACCAAGGGGAGAGCTCAGCACTTGCCACAAGAGCTGTAATTGAGGGAAAATTGAATCTGGATCGGCAGGGTATTAAAGAGAATAGATCAGAAGGAACTAAGCCAGCAAATAGAGACTCTCTATGGTGTACCTATTGCAAGAACTCTCGCCATACAAAAGAAAGGTGATGGAAACTTCATGGGAAGCCACAAACAACAAGTAAATTTGTTTTTGAAAGAGAAGGACCATCAAGAGGACAAGGGAGAGCATACAACACCAAACAAATGACTGATAATCCTCAAGAACAGTCCTTTGAATTCAACAGAGAGGAGATAGAAAAATTAAAGAACTTGCTTGGATCTCTAGAAAAGCCCTCCTCCACAGGTACATGTAGCTTGGCCTTCTCAAGTATATCTTCTTCTCAAAAATCTAAAGTCTCGAATTTTCCTGCTCAAAGTCTCTGGGTAATCGACTCAAGAGCTACAGGCCATATGACCAATTCATCCTTCAAATTTACCAATTATACCCCCTCGTCCTAGTAATAGGAAAATAACTGTTGCATATGGAAGTGAGATAATTGTGGCTGGTTAAGGAGATATTGTTATAAATAACAACATTACTCTTAAAAATGTCCTCCATGTGCCTAAGTTATTCACTAATCTTCTGTCCATCCAAAAAATTACTAAAGACACTAATTGTCATGTTCTTTTTTACCCAACTCAATGTGTGTTCCAGGAAGCAAGAACGAGGAAGATGATTGGGCATGCTAGAGAAGTAAATGGTTTATATTATCTTGAAGATCCCGGTGGACAAGTCAGTGTTCTAAACTCTTCACTTTTCTCTTTAGCATCAGAACCAAAAACCAATAAAGGACAGATATGGCTTCATCACATCTGCCTTGGTCAACCTTCTTTTAAAGTCTTAAAGCTCATGTTTCCTTCCTTGTTTAAGTCTTTAAATAATGAAAATTTTCATTGTGATATATGTGAGCTTGCTAAACACAAACACACCTCCTTTCCCAAAAGTAATAAAAGGGTTTCTACACCATTTACTCTCATTCATAGTGATGTTTGAGGACCATCAACTGTTTCTAATATTTCTGGTGCTTGGTGGTTTGTTTCGTTTATAGATGATTGTACTCGGGTGTCATGGATATTCCTTCTAAAACAAAAATCTGATGTCAGCCTTACTTTCAAGACTTTTCACACCATGGTTAAAAACCAGTTTAGGGCAGATATAAAACGTTTTAGGTCTGACAATGCTAAAGACTACTTCAATCAAGTCTTAAACTCTTTTTTTCAAAGAAAAAGCGATCATCCATGAATCTTCTTGTGTAAACACCCCTCAACATAATGGTGTAGCAGAAAGGAAAAATAGACATGTTCTTCAAGTCACAAGAGCTCTTTTATTTCAAAAAAATGTTCCTAAACAGTATTGGGGGGAAGCTGTGTTAACTGCCACCCATATGATAAATAGATTACCTACTCAAGTTCTTGATTTCCAAAGTCTTATCCAACTTTTAACCAGTTTCTATTGTAATTTTAGTCTATCTCTTCATCTTAAACCCAAAATTTTGGTTGTGTTGCCTTTGTTTATATCCACTCTCAGAATAGGGGTAAGATTGATCCAAGAGCTTTAAAGTGCATTTTTGTGGGATACTCATCCACTCAGAAAGGTTATAAGTGTTATCATCCACCTACTAGGAAATATTTTGTTTCTGCTGATGTCACTTTTGTTGAGAATGAAAATTATTTTACTCGCCCTTATCTTCAGGGGGAGATTTTATTTAGGGAAGATAAGGACATGGATCATTTCCTTCTTGAACCTTTTTGCACTGATCAGCAACATGTCCAGCCTGTCCAAACCCAAATTGATTCTGCCCAAATTGACCAATTTGTCCAAATTGATTCTGCCCAGCCTGTCCAAATTAATCTTGTCCAAATTGATGACCAGCCTGTCCAAATTGATTAATATGTCCAGCCACCTTTTCAACCAGTTGTTGACCAACATGTTATCCTCCAACCTGAACCTACTACACCTCAAACAGGAATTCAGAACACTACTCGTCCTCTACAGGTCTTCTCGAGAAAAAGGGTACCGATGCAGGCTCAATCATCTCTTCCTTCTCCTATACAAACTGAGGTAATTTCTGAACCCATCCTTGATCCAAATACTACTGAAATTTCTAATTTTGATTCTGATCACAGGGTTTTGAGTTTCCCATTGCAATTAGAAAAGGTAAAAGGACTTGTACCACAAAAAATCCCTTTTACTTATTTATGTCCTACAAAAATTTATCTCCCAATCATAAAGCCTTCCTTACTAGCCTAAATACTATTGTCATTCCTAAAACTGTTTTCGAGGCTTTAGGCAATGAGAATTGGAAACAAGCTATGCATGTTGAAATGGAAGCACTAAAGAAGAATGGAACATGGGACTTGGTAAAGTTGCTAGAAGGAAAGAAAACAATGGGGTGTAGATGGGTGTTTACAGTTAAGTACAATTCGGATGGATCTTTGGAGAGATATAAAGCAAGGTTAGTGGCTAAGGCGTATTCTCAAACCTATAGGATAGATTACTTGGAGACATTTGCCCCTTTAGCAAAAATGAATATTGTGAGGATTTTATTGTCATTGGCTGCCAATCAAGGATGGAGATTACAACAGTATGACATCAAGAATGCTTTTTTGCATGGAGATCTTGAGGAGGAAGTCTACATGGACATCCCACCTGGATTTAGTCCAAACAGTGAACAGACTGTGTGCAAATTAAAAAAGGCTCTGTATGGATTAAAACAATCCCCAAGAGCCTGGTTTGGAAGATTTACAAAAGTGATGTTAAAGTTGGGATACAAACAAAGTCAGAGAGATCACACCCTATTTGTGAAGCATTTTTTAGGGAGAGTTGTTGCTTTACTGGTCTATGTAGATGACATCATTGTCACAGGAGATGATTCGAGAGAAATTGATAACTTGAAGAAATGTCTGGTCAAAGAGTTTGAGGTCAAAGATCTTGGAAGACTGAAATACTTCCTTGGCATTGAAGTGGCATATTCACAGCAAGGAATCTTTATATCTCAACAAAAATACACCCTAGACTTGCTGACAGAAACTGGCAAATTAGGGTGCAGACCAGCAGAAACACCAATAGAAGCTAATCATAAGCTTGGAGATACAACAGAGGATGCAGCTCTGGACATAAGTTCCTATCAGAGACTTGTGGGCAGATTAATTTACTTAGCACACACTCGACCAAACATTGCCTATGCATTTGGAGTGGTAAGCCAATTTATGCACAATCCTAAAAAATCACATCAAAGAGCAGTAACCCAAATTCTGCAGTATTTAAAGGGCACACCAGGTAGAGGAATTTTATTCAAAAAAAGGGACAAGTTGACTTTGGAAGCTTATATTGATGCAGATTATGTAGGGTCCTTAGTTGATCAAAGATTAACATCAGGATATTGCACATTTTTTGGAGGAAATTAGTGACCTGGAGAAGCAAAAAACATAATGTTGTAGCTATGTCCAGTGTAGAAGCCGAGTTTAGAGCCATGGCTCTTGGGATTTGTGAATTATAATGGCTGAAGATTGTTTTGGAGGACTTAAAAGTTAAGTGAGAAGGACCAATGAAGTTGTACTGTGATAATAAATTAGCAATCAATATTGCACATAATCTAGTTCAACATGATAGAACTAAACATGTTGAAGTGGATAGGCACTTCATCAAAGAAAAACTTGACAGTGGATTGATCTATACTCTCTATGTTTCCACTGGAGATCAAATTACGGACATACTTACTAAAGGGCTACTTGGGAAGTTGTTCCAGAAGTTAACAAGCAAGCTGAAGATGGAAGATATCCATTCCCCAACTTGAGAGGGAGTGTCAGGAAATATTCTTGTAAATTAGGGAGATTATATGTAGATAGATGGAATCCTGTAGATTCTTGTTAGCTGTCACAATCCCTAAATTAAAGGGATTTTATCTTTCCTAGAATTAGTATCTTTCCTAACTTATGAGTTTCCTAAGTTAAGGATATAAGTTGTATATCTGTAGGCATGGAATACATAGAAAGCAAGACAATTTTTCACTGAATTTTACTCAATTTTATCAGAAATGAATGCAAATGATGAAAAGTTGCAACGTGGTTATAATGAGCTGCTTGAGTATAAGCTTGTTTCGCAAAAGGTATGCCTTGTTTGCTTCCCTAATCAGGTGATTTTGTGATGGTTCACTTCCTAGTTCCTACTAATTTTATATCATGAGAAACTCTAACACACATGGCTGTTGAAAAGTTGTCAACTTTTCGAGTAAGGCTCTATATGTTTGGATGAGTAAAACAATTCAGAGTTCTCTTTTCAAAGTTCCATTTGCTCTCAGCTTGTAATGCTTTATAATTGTTGCATAAATTTCTAACTTTTTTTTCCTTTTCTGTTTAGGCTGGTGAGTTTTTTGCTTCTGCTTAACTCAGAGCTACTGCTCAGCAGAGAGAAAAAGGATCAAGGCAAATGGGTGACAAATCCATAGAAACTCATTTACTGCAAGAGCAAGTATAGCACCATGTTTCTTTGAGCATGATGTACTATCTAATATATATATATATATATAATGTCGTACCTTCACTTATAAAAATCTCCATTTTTAGGAAACGTCAACAGATTTATCAAAGCAAGTCAAATTGGGGTTTATTACTGGTCTTGTTCCTAGGGAAAAGTCTATGGCATTTGAGAGGATTTTATTTCGTGCAACTAGGGGCAATGTGTTACTCAAGCAGGTTCCTGCAGAGGAGCCCGTCACTGATCCTATTTATGAAGAGAAGGTGAAAATTGTTTTAATTGCACGAATGAGATATTTGAAGTGTTTTCATCGCAAAATGCTGATGGATATCATATACATGCACATGAAAGAATGTTTCTTATGTTTTTATGTTACTCAGACATGTTGTTGCTGACAATTCATCATCTATTTGAAGTGTTTTCATCGCAAAATGTTGATCGATATCATATACATGCACATGAAAGAATGTTTCTTATGTTATTCATACATGTTGATGCTGACAATTCATCATCTATTTGAAGATATATGTTTTATGTTCTTAATGAGCGTTAAACAAAGTTATTGTGCAGACAATGTGCCACTTATTTGAAGATCTTATATTTTATGTTTTGGACAGGAAGACTATTGAACAAATATTATTTTGCATGTATTCATGACTAGCCACATACAATCTCAATGCGAAGTTAAAATTGATACAGTTTTCTTTTTTTTTTGAACAAATGATGGCTGCTTTATTAATGTAGAAATAAACCGACAACAAATTAAAACTGACAAAACAAATAAAGGATAAGCCAAAAAGAGACAGCCAACAATCAGACCCACTTCAAACCCTAAGCAAAAGGGGGATGAAAAATTGAGGAACAGAGTGGGAAAACATTCAACTTGTGCGCAAATCGGAGGAAAAGATGAAGGAGACTCCGGCACAAGGATGAAACGGAGCAAGTCAATCTGGAGGGTTCACCCACCAACGGTCTTTGAGCTCAGCTTCCTCCACCACCGGCGGAGCTTCCTCGAGACAAATCTGGGTAGACGAGAAGACTTTTCCAAACCTGGCAAGAGCGTGGGCGGCTTGATTCAGTTCACGGCGGACATGCACGAAGGTAATCAATTCAAAGACCTTTGCTTTTTCCTTAATACTGAAAATTATTGGACTAATTCTGGAAAAATCCTGTTCATGTCGATTGATCTTCGAACAAACCACAAGGGAGTCGCCTTCAGCGATGATTCGACGGAACCCAGCTTCATGGGCGAAAGAGATGGCACGGAGACAGGCTAGAGCTTCAGCCATTACTGGGTCACGCACGAAACGATGTGGGCAAGAGACAGCGGCCATAATCAAACCATCAGCGTCACGGATAAGGCCACCAGAAACCGAAGTTGCCATAGCCGCGTCGAAGCTCGCATTAAAGTTAACCTTATAGGAGTTTGGCACCGGCGGTTGCCACTGTGAAGGTTGTTGATTGGACGGTGGATGATAGATGATATCCAACCCATCAAGCTCATTAAGGTAAGAACTTACAAAATAAATTACCTCTGATGGATTTTTGGTACAAGCTTCGTGTAGTATTTGATTTCGTGCCTGCCAGATAGCCCAATAAATAATAACTAGAGATCTCTGTTGAAACTTGCTAAGGTATTTAAACAAATGAGATAACCAATGCAACCAGTCTTACTCTGTAGAACGTAATGGTAGAGTAATGCCCAAACCAGCACACACAGCTTTCACAAAAACACAGTCTGAAACCAAGTGAATATTTGATTCTGGTGCATTTGCACAAAGTAGACATTGATGACTGATACTGATCCGGCGTATAGAAAGGTTAGTGAAAGTAAGGATATAATTCATGATAATTCTCCAAACTACAATAGAAACTTTTGGAGTAACTTTAGCAGACCAGACAGGGTTAAAGAAGGCACCTAACCAATCAGTATTTTGGTCATTCAAATCCCAATTAGGATCAACCTCAGAATGTAGAAGCCAACGATATCCAGACTTTACAGAATAGAGCCCCGAACGATCCCCTCTTCATACTAGTGAATCAGGTATAGGAAAAACAGGTAAGGGTACACTTAAGATTAGAGCCACCTGTTGTGAACTAAAAAGGGAAGTCACCAACTCCTCATTCCAGGTATTACCCTGAGAATTGATTAGATTAGCCACCCAAATGATATTGTTGCCGAAAGGTGGAAGACCTAAACAACCAGAAACAGAATTAGGCAACCAAGAATCAGTCCACACATTAACCGAACTGCCATTTCCAATTCTCCATTCTAAACCCTTTTCCAAAACACCACGTGCACAATATATACTCTTCCAAGTATATGATGGACATGAACCAGGGTTTGCAGTCAAAAAGTACCTTCTCGACAATACCTAGCCTTTAGCACTCGTGCAAGAAAGCATTCCGGGTTGGTAAGAATGTGCCAGCCTTGTTTAGCTAATAGTGCAAGATTGAATTTGGCTAAATTTCTAAAGCCCATACCACCCATACTCTTCGGGAAACATAGATTAGGCCAGCTAGCCCAGTGAATCCCTTTTTTCGTACTGCTATTTCTCCACCAAAACTTACACATAATAGGTTCCAAAGAGCTACAAAGAGACTTTGGAAATAAAAAGCACTGCATTGCATAAATGGGAATTACTTGCATAATAGATTTTATAAATACCTCCTTAGCTCCCATAGAGAAAAACCTGTTGCTCCAGATATCTGATCTCCTATTAAGCTCGTCACAAAGATCCGCAAAGGCAGCTTTCTTATTCTTACCCACCATTTTAGGAAGCCCAAGGTACTTTTCCATACTCGAAACTATTCAAACAAAGAATAAGTTACTAACTTGTATCCGAGTATGGTGAGGAACATTCGAACTCAGAAAGATAGATGACTTCACAAAATTTACTAACTGCCCCGAGGCCCTCTCATAAGTAGAGAGAGTGCGATGTAGAGTTTCTACTTTCTTGATTGTACACGACCCAAATAGCATACTATCATCTGCAAAAATCAGATGTGTAATAGGCCATCCATATCTACCAGCCTTAGCTCCATGAAGAAGATTTGACGATTTTGCAGCATTTAATAGAGCCGAAAAGCCTTCAGCACAAATTAGAAACAAGTATGGGCTCAGTGGATCGCCTTGACGAAGTCCACGAGAGGGTTTAAAAGTCTCACCATCCTTTCCATTAAAATGCACCGAATACGAGACCGAAGTGACACAGGCCATAATAGTTGAGACCAACCTTTGATCAAAGCCCACTTTCAAAAGCATACGCTCCAAGAAACCCCAATCGACTCTATCGTATGCCTTGGCCATATCCAGCTTAAGGGCGAAGGAACCCTTAGAACCCATCCTCTTGATCTTCATCGCGTGAAGCAGCTCATAGGCAATAAGAACATTGCCTGAAATCAGTCTCCCGGGTACAAAAGCACTTTGAGCTTGGTCAATACAAACATTGAGTGTTCGACGCAATCTGTTAGCAATAACCTTCGCTATAATTTTATACAGAACCGAACACATACTAATTGGTCTAAATTGGTCCAGACTTCTCGGGTCATTCACCTTAGGAATTAGGACAATACTGGTCGAATTGAAGCTATCAAAAGGCTGGGAACCATCCAAAACTGCTAAACAAAAATCAGCAATATCAACCCCAATAACCGACCAACATTTTTGATAAAAAAGAGCAGGAAAGCCATCCAGCCCAGATGCCTTAAGAGGAGCCATATCTTTTACAACTGAAAAAATTTCCTCTCTTGAATATGCCGCAAGGAGATCCGAGTTCATAGCATTAATAATAGTAGGTACAACCTTATCTAGAACAATGTCTTGCTCAAAAACATTAGAGGCAAAAAAGACCCCCTTAAAATGATCCAATGCTAAAGCAGCGATCTCCATTTCCTCCGAAATAGTGGAACCATCAACAGTAACAAGGGAGCGAATAGAGTTTTTCCTCTTACGGGCGGATGCCCAGTTGTGAAAAAACGCAGTGTTGCGATCCACTCAAGTCACGCTCTTGGTGTAGGATTTATAGTATAATCCACTCAAGTCATGCTTATATGTGTTGTTTAGGCCCGCTTAGTTTTCTGAATTTTGGACTTGTAAAGAGATCATTTGTCTGATCTTGTACCACGTTTTCTGTTATCTTTGATTTGAATGTTAATTTGCATGTGGAGAAAATGTATATGTGGTTTTTTACTCTGGAGAAAAGGCAAAAACCAAAATTCTGAAGATATGTGAAGCATTTGGCGCTAATCTTTATCCTATTGTCGAGGACCTTGGCAAACAAGGTCTCATGATTAATGAGGTATGGATTATATTTTATTTTAACCCGATTCTGTGTACTTCTTAATGGTTTGGCAGACTGTTGTTTGCTTGTTTAACATTATATGTTTGTTCTTCCAGGACATCCATGGTCTTCCAGTTATATATTAAGTAGATTGTATGAATATGCCCGTATGCTAGATCTTTTCTTGCACAAACCACTTTCAACTTTACTTCTTGATGAGGAACACCTTTTCTGCCCTTTGTTGTCTTGTACCAATTCTTTTAATGCATCAAGGAAACTTGAATCTTTATCATCTAATTTTTGACTGATAGGAATGTTGTTACCTGACTGATCTCTATGATTACTATAAATTTTAGGTTTCTTGAAGAATTTCAAAGCTAAAAAACACCATAGATGCTGGATTGTTTCTCCGGGACAATCTGTTGCGAACAATTGGAGACCAGTTTCAACAATAAAGCATTAAGGTCTGTTTAAACTATAAATTATGTTACTTGATGATTATCTTTTCTCAGTTTTTCATAGATTATGCTTATATTTCCTCTTGCACATGAGATAAAATTGCTCTTGAAGTGTCAAACTGATGTTCTAAGTTCAGCGAGTAACCTCTATTTTCTTTAACCCCTTAAGGTGAAAAAGGAGAAATCAATTTATCACACTCTGAATATGCTTAGCCTTGATTTAACAAAGAAATGTCTTGTGGCTGAGGGATGGAGTCATGTTTTTGCTGCACCACATGTACTAGTTTTCTGCTTCTTGTGCTTTACATTTATGTGTGTATATTGATTGATTATGTATAAATTTGAGCTTTCTTGGTGCAGATTCAGGAGGCACTGTAGCGGGCTGCATTTGGATCCAACTCTCAAGTTGGAGCCATTTTCCAGGTCTTGCATACAAAAGAATCACCACCTACCTACTTCCGCACAAATAAATTTACTTCTGCTTTTTAGGAAATTGTTGATGCATATGGGTAAGTTCACAGTAAGACTGTTTGAACCGGTCATGTAATTCACAAGAAAAAGAAAACCATAATCCATCATAAATGATGATACCTATTTGTGAGAAATCATAATAATTATATGTTATTTCATATCATAATCGGTAGGATTTGTTACATATTTATATACAAGCTATACCTCTATCTTAGGAAACTTTAAGTTATAAAAGAAACTAATTCTAGGGATTGTAACTACAAGAAATATTCAAAAAATCCTATTAAAAGCATTCCTAATTTAAACTATTTCCTAACATGTATATTCCTACACTCCCCCTCAAGCTAGAGAATATACATTGTATAATCTCAGCTTGGATACAAAATTGTCAAATACATGTTTTGATAAGGCTTTTGTAAACATGTCTGCTAACTGTCCTTCTGAAGGGATGTAAGATAGAGCAACTATCCCTTTGTTTACTTTCTCTAAAGTGAAGTGCCTATTAATTTCAACATATTTTGTTCTATCATGTTGAACTGGATTTTTAGCAATCTGAATTGCAGATTGATTGTCACACATAACTTCAAAATAGTCTTCTTGTTCAGGGTATAATTCTTTTAGCAGCTTAAGTATCTAGATTCCTTCACACATTCCCAATGTCAAGGCTCTAAATTCTGCCTCAGCACTACTTCTCGAAACATCTGATTGTTTCTTACTTCTCTAAGTAACAAGGTTTCCCAATACAAATGTGCAATAGCCACTAGTAGATCTCATTTCTGTTAAATCCCCTGCACAGCTAGAGTCTGTAAAGACTTTCACAGATCTATCTTGTGACTTTTTGAACATTAAACCATGTCCAGAAGTTTTCTTTAAGTACTTCAGTATCCTGTTAGCTACTGCCATGTGTTCTTCATTAGGATTAGCCATGTGTTGACTAATTACATTTATTGAAAAAGCTATATCCGGCCTGGTTAATAACAAGTAGATTAGCTTTCCCACTAACCTGCTTCATTGTTGAATTTCAGGTTGGCTTCTTGTTGAATTTCAGGTTGGCTTCTATTGGTGTATCTGCTGGCTTACACCCTAAAAACCTGCTTCATTGAGTAAGTCAAGAACATACTTTCTTTGGTTGATCACGAGCCCCTCTTTAGATCTTGCAACCTCTATACCTAGGAAGTATCTCAACTTTCCTAAGTCCTTAGTTTCAAATTCCCTGTTTAGGAGTGTTTTTAAACTGCTAATTTCCTCCTCATCATCTCCAGTTAGGATTATATCATCCACATACACAATTACGATAGCTCTTTTGTTTCTGGAATTTTTCTTGATGAAGAGTGTATGATCGACAAGGGACTGCCTGTAGCCATTTCTTAGGATCACTTTCGTAAACCTTTCAAACCAGGCCCTATAGGATTGTTTTAGCCCATATAGTGACCTATTAAGCTTGCACACTTTCTAATTTCCTTCAATAGACTCCAAACCAGGTACCTTCATATAGACCTCCTCCTCGAGTTTGCCATTGAGAAAGGCATTTTTGACATCAAGTTGATGTAGTTTCCAGTCATAGTTGACAGCAAGACTTAGTAGTACCCGAACGGTATTGAGTTTAGCCACTAGAGAAAAAGTCTCTATAAAATCTACCCCATGGGTTTGTGTATATCCTTTAGCCACTAATCTTGCTTTATATCTCTTTACACTGCCATTAGAATTATATTTCACAGCAAAGATCCATTTACAACCAACATGTTTTGTACCTTGTGGAAGGTCTGTTATAGTCCATGTAGCATTCTTCTCGAGTGCACTGATTTCCTCTTCAACAACCCTTCTCCATTTAGACTCCTTTAATGCTTCATCAATATTTCAGGGGATTTGTTCTTTATTTAAGCTAGTTGTAAAGGCTTGGAAAGAAGGCAATAAAGAGTTGTAACCAGCAAATCTCTAAATAGGGTGTTTCGTGCATTGCCTTACTCCCTTTCTAATGGCAATAGGAAAAACATCAAGATTGGGAGAAGTGGACTTATTGTACTCATTTCCTTATTCTTCCACATTGGCAGCTGGACCTAAATCCAACTCTCGGCAAGTGTCAGATTGCAGAATTGCCTCAGGTATAGTTTTCTTTTTCCTTGTGTAAACCAGAAGCTGCTTAGGTGTAGTTTTGGAAGTATGAGGATGATTATTAGGAGTGGGTGTAGAAGAATATAAAGGTATGGAAGGAAAGGTAGTAGGTGTAGATAAAAAAGGTGGATTTGAAGGTGACAAATCTGAAGGTATTGGAAAATTATGAGAGGTTACCTGATGTTGATGATAAGGCTAAAAATCAGTCCATGTCTCCCCCTGAATTTCAGCTTTTGTAAAATAGGGGTCCTGCTCAAAAAATGTGAGATCCATGATGACATAAAATCGTTTAGAAGGTGGATGATAGCATTTATAACCCTTCTTTAGGGAATAATACACTACCAGAATGCATTTTAGGGATCTAAGATCAAACTTGGACCTATTAGGAGCAGAATTATGGATAAAAACAGTGCAACCAAAGACTTTAAGAGGTAAAATAGAAGAAATAGGCTGGAAGTGGGGGTAACTCTCCAAGAAAATGGATTGAGGAGTATGGAAATTCAAGACCTTACTAGGCATACGGTTTATCAAATATGTGGCAGTTAACAAGGCCTTTCCCCGCAAGTAGGTTGGAACGATGTTGGTGAAGAGAAGGGAACGGGTAACATCATGAAGGTGTCTATTTTTCCTCTCGACAATGCCATTTTGTTGTGGACTGTCAACACAAGAAATGATGTGAACTATTCCTTTGGTTTTTGAAAAAATCACCCAACGATGTAGCAAAGAATTCACTGCCATTATCATAATAAAAAAGTTGAATTTTGGAATGAAATTGGGTGTCAACCATGGTACAAAATCGCTCAAATATGACAGAAGTTTCAGATTTGTCTCGCATCAAATAAGTCCAAGTTAACCTACTATGGTCATCGATAAATGTAATGAACCACTTACAACCATTAGCATTCTTGACTCTAGAAGGGCCTCAAATGTCACTATGGATCAAAGAAAAAAGGCGTGAAGGCTTATATTTAGATGGTGAATAGGATGCTTTGGTATGTTTGGCAAGAGAACAAATATGACATTTAAACAAATGTGGCTTTTTATTAATAAAAAGAGAAGGATATAACTTTGCAAGATATTGAAAACTAGGATGGCTTAACCTAAAATGTCATAACATAACAGTGTCAATTTTTTCTAAGGTTGTGAAAGAAGTGGAAGGTGGCTGTTCGAAAGCTGATAGAGGGCCATTTAGGATATAGAGGCCATTGTGCAAGCTAGCATTGTCAATCATCTTCTTCATGTCCAGTGCCTGAAAAGTACAACCATATTCATTAAAATTGATAGCACAATTTAAATCCTTCAAAATTTTATTGACAGATATGAGGTTGCAACCAAGATTTGGTACAAAAAGGACATTATCAAGAAGAAGATTCTTATTGAGAGAGATAGAACCATGTCCATGAATCTGGGAAAGGGAACCATCTGCAGTTTTAATAGCCCTACCAAATATAGCTGCAAAAGTTTTAAACAATGTCCCGTTGCTAGCCATGTGATCTGAAGCCCCAGAGTCAAGGACCCAAGTGGGGTTTAACTGTTGAGAAATAAGGGATTGAGGAGTATGGAAATGGATTGAGGAGTATAGAAATTCAAGACCTTCTGAAGATCTGCAATTTGTTCCTTGGTGAAATTAGAAACAGTAGTGGCAGAAGCTAAGGTGGACTGAGTTGATGTAGATGACTTGGATTTCCAGTCAACTGGTTTACCATGAAGCTTCCAACACTTTTCTTTGGAGTGGCCTGGTTTCTTGCAGTGATCACACCAAGGCCTTCCCTTCTTATGTGAGCTGGAGGTTGCTTAGGGTAAGAAGGGCAGATTCTTGGACAGAGGGGATTTCAGCAAGCGTGACAACTCTTCTGCTAGCTTCCTTCTTGACTATGGAGAACACTTCTTTAATCGATGGAAGGGGGAAGTTCCAAGGATTCTGCAACGAACCTCATCTAATTCTTTATTAAGTCCCTGAAGGAATTGGAAAATCCTCTTATGAGTAGTAATTTTTGAAGATAAACAGAAACTGTTATGTTTATTAGAATATTGAGTAAAACTCACTCATACTTAGGGTTACATACATTACATCCTTTTATAGCAAAGGACTTTGAATTAGGAGTCCTACTAACTATTAACTTCTAACTCTAGGTTTTGGTACATGACTTAAATAATAACTTTACTAGTATAGTTTAACTACAAAAATACTTCTAATACGTCTAAACTTACACTCCCCCCCTCAAGCTATAGAATATATATAATATAATCCCAGCTTGAATAAAAATTTGTCGAAAAAAACTTTTGGCAAAGCTTTTGTGAGAACATATACCACTTGTTCTTCAGCTGGTACATACACTAATGAGGCAACTCCACTTGTCAACTTCTCTGCTATAAAGTGTCTGTCAATTTCAACATGTTTTGTTCTGTCATGTTGAATAGGATTCTTGGCAATCTAAATAGTTGACTGATTATCACAAAAAACCTAGAAATTTTCTTCTTGAATCATTCCCATTTCTTTAAGTAATTTTACTAACCAAATACCTTCACACATTTCTAAGGCTAACGCTATGTATTCTGCTTCTGCACTGCTTCTGGAGATTACGGTTTGCTTTTTTCTTTTCCAAGTCACCAAATTACCCCACACGAAAGAGTAGTAACCACTAGTTGACCTTCTATCTTTCAGTTCACTGGTCCGGCTTGCATCTGTAAAAACTTTAACTATTTTATTAGTACTCTTCTTGAACAATAAACCATGTCCAGGTGTACCCTTCAAGTATCGCAAAATCCTCTTTGATGCTTCCATATGTTCCTGTCTTGGGTCTATCATGTGTTGACTTACAATGTTCACTGGAAAGGCTATATTCGGTCTTGTTAGTGATAGATAGATTAATTTACCTACTAGTCTCTGATATAGACATTTATCTGCTTTCATACTGAGATCGTCTTTGCTAAATTTTAAACCTGCCTCCATGGGTGTATCTGCAGGTTTGCATCCTAGTAACCTTGTTTCTGTGAGTAAATCCAGAACATACTTCCTTTGATTGATGACTAATCCCTTGCTTGACATTGCTACCTACATACCTAGGAAGTATCTGAGTTTCCCTAGGTCTTTGGTTTCAAATTCTTTGCTCAACAGTGCCTTTAATCGACTCAGTTCTTCTTCATCATCACCTGTTAGGATTATATCATCCACATAAACGATAAGAATAACCATTTTGTTCGATGAGGTTACCTTAGAGAACAAGGTATGGTGTGTCATGGACTGTTTGTATCCATTCTTCAAAATGACCCTTGTGAATCTATCAAACCATGTTGTAGGAGACTATTTTAGGCCATAGAGTGTCTTGCCAAGCTTGCAAACTTGTCGATTCTGTCCAACACCCTTTAGCCCTGGAGGAATTTGCATATAAACTTCTTCCTCAAGGTTACCATTAAGAAAAGCATTTTTAATGTCAAGTTGGTGTAATTTCCGATCACAGTTTACAGCAAGACTTAATAAAACTCTAACAGAATTTAATTTGGCAACATGAGCGAATGTCTCCTTATAATCAGTGACATAAGTCTGTAAAAAGCACTTGGCAACCAATCTGACTTTATATCTCTGTATATTGCCATCTGAATTGTACTTAATGGCAAACACCCATTTACACCCAATAGGTTTTTTACCTTGGGGAAGGTCTGTAATGGTCCATGTACCATTCTTTTCAAGTGCCTCAACTTCTTCTTCAACAGCTTTCTTCCATTTTGGATTCTGCAAAGCTTCCTCAATAGTCTTAGGAATCTATTCTTCATCTAAACATGTTGTAAAAGATTTAAACGATGGCATCAAATTCCCATAAGCATCATATCTCTGAATAGGATATTTAGTACATTGTCTCATCCCTTTTCTTTTAGCAATAGGTAAGTAGTCAAATTCAAGAAGGTGAGGAAAAATACTAGCAGAATCATTACCTCTATTATCTTCACAAGCAGCTGGACTGAAATCTAATTCTTGGCAAGTACCAGATTGCATAATGGTTTCTGGAATGATCCTCCTTTTTCTAGTATAAACCTGCAGTTGCTTAGGGGGCTATGAAGAAGATTTGGTTAAATTTTGAGTTCTTGCAGGGGTGACAGTAGGAGAAGGATGGGTGTAGATGAGATCATAGGTGAGGAAATAGGTAAAGCATTAGAGGGAGAAAAAGAAGTTTGAGGCTCAATTGATAAGGGACAAGTAGGAGGTATTAAAGGAGAAGTAAAAGAAGAAGGAACCTGTTTGTGAGAAGGCTAAAAATTATCAAAATTCTCCCCTTAAATTGCAGCCGCTGGAAAATATGGTTCATGTTCAAAAAATTTAAGGTCCAAAGAAAGAAAAAAAATGAGAAGGTGGATGGTAACATTTGTAGCCCTTCTTTAGTGAAGAATATCCTACGAACACACATTTGAGAGACTTAGGATCAAGTTTAAACTTAGAAGGGTCGAAGTTTCTAACAAACATTGTACACCCAAAAACTTTCAAAGGAAGGGTAGAGGAAAAAGGTTTAAAATGAGGAAAACAAAATAAAAGGACATCTCTAGGTGTTTGGAAATTTAAAACTCTACTAGGCATGCGATTAATAAGATATGTGGAAGTTAATAAGGCTTCTCCCCATAGATATTTAGGAACATTGTGGGTAAACAACAAGGCTCAGGTTACCTCTAGTAGATGCCTATTTTTCCTTTCTGCGACTCCATTCTGTTGGGGAGTATCAACACAAGAACTGATCTGAACTATCCCTTTTCCTTGAAAAAATCATTTAAAGACTTAGTGAAGAATTCCCCTCCATTATCAGATTTAAATATTTGAATTTTTGAATGAAATTGGGTTTCAACCATGTTATAAAATTTCTCAAACACACTAGGCACTTCAGATTTTTCTTTCAAGAGATAAGTCCAAGGTGTTCTACTATTTTCATCAATAAAGGTCACAAACCATCTGCTACCAGTAATATTATTCACTTTAGAAGGACCCCAAACATCACTATGGATAAGAGAAAAAAGATGTGAGGGTTTATAAGTAGACGGTAAGTAAGATTTTCTTGTTTGTTTCGCAAGTGGACATATATGGTATTTAAAGGAAGAAGGTTTTTGATTAACAAATAATTGAGGAAAAATTTTTGCAAGATATGAGAAATTTGGGTGGCCTAACCTAAAATGCCATAACATAACATTAGATTGTCCTAAGGAATTAAAACAAAATTTAGAAGGAGAAACAATATGATTCCGTGTACTGTGAAGAACATATAAACCATTCTGCAAGCGAGCAGTTCCAATCCTCTTTTTTAAGTCCAGCACCTGTAAAAAAACACTCAGAACCAGTGAATTGGAAAACAAAATTTAAATCCTTGCATAGCTTGCGAACTGACAATAAATTACAATTTAGACTAGGCACAAAAAGCACATTGTGAATGATTAAGTCATCAGTAAGAAATACCGAACCACTGCCTTGAATTGTTGAGAAAGAACCATCAGCTAATTTGACAGAATTCTGAGAGGAGGAATTTTTAAATTGAAAAAACAATTCCATGTTACCAGTCATGTGTTTAGAAGCACCAGAGTCGACAATCCATGCTGGTGTGATCGTAGTAGAAATAAGTACAGTCAATGAAGAGTTTGTTTGTGTTCCATCATTGTCTGCGAAAGCCAGATTTCCTGCACTGCTCCCAGCGAATCTGTTGAACAATTGCTTCAGGTGTACCATCTGTTGTTTGGTGAAGCCTCTAGGGGAAAGGAATTATGATTAGATCGATTTTAGACTGATACCATGAAGATAAACGGAAACTGTTCTATTCATTAGAATACTGAGTAAAACTCACTCATACTTAAGGTTACATACATTACATCCTTTTATAGCAAAGGACTTTGAATAAGGAGTCCTACTAACTGTTAAATTCTAACTCTAGGTTTCGGTACATGACTTAAATAATAACTCTACTAGTATAGTTTAACTACAAAAATACTTCTAATATGTCTAAACTTACAATTTTCTGGAAAAAGGCAGCATCAGCTGGATTCTGCCATTCGTTTTGATCATAAAGATCAACCTGCTGCCATAGGGCATTGAAGGTGTTATAGTATAAAGTGACAGTCATCTCTTCTTGTTTGAGAGTTGTTGCCGGGCTTTCAATCTCATATAATTCGGAGATGTTGTTTGTGCTAGAATAAGTTTCTTGAGTAGCACGCCAAATAGCATCCGCAGTTTGATAAAGAAGAAAGTTGCGGCCCACACTAGGAAACATAGAATTAATAAGCCACGTCATTACCTGACTATTCTCTCGCATCCATTTGGCATAACCAGAGGCTCCAACAGTAGGTTTTGCGATGTCCCCAGTGACATATCCCAATCTTTCTTGTCCAGCAATGAAGATTTTCACGGATTGGGACCATTCGAGATAATTATTACCATTCAGTCGATGGCAAGTAATGACCAGATTGGAAGATTCATGAAGGTCAACAGAACCAGAAACAAATTCTGGCGAAGAGATAATCTCAGTAGAAGAGGAAGAAGTATTGGCCATCGATTAGGGTTTAGAATGGTCGAAACCTAATCTGATACCATGTGAGAAATCAGAGTAATTCTCTATTATTTCATATCATAATCAGTAGGATTTGTTACATATTTATATACAAGCTATACTTCTATCTTAGGAAACCTTAAGTTAGGAAAGAAATTAATTCTAGGGATTGTAACTACAAGAAATATTCACAGAATCCTATTAAAAACATTCCTAATTTAAACTATTTCCTAACACGTATATTCCTCCACTATTTGTTCTGAGTTTTTGTTTGTATCCTTATTGATATATACATGCATACACTTTTTAGGATTTTATGCATATTAATGTGGCCTTTTGATTATCTGTTTATATATGTGTTTTTATTTGTTTCTCTCCACTTGTTAAATACAAGTATTGATGCCCTTTAGAGTAGGGCATTATGTGCTTACAGTTTGTCTGTTGTTTTCCACTATAATTCAGTGTTATGGTTTTTGAAACGGATAAGATTCAAAATACAGCTTGTTGATATTAAGGAGATACTAGGGATGGCTTGATTAATAAACTATTGATTTTCTATGTGCGTACGTCATAAAATAGAGATCATAGTATAAGTTCTCCTCTTACTTTATTTATGAAGATCCTGAAGAGTTGAGGTTACTATTGATCTCAAAGAAGAGATTGTTTCACTATTAATTTCTGTGTTATTTGACCTATATTTATTGATGTTGCGTTCTTGGAAAATTCACCTTATTGCATTAATGTTCATGTGCTAATTTACCAGTAAAGAACATAAATACAATTCTTTTTTTTTGTTGCATTTTATTCAAGGGTGGCTAAGTATCAAGAAGCAAATCTTGGTGTTTACACAATTGTTACCTTCCCTTTTCTTTTTGCTGTCATGTTTGGTGATTGGGGACATGGAATATGCTTATTCCTTGCAACATTATTTTTTATTGTCCGGGAAAAGAAACTTTCTAGTCAGGTAAACCCCTCATGATGGTTTAATCAAGAGTTCCATTTACACAACCTTATGGCCTATATGCTGATATGAAAAAATATTTGAGGACATTTATTCCTGCGTTGCATTTTTTGTTTTAAGTTATAAAAGAAAGAAATACATTTTTATTCATACCCTTTAAGGATAATGATTACTTGGAAAACCCTTTGCCCTAATTTGGACAAAATTATTTCCAAGTTTAATCTTCTTCGAGACTTATATAATGTTTTGTTTGTGTAAAAGTTCCATATGTTAGTTTCCTTTTCACTTGCCTTCTGGGTCTCGTCAAAATCATTAAATACCGAAGCAATAAGATTCAGCTATGTTTTTGTCGGGCCACTAAAGTTGTTGTCTAACATGGTAAATAAACACATGGGATAATATTGCATGAACTTTTTTGCTTTATTTTGTTAACATGGTTGTAAAAATATAAGCTTACCTAGTATATTTCAAAGAATTTCACATCTCTCTTTTATATTATTTGTTTTGTCTTTAAATATAAAGACTTAGTATTGAGCTTGTAAGAGAAAAATATAATTGTGGTTGCGCGCACATGAGGTTTGGTCAAGAAGTTCAGTCTAGTTGAAACCGGCGAATTTTCCCATGTGCATGAACTAGAGGCTCGATCTATTTTTATTATTTATTTATTATTTTTAAAGTTCGTTTTTAACCATTCATTTTAAAATGGAATTATATTCATTTTTAACCATCCATTTTTCTAATTAATCTTAACCATTCATTTCAAATAAAAATATCTTTATTCTTAACCATTCATTTTATTTTCGACCGATTTGCCCTTGACTAATTGTTATCTTTAGATGCCCTTTTTAGGCATGCATGGTACTATAAATACCATGCACATATGCCTTCATAATTCATATCTAAAGTAGAATCATCTACTTACTTTCTTCTTCTTTCTCTCATTTTAAACACCTTTTAAAAGCTGAGTATTCATTGGTTCTTTGCTCTTTCTGTTGCCTGCTTTAGCAGAAGTGCTTGTTGAATCCTGGAGGGTACGCTTCACCGCGAAAAATCCTTAAGGACAGTGTCTAGTGCACGCCTCAAGCAAGTCTTATTTCCAACCCTTTTCGGTTTAACCAAACATTTTCCCTACAATCTTAAGGATATTTTCCCATTTCCTATTTTAAACCGAAAACCTGCGACCTCTTAACTAAGATTTTCATTGGTGTTGTTGTTGTTGTTACGCTGTCCGTGCAGTACTCTAGTGCATCCCTTTACAGTCGCGACGTTGTCTGTACATCATAATTTGAACTCCACTGCTAAAATAGGTATGTATTGTCTATGAATTTTTGTGGATGCTTTTAGATAATAATTTTATTTATCTATGCTATGATGTTGAATTATTATTCTTATGCCTAATATTTATGCTTACAGAATTTTGTGAGTTGAGCTTTAAGCATGATTGAAGTTGGTTACAAACTTAAAATAATATTTTGAAAAAAAAGAAGGGAAATGAAAATTATTTTATGTGTGGCAGACTCCATAATTGATTGTTGGTATAATGTGAAAGTGCATGTCTAGGATTGGTCCTATCAAAGACTTGGTATTTAAGAGTGTCTTTTACACCACCTCTCTTTCATAGGAACCTACATGGTGCATTATTCCTTGACTATGCCCACAATTTATATCTCCAATTATGATGACACATTGAGCCACCATATAACTTAGTGCAAAAATTTCAATGAGAAATGATCATCCTGTTAAGCCAAATACTAATTTAGATGAAACAGATGTCGTTAGTCCTGTTAAGTCAATTTGGTTGAAACAGACGTTGTTAATCTTGTTAAATCAAATATCGATTTGGTTGAAACAGATGAAATAATCAAAAAGAGAAAATATTGTTGAGCTAAATTTTAATTTTTGTGACAATTTCTCAAAATTGATATATTTACGAATACAAAAGAGTGGATGATAGACAATGATGCTACTAAGCACATATTTATGTCATACCCCCTTACGGAGGAAAGAGAAGAAACTGTCTATCTTAAACACCGTTTGAAACTGCACAAGTATTTGAAGAGGCAAGGTATTATTCAAAGTTAAAAAAAAAACCTTAGCCTAAGTTTCCTTCAAATGTGACGAATCGAGAATATATTCTGTGAAAAAAGGGTTTGTAACATGTTTATTCAAAATTATTAGGCATGCTATTTATATTTCTTGTATGCTTAAATGTTATGATGATCTTTGTGACATTTTAATGTGAGAACTTATATTGTTATGATTGATTTGACATGCTAATATTAATATAATTTGTAAAATGTGTATGTTGGATTTTCTATGTGAAAATGATTAGAGACACCTTAAATTTATAAAAGTTATATGTTCTTGAAATATTTTTAAGTGTGGGGTATTTTACCAAATTTATGCTTCTAGTTCGTAAGAAAAATTGTTTCAAAAGTGTTAGATTGCATGTTCACAATGTTGCATATATACTTTGGACAATAACATATTTGGTTGAAATAAAATTGTTAACAATGACTATAATTTATGTCAATTTTAGTAGTATGTTTTCGAGTTATATCATATTTTATTTCAAGAATAAAAGAATGGATAAGATAAAGGAGATGCTTATTTTACTTAATGACTATAATGAAAAAGAAATCATAATTTGTGATTTATCTCCTCTTATAAATTGGTGTATCATTAAAATTACACGCTTGTTTCTTCTAATTTATGAGCCAAACTTATTTGAAATCTTGATTGTGAACATAATGATTTGAGAAAATCTGAACGACCTAGAACTGTAAAATTCTTTGGAAGTATTATTTTTTATACTTAGCTGAAAATGATACAATTTTTCTGAATCAATTTATTCTTACGATGCTTTTCTTTTGAAAAGTTGTTAATATTGAATGTAACTCATTTTTACAATGTTTGTAAATTATTTTTTTTACTTCATAAAACAGAACTTATCGATTGCAAACAAATTTTTCTTATAAAGAAATTTTAAGGATAATTATTCTATAAATATGTATTGCAAAAGCTTTTACTTAAAACAATATAAATTATTTTGATATTTTTATTCCATTTACAAACAAACAAAAATTTATTGGAATCTTTTTTTCTTGTTTCAATACAATTTTTTTATCAGCCAAATGGACGTTAAAGTCATATTTTTTGTTACACAAAAGTATATAGTGAACAACTCGAAGAATGCATCATATCAGGTCGTAAAATCAAAGTTTGTAAATTTCTCAAATCATTGTATGTCTTGAAACAAACTTCCAAAATTGTGGAATGAGAAATTCAACCAAGAGATAAGTGAAAACATGAGTGATTATTTGTTTGTGTTGGTAGCATGTTTATTTTAATAATGTCTTTTGTTTATACCAAACTGATTGACGATGTTTGTGTGATTATTTATTTATGTACTGATTACATGCTTATCTTAGTAATTATCATGTGAGACTGAAAGGTATCTTGCTTCAATGAAAGACATGAATGAAGCAAATGTCATATTGAGTATTTAAATCATGATGAAGCGTGATAGCAAAATGCTATCACAAGAACATAACGTTGAATTTTTAAGAAGTTTGGATATATTGATATCAAACATGTAAATACTCATTGTGATGCTAATATTCAAATGAGAAAAATATACATGTGATCATGTTGCTCAACCCAAGTATGCACAAAACTATTAAATTTTGATGCACTTGACGAATTTTACTAGACCTGAGATGACACATGTTATTTTTCAATTGAGCTGATATACACAACTCAAATCATTATTGTTGAGTTGATGTGGTAAAGTTAATAAGATATCAAAAGGATATCATGAGTTACGGTATTCTACTTAGTGAAATACACGTTGTATTAAAAGAATACAATGATGATAATTAAATATTTTATTCACGTGAAACTAGATCTACTAGTGGTTATGTATTCACCCTTAGAGGTAGAACATTATCTTGAAAACTAGCCAAACAGACATTTATAGAAAATTTACTATGAAGTCCGCGTTTATTGCATTAAAGTTGGCTAATAATGAAGCTAAGTGGATTCTTCAACTTCTTAGCCTGACAATAAAGCTAAGTGATAGGAAAACTTCTTAGCCTGTGTAAAGAAGTTAAGTGGTAGAAAAACTTCTTAACCTGAACAATAAAGTTAAGTGATCTCTTAGCATGTACTTGAAGTTGAGCGGTTGAAAAAATCCTTATCATGTATTTCATTAGGCACAAAAATGATAGATTAAGTGTCAATGCATTATGATTGCCAAGTAGTAATAGACATTGCAAAGAGTAAAGAATTTTAAAGGTTAAACTAGACATATTTGTCTAATGACATGAGGTAATAAAACAGCTACAAAAAGATGAAGTGATATAAATTGATTATGTGAAGTTAGAAATGATTTTGGCCAAATCATTCAGCTAAATCCCTGGGAAGAAAATTAATATGTGAAACATCGAGGGGAAAGAGACTTATGCCAATATAAGAAATCAACAGTGATGGTAACCCAACCTTTGTGATTGGCGATCCCATGAAGAAGGTTCATATGGGTAATAACAAGTCATTGATTGATCTTGTAGAGAAAGCACTACATTATTTTGTTTTTGTTCCTTCTTATGGTGTAAATAGTGCTAAAAACTGCAAGGATGGTGAGGGTGAGTAAAACTCTTAATCAAGTTCATAGCCTTTATAGGTGGTGTATTGACCTGCAGAATACACTTGATGACTTGACCTATATAAGTGTGAAGTGGGGCCGCTTCTATGAGATATATGGCAAAGTCTCTAGAGCACTTATGAAAACCAGGCACACGCATGGCCTATTAGCGCACAACCGCGATAAAGAGCAAGAATAGATATAATGTGATTAATGACAATGTTAGCTTACAATAATGAGTTATTGGTTTATAGAAACGTGTTTCACCAATTACTCTGTAAGTTATGTCTCGTTTTTCTAAGTTCTGGTTCATAGTCCGAAAGACACCAGAATGAATACGTTATGTCAGAATACTCAGCTAAACTTTTTTTTCATTCTTTGAAATATGTGGGGGATTGTTGTAAAAATATAAGTTTACCTAGTATATTTCAAAGAATCTCACATCTCTCTTTTATATTATTTGTTTTCTCTTTAAATATAAAGACTTAGTATTGAGAAAAATATAATTGTGGTTGCGCGCACATGAGGTTTGGTCAAGAAATTCAGTCCAGTTGAAACCGGTGAATTTTCCCATGTGCATGAACTAGAGGCTCGATCTATTTTTATTATTTATTTATTATTTTTAAAGTTCGTTTTTAACCATCCATTTTAAAATGGAATTATATTCATTTTTAACCATCCATTTTTCTAATTAATCTTAACCACTCATTTCAAATAAAAATATCTTTATTCTTAACCATTCATTTTATTTTCGACCGATTTACCCTTGACTAATTGCTATTTTTAGATGCCTTTTTAGGCATGCATGGTACTATAAATATCATGCACATATGTCTTCATAATTCATATCTAAAGTAGAATCATCTACTTACTTTCTTCTTCTTTCTCTCATTTTAAACACCTTTTAAAAGTTGAGTATTCATTGGTTCTTTGCTCTTTCTGTTGCCTGCTTTAGCAGAAGTGCTTGTTGAATCCTGGAGGGTACGCTTCACCGCGAAATATCCTTAAGGGCAGTGTCTAGTGCACGCCTCAAGCAAGTCTTATTTTCAACCATTTTCGGTTTAACCAAACATTTTTCCTACAAACATCACATCATAGATTTTGTGGTAACATGACCTTGCCTTGTCTGAGCTTTTGGTTTGACGGGTTACTTTGCAAGATAGAAGGGCCTGCTAGTTTTACACTTTTACTTGTTTGTGATTGTTATCTTTTTTGATCTATTGTCTCTATGTTTGTTAGCTAAGTAAATTACAAATTTTTGTAAACTGCAGAAGCTTGGAGATATAACAGAAATGACTTTTGGTGGTATGATGATGTCACTCTTCTCAATTTATACTGGTTTGATCTATAATGAGTTCTTCTCAGTGCCCTTTGAATTATTTGGCCACTCAGCTTATTCTTGCCAGTATTTCACTTACACATGCAATGATACCAAATGTTATAAAAACCTCCTATTATGGTACAAGTCCTTGATGACAGTTTTTTTACTGCTTTTTTCAGTGTTGGTTTGATTAAGGTTCACGACACTTACCCCTTTGGGGTGGATCCTGCGTGGCATGGTAGTCCATTCCTGAACTCGCTAAAGATGAAAATGTCAATCCTTCTTGGAATTATTTTGAGTTATTTCAATGCAACATTCTTCAGTAATAGTCTGATATGCCAATCTAGATCTTAGCTTTTGCATATTCTGGATACCATAGCTAACTGAAAAGTTGTCTTTTCTCATATGTTGCTCAGGTTCCAATTTATTCCCCAGATGATATTTCTTAACAGTCTATTTGGCTATCTTTCTTTCCTTATTATTGTGAAATGGTGCACTGGTTCTTTTTTTTTTTTTTTGTTCAAAAAATGGTGCACTGGACTGGTTCACAAGCTGATCTGTACCACGTATTGATATACATGTTCCTCAGTCCTACTGATGAATTGGGTGAAAATCAGCTTTTTCCTAGCCAAAAAACAGCTCAGGTTATTTTCTTTTCCTTTTTAATTAATTAATATAATATGTTGGATTAACTTACACCTAACTTTATATTCTTGTTCACTTCTTTCCAGATTGTGCTATTATTACTTGCCCTGGATGCTATTGCCAAAGCCTTTTCTTCTCAAGATGCAACATGAAAATATATTTATTCCTCATTCTCAATATTTTGTTGAACCTATTTTAAGTTTTATTCTCACCCTGTTTCCCATCACTTATTATATTCGCCTTTTATTAGAGGAACCAAGGCCAATCCTACACTCCACTTGAAAGCACAGATGAAACTCTCCTTTCAGAGGCAAATCATGATTCCCACGGTCACGGTCATGAGGAATTTGAGTTTGGTGAAGTTTTTGTGCATCAACTCATACATACCATAGAGTTAGTGCTTGGTGCAGTTTCGAATACAGCCTCATACCTTTCAGGTATGTCATTAGTAAGTTTAGTAGATGCTTAGACTTCATTTGGTTTTGGTTGAAAATGAAATAGCACCGTCTCTTTGGTGAGCGTGGTTTTGTGCAACTGAGTATTTAAGTTGTTTTGTGCCATGTAGAATTGTGTAAACGACTGAGTCTTTAAGTTGACATATTTCTACAAATGTTATTTTATACAAACATTGTCCGATTTGAGTAAAGCCAAACTGCAAACTGCACTTTGTTTCTTCTTTCTTTTTTGCAGTCTTGCTCACTCAGAGTTATCAGTTGTGTGTTCTACGAGCACATATTCCGTGCTCATACAAATTCAACCAGATATATTGGCACTTTATTATCTTATGACTCCATTCATATTTTTTTTTTCAAATGAGTCCCCCAAGTTTTTACAGATCTAGGAGCATCATATGGTATGCATGATGATAATGCGCTGTTTGCTTCCTACAGGTATAACAATGTAATCATCCTCATTGTCGGCATAATCGTCTTTATTTTCGCAACCCTTAGTGCTTTCCTACATGCTTTCAGACTTCACTGGGTAGAATTCCAGAACAAATTCTACGAGGGCGACGCTTACAACTTCCTTCCATTCTCATTCGCATTGGTCGATGACGAAGATGATTGATGCGCTTGAATTGAATAAAAATTTATGTTGATGGACTTTGGCGTGGATAGGTAACAAGTTTTGTTGATTTTTTTATTTAAACATGACCAGAGTTGAGGAGGCTTTCCTAAGCCGCCTATGAACACTGTTTTTTTACCCTCCAATTTAGCGATGTAAAATCGGGTATACGGTTGGGTTTCAGGTCGGTCAGATCAAATTCGGGTTATGTCGGGTCAAGTCAGTGGTTCGACTCGAGTTGGGTCGGGTCCAGATTGACTCGGGTTCGTGTCAATGTCGGGTTGATCCCAACTCAGACTCGGATTCGGGTCGAGTCAATTTCAAGTCAGATCAATACCAGGTTCGATTTAAAACGGTTCGGGTCACAATCAGTTCAGACTCGAGTCGGTTTCAGTCGAGTTTTCAGTAGGGTTAGTATACACACCTATTCCAGTTGATGATAGTTTGTTCTTGGAAGCAATAAGTGGCCTAGTAGTTGGGCTTGTGCTATGTCATAATACTTTATTTAATTTATTTTTCTATTTAAATTTTATAAAATAGATTCTGTGGTTTTGTTCACAAGGTATTAATTTGCATGTCTTGATTATTAGTTTATTGTAAAATCTGAATTAATTTCATATTTTTGTAATCATCCTCGAATTGGTGAAATAGATAGGAAGAAGAATTCATGGTTCAATTGGTTCATGCAAATTGTTTGGGATTTAAATTTTAGGTCAAATTCTGGTTTAATTGCTCGAAATCAAGATAGTCTCTTAATTTTAATTTTATATAATTTGATCTATTGTTTTGTAATGCCTTTAGTTAGTCTTAATAACTTATCATCATTAATTATGTTAATAATAACATAGATTATATATCTCCATCTGCCTCTATCATGCTCTTAGGAAACCGATGTTAATATTTTAATTAAAATAATTAATGGTTGTATTTAAATAATATATTATAATCTACTACTCAAATCACTAAGGGGGCGTTTGGTTCGCGGAAAAAGATCATTACCAGGGAGAATAATCTTTTCCGGAATTACATACCCACGTTTGGTTCAAGAGCATTCCCTCCCAAGAGTAATGAAATATTCCTAACAGTAGCTATTTTTGAGTCTTTTCCTGGGAATGTCATTCCCTTCCTTTTATTAGGTATTAGACAATTCTCTCCCCTTTGGACAAGAATATCCCTAAAAAAATATAGTTATTTTAAAATAATATTTTCTTTTTGTATATAATTACACAAGTATAAATTTATTTTACTTTTACTGGTTTAGAGTTTTAATACTTATTATAAAATAATATGATGCATATAAAATAAAAATATATCAAATTTTTATTTTATTTCGATTTTTTTATATATGTGTTTGATTCAAATTTTATTATTGGTATATGTTTTATTACATTTATTATTTAGATCAATTTTCATAAAAAGGTTTTCATATTATATTTTTTTATATTTTTTATGAACTTTTATGTAAATATTTTGAGTTTAATATTAAAATTTCAGTTGGTAAAAAAGAAAATATATTTCAAGGACAATTTGGTAAAACATGCATTTTTCCTATCTTATATTCCTTCAACCAAACAATGTAATCTTACATTCCTGCTAAACAAATCAAACAAGGTAATACAACATTCCAAGTAATATGTTAAGTAATGTAACATTCCGGTAATCTCATTCCCAAAGGTAATCTTACATTCCGTGAACCGAACGACCCCTAAGAGTGATCCACGAAATGTGATATTGTTTTTGGAAATATAATAATCATAATGCAAGATTATTATGTTTGGTCGGAGGAATATTATAAAATTATTAAAAATATGTAAGATTGTTTTTAGAAATATAATTATCGGAATGTAAGATTATTAAGTTGTTTGGTTAGTAGAACGTATGATTATTCAAAAATTTATAAAAATG
The DNA here is from genome assembly GCA_958450335.1 of Hibiscus tridactylites. NCBI lineage: Eukaryota > Viridiplantae > Streptophyta > Magnoliopsida > Malvales > Malvaceae > Hibiscus > Hibiscus tridactylites. The sequence continues at coordinate 56,222,897 of OY288267.1, read as the reverse complement.
TTTTTGAAAATATGATTATTGAAATGTAAGATGGTTGTTTGGTTGGTGGAATGTAAGATTATTTAAAAATATCTTTTAAAATTATTATTGTGATTTTTTAAATAAAAAAAGTAAAATTTAGTTGGAGGGATTGATATGAAGTTTTTTCATTACACTTTAATTAGATTTCATATTGACACACCATTGATGTAATTAATATATTAGATTATATTTAAAAACCACACATATTATTAATACAACTAATAAATATTATTATATTTTTATTTGGAATGGAATTGTATCTGAGTTGTGTAAAGAAACTCTAAAAATAATTTTAGTTTGACCTCGGGTGAACTTACTGTGTCTAAATTGTTTATTTTTAAATAAAAAATAATATAATTTTATATTGATATTGGTATATTCTTATAATTAAATTTGAGAACATTTTATACGCATAGGGTGTTTACAAGGTCTTACATTATCTAAGAATACTATAATGTCAAAAATATTTTTAACATTTGATTGAATAGTTACTTTAGTTAATTAACTGTAAATACCTTGAAATGACGTGATGTTCCCACATACCTATATGGTATCATACATTGAGTGATTAAGGCGTGAGCTATCCCTGATAAAGGCTTGAGTTTGTTCACTCTCATTGTCAATTTGCAAAATCTTTGTAAATGTTGCACTGTTATGTTAGGGTATGATGTCATGTAGCGTTGTTACGTCCTATGAATGTATTTATCGTTAGTGAACTAATGATTTTTATCTATTGAGGGACCATTTTAACTCAAAATAAAATGTTAATATACTTAAAAAATGATATAAATCAAAGTGACTATTTAGAAAACATTATAAACATTTTTTTGTCATTACATCAATATCAATATCAATATCAATATTTAATATTAATATAAAATTGAATTACATTTCTTAAATAAACCATCCTTAATGGTTTTATCCATTTTTATTTGGATTATTCAACACATATAGATCTAATTCAATTTGACAAAACAATTAAGGATATAATTGTTCAAAATATGAGGAATATTACATTATCTAAGAAATGTAAAATACCAACAGTATCTCTATTGGAAAAAAAAATTCAACATAGGTGTAAATTTTAATTTTAAGGGTTAAGGATTTAATTTAGAGTTTAAAATTTAAAGATATAATGTTTAAAATCTAGAGTTCAAAACCAACTTATATAAAAACATTTCTAGTTCAATTTAAGGAAGGCGAAGGAGGATTGGACAATAGCTAAAACTTTCATAAAGAAAGGTTAATTAATTAAACTTGCACTAATAAATATTTCAATTGTTTTAACATGAGAGTTTTTTTTCTTTTTAAAAAAAAAAACACTTAAGGTAAAACATCAACGTCCCGAATTATACAAGAAGTTTTGTAAAATGAACGACCCTATTGAGAGTTGGTATAACGGCAGCAACGGTTGAAACCATGGAATATTGCGATCCCTGCAGATTTTGTAGAACGAACCCATTCTCTCCCCAGGAGTTCTTGATTATCCGGTATGGTTTTTCCTTGGCATAACCAGCTGAACCATACCCCACCAGCAACGCATAAAAATCTTCTGCCCTTAATCATGTACCCTTCTATGCCCCTATACTAAAAATCACTTAAAAATTAAATTTTAAACCATTACTCTAATTTTCACATCCTAAACCATAAACCCTACACCCTAAAAAATATACCCTACCTCTAATTCCATAAACCCTAACCATAACCACTAACCTTAAATTCTAAATTCTAAACTTTAAATCTATTATTTTAAAATGGGGGCATAAAAGGAACATAATAAAGAGCAAAGATTTCCATCCACCAGTAACACCTCATGGGAGCAGATACTCCCCCATGTACATCTGCATGAACAGCCACTGCATTCCGAAAAAACAATAATCGAAACGCTGTTAAGAATTTGTAAATGAAAAAATAACCAACATGGAAAAAATCGCACACACAATAAATAATATTTAAATTCATGGATGTATGTTAAACACACGAAATACACTCTTATTAATCTCACAAACCCTATGTTTTACCAAACTTTTCCTGACATCCCTACAAAACTATCTCTGAAACAATGATCAATAGAACTAGAGATGATAAACTTGACCCGAGATCTGATATTGACCCGAACATGATGATTTTAAGTTGATCTGAAACTCGAAATAAATTGAACCAAACGAAAATCGACCCAAAATTTTTATTGAACCGAAATGGACCTAAACTGATTTTCAACCGAACCGGATGGACCCAAATCAATTTTACTCGAACCGAAGGCTACCCGAACCAAAAGTTGAACTTAATATTGACCCGATTTTAACCCGATAATTAAGGTAAAGTAAATGAATAATTTATTTTTAATATTATCTATTTTTAACAATATGATAACTAGTATTGTAACACCCCCTTCCCGGTTTGGTTGAGAACCGGGTTGGAAGGTGATATGTTGGGCTTTATGAGCTCGATTTCCTTCAACCGATTTAGATCGCCAAGTATGGAGAAGATTGGATTTTTGGGTGTTTAAGTGGAAGCTAAAGAATAAGAATTGGACACAAGGATTTATAGTGGTTCAGCATTTTAACAAGCATCTACATCCACTACCTTACCTTCCCACTAAGGATTTCAACAAATTCACTCTTGAATTTCTTCCCCTTTTCTAGGTTAAGAAGGCAACATTTACACACTCAAAGCTTTCTAACCCAAAGCTTGAGTAAACCCTCTTTACAAGAGAAATTCTAAAGCAAACTTGAAATCCCTCTAATAGATAATTGTTTGCATTATTTAGCTCTCGCCCAAAACCTAAACACTTGAGCAAATTTGACAATGTTTAGCTCATTAGTGTTGTCTATACAAGAAAGTGAACAATTAAGCTCTAAGACAATTCTTGATCATTATGTTGTTAACAATTGAAGCATTAACCTATTCTTAATGCTTGGAGGTCCCTTTTATACTCCTAATTGAGTTTGTAGCCGTTAAGGACCGTTGGGGATGTTTTGGAGCCGTTGGAGACTTTATTTCCCACCATAAATGTTGTTCTGCAGACGTCTGTTTCGAAATAATCGACCCCGTATCGGAACGACCTTCTTCAGAACTAGCTGTTGAAGTCTGATGCAGCAAGTCATTTCGAAACGCCTCTGGCCGTTTCGAAACACTCTTGATCCGTATCAAAACAGTAGCAACCCCGTTTCGGAACATGTAACAGTTGAGCTGCAATTTAAAAAGCCGTTGGGAAAATAGCCATTGGGGAGGTTTTGACCGTTGAGCTTATCGAAACACCAAAGGGGTGTTTCGAAACAAAACTCTCTCCGTATCGAAACGGGCAAGTCCTGTTTCGATACGGGTTTTGGTAGTTTCAAACTATTTCAATACAGGTCTCCCTATTTCGAAACGGGTACCTTGAAAACCCTAGTTTGGCTACTTAAAAACGTTTCAAACCTTGCCAAAACAATTTAAGACTTCCACAAACTTATTTTCAAGTTGTTTGGACTTAAAGACATTTTTGAAATCTTTTCAATTTAGTCTAAAACTATTTTTCAATTATTATATCAAAACATTAGTTCTTCAATCTCCCCCTTTTTGATATAATAAAACCAACTTGAAAAATTGTTTGGGATTCTCCCCCTTCAAGTTTAAAAATTTGAATAAGAGATTTCAAAATTGACAAGTAATTAAAGATTCCCTTATTCATTTGAAAATACAATTTTTCAAACCAAACTCTCCCCCTTTTGTTATATCAAAAAGAATTTAAATAATTTAAGTTCAAAATAACTTGGGAGGTTAAAAAATGACAAAAATAAGAATTTTGGTTTTAAAAAGGCTCCCCCTTACTCAAAGCATCATCAAGATGTTAGTCTAACATATATGATAATCTAGTTGAATTAAAAGAATAAATCAAATTAAACAAATAAAAACAACTAGATTTTACCAACACTTGAACTTCAAAGGAGGATATGAAGCTTTCATTCTCCAAGTGTTCTTCCTTGTGTGCATGGAGCTCCCCTTCAATATTTGGACTTGTTGAACAATCTCCATCACACCTAACATAAGACAATCAAGTAATTTTCGGTATCCAAATTGCTTTGGATCCATAAGCATTAGTGGCACAACATTTAGTCCCCTTAGGAATCTATTTTTCAATTTCATCTTTTTTAGTTGACGTGGTTAGTTCTTTTGGGACCCAAACACTTCTAATACATTTACCATTTATGAATCTAGGGGCACTAGATTGTTTTACATAAAAATTTGATTTTCCAAAATTATTTTTCTTTTCAAGCTCTTCGAAAATCAATTTTTTTCTTATTGAACTTTATGAAGAAAATTTTGTAAATCAATACATTTTTGTTCAAACTCATTGAGTTTTGCTTCAAGTTCAATTTTGGTTTTAGAAATCAAATCATTTTGAATTTTCAAATTTGAAACTATTTTCTTGTTTTTCAAAATGTGATTTTTAAATTCTAAAACCAAATCATCATAGGCATCTTGTAATTCATCAAAAGAATATGAACATGAAATAGATGAATTAGAAGTTATCCTTGAATCTTCTTCGATGGCCACAAGACAAAGGTTGACTTGTTCATCGTCGGTGGAGTCTTCATCACTCAATGAAGCCACATATGCATTCTTCTTATGGCTTGAAGTGCTTACCCTCTTCTTCTTTATTAATTCACGATCGAATTCTTTCAATGCTTTCTTTATGAATGGGGCACACTTCTTGAAGAGATGAACTATCTCTTCTTCTTCATCCTCCTCCTCACTTGTATCAACATGGTTGCACTTAGAGGATTTGAGAGCAATGGCATTAGTGTTGATGCAGAGCTCCATGATTTTCTTCTTCCCTATCTTTCTTATCTCTTCCTTCTTCTTCTCCTCTTCTTTATCTTTCTTCATAATTTGGTGAGTGAGAAGTGACCCCATGAGTTCATCAAGCTTCAAGGTCTTCAAATTCTTAGCTTTGGTGGTGGCGGTCCTTTTTGAGTCCCATGACTCAGGAAAAGAACAGATAAGCTTTCGGATAAGCTTTCAGACAAGCTTTTCTTCTAGGATGACTTCTCCATAACCCTTGAGTCCATTGGTGATGGTGGAGAATCGATGGAACATCTTCTCAATGTCCTCTTCCATATCCATTTTGAAGTTTTCATACTCTAGGTTGTAAAACCTATGTTTGATTTTGATATAACAAAGTATGTTAAGGATTAAATTGAAAACTTGACATAGATTTCCAATTCCCTCAAATGATTTATAAATCACCAAGGCTTTAATCTGATTTGAAAAACTCAAACTTCAAATATTTTCGAAGTGTTCCAAGGCCAAAGTATTGAAAAACGTCCAGGCATATAGATACACTTTTAGCCGTATCGATACCTTTTTAACAAGTTTGGCTACTGGAAAAACGTATTTCGATACGCTCCTAACCGTATCGAAACAGCGTATCGAAATAGATTGAATCTGTATCGATACGCTCTCTCTGTAAAAACTGAAGGAGTTTGAATGGTGCACCGATACGGTTCCACTCGTATCGATACAGATTTTATGGAATTTTAAAATCGAAAGCCTTTAATGATTTCGACCGTTGGTGTCAGTTGTTAGGTAACCGAAATTTAAAGTGGTGGTTGCCCCATACCGATACGCTCCTTGCCATATCGATACAGAAATTTACAGTGAGCTATGTGAATTAATTGCATTGATACGGATGTTCCTCATATCAAAATGGTCCATGTCTCGTACCGATACGCTTACACGCGTATCGATACGCCCTCTTGTTATTGTGCAACGGCTCTTTCTGTTTTGAGACAGGTATCGATACAAGTTCTCGCGTACCGATACGGTAAGCTGCAGAAGTGCATTTATGGTGGAAAGAGAGGGTCCCAATGGCTATAATCAATACCCTAACCACCCAATCGGCTAGAATTAATAGAGAATGTATAAATTGAAGCTAATTGAAGATCAGCAACAACTATTGCATCAAAAATAAACATCCTAGCAAAAATCCAAGCTCAAAGTGCTTATTTTCCAATCTCTTGTAAAACCCCAAATTGTGTAGTGTTCAATTCTGATCTTGTTATCAAATTTGGGTTGAGTGTTTGTACTTAAAGGGGCAATCTTGTATTGAGAGATATCTTTCTTGCCTTTAATTCTTCTTTGTACTCTTGTGAGGGTTTGGTCAAATTTTGGGTAGAAAACTTGACCGGTATTGTAAAGGTTACCTCCTAAGCCTTGAAAAGGGAAAGAACAATTAGTGGATTGATGGAAATCCTTAGTGGTAGCTAAGGTAGTGGATGTAGAGTTCATTTGGAACTTGAACCACTCTAAAATTCCTTGTTCTTCATTTTTAGCCATTCTTTTCTCCAACAATTTTTAAAAACCCAATTCACCCCTCCTCTTGGCTTTGATCAATCCATTGATCCACTCAACAATTGGTATCAGAGCCTACCTCTTTGAAGGATTAACAACCACAAGAGGAGTTCTTAGGAAGAGTGTGATCATCCAAAAATCAAGCTATGACATCTAACTCCGGGTCAAGCATGTACGAATCTCAATCAACCACAAAATTGTCGTTCTTCAATGGTGATAACTACCCATTTTGGAAGAACCGGATGTGCCTCTTCATCAAACCCAACGATTATCTAGTTTGGGATGCCATTGAAGATGGTCCTTATATTCCAATGAAGAGAGACGGCGAAGGAAGATTGGTGCTAAAGAAGAAAATTGAGATGAGTGAAGAAGAGAGAAAAAAGATTCAAATCAATGATAAAACTCTTCACATGTTGTTTTGCTCTTTCGGTCCCGACATCTACTCTAAAGTTTTCTCCATTGAAAGTGCCAAGGAAGTGTGGGATACACTAGAGACCACTTATGAAGGAACAAGTGATGTGAAGGAGACAAAGATTGGAATTCTCAATCTTAGCTATGAGAATTTCAAAATGGAGCCCGACGAAACCGTGTCAAAGATGTTTGGTCGTTTCTGAAACAATCGTCAACGTGCTAAAAGGTTTTGGAGAGATAATCCCGAAAGACAAACTAGTCCGGAAGCTACTCTACTCACTTCTCGAGTCTTGGGATAGGAAGAGAACCGCCATCATTGAGGCAAAAAATTTGAAGACACTCAAGCTTGATGAGCTAGTGGGTTTCCTCCTAACTCATGAGCCAATGAAGTAAGGAATGGAAGATGAAAAGAAAAAGGAAGAGAGAATAGTGGAGAAGCTAGAGGTAGAAAAGAAGAAGAAGATAGGAGTGGCTCTCAAAGCTTCATTACATGAGAAAAGCACTTCTAGTGAGGAGGATGACCTAGAAGAATTGGCTATGATAGCCAAAAGATTCTCACGGTTTATGAGGTCCAACTGAGGAAGGAAGATTCAACGAAAAATGGACTTAAAAACCAAAAACAAAGAAGAAGAGAGGGATCAAATCATTTGCTTTGAGTGCAAAAAACCCGGTCACATTCGTTCGGAGTGCCCTCAACTCAAGAAGAAGGGCTTTGAGAAGAAGAAGAAGCTCAAAGCCAAGCTTGCTACTTGGAGTGACGATGAGTCATCCGAGGATGAGGAACACGAAGTGGCCAACCTTTGCCTCATGGCTCTTGAGGATGATTCCTCCATGGTAACCTCTAACTCATCATCTTTTGATTTTACATTTGATGAATTGCATGATGCTTATGATGAGTTGCAAGAGGTTTATGATGAGTTAGTTGAGAAGTATAAAGAGTCGGTTTTAAGAAATAAAAAGATTATTTCAGAATTGAATGCTAAAAATGACTCACTTTCTCAAGCAAACTTAAAATTTGAGAAAAATATTTTAGGTTTACAAGATGAACTTAAATTTTTTCAAGATGAAAATGTAGACTTAAACAATGTTATTTCTCAATGCAATAGTGAACACCAAAAGGTGTTAGATGAGCTTAACAAGCTTAGGGAGTCTTTCAAAAATGTTGGTAATGTGAAACATGAAAAAGGTGAATCATATAAAACTAATTAACCTAAAAGAAAGACACATAACTACAAACAAAGTGGCTTCCATGGACATAATAGAACTAAGAAGATTGGAAGTGTATAGGTTCCTAAGGGACTCATCAAGTCTAATAATGTAGTTGTTATGTCACCTTGGATTCCTAAGGGAACCAAGCTTTTGGGAGCTAACACTCGTGGACCCAAAATGATTTGGGTACCAAAAACCAAAGCTTAATATCTTTGTTTGTAGGGGGAGCATTGCTACAAGGCCAAAGCACAAAGTCAAAATTCATGGTACCTTGATAGTGGATGCTCGAGGCATATGACCGGAGACAAGAGTCGATTCATGGACTTAAAGCCAAAAAGTGGAGGAGTAGTGACATTTGGTGACAACTCCAAAGGCCACATTAAAGGTATTAGATCCATAGGTAATCACTCTACTATTCTCATTGAAAATGTTTTATATGTCGATGGTCTAAAACATAATTTATTGAGCATTAGTCAATTATGTGACAAAGGGTTTAATGTTTTATTTGATAAAAATGGGTGCAAAATTGTTGACATTAAATCACATAATATAATGCTCATTGGTCATCGCATAGGTAATATATACATGGTGAATTTAGATGACATTCATACATCCCATGCATGCTTTGTTGCACAAAATGAAAATGATGCATGACTATGGCATAGGAAACTAGGACATGCTAGCATTAGTGTTTTAGAGAAGTTAGTTTCCCTAAATCTAGTTAGAGGTTTGCCCAAAATAAAGTTCTCAAATGACAAAATTTGTGATGCATGCTCTAAGGGTAAACAACACAAATCATCCTTTAAATCCATTAATGATGTTTCTACAAGTAGGTGTTTACAACTTATTCACATGGATTTATTTGGGCCTATTAGAACTATGAGCTTGGGTGGTAAATCATATGCATTTGTACTTGTTGATGAATATTCTAGATTTACTTGGGTTCTATTCTTAAGTACTAAAGATGAGGCTTTAGAAAAATTCATCACATTTTCAAAATTAACTCAAAATGATCTTGAACTTAAAATTTCTCATATTAGAAGTGATCATGGAACCAAATTTCAAAATCTAGGTTTTGAAGAGTGTTTAAATGAAAATTGTATTAGCCACAATATTTCGTCTCCTCGAACTCCTCAACAAAATGGGGTAGTTGAGAGGAAAAATAGGACTTTACAAGAAATGACTAGAATCATGCTTTGTGAAAACAATTTACCTAAATATTTTTGGGCAGAAGCCACAAACACCGCTTGATACATTGTAAACCGAGTAATGATTAGGCCACTTTTAAAGAAAATACCATATGAGATTTTAAAATCTAAAAAGCCTAACATTAGCTATTTTCATCCATTTGATTGCAAGTGTTTTGTTTTAAACAATGGAAAAGATAACTTAGGTAAATTTGATGCTAAAAGTGATGAAGTTAGTTTCTTAGGTTATTCCTTAAACTCTAAAGCATATCATGTATTTAATAAGAGAACTTTAGTAGTAGAAGAGTCTATTCATGTTGTATTCGATGATAACCTCATTCCGAGGAAGGATTCTTGTGATGACGATGATGTAGGAATCCTTGATGCCTTTGATAGAGGACAAACTTCAAAGAAGGATGAGATTCCAACGAAAGAAGAGGATACACAAGATCCACCTCTTGAAGCCTTGAAGGACTTGGCTCTTGAGGAAAAATAAGTGAGCTACCCAAGGGAGTACAACTATGTCAAAGGTGGTGAAATCTTGGGTGATCCATCCAAGGGGGTAACTACTAGATCTTCTCTTAAACTCATGAATCATGTTGCTTTTATCTCATGCATAGAGCCTAAGAACATTAAAGAAGCATTAAAAGATGACTTTTGGATTATGGCTATGCAAGAAGAGTTAAATCAATTTGAGAGAAGTAATGTTTGGACATTAGTTGAAAGGCCTAGTAATCAATCTACTATAGGAATTAAATGGGTATTTAGGAACAAACTAGATGCGAGTGGTAACATTGTGAGAAATAAAGCTAGATTAGTTGCTCAAGGTTACACTCAAGAAGAGGGAATATATTTTGATGAAACCTATGCACCCGTAGCTAGAATGGAAGCTATTAGGATGTTGCTTGCATATGCATGTTATCATGACTTCAAGCTTTTTCAAATGGATGTTAAAAGCGCATTTTTAAATGGTTTTATAAATGAGGAAGTGTGTGTGGAACAACCACCGGGTTTTGAAGATTCAAAATTTCCAAATCAGGTTTTCAAACTAACTAAAGCACTTTATGGTTTAAAACAAGCTCCTAGAGCTGATATGAAAGACTTTCAACTTTTTGATTGAAAAAGGTTTTGAAAAAGGTAAGGTGGACACTACACTTATCATAAAAAGGTATAAAAATGACATCTTAGTAGTACAAATATATGTTGATGATATTATTTTTGGATCTACTAATGAGTGTCATTGCAAAGAGTTTGCTAAGTTAATGCAAGGTGAATTCAAGATGAGCATGATGGGGGAGCTCTCATTCTTTTTGGGACTCCAAATCAAGCAAAGGAAGGATGACACCTTCATCAATCAAGCAAAGTACATCAAGGATATGCTCAGGAAGTTTGGCTTGGAGAATGCAAAGCCTCAAGCCACACCAATGAGCTCATCTACAAAGCTTGACAAAGATGAAGGAGGTAAGTGTGTTGACTCTAAGCTTTATCACTCTATGATTGGATCTTTGCTTTACCTTATCGCAAGTAGACCGGATATTTTGTTTAGTGTTTTCTTGTGTGCTAGGTTTCAAGCTAGTTCTAGAGAATCTCATCTTATAGCAGTTAAGAGAATCTTTAGGTACCTTAGAGATACTCTTTGTCTAGGTCTTTGGTACCCTAGAGACTCAACCTTCATGCTTATTCGGATGCGGATTACGGGGGGTGTAAAATCGATAGGAAGAGTACTTTGGGAACATGTCAATTCTTAGGTAATATGCTCATATCTTGGTTCTCTAAGAAACAAAATAGTGTAGCTCTATCTACCACCGAAGCTGAGTACATATCCCTAGGGAGTTGTTGTGCTCAAGTCCTTTGGATGAAGCAACAATTCTTAGATTATGATATTAAAGTTGAAATCATACCCCTTAAGTGTGACAACACTAGTGTCATATGCTTAACTAAAAATCTCATCCAACACTCTAGAACCAAACATATAGAGATAATGCATCATTTCATTAGAGATCATGTCCTTAAGAAAGATGTTGTTATAGAGTACATTGACACCTTAAACCAACTAGCGAACATGTTTACAAAGCCTTTGGATAAAGAGCGTTTTTGGTCCCTTAGAAAAAAAGTTAGGTCTAACTAGCCTTCCTTGACCCTTAGAACTCTTTTTGAAGTTAAAATTGCTTGAATTTGTGAAATTGCATGTTTATGTGTTGTTGCTCTTGAAAATATCCATGCTTATAGCTAGGGGGAGTATGCTTCTGTTAGAATATGCTTAGAACTGCTCATTCATCATTTGCATTCATTTAGGAGGTGCTAAAATCAAGCCTTTGGTTTTTTCTTAAAGCCTAAAATGCAGTTCTGGCATAGGGTATCGATACGGCCTTCTGCGTATCGATACGGATACTGTATTAGCTTTCCAGACTGCGTTTTGCCTAAAACGGGTATCAATACAGTTTAACCCGTTTTGATACGAGCTAAAAGCATTTCGATACGGATTGCATCCGTTTCGATACGGACCTTCAACGAGCGTTTCAAGGGAATTACGATTTTACCCCCATATCGATACACCCTCAGGCGTATTGATACGCGATTGCGCAGACATCTTCTTAATGGTATTTAAAGAATTTCACTTTTACCAAAATTGCAATTTTAAAACCCTAGATGATTTCTCTCTATAAAAAGCCTCTCAATCCCTCATATTTTCACACCACAACTCAAAATCTCTTGAGGGTTTTCAACATCAAGCAAAGCTTTTCATCAATTTGGTGCAAAGTTCTTCTCTTATTCCTCTCTATCAATATCAAGGTATAAATCTCTTTTATTATCTTTTGATTTTCGTTTTAAATTTTCTTTTCTTTTCGTTTTTTTTTTCAACAACATTTTTTAAAAAAAACTTTTGTTTTGTTTCTAAATTTTTTAAACAAAAACCTTGATTATTGATTTTCAATGGGTTGAATGAGAAAGTTAATGCATACACTGTTTTTTATCTTTTCTCTAGTCCATGGCACCTAAAAAGAGAGCACGTACTAGTGAAGCCGGTGAAAGTTCTAATGCCGGAGATGGTACTCGCCCGAACCTCACTCTTATCTATCAACAGTGCTTCAAGACTTCCAGAGATCTCACTTATTTCCGTCAATTTCAAAACTACAAAATCCGTCCGGAGAGGGTAATTTCAATTCCTTTTCTCAACTCGGAGCGCTTCAAATTTTTTTACTTACCATTGCTCCAAGAATGGAAATTTATGGATTTTCTACAAATTCCTGGTTTTTTCTATCGCACTTTAGTCTTGATTTTCTATGTTAATGCCAAGTGTGTCACCAATAAAGAGGGTGTTGTTACGGCTGTTAATTCTTATCTAATGGGTAAAAAGATCACTATCTATGTTCAATCCATTTGTGATGTGTTTAAGTTAGAGGATTAAGGTCTTGATGATGAGAATGCTCTTGGCCATGTCTTGGGAGGTTCCGTCATCGCTCTTAATGCTCAAGATCGGATCCTACATTTGATGGTTTCTTGGTGGATTAGAATCTCAGGAGAAAAGTACTCCACTATCTGCCAAGTTGATGATTTTTGGATTTGATGCTTCCGTCAAAGACAACAACCAAATCTTGCTCGAATTATGTTTGCAGAGATTGTCTATCTCGTGCAACATCGCCACACTACTCTTGTCACTTCCTTCACATATGGTAAGGCTTTGAGTTATTTCTTCACACAAAAGGAGATAGATTGTTCACATGACTACCCAACTCCCCTCACCGGTCCTATTGATGAAAGATCTCTTGCAAGAGGAAAGTTTCATTACTTTAATGGTAGTTGGCTTCGTCTATCCGAGCTCCCTAGCGATGCTGTTTCAGAAGAAATTGCCAATCCTCAAGCCGCTCAAGCTCCTCCTCCACCTTCCATGGATGCTCTCATGACTTTTCTAAACGAGCAATTCACGGGTTTGCGCACGGGAATTGCCTCCATGGATTAAGTGATGAATCCAGGGTTTACCGCTATTGACACTCGCTTTACAAGCCTTGAAGATCGAATGAAGAATGTGGAGACGCGCCTCACTTCCCTTAAAGAAGGTCATAACTCAATGAACATCTCTCTTACCGCTTTTCATGAGGAGTGGCGTCAAACTAGGAGGAATGATGATGCAAATGAGGAGGATGATGAAGATGATGAAGATGGCGATGGAGATGCATAGTAGCTTATCTTTGCATATCATTCATATCATTTAGGATATTTATTTATGCACTTTGGATTATGTTTTAGGATTAAGTTTGCATTCTAAAACCTATGCTTTGATTTTTTGTTTTTTGGATTTTATGTTGATGTTATCTTTCGTTTGATCTTAATGGTTATTTATATTATGTTGCTTGGTTATTATATATGCCTTTTGCCTATGTTTATCAATGTCTCTATTTTTTGAAATAACAAAGAGGGGGAGAGGGAACAAGCTCACACTTAAAATATTTTGATTTTCAACTTCAAGTTTACCTAGCTAATATTAATGGGGAGTTATTTTGCAAAGTTTTCCAAAGTGACAAAAATTTCAAGTTTTGGTTTTGTTATATCAAAAAGGGGGAGATTGTAAAACCTATGCTTGATTTTGATATAACAAAGTATGTTAAGGATTAAATTGAAAACTTGAAATAGATTTCCAAGTCCCACAAATGATTTATAAATCACCAAGGCTTTAATTTGATTTGAAAAACTCAAACTCCAAATATTTTCTAAGTGTTCCAAGGCCAAAGTATTGAAAAACGTCCAGGCATATCGATACACTTCCAGCCGTATCGATACCTTTTTAACAAGTTTGGCTACTGGAAAAACGCGTTTCGATACGCTCCTAATCGTATCGAAATAGCGTATCGAAACAGATTGAATCTGTATCGATACGCTCTCTCTGTAAAAACTGGAGGAGTTTGAATGGCGCACCGATACGGTTCCACTCGTATCGATACAGATTTTATGGAATTTTAAAATCGAAAGCCTTTAATGATTTCGACCGTTGGTGTCAGTTGTTAGGTAACCAAAATTTAAAGTGGTGGTTGCCCCGTACCGATACGCTCCTTGCCGTATCGATACGGAAACTTCCAGTGAGATATGTTGAATTAATTGTATCGATACAAATGTTCCTCGTATCGAAACGGTCTATGTCTCGTACCGATACGCTTACACGCGTATCAATACGCCCTCTTGTTATTGTGCAACGGCTCTTTCTGTTTTGAGACAAGTATCGATACAAGTCCTCGCGTACCGATACAGTAAGTTGCAGAAGTGCATTTATGGTGGAAAGAGAGGGTCCCAACGGCTACAATCAATACCCTAACCACCCAAACGACTAGAATTAATAGAGAATGTATAAATTGAAGCTAATTGAAGACCAGCAACAACTATTGCATCAAAAATAAACATCCTAGCAAAAAGTGCTTTTTTTCCAATCTCTTGTAAAACCCCAAATTGTGTAGTGTTCAATTCTGATCTTGTTATCAAATTTGGGTTGAGTGTTTGTACTTAAAGGGGCAATATTGCATTGAGAGATATCTTTCTTGCCTTTAATTCTTCTTTGTACTCTTGTGAGGGTTTGGTCAAATTTTGGGTAGAAAATTTGACAAGTATTGTAAAGGTTACCTCCTAAGCCTTGAAAAGGGGAAGAGCAATTAGTGGATTGTTGGAAATCCTTAGTGGTAGCTAAGGTAGTGGGTGTAGAGCTCATTTGGAACTTGAACAACTCTAAAACTCCTTGTTCTTCATTTTTAGCCATTCTTTTTACTCCAACAATTTTTAAAAACCCAATTCACCCCCATCTTGGCTTTGATCAATCAATTGATCCACTCAACATAGGTTGAGGAGGCTGATCTTGGTCTCATTTATTTCCTGTGTCCCCTCGTATGTAACTTCGAGCCTGTCCCAAACTTTATTGGCACTCTCGCAAGAAGACATCTTTTCGTAGATGTTGAGGCTAAATGCACAAAAGATGAAGTGCAAAGCCTTACAATTTAGCTCCATTTTCTTGCGGCCGTCGGCACTTCACTCCGCTTTGCTTCCTTGTGGTACGAACGGGCCATATTTAATGATATCCCAAAGCTTGTAGTCTTTAGATTTGACAAAGAACATCATCCTCGGCTTCCAATAAGCATAATTGGTCTCGTCGAATAAGGGTGACTTATCGATGGATTGCGCCATTGAACCAGTTGTTTGAAATGTTGATCGAGCTTGTCGGATCGCCTCAATAGGTGTGTTAATCCTCTTCAATTGATCCAAGCTCTGATACCAATTGTTGAGTTTTATGTGCTCGTTTTCCTTCAACCGATTAAGATCGCCAAGTGTGGAGAAGATTGGATTTTTTGGTGTTTAAGTGGAAACTAAAGAAAAAGAATTGGACATAAGGATTTATAGTGGTTCGGCCTTCTAACAAGCACCTACATCCACTACCTTAGCTTCTCACTAAGGATTTCAACAAATTCACTCTTGAATTTCTTCCCATTTTCTAGGCTAAGAAGGCAACATTTACACACTCAAAGCTTTCTAACCCAAAGCTTGAGTAAACCCTCTTTACAAGAGAAATTATAAACCAAACTTGAAATCCCTCTAATAGATAATTGTTTGCACTATTTAGCTATCACCCAAAACCTAAACACTTGAGCAAATTTGACAATGTTTAGCTCACTAGTGTTGTCTATACAAGAAAGTGAACAATTAAGCTCTAAGACAATTCTTGATCATTATGTTGTTGACAATTGAAGCATTAACCTATTCTTGATGCTTGGAGGCCCCTTTTATAGTCCTAATTAAGTTTGTAGTCGTTAAGGACCGTTGGGGATGTTTTGGAGCCGCTAGAGACTTTATTTCCCACCATAAATGCTAAACTACAGATGTCCATTTTGAAACAACCGACCCTGTATCGGAACGACCTTCTTCAAAACTAGCCGTTGAAGTCTGATGCAGTAAGTTGTTTCGAAATGCCTCTGGTTGTTTCGAAACACTCTTGACTCGTATCGAAACAATAGCAACCCCGTTTCAAAACGTGTGATAGTTGAGCTGCAATTTAAAAAGTCGTTGGGGAGGTTTTGACTGTTGGGCGTATCGAAACACCAAAGGGGTGTTTCGAAACGAAATCCTCTAAGTATCAAAATGGGCAAGCCCTGTTTCGTTACGGGTTTTGGCATTTTCAAACTGTTTCGATACAGGTCTCCCTGTTTCGAAACGGGTACCTTGAAAACCATGGTTTGACTACTTAAAAACGTTTCAAACCTTGCCAAAAACAATTTAAGACTTCCAAAAACTTATTTTCATGTTGTTTGGACTTAAAGGCATTTTTCAAATCTTTTCAATTTAGTCCCAAACTATTTTTCAATTATTATATCAAAACATTTGTTCTTCATGATATCGATGATCAATACAGTGAACGGTGCAACAAAATTTCATTTTAATATTAAAATTTAAATCAATATGATACAACGACACATTACTACAATGTATTTTAGTTTAATCGATCCATACGGAGAAATAATTAATCATTTAGGGCTAATTCTTAAATGTTACCAGTTTTAGGGACCAAACTGTAAATTTGACAAATTAGGAGTCCTTCGATGCAATGGAGTATAGTACATTGAAATTCACTACCATATTAACAAGCCTGTAAAATTTCATTAAATTTGGAGTTCATTAGCTCATTTAATTTAATCTTCCACAACTCAGTGACTAAATTGTGAACATTGCAATCTATCTAATATGCCTTTAACTAACTTAACTAACCCCGTATCGAAAGACTTTAGGGTTGTTTCGAAACGGGTGAATGATGGTCAACCCATGTTGACTTTTCCTTTTAGACTATTTCGATACGGTAGTCTTTGTATCGGAACGGGTTGACTTTGACATGTTTCGATACGCTATGAACTCGTATCGAAGCGATGGATTCCAGTAGCAAAATGTTCCGATATGGCTATATGTCGTTTCGGAACGCCCTGTTCTTTAGGTTCATTTATACTTACCCGTATCGAAACACCATCACCCGTTTCGATACGGCCTGACTTGTAATGACAGATTTTTGCTGGTTTTTATTCGATTTGACTTACCGAACGATGTCCAAATGCAATGAAACTTTACATACAACATTTCAATGGTATAAACTACTAGCATGGCAAATTTCATGACCATACAAATATGTTTACTATGTTTTGACCTTTATGAGCTAAGTATGCACTTTTAAACCACTTTAAGCCAAAACAAAAGGGCCATTTAGGGCCATCAACCACATTATAACATAGGCATCTCACAAACATATCAAAATGGGCATAAATGACTAGTTCGACTACTTTGCCACCTTCCTAGGAGTTCATAAGGTCAAAATACATTACTTTAGGGCTTGTAGTGACTTGTCTTGCCTTGACTATACGATATTCAAACACGCGATCCTTCAACCTAAAATGCATGAGATTAGACATGTTAGGCATACATTGCCTAGTGAGGTAGTCATAAACAATATGAACAACAATGTAACAAGTATCTATATACATGCTCTCATGCACATCAATGTCAATACTATGCATCAATATACAATGTTTAACATATTCATTTCATCATTAATCCTTGGATTGAATCAAGATAGTGGATGCACGAATTCCTACGCCTCGCCAAATCAATGAATGGTCTAGTCCCTCCGCCTCGCGAATATGACCAATATCAATACACATCCCTCCGCCTCGCCAAATTAATATAGGTCGTAGCCTTAGGATCGTAGTCCACCCGTACATTGAGCTCATGAATTCTATGGCATGCCAATTGTATCCATTGTTCATTCAAATCCAAGGTTCCAATGTTCGTATCCATATTCAATGTTCAATGAGAATTCCAATGACCAATGATTTCAATATTTTCAATGACAAACATGTCTCATTATCAATGTTTCATGGTTCAATGTCAATGTCAATATCAATATCTGATGATTTCTTTACAATATTTCAATAACAATAACTATAACAATGATCATGCACAATGATGATACCAATAACTGTGTCCGATATTCAATAACAAACTTACCGACACTTACCAAGGTGTCTGTTTAACAATCCGATGTAACTTCCTCAATAGTGATATTAGCTAAATGACCGAAAACAACAATAAAAGATTCGGGAAGGCTTTTCGCCTAATCACGAGACTCCGACTACACTCACCTTACTAATCTGATGCTTCTACGGCTCTCAGATAACAACTCCCTTGTTCCTAGTCTTTGGTCAACTCGATGGATGCTCCTTTTCGTTGTCTTGAGCTAGGAAATCAATAGGGAGACTATTATGGTCGATACTACGATATCAAAATCAATACAACGACATCAAAATCGATATTCGATTTCAATATAGATGACAACGATGAGATATTCATGGATAGTCAAAACCCTAGCTTAAGCTTAACTCAATACATTCATGGAATCCAATAACCAATTAAGGAATATGGCTTACCCGATCGATAGCAATAATTTGATAACAATAAATAGAAGAAAAGCAAAGCTTGAAGCTAGCTCCAATGGAGGTGCTTGCTTAGGTAGGAGATGATGAAGATGAAGAGCTTGGGAGAGGTGTATGCTTTCAATGTTTTCGAGTAAGTTTCCTCAATCCTATTTTACTATGCTTTTGAAGTAAAAAGCTTTCCTTTAGGTGAAGTAATCTCACTAGATTATCCCACGTTGGGATGTTAGATATTGAGGAGGGGCTAATCACAAGGTTAGTCCCTCAACTCTCTACTCTCTATGGTTTTGACCCCGAATTCCTAATTTCCACAATTTAGCCACTATAATATTTTTGATACTATCCAATAGGGTCCAATAACAATGATTTAACTCAATTAGAGTCCAATATCAATGATTAACTAGTCAATACTATATTTAGACTTTATCGATGCAAAAAATTTCTGATCACCAGAACCCAATTCCGACTAGACCGGATTTTGGGGTGTTACAAGTATAATGATATATGTTTTATTATCTTTTTTTATTATACATTTATACTATGTGAGAGACCGTTGCTTTTCTCAAAATTATGGTATAATAACATTTTATGTCATTTTAAGTTTAAATATTAATCAAATAAGGCTTTTTTCCCTACTAATTTTTAAATTTAGAAGTTTAATAGATTCTTTTCCCCTCCCAATATTTAATTTTAACTTCATCATAAACTACACCATAAACCCCAAACCATTAACACTAAACCCTAAAAATCCTAAACCATAATCTCAAGCTATAGAAATTAATCTCATAAATCAATAACTCTAAACTACAGCATAAGCCCTATACCATTAGCACTATGGCTAAACCCAAAACCATAAACCGAAATTAGGGACCATTTTCACAATTTACCATAAAATATAGCCTAAAACCGAAATTAGGGACCAATTTGACAATTTCAAAGTGGAGAAATTTGAGAGCTCAGTGACCAATTTCACAATTTACCATAAAATATAGCATAAAATAGAAATTAGGGACTAATTTGACAATTTGGAAGTAATGAAATTTGAGAGTCTAGTGACCAATTTCACAATTTTACCATAGAAATAAATAGATGCCAATTTTCGGCTGAAAATTAAATTCTAGGAACTTAAATGAACAAAAATACCAATATATTAAAATTATTAGACTAAATTACAAAAATTATAAATAAATAGGTGTCAATTTCAATTAAAAGTAAATTTTTATGGGCTAAATACCATTCTAGGGAGGGGCTTGCTATATCCGAAGTCCAAATTGTGGGAACACTTCATACTTGTGACTAAATTGAATTAAAATAAAACTTAAAAGTGAATATTAAAACTAAAATATAACATTCTAAACCAGCAGAACTTAAAGATTAATTAACCCCTAACCTAAAAAAGACAGCTCGTTTGGCTTGTTTCCCTCCAACATTACGCTTTTCCCTTCTTTTTTTACAAATGATATTTCCCCCGGAACCCCCCCTAAAACTAAAATAATTATCTTTTAGTTTTAGGTTATGAGTTAATTAATTGTTTAGCACTTTTAATTTTATATGTTTTTAATTTAAGTCCCAAATTTTTATTTGTAGGTTTTAATTTAATTCAATTGAGTTTCGATTTAAATTAATTTAATTGAAATGTCACATTTAATTTTAAAATTCTTTTAATTATGTTCGTGATTTAAATATTTAATCAAATTCAAATGCATAAACTAGCAAGTTGAATCATAATTAATCTCATAAACCAATAACCTTAAATTAAACCATAAACCATTAATACTAAACTCAAAACTATAAACCTTAAGAAATCATAGTTAATCTCATAAACCAATAACCCTAAACTAAACCATAAATAATTGATACTAAACCATAAACCTTAGGGAATCGAAACTAATGTCATAAACTAATAACCATAAACTATTAATATTAAACCATAAATCATAAACCTTAAAGAATCATAATTAATCTCATAAACCAATAACCTTAAACTAAATCATAAATTGTTAACACTAAACCATAAAACATAAACCTTAGATAATAGAAATACCCAACTCAAACCGAATTGACACAATCTTATGTATCCTCCACTAACACACGATCTTCTACATCAATGAAGTCTTTGTGAATCATAACCCAAACCGAATTAACCCGGAAATTCAAAGTTTGGCCCGACCCGAAACCAATCCGAACAACCTGATTTTGACTCGAACCGAAAGCGCCTGACCCGAAAACAACCGATCTGATTTTGACCCGGTCCGTTACCCGAACCATACCAGACTTATCATAGACCCAAACTAAACCGATTCTAAACAGACCCGAACGACCCGATTGCCACCTCTAAATAGAACTATTACTAAATCACCAAAAAAGAGTCTTAGTCCCTAAGAATTTACCTAACATATTTACTTATCAAGTCATGTTAACCAATAAAATTATGTTGAAATCCAAATTAACCCCCTATTGTAAATTTGTTACTACCTAGTTTCAAGTAAAAAAAGAAAAATGCAAAGTTTAGTACCTACTATGAATGTTTATATTAATTTAGCTGCAAGAGGACCGTTGTTGAGAAGATTAGGAGAGATCTGATCCTCATCTAAAGAAACAACACTGAAGTTGGCCACCTTTGCAACGATCTTGGTCTTGTCGAATTTGTAGGTCCCCCCGATCAGTGCTGGTGTAAGGGTAGTCTCTCCCACTTTTATGACTCATTAGTTACTCCATTTTGATTCATATTTAACTCAATTAAAAAAATTGCTGAAGATTCTCAAAGTAATATGGATTAATCAGCTAAGTACAAATGCTGATATTGTTTTTGAGTCTATAATTAACACCTAGATGCTAGATCCATGGTTTAAACCCTGAACAATTTCAAATTTTAGTTTAGTAGAAGGGCTAAAATCAGAATTAGACCATTTTAAAAAGGTTTTGGGCTTGTTCTTTAACCGTTGAGAGATTCTAGGCAACAACACCTAATTAAAGGCTAAATGACGACATAACCGGTTTATCAGGTAAAAAATTATACACATTTATTATGAAATTTATACCGTTTTTGTTAGGAAACCTGTAATAGAAACGGTATATACATAAACTATTACAAGGTAAGGATTTAGGTACATACATAATCTATTACGAGAATACCTATTATGCTACACAAACTGTAAGGTTTTGT
Source organism: Hibiscus tridactylites (assembly GCA_958450335.1). Classification (NCBI taxonomy): domain Eukaryota; kingdom Viridiplantae; phylum Streptophyta; class Magnoliopsida; order Malvales; family Malvaceae; genus Hibiscus; species Hibiscus tridactylites. Next base: position 56,201,121 of record OY288267.1, on the reverse strand, counting down.
GTATATACCGAAATTACTACAAAAAGTACGGAAAACCTTACAATATTAGTAGGGAAAATAGTATTTACCGAAATCCTTACAAAGTTTCACCAAAGGCCAAAATGGTTGAATTTAGTGTAATAATTTGTGTACATACACAATTTCCTACGAGAATACCTATTTTGCTACACAAACTGTAAGATTTTCTGTATATACCGAAATTACTACAAAAAGTACGAAAAACCTTACAATATTAGTAGGAAAAAAGGTATGACCGAAATTCTTACAAAATTTCACCAAAGGCCAAAAGGTTTGAATTTAGTGTAATAATTTGTGTACATACACAATTTTCTACGAGAATACCTAATTTGGTACACAAACTGTATGATTTTGTGTATATACCGAAAATACTACAAAAAGTACGGAAAACCTTACAATATCAGTAGGAAAAAACGGTATATACCGAATCTCTTACAAAGTTTAACCAAATGCCAAAAGGGTATGTACCCAATTTGGGGTTTCGAAACTAAAATTGGAGTTTTGAAACCTCCTGAGTAAACAAATGGCACACTGACAAAGTGGTTCCGAAACCAAAATTGGGGTTCCGAAACCCCTAGTTTGACATGTATGTACACATTTTACTACGAAATGTACGGGATTTACCAAAATTGGGGTTTCTTGAGTAAACAAATGGCACACTGGCAAAGTGGTTTCGAAACCAAAATTGAGGTTTCAAAACCCCTAGTTTGACGTGTATGTACACATTTTACCACGAAATGTACCGGATTTACCAAAATTGGAGTTTTGAAACCCCTTGAGGTTTCGAAACATCTTGAGTAAACAAATGGCACACTCGCAAAGTGGTTCCGAAACTAAAATTGGGGTTTCGAAACCCCTAGTTTGACGTGTATGTACACATTTTACTACGAAATGTATCGGATTTACCAAAATCGGGGTTTAGGGTTTTGAAACTCCCTGATTAAACAAATGACACACTAACAAAGTGGTTCTGAAACTAAAATTGGGGTTTTGAAACCCCTAGTTTGACTTGTATGTACACATTTTACTACGAAATGTACCGGATTTGCCATAAAGTTTTTACGAAAAACGGTATGTACCCAATTTCTTACATGGCTACACCAAAGGCAAAGGAGGTGAACCTTGGGTAAGAATTTGAAAGAAAAGGTATGTACCGATTTTCTTATTAAATGTATAAAAGTCCTTATAACCCACTACAAACCTATTTACCGGGTCATTTTTTTAATCTAACGGTCATTTTTAAACCGATTTCATCCAATGACCTCAATTTAGTGGTTTGTATTTAGTTTTTAGAATTTTCCTTAACCGTTAAAATGAAAACAGGGTCATTCCCATAGTTGTTTCATTTACATTTACAAAAAGGAAAGGCGGCGAGGCAGACGGCAGACCAAGCAACTCAGGTCCACCTTTTCCGTTGATTATTTTTTTGTTTTTTGGATTCAGGATTTGGTTGTTCTTCTTTTTTGCGTTTAGGTCTTCAGAGATATTTTAAGAGTTGCTGCTATTTTCAATTATTATACCAGTCAGAGTCAGGCATATGTAAATTTAATAAGTATTTGCATGAGTAACTATAACTGTTTAATCTGATTTACACCTAAACCCTACAGACGGTGGCGCTTAATTTTCGTTTTATGAAATTAAGAAAAGAAGCTCTTCCAATTCAAACAATTATATCACGTATCAACCTGAAGACAGACTGCTATTTGAAAATTTGGTTTAAATTATATTGACGATATGTTTTAAAGTTTTTTTTTTTTTGTTAATCACCTAGTTCTAGGGAATTTGTGCATTTTACAATTTGTTATAATGAATTTAATACACCCTTTTGCACCCCACCTGGTTTTGCATCCTTGAGTTCCATGGACATTCTTGGAATCGTTAAGAATAGTGTTTCATTTGGTAACAATGCATGATGTTTGGTTTATGCATGATTAGTCCAAGTCCAAGATGTTTTCTATGTTCTTTCTACTCTTTTGCTCAAACATTTTACCATGATTAGTGACTATTGAGATCATGTGATCCGTGAAATATGAACATGTTTACAATACTTCCAACCCGGGGATGATTATGTGATTGAACAGATAGGCAAAAGTATTGCTATATTCGTGAACTATATTCAATTTTAAGTCGTGCATTTGGATTTTTCTTTTTTCTTTAGAGGCTTATCTCCTTACTTTCTAGCTTGTACATCGTGTGTTCCTGCCTCCTGAGTGCATTTTTAGTTAATTCTCGAACTCTCAGTGTTATAATTTTGTGCACTTGAAATGTCCTTTCTCCAAAAACAACTTGTTCACTTACCATTGTTGACTGTATTGTCATTTCTACAACCATATTTAATCCCTTGCAGTATTTCTTTCATCCCTTACAAGATAACTGTTTTATCTTTTAGTTTTTATCTGCTCCTAGTAGCCTAAGAATCATTAGAATTGCGAAATGTCACAGTTCTTTACATTTATTATCATTAACATGTTCCATAAGCAGTTACATTTATTATCATTAGAATTGCGAAATGTCTTCGTTATGTCACTAGAGAAAGAGAGAGTTCAAAGGGTGTGACAGAGGATAAATTTGCCTGATTCTTAGCTTTAATTACCAGTGCATTTTGCAATTTTTAATATCCTTTGGCCAAAGGTGCATTTTTCGATTCCATTAAATTATGATATATTAATGTCAGTTGAGCAAAATTGTCTTGCATGTTACATTATTGTCCGGTTCAATTTTCTGTATTGCAGGAAAGAGAATTCCAACACTCATAAAATTTGCAAAGAAGATTGCAAACTGTGATGGAGCATGAACCAATTGAGGTTTTACATGGTATTTTCATACGCTCTATCAGAAGTTAGTATTTTCCCTGGCTAAATATGTTCTGCAATCCTGCACATCCCTAGGAGTTTTTGTACTTTATGGTGCAACTTTTCATAGGATTTGTTCTTGCTCTTGCTCTTGGTAAGAATTCTCTAGGTTATTTCCCTAGGTAGTTTTTTCAATTCTTTAATAGATACCCATTCAGATTTCAAAGCTAATATACAATAATGAGAAGAGTTCTCTTATAGTTTTCGTCCTTATCTCAAATTAACAATAGATGCAGAACATGCTTCTACTCACAAGAGAATTTGCATATACATGTAAGAAATCACCTATAAACGAGTTCCAAGTTTAGTTACTTGTTACTAGCATAGATCAGCTTGTCGAAATTTTTTGAAGTTATTGTAATACAATTATAACATGCTATTGTGGATGTATATTCAGGGGCAGTACCTCTAAGGGACCGGTGGGGCCACGCACCCCCCCCCCCCCCCCCAAAAAAAAAAGAAAAAAAAGAAGAGGAACTTTAGAAATTAGAAAATTTTAAGATGTAATAATGGTAAAATTGTATTTTAGTCCCCTAAAAACATATAATTTATACTGTTGCCCCCCTCTAAATTTAAACATATTTAAATGGCCTCAATAAATAATGTTCAGTTCCACCACTGTGTATGTTGCTAGGGAGTGATGTGATTGTTTTGTACCTTCTTATTAAATCAAAGGTGGTAGATACTCTGTGATCAATGCACTGGCTATACTCTCTTTAATTTTGGCGGGGCTGCTTTTGGTTAAGTGTATAAGAGTGTCTCAAATTACCATTACTATAATTTGAAAAGGAATTTGAAGCTAGTCACAACATGAAATAACAAGGATAAATGAAATGGCTTTTTTCCCCCCACAGAATTTGTACAAGCATTTAATGGAAACTATGAGTAATATTGATACTCTTATGCAGACAGTATATTGCATATATTCTTGACTTTTACATGCTACTTTTAATTCATGAGCTGATATGATTATTGTACTGCATTTGCTATGGAGGTTTTTGTTGGATTTTCAAAGAAGTTTGCTGTCATAATATTTTCACTTCCATGGCTAAACTTTTTACCATATCTATTTGAATTGTGTCTTTTTGATTGTATGAAACAAGACTTTCTTATTCCATTTGTTGCTGAGTTGAATCTTACAGAGAAAGATAAAAACGGAAAAAGGAATGACGCAACTGAATCCAGTAATTCCGAGGTTAGAATGGAAGATGCTTGTAAAGTGGTGCCAAGTTCTCCAAAAAACATTGTGCAGGTAAACACAATTGATTGGAAAGGTGGGGGAGTAGATGACAAAACTGTGCAAAATATGGGGAGCTCTGGAGAAGTAAACATGGAGGTTTCTGTGACAGCTGAGGATGTTATTCGAGCTGGGGGCTTTGGAGCTAGAGATGATATAAGTAGTTTTCTTCCCATTGCAAGTGACTGGACCGACTTTGAAGCTTCAATTCGTGATGCCAGAGACTATGAAGAACCTCAGGGAGATGTAAGCAGGCCAGGTCTTGGCTGGAGAGAAGCATCACAAAGCGAATAACTCTGATTACATTATGTCAAGGTTTCTGTTTTTTTCTTTCTTTTGTGACCCTTTTGTTTCTTTAATAACTTGTCATGGTAGCATGTATCTTCAAGGAAGAGAGAATGTCATTCCTTGTGTCTGATCATATCAGGATAATATATGGCTCTGTATAACATGTTTAAAATGCCCTGTATGAGGCTATGTTATAAGTTCTTTGTAGAAAACCATTTTGTGATTCCGAATATTACAATGTGCAACAAAATTGTCTAATAGCCAACCTCTTTCCTATCTTGTTTAGGCGTGTCATTGGTGCTAAATAGCAAGTGGAAATATTGATTGGTCCTATTTAGACTTAGGCAGAAAGCTATGTATGACTTTTGTGCCCTCTGTTTAATAGATAGCCTCAGCAAGAGGCTGCGTTATGAAATTGATGTTGCCTTTTTGGAAGATTCTTTGTCCCGGAGCAAGGATTGCCAAAGGGTCATATGCTGATTTTCTCTGTACAAAAGTTTCCCACTGAGGACCGAAATGAGCTTGCCACTCATCCTGGGTGCTGTAGTGGGGCAAATATTGCTTTGCCCCTAGCTGTGTCTTGGCACAGAAATCAAGAATATGTTGGTTTTGGGTAATAATGTGTTTTAATCCATCAGTTCCTGTAGATGATGGGTTTGCAGATGATAGGAATGCTACCAGGTACAATATGTCTTCCTCTGGGGTAACCATGGATGTTCTGTTATTCCACCTGCAATATGTATAATGTACTAGGTTGAGAACATGGCATCTAGGAATTGTAAATGACATTTAGATATGTTTTTGATTGAGTACTTGGCCTTGTTGATAGGGTAAATGAGGATAGGACCATTACTGTTGTCTTTAACTATATTACCGAAGACCTCTTCAGCAAAGTCAAAAATTCGACTTTTGGGTATGAGAAGATTCAACCATGGATGAGGAACTTCCCATAATCCTTTTGATCTGAGTTTTATCTCAGACAGGTGCACTCTATCAAGAAATTCCACATAAGGAACTTCAGATAGAAAGAGTGTAGATGGGATGTAGCTTAACTCTGACAATAACTTGTCAATATTCTGCAACATGCAGGGTACTTAGTTTAGTTCCATTATAGCAATTGAACACAGGTAATGTTCGAGTATTCTAGAACATATGTCTTGTTAAGTTTTACCTGGTTCCAAATATGTGTCTCATCTGGGTTGAAGTATTTGGCCATTTCTAGACAATAAAGTGTTTTCCCATCTGAACTGAACTGGCTTGCTTGAATTGGGTCTTTGGGATTGAAGGAAGATCTCCAGTTGTTGAGGAGACCAGTTCTGTTTATTATCACAAACCCTTCTATGTAGTCAAATGGATTCTCGGATGATATTAAATGCTCCTGGTCATTGGAAAATGTGGAGAATTCAGTGTAAAGAACCCTGATCCATTTCACCTGCCACAGATGATAAAAATCATGTTCAAGGATGACTCTGAGTGCCGAAGATAAGAAAAAGGTTTTGTTCCGTGTACCATCCGTTTTGCTAGTCCAAGAGATATTCTGGCCCGGGTGATGATGCCAAATTGCCCTAGTCCCCCAAGAACACCATAAAAAAGGTCAGCATTCTGCTTATCTGAACAGGTGAGCACTTCTCCGCTCCCTGCATGCAAAGTCCAATCCCAATTAAATTTCATTCGTCTCGTATTGCTTTCTTTAGTTGAACTAAAGATGTTAACTGTATTCTTTTTATTGAAACTGAATGTGTTCTTTCTACTGTTTGCTTTTAAGTTTTGGCTAGTACTGTCTCTGAATGTGTAGAGATGTCATTTCTCCTAAATATAGGACTCAAACTACCTTACCTTGCCTGTTTAATGGAATTGACGTAGCTATTATTATTTCAGCCAGCCTATATAAAATCGCCTGTAGAAGTTTATAGATAGTTGTTTCCTTATACGTACCTGTTACAACCTCTAGTTGGTAAACGTTATTTATTTGAGGTCCGTGCCGAAATGCCTGACCACTTATTCCGGCATTTGATAATGTACCTCCGACAGTTAGGTGAAGGTAATCTGTCCAAGACTTAGGTGAAAGTCCATGTTTAAGAGTCTCGTGCAGGATGTTAATCCACAACTCACCACCTGAAACATCCACATAAGGTGCCTCACCAGTTTTAACATGCATGCTCGGTCGTTCGAGCGATTCCATGTTGATAACTATACCTTGATAGGCTTGTGACTGACCTTGAAGAGAGTGACCATGCCCTCTAGCTGCAACCGTTAACTTTGTTGCGGAACCCATATCGAAGATGTGCTTTATTGTGGAAGAAATATCGGAAACTGATTTTGGGTGTAGAACTGCTATTGGGAGATAGTGATATATGTTACCAAAGTCTTTGGCTGCATGTTCAATGTCCTCAAAACTGAAGTAGCCATCTAGAGCAAGTGTTTTCAAAGATGTAGGGATATCGAAGGAACCCGAATTTGGTGGAATGGTTTGGATCTCAAAAGAGTGGTTAGAACAAAGCTCGGTTTGAACAGGGATACAAATCGATACCAGAATCATTAAAACTCGAATGTTGTTTGGTTTGAGAAAGCCACAAGCTGGTGACCTCATCTCAAGAAGATATGTTTGTGACTGTTTTTGTATGTGCATTTATATGTGTGGGTGAGAGAGAGAGAGAAGGAGAGGTCCAACAGAACATAAAGAAGAGGTGTAGAAGAGCCCAAGGGAATGAAAGGCAGAGGAGAATTTAAAGAGTATAGTTTGTTCCCATGGTTACAAATAGGCTGTTTTCTCTTAGCATCTGCTGAGTATATAGGAAATGGAATTTTGAAGGGCGGCCCCTACTAGGCTTAGTCCTGTGAGAGGGCACATGAACAGGGGCATGGCTCAACTTTGTCAATGAATAATAGTACAGTCTCTGATGTCATTATTGAAGCTCCTAATGGAAAATTCAACTGTGTAATTGCCCAAATTGCTGCTTGTTTCTTGTCCTGAAAATGTAGTTTCCTCTGCTGATAGATTTTTGGTGATGAATTAAGTGTAGGGGCCAAGGGATAGATGTGGCTGCTTCAAATCAAGCCCAAGTGGTAGTTTTTATTTATTTATTCTTATAGCCTTGTAGGTTTTAGGATTCAAATTTCAATAATTTGATGTATGTTATTGGATTTTAAGTAAGCACACTTTAAATTGTAATCCCATTAGGAATAGGAAGTAGTCTTAGGTCCTGTAATACCTTTTCAAGTGTGTTTTCTTCTTCTTCTTCTTCTTCTTTACAAAAACACTTTAAAATAAGATCAAAATGATGTAAAACAACTAGTTTTTTTTTACTAGAGTGTTTCTTAACAGTTTATCTTTGTTTACTATTACTCTATTAGATGAGTTGTTTTACCAAATGTGGAAATTATAACCTCATTTACTTTTTTCCTTTTCCCTTTTTTCCGTTGAATCAAAGTCATTTGAGTTGAATCAAGCATTGGGGGTTACAACTTACAACTATTTGTGCAAGTGGTGGTCTGTCATTTCGACGACTTTAGGTGTGTTTGATAATTGCCCCCATCCTCAGACCTCAATTATTGAGCTAAGCCTCACCTCATATTACTTGCTAGGACTGGACTGGACTGGACTGGACTGGACTGGACTTTTACTTATTTATTTATTTCAAGTTACAATTAACGAGTAAAATATATTCAAATGCTTTTTATACATATCGGACACTATTCAACCAAAATTAGTTTTTACACAGGTGGGAGATGATCCTCAATATTAATATTGGTTTCAGCTTCTGCTGGTCAATGTCTCGTTGCAAACTAGAGTTTTTTTTTTTTTTTGAATAATGCTAACTAGAGTTTTTAAATTATAGTCTTTAAGGGAAACTTGTATAAAAAATTTTATGGTCGGATTATTTAAAGCCAAATGTATACAGATAATAAAATAGGTTTGTACCAATACATTATACTCGAAAAAGTTCAGTGTTCATATATCTTGTGACTAGAGATGTTCGGGGTTTTGAGCGAAAATTAAAAAATGGACTTTACTAGAACGAAAGCATATTTCATTATTTTGAACAATCAATTTAGTATTTCTTTAGCAAATTATTGTTTTCATTAGGGGTGATCATTCGATCGAGTCGAGTCAAAAATTTTCGAATTATTCGAGTTAACGCGTCATATTTTACAATAAATTTTATTTAGAATTTTTCGATTCGAGACGAATTTTCGAGTTCCTATACAAATTTAATAGTAATTATTTATCATGTTATGGTACAATTTGATTCTAATTTAAACGATTTTCTCTAATCATATACGATATGCATATATATATATATATCATATTTTTTCACGTGTGACATACATTTCTTAATATATATATATATAAGGAAAATTTGAGGAACTTGACTCGAACTTAAAAATCAATCTACTAATTACTAAAAATTTCGAGTTATTCGAATTTCCATTTTACAATTCAAACTTTATTTGAAATTTTTTTGAGTTGAGTCGAGTTTATACAATTTTCGAGTCGAGTCAAAACGAGTTGAGTTTTATCGTCCCAAGTCGAGTCGAAATTTTCAATTTTTTTAAGTCGAGTCGAGTTTTGCTCACCATCTGATACGGCTGCTAGTGAAAAATCGTTATGTAATTTACAAATATAAAATAAACAAAATTACGAGTTTGGCTTGATAAAAAGATGGTTATATTAAGGGTAAATTACATAAATGATCATTGAACTTTTAGGACAGATTCATTTTGGTCATTATGTTTTTAAAATATTCGATAAAGTCACCAAACTTTTAGTTTGATATGCGGTCCCTCCCGTTACCAACAGTTAAAAGTTGACGTTAGATTTCATTTTTCCTTAATAAAAAAATGGGTAAACTACATCAATCATCACTCAATTTTCTTCTCACGCCTATTTTGGTCACTAGAGTTTAACAATTTTCAATTTAGTAACTTAACTTTTGAATTGTTCATATTTTGGCTACTCTCAAATGACATGGTTATACAAATAGAAAATTCGATTAATCCTTAAAAAAATTTGGGTTATGATTTTTTTACTTTGCTTATTAAATTTACCATATTACCATATTTTGTTAGGCTCGATGATCACAACCGAATAGTTGGCCAAGTGGTGGAGAAGGTTGATTTTTGGGTGTTTATGGTGGTGGTAAATGTAACCCCTCGTCCCGGTCCGGACACTTGACCGGTCCAAGTGGGCTAGACGGGGATAACCGAGGCGAAACCCGTTAAGGCTTCACTTCAGTTAACAACCCGAGAAATTTTTTTCATTTTTTTATCTTATCTAGATGTATTATTAAGTCCTATGTGAGAAAAGCAACATCGGAAGAAACAAACGAGGTAAACAACCAAACAACCCAACAAAACATCTCATTTTAAACTTAAACAACAGGTCGTATCGGAACGCCCATAGGGTGTTTCGATACGCCTTGACTAGGTCAACTGGCCAAAGTCAAACCGAGGAGACCGTTTTGAAATAGGGGTGGACCGTATCGAAACGCCCTCGACGGTCAACTTCTCGTGGTCAACGATACAAAGACCGTTCCGAAACGCCAAGACCCGTTTCGATACGTCAATTTATCGTCAAAATCTCAAATTTCCAGTGGTAAAATCGTACCGAAACATTCCTTAGCGTACCGAAACACCTGGCCAAAAATAAAGGGACCGTATCAGAACGGGACCAACAGTTTCGATACGCCCTCTGTCTGCAGATTGGTTTTAGCTGATTTTTGGCACAAAATTGTCCCAAAACTCAAGCTAGAACCTCCAACAACTAACATGCTTCACTCAAAACCAAACCACACATAACCAAGCATACTTAACTCACCTCAAGCATATAAAAACTATACATAGATTGAATGCATCAAATCAACATAAGAATCATACATGGCATTTAAGATTCATGCTTCAACAAGAACATACACTTAGGCATTCAAGGTAAGCAACTTAAACATGGTTTACAATTCAAACATGGCATCAACAAGCCACACCAACAACAACATATTAAGGAGTCTAAACATGCTCCTAACACATCACATCCTCAACTCACATCCAAAAGCTCAAGAAAACAATACATATCTCATTGCTTGACTATTACATCTTATAACTTAAAAGTCCATACTTGAAAGCTAAGATAGCACCACAAAGCACACTTGGAGGCCCTCTCTTTGCACAAACAACCCACGAACTACGGATCTGCATTGTCGAACAAAAGATAGCGTAAGCATAAAGCTTAGTGAGGGTAAGCTCAAAAACAAACCTCGACAATGCAGGGTCCAAGCACGAGCACAACCAAGGTAGAATGCATGATCTTACCTTCGAACCACATGAGGCAAAATATAAATGATGCATGATCATAAACTCGATATTATGCCATGCTCAACAAGTTCATATCCACATCATATGTAAACACATATATCAAACCATATTGGCCACACATATCAATTCATATTGGCACCTAGCTATGACTCGAATACGCGGATAACCGTTGGAACTCACATCCAACACAAGTATTACCTTACAGTGGGATTACACTCATCACCGTTCACGGGGAGAGGATTCCACTCATCCTCACGCCCCGTCGATGGGATTACACTCATCACCGACCAACATATATAAGAAGACTTTCCGGGCGAACCCGTACTCCATCTTGATGACTACCATCACCAAGACCACGCGCGCATTTGACTCACGTGTGCACACTAAAACATCCTAATGATCGATCATTGTACCCAAGCATACTAGTGCCAATATTAAACACAATCCACAACCTTTCACAACATCATTTCATATCAACTTTCGTGCTTAGCACGTACTCACCATGACTCACCGTCATGCACAATCCACATGCATATAACAATGCATCAAAACCATGCCTCAACATACATGTATAACACAATATACATAATCACCATAAGCACAATTAAACGTGAGGCATAATCAACAATTAGAGTTCAACCGAAGTCTCTAACTAAATCTTGGGATTAGGCTACCACTCAAATCCCAACTCTAGGCGGGTCTACCAAGCCCAACCTAGTCCACATGCTTGAACCAACACTTGAAAACCATTTAAAAACATTTAACCACTCACCGACTATTCTAAGCTCAACACACTAGCCGATCAAGCTTCCAACGATTCCGAATTTGTTCCCGAGGCTTCACCAACACAAATTCTCACTTCTAATCAACTCAACACAAACAAAACAACCTCAAATCAGTTCGCAAATCAATGTAGCCAACCCGGAATACAAACCAAGCACAAAACACAAGATTTCAAGCTAAGAACAACTCCCAAAACCTCAAGCCCGAGCAACCCTTTAGCACAGTCCAAAACTCTTGATTTCAACCTTTTTAACACACTTAAAAGCTCCCAAAACAACCCCTAACTATCACACTAACATCAACCCTCAATTTCCAACATCAAACACACCCAAAAGCAACCTTTAAACCCTCATAAAACCCCACTCAACCCAAATCCGAGAATCATCATAAAACCTTTTAAAATTCATATATGTTGGACCTTTTAGGTTGTAAACATCTTATCTAACATTAAATAATCAAAAGCTTTAGTTAAAGACAATAAAGTTCTCATTTTTAATCTAAACTTTCAAAACAACAAAATCTAAAAACTAGGAGCTTTGAGAAAAAAAAAAGAGGTACTAGCTTGTAGAGGGAAAGGAGGACAAGTCAAAAACATAATTACCTTTCAAAAATCACCAACAAAGAGCAAGTAAGATGATGGAATAGTGAAATGGAGAAGGAGGCTCTCTTTGTCGTGAGAAATGAAAAGGGAGAGAGGGGGAAGAAGATGACAAGGGATATTTTAAACAAAATGGGGTTTTAATTGAAAGTCAATTTATTTACACTTTTGCCATTAATGAGATGGCAATCTCATAAACTCTAAAATCCGAGGAATTTGAGTTTCAAATCAATTTAAGTCCAACATAAAATGTTTGTTTTGAAATCACACAGTCCAAATAATATTTTATTATTTTAAATTTTGAAACCGAAACTCGAAACATTATTTTAATATTATTTTCACCGACCCCCAAACCCGGGTGTTACAATAAAAGATAAGAAAAATTAACAAAAGATTTAGAGTGATTCGGCCTTCTAACAAGCACATACATCCACTACCTTAGCTCCTCAACAAGGATTTCACCAATTCACTAAGAATTCTTCCCCTTTTCTAGGCTAAGGAGACAACCTTTACAAATCGGTTAATCTTTTTACCCAAAGATTAACCAAGACGCTCTTGTACAAAGAGAATTCAAAGCAAACACGAAATCCTTCTAATAGGTATTTGTTTGCACAATTAAGCTATCACCCAAATCCTAAACACTTGAGCAAATATGACAATGTATAGCTCACAAGTGTAGTCTATACAAGAAATGTACAATTAAGCTCTAAAGATAACCTCTCATCATAATGTTGTTGACAATTGAAGCATTAGTCTTCCATTGATGCTTGGAGGTCCTTTTATACTCCTAATTAAGTTTGTAGCCGTTGATGACTGTTGGGATTGATTTGGAGCCGTTGGAGCCTTTATTTCTCTCATTAATTGCAGTTCTGAAGCTGTTCGTGTCGGAACATGCAAGGCCGTATCGGAACTACCTTCTTCAGAACTAGCCGTTGAAGTCTGATGCAACACCCCTTATCAAAACGCATCTGGTCGTATCGAAACGTTCATGAGAGGTATCGAAACGGTTATAACCTATTTCGATACAGATGACCGTTGAGCTGCATTCAAATAACCGTTGGGAAATATGATCGTTGGGGAGGTTTTGATCGTTAGGTGTATCGAAACAATCAGAACTAGCCGTTGAAGTCTGATGCAGCACCCCTTATCAGAACGCATCTGGTCGTATCGAAACGTTCATGAGAGGTATTGAAACGATTATAACCCGTTTCGGTATAGATGACCGTTGAGCTGCATTCAAATAATCGTTGGGAAATATGACCGTTGGGGAGGTTTTGATCGTTAGGTGTATCGAAACATCAATAGGGTGTTTCGAAACATAAGCCTTTCGTATTGAAACGGGAAAGCACTGTTTCGGTACGCGTTTTGGCAGTTTCAAAACGTATCGATACAGATTGTCCCTATATCAAAACGAGTACCTTAAAAACACTGTTTGGCTACTTAAAAACATTTCAAACATTGTCAAAACCTTTTTAAACATTCTTAAACTTATTTTTAAGCTATTTTTGACTTCGAGAATATTTTAAATTCTTTTCAATTAAGTCCAAAATATTTTTCAATTATTATATCAAAACATATATTTCTACATATTTGATATTTTAATAAGCAAAGTAAAAAAGTATTACTCGGATCAAATATTTCAATTAACCGGTCAATCAATTGTCTGATTTAATTAGTACAATATAAGATCGAGAATTGAACAATCTAAATTTAGAAATTAACTAAAATAATTTTTTAAGGATCAATCGAACTCAATTTCGGTACAAATTTTTAAAATAAATTATTTCAATCTGGTTCTGATTCACAGTTTTAAACAAAATTGATTAACTGATTTGATCTATTATATACAATATTTCTAAATTTTATGCATTACAATATCTTATAGTCTAGTGATTTTAATATCCTTCAACTTTTAAAAAAAGTTTTGGCTCTGGGTAGGATTAATAGGTGTGAACTTTTAATTTTTGACTTTCTAGTTGTTTTTACACTTATATCACAACCGAACAATTATTAAATTTACCATATTATCATATGTGATATTTTAATAAACAAAGTAAAAAAAAATCATTTACAGATTCAAATATTTCTGTTACCCGGTTAATCGATTATCCAATTAATACAACGTAAGACTGAAAATTGAATAACCTAAATTTAGCAATTAGAAAAAATAATTTTTTAAAGATTAATCAAAAAATTTATTTGTATAAACATGTCAATCAAGATTAGTACGAACTTGATCTTTAATGTCAATCAAAATTAGTACCAACGATGTGCCAGCGTGACAAACAGTAAAAGTTGTTAAGCAACAAACAAATGACAAATTTAAGAATTATAATGATGATAATTAGGGGTGGGCAAAAAACTCGGTTATCCGGTCCCGGTCCCGGACCCGATCGAACTCGGTGAATTTTTACCCAAAATTGGTTCTGGCGGGACCGGGACTGGATCTAAAATTTAGGTCCCGATTACGATCAGGACTGGATCCTAATTTTTTAGACCCGGTACCCGGTGGGTACCCGGTACTGGTCTATTAAGATCACTTTAGCCCAAAATTGAAGCCCCAAATCCTTTTATTAATTCTCTATTTCACATTTGTCCAATATCACCGTTTCATTTTTTTCTATTTTATTTTTTTTCTTGAATGCTATGTGGCTATTTACTCTCACAGAGGAACTGACGCTTGGTATATCATCATCTCAAATTTGATTCAAAGGTAAGTCTCTCTTTTTCACATACATGTTTTGATTTTTTTTTCTTTATTATTTTTATGCTAATTTTGTTTTTCTTTTTTACAGTGATGAAAGATTTAAACCCAAATCAAGTTATTTTAGATGATGATCAGAATAATGCAAATAAGGAACAATCAGAACCGAAATCACAAGTAAAAGCACAACTACAAAAGGTTGGAGATAAGAGAAAGTCAGAGTATTAGAGTCATTATTGGGACGTCAAAGATCCAATCACTGATAAAGTTGTGAAAGCCAAATGCAAATATTGCAATAAGTTTCTGATTGCTAATACTGATAATGGCACTTCAAATTTAAAGAAGCATCTTGGCTCATGTCCTAAGTACCCTCTAAACATAGATAAAAAGTAAAAAGTAATTTATGTTTTTAGGGCGACTCCAACCGATACTCCTACTGTTAGTAATTGGGAATTTGATCAGAATGTATGTAGACTTGCTCTTGCGAAAATGGTAATTGTTGATGAGAAATCTTTTTCTATAGTTGAGCGTGAAGGATTTAAATATTTTTGTAATGTGGTTGTCCCTCAATTTCAAATTCCTTCCCGTTACACATTAGCGAGAGATGTAAAGAACTTGTTCACATGTGAGAGGGAAAAATTGAAAAAAAAATTCTGAAAGGTGTGAAATCAAGAGTTGCTTTAACAACTGATTGTTGGTCTTCAATTCAAAATTTTAATTACTTGTGCTTGACTGCTCATTTTATTGATGATAATTGGAAGTTGCACAAGCGAATTCTAAATTTTCAGTTGATGGATAATCATAAAGGTAAAAAGATTAGAAAAGTTGTTGAAGCTTGCATTCTTCAATGGGAAATTGAAGATAAAATATCGTGCTTAACTGTTGATAATGCAAGCTCGAATGATGTGGCTGTGGGGTATTTAAAAGCAAATTTTCATGATAAATTTATTCTAGATGGTAGCTATTTTCATATGAGGTGTGCTTGCCATGTGCTAAATTTGATTGTGAAAGATGGTTTACATATAGTGAAGGATGCAATAACTAGAATTCGTAGTGTCGTTAGATATGTGAGAAGTTCTCCTTCTAGAGCTAAAGTGTTTGCTCGCTCTTCTATGCTTGTGAAAGTATCTTGTAAAGGTTTCGTATGTCTTGATGTGTCTATAAGGTGAAATTCTACATATCTTATGCTTGAAACTGCATTAAAATTTGAAAAAACTTTTAATAGGTATAAGGAAGATGACCCTGATTTTAGTAAAGAGTTTAAAGATGGAGTTTCTACAAGAATAGATTGGGCAAATACTAAAGTATTGGTTGTGTGTTTGAAACAGTTTTATGAGGCTACTAAGAGGTTGTCTGGTAGTTTGTATGTCACTGCAAACATACATTTTCATGAGATATTGGGTGTGCTTACTTCTCTTTTGGAGTGGGAAAGTTCTAGTGATCCGGATCTTAAAAATATGGGTAGCCAAATGAGAGAAAAATTTTATAAGTATTATGGAAAATTTAGTAAGACAAATATCATGATGTTGGTTGCAGTGGTTCTTGATCCTCGATATAAGTTGAGGTTTGTGAGATTTTCTCTTAGAAAGTTTTTTCCACTTGAGTTTACTAAGGTGGATGCCATGTGTGATCATTTATATAATGTGCTTCAAAAATTATATGATTTTTATGGTGCTAGAGTTTCTTCCTTTTCAAAAAATTCTGCCCATGACTCTAAATTAGATAGGATGGATGCTGATTTTAGTGAGAATGCAATGCCCTCACAAAATGATAACTTGAACAATCTTTATAATGAATTTGACGAGGAAGATGCTGAAGGTGTTGTGGTCAAATGTGAATTAGACATTTATCTCGAGGAAGCGAGGGAAAAAAAAGAAGCTAATGATTTTCAGATTTTACATTGGTGGAAGATAAACAGTGAGAAGTACAAGATCTTGGCAGAAATGACTAAGAATATTTTAGCCATACCAGTTTCAACAGTTTTTAGTGAATCTGCATTTAGTACATCAGGGCGTGTACTTGATCAATTTCGTAGTAGTTTGGGGCCAAAAACAGTGGAAGCTTTGGTTTGTGCTCAAGACTGGTTAAGGGCATTAAATATAAGTGTTGACATGGAACAATTTCTTGAAGATGTTCAGAAATATGAAGAAGGTAATACATTACATTATATTATTTTTAATCTTTTATATGTCATTTTTTATGACTTGTTATAATGTTTGTTTTTTTTTCATTTCAAAATTGGAAGACAATGGATCGAGTAGTGTTGAAGAGGTTGAAAAAAAATTGAAGACGCTCTTTTTTATTAAACTTTTTCGTGACCTTGCTTGTAATAGATAATGTTCTATTGTTTATTTCTTTTTATCAAACTTTCTCTTTATGTATAAATAATATGAGGATGACTCGTTATAAGATTTTGTTATTTAATATTACTATTGGTGGTTAAAAATATTTCGCTCAATTTTTTTAATAGTAGGCCAATTGACTGGGTACCCGGTATTGGTCCCGGTTCCCACCGGTACCGAGACCAATTCCTATAATTTGAGACCCGGTGTAACCGGGACCGGAACTGGTTCCTATTTTTAGGAACTGGTGGTTACCGGGATCGGGACCAATTCTAAACAAATTGGCCGGGTACCCGGTCTTGCCCACCCCTAATAATAATATATATTGACTTTGTAGAACTAATGTTTTGATATAATAATTGAAAAATATTTTAGACTAAGTTAAAAAGAATTCAAAACTATTCCCAAAGTCCAAACTACTTGAAACTAAGTTTAGATGATGTTTTCAAAACCAAACTAAACAAAATCTTCCCGGCGTTTCGAAACACCCCTAGTGTTTCGATACGGGGTCTTCCAGTGTCAAAACGTTTCGATACGGGTCTTTTCTGAATGAGAATTTTGCCAAGCGTTTCGATACGGGCTATGCCGTTTCGATACGCCTATGTGGCATCGACCACAACGGTCATAAACCCCAACGGCTATTTCCAACTAACATTTAAATGCAGATCGTTTCGATACGGGGCTAGGCGTTTCGATACAGGTGTTTCGATACGGCCAACATCGTTTCGATACGGGTGCTACATCAGACTACAACGACTCTTTCTACTTGAAGAGCGTATCGAAACGGGTTCGAGCGTTTCGATACGGGTAGCTGCAGAACTGCATTTATGGTGGGAAATTATGTCTCCAACGGCTCCAATTCAACCCCAACGGCTACAAACTCATTAAGGAGTATAAAAGGGACCTCAAAGCATCAAGTAATGGTTAATGCTTCAATTGTCAATCAACAAATGATCAAAAATTGTCTTTGTACTTAAATTGTCATTTCTTTGTATAGACAAACACTAGTGAGCCAAAATTGTCAAATTTGCTCAAGTGTTTTAAGTTTTGGGTGAGAGCTAAATTGTGCAAACAAACACCTATTAGAGGGATTTGTGTTTGCTAATCTTTTCTCTTGTAAAGAGGGTTTGATCAAGGCTTTGGGTAGAAAGCTTAATCGGTGTATAAGGGTTTTCTCCTAATCCTAGAAAAGGGGACGAATCAATAGTGGATTGATTGGAAATCCTTAGTGGGAAGCTAAGGTAGTGAATGTAGACCTTGGTTAGAAGATTGAACCACTATAAATCATTGTGTCAATTATCTTTTAAGCTTCCACACCACATCCACCCAAAATTCTACTTCTCTACCACTTGGCGAGCAAGAACGGTTGAAGAAATCGAGCACCTTAAAACTCAACAGACTTTTTATATAATAACCTACATTCAATTATACTTTAAATTAGGCTTAATACACTTTCCCCCCTAAATTTTATATATTTTTTCAACTTGTCCCCTAAAGTTTATTTTGACCACTTTGCCCCCTAACGGTTTTTCCGTTACCCATATTGCCCCCTACCGTTAAAAAACATGTCTTGGCCAATCAGAACACGCCACGTCATTTTCTTTATTTATTTTTAAATTTTAAAATAAAATAAATATATTAATTTAATTATATTTCCTAAAATACCCAAAAACACCCCATCTTCATCCCATTATCTTCTTCCCCAATTTTCATTTCCCCCAATCTCCGTACCATTGTTGCGGTTGTTTTGGTAAATTTTAAGAATAAGTATCAGTAGTAAGCAATTGTTGCTTGCTTGGGCTAATATCGGCTGTTGCAGAATATATCAGGGAAGAGCAACTTGCACTTCTTTGACAGTCAATGAAAGATTTTTATGTTGCATTTGCTCAATTGTAATAATTCTTAAGATGATAAATTATGGACATTGTCATGACTGTGATCGTTGACATTTGACTATAACGGTCCATTGTGGTTTGAAGGCTTTGTTTTAGTTATATGTGTTAGTGTCTGGCCATCATACATAACTTATTTCTTATGTGTATTTCTCTTTGCTGCATTGTAATTTTCCATCTTGTTATCGGAATTATATTTATTTTTTGTCACATTTGAATACTGAAACTATATTGTGTATGGTTGGCGGTTAATTTGACATGTTATGTACTCATTCCTAGATCGGCTCATTAACTTTGGGCTTCCTAGGACTAGGGATTTCCAAGGTTTAAACCCCAATAGCTTTGATGGATATGAAAACTACAGTATCAGAATTCGTGAACAAAGCTTGTTCCCTGAGATCAGGTTTGATACACTTGATTAACCCAAGCAAGCGATCTAATGAACCCACTGTAAAAGAAATGAGAATTGGGATGAAAATGGGGTGTTTTTGATATTTTGGGATATATAATTAAATTAATAAATATTTTAATATATTTATTTTAAAATGTAAAAACAAATAAAGAAAATGGCGTGGCATATTCTGATTGATCAATACAAATTTTTTTAACGGTGGGGGGAAATATAGGTAACGGTAAAAACTTTATGGGACAAAAGTGATCAAAATGAACTTTAGGAGGCAAGTTGGAAAAACAGGTAAAATTTAGGGGAAAGTGTATTAAGCCATTAATATATTAACTTTCAAATTGAAGAAAAGAAAGAAAAATGCAGAAGGATGAAGGGCAATAAAAAGGTGGAGGTAGTATGAGATAGAGAAGTTGAAGAGAGTAACACTTGCCAAATTAAATCGAATCAAATTCATGGTTTATTGTCAACTACAAGCTTCATCCTACTACTAGCTAAATAAAAGATGAGTTATATTTTGATACACAAGCTGTGTAAATTTTTTTACACAACCCTAAATATTTAAGCTATAAAATCTAAAACATAAACCCTAAACTCTAAACTCTAAATTCTAACCATAAACCTTAAATTCTACACCTTACAACCTAAACCCCTAAATCCTAAACCACAACCTAAGTCTCTAAACCCTAAAAAGGCTTCTATAAACTATATTTTCCATAAAATATAACCAATGTTCAGATAAAATGAAAAGTCAATTTGTCAAAATACAGTCTTGTTAAATTGGAAAATACATTTTTTTAATTTTATGAAAAAATTTAAGAATATAAAACCATAAGAGTTTTATAAAATTATAAAAATATAAAACCAGGCGCAGAAACCAAATAGAGTTTTCAAGCATGAAATTTCAGAACCCTTGAATCCAACAACAGAGATGCAACTTACTCAACTAACAAGCTAAGAGGATTTAAGTGAGCTCACTGAAGCCAAAATGGAAAAGGGAAAAAAATGATTATAGGCTCATATTCAGATGCTAAGTGCCTGAACCAAACCACTCATATATTCAGCATTCAGCAGCCAGCAGCATTATTGCTATTATAACTAAACATCTTCATTCATCGCAGGCTCACAGTAAATGCCTAACGTCTCCCCCAAGAAAACACTGGAACGATCCCGTCTTTGTCTCAGAAATCAAATCCTTGGATGGATGTGGTGGAATTTCCGGGATGGAAGAGACATTCCCGTTGTGTAGCCTAATCTTAAAAGTATACAGGGAAAAAAAAGAAGGTATTCTCAACATATAGCCAACCAGCAGTTTTCTGTGATAAATAACACAACGCTCATTCACCTATAATGTCGGTTCAAATCAAACTACAACATTACACAAAGGGACCCCCAACATTTATATAATTCAGATTACCATGATTAATGAGTAGCAGACAGCTTCATCTTCTTTGGGGGTGGGTTCCCTCCAGAGATCACAACATATGAATAGAACAACAACATTGCAGCACTGCATCATAAAAAATTTATTCCAAAAAAAAAAAGACGTTAAGTATGACCAACTCGAGATACATATTTTTTGTTAAACACAAGCACTGGATGTTTTTGGATTAATACCTTATGACAGCATACAATGCATTAGGAAATAGCTTCTTCGTCTGAATTCACATACAATTATAAAGTTAGAAGCAAAATAAATCAGTCCGAGAGAATAAGATGCACTAATGTGATGCGTACCAATGAGTAAGTCTTAAAGTTCTTCCAGAAAAGGACCGCTGCTAGTGCTGCAATAGAAAACACATACAATGAGGTAATACATTCTAATTAAGACTGAACATTATAACACTTTTAAGATTGTAAATCACTTGGAATGGATACAAATGTCAGGTAAGGTTTAGCACATTGACCAAAATTTAATATTCAGCACACATAGTGACTGATGACCATAGGCCATGGACATCTTGCAACATTGAAAATATTTTCTAGAGTATATATTGAATCTTTAATTTAATGAAGTAGCAAAATTTGGCAATCTTTTTCTTGAACCCAAATTCTAAATCCAAAATTGTTCTTGTTGTCTCTTTGCTGCATGCCAAATTCTGCAATAAGAAGGGCACTGCAGCATTTTTGTCTAAGAATTATATACAAGGTAATCAAATGTAAATATATATGAACGACCTGGATGAGGACATGTACTTCCTAGTATTCATCCAACAGGTTATTAAACATTTATCTGCCAATAAATCTCATGTATGACAAAACCCATAATCTCTTAAGGCAAGGGGAGTAGTATCTTTCAAATCATTCTCTAAATACAGCCACAATTGCAGTATGAATCTCACCTTTTACACTTCAATGACGCGGGACCTTTAGTGTTTAAATCTAGAGTTAGGATTAAAAGTTTATTTGTAACCCTATTAAGAGGTAGATAGCTAATGGGAAATTACTGCCTGTTTTTTTTTCACTGTGTCACTTGATAGAATTCAGATTCCTACAACTATACAAGTGAAAAGTCCAAAATGGAAGAAAGCTATTGAAGAAGAAATCAAGGCCCCAGAAGACAATGGAACATGGTTCGTCACCGAATGGCCCTAGAATATAAGGCTGATGGGAGTGTTGAAAGGCTCAAAGCAAGGCTGGCGGCAAAAGGATTCACTCAATCCTATGAAATTGACTACGAAAAAACCTTTGCACCAGTTGTCAAATTAAACATTGTTCGAGTTCTTCTATCACTCGCGGTAAATGAAGACTGGCCACTCTATCAACTAGACATCAAAAATGCCTTCTTAAATGGGAACCTTGAAGATGTCTACATGGAAATTCCTTCAGGCTTGGAAAGTGTATCAAAAATCCCTCAAGGTATGCAAACCGAAAAAGTCATTATATGGCTTAAAACAGTCACCTAGAGAATGTTTTGATAGGTTTACAAAGGCAATGATCAAGTATGGGTACAGTCAATCTGTCAATGTCAATCTGATCATACATTGTTTTTAAAAATATCTCCAAAAAGATCATTCTCATAGTCTATGTTGATGACATCATCATCACAAGTGATGACACCATAGAAATCAGAAAACTAAAGAGTCTACATGTTGATTTTGAAACTAAAGACCTTGGATATCTTAAGTATTTTCTAGGGATGGAGGTTGCATGATCCAAGCTTGGAATTGTAATCTCCTAAAGGAAATATATCTTGGATCTGCTCATTGAAACATGCATGCTTGGGTGCAAGCCAGCTGAGACAACTATGGATTCTGACCTAAAGTTAAGGAATGATGAAATGGGAAAACCAGTGGACAAAGGGCAGTACCAAAGGCTGGTTGGAAAGCTAATCCGCTTATCTCACTCAACCAGACATTGTTTTCTCAATTAGTATTGTCAGCCAACACATGAATGGCCATATAGAAGAACATCTAGACTAGAAGCAATCAACAGAATCTTAAGATATCTAAAAATGAAACCCGGTCATGGCTTGGTTTTCAAAAAGAGTAAGAACCGTGAAGTGGAGATCTACACTGGTGCAAGATGGGCTGGTCAACTACCTGAAAGAAGATCCACTAGTGGCTATTGTTCCTATGTGTGAGGCAATCTGGTAACATGGAGAAGCAAGAAACAAACTGTTGCTTCAAGAAGCAGTGCTGAAGCTGCATTTCGAGCCCTTGCACTTGAAAGTTGTGGAGGTATAGACTGTTAAAAGAATTGAAGGTTAACTTTAATGAAGGATTCGAAGTGCAAGGTTACAGCCAATTTGCTATCAACATTGCAAAGAATTTTGTCCATCATGACAAAATGAAGCATGTAGATATGCACTTCATATCAGAGAAAGTTAACAATGGTGCAGTCAAGTTGAACTATATTCCTACTCAGAAGCAACTAGTAGTTGATGTACTCACCAAAGATCTTCCAAGAGTCAACTTTGATGATCTTATATCCAAGCAAGGACTATATAACATATACTCACCAACTTGAGGGGGAGGGTAGATTATGTATGTATAGGCTAAGTAGAGTTTTAATTTCTATTTATCTTGTACTTTATAACCTATCTAAGTAGAAATCAGATTAGAGTCTTATCTAATCAGATTAACCTCTAACTAGGACTCTAGCAGTGTAATTACAGTAGGTAACTATTGTAGGTTAGTACGTGTAAGTATGGGAATATATTATGTATCTTGTACTTATGGAAAGTTACTTTTAGTAGGATATCTTTAGAGATCATATCTAGGATAGTATCTTGTAAATTAAATATAGAATCTTTAGTTACCTAGAATACTAAGTCAGTCTTTTGTATATATATTTCTACTCTTCTATGAATAAAATTAAGAGAGAATTTCCTACAATTCTACATGGTATCAGTTTAGGTCGATCCTTTCCTTTTATTCTTTTCTCCTTCTTCGATCGATTTTCTTTCTTCTTGATGGACCAAGAAAACTCAGAAGTTAGTTCTCCAACCATCCCTCGTTCTTCTGATTTCACTTTGTCCGATGCCTCTCTTTCCCCTATCACATCCTATAAACTCAATGGCAACAACTACCTTCCTTGGTCTCAATCAGTTAGGCTATACATCACTGGAAGAAGAAAAGCTTCCTATCTCTCAGACTCAGAATCTATTCATGATCCGTCTGATCCTGCCTACTCCAATTGGTTGAGTGAAAACAGTATGATTATGTCTTGGTTAATTAACTCCATGGTTCCTGAAATTGGAGAAAATTTCATGCTCTACAAAACTGCAGCTGAGATCTGGAGTGCAGCTCGCGATACCTACTCAAGTGTTGATAACACCTTTGAATTGTTTGGTGTTGAGAATCAGATCAAGGATCTCAAACAAGGAGAGATGAATGTTGCTCAGTACTTTGGAGTTCTCACTAAGTGCTGGCAACAGCTCGATCTATATGAAGCAAATGAATGGAAATGCAATGATGATATCAGCTTCTACAACAAGCTTAAGAATCAAAGGAGGCTCTTTCAATTTCTGTCTGGTCTGAATGGTGAATTTGATAGTACCAAGGGCAGAATCTTGGCTAGTAAGCCTCTTCCCATGGTTCGGGAGGCATTTTCAGAAGTTAGGAGGGAGGAAAGCAGGCGCTCCTTGGTGGTGCCACCAGTGGTTCAAGCAGATGCCTCTGCTCTTCTTACACGTTCCACCTCTGGAAGTGTGCAGAAAAAGGGCAGACCTTGGTGTACCCACTGCAAAAGGGCAAGTCAAGTGTTGGAAACCTGTTGGAAGCTGTATGGGAAACCAGCAGATTGGAAACCCTCTCCATCCAGATTTTAAAAGGCAACTAACATTGTTTCTACTGAGCCAAACAGCAAATTGAGGAACTCCAACACCTCTTTAGTCGCCTCTCCTCTACCCCTCCATCAACAACCTTGACAACCACTGAAGGTAAAATTTCCCCCTTGCAATCTGTCCATTCCTACCAATGGATAGTCGATTCTGGTGCCTCTGACCATATGACAGGGAATCCCAAGCTATTTCAGTCTTTCTCCAGCAACAGTCTTCCTTGCTCCATTAAAATTGCAGATGGTTCCCTTTATAAAGTACTAGGAAGAGGTTCAATTCGAATCAATGATAAACTAGTTCTTCCTAATGTGCTCTATGTTCCTAGTTTAACTTGCAATTTGTTATCTGTCAGTGCATTGGTTAAAGATGTTAACTGTGGTGTAAGTTTGGAGTTGTTGGTTGTGTTTTTTAGGAACAGAGCTCGAAAGTGGTGACTGGCAATGCTAGGTTGTGTAATGAACTCTATATCCTTGATGCTTTACCTGCTTTCAGTTTTTCTTGCTCCAGCGGCCTTCATACCTCTGTTTTATCTTCTAGTTTACTTTCCAATGATGTGCTGATGTGGCATTTTAGGTTGGGACATCCCAATTTTCATTACCTTAAAATGTTGTTTCCCAAGCTATTTATCAATAAAAATCCTTCTTCTTTTACACGTGATGTGTTATGGCTAAATATACTCGACAGACTTATGTTTCTTCACCCTTTAAACCTACTTCACCCTTTTCAACTATACATAGTGACATTTGGGGCCCTTCTAAGGTTAAGAGTCTTTCCGGATCGAGATTATTTGTGTCCTTCACAGATGATTACTCTAGGACCACTTGGACATTCTTAATGAAAGAGAAATCTAATATTGAACACATATTTAAGAATTTTTATGCCATGATCCAAACTCAGTTTGCTACCCCAATTAAAATTGTAAGGAGTGATAATGGGAATGAGTATCTTAGCAAGTCTCTTGGGTATTTTTTTAGGGAAAAAGGCATCTTTCATCTTACTTCTTGTGTCAACACACCTTAGCAAAATGGTGTTGCTGAAAGAAAAAATAGACATCTTCTAGATGTCACTCGATCTCTCTTGTTTTCTGCTAATGCTCCTAAGTATCTTTGGGTGGATGCTCTTCTTACAGCAACCTACCTCATCAATCGAATGCCTAGTAAAACTCTAGGGTTCAAGATTCCTTCCCAAATACTTCAACAACATTTTCCTCACTTTAAACCTTTCTTCTCTGACCTTCCTCTTCGAGTCTTTGGATGCACAGCCTTTGTTCATGTGCACAACCAACATCGAGGCAAACTTGATCCTAGGTCCTTAAGATGTGTCTTTCTAGGGTACTCCCCAACTCAGAAGGGTTACAAATGTTACTCTCCCACTACTCGAAATTTTTTTGTCTCTTTTGATGTTACTTTTTTCGAACATCAACCCTATTTTGACAGGACTACTATTCAGGGGGAGACTTACAGGGAATTTCAGTCCTTGTGTGATCTACAACCTTTTCCTCTCTTGCATATCCTTGATGGTGAAACCAGATAACACAACCAACACAATCTTCACAACAACAGCCTGGTCCCTTGAATGAAGTTGTGGTTGTTGTCCCTAATAATCCAGTAGATACACCTCCCCCACAACAGCTTAGTCCTTTGCAAAGTTCCTGTTCTCATACAACACCTCCTCCAACTCTTAAAGCCATATCACATTTATCCCCAAATTTTTTGACTCCTCAAATTGCAGACAAACAACTTAGTGTTTATACCATAAAGAAAAGAACTCTCCCTAAGGCTATTATTCAACCTAATACTTGCCAAGAGCTAATTTTGAGCCATGCTACTGTCGAAACAAGAGGTAATGGTATTACTCAAGACTTCACTACTATTGCTTTAGATGATTTTCCCATTGCTATTAGAAAGGGAGTAAGGAAATGCACTGCTCATCCCATTAACAGATTTGTGGCCTATGGAAAACTGTTATCTGGTTTTAAAGCTTTTACAACTAGTCTTGACAGTGTACAAATCCCCAAGTCAGTAGAAGAGGCTCTCAAAAGTCCTGAGTGGAGGAAGGCAATAGAAGAAGAGATCAAGGCACTGCAAAAGAACAATACTTGGAGACTAACTAATCTACCAGAAGGGAAGAGAGTTGTTGGGTGCAAATGGGTGTTTACAGTGAAGTATCACTCAAATGGAAGTGTTGACAGATACAAGTCGAGGCTTGTAGCTAAGGGATTTACTCAATCTTATGGAGTTGACTATCAAGAAACTTTTGCACCATTGGCCAAGTTAAACACCATCAGAGTATTACTTTCAGTTGCTGTCAATAAAGACTGGAAGTTGCACCAACTGGACATTAAGAATGCATTTCTTAATGGAAACCTTGAGGAGGAAGTATACATGGAGGTTCCACTAGGTTTGGAGGAAAAATCAACAAAGAGGACGGTATGCAAGTTAAATAAATCCTTGTATGGATTAAAGCAATCCCCTAGAGCTTGGTTTGATTGATTTGCTAGGGCTATGGTTCAGAATGGATTCCAGCAAAGTCATGTAGACCATACCTTGTTCAAAAAGGTAGGACCAAATGGTAAGATAACCCTTCTAATAGTTTATGTTGATGACATAATTATTACCGGGGATTTTGTGGAAGAGATAGAGAAACTGAAGACTGCTCTTGCAAAGGAGTTCGAAACAAAAGACTTGGGGAGTCTTCGATACTTCTTGGGAATGAAGGTAGCAAGGTCTGATGAAGGGTTAGTTATTAACCAGAGGAAATACATTCTGGATTTACTAATAGAAACCAGAATGCTTGAGTGCAGGCCAGCTGAGACTCCAATGGAACCAGGCTTGAAATTCAACAAAGATGGAATGGGAAATCCTGTGAACAAAGAGTCCTATCAAAGGCTGGTAGGAAAATTAATTTATTTATCACTTACTTGACCTGACCTAGCATAGGCAGTGAGTATAGTAAGCCAACATATGTGTTATCCTCGAGAAGAGCATATGGAGGCAGTAAACAAGATTCTAAGGTACTTAAAATTTACACCAGGATCTGGGCTTATTTTCAGGAAAAGCCAAGACAGAACAGTTAAAATCTACACTGACTCAAGTTGGGCAGGTGAATTGACAGATAGAAGATCTATAAGTGGCTATTCTACTTTTGTATGGGGTAACTTAGTCACTTGGAGAAGCAAAAAACAGATTGTGATATCTAGAAGCAGTGCAGAAGCAGAGTTTAGAGCCATGGCTCTTGGTATATGTGAGGGAATATGGATTAAAAAGCTTATTACTGAACTAGAACTGGATGAAAAAGCAGAGTTTGAAGTTCACAGTTACAGTCAATCCGCAATGAGCATAGCAAGGAATCCGGTTCAGCATGACAGAACGAAACATATTGAAATAGATAGACATTTTATCTATGAAAAGGTCAACAGTGGGACTGTGAAGCTAAACTACATTCCTACCGCGAGTCAAATTGCTGATGTTTTCACCAAGGCACTTCCAAGAGTGACCTTTGATGGTTTTTTATCCAAAGTGGGTGTATACAACATATACACACTAGTTTGAGGGGGAGTGTAGGTTAGTACGTGTAAGTATGGGAATATATTATGTATCTTGTACTTATGGAAAGTTGCTTTTAGTAGGATATCTTTAGAGATCATATCTAGGGTAGCATCTTGTAAATTAAATATAGAATCTTTAGTTACCTAGAATACTAAGTCAGTCTTTTGTATATATATTTCTACTCTTCTATGAATAAAATTAAGAAAGAATTTCCTACAATTCTACAACTACTTCTGTTGTATATTTGCCAATTTAATATAGGCCTAATTCTGGTGTATTCGACAGTGAGAATAATTCAGAGAATATAAATTCTATTTTCCCACAATCTTTCTCGAGTTAGTAACAAATATCAAGTTGAAATCAAAGAAGTTTAGGCAATGCAAGGTGTTGAAGAAAATAGGCTCTAATGCATGTGATTTAGCCATCAATTTTTACATCAGTCCAGTTTTCAACATTTATGACTTGCATTCTTTTATGGGTTTTGGAGGGGATGTTGAAATTTCAGATCAGGCGCAACACATTACTAAGGCTAAAACAGAAGTTGTCAGAGAAGTATTAATGTTAAAGAAGCTAGGTCCATAAGGGGTAACAAGTAAAGGAGATTTTTGGTGAAATGGTTGGGTAAACCAGCAAATGGAAGCACTTGATTAGCTGAAGAGAACAGATAAATGGTGAAAAATTCTCTCACCAGACTCAAGTTTTCTAGGCCAATCAGAAAGACGCATGAGCTAATTTATATTATTTTATTACTCCTTCCGTCCCATAAAAAATGTCCCTTATTGATTTTTTAGAAGTCAAAATTTTTAAACTTTGACTATTATTAAATTGAATATTTTAAATAATTAATTTTTATAAAATATATATTTGAAAACTACTCGATTAGAGGTTTTTAAAATATATTTTTTCATATTTTTACCAATGATATATTTTAAATAATTATGAGTCAAAGTTGAAAAAAATTGACCAAAAAAAAGTCAATAAGGGACAAAAATTATGGGACGGAGGGAGTATTTCACTTAACTGAGGATGTTTAGGCACTTTCTTCTTTTCTAATCATAGTAATCTCAAATTTTATGGCAACTGAAAAATGCATTCTCACCTCACGTAAATAATGATATGATGGTCTTCAACCATAGAGCTAAAATGATAATGTCTAATCACAATTAATACCCGACTCTATACTGATCTGAAGATGCCGAGTAATACAAGTCTATGTTATATGAACTCATGTATGAGTATCTAATGCAAGTATGTGTCCACGCGTTAGACCCAACTTTCGTTAAAAAATTTGAACTTCAACAAAACATGTTCTACCAGTTGAATATGGATAAACTTTAGTTCAATAGAATTCTATGACAAACAGATGCAACTTTACTTATAAAAAAGGAATGTTGCATCCTTATCTATCAAGCTATAACGTTGTACTAAATGGCTTCTCATTTATGTACTAAAGTTTTTATTTATAAAACAAATAAACAATAAATAAATAAGAGTCAAAAGCAAACATTTCTTATAAGCAACAGAACATGATTGTAAAGTATGAAACACAAAAAAGGCAATTTTTATATAAATTGCTTTCAAAGGATGCCTCAAAGCATAGAAAAGATAAAATACCTGCTTGTCCAACTATGAAAGGGAAACTTGATTTTCCTTCCCTCCAAATTTTCAAGCTGAAGGTGCTAAGGGCTAGCAAAGCACCTCCAAAGAGTAAGGTAGTAGGATTCCTCGAAAATATAAAACCAACAATCCCCCCACTTAGAACAAGGCCACCTATAATCAAGTAACACAAGTTTTCAAAAGCGAATTTGAATGTGTTATTTTGTTAATTCATTTCGAACAAAAATATTATTTAATACAAAGAAAATACGCTGTAAATATCAAGCTTTGAAAAAAAATACACAATTTGCAGATCACTTTAAGAAACAATTAACATAAGGATTACCAGGTCCAAATAAATTGATATTGTAACAACCACAAATAATACAAAAACCTGGACCGGTATAAAAGAAGACATAAAAATATAGAAGGATAAAATGTGAAAAACATTTAAAGTAAATAAATGATCAACCAAGTAATTTTTCAAGCAATGCAAATCATATTGAGTAAATATTTCAACAAGTGTCACCGAAAAAACATCAACTGAATCTTGTACTGCATGCTCACCATAAGGAATTCCAAAACAGAAATCATGGATTTTTGCTGCCCTTTTTGGTTGGATGATACCATTTTTCTCTGCTAGATTACTAGTATTTTCAGGAACGTGCTCTTCTGCATTTGAATATGCCTTGGTCACTTCTTCTACGGGTTTTGATTCTCCAGCAACATAACTTGGTGTAGTTTTAAGTTGAGAACTAGCAGTTTCAGCACCATGCCCATCAACACTCATAACAACAAATGACTGGAAATTTGAAGCAGTCAGCATCTTTTCCAACACAATAACTAATTTATTTGATGGTTACAAAGACAAACCTATATAAAGATATTGAGAATAAAATCTTAACACATCAAATTCAGTAATTTTCTACATTTTTATGATTTAACATTTGAGCAGAAGGAATAATTGTTATTTGATTTCCTTAAACATTTAAAAGTAATTGTTAATCTAATAGCACAGCATGAAAACTTTAGGAAATAGAAAAAAGTATAAGCTCTCATTTGGTTGTTGCTCTTCTACTTACATTTTCCGATTTATTTTTTTTTTACTTCCTAAAATTTGCTAAAATATGCAAAAATAAAAAGCTAAAACTTAGATTTAATTACACTGAAGAAAATAGTTAAAATAGAATAATAGCTAATATAGAATTAGAACCTCGGAATACTTATTTGAACATAATTGTTCCATCAGATTAAAGTATTAAACATTTTCACTACGATCAGAGAATTGGTTATTTATTATTTTTCATGCCACTCGAGAGTAATAAATTATCCAGCTGTAGAATAAAATAACTATTATTCTAGTGTAGAGCATTGCAAGCAACACTTGAAGCCTTAAACTCAAGGAAAATTACTTAAACTCAAGCAAAATGATTTTAAGGCTTCAATTGTATACAAAACGAACTCTTTAAATATAAGAATAACCCAAATCATAATACTTTTTGCTGAGTTGAAAACTCCAGTGAATGTATATACGAGAATTAACCCAAATAGTAGTAGTCTCTAAATATAACGAAAATTAAATTCTTTAGACTTTAATTCCTTAACGGAGACTTTAAAAGGATATGTTGAGCGGTAAAAGTAACAAAAGTAGGGATTCTAAAATAATTAACCATATAATATAAAACAGATTAATGACTAATAAGGGATTAAATTAAAACCCTACAAAATAAGAAAAAAAGATGAACATTTCAAGTTCTTTGTTCCCTTTTTTTTTAGCTCAGCAAGGCAGTTTATTAATAGAAAATGAATGGGACAAATCCCAGCAGTACAGAGTACAGAAAGCTGCCGAATACAACTAAAATCTGCTCGAAGACTGAACCACAGCCTAACACACTAGCAAAAACAAAAACAGATGAGATAGTTCCCATAACACAGAAAACTACTAGCCACGGGAAACCACAATCTGATCCTCACAAAAGCTAGTAAGCTAAAATTCTAATACTAACACAAAGATGATCAAACAAAATCAACAGCCAAAACTCAAACAACAAAGAATTCTCCACCAGACTTACAAACTTTCATTTCCATGCTTACTGGCTTAATCCAATGCATTGCTAGAATAAAAAATAAATTGTACCTTGCCAATTCACAACCAGATCTTTGCTTATTTTCAATATAAATATGAAAAATGAAACATGTAAACAAAGCAATTATCAACATGTTAAGTAATTCGATATCACCCGTGCAGTTGAAGTAAATTTATCGATCCGAAAACTATAATTACCTTTGAGCGAGTAAACGGACGAAAAGTTGAACGATGAGAGAGGTGAAATCTCCGGTTGATTGAAGAGAAACAAGAGAGCTGAGAAATTGTCGTTGTCGCTGTTGCGGTTGACATTTTGATTTTGAAAACCCAATAATTAAAATAAGAACTAGTGTTCCTTTTTTATGTGTAAAAAAAAAATTGGTTTGGAATTGAATAGAAGTATGAGGAGATGGTGGCAGCCACAAGATTTGAGTAAAGAGATTTCAAATTCCTCCTGTTTGGTTTGGTCTACAGAGAAGGCGTGTTGATGAGAACCAGGCTGCGATTTGCAAAATGCGTTTGGGTGATTTTTACGTTTTTAACCTTTAGTACCTTTTGTTTAGGTTTTATTTTGCATGAAATACAAATCCGCGAGCTCTATCAGTATTAGGGTGGGAATTGTCGGGTACCCGGGATTCGGGTACCCGGTTCATCCGGGTACCTCATTAAACGGCTCGTGTCCCGGCCTATTATATTCGGGTACTCGTAAAATTCGGGTACCCGGGTAATCAGGTACCGGGTAATCGGTTCATATTTTTTTTTTTATTTTTTTTTTTTAAATTAAAAAAAATATATATGCTAAATACAAAAATATTTAAAAAAAATAAATTTAAAACTTAAAAGAATATAATACAAACATAGAAAAAATGTAGGGATTTAAACTTAATTTTAGAGTGAAAATATTAAGAAACATAAAATAAAAATATAATTTTAAATATAAAAAATATATATTAAATTTTATCGGGTCGGGTCGGGTACCCGGTAAGGGAAAACTCTCGGCCCGTGTCCCGGCC
This sequence comes from Hibiscus tridactylites, assembly GCA_958450335.1. Lineage (NCBI taxonomy): Eukaryota > Viridiplantae > Streptophyta > Magnoliopsida > Malvales > Malvaceae > Hibiscus > Hibiscus tridactylites. The sequence goes on along the minus strand of OY288267.1, from coordinate 56,168,171 downwards.
CGTGTCCCAGGAAATTTGCCGGGTCGGGTACCCGGCCCAGTCGGGTAATTTTTTTCGGGAATTACCCGGTATTTTTGTTTCGGGTTTTCGGGTCGGGTTAATCGGGTCGGGTATTTTCTCCCACCCCTAAGTATTAGAGGTGAGCATTCGATCGAGTCACGTTAAAATTTTTTGAGTTATTCGAGTTGACGCGTCATATTTTACAACTCAAATTTTATTTGAATTTTTTTTATTAAAGTTGAATTTATAAAATTCAAGTTGAGTTCTAGTCGAGTCGAACTTTCGAGTTCCTATATAAATTTAATTATAATTATTTATCATGTTATAGTACGGATTAATGATCCATTGACCAAAACCACTTTTCTACAACACTTTCTAAAATCACTTTCCACTGCAAATTTTATAGGATAATCTTCACCGGCGGTCCCTTTCGTTTAGGGTGTGTTCTATTTTGGTTACCAGAATTCAAAAAAGATTATTCTGGTCACTTACGTTTAGAATCGTTTCTATTTTGGTTCATTGGTCGTTAGTCTCCGTTACTTAAAAAATTAGTTTCTAATTTAACCACAAACTTTTAAAATTTTATTTTTCACCATCTTATTCAAAAATTATAAAACTAAAACCTTAGAAAATTAACCTTTTAGCCTATGTTCTTGAGAGGTTTGTTATATACAGATATTTATTTATTTAGTGATGTCTTTAATTGACTCTTTGTTTAGTTATGTGTCCAAAGAGAGAGAAGAAGAGACAAGAGTTTGAGGAAAATGTATATAAATTTGTAGGGTTTTGCTCATCTCCCAGTGGGGATATGCGTACGTATCAATTATGGTCCTTTAAGCCTAAATATTAATTATAATTTATATTATAAAATTAAAATATAATTAAATCCTAAAGCACAAACCTTAAAATTAAAATATTATTTATAATATATAAGTATTTGTAATATAAATTATAAATAATATTTTAATTTTAAGATTTGGAGTTTATGGTTTATGATTTAGTTATATATAGAGTTTAGAGTTTGAGGTTTAGTTATTTAAGATTTAATTATATATTATAAATAATATTTTAATTTTATAATATAAATTATAAATAATATTTATTTATAAAGTTAATATATTTATAAAATTATATTGAGATAAATGAAATTAAGTTGAACTGTAGTTTTATTTATATATTATTTGCGTTATGATTATATCAAATCTTACGGTTTAACGACATAGTGCTTGAATTGAAGCAAAAAACAAAGTTCAGTGGTATAATAATATCGTTTTATAATTCAGTGTATTTTTTATAGGAAAGTTAAAGTTCAGTGGTATAATAATAACGTCTTATAGTTCAATGGTATTTTTGATATAAAAGTTAAATCTCAGTGGCATTTTCTGTACTTTACATTTTTATATATATTTCATTGTTATACATCGTCTCTTTTTTAGTTATTCTTTTGACTCATTACTAATTATTTTACTATATTATATACATGTGTGTTATGAATATTTATTTATGGTGGATATTCATGTATTAAATGTTTTTAATGTATTTTATTATTAGGGTTTAATGCCCATTGATATTAGGATTTTCCCCTTGTGCCTATAAATATAGATATTAGAGAAGCATTGTACATAGGGGTGTTCATTTTTGAATATCGGATCCGATACGATCCGAAATTTCAAATATCCGAAAAATTCGGATCACCTAAATAGCGATTCGTATCCGATCCGAAAAATCAGATATCCGAATATCCAAAATTTATGACTTTATTTGATTTTTTTAATTTGACGGTCCTATCCATGTAAAATTTAAGTTTTCGAATATAACAATCAACAAATTATTGAATATAACAATATTTGTATCCATGAGAATTTCAATTTTTTATATATAACAAGTAAAAATATCGAATATAACAAGATACATACCTATAAAAATTTAAATTTTAGGATATCGTATAATCAGATATCTGATCCAAATGTGAAATAACTATCCGTATCCGATCTGAAATTTTCGGATATCTGATCCGAATTATCCGAAAAATAAAAAAATAGATCAAATATCTGAAATTTCGGATCGGATCAACGGATAATCGGATCGGATCGAATTTTTTTGCACACCCCTAATTGTACACAACCCTACATTGAGAATATAATACAAGTCTCTCTCTTTGTCTCTCATATTTGTTCTTGTTCTTCTTTATTTTATTCACAACACGTTATCAACACGATCTCGCTCAATTGCTGTGGTTCTAGTCGACAATTCCCGAATTTTATTTTAACAAGATATTGGTGATTACATCTACTATATATTCAACTTAGCTTGAAAAGTCTGGTATGTTTTACTTATTTATCTCGATATAGTGGATGATTAATTATTCTTAAATTAATGTCAGTGTATTTTAATTTATTGTTTCTTTGATGATATATATAATAGTAAATATATACATGATTATAATTTTTTTAATGACATGATTTCTTTTTCTTACCATCTAAGGATGGTTGTTCAAAGCGGTAAATAATCATGTGTTTAAAACATAATGGAACATATGTGTAGTGCTTCTGCACCTATTTTGAGATTTTTTTTCTTTAGTTATGACCAATATTTGTTTATTTTATTCTAATGATGAAAGTTTGTGTTTTTAATCATGTTTTAAGTATTACATGATATTAGAACAAATATTAAACTTTCAATGAATCTACAAGATCAACTTAGTTTGAAAAATATGGTGATAGAATGACCAAGCGCTACTTAAAGGAAAGTGAAGAAAGCGGTGGATTGGATATGCCACTTAACAATGATGTTTTTCGAGTTCCACATGCTATATGCCTCGAAAAATTTTCCTTATTTACTTTTGCTTTATATATATATATATATATATTTGAGATTAATTTTTATTATTATTTGTCTTACTTTGGCATTTTGATTTTTTAAGGTTCATAAAACATTGTGATGAAATTGTGTGATTGCTTCATGGTTCACCGAGGATGAACCATGTTTTAGTGCGATACTTTATTGGATTGAAAACCATTATAATAATAAATCGATTATATGTTTTGTTCTTTTAACACCTAAACATGTTTTATTATAAAAGATTTTGTTATATTCATTTAACTCCTAAAGCATGTTCTTTAATTAGTTAATATGTTCTTTGTTATGTTGGTTTAATCCAATATATTAGCTGGACATCCTGTTCTGCGAGGCTATTGGTCTCAAATGAGATTTTTAATGGACTTTGTGAACTGGTTTAACAATGCCGCGTACAAGGATTAAATCTTTGTTCTCTGTTGATTTGTATATATATATATATGTGTGTGTGTGTGTGTGTGTGTGTGTGTGTTTTTAAGGATAATGATATGACGTAAAAGAATTTTTTTGGGCAGATTCATTATTATATTAATTTATAGTTGATCTAATTTGTCTGTGTTGAGTGGATCATTGAATTGATTTAAGCCAAGAGGGTGTGAATTGGATTTTTAAAAAGTTTGGTGGTGAAATAAAAATTTCAAGACAAGACACTTATAGTGGTTCAAGTTCCAGTTGAACTCTACATCCACTACCTTAGCTCCCACTAAGGATTTTCCAACAACTCCACTAGTTGATCTTCCCTTTTTCTAGGCTTAGGAGGAAACTTTTACACAAGTGGTCAATTTTCTACCCAAAATTGACCAAACTCTCTCACAAGGATACAAAGAAGATTAAGGCAAATAACAAGCATCTCTCAATACAAATGTTGCCCAATTACAAGCACTCAACCCAATTGAATAAAAGAAAATAGGAAATATAAAGAACCACAATTGGGGTTTTACAAAGAATATGAAATTTAGCACTTGAGCTTGGATTTGATGTTGGAATATTTCTTTGAGGATCAATAGTTGTTGTTGGTGCTTTTAGGACTCCCTTTTATACCATCTCATTCAATTCTAGCCGTTGGGGTTGTTGCCATCATAAATATAGTCGTTGAGATGCAATCTTCACACCATAAATGCACTTCTGCAACTACCCGTTTCGAAACAGTTGTTGTAACCCCCTAAACCTGGCCTAGAAGAAAAGACCAAATTTAGGAAGTCACCATTGAAAACTTTTCCCTCAAAAAATCCAATTTTGAAAATTATACTTTAATTAAAATAAAATAACATAAATTTAGTAATAAATAAAAATATAAATATCATAATAAATATTCAAATGATTATATAAAATCCTTGAATTAAAATAACAGTAAATGAATGCTAAAAATAATCTCAAAACATAAATAGTCTAAAATTACATTTATGTCCCAAAATAATAAATAGAAATCTGATTAAACTAAAATAGTTTCGTATTGTATAATAAAATAACCGGATAAAATCTGAGATCCTCCAAGTACCACGTCGCCTTAAGCCCAAAGATATCTGTAAGAGGAAACTAAGGGGGAGTAAGCTAAATAGCTTAGTGCGTCTCTAAAGTGCAAGAAAACTATAGTCGTAAAACATAGTATTATTTTCTTAAAATTCTTTAAAGCACAACACATAAATCAAAAGCGCAATGCAATGCACACAACTACGTCCGCCAAAGTGAGGAAGGTTCCCATAACCTCCTCCCTACGTCCGCCAATCTGAAGTGGAATTCAGCCCGAAGGGTGAAACCACTGAACTTCCTCCTTACAAATCCCAACCCATGCTCATACACATATGATGTTTAAAATTCAAGTTTCGTAAAAACCAATTCCGTAAATCTGATATTCCATAAACATAATTCTTAAATCATAGTCCATAAATCTAAATCATAGTTCCATAAATCTGATGTTTCATAAATCAAATGTTCGTAATACATAACCAAAACAAATTCTTAAATCATATGCATATGATGTCAACCATACAAGCCATAATACATATAGATAATCACACAAGAGGTAAAACACCAACACATAGAAAAATAGAATATAATTTAATTATAGCACCGAAAGAAAACACACCTCACAACAATAAAGCTCTAATGACGAACAAAGGGCGATTGCGGCTTCGAGAGAAATTGATAAAGCATGGGAACAACTAAGAGTGACAACACTTTAAAACTTAAGGCTTAATTTTACTTATGTACGTAATAACTATGACTATATATATAGTTGAACGATGGTAATCTAAACAAATTAGGTTTAGAATATAATAATAATAATAATTGTTGCGTGTAAAATAGTCTATCGCAATTGTAGTGCAAGTATACACGACGCAAGTAGTAAAGTGATACAAAGTATCGGATATCGTCTCCACAGGGATTGGGCTAATAGCTTCACCTAATTTCACTGCACGAAGTAAAAGAAATAGTTTGAGAGAATTGTCACGAATAATAAAGTAAAAACGTAAATAAAAGGAATTGAGATATCAAGATAGAGAGAATGGGCTGGTATTGAGTTGCTCAGTAGTGTAGGTATTGAATTGCTTAGGATCTCCAGTTCTGTCGTCGCACCCGTCGCCGACAGCACCTGTCGCGGCGTCTGTCCGTTAGTTGTCGCGGCAGCGAACACTAACTCCGTACTTCAAGCTTGGCAAGAATCCCAGATCTGCCTTGCCCTATCCCTAGGCACAAGTCTGTCGATGATCACGTCTTTGATGATACCTCCCGGCGTGAATCGAAGGATGAACACCGATGTGTATGAATTCTTCCTTAGCCACTTAACCTCGCCTTATCCCTAAGCACGAGATGGTTCAACTATAAACTAGAGAACGCACTTTTATCTCTTTCGTATACTTAACTCTCCCGATGCTAAGTAAATGGATAACCTCACAATGCTCTCCCGATGCTCTTGCAAGATATTAAAACCAAGATAAAAGAACTTGAAGTTTATTTTATTGAACTTGAAAAATCCTAAAACAAAGCAACCCTTGCAACTACTTTACAAAACAACCCGTAGCCCTAGGGGGAATTTAGAACATATCGGTGACAGGTAATCGGCAGGGTTTTGGTTTCGGTTATGGGGTAGTCGGCTATGCCCTAGGTTTAATCTATGCCCTTTATATAAGCTTTGGGCTCAAGTTATCTAAGGTAACAAGGACTACAACTTTAATTAAAAGTAAGACTCTAATAAAGATTAAATCTCTAAAGTATCCTACTTTCTAGCCGCCTCCTTGCTTTTAGGGATTTCCTCTCTTTTGAGCTTTGGCTTGACATATCTTTTGATCCGGGGCTTGGAAAATTATTTGGCTGCCACACGACAGACGAGCAGATTTTTCTCTATCTATCGAGGTCCACTTCACTTTTCCTCTTCATGAATCTGCTGTCATCATGCTGTCACAACAGGTCCGTGACAGGTTCGTCTTCTTCAACTGCTTGTCCAGTTCAGCTCTCCTGCTTATCTGCCCTGCGCCTGCCTTCGACATCTACTATGACAGATACCTGCAAAAATAACCATCTTTCAGTAGAATCCGTGCCTTTTATATAATTGTGATGTTTTATTGAAAACTAATCTAAATGAAATGCAATGATGCTTGAATGCAGCAGAAATATGGGTTAAAAAGGGTGTAAATAATAGAACTTTTACACACTCAACACACCCCCAAACTCAAGTTTTTGCTTGCCCTCAAGCAATGAAGACTTAAAAGAAAACTGAAAATTTTTGTGTTGGCCTTCAAACAGTGAACTGTCCCTCACCTGTCGCTCATTCTCTATGGCGACAGCAACCTGTCGGAAGGGTTAGGATCTGTCCGGAATCTCCCTATAGCTCTCGTGCAGTATGTGCATGCTTGTGAACAGTTATATGCTAAGACCCTCTTAGTTTCACTAGAATATTCAACTTCTTAACTTTAATTTTTATGCCAAAGTTTACTTTCTTTTAGAAGGCACATTTTCATGCTTTTTTTTTCTTCTATTTTCAAGCTAAGTTTTTCTAGAGCCAGTTTTGGGCACCTCTAGTTAGCTTCCTAGAGCCGGTTTTGGGCACCTCTAGGTTTTTGATTTTTCTTTTGCTAAACTTCTTTCCTAGAGCCAGTGTTAGGCACCTCTAGGGGCTATCCAAGTTCTAAGCTTCCTATTCTAGTTTGGCTAAAAGAAGTCTAAGCATTATAACAGTCACAAAAGTGTTTAAGTTTTCAGAACTATAGAAAGGCTCTAAACTTTTCCTTAACCTGTCCTAAAGATGCTGCCACGACAGAGCCGTCATGACAGGTAAGTTAATTTCACAGTTTTAAGCCAACAGTTTAAATTTTCTGATTTTCCGATTTTTTTTTTTTTAGAACTTAAAAAAAATTAACAAACTAATTAGACATAACAATTAAACAAAAGATGTGCTAAGGACTCCATTAAATATGGAGGGCTGCCACCCCCAAACTCGAGGGTTGCATTGCCCTCAATGCAAGATGACACTAAAAACAATTAAAGAAAAACATAAAAAAAAGAAAAGTACATCACAAATATATAAAGGCAGGCAGCAAATAAGAGAGGAAAAAGAAATAAAAACTTAAATTTTAAGTGCTGTCCTCATCACTGCTGCTGACGCGGATCTGATGGTAGCGTCTGCGTTGGGGAGGTGGCTGGGCAGGTTCCTGGGCAGGTGGATCAACAGGTTCCTCGGCCTGTTGAGGTGCAGATTCCTCCTCCGGTTGGTGGACAGGGTCGTCAGCAGGTTGAAGGGCAGGTGGCTCCACTAGTCGAACATCAGAACTGCCGCTGCTATCCCAGCTGTTACTCGTGATGGCCTTGGACAGCATCCTCTTGTTGGCCACATGCTTGATACGCTTCACCCGTGTGAAGGCGCTGTCCAAGTTCCTCCGGACAAGGGGGCTGTCGTCAGTGGCAGCGCGCTTTGTTCCTCGAGGGGAGGTGTCTGCTGGTGGGCTGCCGGCTGCCGTCGGGGAAGGTGTGGAGGAGGCAGATTCTCCATGGGGAGAGACAGGTGGTGTGGGAGTAGGGGACGGGATATTGAAATAATGGGCGGGGAAGGTAGGGAAAAAGACATCCGAAAAATTCAAAGTATTGGTAATAAAGTTTACCGTGGCGTTGGAGAAGTCGCGGATGAATGTCATTAACCCCATCTGCCGCTCCTCTATCCTCAAGATGGCAGCTAAGATGTCGGCGTTCTGACCTGCCGGAGCGGTGTTGGTCGCAGCTTCTGGGGCAGGCTCGGTGGCAGGTTCATCATCAGATTCAGCAGGTGGGGCGTTTGGATCGAAGGCGTTGAGGGGCGTTACGACGATGATCTCCATAAGGCTGGAGATGTTGCTGTCGGTCCAGCCGCTGCCCTTCTTGATTTTGTCTGAAGGGTCCTCCGGTACGGCAGCGCAGCGGCAGAGGGCCGTGATGGTGAAGGGCAGGCATAGTCGTGAATCTGTTCTGAAGGCACAGTCGAGAATGCTTTCTCGCATGTACCTGCCCACGTTGATCGGCCTGTCATGCATGATAGAGTGGATGAGGGCAAGCCGCTGCCTATTGACTGTCGTGTGGCGGGATGAGGGCAGGATACGCTTTTTAATAAAAGCGTTCCATAGTTTAGCCTCGGGGAGCAGCTGTGCCCGGTTGACGGAGTTGGGATTCTTTTTGCTGGTGCTCCATGTTGTGCCCCTTTCTGTCAATTCCCTCATGACAGCATCGTGGCCGACAGCGTCGAGAGAGTCCCAAAACTGTTGATGAGCGTCGTCATTGGGGCCAAAGAAGAGGCCGAAGACATGATTGATGCTGCTGGCGGTAAAAGGGACTGTCACTCCTCTGACGGTGACAGATGTTGCCGTCTTGCTCTCGATCGCCGCATAGAACTCCCTTACCAGGGTGTCATTAAGCTCTGCCGGCTGCTCGGCAAAGTCTTCCCAGAGTTGCGCCGTGATAGCTTTCATGATGAACGGCCGGAGGCCAAAAAGAGGGGCATCTCTGTTGTAAATGAAGCTTCGTTCCTCCCAAAGTTCCTTGTTGGCGAACGGAGATGCTGCTGCGGAAGAGGAAGCGGCGGCAGCGTTCTGTCGGGTTTGTCGTGAAGACATGTTTGGTTGCAAGGGCTGAAAATGAAAGAAAAGAGATTAAACTAGAAGAGAATAGCAAGAGAGAAAATCTGAAGTGAGGAAAAATGAAAAGGAGAAGGGGTTTATATAGCTGTCGGGGGCTGCCCATTTAATGCCGCAACGGCAGGCGGGAATAACGGAGCGGCAGATTGAATGTTGCGTCTGACACGTCTGACGGACATTAATGCTGCGTCTGCCGCACGATTCTTCGTCTGCTGTGCGTCTGTTGACAGCCTGTCAACTCCGTCTGCGCCGGCAGCCGAAACGACATGTTATTATAAATGGACTTTATTTGGGCTGATGGATGGGCGGTGGGCTTGGGCCACTTCTTCTTTCTCACTTGCCTCCTTTATTTCCTAAAAACTGAAATTAAAAACAAAATATTATTAAAATAAATCTAATTCCTAATAAATAATATTAATAATAATAAAAAAAAGAATTAGGTTAAATTAGGGATGCCTTGTGGGGCATCACCTAAAGTAACCACTTCCTGTATTCCTGGGGCTTCAGTCCCTCGATAGTGCTTGAGGCGTTGTCCATTGACTTTGAATTGGTGCCCGTCTTTTAATGATTGAATTGTAATGGCACCATGGGGGAAAACTTGAATTACTTGGAATGGTCCAGACCATCTAGATTTGAGCTTCCCTGGAAAGAGTTTCAACCTCGAATTAAACAACAACACAAGCTGCCCTGGGCAGAACTGTCGCGGCAGCAACTTCTTGTCATGCCACTTCTTTGTTTTCTCCTTGTATATTCTTGCGTTGTCGTAGGCCATTGTCCGTATTTCCTCGATTTCATTCAAATCTAACAGCCTTTTCTGACCTGCCTTGTCCAAGTCCATGTTCACTGCCTTGATTGCCCAATATGCCTTGTGCTCTATCTCGACAGGCAGGTGACAGGTTTTCCCATAGATCAATCGAAATGGAGACATGCCCAATGGAGTCTTGAAAGCTGTCCTGTATGCCCATAATGCATCATTCAGAAGTAAAGACCAATCTTTCCTAGTTGGTTTGACCATTTTTTCAAGAATGTTCTTTACTTCCCTGTTGGAAATCTCAGCCTGTCCATTGGTCTGTGGGTGGTATGCTGTCGCGATCTTGTGCTTGACACCATATTTTCTCAAGGCGGCAGCAATTACCCTGTTGTCAAAATGTCTCCCTTCATCACTGATAATCGCCCGAGGGATGCCAAATCTAGAAAAAATGTTTTTGTGCAAAAACTTTTGGACTGTTTTGGCATCATTCTTTTGAGTTGCAATTGCTTCTACCCACTTGGAGACATAATCTACTGCTAGGAGGATGTAAAGATTTCCACATGAAGATGGAAACGGTCCCATAAAATCAATCCCCCATACGTCGAAGATCTCGACTTCTAGGATATTCTGCAGTGGCATCTCGTTTCTCCTTGAGATGTTACCTGTCCGCTGGCACCTGTCACAGTTTTTGTAAAATTCCTGTGCGTCCTTATACAGTGTCGGCCAGTAGAAACCTGACTGCAGCACCTTGGCAGCAGTTTTGTTGCCTCCTAAGTGTCCTCCATATTGTGAAGCATGACAGTGATGGAGAATGTCTTCTTGTTCTTCTTGTGGTACACATCTCCTTATAACCTGATCTGCGCACATCTTGAAAAGAAGAGGTTCGTCCCAATAATAATGTTTAACATCATTTTGAAACCTCTTCCTGGCTTGATAAGTAAGATCAGAAGGTAATATTCCGCTAACTATGAAATTAACGAAATCAGCATACCAGGGAAGGTTAGAAGACTTACCTGCCGCCATGGCTGTTGCGACAGCTATTGCGGCAGCAAAGAGCTGTTCATCTGGGAAGGTCTCTAGTATGTGTGTCTCATCTGGCGGTAGACTCTGTCCCGTTTCCAACCTCGACAAGTGATCTGCCACCTGATTTTCTGTCCCCTTTTTATCTTTTATCTCAAGGTCGAACTCTTGTAATAGTAATATCCATCGTATCAACCTCGGTTTAGCATCTTTTTTTGCAAATAGATACTTGAGGGCAGAGTGGTCGGTGTGGATTATAACCTTCGTTCCAAGTATGTAAGAACGAAACTTGTCGATGGAAAACACCACAGCTAACAGCTCCTTTTCCGTGGTGGTATAATTCACTTGGGCATCATTCAATGTTTTGTTGGCATAATATATGACATGAAATAGCCTGTCCTTGCGCTGCCCAAGTGCTGCCCCGACAGCATAGTCACTAGCATCACACATAATTTCAAATGGCTGCGTCCAGTCTGGTGGCTGTACTATGGGGGCTGTCACTAGTTTTTCCTTTAGAACCTTGAATGCTTCAGTACATTCTTCATTAAAGTCAAAGGGTCGGTTCTGCTCTAAGAGATGACATAGGGGCTTTGTGATTTTTGAGAAATTTGCAATAAATCGCCTATAAAAACCAGCATGCCCTAAAAAACTCCTAATGCCCTTGATTGTGGTTGGCGGCGGCAGCTTCTCTATGACTTCAATCTTTGCCCTGTCGACTTCTATCCCACGGCAGCTAATCTTATGGCCTAAAACTATCCCTTCATCTACCATAAAATGGCATTTTTCCCAATTAAGAACAAGATTAGCTTTTTCACATCTTTCAAGTACCTTTTGAAGGTTGCCGAGGCAGCTCTCAAAATCGTCTCCAAAGACGGAAAAATCATCCATGAAGATTTCAAGGAAGTCTTCAACCATGTCGGAGAATATAGCCATCATGCACCTTTGGAAGGTGGCAGGTGCGTTACAGAGTCCAAACGGCATCCTCCTAAATGCGTATGTTCCATAAGGGCATGTGAAAGTCGTTTTCTCTTGGTCCTCTGGTGCAATAGCAATTTGATTATATCCTGAATAACCATCAAGAAAACAATAGTAAGGTTTACCCGCTAATCTATCAAGCATTTGATCAATAAAGGGTAAAGGAAAGTGGTCTTTTCGGGTAGCTTTGTTAAGCTTCCGATAGTCCATACAAACCCTCCAACCGGTCACAGTCCTGGTTGGGATTAACTCGTTGTTTTCATTGGTTATCACAGTCATGCCTCCTTTCTTGGGAACACATTGCACCGGGCTTACCCATTTGCTATCGGAGATGGCGTAAATGATACCAGCGTCTAACCATTTAATTATTTCTTTACGCACTACCTCCTTCATTGCAAGGTTTAACCGCCTTTGGGCATCAATAGTCGGCTTATGATCTTCCTCTAAGAGGATTTTGTGCATACAGATTGCCGGACTAATGCCCTGAATGTCTGCTATGGTCCATCCTATCGCCCTTTTATGCTGCCTCAACATGTCGATCAGCTGTCGTTCCTGTTCCTGCGGCAGCTTAGCAGAGATGATTACGGGTAGTGTTTTATCACTACCAAGATAAGCATATTTAAGCTGCCCTGGCAGGGGCTTAAGTTCTAAGACAGGTGGTTCAACAGTAGATGGCTTTTGGATTAAATGGTTATCCGAAGTGTAATTCAAGGGTTCGAATAACTTACCTGGGCGATAGTCTAACCAGTCTACCTCCTCATTACCTTCAGTATCAGATGAATTGGATTCGGAGGAGTCGCTGTCGTCGGTGCTGTCGTCGTTGCTGTCGTGACAGGCTTGTAAATGGCTGTCGCAGCAGTGACCAAATTTTATATCCTGGCAGCCCGACCTGATGCAGGGTTGATCAAAGGTCACCTCAATGATGGCCTTGCATTCTTCATCCACATCAGCATGTTTCATTGCTTGGAGAACATTCAACTTAATTTCTTGATCGTTTACGCGCATGGTGAGTTCTCCTTTTTCCACATCAATCAATGATCTTCCTGTGGCTAAGAAGGGTCGCCCAAGGATGACTGGTGCGTTCTCATCTGCCTCACAATCTAAAATAAGAAAGTCAGCAGGAAATATAAGCTTATCCACTCTTACCAAGATGTCTTCAATTTTTCCCTCGGGGTGAACGTAAGAGCGGTCGGCTAGCTGTAGGGTAACTGTCGTGGGCCGCGCCTTGCCAATACCTAGTTTCTGAAAAACAGATTTGGGCATTAGATTAACACTAGCACCAAGATCACATAATGCCTTACCCACAAATTTATCTCCGATTATGCAAGGTATGAGGAAGCTCCCTGGATCCTTCTTTTTCTGGGGTGGTTGTCGATGAAGAATACTCATGCAACCTTCTTGCATCCTTACCATTTCAAATTCCCCAAGTTTAGATTTTTTAGACATCACATCCTTGAGAAACTTAGCATAACCGGGCATTTCCCTAACAACATCTAACAACGGAATGTTAATATGGACCTGTTTAAAAATATCATAAATCTTTTTAAGTTGAGATTCATGCTTAGCTTGCTGTATCCGTTGCGGAAAAGGTGGTGGAGGGCGATAATCAGCAATGCGCCCTTCCCACTGCATGCGAATCTGAGGTCGATACTCATCTTTTTTCTCCTCTGTCGCTTCTGCTGTCGTGACAGGCTCATCGGCAGCAGTCTGTTTGTCACCTGTCGGGGCAGCTTCCTCGGCAGGTGTATCCAAGGCGGGTTCTTTTTCTTTTTCAGCTTCTTTTTCCGGCCCTGGTAACTTTTTCCCACTCCTAGTAGTAATCGCCTTACATTGCTCATGAGGGGGCGTTCTAGCATTTTCAGTATTGCTAGGGAAACCTCCATTCTGCCGTGGCTTAATATGCTGCGACACCTGACCCATTTGTGTCTCTAGAGATTTCAAGGTGGCCTCATGGTTTGTCATTCTCATCTTAGTCTCATCCATAAAGTCTTCCGTTTTCTTGACAAACTTATTGATGTTATCCATATACGTGCCAGTCTGAGACATAAAGGTAGCCAGAGTCTGCTCCAATATACTACTCGTGGCAGGTGGTGGCTGCTGTTGTTGCTGAGGCGGCAGGTTCTGCGGCAGGTTTTGCGGCTGTGGCTGCTGTCGCGTCAACAATCTCAGACCCCCTGATTCTGATTATATGCTTGCGGATTTAGAGCATTGTTGGGGTTACTCCAGGAAAATTTGGGGTCTTTCCTCCAATTAGGGTTGTAATTGTTGGAATTATAGTTTGGCTTGTAATTTCCAACATATTTTCCTTCTTCTATATTTATAGGGCACTCATCCCTGCTATGATTTCCCTCACATGTAGCACAAACTTCCTCGACAGCAAACCCTCGTACTTCCTCTTCACTCAATAAGTGTTTCATGGCTTTAGTGAGGAATGCTACCTGAGATTTCATAGTGCTGTCGGCCTCATAATCCTTGACAGCAAGTACCCGTTTACCTCCTCTTCTAGCGGTTGGAAACTGCTCCTCATTTTTAGCCAGATGTTTCAGAACTTGCAGAGCCTCGTCTGGATCTTTGTCCAATAATAGTCCATTTGCTGCAGAATCAATTCGAATGCGAGTTTGTAAGTTAGCAGCATTATAAAACTTAGTTACCTGATTCCAGACGGGGAATCCATGCATTGGGCAGTTTCGAAGAAGAGTTGTGAATCTGTCCCAGGCCTCATGCATTGGCTCGTCATCTTCCTGTTGAAAAGTAGCAATTTCATTACGTAATCGCTCAGCTAAATGAGAAGGATTAAAACGAGACAAAAATTCACGAGTTAGATCTGCCCAAGTCATAATAGAACCCGGTGTAAGTTTATTCCACCAAGTTTTAGCTCTGTCCCTCAATGAATGGGGGAATAACCGAAGCCTTAGTATCTCCGGACTAACTCCTGGTAGTCTAAACGAACCACAGATCTCCTGGAACGTTTTGAGATGCTCCCTAGCATCTTCTGTCGCGGAACCACCAAACTGCCCGGCATTGTTGATCATACTAAACATGACAGGTTTAAGCTCGAAGTTGTCAACGTCAATATCCGGCAGCGTGGTCTCCAGCTCTACATGATCGTTCAGCATGTAGTCACGACATGACCGTCGTCTATCTGCCCCAGGCGGGTCACCGACAGGTGGGTTATTATTGCCAAGGGGTGGTATGAAACCACCAGCAGGTTGGTTATGGCCCATCTGCTCTAGCTGTTCTTCAAGGTATTCGTTTCGGTCTAAGAGGTGGCGAATCTGTTTCTTGAGATTAAAGGAACGTTCAATCTCCGGATCTAATTTATACTCAAGATCTTCACCTCTTTTCGATCTGCGCATAAACAGGAAAACCTTGTGAAAAGCAAGAGTTTAAAAACACAAAAGAAAAATTAAAGAAAAGTAAAAATAAAAGTAAAAATAAAAACGAAAATAAAAACAAAAAGTGCAAAGAAAGAAAGGTGTAGTTATGTTGCCAATCCCCGGCAACGGCGCCAAAAACTTGTTGCGTGTAAAATAGTCTATCGCAATTGTAGTGCAAGTATACACGACGCAAGTAGTAAAGTGATACAAAGTATCGGATATTGTCTCCACAGGGATTGAGCTAATAGCTTCACCTAATTTCACTGCACGAAGTAAAAGAAATAGTTTGAGAGAATTGTCACGAATAATAAAGTAAAAACGTAAATAAAAGGAATTGAGATATCAAGATAGAGAGAATGGGCTGGTATTGAGTTGCTCAGTAGTGTAGGTATTGAATTGCTTAGGATCTCCAGTTCTGTCGTCGCACCCGTCGCCGACAGCACCTGTCGCGGCGTCTGTCCGTTAGTTGTCGCGGCAGCGAACACTAACTCCGTACTTCAAGCTTGGCAAGAATCCCAGATCTGCCTTGCCCTATCCCTAGGCACAAGTCTGTCGATGATCACGTCTTTGATGATACCTCCCGGCGTGAATCGAAGGATGAACACCGATGTGTATGAATTCTTCCTTAGCCACTTAACCTCGCCTTATCCCTAAGCACGAGATGGTTCAACTATAAACTAGAGAACGCGCTTTTATCTCTTTCGTATACTTAACTCTCCCGATGCTAAGTAAATGGATAACCTCACAATGCTCTCCCGATGCTCTTGCAAGATATTAAAACCAAGATAAAAGAACTTGAAGTTTATTTTATTGAACTTGAAAAATCCTAAAACAAAGCAACCCTTGCAACTACTTTACAAAACAACCCGTAGCCCTAGGGGGAATTTAGAACATATCGGTGACAGGTAATCGGCAGGGTTTTGGTTTCGGTTATGGGGTAGTCGGCTATGCCCTAGGTTTAATCTATGCCCTTTATATAAGCTTTGGGCTCAAGTTATCTAAGGTAACAAGGATTACAACTTTAATTAAAAGTAAGACTCTAATAAAGATTAAATCTCTAAAGTATCCTACTTTCTAGCCGCCTCCTTGCTTTTAGGGATTTCCTCTCTTTTGAGCTTTGGCTTGACATATCTTTTGATCCGGGGCTTGGAAAATTATTTGGCTGCCACACGACAGACGAGCAGATTTTTCTCTATCTATCGAGGTCCACTTCACTTTTCCTCTTCATGAATCTGCTGTCATCATGCTGTCACGACAGGTCCGTGACAGGTTCGTCTTCTTCAGCTGCTTGTCCAGTTCAGCTCTCCTGCTTATCTGCCCTGCGCCTGCCTTCGACATCTACTATGACAGATACCTGCAAAAATAACCATCTTTCAGTAGAATCCGTGCCTTTTATATAATTGTGATGTTTTATTGAAAACTAATCTAAATGAAATGCAATGATGCTTGAATGCAGCAGAAATATGGGTTAAAAAGGGTGTAAATAATAGAACTTTTACACACTCAACAATAATAATAATAATAATAATAATAATAATAATAATAATAATAAAATAATAATAATAATAATAATAATAATAATAATAATAATAGGAATTTAAGTTGAAAAAAGAGAGTCAATTCAATCGTGGGAAAATAGAATTAGAATTCAATTTGAATTAAGAAAAAGTTGAAAAAAGAATAAATTAAACATTTTTTTAAAAAAAAGACGATGAGTTTAAAGAGAATTAAATTCAATTTGATAAAAGGGTTATTCACGGAGTCAGTCTTTAAACTTTCAAGAAATTTCATATTAATTTCAAAGTTTAATAAAAAATCATATTTAGTCCATCATAGAAAATTAGGATTTTGAATTCCCAAACCATTAGGGTTTTAAGAATTAGGGATTTTGAAATTATATTTCTAAATTAGGATTTTTCGAATCTAGGGTTTACAATTTGGGCGTAATTTTTGGGTGTTACAGTTGTACCTACTTCGAAACAGACCAAAATAGAAATAGCCGTTGGGGTGTAATTAAGAGACCGTATTAAAACGGACCCGATCGTTTCGATACACTAAGAGCCCGTTTCGAAACTTGCTTAACTTGTTTCGATACACATTAATCGTTTTCTGAA
Organism: Hibiscus tridactylites; assembly: GCA_958450335.1. Classification (NCBI taxonomy): domain Eukaryota; kingdom Viridiplantae; phylum Streptophyta; class Magnoliopsida; order Malvales; family Malvaceae; genus Hibiscus; species Hibiscus tridactylites. Next base: position 56,150,980 of record OY288267.1, on the reverse strand, counting down.
AATCAGTTATAAAATTACAATGGTCATATTTTTGAATCCACGTTTGAAAGTCGTTTCGAAACGTTTGAGGTCATTTTGATACTGCCATATCGAAACAGATCAACTTGTTCCGTTGTTCTTCATCCGTTTCGAAACATAAAGACCTATTTTGATACACCCGTATCGAAACGAGAAGGCTAGTTCTGAAACACATGTTAACAATTTCAAAATGTTCAGAAACGCCTAAGGGCCGTTTCAAAACGGTAACTCGAAAGTCACTGTTTTGACTTGGAAAAACACATAGAAAATTTTTCATAAACATTGGTTTTGACTTGGACCATTTTGCTTAGAGATTTTGGAAAGTTTTGAGGACTTAAAAATTTATTTTCTCTTTTTCAATTTAGTCCTTAAATTCTTTGTTATATCAAAATCAATTCTTTAGTTTTACAGTTTGTTTGTCTTTTATAGTACATCAATGACAAATCTTGTAAAAAATGAGTTTGTGGCACTTGATATTTCCGAAAAGAATTATTTATCTTGGATCTTAGATGCCAAAATACACCTAGATGCAGATGGTCTGGGAAACACTATTAAAGAGGGGAATGTAAAATCGGCTCAAAATAAGGTTAGAGCCATGATACTTCTTCGCCGTTACCTCCACAAGGGGTTGAAATCTGAATATTTAACAATGAAAGATCTTCTTATTCTTTGGAATAATTTAAAGGAACGATATGACCACCAGAAAACTGTTATTCTCTATAAAGCTCGATATGATTGGTTGCATCTGAGATTGCAAGATTTTAAATCTGTAAGTGAGTATAACTCTGCTATGTTTCGAATTACTTCATAATTAAAGTTATGTGGTCAAAATATTACTGTTGAGGATATGTTAGAAAAAAACATACTCCACTTTTCACACAATTAATGTTGTTCTGTAGACACAATATCGTGAAAAGGTTTTAAAGACGTATTAGCTCCGCTTCATTCCCTGAAGTGAATGCGACATTTTAAGCAGAAAGAATAAATGCCACATTAGCAATTGTGGTCGCAATTGAGGCCATGAACATAGATATGGACAAGATAATTATTTTAAGAATCCTTATAACCACCAGAAGTAGGTTTATAAAGATGACAATAATATATTAAGAAAGTGATTTTTATGCAATGGTACAAACCATTGATCTCGTACTTGTCATACGCTGAAGAATTATGGATCTTTATAAACAAATTTTGTTTATGAAAGTGGGGAAAATAATTATGGCGTTGTTGGTCAAACTCAATTGGATATTGTTAATTTCCTTATAACCCTTGAAAGGAATAATTCACCATTTATTTTATTTCCTTATATTCTCTAAAGGGAATTATTGATATTTTAATTTATGTTAATTTGTTTTACATATTATATATATTTAAATATGTTAATTTGTTTTACATATTATCCTTTGAAGAAATGTTTACTTCAAGAATAAAATATGCAATGAATTGTGACGATTTATGCTTAGCAGACAGTGCAAGTACTCATACTATAATTAATCATAAGAAATATTTTCCCATTTAAATGCAAGGGGAAAATGTGAGTACTATATCTCAAAGTACTAAAATATCAATGCTCCGAAAGAGTAATAAGTTCTTGTGACATTATCTTTGATAGATAATTGATTTGATGTGTCCTATATTTAATATTTTTCATTTCCTAAAGTGAATGGTACAAAGCACTTATTTTTCATTCCCCGAAGTGAATGAAACAAAGCACATATTGAAAGGTGCGTAAATTTTCCCATTTAACAATGTAAGGGAATTATGCAAGTACTATATTCGGAAGTACTAATATCATAGAAGGCTCCAAAAGAGCAAATATGCTATTTCCAAATGGGACACAATTTCATATTCACAATGTGTTATACTCGTCAAAGTCGAAAAGAGACTTATTGAATTTTAAAGATATTCATAGAAATGGATATCATATTGAGACTATTAGTCAATGGGATGCTAACTGTCTCCATATTACAAGTATAACTCAAGGTAATAAGAAAACTTGACAAAGTTACATGCACTGTCATCCGGATTGTACTACATAAAAATTAGTACAAAATTGAAGCTCATGCTATTGTAAACCAGAATTTTACTGATAACTTTATTTTTGGCATGACCGGTTAGGCCATCTCGGTTAAATTATGATGCGAAAATTTATTGACACTTCATGTGGTCATTGATTGAAGAACTAACAAATTCTTTGAAATAATATTTTTTATGTGATGCTTGCTCTCAAGGCAAACTAATTATTCGACTATCGTCGGTTAAGATAGATTGTGAATCTATTAATTTTTAGAGCGGATACATGGTGATATATGTTGGCTCATACACCCTTCTTATAAACCATCTAGATATTTTATAAATTTAATCGATGCATCGACTAGATGCTCATATGTATCCTTGTTATCAACCCGCAACTTGGCATTTGTGAGGTTACTTGCTCAGTTGATAAAATTACGAGCATATTTTCCAAATTACCTATAAAGACAATCATTCTTGATAATGCTGGCGACATGTCATTTTACATGCAACATCACTAATTCACATCAAGCTAACAAATTATCATAAGTTCTTCCCATTACAAATGGTTTTTGGTCAGGAACCAAATATTTCTCATCTTAGAATTTTTGGTGTGCACTATATATTCTAATTGCTCCACCACAACACACAAAGATGGGTCCTCAAAGGAGGTTGAGAATATATTTCGAATTTGAATCCCCTTCGATAATTAAATATCTCGAGCTTCATATGAGGAATTTATTTACAACTCAATTTACTAATTGTCATTTTAATGAGTCAGTTTTCTCAACATTAGAGGGAGAAAATAGAATAGTTGGGTAAAAAAATAAGTTGAAATGAATTATCATTATGATCCACGTACTTAACAATGTGAACTATAAGTTCAAAGGATAATTCATTTATAAAACTTAGTAAATCAATTGCCAGATGATTTTGCTGAGCTTAAAAGAGTGACTAAGTCACATATACCAGATATGAATGCTCCGATTAAATTTGATGTCCCAGAAGGACAAATTCTAGTTGCTCATGAGTCTAACTTACACCTGTAGCGTGGTAGACAAGTAGGTTTCAAAGATAAAAATCTTCGAAAAAGAAAATGAGCTCTATCTTATGATGGTCCGATCGAGGAATCAACGAATTATGAAAATCTCTAGAAGTGATTAAAAGGTCTCTAACAGAGACATTGACATGACTTAGGTACCTGATAATAAAGAGATCTCAATAGATTATGTCATATCTGGTAATAAGTGGAACCAGAATCAAATTGACGTCGATAATACATTTGCATACAATATAACACTAGAGATTTTAGTAGATGATGTGGATCATGAACCATTGTCAATTAGACAATGTAAACAAAGAAATGATTGGCCAAAATGGAAAGAGGCAATTGAGGTGAAACTAAAATCTCTTTCGAAAATAAAAGTATTTGGGCTTATAGTCCGTACATTGAAATGTGTAAAGCCCGTGGATATAAATTAGCCTTTGTGAGAAATAGAAATGAAAAAGAGTGAAATGGCGAGATATAAAGCTCGTTTGGTTGCACAAGGATTCTCACAAAGAACTAGAGTCGATTATGAGGAAACATACTCCTCGATGGTGGATGCAACTACTTTTAGATTTTGACCAGTCTGGAAATAAATGAAACGACTTAGTTTCTGCCTAATGGATGTCGTTACATACTATTTGTATGAGTCCCTTAAAAAAACATTTACATGAAACTTCTGGAAGGATTTAGACTGCCAGAAGCAGTTAATTCAAGTTCTCAAGAACATTATTCAAATTAAACATATCTATTTATAAATTAAAAAATTTGGGCACATGCTATATAATCGCCTCAGTGAATACTTATTAGTGAAAGGCTATAAGAAAGATTCAATTTCCCCGAGCATTTTTATTAAGAGGTTTAGCTTCGAATTTTTTATTGTTACTGTGTATGTTAATGATTTGAATATCTTTGGGACTCATGAAGAGATCTCCCTGACAATAAAATCTTTTTGCATCAATCGACATACAGAGAAAAATGGTGAAAGGGACTTTACATGCATAACGCACATCCGTTGAGCACAAAGCAAAGTCAAAAAATAATTGCTATGCATCGAATCATAATTGGTCTAGATGTATTATCTAAGTGCTACGAGACCGTTATTTTTAGATCTTTCAAAACTCGATGCCTCTTAAAATTACGTAAACAATTACTACGCACGAGGAAAAGTCGAAATATTTGTTTGGCTAAACATATTCAAAAGATATGTGAATTGCTTTCACAAGATAAGATGCAAGCTATCTTGTGTAGAGATAATGCAAAATTTATATCTCAATCAAAAGGTGGATATATCAATGTGAAAAATGAAACATATTTCTTCAAAGTTTCGTCCCTCATGATCTTTAGAAGGATAGTATTCGATGAATCCTTTCAAGTAGTAATTTGAAAGACCTATTCACCAGTGCATAGTCTATTTCATCATTTGAAGATTATATTCAAGATTGAATTATGAAGATTCAAAGATCTTATGTGATGATTTCATGAGGGGGAGTAAATACACGTTGCACTCTGTAGAACTAATGTTTTGATATAATAATTGAAAAATGTTTTGGACTAATTTAAAAAGTATTTAAAACATTTCCAAAGTCCAAACAACTTGAAATAATATTTAAGGAATTTTTCATAAAGGTTTTTCATGTTTTTAAAGGCCAAATTTCACAAAACTGACCAAGTGTTTCGAAACACCTTAGGGCGTTTCGAAACAGGTGCCTCCAGTGGCCAAAACGTTTCGATACACGTATCGAAACGGGGCCAGCGTTTCGAAACAGGCTAGGCCGTTTCGATACGCCCACGTGGCACTGACCACAACGGTCATAAACCCCAACGGCTCTTTCCCAACTAACTTTTAAATGCAGGTCGTTTCGATACGGGCTAAGGGCGTTCCGATACGCGTTCCGAAACGGCAAGGGGGTGTTCCGAAACGGGTACCCTGACAGACTGCAACGGCTCTTTCTATATTGAGGGTGTTTCGAAACGGCTTCGAGCGTTTCGAAACGGGGAGCTGCAGAACTGCATTTATGGAGGGAATTAAAGAGTCCAACGACTCTATTTCAACCCCAACGGTCCTAAACGGCTATAAACTCAATTGGGAGTATAAAAGGGACCTCCAAGCATCAAGAGAAGACTAATGCTCATATTGTCAAATATCAAATGATCAAGAAATTGTCTTAGTGCCTAATTTGTCAATTCTTGTATAGACAAACACTAGTGAGCCAAAATTGTCAAATTTGCTCAAGTGTTTTAGGTTTTGGGTGAGTGCTTAATTGTGCAAACAAACACCTATTAGAGGGTTTAAGTTTGCTTTCATTTGTCTCTTTGTAAAAGAGGGTTTTGATCAAGGCTTGGGTAGAAGCTTGATCGGTTGTAAGGGTTTCCTCCTAATCCTAGAAAAGGGGACGAATCAATTAGTGGATTGATTGTGAAATCCTTAGTGGGAAGCTAAGGTAGTGGATGTAGGTGCTTGTTAGAAGGCCGAACCACTATAAATCTTTGTGTCTTTATTCTTTCTAGCTTCCTAAACCCTTCCACCCAAATATCCACCTCTCCACCACTTGGTGAGCATAATTGGTTGATCGAATCGAGCCCCACACAACCCAACAATTGGTATCAGAGCTTGGCTCAATCGAAGTGGATTCACATCCTATTGAGAAGATCCGGCAAGCTCGATCACTATTTCATCAACCGGCTCAAATGGCGCAATTCATAGACAAACCGCCCTTCTTCGACGGAACCCACTATGCCCATTGGAAGACAAAGATGAAGTTCTTCATCAAATCAAAAGATTACAAGCTATGGGATGTAGTTGAAGATGGTCCGTTCGTGCCTAAAAGAAGTAAAGCGGAGTGGAGTGCCGACGATCGCAAGAAGATGGAGCTTAATTGCAAAGCCTTGCACATCTTGTTTTGTGCATTTGGCCCAACCATCTATGAGAAGATGTCTTCTTGTGAGAGTGCCAAGGAGGTATGGGACAAGCTTGAAGTCACATACGAGGGGACTAACGAAGTCAAGGAGACCAAGATTGGGCTCCTAACCTTGGAGTATGAGAACTTCAAAATGGATCCGGAAGAGAACATCGAGAAGATGTTTGATAGGTTCTCCACCATCACCAATGGTCTTAAAGGTTTTGGAGAAGCCATCCCGGAAGAAAAGCTTGTTCGAAAGCTCATCTACTCACTTCCCGAGTCTTGGGACTTAAAGAGGACCGCCATCATCGAAGCCAAAAATTTGAAGACTTTGAAGCTTGATGAACTCATGGGGTCACTCCTTACTCATCAAATCATGAAGAAGAATAAAGAGGATGAGAAGAAGAGGGAAGAAATTAGAGCTATGGGAGAGAAGAAAATCAAAGGGCTTGGCATCAATGCTAGTGCCATGGCTCTCAAGTCCTCCACTTGCCATCATGTCTACTCAAGTGAAGAGGAGGAAGATGAAGAGATAGTTCATCTCTTCAAGAAGTGTGCCCCTTTCATGAAGAAAGCCTTGAGAGAGCTTGAACGAGAACCTAAAAGAAAGGAGAGGGCAAGCACTTCAAGCCATAAGAAGAAGGCACAATTGGCTACTTGGAGTGATGAGGACTCCACCGACGATGAACAAGCCAACCTTTGCCTTATGGCCATCGAAGAAGATTCAAGGGTAACTTCTAATTCATCTACTTCATGTTCTTACACTTTTGATGAATTACAAGATGCCTATGATGATTTGGTTTTAGATTTTAAAAGCCACATTTTGAAAAACAATAAATTGATTTCAAAGTTAAAAATTCAAAATGATTTGCTTTCTAAAACCAAACTTGAACTTGAAGCAAAACTTGAAGAGTTTGAACTAAAATGTCTTGATTTACAAAAATTGCTTCAAAAAGTTCAAGGAGAAAAAGATTTGATTTCCAAAGAGCTTGAAAAGAAAAACAATTTTGGAAAATCAAATTTTTATGTTAGACAATCTAGTGCCCCTAGATTTATAAATGGTAAATGTTTTAGAAGTGTTTGGGTCCCAAAAGGACTTAATACTTTAACTAAAAATGATGAAATTGAAAAATGGATTCCTAAGGGGACTAAATTTTGTGCAACTAACGTTTATGGATCCAAAGCAATTTGGATACCAAAAATTACTTGATTGTCTATTGTAGGTGTGATGGAGATGTTCAACAAGTCAAACATTGAGGGGGAGCTCCATACACACAAGAAAGAACACTTGAAGAAGGAAGGCTTCACATCCTCCCTTGGATTCAAGTGTTGGTAAAATTTCTAGTTGTTTTTGAGTTTATTTGTCTTTTTTTCTATTTAATTCAACTAGATGATCATAAATGTTGGACTAACATTTCAATGATGCTTTGAGTAAGGGGGAGCCATTTTTAAAACCAAATTCTTACTTTTATCAAAATTTTTACCTCTATTGTTATTTTTGAACTTCATGTTTTAAATTCTTTTTGATATAACAAAAAGGGGGAGAAATGGTTTGAAAAATTGAATTTTCAAATGAATAAGGGGGAGCCTTATGTGAATTAAAATTTTAATCTCTTATTCACTTTTTTAAGTTAAAGGGGGAGAATTCCAAACAATTTTTCAAGTGGTTTTATTATATCAAAAAGGGGGAGATTGTAGAACTAATATTTTGATATAATAATTGAAAAATGTTTTGGACTAATTTAAAAAGTATTTAAAACATTTCCAAAGTCCAAACAACTTGAAATAATATTTAAGGAATTTTTCATAAAGGTTTTTCATGTTTTTAAAGGCCAAATTTCACAAAACTGACCAAGTGTTTCGAAACACCTTAGGGCGTTTCGAAACAGGTGCCTCCAGTGGCCAAAACGTTTCGATACACGTATCGAAACGGGGCCAGCGTTTCGAAACAGGCTAGGCCGTTTCGATACGCCCACGTGGCACTGACCACAACGGTCATAAACCCCAACGGCTCTTTCCCAACTAACTTTTAAATGCAGGTCGTTTCGATACGGGCTAAGGGCGTTCCGATACGCGTTCCGAAACGGCAAGGGGGTGTTCCGAAACGGGTACCCTGACAGACTGCAACGGCTCTTTCTATATTGAGGGTGTTTCGAAACGGCTTCGAGCGTTTCGAAACGGGGAGCTGCAGAACTGCATTTATGGAGGGAATTAAAGGGTCCAACGACTCTATTTCAACCCCAACGGTCCTAAACGGCTATAAACTCAATTGGGAGTATAAAAGGGACCTCCAAGCATCAAGAGAAGACTAATGCTCATATTGTCAAATATCAAATGATCAAGAAATTGTCTTAGTGCCTAATTTGTCAATTCTTGTATAGACAAACACTAGTGAGCCAAAATTGTCAAATTTGCTCAAGTGTTTTAGGTTTTGGGTGAGTGCTTAATTGTGCAAACAAACACCTATTAGAGGGTTTAAGTTTGCTTTCATTTGTCTCTTTGTAAAAGAGGGTTTTGATCAAGGCTTGGGTAGAAGCTTGATTGGTTGTAAGGGTTTCCTCCTAATCCTAGAAAAGGGGACGAATCAATTAGTGGATTGATTGTGAAATCCTTAGTGGGAAGCTAAGGTAGTGGATGTAGGTGCTTGTTAGAAGGCCGAACCACTATAAATCTTTGTGTCTTTATTCTTTCTAGCTTCCTAAACCATTCCACCCAAATATCCACCTCTCCACCACTTGGTGAGCATAATTGGTTGATCGAATCGAGCCCCACACAACCCAACACACTCTTTTTCCCTTAACCGAGATTTTTCCCAATGAGTTTTCCTGATAAGTGTAAAACCAAAGAATTGATTTTGATATAACAAAGAATTTAAGGACTAAATTGAAAAAGAGAAAATAAATTTTTATGTTCTCAAAACTTCCCAAAACTTTTAAGTAAAATGGTTAAGTCAAAACCAAAAGTTATACAAATGTTTCTAAGTGTTTTCCAAGTCAAAATAGTGATTTTTGAGTCACCATTTCGAAACGACCTATAGGCGTTTCGGAACGTTTTGAAACTGTTAACATGTGTTTCAGAACTAGCCTTCCCGTTTCGATACGGGTGTATCGAAACATGATCTTATGTTTCGAAACTAATGAAGAACAACGGAACGGGTTGATCCGTTTCGATACGACATTATCAAAACGACCTCAAACGTTTCGAAACGATTTTCAAACTTGGACTCAAAAATATGATCTTTGCAATTTTATAACTGATTTTAGAAAACTGTTGAGGTGTATCAAAACGAGTTAAACACGTTTCGATACGGGTTTTGACAGTGGAAAAATGTTTCGAAACGACATCAAGCATGTTTCAAAATGGGCTCTTAGTGTATCGAAACGATCGTATCCATTTCGATACGGTCTCTTAATTACACCTCAATGGCTATTTATATTTTGGTCTATTTCGAAATAGGTACATGTGTTTTGAAATGGGTAGTTGCAGAAGTGCATTTATGGTGGGAAGATTGCATCCCAACGGCTATATTTAAGATGAGGAATCTCAAAACAACCAGCAACAACTATTGATCCTAAAAGAAACATTTCGACATCAAATCCAAGCTCAAGTGCAAAATTTCCATATCTTTGTAAAACCCCAATTGTAATTCTTTGTAATTACTATCTTTTCAGATTTAATTGGGATGAGTGCTTGTATTTTGGGCAACATTTGTATTAAGAGATACTTTGTAATTGCCTTATTCTTCTTTGTAAACCTTGTAAGAGGGTTTGGTAAATTTTGGGTAGAAAATTGACCATTTGTGTCAAGGTTTCCTCCTAAGCCTAGAAAAAGGGAAGATCAACTAGTGGAGTTGTTGGAAAATCCTTAATGGGAGCTAAGGTAGTGGATGTAGAGTTCAATTGGAACTTGAACCACTATAAGTGCCTTGTCTTCTATTTTTATTTTACCACTTCACTACCAATCACTTTAAAAATCCAATTCACCCCCTTCTTGGCTTAAATCAATTCAACGATCCACTTAACAATTAGGTTTTTAATGAGACAACATATTATACGTATCAAAGATGTGTGTGCTTATTTTCCTTCAATAAGAAAATTTCCCCCACATAGTTTTTATCTTAGTAAGATTTTAACGAGGTATGTTATCTTCATGGATATACAAAGGGGAGTGTTATGAATATTTATTTATGGTTGATATCCATGTATTAAATGTGACTTTAATGTTCTTTAAACAAGAAAACATTGATTTCAACAACGTTCTTTCTCAATGTAATGATGAACACCAAAAGTTGGTGAATAAGCTCAATGAGCCCAAAATTCTTTCAAAAATGTTGGTTTTTCAAAGCTTGAAAAATGTGAATTTTCAAAAACCAACTTTGTAAAAAAGAAAGAATTTTAACTACAAACAAAGTGGCTCCAATAGGCATTCTAGAACTAAAAGGATTAGAAGTGTATGGGTTCCTAAGGAACTTGTAAAATCTAATAAAGTTAATGCCATGTCACCTTGGATTCCTAAGGGAACCAAGCTTTTGGGAGCTAACACTCATGGACCCAAAATGATTTAGGTACCAAAAATCAAAGCTTAATCTCTTTGTTTGTAGGGGGAGCATTGCTACAAGGCCAAAACACAAAGTCAAAATTCGTGGTACCTTCATAGTCGATTCATGGAATTAAATCCAAAAAGTGGAAGAGTAGTAACATTTGGTGACAACTCCAAAGGCCACATTGAAGGTATTGGCTCCATAGGTAATCACTCTTCTATACTTTTGAAAATGTTTTGTATATCAATGGTCTAAAACATAATTTATTGACCATTAGTCAACTATGCGATAAAGGGTTTAATGTCATGTTTGATGTAAATGGATGTAGAATAATAGACATTAAATCTAACAAAAAATGCTCATTGGTCATCGCTTAGGCAATATATATATATGGTGCATCTAGATGACATCCATACATCCCATGCATGCTTAGTTGCTCAAAATGTAAATGATGCATGGTTATGGCATAGGAAACTAGAACATGCTAGCATTAGTGTTTTGGAAAAATTAGTTTCTCTTAATCTAGTTAGAGGCCTACCTAAGCTCAAGTTCTCATTAGATAAAATTTTTGATGCATGTGCTAAAGGTAAACAACATAGAGCCTCGTTTAAGTCCATTAATGACGTTTCTACAAGTAGATGTTTGCAATTGATCCATATAGATCTCTTTGGGTCAATTAGGACTACTAGATTGGGTGGAAAATCATATGCATTTGTGCTTGTTGATGATTACTCTAGATATACTTGGATTCTCTTTTTAAGCACCAAGGATGAGGCTTTAGAAAACTTCATCACATTTTCAAAAACAACCCAAAATGATCTTTAACTTAAAATTTCACATATTAGAAGTGATCATGGAACCAAATTTCAAAATATGGGTTTTGATGATTTTTGTAATGAAAATGGGATTAGCCATAATTTTTCCGCTCCTCGAACTCCTCAACAAAACGGGGTAGTTGAAAGGAAAAATAGAACTTTAGAAGAAATGACTAGGACCATGCTTTGTGAAAACAATTTAGCTAAGTATTTTTGGGTGGAAGCCACTAACACCGCTTGCTACATTATAAACCATGTAATGATTAGACCTATTTTAAAGAAAACTCCTTATGAGATTTTAAAATCTAAAAAGCCTAACATTAGCTATTTTCATCCTTTCGGTTGCAAGTGTTTTGTTTTAAACAATGGAAAAGATAATTTAGGTAAATTTGATGCAAAGATTGATGAAGCTATTTTTCTATGTTACTCTTTAAACTCTAAAGCCTACCGTGTGTTTAACAAAAGAACTTTAGTTGTAGAGGAATCTATTCATGTGGTTTTCGATGATAACCTCCTTCCGAGGAAGGATTCTTGTGATGATGATGATGTAGGGATCATTGAAGCCATTGATGGTGGAGAATCATCAAAGGTGAATGAGATTCCAGCCAAAGAGGAAGAAGCACAAGAACCGCCTCTAGAAGCATTGCAAGACATGTCTCTTGAGGAAAAGGAAGTGAGCTACCCAAGGGAGTACAACAATGTCAAGGGTGGTGAGATCTTGGGTGATCCATCCAAGGGGGTAACTACTCGTTCTTCTCTTAAAATGCTTAATAATGTTGCTTTTATCTCATGCATTGAGCCTAAGAATGTTAAAGAAGCATTAAAAGATGACTTTTGGATTATGGCCATGCAAGATGAGTTAAACCAGTTTGAGAGAAGTAAAGTGTGCACATTAGTTGATACGCCTAGAAACAAATCTACTATAGGAACTAAATAGGTATTTAGAAACAAACTAGATGAGAGTGGTAACATAGTGAGAAACAAGGCTAGGCTTGTTGCTCAAGGTTACACTCAAGAAGAGGGAATTGATTTTGATGAAACCTATGCACCTGTAGCTAGAATGGAAGCAATTAGGACGTTACTTGCATTTGCATGTTATCATGATTTCAAGCTTTTTTCAAATGGATGTCAAAAGTGCATTTTTAAATGGGTTTATAAATGAAGAAGTGTGTGTGGAACAACCATCGGGTTTTGAAGATCCTATTTTTCCAAACCATGTTTTCAAATTATCAAAAGCTTTATATGGTTTAAAACAAGCTCCTAGAGCTTGGTATGAAAGATTATCAAGTTTTCTAGTTGGAAAAGGTTTTGAAAAAGGAAATGTGGACACGACACTATTTATTAAAAACAATGGCAAAGATATCTTAGTAGTTCAAATTTATGTTGATGATATTATATTTGGTTCTACTAATGAGTTGCTTTGTCAAGATTTTTCTAAGTTGATGCAAGGTGAATTTGAAATAAGCATAATGGGGGAGCTCTCATTTTTCTTGGGACTCCAAATCAAACAAATGAAGGATGACATCTTCATCAATCAAGCTAAGTACATCAAAGATATGCTCAAGAAGTTTGGCTTGGAGCAAGCAAAACCTTAAGCTACACCAATGAACTCATCTACAAAGCTTGACAAAGATGAAGGAGGTAAGTGTGTTGACTCTAAGCTTTATCACTCTATGATTGGATCTTTGCTTTACCTTACCACAAGTAGACCGGATATATTGTTTAGTGTTTGGTTGTGTGCTAGGTTCCAAGCTAGTCCTAGAGAGTCTCACCTTATAGTCGTTAAAAGGATCTTTAGGTACCTTAGAGATACTCCTTGTTTAGGTTTTTGGTATCTTAAAGACTCAACCTTTAACCTTCATGTTTAGTGTTTGGTTGTATGTTAGGTTCCAAGCTAGTCCTAAAGAGTCTCACCTTATAGCCGTTAAAAGGATCTTTAGGTACCTTAGAGATACTCCTTGTTTAGGTCTTTGGTATCTTAAAGACTCAACCTTTAACCTTCATGCTTATTCGGATACGGATTACTTGGTTTGTAAGATAGATAGGAAAAGTACTTCCGACACTTGCCAATTCCTAGGTAGTATGCTCATATCTTGGTTCTCTAAGAAACAAAATAGTGTAGCTTTATCTACCACCGAAGCCGAGTACATATCCTTAGGGAGTTGTTGTGCTCAAGTCCTTTGGATGAAACAACAACTCTTAGACTATGAAATTAAGGTAGACACTATACCCTTTAGGTGTGATAACACTAGTGCCATATGTCTTACCAAAAAATCCCATCCAACACTCTAGAACCAAACACATAGAAATAAGGCATCGTTTCATTAGAGATCATGTCCTTAAAGAAGATGTTGTTTTAGAGTATGTAGACACCTTAAATCAATTAGCGGACATCTTTACCAAACCTCTAGATAAAGAGCGTTTTTGGTCCCTTAGGAGAGAGTTAGGTCTAACTAGCCTATCTTGACCTTTTAGGACCTTTTGTGCTTAAAATTGCTTGAATTCTTGTTAAATTCAATGCTTATGTGTTTTTGATCTTAATTTCATCCTTGCTTATAGTTAGGGGGACTATGTTTATGTTTTGATATGTTAAACTTGCTCATACATATCATCATGCATCTAGGATCAATTAAAATTCAATTTTTCTGCAATTTAGAGCATCATCTGCACTTCCAGGGCAACTGGCATCGAAACGGGTCACCCTATTACGATATGGGCAGCCTTTAAAGAACACCTATAGACCAAGGTGTTTCAAAACGCCCCAAAGGGTTTTGAAACGTTTTGGTTCTGCCAAAACATGTATCGAAACGGCCCCTATGCGTTTCGATACAGGAAATATCTTGGGCTTCGATACAGTCAAACCTGTATCAAAATGGTCTGCATGTTTCAAAACGTTCATAGACGTTTCGGTATGCCTGTTTCAAAATGATTTCTCCTGCTTCGAAATGTGTATCCGGAAAAGCCTATTTTAAAGGGTTTTAAATGCTCAAATACTCTTTTAATCAAACTTGAAAACTCTATAAAAACCCTCCGAATCTCCTTGTTTTTCATCAAAACTTGAGGGATTTTACTCTTAAATGAAAATCTAAGCAAGCTTCATCAATTTGGTGCAATTTCATCCACCAATTCTTCCAAAATCCCATATTTGAGGTATTTTCTATCTTTTTCTTTTGATTTCGTTCGAATCTTATGTTAGAAAATTATATTTTTGTATAGAATACATGTTTTATATTATGGGTTTTCAAAATCTTGTAAACTTTTTTCAAAATCTAATTTTTTTTATTTGAATATATTTTATTTTATTCGTATTTTTTTACACGGGTTTTCAAATTTGTTTTTCATCACAATTCTTTTTAATATATGTATATAATTTCAAAGTGTTTTTAAAACCTTAATAGGATTTTTTATTGGATCGAATTAGGATATAAATGCATACACTTAAATTTTTTTCTTGCTTCGTTTTTAGGTGTTTTTAAATGGAATCTAAGAAACGAAAAACTGAAGGGGGTGAAGGTTCGAACCAAGACGACATGCGTCCAAACCTTACCCTTATATATTCCAAGAGTCTTATGAATCAAGATGCTAAGAAACGTTTTAAACTCTTTCAAGATGTCGTTGTTCGAAGAGAGCGAGTTGTGGATATGACTTTCCTCGATTCCGAACGTTTTCTCTTCCGATACCTACCTCTCTTGACACAATGGAGTTTCCTAAGCTTCTTGAGCATTCCCAACATCGTTTACAAAAATATGGTTTTGCTCTTTTACTCCAATGTCGCTCTTATCGACAACGAGGATCGTTCCGAAGTCATAGCCATTGAGTCTTACCTATTGGGCAAGAAGGTTCGTATTGATCCATCCACCCTAGTGAACTTTCTTGGGCTAAAAGATGAGGGAATTGAGGATGAAAATCACTTTGGATCTCATACCGGATCGATTCTTACCTTGGATGCCCATGACCGTTTCTTGCACTTGATTATCTCATGATTCATTCGCCTATCCGGAGGTAAATTTGCCCACATCTGCCAAGTAGATAATTTTTGGCTCGAGTGTTTTCTTCAAGCACAACAACCGAATTTGGTGAAGATCATGTTTGCCAAGATGGTCCATCAAGTAAGGATTCGTCAAACCGAACCCCTTACTTCCTTCACATATGGGATAGTGTTGAGCTACATCTTTGTTCGCATTAGTCTTGATTGCTCATATGATTTTCTGGAACCACAAAAGCAAAAGCTTGGTGAATCTTCTCTTGTGAGATCCAGATTTCGTTACACCCTTGGTGAATGTGTTCGTGTTGATAGAAGAGCACAAACACCTCATGTTGAGCCTTAACCTCAAGCTCTGGCTCCCGTTGTGGCCCCCATCAATGATGCTCTTATGGCCTTCCTCACCGAGCGGTTCAACACGATAGATACAAACATGGCTTCAGGATTTGGTGCTATCAACACTCGTTTACAATCCTTGGAAGATCATGTTCTTGGGAACAAGAATCGTCTTACCGCTCTTGAAAACCAACAATCATCCATGGATCTCTCATTCTCCAACTTCTATGGTGATTGGAGGCGATTTCTTGGATGACATTGGAGACGATGATGGTGATGAGGCACCCTAGGCTTTTTGCATATCATCTTATTATGTCATGTTAGGATTAAGTTTGCACCTATCTATGTTTTTTGTTTTTAAGACCTATGCTTTGTTTTTCTTGTTTTAAGATTGAGCTTGTGATTATGTTTTGATGTTGTTTCATGAACTTAATTCTTTTAATAATAATATGTTGTTTGGTTTATGCTTTATGTCTCTTTTATTCTCATATTAGCCTTGATTATATATTTTGATCTAACAAAAAGGGGGAGGAGTAATTCCTAAGAGCCTAAATTGTTTTTAAGTTGGTTTTGAGTTTCAAGTGCTTTAATTTTAAGCTTTTCAAAACTTTAAAACCTATCTTAAATTGAGGGGGAGTTAAAAGCTTTTCAAAGAGTTCAAAACACTTAAAAATTTATACTTGGTTTTGTTATATAAAAAGGGGGAGATTGTAAAACCAAAGAATTGATTTTGATATAACAAAGAATTTAAGGACTAAATTGAAAAAAAGAAAATAAATTTTTAAGTCCTCAAAAACTTCCCAAAGCTTTTAAGTAAAATGGTTAAGTCAAAACCAAAGGATATACAAATGTTTCTAAGTGTTTTCCAAGTCAAAACAATGATTTTCGAGTCACCATTTTGAAACGACCTATATGCATTTCGGAACGTTTTGAAACTGTTAACATGTGTTTCGAAACTAGCCTTCCCATTTCGATACGAGTGTATCGAAACATGACCTTATGTTTCGAAACGGATGAAGAACAACGGAACGGGTTGATCTGTTTCGATACGACAGTATCAACACGACATTAAACGTTTCAAAACGATTTTCAAACTTGGATTCAAAAATATGACCGTTGCAATTTTATAACTGATTTTCAGAAAACGGTTGAGGTGTATCGAAACGAGTTAAGCACGTTTCGATACGGGTTTTGACAATGGAAAAATGTTTCGAAATGACATCAAGCACGTTTCGAAACGAGCTCTTAGTGTATCGAAACGATCGTATCTGTTTCGATACGGTCTCTTAATTACACCTCAAGGACTATTTCTATTTTGGTCTATTTAGAAATAGGTACATGTGTTTCGAAATGGGTAGTTGCAAAAGTGCATTTATGGTGGGAAGATTGCATCCCAATGGCTATATTTAAGATGACAACAACCCCAACAGCTAGAATTGAATGAGAAGGTATAAAAGGGAGTCTCAAAACAACCATCAACAACTATTGATCCTAAAAGAAACATTCCAACATCAAATCCAAGCTCAAGTGCAAAATTTCCATACCTTAGTAAAACCCCAATTGTAATTCCTTGTAATTCCCATCTTTTCAGATTCAATTGGGTTGAGTGCTTGTATTTTAGGCAACATTTGTATTGAGAGATACTTTGTAAGTTCTTTATTCTTATTTGTAAACCTTGTGAGAGGGTTTGGTCAATTTTGGGTAGAAAATTGACCACTTGTGTAAAGGTTTCCTCCTAAGCCTAGAAAAGGCGAAGATCAACTAGTGGAGTTGTTGGAAAATCCTTAGTGGGAGCTAAGGTAGTGGATGTAGAGTTCAATTGGAACTTGAACCACTATAAGTGCCTTGTCTTCTATTTTTATTTTACCACTTCACTATCAATTGCTTTAAAAATCCAATTCATTCCCCTATTGGCTTAAATCGATTCAACGATCCACTCAACAGTAAGGTTTTTAATGAGACAACATGTTATGCGTATCAAAGATGTGTGTACTATTTTTCCTTCAATAAGAAAATTTTCTCCACAGAGTTTTTATCTTAGTAAGGTTTTAACGATGTATGCTATCTTCATGGATATCCAAAGTGGAGTGTTATGAATATTTATTTATGGTGGATATCCATGTATTATATTTGACTTTAATGTACTTTATTATTAGAGTTTAATGCCCATTGAGATAAATATAGGTATTAGAGAAAGCATTGTATACAACCCCATATCGAGATAAATGAACAAAATTTTTATGTTTTTTCTTGTTCATCTCTCTTGTTCTTCTTTATTTTGTTCACAACAATGTGTGTTTTTTCTTTTTCTTAAAGATAAATGAACAAAAATTATATGTTTTTGTGTTACTTTTTATGTTCCAACACTAAAAAAAATTAAATCCTACCATCTAATTATGATTTCTAAACCTTAAATCTAAAAATTAAACCTTAAACTTCAACCCTAAATCCTAAAATTTATTTTTAGTATTAAATATAGATAGAAACACCAAAAAAAGATTTCTATTCATGGGTAAACAACCCTTTCTTTTAAGATTGTTATTACTATTATCAAAATATTAATAGTTTTAAAGTAATTAAAATTTTATAGCTTAATGGCATCGTTGGCCCCTAAAGTATGCACTTTACACTGAGTTGCTCCTTAAAGAATTTTTTGGGATGTTTTGCCCCCTAAATTTTAAACCGTGAACTTCGTTGCCCTTTTTTTCTTCAATGTCCGTTAGGGAAATAAAATTCAGCCAATCATATTGCACTACATGGCACTTTTATAATTTGCATGGTAATTCTTTTAGGTTTTATTTTTATTCAGTTTAGTCCCTATATTTTTTTTAATTAAATCTAAAATTGACCATCACTCCGGCCGCAATTGGCCGGCGTCAAAGGCAGCCATTAAAGCCCTAATTTCACCAGAAGGCTCGTCTTGTCACCCCAAACTTAGATCTGGTGGCGGTCTCGTCGAAAAGTGCCTTAGACTCCACAAATTTGGACCAAAACTCAGCAGTTTTGACTTGCCGATCTCTCAGTCTGACCGTTGGATCACAAAGATTTTTCATTATGTTGCTCGCTCGGGCGCTACGCTTCTCCCCACCGTTTAGATTCACAAAATGAATTTTCTGTCACCAGGGAAGCTCGTCGGCCGAATGTAAAGCTTCCATATTTCCTCCTCAATCCCCTAAGTGAAATAAACAACAATCGTCAAGCGTACAGAAACCATAATTGTTATAAGGCAGCACCATTTACAGTAGATGTAAAGCAGCAAGGAATGATCTCCGAGATGCAAAGATGGACTAGCTTTGATGAAATCTCAAATTTACAACAACATAGAAGAGGAATGATTGGAGTGAATGTTGTGGGGGTGATCCTACTCAAATCTTTATGTTTTGTTTGCAATTTTTGTTGTTTAATTTGGATATAAGGCTTTTCATTTACTATAACGCCCCGATTTCGGGCTTAGATGTTTTGGCGAGTCGGGTTGAACCGGTGACAGTTGTTCGAACCGTTTAAAAGGTGGTTTAGGGAGATTAGAGTTCGGGATAGGATAAAAATGTGATAAAATTTTCTAAAATCCTCTAAAATGGTGTTTAAGAGGTTTGTCAAATCAATTTTACAAAACGAGCTTTCAAAAGTATACATTTTGGGTAGTGACCAAAATGTAAAGATTTAAAAGTTGAAAAAATGCTTTTTCAATAAGAGTCAAAATCTTAAAATCTTTAGGGAGCTACTTGGAAATTATATTTTTCCCTAATTTGGCATGTGTTTTTAATACTATTAAAACTAAAAGGCTTTTTAATTTGGTTAATTAAATAAAGTAGTTGGACGGTTAATGAAAATTTTCACGAGCTTTTATTTTCTCACTTTTGCTTCAGCCAAACACCCTTCTTTTCTCTCAATTTTCCAGAAATCTTTTGCTCTCAAATTCTCTTTTTGATTCCTATCATTTCTCCATTGATTTCTTTCATTTTCCTTCAAGTTTCTTCAAGCAAAACTTGCCAAATTAGAGGAGAAGCAAGGATTGGAGGTAATTTTCGTGCTATCCCTCTAATCTAAGTTCTTTAATGAAATTCTAAAGATAATTGACTCTTTAAGACTGTTTTTGATTGGGGTTTTATCGTTAGATTGATAAAATCTTGAAATCTTGATGAAAAATTGGTTTAAAAGGTGATTTGCGGACTTTTATTGATTTGGCTGATTTGAGATTGTTTCTAAATGAGTTTTGAAAGGTTTTTGATGTTGAAGTGGAGTCTTAATCATATAGATCCCGAAATCCTTGAGATCTTTAGTTTTTGAAGTGTTTTGGGGTGAGTTTTTGAGGTGTTCTTGGGGAATTCGAGTTGCTGGAGGTATAAGGTTGGTTTTAGGTTGTTTTTGGATGTTGATTAATGCTTAGAATGTATTGGATAAGTTGGGTAATGGCTGGGCTGAGGTTTAAGGTCAATCGATTGATTCGGTTGTTTCGAATGGGTGTTTTGTTGCTTTGGAGCAGGGCTGCGGGATTTCTTGTGTGTGCTGGGGTTTTGGATGCATTTTAATGCATTGAATCTCTGTTTTGATGAGTTGAAAACTGAGGATATTAATCCGAAAGCAAACGAGGTGTTTTTGGAGGCTTCAGAAGGTCGTTAGTTGTGTTGGCAAGCGTGGTTCCGCAAGTCGGTGAGTGGAATTTGGTTTTCCAGCGTGAAAACATTTTAGAAAAAGGTTTTGGGAACTTAATAAGAGCTTGAAACGCTTTATTAAGTTTGGAAGTAAGTAAATCGAAATTTCTCCCTCGGTTGTGCTAGTTATGAGCCTTTGGTTGCACTTGATTTTAAATGCATTTACCTACTATTTAAAAACATGTTTTTGAGGATATGAATTGTGTATGATGATGCCATGTGGTTTAAGGATGCACTAGGTAAGTGGTCCTTGTATGCATGTGTTGATGCATGAGGTTTTAAGCATGGTTTAATGCTTGTTGATGACTTATCATGTCACATCCCAAAAACCGGTCTAGTCGGAATAAGGTTCTGATGACCGATTATTTTATATCGGTTTTATAAGTTATTCGATCTTATTAGAATATTCGGGTCAATTTATAAATTCGGTTCAAGTTCAGCAATCAAATATTTTTGTTTCGATTATAAGTTGGTTTGATCTTGTTTCTAAATATAAATAATAGGTATTCGTATTGATTTATTATTATTATTATTATTTTATTATATAAAAAAAGAGAGGAAAATGCCGTATCAATTCCTTCAATTTGAAGGAATTCCTAAATGTGAGCCACGTCTAAGGCCACTCGGCCAAACCACAATTTGGTGGCATTTTGCCACACACGTGGCAACCAAGGGCCATGCCCTTTGAATATGGAGAAGCAAATGGGGGGAGGGTAACCGGCTATAAATAGCCATTGATGGGAGGGGAAATAGTGTGCATTCGGGAGAAAGAATTAGAGGAAAAATAAGAATATAGTAAGGAAAAATTATGTGAGAAATAAATATACGATCCAGTATTAGATTGGCGGTTCGACATTTTTGATATAGTAATATCGAATCTCTGCCGACGTCGGGGTAAGCTCAAATCCTTAGTTGGTCAAAGTTTTGGTATCGAATTTAATTAGTATCTCCG
Source organism: Hibiscus tridactylites (assembly GCA_958450335.1). Classification (NCBI taxonomy): domain Eukaryota; kingdom Viridiplantae; phylum Streptophyta; class Magnoliopsida; order Malvales; family Malvaceae; genus Hibiscus; species Hibiscus tridactylites. Next base: position 56,129,724 of record OY288267.1, on the reverse strand, counting down.
TATTTATTCGATATTGTCTTATTGATTTTAATTAGTTCTTATTAACTATCGTAGTACACGAGGTCGATTCGGAACAACTGTCAAGTCCAAGAAATCATCGGTCTGTCAAGGTGAGTGTAGTCGTGTCAGGGGTAGGCTCGGTGCTGCCCCGTTGCATTAATTATGAATTTATCTGCATCTGGTAAGTACCCTACATTATTTGGATATGCTATGATATGTTGTCTGTGTACATATATGAAAATAATATATTACTTGACATGGAGCTACGGCTCATTTGATAATTGGTATGATATGAAAGTTATGGGTATATGTGAATTTGTGTATGTATGGACATTGGATACAATTGGCATGCCATAGGATTATTCGAGCTCACCATGTAAGGGAGGACTACGGTCCAGGGCTACGGCCTATATGTGGGAGATAAAAGGATGGCAGTGTAAGGGATACATGGAGCTACGGCTCAGGGCTACGGCTCATTTATGATTCATGATATGGTGTACAGGGAATCCGCGTATCCAATGGTACCAATATAATATGTGTTTGATACGTTATGCCATGTTATGGTCATGATATGATATTATGCTTTGTTGTGAATATGAAGTATGCCATGTTAGTGCATAATTAGCATTATGATCATTTTTGAAAGTATGCAGCATTACATAACATGCTCATTCATTGTTATTGGCTACCTCACTTAGACTATGTAAGTCTAATGCATTCATTTGCATAACATTTCAGGCTAACAAAGTGTTCAGTCCGAGATCGGAACAGTTAAAGGATCGGCAAGTCACCTCAAGTAAAGAGTAATGTGTTTTGTCCTTATGACTCCTAGTATGGTGGCAAAGTAGTTAAAGTAATTATACTAGTCTTGTGCCCCTACTATTGTGTATACGTTACCTATGTTTTGTATAAATTTTTAAGTGTTTAAGATACTTTGTTAGTTCGAATAAAAATAGTTTTAGACAAATTATGAAAGGGTCACTAAAATATTGTATCGCCTAATCGGATAGGTAAACGACCTTGGTTGATAACGAATCTTTGCAAGCTAATAATTAGTAAGCTTAATTACAGTTTAATAATATGAATTTCGGCTAAGGACCTATAGTTGGTAAAATTTATGTTTTAGTCCTTAAACTTGTAAAAGTTATAAATTGGTCCTAATTGAATACACATTGTTCGTATTAGAATAATTAGATTTGTTTTATTGTTTAATAACTTTTGAGTTAGTAATAAAAATTGACATATTTGGCACTAAAATATTGGTTTAAAAAGTTTAAGATTTATGTCTCCGATCTCCGTTTTGTTTCGGTAACGCTCTCCGACCCGGTTCTCTACCAGGCCGGGAAGGGGGTGTTACATATCATGAATGCTTTGTAAAAACAATGAGTTATGCATGTGTTATGGTCTATATTGGCAAGTGATGTGGTTTAAAATGTTTTATAAATGAAATCGGATATAGTTAGCCGGCTGTAGGATTAAGTGCACTATAAACAAGTCGCCTTGGATGTTGATGAGTTGTGATTGTACCAAATACTCCATCCAAGTACCCTAACGATTGAGGATTGTTTAAGGTTGCAACGGTTGAGGGTAACTCCCGGGTGCACCTTGTGTTTTGTCCCATCTCTCGTTAGTGGATTATACACCTACCGATGAGTGGTGTTGAGGGGTTGTGATTGTACCGAGTACTCCACCACGGGTGTCACAACGATGGAGGGTCGCTCTCGTGTGTGAACCTTAAGATGCCGGTAGGGAGTATGAAGGGTGTGGGACAACCCCTGGAAATCCATGTATCCGATACTTTGTTTTTTGAGATTGATGTTATCACTTGTGAGCCAATATGATGAATTTGTATAATGTGGAAACTATTGCTAATGTATGGTTTGAAAGACGCATGTTTTGATTTAAGCTTAGCATAATGGTATTTATGCTTGAAACGCTTGGTAAGTGAGTAGCAATGGTTTAATTGCTGGTTCTGATTTGGATCAAGTTGCTTGATGTTTAAATCGGTGAGTTTGATGAAAAAGTGCATGATTTTTCAAGAAAGGCATGTTGGTTTTGAAAAGAGTGAAAAACGGTTTTGTGCATTGATGATGTTTGTGGTTTTGAGCAACCCTCACTAAGCTTGTATGCTTATGCTCTCTTTGTTTCATCAATGCAGATAATTAGACTTTTGGAGGCATCATCTTCAAGGGAATCTTACCAAGACACTTTTTAAAAGTATGTTGCATACTTGTACTAGTGTAATAAGGGCAATGGGGGTGTTCGATGCATTGAACGTTATTGATTTGTTGATTTCTGGTTTTGAGAAAGTTTATGATGCATATTTGGATTTGTAAATGGCCATTGAGTATTGGTTTATGCCTGCGATTAGTTTTTAGCCTTGTTGTGCTTTTGACATCTAGGAAGCATGCCTTTAGTGTCATAGTTTGTGGGAATGATACCTTGATGATGCTTGTGCTTCGTATATGTGATCTTTGATGTGTATACAAGTTGTATGTATGTTGAGGCATGTGTCGGGGTGGTTCCGAAGGGTAAAAACCGATTAAAACCAGCTTTTGGGAAGTTGCAGGTCCAGACGTTTCGGAACGCCCTTACCTGTTTCGGAACAGTGGCCTGTAATGGCCTTGATGTTTCGGAACGATGAGGCACGTTTCAGAGCATTTTGCCTCTATGAACTTTTGTACCGGAACCTGTTTGGAGGGGTTTCGGAACGGTCCCGCGTTTCGGAACGGGCATTTATGTTCCGAAACGGTTGTATCGAAACGGGGCTTCCAATTTCGAAACACCATACCGTTGGATGCATATTTTGAATTGTTTTGAGTTTCTGTTTCTTACATTTTAGCCCATGTATGTCTTGTATGCAATTCGATGAATTCTAAATGTCATGTTGAGCGGAATTTTCACCAATAAGCATGTAACGAACTTAATTAAAGGTTGATATCTTGAATTTGACAAAAGTCCTTAAAATTTTCCAAATTTACAAAAATGGTCTCCAAACATTAATCGGCTTTAATTAATGGGCGAACATGTTGATTTTTTATCCGCTGCTTGTGTACAAACACGTAGGAACCTAAGATGCATCTAGACAAGATAAAAAGAAAAAAAAGGTCGTTTATTGAGGTGAACTTTCCCGGTTTACTTCAATATTCCACGTGTGATTCGTTCGGTTCGGTCTATCGGCCAGGCTGGGTCGAGGGGGTCACATTTACCGACCCATTTTTTTATAAAAATCAAGGATTAAACTGAATAAAAAGTAAATTTGAGAGATTTAAGATTTAAATTACCGTTACTATTAGTCATTCATATTTTTTTTTATTAAAAGTGACACGCGGCATATACCGATTGATCAACGGTTTTTTTAAACGACATTTAACAGAAAAGCCATATTGAATTATGATTTTTAGTTCACGGGACAAAATGTCTCAAAAAATTCTTTAGGGACCAACTTGGTGTGAAGTGCATGCTTTAGGGGGCAATGATGCCATTAAGCCAAATTTTATTGCTAAATTGGTAAAAAAATAATTTAAATTTGAATATAATTTTATTAATATTCTTATAGCATTCATCTCACATTTTAGAGTAGAGAAGTTGGGTCTGTGACACTTGATAGGAAAGAAAGCCAATTATGTTGGCATAATATTCTACTGCTTATTGAGGAGGAAAGGCGTGGAGTAATGCCTAAAAAACCAAACAAAAAGGCCTCGTTGTTGATGACTATAAGGGGGCGTTTGGTTCGCGAAAAAGATCATTACCAGGGGGAATAATCTTTTCCGGAATCACATACCCACGTTTGGTTCAAGAGCATTCCCTCACAAGGGTAATGAAATATTCCTAACAGTAGCTATTTTTGAGTCTTTTCCAGGAATGTCATTCCCTCCCTTTTCTTAGGTATTAGACAATTCCCTCCCCTTTAGACAAGAATACCCCTAAAAAATATAGTTATTTTAAAATGATATTTTCTTTTTGTATATAATTACACAAGTATAAATCTATTTTATTTTTTAGTGGTTTAGGGTTTTAATACTTATTATAAAATAATATGACGAATATAAAATAAAAATATATCAAAATTTTATTTTATTTCGATATTTTATATATGTGTTTGATTCAAATTTTATTATTGATATGTGTTTTATTACATTTATTATTTAGATCAATTTTCATAAAAATGTTTTCATATTATAATTTTTTATATTTTTTTATATTTTCTATGAACTTTTATGTAAATATTTTAACTTTAATCTTAAATTTTCAGTTGGTTAAAAAAGAAAAATATATTTCAAAGACAATTTGGTAAAACATGCATTTTTCTATATTATATTCCTTTAACCAAACAATGTAACTGCCAAACAAATCAAACAAGGTAATACAATATTTCGGGTAATATGTTAAGTAATGTGACATTCCGGTAATCTCATTCCTAAAGGTAATCTTACATTCCGTGAACCAAACGACCCTAACAGTATAAATAATAGATGACAAATTAGCATACCCACAAGTAGGAACAGAGGGATCTAACAAGATTGTTCACATATACATTATAAAGAGTAATTTCTTGGGCAATATTTAGTCACCCAAGAAATTAAATTAGGAATACTAGTACTAGCCAACTAAGTATATTATAACATGTATATAATCATAACAACTTCCAGGGACCTTTCAAAATTTAAATGCACCCTTCAAAAATTTAACATAACAATGTCAAACGCATACCCGTTTCTAACAATCACCCGAGTCCGAGTAACATAGAAGATGCATATATAAAGAGCACAGTATTATCATTAAAATATGGGACTGGAAGAAAAGACCAAGACAAATCCAAGAAGAAAGTCATTTGGGAACAGCAGAGTTGAAATGATCATAAAATGGTCCTTTAGCTCACTCCTTTTCTTTGGACTTGCAATAAACCTCAGGTTTGGACTAAGCATCTAGTCAACCAAGAAAATTAAATAAAAAGAAAAGAGCAACAAGAAACATTTTCACCTAGAGCTGCTATTCTTCTGCTTGGCTTTCTCGATAAGCGGTTTCAATTGCTTCTTTTCAGCAAGAATTTTAAGGAAGTTGAACAAGAAGGGTATGTAGTTGTGTTTCCTTCGAATATTTTCGGTTCTCCACTTCTTGAACTTCTCCTCCTCCATCAAAATTTTCTCAGTGGCACCTTCAATCCCTGAATTCACTTCTGAGAGTTGTTTGTTTAGTGCTTCAAAACTGGCTTTGTCTGTCGGTCTTTCAGACTGTATGGTAGCCAGCTGCTGCAAGATGCGTTCCCTCTTCTTTTGGAGTTCCTTAAGTTCAGCAGTGTACATCTCTTTCCTGTTCTTGATAACTGCCAAGAGGTTGAATCTGATTTCACTTTGGGAATATCTCTCTATCCGTTCTTGGATTACTGGTTGCACCAACTTCAACCATTCCATGTCACCTGGACCAGTAGGGCACTGACCAAGGCTAATGGGCCCCTCCTTCAGTCCATCGAGTTCATAGAGTACTCCATCAACTGGTATGTAGCTTATGAAATGGTAGACATCGTCATCTTTCCCAGCAGCCTTCTGCTCGTCTGGAACAAAAGGCTCAGGCCTTGCAAAACTATTATGGGCTGTACGTATGGCTTCACTGTTATTTATAGCTAGACCCTTGAGCTCTGGAGGAAAGTTTTTTGTGAATTCTTTCAACTTTGATAGTTCTGGGCCAATGTCAATATCAGGGCAGTTCATGAGAATAGACAATATAGCTTGTGTAGCACATGCATTATTGATGACCTACAAAAATGTATAAAAAGAAGTTCAGAAGATGTTTACAAATATATCCAACTCCAGATATTAGTGATTTAGATTGAAACCAACCTGGCTAGCAAAGAACAAATTAGGGTTTGGGTCCTTGATTACAAGTCTTTCATCCTTCTCTCCCGGGCGCCATTTGAAAAGGAAAATCAACCCATACACAGGCCTATTATAGAAAGGGCAATTACAAAGGAAGAAATTCAAATGTTGAAATGTGAAATGGCCAGTACCAAGCAAGAACTGACCTGAGATTGTTCAGAGAATCGAGATCCAATGAATACAACTCCTCTACCTGGTAAGACATAATTCATCATGACAGAATAAAGCATGCAATGAAACACAAACTATGATAGTATATTATACATACAAGCAATTCAACCATAAAAAAGAATATGCACATATATGCACCCACCGAGACACTTCCTCAAGGATAGAATTCGAGCTGTACACAGGATTTAACATAAGGGCCAAAGGACAACCAAATAGTAGAGTGGGTAGGGATTGTACTGGCTACAAAATTATTCAACACCAACCTAACCTGATCCATTAAGTAGGGTCTAATTAAACAGGTTCATATAGCGGCTTTAAGGTGTGCTAATGATTCATCAATGTCCCATTCGACAGATGCATTCCTTTAGGAAACCAAAAGCTAGGATCATGGCTTCTGTATTGTCAAAGAAGTCCTTTTGATTCAAGGAATACATCCTTGGTGGCTACTACGACATTAAAGTACAATTGCTTAGCTTATCATCAAAGAATTTGGTTTTCTGTTTGCTGGAAAGGGCATTAGCTGTATGGTCCATCGGACCGTCTGGGTTTGGGTTTAGTTAAAATGTGAAGGCTTTAAAAGGAGCTCATTTTACTTTAATACATTCCGAAGTTTATAGATTTTAAGAATCCTAATCCATTGGGATAAGAAACAGTAAAATGGGAGCCTATTTGTATTTCTCAGTGTTGCCAGAATTCATACAGATGATTTCACATAAAATGTTGAAGTTATTAAGCAGTTCTACAAGAACTAATTCACTGACTTTTCATTCATCCTACTTCTCGTCTCTTCCAACAGTAATTAACAGAGTTTCTGCTGAACAAAGAACAACTTGACACAAGTTTAAGGGGTATTGTTATAGGAACCCTTAAGCTTTTCACCCATACGTAATTGACATAGTTCCAAGGATACAAGTGTATGCATAAAACCATCAACATACCTTCCAATTGCATGCCTACCATAAAAATGACATTGACATGACTTATATAGGTAAGTACATAACACATTCAAGGTAATTAACCTAGAAACTGATATATTCGGTTTTGTTAAAAGAACTTTGACAGTGTCAGTATATATGCATCTAAAATAACAATCAAAAGATACTATAAGTGTAAGAATACACATAGTAATCCTAATTTGTAGGAGTTAATTTATTAGTTTAATTGTTGTAGTAGTACTCTAAGTCTTTTAGATGGAGTAGGAAGACTAAATCTAGGACTCCTTATCTAACTTAAAGTCCTAGCCTATATAAGGCTGTAAGTATCTTTGTATTGAATCATAGATTTCGATCATCTAACAAAAGAGCTTTCAGTTTATCTTCATGGTATCAGCCTAAATTCGATCCAATCGATTTTTTTTCTTTCTCTAATGGCAAATTCCGGTTCAAAGTGACGTGCGCTCTTTATCCTCTACATCTGCTTCCTCGACGGCAGATTTGTTGGAACCTTCTGGTTCGACTTCTTTGTGGCATAGGTTCACAGGCACAAATTATGTTCAATGGTCCCAGTTCGTTAAACTCTAGGATATGTCACTGGGAAAACTTCAAAACCTACTACAACTGATGAAGGTCTGGAAAAGTGGATCCAAGAGAATGGTCGGATCATGTCTTGGCTCATCAATACCATGGTCCCTGAAGTTGGTTCTCAGTTTCTTCTCTATGAGACTGCCAAGGAGATTTGGAATGCTGCTCAGGATACTTACTCCAGCACAAACAACAACTCAGAGTTGTTTGGGATCGAAAGCACTGCTGCTGCACTAAAACATGATGGGATGACTGCTACTCAATACCACACAACTCTCACCAATTTGTGGCAGCAAATTGACATGTATGAAGCCCATGAATGGGAGACCCCAACTGATGCTGCACTATTTCGAAAGATTAATGAACAAAGAAGAATTTTCCAGTTCCTCAATGGCTTAAATAGGGATTTTGATCCAGTCAAATCCAGGATCCTTGGCCTTAATCCCCTTCCTTCATTGAGAGAGGTCTTTTCTGAGGTTCGAAGAGAGGAAAGCCGCCGCCTCTACATGATTCCAGAAGCTCTTGTTCCTGACAGCTCTGCCATGGTGACACAATCTACTTCCACCCTTAGAACAAAAAAGGGACGAGCTACATGTAACTACTGCAAAAAAACAAGGCCATTTAAAGGAAAATTGCTGGAAATTACATGGGAAGCCCTCTGACTGGAAGCCTGACAATAATAAAAACAAATCTGCCTCCTCTGATGATGGTCAAACTACTACTACTTTAGGTGGTTTTACTAAACAACAAACGGCTCAGTTACAAAAAATGTTTAGTAAACTAACTGGCAATATTGAAGGTAATTTGGCCAGTACAGAACCTGAAGGTATGGATTACAATCCCTCCCCTACTGCTTTTCTTTCAACTTAAAATATATCTACTTGGATTATTGATTCTGGAGCCACTGACCATATGACTGGTAATAAGGAATTGTTTTTTGATCTCCATACCTCTTCCTTTAAAAACTCCATTAAGATAGCCGGTGGGTCTCACTATAAAATCCAAGGAAAAGGTTCTGTCTTTCTTACTCAAGATTTACTTTTGAAAGATGTGTTATTTGTGCCTGATCTAAAGTGCAACTTATAGTCAGTGAGTAAATTATCCAAGGATTTTAACAGTGTCCTAAAATTTAAGGGTTCTGATTGTGTTTTACAGGAACTGGACAGGAAGAAGACGATTAGCAGTGCTAGCTTGTAGAATAGTTTATATGTCTTCTCTAGTATTCAATTCCCTCAAAACCCTTCTGCTACAGCTTGTATTTCTTCCTTAGGACAAGATGATATCATGTTGCGGCATTCTAGGTTAGGCCATCCAAGTTTTTTCTATCTTTCCAAATTGTTTCCCAAGTTATTTCTTAATAAAAAACCTTCCTCTTTTAAATGCCATGTTTGTCCTCTTGCAAAACAAACTAGAAATTCATATTTACCCTTTACCTATAAACCCTCACATCCTTTTTCCCTTGTCCACAATGATGTCTGGGGTCCTTCTCGTGTGAAGAATATTACTGGGGGTCGTTGGTTTGTCACATTTATTGATGATCATAGTAGGCTTACTTGGACACACTTGTTAAAAGAAAAATCAGAGGTTAGTCAAGTCTTTGAACAAATCTATAGTATGGTTGAAACCCAATTTAAGACTAAAATTTAAATCTTTAAGTCCAACAATTTGGGGGGGGGGGGGGGGGGATTTTTCACTAAGTCCTTAGGTGAATTCTTCAAAGATAAAGGCATTGTTCATATAAGTTCATGTGTTGATACTCCACAACAAAATGGGAGTGCGGAAAGAAAAAATAGACATCTTTTAGAAGTGACCCGAGCTCTAATGCTTTCTAACAATGTTCCTCATTACTTGTGGGGTGAGGCATTATTAACCTCTACTTATCTTATTACTCGTATGCCTAGTAAAGTATTGAATTTTCACACCCAGGGATGTATTCTTGTCTTTCTTTCCATCCTTCAAACCTATGAACTCTAATCTTCCCTTGCGTATCATTGGCTGCACTGTGTTTGTACAGAATTTCAATCTTACGAGATCTAAATTTGATCCCAAGTCTTTGAAATGTGTCTTAGTTGGATATTCTTCACTCAAGAAAGACTACAAATGTTATCATCCCCCTTCTAAAAAATTCTTTGTTACTATGGATCTAACCTTTTTTTAGCAAAAACCTTATTTCTCCAAAATTGAAATTAAGGGGGAGACATTTGGTAATAATTTTCAGCTTGTTCCTACACAAGTTCCTCTATCCTCACCTTCTCATTATCCTCCCTTACTTGAGTCTCAAACTTCTTCCCATACTCCTCCTAACTCATCACCTAACCCATACCTTTCTCTTGTTACTTCTCCCGCATCAAAATAGTTAACTCAAACTTCTTCACAGCCTCCAAAACAATTGCAGGTCTATACCCGAAAAAGGAAGACTATTCCAGAAACTGTTCTGCAATCTAACACTCGTCAAGAAATAAATTTCAGTCCAATTGCCTGTGAAGAAAGTGAAGGTAATAAATCTGTTAATATACCTTCTCACCTTTTTAGGATTATGAACCTATTGCTAAGAGAAAAGGGGTGAGACAATGTACCAAGTACCCTATCCAAAGGTATGCAGCCTATGGAAGTTTAATGCCTTCATTCAAAGCTTTTATAGCTTGTTTAGACAAGGAACATATTCCAAAGAGCTATGAAGAAGCGATTCAAAATCCTAAATGGAAGAAGGCTATAGAGGAAGAAATTGAAGCACTTCAAAAGAATGGAACTTGGACTATTACAAACCTACCCCAGGGCAAGAGGATTGTCGGCTGTAAATGGGTATCTACCATCAAATATAATTCTGATGGGACTATTCAAAGACACAAGGCAAGGTTGGTCGCAAAAGGGTTTACTCAAACATATGGGATCGACTTCAAAGAAACTTTTGCTCTTATGGAAAAATTGAATTCAGTTCGAATTCTTCTTAGTTTGGCAAAAAACTGTGACTGGAAACTTGTAAGTTATCTGAGAAGTGTTAGAGTTTGAGGGAGAGTGTAAGTTATCCGAGAAGTGGTAGAGTTTTATTTAATCTATAATTAGAGTTTATTCCCAAGTCAGTAGCTTAGATTTACTAGAAGTCTTATTTAAATTAGGGACAAATATTATTTAAATTAGAGATAAAAGTATAGTTTTAGTTATATTAGAACTCTATACCAGCCTATTTAAAGGCTTACTTTGTATACATTTAATATTTAAGAATAATAAGAAAATATAGAGAAACACATTGTTTTCTCTGAAAAATATCCTTTCCATCTTCTTCAAACAACAAATCCTTTACCACCTATCACACACACAAACCACTATCATTAATTGCATCTCCGGCCACCATGGCCCCTGTCTCACAAAACTATACCAACTAGATATCAAGAATGCATTCCTAAATGGAAATCTTGAGGAGGAAGTTTACATGGAAATTCCTTCATGGGTAAAAGGTGCATGACAACCTCAAAAAGTTTGCAAACTAGCAAAATCACTCTATGGACTTAAACAATCTCCTAGAGCCTAGTTTGAGAGATTCACCAAGGTTATATTGAAGAATGGGTTCAAGCAATCCTCGGCCGATCACACCTTGTTCAGTAAGGTAACATCTTCCAATAAAAGAGTAATCTTAATTGTGTACGTGGATGACATAATTATGACTGGAGATGATGAAGTTAGCAAATTGAATAACTTCTTAAGTAGAGAATTTGAAATCAAAGATCTTGGGAGTTTGAGATACTTCCTAGGCATGGAGGTAGCAAGGACCAACAAAGGGTTAATTATCAACCAACAAAAGTATATCCTGGATCTTCTTAAAGAAACATGTTTACTGGGTTGCAAACATGCAGACACACCAATGGAGTCAGGCCTAAAATTCAACAAACAAGGAACTGGTCTTGCGGTTGACAAAGGACTCTACCAAAGATTAGTAGATAAATTGATTTACTTGTCCCTCACAAAACCCGACATCTCCTTTCCAGTAAATGTCACAAGTCAATATATGACAGACCCTAGACAAGAACATATGGGTGCAACAAAGAGGATCTTGAGGTATTTAAAAGGGACACCAGGAAACGGCCTATTTTTCAAGAAAAATCAAAGACAAAACTGTGAAAATCTACACTAATGCAAGCTGGGCAGGAGAGCTCATTGACAGGAGGTCAACTAGTGGATAATGTTCCTTTGTTTGGGAAAATTTGGTGACTTGGAAGAGTAAGAAACAAACGATGGTTTCAAGAAGCAGTTCTGAGGCCGAATTCAGGGCCCTAGCCTTGGGAATATGCGAAGGAATTTGGCTATTGAAATTTCTTAGAGAGTTGGGGATGGCACAAGATGAAAGTTCTGAAATTTTTTGTGATAACCAATCCACTATTTAGATAGCCAAGAATCTTGTACAACATGACAGGACAAAGCACATTGAAATCGACAGACACATCATTTCTGAGAAGTTGGCTAAAGGGACAGTTTCTCTCAACTACATTCCTACAGAAGAACAAGTGGCAGACACTCTCACAAAGCCTCTGCCAAAAGCTCTTTTCAGCAATTTTTTGTCCAAACTGAGATTATACAACGTATATTATCCAGTTTGAGGGGGAGTGTAAGAATACGCATAGTAATCCTAATTTGTATAGGAGTTAATTTATTAGTTTAATTGTTGTAGTAGTACTCTAAGTCTTTTAGATAGAGTATGAAGACTAAACCTAGTAGGACTCCTTATCTAACTTAAAGTCCTAGCCTATATAAGGCTGTAAGTATCTTTGTATTGAATCATAGATTTCGATCATCTAATAATAAACAGAAGAGTTTTCTGTTTATCTTCAATAAGCAAACCTACAAGAAAAAAATAAGGAACCAAGTATGACATAAGAAAAGTATTACTTGTACGCCTTTAACTTGCATTTGCTGTATAAGTTCTGTAAAAACACCTGAAAGAATGGCAGAAAACAATCTTGTCAAGCTTAAATCTCATTACATATCATTAAGAAAGCACGTCAGTCTAAAGTAAGCAATAATAGCACTCTAAGACGAAAAATCATTTGATGCGGCAAGATGTTAACATGTTTAATCTCAACTTACAGATATTCATTATAAGTCATATGCTAGAACAATAGTACAACACAACTCAATGCTGAAAGTTTCATACAAGTAGCGAAAAAGCAATGAATTAAAAAAAAACGCCCCAACAATCTGAACTAGCCGTCGTTAGGCCTTTGAAAAAGGGTATATGGGCCACTCAAGGGGCACTAAATTTCCTTGAGTTAAGGATTGATGATAGCCCTCAGAAAAATGTAAGTTTAATTTCTAATCATTGGCAACCAGTGAGTAGCATCTTCAAAAGGCATGGAGTTGCTCTAGCACTATCATGAACTAAACATCAATATTCTATTATTATTATTTTAAATTCCTCTAGTTATGACATGCATGTAATATGTTTTACTTTGAAGATCATAAGCATCTAAATAATAGAATGCTACAATCCAATCACTAACACCATGAAAAAAGAATCAGATATCAATGGGGCTTATGCTTGTTCTCTGCGGGAATAATGCATTGGGGCTAATACATCCAAGTATTATCCACAAAATTACCAAAATAAGAGGGAAAAAAGGAGTATGGCTCTAAGGGACATTAGGTAAGGCATTAGTAGAGATCCTATAAAACAATCTTAACAAAAAAAAATCCACCCAAATCACCCTCCAATGGTCATTGTAAGATGATTTCTTCTACGCTATGCAAAATCATATTCCTCGCATTCTCTTTCAACTTCACGTCCCTTGATTTTCCATCATTGACCACACAAATTAAAGCTTTCCTCTAAGATAAGCACCCACTTTTCCTAAGAATAGGCGTATAAATCCCTTCTGCTACAATTTTCAGACAAGGAAAACTTGTTCATTTCCCCCAAATATCTCTATGTTAGTGAAGATATTAATATTATACACAAAACTTTAAAGATAAATAAAAACCAACAATTTCGCCATTCAATTATATGTACTCCTGAACCCTTAAGATTCCCCCCTCTTAAAACTTCATCAAATGTACCAACAATGAAATTGAAAACCTTGATGGAACACATAACAAAAAAAAACAAAAACAAAGAAAAGAAACCTATCGAAAAATTAAATGAATAAGAAAGCAGTTCCCCTTATAATTAAGAGTAATTCAAAACAAATAAACAATTAAATTTTCGACAAAAATAAGCAAGAGAAAGAATCAGAAAAGGAAATACCGGGATCGGATTCAATCGTGCACCAAGACATGATGAGAAATTAACAGCTGCCATAGACAAACAACAGTAAAATGTTCAAAAAATTTAGCAGAAGAAAACAGAATATAATAAATAACCAAACTCACAGAATCTGTCAGAGAAAGAAAGAAGGGGAAATTCTTGGCTTGGGTCTTTCGTCTTCCTCAACCCTAATGGTTAAAAAGTTTCGTAAGGCTACTTCAGCTCTGCGCTTTCTAATCTATCAAATTAATCTCAACCGTTGGTCCCAACTTAAAGTACTTACTACATTATCTCCGACTTTAAGTAAGAGTGTAATTGTTGGGGGCCGGGTGTCCCGATCCGAATTTTCTTTTCTTTTATCGAGATCTCGAATTAATTTAGAAACTTGTATTATTATTTTAACATTCGGTGTATAATATTTTCGTCTCGTTTGGTTGAGATATAACTGATTAAGGATGGAAATCATCTGCCCCCAAAGTATGCCCCCATTTGTGCCCCCACTTTAAAATAGTGGGTTTAGGATTTAGGTTTTGGGGTTTAAGGTTGGGGCTTAGGGTTAGGGTGTAGGGAATTAGGGGTAGGGTGTATTTTTTTAGGGTTTAGGGTTTGGGGTTTAGGATATGAAAATTAGGGTTATGGGGCAAGATTTAATTTTTAAGTAATTTTAGGCAGGGGGCATAGAAGGAGGCATGGTTAGGGGGCAGGAGATTTTTACTCACTGATTAATTGATGTGTTTTATTTTTAATACGTTTTTATTACGAGATTTATTTTTATACATGTATTTGGTAGATGTGGAATTTAATACATCGTAATATTTTATACGCAAGTTAGGTGATATTTATCACGGGTGGAGACAATGTTTATTTAAGGCTTAATATTAAAAAAGGTGCCCAACCTATACTTTTTTTTTCAATTTGGTGCCTAACATTATTTTCGGGTCACTTTGGGGCCTAATATTTTCTTCCGTAACCCAAATCAGGTTTTTCCGTCAATGATCGTTAAAAAAATACTGTCATCCAATTATAACATGACACGTGGCATGCTTTTTTATTTATTTAATTTCTGAATTTCTTTAAAAATATGAACTTGTTAAAAACACCACAAAGTTTTAATTTCTTTCAATCAAACCCTCAATTCACATCTATATTGCCACCCGACATCTACCACACGTCGTTTATAACACCACTTCCTGGTCTGGTCGAGAACCGAGTCAAAGCGTATTAACGAAGTCTAAAACGATGATCAGTGCAATAATTTCAATCAATGATCAACAATACAATGTTTCACAACCAATGGTACATTAACCGGTGATACTATAACAGTACGGTGTGAGTAATGATCCGATACAAAGCTATGATTATCATTTTCGAGGTCAATTTGAAACTTTTACAAACTTTAGGAACTAATTTGTAAATTTAATGAAATATGGAACCCTTACTGAAATTAGCCTTGCTATAGTAAAATTCATCCTATGAATGATGCGTATACTGTAGAACTAATGTTTTGATATAATAATTGAAAAATGTTTTGGACTGATTTAAAAAGTATTTAAAACATTTCCAAAGTCCAAACAACTTGAAATTATGTTTAGGGAGTTTTATAAAGGGTTTTACATGTTTTTCAAAGCCAAACTTCACAAAACTGTCTATGCGTTTCGAAACACCTTAGGGCGTTTCGATACGGGAATTTCAGTAGCAAAAACGTTTCGATACTCGTATCGAAACGGGCATTCTATGGATAAGATTTTTGCCTAGCATTTCGAAACGGGCTATGCCGTTTTGATACGCCTACGTGGCATTGACCACAACGGTCATAAACCCCAACGGCTATTTTCCCAACTAACTTTTAAATGCAGGCGTTTCGATACGGGTTTTAACGTTTCGATACGAGTGTTCCGAAATGGCCAGAGGCGTTCCGAAACGGGTGCCCTGACAGACTGCAACGGCTCTTTCTACTTAAAGGCTGTTTCGAAATGGGTTCGAGCGTTTCGAAACGGGGAGCTGCAAAACTGCATTTATGGTGGGAATTAAAGTCCTCAACGGCTCCAATTTGATCCCAACGGCTAGTAACGGCTACAAACTCAATTGGGAGTATAAAAGGGACCTCCAAGCATCAAGTAAAGGCTAATGCTCATATTGTCAAACATCAAATGATCAAAGATTGTCTTAGAGCTTAAATTGTCATTCATTGTATAGACAAACACTAGTGAGCCAAAATTGTCAAATTTGCTCAAGTGTTTTAGGTTTTGGGTGAGTGCTTAATTGTGCAAACAAACACTTATTAGAGGGTTTTAAGTTTGCTTCTTGTTTCTCTTTGTAAGAGAGGGTTTGATCAAGGCTTTGGGTAGAAAGCTTGATCGGTTGTAAGGGTTTCCTCCTAAGCCTAGAAAAGGGGACGAATCAATAATGGATTGATTGAGAAATCCTTAGTGGGGAGCTAAGGTAGTGGATGTAGACCTTGGTTAGAAGGTTGAACCACTATAATTCATTGTGTCATTTACTTTTTAGCTTCCACAAACCCTTCCACCCAAAAATCCACCTCTCCACCACTTGGTGAGCCACATCGGTTGAACGAATTGAGCCCCATTCAACTCAACAATTGGTATCAGAGCTTGGCTCAATTGAGGAGGATTCACATCCTATTGAGAAGATCCGGCAAGCTCGATCACTATTTCATCAACCGGCTTAAATGGCACAGTAAATCGACAAACCGCCTTTCTTTGACGGAATCCACTATGCCCATTGGAAGACAAAGATGAAGTTCTTCATCAAATCAAGATATTACAAGCTATGGGATATAGTTGAAGATGGTCCGTTCGTGCCTCAAAGAAGCAAAGCGGAGTGGAGTGCCAACGATCGCAAGAAGATGGAGCTTAATTGCAAAGCCTTGCACATCTTGTTTTATGCTTTTGGCCCAACTATCTATGAGAAGATGTCTTCTTGTGAGAGTGCCAAGGAGGTATGGGGCAAGCTTGAAGTCACATACGAGGGGACCGATGAAGTCAAGGAGACCAAGATTGGGCTTCTAACCTTAGAGTATGAGAACTTCAAAATGGATCCGGAGGAGAGCATCGAGAAGATATTTGATAGGTTCTCCACTATCACAAATGGTCTCAAAGGCTATGGAGAAGCTATCCCGGAGGAGAAGCTTGTTCGAAAGCTCATCTACTCACTTCCCGAGTCTTGGGACTCAAAGAGGACCGCCATCATCGAAGCCAAAAATTTGAAGACTTTGAAGCTTGATGAACTCATGGGGTCACTCCTTAATCATCAAATCATGAAAAAGAACAAAGAGGATGAGAAGAAGAGGGAAGAAATTAGAGCTATGGGAGAGAAGAAAATCAAAGGGCTTGGCATCAATGCTAGTGCCATGGCTCTCAAATCCTCCATTTGCCATCACGTTGATTCAAGTGAAGAGGAGGATGAAGAAGAAGAGATAGTTCATCCTTTCAAAAAGTGTGCCCCGTTCATGAAGAAAGCCTTGAGAGAGCTTGAACGAGAACCCAAGAGAAAAGAAAGAGGGCAAGCACTTCAAGCCATAAGAAGAAGGCACATGTGGCTACTTGGAGTGATGAAGACTCCACCGACGATGAACAAGCCAACCTTTGCCTTATGGCCATCGAAGAAGATTCAAGGGTAACTTCCAATTCATCTACTTCATGTTCTTACTCTTTTGATGAATTACAAGATGCCTACAATGATTTGGTTTTAGATTTTAAAAATCACATTTTGAAAAACAATAAAGTGATTTCAAAGTTGAAAATTCAAAATGATTTGATTTCTAAAACCAAACTTGAACTTGAAGCAAAACTCAAGGAGTTTGAACAAAAATGTTTTGATTTGCAAAAATTGCTTCAAAAAGTTCAAGAAGAAAATGATTTGATTTCCAAAGAGCTTGAAAAGAAAAACAATTTTGGAAAATCAAACTTTTATGTTAGACAATCTAGTGCCCCTAGATTTGTAAAAGGAAAATGTTTTAGAAGTGTTTGGGTCCCAAAAGGACTAACCACTTCAACAAAAAAGGATGACATTGAAAAATGGATTCCAAAGGGGACTAAAATTTGTGCTACTAATGTTCATGGATCCAAAGCAATTTGGATACCAAAAATTACTTGATTGTCTTTTGCTAGGTGTGATGGAGATGTTCAACAAGTCAAATATTGAGGGGGAGCTCCATGCACACTAAGGAAGAACACTTGAAGAAGGAAGGCTTCACATCCTACCTTGAGTTCAAGTGTTGGTAAAAATCTAGTTGTTGTTGCATTTATTTGTTTTATTTTTATTTTATTCAACTAGATGATCATAAATGTTGGACTAACATTTTGATGATGCTTTGAGTAAGGGGGAGCCATTTTAAAACCAAATTCTTATTTTTGTCAAATTTTACCTCTATTGTTATTTTGAACTTAATGTTTTAAATTCTTCTTGATATAACAAAAAGGGGGAGAAATGGTTTGAAAAATTGAATTTTCAAATGAATAAGGGGGAGCTTTAATTGATTTAAATCTTTAATTCTCTTATTCACATTTTTAAAGTTAAAGGGGGAGAATCCCAAACAAATTTTCAAGTGAGTTTTATTATATCAAAAAGGGGGAGATTGTAGAACTAATGTTTTGATATAATAATTGAAAAATGTTTTGGACTGATTTAAAAAGTATTTAAAACATTTCCAAAGTCCAAACAACTTGAAATTATGTTTAGGGAAGTTTTATAAAGGGTTTTACATGTTTTTCAAAGCCAAACTTCACAAAACTGTCCATGCGTTTCGAAACACCTTAGGGCGTTTCGATACGGGAATTTCAGTAGCAAAAACGTTTCGATACTCGTATCGAAACGGGCATTCCATGGATAAGATTTTTGCCCAGCGTTTCGAAACGGGCTATGCCGTTTCGATACGCCTACGTGGCATTGACCACAACGGTCATAAACCCCAACGACTATTTTCCCAACTAACTTTTAAATGCAGGCGTTTCGATACAGGTTTTAACGTTTCGATACGGGTGTTCCGTAACGGCCAGAGGCGTTCCGAAACGGGTGCCCTAACAAACTGCAACGACTCTTTCTACTTAAAGGCTGTTTCGAAACGGGTTCGAGCATTTCGAAACGAGAAGCTGCAGAACTGCATTTATGGTGGGAATTAAAGTCCTCAACGGCTCCAATTTGATCCCAATGGCTAGTAAGGGCTACAAACTCAATTGGGAGTATAAAAGGGACCTCCAAGCATCAAGTAAAGGCTAATGCTCATATTGTCAAACATCAAATGATCAAAGATTGTCTTAGAGCTTAAATTGTCATTCATTGTATAGACAAACACTAGTGAGCCAAAATTGTCAAATTTTCTCAAGTGTTTTAGGTTTTGGGTGAGTGCTTAATTGTGCAAACAAACACCTATTAGAGGGTTTTAAGTTTGCTTCTTGTTTCTCTTTGTAAGAGAGGGTTTGATCAAGGCTTTGGCTAGAAAGCTTGATCGGTTGTAAGGGTTTCCTCCTAAGCCTAGAAAAGGGGACGAATCAATAGTGGATTGATTGAGAAATCCTTAGTGGGGAGCTAAGGTAGTGGATGTAGACCTTGGTTAGAAGGTTGAACCACTATAATTCATTGTGTCATTTACTTTTTAGCTTCCACAAACCCTTCCACCCAAAAATCCACCTCTCTACCACTTGGTGAGCCACATCGGTTGAACGAATCGAGCCCCATTCAACTCAACATATACAAATTTCCAGGTTATTCCAATGTCATTTACTTTTTCGATTTAGCTGGTCAATGATCAATGACTAATATGCAATGTCTCAAACTTGTTCCATTAGCTTATAATTGATTTACCTGTATCCAAAAAACTTGTTGCGTGTAAAAGGTGCTCCACAATTAGTGCAAGTGTACACGTCTCAAGTAATATAATGATAAGTATTAGAGTATCGTCTCCACAAAGATTGGGATGGCTTCCTTCGTTTATCTTCTCGCACTGAAAAAGAAAAGTAAAAGTAAAAGTAAAAGTAAAAACACAAGTAGAGGAGTTTTGGGTTTTAATTAAACTAAAGATTATAAACTAAATCAAGCAAGTAAAAGTAGAGAAATCAAGATGAGAGAATGGGCCGAATTAGATTGTGTCATAGTGTAGAAAACAATTGACTTGTCTCGGTCTTTGAATGCAATAATCACCAAACTGCCTCGGCGGTGACCTAAGTCATTGCCGCGGCAATAAGATGTGCTGCCTCGGCAATCCCTTGCTGGTCAGCAGATGATGTCAAGGTCCGGCAAAGCGTCCTTTGATGGCTCCTCCTTATCCCTAAGTCGTAGCATTGTTGATGAATAAGCCTTGACAATACCTCCCGGCGTAAACCAAGGATGAACACCAACTAATCTCACGCTTCTTTTAGCCGTTGAAACTCTAACTTATTCCTAAGTCGAGTTAGCTTCCACCGCTGGGATGAAAACCATGATTATTCGTTTCTTGAGTTTAACTCTTTCGATATTAAACAAATAGATAACCTCACAATACTCTCTCTCGACGAGATTGCAAGAATAAGATCAATGCCAAGAATAAGCAAACATTGAACTAAATTGCATTAAAAACTTAAACAAAGTACAATTGTTCTCTCACAACTACTAAGCAAAATTGTTGAGTTGTGAGGTGCTCGATTCGTTCAACCGATATGGCTCACCAAGTGGTGGAGAGGTAGATTTTTGGGTGGAAGGGTATGGAAGCTTAAAAGTAAACGAGATAATGATTTTAGAGTGGTTCAACCTTCTAACCAAGGTCTACATCCACTACCTTAGCTCCCCACTAAGGATTTCCAACAATTCCACTAATTGCTCTTCCCCTTTTCTAGGCTTAGGAGGAAACCCTTTACACCGATCAAGCTTTCTACACAAAGCCTTGATCAAACCCTCTTTTACAAAGAGAAAATAAAAGCAAACACAAATCCCTCTAATAGGTGTTTGTTTGCACAATTAAAACACTCACCCAAAGCCTAAAACACTTGAGAAAATTTGACAATTTTGGCTCACTAGTGTTTGTCTAAACAAGAATTGACAATTTAGGCACTAAGACAATATTTGATCATTTCTTGATTGACAATATGAGCATTAACCTAATCTTGATGCTTGGAGGTCCCTTTTATACTCCTTGATGAGTTTATAGTCGTTGCTAGCCGTTGGGATTGAATTGGAGCCGTTGAGGACTTTAATTCCAACCATAAATGCAGTTCTGCAGCTCACCATTTCGAAACGCTCGAACCCGTTTCGAAACACCCTTTAAGTAGAAAGAGCCGTTGCAGTCTGACAAGGCACCCGTATCGGAACACCCCTTTGCCGTTTCGGAACACGTATCGAAACGCCTAGTCCCGTATCGAAACGACCTGCATTTAAATGTTAATTGGGAAATAGCCGTTGGGGTT
Source organism: Hibiscus tridactylites (assembly GCA_958450335.1). Classification (NCBI taxonomy): domain Eukaryota; kingdom Viridiplantae; phylum Streptophyta; class Magnoliopsida; order Malvales; family Malvaceae; genus Hibiscus; species Hibiscus tridactylites. The sequence continues at coordinate 56,108,528 of OY288267.1, read as the reverse complement.
TATGGCCGTTGTAGTCAATGCCACGTAGGCGTATCGAAACGGCATAGCCCGTTTCGAAACGCTGGGTAAAATCCTCATCTAGGGAAAGCCCGTTTCGATACCAGTATCGAAACGTTTTTGCCACTGGAATGCACCGTATCGAAACGCCCTAATGTGTTTCGAAACGCCTGGAAGGTTTTGTGTAGTTTGGCTTTTGAAAACATGCAAAACCCTTTATAAAATATCCCTAAACATAGTTTCAAGTTATTTGGACTTTGGAAATAGTTTTGAATTCTTTTTAAATCAGTCCAAAACATTTTTCAATTATTATATCAAAACCTTAGTTCTACAAAAATAATCCTAACTCTAAGAGAAATTAGAACATAATGGACGTAGAGATCACACGACTAAACCCTAATCTCAAGATCTCAATAGTCGATTTTTTTCTCCTTCCCACTCTTCTTCTCTCTGTGTGTGTGTGTGTGTCAAGCCTTGCTTAAATAGGAAGAGGAGTAGGGCAAAGTCTTTCTTGGATAGAGAGTTAAGTCGGACTTGGATTTGTCTTCATTAAAGAGGTGAACCTTTTTAATTTTAATGCCTTTATCCATTTTTGGCTAAATTCCATCTTTAACCTTCCTTCCATGTTTTCACCGTCTTCTTGTGCTCCGATTGCCACACAAAGTGTGTAGAAAAATCCAACGTTTTATGCTTTTCAAATCGGCTACCACTTTGCATGCTTTGCCCTTCAACAGGTTCGTTTGTGCACTGCTTTGACATAGAATATCTTCTACCTCGGCAGGGGTCTGTCACTGGATCTACTCCGTAAGGCTTAATCTTCATAATTCAGCTTCCTTTAGTAGAAGCTGTCATCTTTGGCTTAGCTTGATCTGGATCTGTTACGAGCTCATTCTGCACCATCTTTCCTTTTTTTCATTGCCCGCTCGGCATCAACTGCCCCGGCAGTGAGTAAATCTGCGCAAGCACCAAACGTGCATTAAAACATTACCTTTTTATCAAATAAATCAAATATCAGGATCAAAGGTAAAAGTATCGTAATTAATGCATATAAGGTCATAATGCCACTCGAATAGGTGTAGGTTAAACAATAATTTCCATGTAAAAAGGGTGAAAATATAAGACTTTTGGGCACTTATCACACCCCCAAACTCAAACTATTTCTTGTCCTCAAGCAATGCAAACCATCAATTGCCAAAACCTTAATCTTCATGAAAATTCTCCTTGGTCTTACTTTTCCTTCTTCTCTCCAAACCATGGCCATGAATGCTTGGCTTTTAAGTCTTCGGATGCCTTAGGATTTCCATGGAATCAAATTATAAGATTTGTGAGTGTGTGCAAGATTTTTGACCAAGATGATTATTCGGGTTCTAAGTAAACACTTAAGCATTAACCTACTTAACTTGGGTAAAGTTTTTTTACATAAGCAATCTAACCTACTAGAGCTAATTTCGGGCACCTCTAGTGGTTAGCCTAGAGCCGGTTTCGGACACCTCTAGGGCTTCCTTAAGCTAGAGCCAGTGTTAGGCACCTCTAACTTTTTACCCAAAATTTTCTTACTAAGCAAGTCTATGTCTTAAGTGTCCTAGAACTCCTTAAATCATACAAGTCATCAAGGTGTATTGAAGTTCTAATCTCATAGTATGATCCTAAGTTATCTTTGTAACACCCCGAAAACCGGTCTAGTCAGAATTAGATTCTGATGATCGGAGTATTGATATTAGATATTGAAATATCGAATCCTTGCTATATATTATACTGTTAAATGACCTTAACTGAATTAAGTCCTTAGTGAGATTGCTTTGAAAATGCCTTAATATGATGTTTTGAGCTAGACGTTTTGATACAGTAAGACCCGTACCAAAACGGCTTAGGTAAGGCGTTTCGAAACGGTTAAGGGGCGTTCCGATACTGTGTAACTGTATTAACTAACTTTTGTACTTTTACTCAACCGTTTCGATATGGTTTCACTCGTTTCGAAACGGGTCCCCTGTTTCAAATATATTTAAAGGAAAAATTGAAAGGAAATGATAAGGTGATGACTCACTAGCTTGTTTGCCACCTTTTCTCACGTGGATGATTGGAAAAGAGGACTAGTGGTCATCTATATGTTTGATAGTGATAAGATAAAGAAAATATAGAAACTATTATTAAATAGCTTACCCTTGGTTGAGGGAAACCTTTTCATTGGTTTAGGGGGAGGTGGGGAAGTGATTAAAGATATAATTTTATTAAAATGAATAAAAGAAGAGCTTCCATCTTTGTTGGCTTCACCGAGACTCATTTCCTCCTTTAGCTATTGAATATACAAGCTCACACCTCCATTGTCATCTTCTTCACCAAGCAAGCATACACCTCCCTAGTTGAACTTCATGAGCTTAAGCTTACCTTGATTTAAGAACATCGATTCATAGCTATCGATCGGGTAAGTGGAAGCCCTAAGTTAATTATCGATTCTCTTGGCTATTGAATGTCCAATTTCAAGCTTTAAGTTAAGCTTTGTCTAATAGCTAATGGCTATTCAAGTATCGATATTGTCATATTGATTCTAATAACTCCTTATTGCTCTTCCTAGTTCAAGTGGAAAAGATTAATCCATCGTCTCCATCGAAAGCTAGGAATAAAGGAATCACCATCCGAGAGCCTTAGGAGCTTCGGATATTAAGGTGAGTGTAGTCGGAGTCTCAAAATTGGGTGAGGAGCCTTTCCAAATTTATCATTATTGATTTCATATGATTTACTAACCATTGAATTAAAGGGGATTTGTGTAAAGCATCATTGAAAACCATATTGGTAAGTTTGGTAAGTATTGCATTGATTCATCGTCTATAGCATTGCTATTATTGTTATGGAAATCATTGGAGCATTGTTATGTGTCTATTGCTATTGCCTATTGCTATGACCATGTGATTGATGAGATATTGCCATTGAATCATTGATATTGAACTATTGTCATTGAATCATTGATATTGAATTATTGTCATTGAACCATTGATATTGAGCTGATGTTATCGGACCTTGGGATCGAAGTATTGGATACAATTGACATGCCATAGAATTCATGAGCTTAGTGGAACAAAGATTATACGGTATAGTGCAGGAATGTGATGTGTGTTGGTCAAAACGGTGTAGTAGAGGATATTAGACCATATTGTTCATTGTTGGTGTAGTGGTGGAATTCGTGTATCCAAATACGGTTGAAATCGATCCAAGAAAGAATGTTGATTATTGATATTGCCATTGATGATATGATAATTGATATTGCATTGCCATGATATTGAGATATTGTCATTGATTCGATTGTTGATACTATGTTTCAACTTGATTGGAGAGCATGTCATGTCTATTCATGCAATTGATATTATGATGGCTATTAAGGCATATTAAATGGCATATCTTGTTCATATATCATTATTGGCTACCTCACTTAGACTATGTAAGTCTAATGCATTCATTGTCCATACATTTCAGGATAAAGAAAGTATCAGATCAAGATCGGGATTAGCTAGAAGTTTGGCAAGTCACCATGGGATTAATGTAAAGTACTTTTGTCCCTTTGAACTCCTAGAATGGTGGCAAAGTAGTTTAAGTAGTTGATGATGATGTTTTGGTTATATGTATAAAGGTTGTGTGTTATATATGGATAAAGTGCCATAAATGACTTGTTATGTTTGCTTGAAAATGGCTTAAAATTCATACTTGGCCTAAAAAGGTGAAAACATGGTAAACGTATTCGAATGATGATGAAACTTGGCATGACAATATTTCATAGCATCGAAATATTGTGTATAAAGTTTCATTGCATTTGGACATCGTTTGGTAGGTTAATTCGAATAAAAACTAGAAAGAATCTGTCATTACAAGTCAAGTTGTATCGAAACGGGTGATGGCATTTCGATACGGGTAAGCATAATTTAACCTGAGAAAATATGGCGTACCGAAACAGATTAGGGCTATACCAAAACATTTTGTCTCTAGAATCCCTCGTTTCGATACAGGTTCATAGAGTATTGAAACGTGTCAAAGTCAAAGGAGGTCAACTCGTACCGATACAGGGCTTGCCCGTATCGATACGGCCAAAAGGGAAAAGTCAACAGGGGTTGACCATCATCCACCCGTATTGAAACATGCTTGAGTGTTTCGAAATAGGGTTAGTTAATTTGGTTAAAATGGCATAATCTGAAGGTTTGCATTGTTTATAGTTTGGTCACTGAGTTTAGGATGATTAAATTGAATGAGTAAATGAACACCTTTTTGCATGAAAATTTACAAACCTGCTAATGTTGTATTTAGTTTCACTGTGGTGTAGTCTATTGCATTAAAAGGACCTAAAATTTAGTAGATTTATAGAACAATCCCTAAAACTTGTAATAACTATGAAATAGTCCTCAGTGGTTAATTATTGTTTTCTATTGAGTGAATTGGACTAAGATGTATATTCGATAATGTTTTGTTGGTATAATATTGTAAATACTTGAAATAGTAATGAAATTTTATCGCACTGATCACCGCATCGTTTATCGGTAATACGCTCCGACCCGGTTCTCGACCAGGCCAGGAAGGGGGTGTTATAATCTTCCTTATGTATCCTAAAATTAAAGGCTCTAAATAGTTCAAAGCTATAGTAAGAAGAGAGATATCTATGGCCAAAGTAGAAAATCCATTTAAATTAAACTAAGGCAATTGATGAAGAACATTGCAGAGTCAGAAGCTTCATTCGGATAAGGGAATATGTGCAATAAATTTTTTTTGATAAGTATAAAACAGAACTGCATAGCAATGGTATTAATATGCCGCGAAAGAAAAGTGCCTCTCAGCAGTAGAACCTACACCCCCAAACTCAAGACAAGTGTAGAAATATATGTTTTGATATAATAATTGAAAAATGTTTTGGACTTAATTGAAAAGAATTTAAAATATTCTCTAAGTAAAAAACAACGTGAAAATAAGTTTGGGGATGTTTAAAAAGGTTTTGGCAATGTTTGAAACGTTTTTAAGTAGCCAAACTAGTGTTTTTAATGTACCCGTTTCGATACAGACACAATTTGTATCGATACGTTTTGAAACTGCCAGAACTCGTTTCGGTACATGGCTTAACTATTTCGATACGATTGTGCTGTTTCGAAACACACTTTGGTGTTTCGATACGCTTACATGGCATACATCCCAACGGTCAAAACCCCTAACGACTATTTCTCAACAGTAATTTGAATTGCAGGCTGTTTCGATACGACACTAGATGTTTCGATACGAGCATTTCGATAGGGCCCATTGAGTTTCAATACGGCACACTGCATCAGACCCAACGGCTAGTTGTGAAACAAATATTTTAATTTTGATATAACTAAAAACCTAAGGACTAAATCGAAAAAGTCAAAACGAATTTTAAGTCCTCAAAATATCCCCATATAATTCTAGTATTATGCCCAAGTTAAAAACATACTATTTCAAATATTTTTCTAAGTGTTTCAAGCCAAAACAGTGTGTTTTCACGTACCCGTTCCGAAACGGCCTCAAGGCGTTTCGAAACAATTTCACCACTGTCGACCACCGTTCCGAAACGTGTATCGAAACACTTAAGATCGTTTCGAAACGACACAACTCGTTTCGAAACTGTTCTTCATGTAGGGTTTAAAAAGGGTCTATTTATTTCAAATATTTCAGAATTTTAAATATAAAAGGGGTGTTTCGAAACGGATCAAGCCCGTTCCGAAACGACCCTTTGACAGTAGCCATTCCGTTTCGAAACGGATCAATCCCGTTCCGAAACAAGGGCTAGGTTTTATTTTGAAAATGTGACCGTTGTATGTTTTAACTGATTTTCTGAAAACCGTTAAGGCGTTTCGAAACGGGCTCTTAAATGCACCCCAACGGCTCTTTCTATTTTAGTCCGTTCCGAAACAGGTTTCCCGTGTTCCGAAACGGGTTGGTGCAGACTACATTTATGGTGGCAAGAGAGGGTTCCAACGGCTCCATTTATGTTCCCAACCACCCAAACGGCTAGAAATCAATGAGAAGGTATAAAAGGGACATCCAAAAGCATCAGCAACAGCTATTGAACTTCAAGCAAACATCCAAACATCAAATTCAAGCATTTGAGCAAAAATCCCAACTTGTGTAAAATCCCAATTTGTGTTCTTCATTCTTACTTTGTAAAATTGGGTTGAGTGCTTGTATTGGGGCTATCATTTGTATTGAGAGATACCTAATTAGCCTTCAAATTTCTTTGTTCTATTGAGTGAGGGTTGGGTTGATTTTTGGGTAGAAAAATCAACCGACATTGTATAGGGTTGCCTCCTTGTCCTAGAAAAGGGGAAGATCAATTTAGTGAAATTGTTGCAAATCCTTAGTGAGACTAAGGTAGTGGATGTAGAGTTCATTTGGAACTTGAACCACTCTAAATCCCTTGTTCATCATTTTTAATTTGCCAATTTCCACTACAATCCTTTAAATTTCCAATTCACCCCCCCTCTTGGTAAATCTCGATCTTTCGATCCACTCAACAATTGGTATCAGAGCTTAACTCTTTGAGGATTAACAACCACAAGAGGAGATCCTTGGAAGAGTGTGATCATCAAATTATCAAGAGATGGCTTCAACCTCCGGTTCCGGCATGTACGAGTCACAATCAACCACCAAGCCTCCTTTCTTCAATGGTGACAACTACTCCTTTTGGAAGAACAAAATGAGGCTATTCATCAAGTCAAGTGACTATCTTGTATGGGATGTCATTGAGGATGGGCCATACATTCCATTGAAGAAAGATGGTGAAGGCAAGATGGTGTTGAAGAAGAAAGCCGAAATGAGTGAAGAGGAGAGGAAGAAGATTCAAGTCAACGATAAAGCTCTCCACATGCTTTTTTGTGCTTTCGGTCCGGACATCTACTCAAAGGTCTCATCCATTGAAAGTGCCAAGGAAGTGTGGGACACTCTTGAGACCACCTATGAAGGCACCAATGATGTCAAAGAAACTAAGACTGGACTTCTCAATCTTTGTTATGAAAACTTCAAGATGGAGCCCGATGAGACGGTGTCGAAGATGTTTGATCGATTCTCCACAATCGTCAACGGTCTAAAGGGATATGGAGAGATCATACCGGAAGACAAGCTTGTCCGGAAGCTACTCTATTCACTTCCCGAAGCTTGGGATGGGAAGAGAACCGCTATCATCAAAGCGAAGAACTTGAAGACATTAAAGCTTGATGAGCTTGTGGGTTCTCTCCTTACTCATGAGATCATGAAGCAAGGAAGGGAAGATGAGAAAAAGAAGGAAGAGAAAAGAGTAGAGAAGCTCGAGGTTGAAAAGAAGAAGAAGATGGGAATAACTCTCAAGGCTAAAGCTTCACAACTTGATGAGAGCTCATCTAGTGATGAGGACGAACTTGAAGAATTGGCTATGATAGCCAAACGGTTCTCACGATTCATGAGGTCCAACCGGGGTAGAAAAATCCAAAGAAAAATGGACTTCAAGAGCAAGAACAAAGAAGAAGGAAAGGATCCCATCATTTGCTATGAGTGCAAACAACCCGACCACATCCGTTCGGAGTGCCCTCAACTCAAGAAGAAGAGCTTTGAGAAGAAGAAGAAACTCAAAGCCAAACTTGCTACTTGGAGTGATGAGGAGTCATCGGAGGATGATGAACAAGAAGTGGCTAACCTTTGTCTCATGGCACTTGAGGAAGATTCCTCCTTGGTAACCTCTAACTCATCTACTTTAGATTTTTCATATGAAGAGTTAAATGATGCATATGATGAGTTACAAGAGGTATATGATGAATTAGTTGAGAAGTTTAAGGAGTCGGTCATTAAAAACAAGAAAATCATTTTAGAGCTAAATGAGAAAAATGACTCACTCACTCTAGCTAATTCTAAATTTGAGAAAAAGATTTTAGGATTAAAAGATGAACTTAAATTCTTTCAAGATGAAAATGTTGATCTTAACAATCTTTTATCTCAATGCAATAGTGAACACCAAAAGGTGTTAGGTGAGCTAAATGAGCTCAAAAAGTCCTTAAAAAATGTTGGAAGTGTCAAGCATGAAGTAGGAGAATCATCTAGAACACACCAACCTAAGAAAAGGACTAATTACTACAAACAAGGTAGCTACCCTAGACATAGTAAAGCTAAAAGGATTAGAAGTGTATGGGTTCCTAAGGAACTTGTAAAATCTAATAATATTATTGCTATGTCATCTTGGATTCCTAAGGGAACCAAGGTTTTGGGAGCTAACACTCATGGACCCAAAATGATTTGGGTACCAAAAACCAAGGTTTAATATCTTTGTTTGTAGGGGGAGCATTGCTTCAAGGCCAAAGCACAAAGTCAAAACTCATGGTACCTTGATAGTGGATGCTCGAGACACATGACCGGAGACAAGAGTCGATTCATGGATTTAAAGCCAAAAAGTGGAGGAGTAGTAACATTTGGTGACAACTCCAAAGGCCACATCAAAGGTATTGGCTCCATAGGTAATCACTCTACCATTCTCATTGAAAATGTCTTATATGTCGGTGGTCTTAAACATAATTTATTGAGCATAAGTCAATTGTGTGATAAAGGATTTAATGTTCTTTTTGATAAAAATGGATGTAAAATTGTAGACATTAAATCAAATAGTATTATGCTCATAGGTCATCGCATAGGAAATATATACATGGTGCATTTAGATGACATTCATACATCCCATGCATGTTTAGTTGCTCAAAATGAAAATGATGCATGGTTGTGGCATAGGAAGCTAGGACATGCTAGCATTAGTGTTTTGGAAAAACTAGTCTCTCTAAATCTAGTTAGAGGTTTGCCCAAAATAAAATTTTCAAATGATAAAATTTGTGATGCATGCTCAAAGGGTAAACAACATAAGTCTTCCTTTAAATCCATTAATGATGTTTCTACTAGTAGATGCTTACAATTAATTCACATGGATTTATTTGGGCCAATTAGGACTATGAGCTTGGGTGGTAAATCGTATGCTTTTGTGCTAGTTGATGATTTTTCTAGATTTACTTGGGTTCTCTTTTTAAGTACTAAAGATGAGGCTTTGGAAAAATTCATCACATTTTCAAAATTAACCCAAAATGATCTTGAACTTAGAATTTCACACATTAGAAGTGATCATGGAACCGAGTTTCAAAATTTAGGGTTTGAAGAATTTTTAAATGAAAATGGTATTAGCCATAATTTTTCGGCTCCTCGAATTCCTCAACAAAATGGGGTAGTTGAGAGGAAAAATAGAACTTTACAAGAAATGGCTAGAACTATGCTTTGTGAAAATAATTTACCTAAATATTTTTGGGCGGAAGCCACAAACACCGCTTGTTATATTGTAAATCGAGTTATGATTAGGCCAATTTTAAAGAAAACACCTTATGAGATTTTAAAATCTAAAAAGCCTAACATTAGCTATTTTCACCCTTTTGGGTGCAAGTGTTTTGTTTTAAATAATGGAAAAGATAACTTAGGTAAATTTGATGCAAAAAGTGATGAAGCCATTTTTATAGGTTACTCTTTAACCTCTAAAGCCTATCGAGTATTTAACAAAAGAACTTTAGTAGTAGAAGAATCTATTCATGTTGTATTCGATGATAATCTCCTTCCTAGGAAGGATTCTTGTGATGATGATGATGTAGGAATCATAAATGCCTTTGATGGAGGTCAAACTTCAAAGGAGGATGAGATTCAACCAAAAGAAGAAGACACACAAGATCCACCTCTTGAAGCCTTGAAGGACTTGGCTATTGAGGAAAAGGAAGTGAGCTACCCAAGGGAGTTGAACTATGTCAAAGATGGTGAAATCTTGGGTGATCCATCCAAGGGGGTAACCACTCGTTCTTCTCTTAGATTAATGAACCATGTTGCATTTATCTCATGCATAGAGCCTAAAAACATAAAAGAAGCATTGAAAGATGACTTTTGGATTATGGCTATGCAAGAAGAGTTAAATCAATTTGAGAGAAGTAATGTATGGACATTAGTTGATAGGCCTAGTAATCAATCTACAATAGGAACTAAATGGGTCTTTAGGAACAAACTAGATGAGAGTGGTAACATTGTGAGAAATAAAGCTAGACTTGTAGCACAAGGTTACACTCAAGAAGAGGGAATAGATTTTGATGAAACCTATGCACCCGTAGCTAGAATGGAAGCCATTAGGATGTTGCTTGCATATGCATGTTATCATAATTTCAAGCTTTTTCAAATGGATGTTAAAAGCGCATTTTTAAATGGTTTTATAAATGAAGAAGTGTATGTGGAACAACCACCGGGTTTTGAAGATTCAAAATTTCCAAATCATGTTTTTAAACTTACCAAAGCCCTTTATGGTTTAAAACAAGCTCCTAGAGCTTGGTATGAAAGGCTTTCAAATTTTTTGATTGAAAAAGGATTTGAAAAAGGAAAAGTGGACACTACACTCTTTATAAAAATGTATAAAAATGACATCTTAGTAGTTAAAATTTATGTTGATGATATTATTTTTGGCTCTACTAATGAATGTCATTGTCAAGAGTTTGCTAAGTTAATGCAAGGTGAATTTGAGATGAGCATGATGGGGGAGCTCTCGTTCTTTTTGGGACTCCAAATCAAGCAAAAGAAGGATGGCACCTTCATCAACCAAGCAAAATACATAAAGGATATGCTCAAGAAGTTTGGCTTGGAGAATGCAAAACCTCAAGCCACTCCTATGAGCTCATCTACAAAGCTTGACAAAGATGAAGGAGGTAAGTGTGTTGACTCTAAACTTTATCGTTCTATGATTGGATCTTTGCTTTACCTTACCGCAAGTAGACCGCATATCTTGTTTAGTGTTTGCTTGTGTGCTAGGTTTCAAGCTAGTCCTAGAGAGTCTCACCTTATAGCCGTTAAGAGAATCTTTAGGTATCTTAGAGACACTCCTTGTTTAGGTCTTTGGTACCCTAGAGACTCTACCTTCAACCTTCATGCTTACTCGGATGCGGATTATGGGGGTTGCAAAATTGATAGGAAAAGTACTTCGGGAACTTGCCAATTCTTAGGTAGTATGCTCATATCTTGGTTCTCTAAGAAACAAAATAGTGTAGCCTTATCTACCACCGAAGCCGAGTACATAGACTTAGGGAGTTGTTGTGCTCAAGTCCTTTGGATGAAGCAACAACTCTTAGATTATGGAATTAAAGTTGGAATTATACCCCTAAAATGTGACAACACTAGTGCAATATGCTTAACTAAAAATCCCATCCAACACTCTAGAACCAAACATATAGAAATAAGGTGTAACCCCCTTAACCCGGCCTAGACGGTTGACCCGAATTAAGAAAGTCACACGGGGAAAACCAAAGTCAACCCGAAAGTCAACCTTGATTAACGACCCTTTTTTTTCTTTTTATTCTTGTCTAGATGCACATTAGTCCTAATTGTGATCACACAAACAACATACTCAAAGATCACAAACATCAGAGATCAAACAGGGACCCAATTGAACAAATTACAACTTTAGGGACCAAATTGTAATTTCTGTTAATTAAAAGGATTTAACCCAAATTAAAGTTACCAGCTTGTAATTAGTCAGGTTTCATGCTTCACTGTGAAATTTCAGCTCAAAAGGACTTCCCAAACTCATACAATTGCGCAAACAAGTTTCAGGACCAAAACGCAAACAATTCAAAACATATAACTGCCAATGTCAGCCCCCAACGGTCGACCGTTCCGAAACAGGTTGACCCCGTTTCGAAACACGGGCCGTTCTGCAACGGGTTCCGGAACACGGGCGTGGCAGAGGCCAAACCGTTTCGAAACGGTGCATACCGTTTCGGACGCCTGGGTTCATTCAAGGCACCCGTTCCGAAACGGTGCACATTGTTCCGAAACGCCCTGCACAAATTGCAGCAAATGGCATTCCAAAACATGCAATTGATCATTCAAACATGCTCCAAATGCCACCAAACTTTACCAGCATGCAATTCAGCATATATAAGACTCATAGGCATCATCAAATCATCAGAACAACATCATAAGCAAAAAGCCCCAATTCTATAGGCATGCTTCCTACACAAGCTAGCTATTTAAGCACAAAACTTCCAAAACAAGCATGTAATGATCCAAACCAAACACCAGCATTCATATCATCATTCAACATACTTAGGGAGTTCCAAACACCTCCCAAAACATACACATTGGTCCCCCATTGCCAAATTACCCAAAAGCTAAAAAGTGCTTATAAAACCTTCCATACATTGAGCTTTACTTGAACTTGATTGCTTGCCCTCCTTGCTGCCCCTTAAGGTCCTCTAATGCTCTGCATTATTGAATTAAAAAAATGAAGAGAGCGTAAGCAAAAGCTTAGTGAGGAATGCTCTTAAAAACCATTCAATAATGCAACTAAAACCATTTATAAACATGCTTAAAATCAACCTTTGCACATGCTCAAAAGCATACTTTAAACAAGCAATCTCATGCTTCAATATAAACATAACATGGCATATTGGCTCAAGTGACAATTTCCATTTCTTTAAACAAGTTCATCAACTTCCCAAGGACTTTTAAACACCTTGGCCCCAAGGACTTTTAAACACCTTGGCCATGGACTTTTAAACACCATGAATGAGGACCACACAAGGACTTTTAACCACCTTTGTGTCCATAGCTTGAATCACCCCAAGGACTTTTAAACACCTTGGCCCCAAGGACTTTTAAACACCTTGGCCCCATGGACTTTTAAACACCATGGAAGGATCACTTAAGGACTTTTAACCACCTTAGTGTCCGCAACAAGAATCATCCAAGGACTTTTAACCGCCTTGATGTTCTTAAGTAACAAGGCTCACTCAAGGACTTTTAACCACCTTAGTGACCTTAACTTTTTCAAAACATCACTTGCCAATATACATCTTTTCATCATTTAATCCACTGTTTTAAAGCATTAAACCAAGCCATATTCCACATGCATTTAAAAGCATCAAATCCACATTTAATCAATGTACAAAAGCAAGGAACTCCTACCTAGAGTTTCCTTCAACATATGGCTTAAAACATCAGCAAATACCATGCTAAAACATGCTTTCAAAACAGTAATTAAAACATGCAAATCACCATTTTGCATCACAATAAAATCATGGCCACCACTAGAGAGAAATTCCGAAAACTTACACTTGAGCTTAGCAAAGTTGTTTAGACTTAGACTAAGCTCCCAAAACCTTCAAACCTTGGTTTTAAAATCTGAAAACCCAACTTCACTCACCGATTTCCACTTTGCTTCAAGCCAAAGCACCAAAACAAGCTTCCGGATCAACAACTCTTGGATCCAAAGATGCCTCCCCTGTTTCAACACATCAAAGCAGAGGATTAATGCATCATCATGCATTAATTGCTTCAATGAAAGCACCTAAACTCGCTGCTCTCATTCAACCTCCATTTTCGGCCACCAAACACAACCGAAAATGCATTCAAACCACTTCTAAACAAAGCCCAGCCATAAACCAGCAAAACCACACTTCCATAAACATCATATAACATCTAAAAACAACCTATTAACATCCTTATTCCTCCAGCAACATCAGATCACCAAGATCACCTCAAAAACAACCTTGAAACACAAGCTAAACTTAGGAAACTCAACCTATCCGGGATTGCATCAATCAAAACTCAATTCCTTATGAATTTAGAGTTCATTTAACATCAAAAACACATCTCAAATCACAGATTAATCAGATCTAACGAAAATCATCAAAAATCATCAAAATCTTGCATTATAAGCCAAGATCCATTTCACCACTTAAAAACCTTTAATTAAACTTCAATTAAGGATTGAAAACTTAGGAATTTCAGTAAAGAACTGATAGTTTAGAGGAGAAGGACGTTCTTACCTCCAAACTTGAGTTTCTCCTCTTTTTGGAATCAAAATCCTTGTTGAAACATGTAGCAATTGAAGAGGTTTTGAAGATATGTTGTTTAGGAATCAAATGAGAGTTGAAAGGAGGGATTTAGGTGAAGAAATCAGATCCAATTCTCTGGAAAAGAAGTGTTTGGGTTGAGAGAAAATGAGAGAAAGAAAATTAGGAAAAGTTGGTTACAAAATCCAAAAATAGCCAAATGGCTTTCCCTCCACTTTTAATATCCTTTAAAATCAGATTTTAGACTTAAAATATCTTAGAAAAATTTGGAGAAACTCCCTTTGGGTAAATAGCTCCTTAAAGATTCAAAGTTTCAACCCTTTATAAAACAGCCACAAAACTTTCAAAAATTACATTTTGGTCACTAGCCAAAATGTCACCCTTCCGAAACTCATTTTCCAAAATTGATTTCACAGTTCACTTAATTATATTAAAAGATGATTTTAGAACATTTTTCCATATTTTTAATGCAACCCGAACTAGGCTTTCCTAAATTCACCTCTTAAGATTCGAACAGCACTTTGACCAACCGGTCAACGCCCAAGACTTCTAAGCCCAAAACCGGGGCGTTACAACTCTCCCCCCCCCTTAAGAAATTTCGTCCTCGAAATTTACCTGAAGGAAAGAGATAAGGAAACTGCTTCAGCATGTCTTCCTTCCGCTCCCACGTGGCTTCCTCAACACCTCGATGCTTCCACAGCACCTTCACCAACTCAATGGTCTTGCCACGAAGAACCTTGCTATCCGAATCCAGAACCTTCACCGGTTCCTCATCATAGGTCAAATCCGGATTCAAAACCACTTCCTCCACAGGCATCACATGCGAAGGATCAGATCTATACTTCCGGAGCATAGAAACATGGAACACATCATGAATCCTCTCCAGCTCCTGAGGTAACCTCAACCGATACGCAACAGGACCCACACGCTCAACCACCTCATATGGTCCAATGTACCGAGGGCTCAACTTACCCTTCTGGCCAAACCTCATCACCTTCTTCCAAGGCGAAACCTTCAAGAACACACGGTCACCCACCGCATACTCTATCTCCTTATGCTTCAAATCTGCGTAAGACTTTTGCCGGTCAGAAGCAGCCTTCAACCGCTCACAAATGAGCTTCACCTTCTCTGTGGTCCCTTTCAACAAAGCTGGCATCGAAACCAACTTTTGACCAGTTTCAGCCCAACAAAGAGGAGTCCTACACTTCCTCCCGTACAGAGCCTCATAAGGTGCCATCTGTATACTCGCCTGATAACTATTGTTATAAGCGAACTCAACCAAAGGCAGATGCTACTCCCAAGAACCTTGAAACTCAATCACGCAACACCTCAACATATCCTCCAAAATCTGAATAACTCGCTCAGACTGACCATCCGACTGAGGATGATAGGATGTACTGAAATGCAACCTTGTACCCAGAGCTTGATGCAAACACTGCCAGAAACGCGATGTGAACCTCGGATCCCTATCCGACACAATCGACTTAGGCACACCATGCAGCCGCACAATCTCAGCAATGTACAGCTCTGCCAGCTTATCCAAAGAAAACGTAGTATGCACAGGCAAGAAATGCGCACACTTCGTTAGGCGATCCACAATCACCCAAACAGAATTCTTCTTGGACGGAGTCAAAGGTAAACCAGATACAAAATCCATGGTAACCCTCTCCCACTTCCATTCAGGGATTCTCAACGGTTGCAACAACCCAGAAGGAACCTGATGTTCAGCCTTAACTCGCTGACACACCAAACACTTGCTCACAAACTCTGCAACATCCTTCTTCAAACCCACCCAATAGTACTCATCACGAAGATCACGATACATCTTAGTACTACCAGGGTGCATAGCAAAAGGACTACTATGACCTTCAGTCAGAATAGCACGCCTCAACTCAGCATCAGCAGGCACTACTATCCGACTACCAAAACACAACACCCCATCATCATTAAAACAGAAATCCGAAGGTCTACCCTCCGCGATATCCTGAACATGAGACACCAAGGAATCATCCAACAACTGCTTTTCCTTGATCAACTGAACCAACGATGGTTTCACTTGCAACTCAGCAACAAGACCACCATCTCGCGATATGCTCAAGCTAGCAAACATAGCTCTCAGCTCAACAGCTACCTTCCTACTCAAGGCATCCGCAACAACATTAGCCTTTCCAGGATGATACTCTATCGTCAGATCATAATCCTTGAGCAACTCCAACCAACGTCGTTGCCTAAGATTCAACTCCTTCTGTGACATCAAATACCTCAAACTCTTGTGATCCGTGTACACAGTACACTTCTCACCATACATATAATGTCTCCAGATCTTCAGAGCAAAAACCACTGCAGCCAACTCAATATCATGCGTAGGGTAATTGCGCTCATGCACCTTCAACTGCCGTGACGCATAAGCAACCACCTTACCCTCTTGCATCAGCACACACCCCAAACCAACATAGGATGCACCACTATAGACCACAAACTCTTTCCCTGATTCAGGCTGAACCAAGATAGGAGCTTGCGTCAAAGCCGCCTTCAGCTTCTCAAAAACCTGCTGTCTCGCTTCTGTCCACTCATACTTAACATCCTTTTGCAACAGCTTCGTCAAAGGAGCAGCTATCTTGGAAAAACCATCCACAAACCTTCGGTAGTATCCTGCCAAACCAAGGAAACTACGGACCTCATGAACAGACTTAGGAACTTTCCAGTTCATCACTACCTCAATCTTCTGAGGATCAACAGGAATCCCCTCAGCTGAGACCACATGCCCAAGAAACACCACCTCCTTAAGCCAGAACTCACACTTGCTCAGCTTAGCATAAAGCTGATTCTCCAACAAAGCTTGCAGCACAATCCTCAAATGCTCTTCATGCTCCTCCTCAGTACGCGAGTACACGAGGATATCATCAATGAACACCACAACAAACTTGTCCAGGTATTAATGAAACACACGATTCATCATGTCCATGAAAGCAGCAGGAGCATTTGTCAAACCAAACGACATCACAAGGAACTCATAATGCCCATACCTTGTCCTGAAAGCTGTCTTAGGCACATCCACATCCTTCACCTTCAACTGATAATACCCTGACCTCAAGTCAATCTTAGAGAACACAGCAGCTCCCCGAAATTGATCAAAGAGATCATCAATCCTCGGCAAAGGATACCGATTCTTGATAGTCAACTTGTTCAGCTGACGGTAATCAATGCACATCCTCATAGTGCCATCCTTCTTCTTCACAAACAAGACCGGTGCTCCCCAAGGTGACACACTCGGCCGGATGAAACCACGATCAAGCAGCTCTTGCAACTGCGTCTTCAGCTCCTTCAGCTCCTTAGGTGCCATTCTATAGGGAGTAATGGACACATGAGTTGTATTCTCGTACAGCTCAATTCCAAACTCCACCTCGCGATTAGGAGGTAAACCAGGTAACTCTTCAGGAAAAACACCAGGAAACTCCTTCACAACCCTGATATCTTGCACCCTCAACTCCTTAGAACTAGGATTCATCACAAAAGCTAGATAAGCTTCACAGCCTTGCCTCAGCATCCTGCTCGCCTCCAAGGTAGAAACAACATTGGCAAGAAACTTCACATTCTCACCAACTACAACCACTTCATAATCATCCGCCAACTTAAGCGAAACACGCTTATTTTCACAATCCACAACAGCACGATGCTCAGCAAGCCAATCCATACCAAGGATCACATCAAAACCATAGAAAGGCAACTCCATAAGATCAACATAAAAGACATGTTCTTGTACAACCAAGGGACACCTTCTATACAGCTTTCGAGTCACAACAGTTTCACCAAAAGAACTAGTGACACGAACACCAACATCCAAAAACTCAACAGGCAAACCAAGCAATTCAGCATGCTCACGCAAAATGTATGAATGCGTAGATCCAGAATCAATCAAAGAAAGCAATGACAAGGATTGCAAAGTAAAGGTACCTGCAATCACATCTGCATCATTCCTTCCCTCGCGCTGAGCATACACCCTAGCTTGGCCTCCACCCTCAGGCTGAATAGCCACAACATGGGCCACTCCACGACCACCTTCCTCACGCCTCTGGAAATTACCACGGCCGCGCCCACGACCTCTCTGTGGTGTAACAACAACAGGAGCACGCTCTTGGCCACCAGCCAACCTCGGACAATCACGCCTCAAATGGTCTGCAGATCCACAATTCCAGCATCCATTACCAGCAGCCGCAACAGGAGCTTGCACCTCCCTCACAGCACGAGGACAGTCACGCTTCATGTGACCACGTGAACCACAGATCCAACAAGCACTAGGATCAGCTCTAGCATTACCACCCCTAGCAGAAGCACCACCACCTCTCTTAGCTGAGGACTGATACCTCTGATCTCGTCCCCTCTTGTTCCGTCCACCTCCGGAACTATACTCGGCTGATCTCTTCCCAGCACTTTTCGCAGACAAACTCAAATTCATTTCAATGTCCTTGGCTCGGCCCACCAACACATCAAAATCATCATACTCAGTGGCCAGCACATACATCTTTACCTCCGTTACAAGACCGTAACGAAACCTTTCGCACCTCTCCCGCTCATCAGGTATCAGCTCCGGTGCATACTGACTGAGTCGCACAAACTGCACCTCATACTCAGCCACACTCATGCTCCCTTGGGTAAGAGTCATGAATTCACGCTTTTTCTCATCCAGATATCTCACTCCCAGATATCTCCTCTTGAACACATTCTGAAAGAATGTCCAAGTCACATCAGCTTCAGCCATTCCAGAGATTGTGGTCGTCCACCACGTATAAGCATCATCCTGAAGCAAGGATACCACACAGCCCAACTTTTGCACATCCGTGCAGATCATCTGTCCCAAGATACGCTTGGTACTCTCTAGCCAAGCTTCCGAACTCTCAGCCGACATACCCCTAAACTCAGTCCCACCAAGACTGCGCAGACGCTCCAAGGGTAGTCTCACTCCAGCATCTCCCTGATGCCCAGCTCCTTGAGCTCCAGCTACTGCTGCTCGAAAAGCACCCGCAATAGCTTGTACCAGCATCGACATATCACGCATAGCTTGCCCCTGACCAACCTCAGGTCCTGCAGCTCTAGCACCAGCTGCTGCAGCTCCAGCTCTTTCCCTCTCCGCACCACCACCACTAGGTGGAGGAGGAGGTAACACAGCACTACCCGCATTTTCTTCGTTCTCATTCCCATCCGGGGTCGTAGCTCTCACGCTACTCCTTAACTCTCTACGTGGTGCCATACTTTTACCATGCATATCAATACAAATAAAACATAGTCAGGCCCAGCAAGGTAAGCAATCCAAGTATTCAAGCTCAATTTCATTCAAAATCAACATCATTTCTTTAGCTTTTGTTTTGCAATGGGTACCCTCAACATGCAACATCACAGCATACATCTCAAATGCATCAACATCTCAAGCCACTGAACATGCTTTCATACAACAAGCATACAAGCCAAACATACTTCAATCATGCATACAAACATTCCCAATTACTCGAGAACCTGGCTCTGATACCACCAAATGTAACCCCCTTAACCCGGCCTAGACGGTTGACCCGAATTAAGAAAGTCACACGGGAAAACAAAAGTCAACCCGAAAGTCAACCTTGATTAACGACCCTTTTTTTTCTTCTTTTTATTCTTGTCTAGATGCACATTAGTCCTAATTGTGATCACACAAACAACATACTCAAAGATCACAAACATCAGAGATCAAACAGGGACCCAATTGAACAAATTACAACTTTAGGGACCAAATTGTAATTTCTGTTAATTAAAAGGATTTAACCCAAATTAAAGTTACCAGCTTGTAATTAGTCAGGTTTCATGCTTCACTGTGAAATTTCAGCTCAAAAGGACTTCCCAAACTCATACAATTGCGCAAACAAGTTTCAGGACCAAAACGCAAACAATTCAAAACATATAACTGCCAATGTCAGCCCCCAACGGTCGACCGTTCCGAAACAGGTTGACCCCGTTTCGAAACACGAGCCGTTTCGCAACGGGTTCCGGAACACGGGCTTGGCAGAGGCCAAACTGTTTCGAAACGGTGCATACCGTTTCGGACGCCTGGGTTCATTCAAGGCACCCGTTCCGAAACGGTGCACACTGTTCCGAAACGCCCTGCACAAATTGCAGCAAATGGCATTCCAAAACATGCAATTGATCATTCAAACATGCTCCAAATGCCACCAAACTTTACCAACATGCAATTCAGCATATATAAGACTCATAGGCATCATCAAATCATCAGAACAACATCATAAGCAAAAAGCCCCAATTCTATAGGCATGCTTCCTACACAAGCTAGCTATTTAAGCACAAAACTTCCAAAACAAGCATGTAATGATCCAAACCAAACACCAGCATTCATATCATCATTCAACATACTTAGGGAGTTCCAAACACCTCCCAAAACATACACATTGGTCCCCCATTGCCAAATTACCCAAAAGCTAAAAAGTGCTTATAAAACCTTCCATACATTGAGCTTTACTTGAACTTGATTGCTTGCCCTCCTTGCTGCCCCTTAAGGTCCTCTAATGCTCTGCATTATTGAATTAAAAAAATGAAGAGAGCGTAAGCAAAAGCTTAGTGAGGAATGCTCTTAAAAACCATTCAATAATGCAACTAAAACCATTTATAAACATGCTTAAAATCAACCTTTGCACATGCTCAAAAGCATACTTTAAACAAGCAATCTCATGCTTCAATATAAACATAACATGGCATATTGGCTCAAGTGACAATTTCCATTTCTTTAAACAAGTTCATCAACTTCCCAAGGACTTTTAAACACCTTGGCCCCAAGGACTTTTAAACACCTTGGCCATGGACTTTTAAACACCATGAATGAGGACCACACAAGGACTTTTAACCACCTTTGTGTCCATAGCTTGAATCACCCCAAGGACTTTTAAACACCTTGGCCCCAAGGACTTTTAAACACCTTGGCCCCATGGACTTTTAAACACCATGGAAGGATCACTTAAGGACTTTTAACCACCTTAGTGTCCGCAACAAGAATCATCCAAGGACTTTTAACCGCCTTGATGTTCTTAAGTAACAAGGCTCACTCAAGGACTTTTAACCACCTTAGTGACCTTAACTTTTTCAAAACATCACTTGCCAATATACATCTTTTCATCATTTAATCCACTGTTTTAAAGCATTAAACCAAGCCATATTCCACATGCATTTAAAAGCATCAAATCCACATTTAATCAATGTACAAAAGCAAGGAACTCCTACCTAGAGTTTCCTTCAACATATGGCTTAAAACATCAGCAAATACCATGCTAAAACATGCTTTCAAAACAGTAATTAAAACATGCAAATCACCATTTTGCATCACAATAAAATCATGGCCACCACTAGAGAGAAATTCCGAAAACTTACACTTGAGCTTAGCAAAGTTGTTTAGACTTAGACTAAGCTCCCAAAACCTTCAAACCTTGGTTTTAAAATCTGAAAACCCAACTTCACTCACCGATTTCCACTTTGCTTCAAGCCAAAGCACCAAAACAAGCTTCCGGATCAACAACTCTTGGATCCAAAGATGCCTCCCCTGTTTCAACACATCAAAGCAGAGGATTAATGCATCATCATGCATTAATTGCTTCAATGAAAGCACCTAAACTCGCTGCTCTCATTCAACCTCCATTTTCGGCCACCAAACACAACCGAAAATGCATTCAAACCACTTCTAAACAAAGCCCAGCCATAAACCAGCAAAACCACACTTCCATAAACATCATATAACATCTAAAAACAACCTATTAACATCCTTATTCCTCCAGCAACATCAGATCACCAAGATCACCTCAAAAACAACCTTGAAACACAAGCTAAACTTAGGAAACTCAACCTATCCGGGATTGCATCAATCAAAACTCGATTCCTTATCAATTTAGAGTTCATTTAACATCAAAAACACATCTCAAATCATAGATTAATCAGATCTAACGAAAATCATCAAAAATCATCAAAATCTTGCATTATAAGCCAAGATCCATTTCACCACTTAAAAACCTTTAATTAAACTTCAATTAAGGATTGAAAACTTAGGAATTTCAGTAAAGAACTGATAGTTTAGAGGAGAAGGACGTTCTTACCACCAAACTTGAGTTTCTCCTCTTTTTGGAATCAAAATCCTTGTTGAAACATGTAGCAATTGAAGAGGTTTTGAAGATATGTTGTTTAGGAATCAAATGAGAGTTGAAAGGAGGGATTTAGGTGAAGAAATCAGATCCAATTCTCTGGAAAAGAAGTGTTTGGGTTGAGAGAAAATGAGAGAAAGAAAATTAGGAAAAGTTGGTTACAAAATCCAAAAATAGCCAAATGGCTTTCCCTCCACTTTTAATATCCTTTAAAATCAGATTTTAGACTTAAAATATCTTAGAAAAGTCTGGAGAAACTCCCTTTGGGTAAATAGCTCCTTAAAGATTCAAAGTTTCAACCCTTTATAAAACAGCCACAAAACTTTCGAAAATTACATTTTGGTCACTAGCCAAAATGTCACCCTTCCGAAACTCATTTTCCAAAATTGATTTCACAGTTCACTTAATTATATTAAAAGATGATTTTAGAACATTTTTCCATATTTTTAATGCAACCCGAACTAGGCTTTCCTAAATTCACCTCTTAAGATTCGAACAACACTTTGACCAACCGGTCAACGCCCAAGACTTCTAAGCCCAAAACCGGGGCGTTACATAAGGCATCATTTCATTAGAGATCATGTCCTTAAGGAAGATGTGGTTATAGAGTATGTAGACACCTTGAATCAATTAGCGGACATTTTTACAAAACCCTTAGACAAAGAGCGTTTTTGGTCCCTTAGGAGAGAGTTAGGTCTAGCTAGCCTATCTTGACCTTTTAGGACCTCTTTTTTGCTTAAATATGCTTGATTTTGTGAAATGCCATGTTGATGTGTTTAAACTCCTAATTTCATTCATGCTTATAGTTAGGGGGAGTATGTTTATGCTTAAATATGTTTTGCCTGCTCATTCATGACATTTATGCATGTTAGGCCTCTTAAAAGATCATTTTTCTGCATTTTTAGAGCCTCATCTGCACTTCTAGGCCCAGGTGTATCGAAACGGGTGAACCTGTTTCGATACGGATACCTTAAATCCAGCTTTGAGAGAAGGGCGTTTCGAAACGCCTCAAAAGCGTTCCGAAACGTTTTTGATTCTGCCAAGGGGTGTATCGGAACGCGTTCCGATACGGGTCAACGGGAGTT
This sequence comes from Hibiscus tridactylites, assembly GCA_958450335.1. Taxonomy (NCBI): domain Eukaryota; kingdom Viridiplantae; phylum Streptophyta; class Magnoliopsida; order Malvales; family Malvaceae; genus Hibiscus; species Hibiscus tridactylites. The sequence goes on along the minus strand of OY288267.1, from coordinate 56,085,416 downwards.
TCGATACGGTCAACAGCGTATCGAAACGTTCTGTTTATGGTTTTAAAATGGTCAAAACCCTAGCCGCCCGTTCCGAAACGGTCTTGACCGTTCCGAAACGGCATGGCGGATTGCTTTATCTAGGGCTTTTAATGATACAAACTCACTTTATATCAAACTCTAAAACCCTAAACCGCCTCCCTCTCTATAAATACCCTCTAAAACTCTTTGATTTTCACAAAATTGTGAGGGGTTTTACTCTACAACTCAAGTCTAAGCAAGTTTCATCAATCTTGTGCAAGGATTTTTCTCAAATCATCCAAAATCCCAAACTAAGGTAATTTTTCTAGTTTTTCTTTTCTTTCAATTCATGTTCGAATCTTAGGTTAGAAAATTTTATTTTTGTATAAAGTATATGTTTTTGTTGTGGGTTTTCAAAATCTTGTGAAAATTTTTGAAATCTCAAATTTTTTGATTCGAATATAAAATTTTTCAATCTTATTTTTTTAAACTGTTTTTTATTTTAATTTTGTTTTTCAAAAACCTAAGTGGGATTTATTATTGGATTGATTATAATTATCAATGCATACACTCAATTTTAAAACACTTGCTTAATGTTTTTAGATGGCGGATCAATCGAACAAAAAGCGCAAGGCCGTTCAATCCGGTGATTCGAGCATTCGTCCGAATATCACGATGCTTTTTCAGAAATCTTTCAAGACTTCGGAGGCACGTGCTCGTTTCTCTTATGTCAAGGATTTCGCGGTTCGTAAGGAACGTGTTATTGATCTTGAATTCCTCAATTCCGAGCGATTCCTTTTTCGTTATCTTCCTCGTTTGGATGAGTGGAATCTCATGGATTTCTTGAGCCTTCCGGATGTTTGCTACAAAAATATGGTACTCATCTTTTACTCTAATGCTCACTTTCTTTATGATGAGTCCAAAACCGAGATCATAGGGATTGAGTCATCCTTGCTAGGCAAAAAGGTTGTCATAAATGTTAAACTTTTAGAGTCTGCTCTTAAACTTAAAAATGAGGGTCTTGAAGATGAACGCCACTTTGGCACTTTCACCGGTAAAGCACTTAATTTGGATGTGCATGATCGTGTTCTTCACTTGATAGTCTCTTGGTTTATTCGCCCTTCCGGCGGTAAATATTCCCATATCCGTCAAAGAGATCATTTTTGGTTAGAGTGTTTCCGTAGGGGTGAGCGCCCAAATGTGCCTAAGATAATCTTTGCCGAGATAGTCAATAATATCAAGCTTATTGACACAAATGAGTTGACGTCCTTTACTTATGGCATTGTCTTGAGCGCCCTATTTCATCATCTCGGTATTGATTGTACCTACGACTCTCCGATCCCTCGCAAGACCAAGATTGGTGAGTCATCCCTTCGCAAGTCCGGGTTCCAATATGTGAATGGTATTTGGGAAAGAATTGATAGAGAAGCGGATCCTCCTCTCGTTGCTCCTCCACCGCAAGTTCAAGCCGCGAACAATGATGCCCTCACGACTTTCCTTACCGAGCGATTCAATACCTTGGACTCTCGGTTCGATGCTTTGGACACTCGCATTACTTCGGGCTTTGAATCTATGGGCAATCGATTGAAGAATGTCGAGGATCGTCTTCATTCTCTTGAGACTTCTCATTCCAACTTGGATCTTTCCTTCTCCACTCTATATGGGCAATGGACGAAGTCTCAACGTTCTCAAGCCAAGGACGATGATGATGATGACGAGGATGATGATGACGAGGCCTAGGAACTTCATATCATATCATATCATTTTATTTATGCTTTTAGGATTAAGATTGCATCTTTATGTTTTCTCATGTTTTTTAGGACCTATGCTTTTGGCTTTTTTTATTTGGGATTTTATGTTTGAACTTAATGTTTGAATTATGTTTTGGATATTTTGATTATGAATTTATAATATGGTTGCTTATTATTGCTTATTGGTACTAATCATTTATCTTCTCTATGAGCCTTTATTGTTCTTTTTGATCTAACAAAAAGGGGGAGAAGAAATTTAAGAGCCACACTTTAAACTAAAATTCGTTTTAAAATGTTAAAAGGTTTTTAAAAGTTTACTTGGATTTCAAATCAAATATATTTTTTTTCAAACTTTAAAAAAACCTATCTTAAATTAAGGGGGAGTTAGAATAATTTTCAAAACTTTCAAAATTCTTGAAATTCTAACTTTGGTTTTGTTATATCAAAAAGGGGGAGATTGTGAAACAAATATTTTAATTTTGATATAACTAAAAACCTAAGGACTAAATCGAAAAAGTCAAAACGAATTTTAAGTCCTCAAAATATCCCCATATAATTCTAGTATTATGCCCAAGTTAAAAACATACTATTTCAAATATTTTTCTAAGTGTTTCAAGCCAAAACAATGTGTTTTCACGTACCCGTTCCGAAACGGCCTCAAGGCGTTTCGAAACAATTTCACCACTGTCGACCACCGTTCCGAAACGTGTATCGAAACACTTAAGATCGTTTCGAAACGGCACAACTCGTTTCGAAACTGTTCTTCATGTAGGGTTTAAAAAGGGTCTATTTATTTCAAATATTTCAGAATTTTAAATATAAAAGGGGTGTTTCGAAACGGATCAAGCCCGTTCCGAAATGACCCTTTGACAGTAGCCATTCCGTTTCGAAACGGATCAATCCCGTTCCGAAACAAGGGCTAGGTTTTATTTTGAAAATGTGACCGTTGTATGTTTTAACTGATTTTCTGAAAACCGTTAAGGCGTTTCGAAATGGGCTAGGACCGTTCCGAAACGACCCTTTTACAGTGGCAAAACCGTTCCGAAACGGCCCTAAGGCGTTTCGAAACGGGCTCTTAAATGCACCCCAACGGCTCTTTCTATTTTAGTCCGTTCCGAAACAGGTTTCCCGTGTTCCGAAACGGGTTGATGCAGACTGCATTTATGGTGGCAAGAGAGGGTTCCAACGGCTCCATTTATGTTCCCAACCACCCAAACGGCTAGAAATCAATGAGAAGGTATAAAAGGGACATCCAAAAGCATCAGCAACAGCTATTGAACTTCAAGCAAACATCCAAACATCAAATTCAAGCATTTGAGCAAAAATCCCAACTTGTGTAAAATCCCAATTTGTGTTCTTCATTCTTACTTTGTAAAATTGGGTTGAGTGCTTGTATTGGGGCTATCATTTGTATTGAGAGATACCTAATTAGCCTTCAAATTTCTTTGTTCTATTGAGTGAGGGTTGGGTTGATTTTTGGGTAGAAAAATCAACCGACATTGTAAAGGGTTGCCTCCTTGTCCTAGAAAAGGGGAAGATCAATTTAGTGAAATTGTTGCAAATCCTTAGTGAGACTAAGGTAGTGGATGTAGAGTTCATTTGGAACTTGAACCACTCTAAATCCCTTGTTCATCATTTTTAATTTGCCAATTTCCACTACAATCCTTTAAATTTCCAATTCACCCCCCTCTTGGTAAATCTCGATCTTTCGATCCACTCAACACTAGTTCTAAAGAAGGGCGTTCCGATACGGCTTCGAGCGTATCGAAACGGACATCAGCAAAACTTTATTTATTGCGGGAAATAAAAGCCACAACGGCTCCAAATCATCCCCAACGGTCTCCAATGGCCACAAGCTTGTTTCTAACTATATTATGAAGGCTGGAACACTTGAAGAAAGAGAGAGACAACATCTAAGCAACATGTTCAAGAGAAATTGTGTCAAATTCTTATCTCTTCATTTCTCTTGTAAATAGTTTTTAAAGAGTAAGCTTTAATGTAAATCCTTGTACTCTTGTGAGCTTAAATTTGTGTAAACACCCACCTTGTGAGGTATTAAGTTTTCCAAACAAATCCCTTGTAGAAGGAGAGGTTCTAGTTTAACCTTAGACAAAAACTAGAGTGGTTCTATCTTAGCCGTATAAAAGATAGGGTTGTAAATGTTTCCTCCTAAGCCTTGAAAAGGGGACAAATTCTTAGTGAATTGGGAAATCCTTAGTGGTATGCTATGGTAGTGGATGTAGACTCGGTTGGGTAGTCGAACCACTCTAAAATCCTTGTGCAAATTGTCCATCTTTATTTCGGTTTTTAGCCAATTCACCCAAGACGCAAAATTAACCCTCTTGACAGATTTCAGTGATCGATTCAAGCGTGCAACAAGCCTAACAATTGGTATTAGAGCCTCATCTTCATCGAAGGACTAACATATGGGAGTAAAGATCCATCGCTCGTAGTCCATCATTCAAGATTATGGCAAGATTTGAAGAAGGCCGCTCTATCTCGTGTCCTCCACTCTTCGAAGGAGAAGCATACTTCTAATGGAGCAATGTCATGAAGTATTTCATTAAATCTATTGATTTTGAGATTTGGGATATCATCGAAGATGGTTACTTGGAAGCTCTTAAGAAGAAGAAAAAGCAAATGAGTGCAAATGACACGAAGGCAAAGCTAAATACAGGCGATGCACACTCTTCTTTGTGGCCTCAATGAAGATGTTTCCAAGAAAGTCTCCACATGCAAAAGTGCAAAAGAAATTTGGGAGAAGCTTGAAAAGCTTTATGGCAACAAGAAAGGAGAAAAGAAAGATGGTGCTTTATCTTGTGCAAACCTCATCTCAACACCTAAGGTGGATGATGTTTTGGCTCTCGATGAGCTCGATGTATCTTCTAACTCAAGTGAATTAAATTCATATACATTTGACGAGTTACAAGATGCTTTCGATGAATTATTTTTGGAATTTTAGACCATGAATTCCAAATTTAAGAAAATGATTTCAAAACTTGAATTTGAAAATGATTTTCTTTTGAAAACAAAATTGGATTTTGAAAACCAAAATGAAAGTTTGAGAAATGATTTAGATTTTTCAAAAACAAGCAATGAGGTTTTAGAAAAAGAAAATCTTGATTTGAAAGTTAAGCTTGAAAGCTTAACAAAAGAAAAAGAAATCACTTTTAATAATTCATCTTGTCACATAATGGCAAAATGGTCACATTGCCATTATCATGGTCATTCTTTACATACTTGTCCTATTAAGAAGAGAAAATCTTATAGGGTTAGACAAGTATGGGTTCCTAAGGGAACTAAAGACATTGTGACTAACGTAAATGGATCCAAAGCAATTTGGATACCAAAAATCAAGTAAATGTCTTTTGTAGGTGTGTTGGAGCAAATGACAAGCAAATCAAAATCACGGAAATGCTCTAGTCATACAAGTGAAGAAATTGGGTAACCTCTAAGCTTAAAGATTTTATTTTGTTTCTGCTTTGGTTATCTAGTTTTCATTTTAAAGTCTTGGATAATTTGTTAAGCCTAATTTTGATGCTTGAGTAAGGGGGAGCCAATTTTAAAACCAAATTTTTAATTGTGTCAAAATTTTTAAACCTCTTATGTTATTTTTGAGCTTAATGTCTTTTAAATTCTTTTTGATATAACAAAAATGAGGAGAAATGATTTGAAAAATTGATTTTTTTTTCAAATGAATAAGGGGGAGCTTTAACTTCATTTAATTTTCAAAATCTCTTATTCAAATGTTTAAATACTAAAGGGGGAGAATCCCAAACAATTTTTCAAGTTGGTTTTATTATATCAAAAAGGGGGAGATTGTAGAAATATATGTTTTGATATAATAATTGAAAATTTTTTTGGATTTAATTGAAAAGAATTTAAAATATTCTCTAAGTCAAAAACAACTTGAAAATAAGTTTGAGGATATTTAAAAAGGTTTTGGCAATGTTTGAAACGTTTTTAAGTAGCCAAACCAGTGTTTTTAATGTGCCCGTTTCGATACAAGCACAATCTGTATCGATACCTTTTGAAACTGCCAGAACTCGTTTCGATACATGGCTTACCTGTTTCGATACGGATAGGTGTTGTTTCGAAACACACTTTTGTGTTTCGATGCGCCTAGGTGGCATACACCCCAACGGTCAAAACCCCAAGCGACTATTTCCCAACGGTAATTTGAATTACAGGCTATTTCGATACGACACTAGACATTTTGATACGGGCGTTCCAATAGGGCCCATTGTGTTTTGATACATCACACTGCATCAGACCCAACGAGTAGTTCTAAAGAAGGGCGTTCCGATACGGCTTCGAGCGTATCGAAACGAACATCAGTAGAACTGCATTTATTGCGGGAAATAAATGCCACAACGGCTCCAAATCATCCCCAACGGTCTCCAACAGCCACAAGTTTGTTTCTAACTATATTATGAAGGTTGGAACACTTGAAGAAAGAGAGAGACAACATCCAAGCAACATGTTCAAGAGAAAATGAGTCAAATTCTTATCTCTTCATTTCTCTTGTAAATAGTCTTTAGAGAGTGAGCTTTATTGTAAATCCTTGTACTCTTGTGAGCTTAAATTTGTGTAAACACCCACCTTGTGAGATATGAAGTTTACCAAACAAATCCCTTGTAAAAGGAGAGGTTCTAGTTTAGCCTTAGACAAAAACTAGAATGGTTCTATCTTAGCCGTATAAAAGATAGGGTTGTAAAGGTTTGCTCCTAAGCCTTGAAAAGGGGAAGAATTCTTAGTGAATTGGGAAATCCTTAGTGGTGTGCTAAGGTAGTGGATGTAGACTCAGTTGGGTAGTCGAACCACTCTAAAATCCTTGTGCAAATTGTCCATCTTTATTTCAGTTTTTAGCGAATTCATCCAAGGAGCAAAATCAACCCTCTTGACGGATTTTAGTGATCGATTCGAGCTTGCAACAAGCCTAACAACAAGCATTTCCCTCAATGCATTAAAAACAGATGCAATAATGGAAAAAAGTAAGAACAACAATTAAGGGTATAAAAATAAAGGCAAGAGAGAAAAATTTAGATGGACTCGGATGAGTCATCGCTTTGTAGGATCAATTTTCTCCTTTTGCAGGTCGTATGCTTGACTCTCTTGGTTTCTCTTGGCGGTTGGATGCGCGTGTGGGGGGGGGGTTGGCTTGGCCGGAGATGTTACTTCTTCCTCTCCGTCCGTGTCAATGTGAAGCTCCTCCGTTGCCTCCAAGGCGGATGCCTTGCGTTTGGCATATTTGAATGTTCGGAAGACGAATTGGGCAGTTTCAGTCCAATTGGAGAAGCCTTTTGTCTCGACCGGTGAACCCATCGGGGTGTCTAGATGTGCCTTGCCCTTGACCTTCCTGGCCGCGACATTAGAAGCGGTGGTTGTGGCGGCAGAGTGCCTTGGTGAGGCCTGAGCAGTAGCAGTGGTAGGTGTGGCTCTAGCATGGGGTGCTGGGGTGGCTGCGACATGTGGTTCTGGGGCGGTTGCGGTAGAGACGGGGGCAGGGAACTGAGGGAACTGGACGGTGTGGTCAAGGAACTTCTCTTGAATCACTTGGACAATGGAAGAGGTGAAGTCCCTTGCGAAAGCCATAAATAGGCATTCCCGTATGTCCATGTCCTCCAATTTCTTGGCAATTTGCTAGAGGGTGGCTGTCAGGGCAGTGGATTGTGGCATCTCCGGAACATTTGCAGTGGATGTTTCCGCGACAGGGCCTTGCATCGGCATAGATTGCCAAGGCTCGGCCTCTGTGATCTGCATTAGCCGGTAGTATGTTTTTCTGTCCCATCCTTTCCTTGGAGGCGTGTACTCATCGACTTCATCGATTGGTATCTCCTGTCTAGTGCATAGGCCGGTGATGAGTGATGGGAAGTAGAGGGGGCCACATTCCTTTTGGCTGCACTGGTGCATCTCGTGACATATAGTGTTACCACCATTAATGATACAATTATTTAAAATTGAATGAATGAGTTCAAGCAGGGGCCGATCGACAATGTTGTTGTGCGACGTGGGCATAATGTTGTTGTGCGAGGTGGGCATGAGGCGACGTTTGACGAATGTGTTCCAAGCTTAGCTTCTGGCTGCAACTGACGCCGATTGACTGAGCCTTTGTGTGCCCTGGTATTCCATGCCGTGACGACATAGCAGAGTTCTTCCCTGATGTGTTCATAGTCTTCCTCTGTTAAAGACTCGACAAATTCCGTATGCTCGTCCCTCTGTACGTGGATGCCATAAAAGAGATTTATGGCATCAACATCCACTTTGATCGCTTTTCCCCGAACGTGAACAAAGAGTGTAGTCGGGCTTGGATTGTGCGCGTAGAATTCTCATACCACTGTTATGTTGGCTCGTTTGGGTTGGAGGCAAAATATTTGCCACTTTTGGTGATCTATCTTGTTGAAGAGATAATGGTCGAGGCCAAAATTTGGCTCATCAGAGCAATAGAATCCTTGCTCCTCCCATACTTGGTGGGCTATGAAGTGCTTGTTGAAGCACCTCTCTACCTCCGGTGGTGCGAAGCGTTTTTACGTTGATGCCTCGGTCGAGCATGAGCTTTCTCCTTTCTTTAATTTAAGGGCCATCTAGAAAATGTAAGTGAGTTGTGAGAGAGCAAAAGAAAATTCTAAACTTTGGAGAGCGCAAGAGAGTAGAAGAGAATGTTGAGCGATGAACAATTTAGAGAAGAATAGCCTTTATATAGAGCTTGGCGAGTTATGCCGTCTCGACATTAAATGCGGAGCGACATCTCTACCTGTTATTAGCCGTTTCTACCCGTTGCGGCTTTTTCGTCCCGTTGGCAGATTATGCCATTGCCGCAGTGGTTTCTCCACACTTAGCTGTTGGTTCATCTCTTCTTTCTTTCTTGATCTCCATCCTAAAAACAAATAATAAAAACAAAACTTTATTCCTAGAAGAAAATTTAAAAATGTAGAAAATAAAAACTAAAAATAAAACTAAAAAGATAGAGAGAAAGGGTTAAGACACTAAAGGAGTTCACGTGCATGCATCTCCTAAAGTGATTACTTCCTTATCCCTCACGACATGTAGCTCAGAGTGATGCTTTAATCTCTGCCCAGTATTTTTGAATTCATGGTCATCCTGCACCTTTGTCTCTGTATCTCCAGGTCCTGTCATCATACTGCCGCGACAGTGGCCCAGGCAGTGGCCAATGTTACTGCCGAGGCAGTGTTCAGTTTTCTTGCCAAGGCAGTGTGGTTCTATGTTGATGTCTGACTCAGTTAGGGCCTGGATTGCCTGGCATTTTTCTGGGTCATTAGCATGTTTCATGGTGTTCAGTACATTGAGTTTCACGTGCTGATCGTTTACTCTCATTGTCAGTTCTCCTTTTTCGACATCAATCAGAGATATCCCTGTAGCTAGGAATGGTCTCCCAAGTGTGATTGGTACATTCTTATCTGCACCACAATCCAAGATAATAAAATCAGTAGGGAAAATAAATTTATCAATTTTTACCAAAATATTCTCAATTTTCCCTTCTGGTTGCACATAGTATCTATCGGCAAGCTGCAACATTACAGTGATAGGTATGGCTTTTCCAATTCCCAATTTCTCGAACACTAACTTAGGTATCAGGTTTATGCTTGCTCTTAGATCACACAGTGCTCTCCCTATGTAGTGGTTTCCGATTGCATATGGTATAAGAAAACTGCCTGGGTCCTTGAGCTTGGGTGGTGTTTGATTGTGTAGCATTGCCACACATTCTTCTGTCACATCAATAGTTTCAAATTCCACAATCCTTTTTCGCTTTGAGACAGTGCCCTTGAGGAATTTGGCATAATTCGAGATCTACTTGATCATTTCTACCAAGGGCAGGTTGATATGTACCTGCTTCAAGATGTCTAAGAACTTCTTGAACTGGTACTCATGCTTCTACTGTTTAAGTCTTTGTGGGAATAGGGGTGGTAGACGAATGTCTTCAATTTGTTCCTTGCTTGGGAATCTAATATGCGGCATTGAATCAGGACCTTTAGGTGCCTTCTTGTTCTCTGTGGTATCTTTGTCAGGTGTTGCCGAGGCGGGGTTGTCAACAGGTTCTGCCAGGGCATTGTCGTCAATAGGTTCTGCCGAGGCAGTGTCACTAGGTATTGTTGCGGTGATCGGCTCTGTTAGCTTTGTCTGCTCTTTAACTCGGGGTTCCTTGAGTTGAATACCATTGCGAGTGGTTATGGCATTGCATTACTCATATGATTTTCCCTTAGCGGCTTCAATATCGCTAGGCAATCCTCCCATCAGCCTTATGTTTAGGATCTGTGTGATTTGCCCAACTTGAGCTCTAGAGATTTCAGTGTTGCCTCATTATTTTGCAGCCACATCTCGGTCCTATCCATAAAAGCGTCAGTTTTCTTTATGAACTTATCAATATTAGCCATATATGCACTAGCCTGAGAGATGAAAGCATTAAGAGATTTTTCTAAAGAACTAGATGGCATAGATTGTTGTGGCGATATAGATTGCTGTTGCGACATGGTCTGTCGAGGCATGTTTTGTTAAAATCCTGCTGTTGGAGCATTCTGATTGTTCAGATTGAGTGCGTTGTTGGGGTTGCTCCAGGAGAAATTCGGGTGCTTCTTTGAGGCCAGGTTGTAGTTGTTGGACATCATGTTATTGTTCTGGTTGTAATTTCAAACGAAACCTGCTCGACTCTATATTCTGTGGACATTCAGAAGAAATATGGTTATCCCCACAGTTTTCACAAAATAAATCCATTACCTTGACCTCCTGGTGATTATTCTGCGATTGCATGTTCATGACCAACTTTGTCAAGGTGGTGATTTGGGATGAAATTGAGTCTGAGGACCCTATTTCGTTTACTGTGGGTTGGCGTCGGAGTCCCCCTCTTCTGGCCATTGGGAACTGATAGTCGTTCTTGGGCGTCCTGTTCAGAATATCCATTGCTTCTTCTGGTTCTTTGTCTAGGAGTATGCCGTTTGCCGAGGCATCAAGCATCATCCTAGTTGCCGTGTTGACATCATTATAGAACATGGTTACCTGTGTCCACAATGGGAATCCTTGCCATGGGCATTTGTGTAACATCTCTCTGTATCACTCCAAAGCCTCATGCATGGATTCGTCGTCAGCCTATCGAAAAGTAGTGATTTCGTTACGCAATTTATCGGTTAAATTCATAGGATTAAAACGTGCTAAGAAATCACGACATAAGTCACTCCAAGATCCAATTGATCCCGCTGGAATGCTACTTAGCCAGGTTTTTTCCCTACCCTCAGTGAATAGGGAAACAATTTCAGTCTCAAAATATCCTCACGTACTCCTTGTATTTTAAATGAATTGCAAATCTGCTGAAAGGATTTGAGGTGCTGTCTGGCATCTTCTGTTGTTGAGCCGCCGAATTGCCCCATAGTATTGATCATGTTGAACATTACGGGCTTTAGTTCAAAGTGGGCGACTTCTATCTCAAGTGTTACTACTCTCGGATTTAGTCCCTTTAGATCCTTCTCTAGGTAGTCTCGGAGAGTTGGGTTTCGTACTGGCGCAAATTGAATTCGCAGATTTTCTCCATCTCCTACTGGGGCATTCTGCTGCCTATCGACAACTGGCTGCCCGTCGGCAACTTGATGCCCATTGAAATTCTGATTGATTTGTTGCCGCCAACTTGATGTGTCATCCTTTGCCTTCTCTGCTGCTTGAGTCTTTGGCAAGTACGATCGAGTTCTTGATCAAGGTTGTAGAATGGATACTTTGGGTTCGCCCTGGTCATACACCAATGCAAAACCAAAGTTGATTAGTGCTTGAGAAACAGATAAATAAAGGTGCAAGAAAATAAAACTTAAAGTCGCTATTTCCAATCCCCGACAATGGCTCCAAGAAACTTGTTGTCTGTAAAAGGTGCTCCGCAGTTAGTGCAAGTGTATACATCTCAAGTAATATAATGATAAGTATTAGAGTATCGTCTCCTCAGGGTTTGGGATGACTTCCTTCATTTATCTTCTCGCACTGAAAAAGAAAAGTAAAAGTAAAAAACAAAAGTAGAAGAGTTTTGGGTTTTAATTAAACTAAAGATCATAAACTAAAGCAAGCAAGTAAAAGTAGAGAAATCAAGATGAGGGAATGGGTCGGATTAGATTGCATCCTAGTGTGGAAAGCAATTGACTTGTCTCGGTCTTTGAATGCAATGATCACCAAACTACCTCGACAGTGACCTAAGTCCCTGCCGCGACAATAAGATGTGCTGCCTCGGCAATCCCTTGATGGTCAGCAGATGATGTCAAGGTTCGGCAAAGCGTCCTTTGATGGCTCCTCCTTATCCCTAAGTTGTAGCACTGTTGATGAATAAGCCTTGACAATACCTCCCGGTGTAAACCAAGGATGAACACCAACTAATCTCACGCTTCTTTTAGCCGTTGAAACTCTAATTTATTCCTAAGCCGAGTTAGCTTCCACCGTTGGGATGAAAACCATGCTTATTCGTTTCTTGAGTTTAACTCTTCCGATATTAAACAAATTGATAACAACACAATACTTTGTCTCGATGAGATTGCAAGAATAAGATCAATGCAAAGAATAAGCAAACCTTGAACTAAATTGCATTAAAAACTTAAACAAAGTACAATTGTTCTCTCATAACTACTAAGTAAAATAATCATAACCCTAATAAAAATTAGAACATGATGGACGTGGAGATCACACGACTAAACCCTAATCTCAAGCTCTTAATACTCGATTTTTTTTCTCCTTCCCACTCTTCTCTCTCTCTCTCTCTCTGTGCGTCAAGCCTTGCTTAAATAGGAAGAGGAGTAGGGCAAAGTCCTTCTTGGATAGGGAGTTACGTTGGACTTGGACTTCTCTTCATTAAAGAGGTGAATCTCTTTAATTTTAATGCCTTTATCCACTTTGGCCTAATTCCATCTTTAACCTTCCTTCCATGTTTTCACCGTCTTCTTGTGCTCCAATTGCCACGCAAAGTGTGTAGAAAAATCCAGTGTTTTATGCTTTTCAAATCGGCTACCACTTTGCATGCTTTGCCCTCTGGCAGGTTGGTTTGTGCACTGCCTCGGCAGAGAATATTTGCTGCCTCGATAGGGGTCTGTCACTGGCTCTACTCCGTAAGGCTTCCACTTCATAATTCAGCTTCCTTCAGTAGAAGTTGTCATCTTTTGCTTTGCTTGATCTAGATCTGTTACGAGCTCGTTCTGCACCATCTTTCCTTTTCTTCATTGCCCGCTCGACATTAGCTGCCCCGACAATGAGTAAATCTGCGCAAGCACCAAACATGCATTAAAACAGTACCTTTTTATCAAATAAATCAAATATCAGGACCAAAGGTAAAAGCATCGTAATTAATGAATATAAGGTCATAATGCCATTCGAATGGGTGTAGGTTAAGCAATAATTGCCATGTAAAAAGGGTGAAAATATAGGACTTTTGGGCACTTATCAGGTATCGATACTCGAGAGGCCGTATCGATACGTCTTGCATATTTTATAAATTATTAGATTCCAGTGATCAAAACTCGTATCGATACGGTCCTAGCCGTTTCGATACGTGTACACCTGTTTTAGTACGCCCTGTAACCGTACCAATATAATTTTTACATCTAATTTCCAGTGTTGACTTTTCGTACCGATACTCTCTTTGACGTATTGATACACTATGTTGACTAGAGTTTACTTGGTTAAATTATACAAGGTCATACCGTAACGCCATCACCCGTATCGGTACGCTTTGCTATGTAATGACAGATTTGGTCTGATTTTTAATCAAATTAACCTATCGAACTATATCCAAACTCAGTGAAATTTTTCCAGCAAGTTTATAACACTATAGTCTACCAACATGCCAAATTTCATGATCATACGAATCCACTTACTAGGTTTTCACCTTTTAAAGCCAAATATGCAAGTTTTACCACCTTTAGCCTACTTTAAGACAACATTTAGGGCATTTAGCATTTATACATACCATATGCAATACAACCATACCAAAAGGGCTAAAAGCGACTAGTTCGACTACTTTGCCACCATACTAGAAGTTCATAAGATCAATATACATTAATTGTAGACTTGTAGTGACTTGCTAAACCTCCAACTTCTCCGATCTCGTAACTAGGGTTCCTTTAACCTGAAATGGATGAGATGAGATGCATTAGGCTTACTTTTGCCTAGTGAGGTAGTCGAAAATAATGTAAATTATAATGAAATGCATTTCAAAACATGTATTCTTGATGGCAATAATAAACAATGCTCAATGACAACAATAATCAAATTTCATTATTATCCCTTGGATCAAATCAAGATAGTGGATACGCGAATTCCTTCGCCTCGCTAAAACAATAAATGGTCTAGTCCCTCCGCCTCACCAAATGACCAATACCACAAACATCCCTCTTTCTCGCCATAATAAAGGCCGTAGCCAAGGACCGTAGTCCACCCGTACCAATGAGCTCATGAATTATATGGCATGCCAATTATATCCAATGTCCTTTCGAATTCAAGGTTCAATAGAAATATCAATACTCAATGTTTTCAATGGCAATATCAATGGTCGATGTCTCAATATCAATGTTCCAATAGCAATAACAATAACCACTTCAATGTTCCATGGCAATACCTATGACAATGGCTATAATAATGACAATCATGATATCAACAGTAATACTCGATGATACTAGGAATAATGATATCGATGTCGATGTTCAATGGTAATGACAATGTCAATCTCCGATGTTCAATACTATAGCTTACCGATGTTTACCAATGATGCCCCCGAAGAGGTTCGATGCAATATCCCTTTAACAAAAGGTTAGCTATGCGAAATTCAATGTCAATGAAATCGGGAAAGGCACTTCCCTAAACTCGTGACTCTGACTACACTCACCTTAATATCCGATGCTCCTACGGCTCTAGGATGACTGCTCCTTTGTTCATAGCCTTTGAGGGAGATGGTGGATGTTCTTTCTCCAACTCTTGAGCTAGGCAAAAACAATAGGAGATTATTAAAATCGATAATACGATATTGAAATCAATATAACAATATCAAAACCAATTTCTAAATTTAGAATAGCCATCAACTATAAGATATATCCTTGGATTAAAGCTTCAAAAAAGCTTGGGTATAGCTTCGGTATTCAATAGCTTCGATTGAAATTAGGTATTCAATATCCACAGATTCAATCAATTGTTTGGGGCCTTAAGCTTACCCAATCGATGGTCATCCAACAGAATTGATAAATCAAAGAAAGCTTGAGCTTTACAACCTCAACAATGGAGATGGTTGTTTGTTCAAGTAAAAGGTTGAAGATGAAGATGATATTTGTTTTGATCAATAACCGAATAGATTATGCTAAACCCTTTCTTCTTCTTTTTTTCTTTTAATTTGGAGCTTTTCTTCAAATGAAGGAATCCAATTTCCCAATCCCACGTGTAGATGACTAGGCTTAGGGAGGGACTAATTACAAGATTAGTCCCTCAACTTTCTTTACTTTATACTTTTACCCTTCAAACCTTCAATTTTAACGATTGAGTCACTAAAAGACTTTCAAAATATTCAATAAGATCCTTAAACAATGAATTGTCTCAATTAAAGTTCAATATCAATGCAATTGACAATATGGTCAATTGTCAATGCAACTTTTGGACCTTTCCGATGCAAAGTTTTTGATCGTTTGAACCTAATTCAGACTAGCCCAGTTTTTAGGGTGTTACAACTCTCCCCTTAAAGAAAAATTCGTCCTTGAATTTTACTTGAACCGAAGAGATGAGGGTATTGCTTCTTCATTGTCTCCTCCGGTTCCCAGGTTGCTTCTCCAATGGTGTGGCGCCTCTAGAGTACTTTGACCAATGGAACGAATTTGTTACGAAGTCTCTTGACTTCCCTTGCAAGAGTCTGTATTGGTTCTTCCTCATAGGATAAATTAGGTTGAATCTCTATAGATTCAAGCTCAATGATATGCGAAGGATCAGAACGGTACTTTTGGAGCATCGATACATGGAATACATCGTGGATCTTGCTCAATTCTGAGGGTAACGATAATCGATAAGCCACAGGGCCAACCTTCTCAATAACCTCAAAAGGTCCGATGAAACGAGGACTAAGCTTTCCCTTCTTACCAAACCTCAGAACCTTTTTCCACGGTGAAACCTTGAGGAAGGCTTTCTCAGCTATTTCATACTGTATGTCCCTTCGCTTAAGATCGGAACATGCCTTATGTCAGTGTTAACTCCTCAAAAGTACTATTTTTCATGCATATATTACGATGCTTTTGCTTGCCTTTGAGTACATAATTGTGCATTTAGTTGTTAAAATCATGCATTTGCATTAAGGAGTTATGAGTTATTTGTTTTGCCAGTGAGAATGGTTAATTTGCTAGTTTTGATGTAGGATAGGAGCAGGCAGGCATGTCATAGTAGCGCAGGAGCAAAAAAGCAAGAGGACCAATGCCAAGCACCCTTGGCAATAGGACTCCGAAAAATAGCATTAGATAAGATGATGGCAAGCTTGTTTGGCATAGAATGACCGAACGATGCCAAGCTTTGCTGGCAAAGGATCGACATCCGATGACATCAGTCGTCGTCAAAACATGATCAGCTCAAATTCAAATATGGATAAAATGATCACGCATCTTATCCCTTGTGCATTCAAAATTCAAACTCAAAGGCCTATCCTAGGGTTTCCACGCAAGCCTATTTAAGGAGATCAAGCAAGCACTTGAGATCATCGGGAAAAAAAGAAAAGAGATGCTGCGCTAAAGAAGATAAAGTATTCAACTTGAGAAGTGGTATGCAACAATAGAGAAGGAGGAATCGGAGACAAAAAGATCAATGACATGAAGATTCCATGAGACATTTGGAATTCATTGTAGGGCTGCATCGAAAGACCTCCTTCCTCGCCTTAGTTCCTTGCTGATCTTTTGTATTTCTTTCATATGTTAAAGAATGATTTCAAACTTATATTTGATGCGTTTTATATTTAGTCTTTAATAATTCAAATGCCTTTTCATTGTTCGTTCTATCTGGCATGTTTTCCCGTTTTCTAAATTCTGTGCCATGCGACCGTTGGCACAATATGCTTATTGCACCTTAATATCTTAACAGACTTAGGGTGCAACGATCAGTTCCTAGATACTAAGGCGAGATAATTCGACAAAAGATGTTCAAGTAGATGAACTTGTTTCGGGAGTGAGTCTACCCATTAGGAGTAAAGATTGGAACTTAATCAAATTAATTAATGGAAAACTTCACTATAGACATATAGGGGTTTAACATGGTTAATTTCATGCATTGCCATCGACAGAGGCAATGCCACCCTTGAATCTGCTCTGCAATAAAGCCAAGGCAAGACGCTATTACTAGCTGGCATTGCTAGCATGAAATTTAGACATTCTATGCCAAATATTTGTTATCATTCTTGCACCTATTGTTTGCCAGACTACTATCATTTCATTACTGTAATCTTCATTTTACTTTAGTTCTCTTTATTATTTTTTTCTTTAATTCTTTGATTTTACTCATTCCCTCAATCAATTGCCATCACTTTTATTTTCTAGTTCACAAGTATTAATCGTGGCAATTAATTCCTAGGCAATCCTTGTGGACACGATACTCAACTTACTACTATATTATTTGCTGAACGTGTATACTTGCATGTAAAAGACGTATTCTTGGCATTGTTTTTACTTGTTTATTTACACTGAATACTTAATCTTTTTCCACGCAATATTACGTGGACAAGTTTTTGGCGCCATTGCTGGGGATTGCAACCAGATTAATTGTTTTGATTTTTACTTGTTTTCATTTTTCTGGTTTATTTAATTTTGTTTGGTATATGTACAAGAGTATCAGTGCGAAGGAAGATTTACAATATGACCCAGCCCTACACAGGTTAAGAATAGAATGTTGAGAAAAGGATTGTAGCGGCAATGATGAGCTAGGAAGTGCCCTAAATAATGCCAATAAGCAGGAGAAGCCGACAATACCTGCAATTATATCGCCAGCTCATGCTATTTGTGCTCAGATACCTAAAGAACGATCTATCAGAGAGCACCTAGCACCTACCATAGATGATTTGATGCCAACACTAATCGGTCCAGAGGTAAATATGGCTAACTTTAAGCTTAAACAAATAATGATTCAATTGCTAATGGATGTAGGTCAATTTGATGGATCACCTAATGGAGACCCAATACAATATTTGAAGCAATTTATGGAGGTTTGCCAACTATTCTGCCAGCCTGATGTGACTGAAGAGACAGTAAAGCTAAAGCTCTTTTCATTTTCCTTGCGAGATATGGCAAAATTATGGCTAAATTCTTTGCCACCAGGTTCAGTCACTACATGGGCAGAATTATGCCATAAGTTTCTACTTAGATTCCAGTCACTTTGACTTAATGCCAAGCTGCAAAGTGAAATCATTACCTTTAGGCAAGCTGATGATGAGACTTTCTATGATACTTGGAAGCGATTCAAGGATCTGCTGAGAAGATGTCCCATGCATAGAATCCCTACTTGGATCTAGATGGGGATTTTTTACATCGAACTCAAAGATCATACCAGAACTGTTGTTGATGCTTCGACAAATGGTTCATTGCTAGACAAGAAATACACGGAGGCTTATGACATCCTTGAAAGGATTGTTGTTGATTCTTCGACAAATGGTTCATTGCTAGACAAGAAATACACGGAGGCTCATGACATTTTTGAAAGGATTGTTGCCAACAATTTTCAGTATCCTAGTGCCAGACTAGGAACGAGGATAAGAACCGGTGGAAAATTGGAGCATGATGCACTAACATCCATCAACGCTCAGATTTCCAATCTCACTAGCATTGTGAAACTTTGCAAAAGAGTAAGGAATCCCAGGAAAGTGAGGTTTAAGCATGTTAATCCCTAAACTATTTAGATCTCTAGTTGATATTAATCATGTTTTGAAGGTTTATTAATGTTGAGATTGGGATTTAAGCATGGTAATCCCTAAACTATTTGGATCTCTAGTTGATTAGGTTGTTAGAATTGGGTTTTTATGGTTTTAATATGATTTTGTCAATGCTGGAGGTGTAAGGTTCATAATAGGATGATTTTGGATGTTAATCAATGTTAATAAGTGGTTGGAAGTTTTAGGTTTTGGCTGGGTTGAGTTTGTAGTGTAATCGATGATGTTTTCGGTTGTTTTGGATGGGCGTTTTGGTGGGTTTTGGGCAAGGCAACGTGGTAGGTTTGCTAGCTGGAGTTTCGAGTGCATTGAGATGCATTAATCCTCTGTTCTTATGTGGTTAAAACAGGGGTGAACATTTCAGAATCAAACGTTGAGGTTTCGGGGAGCTTCGGACGCTTAGTTTAGCGTCGGCTAATCAAGGTTTCGCGTGTCGGAGAGTGAGAACGTGGATTTCAGCTTTGAAATGTTTTAAAGGCGGTCTTGGGATAGAAACGCTATAAGTTCAGAAGTAAGCAAAAGGAATTTTTCTCTCGGTTGTGCTATCATGAAATGGTTTTTATGCACTTGGTTTATATTCATGTTACCTACTATTAAAGCATGTGGCTTGCTATTTTTAATGATGTGTTGATGAAAGATGCACATGGTAAGTGATCCTTGTAAGTACATGTTTTATACTTGTGATTTAAAGCATGGTTTAATGCTTTGGAAAATGATTTTATAATGATGCTTTGAAAACAGTGAGGTAAGTGGTGAAATGTGAATTATATTGGAAAATGATGTTACGAAATTGATTTATAAATGTTATCGAATATAGTTAGCCGGCTATAGAATTGAGTGCACTATAAACAAGTTGCCTTGGATGTCGAGGGGTTTATACGTTGTACCGAATACTCCATCCAAGTACCGTAACGATTGAGGTATGTGTGTATGGTGTCCCGTCTCTCGTTAGTGGGGTTATACATCTACCGATGAGTGGTGTTGAGGGGTTTATACGGTGTACCGAATACTCCACCACGGGTGTCACAACTGTGGAGGGTAGCTCTTGTGTGTGAACCTTGAGATGCCGTTGGGAATGTATGAAGTGTTGGGACAACACTTGTGAATCCATGTATCCGATATGTTGTTTTGAGAAATGGACTTGCCTAATGATCACTTGTAAGCCAATGTAATTGATGATATATCATGAGATGGTTTATGTTGTATATTGTGATTTAATCATGTTTTACTCTTTCAGCTTTGCATTTGGTAGTTATTCATGGGAAGGCTTAAATTGAGTGTTCGCAATGGGACCGTTGGTTCATGATACATGTTGCATAAGGTTCATTATGCTGATTTTTGATTAAGAAAAGTGCATTGTTTTCAAGGCATGATGGTTTTCAAATGATGATTTGGTTAATTGGAATGAGATTTCAATGTGGACTTGGAAAATGGTTTTAATGCATTGATGGTGTTTTGTTTTTCGAGCACTCCTCATTAAGCCTTGTGTGCTTATGCTCTATTTTGTCCATCAATGCAGAGAAATGAGGCTCGGAAAGGCAGCGTGGAGAAAGGGATCAAAAGAGACTTCATTCTTGAAGTATGTTTCGGTTTAGACTATAAGTAATAAGGACAATGGGGGATCCGTTGTGTTTTAGGAGATTTGTGTAAACTCTCTACTTGAGCAAGTTTATAATGTTGCTTTGGACTTGTAAATGGCCTTTGGTGTTTGGTTTGTGCTTTGCTATGGATTTTGGTATCTTGCTTGGTTTGTTTACTAGGTTGCATGCCTATAGTTTACCTTCGATGCAAACTGCCACGAGATGATGTTGATTATGCCATGGTTGATTGAGGTTTGATGTTTGAATATGTTGTATATATGTTAGAAGCATGTTTAGGTGGTTTGTGTTGCATTAAAGAGTGAAAAACCAGAAAAATATGACATTACAAGCCCTAGTGTATCGATACGCCTTAGGCTGTATCGATACAATGAGCCTAAAATGGGCATTGGGTTTCGAAACAGTGAAGGGTGTATCAAAACATGCTTGAATGAATTGGCTATTGGAATTTCATGTACCGATACGCTTTGGATACCGTATTGATACATGCAGATGTTCTGAAACATCCAGAGCTGTTTCGAAACAAGGTGTATCGTTACATGGCTGAGTGTATCAATACACATAGCGGTTGATTAGTTAATTGGAATCTTTTGGAGTCATGTTTCTTTACTTTTCATTCCTTGAATGTTGTGGATGCAGTTAAACATGTTTGAATGTTCAGATTGAGCTTAGGTTTGACACAATTGCATGTGATATGACTAGTTAAAGGATGGCAACTTAAAAATTAGATGAAGGCCCTGTAATTTGCGAAATTTACATTTTGGTCCTTATCGCAAGTTGTAATCAATTGAATGCCAAATCGATGTCTGTTTGAGTTGTTGTTTCTTCCGTTGCGAGTCTAAACAGTTAGGGTAACAATGTGCATCTAGATAAGAAAAAAGGTTATCTATTGAGGCAAACTTTTCGGTTTACTTCTATATTCCCAGTGTGACCCATTCGGTTCGATCGAACATCTAGGTAGGGTCAAGGGGGTTACATTTGGTGGTATCAGAGCCAAGTTTTGAAAGATTGGGATGTCGGTAAGTGGTTGGTCAGTTACTGTGAAATAATTGAGAATTATAAACTGTTGATGGTTATGCCCGGTGATGGCTATATACATGTTGATGTGAGTTGTATCTTGTTGATTGTTGTTCACGGTGTTTGCGATATGTATGTTGATTGCCTTATGCCATTCTTGGGAGAAATTGGGATACCCGTTGACTTATTACTATAGTTGAAATGTTTTAAATTGAATTGGAAGTCTTAGATCCTTGCTTGAAGCTAGCCTGATTATTTTGTTTTGTTTTATTACCATGCCTTAGTTAGAATAGCACAATGGTAACTAGGAGAGAGTTGCGATCTAGTACGATTGTTGTTGCCGTAGGATAAGGAAATCAGTAGAGCGAGGTTCCTCCTGGAGGGAATCTACCTCCTCCGCCTGAGGGTGAGGAGCAAGTACAATATGAGCAAGCTGGGCCAGTGTTGGGCGATTTGACGCCTCCACTTCAGGCAATGACTGGAGCATTCCAGGCTACTGTTGCTGGAGTACAAGTGCAAGCACTAGCTGCTGGGCAAGCAGGGTTGCCGTTAGAACGCTTGCATAGTTTGGGCGGTGTTGAGTATCGCGGTTTGTTTCTTGAAGCATCCGAGGCTTGGATGGCCAGTACGATTCGGATTTTGGAACAAATGGGGTGCAATGATGCACGTAAGCTGGGATGTGTTGTTTCGCTCTTGCAAGGTGATGCTTAGAGTTGGTGGACGACTGTATCTACGGCTTTGGAACCTAATGATGTGAACTGGGAGTTCTTCCAAGCCGCCTTTAAGGAGAAGTATCTAGGAGTTAGATACTTGGATGATAAGAAACGTGAGTTCATGTCTTTGGTTCAGGGTAGCATGATTGTGGCCGATTATGAGGTTCAGTTTGTTCGTTTGAGTCAGTATGCCCCTGTGTTGGTGCCGAGTGATAGGCATCGTGTTGACCATTTCCGTTATGGTCTGGTACAAAAAATGAAGACTTTCACGTTGGCCTCTGATTATACAGATTTTGATGTGTTGGTGACACGAGCTAAGGATATTGAACATAGTTTGGGTTTTTCTGCTCATGTGGGTGGTTCTAGTTCAGGTAAGAGAGTTACAGATTCTGGCTCTGGTTGTGGACAGTTTAAGAGGCATCGTGATCGTAGGTATCAGCCTGAGCAGAGGCGAGGTGTTGATGGGCGTGGTGCGCATGTTCAGGGTAATAGGGTGAGGTTCGAGCAGAATTCTTGTTGGGTTTTAGGATCGCCTGAACATTTAAGGCATGACTCGTTTGGCTCGAGAGGGGCAGGCTCCTGCGGCTGTGGCGGCTAACTCTTGTTTGAGTTGCAGATTGGCTGATCATTTGAGACGTGATTGTCCATTCATGGTTGGAGGTGGTCAGGTTAGAGCACCTGTTGTTGCACCACAACGAGGCTGTGGTAATTTCCAGCACAGGGAGGATGGTCAAAGGGCTATAGCACATGTAGCGGTAGTTCAACCTGAGGGTGGTGGTCCTCCGAGGGTGTACGCACATCGTGAGGGACGCAATGATATGAATGCATTTGCAGGTACAATCACTTTGCAATCTTTGTCATTGTTATCTTTGATTGATTCTAGTTCTACGGATTCATATATCTTGAGTGAGCATGCACATCTGCTTGATATCCTTGTTGAGGTGTTAGATGTGGGAATGCAAGTAACTAGTTCTTTTGGTGAAACAATTGTTACAAGAAGGTTGTTAAGTAGATGTCCTTTACCTGTTCAAGGTCATGTGTTTGCGGTTGATTTAATGCAATTTCCTTTCTATAGTTTTGATGTAATCCTTGGAATGGATTGGTTGACCGAACATACGGTCGTGGTTGATTTTGATACCAAGCGAGTTACCTTGAAACTTGCTGATGATTACGAAGTGGTAATCGTGGGCGAGAATGTTAAATTCTTGTCCAATGTTGTTTCGGCCAGGGAAGCGAGTCATTTGATGGAATCGGGTTGCGAGGCTTTCTTAGCTTATGTTATGAATCCAGGATCGAAGCAAGTGCATGTGCAGGACATACGTACGATATGTGAGTTTCCGGGTATATTTCCGGAAGAGTTTCTTGTGTTGCCGCCGAATAGAGAGGTTGAGTTTGGCATTGAGTTGTATGAAGATACGACTCTAGTGTCTATTGTTCCCTATCGAATGGCTCTGAAAGAGTTGAAGGATTGAAGATGCAACTTCAGGAGTTTCTTGATCTAGGGTTCATTAGGCCTAATGTTTCACCTTGGGATGCACCAATTTTGTTTGTGAAGAAGAAAGATGGCACAATGCGAATGTGTATAGATTATCGGCAATTGAACAAGTTGACGATTAAGAATAAGTATCCTCTACCAAGGATTGATGATTTTTTTGATCAATTTCGAGGTGCTTCAGTGTTTTCTATGATTGATTTGAGATCTGGATATTATCAGTTGAAGGTAAAGGATGTGGAGTGCCTAAGACTGCTTTTCATACGAGGTACGGGCATTATGAGTTTTTGGTGATGCTGTTCAGTTTAACGAATACACTTGTTGCATTTATTGACATGATGAATCGTGTGTTTCATGAATTCTTGGATCAGTTTGTGGTTGTGTTTATTGATGATATTCTCGTGTACTCTCGTACTGAGGAGGACCATGATAAGCACTTGCAGATTGTGTTGCAAGTTTTGTTGGATAACCAAATTTACGCCAAGTTGAGTAAGTGTGAGTTTTACCTTAAAGAAGTTGTCTTTCTTGGACTTGTGGTGTCAGTCGAGGGTATACGAGTTGATCCGCATAAGATCGAGGCGATGATGAGTTGGAAGACGCCTAAGTCTGTGACGAAAGTCCGTAGTCTCCTTGGATTAGCGGGTTATTACTGTAGGTTTGTGGATAGTTTTCAAAGGTTGCTACCCCGTTAACCAAGTTGTTGTAAAAGAATGTTCGCTTTGAGTGGACGGATGTTAGACAACAAGCTTTCGAGAGGTTGAAGGAAGCTTTGATGCAAGCTCCTATCTTGATTCAACCCGAGTCAGGTAGGGAGTTTGTGGTTTTTAGTGATGCATCGTATGTTGGTTTGGGTTGTGTGTTGATGCAAGGTGGGAAGGTTATGGCGTATGTATCTAGGCAATTGAAGGTGCACAAGCGCAACTATCCTACTCATGACCTTGAGCCTGCCAAAGTTGTGTTTGCATTGAAAATTTGGAGGCATTACCTTTATGGTGAGAAATGTGTTGTTTATATGAATCATAAGAGTTTGAAGTATTTGGTGATGCAAATGGACTTGAATCTTAGGCAACGTAGATGGTTGGAGTTGCTTAAGGATTATGACTTGACGATTGAGTATCATCCAGGGAAAGCTAATGTGGTGGCCGATGCTTTGAGTATGAAGGTAGCGGTTGAATTAAGAGCCATGTTTGCGCGATTGAGTGTGTCGCGAGAGGGTGGATTGATAGCTGGGTTGTAAGTGAAACCTTTCTTGGTTCAGTTGATTAAGAAGAAGCAGTTGCTTGATGATTCATTGGTACCGCATGTTCAGGATATAGCGGATGGTAATTCGACGGACTTTTGTTTTAATGATGATGGTGTTTTGTGCTTTAAGAGTCGAATAGTTGTGCCGGATGATGTTGGGTTGAGGCGCACTATTCTGACTAAGGCGCATAGTAGTCCTTTTTCCATGCATCATGGTAGTACTAAGATGTATCCTGGATTGAAGGATGAGCACTATTGGGTTGGGTTGAATAAGGATGTTGCTGATTTTGTGAGTAAGTGTATGGTTTGTATGTTTCCTTCCGGGCTGTTGCAACCTTTGAAGATACTTGAATGGAAATGGGAGAGGATTATGATGGATTTTGTATCGGGTTTGCCTTTGACCCCATCAAAGAAGAACTCTATTTGGGTGATTATAGACCGTCTTATGAAGTGTGCGCATTTCATAGCTGTGCATACTATGTATACGTTGGATAAGTTGGAAGAGTTGTACATTGCGGAAGTTGTGAGGTTACATGGTGTACCTAAATCCATAGTTTTAGATAGAAATTCAAGGTTTACAGCGAGGTCTTGGGAGTGTTTGCATAGAGCTTTGGGTGCATGGTTCCATTTTAGTACCTCGTATCATCCTTAGACGGATGGCCAGTCTAAGCGAGTTATCCAAATGCTTGAGGATATGTTGTGATGTTGTGTTATAGATTTCCAAGGTTCTTGGGAGAAATAATTGCCTTTGGTGGATTTTGCTTGTAATAATAACTATCAAGCAAGTATACAAATGGCTCCATATGAAGCCTTGTATAGTAGGAAGTGTAGGACGCATCTTTGTTGGGCGGAAGCGGGGCAAAAGTTAGTTTCTTTGCCGGATTTGCTTAAAGGAATGACGGAGAAGGTAAAGCTTGATGTGATCGGTTGAAGGCGGCTTCAAATCATCAAAAGTCTTACACGGATTTGAAACGCAAGGAGATTGAGTTTGCGGTTGGTGATCGCGTGTTTTTGAAAGTGTAACCTTGGAAGAAGGTGATGAGGTTTGGACGTAAGGGTAAGCTTAGTCCAAGGTTCATTGGACCATATGAAGTTGTGGAGCGTGTTGGTCTTGTTGCATATCGGTTGTGGTTGCTTCCCGAGTTGGAGAAAATTAATGACATGTTCCATGTCTCGATGTTGCGGAGGTATAGGTCGGATTCGTCGCATGTTATGCTAGTGGAGGATATTGAGTTACGACCAGATTTTTCTTATGATGAGGAACCTGTTGAGGTTCTTGATTCTAGTAGCAAAGTTCTTCGTGGTAAGGCGAATGAACTTGTAAAGGTGTTGTGGCGTCATCAAGGAGTTGAGGAGATCACGTTGGATAGAAGAGTAGACATGTTAAAGTAGTTTCCGCACCTTTTTCTTCCAGGTAAAATTTTGAGGACAAAATCCCCTAAGTGGGAGAGAGTTGTAATGCCTCGGTTTTTGGGCCTAGGAGTTTGTAGGTTGGGTTTAGGGTCTATTGGACCGAGACTAGTGATTTGGGTTAGTTCAGGATTGGTTCAGGGAAAACCTAGTTCGGGAAGTGATAAAAATATGAATTTTTTTTCTAAATTCCTTTTTAAATATATATAAATAAGGGAGTGGTGAACTCAATTTTGGAAAATTATAATTGGAAGGTGGACATTTTGATTTAGTGACTAAATTGTAAAAATTGAAAACTGTTTTTAATGGCTAATTTGCAAAGAGCCAAAACTTAGAATCCTTAGAGAGCTAAAGTAATTGTAATAAGCTATTCCTTTAATTTGACATGTTTTAATTGTGTTTTAATTAGAAAGATTAAAAAGGTTTTCATTAAAAATGGAATTAAGTTTTGCAAACTTATTTTGACGTAACTTCCATTTCTCTCTATTTTCTCATCAGCCAACTACCTATTTTCTTTCAAAACTTCACAAGATCTTTTCCTTTCCATTTTACTTTGATTCGCCAATCATTTTCATGGAGTTTGCTCTATTAGTTTCAATGGTTTCTTGATGACTTTCAATCAAATCTTATCAATTGGAAGAATAGCAAGGGATTAGAGGTAATTTTCGTGTTTCTCCAAGGTTCTTTAATGAAATTCCCAAGTATTTGGCTCTTTAATTGTGTTTCTTAACAAGGTTTTATGATTGATTTGAAGAAAATGGCTAAATCAAGCTTTAAATGATGATTATGTGTAATTTTCGTAATGGATATATTTTGGTTGGGTTATGATTGATATTAATCATGTTTTGGAGGTTTATTAATGTTGAGATTGAGGTTTTGCATGGTAATCCCTAAACTATTTGGATCTCTAGTTGATTAGGTTATTAGAATTGGGTTTTTGTGGTGTTAATATGATTTTGTCAATGCTGGAGGTATAAGGTTCATAATAGGATGATTTTGGATGTTAATCAATGTTAATAAGTGGTTGGAAGTTTTAGGTTTTGGCTGGGTTGAGTTTGTAGTGTAATCGATGATGTTTTTCGGTTGTTTTGGATAGGCATTTTGGTGGTTTTGGGCAAGGCAACGTGGTAGGTTTTCTTGCTGGAGTTTTGAGTGCATTGGGATGCATTAATCCTCTGTTCTTATGTGGTTAAAACATGAGTGAACGTTTCAGAATCAACCGGTGAGGTTTCGGGAGCTTCGGACGCTTAGTTTCGCGTCGGCTAATCAAGGTTTCGCGTGTCGGAGAGTGAGAATGTGGATTTCAGCTTTGAAATGTTTTAAAGGTGGTCTTGGGAACTTAGATGTAAGCTTGAAACATTTTTCTAAGTTCAGAAGTAAGTAAAAGGAATTTCTCTCTCGGTTGTGCTATCTTGAAATGGTTTTTATGCACTTGGTTTGTATTCATGTTACCTACTATTAAACCATGTTTAAAGCATGTGGCTTGATGTTTTTAATGATGTGTTGATGAAAGATGCACATGGTAAGTGATCCTTGTAAGTACATGTTTTATACTTGTGATTTAAAGCCTGGTTTAATGCTTTGGAAAATGATTTAATAATGATGCTTTGAAAACGGCAAGGTAAGTGGTGAAATGTGAATTATATTGGCAAGTGATGTTATGAAATTGATTTATAAATGTTATCGGATATAGGTAGCCGGCTATAGGATTGAGTGCACTATAAACAAGTCACATTGGATGTCGAGGGGTTTATACGGTGTATCGAATACTCCATCCAAGTACCCTAACGATTGAGGTATGTGTGTGTGCTGTCCCGTCTCTCGTTAGTGGGGTTATACATCTACCGATGAGTGGTGTTGAGGGGTTTATACAGTGTACCGAATACTCCACCACTGGTGTCACAACTATGGAGGGTAGCTCCTATGTGTGAACCTTGAGATGCCGGTGAGAATGTATGAAGTGTTGGGACAACACTTTGTGAATCCGTGTATCTAATATGTTGTTTGGAGAAATGGACTTGCCTAATGATCACTTGTAAGCCAATATAATTGATGATGTATTATGATATGGTTTATGTTGTATATTGTGATTTATACATGTTTTACTCTTTCAGCTTTGCATATGGTAGTTATGCATGGGAAGGCTTAAATTGAGCGTTAGCAATGGGACTTTTTGTTGGTTCATGATACATGGGGGATCCGTTGTGTTTTAAGAGATTTGTGTAAACTCCCTACTTGAGCAAGTTTATAATGTTGCTTTGGACTTGTAAATGGCCTTTGGTATTTGTTTTGTGCTTTGGTATCGATTTTGGTATCTTTCTTGGTTTGTTCACTAGGTTGCATGCCTATAGTTTAACTTCGATGCAAAATGCCATGGGATTATGTTGATTATGCCATGGTTGAATGAGGTTTGATGTTTGAATATGTTGTATATATGTTAGAAGCATGTTTAGGTGGTTTGTGTTGCATTAAAGAGTGAAAAACCATCAAAATGTGACATTACATGCCCAAGTGTATCGATACGCCTAAGGCTGTATCGATACAATGAGCCTGAAATGGGCATTGGGTTTCGAAACAATGAAAGGTGTATCGAAACAGGCTCGAATGAATTGGCTACTGGAATTTCGTGTACCGATACGCTTTGGAGACCGTATCGATACGGACAGATGTTCCGAAATACTCATAGCTATTCCGAAACTGGGTGTATCGATACATGGCTGAGTGTATCGATACACGTAGCGGTTGATTAGTTAATTGGAATCTTTTGGAGTTTTGTTTCTTTACGTTTCAGTCCTTGAATGTTGTGGATGCAATTAAACATGTTTGAATGTTCAGATTGAGCTGAGATTTGACACAATGGCATGTAATATGACTAATTAAAGGATGAAAACTTAAAAATTAGATGAAGGCCCTGTAATGTGCAAAATTTACATTTTGGTCCTTATCGCATGTTGTAATCAATTGAATGCAAAATTGATGTCTGTTTGAGTTGTTGTTTCTTCCGTTGCGAGTCTAAACACTTTGGGTAACAATGTGCATCTAGACAAGAAAAAAATTGGTAGTCTATTGAGGTAAACTTTCCGGTTTACTTCAATATTCCTCGTGTGACCCGTTCGGTTCGGTCGGGCGTCTAGGCCGGGTCGAGGGGGTTACAATCCGTCCGAGGATGATACGAAGTACTAAAAGTCAACCGTGTACCCAAAGCTTGATGTAGACACTCCTAAAACCTAGCTGTAAATCGCGAGTCTCTATCCGAAACTATAGAATTGGGCACTCCGTGCAAACGCACAATCTCCGCATTATACAAATCCGCCAACTTATCCAAAGTATACGTCGTATGCACTAACACAAAATGTGCGCACTTTGTATACCGATCAACAATCACCCAAATGGAATCCTTCTTAGTTGGCGTTAACGGCAACTCAGACACAAAATCCATGGTAACCATCTCCCATTTCCATTATGGTATCCTCAATAGTTGCAACAACCCGGAAGGAAACTGATGTTCAGCCTTAACACGTTGACACACCATGCACTTAGCAATAAAATCAGTCATATCTTTCTTTAAACCAACCCAATAGAAGTCTTCTTTCAAGCATCAATACATCTTAGTATTACCAGGATGCATAGAAAAAGGACTACTATGTGCTCCGGTCAATATGGTATTGTAGAGCGTTAGGGTGTTCTCTATTTATGAGCGCAAGTGCACACTCTTGTCAAGTTATAGTATAAAAGATATCGTCTCCCACAAGCACTAGACAACTTGATTCGAATTGTTGTTCCTGTACAAGGAAAAGTAAATGCACAATTAATTTGTTTGTTTAAGAAGAGAAATAGAATAAAAATACAAGTAATTAAAAGAGAAGAAATCAGTTTGATAGAATGGGCAGGGTTATGCTGCTGCTTAGTGTGAAACAACGTTGAATAGTATAAGTTGTTTTGTGCTGCCAGACTCTGCTCCCTCGACGGTGGATGGTAGGTAGACTGCTGAGACCCTCTTGCTGCCTCGACAGGGGAATGGAACTGTGTCTCGGCAGCAAACTCGGCAGAATTACAAGGCTCGACAGAACGCTTCGAAGGTGACTCCACTTATGTCTAAGTCAGAATGCTGTTGATGCCCACTGTAGAAAATACCAGTCACAGCGTGAATCGTGCAAAGACAACAATGTTTATTCGTCCTCTCTTAGCCGCCTTAAACCCTTAACCTATGTCTAGGCCGGATTGATTGCACCATCTATAGATGAAATCGTACTTACTCCTTTCGTGAGTTCGACTCTCTCGATTCCGAACAAATGGATAGAATTCAACTAATCTTTCGCCTTAATTGAAAACTATGAAGAACATGGAATAAGTAAACCTTTTAATTTTATTTGCAAAAACAAACTTGAAATCCTAAACAACCGTTCTCACAACTAATTACAACATAACCCAAACCCAAGGAGAAATTTAGAACATGTCGGCGGCAAGAAAACCTAAACTATGCCTAAGGAAAACCTTAGTTATTTTGAATTAGAATTACAATGGGTATATATAGGCATTAGCTAGGTCTTGTCCTTCTTGAAGTAGAAGTCTTCAAAGTAGCTTTTTATATTAAACGTGGCTTTAAACTCTGACTTCTTTGAGTTGAATGTGGACTTTATCACGTTGCCTTACTCCGCAAGTAATCTCGAGATTCTCCTTCGGCGGCTCTGCCCGTTGCTACAGACGTCGGAAAATTGAGTGGACAACATCGATAGGATCAATATTTTCTGCTCTACAAATTGCACTCCGGTTCTCCAACTCCATAGTCTGCTGTCTTGAGCGGCAGGTTGGGTAGCGACAGCTACTCGACAGTTGCTGTCTCTGTCTGGAACTACTTCAGTACAACTCCTTAGTCTATTGCCTCAGCATCACGTCCTCAGCTCATCTTTCCCTATGTTAGCCTCTTGTACCTGAAACCAAAAGTATACTAAAAAAATACCTTTTCTTCACCAAATAAAAGATAATCTAGAAAAACGTGGTAAAGTAAAGAAATACCGTAAAATGCAATGCATGGTCCTAATTATGCCTAAAATGTACTCAAAATAGCAATAATATGAGATGGAATGTGCATGAAATATAGAACTTGTAGACACTTTACGCACCCCCAAACTCGAACTATTGCTTGTTCTCAAACAATGCAAAGAAAAATTTGTTTTCAACTTGATTTAGTACCTCAAGGCTGTGGCACCTATAGTTGTAATCACTAATTTTGTCTGGGGTGTTAACCCATTTTTATTTTTCGTAATAATGGGCTTTGCTTACTTATCTTAATTATGTCGTGTGATTAAAGATTGAAAAAAATATTATTAGTAATATATATATATATATATATATATATATATATATATATATGATGCTACTGTTTTTTATCGTTTGGTTATTGTTACCCGATTGAAAGAAAAAAGAAAAAATAGTTAATTACTAATATATATTATGTTGTCTTACCGTATTATTATTATTATCTGTCTATTATTATTATTTACTATATTATTATTATTATTATTATTATTATTATTATTATTATTATTATTATTATTATTATTATTATTATTATTATTATTAACATTGTTATTACTATTATTATTATTAACTTTATCATCATTATCGTTATAATGTTACTATTATTATTATGTATATCATATTATCATTAGTATTAAATATACACATATAAATAACAACCCATTAAATAAAAAGCCAATTTTAATAATAAAGTCCATTTACAAAATCATAAAAGCCCAAAAAAATATTAAAAGGCCCGTTTGGCCCAGATATTAACCCTAACTAAATAAAAAAACCTAATCTGATGCTCTATCTTATTTGCACAGCCAAAGCACCACTGTCAGATCTAATTTAGATCTGACGGTCCAGATCGTGCCGCGGATGGAAACCATAGGAGCCCTTCCTCAAGTCATGGTACCGCAAGGTATCAACCGTTAGATCGGGCTCGTGATCGGATGACCAGGATCGATCCCCCCACGCGCGTGTAATCCATGCACGACTCTCAATCTTCTCCACGCGCATGTACGAGGCACGCCCAGCACACCTTTTCGAATCCACTCAGACCGTCCAGATTCTTTTGCTGATGGCTGAGATTTCTCCACGACGTCCAGCCCCGCCGATTTATCAGCCGCCGAGCCGCTCCGTCTCCATGGTCCCCTCCTCGCGGCCCTAACATGAAAACAATAGAATGTCAGAAAAGGACGAATGCGTGCAAAAAGTTCCAAGAATTAGAAAGGGCAGATGTAAACAAATAATCAGAACCAATAGCATATTTCGACCATTTTCATGTAATTTGAAAAAGTTGTAATTTCGGGCTATAAAAGCCGAAATCAAAGCAATGTAACCCCAAAAAGAGTTAGAAATGGGGAATTTTGAGAAGATCAATACAAGCAGAAACACCATTTCCAGAGGTATATCATTCCCATTTTCCATCTCGAATCGTATAAAAAAATAGAAAGCTAGGGTTTCGTTTTACTTCTGCCGCTTCACCTTCTCGAACCCTGGTTGCCCCTTTCACCGTCGATAATCCCTCCAGCCTCACAAGACTGCGCATGACGAGTTGGTAAAGGTTGCAACCCAAAATAGTGTTTTGTTTTGAGTTTTCAAAAACTTTAAGGTTTTCGGAAAAGAATGAGAGTTTTGGTTCTATTTCTTACAACAAAAGGGGGGTTTTCAATTTTGGGCTTTGAAAGGTCAGAAAAAGAAAAGGGGTGAAAGGTTTTTTCTTGGTCTCCGGTGCCGGTTAACGGCGACCGGAACAGTGTTGCGCTCTCGGTTTTTTCAGAGAAGTGAGAAAGGTTAGGGTTTTGGGGAATTGTTTTCAAAATGACAAAAAAAATTAAAATAAAATAAAATGTGGTTTTATAGTGTTTCTTTGTTTTAAAATTGGTGCAATCGCGTTTTAAATCCCTCTGCGTCTCCCTATTTGCGTGAGGGAGGGTCTCCGCATTTTTAAATTATGCCCGCGGTCCCTTAATATTTTTAAGTGCTTTCAATTTCGTCACGGTTTTAATTTTAATTACTTTCGAATGGTCTAATCCCTAGTCTGCCCCCTTAAAATTTTCGCGTCCTTTCAATTCGGTCCTTGATTTGCGTTTTAATCATTTTTAGGTGGTTTTATTACTGTCTAGGTCCCTGTCATCATGCATCTTAATTGTTTACTCAATTTTTTATTTTTGTTATATTACATTCCATTATTCATGCGTTTTGTCGTATTTATGAATATAATGTTCGTGTTTATTGTATGCATCTTGCCATGTGGATATGTATATGATTTATGGTGTGATTTTCCTTTGATGTTTTATTACGTATGATATTTATTTAGCATGTTTTATAATATATAGTTCTCTTTAAAGTAGTATAAAATGTTATATGCTCGGTTTTAATGTGTGCATAGCTTGGTTTCTTTAGATTGCTCGAATGTTTATTCGTGACATGCACCCCTAATTGCCATTCATGTGATTTTTAATATTTTGATTTGCATGATAATTAATCTTAATCATAAAAAGGAAATACTTATTAATTCGCATATTCGGGTCGTAATGTCCTAGCTTATTGGATTTTCCTCGAATATTCAGATTAATTCGCATCGTCTAAAGGTAAAATCGTAAGTAGTTAAAACGAACAAGACCATGACATCATACTTTATCTGCTTGCATCATGTATAAAGGTGACATACGGGATTCGAACCCTAAACTAACACAACAGTTAGACTTATATGATGTCGGTTTAGTCTTTGGTCCGGTGTACTGTCATCCTTTTTAATTAAATGTCTAATTAATTTGAAATCACCAATTTGATAAAGCTCGTATAATTAAAGTTTAATTTTTGATTAAGAACCCCTAATTGAATCAATTTTAAAATTTAAATAATTTCCATCGATTAAAAGCAACAATTATTTTGGTACCGATTTCCGGGCGTGATGGGGGTGCTAACCCTTCCCCACACGTAACCAACTCCCGAACCCTTTCAAATGAATCTCTGGTTTAGTTTTTTATGGTGTCCGGCCTACCTCAGTGGCCGGTGATGACTCCAATTTTTTTTAAAGTTTTTTGAAACACGAATTTTCCCCCTTTTAATCGAATTTTTCAAAAAGTGGGACATCTCAAGGTTCTCTTAAAAAAACGTTATTACAATAGTCGATTAGTGAAAGGAAAATAACAAGACAATAACTCAGAATTAATTTCTATAATGACAGTGCAGTGTGTGCAGAGCTGTGTACATGCTAAATATGCAGAATAACTAGATAAATAAAGATGGTGTTATGATATATAAGGTTGCTGCCGAGACATCACAATTAAGAACAATTATTTAATCATGGCATTGATGGCTTCAGCTTATCACAACTACTCTTCTAGGTCTGAAATTAAGATAGGAGCAAACTCCAAAACCCCGAACCCATGGAGTAGATCATCCAGTGAAGACTTTCATTCAGTCATGCTAATTTGTCTGTCACTTCAAAATTTTTCAGATTCATGGACTTTGATAGCAGCGGAGTGTCCTCGCACATGATTCTTCCTAGAGCCTGTTGCAGGCACCTCTAGGGTAAAACATCAATGTTTCTTTGTTTTTTTTTCTACTGCCGTGGCAGTGCTTTATTTTTCTGTTTCCGTTCTCTGCCTCGGCGGCTACCTGCACGCATTGTTAGAACTTTACAAAGAATTCTAAAAACAAAGCAGGTAGTGTTCATTAGATATTCTAGCAAATTCAGCAAGTAACATAAGTGTTTTATAGTTTTGGCAAAAAATTCTAAGTCATTTTGCATGCTTTTCCCATATTAAGTTCAATTTATTTATTGGTGCGAAAATAAGTAATCGGCTAACTATCATAGACACAAGTTATATAACAAATTTTTCTGTTCCGATTATCATTAAGGCAAGTACAATGCAACCTCTATGCTACTAAATATGCCTAGACAAAAAGATGCGAGAGCTATCCCTCCCAAACTCGAGATAGGCATTGCCCTCAATGCACAAAATAAAATAGAAAAACTAAAAACAAAAATACAAGTGATATATAAAAAACAGAAAAATAAAATAAAGAAAAGAGAAAGAAGAAAAACTAGAAATTGTCTGAGGGTTGATAGGAGGCTTGAGTCTTTGCTGTTGAGGAGGAGGAGGAGGAGGTTTGAATGACGAAACGACGGTCGACAGATGTCCGGGCGGCAAACTTAGCGAGTGAGACTTTGGCTGTCTGCGGCGGTTGGACTTTTTTTTGGAATGGGACGAGGTTCTTCTTGAGGTTCTGCAGGAGGAGCGATAGGTGGTGCGTTGCTCTCTTCTGATTCTGTTTCGTCATCCACTGGCTTGGTGGCTATGATGTGCCGCTTCCTCTTCCTAGTACCTTCTTCCGTTGGTGCTGCCGGATGGTCTATTGCCATTGGGTTGGCTGCTGCTCCTACTGCTGTTGCTGGTGCTACTGGCGAATACTGCTGCACTTCTTCTGATGAGTATATGTTGGCCATTGTTGCTGCTGTACAGATGGGGAATGATGTTGCTGATGTCGCTCTGGGAGTCTGCCATCGTGTTAAAAGAGGAGGTGGTTGAGTACGATGGGTAGTGCGTCGGAGACGCCATCTGTCTGTAGACGGCGACATGACGGGCAGCGGCGGCTGATGGCGTTCCTTGTTCTGGGGCAGCTGCGACAACTAAATCTGTAAGGTAAAGGTGTCAAGGTGGGGCTGTCATCGGGATACTTCTCCATGAGATAAGCCACAAAGGCTTCTTGGACCTCCCCACATATTTCATGAACGTCAGCTGCTGCTGCTCGATCCACTTATTGATGTTGCTAAGGGTACGCAACAGCGTGAGGACTTCGTTGTCTGGGGCAGCTTCAGTACTACCGGGGGCGGCTGGAGTGTCAGGCTGGGTGGCAGAGGGCTGGCTGGGTGTTATGGGCTCTGTCTTATAGGCCTGTATCATTTGCAGGTGGACTCTTCTTGTGCACCCTTCCTTTGCTGCCGTCATCTCATCTTTGGGGTTGCTCGGGACATTGAAATTGGTGCAAAGGCCAGTGATGAGTGACGAAAAGTACAACTTACCCTTCGTATTTCGGAAGCAGGTGTGGATCTCCTTGAATATAATTTCTCCCATGTTGATTGGCCGGTTCATCATGATGCTGTGGATTAGGGCGAGGCACGACCGATCGACAGTGGAGCTGTGGGAGGTGGGCAACAGACTCCCCTTGATAAATGCGTTCCACAACATAGCCTCAGGCAGCAGGTGGCGGTGTTGGACAGATCCGCCATGCTTCCCTGCCAACCACGGTGTGTTGGGCTTGCACAGTTTGGCCTTGAGTTTCTCATATAATCAATAGCCGTCAGTGACTGCCTCCACTCCTCGTGAGGGTTGTCGTTCATATCCAGGCCATAGAAATTGTTGATTACGGCATCGTTGAACTTGACAGGTTCCCCTCGGACGAACACGAATGACATCTCAGGGCGGAGATGGTGGGCATTAAACTCCCTGACCATGGTGATGTTGGCTATCTCCGGCTACCTTACGAATATTTCCATCCCTTACTATGGATGGTTTCGAACAAATTTGGTTCTAGGCCGAGATCTCATGTTTGCTTTGTATAGTGAAAGCCTTGCTCCTCTCATATGGCCTGTTTTGTGAACTGGGTTCGGTATCTCTTTTCATCTTCGCGAGAGAAGAAGTGTTGGAAGATGGGTTTGGGTGCCGATGTTGAAGCCATGTGAGACGGTTGAAGTTTACTGAATCTTGAAAGAAAATAAAGTGAGAGCAGTGGATGCAAGAATAAGATAGCAAGAAGGTGAAAGTAAAGTAAATCAATGAAGTGAGAAGGGTTTAAATAGAGGTTACCAAGCGGTGCCGTGACAGCACTAAATGTATAATAGTCCAGTTATCTCGCGCACGTTACAAGATTTCTGCCCGTTACTTTTGTAGCCGTTGGCAGCTAGCCATTAGCGGGCAACTAGCCGTTACGCGTTTTCTGCGCTGGGCTGCCTTCGGCGGTCTCGGCGGGATGGTGGGCGGGCTCCTTGTTGGGCTTTCTTCTTGATCCGGCTCTTTTATTCCTAATCCTGAAATACTAAATAAAGATAATTAAATACTAAAATAAATTCTAAAAATTAAAAATGTGGAAATTAATCTAATCCTAAAAAAATAAGTTGCAATAAATTAAACTCTAATCTTAATGCATAAAATAAAAATAAAGAAAAAAAATAAAAATTAAGTTATGTTGGGAGTGCATTTGGGTGCATCTCCCAGACATAACCACTTCCTGAGGTAATTTGACTTGTCCTTCCCTCTTGGGGGGTCCTCTTGTTCTTGCAGGTGATGTGCTGCTGGGTCCTTCAGCCTGCCCTTGGGTCTGTCGCGATAGCTGCTACCTTGGCCTATCTTGATGCTGATTTTGGCAGCCTTAGCATCTGGGCATCCTTCCTTTTCTTTTCCTGAGAGTTGTAGCACATTTAATTTTATGCTCTGGTTGTCTACCCTCATGGCCAGCTCCCCATGTTCCACATCTATTAACGTTCTGCCCGTGGCCAAGAATGGTCGCCCAAGGATGATAAGGGCTTTTTCATCAGCTTCACAATCTAGGACGAGGAAATTGGCTGGAAGAATAAGGTTGCCCACCTTCACTAGGATGTCTTTGATTTTTCCCTCCGGTTGCACAAAAGAATGATAGGCAAGTTTCAGCATGACGGAGGTAGGTTTGTTGTGCAGCATTGCCATGCACTCCTCTATTACATCAACCGTTTCTAATTTCCCAATCCTCTTCCTTTTAGAAACCATGTCCCTGAGGTATTTGGCATAGTTGGGCATATTTTGAATGGCTTCTATTAGAGGGATGTTTATGTGCACCTGCTTTAGAATATCCAGGAATCTCCTGAACTGGTGCTCTTGTTTCTGTTGCTTAAGCCTCTAGGGGAAAGGTGTTGGCAGGCAGATGTCCTCTATACGCTCCTTGCATGGTAACTTTATTTGTGGAGGATCATCTGTTTCAGGACTGCTGTCAGGTTCAGCTGCCGAGGCAACTGGTGTTGATGCTACCGCAGCAGGCTGTTCTTTTTGTGCTGGCTGTGTTTCAGGTTGCTTTTTTACCCTGGGTTCATCTATCTGCTTCCCACTTTTGGTAGATATGGCTTTGCACTGCTCATAAGTGGGCTTGGTTGCTGCCTCTGTGCTGCTGGATGTTGCTCCCATTGTTCTGCTACTGAAGATCTCCGTGAACTGCCCAAATTGGGTCTCCAAGTTCTTTATAGCAGCCTCCTGGTTGTTCATCTCCATCTCCGTCCTGTCCATGAAAGACTCAGTTTTATCAATAAATTTATTAGTGTGAACAATAAAGTCATTAGTTCTAGATATAAAAGTATGAAGAGTTGCTTCTAGTGAATTATTGTTTTGCGGCTGCTGAGCCTACTGCCTAGACAGGTTTCGCTGGTAGCCTCCATGTTGCTGTTGTGGACTGGCAGCAGTCTCAGGATTGCTCCAAGAGAAATTGGGATGGTTTTTCCATCCAGGGTTGTACGTGTTCTAGGCAGACCCGTTGTTCCTCTCGTATCCTCCCATAATGTTGATAGATGCGTTGCACTTAGAGGAACCGTGGTTACCCCACACTCATCACAGAATGGCTCCAGAGCCTTGGCCTCATAGACTTTCCCAGCGGGTTTCATTATGCTCATAACCAGCTCTATCAACTTATCGAGGCGGGCATTGACAGATTCTGAGGCTTCTACCTCGTTCACAGTGGCTGGCCGCCTAACGCCGCCTCGGCGGGCTGTTGGGTACTTGTAGTCGTTCTTGACGGCTTGGTTTAGGATCCACAGTACCTCCTCTGGTGGTCTGTCGAGGATGATTCCGTTGGCTGAGGCATCAATCATCATCCGTGTTGGGTAGTTCACCCCGTTATAGAACATTGATACCTGTGTCCAAGCCAAGAAACCATGTAACGGGCAGTTGTTCAACATCTGTTGGTACCGCTCCCATGCTTCATACATTGGCTCATCATCCCATTGTCGGAAGGCTGCTATTTCGTTTCGCAGTCTATCTGTGACAATGGACGGGCTAAAACGGTCCAGAAAATCCTTACACAGCTCTGTCCATGTGTTGAACGACCCTGCTGGCTGGTTATTTAACCACGATTTTTCCCTATCCCTTAGTGAATAGGGAAATAATCTCAGCCTCAATATGTCTTGATGTACTCCATGTATTTTAAATGCTCTACAAATGTCTAGGAATCCTTTTAAGTGCTGTCGAGCATCTTTTGTGGCAGTCCCTCGAAATTGCCCTAACGTGTTGATCATGTTAAACATAACATGCTTCAGCTCGAAGTGATCTGCCTCAATCTCAGGTTCTGTCATTGTCGGATCGAACCCTCTGAAGTCATTTTCCAAGTAGTCCATGGTGGTTCGAACATACTGTGGCTGTCTGGGCGGTACTTGATGTTCTCTGGGCGGCGGGTCTTGCTGCCCATCCCTGCCGTTCGCAGCATTGTTGGCAGGGTTGTCGTTTTCCATGTTTACCTTTGCTTTTCTTTCTTCTTTGGTTTTTCCTAGGGCTGATTTGAGTTCTTTCTTTAGCTCTCTTGCTCTTCATTCAATATCGTCGTAATAAAGGATTTCTTCTTTTGGATTTGCCCTAGTCATACACTAGCAAAGGAAACCATAAAATTCTTCTTCCTTTTTTCGATTAAAAATAAAATAAAATAAAATAAAATGCAAAGAAATAAAAGTGCAGAAATTAAAGACGAATTTTACTGTTACCAATCCTCGGCAACAGCGCCAAAAACTTGTAGAACGTTAGGGTGTTCTCTATTTATGAGCGCAAGTGCACACTATTGTCAAGTTATAGTATAAAAGATATCGTCTCCCACAGGGATTGGACATCTTGATTCGAATTGTTGTTCATGCACAAGGAAAAGTAAATGCACAATTAATTTGTTTGTTTGAGAAGAAAAATAGAATAAAAACACAAGTAACTAAAAGAGAAGAAATCAGGTTGATAGAATGGACAGGGTTATTCTGCTGCTTAGTGTGAAACAACGTTCAATAGGATAAGTTGTTTTGCGCTGCCAGACTCTGCTGCCTCGGCGGTGGATGGCAGGTAGATTGCTGAGACCCTCTCGCTGCCTCGACAAGGGAATGTAATTGTGGCTCGGTGGCAAACTTGGCAGAACTACAAGGCTTGGCAGAACGCTTCGAAGGTGACTCCACTTATGTCTAAGTCAGAGTGCTGTTGATGCCCACTACAGATAATACCAGTCTTGACGTGAATCGTACAAAGACAACAATGTTTATTCATCCTCTCTTAGCCGCCTTAAACCCTTAACCTATGTCGAAGCTGGATTGATTGCACCGTCTATAGATGAAATTGTACTCACACCATTCGTGAGTTCGACTCTCTCGATACCGAACAAATGGATAGAATTCAACTAATCTTTCGCCTTAATTGAAAAATATGAAGAACATGGAATAAGTAAACCTTGTAATTTTATTTGCAAAACAAACTTGAAATCCTAAACAACCATTCTCACAACTAATTACAACATAACCCAAACCCAATGAGAAATTTAGAACATGTCGGCGGCAAGAAAACCTAAACTATGCCTAAGGAAAACCTTAGTTATTTTGAATTAGAATTACAATGGGTATATATAGGCATTAGCTAGGTCTAGTCCTTCTTGAAGTAGAAGTCTTCAAAGTAGTTTTTTACATTCAACGTGGCTTTAAACTCCGACTTCTTTGAGTTGAATGTGGACTTTATCACGTTGCCTTGCTCCACAAGTAATCTCGAGATTCTCCTTCAGCGGCTCTGCCCGCTGCTACAGACATCGGAAAATTGAGTGGACAACATCGATAGGATCATGATTTTCTGCTCTACAGTTCGCACTCCGGTTCTCCAACTCCACAGTCTACAGTTCGCACGTCGGAAAATTGAGTGGACAACATCGATAGGATCTTTGAAACACAACACTCCATCATCATTAAAATGAAAATCCGTCGAATTTTCATCCATGATATCCTTAACATGCAACACCAACTCCTCATCATAAGGTTGTTTGTCCTTTATCAACTGTGAAAAAGATGGCTTCACTTGCAATTCGGCCAAGAGACCACCATCTTGCGTCGCACTCAATTGTGCAAACATTGCTCTTAACTCCACCGCAACCTTCCTACTCAAGGCATCCACCACAACATTAGCCTTACCCAGGTGATACTCAATCGTCAAATCGTAATCCTTAAGAAACTTCAACCATCTACGTTGCCTAAGATAATGACTTTAAATCTTTAAGGCAAACACTACTGCGGCAAGCTCAAGATCATGGGTGGGATAATTTTACTCATGCACCTCCAACTGTCGAGATGCATAAGCCACAACTTTTGCACCTTGCATCAACACACAACCCAAACTCCTTACTCGACTCAGGTTGAATCAAGATAGGGGCTTGCGTCAAAGCTTCCTTCAACTTCTCGAAAGCTCGTTGTCTATCCTCTTTCTACTCAAAATGAACATTCTTTTGTACTATCTTGGTCAATGAAGCAGTAATCCGCAAAAATCCATCCACAAACCTACGATAATAACCAACCAACACAAAGAAACTACGATCTTCCGACACATATTTAGGTGATTTCCAACCTATCACTGCCTCGATCTTATGTGGATCAACCTAAATTCCTTTGGCTGACACAACATGTTCGATAAAGACAACTTCTCTAAGCCAAAACTCACATTTGCTCAAATTACGTACAACTGGTTATCCAACAAATCCTGAAGCACAATTCGCAAATGTCTATCACGATCCTCCTCGGTATGAGAGTACACAAGGATATCATCAATAAACACAACCACAAACTGATCCAAAAATTCATGGAATACTCGATTCATCATATCTATGAATGCAACAGGTGCATTTGTCAAACCAAATGGCATCACCAAGAACTCATAATGCCTATACCTCGTACAAAAAACAGTTTTAGGTACATCCACATCCTTTACCTTCAACTGATAGTACCCGGACCTCAAATCAATCTTAAAAACACCGAAGCACCTCAAAATTGATCAAACAAATCATCAATCCTCGGCAAAGGATTTTATTTTTAATCGTCAACTTGTTCAATTGCCGATAATCAATGCACATTCGCATCGTGCCATCATTCTTTTTCACAAACAACACTAGCACACCCCAAGGCGAAATACTAGGCCTAATAAACCCTCCATCAAGCAACTCCTGAAGTTGCATCTTCAACTCTTTCGGAGCCATACGATAGGGAGAAATAGACACCAGAGCTGTATTTTCATACAACTCAATGCAAAACTCAACCTCTCTATTCAGCGGCAAAACATGAAATTCCTCTAGAAAGGCACCCGGATACTCACAACCCGATTCTGCCAAACGACTCGCTTTCAGAGCCGAAATAGTATTGGACAAGAATTTAACATTCTCACCCACGATTACCACTTCGTAATCATCAGCAAGTTTCAGGGTAACTCACTTGGTTTCAAAATCAACTACAACCCTATGCTCCGACAACCAATCCATACCCAAGATTACATCAAAACCGTGAAACGGAAACTCCATCAATTCAACTGCAAACACATGACCTTGGACAGTCAAAGGACATCTCCTAAACAACCTTCTTGTAACAAACATTTTGTAACCCCCTTAGCCCGGTCTAGATGGTTGGCCCGAACCGAGGTGATTACACGGGGAAAACCGAAGCTAACTCGTTAAAGTTAACTCCGATTGACGACCCCTTTTTTATTGTTTTTATCTTCTCTAAATGCAACATTAACCTATGTGACCACCAAAGATTATAGGAAGAAACGGCACAGCAATCGGACCACATTTAGGGTTTCAATTGAACAAAATAGACATTTAAGGAACAAAATGTAATTTCTATAATTTACAAGGGCTTTACTGCTTTTAAGGTTACCAATATTCAATTAGTCCCATTTCATGCCACTTTGTCAATTTTCACCACAATCGGACATTCCAAACTCATTCAATTGCATCCATAAATTTCGGGAACTAAAATGTAACAAAAATCAAACTTATGAAGATGCCTTTAACTAAATTAACGGCCGCGTATCGATACGCTTGAGACCGTATCGGTACGCGGGATGGCAGTGACCAAAGTCACCGAGAGTGTATCGATACGCTTCCCCGCGTATCGATAC
Organism: Hibiscus tridactylites; assembly: GCA_958450335.1. Taxonomy (NCBI): domain Eukaryota; kingdom Viridiplantae; phylum Streptophyta; class Magnoliopsida; order Malvales; family Malvaceae; genus Hibiscus; species Hibiscus tridactylites. The sequence continues at coordinate 56,042,122 of OY288267.1, read as the reverse complement.
GCCTGTTGAGTTGTGTGGGGCTCGATTCGTTCAACCGATGTGGCTCACCAAGTGGTAGAGAGGTGGATTTTTTGGGTGGAAGGGTTGTGGAAGCTAAAATGTAAATGACACAATGAATTATAGTGGTTCAACCTTCTAACCAAGGTCTACATCCACTACCTTAGCTCCCCACTACGGATTTCTCAATCAATCCACTATTGATTCGTCCCCTTTACTAGGCTTAGGAGGAAACCCTTACAACCGATCAAGCTTTCTACCCAAAGCCTTAATTAAACCATCTCTTACAAAGAGAAACAAGAAGCAAACTTAAAACCCTCTAATAGGTGTTTGTTTGCACAATTAAGCACTCACCCAAAACCTAAAACACTTGAGCAAATTTGACAATTTTGGCTCACTAGTGTTTGTCTATACAATAAATGACAATTTAAGCTATAAGACAATCTTTGATCATTTGATGTTTGACAATATGAGCATTAGCCTTTACTTGATGGTTGGAGGTCCCTTTTATACTCCCAATTGAGTTTGTAGCCGTTACTAGTCGTTGGGATCAAATTGGAGCCGTTGAGAACTTTAATTCCCACCATAAATGTAGTTCTGCAGCTTCCCGTTTCGAAACGCTCGAACCCGTTTCGAAACATCCTTTAAGTAGAAAGAGTCATTGCAGTCTCTCAGGGCACCCATTTCGGAACGCCTCTGGCCGTTCCGGAACACCCGTATCGAAACGTTAAAACCCGTATCGAAACGCCTGCATTTAAAAGTTCGTTGGGAAAATAGCCGTTGGGGTTTATGACCGTTGTGGTCAATGCCACGTAGGTGTATTGAAACGGCAAAGCCCGTTTCGAAACGTTGGGCAAAAATCTTATCCATGGAATGCACGTTTCGATACGAGTATCGAAACGTTTTTGCTATTGGAATTCCCATATCGAAACGCCCTAAGGTGTTTCGAAACGCATGGACAATTTTGTGAAGTTTGGCTTTGAAAAACATGTAAAACCCTTTATAAAAACTTCCCTAAACATAAATTCAAGTTGTTTGGACTTTGGAAATGTTTTAAATACTTTTTAAATCAGTCCAAAACATTTTTCAATTATTATATCAAAACATTAGTTCTACAATCTCCCCCTTTTTGATATAATAAAACTTACTTGAAAAATTGTTTGGGATTCTCCCCCTTTAACTTTAAAAATGTGAATGCGAGAATTAAAGATATAAATCAAATAAAGCTCCCCCTTATTCATTTGAAAATTCAATTTTTCAAACCATTTCTCCCCCTTTTTGTTATATCAAAAAGAATTTAAAACATTAAGTTCAAAATAACAATAGAGGTAAAAATTGACAAAAATAAGAATTTGGTTTTAAAATGGCTCCCCCTTACTCAAAGCATCAATAAAATGTTAGTCCAACATTTATGATCATCTAGTTGAATAAAAAAAAAGACACATAAATGCAAAAACAACTAGATATTACCACACTTGAACTCAAGGTAGGATGTGAAGCCTTCCTTCTTCAAGTGTTCTTCCTTGTGTGCATGGAGCTCCCCCTCAATGTTTGACTTGTTGAACATCTCCATCACACATAGCAAAAGACAATCAAGTAATTTTTGGTATCCAAATTGCTTTGGATCCATAAACGTTAGTAGCACATAGTTTAGTCCCATTAGGAATCCATTTTTCAATGTCATCCTTTTTAATTGAAGTGCTAAGTCCTTTTGGGACCCAAACACTTCTAAAACATTTTCCTTTAATAAATCTAGGGGCACTAGATTGTCTAACATAAAAGTTTGATTTTCCAAAATTATTTTTCTTTTCAAGCTCTTTGGAAATCAAATCCTTTTCTTCTTGAACTTTTTGAAGCAAGTTTTGCAAATCAAAACATTTTTGTTCAAACTCCTTGAGTTTTGCTTCAAGTTCAAGTTTGGTTTTAGAAATCAAATCAATTTGAATTTTCAACTTTGAAATCACTTTATTGTTTTTCAAAATGTGATTTTTAAAGTCTAAAACCAAATCATCATAGGCATCTTGTAATTCATCAAAAGAGTAAGAACATGAAGTAGATGAATTAGAAGTTACCCTTGAATCTTCCTCGATGGCCATAAGGCAAAGGTTGGCTTGTTCATCGTCGGTGGAGTCCTCATCACTCCAAGTAGCCACATGTGCCTTCTTCTTATGGCTTGAAGTGCTTGCCCTCTCCTTTCTCTTGGGTTCTCGTTCAAGCTCTCTCAAGGCTTTCTTCATGAACGGGGCACACTTCTTGAAGAGATGAACTATCTCTTCTTCTTCATCCTCCTCTTCACTTGAATCAACGTGATGGAAAATGGAGGATTTGAGAGCCATGACACTTGCATTGATGCCAAGCCCTTTGATTTTCTTCTCTCCCATAGCTCTAATTTCTTCCCTCTTCTTCTCATCCCCTTTGTTCTTCTTCATGATTTGATGAGTAAGGAGTGACCCCATGAGTTCATCAAACTTCAAAGTCTTCAAATTCTTTGCTTCGATGATGGCGGTCCTCTTTGAGTCCCATGACTCAGGAAGTGAGTAGATGAGCTTTCGGACAAGTTTCTCCTCCGGAATGGCTTCTCCATACCCCTTGAGACCATTTGTAATTGTGGAGAACCTATCAAACATCTTCTCGATGTTCTCTTCCGGATCCATCTTGAAGTTCTCATACTCTAAGGTTAGGAGCCCAATCTTGGTCTCCTTGACTTCATTGGTCCCCTCGTATGTGACTTCAAGCTTGTCCCATACCTCCTTGGCACTCTCACAAGAAGACATCTTCTCATAGATGGTTGGGCTAAAAGCACAAAACAAGATGTGCAAGGCTTTGCAATTAAGCTCCATCTTCTTGCGATCGTCATCACTCCACTCCGCTTTGCTTCTTTGAGGCACGAACGAACCATCTTCAACTATATCCCATAGCTTGTAATCTCTTGATTTGATGAAGAACTTCATCTTTGTCTTCCAATGGGCATAGTGAGTTCCGTCAAAGAAAGGCGGTTTGTCGATTGATTGTGCCATTTGAGCCGGTTGATGAAATAGTGATCGAGCTTGCCGGATCTTCTCAATAGGATGTGAATCCCCTTCGATTGAGCCAAGCTCTGATACCAATTGTTGAGTTGTGTGGGGCACGATTCGTTCAACCGATGTGGCTCACCAAGTGGTGGAGAGGTGGAATTTTTGGGTGGAAGGGTTGTGGAAGCTAAAATGTAAATGACACAATGAATTATAGTGGTTCAACCTTCAAACCAAGGTCTACATCCACTACTAAGGATTTCTCAATCAATCCACTATTGATTCGTCCCCTTTTCTAGGCTTAGGAGGAAACCCTTACAACCGATCAAGCTTTCTACCCAAAGACTTGATCAAACCCTCTCTTATAAAGAGAAACAAGAAGCAAACTTAAAACCCTCTAATAGGTGTTTGTTTGCACAATTAAGCACTCACCCAAAACCTAAAACACTTGAGCAAATTTGACAATTTTGGCTCACTAGTGTTTGTCTATACAATAAATGACAATTTAAGCTCTAAGACAATCTTTGATCATTTGATGTTTGACAATATGAGCATTAGCCTTTACTTGATGCTTGGAGGTCCCTTTTATACTCCCAATTGAGTTTGTAGCCGTTACTAGCCGTTGGGATCAAATTGGAGCCGTTGAGGACTTTAATTCCCACCATAAATGCAGTTCTGTGGCTCCCCGTTTCGAAACGCTCGAACCCGTTTCGAAACAGTCTTTAAGTAGAAAGAGCCGTTGCAGTCTGTCAGGGCACCCGTTTCAGAACGCCTCTGGCCGTTTCGGAACACCTGTATCGAAACGTTAAAACCCGTATCGAAACGCCTGCATTTAAAAGTTAGTTGGGAGAATAGCCGTTGGGGTTTATGACCGTTGTGGTCAATGCCACGTAGGCGTATTGAAACGGCAAAGCCCGTTTCAAAATGCTGGGCAAAAATCTTATCCATGGAATGCCCGTTTCGATACGAGTATCAAAACATTTTTGCTACTGGAATTCCCGTATCGAAACGCCCTAAGGTGTTTCGACACGCATGGACAGTTTTGTGAAGTTTGGCTTTGAAAAACATGTAAAACCCTTTATAAAAACTTCCCTAAACATAAATTCAAGTTGTTTGGACTTTGGAAATGTTTTAAATACTTTTTAAATTAGTCCAAAACATTTTTCAATTATTATATCAAAACATTAGTTCTACAACGCCCTTCGAGCCCGTACCGAAATGCCTCACAAATGTATCGAAACACCTGTGCAACAAAGCACAAATTTGGCTTTTGTGTATCGATACGCAAGCCCGTGTATCGATACGCAAGCCCGTGTATCGATACGCATACCAGAACTGTCCTAAAAACAGCCTCGAAATCGCCTCATACTTCAACAAATCACCCACAAATCATACATACATGCTAAAGGCATCCACACACATATAGACATGCAACTCCCGACACATAACAACATTTGGTTGACTATCTCAAGCATAGCAAGGCAATTCATGGAGCATGCTTATGACACAAACCAAGAAGATACCAAATGGTAACATAAAGCACCAAAACTACCATAAAAGCCTCTTACAAACCATATAAACCATTTTAAACTTGCAACAACTACATGGAGTTCAAAATACATCTCCCAAAGCAACCCATTGGTTCCCATTGCCAATTATCATTACTAAAGTAAACGTAAAACATCAACATACTTGAGCTTTCCAATTCCTTGGAAATCCTTAGCCTCCTTGTAGCCAAAAGTGTCTCAATTATCTGCATTGTTGGTAAAAGAGAGCGTAAGCACAATTGCTTAGTGAGGTATGCTCTAAAAACACCAACACAACAATGCAAGCTTATCAAAAACTCTTTCTCAAATAAAAACCATTTCTACAACATGCTTGAAAATCTTTCAAAGAAAATCTTCATTTGAAAATCACATGTACCATCAATCTAACTCATGCATTCAACCAATGCAAATCTCATGGCAAAGCCATACACATGCTTGATGTAAATAAAAGCATTTCATAAACCTCAAATCTCATATGCATTTCTCATAGCATAAAACATCTCAACATTGGTACAAGTGAATCAAATACAATCTCATATATTGGCATTTCATATTATATCTTTACTCGGATATGCGGATTAACTTGACTTAAAGCCAAGTCCTACCTCGGTGGAATCTCACATCACCGAACTCTCATGGCGGTATCTCTCTTGGCCACAAAGCTTGGGTGTTTCACCAAGACCTACCCCGATGGTATCTCTCATCATTAGATTCTCACTTTGGATCGGGATGGCACTACCCCCATTGCCCGACTCCAAAGAGCACGTACAGATTTTAGTTTATAGTGCACTTTTATCCTATTGGTCGACCAATTATATCCGGTAATCATCTCATCATTTATGCAAATATATTACATTAAAATCATCATCTCGCCTACTGTTTTGATGCAACATTTCTCAAATCTAACTCATCCCATTTCAAAACCACAATTTATGCATAACATTTATTCAAAATCTCAAAGCTCTTTATTAAGTCGTTCTATCTTATGGGATCAACACATAACATCATTTCATGTTATAAATCATGCATAAAACAGTAGGAACTTGTCAATCTCAAATCAAGAGCATGTTAAAAACATTTAGGCCATCAACCACTTTTGAGAGCATATTCTAAACATACTTACTTCCGGACTTATGATGGTGTTTCAAACCAATCCTAAGTCCTCAAACCTTGTTTCCTTGTCCCTCAAGGACTTCTAAAACTATTTGCACTCACCGATTACGTTTCGCTTGCTTGACGAAACGATTTCTAGGCGTCCAACACTCTCGAATCAACACCAAAAGCGTCCGATGAAGTCTCCCCTTTTTATTACACATAAGAGAAGAGGATTAATGCATCATCATGCATTAAAATCACCAACCACTCATTCAAACTCGCCGCACTACTCAAATGCATCATCATGCATTAAAATCACCAACCACTCATTCAAACTCGCTGCACTACTCAAAAACACCATTTTGGCTATCCGAAATAACCGAAATCACCTCCAAACTTCCTCAAATCAAAGCCCAGCCAAGATCTATCAATTCTAAACACTTCTAAACCTCAATCAACATCAAAAATCATCACAAACACGTCCTTATATCTCCAATAATAGCAGATCACCAAAAACACCCCAAAACCACAAATCTAACATCTAAAACTTAGGAACCCAAGCCTATTCGGGATTTACTTGTTAAAACCTCAATCTCAACATCAAATATCATCCAAAACATGTTAGAAATCAACCTCAAAATAGAGTTTAACACAGAAATACGAAAATCATCAAAATCACATCAAGAACCTTGGATTTAGCAACTATTTCTTGATTATAACATTAAAACAACTTAAAGATCATTAAGAAAGGATTGATAACTTGGGAATTTCAGTAAAGAACTGATCATTAGAGGAGAAGGACGAAGCTTACCTCTAATGGCTGATTTCTCCTCAATTTGGGCAAGATTTCTTGAAAATCCAAAGTGAAAACAAAAGGATTTGATGAAGGAAAGGTTGGAAATCCTTTGGAAGATGAAATCTCAGCAAAAGAGATAAAAACCAGAGATTATTTGGTGAGGGAAATGTGTTTGGCTGAGTGGTAGTTGAGAGAAAATGAAAAGAGGGAAAAGTATCGTAAAGAGGTTATGAAAAGTCAACATATGATTTTTCTTTTAATTCCTTTAATTAAATCATTATTAAAACTCCCAAATTAAAGAGAAATCTGATGAAAAACAATTTGGTAAAATTAGCTCCTTAAAGATTGAAAGTTTCAATTCTTTACAAAACAGTCACTAGTCAACTTTTGCAAAAACTGCAATTTGGTCACTACACCAAAATGTAATATTTCCAAATCACATTTTGTAAAATTGTTTTCACCATAAATTTTATATAATAAATGAGGATTTTTAGATATTTTTTCACAATTTTAAAACATCCTGAACTAGGTGTTCACTAAACCAACCTTAAAGAGTTCGAACCGTTCCCGACCGGCCCTATTCAACCTCTAAAACATCTAGGCCCAAAACCAGGGCGTTACAACTCCCGCCCCCACTTAAGAAATTTCATCCTCGAAATTTACCTGGTGGAAAAAGTTAAGGAAATTGCTTCTTCATGTTATCCTTCCTTTCCCACGTGGCTTCTTCAATGCCACGATATCTCCACAAGACTTTGACCAGCTCGATGGTCTTACCCTGGAGAACCTTACTATCCATATCCAGAATCTCAACAGGCTCTTCATCATATGTCAAGTCCGGATTCAGCTCAACCTCTTCTACAAGCATAACATGCGACGGATCCGATCTATACCTCCGAAGGATGGATACATGGAACACATTATGTATCTTCTCCAACTCTGGAGGTAGTCTCAGCTTGTAAGCAACAGGACCCACACGTTCTATCACCTCATATGGTCCAATGAACCTCGGACTCAATTTGCCCTTCCAGCCAAATCTCATCACCTTCTTCCAACGTGAGACTTTCAGAAACACACGTTCGACAACTGCGAACTCTATCTCCTTACGCTTCAAATCCGCGTAAGACTTTTGCCGGTCCGATGCTGCCTTCAATCGCTCACAAATGAGCTTCACCTTCTCGGTGGTTCCTTCCAACAAGGCTGGCATCGAAACTAACTTTTGTCCCGTTTCAGCCCAACAAAGGGGAGTCCTACACTTTCTCCCGTATAAAGCCTCATAAGGTGCCATTTGAATGCTTGATTGGCAACTATTATTATAAGCAAACTCAACCAAAGGCAAGTGCTTCTCCCAAGAGCCTTGAAACTCAATAACGCAGCACCTCAACATATCCTCAAGCACTTGGATAAAACGCTCTGATTGTCCATCTGTCTACGGATGATAAGAAGTACTGAAATTCAGTCGTGTACCCAAAGCTTGATGTAAACATTCCCAGAACCTTGCTGTGAACCTCGGATCTCTATCCGACACTATAGATTATGGTACTCCGTGAAACGCACAATCTCAGCAATGTACAGCTCAATAAGCTTATCCAAGGTGTACGTAGTATGCACAAGCAAGAAATGTGCATACTTCGTAAGGCGATCCATAATCACCCAAACATGATTTTTCTTTGATGGCGACAATGGCAACCCGGACACGAAGTCCATGATAATCCTTTCCCACTTCCATTCTGGGATTCTCAACGGCTGCAACAACCTAGAAGGAACCTGATGTTCTGCCTTAACCCGCTGACAAACCATGCATTTGCTAACGAACTTGGCAACATCTTTCTTCAACCCCACCAGTAGTACTCATCCTTTAGATCACGATACATTTTCGTACTACTAGGGTGCATAGCGAAAGGACTACTATGAGCTTCAGTCAGAATAGTGCGCCTCAACCCCACATCATCCGACACAAGTATCCAACTCCCAAAACACAAAACACCATCATCATTTCAACTGAAATCCAAAGGCCTTCCTTCCGCAATGTCCTGAACACGCAGTACAACAGAATCATCAAGCAACTGCTTATCCTTTATCAATTGAAACAAAGATGGCTTGACTTGCAACTCAGCAACAAGACCACCATCTCGCTATATGCTCAAACAAGCAAACATCGCCCTCAACTCCACCGCCACTTTCCTGCTCAAAGCATCAGCCACAACATTGGCCTTTCCCGGATGATACTCGATCGTTAGATCATAATCCTTAAGCAACTCCACCCAACGTCGTTACCTAAGGTTCAACTCCTTCTGAGACATAAGATACTTCAAACTCTTATGATCTGTGTACACAATACACTTCTCACCATATAGATAATGTCTCCAGATTTTTAAAGCGAACACCATTGCCGCTAACTCAATGTCATGCGTAGGATAATTACGCTCATGCACTTTCAACTGTCGCGATGCATAAGCTACTACCCTACCTTCTTGCATCAGCACACACCCCAAACCAACATAGGATGTGTCACTATACACCACAAACTCTTTTCCTGACTCAGGTTGAATCAAGATAGGAGCTTGCGTCAAAGCTTCCTTTAGCTTCCCAAAAGCTTGTTGTCTCGCTTCCGTCCACTCAAACTTAACATTCTTCTGTAATAAATTCGTTAAAAGAGCAGCAATCTTGGAAAACCCATCCACAAACCTTCAGTAGTAACCCGCCAAACCAAGGAAGCTACGAACTTCATGAACATAATTAGGAGGCTTCCAATTCACCACCGCCTCAATCTTTTGAGGATCAACATGAATTCCATCGGCCGAAACCACATGACCGAGGAAAACAACCTCCTTCAACCAAAACTCACATTTACTCAGCTTAGCATAAACCTGATTCTCTAGAAGCACTTGTAAAACAATCCTCAAATGTTCCTCATGCTCCTCCTCGGTACGAGAGTACACAAGGATATCATCAATGAACACCACAATGAACTTATCCAAGAACTCATGAAACACCTTGTTCATCATATCCATGAAAGCAGCAGGAGCATTCGTCAAACCAAACGGAATCACCAGAAATTCATAATGCCCATGTCTCGTTCGAAAAGTTATTTTAGGCACATCTAAATCCTTAACCTTCAATTGATAATATCCTGACCGTAGATCTATCTTTGAGAACACAGCCGGTCCCTGAAACTGATCGAAAAGATCATCAATCCTTGGTAAAGGATACTTATTCTTGGTAGTCAACTTATTCAGCTGACGATATCTTCTTCACGAACAAAACTGGTGCACCCCAAGGTGACACACTAGGTCGAATAAAGCCCCGATCAAGCAACTCTTGAAGTTGCGTCTTCAGCTCCTTTAACTCCTTTGGTGTCATTCGATAGGGAGCGATGGACACCGGAGACGTGTTCTCATACAACTCAATTCCGAACTCAACCCCCCGACTAGGAGGCAAACCATGCAGCTCCTCCGGAAATACCCAAAGGAATTCACGCACCGTCCTTATATCCTGCACCTGCACTTCCTTCGTGCTAGGATTCATTACAAAAGCTAAATAAGCTTCACATCCTTGACGCAACAATCGGCTCACTACAAGCGTCGAAACTACATTAGATAAGAACTTCACGTTCTCTCCCACTACCACAACTTCATAATCATCAGCAAGTTTCAGGGAAACCCGCTTATTCTCAAAATACACAACTGCTCTATGTTCGACGAGCCAATCCATACAAAGGATTACATCGAATCCATAGAAAGGAAATTCCATAAGATCCACCAAGAACACATGTTCTTGGACCTTTAAGGGACATCTCCTATACAACCTCCTCGTCACTATTGTTTCGCCGAAAGAACTAGTCACATGCACACCAACATCCAAAGACTCAACAGGCAAATCAAGCATTTGAGCATGTTCACGCAATATGTACGAGTGTGTAGATCCATAATCAATTAGAGAAAGTAATGGCAAGGACTGCAAAGTAAAGGTACTTGCAATTACGTCCGTGTCATTCCTCCCTTCACGATGGGCGTACACTCTAGCCTGGCCACCTCCTTTAGGCCTAACAGCTACAACGTGAGCCACATTCCTCACACCATCATCTCTACGCTGAAAATTGCCACGGCCGCGCCCATGGCCTCTTTGTGGCTCAGCTTCTCTCACCGGAGCCTGCCCTTCTCGCATCGGCTGAGGACAATCCCATCTCATGTGCCCACGGGAACCACAATTCCAACACGTACCAACACTGCCCCAGCACTCCCCCGTGTGTCTCCTGCCACACCGGTTACATTCAGGGGTACAGACAAAAGCATTCGGCCCTTCCTTGCCTCTCCGATGATTACCTCTCCCACGTCTAGCATCCATATATGACCTCCTATCCTTAGGTCTCTTGAACCGATCCCTTACAACATCACGATCCGCATGTCGCTTTCCCGAGATAGATCCTTTCGCTCGACTCGCGAGACCAAGGTTCAGCTCAATGTCCTTGGCTCGAGTGACCAAGACATCAAAATCGGTATAATCCGATGCAAGCATATATGTTTTCACATCAGCCACCAGCCCATATATGAACCGCTCGCATCTCTCCCGTTCACTAGGGATCAACTCCGGTGAATACTAGCTAAGGCGTATAAATTGTACTTCATATTCCGCAACTGACATGTTGTCTTGTACTAGGGACATAAACTCCCTCTTTTTCTCATCCAAATAGCGGACTCTCAAATATTTTCTCTTGAATGCGTTCAGAAAGAACATCTAAGACACCTTAGCATCCTCTAAACTAGCTATAGTGGTCGTCCACCACGTGTAGGCATCGCCATGCAACAGAGATACGATGCACCCCAACTTCTGGACATCATTACAATTCATTTGTCCAAGGGTTCTCTTGGTACTCTCCAGCCAAGACTCGGAACCCTCCGGGGTCAGCCCTCTAAACTCAGTCCCTCCCAGACTACGAAGTCGCTCCAGAGGCAAATTCGCACCAGCACTAGCCTGAGGTGCAGCCAAATGAGCTCCAGCTACTGCCGCCCGAAAGGCTCCAGCAATAACTTGTATCAACACTGTCATATCAAGAGCAGCTTGCCCTCGTGCTCTCTCGGGATCAGCAACCCCTACTCCAGCTCCCACAGCACCAACCCCCGCTCCACCACCACCATTGGGTGGCCCACCAGGAGGAGGAGGCGGTAGATTCTCGACACGCTCATCATTCTCATTCGTTTCATTCTCGACTGCGTTACGCATGTTCATTCTATGCTCTCTACGTGGCCCCATTTCAAAACAATGCAACTAGCAAAATGCAATAAATCACAATTAGGTAAAATAAGGCAAGAAATCCAAGGTGCTCAAGTTCATTTTCAAAACAATTCTTTCCAATAGTAATGATATGGCAATGAGTTTCCCATCTATACCCCCAAACATAACATAGCATCACAATTTCATCTCAGTCCATCAACTTGCATGCATCTCATTAAAGCTAGAACATTGAATAATCACACAACATGCTTTCACAAAAAGTCATAACCATTCATATTTACACTTATCAACCACTTACCAAGCCCCAATTATTCGCAAACCTGGCTCTAATACCAACAAATGTAACCCCTTTAGCCCGGTCTAGACGGTTGACCCGAACCGAGGTGATTACACGGGGAAAACCGAAGCTAACTCGTTAAAGTTAACACCGACCGACGACCCCTTTTTTTCTTTTTATCTTCTCTAAATGCAACATTAACCTATGTGACCATCAAAGATCATAGGAAGAAATAACATAGTGATCGGACCATATTTAGGGTTTCAATTGAACAAAATAGACATTTAGGGACTAAAATGTAATTTCTATCATTTACAAGGGCTTTACTGATTTTAAGGTTACCAATATTCAATTAGTCCCACTTAATGCCACTCTGCACATTTTCACCACAACCAGACATTCCAAACTCATTCAATTGCATCCATAAATTTCAGGGACTAAAATGTAACAAAAATAAAACTTATGAAGATGCCTTTAACTAAATTAACAGTCACGTATCGATACGCTTGATACCGTATCGATACGCGGGATGGCAGTGACCAAAGTCACCGAGAGTGTATCGATACTCTTCCCCGCGTATCGATACACCCTTCAAGCCCGTGCGAAACGCCTCGCAAACATATCGAAACGCCTGTGCAGCAAAGCACAAATTTGGCTTATGCGTATCGATACACAAGCCCGTGTATCGATATGCATGCCAGAACTGTCCTAAAAACAGCCTCGAAATCGCCTCATACTTCAACAAATCACCCACAAATCATACATACATGCTAAAGGCATCCACATAAACATATAGACATGCAACTCCCGACACATAACAACATTTGGTTGACTATCTCAAGCATAGCAAGCAATTCATGGAGCATGCTTATGACACAAACCACCAAATGGTAACATAAAGCACCAAAACTACCATAAAGGCCTCTTACAAACCACAAAATTCATTTTAAACTTGCAACAACTACAGGGAGTTCAAAATACATCTCCTAAAGCAACCCATTGGTTCCCATTGCCAATTATAATTACTAAAGTAAACGTAAAACATCACCATACTTGAGCTTTCCAATTCCTTGGAAATCCTTAGCCTCCTTGCTGCCAAAAGTGTCTCAATTATCTGTATTATTGGTAAAAGAGAGCGTAAGCACAATTCCTTAGTGAGGCATGCTCTAAAAACAACAACACAACAATGCAAGCTTATCAAAAACTCTTTCTCAAATAAAAACCATTTCTACAACATGTTCTTTCTATCTCATGCTTGAAAAATTTTCAAAGCAAATCTTCATTTGAAAATCACATGTACCATCAATCTAACCCATGCATTCAACCAATGCAAATCTCATGGCAAAGCCATACACATGCGTGATGTAAATAAAAGCATTTCATAAACCTCAAATCCCCTATGCATTTCTCATAGCATAAAACATCTCAACATTGGTACATGTCTTCGCCACAAAGCTTGGGTGTTTCACCAAGACCTACCCCGATGGTATCTCTCATCATCAGATTCTCACTTTGGATCGGGATGGCACAACCCCCATTGCCCAACTCTAAAGAGCACATACGAATTTTAGTTTATAGTGCACTTTTATCCTATTGGTCGACCAATTATATCTGATAATCATCTCATCATTTATGCCAATATATTACATTAAAATCATCATCTCACCTACTGTTTTGATGCAACATTTCTCAAATCTAACTCATCCCATTTCAAAACCACAATTCATGCATAGCATTTATTCAAAATCTCAAAGCTCTTTATTAAGTCATGATATCTCATGGGATCAACATATAACATCATTTCATGTTATAAATCATGCATAAAACAGTAGGAATTTGTCAATCTCAAATCAAGAGCATGTTAAAAACATTTAGGCCATCAACCACTTTTGAGAGCAAATTCTAAACATACTTACTTCTGGACTTAGGATGGTGTTTCAAACCAATCCTAAGTCCCCAAACCTTATTTCCTTGTCCCTTAAGGACTTCTAAAACCATTTGCACTCACCGATTACGTTTCGCTTGCTTGCCGAAACGATTTCTAAGCCTCCAACACTCTCGAATCAACACCAAAAGCGTCCGATGAAGTCTCCCCTGTTCATTACACATAAGAGCAGAGGATTAATGCATCATCATGCATTGAAATCACCAGCCACTCATTCAAACTCGTTGCACTACTCAAAAACACCATTTCGGCTATCCGAAATAACCGAAATCACCTCCAAACTTCCTCAAATCAAAGCCCAGCCAAGATCTATCAATTCTAAACACTTCTAAACCTCAATCAACATCAAAAATCATCACAAACACGTCCTTATACCTCCAACAATAGAAGATCACCAAAAACACCCCAAAAACCACAAATCTAACATCTAAAACTTAGGAACCCAAGACTATTTGGGATTTACTTGTTAAAACCTCAATCTCAACATCAAATATCATCCAAAACATGTTAGAAATCAACCTCAAAACAGAGTTTAACTCAGAAATACGAAAATCATCAAAATCACATCAAGAACCTTGAATTTAGCAACTATTTCTTGATTATAACATTAAAACAACTTAAAGATCATTAACAAAGGATTGATAACTTGGGAATTTCAGTAAAGAACTGATCATTAGAGGAGAAGGACGATGCTTACCTCTAATGGTTGATTTCTCCTCAATTTGGGCAAGATTTCTTGAAAATCCAAAGAGAAAACAAAAGGATTTGGTGAAGTAAAGGTTGGAAATCCTTTGGAAGATGAAATCTCAGCAAAAGAGATAAAAACCAAAGATTATTTGGTGAGGGAAATGTTTTTGGCTGAGTGGTAGTTGAGAGAAAATGAAAAGAGGGAAAAATATCGTAAAGTAGTTATGAAAAGTCAACATATGATTTTTCTTTTAATTCCTTTAATTAAATCATTATTTAAACTCCCAAATTAAAGAGAAATCTGATGAAAAACAATTTGGTAAAATTAGCTCCTTAAAAATTCAAAGTTTCAATCCTTTACAAAACAGTCACTAGTCAACTTTTGCAAAAACTGCAATTTGGTCACTACACCAAAATGTAATATTTCCAAATCACATTTTGTAAAATTGTTTTCACCATAAACATAAATATAATAAATGAGGATTTTTAGATATTTTTCCACATTTTCAAAGCGTCCTGAACTAGGTGTTCCCTAAACCAACCTTAAAGGGTTCGAACCATTCCCGACCGGCCCTATTCAACTTCTAAAACATCTAGGCCCAAAACCAGGGCGTTACACATTTCACCAAAAGAACTAGTTACTTGCATTCTCACATTTAACACCTCAATTGGCATATCAAGCAAATTCGCATGTTCACCCAAAATATATGAATGCGTAGAACCAGAATACAACAAAGATAGCAAAGACAACGATTGCAAAGTAAAGGTACCTGCAATCACATTGATGCCATTATGTCCCTCATGATGTGTGTACACCGTCGCAAGACCACCACCCTCAGGTTAAACTGCCACCACATGAGCCACAGTCCTCTAACCATCCTCCCTACGCTGGAAGTTAACATGACCGTGCCCATGACCATTTTGTAGTGCAACAACATGTGCCCTAGCCTGATCACCACCAGCCAACAATGGACAATCGCATCTCAAATGATCAACCGATCCACAACTCCAACAAGAGTTAGCCACCACAAGAGCAGGAGCATGTCCCTCACAAGCCAAATGCGTACAGTCTCACCTCAAGTGCTCACGCTTGAGCACCCAATAGGTGTTACAAGCCGGTCAAGCCTGAGCACCCTGACCCTGTGATCCACACCTAGCACTACCTCCACCACGCCTCACATCATGACGATACTTCTTGTCATGTTGCCTCTTATACTGACCACCACTGTAGCTAGAGTCCGCAATTCTCTTACCCGATCTAGAGCTACTCATACGAGATGATAAACCCAAGTTCTACTCAATATCATTCGCCCGTGTAACCAACACGTCGAAATCAATGTAATCCAAAGGCAACATAAAAGTCATAACATCTTGTACCAATCCGTAGCAAAATCGATCACAGCGATTGTAACCCCCTTAACCCGGCCTAGAGGGTTGACCCGAATTAAGAAAGTCACACGGGGAAAACCAAAGTCAACCCGAAAGTCAACCTTGATTAACGACCCTTTTTTTCTTTTTACTCTTGTCTAGATGCACATTAACCCTAGTTATGATCACACAAACAACATACTAAAAGATCATAAACATCAGAGATCAAATAGGGACCCAATTGAACAATTTACAATTTTAGGGACCAAATTGTAAATTCTGTAAAATACAAGGACTTCATCCAAATTAAAGTTACCATCTTAAAATTAATCAGGTTTCATGCTTCTCTGTCAAATTTCAGCTCAAAAGGACTTCCCAAACTCATACAATTGCACAAACAAGATTCAGGACCAAAATGCAAACATTCCAAAACATTTAACTACCATTGTCAGCCCCCAACGATCGGCTGTTCCGAAACAGGGTGAGCCTGTTTCGAAACACGGGGCCGTTCTGCAACGCGTACCGAAACGCAGGCTGGCAGTGGCCTTTCTGTTTCGGAACGGTGTCTCCCGTTTCGGACGCCTGGGCTGATTTAAGGCACCCGTTCCGAAACGGTAGCCTCTGTTCCGAAACACCCTGCACAGAATGCAGTAAAAGGCTTCCTTAAACATGCAATTAAACATCCAATCATGCTCCAAATGCTACCAAACTTTACCAGCATGAAATTCATCATATAAGAGACATGCTTGCATCAACAATTCAACATATTAACATCACATAAGAAAAGCCCCAAATCTAAGGCATGCTTCCTACACAAGCAACCATTCAAGCAAAAAGCCTTCAAAATCAAGCACATAAAGACCAATTACAAATCCAGCATATCCAACAACATTAAACATACTTAGGGAGTTCATAACATCTCCCAAAACATACACATAGGTCCCCCATTGCCAAATTGCCAAAAGCTAAAGTGTATAAGAAAACCTTTCCATACTTTGAGCTTAACTTCCACTTGATTGCTTGCCTTCCTTGCCGCCCTCAAGGTACCTTAATGATCTGCATTATTGGTTTAAGAAAACAAAAGAGAGCGTAAGCAGAAGCTTAGTGAGGAATGCTCTTTAAAACCATTCAATAATGCATTTATTAAACACTTTATAAATCATACTTCAAACCATCATATATACATGCTCACTAGCATTCTTAAACAAGCAATACATGCTTCCAAGTCAATTCATGTCATATTGGCCACAAGTGATAAGTTTCATCTTTTAAAAACAAGATCAACATAAGACTCACACATGGACTTTTAAACACCATTGTGATCTTATAATTCTGAAGAACCACATAAGGACTTTTAACCACCTTAGTGTTCTTCCCAAGGACTTTTAAACACCTTGGCCCCAAGGACTTTTAAACACCTTGGCCCATGGACTTTTAAACACCATGGCAAGGACCACACAAGGAATTTTAACCACCTTTGTGTCCTTAACAAGAATCATCCAAGGACTTTTAACCACCTTGATGTTCTTAAGTAACAAGGCTCACTCAAGGACTTTTAACCACCTTAGTGACCTTAACAAGAATCATCATGGACTTTTAACCACCATGAAGTTCTTAGAAACCACAAGGCTCACTCAAGGACTTTTAACCACCTTAGTGACCTTAACCTTTTCAAAACATCACTTGCCAATATACATCATTATCATCAAATAATCCACTGTTTTAAAGCATTAAACCAAGCCATAAACATCATGCATTTATAAGCATCAATCCACATTTTAACAATGCTCAAAAACAAGGAACTCTTACCTTGAGCTTCCTTCAACATATGGCTTACAAAATCAACAATAATCATGCTAAAACACGCTTTCAAAACAGAATTTAAAACATGCAATGAACCACATTGCACAACAATCAATCCATGGCCACCACTAGAGAGTTTTTCCGAAAACTTACACTTGAGCTTAGCAAAGTTGTTTAGACTTAAACTAAACTCCCAAGACATTGGTTTCAAAGCTGAAAACCCAATTTCACTCACTGATCCCACTTCGCCTCTTGCCGAAGCACAAATCAAGCTTCCGGATCACCACCACTTGGATCCAAAGATGACTCCCCTGTTTTAAACACATCAAAGCAGAGGATTAATGCATCATCATGCATTAATAGCTTCAATGAAAGCACCTAAACTCGCTGCTCTCATCCACACTCCATTTTCAGCCACTAAACACAACCGAAAATGCATCCAAACCACTTCTCAACAAAGCCCAGCCATAAACCATCAAAACCAGACATCCTTTAGCATCATTCAACATCTAAAAAGAACCTAATAACATCCTTATACCTCCAGCAACATCAGATCTACAAGATCACCTCAAAAACAACCAAGAATCACAAGCTAAACTTAGGAAATTCAACCTATCCGGGATTGCATTAATCAAAACTCAATTCCTTATCAAAATAACATTCATTAATCATCAAAAACACATCTCAAATCACAGCTTAAACAGATCCAACGAAAATTCATCAAAAATCACCAAATCTTGCATTTTAAGCCAAGATTCATTTATACAACTTAAAAACCAATTATAAAACATCAATTAAGGATTGAGAACTTAGGAATTTCAGTAAAGAACTGAGAGTTTAGAGGAGAAGGACGTTCTTACCTCCAAACTTGAGTTTCTCCTCTTTTAGAACCAAAAACCTTGATGAATCAAGTAGCAAATGGTGAGGTTTTGTTGATATGTTGATTAGGAATCAAAAGAGAGTTGAAAGGGAAGATTTAGGTGACAAAATCAGAAGAAATTCTCTGGAGAGAAAGTGTTTGGGTTGAGAGAAAATGAGAGAAAGGAAAATTGAGAAAATAGAAAGTTAGTTACAAAATAGCCAAATGATTTCCCTCCTCTTTTCTTTTGTTTTAAAATCAGAATTAAACCTTAAAATATCTTAGAAAAATCTGGAGAAACTCCCTTTGGGTAAATAGCTCCTTAAAGATTCAAAGTTTCAATCCTTTCTAAAACAGTCACGCAACTTTCAAAAATTACATTTTGGTCACTAGCCAAAATGTCACCCTTCCAAAACTCATTTTGTAAAATTGATTTCACAATTCACTTATATATATTAAAAGATGATTTTAGAACATTTTTCCATATTTTTAATGCAACCCGAACTAGGCTTTCCTAATTTCACCTTTTTAGATTCGAACAGCACTTTGACCAAACCGGTCAACGCCCAAAACTTCTAAGCCCAAAACCGGGGCGTTACAACTCTCCCCCCTTCAGAAATTTCGTCCCCGAAATTTACCTGAAGGAAAGAGATAAGGAAACTGCTTCAGCATGTCTTCCTTCCGCTCCCATGTGGCTTCCTCAACACCTCGATGCTTCCAAAGCACCTTCACCAACTCAATGGTCTTGCCACGAAGAACCTTGCTATCCGAATCCAGAACCTTCACCGGTTCCTCATCATAGGTCAAATCCGGATTCAATTCCACTTCCTCCACAGGCATCACATGCGAAGGATCAGATCTATACTTCTGGAGCATAGAAACATGGAACACATCATGAATCTTCTCCAACTCTTGAGGTAGCCTCAACTTGTACGCAACAGGACCCACACGCTCAATCACCTCATATGGTCCAATGTACCTAGGGCTCAACTTACCCTTCCGGCCAAACCTCATCACCTTCTTCCAAGGTGAAACCTTCAAGAACACACGGTCACCCACCGCATACTCAACCTCCTTACGCTTCAAATCCGCGTAAGACTTCTGCCGATCAGAAGCCGCCTTCAAATGCTCACAAATGAGCTTCACCTTCTCGGTGGTTCCTTTCAACAAAGCCGACATCGAAACCAACTTCTGACCCGTTTCGGCCCAACAAAGAGGAGTCCTACACTTCCTCCCGTACAAAGCCTCATAAGGTGCCATTTGTATACTTGCCTGATAACTATTGTTATAAGCAAACTCCACCAAAGGCAAATGCTTCTCCCAAGAGCCCTGAAACTCAAACACGCAGCACCTCAGCATATCCTCCAAAATCTGGATAACACGCTCTGACTGACCATCCGACTGAGGATGATAGGATGTACTGAAATTCAACCTTGTACCCAAAGCTTTATGCAAACACTGCCAGAAACGCAATGTGAACCTCGGATCCCTATCCGACACAATCGACTTAGGCACACCATGCAGCCGCACAATCTAAGCAATGTACAGCTCTGCCAGCTTATCCAAGGAGAACGTAGTATGCACAGGCAAGAAATGCGCACACTTCGTCAGGCGATCCACAATCACCCAAACTGAATTCTTCTTCGATGGAGACAAAGGTAAACCAGATACAAAATCCATGGTAACCCTTTCCCACTTCCATTCAGGGATTCTCAACGGTTGCAACAACCCTGAAGGAACCTGATGCTCAGCCTTAACTCGCTGACACACCAAACACTTGCTCACAAACTCCGCCACATCCTTTTTCAAACCCACCCAATAGTACTCATCACGAAGATCCCGATACATCTTAGTACTACCAGGGTGAATAGCAAAAGGACTACTATGACCTTCAGTCAGAATAGCACGCCTCAACTCAGCATCATTGGGCACTACTATCCGACTACCAAAACACAACACACCATCATCATTAAAACAGAAATCCGAGGGCCTACCCTCCGCGATATCCTGAACATGCGGTACCAAAGAATCATCCAGCAACTGCTTTTCTTTGACCCGCTGAACCAAGGATGGCTTCACTTGCAACTCAGCTACAAGACCACCATCACGCGAAATGCTCAAGCTAGCAAACATAGCTCTCAGCTCAACAGCTACCTTCCTACTCAAGGCATCCGCAACAACATTAGCCTTTCCAGGATGGTACTCAATCGTCAGATCATAATCCTTGAGCAACTCCAACCAACGCCGCTGCCTAAGATTTAACTCCTTCTGAGACATCAAGTACCTCAAACTCTTGTGATCCGTGTACACAGTACACTTCTCACCATACAGATAATGTCTCCAGATCTTCAAAGCAAAAACCACTGCAGCCAGCTCAAAATCATGCGTAGGGTAATTGCGCTCATGCACCTTCAACTGCCGCGATGCATAAGCCACAACCTTACCCTCCTGCATCAGCACACATCCCAAACCAACATAGGACGCATCACTGTAGACCACAAACTCTTTCCCTGATTCAGGCTGAACCAAGATAGGAGCTTGCGTCAAAGCCGCCTTAAGCTTCTCAAAAGCCTGTTGTCTTTCTTCCGTCCACTCATACTTAACATCCTTCTGCAACAGCTTCGTCAAAGGTGCAGCAATCTTAGAAAACCCATCCACAAACCTCCGGTAGTATCCCACCAAACCAAGGAAACTACGAACCTCATGAACAGACTTAGGAACCTTCCAGTTCATCACCGCCTCAATCTTCTGAGGATCAACACGAATTCCCTCAGCAGAAACTACATGCCCAAGAAACACCACCTCCTTAAGCCAAAACTCACACTTGCTCAGCTCAGCATAAAGCTGATTCTCCAACAAAGCTTGCAGCACAATCCTCAAATGCTCTTCATGCTCCTCCTCAGTACGCGAGTACACGAGGATATCATCAATGAACACCACAACAAACTTGTCCAGGTACTCATGAAACACACGATTCATCATGTCCATGAAAGCAGTAGGAGCATTTGTCAAACCAAACGGCATCACAAGGAACTCATAATGCCCATACCTTGTCCTGAAAGCTGTCTTAGGCACATCCACATCCTTCACCTTCAACTGGTAAAACCCTGACCTCAAGTCCATCTTGGAGAACACAGCTGCTCCCCGAAATTGATCAAAGAGATCATCAATCCTCGGCAAAGGATACCGATTCTTGATAGTCAACTTGTTCAGCTGACGATAATCAATGCACATCCTCATAGTGCCATCCTTCTTCTTCACAAACAAAACCGGTGCTCCCCAAGGCGACACACTCGGCCGAATGAAACCACGATCAAGCAGCTCTTGCATCTGCGTCTTCAGCTCTTTCAGCTCCTTAGGTGCCATTCTATAAGGAGTAATGGAAACAGGAGTCGTATTCTCATACAGCTCAATTCCAAACTCCACCTCGCGATTAGGAGGTAAACCAGGCAACTCCTCAGGAAACACTCCAGGAAACTCCTTCACAACTCTGATATCTTACACCCTCAACTCCTTAGAGCTAGGATTCATCACAAAAGCTAGATAGGCTTCACAACCTTGCCTCAGCATCCTGCTCGCCTCCAAGGTAGACACCACATTGGTAAGAAACTTCACATTCTCACCAACCACAACAACTTCATAATCATCCGCAAGCTTCAACGAAACTCGCTTATTCTCACAATCCACAACAGCACGATGCTCAGCAAGCCAATCCATACCAAGGATTACATCAAAACCATAGAAAGGCAGCTCCATAAGGTCAACAAGAAAAACATGGTCCTGAACAACCAAAGGACACCTCCTATACAACTTTCGAGTCACAACAGTCTCACCAAAAGAACTAGTGACACGAACACCAACATCCAAAGACTCAATAGGCAAACCAAGCAATTCAGCATGCTCACGCAAAATATATGAATGCGTAGATCCAGAATCTATCAAGGAAATTAATGACAAGGATCGCAAAGTAAAGGTACCTGCAATCACATCCGCGTCATTCCTCCCTTCCCGCTGAGCATACACCCTAGCTTGACCTCCACCCTCAGGCTGAATAGCCACAACATGAGCCACTCCTCGACCACCTTCCTCCCTCCGCTGGAAATTACCACGGCCGCGCCCACGACCTCTCTGCGGTGCAGCAACAACAGGAGCACGCACTTGGCCACCAGCCAACATAGGACAATCTCGCCTCAAGTGGTCCGCAGATCCACAATTCCAGCATCCATTACCAGCTGCCGCAACAGGAGCTTGCACCTCCCTCACAGCACGAGGACAATCACGCTTCATGTGACCACGCGAACCACAAATCCAACAAGCACTCGGATCAGCTCTAGGATTGCCTCCTCTAGCAGGTGCACCACCACCTCTCTTAGCTGAGGACTGATACTTCTGATCACGTCCCCTCTTGTTCCGTCCACCACCGGAACTATACTCAGCAGCTCTCTTACCAGAACTTGCTCCAGCACCTCTAGCAGACAAACCCAAGTTCATCTCAATATCCATGGCTCGGCCCACTAACACATCAAAATCATCATACTCAGTGGCCAGCACATACATCTTCACCTCCGTCACTAAACCATAACGGAACCTTTCGCACCTCTCCCGCTCATCAGGTACCAGCTCAGGTGCATACTGACTGAGTCTAACAAACTGAACTTCATACTCAGCCACTGTCATGCTCCCTTGGGTAAGAGACATGAACTCACGCTTCTTTTCATCAAGATATCTCACACCAAGATACCTCCTCTTGAACACATTCTGGAAGAATGTCCAAGTTATGTCAGCCTCAGCCATCCCAGTAATAGTGGTCGTCCACCACGTATAAGCATCATCCTGTAGTAAAGATACTACACAGCCCAGCTTTTGCACATCCGTGCAACTCATCTGACCCAAGATCCTCTTGGTACTCTCTTACCAAGCTTCAGAACCCTCAACAGACATACCCCTGAACTCAGCCCCACCAAGACTGCGCAAACGCTCCAAAGGTAGTCTAACACCAGCATCTCCCAGATGCCCAGCTCCTTGAGCTCCAGCTACTGCCGCTCTAAAAGCACCCGCAATAGCTTGTACCAACAAAGACATGTCAGGCATAGCTTGCCCCTGACCAACCTCAGGTCCAGCAGCTCCAGCACCAGCTGCAGCTTCAGCTCTTTCTCCCTCAGCACCACCACCACCAGGTGGAGGAGGAGGTAACACCGCACTACCCGTGTTTTCCTCATTTTCATTCTCATTAGGAGCCGTAGCTCGCGCATTACTTCTCAACTCTCTACGTGGTGCCATACTTTTACCATGCAAACACAATGCAAATAAAACAAGTCAGGCCCAGCAAGGTAAGCAATCCAAGTATTCAAGCTCAATTTCATTCAAAATCAACATCATTTCATTAGCTTTGATTTGGCAATGGGTACCCACAACATGCTACATCACAGCATATAACTCAATTGTATCAAATCACAAACCACACATCATGCTTTTACTCAACAGTATACATAGCATACATACTTCAATCATGCACACATACATTCCCCATTTACTCGAGAACCTGGCTCTGATACCACCAAATGTAACCCCCTTAACCCGGCCTAGACGGTTGACCCGAATTAAGAAAGTCACACGGGGAAAACCAAAGTCAACCCGAAAGTCAACCTTGATTAACGACCCTTTTTTTCTTTTTACTCTTGTCTAGATGCACATTAACCCTAGTTATGATCACACAAACAACATACTAAAAGATTATAAACATCAGAGATCAAACAGGGACCCAATTGAACAATTTACAATTTTAGGGACCAAATTGTAAATTCTGTAAAATACAAGGACTTCATCCAAATTAAAGTTACCATCTTAAAATTAATCAGGTTTCATGCTTCTCTTTCAAATTTTAGCTCAAAAGGACTTCCCAAACTCATACAATTGCACAAACAAGATTCAGGACCAAAATGCAAACATTCCAAAACATTTAACTACCATTGTCAGCCCCCAACGGTCGGCTGTTCCGAAACAGGGTGAGCCTGTTTCGAAACACGGGGCCGTTCCGCAACGCGTACCGAAACGCGGGCTGGCAGTGGCCTTTCTGTTTCGGAACGGTGTCTCCCGTTTCGGACGCCTGGGCTGATTTAAGGCACTCGTTCCGAAACGGTAGCCTCTGTTCCGAAACACCCTGCACAGAATGCAGCAAAAGGCTTCCTTAAACATGCAATTAAACATCCAATCATGCTCCAAATGCTACCAAACTTTACCAGCATGAAATTCATCATATAAGAGACATGCTTGCATCAACAATTCAACATATTAACATCACATAAGAAAAGCCCCAAATCTAAGGCATGCTTCCTACACAAGCAACCATTCAAACAAAAAGCCTTCAAAATCAAGCACATAAAGACCAATTACAAATCCAGCATATCCAACAACATTAAACATACTTAGGGAGTTCATAACATCTCCCAAAACATACACATAGGTCCCCCATTGCCAAATTGCCAAAAGCTAAAGTGTATAAGAAAACCTTTCCATACTTTGAGCTTAACTTCCACTTGATTGCTTGCCTTCCTTGCCGCCCTCAAGGTACCTTAATGATCTGCATTATTGGTTTAAGAAAACAAAAGAGAGCGTAAGCAAAAGCTTAGTGAGGAATGCTCTTTAAAACCATTCAATAATGCATTTATTAAACACTTTATAAATCATACTTCAAACCATCATATATACATGCTCACTAGCATTCTTAAACAAGCAATACATGCTTCCAAGTCAATTCATGTCATATTGGCCACAAGTGATAAGTTTCATCTTTTAAAAACAAGATCAACATAAGACTCACACATGGACTTTTAAACACCATTGTGATCTTATAATTCTGAAGAACCACATAAGGACTTTTAACCACCTTAGTGTTCTTCCCAAGGACTTTTAAACACCTTGGCCCCAAGGACTTTTAAACACCTTGGCCCATGGACTTTTAAACACCATGGCAAGGACCACACAAGGAATTTTAACCACCTTTGTGTCCTTAACAAGAATCATCCAAGGACTTTTAACCACCTTAATGTTCTTAAGTAACAAGGCTCACTCAAGGACTTTTAACCACCTTAGTGACCTTAACAAGAATCATCATGGACTTTTAACCACCATGAAGTTCTTAGAAACCACAAGGCTCACTCAAGGACTTTTAACCACCTTAGTGACCTTAACCTTTTCAAAACATCACTTGCCAATATACATCATTATCATCAAATAATCCACTGTTTTAAAGCATTAAACCAAGCCATAAACATCATGCATTTATAAGCATCAATCCACATTTTAACAATGCTCAAAAACAAGGAACTCTTACCTTGAGCTTCCTTCAACATATGGCTTACAAAATCAGCAATAATCATGCTAAAACACGCTTTCAAAACAGAATTTAAAACATGCAATGAACCACATTGCACAACAATCAATCCATGGCCACCACTAGAGAGTTTTTCCGAAAACTTACACTTGAGCTTAGCAAAGTTGTTTAGACTTAAACTAAACTCCCAAGACATTGGTTTCAAAGCTGAAAACCCAATTTCACTCACCGATCCCACTTCGCCTCTTGCCGAAGCACAAATCAAGCTTCCGGATCACCACCACTTGGATCCAAAGATGACTCCCCTGTTTTAAACACATCAAAGCAGAGGATTAATGCATCATCATGCATTAATAGCTTCAATGAAAGCACCTAAACTCGCTGCTCTCATCCACACTCCATTTTCGGCCACTAAACACAACCAAAAATGCATCCAAACCACTTCTCAACAAAGCCCAGCCATAAACCATCAAAACCAGACATCCTTTAGCATCATTCAACATCTAAAAAGAACCTAATAACATCCTTATACCTCCAGCAACATCAGATCTACAAGATCACCTCAAAAACAACCAAGAATCACAAGCTAAACTTAGGAAATTCAACCTATCCGGGATTGCATTAATCAAAACTCAATTCCTTATCAAAATAACATTCATTAATCATCAAAAACACATCTCAAATCACAGCTTAAACAGATCCAACGAAAATTCATCAAAAATCACCAAATCTTGCATTTTAAGCCAAGATTCATTTATACAACTTAAAAACCAATTATAAAACATCAATTAAGGATTGAGAACTTAGGAATTTCAGTAAAGAACTGAGAGTTTAGAGGAGAAGGACGTTCTTACCTCCAAACTTGAGTTTCTCCTCTTTTAGAACCAAAAACCTTGATGAATCAAGTAGCAAATGGTGAGGTTTTGTTGATATGTTGATTAGGAATCAAAAGAGAGTTGAAAGGGAAGATTTAGGTGACAAAATCAGAAGAAATTCTCTGGAGAGAAAGTGTTTGGGTTGAGAGAAAATGAGAGAAAGGAAAATTGAGAAAATAGAAAGTTAGTTACAAAATAGCCAAATGATTTCCCTCCTCTTTTCTTTTGTTTTAAAATCAGAATTAAACCTTAAAATATCTTAGAAAAATCTGGAGAAACTCCCTTTGGGTAAATAGCTCCTTAAAGATTCAAAGTTTCAATCCTTTCTAAAACAGTCACGCAACTTTCAAAAATTACATTTTGGTCACTAGCCAAAATGTCACCCTTCCAAAACTCATTTTGTAAAATTGATTTCACAGTTCACTTATATATATTAAAAGATGATTTTAGAACATTTTTCCATATTTTTAATGCAACCCGAACTAGGCTTTCCTAATTTCACCTTTTTAGATTCGAACAGCACTTTGACCAAACCGGTCAACGCCCAAAACTTCTAAGCCCAAAACCGGGGCGTTACAGCGATACCTCTCGTCCGACACTAACTCAGAAACATATTGGGTCAACCGAACAAATTGTACCTCGTACTCAACCATAGACATATTGCCTTGTACTAGAGTCATAAACTCACGCTTCCTCTCATCTAAGTATCTAACTCCCAAATACTTTTTCTTAAAGGTAGATGGAAAGAAATCCCATGTCACATTTGTAACACCCCAAAAACCAGTCTAGTCGAAATTGGGTTCCGGTGATCGGAAACCCTACACGGAAAAGTCTAAGTGTTGCATTGTCATTGGCTGAGGGGTTAATTTCATTGATTTTGGACCTTGATTGACTCTAATCTTTGATTAAGGACTTTATTGAAAAGTACAAATGTTGAATCTGAGTTGAGGGTATCGACACAGTAAGTATCGTATCGGTATAGTCCAACTGCTTTCTAACTAACTTACTGAATTGTTGCTAACCATATCAATACAGTTAGAGGTGTATCGATATGGGTCCCTGTCAAAATATGTTTTAGTGACCAATTTGTAAAGATTAGAACGAAGGAATGAGTCACCTCTTTACTTTCTGCCTATTTCACGTGGGCTTGCTTGATGGTGGGAAATGATGACAAACCTGTCATCTATTTGCCTAAAGTTTGATAAGATAAGAAAAGATTGAAATTAATAGTTTAAGCTTACCCTTGTTATGGGAAACCTTCCTATTGGTTGTTGGAGAGGTGGAGAATGATTAAGGTTGTAGTTAACTTAAAAGAATGAAAAAAAGTTCCCTTTTTTGTTTTGCTTTCACCGAAACCTCTTATTCTCTTGTTGCCATTTTCCTTCATCTTTTCTTAAGTACAAGCAAGCACCTCCATTGTTGTCTTCAACCTCTAACTCAAGCAAGCACATCTCTTATTGAACTCCTTAGGATCGAGTCTCTTTCGATTCATCCATACCATTGAATAACTCTCAATTGGGTAAGGAGAAACCCTCAAACGATTACTCAAATCCATAGATATATTGAGTTTAATTGAAGCAATTGAGCTTATAGGTTAATCCATGGAAATTTATCTGCTTAATAGCTAATTGCTATTTCAAGCATAGCTATTGAATTTGGTATTGTTATGTCAATATCATGTTATTGATTCTAATTGATTCCTATTGTTGTAACCTAGCTCAAGAATTGGAGAACGATTCCCCGTCATCTCCAACGAAAGCTAGGAATAAAGGAATTATAATCCGAGAGACATAAGAGCTTTGGAATCGAGGTGAGTGTAGTCGGTGTCTTAAGAGTTGGCTAAGTGTCCAACTCCAATTATTGAATATTGATTTTGATACTACTAACCATTGTGTTAAAGGTTATTTGTTAAGTTGATCAATCGAATCGAATATGGCAAGAGGGGGTGAATTGGCTTTTTAAAATTGGAAGGAGCAAATTGAAAAATGGAAACTTCAAGATAAGGCAATTTATAGTGGTTCAATCTTAGAACAAGCTCTACATCCACTACCTTAGCTCCCACTATGGATTTTCAACCAATTTCACTAGAAATTCATCCCCTCCTCTCAGATTAGGAGGAAACCTTACAAATCAGTTAATCTTTCTACCCAAAGATTAACCAAGACTCTCTCAAATACAAAGAAGTTTGACAATCTGAATAATGCCTCTCACTAAGTTGATAGATTGCCCAATTACACTTAAACACTCCCCAAACTTGAAATAAGATAATACGATTGAGAATTAAACAAGTGGGGTACATGGATTTGACTTTAGGAGCTCTAGGGTTTGGATATGTGCTTGGATTGTTGCAAGTTTGTTCAATAGTTGTTGATGTATCTTTTGATGCTTGTTTATATACCCTTGCATTGATTTTTAGCCGTTCTGGTGGTTGAGATCATCAATTGAGCTATTGGGCTTCATTTTTCCCACAATAAATGCACTTCTGCAGCCTACTGTATCGGTACTCAAACAATCGTATCGATACATGTCTCAAAACAGAAAGAGCCGTTGTAAACATTTAAAAGGTACGTATCGATATGCTATAAGGGCGTATCGGTATGGGTATAGTGTAAAAATAGGGGCGTATCGATACTCTATGACCGTATCGATACGAATTTTGCTCACTGGAATCTCGAGGAAAACTTTTGTAAAAAGTGTATCGATACGCTATATGGGCGTATCGATACGGTCTAACGACCGTTTTAATTTTTCTGAAATCATAACTGACAAGCAACAGTTAAAAACTTTAAATGCAAAGATTTTTGGAATAAGGTCAAACTGTATCGATATGGGGCTTGCCGTATCGGTACGCTATGCCTTAAAGTTAAGCCCAAGTAAAATACCATATATATACGGGTAAAACCGTATTGGTATGATTTTGTCGATTAAAATTCTAGAACCTAAAAACCGCATCGATACGGCTATAGTGTATCGATACGCCTTGGCGTACAAGTTGGTTTTGGGCTGTAACACTTAGAAAAATTTCTCTTGAACAAATTATTTGACTTAGAATCATTTTGGTTCAAGCTTTCTTGTCAATTTGTGAGATTTTGAAATACTTAAAAATTTATTTAATTTTACAAAAAGGTCCTTAGACACTTTGTTATATCAAAATCAAGTTAGGTTTTACAATCTTCCCTTTTTTGACATAATAAAACCAAAGTAAAATTTTAAGTATTTTGAAAACTTTGGAAAGTTTACTCTCCTTTAATTTAAGATTGGTTTTCAAAAAAATTTATGTTTTACACTTCTCCCCCTTTTTGTTAGATCAAAATCAATGCAAACATTCAAGGATATATACAATATATAACAATGAAGCACAAAGTATAAGCAAAGCATAATTAAAGCAACATAATAGCATTAAAATTCAAAATAAAAATCCAAAGCAATAATAGTTCAAAATAACTTCAAACTTAAATCCAAACTAAATCCTAAGAACAAAATCAAAGCATATGGTTCCTAATATAAAGGTGCATGAAAAAGAAATCCTAATATGATATGTAACAAGACGATATTCTCAAAAACTACTCGTCCCCATCGTCTTCATCCTCGTCCTGTTCGTCTTCATCATCAATGTTGGCTTGATATTTCCGAGTATGATTGAGCCAAGCACCATGGAAGGCGGTGAGAGAGGCATCCATGGAAGTTTGTTGTTGTTCAATGGCCTTGACTCAATCCTCCAAAGATGTGAAACGAGTATCAATGGCCGCAAATCTGGCGTCCATGTTATTCCCTAAGGTGGTGAATTGCTCATTGAGATACGCCATGAGTCCATCCATGGAAATTTGAGCTTGTTCGACTTGTGGACCTTGAGGAGCGACCGGAGGAGGTTGATCTTCTTGAGGAGGAGGGCGAGCAACACGAACCCACTCATGATCAATGTACTCAAAGTGAGCATAAGTAAGGGAGTGTTCGTCAATGGGCTTTCCTAGAGGCTCGGCAGCATCATGGGAACAATCAATCTCCAAGGAATGGAACAAGAAGCTCAAAGTCGTGCCATATAAAAGGACTTGGCTTGATCGGTGTGGCGGTGTTGGACAAGATAAATCAAATCGGAAAACATAATTTGACAAAGATTTGGGAGCTTACCCTGTCGGAAACAACGGTGCCAAAACACATCAACTTGGCGAATGGTAGAGAATTTCTCACCGGAAGGACGAATCCACCAAGAGATGATGAGATGGATGATACGGTCATGAGCATCAAGGACGATGACGAAGCCGAGTTGAGAATGCCCCCAAGGAGTATTCATCATCAATTCCCAAGTTTTCAAACCCAAAAACATTGCATAAACGATTTGATCAATTCGAAGCTTTTTGCCCATAAGATAGGAGTCAATGGAAATAACACTCTCTTTAGCTTGGTCATGGATACATCGACATTAGCAAAGAAAATCAAAACTAGATTTCGGTACATAATCGGGGGAACACTTAAAAAAGGTAAAAGCTTCCATTGTTATAACAACCCAAGATATTTGAACTTAAACCGTTCGGAGTTTAGAAAAGGGATTTAAACAACTCCTTCATCCTGGATTAGAAAAGCTTGGTATTGTTTATAATGAGCCATAGCCGAGGGGGATAGAAAACTGTTTTGAAGAATAAAACCAAGGTTCGGTTTAGTAATACCCTCATTCTCCAAATTGGGATTGGATTAACTAGAAGCCAAATCTTTCCTTTGTCTCTTTTTTGGTGCCATAATATCCTGAAAAACATCAACACCATTCGAAAACAATGTATGCAATTATCATCATATTCGATCCAAAAATCATTCCAATAATTCAAGGTATTGAGAAAAATACTATATTTTATATGTTAAAATCATATACAAGTATAAATATGAATTTTGGTAGAAATGGTCTTGAAAAAGAGTATACTAAAATATACGATATATTTATATATTCGAAACAAAATTTTTTAGATTTTAAATAATTTTTGTAAAAACTTCAAAATCCATACTATAATTATACTAAGTATACAAAAATTAGTTGAAAAAATAACAAAAACTAAATGAAAATTAAAAAGAAAGAAAAGGGTTTTTATACCTTGAGTAATGGATGTGGATGAATGGAGGATGATGAATGCACCAATTTGATAGAAAATCTTAGCCTTGATGTGTTTATGAAAAACTCTCAAAGAATTTTGAGTTTGATGTGAAAAATCAAGGAGATTAGAGGGGGTTTTATTGTGAAAAACAGCTAGGGTTTGAGAGCTAAAAGAGATTATGTTTTAATTAAAGTGAAACACCCATTTAATGCCTCATTTAAACTCCAGCGGATTACCGCATCGATACGCTGATGTGGCGTATCGATCTAACGTATTGGTACCATTTTCATACCATATTGATACGCGTGACCGTGTCGATACAATTTTATTAAGCAACTCGTATCGATACGCGGTGACCCGTATCGATACCCTTTTACCATAAATCCATTTTTGAGCTGACTTGAGTTTAAAAATTGGATTTTAAACGACTCTAAATGCATGTGTATGATGAATGAGCATCATTTATGAACTAAAACAGATACATACTCCCCTAGAAACAAGCATAGATGCATCAAGAGGCAAAATTGCATAAACAAAATCATCATTCAAAAACAAGCAAATTTTTTGACACTTAAGGGCTCTAAAAGGTCGAGATAGGCTAGTTAGACCTAACTCTCTCCTAAGATTCCAAAAACGCTCTTTGTCTAATGGCTTTATAAAGATATCCGCTAGTTGGTTTAAGGAATCAACATATTCTAGAACGACATCACTTTTTAGGACATGGTCCGTAATGAAATGGTGTCTTATCTCTATGTGCTTGGTTCTAGAATGTTGGATGGGATTCTTAGTGAGACATATGGCACTAGTGTTGTCACACTTAAGGGGTATGGTACCTACATCAATTCCATAGTCTAGAAGTTGTTGCTTCATCCAAAGGACTTGAGCACAACAACTTCCAGTCGATATATATTCTGCTTCAGTGGTAGATAAGGCTACACTATTTTGTTTCTTAGAGAACCAAGATATGAGCATACTGTTGGAGTATGCCCAAAGACCAATCATGAGATGATTGTAAAAGACATACTTATTTTACCTTGTTTATTAATAAAGTCATTATTATTATTTTAGTCTTAAACTGTGCATCTATAAATAAATTGAATTATAATAAAGTTCTTAGAATAATATAGTTATTCTTGAATGTCCTTAATTGAGAATTATTGTGGGCGTGGAAAACAATAATATATTAAGACTAATATGTAGTTGATTGATAGCAAAGTGTTGTTATTGACATAGAGATGCCAAAATCAATACATAAGTATGTGTTAGAGAATGACATATTGGACTGACCCGCTATGAGCATGTTTCTTGGATTATTATGTGACAGTCACAACATTGCTCATGGTGATAACTAAGTGTGTGATCCCCAAACTTGAGATCATCATTATTTCAATATTGAAAGTGACATATTTTGATGCAGTCAAAAGTGTGTTGTAACAGACTACACTATAAAGACTAATATTTGATATGTCACACTCTATATAGCGAAATATGGTTGATCAAGATAGGATTTCTCCCTCCTACATAATAGGAGTAATATTGTAGGCCACTTGATTGAGTGAGACTAGAAAATGCATGGTCATGCTCGAATAAATTGATATGAGATACCATAGTTATTCGTTTATCATAGTCTACTCAAGATATCAAGAAATATTAGATGGACTATACAAGTGTGACTAATCCATGACTTGTATTCGATCTAGATATAAGGACAAAAGGATGTAATACATAAAAGAAGTTAATATCAGAAAAAGGTAAAATCGAACCACGACTTCATGTAACTTAGGTAGCAATGATATATTGCTAGATGTCACTCATTGTTTGTAATATTAGAATTGTTCTAGATATTACTACTAACGTTACATGAACCTA
This sequence comes from Hibiscus tridactylites, assembly GCA_958450335.1. Classification (NCBI taxonomy): domain Eukaryota; kingdom Viridiplantae; phylum Streptophyta; class Magnoliopsida; order Malvales; family Malvaceae; genus Hibiscus; species Hibiscus tridactylites. The sequence goes on along the minus strand of OY288267.1, from coordinate 56,008,347 downwards.
CAAGGATCACATCATATGATTGAAACGAATATCGATTAGATAGCATGTGTACAAACTTGTTGTACACGTAATAATTATTAAAGACGAAATTATTATAATTATTGTAATTATAGATAATCTCGTTCATATATATTTTAATAATTAGATAATTATTGTAATTATCAAACACTATTAAAATATATATATCCCTAAAGAAACCTAATTAAAGTAGAATCATATTGTACATATTTAATTGTATTCAGTTAAATATATTATATATTTAATGAATTTGAATTAAACTAGAATTAGATTCTACATATTTAATTATATTCAGTTAAATATATTGTATATTTAATGAAGCCGAACTTAATTAGAATTAGGTTTTTGAATGCTATATAAAGGCATAAGGTCTAGCAGCCAAAATATGCTTTTTCGGAAAACCTCTCTAATAGTTAGAGAAGAGAAAATATTGTTCGTTTCGTTCGGGTGGACTGTGTAGAGGTCGAAGCGCTATTGTGACGATTCAAATTTGATTTGGTTTATCCTAATTCCCTAAGGATATCAAGATACCATGTTTATTAAGGCAATATTTCATCCTTACTCACCCCGAATTCGTCCCTTGTACATGGATCATTGGCGGAATTCGCTGGATATTTTTTCCTAACATCATTTTTGAGGACATGGTCCCTAATAAAATGGTGTCTTATCTCTATGTGATTGGTTCTAGAATGTTGGATGGGATTCTTAGTGAGACATATGACACTAGTGTTGTCACACTTAAGGGGTATGATACCTATATCAATTCCATAGTCTAGAAGTTGTTGCTTCATCCAAAGGACTTGAGCACAACAACTTACAGTCGATAAATATTTCGCTTCGGTGGTAGACAAGGCTACAATATTTTGTTTCTTAGAGAACCAAGATATGAGCATACTACCTAGGAATTGGAAAGTGTCAGAGGTACTTTTTCTATCTATCTTACAACCCCCAAAATCTGCATCAGAATAAGCATGTAAGCTAAAGGAAAAGTCTCTAGGATACCAAAGGCCTAAACAATGTGTGTCTCTAAGGTATCTAAATATTCTCTTAATGGCTAAAAGGTGTGATTCTCTAGGGCTAGCTTGAAACCTAGCACACAAGCAAACACTAAACATGATATCGAGTTTACTTGCGGTAAGATAAAGCAAAGAGCTAATCATTGAACGATAAAGCTTAGAATCAACACACTTACCTCCTTCATCTTTGTCATGCTTAATTGATGAGCTCATTGGAGTGGCTTGAGGCTTCACATTCTCCAAGCCAAACTTCTTGAGCATATCTTTGATGTACTTAGCTTGATTGATGAAGATGTTATCCTTCTTTTGCTTGATTTGGAGTCCCAAGAAGAATGAGAGCTCCCCGTCATGCTCATCTCAAACTCACCTTGCATTAACTTAGAGAATTCTTGGCAATAAAATTTATTAGTAGAACCAAATATAATTCATCAACATAAATTTGTACTACTAAGATGTCATTGCCATTTCTTTTAATAAAAAGTGTAGTGTCCACCTTCCCTTTTTCAAAACATTTTTCAACAAAATTTTTTTTGAAAGCCTTTCATACCAAGCTCTAGGAGCTTGTTTCAAACCATATAAAGCTTTAGTTAATTTAAAAACATGATTTGGGTAGATTGGATCTTCAAAACCGGGTGGTTGTTTAACATACACTTCTTCATTAATAAAGCCATTTAAAAATGCACTTTTAACATACATTTGAAAAAGCTTGAATTCATGATAACATGCAAATGCAAGAAGCATCCTAATTGCTTCCATTCTAGCTACGGGTGCATAAGTTTCATCAAAATCGATTCCCTCTTCCTGAGTATAACCTTGAGCAACAAGTCTAGCCTTGTTTCTCACTATGTTACCACTCTCATCTAGTTTATTTCTAAAGACCCATTTAGTTCCTATAGTAGACTTATTACTAGGCTTATCAACTAACGTCCAAACTTTACTCCTCTCAAATTGATTAAGTTCTTCTTGCATGGCCAATATCCAAAAATAATCTTTTAATGCTTCTTTGATATTTCTAGGCTCAATGCATGAAATAAATGTAACATTATTAAGCAATCTAATAGAGGATCTAGTAGTTACCCCCTTGGATGGATCACCCAAGATTTCTCAATCTTTGACATAGTTGAGTTCCCCTAGGTAGCTCACTTCCTTTTCACCAAGATTCATGTCCTTAAAGGATTCTATGGGAGGATCTTGTGCTTCGTCTTCTTTGGTTGGAACCTCATCCACCTTTGATAATTGTCCACCATCATTGGCTTTAATGATCCATACATCATCATAATCACAAGAATCCTTCCTCGGAAGGAGGTTATCATCGAAAACCACATGAATAGACTCTTATACAACTAAGTTTCTTTTGTTAAATACTCGATAGACTTTAGAGTTTAAAGAGTATCCTAAGAAAATAGCTTCATCACTTTTTGCATAAAATTTACCTAAGTGATCTTTACCATTGTTTAAAACAAAACACTTGCATCCAAAAGGATGAAAATAGCTAATGTTAGGCTTCTTTGACTTTAAAATCTCATAAGGAGTTTTCTTTAAAATAGGCCTAATCATTACATGATTTATAATATAACAAGCAGTGTTTGTGGCTTCCGCCCAAAAATACTTAGGTAAGTTATTTTCACAAAGCATGGTTCTAGCTATTTCTTCTAAAGTACGATTTTCCTCTCAACTGCCCCATTTTGTTGAGGAGTGCGAGGTGCGGAAAAATTGTGGCTAATACCATTAGAGTTACAAAAATCCTCAAAACCTAGATTTTGAAATTCTGTTCCATGGTCACTTGTAATATGATTTATGTTTTGACCTAGGTCATTTTGAGTGACTTTTGAAAATGTGATGAATTTTTCTAAAGCCTCATCTTTTGTACTTAAATAGAGAAGTCAAGTGTATCTAGAGAAATCATCAACTAAAACATAAGCATATGATTTTCCACCTAAGCTAGTTGTTCTAATAAGCCCAAAGAGATCCATGTGGATCAATTGTAAAACTCTACTAGTTGAAATGTCATTAATGGATTTAAATGAAGTTCGTTTTTGTTTACCTTTAGCACAAACATCACAAATTTTATCTAAGGAGAATTTTAGCTTGGGTAAACCTCTAACTAGATTTTGGGAAACCAATTTCTCTAAAACACTTATGCTAGCATGTCTTAGTTTCCTATGCCATAACCATGCATCATTTTTAATTTGAGCAACCAAACATGCATGTGATGTATGAATGTCATCTAGATGCACCATGTATATGTTACCTATGCAGTGACCAATGAGCATTATCTTATTTGTTTTAATGTCCATAATTTTGCAACCATTTATATAAAAAAAAACATTAAAACCTTTATCACATAATTGACAATGCTCAACAAGTTATGCTTTAGACCATTGACATATAAAACATCTTCAATGAGAATAGAGGAGAGATTACTAATGGAGCCAATACCCTTAATATGGCCTTTGGAGGAAAAGTGTAGTGTCTAAGGAGTTCATACTTCACACAGACCATGAGGCATTAAAGCACATCCGGGGGCAGCATAAGCTCAACAAAAGGCATGCAAAATGGGTGGAGTTTCTTGAAACTTTCCCAGATGTGATCAAGTATAAGAAAGGTAAGGAGAATATAGTTGTCGATGCTTTGTCGCGAAGGTATACTCTTCCAAACACTTTGGAATCTAAACTATTGGGATTTGCCTATCTTAAAGAATTATATGACTCTAATTTTAATTTTGGAGAGATTTATAAGGCATGCGAGAAGGGAAGGTTTGACAAATACTATAGGGATGATGGGTTTCTATTCAAGGAAGGAAGGTTATGCATCCCACAAGGTTCCACACGTGAGTTACTTGCCCAAGAAGCCCATAGAGGGGGCTTAATGGGACATTTTGGGATAGCTAATGATGCGATCTCGGTTGTAGAATAACTGAAATTACGAGTTGCTCGATTGTGAACACAATAAGTATTTCAAAGATGTGGAAATGGTTTCAAAAGGGGGTGTTTGTTTAGGGAAGTGATGGTCAATTTTGGTATGATGACGGAAGCTAAATAAAAATGATAAGATGATGGTGAAAATGATGGTGGAAATGATGGTGATGGAAAATGAAGATAGTTTGGTTTCAAAAAGAAGGAAGAACCAACATTATATGAAAGTGAAGACCCGAACCTTATAATGTTCAAAATCCAAGGATGGATCGAGACCCACTAGTTATATAACAACTAGGAACCAACGATATAAAAGAATGGAAATAGAATTGACGCCACAAGAAGAATTCCTTGATAAGTCAAGAAGTTTAATGAAGAATAAAGAGATTAAACTACAACAAAAGTGTATTCAAATGTTCAAAGTTGTCTATCTTACAAATGAAATGATATGGCTATTTATAGGAAACAAGGTGGAATCTTAAGAGACACAAACAAGTGAATAAAGTCTTCTTAATGGTAATGAAAGCACACATAATAGCTTGTGACCTTCCTTCTCCCTTGGCAGCCCAATGGTCTTGTTGAATCTGTAAATGAATCTAGACATATCATGGATGAATGTAGACATCCATGTGTCTACAAGGAAAAGACTATTGAGCTCTCATAACTTTGATGGATGTCATTCACTCTTCTTTAAGGGTTGAATTAGATGATCATGAAGCCTTTGAATGCTCTTAAAAGGGGAAAGTGAATTGTCCTTGCATGAAGATGAAATATGGCAGCAAATGAATGGTCTCTTGTTTGAGTGGTGATTATTCTCGTATTGAATTTCCAGTATGCGTTGTCTTTAGTAATCTAGTCATATCTTAAGCTTCCGATATTGTATCGGCGCCATTCAAAGTGCCTTGAAAAGCTAAGAAATAGAGGAATAAGTTTAAGGAAGACTTAAATAGTTATATCTTCCTGGATCCCATCCAAAAATGGTGAACAAGTTGACTGAATGTACGTGACTTCTTGAATTCCCTCCTCAAGTGTTGTTTTAATCCATGCCTTTACTCTCCCTTAAGTGCTTGAATCCCAAGAAACTTCAAACATGTGATTAATCCATCTAGGTGTCCATTGGAGTGCCAAATTAATCAGCCTTCATGCATCTAAAAGCACAAAAAGACATGTTAAAATAAAGCAACTTAAATGAAATATCATACTTAATGAACTATCATGCTTAAATGAAATAACATGCATATTTTTTCTTGCTAATGCCACTACATGCATGAAAACATTGATATAATGTGAACAAAATATAATGCATTCGGATACACTTTAATGGGAACACATATATTCATGATACGAACAAAATATAATGCAAAGAAAATATATGCAATGCGAATGAGAACAAAACTAACGCAATGCAGACAAACATAATGTGAATGTGAAAGCATGCGAACAGAAAGTAAATGTATGTGCGCATGCAACATATTGCATGGCTATTGTGTTCGCATTGGCGAGCACATTGAGTTTTGCGAACATGTTGCAATGGAAAACATATTATGGTTCACATTGGCCAACAAATTGGCATTTTTGGACTTGTCATCCATTTAGCGAGCATGTCTCGTCCGTGAGCTACTGGAAAAATCCTTGATGTGGAGCGGATTGCATCATTCCCCCTTCTTCAGAGCGATTTGTCCCTAAATCGACTCCTGCTATGAACGAGAACAACTTGGACTTCCGTAGGGCTGGGAATTTCTTAACTCGCCTTGTGAACCAAAACCAATCTCATGGTTCAAATATGGTTTTATGCATTTTTGATGAACTCTACTTTCGTGTTGTTTGACTGGTGCCGAACAAATTATTTGGTGGCTTCTGGAGTCATGGTTAACAAGACACTGAATTTTTTTTCTTTATTTCCTCGCATCTTTCTGTGTAGCTCCTTCTCAAAGTTATATGACCTTTCGACTACTACAATCAAAATTGTATTAGTATGAAAAGAAATAAAATGTTGAGGATTAAAATGATCAAACCTGTCAAGGTTTTTAAATGGTGGGTGCTTGGTGGCAGAAAATGGTTTGCTAATGAAAGTAGCACATGACAAACATTCTTCACACATTTCCAAACTTTTCTAAAAAACCTCTCTCAATTGAGCGAAGAAAATAGCTTCGCAAGATTAGCGTGCAATCATGTGTATAAAACTTAACCGTTGTACTCTTTGAATGGAAGATGATACGCTATTTGCTTGGTGTTCATTGCTCTCCAAAATTTCTTCCAAAAATGGTTAAGAAACTTAGCATTTTGGTTTGAATCTGATCCGACGAATAACTAAGTCATTTCCCTATAAAAGAAACCAAACTTAGTTTTTGGGAAAACTATCACAAAATCAAAAGAATTATCAAACCAAGGATGTTGTTGGATGCCCCCAATAGATGTCTGATGTTTGATATCTTTGACGAGTGGCAATCCTTTCGGAATTTTTTTCCGATTTCTCTTGTACACTATCTTGCAATGAAAACAAAATTGGAGATAGCAAAGAGTTGTAAAAGTTGTTAGTGCAAAATGATTTCATGTCCTCACTCTTTCTTGCACAAACAATTATATTTTTACTCTCACTCGTTTCTCACCTCTTAAACTCTTTTGTTTTTACCTCGAGCTTATGTTTCTCAATCTCATTTTTCTCTTGAAATTGTCCATGCTCTTCTTTTACCTCACTCTCAAAACTCTCTTTTTCAATCTCATTTGCTTTTGATTGTTCTTTTTCACACCTAAAACTTTCTTCTTTTCTCTCGATTTCTTTTTCATTCTCAAACTCTTCTCTCTTTTCTTTTTCAAATTCCTTTTCCATGTCTTTATTTTCAATCTCACTTGCCTTTTCCTTTTTCAAAATTTTAGGCTTTTCTCTTGGCCTCTTTTTCTTTCTCAAAAATTCCATAGCTTTCCTTCAAGCGATTCTGGTCTTCATGGACTTGCGTTGGAGAGAGTGGTACTAAGATAATCTTCCTCCCTTCATGAGCGAAGGAATACTTGTTGGTGAAGCAATCGTGTAATACCCGTCAATTGAATTTCCATGGTTGTCCCAACAATAGATGACTCGAATGCATGGGTACTACGTCAAAAAGAACTTCATCTCTGTACCTTCCAATGGAAAATGGGATGACAACTTATTCGGTGATATCGATCTCGTAATCATCATTGAGCCACCGAATCTTGTAGGGTTGTGGATGTCTGGTGGTGGGTAGACTGAGTTTTCTACCATTAAAGTGCTAACAATGTTAGTTCAACTTCCACCGTCGATGACGACACTATGTACCTTGTCTTGGATGCGGCAATGGGTCTGAAAGATGTTTGAACACTGTTGTTCATCTGGCACTTCTTGAATGCTCAAACTTGGCACAATATCAAGGATTCGATTCTTTGTGAACCTTTGAGACATGATGAAACAAAGATTAGTAGTGAAAAGAATAAAAAAATCATCACTTGCAAAAATCCTCACTTTACCACTCCAAAAAATTCACTCAGCAAAATTCTAACTAAGTCACTCAAAAGAAAATTTCACTCCACTCGTGTTTCACTCAGGGTGTGGCTTTTATTCCCTTGATGTTCACTCTTTTGCCTTTTACAACTCGTTGTCTCCTTAAGTTCTTAAAGGAACTAGGTTGACTTGAACAAAGATAAACCTTGTGGAATTAGCTGAAAATAAAGTTGGGTATGGTAGTAGATGTAGGGTAATATGGTAGGCTAAAAAATGAAACCAAATGATGCTAAAAATAGAAGGGTGGTGTAGATCGCAAATGATACTCAAGAATCAGGAATGAAATCGAATAATCCCTCTCTCAATTTTTTTTGATGTCGATTTTTTTTCTTTCACATTTCTTTCTTTTTGAACTTCTTTTTTTAATCTTTCATTCCTATTCGATTTTTTCTTCTTTTTTTCTCTCTACTTTTCTTTTCACTACCGAGAAAGAGAAAAATAGATACTTACTTGGATTGCAAAGCTCTAATACCAAATGATGCGATCTGGTTGCAAAATAACCGAAATTACGAGTTGCCCGATCGTGAATGCAGTAAGTATTTTAAAGATTCAGAAATGGTTTCAAAAAGGGGTGTTTGTTCAGGGAAGTGATGGTGAATTTTGGTATGATGGTGGAAGCTAATTAAAAATGATAAGATGATGGTGAAAATGATGGCGAGAGCTAATTCAAAGTTGTATATCTTAAAAATGAAATGTTATGGCTATTTATAGGAAACAAGGTGGAATCTAAAGAGACACAAACAAGTGAATAAAGTCTTCTTAATGGTAATGAAAGCACACATAATAGCTTGTGACCTTCCTTCTCCCTTGGCAGCCCAATGGTCTTATTGAATCTATAGAATGAATCTAGACATAACATGGATAAATGTAGACATCCATGTGTCTACAAGGAAAAGACTATTGAGCTCTCATAGCTTTGATGAATTTCATTCACTCTTCTTTAATGGCTGAATTAGATGATCATGAAGCCTTTGAATGCTCTTAAAAGGGGAAATTGAATGGTTCTTGCATGGATATGAAATATGGCAACAAATGAATGGTCTCTTGTTTGAGTGGTGATTATTCCCGTATTGATTTTCCAGTATGCATTATCTTCAGTAATCTGGTCATATCTTAAGCTCCTGATATCAGATTGATGTAATTCAAAGTGCCTTGGAAAACTACGAAAAATAGGAATATGTTTTAAGAAGACTTCAAGACTCATATCGGCCTAGATACCATCCAAAATGGGCGAACAAGTTGACTGAATGTACAAGACTTCTTGAATTCCCTCCTTAAGTGTTGTTTTAATCCTTGCCTTTACTCTCCCTTAAGTGCTTGAATTCCAAAAGAATCCAATCATGTGATTAATCCATCTAGTTGTCCAATCTTCTTTCCTCATGCCAAATAGCACGACTGGACCAGCTTTTTATGTTCTTAAATTCGGCTACCACTTTGTCTTGTTTGAGCTTGTCGACGGTTGCTGCGGCAACTTGGTGCGACATTGCCTTCCTATCGATGATTGCCGTGGAAACCGAGTGGCATTACCTTCTAGTTGATGATTGTCGTGGCAACTTGGTGCAACATCTCTTTCTTGACGATGATTGTCGTGGCAGTTGTCCCGACAACTACTCTTGCACACATAAAAATAACTCCCATCAGCATCTTTTTCCACAAAAACTAAGCAAAATATCAAGCCAAACCCGACCACCAAGGAAACAATGCAAATATGCATGAATGGCTAATTATGCAACTAATATGAGCCTAAGTCTAGCAATTTTATGAGTAAAAAGGGTTATAAAAATAAAACTTTTGAACACTTAACACACCCCCAAACTCGAACTATTGCTTGTCCTCAAGCAATGCAAACTAAAAATTACCTACCAAGACTTTAATCAACAAAGACATGCTTCAAACTTGAATTCAAACCTCAGAACCGTGGCACAAAGTATGACCACCTTTTGGATTTTTCGAATGACATAAAAATTACCCGGAACCGTACTATAATGCTCGTGATAATGTGTGTATGTAGTCGCGTACAAGTTGATTTTCAAGATTCCATGTGAACATTAGGCTTTTATCTATTTAATTGGGTGTTTCTTTTTTGTAACCCCTTCGACCTGACCTAGCCGGTAGACCGAACCGAACGAGTTATAGGGTGATTATTCCCGTATTGAATTTCCAGCATGCACTATCTTCAGTAATCTTGTCATATCTTAAGCTTCTGATATCAAATCGATGCAATTCAAAGTGCCTTGGAAAACTAAGAAAAAGAGGAATATGTTTGAAGAAGACTTCAAGACTCATATCGGCCTAGATACCATCCAAAACGGGTGAACAAGTTGACTGAATGTACAAGACTTCTTGAATTCCCTCCTTAAGTGTTGTTTTAATCCTTGGCTTTACTCTCCCTTAAGTGCTTGAATTCCAAAAGACTTCAATCATGTGATTAATCCATCTATTTGTCCATTGGAGTGCCAAATTTAATCAGCCTTCATGCATCTAAAATCACATAAAGACATGTTAAAATAATGCAACTTAAATGAAATATCATACTTAATGAACTATCATGCTTAAATGAAATAACATGCATATTTATTCAAGCTCATGCAACTACATGCATGAAAACATTGATATAATGTTAACAAAATATAATGCGTGCGGATACACTATAATGGGAACACATATATTCATTATGCGAACAAAATATAACGTGTTGCGCGTAATAAGTTCTTCGCAATTGGTGCAAGTGTACATGTCGCAAGTTATAGTATAGAAAGATATCGTCTCCAGAGGGATTGGTGCTACTTCAGGAATTTAGCTTCTCGCCCTGTAAAATAAAAACACAAGTAGGTGTTTACAAGAGTTCTATTTAACAACTAAACTAAGAGAAATAAAATAAAAGAGAGATGTAATCAAGTAAGAGAGAATAGGCCAAATTATTGTGAGTTGAGGAGTGATAATCGAATGGATCGTCTCGGTAAAAGAGTGCAACGACAACTTAATTGTTGTGGTTATTGATGTCAATCGGGTTGCCAAGGCAACTGGTATAGCGGTTGTCGGGGAAACTAATATAACGATGTCCGGGTAATGATTGCCAGGGCACTTGCTTGGGCAACTAAGTGGCAACCTTCAAGGTTCGACGAAGCGTTCTTCACTGATTTCTTCTTATCCCTAAGTCGAAATACTAGTTGATTGTGCAAGCCTTGATAATACCTCCCAGCGTGAACCAAGGGTGAACAACAACCAATTTTGCGCTCCTCTTAGCCATTGAAATTCGTAACTTATTCCTAAGCCGAATTAGTCTTCATCGATTTGGAAAAAAACCATGCTCATTCATTTCTTGAATCTAACTTTCCCGATTAGATAAATAGATGGAATTACGAGATCCTCTCTCAATTCACTCGCAAACAAAGCTAAAAACTAAGAATGAGCAAACCTTAAATAAAATATGCAAACTATATTACCTAAACAAAATCCAACCGTTTCTCACAACCACAAAACACAATAACCTTAGCCAACTAGATTTAGTTCATGGCTAGGTTCCAAAGAAACACAAAATAAAATCTCCTTAACATGAACCCTAACAAAAACAAGAAGAAAATATGATGAAGATGTCGACAACCTCTCTTGCTTCTTCTCCCCCAATCGAACATCCCTTAGGCTTGGGCGGCTTGGATTCTTATTTATAGGGGATGGTTAGGTCAAAGTCTATCTTGAGGAGGAATTCAAGTTGGATTTATATTGAATAAAAGAAATGTTAATTCTCTTGGGATTTTTATGCAACTAAAACTCCTCCTATTTTTCTTGGGATTTATTTCTGACCTCTTCTCGAACGTCCAATCTTCTTTCCTCATGCCAAATAGCACGACAGGACCAGCTTTTTATGTTCTTAAATTCGGCTACCACTTTGTCTTGCTTGAGCTTGTCGACGGTTGCCGCGGCAACTTGGTGCGGCATTGCCTTCCTATCGATGATTGTTGTGGAAATCGGGTGGCATTACCTTCTAGTTGATGATTGACGTGGCAACTTGGTGCAATATCTCTTTCTTTCTGATGATTGTCGTGGCAGTTGTCCCGGCAACTACTCTTGAACATATAAAAATAACTCCCGACAGTATCTTTTTCCACAAAACTAAGCAAAATATCAAGCCAAACCCGACCACCAAGGAAACAATGCAAATATGCATGAATGGCTAATTATGCAACTAATATGAGCCTAAGTCTAGCAATTTTATGAGTAAAAAGGGTTATAAAAATAAAACTTTTGAACACTTAACACACCCCCAAACTCGAACTATTGCTTGTCCTCAAGCAATGCAAACTAAAAATTCAGGGACTAAAACGCAATGAAATCAAACTTCAGAATATTCCAACAACTAACATAATTGCCATTCGTTTCGATACAGGCTAGCCCTGTCTCGAAACACGAGCTCGTATCGAAACGTCCTTGAGGTGTTTCGAAACTGAGGTTTCTAGTAGCAAATCATACCGGAATAGACCTTATCCGTTTCGAAACCCTAAGACCATTCAGGCATACCTTTTCGATACAGGCTCGAGTGTTTCGAAACACCTGGGCTTGTAATGACACATTTTGCTAGTTTTTCACCCTAAGATCGAACCTAAACCAATCTGACATGTTTCTAACATGCATACATCATACATAAACATTAATCCTCAAACATTTGCAGCATATTTAGCATCAAAGCATGGCTAATTGTATCAAAGGAAAACTAAAGGCATGCAACCTAACAAATAAGCCACTCAAGAGTCAAAACTCCAATCAATACTCCAAACAAAAAATAAAGGCCTTTTACAAGCACAAAAGCATAAAGCAAACATGCTCAAAGGGTGTTCATACACATCACCCAAACAAACCATGGAATCCCCCATTGCCCTTATTACTCTAGTTCATAACCGAAACATACTTTCAAAGTGAAGTCTCTTAGGATTCCCTTGCGAGTTGGTGCCTCCAACACATAGTTATCTGCATTGATGGACAAAAGAGAGCGTAAGCATACAAGCTTAGTGAGGAGTTCTCAAAACCTAAAAGCATTATCAATGCTTAAAACCATTTTACACATTTGAAAGCCATCATGCTTTCTTGAAATCCATGCACTTCATTAACAAAATCAACATGTTATGCCACATGCAACAAGTGTCAAATACTTCAACAACAAAATCCATTTGCTAACACATAACTCAAGCTTTCCATGCATAGCTACCAATATGCAAAGCTTAAAAGTAAAACGTGCATTTTCATGTTATGCATCCCTATACATTCCATAGCAATAAATCAATTATATTGGCTCACAAGTTATCAACAACATTCCCATTTCTCAAAACTTATCAGATACACGGAATCCCATGTGTTGTCCCAACACTTCATACATTCTCATCGACATCTCAAGGTTCACACAAGGGAGCTACTCTCCACCGTTGTGAAACCCGTGGTGGAGTATTCGGTACCTTACAACCCCTCAACACCACTCATCGGTAGATGTATAACCCCACTAACGAGAGACGAGACGCAACTCAATTTCCTCAATCGTTAGGGTACTTGGATAGAGTTTTTGGTACATTCACAACCCCTCAACATCCAAGACGACTTGCTTATAGTGCACTCAATCCTATAGTCGGCTAACTATATCTGATTTCATTTATAAACCATTTTACACAACATCACTTGCCAATATAATTCTCATTTAGTACAAACCTCACTGTTTTCAAAGCATTCATAATAAGCCATATTTCCAAGCATCAAACCATGCTTCATAAAACATGTATTAACATATACATACAAGGATCACATACCTAGTGCATCCTACAACAATATGTCATCATAAACATCAAATCACTTACTCAAAATCATTCTTTAAAACAGTAGGTAAACACATATAAAACCAAGTGCATCCGTAAGCTTATAATAGCACAATCCAAGGGAGAAAAATCACTTTACTTACTTCCGAACTTAGTAAAGCATTTCAAGCTTACACTAAGTTCCCAAAGCCACTTTAAATGTGTTTCAAAGCTAGAAATCCCATTTCCACTCACCGACTCACGAAACCTCAATTGCCGACGCAAAAATCAAGCGTCTGAAGTCCCCAGAACTTCGCCAAATGCTTCCAAAGAATCCTCCCCTATTTATACCACACAAGAACAAAGGATTAATGCATCTGAATGCATTAAAATCACCAGCAAACACTAAAACCCGCAGCTCTACCTAAAGGCACCAAAAAGCCTATCTGAAACAACCGAAAACTCAATCGATCTTACTTGAAACTTGACCCAGCCACCAACAAACCCTTCCATCACATTTTAACCATAAATCAACATCTAAAAACATCATAATATAATCTTTATACCTCCAGAAACTCATATTTCATATTTCCAAGCCAAAACTCATAACTAACAACCTAAACAATTAGAGATCTCAATGATTTTGGAATTATTATGATCAAAACTCATTATAAACATCATTAATCTTCCAAAACATGATTAGAAACAACCTCAACTGAACCAAAACAAATCAAGTACGAAAATCACATTTTAATTCCTCTTTTAGAAAGATTTCGGTATTTTTACCAAATCAACATTAAAACCTCAATTAAAAATACAAATAAAGAGTCAAATACTTTGGAATTTCATTAAAGAACCATGATTAGAGGAGTAGCACAAAATTACCTCCAATCCTTGCTTTTCTTCCAATTAGCAAGTTTTCAACTCATGAAGCTTTAAGAAAATCTTGTAATCTTTGAGAAAAATCTTTGGAAAAGAGTTGTGAATCAATAGAGCAAAAAATGAAAAGGAATTCTTGAAATTGAGAGAAAAGAGGGAATGATTGGCTGAAAAGAAAATGAGAAATGGAAAAGTTACGTCAATAATGGTTTTACAAAATAACTACCTCTTTATTTTGATAAAACCTTCATCTTCAATTTTAATTAAAACATTATAATCACATGCCAATTAAAAGAAAAGGCTTAAATGCCAAAAAGCTCCCTAAAGATTCTAAGAATTTGACTATCCTTTGAAAATCACACTTTTTCCACAGTTTTAAATCTTTACATTTTGGTCACTACTCAAAATGTACATGTCCCAAAATTCATTTTGTAAAAATGATTTTACCAAGCCCATCTATATGATTATAGATAATTTTTTAAAAAAATTACCATATTTTTACCTTATCCCGAACCATGATTTCCCTGAACCGATTCTAAAAGCTCAAATCTCCAATTCTAGGTTCGACCAGCTTAAACCAATGCCTAAAACATCTAGGCCCAAAACCAGGGCGTTGGGGTGTTTCTTTTTACTTTTACTAGAGCTGATCTCGTGCACCTCTAGCGAAACAATTTCTCATTTTTAATTTATTCGACTAGAGCCAATTTCGGGCACCTCTAGCGATTCTTTTAAGTGCATTAACTACTAGAGGCGGTTTCGAGTACCTCTAGCAAGAAATTAACTTCTTTTTAATTTTCAATTTACCCAAAATTTTAAGCAACCTAAGTTTACTAAGTTTCTATCAATCAACAAGTCACAACTGTGTAAAAAAATTTAGCATCATAATGAGTTTCTAGGTTCTTTTCATGCAATCCTAAAATTTAAAGGATTTTTTCAATTAAGTGTAGTGGCAAGTTTTCATCATCGGTTATTCAACAAGTCTTAAGAAATTAAATCCAATTAAAGGCATGGCAAGCAATATATGCAACCTATATGCTATCAATAAAATGAGTGCAACTAAATATGAAGGCTAATCTAGAAACAATCCCCCCCCAAAAAAAAAAACTCGAGTGAGGCATTGTCCTCAATGCATGCAAAAATAAAGAAAAGAAGAGAAAAAATGCAAAAATTAAAAAGATGAAAAATGATGACTTACTCCGAGAGCTCATCATCGCTAATGATGAGTTTCCGGTGGGCGGTTTTCTTGAGTCGTTTTCTTGAGTGCAGTGGTTGCTTTCTAGTTTCCGGTGGTGGAGTCGGTTCCCATGTAGGGGCTACTACTTCGCTCTCGTCCTCTATCTCTTCAATTTCCTCGGTGGTGGAGGCCTTGCGTTTGGCTTTGGAGTACTTGGCTGGAGGTGATTTCATGTGTGCTACCGAGGACACGTCCGAATCTGAAAAACCGGATAAGGTTTCAGTGCGTGATTATTCAATTATTAGAGTTTTACCTTTGTCCTTGGCAGTGGTTGCCGCGGCATCGTCTTTCTTGGTTGCCCGGGCATCTGTTGCTGTGGCATCCTCTAAGGCATGTGCTGGGGCATCTGCGGTTTCCGTGGCAAGTAATTCGGTAGGGAAGATAGGCAATGTCACTTTACTGTCTGGGTACTTCTCTAGGATGACCTGCATGATGGCGGTATTGTGGTCCTTCATGTACCTCAAAAACAGTAGTTGTCGTGCTTCAATTTGTTCCAATCGATGAGCCAATGGGTTCAGTAGGGCCTCAAGTCAATTTGCTTTTGTCGGTTAGCTTGCCTAGGCATTGACACTTTCTTCGGGCATTGTCGAGGCAATAGGAGTTGCTGCGCCAACCTTATGTGTAGAAGATTTTTCCGATGCTTCTCCCATCAGTTTCAGGTAATGTGCTCTATTCCAGCCAGGCATTAGCATTGTTTTCTCGCCTGTTGGTTCACTAGGGACCTTGGCCTTCTTGCAAAGTTGTGATATGAGGCTAGGAAAGAAAAGCGAACCTTTGTTCTTTTGACCACATGCAACAATCTCATCACATATGAGTAAAAGACGAGGTGTATCGATAGTGGTATTGTGTGTTGTAGGCATTAAATATGTTTGGATAAATTTATTCCACAATTTCGCCTCGGGTTTTAGTCAAAGGCAGTTTACCGTGCCCTTTTGGTTGTTGTCGTTCCATTGAGTGCCCGGTAGCGTGAGGTTCTTTAGCACCTTGTTGAGTTGTCGGGGCATCATTTGATCTACAAATTCTTGGTGCTCGTCCTTCTCAATGTAAACTCCATAGAATGTGTTGATGTTGTCGGCAACGAAGGGAAGTCCTTTGCCACGAACAAACATATAGGGGTTATCAAGATTAGGAGAATGAGCATAAAATTCCCTTACCCATGTGACGTTTCCCGGTTTCAGTTGATGGCAAAAGATTTGCCACTTTTGATGCGCTATTACCCGGAAGATGAACGGTCCAAGGCCGAAATCTTGGTGAGAGCTCGAGTACTCGAAGCCTTGTTCTTCGCAAATATGTCTACTTTCGAACTTGGAGCGGAATCGATCTTCGACCTTTGTTGTGACAAATCTTGTGTATTCGGGTTCTTGGGATGAGCTTGGATGCACCAAAGTCTCAAGTTTTGTTTCCATTGAAGAACTTGGTTGTGAGCTTGGTAGAAACAAAGGAAAGAAAACTAAAGAAACTTAAGAGTTGCAAAAGAAAAGTGAGGATAGGTTTCTTGGAAGTTAAAGGTGATGGGTAAATATAGAAAATATGGTAGATGGGATTGTTTGGAAAGAAAGAAAGCAAGTGTTTTGATTCGGGGAGTTGGACGGCTAAAGGTTTGGGGAAGGGGTAGAGGTGGTCGGCTATGTAGGGAGATTTAGGGTAAATTAGAGGCTTAATATAAGCCTTGGGTTTAGCCCAAAAGTTCTCTTGTTGATGAGACTTTCTTTTTGAATCTAATTCCTCTTTTTCTTGAACTCTTATTCTAAAATTCAAAAACAAATAAAAATAGAAATAAAAATAAAATAATTAAATAACATGAAATAGATAAATATGTAGAAAGATAAACAAGAACTCTTAATCCAAAAATTCAAAAATAACTAGATAAGTACTTAATAAAGATAAAGTCTAAATCCTAAAATAAATAAAAAATATCCTAAAAATCAACCGAAAATAAAAATTAAAAATTTAGTCCGAATAAAAGAAAAAGAAAAATAAAAAAAAATCAAAAGGAGAGCATGATCCTGCATCTCCTAATGTGACCACTTCTTTGTTACGCTCCACATGGGCACCGTTGTAGTGCTTCAATCTTTGTCTGTTAACTTTGAATTCATGTCCGTCAGTGGTGGACTTGATTATCACGACACCATGAGAGAACGACTTGACTACTTCGAATGGTCCAGACCATCTTGATCTCAATTTTCCTAGAAACAGTTTTAACCGAGAATTAAATAGAAGAAATAGTTGCTCGGGCATGAATTGTCGCGGCAACAGCTTCTTGTCATGCCAACGCTTTTTTTCTCCTTGTAGATCCTTGCATTATCAAAACTTAAGGCACAAAATTCTTGTATGTCGTTGAGATCCAACAAACGCTTTTGCCCAGCACTTTCCCAATCCATGTTCACAGTTTTGATTGCCCAATATGCTTGGTGCTCGATTTCCACCGGTAAATGGAAAGTCTTGCCATAGACAAGTCGGAAGGGGGACATACCTAAAGGTGTTTTGAATGTAGTGCGATATGCCCAAAGTACGTCATCAAGTCTCAATGACCAATCCTTCCTAAAGGGATTTACAACCTTTTCGAGTATACCCTTTAATTCCCGGTTGGAAATTTCGACTTGCTCGTTGGTCTGTGGGTGATATGATGTGGAAACTTTGTGGGCTACGCCAAAACGTTGCAACATTTTTGCAATGAGTTTGTTGTCGAAGTGCTTGCCTTCATCACTGATGATTGCCCTCGGCATTCCGAACCGTGTGAATATATTCTTCTGTAGAAATCTCTGCACGATTTTTGTAACGCCCCGGTTTTGGGCTTAGAAGTCTTGGGCGTTGACCGGTCGGTCAAAGTGTTGTTCGAATCGTAAGAGGTTAAATTAGGAAAGCCTAGTTCGGGTTGCATTAAAAATATGGAAAAATGTTCTAAAATCATCTTTTAATATAATTAAGTGAACTGTGAAATCAATTTTGGAAAATGAGTTTTGGAAGGGTGACATTTTGGCTAGTGACCAAAATGTAATTTTTGAAAGTTTGGTGGCTGTTTTATAAAGGGTTGAAACTTTGAATCTTTAAGGAGCTATTTACCCAAAGGGAGTTTCTCCAGATTTTTCTAAGATATTTTGAGTTATAATTCTGATTTTTAAAGTAAAACAAAAGGAGGGAAATCTCATTTTGCTATTTTTTCTCAACTAACTTCTCATTTTCTTTCTCTCTTTTTCTCTCAACCCAAACACTCCATTTCCAGAGTTTTGATTCTGATTTTCTCACCTAAAATCCTCCTTTCAACTCTCATTTGATTCCAAATTATTGTTTCTTCAAAACCTCTTCAATTGCTACAAGTTTCATCAAGGATTTTCATTCCAAAAAGAGGAGAAACTCAAGTTTGGAGGTAAGAACGTCCTTCTCCTCTGAACTTCAAGTTCTTTACTGAAATTCCTAAGTTTTCAATCCTAAATTGATGTTTAATTAAAGGCTTTTAAGTTGATTTATGGATCTTGGCTAATTATGCAAGATTTTGATGATTTCACATGATTTTCGTTAGATCTGTTAGATTTGTGATTTGAGAGGTGTTTTTGATGTTAAATGATCTCTAAATTGATAAGGAAATGAGTTTTGATTGATGCAATCCCGGATAGGTTGGGTTTCCTAAGTTTAGCTTGTGTTTTAAGGTAGTTTTTGAGGTGATCTTGGTGATCTGATTTTGCTGGAGGTATAAGGTTGTTATTAGATTGTTTTTAGATGTTTAATGATGTTAATGGAAGTGTGGATTTGCTGGTTTATGGCTGGGCTTTGTTTAGAAGTGGTTTGGATGCATTTTCGGTTGTGTTTGGTGGCCGAAAATGGAGGTTATGTGAGAGCAGCGAGTTTAGGTGCTTTCATTGAAGCAATTAATGCATGATGATGCATTAATCCTCTGCTTTAATGTGTTGAAACAGGGGAGGCATCCTTGGATCCAAGAGTTGTTGATCCGGAGGCTTGATTTGGTGCTTTGGCTTGAAGCAAAGTGGAAATCGGTGAGTGCGTTTGTGAAAATGGTTTTCGGCTTTGAAACCAAGGTTATGGGAGCTTAGTTTAAGTCTAAACAACTTTGCTAAGCTCAAGTGTAAGTTTTCGGATTTACTCTCTAGTGGTGGCCATGATTTTGATGTGATGCAAAATGATGATTTGCATGTTTTAATTACTGTTTTGAAAGCATGTTTTAGCATGATAATTGCTGATGTTTTAAGCCATGTGTTGAAGGTAACTCTAGGTAGGAGTTCCTTGATTTTATACATTGATTAAATGTGGATTTGATGCTTTGAAATGCATGATGAAATGGCTTAGTTAAATGCTTTAAAACAGTGGATTATATGATGAAAAATATGTATATTGGCAAGTGATGTTTTGTAAAAGTGAAGGTCACTAAGGTGGTTAAAAGTCCTTGAGTGAGCCTTGTTACTTAAGATCATCAAGGTGGTTAAAAGTCCTTGGATGAATCTTGTTGCGGACACTAAGGTGGTTAAAAGTCCTTAGGTGCTCCTTTCCATGGTGTTTAAAAGTCCATGGGGCCAAGGTGTTTAAAAGTCCTTGAGGCCAAGGTGTTTAAAAGTCCTTGGGGTGATTCAAGTATTGGACACAAAGGTGGTTAAAAGTCCTTGTGTGGTCCTCATTCATGGTGTTTAAAAGTCCATGGCCAAGGTGTTTAAAAGTCCTTGGGGCCAAGGTGTTTAAAAGTCCTTGGGGAAAGTTATGGAACTTGTTTTATGAAATGAAATGTATCACTTGAGCCAATATGACATGTAAAGTATATTGTGAAGCATGAGATGCTTGTTTTAATGATTATGTTGAAGCATGAGATGCTTGATTAAATGTATTTTGAAGCATGGAATTGCTTGTCTTAAAGTATGCTTTTGAGCATGTACAATGGTTGATTATAAGCATGTTTTGTAAATGGTTTTAATTGCATTATTGAATTGTTTTTAAAGAGCATGCCTCACTAAGCTTTTGCTTACGCTCTCTCGTTTTCTTAATTCAATAATGCAGAGCAATAGAGTACCTTGAGGGGCAGCAAGAAAGGGCAAGCAATCAAGTTCAAGTAAAGCTCAATGTATGAAGGTTTTATAAGTACATTTTAGCTTTTGGATAATTTGGCAATGGGGGACCAATGTGTATGTTTTGGGAGGTGTTTGGAACTCCCTAAGTATGTTGAATGATGATTTGAATGCTGGTTTTTGGATTGGATTCCTTTATGCTTGTTTTAGAAGTTAATGCTTGAATAGCTAGCTTGTGTAGGAAGCATGCCTATAGAATTGGGGCTTTTTGCATGTGATGTTGTTTTGATGAATTGATGATGCAAATGTGTCCTATATATGTTTAATTGCATGTTGGTAAAGTTTGGTAGCATTTGGAGCATGTTTGAGTGGTCAATTGCATGATTTGGTATGCTAGTTTGCTGAAATCTGAGCAGGCGTTTCGGAACAGTGAGCACCGTTTCGGAACGGGTGCCTGGAATGAACCCAGGGGTCCGAAACGGGGTGCACCGTTTCGAAACGGTTTGGCCTCTGCCAGACCCCCGTTGCGGAACTGGTATCGGAACGGCCCGTGTTTCGGAACAGGGTCAACCTGTTTCGGAACGGTCGACCGTTGGGGGCTGACATGGGCAGTTATATGTTTTGAAATGTTTGCGTTTTGGTCCTGAATCTTGTTTGTTCAATTGTATGAGTTTGAGAAGTCCTTTTGAGCTGAAATTTCACAGAGAAGCATGAAACCTGACTAATTTCAAGTTGGTAAGGTTAATTTGGGTTAAGTCCTTTAATTTATCAGAAATTACAATTTGGTCCCTAAAGTTGTAATTTGTTCAATTGGGTCCCTGTTTGATCTCTGATGTTTGTGATCTTTGAGTATGTTGTTTGTGTGATCACAATTAGGGTTAATGTGCATCTAGATAAGATTAAAAAGAAAAAAAAGGGTCGTTAATCAAGGTTGACTTTCGGGTTGACTTTGGTTTTCCCCGTGTAATCTTCGTAGTTCAGGTCAACCGTCTAGGCCGGGCTAAGGGGGTTACATTTGGTGGTATCAGAGCTGAGTTCTCGAGTAATTGGCAATGTTTGTATGCATGATTGAAGCATGGTTTGGCTTGTATGCTTGTTGTTTGAAAGCATGTTCAGTGGCTTGTGATGTTGATGCTTTTGAGATGTATGCTGTGATGTTGCATGCTGAGGGTACCCATTGCCAAACAAAAGCTAAAGAAATGATGTTGATTTTGAAAGAAATTGAGCTTGAATACTTGAAATTGCTTACCTTGCTGGTCCTGACTTTGTTTTATTTGTATTGTTATGCATGGTAAAAGTATGGCACCACGTAGAGAGTTAAGGAGTAGCGTGAGAGCTACGACCCCGGAGGGGAATGTGAATGAAGAGAATACGGGTAGTGCTGTGTTACCTCCTCCTCCACCTGGTTGTGGTGGTGCTGAGGGAGGGAGAGCTGGAGCTGAAGCAGCTGGTGCTAGAGCTGCAGGACCTGAGGTTGGTCAGGGGCAAGCTATGCCTGACATGTCGATGCTGGTGCAAGCTATTGCGGGTGCTTTTCGAGCAGCAGTAGCTGGAGCTCAAGGAGCTGGGCATCAGGGAGATGCTGGTGTGAGACTACCCTTAGAGCGTCTGCGCAGTCTTGGTGGGACTGAGTTTAGGGGTATGTCAGCTGAGAGGTCGGAAGCTTGGCTAGAAAGTACCAAGCGTGTCTTGGGACAGATGAGCTGCACTGATGTGCAAAAGTTGGGATGTGTAGTGTCTTTGCTGCAAGGCGATGCTTATACGTGGTGGACGACCACAATTTCTGGGATGGCTGAAGCTGACATCACTTGGACATTCTTTCAGAATGCGTTCAAGAGGAGATATCTGGGAGTTAGATATCTGGATGAGAAAAAGCGTGAATTCATGTCTCTGACCCAAGGGAGCATGAGTGTGGCTGAGTATGAAGTACAGTTCGTACGTCTCAGTCAGTATGCACCGGAGCTGATACCTGATGAGCGAGAGAGGTGCGAAAGGTTCCGTTATGGCTTGGTGACGGAAGTAAAGACCTACATGTTGGCTGCTGAGTACAATGATTTTGATGTGCTAGTGGGCCGAGCAAAGGACATAGAGATGAATCTGAGTTTGTCTGCGAAGGGTGCTGGAGCGAGTTCTGGGAAGAGAACTGCTGAGTATAGTTCCGGAGGTGGACGGAACAAGAGGGGACGTGATCAGAGGTTTCAGTCCTCAGCTAAAAGAGGTGGAGGTGCACCTGCTAGGGGTGGCAATGCTAGAGCTGACCCTAGTGCTTGTTGGATCTGCGGTTCGCGTGGTCACTTGAAGCGTGACTGTCCTCGTGCTGGGAGGGAGGTGCAAGCTCCTGTTGTAGCAGCTGGTTATGAGTGCTGGAATTGTGGTTCTGCTGACCACTTGAGGCGAGATTGTCCGAGGATGGCTGGTGGTCAAGAGCGTGCTCCTGTTGTTGCAGCACCGCAGAGAGGTCGTGGGCGCGGCCGTGGTAATTTTCAGAGGCGTGAGGAAGGTGGTCGCGGAGTGGCTCATGTTGTGGCTATTCAGCCTGAGGGTGGAGGCCAGGCGAGAGTGTATGCTCAGCGCGAGGGAAGGAATGATGTAGATGTGATTGCAGGTACCTTTACTTTGCAATCCTTGTCATTGCTTTCTTTGATTGATTCTGGATCTACGCATTCATATATTCTGCGTGAGCATGCTGAGTTGCTTGGTTTGCCTGTTGAGTCTTTGGATGTTGGTGTTAGAGTCACTAGTTCTTTTGGTGAAACTGTTGTGACTCGTAAGCTTTATAGAAGGTGTCCTTTGGTTGTTCAAGAGCATGTCTTTCATGTTGATCTTATGGAGTTGCCCTTTTATGGTTTTGATGTGATCCTTGGTATGGATTGGCTTGCTGAGCATCGTGCTGTTGTGGATTGTGAGAATAAGCGGGTTTCGCTTAAGCTTGCGGATGATTATGAAGTGGTGGTGGTTGGTGAGAATGTGAAGTTTCTAGCCAATGTTGTTTCTACCTTGGAGGCGAGCAGGATGCTGAGGCAGGGTTGTGAAGCTTATCTAGCTTTTGTGATGAATCCTTGTTCTAAGGAGTTGAGGGTGCAGGATATCAGGGTTGTGAAGGAGTTTCCTGATGTTTTTCCTGAGGAGTTGCCTGGTTTACCTCCTAATCGCGAGGTGGAGTTTGGAATTGAGCTGTATGAGAATACAACTCCTGTGTCCATTACTCCCTATAGAATGGCACCTAAGGAGCTGAAGGAGCTGAAGACGCAGTTGCAAGAGCTGCTTGATCGTGGTTTCATCCGGCCGAGTGTGTCGCCTTGGGGTGCTCCTGTCTTGTTTGTGAAGAAGAAAGATGGCACGATGCGGATGTGCATTGATTACCGTCAGCTGAACATGTTGACTATCAAGAATCGGTATCCTTTGCCGAGGATTGATGATCTCTTTGATCAATTTCGGGGAGCTGCAGTGTTCTCTAAGATTGACTTGAGGTCAGGGTATTATCAGTTGAAGGTGAAGGATGTGGATGTGCCTAAGACAGCTTTCAGGACAAGGTATGGGCATTATGAGTTCCTGGTGATGCCGTTTGGTTTGACAAATGCTCCTGCTGCTTTCATGGACATGATGAATCGTGTTTTTCATGAATACCTGGACAAGTTCGTTGTGGTGTTCATTGATGATATCCTTGTGTACTCGCGTACTGAGAAAGAGCACGAAGAGCATTTGAGGATTGTGCTGTAAGCTTTGTTGGAGAATCAGTTTTATGCTAAGCTGAGCAAGTGTGAGTTTTGGCTTAGGGAGGTGGTGTTTCTTGGACATGTGGTCTCAGCTGAGGGGATTCGTGTTGATCCTCAGAAGATTGAAGCGGTGATGAACTGGAAAGTTCCTAAGTCTGTTCAGGATGTTCGTAGTTTCCTTGGTTTGGCAGGATACTACCGAAGGTTTGTGGATGGTTTTTCCAAGATTGCTGCTCCTTTGACGAAGCTGTTGCAGAAAGATGTTAAGTGTGAGTGGACAGAAGCGAGACAGCAGGCTTTTGAGAAGCTGAAGGTGGCTTTGACTCAAGCTCCTATCTTGATTCAGCCTGAATCAGGGAAAGAGTTTGTGGTCTACAGTGATGCATCCTATGTTGGTTTGGGGTGTGTGTTGATGCAAGAGGGTAAGGTTGTGGCTTATGCGTCGCGGCAGTTGAAGGTGCATGAGCGCAATTATCCTACGCATGATATTGAGCTGGCTGCAGTGGTTTTTGCTCTGAAGATCTGGAGGCATTATCTGTATGGTGAGAAGTGTACTGTGTACACGGATCACAAGAGTTTGAGGTATCTGATGTCTCAGAAGGAGTTGAATCTTAGGCAGCGGCGTTGGTTGGAGTTGCTCAAGGATTATGATCTGACGATTGAGTATCATCCTGGAAAGGCTAATGTTGTTGCGGATGCCTTGAGTAGGAAGGTAGCTGTTGAGCTGAGAGCTATGTTTGCTAGCTTGAGCATATCGCGGGATGGTGGTCTTGTTGCTGAGTTGCAAGTGAAACCATCGTTGGTTCAGTTGATCAAGGATAAGCAGTTGTTGGATGATTCCTTGGTATCTCATGTCCAGGATATCGCGGAGGGTAGACCTTCGGATTTCTGCTTTAATGAGGATGGAGTGTTGTGTTTTGGTAGTCGAATAGTAGTGCCTGCTGATGCTGAGTTGAGGCGTGCTATTCTGACTGAAGGTCATAGTAGTCCTTTTGCTATGCACCCTGGTAGTACTAAGATGTATCGTGATCTTCGTGATGAGTACTATTGGGTAGGTTTGAAGAAGGATGTTGCAGAGTTTGTGAGCAAGTGTTTGGTGTGTCAGCGAGTTAAGGCTGAACATCAGGTTCCTTCTGGTTTGTTGCAACCGTTGAAAATCCCTGAATGGAAGTGGGAGAGGGTTACCATGGATTTTGTATCTGGTTTACCTTTGTCTCCATCAAAGAAGAATTCTGTTTGGGTGATTGTGGATCGCCTGACGAAGTGTGCGCATTTCTTGCCTGTGCATACTACGTTTTCCTTGGATAAGCTGGCAGAGCTGTACATTGCTGAGATTGTGAGGCTGCATGGTGTGCCTAAGTCGATTGTGTCGGATAGGGATCCGAGGTTCACATCGCGTTTCTGGCAGTGTTTGCATCAAGCTCTGGGTACAAGGTTGCATTTCAGTACATCCTATCATCCTCAGTCGGATGGTCAGTCTGAGCGAGTTATTCAGATCTTGGAGGATATGTTGAGATGCTGCGTGATAGAGTTCCAAGGTTCTTGGGAGAAGCATCTGCCTTTGGTTGAGTTCGCTTATAACAATAGTTATCAGGCGAGTATACAGATGGCACCTTATGAGGCTTTGTATGGGAGGAAGTGTAGGACTCCTCTTTGTTGGGCTGAATCTGGTCAAAAGTTGGTTTCGATGCCGGCTTTGTTGAAAGGAACCACCGAGAAGGTGAAGCTCATTTGTGAGCGGTTGAAGGCTGCTTCTGATCGGCAGAAATCTTACGCAGATTTGAAGCGTAAGGAGATAGAGTATGCGGTGGGTGATCGTGTGTTCTTGAAGGTTTCGCCTTGGAAGAAGGTGATGAGGTTTGGTCGGAAGGGTAAGTTGAGCCCTAGATACATTGGACCGTATGAGGTTGTTGAGCGTGTGGGTCCTGTTGCGTATCGGTTGAGGTTGCCTCAGGAGCTGGAGAAGATTCATGATGTGTTCCATGTTTCTATGCTCCGGAAGTATAGATCTGATCCTTCGCATGTGATGCCTGTGGAGGAAGTGGTTTTGAATCCGGATTTGACCTATGATGAGGAACCGGTGAAGGTTCTGGATTCAGATAGCAAAGTTCTGCGTGGCAAGACCATTGAGTTGGTGAAGGTGCTGTGGAAGCATCGCGGTGTTGAGGAAGCCACGTGGGAGCGGAAGGAAGACATGCTGAAGCAGTTTCCTTATCTCTTTCCTTCTGGTAAATTTCGAGGACGAAATTTCTTAAGGGGGGAGAGTTGTAACGCCCCGGTTTTGGGCTTAGAAGTCTTGGGCGTTGACCGGTCGGTCAAAGTGCTGTTCGAATCGTAAGAGGTTAAATTAGGAAAGCCTAGTTCGGGTTGCATTAAAAATATGGAAAAATGTTCTAAAATCATCTTTTAATATAATTAAGTGAACTGTGAAATCAATTTTGGAAAATGAGTTTTGGAAGGGTGACATTTTGGCTAGTGACCAAAATGTAATTTTTGAAAGTTTGGTGGCTGTTTTATAAAGGGTTGAAACTTTGAATCTTTAAGGAGCTATTTACCCAAAGGGAGTTTCTCCAGATTTTTCTAAGATATTTTGAGTTATAATTCTGATTTTTAAAGTAAAACAAAAGGAGGGAAATCTCATTTTGCTATTTTTTCTCAACTAACTTCTCATTTTCTTTCTCTCTTTTTCTCTCAACCCAAACACTCCATTTCCAGAGTTTTGATTCTGATTTTCTCACCTAAAATCCTCCTTTCAACTCTCATTTGATTCCAAATTATTGTTTCTTCAAAACCTCTTCAATTGCTACAAGTTTCATCAAGGATTTTCATTCCAAAAAGAGGAGAAACTCAAGTTTGGAGGTAAGAACGTCCTTCTCCTCTGAACTTCAAGTTCTTTACTGAAATTCCTAAGTTTTCAATCCTAAATTGATGTTTAATTAAAGGCTTTTAAGTTGATTTATGGATCTTGGCTAATTATGCAAGATTTTGATGATTTCACATGATTTTCGTTAGATCTGTTAGATTTGTGATTTGAGAGGTGTTTTTGATGTTAAATGATCTCTAAATTGATAAGGAAATGAGTTTTGATTGATGCAATCCCGGATAGGTTGGGTTTCCTAAGTTTAGCTTGTGTTTTAAGGTAGTTTTTGAGGTGATCTTGGTGATCTGATGTTGCTGGAGGTATAAGGTTGTTATTAGATTGTTTTTAGATGTTTAATGATGTTAATGGAAGTGTGGATTTGCTGGTTTATGGCTGGGCTTTGTTTAGAAGTGGTTTGGATGCATTTTCGGTTGTGTTTGGTGGCCGAAAATGGAGGTTATGTGAGAGCAGCGAGTTTAGGTGCTTTCATTGAAGCAATTAATGCATGATGATGCATTAATCCTCTGCTTTAATGTGTTGAAACAGGGGAGGCATCCTTGGATCCAAGAGTTGTTGATCCGGAGGCTTGATTTGGTGCTTTGGCTTGAAGCAAAGTGGAAATCGGTGAGTGCGTTTGTGAAAATGGTTTTCGGCTTTGAAACCAAGGTTATGGGAGCTTAGTTTAAGTCTAAACAACTTTGCTAAGCTCAAGTGTAAGTTTTCGAATTTACTCTCTAGTGGTGGCCATGATTTTGATGTGATGCAAAATGATGATTTGCATGTTTTAATTACTGTTTTGAAAGCATGTTTTAGCATGATAATTGCTGATGTTTTAAGCCATGTGTTGAAGGTAACTCTAGGTAGGAGTTCCTTGATTTTATACATTGATTAAATGTGGATTTGATGCTTTGAAATGCATGATGAAATGGCTTAGTTAAATGCTTTAAAACAGTGGATTATATGATGAAAAATATGTATATTGGCAAGTGATGTTTTGTAAAAGTGAAGGTCACTAAGGTGGTTAAAAGTCCTTGAGTGAGCCTTGTTACTTAAGATCATCAAGGTGGTTAAAAGTCCTTGGATGAATCTTGTTGCGGACACTAAGGTGGTTAAAAGTCCTTAGGTGCTCCTTTCCATGGTGTTTAAAAGTCCATGGGGCCAAGGTGTTTAAAAGTCCTTGGGGCCAAGGTGTTTAAAAGTCCTTGGGGTGATTCAAGTATTGGACACAAAGGTGGTTAAAAGTCCTTGTGTGGTCCTCATTCATGGTGTTTAAAAGTCCATGGCCAAGGTGTTTAAAAGTCCTTGGGGCCAAGGTGTTTAAAAGTCCTTGGGGAAAGTTATGGAACTTGTTTTATGAAATGAAATGTATCACTTGAGCCAATATGACATGTAAAGTATATTGTGAAGCATGAGATGCTTGTTTTAATGATTATGTTGAAGCATGAGATGCTTGATTAAATGTATTTTGAAGCATGGAATTGCTTGTCTTAAAGTATGCTTTTGAGCATGTACAATGGTTGATTATAAGCATGTTTTGTAAATGGTTTTAATTGCATTATTGAATTGTTTTTAAAGAGCATGCCTCACTAAGCTTTTGCTTACGCTCTCTCGTTTTCTTAATTCAATAATGCAGAGCAATAGAGTACCTTGAGGGGCAGCAAGAAAGGGCAAGCAATCAAGTTCAAGTAAAGCTCAATGTATGAAGGTTTTATAAGTACATTTTAGCTTTTGGATAATTTGGCAATGGGGGACCAATGTGTATGTTTTGGGAGGTGTTTGGAACTCCCTAAGTATGTTGAATGATGATTTGAATGCTGGTTTTTGGATTGGATTCCTTTATGCTTGTTTTAGAAGTTAATGCTTGAATAGCTAGCTTGTGTAGGAAGCATGCCTATAGAATTGGGGCTTTTTGCATGTGATGTTGTTTTGATGAATTGATGATGCAAATGTGTCCTATATATGTTTAATTGCATGTTGGTAAAGTTTGGTAGCATTTGGAGCATGTTTGAGTGGTCAATTGCATGATTTGGTATGCTAGTTTGCTGAAATCTGAGCAGGCGTTTCGGAACAGTGAGCACCGTTTCGGAACGGGTGCCTGGAATGAACCCAGGGGTCCGAAACGGGGTGCACCGTTTCGAAACGGTTTGGCCTCTGCCAGACCCCCGTTGCGGAACTGGTATCGGAACGGCCCGTGTTTCGGAACAGGGTCAACCTGTTTCGGAACGGTCGACCGTTGGGGGCTGACATGGGCAGTTATATGTTTTGAAATGTTTGCGTTTTGGTCCTGAATCTTGTTTGTTCAATTGTATGAGTTTGAGAAGTCCTTTTGAGCTGAAATTTCACAGAGAAGCATGAAACCTGACTAATTTCAAGTTGGTAAGGTTAATTTGGGTTAAGTCCTTTAATTTATCAGAAATTACAATTTGGTCCCTAAAATTGTAATTTGTTCAATTGGGTCCCTGTTTGATCTCTGATGTTTGTGATCTTTGAGTATGTTGTTTGTGTGATCACAATTAGGGTTAATGTGCATCTAGATAAGATTAAAAAGAAAAAAAAAGGGTCGTTAATCAAGGTTGACTTTCGGGTTGACTTTGGTTTTCCCCGTGTAATCTTCGTAGTTCGGGTCAACCGTCTAGGCCGGGCTAAGGGGGTTACAATTTTTGAGTTGTTTCTAGGAGTTGCAATTGCTTCTACCCATTTAGACACATAGTCGACGGCAAGTAAGATGTACAGGTTTCCATATGACGATGGGAAAGGTCCCATGAAGTCGATCCCCCGCATATCAAACAACTCCGCTTCAAGGATGTTCTGTAGTGGAATCTCATGTCGTCTAGAGATATTGCATGTTCGTTGACAACGATCACAATGTTTGTAAAATTCGTGGGCATCCTTATAGAGCGTGGGCCAATAAAAGTCGGATTGTAAGACTTTGGCCGCGGTACGAGTGCCTCCAAAATGACCTTCGTATAGTGAATCATGGCATTGCCTGAGCACGTTTTGATGTTCTTCCTCGAGAACACATCTTCTTATAACCTGATCTGCATATTGTTTAAACAAAAGAGGCTCGTCCCAAAAATAATGCTTAGCATCATGCTGGAACCGCTTCTTTCCTTGGTGAGTAAGGCCATAAGGTAAAATACCACTAACAAGGAAATTAACTAAATCATCATACCAGGGTATTACCGGGGCATCGATTCTTGCTGCGGCATGTGCTACTTGAGTTGTCGTGGCATGCGCGACGAGAGTTGTCAACGCATATGAGACAAGAGCTATCGAGGCTTGAGTTTCCACAGCATCAGGACTTGCCAAGGTTTGCAGACTGGAGTTGTCGAGGCAACTAACATCTGCTCATATAGGAATGTCTCGCACATCTCCATCTATGTTTCCTCTTCTCCGTTGTGTTCCAATCGTGACAAGTGATCGGCAACCTGATTTTCTGTCCCTTTCATGTCCTTAATCTTAATGTCAAACTCTTGTAATAATAATATCCAGCGAATCAAATGAGGTTTGACATCTTTTTTAGCAAACAAATACTTAATTGTCGAGTGGTCAGTATGAACAATTACCTTAGTTCCAATCAAGTAGGAGCGGTCAAGCATTTGATCAATAAAGGGTAAAGGAAATTGATCTTTCCTAGTAGCTTTGTTCAACTTACGATAATCCATGAAAACCCTCCAACCGGTCACAGTCCTAATTGGGATTAGTTCATTGTTTTCATTACTTACCACAGTGATACCTCCATTTTCGGTACACATTGCATCTGTCTTACCCATGTACTGTCAGAAATAGGATAGATGATACCAACATCTAGCCACTTGATGATTTCTTTCCTCACAACTTCCTTCAAGACACGGTTAAGTCTTCTTTGTGCCACAATAGTCGGTTTATGATCATCCGTCAAAAGGATTTTGTGTATACACACCACCGGACTAATTACATTCAAATCGGCAACTGTTCACCATATTGCCTTTTTGTGCAACGTTAACATGTCAATCAACCTCTTTTCCTTTTCAGGCTGCAACTTAGAAGAAATAATTATGGGCAATGTATTTTCAGTTCCCAAATAAACAAATTTCAAATTGCCCTGACAATGGTTTCAACTCAAGAATAAGAGGTTGTTCAATTGAGGATTTCTCGAGTTTACCTTCCTTACCTGAATAGTCCAATGGTTCGAAGCATGTACCTAGTCGATTGGTTATCCAGTTTGCCTTATCTTGATCTTCATCAATCGATTCTTCAAATTCCTCATCTTCCTCTGGTTCGACAATAAAATTGTCGAGGCATGCACACCTTGAGATGCCGAGGCAACTCTCTTCCATGTCAAAGTCTAACTCTGTTGTGGCATAGATGAGTTGACATTGTTTTGGATCATCGGCATGCTTTAGAGTATTGAACACGTTCAATTTTACTTGCTGGTCTTTCACCCTCATTGTGAGTTCTCCCTTTTTGACATCGATCAAGGTTCTTCCCGTTGCTAAGAAGGGTCTTCCGGTGCATGCTCATCTGCTTCACAATCCAAAACAATAAAGTCAGACAGAAAAATAAATTTATCAACTCTTAGCAGTATGTCTTCGATTTTCCCTCTGGGTGCACATAAGATCTGTCGGCCAATTGTAGCATCAAAATTGTTGGTCTCGCCTTCCCAATTCCAAGCTTCTGGAAAACCAATTTGGGCATCAAGTTTATGCTTTCTCTAAGATCGGACAACGCCTTTCCAACATAGTGATTTCTGATTGCACATGGTATTGTAAAACTGTCGGGATCTTTAAGCTTGGGTGGCATTCGGTTATGTAGCATCGCCATGCATCCTTCTGTCAAAGCCACCGTTTCGAATTCTCCTAACCTAGTCCTCTTAGAGACTATGTCTTTAAGGAACTTGGCATAATTCGGCATTTTCTCAATTGCCTCAACCAACGGCAAGTTGATGTGGACTTGCTTTAAGATGTTGAGGAGCTTCTTGAATTGGTACTCTTGCTTTTGTCGCTTCAACCTCTGTGGGAAAGGTGGTGAAAGTCGGATGTCCTCAATCTTTTCATTGGTTTGGAACTTGATGGATGGCATTGCCGAGGCATTAGGACTTGCCGCGACATGAGCAATTGGTGTTATCGGGGCATCTATGCTTGTGGTTGCCGAGGCATCGGGACTTGCCTTGGCAATTTCTGACTCACCAATTTTTCCAGGGGCTTGATTGCTGGACTCATCCTTTTGTATACGGGGTTGCTTCTTTGGTTGAGTGTTCTCCGTTGAATGCGTTTTAGCTTCTTTAAATTGTCGGCCACTCCAAGTGGTGATTGCCTTACACTGCTCATGGTCAATTCCCCTTGCGACCTTAGTATCGCTGGGTAAACCACCTTGTGGTCTTGTATTCAGATTTTGGGCAAATTGCCCAACTTGGGTCTCCAATGACTTCAGGGATGCCTCTTGATTCTGCAATCTTATCTCGGTCCTGTTAATAAAAGCATCAGTTCTTTTCATGAAGTTTCTATTTTCAGCCATATAAGATTCAGTTTTAACATAAAAGCATTAAGAGAGTTTTCCAAAGAACTAGATGGGTTCGATTGTTGCTGTGGCATCGATTGCCGAGGTATGTTCTGTTGGAATCCCATTGCTGGAGAATTTTGATTGTTCTGGTTAAGGGCATTGTTGAGATTGCTCCATGAGAAATTTGGATGCTTCTTCCAGGCCGAATTGTAAGTGTTGAACATCATGGTGTTGTTCCGGTTGTATTTTCCAACATAAAAACTTGATTCTGGGTTCTGCGGACACTCAGAAGAATCATGGTTACCATTACATAAATCACAAATGGAACCTACTACCTTGACCTCCTGTGTGTTGCTTGGTCATTGCATATTCTTAACCAAATTGGTCGTTGCATGTTCTTAACCAAATTGGTTAAGGTAGCCAATTGTGTAAGAATCGAATCTGATGACTCAAGCTCATTTATCGTGGCATGGCGTCTGACTCCTCCTTTTCTAGCTTTCGGGAACTGATAGTCATTTTTAGCAAGCCTGTTCAAAACCTCCATTGCCTCTTCTGGTGGCTTGTCTAGGAGTATGTCGTTTGCCGAGGAATCCAGCATCATCCTTGTTGGTGTGTTTACCGAATTGTAAAACATCGTCACTTGTGTCTACATAGGGAATCCGTGTAGGGGACATTTGTGTAACATTTCTCTATATCGCTCCCAAGCCTTGTACATGGATTCATCATCTGCCTACGGAAAAGAACAGATTTCATTACGTAACTTATCAGTCATATTTGTAGGATTAAATCGAGCAAGGAAATCACGACATAAATCAGTCTAAGATCCTATTGATCCAGATGGAATACTATTCAACCAAGTTTTCTCCCTCCTTCAGTGAATAGGGTAATAGTTTTAGCCTTAAAATATCCTCATGGACTCTTTGCAGCTTGAATGAATTGCAAATCTCCATGAAAGATTTGAGATGTTGTCTAACATCTTCAGTCGTCGTTCCGCCAAATTGACCGATTGTATTGATCATATTGAACATGAATAACTTTAATTCGAAGTGGGAAGCTTCAATTTTAGGTGTGATAACTCTTGGGTTCAGTCCGTTAAGATCTTCCTCTAAATAATCTCGGACGGTTAGCTTCCGTGCGAGGATCACTTCATCTCCTACTGTGGCATCCTGATTGTTGTTTCCATCCACATTGCCGTTTCAGGTAGCAGGTGGGACACCCATTGCTCCTCTAAGTCTTTCTCTAAGGCTCTGACAGGTACGTTCAATTTTTGGATCAAGGGGTTAGTCTTGAGCTGTTGGGTTTGCCCTGGTCATACACCAATGCAAAACCAAATCTTGTTAACCCATTGAAACTGAACAATAAAAGTAAAAAGAAATAAAAGTGCAAGAAAATAAAAACAAACTCTTTATTGTCAATTCCCGGCAACGACGCCAAAAACTTGTTGCGCGTAATAAGTTCTTCGCAATTGGTGCAAGTGTACACGTCGCAAGTTATAGTATAGAAAGATATCGTCTCCACAGGGATTGATGCTACTTCAGGAATTTAGCTTCTCGCACTGTAGAATAAAAACACAAGTTGGTGATTGTAGGAGTTCTAATTAACAACTAAACTAAGATAAATAAAATAAAAGAGAGATGTAATCAAGTAAGAGAGAATAGGTCGAATTATTGTGAGTTGAGGAGTGATAGTCGAATGGATCTTCTCGGTAAAAGAATGCAACGGAAAATTAATTGTTGTGGAAATTGATGTCAATCGGGTTGCCAAGGCAACTAGTATAGCGGTTTCCAGGGCAACTAATATAACAATGTTGGGGAAATGATTGCCAGGGCACCTGCTTGGGCAACTAAGTGGCAACCTTCAAGGTTCGGCGAAGCGTTATTCAATGATTTCTTCTTATCCCTAAGTCGAAATACTAGTTGATTGTGCAAGCCTTGATAATACCTCCCAATGTGAACCAAGGGTGAACAACAACCAATATTGCGCTCCTCTTAGCCGTTGAAATTCGTAACTTATTCCTAAGCTGAATTAGTCTTCATCGATTTGGACAAAAACCATGATCATTCGTTTCTTGAATCTAACTCTCCCGGCATTAGATAAATAGATGGAATTACGAGATCCTCTCTCAATTCACTCGCAAACAAAGTTAAAAACTAAGAATGAGCAAACCTTAAATAAAAAGTGCAAACTATATTACCTAAACAAAACCCAATCGCTTCTCACAACCACAAAACACAATAACCTTAGCCAACTAGATTTAGTTCATGGCTAGGCTCCAAAGAAACACTAAATAAAATCTCCCTAACATGAACCCTAATGAAAACAAGAACAAAAGATGATGAATATGTCGACAGCCTCTCTTGCTTCTTCTCCCCCAATCGAACATCCCCTAGGATTGGGCAGCTTGGCTTCTTATTTATAGGGGATGGCTAGGTCAAAGTCTATCTTGAAGAGGAACTTAAGTTGGATTTAAATTAAATAAAAGAAATATTAATTCTCTTGGGATTTTTATCCAACTAAAACTCCTCCAATTTTCTTGGGATTTATTTCTCTTGACCTCTTCTCGAACCTCCAATCTTCTTTCTTCATGCCACATAGCAAGATTGGACCATCTTTTTATGCTCTTCAATTTGGCTACCACTTTGTCTTGTTTAAGCTTGTCGAGGGTTGCCGTGGCAACCGGGTGCCATTGCCTTCTAGTTGATGATTGTCGTGGAAACTTGGTGCAGTATCTCTATCTTGTCGATGATTTCCGTGGTAGCTGTCCTGGCAACTACTCCTGCACACATGAAAATAACTCCCGGTAGTGTAACGCCCCGATTTTAGGCTCTAACGTTTTAGCGAATCGGGTTGAACCGGTGGAACCGGTGACAGTTGTTCGAACCGTTTAAAAGGTGGTTAAGGGAGATCAAAGTTCGGGATAGGATAAAAATGAGATAAAATTTCTTAAATCCTCTAAAATGGTGTTTAAGAGGTTGGTCAAAATAATTTTACAAAACGGGTTTTCGAAAGTATACATTTTGGGTAGTGACCAAAATGTAAAGATTTAAAAGTTGAAAAAATGGTTTTTCAAGAAGAGTCAAAATCTTAGAATCTTTAGGGAGCTACTTGGCAATTATTCCTTTTCTCTAATTTGGCATGTGATTTAAATGCTATTAAAAATTAAAAGGCTTTTTAATTTGGGTAATTAAAGAAAGTATTTAAACGGTTAAGGAAAAGTTTTCACGAGCCTTCATTTTCCCACTTTTGCTTCAGCCAAACACCCTTCTTTTCTCTCAATTTTCCAGAAATCTTTTGCTCTCAAATCCCTTTTTGATTCCTATCATTTCTCAATTGATTTCTCCCATTTTCCTTCAAGTTTCTTCAAGAAAAACTTGCCAAATTAGAGGAGAAGCAAGGATTGGAGGTAATTTACGTGCTATCCCTCTAATCTAAGTTCTTTAATGAAATTCCAAAGATCTTTGACTCTTTAATACTGATTTTGATTGAGGTTTTTTTGTTAGAATATTAAACTCTTGAAATCTTGATGAAAAATTGGTTTAAAATGTGATTTTCAGACCTTAATTGGTTTGGCTGTTTTGAGGTTGTTTCTAAATGAGTTTTGAAAGGTTTTTGGTGTTGAAGTGGAGTCTTAATCATGTAGATCCCGAAATCCTTGAGATCCTTGGTTTTTGAAGTGTTTTGGGGTGAGTTTTTGAGGTGTTCTTGGGGAATTCGAGTTGCTAGAGGTATAAGGTTGGTTTTAGGTT
Organism: Hibiscus tridactylites; assembly: GCA_958450335.1. Classification (NCBI taxonomy): domain Eukaryota; kingdom Viridiplantae; phylum Streptophyta; class Magnoliopsida; order Malvales; family Malvaceae; genus Hibiscus; species Hibiscus tridactylites. Next base: position 55,972,179 of record OY288267.1, on the reverse strand, counting down.
GTTTTTGGATGTTGATTAATGCTTAGAATGTGTTGGATGAGTTGGGTAATGGCTGGGCTGAGGTTTGAGGTCAATCGATTGAGTTTTCGGTTGTTTCGGATGGGTGTTTTGTTGCTTTAGAGTAGGGCTGCGGGATTTCTTTTGTGTGCTGGGGTTTTGGACGCATTTTAATGCATTGAACCTCTGTTTTGATGTGTTGAAAATAGGGTATATTAATCCGGAAGCAAACGAGGTGTTTTTGGAGGCTTCAGAAGGTCGTTAGTTGCGCCGGCAAGCGTGGTTTCGCAAGTCGGTGAGTGGAATTTGGTTTTCCAGCGAGGAAATGTTTTAGAAAAGGTTTTGGGAACTTAATAAGAGCTTGAAACGCTTTATTAAGTTTGGAAGTAAGTAAATCGAAATTCCTCCCTCGGTTGTGCTAGTTATGAGCCTTTGGTTGCACTTGATTTTAAATGCATTTATCTACTGTTTTAAAGCATGTTTTGAGAATATAAATTGTGTATGTGATGCCATGTGGTTTAAGGATGCACTAGGTAAGTGGTCCTTGTATGCGTATGTTGATGCTTGAGGTTTTAAGCATGGTTTAATGCTTGTTGATGGCTTATCATGAATGCTTTGTAAAAATAGTGAGTTGTGCATATGTTATGGACTATATTGGCAAGTGATGTGGTTTGAAGTGTTTTATAAATGAAATCGGATATAGTTAGCTGGCTATAGGATTGAGTGCACTATAAACAAGTCGCCTTGGATGCAGAGGGGTTGTGATTGTACCGAATACTCCATCCAAGTACCCTAACGATTGATGATTGTTTAAGGTTGCAACGGTTGAGGGTAGCTCCCGGGTGCGAACCTTGTGTTTTGTCCCGTCTCTCGTTAGTGGATTATACATCTACCGATGAGTGGTGTTGATGGGTTGTGATTGTACCGAATACTCTGTAACGCCCCGGTTTTGGGCTTAGAAATTTTGGGCGTTGACCGGTTTGGTCAAAGTGCTGTTCGAATCTAAAAAGGTAAAATTAGGAAAGCCTAGTTCGGGTTGCATTAAAAATATGGAAAAATGTTCTAAAATCATCATTTAATATATATAAGTGAACTGTGAAATCAATTTTACAAAATGAGTTTTGGAAGGTTGACATTTTGGCTAGTGACCAAAATGTAATTTTTGAAAGTTGCATGACTGTTTTAGAAAGGGTTGAAACTTTGAATCTTTAAGGAGCTATTATTCCAAAAGGAGTTTCTCCAGAATTTTCTAAGATATTTTAAGGTTTAATTCTGATTTTAAATGAATTTAAAAGTGGAGGGAAGATATTTTTGGGTTTTAACTAACTTTTCTCTCAATTCTATTTTCTCTCATTTTCTCTCAAGCCAAACATATTTCCTCCAGAGTTTCTTTTCAGATTTTGTCACCTAAATCTATCTTTTCAAATCTCTTTTGATTGCTAATCATCTCTACAACAAAACCTCACCAATTTCAAGTTGATTCTTCAAGCTTTTTGGTTCTAAAAGAGGAGAAACTCAAGTTTGGAGGTAAGAACGTCCTTCTCCTCTAAACTCTCAGTTCTTTACTGAAATTCCTAAGTTCTTAATCCTTAAATGATGTTTTATAATTGGTTTTTAAGTTGTGTAAATGAATCTTGGCATAAAATGCAAGATTTGATGATATTTGATGAATTTTCGTTGGATCTGTTAAAGCTGTGATTTGAGATGTGTTTTTGATGATTAATGAATGTTAATTTGATAAGGAATTGAGTTTTGATTAATGCAATCCCGGATAGGTTGAATTTCCTAAGTGTAGCTTGTGATTCTTGGTTGTTTTTGAGGTGATCTTGTGGATCTGATGTTGTTGGAGGTATAAGGATGTTATTAGGTTCTTTTTAGATGTTAAATGATGCTAAAGGATGTGTGGTTTTGATGGTTTATGGCTGGGCTTTGTTGAGAAGTGGTTTGGATGCATTTTTGGTTGTGTTTGGTGGCCGAAAATGGAGTGTGGATGAGAGCAGCGAGTTTAGGTGCTTTCATTGAAGCTATTAATGCATGATGATGCATTAATCCTCTGCTTTGATGTGTTTAAAACAGGGGAGTCATCTTTGGATCCAAGAGGTGGTGATTCGGTAGCTTGATTTGTGCTTTGGCAAGAGGCGAAGTGGAATCGGTGAGTGAAATTGGGTTTTCGGCTTTGAAACCAATGTCTTGGGAGCTTAGTTTAAGTCTAAACAACTTTGCTAAGCTCAAGTGTAAGTTTTCAAAAGAACTCTCTAGTGGTGGCCATGAATTGATTGTTGTGCAATGTGGTTTATTGCATGTTTTAAATTCTGTTTTGAAAGCATGATTTAGCATGGTTATTGCTGATTTTGTAAGCCATATGTTGAAGGAAGCTCAAGGTAAGAGTTCCTTGTTTTTGAGCATGGTTAAAATGTGGTTTGATGCTTATAAATGCATGATGTATATGGCTTGGTTAAATGCTTTAAAACAGTGGATTATTTGATGATAATGATGTATATTGGCAAGTGATGTTTTGAAAAGGTTAAGGTCACTAAGGTGGTTAAAAGTCCTTGAGTGAGCCTTGTTACTTAAGAACATCAAGGTGGTTAAAAGTCCTTGGATGGTTCTTGTTAAGGACACAAAGGTGGTTAAAATTCCTTGTGTGGTCCTTGCCATGGTGTTTAAAAGTCCATGGGCCAAGGTGTTTAAAAGTCCTTGGGGCCAAGGTGTTTAAAAGTCCTTGGGAAGAACACTAAGGTGGTTAAAAGTCCTTATGTGGTTCTTGAGAATTATAAGATCACAATGGTGTTTAAAAGTCCATGTGTGAGTCTTATGTTGATCTTATTTTTAAAAGATGAAACTTATCACTTGTGGCCAATATGACATGAAACGATATGGAAGCATGTATTGCTTGTTTAAGAATGCTAGTGAGCATGTATATATGATGTTTTGAAGTATGATTTATAAAGTGGTTTATAAATGCATTATTGAATGGTTTTAAGAGCATTCCTCACTAAGCTTTTGCTTACGCTCTCTTTCGTTTTCTTAAACCAATAATGCAGACCATTAAGATACTTTGAGGGCAGCAAGGAAGGCAAGCAATCAAGTGGAAGTAAAGCTCAAAGTATGGAAAGGTTTTCATGTACACTTTAGCTTTTGGTAATTTGGCAATGGGGGACCTATGTGTATGTTTCGGGAGATGTTATTAACTCCCTAAGTATGTTTAATGTTGTTGGAAATGCTGGATTTGTAATTGGTCTAAATGTGTTTGATTTGGAGGTTTTATGCTTGAATGTTTGCTTGTGTAGGAAGCATGCCATTAGAATTGGGGCTTTTCTTATATAATGTTATAATGTTGAATTGTTGATGCAAGTATGTCTTTTATATGCTGAATTTCATGCTGGTAAAGTTTGGTAGCATTTGGAGCATGTTTGGTTGATCAATTGCATGTTTAAGGAAGCCTTTTGCTGCAATCTGTGCAGGGCGTTTCGGAACAGAGGCTACCGTTTCGGAACGGGTGCCTTAAATGAGCCCAGGCGTCCGAAACGGTAGGCACCGTTCCGAAATGGAAAGGCCACTGCCAGCCCGCGTATAGGTACGCGTTGCGGAACGGCCCCGTGTTTCGAAACAGGCTCACCCTGTTTCGGAACAGCCGACCGTTGAAGGCTGACAATGCAGTTAAATGTTTTGGAAAGTTTGCATTTTAGTCTTGAAACTTGTTTGTGAAATTGTATGAGTTTGGGATGTCCTTTTGAGCTGAAATTTCACAGAGAAGCATGCAACCTGAATAATTTCAAGATGGTAACTTTAATTTGGATGAAGGCCTTATAATTTACAGAATTTACAATTTGGTCCCTTAAGTTGTAAATTGTTCAATTGGGTCCCTGTTTAATCTCTGATGTTTATGATCTTCGGGTATGTTGTTTGTGTGATCACAACTAGGGCTAATGTGCATCTAGACAAGAGTAAAAAGAAAAAAAAGGGTCGTTAATCAAGGTTGACTTTCGGGTTGACTTTGGTTTTCCCCGTGTGACTTTCTTAATTCGGGTCAACCGTCTAGGCCGAGTTAAGGGGGTTACATTTGGTGGTATCAGAGCTGAGTTCTCGAGTAATTGGGATTGAATGTGTGCTTGATTGAAGTATGTATGCTTTGTATGCTTGTTGAGTAAAAGCATGTTTAGTGGCTTGTGATTTTGATGCAATTAAGTTGTTTATGGTGATGTAGCATGTTGTGGGTACCCATTGCCAAATCAAAGCTAATGAATGATGTTGATTTTGAATGAAATTGAGCTTGAATACTCCACCACGGGTGTCACAACGAAGGAGGGTCACTCTCGTGTGTGAACCTTGAGATGTCGGTAGAGGGTATGAAGGATGTGGGAAAACCCTTGGTAATACGTGTATCCAATACTTTGTTTTTAAGATTGTTGTTATCACTTGTGAGCCAATATAATGGACATGTATATTGTGGAAAATGTTGCTAATGCATGGTTTGAAAGATGCATGTTTTGGTTTAAGCTTAGCATAATGGTATTATGCTTGAAAGGCTTGGTAAATGAGTAGCAATGGTTTAATTGATGTTTTTGATTTGATCATGTTGCATGATGTTTAAAACAATGGAATTGTTGTTTAAGTGCATTGTTTGTTAAGAAAGGCATGATGGTTTTGAAAAGAGTGAAAAACGGTTTTGTGCATTGATGAAGTTTGTGGTTTTGAGCAACCCTCACTAAGATTGTATGCTTATGCTCTCTTTGTTTCAGCAATGCAGATAATTAGACTATTGGAGGCAGCTTCTTCGAGGAATCACACCAAGACATTTTGTTAAAAGTATGTTGAGCTTTTGAACTAGCGTAATAAGGGCAATGGGAGGTTCTGATGCATTGATTGTTAATGATTTGTTGATTCCCGGTTTTGAGCAAGTTTATGATGCATATTTGGATTTGTAAATGGCCATTGAGTATTGTTTATGCTTGCAATTGGTTTTTAGCCTTTTTGTGCCTTTGACATCTAGGAAGCATGCCTTTAGTATCATAGTTTGTGGGAATGATACTTTGATGATGCTTGTGCGTCGTATATGTGGTCTTTGATTTGTATACAAGTTGTATGTATGTTGAGACATGTTTTGGGATGGTTCCGGAGGGTAAAAACTGATTAAAATTAGCTTTTTGGGAAGTTGCAGGTCCAAACGTTTTGAAACACTCTTACCTGTTTCGGAACAGTGGCCTGTAATGGCTTTGGTGTTTCGGAACGGTGAGGCACGTTCCGGAACAATTTGCCTCTGTGAACCTTTGTACCGGAACATGTTTAGAGGGGTTTCGGAATGGTCCCGTGTTTTAGAACGGGCATTTATGTTTTGAAACGGCTGTATCGAAACGAGGCTTTCTGTTCCGAAACACTCGACCGTTGGATGTAGATTTTGAATTATTCTGGGTTTCTGTTTCTTACATTTTGGTCCATGTTTGTCTTGTATGCAATTGGGTGAGTTCTAAATGTCATTTTGAGCTTAATTTTCACCATTAAACATGTAAAGAACCTAATTAAAGGTTGGTAACTTGAATTTGAAAAAAGTCCTTAAAATTTTCCGCATTTACAAAATGGTCCCTAAACCTTAGTCGGCTTTAATCAATTGGCGAACGAGTTGATGTTTTATCCGCTGTTTGTGTACTTACACATAGGAACCTAAGATGCATCTAGACAAGTTAAGAAGAAAAAAATGTCGTTTATTGAGGTAAACTTTCTCGGTTTACTTCAATAAATCCCGTGTGATTCGTTCGGTTCGGTCTACCGGCCAGGTCGGGTCGAGGGGGTTACAGGCAGCATATTTTTCCAAAAAACTAAGCAAAATATCAAGCCAAACCTGACCACCAAGGAAACAATGCAAATATGCATGAATGGCTAATTATGCAACTAATATGAGCCTAAGTCTAGCAATTTTATGAGTAAAAAGGGTTATAACAATAGAACTTTTGAACACTTAACATAATGCAAACAAAATATATGCAATGCAAACAAAACTAATGCAATGCAGACGAAATTAATGTGAATGTGAAAGCATGTGAACATAAAGTAAATGCATGTGCACATGCATCATATTGCATGGCTATTGCGTTCGCAATTGCGAGCACGCTGAGTTTTGCGAACATATTGCAATGGCATACATATCATGGTTCGCATTGGCCAACAAATTGGCATTTTTGGTCTTGTCATCCATTTGGCAAGCATGTCTCGTCCGTGAGCTACTGGAAAAATCCTTGATGTGGAGCAAATCACATCAGCTAAGACGTTGGGCATACTTCAAGAGCACCTATATTGGCCCAAAATGAAACGAGGTGTGGAGAAGTTATGTGAATGTTGCATCACTTGTAGGAAGGCCAAGTGGAAAGTCGTGCCATATGGGCTTTACACACCACTACCCATTCCGGAAGCACCATGGATAGACATTTCTATGGATTTTGTACTAGGGATACCCCGTACAAAGAATAATAAGGATTCCATTTTTGTAGTGGTGGACCGATTTTCTAAAATGGCCCACTTTATTCCTTGTAACAAAACTAATGATGCTTTACATGTTGCTACTCTATTTTTCAGGGAAATCATGAGACTCCAAGGCATTCTAAGGACCATTGCATCTGATAGGGATGTGAAGTTCCTAAGCCATTTCTGGAGAGCATTGTGGAGTAAGATCGGTATAAGGCTGTTATTCTCCACCGCTTATCATCCTCAAACGAATGGCCAAACATAAGTGGTGAACCGAGTATTGTCCATGCTGCTTCAGACCATTATTCGGAAGAATTTGAAAACATGGGAGGAGAGCTTACCACATGTGGAGTTTGCATACAATCGCTCGATTCATACCACAACGGGACACACACCCTTTGAAGTGGTGTGTGGATTCAATCAATTAACTCCATTGGATTTATTACCATTACCAATGGAACAAATCATGAATAAAGGTGGACACAACAAGGCTAAGTTTGTTAAAAAGCTCCATCAACAAGTGCGAGAGAACATTGAGAAGCGAACCAAGCAATACGAGCATCAAGCGAACAAGGGACGTAAACGAGTTACCTTTGAGCCGGGAGATTGGGTGTTATTGTATATGAGAAAAGAAAAGTTTTAGGCCCAACGCAAGTCCAAATTGATGCTTCGGGGAGATGGACCATTTCAAGTAGTCAAGAGGATCAATGACAATGCATATCAATTAGATCTCCCAGGAGAGTTTAATGTTAGCGCTACCTTTAATGTTGTTGATTTATCTCCTTATGACGTCGATGATGATTTGGGGACAAATCGCCATAAAGAGGGGGGATTGATGTGATTCCTAGCAGCAAATACCCAGAAGAATACCCAAGTGGGCCCATTACACGTGTAAGGGCCAAGAAGTTCCAAGCAACCATGGAAAGTTTGTTTATGAAAAGCTTGGAACGAGAAGGAGAAAGACCAACAACAAGGGAGGAATACTTTAATTTACTTATGCATGAATTTGCATGAGAAATTATAGTTTGCATAAATACCCAATGCATTCAATAAGCATGTTGTTCATTAAAGCAAGCATTGCATTTAACCTTAGAGTTCATTTAGGGAAGTAGTTCATTCATGCATGTTTTTATTTAAATTTTGAATAAGGTCTATCATTATGACTAGAAGCATGGACGTGTGGATGAAGCTTGAACCAAGGAAGAGTCTTTTCAACTTCATCCAAGAGACAAGCCATTGAAGATCTTCTTTATTCACCTATTTAAGGCACTCAAAGCTGTTTTTATCATCCAATTCAAGTGGTTGTTCAAATTCTTCAAGGGAGCAAGCAATGAAGGTTGATTTAATCCACTTATTAAGACAATCAAGTGATGAAGATCTGTAAAACCAATATTTGATTTTGATATAACAAATAATCTAAGGACTAAATTGCAATGTGAATGAATTTTTAAGTACTCAAAAGACTCACATTTGACAAGTAAAATTTATACTTAAAATGTTTTAAAGTCAAAACTTAAACCCCATAAATATTTCAAAGTGTTTCGAAGCTAAATTACTCAAAATTTCCCAGGCGTTTCAAAACAGCCCCAAAGTATTTCGATACGTTTTGCCACTGGAAATGTCCGTTTCGATACGGGCTAATCTGTTTCGAGACAAGGGTTTCAAAATAGGCTTGCTCGTTTTGATACAACCTTCATCTGGGCTTTTGTTTTTTAAGTGTTGTTTCAAAACGGCTCATGCCCGTTTCGATACAGAGGTTAAGTATTTTCAAAACCGAGCATTAAATAAACTAGATGTTACTTGTCAGAACCTAACTTTTGAAAATTGGTTAAGTGTTTTGATACGCCCCTTTGCTGTTTCGAAACACCAATTTATAGTTTCAAAACGTTTCAATACATCCTATAGACGTTTCGATACGGCCCTCTTTTTACACTTAAAGTCATTTTATAGTTTCAAACAATTTCGATACGACCTATAGTCGTTTTGATAGGGTCCCTTTTTACACACAACTTGTCTTTCTTTTTTGGGTGTCTGTTTCGATACAGGGCCTTGTGTTCTGATATGGGTAGTTGCAGAACAACATTTATGGAGGGAAGAGAAAGCCCCAACGGCTCTATTGATGATCTCAACCACCCAAACAACAAGAAATCAATGAGATAGTACAAAAACAAGTCTCCAAAGCTACAGCAACAACTATTGAACCTTCAAGCAACATCCAAGCAATTATTCCAAACCCTTGAGCTTATAGAGTCAAATTTGTGTACCCAACTTGTAAAATTCTTCATTGTTTAGTTTTCTTTCAAGTTTGGGGAGTGTTTGTTTGTAATTGGGCCATTCATTAGTCTTATGAGAGATAAATTTCTGATTGCCTATCCTTCTTTGTAATTGTGAGTGAATTTGATTAAGCTTTGGGTAGAAAGCTTAATTAGTTTGTAAGGTTGCCTCCTAATCTGAGAAAAGGGAAAGAATCAATAGTGGATTGGTTGAAAATCCTTAGTGGAAGCTAAGGTAGTGGATGTAGAGCTTGTTAGAAGCTTGAACCACTCTAAATTCTCTTGTCTTTATTTTTCAGTTGCTCTTTTACTCCCTTTAAATTTTTAATTGCCAATTCACCCTCCTCTTGGCCATTTGCAATTGTGTGATCAACTCAACAATTGGTATCAGAGCTACACTCATTGGAAGGATTACAACCCTCTTGAGTCGATTCTTGGAGAGTTTGATCAACAAAAACTAGAAGCAATGGCATCTACCTCCGGCAACAACTACAAGTCACAATCCATCACTAAGCCTCCTTACTTCAATGGGGATAACTATCCTTATTGGAAGAATAGGATGAAACTCTTCATCAAATCCAATGATTACCTTATATAGGATGTTGTAGAAGATGGCCCAACCATTACCTTGAAGAGAACTGATGAAGGAAGACTCGTTCCAAAGTCCAAGCACGAAATGACCGATAAAGAACGAAAGAATCTTCAAATCAATGACAAATCTCTACACGTGATCTTTTGTGCTCTTGGACCGGATATGTACTCGAAGATGTCTTCGTGTACAAGTGCTAATGAGGTGTGAAACAAGCTAGAGACCACATATGAAGGAACCAACGACATTAAGGAGACCAAGATTGGGATCCTTAACTGTAGCTACGAGAGTTTCAAGATGGAGCTCGAGGAAAGCGTTACTCAAATGTTCGATCACTTCTCGGTCATCGCCAATGGTCTCAAGGGCTTCAGTGAGACCATTCCCAAAGACAAGCTAGTCCGGAAGCTCCTTTATTCTCTCCCGAATTTATGGGAAGGAAAAAGAACTGTAATCATCAAGGCCAAGAACTTGAAGACCTTAAAGCTCGATGAGTTGGTGGGATCTTTTCTCACTCATGAGATCATGAAGAAAGGAAGAGAAGAAGAAAAGAAGAGAGAAGAGTAGAGAAGAAGAAAGTAGAGGAGAAGAAGCAAGGAATTGCTCTCAAAGCTTCACATGAAGAGAGTGATTCTAGCTTAGATGAGGAGGAAGAAGAATTGGCTATGATAGCCAAGAAATTTGCTCGGTTCATGAAGTTCAATCGGGAAAGAAAGTTCCATAGAAGAGGAGACTTCAAGAACAAGAACAAAGAGGAAGAGAAGGACCAACTCATATGATATGAGTGCAAGAAGCCGGGACATATTCGATCTGATTGTCCTTAACTCAAAAGGAAGAGCTTCGGGAAGAAAAAGAAGAAGCTTAAGGAAAACGTTACTTGGAGTGATGAGGAGTCATCCAAAGAGGAGCAAGAAGTTGTCAACCTTTATCTCATGGCTTTTGAGGAGAATCCAAAGGTAACCTCTAACTCATCTACTTTAGATTTCACTTTTGATGAAATTCAGGATGCATATGATGCGTTACAAGAGGTGTATGACGAGTTGGTTGATAAATACAAAAATTTGGTTTTGAAAAACAAACAAATGATGTCGGTTTTAAGAGCTTAAAACGATTCACTTTCCAAGACCAACTCGGAACTTGAAAAGAAGGTTTTTCTTTAACAAAATTCCTCAAATGAATTTGAAAAGAAATCCATTGATTTGAATAACCTTCTTGAAAAATACCATGTTTATCACCATGAGGAGATGGATAAACTAAAAGCTTCTCTTAACACTATTGGGAAAAATAGTTTTGAAAAAGGGGATTCTTCAAAAACCCAATATGTAAAGAGAAATTTTAATAACTACAAACAAAGAAGCTCTCATAGGCATCCTAGAGGTAAAAGAGTTAGGAGTGTGTGGGTTCCTGAGGAACTTGTAATTTCTAACAATATTGGTGTTATTTCTTCTTGGATTCCTAAGGGAACCAAGTATTTGGGAGCTAACTCATATGGACCCAAAATAATTTGGGTACCAAAAATCAAGAACTAATCTTTGTTTGTAGGGGGAGCATTGCTTCAAGGCCAAATCTTCAAGTCAAAACACATGGTACCTTGATAGTGGATGCTCAAGACACATGACTGATGAAAAGAGTAGATTTTTGGATCTAAAGCCTAGAAATGGTGGAGTGATGACTTTCGTTGACAACTCCAAAGACAATATTGAAGGAATAAGCTCCATTGGTAATCACTCTGCAATCTTAATTAAAAATGTTCTTTATTTCAACGGTCTAAAACATACTTTGTTGAGCATTAGTCAATTTTGTGATAAAGGTTTTAATGTTCTTTTTGATGTTAATGGTTGCAAGATAATGAACATTGAAACTAATAGGACTATGCTCATAGGTCATCGCATAGGTAATATATATATATATATGGTGCATTTAGATGACATAAAACATTTCAAATGCATGTTTTGTAGCTAAAGATGAACATGATGCATGGTTATGGCATAGGAAAATAGGACATGCTATCATGAGTGTCTTAGAGAAATTGGTTTCCCAAGATCTAGTTAGAGGTTTACCCAAGATAAAATTTTCATTAGATAAAATTTGTGATGCATGTGCCAAGGGTAAATATAAAAGAACCTCATTTAAACCTATTAAAGATGTTTCAACTAGTAGGGTATTACAATTGATCCATATGGATCTCTTTGGGCCAATTAAGACAATTAGCTTGGGTGGAAAATCATATACTTTTGTGCTTGTTGGTGATTTCTCTAGATACACTTGGGTTCTCTTTTTAAGTAATAAAGATGAGGCTTTAGAAAAAATCATCACATTTTCAAAAATCACTCAAAATGTCCTTGGTCAAAATATTTCCCATATTAGAAGGGACCATGGAACCGAATTTCAAATTTAGGATTTGATGATTTTTGTAATGAAAATGGTATAAGCCATAATTTTTCCGCTCCTCGCACTCCTCAACAAAATTGGGTAGTTGAGATGAAAAATCGAACTTTAGAAGAAATGGCTAGAACCATGCTTTGTGAAAACAATTTACCAAATATTTTTGGGCAGAAGCCACAAACACTTCTTGCTATATTATAAATAGAGTAATGATTAGGCCACTTTTAAAGAAAACCCCCTATGAGATTTTAAAATCTAAAAAGCCTAACATTAGTTATTTTCAACCTTTTGGATGTAAGTGTTTTGTTTTAAACAATGGAAAAGATAATTTGGGTAAATTTGATGCAAAAAGTGATGAAGCTATTTTCTTAGGATATTCTTCAAACTCTAAAACTTATCGATTCTTTAACAAAAGAACCCTAGTTGTAGAAGAGTCAATTCATGTGGTTTTCGATGATAATATCCTTCCGAGGAAGGATTCTTGTGATGATTGTTGCGTGATTTGAGTGCTTCACAATTAGTGCAAGTATACACTTCGCAAGTTATAGTCTAGAAAGATATCGTCTCCACAGGGATTGATGCTACTTCAAGAATCTATCGTCTCGCACTGAAAAGTAAAAACACAAGTAATAGTTTTGGGTTGAATAATCGACTAAACTAAAGTAAAAGAGTAAATTAAAGAGATAAGTTGACAGAATGAGAGAATAGGCCAAATTATATTGCGTCGTAGTGTGGAATTTGAATGGAGCAGTCTCAATTTTGCATGCAAGAGAAGGCTTGATTGCCTCGGCAATGAGCAATACGATTGCCTGGGCAATGCACAAGGTGATTGCTTAGGAAATTGGTAAGGCAGTTGCCAGGGCAATGAATTAAGCTACTAGCTGGGTAATTCGGCAAGACGTTCTTCAATGGTTCCTTCTTATCCCTAAGTCGAAACTCTATCAATGTGCAAGCCTTGATAATACCTCCCAACGTGAACCAAGGGTGAGCACCAATCGATATAACGCCTCTCTTAGCCGTTGAAATTTGCACTTATTCCTAAGTCGAATTAGTCTTCATCGATTTAGAAAAAAATCATGCTTATTCGTTTCTTGAATCTAACTCTCCCGATATTAGATAAATGGATGCAATCACAATTTCCTCTCCTGATTCAATTGCAAGTAAACACAAACACTGAGAATAAGCAAACCTTGAACTTAAATTGCATAAAACCTAAACAATGTCCAAATGTTTTCTCACAACTACTAAACAAAATAACCTTAGCCTAAGATAATTTAGTTCATAATTGGGATTGGAAACAACACAAGATTAATTCGTAACAAGAACATCAACCGAACAAGAAAGAAAAATAGAATAACTTGAGCAGCCTTGGTCTTCAATCGATCTATATCTTCTCGCCGTCTCTAATGGTCTACTTGGCCTCTTACTTATAGAAGATGGGTAGGTCAAAGTCATCCTTGAAGAAGAAGAAGTTAAGTTGGAATTAAAGACAATAAAAGAAATAAATCTCTTTTATTTTATTCTCATATTCCTCCTAAAACTCTTCCTATTCTCATGGAATTTAATCTCCTTCAACCTCTCTATGCAATTTCAAGATGTGATCTTCATGTGATTTATCTCAAAAAATTTATCTCTTTATGCTTTTCAAGTCGCCTACCGCTTTGCTATTTTTCTCCCTTGTCAGAAATTGCCCGGGCATTGCCTCGGCATAGTTCGGTGCAGCAATGATTAGGTAGTGGTCTCTCGGTCGTCTTCGCTCGACTAAGCACACTCAGCATCGCCCGGTATGGCTCGGTTCTGCTCGGTCAGGATCATTTGGCAGGGTTCGGAAATACTTTGTCACGGCAATGAATGTTTTACCATGCATATATACAAAACACATACCTAGCAGTACCTTTTCCACCAAATAAGCAATTAAAGATAATCAGGCATGGCAAGGAAGAAAACAATGCAAATATGCATGAATGACTAGATATGCAACCTAAATGAGCCTAAGTCTAATAATAATTGATATGAAAAGGGGTAGAAAATTAGTACTTTTACACACTCAACACACCCCCAAACTCAAACTATTGCTTGTCCTCAAGCAATGCAAACTAACAATTACCTGCCAAGAATTTAATCAAAAGAGACATGCTTTAGACTTGCCTTCAAACTTCAAAATTGTGGTACAAATTAAGGTGGATGATCGGACATCATGAATTTTCCCGGAACCAAACGATAATGCATATAATTATGTGTGTGCAAAGTTGTGTGCAAGTTGATTTATCAAGAGTCTTATGTGAACAATAGGTCTTTGTCAATTTAATTTCCTAGGCATTTATTAATTCACAATCATGGAGGTTTTAGGGCTTCAGCTCATCACAACTACTTTCCTAGGCTTGAAGATAAGATTGGAGCAAACAACGAACCCCCAAGCCTATTGAGTAGAGTCATCTCGTGAAGTATTTCATTTACTCATGCTAATTTTGTCCTTCACTTTTAGTGTATTCAATTTAAATGGACATGTTATACCAGCAGAGTATCATGAGCACATGATTTTCATCAATTTGGCTACAGCCTGTTTTGGGCACCTCTAGTTTGAATCTCAATTTTTTTTAATTTGCCCAAAATTTTAAGCAACCTAAGCTCACTAAGTCTTTTTCATGCAATCCTTAAATTAAAGTTCTTTCGATTAGGTGTGGTACCTATGATTTATCATTAGAAATTTAACAAGTCCTAACAATTAGATTTAATTAAAAGCATGGAAAGTACATATGCAACCTAAATGCACTTCCTAAGGATGAATGCACTAAAATGATCTCAAACTAAAAACGAGTATTCCCCCCAAACTCAAGAGAAGCATTGTCCTCAATGCATGATTACATGGAAATAAAAAAAAGAAAAAGAAAAACGAAATGCAAGAAAAGAAAGAAAAAATACAATGACTGGGAGAGGTCATCGTGTTGGATGATGAGCTTTCTTCTAACAGTTTGCTTGATCCTTTTGTTTGCTCGAGGTGGTTGACGGTGTGTAGCTAGTGTAGGTGCCAGTTCTATTGCCACCTCATCCACGTCGTCCGACTCAATGGCTATTTCTTCGGTGGTGGAGGCCTTGTGCTTTGCCACGGCAGGTGGTGATGGCATTTCCCTTTGTTGGATGGCGGATGACTTGTCCGAATCAAAAATGTCAGACCATGTTTTGATGTGACTTGGTTCGGTCAATGCCGCTTTGCCTTTGTCCTCTCGAGTTGGTGGGGTGGCTTCAGTTGGGATTGCCGAGGCAGTGGTAGTAGGCATTGTCGAGACGGTGGCAGTAGGCATTGTCAATGCCGTGGCAGTAGGCATTGCCGAGGCAATGTGATCGGTAGGAAAAATTGGGAACCTGACCGCGTTTTCAGGGTATTTTTAAAGGATCACTCGGATGATAGCATTGTTTTAATCCTTCATATACCTCATGAATGACAGTTGCCTTTTCTCCATGGCTTCGATTTGGTTGGCAAGTGGCCGGATCATGTTAGCAAGTTGTTCAAGTGTTGATGTTGCCGGTTCGCTTGCTTTGGCATTGGTAGGAGAAATTGTCGGTTCATTTCCTGAAGGGGTTGCCTCGGCAATCTTTTGGGCAACGGTTGATTGTGGCTCAACTTTGGTTATTCCCATAATTTGGAGGTATCTTTCTCTCGTCCATCTCTTCCGTTGAGGCGTTTTCTTATCCGTCGGATCACTAGGCACATGGTGTTTCTCACACAACTCAGTTATTAGGCTTGGCAAGTAGAGAGTTCCTTTTTCCTTTTGTCTACAAACAAACATCTTATTGCATATTATAGCACCAACATTGATAGTACGATTGTGCAAGATAGAGTGAATGAGCAAAAGTCTCGATTTATCAACCGTGGTGTTGTGTGATGTGGGCATTAGGCATGTTTTCACAAATTTATTTCAAAGTTTTGCCTCGGACTTAAGCCTTTGGTGATTTACCGTGCCTCTAAATGCTCCCTCATTCCATGTTGTGTCGGCGATGGTGAGATCCTCGAGTATGTTGTTGTAATTGTCTGGGGTGAGATTGTCAACGAACTCTTGATGTTCATCTTTTTTCACATAAATCATGTAGAAGGTGTTGATGGTATCGGCATCAAAGGGGATTTCTTTGTCACGAATGAACACGTACGGATTGTTTGGATTCGAGGAGTGAGCATAGAATTCCCTAACCCAATGGATGTTGCTTGGCATCAGTTGATGGCAAAGATTTTCCACTTTTGGTACTCGATCGAGCGGAAGATGAACGACTCCAAGCCAAAATCCGTGTGGGAGGGGGAGTAGAAAAAACCTTGTTCTTCCCATACCTTCCGGATGGCGAAGTAATTGAGGTACCTCTTCTCGATTTCCGAAGTTGCATACTTCTTGAAGGTCGGTTCTTGGCTTGATTTTGGGTGTTCCAAAATCTTGAGTTTCAAGGCCATGGTTGATTTGGGTTGTTGTGAGAAACGGCAAAAAAGAAAATAGAAGAAAGAAATTCTTGGAAGTTCAAGTGAGAAAGATGAAAGAAGATGGTGATGGTTGAGTGTTGTGGAGGGGTATTAAATAGGGTGGGTGTGATGATTACAAATTTGAAAATCAAACTTGAAATCTTTGATGACATAGGGTTGAGTAGGCGACAAGAAATTCATGGGGAAGGGGAAGAGTCGGCCGTTATTGGGAGATTTGGAGGGTAATTTGGGTAAAAGGTGGAATTTATGTGGGATTAAAATCCCTAAAAATCAGCCCATGTCTCCCTAAAAATCGGCCCTTGGTCCATGAGCCCAATCTTCTTTCCAATTCTTCTTCACTCAAAATTCATTTCCAAAAAAGCAAAAATAAAGAAAATATTTATTAGCAATAAAATAAAAGTTACTCTTTACCCTAAAAATAAACTAAAATAAAAATGTGGAAGCAAAAATTCAAAATACTAAAGGTGAGCATAGTCATGCATCTCCTAAAGTAACCACTTCCTTATCGCGTCTGACATGTGTGCCGGTGTAGTGTTTTAATCTTTGTCCGTTAACTTTAAATTCATGGCCATCTTTTATGGACTTGATTATAACGGCACCATGGGAGAATGGCTTGACAACTTCAAAAGGTCCGGACCATCTTGATCGCAATTTTCCCGGGAAAAGTTTCAGCCGAGAATTGAAAAGGAGTACTAATTGCTCAGGCAAGAATTGCCTCGGCAATAGCTTCTTGTCAAGCCAACGCTTAGTTTTCTCCTTCTAGATTCTTGCATTTTCATAAGCTAAGGCATGGAACTCCTCTATTTCATTAAGGTCCAAAAGGCGTTTTTGTCCAGCACTCTCCCAATCTATATTCACAGTTTTGATTGCCCAGTACGCCTTATGTTCGATTTCTACCAGTAGAGGACATTTTTTGTCGTAGACAAGTCGGAAAGGAGACATGCCTAATGGTGTTTTGAATGTTGTCTAATAGGTCCAAAGTGCATCATCAAGTCAAAGAGACCAATCCTTGCGAGAGGGATTGACTACTTTCTCAAGGATATTCTTCAACTCTCAGTTAGAAATTTCAGCTTGCCCATTTGTTTGTGGGTGATATGATGTGGAAATTTTGTGTGATACCCCAAATCTTTGCAACACCTTGGCAATTAGCTTGTTATCGAAGTGTTTTCCTTCATCATTGATTATTGCTCTTGGCATTCCAAACTGTGTGAATATATTTTTCTGAAGGAATTTTTGCACGGTTTTGGAATCGTTGTTTGGAGATGTTATTGCCTCAACCCACTTTGATACATAGTCAACGGCAATGAGGATGTAGATATTCCAACATGAAGACAGAAAAGGTCCCATGAAATCAATTCCCCAAACATCGAATAGTTCAACTTCAAGGATGTTTTGTAAAGGCATCTTGTGTCACCTTGATATATTGCATGTTCGTTGACAACAGTCACATTGTTTGTAAAACTCTTGGGCATCTTTCTAAAGCGTAGCCAATACAATCCTGATTGGAAGACTTTGGCCGCAGTTCGTGTCCCTCCAAAATGGCCTCCATAGGTGAAGAATGGCATTGCTCGAGCACATCTTGTTGTTCTTTCTCTGGAACACTCCTTCTTATAACCTGATCTGCACATTGTTTAAACAAAAGAGGCTCGTCCCAATAATAATGCTTAGCAAAAACACCGAGAATAAATAAACCTTGAACTTAAATTGCATAGCAAAAACCTAAACAAAATCCAAATGTTTTCTCACAACTACTAAACAAAATAACCCTAGCCTAAGATAGTTTAGTTCATAATTGGGATTGGAAACAACACAAGATTAATTCCCAACAAGAACATCAACTGAACAAGAAAGAAAAATAGAAGAACTTGAACAGCCTTGGTCTTCAATCGATCTCTATCTTCTCGTCTCTCTCTCGTCTTCTCTAATGGTCGAATTGGCCTCTTACTTATAGGAGATGGGTAGGTCAAAGTAATCCTTGAAGAAGAAGAAGTTAAGTTGGAATTAAAGACAATAAAAGAAATAAATATCTTTTATTTTATTCTCTTATTCCTCCTAAAACTCTTCCTATTTTCATGGAATTTAATCTCCTTCAACCTCTCTATGCAATTCCAAGCTCCGATCTTCATGTGATTTATCTCCAAAAATTCAACTCTTTACGCTCTTCAAATCACCTACCACTTTGCTCTTTTTCTCCCTAGTCGAAAATTGCACGGGCATTGCCTCGGCATAGTTCAGCGCGGCAATGATCAGATAGTGGTCTCTCGGTCATCTTCGCTCGGCCAAGCACGCTCAGCATCGCCCGGCATGGCTCGGTTCTACTCGGTCAGGATCATTCGGCAGGGTTCGGCAATGCATTGTCGCGACAATGAATGTTTTACCCTGCATTTATACAAAACACATACCTAGTAGTAACTTTTCCACCAAATAAGCAATTAAAGATAATCAGGCATGGCAAGGAAAAAACAATGCAAATATGCATGAATGACTAGATATGCAACATAAATGAGCCTAAGTCTAACAATAATTGAGATGAAAAGGGGTAGAAAATGAGTAATTTTACACACTCAACAATGATGATGATGTAGGAATCATTGAAGCTAATGATGGTGGACAATCATCAAAGGTGGATGAGGTTCCAACCAAAGAGGAAGAAGCACAAGATCCTCCCATAGAAGCCTTGAAGGACATGAACCTTGGCGAAAAGAAAGTGAGCTACCCAAGGGAACTCAACTATGTCAAAGATGGTGAAATCTTGGATGATCCATCCAAAGGGGTAACCACTAGATCCTCTCTTAAACTTATGAATAATATTGCATTCATCTAATGCATAGAGCCTAAAAATATCAAAGAAGCATTAGATGATGAATTTTGGATATTGGCTATGCAAGATGAATTGAATAAATGTGAGAGGATTTATGTTTGGACATTAGTTGATAGGCCTAGTAATAAATATACTGTAGGGATGTGTGGGGCTCGATTCGATCAACCAATTATGCTCACCAAGTGGTGGAGAGGTGGATATTTGGGTGGAAGGGTTTAGGAAGCTAGAAAGAATAAAGACACAAAGATTTATAGTGGTTCGGCCTTCTAACAAGCACCTACATCCACTACCTTAGCTTCCCACTAAGGATTTCACAATCAATCCACTAATTGATTCGTCCCCTTTTCTAGGATTAGGAGGAAACCCTTACAACCGATCAAGCTTCTACCCAAGCCTTGATCAAAACCCTCTTTTACAAAGAGACAAATGAAAGCAAACTTAAACCCTCTAATAGGTGTTTGTTTGCACAATTAAGCACTCACCCAAAACCTAAAACACTTGAGCAAATTTGACAATTTTGGCTCACTAGTGTTTGTCTATACAAGAAATGACACTTTAAGCACTAAGACAATTTCTTGATCATTTGTTGATTGACAATTGAAGCATTAGTCTTCTCTTGATGCTTGGAGGTCCCTTTTATACTCCTAATTGAGTTTATAGCCGTTTAGGACCGTTGGGGTTGAAATAGAGTCGTTGGAGCCTTTAGTTCCCTCCATAAATGCAGTTCTGCAGCTCCCCGTTTCGAAACGCTCGAAGCCGTTTCAGAACACCCTCAATATAGAAAGAGCCGTTGCAGTCTGTCAGGGTACCCGTTTCGGAACACCCCCTTGCCGTTTCGGAACGCGTATCGGAACGCCCTTAGCCCGTATCGAAACGACCTGCATTTAAAAGTTAGTTGGGAAAGAGTTGTTGGGGTTTATGATCGTTGTGGTCAGTGCCACGTGGGCGTATCGAAACGGCCTAGCCTGTTTCGAAACGCTGGCCCCGTTTCGATACGAGTATCGAAACGTTTTGGCCACTGGAGGCACCTGTTTCGAAACGCCCTAAGGTGTTTCGAAACACTTGGTCAGTTTTGTGAAAATTGGCCTTTGAAAACATGAAAAACCTTTATAAAAAATTCCTTAAATATTATTTCAAGTTGTTTGGACTTTGGAAATGTTTTAAATACTTTTTAAATCAGTCCAAAACATTTTTCAATTATTATATCAAAACATTAGTTCTACAATCTCCCCCTTTTTGATATAATAAAACCACTTGAAAAATTGTTTGGAATTCTCCCCCTTTAACTTTAAAAAGTGAATAAGAGATTAAAATTTTAATTCACATAAGGCTCCCCCTTATTCATTTGAAAATTCAATTTTTCAAACCATTTCTCCCCCTTTTTGTTATATCAAAAAGATTTAAAATATTAAGTTCAAAAATAACAATAGAGGTAAAATTTGACAAAAATATGAATTTTGGTTTTAAAAATGGCTCCCCCTTACTCAAAGCATCATTGAAATGTTAGTCCAACATATATGATCATCTAGTTGAATTAAATAGAAAATAAGACAAATAAACTCAAAAACAACTAGAAATTTTACCAACACTTGAATCCAAGGGAGGATGTGAAGCCTTCCTTCTTCAAGTGTTCTTTCTTGTGTGTATGGAGCTCCCCCTCAATGTTTGACTTGTTGAACATCTCCATCACACCTACAATAGACAATCAAGTAATTTTTGGTATCCAAATTGCTTTGGATCCATAAACATTAGTAGCACAAAATTTAGTCCCCTTAGGAATCCATTTTTCAATTTCATCCTTTTTAGTTGAAGTGGTTAGTCCTTTTGGGACCCAAACACTTCTAAAACATTTTCCATTCACAAATCTAGGGGCACTAGATTGTCTAACATAAAAGTTTGATTTTCCAAAATTGTTTTTCTTTTCAAGCTCTTTGGAAATCAAATCTTTTTCTTCTTGAACTTTTTGAAGCAATTTTTGTAAATCAAGACATTTTAACTCAAACTCTTCAAGCTTTGCTTCAAGTTCAAGTTTGGTTTTAGAAAGCAAATCATTTTGAATTTTTAACTTTGAAATCAATTTATTGTTTTTCAAAATGTGGCTTTTAAAATCTAAAACCAAATCATCATAGGCATCTTGTAATTCATCAAAAGTGTAAGAACATGAAGTAGATGAATTAGAAGTTACCCTTGAATCTTCTTCGATGGCCATAAGGCAAAGGTTGACTTGTTCATCGTCGGTGGAGTCCTCATCACTCCAAGTAGCCAATTGTGCCTTCTTCTTATGGCTTGAAGTGCTTGCCCTCTCCTTTCTCTTAGGTTCTCGTTCAAGCTCTCTCAAGGCTTTCTTCATGAATGGGGCACACTTCTTGAAGAGATGAACTATCTCTTCATCTTCATCCTCCTCTTCACTTGTGTAGATATGATGGCAAGTGGAGGATTTGAGAGCCATGGCACTAGCATTGATGCCAAGCCCTTTGATTTTCTTCTCTCCCATAGCTCTAATTTCTTCCCTCTTCTTCTCATCCTCTTTGTTCTTCTTCATGATTTGATGAGTAAGGAGTGACCCCATGAGTTCATCAAGCTTCAAGGTCTTCAAATTTTTGGCTTCGATGATGGCGGTCCTCTTTGAGTCCCAAGACTCGGGAAGTGAGTAGATGAGCTTTCAAACAAGCTTTTCTTCCGGGATGACTTCTCCAAAACCTTTAAGACCGTTGGTGATGGTGGAGAACCTATCAAACATCTTCTCGATGTTCTCTTCCGGATCCATTTTGAAGTTCTCATACTCCAAGGTTAGGAGCCCAATCTTGGTCTCCTTGACTTCGTTTGTCCCCTCGTATGTGACTTCAAGCTTGTCCCATACCTCCTTGGCACTCTCACAAGAAGACATCTTCTCATAGATGGTTGGGCCAAATGCACAAAACAAGATGTGCAAGGCTTTGCAATTAAGCTCCATCTTCTTGTGATCGTCGGCACTCCACTCCGCTTTACTTCTTTTAGGCACGAACGGGCCATCTTCAACTACATCCCATAGCTTGTAATCTCTTGACTTGATGAAGAACTTCATCTTTGTCTTCCAATGGGCATAGTGAGTTCCGTCGAAGAAGGGCGGTTTGTCTATGGATTGCGCCATTTGAGTCGGTTGATGAAATAGTGATCGAGCTTGCCGGATCTTCTCAATAGGATGTTAATCCTCACCGATTGAGCCAAGCTCTGATACCAATTGTAGGGATGTGTGGGGCTCGATTCGATCAACCAATTATGCTCACCAAGTGGTGGAGAGGTGGATATTTGGGTAGAAGGGTTTAGGAAGCTAGAAAGAATAAAGACACAAAGATTTATAGTGGTTCGGCCTTCTAACAAGCACCTACATCCACTACCTTAGCTTCCCACTAAGGATTTCACAATCAATCCACTAATTGATTCGTCCCCTTTTCTAGGATTAGGAGGAAACCCTTACAACCGATCAAGCTTCTACCCAAGCCTTGATCAAAACCCTCTTTTACAAAGAGACAAATGAAAGCAAACTTAAACCCTCTAATAGGTGTTTGTTTGCACAATTAAGCACTCACCCAAAACCTAAAACACTTGAGCAAATTTGACAATTTTGGCTCACTAGTGTTTGTCTATACAAGAAATGACACTTTAAGCACTAAGACAATTTCTTGATCATTTGTTGATTGACAATTGAAGCATTAGTCTCCTCTTGATGCTTGGAGGTTCCTTTTATACTCCCAATTGAGTTTATAGCCATTTAGGACCGTTGGGGTTGAAATAGAGTCGTTGGAGCCTTTAATTCCCTCCATAAATGCAGTTCTACAGCTCCCCGTTTCGAAACGCTCGAAGCCGTTTCGGAACACCCTCAATATAGAAAGAGCCGTTGCAGTCTGTCAGGGTACCCGTTTCGGAACACCCCCTTGCCGTTTCGGAACGCGTATCGGAACGCCCTTAGCCCGTATCGAAACGACCTGCATTTAAAAGTTAGTTGGGAAAGAGTCGTTGGGGTTTATGACCGTTGTGGTCAGTGCCACGTGGGCGTATCGAAACGGCCTAGCCTGTTTCGAAACGTTGGCCCCGTTTCGATACGAGTATCGAAACGTTTTGGCCACTAGAGGCACCTGTTTCGAAACGCCCTAAGGTGTTTCGAAACACTTGGTCAGTTTTGTGAAAATTGGCCTTTGAAAACATGAAAAACCTTTATGAAAAATTCCTTAAATATTATTTCAAGTTGTTTGGACTTTGGAAATGTTTTAAATACTTTTTAAATCAGTCCAAAACATTTTTCAATTATTATATCAAAACATTAGTTCTACAATCTCCCCCTTTTTGATATAATAAAACCACTTGAAAAATTGTTTGGAATTCTCCCCCTTTAACTTTAAAAAGTGAATAAGAGATTAAAATTTTAATTCACATAAGGCTCCCCCTTATTCATTTGAAAATTCAATTTTTCAAACCATTTCTCCCCCTTTTTGTTATATCAAAAAGATTTAAAATATTAAGTTCAAAAATAACAATAGAGGTAAAATTTGACAAAAATATGAATTTTGGTTTTAAAAATGGCTCCCCCTTACTCAAAGCATCATTGAAATGTTAGTCCAACATATATGATCATCTAGTTGAATTAAATAGAAAATAAGACAAATAAACTCAAAAACAACTAGAAATTTTACCAACACTTGAATCCAAGGGAGGATGTGAAGCCTTCCTTCTTCAAGTGTTCTTTCTTGTGTGTATGGAGCTCCCCCTCAATGTTTGACTTGTTGAACATCTCCATCACACCTACAATAGACAATCAAGTAATTTTTGGTATCCAAATTGCTTTGGATCCATAAACATTAGTAGCACAAAATTTAGTCCCCTTAGGAATCCATTTTTCAATTTCATCCTTTTTAGTTGAAGTGGTTAGTCCTTTTGGGACCCAAACACTTCTAAAACATTTTCCATTCACAAATCTAGGGGCACTAGATTGTCTAACATAAAAGTTTGATTTTCCAAAATTGTTTTTCTTTTCAAGCTCTTTGGAAATCAAATCTTTTTCTTCTTGAACTTTTTGAAGCAATTTTTGTAAATCAAGACATTTTAACTCAAACTCTTCAAGTTTTGCTTCAAGTTCAAGTTTGGTTTTAGAAAGCAAATCATTTTGAATTTTTAAATTTGAAATCAATTTATTGTTTTTCAAAATGTGGCTTTTAAAATCTAAAACCAAATCATCATAGGCATCTTGTAATTCATCAAAAGTGTAAGAACATGAAGTAGATGAATTAGAAGTTACCCTTGAATCTTCTTCGATGGCCATAAGGCAAAGGTTGACTTGTTCATCGTCGGTGGAGTCCTCATCACTCCAAGTAGCCAATTGTGCCTTCTTCTTATGGCTTGAAGTGCTTGCCCTCTCCTTTCTCTTAGGTTCTCGTTCAAGCTCTCTCAAGGCTTTCTTCATGAATGGGGCACACTTCTTGAAGAGATGAACTATCTCTTCATCTTCATCCTCCTCTTCACTTGTGTAGATATGATGGCAAGTGGAGGATTTGAGAGCTATGGCACTAGCATTGATGCCAAGCCCTTTGATTTTCTTCTCTCCCATAGCTCTAATTTCTTCCCTCTTCTTCTCATCCTCTTTGTTCTTCTTCATGATTTGATGAGTAAGGAGTGACCCCATGAGTTCATCAAGCTTCAAGGTCTTCAAATTTTTGGCTTCGATGATGGCGGTCCTCTTTGAGTCCCAAGACTCGGGAAGTGAGTAGATGAGCTTTCGAACAAGCTTTTCTTCTGGGATGGCTTCTCCAAAACCTTTAAGACCGTTGGTTATGGTGGAGAACCTATCAAACATCTTCTCGATGTTCTCTTCCGGATCCATTTTGAAGTTCTCATACTCCAAGGTTAGGAGCCCAATCTTGGTCTCCTTGACTTTGTTTGTCCCCTCGTATGTGACTTCAAGCTTGTCCCATACCTCCTTGGCACTCTCACAAGAAGACATCTTCTCATAGATGGTTGGGCCAAATGCACAAAACAAGATGTGCAAGGCTTTGCAATTAAGCTCCATCTTCTTGTGATCGTCGGCACTCCACTCCGCTTTACTTCTTTTAGGCACGAACGGGCCATCTTCAACTACATCTCATAGCTTGTAATCTTTTGACTTGATGAAGAACTTCATCTTTGTCTTCCAATGGGCATAGTGAGTTCCGTCGAAGAAGGGCGGTTTGTCTATGGATTGCGCCATTTGAGCCGGTTGATGAAATAGTGATCGAGCTTGCCGGATCTTCTCAATAGGATGTTAATCCTCACCGATTGAGCCAAGCTCTGATACCAATTGTAGGGATGTGTGGGGCTCGATTCGATCAACCAATTATGCTCACCAAGTGGTGGAGAGGTGGATATTTGGGTGGAAGGGTTTAGGAAGCTAGAAAGAATAAAGACACAAAGATTTATAGTGGTTCGGCCTTCTAACAAGCACCTACATCCACTACCTTAGCTTCCCACTAAGGATTTCACAATCAATCCACTAATTGATTCGTCCCCTTTTCTAGGATTAGGAGGAAACCCTTACAACCGATCAAGCTTCTACCCAAGCCTTGATCAAAACCCTCTTTTACAAAGAGACAAATGAAAGCAAACTTAAACCCTCTAATAGGTGTTTGTTTGCACAATTAAGCACTCACCCAAAACCTAAAACACTTGAGCAAATTTGACAATTTTGGCTCACTAGTGTTTGTCTATACAAGAAATGACACTTTAAGCACTAAGACAATTTCTTGATCATTTGTTGATTGACAATTGAAGCATTAGTCTCCTCTTGATGCTTGGAGGTCCCTTTTATACTCCCAATTGAGTTTATAGCCATTTAGGACCGTTGGGGTTGAAATAGAGTCGTTGGAGCCTTTAATTCCCTCCATAAATGCAGTTCTGCAGCTCCCCGTTTCGAAACGCTCGAAGTCGTTTCGGAACACCCTCAATATAGAAAGAGCCGTTGCAGTCTGTCAGGGTACCCGTTTCGGAACACCCCCTTGCCGTTTCGGAACGCGTATCGGAACGCCCTTAGCCCGTATCGAAACGACCTGCATTTAAAAGTTAGTTGGGAAAGAGCCGTTGGGGTTTATGACCGTTGTGGTCAGTGCCACGTGGGCGTATCGAAACGGCCTAGCCTGTTTCGAAACGCTGGCCCCGTTTCGATACGAGTATCGAAACGTTTTGGCCACTGGAGGCACCTGTTTCGAAACGCCCTAAGGTGTTTCGAAACACTTGGTCAGTTTTGTGAAAATTGGCCTTTGAAAACATGAAAAACCTTTATGAAAAATTCCTTAAATATTATTTCAAGTTGTTTGGACTTTGGAAATGTTTTAAATACTTTTTAAATCAGTCCAAAACATTTTTCAATTATTATATCAAAACATTAGTTCTACAATCTCCCCCTTTTTGATATAATAAAACCACTTGAAAAATTGTTTGGAATTCTCCCCCTTTAACTTTAAAAAGTGAATAAGAGATTAAAATTTTAATTCACATAAGGCTCCCCCTTATTCATTTGAAAATTCAATTTTTCAAACCATTTCTCCCCCTTTTTGTTATATCAAAAAGATTTAAAATATTAAGTTCAAAAATAACAATAGAGGTAAAATTTGACAAAAATATGAATTTTGGTTTTAAAAATGGCTCCCCCTTACTCAAAGCATCATTGAAATGTTAGTCACACATATATGATCATCTAGTTGAATTAAATAGAAAATAAGACAAATAAACTCAAAAACAACTAGAAATTTTACCAACACTTGAATCCAAGGGAGGATGTGAAGCCTTCCTTCTTCAAGTGTTCTTTCTTGTGTGTATGGAGCTCCCCCTCAATGTTTGACTTGTTGAACATCTCCATCACACCTACAATAGACAATCAAGTAATTTTTGGTATCCAAATTGCTTTGGATCCATAAACATTAGTAGCACAAAATTTAGTCCCCTTAGGAATCCATTTTTCAATTTCATCCTTTTTAGTTGAAGTGGTTAGTCATTTTGGGACCCAAACACTTCTAAAACATTTTTCCATTCACAAATCTAGGGGCACTAGATTGTCTAACATAAAAGTTTGATTTTCCAAAATTGTTTTTCTTTTCAAGCTCTTTGGAAATCAAATCTTTTTCTTCTTGAACTTTTTGAAGCAATTTTTGTAAATCAAGACATTTTAACTCAAACTCTTCAAGTTTTGCTTCAAGTTCAAGTTTGGTTTTAGAAAGCAAATCATTTTGAATTTTTAACTTTGAAATCAATTTATTGTTTTTCAAAATGTGGCTTTTAAAATCTAAAACCAAATCATCATAGGCATCTTGTAATTCATCAAAAGTGTAAGAACATGAAGTAGATGAATTAGAAGTTACCCTTGAATCTTCTTCGATGGCCATAAGGTAAAGGTTGACTTGTTCATCGTCGGTGGAGTCCTCATCACTCCAAGTAGCCAATTGTGCCTTCTTCTTATGGCTTGAAGTGCTTGCCCTCTCCTTTCTCTTAGGTTCTCGTTCAAGCTCTCTCAAGGCTTTCTTCATGAATGGGGCACACTTCTTGAAGAGATGAACTATCTCTTCATCTTCATCCTCCTCTTCACTTGTGTAGATATGATGGCAAGTGGAGGATTTGAGAGCCATGGCACTAGCATTGATGCCAAGCCCTTTAATTTTCTTCTCTCCCAAAGCTCTAATTTCTTCCCTCTTCTTCTCATCCTCTTTGTTCTTCTTCAGGATTTGATGAGTAAGGAGTGACCCCATGAGTTCATCAAGCTTCAAGGTCTTCAAATTTTTGGCTTCGATGATGGCGGTCCTCTTTGAGTCCCAAGACTCGGGAAGTGAGTAGATGAGCTTTCGAACAAGCTTTTCTTCCGGGATGGCTTCTCCAAAACCTTTAAGACCGTTGGTGATGGTGGAGAACCTATCAAACATCTTCTCGATGTTCTCTTCCGGATCCATTTTGAAGTTCTCATACTCCAAGGTTAGGAGCCCAATCTTGGTCTCCTTGACTTCGTTTGTCCCCTCGTATGTGACTTCAAGCTTGTCCCATACCTCCTTGGCACTCTCACAAGAAGACATCTTCTCATAGATGGTTGGGCCAAATGCACAAAACAAGATGTGCAAGGCTTTACAATTAAGCTCCATCTTCTTGCGATCGTCGGCACTCCAGTCCGCTTTACTTCTTTTAGGCACGAATGGGCCATCTTCAACTACATCCCATAGCTTGTAATCTCTTGACTTGATGAAGAACTTCATCTTTGTCTTCCAATGGGCATAGTGAGTTCCGTCGAAGAAGGGCGGTTTGTCTATGGATTGCGCCATTTGAGTCGGTTGATGAAATAGTGATCGAGCTTGCCGGATCTTCTCAATAGGATGTTAATCCTCACCGATTGAGCCAAGCTCTGATACCAATTGTAGGGATGTGTGGGGCTCGATTCGATCAACCAATTATGCTCACCAAGTGGTGGAGAGGTGGATATTTGGGTGGAAGGGTTTAGGAAGCTAGAAAGAATAAAGACACAAAGATTTATAGTGGTTCGGCCTTCTAACAAGCACCTACATCCACTACCTTAGCTTCCCACTAAGGATTTCACAATCAATCCACTAATTGATTCGTCCCCTTTTCTAGGATTAGGAGGAAACCCTTACAACCGATCAAGCTTCTACCCAAGCCTTGATCAAAACCCTCTTTTACAAAGAGACAAATGAAAGCAAACTTAAACCCTCTAATAGGTGTTTGTTTGCACAATTAAGCACTCACCCAAAACCTAAAACACTTGAGCAAATTTGACAATTTTGGCTCACTAGTGTTTGTCTATACAAGAAATGACACTTTAAGCACTAAGACAATTTCTTGATCATTTGTTGATTGACAATTGAAGCATTAGTCTTCTCTTGATGCTTGGAGGTCCCTTTTATACTCCCAATTGAGTTTATAGCCGTTTAGGACCGTTGGGGTTGAAATAGAGTCGTTGGAGCCTTTAATTCCCTCCATAAATGCAGTTCTGCAGCTCCCCGTTTCGAAACGCTCGAAGCCGTTTCGGAACACCCTCAATATAGAAAGAGCCGTTGCAGTCTGTCAGGGTACCCGTTTCGGAACGCGTATCGGAACGCCCTTAGCCCGTATCGAAACGACCTGCATTTAAAAGTTAGTTGGGAAAGAGCCGTTGGGGTTTATGACCGTTGTGGTCAGTGCCACGTGGGCGTATCGAAACGGCCTAGCCTGTTTCGAAACGCTGGCCCCGTTTCGATACGAGTATCGAAACGTTTTGGCCACTGGAGGCACCTGTTTCGAAACGCCCTAAGGTGTTTCGAAACACTTGGTCAGTTTTGTGAAAATTGGCCTTTGAAAACATGAAAAACCTTTATGAAAAATTCCTTAAATATTATTTCAAGTTGTTTGGACTTTGGAAATGTTTTAAATACTTTTTAAATCAGTCCAAAACATTTTTCAATTATTATATCAAAACATTAGTTCTACATATACTATAGGAACTAAATGGGTTTTTAAAAACAAACTAGATGAGAGTGGTAACATAGTGAGAAACAAGGCTAGGCTTGTTTCTCAAGGTTACACTCAAGAAGAGGGAATTGATTTTGATGAGACCTATGAACTCGTAGCTAGGATGGAAGCAATTAGGATGCTTCTTTTATTTGCATGCTTTAATGAATTCAAGCTTTTTCAAATGGATGTCAAGAGTGCCTTTTTAAATGGCTTTATAAATGAAGAAGTGTATGTAGAACAACCACTCGGCTTTGATGATCCAAACATCCCAAATCATGTTTTTAAACTAACAAAAGCTTTATATGGTTTGAAACAAGCTCCTAGAGCTTGGTATGAAAGACTTTCAAACTTTTTAGTTGAAAAGGTTTTGAAAAAGGGAATGTGGAAACTACACTTTTTATTAAAAGAAATGGTAATGACATATTAGTAGTTCAAATTTATGTTGATGACATTATATTTGGTTCTACTAATGAGTTTTATTGTCAAGAATTTTCTAAGCTAATGCAAGGTGAATTTGAGATGAGTATGATGGGGGAGCTCTCATTCTTATTGGGACTCCAAATCAAGCAAAGGAAGGATGACATTTTCATCAATCAAGCTAAATACATCAAGGATATGCTCAAGAAGTTTGGCTTGGAGAATGTGAAACCTCAAGCCACTCCTATGAGCTCATCAATTAAGCTTGACAAGGATGAAGGAGGTAAGTGTGTTGATTCTAAGCTTTATCGTTCCATGATTGGATCTTTACTTTACCTTACCGCAAGTAGACCCGATATCATGTTTAGTGTTTGCTTGTGTGCTAGGTTTCAAGCTATTTTTATAGAATCTCACCATATAACCATTAAGAGAATCTTTAGATACCTTAGATATACACCTTGTTTAGGTCTTTGGTATCCTAGAGACTCTTCCTTTGACCTCCATGCCTTCTCCGATGCGGATTATGGGGGATGTAAAGTGGATAGAAAAAGTACCTTTGGGACATGTCAATTCCTAGGTAGTATGCCCATATCTTGGTTCTCTAAGAAACAAAATAGTGTAGCCTTATCTACCACCGAAGCAGAATACATATCGATCGAGAGTTGTTGTGCTCAAGTCCTTTGGATGAAGCAACAACCCTTATATTATGGAGTTGATGTAGGTACCATACCCCTTAAGTGTGGCAACACTAGTGCAATATGTCTCACTAAGAATCTCATCCAACATTCTACAATCAAACACATAGAAATAAGACATCATTTCATTAGGGATCATGTCTTAAAGAAAGATGTAGTTCTAGAGTATGTTGACACCTTGAACCAATTAGCGGATATCTTTACCAAACATCTAGACAAAGAGCGTTTTTGGACTCTTAGGAGGGAGTTATGTCTAACTAGCCTATCTTGACCTTTTAGAGCCCTTAAGTGCAAAAATTTGCTTGAATTTTGAATAATGATCTTGCTTATGCGATTTTGCTTCTTAATGCATCTATGCTTGTTTCTAGGGGAGTATGCATCAGTTTTAGTCTTTATATCTTTCTCATATATCATTCACATGCATTTAGGGTCGTTCAAAGTTGGATTTGGGGACATATTTTTGTCCAAAATACATTTTCTGGAAAAGGTGTTTCGAAATAGGTACATGTAACCCCCTTAACCCGGCCTAGACGGTTGACCCGAATTAAGAAAGTCACACGGGGAAAACCAAAGTCAACCCAAAAGTCAACCTTGATTAACGACCCTTTTTTTTCTTTTTAAAACTTATCTAGATGCACATTAACCCTAATTGTGATCACACAAACATCATACTCAAAGATCACAAACATCAGAGATCAAACAGGGACCCAATTGAACAAATTACAACTTTAGGGACCAAATTGTAATTTCTGATAATTAAAAGGACTTAACCCAAATTAATCTTACCAACTTGAAATTAGTCAGGTTACATGCTTCTCTGTGAAATTTCAGCTCAAAAGGACTTCCCAAACTCATACAATTGCACAAACAAGATTCAGGACCAAAATGTAAACAATTTAAAACATTTAACTGCCAATGTCAGCCCCCAACGGTCGACCGTTCCGAAACAGGTTGACCCCGTTTCGAAACACGGGCCGTTCCGCAACCAGTACCGCAACGGGGGTCTGGCAGAGACCAAACCGTTTCGAAACGGTGCATACCTTTTCGGACGCCTGGGTTCAATCAAGGCACACGTTCCGAAACGGTGCACACTGTTCCGATACGCCCTGCTCAAATATGCTCTAAATGCATTCCAAAACATGCAATTGATCATTCAAACATGCTCCAATTGTCACCAAACTTTACCAGCATGCAATTCAACATATATAGGACATGCTAGCATCAACAATTCATCAAAACAACATCATATGCAAAAAGCCCCAATTCTATAGGCATGCTTCCTACACAAGCTAGCTATTCAAGCACAAACTTCCACAACAAGCATATAATGATCCAATCCAAAAACCAGCATTCATATCATCATTCAACATACTTAGGGAGTTCATAACCTCTCCCAAAACATATACATTGGTCCCCCATTGCCAAGTTACCCAAAAGCTAAAAAGTGCTTATAAAACCTTCCATACATTGAGCTTTACTTGAACTTGATTGCTTGCCCTCCTTGCTGCCCCTCAAGGTCCACTAATGCTCTGCATTATTGAATTAAGAAAACGAAGAGAGCGTAAGCAAAAGCTTAGTGAGGAATGCTCTTAAAAACCATTCAATAATGCAATTAAAACCATTTATAAACATGCTTAAAATCAACCTTTGCACATGCTCAAAAGCATACTTTAAACAAGCAATCTCATGCTTCAACATAAACATAACATGTCATATTGGCTCAAGTGACAATTTCCATTTCTTAAAACAAGTTCATCAACTTCCCAAGGACTTTTAAACACCTTGGCCATGGACTTTTAAACACCATGAATGAGGACCACACAAGGACTTTTAACCACCTTTGTGTCCATAGCTTGAATCACCCCAAGGACTTTTAAACACCTTGGCCCAAAGGACTTTTAAACACCTTGGCCCCATGGACTTTTAAACACCATGGCCCCATGGACTTTTAAACACCATGGAAAGGATCACCTAAGGACTTTTAACCACCTTAGTGTCCGCAACAAGAACCATCCAAGGACTTTTAACCACCTTGATGTTCTTAAGTAACAAGGCTCACTCAAGGACTTTTAACCACCTTAGTGACCTTAACCTTTTTAAAACATCACTTGCCAATATACATCTTTTTCATCATTTAATCCACTGTTTTAAAGCATTAAACCAAGCTATATTCAACATGCATTCAAAAGCATCAAATCCACATTTAATCAATGTACAAAAGTAAGGAACTCCTACCTAGAGTTTCCTTCAACATATGGCTTAAAACATCAGCAAATACCATGCTAAAACATGCTTTCAAAACAGTAATTAAAACATGCAAATAATCATTTTGCATCACAACAAAATCATGGCCACCACTAGAGAGAAATTCCGAAAACTTATACTTGAGCTTAGCAAAGTTGTTTAGACTTAGACTAAGCTCCCAAAACCTTGAAACCTTGGTTTTAAAATCTGAAAACCCAACTTCACTCACCGATTTCCACTTTGCTTCAAGCCAAAGCACCAAATCAAGCTTCCGGATCAACAACTCTTGGATCCAAAGATGCCTCCCCTGTTTCAACACATCAAAGCAGAGGATTAATGCATCATCATGCATTAATTGCTTCAATGAAAGCACCTAAACTCGCTGCTCTCATTCAACCTCCATTTTCGGCCACCAAACACAACCGAAAATGCATCCAAACCACTTCTAAACAAAGCCCAGCCATAAACCAGCAAAACCACACTTCCATAAACATCATAACACATCTAAAAACAACCTATTAACATCCTTATACCTCCAGCAACATCAGATCCACAAGATCACCTCAAAAACAACCTTGAAACACAAGCTAAACTTAGGAAACTCAACCTATCCGGGATTGCATCAATCAAAACTCAATTCCTTATCAATTTAGAGTTCATTTAACATCAAAAACACATCTCAAAACACAGATTAATCAGATCTAACGAAAATCATCAAAAATCATCAAAATCTTGCATTATAAGCCAAGATCCATTTCACCACTTTAAAACCTTTAATTAAACATCAATTTAGGATTGAAAACTTAGGAATTTCAGTAAAGAACTGATAGTTTAGAGGAGAATGACGTTCTTACCTCCAAACTTGAGTTTCTCCTCTTTTTGGAATCAAAATCCTTGTTGAAACAAGTAGCAATTGAAGAGGTTTTGAAGATATGTTGATTAGGAATCAAATGAGAGTTGAAAGGAGGGATTTAGGTGAAGAAATCAGAAGCAATTCTCTGGAAATTGAGTGTTTGGATTGAGAGAAAATGAGAGAAAGAAAATTAGGAAAAGTTGGTTACAAAAATCTAAAATAGCCAAATGGCTTTCCCTCCACTTTTCATATCATTTAAAATCAGATTTTAGACTTAAAATATCTTAGAAAAATCTGGAGAAACTCCCTTTGGGTAAATAGCTCCTTAAAGATTCAAAGTTTCAACCCTTTATAAAACAGCCACCAAACTTGCGAAAATTACATTTTGGTCACTAGCCAAAATGTCACCCTTCCAAAACTCATTTTCCAAAATTGATTTCACAGTTCACTTAATTATATTAAAAGATGATTTTAGAACATTTTTCCATATTTTTAATGCAACCCGAACTAGGCTTTCCTAAATTCACCTCTTTAGATTCGAACAGTACTTTGACCGAACCGGTCAACGCCCAAAACTACTAAGCCCAAAACTGGGGCGTTACAGTACATTTGTTTCGATACGGGCTTGATCTAAGTCAATTACAGTAATGAATCGTATCAAAACAGGCTCTTCGTGTTTCGATACGGATTCGCAGTGTTGTTCCGAAACAGGGTCAACCTGTATCGAAACATGTCTCGTACCGAAATGGCTCAAAAGTGTTTCGAGACCCCCGTTCCGATACGCTAAGTGGCGTATCGATACACGTCTGCGCAGATTGCTTTAAATAGCATTAAATGAGTATCAAACTTTTTAAAACACCAACTCTGTTTTTCTCTCAAACCCTAACGAAAACCCTTATATAAACTCCTCAAATTCCTTGATTTTTCAAATCAAAACCTAAATTTTTTAGGGCTTTCAATCTACACATCAAGGCTAGAGCTTTGCAAGCAATTTGGTGCATTAATCATCCCTCGTTTATCCATTATCCTATATCAAGGTATAAACCATTTTTCTTTTATTTTAAATTTTCGTTTAATATTATTGGTTGTTTTTAATTATTTTTTGTATAAAACATGTAAGACCCCCTTCCTGGCCTGGTCGAGAACCGAGTCAGAGCGTTTTACCGATGAACAGTGCGGAGATCGGTGAAATAACTCATGTCAATGATTCTTCATGTCAATGCTTCAATAATTTCCATGACAATGATAGCAATGCTATGGACAATGAATCGATGAAATACTTACCAAAACTTACCAACATGGTTTACAATAATGATTCATGCAAATCCCTTAAAAAGAAAGGTTAGTAAATCAATAAACAATGATTCGAGATGGCACCTAGCCACTCTCGAGACTCTGACTACACTCACCTTGACAATTCGAAGCTCCTAAGGCTCTCGGATAGCGATACCCTTATCCCTAGCTTTCGATGGAGGCGATGGATTAATCTTTTCCACTTATTGAGCTAGAAAAAGTAATAAGGAGTCTGTAACACCCCAATTTTGGGCTTAGAAGTTTTAGGGTTGGTCGGACCGGTCTGAGAAACGGTTCGAATATAAAAGGAGGTTTTAGGGAAAGCCTAGTTCGGGATGCTTTAAAAATATAGAAAAATATCTAAAAATCCTCTTTTAATGTATATAAGAGAGTGGTGAAATCAATTTTACAAAATAAGGTTTGGAAGTACTACATTTTGGAATAGTGACTAAAATGCGATTTTTGAAAAGTTCAGTGGTGACTGTTTTGTAAGGATTGAAACTTTGAATCTTTAAGGAGCTAATTTACCCAAAAATGATTTCTCCAGATTTTTCCTTAATTTAGATGATTTAATTAATGTTTTGATTAATTAAAAGAAAAAGGGAAACTACCTTTTGGAATTTCATAACTACTTTTCCTAAAATTTTCTCATTTCTTTTTCTCTCAAAATTCCATCACCCAAACACTTTTCTCCAGCAACTTTTGCATTGATCTTCACTACAATTGATGAGATTTCTATCATCAATTACTTCCTAATCAATCTTGCATCAAATCCTTTTGATTTCCTCATTGGATTTTCAAGAAAATTGGCTCAAATCAAGGAGAAATCACCATTTAGAGGTAAGGTTGTTCTTCTCCTCTAAATACTAAGTTCTTTACTGAAATTCTCAAGTTATCAATCCTTAATTTAAGTTTTATAAATAGTTTTAATGTTAGAAACTTGATTTTGACTTAAAACACAAGATTTGGAAGAAATCTTGAAGAATTTCGTTGAGATTTGATTGGGCTCTGTTTGAGATGGTTCTTTAATGTATTCTGGATATTAAATGATGTTAGAAATGAGGTTTTATCAATGCAATCCCGAATAGGTTGTATTTCCTAAGTTTTTGCTTTTGAAAATGGTGGTTTTTGAGGTGATCTTGGTGATCTGTTATAGCTGGAGGTATAAGGACGAGTTTAGGTTCAATTTGGATGTTAATTGATGTTTAGAAATGGTTAGAAGTGATGGATCTTGGCTGGGTTCAGTTTTGGAAGAGTTTGGAGGTGTTTTCGATTGTGTTTGGTAGCCGAAATGTTGGTTTTGGTGAGAGCAGCGAGTTTAGGTGTGATGGCTGAAGATTTTAATGCATGATGATGCATTAATCCTCTGCTTTGATGTGTTTAAAACAGGGGAGGCATCTTCAGACACCTTTGGAGTTGATCCGGAGGCTTGATCGGCGTTTCGGCAAGCAAGCGAAACGTAATTGGTGAGTGGAGTTGGGTTTCCATCTTTGAAACAAATGTTTGAAAGTTTTGGGAGCTTAGTTTAAGTCTAAGCAACTTAACTAAGCTCAAGAGTAAGTTTTCGGAAAAACTCTCTTGGATGAGCCATGAAGTGGTTCGATGCATTTGTTATAATTTGCATGTTTAAATTCTGTTTTGAAAGCATGTTTTAGCATGGTTAATGCTGGTTTTGAAAGCCATGTGTTGAAGGATGCTCAAGGTAAGAGATCCTTGGTTTGTCATATTGTTAATATGGTTTTGATGCATAGTAATGCATGATGATAAATGGCTTTGATTAATGCTTTAAAACAGTGAATTGTTGATGGTAAATGATGTATATTGGCAAGTGATGTAATGGTTTTAAAGTACTTGAATCGGATATAGTTAGCCGGCTATAGGATTGGGTGCACCGTGAATAAAGTCGCCTTGGATGTTGAGGGGTTGTGATTGTACCGTACACTCCATCCAAGTACCCTAACGAGAGAGGTAAGATCACAACGGTGGTTAAAAGTCTGTGTGTGGATCTTGTGTTATGTGTCCCTTGCTCTCGTTAGTGGAATTATACAACTACCGATGAGTGATGTTGAGGGGTTGTGATTGTACCGTTATACTCCATCACGGGTGTTGAGGGGTTGTGATTGTACCGTTAAACTCCACCTTATGTTGTCCGGTAGTGTGTATGAAGCGTGTGGGACAACGCTTGTAATCCGCGTATCCGATTGTGTTTTTGAGTTGTGAATGGTTATGAATTATCACTTGAAATCCAATATGTTGAATTGAATATAATGAAGCATGAGATGCTTGTAAAGTATGCAAGGTTGCATGAAAAGTGATGAGAATGTGGTTTTAAGCTTTGCTTAAATGTTTTCTAAAAATGCATTATTGTGTTGGTTTATTTAGAGCATGCCTCACTAAGCTATTGTGCTTACGCTCTCTCTTTTGTACCAATAATGCATACAATTGAGGTGTTTGAGGGCAGAAAGGAAGCTAAGAGTCCAAGGGAAACTAAGCTCATGTATGGTGATGTTTTCATACACTATTAGTTATGGTATATTGGCAATGGGAACCTAAGATGTGTTTTGGGAGGTGTGTTGGACTCCCTAGTTTGTGGCATGATGCTTTGATGTTTTGGATTTGTAATTGGCCTTTTGATGTTTGATTTGGAGTTTTGTTGGTTGTTTGGTTTTGAATAATAGGAAGCATGCCTATAGATTTGTGAATTTCCATGTTTGATGCTATGAATGTGTTTTGGAGTTGCATATATGCTCCTTATATGTATGATGACTTGTGGGCATGGTTAGGAAGTCATTAGGATGTGTTTGAGTGGTTTTATGCATGAAGAACCAGCAAAATCTGTAGTTTCTGGGCAGGCCGTATCGGAACAGGCACTGGCATTTCGAAACAGGGGCCTGAAATGGCCTTGGTGTTTCGAAAGGGCTGGTGACTGTTTCGAAACGGTTTTGCCACTGGAAGGCCCTGTTTCGGAACTGGTCTTGGAACCAACCCGTGTTTCAGAACGGTCAACACCGTATCGAAACAGGTGACCGTTGGGCACTGATTTGAATGGCATTGAGGTTTGCAAGCTTTACGTTTTAGTCCCAAAAATTGTAATTGCAATTGCATGAGTTTGAGATGTCCGATTAAGGTGAAATTTGACAGGGGAAGCATGTAATATGATTAATTTAATATTGGTAACCTTAAAATCAGTTAAGACCTTCTAATTTTCAGAATTTACATTTTGGTCCCTAATATTTGTATTTTGTGCAATTAAGTCCCTTATTGAAATTTGATTGCTGTGCATTACACGTATATGTTTCTCAAGTGTTTGCTTAGGGTTAATGTGCATCTAGACAGGATTAAAAAGAAAAAAAAAGGGTCGTTAATCAAGGTTGACTTTCGGGTTGACTTTGGTTTTCCCCGTGTAATCTTCGTAGTTCGGGTCAACCGTCTAGGCCGGGATAAGGGGGTTACAGAGTCATTAGGATAAATATGCCAATATCGATGCTTAAATAGCCATTAGCTATAAACAAAGCTTATCTTTAAGCTTGAAATTGAACATTCAATAGCCAAGAGAATTGATTGCTAACTTAGGGCTTTCACTTACCCGATCGATAGCTATGATTTGATGTTCTTAAAACAAGGAAAGACTAAGCTTATGGCTCACAATAGAGAGGTGTGTGCTTGAGCTTGGTGGAGAAGATGACAATGGTGGTGCTTGCTTATTATTTTTGAACAAAAGATGGGTCTTTGTCTCGGTGAAACTTGAAACAAAGATGAGAGCTTTCCTTTTATAAAGAGCCAAAGCCTATTCATTACTCCACCTCCCACTTAGCCAATAAGAAGATTTCCTCCCACCAAGGGTTTGCTAGATCCAATGCTTGTCTCTTCAAGACAAAGAATGAAATTTGGTTTCCGTGAAGCTCAAACAAAAGATTAGATCTTTTTCAATTTCCTTTATTTATTTTAACCTCAATCATTTTCCCCACCTCCCTTGCAACCAATGAAAAGGTTTCCCTTAGCAAAAGGAAAGCTTAAAATATTACTTATCTAGTTTATATCTTATCAATACTAAAAGATGGCTACAAGTCATCCTCTTAGACTACTTCCACGTGGGGAGGGACAGTAATAAGTAGGTGAGTCATCACCTCTTCACTTCCTTTCATCTTTATCCTTCAAACATATTCGAAATAGAGGACCCGTTTCGAAACGAGTGAGACTGTATCGAAACGGTTGAGCAAAATTCCAAAAGTTAGTTATTACAATTATCCCATTTCAAAACACCCTATACCTATTTCGAAACACCTTGACTAGGTCATTTCGGTACGGGTCTGATCGTATCGAAATGCCTAACCCAAAACACTAATTTAGACATTTCAGGGAAGTCTAAACTAAAGATAAGATCTCCTAACAATATATTCTATCCTTGGATGGCAAAGATATGATATTTGAACACTTTAACATCAATATCCTGATCATCGGAATCCAATTCCGACTAGACCGGTTTTCGGGATGTTACAAAACATATACATATAGTATGAGTTTTCAAATTTTTGCAAAAAATCTTCAAAATTTGAAGAAAAAAAATATTCAAATATAAAATTATATCGTATATTTTTCAAATCTGTTTTTCGAAATCCTTTTTACCAAAAATTTATTTTATGTTTATATATGTTTTTAAACTATATTGTATAGTTTTTATATACCTTGACTATTGGATTGCCTATTGGATTGAATTTGGTTGATTTACGCATACATGTGTTGTTGTGTATTGATTTATTTCCAGATTTCAAATATGGGTTCTAGGAAGAGAGTACGAACCGATAAGGTTGGTGGAAGTTCTAACATCGATGACGATTCCTCTCGTCCCAACCTCACTCTACTCTATCAAAAGAGTCTCCAAAACAAAGACGCCCAACTTCAAGCTCTTTCAAGATCATGCAATCTGTCGTGAGCGTATTGTCTCTATACCCTTTTTGGATTTTGAACATTTTCAATTTCGCTATCTCACTTTATTGAGGCGTTAGAATTTCATGCCTTTTTTTAGCTTACCCGGTACTTTGTACCGTAACATGGTTCTTCTCTTCTATGTCAATGCTTGGTGTATCTCCAATGTCGATCATTCTCAAGTGATTGCCATCGAATCCTACCTCATGGGGAAGAAGTTTCGGGTTGATCTACAAACCTTAGTTAATTTCTTTGGATTTGAAGATGAGGGGATTTCGGATGAGAACTCTTTGGGACATACTCTCGATGGCTCCGTCACGTCCTTAATGCTCATGATCGCATCCTTCATCTCATGGTCTCGTGGTGGTTTCGTCCTTCCGGAGGAAAATTCTCCCACAATCGGCAAGTCAATGATTTCAGGATTCGTTGCTTTCGTGAGGAACATCGACCAAATCTTTATCAAATCATGTTTACCGAGATGGTGCATCTTGTTCAAAACCGCAACTCAGATCTTGTCACTTCCTTCACTTATGGCACCGCCTTGAGTTACTTGTTCTCAAAGTTGTGGATTGATTGCTCTCTTGACTTTCTGGAATCTCTCAAGGATCCCATCCACGAGCGCACACTTCTCTGTTGCAAATTTCATTTCATTGATGGAGAGTGGATTCCTGTCGAGCATCCTTCTCAAGTTGCGGCTCCCAAACCTCAACCTCAAGTTACTCCACCAAACAACGAAGCCCTCATGACTTTCCTTACCGAGCAATTCAATGGCTTGCAAACCCACGTGGACTCTGGTTTTGCCACACTTGACACTCATCTCGCTTCCATGGAGGGACGTATCCAAAGTTTTGAGAATCAACTCACTTCGGTTGAAACTCAACAAGCCTCAATGGACATGTCTTTTACCGGCTTCTATGGCTAGTGGAGACGATTTTGAAGGAGCTCCGCCAATGATAAAGATGACGATGAGCCTTAGATCTTTGCATTCCATTGCATATCATCTAGTTTAGGATTTCCCTATTTATGCACATATCTATGTTTTTGCTTTAAGACCTATGTTTTGATTTATTGTTTTAGGTATTAAGTTTGGATATTATGGAATTATTTTGCTTTGGTTTATTATGCTTAATGAAATTATGTTGCTTTAATTATGCTTTGTTTAGATCTTGTGCTATATTGCTTTATCTCATGATTATATTCCTTCATTGATTTTGATCTAACAAAAAGGGGGAGAAGGGTTAAGCTAAATTTTTTCAAAACCTAGTTTCAATTTAGGGGGAGTTTACTTAAAAATTTACTTTTCTTTTGTTATATCAAAAAGGGGAGATTGTAAAACCAATATTTGATTTTGATATAACAAATAATCTAAGGACTAAATTGCAAAGTAAATAAATTTTTAAGTACTCAAAAGACTCACATTTGACAAGTAAAATTTATACTTAAAACGTTTTGAAGTCAAAACTTAAACCCCGTAAATTTTTCTTAGTGTTTTGAAGCTAAAATACTCAAAATTGCCCAGGCGTTTCGAAACAGCCCCAAAGTGTTTCGATATATTTTTCCACTGGAAATGTCTATTTCGATACGGGCTAATCTGTTTCGAGACAAGGGTTTCGAAACAGGCTTTCTCGTTTTGATACAGCCTTCATCTGGCTTTTGTTTTTTTAAGTGTTGTTTCAAAACAGCTCATACCCGTTTCGATACAGGGGTTAAGTATTTTCAAAATCGAGCATTAAATAAACTAGCTATTACTTGTCAGAACCTAACTTTTGAAAATTGGTTAAATGTTTCGATACGCCCCTTTGTTGTTTCGAAACACCAATTTACACTTTCAAAACGTTTCGATACAGGTTATAGCTGTTTCGATACGGCCCTCTTTTTACATTTAAAGGCATTTTACAGTTTCGATATGGCCTATAGCCATTTCGATACGGGTCCCTTTTTACACACAACGGCTCTTTCTTTTTGGGGTGTCCGTTTCGATATAGGGCCTCGTGTTCCGATACGGGTAGTTGCAGAATAGCATTTATGGAGGGAAGAGAGAGCCCCAACGGCTCTATTGATGATCTCAACCACCCAAACGGCTAGAAATCAATGAGATGGTATAAAAACAAGTCTCCAAAGCTACAACAAAAACTATTGAACCTTCAAGCAACATCCAAGCAATTATTCCAAACCCTTGATCTTATAGAGTCAAATTTGTGTACCAAACTTGTAAAATTTTTCATTCTTTATTTTTATTTCAAGTTTGGGGAGTGTTTGTTTGTAATTGGGAAATTTATTAGTCTTGTGAGAGATAAATTTCTGATTGCTTGTCCTTCTTTGTAATTGTGAGTGAATTTGATTAAGCTTTGGGTAGAAAGCTTAAGCGGTTTGTAAGGTTGCCTCCTAATCTGAGAAAAGGGGAAGAATCAATAGTGGATTGGTTGAAAATCCTTAGTGGGAACTAACGTAGTGGATGTAGAGCTTGTTAGAAGCTTGAATCACTCTAAATTCCCTTGTCTCTATTTTTCATTTGCTCCTTTACTCCCTTTAAATTTTTAATTGTCAATTCACCCCCCCCTCTTGGCCATTTGCAATTGTGTGATCAACTCAACAAGATCAGCATGGAATAGGAAGAGTCACCTCCTAGTGGACGGAAAGGGTGTCTACATTCACTCAATATCTACATTCATCCCCCTTTCTTTTCATATGAAAGCAAGACAAGTCTGCCCAAGAGTCCTTCATCCCTTGGACGAAATTAAGGACATATTCAGCTTCAAATTGTCTAGATTCATTCCCAAATGACCTATGATATTTGGCCAGCTTTGAAAGATGAAAAGGCTAAGCATTTAAGTGCATTTTATTTCTAAATTGATGAATGTTTCTTCTTTGTATGACTTTTCATATGCAACCTATAAATACTATAAATAGGCACCTTAGGATCATTTGTACATACCTGATGATTTATATTAAAACTCTTTGAAAGGTTTCTTTCAATCTTGTTCTTTTGAAGAACTCTATCGGCTTCAAGTTAGTCTTGTGGTCTTTATCCATTCATTTGTTTATAGTGTTGGTTCCTAGCTCTTCTATAGCTAGTGGGTCACGTTCCACCCTCTATCACTTCAATTCCATCACTTTATATTGTTGGTTCCTAGCTCGTTATAGCTTGGGGGTCATAGTCCGTCAACCTTGGATTTGAACATTATAAGGTTCGGGTCTTCACTTTCATATAGTGTTGGTTCTTTCTTTGTTTCGAAATCAAACTTTTTTTTTCACCACCACCACTCTCTTTCATATCCATATTTCCTTATACCATAATTTTCAACACTATCCTTTATTATTATAAACTCAGTTTCCTTGGCAACTAATTTGCCACAGCAACTTCATATCCATCTTGCCACGGAAACCAACTTGCCACGACAATCCACTTGCCACGGAAAACGTCATTCAAGCTCTTACTCGAATCACGACCGGGCAACAACATATATAATTCGGAATTCTCAACCAGGACCATATCACAAATGGTTGTTCTTCCTTAAATTAAAGTTCTCCGCGTATTTGTGCGTTAAGTGCAGCCTCCTCTTAATTGTTGCCCTTGATGTCTTTATGTAGAAGTGGCTCTCATAGAGTTTTAAAAACCCTAAAGTGTAAGTAATCTTTTAATGGGGATCTTACTTTTCTACGTCATTAAAGACTCAATAAAAGAATATATCTTGTCACATGCTTTTAATAATGTGTCATGTGATCCAGCAAAGAGAATATTTGCTTTCCATGTCATTAATGGCTCAATAAAGAAGAGGGGACCACGCATTAAATCACATTAAAGGATCCAAGATTTAACTCCAGCATCACATCGAATGTTGTAGCATCCAGTTCAGCATGAGAGAATTATGCTCCAATGTTCCAATACTCCACTACTTTGTTACCTCCTGCGCAAGCAACACTAAAAATCGCTACATTTCCCATTAATAGTATCAATATACATAAACATTAAGCTCAAGCACCATAACTCCATAACTATATGCAAACTACTCTTAAATGCAACTAAATGAGCCTAAACACATGCAAAAACCTAAGTAAAAAGGGTACGCAAAATAGGGTATCTATACACTCATCATGTATCGATACTGAGGCTTGAGTATTGATACCACTGGACTTGTAATGTCCTACTTAGCTTGTTTTTCACCCAATTGGTACCTCGAGCATGCCTTAATAAAAAATACACATATACACCACCAAACCAAGGATTGAAACAAGTCAAAAGCCTTTGCAAGCAATAACAACTAGAGGTAAATTGCATCATATCACAATACTAGAGGCATGCTTCCTAAATTCATACAACTCAACATTCAAAAAGATATTCAAGGCACAATTCAACATCGACATCGCATCAATAGTCTATTAGTATCATTTTAAACAAGCTTGAACCACAAAAACATAAGCATAAGCATTCCCATCCTATATGCATAACTATGAAAACCTCCAAGCATCAAACACATATAAGCAAGTCATCA
Source organism: Hibiscus tridactylites (assembly GCA_958450335.1). Taxonomy (NCBI): domain Eukaryota; kingdom Viridiplantae; phylum Streptophyta; class Magnoliopsida; order Malvales; family Malvaceae; genus Hibiscus; species Hibiscus tridactylites. The sequence goes on along the minus strand of OY288267.1, from coordinate 55,927,784 downwards.
TCAATCATGCTTCAAACCATCAACATACTACTAGTCCATCAAACCACAAAATATAAACCTTCACAACATAATAAAATCCAGGTTACAAACCCCCCTCCCCAAAACATGGTAACATATTGCCTTATTAACCGAATTAAACTAGGTTTTTCATACTCAAACGATTGCCTCGTTCTTGGACCTTCCTTGTCGAGAGAATGATACCCCTCAACTTTATTGCTCTACATCAATGGGAAAAAGAGAGCGTAAGCACACAATGCTTAGCGAGGTTGCTCTTAATTAAAACATTGATGCATTTCAAAACTCTTTTGAAAACCACATAGCATTTGATATGAAAGCATGCTTAACCAAACCAAAGCATCCTCTCATTTGTTTCCAAAATATGTCATGCATAACAACCATATGCCTCAAAACCCTTTTCATATATCTCATATATTGGCAAGTATTGTGACCCCGGATAGACTTACCTCTATCCTTTCATTCAAAAACAGAATGTTACTTTTAACCTCATCGGATACACAGATTTCCCCGATGGACTTACCTCCACCTAATCTCACTTTATCCCGAAATAGGCTTACCTCTACCCGCCGTGATTAGTGGCAAATGCACCCAGCCCCAATGGGGTGCATCCGCGTCCCCAGTTTAAATTTTTTAAAAATGAGTTTAATTTAGTGTTATTTTTTAAAAAAAATAATTTTGTTTAGTTTGTAAAGGAAAATTTTATTTTTGCATACCCATTTGAGAAAAAAAATATTTTAGACCCCCGTTCTTGAATTTCTAGATCCACCACTGGTCGTGATAGACTTACCTCTACCACACAACAATAGCCTTACCCTTATTGTAAGAAACCGAAGAATACCATCAGCCTGAGAAGCCATACCGCTATAACCCAAGAGCCACAGAGCGATCAACTTTATATTATAGTGCACTTTAAACCCTATGGCATGCCAACTATATCTGATACTTTCTCATTTACGTCACATAGGCAATATATTATTTTCAAATACATTTACTTACCGCTTTTGAATGCATTACTCAAAAATATTTCATGCAAAACCACATTGCCAAGTGCAATAACACATTCTCTTTTAGGAACAAATCTCAATGCTCATAGGCATCTATATACTTTGATAAACATTGCATATTAATCCAAAAATATGCATTATAGTAAGTAAATCAAACCATGTTTAAAAACCAAAACATGAAATCCACAAGCTCATATCTCATCAATACTTAGGCGAAATAAGGGAAACTTACACTTGAGCTTAGTTAAGCTTTTTAGGCTATAAATAAACCTCCATGATCCACCTATCAAACCTTTAAAGAGCTTTAACGCGTTTATACACTCACTAATACACTTCGCTTTGCTCGCCAACGCGAATTGAGCCACCGAAAAGCGATGTACGCCACTAGGCAACCTTGCCTTGATCACCCCATGTTTTAACAACATAAAACCAAAGGGAAAATGCATCATTATGCATTCTACTCACTGGCAAACATCAATCCTATGCGTCCTTAACAATAACCTTCCGAAAATAGCTGAAACTACCACAAACAACATCAATTTTCATTCACCCAACACCTACCACAACATTAGGATTCTAACATTCAATCCTCGTTAAAATACAACCACAAAACTTCTTAAACACCCTTATACCTCCAGCAACTCAAGAAAACCTATAACAACCCTAAAAACCACTAAAAACTCACCTAAAAATTAACCAATCAAATAATTTCGGGATTTATTTCAATACTCTCATTTCACATTAAGATTACCTTATTAAAATATGAGACTACCCAATAAAAATCTCCAAGTTTCATCAGCTTAAACAAATCTTTAAGCAAATCATCAAAATCTCCATTAATCAACCAATTCTTGAAATCCATTGCAAAACAAAGTAAAATCAATCCAATATCAGCCAACTACTAGGGAATATCAATAAAGAATCTTAGTTTTAAGAGAGGAAAAGAAATTCACCTTTGAAGAAGCTCCCACCAAAATTGACGAAAGTATTTCCTTGAAATCAAACTTATAAAATGGATGAAATCTTTGAGAAATTATTGTGAGGTTTTATTAAAAATCAAAAGTAGAATCAAATGATAATTTTCCATTGAAAATCAGCAAAGAATTCTGGAGAATCGTGTTTAGAAATTGAAATGGAAAATGAGAGAAAATAAGGAGAGAAAATAAGAGAAAATTAGAAAGAATAGGAAAATAATTTAGAAACCAATTAACCATCAATTCCTTACTCATTTAAGGTGGTGATTTTTTTATTAAAAACATTAAAAATAACAGCTCTCTAAGGATTCTTAGTATTGGCTCATTTACAAAATAGTCACTAAACTAGTTTTGCAAAGTGATTGGTGTGAAAACGCACACTTTTTAGTGCAAGCTACACTATCGATGCAAGAATAGAAACAAGGTAATCTTGTTTGAATATCGATCTCACGTGGATGGTGTATTATGTTTATACTTATGTAACTACAATACAGTGCTGTGAAAGTAGTAGTTGACTAGATGTGGGTGCAATGGTGGTTGCAATAGTTGTAACCCCTAAACCCGGCCCAGAAGAAATGGGCCAAATCTAGAAAGTTAGGTTTGAAAACTTTCCCCTCAAGTTATAAATCTTAGGTTTAAAAATAATTTAAAATACATAGTTGAATTAATTAATAATAATTAACGTAAAATTTCTCAAATATTCATGAAACTCGATCATTAAAACATGTACTAAATATTTCATAATACATCTGTAATAAATTCAAAATTCATGCAAAAATATAATCCCAAAATATAAGTCCCAATGTCCGAAATTACAAAATATTCTAAAATATGCTAAACAATAGCTTGAAATAATCAAAGAGAGTTCATACTGAATTATAAAAATATCTGAGTAAAATGTGAGATGCTCCAAGTACCGAGTTGCCTAATAAGTCTGAATATCTGAAAGTAAAAACTAAAGGGTGTAAGCTAAAGAGCTTAGTGTGTCCTTTTGTATAAACAAAACATAAAATCAAAAAAGTATTTCATTTTCTGACAAATTCATTTCCGAAAACAGAGTGTATCTGATAATTCAAAATCATAAATGTTATGATGTCCGATGCATGACTCAATGTCCGATATCATACAGAGTGGAGGTTTCCCTCGCCAGAGTGGAGATTTCTCTCACTTTTTCTGAACACAATTCTGAACAAATGACACATGATATGATTTGTAAAATCATAAATCTGAACTCTTACGAGTATCATATTTTCCGAAAATCAGATGCTTGACTTAAAACACATTTCATTATGCTATGCATGATGTTTCAAATAGTCTCAAACCATAATTAATTAGATAATAAATCAAGCAAGAATAAAACATTTACTGAAAACACCCCAAGAAACACACCTTAGCCACGGAAGCTCTAATCTTGAGAAGGACGAACCTCACGCTCGGATCACACTGAATTGGGACCTACGAGATATGAATTTTATATTAACATTTATTTCTATCACTAAGCCACCGACTAAAACACTAAAAATCGAACTAAGATATACTCACGTGAAGATCTCGAAGAACGTGTACGATCGGTCTGAACAACTAGAGTAACCCAACGGTCTCAAGGTCGGCACCTGAACACGAGAATATTTCGAATTAGATTCTAAAATCCATAACTTATTGGATTCCAATAACAATACTTAAAATGTGCAAAACGGAGTTTTCAGAATCTAATTTGACAAAACGGGCAGAAAATTCAGACTCAAGACGTCGAGAAAGGTTAAGGTGAACATTTACTGAAAAAGTCAACTCTTGGTCAACTCTGGTCAATGTCAAAGTCAACTGTCCAATTCGGTCAAATGTCAATGTTGACTAGACTGGTCAAAGTCAACTTGGTCAAACTGATATTGGTCAAAGGGTCAAATCTGGTCAACAAGTCAAGCTTAGTCAAACATATCGAAGGTCCAAGGTCAAAACCTGTCAAAGGTTAAACTTGTCAAATGTTCAAGGTCAAGGTCAAAACCGGTTCGGTTGCACAACTCGGTTCATATCACTGGTCCAGTTTACTTAGTAATTCAGTTCATTGGGCTTATAGATCTGGTTGGTCAACTCAACTTAATGGGTCACACTGATGGGCTCGGTTCAATATTTGTTGTTTCACACTTGATCTCGCCAAAATAGGCTTTCACTTTGGTTACAGATTGCTTACACACACACACACACACACACACACACAAAACTCATTGGTTTCAATACTAACGGTTAAACACATTTGGACTCCCAAATGGGCTCATCCAAAAACACACAGTCCAACCTTTTACCCATTCACATCATATCTAAAATTAGGGTTTTTCACTAACACTCAAGATGGTAGTGGTAGAGGTGATTACTATGGTGGCGGCGGCGAACACAAAATGACTGCAGCGGTGTACACAAAACAGCGATGACAAATGCCGAAAACTCAATAACGCGGCGGTGACGCAAGGATGACAACAACATCACGGTTTGACTGAAACAAAAACGCAAGGATAACGAAATGGTTATCAAGAGACGAAAACACATTGGCAAGGTTTATTCACATTCGCTCTTACCCACTGTCTAATCCAAACACCAAAATATAAAGAAAATAAGGGTACTCTGCTTACCAACACTTGAACCGACGGAAAAGAGATGATGAGGACAGCGATGCAAGGGAGAATCAAACGGTTTCTCATCGTTCCCTCACAAACGACAGCCGGCAAGAACAATCCAAAGGTTGGGGTTTGTTCGCGATGAGATGTTGGTCACGATAGTGGTGCCCGGTTGTGAAACGGATGACGACTTGTCACGATCGGAGCTTTGTCGGAAAAATGGACGAGGGGTGGTGAGTTGTTTCAAAATGAGAGAGGGAGATGGGTGCGACTGTTAATGTAAAATGAAACTGAAAAAGGTTTTTTGAGTGATATAATGGGTATAAATACCCTAGTTAAAGGGCAAATTACACATAAGGTCACTGAGTAATTTAGGGTTTGCAGAACAACAACATGATTTTACCAACATTACAAAACGACCACCAAAATTTCTGAACTGAGCCACAAAATTCTAATTTTACTCCGTTTAGTCCTCACACTCAATTACGGTTTTGAATATAAATTCTCAAATTCTAGGGTTACCGAATTAGGGATTTCAAATTTTGAAATTTTCTAAATTGGGGAAAATTTGGGGTATTACAATAGTAATATAAAAAGAAGAGTATATGATTTGGTGTGGTGGCAATAAAAAAGAGTAATAAAAGATAGAGAATAATGAGAATAAGCATGGATCTCCTTGGCTCAGCTCGGTAGAAAGATCCAGGGCACTTCGAGGACTAAAGATTGGTTTAATCAGCGATGTAGTGGCCGCTTCAGTATTAGCTTCCATTTAACCTTCAACTATTGACTTAGGTATGAAGGTCGGCTTCAACTTTCATTGTAAGTCGAGTCTAAGGCCCCTTGAACGAGTCGACCAACTTTCGTTGCAAGAACTCGTTGATCTGACTCGCCACTGTATCCGTCGATGTCAGTGGCTTGTTTTAACACTCTCATGCAAAACATAAATCAAATCCAACAATTAAAGCTTAAGAAAAAACTAACACTAAAATATATTAAACTAAGAAAATAGTTTAAATAAGTTCAACAAGCTCCAGAAAATTAACCATAAACAATACGAGTACGAATACAAGTAAATCTCCAAAAAATCATAATAATAAAGAGAAATTTATGAAGAGAACAAGATAATTCATCTAATCAGCACTTGACTCCTCATCTCTTTGGATAAATCTGCCTTACTTCACCTCGGATCTTCAAAAAATAGCTTAGACTGCCATGAAAGGAGGATAAAAGCTTCGGAGGTTGAAGATGATGTGAAAGTAGGAATATCGTGACTTTCTCTTTCCTCCAAAATTGTCCTTATATAGGCCATATGAGGAAGGACACCTGTCTTGCATATTATTTGCATGCTCAACATCGTACAAATTTGTTGCAACAGAAAGGACAACTGACATATTCGTTCTTATCTTGAAGCAGACTAGACATTTGACAGATGTAATGTCGAACTGGCTGCAGTGGTGATAACAACCTCTGCAAGGACATTAGCATTGCAACGACAAAAATAGGCAGAAATATACAAAATTTGAGCCACGGGAACTAAGTTAGAAAATATGCAGAATTAGACATGAAAATGCAGAAATGGACGCAATGGATGTCAATGTGGGGACAAAAAAGCCTATAAACTACGGTAAAACCATGCTCTTCAAAGAGCTATCACAAAGTTTATATTTCAGTCACTAAATCACAAGTCCATTTAATTAGATTAAATTGGCCTTTAATTAAAACCTGAAAGTGTTTGATATAATGATTAACACCTTTTAAAAAATTAAAGCCTTTGTCAATTAGTAAAAATTCCCATTTTTACATTTTAATTTCTCTTTAAACATATTCATTAATCCAGTTAACTGGTCCGAACCGAACCCGATCAAACCCCTAAACCTTCAAACCCTATTTTCGGGGTGTTACAGTTACCTTTGATGAAATCACTTTTAAGCTAGGATTATACAACATCTACTCTCAGCTTGAGAAGAACTGTAAGTTATAAGATATGTACTAGTTTATTTTAAATATAGACTTATCTTGTGTATACTAGTATTTTAGTTTAAAATTAACTCTTATCTTCTATGTAGATAAAGATTCAGGCTAAAGTAGTTTAGCTGAATTAAGACTCTTTGTAACTAAGTCTTGTATAAAGTATAGTAACATGTACCCTCTCTTTAATATAAAAAATATATAGAATTTATTTAATTCTCTTCACAAAAATATTCATTCTCTACAACTGCCCATGGAGGTACACCTCACTCTTGTAGTGGTGCTAAAAGGGTTGGAGGTAGAGGTGTTGCTCATGCTGGCGATAGCGGTAAAGGTGCTGGTGGTGGCGGTGCCCATCCTTGTAAGCATGCAACTAATTCATTTTGAAATCTTTTTTTTCTAGGAGTCATGTGTAGCTGCTCAAATTTCGCACATGTTATTACTCATATTGTTGATTAAGTCATTGAAAGTAAATTAATGATTAAAATCAATTCAATAAACAATTTAAAGGTTATTTTAATAAATCAATATTATGAAAAAATACATTAATTTAATTCTACTTAATCGAATTACAATATCAACCAACAAAAACATAATCATTGAGGATCAAATCAGTAATAAAACATAACATACAAGAATTGAATTGAACTATCTTCAGAATATGAGGACCCCGACTTATGTTCAAAAATCTTTTCATAAAACCTGCATACACTATACGATAAAGCATATTTCACGTGGGTTTTCGTTTTCAATTCAAATCTCACTTTTTTTAATCAATTATTCTCAAGACCAGTATATCACTAATCAAGTTCAATAAAACTCTTAAGTAGAATCAAACACAAAAAAATGAGGAAGAAAAAGAATATGATCAATCTCTAGAAGAAACACTAACATATCAAACTTTAAGTAATGAAAGATTAAAACAATAATCATACAATATATTGGAGCACTAACCCTAATTTAAGAATGATTAATCAATAATTATATCAATATATATAAATAAGTAAAATTTACCAGAAATTTCGAGATAAGTTAAATATATAGTGGGTTTAATCACCAATATCAAAATGATATCATTTTTTAGAACCACCAACAAAAATCACGATAATAGAACGAAATTGTGTTTGTAACATATTATAAACTTTGAAAAAAAATAAAGATGGACATAACATAATAGAATAAGAGCTTTTTATTTCATATCAAATAAGTTTGTACATAACCACTATTTATAGGGCTTTAATCATGACCAATAGTTACAAAAATATGAAAGAATATTTTGTATCTCTAATGCTTACAAGAAGATGAAAGACTATCTTTAATCACCCATGGTTGTGGACATCCACATTATGATGACATTCATAACATAAATAAAATAATTAAAAGTCACAATATCTTTAGTTAAAAAATGTTGCAAGATCTTTAATTAAAGATATGTCTATTAAAATTTTGGTATAGTATCAAGAAAATGCTTGAAACATTTTATTGAATAGTCACTTTAGCTCATATTTTTTAAAGTAATTTAACCCTTAATATTTTATTTTAGGTCAAAATGACTCATTTACAGATGAAAAATGTTAGTCAATTGGCGGTAAATAGTTCAAAATGATGCGGCAAACCTACATGACAATGCACGCTAACATGACAGAGTCATATAAACTTAGGTGTTGACATGAAAGAATGTCACATCAGTCAATAAATAATTTTATAAAATTATATAAATTATAAAATTATTTTTTTGTGGTGTATCATTCTGTCAAGTCATTTCAAGCAGTTTACCGTTAGTTGACTAACAGTTTTCATCCGCAGATGAGCCATTTAGACCCAAAATGAAATATTGATGACTAATTGCTTAAAAAAAAGAACATGGGTCAAAGTGACTATTCGGTCAAACGTTATGGACATTTCTTGAATTTATGACTAAAATTTTAATATAAATATTTATTACACCATCCATAAATCTTTAGTAATTAAATTTAAAAAATAGATATTTTACATTTTATTTGTCCACTCATATCACAAGATGTGTTAGAATCTTTTATATATATATATATATGGAATAGGATCCATTTACACTGAATGTAAAACTAAGAGTTTTACACGTTTTCAGTCATCCGTTTTACTCATCCTAAAACGTGTAAAAGTTAAAATCTTTTACACAGAGCCGGCTGTGAGGGGGAGCACCATGAGCGACCGCTCAGGGCCCCCAACCAGCCTAGGGCCCCCTAAATTTTAATTTTTTTATATTTTTAATTAATTAAATAATTAATTTAATGGTAAAAAATTAATTTTCTTTCCTAGATAAAAAAATTAATTAATCTAACAATGAAAATAATGTGTTCGATAAAAATTTAATCATATTTTCATGATTTATTAAAGAAAGGCTTAACTACAAAATAAGTGTACACACTATATTCTTTTTTATTTTTAGACACTAAAATGTTTTTGGGTCAAAATAAGTGTCTAAAGTTTACTCTGTGGCCATTTCTAGATAACGTCCGTTAAAAAATTAAAAACAAGTGCTCAAATTATGCCGCATTTTGTTTTAGGTGTCTATTTTTTAAAAAATTAGTGCCCAAATTATGTCGCTTTTTTGTTTTAGTTGTCTAAAGTTTTATTTTTTATATAAAAAATAATGATCGATACCTCAAAATGATAACGAAATAAACTTTAGGCACTTAAAGCAAAAAAAAACGTGTATAGTTTGGACACTTATTTTGTAGTTAAGACTTAAAATATATATATATATATATATATTAGTGTTATATGTTTATATTTTTTTAACCTATTAATACCTGACACACAAGTACTCGAACACGAATTTTTTAAGACTAACTATTAGAAGATATTATGTATAAGTTAGTTAAGGGTTAGTTGGCAAGATTCAAGATTAGTTATATTTGTTATATAAGATAGTTAGCTTATATTATAATATTATATATATGTAAACAAACAGATATACAAAATAATAATAAAGTTTACCTTTTCATTTTACACGTTTACATTCTCTCTCCTCCTCCCAAATCCTCTCGATTCCCTTTTCTTTCTGTTAACCCTAAATTCCCAAATTCCAAATTCTTCAATCCTTGTTCAGTTTACCGATTCGTAATATGGTATCAGTTGATTCCGCTTCGTATTCTCCGTCATCGGACAGCCGTTCTGTTAGCACCGATGATCCGTCCAGCGAATTCTACATTCATCCGAATGAGAATCCCACTCTCGTCTTAACCTCTTCGTTGCTTACTGGCAGCAATTATCATGGATGGGCAAGGTCCATGAAGATGTCTCTCATCTCGAAGAACAAGCTTTCGTTCGTGGATGGTTCGATTAAAGAGCCAGGGAAGGATGCAGACAACTATCGGGCGTGGGTCAAGTGCAATAATCTTGTTTTGTCTTGGCTTCAGCGCGCCCTCAGTCCTGAAATTGCCCAGAGTGTCATCTGGATTGACAACGCCTCTGAGCTTTGGGTCAATTTGTTCGACAGATTTAATCAAGGTGATGTTGTTCGAATCTCTGACCTTTTGCAAGAATTTTATTCCCTTCAACAGGGTAGTATGTCTGTTACTACCTACCATACGCAGTTAAAAGTTTTGTGGGATGAAATATCTAATTTGCGTCCGTTAGGTCTTTGTGATTGTAATGCTGTGAAGTATAGAAAACAGGATTTTATCCTAAGGTTCTTGCGTGGTCTGAATGAGTCTTTTTCGGTTCAGAAATCTCAAATATTGATGATGAAACCCATGCCTACTATAAATCAAATCTTTGCTTTTATTATTCAGCATGAAAGAACCCTAGGATCTGTTATTCCTCTCTGTGATTCAAATGTTCTTATGGCTGGTCGTTTTAGTGGTTCAGCTTCTGGGAAAAATGCTTCTTATAGGGTGGATAATAATGGGAGAAAACCACCATCTAATTTCAATAAGAAACCTGTCTGTTCTCATTGTGGGATAGTTGGCTATACGGTAGATAAGTGTTATAGGAAACATGGGTTTCCCCCTGGCTATAAAACTAGGAATCAATCTAGTAAGGTCAACCAAGTCCATTCTGAGTCTTTGCCTAGTGCTGATTATCAGTTCTTGGGTTTTACCAAAGAACAATATGATGGTCTTGTGAATTTGCTTCAAGAAAGAGCCTCTGGTTCTACTTCTTTACACTCCAGTGTTGAGTCTCAACAACCATCTCAAGTGAATGCCTTGACTTCTGTTTTTCATCATGATTCTGTAACTGTCTCTGAGGGTTCAGGTATAATTCTTTCTTCCTTTTCTGATGTTAATTCTAATGTTGTTAGTAATGGTTCTGTCATTTCTTGGATTGTGGACTCTGGAGCCACAGATCATATCATTAACAATATTAGTTTTTTCAAGAGTTATGAAACTGTTAGTAATAAGTTTGTTAGGCTCCCTAACAATGAAATTGTAAAAGTTTCTCATGTTGGGACAGTAGAATTGAATGATTCTTTAATTTTGCATAATGTGTTTCACATTCCTAATTTTCATTTCAATCTTATCTCTGTTTCTCAACTTGTACAAGGAAACTTATATTCTTTGGTTTTTTCTTTTGATGCTTGTTTTATACAGGATGTCAAGAGCTGGAGGACGATTGGTATAGCTAAGCAGTCTCATGGTTTATATCAGCTTGATATGTCAGTGTGTTCTTCTTTAAATTCTGTTACTTGTGTTGTTTCTTTAGAGCTTTGGCATGCTAGATTAGGTCATCCCTCTTCTCAGAGGATGAAATTTTTTGCTGCTTTAGACAGTACCATTCCTTCAGGATCTTTGTATGACTGTGAGGTTTGTCATCTAGCAAAACAAAAGAGATTGCCTTTTCCCCTTAGTACTACTTCTGTTGACAATGTTTTTGATCTTGTTCACATGGACATTTGGGGTCCATTTCCTGTTAAAAGTCTATATGATCATTCTTATTTTTTGTCTGTTATTGATGATAAAAGTAGATATCTTTGGGTTTTTCCTATGAAAGACAAAAGTGAAGTAAGAAATCTTATTGTACATTTTTATACCCTTGTTGAAGTTCAGTTTGGTAAAGGAATTAAAATTTTAAGAATTGATAATGGAAAGGAGTTTGAAATGAATCAGTTTTTTAAAGATAAAGGAATTTTACATCAAACTTCATGTACTTATACACCTCAACAAAACAGTACTGTGGAAAGGAAACACCAACACATTTTAGCTGTTGCTGGAGCTTTAAGGTTTCATGCTGGTTTGCCTCTTAGTTTTTGGATTGATTGTATACTGCATGTTGTTTATTTGATAAATCTTACACCAACACCTGTTTTGAGTAATAGAACTCCTCATGAAATGTTATATAATTCTAAGCCTGATATTTCAAATCTAAGAGTGTTTGGTTGTTTAGGTTTTGCATCAGTTTTACCAAAACCAAAGACTAAGTTACATCCGAGATCCATTAAATGTATTTTCATTGGCTATCCTAGAAACATTAAAGGTTTTAAAATGTATGATTTGGAAAGTAAAGCTGTTTTTATATCTAGGGATGTTGTGTTTTCAGAATCTGTTTTTCCTTTTATTAAAACTTCAAAAGTCAATAATGACATTATTTTTCCAATCTATGACAATGATGTTTTTCTTGAAGAAATTCAAAAAGATTCTGATAAAACTAATTCTGAAATAATTAAAACAACAACATCTTTAGCTCTTGAGTGTAATAATTCTGAACCTGTACAAGTTCAAGCTACAAATCCTAATCAATCTTCAAAGTCTATTTCAAATGATAACCCTTGTCACACTTCAGCACATCCTATCAGTGTTGATTTGCCACAGTCTTCAGTTATTTCTTCAAGGCCTTCAAGGAACAGACAGATGCCACAAAGATTCAAGGACTATAATGTTGATCTTCCTCAAGTAAGATCTACACCTCACTCTATTAGTCAAGTTATTTCTTATCATAATATCTCTTCTGCTCATGATTCTTATATTAATAGTGATGTTATCCTATCTGAACCTAAAACTTACAATCAAGCCATTAAACATGCTTGTTGGACTAAGGCTATGGAAGAAGAGATTAGAGCTTTAGAATTGAATGAAACATGGGAGCTAGTCCCACTTCCTCCTGGTAAAAGTACAATTGGTTGTAAATGGGTCTTTAAAACAAAGTTAAAGTCAGATGGCACATTAGAAAGATATAAGGCAAGATTAGTAGCTAAGGGTTACACACAGCAGTCTGGAATTGATTTTTTAGAGACTTTTAGTCCTGTAGCAAAGATTAATACAATTAGGGCTCTTATGGCTGTTTCAGCAGCTAAAAATTGGAATTTACATCAGTTAGACATGAATAATGCCTTTTTACATGGTTTTTTACAAGAGGAAGTTTATATGGATTTGCCACAAGGTTTTCAAACTTCTAATCCTAATCTGGTTTGTAAACTAAAAAAGAGTTTGTATGGGCTGAAGCAGGCTAGTAGAAAATGGAATGAGAGGTTAACTTCTACTCTTTTATCTCTTAATTTTAAGCAAGCTTCATCTGATACTTCTTTATTTGTTAAAGGCACTGGTCCTACTTTTATTGCTCTAGCTGTGTATGTTGATGATATTATAGTTGCAAGCCCTAGTTTAAGTGAAATCTCTGCTATTAAAAACGTTTTGCATGATACTTTTAAGATAAAGGATCTGGGAAACTTAAAGTTCTTTCTTGGATTAGAAGTTGCTAGATCTGCTGCAGGGATTAATCTATGTCAGCGTAAATACACTTTAGATCTTCTTCAAGACACAGGTTTTTTAGGGTCCAAACCTGCTAAAACCCCTATTGTTAAAACTGTTAAGTTGAGTAAAACTGAGGGTAATCCTCTTGTTGACATTACTGAATATAGGAGGTTAATTGGGAGATTAGTGTATTTAACTAACACTAGACCTGATATTGCATACCCTGTTCAACAGTTGTCACAATTTTTAGCATGCCCTACTGATATTCACTTGACAGCAGCTCATAGAGTTCTTAGGTATCTTAAGGGCAGTCCAGGTCAAGGTCTTTTCTTTCCAGCATCCAATAAGCTTAGTCTAAGTGCTTTTTCAGACTCTGACTGGGCTTCTTGTCCAGATTCTAGGCGATCTATAACTGGTTTTTGTGTTTTCTTAGGGGATGCATTGATTTCTTGGAAATCAAAGAAACAGCAAACTGTTTCCAGATCATCCACTGAGGCTGAATATAGAGCTTTAGCTGCTATTACTTGTGAACTACAGTGGTTTAACTATCTGTTTTCTGATTTGCAGATTGATATTCCTTCTGTTAATTTGTATTGTGATAATCATTCTGCCATCCGTCTTGCTGAAAATCCGGTGCAACATGAACGGACAAAGCACATCGAAATTGATTGCCATTTAATTAGGGAGAAAATTCAGAAAGGCATCATCAAGCTTCTGCCGGTCTCTTCACACCAACAACTGGCAGATTGCTTCACAAAAGCTCTACCAACTACAGATTTTCTCAAGTCTATTAGCAAGTTGGGCATACAAAATTTGTATGCTCCACCTTGAGGGGGGCTATTAGAAGATATTATGTATAAGTTAGTTAAGGGTTAGTTGGCAAGATTCAAGATTAGTTATATTTGTTATATAAGATAGTTAGCTTATATTATAATATTATATATATGTAAACAAACAGATATACAAAATAATAATAAAGTTTACCTTTTCATTTTACACGTTTACATTCTCTCTCCTCCTCCCAAATCCTCTCGATTCCCTTTTCTTTCTGTTAACCCTAAATTCCCAAATTCCAAATTCTTCAATCCTTGTTCAGTTTACCGATTCGTAATACTAACATCATTATCCTTTCCACTTAAACTCCTCGTTAAATTCAGACGTGACAGAGTCTCAAAATTTTAAAACGTCTTAAAATAAATAAAAACTTTGTCAATTTTATTTTAAACCAATAATGTCATTCCGCACATTATGAAATTTCTGGACCATTGGAATATGAATCAAAGTTGAGTGGGGGAATTAATGGATCAAATACCTATTGGTATGTTCACAAAAGTTGTTGCGCTCCACCAAACATGTACCTCCACACACTTCTACTGTTTCCGAGTCCAACCTTATGCTATAGATGCTACTTCTGATGGATAGTTTAACTTTTTTACATAAACATTTGATTGATTGATTGAATAAATCAAATTATATTTTACAAAAATTCAATACAAATGCAATATTTTCTATCCAAAATTTTCTATACACAATAATAAAATTCAAACTTTAATATTATTTACAGGTTGTACATTTTAGCCTACTAAATCAACTAATTATTAGTTAATTAATTTTTTGTTAAATAAATAAACAAAAGCCACAATTTTAATGTGTGGCAAAGAAAAGTCAAGGCCCAAAGGCAATATTACATTCGTGCAGCAGCCAGCTTACTTCTCCAGCCACGTGTCCTAAAGAATAAAAAAATGTTAAACCGAGTAGGATAATTAGTTGTGTATTGTGATTTTAATTTTATAACTACAAGTTTTACTTCTATATATTTTATAATTGATCATAATTGAAATTTAAATATATAAAAATAAATGTAAATGTTAAAAAAATAATTTGTCTATATTTAAAAGTTCAAATATACATAATTACAAAAGACTATATAAATAACATGATTTAGAATATAAATTAAAAATATAAAACCCGACGAAGATACTATGTAATTTGGGGTAATTGTCCTTTAATTTTTTTTATTAAAAATATATAAGAACAATTAATAATTTAGGACTTAAATTTTAATTTATTTTGATTTTATCCCTTCATTTTTATGATAATTTATATTTTGTTTCTCTTAAATTTAATTTCTGAATTTTCTCTTGATTTAACGAGTTCAGTGTTGATCGGTTGCAGCCAGTCCACTGGTCACCTCCTGCACGGGGTGGGTTAAGCTTAATTCGGACGCAGCATAATGCGGTATCGATGGATCGTTTGCGTTTGGGAGTGTGTTGCGGAGTCATGATGGTGCTTTGGTACTTGGTTATAACAAAGCTCTTGATATTTGCTCGGTGACTGAGGCCGAGCTTTGGATTATTTTTGTTGGCTTACAATGTGCTTGGGAGGTCGGCTTCCGTAAAGTTTCGGTCGAGAACGATAGTTTAGATGCGATTTGTTAGATTCGCCAAGGTGATAGGATGTTCCCTCGGTTCTTTTTCATATCGCGGAATGGTGTAAGTACTTGTGGAATTTGAAGTTTGACCATGTTCAGCGAGAGGGTAATCATGTTCCGGATTGTTTGACGAGGTTAGCCGACTGGGAGAGCTTTGCTATTAGTCGCTTCTTGGATCCTCCTCTTGAGGTTGCTGCCCTTTTGCAAGCCGATATGGTTTTATAGGTGTTTATGTGGCTCTTGTTTTGGTGCTTTGTCGGTTTTTTTGTCATGGTCGGGATGTATTGTCCTTTGAATTTTGTTGTTATCTAATGCTATTAAGTGTATTCTTTTTTCTCCATTTATGCTTAGAGGTTTTTAAAGAAGCACTTAGTAGTATTTTCCCTTTCAATCAAAAAAATTACATGCTTTTAAATATAAAAAATGTTTGAATTCATATTTTAAATAAATATATATATATAGATATAAACGTTGTTAGTATCATATACAAACTCTTAAGTCTTATGTGGCAAGGGCAAATAAAATGAAAAATGAAGATGCGTAGTAAAAATAGATGGTGTCGTCTAGGGGTGATAACGAGCCGAGTTAAGCGGAAATAGTATTATTGGGCTCGGTTCGGCAAAAAGCTTGCCAAGTTCAGAATTTTAAGCTCGAGCTCGAATTGGACAGTTTGAGTTCGGCTCGACTCAACCTCAACTTGTTGCTTTTTAAATTGCTTTTATATTTTTTTTAAATTTTTGAAAAATAACATGTGAAAATCTATTTGAAAAAAATAATATTTATTTTTAAAGTCCACAAGTTACCATAGTACATTTTTTTAAATTATACAAGTCCACAAAGAAAAGGAGATTTGAAGTATTTAACCATGATAACAAGTTAACAACACTCAAATATACAAGTATATATATATATATATATATATATATATATATATATATATATATATATATATATATATATATATATATATATTATTTCAAACTTATTCACGAGCTTTTCGAGCCGAGTTTAGGTCGGCTCAGCTTGACTTGTTAAGGTTTCGAACCGAGCACAAGCACAAACCGAACTCACTCATGCCGAGCCCGAATAGCTTGCGAGCATATCAGGCTAGTTACCACCCCTAATCACATCACATGTAAAACGTTGGCTTGAATCCCAAGCGCCTCCTTCCCTCCTTCCTTAATCCTTAGGCTTATAAATAGACTTGAAATCCCCACCCCCTGCATCAAAATAAACACTAGAAAAGTTGTAGATTCTCTCTTCTTTCGCCATTCAAGTTTCAAAGTTTTAGTTTCCATGGCTGGTCTTCAATACAACTTTTTTCCAACCGATTTCTTCTACCCTCGACCGCCACAGCCTATTAACTCTACTCCTCCTCCATCCACGCCTCTGATTCAAAAGAGAGAGGCAGCTGATGGTGATGACGGATCTGTGGTTCAACGCCGCAACAACAGGTCGAGCGTTTCCATGAGAAGGAAGCAAGGGCAGAAGGTGGGTAGGATTTACATTCAAAATCGAGGCGATCAACTCAAGTTGCCGCGGAATTCGGTTTCTTGGTTGATGTTGATTCCCGACGAAGAAGAACAGTCTTGAATTATCCGAGTTAGGTTTTACTATAACTAAAACTGTTCCGAATCCAATCCCATGCTTTCACCTCAACTGAAACAACTATATTGGCCTTGGGAGACTGCTTTGTTAATTGTTATACCAATAATATATCAGTTTTGGTTCATCATAGAGTATATATTTTCCTCCAAATTGTTTTTAGTTTTTTTACCTAATGGAACCCTCATCACTACAACTTGTTTTCTTTGTTGAACATAAAGTTGCAAAAAGTTTGGTAAAAATAATAAAGAAAATGTGAACACTTCTAATTAGACTTGTTCAACTTAGGATAATATTTGTCAACACAACTAAACAATCAATCCCTTCCCCTAAGTCCTGTGTTCTAATCTTAGTAAGAGTAATTCTCCCTTTCTCCTTACTCTAAGTAGAATTTGTTTAAAAAAAACTATTTATAATATTTTTTATTAATTTCGTTAAAGTTTTAATATAACGATTTTTTTTTAAGTATGTGATTCAAATTTTTACCTTTAAGTTTTATTTGTTTTTAATTAAAGAAATGCGTTGAAAAAAGATGGATGTATTACACTGACAAATTTAATTTTTAGGGTGCTTATAATTTTGGTCAATAATTTTTAAAACTTATATTACGATTACTAAATATTTAATCCGCTTTCATTACATTCGATATTATTAAAAAACGTTAATGTAACATGATATTTTCTCTTTTTCCTTCATGGTTCGAACCTTCATCTGCTCTATAAAGAAGTTATTGTGCTAATAAGAGAGTTGGCGTTGTACCTTACTCTAATCACAAAACTTATTTATTTTCTTAGAAAAACCAGAGGAAAAACAAAATTATAAAAATATATATGAGGAACTTTATGAAGGAGAGTTGGCACATTCTTCTTCTAAAGTGTTCTTTATTCCTTTTATCTTTCTCCAAATACCCAATACTTCAATACCAAAAATTAAATCAAACAAAAATATGGAGAGAAAAAATCATAAATAATTCAGAAAAAAAATGGAATTAAACTTTTGCTCATTTCTTTCGCTTATCTCTTTAATTTTTGATTTTGTAATCTAGTTTTTATTAATTCGAGAGCAAGAAAAATTGATATTCTTCCTTCCTACGAGAAAGGTAATAATTTAATCTTCCCAATTGCCTTTAAATTTGGTTTTATTTTAAAAACTAGTTTTTGCTTCTTTTGTTTAACATTTACACTTTGAATGAAAACTTTCTTTTTGGCTTTTGATCGATACTCATATACTCTTTTAATACTAAAAAATAAAGTTTCTTTTTAAAAATAATCTTTTTAGGATATATATTTTTAATTTAATTATTGGATTAAATTAGGAGTTTTTCAAAGTTTTCACTTGCACCACACGTCCCCAAACTATGATTTTATTTTAAACCGGTCCCTAAACTTTTAAATGTTTCAAATTCATCTCTAAACTATATCTCTCATTTTAAATTGGTCCCAAACTTTTGAACATTAACTTTTCATCTCCAAACTATGACCCTCATTCTAAATTGGTCTCCAAACATTTTAAATGTTTCAATTTCATCCCCATATTATCATTTATACCATGTTATATTATTACATAATACACATAAGTGTTTAATGGCAATTAACAATTTTTAGAACAATTTTATCAACATAAGATATGATTAGCATATACTGATAATTTGAGGATGAAATTAAAACGTTAAAAAAAGTTTAAGCACCAATTTAGAATGAAGGTCATAGTTTGAGGATGAAATTGGAATGTTTAAAAGCTTAGAGACCAATTAAAATGAGTGTCATAATTTGGGGACATGTGGTGCAATTAACTCTTTTATTTAACGTGTGCTTGGTATTTGACTAGTTGAAATTTTTGTTTGATTGATTTTTTTGGGTAATCTTTTCCAGTGGTCCCTTTCATTTAGGGTGTGTTCTATTTTGGTCACCAGAATTCAAAAATGATTATTTTGGTCACTTACGTTTAGAATCGTTTCTATTTTGGTCCCTTGGCCGTTAGTCTTCGTTACTTAAAAAAATTAGTTTCTAATTTAACCCCTAAACTTTCAAAATTTTATTTTTCATCATCTTCCTCAAAAATTATAAAACTAAAACCCAGAAAATTAAATCAATGGCTATAAACTAACACTACAATCCATTTCCCCAAGATTAAAAGCATTAGCTTCCATTGAAAATTCGAAAGTTTTTGAGTGATAACACCATGCTAATAGAAGATCGAATGGCTATACAATAAGAGCTTAGTGCTGCGAAAGATGGAATTCATCGTTTCAATCTTGTCTGCAAGTAACAACCAAGTGTTGCTTATGGGGAACCACATAAATCTGGGGTCTAATACTTTTTTAAATATTGTTTATTGTTTTTTATCGGATCTGTGGTGCTTTGAAGTATTTTATATTTGCACATAAACTTCATGAATTATTATTATTATATTAGGAAATACTACATTGAAGTTTATTCAGGATTTTATTTCACATGTTACTCCTATGATTTTATTCTTTTGTTGCAAGCAATTTTTTTTATCTTGCAAAATTTACTCTTTACTTTGTCTTTTTATGTATCTCTTGATGCAGAGTTCGTGGTTTATATGCTAGACAAAACCATAGCAAGGTAGTCTTCTGACTGTAAAAACAAAACAAAACCAAGAAATTTGTTTTGAGCTACACTGTCCAAAGACTCGTGTATACATATTTGATCTTGTTTTAGTTGTTTTATTAGTATACGATTGACTTGTTGTGTTGTCCCAATTTCAGTACCGTGAAAGGAAGAGAAATTGAAAATGAGAAGTTGATTGGCATTTTTTATTTTCAAAACATTACATACAAAAATGTTGATGCACGTGCACTAATAATTGGATTTCAATTCTTACAAGTAATATATGCTTTCTGAAACATGTTTAAAAGAACTTTGCTTTATGTGGCTTATATGAGAGAAACAAAACCAGGATAATGCATGGTAAACAGTAAAAGAGAACAACTTGTCAAGTTTTGCTGAAGGCAATGACAATTTATGTAATTATTTGAATAATTTTGTTGTTCATCCAGGTCATCCCTCAATGAATATAAAGGAAAAAAGTGAGAGAATATTACATACCCTTAAGAAATGCATAAACAATCTGAGTGTAGACTCCATGGAAACTTATTTTACTTCCCATAGATTTAACATATGTTACTCGAACATGTGTGTAAGTGTGGGGTATGTGTATTTTTTTGACATGGGTATGTTCATTTTCATTTTTAAAGTTTTTCTATATATTTGAGAACCGTTAAAAGTTGAAAGATCATATTTTTATATCCATGTTTAAAAATGTTCTTGGTATGTTTGCTCGACATGGATACTTTAAGAATAAAAAATAGCCGGAGCAATATAAGATTTATAACTTTCAGGCTGCTAGGCATGTAATGGCTCTTATTTTTTGTTTTTTCCCATTCAAAGTGAACAAATAAACTTAGTTTTTCCACCAAACTTTTGTTCCTATGTTTGTATTTCTTCAAGAGCAATGGAAGCTGACGCTTTTAATTTTGGGAGAATGGATTGTAGTGTTGGGTTATAGCCATTGATTTAATTTTTTGGATTTTAGTTTTATAATTTTTGGGGAATATGGTGAAAAATAAAATTTTGAAAGTTTGGGGGTTAAATTAGAAACTAATTTTTTAAGTAACGGAGACTAATGACCAAGGGACCAAAATAGAAACAATTCTAAACGTAAGTGACCAAAATAATCTTTTTTAAATTCTGGTGACCAAAATAGAACACACTCTAAACGAAAAGGACCACTGGTTAAGATTACCTTTTTTTCTTTTTAGGATTTTCATCTCGAACAACAAATTGGGGGATTTCTCAGATTGATAATTGACTAGAGTGTAAATGAGTTAAACCCCTATTTTTGTAGAATATTGGAAAAGTATTTCTGTTTGGCTTTAGTTTTTAAAGAAATTGCTTAAGGGATATGGTGATCGAAAAGCTTTTGGACATGTAAGAAGATTGTTTTCGTAATTAATTTTGCAGATAGTGATTCAAAAGCTTGAGGATACAAATGCTATTCCTTATTATTCCAACTAGGGTGCTAATTGAGTTGAGCTCTCGCAAACAGCTCGAGCTCGACTCGAATTTGAGATCTTAACGAGTCGAGTCAGATAAAGTCTAACATAACTTAATACATTTGTGAACAACTCATTTTTTTATATAATTATTTAAATTAGCCACAAAAAATTATGTTCTAAGAAATTTAAATGCTAGTTAAAACTCTAGAAAAGTTTAGTGACTTGTTAGGTTATTTACCCATAAAATATTTGGTTCTAAATTTTCAAAAATTCTATATTTCCCAAGAATTCAAAAAAAAGTTTGTTTGTATCAATACAAAATTAAATTATAATAATTAGCCTTTCCTATTTTTTCTATTAAATTCTTTCTCTTTTCTTTTATTATTACTTCGTGTATAAAAATAGAAAAAAGTAAAAAGTTTTCAGTTCTCATATAAAAAAATGCGATTGAAAGTTAAAACCCCGGAATTTCTAAGATCTTCTCTCATTTATTGTTCATTGAAGATTAAACCCCAGAATAAAGTGTTCTTTATTCCTTTTATCTTTCTCCAAATACCCAATACTTCAATACCAAAAAATAAATCAAACAAAAATATAGAGAGAAAAAATCATAAATAATTCAGAAAAAAATGGAATTAAACTTTTGCTCATTTCTTTCACTTATCTCTTTAATTTTTGATTTTGTAATCTAATTTTTATTAATTCGAGAGCAAGAAAAAATGATCTTGTTCCTTCCTACACTACTCACTCTGTTGCGAGCAAGGTAATAATTTAATCTTCCCAATTGCCTTTAAATTTTGTTTTATTTTAAAAAACTAGTTTTTGCTTATTTTGTTTAACATTTACACTTTGAATGAAAACTTTCTTTTTGGCTTTTGATCGATAATCATGTACTCTTTTAATATTAAAAATTAAAGTTTACTTTTTAAAAATCTTTTTAGGGCTTATTTTTTTAATTTAATTATTGGATTAAATTAGGATTTTCTCAAAGTTTTCACTCGCACCACATGTCCCAAACTTTTATACACGTCCTAGACTTTTAAATGTTTCAAATTCATCTCTAAACTAAATCTCTCATTCTAAATTGGTCTCAGACTTTTGAACATTCACTTTTCATTCCCAAACTATGACCCTCATTCTAAATTGGTTCCCAAACATTTTAAATATTCTGATTTCATCCTCATATTATCATTTATACCACGTCATATTATTACATAATACACATAAGTGTTTAATGACAATTAATAATTTTAACAACAATTTTATCAACATAAGATATGATTAGCATATACTGATAATTTGAGGATGAAATTGAAACGTTAAAAAGTTTAAGCACCAATTTAGAATGAAGGTCATAGTTTGAGGATGGAATTGGAATGTTTAAAAGTTTAGAGATCATTTAAAATGAATGTCATAGTTTGGGGACATGTGGTGCAATTAACTCTTTTATTTAACGTGGGCTTGGTATTTGCGTGGTTGAAATTTTTGTTTGATTGATTTTTTTTCTTTTAGGATTTTCATCTCTAACAACAAATTGGGGGATTTCTCATATTGATAATTGACTATAGTGTAAATGAGTTAAACCCCTCATTTTTGTAGAATTATATTGGAGAAGTATTTCTGTCGAGCTTTAGTTTTTAAAGAAATTGCTTAAGGGGTATGGTGATGGAAAAGCTTTTGGACATGTAAGAAGATTATTTTCGTAATTAATTTCGTAGATACCGATTCAAAAGCTTGAGGATACAAATGCTCTTCTTTATTATCCCAATTAGGTGCTAATTGAGTTGAACATTTCGCAAACAGCTCGAGCTCGACTCGAATTCGAGATCTTAGTAAGTCGAGTCGGGTAAAGTCTAACATGACTCGATACATTCACGAACAATTCATTTTTTATATAATTGTTTAAAGTAGCCACAAAAAATTATATTCTAATAAGTTTAAATACTAGTTAAAAACTCTAAAAAAGTTTAGTGACTTGTTAGGTAATTTACCCATAAAATATTTGGTTCTAAATTTTCAAAAATTTTATATTTCCCGAGAATTCAAAAAAAGTTAGTTTATATCAATAAGAAATTAAATTATAATAATTAGCTCTTCCTACTTTTTATGTTAAATTCTTTCTATTTTCTTTTATTATTACTTCGTGTATAAAAGTAGAAAAAGTGAAAAGTTTTTCGTTCTCATATAAAAAATTGCGATTGAAAGTTAAAACCCCGAAATTCTTAAGACATTCTCTCATTTATTGTTCATTGAAGATTGTTGAGAAACTACAAAAGAGTCTCACACTGGAATATCAACTTCATCTCTAACTCAATTAAGACAAGTTCGTTTAGTTATCTCCTTAGTCCTCACGTTCTTTTTCTTCTGAATTTGTATGTTTATATTAAGCTCTAATAGTATCACTAGATTTTACCTATATTTTAAAAAAACAAGATAAAACTTTTGGCGAGCATAACGAGCAACATGTTTTTTAACGAGCATGATCGAGCAAATTTTATCGATCTTGAGTCGAGTCGAGCAATGAAATATTTTAACGAGCACGAGTCAAGCACTACTTAACACGCGATCGACTTGCTCAATAAGCACCCCTAAATTCAACCTATCCTTATTAACACAATAATTTCTTCAGTCATGAAGAAAAAAAAGAAAAAAGAAAAATAATAACGTACTATACGAGCATTTTTAACCACAGACGAGGATAGTGATAGTAGTATAAGTTTTAAACGATTAAATTAAAAATGTCTGAAAAATTTAAACCACTAGTGTAGTTTACAGTTTATTTAAGGAAAAAAGTCAAAGTAGCCCCAAACGTTTCATCGTTTGGTCATTTTAGCCCTATCTTTTTTTTTTGTGTAAACAACTACCTAACGTTTTATTTTTCGTTCAAATTTCACTATTGTTGGATGAAACCGTTAATCAACTAACGGTCAACGCCTGAGACTAACGTGACATGTTTGCAAGGCATGGGAAGATGGCGTGGCACTACCACGTGGCATTTTTTCTGACATGACACTTTTAAAAACTAAAAAATTAATTAATTATTTTTTAAAGAAAATATTTTTTTAATATTTTTAACCAATCGTCGTGTCTAGCAAAAATGCTACGTGGTAGTGTCACGTCACTTCCGCATGCCTTGCAGACATGTCACGTCAGTCTCAGGTGTTGACTGTTAGTTGAATAACGATTTTCATCTAACAAAGGTGAAATTGAACAAAAAATAAAATGTTAAGTGATTATTTATAAAAAAAATATAATTAAAATTAATAAAATAATAAAACGTTGGGGCTATTTTTGAACTTATGCGTTTATTTAATTAGGCAGACCGTGGTTCGCATGGAATAATTGGTAGAAAGTAGAAAAAAAGAAAGGCATATACTTGGGATATTCTTATTCTTGGGCAGCAGAGTAAAAATCAAAGGCTGAGGTCGAATATTAAAGAGGAAAAAACTATTGCGCGAATGTTGGTCAACTATATTCAAATTCCCTTTGCAATAATGCACTGACCATTCAACTCTAAACTCACCAATCGATTACAGAGTTCAAGCCGTCGCCTCAGTCAAAGTCTCTTCATTTACTTCATATATTTGTTAATTTTTGGTAAATGGTCCCTCGGTTGTAGGGTGTTTTTTATTGAGTCATCCGATTGTAAAAAATTATAAGATAATCTCCTAAGTTAAAAAATAACAAGTTAGTACATACAGTTGAAAATTTAACGATGAATAACGTGACAGTTAACAAAAACTTTCATAATAATATATTTAATCTTTTATATTTATACATTCAATTAATTTAGTCATAATTTAAAAAATTTAATAAATCTAGTCCTCTTTATTTATTCATTCTATCAATTTGGTCTTATTTTGGACAACATGTATCACTCATTGAGTAGTGAAATTTATACTAAATAATAATAATGATAACAACAACAACAATAACAATGTATTTATATATAAATAGGGAGGCGGTTCGTGGGTTAAATAAAAATGGTTAAATTGCTAGAATAGGTAAATAAAGATGATTAAATTTAGTGATTTTTTTTAATTATGACTAAATTGATTGAAGTATAATTATAGAGGACTGAATATTTTATCATTTCAAATTTTGTTAAATGTTACGTTATCAACTGTTAAATTTTTAACAGCACCAGGCCAACTTATTACTTGTTTTAAGTTAAAAACAATTTTATTAAAATACCTTATAATAGAGTGACTATATATATAGTTTACTCTTCATCATTTTTAAGAAAGAAATATTCATAATAATCCAAAGGCATATTACGATTCCAGCAGAAAATCAAGCCGCCAAAACAAAAACATTATAGGAAATTCCAGAGCAAGAACATTAAAAATTATTATCAAATTAAACTCAATAAGTGTCTTAGTAAAAAAACGGATGATGTTCATTTTAGAAGACATGTGTTCAAATCACTTTGTTTGTAACGTAT
The DNA here is from genome assembly GCA_958450335.1 of Hibiscus tridactylites. NCBI lineage: Eukaryota > Viridiplantae > Streptophyta > Magnoliopsida > Malvales > Malvaceae > Hibiscus > Hibiscus tridactylites. The sequence continues at coordinate 55,902,039 of OY288267.1, read as the reverse complement.
ATGCGCATTGTTAATTAATTAAGAATATCTACTAATAAATATTACATGGTAATCACCTTTAGACTATTAAAAAATATTATTATAATTTTGTATTATTTTTCGATTATTGAATATTTAAAAATGGTAATCACGTTAAACATCACGAGTTGAATAATGTTTTGTATGATTAGACAAACATCAAAAATCTTATAATAATTTCGTTCAGAGAAAAAAAATTGTAAGAATTTATGTAATCATGTAATATTTTTTACAATTAAGTAATATTTTATGTAATTAGATAATTACACAAAGGAATTACAAATTTATAATCATTGAAGTAATTTCATAATCATATATTACGGTTTTGTGGGTAATTTTAGGGTGAGCTACCCTTAAATGCAGTTAAAATGAGGCGATCTTACATAAATTTTTATTCGGCAAGAATTTGTGTAATTACATAAATTCTTATAATCTATACAAATTCTTACCCAGTTGGTAAGATTTTTTGTAATTACACAAATTCTTACCCACTTAGTAAGAATTTCGGTTCTATCGAAAATTTTACCCAATCTTACATAAATTCTTACAAAAAATGATAAGAATTTTTGTTGGCTGCATTTTAGTCACATATTAGGCGATTTTTTTAGACTTCCCTAAATTTCGTAGCCTATAACTACTCAAACAATGGTGGCAGAGAACGCCAAGCTGCTCATGAAGCTATCAATGATTTTTTTGGTAATTTATATTTTAAATCACTAAACTCAACCTTCATTTTTATTTACATCATAAACCTTTAATTTAATCAAAGGCATAATGCTAAAAAAACGTCCCTAACGTTTGACTAAATAGTTAATTTGGCCTATATTTTTTTGAAGCAATTTAACCCTCAATGTTTTATTTTGTGACAAATGGCCCATCTACGGATGAAAACTGTTAGTGAACTAACGATAAATGACATGACAAACTTACATGGTAGTACACGCCGCAATAGCACTGTCATATAGGTAAATATGCCGATTTTACAGAATGACATTCACATCAGTCAAAAAATTATTTTATAAAATTGTATAAAATATAAAATATTTTTCTTTTGATGTGTCATTATGTCAAGTGATTTCAAGTTGTTTAACGTCAGTTGACTAATAGTTTTCATCTGTAGAGGGGCCATTTGACCCAAAATGAAACGTTGAAGGCTAAATTGCTTTAAAATAAAGAATAGGGCCAAAATGACTATTCAATCAAACATTAGGGGTATTTTTGACATTATACCTTAATCAAATTACACCATTAGAATTTTATTATTTATAAATTAAGTCACTTATATTGACACTATTAAATAATTATATTGGAAAAACTAAAATTGACACTTTTACTTAACATGTTTTTCACATATCATCAATAAATAATATTTAGTTGATAATTTAAATATTTTTTGTTATAATTTATAAAAAATATTTTTTTTGTAACGACCCAAATTTTGGGTTAGAAAATCGGGTCTTGGACCCGAGTATTGACCCTTCATGTTGGGGCCCAATTAAGAAATTTGTATATGGACGTTATGGTTAAAGATGGTGGGTGTTTTATTATTTATTTGGGAAAATAAAAATTGATTGTTATTTGATTTAAAGTGGGCTGATGTGATGGAGGAGAGAGAAGAAGGAGATATTTTGGGAAGAGAGAAAAATGAGGGAAAAGAGAGAAAAATAGGGGAAATTTCCAACCTCGATTCACCGCCGCTGGAACCGTCGTGACTCTCACCGTCTTGCACCATTGGAAAAGCCTCGCCTCTCCGAGTCCAACGATAGTCGTCGCGTCGTCATTCGTCAGAGTGAAGAAAAAGAAAATTTAGAGAAGCTGGTTCGGCATGTTCCAGCCATCATCGCAGCGAACGGAGGTCACCATCGGAACCAGTAGCTGGAGAATAGCGGGGCTGGAGCTTGCCGCCACCGTTCGGCCACCGGAGGGCATTCCACGTGCTGCCCTTGCTGGTGGGCGTGCGCCTGGCCAGGCGGGTGCACACTAATATGGTGCACCGCATCCTACTGGATCTCGCACCCGGGTGCACGTGCTTCTGGCCGCACTATAGCACAGCCCACTGGTGCACAGCAGCTACCATGCGCCTATGTCACACCGGATCGTTAAGGCTTTGATCGACCATTGACTTTTTCTGAGGGATCCTACCAAGGGGTTTCTAGACGTTCCAGATTCATTGGCGCAGTCCGTTTCACCAAATTCAAACCCAGTAAGCTATTTTTACGCGTTTGACCTTGTGAATGGTATAAGAGATGAATGGAATTAATGTATTTTCGTATTTATTTTTATATGAGGATTACTCGGGTTTTGATATCGGATCAAGTGCATTATTCGGGAATCTCGAACGATGATTTTAGAAATTTTGGCTTAAGGTTAGTAAACTTCAATCTCTGAAATACTTCATGAGCATCATAAGTGTAATTGCATTGCGTGTTATTGGTTAGAAATTAGGTTGATGATAGTTAAAAATGTATTGAGTCCGGTATTATGAGACTTGGTAAATATTGTGATGCATGATGAGCTTGAGAATATTCGAGACTATTATGAGCTTTAGAGACCGTGTAAGGTCGTTGAATATTTGTGTAATTATCTGATTGGGTGATTTTATATATTGTGTTACTTGAGCGCTTGAAATGTGAATTGGCATGTTCGATAAGAATTATATTAAATGAGTTGATAATTGATAATATTCAAATAAATTATCATTAAGTCGATAATTAATATTAATTAATTAAATGCGTTAGTAAACAAACTATAATGTCTTTCATAAGGTTTAGGGATCGATTAAAGTATGGTAAATATCGTAATTTGAGGAAAGTGCGCGAGCCCGTGAATAGGGTATCGGTACGAGCTCTGGCCGTAGCAGTAAGCGATTGGGGCCATATCGATACATGTCAACTCGTATCGATACTCGTGGAAATCAAGGGTTTTCAGTAAGCAATATTAGTATCGGTACGCGTGCTCGTACCGATACCCAGAGGTATCATATTGATACTCGTGTTTGAGTACCGATACCCACTGAACGAAATAATCTATAATGCTAATAAAAGATGGAAATTGATGTGAGATGTTAACGAGATAATGTGGATCAACGAGATAATTAATGAGGATATTAATGTACACTCTCATAATATATTAACAAGTTGATAATCTTAAATTGGGTGACTTGTTTGTAATAGCAAACCATTGGGATCCATGGTGGATCGTGTGTTGTTACGTGCAAGTACGACCACTTGTATGATTGTGTGTTCTTGATATATGGGATCCGGATACCCAGTGAGTGAGTTTTGCAACACATGAAGACCAATCGATGTGAGATTCCGAGTGATGATGCTCGATGCGAGATTCTGAGCCATTCCACTCGATGTGAGATTCTGAGTTGTAACGCCCGTGTTTTGGGCCTAGGAGTTAACCGGGTTTATGGTTCGAGTCAATAAAATATAATTAAAACAATTCAACCTAAAATGTGGTGTAATTGAGCTTTAATAAAAAGGGAGGGACCTACAGTGCAATTTTACCCAAAAGTTTTTAAAAAGGATGACAACTTTTGAAAGTTGTCATCTTCTCCCCTTTTCACCATATTCCAACGTGAAAACCTCTATCCCCCATTCCAAACTCTCTCAAACTTCAAATTACTATTTCATTCGATTTCAACTTCATTTCAAGGTGTTTTTGAAAGGTAAACATGTTTTCTTACTCTCCTCTTTATCATCTATCTACCTATGGTCTTAGATTTTAAAGTTATGGAGTTTTGAAAATTAGGGTTTTGTGTTAAAGGTTGGGTTTTTAAAGGGTTTTTCATTTTGTTTCAAAAAATTGAGTTGGGGCTTTAGTTAATCATGTTAAAAGGTGTAACATAAATCAATTTGGTTGAATTTGGATGAAAACCCGTAGTATGGTCTTAGGGCAAATTTTAAGGTATTAAAACTTGGGTTTTTGGGAGGTTTAAGGTTGAAATTGAAGGGCTGTTGGTCTACCTATGTTATGAGGATGTTTTGGGATCATTTGAGAGTCATATGGAGGTTTGGAAATGGAAATTTCAGCAAGGTTATTGGGGAGCACGAAAATTGGCATTTTGGGGATTATGTGGATTGGGAATTGGTGGATTTTGGCTTGTGTTTGTAAAGTAAGTTAATGGTTGGGTTTTAGCATTGAATTGTGAAGTAATGTATGTGTTTTGCTTGGCTAGAAACAAGAGGAGTCGTCGAAGAAGCTTTGGGACCGAATCCGGGTTCGTAGGAGATTTGCTTCGGTTGCTAAGGAAGGGCGGTGAGTGGTTAATGTTTTTAAATTGGTTTTTAAGTGGTTGGTTCAAGCATGTGAACTAGATTGGGCTTGGTAGACCCACCTAGAGTTAGGATTAGGGTGGTAGCCTAATCCTAAGCTTTAGTTAGAGACCTTGGATGCACTCTTTAATTGGTGTTTGCCTCGTGATGATTATGTATGATATGATATACATGTATGTTGAAGTATGGCTTAATGCATTGGTTATATGCATGTTGATGACAAATATAATGTGGATATATGATGTGATAATTGTTTGGATGAAATACACGTAATGTGGGTTTGTGAAATGAGGTTATGTGGTGGTTGAATGATTTTGAGAATCATGGTGAGTACGTGCTAAGCACGGAAATTATATTGAATTTGATGTAGTGAGATGTTGTGGATTTTAATTTATATTGCCACTAGTATGCTTGGGTACAATGATCGATCATTAGGATGAGTGTGCACACGAGAGTCAAAACGCGCGTGGCCTTGGTGGCGTTAAGGCACCAAGGAGGAGTACGAGTATGCCTGGAAATATTTATATTAGTTGTTGAGTGTGTAAAAGTTCTATTATTTCCACTCTTTTTAACCCATATTTCTGCTGCATTCAAGCATCATTGCATTGCATTTAGGTCAGTTTACAGTAAAACATCACAAATATATTAAAGGCACGGATTCTACTAAAAGATGGCTGATTTTGTAGGTTGTTGCCATAGTTGACGAAGAAGGCAGGCGCAGGGCAGAGAAGCAGAAGAGCTGAACTGGACAAGCAGACGATGAGGACGAAGCTGCCATGGATCTGTCGTGACAGCAAGGTGGCAGCAGCCTTATGAAGAGGAAAAGTAAAGTGGACCTCGATAGATAGAGAAAAATCTGCTCGTCTGTCGTGTAAAGCCAAATATTTTTCCAAGCCCCGGATCAAAAGATATGTCAAGCCAAAGCTCAAGGAGAGGAAACCCCTAGAAACAAGGATGGCGGCTGCAAAGTAGGATCCTTGGAGATTAAGTCTTAATTAGAATCTTACTTTTAATTAAAGTTGTAATCCTTGTTAACATAGAATACTTGAGCCCAAAGCTTATATAAGGGCATAGATTTTAACCTAGGGAAGAATACCCCATAACCGATAACCTAAACCCCTCTGTCGTTTACCCGTCGTCGACATGTTCTAAAAACCCCCTAGGGCCACGAGTTGTTTTGTAAAGTAGTTGCAAGGGTTGTTTTGTTTTAGGATTTTCCAAGTTCAATAAAATAAACTTCAAGTTCTCTTATTTTGGTTTTAATATCTTGCAAGAGCATCGGGAGAGCATTGTGAGGTTATCTATTTACTTAGCATCGGGAGAGTTAAGTATACGAAAGAGATAAGAGCGAGTTCTCTAGTTTATAGTTGAACTATCTCGTGCCTAGGGATAGGGCGAGGTTAAGTGGCTAAGGAAGAATTCATACACATCGGTGTTCATCCTTCGATTCACGCCGGGAGGTATCATCAAAGACGTGATCATCGACAGACTTGGACCTAGGGATAGGCCAAGGCAGATCTGGGATTCTTGCCAAACTTGGAGTACGGAGTTGGTGTGTTCGCTGCCGCGACAGCTAACGGACAGCCGCCGCGACAGGTGCTGTCGGCGACGGGCGCGACGACAGAACTGGATTTCCTAAACTCTTCAATACCTGCACTACTGAGCAATTCAATACCAGCCCATTCTCTCTATCTTGATATTTCTACTCTTTTTATTTACGTTTACTTTATTATTCCCGTGACAATCTTCTTAAATATTTCTTTTGCTTTCGTGTAGTGAATTAAGGTGAAGTCATTAGCCCAATCCCTGTGGAGACGATATCCGATACTTCGTATCACTTTACTACTTGCGTCGTGTACACTTGCACTACAATTGCGATAGACTCTTTTACACGCAACAAGTTTTTGGCGCCATTGCCGGGGATTGGCAACCTAACTACACCTTTCTTTTATTGTACTTTTCGTTTTTATTTTTATTTTCGTTTTTGTTTTTATTTTTATTTTTATTTAATTTTTCTTTTGTGCTTTCAACTCTCGCTTTTCACGAGGTTTTCTTGTTTATGCGCAGATCTAAAAGAGGTGAAGATCCTGAGTATCCATTAGATCCGGAAGTTGAACGTTCCTTCAATCTCAAGAAACAACTTCGCCGACTTTTAGACAGAAACGAATACCTCGAGGAACAGCTAGAGAAAATGGGCCATAACCAACCTGCTGGCGGTGGCATACCACCCCTTGGCGATCTTAACCCGCCTGTCGGTGACCCGCCCGCAGCAGCTGGACGACGGTCATGTCGTGACTACATGCTGAACGATCATGTAGAACTGGAGACCATGCTGCCAGATATTGATGTTGATAACTTCGAGCTTAAGCCTGTCATGTTTAGTATGATCAACAATGCCGGGCAGTTTAGTGGTGCTGCGACAGAAGATGCTAGGGAGCATCTCAAAACGTTCCAGGAGATCTGTGGTTCGTTTAGACTGCCAGGAGTTAGTCCGGAAATACTGAGGCTTCGGTTATTTCCTCATTCATTGAGAGACAGAGCTAAAACTTGGTGGAATAAACTAACACCGAGTTCAATCGTAACTTGGGCAGATTTATCTCGTGAATTCTTATCTCGTTTTAATCCTTCGCATTTATCTGAGCGATTACGTAACGAAATTGCTACTTTTCAACAGGAAGATGACGAGCCGATGCACGAGGCCTGGGACAGATTTACTACTCTTCTTCGGAACTGTCCAATGCATGGATTCCCCGTCTGGAATCAAGTTACAAAGTTTTATAATGCTGCCAACTTACAAACTCGCATTCGAATTGATTCAGCAGCAAATGGACTACTATTGGATAAAGATCCGGACGAGGCGTTGCAAGTATTGAAAAATCTAGCCAAGAATGAGGAGCAGTTTCCGACTGCGAGAAGAGGGGGTAAACGGGTACTTGCTGTCAAGGATTATGAAGCCGACAGCACAATGAAATCACAGGTAGCATTCCTTACTAAAGCAATGAAAATGTTATTAAATGATGATAGTTTACAAGGATTTGCTGTTGAGGAAGTATGCGATATCTGTGAGGGAAATCATAGTAGGGATGAGTGCCCAATACATGTAGAAGAGGGAAAATATGTTGGAAACTACAAGCCAAATTATAACTCCAACAACTATAATCCCAATTGGAGGAATAATCCCAAATTTTCCTGGAGTAACCCCAATAATGCCCTGAATCCACAAGCACATAATCAGAATCAGGGAGGTCCTAGATTGCTGACGCGACAGCAACAGCCGCAGAATCTGCCGCCGCACCTGCCGCCGCCGCAGCAGCAACAACCACCAGCTGCCACGAGCAGTATATTGGAACAGACTCTGGCCACCTTTATGTCTCAGACCGGTACTTATATTGAGAATATAAATCAGTTTGTCAAGAAGACAGAGAATTTCATGGACAAAATAGAGATGAGGATGACAAATCATGAAGCTACTTTGAAATCTCTGGAGACACAAATGGGTCAGGTATCGCAACATATTAAGCCGAGGCAGAATGGAGGATTTCCTAGCAATACTGAAAATGCTAGGCAGCCCACACATGAGCAGTGTAAAGCTATTACTACTAGGAGTGGGAAGAAACTACAAGGGCCGGAAAAGGAAGCTGAAACAGTAAAGGATCCAGCCTTAGATAAACCTGTCGAGGAAGCTGCCCCGACAGGTGACAAACAGACTGCTGCCGATGAGCCTTTCACGACAGCAGAAGCGACAGAAGAGAAAAAAGATGATTACCGTCCTCAGATTCGCATGCAGTGGGAAGGACGCATTGCTGATTACCGTCCACCACCACCTTTCCCTCAACGGATACAACAAGCGAAACATGAATCTCAACTTAAAAAGATTTATGATATTTTTAAGCAGGTTCATATTAATATTCCGTTGTTAGATGCCGTTAGGGAGATGCCCGGTTATGCTAAATTTCTCAAGGATGTTATGTCGAAAAAATCTAAACTTGGGGAGTTTGAAACGGTAAAGATGACAGAAGGTTGCATGAGCATTCTTCATCGGCAGCCACCCCAGAAAAAGAAGGATCCAGGGAGCTTCATCATACCTTGTGTAATCGGAAATAAATTCGTGGGTAAGGCACTTTGTGATCTTGGTGCTAGTGTTAATCTAATGCCCAAATCTGTTTTTCAGAAATTAGGTATTGGAAAGGCGCGGCCCACGACAGTAACTCTGCAGCTGGCAGACCGCTCTTACGTTCATCCAGAGGGAAAAATTGAAGATATTTTGGTAAGAGTGGATAAGTTTATTTTTCCTGCTGACTTTCTTGTTTTAGATTGTGAAGCAGACGAAAATGCACCAATCATCCTTGGGCGACCCTTCTTAGCCACGGGAAGATCATTGATTGATGTGGAGAAAGGAGAACTCACCATGCGAGTAAACGATCAAGAGATTAAGTTGAATGTTCTCCAAGCAATGAAACATGTTGATGTAGACGAGGAATGCAAGGCTATCACTGATGTTACCCTTGATCAACCCTGCATCAGGTCGGGCTGTCACGATATTCAATTCGGTCACTGCCATGGCAGCCACCTACATGCCTGTCACGACAGCGACGACGACAGCACCGACGACAGCAACTCCTCTGAATCCGATTCATCTGATACTGAAGATCAGGAGGAGGTAAACTTGATTGGCAATCGTCCAGGTAAGTTATTCGAACCCTTAAATTATACTTCGGATAACCATTTAATCCAAAAGCCATCTATTGTTGAACCACCTGCCTTAGAACTGAAGCCCCTGCCAGGGCAGCTTAAATATGCTTTTCTTGGTTCAAATGATACGTTGCCCGTAATCATCTCTTCTAAGCTGCCGCAGGAACAGGAACGACAGCTAATCGACAAGCTAAGGCAGCACAAGAAGGCGATTGGATGGACAATTGCTGATATACAAGGCATTAGTCCGGCGTTATGCATGCACAAAATCCTTTTAGAGGAAGATCATAAGCCGACTATAGATGCCCAAAGGCGGCTAAACCATGCGATGAAAGAGGTGGTGCGTAAAGAGATAATCAAATGGTTAGATGCTGGTATTATTTACGCCATCTCTGACAGCAAATGGGTGAGCCCGGTGCAATGCGTTCCCAAGAAAGGAGGAATGACCATGGTAACCAATGAGAACAATGAGTTAATCCCAACCAGGACTGTGACCGGTTGGAGGGTTTGTATGGACTATCGGAAGCTTAACAAAGCTACCCGAAAGGACCACTTTCCTTTACCCTTTATTGATCAAATGCTTGATAGATTAGCGGGTAAACCTTACTATTGTTTTCTTGATGGTTACTCAGGTTACAACCAAATTGCGATCGCACCGGAGGATCAAGAAAAGACGACTTTCACATGCCCCTACGGAACATACGCTTTTAGGAGAATGCCGTTTGGATTATGTAATGCACCCGCCACCTTCCAAAGGTGCATGATGGCCATATTCTCCGACATGGTAGAGGACTTCCTTGAGATTTTTATGGATGATTTTTCCGTCTTTGGAGACGATTTTGAGAGCTGCCTCGGCAATCTACAAAAGGTACTTGAAAGATGTGAAAAAGCTAATCTTGTTTTGAATTGGGAAAAATGCCACTTTATGGTGGATGAAGGGATAGTCCTTGGCCATAAGATTAGCTGCCGTGGGATAGAAGTCGACAGGGCCAAAATAGAAGTAATCGAGAAACTGCCGCCGCTGACCACAGTCAAGGGCATTAGGAGTTTTTTAGGGCATGCTGGGTTTTATCGGAGATTTATTGCTAATTTCTCAAAAATCAAGAAGCCCCTATGCCATCTTTTGGAGCAGAACCGACCCTTTGACTTTAATGATGAATGTACTAAAGCATTCAAGGTTCTGAAGGAAAAACTGGTTACAGCCCCCATAGTACAGCCACCAGACTGGACGCAACCATTTGAGATTATGTTTGATGCAAGTGACTATGCTGTCGGGGCAACACTTGGGCAGCGCAGAGATAAGCTGTTTCATGTCATATATTATGCCAACAAAACATTAAATGACGCCCAAGTGAACTATACCACCACAGAAAAGGAGCTGTTAGCTGTGGTGTTCTCCATTGACAAGTTTCGTTCTTACATACTTGGGACGAAAGTAATAGTACACACAGACCATTCTGCCCTTAAGTATTTGTTTGCAAAGAAGGATGCCAAGCCTAGATTGATACGGTGGATCTTGCTACTACAAGAATTCGACCTTGAGATCAAGGACAAGAAGGGGACAGAAAATCAGGTGGCTGACCACTTGTCAAGGTTGGAGACGGGACAGAGTCTGCCAATAGATGAGACACACATACTGGAGACCTTCCCAGATGAGCAGCTCTTTGCTGCCGCAATCGCTGCCGCGACAGCCATGGCGGCAGGTAAGTCTTCTGAACTCCCCTGATATGCTGATTTCGTTAATTTTATAGTTAGCGGGATACTCCTTTCTGATCTTAATTATCAAGCCAGGAAGAGGTTCCAAAATGATGTTAAGTATTATTATTGGGACGAACCTCTTCTTTTCAAAATGTGTGCAGATCAGGTTATAAGGAGGTGTGTACCACAAGAAGAACAAGAAGACATACTCCATCACTGCCACGCTTCACAATATGGAGGTCACTTAGGAGGCAACAAAACTGCTGCCAAGGTGCTGCAGTCAGGGTTCTACTGGCCGACACTGTATAAAGACGCACAGGACTTCTACAAGAACTGTGACAGGTGCCAGAGGACAGGTAACATCTCGAGGAGAAACGAGATGCCACTGCAGAACATTTTAGAAGTCGAGATCTTCGACGTTTGGGGGATTGATTTTATGGGACCCTTTCCATCTTCATGTGGAAATTTATACATCCTCCTAGCAGTGGATTATGTCTCTAAGTGGGTTGAAGCTATCGCCACTCAAAAGAATGATGCCAAGACGGTCCAAAAGTTTTTACACAAAAACATTTTTTCTAGATTTGACATCCCTAAGGCGATTATCAGTGATGAAGGGAGACATTTTGATAATAGGGTAATTGCTGCCGCCTTGAAGAAATATGGTGTCAAGCACAGGATCGCGACAGCATACCACCCACAGACCAATGGACAGGCTGAGATATCCAATAGGGAAGTGAAGAATATTCTTGAGAAGATGGTTAAGCCAACTAGGAAAGATTGGTCTTTACTTCTGAATGATGCATTATGGGCATATAGGACAGCTTTTAAGACTCCATTGGGCATGTCTCCATACCGTTTGATCTATGGGAAAACCTGTCATCTGCCTGTCGAGATAGAGCACAGGGCATACTGGGCAATCAAGGCAGTGAATATGGACTTGGACAAGGCAGGCAAGAAAAGGCTGTTAGATTTGAATGAAATTGAAGAAATACGGACAATGGCCTACGACAATGCAAGAATATACAAGGAGAAAACTAAGAAGTGGCATGACAAGAAGTTGCTGCCACGACAGTTCTGCCCAGGGCAGCTTGTGTTGTTGTTCAATTCTAGACTGAAACTCTTCCCAGGGAAGCTAAAATCTAGATGGTCCGGCCCGTTCCAAGTGGTACAAGTTTTTCCCCATTGTGCCATCACAATCCAATCATTAAAAGACGGGCACCAATTCAAAGTCAACGGATAGCGCCTCAAGCATTATCAAGGGACTGAAGCCCCAAGAATACAGGAAGTGGTTACTTTAGGAGATGCCCCACAAGGCATCCCTAATTTAACCTAAGTTTTATTTTTTATTTTTACTATTTATTATTTATTAGGTAATAAGGTTTATTTTTATTTGAATAACGTTTCTATTTTCTGTCTTTAGGAAATAACGGAGTCAAGAAGAAAAGGAGAAGTGACCCAAGCCCACCATCCATCCATCAGCCCAACAGAGCCCATTTATTGAAGCCTGTCGTTTCAGCTGCCGCCGCAGACACGGATAAGACAGGTTGTCAACAGACTGATACGGCAGACGCAGAAGCGTGTGACAGACGCGTAACAGACGCATTAATGTGTGGCAGACGCGTCAGACACGCCAAAACTCAACAGTCGCCCCGTTAATCACGCCTGCCGTTACACCATTAAATGGGCAGCAACTCGACCGCTATAAAACCCCGTTTTCACTTTCATTTTTCATCACTTCTGCTTATTCTTACTTGTTTTCTCCTCTCGTTTTTCTTTGTTTTCTTTACTTTCAAACCCTTGCAACCAATATGTCTTCTAGACAGACCCGCCGCAGTGCTGCCTCAGCCTCCTCATCAGCAGCAGCATCGCTCTTCGCAAACAAGGACTTATGGGAAGAAAGGGGCTTCATCTACATCCGCAAGGCACCGAACATGGGGCTCCGACCATTCATCGCGAAGGCTATAAGGGCTCAACTATGGGAGCAGTTCGCCGAACAACCGGCAGAACTAAACGACACATTGGTGAGGGAGTTCTATACTGCCATCGACAGCAAGACGACAACATCAGTAATTGTTCGAGGGGTAGAGGTACCATTCACAGCCGATAGCATCAACCACATGTACGGCCTCTACTTTGGTCCCAACGACGATGCCCATCAGCACTTCTTGGACACCCTCGACTCTGCCGCCTACGGTGCTGTTATGGCGGAGGTGACAGAAGAAGGGACGGAGTGGACTACTAGCAAGAAAAACCCCAACCCCGTAAAAAGGGGGCAGCTGCTCCCAGAAGCTAAGCTATGGAACGCTTTCATCAAGAAGCGTATCCTGTCGTCTTCCCATCACACGACGATGAACCAGCAGCGGCTCGCCCTCATTCATTCAATCATGCACGACCGGCCTATCAACGTGGGCCGTTATATGCGGGAAAGCATCTTGGATTGCACTTATCGAACAACCTCCCGCCTCTACTTACCGTTCATGATCACTTCACTCTGCCGCTGCGCTGCTGTCCCCGAGGCATCCACCGATAAACTGGTCCAAGGACGAGGCTGGACCGATAACAACATTACCAGCCTCATGGAGCTCATAGTCGCAACACCCATCAACTCCTTCAACCCAGCTGCCTCCCCAGCAGATTCAGACGAGGACCCTGCCACTGAACCTGCCGCCGCAGCTGCCCAGACCGACCAATCCGCCCAAATCCTCGCCGCCATACAACGGGTGGAAGACAGACAGATGGGGCTGATGACATTCATCCGGGATTTCACAAATTCAACAGTAAATTTCATTACCAATACTTTAAATTATCCCGATGTTGTTTTCCCCACTTTTCCAGACCACTATTTCCACATCCCCACCCCTGTCCACACACCTACACCACCTGCCTCCCCACATACCCATTCCACCGCTTCCACCCCATCACCTACCCCGACGACAGCTGCGAGTTCTCCGGCCGACAGCCCCGCACGTGGAACGAAGCGGCCAGCCACAGCCGACAGCGAGGAGGAACCTCCTATTAGGAGGAATTTGGAGAGGGAATTTACGCCTGTCAAGAGGCAGAAACACGTGGTAGACAGAAAGCTAATGCCCAAGGCCAGCACCACCACCAGCAGCACTTGGGATAGCGGCAGCAGCTCAGACATCCAGCTTGTGGAGCAACCTGCCCAGCCTCCCCCACAGCCCAAACGCCGCCGCCAGATCCGTGTCAGCAGCAGCAGCGAAGACATCGACTAAAATTTAAGTCTTTTATTGCTGCCTGCTTATCTATATTTTGTGATGTACCTGCCTTCATTTTATCTGTCATTTTGCATTGAGGGCAATGCAACCCTCGAGTTTGGGGGTGGCACCCTCCATAGTAATGGAGTCTTAGTACATCTTTTTATTATTGTTGTGTCTTTTATTTAATTAAGTTCTCTTAAAAAATCAGAAAAGACTAAAACTGTTGGCTTAAAACTATGAAGTTAACTTACCTGTCATGACAGCTCTGTCGTTGCAGCATCTTTAGGACAGTTTAAGGAGAAGTTTAGAGTCTTTCTATAGTTCTGGAAATTTAAAACACCATTGTGACTGTTATATTGCTTAGACTTCTTTTAGCCAAACTAGAATAGAAAACTTAGCACTTAGAGTAGAAAAGAGACTAGACTCTCAGGAAACCTAGAGGTGCCCAACACTGGCTCTAGGCAGATAACTAGAGAAAAACTTCTAGAGGTGCCTATCACCGGCTCTAGATAGTTAACTAGAGGTGCCTGAAATACTGGCTCTAGTAGAAATGAGAAGAAATTCGAAAAAAGGAATAACTAGAGGTGCCTTATTCTGGCTCTAGTAAAGGAAAGAAAGAAATCAGTCTCGTAAGAAAAACTCTAAACAAGCTAAAGTATAATATTCTAGTGAAACTAAGAGAGTCTTAGCATATAACTGTTCACAAGCATGCACACACTGCACGAGGACTATAGGGAGATTCCGGACAGATCCTAATCTTTCCGACAGGTTGCTGCCGCCACAGAGAATGAGCGATGGGTAAGGGACAGTTCACTGTTTGAAAGCCAACACAAAAAAATATTTTTCGTTTAGGTCTTAATTGCTTGAGGGCAAGCAAAAACTTGAGTTTGGGGGTGTGTTGAGTGTGTAAAAGTTCTATTATTTCCACCCTTTTTAACCCATATTTCTGCTGCATTCAAGCATCATTGCATTGCATTTAGGTCAGTTTACAGTAAAACATCACAAATATATTAAAGGCACGGATTCTACTATAAGATGGCTGATTTTGTAGGTTGCTGCCATAGTTGACGAAGAAGGCAGGCGCAGGGCAGAGAAGCAGAAGAGCTGAACTGGACAAGCAGACGATGAGGACGAAGCTGCCATGGATCTGTCGTGACAGCAAGGTGGCAGCAGCATTATGAAGAGGAAAAGTAAAGTGGACCTCGATAGATAGAGAAAAATCTGCTCGTCTGTCGTGTGAAAGCCAAATATTTTTCCAAGCCCCGGATCAAAAGATATGTCAAGCCAAAGCTCAAGAAGAGGAAACCCCTAGAAACAAGGATGGCGGCTGCAAAGTAGGATCCTTGGAGATTAAGTCTTAATTAGAATCTTACTTTTAATTAAAGTTGTAATCCTTGTTAACATAGAATACTTGAGCCCAAAGCTTATATAAGGGCATAGATTTTAACCTAGGGAAGAATACCCCATAACCGATAACCTAAACCCCTCCGTCGTTTACCCGTCGTTGACATGTTCGAAAAACCCCCTAGGGCCACGGGTTGTTTTGTAAAGTAGTTGCAAGGGTTGTTTTGTTTTAGGATTTTCCAAGTTCAATAAAATAAACTTCAAGTTCTCTTATTTTGGTTTTAATTTCTTGCAAGAGCATCGGGAGAGCATTGTGAGGTTATCTATTTACTTAGCATCGAGAGAGTTAAGTATATGAAAAAGATAAGAGCGAGTTCTCTAGTTTATAGTTGAACTATCTCGTGCCTAGGGATAGGGCGAGGTTAAGTGGCTAAGGAAGAATTCATACACATCGGTGTTCATCCTTCGATTCACGCCGGGAGGTATCATCAAAGACGTGATCATCGACAGACTTGGACCTAGGGATAGGCCAAGGCAGATCTGGGATTCTTGCCAAACTTGGAGTACGGAGTTGGTGTGTTCGCTGCCGCGACAGCTAACGGACAGCCGCCGCGACAGGTGCTGTCGGCGACGGGTGCGACGACAGAACTGGATTTCCTAAACTCTTCAATACATGCACTACTGAGCAATTCAATACCAGCCCATTCTCTCTATCTTGATATTTCTACTCTTTTTATTTACGTTTACTTTATTATTCTCGTGACAATCTTCTTAAATATTTCTTTTGCTTTCGTGCAGTGAATTAAGGTGAAATCATTAGCCCAATCCCTGTGGAGACGATATCTGATACTTCGTATCACTTTAATACTTGCGTCGTGTACACTTGCACTACAATTGCGATAGACTCTTTTACACGCAACATTAGTCGATGATGAGTGGAATCCCATCGACGGGGCGTGAGGATGAGTGGAATCCCCTCCGCGAGAGCCGATGATGAGTGTAATCCCACCGAGGTAATGTTGTTGTTGGAAATGCGTTCCAACGGGTCATCCGCGTAGTCGAGTCATAGCTAGATGCCAATATGAGGTTGTATGTGAATACCAATATGAGATTATGCATATATGCTTATATGATACGAATGTGATGCCTTTATGAATTGATATATGATGTGGTTAATGCTTTAAACTATATATCGTGGTAAGTTGAGTTTATGAGATGATGAGCATGACATAATGTTGATTATATGTTCATGCATCATGTTCATTTTGACTTTTGCGGATCGGAGGTAAGATCATGCATTTCCTTTTGGTTTTAGCTCGTGCTTGGACCCTGCATTGTCGAAGTTTTGTTTTATGAGCTTACCCTCACTAAGCTTTTATGCTTACGCTCTCTTTTGTTCGACAATGCAGATAAGTAGCTTGTGGGTGGCAAGGGGAAGGAAAGGTTCCAAGTGTTGCTTTGGTGAGCTCAATGTATGAATTTTAAGTGATAAAATGTAATAGTTAAGCAATGGGATAGGTATTGTTGTTTGAGTTTGGGTGTATGTTGATGATTTGATTTGGCTATGGTTTGTAAGCATGATATGCTATGATGAATGTTGTGTGTGTTAGCATGACTCTTAATGTTTAGGTTGCCTTGATGTGGGTGTAAACCTCTTATATGCTTATCTTGTGCCTTCATGGCTTTGAGTTCCTTGTATGACCTTAAATATTGAAATGACTTTTGTTGGAATGCCATGCTTGAAAGCTTATGTTGCTTGTATGGTTTGTGTATCATCTTGTGTTGGATTGTGCCTTTGATTTCAAGTTAAAGCATGCTTTTATGTTTGATTTGCCTTAGGATTGATGTTAGTGTGTTGGTTGGGGTTTTAGAGGGATTTAAGGGCCTCCTTGTGCCTTAAATCAGCTCAAACCTGCAAGTTCGTAGCAGGGGTATCGATACGGTTGGTACGGTATCGATACCACCTTCTTGTTTCAGGCCTCGTGTATCGATACACTTGAGGGGTGTATCGATACCATTTTGGTCACTGGAGCTACTGTCCATTTCGGTATCGATACCGGCCTCTGGTGTATCGATACCGTCATCTTAGCGTTGACCGTGGGAAGTCAACCGTTGGGGAGGGTATCGATACACTCCTTGGGTGTATCGATACGGTCTCTACGGGTTGACTTTGACCAGTTGACATAGTCAAGGGGGTATCGATACACCCCTTAAGTGTATCGATACCGCCTGCAGTTAAAGCTTAAACCTAGTCAAGGGGTATCGATACACCCCTTAAGGGTATCGATACCGCCTGTAGTTATAGCTTAAAATTGGGCTGTAAGATGTTGGGTTGAGTTCGTCTGGTTGCCTCGTGAATGTTGTTCCGCTGTATGATCACATAGGATTAAATACTCATCTAGACAAGATTTAAAATGAAAAAAAATAAATAGGGTTGCTAACCGAGAGGGAATTCCTTAGGGGGTTTTTACTCGGTTTTCCCCGTGTAGCTTACTCGGATCGGTCATCCGGCCAGACCGGGACGAGGGGGTTACATTTGTTGGTATCAGAGCCTAAGGTTTCCGAGACCTTAGGCAGGTAAGTGAGGTAAGTTGTGTTTTATGATTGATATACACGGTGTTTGCTTGCCATGTAAGCATGTCGCTTGTTATCCGCGTATGCTGTGATGTATGATTGTTTGATTGAGAATGTATATTGTTTGATCGTACGCATATGTTTGCTTGTTTAGCAAGTATGCCTTGTTATATGCTTGGTTGAGCATGTATGTGTGTTGATTTGTTTGAAACATGTTTAGTAGAGTCCCATTGCTACTATTACATCGAAAAAGAGATTTTTAAGTGAGGGAATCATACTTGAGCCATTTGGACCTTTCCTTTGCTAACCCAACTTGTATGTTAAATTATTGATTGATTTACTGCTTTTAGTAAGTTTGAGGCCAGTGTGTGGGCCGTGAATTGGTAAGTGGGAGTTGTAATTTCAGAAAAGGTGGACGATGTTGAGGGAGTCCATCATCTTAGTTAGGGAGGTATGGTTGTACTGGAATTGAGGTACAATTTGCCCGTTTGAGACGGTGCGTATGTGGGTTGATTCCTGTGGATGAGGGACGATGTGATCAACACTGGCATCAGTTGGTAAGAAGAAGTGAAGGCATATGAGTGGGAGTTAGAGTGGTGTCGATGTTTTAACAGATAAGCCCTTGGTACAGTAATAAGTTGTTTCCTCCAGTTGATTCTAAACTCGTGCTTTTGTATATCGATAGTGAGTATGCAAGTTTGAATGTGCCCGATGAGGTGTCAGAGGTAGGTATGAGTACCTTAGTTCTTTTGGCGAGATCTAGGTAGGGGTCTCGTGTGAGTAATCTGAATTTCGGAAATGTTAGTTGGTGACCATTGGGGTTCGACCTATGATTTTAATGCAAGACAGCTGATCAGTGTCCGTGAATGGGAGCTAGTTTGTGTGATTGGGTCAGTGTACGTTGGGTTGTCTTCCAGCAAGCGGAAGAGATGAAGTCACTTCCAATATAGTTGAGCCGAGAAGGGAGTCTCGAGCTTTGACTCCAGATTGTTTGTTAGGGGTAGAACAAGTCTAGCATGACTGTTTGTGTGTGTGATCAGAATTGAATCTTGAAGTTACGAGATGCTCTAAGAACAGTTTAGAAGAGTCAGATTTTGTTGAAGAACCAGTCTGAAGACAAGAGGACCGAAGACTATCAGTTGTGTACATGTGAAGTTGCAATTTCCGCGGATACCTCCTTTTGTGTGAGCATGTAAGAAATTAGATACCTCTGTTGAGACTTTAGATGTAGGGACACATGTGACTAGCCTTTTTGGGAGATAGTAGTGATCAGAAAGATGTACAGAAGATGTTTGTTGGTGGTTCAGAGTCACTAGTTTCTAGTAGATGTGAAGTGATCGTCTTCATGCGGTTTTGATGTACCTTTTGACAAGGTTTGGCTTGAAGAGCCCATAGTTAGTGTATACATTGAGACAAAGAAAGAGTTGCCTTGAAGTTGCAGATTTTTGTGAGACTGTAGTAGTAGGTAAGGATGTGAACTCCTTATTGAATGTTGATCCAGCTTTAGAGGTCGAAGATTGGTTGAGTTTAGACAACAGGCTTGCTTAGCAATTGTGATGGATTTGATTTTGAATGAAGATTAAACCACAGAATGTTAGAATAGTTGCGTTTTCTTTTCCTAGAAGTGTTTGGAAGAATTAACGGTTTACCTCTTGTTAGAGGAGAAGAGTTTGTTATTGAGACCGTTTTCGAGGTTGCTTCTGTTTTGTTTGTTTTGTAACTTATGAATTCCGGAAGAATTGAGAATGTTGAAGAATTAACTTCGAGACTTGTTAGACCTTAGATTCATTAGGCCTAGTGCATCATCTCAGAGTTCTATAGTGTAATTTGTGAAGAAGAAAGAGTGACAGTACGAGATTGTGTTCAGATTACATACAGTCAAAACAAGTGATAGTGAATGATTAGTATCCGTTTCCGAGTGTCAGTGAATTGTTGGTCAGTTAGTGTGTGCTTCAGTCTATTTGAAGATTAGTTTGAGATCTGTTTACTACCAGTTGAAAGTGAGAAAAGTTGAAGTACCGAAGACAGCTTTAGGGACAAGATATGATCACCTTGAGCTCTGAGTTATGCCGTTTTGTTTTACTAGTGTATTAGTTACCTTCATAGAGATGTTGAGCAGAATATCTTCCTGAGTTTCTTGATCAGTTGTAGTAGCTCTTCTAGATGTCACGTGAGTATATTCAAGTGCCGAGGAAGATCATGACAAGCTTTGAAGTTAGTGTGGTAGATTCTATTAGAGAATTAATTGTATGCCAAGTTGAGCCAACGTGAACTCCGAGTTAATGAAGATGTTTTCCTAGGACATGTAGATCAGCCGAGTGTGTTAGAGTAAATCCCAAGTAGGCAAAACAAGATATGAGTTGGAAGAAATTGAAGACTGTGACAGATATCTATAGTTCCTAGGTCTAGCATTGTTACTTTCTGTAACGCCCCGGTTTTGGGCTCAGAAGTTTTGGGTGTTGACCGGTTCGGTCAAAGTGCTGATCGAATATATAAGAGTAAATTTAGGAAAGCCTAGTTCGGGTTGCATTAAAAATATGGAAAAATGTTCTAAAATCATCTTTTAATATATATAAGTGAACTGTGAAATCAATTTTGGAAAATGAGGTTTGGAAGGTTGACATTTTGGCTAGTGACCAAAATGTAATTTTTGAAAGTTGCGGGACAGTTTTATAAAGGATTGAAACTTTGAATCTTTAAGGAGCTATTATTCCAAAAAGGATTTCTCCAGATTTTTCTAAGATATTTTAAGTCAAAAATCTGATTTTAAAGTTTATGAAAGAGAGGGAAATCATTTTAACCAAATTTCCAACTAACTTTCCATTTTCTCTCAAATTCTCTTTTCTCTCATTTTCTCTCAACCCAAACAAAATTCTCCAGATTTCTTTCTTTGATTTTGACATCTAAACCTCTCATTTCAACTCTCATTTGATTCCTAATCATCTCATCAACAAAACCTCTCAATTTACAAGTTGTTTCATCAAGCTTTTTTGGCTCTAAAATGGAGAAATTCAAGTTTGGAGGTAAGAACGTCCTTCTCCTCTAAACTATCAGTTCTTTACTGAAATTCCTAAGTTCTCAATCCTTGATTTATGTTTTATTAATGGCTTTTCAATTGAGATCTTGATTTTTGGCTAAAATGCAAGATTTGGTGATTTTGGTGAAATTTTCGTGTGATCTGTTTGGGCAGTGTTTTGAAGTGTCAAAATGATGTTAAATGAATGCTAAATTGATTAGAATTTGAGGTTTAATCAATGCAATCCCGGATAGGTTGAATTTCCTAAGTTTGGCTTGAGTTTTTGGTTGTTTTTGGAGTGTTTTTGGTGATCTGTTATACCTGGAGGTATAAGGACGTGGTTGTGATCATTTTGCATGTTATTTGATGTATAAAAATGGTTAGAAGTGATGGATCTTGGCTGGGTTAAGTTTTGGAAGTGTTTGGAGGTGATTTCGGTTGTGTTTGGTAGCCAAATTGTTAGATTTGTGATGAGCGGCGAGTTGTGTTGTTGTTGCTGGTGTTTTAATGCATAAGGATGCATTAATGTTCTGTTTTTGTGTGCTTGAAACAGGGGAGTTTGATCCGTGAGCTTTGAAGGTGTTTTCGGAAGGTTTCGGAAGCTTGGAAGGCTTGTTGGCTAGTCTTGTTTGGTTATCGGTGAGTGAAGTTGGGATTTCAGCTTTTAAACCAAGGTTTGAAGGTTTTTGGGAGCTTAGTTTAAGTCTAAACAACTTTGCTAAGCTCAAGAGTAAGTGAATGGGTTTTTGCTCTTGAATTGTGTGTGATTTGGTTTTAAAAGAAAATGTGGTTGATGATTGAAATGCATGTGTTTTGCATGGTTTAATTCTGTTTTGTAAGCATGTTTTAGCATGGTTTAAATGCTGGTTTTGAAAGCCGTTTGAGAAGGATGCTCAAGGTAAGAGATCCTTGGTTTTGTATATGGTAAATGTGGTTTTGATGCATAGTGTTGCATGTTGATCAATGGCTTTGTATGATGCTTTAAAACAGTGAATTAATGATGATAAATGTTACCTTTTGCATATTGGTTATGCATGTGAATCATTGGATTAATGAGGTAAAGGTTTTGCATATTGGTTATGCATGTGAATCATTGAGCTAATGTTGTGATGGCTTTGCATTATGTTTATGCATGTGGAACATTGGATATTATGGTAAGATGGTTATATTGGCAAGTGATGTGAATGGTTCTTGGTTCGTTGATCGGATATAGTTAGCCGGCTATAGGATTGGGTGCACCGTGAATTAAGTCGCCTTGAAGGCGGAGTGGTCAAGTGTGGACCGGATAAGCTCCCTTCAAGTTTCCTAACGAGATGAGGTCAGTGGAGGTTGTTGCCCACGGGAAGACCTTGGTTGAGCAAAGGTTATATGGTGGTTAAAAGTCCATATGTGAGAACCTTGTGCTTGTTGAGATCACAATGGCAGTGGTTAAGTCCATGTGTGGATCTTGTGTGTGATGTCCCGGATCTCGTTAGATGATGTTCTACAACTACCAATCGGTTATGCAAAGGTTGTATGGTGGTTAAAAGTCCATACGGGAGAACCTTGTGCATGTCAAGGGTGTATGGTGGTTAAAAGTCCATACATGGGAACCTTGAGGAAAAGCTAAGGTTGTATGGTGTTTAAAAGTCCATACATGGGAACCTTAGGATGTTGAGGTCAAATGGAGGTTGTTGCCCATTTGGGAGACCTTGGATTGGGTAGTGTGTAGGGAGCGTAGGGACAACGCTCGGAATCCGCGTATCCGATCGGGTTGATAAGTTGAAAAGTGAATGTGGTTGATCACTTGAGAGCCAATGTAATGTTCTTGATCATAGTGAAGCATGAGATGCTTGAATTGATGCATGGTTGCATGTGAAGCATGAGATGCTTGAAATGATGCATAGTTGCATGTGAAGCATGAGATGCTTGAAATGATGCATAGTTGCATGTGAAGCATGAAATGCTTGAAATGATGCATGGTTGCATGTGAAGCATGAGATGCTTGAGTTGATGCATGTTTGCATGTGAAGCATGAGTTGCTTGAAAAGATGCATTGTTGCATAAAAAGTGTATGATGCTAGTGAATGCATGTTTACTTGTAAGTTGAACAAGTGTTGGTAATCATTTGGTAAATGATGCATGTGAGCATGAAATGTCTATGTTGCATTGAAGTCTTGTAAGACTTGGTTTTTAAGGCATGTGAGATGATGTTATGGTTTTTATGTTGCCTTGGTTAAATGCATGTGATGGATTATTTGAGCTAAGGTTTTAAAAGGTTTCTTGCTTGATATGGCTTTCAAGTTTAAGAAAGGTATGTGGTGAAATGGGAGTGTTTTCCATGGTTTTGTTTAAGCTTGGCATATGGAGTTTATGCATGATTTGAGCTTGTTGTTGAAAAGGGTTTTCAAACATGGTTTTGGTAATCAAATCGGGTTTGTTTTAAAGGTGTTTTAATGACCCGCTGCATTGATGGTGTTTTGGTTTTGAGCATTCCTCACTAAGCATTATGTGCTTACGCTCCTTTTTGTTCATCAATGCAGATTCTTGAAGTTTGGGCAGCAAGGAGCAAGGGATTCAAGGTAGACTCCAATGGAGATGTATGTCTCGGTGAATAGCTATAGTTAATAAGGGCAATAGGGGTAGAATCTCTCGGATTTATGTGTATGTGATCGTATATGTTGATCATGAATGTTTAAATGTTGTTAATGTTGCTGAATCATGTATTGGCTTAAATGAGTTTGGTTTGGAAGGTTTGAGCATAAATGGTTAGCTTGTGTAGGAAGCATGCCATTGAAATTGGGGCTTTTCATATGTGATGGTTATATGTTGAATTGTTGATGCATTTATGGTCCCTGCATGTTGATTGTTTATGTGGAATGATTTGGTGTTGTTAATTTGAAGTTTGAAGCATGTTTGATGTTGTTTTTGAGTCGATTTCTGGCAGGGGTATCGATACTCGGGCTTGCGTATCGATACGCCTGAGCCAAATATGCACATTTCTGCCCAGGCGTATCGGTACGGTTGTGTGGGTATCGATACCGTATGAAGGCCGTATCGGAACGGGGGATTCCGTATCGATACCATCGTTGGAGTTTGGTTACTGCCTTCCCCGCGTATCGATACGACTCCAGGCGTATCGATACGTGTTCTGTTATTTCGGTTAAAAGTATCTTCATATGTTTCGAAATGTTTGCATTTTGGTCCTGAATCTTGTTTGTGCAATTGTATGAGTTCGGGATGTCTGTTTGAGCTGAAATTTGGCAGGGAAGCATGAAATATGATTAATTTTAAGTTGGTAACTTAAAATCTGGTTAAGTCCTTAAAGTTTTCAGAAATTACAATTTGGTCCCTAAAGTTGTAATTTGTTCAATTGGGTCCCTGTTTGATCTCTGATGGTTGTGATCTTTGAGCACGGTGTTTGTGTGACCACATATAAGGTTAATGTGCATCTAGACAAGATTAAAAAGAAAAAAAAAGGGTCGTTAATCAAGGTTGACTTTCGGGTTGACTTTGGTTTTCCCCGTGTAATCTTCGTAGTTCGGGTCAACCGTCTAGGCCGGGCTACGGGGGTTACATTTGGTGGTATCAGAGCTGAGTTGCGAAGGTTGGGGAAAATGGTAAGTTGTTGTGATGTATGTGTTTGATGTCTACCTTGTTGTATGGTTGGAAGTTGCTTGAAACATGTGTTGCTGAGTGTGTTGTTGATGTTTCTGAGCATGTTGCTGATGTATGCAAGCATGTTTTGTGGTTATGAATCTTGGTTGAGTTTATGTGGATATGTGCTGATGCTATGAGCTGATGTTATGCATGGTGAATGTGTTTTGAGCATGATATGTTGCTAATGTGCTGGTGCAATTGGATGTTGTTTGATGTAAGCATGATCAAGGTATGTTGTTGATATGCTTGATGTTGTGATATCCATGTTGTGTTGACTGTTAAGTCATGTAAAGGGGAGGATTCGGGATACCCATTGCCTTATTAATATAGCTATTGTGTTATTTTGGAGTTGGAGTTTGAATCCTTGCTTAATGCTGGTCTAACTGGTTTGTTTGCTTGTTGTGATTGTATGTATGTTGTTGTTAGTGGTATGACAAAGTTGATGAAAGAATGGCGGTTGAGTGAGATGGTTGCTGCCTTGGGGCAGGTTGTTAAGGCAAAGAATTCACCCTTTTGTAAAGGTGTTTTGTCTCAGTCTTCTGTGCTTAGTGTTGAGATGGTAAGGCAAGGGAAAGAAGCTGGTTCTGTGATAGAAAGTTCATCATCTGTTGTTCAGGAGGTGTTGGGAACATCTCAGGCTGCGGTTGAGGTAGAGTCAGTGGATGTGCTGGCTAGATGTGAGGGTTTGCCGAAGCAGCGTTTGCTTGATTTGGGTGCTGTGGAGTATCATGGTTCTTCCCCGGAGATGTTTGAGGCCTGGTTGGCCAATGTGGTTCTGATTTTGGATCAGGAAGGCTGTGAGTATGCCTGTAAGCTGGGGAGTGTTGTTTCTTTGATGTTAGAGGATGCTTGTGCATGGTGGACATCTGTGGCTGTGGCGTCACATATCCTTGATATCGATTGGGATTTCTTTGTGTCGGCCTTCTATGAAAGGTATCTTGGAAGGGAATTTCCAAGAGTTAAGCAAGGCGCGGGTAGTGCTGTTGCGGGGCAAGTGTTGCTTGAGCAAGGAGTAGAAGTTCAGCCATCTGTGTGTGATCGCTGTGAGAGGCAACATGTTGGAAATTGTTGGGGCGCAGGTGTTTGCTGGAATTGTGGTTCTAAGTTGCATGTTAAGCGTGATTGTCCACATGGAGTGAAGTCAGCTTTGGTGTTAGCCAAAGGATCTTTGAAAGGTCGTGGGCACGGCCGGGGCGAGGTTCAGAGGTGGCAGAAAAAGCAGAAGGTTGTGAAGAGTTTGGGAAATGAAATTTGCTGGAAATGTGGGTCTGCTGGACACATAAGGCGTGATTGTTTGATGTTGGCTCGGAACAGCCAAGGTTCTTTATTGCAAGGAGTTGATGTTGACCCTGGTGTGTTAGTTGGTGCTGCAGTTGTGCCGCAGGAGGATGATGGTTCCGCAAGGAAGAGAGCTCGTCTGATGAAGCTTCAGGGTGGTGTTGTGTTTTCAGGTAACCTTGTTAAGTGATCTTTGCTTTAGTTGCCGTAGTTTGTTTCTGTTGGTTTTCCTTGCGTGGTAAGTTTAGTCTTGCTGCTAGTATGTTTGGGGTAGTGGTAGTTGTGGTTTGGTGATATCTTGGGTGTGAAGAAGGCTTGGGTGAGTATCTTGTGGTTAATGGTTGTTAGTATGATGGAGTTAGATAAGTTAAAGGTGAGAAAGGAGGTTGTTCTTA
This sequence comes from Hibiscus tridactylites, assembly GCA_958450335.1. Taxonomy (NCBI): domain Eukaryota; kingdom Viridiplantae; phylum Streptophyta; class Magnoliopsida; order Malvales; family Malvaceae; genus Hibiscus; species Hibiscus tridactylites. Next base: position 55,875,887 of record OY288267.1, on the reverse strand, counting down.
GACAGATTTTGAGGATGTTATTGGAGGGTGTGAACTGGCATTCATGCACAGCTAAAGTCATTGTTATATGTTATATTATATATGTTGGTCCATGCATACATGTGGCATGACATTAGAGGTTTTGCATACATGTACATCAGGCATTGATAGGGCATGTAGGTGATCATGCATACGATGTTCACGCTCGCTAATAACTAATCGAATCTGTTAGTGTTGTGTTGGATTAGGTGGGATGATGGGTTTTTAGAGGTTGTTTGGTGCTGAGTGAGAGTTAGAAGTGCTGGAGTTTGTTAAACTAGCTGCTAGTGATAGTGAGAGTGGAGTAGCCTGTCGGTAGAAGGGTAGTGTTGTTGCTCAGAGAGTTTAGTGGTTTGGTAGTGAAGGGTATCAGTTGAGGTTAGTATTGGTTAAGTGGTTTGTTTAGCTAAAAGGAAGTGGTAGTTCCTTGGTGCTAAGTGATGTTGCAGTTTGGGGTTGTGTTTCCCAAGTGCTGAAGTAGTTTAGCTTTTAAGTTGTTGTGAAAGGGTTGTGTTGGTTCTTAGCAACCTTTGAGGAGATCAGAAGCTGTTATGTGTGTTTTGGTTAAGTAATGTTCTGGTAATGCAAGTGTTCTGGTTGAAGTTTGTGGTGAAAGAGCTGTGGAAGATCGAAGGTTTTTGTTGGTTGTTTGGGTTCTTGTGAGAAGTGGTTGGCTGGTGGTGGTTAAGAAAGTTCCGTTGAAGTCAGTTGGTGGTGTGTGGAACGGCTGACGGTTTCAAGTTGGAGTTGTGATGTAATTTTTGGTATTTGGGTGAGTAGTCTTGGTGAGCTGTTATGGTAATGTTTTTAGCGGATGTGAAAGATTGACAGCTTCGTTGAAGAGTTTGGGTAAACAGTTGATCTTTAAGGATTTTTTCTCGTTGGGAAAATATTTGGAAGAGGTTTGGGAGTTTGCAAGAGTTTTAGAGGTTGAGGGGTTTGCCTAGTGGCTGAGTTGGTTTGGTGGTTGTCTTTGTGTGAACAAGTCTTGGGAGTTGTGTGTTACAGTGTTGTCTGCTGTAAGAGCTGAAGTTCTTCAGGTTGATGTTGGGATTGTGTACAGTCCGGTTATGTGGAAGGTTAAGTCGTAGTTACCTTTGAGAGTTTGGATTTGTGAACAGTGTGTGGTGGAGGTTTTGTGTGGAAAGTGATCAGTGGTGTTGGTTGAGGCTTTTGTGTTGCTTTGTGTGTTGCTTGAGAAGCTTGTTGTTCTCTTTTCGCCGGTTGAAATTTCGAGGACGAAATTTCCTAAGGGGGGGAGAGTTGTAACGCCCCGGTTTTGGGCTCAGAAGTTTTGGGTGTTGACCGGTTCGGTCAAAGTGCTGATCGAATATATAAGAGTGAATTTAGGAAAGCCTAGTTCGGGTTGCATTAAAAATATGGAAAAATGTTCTAAAATCATCTTTTAATATATATAAGTGAACTGTGAAATCAATTTTGGAAAATGAGGTTTGGAAGGTTGACATTTTGGCTAGTGACCAAAATGTAATTTTTGAAAGTTGCGGGACAGTTTTATAAAGGATTGAAACTTTGAATCTTTAAGGAGCTATTATTCCAAAAAGGATTTCTCCAGATTTTTCTAAGATATTTTAAGTCAAAAATCTGATTTTAAAGTTTATGAAAGAGAGGGAAATCATTTTAACCAAATTTCCAACTAACTTTCCATTTTCTCTCAAATTCTCTTTTCTCTCATTTTCTCTCAACCCAAACAAAATTCTCTAGATTTCTTTCTTTGATTTTGACATCTAAACCTCTCATTTCAACTCTCATTTGATTCCTAATCATCTCATCAACAAAACCTCTCAATTTACAAGTTGTTTCATCAAGCTTTTTTGGCTCTAAAATGGAGAAATTCAAGTTTGGAGGTAAGAACGTCCTTCTCCTCTAAACTATCAGTTCTTTACTGAAATTCCTAAGTTCTCAATCCTTGATTTATGTTTTATTAATGGCTTTTCAATTGAGATCTTGATTTTTGGCTAAAATGCAAGATTTGGTGATTTTGGTGAAATTTTCGTGTGATCTGTTTGGGCAGTGTTTTGAAGTGTCAAAATGATGTTAAATGAATGATAAATTGATTAGAAGTTGAGGTTTAATCAATGCAATCCCGGATAGGTTGAATTTCCTAAGTTTGGCTTGAGTTTTTGGTTGTTTTTGGAGTGTTTTTGGTGATCTGTTATACCTGGAGGTATAAGGACGTGGTTGTGATCATTTTGCATGTTATTTGATGTATAAAAATGGTTAGAAGTGATGGATCTTGGCTGGGTTAAGTTTTGGAAGTGTTTGGAGGTGATTTCGGTTGTGTTTGGTAGCCAAATTGTTAGATTTGTGATGAGCGGCGAGTTGTGTTGTTGTTGCTGGTGTTTTAATGCATAAGGATGCATTAATGTTCTGTTTTTGTGTGCTTGAAACAGGGGAGTTTGATCCGTGAGCTTTGAAGGTGTTTTCGGAAGGTTTCGGAAGCTTGGAAGGCTTGTTGGCTAGTCTTGTTTGGTTATCGGTGAGTGAAGTTGGGATTTCAGCTTTTAAACCAAGGTTTGAAGGTTTTTGGGAGCTTAGTTTAAGTCTAAACAACTTTGCTAAGCTCAAGAGTAAGTGAATGGGTTTTTGCTCTTGAATTGTGTGTGATTTGGTTTTAAAAGAAAATGTGGTTGATGATTGAAATGCATGTGTTTTGCATGGTTTAATTCTGTTTTGTAAGCATGTTTTAGCATGGTTTAAATGCTGGTTTTGAAAGCCGTTTGAGAAGGATGCTCAAGGTAAGAGATCCTTGGTTTTGTATATGGTAAATGTGGTTTTGATGCATAGTGTTGCATGTTGATCAATGGCTTTGTATGATGCTTTAAAACAGTGAATTAATGATGATAAATGTTACCTTTTGCATATTGGTTATGCATGTGAATCATTGGATTAATGAGGTAAAGGTTTTGCATATTGGTTATGCATGTGAATCATTGAGCTAATGTTGTGATGGCTTTGCATTATGTTTATGCATGTGGAACATTGGATATTATGGTAAGATGGTTATATTGGCAAGTGATGTGAATGGTTCTTGGTTCGTTGATCGGATATAGTTAGCCGGCTATAGGATTGGGTGCACCGTGAATTAAGTCGCCTTGAAGGCGGAGTGGTCAAGTGTGGACCGGATAAGCTCCCTTCAAGTTTCCTAACGAGATGAGGTCAGTGGAGGTTGTTGCCCACGGGAAGACCTTGGTTGAGCAAAGGTTATATGGTGGTTAAAAGTCCATATGTGAGAACCTTGTGCTTGTTGAGATCACAATGGCAGTGGTTAAGTCCATGTGTGGATCTTGTGTGTGATGTCCCGGATCTCGTTAGATGATGTTCTACAACTACCAATCGGTTATGCAAAGGTTGTATGGTGGTTAAAAGTCCATACGGGAGAACCTTGTGCATGTCAAGGGTGTATGGTGGTTAAAAGTCCATACATGGGAACCTTGAGGAAAAGCTAAGGTTGTATGGTGTTTAAAAGTCCATACATGGGAACCTTAGGATGTTGAGGTCAAATGGAGGTTGTTGCCCATTTGGGAGACCTTGGATTGGGTAGTGTGTAGGGAGCGTAGGGACAACGCTCGGAATCCGCGTATCCGATCGGGTTGATAAGTTGAAAAGTGAATATGGTTGATCACTTGAGAGCCCATGTAATGTTCTTGATCATAGTGAAGCATGAGATGCTTGAATTGATGCATGGTTGCATGTGAAGCATGAGATGCTTGAAATGATGCATAGTTGCATGTGAAGCATGAGATGCTTGAAATGATGCATAGTTGCATGTGAAGCATGAGATGCTTGAAATGATGCATGGTTGCATGTGAAGCATGAGATGCTTGAGTTGATGCATGTTTGCATGTGAAGCATGAGTTGCTTGAAAAGATGCATTGTTGCATAAAAAGTGTATGATGCTAGTGAATGCATGTTTACTTGTAAGTTGAACAAGTGTTGGTAATCATTTGGTAAATGATGCATGTGAGCATGAAATGTCTATGTTGCATTGAAGTCTTGTAAGACTTGGTTTTTAAGGCATGTGAGATGATGTTATGGTTTTTATGTTGCCTTGGTTAAATGCATGTGATGGATTATTTGAGCTAAGGTTTTAAAAGGTTTCTTGCTTGATATGGCTTTCAAGTTTAAGAAAGGTATGTGGTGAAATGGGAGTGTTTTCCATGGTTTTGTTTAAGCTTGGCATATGGAGTTTATGCATGATTTGAGCTTGTTGTTGAAAAGGGTTTTCAAACATGGTTTTGGTAATCAAATCGGGTTTGTTTTAAAGGTGTTTTAATGACCCGCTGCATTGATGGTGTTTTGGTTTTGAACATTCCTCACTAAGCATTATGTGCTTACGCTCCTTTTTGTTCATCAATGCAGATTCTTGAAGTTTGGGCAGCAAGGAGCAAGGGATTCAAGGTGGACTCCAATGGAGATGTATGTCTCGGTGAATAGCTATAGTTAATAAGGGCAATGGGGTAGAATCTCTCGGATTTATGTGTATGTGATCGTATATGTTGATCATGAATGTTTAAATGTTGTTAATGTTGCTGAATCATGTATTGGCTTAAATGAGTTTGGTTTGGAAGGTTTGAGCATAAATGGTTAGCTTGTGTAGGAAACATGCCATTGAAATTGGGGCTTTTCATATGTGATGGTTATATGTTGAATTGTTGATGCATTTATGGTCCCTGCATGTTGATTGTTTATGTGGAATGATTTGGTGTTGTTAATTTGAAGTTTGAAGCATGTTTGATGTTGTTTTTGAGTCGATTTCTGGCAGGGGTATCGATACTCGGGCTTGCGTATCGATACGCCTGAGCCAAATATGCACATTTCTGCCCAGGCGTATCGGTACGGTTGTGTGGGTATCGATACCGTATGAAGGCCGTATCGGAACGGGGGATTCCGTATCGATACCATCGTTGGAGTTTGGTTACTGCCTTCCCCGCGTATCGATACGACTCCAGGCGTATCGATACGTGTTCTGTTATTTCGGTTAAAAGTATCTTCATATGTTTCGAAATGTTTGCATTTTGGTCCTGAATCTTGTTTGTGCAATTGTATGAGTTCGGGATGTCTGTTTGAGCTGAAATTTGGCAGGGAAGCATGAAATATGATTAATTTTAAGTTGGTAACTTAAAATCTGGTTAAGTCCTTAAAGTTTTCAGAAATTACAATTTGGTCCCTAAAGTTGTAATTTGTTCAATTGGGTCCCTGTTTGATCTCTGATGGTTGTGATCTTTGAGCACGGTGTTTGTGTGACCACATATAAGGTTAATGTGCATATAGACAAGATTAAAAAGAAAAAAAAAGGGTCGTTAATCAAGGTTGACTTTCGGGTTGACTTTGGTTTTCCCCGTGTAATCTTCGTAGTTCGGGTCAACCGTCTAGGCCGGGCTACGGGGGTTACACTTTCAGAGAATTGTAAATAATCTATTGAAGATAGTTGCTCCATTGATAGATTGTTACAAAAGAATGTTCAATTGTGTGGTTAGATGCGAGACAATGAGCCCTTGAGAAACCGAAAGAAACTTTGAAGAGAGCTTCGACCTTGATCCAACCTATACTAGAGAAAGAGCTTGTGAACTGTAGTGATGTGTTACATGTAGGGTTAGGTTGTGTGCTTATGCAAGACGGAAGATTGTGACTAGTTCATCGAGTTAGTTGAAAGACCGTGAGAAGAGTTATCCGATATGAGACATAAAGTTAATTACAATTGTGTTTGCTTCGAAGACTTAGAGACAAAGCTTGTATAGTAAGAAATGCACAGTGTGTACGTACATATGTTACAATGGTGAGTACGTGCTAAGCACGGAAATTATATTGAATTTGATGTAGTGAGATGTTGTGGATTTTAATTTATATTGGCACTAGTATGCTTGGGTACAATGATCGATCATTAGGATGAGTGTGCACACGAGAGTCAAAACACGCGTGGCCTTGGTGGCGTTAAGGCACCAAGGAGGAATACGGGTACGCCCGGAAATATTTATATTAGTCGATGATGAGTGGAATCCCATCGACGGGGCGTGAGGATGAGTGGAATCCCCTCCGCGAGAGCCGGTGATGAGTGTAATCCCACCGAGGTAATGTTGTTGTTGGAAATGTGTTCCAACGGGTCATCCGCGTATTCGAGTCATAGCTAGATGCCAATATGATGTTGTATGTGAATACCAATATGAGATTATGCATATATGCTTATATGATACGAATGTGATGCCTTTATGAATTGATATATGATGTGGTTAATGCTTTAAACTATATATCGTGGTAAGTTGAGTTTATGAGATGATGAGTATAATATAATGTTGATTACATGTTCATGCATCATGTTCATTTTGGCTTTTGCGGATCGGAGGTAAGATCATGCATTTCCTTTTGGTTTTAGCTCGTGCTTGGACCCTGCATTGTCGAAGTTTTGTTTTATGAGCTTACCCTCACTAAGCTTTTATGCTTACGCTCTCTTTTGTTCGACAATGCAGATAAGTAGCTTGTGGGTGGCAAGGGCAAGGAAAGGTTCCAAGTGTTGCTTTGGTGAGCTCAATGTATGAATTTTAAGTGATAAAATGTAATAGTTAAGCAATGGGATAGGTATTGTTGTTTGAGTTTGGGTGTATGTTGATGATTTGATTTGGCTATGGTTTGTAAGCATGATATGCTATGATGAATGTTGTGTGTGTTAGCATGACTCTTAATGTTTAGGTTGCCTTGATGTGGGTGTAAACCTCTTATATGCTTATCTTGTGCCTTCATGGCTTTGAGTTCCTTGTATGACCTTAAATGTTGAAATGACTTTTGTTGGAATGCCATGCTTGAAAGCTTATGTTGCTTGTATGGTTTGTGTATCATCTTGTGTTGGATTGTGCCTTTGATTTCAAGTTAAAGCATGCTTTTATGTTTGATTTGCCTTAGGATTGATGTTAGTGTGTTGGTTGGGGTTTTAGAGGGATTTAAGGGCCTCCTTGTGCCTTAAATCAGCTCAAACCTGCAAGTTCGTAGCAGGGGTATCGATACGGTTGGTACGGTATCGATACCACCTTCTTGTTTCAGGCCTCGTGTATCGATACACTTGAGGGGTGTATCGATACCATTTTGGTCACTGGAGCTACTGTCCATTTCGGTATCGATACCGGCCTCTGGTGTATCGATACCGTCATCTTAGCGTTGACCGTGGGAAGTCAACCGTTGGGGAGGGTATCGATACACTCCTTGGGTGTATCGATACGGTCTCTACGGGTTGACTTTGACCAGTTGACATAGTCAAGGGGGTATCGATACACCCCTTAAGTGTATCGATACCGCCTGTAGTTAAAGCTTAAACCTAGTCAAGGGGTATCGATACACCCCTTAAGGGTATCGATACCGCCTGTAGTTATAGCTTAAAATTAGGCTGTAAGATGTTGGGCTGAGTTCGTCTGGTTGCCTCGTGAATGTTGTTCCGCTGTATGATCACATAGGATTAAATACTCATCTAAACAAGATTTAAAATGAAAAAAAAATAAATAGGGTTGCTAACCGAGGGGTAATTCCTTAGGGGGTTTTCACTCGGTTTTCCCCGTGTAGCTTACTCGGACCGGTCATCCGGCCAGACCGAGACGAGGGGGTTACATGAGTAATGATACACGATGTGAGATTCCGAGTATTGATGCTCGATGTGAGATTCCGAGCATAGGTGAACGTTCTTGATGTTTAGTGACATTGGGCCTTACTCTGGGTTTGTGGTATGCCTTTGTGTGCTTTCGCTCGAATGATCTAGTGAGATCTTGAGTATCGTTGGGCCTTGTGTGACTTGTATGATGTATTGCCATGTTGTGAACATGTCTTTAGGTGATTGGTAGTAGCGACACATGTTTATTCATCTCTCCTTATTTCTCGTACTAGCTTGCAAGCTTATGTTTATGGTTAGCATGAAGTATAGTAGAGTAGATTTGTACCAATGAGCTTTGTAAGCTCAGTGCTTGAAATTTTTGTTTTCATGCGTAGATTGATTGTTGGTTCGTGGACCACTATCGGTACGAGATTCTAGCATGTGGAGGTTTTCAGAGTACGATATTTGTATTTAATGGGCTATGTATTCCTAAGACTTTGCGTGTTTGAGTCTGTAATCTTTATTTTTAAAATTGTATTAATCAAGTCAAATGTTTAAATGTTTTAATTTAAAACGAAGCTCCTTTGTAAACGATTTAAATGGTTTATCTATTTTTTCAACTATTGCTTCTAAATGTTTTGAAAATAACTTGTTTGAGCTAAACACAGTTTGAGAAATTTTATGGTTTTGGTTTGGGCTTGAGGCCCAAATATGACATCCAGGTCATGGGTGTTACATTTAGTGGCATCAAAGCTTAGGTTTAGTTGGTTCTAGGAAACCCTAGGGTGGTATAAGTGTTTTTGTAAGGTGTTTAGTGAATACAAGTCATTAAATTAAGTTCGTACTCCTTAAGACTAGAATCCTAATGGTGTGCCCATAGTTGTGACATCAAGATAGTTAAGATCATGGCCGAGAGTGCCAAGTTAAGTGTTGAGCCACTCATGGGAGTGATTCTGGGGGCAGGGTCGCCCCGGAATTGTCGAGATGTGAGTTAGTTAAATGATACCGGAGTCAGGGATGTTTCTTCCTCACGTCGCCTAAATGGTGTCTTCATTGTGTGTTGTAGTCTCTTTGAAGTCTTCAGATTTGTTGTGAGAGTTTGTAGCAAAGAATCATTGTTATCCGTGAATAGCGTTTATGAAGTAAGTATGGATAACCCATTTCCGAAATCAATCAGTGGATGCACATTGGGTGAAGGACCCTTTATTCGTGTAAAAAGAGTCTTGTTGATACTTAGGAAGTATCATCGCCTTCTCAAGAGCATTTCTCAAAGATAGTTGAATTGGGATCCACTAGCTCGTAGTGTGGCCAAAGTTAGATGTTCTATAGGTCTAATAGAGCTATCTTCTGAAAAGTTGGTGCACCTTAGAAATTGCTTTGGTTAATCAAGCACGATGCTAGCCAATAATGTCGAGAGTGGGCTCGAGGCTCCGAGACCTCGAGGGAACCTAACCTTTGGTAATGAGAATGTTTGGACTGTTGCCCTACTACCGTGATTTTTGTGGTAGTTGTTTTGAGAATATCATAACGGGCATGTGAGACATGTTGACCGTTTGGTAGATGCTAACGTGTTTAGTTCAATGCTCGGGAGCTTTCAGTCTGTTAGAGTGTTTGGTTATGCCTCTTGGAGAAGTCATCACGGACGCACGCGCGCACACACACACACACACACACACACACACACACATATATATATATATATATATATTTGAGTTAAGATCAACTTACACAATGTAAAACTCTTTAAGTTTTACACGTTTTTTCGATCGTTAGATGAGGGGAATGGATGGCTCAGATTAACTCCTTACTCTTTTTTTCTAAGTGATAATCTTCACATATTTACTATTAATCTCATCCATTCGTTTCACTCATCCAACGGTCCAAAAACGTGTAAAACTTAAAGAGTTCTACACTGTGTAAACGGATCCTATCCCTAATTGATGTTGCAATTTTTAATATAAACCTTACTCATCTATTATATATATCGATGTTACTCATCTACAAAGAATGGTTAAAATGTTACTCTCCTATTATTAGAAAATTTTACACCTTAATTGATGTTGCAATTTTTAATATAAACCTTACTTAGAGATAGAATTAAGATGAATTTCATCTTTAGAACAATCTCAAACAAATTTAAGTCCAAAGAACTTACATACTCACACCTTCACTAGTTACTTTCCCTCCTCTAATAAGAACTCTACAAAGAACCTAAACAATGACACTTGGGTCATTACTAAACTACCTCAAGAAAAGATGACAATATGCTACAAATGGTTGTTTACATTCAAATGTAACTGATACAAGATTCAAAACAAGACTACTCAACCATGGTATGCAAAATAAGAAAGTATGTGTATGGTTTGAACCAATCACAAGAGCTTGGTTTTATAGATTTACCAAAGTTGTCATCAAATATGACTACACATAATGTCAGTTTGTTAAACTGTCTCCAAAATAAAATTCACAAAGTTCATGCGAATGATACCATCATAAAACTAGAAAAATCAACAAGTTAAAGAGGTGTTATGAGACCAAAAACCTTGGCTATGTTAGATATTTCTTGGATGCAAGATCACACGGTAAAATTCTAATCTCTCGAGACATTCTTTTTGAAACTAATATCTATGGATGCAAACAGGTCGAGATTCCTATGGAATGAAAATCTCAGTGACCATACAACATTATCAATCTATTTGTCTCCTGATATTTTCTTCTCAATGATATTAGTGATTTTAGAAAAGAACATATTGAAACAATGAACAAAAGTTTGAGATACCGCATTTTTTTATTTTTAGGAGAAGTGATAACACAAAAGTAGATATTTTCAATACTAGTTGGACTGACACAAGAACTACAAGTGGTTATGTTCATTCGTATGAGAGAATTTAATTACACGAATCATCAAGTAATCTATCCAAACTGAATATCCTACATTTTTCCGTAGGATTTGTCAAGGAATGTGGTTACACTTGCCCTTAGGATTTCGAATTATATTGTAAATAGGAATCAGCGTTCAATGGAATTGAGTTGAGTCCGAAACTTATAAGTTAGTCGCGTTAACGATCAAAACTTTATTTGAATTTTTTTTGAATCGAGTCAAATTGTTTGAGTTTTTGTTCAAATTTAATTGTAGACATATAATGTTATGATAGTAATTGGCTCTAACTTAAACGACTTTCTATAATCGTATACGATATACATATATTTTTTATATTCGATATACATATATCAAACAAAGTTGAGGGAAAAGACTCGATCTTGAAAAGTAATCAATAATTATTAAAATTTTTGAGTTATTCAAATTCTCATTTTATAACTCAAACTTTATTTGAAAATTTTTGGCTTAAATGAAAAATAAATGCCTAAAGTATACATCTTTTGAACTTTAGATGCCTAAAGTATTTAGGTGCATTATAATTAATTGTTGTTAAAAAAATTCGTAAACTAATTAAAACATGACACATGTCAAACATTGATTAGTTAACAAATTTTTTAATGCCCCTTAACGGCAATGCACCTAAAATTGTAACGGTGTATTTTTAGCAAAAGAAATACTTTATACACCTAAAGTTCGAAGTATACATCGAACAGTAAGCCAAATAAGTCTAGTTTTAGGGGATTGTAAATAAGAATAGAACTCTGCTGTTGCAACCTACCTATTATAAATAGGTACCTTCTGTCGAAATAAAATATCAGAAAACTATAATTGTTTTCTGTTCCAAAAGTCCTAGTTTCTACATTCTTTAACTACCTACAAAATGTTCATACGGACAGGGAAAAATGAGATTGTACCAACTCTACAAAGCCATACATTTTAATAAAAAAATCTTACTTAAGTTCCAATGGCTTTTGAGTTTCCACCCCCGTCCGATATATTTTGTCCAACCTCTGCAAAGATCACCCATCAACTAGAAACTAAACAAAGACAAAACAACAGCTTAAGATATGATCAATTTCAGCAGAGGCAGTAGCACAACAGCTATTATTGTACCAACGGAACTCCATTTTCTTTCAACTCCCAAAACCTTCAAACTTTCTTGCAATTTCGGTTTTGGTTGATCAAGTGTTGCACTTGTCCTATCAAAATACCAGCCGACCAATTGATCCACTGTTGGTGGGTGAGAGACTAGAGCTTGAGTACAAGGCCGATTGGGCAGTGATCACTACCGACAACATCAGGGATAATGTAGGAATCATGAACGTCATCAGCTATGGCTTCTGAGACTAGGAAGTAGTCAAGCCTCCATCCTGTTCCGAGAAATAAATATTTTAACTAAGTAGGTGATGGAAGCTGATCACCGGTAACAGTTGCATTAATCGCCCTAAAAAATATTTGTAATATGTCTAGATGCAACTTCAAAACTTCCAGCACAAAATGAATGAATAAATAAATACTAGATGATCAGAGGTATAATACGTACATTCAAGTCCTAAATACTTGAAATGGTCTTTTATTGGTGAAAAAAATGACACAAAAATGATCTTATAAATGAAGAAAGATAAAAGAATATGAGGTTAATATAGGATGTCTCACCTTTGTTAGTTTTGCGCCCACCATGCCGATAACCCCAATAAGTATACCCAACAACACCTGGATGCTGCTTTCTAAAGGTGTCAACAAAGCCCCTGGATAAGAAGTTTGTGCCAAAAGATTGCCTTTCTTCAATTGTAAACCCAGCACTTCTTTTGTTTCCCTATGTTCAAAATTTTCAAACAGTTATTACGACACTTCAATGAAAAAAATAGATGCATCTCTGATTTGCAATAGGCATAGCCAGCATCAAGATACAGTTATAGATGAGTCTGAATTTAGAATATTTCACACTCATGAATCCTGATGCATTAAGGAACCTTCCTATACTGTTATGATCAGCAATATCAAGCGGTTTAGACAGACAAAGCTCTTTTGTATTGCATTGTTTTTTCTCTTGGAAATGAATTACTTAATAATTTGAAGGTAAGAGATGGCTTGTCTCACACTAAGTGTTTCTGGGTTTGGATAACTCCGAATTAAATGTAAAATACAGGAAAAGAGAGGTAATTTCATAATTCTTAGACAAGTCCGTTGTCCCCTGGATAAGGGGTATCAAATCAACCTTATTAATCAACACCAGCTCTGTAGTCATAAGACAGAAGGAACTTGTAATGCTTGTCAATGAAATATTGCTGTGGTTGCTTAAAATATATTTGCTTACATTGGTTAAGCTACAAGTCAAATAAAATACAAGGATCACGGAAACATCAAAATCTTGATTGACTTACAGCCGGATTATAAATGTCTATCTCTTCATGTGCACAATTCAAATCCCCCGTCAAAATGACTGGCTTTGACTTTTCTAGTTCCTGCATCGTACAAGGGAAGTAGCTGAAGCTTCAAACCTCCTAACAAGGGAAAGCAAAAAAAATGTTGCAAAAACAATTTTGGTTCTATCATGAAAGAATTAACAGAAACTCCCTTAAAAGATAATTACAAATTTACTACAGCTACAATACGGTAATAAGGAGCTGTCCTATTACATAGAATCTTTGAGATACAAAACAAAAGGAGGGACTGAATAGGCAGGGAGAAAGATAAGGCAAAGAGAGAATGGAGATTCGAGAGAAATCACAGGGAAATAGGGGTGCTACTGGAAAGAGAATTAAGAAGAGGAATAATAGTGAGAAAGATATGGAAATAAGTCTCAGCAGTATACAATTTGGTGTTGGCATATGCCAAAGTAATCTGAAATTAGCTTAACTACACTATATAAAAGCAACTTTATTCAATATAAAGAGAGCTAAAATACCTAGAGAACTAATAAAATTAAATAGATTTTAAAAACTAAAAAAATGAATCATAATTTAACTAAAGCACAAGCTTAGAAAAGGTGATAGGATACAGCTGAAAACAGGGACAGAACTATGTTAATAGTGAGAGGGGCCCCTTGCCCCCCCCCCCTCCCACCAATTTTTTTTTACCTTTTTTTAATATATATATATTTTTTAAAATGGATTAATAATGAATCCCCCCCCCCCCCCCCCCCAACTCTGGCTCCGCTGAAAGACTTCGGTATAATTACCGAATGAACAAAATACAATTACTAACAAGAAACAAACATGGAAAAATACAACAATTTGTTCCATATGTATCCAAATGTACAAGTGATATGTCAAATATTATTATAATTAGGGAGAAGGGTGGCATGAGCTCAACTCCCTGTGCAGGGGAAGATACATGCATGCACCAACTTCTGAGCCAAATGCCCGGGTGCTCCATTTCCTTAAATCAAAATATGCATACCAAATGTATCCCATAAATTCACAAGACAAATTATACCTAACCTGAATCACAAGTGAAAAGGTGTAAAGGAGAAAGCAAGACCAGGGAGGGGGTGTCATTAAACTTGCCAGCATAGAGCACAAATTGGAAAACAAAAATAATTAAATAAGTCAAAGAAAAATTAAGGGTAAGACATGCTTACTTTTATGTAATTGCTAAGAGATGGATCCCATTCTGTAGTCCTGTATGTCTGGAATAGAAATAAAATTCTTCAGTCTAAAAGTTGAAAAATCAAATACAAAAATGAAAAACTTAGTTGGCAAGTAACAAAGGGAAGGTGATTAAGCCCTTTACCAGCCTTCTCAAGCCATCCCCAGAATTGGGAACATAGACGCTTAACAAATAAAAAGAGTCGAACTCTGCTGTCACAACCCGTCCTTCACTATCATGTTCTGATATGCCTAGGCCATATCTGACTGAAAGTGGCTTTATCTGTCAGAAAACTGATAATTTTTAACAGCAAGGAAATGAAAACGGCAAACTTGATAGTTGATACTTGAATTTTGAAAGGTCAAGCTCCTCACAACTGTACAGTAAACATGGACAGACAAAAATTCCAGTAACCAAGGAAAGCATAAGATTGAAATGAATTCCATTGATAAAGGCTTGCTAAATTGATAAAATCAAGTTTGATTACTCTTCAGTCTTCACGTTCCAGATAGTTTCCTGTATCATGTTTTAAAGTCCCATTTCATCATTAGAATCTGAAGGGTTGCTATAAACAAAAAATTGATATTGTGTTCTTTAAAGTAATAATCTGCTAATTCCATTGGCAATATTTCAGTTTTAATGTACAAGACAATCATTCAAACTTAAGGAATAGATTGCAAACCTATGAAACTAGTAAATAAGAGTATTGCATTAACAGATGCAAAATCCAGCTTAAGCTATTGTAAGAATAAACCTCAATGACATAAAAATAGTGATTACTTGTTTGACAAAGTGCCACTGGGTCCTAATGTAATACAAGATAGGTATATAAAATGATGGCATAATTTATATCCGTAAGTGAAAAATATTCTAAGGACCACATCTAAGATGAGCCTCTCAAATCCCCAAAAGAACAGGCATACCCGAGATATTATTGCAGTGCCAGAATAACCAAGTTTTGCATTGCTGCAAGTCCAGAAGCTATTCTCATATCCTTCTATGAGAGACTGTTTGATTGACTCAACATCTTTCTCCTGTTCCAAGATTAAATTGTGCACTCAGTATATCAAGAAATTTAACACATCATTTGTTCAAATTTCCATGTAAAAATTAAATAAATAATCTCAAAAAGACACAAATTCATAGTTAATCAAGCAGTCTCAAACACACAAACACAATGCAAAAATATTTAATGGCTAAATCAATGGGCTGAATTTTCTCTCCGAAAGAAATAAAATGTTCTCCCACTTATCTTGGAAGCTAGTGCATCCATGACTAACTCAACCTTTCTCAACTTGTCATCATAGGAACAGTCAGAGAAGAAAGTTAGTATTACCTGGCCAGAGTGGATTAATGAGAAAAATTAGAGAAAAATAGAAGTACTTAACTATTTAGTTGAGAAGGTTGCTCAGTCTAAGTTTCTAATGCTTTTTAACCAATTAAAATTAGGAGTTACATTGCAAGTTGCAACTTGACTCCAGTGCGTATGCAAATGAGTATTAGGTGCCAAACAGAATCAATGGGCCATAAAATGCCAACAGGTCACAACTTAAGTCAAAGGGAAAAAAACAGTATCTAACATGACAATCAGAAATGGTAACAAAGAGATTTTCTAACCAAACTACAGATACCATATTGAAATTTTCTACAGAATGATAAATTTATATACATGCCTGAAGTTTAGTTTCTTGCAAACACAATATATCAAAGTTTTCCCTTCTGGCAAGTTCCAGAGCAGAAAATCCCTCTAGTTTCAGCAATGCTCTCAGCCCATTGACATTCCAAGACAGGATCTTAACAAAATTTGTAATCCCCGTAGGAGGAGTTCGTCTCATAGTTCTAGGATTATATGCTATCCACCCTTTTTGCGGCTTCTTATGGGCCAAAATAGTCCATGGTTCACTTTGATTCATAGGAGTAACTCCATTTTCGGCACTAACATCTTTTCCATCAACGTCTAAAGGTTCTTTCCTCTTTTTTAGAGACGTCTTCCTACCTAGCCAAATCAAGGTTCAGACATAATAACCCGTCCTTCCACTCAAATTAAATAAACATATAAAGCAAATTAAAGTGAGAAAGGAATAGTTTGGTAAATCAAAACAGTATAAGTACTACTGCTACATATGTCTAAATTTTCTGCAGTACCTGAAGCACAAACAGTTTTCTTCTGCTCGGTGACAACAATTTTAGCATCAACATCAACAGTTTTGCCCTTAACTTGCAACTGTTTTACAGTTTTCCTGCTCCGTTGAGCCTTGGAAACCTGAGAAATACTGTTAACATCTTGGACTTGGTCCTCTACTGATTTTGTCTCCATCATCATAGATATTTTTTTATCAGAATTGGAGGGATCTAGTTTCTCTGCCAAAACAGAACTTTCACCTGCATTTGTAAAGAATTTCTGAGATAAGGAAAGGAGGCTTGGAAAAAAATCTAATTGTCTTAACATTAAAAAAATAATAATAATTTTGTCATGCATGATGTTGGCATCTTTCATACGAAGATTTGAACATTGAAGTACGTATCAAATCTCAACTTCCATAGAAAATTCCATACCATCTATTTCGTTGGCCAAATAAGACTGTAAAGCAGATACCAGCTCACGTTTCAAACCTTTGGAAGGGATCCCGGCAGTCCTATCAATTAAAAGTAGTTATAACAACTTCCAATAAAAACAAATATAAATTAATGTTTTCAATGATCATTAAAATCCCCTCAACAGGTTTCAAACCAAAAGGTCAAAATTACATATTTCACAAGTAGTTTTGCATGAAAGGAACAATAAGATTAAAAACAAAAGCAACTAGTTCCGAGTTTTTCACATGAGCTGTTTCAACACATAGCTTCATTTTTGGAAAAATGGTAGCAGATAAACCATGAACTTTCTTTCCTAAATGAAACATGCATAACCAACTGAAGTAGATACATAATTTAGAGTGCAAGAATATTAATTAGAGGCATAATATGCTCTTATATGTTATAACCTTGAAATTTGTTCTTTACCTCAATGCAGTTCTGAGTTGTTGAACTGTCATTGCCTCGATTTTGCCTGGATCATCCTTGATATCCTGCAACTCGACCAAATTTACATCTACCTTCTTTAATTGCCATCCAAAAATATATAACAGAAAAGCATAAAACTAATAACTTTTAACTCAAAATATGACATTGTATTAAGGATTAGAGTACCCATTAATCCTTTTGACTAATTTATCTTTCTTATACTTGCTAATTTAGTTTTTTAACAACTTTTATTCAAACCCACATGGAAAGTTAAGCAATGCAAATACGTATGAAGTTAAAAGAAGAAACCTTGAGGAGCGGGATATTAGAAATGGGGTTGTCGTTGTCTATCGTTTCTTTGAGCTTTCTATCAAAGTTTTGGTCGGCAATGGAGGATGAATTAGAAAAGCATCTTGCCTTAGAACCCATTACTTTGCCTCTTAAGGGAGCCAATCTTCCAATACCCAAATACCTAGGGAACACTGCAAAGCTACACCATGTTCTGTCAGTTTAAAATTCTAAAAGGGGAAATTAATCGAAGAGAGAGAGAGAGAAGAAAAAACCTTGAAAGATTGATGATAGGTCTAAAACCCAGTTGCAATGCTTGGTTCATCTATGGAACCCAATTTCAGAGGATGGGAAGTGTGGCGTAGGTTAAGCAGGCGAGAAGCGCAGGTTAGCCGTTAAACCGCCGAAATAAGCTTTTGCCTTTTCTTGCTTGATCCTCCAAAAATATGTAGTATAGGGGTGATTCTAGCATTAAACACTTTAAAAATAGGCTAATATTAGGCAGCCCGTTTATATCAGTAGCATGTAACTATAGAATTTGCTAAATGTGGTTATCTAAGTGTAAAAAAATAGTTACCGAAAAGTTTATCATGGTAGTAAATTTTGTAACTACCTTAAATCTTAAAGGATTATTTTATATGTTACAAAACGCATGATAAATACGATACTTATAACATATCTTATCACACCTACGTAATTATTTATAACATATATAGTAAAAAGGGTAACTACAGAATTTATTACCTCATATATACTAATCTTAAACCAACCAATTTTATGGTAAGACATTTTGTAGCTACCTTATCTCTTAAAGGATTACTCTATATGTTACAAAACGGATGATAAATACGATATCTATAACATATCTCAGCCAACCGATGTAATTCGTTACAGAACGTATAGTAAACAAGGTAACTACATAATTTATTACCCTAAATATCCTAATCTTAAACCAACCCAACTTATGGTTAAGAATTTTGTACCTACATTATCTCTTAAAAGATTACTCTACATGTTACAATACACATTATAAATACGATACCTACAATATATCCCACCGAACCTACGTAATTCTTTACAAAATATATATAGTAAACAACGTGACTACCAAATTTATTACACTATATCCCCTAATCTTAAATCAACCCAACATATGGTAAGACATTTTGTAGCTACCTTATATCTTAAAGGATTACTCTATATGTCACAAAACGCATGAGAAATACGATACTTACAACATATCTCACCGAACCTACGTAATTCTTTACAAAATATATAGTAAAGAAGGTAGCTACAAAATTTATGACCCATACATCCTAATCTTAAACCAACCAAACTTACGGTAAGGAATTTTGTAGCTACCTTAAATCTTAAAGGATTACTCTACATGTTACAAAACACATGAGAAATACGATACCTACAACATATCCCACCAAACTTACGTAATATGTTACAAGATATATAGTAAACAAGGTAACTACCGATTTTATGACCCCATATATCCTAATCTTAAACCAACCAAACTTATGGTAAGGAAATTTGTATTTGCCTTAAATCTTAATGGATTACTCTACATGTTACAAAACGCATAAGAAATAGGATACCTACAACATATCTCACCGAACCTATGTAATTTGTTACAAGATATATAGTAAACAAGGTAACTACCGAATTTATGACCCCATATATCTTAATCTTAAACCAACCAAAATTATGGTAAGGAATTTTGTGGCTACCTTAAATCTTAAAGGATTACTCTATACGTTAAAAATGCATGAGAAATACGATACCTACAACATATCTCACCCAACATACGTAGTTCGTTACACAATATATAATAAACAAGGTAACTACCGAATTTGTTACACAATATCTCCTAATTTTAAACCAACCCAACATATGGTAGGGAATTTTGTAGCTACTTTATCTCTTAAAAGATTACTCTATATGTTACCAAATGCATGTTAAATACGATACATACAACATATCTGACCGAACCTACGTAATTCTTCACAAAATATGTGAAACCGATATTTTAATTTTGATATAACTAAAGAACCTAAGGACTAAATTGAAAATGTGAAAACGAACTTTTAAGTCCTCAAACCTCTCTATATGTTTTAAACAATATGCCTAAGTTAAAAAACTAATTTTATCAAATATTTTCTAAGTGTTCTTAAAGCCTGTAATAACCCATTTTTGGGTCATAACCCAATACTCATTAAAATAAAATAAAAACTCTTTATTACACCCATAACCCATACCCATTTAAAACCCAATAACCAGGCCCAATTAATAAACACAATCCAAAAAAACCTAAAATCTAAACTAAACCTAAGCCTAATATGCTATGCTAGCCGCCGCCGCCGACTGGATCTGCCGTCGCCGCCGCCATGAAGCCGAGCTGCCGCCACGAAGCCGGACCACGTCACCAGCTTCATCCGCGTCACCCCACACGTGTTACATCCTCTGAAAGAAAGAAAAAGTAATCAGAGAATTATTACTCTATAAAAATCAAAAGGGGATAAAATCCCGAATATGTATATTATTTTATGTTTGAAGTCCGGCTATATATACCGGATCCGGTTGTAAAAGTAAAAAAGAGGAGAGGATTGGAAATAAAAAAAGGAGATTCGAAGCAAAAAAACATATTCGAAGCAAACCAAGAAAATCTATCGTTCGAAAAACAAAAAATAAAAGGTAAAAATTTTAAGGATTCGAAAAGTTTTTCTTTAGATCTAGAGAAACAAAGAGTGAGTTTGAAAAATCTAACCTCGGATCTGGACTCAACGTGCGAAAACGAGCCGGAACCTATGCTTGCATGTCGGATTCTCGCCGGCGGCGGGAATTTCGGCGACCGACGGCGAGTCCCCTGACCGCCGGTGACTGGGTCGAACGGGAAAAGGGAGAGGGCTCTCAACTGCCTTCTTTTTTTTTGGGTTCAAATGAAGTATCAAAGGTGTAATTATTGAAAATTTTGGGTATTTATAAGCTAGCCAAAACGACATAGTTTCAAGCATCTACCCGGATACGCGACCCGACCCAAGCCAGGACCCGCGTGTTTTCAACTGGAGGGGAAAATTCTGCCCGTAGCCATCCAACCTATGTATCCTTATATTTTAGCATTTCAGTTTTGATTTCATTTCGTTTTAGCCACTATTTTTTATATTAATTTCATACTTTAATTTATGTCCTATTTCAATTGGGCCACTGATTTCATTATAATTATTAATTTTCACTTTATATTATTATTATTATTACTATTTTCCTCATATATTATTATTATTATTATTATTATTATTATTATTATTATTTTACCAACAATAATTCTTGTTAAAGTTCATTTACAGATTTTTAGGAGTTATCGTGAAAATCACACTCCGGGCGTTGGAGTGTCATTTTCCGTTAATTCCTTTATTATATTATTATTTAATATCACCTTTTTGAATAATGATTTTATAGGGGAGACCATACTCCGGGTGTAGGAGTGTATATCCCTTTCTTTAAATTTTTACTTCTAAAAATTATTCTAATTATTTTGGGATCACATCATTAAATAAAATTTAATTTTTTTAAGTTTCGTCATTAAAACAATTTGTAACCGACTAGGTACCAATTTTTTGGGCGTGTGGGGGTGCTCACCTTTCCCTATACGTAACCGACTCCCGAATCTGTTTTCTGGTTTCGCAGATCCAAAACTCGAATTTTAATAAAATCATGAAAATTGGTTTCTATTAAAATAACCGGGTTTTTCAGGTGTTCTAATCGTACCTAAAGTAAAAAATAGATTGGTGGTGACTCACCCGTTGTTACAGCTTGGCGACTCCGCTGGAGAGATAATTTCGAGAGTCAAGCCACAAGTCGGTTATCCTTTGCTTTATTGAGTAGAAAATATTAATTCGGTTTAATTTAATTTTGTGATCCCATTTTAAGATATATATATATATATATATATATATATATTTATAATTTTTTTTATAAGTTGATCTTTTTTAAGGTTTCATATCATGAGCTCTCGACCCGGGCTCCGTCCTTTGAGTGGGAGCGAGAAACCACGCCTTCGTGAGGTACCGCCTCTGTGTAGGATGGTGAATCGCTTCCGGGACATTGGTCCCTTTGTCTTCGTGAGACTCTCGTCTCCGTGTAGACCTAGAGACTCGTATCCCCCTGAATTGATGATTAGAGTACCCTTCGTAGAACCAAACCCCATATAGTGAACCGTAAGAGCCTACCTTGTAAAAAAAACCATGCCGGATCTCTGCCCGTCTAGAGAGTCACCTTGTAGGTGCATGCTAGAGAAAGTGGGGGGGGGGGGGGGGGTTATTTCTAGTAACGCATTTTAATTTTCAGTTTTATTTATCCATTTATTTATTTATTCTCCTTGTGATATATTATGCTAACGACATGTCTATATTTATGTAAAATAAGCATGCGGGTAGATATTATGTTTGGGTAGGATTTGTTTTTCTTCTCAAAGCATGGTGGGTAGAAAAGTATGCTTGGGTAGGCTATATATATTCATTTTCTTTATTTTCCTTGATTATTTTCGTGTACTAACTATTTTTCTTTTTTCTGTTGTTTATATTTTCTTCCACTATGCATTGCACATGCATGACATAAAAGGTATTGATTCAAGAATGAACATCAATTTAGAAAACTTTCACTATGGATAAAGGGACACGTGATCAGATAAGAAATGTTACGGATATGAGCCCGCCCTAAAGATATTTCCTAGCAAAGGCCTTCAAGAAGGACCAACAACTGGGCTTCTACGGCTCAATATTATCTGTAAACTTTGACACATGATGTAACGAGCCCCTTACCTAATAAAGTTGTCTTTTGATGATCATTTTTGAACCAATACCTCATTGCATTCATGTCTATATTTAAAGTCACGCATAAGCATCATTTTGCATACATTCACATTACATTGCTTAATCATTTTTTGGTCAAGCTTCTGATTCCAAGAGAACTTCGATCATAGTGATTTGGGGCATTCGAGTCAGTCAAGTCAGCATCAACTTCTCGCAAAGATAATGGATGATCGTTTAGAGAGAGTTGAGAAGGCATGCGAAGATATAAAGAACGACATGGAGCAGAACTTGGAGAAGACACATCGGGAAACTCGTGATCACATCTCACAAGCACAAGAAGACATGTTAGCTAAGATAGCTGCAATGCAGGGCGGACAGAGCTCGGAAAAGAGGAAGGGAGTCTTCATAGATCCTAGTGCGCTGACCAATGACCCGGGCCTCCCTCTCAAGGCCCACTTGTCGATAGAAACCCCTGCAACAAAACAACCAGTGGTTCATGCTGAGTCTTCTACACACGGGGGGGGGGGGGGCAATAATTCATGATGACCCTAGCAAGTACGCCATTCCTGACTTTAATGAAATGGACAAGCTTAAACTCGAGCTACCCAAACAGCTTGAAGATCGCTGTAAACAGCTAGAAAAAAAGTTCAAGGCCATGGAAAGTATAGAATAGTTTCCAAAGAGGGACGCAAGGGAGCTAAGTCTGGTCCCTGATCTGGTGCTTCCTCCCAAATTTAAGACGTCAGATTTTGAAAAATACAATGGGACTACTTGTCCTGAAGCTCACCTTACAATGTTTATTAGAAGGATGACGGGATACATCGATAATGATCCTCTTTTAATCCATTGCTTTCAGGACAATTTAACTGGGTCTGCTGCCAAATGGTACAACCAATTAAGCCGTGACATGATCACTTCCTGGAGAGACCTAGCTCAAGCATTTGTCAAACAATATAACCATGTCATTGATATAACACCAGATCGGGTTACACTACAAAATATGGAGAAAGGGCCTGATGAGAGTTTTAGGCAATACGTGCAACGGTGGAGGGACGTTGCAGCCCAAGTACAACCTCCTTTATTAGAGAAAGAAATAGTGATGCTTTTTGTTGGAACACGAAAAAAACCCTTTTTAGGACGTATAATAGGGGGTGCCACAAAGGATTTTTCCGACATAATAATGAATGGAGAAATAATTGAAAACGCAATCAGAACCGGAAAAATCTAAGATGAAGAACACACAAAGAAATCGAATTATAGAAGAAGGGACAACGAGGTCAGTAATACAGGTGTCTATAATGTCGGCTATACCAAGCAGCTGACAGTCGGGCAACCCAAAGCTGCAACCTCGAATGTTCAAAATTCCTCTAAACAAGGATCGAGCCAAAGGACGAAGGCAGAAGATATGGAATTTACTCCCATCCCCATGTCCTATGGCGAGTTATATAATAATTTGTACAATGCACACGTGGTGTCTCCATTCTACATTAAGCCGATTCAACCCCCTTATCCAAAATGGTATGATGATGATGCTCATTGTGATTATCATGCCGGAATAATAGGACACTCTATCGAAAATTGTCCCGCTTTTAAGAGACTTGTTGAAAAATTTATAAAAATGGGAGTTGTAAGGTTCGATGACTCCGCTGGATCAAGCACATCCGGAAATCCATTACCCGACCATGCTGAGTCTGGGGCAAATGCAGTCGTTGAAGGTAACAGAAAAATCAAGACCACTGTGGAAGATGTAAAAACGCCATTAAGATGGGTCTGGAAAAAGATGATCGAAATGGGTATGCTACAGCAAATCGCAAGAAACGTTAAAGAAACCTCGAATGATTGTTGCCCATACCATGGAAAAAAGGATCACGATATCCAAAGCTGTGCAGAGTTCAAGACTCTCATCCAGCAATTGATTGATAACAAAGAGTTAGAATTTTTCGAAGAAAGGCTTGTGGAGGAAGCATATATATGCACCTCAGAATACAGAAACAAGAACCTAGAGGACAACTACCCAGTCATCGTTATTTTGGGACCCAAGAAATGTGGAAATGGTGAGAGTTCTCAAGCTAAAGTTACGATCCAAAAACCAGTGCCCTTCTCGTACCATGACAGTAGGAAGGTCCCTTGGAAATACAATTGTGAAGTATCAATCCAAGGAGAGGAGGCCCTAAAGATAACTTCAAATGACGTAAATGATGTAGGCTTCTTTACTAGAAGCGGGAGACGATATGTTCCCAAAGAAGCAGAAGACCCGAAAGAGAAAGCTCCCGTAAATGCTGAACCTGAATCACTCATCAACGAGCCAGTTAAAGAGGAAGAGGTGAAAGAATTCTTGAAATTTTTGAAACATAGCGAGTACAATGTTGTTGAACATCTGCGCAAGATGCCTGCTCGCATATCAATACTATCCCTATTGCTAAGCTCTGAAGCACACCGGAACACGTTGTTAAAGGTGTTGAATGAGACTTTTGTTCCCAATGACATTTCGGTGAACAAATTGGATAGATTGGTAAATAATATTAATGCTGATAATTTCATCTACTTTCACGATGATGAAATACCATTAGAGGGTACAAGATCCACTAAGGCCTTACACATCACTACTCGGTGTAAAGGCTATACCTTGCCGAGAGTTTTGATTGATAATGGATCCGCCCTGAATGTCTTGCCATTAGTCACTTTAAGCCGGCTCCCAATAGACAGTTCTCACATGAAGACATGTAACACTCTGGTTCGAGCCTTCGACGGTACTGAAAGAAAAGTAATGGGAAGGATCGAGATACCTCTACTGGTGGGCCCAAATACATATGATGTAGATTTCATAGTGATGGATATCAAACCCACGTACAATTGTCTATTGGGAAGACCTTGGATCCACTCGGTTGGGGCAGTCCCATCTTCACTTCATCAGAAGCTGAAATTTATCTTCAATGGGCGACTGGTCACCGTGAACGCTGAAGAGGATATTATAGCTTCTATCACTAGTGAAGCCCCTTACATCGAGACTGATGAAAAGGCCGGGGAATGTTCCTTTAGATCATTTGAGTTTGTTAATGCGACCTTCATACCCGAAGGGAGTCACATTCCTACTCCTAGATTGTCTAACGCCACAGGGGTTGGAATCAAGCTGACAATAGGGAGAGGAGCCCGGGTTGGTCGCGAACTTGGAAAGTATCTACAGGGACGGACCACTGCACCGTCTGTAGTCAACAAGCAAGATCGCTTTGGCCTCGGTTACAGGCCAAATTCAAAGCAAACAAGGAGGGAAATTTTGAAGAAGCAAGAAAGACGAAGAGCCCGCTTAGAAGGAGCAGAAGTTAGCTGGAAGCCCATGGTTTTTCCTCCTCTGTCTAAAAATTTTATCTCAGGAGGGTTTCTCTACCCTAAGCTAGCCAAGGAAGAAGCAGATTTGAGGAAAAAGCTGGAAACTTTAGATATAAATGTTATCGTTGATGAAGGAAATGAAAGGGTGTATCTGAGAGGAATTCGTCCTTATGCCCCTAGAAGTGTTCTGAATAATTGGACTGCCGAAGAACTCTCCGCAGTGTTTAGGAGTACTTCAGAGTAATGCTCAGAACACACTTGTTACTCTTGCCCAGGAGCAACAAGGTTTTTTTTGTAAAAGGGCATATGCTTATGATCTTATATGGTTCTTATGTTAATAAAATAATACGTACCCTTTTTGCGTGTAACTTTAAAGAAACATTTCTTTTGTTTTTACTCTTATCCATACGTAGTGACCATTTTCAAATCACGTTTTTCCAATTGTCATCATTATTTTATGTCAGGTCCCCTGATATCAATATATCAAACAGCACCGAAATGGATTCAAAACTAATTTTTGAACGAGACGTGTGTCTAGATGGACCTCAGGAATTTGAAGAAGACCAAGATTATGACTTATCCCCAGATCTATTAAAGATGGTTGAACACGAGGAAAAAAAGATTTTACCTTACAAAGAGGCGTTAGAGACGATCAATCTCGGATATGAAAATGAAAATAGAGAAGTGAAGATCGGGACACACATTACCACGAAGACTCGACATGATCTTGTTGAGCTGCTGCTAGAATTCAGGGATATCTTCGCATGGTCCTACCAAGACATGCCAGGATTAAACACGAATGTGGTCGTGCATAAACTACCTATAAAAGAGGGCTACAAGCCAGTTCAGCAGAAACTTCGAAGAATGAGGACTGATACACTTTTGAAAATAAAAGAGGAAGTCAAGAAACAATATGATGCTGGCTTTCTCCAGGAGATCAAGTATTCGGAATGTGTAGCTAATATAGTTCCTGTTCCAAAGAAAGATGGCAAGGTCCGCATGTGTGTCGATTATCGGGACTTGAACAAAGCCAGCCCTAAAGATAACTTTCCATTGCCTCATATCGACACCCTGGTTGACAATACCGCAAAACACTCATTGTTCTCCTTTATGGGCGGTTTCTCAGGCTACAACCAGATAAAGATGCATCCAGATGATATGCACAAGACTACGTTTATAACACAATGGGGAACCTTCTGTTACAAGGTGATGCCTTTTGGGCTTAAAAATGCAGGGGCAACATACCAACAAACTATGGTCACTTTGTTTCATGATATGATGCATAAAGAGATTGAAGTATATGTCGACGATATGATTGCCAAGTCACAAGCAGAAGAAGAGCATGTTATAGCCCTCAGAAAGCTATTTTCGAGACTAAGAAAATACCAGTTAAAGCTGAATCCTACCAAATGCACCTTTGGGGTTAGATCAGGAAAATTGCTAGGTTTCATAGTCAGCGAAAGGGGTATCGAAGTTGATCCTGATAAGGTTAAAGCCATTCAAGAGCTTTCACCCTCGCGCACTCAGAAAGAAGTAAGAGGCTTCTTAGGAAGATTAAATTACATTGCTCGGTTCATTTCACAGTTAACTGAAAAATGTGACCCCATCTTTCGCCTCCTCAAAAAGCATAATCCTGAAAATTGGGACGATGAGTGTTAGAAATATTTTGACAAGATCAAGAATTACTTGTCAAATCCTCCCATCTTGATGCCGCCTGTCCCAAACAAACCACTGATTCTGTATTTGACCGTCTCCAAAAACTCTATGGGATGCGTGCTCGGCCAACATGATGAGTCAGGAAAGAAAGAAAGGCCAATTTATTACCTCAGTAAGAAATTTACAGAAGGTGAAGTGAGATATTCACTATTTGAAAAGTTGTGTTGTGCCCTGATTTGGACCACTAAGAGGTTAAGACAATACATGTTGTATCATACGACGTGGTTGATCTCAAAACTCGATCCTCTTAAATACTTAATGGAGTCAACTGCACTAACAGGAAGAATGGCCAGGTGGCAGATTTTGCTATCTGAATTTGATTTGGTTTATGTAAACCAAAAAGCCATAAAAGGAAATGCAATATCCGACTTCTTAGCCAGGCGAGCACTAGAGGATTATGAGCCTCTAAACTTTGACTTCCCAAATGAAGATTTGATGAACATTATGACCGTGGAGGAAAATACTCCAGAAGATAAATGTTGGAAATTGAATTTTGATGGCGCCTCAAATGCCACAGGAAAGGGGATCGGGGCAGTATTAGTCTCCCCGGAGGTGACCATTACCCCTTTGCCAGTAAGCTTGACTTCGACTGTACGAATAACATAGCAGAATATGAAGCATGTGTCATGGGGATTCGAGCAGCCATTGAACGAAAGGTTAGATCATTAAAAGTATATGGAGACTCCATGCTTGTGATTTATCAACTTCGGGGAGAATGGGGCACTAGAGATTCCAAACTATTGGACTATCGAAACCTAGTCTTGGACTTGATCAAGGAATTTTACAAGATTACCTTCCATTATCTTCCCCGGGAGGACAACCAGATGGCGGACGCCTTGGCTACATTATCTTCACTAATTAAAGTTAACAAGCAGTCCGATTTGAGACCCATACAGATGAGTATATACCAGACACCGGCCTACTGCTATGATATCGAGGAAGGTAAGAAAGATGAACAACCTTGGTATCATGACCTGTTGCAATATTTGAAAAGCCGTGAATATCTAGAATATGCTACTGAGAATGAAAAAAGGACATTGCGGAGGTTGGCAAGCGAATATGTCTTGGACGGGGAGATTCTTTACAAAAGAAGGAAGGATCAAGTCTTATTGCGTTGTGTGGATGATGTGGAGGCTAGAAAAATCCTTGAAGAAGTCCACGAAGGCGTATGTGGGACCCACGCCAACGGGTTTACCATGGCCAGGCAAATTATGCGATTTGGCTACTACTGGTCAACAATGGAAGAAGACTGCATCAGCTATGCCAAGAAATGCCACAAATGTCAAATCTACGCCGGTAAGATTCATGTTCCTTCATCACCACTACATGTTATGACCTCCCCATGGTCGTTCTCCATGTGGGGCATGGATGTCATTGGCCCCATATCGCAAAAGGCTTCGAACGGGCATCGATTCATCTTTGTGGTCATTGATTACTTCACTAAATGGGTAGAAGCGGCCACCTATGCGAATGTCACCAAATCGGCAGTATGCAGATTCTTGAAAAAAGAGATCATATGTCGATATGGAATGCCAGAGAGTATCATATCCGACAACGCATTGAATCTAAATAACAAGGTCATCGAAGAGGTATGCAAGTAGTTTAAGATAAGACACCACAATTCCTCGCCTTATCGCCCCCAAATGAATGGAGCAGTGGAGGCAGCCAACAAGAATATCAAGAAGATTGTTGGAAAATGGTAGAAACTTATAGAGATTGGCATGAAAAGTTACCATTTACCTTGTATGCTTATCGCACATCGCTCAGAACCTCTACCGGGGCAACCCCTTTTTCGCTAGTTTATGGGATGGAAGCAGTACTGCCCATTGAGGTTGAAATCCCTTCCCTCCGGGTCTTGTCAGAATTGAAATTAGATGAAGTAGAATGGATTCGAGCCAGATACGACCAACTAGCTTTGATCGAAGAAAAAAGGCTAAAGCCCATTCGATATGGTCAAATGTATCAGAAAAGGATGATGCGAGCTTACGATAAGAAAGTTCGCCCAAGAGAATTCCAGGAGGGAGACTTGGTACTAAAAAAGATATTGCCAACACATAGGGATGCCCGAGGAAAATGGATGCCAAATTGGGAAGGCCCATACGTTGTGAAAAAGGCCTTTTCCGGAGGAGCTTTAATCATGGCTGAAATGGATGGCAAATATCTGCTTAACCCTGTAAACGTCAAAAGATACTTTGCTTTAAGAGACAACCAGGAGACTCTGCCAACAAAGTACCCGAGATCTCCTAGACACATCAAGGCTCACGACCCATGAATCCGGCTAAAGCCTGCTCGTATGATATTAGGGGCACCTAATTTTGTCATGTGATTTGTTTTACTCCTTTTTAATGTTTCCCCACTTAAGTGTTCCAAACTTTATTTTCAATAAACTCGAGTTTTCATCTTGCGTTCTTGTTACATAAATATTTTATTGACATCTTTGCATTACTTTGAAAAACTCCTAAAGTACACGGATTGAATATAGCCCTAAGGAAAAAGAGAATATCATAAAAAAGAGAGCTGAGGCAAAATGGGGCAGACAATCCTGGGACAAAAAGGAGAAGCCTAGTGATCAAACTGGACAGAGTATGAACCGCTGACAACATTAGTTTCAGAGGAGATACATATGCTTGAGCCAATACTTTAGAATCAAAAAACATTTTTTATCCGCATCAGAGTCATTCATGCACTCATCTAAGATAGACTCACGCTAACCATGGCGTCATGAATACATTTACTAATTTTACAGGTTTTACTCTTCAGTAGCAAAGTAGGTCAGCGTCGGAAGCGCAATGAGCCACGTCATCTTCTCGAATTTACAACAGGATATGTGACCAAACATGTGGTTCGTGCTTGCTCTCTTAAGCAGAGGTAAAGACAATCACAGCTAAATTTAAGTTGTTTCGGTAAGCCTGATAGAAACGTCAGCACAACGCCCTTAAACTCGGTTAAGTGGGCAATTCAAATGCCTATCAAAAATCCATTGTCACAAATGGTCAAAGGAAAATAAATCCTTTGGAAAAATCCAACCTAATGATTGGTATAAACTGATTGTACCCAGGGGAATAGTACAACTAGCCCGGAGCAAACGGCTACCGGTAAAGGCAAGTCAAAACCGTTGATCCCTGTGCATTTGGGAAAAATGCAAATTCGAAAGCCGACAAAAATGTCGGCATAACGTGCTTAAACACGGTTAAGTTTAAGAAAATAGGCAATTTAGATGCCCATCGAAAATCCATTTTAACAAATGGTCCAAGGAAAATAAATCTTTTGGAAAAATCCAATCTCATGATTGGTATAAACTGATTGTACCTGGGGGAATGGTACAACTAGCCCGGAGCAAACGGCTACCGGTAAAGGCAAATCAAATCCATTCATCCCTGTGCATTTGGGAAAAATGCAAAAGAAGTGTAAACCAGGGACACTCTTCCTCGTCTCGTTGACGGAATTCCAGTACTAATCAGATCTTCTAGCATCTATGGAGTTGCAGTAGATCGACCCATTCTTCAGATATTCTAGCATCAATGGAGTTGCAGTAGATCGACCCTTTTTCAGATCTTCTAGCATCAATAGAGTTGCAGTAGATCGACCCTTTTTCAGATCTTCTCGCATCAATGGAATTGCGCTAGATCACCCCTTCTTCAGATCTTCTAGCATCAATGGAGTTGCAGTAGATCGACCCCTTCTTCAGATCTTCTAGCATCAATGGAGTTGCAGTAGATCTACCCTTTTTCAGATCTTCTCGCATCAATGGAGTTGCGGTAGATCACCCCTTCTTCAGATCTTCTAGCATCAATGGAGTTGCAGTAGATCGACACTTCTTCAGATATTCTCGCATCAATGGAGTTGCAGTAGATCGACCCTTCTTCAGTGCAGATGACCGACCCTTCTCTAGATCTCCTTGCATCTACAGGGTTGCAGCAGATCAAGCCTTTCCTTCCAGATTACGCTACCTCGTTCAGTAAAATCACTTCATTCAATATATATATAGGTCGAGTTTTCAGTCGATTTTGTTTCGGGACAGAGTTGTGGCAGGCCGAGGTTCAACGCTTCTCCAAAGAAACTCCCTGTTTTGAAGACAATGTTTGCAAAGGCGGTTGAGTGGATTAAGTGAAGTGGAAGAGTATGCCAAAAAGAAGTGAGCCCAACCCTGCCCAAAAATGGGTTCCTTTGGTCTTTGCTCTATTGCTATTGTATAACAATGAGCAAAGAGGGACAGCTGTACTAACCCATTTTTGGGTCATAACTCAATACCCATTAAAATAAAATAAAAACTCTTTATTACACCCATAACCCATACCCATTTAAAACCCAATAACCCGGCTCAATTAATAAACACAATCCAAAAAAAACCTAAAACCTAAACTAAACCTAAACCTAATATGTTATACTATCCGCCGCCGCCGCCGCCATGAGGCCGAGCCGCCGCCACGAAGCCGGACCACGTCACCAACTTCATCCACGTCACCCTCACACGTGTTACACCCCCTGCAAGAAAGAAAAAGTAATTAGAGAATTATTACTCTGTAAAAATCAAAAGGGGATAAAATCCCGAATATGCATATTATTTTATGTTTGAAGTCCGGCTATATATACCGGATCCGGTTGTAAAAGTAAAAAAGAGGAGAGGATTGGAAATAAAAAAGGAGATTCGAAGCAAAAAAAACATATTCGAAGCAAACCAAGCAAATCTACCGTCCGAAAAACAAAAAATAAAAGGTAAAAATTTTAAGGATTCGAAAAGTTTTTATTTAGATCTAGAGAAA
Source organism: Hibiscus tridactylites (assembly GCA_958450335.1). Taxonomy (NCBI): domain Eukaryota; kingdom Viridiplantae; phylum Streptophyta; class Magnoliopsida; order Malvales; family Malvaceae; genus Hibiscus; species Hibiscus tridactylites. Next base: position 55,843,895 of record OY288267.1, on the reverse strand, counting down.
CAAAGAGTGAGTTTGAAAAATCTAACCTCGGATCTGGACTCAATGTGCGAAAACGAGCCGGAACCTATGCTTGCATGTCGGATTCTCGCCGGCGGCGGGAATTCCGGTGACCGACGGCGAGTCCCCTGACCGCCAGTGACTGGGTCGAACGGGAGAGGGGAGAGGGCTCTCAGCTGCCTTTCTTTTTTGTTGAAATGAAGTATCAAAGGTGGAATTATTGAAAATTTTGGGTATTTATAAGCTAGCCAAAACGACGTAGTTTCAAGCATCTACCCGGATACGCGACCCGACCCAACCCAGGACCCGCCTGTTTTCAACTAGAGGGGAAAATTCCGCCCGTAGCCATCCAACCTCTGTATCCTTATATTTCAGCATTTCAGTTTTGATTTCATTTCGTTTTAGCCACTATTTTTTATATTAATTTCATACTTTAATTTATGTCCTATTTCAATTGGGTCACTGATTTCATTATAATTATTATTTTTCACTTTATATTATTATTATTATTACTATTTTCCTCATATATTATTATTATTATTATAATTATTATTATTATTTTACCAACAATAATTCTTGTTAAAGTTCATTTACAGATTTTTAGGAGTTATCGTGAAAATCACACTCCGGGCGTTGGAGTGTCATTTTCCGTTAATTCCTTTATTATATTATTATTTAATATCACCTTTTTGAATAATGATTTAATACGGGAGACCATACTCCGGGTGTAGGAGTGTATATCCCTTTCTTTAAATTTTTACTTCTAAAAATTATTCTAATTATTTTGGGATCACATCATTAAATAAAATTCAATTTTTTAAGTTCCATCATTAAAACAATTTGTAACCGACTAGGTACCAATTTTTTGGGCGTGTGGGGGTGCTCAACTTTCCCTATACGTAACCGACTCCCGAACCTGTTTTCTGGTTTCGCAGATCCAAAACTTGAATTTTAATAAAATCATGAAAATTGGTTTCTATTAAAATAACAGGGTTTTCAGGTGTTCCAATCGCACCTAAAGTAAAAAATAGATTGGTGGCGACTCACCCGTTGTTACAAAGCCAAAAAAATGATTTTCGAGTCACCGTCTCGAAACGGCCTTAGGCGTTTCGAAACAGTTTTAAAACTGTAAGTTCATGTTTCGAAACGGGTATCGAAACAATTTCAACACTGCCAACCCGTGTTTCGAAACAAGTTTCAAAACGGGTTAAGAACATTGAGACACCGTATCGAAACGACATCCAATGTTTCGAAACGGCTTTAAAACTGATTTGAAAAATATGACAGCTGGATGTTTTAACTGATTTTTAACAAACCGTTAAGGCATATCGAAACGATCTCAAGCCGTTTCGATACGATCCTTGACAGTGGCAAAATGTTTCGAAACAAGTTTCGGAACGGCTCTTAGCGTATCGAAACAGTTTTGACCGTTTCGATACTGGCTCTTTAATGCACCACAACGACTCTTTCTATTTTGGTCTGTTTCGAAACAGGGCCGAGCATTTCGAAATGGTTGGTTGCAGACTGCATTTATGGAGGGAAGATAATACCCCTAACGGCTCTATTGATGAATGAACAACCACCACGGCTAGAATTCAATGAGAAGGTATAAAAGAGACCTCTAAAAGCTTCAACAACAACTATTGATCCTAAAGAAAACATCCAAACATCAAATCCAAGCATTTGTGCCTAAATCTCATTATTGTCTTGTAACCCCAATTGTATTTTTCATTCTTATCATTTCAATTGGGTTGAGTGCTTGTAATTGGGCTATATTGTGTATTGAGAGATACTTGTTTAGCCAACAACTTCTTTGTTTCAATTGTGTGAGGATTGGGTCAAATTTTGGGTAGAAAATTTGACTGAAAATTGTAAGGGATACCTCCTTAGCCTAGAAAAGGGGAAGAGCAATTAGTGGAATTGTTGCAAATCCTTAGTGAAGCTAAGGTAGTGGATGTAGAGTTCATTTGGAACTTGAACCACTCTAAAATTCTTTGTCCACCTTTTTATATGCAAATTCTACCACCAAGAACTTTAAAAATCCAATTCACCCCTCTCTTGGTTTATTTCGATCATTCGATCCACTCAACAATTGGTATCAGAGCCTACCTCTTTGAGGATTAACAACCACAAGAGGAGTTACTAGGAAGAGTATGATCATCCAAAAATCAAGAGATGGCATCTACCTCCAGTTCGAGCATGTATGAGTCTCAATCCACTACAAAACCACCTTTCTTCAATGGTGACAACTATCTGTTTTGGAAGAATCGGATGCGCTTCTTCATCAAGTCCAATGATTACTTGGTTTGGGATGTCATTGAAGATGACCCCTACATTCCATTGAAGCAAGATAGTGAAGGGAAGATGGTTTTGAAGAAGAAGATGGAGATGAGTGAAGTAGAGAGGAAGAAGATTCAAATAAATGACAAAGCTCTTCACATGCTCTTTTGTTCTTTCGGTCCGGACATCTGCTCCAAAGTTTCATCCATTGAGAGTGCCAAAGAAGTGTGGGATACTCTTGAGGCCACCTATGAGGGACCCAATGATGTCAAGGAAACTAAGATTGGAATTCTCAATCATAGTCAATGGGCTCAAAGGATTTCAAGATGGAGCCCGATGAGACGGTGTCCAAGATGTTTGATCGCTTCTCAACCATAGTCAATGGGATCAAAGGATTTGGAGACTGTACCGGAAGACAAGCTTGTCCGGAAGCTACTCTACTCACTTCCCGAATCTTGGGATGGGAAGAGAACCGCCATCATAGAAGCCAAAAACTTGAAGACTTTAAAGCTTGATGAGTTAGTGGGTTCTCTCCTTACTCATGAGATTATGAAGCAAGGAAGGGAAGAAGAGAAGAAGAAGGAAGAGAAAAGAGTAGAAAAGCTAGAGGTGGAAAAGAAGAAGAAGATGGGAATAGCTCTCAAAGTTTCATTACTTGAGGAGAGCTCTTCTAGTGAGGAGGATGAGCTAGAAGAATTGGCTATGATAGCCAAACGATTCTCACGCTTTATGAGGTTCAACCGGGGAAGAAAATTCAAAGAAAGATGGACTTCAAAGGTAAAAACAAAGAAGAAGCAAGGGATCAAATCATTTGCTTCGAGTGCAATAAACCCGACCACATACGTTTGGAGTGCCTTCAACTCAAGAAGAAGGGCTTTGAGAAGAAGAAGAAGCTCAAAGCCAAGCTTGCTACTTGGAGTGATGAGGAGTCATCCGAGGATGACGAACAAGAGTGGCCAACCTTTGCCTCATGGCACTTGAGGAAGATTCCTCCATGGTAACCTCTAACTCATCATCTTTAGATTTTACATATGATGAATTAATTGATGCATATGATGAGTTTCAAGAGGTCTATGATGAATTAGTTGAGAAATACAAGGAGTCGATCATTAGGAATAAGAAAATTATTTCGGAACTAAATGATAAAAATGACTCACTTTCTCAAGCTAATTTAAAATTTGAGAAAAAGATATTAGGGTTGAAAGATGAACTAAAATTCTTCCAAGATGAAAATATTGACCTTAATAATCTTCTTTCTCAATGTAATAGTGAACACCAAAAGGTGTTAGATGAGCTTAACAAGCTCAAAGAGTCTTTTAAAAATGCTGGTAGCGTGAAACATGAAATAGGTGAATCTTCAAAAACAAACCAACCTAGGAAAAAGACTAATTACTACAAGCAAGGTAGCTTTCCTAGACATAGTATAACTAAAAGGATTAGAAGTGTATGGGTTCCTAAGGAACTTGTAAAATGTAATAATATTGTTGCTATGTCATCTTGGATTCCTAAGGGAACCAAGTTATTGAGAGCTAACACTCATGGACCCAAAATGATTTTGGTACCAAAAACAAAAGTTTAATATCTTTGTTTGTAGGGGGAGCATTGCTACAAGGCCAAAGCACAAAGTCAAAACTCATGGTACCTTGATACTGGATGCTCGAGGCATATGACCGGAGACAAGAGTAGATTCATGGATCTAAAGCCAAAAAGTGGAGGAGTGGTGACATTTGGTGACAACTCCAAAGGCGACATTAAAGGTATTGGCTCCATAGGTAATCACTCTACTATTCTTATTGAAAATGTCTTGTATGTCGATGGTCTTAAACATAACTTGTTGAGCATAAGTCAATTGTGTGATAAATGATTAAATGTTTTATTTGATAAAAATGAGTGCAAAATTGTTGACATTAAATCTAATAATATTATGCTCATAGGTCATCGCATAGGTAATATATACATGGTGCATCTAGATGACATACAAACATCTCATGCATGTTTGGTAGCACAAAATGAAAATGATGCATGGTTGTGGCATAGGAAACTAGGACATGCTAGCATTAGTGTTTTAGAAAAACTAGTTTCCCTTGATCTAGTTAGAGGTTTACCCAAGATTAAGTTCTCAAACGATAAAATTTGTGATGCATGCTCTAAGGGTAAACGACATAAGTCTTCTTTTAAATCCATTAATGATGTTTCTACAAGTAGATGTTTACAACTTATCCATATGGATTTATTTGGGCCAATTAGGACTATGAGCTTGGGTGGTAAATCTTATGCATTTGTACTTGTTGATGATTTTTCTAGATTTACTTGGGTTCTATTTTTAAGTACTAAAGATGAGGCTTTAGAAAAATTCATCACATTTTCAAAACTAACCCAAAATGATATTGAACTTATAATTTCTCATATTAGAAGTAATCATGGAACCGAGTTTCAAAATTTAGGGTTTGAAGAATTTTTGAATGAAAATGGTATTAGCCACAATTTTTCGGCTCCTCGAACTCCCCAACAAAATGGGGTAGTTGAGAGGAAAAATAGAAATTTACAAGAAATGGCTAGAACCATACTTTGTGAAAACAATTTACCTAAATATTTTTGGGCGGAATCCACAAACACCGCTTGCTACATTGTAAACCGAGTAATGGCTAGGCAAATTTTAAAGAAAACACTTTATGAGATTTTAAAATCTAATAAGCCTAACATTAGCTATTTTCATCCATTTGGTTGCAAGTGTTTTGTTTTAAATAATAGAAAAGACAACTTAGGTAAATTTGATGCAAAAAGTGATGAAGTTATTTTCATAGGATACTCTTTAACATCTAAAGCCTATCGAGTATTTAACAAGAGAACTTTAGTAGTAGAAGAATCTATACATGTTGTATTCGATGATAACCTCCTTCCAAGGAAGGATTCTTGTGATGATGATGATGTAGGAATCATAAATGACTTTGATGGAGGACAAACTTTAAAGGAGAATGAGATTCCAACAAAAGAAGAGGACACACAAGATCCACCTCTTGAAGCCTTGAAGGACTTCAGAAAATTCATCACATTTTCAAAACTAACCCAAAATGATATTGAACTTAGAATTTCTCATATTAGAAGTAATCATGGAACCGAGTTTCAAAATTTAGGGTTTGAAGAATTTTTGAATGAAAATGGTATTAGCCACAATTTTTCGGCTCTTCGAGCTCCTCAACAAAATGGGGTAGTTGAGAGGGAAAATATAACTTTACAAGAAATGGCTAGAACCATGCTTTGTGAAAACAATTTACCTAAATATTTTTGGGCGGAAGCCACAAACACCGCTTGCTACATTGTAAACCGAGTAATGGTTAGGCAAATTTTAAAGAAAACACCTTATGAGATTTTAAAATCTAATTAGCCTAACATTAGCTATTTTCATCCATTTGGTTGCAAGTGTTTTTTTTAAATAATGGAAAAGACAACTTAGGTAAATTTAATGCAAAAAGTGATGAAGTTATTTTCATAGGATACTCTTTAACATCTAAAGCCTATCGAGTATTTAACAAGAGAACTTTAGTAGTAGAAGAATCTATACATGTTGTATTCGATGATAACCTCCTTCCAAGGAAGGATTCTTGTGATGATGATGATGTAGGAATCATAAATGCCTTTGATGGAGGAAAAACTTCAAAGGAGAATGAGATTCCAACAAAAGAAGAGGACACACAAGATCCACCTCTTGAAGCCTTGAAGGACTTGGCTCTTGAGGAAAAGGAAGTGAGCTACTCAAGGGAGTTCAACTATGTCAAAGATGGTGAAATCTTGGGTGATCCATCCAAGGGGGTAACCACTCGATCTTCTCTTAGATCAATGAATCATGTTGCATTTATCTCATGCATAGAGCCTAAGAATATAAAAGAAGCATTGAAAGATGATTTTTGGATTATGGCTATGCAAGAAGAGTTAAATCAATTTGAGAGAAGTAACGTTTGGACATTAGTTGATAGGCCTAGTAATCAATCTACCATAGGAACTAAATGGGTCTTTAGGTACAAGCTAGATGAGAGTGGTAACATTGTGAGAAATAAAGCTAGACTAGTAGCACAAGGTTACACTCAAGAAGATGGAATAGATTTTGATGAAACCTATGCCCCCGTAGCTAGAATGGAAGTCATTAGGATGTTGCTTGTATATGCATGTTATCATGATTTCAAGCTTTTTCAAATGGATGTTAAAAGCGCGTTTTAAATGGCTTTATAAATAAGGAAGTGTATGTGGAACAACCTCCGGGTTTTGAAGACTCAAAATTTCCAAATCATGTTTTCAAACTCACTAAAGCTCTTTATGGTTTAAAACAAGCTCCTAGAGCTTGGTATGAAAGACTTTCAAACTTTTTAATTGAAAAAGGTTTTGAAAAAGGTAAGGTAGACACTACATTTTTTATAAAAAAGTATAAAAATGACATCTTAGTAGTACAAATTTATGTTGATGATATTATTTTTGGTTCTACTAACGGATGTCATTGCAAAGAGTTTGCTAAGCTAATGCAAGGTGAATTCGAGATGAGCATGATGGGGGAGCTCTCATTCTTTTTGGGACTCCAAATCAAGCAAAAGAAGAATGACACCTTCATCAATCAAGAAAAGTACATAAAGGATATGCTCAAGAAGTTTGGCTTGTAGAATGCAAAGCCTCAAGCCACACATATGAGCTCATCTACAAAGCTTGACAAAGATGAAGGAGGTAAGTGTGTTGACTCTAAGCTTTACCGTTCTATGATTGGATCATTGCTTTACCTTACCGCAAGTAGACCATATATCTTATTTAGTGTTTGCTTGTGTGCTAGGTTTCAAGCTAGTCCTAGAGAGTCTCACCTTATAGTCATTAAGAGAATCTTTAGGTACCTTAGAGATACTCCTTGTTTAGGTCTTTGGTACCCTAAAGACTCCACCTTCAACCTTCTTGCTTATTCGGATGCGGATTATGGGGGGTGCAAAATCGATAGGAAGAGTACTTCGGGAACGTGTCAATTCCTAGGTAGTATGCTCATATCTTGGTTCTCTAAGAAACAAAATAGTGTAGCCTTATCTACCACCGAAGTCGAGTACATATCCTTAGGGAGTTGTTGTGCTCAAGTCCTTTGGATGAAGCAACAACTCTTAGATTATGGTATTAAAGTTGAAACCATACCCCTTAAATGTGATAACACTAGTGTCATATGTTTGACAAAAAATCCCATCCAACACTTTAGAACCAAACACATAGAAATAAGGCATCATTTCATTAGAGATCATGTCCTTAAAGAAGATGTTGTTATAGAGCATGTTGACACCTTAAATCAATTAGCGGACATATTTACAAAACCTTTAGACAAAGAGCGTTTTTGGTCCCTTAGGAGAGAGTTAGGTCTAACTAGCCTATCTTGACCTTTTAGGACCTATTTTGTGCTTAAAATTGCTTGACCTTGTGAAATGCCATGTTTATGTGTTTTTACTCTTAATTTCATCCATGCATATAGTTAGGGGGAGTATGTTTATGTTTGCATATGTTTTTCCTGCTCATTCATGTCATTCATGCAAGATAAGCCTTAGAAAATTTCATTTTTCTGCACTTTTAGAGCCTCATCTGCACTTCCAGGCCCAAGTGTATCGAAACGGGTCCACCTGTTTCGATACGGATGCTTTAAATTTCTATATGAGAAAAGGGTGTTTCGAAACGCCTTCCAAGGGTTTCGAAACATTTTTGCTACTGCCAAGAGGTGTATCGAAACAAGTTTCGATACGAGTCAACGGGGATTCGATACGGTCAAACCTGCATCGAAACAGTTAGCTAGAGTTGAAAAGTCGGTCAATCTTTCGTGCCCGCGTTTCGAAACGTTCGACACCATTCTGAAACGGGTTAGCGGAATGCTTTAAAGGGGTTTTTAATGTTAAAGTTTAACTTAAATTAAAACTCCCAAAACCCTAAAAACCCTAGAATCAATTTTCCTATAAAACCCCTCTAAACCTCATTGTTTTTCACCAAATTTTGAGGGCTTTTTCTATTAAACACAAGTCTAAGCAAGCATCAACAATCTTGTGCAAGGATTTTCATCTATTCATCCAAAATCCCAATTTAAGGTATATTTTCAACTTTTTCTTTTTCCTTAAATTTATATTCGAATCTTAGGTTAGAAAATCTTAATTTTGTATAGTTTATGTGTTTTGATACTTGGGTTTTTCAAATCTTGTAAATTTTTTTCAAAATCTTCTATTTTTTGATTCGAATATATATTTTTTCACTCGTATTTTCTTTACTATTTTTTTCTTTAAATTTTGTTTGTTTGTTTTGTGTTGTATCTTTGTATTTAAAATTTGTTTTTAAACCTAAGTGGGATTTACCATTGGATTGAATTAAGAAATCTCATGCATACACTTCAAATTTGTTTTAAATTGATTGCTTTATGTTTTTAGGATGTCTACGGAGAACGTTAACAAAAAGCGTAAGACCGGTCAAACAAGTGAATCGAGTATTCGTCCTAATCTCACCCAGCTATTTCAAAAAAGTCTTTGAACTCAAGAGATGAGGGATCGTTTCAATTATGTCAAGGAGTTTGAAATTCGTCGTGAGCGTGTTGTTGACCTCACGTTTCTTGACTCTGAGCGCTTTCTCTTTCGTTACCTCCCACGTTTAAGAGAATGGGGATTCCTTGGTTTGATGAGTATCCCTGATATTTGCTACAAGCACATGGTCCTTCTCTTTTACTCAAATGCCCAATTTATCAATAATGAAGACAACACTGAAGTTGTTGGCCTTGAGTCTTCTATCTTGGGAAAGAGGATTGTCATTGACATACCTTACTTGGAGACTACTTTTGGTCTTAAGGACGAAGGAATCGAGAATGAGAGTCACTTTGGTTCTCACACCGGTTTGATGCTTACCTTGGATGCTCATGATAGGTTCCTCCACTTGATAGTATCGTGGTTTCTTCGCCCCTCTGGAGGTAAATTTTCTCACATTCGTCAAGTAGATTATTTTTGGCTTGAATGTTTCCGTCGTGGTGAGCGCCCTAATCTTGTTAAGATCATGTTTGCCGAGATTGTCAATAATGTTAAGCTTCGTAACACTGATGCACTTAAATCTTTCACTTATGGAACTGCTTTAAGTTACATCTTTGGAAAGCTTAATCTTGATTGCACCAACGACTCTCCGGAACCCCGCAAGTAAAAAATTGGTGAGTCTTCTCTCCGTAGGTCCAGATTTCGCTATGTAAACAATGGGCATTGGGAACGTGTTGATAGGGAAGCACCTCCACCTCAAGTTGAACCTCAACCACAAGCTCCAGTTGCGAACAATGAAGCTCTCACGGCTTTCCTTACTGAGCGGTTCAACTCTTTGGACACTAACATGTCTAGAGGTTTTGGTGCTATCAATACTCGCTTGCAATCCGTAGAGGATCGTCTCCTTGCAAATGAGAATCGACTCACATCCATTGAGAATCAACACTCGGCTATGAATATGTCATTTTCCACCTTTTATGGCTAATGGATGAATTTTCGTCATTCTCAAGCCAAGAGCGACGATGATTCCATGGATGATGATGGTGACGACGACAAGGCTTAGGATTCTCATGTCATCTCATATTAGCTATGCATATTAGGTTTAAGTTTGCATCTTTATTTCTTATGTTTTATGAACCTATGCTTTGATTTTATTTGGGATTATGATTTGAACTTATTGTTTAAGATTTATGTTTTGGATATTTGAATTTTATGAATTTAATATTATGTTGCTTATTGCTTATTGATTATTGCTTTTAACCTATCTCTTCTCTTTGAGCCTTGTTTATTATTTTTGATCTAACAAAAAGGGGGAGAAGTAATCTAAGAGCCAAAATATGTTTTAAGTGTTTTTAAGTTTTAAACCTTGAATTTAAATCCTTAAATCTTTTTAAAACTTTAAAAACCCATCTTAAATTGAGGGGGAGTTAGAATGTATTCAAAATTTTCAAAACTCTTAAAAATACTAACCTTGGTTTTGTTATATAAAAAAGGAGGAGATTGTGAAACTGGTATTTTAATTTTGATATAACTAAAGAACCTAAGGACTAAATTGAAAATGTGAAAACGAATTTTTAAGTCTTCAAACCTCTCTATATGTTTTAAACAATATGCCTAAGTTAAAAACTAATTTTTATGAAATATTTTCTAAGTGTTCTTAAAGCCAAAATAGTGATTTTCGAGTAACCGTTTCGAAACTGTAAGTTCTTGTTTTGAAACGAGTATCGAAACGATTTCAACACTACCAACCCGTGTTTCGAAACAAGTTTCAAAACGGGTTAAGAACATTGAGACACCGTATCGAAACAACTTTAAACTGAAAAATATGACCGTTGAATGTTTTTAACTAATTTTTAACAAAACGTTAAGGCGTATCGAAACGATCTCAAGCCGTTTCGATACGATCCTTGACAGTGGAAAAATGTTTCGAAACAAGTTTCGAAACGGCTCTTAGCGTATCGAAACAGTTCTGACCGTTTCGATACGGGCTCTTTAATGCACGCCAACAGCTCTTTCTATTTTGGTCTATTCGAAACAGGGTCGGGTGTTTCGAAACGGTTGGTTGCAGACTGCATTTATGGAGGGATGATAACACCCCAATGACTCTATTGATGAATGCAACAACCACAACGGCTAGAATTCAATGAGAAGGTATAAAAGGGACCTCTAAAAGCTTCAGCAACAACTATTGATCTTAAAGCCAAAGAACTTGTTGATCTTGGTCGTAGTAAACTTAATTTGATCGCCACACACAAACACGCTAGATTGAGTAGGGCTAGTGAGATGTGCATAGAACTCCTGGACGATAGGGATGCAAAAGTTCTCAGGGTGGGGAATGAAAGTGGCCCATCTGTGGTTTGTGACGACATCCAAGATATCCTTATCAAACCTTGGTTCCCCTTCTGTGGGAAACTTGAACCCTTGTTCCGGTAGCAACTTCCGGTCTTGAAGCTTTTGGAAGCGCTCCTTTTCTTTGTTTTCTAAAAATTTCTTTATATGCACGGGCTTGGGTTGGCTACTTCCAGATGCACCTTCGACTCTTTTGCAACGCACCATTGTTGAGCAAAAATAAGGATAATATGGGTGAGATGGGAGAAAAAGTTTGGTTGGGTTTTTGAGTTTTCGCTGGTTGGAGAAGATGAAGGTGATGAGTCTTTTTGTTTTTTTTGTGTCGATGTGATGGAGAGAGTTAGTGGGAGTTGATGATGAGGGTGATGGGAGTTAAGGGGAGGTAACTGACACGATATGAAAGAGAGAGAGTGTTGAAGGTTTTTAGGCGGCGTGTGTGTAAGATAAGGACAAAGGGTTATTAATTGAAAAGGTTAAAAGGAAGAAAGAGAAAATACCTAGGTAATAATTGCTAAGGTTTCTTTAAATGAAAAGATGAAAGGGTTAATTAATCCCCTTATTTTTACCCTTTTTGAGCCGACTTCCTCTCATGTTGGAAAAGCTTAAATTTCCATTTCTTATATTTTTATAAAGACAAAAGCCTGATACGCCGTTGCACCCTGACCTGCCACCTGCATCCCTGGGGTTGCTCAGATGAAAACAAACAAACTTGACCTTAAAGCATAATAAAGTAAAAAAAACAGAAGGGATTAAAACCTAGAGTATAAAATAAAGATTAAGATTAAACTATATTATTTATGAACATAAAAACATAGAAATGTTGTAGCAAAATAGAAAGGAAAGGGGGGGATTCAAACTCTTAGCCACCATGGAGGATGAAAGAAGACTTATCGCACAAGACTGGTGCTCCATTGTAAAGCTTCAGACGCTATCCATTGACCTTGAATACTGTATCATCATCAAGCTTCTTAGTGTCCACTGCACCATGGGCATAGACCTTGTGGACTAGGAAAGGACCTGACCATCGTGACTTCAGCTTGCCTGGAAAAAGCTTAAGTCTGGAGTTATAAAGGAGCATTTGTTGCCCTTATGAGAAATGTCACGGCAAAAGATGTTTGTCATGCCACTTCTTTGTTTTCTTCTTGTATAAGCGCGCATTCTCATAAGCTTGCAATATGAATTCTTCCATTTCATTTAACTTTAAAAGCCTTCTTTCTTCAGCCAGTTGTGCATCCATGTTAAGCTTCTTAATGGCCCAATAGGCCTTGTGCTCGAGTTCCACGGGTAGATGACAAGCTTTCCCATAGACTAGCTTGAAAGGTGACATTCCCAAAGGTGTCTTGTAAGCTGTACGGTAAGCCCAAAGAGCTTCATCAAGCTTAGGAGACCAATCCTTCCTTTTTGAGTTGACAAATTTCTCAAGTAACTGCTTGATTTCTCTATTTGAAACTTCAACCTAACCGTTAATCTGAGGATGATATGATGTAGCAATCTTATGCCTCACACCATACGTTTGTAATGCTTTAGCAATCAACTTGTTGTCAAAGTGGGTTCCTTCATCACTGATAATTGCTCTTGGTGTCCCAAATCTTGTGAAGATATTCTTGTGAAGGAATTTCAGGACGGTCTTGGAGTCATTCCTTGGAGTAGCAACTGCTTCAACCCATTTAGATACGTAGTCCACAGCCAAAAGAATGTATAAGTCTCCATAAAGATGAAGGAAATGGTCCTATAAAGTCTATTCCTCATACATCAAAAAGTTCGACCTCCAAGATTCCTTGCAATGGCATTTCACGCCTCCTTGAAATGTTACCCGTCCTTTGGCAATGATCACATGATTGACAAAATGCGTGCGCATCCTAGAAGAGAGTGGGCCAATAGAATCCCGATTGTAAAACCTTTGTAGCCTTCCTAGTTCCTCCAAAATGTCTACCACAAGGAGATGAATGACAATGGTAAAGTATCTCCTTGTGCTCTTCTTCGGGGACACACCGTCTAATGATCTGGTCAGCACCTTGCTTGAACAAATATGGTTCATCCCAAAAATAGGATCTCACATCATACCTGAATTTCCTTTGCCTTTGTCTACTCAAATAAGGAGGCAACATACCACTAACGAGAAAGTTAACAATATCAGCATACCAAGGAGTTGCTGCAACATATAATATTTTCTCATCAGGGAATTCCTCCTTAATTTCCATTTCATCATGTTTTTCTTTATTGTTTTCTAGCCTAGAAAGATGGTCGGCTACTTGGTTTTCACACCCTTTCTATCGCTAACTTCCAAATCGAATTCTTGCAAGAGTAGTATCCACCTAATAAGTCTAGGTTTAGCATCCTTTTTGGTCACTAAGTATTTAATAGTCGAGTGATCGGTGTGAACAATAACCTTAGTGCCTATTAGATATGACCTAAACTTATCAAAAGCAAATACAACAACCAACAATTCTTTTTCAGTTGCAGTGTAGTTGATTTGTGCATCATTTTACGTGCGGATAGCATAATAAATAACATGAAAGAGTTTACTTCGGCGTTGTCCAATAGCTGCTCCTATTGCGTAGTCACTTGCATCACACATCAACTCAAAAGGTGAGCTCCAATCAGGTGGAACAATAATAGGTGCTGAGGTAAGTTTCTCATTCAGTTCTTCGAAAGCACTAAGGCATTTTCCATCGAATATGAAGGGCTGTTTTTGTTGTAGCAAATTACGCAGTGGCTTGGAGATCTTGGAAAAGTCCTTGATGAACCTTTTATAGAAGCCATCACGGCCCAAGAAACTCTTGATGCTCTTCACATTGGTGGGAGGAGGCAACTTCTCAATTACCTCAATCTTTGCTCTATCCATATCAATGCCATTCTTCGATATTTTGTGACCCAAGACCGTTCCTTCAGTCACCATAAAATGACATTTTCCCAATTGAGCACCAAATCGGCTTCTTCACATCGCTTTAACACTTTGACCAAATTTCCCAGGCACGAATCAAAATCTTCCCCGGAGACTGGAAAATTGTCCATAAAGACTTCCAAAAATTCCTCAACCATATTTGAGAAAATAGCCAGCATACACCTCTGAAATGTTGATGGGGGCATTGCAGAGTCCAAAGGGCATTCTCCTGAAAGCATAGGTACCATACAAACATGTGAATGTCGTCTTTTCTTGGTCCTCAAGTGCTATAGCAATCTGATTGTACCCCGAGTATCCGTCAAGGAAACAATAGAATGATTTTCCCGCCAATCTATCTAACATTTGATCAATGAATGGGAGAGGGAAATAGTCCTTCTTGGTAGCTCTGTTGAGCTTCCTATAGTCCATCCAAATCCTCCATCCTGTTACAATCCTTGTTGGCAATAATTCATTCTCATCGTTACTCACCATGGTGATGCCTCCTTTTTTAGGCACACATTGAACTGGACTAACCCACGAGCTATTTGATATAGGATAGACTACACCAATGTCAAGCCACTTGATTATCTCCTTCATCACCACCTTCTTCATGATGGGGTTGAGCCTTCTTTGGGGTTCAATAGAATTGCTATGACAATCATCAAGTAAAATTTTTGTGCATGCAAATAGTAGGGCTTATCCCCTTTAAGTCAGCCATAGTCCAACCTAAAGCTCTTTTATGTTGCGACAACATATTTATTAGACTAGACACTTGTTTAGGTGTAAGACTAAATGAGATTATCACATGCAAAGTTTCATTTCTTCCCAAATAAGCATATTTAAGATGAGATGGTAAGGGCTTTAACCCTAATGTTGGAGCATGCTCAAGTGAAGGCTTATGAGGAATAAATTCTGAAAAATCAAGAGGTTCAAAATGCGTACCTAATTTAGCTTCGAGCAAGCTCAATCGCTCCACCTTTTCTAAGAATTCCTCAAATTCCTCATACTCGATCTCATAATTCTCCTTGCTGTCTTCATCTTGAATCTGCTCATATTCATCCATTTCTAAGAAATTGCTGCAGCAAAAGTCTGCAGTCTCCCTTTTTGCTGTAGCGTCCATGTACTGACACTCTTCGTATTCATCCACATATTTGAGAGTGTTGAAGACATTGATTGTCACCTTTTGATCAGCCACCCTTATGGTAAACTCACCTTTTTCGCAGTCTATCAGAATTCTACTGGTTGCTAGGAATGGCCACCCCAAAAAAATGGGTGCGTTATCATCTTTCTCGTAATAAAGAATAAGGAAGTCGACTGGAAAGATGAACTTGTCCACCTTCACCACTACATATTCTACTCTTCCTTCTGGGCGTACATGAGATCGATCGGCTAATTGCAAGATCACTATTATTGGCCTTACATCTTCTATTCTGAACTTCATGAAGACTGACTTTGGCGTGAGATCTACACTAGATCCGAGGTCACACAAGACTTTTCCCACATAATTATCGCCTATTGAACACGGTATAATGAAGCTACCTGGATCTTGTCTCTTAGGAGGCAATTTGCTCCACACAGAATAGCATTCACTTGTTGTAGCAACTGTCGCTTACCGCTCAACTTTTCTTTTCTTGGTGACGATGTCCTTGAGAAACTTAGCATAAGTGGGCATCTGATCAATGACTTCTAAGAACGGGACCTTAATATGCAGCTGGTCCAGAACTTCTACGAATTTCATAAATTGGAGATTCTTATTTTTGTCTTCAATCGTTGAGGGAAGGGAGGTGGGAGTCTAAATTCTTCCTCTATCGATGCATGTTTCTCTTTTGTTGTAGCATTTTCCCCATCTTTGATAGTTTCATTCACTAAATCCCCATCTTTCTCCTTCTCACAGGATGTTTCAGCTTGCAATTCTAGTTCCTTTTGCACTTCCTTAGGTACAAAGTCTTCTTTCTGGTTCCCCCCAAACTTATCTTTAATGTTAAGTTGGGTATCACTCCTCAATGTGAGAGTGCTGCATTGCTCCTTGCCATGCTTCTTAGTGACTTCAGTATCACTAGGCAGATTTTCTTGGGGTCACACATGTAATGCTTGAGCAATTTGACCTACTTGGGTTTCCAATGATCGCAAGGATGAACTGTGACTTTGTAGCAAAGGTCCTTGATTCTTAATAGTCATGGAGTGATCATGGAGCAATGTATTAGTAGATGCCATAAATTTCTTAGTAGATGTCATGAAATCCTTGAGTGTAGCTTCGAACGAATTGCTATTGGATGAAGATGCAAAACCCATGTTGTTTTGCCATGGCATATTCTGCTGTGAACTGTGTGGTTATGACAGATTCTGTTGCTGATTTGAATTTCCATAGTTGCAGTTCCCTTGATTCCCCCAAGAGAGGTTAGGATGTTGACGCTATCCAGCATTATAGGTGTTCGAGTAGGGATTGATATTCCGATTGGAATTCCCTACATAGTTGGCAGATTCTTGATTCTCCGGGCACTCGCTCAAGTGGTGGTTCCCATTGCAACGAAGGCAAGTTGTTGCCACTCTTACTTCCTTGACCTCATTAGACTTTTGGAGTTTCTTTAGCATGGTAGTGATGGCGGTTAATTGGGCTTCTACTGAGGCATCCATATCCGTGTCACGTGATACTTGTATTTTCCTCCCCATTCCAAGTTTTGATGAGGGAAATTGATAATCATTGTTGGATATTCTATCAAGGACGTCGAGAGCTTTCTCGGGTGATTTTTCTAGCAATTTCCCATTTGCTGAGACATCTAGCATCATTCTGGTAGGAGCGTTAACATCATTGTAGAACATAACCACTTGTGTCTAATCATGAAAACTGTGATTAGTGCACTTGCATAATAATCCCTTAAATCTGTCCCAACACTCATACATTGATTCGTCATCAGACTGGCGAAAGGAGGCAATATCATTCCTCAACTGAGTGTTCCTATTTGGTGGATTATACTGCAACAAAAAGCTCTTGCACAAATTTGTCATTGTTTCCAATGATCCAGCTGGCACACCACTCAACCATTCTCGTGCTCGGTCACGTAAAGAATAAGGAAAGAGTTTAAGTTTCAACACATCTTTGTGCACCCCTTGTTGATGGAAAGAGTCACACACTTTTAAGAAAGCATGAATGTGTTGTGTAGCATCTTCATGAGGCGAGCCTCCAAATTGACCGATTGAGTTCAACATGTTGAACATTACGGGTTTAAGCTCAAAGTGGGCTGCCTGAATTTCGGGAGCTACAATCACTAGATTAAGATCATCCAAGACATGATTTAGGTGATCTCTAATATCTTTGGGTTTTGCTGGAGCATTATCTCCTTGGTCTCCAATTACTGCAGCAAGATCCCCTTGATGCTGAGCTCCGTTGATGATTCTAAGTGCTTCTTGTATACGTCTCTGTTGACAAAAAAGATGTTCGATTTCAGGAATGTACGGTAGTATAGTCTCGTGATGTCTCCTTCGGGGCATGCAATAGCACAATATCGAAAAAAAGACAAACAAAACAACTTAAGAAAATATATATACAAAAGAAAAACAAACTAGTGCAAAGCCTAAAACAACCAATTGCCAATCTCCAGCAACGACGCCAAAAACTTGTTTGCGCGTGTAGTGTACTATAAATGATACGCAAATATGGTGCAAGTATACACGTCAAACAAGTAATATTGTGATAAGTGAGTATCGTCTCCATAGGGATTGGTGGTGTTTCGAGTTGAGTTTAAGCACACAAGTCACGAAATGTAAATAGAGAATGATGTGGCAAATCGAGACAGATGGATAAATGCTGTAGCAATAAAGATAAAAATAACATGTTGAAATCAGTAGACTTAACAGATCCTCTTACGTATGCGAAACAAACTTAGGGATGACTGGCTATGTTACCTGGTTAACCTATGCTTCAGCTCTCAACTAGGGCTTATCTCACTAGCTTACTCTATGCTCGGCATGATTTGCTAAGGTTTATCCTCAGCTATCTCTAGCAAGAAAACTGGGAGTAGAAAATACTGCAACAATATCTCTCAGCGTAAACTCTAACACTCCCCCTAACCATAAAGTTCTATCCTTTTTAGCTGTTGAAACCCATCACTTATCTCTAAGGTGGATTAGAGCTATGCCTCTCAGCTGCCAACTCCATTGCCTATGAAGGTCAAAGTAGCTCTCTCGATTACTAACTTTAACTCACACCTAATGAAAGGCCAACTCTCGAAGGCTCTTACAACCCTAAGCATTTAACAAACATAGATAAAACATAGAGAAAAACAAGAGATAAATAAGCATGCATTAAAGAAACTAAAACAAAGATCATCCAAACAGCCCAAGCCACCTAAAATTAGTTAATGGTTGGGCAATAAACATCCAAAGTATATTTGTTTGTACAACCCATTTCCGAGGTATAAAAGAAATACTAAAGCAACAAAAAGGGAAGAAGAAACTCCCGATCCGCGATGGACTGCAATGCCACGAACCACCCTAGGCTTGCTGCCTCTCTCAAGGTCAGCAAGGTCAAACCCTTGGAGCTTCAACGATGGAGGACACCAAGTGGAGGAAGAAGAAGAAAGGAAAAGAGTCGCCTTTGCTTTTCTCCCTAGCCTTTTGTCACCTTTTTTGCCCCTCTTTGTTTAATGAGGGTCTCATGTTCTTTATATAGTAGGGGCTCCTAGGGTTTTGTGCCTTAATATTCTTTGACGTCCTTGGAATATTCCCTATGCATGTGGGGCACAATCAGAAAAAAAAAGAGGTTCACACATGTGGGCACTAAGAATGTGCGCGTTACTTTGTCCTTTTCTGCGCCCAGAATTGATGTCCAAAATGCTGTAGCATTTTTCCTCCTTTTCCAGCTTCACACCTGCTTCAACCTGCACATCACACCACCAACACATACCCTTCAAGCAGCATCTAATATTGTGAAATTAAGCCAAACCACCAACAAGCAAAGACGTATGCAATTATATGCCCTAAATGCAGCTATATGCTATGAAATGACCTTGAGAACAAACAAATACCTAAGTAAAAAAGTGTAAAATATAAGTATTTTGGCAAGTTATCATGCGACTAAATGAAGAAGAATTAAAGTTGAAAACTCGATTTGAGGAAATTAAGGACTAAAATGAATAAGGGATAAAATTAGGAGCCTTTAGTGAAAATGTTCAAAATGGTCAATGAACATATATTTGGTTTACCCATTTTTTCAGGAAGGGTGTTATTTAAATTAAAGTGGCCAAAAAATTGGGGGGGGGGGGAGTAGGAGAGTATATTATTGGAGAGAGAGAAAAATGAGAAAAAATGAGGGTGAGGGAGTTTTGACCCTGATCCATCATCGTTCGGACCACTGTGAGTGACACCGCCATTGCCACCATCTTTAGTTTGACGAGATGAGTCAATCGATGGTCCTATCGCCGTCATCGTTGATCACTAGGGTGGGAAGAAACAAGTTTTCATATTTGTTAAATTAACGTGAACCGCCATACACTGTCGCAAGATGAGACTACCACGGAGTTCCCCAACTCGTGATGTGCAGATTTGGAGCCTGCCACCGCCGTATGCTCATTAGAGAGCACCACAGAGTTTCACAACTCGTGATGTGTAGGGGGCGGGTGCACAATGCTACACTTCACCGTGCTGTACTAGATCACGCCTTAGGTGCACTGTAGTTTTCCTGCACTGCATTGCACCATATGCCTTGCACCTTTGACCAGCTCCGGACGACCTTTGACTTTTTCTAGGGACCCTACCATAGGGGTTTTCGACATCCTAAGTCTGTTCCGCAGCCTTTTTCACCATATTTGAACATAATAAGTTGTTTTCTCATGTTCGACTTTACATACTAGTTAGATTACATAATAAATTAATATATCTTGTATTCGTAATTATATAAGGATTATTCGGACTCGAATACCGATTCAAGAGAAATGATTGGGAAGCTTGAATAAGGATTTGTCGATAGCGCTTAAGGCTAGTACACTTCAAACTCTGATATGCTTCATGTGCGTCATAAGTGTGATTGCGTTGCTTGTTAGTGGTTGCAAATTATGTTGCTGGATAATGAGCATGATTTACTGTCAATTGAGTAAATTGATAGTTGTATGATGCATGAAGCTTAAAGATAGGTGACATAATTCGTATGAACCTTAGGGACTGTGTAGGGTCACTCTATATGCGTATAAAAAATCGATGACCAATGGACTAATGACATGATTCATTGTGTGGTAGTTGTAATATGTTTTTTGGAGTTCTTAATGAAATCCATGTTAAATGAAATAAATATTGATAATTAGATTAACTAATAAATGTGTTAGTAAACGAACCCTAATGACTTCTATAACCTTCAAAAATCGAATAAAGACTCGTAATTTTGTATTTTACAAAGATGGTTTGACCTTGTGAGTCGGGTACCGAAACTGACTTGTACGAGTAGCAGTACTGATGCATACCTAGGAGGAAAAAACAAATAATTTTAATATTTTAAAGACAACCC
Source organism: Hibiscus tridactylites (assembly GCA_958450335.1). Taxonomy (NCBI): domain Eukaryota; kingdom Viridiplantae; phylum Streptophyta; class Magnoliopsida; order Malvales; family Malvaceae; genus Hibiscus; species Hibiscus tridactylites. Next base: position 55,823,383 of record OY288267.1, on the reverse strand, counting down.
TTTGTAAGTCTGGAAAATAATTCAAAATGCAAAGCTTTTTTGGATGAGATCTAGAATTTTTTTGCTTAAGATAACTTCTAATGAATTGATCTTCTATCTCTTAGATTTCCAACGCATCTCGAAACACATCAATCCGACATCGAGAGCTCAAGTTATCTCCATTTTATTGAAGATTGTGCAAGTAGAAATCTCTCTATAGGTTTAATACGGGAATTATCATTTATTACGAATTTTTAATAATTTTATTGATTATTTGTACTTAAATTAAATCTAGGATTCTTTAAGATAACATTTAGATGATTTAGGATTATATTATTTATTTATTTATTATTTTTTTAGGTTAGATAAAATATGTTTATTTATTTCATTATTATTTTTACTTTTCCTAGTTGAAGTTAAACTCTTTATTTGTAGACTATTTAAAGGCATATTTATTGCATTAATAAAATACAACATCATGAATTTTAGAGTTATAAAAAAAGCTTTAGCCACAAGCCATGTATTTTTTCAAGGTTGACGAATTCACCTTGTTAATATTTTTATCGAAGCTTTTTGCAACACGAATCTTCTAGTTTTCGCAAGGGAGGTCGTCTTCACATTCCTGCTTGCCCATTCAATTGTGTCTAGAGGGTGGGTTAGAGCCGCTTGAGTGTGTTTGCCTAGTTAATTGTGATTAGAAGGTTGCCCAAAGACAACTATATTGTTTTCTACATCAAGACCATGCTTTCTTATTGATTTGTTGAACTTAGAGTTTTGAGGTTTTTTCAGACTATATTAGTGAATTTACTAGATTAATTGTGATCTAGAGGGTTCCTAAATTTTCAAGTTTTCCTTAAATCATGCCTTTCATATCAGTTGGTATTAGAGCCTTGGTTTAGGTTTTTAAAACAATTATCTTTTATTGTTTTTTAGTAGTTGAAAAAAAATCTCATTCTCCATATAGGTTATAGTTTTAATTTTTTACATTCCCGAAGACATCTCAAGAGACTTGACTATTGTGATCAACAATTTTTAAAATTCAAGACGAATATTTTTTAACAAATTGAGAATTAGGGTTGGACATTCGATCGAGTCAAGTCAAGTCAAAATGTTTTTAGTTATTCGAGTTGACACATCCTATTTTATCATTCAAACTTTATTTGAATTTTTTTTCGAGTCGAGTTTCTATAGAAATTTAATTGTAATTATTTATAGTGTTATAATACTTGAAATTTAACATTAGCTTTCCTATAAAACAAATCATACTTTCTACCAATATGTTATTTAAAGTATTCATATTCGAATAAATATATGAAAAATACATGTAAATTAAAATACCATACAAACATTATAGAATCATCTATTTTTTTATCGAAAAAGTAATTAGATACATGAGGTAGAGTAATTCGAGACTTCAAGCATTGGTAAAAAGGGAGGAATTATTTGATTGAAAAAACCCATTAGACATAAAAACAAGAGTAATTGTGATAATTGAGAGTAAAGAATTTTTTAATCATTTTCTTTTTGCCTTCATTTTTAATTTCACCGAATGTTATTTTCATGCTGCTATTGCCATTATCTATTTTTTTGCTCGGAAAATATGTTTTACTGAAAAAATCATATATGCATTCACTTGTATGTGTGCCTCGTTAAAAACCTTCCTAATCCTATTCGGAAAAAAAAGTACAACACATACAAGACATGCCAAACCCAAAAATATAAGAAGCAAAACACGCGAGTACAAGACTGACAAACACCCCCTTACAAAGGACTCAATTCACCACAAAACAAAAACTGGTCAAAGTTATAAACTTAAAGAAAGAAAAAAACAATAACTTTACCACCCAAAAATCGCACAAGATACCAACTGGTCTTGGTTCCTCAAGACTAACACTCAAATTAATCACCACCAGGCCTTGAAAAGTTGACTGCAATTCAATCCGTCCCTCCTCAAAGATTTTCCCTCAAATCCATGGTCGATGGGGGAATATTAAAATTAATCTCACTCGATTTTTTGAGATATGAGATCAACAATAATCTCACTCTAAATATAGAAGTCCTAGCTCTACTGCTAGTCACACACTTAGTGAAAAGGTGACTTCACCACTAGTTCAAATATAGTTGTTAAATTGAAAATGACTTAAAATTCAGTATTGATCAACAGAAAGTAGCACATCATCTTCTCCCTTAAGCTCTCCCTCACTCTTTTCACAAGAACAAGCACTAGCATCTCAATTCATCGACATTTCACTTCCGAAACCTCCCAGAAAACATGTCAAAACAACAATCAACACCCAAAGCCAATACTCAAATCCACCCCACATTAACAAAGCATAGTTTTCCTCATAAAATCTACCACACACAAATCCCATTTACTTCTAATCCAGGCTCACATTATATGTTTTTTCCTTCTCCAAAACCCTAAAATTTTTCTCGTCTTACTTATCTGCCCTTTGATCCTCTTGAATCGTTCACACAACATCTTCTGACTTCTCTATATCTTACAACATTGAAAATACCCCCTATGATCCAATTTGCAGTTCCATCAATTTCAAAATGATTAAATCATTCCACAACGCAACTTGGTCAAGAATCGCACGTGGAGCATAAACATTCAGAAAAACCGCTTCTATATCTTCTTGTATCCACTTCTCAACTAAAATAATATAATGATCACTTTGCATAGATATTTCCACAACAAATTTTGATTTATCCCAAATAGTAATTAGAAACCCAGACCTAACCATAACATTTGACACTCCAAATTGTAACTTATCATCGTACCACAACTTCCGAATCTCCTCAACCTCGAAAGTTTGTTTCTTAGTTTCCTGAATGGATACCATATCCACCTTCTATAGTCTCAAGAGCCTTCTGTCAGTTGATACTTAGACTGTCGATCCTAGACCCCTCTAGAGCTGCTAAATCCTTAATTGCTTCCTTCTCATCCCTAATAACTTGAATGCCTAACTTCTTCTCAAGCTTCAAAGTCTTCTTAGCCTCCTTAGTTAGTAAGTTCCACCTAACTTTCAAATTGGTATCAGATAAAGACCTTCCTTCCAAAGATTGGTATTCTTTATTTTTCTTTTTACAAGTTCTTCTACTAGTATGATCTCTTTTTTCCTTTTCTTTTTCCGGCAAAACTTGATCTTGAAACTCTCTTAAAGAGCTATACTTCCTCTCTTTTCGAATCGCATTGGCAAGTTCTGGTAGAAAAATTCTAGTTCCTCTCATCTAAGAAAAAATAATATTCTCATCCCTGGTTACTTGCATGTCCCCCTTTGTATGATTATTCAACCCATCCGGGCTATCGGATCCCACCTCCACAGTAAGCGGGCCCAAAACTGTTGGTGAAATGTTGTTACCTAACCTCATATTGATAATATCTTCCATAGCCGTTCAAAATAATAACTTCATTCCATGTCAAAGAAAGTTACACACGTAACAGAAAAGACGGGGAGAAGTCAAGGTCCCACAAGGTGAGGCCTCTACTTCTACGAGCAAATTTGGCTAGGCGATCGGCAACCTGATTACAAGAACGGGGAACAAAAGAAAAGATACAAGAGAAAAAAACTCTAAAAGTTAATCTAGTATCCTCTTCCACAGATACGGTGGCCCAATAAGAGGGAACTTCTTTATTGAGCCTACAAATAACAGCTTTACAATTGGACTCGATGATGATTTTTCCAAATCCACATCTTATCACCAGCGAAACACTCAGTCTGATTGCCAAAGCTTCTGCCACTGTGGCGGAAGGAGCAACACAAGAATCTGAGATACCATGGATGAACGAGCCCGAACAATCTCGGGCAATAGGCGCAATCGAAGCAGCTCCTGAACCAAGATCGAAAGCCGCGTCGCAATTGATATTAAATGAACCCCAAGGGGGGGTCCATACCTTTTGTTCGAACAAGGGCGAAGGTCCCCTTTGTGATCAGAAGAGGAGTTTTGGTTGAATTCCATGAATGCTCACTCTGCCCTCAGCCATACATCCCAAGGAAGGTCCTTCTGATTTTCAAATACCCAAGCATTTCGTGACTTCCAGATAGTCCAGAGCAGACATGCGACCAGGGCGCATCCATCATCGAAATTGCCAAGTTTCCGGAATTCATTTTACTCCACCATTTTGGGAAGCCAGGAAAACCAAAAGGTGATGGGCAGTAACTGAAGCCTGACGCCTTCCAGATCCTTTGCGCGAAAGGGAAAAAAAAACAAGACGTGTTCGACCGTTTCTCCTCTTACCCCACACCGGGGGAAACAGTCCGAATCCTGGAACTTACCATGAAGCCGCGACGCCAAGATACCTTTCGTAGGAACAATATTATGGCAGAGCTTCCATAGAAAGGACCGAATTTTAGCGGGCACCCCAAGAGTCCAAATAGAATTCCAAAAGCCTTTATTCGTACCCGGATCCTCACTAGAAGAAAGCGTATCCCGCTCCGTGTAGGAGGCCTCAATGAATCTGTACCCAGACCTAGCAGAGTACTCTCTGTTCCTCGTACCAGCTCAAATGAGAGAGTCCTGAATCAGGGCCCCCCCAATCGGGATGACGAGTATTGCCTTCACCTCAGCTGGGTTGAACAATTCTCAGATCTTTGAAGAATTCCAGGAGCGGCCATCTGAATTCATGAGACAACTGACCAAAGGAGAAGGGGCATTCTGAGGCATGGGAGTGGTAATTCGAAAATTAGGATGTTTGGGGATCCAATTATCCTTCCATGTAGAAATGAGTCTGCCGTTTCCAACTCTCCATAGGACTTCATTTTTCACTGTCTTTAAGCTTTCCCTAATTCCTGCCCAAGCCCATGAAGGATTGGTACACTTTGGGGCATCGAAGATATTTCCATTGGGGGAGTAGATGCCCCGAAGAGTCTGTGCAAGAAGAGAGTCTGGGTTCTTTAGGACTTTCCACGCCAGTTTAGTGACAAGAGCTTTGTTGAAAAATATCAGATTTTTGAAACCCATTCCTCTTTGGTCCTTTGGACGACATAGGTCCTTCAAATTAATCCAGTGAATGCTTCTATCCTTATCGCTACCATTATTCCACCAGAATTTAGCTATCATCGAGCTCAGCTCATTGCAAAAGGTGACTGTAGAAGAAAGCATTGTATGACATATGTGGGAATAGTCTGTGCCACCGCCTTTATTAGGACTTCCTTACCTGCCAAATTCAGAAACTTTGCTTTCCAACCCTTCAGTCTACTTTGAACTCTCTCTTTTATGAATCTCAGAGCTTCTTTCTTACTTCTTCCCCAGAAAGACGGAAGACCAAGGTACTTAGCATCATTCTCCATCGGGATAAAACCCAGCACATTTAACAAGTGTGCTTTAAAATTGCAATTGACATTTGGAGAGAAGAACACCGACGACTTCTGGAAGTTAACAGATTGACCTGTAGAGACTTGGAAATTCTGAAGAATGCGAAGAGTGGCGCCATAATTTTCCTTGTTTGCTTCTGAGAACATGAGACAATCATCAGCAAACAGCAAATGACTCAACACTGGGCAACGACGCTTAATTCGCAGACTCATAAATCGGTTTAACTTAGTCTCCTTGTCGATAAGCCAAGTCAGAATGCTAGAAATGAAAGTGAACAGAAACGGGGATAGTGGATCCCCCTGTCGCAAACCCCTGCTAGCCTGTACTTCCCCAACTCCTTCTCCATTAAGCACAAGTGAGAAGGATATTGTCGTCACACACTTCATAACTCGGTTGATCCACCACTCATCAAAACCCATCCTACTCATAAAAAATTGAAGTAAATCCAGTCAACCTTGTCATAAGCTTTCTCGAGATCAATTTTCAGGGCCATAAGACTTTTTTTCCCTTCCTAGCCCGTTTGATAGCGTGAAAGGCCTCATTTGCGAGAATAATATTGTCATAGATTGAGCGACCCTGAACAAAGGCTGACTGAGACTGAGGGATGATGTCAGGGAGAAAATCCCTTTCAGTCTCGTTGCGAGAATCTTGGTTATTATCTTTAGGGAGAAGTTACATAGGTTGATCGATCTGAAATGAGACACTTCTGTTGGAGTAGTTTTCTTTGGGATAAGCACTATGTTTGTTCTGTTTAGTCCCGCACACATGTCACCTTCTCTGAAGAAAGAAAAGACCATCCCAATGAGATCTTCCTTCACCGTCTCCCAGTATGTCTGATAGAAACATCTTGGAAAACCATCATGGCCCGAGTCTTTTGTAGCACCCAAACTGAAGACAGCTTCTTTGATCTCGTCTACCGTAACCTTCTTCTTGAGGTCTTGGTTCATTGCCTCTATCACCAGACTAGGAATGACATCCTTGAGGTTTTCAAAGTCAACTGATTGGTCTTTCCTGAACACATTTTGAAAGTGGTTCTGCAGAAATCGTGCTAAAAGTTCTGGTTCCTCAATCCACGTCTTATCTTCCCCTTTCATCCTAACGACAACATTTGTTCTGCGGTGTTGAATGGTCGTTGCATGGAAGAATTTCGTGTTTTTATCTCCCCATTTCAACCAATTTATTCTGGACCGCTGATGCCAGTATCTTTCCTCGCTTTCCCACTCAACATCAAGCTCATTTTTAAGGCCTTTGTATTCTTCCAGTTTAGCCTCTAAGAGTCTCCTTCCTTGGAGAAGCTTAATCTGGGACATAAGCCATTGCCTTCTCTCATTTTTCTGTTTTGACTTCTCTTTGCTCCATTTAATCAGAACCGATCTTGTATTGCGAATCTTCCTACCAAACATGGATGTCACTCGTTCCCCATGCGAGATTCTCCACCCCTCAGAAACTGTATGAGAGCATTCTTTGTCAAGAAGCCATTTTGACTCGAACTTGAAATCCTTTATGTACTTCCTGGCGAAGCCCTTAGGGAGCAGAACAATAGGGGCATGGTCCGAAGCAACAGCAATGTCCATGATTCCTATTGCATTAGGGAAGCTGAGACTCCAATCCGTTGAGCACAGAATACAGTCCAGTTTTTCGAGAATCGAATTATCTCCGCTTCTCTGATTGTACCAGGTAAAGTGGCCACCTTTTATAGGCAATTCAATAAGACCCGATGAGTCAACAAAGTCATTTAAGATCCTTGTCTCCTCAGGATTTACAGGATTTCCACCCTCTTTATCCTCTTTCCTTGAGACCATATTAGAGTCGCCAATAACAAGCCACCTTGTGTTGGAGGATTTTCTAAAGTTTGATAAACTCCCCCAAAATTCAGCTCTTTCGTCCCTATAAGGGGGCCATAAATAAACGTCTCAAACCAACTTTCACCATTCTGTAAAACCACCTTTGTATCAATGAGGTTCTTAGTATGACTGAGAACAGAAATTGACACTTCATCGTTCCACCAGAGGGCCAACCCGCCCGCAATGCCGCACGGTTCCACATAGAAAGAGGAATTTAGTTTCATCTTCATTCTAATTTTCTCCAGGTATCTCTTTTTTTTGCTTAGTTTCGCTGAGAAGGATAATGTTCGGATTGTGTTTGGTAACGGAGTACCGGAGAGCTCTCACCGTTTCTTTGTTTTCCAAGCCCCGGACGTTCCAAGCTAGAGTGGTCATAGTTCAGTGCCTTTAACCACTTGTTCTCGGATTTCAAAAAAAAAACCTTTGAATCACCCTGAGAGATCAAACATCACCCCAGAAGACCAAAACTGTTGGCCCCTGACAGAGAGCAATGAAGAAACAGTCGTGCCTAAACCAGAAGACCCAAAACCATGTACCGAGCCGAGCCTCCCACCGTATATCAAACACAAACAAGCCAAATTGAAGGGCCAGAGCAACGACAATAGAAGCCACAGAAACCAAAACCGGCAATAAAAGCCACAGAAATCCGAAAGAAAAAAGCACCAGGAGCTCAAAGCACCTCAGAAAAGTCAATAGGAAACAATTGATAAAGTGACAGACTCGACAAAATCCCACAGGACAACAATTCCAAAGTTCATCAAAACCAACATACCACAACAGGAACACCAGAAATCATCCAAAAACCGTAACCAGAGAACATGCAGATAACCAGAAACAAAGCCACCAGGAAACGAAATTTCATAAACAAGTCCAGCAAACACAAAAGAACGGGAGGGAGGCCACCGGAAAAAGGGGAGGAGACAGTGGATGGGGAAGCAAACCAGGGACGAGGTTGTCTCCACACAGGGGGAGAGGGGAAGGATTACCAGTTTTCGTTGACCACTCGAGTCCCGATCCACCACCACGTTCTGAGAGAACACCTCAGCGAAGCTTAGCGGCGACGACACATTCACGGGGAAGACACATAAAAGGAGCCGGTTCGCACCACCATCGATTTCCTGCCACCACAGCTCCATAGAGCAAACCACTAAACGCTGCCGTCTTCAAACAGACGAGCCTTCCGATGACCGACGGTGGTGACAAGCATCACCTGGAGACGCCGACCAAACAACAAAGCTGACGAGAAAACCGGAAACTGCACGCCTAAGGCTCAGGGGCTTCGGGGAGAAAGAAAAAGGGGGGGCGCGTGGGGCGCGTTGCTAGACTTTTGCTTTTGGTTGGTCAAGAGCAGAGCGTTTGTTCTTATTTCTAGATAACCGGTGTAGTTTATCCTTAAAAAAAATCAAGTTCCATAGCCTTTTGATTCCAACAATCCTTCTTTTGTATTGGGCCCAATAGACCCGAAAGAATTTCGTGTAAAATTTTCATTGTTTAATTACTTCAACTGACTTTTGACTATTCTCCTTCTGGCTAATATTCTGTTTGTCCTCCTCTACCTTCAGCTGTTGATTAAAAGAAACTTCCCATCGTTATTTGCCTCGTGTTTATTGCCTGAAAAAACGGCTTCCTCTAAATTAGTCTCTTTTTCCATTTCCCCATCAGCCACCCTACTAGACTCCTCGATAACATGCACTTCCTCATTGGCATTTATTGTTTCTTCATACTCCTGCCTGTTTTCAAATCCATCTTTTTTCGGCCAATCTTCCGAGACATAATCAGAGGAAAAGTTTGATTGACTATCACTGCAACTTGACATCATATCATCTTCTGATCTTGGGACTTTTTCCTTCCGACTTGGCTCTACAGTATTATCCACAAAGCCAATTTCACTCACTCTAACTTTGTAACAAATATCATTAACATCCATTAATAAAAATTCCTTAATTTTTTCCACATGAGTGGTACAAATTCATAACGTGAATCTTTCACAGTTCATAGTATGCAGAGCATTCTCCCCCAATGCTTCCAGAGAACCCCAAACTTTGGCGATTCTCTTGAATGTCGTCTGGTTCCAGTTAAGGGGTAAACCCACGATCTCAAGCCACGTTGCCCGTTCTACCTGCTGAAACTTTTCAGACCAGAAAAACACCTAAGAGAAAATTTCTTTAAGATACGACCAGTTTAAGTATTCCAACATTGTAAAATATTTCATCATCTTCTATGGTTTTCCCACCCATTCTATATATCTTAATCTCACTCAGACCCAACTATGCAACTTGTCTTTGATGCTACGTACAGAGCACTAGAGCAGACTGTAGCCATCTTCCCAACCAGACTCTTCTTCATATTCCACATGCCCATGAAGTCTCCTTGCCTCCTTTGTTTGTTGTGTTTTTGAGGGCATAAGTTATGTATTTATGAGACTATCCTTTGACGTGTTGGAGTTACCATCTTTTCTTCCTTCTTTCGGTCTAACTATTTTCCAGTAGGGAGCTCTTGAGTTGTACTTAGCCAGCGACACCAAGATTGTCCATCTTCTCTTTCGTCTATAGCGCCACATCTGTTCTTGTAAACCCGATGAAACCAAATCTCTTTCCCTTTACTCAACTTCTTTGTGATAAAAACATCAACAATATCACTGTGCTTTCCAAAAATGTCCCACAAGCCCTTTCAGTGCAGCCCCGCAGGGATGTTTTCAACGTAAAGTGTCACCACCGCCATTTATCGCTTGTTATTTTTATTCTTGATTCAATTCATTCATGAACTACATTTTCTGTTCTCATCCAATTCTATGACATGCAACACAACAACAATGTCACACTTTTAAACACAATAATCTCTACCAATTTATGAAGTAGTTAGTCATATTAAACAATTCCAATGATATATGTAAATTAGGTGTTTTAAAATTGTTTTTCACTTGATTGACATTTCTTAGAAAGTTGTTTGTAATTTTCCATTTTACAGGAGCTCAATATTTTGTCTGAAGTTCCTCTTCATACCCTTTTGTAGTAGACAAGGTAGGAAATGAGATTTATATCATCTTTATTTTTGGGGAGATGCATAATGTAGGAAAACAAAGAAACAATCGAAGCCCCAACAAGGGATCCAAGCATGAGCAACGTGGCAACAACGCCGTCAACATCAGGGCCCGGGACAGGTGTTGAGATAGGGGCAGAAGCGGCGCTTGAACTTAATGTTAGAAAATTGGCGTTAATCCAAGAATAAAAATTGGTTCAGACATTTACGTTACCCACGTCGTGCACGTCTGCACATTTACGAACCAACAATTGGTTTCACATTTTCCTCAACAACATTTGAATCAATTTCTTATTCAAAGCTCCAAAATTATCAAAATTTTCCAACACTTATCTCCCCTACAGAAGGGAATTGGGACCCAAAAGATAGGGGCAGAAGCAACGCTTGAACAAGGGATCCAAAAGGTAGGTGTTCTTTTTGTTATTTGTGGTGCATATCGAGGAAATTTGCGATTTAGATTAAGGGAATTGGGATTCTTCAGTTAGGTTTTACGTGAAATATGACTAGTTGAAAAACATAGGAGAGATTTAGGGAAGGTTCTTAAAACGCATTGCTTGAAGCTAGGGGTGGAGATCGGGTGGGAAATAATCGAAAATCGTGGAGATACGAAACGATGGGTATGTGTAATAACCAAAATCTTCACCCACATAGACAAAAATGAGGGAAGTTTTATCGGAGAAGCTCAAATGGGGATGGGGACATGGATTGTTACTGTAACCCTCTCGACCCGGCCTAGCTGATAGGCTGAACCGAACAGGTCACACGGGGAATATTGAAATAAACTAGAAAGATTGATCTCAATAAATGACCCTATAGTTTTTTTTATCTTATCCAGATGCAAGTTACTTTCCTATGTGATCAACAAGTAGCGGATTGAAAGACAACACGAGCGTTCGTCGATTAATACCAATTACTGGTTTAGGGACTATTTTGTAAATTTAACAATTTGTAAGGGTTATTACCAAACTCGGATTACCAACCTTCAATTAAGTTCACTACATGCATCTCGGTCGAAACTCGGGTTAAAGCAACATATAGAACACATCTAATTGCACCCATAAGAAATAAGGACTAAAACATGAAGATTCAAAACATTTAAAGATGAGTTTAAACCATTTTAACGAACATCGTATCGGTACCCTTAAGGAGGGTACCGATATGCCCACGACGATAAAGCTTCCCGGGCCCAGCATCACAAAACCGTATCGGTACGCTAGAGCTCCGTTTCGATACACCCTCGAACCCGTATTAGTATGCTAGGGCACTGTTTCGATACATCCTAGACCAGTGGCCAAAAAGGGTATCGATACGCCCCCGTGTATCGGTACGCCCCTCTCATTTATGAAAGCCGTATCGATACACTATGAAGTGTATCAATACACCTCAGTCTGCAATTGCCTAAATTGCAAATTTAACACTTCAAGACCCTTCTCAAACCATTCCAACATGTAATTAAGCATGCTTGCAACCCAATGCACTTCAACAATGAAGAGTACATGGCAAAGACATCATCAAAGCATCATGAACAATATCAAAGAGAACTAAAGGCATGCTTCCTAAGAGAAATAAGTACCAAAAGGGTCAAATATCAATTCCAAGCATAAACTAAAACTTAAAGGCCATTTACATAACCAAATACGCATATCAAACTTGCACCCAAACTAGAAAATGCCAAACAATCAACATTCATAGAATTGGACACCCCCATTGCCTTTATTACACTAGATCAAAACCTCAACATACTTTTAAAGAAGTCACTTGGAAAAGTCCTTGTTGTTGCCTCTAAACTCCTAATTATTTGCATTGATGAACAAAGAGAGCATAAGCATACAAGCTTAGTGAGGATTGCTCAAAACCAAAAACATCATCAATGCGTAAAACCATTTTCACTCTTTTCAAAACCATCATGCCTTCTTTGATAAACCATGCACTTTAACATCAAAATCAGCATGCTAACCAACATGCAACATGAATCACATATTTTCCAACAATTAAACTATTGCTACACAAACACCAAGCCTTCCAAGCATAAACACCATCATGCTAAGCTTAAGATAAAACATGCATTTTTCATGATATTCATCACCAACATTTTCATAACATTTCATTACATTATATTGGCTTACAAGTGATAAACAACATTCTCAAAAACATATCGGATACATAGATTACCAAGGGTTGTCCCAAACGCTTCATACACTCTATCGGCATCTCAAGGCTCAAACACGAGAGCAACCCTCCATCGTTGTTACACCCATGGTGGAGTATTCGGTACAATTACAACCCCTCAACACCACTTATCGGTAGATGCATAGCCCACTAACGAGAGACGAGACACACACAAGGTTCGCACCCGGGAGCTACCCTCAACTATTGGAACCTTAAACAATCCTCAATCGTTAGGGTACTTGGATGGAGTTTTCGGTACAATCACAACCCCTCAACATCCAAGACGACTTGTTTATAGTGCACTCAATCCTATAGCCGACTAACTATATCCGATTTCATTTACAAAACACTTTATTCAACATCACTTGCCAATATAATCCACATTTCATGCATACCTCACTGTTTTTACAAAGAATTCATGATAAGCCATAACTCAAGCATTAAACCATGCTTCAAAACTCATGCATACAAGGATCACTTACCTAGTGCATCCTTAAACAACATGGAATCATCAAACACATTTATATACTAAAGAACATGCTTTAAAATAGTAGGTAAATGCAATTAAAATCAAGTGCAACCAAATGCTCAAACTAGCACAATCCGGGTGAGAAATCCACTTTACTTACTTCGAATTTAGTAAAGCGTTTCAAGCTCTTACTAAGTTCCCAAAACCTTTTCTAAAATGTTTACTCGTTGGAAAATCAGTTTCCACTCACCGACTTACGAAACCACACTCGTTGGCGCACAAATCACCCGTCTGAAGCCTCCAAAGTCACTTCGTTTGATTCGGGAACATGATCCCCTGTTTTCAACACATTAAAACAGAGGTTCAATGCATTAAAATGCAACCAAAACACCGGCACTCAAAAGGAAACCCGTATCCTTGCTCTAAAGCACAATTTACCCAATCGATACAACCGAAAACTCAATTGATTGATCTCTAACCTCAGCCCAACCATCAACCAACACATCCAACACTTTTTAAGCATCAATCAACATACAAAAGCAACCTAAAACTATTCTTATACCTCTAGATACTAAGATTTCACATTACACCCCAAAAACCCAACCAAAAATACCTTAAAAACCAAAGATCGCAAGGATTTCGGGTTTAATATGATTTAGGCTATATTTCAACATCATTAACCTTTCAAAACTCATTTAGAAATCATCTCAAACAAATCAAATCAACTCAACTCCGAAAATCACATTAAAACCACTTTTCTACCAAGATTTCATCCTTTTATCAAAGCAATAACAAAACCTTAATAAAAAACATGAATAAAGAGTCAAATATCTTTGGAATTTCATTAAAGAACCTTGATTAGAGGGTTAGCATGGACTTTACCTCCAACCCTTGCTTCTCTTCTAATTTGGCAAGTTTAGCTTCAAAGAATCTTAAAGGAAATTGAGAGAAATCACAAAGATGAAGTTGGAAATCAAGAGAGAAATTGAGAGTGAAGAAAATTTGGAATTTGAGAGAAAATGGAGAGTGTTTGGCTGAAGTTAAAGCAACATAATGAAAATGATTGTCAAAGTCTTTTAACCAAAATAGCTAACTCTTTAATTAAATTAATTAAACCCATTTTAATATTTAATAAACCATTTAAAACACATGCCAAATTAGAGAAAAGGCTTAATTGCCAATTAGCTCCCTAAAGATTCTAAGATCTTGACTCTTTTTGAAAATCACACTTTTCCATAACTTTAAAACTTTACATTTTGGTCGCTGCCCAAAATGTATACTTTCAAAAACCCATTTTGCAAAATTGATTTAACCAACCTCTTAAATATAATTTTATAGGATTTTAGGAATTTTTATCCCATCCCGAACCTTGATTTCCCTAAACCACCTTTTAACGATTCGAACAACCAACTACTGGTTCCATCAGCCCATCCAACTCGCAAAACACCTAAGCCCAAAACCGGGGCGTTACAACTCTGCACCACTTAGAAAATTTTGTCCACGAAATTTTACCTGAAGGAAAAAGATGCAGAAACTGCTTCAATATGTCCATTTTGCTTTCCCACGTGACCTCCTGTCGCAACCACCTTTTTAGAGGGGGAGGAGGCTTCAACTTTTTTAGCAGTAAAAAACTAAAAAAAACAGAGTAACCACCAATCTTTTTGAAAAGTGTAATTGGATCACTTTAAAATAGAGTTATTTTAATAAAATAACGGTTTTGGTCTAAGAAAAATCAGAAAATAGGTTTGGGGGTCGGTTACGCGTGGGGAAGGGTTAGCAACCCCACGAAGCCCAAAATTGGTACCTAATTGGTTTTAAAATCGTTTTCAAAATTGGAATTTGCAGCTTCGAAAAGGTTCGACTTTACTTGTCCGTTTAATTAATATTAGTCTATTTTAACGGCCTTATCGCCCAAGAGATAAACTTTAATCACTGCCAACATTTCTAGCGCTAACCCGTCATTCCCGTTTGATAAGACACCGCATTAAATTAATTTCACTTTTCAAACAACAAAGAGATTTAGTGTGTTGAGCATTTTATTCATTTCTAAGTTCGATTATTTAAAAACCCTAAGAACGTCTAAGTCTTTTATTCCTAATCAAGAGTTTAAGTTTGCTTAAGTGTATTTTATTTTGCGAAGAACATTTTTCAACAAAACAAGTCTCTATCTAAGCTTTAGTCCTTAACCCTAAGTTTTAAACCTATTTCTAAAACAATCAAGCAAATTTTATTCTTTTTGAGTTTTTTTCTTTTTATTATTCCTTTTTAAAAAAACCTTTATTTCTTTTTTACTCCTTATTTTTTTAATTTATATATATATATTTTTAAAAAACTCAACACCCTTTTTACATTTTTTTACCTTTTTCATTTTTTATGTTTTTTCACCTTTTTATTTTCCATTTTAAAAAAGAATTCTTCTTTTAAAACTTCTTTTTTCATTTTATTATTTTTATGCTTTTCCTTTAAAAACGACCCTTTTGAAAATAAACTTTTATTTTAAATGATTTTATTTTAAGTTTTTTCAAAAAACGTTATTTTCTCCTAAAACCCTAAAATTTTTACCTTAAGACCTTTTATTCTTTTTCTTTTAAAAACAAAAACTTTATGACTTATTTTTTAAAAAAGAAAAACATCTTATTTTTTATTTTTAAAATCACCCAACCCATTTATTATTAAATCTAAATTTCAAAAAATCATTTTTTATATTTTTTAATCAAAATCAAGCCCTTTATTATTTCCACCCATGCATTATTGTTTTTTCCAAATTAAATCCCTAACTTTAAGTTTTTTCAATTAAACCGCATTTATTCACTATATTCTTGCATTTTAATTTAAACACCTTAAAAATTTATTTCTAGATTTCTAAAGATCAAAACAAATTTAACAAAAAAATTTAAGCATGCAAATTTTAAAAGATCAAACTAAATTTAAAATGGAAAATTAAAACGAAATCGTTATCGAAATCGTGAAACGATTTTCCGACTTCAAGAACAATGTAACCCCCTCGTCTCGGGCTAGACGAAAGACTGGTCCGAACAAGTTGCACGGGGAAAACCGAAGTGAAACCCGTTAAGGCTCCACTTCGATTAGCAACCCTAGAAAATTTTCTTTTAAATATCTTGTCTAAATGTATCATTTAGTCTTATGTGAGATGCGACAACGGAAAACGATAACAAGACGATACAAACAGAACGTAAGGTAACTTAAATTTACCAAGTGACATGTTAGTCCGATTTTAGGCGTACAAAGTCAAACCATACATAAAAGATGCATATAAATTTAACAAGGAAGCAAACAAACAAACGAGACTAAAACACAACATCCGAGAACCTTGAAAGATGCCAAAAGGCACAATTATAAGCATGCGTTTCAAAACAAGCTTGCCCGTTTCGATACGCGGGCTCCAGTTTAAAAGCCAGACCAGGCTGTACCAATACGGTCCACTTCGTTCTGGTACGGGGGTCTCCAGTGTCGAAAAGTTTTAGAACTGGTTCCGAAATAGGCACACACAATGGCAAACCATATCGAAACGCGTACCGAAACGAGAGCTCACAGTGTCAGATCGTATCGAAATGGCACCACCCCCGTTTCGATACGAGTATCCCTGGAGCTACAACCGTTCCGAAACAACCACGAGCGTTTCGAAACGCCTGCACTCTAAGTGACCCTGAAAATAGTTTTCTGCATCTCCAAACATTCCCAAACATGCTCCAAGACAACAAGAATCATGAAACAACAATCATACACATAATCTAAAGGCATTTCGTCCTACCGCAAGCATGATCAAACATATAAACATACATGACAAGACCATTTCATTCATAGGAAACATATATCCACATAAACATAACATAAACAAGGTTTACATGTTTTTTCACACAAACACATAAACATCTCATAAACACATGGGTTACAAATCTTCAACACAAAAGCAATAACAACATAGGAGTATAACATATGCTCTTACAACACGTAGCATCCCATTTCTAACTATTACATTATTAAAAAAACCACATTCATAAGGCATAAATTTACACTAACGTAGCAACATAGCAGAACGTTACAAGAATGCATGAACATGACATCTTACCTCATGTTATGCTAAACAAGGATGTAACAAATCATCTTACACATCAACCACATATGAACAAAGTATAGCAACTATATAGCTTACTCGGATATGCGGATAACTTCTGTTGGGATTTTCGCCCCAACGTACTCAAACAATCGTATTACCTTTTGGTGGGATTTCACAAATCACCGTTTCTTTCATGGATGAGATTTCACTCATCATCACATACAAGCACTTTCCGTTGGAATGTTACCTCACCGTACTCCTCCTTGGTGACTACACATCACCAAGGCCACGCGCGAATTTGACTCTTACAGTGTGCACACTCATCCTAATGATCGATCATTTATACCTGGTAATTATAACTAGTGCCAACATACTAAACAAGTCTCACCATGATTTCCCAATCATGAAACACAACATATCATCACCATTATACAACATCAATATATATAGCAACATGCATAAATGAACATGTATCACACAAACCACATTTGCACATTTAACAAGAAACTCATAAAGTCAAACAAGAGATTAAGTTACCAACTTAATCTCCACATTAGATTGGCCTACCAAGCACAATCTAACACCTCAACCACACACTTGAACCAATTTAAAACCATTTTAAACAATCCACTCACCGAACACCCTCAAAGCAAACTGAAATAGCCAATCAAGCCTCCAAATTTCCAGAATCGAGCCCGAAGCTTCTCTAACGTTTTCCCTTGATTCTAATAAATCAAAAACAACATATTACTCAACAAATCATCAACAGAACCACTACCACAAATTAGACTACAACCGCAAGACCATCCTCTACATTTTGCAAGCCATGAACTAACCCAAAATCCTCATTTTCGGACTTGAACTTAACCCACTAGAAACCCATCAATTTCAACACCAAAATCATCATTAAACACACTCAAAGAAACCCCCAAGCATAACCATATCATCAACCCAACTTTCCCACACCAAACTACCTCAAAAACTCAAGTTTTCTACCCTTTAACATACCCACACAAACCCTTTTTGAGATTTTCAACAAAACACTACCATTTTAAAATATGATACACCTAAGGGCAAGAGTATAACATAATTTTTCTTTACAAATAAAAAACCAAACAAAACCCCATTAAAGCTTACACCTTTAACTTAAAACTTGAAATATCACAAAAATGGGGTTTATGAAAATCTAAAGCTATAGAAATGTTAAGAAAGATGAGGAGGAGTCAAAAACACATTTACCATGATGAAAGCACTTGAAATCGATGAAGAAATGGATGGAATAGTGTTTTGGGGTTAGAGAGGTTTAGTTGTCGTGAAAATAGTTGAAGGAAGAAGAAGAAGACTTTCAAAAAGTCCCTTTTCACTTAGTTTATTTCCTTTATTTAGAAATTTACCATTTTGCCCTTAATGAACCACAAGCCTTTTTATTTTAAAAACAAAGCCCAGTTATTTAGAACAAGCCCATGACTCGAACCCGATTCACACACTTAACATCCAACCCCTAAACCCGAGTGTTACAAACAACCTAAAATCCACACAAAAAAACACAAACGCAAACAAAAATTCAACCAAGAACAATCAATAAAAAATCTAAATAAAAAGTAGAAGACAATTTAGAAATTTTACCGAAAACGACGAACGAAGAACTCGAATCTGATCTTCTCCAAATCCTCCTAATTGCCTCCGAAAAAATTGTAAACCCCCTCGTCCCGGTCCGGACGCTTGACCGATCCGAGTGGGCTACACGGGGATAACCGAGATGAAACCCGTTAAGGCTCCACTTCGGTTACCGACCCTAGAGAAATTTTTTCATTTTTATCTTATCTAAATGCATTGATTAAACCTAAGCAGAAGCCCAACAACAAACCGGGCCTAAGCCCATCCTTTAGAACCCTTTGGAGATGTCAAATAGCCCAAAAACAGGCTTGTGTTTCTAAACAGTCAAAGCCCGTTTCGAAACACCAGCTTCATATTCAAAATGCCAAACGCCCGTTTCGAAACGCATCCATCCTGTTTCGGAACAGGGTCTCGTTTTAGCCTAGCCGTTTCGATACTAGTTTCGAAACGGCAATTCCAGTGGCAAAAGTGTTCCAAAACTTGTTTCAAAACAGGGGCTCACAGTGGCCAAAATGTATCAAAACGAGTTCCGATACGGGGGCCCTGGAACCAAACCCGTTTCAAAATAGGACAACCCGTTTCGAAACACCTGCTACCTGCAAACTTCCAAAATCAGTTTTAGACGTCCCCAATTGATTCCAAACGTCCGAAACGACTCCCCGAAGCATACCAATCATGCAAGGACATTCTAGAGGCATGCTCCCTAGCAACCATACTCGACATACACAAGATATACAAAAAGGCATCCATTTCAAAGACCATTCATGACATTTCATATAGCATGCTTTAACAAAGTTATCACTTAGACAATTTTAAGGTAAGCAAAATACCAACATGGTTTACAAGCATGACATACATTCCAAAAGCCAAAATAGCAAACACATAAGGAGTCTAACATGCTCCTAAACAACAACATCATACTTCAAAAGCATCATAGCATGAATACATATCCAATTGCTTGACCATTACATCATAACTAAAAACCATACTTGATAGCTAGGCTAGCACCACAAAGCACACACACTTGGAGGCCTCTTGTTGCACTTAGCAACCCATGGGCTACTGGTCTGCATTGTCGAACAAAGAGAGCGTAAGCAATAAAGCTTAGTGAGGGTAAGCTCTTTAAAAACAAACCTCGACAATGCAGGGTCTGAGCACGATCTCAACCAAGGTAAATGCATGATCATACCTTCGATCCTTGAGAGCCAAAATGTCAATGATGCATGAACAAATATCCAACAATATGTCATGCTCAACAAGCTCATTTCCACAACATATGTAAGAACATATAATCATCCAAATAGGAAACACATTTCCACATCACATTGATACACATATCAATTTATATTGGCACCTAGCTATGACTCGAATACGCGGATAAACACGTTGGAACTCACATCCAACAACCACTTTACCTCACGGTGGGATTACACTCATCACCGGTCTCGCGGAGGGGATTCCACTCATCCTCACGCCCCGTCGATGGGATTCCACTCATCATCGACTAATATATGAAACAATTTCTGGGCGAACCTGTACTCCTCCTTGGGGACTCAACGCCACCAAGGCCACGCACGAATTTGACTCATATGTGCACACTAACATCCTAATAATCGATCATTTGTACCCAATCATACTAGTGCCAACATTTAACTCAATCCATATTATCAATTACAACCAATTCCGTGCTTAGCACGTACTCACCATGACCACAATCATGAATAATCCACATGCACATCACAATACATCACAACCATGCCTCATCACACATGTATATCACATTATACATAAATCATCATATCATAAACATGACGAGGCATAAACATCAAGTAAGAGTTCAACTAATGTCTCTAGTTTAAGCTTATGATTAGGCTACCACCCCAATCCTAACTCTAGGTGGGTCTACCAAGCCCGACCTAGTCCACATGCTCGAACCAAACACTAGGAAAACACTTTGAAAACATTAACCACTCACTTTCACTTCCAAGCTCAATTTACCAAGCAAGCAAGCAAGCAAGCAACTTCAAGCTTCCGGATTCACCCCCGATGCTTCACCAACACAAGCTCTTGCTTCTAAACAACCTCAACACAATCCAAACAACTTCAAATCAGCCCAAGCATCAAAGTAACTAACCCGAAATACAACTCAAACATCAAACATAACATTTCAAGCCATTAACAAACCCCAAATTTATCCAATTCGAGCAACCCATAAACCTTGATCAAAACCCATGTTTCCAACACCTTTTATACCCCCTCCCCCAAATGATCCCAAAGCCCCCTTTAAACCCAATTTCGGAAATGTGTTCAAAACCATGCAAAATTCATATATGTTGAACCATTTAGCTCCTAGACTTCATATCTAACAACATTAAATCGAAATTTTAAGTTAAACATAATAAAGTTATCATTTTTAATCAAAATCTCTAAAAACTCAATTTCCAAAACATTGAGGAAAATGAAAACTATTTGTACTTTTGAAGAGAGGAAGTTGAGGACAAGTAAAAAATGATATTATCTTTCAAAAACGAGTTGAAATGAAGAAGCAATGTGATTGAATAGTGTTTGGGTGGAGAGAGCTCTTCTTTGTCGTTTGAAAACAAATGGGTGAGGGAGGAAGACAAAGTTTTCTTTTAATTAAAAGGGGTTTTAAAAGATGTCCACAAAATTACATAAATGCCATTAATGAATGGCCATTTCATCTATTTTGTAAAATCCTTGAAATTTGAGTTTCATTTCAATTTAGTCCATCGACAAATGTTTGTTTTTGAAGCCCGAGGCCCAAAAGATTATTTTAATTATAAAATCGAACCCAAAATAATATAAAAATATTATTTTCACCCAACCCCTAAACCCGAGTGTTACAACTTTCCCCCACTTATGGAATTTTGTCCTCGAAATTACCTAACAGAAACAAATACGGAAACATGTCAAGCATATCAGCTTTTTCGTCCCACGTGGCCTCTTCCACACCTCTATGTCTCTACAACACCTTGACCAACTCTATGGTCTTACCACGCAACACCTTGCTATCAGAAGCAAGTATCTCAACAGGATCTTCATTATAAGACAAATCCGGATTCAACTCTATCTCATCAACGAGCATAACATGAGAAGGATTTGATCTATATCTCCTAAGCATCGACACATGAAAGACATCATGGATCTTCTCTAACTCGGAAGGTAATCTCAAACGGTAAGCTACAAGCCCAATCCGCTCAACTATATCTTACAGACCATTGAACCTCAAACTCAACTTGCCTTTCCGGCCAAATCTCATCACCTTCTTCCACGAAGATACTTTCAGAAACACTTTCTCACCCACGGAGAACTCAATCTCTTTCCTCTTCAAATCGGCATAAGACTTCTGACGATCGGAAGTTGCTTTCAAACGGTCACAAATCAACTTTACTTTCTCGGTAGTCCCCTTAAGCAAATCCGGCATGGGTAACAATCTCTAACCCGTTGCAGCCCAACAAATCGGAGTCCTACATCGTCTACCATACAAAGCCTCATAGGGAGCAATCTGAATACTAGACTGATAATTGTTGTTGTAAGCAAACTCAACTAAAGGTAAGTGCTTCTCCCAAGAACCCTGGAAGTCAATCATACAACAACGAAGCATATCCTCTAAAATCTATATCACTCGCTCTGACTGCCCATCGGACTGCGGATGATAAGAAGTACTAAAATGCAAACGGCTACCCAGAGCACTATGCAAACAACCCCAGAACCTCGAAGTAAATCTAGGATCTCTATCTGAAACAATAGACTCCAGAACTCCATGAAGTCTCACAATCTCATGGATGTACAAGTTTGCCAACTTGTCTAAAGAATATGTAGTGTTCACTGCTAAGAAGTGAGCACACTTAGTGAACCTATCTACTATCACCCACACAGAATTCTTCTTCGAAGGAGACAACGGCAATCCCGACACGAAATCCATGGTGATCCTCTCCCATTTCCATTCCGGAATCTTCAAAGGCTCTAACAAACCTGAAGGAACTTGATGTTCTCCCTTCACTCTCTGACAAACCATACAACGGCTCACATACTCGGCTACGTCTTTCTTCAAACCAACCTAGAAGTAATCATTCTTCATGTCATGGTACATTTTGGTACTACCCGGATGTATAGAAAAAGGACTCGAATGCGCTTCACTCAGAATCTGACGTCTCAACTCCACATCTTCTGGTACAACAATTCTATCTCTAAAGCACAACAAGTTCTCACCACTGAAACTATACTCGGTCGGTCTTACTTCGGCTATGTCCTGAACATGAGGAACTAAAGACACATCTTGTAACTGCTTCTCTCTAATCAACTAAATCAAGGAAGGATTCACTTGCAACTCGGTGATCAAACCACCATCATCGGATACACTCAATCTAGCAAACATAGCTCTCAACTCAATGACAACTTTTCTACTCAAAGCATCGACTACTACATTTGCCTTACCCGGATGGTACTCAATGGTCAAGTCATAATCTTTTAACAACTCAAGCCATCTTCTTTGTCTCAAGTTCAACTCTTTCTGTGTCATCAAATACTTCAAGCTCTTATGATCGGTGTAAACTATACACTTCTCACCATACAAGTAATGACGCCAAATCTTCAATGCAAACACAACTGCGGCTAACTCTATATCGTGAGTAGGATAGTTCTTCTCGTGAACCTTCAACTGTCTAGAAGTATAAGCAACAACTCTTCTTTCTTGCATCAAAACACATCCTAAACCTATGTAGGAAGCATCACTATAAATCATAAATTTTTACCTGAAATAGGTTGCACTAACACTGGAGCATTTGTCAATGCTTCTTTCAATTTCTCAAAGGCCTTCTGTCTTGCATCTGACCATTCAAACTTAACTCCCTTTTACATCAACTTAGTCAAAGGAGCAGCTACCCTAGAGAAACCATCAACAAATCTCCTATAGTAACCGGCTAATCCTAGGAAACTCCTAATCTCAGTCACAGACTTAGGTTGTTTCCACTTAACAATAGCTTCAATCTTCGACGGATCAACACGGATACCTTCGGCCGAAACAACATGGCCAAGAAATACTACCTCTCGAATCCAGACTTACATTTACTAAGCTTCGCATATAATTGATTGCTCAACAATCTCTGTAACAAAAATCTCAGGTGCTCATCATGCTCTTCTTCTGTCTTCGAGTACACAAGGATATCATCAATAAAAACAACTACAAAACGGTCTAGATAGTCTCTAAAAATCCTGTTCATCATATCCATGAATGCTGCAGGTGCATTCGTGAGCCCAAATGGCATCACAAGGAACTCATAGTGACCATATCTAGTCCTAAAAGCTATCTTCGGAACATCACACTCTTTCACTTTCAACTAGTAGTACCCTGATCTCAAATCTATATTCGAGAACACTGAAGCACCTCTCAACTGATCAAACAAATCATCTATGCGAGGCAGCGAATACTTGTTCTTCACAGTCAACCGATTCAACTGCCTGAAGTCAATACACATGCGCATACTACCATCTTTCTTCTTCACAAATAACACAGGAGCACCCCAAGGAGAACTACTAGGCCTAATGAAACCACGGTCTAATAATTCTTGCAACTGACTCTTCAATTCTTTCAACTCTTTAGGAGCCATACGATACGGAGCTATCGAAACTGGATTAGACCCTGAAACAGTCTCAATCACAAACTCAACATCTCTGTCAGGAGGCAAACCCGACAACTCTTCAGGAAACACATCTGGAAAGTCACAAACTGTTCTAATATCTTTCGGCATAGCCTTACTCATATTCGGATTCATAACATAAGCTAAATAAGCACCACATCCAGAATCCATCAACCTATGAGCCTCTAAAGCTGACACAACATTAGACAATAACTTAATGTTCTCGCCTACTACCACTACCTCGTAGTCATAAGAAAGTTTCAAAGAAATCATCTTCGTCTCAAAATCCACACTAGCCCGGTGCTCAACTAACCAGTCCATACCGAGAATAATATCAAAACCATAAAAAGGAAGCTCCATCATAGCAACAAAGAACACATGACCCTGAATCTTCGGTGGGCATCTCCTATACATACGTCTAACCACAATTGTCTCACCAAAGGAACTATTCACATGCATACCTACATCTAGGATCTCAATAGGTATATCTAACTTTTGTGCATGCTCACTCAAAATGTAGGAATGTGTAGAACCCGAATCAACCAAAGAAAGCAAAGACATAGACTGTAACTCAAAATTACCTGCTATCACATCAGTGTTGTTCCCGGCCTCTCTTTGAGCATAAACTCTCGCTGGTCCTCCCGCCTCTGGCTGTACTGCCACAACATGAGCAAGGTTCCTCTAAGCATCTACCCTAGGTGCACCAGCCCTAGGCTAGAAGTAGCCACGACCACACCCACGGCATCTCTGAAAATCATTCGCTCTCGCAGGAGCTTGAGCAAGGTTCGGTGCCTGTGCCGCCTGATACGGACAATCCCTTCTAAAGTGGTCCCTCGAACCACAGTTCCAACAAGCATGGAAGTTACCCCAACACTCACCAGTGTGCTATCTCCCACAACGTGTGCACTCGGGCAAACGCCCTCCTCCTCTATGGCCCTGATGGCCCCTACCATGGTGGCCACCGCCACGCCTATGGTCAAACTGCTGCCCGCCACCTCTATGTCTCTTGGCATCTCTACTGTCAAAGTTGTTGTGTCTCTTACAAGAACTAGATCCTCCAGAACGCTTGGCCAACCCCAAGCTGTGCTCAATGTCCTTGGCTCTAGCAACCAAGACATCAAAGTCAGTGTAATACAAAGCTAAGGTATACCTCTTAACTTCCTCATGAAGCCCATATCTGAAACGATCACATCGGGCCCTCTCAGTAGGCACTAACTGTGAAGCATACTGACTCAGACGAATAAAGCCGATCTCGTAGTCAGTCACAGTAGCATCTCCCTGAACAAGAGCCATAAACTCTCGCTTCTTCTCAACTAGATACCTCGGTCGCAAGTACCTCTTTCTGAAAGAAGACTCAAAGAAATCACAATCAACCTCTGCCTTTGGAACTCCAGTAGTAATGGTGACCCACCAGGTTTAGGCATCACCCTGAAGCAATTAGATCACACAGCCCAATCTACGTGCGCCCACACAACCCATCTGAACTAAGATGCGAACGGTCTTCTCCAACCACAACTCAGGCCTCTCCGGTGTCGATCCTCTGAACTCTTTGGCCCCCAAGCTACGGAGCCTCTCCAACGGTAAACTAGCATTGTCACACCTAGGCTGAGCTGCAGCCTGAGCTCCCGCAACTGCGACCTGAAATGCTCCCGCTATAGCTTGCACTAGCAGAGTCATATCAATTCCGGGTGGACCTTGGCCACCCTAGCCACCCTGAGGTCCCTCTTCTTCAGCTCCATCCTCGCCTCCAACTCCAGGCGGAGAAGGTGGTGGTGGTGGTGGAGGTAACTCCAGCTCCAACAGCAGCATGCCCTTCTATATGAGCCTCCACTCCAACCACCGGCTCAACAGGAGCCGCGACACGTGGTTCCTGACGAACCACCCTCGGCCTACCTCTCGGCCTAGACATCGCTCACAAACAATAACTACAACCACAACAAACATACAAAATTGGGTTAGCAAGGCAAGGCTTCCAAGTGCTCAAGTATGTTCCCTCACTTTAAAAATTCTTTTCCGATGTAATAGTAGCAATGGGACTCTTAAACAACATGCTTTTAAACAACACAATCAGCATACTTGTCACACAAGCAATCATGCTTACAAGGCAAGCAAACATCGTGAATATCAATACAAAACTTAAACTTACCTCACTTACCTGCCCAAGGTCTCGGTAACCTTAGGCTCTGATACCAACAAGTGTAAAACCCCTCATCCCGGTCCGGACGCTTGACCGATCCGAGTGGGCTACATGGGGATAACCAAGATGAAACCCGTTAAGGCTCCACTTCGGTTACCGACCCTAGAGAAATTTTTTCATTTTATCTTATATAAATGCATTGATTAAACCTAAGCGGAAGCCCAACAAAAAACCGGGCCTAAGCCCAACCTTTAGAACCCTTTAGAGATGTCAAATAGCCCATAAACAGGCCTGTGTTTCGAAACAGTCAAAGCCCGTTTCGAAGCACCAACTTTATATTCAAAATTCCAGACGCCCGTTTCGAAACACATCCACCCCGTTTCAGAACATGGTCTCGTTTTAGCCTAGCCGTTTCGATACTAGTTTCGGAACAAAAATTCTAGTGGCAAAAATGTTCCGAAACTTGTTTCGAAACAGGGGCTCACAAGGCCAAAACGTATCGAAACGAGTTCTGATACGGGGGCCCTGGAACCAAACCCGTTTCGAAACAGGACAACCCGTTTTGAAACACCTGCTGCCTGCAAACTTCCAAAATCAGTTTTAGACATCCCCAATTGATTCCAAACGTCCGAAACGACTACCCGAAGCATACCAATCATGCAAGGACATTCTAGAGGCATGCTCCCTAGCAACCATACTCGACATACACATGATATACAAAAATGCATCCATTTCAAAGACCATTTATGACATTTCATATAGCATGCTTTAACAAAGTTATCATTTAGACAATTTTAAGGTAAGCAAAATACCAACATGGTTTACAAGCATGACATACATTCCAAAAGCCAAATTAGCACACACATAAGGAGTCTAACATGCTCCTAAACAACAACATCATACTTCAAAAGCATCATAACACGAATACATGTCCCATTGCTTCACCATTACATCATAACTAAAAACCATACTTGATAGCTAGGCTAGCACTACAAAGCACACACACTTGGAGGCCTCTTCTTGCACTTAGCAACCCACGAGCTGCTAATCTGCATTGTCGAACAAAGAGAGCGTAAGAAATAAAGCTTAGTGAGAGTAAGCTCTTTAAAAACAAACCTCGACAATACAGGGTCCGAGCACGATCTCAACCAAGGTAAATGCATGATCATACCTTCGATCCTCGAGAGCCAAAATGTCAATGATGGATGAACAAATATCCAACAATATGTCATGCTCAACAAGCTCATTTCCACAACATATGTAAGCACATATAATCATCCAAATAGGAAACACATTTCCACATCACATTGATACACATATCAATTTATATTGGCACCTAGCTATGACTCGAATATGCGGATAAACACATTGGAACTCACATCCATCAACCACTTTACCTCACGGTGGGATTAAACTCATCACCGGTCTCGCGGAGGGGATTCCACTCATCCTCACGCCCTGTCGACGGGATTCCACTCATCATCGACTAATGTGTAAAACAATTTCCGGGCGAACCCGTACTCCTCCTTGGCGACTCATGTGTGCACACTAACATCCTAATGATCGATCATTTGTACCCAATCATACTAGTGCCAACATTTAACTCAATCCACATTATCAATTACAACCAATTCCGTGCTTAGCACGCACTCACCATGATCACAATCATGAATAATCCACATGTACATCACAATGCATCACAACCATGCCTCATCACACATGTATATCACATTATACATAAATCATCATATCATAAACATCACGAGGCATAAACATCAAGTAAGAGTTCAACCAATGTCTCTAGTTTAAGCTTAAGATTAGGCTACCACCCCAATCCTAACTCTAGGTGGGTCTTCCAAGCCCGACCTAGTCCACATGCTCGAACCAAACAATAGGAAAACACTTTGAAAACATTAACCACTCACCTTCACTTCCAAGCTCAATTTACCAAGCAAGCAACCAACTTCAAGCTTCTGGATTCACCCTCGATGCTTCACCAACACAAGCTCTTGCTTCTAAACAACCTCAACACAATCTAAATAACTTCAAATCAGCCCAAGCATCAAAGTAACTAACCCGGAATACAACCCAAACATCAAACACAACATTTCAAGCTATTAACAAACCCCAAATTTATCCAATTCGAGCAACCCATAAACCTTGATCAAAACCCATGTTTCAAACACCTTTTGTAACCCCCGTAGCCCGGTCTAGACGGTTGACCCGAACTACGAAGATTACACGGGGAAAACCAAAGTCAACCCGAAAGTCAACCTTGATTAACGACCCTTTTTTTTTTAATCTTATCTAGATGCACATTAACCTTAAGTGTGACCATACAATCAACGTATCAAAAGATCACACACATCAGAGATCAAACAGGGACCCAATTGAACAAATTACAACTTTAGGGACCAAATTGTAAATTCTGATAAATTAAGGGACTTAACCCAAATTAAAGTTACCATCTTGAAATTAGTCAGGTTTCATGCTTCTCTGTGAAATTTCAGCTCAAACGGACATTCCAAACTCATACAATTGATCAGACAAGATTCAGGACCAAAACGTAAACAAAACGAAACATCCAAAGATACTTTTAACTGATTTTAACGGTCGGGTATCGATACGCCACGTGTCGTATCGATACTCGGGGAAGGCAGTAACCAAACTCTAGCAACGGTATCGGTACGAGTTACCCCGTATCGATACGGCCATCATACGGTATCGGTACCTGTTCAACCGTACCGATACGCCTGGGCAGGAATGAGCATATTTGGCTCAGGCGTATCGATACGCAAGCCCGAGTACCGATACCCCTGCCTGATTTCGACTCAAAAACCACAACAATCATACTTCAAACTCCAAATTAACATCACCAAACCATACCACTTAATCATACAACATGCAAGAACCATAATTGCATCAACGATTCAACATTTAAACATCACATGTGAAAAGCCCCAATTCATATAGCATGCTTCCTACTTAAGCTACCATTCAAGCAATAAACCTTCATAAGCAAGCAATATAAATTCAATCCAAAAACCAGCAATTCAAACAATCATTTAACATCCATAGGGAGTCTCAAACACCTCCCAAAACATACACATTGGTCCCCCATTGCCAAATCAACCAAAAGCTAAAATGTTTAACAAAACCTTCCATACATTGAGCTTTACTTGAACTTGTGTGCTTGCCTCCTCTTGCTGCCCTCAATGCACTCTAATGCTCTGCATTATTGAATCAAGAAAACGAGAGAGCGTAAGCCAAAGCTTAGTGAGGAGTGCTCTTTAAAAACCATTCAATAATGCATTTAAAACCATTTGTAAATCATGCTTGTAAACAACCTTTACACATGCTCAAAGCATACTTTAAATCAAGCAATAACATGCTTCCACATTTCATTTAAACTAGCATCTCATGCTTCAACATAAACATTAAATCATGCATCTCATGCATCTCATGTACAATACATGTCATATTGGCTCAAGTGATACATTTCATTTAGAAATCAAGTTCAACAACTTTCCCCAAGGACTTTTAAACACCTTGGACCCCAAGGACTTTTAAACACCTTGGCCATGGACTTTTAAACACCATGAATGGACCACACAAGGACTTTTAACCACCTTTGTGTCCGTAGCTTGAAATACCCCAAGGACTTTTAAACACCTTGGCCCCATGGACTTTTAACCACCATGGAAAGGAGCACCTAAGGACTTTTAACCACCTTAGTGTCCGCAACAAGATTCATCCAAGGACTTTTAACCACCTTGATGATCTTAGATAACAAGGCTCACTCAAGGACTTTTAACCACCTTAGTGACCTTCACTTTTACAAACCATCACTTGCCAATACACACTTTATACAACATGTAATCCACTGTTTTAAAGCATTTAAACCAAGCCATTTCTTCTTGCATTTCAAAGCATTAAATCATCATTTAACAATGCATAAAACAAGGTACTCTTACCTAGAGACACCTTCAACACATGGCTTAAAACATCAGCATAAATCATGCTAAAACATCAGCAATTAACATGCTAAAACATGCTTTCCAAAACAGTAGCAAATCATGCAAAATCATCATTTCACATTTCATCAAAACATGGCCACCACTTTAAGAGAGTAATCCGAAAACTTACACTTGAGCTTAGCAAAGTTGTTTAGACTTATACTAAGCTCCCAAAACCTTCAACCTTTGGTTTAAAAGCTGAAAATCCATTTTCACTCACCGATTACCAAACAAGCCTAGCCAACAAGCTTCCCAAGCTTCCGAAACCTTCCGAAAACACCTCCAAAGCTCAGGGATCAACCTCCCCTGTTTCAAGCACATAAAAACAGAACATTAATGCATCCTTATGCATTAAAACACCAGCAACATCAACACAACTCGCTGCTCATCACAAATCTAACAATTTGGCTACCAAACACAACCGAAATCATCTCCAAACACTTCCAAAACTTAACCCAGCCAAGATCCATCACTTCTAACCATTTTTATACATCACATAACATGCAAAAAGATCACAACCACGTCCTTATACCTCCAGGTATAACAGATCACCAATTACACTCCAAAAACAACCAAAAACTCAAGCCAAACTTAGGAAATTCAACCTATCCGGGATTGCATTGATTAAACCTCAACTTCTAATCATTTTAGCATTCATTTAACATCAATTTAACACCTCAAAACCCTGCTTAAACAGATCACACGAAATTTTCACCAAAATCACCAAATCTTGCATTTTAGCCAAAAATCAAGATCTCAATTGAAAAGCCTTTAATAAACATGAATCAAGGATTGAGAACTTAGGAATTTCAGTAAAGAACTGATAGTTTAGAGGAGAAGGACGTTCTTACCTCCAAACTTGAATTTCTCCATTTTAGAGCCAAAATGCTTGATGAATCAACTTGTAAATTGTGAGGTTTTGATGATGAGATGATTAGAAATCAAATGAGAGTTGAAATGAGAGATTAAGAAGTCAAAATCAGAGAAAGAAATCTGAGGAAATCTTGTTTGGGTAGAGAGAAAATGAGAGAAAAGAGAATTTGAGAGAAAATAGAAAAATTAGTTAAGAATTGGTTAAAATGATTTCCCTCTCTTTTCTTAATCTTTAAAATCAGATTTTAGACTTAAAATATCTTAGAAAAATCTGGAGAAATCCTTTTTGGAATAATAGCTCCTTAAAGATTCAAAGTTTCAATCCTTTATAAAACTGTCCCGCAACTTTCAAAAATTACATTTTGGTCCCTAGCCAAAATGTCAACCTTCCGAACCTCATTTTCCAAAATTGATTTCACAGTTCACTTTTATATATTAAAAGATGATTTTAGAATATTTTTCCATATTTTTAATGCAACCCGAACTAGGTTTTCCTAAATTCCCTCTTATATATATTCGATCAGCACTTTGACCGAACCGGTCAACGCCAAAACTTCTGAGCCCAAAACCGGGGCGTTACACCTTTTATACCCCCCAAATGATCCCAAAGCAACCCCAACCATAGTACTAACATTAGCCCACCAAATCAAACCTAAAACAACCCCCAAAACCACTTTAAAACCCTCCAAAACCCCCTTTAAACCCAATTTCGGGAATGTGTTCAAAATCATGCAAAATTCATATATGTCGAACCATTTAGCTCCTAGACTTCATATCTAACAACATTAAATCGAAATTTTAAGTTAAACATAATAAAGTTATCATTTTAATCAAAATCTCTAAAAACTCAATTTCCAAAACATTGAGGAAAATGAAAACTATTTGTACTTTTGAAGAGAGGAAGTTGAGGACAAGTCAAAAATGATATTACCTTTCAAAAATGAGTTGAAATGACGAAGCAATGTGATGGAATAGTGTTTGGGTGGAGAGAGCTCTTCTTTGTCGTTTGAAAACAAATGGGTGAGGGAGGAAGACAAAGTTTTCTTTTAATTAAAAGGGGTTTTAAAAGATGTCCACAAAATTACAGAAATGCCATTAATGAATGGCCATTTCATCTATTTTGTAAAATCCTTGAAATTTAAGTTTCATTTCAATTTAGTCCATCGACAAATGTTTGTTTTTGAAACCCGATGCCCAAAAGATTATTTTAATTATAAAACCGAACCCAAAATAATATTAAAATATTATTTTCACCTGACCCCTAAACCCGGGTGTTACAAAATTACTTCCAAACTCGAACTTCCACTCAAAATTTCCAGCAACCCTTGAAGAATTTTTAGAGAATTTTTTCGGATTTTTCCAAGCCTAATTACTTTTTTTTTCCAAGTGTGTTTTTCTTGAAATTGTGTGTTGAACAAATGGGTGAAGGGGGGGGGGGGGTTATAGTTGATTTTGAGCTTCAAATTCAAGCCAAATCAGGATTTAATCCCCAAATTGGAGCCTAAATCTGACACATGGCTTGATCCTCGAAAAACCCTTCAAGAATATCTCGATTTGGTTCAAATTTGGGATCGAATTTCCCCTTAATTGGAGCCTAGAGTTTGACTTCTTTTTACCATTTAAAACCAATTTGTGGTCTGGCCCTCTTTTGTTTTTATTTTAAAAAACAAAAACATTTCCCCAACTAAGTCGCCAAGCTGTCGCAACCGCCTTTTTAGAGGGGGATGAGGCTTCGACTATTTGGTAGTAAAAACTTTTAAAAATTAACGAAGTCGCTACCAATCGTTTTTGAAAAAAAGTGTGATTGGATCACTTTTAAAAAATAAGGTTATTTTAATAAAACGTTATTTTAATAAAACAACGATTTTGGTCAGCAAAAAACATGAAAACAAGTTCGGGAGTCGGTTACGCGTGGAGAAGGGTTAGCACCCCCACGACGCCCAAAATTGGTACCTTATCGCCCGAGAGATGGACTATAATCACCGCCAACATTTATGGCGCTAACCCGTCATTACCGTTTAATAAGACGCCGCATTAAATTATTTTCACTTTTTCAAACAACAAAGAGATTTAGTGTGTTGAGAATTTTATTCATTTCTAAGTTCAATTATTTAAAAAACCATAAGAACGTCTAAGTCTTTTATTTCTAATCAAGAGTGTAAGTTTGCTTAAGTGTATTTTATTTTTGCGAAGAACATTTTTCAACAAAACATGTCTATATCTAAGCTTTAGTCTCCAATCTTAAGTTTTAAACCTATTTCTACAACAAGCAAGCAAATTTTATTCTTTTTGAGTTTTTTCTCTTTTATTATTCCTTTTAAAAAAATTTTATTTTTTTTACTCCTTATTTCTTTTTTTTTTTTACTTTTTTTTCAAAAAAAAGCCAAGACCATTTTTATATTTTTTTACCTTTTTTATTTTTTTATGTTTTTTCACCTTTTTATTTTCTATTTCAAAAAATAATTCTTCTTTTAAAACTTCTTTTTTCATTTTATTATTTTTATGCTTTTTCCTTTAAAAACACCCTTTTTAAAATAAACTTTTATTTTAAATGATTTTCTTATAAGTTTTTTCAAAACTTTATTTTCTCCTAAAACCCTAAACTTTTACCTTAAGACTTTTTATTTTTTCTTTTAAAAAAACTTTATGACTTATTTATTTTTTAAGAAAAACATCTTATTTATTTTTTATTTTAAAATCACCCAACCCATTTATTATTAAATCTAAATTAAAAAAACCATTTTTTATATTTTTTAATCAAAATCAAGCCCTTTATTATTTCCACCCATGCATTATTGTTTTTTTCCAAATTAAATCCATAACTTTAAGTTTTTTCAATTTTTTTCGGATTTTTCTAAGTCTAACTGCTTTTTCAAGTGTGTTTTTTCTTGAAATTGTGAGTTGAACAAATGGGTGAAGGGGGTTTTTTATAGTTGATTTTGAGCTTCAAATTCAAGCAAAATCAGGATTTAATCCCAAAATTGGAGCCTAAATCCGACACATGGCTTGATCCTTGGAAAAACCCCTTAAGAATATCTCGATTTGGTTCAAATTCGGGATCAAATTTCCCCTTGATTCGAGCTTAGGGTTTGACTTCTTTTTACGCAGTTTTTTGCAGATTTCGGCGAGCATAGGCAGCGACGGCGAGGCGGACCGACCGGTACCAACGGTGTCGGCAGCCATGGCTGGTAGACGCTGACCGGTCAGCATGGAGGCTCATCACGAGGGTTTGCTGGGGAAACAGCCCGCGTGCGTGTGGCCCACGCGCTGGCGCGCGGCGCGCGTTGGTTTCCCTTTTTCTTTTTATTATTATTATTTTATTTTCTTTATTTTTCTCTTTTTTCCCTTTTTTGCTGTTTTTGGCTTTTTTGTTGTTTTTCATCACATTTATTATTATTTTTTCACTTTATTTTTTCCTTTTTCTTTATTTTACACTATAATTATTAGAATTATTTTTTCTTTTTTTCTTTTTTTCTTTTTTCCCTTTTCCTTTTTTCTTTCTTTCTTTAAAAGATGGGCTACAATTTAAAAATGGGCCTTGTTCTTTTCTTTAAAAATGGGCTTTTAAGGACGGGTCTTTGTTTATTTAAAAAGTGGGCATTTTATTATTTAAAGGAAAAAGAGATTTTTCTCCTTTTTATATTTTTTCTTTTTCTTTACTTTTTTGGATTTTTTTAAAATTAAGGTAAAAATTTAGTGACAACAGCTAAAAGTGAAAGCGACTAGCATAAAATGTAAACAACTTGGTAATGTAATTAATGTGAATGTTTATGTACGCATCTATAATGTATTAACAACTTAGTAACGTAAAATTAATGATGTGTTGATATTAAGAAAAATAGAGAGATCCTTGGGATCATGTTGCTTGTATGTCGAGTAGGTATTTGACTAGTTGAGTCCTTGTTTATTGGGATTTGGATACCTAGAGAGAGTGTTGCAACATCATGGTTAGATATACCGAATATATGTTCTCGATGCTACGTGTCCCTGAGCCTCATTTGAAGAGATGTCGAATGTATGTTCTTGATGCTATATGTCTCGGGCCTCATTTGAAGATACTTGATGGGGAATTTCGAGTATAGAGTGTATGTTCTCGATGCTATGTATGCCCAAGCCCCCCTCTGATTGTATTTTCCTGATGCTTTGTATCTGCGGGCCTCACTCAAGGTTTGTATATGGTTTTATTGCTTGTGACATCTTGTATGTTTTGCTTTGTTGATAGAGCATGTTTTTAGGCGACTAGTGATAGCGTCACATGTTTATTATCTTCTCCTTATTTCTCGTACTAACTTGCATGCTTACCTTTATGATTTGCATGAAGAATAGTAGAGTAGATGTGTACCATTAAACTTTGTACTCTCAACATTCAAAAACAATGTTTATGTGCGTAGGTTGATATATTGATCGTATGTTGGAGGAGTACTATCAATATGGGATTTCAACAAGCGATATATACCATAGTACAATACTTATATTTAAATGGGCAATGCATTTATAAGACCTTACTAGGTGGAGTTTGTAAATATTTTGAATATTCGAAACCATTATTTATATGTTGATTTGAATTGAAGTTCCATGTTTTGTAAAATAAAATGATAAATTTTATAACATTAATGTTTTACGATGATAATAAATAAATTATTCGGATAAATTGTGACTTTGAATCTTGACGGGTCGGGTTGACGACCCAATGTGACACTTCGGATCCTTAGGTTGGATTGGAGAGTTACACAGAGACATTTCAAGACTGAATTATATGGGCATTGTTGATCCAAGTAGAGAAGTTCATGGGTATGAGCTTGAGGATGTTCAGCTTGAACGAGCTTGTTTGACAATGCTTATTAATCCTAATGAATTTTCTGATGTAAATGATCCCTTTAGATTTAGACTGTTAGTAATGGATAATAAGTTGTTAATGAGAGACGCTTGTCTTTTAATTAGGTAATGTAACACCCCGATTTTAGGCCTAGAATTTAGTTGGTTTGTTTAGATGGTTCGGGCGAACCGAGTTAGGCAGTCAATCTAGTTTCGGGAATTTAATCGGATTAAATGGTTTTTAGGCCAAATAAAATGTGGAAAATATTCTAAAATACTAAAGGTTTTGATGAACTCAATTTGGCAAAAATAAAATGGGTTAATTGACACTTTAAAAGTGGTGACTAAATTGTAAAATTTATAAAGTTGTTTTGGTGACTAAATTGAAAATGAGTCAAAGCTTAGAATCTTTCGGGAGCTATTACACCAAAGTGTTTTATCAGCTTTTCCCTTATTTTTAATTATTTTATAATAATTTTAAAAAGGTTTATTAATTGTAATAAAAAGGATTTAATAAAAAGATTTCTTAAAAAGTCAAATCATTTTCTTACGTAACTTCTACTTTTCTCTCATCTTTTCCACATATCAAACTAAATTTCTTTCATAAAACTGATGAGGAATCAATTGATTTGATTTCCTTTTTGATTTCCTAAAGTGATCTTTGATTTTCTACAACAAATCTCATTGGATTTCTTGAAGCTTTCAAGCCAATCAAGGGAAAAGCAACTTGTTAGAGGTGATCTTCTTAATTCTCCTCTAATAAAAGGTTCTTTTGAAATTCCCAAGTTCTTGACTCTTTTGTTTTGGTTTCTAACTTGAGTTGATGAATAAATGTTGATATCTTGATTGAACTGAGCTTTAATGGTGATTTAATATATGAAATTAATTGAGAATTGAATTAGACTGATTTTTATGGGTTTTAAATTGATTTTAATCATAATCTTGATATTTAATAATGTTGATAATTGGGTTTTATCAATGGAATCACGAAACTAGGTGAATTGTTATATTTTTAGGTTGGAAAAAAGTAGAGTTTTGGGTTGTTTTGTGGTTAATTGAATGTTGCTGTTGTAAGGTTGTTTAGAGTGGATAATTGAGTTTTTGGCTGTTTTGTGATTAGATGTTTAATTCGTTGGGTAAAGGCTGGTAGATGTTTAGATGAGTTTTGGCGATATTTTCGGTTGTTATAAAGGGGTGATTGTTGGTTTATTGATAAAAAAAGTGGAGTAGTGGTGTTGCTGGGATTTTAAATGTCTAAAAGTACATTAATCCTCTTTTTAATGTGGATAGAACAGGGGAATTAGATTCGTCATCGCTAGAAGAAGATTCGATAGCATTGGATGCATGAGATCGTTTCGGCAAAGCAAGCGAAACATTATTGGTGAGTGGAAATGGTTTTAAAAGCTTTTCAAAGGTTTGGGAACACTTTTTTGGGGTTTAGATTGAGCTTGAAATGTTAATCTAAGCTTGGAAGTAAGTATGAAAGATTAAGCTCGAAAGTAAGTATGAAAGATTTCGCTCTCGGTTTTTAGTTTTCATTATTTTATTAAATTCATGCTCATGTTTCGAAGATTGATTTGTTTCATCCATTTTTATATGCATGTTTTGGAAGTGAGAAATGTTGCACATATTTATATTATGATAATACGTGTGTTGCATATGTTTTATTAAAGTGGTATGCAACATGTTTGAGAAAATGCCTGAATATATGGTTTAATGTATTTGAGATACTTTGATAGAAATTGGTTTGAATGATGCATATGAAAAAAAAAACATCGAGGTAACATGATTTTTAAGGTGTATATTGGAAAAGTGATGAGACATAATATTTTCGGATATAATTGGTCGACCTATAGGATGAGAAGTGCACTATAATATACAAAACTCGTGCGTGAGACAAATTCTTTAGTTACACAATAGGGGTAGATTCTATTGTGTTGCGAGTGATAGAGGTAGATTCTATCACCAACGAGCAATGAGAGTAGTGCCATCCCGGTTGAAGTGAGATTATGGTGAGGGTAGATTTCACCATGAGGCTTGATGGGGGTAGTGCCATCAAGGTATCCGCATATCCGAACATGAATGTATAGGGGTAGTGCTATCCATGAATGGGGGTAGATTCTATGCGGGTCACTTGTAATGCCAATATATAAGATTACATGTATCATGGTTTATAATGATTTTATATAATGAGATTTAGACATGATATTTTATTTTGAGATGTGTTTTATGATGTTTAAGCATGAAAAGCTTGCATTGAGATTTGCTTTGTGATTAAAGTATGTGATTTATGATACATGTGTTTTAAAAGACATTTGACTTTGCTTTGGAAGAGATTTAAAGCATGTGAATTTTTTGAGCATTATGATAAATGATTTATATTTGAGAAATGTTTTTAAAATGTATTGTTGTGGTTTTTAATCGAGCGACCTTCACTAGGCATTTATTCTTACGCTCTCCTTTTTCAACAATTCAGAGAAGTAGCTTTCCAAAGGCAATAAGGAGGCAAGAGAAAGAGTTTCAAGAAGTGTATTTGCTCAAGTATGATTTCCGTAATTAGACTAATACGTAATAAGGGAAATGTGAGTTAATAATGAATTGGAAGTATGTTTTTTGATCTTCATGGTTTGTTGCAAGTTTGTGTTGGGTTATAAGACTTGTAAATAACCTTTGATGTTTGAATTATGCTTGATTTGGGGCTGTTGGGAATTACAACCATGTTGGGTATAAATCATGCCTATAGGTTTTACCTTTGTTACCGAAACGCTTACGCTTTTATATTGAGGTGGTTGTTGATTGATATATTGATGTATGATTGCTGAGATATTGTTGTTTGAGTCTTATGTGATGTTTGGGATTGATCTGAGTGTGTTTAGCAAGGTATCGTAGCGTTCTGAAACTGTAGATTTTGCGAAACTATAGACAAGTTTCGAAACCATGCAGCAGGTTTCGAAATCTAGCCCCAGGTTTCGAATTCAGGTGACCAAATTTGGCTACTGGAGCCCAGGTTTCGTAACCATCTTGAATGGTTTCGATACCTATTGCGAGGACTCATCTGTAGCGTTTAAAAATAGTTTCTAAAGTTATAATTTGGTCCCTGATTGTTATGTTTGCAATCGAATGAGTTTGGATGATATTTTAAAGCTGAAATTTGACATGTATGCATGGAACCTAATAATTGAGGATTGGTAAATTTAATTTCAAGTAAGTCCTTGTAGTTTTATAGATTTACATTTTGGATCCTAAATGTTGAAAACACTTAATTAAAGACGTGTAACGGGTTTTTTTTTCTCCGCAAATCAAGTTCCCGTTACTTTTGAAAAAAATGTTCGATTTGATTTAAAAAGGGGGAATTTAAAAATTGGCTCGGGTTTCGGGAAACAAACCTTTAAAAGAAATCTTTTTTTTCTCGGTTTGGAGTCGCCACCGGCCACTATGGTAGGCCAGACACCGTAAAAACAAAACCAGAGATTCGTTTGAAAGGGTTCGGGAGTTGGTTACGTGTGGGGTAGGGTTAGCGCCCCCATCACGCCCGGAAATCGGTACCAAAACATTTGTTGCTTTTAATTGATGGAAATTATCTGAAATTTAAAAGGAATTTAATTAGTGGTCTAGATTGAAAATTTGGCTTTAATCACGAGCTTTTTCAAATTGGTGGTATCGAATTAATTAAACGTTTAATTAAAAAGGATGACGGTACACCGGACCAAAAAACTAAACCGACATCATATAAGACTGACTGCCGTGTTAGTTTAGGGTTCGAATCCCGTACGTCACCTTTATGCATGATGCAAGCAGATAAGTATGGTGCTATGGTCTTGTCCGTTTTAATATCGAATTTACCTTTAGACGATTCGAATTAATCCGAATATTCGCGGGACATCCAATAAGCTAGGCACGTCAACCAGAATACGCGAATTAATAGGTATCTCCGTTTTAGAATTAATTAATATACAAATTAATATACGAAAAGTCACATGCATGACAAATATATTCGAATGACATAACAACTAGTAAAGAACACATATCACATGCATACATCACATCACATATATGTACATCACGGCGAAACATATATATTCGATATGAACACTAATTAAAAAAACAAACACATAAATGACTAAACAAATGCTAGTATACAAATTAAATTAAAAAAAACAATATATGAATAACCAAACAAAATGAGTGAAATGCAAGGGGAACAAAGGTAAGCTGGCAGGGACCCGGACGGTAAATTTCCCATAAAAAAACTGATTGCAACACGAATTAGGGACTGAATTAAAAAGACAGGAAAAGTTGTAGGGACCAAAACCGTGAAAAACCATTTAAAAAAACAATTGAAGACTGAAATATGGACTCTATTAAAATGACGCGGGAACCCCCAAGGACTAATGGCGTGATTTTACCACCCGAAATCTAAGTAAAACGGACACGGGGACGAAATTGAAAGACTTTGCAAAGTTGCAGGGATCACGGAAGGGGTTTGAAAACGCGGAAGCCCTCACCGCGTAATTACATCGACGCGGGAGGTTTTAAAACGTGATTAACCCTATTTTTAAAAACAAAAAAAAACAGTGTATATATAGGTTAAAAAAACATTTGCCCCCTTTTTATCATTTTTAAACCCTAATACAACCTAGAGCCCCCCTTTTTATTTTCTTTCCGGCGCCGCGAAGGGGTTCCGGTCGCCGTTTCCGGCGCCGGAACCCTAAAAAAAAGCCTTTTTTCATTCTTTTCGAAACCCCAAAAGCCGAAAACTCCTTTTGTTTGCGAAACCGAAATTAAAACCAAAAACCCTTCCGTGTTCTCTTTCGAAAACCGAAAATCCGAAACCCTAGATCTAAAAATCGTTGCCCCCCTTTTGCCGACTCACCATGCGTGGCTTCCGAAGGAGCCAGAAGGATTGTCGCCGGCAACGGGGACACAGAGAAAAAGAGAGTCCGACGAGGGTAAGATCTTAACCCTCTTTCTAATTTTTTATTTTATTTTATATTTTTTGTTCGATTGAAACGAAAATAAACGAAAAAATACCTCTGTGAAATCTTCTTCTTTACTCGTATTGATATGAAATCTGGATTACAATGCCTTTTTTTTCTCTGGGATTTTGAATCGAAAGAAGCTCCCTCATTACATGTTTGCATCGGCTTTTTATAAGCCCTAAAATCCTATTTTTTTGCTTTTCCTTATTTACATATATTGCTGGAAAATTGTCTGCTGATTGGTACGATTGTTCGTTGACGCTGCAATTTCCGTTTGATTTCTGATTTCTGTTTTGCTTCGTACAACTTGGCTCTGAAATTTTGTTGTTTTCTGTTGCATGTGAGGCCCGTGAGGAGAGGGGGACCAGAGGAGGACGTGGAGCGATCCGGACGATCGGCGGGATTAGAAAAGGCCACCGGTGTGCTGCACGCGCGCATCTGGGAGACGGATAGACGCGCGTGGGAGACGGGGCGTCGCGCGTGGGGATCTGGAACCTTCTCCGGCTCAATCTCAGCCGTTGATGCACTCCCGATCCAATGGTCCTGAGGGGTGCGGCGCGAGGGTTGTTGAGGCTTCAGCTAGGGTTTCCTTCTCCTGGTGCAATCTAGACTGTCAGATCTAGATCAGATCTGACGGTGAGGGGAAGGTGGCGGCTGCACAAAACATAAGGGTATTAGGGTTCATCTAGCAGATTAGGATTTTTAATTATTTGGGCCCAAGCAGGCCATGTAATACATATAATATTTTTTTTGGGCAATGGACTTTAATATAAACTATGGGCTTTTATTTTATACGTATATGTTGGGCTTTTATTTAATGTTTTTTTTTGTTTTTTCAAATTTGATTAATAATAGTAATAATAATAAATAATACTAATATGATACTAATAATATGGTCGATAGAGATAATAATAATAGTAATATTCGGTAAATATATTATTAATAATAATAATATAAGTAATACTACTAATATATGATAATGGTAACAAGAATAATAGATAATAATATAATATCAAATATAATAATAATGATAATATGAATAAGTAGATAGTAATATAATAGTAATAATAATAGATGGTAATAATGATATATGATAATAATAAATATGATAGTAATATAGTAAAAGTGATAAGATTAATAGGTGATTAATAAGGTAGCAATAATAATATCATATTAAAGCCCATTATTAAAAATAAAAGAAATCGAGTCTAACACCCCGGACAAAATAGGTGATTACAGCTGCCCCCCTTTGCTTATATTTGTGGAACAAGAATAAAACAAAGGCCACAAACACCAATTTTGTCATACTTCCCTGTTTGGATTCCGAGTCACCATGCACTTGAACTTTTGGCGGTCCGGAAGTCGGTACGGAAAAATACAACTGTCGCGAAGGCTCGAAGCTGTTTTTCTCATTTCAACATTCTTCAACCCGTCGAGGCCCGATCAAACAGATAATTAGCAAAAGTTCCATTCTCCAAATGCCCGAACGGATAGGCGGGTTCTATTCTCCGAAATCCCGAACCGATAGGCGAGTTCCATTCTCCGAAAGCCCGAACAGATAGGCGAGTTCTATTCTCTGAAAGCCCGAACAGATAGACAGGTTCTATTCTCTGAAAGCCCGAACAGATAGGCATGTTCTATTCTCTGAAAGCCCGAACAGATAGGCAGGTTCTATTCTCTGAAAGCCCGAACAGATAGGCATGTTCTATCCTCTGAAAGCCCGAACAGATAGGCAGATTCTATTCTCTGAAAGCCCAAACAGATAGGCAGGTTCTATTCTCTGAAAGCCCGAACAGATAGGCAGATTCTATTCTCTGAAAGCCCGAACAGATAGGCAGGTTCAATTCTCTGAAAACTCGAACGGATAGGCAGGTTCTATTCTCTGAAAGCCCGAACAGATAGGCAGATTCTATTCCCTGAAAGCCCGAATAGATAGGCATATTCCATTCTCTGAAAGCCCGAACGGATAGGCGGATTCTATTCTCTGAAAGCCCGAACAGATAGGCAGGTTCTATTCTCTGAAAGCCCGAATAGATAGGCAGGTTTCCTTTTACGGGGAAAGCTTTAAAACACCTGTCGTAATAGGTAAAAATAATATGATTATGTGAGTTAGCATGCCCCTAATCCTAGGGATGCCTAACTACAAGTGATGCATGAATTATGACATCAAAATGCTCGGACGCTTTTACTCTCCGAGTTAGTCAATCTCGACCTTCTTCTTGTCTCTTCTTCTTCTCAATCTCTTTTGGCTTTCTCATCTTTGCCAAATC
The DNA here is from genome assembly GCA_958450335.1 of Hibiscus tridactylites. Lineage (NCBI taxonomy): Eukaryota > Viridiplantae > Streptophyta > Magnoliopsida > Malvales > Malvaceae > Hibiscus > Hibiscus tridactylites. The sequence continues at coordinate 55,780,119 of OY288267.1, read as the reverse complement.
TCGATCTCTTGGTCTCTTCTCGTAACACTTCTCGCAGTGCACATACTCAAAGCATTGCCCCCTATTTAAACTGGGTGCTCAACCGTTCTCTCCGTCTTTACTGAATGTGACGAATTTTCTCTTTTCTTAACATCGGGGGAACACGTGCCCCCAAGTCTTTGAACTTTTCTCTTAAGCTCATTAAGGAGTGCTCGGACGCTCCCACTCTTCAGATTGGTCAATCTCGACCCTCTTCTTCTTTTCTTTTTTTCTCAATTTCTTCGGGTTTTCTCATCTTTGCCAGATATCAGTCTTTTGGCCTCTTCTCAAAAGACGACTGCTGACTTTCACTGGTCAGACTGGTCACAACACTTCTCATAGTGCTTGCCGCCAAAATATTGCCCCTTTCTCAAACTAGGTGCTCAATTACTCTTCGTCTTTACTCAACGCGACGATTTTTTCTCTTCTCAACAATAGGGTAAGCACGTGCCCCCAAGTTCCTGAACTTTTCTCCTAAGTTCAATAAGGTCCACTTCTCATCTTCTGAAGTAATCGAAAAATTCGTTTCAAGTCCCTGAACTGTAGCATGTGGAATCTTACTACAATCCTCACCATAGCCACTGACAAGTTGTCATTTGTATTCATGACATTGCATTCTAAACTTTATCCCCGAAGCAATGGGAATATTTTTTGTGTTCAAAAAAAGATTTAGGTTGCATCTTTTTAATTTCAAAATGAGATGCGTTTTCAAAAACAAAATTTTCTCTTTCACCTTAGGGATATATCAAGTCAAATTAAATCCCTGAATATCAAGTGCACGAACGACACTATTATGGCTCACCACGGATTGCCTCGAGCATCATGTGTCTAGGAGACCTCAAAAGCTGAGCTGATATCGGAAAATGTGACATACTCTCCAAGTTATTTCGGCTTTTAATCAATTAGATTTATTTTCTGTAGGCTTCGCCTTTATCAATTCTTTATAATTGTGGGGAAGTCAACTCATCACATTCCTTTGGCTCGAGAATAAAGATGGAGCATACAACGATACCCCGAGTTACTCGGCATTGTCACGATTTGAGAATATTACCATCACTCATGTAGCTAAAGTGGATGGTGCATAGCAACCTTATTGGTCTTTTGCTACAGCGGAGTGCCCCAAAAATTAGATTTATCTTCAATAGGCTTCGCCTTTATCAATTCATTATAATTGTGGGGAAGTCAACTCATCACATTCCTTTGGCTCGAGAATAAAGATGGAGCATACAACGATACCCCGAGTTACTCGGCATTGTCACGATTTTACCATCACTCATGTAGCTAAAGTGGATGGTGCATAGAAACCTTATTGGTCTTTTGCTACAGCGGAGTGCCCCAAAAATTCCACATTTGTATCCGAAAATGCCTATTACCAGGCTTCGAACATTGTTAGGCTTAGTACTCTCGATTTTTTTAGCACGGAAATTTTTCCGTTTATTCTTTCGAAGGTCATAATTCTATGTGTGTTTGATTAGGTGACCAAATTAACTTGGAGTGTAAGCCACATATTCATCATCTTCAAAGCTTTCGATTTCCACTAGACAAAGGCGGCTCGAAGTCAACCTTTGGGGTCAAGGTCAATGTCCCTTGTGCAATTGATATACGGGGACTCAATAGGCAAATATATACACACAAAATGAAAAGGAAATTGAAACGTAATGCATCCTTTCATTGAAATTTAAAAATATGCAGTCTGAGGCCCTTACAAAAAATCTTTGCTACCTTCGGGCAAAGGGTAGCAAAGGTTTATTTCACACATCGCTTCAAGGAAAAGATTAAAATGCAGTGAAATGAAGACAAGCGGTCTTGGATACACTAAAACTCTTAAATACTGCTGAGCTGACCATCCATTCCACCCTTCAAACTCCTTTGAGGGACTCAACCTCCCGATTGTCCATCAATTCCTGGACCAATTGCTTAAATTCTAAGCAACTCTGAATTTCATGCCCCGCAGTCTAGTGGTACTCACAAAATGATCCATGGCCATCATATGCCCCCATTTGGACCCTTCTCAAGTCGACTTCTAACTTAGCAAAATTTTTCTCCATTTGCCTCCTTTGGTGGCGAGTAAAGTGTGGGTGCGGAATCTTCGGTAGTCACAAATGCTGACATGACCCCGAGCAATTAATCACATGATTTAATGATGTAATGCATGAAATGTGTATGCAAAACAGAAACAAATGATTGAAGGTAATAAAATAAAAACACAATCGAATGCGAGAAAACATTGATTCGACGAACATCCTCATTAAACAACTTTCCATGACGAAGATCGAGTCTTTTTACAACGCGGTAAGAAAATAAACACCTAGGTTATGATTTTAACAATTTTGCCCCTTTCCTTTAAACTAGGGTTCCGGAACCTCCGTTGCTGTGGACTCTTTCTCCCGTTGTGAAAGTTTTCAACTTAGACTGTTCTCGAATCAACACTTCGTATGAAAATGCGATGAGTATGCAAAAATAATCAAAATAAGACAAAAAGGCAACTGGGTTAGTAACACCAATAATGAATATTGAGATAAACCAAATAAACAGGAAATACCAAAGCAGATCAACGATGCAAGACCTAATAGCATGAATTCTAATTCTATGGTTATCCGCATGGCTCTAACCGGGGTAGGCTTCTTAAATTCTCACTCATGTGGTTCGGTTCTAACAAGGGTACCCGAACCTATCTCATCACCTACTAAGGTAACAAGAACCCCAATTCTGGCCCATTACAAGCTTGCGAATTGGTTTCGGTTCGAGGGAAAGCACAACCTAATGACGTGGAGGGCTGCTCACATGTCAAAGGTGTGGATTCCGGAAGTGAATTACCGACCCGTGGAGGGAGACTCACGTGGGTATGGGCGTTTCACTCCCACTTAAGGGACGAAGCTCGGGTATAGAGCCTAATGCGTGATGCAACACATGTCGGTGATCCCTTTGAAATTAAATGAAAAATTAATTCAAGACCACCAATTATCAAAGCTCGTGTACTTAAAGTCTTATTTTCAAAGAAGAACCATCTCGTTAAAGTCAAATTAAATTCCAACAATTTCCATCATTAAAAGCAACAATTATTTCTTTGGCCTAACTCTCTTTTTATTTTGAAAAACAAAATTTGTCCCCAACAGAGTCGCCAAGCTGTAACGGGGTTTTTTTTCTCCGCAAATCAAGTTCCCGTTACTTTTGAAAAAAATGTTTGATTTGATTTAAAAAGGGGGGAATTTAAAAATTGGCTCGGGTTTCGGGAAAACAACCTTTAAAAGAAATCTTTTTTTCTCGGTTTGGAGTCGCCACCGGCCACTATGGTAGGCCAGACACCGTAAAAACAAAACCAGAGATTCGTTTGAAAGGGTTCGGGAGTTGGTTACGTGTGGGGTAGGGTTAGCGCCCCCATCACGCCCGGAAATCGGTACCAAAACATTTGTTGCTTTTAATTGATGGAAATTATCTAAAATTTAAAAGGAATTTAATTAGTGGTTCTAGATTGAAAATTTGGCTTTAATCACGAGCTTTTTCAAATTGGTGGTATCGAATTAATTAAACGTTTAATTAAAAAGGATGACGGTACACCGGACCAAAAAACTAAACCGACATCATATAAGACTGACTGCCGTGTTAGTTTAGGGTTCGGATCCCGTACGTCACCTTTATGCATGATGCAAGCAGATAAATATGGTGCTATGGTCTTTTCCGTTTTAATCTCGAATTTACCTTTAGACGATTCGAATTAATCCGAATATTCGCGGGACATCCAATAAGCTAGGCACGTCAACCCGAATACGCGAATTAATAGGTATCTCCGTTTTAGAATTAATTAATATACAAATTAATATACGAAAAGTCACATGCATGACAAATATATTCGAATGACATAACAACTAGTAAAGAACACATATCACATGCATACATCACATCACATATATGTACATCACGGCGAAACATATATATTCGATATGAACACTAATTAAAAAAACAAACACATAAATGACTAAACAAATGCTAGTATACAAATTAAATTAAAAAAAACAATATATGAATAACCAAACAAAATGAGTGAAATGCAAGGGGAACAAAGGTAAGCTGGCAGGGACCCGGACGGTAAATTTCCCATAAAAAAACTGATTGCAACACGAATTAGGGACTGAATTAAAAAGACAGGAAAAGCTGTAGGGACCGAAACCGTGAAAAACCATTTAAAAAAACAATTGAAGACTGAAATATGGACTCTATTAAAATGACGCGGGAACCCCCAAGGACTAATGGCGTGATTTTACCACCCGAAATCTAAGTAAAACGGACACGGGGACGAAATTGAAAGACTTTGCAAAGTTGCAGGGATCACGGAAGGGGTTTGAAAACGCGGAAGCCCTCACCGCGTAATTACATCGACGCGGGAGGTTTTAAAACGTGATTAACCCTATTTTTAAAAACAAAAAAACAGTGTATATATAGGTTAAAAAAACATTTGCCCCTTTTTTATCATTTTTAAACCCTAATACAACCTAGAGCCCCCCTTTTTATTTTCTTTCCGGCGCCGCGAAGGGGTTCCGGTCGCCGTTTCCGGCGCCAGAACCCTAAAAAAAAGCCTTTTTTCATTCTTTTCGAAACCCCAAAAGCCGAAAACTCCTTTTGTTTGCGAAACCGAAATTAAAACCAAAAACCCTTCCGTGTTCTCTTTCGAAAACCGAAAATCCGAAACCCTAGATCTGAAAATTGTTGCCCCCCTTTTGCCGACTCACCATGCGTGGCTTCCGAAGGAGCCAGAAGGATTGTCGCCGGCAACGGGGACACAGAGAAAAAGAGAGTCCGACGAGGGTAAGATCTTAACCCTCTTTCTATTTTTTTATTTTATTTTATATTTTTTGTTCGACTGAAACGAAAATAAACGAAAAAATACCTCTGTGAAATCTTCTTCTTTACTCGTATTGATATGAAATCTGGATTACAATGCCTTTTTTTTCTCTGGGATTTTGAATCGAAAGAAGCTCCCTCATTACATGTTTGCATCGGCTTTTTATAAGCCCTAAAATCCTATTTTTTTGCTTTTCCTTATTTACATATATTGCTGGAAAATTGTCTGCTGATTGGTACGATTGTTCGTTGACGCTGCAATTTCCGTTTGATTTCTGATTTCTGTTTTGCTTCGTACAACTTGGCTCTGAAATTTTGTTGTTTTCTGTTGCATGTGAGGCCCGTGAGGAAAAGGGGACCAGAGGAGGACGTGGAGCGATCCAGACGATCGGCGGGATTCGAAAAGGCCACCGGTGTGCTGCACGCGCGCATCTGGGAGACGGATAGACGCGCGTGGGAGACGGGGCGTCGCGCGTGGGGATCTGGAACCTTCTCCGGCTCAATCTCAGCCGTTGATGCACTCCCGATCCAATGGTCCTGAGGGGTGCGGCGTGAGGGTTGTTGAGGCTTCAGCTAGGGTTTCCTTCTCCTGGTGCAATCTAGACCGTCAGATCTAGATCAGATCTGACGGCGAGGGGAAGGTGGCGGCTGCACAAAACATAAGGGTATTAGGGTTCATCTAGCATATTAGGGTTTTTAATTATTTGGGCCCAAGCAGGCCATGTAATACATATAATATTTTTTTTTGGGCAATGGACTTTAATATAAACTATGGGCTTTTATTTTATACGTATATGTTGGGCTTTTATTTAATGTTTTTTTTTGTTTTTTCAAATTTGATTAATAATAGTAATAATAATAAATAATACTAATATGATACTAATAATATGGTAGATAGAGATAATAATAATAGTAATAATCGGTAAATATATTATTAATAATAATAATATAAGTAATACTACTAATATATGATAATGGTAACAAGAATAATAGATAATAATATAATATCAAATATAATAATAATGATAATATGAATAAGTAGATAGTAATATAATAGTAATAATAATAGATGGTAATAATGATATATGATAATAATAAATATGATAGTAATATAGTAAAAGTGATAAGATTAATAGGTGATTAATAAGGTAGCAATAATAATATCATATTAAAGCCCATTATTAAAAATAAAAGAAATCGAGTCTAACACCCCGGACAAAATAGGTGATTACAGGACGCAAATGAACTTGGTTTGAAACGAAACTTCACATATATGTTTAAAATGGACTTAATTACGGATTGATAAGGTCAATTGAGAATTTGTATTGTAATTTAAGAAAAATTACAAAATGGTCCCTAATCCTAGTTATCGAGCTTTTGTTAATTGAATCGAAGTTGAATTTCGTTGCATCTTCTTCCGCTGTATGTATAATCTTCTTCACCGGTTTTCTTTGATAATCCTTGTGTAACTCGCTGGAGTTGGTAGAACGGTTAAACAAGGTCAAGGGAGTTACATGAATGTAAAAAATTAGGAGAGTGTTAAGGGATCATAATGTTTTCATGTTAGGCATATAGTTGGTGGGGATGGTGAAACAAGGCCAAAATTTTAGACTATGCTAGTAAGTCTTCAAACTAGTTAAAAATTGTGTGCTGAACAAATGTGTACATCAATCTGTGACTAGGTGTTTTTAGACTCTTAAATCTCACTTTGGTTGTTTCAGAATTTGATACGAAATCATTCTGGGCAGATCCTAATGATTTTGAAGATATTTTTGATGTCATACATTTCATTGATTCTCTAAGGGATAAAGTTCACATTATATGAAGGTTGTCAAAAAAGTTTAGTAGGAAGTATGTGTTCAAAGCTTTCAAGATGTCTCTTGTTAGTTAGTCAAATGGAAAAATACTATTTAGAGCATATTTTACCATTGTTTAGTGAGCATAAGGTAGTACACTTCAATAGAAGTGATACCCGACTTGCAAATAATGGAATCCAACTAGATCTTCTAAAATTAAGATGTCGCGTTAATTTTCAAGGATTGAAGTTTTCTCCTAGATTGAAACATTGAGGCACAAATTGGTTCACATTCTTCAAGAAAATGGACTCTTTATGGGACTACATCTAAGATATGAGATGAACATGTTGGCTTTCTTAGGTTGTACTAAAAGATAACAAGGATTTGCCCTTTGATACCAAAGGAAGAAACAATAATTTTACAAGCACTGGGTTCAGAGAATAATATTGAATTGTTAGAAGCAACGAGCAACAACCAATAAACTTTCATGTATGGTTCAGAGAATCTCCCAGAGGCTGTAGTGATTATTTTTCACTATAGCAACAACGATATCATAAGCGAGATATCGTTTTATAGAATGACACTATTGTTAGTGATTACTGGAAATACACAAGAGCTTTCAAGCCAAACGGAACATACCGTTAGTTCAACTTGTTATTCAAGTAATCAATATTTCTATTTAACAGTGTTAGTGCACTAGAAAAAAATTGTTGCTTCAATGATTTTTGCACTCGAGACGTTTTTTGATAATATTTATTTGGAGGATTTGAAAAAGAGAATTCCCATTGATCTAGATAGTCATAGTTAGAGAGGTGGGAATGGCTAATGAAGATATTTTCAGGATATTCATGTAATTACTTATAATTCTTAACAGTTATGTTGGTTTCTAGAGAAACTACACGATAGTTTCATAGATGATGAGAAAGGGAAATTAGTTTTGCATAGTAACTTGGAGAAGCATATTACCAATGTCATGGGTTCACACCTACTGCTACAATGAATAATGTGTTACTAGGAAGGATTTCTGCTATATGCGGGTTACGTAATGAAGTACCAAATAATAAGGATAGGTTATTGTAAGGAACAAAAACGAAGAAGGGAAAACACAAGCATTTTTACTCAATTAATTTCCTTTCTATTTTAGTTTAAATGAAATAGGTCATTTCTTTGGCTTGGTATGCTTAGCTAAACGCTGAGTTTTATGTTTGTACGTTTAAAAGAGGTGAATAACCTACAAAGAAAGCTATCGAATGAATGATTATTATCTTGTCTTCCTTTGAAACTTTCGTTTCTTCTTCTACTTTCACTCTACTAATTCTTTATATCTTTTTAAAAAATTGTCTTTGATTTGTAATATTATAGAGTTCCTTAACTACCAAAAATCTTAAAGTCCATAATTTTTAATCATCTAGCTTAATAATACTAAATGGAATTCATCAAGTACAATGCAGTTGCGAAAATCGAAACAAAATCTTAAAAAGTGAGAAGGGGTAAAATTAGGGAAAGTAAGACAAAATTAAAGAAAATGAGGCCATGCAGCCAATGAAGAGTAAACAAAGCAGTGAAGGCTGATATGAGGTAGTTCAAGCATCCAAAACTAGAAATCGAGGTCACCGTCGAGCTCACCAGCATCAGAACTGCGGAACTAGAGCTCGCCGTCACCGTCTGGCCACTAGAGGCCCTCGAAAACACCGGACGCGCCACTGCCTACGTGTGGTGCGGATATGCCTCTCCAGAAAAAAGCATGCCACCAATAATTACTTGAGGGACCACAGCTGCGCCAAGGCTGATGGACCAACCAGCCCAACCACACCGTCATTGACCGCTACCCCGTTGACCACCATTGATTTTTTCTGGGGACCCTACCCGAGGGTTTTTGAGTTCCTGAGTCCGTTTCCGTAGACAATAAGTTGTTTTTAGGCATTTAATTATATGTATTAGTTTGATTGTGCAAGTTACTTATGTAGTCCTATTTGTTTTTATACCAGGGTTATGCGGAGTCAAATATTGGATTAAATGGGATGATTTGAGGAACTCGAATAAGGATTTATCAATAATTACTTGAGTTAGCATACCTTGAACTCCGAAATGCTTTTTGTGCATCATAAGTGTGATTGATTTGCTTGTTAGTAGTTGCAAATTAGGTAGTAAGACAATGAACATGTTTAGATATCATTGGCGAAAAATGATAGCTATGTGATGCATGAGAATGCTTAAGGATAGGTGCTGAGATTCATATGGACTTTAGGGCCCGTGTAGAGTCGTTTGGATCTTCGTCTAGTTTTCGACGATTGATTAATTTATATGTCGTGATGTTTGAGTGCTTGTGGTATGCAATTGACATGTTTGATGGAAATCATGTTTAAGGGATTAATAATATATGATTAAATGATCATTAGTCGATAAATGTTATTTAATGATTAAATTTGTTAGCAAACAACTATAAGGACATAAGTTTTAAGAATGGAATAAATCCTCGTAACATTTGTAGTTCACATGGACCTTTGCTTGATTGCACGTATGATGACGTTGTTGATGTTCTGGAGTGATTTGCACAAAACAATTACCAATATCCTATTTTGAGAGCTGGCAAGTGTAAGGTTACGCTAGGAGTTATAGAGTTGGATGATATATCTGCTCTTAAGGCTAAATTTTTTTTTTGGAAGAACAAGATCAAGAATATGGAGGGTACTAGTGAAGTTGCACCTATTGAATTTGTGCAACAACAAAATGTCCTTGTATTCTCTTGTAAAACCTGTTGTGGAAATCACAACTATGAATATTGCCCACAATATGCATAGAATGTGAGTTTTGTAAAGAACATAAGGGGCAATACATATGGAAATTCTTACAATGCTGCCACACGTTAGTCTTGGGTTAACTCCAATTCAGGACATAATGTCAGAGCATTCAGATTTGGGAACAATACTTTCCAAGGAAACTCTAAAGCAAGGCAGGGAAATTTCAATCAATCGCATCAATAATATAATCAACAAGTATCATTGTAGCCACAACAGACCAAAGTGCATGCACAATATTTTCCTATGCAAGGTCAGCAACAACAATACATCTCATAGACTCTGATGCAGTCACAGCCAAGTCAGCAACAAAATATTCAAGCATCTACATCAGATCTTTTTCTCTTTTTGATGCATTGATGTGGGGTCGTATTTTAAGAACTGAAGCAATAGTGCAAGGACATACTTCTACGATTCGTGCTTTGGAATCCCAACTTGTAAAATTAGCATATAATATGAATTCTTGACAACCAGGCACACTTTCTAGTGATACCAAGACACCAGTTATCAAAGGAAAAGAGCATTGCACAGCTATCACTCTAAGGAGTGGTAAACAGACTAGGCAGCCAGTTAAAGATGCAACTACATCTACGAAAAATCATCATGACTCATCTCAAAGTGATCAAGTCAATAAGTATAGGGTGGAAGAAATCTTGTAGGATGTTACCGCTCAAGTTGTTACTCCTTTACCACCGGTATTGCAATCTAAGTTGTCGACACAACCAGAGGCAATTCCATCTCCACTTTTCCCTCAACGATTCAATGATGTTGAACAGGATAGACAATTTCAAAAATTTCAGGATACTTTGCACCAACTCAAAGTACAAATTCCTTTGATGGATGCTCTTACTCATTTTCCACATTATGCGAAATTCATGAAGGAGTTCTTATGCAAAAAGAAGAAGCTAAATGAGATAGAAACCATTGTGCTCACTGAGGGGTGCAGTGCGATTCTCACAAATAGTCTACCTCGAAAGATGAAAGACCCTGGAAGTTTTATTATTCCATGCTCTATTAGGAATCTCTATTTCAGCAAGCATCGATGTGATTTAAGAGCCAATATTAATCTTATGCCTCAATCTATTTTCACAAGATAGGCATTGGGCAGATGAAACCTACTGCAGTGGCATTTCAATTAGCCGATAGATCTTTAACTCATCCAGAAGAACATATCAAAGATGTCTTAGTTTAGGTGGATAAGTTTGTTTTTTTTGACAGATTTTATTATACTTGATGGTAAAGCAGACAAGGAGACGACCATTCTTAGCAACCATAAGAGCTCTTATTGATGTTTCTAAGGGAGAACATACCATGCGAGTAGACAATGATCAAATTACTTTTGGTATATTTGATTTTGTTCTATGGAAAGTTAAAGAAGAATGTCATATTGTGGATGTTTTGGAAGATTTAATTTAGAAAGAATTCCATCGTCGCAGTATACTTATTTCAGAAGACTATGCACTGACATCTGCTGAAGATAATTTCACAAATTGTGATAGCATTGCTGAAACTTATATAGTTGATGTTCGCTATAATTGGCAGATTGAATCTTTAGATTTGGCCAACCGTACAATTCCAATATTTAAGCCTTCTATTGAAGAAGCCCCTATTCTAGAATTAAAACCGCTTTATACAAATCTCAAATATGCATTTCTTGGTGACAATGATACACTCCCAGTTATTGTCTCAGCAATATTGGAAGCAACTCAAGAAGAAAAGCTGATTAATATTCTTAAGCAACATAAAAAGCTATTTCTTGGAGCATTACTGATATACAAGGAATTATTCCCTCTTTATGTATGTGCAAGATCAAATTAGAAGTTGAAAGCAAGCAACATATTGAACAACATAGAAAATTGAATGAAAATATGAAAAAGTTGTGAAGAATGAGATCATTAAATGGTTGGACACTGATATCATTTACTCAATTTTTGATAGTAATTGGGTGAGTCCAATTCATTATCTTCTAAAGAAAAGTGGTATCAATGTTTTTAGTAGTGATAATGATGAATTGATCCTTACTCATACTCCCACTGGTGGGAGAATATGTATGGATTATCATAGATTTAATGCAGCCACAAGGAATGACCATTTCCTGCTTCCTTTCATTGATCAAATGCTAGATAGATTTTTCAGCAAGTCTTACTACTATTTTTTGGATGGGTATTTATGGGTACAATTAGATTACTATTGTGTCGGAAGATCAAGAAAATACAACTTTCACTTGTCTATTTGGTACGTTTGCTTTTTGCCATATGCCTTTTGATCTTTGTAATGTACTTGCCACATTTCAAAGATATATGATGGCTATATTTTTTTGATATGATTGATAATTCCTTGAAAATATTTATGGATGATTTTTATATTTACGGGCATGATTCCGATTAGTGCGTCAATAATCTGAAGAAAGTCTTGCAACGATGCAAAGACATTAATCTCATATTGAACTGGGAAAAATATCATTTTATGGTCACAAAAGAAATTGTTTTAGGCCACCAGATCTCTAGTGCAGGAACTAAAGTTGATAAAGCTAAATTGGACGTCATTGAAAAATTTCCTCCACTGACAAATGTTAAGTAATTCGTAGTTTCCTTGGGCATGCAAGGTTCTATAGACGATTTATTAGAGATTTTTCAAAAATATCAAAGCACTTATACTTACTACTGGAGCAAAACCAATTTTTTTTTATCTAATGATGCATGTCTGGATGCATTCAATCAAATCAAGAAGCAGCTTGTGAACGCACCCATTGTCATTGCACCAAATTGGTCGCAACCATTTGATGTTATGTGTGATGCGAGTGATTTCGTTGTTGTTTTAGGATAAAGGAAAGAAAAGGTATTTCATGCTATTTACTATGCTAGTAAAACTCTTACTGAAGCTCAAATAAATTTTACAACCACAAAGAAAGAGTTATTGGTTGCTTTCGACAAGTTTCATTTATATCTTGTTGGTGCAAAAGTTGTTGTGTTTACTGATCATTCTACTTTGAGATATCTTTTCGAGATAGCTAGGAATATAGGTTTTCATTTATTTTCATTGTTTTTGTATTTAATTCAAATGATGGCTTATTGTTTTATTTTCTTTGAGTACGAGAGTACCTCTGAATTGTGAACTTCGGAATATTTTATATATCTTTCTTCATTGTTTAAATCATGGGGTTTGAATGCTATTTTGCACGGAAGTGTTGAATGTAGCCACCGACACTGGAAAGTGTTGTGACAATTCAAATTAACATGCATCACAATGGAAGTTGGGTGGGAACACGAAGGAATTCAGTTCACCTATTCGAGTGCATACATTATTTGCCAACGCTAGAAGGTGCGATGAAGGTGTATGTATGAGTCTTTAGTGGAGATTAAGAGTAGAGTGACTAAGATAATATTGATATTCATTGTTGTTAAACCATCTAATTCTTCGACCTTACTGAATCTGGTAGTCCACCAAGAAACACCAATGGGATCTATTTCTATCATTAGTTATCTTCCTTTACTATTTTTGTTATTGTTTTCACAACTCATCTTGAAATATGCACTTTATTATTTCATTGTATTGACAACTACACTTGCATTAGTATTTACTAACATAATCATTACATCAAAAACCATAAGTGAATAGAGTCCCACCATCTGGGATCCATATCCGATAGGATTAACCTATTAGCTATACTTCATTGACGTGTGTATGCTTGCACAGTTGCAGTGTCGTTATACGTGCGATCAATTATCTCTCTCTATTGCTCGTACTAGCTTGCATGCTTATATTTATGAGTTGTATGAAGTATAGTAGAGTAGATGTTACCACTGAGCTTTCTAAGCTCATCGTTTAGAATCGTTGTTTTTGTGCGTAGGTTGATAGATCGATTGTGGGATTGAGGAGAACTATCAGTACAAGATTCCAGCAAGCGATATATATCAAAGTACAATACTTGTATTTAACGAGATGTGTATGATATGATCATTAATAGCTCTTTAAAAAGCATTTATTTTCACTAGAGATTTAATTGTCCCCACATCAGTGTTTATTGCATTTTTGCATTTCATGTCTATTTTCTGTATTTTGTTTAACTTAGTCTCAGTTTCTCTTATTTCACATATTTCTGCCTATTTTGCCTTGTTGGCTCTGTATTTCTAATGTCACTGTAGAGAAGGTTTCACCACTACAGCCAGCTCAACACTGTAGATGTCAGTCGTGTAACCCCCTAAACTCGACCTAGAAGAAAAGACCGAATTTAGGAAGTCACGATTGGAAACTTAACCCTCAATGAAACCAATTTTAAAAATTATACTTTAATTTAAAATAAAATAACCTGTTATGAATATTTATCTATGTGGATGTCTATCATGATTAGAACTTTATCAAAGGAGTTTGATTTATTTATTATTAGGAATATTATCTCTATGAATTAGAGTTTAATGTATTATGTACTTCTTATGCCTATAAATAGATGATTCATTGAAGGCATTGTATACAAGTCTATATTTTGAGAATAATACAAATCTCCCTCTTTCTCTCATCTCTTTGTTCTTCTTGTTCTTATTCTTGTTCTTCTTTATTTTATTTACAACACGTTATCAGCACGAGACTCTAATCAACTGAGGTCTTCATCGTTATAATTCAAAAGAAGTTACCGGGAAGAATTCGATTATAGAATAAACCAAAGATAAGTTTTTTTTCTCCTTATTTTTTTTAGTTACCGATTGTCTTACTCTTTATATTTTAGCTTTGTTTTAATTTTTGAAAATTTTGGAAGTATGTTTGATTTTATTCGAACATTGGAAAGAGATAAATTTGTGGCTTCTCACAAACCAAAAGACGAATCGACAGAGACGAAGAGGTTGTGTTTGGTGTAAATTACGTGTGTTTTCTCTTGTTCTTAAAAGGGTTAATTAGCGGAAAAAATCGATAATGTCGCGCTGTTTTCCTTACCTGCCTCCTCGGCTTTTAAAGCAGGGAACGATGGAATCGATTAAGGTTTGTTGAGCGAAAGTATTTGTGGGTTTTCATTTTTGGTACTCAACTACTTATGCTTTTCATACTTAATTATTATTATTTGTGTTTGTATATTTGTAAATTCATGAAGTTTGATGATGGTGCATGTAAAGCCTGTTCGATTTACTGACTATACTTTGTAATCATGAATAACAAAGTTTTGTACGTAGAACTATGGTAGTCTTTCATATAAATTCATTAAAATACGTACTCTAAGTTTAAGGTTTTTTTTAGTAACAAAGATTTGTACATTAATGAAACACCTTTGTTGGTTTAGTTTTTTTTTAAAGAGAGAATTATGACATAGATCCTCTGATTTCTAATATATTCAATTCAGCCCATACATATAGATCTTATTATTATGGTTTCATATATGTTTATTTTTGACACAATGGTTGAACTTTGTATTAAGATCAATATGTGTTTATAATATTTTATTTGATGATATTGATATTTTAACCATGTATTGAGTTTTACATGTATTTAAATGACTTGGAAAGAGACACGACATTATGAGAAGATGTTTTGGTCATTTGCTACGTGTCCATTTTCCTCGAGAGGAAAACTAATATCGGTAAATTCTTATTTTATTTTTTATTCTTTAAATTATGATTTAATGTGCGATAAATCATGGTGAATTTCAATCTATAAAAAGATTGTTATAAAGTCTATATTTGCTCGAAAGCAATTTTTCTTCTTTGTCGAAAAACTCGACCATATACTTCTCCCAATTTCAAGTTACGAAAATTCTTCTTGATCCAAAAAGTTTTATGGGAGGCATTCCTTGAAGTGAATGCAAAGCATGATGTTTATTCCATGCGATTATCAATGATGAGGCATTCCCTGAAGTGAATGCAAGCATGATGTTTATTCCATGCAATTATCAATGATGGGGCATTCCCTGAAGTGAATGCAAGCATGATGTTTATTCCATGCAATTATTGGATCTGTTTCATTCCCTGAAGTGAATGCAAACATGGTAAATCATTATTCAATTAGAGACATAATTTCGATATAATCCAAGTATAATTGGCTGGACATCCCGTTCTGCGAGGCTACTGGTCTCAAAGGAGGTTTTTAAAGGACCTTGTGGACAGGTTTAACAATGCCGCGTACGAGGATTAAATCTTTGTTCTCTGTGATAAGGATATGTGAAAAAAGTTTTAAATGCCCACTGGCTCTACTCCATTCCCTGAAGTGAATGTGAGATTATATTATGGAAGGAATAAAAAAATCACATTAAAAGTTGTGGTCGTGGTCGATGCTATGAATATACACATGAAAAATATAGTCATTTTAAGAATACTTCTACCCGCTGGTAGCGAAGTTATAAGGATGGCAAGAGTGATAAAGATCATTCTAAGGAAGTGAAATCCTTTTACCAATGTGATGTTATAAACCATTGGTTTCGTACTTGTCAAACGCCAAAGTATTATGGACTTTATCCATAATCATGAATGATAAATGAAATAAAATATAAACAAAATTTGTTTATGGCGAAAATAATTATGGCGTTATTGGTCCAACTCAATTGGATACTGTTAATTTTCTCATAACCCTTGAAGGGAATAATTTACCATTTATTTAATTTCCCTTATAACCTCTAACAGGAATAATTGTTTTTATTTATTTATTTTATTTTTTTAATATTAATTCGTTTTATTTATTATTTATTTATGTTAGTTTGCTTTATGTTTATTTATTTCACATATTATTTATTTACGTTTTATGTTAATTTATTATTTGAAGATTATGATTACTTCTGGAATAAAATATACAATGAATTGTGACTATTTATGCCTAGAATTGTGGCTATTTATGCCTAACAGATAATGCAAGTACTCATATTGTACTTAAGCATAAGAAATATTTTTCCCATTTAAATGCAAGGGGAAATATGAGTAGTATTTCTCAAAGTACTAAAATATCAATACTCCGGAAGAGCACTTGAAAGTTTATCTCTGATAGATAATCGACTTGATATGATGTGCTATATTTTATATTTTTCATTCATCGAAGTGAATGATACAAAGTACATATTTTCATTACCTGAAGTAAATGAAACAAAGCACATTTTGAAAGGTGCACAATTATGCATTTCTCGATTAAAATGCAAGGAATAATGTGAGTACTATATCCGGAAGTACTAATATCACAAACGGCTCTGGTTGAGCAAATATGTTAGTGTCAAATGGAACTTTATTCCATATTCACAGTGCGTTATACTCGTCAAAGTCATAAAGAGAGCAATATGAGTTCGCAAACTATCCCTTTGGGAATTATAGATAACATATGTTATCAATTGGCATTTGAAATAAGCCAATATTGATATAAGTTTTGGTAGCCAAAAAGTCAGTTGAAAGCTCTAGAAGAGCTATATATTACTACCAAAAGATAATTTGAATTGAAAGCTCCAAAAGAGCTAAATATATTCATCTTTAAAGGAACAATTTTGATGGCCGTACTAGACATGTACGAGTGAGATTGAATTACATGTTATGGTAAACAAGGAGTTTACAAATTCAGAGATATATACACACATATATATAGTTGGCATGATCGGTTAGACCATCCTGATCAATGGTGCAGAAATTATTGAGATTTACATGCACATGTATTAAAAGAACTTGTAGTTCTTGTGGTGCTTATTCTCAAAGGAATGAATTAAATTCCACTTATTAAAGAACGTGAAGTTCTTGTGTTGCTTAAAGGAATTGATTAAATTCCACTTACTAAAAGAACATGAAGTTCTTGTGTTGTTTGTTCTCAAAGAATATAGATGATCCCACTTACCAAAAGAATTAGAACTTAAAGTTCTTGTACTGAAGTTAAGACTGTATGTCTTGCATATCTGAACGAAATATGGGCCCATATATCCACAAATGTGGAAAGTTTTATATGATTTTAGTAGATGCATCTACATTGTTTTATCGACTTACAACCAGAAGTTTGTGAGATTGATTTTAAAAAGATTCAGATTATGCAGTTAGACTATTCTTCTTGAAAAGCTAGTGGGTTTATGTTTTAGGCTATATCAGTTGTTACAAAGCCTATTGATTATGAAAAATATAGTTTAGCAAAACTTCAATTGGATGCCTCCTATTTAATAGCTAAATTATGAGAACAAAAGAGTTATTATTTATATGGTGTTTCCATATAGCAACACTTATACGCATCAAGCCAACGAGTTATAATAAACTCCCCATTATGATTGGTTTTTGGTCAGAAACCATACATTTCCCATTTTATAATTTTTGAATGTGCGATATGAATTGCTCCACCACAACGCATAAAATGGGTAAATAAAAAGGGTTGAGAATATATATTGAGTACGAGTCTCCTTTTATGTTTAAATTCTTAAACATTAATTGAAGAATCATTTATGACATGATTTTTCTCAACATCAGGGGGAGATAATAATCAGCTGGATAGAGGAAAATGAATTATCATTATCTAGATCCTCGTATATGAACTAGAAGTTCATAAGATAATTCATGTTATTACATGTCAACTGCCAGTCATATTTACTGACCCAATGAGAGTAATTAAGTCTCATATACCAGCTGAAATGCTCTAAGTTTAAATTACATGTTAGAGCGAGAGAATGTAAATCATGCCTGAAGCATGATAGTTGAAATGGTTCCAATGATCAAAATTCTCGTAAATAGAAAGTAATATGAGATGATCATATATTGGAGGCGGGTGCTCCTGAAGAGACCCAAGACATAACAAATAATAAAACTCTATAAGAGTTTCAGGTACTTGAAATAAAGATTGAAATCTTGAAGAGATCTCGATGAGTTATGTCATTACGAGAATGGAACCAGAATATTGGAAAGTTGTCGACAACGATTTTACAAACAATTTTACATAAAATACTTCTATAGAAGTAAAGAAAGAAATCGAGGATCTTTTATAAAATCTATCCAGAAGTATAGATATTGAATTGGCCAATGTTGAAAGACGCTTTGAACTTCTAAAATAGAAGTATTTGGACCAGCAGTCCAAACACCTAAAGGTGTAATGCAAGTGAGGCACAAATAAGTAGTCGTAAATACGACTTGAACTATGATTTATGAAAAGTTTTAATTACTTCATGGTGGATGCAATTACTTTGGCAGTTTTGAAAATTTTACATGCGTCTAATTATTTGTGTATCCATATTTATCCTTGAAGGATCTAAAATGCTATAAACATTTGGAAATTTCTGAGGAAATTTATTTAGACATGTCTCATGAATATTTTTGGCGCATTTGGTATAATCGCCTTAGTGAATACTAATTGAGAAAATACTATAAGAATGATCAGATTTCCTTGTGTATTTTATAAAGGAGTTTGGATCAAGATCCATTATGATAATTTTAGAACTCCTAAAGAGCTTCAAATTGGAAACTCATGAAGTACTTTCAATACAAGTACTTGAATCTTGACATCAAGTTTATCTCGACCTGAAGATCGAGCATTTTTATATATTTCTTTTGTCTATAAATAGACATAAGCTGAAAGAATCTTAAAGAAGATTCAATATGAATATAGCATATCTATTGAGTATCCCAATAGTTGTAAGATTGTTGGATGTGAATAAAGATAATTATATCTTTTCTTGGTCTTGAAGCACTATATATTAGTTGGTCAAGAAATATCTATGAATATACAAAGATCATTACATTTAGATCTTCAAACATTCGTTGATGCCTCCTCAAATGTCGTAGAAATAATTGTTATGCACGAGGCAAGCCAAAAAAATGTGTTTGGCTAAGATTATTGACCCAACATATCCAAAAGATATGTGGATTTACTTTTACAAGATATGATAAAAAGCTATCTTGTGTAAAGATAACGCAAGATGTATATCTCAGTTTGAAAGTGGATACATCATGGAACATATTACTCCAAAGTTTCATCCCTCACGATCTTTAGAAAAATGATATTCAAGATTAAATTATGAAGATTCAAAGATCTTCTGTGATGTTTGCATGAGGGGGAGTAAATACGCGTTGTACTCTTTTTTCCTTAACCGAGGTTTTGTCCCAATGGGTTTTCCTGGTAAGGTTTTTAATGAGGCAACAAGTTATGCGTATCAGAGATATGTGTACTCTTTTTCCTTCACTAAAGAATTTTTTTCCCACTGGGTTTTTTATCTTAGTAAGGTTTTAACGAGGCACATTATCTTCATAGACATCCAAGGGGGAGTGTTATGAATATTTATCTATGTGGATGTCTATCATGATTAGAACTTTATCAAAGGAGTTTGATTTATTTATTATTAGGAATATTATCTCTATGAATTAGAGTTTAATGTATTATGTACTTCTTATGCCTATAAATAGATGATTCATTGAAGGCATTGTATACAAGTCTATATTTTGAGAATAATACAAATCTCCCTCTTTCTCTCATCTCTTTGTTCTTCTTGTTCTTATTCTTGTTCTTCTTTATTTTATTTACAACATAACCGTAATTTAATATATATCTTACAATAAATAAAAATAAAAATATCATAATAAATAATCGAATGTTTACATAAAATCTCTAGAATAAAATCATAGTAAAAGAATTCTAGAAAAAGAATCCCAAAACATATTTATTCTCAAAGTATAAAATTACATGAATGTCTCAAAATAATAAATAATAATTTGAATAACTAAAAATAGTTTCGTATTGAATAATAAAATAACCAGATAAAATATGAGATCCTCCAAGTACCAATTCACCTATGGTCTGAGTATCCGAAAGAAAGACTAAGGGGGAGTAAGCTAAAGAGGTTAGAGTGTCTCTAAAGTGCAAGAAAACCATAATCATAAAATACAATAATATTTTCTTAAAATCCTTTAAAAACCATAACACAAATATCACGTTCACAAGAAATGCACCCAACTACAATTGCCATAAAAAGATGTAGGTTCCCTAGAGCCCCTCACTACAACGTCACCAATCGATGTGTGGTTTAAACCACTGCTTCCTCCGTACAAATTCTAACACATGCTCATACATACATGATGATTAAAAATCAAATTTCATAAACTCAGTTCCATAAATTCGATATTCCATAAACATACTTCATGAACCATAGTCCATAAATCATAGATTCTTAAATTCGATGTTTCATAAATCAAATATTCCATAAGTCATAATTAAAACATGTTTTGAAAATCGTATGCACGTGATGTCAACCATACAAACCATAATACATATAAATAATCACATAAGAGGTAAAACACCAACACATAGAAAAATAGCATATAATTTATTTATAGCACCGGAAGAAACATACTTTAGCCAAGCTATACTCAACCTACAGAATAAATTGTCTTTTAAAATCAATAGTATGAGGTACAACTACATTAGAACATTGTTTATATCTGACCAACCTTTAAAAGGTTAGCCATGGCTTAAAGACACAATCAATATTGCGACTATGTACAAGAGATTTTATATAATCAAAGAAGCGGTGAGTTGGCTTCAGTAAGTGATGATATTCGTGGGGAAAATATTTTAGGGTTAATGGGTTCTGATATGGGGAAGAAATTAGTCGAAGGAAAAAAAGTGTTGGGGTTTTTGGAATAGCAAGGGTTACGGGAGATGGGGTATTTAAATAACAAAATAAGTAAATAAAAAGGGTATAATTTGGACCTTAGTCCCTTCATTTCAAATAGTTCCTGAAAATAACCCCAAATTTCTGAAAAGCTACAAAATGACTTGGAAGTTTCTAAAATTTTCAGAAACATTGAACTTTATCAAAATTCAATTTAGCCCGTATACTTTAGAAAATTACAAGTGGTTCTTTAAACTTTAGAAAAGTTACAGATCAACCCCATGGTTTTGGAAAACCAAAAATAATTCTATAAATAATAATATATTATAGAAATGACCTTAACGATTTAGACAATTATGGAACAAATCCTAAAAGTTTGAAATTTTGTAAATTGGTCAAAAATTCTTATTTTCAATCTTGACAAATCTTTTCAAAATCCTCAAAAGTTAGAGTTTAAAAAAAATTAGAATTCTAAAATCAGAAATTTAAATTAGGGATTTTTAAATCTAGGGTTTACGATTTGAGTGCAATTTTTGGGGTGTTACAAGTCATCTAGTTTGCTAAAAGATAAGAACGACCTTGCCATCTGTATTATTTGTTATAACAAATTCTGTACGGCCTTGAGTCACGCAAAATACTTGAATGACATGTGTCCTTTCTTTGGCGACTTATAAAAGGATTAATCCAAGAAGAGAGAGAGTGTCACGTGAATTCTATTTTCATATCATCTTCAACCTCCAAGCTTTTTCTATCCTTCCTTGGCGGCTTATGCTCCATATATGGAGATCTAAGGTGAAGCGAGACAGAAATATTCGAGGAGAAGAGGATTCACATGTAAGATCAAGGAGAATATTTTGTTATCTTCTTAAACATTCTTTTAATTAGATGTTTTTTGAAGATTTCTATTATATTTTGTGATTTAATGACGATGGTTTACTTCTTTTAAGCTTTGTATGAACTTATAGAAATCTTATCTTTCAGTTCAATATATCTTATTAGCCTTTTCTCATACATTGATTGTTGGATCTGATTATTGTTTGCTTGAGAATGTTAAACATAGCTACTAACATTGATGGATGCAGTGAGAAGTCAGGTTAACAAGTCATTACAACGAGATTTGAATGATGATACAATGAGAGTTGATCCACTTGTTCTAAGGATTGTAGTTTTCGTCTTCCAACGAGAGTTGTGGCCGATCTACGTCTATGCGTCAACAGTTGAAGATTGAATGGAAGTTAGTAAGCGATGTTACTTTTTATTTGCCAATCGAGCCATCATACTTCCTTGAATGTACTTAATTTTCTACCGAGCTAATCTGAGGATATTTAGGCTTTATTTCATTATTTCTCTACTCTTTTATACTTGTTGTTTGCTACTACAATTGATCTATTACTTATTACTTTACTACATTATTGCAACCACCAATACACTCACAATTTTCCCATTTACAGAATTGCTTGTAGCCACACAATACTTAAGCTAAATACATCATCCTCGTGGGATCGATATTCAAACGTGATTCTCTTGTTTCTATTCTTGCATCGATAATTTTTGCTTGCACTTAGTGTGTGATATTTTACATCGATGAAGTTTTAGCTCCGTTGTCGGGGATGGTGACATTTTCTTTTTAATGTTTCTACTTGCAATTCAGTTTCTTTTATTCAGTTTAGTTTTTAATAGTTTTTCATTATTTACTTTTCCTTTTATTCAGTCTTGTAGGTGTTGTATGACAAAAAGTGCTACCACACCTCTCTTCATACCATATACAAAAGTTGGGAGAACTTTTAGAAGAAGTCTTCGAGAACATAGTGGGGAAAACCTAACAACAACGAGGGTATCCCTCAAGATCTTAAAAACTCACCAATACACCCACCACCCCATAACAGAACAATCCACGAGGTTGTTGTTCCCCAGTTGGATGATTTGCAACCGGGAGTTGTTAGACCACCTATTCAAGCTAAGAATTTCGAGTTGAAACCGGTTATGTTTCAAATGCTGAACTCGAATGGGTAGTATGCAGGGTTACCACATGAAGATGCTAGAGAGCATCTCCAATCCTTCCTTTTAATTTGTGCTTCGTTTAGCTAGCAAGGCGTTCCTGATGATGCCTTACGAATGCAATTGTTTCTATATTCTTTGCATGGTAAAGCACGTACTTGGTTCCGTGGACTCCCTGCCGAATATATTACATCATGAAATGATCTTGCAATGCAATTTGTTTTGTGTTTTAATCCATCGACAATGAACTCGCTCCCGAGGAATGTTATTACAACCTGCAATTAGTTGGATGATGAGACTCTCCACACTATATGGAAAATATATAAGTATTTGTTGCGACGATGTCCCAACCATGGTATTCAACAAGAAAATGATATTGAAATCTTCTATAATGAGTTGAATGCAGCCACAAGACATCTTGTCGACGAGTCATCTAATGGACCTTTACTTGATTGCACTTACACCAATGTTGTTGGTATGTTGGAGCAATTTGCTCAAAATGATTCTCAATATACTATTTCAAGGGTTGCTTCATGCAAAGCTGGACCGGGAGTTTTCATGCTTGATGATCTTTCTTCTCCAAAGGCTCAGATTTCTTCCTTGGAGAACAAAATTAGGGAAAAAGTGAAGTTATTCCTATCCAGCTAGCTCAACAGACTATTACTCATGTATTTTCTTGTGAAATTTGTGGCGAGAACCATAGCTATGAATATTGCCCACAACATGTAGAAAATGCTAGTTATGTAAACAACATGAGAGGCAATAACATGGGTACATTTTACAACACAACTAATCGACAATCTTGGGGTAACTCAAATTCTGCTCATAATTCAGGAGTATTTCATTATGGAAATAATTGCTTTCAAGGGAATCTAGTTTGCGCCAAGGGAACTTCAGTTATCCGTAACAACATTTTCCACATCAAGCTTCATTGCAGCCACAACAAAATAGGATGCAACCAGAACATCCTATGTCACAATCTCAACAATTGCAATATGGTGTGCAATCACAATATGGAGCACCATCTCAGACACAATCTCAAACTAGTCATTATGCTCCATCATCTATATTCGATCCATTTGCTCTTTTTGAGGGAATGATGCACGGCCATTTTTCTCGTATAAAGGCTATAGTGCAAGGTCAAACTTCATCAATAAGTACTTTGGAAGCTCAATTGGGGCAATTAGCTATTGAAATGAATTCTCTAAAGCTGGGCACACTTCCTAACAATACCAAGAGTTCGGTGATCAAGGGTAAGGTGTATTGCAAGGCTATCACTCTTCGCAATGGCAAACAAACTACTAATTCGACGCAACTAGTTCAAATATCTATTCAAGAATGAGGAGAGTCCTCTAAACCTGATCATACAGTAGAAGATGGAGTCGATGACAGCAAGACGAGTAATGTTCCTCCAATTATTACTTCGTTTCCATCAGTGTTAAATCTAAGTTGTTGCCACAATATCCAATGTCGATGCAACCAACAGATAATTCTTCTCCACATTTTTCTTTGAGATTTAAGAACACTGATTCTGATAATCAATTTCAATTATTTCATGACACTTTGCAGCAGCTTACAATGCAAATCCCTTTTATTGATGCTCTCACACAGATTCTTAATTATGCCAAGTTCATGAAGGATATCTTGTCCAAGAAGAAGAAGCTCAGTGCAATAGAAACCATTGCGCTTACAGAGGAGTGTAGTGCGTTAATATCCACCTCTCTCCTGAAAAAGATGAAAGATCCTTATAGCTTCATAATTCTTTACTCTGTTAGTAATAACTACTTTAGCAAAGCTCTTTGTGATTTTGGGGCTAGCATCAATTTAATGTCATTATCAACTTTTCAAAATTTGGGTATTGGAGAAATGAAACTTACTATAGTCACATTAAAACTATTAGACGGTTCTCTTACTCATCCGAATGGACAAATAAAAGACGTGTAACACCCCCTTCCCGGCCCGATAGAGAACCAGGTCGGACAATGTTACTGAAAGACATATTCGGAGGTCAGAAGCTAATTCGGAGTTCAGAAACTTGTTCGTAATGGTTTATTGGTCTTCTTTTAATACCCAGCATACTAGCTTATTAACATCTTACTCAATTTGGGGTCGATTTTAAATTTTTTGAACTTTAGGGACTAAATTTTAAATTTTACAAATTAAAGGTCCTTAAAGGAATTTCATGTTATCATACTAAAATTAAACTACTAATTATTAGTTGTTGTCACTAAATTTTCACCTTAATTTTTAATAATAATAAAATATAAAAAAGAGAAAAAAATCCTTTTAAGGTCCACTTTTTAAGTAAACAAAGACTCGTCTTCAAAAAAGAAAAAGCTCATTTTATAAAAAGAAGAATAAGGCCCACTTTTAAATAAAAAGGAAAAAAAGAAAAAAAATGATAATTATGGTGCAAATTAATAATTATGGAGAAGAAAAGGAAATAAAGTGAGGTAGAAATAATAATAATAAAATGTGATAAGAAACAGCAAAAACAACATAAAATCAGCAAGAAAAAAAAAGAAAAAAGGAAAGAAAACAAAAAAACAAAAAAGGAAAAGGGGAACCAGCACGCGACAACGTGTGGGCCGCACACATGCGGGCTTGTTCCCTAACCAAACCCCTATTCGCAATTTCATGGTGGCCAGTCGACGCCTATAGGCCACAACCTCCGACACCGTTGGTACCGGCCGGTCCGCCTCGCCGCCGCGTGAGCTCGCTAAAATGTGCAAAAAACCGAGACAAGAGGTCAAACCCTGGGCTCGAATCTGCAAAAGAAGAAATAAAGGTTTTTCAAAAGAAATAATAAAAAGGAAAAAAACATAAAAGAAAATAATAATTTTCTTTCTTGTTCTTTAGAAATAGGTTAAAACTCAGGATTAAGTTCTAAAGGTTAGATAGAGACGTGTTTGTTGAAAATTTTACTTCACAAAAAAATAAGACACACTTAAGCAAACTTAAACTTTAAATTAGGAATAAAAGACTTAGAAATTTTTTAGGTTTTTTTGTAAATAATCGAATTTAGAATAAATATAAAATGCTCAACGCACTAAACTTCTTTGTTGCTTGAAAAGTGAAATTAATTTAATATGGTGTCTTATCAAACGGGAATGATGGGTTAGCACCAGAAATGTTGGCGGTGATTAAAGTTCATCTCCCTAGCGATAAGGTTGTTAAAATAGTTTGATATTCATTAAATGGAAAAATAAAGTCGAACCTTTGAGAACTTGCAAATTCCAGTTTTGAAAACGATTTTAAAATCAATTAGGTACCAATTTTAGGCATTGTGGGGGTGCTAAACCTTCCTCACGCGTAACCGACCCCCAAACCTGTTTTTCTTGACCAGAAATCGTTGTTTTATTAAAACTAAACGTTTTATTAAAATAACCCCATTTTAAAGTGATTCAATCACACTTTTCAAAAAAGGTTGGTGGCGACTCCGTGTTTTTAAAGTTTTTAAAAAGTCGAAGCTCGAAAGGATTGCGATAGCTTGGCGACTCTGCTGGGGACGTGTTTTTTTTAAATAAAAAAAGAGGGTCAGGCCACAAATTGGTTTTAAATGGATATAAAAAAAGAGGTTTTTTAAAAAAAATTTGGAATTTGCAAGATCATAATAAGTTCAATTTAATTGTCCGTTTAAATGAATATAACTCTATTTTACACATTTAAGACTTAATTCCAAGCTCTATTCTCGAGCTTTGTCTCGTTCGTTTAAGTGGGGGAACACACTTAGCTCATGTAAGAATATTGATTCTTCGTATGACCTTAGCAAGTACCTTCGAGACTCATTCCCTTTTCCTTCAAAAGGTTATTGATTCTTCGAGAAGGCTTCAGTGGTGAGTCTTCCTGAGTTGAACTCGATTCGTTTGTATCCTATAATGGGTCAGAATCGAGGGCTTTGCTACCCTTAGTAGGGGACATCAAGGACTGCCCG
Source organism: Hibiscus tridactylites (assembly GCA_958450335.1). Lineage (NCBI taxonomy): Eukaryota > Viridiplantae > Streptophyta > Magnoliopsida > Malvales > Malvaceae > Hibiscus > Hibiscus tridactylites. The sequence continues at coordinate 55,753,209 of OY288267.1, read as the reverse complement.
AGTACCTTTTTAGAACCAAACCAAGTTTGAGAATTTAGAGCCTACCCCTAATAGAGCCATGCGAAAAGCCTAGGTTGTTTATTTTGCATGTGCATCATTCTATATTTAGAAGGGGGTGATTCTGGAAAGTTTTTCAATTATGGGCGAAAAGCTCTTAAAGATTGAAGAGGAAAATGCGAAAGTGCGTCACTGGTCTGAGGTCAATCAGAGGAAGTATGGAGACAATTTGAGTGCGGGTCACGAAACAGAAACTTTGAAGTATGCCCACGTTAGTGTTAAGCAAAAAAATGTGCAGGAGTTACGTGAGATATGGAACCATTTTGATTACAAGACCAAGAAGTTGTTCCATGAGTCTTATGGCGACAAAGCATATCTTATGTTTGTGAAGGTCGATGAGCCGTTTCTGAAAGCTTTAATTTAGTTATGGAACTTTGGGTATTGCTACTTTACGTTCAACAGAAAGACATGATGCCAACTTTCGAGGAATACTTGGCATTTTTCAATATGCCTGAAGTGAAGGAGAATTGGATGTATACAAAGCCGCCCAAAAATAAGAACTCACACTCAAAATTTGTTTCATTTTCCAGAATGAGTGATGAATAGGTTGAATGTTTGATACGGAAGAGAGGGGGAAGTTTTAACTTTCCTTTGTCACGTATTTGAAGCATTATTCCGGTTCATCCAGACATCACAAAAGGGTAGACCTCTTGGCCATTGCAATTTATAGTTTAGTGACTTTTCCAAAGGTGTTGGGAAACATCGATGTGACCATATTAGACTTCTTTGAGCAGTTGAAGAGGAATGTCAATCCAGTTCTTGTAGTGTTAGCAGAAACTTTCATTTCTTTGAACGCTTGTCGGAAAGTGGAAGGCGTGCATTTTGGAGGATGTGCTCTGTTACTTCAAGTTTGGGCCCTCAGTCATTTTTGGGAGTGTCCAACTTTGGCCTTGCCGAACGTGTTCTCCCTGAACTTTTCCCCACTTCAAGAGTTTTTGGCACAAGATTGGCCGGGTATGAAGAGAAGCAAGTGGGTAGATATCTTCAGAGATCGTCGTGACGAGGACATCAAATGGAGGGTACCATGGATGGACATGCAAAAGTAAGGTATAGATGTGGAGATTACAACTATTTGATGCTGTTAGGCTTATGGGGAGGAATTGGTTGTGCACCTTTGTTAGTATCGCGACAATATGGATCACGACAGTTTGTTCCCTTCACTTCCGAGCTTGGTACGTCATAATCGGGAGTATACATGCAATGCTTATCAGACTCCAAGCTAGTTTGAATGAGAATGGCTTCTTGAAAGAGCGAGTTAAAGAGATGGATAATCTCCTTAAAGAGTATAGAACAAATATCTTAGTTCTAGAAGATATCACAAAAGGAGGAAACAACTATTGGTTCACTCGCCCCAGAGATAATGCTCGAAGATTCCAAGAAAAGGATGAGTTTGACAAGATGGTGATGACACATGTCCAAGATGTGGCCAAGCATGTGACAACATTGGCAAATCAAGCCAACCAAAATTGCTAATACAACTCAAAAATACGGTACACGAGCCCAAACCCAAGCCATGAACTCTATGGAAAGATTGACAACTTTAGAGGCCAACCAAAAGAACATTCAAGATAAGTTAGAGAAAATGGAGGTTGACATGAAACATCAAGTTGAGGCAGTTCATCAAAAGACGGACAGTTCGATAGCTGCTACTGCCATTCCATAATTCCCAAGAATGACCTTTATGAGGGAGGCTGCTGCTGAGGCAAAAACACCCATCCATGTAGCTGAATCTTCAACTCATGTTCCAAATGTGGAGGCCAATAATTACGAGGTACTTGACCTCGATGAAGTCGCTGATAAGGCTCGAACTGAGAAGAAGTTGAAAGAAAAGTACGAAAAGTTAGAAGGGATGATTAAGTCCTTCCAAGATGGAGCTTTTTATGGTGGAATGGATGCCAAGGATCTGAACTTGGTAAATGATTTAGTTGCGCCACCAAAATTCAAGATCCCCGACTTTGAGAAATACAATGGGACCACATGCCCATCAGCACATCTTACTATGTATTGTAGAAAGATGTCAATGTACCTTGACAATGAGAAGCTACTCATTCACTACTTTCAAGATAGCCTAGTTGGATCCACTACACATTGGTATTCGCAGTTAAGTCGTGTGAACATCAAATCATGGAGAGACATGTCCAGAATCTTCAGTGAGCAATACAAGCATGTTTCAAACATGGTTCCTACCCGTTTGGTCTTGCAAGGGATGGAGCAAAAGCATCACAAGAGCTTCCGACAATATGCTCAAAGGTGGAGGGATGTAGCAGCACAGGTGCAGCCACTATTACTAGAAAATGAGGTCACCCTGATGTTTGTAGAAACACTAAAGGGTCCATTTTACGATCGCATGCTCAATCATTCTACGAAGAACTTTGCAGATATGTTAATGAATGGCGAACTGATCCTTGCAGCCATGAAGAGCGGAAGGTTGGACAGTGGGGAAACAAGGAAGACGTATAAAAGGAAGGACAACAATGAAGTCAATGCAACGAATGCCTACAACCCCAGTTATTCAAGAGGTGTCGTGTTCAACAAGCCTAACACCTCAGCTCTGACGGTTGCAAATACCCTAAAAGAAGAGTGTAGATATAAAGGAAATTCGAGGCCTTACTTTCCTTCCATCCCAATGACCTATGCAACGTTGTTTGTCGAGCTAGTCAAATCGCAGATGGTGCTGCCAAGACATGTTCCTCCGTTCTCACCTCCCTATCCACTGTGGTATGACGAGAAGGCCCAATGTGAATATCATGCAGGAGTAAGGGGGCATACCATTGAAAATTGCACTTCATTTAAAGGGGTGGTAGTCGATTTAAGAAAATCAGGCATGTTGGCATTTGAAACTACTGAGGAAAAAGGAAACCCTTTGCCAAACCACCAAAAGACGGAGGTGAATGTCGTGCTCGAGGAGGAGAAGAGAATGATCAAGGAGTATGTCGAAGAAATTAAGTCGCCCATGATTTGGGTATGGGCTTAATTAGTAGCGGCGGTGATAATAAAGGGGAGAACCCGAAGATGAAGGATAATGAAAAACCATACTGTGAGTACCATGGAGCTAGAAGACATGAGATCCATTGTTGTCGAGAGTTTAAACTGATGGTTCAAGCCAAGATGAATAGCAAGGAACTTGTGTTCTTCGAGAAGGGAGATGTTGAGAATGAAACAAATGTATGTGCTACAGAGGAAATCTCCTTTAGGAAGCAAGGAATGGAAGTTAAAGAAGAAAGATGAGGAAGGCCTTATCCCTTGGTGATCCTGGTGAAAAGGGATCGATTCGGTTTGGGTTTTAGGCCCGATAAGTGGCAAAAGAAAGCTGAGAAGTAGTAGGAAAGCATGAAAATGAAGCAGAAAAAAGAAGAGGTTGAATGGGAGCCCATGATGTACCCACCCCTAAGTGTCACTTTCAAGGCCAGAGGGCTTCTAGACCCTAATGCCCGCTTTGACGAGGACGAGTAAAGAAAGAATGAGTTATGTAAAGTTTTTGAGAATTTGAGCATTAACGCCATCACGAACGGGGAGGAAGAAGCGAACAAATTTCTGTCCAAGATTCGCCCCTGCACTGAATTGAAGAACTAGACCGCGGAAATAGTCCATGGAGTTTTTAAGACTACCTTAGAGTAATTTTCGAAACCAACTCTTCTACCCTTAGACCCTGGGGTAATTAGAAATCTTATGTAAAAGGGTCTATTGTCAAAACCATGATTCATATTTCAATAAAAATTGCATTTTCCCCCAATTATATCTTGTGGCAAACTTTCTTTCACAACGCAAAACCAACAAAACCAAAAGATCATAAAAACCCAAAAGCAAAAAACAAACCCTTAAAGCATAACAAATCATATCATATCATATCATTTATTATATATATATATATATATATATATATATATATATATTGTCTCCTTTTATTTACAGGTTTTTAGATATCAGTGGTCCAAATGACTCTGAATCAGATTCTGAGGTTAATTTTGAGTTACCTCTATGTTTAGAGGAAGTTGAGAGTTCTAGTGATGAAGAAGAGTATGACTTGTCTGAAGATCTTCTTAGAATGGTAGAAGGAGAGGAAAAGAAAATTCTGCCCCACAATGAAGAGTTAGAGGTTTTGAATCTTGAGACTGAAGAAGAGAAGCGTGAAGTAAAGATTGGTACCACCATATTAGTTGAGACACGACAACATTTGATTGAGCTTCTACAAGGATATAAAGACATCTTCTCCTAGTCATACAAAGATATGCCTGGTCTCGACACAGATATTGCCATGCATAGGCTTCCTATAAGAGAAGAATGGGAGCCAGTGAAACAAAAGCTTAGAAGAATGGGAGCCAGTGAAACAAAAGCTTAGAAGAATCAGAGACGAGGTCAAGAAGCAATACAATGCTGGATTCCTCGAAGTAGTTAAATATCAATAATGGGTGGAAAACATCGTCCTAGTGCCCAAGAAGGATGGAAAAGTAAGAATGTGTGTCGACTACAGGGATCTTAATAAAGCAAGCCCTAAAGACAATTTTTCGCTTCCACATATCAACACTTTGGTCGACAATACAGCTGGCCATTCCCTTTTCTCGTTTATGGACGGATTTTCTGGTTACAATCAAATAAAGATGTGCCTATAAGACATGGAAAAGACTACTTTTGTAACGCTTTAGGAAACCTTATGCTATAAGGTAATGCCCTTGTGATTGAAGAACGCAGGGCCAACGTATCAGAGGGCTATGGTCACTCTTTTTCATGGGATGATGCACAAGGAAATAGAAGTTTTTATGGATGATATGATCGCCAAGTCCAGAACTGAAGAAGAGCGTATAGAAAACTTGGATAAGCTTTTTCAAAGATTGAGAAAGTTTCAGCTAAAGCTTAATCCTGCCAAGTGCACATTTGGGGTTACATCTGGGAAATTGTTAGACTTTGTAGTAAGCAGAAGAGGAATTGAAATCGACCCAGACAAGATAAAGGCCATACAAGAGCTCCCACCTCCTCTAACAGAGAAGCAATTTCGAGGGTTCTTGGGAAGGTTGAATTACATAGCTCAATTCATCTCCCAACTTACGAATAAGTGTGACCCAATATTCAGGTTGCTTAGAAAGAACAACCTAGGGACTTGGAATGAAGAATGCCAAGAAGCTTTAGAAAAAATCAAGGAGCAACTAACTAATCCTCTAGTGTTAATGCCACCCGTTTTAGGGAAACCATTAATACTTTATCTGACGGTGTTTGAAAATTCAATGGGCTGTGTACTAGGGTAACATGACGAAACTGGAAGGAAGGAATGGGCGATATATTATGTGAGCAAGAAGTTTACTGACTGTGAAGCAAGATATACTCCAATTGAAAAGGTATGTTGTGCTTTGGTATGGGCCACTAAGAGTCTTAGGCAATATTTGTTGTATCACACCACATGGTTGATCTCACGGCTAGACCCGTTGATGTTCACAATGGAAGCTCCAGCCTTATCAGGAAGAATAGCGCGATGGCAAATGTTTCTTTCAGAATACGACATCCAATGTGTGAATCAAAAATCGGTAAAAGGAAGTGCCATAACAGATTTTCTTGCCAGTCGTGTACAAGACGATTATGGGGCATTAGATTTCAGTTTTTCCGACGAGGATTTAATGTGTATTATGGAAGATGAAGAGTCACTAACAGAATCATGGGTTATGCATTTCGATGGTGTTGTGAATGCTTTGGGACGAGGTATTGGTGCAGTTTTCGTTTCGCCAAAAGGAGATTATTATCCTTTCACTTTCCATTTGAAATTATTCTGCACCAATAATATAGCAGAATACGAGGCATACATATTGGGCCTAAGGGAAGCCATCGTCAGAAAAATTCAACAGTTGAAAGTCTATGGTGATTCAACATTGATCATCTACCAAACACGTGGCGAATGGGAAACAAAAGGCGCAAAGTTGATAGAGTATCACGATATGGTTGATGCGTTAGCTACTTTGGTTGTCATGTTTAAAGCAAGCGAGGGTTCAGAGATGATGCCCATTAAGTTACAAATGATGGAGTCCCCAACATATTCTTACAATGTAGAAGAAGAAGATGGTTTACCGTGGTACCATGAAATCTTGCAGTACATGAAGTTTCAACAATACCCTGCATAGGCTTCATGAAATGAAAAGGATCAGGAAAATGGCATTAGGATACATCCTTGATGGAGAGATCCTCTACAAACGAAGTCGAGACCAGGTGCTACTTTGATGTGTAGACACAAAATAAGTGCAGTTGATTTTGGAAGAAGTCCATGAGGGAATTTGTGGAACCCATCCTAGTGGTTTCACTATGGCAAGAAGAATTATGCGTTTCAGATATTATTGGACAACAATGGAAGGGGATTGCATTAATTTTTCCCGTAAATACCACAAGTGCCAGGTTTATGCTGATAAGGTCCATGCGCCTCCTCAGTCCCTTTATGGCGTGTCGTCTCTATGACCATTCTCTATGTGGGGCATAGATGTTATTGGGCAGATTCATCTGAAAGCGTCAAATGGTCATCACTCTATCTTGGTAGCTATTGATTACTTCACAAAGTGGGTGGAAGCGGCCTCATATGCAAATATAACTCAGTCCACTGTTTTCAATTTCTTAAAGAAGGAAATCATTTGTCGATATGGTCTTCCATGAAGCATAATTACTGATAATGCCTATAACCTGAACAACTGAATGATTGTTGGGGTCTGTGAGCAGTTTAACATAAAGCATCGCAACTCGATAGTATACCACCCAAAGATGAATGGGGCAGTAGAAGCAGCCAATAAGAATATTAAGAAGATAGTCGCAAAGATGACCGATACTTATAAAGATTGGCATGAAATGTTAACATTTTTCTCTATATGTATATCGAACAACAATACGAACATCTAATGGGGCAACTCTATTTTCATTAGTATATGGAGTTGAAGTTGTGCTACCAATCGAGGTTGAGATACCATCGTTGCGTGTCTTGATGGAAGCCAAGTTAGATGAAGCATAATGGGTTCAGGCAAGGTATGACCAGTTGAACTTAATTGAGGAAAAGAGGCTGAAAGTTGTATGTCATGGCCAAATGTACCAAAGAAGAATCATTAGGGCTTATGAAAAGAAGGTTCGCCCTACAGAATTCCAAGAAGGCGATATGGTCTTAAAGAAGAAATTGCTAGTTCAAAGTGATCCTCGAGGAAAATGGGCGCCTAATTGGGGAGGACTGTACATTGTGACAAAGGTTCTTTCTGGTGGAGCATTGATTTTATCTGAGATGGATGGAAATGAGTTTCAAAACCCGGTAAACTCTGATATTGTCAATGTAACCCCCGTAGCCCGGTCTAGACGGTTGACCCGAACTACGAAGATTACACGGGGAAAACCAAAGTCAACCCGAAAGTCAACCTTGATTAACGACCCTTTTTTTTCTTTTTAATCTTGTCTAGATGCGCATTAACCTTAATTGTGATCATACAAACAACATATCAAAAGATCACAAACATCAGAGATCAAACAGGGACCCAATTGAACAAATTACAACTTTAGGGACCAAAATGTAAATTCTGATAAATTAAGGGATTTATCCCAAATTAAAGTTACCATCTTGAAATTAGTCAGGTTTCATGCTTCTCTGTGAAATTTCAGCTCAAAAGGACATCCACAGCTCATGCAATTGATCATACAAGATTCAGGACCAAAATGCAAACATTTCAAAACATATAACTACCATGTCAGCCCTCTAACGGTCGACCGTTCCGAAACAGGCTAGCCCTGTTTCGAAACACGGGCCGTTCCGAAACGGGTTCCGGAACGTGGCTTCGGCAGAGGCCAAACCGTTTCGAAACGGTGTATACCGTTTCGGACGCCTGGGTTCATGCAAGGCACCCGTTCCGAAACGGTACACCCCTGTTCCGAAATGCCTGCACAAAATTCAGCAAACAAGCATATCTAATCATGCAATTGGACACTCAGACATGCTCCAAACATCACCAAACTTTACCAGCATGCAATTAAACATATTTTAGGCATATAAGCATCATCAAATCAACAAAATAACATCACATGCAAAAAGCCCCAATTCAATGGTCATGCTTCCTACACAAGCTATCCACTCAAGCATCAACTTGCAAAACAAGCATATAAGGTTCAAACCCAAAAACCAGCAACATCATCAACATTAAACATACTTAGGGAGTCTTAAACACCTCCCAAAACACATACATTGGTCCCCCATTGCCAAAACATACAAAAGCTAAAAACACTTATAAAACCTTCATACATTGAGCTTTACTTGTACTTGTTGCTTGCGTCCTCTTGCCGCCCACAATGTACTCTAATGCTCTGCATTATTGAATCAAGAAAACGAGAGAGCGTAAGCCAAAGCTTAGTGAGGAGTGCTCTTTAAAAACCATTCAATAATGCAATTAAAACCATTTGTAAATCATGCTTGTAAACAACCTTTACACATGCTCAAAGCATACTTTAAATCAAGCAATATCATGCTTCCACATTTCATTTAAACAAGCATCTCATGCTTCAACGTAAACATTTAAACATGCATCTCATGCATCTCAATGTACTATACATGTCATATTGGCTCAAGTGATACATTTCATTTATGAAATCAAGTTCAACAACTTTCCCCAAGGACTTTTAAACACCTTGGACCCCAAGGACTTTTAAACACCTTGGCCCCATGGACTTTTAACCACCATGGAAAGGAGCACCTAAGGACTTTTAACCACCTTAGAGTCCGCAACAAGATTCATCCAAGGACTTTTAACCACCTTGATGATCTTAGATAACAAGGCTCACTCAAGGACTTTTAACCACCTTAGTGACCTTCACTTTTACAAACCATCACTTGCCAATACACACTTTATACATCATGTAATCCACTGTTTTAAAGCATTTAAACCAAGCCATTTCATCATGCATTTCAAAGCATTAAATCATCATTTAACAATGCATAAAAACAAGGTACTCCTACCTAGAGTCACCTTCAACACATGGCTTAAAACATCAGCATAAATCATGCTAAAACATCAGCAATTAACATGCTTAATCATGCTTTCAAAACAGTAACCAAATCATGCAAAATCATCATTTACATTACATCAAAACATGGCCACCACTTAAGAGAGTAATCCGAAAACTTACACTTGAGCTTAGCAAAGTTGTTTAGACTTAAACTAAGCTCCCAAAACCTTGGTTTCAAAGCCGAAAACCATTTTCACAAATCCACTCACCGATTTCCACTTTGCTTCAAGCCAAAGCACCAAATCAAGCCTCCGGATCAACAATTCTTGGATCCAAGAATGCCTCCCCTGTTTCAACACATTAAAGCAGAGGATTAATGCATCATCATGCATTAATTGCTTCAATGAAAGCATCAAAACTCGCTGCTCTCACTAAACCTCCATTTTCGGCCACCAAACACAACCGAAAATGCATCCGAAACACTTCTAAACAAAGCCCAGCCACAAACCAGCAAAACCTCACTTCCATCAACATCAAAACACATCTAAAAACAACCTATAAACATCCTTATACCTCCAGCAACATCAGATCACCAAGATCACCACAAAAGCTACCTTAAAACACAAGCTAAAATTAGGAAACTCAACCTATCCGGGATTGCATCAATCAAGACTCATTTCCACATCAATTTAATGATCATTTAACATCAAAATCACTTCTCAAAATACAGATTTAACAGATCAAACGAAAATCAAGTGAAATCATCAAGATCTTGCATAATTAGCCAAGATCCATAAATCAACCTTAAAACCTTTAATCAATTATCAAATTAGGATTGAAAACTTTAGGAATTTCATTAAAGAACTTGAAGTTCAGAGGAGAAGGACGTTCTTACCTCCAAACTTGAGTTTCTCCTCTTTTTGGAATAGAAAAGCTTGATAAATCTTGAAGCAATTGAAGAGGATTTGAAGACACAATGATTTGCAATCAATTGAGAGTTGAAAGAAGGTTTTTAGGTGAGAAAATCAGAATAAGATCTCTGGAAATTGAGTGTTTGGGTTGAGAGAAAAAGATAGGAAGAAAATAGGTAGTTAAATGAGAAAATAGCTAAAATAGATTTTCCCTCCTTTTGATTCTTTTAAAATCAGAATTATGTGTTAAAATATCTTAGAAAAATCTGGAGAAACTCCCTTTGGGTAAATAGCTCCTTAAAGATTCAAAGTTTCAACCCTTTATAAAATAGCCACCAAACTTTCAAAAATTACATTTTGGTCACTAGCCAAAATGTCACACTTCCGAAACTCATTTTCCAAAATTGATTTCACAGTTCACTTAATTATAATAAAAGATGATTTTAGAACATTTTTCCATATTTTTAATGCAACCCGAACTAGGCTTTCCTAATTTAACCTCTTACGATTCGAACAGCACTTTGACCAACCGGTCAACGCCCAAGACTTCCAAGCCCAAAACCGGGGCGTTACAACTCTCCCCCCCTTAAGAAATTTCGTCCTCGAAATTTACCTGAAGGAAAGAGATAAGGAAACTGCTTCAGCATATCATCCTTCCGCTCCCACGTGGCTTCCTCAACACCGCGATGCTTCCACAGCACCTTCACCAACTCAATGGTCTTGCCACGAAGAACCTTGTTATCTGAATCCAAAATCTTCACCGGTTCCTCATCATAGGTCAAATCCGGATTCAATTCCACTTCCTCCACAGGCAACACATGCGAAGGATCAGATCTATACTTCCGGAGCATAGAAACATGGAACACATCATGAATCTTCTCTAGCTCCTGAGGTAACCTTAACCGATACGCAACAGGACCCACACACTCAACAACCTCATACGGTCCAATGTATCTAGGGCTCAGCTTACCCTTCCGACCAAACCTCATCACCTTCTTCCAAGGCGAAACCTTCAAGAACACGCGATCACCCACCGCAAACTCTAACTCCTTACGCTTCAAATCCGCGTAAGACTTCTGCCGATCAGAAGCAGCCTTCAACCGCTCACAAATGAGCTTCACCTTCTCGGTAGTCCCTTTCAACAAAGCAGGCATCGAAACCAACTTTTGACCAGTTTCAGCCCAACACAGAGGAGTCCTACACTTCCTCCCATACAGAGCCTCATAAGGTGCCATCTGTATACTCGCCTGAAAACTGTTGTTGTAAGCGAACTCAACCAAAGGCAGATGCTTCTCCCAAGAACCTTGAAACTCTATCACACAGCATCTCAACATATCCTCCAAAATCTGAATAACTCGCTCAGACTGGCCATCCGACTGAGGATGATAGGATGTACTGAAATGCAACCTTGTACCCAGAGCTTGATGCAAACACTGCCAAAAACGCGATGTGAACCTCGGATCCCTATCCGACACGATCGACTTAGGCACACCATGCAACCTCACAACCTCAGCAACATACAGCTCTGCCAGCTTATCCAAAGAGAACGTAGTATGCACAGGCAAGAAATGTGCACACTTCGTCAGGCGATCCACAATCACCCAAACAGAATTCTTCTTCGACGGAGACAAAGGCAAACCAGATACAAAATCCATGGTAACCCTCTCCCACTTCCATTCAGGGATTTTCAACGGTTGCAACAAACCAGAAGGAACCTGATGTTCAGCCTTAACTCGCTGACACACCAAACACTTGCTCACGAACTCTGCCACATCCTTCTTCAGACCTACCCAATAGTACTCATCACGAAGATCGCGATACATCTTTGTACTACCAGGATGCATAGCAAAAGGACTACTATGACCCTCAGCTAGAATAGCACGCCTCAACTCAGCATCAGCAGGCACTACTATCCGACTACCAAAACACAACACTCCATCCTCACTAAAGCAGAAATCCGAAGGCCTACCCTCCGCGATATCCTGAACATGAGACACCAAGGAATCATCCAACAACTGCTTATCCTTGATCAACTGAACCAACGACGGTTTCACTTGCAACTCAGCAACAAGACCACCATCCTGCGATAGGCTCAAGCTAGCAAACATAGCTCTCAGCTCAACAGCTACCTTTCTACTCAAGGCATCCGCAACAACATTGGCCTTTCCAGGATGATACTCAATCGTCAGATCATAATCCTTGAGCAACTCCAACCAACGTCGCTGCCTGAGATTCAACTCCTTCTGAGACATCAGATACCTCAAACTCTTGTGATCCGTGTACACAGTACACTTCTCACCATACAGATAATGCCTCCAGATCTTCAGAGCAAAGACCACTGCAGCCAACTCAATATCATGCGTAGGATAATTGCGCTCATGCACCTTCAACTGCCGCGACGCATAAGCCACAACCTTACCCTCTTGCATCAGCACACACCCCAAACCAACATAGGATGCATCACTGTAGACTACGAACTCTTTCCCTGATTCAGGCTGAATCAAGATAGGAGCTTGCGTCAAAGCCATCTTCAGCTTCTCAAAAGCTTGCTGCCTCGCTTCTGTCCACTCATACTTAACATCTTTCTGCAGCAACTTCGTCAAAGGAGCAGCAATCTTGGAAAAACCATCCACAAACCTTCGGTAGTATCCTGCCAAACCAAGGAAACTACGAACCTCCTGAACAGACTTAGGAACTTTCCAATTCATCACTGCTTCAATCTTCTGAGGATCCACACGAATCCCCTCAGCTGAGACCACATGCCCAAGAAAAACCACCTCTCTAAGCCAGAACTCACACTTGCTCAGCTTAGCATAAAGCTGATTCTCCAACAAAGCTTGCAACACAACCCTCAAATGCTCTTCGTGCTCTTCCTCAGTACGCGAGTACACAAGGATATCATCAATGAATACCACAACGAACTTGTCCAGGTATTCATGAAAAACACGATTCATCATGTCCATGAAAGCAGCAGGAGCATTTGTCAGACCAAACGGCATCACAAGGAACTCATAATGCCCATACCTTGTCCTGAAAGCTGTCTTAGGCACATCCACATCCTTCACCTTCAATTGATAATACCCTGACCTCAAGTCAATCTTAGAGAACACAGCAGCTCCCCGAAATTGATCAAAGAGATCATCAATCCTCGGCAAAGGATACCGATTCTTGATAGTCAACTTGTTCAGCTGACGGTAATCAATGCACATCCTCATCGTGCCATCTTTCTTCTTCACAAACAAGACATGAGCACCCCAAGGCGAAACACTCGGCCGGATGAAACCACGATCAAGCAACTCTTGCAACTGCGTCTTCAGCTCCTTCAGCTCCTTAGGTGCCATTCTATAGGGAGTAATGGACACAGGAGTGGTATTCTCATACAACTCAATACCAAACTCCACCTCGCGATTAGGAGGTAAACCAGGCAACTCCTCAGGAAAAACATCAGGAAACTCCTTCACAACCCTGATATCCTGCACCCTCAGCTCCTTCGAACTAGGATTCATCACAAAAGCTAGAAAAGCTTCACAACCTTGCCTCAGCATCCTGCTCGCCTCCAAGGTAGAAACAACATTGGCAAGAAACTTCACATTCTCACCAACTACCACCACTTCATAATCGTCCGCAAGCTTAAGCGAAACCCGCTTATTCTCACAATCCACAACAGCACGATGCTCCGCAAGCCAATCCATACCAAGGATCACATCAAAACCATAAAAGGGCAACTCCATAAGATCAACATGAAAGACATGCTCTTGAACAACCAAAGGACACGTTCTATAAAGCTTACGAGTCACAACAGTTTCACCAAAAGAACTAGTGACTCTAACACCAACATCCAAAGACTCAACAGGCAAACCAAGCAACTCAGCATGCTCACGAAGAATGTATGAATGCGTAGATCCAGAATCAATCAAAGAAAGCAATGACAAGGATTGCAAAGTAAAGGTACCTGCAATCACATCAGCATCATTCCTTCCTTCGCGCTGAGCATACACCCTCGCTTGGCCTCCACCCTCAGGTTGAATAGCCACAACATGAGCTACTCCGCGTCCACCTTCCTCTCGCCTCTGAAAATTACCACGGCCGCGCCCACGACCTCTCTGCGGTGCTGCAACAACAGGAGCACGCTCTTGACCACCAGCCATCCTCGGACAATCACGTCTCAGATGATCAGCTGAACCACAGTTCCAGCACTCATAACCAGCTGCCATCACAGGAGCTTGCACCTCCCTCCCAGCACGAGGACAGTCACGCTTCAAGTGACCACGGGATCCGCAAATCCAACAAGCACTAGGGTCAGCTCTAGCATTGCCACCCCTAGCAGGTGCACCTCCACCTCTCTTAGACGAGGACTGAAACCTCTGATCACGCCCTCTCTTGTTCCGTCCACCGGAACTATACTCAGCAGCCCTCTTCCCAGAACTAGCTCCAGCACCTTTAGCAGACAAACTCAGATTCATCTCAATGTCCTTGGATCGACTAACCAACACATCGAAATCATTGTACTCCGCAGCCAACATATAGGTCTTAACTTCCGTCACCAAGCCATAACGGAACCTTTCGCACCTCTCGCGCTCATCAGGTATCAGCTCCGGTGCATACTGGCTAAGACGTACGAACTGTACCTCATACTCAGCCACACTCATGCTCCCTTGGGTCAGAGACATGAATTCACGCTTCTTCTCGTCCAGATATCTAACTCCCAGATATCTCCTCTTGAACGCATGCTGAAAGAACGTCCAAGTAACATCAGCATCAGCCATCCCAGAGATTGTGGTCGTCCACCACGTATAAGCATCACCTTGCAGCAGTGACACCACACATCCCAGCTTTTGCACATCAGTGCAACTCATCTATCCCAAGACACGCTTGGTACTCTCCAGCCACGCTTCTGACCTCTCAGCTGACATACCCCTAAACTCAGTCCCTCCAAGACTGCACAAACGTTCCAAGGGTAGTCTAGCACCAGCATCTCCCTGATGCCCAGCTCCTTGAGCTCCAGCTACTGCTGCTCGAAACGCACCCGCAATAGCTTGTACCAGCACAGACATGTCAGGCATCGCTTGCCCCTGACCAACCTCAGGCCCTGCAGCTCCAGCACCAGCTGCCTCAGCTCCAGCTCTTCCCCTCTCCGCACCACCACCACCAGGTGGAGGAGGAGGTATCACAGCACTACCAGTGTGCTCATCATTCACATTCCCCTCCGGGGTCGTAGCTCTCGCGCTACTCCGTAACTCTCTACGTGGTGCCATACTATTACCATGCATAACAATACAAAATAAAACAAGTCAAGACCAGCAAGGTAAGCAAATTCCAAGTATTCAAGCTCAATTTCCTTCAAAAAACAACATTATCTCTTTAGCTTTTGTTTGGCAATGGGTACCCTCATCATGCATCATCACAACATGCATCACATACACATCATCATCACAAATCACTGAACATGCTTTCACTCAACAAGCATACCAACCAAACCATGCTTCAATCATGCATACACACATTCCCAATTACTCGAGAACTAAGCTCTGATACCACCAAATGTAACCCCCGTAGCCCGGTCTAGACGGTTGACCCGAACTACGAAGATTACACGGGGAAAACCAAAGTCAACCCGAAAGTCAACCTTGATTAACGACCCTTTTTTTTCTTTTTAATCTTGTCTAGATGCGCATTAACCTTAATTGTGATCATACAAACAACATATCAAAAGATCACAAACATCAGAGATCAAACAGGGACCCAATTGAACAAATTACAACTTTAGGGACCAAAATGTAAATTCTGATAAATTAAGGGATTTATCCCAAATTAAAGTTACCATCTTGAAATTAGTCAGGTTTCATGCTTCTCTGTGAAATTTCAGCTCAAAAGGACATCCACAGCTCATGCAATTGATCATACAAGATTCAGGACCAAAATGCAAACATTTCAAAACATATAACTACCATGTCAGCCCTCTAACGGTCGACCGTTCCGAAACAGGCTAGCCCTGTTTCGAAACACGGGCCGTTCCGAAACGGGTTCCGGAACGTGGCTTCGGCAGAGGCCAAACCGTTTCGAAACGGTGTATACCGTTTCGGACGCCTGGGTTCATGCAAGGCACCCGTTCCGAAACGGTACACCCCTGTTCCGAAACGCCTGCACAAAATTCAGCAAACAAGCATATCTAATCATGCAATTGGACACTCAAACATGCTCCAAACATCACCAAACTTTACCAGCATGCAATTAAACATATTTTAGGCATATAAGCATCATCAAATCAACAAAATAACATCACATGCAAAAAGCCCCAATTCAATGGTCATGCTTCCTACACAAGCTATCCACTCAAGCATCAACTTGCAAAACAAGCATATAAGGTTCAAACCCAAAAACCAGCAACATCATCAACATTAAACATACTTAGGGAGTCTTAAACACCTCCCAAAACACATACATTGGTCCCCCATTGCCAAAACATACAAAAGCTAAAAACACTTATAAAACCTTAATACATTGAGCTTTACTTGTACTTGTTGCTTGCCTCCTCTTGCCGCCCACAATGTACTCTAATGCTCTGCATTATTGAATCAAGAAAACGAGAGAGCGTAAGCCAAAGCTTAGTGAGGAGTGCTCTTTAAAAACCATTCAATAATGCAATTAAAACCATTTGTAAATCATGCTTGTAAACAACCTTTACACATGCTCAAAGCATACTTTAAATCAAGCAATATCATGCTTCCACATTTCATTTAAACAAGCATCTCATGCTTCAACGTAAACATTTAAACATGCATCTCATGCATCTCAATGTACTATACATGTCATATTGGCTCAAGTGATACATTTCATTTATGAAATCAAGTTCAACAACTTTCCCCAAGGACTTTTAAACACCTTGGACCCCAAGGACTTTTAAACACCTTGGCCCCATGGACTTTTAACCACCATGGAAAGGAGCACCTAAGGACTTTTAACCACCTTAGAGTCCGCAACAAGATTCATCCAAGGACTTTTAACCACCTTGATGATCTTAGATAACAAGGCTCACTCAAGGACTTTTAACCACCTTAGTGACCTTCACTTTTACAAACCATCACTTGCCAATACACACTTTATACATCATGTAATCCACTGTTTTAAAGCATTTAAACCAAGCCATTTCATCATGCATTTCAAAGCATTAAATCATCATTTAACAATGCATAAAAACAAGGTACTCCTACCTAGAGTCACCTTCAACACATGGCTTAAAACATCAGCATAAATCATGCTAAAACATCAGCAATTAACATGCTTAATCATGCTTTCAAAACAGTAACCAAATCATGCAAAATCATCATTTACATTACATCAAAACATGGCCACCACTTAAGAGAGTAATCCGAAAACTTACACTTGAGCTTAGCAAAGTTGTTTAGACTTAAACTAAGCTCCCAAAACCTTGGTTTCAAAGCCGAAAACCATTTTCACAAATCCACTCACCGATTTCCACTTTGCTTCAAGCCAAAGCACCAAATCAAGCCTCCGGATCAACAATTCTTGGATCCAAGAATGCCTCCCCTGTTTCAACACATTAAAGCAGAGGATTAATGCATCATCATGCATTAATTGCTTCAATGAAAGCATCAAAACTCGCTGCTCTCACTAAACCTCCATTTTCGGCCACCAAACACAACCGAAAATGCATCCGAAACACTTCTAAACAAAGCCCAGCCACAAACCAGCAAAACCTCACTTCCATCAACATCAAAACACATCTAAAAACAACCTATAAACATCCTTATACCTCCAGCAACATCAGATCACCAAGATCACCACAAAAGCTACCTTAAAACACAAGCTAAAATTAGGAAACTCAACCTATCCGGGATTGCATCAATCAAGACTCATTTCCACATCAATTTAATGATCATTTAACATCAAAATCACTTCTCAAAATACAGATTTAACAGATCAAACGAAAATCAAGTGAAATCATCAAGATCTTGCATAATTAGCCAAGATCCATAAATCAACCTTAAAACCTTTAATCAATTATCAAATTAGGATTGAAAACTTTAGGAATTTCATTAAAGAACTTGAAGTTCAGAGGAGAAGGACGTTCTTACCTCCAAACTTGAGTTTCTCCTCTTTTTGGAATAGAAAAGCTTGATAAATCTTGAAGCAATTGAAGAGGATTTGAAGACACAATGATTTGCAATCAATTGAGAGTTGAAAGAAGGTTTTTAGGTGAGAAAATCAGAATAAGATCTCTGGAAATTGAGTGTTTGGGTTGAGAGAAAAAGATAGGAAGAAAATAGGTAGTTAAATGAGAAAATAGCTAAAATAGATTTTCCCTCCTTTTGATTCTTTTAAAATCAGAATTATGTGTTAAAATATCTTAGAAAAATCTGGAGAAACTCCCTTTGGGTAAATAGCTCCTTAAAGATTCAAAGTTTCAACCCTTTATAAAATAGCCACCAAACTTTCAAAAATTACATTTTGGTCACTAGCCAAAATGTCACACTTCCGAAACTCATTTTCCAAAATTGATTTCACAGTTCACTTAATTATAATAAAAGATGATTTTAGAACATTTTTCCATATTTTTAATGCAACCCGAACTAGGCTTTCCTAATTTAACCTCTTACGATTCGAACAGCACTTTGACCAACCGGTCAACGCCCAAGACTTCCAAGCCCAAAACCGGGGCGTTACAACTCTCCCCCCCTTAAGAAATTTCGTCCTCGAAATTTACCTGAAGGAAAGAGATAAGGAAACTGCTTCAGCATATCATCCTTCCGCTCCCACGTGGCTTCCTCAACACCGCGATGCTTCCACAGCACCTTCACCAACTCAATGGTCTTGCCACGAAGAACCTTGTTATCTGAATCCAAAATCTTCACCGGTTCCTCATCATAGGTCAAATCCGGATTCAATTCCACTTCCTCCACAGGCAACACATGCGAAGGATCAGATCTATACTTCCGGAGCATAGAAACATGGAACACATCATGAATCTTCTCTAGCTCCTGAGGTAACCTTAACCGATACGCAACAGGACCCACACGCTCAACAACCTCATACGGTCCAATGTATCTAGGGCTCAGCTTACCCTTCCGACCAAACCTCATCACCTTCTTCCAAGGCGAAACCTTCAAGAACACGCGATCACCCACCGCAAACTCTAACTCCTTACGCTTCAAATCCGCGTAAGACTTCTGCCGATCAGAAGCAGCCTTCAACCGCTCACAAATGAGCTTCACCTTCTCGGTAGTCCCTTTCAACAAAGCAGGCATCGAAACCAACTTTTGACCAGTTTCAGCCCAACACAGAGGAGTCCTACACTTCCTCCCATACAGAGCCTCATAAGGTGCCATCTGTATACTCGCCTGAAAACTGTTGTTGTAAGCGAACTCAACCAAAGGCAGATGCTTCTCCCAAGAACCTTGAAACTCTATCACACAGCATCTCAACATATCCTCCAAAATCTGAATAACTCGCTCAGACTGGCCATCCGACTGAGGATGATAGGATGTACTGAAATGCAACCTTGTACCCAGAGCTTGATGCAAACACTGCCAAAAACGCGATGTGAACCTCGGATCCCTATCCGACACGATCGACTTAGGCACACCATGCAACCTCACAACCTCAGCAACATACAGCTCTGCCAGCTTATCCAAAGAGAACGTAGTATGCACAGGCAAGAAATGTGCACACTTCGTCAGGCGATCCACAATCACCCAAACAGAATTCTTCTTCGACGGAGACAAAGGCAAACCAGATACAAAATCCATGGTAACCCTCTCCCACTTCCATTCAGGGATTTTCAACGGTTGCAACAAACCAGAAGGAACCTGATGTTCAGCCTTAACTCGCTGACACACCAAACACTTGCTCACGAACTCTGCCACATCCTTCTTCAGACCTACCCAATAGTACTCATCACGAAGATCGCGATACATCTTTGTACTACCAGGATGCATAGCAAAAGGACTACTATGACCCTCAGCTAGAATAGCACGCCTCAACTCAGCATCAGCAGGCACTACTATCCGACTACCAAAACACAACACTCCATCCTCACTAAAGCAGAAATCCGAAGGCCTACCCTCCGCGATATCCTGAACATGAGACACCAAGGAATCATCCAACAACTGCTTATCCTTGATCAACTGAACCAACGACGGTTTCACTTGCAACTCAGCAACAAGACCACCATCCTGCGATAGGCTCAAGCTAGCAAACATAGCTCTCAGCTCAACAGCTACCTTTCTACTCAAGGCATCCGCAACAACATTGGCCTTTCCAGGATGATACTCAATCGTCAGATCATAATCCTTGAGCAACTCCAACCAACGTCGCTGCCTGAGATTCAACTCCTTCTGAGACATCAGATACCTCAAACTCTTGTGATCCGTGTACACAGTACACTTCTCACCATACAGATAATGCCTCCAGATCTTCAAAGCAAAGACCACTGCAGCCAACTCAATATCATGCGTAGGATAATTGCGCTCATGCACCTTCAACTGCCGCGACGCATAAGCCACAACCTTACCCTCTTGCATCAGCACACACCCCAAACCAACATAGGATGCATCACTGTAGACTACGAACTCTTTCCCTGATTCAGGCTGAATCAAGATAGGAGCTTGCGTCAAAGCCATCTTCAGCTTCTCAAAAGCTTGCTGCCTCGCTTCTGTCCACTCATACTTAACATCTTTCTGCAGCAACTTCGTCAAAGGAGCAGCAATCTTGGAAAAACCATCCACAAACCTTCGGTAGTATCCTGCCAAACCAAGGAAACTACGAACCTCCTGAACAGACTTAGGAACTTTCCAATTCATCACTGCTTCAATCTTCTGAGGATCCA
The DNA here is from genome assembly GCA_958450335.1 of Hibiscus tridactylites. Lineage (NCBI taxonomy): Eukaryota > Viridiplantae > Streptophyta > Magnoliopsida > Malvales > Malvaceae > Hibiscus > Hibiscus tridactylites. The sequence continues at coordinate 55,732,455 of OY288267.1, read as the reverse complement.
CACGAATCCCCTCAGCTGAGACCACATGCCCAAGAAAAACCACCTCTCTAAGCCAGAACTCACACTTGCTCAGCTTAGCATAAAGCTGATTCTCCAACAAAGCTTGCAACACAACCCTCAAATGCTCTTCGTGCTCTTCCTCAGTACGCGAGTACACAAGGATATCATCAATGAATACCACAACGAACTTGTCCAGGTATTCATGAAAAACACGATTCATCATGTCCATGAAAGCAGCAGGAGCATTTGTCAGACCAAACGGCATCACAAGGAACTCATAATGCCCATACCTTGTCCTGAAAGCTGTCTTAGGCACATCCACATCCTTCACCTTCAATTGATAATACCCTGACCTCAAGTCAATCTTAGAGAACACAGCAGCTCCCCGAAATTGATCAAAGAGATCATCAATCCTCGGCAAAGGATACCGATTCTTGATAGTCAACTTGTTCAGCTGACGGTAATCAATGCACATCCTCATCGTGCCATCTTTCTTCTTCACAAACAAGACATGAGCACCCCAAGGCGAAACACTCGGCCGGATGAAACCACGATCAAGCAACTCTTGCAACTGCGTCTTCAGCTCCTTCAGCTCCTTAGGTGCCATTCTATAGGGAGTAATGGACACAGGAGTGGTATTCTCATACAGCTCAATACCAAACTCCACCTCGCGATTAGGAGGTAAACCAGGCAACTCCTCAGGAAAAACATAAGGAAACTCCTTCACAACCCCGATATCCTGCACCCTCAGCTCCTTCGAACTAGGATTCATCACAAAAGCTAGAAAAGCTTCACAACCTTGCCTCAGCATCCTGCTCGCCTCCAAGGTAGAAACAACATTGGCAAGAAACTTCACATTCTCACCAACTACCACCACTTCATAATCGTCCGCAAGCTTAAGCGAAACCCGCTTATTCTCACAATCCACAACAGCACGATGCTCCGCAAGCCAATCCATACCAAGGATCACATCAAAACCATAAAAGGGCAACTCCATAAGATCAACATGAAAGACATGCTCTTGAACAACCAAAGGACACGTTCTATAAAGCTTACGAGTCACAACAGTTTCACCAAAAGAACTAGTGACTCTAACACCAACATCCAAAGACTCAACAGGCAAACCAAGCAACTCAGCATGCTCACGAAGAATGTATGAATGCGTAGATCCAGAATCAATCAAAGAAAGCAATGACAAGGATTGCAAAGTAAAGGTACCTGCAATCACATCAGCATCATTCCTTCCTTCGCGCTGAGCATACACCCTCGCTTGGCCTCCACCCTCAGGTTGAATAGCCACAACATGAGCTACTCCGCGTCCACCTTCCTCTCGCCTCTGAAAATTACCACGGCCGCGCCCACGACCTCTCTGCGGTGCTGCAACAACAGGAGCACGCTCTTGACCACCAGCCATCCTCGGACAATCACGTCTCAGATGATCAGCTGAACCACAGTTCCAACACTCATAACAAGCTGCCATCACAGGAGCTTGCACCTCCCTCCCAGCACGAGGACAGTCACGCTTCAAGTGACCACGGGATCCGCAAATCCAACAAGCACTAGGGTCAGCTCTAGCATTGCCACCCCTAGCAGGTGCACCTCCACCTCTCTTAGACGAGGACTGAAACCTCTGATCACGCCCTCTCTTGTTCCGTCCACCGGAACTATACTCAGCAGCCCTCTTCCCAGAACTAGCTCCAGCACCTTTAGCAGACAAACTCAGATTCATCTCAATGTCCTTGGATCGACTAACCAACACATCGAAATCATTGTACTCCGCAGCCAACATATAGGTCTTAACTTCCGTCACCAAGCCATAACGGAACCTTTCGCACCTCTCGCGCTCATCAGGTATCAGCTCCGGTGCATACTGGCTAAGACGTACGAACTGTACCTCATACTCAGCCACACTCATGCTCCCTTGGGTCAGAGACATGAATTCACGCTTCTTCTCGTCCAGATATCTAACTCCCAGATATCTCCTCTTGAACGCATGCTGAAAGAACGTCCAAGTAACATCAGCATCAGCCATCCCAGAGATTGTGGTCGTCCACCACGTATAAGCATCACCTTGCAGCAGTGACACCACACATCCCAGCTTTTGCACATCAGTGCAACTCATCTATCCCAAGACACGCTTGGTACTCTCCAGCCACGCTTCTGACCTCTCAGCTGACATACCCCTAAACTCAGTCCCTCCAAGACTGCACAAACGTTCCAAGGGTAGTCTAGCACCAGCATCTCCCTGATGCCCAGCTCCTTGAGCACCAGCTACTGCTGCTCGAAACGCACCCGCAATAGCTTGTACCAGCACAGACATGTCAGGCATCGCTTGCCCCTGACCAACCTCAGGCCCTGCAGCTCCAGCACCAGCTGCCTCAGCTCCAGCTCTTCCCCTCTCCGCACCACCACCACCAGGTGGAGGAGGAGGTATCACAGCACTACCAGTGTGCTCATCATTCACATTCCCCTCCGGGGTCGTAGCTCTCGCGCTACTCCGTAACTCTCTACGTGGTGCCATACTATTACCATGCATAACAATACAAAATAAAACAAGTCAGGACCAGCAAGGTAAGCAAATTCCAAGTATTCAAGCTCAATTTCCTTCAAAAAACAACATTATCTCTTTAGCTTTTGTTTGGCAATGGGTACCCTCATCATGCATCATCACAACATGCATCACATACACATCATCATCACAAATCACTGAACATGCTTTCACTCAACAAGCATACCAACCAAACCATGCTTCAATCATGCATACACACATTCCCAATTACTCGAGAACTAAGCTCTGATACCACCAAATGTAACCCCCGTAGCCCGGTCTAGACGGTTGACCCGAACTACGAAGATTACACGGGGAAAACCAAAGTCAACCCGAAAGTCAACCTTGATTAACGACCCTTTTTTTTCTTTTTAATCTTGTCTAGATGCGCATTAACCTTAATTGTGATCATACAAACAACATATCAAAAGATCACAAACATCAGAGATCAAACAGAGACCCAATTGAACAAATTACAACTTTAGGGACCAAAATGTAAATTCTGATAAATTAAGGGATTTATCCCAAATTAAAGTTACCATCTTGAAATTAGTCAGGTTTCATGCTTCTCTGTGAAATTTCAGCTCAAAAGGACATCCACAGCTCATGCAATTGATCATACAAGATTCAGGACCAAAATGCAAACATTTCAAAACCTATAACTACCATGTCAGCCCTCTAACGGTCGACCGTTCCGAAACAGGCTAGCCCTGTTTCGAAACACGGGCCGTTCCGAAACGGGTTCCGGAACGTGGCTTCGGCAGAGGCCAAACCGTTTCGAAACGGTGTATACCGTTTCGGATGCCTGGGTTCATGCAAGGCACCCGTTCCGAAACGGTACACCCCTGTTCCGAAACGCCTGCACAAAATTCAGCAAACAAGCATATCTAATCATGCAATTGGACACTCAAACATGCTCCAAACATCACCAAACTTTACCAGCATGCAATTAAACATATTTTAGGCATATAAGCATCATCAAATCAACAAAATAACATCACATGCAAAAAGCCCCAATTCAATGGTCATGCTTCCTACACAAGCTATCCACTCAAGCATCAACTTGCAAAACAAGCATATAAGGTTCAAACCCAAAAACCAGCAACATCATCAACATTAAACATACTTAGGGAGTCTTAAACACCTCCCAAAACACATACATTGGTCCCCCATTGCCAAAACATACAAAAGCTAAAAACACTTATAAAACCTTCATACATTGAGCTTTACTTGTACTTGTTGCTTGCCTCCTCTTGCCGCCCACAATGTACTCTAATGCTCTGCATTATTGAATCAAGAAAACGAGAGAGCGTAAGCCAAAGCTTAGTGAGGAGTGCTCTTTAAAAACCATTCAATAATGCAATTAAAACCATTTGTAAATCATGCTTGTAAACAACCTTTACACATGCTCAAAGCATACTTTAAATCAAGCAATATCATGCTTCCACATTTCATTTAAACAAGCATCTCATGCTTCAACGTAAACATTTAAACATGCATCTCATGCATCTCAATGTACTATACATGTCATATTGGCTCAAGTGATACATTTCATTTATGAAATCAAGTTCAACAACTTTCCCCAAGGACTTTTAAACACCTTGGACCCCAAGGACTTTTAAACACCTTGGCCCCATGGACTTTTAACCACCATGGAAAGGAGCACCTAAGGACTTTTAACCACCTTAGAGTCCGCAACAAGATTCATCCAAGGACTTTTAACCACCTTGATGATCTTAGATAACAAGGCTCACTCAAGGACTTTTAACCACCTTAGTGACCTTCACTTTTACAAACCATCACTTGCCAATACACACTTTATACATCATGTAATCCACTGTTTTAAAGCATTTAAACCAAGCCATTTCATCATGCATTTCAAAGCATTAAATCATCATTTAACAATGCATAAAAACAAGGTACTCCTACCTAGAGTCACCTTCAACACATGGCTTAAAACATCAGCATAAATCATGCTAAAACATCAGCAATTAACATGCTTAATCATGCTTTCAAAACAGTAACCAAATCATGCAAAATCATCATTTACATTACATCAAAACATGGCCACCACTTAAGAGAGTAATCCGAAAACTTACACTTGAGCTTAGCAAAGTTGTTTAGACTTAAACTAAGCTCCCAAAACCTTGGTTTCAAAGCCGAAAACCATTTTCACAAATCCACTCACCGATTTCCACTTTGCTTCAAGCCAAAGCACCAAATCAAGCCTCCGGATCAACAATTCTTGGATCCAAGGATGCCTCCCCTGTTTCAACACATTAAAGCAGAGGATTAATGCATCATCATGCATTAATTGCTTCAATGAAAGCATCAAAACTCGCTGCTCTCACTAAACCTCCATTTTCGGCCACCAAACACAACCGAAAATGCATCCGAAACACTTCTAAACAAAGCCCAGCCACAAACCAGCAAAACCTCACTTCCATCAACATCAAAACACATCTAAAAACAACCTATAAACATCCTTATACCTCCAGCAACATCAGATCACCAAGATCACCACAAAAGCTACCTTAAAACACAAGCTAAAATTAGGAAACTCAACCTATCCGGGATTGCATCAATCAAGACTCATTTCCACATCAATTTAATGATCATTTAACATCAAAATCACTTCTCAAAACACAGATTTAACAGATCAAACGAAAATCAAGTAAAATCATCAAGATCTTGCATAATTAGCCAAGATCCATAAATCAACCTTAAAACCTTTAATCAATTATCAAATTAGGATTGAAAACTTTAGGAATTTCATTAAAGAACTTGAAGTTCAGAGGAGAAGGACGTTCTTACCTCCAAACTTGAGTTTCTCCTCTTTTTGGAATAGAAAAGCTTGATAAATCTTGAAGCAATTGAAGAGGATTTGAAGACACAATGATTTGCAATCAATTGAGAGTTGAAAGAAGGTTTTTAGGTGAGAAAATCAGAATAAGATCTCTGGAAATTGAGTGTTTGGGTTGAGAGAAAAAGATAGGAAGAAAATAGGTAGTTAAATGAGAAAATAGCTAAAATAGATTTTCCCTCCTTTTGATTCTTTTAAAATCAGAATTATGTGTTAAAATATCTTAGAAAAATCTGGAGAAACTCCCTTTGGGTAAATAGCTCCTTAAAGATTCAAAGTTTCAACCCTTTATAAAATAGCCACCAAACTTTCAAAAATTACATTTTGGTCACTAGCCAAAATGTCACACTTCCGAAACTCATTTTCCAAAATTGATTTCACAGTTCACTTAATTATAATAAAAAATGATTTTAGAACATTTTTCCATATTTTTAATGCAACCCGAACTAGGCTTTCCTAATTTAACCTCTTACGATTCGAACAGCACTTTGACCAACCGGTCAACGCCCAAGACTTCCAAGCCCAAAACCGGGGCGTTACAACTCTCCCCCCCTTAAGAAATTTCGTCCTCGAAATTTACCTGAAGGAAAGAGATAAGGAAACTGCTTCAGCATATCATCCTTCCGCTCCCACGTGGCTTCCTCAACACCGCGATGCTTCCACAGCACCTTCACCAACTCAATGGTCTTGCCACGAAGAACCTTGTTATCTGAATCCAAAATCTTCACCGGTTCCTCATCATAGGTCAAATCCGGATTCAATTCCACTTCCTCCACAGGCAACACATGCGAAGGATCAGATCTATACTTCCGGAGCATAGAAACATGGAACACATCATGAATCTTCTCTAGCTCCTGAGGTAACCTTAACCGATACGCAACAGGACCCACACGCTCAACAACCTCATACGGTCCAATGTATCTAGGGCTCAGCTTACCCTTCCGACCAAACCTCATCACCTTCTTCCAAGGCGAAACCTTCAAGAACACGCGATCACCCACCGCAAACTCTAACTCCTTACGCTTCAAATCCGCGTAAGACTTCTGCCGATCAGAAGCAGCCTTCAACCGCTCACAAATGAGCTTCACCTTCTCGGTAGTCCCTTTCAACAAAGCAGGCATCGAAACCAACTTTTGACCAGTTTCAGCCCAACACAGAGGAGTCCTACACTTCCTCCCATACAGAGCCTCATAAGGTGCCATCTGTATACTCGCCTGAAAACTGTTGTTGTAAGCGAACTCAACCAAAGGCAGATGCTTCTCCCAAGAACCTTGAAACTCTATCACACAGCATCTCAACATATCCTCCAAAATCTGAATAACTCGCTCAGACTGGCCATCCGACTGAGGATGATAGGATGTACTGAAATGCAACCTTGTACCCAGAGCTTGATGCAAACACTGCCAAAAACGCGATGTGAACCTCGGATCCCTATCCGACACGATCGACTTAGGCACACCATGCAACCTCACAACCTCAGCAACATACAGCTCTGCCAGCTTATCCAAAGAGAACGTAGTATGCACAGGCAAGAAATGTGCACACTTCGTCAGGCGATCCACAATCACCCAAACAGAATTCTTCTTCGACGGAGACAAAGGCAAACCAGATACAAAATCCATGGTAACCCTCTCCCACTTCCATTCAGGGATTTTCAACGGTTGCAACAAACCAGAAGGAACCTGATGTTCAGCCTTAACTCGCTGACACACCAAACACTTGCTCACGAACTCTGCCACATCCTTCTTCAGACCTACCCAATAGTACTCATCACGAAGATCGCGATACATCTTTGTACTACCAGGATGCATAGCAAAAGGACTACTATGACCCTCAGCTAGAATAGCACGCCTCAACTCAGCATCAGCAGGCACTACTATCCGACTACCAAAACACAACACTCCATCCTCACTAAAGCAGAAATCCGAAGGCCTACCCTCCGCGATATCCTGAACATGAGACACCAAGGAATCATCCAACAACTGCTTATCCTTGATCAACTGAACCAACGACGGTTTCACTTGCAACTCAGCAACAAGACCACCATCCTGCGATAGGCTCAAGCTAGCAAACATAGCTCTCAGCTCAACAGCTACCTTTCTACTCAAGGCATCCGCAACAACATTGGCCTTTCCAGGATGATACTCAATCGTCAGATCATAATCCTTGAGCAACTCCAACCAACGTCGCTGCCTGAGATTCAACTCCTTCTGAGACATCAGATACCTCAAACTCTTGTGATCCGTGTACACAGTACACTTCTCACCATACAGATAATGCCTCCAGATCTTCAAAGCAAAGACCACTGCAGCCAACTCAATATCATGCGTAGGATAATTGCGCTCATGCACCTTCAACTGCCGCGACGCATAAGCCACAACCTTACTCTCTTGCATCAGCACACACCCCAAACCAACATAGGATGCATCACTGTAGACTACGAACTCTTTCCCTGATTCAGGCTGAATCAAGATAGGAGCTTGCGTCAAAGCCATCTTCAGCTTCTCAAAAGCTTGCTGCCTCGCTTCTGTCCACTCATACTTAACATCTTTCTGCAGCAACTTCGTCAAAGGAGCAGCAATCTTGGAAAAACCATCCACAAACCTTCGGTAGTATCCTGCCAAACCAAGGAAACTACGAACCTCCTGAACAGACTTAGGAACTTTCCAATTCATCACTGCTTCAATCTTCTGAGGATCCACACGAATCCCCTCAGCTGAGACCACATGCCCAAGAAAAACCACCTCTCTAAGCCAGAACTCACACTTGCTCAGCTTAGCATAAAGCTGATTCTCCAACAAAGCTTGCAACACAACCCTCAAATGCTCTTCGTGCTCTTCCTCAGTACGCGAGTACACAAGGATATCATCAATGAATACCACAACGAACTTGTCCAGGTATTCATGAAAAACACGATTCATCATGTCCATGAAAGCAGCAGGAGCATTTGTCAGACCAAACGGCATCACAAGGAACTCATAATGCCCATACCTTGTCCTGAAAGCTGTCTTAGGCACATCCACATCCTTCACCTTCAATTGATAATACCCTGACCTCAAGTCAATCTTAGAGAACACAGCAACTCCCCGAAATTGATCAAAGAGATCATCAATCCTCGGCAAAGGATACCGATTCTTGATAGTCAACTTGTTCAGCTGACGGTAATCAATGCACATCCTCATCGTGCCATCTTTCTTCTTCACAAACAAGACATGAGCACCCCAAGGCGAAATACTCGGCCGGATGAAACCACGATCAAGCAACTCTTGCAACTGCGTCTTCAGCTCCTTCAGCTCCTTAGGTGCCATTCTATAGGGAGTAATGGACACAGGAGTGGTATTCTCATACAGCTCAATACCAAACTCCACCTCGCGATTAGGAGGTAAACCAGGCAACTCCTCAGGAAAAACATCAGGAAACTCCTTCACAACCCTGATATCCTGCACCCTCAGCTCCTTCGAACTAGGATTCATCACAAAAGCTAGAAAAGCTTCACAACCTTGCCTCAGCATCCTGCTCGCCTCCAAGGTAGAAACAACATTGGCAAGAAACTTCACATTCTCACCAACTACCACCACTTCATAATCGTCCGCAAGCTTAAGCGAAACCCGCTTATTCTCACAATCCACAACAGCACGATGCTCCGCAAGCCAATCCATACCAAGGATCACATCAAAACCATAAAAGGGCAACTCCATAAGATCAACATGAAAGACATGCTCTTGAACAACCAAAGGACACGTTCTATAAAGCTTACGAGTCACAACAGTTTCACCAAAAGAACTAGTGAGTCTAACACCAACATCCAAAGACTCAACAGGCAAACCAAGCAACTCAGCATGCTCACGAAGAATGTATGAATGCGTAGATCCAGAATCAATCAAAGAAAGCAATGACAAGGATTGCAAAGTAAAGGTACCTGCAATCACATCAGCATCATTCCTTCCTTCGCGCTGAGCATACACCCTCGCTTGGCCTCCACCCTCAGGTTGAATAGCCACAACATGAGCTACTCCGCGTCCACCTTCCTCTCGCCTCTGAAAATTACCACGGCCGCGCCCACGACCTCTCTGCGGTGCTGCAACAACAGGAGCACGCTCTTGACCACCAGCCATCCTCGGACAATCACGTCTCAGATGATCAGCTGAACCACAGTTCCAGCACTCATAACCAGCTGCCATCACAGGAGCTTGCACCTCCCTCCCAGCACGAGGACAGTCACGCTTCAAGTGACCACGGGATCCGCAAATCCAACAAGCACTAGGGTCAGCTCTAGCATTGCCACCCCTAGCAGGTGCACCTCCACCTCTCTTAGACGAGGACTGAAACCTCTGATCACGCCCTCTCTTGTTCCGTCCACCGGAACTATACTCAGCAGCCCTCTTCCCAGAACTAGCTCCAGCACCTTTAGCAGACAAACTCAGATTCATCTCAATGTCCTTGGATCGACTAACCAACACATCGAAATCATTGTACTCCGCAGCCAACATATAGGTCTTAACTTCCGTCACCAAGCCATAACGGAACCTTTCGCACCTCTCGCGCTCATCAGGTATCAGCTCCGGTGCATACTGGCTAAGACGTACGAACTGTACCTCATACTCAGCCACACTCATGCTCCCTTGGGTCAGAGACATGAATTCACGCTTCTTCTCGTCCAGATATCTAACTCCCAGATATCTCCTCTTGAACGCATGCTGAAAGAACGTCCAAGTAACATCAGCATCAGCCATCCCAGAGATTGTGGTCGTCCACCACGTATAAGCATCACCTTGCAGCAGTGACACCACACATCCCAGCTTTTGCACATCAGTGCAACTCATCTATCCCAAGACACGCTTGGTACTCTCCAGCCACGCTTCTGACCTCTCAGCTGACATACCCCTAAACTCAGTCCCTCCAAGACTGCACAAACGTTCCAAGGGTAGTCTAGCACCAGCATCTCCCTGATGCCCAGCTCCTTGAGCACCAGCTACTGCTGCTCGAAACGCACCCGCAATAGCTTGTACCAGCACAGACATGTCAGGCATCGCTTGCCCCTGACCAACCTCAGGCCCTGCAGCTCCAGCACCAGCTGCCTCAGCTCCAGCTCTTCCCCTCTCCGCACCACCACCACCAGGTGGAGGAGGAGGTATCACAACACTACCAGTGTGCTCATCATTCACATTCCCCTCCGGGGTCGTAGCTCTCGCGCTACTCCGTAACTCTCTACGTGGTGCCATACTATTACCATGCATAACAATACAAAATAAAACAAGTCAGGACCAGCAAGGTAAGCAAATTCCAAGTATTCAAGCTCAATTTCCTTCAAAAAACAACATTATCTCTTTAGCTTTTGTTTGGCAATGGGTACCCTCATCATGCATCATCACAACATGCATCACATACACATCATCATCACAAATCACTGAACATGCTTTCACTCAACAAGCATACCAACCAAACCATGCTTCAATCATGCATACACACATTCCCAATTACTCGAGAACTAAGCTCTGATACCACCAAATGTAACCCCCGTAGCCCGGTCTAGACGGTTGACCCGAACTACGAAGATTACACGGGGAAAACCAAAGTCAACCCGAAAGTCAACCTTGATTAACGACCCTTTTTTTTCATTTTAATCTTGTCTAGATGCGCATTAACCTTAATTGTGATCATACAAACAACATATCAAAAGATCACAAACATCAGAGATGAAACAGGGACCCAATTGAACAAATTACAACTTTAGGGACCAAAATGTAAATTCTGATAAATTAAGGGATTTATCCCAAATTAAAGTTACCATCTTGAAATTAGTCAGGTTTCATGCTTCTCTGTGAAATTTCAGCTCAAAAGGACATCCACAGCTCATGCAATTGATCATACAAGATTCAGGACCAAAATGCAAACATTTCAAAACATATAACTACCATGTCAGCCCTCTAACGGTCGACCGTTCCGAAACAGGCTAGCCATGTTTCGAAACACGGGCCGTTCCGAAACGGGTTCTGGAACGTGGCTTCGGCAGAGGCCAAACCGTTTCGAAACGGTGTATACTGTTTCGGACGCCTGGGTTCATGCAAGGCACCCGTTCCGAAACGGTACACCCCTGTTCCGAAACGCCTGCACAAAATTCAGCAAACAAGCATATCTAATCATGCAATTGGACACTCAAACATGCTCCAAACATCACCAAACTTTACCAGCATGCAATTAAACATATTTTAGGCATATAAGCATCATCAAATCAACAAAATAACATCACATGCAAAAAGCCCCAATTCAATGGTCATGCTTCCTACACAAGCTATCCACTCAAGCATCAACTTGCAAAACAAGCATATAAGGTTCAAACCCAAAAACCAGCAACATCATCAACATTAAACATACTTAGGGAGTCTTAAACACCTCCCAAAACACATACATTGGTCCCCCATTGCCAAAACATACAAAAGCTAAAAACACTTATAAAACCTTCATACATTGAGCTTTACTTGTACTTGTTGCTTGCCTCCTCTTGCCGCCCACAATGTACTCTAATGCTCTGCATTATTGAATCAAGAAAACGAGAGAGCGTAAGCCAAAGCTTAGTGAGGAGTGCTCTTTAAAAACCATTCAATAATGCAATTAAAACCATTTGTAAATCATGCTTGTAAACAACCTTTACACATGCTCAAAGCATACTTTAAATCAAGCAATATCATGCTTCCACATTTCATTTAAACAAGCATCTCATGCTTCAACGTAAACATTTAAACATGCATCTCATGCATCTCAATGTACTATACATGTCATATTGGCTCAAGTGATACATTTCATTTATGAAATCAAGTTCAACAACTTTCCCCAAGGACTTTTAAACACCTTGGACCCCAAGGACTTTTAAACACCTTGGCCCCATGGACTTTTAACCACCATGGAAAGGAGCACCTAAGGACTTTTAACCACCTTAGAGTCCGCAACAAGATTCATCCAAGGACTTTTAACCACCTTGATGATCTTAGATAACAAGGCTCACTCAAGGACTTTTAACCACCTTAGTGACCTTCACTTTTACAAACCATCACTTGCCAATACACACTTTATACATCATGTAATCCACTGTTTTAAAGCATTTAAACCAAGCCATTTCATCATGCATTTCAAAGCATTAAATCATCATTTAACAATGCATAAAAACAAGGTACTCCTACCTAGAGTCACCTTCAACACATGGCTTAAAACACCAGCATAAATCATGCTAAAACATCAGCAATTAACATGCTTAATCATGCTTTCAAAACAGTAAACAAATCATGCAAAATCATCATTTACATTACATCAAAACATGGCCACCACTTAAGAGAGTAATCCGAAAACTTACACTTGAGCTTAGCAAAGTTGTTTAGACTTAAACTAAGCTCCCAAAACCTTGGTTTCAAAGCCGAAAACCATTTTCACAAATCCACTCACCGATTTCCACTTTGCTTCAAGCCAAAGCACCAAATCAAGCCTCCGGATCAACAATTCTTGGATCCAAGGATGCCTCCCCTGTTTCAACACATTAAAGCAGAGGATTAATGCATCATCATGCATTAATTGCTTCAATGAAAGCATCAAAACTCGCTGCTCTCACTAAACCTCCATTTTCGGCCACCAAACACAATCGAAAATGCATCCGAAACACTTCTAAACAAAGCCCAGCCACAAACCAGCAAAACCTCACTTCCATCAACATCAAAACACATCTAAAAACAACCTATAAACATCCTTATACCTCCAGCAACATCAGATCACCAAGATCACCACAAAAGCTACCTTAAAACACAAGCTAAAATTAGGAAACTCAACCTATCCGGGATTGCATCAATCAAGACTCATTTCCACATCAATTTAATGATCATTTAACATCAAAATCACTTCTCAAAACACAGATTTAACAGATCAAACGAAAATCAAGTGAAATCATCAAGATCTTGCATAATTAGCCAAGATCCATAAATCAACCTTAAAACCTTTAATCAATTATCAAATTAGGATTGAAAACTTTAGGAATTTCATTAAAGAACTTGAAGTTCAGAGGAGAAGGACGTTCTTACCTCCAAACTTGAGTTTCTCCTCTTTTAGGAATAGAAAAGCTTGATAAATCTTGAAGCAATTGAAGAGGATTTGAAGACACAATGATTTGCAATCAATTGAGAGTTGAAAGAAGGTTTTTAGGTGAGAAAATCAGAATAAGATCTCTGGAAATTGAGTGTTTGGGTTGAGAGAAAAAGATAGGAAGAAAATAGGTAGTTAAATGAGAAAATAGCTAAAATAGATTTTCCCTCCTTTTGATTCTTTTAAAATCAGAATTATGTGTTAAAATATCTTAGAAAAATCTGGATAAACTCCCTTTGGGTAAATAGCTCCTTAAAGATTCAAAGTTTCAACCCTTTATAAAATAGCCACCAAACTTTCAAAAATTACATTTTGGTCACTAGCCAAAATGTCACACTTCCGAAACTCATTTTCCAAAATTGATTTCACAGTTCACTTAATTATAATAAAAGATGATTTTAGAACATTTTTCCATATTTTTAATGCAACCCGAACTAGGCTTTCCTAATTTAACCTCTTACGATTCGAACAGCACTTTGACCAACCGGTCAACGCCCAAGACTTCCAAGACCAAAACCGGGGCGTTACAGTCAAGAAGTATTATGCCTAAAAAAAGAAAAAAATGAAAAAAAGAAAAAAAAGGAAAAAAAGAAAAAGAAAAAAGAAATGAGGGTTCAAAATGAAAACCGACAAAGGGCGTTTTGAAACCAAAGGAGGGTTTGAGTTGAAAACTTGTAATGGGCGGCTCAGATAATTTGACATATTTTGAGGCTTCAGAGATCATGCACTATAATCAAGGTTTCCTCCACACTGGCGGAATTCAAGATTACTTATGGCATTTGAAAGGAGAATTTTGGACTATTGATATTTAAATAATTGTTTCCCTTCCTATCTATAAAGATTTTGTGTTTGCCACAACATTAATAAATTTGTTTCATGGATTTTTCTTTCTTTGTTTTCCTTCCCTATCTTTTTTAGCATCTTGCTTTGAAATAAGAATCAATGGATTTGACAATCATTTATATATGCAAAAGATTTTTGAGCATTACTATAAGAATGTTTTGAAAAGTTCAGGGAATATGAAGTGTTCCATAATTATTATTTGGGGCATATGGTGTTAAAATGTTTGAAATAGAGGTAAAAGCCTTGTTGTGAAACTTTTTAAAAGGAAGAAAAGCCATACGATTGTCTGGGCGCTTAAACAACATTTCTTAACCATCAGCCTTCCTTATATGATGATAAGAGCTGTCTTACAAGGTTGAAACTTGAGTTCATCCTTGAATATGAAAATGTTGACTAGGAAGATAGATAAGGATTAAATATTTCCAATGAAGTAAGAATAGGATGTAAAGATGGAACCAGTCAGCAGAAGATCAGAAAACGAAGCAAAAGCCAGAATTGTTCATAACTCACGAGTGAATTCCAAAACAAAGGAGATGAACTTATCCCAGGGAATGGTGAATTCGAAGCCAAAAAGCCAAGAAGGGTTGAAAGAAAAGTGAAGCAAATCGTCTTACCCACGCAAGTTTAGGAGAGAGTTCATGTTAATCGGGTTAGCCTCGATAACCAGAATTTTATTAAAATTAAGAAAATGGTCTAAGCAAAAGGAGTTTTAAAAGGAAAAACTTATCATGCATTCATATTCTAGACATCCCTAGGGGCATGAATATCATAATTGCATTGCATGTTGTATTTTATTTTTTCAGGTACATGGAAAACCTGTTCAAATGAGAGTTTGCTTATTCATCCAAGCATAAAGAGGATGAAGTGTTTAAGAAGATTCGCTTATCCTTCAGGGAAAAGAAGAATGGAGTTTGCTTATTCGTCCAAGCATAAGGAGGATGAAGTGTTTAAGAAGATTCACCTATCCATTTAGGCAAAAGGAGAATGTCGTTTGCTTATTCGTCCAAACATAAGGAGGATGGAGTGTTTAAGAAGATTCGCCTATTCGTTCAGGCAAAAGGAGAATGGAGCTAGCTTATTCATCCAAGCATAAGGAGGATGAAAGTTTTCAGAAGACTTGGCCTAATTAAGCATTTGGGAGGACAAAACCAAACTCAGTTGCTTAGGCATTTTGGGAAAGTAGAACCCAGCTCAACTATTCAAGGAGAATAGAAACAACCTATCCGTTCGAGCATTTGGAGAATGGAACCCAACTTAGCTATTCAAGCATAAAAAGAATATAGCACGCCTATTCGTTCGAGCATTTGGAGAATGGAACCTAACTTAGTTATTCGAGCATTAGAATAATAGAACACGCCTATTCGTTCAGGCATTCAGAGAATGGAGCCAACCATTAAATCGGTGAAAATTAGTGTCTTCTTGTCTTTGCTTTATCTCTGTTGCACAGAGATAAGCAAAGAGGGGCAGCTGTTGTCACTAAATTTTCACCTTAATTTTTAATAATCAGAAAATATAAAAAAGGGAAAAAATCTTTTTAAAGTCCACTTTTTAAATAAACAAAGACCCATCTTCAAAAAAGAAAAAGCCAATTTTAAAGCTCACTTTTAAAAAAAAGAAGAATAAGGCCCACTTTTTATTTTGGAGCCCACTTTTAAAGAAAAAGAAAAAAAAAAGAAAAAGGGGAACCAGCGTGAGACACGCGCTAGCGCGTGGGCTGGTTCCCCAACCAAACCCCTATTCGTGATTTCATGTTGGCCGACCGGCGCGTACAGGCCACGGCCGACGCCGTTGGTACCGACAGGTTCGCCTCGCCACCGCCGACCCAATGCCACCAACCCCGCTCACTGCCGCCGCTTGTGCTCGCCGGAATCTGCAATAAAACGAGATAAGAGGTCAAACCCTAGGCTCGAATCAAGGAGAAAATTCAGCTCCGATATTGGACCAAATCCGATGAGGATTGAGAGGTTTTACCGAGAATCAAGTTCTTGGTCTGATTTTGGCTCCAATTTGGGGATTTAAACATGGATTCTAGTTTGATTTGCAAGCTCAAGATTAGTATAAAACCCATCTCCTTTCCTTTGTTCAAGACACCAATTTTCAAGAGAAAATACACTTGAAAAAGAAAATAGGCTTAGAAAAATTCTCTAAAATTTTTCAAGAGTTTGCTCGAAATTTTGGAGTTGAAGTTCGAGTTTCGAGGCAATTTTCCGAAGGCAATTAGGAGCATTTCGAGAAGTTCATTTTCGAGTTCTTCGTTCATCGTTTTGGTTGTGTTCTTGAAGTCAGAAAATCGATTCGTGATTCTGGTAATGTTTTCGTTTTAAATTTTTTGTTTTAATTTTGGTTTGATCTTTAATAATTTGCATGCTTTAAAAATGTTGTTAGGAATGTTTTGATCTTTAGAAATGTAGAAATGAATATTTTATAAGTGTTTAAATTAAATGCAAGAATAAAATGAGTTAACGTGGTTTCATTGAAAAAACTTAAAGTTAGGGATTTAATTAGGAAAAATAATAATGCATGGGTGGAAATAATAAAGGGACTTTATTTATAAAAAATAAAAAGGTTTTTTATTTGAATTTTAGTTTTAATTATAAATGGGTTAGTGATTTTAAAAAAGAAAAATAATAATGATGTTTTATTTCAAAAAAAAGAAACAAGTAATAAAGTTTTTTTTCAAGAAAAAGAAAACAGATTTTAAAAAAGGTTTTAAATAAATTTTTAGGGTTTTAGGAAGAAATAAAGTTTTGAAAAAGCTTAAAGAGAAATCTTTTCAAAAATAAGGTTTATTTTAAAAAAGTCATATTTTAAAAGAAAAGCTTTTAAAAAATGAAAAATGAAAAGGAAATTTTTAAAGGGAAATTCATTTTGAAAATAAAAAGGGTGAAAAACATAGAAATGGAAAAAGCTAAAAAATGTAAAAATGGTCAAAAGAAGAATCTTGGCTTTAGAATAGTTCAAAAGTAAAAAAGAAGAAATAAAGGTTTTTCAAAAGAAATAATAAAAAGGAAAAAACAAAAAACAAAATAATAAATTTCTTGCTTGTTCTTTAGAATTAGGTTAAAACTCGAGATTAAGTTCTAAAGCTTAAATAGAGACGTGTTTGTTGAAAAATTTACTTCACAAAAAAAAATAATGAGACACACTTAAGCAAACTTAAACTTTGAATTAGGATTAAAAGACTTCGATTTTTTTAGGATTTTCTTTAAATAATCGAACTTAGAATAAATATAAAATGCTCAACGCACTAAACTTCTTTGTTGCTTGAAAAGTGAAATTAATTTAATGCGCTGTCTTATCAAACGGGAATGACAGGTTAGCGTCAGAAATGTTGGTGGTGATTAATGTTCATCTCTCGGGCGATAAGGTTGTTAAAATAGTTTGATATTCATTAAATGAACAAATAAAGTCGAACATTTAAGAACTTGCAAATTCCAGTTTTGAAAACGATTTTCAAATCAATTAGGTACCAATTTTGGGCGCCGTGGGGATGCTAACCCTTCCCCACGCGTAACCGACCCTCGAACCTATTTTTCTGGACCAAAACCGTTGTTTTATCAAAACTAAATATTTTATTAAAATAACCCAATTTTAAAGTGATCCAATCACACTTTTCAAAAAAGGTTGGTGGCGACTCTGTGTTTTTAAAGTTTTCAAAAAGTCAAAGCTTTAAAGGGTTGCGACATTAGCCTGTGAAATTTCGTTACAAACCGAGGTCACTTACCTATCGGGTTAGACGTGTAACCCCCTTGACCTCTCGACCCGGCCTAGTCGCAAGGCCGACCCAAGGTGGCTACATGGGGAATATCGAAGTCAAGCCCAAAAGCCCAACCCCGATAGACGACACAAAAAAAATCCCTTAACCCATTTTATCTTATCTAAATGCTCGCATTAGATACTAGGTGAAGGTACGAACAGTGGAACGAAAAATGACTTAAATGTACTTCATCGTGAGTCCACAAGGTCCAATACTTAATAATCATGGAATATCGCACAAGACAATATTATCATATAAGAGCATAAAAGGCAAATTTCATCAACAAGGCCACATCCTACAAATGAACATGTCCAAGCATACAAGAATGCACAACGAGTCTATTTAGCCATACGAAACATGTGGCAAACTCAAGCATCACATAAAATAAGGTTTACAACCCTTCAACATAAAAGCATGAACATTCAACAACATGAAAGCCAAACATATGAGTCTAACATACGCTCCTACAACACTTAGTATTCCCATTGCCATCTATTACTTTATTCAAATAAAACTATACTTGAGCAGCAACACACGCACTTGGATGCCCCTTCCTTGCTCCTTGCTAACTTCCACGCTAATGATCTGTATTGTCGAAAAAGAGAGCATAAGCTTGAAAGCTTAGTGAGGGAGCTCAAAAACAAACATCGACAATGCATGGTCCAAAGCATGGTATCCATAAATCAGCAACAACAAGGCATGCATTAACATCAACATAACAACATAGCCAACCGATACAAGAATGCATGAACATGACATCTTACCTCAAGTTATGCTTAGCATAAATACAACAAAGCATCTTACCATATCAAGCACACATAATTAAGGTATATCGGAAACTATATGACTTACTCAGATATGCAGATAGCTTCCGTTGGGATTCTCGCCCAACGTACTCAACAACATCAACATTACCTTCCGGTGGGATTTCACTCATCACCGTTTTCCTTTACGGATGGGATTCCACTCATCATCACATATATATGATTTCCGATGGAATGTTACTTCACCGTACACCACCTTGGCGACTTCACATCACCAAGGCCACGTGTGAGTTTGACTCTTACCATGTGCACACTCATCCTAATGATCGATCATTTATATCCGGTAACATAACTAGTGCAAACATACTAACCAATCATTAGCATTATTAATTCATCACATACATCTTACCATTTACGTACCTAACACGTACTCACCATCATATTCCATTACTAAGCGTGTACTCATCATGATTCCACAAATCATGCAATACAACATACAAATCACCATCATGCAACATAAATACTTCGTAACATGCATGATCGGACACTTTTCACACAAGTCCACATTTATGCACATTTAGCAAGAAATATATAAAGTTGAACAAGAGATTAAGCTACCAACTTAACCCCAACATTAGATTGACCTACCAAGCACAATCTAGTACCCTAATAACATACTTTGAACCGATTTAAAACCATTGAAAACAGTCCACTCACCAAACACCCCCAACACAAGCCAAAAATGTCGATCAAGCCTCCAAGTTCCCCGGAATTGAGCCTGAAGCTTCTCCAATGTTTTCCCTTGGTTCTAATCAACCAAAAACAGTGCATTACACATCAAAACATCCACAAAATCACTGCCACAAATCATATTACAACCCAAGACAATTTCACTACATTTCCAAGCCAAGAACTAACTCAAACTCTTCATTTTCGGACCTGGACACAACCCAGCAGTTACCCATCAACTTCATCATCCAAATGATCACTAAACATGTTCAAAACAGCTCCCAAGTGTAACCATACCATCAGCCCAACTTTCCCTCACATAACTACCTCAAAACTCAAGATTTTCACTTCTAAACTCACCCACTAATACTCATTTCGGGATTTCATTATAACTTCACCATTTTAACATATGTTAAGCTTAAAAGAAAGTTTATAACATACATGAACTTTACAAATTAAGAACTCAACGAAAAACCAACAAAGTTTTCATCTTTAATTTAAAACTTTGAACACTTGAAACAACTCAAAAAAATGGAGTTCATGGAAATCCAAGACCATTAAAATGTTGAGGATGAAGAGGAGAAGTCAAAAACGTTATTACCTTGATAAAATCTCTTGAAATCGTTGAGGAAGATGATGGAACATCGTTTGGGTTGGGGGGTTTAGTGTCGTGGTTTTGTTTTTGAAGGAGGAAGATGATAGTTTCAAAACATTTCTTCTATTAGTTTTATTTTACTTATTAGAGAAAACCATATTTTACCCTTAATGAAAAAACACATGACCCTTTTGATTCAAGACCAAGTCCATTTTATTTAAACCAAGCCCAAAAGACTCGAACTCAAATTTACTCACCTAACACCTGACCCCCTAAACCCGTGTGTTACAAGACGATACAATATTTAGTGACCATTTTGGAAACTATTCAGGACTATTTTTATTCAAATTAACCTATCAAACGATTTCCAAACCTTACCAAATTTTTTCCAGCAAGCTTAAAAATCATACTTCTAATAGCATACAAAATTTTAGTGCGTTTTGAATCTATTTACTAAGTTTTTTCTGATTTTAAATCAAACATACCATTTTAGTCACTTTTAGCCTTCTTAACAAGTCGTTTTAGGGCCTTTAAGCCTATTACAAACCTCAAACAATATACACATTACAAAGAGTTAAAAGCAACTTGAACAACTAATTTGCCACCATTCTAGGAGTTCATAGGGTTAATGTACATTACTCTTAGCTCGAACGTGACTTGCCAAAACACCAACTAGTCCCGATCTCGATCCGTTAGTCTTATCAACCTGAAATGTATGGACAATGAATGTATTAGACTTATATAGTCGAAGTGAGGTATTCATAAACAATGAGTGGGCATGGTGTGCAACAATACATTTTTAACGATACACATAATCACATGTTATACATAATCACTATACATATCTAGTATGGCATCAATAAAGCATGTTATTCAATAATCAATATCAAAGCATCATAACCAAAGCAATATCAATAATCAACATTTTCCTTGGATCGATTCAACCATATTTTAATACACGAATTCTACCACAACACTGACAATAACAATAATGGTCGTGTCATATTTCGTTTGCCGCACCAATTGACCAACACACAACACATCCCTCCGCCGCACCAAAGGCCGAAGCCCAATACTCGTACCAATGAGCTCATGAATTCTATGGCATGCCAATTGTATCCAATACTCTCAAATCCAAAGTTCAATAATCAATAGTCCAATTACAATATTTCAATAGTAATATTTTCACATCAATATATCAATAACAATAATTCAATACAGTAATTCAATAGAAATAGACATATATCAAAGTTTCAATAGCAATGTGAAATAATCAATATTCATTGCTCAATATACCATACTTACTCATGCTTACCACTAGGACTTTCGATAAAGTTTTTATGCAAAGACCTTCAATACGATGGTTAGAAATACAATAAGCAATAATCAATGATTCAAGATGGCACCTAGCCAACTCTCGAGACTTCGACTACACTCACGTCGATATTAAGGCTCTCGGATAATGATTCCTTTGTTCCTAGCATTTGTTAGAGATGTCGGTTTGGTCTTTTCCAATTCTTGAGCTAGGTTAATCAATAGGAATTGGTTAGAATCAACAAAACGACATCAAATCAATACAGAAATATCAAATTCAAATTCAAAGATTAGATTAAGTAAGGATTTAAGCTCACCTAATCGAAGCAAAGATTCAATATTTTTAAACCGAAAATTTGAGCTTATCAACCCTATAATGTATCGAATTTGCTTCTCCCTCTTTCTTATTATTTTCTCCTTACTTTTGATGTGTCTCTTGCACAAATCCTCCCTCTATTTATACAAAAATGGTCGGACCTTATTGTTTCCTCCATGCTCCACATTTTTTGGATTGGTGGCATGCTTTAAGGGCATGGGCCTTAGGCTTTCCTCACGTGTTGGACAAGGCTTGCCACCTTGTGCCGCATCATCCCCAAACGTGGGAAATCCATGGAGAGAGACTTCATTCAATTTGAAGGAATCAACCGTGTGTCCCACCCACGTCATTATCATTCATTTTCATTTTCATTTTTAATACTAATATTAATAATACAAATAAACTGTTACGGTTAACCCGAATAACCGAATTTCAAACCTAATTTTGATTAGACCAGTTTTTAGGGTGTGACAAGATGTGCTTGTTCGCGCAGACAAGTTCATTTTTTTAGTAGACTTTATTATCCTTGTATTGAGTGAATCGAATGATCGAAATAAACCAAGAGGGGGAGTGAATTGGGTTTTTAAAGTTTTTGGAAGTGTAATTGACAAATAAAAATGGTAGACAAGGAATTTTAGAGTGGTTCAAGTTCCAATCGAACTCTACATCCACTACCTTAGCTTCACTAAGGATTTTCAACAATTCCACTAATTGCTCTTCCCCTTTTCTAGGCTAAAGAGGTAACCGTTACAATTTCGGTCAAATTTTCTACCCAAAATTTGACACAATCCTCACACAATATAAACAAAGAAGTTGTTGGCTAAAACAAGTATCTCTCAATACACAATGTAGCCCAATTACAAGCACTCAACCCAATTGAAATGATAAGAATGAAAAATACAATTGGGGTTACAAGACAATAATGTGATTTAGGCACAAATGCTTGGATTTGATGTTTGGATGTTTGCTTTTGGATCAATAGTTGTTGTTGAAGCTTTTAGAGGTCCCTTTTATACCTTCTCATTGAATTCTAGCCGTTGTGGTTGTTGCATTCATCAATAGAGCCGTTGGGATGTTATCTTTTCTCCATAAATGCAGTCTGCAACCAACCGTTTCGAAACGCCCGACCCTGTTTCGAAACAGACCAAAGTAGAAAGAGTCGTTGGGTGCATTAAAGAGCCCTATCGAAATAGTTAAGCTTGTTTTGATACGCTAAGAGCCGTTTCGAAACTCGTTTCGAAACTTTTTTGCCACTGTGAAGGCCTGTATCGAAACGGCTTGAAATCGTTTTGATGTGCCTCAACGACTTGTGTAAAATTAGTTAAAAACTTTCAACGTCATATTTTTAAATCTGATTTGAATACCATTTTGAAACGTTGGATGTCGTTTTGATACAATGTCTCGATGTTCTTAAGTCGTTTCAAAACTTGTTTCGAAATAAGGGTTCATAGTGTCGAAACCGTTTTGATACCCGTTTCGAAACACATGTTCACTATTTCAAAAGTGTTTCGAAACGCCTAAGGCCGTTCCGAAACGGTGACTCAAAAATCACTGTTTTGGCTTCAAGAATATAAATTCATAGAATTGAAATATCCAAAACATAAATCTTAAACAATAAGTTCAAAGCTTAATCCCAAACAAAATAAGCAAAGCATAGGTTTATAAAATATAAAGGAAATAAAGATGCAATCTTAGTCCTAATATGAATAGATAATATGAGATGACATGAGAATCCTAAGCCTCGTCGTCGTCACCATCATCATCCATGGAATCATTATCGTCCTTAGCTTGAGAGCGACGAAAATTCATCCATTGGCCATAAAAGGTGGAGAAGGACATGTCCATAGATTGTTGTTGGTTCTCAAGGGATGAGAGTCGATTCTCATTTGCAAGGAGACGATCCTTCACAAATTGCAAGCGAGTATTGATAGCACCAAAACCCCTAAACATGTTAGTGTCCATTGTGTTGAACCGCTCGGTGAGAAAAGTCATGAGAGCTTCATTGTTAGCAACCAGAGCTTGTGGTTGAGGTTCAACTTGAGGTGGAGGTGCTTCCCTATCAATACATTCCCAATGGCCATTTTTGATGTAACGAAATCCGGACTTGCAGAGAGAAGATTCACCAAGTTTTTTCTTGCGGGGTTCCGATGAGTCATAGGTGCAATCAAGATTAAGCTCTCCACAGATATAACTTAAAGCAGTCCCATAAGTGAAAGACTTGAGCGCATCGGTTTCACGGAGCTTGACATTATTCACCATCTCGGCAAACATGATCTTGACAAGATTAGGGCGCTCTCCATGACGAAAACATTCAAGCCAAAAATAATCTACTTGACGAACGTGAGAAAATTTACCTCCAGAGGGGCGAATAAACCACGAGACCATCAAGTGGAGGAACCTATAGTGAGCATCCAAGGCAAGCACGGAACCGGTGTGAGAACCAAAATGAGTCTCATTCTCGATTCCTTCGTTCTTAAGACCAAATGTAGTCTCTAAGAAAGGTATGTCAATGACAATCTTCTTTCCCAAGATAAGAGACTTAATGCGAACAACTTCAGAGTTGTCTTCATTGTTGAAGAGTTGGGCATTCGAGTAGAAGATAAGAACCATGTGCTTGTAGCAAATATTCGGGATAATCAAGAAACCGAAGAAGCTCCATTCTTGTAAACGGTGGAGATAACGAAAGGGAAAGCGCTCGGAGTCAAGAAACGACATGTCAACAACACGCTCACGACGAATGCCAAACTCCTTGACATATTGGAAACGCTCCCTCATCGCGGGAGTTTTGAGACTCTTGAGAAAAAGTTAAGTAAGGTTGGGACGAAGAGCGGCTTGATTTGAAGCTTCACTCGATTGAGGAGCCTTACGTTTCTTGTTAACATTCTCCATTGAAAAATCCTAAAAACATAAAGCAAGCAATTTAAAACAAATTTGAAGTGTATGCATGAAATTCCTTAATTCAATCCAATGGAAAATCCCACATAGGTTTAAAAAAAATTTAAGAACAAAGATACAAAACAAAATTTTTTTTAAAAGAAAAACAATTTAAAAAATGAAAAAAAGACGAATAAAAAACAATATATTCGAATAAAAAATTTGAATATTTTGAAATTTTTTTACTAGATTTGAAAAACCAAAGTATCAAAATATATAATCTATACAAAATTAGAATTTTCTAACCTATGATTCGAATAAAAATCAAAGGACAAAGAAAAAGATGAAAATATACCTTAGATTGGGATTTTGGATGAATGGATGGAAAACCTTGCACAAAATTGTTGATGTTTGCTTAGACTTGTGTTTAAGAGTAAAAGCCCTCAAGATTTGGTGAAAAACAATGAGGTTTAGAGGGGTTTTATAGGAAAAAATCGTTTTAGGGTTTTTAGGGTTTGAGAGAATTTTAATTGAAGTAAAACTTTATCATTAAAAGCCCTCTATAAAGCTGTCCGCTAACCCGTTTCGGAACAGGTTTCGATCGTCCCGAAACGTGGGCACTAAGAGTTGACTGACTTTTCAAGTCGAGCTGACCATTTCGATACGGCTTTGACCGTATCGAATCCCACGTTGACTCATATCGAAACACGTTTTGATACACCCCTTGGTAGTAGCTAAAACGTTTCGAAACCCTTTAAAGGTGTTTCGAAACACCCTTCTCTCAGATGGATTTTTAAGGCATCCGTATTGAAACAGTTGGACCCGTTTCGATACACCTGGGCCTGGAAGTGCAGGTGAGGCTCTAAAAGTGCAGAAAAATGGATTTTATAAGTCCTAATTTGCATGAATGACATGAATGAGCAGGAATAACATGTGCAAACATAAACATACTCCCCCTAGCTATAAGCATGAATATTTTTCAAGAGCTACAACACACAAACATGCAATTTCACAAGATCAAGCAATTTTAAGCACAAAAGAGGTCCTAAAAGGTCAAGATAGGCTAGTTAGATCTAACTCTCTCCTAAGGGACCAAAAACGCTCTTTATCTAAGGGTTTTGTAAAGATATCCGCTAACTGATTTAAGGTGTCAACATACTCTATAACAACATCTTCTTTAAGGACATGATGTCTAATGAAATGATGCCTTATTTCTATATGTTTGGTTCTAGAGTGTTGGATGGGATTTTTTGTCAAACATATGGCACTAGTGTTATCACACTTAAGGGGTATGGTTTCAACTTTAATACCATAATCTAAGAGTTGTTGCTTCATCCAAAGGACTTGAGCACAACAACTCCCTAAGGATATGTACTCGGCTTCGGTGGTAGATAAGGCTACACTATTTTGTTTCTTAGAGAACCAAGATATGAGCATACTACCTAGGAATTGACAAGTTCCCGAAGTACTCTTCCTATCGATTTTACACCCCCCATAATCCGCATCCGAATAAGCATGAAGGTTGAAGGTGGAGTCTCTAGGGTACCAAAGACCTAAACAAGGAGTATCTCTAAGGTACCTAAAGATTCTCTTAACGGCTATAAGGTGAGACTCTCTAGGACTAGCTTGAAACCTAGCACACAAGCAAACACTAAACAAGATATCCGGTCTACTTGCGGTAAGGTAAAGCAATGATCCAATCATAGAACAGTAAAGCTTAGAGTCAACACACTTACCTCCTTCATCCTTGTCAAGCTTTGTAGATGAGCTCATAGGTGTGGCTTGAGGCTTTGCATTCTCCAAGCCAAACTTCTTGAGCATATCCTTGATGTATTTTGCTTGATTGATGAAGGTGTCATCCTTCCTTTTCTTGATTTGGAGTCCCAAAAAGAATGAGAGCTCCCCCATCATGCTCATCTCGAATTCACCTTGCATTAGCTTAGCAAACTCTTTGCAATGACATTTGTTAGTAGAACCAAAAATAATATCATCAACATAAATTTGTACTACTAAGATGTCATTTTTATACCTTTTTATGAAAAGTGTAGTGTCCACCTTACCTTTTTAAAACCTTTTTCAATTAAAAAGTTTGAAAGTCTTTCATACCAAGCTCTAGGAGCTTGTTTTAAACCATAAAGGGCTTTAGTAAGTTTGAAAACATGATTTGGAAATTTTGAGTCTTCAAAACCCGGTGGTTGTTCCACATACACTTCCTCATTTATAAAACCATTTAAAAATGCGCTTTTAACATCCATTTGAAAAAGCTTGAAATCATGATAACATGCATATGCAAGCAACATCCTAATGACTTCCATTCTAGCTACGGGTGCATATGTTTCATCAAAATCTATTCCCTCTTCTTGAGTGTAACCTTGTGCTACTAGTCTAGCTTTATTTATCACAATGTTACCACTCTCATCTAGTTTGTTCCTAAAGACCCATTTAGTTCCTATAGTAGATTGATTACTAGGCCTATCAACTAATGTCCAAACATTACTTCTCTCAAATTGATTTAACTCTTCTTGCATAGCCATAATCCAAAAATCATCTTTTAATGCTTCTTTTATATTCTTAGGCTCTATGCATGAGATAAATGCAACATGATTCATAAGTTGAAGAGAAGATCTAGTTGTTACCCCCTTGGATAGATCACCCAAGATTTCACCATCTTTGACATAGTTGAACTCCCTTGGGTAGCTCACTTCCTTTTCTTCAAGAGCCAAGTCCTTCAAGGCTTCAAGAGGTGGATCTTGTGAATCCTCTTCTTTTATTGGAATCTCATCCTCCTTTGAAGTTTTTCCTCCATCAAAGGCATTAATGATTTCTACATCATCATCATCATCACAATAATCCTTCCTGAAGGAGGTTATCATCAATACAACATGTATAGATTCTTCTACTGCTAAAGTTCTCTTGTTAAATACACGATAGGCTTTAGAGGTTAAAGAATATCCTATGAAAATAGCTTCTTCACTTTTTGCATCAAATTTACCTAAGTTGTCTTTTCCATTATTTAAAACAAAACACTTGCAACCAAATGGATGAAAATAGCTAATGTTAGGCTTTTTAGATTTTAAAATCTCATATGGTGTTTTCTTTAAAATTGGCCTAATCATTACTCGGTTTACAATGTAGCAAGCGGTGTTTGTGGCTTCCGCCCAAAAACATTTAGGTAAATTGTTTTCACAAAGCATTGTTCTAGCCATTTCTTGTAAAGTTCTATTTTTCCTCTCAACTACCCCATTTTGTTGAGGAGTTCGAGGAGCCGAAAAATTGTGGCTAATACCATTTTCATTTAAAAACTCTTCAAATCCTAAATTTTGAAATTCGGTTCCATGATCACTTCTAATATGAGAAATTCTAAGTTTAAGATCATGTTGGGTTAGTTTTGAAAATGTGATGAATTTTTCTAAAGCCTCATCTTTAGTACTTAAAAATAGAACTCAAGTAAATCTAGAAAAATCATCAACAAGAACAAATGCATAAGATTTACCACCCAAGCTCATAGTCCTAACTGACCCAAATAAATCCATATGGATAAGTTGTAAACACCTACTTGTAGAAACATCATTAATGGATTTAAAGGATAACTTATGTTGTTTACCCTTAGAGCATGCATCACAAATTTTATCGTTTGAGAACTTAATCTTGGGTAAACCTCTAACTAGATCAAGGGAAACTAATTTTTCTAAAACACTAATGCTAGCATGTCCTAGTTTCCTATGCCATAGACATGCATCATTTTCATTTTGAGCTACTAAACATGCATGGGATGTATGTATTTCATCTAGATGCACAATGTAAATGTTACCGATGCGTTGACCTATGAGCATAATATTATTAGATTTAATGTCAACAATTTTGCACCCATTTTTGTCAAAGAATACATTAAATCCTTTATCACATAATTGGCTTATGCTCAACAAATTATGTTTAAGACCATCGACATACAAGACATTTTCAATAAGAATGGTAGAGTGATTACCTATGGAGCCAATACCTTTAATGTGGCCTTTGGAGTTGTCACCAAATGTAACCACTCCTCCACTTTTTGGCTTTAAATCCATGAATCTACTCTTGTCTCCGGTCATATGCTTCGAGCATCCACTATCAAGGTACCTTGAGTTTTGACTTTGTGCTTTGGCCTTGTAGCAATGCTCCCCTATAAACAAAGATATTAAACTTTTGTTTTTGGTACCCAAATCATTTTGGGTCCACGAGTGTTAGCTTCCAATAGCTTGGTTCCCTTAGGAATCCAAGGTGACATAGCAACAATATTATTAGATTTTACAAGTTCCTTAGGAACCCATACACTTCTAATCCTTTTTGTTCTATTATGTCTAGGGAAGCTACTTTGTTTGTAGTTATTAGTCTTTCTCCTAGGTTTGTTTGTTTTAGAAGATTCACCTTTTTCATGCTTCACACTACCAACATATTTAAAAGACTCTTTGAGCTTGTTAAGCTCACCTAACACCTTTTGGTGTTCACTATTGCATTGAGAAAGAAGATTATTTAGGTCAATATTTTCATCTTGGAAGAATTTAAGTTCATCTTTCAAACATAAAATCTTTTTCTCAAATTTCAAGTTAGCTTGAGAAAGTGAGTCATTTTTATCATTTAATTCCGAAATAATTTTCTTATTCCTAATGATCGACTCCTTGAATTTCTCAACTAACTCATCATAAACCTCTTACAACTCATCATATGCATCATTTAATTCATCATATGTAAAATCAAAAGATGATGAGTTAGAGGTTACCATGGAGGAATCCTCCTCAAGTGCCATGAGGCAAAGATTGGCCACTTCTTGTTCGTCATCCTCGAATGACTCCTCATCACTCCAAGTAGCAAGCTTGGCTTTGAGCTTCTTCTTCTTCTCAAAGCACTTCTTCTTGAGTTGAGGGCACTCCGAACGAATGTGGGCGGGTTTATTGCACTCGAAGCAAATGATTTGGTCCCTCCATTCTTCTTTGCTTTAACCTTTGAAGTTCCGTCTTTCTTTGAATTTTTCTTCCACGGTTGGACCTCATGAATCGGGAGAACTTTTTGGCTATCATAGCCAATTCTTCAAGGTCATCCTCCTCACTAGAAGAGCTCTCCTCAAGTAATGAAGCTTTGAGAGCTATTCCCATTTTCTTCTTCTTTTCCACCTATAGCTTCTCTACTCTTTTCTCTTCCTTCTTCTTTTCTTCTTCTCTTCCTTGCTTCATAATATCACGAGTAAGGAGAGAACCCACTAGCTCATCAAGTTTTAGAGTCTTCAAGTTTTTGGCCTCGATGATGGTGGTTCTCTTCCCATCCCAAGATTCGGGAATGAGTAGAGTAGCTTCCGGACAAGCTTGTCTTCTGGAATAGTCTCTCCAAATCCTTTAAGCTCGTTAACTATGGTTGAGAAGCGATCAAACATCTTGGACACCGTTTCATCGGACTCCATCTTGAAATTCTCATAGCTAAGATTGAGAATTCCAATCTTGGTTTCCTTCACATCATTGGTTCCTTCATAGGTGGTCTCAAGAGTATCCCACACTTCATTGGCACTCTCAATGGAGGAGACTTTGGAGTAGATGTCCGGACTGAAAGAACAAAAAAGCATGTGAAGAGCTTTGTCACTTATTTTGATCTTCTCCCTCTCTTCTTCACTCATCTCCATCTTTTTCTTTAGAACCATCCTTCATTATCTTGCTTCAATGGAATGTAGGGACCATCTTCAATGACATCCCAAACCAAGTAATCATTAGACTTGATGAAGAGGCGCATCCGATTCTTCCAAAACGGATAGTTGTCGCCATTGAAGAAAGGCGGTTTTGTAGTGGATTGAGACTCATACATGCTAGATCCGGAGGTAGATGCCATATCTTGATTTTTAGATGATCACACTCTTCCTAGGAACTCCTCTTGTGGTTGTGAATCCTTCAAAGAGGTAGGCTCTGATACCAATTGTTGAGTGGATCGAATGATCGAAATAAACCAAGAGGGGGTGAATTGGGTTTTTAAAGTTTTTGGAAGTGGAATTGACAAATAAAAATGATAGCCAAGGAATTTTAGAGTGGTTCAAGTTCCAATCGAACTCTACATCCACTACCTTAGCTTCACTAAGGATTTTCAACAATTCCATTAATTGCTCTTCCTCTTTTCTAGGCTAAGGAGGTAACCGTTACAATTTCAGTCAAATTTTCTACTCAAAATTTGACTCAATCCTCACACAATAGAAACAAAGTAGTTGTTGGCTAAAACAAGTATCTCTCAATACACAATGTAGCCGAATTACATGCACTCAACCCAATTGAAATGATAAGAATGAAAAATACAATTGGGGTTACAAGATAATAATGAGATTTAGGCACAAATGCTTGGATTTGATGTTTGGATGTTTGCTTTTGGATCAATAGTTGTTGCTGAAGCTTTTAGAGGTCCCTTTTATAACTTCTCATTGAATTCTAGCCGTTGTGGTTGTTGCATTCATCAATAGAGCTGTTGGGATGTTATCTTTCCTCCATAAATGCAGTCTGCAACAAACCGTTTCGAAACGCCCGACCCTGTTTCGAAACAGACCAAAATAGAAATAGTCGTTGTGGTGCATTAAAGAGCCCGTATCGAAATAGTTATGCTTGTTTTGATACGCTAAGAGTCGTTTCGAAACCCGTTTCGAAACATTTTTGCCACTGTCAAGGCCTATATCGAAACGACTTGAAATCGTTTCGATACGCCTTAACGACTTGTGTAAAATCAGTTAAAAACTTTCAACGGTCATATTTTTAAATCTGATTTGAATACCGTTTCGAAACGTTGGATGTCGTTTCGATACGGTGTCTCGATTTTCTTAAGCCGTTTCGAAACCCGTTTCGAAACAAGGGTTCATAGTGTCGAAACCGTTTCGATACCCATTTCGAAACATATGTTCACAGTTTCAAAAGTGTTTCAAAACGCCTGAGGCCGTTCCGAAACGGTGACTCGAAAATCACTGTTTTGGCTTCAAGAACACTTAGAAAAGTTTTGATAAAATCAATTTTTAACTTCGGCATTTTCTTTTAAACATATTAAGAGGTTTAAGGACTTAAAAATTCGTTTTCACATTTTCAATTTAGTCCTTAAATTATTTAGTTATATAAAAATCAAATTATCGGTTTCACACCTTGATTGCAATAAAGACAAGGATTTCTGTAACACCTCAATTTTGGGCCTAGAAGTTAGCCGGTTTGTTTAGACGGTTTGGGAGACTGGGTTAGGCAGCCAGGAGAAATAAAATCTGGAAAATATTCTAAAATATTAGAATAATATTTTAAAGGTTTTGATGAACTCAATTTAGTAAAATTAAATTGGGTTAATTGATTTTTTAAAAGTGGTGACTAAATTGTGAAATTTAGAAAGTTGTATTGGTGACTAAATTGAAAACGATTCAAAACTTAGAATCTTTAGGAAGTTATTAAACCAAAGTGTTTTATCAGCTTTTCCCTTAATTTTAATTATTTAATAATGATTTTAAAAAGGTTTTTATTAAAAGATTTCCTAAAAAGTCAAATTATTTTCTTACGTAACTTCTCTTTTTTTCATATCTTTCTCTCTACTTTTCCACTTACCAAACTAAATTTATTTCACAAATATGAGGAGGAATCAATTGATTTGATTTCCTTTTGGATTTCCCAAAGTGATCTTTGATTTTCTACAACAAATCTCATTGGATTTCTTGGAGCTTTCAAACCAATCAAGGAAAAAACTTCTTCTTAGAGGTGATCTTCTTAATTCTTCTCTAATCAAAGGTTCTTTATTGAAATTCCTATGTTCTTGACTCTTTTGTTTTGGTTTCTAACTTGATTTGATTACTAAATGTTGATATCTTGTTTTAATTGAGCTTTAATGGTGGTTTAATGATGTTTAATAATGTTGATAAATGAGTTTTATCAACGGAATCCCGAAACTAGGTGATTTGCTATATTTTTAGGTTAGAAAAAGTGGAGTTTTGGGCTGTTTTGCAGTTAATTGAATGTTGGAGAAATAAGGTTGTTTGGAGGATGATTTTAGATGTAAAATGATGATGATTAGATGTTTAATTCACTGGGTACAGGC
The DNA here is from genome assembly GCA_958450335.1 of Hibiscus tridactylites. Lineage (NCBI taxonomy): Eukaryota > Viridiplantae > Streptophyta > Magnoliopsida > Malvales > Malvaceae > Hibiscus > Hibiscus tridactylites. The sequence goes on along the minus strand of OY288267.1, from coordinate 55,699,664 downwards.
CGATAGATGTTTAGATGAATTTTGGCGATGTTTTCGGTTGTTATAAAGGGGCGATTGTTGGTTTATTGATAGAAGAAGTTGAAGTGTTGTGTTGCTGGGATTTTTGATGCCTAAAAGTGCTTATTCCTTTGTTTTAATGTGGGGAAAATAGGGTAATTGGATCCGACATCGTTAGAAGAAGATTCGATAGCATTGAATGCTTGAGAACGCTTTGGCAAAGCAAGCAAAGTATTGTTGGTGAGTGGAAATGGTTTTAAAAGCTTTTCAATGGATTGAAAACACTTTTTGAAGTTTAGATTGAGCTTGAAACGCTAATCTAAGCTCATAAGTAAGTATGGAAGATTTCACTCTCGGATTTCGGTTTCCATTGGTTTATAAAATTCATGCTCATGTTTTGAAGATATATTTGTTTTACCCACTGCTATATGCATGTTTTGGAAGTGATAAATGTTGCATACATTTATATTTTGATAATACACGTGTTTAGAAAATGGTATGCAACATGATTGAGAAAAATGCTTAAATACATGGTTTAATGTATTTGAGATACTTTGATAGAAATTGGTTTGAATGACGCATATGAAAAACAATGAGATTGTTGGGTTACGTCGGCACGCCCCGTGGCGCAACGGAAAAATTAATCCGACGTAATCCTGCCAGGATCCATGTACAGGAAACGAATCCGGGGTGAAAAGATGAAGAGTTACCTTTTAAAACTATGGAAACTGGAAAACCGACGGTATGTCGAAATAACCACGTCAAGTAAAACCGGAATCGTCACAGGTTCGCAACGACCTCTACGGAGTCCACCCGAACAAAAACGAACAAAGTTTCCGCCTCCCTAACACTTAGGGATAAATTTCGACAGGTTTGAACACCTTCCATGAAGAAGTCGAAATCCCTCCACGAATTCCTGAGGGAGTCTGAAATCGACCAGGAGTTCAACCGGGACTTGCAATCGAGCAAGGGAACCTTCAGGGATTTGCCAGGGGGCAAGTAAAACACCAGAAAAATATTGAACAGCTTCTCATAGAGCTTTCTGGGATATGTCGAATTCTAGTGGGGAATCCCTAGGGGTGTTGTCGAAATCTTCAAGAGGAGGAAAAGGGATGATTTGGTTGCTAGCCCTTGTCCCTTTAAATAGTATTCAGAGACTTAATTCTAGTTGAATACCTTAAATCCAAGTTCAACCAAAATTCATAGAATCTAATTCTACTTGAAATTGGTTTATATTAAATATACATTATATTTAATAATATTAAATGAAATATATATATATATATATATATATTTAATTATGTAGAATCTTATTCTACATAAAACATGGATTTAAATATACATTATATTTAATCCAAATATATATATTTTTATTATATAGAACCTCATTCTATCTTTACTAGGATTTAAATATATTTAAATATATATTTTTAATTATGTATAATCTAATTTTACATAAACCTGGAATTAAATATACATTATATAAATTCCAAATATATATTTAAATATTTTAAAATCTTATTCTATAATATTTAATTCTCTAAATATTTTTTTCATACTCTAAATAATATCTGATAAATACAATATTTATCTAATATTATTCCCATTTAAGGGAGTTGCCGATATCCCCTATCCCATTGGGGTTTTTCGGCGACCTCCCTAAAATATGGAGTATGATTTCCAATTTTTGTTCGTTTCATTCAAAAGGTGTGACCCTTGTAGGTTCATGCAACGTTAGCAGCAAAATTAGAACTGTTCTAATTTTACAAACAATGAGTGGCATCTAGCTATACATCATTGCTACCTAAGTTGCATTAAGTCATGGTTTGACTTTCCTAATTCCTGAATGAACTTCCTTTATGTATTTCATCCTTTTGTCCTTTATATCTTAGATGAACACAAGTCATGGGTTAGTCACACTTGCGTTGTCCATCTAGTGTTTCTTGATGTCTTGAGTAGATTATTATAAACGAATCTCTATGATATCTCATATCATAATACTCGAGCATGGCCATGTATTTTCTAATCTCACTCAATCAAGTGGCCGAAGATATTTCTCCCATTATGTAGGAGGGACAAATCCTTTCTTGATCAACCATATTTCACTACATAGGTCATCACGTATCCAATCATCAGTTTTTATAATGTAGTCAATTATGACACACGTTTGACTATGTCAAAATACATAAATCTTTATGTTGAAATCATGTTGATCTCAAGTCTGAGGATCGTACATATGATTATCATGAGCAATGTTGTGACTATCACATAATTACCCAAGAAACATGCTCATAGCGGGTCAATCCAGTATGTTGTTCTCTAACAAATACTTATGTGTTGATTTTGACATCTCTATGTCAATAACAACACTTGTTATCAATCAATCACATATTAGTCTTTATATATTATCACTGTTCATACCCGTAATAATAATGGACTAAGGATTCTATTTAACAATAATCGTATTATTGTATGGACATTATTATCCAATGGTTAGTTTGATGCACAGAAACATACCAAATGATAATAACGGCAATACCATTACTTGATAAATCTAGTAAAATAGTATGTTTATTCAATCATCATATGATTGGTCTTTGTGCATACTCCAACAATCTACCTCTAGCACTAAGACCAATTATTCTTGTATCTAATACGATATGGCTTAGTGTAACCGACATGCTTATGTTGTGTCAAAAGCTTTGTCAGGGAGTTGACAAAGTTATCAACTTTGTGCGTATGTTGCATACTTTCACATCTCCAAGATGTAAGCACTTTAGAATATGTTTGGATTTATTGATGAGATCTGGGTTTTATTTGCTTACGCAAAGGTTCCATCATAACAGAGTTATGTAGCATCTAATATGCTGGGAACAACCCTTAGTTTAGAAGTGAACCCTTTAGATCCAAACATCCTTCTTTATTTCTATGTCGACTGTAATACATACAGCCTATGTTGTAGAGTTAGATACTGTCTCATGTTGCTAACTCGCAGTATCTTTTATTAATGCAAAACAGATTGCGATCTTTAGTTCCTTTTGATGAGTATGTCATCTACATACAATACTTAGGAAAGTAACAATGCTCTCACTAGCTCTTTTGAAAACAAGGCTCCCCTTTGTTTCTAGATAAACCAAACCTTTTTATTGTATCTTCTGAAACAAATATCCCAACTTCGAGAAGCTTGACTTAGTCTACGGATAGACCTTTGTAGCTTACATACCTTCCAAGCGTTTACTGGAGTGACAAAGCCTTCTGGATGTGTCATGTACACATCTGTTTGAAGTTTTCCCTTAGGAAAGTGGTTTTGACATTCCTTTATCTGATTTCATAATCATCGTATGTAACTACTTGCAAGTGAGATTAAGATGGATTAAACATAGCTACAAGGAAGATGCTTTATCATAGTCTATACTATGAAGTTTGTCAAAAACTTTTAGCGACGAATCATCCTTTGTATGTTTTATCATCCATGTCGGTTTTTCCTTTTTGAAAAACTCACCCATACGTCTTAGGTTTTACCCTTTTAGGTAACCAAAGTCTATACTTGATTTTAGACATGGATTTCATCTCATATCTCATGGCTCTTAGCCATTTCTCGAATTTTGGGCTCACCATTGCTTTCTGATAAGACCTAGTCTTTTTCTTGATCCGAAAAGAAGAGTGTTTCCATGTACGGATAGTGAGAAATCCATATTTCACAAGTATATGGTATTCTCTTAAGGATCAACACAATTGTTGTGTTTTGTTCCAATGTTCCTTGATCATTTGTGGAACATTCTCAATCTTTGGTTCATAAATTTGTTGTCTAAAATTTCTTCACATTCCAAATTCCATTTTTTCCTTTTGTGAGAGGTAATATCTTTCGAGAGAAACTCTTGTTTGAGCAACAAACATTTTGTTCTCGTTGAAAAATGAAATCCCTTAGTGATAAGTATTCTCTTTCGAGATAAACTATCGTTTGAGCAACAAATATTTTGTTCTCGTTAAAATTGAAGAAATAATATCCCTTTGTGAGAATTAATCTCTATCAAGATAAACTCTCGTTTGAGAAACAAACGATTTGTTCTCGTTAGGATAAACAACAAATGGAGTTTTTAAGGTTCGAACTTTGTAAACATTTTAACATGTAAGTAACCTTAAAACTTCAAAGGTATTCTAGAACAATTCTTAGTCCATATCTTATATGACATTTCGAACCAAGTTTAAAAAAACGATTAAGTATGAGAGTTGTTTTCTAGTGTGTAAAGAAGTCGAAAATGACTTGTTCTGAATCAAAACATGTCTAACATATTCGATTCTCTTTCAAAGACTTTTCGTTCCACTTGTGGGATTTAATTATGGGAAAATCCCATATTCTTTGAAAGTTCATCAAACTTTAAGTATTCTTGAATTTGGTCTCATCAAATTACCTTAATACTTTTACGAGTTTGAGATTAGTCATTTGTTTTATATATCTTATAAATATTATTGATTTGATTAGTTTAAAGATCATTGATTCGTTGTTCCATAAGAGATTAAAAGAATAACATTTATTTAAATAATCTCAAAATTAAAATATCTTGTCCTTACAAGATAACTAAAACTTAGGCACAAAATAATAATCTTAAAAACTAAAACAAATCTATTTAAGCAAAAACACATGTCCTAATGGATGATGTAGCAACTCTTGCTTTATTTCCATTCGCAAGTCCATGTCTATTCTGATGCCTTCTCTTTAGAAGTCTCTGAGGTTGATGCCTCACTCGTTTTTGCTTTCTTGACTTCTTGTAGGTGTGTGGGGTAGTTTCTCTTCCAATGTTCGGTCTTGCCGCAATGGAAACATTTTCCATCCTTCTTGATTCCCTTCTTAGGTTTCAATGCCTCCTTTCCATCGGTTTTGGTCTTACCATCGCCTTTAGACTTTGTTGTCGATTTACCTTTCTTCTTGCCCTTGCGGACAATCAGAACAGGTTTAGGTCCGACCTTCTTCAGGTTGATTTCAACAGTTCTCAACATGCCGAGCAACTGTGGTAGCGTTTTGTTAATTTCATTCATATTGAAATTAAGGACGAACTGATTGAAACTATCCGGCAACGATTGCATGATGACATCAGTAGCTAATTCGTCTTTCTGCGGAAAGCCGAGCTTCTCCAACGTTTGGATGTAGCCCATCATTTTGATAACGTGAGCTCCTACGGGAGATCCCTCACTCATCTTGCATTGAAACAGAGCTTTAGAGGTCTCGTACCTCTCTTGACGAGCTTGCCCTTCATAAATCTCCTTGAGATTTTGAATCATATCATAAGCTACAATGTCCTCATGTTGCTTCTAAAGCTCAGGGGTCATGGAGGCAAGCATAAGACAATCGACATCAAGCATATTGTCCATGTGTTTCTTAAACTTGTCTTTGTCAGCTCTGGAAGCAGTGGCAACCGGTTCATCAGGAACATGTTCTTCAATCACATATTCCTTCTTTTCCTGTTTGAGAACAATTCTCAAATTGTGGAACCAGTAAAGGAAGTTTATGCCATTGAACTTATCCTTCTCAAGGATAGATCGCAGAGATAGAGTATTATTTGCCATTAATTCAACAACAAAGAAAATATGCTACATAAGTTTTACTAAATTTTAAAATTTATAGATAGGTCTTTACTATAAATTTACTCCCACTATTTTCTTCAAAATTAAAAGCCCTCTAGTTTTAATTTCAGAAAAACATTTCGATAGTTTTTCTAGTGAGTGAGGATTCGTATTTCACCATTCCTAAATCAGCTTTGGCCAGTCTTTTAGGAAATGGTTATTTAGGTAAGTAACACCTTACTAATTACATCTCATGTAATTCCTCATCTTTTGGCGAACAACTCTTGTTCTTTAAATCATCTTATGATTAACCAAAACTTTTAACCACTAGGTTTTCTAATCCTATTAGAACAACCTAACTAAGTCAATACCAATATCTCAACCGACGAATATCACTAGCTTATTCTTCGCGTTTAACTAAGATAGATAAATGTGACATTGCTTTGGCAAAGCTCGCACTATATCGATCGAAGCTTTAACGAGGGTAAATATTGGATGGTTAAAACAGACTTAGAATTATAGTGAGGGATTTACTTAATTATCTCATCATTTTAACATTGATCCTATCAATAGAACTATGTTTAATCATGCTTATAAAACATCCATTGTATCACATACAAGGTAAATATAAGCGGTAAATAAATATGCATTGATTATAGCCCTTCTTAACCTAAGGCAACCCATCCCAAGACAATGGGAGGACCATTCTACTGAAGATAGAATCTGCTTCTGAAACGCCTGGTCCACCAGGGAAGGCCCACCACGCTGCTATGTTGGTCCTTGCTTTATCTCCATGAGTATTTACAATTTTCAGAAACTCTCGTTACATGCGAGGGAGTGAGATGAGAAGAGAAGTGCAATAGAAGATAGAGAAATGCACGACACTCAAGCCGTATTTATAAAAACCAAAACTATAAAGGCTATGGGCTATAACCATGCAAAACAAACACCGTGCAATCAAACATGCATTTCAAACATCGTGCGAACAAAGTAACAACGTGTTTACAGAGTTTTAAACTGATTATCCCTATGTTGCGGTTAGTGGGCCTGTAACGCCCCGGTTTTGGGCTCAGAAGTCTTGGGCGTTGACCGGTTCGGTCAAAGTGCTGATCGATTATATAAGAGTGAATTTAGGAAAGCCTAGTTCGGGTTGCATTAAAAATATGGAAAAATGTTCTAAAATCATCTTTTAATATGTAAAAGTGAACTGTGAAATCAATTTTGAAAAATGAGGTTCGGAAGGTTGACATTTTGGCTAGTGACCAAAATGTAATTTTTGAAAGTTGCGTGACTGTTTTATAAAGGATTGAAACTTTGAATCTTTAAGGAGCTATTATTCCAAAAGGAGTTTCTCCAGATTTTTCTAAGATATTTTAAGGCTTTATTCTAATTTTAAAACATAAAGAAAGAGGAGGGAAAGTCATTTTGGCTATTTGCAACTAACTTTTCATTTTCTCTCAATTTTCATTTTCTCTCAACCCAAACACTTTCTCTCCAGAGATTTAAATCTGATTTTGTCACTCAAATCTTCCTTTTCAATTCTCTTTGGATTCCTAATCATCTCTACAACAAAACCTCACCATTTGCAAGTTGTTTCATCAAGCTTTTTGGTTCTAAAAAGGAGAAATTCAAGTTTGGAGGTAAGAACGTCCTTCTCCTCTAAACTATCAGTTCTTTACTGAAATTCCTAAGTTCTCAATCCTTGATTTGTGATTTGTTAAAGGCTTTTCAATTGAAATCTTGATTTTAGCTTAAAATGCAAGATTTGCTTGATTTTGGTGGAATTTTCGTGTGATCTGTTTGGGCAGTGTTTTGAGGTGTCAAATTGATGTTAAATGAATGCTAAATTGATTAGAAGTTGAGGTTTAATTAATGCAATCCCGGATAGGTTGAATTTCCTAAGTTTGGCTTGAGTTTTTGGTTGTTTTTTGGAGTGTTTTTGGTGATCTGTTATACCTGGACGTATAAGGACGTGTTTGAGATCATTTTGGATGTTAAGTGATGTTTAAAAATGGTTAGAAGTGATGGATCTTGGCTGGGTTAAGTTTTGGAAGTGTTTGGAGGTGATTTCGGTTGTGTTTGGTAGCCGAAATGTTGGATTTGTGTTGAGCAGCGAGTTTGATTGTGTTGCTGGTGTTTTTAATGCATAATGATGCATTAATCCTCTGTTATTGTGTGCTTGAAACAGGGGAGATTGATCCGTGAGCCTTGGAGGTGTTGCGGAAGGTTTCGGATGCTTGGAAGGCTTGTTGGTTAGCCTTGTTTTGTGTATCGGTGAGTGAAGTTGGTTTTTCAGCTTTTAAACCAAGGTTTGAAGGTTTTGGGAGCTTAGTATAAGTCTAAACAACTTTGCTAAGCTCAAGAGTAAGTAAATGGATTTCTTTCTTGGTTTGTGTTATGAAATGGCTTTTAAAGCAATTGTGGTTGATGATTGAAATGCATGTGTTTTGCATGATTTAAATTCTGTTTTGAAAGCATATTTTGGCATGGTCTAATGCTGCTTTTGGAAGCCATATGTGAAGGATGCTCAAGGTAAGAGATCCTTGGTTTTATACATTGTAAATGTGGTTTTGATGCATGGTGTTGCATGATGTTTTATGGATTGTGTAATGCTTTAAAACAGTGAATTGATGATGGTAAATGATGGTTTTTGCATTATGGTTATGCATGTGAATCATTGGACTAATGTGGTAAGGTGGTTATATTGGCAAGTGATGTAAGTGGTTCTTGGTTCTTTGATCGGATATAGTTAGCCGGCTATAGGATTGGGTGCACCGTGAATAAAGTCTCCTTGGAGGTGGAGTGGTTAAGAGTGAACCGGTAAACTCCCTTCAAGTATCCTAACGAGATGGTTAAGGTCATAATGGAGGTGGAATGCCCATTCGAGGACCTTGGTTAAGCAAAGGTTATATGGTGGTTAAAAGTCCATATATGGGAACCTTGTGCTTGTTAAGATCACAATGGTGGTGTAAAGTCCATGTGTGGATCTTGTATAGGGTGTCCCGGATCTCGTTAGCGATGTTATACAACTACCAATCGGTGATGCAAAGGTTGTATGGTGTTTGAAAGTCCATACATGGGAACCTTGTGCATGTCAAGGTTGTATGGTGTTTAAAAGTCCATACATGGGAACCTTGGGAAAAGTTGAGGTTGTATGGTGTTTAAAAGTCCATACATGGGAACCTCGGGAAAAGCTAAGGTTGTATGGTGTTTAAAAGTCCATACATGGGAACCTTAGGATGGTGAGGTCAAATGGTGTTTAAAAGTCCATTTGGAGACCTTGGATTGGTAGTGTGTATGAAGCGTGGGGGACAACGCTTGTGATCTGCGTATCCGATTGGGTGTTGAGTTGAAAAGTGGATGTGTTGATCACTTGGAAGCCAATATAATGTTCTTGATTATAAAGAAGCATGAGATGCTTGAAAAGATGCATGGTTGCATGGAAAGTGTATAAAGCTTGTGAATGCATGTTTACTTGTTAAGTTGAACAAGTGTTGATTATCATTTGGTAAATGATGCATGTGTGCATGGAATCTCTTTAATGCATTGGAGTCTTGTTAAGACTTGTTTTAAAAGGCATGTAATGATGATGTTGTGGTTCATATGTTGCCTTGGTTTAATGCATGTGTTGGATTGTTTGAGTAATGGTTTTAAAGGGGTTTCTTGCTTGAATGGTTTCCAAGTATAAGAAAGGTATGTTGTGAAATGGAAGTGTTTTCCAAGGTTTTGAATTTAGCTTTGCATATGGTGTTTATGCATGGAATGGCTAAATGGATGATTTTGCAAGTTGTACTTTGAAAAGGTTTTCTTAGCTTGCTAAGCTAAGGGTTGGTTTTCATGTATGTGCAATGCATGGTTTTAAGCATGATGTTGAAAAAGGGTTTTCAAACCTTGCTTGGTTATCAAATCGGGCTTGTTTTAAAAGTGATTTTATGACCTGCTGCATTGATGGTGTTTTGGTTTTGAGCACTCCTCACTAAGCATTATGTGCTTACGCTCCTTTTTGTCCATCAATGTAGATTCTTGAAGTTTGGACAGCGAGAAGCAAGGGATTCAAGGAGGACTCCATTTGAGATGTATGTCTCGGTGAATAGCTATAGTTAATAAAGGCAATGGGGGTAGAATCTCTTGGGATGAGGTTTATGTGTTCGAATATGTTCGGACAAGGATGGTTATATGTTGTTGATGTTGTTGGAACATGTATTTGGCTAATATGAGATTGATTTGGAAGTTTATGCTTGAATGGTTTGCTTGTGTAGGAAGCATGGCTATAGATTTGGGGCTTTTCATATGTGTTGTTATTATGTTGAATTGTTGATGCAAGTTTGTCTCATATATGTTGAATTGCATGTTGGTAAAGTTTGGTGGCAATTGGAGCATGATTGGATGTTTAATTGCATGTTTAATTGCATGTTTAAGTATGCATTTTGGGGCAATCTGTGCAGGGTGTTTCGGAACAGTGCCTGCCGTTTCGGAACGGGTGCCTTAAACAAGCCCAGGCGTCCGAAACGGGAGAGACCGTTCCGAAACGGTTTGGCTACTGCCAGCCCGTGTTTCGTTACGCGTTGCGGAACGGCCCCGTGTTTCGAAACGGGCTCTGCCTGTTTCGGAACGGGTGACCGTTGGGGGCTGACATTGGCAGTTAAATGTTTTGAATTGTTTGCGTTTTGGTCCTGAATCTTGTTTGTGCAATTGTATGAGTTTGGGATGTCCGTTTGAGCTGAAATTTGGCAGAGAAGCATGAAACATGATTAATTTTAAGTTGGTAACTTAAAATCTTGTTAAGTCCTTAAAGTTTTCAGAATTTACAATTTGGTCCCTAAAGTTGTAATTTGTTCAATTGGGTCCCTGTTTGATCTCTGATGTTTGTGATCTTTGAGTATGATGTTTGAGTGATCACAATTAGGGTTAATGTGCATCTAGACAAGATTAAAAAGAAAAAAAAGGGTCGTTAATCAAGGTTGACTTTCGGGTTGACTTTGGTTTTCCCCGTGTGACTTTCTTAATTCGGGTCAACCGTCTAGGCCGGGTTAAGGGGGTTACATTTGGTGGTATCAGAGCCAGGTTGCGAATGTTTGGGGAAAACGGTAAGTTGTTGTGATGAGTGTTTGTTGTTTACCTTGTTGTGTGGTTGAAAGTTGGATGGAACACGTGTTTCTGAGCAAGTTGCTGATGTTTTCAAGCATGTTGTATGGTTATGAATATTGGTTGAGCTTATGTGGATTTGTGCTAATATTGTGAGCTGGTGATATGCTTGATGAACATGTAATGAGTATGTTATGTTGCTATATGCTGTTGCAAGTGGATGCTGTTTGGTGTAAGCATGATCGAAGTATGTTGTTTGATATGCTTGATGTTGTGATGTTCATGTTTGTGATGACTGTTATGTCATGTAAAGGGGGGAGGATTCGGGATACCCATTGCCTTATTAATATAGCTATTGTGTTATTTTGGAGTTGGAGTTTGAATCCTTGCTTAAAGCTGGTCTAACTGGTTTGTTTGTTTTGTTGTGAATGTTTGTTGTTGTTAGTAGTATGGCGAAGTCGATGATAGAATGGCAGTTGGGTGAGATGGTTGCTGCCTTAGGGCATGTTGTTAAGGCATGGAATTTACCCTTTTGTAGAGGTGTTTTGTCTCAGTCTTCTGTGCCTGGAGTTGAGGTGGTAAGGCAAGGGAAGGAAGCTGGTTCTGTGGTGAAGAGTTCATCACCTGTTGCTCAGGAGATGTTGGGAACATCTCAGGCTGTAGCGAGAGTAAAGTCAGAGGATGTGCTGGCTGTGGGATGTGTGGGTTTGCCGAAGCAGCGTTTGCTTGATTTGGGTGCGGTGGAGTATCATGGTTCTTCACCGGAGATGTTTGAGGCCTGGTTGGCCAGTGTGATTCTGATTTTGGATCAGGAAGGCTGTGATTATGCTTGTAAGCTGGGAAGTGTTGTTTCTTTGATGTTGGAGGATGCATGTGTCTGGTGGACATCTGTGGCGGTGGCGTCACATATCCATGATATTGACTGGGATTTCTTTGTATCTGCCTTTTATGAAAGGTATCTTGGAGAGAAGTTTCCAAGGGTTAAGCAATGTGAAGGTAGTGCTGTTGTGGAGCAAGTGTTGCTTGAGCAAGGAGTGGAAGCTCAGCCACCGGTATGTGATCGTTGTGAAAGGCGCCATGTTAGAGGTTGTTGGGGCGCGGGTGCTTGTTGGAACTGTGGTTCTAAAGTGCATGTGAAGCGTGATTGTCCTCTTCGGGTGAAGTCAACTTCAGTGATAGCCAAAGGGTCTCTGAAAGGTCGTAGGCACGGCCGAGGCAAGGTTCAGAGGTGGCAGAAAGAGCAGAAGGTTGTGAAGAGTTTGGGAAATGAGAATTGCTGGAAATGTGGGTCTGCTGGACATATGAGACGTGATTGTTTGATGATAGCTCGGAATAGCCAAGGTTCCTTACCGCAAGAGGTTGGTGGTGACCTCAGTGTGTTAGCTGATGCTGCAGGGGTGTGGCTGGAGGATGGTGGTTCTGCGAAGAAGAGAGCTCGTCTGTGGTAGCTTCAGGGTGGTGTTGTGTTTTCAGGTAACCTTGTTAAGTAGTCTTTGCTCTAGTTACCGTGGTTTGGTTTCTGTTGGTTTTCCTTGCGTGGTAAGTTTAGTCTTGTTGCTAGCATGTTTGGGGTAATAGTTGTAGGTTGGGATCATCTTTGGTGTGAAGAAGGTTTTAGTGAGTATCTTGTGGTTAATGGTTGTTGGAACGATGGAGTTAGATAAGTTAGAAGTGTGGTAGGAGGTTGTTTTTAGACGGATTCTGAGGATGTTATTGGAGGGTGTGAACTGGCATTCATGCACAGTTAAAATCATTGTTATATGCTATATTATATATATGTGCTGGTCCATGCATACATGTGGCATGACATTAGAGGTTTTGCATACATGTACATCAGGCATTGATAGGGCATGTTGGTGATCATGCATACAATGTTCACACTCGCTAATAACTGATCGAATCTGTTAGTGTGGTGGTTGGGTTAGGTTGGATGATGGGTTTTTGGAGGTTGTGTTGGTGCTGAGTGGAAGTTAGAAGTAGTGGAGTATATTAAGCTAGTTGCTAGAGATAGTGAGAATGGTGTAGCCTGTGGTAGAAGGATAGTGTCTGTTGCTTAAAGAGTTTAGTGGTTTGGTGGTGGAGAGTACCGGTTGAAGTTAGAATCGGTCAAGTGGTTTGAATGGCTAAGTGGAAGGGGTAGTTCCTTGGTGCTAAGTGATGTTGCAGTTTAGTGGTTGTGTTCCCAAGTGCTGAGGTAGCTTAGCATTTAAGTTGTTGTGGAAGGGTTGTGTTAGTAAGTGTTGGTTCTTAGCAACCTTTGAGGAGTTGAGGAGTTGTTATGTATGTCAGGTTGAGCGATGTTCTGGTAAGACAGGAGTTGTGGTCAAAGCTTGTGGTGGCAATGAAGGGTCGAAGGCCATTGTTGGTTGTTTGGGTTCTTGTGAGAAGTGGTTGGCTAGTTGCGAGTCTGTGAACTTCTTTTGAAGTCAGCTGGTGGTGTGTGATACGGTTGGCGGAGTTGAGTTGGGGTTGTGATGTAAATTTTGGAATCTGGGTGAGTAGTCCTTGTGAGTTGTTATGGTAATGATAGCGGCAGATGTGAAGGAATGTCAGCTTTTGTTGAGGAGTCCGAGTAAACAGTTGATGCTTAAGAATTTTTGCTTGTTGGGAAAATTCTTGGAAGAGGTTTGGGAATTTGCAAGAGTTTTAGAAGCAGAGAAGTTTGCATAGTGGCTGATTTGGTTTGGTTAATGTCACTGTGTAAACGAGTCTTGGGAGTTGTGTGTTGCAGTGATGTGTGCTGTAAAAGCTGAGGTTCTTCAGGTTGATGTTGGGGCTGTGTACAGTCCGGATATGTGAAAGGTTAAGTTGTGGTTATCTTTGAGTGTTCTGAATTTTGTGAACAGTATGTGGTGGTGTTGAGTTTGGTGGAGTTTTGTGTGAAAAGTATTCAGTGGTGGTTGAGGCTTTTGTGTTGCCTTGTGTGTTGATTTGAGAAGGTTGTGTTTCTCTTTTCACCAGTTGAAATTTCGAGGACGAAATTTCCTAAGGGGGGGAGAGTTGTAACGCCCCGGTTTTGGGCTCAGAAGTCTTGGGCGTTGACCGGTTCGGTCAAAGTGCTGATCGAATATATAAGAGTGAATTTAGGAAAGCCTAGTTCGGGTTGCATTAAAAATATGGAAAAATGTTCTAAAATCATCTTTTAATATGTAAAAGTGAACTGTGAAATCAATTTTGAAAAATGAGGTTCGGAAGGTTGACATTTTGGCTAGTGACCAAAATGTAATTTTTGAAAGTTGCGTGACTGTTTTATAAAGGATTGAAACTTTGAATCTTTAAGGAGCTATTATTCCAAAAGGAGTTTCTCCAGATTTTTCTAAGATATTTTAAGGCTTTATTCTGATTTTAAAACATAAAGAAAGAGGAGGGAAAGTCATTTTGGCTATTTGCAACTAACTTTTCATTTTCTCTCAATTTTCATTTTCTCTCATTTTCTCTCAACCCAAACACTTTCTCTCCAGAGATTTACATCTGATTTTGTCACTCAAATCTTCCTTTTCAATTCTCTTTGGATTCCTAATCATCTCTACAACAAAACCTCACCATTTGCAAGTTGTTTCATCAAGCTTTTTGGTTCTAAAAAGGAGAAATTCAAGTTTGGAGGTAAGAACGTCCTTCTCCTCTAAACTATCAGTTCTTTACTGAAATTCCTAAGTTCTCAATCCTTGATTTGTGATTTTTTAAAGGCTTTTCAATTGAAATCTTGATTTTAGCTTAAAATGCAAGATTTGCTTGATTTTGGTGGAATTTTCGTGTGATCTGTTTGGGCAGTGTTTTGAGGTGTCAAATTGATGTTAAATGAATGCTAAATTGATTAGAAGTTGAGGTTTAATTAATGCAATCCCGGATAGGTTGAATTTCCTGAGTTTGGCTTGAGTTTTTGGTTGTTTTTTGGAGTGTTTTTGGTGATCTGTTATACCTGGAGGTATAAGGACATGTTTGAGATCATTTTGGATGTTAAGTGATGTTTAAAAATGGTTAGAAGTGATGGATCTTGGCTGGGTTAAGTTTTGGAAGTGTTTGGAGGTGATTTTGGTTGTGTTTGGTAGCCGAAATGTTGGATTTGTGTTGAGCAGCGAGTTTGATTGTGTTGCTGGTATTTTTAATGCATAATGATGCATTAATCCTCTGTTATTGTGTGCTTGAAACAGGGGAGATTGATCCGTGAGCCTTGGAGGTGTTGCGGAAGGTTTCGGATGCTTGGAAGGCTTGTTGGTTAGCCTTGTTTTGTGTATCGGTGAGTGAAGTTGGGTTTTCAGCTTTTAAACCAAGGTTTGAAGGTTTTGGGAGCTTAGTATAAATCTAAACAACTTTGCTAAGCTCAAGAGTAAGTAAATGGATTTCTTTCTTGGTTTGTGTTATGAAATGGCTTTTAAAGCAATTGTGGTTGATGATTGAAATGCATGTGTTTTGCATGATTTAAATTCTGTTTTGAAAGCATATTTTGGCATGGTCTAATGCTGGTTTTGGAAGCCATATGTGAAGGATGCTCAAGGTAAGAGATCCTTGGTTTTATACATTGTAAATGTGGTTTTGATGCATGGTGTTGCATGATGTTTTATGGCTTGTGTAATGCTTTAAAACAGTGAATTGATGATGGTAAATGATGGTTTTTGCATTATGGTTATGCATGTGAATCATTGGACTAATGTGGTAAGGTGGTTATATTGGCAAGTGATGTAAGTGGTTCTTGGTTCTTTGATCGGATATAGTTAGCCGGCTATAGGATTGGGTGCACCGTGAATAAAGTCGCCTTGGAGGTGGAGTGGTTAAGAGTGAACCGGTAAACTCCCTTCAAGTATCCTAACGAGATGGTTAAGGTCATAATGGAGGTGGAATGCCCATTCGAGGACCTTGGTTAAGCAAAGGTTATATGGTGGTTAAAAGTCCATATATGGGAACCTTGTGCTTGTTAAGATCACAATGGTGGTGTAAAGTCCATGTGTGGATCTTATATAGGGTGTCCCGGATCTCGTTAGTGATGTTATACAACTACCAATCGGTGATGCAAAGGTTGTATGGTGTTTGAAAGTCCATACATGGGAACCTTGCGCATGTCAAGGTTGTATGGTGTTTAAAAGTCCATACATGGGAACCTTGGGAAAAGTTGAGGTTGTATGGTGTTTAAAAGTCCATACATGGGAACCTCGGGAAAAGCTAAGGTTGTATGGTGTTTAAAAGTCCATACATGGGAACCTTAGGATGGTGAGGTCAAATGGTGTTTAAAAGTCCATTTGGAGACCTTGGATTGGTAGTGTGTATGAAGCGTGGGGGACAACGCTTGTGATCCGCGTATCCGATTGGGTGTTGAGTTGAAAAGTGGATGTGTTGATCACTTGGAAGCCAATATAATGTTCTTGATTATAAAGAAGCATGAGATGCTTGAAAAGATGCATGGTTGCATGGAAAGTGTATAAAGCTTGTGAATGCATGTTTACTTGTTAAGTTGAACAAGTGTTGATTATCATTTGGTAAATGATGCATGTGTGCATGAAATCTCTTTAATGCATTGGAGTCTTGTTAAGACTTGTTTTAAAAGGCATGTGATGATGATGTTGTGGTTCATATGTTGCCTTGGTTTAATGCATGTGTTGGATTGTTTGAGTAATGGTTTTAAAGGGGTTTCTTGCTTGAATGGTTTCCAAGTATAAGAAAGGTATGTTGTGAAATGGAAGTGTTTTCCAAGGTTTTGAATTTAGCTTTGCATATGGTGTTTATGCATGGAATGGCTAAATGGATGATTTTGCAAGTTGTACTTTGAAAAGGTTTTCTTAGCTTGCTAAGCTAAGGGTTGGTTTTCATGTATGTGCAATGCATGGTTTTAAGCATGATGTTGAAAAAGGGTTTTCAAACCTTGCTTGGTTATCAAATCGGGCTTGTTTTAAAAGTGATTTTATGACCCGCTGCATTGATGGTGTTTTGGTTTTGAGCACTCCTCAGTAAGCATTATGTGCTTACGCTCCTTTTTGTCCATCAATGCAGATTCTTGAAGTTTGGACAGCGAGAAGCAAGGGATTCAAGGAGGACTCCATTTGAGATGTATGTCTCGGTGAATAGCTATAGTTAATAAAGGCAATGGGGGTAGAATCTCTTGGGATGAGGTTTATGTGTTCGAATATGTTCGGACAAGGATGGTTATATGTTGTTGATGTTGTTGGAACATGTATTTGGCTAATATGAGATTGATTTGGAAGTTTATGCTTGAATGGTTTGCTTGTGTAGGAAGCATGGCTATAGATTTGGGGCTTTTCATATGTGTTGTTATTTTGTTGAATTGTTGATGCAAGTATGTCTCATATATGTTGAATTGCATGTTGGTAAAGTTTGGTGGAAATTGGAGCATGATTGGATGTTTAATTGCATGTTTAAGTATGCATTTTGGGGCAATCTGTGCAGGGTGTTTCGGAACAGTGCCTGCCGTTTCGGAACGGGTGCCTTAAACAAGCCCAGGCGTCCGAAACGGGAGAGACCGTTCCGAAACGGTTTGGCTACTGCCAGCCCGTGTTTCGGTACGCGTTGCGGAACGGCCCCGTGTTTCGAAACGGGCTCTGCCTGTTTCGGAACGGGTGACCGTTGGGGGCTGACATTGGCAGTTAAATGTTTTGAATTGCTTGCGTTTTGGTCCTGAATCTTGTTTGTGCAATTGTATGAGTTTGGGATGTCCGTTTGAGCTGAAATTTGGCAGAGAAGCATGAAACATGATTAATTTTAAGTTGGTAACTTAAAATCTTGTTAAGTCCTTAAAGTTTTCAGAATTTACAATTTGGTCCCTAAAGTTGTAATTTGTTCAATTGGGTCCCTGTTTGATCTCTGATGTTTGTGATCTTTGAGTATGATGTTTGAGTGATCACAATTAGGGTTAATGTGCATCTAGACAAGATTAAAAAGAAAAAAAAGGGTCGTTAATCAAGGTTGACTTTCGGGTTGACTTTGGTTTTCCCCGTGTGACTTTCTTCATTCGGGTCAACCGTCTAGGCCGGGTTAAGGGGGTTACAGGGCCAAAGAAGGATCACGATGTTTCATAAACCATTTGTGTTAACGAACAAATGCACCAGGTAGGTCAACATGAAAGAGAGGTGGCGCACTAGGCACACTTAAGTACCAGGTCTTTGATGATGCCAATCCTAGACATGCAATTTTCATAACGTCTAACCATAACTCTTATGGATTCACCGTGAAAGATAGTTTGATAAATTTTATCAAATTAGAAGCCCTTTCAGAGATTTCATAAATCTATGAAACTACGAACAACTACTTGTTCTCTAGACTAACTATTAGTCTCAACATGTTAACATTTAAAATTAAAGCAACCTAACATAGTGATGATTAACTCTTAATCATTTAGTGATAATCGAAATAAGTCTTTATTAGGTGTGATACGATAAACGATAAATATCTAAATCGAATCAAACAACATGCATCTCATACATAAACATCACCCAAGGATTTAAGTCCGAATTCGTATGATACAAGTGGCTCTGATACCACTGTTAGGTTACGTCGGCACGCACCGTGGCGCAACGGAAAAATTAATCCGACGTAATCCAGCCAAGATCCATGTACAGGAACGAATCCGGGGTGAAAAGATGAAGAGTTACCTTTTAAAACTCTAGAAACTGGAAAACTGACGATTTGTGAGAATAACTACGTCAAGTAAAATCGGAATCGTCACAGGTTCGCAACGACCTCTACAGAGTCCACCCGGACAAAAACGAATAAAGTTTCCGCCTCCCTAAAACTTGGGGATAAATTCCGACAGGTTTGAACACCTTCCATGGACAAGTCGAAATCACTCCAGGGATTCCTGAGGGAGTCTGAAATCGACCAGGAGTTCAACCGAGACTTGCAATCGAGAAAGGGAACCTTCAGGGATTTGCCAGGGGGCAAGTAGAACACCAGAAAAATATCGAACAGCTTCTCAGAGAGCTTTCTGGGAAATGTCGAATTCTAATGGGAAATCCCTAGGGGTGTTGTCGAAATCTTCAAGAGGAGGAAGAAGGATGATTTGGTTGCTAGCCCTTGTCCCTTTAAAAAGTATTCAGAGACTTAATTCTAGTTGAATTCCTTAAATCCAAGTTCAACCAAAATTCATAGAATCTAATTCTACTTGAAATTGGTTTGTATTAAATATACATTATATTTAATAATATTAAATAAAATATATATATATTTAATTATGTAGAATCTTATTCTACATAAAACATGGATTTAAATATACATTATATTTAATCCAAATATATATATTTTTATTATATAGAATCTCAATCTATCTTTACTTGGATTTAAATATATTTAAATATATATTTTTAATTATATAGAATCTAATTCTACATAAACTTGGAATTAAATATACATTATATAAATTTCAAATATATATTTAAATTTATAGAATCTTATTCTATAATATTTAAGTCTCTAACTATTTTTTTCGTACTCTAAATAATATCTGATAAATACAATATTTATCCAATATTATTCCCATTTAAGGGAGTTGCCGATTTCCCCTATCCTGTTGGGGTTTTTCGGCAACCTCCCTAAAATAGGGAGTATGGTTTCCAATTTTTGTTTGTTTCATTCAAAGGGTGTGACCCTTGTAGGTTCATGCAACGTTAGCAGCAAAATTAGAACTGTTCTAATTTTACAAACAATGAGTGGCATCTAGCAACACATCATTGCTACCTAAGTTGCATCTAGCAAAATTAGAACTTTCCTAATTCCTGAATAATCGTCCTTTATGTATTTCATCCTTTTGTCCTTTATATCTTAGATGAACACAAGTCATGGGTTAGTCACACTTGTGTTGTCCATCTAGTGTTTCTTGATGTCTTGAGTAGATTATTATAAACGAATCTCTATGATATCTCATATCATAATATTCGAGCATGGCCATGCATTTTCTAATCTCACTCAATCAAGTGGTCGAAGATATTTCTCCCATTATGTAGGAGGGACAAATCCTTTGTTGATCAATCATATTTCACTACATAGGTCATCACGTATCCAATCATCAGTCTTTATATTGTAGTCAGTTACGACACACGTTTGACTATGTCAAAATACATAAATCTTTATGTTGAAATCATGTTGATCTCAAGTTTGAGGATCATACATATGTTTATTATGAGCAATGTTGTGACTGTCACATAATTACCCAAGAAACATGCTCATAGCGAGTCAATCCAGTATGTTGTTCTCTAACAAATACTTATGTGTTGATTTTGACATCTCTATGTCAATAACAACACTTGTTATCAATCAATCACATATTAGTCTTTATATATTATCACTGTCCATACCCGTAATAATATTCGACTAAGGATTCTATTTAACAATAATCGTATTATTGTATGGACATTATTATCCAATGATTAGTTTGATGCACAGAAACATACCAAATGATAATAACGGCAATGCCATTACTTGATAAATCTAGTAAAATAATTTGTCTATTCAATCATCATATGATTGGTCTTTGGGCATACTCCAACAGAGATAACATGAATTAAAGTGTATATTGGCAAAGTGATGAGACTTGATATTGTCGGATATAATTGGTCGACCAATAGGATGAGAAGTGCACTATAATATATAAAATTCGTACATGAGACAAAATTCACACGTGAGACAAAATTCGTACGTGAGACAAATTCTTCGGTTACACAATAGGGGTAGATTCTATCACCAACAGGAAATGATGGTAGTGTCATCCTGACCGAAGTGAGATTATGGTGAGGGTAGATTTCACCATGAGACTTGATGGGGTAGTACCATCAAGGTATTATATATGAAAATTTATGGATAGGGGTAGTGTTATCCAAGGATGGGGGTAGATTCCATCTGGGTCACTTTTAATGCCAATATATGAGATTACATGTACCATGGTTTATAATGGTTTTGTATAATGAGATTTATACATGAGATTCTATTTTGAGATGTGTTTTATGATGTTCAAGCATGAGAAGCTTGCATTGAGATTTGCTTTGTGATTAAAGCATGAGATTTATGATACATGTGTTTTAAAAGACATTTGACTTTGCTTTGGAAGCAATTTAAAGCATGAAAATTATTTGAGCATGATGAGAAATTATTTATATTTAAGAAATGGTTTTAAAATGCATTGCTATGGTTTTTAATCGAGCGACCCTCACTAAGCATTTATTCTTACGCTCTCTTTTTTCACCGATGCAGAGAAGTGGGTCTCCAAAGGCAGAGATGAGGTAAGAGAAAGAGTTTCAAGAAGTGTATAATTTGCTCAAGCATGATTTCTGTAATTAGACTAATACGTAATAAGGGTAATGGGGGTTAATAATGAATTGGGAGTATGTCTTTTAAATTCCCAGTGTTTTTGTAAGTTTGTGTTCGCTTATAAGACTTGTAAATGGCCTTTAATGTTTGGATTATGCTTGATTTGAGGTTGTTGGGGATTACAAGCTTGTTGGGTAGAAATCATGCCTATAGGTTTTATCTTTGTTGCTGAAATGCTTACACTTTTATATTGAGATGGTTGTTGCTTGATATGTTGATGTATGGTTGCTGAGATATTGTTATTTGAGTCATATGTGATGTTTGGGATTGATCTGAATGCGTTTAGGGAGGTATCACAGCGTTTTAAATGTGCAGATTTTGCGAAACTACAGGAAGGTTTCGAAACCAGGGCAAACGTTTTGAAACCGTGAGGCAAATTTTGAGAATTTTAGGTTACGGAAAAAATGTTTCGAAACCTTTCCCAAAGGTTTCGACACCTTTAGTGTGGATTTTTCTGTAAAGTTTAAAAATGTTATAATTTGGTCCCTAATTGTTATGTTTGCAATTGAATGAGTTTGGATAATATTTTAAAGCTGAAATTTGACATGTATGCATGTAATTTGACTAATTGAGGATTGGTAAATCTAATTTCAAGTAAGTCTTTGTAGTTTTATATATTTACATTTTAGTCCCTAAATGTTGTAAACACTTAATTGAGGATGCAAATGAACTTGGTTTGAGACAAAACTTCACATGTATGTTTTGAATGGACTTAATTACAGTTTGGTAAACTCAATTGTGAAGTTGGGTTGTAATTTAAGACAATTTACACAATGGTCCCTAATCCTAGTTATCGAGGTTTCGTTAATTGAATCGAAGTTGAATTTTGTTCTATCTTCTTCCGCTGTATGTACGATCACCTCATGTAATATTAAATTCATCTAGGTAAGTTAAAAAGAAAAAAGGGTTTGTTATTTGGGGAAATCTTCACGGGTTTCCTTCGATAATCCCCGTGTAACTCGCTCGAGTCAGTAAATCGGTTAGACTGGGTCAATGTGGTTACATTTGTTGGTATCAGAGATCTGTTTACAAATAATTGGGAGGTAAGTTGATTGTTGTGACTTTGTTTGAGTTGATTCATGTTGTTTCCCTATGCATGTTGAATGTTTTATGCCATATTGTGATGGTTGGTTGCGTATATGTTATGCACTGCAATGCCCTGGTTTTTGGCCTAGATGTTTTAGACATCGGATCGGGCCGGTCGGGAACAGTTCGAATCGTATTAGGAGGTTCGGGGAAATCAAGGTTCGGTGTAACACCCCAATTTTGGGCTTAGAAGTTTAAGGTCTGAATCGGACCGGTCTGATAAACGGTTCGAATATAAAAGGGGTTTTAGGGAAAGCCTAGTTTGGGATGTTTTAAAAATATATAAAAATATCTAAAAATCCTCATTTAATATATATAAGAGAGTGGTGAAATCAATTTTACAAAATAAGGTTTGGAAATATTACATTTCGGTTTAGTGACCAAAATGCGATTTTTGTAAAGTTTTGTAGTGACTGTTTTGTAAAGGATTGAAAGTCTCAATATTTAAGGAGCTAATTTACCCAAAATGTTTTTCTCCATATTAGTGTTTTAATTAATTAAAAGAAAGGTGGAAACTAAATTTTGACTTTCATTAAACATTTTCCTAATTTTCTCTCATTCCTTTTTTCTCTCAAAATCCCATCATCCAAACACATTTTCCTCAGCAAGATTTGCATTGATCTTCACTTCAATTGATGAGATTTCTATCATCTATTGGTTCCTAATCAATCTTGCATCAAATCCTTTTGATTTCCACATTGAATGTTCATGGAATTTTGCCCAAATCAAGGAGAAATCATCATTTAGAGGTAAGAATGTTCTTCTCCTCTAAATACTCAATTCTTTACTGAAATTACCAAGTTGTCAATCCTTTATTAAGGTTTTATAAATGGTTTTAATGTTAGAAACATGATTTTGGCTTAAAACTCAAGATTTTGGAAGAGATCTTGAAGAATTTCGTTGTGATTGATTGTGCTCTGTTTTGAGGTGATTCTTTAATGTATTTTGGATATTAAATGATGTTAGAAATGAGGTATTATCAGTCCAACCCCGAATAGGTTGTGTTTCCTAAGTTTTTGCTTAAGAAAATGGTGGTTTTTGAGGTGTTCTGTTATAGTTGGAGGTATAAGGTCGAGTTTAGGATTGTTTTTGATGGTGATTGATGTTTAGAAATGATTAGAAGTGATGGATCTTGGTTGGGTAAAGTTTGGAGGTGATTTCGGTTGTGTTTGGTAGCTGAAATGTTGGCTTTAGGTAGAGCAACGAGTTTAGGAGTGTTGGCTGAAGATTTCAATGCATGATGATGCATTAATCCTCTGCTTTGATGTGTCTAAAACATGGGAAACATATTCGGACACTTTTGGAGTTGATTATGAAGCTTAATTGGCGTTTCAGCAAGCAACCAAAACGTAATTGGTGAGTGGAGTTGGTTTTCCAGCTTTGAAACGGTTATTTGGAGGTTTCAGGAGCTTAGTTTAAGTCTAAACAACTTAGCTAAGCTCAAGAGTAAGTTTTCGGAAAAAACTCCCTCGGATGTGCAAAGTTATGGTTTGATGCATTAGTTATGAAATGCAAGTTTAATTACTGTTTTGAAAGCTTGTTTTAGCATGATTAATGCTGGTTTTGAAAGCCATGTATTGAAGGATGCTCAAGGTAAGAGATCTTTGGTTTGACATGTTTTTATTTTGGTTATGAAGCATGGAGATGCATGATGATAAGTCGCTTTGATTAATGCTTAAAACAATGATTTGATGATGGTATTTGATGTATATTGGCAAGTGATGAAATGGTTTTTAAGTTCTTGAATCGAATATAGTTAGCCGGCTATAGGATTGGGTGCACCGTAAGTAAAGTCGCCTTGGATGTTGAGGGGTTGTGATTGTACCGTAAACTCCATCATAGTACCCTAACGATTGAGGTAAGATCACAACGATGGTTGTAAATTTCGTATGTGGATCTTGTGTTATGTGTCCCTTACTCTCATTAGTGGAATTATACAACTACCAATGAGTGGTGTTGAGGGGTTGAGATTGTACCGTTATACTCCACCATGGGTGTCACATCAATGGAGGGATTGCTCGTGAGTGTGAACCTTATGTAGTCTAGTAGTGTGTTTGAAGCGTGTGGGACAACGCTTGTAATCTGCGTATCCGATTGTGTCTTGTGTTGAAATGGTTATGAACTATCACTTGAGAGCCAATATAATATGTTTGAATGTAACTAAGCGTGAGATGCTTGATAATGAAGCAAGGTAGCCTGAGAAAGAGATGAGCAGGTAGTTTAAAAGCTTTGTTGAAAGTGTTTTCTAAAAATGCATTGTTGTATTGGTTTTATTTAGAGCATGCCTCACTAAGCATTTGTGCTTACGCTCTCTTTTACCAATAATGCAGATAATTGAGGTGCTTTGGGCATCAAGGAAGCTAAGTTCATCCAAGGAAGTCCAAGCTCACGTATGGTGAAGTTTTCATACACTATTAGTTTTGATAAATTGGCAATGGGAACCTAAGACTTGTTTTAGGAGATGTGTTAAACTCCCTGAGGTTGTGGCATGTTTTCCTTGGTTGTTTTGAATTGTAAATGGCCTTTAAATGCTTGGTTTGAAGTTGTTTGCCTATTTGGTTTTGATGATAGGAAGCATGCCTTTAAACTTGTGAGATTTCATGATTGATGATATGAATGTGTTAGGGTGACCTAAATGTGTACCATTTATGTATGTGGACTTGTTGACATGATAGGAGAGTCATTAGGTTATATTTGAATGAGTTTATGCATGAAAAACCAGCTTTAAGTGTAGTTTCTAGGCAAACCGTATCGGAACACCCTCTAGTGTTTCGAAACGGGTCCTGAAATGGCCTTCGTGTTCGGAAACGCTAAGGGCTATTTCGGAACGTTTTGGCTACTGGAATGCCATGTTTCGGAACTGGTCTCGGAACCAACCCGCGTATCGAAACGGTCAACGCCGTTCCGATCCTGCGTTTTGATACGACATGTGGGTGTTTCGGAACAGGTGACCGTTGGGCACTGATTTGAATGGTGTTGTAGTTTGTAAGCTTTACATTTTAGTCCTAAATGTTGATGTTGCAATTGCTTAAGTTTGGGATGTCCAATTAAGATGAATTTTGGCAGAGAAGTGTAACCCCCTTAGCCCGGTCTAGACGGTTGACCCGGACTACGAAGATTACACGGGGAAAACCAAAGTCAACCCGAAAGTCAACTTTGATTAACGACCCTTTTTTTTTTCTTTTTAATCTTGTCTAGATGCACATCAACCTTAATTGTGATCATACGAACAACATATTGAAAGATCACAAACATCAGAGATCAAACAGGGACCCAATTGAACAAATTGCAACTTTAGGGACCAAATTGCAAATTCTGACAAATTAAGGGATTTAGCCCAAATTGAAGTTACCATCTTGAAATTAGTCAGGTTTCATGCTTCACTATGAAATTTCAGCTCAAAAGGACATCCACAGCTCATGCAATTGATCAAACAAGATTTAGGACCAAAACGCAAACATTTCAAAACATATAAAGATACTTTTAACTGAATTTAACGGTCAGGTATCGATACACCTGATGTCGTATCGATACGCGGGGAAGGCAGTAACCAAACTCGAGCAACGGTATCGATACGATATCCCCTGTACCGATACGGCATTCAAACTTTACCCAGATGAGTATCGATACCCCCACAACCGTACCGATACGCCTGGGCAGAAAAGAGCATATTTGGCTCAGGCGTATCGATACGCGAGCCCGAGTACCGATACCCCTGTCTGAAAACGACTTGAAATTCATACCATTCATGCTTCAAACCTCAGATTAACATCACCAAATCATACCACATAGATATACAACATGCAGGGATCATAAATGCATCAACAATTTAACTCATAACCATCACACATGAAAAGCCCCAATTTAAATGACATGCTTCCTACATAAGCTACCTTTCATGCATAAACCTTCATAGCCAAGCATATAAGAGATCAATCCAAAAACCAACAACCACAGCAACATCTAACATACTTAGGGAGTCTTAAACACCTCCCAAAACATATACATTGGTCCCCCATTGCCAAATCGACCAAAAGCTAAAATGTTTAACAAAACCTTCCATACATTGAGCTTTACTTGAACTTGTGTGCTTGCCTCCTCTTGCTGCCCTCAATGCACTCTAATGCTCTGCATAATTGAATTAAGAAAACGAGAGAGCGTAAGCCAAAGCTTAGTGAGGAGTGCTCTTTAAAAATCATTCAATAATGCATTTAAAACCATTTGTAAATCACGCTTGTAAACAACCTTTACACATGCTCAAAGCATACTTTAAATCAAGCAATAACATGCCTCCACATTTCATTTAAACTAGCATCTCATGCTTCAACATAAACATCAAATCATGCATCTCATGCATCTCATGTACAAAACATGTCATATTGGCTCAAGTGATACATTTCATTTAGAAATCAAGTTCAACAACTTTCCCCAAGGACTTTTAAACACCTTGGACCCCAAGGACTTTTAAACACCTTGGCCATGGACTTTTAAACACCATGAATGGACCACACAAGGACTTTTAACCACCTTTGTGTCCGTAGCTTGAAATACCCCAAGGACTTTTAAACACCTTGGCCCCAAGGACTTTTAAACACCTTGGCCCCATGGACTTTTAACCACCATGGAAAGGAGCACCTAAGGACTTTTAACCACCTTAGAGTCCGCAACAAGATTCATCCAAGGACTTTTAACCACCTTGATGATCTTAGATAACAAGGCTCACTCAAGGACTTTTAACCACCTTAGTGACCTTCACTTTTACAAACCATCACTTGCCAATACACACTTTATACATCATGTAATCCACTGTTTTAAAAGCATTTAAACCAAGCCATTTCATCATGCATTTCAAAGCATTAAATCATTATTAAACAATGCATAAAAACAAGGCACTCTTACCTAGAGACACCTTCAACACATGGCTTAAATCATCAGCATAATTCATGCTAAAACATCAGCAATTAACATGCTAAAACATGCTTTCCAAAACAGTAGCAAATCATGCAAAATCATCATTTCACATTCCATCAAAACATGGCCACCACTTAAAGAGAGTAATCCGGAAACTTACACTTGAGCTTAGCAAAGTTGTTTAGACTTATACTAAGCTCCCAAAACCTTCAACCTTTGGTTAAAAGCTGAAAATCCATTTTCACTCACCGATTACCAACAAGCCTAGCCAACAAGCTTTCCAAGCTTCCGAAACCTTCCGAAAACACCTCCAAAACTCAAAGATCAACCTCCCCTGTTTCAAGCACATAAAAACAGAACATTAATGCATCCTTATGCATTAAAACACCAGCAACAACAACACAACTCGCTGCTCATCACAAATCTAACAATTTGGCTACCAAACACAACCGAAATCATCTCCAAACACTTCCAAAACTTAACCCAGCCAAGATCCATCACTTCTAACCATTTTTATACATCAACTAACATGCAAAAAGATCACAACCACGTCCTTATACCTCCAGGTATAACAGATCACCAAAAACACTCCAAAAACAACCAAAAACTCAAGCCAAACTTAGGAAATTCAACCTATCCGGGATTGCATTGATTAAACCTCAACTTCTAATCATTTTAGCATTCATTTAACATCATTTTAACACTTCAAAACCCTGCTTAAACAGATCACACGAAATTTTCACCAAAATCGCCAAATCTTGCATTTTAGCCAAAAATCAAGATCTCAATTGAAAAGCCGTTAATAAAACATGAATCAAGGATTGAGAACTTAGGAATTTCAGTAAAGAACTGATAGTTTAGAGGAGAAGGACGTTCTTACCTCCAAACTTGAATTTCTCCCTTTTAGAGCCAAAATGCTTGATGAAACAATTTGCAAATTGAAAGGTTTTGATGATGAGATGATTAGGAATCAAATGAGAGTTGAAATGAGAGATGTAGATGTCAAAATCAGAGAAAGAAATCTGAGGAAATCTTGTTTGGGTAGAGAGAAAATGAGAGAAAAGAGAAGTTGAGAGAAAATAGAAAAATTAGTTATGATTTGGTTAAAATGATTTCCCTCTCTTTTCTTAATCTTTAAAATCAGATTTTAGACTTAAAATATCTTAGAAAAAATCTGGAGAAATCCCTTTTGGAATAATAGCTCCTTAAAGATTCAAAGTTTCAACCCTTTATAAAATAGCCACCAAACTTTCAAAAATTACATTTTGGTCACTAGCCAAAATGTCAACCTTCCGAACCTCATTTTCCAAAATTGATTTCACAGTTCACTTTTATATATTAAAAGATGATTTTAGAATATTTTTCCATATTTTTAATGCAACCCGAACTAGGTTTTCCTAAATTCACTCTTATATATTCGATCAGCACCTTGACTAAACCGGTCAACGCCAAAACTTCTGAGCCCAAAACCGGGGCGTTACAAGAAGCATGTAATAAATCTAATTTCATATTGGTAACCTTAAAATCAAAAAAGACCTTCTAAATTTCAGAAATTACAATTTGGTCCTTATATTTGTAATAAGAGCAATTGAGCCCCTTTTTCTTATCTGATGGTTGTGCCTTTCTCTAATAAGTTTTATGAGTACTCAATTAGGGTTAACGTGTATCTAGACAAGATTAAAAGGAAAAAAGGGTCGTTAGTCAAGGTTGACTTTCAGGTTGACTTTTGTTTTCCCCGTATAATCTTTGTAGTTCGGGTCAACCGTCTAGGCCGGGCTAAGGGGGTTACATTTGGTGGTATCAGAGCTTAGTTCTCGTATCTTTGGGATTTGTTATGTGGATGATGTATGTGTATTTGCATGATGAGTCTTTTGGGTGAAAGAATGTTGTGTGAATCGTGATGCATGGTTTCAATTGTGATGTTATGCTATGTTGGAGTGTGTTAGGGGATCCCATTGCCAAGTCAAAACTAATGAAAGGAACTTGTTTTCGAAAAAGAGCTTGAGTACTTGGATTACTTACCTTATTGAGCCTAATTATGTTTATTACATTTGTGTCAGTGCGTTGTTTTCTTGTAAATGGGGCCACGTAGAGAGATGAGAATGAATATAAGAGCTATGGCTCAGAATGAGAATGAAGAGAATACTGAGAATGTTGTGGATTTACCTCCTCCTGGTGGTGGACCACCCGGTGGTGAGGGTGCTAGAGTTGGTAATGCTGGTGCTGGGGTCGCTAGACCTGAAGGTGTGCAGGGGCAAGCTGCTCCTGACATGACTGTGTTGATTCAGGCTATTGCTGGAGCCTTTCAGGCAGCAGTAGCTGGAGCTCATGGAGCTGCGCATCAGGATGATGATAATGTGAGATTGCCTTTGGAACGTCTTCACAGTCTGGGAGGGATTGAGTTCAGAGGTTTATCTCCAGAAGGGTCTGAGTCTTGGTTGGAGAGTACCAAGAGGATTTTTGGACAAATGAACTGCAATAATGTGCAGAAGCTGGGCTGTGTGGTGTCACTGCTGCATGGTGATGCTTATACGTGGTGGACGACCACTATCGCTTGAATGGAAGACAATGATGTGACTTGGACGTTCTTTCTGAATGCGTTCAAGCGGAAGTATCTGGGTGTGCGATACCTAGATGAGAAGAAAAGAGAATTTATGTCTCTTGTGCAAGGCAACATGACGGTAGCTGAGTATGAGATTCAGTTTGTCCGCCTTAGTCAGTATGCACCTAAGCTAATCCCTGATGAGCGGGAGAGGTGTGAACGTTTCTGTTATGGATTGGTAGTGGATTTGAAGACTTTCATGCTTGCGGCTGAATATACAAATTTTGATGTGCTCGTGTGTCGAGCGAAGGACATCGAGCAGAACTTGGGTTTGTCTTCTAGAGGAGTTAGTTCTAGCTCGGGAAAAAGAGCTGCTGATCATAGTTCTGGTGGTGGACGGAACAAGAGAGGACGAGATAGGAGGTATCAGTCTTCTTCTAGGCGTGGAAATGGAGGACATGGTACGCCTGTTCAGGGAGATAGGATGAGGACTGATCAGAACACGTGCTGGACATGTGGATCTCGTGGCTATTTGAGGTGAGATTGTCCTCGAGCAGCGAGGGAGGTTCAAGCTCCTGTTGCGGCGACAGGTAATTCATGTTGGAATTGTGGTTCGGCAGACCACATGAGGAGGGAGTGTCCTTTGTTGGCCGGTGGTGGTCAGGGACGTGCTCCTGGGGTAGTTGCACCTCAGAGAGGTCGTGGGCGCGACCGTGGTAACTTTCAGCGCAGAGATGATGGTGGGAGAAATGTAGCGCATGTTGTGGTCGTTCAACCTGAGGGCGGTGGCCAGGCTCGAGTGTATGCTCAGCGTGAGGGAAGGAATGATACTGATGTGATCACATGTACCTTTACTTTGCAATCCTTATCATTACTTTCTTTGATTGATTCTGGATCTACACACTCGTACACATTGCATGAACATGCTTAAATGTTTGGTTTACCTATTGAGTCTTTGGATGTTGGCATGCGTGTGACTAGTTCTTTTGGTGAGACAGTTGTAACGCGAAAGTTATATAGAAGATGTCCCTTGAAAGCGCAAAACCATGTTATTCTTGTTGATCTCATGAAATTGTCATTCTATGGCTTTGATGTAATCCTTGGTATGGATTGGCTTGTTGAGCATCGAGTTGTAGTGGATTTTGAGAACAAGCGAGTTTCGTTGAAACTTGCAGATGATTATGAGGTAGTGGTAGTGGGTGAAAATGTAAAGTTTCTTAGTAATG
Source organism: Hibiscus tridactylites (assembly GCA_958450335.1). NCBI lineage: Eukaryota > Viridiplantae > Streptophyta > Magnoliopsida > Malvales > Malvaceae > Hibiscus > Hibiscus tridactylites. The sequence goes on along the minus strand of OY288267.1, from coordinate 55,668,950 downwards.
TGGTGTCAACCTTGGAAGCAAGTCGGATGTTGCGGCAAGGTTGCGAGGCTTATCTAGCCTTTGTTATGAATCCAAGTTCGAAGGAGGTGCACATTCAAGATATAAGAACTGTGCGAGAGTTTCCTGGAGTGTTTCCAGAGGAGTTACCTTGGTTGCCACCTAGTCGAGAGGTTGAGTTTGGAATTGAGCTGTATGAAAACACCACTCTAGTGTCCATTGCTCCCTATCGCATGGCACCTAAGGAGTTGAAGGAGTTGAAGATGCAGCTTCAGGAGTTGCTTGATCGTGGTTTTATTCGGCCTAGTGTGTCACCGTGGGGTGCACCTGTCTTGTTCGTGAAGAAGAAGGATGGCACTATGAGAATGTGCATTGATTATCGTCAGCTGAACAAGTTGACTATCAAGAATCGGTATCCTTTGCCGAGGATTGATGATCTTTTTGATCAATTTCGAGGAGCGACTGTGTTCTCTAAGATTGACTTAAGGTCAGGATACTACCAGCTTAAGGTGAAAGATGTGGATGTACCAAAAACAACCTTTAGAACGAGGTATGGGCATTATGAATTCCTTGTAATGCCGTTTGGCTTGACGAATGCTCCTGCTGCTTTTATGGACATGATGAATAGAGTGTTCCATGAATAGTTGGACAAGTTTGTTGTGGTATTCATTGATGATATCCTTGTGTACTCTCGTACCGAGGAGGAGCATGAAGGTCATTTGAGGGTTGTCTTGCAAGCCCTTCTGGAAAATCAGCTTTATGCTAAGCTGAGCAAGTGTGAATTTTGGCTAAAGAAGGTTGTGTTCCTTGGTCATGTGGTTTCGGCTTAGGGGATTCGTGTTGATCCTCAGAAGATTGAAGCGGTAATGAATTGGAAGCCTCTTAAGTCCGTTCATGAAGTCTGTAGTTTCCTTGGGTTGACGGGATATTACCGAAGGTTTGTGGATGGATTTTCGAAGATTGTTGCCCCTTTGACGAAGTTGTTGCAAAAAGATGTCAAGTATGAGTGGACAGAAGCAAGGCAACAAGCTTTTGAGAAGCTTAAGGCAACTTTGACGCAAGCTCCTATCTTGGTTTAGCCTGAATCGGGAAAAGAGTTTGTGGTGTACAGTGTCGCATCCTATGTTTGTTTGGGGTGTGTGTTAATGTAAGAGGGTAAGGTGGTGGCTTATGCATCGCGCCAGTTGAAGGTGCATGAGCGCAATTATCCTACGCATGATATTGAGTTAGATGCGGTGGTTTTTGCTTTGAAGATTTGGAGACATTATCTGTATGGTGAGAAGTGCACTGTGTACACGGATCACAAGAGTTTGAAGTATCTGATGTCTCAGAAAGAGTTGAATCTTAGGCAACGACGTTGGGTGGAGTTGCTTAAAGATTATGATCTAACGATCGAGCACCATCTAGGAAAAGCTAATGTTGGGGCGGATTCCTTGAGCAGGAAGATGGCGGTGGAGTTAAGGGCCATGTTTGCCAGCTTCAGTATTTCGCAAGATGGAGGTCTTGTGGCTGCATTGCAAGTGAAACCATATCTGGTTCAGTTGATAAAAGATAAGCAGTTGTTGGATGATTCGCTGGTGCCACATGTTCAGGATATTGCTGAGGATAGACCATCGGATTTTTGTTTTAATGATGATAAGGTTCTATGTTTCAGGAGTCGGATAGTAGTGCCAAATGATGTGGAGTTGAGGCGCATTATTCTGACTGAAGCTCATAGTAGTCCTTTTGCTATGCACCCTGGTAGTACAAAGATGTATCATGATCTGAAGGATGAGTACTATTGGGTGGGTTTGAAGAAAGATGTGGCGGAATATGTGAGGAAGTGTATGGTTTGTCAGCGGGTTAAAGCTGAGCATCAGTTTCCTTCAGGGTTGTTGCAACCGTTGAGGATTCCTGAATGGAAGTGGGAAAGAATTACCATGGACTTTGTGTCTGGTTTACCCTTGTCGCCATCGAAGAAGAATTCGGTGTGGGTGATTGTGGATCGCCTTACGAAGTGTGCACATTTCTTACCTGTGCATACCACGTATACCTTGGATAAGCTTGCAGAGCTGTACATAGCTGAGATTGTGCGTCTACATGGTGTGCCAAAGTCTATAGTGTCGGATAGAGATCCGAGGTTTACATCGCATTTTTGGGAATGTTTGCAACAAGCTTTGGGTACGCGGTTGAATTTCAGTACTTCTTATCATCCACAGTCGGATGGACAGCCTGAGCGTGTTATCCAAGTGCTTGAGGATATGTTGAGGTGTTGTGTGATTGAGTTTCAAGGCTCTTGGGAGAAGCATTTTCATTTGGTGGAGTTTGCTAATAACGAATAGCTACAAGGCAAGTATTCAAATGGCACCTTATGAAGCCTTGTATGGGAGGAAGTGCAGAACTCCTCTATGCTGGGCTGAAACAGGACAGAAGGTTGTCTCGATGCCGGCTCTATTGAAAGGAACCACCGAGAAGGTGAAGCTCATTTGTGAGCGGTTGAAGGCAGCTTCTGATCGACAGAAGTCTTACGCAGATTTGAAGCGTAAGGAGATTGAGTTTGTGGTGGGTGACCGTGTGTTTTTGAAGGTTTCGCCTTAGAGGAAGGTGATGAGATTTGGCCGGAAGAGTAAGTTGAGCCCTAGGTATATTGGACCATACGAGGTGATTGAACGTGTGGGTCCTGTTACGTACAAGTTGAGATTACCGCAAGAGTTGGAAAAGATACATGATGTGTTTCATGTCTCTATGCTTCGGAGGTATAGATCAGATCCTTCGCATGTTATGCCTGTGGAGGAAGTGGAGTTGAATCCAGATTTGGCTATGATGAGGAGCCGGTTGAGATTCTGGATTCGGACAGTAAAGTTTTTTGAGGTAAGACTATTGAGTTGGTTGAGGTGTTGTGGAGGCATCGCGGTGTTGAAGAAGCCACGTGGGAAAGAAAAGATGACATGAAGAAGCAGTTTCCTTACCTTTTTCCTCCAGGTAAATTTCGAGGACGAAATTTCTTAAGAGGGGGAGAGTTATAACACCCCAATTTTGGGCTTAGAAGTTTAAGGTCTGAATCGGATCGGTCTGATAAACGGTTCGAATATAAAAGGGGGTTTTAGGGAAAGCCTAGTTCGGGATGTTTTAAAAATATAGAAAAATATCTAAAAATCCTCATTTAATATATATAAGAGAGTGGTGAAATCAATTTTACAAAATAAGGTTTGGAAATATTACATTTCGGTGCAGTGACCAAAATACGATTTTGCAAAGTTTTGTAGTGACTGTTTTGTAAAGGATTGAAACTTTGAATCTTTAAGGAGCTAATTTACCCAAAATGTTTTTCTCCAGATTTTTCCTTAATTTGGGTGATTTAATTAATGTTTTAATTAATTGAAAGAAAGGTGGAAACTAAATTTTGACTTTCATAACTACCTTTTCCTAAGTTTCTCTCATTCTTTTTTCTCTCAAAATCCCATCATCCAAACTCAATTTCTCCATCAAGATTTGCATTGATCTTTACTTCAATTGATGAGATTTCTATCATCTATTGGTTCCTAATCAATCTTGCATCAAATCCTTTTGATTTCCACATTGAATGCTCATGAAATTTTGCCCAAATCAAGGAGAAATCATCATTTAGAGGTAAGAATGTTCTTCTCCTCTAAATACTCAGTTCTTTACTGAAATTCCCAAGTTGTCAATCCTTTATTAAAGTTTTATAAATGGTTTTAATGTTAGAAACATGATTTTGGCTTAAAACTCAAGATTTTGGAAGAGATCTTGAAGAATTTCGTTGCGATTGATTGGGCTCTGTTTTGAGGTGGTTATTTAATGTATTTTGGATATTAAATGATGTTAGAAATGAGATTTTATCAATCCAATCCCGAATAGGTTGTGTTTTCTAAGTTTTTGCTTAAGAAAATGGTGGTTTTTGAGGTGTTCTTGGTGTTCTGTTATAGCTGGAGGTATAAGGTTGAGTTTAGGATTGTTTTTGATGGTGATTGATGTTTAGAAATGATTAGAAGTGATGGATCTTGGCTGGGTAAATTTTTGGAGGAGTTTGGAGGTGATTTCGGTTGTGTTTGGTAGCCGAAATGTTGGCATTAGGTAGAGCAACAAGTTTAGGAGTGTTGGCTGAAGACTTCAATGCATGATGATGCATTAATCCGCTGCTTTGTTGTGTCTAAAATAGGGGAAACATCTTTGTACACTTTTGGAGTTGATGCGAAAGCTTAATTGGCGTTTCGACAAGCAAGCAAAACGTAATTGGTGAGTGGAGTTGGTTTTCCAGCTTTAAAACGATTATTTGGAGGTTTTGGGAGCTTAGTTTAAGTCTAAACAACTTAGCTAAGCTCAAGAGTAAGTTTTCGGAAAAAACTCCCTTGGATGTGCTAAGCTATGGTTTGATGCATTAGTTATGAAATGCATGTTTAATTACTGTTTTGAAAGCATGTTTTAGCATGATTAATGCTGGTTTTGAAAGCCATGTATTGAAGGATGCTCAAGGTAAGAGATCCTTGGTTTGACATGTTTTTATTTTGGTTATGAAGCATGGAGATGCATGATGATAAGTGGCTTTGATTAATGCTTAAAACAGTGATTTGATGATGGTAGTTGATGTATATTGGCAAGTGATGAAATGGTTTTTAAGTTCTTGAATCGGATATAGTTAGCCGGCTATAGTATTGGGTGCACCGTAAGTAAAGTCGCCTTGGATGTTGAGGGGTTGTGATTGTACCGTAAACTCCATCCAAGTACCCTAACGATTGAGGTAAGATCACAACGGTGGTTGTAAATTCTGTGTGTGGATCTTGTGTTATGTGTCCCTTACTCTCGTTAGTGGAATTATACAACTATCGATGAGTGGTATTGAGGGGTTGAGATTGTACCATTATAGTCCACCACGGTTGCCACATCAATGGAGGGATTGCTCTTGAGTGTGAACCTTGTGTAGTCCGGTAGTGTGTATGAAGCATGTGGGACAACACTTGTAATCCGCGTATCTGATTGTGTCTTGTGTTGAAATGGTTATGAACTATCACTTGAGAGCAAATATAATGTGTTTGAATGTAACTAAGCGTGAGATGCTTGATATTGATGCAAGGTAGCATGAGAAAGAGATGAGCATGTGGTTTAAAAGCTTTGTTGAAAGTGTTTTCTAAAAATGCATTGTTGTATTGGTTTTGTTTAGAGCATGCCTCACTAAGCATTTGTGCTTACGCTCTCTTTTACCAATAATGCAGATAATTGAGGTGCTTTGGGCATCAAGGAAGCTAAGTTCATCCAAGGAAGTCCAAGCTCACGTATGGTGAAGTTTTCATACACTATTAGTTTTGATAAATTGGCAATGGGAACCTAAGACTTGTTTTGGGAGATGTGTTAAACTCCCTAAGGTTGTGGCATGTTTGCCTTGGTTGTTTTGAATTGTAAATGGCCTTTAAATGCTTGGTTTGAAGTTGTTTGCCTATTTGGTTTTGATGATAGGAAGTATGCCTTTAGACTTGTGAGATTACATGATTGATGATATGAATGTGTTAGGGTGACCTAAATGTGTACCATTTATGTATGTTGACTTGTTGACATGATAGGAGAGTCATTAGGTTATATTTGAATGGGTTTATGCATGAAAAACCAGCTTTTAGTGCAGTTTCTGGGCAAACCGTATCGGAACACCCTCTAGTGTTTCGAAACGGGGGCCTGAAATGGCCTTCGTGTTCCGAAACGCTAAGGGCTGTTTCGGAACGTTTTGGCTACTGAAATGTCATGTTTCGGAACTGGTCTAAGAACCAACTCGCGTATCGAAACGGTCAACACCGTTCCAATCTTGCGTTTCGATACGGCAGGTGGGTGTTTCGGAACATGTGACCGTTGGGCACTAATTTGAATGTTATTGTAGTTTGCAAGTTTTACATGTTAGTCCCAAAATGTTGATGTTGCAATTGCTTGAGGTTGGGATGTCCAATTAAGATGAATTTTGGCAGAGAAGCATGTAATAAGACTAATTTCATATTGGTAACCTTAAAATCAGAAAAGACCTTGTAAATTTCAGAAATTACAATTTGGTCCTTAAATTTGTATTAAGTGCAATTGAGTCCCTTTTTCTTATCCGATCACTGTGCCTTTCTCTAATAAGTTTTATGAGTACTCAATTAGGGTTAACGTGTATCTAGACAAGATTAAAAAGAAAAAAGGCCGTTAATCAAGGTTGACTTTCGGGTTGACTTTGGCTTTCCACGTGTAATCTTTGTAGTTCGGGTCAACCGTATAGGCCGGGCTAAGGGAGTTACATTCGGGATAGGATAAAAATATGACAAAAATCCTCTAAAATCATGTTAAAGAGGTTGGCCAAATCAATTTTACAAAATGAGTTTCGAAAGAGGTACATTTTGGGTAGTGACCAAAATGTAAAGTTTTAAAACTATGGAAAAATGCAAATTTCAAAAGCGGAGTCATAAATCTTAGAATCTTTAGGGAGATTTTGTGCAATTACACCTTTCCTTAAATTGACTTGTGTTTTAAATGAGTTTTTAATATAATTGATTAAAAGGGATTTTATTTTAATTAATAAAATAGTAAAATTGGGAGGTTTCATTTTACATAACTAACTTTCAATCCTCATTTTCAGCCAAAGACATTTCTAAAAGACTTTTCTCCAGATTTCTTCAAGGTTTGTGAAGCAAAAACTTGTCAATCTTTAAGGAAGGCAAGGATTGGAGGTAAATTCCATTCTCAACCTCTAATCTAGTTTCTTTATTGAAATTCCCATAATTGTTGACTCCTAATTGTTGTTTCTAATTGAGTTTTGATTATAGTTTTGATTTAAGATCAAAATCTTGCAAAATAATGGTTTAAATTTTGATTTTCGGAGTGTTGTTGATGATCTCAGTTTTAGATGGATTCTATTTGAGTTTTGAGATGATATAATGTTGAAAACGTGTTTTGATGATATAGATCCCGAAATCCTTGAGATCCTTGAGTTTCATGATAGTTATAGTTGAGTGTTTGAAGTGATGTGATGATGTTGTGTTTGTTGGAGATATAAGGAAGGGTCCATGTTGCTTTTAGATGTGTTTTGATGATTATTAATGGTTGGACATGATGTATGTTGGCTGGGCTTAGTTTAGGAGGCAATCGATTGAGTTTTCGGTTGTTTCGGATGTGTAACTTGGTGTAGTTTTGCTGAGCAACGAGTTTGTGTTTAGTTTCCAGTGTTGGAATGCATTTTAATGCATTTGAATCTCTGTTTTGATGCTTTGAAAATAGGGGATCTTGATCCGAAAGCAAGCGAAGCATTTTTGGAGGCTTCGGGCGAGTGATCTTTGCGTCGACAAGCGAAGTTTTGCGTACCGGTGAGTGGAAAAGAGTTTTTCCAGCTTTGAAACATTTTGAACGTGGTTTTGGGAGCTTAGTGTAAGTTTGAAACACTTAGCTATGCTCAAGAGTAAGTAATTCGAAAGACTATCTTGGATTGTGCTATGTTTTGGTTTGAAATGCACTTGATTTAAATGTGGTTTGATTATTGTTTTAAAGCATGTATTGAGCAATGATTTTGATGATTTTAAATGACATTTTTTCAGGATGCACATGGTAAGTGATCCTTGAGATATATGATTATGAAATTGGCTTAAAGCATGTTATTGCTAGTGGAAATGGCATTATGGTTTATGCTTGTAAAACAGTGAAATGATGTTGGTAAATGATTATATTGGAAAGTGATGGTAAATTGTTTTGGTTACTTTAATCGGATATAGTTAGCCGGCTATAGGATTGGGTGCACCGTGAATAAAGTGGCCTTGGATGTTGAGAGGTTGTGATTGTGTCGTAACTCCATCCAAGTACCCTAACGGTCGAGGCTAAGATCACAACGGTGGATGGTTTAATCCCTTGTGTGAATCTTGTGGTTTGTGTCTCGTGCTCTCGTTAGTGGAATTATACAACTACTGATGAGTGATGTTGAGGGGTTGTGATTGTGCCATTAAACTCCACCTTGTGAATCCGGTAGTGTGTATGAAGCGTGTGGGACAACGCTTGTAATCTGCATATCCGATTGTGTCAAGTGTGTCGTGTTTTGAGATGGTTCTTGTTGTTGATCACTTGCGAGCCAATATAATGAGAATGATATAATTAATTAATGATGAACATTCGTTTGTGAAAGCATGTGGTACTTGAGAATTATGCTAGAATGCATATGATGCTTGGTTTAAGCATGACCAAAGGTTTTTGCTGTTGTAATTAATGATGCTATGAGCATGTGGTTTTGAAAGTGGAAATGATGTTTTAAAGTGCATGTTTTAAAGGAAGACATATGTTTACAATTAAAGACTATTTGGTTTTATAAAATGCATTGATGAATGTTTTGTTGTAAGCGGTCCTCACTAAGCTTTATGCTTACGCTCATTTGTTTCATCAATACAGAGAATTGAGCATCTTTGGCAGCAAGAGAGCAAGGGGAATCCAAGTGATTTTAGCTAAGCAATGTATGTGTTTTCACTTTAGTGTAATAAGAGGCAATGGGAGGGATTTCTACTCATGAATTTGTTTGGTGATGTTAAACACCTTGAGCATGTTTGGTTTGTGTTTTTGGACTTGTAAATGGTCACTATATGGTTTATGGTCTTACCTTTGGCATTTTGGTTATGCTATGGTTTATGTTTAAAAGCATTTTGAGGTAGTTCTATACCCATCATGGATTGCTATGCTTAATGCTTGTCTTGTGAGTGGATGTTGATGCATAAGAGTATGGAATGTTGGATATAACATGTATGAGTGTTTTAAACATGTTTAGATGTTGTTAAATGTGATTTGAGGGTTGTGGAATGTGATTTTATGGTATGCCTATCGATACTCGGGGTTGAGTATCGATACACTAAGGCATTTTTAGGCAAATCGATACACGGGTATCGATACGTGTTGCTCGCGTATTGATACGCTTAGGCAAAATTTGAAGGTCGTATCGATACGTGGGTAGCGTACCAATACCTTTTTCCCAGCATTGGCTACTGCCATCCCGTGTATCGATACGGGCTTAAGCGTACCGATACCGAGTCGTTATTTTCAGTTAAAAGTATCTTTACAAGTCCTGAAATGTTGCATTTTGGTCCTTTAATGTTATATGTTCAATTGGTTGAGTTTGGATGATTCGTTTGTGATGAAATTTGACATGATGGCATGTTACATGTCTAATTAAGGTTTTTTAATCCTAAAATTGGATTAGTCCCTGTAATTTTCAGAAATTACAGTTTAGTCCCTAAAGGTTAAATGTATGCAATTGAACCCCTATTCAAACTCCGATCGATGTGCCGTTTTCTTCTAAGTGTGTTGCTGATCACATAGGATATAAATATGCATCTAGAGAAGAAAAAAAGAAAAAAAAGGGTCGTTAATCGAAGTCGGCTTTAACGAGCTGGCTTCGGTTTTCCCCGTGTAATCTTCTTAGTTCGGATTGGGCGTCTAGGCTGGGCTAAGGGGGTTACATGCTCGGTGTTTGTTAGCGTGATTCTTTGATTGTTATGTGAGATAAGGGGTAGATATTGGGGTACCCATTGGCTTATTGCTATTAGTAAAAAGAGATTTTTGTTTTAAAACTTGAGCAACTTGGAATCGTGCTTCGAGCTGGCCTAATTATTTTATTGTTGTGTTTCATGCTATATATTTTAAATTGTTTTTGAAAATGGAACTGAAATGAGAGCTGAGAAGACTAGTAATGTCGGGGAAAAGTATGCCGATGAGAATGATATTCAATCTTGAGTTGATTTGATCCTCAATCTAGAGTTGTTAGAAGGTGGTCTCCGAACTTGAGTGATGTTGTCCTCGTTTGTGAGTTTACAAGTGGCGTTGGTACACTATCTGGATATTAAAGGTGGTTGGCACCATGGTTGATAGTGAAGTAGTTTTGAAGGTAGGAATTTCTTTATGAGTACATGCTATCAAGTTGAATACAAGCGAGAATTTATGGCATCGGTTTAGGGTAGCATGGCAGTGATAGAATACGAAGTTCAGTTTTTTCAGGGTACACAGATGTTGATATTTTGGCTACTCGAGTTAAGAACATATAGTATAATTTGGGGTTTCCCTTTCGGTTTGGGAAGTCCTAGTGTTGAGTAAAGGGTTGTTGAGGCGGATGTTGGTAGAGATTAGTAGAAGAAGTCTCAAGATGTGGGATGAAGCGACAAATGGAAAACGTTGGGGAGCTTTTGGAATTCACTAGAGCTGTAATTCATGGGGACCGCTTGAAGTGTAATTGTCCGCAGTTAGCTAGAGTTGGATAGGCTCATGCGCCTGTGTTTATTTCATAGAGAGGCTGTGAGCGCGACCGAGCTAATTTCCAACGTACAGATGATGGTCAATGGAATGTTGTTCATACCGTAGATGTTCGACGTTGTAGAGTTGTTAGATATGGGTATGTGAGTAGCAAGTTCATTTGGAGAGAAGGTTGTTGTTAGAAGGTTGTATGGGAGATGTCCTTTTGTTGTTCAAGATCATGTTTTTGCGGTGGATATGAAGGAGTTACCAGTCTATGGCTTTGATGTAATGTTGGTATGGATTAGTTAACTGAACATAGAGTTGTGGTAGATTTTGAAACTAAGCGAGTTTCATTGAAACTTACCGATTATTATGAAGTTGTGGTGGTGGATGAGAATGTTAAGTTCTTATCCAATGTTGTTTTGGTTTTAGAGGCACAAAGGTTATTGGGATTGGGATGTCAAGCATGCTTGGCTTACGTTATGAACCCGAATATGAAGGAGGCACGTCCCCAGGATATTCTCACAGTTTGTGAGTTTTCGGAGGTGTTTCCAGAATAATAGTCTGGTTTACCATCGGATAGAGAGGTGGAGTGTAGTGTCGAGACGTAAGTGGATACGGCTGCGGTGTCCATTACTCTGTATCGCATGGCGCCGAAAGAGTTGAATGAGTTAAAGACGCTACGTTAGGAGTTGTTGGATCATGGTCACATTAGATCTAGTGTTTTGCCTAGGGAGCACCAGTGTTGTTCGTGAATAAGGATCGCACTATAAGGTTGTGCCTTGATTATCGACAACTAAACAAGTTGACAATTAAGAATAAGTATCCTTTGTCGTAGATTGACGACCTATTCAATCAGTTCTAAGATGCTACGATATTTTCTAAGATTGATTTGAGATCATGATGTTATCAATTGAAGATAAAAGATAGAGATGTACCGAAGACATCCTTTCGCACTCTTTACGAGCATTATGAATTATTAGTGATGCTGTTTGGGTTGACGAATGCACCTGCAGCTTTCATGGATATGATGAATCTGATGTTCCACGAATTCTTGGATCAATTTGTGGTAGTGTTTATCGATGATATCCTAGTGTACTTTCATACCGAGAAGGATCAAGATAGATGTAGAGCGTTTTAGTGTTCTCTAAATATGAGCCCAAGTGCACACTCCTGTCAAGTAATAGTATAAAAGATATTGTCTCCCAAAGGGATTGGACAACTTAACTTGCTTCGTTGTTTCTGCACAAGAAGAGTAAGTTGCACAAATAAGTTGGTTTGTTTAAGAAGAAAATAAAATAAAACACAAGTAAATAAAAGGGAAGAAATCAAATTGATAGAATGGGCAGGGTTATGCTGCTGCTTAGTGTGAAACTGCATTGAATAAGACAAGTTGTTTTGCGCTGCCAGACTCTGCTGCCTCGACGGAGATAGAAGATAGGCTGCTGAGACGCTCTCACTGCCTCGGCAGGGGAATGGACTTGTGTTTCGGCGGCAAACTTGACAGAACGCTTCGAAAGTGATTCCATTTATGTCTAAGTCAGAATGATGTTGATGCCCACTGTAGATAATACTAGTCTCGGCCTGAATCATACAAATACAGCAATGTTAAATCGTCCACTTTTAGCCGCCTTAAACCCTAACCTATGTCTAGGCTGGATAGATCGCACCGTCTATAGATGAAATCATACTTACTCCTTTCGTGAGTTCGACTCTCTCGATACCGAACAAATGGATAGTAGTCAACTAATCTTTCGCCTTAATTGAAAACTATGAAGAACATGGAATAAGCAAACCTTGAAGCTTTATTGCAAAAACAAACTTAAAATCCTAAGCAACCGTTCTCACACTAATTACAACATAACCCAAACCCAAAGAGAATTTTAGAACATAATGGCGGCAAGAAAACCTAAACTATGCCTAAGGGAAAACCTAAGTTGTTTTGAAGTACAATATCAATAAGTATATATAGGCGTTAGCTAGGTCTAGTACTTGAAACTAAAACTAAGCTAAATCAGTAACTTTTCCTTACCAAATAAAAGATAATCAATACAAAGCATGACAAAGTAAAGAATACTGTAAAATACAATGCATGGTCCTAATTATGCCTAAAATGTACTAAAAAACAACAATAATATGAGATGGAATGTGCATGAAATAGAGAACTTATGGACACTTTACACACCCCCAAACTCGAACTATTACTTATCCTCAAGCAATGCAAACTAAACATACTTTCCCTTTAAACTAATCAAAAAGAAAAATTTATGTTTTAAATTTGATTTAACACCTCAAGGTCGTGGCACCTATCATTAATTTAGTGAGAGGGGAATAACACAAATTACCTCAGAATTAAACTATAATATGCCAGTGATGTGTGTGCAGAAACTGTGAACAAGCTGAATATGAAGAACATTCTAAGTAAACAGAGATGTTGTCATGATATACAAGGTTGATGTCGAGACAACATATTCAAGCACAATTTCAATAATCCTGGCAATGAGGGCTTCAACTAATCACAACTACTCTTCTAGGTATGAAATTAAGATTGGAGCAAACTACAAAACCCCGAACCCATGGAGTAGAGTCACCCCTTGAAGACTTTCATTCACCCACGCTAATTTGTTGGTCACTTCAAAATTTTCAAATGCATTGATTTTGATAGCAGCGAAGTGTCCTCGCACACGATTTTTCTTGGAGCCGGTTTTGGGCACCTCTAGGGGTAGACAACATAAAATTTTCTTTTGACTGTCTTGGCAGTGCTTTTTTCTGTTTGTTGCCTACCGTGGCAGCTTCATGCAGCTATTGTTAGAATTTTACAAATAATTCAAGCTTGCAATGATTACAAGAAATTCTAACAAATTCAGCAAGTAACAGTGGTATTTTTTTTTTGCAACTATAGAAAAATCCTAAGTTTACTTCATGCTTTTCCCAATAATTTAAGTTCTTTTTATCTTGGTGCGAAAATTTAAAGTCGGCTATCCTATCATAGGCACAAGTTCTAACAAAAAAAATTTCTTTTCAATTAATTTTTCCAAGGCAACTACATTCTGCCTTCTAATATACACTAAAGTATGCCAAAACATGATGAGTGATATCCCCCCCCCAAACTTGAGATGGGCATTGCCCTCAATGCACAAAATAAAAAAAGAAAAATAAAACAGATAAAAAATACAATTAAAATAAAAAAAGAAAAATAACTAGAAGTTGGCAGATGATTGGGAGGAGGCTTGTGTCTTTGCTGCTGAGGAGGAGGAGGAGGATTGAATGATAAGGTGGCGACCGACAGATGCCCGGGCGGCAAACTTAGCTGGTGAGGTCTTTGCTGTCCGCGGCGGCTGGACTCTCTTGGGAGTAGGGCGAGGGTCTTCATGATGTTCTACATGAGGAGCGACATGAGGGGCTTCACTTTCTTCTGATTCTGTCTCCTCGTCCTCTGGCTCGACGGCTATGATGTGCCGCTTCCTGTTCCTTGTTCCTTCCTCCGTTGGTGCTACCGGAGGGTCAATCGCCATTGGGGCTGCTACTCCTACTATTGATGTTGCTTCCATTGCTGGTGGCTGTTGCTGCACCTCTTCTGATGAGGATGTGTTGGCCAATGTTGACGCTGTGCATATGGGGGAATGATGTTGCTGATGCCGCGTTCTGGAGTCTGCCACCGTGTTGGAAGTGGAGGTGGCAGAATACGATGGGTAGTGCGTTGGAGACGACATCTGTCTACAAAAGGCGGTATGGCGGGCAGCTGCAGCTGAGGGTGTTCCTTGTGCGGGGGCAGCTGCGACGACGAGATCAGTGGGGTAGCGAGGCAAGGTGGGGCCGTTATTGGGATACTTCTGCAGGAGATAAGCCGCAAAGGCTTCTTGGACTCCCCCCACATACTTCATGAAGCTCAGCTATTGTTGTTTGATCCTTTTGTTGCTATCGATCAGGGTATGTAGTAGAGTGAGGACTTCATTTGTTGAGGCATCTTCAGTACTGTCGGGGGCGGCAGGTGTAGCTGGCTGGGCGGAAAAGGGCTGGCTGGGGGTGATGGGCTCTGTCTCTTGGGCCTGCATCATCTGCAGGCGGACTTTCTTGGTCCACCCCTCATTTGCGATTGTCATCTCATCCTCGAGGTCGGTTGGGACGTTAAAATTGGCACAAAGGCCAGTAATGAGTGACGGGAAGTATAGCTTGCCCTTCATCTTGCGGAAGAAGTTGTGGATCTCCTTACATATAATCTCCCCAACGTTTATGGGCTGGTTCACCATGATGTTGTGAATGAGTGCAAGGCGCGACTGATCGACAGTGGAGTTGTGGGAGATGGGCAGTAGATGTCTTTTGATGAAGGTAATCCACAACATTGCCTCGGGCAGCTGGTGGTGGCGTTGGAAAGAGCCGCCATGTTTTCCTGCCAACCACGGCGTGTTGGGCTTGCACAGCTTGCCTTTGAGTCTGTCGTAATTGGCAGCCGTCAGTGACTGCCTCCACTCCTCATGAGGGTTGTCGTCCATCTCTAGGTCGTAGAAACTGTTGATGACAGTAGTGTTCAGCCTGACAGGCTCCCCCCGGACGTATACCAACGGCAGCTCTGGGCATGGATGATGGGCATAAAACTCTCTGACCATGGTGATGTTGGCCATCTCCGAATGTCGTGCGAATATTTCCCATCCTCTTCTGTGGTTGGTCTCGAACAAGGAGGGCTCTAAGCCAAGGTCCTCTGTTTGCTTTGTGTAGTGGAAACCTTGCTCCTCCCAAACTGCTTGCTTGGAAAATTGATCTTTGTATCTCTTCTCATCTGCCCTGGTGCAGAAGCGTTTGAAGGTGGGTTTGGGTACTGATGTTGAAGCCATGTGTGAGACGGTTGAAATTTAACTGAAACTTAAAAGAAGATAATTAGCTAAAGAGCATTGGATGCAAGAATAAGATAGCAAGGAGGTGAAAGTAAAGTGAATGAATGGGGTGAGAAAGGTTTAAATAGAGGCTGCCAAGAGATGTCAGGGCGGCATTAAATGTTCAACGGTCAGTTGTCTCGCGCACGTTACGTGATTTCTGCTCGTTATTTTTTTAGCCTATGGCAGCTAGCCGCTAGTGGGCAACTAGCCGTTATGCGCTGTCTGCGCTGGGCCGCCCTTGACTGTCTTGGCGGGATGGTTGTCGGGCTCCTTGTTGGGCCTATATCTTGCTCCAGCTCTTTTATTCCTAAAGCCTGAAATAAAAATGTTAAAAACAAATTTAACTAGTTTAAAGTCTAATCCTAATAAAAATAAATTGCAATAAATTATATTATATTTCTAAAACATAAAAATAAAAATACAAAAAATAAAGATAAAATAATTAGGTTATGTTGGGAGTGCATTTGGGTGAATCTCCCAGACATAACCACTTCCTGAGGTGATGTTTCTTGTCCTTCCCTCCTGGGGGTCATCCTGTTCTTTAAGGTGGTGTGCTACTGGGTCCTTTAGCCTGCCCTTTGGTGTAACCCCGTCGACCCGGCCTGGCCGATAGACCTAACCGAACGGATCACACAGGGAATATTGAAGTAAACCGGGAAAGTTTACCTTAATAAATGACCCTTTTTTATCTTGTCTAGATGCATCTTAGGTTCCTATGTGTACGTACACAAACAACGGATTCAAAATCAACACAATCACCTTCAGATTAAAGTCGATTTAGGTTTAAGGACTATTTTTGTAAAGCTGCTAACTTATAAGGGCTTCTGCCGAATTCAAGTTATCGACCTTTAATTAGCTTCATTACATGCTTCTTGGTGAAATCTCAGCTCAAAATGACATTTAGAACTCATCCAATTGCATACAAGGTAAACAAGGAACAAAATGCAAGAAACAGAAACGCCAATGATTTCAAACACAGTTTCAACGGTCAAGTGTTTCGGAACAGAATACCTAGTATCGGAACGGCCGTTTCGAAATATGACTGTCCGTTACGATACGCGGGATTGTTTCAAAACCCCTAAAGACATGTTCCGGTACGATGGTTCACAGAGGCAAAATGTTTCGAAACAGGCCTCACCATTCCGAAACAGGAAGGCCATTTCATGCCACCATTTCGAAACAAGCAATGGTGTTTCGAAACACTTGGGCCTGCAATGTTCTAAATAGCTGGTTTAAATCACTTTACGCCATTTGAAACCATCCCGACACATGCACTACCATACATACAACTTAAATACACATATATGACCATATATACGAAGCAGAAGCATCATCATAGCATCATTCTCACAAGCTACGACCCTAAAGACATGCTTCCTAGAAGTTAAAAGCGCCAAAAGGCTAAATTCCAAATGCAAGCATAAAACCAAACACAAAGGCCATTTACAAATCCAAATATGCATCTTAAACATGCACCAAACCAGAAAATACCAAACCAACAACATTCAAAACATCGGACACCCCCATTGCCTTTATTACACTAGTCCAAAACCAAAGTTTACCTTCAATCAAAGTCTTCCACCGACCCCCTTGCAAGTGCTGCCTCCAAAGCTTAAATTGACTGTATTGATGAACAAAGAGAGCATAAGCATACAATCTTAGTGAGGATTGCTCAAACCGAAAACATCATCAATGTACAAAACCATTTTCACTCTTTTCAAAACCATCAAGCTTCCTTTGACAAAACATGCACTTTAACCTCAAAACCATTGTAATGAACATCATGTAACATGATACGTATAAATCCAGCAATTAAACCATTGCTACTCATTATACAAGCCTTCCAAGCATAATCACCTTTATGCTAAGCTTAAACCAAAACATGCATCTTTCAAATTATGCATTAACAACATTTTCCACAATGTTTCATTTCATTATATTGGCTCACAAGTGATAAACAACAATCTCAAAAACAAAGTATCAGATACACAGATTACCAAGGGTTGTCCCACACCCTTCATACACTCTACTGGCATCCCAAGGTTCACACACGAGAGCGACCCTCCATCATTGTGACACCCATGGTGGAGTATTCGGTACAATTACAACCCGTCAACACCACCCATTGGTAGATGTATAACCCACTAACGAGAGACGGGATACACACAAGGTTCGCACCTGGGAGCTACCCTCAACCATTGCAACCTTAAACTATCCTCAATCGTTAGGGTACTTGGATGGAGTATTCGGTACAATTACAACCCCTCAACATCCAAGGCAACTTGTTTATAGTGCACTCAATCCTATAGCCACCTAACTATATCCGATTTCATTTATAAAACACTTTAAACCACATCACTTGCCAATATAATCCATAACACATGCATTCCTCACTGTTTTTACAAAGCATTCATGATAAGCCATAAACAAGCATTAAACCATGCTTAAAACCTCATGCATCAACACATGCATACAAGGACCACTTACCTAGTGCATCCTTAAATCACATGGCATCATCATAGACAAGTTATATACTCAAATCATGCTTTAAAAAAGTAGGTAAATGCAATGAAAATCAAGTGCAACTAAAGGCTCAAAACTAGCACAACCAAGGGAGAAATTTCAATTTACTTACTTTCGAACCTATTAAAGCATTTCAAGCTCTTACTAAGTTCCCCAAACCTTTTCTAAAACGTTTCCATGCTGTAAAACCAAATTCCACTCACCAACTTGCAAAACCACGCTTGCCGATGCAACTATCGATCGTCCGAAGCCTCCAAAAACCACTTCGTTTGATTCTGGAATATTATCCCCTGTTTTCAGCACATCCAAAACTCCAGCACGCACAAGAAATAACGCAGCCTTGCTCTAAAGCATCAAAACACCCATCTGAAGCAACCAAAAACTCAATCGATTGGCCTCAAACCTCAGCCCAGTCATTATCCAACTCATCCAACATATTATAAGCACTAATCAACATCCAAAACAACCTAAAACCATCCTTATACCTCCAGAAACTCAAATTCCTCAAGAACACCTCAAACACTCACCCAAAAACACTTCAAAAACAAAGGATCTCAAGGATTTCGGATCTATATGATTAAGACTCCACTTCAACCCCAAAAATCTTTCAAAACTCATTGAACAACAATCTCAAACCAGCCCAATCAATCAATATTCGAAAATCACATTCTAAACCAATTTTTCATCAAGATTTCAAGAGTTTATCAATCTAAACACAAAACCTCATTCAAAATCAGTATTAAAGAGTCAAATATCTTTGGAATTTCATTAAAGAACTTAGATTAGTGGGATAGCACGAAAATTACCTCCAATCCTTGCTTGTCCTCTAATTTGGCAACATTTGCTTGAAGAAACTTGAAGGAAAATGGAAGAAATCAATGGACAAAAGATAGAAATCAAGAGAGGGTTTGAGGGAAAAGAATTTCATGAAAATTGAGAGAAAAGGGAGAGTGTTTGGCTGAAGTGAAAGTGAGAAATGAAAATAATCGTGAAAACTTTTTAACTTATTAAATAACTTTTTAATTAAACCAAATTAAAAGCTTTTTTAATTTTTAATAACATTTAAAATACATGCCAAATTAGGGAAAATGCATAATTGTCAAGTAGCTCCCTAGAGATTCTAAGATCTTGACTCTTCTTGAAAAACATTTTTTTCCAACTTTTAATTCTTTACATTTTGGTCACTACCCAAAATGTATACTTTCGAAAACCCGTTTTGTAAAATTGATTTGATCAACCACTTAAATATAATTTTAGAGGATTTTAGGAATTTTTATCATACTTTTATCCTATCCTGAACCTCGATCTCCCTAAACCATCTTTTAACGGTTTGAACAACCGACACTGGTTCCACCGGCCCAACCCGACTCGCCAAAACATCTAAGCCCAAAATCGGGGCGTTACAACTCTCCCCCACTTAGGAAATTTCTTCCTCAAAATTTTTCCTGAAGGAGAAACGCAAGAAACTGACTCAACATGTCCACCTTACTTTCCCACGCAACCTCCTCAATGTCATAACAATACGTCACAAGCTCAATTGTCTTGCAACGAAAAACTTTGTTACTCGTATCCAAAATTCTCACTGGTTCCTCATCACAGTATAAATAAGGATTTAACTCAACTTTCTCATCTGGAATCACATGCGAAAGATCCGATCTATATCTCCGCAACATAGACACATGAAACACATCATGAATCTTTTCCAACTCGGGAGGCAACCTCAACCAATAAACCACAGGACCAACTCGCTCCACAACCTCATAAGGTTTAATAAACCTCAGACTAAGCTTCCCCTTACGTCCGAACCTCATCACCTTCTTCCAAGGAGATACCTTAAGGAACACACGATCACCAACCACGAACTCAACCTCTTTACAGTTTAAATCCGCGTAAGGCTTCTGATGATCCGATGCAGCCTTCAACCACTCACATATGAGCTTCACCTTCTATTGTTCCCTTGAGCATATCCGGAAAGGAAAGCAAATTTTGCCCTGCCTCAGCACAACAAAAAGGCGTTCTACACTTCCTCCCATACAAGGCTTCATACGGTGCCATTTTGTATACTTGCCTGAAAACTATTGTTATAAGCAAACCCAACTAGCAGTATATGCTTTCCCCAAGAACCCTGGAATTCAATCACATAGCATCACAACATATCCTCAAGCACCTAGACAACTCGTTCTGACTGCCCATTCGATTGACGATGGTATGGAGTGTTGAATTTCAACCTCGTACCCAACGCCTGATGTAAACATTCCCAGAACCTCGTTGTAAACCTTAGATCTCTATTCGACACTATAGACTTGGATACACCATGCAAATGCACAATCTCAGCAATCTACAACTCACAGCTAACTTATCCAACGTGTACGTAGTATGCGCACACGATATACTCAAATGATCAGCTCAACAACTACCTTCCTACTCAAGGCATCAGCCACAACATTGGCCTTTCTAGGATGATACTCAATGGTTATATCGTAATCCTTAAGCAACTCCAACCATCTTCGTTGCCTAAGATTCAATTCCTTCTGAGACATAAGGTACTTCAAACTCTTATGGTCGGTGTAAACCACACACCTTCCACCATAAAGGTAATGTCTTCAAATCTTCAAAGCAAAAACCAATGTCGCGAGCTAAAGATCATGCGTAGGGTAGTTACACTCATGCACTTTTAACTGTCTAGAAGCATAAACCACAACCTTCCCACCTTGCATCAACATACAACCCAAACCAACGTATGATGAGTCGTTATAAACTACAAACTCCTTACTTGATTCTGGTTTAATCAAGATAGAAGTTTGCGTCAAAGCTTTCTTCAACTTATCGAAAGCTTGCTGCCTAACATCCGTCCACTCAAAACGAACATTCTTTTGCAACAACTTGGTCAAAGAAGCAAAAATATTAGAAAAACCTTCGACAAACCTTCGGTAGTAACCAGCCAACCCAAGAAAACTACGCGCTTCCGTCACTGACTTAGGCATCTTCCAACTCATCACCGCCTCAACCTTGTGTGGATCAACCCGGATACCTTCGGTCGAAACCACATGTCCAAGAAAATCCATTTCTTTGAGCCAAAACTCACACTTGCTCAACTTAGCATAAAACTAATTTTCCAACAGCACTTAAAACACAATTCTCAAGTGCCTATCATGATCCTCCTCGGTACATGAGTACACAAGAATATCATCGATAAACACAACCACAAATTGATCCAAAAACTCATGGAACATCCTATTCATCATATCCATAAAAGCAGTCGGTGCATTTGTCAAACCAAACGGTATCACCAAGAATTCATAATGGTCGTACCCCGTCCGTAAAGCTGTCTTAGGTACATCCACATCTTTAACCTTAAGCTGATAGTACCCATACCTCAATTCTATCTTTGAAAACACCGAAGCACCACGACACTGGTGAAACAAACATCGACCCTCGGCAAAGGATTCTTGTTCTTAATCGTCAACTTGTTTAGTTACCGATAATCTATGCACATACGCATCACATCATCTTTTTTCTTTACAAACAAGACTTGTGCACCCCAAGGTGAAACACTTGGCCTTATGACCCTCGGTCAAGCAACTCCTGAAGTTGCGTCTTCAACTCCTTCAACTCCTTAGGTTCCATGCGATAAGAAGCAATGGACACTGGAGTCATATTCTCATACAACTCGATACCAAACTCATCCTTTCAATTGGGTGGTAATCCGAGCAACTTTTTTAGAAAAACACCCGGAAACTCACATACGGTTTGTATATATTGCACCTACACTTTCTTCGTACCAGGATTCACCACATACGCTAATAAAACTCCACATCCTAATTCCAACACCCGACTCGCTTCAAAAGCCGAAATCACGTTAGACAAGAACTTCATGTTCTCGCCTACGATTACCACCTCGTAATCATCCTCAAGCTTCAGGGTAACTCACTTAACATCAAAGTCCACCACAACTCGGTGTTCAACCAACCAGTCCATTTCAAGAACCACATCAAGCCATAAAAAGGTTGTTACATCAAATCAACTGAAAACTCATGACATTGAATAGATAATGGACATCCCCTATCCAGTTTTCTTGTACCAACAGTTTCACCAAGGAAACTAACCACTCTTAACCCCACATCTAACTCATCCACAACAAACATTCGGATCACAACTTCTAAAGCAACTTACAACAACAGGCGCAGAAAGCTTGTAACGCCCCGGTTTTGGGCTTAGAAGTTTTGGCGTTGACCGGTTTAGTCAAAGTGCTGATCGAATATATAAGAGTGAATTTAGGAAAAACCTAGTTCGGGTTGCATTAAAAATATGGAAAAATATTCTAAAATCATCTTTTAATATATAAAAGTGAACTGTGAAATCAATTTTGGAAAATGAGGTTCGGAAGGTTGACATTTTGGCTAGTGACCAAAATGTAATTTTTGAAAGTTGCGGGACAGTTTTATAAAGGATTGAAACTTTGAATCTTTAAGGAGCTATTATTCCAAAAAGGATTTCTCCAGATTTTTCTAAGATATTTTAAGCCTAAAATCTGATTTTAAAGATTAAGAAAAGAGAGGGAAATCATTTTAACCAATTCTTAACTAATTTTTCTATTTTATCTCAAATTCTCTTTTCTCTCATTTTCTCTCTACCCAAACAAGATTTCCTCAGATTTCTTTCTCTGATTTTGACTTCTTAATCTCTCATTTCAACTCTCATTTGATTTTAATCATCTCATCATCAAAACCTCACAATTTACAAGTTGATTCATCAAGCATTTTGGCTCTAAAAGGGAGAAATTCAAGTTTGGAGGTAAGAACGTCCTTCTCCTCTAAACTATCAGTTCTTTACTGAAATTCCTAAGTTCTCAATCCTTGATTCATGTTTTATTAAAGGCTTTTCAATTGAGATCTTGATTTTTTTGGCTAAAATGCAAGATTTGGTGATTTTGGTGAAAATTTCGTGTGATCTGTTTAAGCAGGGTTTTGAGGTGTTAAAATGATGTTAAATGAATGCTAAAATGATTAGAAGTTGAGGTTTAATCAATGCAATCCCGGATAGGTTGAATTTCCTAAGTTTGGCTTGAGTTTTTGGTTGTTTTTGGAGTGTTTTTGGTGATCTGTTATACCTGGAGGTATAAGGATGTGGTTGTGATCTTTTTGCATGTTAGTTGATGTATAAAAATGGTTAGAAGTGATGGATCTTGGCTGGGTTAAGTTTTGGAAGTGTTTGGAGATGATTTCGGTTGTGTTTGGTAGCCAAATTGTTAGATTTGTGATGAGCAGCGAGTTGTATTGATGTTGCTGGTGTTTTAATGCATAAGGATGCATTAATGTTCTGTTTTTATGTGCTTGAAACAGGGGAGGTTGATCCTTGAGTTTTGGAGGTGTTTTCGGAAGGTTTCGGAAGCTTGGAAAGCTTGTTGGCTAGGCTTGTTTGGTATCGGTGAGTGAAAATGGATTTTCAGCTTTTAAACCAAAGGTTGAAGGTTTTGGGAGCTTAGTATAAGTCTAAACAACTTTGCTAAGCTCAAGTGTAAGTTTTCGGATTACTCTCTTAAAGTGGTGGCTATGTTTTGATGAAATGTGAAATGATGATTTTGCATGTTTTGCTACTGTTTTGGAAAGCATGTTTTAGCATGTTAATTGCTGATGTTTTAGCATGATTTATGCTGATGATTTAAGCCATGTGTCGAAGGTGTCTCTAGGTAAGAGTGTCTTGTTTTTATGCATTGTTAAATGATGATTTAATGCTTTGAAATGCATGATGAAATGGCTTGGTTTAAATGCTTTTAAAACAGTGGATTACATGATGTATAAAGTGTGTATTGGCAAGTGATGGTTTGTAAAAGTGAAGGTCACTAAGGTGGTTAAAAGTCCTTGAGTGAGCCTTGTTATTTAAGATCATCAAGGTGGTTAAAAGTCCTTGGATGAATCTTGTTGCGGACAGTAAGGTGGTTAAAAGTCCTTAGGTGCTCCTTTCCATGGTGGTTAAAAGTCCATGGGGCCAAGGTGTTTAAAAGTCCTTGGGGCCAAGGTGTTTAAAAGTCCTTGGGGTATTTCAAGCTACGGATGTGGTTGTGATCTTTTTGCATGTTAGTTGATGTATAAAAATGGTTAGAAGTGATGGATCTTGGCTGGGTTAAGTTTTGGAAGTGTTTGGAGATGATTTCGGTTGTGTTTGGTAGCCAAATTGTTAGATTTGTGATGAGCAGCGAGTTGTATTGATGTTGCTGGTGTTTTAATGCATAAGGATGCATTAATGTTCTGTTTTTATGTGCTTGAAACAGGGGAGGTTGATCCTTGAGTTTTGGAGGTGTTTTCGGAAGGTTTCGGAAGCTTGGAAAGCTTGTTGGCTAGGCTTGTTTGGTATCGGTGAGTGAAAATGGATTTTCAGCTTTTAAACCAAAGGTTGAAGGTTTTGGGAGCTTAGTTTAAGTCTAAACAACTTTGCTAAGCTCAAGTGTAAGTTTTCGGATTACTCTCTTAAGTGGTGGCCATGTTTTGATGTAATGTAAATGATGATTTTGCATGATTTGGTTACTGTTTTGAAAGCATGATTAAGCATGTTAATTGCTGATGTTTTAGCATGATTTATGCTGATGTTTTAAGCCATGTGTTGAAGGTGACTCTAGGTAGGAGTACCTTGTTTTTATGCATTGTTAAATGATGATTTAATGCTTTGAAATGCATGATGAAATGGCTTGGTTTAAATGCTTTAAAACAGTGGATTACATGATGTATAAAGTGTGTATTGGCAAGTGATGGTTTGTAAAAGTGAAGGTCACTAAGGTGGTTAAAAGTCCTTGAGTGAGCCTTGTTATCTAAGATCATCAAGGTGGTTAAAAGTCCTTGGATGAATCTTGTTGCGGACTCTAAGGTGGTTAAAAGTCCTTGTGTGGTCCATTCATGGTGTTTAAAAGTCCATGGCCAAGGTGTTTAAAAGTCCTTGGGGTCCAAGGTGTTTAAAAGTCCTTGGGGAAAGTTGTTGAACTTGATTTCTAAATGAAATGTATCACTTGAGCCAATATGACATGTATAGTACATGAGATGCATGAGATGCATGATTTAATGTTTATGTTGAAGCATGAGATGCTAGTTTAAATGAAATGTGGAAGCATGTTATTGCTTGATTTAAAGTATGCTTTGAGCATGTGTAAAGGTTGTTTTCAAGCATGATTTACAAATGAATTTTAATGCATTATTGAATGGTTTTTAAAGAGCACTCCTCACTAAGCTTTGGCTTACGCTCTCTCGTTTTCTTGATTCAATAATGCAGAGCATTAGAGTGCATTGAGGGCAGCAAGAGGAGGCAAGCAAACAAGTACAAGTAAAGCTCAATGTATGAAGGTTTTATAAGTGTTTTAGCTTTTGTATGTTTTGGCAATGGGGGACCAATGTATTAGTTTTGGGAGGTGTTTACGACTCCCTAAGTATGTTGAATGTGGTTGATGTTGCTGATTTTTGGATTGAACCTTATATGCTTGTTTTGCAAGTTGAAGATTGAGTGGATAGCTTGTGTAGGAAGCATGACCTTAAATTTGGGCCTTTTTGCATGAGATGTTATCTTGCTGAATTGATGATGCTTATATGTGTTAAATATGTTTAATTGCATGCTGGTAAAGTTTGGTGATGTTTGGAGCATGTTTGAGTGTCCAATTGCATGATCTAGTATGCTTGTTTGCTGGTTTTTGTGCAGGCGTTTCGGAACAGGGGTGTACCGTTTCGGAACGGGTGCCTTGCATGAACCCAGGCGTCCGAAACGGTATGCACCGTTTCGAAACGGTTTAGCCTCTGCCGAGGCCATGTTCCGGAACCCGTTTCGGAACGGCCCGTGTTTCGGAACAGGGCTAGCCTGTTTCGGAACGGTCGACCGTTAGGGGGCTGACATGGTTGTTATACGTTTTGAAATGTTTGCGTTTTGGTCCTAAATCTTGTGTGATCAATTGCATGAGCTGTGGATGTCCTTTTAAGCTGAAATTTCACAGAGGTGCGTGAAACCTGACTAATTTCAAGATGGTAACTTTAAATTGGGTTAAGTCCCTTAATTTATCAGAATTTACAATTTGGTCCCTAAAGTTGTAATTTGTTCAATTGGGTCCCAGTTTGATCTCTGATGTTTGTGATCTTTTGATACGTTGTCTGTATGGTCACACTTAAGGTTAATGTGCATCTAGATAAGATTAAAAAGAAAAAAAAGGGGTCGTTAATCAAGGTTGACTTTCGGGTTGACTTTGGTTTTCCCCGTGTAATCTTCGTAGTTCGGGTCAACCGTCTAGACCGGGCTACGGGGGTTACATTTGGTGGTATCAGAGCTGAGTTCTCGAGTAATTGGGAATGTGTGAATGCATGATTGAAGCATGGTTTGGTTGGTATGCTTGTTGAGTGTAAGCATGTTCAGTGTTATGATATGATGATGTGTATATGATGCATGTTGTGATGATGCATGATGAAGGTACCCATTGCCAAACAAAAGCTAAAGGGATGATGTTGTTTTTGAAAGAAATTGAGCTTGAATACTTGGAATTTGCTTACCTTGCTGGTCCTGACTTGTTTATTTTGTATTGTTATGCATGGTAATAGTATGGCACCACGTAGAGAGTTAAGGAGTAGCGCGAGAGCTACGACCCCGGAGGGGAATGTGAATGACGAGCACACTGGTAGTGCTGTGATACCTCCTCCTCCACCTGGTGGTGGTGGTGCGGAGAGGGAAAGAGCTGGAGCTGAGGCAGCTGGTGCTGGAGCTGCAGGACCTGAAGCTGGTCAGGGGCAAGCGATACCTGACATGCCTGTGCTTGTACAAGCTATTGCGGGTGCGTTTCGAGCAGCAGTAGCTGGAGCTCAAGGAGCTGGGCATCAGGGAGATGCTGGTGCTAGACTACCCTTGGAACGTTTGCGCAGTCTTGGTGGGACTGAGTTTAGGGGTATGTCAGCTGAGAGGTCTGAAGCGTGGTTGGAGAGTACCAAGCGTGTCTTGGGACAAATGAGTTGCACTGATGTGCAGAAGCTGGGATGTGTGGTGTCACTGCTGCAAGGTGATGCTTATACGTGGTGGACGACCACAATCTCTGGGATGGCTGATGCTGATGTTACATGGACGTTCTTTCAGCATGCGTTCAAGAGGAGATATCTGGGAGTTAGATATCTGGATGAAAAGAAGCGTGAATTCATGTCTCTGACCCAAGGGAACATGAGTGTGGCTGAGTATGAGGTACAGTTTGTACGTCTTAGCCAGTATGCACCTGAGTTGGTACCTGATGAGCGCGAAAGGTGCGAAAGGTTCCGTTATGGTTTGGTGACGGAGGTTAAGACCTATATGTTAGCTGCTGAGTACAATGATTTCGATGTGCTGGTTAGTCGGTCCAAAGACATCGAGATGAACCTGGGTTTGTCTGCTAAGGGTGCTGGAGCTAGTTCTGGGAAGAGAGCTGCTGAGTATAGTTCCGGTGGACGGAACAAGAGAGGGCGTGATCAGAGGTTTCAGTCCTCGTCTAAGAGAGGTGGAGGTGCACCTGCTAGGGGCGGCAATGCTAGAGCTGACCCTAGTGCTTGTTGGATTTGTGGTTTCCGTGGTCACTTGAAGCGTGACTGTCCTCGTGCTGGGAGGGAGGTGCAAGCTCCTGTGATAGCAGCTGGTTATGAGTGCTGGAACTGTGGTTCTGCTGATCATCTGAGACGTGATTGTCCGAGGATGGCTGGTGGTCAAGAGCGTGCTCCTGTTGTTGCAGCATCGCAGAGAGGTCGTGGGCGCGGCCGTGGTAATTTTCAGAGGCGAGAGGAAGGTGGGCGCGGTGTAGCTCATGTTGTGGCTATTCAACCTGAGGGTGGAGGCCAAGCGAGGGTGTATGCTCAGCGCGAAGGAAGGAATGATGCAGATGTGATTGCAGGTACCTTTACTTTGCAATCCTTGTCATTGCTTTCTTTGATTGATTCTGGATCTACGCATTCATACATTCTTCGTGAGCATGCTGAGTTGCTTGGTTTGCCTGTTGAGTCTTTGGATGTTGGTGTTAGAGTCACTAGTTCTTTTGGTGAAACTGTTGTGACTCGTAAGCTTTATAAAAGGTGTCCTTTGGTTGTTCAAGAGCATGTCGTTCTTGTTGATCTTATGGAGTTGCCCTTTTATGGTTTTGATGTGATCCTTGGTATGGATTGGCTTGCTGAGCATCGTGCTGTTGTGGATTGTGAGAATAAGCGGGTTTCGCTTAGGCTTGCGGATGATTATGAAGTGGTGGTGGTTGGTGAGAATGTGAAGTTTCTTGCCAATGTTGTTTCTACCTTGGAGGTGAGCAGGATGCTGAGGCAAGGTTGTGAAGCTTTTCTGGCTTTTGTGATGAATTCTAGTTCGAAGGAGCTGAGGGTGCAGGATATCAGGGTTGTGAAGGAGTTTCCTGATGTTTTTCCTGAGGAGTTGCCTGGTTTACCTCCTAATCGCGAGGTGGAGTTTGGTATTGAGCTGTATGAGAATACCACTCCTGTGTCCATTACTCCCTATAGAATGGCACCTAAGGAGCTGAAGGAGCTGAAGACGCAGTTGCAAGAGTTGCTTGATCGTGGTTTCATCCGGCCGAGTGTTTCGCCTTGGGGTGATCCTGTCTTGTTTGTGAAGAAGAAAGATGGCACGATGAGGATGTGCATTGATTACCGTCAGCTGAACAAGTTGACTATCAAGAATCGGTATCCTTTGCCGAGGATTGATGATCTCTTTGATCAATTTCGGGGAGCTGCGGTGTTCTCTAAGATTGACTTGAGGTCAGGGTATTATCAGTTGAAGGTGAAGGATGTGGATGTGCCTAAGACAGCTTTCAGGACAAGGTATGGGCATTATGAGTTCCTTGTGATGCCGTTTGGTTTGACAAATGCTCCTGCTGCTTTCATGGACATGATGAATCGTGTTTTTCATGAATACCTGGACAAGTTTGTTGTGGTGTTCATTGATGATATCCTTGTGTACTCGCGTACTGAGGAAGAGCACGAAGAGCATTTGAGGGTTGTGTTGCAAGCTTTGTTGGAGAATCAGCTTTATGCTAAGTTGAGCAAGTGTGAGTTTTGGCTTAGAGAGGTTGTTTTTCTTGGGCATGTGGTCTCAGCTGAGGGGATTCGTGTTGATCCTCAGAAGATTGAAGCGGTGATGAACTGGAAAGTTCCTAAGTCTGTTCAGGAGGTTCGTAGTTTCCTTGGTTTGGCAGGATACTACCGAAGGTTTGTGGATGGTTTTTCCAAGATTGCTGCTCCTTTGACGAAGTTGCTGCAGAAAGATGTTAGGTATGAGTGGACAGAAGCGAGACAACAAGCTTTTGAGAAGCTGAAGTTGGCTTTGACGCAAGCTCCTATCTTGATTCAGCCTGAATCAGGGAAAGAGTTTGTAGTCTACAGTGATGCATCCTATGTTGGTTTGGGGTGTGTGCTGATGCAAGAGGATAAGGTTGTGGCTTATGCGCCGCGGCAGTTGAAGGTGCATGAGCGCAATTATCCTACGCATGATATTGAGCTGGCTGCAGTGGTTTTTGCTCTGAAGATCTGGTGGCATTATCTGTATGGTGAGAAGTGTACGGTGTACACGGATCACAAGAGTTTGAGGTATCTGATGTCTCAGAAGGAGTTGAATCTCAGGCAGCGACGTTGGTTGGAGTTGCTCAAGGATTATGATCTGACGATAGAGTATCATCCTGGAAAGGCCAATGTTGTTGCAGATGCTTTGAGTAGAAAGGTAGCTGTTGAGCTGAGAGCTATGTTTGCTAGCTTGAGTATATCGCAGGATGGTGGTCTTGTTGCTGAGTTGCAGGTGAAACCTTCGTTGGTTCAGTTGATCAAGGATAAGCAGTTGTTGGATGATTCCTTGGTGTCTCATGTTCAGGATATCGCGGAAGGTAGACCTTCGGATTTCTGTTTTAGTGAGGATGGAGTGTTGTGTTTTGGTAGTCGGATAGTAGTGCCTGCAGATGCTGAGTTGAGGCATGCTATTCTAGCTGAAGGTCATAGTAGTCCTTTTGCTATGCATCCTGGTAGTACAAAGATGTATCGCGATCTTCGTGGTGAGTACTATTGGGTGGGCTTGAAGAAGGATGTGGCAGAGTTTGTGAGCAAGTGTTTGGTGTGTCAGCGCGTAAAGGCTGAACATCAGGTTCCTTCTGGTTTGTTGCAACCGTTGAAAATCCCTGAATGGAAGTGGGAGAGGGTTACCATGGATTTTGTATCTGGTTTGCCTTTGTCTCCGTCGAAGAAGAATTCTGTTTGGGTGATTGTGGATCGCCTGACGAAGTGTGCACATTTCTTGCCTGTGCATACTACGTTTTCTTTGGATAAGCTGGCAGAGTTGTACGTTGCTGAGGTTGTGAGGTTGCATGGTGTGCCTAAGTCGATCGTGTCGGATAGGGATCCGAGGTTCACATCGCGTTTTTGGCAGTGTTTGCATCAAGCTCTGGGTACAAGGTTGCATTTCAGTACATCCTATCATCCCCAGTCGGATGGCCAGTCTGAGCGAGTTATTCAGATCTTGGAGGATATGTTGAGATGTTGCGTGATAGAGTTTCAAGGTTCTTGGGAGAAGCATCTGCCTTTGGTTGAGTTCGCTTACAACAACAGTTTTCAGGCAAGTATACAGATGACACCTTATGAGGCTCTGTATGGGAGGAAGTGTAGGACTCCTCTGTGTTGGACTGAAACTGGTCAAAAGTTGGTTTCGATGCCTGCTTTGTTGAAAGGTACTACCGAGAAGGTGAAGCTCATATGTGAGAGGTTGAAGGCTGCTTCTGATCGGCAGAAGTCTTACGCGGATTTGAAGCGTAGGGAGATAGAGTTTGCGGTGGGTGATCGCGTGTTCTTGAAGGTTTCGCCTTGGAAGAAGGTGATGAGGTTTGGGCGGAAGGGTAAGCTGAGCCCTAGATACATTGGACCGTATGAGGTTGTTGAGCGTGTTGGTCCTGTTGCGTATCGGTTGAGGTTAGCTCAGGAGCTGGAGAAGATTCATGATGTGTTCCATGTTTCTATGCTCCGGAGGTATCGATCTGATCCTTCGCATGTGTTGCCTGTGGAGGAGGTGGAATTGAATCCGGATTTGACCTATGATGAGGAACCGGTGAAGATTCTGGATTCAGATAGCAAGGTTCTTCGTGGCAAGACCATTGAGTTGGTGAAGGTGCTGTGGAAGCATCGCGGTGTTGAGGAAGCCACGTGGGAGCGGAAGGAGGATATGCTGAAGCAGTTTCCTTATCTCTTTCCTTCAGGTAAATTTCGAGGACGAAATTTCTTAAGGGGGGGAGAGTTGTAACGCCCCGGTTTTGGGCTTAGAAGTTTTGGCGTTGACCGGTTTAGTCAAAGTGCTGATCGAATATATAAGAGTGAATTTAGGAAAAACCTAGTTCGGGTTGCATTAAAAATATGAAAAAATATTCTAAAATCATCTTTTAATATATAAAACTGAACTGTGAAATCAATTTTGGAAAATGAGGTTCGGAAGGTTGACATTTTGGCTAGTGACCAAAATGTAATTTTTGAAAGTTGCGGGACAGTTTTATAAAGGATTGAAACTTTGAATCTTTAAGGAGCTATTATTCCAAAAAGGATTTCTCCAGATTTTTCTAAGATATTTTAAGCCTAAAATCTGATTTTAAAGATTAAGAAAAGAGAGGGAAATCATTTTAACCAATTCTTAACTAATTTTTCTATTTTCTCTCAAATTCTCTTTTCTCTCATTTTCTCTCTACCCAAACAAGATTTCCTCAGATTTCTTTCTCTGATTTTGACTTCTTAATCTCTCATTTCAACTCTCATTTGATTTTAATCATCTCATCATCAAAACCTCACAATTTACAAGTTGATTCATCAAGCATTTTGGCTCTAAAAGGGAGAAATTCAAGTTTGGAGGTAAGAACGTCCTTCTCCTCTAAACTATCAGTTCTTTACTGAAATTCCTAAGTTCTCAATCCTTGATTCATGTTTTATTAAAGGCTTTTCAATTGAGATCTTGATTTTTTTGGCTAAAATGCAAGATTTGGTGATTTTGGTGAAAATTTCGTGTGATCTGTTTAAGCAGGGTTTTGAGGTGTTAAAATGATGTTAAATGAATGCTAAAATGATTAGAAGTTGAGGTTTAATCAATGCAATCCCGGATAGGTTGAATTTCCTAAGTTTGGCTTGAGTTTTTGGTTGTTTTTGGAGTGTTTTTGGTGATCTGTTATACCTGGAGGTATAAGGACGTGGTTGTGATCTTTTTGCATGTTAGTTGATGTATAAAAATGGTTAGAAGTGATGGATCTTGGTTGGGTTAAGTTTTGGAAGTGTTTGGAGATGATTTCGGTTGTGTTTGGTAGCCAAATTGTTAGATTTGTGATGAGCAGCGAGTTGTATTGATGTTGCTGGTGTTTTAATGCATAAGGATGCATTAATGTTCTGTTTTTATGTGCTTGAAACAGGGGAGGTTGATCCTTGAGTTTTGGAGGTGTTTTCGGAAGGTTTCGGAAGCTTGGAAAGCTTGTTGGCTAGGCTTGTTTGGTATCGGTGAGTGAAAATGGATTTTCAGCTTTTAAACCAAAGGTTGAAGGTTTTGGGAGCTTAGTATAAGTCTAAACAACTTTGCTAAGCTCAAGTGTAAGTTTTCGGATTACTCTCTTAAAGTGGTGGCTATGTTTTGATGAAATGTGAAATGATGATTTTGCATGTTTTGCTACTGTTTTGGAAAGCATGTTTTAGCATGTTAATTGCTGATGTTTTAGCATGATTTATGCTGATGATTTAAGCCATGTGTCGAAGGTGTCTCTAGGTAAGAGTGCCTTGTTTTTATGCATTGTTAAATGATGATTTAATGCTTTGAAATGCATGATGAAATGGCTTGGTTTAAATGCTTTTAAAACAGTGGATTACATGATGTATAAAGTGTGTATTGGCAAGTGATGGTTTGTAAAAGTGAAGGTCACTAAGGTGGTTAAAAGTCCTTGAGTGAGCCTTGTTATTTAAGATCATCAAGGTGGTTAAAAGTCCTTGGATGAATCTTGTTGCGGACACTAAGGTGGTTAAAAGTCCTTAGGTGCTCCTTTCCATGGTGGTTAAAAGTCCATGGGGCCAAGGTGTTTGGAGCATGTTTGAGTGTCCAATTGCATGATCTAGTATGCTTGTTTGCTGGTTTTTGTGCAGGCGTTTCGGAACAGGGGTGTACCGTTTCGGAACGGGTGCCTTGCATGAACCCAGGCGTCCGAAACGGTATGCACCGTTTCGAAACGGTTTAGCCTCTGCCGAGGCCATGTTCCGGAACCCGTTTCGGAACGGCCCGTGTTTCGGAAAAGGGCTAGCCTGTTTCGGAACGGTCGACCGTTAGGGGGCTGACATGGTTGTTATACGTTTTGAAATGTTTGCGTTTTGGTCCTAAATCTTGTGTGATCAATTGCATGAGCTGTGGATGTCCTTTTAAGCTGAAATTTCACAGAGGTGCGTGAAACCTGACTAATTTCAAGATGGAAACTTTAAATTGGGTTAAGTCCCTTAATTTATCAGAATTTACAATTTGGTCCCTAAAGTTGTAATTTGTTCAATTGGGTCCCAGTTTGATCTCTGATGTTTGTGATCTTTTGATACGTTGTCTGTATGGTCACACTTAAGGTTAATGTGCATCTAGATAAGATTAAAAAGAAAAAAAAAGGGGTCGTTAATCAAGGTTGACTTTCGGGTTGACTTTGGTTTTCCCCGTGTAATCTTCGTAGTTCGGGTCAACCGTCTAGACCGGGCTACGGGGGTTACAAAGCTATACCCCACCGATCAAATGTGGACAAGCTCACCTAACATGGCCATTTGATCCACCTACTTAATAGGTATCAAACGTTACTCAAGCCTCATATGATCAGCGAACCCACAATTCCAACATGAACTAGCTCCAGCCACAAGGGCCTGCACCTCACTAGCCGCACGAGGGCAATCCCTCCTCAAGTGCTCTCGTGAACCATACGTCCAATAGTACTACAGCCTCGCCTCAATCCAGGCAATATTCCTAAAACATGACCATTCGTACACTGGCTACCACTAAACTAGAGTTCACAACTCACTTCCTAGCGCTTGAACCTCTCGCACGAGCTATTAAACTCAGGTTCTACTAAAATACCTTTCTCGGGTTACCAGCACGTCGAAAACAATGTAGCTAGTAAATCAACAATTATGGCTTATCAACAGGCATCAATCCATAAAGGTGCCAACACAACGATGTCTCATATCAACTTCCAATCCAGGAGCACACATGCACAACTAAACAATTCGTACCTTAACTCAACCACAACTTACGATTTTCGAACCCAAACCACATATTCACATTTCTCAAGATCCAAGTATCTAATCCCCCAGATACTTCTCCTTTAAAACAGTTCAAAAGAACTCTCGGAACACAACATCATGTTCTATACCCACAACCACATTGGTCCACTAACTAAACACATCTCAATATAACCAGGATACAACCCATCTTTACAATATGGGCATCACTACACTCTATTTATTCCACAATCTTATTCATACAGGTCATCCACTCCTTGGATACCTCCGGTGCCAACCTTCGAACTCAACTTCTACTCGACTTTGCACTAACCACAGCTCACAAACACCCACCAGCTAGTGCAGTCACATGCACCTTAGCATTAACAGCTTCACAAGCTCTAAACATCTCATATACACCAGGCACCATACAATCCAACCCTTACCCAACCAACACATGTTGTACTTACATTGAGGCACATCGAGGCGTCTAGCCCCCATGAGACTTTTCACACTACTATATCCCTTGCCCAAAGGCAACATCAATCATACCAGATCGCAACTCTCTCCTCGGTTTATTGTGCTATTATTTTTAATGCATGATAAAAACTTACAAAACAAACAAAACAAGATTCAGCCATCATGCAAGGATCCAAGCAAGGATCCAAGACTTTGATTTCAACTTAAAACATTTCTCTAGGTAATAAGGCAATGGGCATCCCAATTTTCCCCCAACATAGCACAAAGCTAACTACATGCATATCTCAACCATCATGCAACTCAAGCATCAAGATTCAGCTCAGCCAACATCATAAAACAACTCACATCCATATTCATTCATCATGTATAGCATCACTATCACACATTCAACATATGTATGGCTAAACATTCACAAGACAAAGCAAATATCACCAAAACACATATCCACATCGCAAATCACTTACCAAATACTTACCACCATCCCAACCTTTTGTAACCTAGCTCTGATACCACCAAATGTAACCCTCTCGACCCGGCCTGGCCGATAAACCGAACTGAACGGATCACACGAGGAATATTGAAGTAAATCGGGAAAGTTTGCCTCAATAAACAACCATTTTTTCTTTTTATCTTGTCTAGATGCATCTTAGGTTCCTATGTGTACGTACACAAACAGCGGATTCAAAATCAACACAATCACCTTCTGATTAAAGTCAATTTAGGTTTAGGGACCATTTTGTAAATTTGCTAACTTTCAAGAACACGCGTTCGCCAACTGTGAACTCGATCTCCTTACGCTTCAGACCCGCGTAAGAGTTTTGTCGATCTGATGCTGCCTTCAATCGTTCACAAATGAGCTTCACCTTCTCGGTGGTTTCTTTCAGCATAGCTGACATCAAAATTAACTTTTGCCCTGTTTCTGCCCAACAAAGAGGCGTTCTGCACTTTCTCCCATACAAAGCCTCGTATGGAGCCATTTGAATGCTTGCCTAGTAACTATTGTTGTACGCAAACTCAACCAAAGGCAAATGCTTCTCCGAATAACCCTAAAAATCAATAACACAACACCTCAACATGTCCTAAAGCACTTGGATAACATGCTCCGACTGCCCATCCGTCTGAGGATGATAAGAAGTACTGAAATTCAACTGTGTACCCAAGGCTTGATGCAAACATTCCCAAAACATCGACGTGAACCTCGGATCTCTATCCGACACTATAGACTTCGGCACTCCGTGCAACCGCACAATCTCAACAATATACAGCTCTGCCAGCTTATCCAAGGTATACGTAGTATGCACAGGCAAGAAATGTGCACACTTCGTGAGGCGATCAACAATCACCCAAACATAATTCTTCTTCGATGGTGACAAGGGCAAACCAAACACGAAATCCATGGTAATCCTTTCCCACTTCCACTATGGGATTCCCAAAGGATGCAACCCAGAAGGAACCTGATGCTCAGCCTTCACTCGCTGACAAACCATACATTTCCTAACAAACTCAGCAACATCCTTCTTCAACCCACCCAATAGTACTCATCCTTCAAACCACGATACATATTCTTACTACCAGGGTGCATAGCGAAAAGACTACTATGAGCTTCAATCAGAATAGTGTGCCTCAACTCAACATCATTCAGCACCACTACCCGACTCCCAAAACATAGAACACCATCATCATGGAAACTAAAATCCGAAGGCTTACCCTCCGCAATATCCTGAACCTGAGGAACAAGAGAATCATCAAGCAACTGCTTATCCTTGATCATCTGAATCAAAGCTGGTTTCACTTGCAATTCAGCAACAAGACCACCATCTCGTGATATGCTCAAGCGAGCAAACATCACCCTCAACTCCACAACCACTTTCTTGCTCAAAGCATCGTCCACAACATTGGCCTTTCCAGGATGATACTCGATCGACAAATCATAATCCTTAAGCAACTCCACCCATCGATGTTGCCTAAGATTCAGCTCCTTTTGAGACATAAGATACTTCAAACTCTTATGATTTGTGAATACCACACACTTCTCGCCATACAGGTAATGCCTCCAAATCTTAAGGGCAACACAATAGCCGAGAGCTCATGATCGTGAGTAGGGTAGTTACGCTTATGCACCTTCAACTGCCTAGATGCATATGCTACCACCTTACCCTCCTACATCAACACGCAACCCAAACCAACATATGACGCATCACTATAGACCACAAACTCCTTACCAAACTCAGATTGTATCAGGACAGGAGCTTGCGTCAAAGCTTCCTTCAGCTTCTCAAAAGCTTGCTGCCTCACATTTGTCCACTCAAATAGAACATTCTTCTGCAACAACTTGGTCAAAGGTGCATCAATCTTCTAGAAACCCTCGACAAACCTACGGTAGTACCCAGCCAAGCCAAGAAAACTTCGTACCTCTATCACTGACTTAGGCACTATCCAATTCCTCACTGCCTCTACCTTATACAGGTCCACACGAATACCCTCAGCCGATACAACATGTCCAAGAAAGACTACCTCCCTAAGCCAAAACTCACACTTGCTCAGCTTAGCATAAAGCTGGTTCTCCAACAACACTTGCAACACTATCCTTAGGTGTCTAACATGCTCCTCCTCAATACGAGAGTACACAAGGATGTCATCGATGAACACCACCATAAACTGATCCAAAAACTCATGGAATACACGATTCATCATGTCCATGAAAGCATCAGGAGCGTTGGTCAAATCAAAAGGCATCACTAAGAACTCATAATGCCCGTACCTCGTCCGAAAAGTCGTCTTAAGTACGTCCACATCCTTCACCTTCAACTGGTAATACCCCGACCTCAAATCAATCTTAGAAAACACCGAGGCTCCTCGAAACTGATCAAAGAGATCATCAATCCTTGGCAAGGGATACTTGTTCTTGATCGTCAACTTGTTCAGTTGCCGATAATCTATACACATCCGCATTGTCCCATCTTTCTTCTTTACAAACAACATCGACGCACCCCAAGGTGATACACTCGGCATGATGAACCCTTGATCAAGAAACTCCTAAAGTTGCATCTTTAACTCTTTCATCTCTTTAGATGCCATTTGATAATGAGCAATGGACACCGGAGTCGTATTCTCATACAACTCGATACCAAACTCAACTTCTTTGTTTGGCGGCAACCCATGCAACTTTTCCGGAAAGACACCCAGAAAATTGCAAACGGTTCTGATGTCCTGCACACGTACATCCTTTACACCAGGATTCATCATATATGCAAGATAAGCATCACAACCCATCCTTAGCATACGGCTTGCTTCCAAAGTCGAAATAACATTAGACAAGAATTTCACATTCTCGCCTACTATCACCACCTCATAATAATCAGCAAGCTATAAAGTGACTCGTTTAACATCAAAGTCAACCACTGCTCTATTCTTAGACAACCAATCCATACCAATAATCACATAAAATCCATAAAGGGTAACTCCATCAAATCCACAAGAAAGACATGACCCTGAACAGATAAAGGGCACCTCCTATATAACTTCCTCGTGATCACAGTCTCACCAAAAGAACTAGTCACTTCCATTCCTACAATAAGCAACTCAACAGGTATATCAAGCAAATGCACATGCTCACTCAAGATATAAGAATGCGTGGATCCAAGATCAATCAAAGCCAATAATGATAAAGATTGTAGAACAAAGGTACCTGCGATAATCAGTGTCATTGCGCCCTTCGCGTTGAGCATAGACCCTCGCAGGACCGCCTCCCTCAAGCTGAACTGCTACAACATCTCTTCTCTCCTCTGAAAATTACCTCGTTCGTGCCCACGGCCTCTCTGAGGTGCAACAACAATAGGTGGACGGCCCTGGCCTCCACCAGCCAACAGAGGACACTCACGCCTTATATGACCTGCTGAACCACGGTTCCAGCAAGAATTCCCTGTCACCACAACATGAGCATGTGCCTCTTTAGCCGCACGAAGACAATCTCGCCTCAGATGGTCCCTCGATCCACATGTCCATCATGTGTGCTGCTCAGACCTCACTAGCCCACCCTGAGCCTGGAGCACCTCCCCTCACATCAGGCTGATGCCTCCTATCTCGACCTTTTTTGTTTCGTCCACCTCCAGAACTGAAATCACCTGCCCTCTTACAAGAGCTAGAACCACCTCCATGAGATGCCAAACCCAAGCTCTGCTCGATGTCCTTAGCCCGACATACAAGCACATCAAAATCCGTGTAGCCTGTAGCCAACATAAAGGTCTTCACTTCCTGCACAATCCCATACCGAAAGTGATCAAAACGATGCCTCTCACTCAGCATCAACTCAGGGGCATACTCGCTCAGACATACGAATAGGACCTCGTACTCAGCCTCAGAAAGATTTCCTTGCACAAGCGATATAAACCCGCGCTTCTTTTCATCCAAGTATCTCACACCAAGATACTTCTTCCTAAAGGAACTCCGAAAGCACTCCCAATCTACCTCATTGGGCTCAAAACCAGCGGTGATAGTCATCCACCAACTATAAGCATCACCCTGGAGCAAGGAAAATGTGCATCCCAACTTGCGCACATCACTACAGCCCATCTGATCCATAATACGGATGGTACTATCTAACCATGCATCTGATGTCTCAAAAGACATACCATGGAACTTAAAAACTCCTAAGTTCCTCAGCCTTTCCAAAGGAAAACCCACCTGCCCAACTGCAGGTGCCTGAACTTGCGCTCCAACTATCGTAGCCTGAAATGCTCCGGTGATCGCCTGAACCAGCAGCGCTAGATCACTCAATCTTTGACCAGCCTGTCCACGTTACTTCGGCTCTCCACCTCCAGGTGGTGGTGGCGGAGGTAGAGTCTCATCAGACGGGTTCTCAACCACCTGATTACCCTGCTCAGGCGCAGGCACGATCGTATTCGATCTAAGCTCTCTCCTCGGACCAATTGTGCTATTTTTAACAAGGCATAACAACAAAAACAAATCACACCGTGATTTAGGTCAGCCTCAAGCAAGGATCCAAGTTCACAAACAAATTTAAAACATTCAATTAGTGTAATAAGGCAATGGGCACCCCGATTTCCCTCAAGCATAACATAGCATACAATAGCATGTCATAACCATCATGTTTTATCTCATTCACAATTAGCAACATACAATCATATTTAACTCCCATATGATTCATAACAACCAAGCATGACATAGACACCAGCATTCAACCAAAAACATGATTTTTCAAACAACATGCCATTTAACATTAAATCGAACATCAAAACAAACCAATTTCACTTACCATCATCCCCAATTCTTTTGCAACATGACTCTGATACCAACAAATGTAACCCCTTTGGCCCGTCCTAGACGCCCGACCCGAACTAAGAAGATTACACGGAGAAAACGTAAGTCAACTCGTTAAAGCCGACCTCGATTAACGACCCCCTTTTTTATATCTTTTCTAGATGCTTATTAAGGACCTATATGTTTAGTTAAACAATTAGAAGAACATGACACATCGATCGAAGTTCGAATAGGGGTTCAATTGCTTAAAATACATGTTTAGGGACTAAACTGTAATTTTCATAAAACACGGGGGCTGAACCAATTTTGAGGTTACCAATTATTAGTTAGCCATGTAACATGCTTCCATGTCAAAATTCTTCACAAACAGACCATCCAAACCCAACCAATTGAACATACAACATTCAGGGACCAAAATGCAACATTCCAAAACTTAAAAAGATACTTTTAATTGAAATTAACGGCTCCTTATCGGTACACCTAAGCCTGTATCGATACGGGGGAAGGCAGTAGCAAAACTTGGGAAAAAAGTATCAATATGCTTCCTCGCGTATCAGTACGACCTCCAAACTTTTGCCTAGGCGTATCGATATGTGGGCAACTCGTATCGGTACCCCTAAGCTGGAATGCCTGAAAATAGCCTTAGAGTATCGATACACAATCCTGAGTATCGATATGCTTACCAGAAATGCAATTCCAACAGCCCTCAAATCACATTTAACAACAATTAAACATGTCCAAATCATTCATCCTTGTTGTAATCAACATCCCAAACACTAATGCATCCTCAACCATTCACAACACAAGCATTAAGAATAGCATTCCATGAAGAGATATTGACTACTCAAGTATGCTTTTAAACATAAACCATAGCATAGCCAAACACCAAATATAAGACCACAAACCAAATAAAGACCATTTACGAGTCCAAAACACAAACCAAACATGGTCAAGGTGTTTAACATCACCAAACAAATCCATGAGTAGAAATCTCTCCCATTGCCACTTATTACACCAAAGTGAAAGCACATACTTTGCTTAGCAAAAATTTCTTGGATTCCCCTTGCTCTCTTGCTGCCAAAGATGCTTAATTCTTTGCATGGATGAAACAAATGAGCGTAAGCTTAAAGCTTAGTGAGGACTGCTAAAACAACAACATTCATCAATGCATTTTATAAAACCGATTCACCATTCTTTGTAAACACATGCCATCCTTTAAAACATGCACTTTAAAACATCATTTCAACTTTCAAAAACACATGCTCATACCATCACTAATACATCAGCAAAAACCTTTGCTCATGCTTGAACCAAGCATCACATGCATACTAGCATAAGTCCCAAGGATCACATGCTTAAATCATTACTCAACGTCATTATATTGGCTCGCAAGTGATCAATAACAAACCATATCAAAACCAACACAATTGACACAATCAGATACGCGGATTACAAGCGTTGTCCCACACACTTCATACACATTACGCAAGGTGGAGTTAAATGGCACAGTCACAACCCCTCAACACCCGTGATGGTGATTAATGGCACAATCACAACCCTCAACATCACTTATCGGTAGTTTTATAATTCCACTAACGAGAGCACGGGACACAAACCATAAGATTCACACACGGGATTAAACCATCCACCGTTGTGATCTTAGCCTCAATCGTTAGGGTACTTGGATGGAGTTTACGGTACAATCACAACCCCTCAACACCCAAGGCAACTTTATTCACGGTGCACCCAATCCTATAGCCGGCTAACTATATTCGGTTTAAGTAACCAAAAACCATTTCCATCACTTGCCAATATAATCATTTATCAACATCAATTCACTATTTTGTCAAAGCGTAAACCACAATGCCATTTCTCACAAGCATTAACATGCTTAAACCAAATGCAACAATCATATAAACTCAAGGATCACTTACCATGTGCATTCTTAACAAAATGACATTTAAAACCAGCAACAACAATGCTCAAATCATGCTTTAAAACATTAATCAAACCACATTTAATTCAAGTGCATTTTTAACTAAAACATAACACGTTCCGAGAGAGACTTTCGATTCACTTACTCTTGAGCTTAGCTAAGTGTTTCAAAGTTACACTAAGCTCCCAAAACCACGCTTAAAGTGTTTCAAAGCTGGAAAATCTTTTTCCACTCACCGATACGCGAAACTTCGCTTGACTACGCCAAGATCACTCATTCAAAGCCTCCAAAAATGCTTCGCTTGCTACCGAATCAAGATCCCCTGTTTTTAAAGCATCAAAATAGAGATCCAAATGCATTAAAATGCATTTCAACACCAGCAACTAACCACAAACTCGTTGCCCAGCAAAACTAC
This sequence comes from Hibiscus tridactylites, assembly GCA_958450335.1. Taxonomy (NCBI): domain Eukaryota; kingdom Viridiplantae; phylum Streptophyta; class Magnoliopsida; order Malvales; family Malvaceae; genus Hibiscus; species Hibiscus tridactylites. Next base: position 55,627,022 of record OY288267.1, on the reverse strand, counting down.
ACAAATTTACCCATCCAAAACAAACTGAAAACTCAATTGACTGCTTCCTAAAACAAGCTCAGCCAACATACATCACTTACAATGATTAATAAACATCAAAACACATCTAAAAACAACCTAAACCCTTACTTATACCTCTAGCAAACAAATCACCATCAAACCACCTCAAAAACTCAACTAAAATTATTATGAAACTCAAGGATCTCGAGATCTATATTATAAAACACTTTTTCAAAATTATAATCATCTCAAAACTCAATTAGAATCATTCCAAAATAGATTTCATCAACAACATTTCGAAAATCAAAATTTAAACCAATATTTTACAAGATTTTGATCTTAAATCAAAACTATAATTAAAACTCAGTTAAAAACAACAATTAGGAGTCAATAATCTTTAGAGTTTCAATAAAGATCCTAGATTAGAGGTTGAGAATGAGATTTACCTCCGATCCTTGCCTTCCTTAAAGATTGACAAGTTTTTTTCTTCACAAATCTTGAAGAACTTGAAGAGAATTCTTGGAAAAAGATGAGTAACTAAAGGGAGAGTGTTTGGGAGAAAAGAAAGAGAAAAGGTTTGAGAAAATGGGTTTTGCTAAAAATGAGAATTGAAAGTTACGTGAAATGAAACCTCCTTATTTACCATTTTATTAATTAAAATAAAATACATTTTAAATAAATTATATTAAAACTCTGTTAAAACACATGTCAATTTAAGGGAAGGTGTAATTGCACAAAAGCTCCCTAAAGATTCTAATATTTTGACTCCTCTTTTGAAATTGCATTTTTCTACAGTTTTAAAACTTTTTAGCAATTTTGTAAAATTGATTTGACTAACCTTTTAAACATGATTTTATAAGATTTTAGCAATTTTTGTCATATTTTTATCCTTTTCCGGTCCTTGATTTCCCTAAATCACCTAATACGATTCGAATCATTTCCGACCAGCCCGATCTGATGTCTAAAACATCTAGACCCAAAACCAGGGCGTTACAGCTGTTGTGGATTGGTAGCAATCTTAGGATTGCTCTAGAAGAAGTTTGGATGATTTTTCCATCCACAGTTGTACGTATACGTGGCTGGCCTGATGTTCCTCTCGTATCCTCCCATAAAATTTGCAGATGCAGTACATTCAGAGGAATTGTGGTTGCCTCCACACTCATCACGAAATGGCTATACAACCTTGGCCTCGTTGACTTTCCTAGTGGGTTTCACCATGTTCATGACCAGCTCTATCAGCTTGTTGAGGCGGGAATTGAAAGATTTTGAGGCTTCCACTTCGTTCACAACTACTCGCCACCTAACGCCACCTCGGCGGTCTATTGGGTACTTATAGTCGTTCTTGGCGGTCTGGTTTAGGATCCGCAGTGCCTTCTCTGGTGGTCTGTCGAGGATGATTCCATTGGTTGAGGCATCAATCATCATCCGAGTTGGGTAGTTCACTTCATTGTAGAACATTGACACCTGTGTCCAAGCTTGGAAACCATGGAGCGTGCAGTTGTTAAGAATTTGCTGATACTACTCTCATGCTTCATACATTGGTTCATCATCCCCTTGTCAAAAGGCTGTAATCTCGTTTCTCAATCTGTCTGTGACATTGGATGGGCTGAAACGATCTAGGAAATCCTTACACAGCTCTGTCCATGTGTTGAATGACATGTTGGTTGGTTGGTTGTTTAACCAATGCTTTGCCCTATCCCTCAGTGAATAGGGGAATAGCCTCATCCTAAGAACGTCTTGGTGGACTCTGTGTATTTTGAATGCCATGCATATATCCAGAAATCCTCTTAAGTGCTGCCAAGCCTCTTCTATGCCAGTCCCTCCAAATTGGCCCAACGTGTTGATCATGTTGAACATCATGGGCTTCAGCTCAAAGTGATCCGTCTCAATCTCAGGTTTTGTCACTGTCAAATCGAACCCTCTGAAGTCATGCTCCAAGTAATCTCTGGTGGTTCGAATGTACTGTGGCTACCTAGGCAGAACATGATGTTCTCTGGGTGACGGGTCTTGCTGCCCATCCCTGCCGTTCTGAGCATTGTTAGCAGGGTTGTCGTTTTCCATGTTTACATATGTTTTTCTTTCTTTTTCTTTCCCTAGGGTTGTTTTGAGTTCTTTTTTCAGCCCTCTTTCTCTTCGTTCGATATCATCGTAATAAACGATTTCTCCTTTTGGATTTTCCCTGGTCATGCACTAGCAAAGGAAACTGTAAAATTATTTTTTTATTTTTTTCAATTTGAAATTAAAAACTAAAAATAAAATAAAGTCCAGAAATTAAAGAACAAATTTCGATGTTACCAATCCCCGGTAACGGCACCAAAAACTTGTAAAGTGTTTCAGTGTTGTCTAAATATGAGCGCAAGTGCACACTCCTGCCAAGTAATAGTATAAAAGATATCGTCTCCCACAGGGATTGGACAGCTTAACTCGCTTCGTTGTTCCTGCACAAGAAAAGTAAATTGCACAAATAAGTTGGTTTGTTTAAGAAGAAAATAAAATAAAACACAAGTAAATAAAGGGGAAGAAATCAAATTGATAGAATGGCCAGGGTTATGTTAATGCTTAGTGTGAAACTGCGTTGAATAGGACAAGTTGTTTTGCGCTTCCACACTCTTATGCCTCGGCGGAGGATGGCAGATAGGCTGCTGAGACGCTCTTGCTGCCTCGGCAGGAGAATGGACTTGTGTCTTGGCGGCAAACTTGGTAGAACTACAAGGCTCGACATAACACTTCGAAAGTGATCCTGCTTATGTCTAAGTCAGAATGATGTTGATGCCCCTTGCAGATAATACTAGTCGTGGCATGAATCGTGGAAAGACAACAATGTTAAATCGTCATCTTTTAGCCGCCTTAAACCCTAACCTATGTCTAGGCTGGATTGATCGCACCGTCTATAGATGAAATCGTACTTACTCATTTCGTAAGTTCGACTCTCTCGATGCCGAACAAATGAATAGTAATTAACTAACCTTTCGCCTTAATTGAAAACTATGAAGAACATGGAATAAGCAAACCTTGAAGCTTTATTGCAAAAACAAACTTAAAATCCCAAGCAACTGTCCTCACACTAATTACAACATAACCCAAACCCAAAAAGAATTTTAGAACATAATGGCGGCAAGAAAACCTAAACTATGCCTAAGGGAAAACCAAAGTTGTTTTGAAGTACAATTACAATGAGTATATATAGGCATTAGCTAGGTCTAGTCCTTCTTAGAATAGAAGTCTTCAAAGTAACCTTTGTATTAAATGCAACTTCAAACTCTGACTTCTTTGAGTTGAATGTGGACTTTATCACGTTGCCTTGTTCTGCAAATAAGCTCGAGTTCCTCCTTCTGCGGCTCTGCATGCTGCTACAGTCATCGGAAAATTGAATAGAAAACACCGATATAATCATGATTTCTGCTCTGCAGATCGCACTCCAGTTCTCCAATTCCTCAGTTTGCTGTCTTGGGCGGCAGGTAGGGCGGCGACAGCTAATCGGCAGCTGTTGTCTTTGTCTAGAGCTGCATCAGTACATCTCCTTAGTTTGCTGCCTTTGCATCATGTCCTTAGCTCTTCTCTCCTTCTGCCAGCCTCTAGTACCTGAAACTAAAAGTAAGCTAAATTAGTACCTTTTCCTTACCAAATAAAACATAATCAATACAAACCATGGAAAAGTAAAGAATACTGTAAAATGCAATCTATGGTCCTAATTATGCCTAAAATGTACTCAGAAACAACAATAATATGAGATGGAATGTGCAAGAAATATAGAACTTATGGACACTTTACAATAGATATTTACAGATAGTGTTGCAAGTCTTGTTAGATAATTAACTTTATGGTAAATTGAGCAAGTGTGAGTTTTGGATTAAGGAAGTGGTTTTTTTGGTCATGTTGTATCGGCCGAAGGAATTCGAGTGGATCCGTAAAAGATTGAGGCAGTTGTGAATTGGAAGAAACCAAAGTCAGTGATAGAGGTTCGCAGTTTCTTGGGCTTGATAGGATATTATCGTCGTTTCGTGGATGGTTTCTCAATGGTAGCTGCTTCTTTAACAAAATTGTTGCAAAACGATGTTCGATTTGAGTGGAGAGAGGCTAGGAAACATGCTTTTGAGAAGTCGAAGGATGCTTTGATGCAAGTTCCAATCTTGATTCAACCCGAGTCAGGAAAAGACTTTGTGATCTATAGTGATGCATCTTATTTTGGTTTGGGGTGCGTGTTGATGCAGGATGGGAGAATTGTGGCTTATTCTTCTAGGCAGTTGAAGGTGCACGAGCGCAATTATTCTACGCATGATATAAAGCTTCATACATTTGTTTTTTTTTTGCTTTAAAGATTTGGAGGCATTGTCTTTATGGTGGAAAATGTGTGGTATGTGCGGATCATAAGAGTTTAAAGTATTTTATGTCACAGAAGGAGTTGAATATTAGGCAACGTTGATGGTTGGAGTTGCTTAAGAATTATGATTTGACGATTGAGTATCATCCTGGTAAGGCTAATGTTGTGGCTGGTGCTTTGAGTAGGAAGGTTGTTGTGGAGTTGAGGGTGATGTTTGTGTGGTTGAGTTTGTCGTAAGATGGTGGCTTGATAGCAAAATTGCAAGTAAAACCGCCTTTGGTGCAATTAATTAAAGATAAGCATTTGATTTACAATTCATTGGTACTAAATGTTACAAATATAGCGAATGGTAATCCAACAGACTTTTGTTTTGTTGATGATGGTATTTTATGTTTTAAGGGTCGAGTAGTGGTGCTAGAAGATGTTGAATTAAGGCATACTATTTTGACCGAAGCACATAGTAGTTCTTTTGCTATACATCCTAGTGGTGCTAAGATATGTAGAGGTTTGAAGAAGGAATATGGCGGGGTATATTTTGGTTCTAACAAGGAAGAATTCGATTTGGGTAGTTATGGATCGCTTTGCGGAATGTGTGCACTTTCAAGCTGTGCTTATGAGGTATGTGTTGTGTAAGCTAGTGGATTTGTATATTGTAGAGATTGTGATTGCACTGTTTGTTCAAGTTGGTCTGTCGGATAGGGATCCGCATTTACAATGGCATTTTGAGAGTGTTTACATAGAGCTTAGTGTGTATACGGGTGAACTTCAGTACTTCCTATCATCTTCAAACGGATGGTCAGTATGAACGTGTTATCTAGGTGTTGGAGGATACGTTGTGGGGTTGTATCTTTGATTTTTCAAGGATCATGAGGGAAGCATTTTCCGTTAGTAAGGTTTGCTTATGATGATAGTTATCTTATGTTACAAAGCTGAGTTCGGTATTGAGACGCACCTTGGTGTTTCTCCTAAGACCTTTTTGTGTCGTGTTGATGAGTATTAAGGAAATGAGTGAGTTGAGATAATGGTGTTTAAGACCTTTGGGTTAGTAAGCATATATAGTATGTTGTGTTGTTAACGAATGCACTAGTGGTATTCGAGGTTCTAGTAGGTTGAGTATCTTATGAATATCGAGAGTTGTGGGGGTAGTGGTGTTGAAAAGGGTCTTGATCGACAAATAATGGATGTTTGATGGGTTGTTGTAGTGGAACAAGAGGTTGTTCCTTAATTTGGTGGATACGAGTTTTTGTATGTAGTAGGGGAACATGGGTTCTAGGAATGTTATTAGTAAGTGTGAACAGTTAAACATGCACAGTGCAAAAATACTTATATATATATATATATATATTTAAGTATGTCGGTACATGCATACATTTGGGCATGACATTAGAGGTTTGCATCCATACGTATGGACATTCATGTGGGCATGCAGGTGATCATGTATACATATGTTCACACTTACGAATAACTTTTCGGACACCCGACGAGGAATTGGCGTAAGCAAGGTGGCTTTTGTAAGTTAATTTTTTAAAGGGGGTGCTCCAGGGTCTCGAGGTTTGTGGAATGTGCTAAAGATTAGTTTCTAAGAGTTAAAATTGTTTAATTCGAGAATAACCAAGTTTGGTTTTGGAATATGTGGTTTACTAATTTAGTTGTTTGATAGCGAAGTCCTTTAAGGAAATTCTGGATGCCAATAGTGGTGTTCTTTGTGATGAGGTTATCGAGTTGGTAAAGATGTTGTGTAACCCCCTTAGCCCGGCCTAGACGGTTGACCTGAACTACGAAGATTACACGGGGAAAACCAAAGTCAACCCGAAAGTCAACCTTGATTAACGACCCTTTTTTTTCTCTTTTTAATCTTGTCTAGATACACGTTAACCCTAAGTGAGTACTCATGAAACATATATAAGAAAGGCACGGCGATCGAACAACAAAGAGGGACTTAATTGCACTTGTTACAAGCTAAGAGACCAAAATGTAATTTCTGTAAATTAGAAGGTTGTAACTGATTTTAAAGTTACCAATATGAAATTAGTCACATTTCATGCTTCTCTGCCAAGATTCAACTTAATCGGACATCTCAAACACCAGCAATTGCAACATCAACATTTGGGACTAAAATGTAAAGCTTGTAAACTTCAGCACCATTCAAATCAGTGCCCAACGGTCACCTGTTTCGAAACGGCGTTGACCGTTCCGAAATGTTGGTTGGTTCTGAGACTGGTTTCGAAACAAGGCCTTCCAGTAGCCAAATCATTTCGGAACGCCCCTTAGCGTTCCGAAACACGAAGGCCATTTCAGGCCCCCGTTTCGAAACACTAGAGGGTGTTTCGATACGGTTTGCCCAGATTCAGCAGCAAAGTCTGGTTTTTCATACATAAACCCATTTAAACACCACCTATTGACTCCCTTATCATGTCAACAAATCAACAAATATAAATGGTACAGGTTTAGAACTCCTAAACACATTCATAGCATCAAACATGGTAAACTCATATTTCTAGAGGCATGCTTCCTAGTCAAGCAACCCAATAACCAATCTAAACCACAATCAAGCATTAAAGGCCATTTACAATTCAAATCAATCAAGGCACACATGCCACAACCTTAGGGAGTTTAATACATCTCCCAAAACAAAGTTTAGGTTCCCATTGCCAAGTTACCAAAACTAATAGTGTATGAAAACATAACCACACATGAGCTTGGTTTCCCTTGGACACTCTTAGCTTCCTTGTTGCCCTTAAACGCTTCAATTATCTGCATTATTGGTACAAGAGAGAGCGTAAGCACAAATGCTTAGTGAGGCATGCTCTAAGTAAACCAACACAATAATGCATTTTTAGAAAACACTTTCAACAAAGCTTTTAAACCACATACTCATCTCTTTCTCATGCTACCATGCATACTTTACAAGAATTTCATGCTTCATTATATTCAATACATTATATTGGATTTCAAGTGATAGTTCGTAACCATTTCAACACAAAACACAATCGGATACGTGGATTACAAGCGTTGTCCCAGACACTTCATACACACTACCGAACTACACAAGGTTCACACTCAAGAGCAATCCCTCCATTGATGTGACACACGTGGAGGAGTATAACGGTACAATCTCAACCCCTCAACACCACTCATCAGTAGTTGTATAATTCCACTAACGAGAGTAAGGGACACATAACACAAGATCCACACACGGACTTTCAACCACCGTTGTGATCTTACCTCAATCGTTAGGGTACTTGGATGGAGTTTACGGTACAATCACAACTCCTCAACATCCAAGGCGACTTTACTTACGGTGCACCCAATCCTATAGCCGGCTAACTATATCCGATTCATGTACTTTAAAACCATTTCATCACTTGCCAATATACATCAAATACCATAATCAATTCATTGTTTTAAAGCATTAATCAAAGCCATTAAACATCATGCATCTCCATGCATCATTACCAAACTATTAACATGTCAAACCAAGGATCTCTTACCTTGAGTATCCTTCAATACATGGCTTTCAAAACCAACATTAATAATGCTAAAACATGCTTTCAAAACAGAATTTAAACATGCAATTTATAACCAATGCATCAAACCACATCTTAGCACATCCGAGGGAGTTTTTCCGAAAACTTACTCTTGAGCTTAGCTAAGTTGTTTAGACTTAAACTAAGCTCCCAAAACCTCCAAATAATTGTTTCAAAGCTGGAAAACAATCTCCACTCACCAATTACGTTTCGCTTGCTTGCCGAAACGCCAATTAAGCTTCCAAATCAACTCCAAAGGTGTCCGAAGATATCTCTCATGTTTGGACACATCAAAGCAGAGGATTAATGTATCATCATGCATTGAAATCTTCAGCCAACACATCTAAACTCGCTGCTCTACCTAAAACCAATATTTCAGCTACCAAACACAATTGAAATCACCTCCAAACTCTTCCAAAACTTTACCCAGCCAAGATCCATCACTTCTAAACATTTCTAAATATCAATCACCATCAAAAACAAACCTAAACTCACCTTATACCCCCAGCTATAACAGAACACCAAGAACACCTCAAAAACCACCATTTTCTTGACCAAAAACTTAGGAATCACAACCTATTCGGGATTGGATTGATAAAACCTCATTTCTAACATCATTTAATATCCAAAATACATTAAAGAACCACCTCACAACAGAGCCCAAACAATCACAACAAAATTCTTCAAGATCTCTTCCAAAATCTTGAGTTTTAAGCCAAAATCATGTTTCTAACATTAAAACCATTTATAAAACTTAAATTAAGGATTGACAACTTGGGAATTTCAGTAAAGAACTGAGTATTTAGAGGAGAAGAACAATCTTACCTCTAAATGATGATTTCTCTTTGATTTGGGCCAAATTCCTTGAAAATTCAATGTGAAAATCAAAAGGATTTGATGCAAGATTGATTAGGAACCAATAGATGATAGAAATATCATCAATTGAAGTGAAAATCTATGTGAAAGTTACTGGAGGAAAAATGTTTGGATAATGGGATTTTGAGAGAAAAAGGAATGAGAGAAAATTAGGAAAAGGTAGTTATGAGAATCTAAAAGTAGTTTCCATCTTTATTTTATTTAAGTAAAACATTAATTAAATCACCCAAATTAAGGAAAAATCTGGAGAAAAACATTTTGGGTAATTAGCTCCTTAAAGATTCAAAGTTTCAATCCTTTACAAAACAGTCACTACTAAACTTTTCAAAATTCGCATTTTGGTCACTACACCGAAATGTAGTATTTCCAAACCTTATTTTGTAAAATTGATTTCACCACTCTCTTATATATATTAAAAGAGGATTTTTAGATATTTTTCTATATTTTTAAAGCATCCCGAACCAGGCTTTCCCTAAAACATCCTTTTATATTCGAATCGTTTCTCGGACCTGTCCAACCAAACCCTAAACTTCTAAGCCCAAAATTGGGGTGTTACAACTCTCCCCCTCTTAAGAAATTTCGTCCTTGAAATTTACCTGGAGGGAAAAGGTAAGGAAACTGCTTCTTCTTGTCATCCTTTCTTTCCCACGTGGCTTCATCAACACCACGATGCATCCACAACACCTTAACCAATGCAATGGTCTTGCCTCGAAGAACTTTACTGTCCGAATACAGAATTTCAACCAGCTCTTCATCATAGGTCAAGTCTGGATTCAACTCCACTTCCTCCATAGGCATAACATGCAAAGGATCCGATCTATATCTCCGAAGCATAGAGACATGAAACACATCATGTATCTTTTCCAACTCTTGTGGTAATCTCAGCTTATAAGCAACAGGACCCACACGTTCAATCATCTCGTATGGTCCAATATACCTAGGGCTCAACTTACCCTTCCGGCCAAACCTTATCACCTTCTTCCAAGGTGAAACCTTCAAGAACACATGGTCACCAACCGCAAACTCAATCTCCTTACTCTTCAAATCCGCGTAAGACTTCTGTCGATCAGAAGCTGCCTTCAACCGCTCACAAATGAGCTTCACCTTCTCGGTGGTTCCTCTCAACAAAGTCGGCATCGAGACCAACTTCTGACTTGTTTCAGCCCAGCAAAGAGGAGTTATGCACTTCCTCCCATACAAGGCTTCAGAAGGTGCCATTTGAATACTTGCCTGGTAGCTATTGTTATAAGCAAACTCCACCAAAGGCAAATGCTTCTCCCAAGAACCTTGAAACTCAATCACACAGTACCTCAACATATCTTCCAGCACTTGGATAACACGCTCAGACTATCCATCCGACTGTGGATGATAAGAAGTACTGAAATTTAGCCGCGTACCCAAAGCTTGATGCAAACATTCCCAAAAACGCAATGTAAACCTTGGATCTCTATCCGACACTATAAACTTTGGCACACCATGCAGTCGCACAATCTCAGCAATGTACAGCTCTGCAAGCTTATCCAATGTATACGTGGTATGCAGAGGTAAGAAATGCGCACACTTCGTAAGGCGATCCACAATCACCCACACCGAATTCTTCTTTGATGGCGACAAAGGCAAACCAGACACGAAGTCCATGGTAATTCTTTCCCACTTCCACACAGGAATCCTCAATGGTTGCAACAACCCTGAAGGAAACTGATGCTCAGTTTTAACCCGCTGACAAACCATGCACTTACTCCGTACTCTGCAACATCTTTCTTCAAACCCACCCAATAGTACTCATCCTTCAGATCACGATACATCTTTGTACTACCAGGGTGCATAGCAAAAGGACTACTATGAGCTTCAGTCAGAATAGTACGCCTCAACTCCGCATCATTCGACACTACTATCCGACTTCCAAAACATAGAACTCCATAATCATTAAAATAGAAATATGATGGTTTATCCTCAGCAATATCCTGAACATGTGGCACCAAAGAATCATCCGGCAGTTGCTTATCCTTTCTCAACTGAACCAAAGATGGTTTCACTTGCAATTCAGCCACAAGACCCCCATCTCACGAAATATTCAAGATGGAAAACATAGCCCTTAACTCCACTGCCATCTTCCTACTCAAGGCATCCGCTACAACATTAGCTTTTCCCGGATGGTACTCGATCGTCAAATTGTAGTCCTTAAGCAACTCCACCCAGCGTCGTTGCCTAAGATTCAACTCTTTCTGAGACATCAGATACTTCAAACTCTTGTGATCCGTGTACACCGTACACTTCTCACCATATAGATAATGTCTCCAAATCTTCAAAGCGAAAACCACTGCAGCTAACTAAATATCATGCGTAGGATAATTGCTCTCATGCACCTTCAACTGGCGCGATGCATAAGCCACCACCTTACCCTCTTGCATTAACACACACCCCAAACCAACATAGGATGCGTCGTTGTACACCACAAACTCTTTTCCCGATTCAGGCTGAACCAAGATAGGAGCTTGCGTCAAAGCTGCCTTAAGCTTCTCAAAAGCATGATGCCTTGCATCTGTCCACTCATACTTGACATCCTTTTGTAACAACTTCGTCAAAGGGGCAACAATATTTTAGAATCCATCCACAAACCTCCGGTAATATCCTGCCAACCCAAGGAAACTACGGACTTCATGAACAGACTTAGGAGGCTTCCAATTCATCACTGCCTCAATCTTCTGAGGATGAACACGAATCCCCTCAGCATAAACCACATGACCAAGGAAAACAACTTCCTTAAGCCAGAATTCGCATTTGTCAGCTTAGCATAAAGCTGATTTTCCTACAGCGCCTACAACACAATCCTCAAATGCCCCTCATGCTCCTCCTCAGTACGAGAATACACAAGAATATCATCAATGAACACCACAACAAACTTGTCCAAGTATTCATGGAACACTTTATTCATCATGTCTATAAAAGCCGCAGGAGCATTCTTCAAGCCAAACGACATTACAAGGAACTCATAATGCCCATACCTCATCCTAAAGGCTATTTTTGGCACATCCACATCATTCACCTTAAGCTGGTAGTAACCTGACCTTAAGTCAATCTTAGAGAACACAACCGCTCCCCGAAGTTGATCAAAAAGATCATCAATCCTCGGCAAAGGATACCGATTCTTGATAGTCAACTTGTTCAGCTGACGATAATCGATGCACATTCTCATAGTGCCATCCTTCTTCACAAACAAGACCGGTGCACCCCAAGGTGACACACTAGGCCGAATGAACCCACGGTCAAGCAACTCCTAAAGTTGCGTCTTCAACTCCTTCAACTCCTTAGGTGCCATGCGATAGGGAGCAATGGACACTGGAGTTGTGTTTTCATACAGCTCAATTCCAAACTCCACCTCTCGACTAGGCGGCAATCCAGGTAACTCCTCCGAAAACACTCCAGGAAACTCTCGCACAGTCATGATATCTTGAACACGCAACGCCTTAGAGCTAGGATTCATCACAAAGGCTAGGTAAGCCTCACAACCTTGCCTCAGCATTCGGCTTGCTTTCAACGTAGACACCACATTGGCAAGAAACTTCACATTCTCACCAACCACCACTACTTCGTAATCATCCGCAAGTTTCAATGAAACTCGCTTGTTCTCAAAATCCACTACAGCTCGATGTTCGACAAGCCAATCTATACCAAGGATTACATCAAAACCATAGAATGGCAATTCCATGAGATCAACAAGAAAAACATGGTTTTGCACTTTCAAGGGACATCTTCTATACAACTTCCGTGTCACGACGGTCTCACCAAAGGAACTAGTCACACGCATACCAACATCCAAAGACTCAACAGGTAAACCAAGCATTTGAGCATGTTCACGCAATATGTATGAGTGTGTAGATCAAGAATCAATCAAGGAAAGTAATGACAAGGATTGCAAACTAAAGGTGCCTGCGATCACATCCGTATCATTCCTCCCCTCACGCTGAGCATACACACGAGCCTGGCCACCACCCTCAGGTTGAACAACCACCACATGCACCACATTCCTCCCACCATGATCTCTGCGCTGGAAGTTACCACGGCCGCGCCCACGACCTCTTTGTGGTGCAACTACCCCAGGAGCACGTCCCTGACCACCACTAGCCAACAAAGGACACTCCCTCCTTATGTTGTCTGCCAAACCACAATTCTAGCACGAATTACCCGTCACTGCAACTGGAGCCTGAACCTCCCTCGCTGCTCGAGGACAATCTCGCCTCAAATGGCCACGAGATCCACACGTCCATTACGTGTTCTGATCAGCTCTCATTCTATCTCTCTGAACAGGCGCACCATGTCCTCCATTACCACGCCTAGCAGAAGACTGATACCTCTTATCTCGTCCTCTCTTGTTCCGTCCACCACCAGAACTATGATCAGCAGCTCTTTTTCCCGAGCTAGAACTAACGCCTCTGGAAGACAAACCCAAGTTCTGCTCGATGTCCTTCGCTCTACTCACAAGCACATCAAACTCTGTATATTCAGCCGCCATCATAAAAGTCTTCACATCCGTTACCAATCCATAACGAAAATGTTCACACCTCTCCCGCTCATTAGGGATTAGCTCAGGTGCATACCGACTAAGACGGACAAGCTGGATCTCGTACTCAGCTACCGTCATGCTTCCTTGCACAAGAGACATAAATTCTCTTTTCTTCTCATCTAGGTATCGCACACCCAGATACTTACGCTTGAACGCATTCAAGAAAAACGTCCAAGTCAATCATTGTCCTCCATTCTAGAGACAGTGGTCGTCCACCACGTATAAGCATCATCATGCAGCAGTGACACCACACAACCCAACTTTTGCACATTATTGCAGTTCATTTCCCCAAAATCCTCTTGGTGCTTTCCAACCAAGACTCAGATCCTTCCGGAGATAAACCTCTGAACTCAGTCCCTCCCAGACTCCGAAGACGTTCCAAAGGCAATCTCACATTAGCATCACCCTGATGCGCAGCTCCATGAGCTCCAGCTACTGCTGCCTAAAAGGCTCCAGCAATAGCCTGAATCAACACAGTCATGTTAGGAGCAGCTTGCCCCTGCACACCTTCAGGTCCAGCGACCCCAGCACCAACACCAACACCAGCATTACCAGCTCCAGCACCCTCACCACCAGGTGGTCCACCACCAGGAGGAGGAGGTAAATCCACAACATTCTCAGCATTCTCCTCATTCTCATTTTGAGCCATAGCTCTTGTATTCATTCTCATCTCCCTACGCAACCCCATTTACAAGAAAACAATGCACTGACACAAATGCAATAAACATAATTAGGCTCAATAAGGTAAGTAATCCAAGTACTCAAGCTCTTTTTCGAAAACAATTCCTTTCATTAGTTTTGATATGACAATGGGATCCCCTAACACATTCCAACATAGCATATCATCACATTTGAAACCATGCATCACTATTCATACAACATTCTTGCACCCAAAAGGCATATCATGTGAATACACATACATCATCCACATAACAAATCCCAAAGATACGAGAACTAAGCTATGATACCACCAAATGTAACCCCCTTAGCCCGGCCTAGATGGTTGACCCGAACTACAGAGATTACACGGGGAAAACCAAAGTCAACCCGAAAGTCAACCTTGATTAATGACCTTTTTTCTCTTTTTAATCTTGTCTAGATACACGTTAACCCTAAGTGAGTACTCATGAAACATATATGAGAAAGGCACAGCGATCGAATAACAAAGAGGGACTCAATTGCACTTGTTACAAGCTTAGGGACAAAATGTAATTTCCATAAATTAGAAGGTCGTAACTGATTTTAAAGTTACCAATATGAAATTAGTCACATTTCATGCTTCTCTACCAAAATTCAACTTAATCGGACATCTCAAACACCAGCAATTGCAACATCAACATTTGAGACTAATATGTAAAGCTTGTAAACTTCAGCACCATTCAAATCAATGCCCAACGGTCACCTGTTTCGAAACGGCATTGACCGTTCCGAAACGTGGGTTGGTTCCGAGACTGGTTTCGAAACAAGGCCTTCCAGTAGCCAAATCGTTTCGGAACGCCCCTTAGCGTTTCGAAACACGAAGGCCATTTTCAGGCCACTGTTTCGAAACACTAGAGGGTGTTTCGATACGGTTTGCCCAGATTCAGCAGCAAAGTCTGGTTTTTCATACATAAACCCATTTAACCACCACCTATTGACTCCCTAATCATTTCAACAGATCAACAAACATAAATGGTACAAGTTTAGAACTCCTAAACACATTCATAGCATCAAACATGGTAAACTCATATTTCTAGAGGCATGCTTCCTAGTCAAGCAACCCAATAAGCAATCCAAACCTCAATCAAGCATTAAAGGCCATTTACAATTCAAATCAATCAAGGCACACATGCCACAACCTTAGGAAGTTTAATACATCTCCCAAAACAAAGTTTAGGTTCTCAATGCCAAGTTACCAAAACTAATAGTGTATGAAAACATCACCATACATGAGCTTGGTTTCCCTTGGACACTCTTAGCTTCCTTGTTTCCCTTAAACAATTCAATTATCTGCATTATTGGTACAAGAGAGAGCGTAAGCACAAATGCTTAGTGAGGCATGCTCTAAGTAAACCAACAGAATATTGCATTTTTAGAAAACACTTTCAACAAAGCTTTTAAACCACATACTCATCTCTTTCTCATGCTACCATGGATACTTTACAAGCATTTCATGCTTCATTATATTCAATACATTATATTGGCTTTCAAGTGATAGTTCGTAACCATTTCAACACAAAACACAATCGGATACGCGGATTACAAGCATTGTCCCACACGCTACATGCACACTACCGGACTACACAAGGTTCACACTCAAGAGCAATCCCTCCATTGATGTGACACCCGTGGTGGAGTATAACGGTACAATCTCAACCCCTCAACATCACTCATCGGTAGTTGTATAATTCCACTAACGAGAGTAAGGGACACATAACACAAGATCCACACACGGACTTTCAACCACGGTTGTGATCTTACCTCAATCGTTAGGGTACTTGGATGGAGTTTACGGTACAATCACAACCCCTCAACATCCAAGGCGACTTTACTTACGGTGCACCCAATCCTATAGCCGGCTAACTATATCTGATTCAAGTACTTTAAAACCATTTCATCACTTGCCAATATACATCAAATACCATCATCAATTCACTATTTTAAAGCATTAATCAAAGCCATTAAACATCATGCATCTCCATGAATCATTAACAAACTATTAACATGTCAAACCAAGGATCTCTTACCTTGATTATCCTTCAATACATGGCTTTCAAAACCAGCATTTATCATGCTAAAACATGCTTTCAAAAAAGAATTTAAACATGCAATTTATAACCAATGCATCAAACCACATCTTAGCACATCCGAGGTAGTTTTTCCGAAAACTTACTCTTAAGCTTAGCTAAGTTGTTTAGACTTAAACTAAGCTCCCAAAACCTCCAAATAATTGTTTCAAAGCTGGAAAACCATCTCCACTAACCAATTACGTTTTGCTTGCTTGTCGAAACGCCAATTAAGCTTCCAAATCAACTCCAAAGGTGTCTGAAGATATCGCCCCTGTTTTAGACACATCAAAGCAGAGGATTAATGCATCATCATGCATTGAAATCTTCAGCCAACACATCTAAACTCGCTGCTCTACCTAAAACCAACATTTCGACTACCAAAAACAATCGAAATCACCTCCAAACTCTTCCAAAACTTTACCCAACCAAGATCCATCACTTCTAAACATTTCTAAACATCAATCACCATAAAAAACAAACCTAAACTCGACCTTATACCCCCAGCTATAACAGAACAACAAGAACACCTCAAAAACCACCATTTTCTTGACCAAAAACTTAGGAAACACAACCTATTCAGGATTGGATTGATAAAACCTCATTTCTAACATCATTTAATATCCAAAATACATTAAAGAACCACCTCACAATAGAGCCCAAACAATCACAACGAAAATCTTCAAGATCTCTTCCAAAATCTTGAGTTTTAAGCCAAAATCATGTTTCTAACATTAAAACCATTTATAAAACTTAAATTAAGGATTGACAACTTGGGAATTTCAATAAAGAACTGAGTATTTAGAGGAGAAGAACAATCTTACCTCTAAATGATGATTTCTCCTTGATTTGGGCCAAATTCCTTGAAAATTCAATGTGGAAATCAAAAGAATTTGATGCAAGATTGATTAGGAACCAATAGATGATAGAAATCTCATCAATTGAAGTGAAAATATATGTGAAAGTTGCTGGAGGAAAAATGTTTGGATGATGGGAATTTGAGAGAAAAAGGAATGAGAGAAAATTAGGAAAAGGTAGTTTTGAGAATCTAAAAGTAGTTTCCATCTTTATTTTATTTAATTAAAACATTAATTAAATCACCCAAATTAAGGAAAAATCTGGATAAAAACATTTTGGGTAATTAGCTCCTTAAAGATTCAAAGTTTCAATCCTTTACAAAGCAATCACTACTAAACTTTTCAAAAATCGCATTTTGGTCACTACACCGAAATGTAGTATTTCCAAACCTTATTTCGTAAAATTGATTTCACCACTCTCTTATATATATTAAAAGATGATTTTTAGATATTTTTCTATATTTTTAAAGCATCCCGAACTAGACTTTCCCTAAAACCTCCTTTTATATTCGAACCGTTTCTCAGACCGGTCCAACCAAATCCTAAACTTCTAAGCCCAAAATTGGGGTGTTACATGTTGTGTTGACGTCAAGGTGTTGAGGTCACACGGGGAAGTGGGAAGATTGGAAGGAACGGTTTTCTTGGTCTTTTCCGCCGAATAAAATTTTGAGAGAAATTTCTTAAGTTGGGGAGAGTCGTAATGCCCCGATTTTGGGCCTAGAACTTAGCCAGTTTGTTTAGACGGTTCGACCGAGCCGGGTTAGGTAGTTAGTCTAGTTTATGGAATTTAATCGGATTAAATGGTTTTCGGGCGAAATATAATGTGGAAAATATTCTAAAATATGAGAATAATATTTTAATGGTTTTGATGAACTCAATTTGGCAAAAATAAATTGGGTTAATTGACATTTAAAAAGTGATGACTAAATTGTAAAATTTATAAAGTTTTTTTGTGACTAAATTGAAAAAGAGTCAAAACTTAGAATCTTTAGGGAGCTATTACTCCAAAGTCTTTTATCAGTTTTCCCTTATTTTTAATTATTTTATAAAGATTTTAAAAAAGTTTATTAATTATAATAAAAAAGATTTAATAAAAATATTTCCTAAAAAGCCAAATCATTTTCTTACGTAACTTCTCCTTTTCTCTCATCTTTTCTCTCTACTTTCCCACTTACCAAACTGAATTTCTTTCACAAAAATGATGATGAATCAATTGATTTGATTTCCTTTTTTATTTCCTTTTTGATCTTTGATTTTCTACAACAAATCTCATTGGATTTCTTGGAGCTTTCAAATCAATCAAGGGAAAAGCAACTTGTTAGAGGTGATCTTTTTAATTCTCCTCTAATCAAAGGTTCATTATTGAAATTCCCAACTTCTTGACTCTTTTGTTTTGGTTTCTAACTTGATTTGATTAATAAATGTTGATATCTTGTTTTGATTGAGCTTTAATGGTGGTTTAATTGATGGAATTAATTGAGAATTGTATTGGACTGATTTTGTTGGGTTGTAGATTGATTTTAGTCATAATCTTGATGTATAATAATGTTGATAATTGGGTATTATCAATGGAATCCCGAAACTAGGTGATATGCTATATTTTTAGGTTGGAAAAGTGGAGTTTTGGGCTGTTTTGTGGTTAATTGAATGCCGGAGCTATAAGGTTGTTCGGAGGATTATTTTAGATGTAAAATGATGATGATTAGATGTTTAATTCGCTGGGTAAGGGATGGTATATGTTTAGATGAGTTTTGTCGATGTTTTCTGTTGTTATAAAGGGGCGATTGTTGGTTTATTGATAAAAGAAGTTGAGGAGTTGTGTTGTTGGGATTTAAGATGCCTAAAGTGCATTAATCCTCTGTTTTAATGTGGGAAAATAGGGGAATTGGATCTGACATCGTTAGAAGAAGATTCGATAGCATTGGATGCTTGAGATCGCTTCGACAAAGCAAGCGAAGCATTAATGGTGAGTGGAAATGGTTTTAAAAGCTTTTCAAAGGCCTGAGAACACTTTTTGGGAGTTTAGATTGAGCTTGAAACACTAATTTAAACTCGGGAGTAAGTATGTAAAATTTTGCTCTCGATTTTCGGTTTCCATTGTTTTATTAAATCCATGCTCATGTTTTGAAGATAGATTTGTTTTACCCACTGTTATATGCATGTTTTGGAAGTGAGAAATGTTGCACATGTTTATATTTTGATAATACATGTGCTTAGAAAATGGTATGCAACATGTTTTGAGAAAATGCCTAAATACATGGTGTAATGTATTTGAGATACTTTGATAGAAATTGGTTTGAATGATGCATATTAAAAACTGTGAGGTAAGATGATTTAAAGTGTATATTGGAAAAGTGATGAGACTTAATGTTTTCGTATATAATTGGTCGACCAATAGGATGAGAAGTGCACTATAATATACACAATTCGTACATGAGACGAAATTCGCTCGTGAGACCAAATTCGTACATGAGACAAATTCTTCGGTTACACAATAGGGGTAGATTTTATTGTGTTGCGAGTGACAGCGGTAGATTCTATCACCAATGGGCAATGGGGGTAGTGCCATCCCGGCCGAAGTGAGATTATGGTGAGGGTAGATTTCACCATGAGACTTGATGGGGGTAGTATTGTTGCCCCCTCAAAAGTATTGTTTTTCATGCCTATTTTGATATGCTTTTTCTTGTTTTCGGGTACATTTAGTTGCATTAGGTTGTTAGAATCATGTATTTGCATAAGGAGTTGAGTATTCTACCTATGCCAGAGTGAAGGGTTTTTTTTATTCTATTTTGCAGGTTTGGCACAGGATTTGGTAAAGGAATGGACACAGGAACGTAGCACAGTTAGGAATGCAATTAGGAATGCCAATGTGAATGCCAAGAGCTGTGGGAACAGATGGACCAGTGGTGTGCCAAGCACTTGTTGGCAGAGAGATGCTAGTGATGCCATGCCAAGAGATGGTGAACCCTCGAAAAAATAGGAAAGGATCAGGCTCCTAAAAGATCGCTAATGGACCAATCTTTGAAAAAATAGTGGATAAGGTAGTGCCAAGTGAAGTTGGAAACATTGTGCCAAGCTTGGATGCCAAGGCGACTTCAGCATGATGACGTCAGCCCTAGCCTGATAAGCTATCACACTGAGCTGATAAGATGTCAAAATGATCGGATAGAGCTCTATCTCTTATCCCTTGATCATTTCAAATTCAAATGAAAAGGCTTATCTCATCCTTTCCCACTCACACCTATATAAAGACCAAACCGATCAAGCATTTGAGAACAACGAGACGAGGAGAGACGAAATGAGAGTGTTCGGGTGAAGAGTGACTGGAGTACAACGTTGGAGTGACTGACGAGTGACGATCGGCTGCACCGAGGGAGGGAGGTTCAACCTCTTGGCCGAGAGCCTAGCGTGGAGGTTCAACCTCTTTAGTTTTTTTATGATGATTTTTTTGAAAACAATTATGATTGTGTTGGTTAATCCCCTCACCATGAACTACTTTTCATAGGTGGTGGGGATGTTTTAGATTGAATATTGGCTTTATCCCTTAGTTTCTTTATAATAATTCTGTTTTTGGCAAAGTTTTTCTATTTGGCATACTCTAATTTTTCCTAAACACTCTGCCAAGCGAGAGCTGGTACAGTACGACTATTGCCTCCAAATATCTCAATAGACTTGGGTTGGTGACGATTATGTTGTTGAATACTTGGGAGAGAAGTCGTTCAAGTAGATGAACTTACTTCGGAAGTGAAATCTACCCCCTTGAAGTATAGATTGGTTTTTAATCAAATTGGTTTAAGAAAAACATACACTACAGATATATAGGGTTTATTACTTGGCCAATTTAGGGCAATGACCATCGAGAGAGGCTTTGCTGATGTTGAATCTGCTTGGAAAACAATGCCAAGACAGTCTTCCCAATAAAGGCTGGCATGAGCCATGTTGAATCTAGGAATTCCCTGCTAACATTCATCATTTATTTATAAACACCTTTCTTGCCAACAATTTACTTCATTTTATTTTTGTTTTCTCTAGTTTCAAACCAACTTTCAAAACAAACATCTTTTCTTCCAAAGCAAGTAAGAATTAAACAATCGAATTCAAGTCAATCTTTATGGGATCGATAACTCAACTTACCAAGTTGTAATACTTGCAGACCGTGTATACTTGCACGCAAAAGACTCTTGGCATAACCTGCCCAATACATATTTTTTATACCTTTTGCCAGCATCCATTTTACACATATTCTACAGACTCTACATGTTTTTGGCGTCGTTGACAGGGATTGCAACGAATTTAATTGTTTTAAAAGTTTTACTTTTTTTGTTTTTATTTTATTTTTGTTTTTACTAGTGTACGACCAAGAATCGTACTAAGAGGGAAGCTTTTCCATTAGACTATGAGATTGAACGCACCTTGCATAGATTGAAAAAGAGGATTCGAGAGATGAATCACGGAAATCATGGAAACGCATAAGCAAATGGTGTTAACAACAATCAGAACCCACAAGAGAATAATAATCATGCCGCTTCTCATGCCGAAGAAGAGAGACCCATTAGAGAGCAATCAGCACATGACATCACATGCTTAATGCCAAGAGTTATTGGCAATGAGGTAGATGCATCAAATTTCGATCTCAAACCCATAATGATCTCAACTCTTTTCAATGTAGGACAATTCGATGGAGCATTGACTGGAGATCCAAGGCAACATTTAAAGCAATTCATTGAGATATGCCAATTATTTCAACAACCATGAGTATCTGAGGATACCGTGAAGCTGAAACTATTTACTTTTTCTTTGAGAGACAGAACAAAGACGTGGCTAAATTCCTTGCCACCTTGCTCAATCATTTCATGGGCATATCTATACCAAAAGTTTCTAACGTGATTCCAGGCATCCTTGTATGATGCTTGGGAAAGATTTAAAGACTTGTTGAGAAGGTTTCCTATCCATAGGTTCCCAAATTGGACCCAGATACAAACCTTCTACAGCAAAATGAACGAACAAACAGGGATTGTTGTTGATGCTTCAACAACTGAATCATTGATTGACAAAAATTATACGGAAGCCGTTGGCATCCTTTAGAGTATAACCATCAATGATTTTGAATATCATGTTGCTAGGCTTGGGACAGAAACTAAAGCCTATGGGAAACTACAGTTGGATGAGATAACGTCCATCCATTCTGAGATTTCCAACCTGACCAGCATGGTTGTAACGCCCCGGTTTTGGGCTTGGAAGTCTTGGGCGTTGACCGGTTGGTCAAAGTGCTGTTCGAATCGTAAGAGGTTAAATTAGGAAAGCCTAGTTCAGGTTGCATAAAAATTATGGAAAAATGTTCTAAAATCATCTTTTATTATAATTAAGTGAACTGTGAAATCAATTTTGGAAAATGAGTTTCGGAAGTGTGACATTTTGGCTAGTGACCAAAATGTAATTTTTGAAAGTTTGGTGGCTATTTTATAAAGGGTTGAAACTTTGAATCTTTAAGGAGCTATTTACCCAAAGGGAGTTTCTCCAGATTTTTCTAAGATATTTTAACTCATAATTCTGATTTTAAAAGAATCAAAAGGAGGGAAAATCCAATTTTAGCTATTTTCTCATTTAACTACCTATTTTCTCTCTATCTTTTTCTCTCAACCCAAACACTCATTTTCCAGAGATCTTGTTCTGATTTTCTCACCTAAAATCATTCTTTCAACTCTCAATTGATTGCAAATCATTGTGTCTTCAAATCCTCTTCAATTGCTTCAAGTTTCATCAAGCTTTTCTATTCCAAAAAGAGGAGAAACTCAAGTTTGGAGGTAAGAACGTCCTTCTCCTCTGAACTTCAAGTTCTTTAATGAAATTCCTAAAGTTTTCAATCCTAATTTGATAATTGATTAAAGGTTTTAAGGTTGATTTATGGATCTTGGCTAATTATGCAAGATCTTGATGATTTCACTTGATTTTCGTTTGATCTGTTAAATCTGTGTTTTGAGAAGTGTTTTTGATGTTAAATGATCATTAAATTGATGTGGAAATGAGTCTTGGTTGATGCAATCCCGGATAGGTTGGGTTTCCTAATTTTAGCTTGTGTTTTAAGGTAGCTTTTGTGGTGATCTTGTGGATCTGGTGTTGCTGGAGGTATAAGGATGGTTGTAGGTTGTTTTTAGATGTTAAATGATGTTAATGGAAGTGAGGTTTTGCTGGTTTGTGGCTGGGCTTTGTTTAGAAGTGTTTCGGATGCATTTTCGGTTGTGTTTGGTGGCCGAAAATGGAGGTTTAGTGAGAGCAGCGAGTTTAGATGCTTTCATTGAAGCAATTAATGCATGATGATGCATTAATCCTCTGCTTTAATGTGTTGAAACAGGGGAGGCATCCTTGGATCCAAGATTTGTTGATCCGGAGGCTTGTTTTGGTGCTTTGGCTTGAAGCGAAGTGGTAATCGGTGAGTGAAAAATGGATTTTCAGCTTTTAAACCAAGGGTTGAAGGTTTTGGGAGCTTAGTTTAAGTCTAAACAACTTTGCTAAGCTCAAGTGTAAGTTTTCGGATTACTCTCTTTAAGTGGTGGCCATGTTTTGATGAAATGTGAAATGATGATTTTGCATGATTTGCTACTGTTTTGGAAAGCATGTTTTAGCATGTTAATTGCTGATGTTTTAGCATGATTTATGCTGATGATTTAAGCCATGTGTTGAAGGTGTCTCTAGGTAAGAGTGCCTTGTTTTTATGCATTGTTAAATGATGATTTAATGCTTTGAAATGCATGATGAAATGGCTTGATTTAAATGCTTTAAAACAGTGGATTATATGATGTATAAAGTGTGTATTGGCAAGTGATGGTTTGTAAAAGTGAAGGTCACTAAGGTGGTTAAAAGTCCTTGAGTGAGCCTTGTTATCTAAGATCATCAAGGTGTTTAAAAGTCCTTGGATGAATCTTGTTGCGGACACTAAGGTGGTTAAAAGTCCTTAGGTGCTCCTTTCCATGGTGGTTAAAAGTCCATGGGGCCAAGGTGTTTAAAAGTCCTTGGGGTATTTCAAGCTACGGACACAAAGGTGGTTAAAAGTCCTTGTGTGGTCCATTCATGGTGTTTAAAAGTCCATGGCCAAGGTGTTTAAAAGTCCTTGGGGTCCAAGGTGTTTAAAAGTCCTTGGGGAAAGTTGTTGAACTTGATTTCTAAATGAAATGTATCACTTGAGCCAATATGACATGTATAGTACATGAGATGCATGAGATGCATGATTTAATGTTTATGTTGAAGCATGAGATGCTTGTTTAAATGAAATGTGGAAGCATGATATTGCTTGATTTAAAGTATGCTTTGAGCATGTGTAAAGGTTGTTTACAAGCATGATTTACAAATGGTTTTAAATGCATTATTGAATGGTTTTTAAAGAGCACTCCTCACTAAGCTTTGGCTTACGCTCTCTCGTTTTCTTGATTCAATAATGCAGAGCATTAGAGTACATTGAGGGCAGCAAGAGAAGGCAAGCAAACAAGTTCAAGTAAAGCTCAATGTATGGAAGGTTTTGTTAAACATTTTAGCTTTTGGTTGATTTGGCAATGGGGGACCAATGTGTATGTTTTGGGAGGTGTTTGAGACTCCCTATGGATGTTAATTGATTGTTTGAATTGCTGGTTTTTGGATTGAATTTCTATTGCTTGCTTATGAAGGTTTATTGCTTGAATGATAGCTTAAGTAGGAAGCATGCTACATGAATTGGGGCTTTTCACATGTGATGTTTAAATGTTAAATTGTTGATGCAATTGAGGTCCTTGCATGTTGTATGAGTAAGTGATATGGATTGGTGATGTTAATTTGGTGTTTGATGCATGTTTGATGCTGTTTTCGAGTTGTTTCCAGGCAGGGGTATCGATACTCGGGCTTGGGTATCGATACACCTGAGCCAAATATGCATGTTCCTGCCCAGGGGTATCGATACCTCTGAACAAGTATCGATACCATATGAATGGAGTATCGATACCAGGGGGAAGGTATCGATACCTCTGCTAGAGTTTGGTTTCTGCCTTCCCCGAGTATCGATACGACACGTGGCGTATCGATACCCGACCGTTAAAATCAGTTAAAAGTATCTTTGGATGTTTCGTTTTGTTTACGTTTTGGTCCTGATTCATGTTTGATCAATTGTATGAGTTTGGAATGTCCGTTTGAGCTGAAATTTCACAGAGAAGCATGAAACCTGACTAATTTCAAGATGGTAACTTTAATTTGGGCTAAGTCCCTTAATTAATCAGAATTTACATTTTGGTCCCTAAAGTTGTAATTTGTTCAATTGGGTCCCTGTTTGATCTCTGATGTTTGTGATCTTTTGATATGCTGTTTGTATGATCACAATTAAGGTTAATGAGCATCTAGACAAGATTAAAAAGAAAAAAAAGGGTCGTTAATCAAGGTTGACTTTCGGGTTGACTTTGGTTTTCCCCGTGTGACTTTCTTAATTCGGGTCAACCGTCTAGACCGGGTTAAGGGGGTTACAATGGTGAGAACTTTACAAAAAAGTAACTTGTCCTAAGCTGTTAAAGCATTGGAGTCATTTTGCACTATCTGTGGAGAAAACCATCATGTGGATGAATGCCCTGCCAATCCTGAGTCGGTAAATTTTATTGGCAATTCTGGACGTTATTATAATCCTAACTCCAACACTTATAATGCAGGTTGGAGGCAGGGCCTTAACTTAGCTTGGGGAAATCAAGGAGGAAACCAATACAATGCACAACAATAGAATGCTCACAGGCAAAACCAGAATGCCATGCCAGCATTTTGTCAAAATACCATGCCGTAAAGAGCTCAAAATAATTTCAAGCAAGGGTAAAGACTCAATCAAGGAGGCAATCTTATAGAGTACAGAGAGCATAATGATGTCACAATTCATAGTCTGGAAGCCTCAATATGAAATTTTGAGATCCATATGGGACAAATTGCGAATGCACTCAACAATCGTCCACTTGGAGCTTTGCCAAGTAACACTGAAGATTCTCGACAAAAAGGTAGTGAGTAGTGCAAGGCCATAACCCTTCGAAGTGCTAAATAGTGCGAAGTTGAGATGGCTTCCAAGTAGCTAGTTAATTGCCAAGATGCTAAGACTGTGCCAGCAGACACGCCCAGAGAATCAAAGAATTAGAAAGCTAAAGCAGATGATGCCAGTGGTTATGCCCAAAATGATGCCAACACTCATGCCAGTACCATTGCTTAATATGAAGCCAGTTCTAGAGCCAACGATGATGTTAACAATGATGACAAGCATACTGAGGCCAAAAAGCATATTGATGCCAAAATGGATGCCAACACTACCTCAACAAAGTCGACAGTGCCAGTATATGTGTATCCACCACTACCATTTCCATAAAGACTTTAAAAACACAAATAGGACTAGCAATTTAAGCGCTTCTTGGAAGTGCTTAAGCATTTGCAAATTAACATTCCATTGCTAGAGGCCCTTGAGCAAATGCCCAACTATGTAAAGTTCATGAAGGACATCTTGTCCAAAAAAAAGTTGGGAGAATTTGAAACTGTTGCTCTTTCTAAAGGATGCAGTGCCATGATCCTAAATAGATTGCCACCAAAGCTGAAAGATCTAGGGAGTTTTACTATCCCTTGTACAATCGACAACAAATTCATGGGTAAGGAATTATGTGATTTAGGAGCCATCATGTAACACCCCATTTTAGCCCTAATTTGAAAACCCTAATTATGAGAATTCCCAATTGGAAACCCTAGAATTTGTGGGGAAATAGGAATTTAACCTAATCTAAAATGGGGACCAAATTAAATAAATTATAAGTTTGGCGGTTAAATTGTTAGGCGGGCAAAAGCAGGGACCCTTCTTCTGTAATTTACCCATTTGTCTAGGGTAAGCACTCCTTTTGTATCAGACTTGTTGTTTTGCGCCGCACACCCTCTCTCTCTCTCTCTCGGTTTTCTCTCAAAGCAAAGGAAAAATATTAAAATAATACAAAGCTTATAAACCATTCCCCGTTTTTCCGTCAAAGCTACAGTCAATGGGCTTTCATCGTCGTTCAAACGGCTCGAGACCAGTGGAGTTTTTGTTGTAACCGCGCGAACAAAACCCGACCACCGTCATTCGTCGCGCGCCGTTCTTTTTGGAGACGGATCGAGAACCGTTATGGTCGCGCTCTGTTGCCGCCGTTGCCACCAAAAACGATTGAGTTTCCTTCGAGAACTCCCGCCACCATCGTCCTCTATGAGCGCCGCTTCCGTATCGGGTTTGGGTGAGTGTTGGGGTCGAGTCAGTTGAGCTTCGGGTTGTTGCCGCCATCTGTTGCCGGAAGCCGTGTCGGTTGTTGGTCACTATCGGGTTGGGGTTGTATGATTAGGGTTAGGTTTTGAAGTTGATTTGGGGATTAGGGTTTTTGCAATTGGGTGGCTGTTGGATCTGAACCAGACCAGTTGAGTTGGTGAACCGGACGGCTGGGCTGAACCGAACCGGACCAGTGGGCTGATGCAACGATGACATCATCTGCTGTTGCAATACTGATGCAGGCTGACGTCAGTGATGACATCATCACCGTCAATGATGATGTCATCCATGACGCCAGCGTTGACTTTTTGGGTTGACTTTTTCGGCTGAGTCCACCTTTATGTTTTTCGACGTTCCGGTTCCGTTGCTGCTGCCCGTTCCGTCAAATTCGAACCTGAAATGCCTTTTTGGATCAAGATTATTTGTTGAGCTCAGATTTTTTTGTAAAGTGTTGCATCAGAATTTGACTCGGTTGTTTATGTGTTCAGGTGACGTGGACTCTGACCCCGAGATTTTACCTCCTCCTCCGCCAGGCAGACCTCTGGTGGCACAGTCTTCGATATCTGCTAGTAAGATTTCTATTAAGCGTAGTTTATTCGAATGTGGCATAGTAGAAAGTCTTATATTATGTTCTTTGTTTTTAGGAGCTGATTCTGTTCGACCTACCGCTAGGGCTGAGCGTGGAAGACGTCACTATCGACATTGACTATTTAGCTGCCTAAGGTGTGTTCTCTGTCTGTGCTACATGTATGTGTTGCCTGATTGCGTGATCTGTATGGGAAATGTTCTGTGTTATTCTGCTCGGTTGATTGAGAAATATTTTATGTGTTATTCTGCTCTGTTATCTGATAAATATTGCATGACTTGACTGTATACTATTCTGCTCTATTATCTGATAAATAATGTATGACTCGGATGATGTGATCATGTTATGTAACACATATCGAAATCAGATTATTATGTACATGCATCTTAGTTATTTAACAAGATTGCATTCGGACTCTGAAATTGGATTACATGTCATATCATTGGGTTGGGATATTGTACGGAGGAAGCTCAACGACTTCATCCTTCGGGTTGAACTTCGCTTCGGATCAGTAGTTCCATCTTTTGGGATGAGTTCTGCTTCGGACTTGGTGTTGTGGTGCAGAGTAGTTCAGGGGAACCTCACTCTTCGGACGGTGATGTAGTTGGGTGCATGTTATGTTATGATATCTGTATGCTTTGCTTGTAATATTTTAGAATATCTGTAAATTCTTGATACGTTGTTTGACGGTTGGATTGACTTCTGTTATGCACTTTAGAGACACACTGAGCTTTATAGCTGACTCCCCCTTAGTATCTGTTTCAGATTTCCAGACTTAGGTTTCGGAACTTGGAGGACCTCGTACGAACAATATTTGATACTATTTATCAGTATGTTTTGTTCTAGACTTATATTTAATTATTTAAGCATTTTCAGATTTGGTTGTAAAAGTGGACTTTGGACATTTATTATTTTTCGGATTCAATAAACTATTTTTAGCATGCTTGTTTTATTATGGAACATTAAAGGTTAATTATTATGATTGAATAATAGTTTCGGCACGGTTTCTCATAAATAACCTTACTTGAGGGGAAAGTTTCCAAATCGTCAATTTCAATTTGATATAAACCCTTAGGTCAAAATAGGGGGTTACATTTAGTGGTATCAGAGCCTAGGTTACACCCCTCGGCCTGTGAGGCTCGATAAAAATTTGATTTTAAAGTTTTAAAAAAAATTGCATGCATAATAAATGTTTTCGGAAACTTCGAGATTTTCAGATAAATGTCTGGATTTTAAAGAATTAATATATGTTTTTATTAAAGTCTCCAAGTACCAATTTTGACTTTAGGACTCTTCTTTTGTAGATAGACTACTATGCCACCCCGTAGGAGTACTAGAGATACGGCTGGCCGAGGTCGAGGCCATGGACGAGGTCGTACCACTGCGAATACGAGTGACGTTAATCCTCCTGAGCATTCGCCACCACATCTGGTGGACCCACAACATGAGCAGGCTAAGGAGCAACCTGAGGTTCATACGAGTGGTCAACAGACCGATCACCCTGATCAGCAGACTCAGAGTGAAGGTCTCCGTGTAGCTGATAACAGTGAGACTGCTGGAGTTGATGTTGCTGCAGTGCATTTGGAGCTACTTGAGTATCTTCGACAGGGTTCTAGGAGACCCATATCTGCTGAGTTTTTGTCTGCTGGGATGTCGATGTTTGATGGTAAGACGACTGCAGATCCAGCTGACGCAGAGTATTGGTTGAAGAAATTACAGCAATTATTTGATGAGATGGACTACCCTACTGACAGAAAATTAAGAGCTGATGTATCTTTATTGAAGGGTGAAGCCCTGAACTGGTGGGAGGCTGAGAAGACCGTTTTTTCTGCTAGTCGAATCACATGGGATCATTTCTGTCAGGCTTTCCGAGACAGATATGTTGGGGCAGAGTATCTAGCAAAGTGTCAAGAGGATTTTATAAATCTGAAGCAAAATGACATGACCGTGAATCAGTATGAGATTGAGTTTCTAAGGCTGGTACAGTACGTCCCTGGGTTAGTTACTACAGAGGAAGAGAAGTGCAGCCGGTTTCTAAAGGGTCTGTGACCTTCGATCAAGACCGGTGTCTCTTTGCATTTGGACAAAGAGTACAAGGATATTACCTTGCGAGCTAGGACTGCAGAACGCAATGAGGCAGAGTTGAGGCAAGCTGAGTCTCATGGTATGGATCGGGGTAAGAGGCAGTCGACCACGACAGTTCAGTATAGTCAGGGTAACCAGACCAGGAAGAGGGCAAGAGATGAGAGTGACTATCAGAGTTATTCTAGAGCCAGACTAGTGACCACTGTTGTTCCGACTTCTAGTGTTGGAGGATCGACTAGCACGCGGGGGCCACCGCAGTGTTCTTTCTACAAGAAATGGCATTCTGGGGAGTGTAGGAGACAGTCTGGGGCTTGTTTTCGATGTGGGTCTTTCGATCATATTTTTAGAGATTGTCCGCATACACCTCTGTCAGCTCATATGACGAGTCCGTCACATGCATCAGTACAAACTCCTGCTATGGGTAGAGGTCGAGGTAGACCTGATACTACAGTTTCTGCTGGTAGAGGTAGGCCAGCTCAGAGTGGAGGATCAGCTGGATCCGAGGTGAGACAGCCAGGTTTGGTTTATGCTACCAGGAGACACGAGGATTGTGATGAGCCAGATGTTATTGCTGGTACATTTTCTATCCACTCTATTTCGTATTTTTCATTATTAGATATTGGTTCTACCCATTCATATGTTGCGAGTTCGGTATCTGGGGGACTTGAAATTCCGGTTGAGAATGTTGTAAATGCGGTTTCAGTTTATAGTCCAGTTGGTGACCACGTCAAGGTTACTAAAGTGTACGAGAATTGCCCTTTGGAGATTCAAGGGAAAATATTCTCCGCTGATTTGATGGAGTTACCTTTCAGAGAGTTCGACCTTATTCTCGGAATGGACTGGTTATCCGCTCATCGAGTTCGTTTGGATTATGAAAAGAAAAGGGCGACTCTAAAAACCTCAGATGGGTGCGAGGTGATTATGGTTGGAGAGCGTAGAGGTTACATGACCAATGTTGTTTCGGCTCTCAAAGCACAAAAGATGATTCGACATGGAGCTACTGCCTATCTTGCTTAGATTCTTGACTCGAGGCAGTCAGATTCTGGTTTGGATAAGATCCCGGTGGTTAGGGATTTTCCAGATGTTTTTCTGGAGGAATTGTCGGGGATACCGCCAAAGCGTGACGAGGTTGAGTTTGGTATAGATATATATCCGGGTATAGCCCCTGTTTCTATGGCTCCTTACAGGATGGTTTCGAAAGAGCTTAAAGAATTGAAGATTCAGTTACAGGAATTGCTGGATAGGGGTTTCATCCGACCTAGTGTTTCTCCCTGGGGAGCCCCTGTTTTGTTTGTGAAGAAGAAGGACGGATCACTTAGGCTTTGTATTGATTATCGGAAGCTGAACAAGCTGACGATCAAGAACAGGTACCCACTTCCTCGTATTGATGACTTGTTCGATCAGTTCCGGGGAGCTACAGTATTTTCTAAGATAGATCTGAGATCGGGTTATTACCAACTCAAGGTTAAGGATTCTGATGTGTTCAAGACCGCTTTTCGGACTCGTTATGGTCATTACGAGTTTCAGGTGATGTCGTTTGGATTGACTAATGCCCCTGCAGCCTTTATGGATATGATGAACAGGGTGTTTCAACCCTATCTGGACCAGTTCGTGGTGGTTTTCATTGACGACATATTGGTTTATTCTGAATCGGAGGCAGAACATTAGGAACATCTCCGGGTTGTTCTACAGACTTTGCGTGAAAAGCAGTTGTATGCAAAGTTCAGTAAATGTGAATTCTGGTTGACCGAGGTTACCTCTTGGGACACATGGTTTCTGCTAATGGTATTCAGGTTGATCCGAAGAAGATTGAGGCTATTTTGGGTTGGAAACAGCCCAAGAATGTTCCTGAGATTCGAAGCTTCTTGGGTTTAGCTGGTTACTATCGGAGGTTTGTAGAAGGTTTCTCGATTATTGCAGCTCCTCTGACTAAACTTCTGAGGAAGGATATTCCTTTTGTCTGGACTGAGGCTCAGTAGACCAGTTTTGAGAAACTTAAGACCGTGTTGACTGAAGCACCGGTTCTGATTCAGCCTGAGCCTGGGAAGGCCTATACGGTATACAATGATGCCTCTCACACGGGATTGGGATGTGTTCTGATGCAGGAGGGGAAGGTAGTGGCCTATGCATCTCGTCAGTTGAAAGTGCATGATTGTAACTACCCCACCCATGGTTTGGAGCTTGTTGCTGTGATCTTTGCTCTGAAAATCTGGAGACACTATCTCTACGGAGAGAAGTGCTATATCTTCACCGATCACAAGAGTCTAAAATACGTCCTTACGCAGAAAGAGTTGAATCTGAGACAGCGTCGCTGGTTGGAACTTCTCAAGGATTATGACTGTGAGATAGAGTATCACCCGGGGAAGGTGAACGTGGTTGTCGACGCCTTGAGTCGTAATGCTATCTCGGATTTGAGGACCTTGTTTGCTCGGATGAGTTTGTTTGAAGATGGTAGTTTGATGGCAGAACTTCGGGTCATTCCTATGCTGATATTTGATATTCGAGCTGAGCAACCTACTGATCCTTTTCTTATGCATCGTATCAGAGAGGTTTCTGAGGGTACATCTGTGGATTATACTATTGATTAGGATGGTGTTTTGTGTTTTCGAGGTCGGTACTGTATTCCAAGGAAATATGGGTTGAAACAGGTTATTCTTCGCGAGGCACATGACAGCCCCTATTCTATGCATCCTGGTGGTGATAAGATGTATAAGAACCTTCGTCAGAGGTACTGGTGAAAAGGTCTTAAACAGGATGTTGTCGGATTTGTGTCTAAGTGTATGACTTGTCAGAGAGTCCAGCAGAGCATCAGCGTCCATCTGGGTTGCTTCAGCACATCGAGATTCCTCAGTGGAAGTGGGAGCGTGTGACTATGGATTTTGTTAGTGGTCTTCCGATGACTCCGTCCAGAAAGGACTCCGTCTGGGTTATAGTGGACCGTTTGACTAAGTCTGCTCATTTCATTCCGGTTCGAGTCAACTATCTTTTGAATAAGTTGGCTCGACTCTATATTTCTAAGATCGTTCGACTTCATGGGGTACCGCTATCGATTATTTCTGATCGTGATCCGAGGTTTACAGCGAAGTTCTGGAAGGCACTTCACTCTGCTTTGGGTACCCGGTTGAACTTCAGTACATCTTATCATTCGCAGACTAACAGACAGTCCGAGCGTGTGATTCAGATTCTTGAAGACATGTTGAGAGGTTGTGTTCTTGATTACAGTGGTAGTTGGGAGGATTTCTTGCCGCTCGCAGAGTTTGCATATAATAACAGTTACCATGCTAGTATCAAGATGGCACCGTATGAGGCTCTATATGGACGTAGGTGTAGGTCACCGATTGGATGGACTAAACTTAATGAGCATAGATTGTTGGGACCAAACCTAGTTCGTGAGGCCGAGCAGACAGTCAGATTGATTCGAGACCGGCTTAAGGTTGCTTTTGACAGACAGAAGTCCTATGCTGACTTGAGACATCGAGATCTTGAGTTTGAGGTCGGTGATGAGGTTTTCCTGAAAGTATCTCATTGGAGGAAGGTACTTCGGTTTTTTCGGAAGGGCAAGCTGAGTCCTCGTTATATTGGTCCTTATCAGATTCTTCGTCGGGTTGGACTTGTTGCTTATCAGCTCGAGTTACCACTAGAGCTTCAGCGTATTCATGATGTTTTCCATGTTTCTATGTTGAGACGCTATAATGCTGATCCGTCTCATGTTTTACCTGTGGAGGAAATTGAGATTCGTTCTGATTTACGCTTTAAGGAGGAGCCTATCGAGATTCTTGCTCAGGATAAGAAAGTTATCAGAAGGAAGACCATTAAGATGGTCAAAGTCTTGTGGGGTGGTCGCAGTCATGAGGAGGCTACCTGGGAGACAAAAGTTGTCATCAAAGCTCAGTATCCGCATTTGTTTGCTCCAGGTAAATTTCAAGGCCGAAATTTCTTTTTACGGGGGGAGAGTTGTAACACCCCATTTTAGCCCTAATTTGAAAACCCTAATTATGAGAATTCCCAATTGGAAACCCTAGAATTTGGGTGAAAATCAGAATTTAACCTAATCTAAAATGGGGACCAAATTGAATAAATTATAAGTTTGGTGGTTAAATTGTTAGGCGGGCAAAAACAGGGACCCTTCTTCTGTAATTTACCCATTTGTCTAGGGTAAGCACTCCTTTTGTATCAGACTTGTTGGTTTGCGCCGCACACCCTCTCTCTCTCTATCGGTTTTCTCTCAAAGCAAAGGAAAAATATTAAAATAATACAAAGCATATCAACCCTTCCCTATTTTTCCGTCGAAGCTCCGATCAAGGGGCTTTCATCGCCGTTCAAGCGGTTCGAGGCCAGTGGAGTGCTTGTCGTCACTGCGCGAACAAAACTCAGCCGCCGTCACTCGTCGCGTGCTGATCTTTTTGGAGACAGATCGAGAACCGTCGTGGTCGCGCTCTGTCGCCGCCGTTGCCACCAGAAACGATTGAGTTTCCTTCGAGAACTCCCGCCGCCGTCGTCCTCTGTGAGTGCCGCTTCCGTATCGTGTTTGGGTGAGTGTTGGGGTCGAGTCAGTTGGGCTTCGGGTTGTTGCTGCCGTCTGTTGCCGGCAGCCGTGTCGGTTGTTGGTCACTATCGGGTTGGGGTTGTATGATTAGGGTTAGGTTTTGAAGTTGATTTGGGGATTAGGGTTTTTGCAATTGGGTGGCTGTTGGATCTGAACCGGACCGGTTGAGTTGGTGAACCGGACGGCTGGGCTGAACCGAACCGGACCAGTGGGCTGATGCAACGATGACGTCATCTGCTGTTGCAATGCTGATGCAGGCTGACGTCAGTGATGATGTCATTACAGTCAATGATGACGTCAGCATTGTAACACCCCAATTTTGGGCTTAGAAGTTTTGGGTTTGAATCGGACCGGTCGGATTTGCGGTTCGAATATAAAAGGTGGATTTTAGGGAAATCCTAGTTTGGGATGCATTAAAAATATGGAAAAATATCTAAAAATCCTCTTTTATTATATATAAGAATGTGGTGAAATCAATTTTACAAAATGGGGTTTGGAAATATGACATTTCAAGTTAGTGACTAAAATGTAATTTTTGAGAAGTTGGTGACTGTTTTAAAAGGATTGAAACTTTGAATCTTTAAGGAGCTAATTTACCCAAGAAGAGGATTCTCCAGATTTTTCTTAAATATTAAAGATTTATTTAATGTTATTTAATAAAAGGAAAGGGGGGAAAATAGATATTTTGCTTTTATAACTAACTTTTGTCAAAATTTTCCCATCTCTTTTTCTCTCAATTTTCCCTCAGCCAAATACATTTCAACAGCCACTCTTCCTGTGATTTTCACACCTAAAGTTGAGATTTCAACCTCCAAATGATTTCTATTCATTTCTACACCAAATCAACATCATTTGCTTAGTGAATTTTCAAGAATCTTGGCTTTAAGCAAGGAGAATCCACATTTAGAGGTATGAACGTCCTTCTCCTCTAAATACTCAGTTCTTTACTGAAATTCCCAAGTTCTCAATCCTTAAATTGAGTTTTGTTAAAGGTTTTAATGTTGTGTTCTTGATTTTGGCTTAAAATGCAAGATTTGGATTTGATTTTGTGAAAATTCGTAGTATATGATTGGGCTCTGTTTTGAGATGTCTTTTTGATGTATATTGGATGTATAAATGATATGTAATTGAGGTTTAATCAATTCAATCCCTGATAGGTTGATTTTCCTAAGTTTTGCTTGAGTTAATGGTGGTTTTTGGGGTGATTTTGATGTTCTGCTATAGCTGGAGGTATAAGGACGTGATTAGACTCTTTTTGGATGTTAATTGATGTCTAAGAATGTTTGGAATTGATGGATCTTAGCTGGGTAATGTTGTAGAGGTTTTTGGATGTGATTTCGGTTGTGTTTCCTAGCCGAAATGTGAGTGTTGATGAGAGCAACGAGTTTAGGTGTCTTGGTTGAAGATATTAATGCATGATGATGCATTAATCCTCTGTTTTGATGTGTTTAAAATAGGGGAGACATCTTCGGATCCTTGTGGTGTTGATCCGGAGGCTTGATCGGCGTTTCGGCAAGCTTGCGAAATGGAATCGGTGAGTGAAGTTTGGTTTTCAGCTTTGAAACCAATGTTTGAAGGTTATGGGAGCTTAGTTTAAGTCTAAACAACTTAGCTAAGCTCAAGAGTAAGTTTTCGGAGAAACTCTCTTTTTGATGAACCATGAGATGGTTGAATGCAATGTGTTTTATTTGCATGTTTAAATTCTGTTTTGAAAGCATATTTTAGCATGTTTAATGTTGGTTTTGTAAGCCATGTGTTGAAGGATGCTCAAGGTAAGAGATCCTTGATTTAAACATTGATAAATGTGGTTTGATGCTTTGTGATGCATGATTATTTAATGGCTTTGTTAAATGCTTTAAAACAGTGGATTTATGATGGTAAATGATGTATATTGGCAAGTGATGTGTTGGTTTAAAAGTACTTGAATCGGATATAGTTAGCCGGCTATAGGATTGGGTCCACCGTGAATAAAGTCACCTTGGATGTTGAGGGGTTGTGATTGTACCGTAAACTCTATCCAAGTACACTAACGAGATGGTTAAGATCACAATGGTGATTAAAAGTCCATGTGTGGATCTTGTGTTAAGATCACAATGGTGGTTAAAAGTCCATGTGTGGATCTTGTGTTGTGTGTCCCGTGTTCTCGTTAGTGATGTTATACAACTACCAATGAGTGATGTGGAGGGGTTGTGATTGTACCGTAGACTCCATCACGGGTGTTGAGGGATTGTGATTGTACCGTAAACTCCACCTTGATATTGGTAGTGTGTATGAAGCGTATGGGACAACGCTTGTAATCCGCGTATCCGATTGTGTTTTGAGTTATAAATTGGTTATGGATTATCACTTGAAAGCCAATATGACATGTTGTTGAATTGAAGCATGAGATGCTTGGGTTGTATGCATAAGTGCATGACAAATGTTGTTTTGAAATTAAAGGCCTTGAAAATGTGTTTTTACAAATGCATTATTGTGTTGTTTTAATTGAGCATTCCTCACTAAGCTATGTGCTTACGCTCTCTCTTTCTTAAACCAATAATGCAGAGCATTGAAGTGCTTAAAGGGCAGCAAGGAGGTCAAGGATCCAAGTGAAAGTTTAAGCTCATGTATGGTGACTATTTTACAACACTTTTAGCTTTTGGCATTTGGCATTTGGCAATGGGAACCTAGGTTGTGATTGTTTGGAGATGTTTGGACTCCCTAAGTTCGGTTTAATGCCTAAGATGATGTTGGAACATGTAAATGGCCATTTGGTTATGGTTTTGGTGATTTGATGATTACATGATTCTCAATCTAGGATGCATGCCTATAGAGTTTGGACTTTCCTTAAATGATGCCATGATTGAGTTTTGATGATGCTAATATGTTCCTTATTTGTTTGATGACTTGTGTGTATGATATGGAGGTCTTATGGATGTGATTGATGGGTTGAAAGGGTGTTAAACCAGAAAAATTATGCATTTCTGGGCAACCCGTATCGGAACGGGTCCTACTGTTTCGGAACAGGTGGCCTGAAAAGGCCATGGCATTTCGAAACAGGTAGAGCTGTTCCGAAACGGATTTGCTACTGCCAAGCCCTGTTCCACAACAGGTTTCAAAACGGTCCCGCGTTTCGGAACGGTCCATCCCCGTTTCGGAACACTCGACCGTTGGGCACTGAATCTGATGGTTATATGTTTGGAAATTCTCACGTTTTAGTCCTGAACTTTGTTTATGCAATTGAATGAGTTTGAGATGCCCGCTTGAGTTGAATTTTGACAGAGAAGCATGAAATATGATTAATTTCATAATGGTAATTCAAAAATTGGTTAAGTTCTTGTAATTTACAGAATTTACAAATTGGTCCCTAAATTCGTATGTTGTGCAATTGAGTCCCTAATTGTTTTCCGATTGCTGTGATTTTTGAGTATGCTTATCTCAAGAGTACATCTAGGGTTAATATGTTTTTAGACATGATTAAAAAGAAAAAAATAGGGTCGTTAATCAAGGTTGACTTTCGGGTTGACTTTGGTTTTCCCCGTGTAATCTTCGTAGTTCGGGTCAACCGTCTAGGCCGGGCTAAGGGGTTACATTTGGTGGTATCAGAGCTGAGTTCTCGAGTATTTGGGAACGGTTAAGCGGGTGATTTGTGTATGATTGCTTTGTATGCATGTTGAGTGAAAGTATGATGTATGATTTGTAAGAATGTTACAATTGTGGTGTATGTTGTGGTGAAGCATGTTAGAGGGACCCATTGCCAAATCAAAGCTAATGAAATGATTTGTTTTAATTGGAAATGAGCTTGAGTACTTGGATTGCTTACCTTGCTGAGCCTGACTTTGTTTATTGCATTTGTGATTGCATTGTTTAGTGAATGGGACCTCGTAGAGAGACGAGGATTAATACGCGAGCTATGGCTCAAAATGAGAATGAAGAGAATGCTGAAAACGTGGTGGATTTACCTCCTGCACCTGGTGGTGGTGGTGCTGGGGGTGAGGGAGCTGGTGTTGGTGCTGGTGCTGGGGTCGCTGGACCTGAAGCTGCGCAGGGGCAAGCTGCTCCTGACATGACAATGCTGATTCAGGCTATTGCTGGAGCCTTTCGGGCGGCGGTAGCTGGAGCTCAAGGAGCTGGGCATCAGGGAGATGCTAATGTGAGACTACCTCTGGAACGTTTGCGCAGTCTGGGAGGGACTGAGTTTAGAGGTTTATCTGCTGAAGGTTCTGAATCTTGGTTGGAAAGTACCAAGAGAATTTTGGGACAAATGAACTGCAATGCAGTGCAGAAGCTGGGCTGTGTAATATCATTGTTGCATGACGATGCGTATACCTGGTGGACAACCACTATCTCCGAAATGGAGGATGCTGATGTGACTTGGACGTTCTTTCTGAACACGTTCAAGAGGAGGTGTCTAGGT
This sequence comes from Hibiscus tridactylites, assembly GCA_958450335.1. Taxonomy (NCBI): domain Eukaryota; kingdom Viridiplantae; phylum Streptophyta; class Magnoliopsida; order Malvales; family Malvaceae; genus Hibiscus; species Hibiscus tridactylites. The sequence continues at coordinate 55,588,235 of OY288267.1, read as the reverse complement.
GTGCGATACCTGGATGAAAAGAAAAGGGAATTCATGTCTCTTACTCAATAGAGCATGTCAGTGGCTGAGTACGAGGTTCAGTTTGTCCGACTCAGTCAGTACGCACCCGAGCTTATCCCTGATGAGCGGGAGAGGTGTGAACGTTTCTGTTATGGTTTGGTGACGGAAGTGAAGACTTATATGCTGGCTGCTGAGTACACTGACTTTGATGTGCTGGTTGGTAGAGCAAAAGACATTGAGTTGAATTTGGGTTTATCTTCTAGAGGAGTTGGTCCTACTGCGGGCAAGCGAGCTGCTGAGTATAGTTTCGGTGGCGGACGGAACAAGAGAGGACGTGATCGGAAGTATCAGTCTTCAGTTAGGCGTGGTGGTGGAGGGCAAGGTGCGCCTGTTCAGGGGGACAAGGCGAGAGCTGATCAGAACACATGTTGGGCATGTGGATCGCGTGGTCATCTGAGGCGTGATTGTCCTCGAGCGGCGAGGGAGGTGCAGGCTCTTGTTGTGGTGACCGGTAATTCGTGCTGGAATTGTGGTTCGGCGGATCATATGAGGAGGGAGTGTCCTCTGTTGGCCGGTGGTGACCAAGGACGTGCTCCTGGAGTTGTTGCACCACAGAGAGGTCGTGGGCGCGGCCGTGGTAATTTCCAGCGTAGAGAGGATGCTGGAAGGAATGTGGCTCATGTGGTAGTTGTTCAGCCTGAGGGTGGTGGCCAGGCCAGAGTGTATGCTCAGAGGGAGGGGAGGAATGACACGGATGTGATCGTAGGTACTTTAACTTTGCAATCCTTGTCATTACTTTCCTTGATTGATTCTAGATCTACACACTCATACATATTGCGTGAGCATGCTGAATTGCTTGGTTTGCCTGTTGAGTCTTTGGATGTTGGTATGCGTGTAACTAGTTCTTTTGGTGAGACTGTTGTGACTCGAAAGCTTTATAGAAGATGTCCCTTGGTTGTGCAAGATCATGTTTTTCATGTTGATCTTATGGAATTGCCTTTCTATGGTTTTGATGTAATCCTTGGTATGGATTGGCTTGTTGAGCATCGAGCTGTAGTAGATTTTGAGAATAAGCGGGTTTCGTTGAAGCTTGCGGATGATTATGAGGTAGTGGTGGTTGGTGAGAATGTGAAGTTTCTTGCCAATGTGGTGTCTACATTGGAAGCGAGCCGGATGCTGAGGAGTTGCGTGTGCAAGATATCAGGACTGTGCGAGAGTTTCCTGGTGTGTTTCCGGAGGAGTTGCCTAGATTGCCTCTTAATCGCGAAGTGGAGTTTGGGATTGAGCTGTATGAAAACACAACTCCAGTGTCCATTACTCCTTATCGAATGACACCTAAAGAGTTGAAAGAGCTGAAGACGCAACTTCAGGAGTTGCTTGATCGTGGTTTCATTCGGCCGAGTGTGTCACCTTGGGGTGCACCGGTCTTGTTTGTGAAGAAAAAGGATGGCACTATGAGAATGTGCATTGATTATCGTCAGCTTAACAAGTTGACTATCAAAAATCGGTATCCATTGCCGAGAATTGATGATCTTTTTGATCAATTTCGGGGAGCAGTTGTGTTCTCTAAAATTGACTTAAGGTCAGGGTATTACCAGTTGAAGGTGAATGATGTGGATGTGCCTAAGACAGCCTTCAGAACGAGGTATGGGCATTATGAGTTTCTTGTGATGCCGTTTGGTTTGACGAATGCTCCTGCAGCTTTCATGGACATGATGAATAGGGTGTTCCATGAATACTTGGATAAATTTGTTGTGGTATTCATTGATGGTATTCTCGTGTACTCTCGTACTGAGGAGGAGCATGAGGGGCATTTGAGAATTGTGTTACAGGCTTTGTTGGAGAATCAGCTTTATGCCAAGCTGAGCAAGTGTGAGTTCTGGCTTAGAGAAGTTGTGTTTCTTGGTCATGTGGTCTCTGCTGAAGGAATACGTGTTGATCCTCAAAAGATTGAGGCAGTGATGAATTGGAAGCCTCCTAAGTCTGTTCACGAAGTCCGTAGTTTCCTTGGTTTGGCAGGATACTATCGGAGGTTCGTGGATAGGTTTTCAAAGATTGCTGCACCTTTGACGAAGTTGTTGTAGAAGGATGTTAAGTATGAGTGGACAGAAGCGAGACAACAGGCTTTTGAGAAGCTTAAGGCAGCTTTAACGCAAGCTCCTATCTTGGTTCAACCTGAATCAGGGAAAGAGTTTGTGGTGTATAGTGATGCATCCTACGTTGGTTTGGGATGTGTATTGATGCAAGAGGGTAAGGTGGTGGCTTATGCATCACGGCAGTTGAAGGTGCATGAGCGCAATTATCCTACGCATGACATTGAGTTAGCTGCAGTGGTTTTTGCTTTGAAAATTTGGAGACATTACTTGTATGGTGAGAAGTGTACTGTGTACACGGGCCACAAGAGTTTGAAGTACCTGATGTCTCAGAAAGAGTTGAATCTTAGGCAACGACATTGGGTGGAGTTGCTTAAGGATTACGATTTGACTATCGAGTACCATCCGGGTAAAGCTAATGTTGTAGCGGATGCCTTGAGTAGGAAGGTAGCTGTTGAGTTGAGGGCTATGTTTGCCAGTTCGAGCATTTTGCGTGATGGTGGTCTTGTGGCTGAGTTGCTAGTGAAACCATCCTTGATTCAGTTGATTAAGGGAAAACAGTTGTTGGATGATTCCTTGGTGCCACATGTTCAGGATATTGCGGAGGATAGGCCATCGGATTTCTGCTTTAATGATGATGGAGTTTTATGCTATGGAAGTCGGATAGTAGTGCCCAATGATGCTGATTTGAGGCGTGCTATTCTGACTGAAGCTCATAGTAGTCCTTTTGCTATGCACCCTGGTAGTACTAAGATGTACCGTGATCTTCGTGATGAGTACTATAGGGTGGGTTTAAAGAAAGATGTTGCTGAGTTTGTAAGCAAGTGCATGGTATGTCAGCGAGTTAAGGCTGAGCATCAGTTTCCTTCAGGGTTTTTGCAACCGTTGAGGATTCCTGAGTGGAAGTGGGAAAGGATTACCATGGACTTTGTGTCTGGTTTGCCTTTGTCGCCATCGAAGAAGAATTCGGTGTGGGTGATTGTGGATCGCCTGACGAAGTGTGCGCATTTCTTGCCTATGCATACTACGTACACTCTGGATAAGCTTGCGGAGCTGTACATTGCTGAGATTGTGCGGTTGCATGGTGTGCCAAAGTCGATTGTATCGGATAGAGATCTGAGGTTTACGTCGCGTTTCTGGCAGTGTTTGCATCAGGTTTTGGGTACACGGTTGAATTTCAGTACATCTTATCATCCGCAGTCGGATGGATAGTCTGAGCGTGTTATCCAGGTGTTGGAGGATATGTTGAGGTGCTGTGTGATTGAGTTTCAGGGTTCTTGGGAGAAACATTTGCCTTTGGTAGAGTTTGCCTATAATAATAGTTATCAGGCAAGTATTCAAATGGCACCTTATGAAGCCTTGTACGGGAGGAAGTGTAGGACTCCTCTTTGTTGGGCAGAAACTGGTCAAAAGTTGGTTTCGATGCCGGCTTTGTTGAAAGGAACCACCGAGAAGGTGAAACTCATTTGTGAGCGATTGAAGGCAGCTTCTGATCGGCAAAAGTCTTACGCGGATTTGAAGCGTAAGGAGATTGAGTATGCGGTTGGTGATCGTGTGTTTTTGAAAGTTTCGCCTTGGAAAAAGGTGATGAGGTTTGGCCGAAAGGGTAAGTTGAGCCCTAGGTATATTGGATCATACGAGGTGATTGAGCGTGTGGGTCCTGTTGCGTACAAGTTGAGGTTACCGCATGAGTTAGAAAAGATTCATGATGTGTTTCATGTTTCTATGCTTCGAAAGTATAGATCGGATCCTTCTCACGTGATGCCTGTGGAGGAAGTGGAGTTGAATCCGGATTTGACCTATGATGAGGAACCGGTGAAGATTCTGGATTCGGATAGTTCGAGGCAAGACCATTGAGTTGGTAAAGGTGTTGTGGAAGCATCGTGGTGCTGAAGAAGCCACATGAGAACGGAAGGATGACATGTTGAAGCAGTTTCCGTACCTCTTTCCTCCAGGTAAATTTTTGAGGACGAAATTTCTTAAGGGGGGAGAGTTGTAACACCCCAATTTTGGGCTTAGAAGTTTTGGGTTTAAATCGGACCGGTCAGATTTGCGTTTCGAATATAAAAGGTGGATTTTAGGGAAAGCCTAGTTCAGGATGCATTAAAAATATGGAAAAATATCTAAAAATCCTCTTTTATTATATATAAGAGAGTGGTGAAATCAATTTTACAAAATGGGGTTTGGAAATATGACATTTCAAGTTAGTCACTAAAATGTAATTTTTGAGAAGTTGGTGACTGTTTTAAAAGGATTGAAACTTTGAATCTTTAAGGAGCTAATTTACCCCAGAAGAGGATTCTCCAGATTTTTCTTAAATATTAAAGATTTATTTAATGTTATTTAATAAAAGGAAAGGAGGGAAAATAGATATTTTGCTTTTATAACTAACTTTTGTCAAAATTTTCCCATCTCTTTTTCTCTCAATTTTCCCTTAGCCAAACACATTTCAACAGCCACTCTTCCTGTGATTTTCACACCTAAAGTTGAGATTTCAACCTCCAAATGATTTCTATTCATTTCTACACCAAATCAACATCATTTGCTTAGTGAATTTTCAAGAATCTTGGCTTTAAACAAGGAGAATCCACATTTAGAGGTATGAACGTCCTTCTCCTCTAAATACTCGGTTCTTTACTGAAATTCCCAAGTTCCCAATCCTTAAATTGAGTTTTGTTTAAGGTTTTAATGTTGTGTTCTTGATTTTGGCTTAAAATGCAAGATTTGAATTTGATTTTGTGAAAATTCGTAGTAAATGATTGGGCTCTGTTTTGAGATGTCTTTTTGATGTATATTGGATGTATAAATGATGTGTAATTGAGGTTTAATCAATGCAATCCCATATAGGTTGATTTTCCTAAGTTTTGCTTGAGTTAATGGTGGTTTTTGGGGTGATTTTGATGTTCTGCTATAGCTGGAGGTATAAGGACATGATTAGACTCTTTTTGGATGTTAATTGATGTCTAAGAATGTTTGGAATTGATGGATCTTGGCTGTGTAATGTTGTAGAGGTTTTTGGATGTGATTTCGGTTGTGTTTGCTAGCCGAAATGTGAGTGTTGATGAGAGCAGCGAGTTTAGGTGTCTTGGTTGAAGATATTAATGCATGATGATGCATTAATCCTCTGGTTTGATGTGTTTAAAACAGGGGAGACATCTTCGGATCCTTGTGGTGTTGATCCGGAGGCTTGATCGGCGTTTCGGCAAGTTTGCGAAACGGAATCGGTGAGTGAAGTTTGGTTTTCAGCTTTGAAACCAATGTTTGAAGGTTATGGGAGCTTAGTTTAAGTCTAAACAACTTAGCTAAGCTCAAGAGTAAGTTTTCGGAGAAACTCTCTTTTTGATGAACCATGAGATGGTTGAATGCAATGTGTTTTATTTGCATGTTTAAATTTTGTTTTGAAAGCATATTTTAGCATGTTTAATGCTGGTTTTGTAAGCCATGTGTTGAAGGATGCTCAAGGTAAGAGATCCTTGATTTAAACATTGATAAATGTGGTTTGATGCTTTGTGATGCATGATTATTTAATGGCTTTGTTAAATGCTTTAAAACAGTGGATTTATGATGGTAAATGATGTATATTGGCAAGTGATGTGTTAGTTTAAAAGTACTTGAATCGGATATAGTTAGCCAACTATAGGATTGGGTGCACCGTGAATAAAGTCGCATTGGATGTTGAGGGGTTGTGATTGTACCGTAAACTCCATCCAAGTACACTAACGAGATGGTTAAGATCACAATGGTGGTTAAAAGTCCATGTGTGGATCTTGTGTTAAGATCACAATGGTGGTTAAAAGTCCATGTGTGGATCTTGTGTTGTGTGTCCCGTGTTCTCGTTAGTGATGTTATACAACTACCAATGAGTGATGTGGAGGGGTTGTGATTGTACCGTAGACTCCATCACGGGTGTTGAGCGGTTGTTATTGTACCGTAAACTCCACCTTGATATTGGTAGTGTGTATGTACCGTAAATTCCTCACTAAGCTATGTGCTTACGCTCTCTCTTTCTTAAACCAATAATGCAGAGCATTGAAGTGCTTAAAGGGCAGCAAGGAGGTCAAGGATCCAAGTGAAAGTTTAAGCTCGTGTATGGTGACTATTTTACAACACTTTTAGCTTTTGGCATTTGGCAATGAGAACCTAGGTTGTGATTTTTGGGAGATGTTTGGACTCCCTAAGTTCGGTTTAATGCCTAAGATGATGTTGGAACATGTAAATGGCCATTTGTTTATGGTTTGTGTGATTTGATGATTACATGATTCTCAATCTGGGATGCATGCCTATAGAGTTTGGACTTTCCTTAAATGATGCCATGATTGAGTTTTGATGATGCTAATATGTTCCTTATTTGTTTGATGACTTGTGTGTATGATATGGAGGTCTTATGGATGTGATTGATGGGTTGAAAGGGTGTTAAACCAGAAAAATTCTTCATTTCTGGGCAACCCGTATCGGAACGGGTGTTACTGTTTCGGAACAGGTGGCCTGAAAAGGCCATGGCGTTTCGAAATAGGTAGAGCTGTTCCGAAACGGATTTGCTACTGCCAAGCCCTGTTCCGCAACAGGTTTCGAAACGGTCCCGCGTTTCGGAACGGTCCATCCCCGTTTCGGAACACTCGACCGTTGGGCACTGAATCTGATGGTTATATGTTTGGAAATTCTCACGTTTTAGTCCTGAACTTTGTTTATGCAATTGAATGAGTTTGAGATGCCCGCTTGAGTTGAATTTTGGCAGAGAAGCATGAAATATGATTAATTTCATAATGGTAATTCAAAAATTGGTTAAGTCCTTGTAATTTACAGAATTTACAAATTGGTCCCTAAATTCGTATGTTGTGCAATTGAGTCCCTAATTGTTTTCCGATTGCTGTGATTTTTGAGTATGCTTATCTCAAGAGTACATCTAGGGTTAATATGTTTTTAGACATGATTAAAAAGAAAAAAAATAGGGTCGTTAATCAAGGTTGACTTTCGGGTTGACTTTGGTTTTCCCCGTGTAATCTTCGTAGTTCGGGTCAACCATCTAGGCCGGGCTAAGGGGGTTACAAGCGTTGACTTTTTGCGTTGACTTTTTCAGCTGAGTCCACCTCTATGTTTTTTGACGTTCTGGTTCCGTTGCCGCTGTCCGTTCCTTCAAATTCGAACCTAAAATGTCTTTTTGGATCAAGATTATTTGTTGAGCTCAGATTTTTTGTAAAGTGTTGCATCAGAATTTGACTCGGTTGTTTATGTGTTTAGGTAACGTGGACTCTGACCCTGAGATTTTACCTCCTCCTCCGCCTGGTAGACCTCCGGTGGCACAATCCTCGAGATCTGCTAGTAAGATTTCTGTTAAGCGTAGTTTATTCGAATGTGGCATAGTAAAAAGTCTTATATTATGTTCTTTGTTTTTAGGAGCTGATTCTGTTCGACCTACCGCTAGGGCTGAGCGTGGGAGACGTCACTATCGACGTTGACTATTTAGCTGCCTAAGGTGTGTTCTCTGTCTGTGCTACATGTATGTGTTACCTGATTGCGTGATCTGTATGAGAAATGTTTTGTGCTATTCTGCTCGGTTGATTGAGAAATATGTTATGTGTTATTCTGCTCTGTTATCTGATAAATATTGCATGACTCGACTATATGCTATTCTGCTCTGTTATCTGATAAATAATGTATGACTCGGATGCTGTGATCATGTTATGTAACACATATCGGAATCGGATTATTATGTACATGCATCTTAGTTATTTAACATGATTGCATTCGGACTCTGAAATCGGATTACATGTCATATCATTGGGTTGGGATATTGTACGGAGGAAGCTCAGCGACTTCATCCTTCGGGTTGAACTTCGCTTCGGATCAGTAGTTCCATCTTTCGGGATAAGTTCTGCTTCGGACTTGGTGTTGCGGTGCAGAGTGGTTCAGAGGAACCTCACTCTTCGGACGGTGATGTAGTTGGGTGCATATCATGTTATGATATTTGTATGCTTTGCTTGTAATATTTCGGAATATCTGTCAATTCTTGATACGTTGTTTGACTGTTGGATTGACTTCTGTTATGCACTTTAGAGACACACTGAGCTTTATAGCTGACTCCCCCTTAGTATCTGTTTCAGATTTCCAGACTTAGGTTTCGGTACTTGGAGGACCTCGTACGAACAGTATTTTATACTATTTATCAGTATGTTTTGTTCTAGACTTATATTTAATTATTTAAGCATTTTCAGATTTGGCTGTAAAGGTGGACTTTGGACATTTATTATTTCTGGGATTTGATAAACTATTTTTAGCATGCTTGTTTTATTATGAAACATTAAAGGTTAATTACTATGATTGAATAATAGTTTTGGCACGGTTTCTCATAAATAACCTTACTTGAGGGGAAAGTTTCCAAATCGTCAATTTCAATTTGATATAAACCCTTAGGTCAAAATAGGGGGTTACACATCATCAATTTGATGTCACTATATGTTTTCAAGAAGCTTGGCATAGAAGCACGACCTACCAAAGTGACACTTCAGTTGGCAGACCGATCTTATGCACATCCCAAGGGTAAGATTGAGGATGTGTTGGTAAAGGTAGACAAATTTATATTTCCAACTTATTTTATCATTTTGGATTATGAAGCTCACACTAATGTGCCAATTATTTTGGGTGGGCCATTCCTTACCACGGGTAGAGCTCTTATTGATGTTCATAAAGGGGAACTAACCATGCGAATGAATGACAAACATGTTACTTTTAATGTGTTTCAAGCTTTAAATGTGTAGATGATCCGGATGAATGTCAAGACTAGAAGATGATGGAGGTCATTTATACTTTAGAAATGGCACAATTGTGCCAGGATGCATAATTCGATGACAGCATGCTTGACAGCATAGCTGAACTGTTTGAGGAACCCGAGGAATCAGCCTTGGAGGCTGAAGATGTGAGTTACTTTGAGCCACTCCAGTTGGTTGGCAGAGAGATAAAGAAACCGAAACCATCAATTGAGGAACCACCAGAATTGGAGCTTAAGCCATTGCCGGAACACTTGAAGTATGACTACTTAGGTGAGCACTCAACTCTACCAGTGATTATTGCAACTCATATCCCTAATGATCAGGAGGCAAGATTGCTGGAAATATTAAGGGATTATAAACAAGCATTGGGTTGGACTTTGGAAGGCATCCAAGGTATTAGCCCAACCATTTGCATGCACAAGATCATTCTCGAAAAATACAATGGGAGGACTATTGAAGGTCAGACACAGCTAAACCTGAGCATGAAAGAGGTTGTTAAGAAAGAGATAATAAAATGGCTTGATGCTAGAATTATTTATCCTATTTCCGATAGCTCTTGGGTTAGCCTAGTGCAGTGCGTGCCAAAGGAAGGTGGCATGGCTGTGATGCAAAATTGTGAAGCCGAATTGATTCCCTCTAGGACCATCACCAAATGGAGAACGTGCATGGATTACAAAAGGTTAAACAAGGATACAAGGAAAGACCACTTCCTTTGCCTTTTACTGACCAGATGTTAGACAGGCTGGCAGGGAAAGCTTTTTACTGTTATTTAGATGGTTATTCAAGTTATAATCAGATTGGAATAGCCTCTGATGACCAAGAAAAGACCACTTTCACTTGTCCATATGGGACATTTTCCTTCAGAAGGATGTCATTCGGTCTATGCAATGCTCCAGTAACGTTCCAGCGTCGCATGATGGCCATTTTTTCTGATTTGATTGAGCACAACATGGAAGTGTTTATGGACGATTTCTCAGTGTTTGGTAACACATTTGAGGAATGCATTTATATCCTGCACCAAGTCTTGAAGAGATGCACTAAGACAAACCTAGTTATAAACTGGGAGAAATGCCACTTCATGGTGAAAGAGGGCATTGTTCTCGATCACAAGGTAACCAAGAGAGGAGTAGAAGTTGATCAAGCCAAAGTGCAGGTAATTAAGAAATTTCCACCTCTAACGAGTGTTAAAGGTATAAGGAGTTTTCTAGGTCATGCCGATTTTTATCAGCGGTTTATAAAGGATTTTTCAAAAATTGCTAAAACTTTATGCTCATTGTTAGAACATAATGTCACCTTTACTTTTGACGATTCTTGTTTGAGAGCATTTCAGGAACTTAGAGAGAGATTGATCAATTGCCCTATAGTCGTGGCACCATATTGGAATAAGCCCTTCGAGCTCATGTGCGATGCCAACGACTATGTAGTTGGAGCAATTTTGGGACAACGGCATGGCAAGGTTTTCCATGCCATCTACTATGCTAGTAGAACCTTGAATGACGCGCAACTAAATTACTCTACAACTGAGAAAGAGTTTCTTGCGGTTGTATTTGCTTTTGATAAATTTTGATCTTATCTTATTGGTAACAAGGTTGTGGTGTACACAGATCACTCGGCATTGAAGTGTCTCTTTACAAAGAAAGATGCAAGCCAGACTAATCCGATGGACGCTCTTACTTCAAGAATTTGACTTAGAGATTAGAGACAAGAAAAGTAGCAAAAACTTAGTAGCTGACCACCTCTCTCAATTGGAGCATCACATTGAGGTTGGTAAGACCACTACGATTAGAGATGATTTTCTCAACGAGTATTTGCTTGTAGTTAATGCCATGCCATGGTACGTTGACATAGTCAACTATCTGGTAAGCAATATTCTGCCACCAGACTTTGCATACAATACTAAGAAAAGATTTCTACGAGAGTTAAGACAATACTATTGGGATGAGCCGATATTGTTCAAAGAGTGCGCCGACCAAGTGATTCGCCGGTGCGTGCCAGAGGATGAGCAACAAAACATATTGCATCTATGCCATGCTGCACCATATGGAGGTCACTTTGCTGGGATGAAGACTTCTTCTAGGGTGTTGCAGTTAGGATTATTTTGGCCCACACTATACAAGGATGCCCACGAGTATTCCAAGGCATGCGATCGATTTCAATAGACAGGGAACATCTCTGGCAGACACCAACTACCGCTCCAGAACATTATGCTTGTGGATTTATTTGATGTATGGGGGATAAACTATATGGGTCCTTTTGCCCCATCATTTAGTAATGTGTATATTATTGTGGTCGTTGACTATGTATCAAAGTGGGTAGAGGTTGTTGCCCTGCCAACAAATGATGCAAAGGTTGTTGCCAAGTTTTTGCACAAGCACATTTTTACTCGATTTGGTGCCCCTAGAAGGATCATTCATGATAAGGGTACTCATTTTAAATGTAATTTAATCTCTAAAGCTTTGTGCAGGTATGGAATTCAGCAGCGAATTGCCACAGCTTATCATCCACAAACGAACAGGCAAGCCGAGATATCAAACAAGGAGATTAAGAACATTTTAAAGAAGACTGTAAATCCAACGAGGAAAGACTGGTCTTTGAGGCTAGATGAGTACATGTGGGCTTATAGAACTGCATTTAAAACTCTTTTGGGTACTTCACCGTTTAGACTTTTCTTTGGCAAACCATGCCATCTCCTAGTGGAACTTGAACATAAAGCCTATTAGGTCATTTGGAAACTTGACATGACATGGAGAGTTGCTGGAGAAAAGAGGTTGCTCGATCTTGATGAGTTGGAGGAATTTAGGACACAAGCTTATGAGAATGCAAGGATATATAAAGAGTTGGCAAAACGTTGGCATGATAGTCGGATCATGCAAAGGCAGTTCAAAATAGGTCAGCTTGTTCTATTGTTTAACTCATGACCTAAACTTTTTCCAGGTAAGCTCAAATCAAGTTGGACGGGTCCTTACGAGTTGTGAAGCCATATGTTCATAGGGCCGTGGACATTAAGAACTCAAGAACGAGATAAATTTTTAAAGTGAACGGCCAACGTCTAAAGCATTACTTGGACGGTAAGCAAAACAATGCCAAGGAGGCTATCCTCTTAGCAGAGTTAGAATGAAACGCCCCCAGGTTTGAAACTCTTTGTAAATATTAGGATAGTTGTTTTTATTTTCTTTTAGGAATTAGATTTTTGTTTCTTTTTGTTGTTTTACAATTTTTATTCCTTTGATGAGTTACACGATTTTTCATTTAGTGTGTGTAGGAATTTTGACAAGAACTGATGCCAAGAATATTGTCAGACGAACTAGGAGCCAACATGCTTGCCAGAAACTACGCCATGTCCTATGCCAAAGACATGTGCAGGCCTTTCGTGTAAAGAAAGAAAGAGAAACCCTAGCTTGATTAAGATAAGAAAGTATTTTTGGGAGAATTATCTTTAGCCGCCCCCCTTTTTAATGATAATTATTTTTATCATAATCACCCTATCACTTCAAATCTTTTTCATATCCTTGTCACTTATCACTTTTCATTCAAAATTAAACTATTCCCAATTAAAACTCTCTGCATCCCATCATTACCTACCCCTATTTTTCGGCTACCCCCATTAACACCGTATTAAAGACTCAATATTTTTCTCTCCCTTACCTTAAAACTGATTTCTCAAATATTTTCCTCACTTTCCATCTTTCTTCAAGCAATAATCAAGAACCTTTCATCTTTCTTTTTCTTCTCTCAACTTTTCATCTCCATAGCTTCATCGTCTACTCCTTTCAAGTGTTTCTTCAATGATGAAATCCACAGGAAGTTCAAGATGAACTTCTCTTCAAGATCGTTCCTTTTTGAGAAGCACTTCAATTTTCAACCGAACGACACTGTTGGGTTCCCGCCGGAGTCCATGGTCGTCGTCAACATGCACAAGTGGAGTGCTTTCTGCCAGCTGAAGGGAGAGGTTTACGCCACTATTATGGAAGAGTTTTACGCGCACTTGACCATAGACTCTCCATTTTTTATGATTCGAGGTAAGTGTTTCCAATTTGATGAGGGTTACGTTAACTCACTCTTTTCTTTACCTAGTGAAGGAGATGAATATTTTTATGAAGTCGAGACCATGAACGTTGCCAAGCGGAACAAGATATTGGTAGACTTGTGCGAACCTGGCACAATTTGGATTGTCTCGTCCACTGACCACCGGACTGTCAAGAGACTGACATTGAAACCTCAAATGCGGGGTTGGAATCATTTTATCAAACACAATTTCATTCCCACATCTCACAATGACACAGTTTCAGAGGACTGGTTGATCCTTATGCACTCCATTATCAAGGGGTGCAAGATAAACGCTGGCAGAATCATCATTGAGGAAATCCACAAATGCACTGCCAAGGTTATGGGAAGTTTGTTTTTCCCTTTCTTAATTTCTAACATTTGTTTGCGCCATGAAGTGCCAAGGATGGATGAGGATCGTGGCTAAGTGATCAAGGGAACCACTATCACTATCTTTATTTGGAAAAATCTCACGGCTGGATAGCCAGAAAAGAAGGGAAAGGGAAAAGCCAACACTGCCACGCCAAAGGCAGAGCCCAGCAGTGTGCCAGAAACCATGCCAACAAGCACGTTGGCAATGCTATCTCAAGTTTACGCTCGCCAGGAGATTATTCTCCAGAAGTTGGAGGCAGCCAAGGAGCTAAATGTCAAACTTAGGCAATATACGAAGGAGAAGGATGTCATCGTGAGAGAGGTTCTTGTTAAACTTTCTCCTGGCGAGGTACCCTTGTTTCCACCTTTCCCTGTCGATCTCTCTGCCAGTGATGCTAGGCCAGCCAATCATGCAAGTCCAGTCAAATGAGCCAGTCCAGTCAAGTCAGTCCAGTCAAATCAGCAAGTCCAGTCAAGTTAGCCAGTCTAGTCAGTTCTGCCAGTTCCGAGTCCAATACCACAGTTCTTATGTCCCTAGTGCATGTTGAATCTACCAGCACCGATTCCTTCTCTGATTCAGATGACATTTCTACAAAGGAACCAAAGCCTACACAAGTTACACCGCTAGTAGACCCTGGCAAGAAGAAGGTGGTTGTTGGAGCCTCCACTGCCGCCTCAAAGCAGGGCTGGAAAGGGAAGAAGAGAATGGCCCCTGGACATAGGAGCCTAACCATGACGAAGACTTGTGCCAGAAAAAAAGAAGAAGCCCATGCCAAATGGGAGGAAGAGGTCTCCGAAGGGGAGTCTTCTTCTACTTAACTCATTTGCATTTCATTCTTGCATCTTCATGTTAATGCACTTTTATTTTTCTATTTTTCTTGTATATATGTGTTGTTTCATGCAATGAGGACAATGCATATCTTGGGTTTGGGTGCACATTTTCTCACATTATTCCATGCATTTCGCGTTTAAATTTTTTGTTTTCCATGCAGTTCATGTAGAGTAGTTGCATACCGAATTATATAAAAAAAGTGAAAATGAAAATTTTGTCTCGGCCGAAATTTGAAATTTGTTAACAATTGGTTAGGCAGAAGCTTATTTTGATCCTTGTTTTCTATCCAATGATGAATTTTTAATCTTCAGTTTGCCATGCCAGTAGATAGTATGCCAAGTTGCTTGCCAATTGATCTCTAGTTTAGGAAATTGATTTATACTTAGTGTGTGGTATGTATTTAGTTCCCTTGAAAACTTAGGCTACTTGAAACCATGCTCAGATTAAAAAAAAAAGCCAGCTGTTAAGTGTGAAAAAGTCTTACATTTTCACCCTTTTTCTATGACAATTATTGCTAAACCTACACCATTTTGAGTTACATTGTAGCGCTTTATGCATCAATCACAGTAATCTCATGCTTATTCGGCTTGACCTTTATGTTTTGATTAATTGGTGGAAAAAGGTACTGTTCTAGTGTGTTTTGTGCTTTGCAGATCTCATCCATTGCCCAGGAAACCACTGTTGCGACAATAAAGGAAAGGAAGGTTCGGTGCAGGAATCATCCCCTGATGGTCCAGAACGAGCCAACTTCTACTGAGGGAAGTTGAAACAAGAAGTCGAAGCCCTGTTGAGCTAAGGAAATTGACATACTATTGTCGAGGCAGCAGATAAGTCGCTACCGCGACAATAACCAGTCAGAATTGACAAGGGCAAAAATATGTAAAGTGGGACGCGATATAATACTTAAAAGAAGATATTTTCTTTTGAAGTATTTAATTTTAACTTTACTTCCTCCTCAAGAAGGACTTGACCTAGAAATCATCTATAAATACAAGACCAAAGCCATGTACTTAGATATCTTAGCTTCTTTAGGAATTCGAGAGAGAGCTTTCAATTATCACCATCTTCTAATTGCTCTTAGGGTTAAGGTTGTGTTGTTAAGTAGTTTTGAGAAAACAATTGTACTTTGTTTAAGTTTTTGTTAATGCAATTGTATTCATGGTTTGCTTATTCTTGGCATTGATTCTATACTTGCAATCTCATCGGGTGAGAGTATTGTGATGTTATCTATTTGTTTAATATCGGAAGAATTAAACTCAAGAAATGAATAAGCACGGTTTTCATCCCAACGGTGGAAGCTAACTTGGCTTAGGGATAAGTTGGAGTTTCAACGCCTAAAAGAAACGTGAGATTGGTTGGTGTTCACTCTTGGTTCACACTGGGAGGTATTATCAAGACTTGCACATCAACAATGTTTCGACTTAGGGATAAGAAGAAGCCACAGAAAGACGTTCTACCGAACCTTGAAAGTGACACTGGTTGCCAGGGCAAGGGATTGTCGAGGCAGCTACTGAGTTTCCTTTCTGCTATGACAGCAACGAAGGTTGTTAACAAAGAAGATTGGTGTCGATGAATTCAAAAGCCAAGACAAGTTCGATTGTATTTCACACTACAACACAACTTAATTTGACCCATTCTCTCATCTTGATTTCTCAACTTTTACTAGCTTACTTTAGTTTATAATTTTTAGTTTAATTAAAACCCAAAACTCCTACACTTGTGTTTTTACTTTTAATTTTCTTTTTCAGTGCGAGAAGATAAACGAAGGAAGCCATCCCAATCCCTGTGGAGACGATATTATAACACTCATCATTATATTACTTGATATGTGTACACTTGCACTAATTGCGGAGCACCTTTTACACGTAACAAGTTTTTGGCGTCGTTGCCGAGGATTGGCAATAGCAACTTTCAATTTTATTTTCTTGCACTTTTATTTTTAGTTTTTCAAGCACTAATAAACTTTGGTTTTGCATTGGTGTATGACCAGGACGAACGCAAACTATCCATTCTACGACCTTGAGCTTGAAATCGATCGTAGTTGCCAAAGACTCAAGCAAAGGATAAGAGAGAAGATGGCACATCAAGTTGGCAATAACAATCGGAATGCCGACGGGCAACAAATTGTCGACGGAGCTTAAGATGCCCCGACAGGAGATGGAGAAAATCCCCAAATACAATTTGCTCCAGTACGAAACCCAACCATCCGAGATTACCTAGAAGAATACCTGAACAAACTAAATCCAGGAGTTGTCACACCTGAGATAGAAGCTGCCCACTTTGAACTAAAGCCTGTAATGTTCAACATGATCAATACTATGGGCCAATTCGGCGGCTCATCAACTGAAGATGCTAGACAACACCTCAAATCCTTCCTGCAGATTTGCAACTCATTTAAAATACAGGGAGTACATGAGGATATTTTACGGCTGGAATTGTTTCCATATTCACTGAGGGATATGGCAAAAACATGGTTAAGTAGCATTCCAGTAGGATCAATAGGATTTTGGAGTGATATATGTCATTATTTGCTTGCACATTTTAATCTTACAAATTTAACTGATAAATTGCGTAATGAAATCACTTCTTTTCGGCAGGCTGATGACAAATCCATGTACAAGGCCTGAGAGCGATGCAGAGAGCTGTTACATAAATGCCACTTACATGAATTCGCATTTTGGACACAGGTGACGATGTCCTACAATGTTGTGAACACGCTAACAAGGATGATGCTTGATGCCTCGGCAAACAACATTCTCCTTGACAAGCCTCCAGAGGAAGCAATTCAGATCCTGAATAGGCTGGCCAAAAACGACTATCAATTCCTAACGGCCAGAAGAGGGGGAATTAGACCTCAACCCATAGTAAACAAAATAGGGTCCTAAGACTCGATTTCAGCCCAAATCGCCACCTTGACAAAGTTGGTCATGAACATGCAAATGTAGAATAATCACCAGAAGGTCAAGGTTATGGATTTATTTTGTGAAAACTGTGGGGGTAACCATGTTTCTTCTGAATGTCCATAGAATACAGAGTCTAGATGTTACGTTGGAAACTACATTCGGAACAATAACATGATGTCCAACAACTACAACCCGGCCAGGAAGAAACACCCGAATTTCTCCTGGAGCAACCCCAACAACGCACTCAATCAAAACAATAAGAATGCTCCAGCAGTTGGATTTCAACAGAACATGCCTCGGCAGACTATGCCACAACAGCAGTCTCTGCCGCCAATAGCCTATGCCAACTAGTTCTTTAGAAAACACTCTTAATGCTTTTATGCCTCAAACTAGTGCATATATGGCTAATATTAATATGTTCATAAAGAAAACTAACGCTTTTATAGACAGGACGGAGATGCGGATGCAGAATCATGATGCGACGTTGAAATCCCTGGAAACTCAAGTCAAGTAGTTTGCACAAATCCTAAACTCCAGACCGATGGGAGGATTTCCAAGCAATACTGAAGTCGCTAAGGGAGCAACTCATGAACAGTGCAACGCAATCAGCACTAGGAGTAGCAAACAGCTGAAGGAACCCCGAGCCAGTGAAAAAGAGGAGACTAAAGAAAAAGAGGCCTCTGCCACAGCAAAACCCGCATCGGCATTGCGTGATCCCACTGCCACGACAGAACCTGACCAAGTTACCGCAGCAAAGCCTAACAATGATGCTAAGGAAAATCATAAGGATGTTGAAAAACCAGATCTGATGCCCCAAATTAAATTTCCATGTAAGGAACGAATCGAAGACATTCAATTCCCACCACCATTCCCACAAAGGCTTAAAAGGCAGAAGAAAGAGTACCAGTTCAAGAAGTTCCTAGACATCTTGAAGCAGGTCCACTTCAACATACCCTTTGTGGAAGCAATAGAGCAAATATTGAATTATGCCAAGTTCCTTAAAGACATGGTGTCAAGGCGAATAAGAATATGGGAGTTTGAAATAGTTGCCGCAACGGAAGGGTGTATGGCCATGTTACACAACCGAACACCCACTAAACTTAAAGATCTTAGGATCTTCACAGTATCATGTGCAATCATGAATCATTATGTGGAGAAGGCATTTTGTGACTTAGGGGCAAGCATAAACTTGATGCCCAAATATGTTTTCTAGAAGTTGGGAATTGGAAAGGCAAGACCAACCACAATCATGCTCCAACTGGTTGATCGCTCATATGTGTAACCAGAGGGAAAAATTGAAGATATATTGGTAAGAGTCGATAAGTTTATTTTTCTTGTTGATTTCCTTGTTCTTGATTGTGAGGCAGATGAACATGCACCCATCATACTTGGGCGACCATTCTTGGCCACTAGGAGGACCTTGATCGATGTGGAAAAAGGTGAGCTAACGATGAGTGTAAATGACCAACAAGTCAAGCTCAACGTGTTCTAAACCCTTAAACGAGCTGCTGATCAAGAGGAATGTCAAATGATGCAAGCAACGTCTGAATTCAACTTTGACATCGATGCACCCTTCGTCGAAAATGAGTATGGTCACTGCCTCAGCTGGCACTCTGACAACCGCCTCGCCATCATTCTGGATAGCCTTATTGATGTCGAAGAAGTTGAAGAGACAGAAATTGAGGAAGCCCATTGGACAGCCTCTCATCCAGGAAAGTATTTCGAACCCCTCAATTATTCTGGAGAGGAACGAAAGGTTGAAAAAGACTCAATCGAGCAACCACCGGTTCTTGAATTAAAACAATTGCCTGATAAATTAAAATATGTTTATTTGGGAACCAACACATTGCCCATAATTATTTCTTCTAAGTTGCAGCCAAAACAGGAACAAAGTTTGATCAATATGTTGCGGAAGCACAAGAGGGAAATAGGGTGGACGATTATCAATTTGAATGGGATAAGCCCAGCGGTATGTATGCACAAAATCCTTTTGGAGGATGATCATAAACCTATCATTATGGCTCAAAGAAAGCTTAACCATGCCATGAAAGAGGTGGTAAGAAAAGAGATCATTAAATGGCTTGATGCTAGAATTATCTATCCCATCTCAGACAACACGTGGGTAAGCTCGGTACAATGTGTACCAAAGAAAGGTGAAATGATCGTGATAACCAATAAGAACAATGAGTTAATCCCAACCAGGACTGTGACCGGTTGGAGGGTTTGTATGGATTATCACAAGATGACTAAAAAAACTAGAAAGGATCGCTTCCCTTTTCCCTTTATTGATCAAATGCTTCATAGACTTGTTGGTAATCCATTTTATTGTTTTCTTGATGGTTACTAAGGTTATAACCAGATTGCCATAACATCAGACGACCAGGCAATGACCACCTTCACATGCCCATACGGCATATATGCATTTAAGAGGATGTTGTTCGGGCTTTGCAATGCCCCGGTAACATTCCAACGATGCATGATTGCAATATTCTCTGAAATGGTGGAAGATTTCCTAGAAATTGTCATGGATGATTTCTTCGTATTTGGTGATAGCTTCGACAATTGCCTTGGCAATCTGGAGAGGGTACTTTGAAAGTGCCACATATTGGTTGCCGAAGCAAGGGATTGTCGAACTTTGAAAGTGTCATTGGTTGCTGGGGCAAGGGATTGTCGAGGCAGCTGCTGAGTTTCCTCTCTGCCGCAATAGCAACGAAGGCTGTTAACAAGGTAGATTGGTGTCATTGCATTCAAAATCCAAGACAAGTTCGATTGGATTCCACACAATGCAACTTACCCTGACCAATTCTCTCATCTTGATTTCTCAACTTCTACTCGCTTACTTTAGTTTATGATTTTTAGTTTAATTAAAACCCAAAACTCCTACACTTGTGTTTTTACTTTTAATTTTCTTTTTCAGTGCAAGAAGATAAATGAAGGAAGCCATCCCAATCCATTGGAGACAATAATCTAATACTCATCATTATATTACTTGAGACGTGTACACTTGCACTAATTGTGGAGCACCTTTTACAGGCAACACCAGGGTAAAAGAAAATAAGGCAGCAATGTTCTGCCATGGTAAAAAAATGAACTTTCCTCTAATTTAGGGATAATAAGTTACTTGGGGCTTCGTGGTATGCTCCCTCTTAGTTCCCAAGTCGAAAACCCTAGAGTATGAGTTGAAGAAAAAACCTAGTGATGTCTGGATTAAGGTGGGGATTCGTGGTATGCTCCCTCTTATCACTCACGCTAAATAGTGTCACGAAGCAAGCTTAAGATAATGCCAAAGACCCTCGGCAAAGAAAATAATAATAAGAATCTGTGTTTAGGAAGTAGAATTTGGCTAAGGGAGTGAAAGGATAATTAGATGCATACTGCCTACACTTTGCGCACAAATCATGCCTTTAGACTAGAGTTATATTGCTGTACTTGAATTATTTTCTGCTCGGCATTGTGCACTATGATTCCTTACTGCTTGCCAGCATTTGTTGGCATTCCAACCAAACTTTTGCCTAGGTACTATTTTCACCATTTTTATTTTTTCTTTCTTTTTCATTACTTGAGGACAAGCAATGAGTTGGGTTTGGGGTGTGTTACCTCCTCAAAAGTATTGTTTTTCATGCCTATTTTGATATGCATTTGCTTGTTTTTGGGTATATTTAGTTGCATTAGGTTGTTAGAATCATGCATTTGCATAAGGAGTTGAGTATTCTACCTATTCCAGAGTGAAGGGTTGTTTTCGTGGCCACTTTGCAAGTTTGTCATAGGATTTGGTAGAGGAATGGACACAAGAACGCACCAGATTTAGGAACGCAGTTAGGAATGCCAAGGTGAATGCCAAGTGTTGTGGGCACAGATGGACCAGTGGTGTGCCAAGCACTTGTTGGCAGATAGATGCCAATGATGCCATGCCAAGAGATGACAAACCCCTAAAAAATAGGAAAGGATCGGGCTCCTAAAAGATCGCTAATGGATCAATCTCTGAAAAAAATAGCGGATAAGGTGGTGCCAAGTGAAGTTGGCAACGTTGTGCCAAGCTTGGATGCCAAGGCGACATCGTTATGATGACGTCAGCCCAAGCCTGATAAGCTATCACACTGGGTTGATAAGATGTCAAAATGATCGGATAGAACTCTATATCTTATCCCTTGATCATTTCAAATTCAAATGAAAAGGCTTATCTCATCCTTTCCCACTCACGCCCATATAAAGACCAAATCGATCAAGCATTTGAGAACAACGAGACTAGGAGAGACGAAGTGAGAGTAATCGGAATACGGTGTTGGCGTGATTGGTGAGTGATGGCCGGTGTAACACCCTGGTTTTGGGCCTAGGTGTTTTGTGTGTTGGGTCAGGCTAGTGGAACCGGTGGTCGGTGGTTCGAGACGTTAAAAGTGGTTTAGGGAAATCAAGGTTCGTTGTAGGATAAAAATGTGGTAAAAATTTTCTAAAATCCTTTAAAATTATATTTATGAGTTTGGTTAAATCAATTTTGTAAAACGAGTTTTGGGAAGTGTACATTTTTTATAGTGACCAAAATGTAATGTTTTAAACTGTGGGAAAAGGGTGTTTCTCAAATAGAGTGAAAGTCTTAGAATCTTTAGGGAGCATAATGGCAATTAAGCCTTCTCTTTAATTTTGCATGTGATTTAAATGGTTAATTAAATATTAAAAGGGTGGTTATTTTGGTTAAACAAAGTTGACGTTCATTTTCATTTTCTCCATTTCACTTCAGCCAAACACTCTCTATTTTCTCTCATTTTCAAGAATTCTCACTTCCATTTTCTTTCTTGATTTTCAACTTCTCTCTTGTGATTTCTCTCAAATCTCTTTAAGATTCTTGAAAGCAAAACTTGCCAAATTAGAAGAGAAGCAAGAATTGGAGGTAATTTTCGTGCTAACCCTCGAATAAAGGTTTTTTAATGAAATTACAAAGATATTTGACTCTTGATTTATGTTTTTGATTGAAGTTTTATTGTGGTTTTGATAAAATGGTGAAATCTTGATAAAAGAAGTGATTTAATGTGATTTTCGGAGTTGTTTTAATTTGATTTATTTGAGATGGTTTCTAATCAAGTTTTGCATGGTTTAAGATGTTGAAAAGAGTCTTGATCATATTAATCCCGAAATCCTTGAGATCATTGGTTTTAAAGGTGTTTTTGGTTGGGTTTTTGGGGTATTATGTGAGATCTGAGTTGCTGGAGGTATAAGGATGGTTTTAGGTTATTTTTGGATGTTGATTTATGTTTAAAATGTGTTGGATGTGTTGGTTGATGGCTTGGTTGAGTTTAGAGATTAATCGAATGAGATTTCGGTTGTTTTGGATGGGTATTTTGATGCTTTAGAGCAGGGCAGCGAGTTCCAACTAAGTGCTGGTGTTTGGATGTATTATGGTGCATTGAGTCTCTATTTTTAATGTGTTGAAAATATGGGATAGTTTTCCGGAATCGATAGAAGTGGTTTTGGAGGCTTCAACGGTTGATAGTTGCGTCGGTGAGTGAGGTTTCGCGAGTCGGTGAGCGGAAATGAGTTTTCCAGCTTTGAATCAACTTAAAGAGGTTTTGGGAACTTAGTGTAAGATTGAAACGATTTACTAAGTTCGGAAGTAAGTAAAGTGATTTTTTCCCTCGTATTGTGCTATTATGAACCTTTGGATGCACTTGTTTTTAATTGCGTTTACCTACTGTTTTAAAGCATGATTTAAGTTTATAAAATGTGGTTGATGATGCCATGTGGTTTAAGGATGCACTAGGTAAGTGGTCCTTGTATGCATGTGTTTATGCATGGTTCTTGAAACATGGTTTAATGCTTAGAATATGGCCTTTTATGTATGCTTTGGAAAAACAGTGAGGTATGAATTAAATATGGATTATATTGGCAAGTGATGTTGTGTAATGCGTTTTGTAAATGAAATCGGATATATTTATCCGGCTATAGGATTTAGTGCACTATAAACAAGTCGCCATGGATGTTGAGGGGTTGTGATTGTACCGAACACTCTATCCAAGTACCCTAACGATTGAGGAATGTTTAAGGTTGCAACGGTAGAGGATAGCTCCCGGGTGCAAACCTTGTATGAGTCTCGTCTCTCGTTAGTGGGCTATACATCTACCGATGAATTGTGTTGAGGCATTTTAATTGTACCGAATACTCCACCACGGGTGTCACAACGGTGGAGGGTAGCTCCCGTGTGTGAGCCTTGAGGTGCCGGTAGAGTTTATGAAGTGTTTGGGACAACACTTGGTAATCTGTGTATCCGATATACTTTTTGAGAAATGAGAATGTTGTTGATCACTTGTAAGTCAATATAATAGATTGAATTGTTGTGGAAATGTTTATGATGCATATTATGGAAAATGCATGTTTTACCTTAAAGCTTTGCATATTGGTAAATCTGCATGGAAAGCTTGAGTTTTTGTGTAGCAATGGTTTTGTTGTTGTGAGGTATTTGGTACAAGTTGCATGATGATTAGCATGGTGATTTTAACAATGAAGTACATGGATTTTCAAAGAGGGCATGATGGTTTTCGAAAATGTGAAAATGGTTTAAAGCATTGATGGTGCTTTGGTTTTGGAGCATTCCTCACTAAGCTTGTATGCTTATGCTCTGTTTTGCTCATCAATGCAGATAATTAAGTAATTGGAGGCAGCAACTCGCAAAGGAATTCCAAGGGACTTCATTGAATGTATGTTTGGTTTTGGACTAGTGTAATAAAGGCAATGGGGGTGTCCAATGTTTTGAAGTTAATTGTTATGGTATTTTCTGGTTTGGTACAAGTTTGGTATGCTTATATTGGTTTGTAGATGGCCTTTAAATGTTGGTTTGAGCTTGATTATGAGATTTGACATTTGGATGCTTGATTTTCATAGGAAGCGTGCATCTAGAATTCATTATTGATGATAGTGATGCTTTGATGCTGACTTTTCCATGTGGTTTTGATAGTTGAAGTCCATTTGAGTTGCAAGCATGTTTAAATACATGTTTGAATGCTTTGGAATGGTTCTATGAGTGTTAAACCAGCAATTTGGGCAAGTGTAGATTGCAAAGTATCGGTACACTCGGTAGTGTATCGATACGGGCTTCATAATTTGGAGGGGTGTACCGATACACGGGGGCGTATCGAGGAAAGGAGGGCTAGGTCGGGTTGAGGGGGTTATAGCCGGCTACACCGAGGAAAGGAGGTTCAACCTTTGTGCCGAGAGCCTGGCGTGGAGGGCTGCATCGAGAGACCCCTCTGCCTATTTCCTTGGCACAAGTTGTTTATCTTTAGTTTTTTATGATGATTTTTTGAAAACGATTATGGTTGTGTTGGTTAATCCCTTCACCATGAACTAAATTTCATAGTTTTGGGGGGATGTTTTGGATTGAATATTGGCTTTATGCCTTAGTTTCTTTATAATAATTATGTTTTTGGTAAAGTTTTTCTATTTGGCATACTCTAATTTTTCCTAAACACTCTACCAAGCAAGAGGTGGCACAATACACCTATTGCCTCCCAATATCTTAACAGACTTGGGTTGGCGACAATTAAGTTGTTGAATACTTGGCAGAGAAGCTTCGAGAGAAGTCATTCAATTAGATGAACTTACTTTGGAAGTAAAATCTACCCCCTCAGAGTATAGATTGGTTTTTAATCAAATTGGTTTGAGAAAAACATACACTATAGAGATATGGGGGTTTTTACTTGGCCAATTTAGGGCAATGACCATCGAGAGAGGCTTTGCCAATGTTGAATCTGCTTGGCAAATAATGCCAAGACAATTTTTCCAATAAAGGCTGACATGAGCCATGTTGAATCCAAGCACTCCCTGCCAACAATCATCATTCATTTAGAAACACCTCCCTTGCCAACATTTTACTTCATTTTATTTTTCTTTTCTCTAGTTTCAAACCAACTTTCAAAACAAACATATTTTCTTCCAAAGCAATTAACAATTAAACAACCGAATTCAAGTCAATCTTTGTGGGATAGATAACTCAACTTACCAAGTTGTATTACTTGCAGTCTGTGTATACTTGCACGCAAAAGACTCTTGGCATAACCTGCCCAATACATATTGTTTATACCTTTTGCTAGCATCCATTTTACACATCTTCTACAGAGTCTACAAGTACCATCAAGGTATTCGCATATCCGAACATTAATGGATAAGGGTAGTTCTATCCAAGGATGAGGGTAGATTCCATCTGTGTCACTTTTAATGCCAATATATGAGATTACATGTATCATGGTTTATAATGGTTTTGTATAATGGGATTTATACATGAGATTCTATTTTTGAGATGCGTTTTCTAATGTTTGTAACGCCCCAATTTTGGGTCTATAAGTATTTCGAGGTTCGTAGGGCGTAGACTAGAGATCCGAGTTTTCGGAAGCGATTCAGGGAAAGTAAGGTTCGGGTTATGATAAAAATATGTGAAAATGCTTAAAAATCATTACTAATCATATAAATGATTTTGGTAAAATCAATTTTAAGAAAAGGACTTTGGAAGTGGGACATTTTGAGTTAGTGACCAAAACGCAATTTTTACAAAGTTGTTTTAGTGATTGTTTTGTAAAGGGATTGGAACTTTGAATATTTAAGGAGCTATTTTACCTATTTGTTTTCATCAGATTTCTCTCTCAATTAGAAACATTTTAAAAGGTTTTAATTAGTGATTAAAAGGAATTAATAAAGGGGAAATAAACCGAATTAAGAAGTTTACACGGGGAAAACCAAAGTCAACCTGAAAGTCAACCTTGATTAACGACCCTTTTTTTATTTTTAATCGTATCTAAATGCACATTAAGCCTAGATATGTTCACAACAACAGCATACTCAAGAAGCACAGCGATCAGATAGCAATCAGGGACTCAATTGCACAAATTAAGAGTTTAGGGACCAAAATGCAAATTCTGAAAATTATAAGGACTTAACCCACTTTTGGTTTACCATTACGTAATTAGTCATGTTTCATGCTTCTCTGCCAAATTTCAGCTCAAACAGACATCTCAAACTCATTCAATTGCATATACAAATTTCAGGACCAAAACGCAAGGATTTCAAAACATATAACCGTCAATTTCAGTGCCCAACGGTCGAGTGTTCCGAAACGGGGATAAACCGTTCCGAAACGCGGGACCGTTCCGAAACAAGTTCCGGAACAGGGCTTGGCAGTAGCAATTTCGTTCCGAAACGGGTCTACCTGTTTCGAAACGCTAAGGCCATTTCAGGCCCTCTGTTCCGAAACGGTAGCACCTGTTCCGAAACGGGCTGCCCAGATTGCAGAAAATTAGCTGGTTTAACACACAATTGACTCTTAAAACATGCTCCAAAGGCAACCAAATTATACCAGCAAGTCATTCAACATTCAAGGAACATATTAGCATCAACCATTCTCAAACATAGCATCAATTAAGCAAACCCCCAATTCTATAGGCATGCATCCTATTTAGGAAACCATTCAAGCATCATAATACCAAATCAACTTCACAAAGGCCAAATACAAGTTCCATCATCAACAACAACATAAAACCAACTTAGGGAGTCCAAGACATCTCCCAAAACAACAACATAGGTCCCCCATTGCCAAATGCCAAAAGCTAATAGTGTTAAGAAACTTTCACCATACATGAGCTTAGTTCTTCTCTTGGATTCTTGACCTCTTGCTGCCCTTATAAGCACTTCAATGCTCTGCATTATTGGTTTAAGAAAAGAGAGAGCGTAAGCAAATAGCTTAGTGAGGAATGCTCATTTAAAACAACTCAATAATGCATTTATAAAACACCTTTATAAACCTTAGTTCAAAACTACATTTACACATGCACATAAGCATTTAAAACAAGCACTTCATGCTTCAAATTATTTACATGTCATATTGGCCACAAGTGATAACCATAATCTTTTTCCGTCTCAAAATACAATCAACACAAGATCCACACATGGACTTTTAACCACCATTGTGATCTTACAATTCACAAGGACCACACATGGACTTTTAACCACCATTGGGTCCTTAGCACAAGAATCACCCATGGACTTTTAACCACCATGGTGTTCTTACAATCCACAAGGTCCACACAAGGACTTTTAACCACCTTTGTGACCTTAACACAAGAATCACCCATGGACTTTTAACCACCATGGTGTTCTTAAAATACACAAGGTCCACACAAGGACTTTTAACCACCTTTGTGACCTTACTATACACAAGTCTCACACAAGGACTTTTAACCACCTTTGTGACCTTAGTACAAGAACCAACCATGGACTTTTAACCACCATGTTGTTCTTAATACAAGAACCACCTATGGACTTTTAACCACCATAGTGTTCTTAACCATTCTCAAGACATCACTTGCCAATATACATTATTTAACAACAATATTCCACTATTTTAAAGCATTCAACAAAGCCATAATTATCATGCATCGTTACGCATCAAAACCACATTTAACAATGTTCAAAACAAGGATCTCTTACCTTGAGCATCCTTCAACACATGGCTTATAAAATCAGCAAATAAACATGCTAAAATATGCTTTCAAAACAGAATTTAAAACATGCAAGCAAATCACATTGCATTCAACCAACTCATGGTTCATCAACAAGAGAGTTTTTCCGAAAACTTACTCTTGAGCTTAGCAAAGTTGTTTAGACTTAAACTAAGCTCCCAAACCTTCAAAACATTGGTTTCAAAGCCGAAAACCAAAATCCACTCACCGATTCAGTTTCGCAACTTGCCGAAACACCGATCAAGCTTCTGGATCACCACCACAAGGATCCAAAGATGACTCCCCTGTTTTAAACACATCAAAACAGAGGATTAATGCATCATCATGCATTAATATCTTCAATCAAAGCACCTAAACTCGCTGCTCTCATCCATACTCTCATTTCGGCTACCAAACACAACCGAAATCACCTCCAAACAACTCCACAACACTACCCAGTCAAGATCCATCAATTCTAAACATTCTTAAACCTCAATTAACATCCAAAAAGAGTCCAAACACGTCCTTATACCTCCAGCTATAATAGATCATCAAGATCACTCCAAAAACCATCAAAAACTCAAGCAAAACTTAGGAAAATTAACCTATCCGGGATTGCATTGATTAAACCTCAATTTCTCATCAATTATACATTCATTTTACATCAAAAAGACACCTCAAAACAGTGCCCAACCATTTCATACGAATTTTATCAAAAATCAACCAAATCTTGCATTTAAAAGCCAAGATCAAGAACACAATTGTAAAACCTTTAATAAAACACAAATCAAGGATTGAGAACTTGGGAATTTCAGTAAAGAACTGAGAATTTAGAGGAGAAGGACGTTCATACCTCTAAACTTGAGTTTCTCCCTTTTTGGAACCAAGATCTTGAAAATCCAATAAGCAAATGCTAAGGTTTTGTTGAAGAAATGATTAGAGATCAAATGAAGGTTGAAATCTAATCTTTAGATGTCAAAATCAGAGGGAAATTTGCTGGAGAAATGTGTTTGGGTTGAGAGAAAAGTTGAGAGAAAAGAAAATGGAAAATTTGGGAAAAGTTAGTTAAAATGACAAAATATCTTTTCCCTCCTTTTTACCTTTTATTAAAACCATTAATTAATTGATTAATATCAAGAAAAATCTGGAGAAACTCTTATTGGGTAAATACCTCCTTAAAGATTCAAAGTTTCAATCCTTTTTAAAACAGTCACCAAGTTTTCGAAAATTACATTTTGGTCACTAATCCAAAATGTCACACTTCCAAACCTTATTTTGTAAAATTGATTTCACCATTCTCTTATATATAATAAAAGAGGATTTTAAGATATTTTTCCATATTTTTAATGCATCCTGAACTAGGCTTTCCTAAAATCACCCTTTTATATTCGAACCGCAATCCGACCGACCCGGTCCAAACCCAAAACTTCTAAGCCCAAAATTGGGGTGTTACAACTCTCCCCCCCCCCCCCCCTTAAGAAATTTCGTCCTCGAAATTTACCTGAGGAAAGAGGTAAGGAAACTGCTTCAACATGTCATCCTTCCGCTCCCATGTGGCTTCTTCAACACCACGATGCTTCCACAACACCTTTACCAACTCAATGGTCTTGCCTCGAAGAACCTTACTATCCGAATCCAGAATCTTCACCGGTTCCTCATCATAGGTCAAATCCGGATTCAATTCCACTTCTTCCACAAGCATCACATGTGAAGGATTCGATCTATACTTCCGAAGCATAGAAACATGAAACACATCATGAATCTTTTCCAACTCTTGAGGTAACCTCAACTTGTACGCAACATGACCCACACGTTCAATCACCTCGTATGGTCCAATGTACCTAGGGCTCAACTTACCCTTTCGACCAAACCTCATCACCTTTTCCCAAGGGGAAACTTTCAAAGACACACGGTCACCCACTGCATACTCAATCTCCTTACGCTTCAAATCCGCGTAAGACTTTTGCCGATCAGAAGCTGCCTTCAAGCGCTCACAAATGAGCTTCACCTTCTCGGTAGATCCTTTCAACAAAGCCGGCATCGAAACCAACTTCTGGCCTGTTTCAGCCCAACAAAGAGGAGTCCAACACTTCCTCCCGTACAAAGCTTCATAAGGTGCCATTTGAATACTTGTCTGATAACTATTATTATAGGCAAACTCCACCAAAGGCAAATGTTTCACCCAAGAACCCTGAAACTCAATCATGAAGCACCTCAACATATCCTCCAAAACCTGGATAACACGCTCGGACTATCCATCCGACTGCGGATGATAAGACGTACTGAAATTCAACCGCGTACCCAAAGCTTGATGCAAACACTGCCAGAAACGTGATGTAAACCTCGGATCCCTATCCGACACAACCGACTTAGGCACACCATGCAGCCGCACAATCTCAGTAATGTACAGCTCCGCAAGCTTATCCAAAGAGTACGTAGTATGCACAGGCAAGAAATGCGCACACTTCGTCAGGCGATCCACAATCACCCACACCGAATTCTTCTTCGATGGTGACAAAGGTAAACCAGATACAAAATCCATGGTAACCCTTTCCCACTTCCATTCAGGAATTCTCAACGGTTGCAACAAACCTGAAGGAAATTGATGCTCAGCCTTAACCTGCTGACACACCATGCACTTGCTTACAAACTCAGCAACATCTTTCTTTAAACCCACCCAATAGTACTCATCACGAAGATCACGATACATCTTAGTACTACCAGGGTGCATAGCAAAAGGACTACTATGACCTTCAGTCAGAATAGCACGCCTCAACTCAGCATCATTGGGCACTACTATCCGACTCCCAAAACACAACACTCCATCATCATTAAATCAGAAATCCGAAGGCCTATCCTCCGCAATATCCTGAACATGCGGTACCAAGGAATCATCCAACAACTGCTTTTCCTTAATCAACTGAACCAAAGATGGTTTCACTTGCAACTCAGCCACAAGACCACCATCACGCGAAATACTCAAACTGGCAAACATAGCCCTCAACTCAACAGCTACCTTTCTACTCAAGGCATCCGCTACAACATTAGCTTTTCCAGGGTGATACTCGATCATCAAATCATAATCCTTGAGCAACTCCAACCAACGTCGCTGCCTAAGATTCAACTCCTTCTGAGACATCAGATACTTCAAACTCTTGTGATCCGTGTACACAGTACACTTCTCACCATACAGGTAATGTCTCCAGATCTTCAAAGCAAAAACCACTGCAGCCAACTCAATGTCATGCGTAGGATAATTGCGCTCATGCACCTTCAACTGCCGTGACGCATAAGCCACCACCTTACCCTCTTGCATCAACACACATCCCAAACCAACATAGGACGCATCACTATACACCACAAACTCTTTCCCTGATTCAGGTTGAACCAAGATCGGAGCTTGCGTCAAATCCGCCTTAAGCTTCTCAAAAGCCTGCTGTCTCGCTTCCGTCCACTCATACTTAACATCTTTCTGCAACAACTTCGTCAATGGTGCAGCAATCTTTGAAAACCCATCCACGAACCTCCGATAATATCCTGCCAAACCAAGGAAACTACAGACTTCATGAACAGACTTAGGAGGCTTCCAATTCATCACTGCCTCAATCTTCTGAGGATCAACACGAATCCCTTCAACAGAAACCACATGACCAAGAAACACCACTTCCCTAAGCCAGAACTCACACTTGCTCAGCTTGGCATAAAGCTGATTCTCCAACAAAGCTTGCAACACAATTCTTAAATGCTCTTCATGCTCCTCCTCAGTACGCGAGTACACGAGGATATCATCAATGAACACCACGACAAACTTATCCAAGTATTCATGAAATACTCGATTCATCATGTCCATGAAAGCTGCAGGAGCATTTGTCAAACCAAACGGCATCACAAGGAACTCATAATGCCCATACCTCGTCCTGAAAGCTGTCTTTGGAACATCCACATCCTTCACCTTCAACTGGTAATACCCTGACCTTAAGTCAATCTTAGAGAACACAGCTACTCCCCGAAATAGATCAAAAAGATCATCGATTCTCGGCAATGGATACTGATTCTTGATAGTCAACTTGTTAAGCTGACGATAATCAATGCACATCCTCATAGTGCCATCCTTCTTCTTCACAAACAAGATTGGTGCACCCCAAGGTGACACACTCGGCCGAATGAACCCACGATCAAGCAACTCTTGCAATTGCGTCTTCAGCTCCTTCAACTCTTTAGGTGCCATTCTATAAGGGGTAATGGACACTGGAGTTGTGTTTTCATACAACTCAATCCCAAACTCCACTTCGCGATTAGGAGGCAATCCAAGCAACTCCTCAGGAAACACACCAGGAAACTCTCGCACAGTCCTGATATCTTGCACACGCAACTCCTTAGAACTAGGATTCATCACAAAAGCGAGATAAGCTTCACAACCTTGCCTCAGCATCCGGCTCGCCTCCAATGTAGACACCACATTGTTAAGAAACTTCATATTCTCACCAACCACAACAACCTCATAATCATCCGCAAGCTTCAACGAAACTCGCTTATTCTCACAATCTACTACAGCTCGATGCTCAACAAGCCAATCCATACCAAGGATTACATAAAAACCATAGAAGGGCAATTCCATAAGATCAACATGAAAAACATGATCTTGCACAACCAAAGGACATCTTCTATAAAGCTTTCGAGTCACAACAGTCTCACCAAAAGAACTAGTGACACGCATACCAACATCCAAAGACTCAACAGGCAAACCAAGGAATTCAGCATGCTCACGCAATATGTATGAGTGTGTAGATCCAGAATCTATCAAGGAAAGTAATGACAAGGATTACAAAGTGAAAGTACCTGCGATCACATCCGTGTCATTCCTCCCCTCCCTCTGAGCATACACTCTGGCCTGGCCGCCACCCTCAGGCTGAACAGCTACAACATGAGCCACATTCCGTCCACCTTCCTCTCTCCGCTGAAAGTTACCACGGTCGCGCCCACGACCTCTCTGTGGTGCAACAACAACAGGAGCACGTCCCTGGCCACCACCGGCCAACAGAGGACACTCCCTCCTCATGTGATCCGCTGATCCACAGTTCCAGCACGAGTTACCAGCCGCCACAACAGGAGCTTGCACCTCCCTCACAGCCCGAGGACAATCACGCTTCAT
Organism: Hibiscus tridactylites; assembly: GCA_958450335.1. NCBI lineage: Eukaryota > Viridiplantae > Streptophyta > Magnoliopsida > Malvales > Malvaceae > Hibiscus > Hibiscus tridactylites. The sequence continues at coordinate 55,555,597 of OY288267.1, read as the reverse complement.
ATGGCCACGCGATCCACATGTCCAACATGTGTTCGGATCAGCTCTTGCCTTGCCTCCCTGAGCAGGCGCACCCCCACCTCGCTTAGCTGAAGACTGATACTTCTGATCACGTCCCCTCTTGTTCCGTCTGCCACCGGAACTATACTCAGCAGCTCGCTTACCAGCACCAGAACCAGCACTTCTAGAAGATAAACCCAAGTTCATCTCAATGTCCTTTGCTCGGCCAACCAACACATCAAAATCATTATACTCAGCAGCCAACATATACGTCTTCACTTCCGTCACCAAACCATAATGGAACCTTTCACACCTCTCCCGCTCATCCGGGACAAGCTCAGGTGCGTACTGACTGAGTCGGACAAACTGAACCTCATACTCAGCCACAGACATGCTCCCTTGGGTAAGAGACATGAATTCTCTCTTCTTCTCATCCAAGTACCTCACACCCAGGCACCTTCTCTTGAATATGTTCTGAAAGAACGTCCACGTCACATCAGCATCCGCCATCTCGGAGATAGTGGTTGTCCACCAAGTGTATGCATCGTCTTGCAACAAGGACACCACACATCCCAGCTTCTGCACATCAGAACAATTCATTTGTCCCAAGATTCTCTTGATACTTTCCAACCAAGACTCAGAACCTTCAGCAGACAAACCCCTGAACTCAGTCCCTCCCAGACTGCGCAAACGTTCCAAAGGTAGTCTAACACCAGCATCTCCCTGATGCCCAGCTCCTTGAGCTCCAGCTACCGCTGCTCGAAAAGCACCAGCTATAGCTTGAACCAACATTGACATGTCAGGAACAGCTTGCCCCTGGCCAGCTTCAGGTCCAGCGACCCCAGCACCAGCTGCAACACCAGCTCCTTCACCCCCAGCACCACCACCACCAGGCGGAGGAGGCACATCCACCACATTTTCAGCATTCTCCTCATTCTCATTTTGAGCCATAGCTAGCGTATTAACCCTCAATTCTCTACGAGGTGCCATTCACTAACAATGCAATCACAATGCAATAAACAAAATCAGGCTCAGCAAGGTAAGCAATCCAAGTACTCAAGCTCGTTTCCAATTAAAAACAATATCATTTCATTAGCTTTGATTTGGCAATGGGTCCCCCTAACATGCTTTCACCACAGCATACACCAAAATTGTAACATACTTGCAATTCACGCAACATGCTTTCACTCAACAAGCATACAAAACATTTATACACTCATCACCCACATAACCATTCCCAATTACTCGAGAACTCAGCTCTGATACCAACAAATGTAACCCCCTTAACCCGGCCCAGACGGTTGAACCGAATTAAGAAGTTTACACGGGGAAAACCGAAGTCAACCCGAAAGTCAACCTTGATTAACGACCCTTTTTTATTTTTAATCGTATCTAAATGCACATTAAGCCTAGATATGTTCACAACAACAGCGTACTCAAGAAGCACAGCGATCAGATAGCAATCAGGGACTCAATTGCACAAATTAAGAGTTTAGGGACCAAAATGCAAATTCTGAAAATTATAAGGACTTAACCCACTTTTGGTTTACCATTACGTAATTAGTCATGTTTCATGCTTCTCTACCAAATTTCAGCTCAAACAGACATCTCAAACTCATTCAATTGCATATACAAAGTTCAGGACCAAAACACAAGGATTTCAAAACATATAACCGTCAATTTCAGTGCCCAACGGTCGAGTGTTCCGAAACAGGGATAATCCGTTCCGAAACGCGGGACCGTTCCGAAACAAGTTCCGGAACAGGGCTTGGCAGTAGCAATTTCGTTCCGAAACGGGTCTACCTGTTTCGAAACGCTAAGGCCATTTCAGGCCCTCTGTTCCGAAACGGTAGCACCTGTTCCGAAATGGGCTGCCCAGATTGCAGAAAATTAGCTGGTTTAACACACAATTGACTCTTCAAACATGCTCCAAAGGCGACCAAATTATACCAGCAAGTCATTCAACATTCGAGGAACATATTAGCATCAACCATTCTCAAACATAGCATCAATTAAGCAAACCCCCAATTCTATAGGCATGCATCATATTTAGGAAACCATTCAAGCATCATAATACCAAACCAACTTCACAAAGGCCAAATACAAGTTCCATCATCAACAACAACATAAAACCAACTTAGGGAGTCCAAGACATCTCCCAAATCAACAACATAGGTCCCCCATTGCCAAATGCCAAAAGCTAATAGTGTTAAGAAACTTTCACCATACATGAGCTTAGTTCTTCTCTTGGATTCTTGACCTCTTGCTGCCCTTATAAGCACTTCAATGCTCTGCATTATTGGTTTAAGAAAAGAGAGAGCGTAAGCAAATATCTTAGTGAGGAATGCTCATTTAAAACAACTCAATAATGCATTTATAAAACACCTTTATAAACCTTAGTTCAAAACTACATTTACACATGCACATAAGCATTTAAAACAAGCACTTCATGCTTCAAATTATTTACATGTCATATTGGCCACAAGTGATAACCATAATCTTTTTCCGTCTCAAAATACAATCAACACAAGATCCACACATGGACTTTTAACCACCATTGTGATCTTACAATTCACAAGGACCACACATAGACTTTTAACCACCATTGTGTCCTTAGCACAAGAATCACCCATGGACTTTTAACCACCATGGTGTTCTTACAATCCACAAGGTCCACACAAGGACTTTTAACCACCTTTGTGACCTTAACACAAGAATCACCCATGGACTTTTAACCACCATGGTGTTCTTAAAATACACAAGGTCCACACAAGGACTTTTAACCACCTTTGTGACCTTACTATACACAAGTCTCACACAAGGACTTTTAACCACCTTTGTGACCTTAGTACAAGAACCAACCATGGACTTTTAACCACCATGTTGTTCTTAATACAAGAACCACCTATGGACTTTTAACCACCATAGTGTTCTTAACCATTCTCAAGACATCACTTGCCAATATACATTATTTAACAACAATATTCCACTATTTTAAAGCATTCAACAAAGCCATAATTATCATGCATCGTTACGCATCAAAACCACATTTAACAATGTTCAAAACAAGGATCTCTTACCTTGAGCATCCTTCAACACATGGCTTATAAAATCAGCAAATAAACATGCTAAAATATGCTTTCAAAACAGAATTTAAAACATGCAAGCAAATCACATTGCATTCAACCAACTCATGGTTCATCAACAAGAGAGTTTTTCCGAAAACTTACTCTTGAGCTTAGCAAAGTTGTTTAGACTTAAACTAAGCTCCCAAACCTTCAAAACATTGGTTTCAAAGCCGAAAACCAAAATCCACTCACCGATTCCGTTTCGCAACTTGCCGAAACACCGATCAAGCTTCCGGATCACCACCACAAGGATCCAAAGATGACTCCCCTGTTTTAAACACATCAAAACAGAGGATTAATGCATCATCATGCATTAATATCTTCAATCAAAGCACTTAAACTCGCTGCTCTCATCCATACTCTCATTTCGGCTACCAAACACAACCGAAATCACCTCCAAACAACTCCACAACACTACCCAGCCAAGATCCATCAATTCTAAACATTCTTAAACCTCAATTAACATCCAAAAAGAGTCCAAACAGGTCCTTATACCTCCAGCTATAACAGATCATCAAGATCACTCCAAAAACCATCAAAAACTCAAGCAAAACTTAGGAAAATTAACCTATCCGGGATTGCATTGATTAAACCTTAATTTCTCATCAATTATACATTCATTTTACATCAAAAAGACACCTCAAAACAGTGCCCAACCATTTCATACGAATTTTATCAAAAATCAACCAAATCTTGCATTTAAAAGCCAAGATCAAGAACAAAATTGTAAAACCTTTAATAAAACACAAATCAAGGATTGAGAACTTGGGAATTTCAGTAAAGAACTGAGAATTTAGAGGAGAAGGACGTTCATACCTCTAAACTTGAGTTTCTCCCTTTTTGGAACCAAGATCTTGAAAATCCAATAAGCAAATGCTAAGGTTTTGTTGAAGAAATGATTAGAGATCAAATGAAGGTTGAAATCTAATCTTTAGATGTCAAAATCAGAGGGAAATTTGCTGGAGAAATGTGTTTGGGTTGAGAGAAAAGTTGAGAGAAAAGAAAATGGAAAATTTAGGAAAAGTTAGTTAAAATGACAAAATATCTTTTCCCTCCTTTTTACCTTTTATTAAAACCATTAATTAATTGATTAATATCAAGAAAAATCTGGAGAAACTCTTATTGGGTAAATAGCTCCTTAAAGATTCAAAGTTTCAATCCTTTTTAAAACAGTCACCAAGTTTTCGAAAATTACATTTTGGTCACTAATCCAAAATGTCACACTTCCAAACCTCATTTTGTAAAACTGATTTCACCATTCTCTTATATATAATAAAGGAGGATTTTAAGATATTTTTCCATATTTTTAATGCATCCCGAACTAGGCTTTCCTAAAATCACCCTTTTATATTCGAACCGCAATCCGACCGACCCGGTCCAAACCCAAAACTTCTAAGCCCAAAATTGGGGTGTTACACTAATCATATAAATGATTTTGGTAAAATCAATTTTAAGAAAAGGACTTTGGAAGTGGGACATTTTGAGTTAGTGACCAAAACGCGATTTTTACAAAGTTGTTTTAGTGATTGTTTTGTAAAGGGATTGGAACTTTGAATATTTAAGGAGCTATTTTACCCATTTGTTTTCATCAGATTTCTCTCTCAATTAGAAACATTTTAAAAGGTTTTAATTAGTGATTAAAAGGAATTAATAAAGGGAGAGTGTCATTTTCTCTCATTCTCTTTTCTCTCAAAGTTTTCCTTCAGTCAAACACTATCCATTTTCAAGAAAGGTAATGCGCTTGATTTACTGAGTTTTTTATTTCTAAAGGATTCTTTAATCTTGATTAACAAAACCTTATTGTTTTTTCTTTGATTTTTCAAGAAAAACGCATCCAATTGAGAAAAATTTCATCCATTAGAGGTAAGGTTCATTCTCCTCCTCTGATGATCAGTTCTCTATTGAAATTCCCAAGTTATCAATCCTTTACATATGTTTTCTAAGTTGTTTTGATGGATTAATCATGGAAATTTGGTTAAATTGGAGATTATTGATTGAAATCTATGATTTTCGTAATGCTACTGATTTACTTGATTTGAGGCTGATATTATTCATGATTTGGATGTTAAATGATGTTAAAATAAAGATTTTATCATAATAATCTCGAATTGGTTTCGATCTCTAGTTGTTTGATGGTTAGATTTGGGGTTTTGTGAAGATATGTGGTTCTGGTGTTGCTGGAGGTATAAGGATGAGATTATGTTGTCTTTAGATGATATTTGATGGTTAAAATTTGATGGAAGTGTTAGTTTTTGGCTGGGCTGAGTTTGTTTTGTAATCGAAGGAGTTTTCGGTTGTTTCGGATAGGCGTTTTGGTGTTTTTGGGCAGAGCAGCATGGTAGTTTTGTTTGCTAGAGATTTTAATGCATTGTGATGCATTAATCCTCTGTTCTTATGTAGTGTAAACATGAGAGAACATATCAGAGGCAATCAGTGAAGGTTCGTGAGTTTCTATGGCTTGGATTCGCGTCGGCTAGTCGAGTTTACACGTGTCGGTGAGTGATAACGTGATTTTCAGTTTTGAAAGCTTTAAAAGATGATTTGGGAACTGTAACCCCCTCGACCCGATCGGGTGAAAAACCGAAACGAACAGATCACACGGGGAATATTAAGGTAAACCGAGAAGTTTACCTCAATAAACAACCCTATTTTTTTATGTTTTCTAGATGCTCATTATTATCATAAGTGTTAAACATCACAGCGGCACAATTCGCAACTTAATTAGACAACAACTAGGGACTCAATTGTATGCAATCAGATTTTAGGGGCTAATTTGTAATTTTTCAAAGTACATAGACTCCTTCACTTTTTAAGTTACCAACCTCTAATTAATTACATTACATGCATCTCTGTCAAGTCTCGACATAAAAAGATCAACCATGCTCATTCAATTCCATCCACAACATTCAGGGACTAAAACGTAAAGAAATAGAATGTTTAGAGATACTTTTAACTAACTTACCAGCTAATTGTATCGACACCCTTAGAGCCAGTATCGATACGCCCACGGCAACACATCACCAAGATTCAAAGATAAAAGGCTCGTATAGATACCCTTTCAAACCGTACCGATACACCAAAAACTAGTAGCTAAAACTTGTATCACTACACCCTCATGTATCGATACGCCCCCTTCATTTTCGTAGAGACCGTATCGGTACTCTTCCCCACCGTACCGGTACGCCAAGAACAAAATGGCTTACCCGTACCGATACGGTTCCTCGAGTATCGGTACACTTGTACCAAATATGCATTCTTTTGTTGGTTTTTCATACTTTAATCCATTCCAATGTAATTCCAACATGCATACAACATATTTAACATCAATCCTCAATCACACATAGCAATATCATCAACTTGGCATGGAGATACGCAACATTTAAATCTATATGCATGCTTCCTATGCAAATAAGACACTCAAGAGACAAAACACAAATCAAGGCATAAACCATCAAGTAAAGGCCATTTACAAGTCTAAAACAGCAAACCAAACTTGCACAAAAGGGAGTTTACACAAGTCTCCCAACAACTCAATGAATCCCCCATTGCCCATATTACTTTAGTCTAAAACGAAACATACATTCTTAAGGGGAGTATCTTGGAATCCCTTTCCTCTTGCTGCCTCCAAAACCTCAATTATCTGCATTGATGGAAAAATGAGAGCGTAAGCACACAAGGTTTAGGGAGGAGTCTCAAAAACAAACACCATCATTGCATGAAAACCATTTTCATGTTCACATTGAAATCTCCTTTCAATTTACCAAACATCTTTTGAAAACCATCATGCCCTTTTTAAAACCATGCATTTTCCTCAATCAAAACAGCATGTTAAACATCATGCATCATGTATTATGAACTCAACAACAAATCCATTGCTAACACTCAACTTAAGCCTTCCCATGCATAGCTAGCATATACAAAGCTTAAAGAGTAAAACATGCATACGCATAATATGCTTCATAAACCATTGCATAATACATCATCAATTATATTGGCTCACAAGTGATCATCAACATGCTCATTTCTCAAAACCACATCGGATACACGGATTCACAAGTGTTGCCCCAACACTTCATACATTCCCACCGACATCTCAAGGTTCACACACGGGAACTACCCTCCACCGTTTTGACACCCGTGGTGGAGTATTCGGTACACCATATAAAACCCCTCGACACCACTCAGCAGTAGATGTATAACCCCACTAACGAGAGACGGGACACTATACACTTTCCTCAATCATTAGGGTACTTGGATGGAGTATTCGGTACACAATATAAACCTCTCAACATCCAAGGTGACTTGTTTACAGTGCACTCAATCCTATAGCTGGCTAACTATACCCGATATCATTTATAAACCATTTTCACAACATCACTTGCCAATATAATTCACATTTAATACATACCTCACTATTTTCAAAGCATCAACAATAAATCACATTTCCAAGCATTAAACCATGCTTAAAATCACAAGTATAATTCATATACTTCAAGGACCACTTACCTCGTGCATCCTTCAACTTTACATCAGTAAAAACAGTAACCACGTTCATAAAACATGCTTTAACAGTAAGTAAAACCACTAATTCAAAAGAGTGCATAAATCATCACATAATAGCACAACCGAGAGAAAAAAGACTTTCACTTACTTCCGAACTGAGTTAAGCATTTCAAGCTTATCACTAAGTTTCCGAATCACCATTTTAAGCTTTCAAAACTGAAAATCACATTCTCACTCACCAACACGTGTAAACTCGATTAGCCGACACGAATCCAAGCAATCGAAACTCATGAACCTTCACCGATTGCTTCTAATAAGTTATCCCCTATTTATGCCACACAAGAATAGAGGATTAATGCATTATCGTGCATTAAAAACCACCAGTAACCTAAGCTAACTCGCTGCTCTTCCCCAAAACAAAAAATTGGCTATCCAAAATAACCGAAAACTCTTTCGATTACACTACAACCTTAACCCAGCCAAAACCTAACTCTTCCATCTACTTTTAAACACCAATCAACATCCAAAATCACCCTAATTACATCCTTATACCTCCAGCAACTCAGATTTCACCCAAACACCACAAAAACCCCAAATCTAACAATCTAACAATTAGAGATCCAACTCATTTCGGGATTACCATTATAAAACCTTTATTTTAACATCATTTATCATCCAAATCATGATAAAAATCTATCTCAAATCAATCAAAACAGTACCATAACGAAAATCTTGAGAAATCATCTTCCAAAACTTGATTTAGCCATTTTCATCAATTAAATTATAAAATCTTGTTATCAAACATAATTAGAGAGTCAAAGACTTGGGAATTTCAATAAAGAACCTTGATTAGAGGAGTGAAAAGAAAGTTCACCTCTAACACAAGCTTTCCCCTTAATTTGCAATGATTTTTGAAGAAATCCTTCAAGAAAACTTTAGCTAGTTGATGTAGAAATCCATGGGCATCATTTAGAAATCAAAAGTAGATGAAATGAGATAAATCTATAGAGATTTTAGTGATGAAAAGGTAGCTTGGCTGCTGGGAAAGTTGAGAGAAAAGTTTAGAAGAAAAGTAGTTACGTAATAAAATGTTTAGCCTTTTAAGAATCCTTTTTATCACTTCACATTTAATAAATCAATTAATTAAATCATTTTAAAACACAAAATCAAGGGAATTGATGATATCACCTTGGTGTAATAGCTCCCTAAGGATTCTAAATTTTGGCCCTCTTTAATTTAGTAATTAAAACGCATTTTACAATTTTTACAACTTAGTCACCGTTTTCAAAATTCCAATAAAATCAGTCCAATTTCACCAAATTGAACTCTCCAAAACTTTCAAAACATTATTTTAAGATTATAAAATATTTTTCCATATTTTATTTCCCTCAAAAACCATTTATTTCAAATTAATCTTGAAACTAGCATAACTCAATCGAACCGGTCCACCCGAACCTCTTAGCCGAACCCGGCTAACTTCTAAGCCCAAAATCGGGGCGTTACAACTCTCCCCCACTTAGGAAATTTCGTCCTCGAAATTTTACCTGAAGGAAAAAGGTGCGGAAACTGTTTCATCATATCTACCTTGCTTTCCCATGTTGCCTCCTCAACTCCTCAGTGTCGCCACAACACCTTCACAAGTTCAATCGTCTTACCACGAAGAACTTTGCTACTAGAATCAAGAACCCCAAACAGGTTCCTCATCATAAGACAAATCCAGATTCAATTCAATCTCCTCGATAGGCATAACATGAGACGAATCCGACCTATACCTTCGCAACATTGAAACATGAAACACATCATGAATTTTCTCCAACTCAGGAGGCAACCTCAACCGATATGCAACATGACCAACACGCTCTACAACCTCATAAGATCCAATAAACCTTGGACTAAGCTTACCCTTACGTCCAAACCTCATCACCTTCTTTCAAGGCGATACTTTGAAGAACACGCGATCACCAACCACAAACCCAATCTCCTTACGCTAAATCTGTGTAAGACTTTTGACGATCCGATGCCGCGTTCAACCGATCACAAACAAGATTTACTTTCTCTGTCATTCCCTTAAGCAAATTCGACAAAGAAACCAACTTTTGCCCCGCTTCCGCCCAGCAAAGAGGCGTCCTTCACTTCCTACCATAAAAGGCTTAATACAAAGCCATTTGTATACTCACTTGAAAGCTATTAATATAACCAAAGTCCACTAAAGACAATTGTTTCTCCCAAGAACCTTGGAAATCTATAACACAACACCTTAACATATCCTCTAGCACTTGGATAACTCGCTCAGACTGTCCATCCGTCTGAGGATGAAACGAGGTACTGAAATTTAAATGCGTACCCAACATTTGGTGTAGACACTCCCAAAACCTCGTTGTAAACCTCGAATCTCTATCCGACACTATGGATTTAGATAAACCATGCAACCTCACAATCTCCACAATGTACAACTCCGCCAGCTTATCCAACGTCTACGTAGTATGCACAGCTAAGAAATGTGCACCCTTCGTAAGATGATCCACAATCACCCAAATAGAGTTCTTCTTTGCCGGGGTCAAAGGAAAATCGGACACGAAATCCATCATAATTCTTTCCCATTTCCATTCTGGTATTCTCAAAGGTTGCAAGAGCCTGGAAGGAAAATGATGCTCAGCTTTTACGCGCTGGCAAACCATACACTTACTCACAAAATCAGCAACATCCTTTTTCAGCCCAACCCAACAGTACTCGTCTTTCAACCCACAATACATCTTTGTACTACCAGGATGCATAGCAAAAGGACGACTATAAGCCTTAGTCAAAATAGTGTGCCTCAACTCAACATCCTTCGACACAACTATTCGACTTTTAAAGCATAAAACACCATCATCATTGAAACAAAAATCCATTGCATTACCATCCGCTATATCCTGAACATGAGGCACCAAAGAATCATCAAGCAACTGCTTCTCTTTAATCAACTGAACCAAGGAAGGTTTCACTTTAACTCAGCTATAAACCCACCATCATGCAATATACTCAACCGTATAAACATTGCTCTCAACTCCACAGCCACCTTCCTACTCAAGGCATCGGCCACATCATTGGCCTTTCCATGGTGATACTCTATCGTAAAGTCGTAATCTTTTAGCAACTCCAACCATCTTCGTCGCCTAAGATTTAACTCTTTCTGAGACATTAGATATTTCAAACTCTTATGATTCGTATAGACCACACACTTCTCACCGTAAAGGTAATGCCTCCAAATATTTAAAGCAAACATTGTAACGCCCTGGTTTTCGGCCTAGATGTTTTAGACATCGGATCAGACCGATCGAGAACGGTTCGAATCGCATAAGGTGATTTTAGGAAATCAAGGATCGGGATAGGATAAAATTGTGATAAAATTGCTAAAATCCTCTAAAGATATAATTAAGAGGTTGGTCAAATCAATTTTACAAAAATGGTTTTGGAAAACGGACATTTTGAGTAGTGACCAAATTGTAAAGTTTCAAAACTGGGAAAATGTGCTTTTTAAGGTGGAAGTCAAAATCTTAGAATCTTTAGGGGGCTTTAAGTCAATTTGACCTTTCTTCAATATGACATGTGATTTAAATGGGTTTTAATTAAATGATTTTAATTAGAATTTAATATTAATTAATTGGTAGTTAGTGGTTTTTCATTTTACGTAACTACCAATTCCCTCTCATTCTAGCCAAACACCATTTTCTCTCATCTTTTCCAGAATTCTTTCTCCCAAAAATCCTCTCAACATTTCCTAAATCTTTTTCAAGAGATCTTTAATTTTCAAGATTTTTGCAAAGAAAACTTGTCATCTATTGAAGGAAGCAAGGATTGGAGGCAAATCTCGTTCTCAACCTCTAATCTAAGTTCTTTATTGAAATTCTCAAGATATTTGGCTTCTAATAACTATTTTTGATTGAGTTTTCAATATAGTTTTGATTTGGGATCAAAATCTTATGAAAATGTGGATGAAATCTTGATTTTCGGACTTGATGAGTTGGCACTGTTTTGTATAGATTTTAATTGATTTCTTAGTTGGTTCATATGTTAAAATGAGGTGTGGTTAATATAGATCCCGAAATCCTTGAGATTCTTGAGTTTCTTGGTAGTTTTAAGTGTGATTTTGGGGTGTAATGGTGGAATTTTGATTGCTGGAGGTATAAGGATGAGTTAGGATGTTTATTAGATGTGTTTTGATGTTGATAATGCTTTGGATGTGTTTTATGATGGTTGGGCTTGGTTTAGCAGACAATCGTTTGAGTTTTCGATTGTGTTGAAAGGGTATTTTGGTGTAGTTTGAGTGGGCAACGAGTTTATGAATTGTTGCTGGTGTTTGAATGCATTTAGATCTCTGTTTTGATGATGTGAAAACAAGGAATCATGATTCGGAGGCAAACAAGGTGATTTTAGAGGCTCCGGATGTGTAATTTCCGTGTCGGCGAACGAGGCTTCGCGTATCGGTGAGTGGAAATGCAATTTTCTTTCTTTGTAATGCTTTGAGCGTGCTCTTGGGAGCTTAGTGTAAGTTTGATACACTTATCTAAGCTCAAGTGTAAGTGTTTCGGTAATCCCTCTCTTGGAAATGTGCTAAGTTGGATGAAAATGCATTTGATGTAAGAGTGGATTTGTTTACTGTTTTTAAGCATGTTTAAGCATGGTTTAGTGCTGGATTTTAATGTCATTATGTTAAGGATGCACTAGGTAAGTGATCCGTTGTTTTCATATGAAAATGCATATGATGTTAAGCATGTGAGCTTGTGGAAATGACATTGTGGTTATGCTTGAAAAACATTGGATTAATGTAGATAAATGATTATATTGGCAAGTGATGAAAATGGTTTTTGGTTACTTAAATCGGATATAGTTAGCCAGCTATAGGATTGGGTGCAACGTGAATAAAGTCTCCTCTGATGTCGAGGGGTTGTGATTTTGCCGTAATCTCCGTCCATGTACCCTAACGATTGAGGTTAAGATCACAACGGTGAATGGTTACTCTCGTGTGTGAGTCTTGTGTATGTGTCCCATACTCTCATTAGTGGAATTATACAACTACCGATGAGTGATGTTGAGGGGTTTTGATTGTGCCATTAATCTCTATCACAGGTGTTGAGGGGTTGTGATTGTGCCATTTGTCTCCACCTTGTGTAGTCCAGTAGTTTGTATGAAGCGTGAGGGACAACGCTTGTAATCTGCGTATCCGATTGTGTCTTGTGTTGAAATGGTTTGTGGACTATCACTTGAAAGCCAGTATAATGTAAATGAAAAAAGTGAAGCATGAGATGCTTGTAAATGATGCAAGGGTGCATGAGATATATGTGTATGATGCAAGAATGCATGTGATGCTTGTTAAAGCATGAGCAAAGGTCTATTTGTTGTTGTAAATTGATGTATATGTGCATGAGGTTTTAAAAGTGCATTGAAGTCTTGAGAAGACATGTTTTATAAATGGCATGTGTTGTAAAGTGTTGTTTTTGAAAAACATGAGTTATGCATTGATGAATGTTGTCTAGCGATCCTCACTAAGCTTATTGCTTACGCTCTTTTGTTTCATCAATGCAGAGGATTGAACTTTGAAGGCAGCCCTAAAGCAAGAGGAATCCAAGGTTTTGCTAAAGAGATGTATGTGGTTCACCCTTAGTGTAATAAGAGGCAATGGGTGGGATTTATACTTTGGAATGTTTGAGAATGTTTTCCTTTACTTTGAGCATGTTGGTTTGCCTATACTTGAGTTGTAAATGGCCTTTGGAGTTATAATTTTGGTTTATTTGGTGTTTTGACTTGTTATGGTTTTGGCGAACTAGGGAGCATGCCTTTAGTGCCTTTGCTTATGTGTTGGTTGCTATGTTTAAGCTATAGCCTCGGTATGATGATTGTTGATATGTATCCTAGACGTATGCATGTTGTGGCATGTCTCGGGGTTGATTCGATTGTGAAAAAAAACATGAAAAACCAGCATTTTCTACTGTCATAGGGCAGGGTGTATCGAAACACCCTTAACTGTTCCGAAACGGGGGCCTGTAATGGCCATAGCGTTTCGGTACGGTTGAAAGTGTTTCAGAACAGTTTGGCTACTGGAGAGGCCTATTTCGATACCGGTCTCGGAACACACCCGAGTACCGAAACGGTCAACACCGTTTCGATACGGACGTTTCGGTACCAAGGTTGGTGTTTCGAAACGGATGACCGTTGGATGAAGATTTGAATTGTTTTAAGTTTTCATGTTTTACATTTTAGTCCTGAATGTTGTGGATGCAATTGCTTGAGCTTGGAATGCCCTTTTTAGCTGAATTTTGGCAGGGAGGCATGTAATATGATTAATTACATATTGGTAACCTTAAAATCTGCAATGTCTTTATATTTACTAAAAATTACATTTTGGTCCCTGAAAGTGTAATTCATGCAATTGAGTCCCTAAATGTTTCCGATCGTTGTGTCCTTCTCTCATATGATTCTTGAGTATTCACATAGGCTTAATGTGCATCTAAAAAAGATTAAAAAGAAAAAAGGGTCGTTAATCAAGGTTGACTTCTTGGTTGACTTTGGTTTTCCCCGTGTAATCTTCGTAGTTCGGGTCAAGCGTCTAGGTCGGGCTAAGGGGGGTACAAACACAATTGCAGCAAGTTATAGATCATGAGTAGGATAGTTGCGCTCGTGCACCTTCAATTGCCTAGATGCATATGCCACAACCTTCCCACTTTGCTACAACACACATCCTAGACCACATGTCCAAGAAAGACAACTTCCCTAGGCCAAAACTCGCACTTACTCAACTTGGCATAAATTTTATTTTCCAACAACACTTGCAACACAATCCGCAGATGCTTATCATGATCCTCCTCGGTACGCGAGTACACAAGAATATCATCAATAAACTCAACCACAAACCGATCCAAAAACTCATGGAACACATGATTCATCATGTCTATGAATGCAACCGGTGCATTAGTCAAGCCAAACGGCATCACCAAGAACTCATAATGCATGTACCTTGTACAAAAAGTTGTCTTAGACACATCCACATCATTTACCTTCAATTGATAATATTCGGATCTCAAATCAATTTTTGAAAACACTGAAGCACCTCTAAATTATCTAACAAATCATCAATCCTTGGAAAAGGATACTTGTTCTCAATCGTCAACTTGTTCAATTGTCGATAATCTATACACATTCGCATCGTGTCATCCTTCTTCTTCACAAACAAGACTGGTGCACCCCAAGGTGAAACACTAGGTCTAATAAAACCTCGATCTAGAAACTCTGAAGTTGCGTCTTCAACTTCTTCAACTCCTTAGGTGCCATTCGATAGTGATCAATAGACACTGGAGTCGTATTTTCAGACAACTCAATGCCAAACTCAACCTCTTTGTTCGGTGGCAAACCAGTCAACTCTTCCAGAAATACACCCGAAAACTCACATACCATGCGTATGTCCTATACACGCACTTCTTTCGATCATGGATTCATCACGTAAGCTAAGAAAGCTTCACGACCCAACACCATCAAACGACTCGCTTCAAGAGCCGAAATTGCATTGGAAAAGAATTTCACATTCTCGCCCACAATTATCGCTTCGTAATCATCAACATGTTTCAAGGTAACTCGATTAGCATCAAAATTGACCACAACCCTATGCTCGGTCAACCAGTCCATCCCAAGGATTACATCAAAACCATAGCTAGGTAACTTCATTAAATCAACTGCAAACACATGGCCTTGAACAGATAAATGACATCTCGTATACAATCTTCTTATGACAACAGTTTCACCAAAGAAACTAGTTACTTACATTCCCACATCTAACACCACTGAAACAATCGTTCAAGCCACAACTTCCAAAGACATTAGCAACAATAGGCGCAGAAAGCTATACCTCACCGATCAAATGTCGACAATCTCGCCTCACGTGGTCACACGATCCACATACCTAATAGGTATTACATGCTACTCAAGCCTTGACACATTGACCCTATGGTCCTTTACAACCTCGCCTCAACTCAGACGATACCTTTTACCATGACTATTCTTACACTGACTACCGTTAAAACTAGAGTTCGCAACTCTCTTTCCAGAGCTAGAACCTCTTACACGAATTAAGAAACCATAGTGCTGCTCAGTGCACTTCGCCCTTGTAACCAACACATCGAAAACAATGTAGCCAATAAAACAACATATATAGCCTAACATCATGCACCAATCTATAAAAGAATCAATCACGTTGATGTCTCACATCCAATTCCAGTCTAGGAGCATACACGCTCAACTAAACAATATGTTCCTTAAACTTGGCTACAAACTTACAATTTTGAACCCAAGCCATGAACTCACATTTCTTGCCAATCGAGTATCTAATCTTCATATTCTACTTCTTAAAGACAGCTCGAAAGTGCTCCCAAGTCACAACATCGGGTTCCACACCCTCAACCGCAGTTGTCCACCAACTGCATATTTCTCCCCACAACCGAGATACATCTCATTTCCAATTTTTAGCCTCATTATACCCCATTTGTTCCATAATCCTAATAGCACATGCACTCCAGCATTAACAGCTTCTCAAGCTCCTGACATCGCCTATGTCCCAGGCGCCATGTCATCCAACACTGGCCCAACTGACATAGGTTGTACTTGCATCGGGGCGTCAAACCCCCAGGAGACATTACACACTCCTCTACTCTTTGCCAAACGGCAACAAAAATCATACTAGATTGCTACTCTCTCCTCGGTTTATTGCGCTATTATAATTAAGGCATGATAATAAACTTAACAAAACAAAACATTCATGCAGCTTCGGGCAAGGATCCAAGACTTCCAACTCAAATTAAAACATTTTAACTATAGTAATAAGGCAATGGGTATCCCAGTTTCCCCCAACATAGCGTATGGTATGCAACATACGTATCACAAGCATCGTGCATACCAATCAAACAGATTCAGCCCATAACATCATCATGTATATAACAACTTACACATACATCACAATCATCATGCATGGCATCAATATCATTTGTTCATCAACAACATGATTATAACAATCATCGTGCAAAGCAAACATCATCATTCACTTAAAATTACATCACGTTAACTTACCAATAACTTACCATCATCCCATTCTTTCGAAACCTGGCTCTGATGCCACCAAATGTAACTCCCTTGACTCGGTCTAGTTGAAAGACCGAACCAAACAAATCACACAAGGAATATTAAGGTAAATCGGGAAGTTTACCTCAATAAACGACCCTATTTTTTTCATTTTATCCTGGGTGTTAAACATCACAGCGGCACAATTCGCAACTTAATCAGACAACAATTAGGGACTCAATTGTATGCAATCACATTTTAGGGACCAATTTGTAATTTTGCCAAAATATAGAGACTCCTTCACTTTTTAAGTTACCAACATTTAATTAATTACATTACATGCATCTCTGTCAAGTCTCGGCTTAAAAAATATCAACCATGATCATTCAATTGCATCTGCAACATTCATGGACTAAAACGTAAAGAAACAAAATGTTTAGAGATACTTTTAACTAACTTACCAGTTGGTTGTATCGATACCCTTAGAGCCAGTATCGATACGCCCATGAAAACACATGACCAAGATTCAAAGATGAAAGGCCCGTATCGATACCCTCTCAAACCGTACCAATACACCAAAAACTAGTAGCTAAAACTCGTATCGGTACGCCCGCATGTAACGATACGCCCCTTCATTTTCGTAAAGATCGTATCTATACTCTTCCCCACTGTACCGATACGCCAAGAACAAAATGGCTTACTCGTACCGATATGGTTCCTTGAGTATCGATACGCTTGTACCAAATATGCATTCTTTTGCTATTTTTCATTCTTTAATCCATTCCAATGCATTCCAATGTACTTCTAGCATGCATACATCATATTTAACATAAATCTTCAATCACACATAGCAATACTATCAACTTGGCATAGAGATATGCAACATATAAATCTATAGGCATGCTTCCAATGCAAATAAGCCACTCAAGAGACAAAACGCAAACCAAGGCATAAACCATCAAGTAAAGGCCATTTACAAGTCTACAACAGCAAACCAAACTTGCACAAAAGGGAGTTTACACAAGTCTCCCAAAAACTCAACGGATCCCCCATTGCCCTTATAACTTTAGTCTAAACTAAAACATACAATCTTAAGTGAAGTCTCTTGGAATCCCTTGTCTCTTGTTGTATCCAAAAACTCAATTATCTGTATTGATGGAGAAATGAGAGCGTAAGCACACAAGGCTTAGGGAGGAGGCTCAAAAGCAAACACCATCATTGCATGAAAACCATTTTCATGTTCACATTGAAATCTCCTTTCAATTTACTAAACATCCTTTGAAAACCATCATGCCCTTTTTAAAACCATGCACTTTCCTCAATCAAAATAACATGTTAAACATCATGCATCATGTATTATTAACTCAACAGCAAATCCATTGCTAACACTCAAGTTAAGCCTTCCCATGCATAGCTACCATATGCAAAGCTTAAAGAGTAAAACATCTATTTTCATAAATTGCATCATAAACCATTTCATAATACATCATCAATTATATTGGCTCACAAGTGATCATCAACATGCTCATTTCTCAAAACCACATCAGATACATGGATTTACAAGTGTTGTCCCAACACTTCATACATTCTCACCGGCATCTCAAGGTTCTCAAGCTTGGATTCGCGTCGACTAGTCGAGTTTACACGTGCTAGTGAGTGAGAACATGATTTTCAGTTTTGAAAGCCTTAAAAGATGATTTGAGAACTATAACACCCTCGACTTGGCCGAGTGAAAAACAAAACCGAATAGATCACACGGGGAATATTAAGGTAAACCGGGAAGTTTACCTCAATAAACAACCCTATTTTTTCATTTTATGTTTTCTAGATGCTCATTATTATCATAGGTTTTAAACATCACAATGGCACAATTCGCAACTTAATCAGACAACAATTAGGGACTCAATTGTATGCAATCACATTTTAGGGACCAATTTGTAATTTTTCCAAAGTACAAGGACTCTTTCACTTTTTAAGTTACCAACCTTTAATTAATTACATTAAATGCATCTATGTTAAGTCTCGGCATAAAAATATCAACCATGCTCATTCAATTGCATTCACAAGATTTAGGGACTAAAACGTAAAGAAACAGAACGTTCAGAGATACTTTTAACTAACTTACCAGCTAGTTGTATCGATACCCTTAGAGCCAGTATCGATACACCCACGACAACACATCGCCAAGATTCAAAGATAAAAGGCCCGTATCGATACCCTCTCGAACCATATCGATACACCAAAAACTAGTAGCTAAAACCCGTATCGATACGCCCCTTCATTTTCATAGAGACTGTATCAGTACTCTTCCCCGCCATATCGGTACGCCAAGAACAAAATGGCTTACTCGTACCGATACGATTCCTCAAGTATAGGTACGCTTGTACCAAATATGAATTCTTTTGCTGGTTTTTCATACTTTAATCCATTCCAACGTACTTCCAGCATGCATGCAACATATTTAACATCAATCCTCAATCAGACATAGCAATATCATCAACTTGGCATAGAGATATGCAACATTTAAATCTATATGCAAGCTTCCTATGCAAATAAGACACTCAAGAGACAAAACACAAATCAAGGCATAAACCATCAAGTAAAGGACATTTACAAGTCTAAAACAACAAACCAAACTTGCACAAAAGGGAGTTTACACAAGTCTCCCAACAACTCAAAGGATCCCCCATTGCCCTTATTACTTTAGTCTAAACCAAAACATACATTCTTAAGCGGAGTCCTTGCCTCTTGCTGCCTCTAAAACCTCAATTATCTGCATTGATGGACAAATGACAGCGTAAGCACACAAGGTTTAGGGAGGAGGCTGAAAAGCAAACACCATCATTGCATGAAAACCATTTTCATGTTCACATTGAAATCTTCTTTCAATTTACTAAACATCCTTTGAAAACCATCATGCCCTTTTTAAAACCATGCACTTTCCTCAATCAAAATAGCATGTTAAACATCATGCATCTTGTATTATGAACTCAACGGCAAATCCATTGCTAACACTCAAGTTAAGCCTTCCCATGCATAGCTACCATATGCAAAGCTTAGAGAGTAAAACATGTATTTTCATAAATTGCATCATAAACCATTTCATAATATATCATCAATTATATTGGCTCACAAGTGATCATCAACATGCTCATTTCTCAAAATCACATCGGATACATGGATTTACAAGTGTTGTCCCAACACTTCATACATTCTCACCGACATCTCAAGGTTCACAAATGGGAGCTACCCTCCACCGTTGTGACACCTGTGGTGGAGTATTCATTACACCATATAAACCCTTCGACACCACTCATTTGTAGATGTATAACCCCACTAACGAGAGATGGGACACTATACACTTTCCTCAATCATTAGGGTACTTGGATTGAGTATTCGATACATCGTATAAACCCCTAAACATCCAAGGCGACTTGTTTATAGTGAACTCAATCCTATAGCCGGCTAACTATATCCGATATTATTTATAAACCATTTTCACAACATCACTTGCCAATATAATTCACATTTAATACATACCTCACTGTTTTCAAAGCATCATCAGTAAATCACAATTCCAAGCATTAAACCATGCTTAAAATCACAAGTATAATTTAGATACTTCAAGGATCATTTACCTCGTGCATCCTTCAACTTTACATCATTAAAAATAGTAACCACGTTCATAAAACAGGCTTTATCAGTAGGTAAAACCACTAATTCAAAATAGTGCATAAATCATCACATAATAGCACAACGAGAGAGAAAAGACTTTCACTTACTTCCGAACTTAGTTGAGCGTTTCAAGCTTACCACTAAGTTCCCAAATCACCATTTTAAGCTTTCAAAACTGAAAATCACGTTCTCACTCACCAACACGCGTAAACTTGATTAGCCGGCACGGATCCAAGCAACCGAAACTCGCGAACCTTCACTGATTGCTTCTGATAAGTTCTCCCTTGTTTATGCCACACAAGAACAACGGATTAATGCATCATCATGCATTAAAAACCACCAGCAACCTAAGCTAACTCGATGCTTTTAGCTAACAAAACGTTAATGTTGTTGGGACTAGTGACCAAAGCTAACTTTTAAAATGCATTAAAAACCACACAAGAACAAGAGATTTGACATTTTGGGACTAGTGACCAAAATGTAAAAATTGTAAACTATTTTTAGCTAACAAGCCTAAATGTTTTTATCAGATTTTTCTCTCAGTTGGATTAGTTTTAAAATGTTTTAATTAAGGGATTAAAAGTGATTTATTAAAAAGGAGGAAGTTATTTCTTAAAAACAATTTTGACGTAACTTTTCTCTCCAAAAGTTCTCTCAAAATATCTTCAGCCAAACACTCAATTTTCCAACAAATATTTGAGGTAATGATCTTGTTTTCTTAAACTAATGATTTCTTATGGATTCCTAAACTTGTTTTTACAAAATCTCATTGATTTCCTTTGTTTTTGAAGAGTAAATCGTCCAATTGAGAGGGATTTCAATCATTAGAGGTGAGGTTTGTTCTTCCCCTTTAATGAATGGTTCTTTACTGAAATTCCCAAGTTCTTGATCCTTTATATAAGTTTTCTAATGGATTTTGGTGATTTAATTGTGGAAATTTGGTTTAATTGAGATTTAATTGGTGAAACTGATTGAGATTCATTTTGGATATGTTTTGATAGGTTCTTGATCAGATTAAAACATTATATTGATGTTTTATAATGTTAATCAGTTGGTTATAACATTGGAATCCCGAAACTAGGTGAATCTCTAATTTTCTAGGTTGCAAGAATTGTGTTTTTAAGGAGTTGTGGGTGATTAATGAATACTGGAGGTATAAGGATGATATTATGGTGTTTCTAGGTGTTAATTGATGTTGATGTGCTGTTCGAATCGTTTGGTTATGGCTGGCTTTGATTAGAGTGGTGGTTGTTGGTATTTTCGATTGTTTTAGGAAGTGTTTGATGAGGTTTAGTGAAGCGAAGTTGAGGATTATTGTTGTTTGGATTATTGGATGCAAATTGAGGCATTAATCCTCTGGTTTTATGTGGATAAAACATGGGAGAACAATCCAGTAGCATGAGGTGAAGTTTTGAAAGCATCGGGTGCTTGATTCTCGCATCGGCGTGGACGCTTTGCGTAGTCGGTGAGTGGAAACAAATTTTAAATCTTTACAAAGGTTTGAAAGGGTTTATGGGGGCTTAGTTTAAGCTTGAAACACTTAACTAAGCTCAGAAGTAAGTAAAGAATTCTCCCGCTCTCATTTTCGGTTTCATTAACATAAATCTCATACAAATATTTTGATGTTATTTACCTACTATTATATGGACTATTAGCTAAGAAAGAGTTTGCAAATAAGCTTGTGAGAGGTTTTTGAGAAAGCTTGAATACATATTTAATATATTGAGATTTGGTTTGATTTGATGTATATGTAAAACAGTGAGGTAACGTGGTTTGTCGGTATATATTAGCAAGTTACAAGTGTTATAATGTTATCGGATATAGTTGGCTAGCCATAGGATTTAAAGTGCATTGTAATAAGTCGCCTCATGTTTTTCGAGGGTGAAGAGTAAACCAATTTCCAACATGAGTACCCCGACAGTTGAGGGGGTGAAGAGTAAGCCATGCTCCGTTTAACCGTTTAAGGGTGAAAAGTAAGCCATGCTCCAGTTGAGGATGTATGTTAAGTGGGAAGAGTAACCACTTGGGAAATCTGTGTATCCAATGTATGTGTATTTGTAACGGAAGAATTCGATTTTAGGTCACTTTAATGCCAATATATGAGATGATGTAACATGGAAATTGGTTGTGTTTGTATAGTGAGATTTATACATATTTTCTCTTTAAGCTTTGTGTAAACCCTGTGTTTGATTTTCATATAACAAATTAATTGAAGACCGATTTGCAAAAATAAATAAATTTTTAAAGTACTCAAAAGTCTCACTAAAAGTCAAAACTTAAAACCCCAAAAATTTTCTAAGTGTTTTAAAGCCAAACTTTACAAAATCGCCAGACTATCGATACGCCCTATAGTGTTTCGATACAAATTTTGGCTAATGGAAGTTCAATTAAGCATAGTTTTTCGATACGGCTTACCCCATTTCGATACGGCGTTGCAAAACGGGCTTATCCGTTTCGATACCACCTTCAAACTAGGCTTTATACAAATGAGTTTCGGTACAGGTCTTAGGCGTACCGATCCTCTGTTTCAGTACGACACGTCAGCGTACCGATACGAGGTCTTAAGATTTTAAAAATTGTAACGCCCCGATTTTGGCCTAGAAGTATTTGAGGTTGACTAGAGATTCTAGTTAGTTGGGGAGTGGTTTAGGGAAAACAAGGTTCGGGTTAAGATAAAAATATGAGAAAATTCGTAAAAATCATTATTAATTATATAAATGATTTTGGTAAAATCAATTTTAAGAAAGGGTTTTGGATGTGCGACATTTTGAGTTAGTGACCAAAATGCAATTTTTACAAAGTTGTTTTAGTGACTATTTTGTAAAGGGGTTGAAACATTGAATCTTTAAGGAGCTATTTTACCTAATTGTTTTTATCGGATTTGTCTCTTAATTGGGAGTATTTTAAAAGGGTTTTAATTAAATATTAAAAGGGTTTATTAAAACGAGAGTTGACTATTTCATTAAAAACTCATTTTACGTCATTTTCTCTTATTCTAATTTCTCTCAAAGATTTCCTTCAGCCAAACACTCTCCATTTTTAAGAAACTTGAGGTAATGCTCTCGATTTACTGAGTGTTTTGATTTCTAAAAGATTCTTTAACCTTGATTTGCAAATCCTTACTACTTTCCTTTGATTTTTCAAGAACAACACACCCAATTGAGTGAGATTTTATCTATTAGAGGTAAGATTCGTTCTCCTCCTCTAGTGATCAGTTCTTTACTGAAATTCCCAAGTTATCAATCATTTACATATGTTTTCTAAGTTGTTTTGATGGATTAATCATGGATATTTGGTTAAATTGAAGATTAATGTTGAGATCTTGTGATTTTCGTAATGCTACTGTTTTATCATAATAAAGGTTTTATCATAATAATCGCGAATTGGTTTGGATCTCTAGTTGTTAGATGGTTAGATTTGGGGTTTTTGTAAAGTTTATGTGGTTCTGGTGTTGTTGGAGGTATAAGAATGAAATTAGATAGTTTTGGATGTTATTTGATGATTAAAATGGGATGGGAGTTTTAGATTAGGCTGGGTTGAGTTTGTGGAGAAATAGGAGGTGTTTCGGTTGTTTCGGTTGTTTCGGATAGCCGTTTTAGTGTTTTTGGGCAGAGCAGCGAGGTAGTTTTGATTGCTGATGGTTTTAATGCATTGAGATGCATTAATCCTTTGTTTTTGTCTGGTATAAACAGGGGAGAATTGTAACTGTAAAGTGTCCATAAGTTCTATATTTCATGCACATTCATCTCATATTATTTTTGTTTTTAGTACATTTTAGGCATAATTAGATTCTTGCATTGCATTTTACAGTATTCTTTACTTTGTCATGCTTTGTATTGATTATCTTTTAATTGGTGAAGAAAAGATTTTGTTTTAGCTTAGTTTTAGTTTCAGGTACTAGAGGCTGACAGAGGGAAAGATGAGCTTAAGACATGATGATGAGGCAGCAAACTGAGGAATTGTACTGATGCAGATCCAGATAGAGACAGCAGTTGTCGTCGCCCTACCTGCCGCCCAAGACAGCAAACTATGGAATTGGAGAACTGGAGTGCGATCTGTAGAGTAAAAAATCTTGATTCCTATCGATGTTTCCCACTCAATTTTCCGACTTCTGTAGCAGCATGCAGAGCCGCCGAAAGAGGAAGCACGAGATTACTTGCGGAGCAAGGCAACGTGATAAAGTCCACATTCAACTCAAAGAAGTCAGCATTTAGAGTTGCAATTAATGCAAAAAGCTACTTTGAAGACTCCTACTCCAAGAAGGACTAGACCTAGCTAATGCCTATATATACTCATTGTAATAGTACTTCAAAACAACTTAGGTTTTCCTTAGGCATAGTTTATGTTTTCTTGCCACCATTATGTTCTAAATTCTCCTTGGGTTTGGGTTATGTTGTGATTAGTGTGAGAATGGTTGCTTAAGATTTTAAGTTTGTTTTTGCAATAAAACTTCAAGGTTTGCTTATTCCATGTTCTTCATAGTTTTCAATTAAGGCGAAAGATTAGTTGATTACTATCCATTTGTTCAGTATCGAGAGAGTCGAACTCACGAAATGAGTAAGTTCGATTTCATCCATAGATGGTGCGATGAATCCGGCCTAGACATAGGTTAGGGTTTAAGGCGGCTAAAAGAGGACGAGTTAACATTGCTTTCTTTGCACGATTCATGTCGCGACTGGTATTATCTACATTGGGCATCAACAGAATTCTGACTTAGACATAAGCGGGATCACTTTCGAAGCGTTCAGTCGAGCCTTGTAGTTATGTCGAGTTTGCTGCCGAGACACAAGTCCATTCCCCTGCCGAGGCAGAGAGAGGGTCTCAGTAGCTTACCTGCCATTCCTCGTCGAGGTAGGAGAGTCTGGCAGCGCGAAGCAACTTGTCCTATTCAACGCAGTTTCACACTAAGCAGCAGCATAACCATGTTCATTCTATCAATTTGACTTCTTCTCTTCTATTTACTTGTATTTTTTATTTTATTTTTCTTCTCAAACAAATCAACTTATTTGTGCATTTATTCTTTGTGCAGGAACTACGAATCGAATCAAGTTGTCCAGTCCCTATGGGAGACGATATTTTTTATACTATAACTTGACAGAAGTGTGCACTTGCGCTCATATTTAGAGAACGCCTAAACACTCTACAAGTTTTTGGCGTCGTTGCCGGGGATTGGTAAC
Organism: Hibiscus tridactylites; assembly: GCA_958450335.1. NCBI lineage: Eukaryota > Viridiplantae > Streptophyta > Magnoliopsida > Malvales > Malvaceae > Hibiscus > Hibiscus tridactylites. Next base: position 55,530,033 of record OY288267.1, on the reverse strand, counting down.
AGCGAAATTCGTTCTTTAACTTATGCACCTTATTTTATTTTTAGTTTTTGTTTTTAATCGGAAAAAAAAAGAATTTTACAGTTTCCTTTGCTAGTGCATGACCAGGGAAAATCCAAAAGGATAAATCGTTTATTATGACGATATCAAACGAAGTGCAAGAGAGCTAAAAAGGGAACTCAGAACAGCCCTAGGGAAAGCAAAAGAAAGAAAAGTAGAGGTAAACACGGAAAACGACAACCTTACAAACATTGCCCATGACGGAAGGGATGGGCAGCAAGACCTGCCGCCCAGAGAACAGCAAGTTCCGCCCAAGCAGCCATAGTACGTTTGAACCACCAGAGATTACTTGGAACATGACGTCAGAGTGTTTGATCCGACAGTGACATAACTTGTGATCGAGGCGGATCACTTTGAGCTGAAGCCTGTGATGTTCAACATGATCAACACGTTGGGGCAATTTGGAGTGACTGCCACAGAAGATGCTCGGCAGCACTTATTTCTGGATATATGCAGGTCATTCAAAATACACAGAGTCCACCAAGACGTGCTTAGGTTGAGGTTATTCCCCTATTCACTTAGGGATAGGGCAAAGCAGTGGTTAAACAACTAGCCAGCAGGGTCATTCAACACATGGACAGAGCTGTGCAAGGATTTTCTGGATCATTTTAGCCCATCCAATGTCACAGACAGATTGAGAAACAAGATCACAACCTTCCGACAAGGGGATGATGAGCCAATGTATAAAGCCTGGGAGCGGTACCAACAAATGCTTAACAACTGTCCGCTCTATGGTTTCCCGACTTGGACACAGGTGTCAATGTTCTACAGCGGGGTGAACTACCTAATACGAATGGTGATTGATGCCTCAGCCAACAAAATCATCATAGACAAACCACCAGAGGAGGCATTGCGGATCTTGAACCAAGTCTCCAAGAACGATTATAAGTACCTAACAGCCCACTGAGGCGGCGTTAGGCGGCCAGCAGTGGTGAACGAAGTGGAAGCCTCAGAAACTGTCAATGCCCACCTCGACAAGCTGACAGAGCTGGTTATGACCATGGTGAAACCCTCTGGGAAAGTCTATGATGCCAAGGTTGTGGAGCCATTTTGTGGTGAGTGTGAGGGCAACCACGATTCCTCTAAATGTACTGCATCTACAAATTTTATGGGAGGATACGAAAGGAACAGGAGACCCGCCACAAATACATACAACCATGGATGGAAAAATCATCCCAACTTCTCCTGGAGCAATCCCAAGACTTCTGCCAATCCACAACAACAATAAGGAGGCTACCAGCAAAACCATTCAAGACAGCAAGCCCAACAACCACAAAACAATAATTCACTAGAAGCAACCCTTCAAACTTTTATGTTTAATACTAGTGAATTTATTGTTCGTACAAATAAGTTTATTGATAAAACTGAGTCATTTATGGACAGGACGGAGATGAGGATGAATAACCAGGAGGCAGCCATAAAGAATCTTAAGACCCAATTCGAAAGGTTCGCCCAGAATGTAAACACTAGGCCAATGGGTGGATTACCTAGTGATACTGAAACCACGAAAGGGAAATCCCATGAGCAGTGCAAAGCTATAACAACCAGAAGTGAGATAACACTACAAGAGCCATCCATACCTACTACGAAAGAAACAACAATTGCCAAACCAGTTCAAGTCGTCAGGCAACCTACCGCAGCATCACGTGAAGAAGGTAAATTGGAACTAGAAAAAGAGCTGACAGATGACACTACGAATGAACAGTTAGACTCTGAACCAGTTAATACCTCCCAAGATAAGATTCCCCCCAAGGCAAAACTGTTGACTCGACACCTCCACCACCATTCCCACAAAGATTGAAAAAACAAAAACAGGATATGCAATATAAAAAATTCTTGGATGTTCTGAAGCAAGTTAAAATCAATCTTCCATTGGTAGAGTTGATCGAACAGATGCCCAGCTATGCCAAATTCTTGAAGGATATGGTATCCAAAAGAACAAGGATCGGGGAATTTGAAACAGTTGCAGTGACAGAAGGATGCATGGGAATGTTGCACAATAAGACACCTCTCAAACAGAAAAATCTGGGCAGCTTCATAATTCCATGAAAAATAGGCAGCAACCACTCCGTACGAGCTCTATGTGATTTAAGGGCAAGCATAAACTTAATGCCCAAATATGTTTTCCAGAAACTGGAATAGGAGACGCCCGCCCAACAATAGTAATGCTACAGCTAGTCGACAAAACATAAGTACAACTGGAAGGAAAGATGGAAGACATCTTGGTGAAGGTGGACAAATTCATTTTCCCTATCGATTTCCTGGTACTAGACTTTGAAGCAGATAAAGGGCACCGACAATCCTAGGGCGACCATTCCTAGCTACGGGCAGAATGCTGATTGATGTGGAAAAAGGTGAACTTACAATAAGAGTCAACGATAAGCAAGTAAAGTTGAATGTCTTCCAAACTATGAGACATGCTGATGATCCGGAAGAGTGCCAGCTAATGGAGGCCATCTCAGAGTTCAATTTCGAAGCAAACAGGCCCTACCTATAGCACGACTGCTCGGGCAGCGACCTCGACAACTGCCTCGGCAGCCATTTAGATGCTTGCCTAGAAGATGACCAATGCAGTGAGTGGACAGAGCATGAACTAGAGGGGAAAAAGTAGCATACTGGATAGCAAACAGGCCTTGTAAGTATTTCGAACCATTGAATTATACAAAAAAAGGGGGGGGGGGCAAAATGTTCAAACCATCTATCGAAAAACCCCCCACTCTTGAACTAAAAGCCTTACATGCGCAAATTAAGTATGTTTACTTGGGACCAAATGTTACACTGCGAGTAATAATTTCCTCCAAGTTGCAGCCTACACAGGAACAGAAACTGATAGCACTGTTGCGGTAGCACAAAAAGGCAATAGGCTGGACCATTGCAGATATAAAATGAATAAGCCTAGACATTTCCATGCACAAAATACAGCTCGAACAGGATCAAAAGCCAACTGTGGATGCCCAAAGGAGATTAAATGAAGCCATGAGAGAAGTTGTCAAAAAGGAGATCATCAAATGGTTAGATGCTGGTATCATATATCCTATCTCTAACAGCGAATGGGTAAGCCCAGTATAATGTGTACCGAAGAAAGGTAGCATAATTGTGGTAAGCAATGACAATAACGAGTTAATTCCAACTAGAACAGTAATTGGTTGGATAATATGCATGGATTACCGCAAGTTAAATAAAGCAACAAAAAAGATCATTTTCCATTACCTTTTATTGATCAAATGCTTGACCGCCTTGCTGGAAAACCTTTCTACTATTTTTTGGATGGATATTCAGGTTATAACTAGCTTGCCATTGCACTGGAAGATCAGGCCAAAACAATATTCACATGCCCATATGGCATTTACGCCTTTTGAAGAATGTCATTCGGATTATACAATGCCCCCGCCACATTCCAGCGCTAAATGATGGCTATTTTCTCCGACATGATAGAAGATTTCATGGAGATATTCATGGATAACTTTTCTATTTTCGGTAGCAGCTTTGACAGCTGCCTCGACAACCTCGAGAAAGTACTCACCAGATGCGAGGAAACAGACCTGGTACTCAATTGGGAAAATGCCACTTTGTGGTCGATGAAGGCATAGTCTTGGGGCATAAAATTTTTGCACAAGGAATAGAAGTAGACAAAGCTAAGATCAAAGTGATTGCCAACTTGCCGCCGCCGACCACTGTCAAGGGCATTCAGAGTTTTCTAGGACATGCAGTTTTTTATCGCCGATTCATTGAAATTTTTTCTAAAATTTCTAAACCGTTGTGTACCTTGCTGGAACAGGACAAACCATTTAAATTCGATGAGGCATGCCTGGAAGCATTTAAAACCTTAAAGGAGAAGCTAGTGACATCACATGTTGTAGTTCCCACTGATTGGAGCAAGCCTTTTGAGCTAATGTGCGATGCTAGCGATACTGCCATCGGCGCCGCCCTAGGACAACGCAGAGACAAAATTTTCCATGTAATCTACTACGCCAACAAAACATTTAATCATGCCCAGACTAATTACACCACTACAGAGAAAGAATTATTGGCAATAGTGTTCGCCTTCGATAAGTTCTGGCCCTACCTAATTGGAACAAAGGTGATAGTCCACACAAATCATTCTGCCTTGAGGTACCTATTCGCAAAGAAGGATGCAAAGCCTCGTCTTATTCGTTGGATTCTGCTGATACAAGAGTTTGATCTGGAAATTTGAGACAGAAAGGGCTCAGAAAATCAAGTGGTAGACCATCTATCTCGTCTTGAGAATGGACAAGAAAAGACTTCCAACAGCGAAATCCATGAGGAGTTCCCTGATGAACAGTTGTTACCAGCCACTGCTCTGGTAATTGCCCTGGAGGTTGAAGGCATCTCACTAGCCGCCCATGAAAAGATTACGGCATCAACATCGACAGCTGCACCCTGGTATGCAGACATGGTGAATTACTTGGTATCTGGTGTTTTACCTTATGAACTTAACTTCCAAGGAAAGAAATGATTCCAACATGATGCTAAGCATTGTTTTTGGGACGAGCCTTTCTTGTTTAAAAACTGTGCAGATCAGGTTATTCGACGGTGTGACCTGGAGGATGAACAACAAGCCATAATGTCGCAGTGCCACGCAGCACCATATGGAGGACATTTTGGCGGGCATCGCACGGAAGCAAAGGTACTCGAATCAGGCTTCTTTTGGCCAACATTACATAAAGACGCCCAAGCCTTCTACAAACAGTGCGATAGCTGCCAAAGAACAAGAAACATATCGAGAAGGAACGAAATGCCCCTACAAACTATCTTGGAGGTTGAGTTATTCGATGTGTGGGGATAGATTTTATGGGACCATTACCATCCTCTTGGGGCAATGTGTACATCCTCCTAGCGGTCGATTATGTTTCCAAGAGGGTAGAAGCCATTACCACCCCTCACAATGATGCAAAGATCGTTCATAGATTCTTGCGTAAGAACATATTCACAAGGTTTGGGATTCCAAGAGCCATCATTAGTGACGAGGGCACCCATTTTGATAACAAGCTCATTGCCAAGGCACTCCAAAAAGTTGGTGTGAAGCCCAAGATTGCCGCGGCATATCATCCACAAACAAATGGGCAGGCAGAGATTTCAAACAGAGAGGTTAAGACCATCTTGGAAAAAGTTGTAAATCCAAGTAGGAAAGATTGGTCGTTGAAATTAGACGATGCTCTTTGGGCATACCAGACAGCATACAAGACACCACTCGGAATGTCCCCATATCGACTAGTATACGGAAAGGTTTGCCACCTCCTTGTCGAAATAGAACACAAGGCATATTGGGCAGTAAAGGCAGTGAACATGGACTGAAAATAGGCTGGCAAAAAGAGACTACTCAATCTGACAGAAATGGAGAAATTTCGGCGGGAGACAAACGAGAACGCCAAGTTGTACAAGGAAAAAGTCAAAAAAAAATGGCACGACAGCAAGATCAAATAGAGACAGTTCTTGCCCGGGCAGCAAGTGCTGCTGTTCAACTCACGCCTCAAGTTGTTTCCTGTGAAGTTAAAATCCAGATGGTCAGGACCAATCGAAGTAGTACAAGCTTTCCCACACGGTGCCGTGACAGTAAAACCAGTGAATGGAGGGACAGAATTCAAAGTTAACGGGCAGCGATTAAAGCACTATACAGGAGATTCTGTCCCAAAAGAACATGAAGTATTCACATTGGGGGATGCCCACCCCACTATGACATAATTTTATCTTTCCACATCTTTATTGCTTTATCTAATTAGGAGTATATTTTTAGGACTAGATTTTATCTTTTTGCTTTTCTTTACCATTTATTCTCGTCTCACAACTAATTATACAGATCCAGACCCTTAAAAATCAAGCTGACGTGCACAGCAGAGGGCAGCTTTACTAAGCCTACTGCCACAACCCGTAGTTGACGGTAGAGCAGATAACCCCTCCAAATCCTCTACACCATCTAATTAAGCCTAAGTCTCATTCCCTTTTTCTCATTTATATTTTTCAGTTATTTTATTTTTATCTTTGAATTTCTGTTTTTATTTTTTGCATTGAGGGCAATGCCCATCTCGAGTTTGGGGGATACCTTTAACATTTTTCTTTAGGCATACTTAGTAGCATATAGGTTGCATTGTACTTGCCTTAGTATTAACCGGAATAGAAAAAATTGTTATGACTTGTGCCTATGATAGATAGTCGATTAATTATTTTCGTACCATTAAATAAATTGAACTTAACTCCGGGTAAAACATGAAAAATAACTTAGAATTTTTTTTAATTGCCAAAACTGTCAAACACTATTGTTACTTGCTGAATTTGTTAAAAAGATCTAATGAACACTGCCTGCTTTGTCTTTAGAATTTTTTGCAAAGTTCTAACAATGGTTGCAGGTAGCCACCGAGGCAGGAAACTGAAACAAAAGAAAAAAGAAAAGCACTGCCAAAGACAGTCAAAAGAAAAATTGTTGTTTTACCCTAGAGGTGCCCGAAATAGGCTCTAGGAAGAATCATGTGCGATGACACTCTGCTGCTATGAAAGTCCATGAATCTAAAAAAATTACAGTGACGGACAAATTAGCATGAGTGAATGAAAGTCTTCACGAGATGACTCTACTCCATGGGTTCGGGGTTTTGTAGTTTGCTCCTATCTTAATTTCAGACCTGGAGGAGTAGTTGTGATGAGTTGAAGCCCTCATTGCCATGATTAAATAATTGTGCTTAATTGTGCTGCCTCTGTAGCAACCTTATATATCATAACAGCATCTTTGTTTATTTAGTTATTCTGCAAATTCAACCTGTACGCAGTTCTGCACACACTGCACTGGCATTATAGATTAATTTTGAGTTATTTCTTACTATTTCCCCTTTACTAATCTAATATAGGTGACATGGCCTTGAGGTGCGGAATCAATTTGAATACGGGTTTTTCTTTCTGGTTAATATAAGGGCAAGTATGTATAGGTTGCCTTGCTTGAAGACAAGCAATAGTTCGAGTTTCGGGGTGTGTAAAGTGTCCATAAGTTTTATATTTCATGCATATTTCATCTCATATTATTGTTGTTTTTTAGTACATTTTAGGCATAATTAGATTCATGCATTGCATTTTACAGTATTCTTTACTTTGCCATGCTTTGTATTGATTATCTTTTAATTGGTGAAGAAAAGATATTATTTTAGCTTAGTTTTAGATTCAAGTACTAGAGGCTGACAGAGGGAAAGAGGAGCTGAAGACATGATGTTGAGGCAGCAAACTTAAGAGTTGTACTGATGCAGTTCCAGACAGAGACAACAACTGCCGAGTAGTTGTTGCCGCCCTACCTGTCGTCCGAGACAACAAACTATGGAATTGGAGAACTGGAGTCCGATCTATAGAGAAAAAAATCCTGATTCTATCGATGATGTCCACTCAATTTTATGACGACTGTAGCAGCAAGCAGAGCCATTGAAAGAGGAAGCACGAGATTACTTACAGAGCAAGGCAACGTGATAAAGTCCACATTCAACTCAAAGAAGTCAGCATTTAGAGTTGCAATTAATGCAAAAAGCTACTTTGAAGACTTCTACTCCAAGAAGGACTTGACCTAGCTAATGTCTATACATACTCATTGTAATTGTACTTCAAAACAACTTAGGTTTTCCTCAGGCATAGTTTAGGTTTTCTTGTCGCCATTATGTTCTAAATTCTCCTTGGGTTTGGGTTATGCTGTAATTAGTGTGAGAACGGTTGCTTAGGATTTTAAATTTGTTTTTGCAATAAAACTTCAAGCTTTGCTTATTTCATGTTCTTCATAGTTTTCAATTAAGGCGAAAGATTAGTTGATTACTATCCATTTGTTCGGTATCGAGAAAGTCGAACTCACGAAATGAGTAAGTACGATTTCATCTATAGACGGTGCGATCAATCCGGCCTAGACATAGGTTAGGTTTTAAGGCGGCTAAAAGAGGATGAGTTAACATTGTTGTCTTTGCACGATTCACGTCGTGACTGGTACTATCTGTTGTGGGCATTAACAGAATTCTGACTTAGACATAAGCGGGATCACTTCCGAAGTGTTCTGTCGAGCCTTGTAGTTCTTCTGAGTTTGCCGCCGAGACACAAGTCCATTCTCCTGCCAAGGCAACGAGAGGGTCTCAGTAGCTTACCTGCCATCCCCCGCCGAGGCAGCAGAGTCTGGCAGCACAAAGCAACTTGTCCTATTCAATGCAGTTTCACACTAAGCAGCAGCATAACCCTGCCCATTCTATCAATCTGATTTCTTCTCTTCCATTTACTTGTGTTTTTATTTTATTTTTCTTCTCAAACAAATCAACTTATTTGTGCATTTACTTTTCTTTGTGCAGGAACTACGAATCGAATCAAGTTGTCTAATCCCTATAGGAGACAATATCTTTTATACTATAACTTGACAGGAGTGTGCACTTGCGCTCATATTTAGAGAACGCCTAAACGCTCTACAGTAATGCCTTGAGTTTAGGGTCCTCAAAAGTTGTTTCTAGGGAAGCTCAAGTCTAGATGGTCGGGCCCCTTTGAAGTTGTAAAGTCATATGCTCATGGAGCAGTGGACATCAAGGATTTGAAGATGGGAACAATTTTCAAGGTGAATGAACAAAGATTGAAACACTATTTTGAAGGCACTCAAAAGAATTCCAATTGTTCTCCTAGCAGAGGTCTTGTGATCATCACCATCATTGTTTGATTTGTTTATATAGTAGGTTAGACGTTTTTATTTTTTTAGCATTTTTCCTTTGTTTTTCTTCTTTTATTTTTATTTTTCTTTTACTACGTTGAAAGGTTTTTGTTGAGTGGATGCATGATTTTTGTTTCCAGGCACAATGTCAAGGCAAAAGAATGGCATGAGGCAATTAAAAAATATGGAGAAAAGAATTTACCCTAGCCGCCCAAGGATTTGTTAGTGCTTGACCCAAGAAAGAGTGAAAATTTTTGCTAGGTGTTGAAATTTACCCTAGTTGCCCATGGTGAAAATTGAAATTCAAAATTTCAACCTAATCACCTTATCACCTCACCCTTTCATGCATCGTCCTATCACTTTAGCCCTTATCACATCATGGTTTATTTTCCTCAAACATGCTAAAACCCTATCATTATCCCTACTTAATCGGCCAAATTAAAACACCATTTAAAACACTCAACCATTTTGCCCTTTCATCTACTTAAACCCTAACTGATTCTTAGCTAAAGACTTTTCACTCTTCCTTATATTTTCTTTATCGAGCAAAAAGGCAAGATTTACTTCTTCTTCTTCACAAAAACTCTTTGAGTTCTTAAAAGATTTCAATGGCATCTTCTTCAACACCCATGAAGGTCTTCTTTAATGAAGAAATTCAGAAGAAACACGAGGAAAATTTTGCCTCAAGGACGTTTTGCTACGAGAAAAACTTTAAGTTCAAGAACAAACCCAACTTGAGTTATTCACCGGAGTTCACGGAGGTGATGAAGCAACACAAGTGGGAGTTGTTCTATCAACAAACAGGGGAAGTCTACTCCAACATTGTCTGAGAAGTTTATGCCCATCTTACAATCAAAGCTCGCCTTTCTTGATGATATGAGGTACGTGTGTAAGATTTGATGAGTGGTATATTAACGCTATGTTTAAGTTAGATGGTGCAGGGGAAGAGCACCTTGAGTTTGTTGACTCAATGGGCGCTGCCAAGAGACAAAGCTCTTAAAAGATTTATACGAGCCTGGCACTAAGTGGAATGAGTCATCGAAGGGCCACCGGACAGTTAAGTCGTTGGCATTGAAGCAACAGCCAAGGGGGTGGAATCACTTCTTGAAGGCAAACCTGATGCTGACCACCTATAATGAAATTGTCTCGGAAGAAAGACTGGCATTGTTGCACTCCATTATTATGGGCCGCAAGATCAACATCGGTCGCATCATCATCGAGAAAACCTATAAGTGCGCCGGTAAGATAGTGGAAGTTTGTTTTTCCATTTATTGATTTCTAACATTTCATGCAGCATAGTGTGCAAAGATTGATTCATACAAGTTCCAAGAGAGTAAGGGAACAACTATCACTCCTGCTCTATGGAGGCAACTCACTGCCACAGAGCCCAAGGACAAGGGCAAAGGAAAGGTTGTCGAGCTGGTGTCCAAGGCCAAGGAGCCCAAGGCAGAACCTGTGACTCTTATGCCACCTAGTTCATTGGCAATGTTTTCATAGATCTACCAATGACAGGAGATCATTCTCCAAAAACCAGAGAAACCAGAGGAGCACAACACCAAGCTCTGGCATTATGCTCATGCCAGGGGACAGAGCCATCAAGAAAACTCTTGAAGGAATGTTCCCAAGTGTTTTCCAAGTCTTCCCTAAGTTCCACACTGATCTCTTTGCCAATGATGATATACCAGCCAGTCCTCGCTCAGTCCATACTCCAACGCAATCCGATGCCACCGTCCCAGAGTCCCTCATCCAAGTTGAGTCTGTCGGAACAGCCACGCCAGCTGAATTAGAAGAAGAAGGAATCCAAGCCAAACCTGCCGCAACGCCTATTGCACATGCCTCATCTATTTCCACTGATGCTCATACTGCCTCGAAGATAATGCATATTGTCAAGGAACTCCTCCATGACATTGGAGCTTTCACTGTCGCCTCAAAGCCCAGCACGAAGGGAAAGAAATGCATGGCTCCTGATCGTGGGAGCTTTGTCAAGAGAAAGACTTGTGTCACACGCAAAGAAACCTCTGAATGTGAGTTCTTTTCCCCTTAAACTCCTTACATTCCATTTTTTAATTATTTTTTCATGCATTTCATTTTAGTTCTTTTGTTGATATATGTCTACATGCATTGAGGACAATGCACACGTTTTGTTTAGGGGTGTGTGTTGCCTCACATATGTTGACATGACATGCATTCATTTTTACATTTTTGTTCACATTTTGTTGCCATGCATATTAGATTTAACCATGCATACCAAACCACTATATATATATATATGTATATATATATATTTGCCTCTATTAAGTTTTGAAAGATTGTTAACACTTTGCTAGTATAGCTTAATTTGTTCTAGAATATTCTGACCGATGATGAGTTTCAAATCTTTAGTTTGAATATGCTAGCAGAATAGTAATGCTAGGTCTGCTTGGCAATTGATCTCTAGTTTAAGAAACTGAACTTTCATTTAACACATAGTATGCATCTAGTTCCTAAGCAAACTTAGAACTCTTGAAACTAAGCTCGGAATAAAAAAACTGATATCGGGGTAAGAAGAAAGAATAAGGCAACAATGTTTTGTCAAGGCAAGAAAAAATGTAGAACTCTCACCTGCCTTGGAGATAATAAGTAACTTAGGGCTTTGTGGTTTGCTCCCTCTTAGTTCTCAAGTCAAAAACTTTAGGGTTTGAGTTGAAGAGTAAAGCCTAGTAATGTCTAGACTAATGTGGGAATATGTGGTATGCTCTCTCTTATTTCTCACCCCAAACAATATTACGAAGCAAGCTTAAAATTTTGCCAGCAGAAACCCTTGGCAAGAATAAAAGAAAAATAACAATTTTGATTTTGGGTAGTAAATTTGACTAAGGGAGTAAACGGATACTTGATGCATATTTCCTACACTTCATGCACTCTTCATAACCTTATACTAGGGTTATATTGATGCACTTGAATTTGCTTATCTGCTTGGCATTACTGCACTAAGATATATGAGGACATAACTAGGGCCAAATTTTACTTGCCATCACTTGTTGGCATTCCGACCAAATTTTAACGAGGTACTATTTGTATATTTTTGTTTTAATTTCACTTGCATTACTTGAGGACAATCAATGAGCTAGGTTTGGGGGAGTGTTAACTCCTAGAAAGTACTTGTTTTTGTGCATATTTTACAATGCTTTTGCTTATCTTTAGGTATAGATGATTGCATTTAGTTGTTAAAATCATGCATTTGCATAAGGAGTTAAGGAGTTGTTTCTTTGCAAATGTGAAGGGTTGCTTTGTTGGCATTGATGCATGTTAGGCAGAGCAGGACAGGCTTGGCAGAGCAGTGCAGGAGCAGGAAATGCAGAAGAGAATGTCGAGTTGCAGGTTGTAAAGTTAGACCAGAGATTACCAAGCTTGGCTGGCATAAAAGTGAAGTCTGATGTCGGGTCAAAGTAGCTGTTGAACCTAGTACACGTCAGTCCTAATATTCAAAATAAAGATAAGATGATAATGCGCTTTATCCTAAGTGCAGAATCAAAATTCAAATCCAAACCCTATCTTGGGTATCCACGCATGGTTATTTAAAGGAAGAGAAGGGATTGATCAATGAGAGCTTGAAAAGAGAAGGTTGTACTGTGGTGGAAGATGAAGACTGTGTGGTTCGACCAACTAAGACCGAGAGCTTAGAGTCATTGAAGGGTTGCATCGACGGACCTCCTTCTTGCCCATTCTCTTAGTTTTATTTATTTTTATTTAAATGGTTATGTTAAGATACGATGATATTTTGTGGATGGAACCCTCATCCATGAACTAAGCTTTTACAGTTGGTTGGGGATGTTTGCGTTTAATGCTTTGTTCATGTTTGTATTTTAATAATCTAAATGCTTTGGTGGATGAATGGCTAAGAAATAAAAAATAGAATATAATGATTTATAGTGGTTCGACTACCCAACCGAGTCTACTTCCACTACCTTAGCTATCCACACTAAGGATTTTTTTCAAATCCACTAGATTTGTTTTCCTTTTTCCCGGGTTCAATGAGATAACCCTTACAACCAAGACTTATACCCTAAAGTCTTGAAACTCTCTCTTACAAGAGGAAACAAATTTAGAAAACTAAAGAAAACCTCACAAGGCAAATAAGTTTGCACAATTAAGCTCTCACCCAAAATCCTAAACACTTGAGCAAATGTGAAAATTTGGCTCACTGGTGTTTTCTACAAGAAATATGACAATTTAAGCATAAAACTAGATTTCTCAATACATGAATGTTGGTAGTTGGTTTCTTGTTGTTGCATGGCTGCTTGGAGGCCCATTTTAAGTTCTCTAATGTTAGGGTTGGTTTGAAGCTATTGGGGACTTTAATTCTAATCATAGATGGACAAACAACCTTGTTTATTACTCAAAATAGCTTAAGGCTTCAACATTATGGCTAAACAACCTTGTTTATTACACAAAATTAGAGAAGAAGCATGCTGATGAAAAGATTCTTGGCTTCAACATCATGGCTAAACAACCTTGTTTATTACTCAAAAATAACTTAAGGCTTTATTTATTTAATTTTTATAAGTACAAGCCTAGATTTGAATCATTGCATGCCTGAACTACAATCATTCATGTTTAATATCCAATTGTTGAATTAATAATTCTGGGATTTATCAACAAAAAAACAATTACGAATCGTGGGGGAAAAACTTGTGAGATAGGGGAAGGTGAAAAGGGGGGTTTTTGGGTGAAGAGGGACTTGAATTCTTTTTCTAAAATGGGTGAAAACAGAATTTTAAAAGTTTAGGGGCTAAGTTTAAACTTATTTTTTTATTAATGTTTCACGTTATTAAACTAACTATAGTTAACGGCTCAATAACCAAAATAGAACGAAACAATAAAGTAAGTGACCAAAATCAAACTTTTCAAAATCAGAGACCAAAACATAATAAACTGAAAACAATTTTTTTATGTATGAGTTTTTTAGACAATCTTCAAGTTTCTATTTATGTTTAAGGATTATTTTGTAGAAAAAAAAAACTTTAATACATAGGCCGTGTAAACTTTAATTTACACGTGCCTTTTAGTTTTAAGAGTTAGAATTTTAGTTTTGAGTTTAAAGGTTTAGATTGTAGTGTATAGAATATAAAGTATTGGGTTTAGTTTTTAGGATTCAGGTTAGAAATTTATGATTTGAGTTTTATAATATAAATATGCAAGTTGTTCCTTATGAAATCCAGGTTTTTATTTAATAAAAATAACAAAGTTGAAATCATTCTAACATTTTCCTCCGTAACTTTCACCCATAATCCTTGATACTAATTCACAAATGAAAATGAAATAGTAAGATAATCCTAACTGCTTTCATTTCCTTCAGAAATTCACAAGAAATCCCAACAATCTTGTGCAATAAAAAAAGGAGTCTTTCCAATGCCCTCCCATGTATGTAAAATGAAAAGAGTGATTGGGGGCTTTCTATGTTAATTTACCTCTATTTACCACCTATGTTGAGGCTTCCCCTACAAGGACTCTGCAAACTGGGGAGCCTCCAAGTCCAGCTCTTGTCTCATCACACAATTCATCAACCACTCGCTGCTGAAAGCTCGTATTCCTCTCTTTAGAGCTGATAATGCTTCCTCCGTGTCTTCTTCCCACGCGATGAAGATTGTTTTCCATACTTCATTTACTTCCTTCAGTCCACGAACAATCTTACACCAACAGCATGACACGTAACAAACAGCGGATAAGGTTGATCAGGAGGAATAAAGAGAATTTACACACATCCGGCTGAACTTTTAAGCACACACAACTATAAATGATCAATTATCTAAACAACCAAAGAAGCAAGGTTAATACTAGCTCATGCAAAATTTATCGATAATTGCCTGTATATAACTCAAGCTGTCATTGGCAGATTACTTTGATAATGTAAATCATTGATTTAATTATGCTAGATTAACAAGTAAATCACCATTGAGCTCGTGTCGAGAGCTTACATTTCCACCCGCTGAATTGATGATGGCAGATAGAGTCGTGACAGGGGGTTGAACATGAGCTGCTATGCAGAAGTCATATCCTTTAAGCAGAGCTCCAGGCCTTGCTTTTGCCCGAAAAACTGAATCTTTTAGCTCAGTTCTGTACTTCAACATGTAATCTTCATCGTGCAATATATAAGGCAATTCATCTGTAGGGTAAGAGGGAAAGTTGAAACTTTCGGTAGCAGTTTACTAATGATAAGCAGTCAAAATCTATACATTCTTTTCAACTCACCCACAAATTTTCCTTGCCTAAAGCTTTCTTTTAACCAACTCGATGAAACTATCCAAGCCCTGCATCAAATCAAACCTCCATGGAGTGAATCTAAAACACATCGAATGCATTTGTGCAAACAAAAGTATTTATATTTAAACATCCATTGATTCAAAGAAAGGAGTACTGAATGAAACAAGCTGAGAAACAAACGAAATTAATATTAATAAAATATGAAAATTACCATCTTAGTTGAACAACATTGTTTTTATGCTATCAGTACTATGTTGACATTGATATAGCCGATAGAACATTGTTAACGCAAATACCACATTGGAAACTATACTATAGGAGCCATAAAGGACATTAACCCATTTAACAAAAATACAAAACATAATCTAGCAAACAAAATGTAAAGAAAAAGAATCTTAAAGTCATTTCACATTCAAGCCCGTCACATACAGATTTCATGATTTTTTCATTCTTGTATGGAGAGAGTTGTAAAAAGTAGAAAATATACAAATTGGTACGTTCAATGATATTAACTGGTTCAAAACCATGGATGTATCGCATGACATTCAAATTATCCATGAAAGCAAAGCCAAAGTAGTTTAACATCTTATATCAATTGAGACTTACCCCGAACAGAGAGCAGTACAAAAATTCAATGTTTTTCTTACTTTTCCAGTGACAATATGCGTGCTCATGCTTCCATCACAGGTAGGAGAGCCACCAAGGTTTTCAATTACCTATATCAAAAAAGTAAGTTGCTTAAAACATTTTGTCAAATAAAGCCCGGGTAAATGAAACCGAAGCAAAATCCCAACATCATTAAACTGAACCAAGTAAAATAAGAACAAAGCCTATCACCAAGTAAATAAAGTTCTATTTCAACTTGGAGAAAAAGCATAGCCAATGTAATGTAAAAGAAAAAGAGAGGTGATCAACCAGAACCTGCAGCCTGGAAACATAAACTATTATGCATTTTCCCATGGAAAGTAATTAAGATCTGCATAAAGTTCTCTTAAAACTTTAGAAAAGCTTTAAGCAAAACAAGATTTTCATCATTTAGCAATAGACTAGATAACCACTCAGGGAGCCACGCAGAATTTCCTACTGTAATCCAGAGTTAGGTATGCAATTGATCCATTTAGATATTAGGATCTATTAAAGCTGGTGGTACCCCCAAGAAAGAATAATTGGCGAGCTTCCCTTGAAGCTTTAACCAGGCTTTTGGTTTTGAAAAACTATTTATAATGCAAGGACACTTTCTTAATCGGGAGAACCGGAGAAGCGCAAGATTGTTTTAGGAAGAGTTTTCCTTTCTTCAGCAGCTGGTTCGTTGACTTCATTTAAGCAAACTTCTTTAACTTAATATAGGAAACATGCTCGGAGGCTAATTTATATTAATGTTGTTTTATTGAGGAAACGCTAGTTGATGGCAGATAAAATCGTGTGAAAGGATTTAAAAAAGGTTAAATAAGACTTCAGCTTGGGCAATACGACAAAATTATGGCCAGCCGAGTATGAAAGGACTCAGTTTGTAGTTACATGTATATATTATTCATATCGCACGAAAAAATGAAGTGAACATACCTTTATAAGATTTTCTTTCTTTGTATCATTGGCAATATTCATCAACATAATTCTAAAGCATTCCCTATGCGGCTGAGATTCTTTGGTTGTCGGTGCTTCTGAAGTCATACAACGTGGTCTACCTTGTTGAGCCTTATTTACTGTGCAATTATTAACCAAAGAAACCCCAGGAGTAACTGCCATTGATGATTTATCCGTTGAATGGAAGGAGCATCCATCAAGCTGGGAACCATCAATATCTGGGATTATATGCCAGTCAGAAGCTAACTGACAGCCATTTTGATGACTGTCAATTTGATGAGTTCCCTTCAATTTTTTTGTCTTCAAAGATGACAATGAGGCTTCCCAAACCTTCCTCTTTGTTCCCTGTGAAGCACAAGAACACTGTTTGGCAGCAATATTGGCTCCCTTCTCACCTACAGATCTATCAGCAGCTGGTGATTGAGACTTCTGGCAAGAGTTTAACGGAAAACAGAAGCTCACATTCTCTCCTGCAACTGACATATCCTTATTAAGATGACAAACCATAAGGGTTGAACCACCAGGAAAGCATAGTGCTTTGCGTATAAAAGCCCTAATAGGAAGCCGACCAGCTCTACCGTTTTTGTCCACTTCTGCTATTGAAGTAAAGCCCTGGAATTTTCAAGTATCACAGAAGTCGAGCGTCAAAAAGACAATAGCCTTTTTAGGTATAAATGACTAATTATTTTTGTTTCTATGTAAGACATAATTATACATCTACAAAAATATTTATATCTATACTATTTTAAAAAAAGGATGACTAAGTTGGCATCACGAGTTAACTAAACATCACTTTACTTAAAAATCATACAAAATTATACTTACGGTTATATAAGTTTAAGGATATATAAGTATTTTTAAAATTAAAAACTACCTAAAAGTTAAATTTTATTTTTAAACAAAATTTTGTTTAGTTTTTTCTTACCAACCATTCACATAATGAGTGTGTCAGCATCTGGCATATATTAAATAAATTAATTAACATGATTTACAGGATCAACCTTGTTTCTTTAAACGTGTAAACTGGTCAAAAATAAGATTACTTCTTTTGCTAGATATATTCTCATTTACACTAAGAATAGACTAAAGAAAAGGTCAGCCAGTTATGGTATGTTCCATCCATTACCTGTTTAAGCCAAAAACCTTCAGATTCCTTGTCACCCCAACAAAATATGGTCCGAATACCAACACTCTGAAGCCTCTTCTTCAATTCCATATACAAAAATTTACCAAAACCCTGAAAGTATTGAAATATGACAGTTACCTTAGAACATGAGATATCTAAACTAGCATCCAACAATAAGACAGCCTTAATGTATATGAGCAGAGCTCCATAAATTATGAATTTCCTGCAGATTTTAATCAGATCCCTCTCAGAATATTCACTCATACAAAACAATATTTGCATTTTTAATCCCAATTAGCTTTTCATATTATCTAAATTAATTTTGAATTTTCAGTGAATAGAAAAGATTACTGAAGCACATGAAGAGGCAAAGGGATGGACCGAAGGGAGTGCTGGAGGGGGTAGTCGAACCCCCTAAAAATTTTAAATTCCCCTATAGTTTAGATATTTCCTTTGTATTTTCTATTGACAATCTAATTTCGCACCGCCTAAAATTTTTGTAACTTTGCACCCCCTACATTTCTAATATAGCTTACTAATAGTTCGCACCCCTTACATAAAAGCATGTGTCATCATAAATTGACTAACAGCAATCCATAGTGTTGTGAGATACTGTACAAGTCCAGTCCTAAAACAATCCTGAACTAATGGTACTTTAAACAACAACCAGCAACAAACCAGCGAGTGGAAAACATATAGAAAGAGAACAAACCTTATGCTGGTAGATTGAATTAACAGCGGCAAGAGGGATCTCAGCAAATTGTGTGTCAGCAGGGATGATTTGATAAGTAATTGCAGCTATAACCTGCAGAAGTATCAAGTGAAAGATACTAAGGAATAATACAAAAGGATTAGCACATTTCCTTTCTAAATTTTCATAGGTGACTGAAATAAATAAATAAATAAATAAATAAATAAATAAATGCAACTAGCAATAAATTTAGATAAAAAAAATGCTTAACTTCTTCATAGTATATTACTCATATAAGTAGAATTGAGAAGAAAATTACATGGCCCAAAGAAGAGGTGAAGATAGAAAATTAAACCACCCATCAACTTCTCTAGGAAAACATACCTTACAGATTTCTTAAGTTTAGAACATGATAAAAAGTAAAAGGAGAAGTTATTGAATAATATTACTGCCTTACTGGTATGAAATTGCTAGGTGATGAAGAACAGCTGTTGCAAGGTAAGCTTTTATAATGGTAATAAAGGGAGAGAAACAAACAATGAAGTCTACCTGCTCAAAGTCAAAGCCTTCACTGGACTTATACTTTAGAATCAATGTACAATATTTTCTGCAGTGACAAAAAATATACAATTAAAAGCTTCTTTAAACCTGTAATTTATTGCCAGAATGATGCTTTTTGACAATAGTTATTCCAATATCTAAAGGAAACTGATTATAGTTATCGGATAAACTAAAAACCTTTAGCACTACGTAAAAGTAGTTTAAAAGGAAAAGAAAAAAAATCTGATACCCATTTGACAAGCATCTCTCAAGAAACTTAGACTGCTTTCCAGTATTTGCAGCACAATTCATTGACGGTAACTCCCCATTGTATAATTTCAGCACCTCCTGCAGAATCAAATTCAATCAAGACCATGACAAGTTAATGAACTGCACAATAAAAGGTATGCCACGAAATATCTAATAACCAAGAGGAGCACACTGGATACTCTATTAAAAACAAAGGTCAATCTCTTATTACAAGAATCTTCAGTTCAGATAGTATTAAAGAATCATTCTTCAAATAAGACTCGCATGAGCACGCACACAACAGAAAGAGAGATAAAATAAATGCCTATACCTGAAGATAAGATTTTGTAGCACTATCGACATCTTTAGGATTAACAAGGATTAACTCGTACTCATTTTTTACAGCAGAACATCTATCTTCGTCACCTAAATAAACCCCAGAAGTGAAAACACGGGATAAGAAATCAATATAATTTCATAAAATACAAGAAAAATCGCAATGTAACAAGTATCAATAGAATTTAAGAGAAGACATAGAAACTAAACTCAGTAAAATGGTAATCTTACCTTTTTGTTCAGATTCCAAGGGGGAAAGGTGATTAACAGACCTTGCATCCATCTCTTTCCTAACTGCAACAAAAGTAAACTAAACAATAAACTTACAATCTCAAATGTAGAAATGACTAAATAAGTAAATAGAAAGAAACTGATTGCAAGAAAATTAAACATTTAAACATTCTGAGACTTTTTTATTTCATTTCATAAGTTAATGTAGCATTTAAGTGTTTTTTTTTCTTTTTCAATTAATTTTACTCTGTTTTTACCATTCTATAACATAATACAAGCAGCAAAAACGATAACTAAATGAAGTCTGTTTTTTTTTTAATTTTATTTATTGCATTTTCTCTATTTCATTTCCTCCAGCAACCAGACAAGCAGGCCATACAAACCAGGACATGCGATTTTAGTTTTTATTATATCTGACGATTTTTTACAAGTACAAACTCTAGGTATTTTAAACGCAGAAAAAAGAGAGAGATAAATTAAATCCATTAAATTAAGGGAAAAATCATAAGAAAAACCTGATATTTTGATTCTTGTGCTTTTTGAGATGGAGATTTGGAGGCAGTTAGGATCAGAGTTGCAACTATACTTGCTCGCTTCTATCAAAACCTCGCAATTTCCTGTAAAATGAAAAACTTGTTGAGAAAATAAGGATTTAGAAAGTTTAAAATTGAATAGAATGATTTTTTACCGATTTGGACTGGAGGAGGAGACGAAGAACTTTTTATTAGCGTCATTTTTCTTTTTTAATTGAAGTTTCAGTTCTCAAGGGTGCAGAGGAAGATAAATAAAGGGCTACAATGGTGTTTTGGGTATTTTCATCGAATTTTGTGCAGCTCCTTATTCTTGGCGCCAAATATTTGCAACGCGTTTTTCAATCGATTATTTAATTTTTAGTTCAAGGGGTTATTTTGGCATTTGAACTCACCCCAAATAATTAATTTAGTCATTCCACAAAAAATTATACTTGATTAAATTCTCGAATCCGTAAATTGCATCAATTTATTTCTTTTATAAATATCGATAGTTAGTGTATTCACATGACAAATCTAAAACTCTAACATTAACACTCAAAATCCTAAACTCTAAATTCTAGAACTTACAACCAAAACCCCTAAACTCTAACTTAAATTTCTAAACCCTAAAACTAAAAAGTTTGTGTAAACTAAAGTTTACATAAGCTTGTGTATCAAAGTACTTTCCTTTTTTATATTTTTAAAACTTTATATTTTCAATAATCCTTTAATTTTTTTAATTAAATTTTTAAGTATTCAAACTTCCTATAAAAGTAAATCAAGCCATCAAACTTCCTAAAAATCAATGTTATCCTTAACCATGTGAACATTCACCATTGACTGTAACATCAGCATAATGAATCATCACATCAGCATAGTAATGATCAACATCATTTAAAGGGCTAAATGGATGCAATATGTGAGTTTGATGGTCCAATTAGGTGCATTTTTCATAAGTTCGAAAGCTAAAATAGCTTTTAAGACTTAGTTAATTTATTTTGAAAACAAACATATAACATAACATAAAAGTTATTCAATTTAACTTGGCTTTCTTTCAACGTTGTTGGTCGATCATAAAGAATGATATCTTCAACAACGATATGTCTAGTTAAAATATTATGAGTTTCTGTTGAGCTTGTATTTTGTTAGTGTTAATTCCAAAAAAGATAAAAACAAATTGCACGAAAGATTTGTGGCATATAGTGGTTTGCAATGTACTTTATAAAATCATTGCAAAGGTGTTTGCAAATAAGCTAAAGTTAGTTCTTCCTTGTATCATTTTGGATAAGCAATCGACTTTTGCAATCGGTTTCTTACTTCTAGACAATGTGTTGATGGCATTCAAAATTATTCATCACATGAAGAATAAGAGCCGAAAAAAGGCGTGAGAAATTTTATTGAAGACGGTATAAATAAGACATGTGATAGAGTAGATTGGAGACTTTGAGAATGTATTATGTTACAAATGAGATTTTATGCAAAGTGGGTGCATTTGATTATGTTTTGTGTTCGGAATGTGAAGTATTCAGTTTTATGCAATGGTGTGGATGTCGATTTGATCTCTCCTCATAAAGGTTTGTGCTAAAGGGATCCTCTTGTCCTCTTATCTTTTTGTTTTGTGTACTAAAGGACTCAACTTCTTACTTGGACAAATTGAAGCTAGAAGCAAAAGTAGTACTAGAAAGGCACTAGAGGGTGTGTTATATTATAATGACAAGTATCATGATTGTACAATAAAAAGAGACACCAAAATTTATGTGTAAAACCTTTTTGATAAAAAATTCATAGGCAGAAAAGGAAAATGTATAGTGAAATGATGAAAGAATATAAAGTGATGAGTTTGTAAGGCTAAACATATTTGTGAATCTCTTAATTCGCTCTCTCAAAACCTTAAATCATATTACATATTTATAGGGTAAATAACTTAATTAGGAAGAAAACTTGTTTAGCAAGAAATATACTCAAATCAGGTTTCATACTTTAAACAAAGTCTAAATTAATTCAGGTCACAAATTCTAACAATCTTCACCTTGACACGAATTCTATAAGTTCAAAGAGTCTAATACAAAATTTCAAACATAATAAGAAACAAATTCTCCACCTTGACAAACAATTTCTCCACATCTTCCACAAAACACCTTGGGGTACTCTTCAATAATGGATGTTAACCAAGTCTGATCAGCCGTGTTCAAGCTTCAATGTAGAAAGTGACTCGATTTTCATATCATCATAAGTGCCAAGTTTACTATCAATTATATCATCACGAGTAATACCACGTACAACATGATACCAATCATCAATGAAAAAATTTATCTTTAGCTACATATAATATGTTACCCTCAATAAATCTTTATGGAGATATAGTTTCTTTTCTATGCCTATTCTAGCAGTAGAACACTATGAATAAATGATTTTATCTTTAACGTTATTAATCCTTGTAGAAAATTAAACTTTCATCTCAAATCTGCTATGCTCACAAAATTGAGTTTTACCCTTTTGAATATAGAGTACCTATTGAAACAAGATTTCTTCTACAATTTGGAATCTGCATCACATTATCAAGTGTTTGAACAATTCAATTGAGCATCTTAATATTGATTGTACCAATATCTATAAACTTAGAAGTTAAATTATACGTCCAAACCAATCTAGATTGAGACTCATATGGAAACTACTAGCAGATTCACGAATCTACTCCTCAAGTGCTATAGAGTCGTCAATCGTAAGCAACTAAAAGTTCATCGTTGTAATCTTAAATATCATCAGCTTTCTTGGATTTCTCTAGTTGCGTTGCTTTATAAACTACATAATCCCTTTGGTTTTTATTCTGCAACTTCTAGCACTCAAATTTAATGTCTTGGTTTCACTGTCATAGTCTCTTTTTTTAAGGCCTCCCACAAAAAACAAGACCATCTCCTTGAGAGTCAAATCCAACCAAAAGATGTTTCATTCATCTCATCATACAAGTACATGAAATTATATATATTATTAAGAGTGAAAGTATCATGGCTATACAAGGTAATATGTCTAAAGTTTGAATAAGAAGAGATCAACGAACAAAACATAAGTAACCCTAAATCCTTTTGATCAAACTTAACCAATATGGTCTCTAAATCTGAGACAATTTATTTAAAAACGATTAAGTGATCCTATAACGACATACATTTTTGCAAACGATGAGAATAAAATCATTGCTTTAAATGCTACTTGCTAGTTAAAGTATTCTACCTGCACAATTCCTCTAACTTTAACTATAACACAACAATAATCTTCTCTTTCAATACATCTTGTAAAATTTGATATGATAGATGTATATTAAATTGAAATATAACATTTTGATCCATGCATTGTTTTTCCTTGAGAGTCCACGAAGATAACATCAAACTTTAGTATAGCAGAATTCAACCAAGTTACCACCAACCTTTTTCAATTAGGTATAATTGGATCATCTAAAAAAACTCAGATATTCTAGTAAAAACTTTATTTTTATAAAATTTATTAAAATAATGAATTTTAGCCAACGAAATCGATAAACGAGTTTGAGAAATGGTTACGTATGTGGAAGGATTATAACCCCACAGCGCCCAAAAATTATTATGGATGATGAATGGATTTAAGACGTGATTAGGATTTTAGTTGAATTAGAATATTGTGTGGTTTTCTAAAAATATTTTATAAAAGTCAACATGAGATTTTATTTAAATGTTAATTTGATAAGTATAGTTTCAATTAAGCTAATAATTTTAACTTTTAATTAAACATTTTAGTGACCATTTTACATGATGAAAGGGATCAAATCGTAAAAGGAGCGAAATGTGAATCTTTTATGAGGAAATTATACCTTAAACTTTAGGGTAAACTATACCAGATACCACTAACTCGAAAATGCAACCAAACTTTAAAAATATTCAAATCTAACACTGAACTTTATTTTTTGACTCGTTTATGCCATTTCGTTGTTAACACTTTTAACAGAACCGTTAACTCAAAAAGACATCGTATCAATACACTTCCCTCGTGTATCGATACACCCTCCTAAAATTGCACAGGTGTATCAATACACCTAATGCCCGTATCAATACACATGTACCATTTTAGCTTAAGGGTATCGATACACTTGCCCGAGTATCGATATCCATACTAGAAATGCTCAAGAAATAGCCCCAAAAACACTTTTAACACCATCTAATCATGTCCTAATCATTCATACATACAATAATCAACATACCAACACTTAGTATCAACGAACATCCACCACATAAACAACATGCATGGCAATTCATGGAGAGTTACTAACTTATCAAGCATGCTTTTAAAACATAAACCATAGCAAAACTAAAATGCAGAATGAGGATCCAAACACCACATAATGGCCATGTACAAGTCTCAAACCATAAACCAAACTTGTTCTAGGTAATCAACCTCATCACACAACAAAGTGAAGGATTTCCCCATTGCCTTTATTATCTATAGCTAGGAAGCAAAACATACTTTCCAAGTGGAGTTCTTCTTGAATCCCTTGCTTCTTGCTCTCCCAAATTCAACTATTTGCATTGATGGACAAATAGGAGCGTAAGCACATAATGCTTAGTGAGGAATGCTCAAACCAAAAATACCATCAACGCAGCAAAACCATAAAACACCCTTTACTTGAAATCACATTTCCAAAAGTTAACATATTGTTTGAAAACTTCATTTGTAAATATCATCGCCTTAAATCATGCATCACTCAACATATAAAACCAACATTTAAAACCCAAATACAACATGTATCTCAATCTTAAACATCATCCTTGTAATTACTTCCATTTAGACCTTCTCATGTATAAACACTTCATGTAAAGTTTAAACCATTTTTCTTGGAAACCAATTCTATATCATGCTCTTTCTTTCTCGTGCTTGAAAATCATTTCGAAGAAAATCACCATTTGAAAACCACATGTACCATCTACCTATCTCATGCATTCAACCAATGCAAAACTCATGGCAAGGCCACACATGCTTGTTATACAAAAGCATTTCATAATCTCAAAATCTCATGCAATTCTCATAGCATAAAAACATTTCAAGCATTGGTACATGTGAAACACACTTCATTCTCATATATTGGCATTTTCATATTCTATTTTACACGGATATGCGGATAGCTTGACTCGAGGTCAAGTCCCACCCCAGTGGCATCTCCATCACCGAACTCTATCTCTTACAAAGCTTGGGCATTTCACCAAGTCCTACTCCGATGGAATGCACATCATCAGTTTCTCATGGCGATAACATTTGTTGCCATAAAGCTTGGGTCTTTCACCAAGTCCTATTCGATGGAATTTACAACATCGGTCTCTCATGGTTGTAGTATCCAATGCCATTAAGCTTGGGTATTTCACCAAGTCCTATTCGATGGAATGCACATCATCGACCTCTCTCTTTGGAACGAATCCGAAGATCACGTACGAATTTTTAGTTTATAGTGCACTCTACATCCTATTGGTCGTCCAATTATATCCGATAATCTTCTCATCATTTATGCCAATATATCATATTAAAATCATTAACACATCTACTGTTTTCCAAGCATGCAACACCATCAAGGCCAAAATGTTAAACCATGCCTTTAAAACACAAATTAACACCACATATTCTCAAGAATCATTAGTTTCATGCTTCCTTCACCAAACCAAGTTTGATAACCAACTCTCATGCTTAAAAACCATGCTCAAACAACAAATCAAACCATATTGCCAAACCAAGCACATCAAAACCCATTTTAATATTTTCAAAACAATAATAGCACAAACCAAGAGAGAAATCTACTTCACTTACTTCCGAACATAAACCGACGTTTCTAGCCTAGATTTAAGTTCCCAATCCTCTTTTCAAAATCATTCCAAAGTTGGAAAATGCGTTCTCACTCACCAATACTCAACACTACGCTAGCCGACGAGCGAACCAAGCGTCCGAAACCTCCATCGCTACCTCGTTTGCTTCTGGATTACTCTCCCCTGTTTTTAGCACATAAGAGCAGAGGATTAATGCATCACCATGCATTAAAATCACCAGCCACTCAAACCAACCCACTGCTCTACTTAAAACAAGCATTTCGGCTATCCGAAATAACTGAAAACATCACCAAACATTCACCAAACAAAGCCCAGCCAAGATCTATCAATTCTAACCTTTTCTAAACATCAATTAACATCAAAAAGCAACATAAACACGACCTTATACCTCCAGCAACATCAGGTCATCAAAAACACCTCAAAAACCACAAATCTAACATCTTAAACTTAGGAACCTAAACCTATTCGGGTTTTATTTGTTAAAACATCATTATCAACATCAAATATCATCAAAAATATGCTAGAAATCAACCTCAAAACAGAGCTTAACATAGGAGCACGAAAATCACCAAGATCTCATCAAGAATCTTGAATTTAACAACTATTTCATGTTTATAACATTAAAACAACTCAAAAATCATTAACAAAGGATTGATAACTTGGGAATTTCAGTAAAGAACTGATCATTAGAGGAGAAGGACGAAGCTTACCTCTAATGGCTGATTTCTCCTTAATTTGGGCAAGATTTCTTGAAAATCCAAAGTGAAAACAAAAGAATTTGATGAATTAAAGATAGGAAATCCTTAGGAAGATGAAATCTCAGCAAATGAGATGAAAATAAGAGGTTCTTTGGTGAGGGAAAAGTGTTTGGCTGATTGGAAGTTGAGAGAAAATAAAAAGAGAAAACTATCGTGAAATTAGTTGTGAAAAGTCAACCTTTGATTTTTCTTTTAATTCCTTTAATTAAATCATTATTAAAAGCTCCCAAATTAAAGAGAAATTTGAAGAAAAACATTTGGTAAAATTAGCTCCTTAAAGATTCAAAGTTTCAATCCTTTACAAAACAATCACTAGTTAACTTTTGCAAAAACTGCATTTTGGTCACTATACCAAAATGTAACATTTCCAAATCATATTTTGTAAAATTGTTTTCACCATAATCATTTATATAATAAATGAAGATTTTTAGATATTTTTCCATATTTTTAAAACATCCCAAACTAGACATTCCCTAAACCAACCTTAAGGGTTCGAACCGTTCCCGACTGGCTCGATTCAACATCTAAAACATCTAGGCCCAAATCCAGGGCGTTACAACTCTCCCCCACTTAAGAAATTTCGTCCTCGAAATTTTCAACTTGAGAAGAAAACCTGATACACAACCTCCCCAAAACAAAACACAACATAAACACAAGAGGCATAACCATTGTGAAAAACATCCTCAACCAAAACACAACGAAACCAACACACTCCCCAACCTCTTACGATCCAATAACCCTTGGACCAAACTTACCCTACGCCCAAAATTCAACCTCACCACTCACGATGAGACTTTCAGAACACATGATTACCAATCTCAACTTAGCTTCCCACACCTTCAAACTATGCAAGACTTCCAACAACCCAAACAACTCTTAACCCTTCGCAACATACTCCGCCTTCCCTCATAATTCATTCAACACAACACACACGATGACACCAACCCATCCATTCTCAAGCAACCATGTGATCTACAACCCACTCCACTTTCCAAAACCTCCTACAAACCGCTCAAACTCTAGCTCAAAGATCAACACGACACACAAAATTTTCCTAGGTAACAACTGCTTACTCATGTTCCCCAATGTATTAACAAACATTCCTACACATCCGCTACAATCTGAACCATACGTTCAACCATCAAGATACAAAACCCAGAGCACCCTCACACGCCTTAACAGTTCACCAAAATCTGCCCACACAACATCCGAAAATCCTCGTCACGAGACTCTAACCTTATCCCTAACAGTTGCTTCACTTACATAAACCATCTCAAGATAGGTTTACTTACACTCAGCCAACAAACCACCCACTCACAAGGACCCAGCCAAACCCACATGGCCTTTGAACTTATATTACTTTTCCCCACTCAAGCTTCGGCTATGATACTAATCTTATCTGGATGCTACCCAACGACAAATCTTAATCCTCACACAAAAATAACCGCAACATGCCATGCATAAAATTCATTCCCAAACACTTACAACTATCCAAAAGCATACACTACAGCTTTTCCAACCTACCTGGCCACCCATTCCATCCACATACAATACATACTAGGACCATGAATCCTCTACTCATCTCAAGACAAACCTCAATTAAAGCTCTCGTTAGAACCTCCTTCCAACTCCTCTAAGGTTACTGCCGAACTGTCACCCACTTAGAACAACCATTTTATTGTAACCATTTATGCAAGGATGCATCAACACTTCGAAAACACATCAGTGAGCCTACAACAACCGTCCAACACAAAGAAACTACAACACCTAACTTCTATTCCCAAAATGTTTTTAACTACACCTCAAAAAACCTCGACCGATTCTAACTCCAAACGGTTACCTCCTTACCACCACGCCGCCAAAGGCTCTTAAAACACCTAAAATACCTTTCCTCCTGCCAACCAGACTAGATCACGCTCATTACTACTAGCAACTTGTTTACTTCTTACCCCCACATCTAGCAATTACCTTGCACCAAAACAACACTTTAAATCCACAAACTACCTTAATCCTACCACATCACTATCGAATCCAATTAGCTATTCGCAAGTGTGAACGTTTGTATGCATGGTCACCTACATGCCCTTATCAATGCCTGTGTACATGTATGCAAACCTCTAATGTCGTGCCATATGTATGCATGTACCAACATATATAATATATATACAAATGATTTTAACTGTGCATGTATGTCTGTTCACACTTACTAATAACGTCCTCAGAATCTGCCCAAAAACAACCTCTTACCCCATTTCCAACTTTTCCAGCCCCACCATTCTAACAACTTGCTAACAGAAAACTACTCCAACTATTACACTTTCGCCACTAATGTTGTTCTCAAATACAACACCTGTTACTACCCAAACTCACTAACTATAGGACCTTATCTACTACACAAGAAGACGCAAAACCAGAACCAAACAAAGATAACAATGACATAGATTGCACAATAAAGATACCTACAATCACATCATTGTCTTGAAGCTTCAAGCGACGAGCACTCCCCCCCGCAGAACCACCATTCTCCGGCCGCACCACCACAACATCGACCAACACCTTGAGGTCATCATCATCTCCTTGCTGTAAAGAACCCTGACTGCACTCGCGATCACAAGGAGCTTCAACCGACATCCCACCCTGACCACCCCGAGCTAACTCTGGATAATCTCACCTCAAATGTCCAACAAACCCACAATTCCAACAAGATTCAACCATCGTACACCTCGCACCTCTCTGCCCTTCTTGCCACCTCCGAACCCTGTCTCGGCCGCACTCACAGCCCCTTTGAGACTCATTTGCACGCGCTGAAGCTGGTCTCACTACTTGAGGACAATTACGCTTCACATGCTCCATTGAACCACAGTTCCAACAAGATCCAACACCCCAACAAACCCCAATGTGACGCCTTCGACAACGGCTGCACTCCGGTATACGAACTACCACTCTTTGGCCTTGATGCATTTGACCCACATTACAATTACCACCAAAACTCTGATTCAGGCGAACCCTTCTGTCACGAAGTCTCTTACGCTGCCCACTCTCGAGGCTAGAACTCACAACTCTTTTGCTAGCATTTTGCTCACCATCATAAACTGAAGCCACGCTCTCATGTTGTTTAACCCCTGAGAACTTATCTCCCATGTATCTCCTATTAAAGGCAGATAAATAGAACTCCCAATCCATATCATGGATATTCGATGCAATCGACACAGATGTCCACCAAACACAAGCATCCTCTAGCATTAACGAGACAACGCTTCTTAGCTTACTGGCGCTGTCACATCCTTCCTGATCCGGGATTGGAATCGTACTGGCTAACCAAGCCTCGAACGCCTCAGGCGTCGACCCATGATACTCAACAGCTCTCAAATCATGTAGACGATGCTTTGACAAACTTGCTTGTCCGACCGCCGGCACATATATAGACCCTACATTCACCGCGGCCTGAGATGTTCCTGACATCTCCTGAACCACGGATGACAAATCTTTCATCACAGGGCTAGCCCCCTCATGCTGCCCTATCGCCTTAACTCCAGGCACTGACGACTGAAATGATACACTCTCACCAGATGGTGACTTCCACCTCCCAACAACCTGCTCTAAAGCAGCAATAATCGTACCCGATTGCAATTTTCTCTTTGATTCTATTGTTCTATTATTAACAAGGTAATGATAACAAAACAAACAAGACAATCAGGCCAACTTCAAGCAAGGATTCAAGACTCTAACTCCAAGTTAACACATTTGCTATAATAATAAGGCAATGGGTATCCCGAATTCCCCCCTCTTGTATGACATAATAATCAATATTAACATTGATATCACAAACACCGTGCATATCAAATAGCAAAATTCAATCATGCTCTCATCAAACAACATTCACCTTCAACATCATAATAGCAACATATCACAGTCAACATACTTTCCATCATTCAAACTCAGCTTAAAAACTTCATCATATCATCAATACATGTTCACATTAACTCACATATGATTCATAACAATTAAGCATGGTATAAACATCAACATTTCACCCAAACATATATTTTTCAACCAACTTTCAACCATACACCAAGACAGACATCCAAAACTTACCATAACAACTTACCACAAACTTACCATCATCCCAAGTGTTCGCAAACCTAGCTCTGATACCAACAAATGTAACCCCCTTAGCCCGGCCTAGACGCCCGACCCGAACAAAGAGGATTACACAGGGAAAACCGAAGTCAACTCGTTAAATACAATCTCGATTAACGACCCTTTTTTTCTTTTTATCTTCTCTAGATGAACATTATTACCATATATATTCAACAAAGCGATTAGGTGAAAACGGCACAACGATCGGAGTTCAATTAGGGGTTCAATTGCATTCATTTGACTTTTAGGGAGTAAACTGTAATTTCCATAAAATACAGACTTTCAAGATTTTAAAGTTACCAATCTTCAATTAGTCATGTAACATGCCAACATGAGAAATTTTAGCTCAAACGGATCATCTAAACTCTTTCAATTGCATACACAACATTTAGAGACCAAAATGTAACATTTCCAAACGTAAAAAGATTATTTTAACTGAATTTCAACTACTCATATCGATACGCAAAATGGCAGTAGCCAAAGTTGAGAAAGAGTATCGATAAACTTCCCTCGTGTATCGATACACCCTACTAAAAATTGCACAGGTGTAATAATACACCTGATGCCCGTATCAATACACCTGTACCATTTTAGCTTAAGGGTATCGATACACTTGCCAAGTGTATCGATACACCCTTCAAAGTTTGCACAGGCGTATCAATACTCTTGATACCCGTATCAATACACCTGCACCATTTTAGCTTAAGGGTATTGATACACTTGCCCGAGTATCGATACCCATACCAGATATGCTCAAGAAATAGCCCCCAAAACACTTTTAACACCATTTAATCATTCATACACACAACAATCAACATACCAACACTTATGTATCAACGAACATCCACCACATAAACAACAAGCATGGCAATTCATGGAGAGTCACTAACTAACCAAGCATGCTTTTAAAACATAAACCATAGCAAAACTAAAATGCAAAATGAGGATTCAAACACCACATAATGGCCATATACAAGTCTCAAACCATAAACCAAACTTGTTCTAGGTAATCAACCTCATCACACAACAAAGTGAAGCATTTCCCCCATTGCCTTTATTATCTATAGCTAGGAAACAAAACATACTTTCCAAGTGGAGTTCTTCTTGAATCCCTTGCTTCTTGCTCTCCCAAATTCAACTATTTGCATTGATGGACAAATAGGAGCATAAGCACATAATGCTTAGTGAGGAATGCTCAAAACCAAAAATACCATCAACGCAGCAAAACCATAAAACACCCTTTACTTGAAATCACATTTCTAAAAGTTAACATATTGTTTGAAAACTTCATTTGTAAATATCATCGCCTTAAATCATGCATCGCTCAACATATAAAACCAACATTTTAAACCAACATTTAAAACCCAAATACAACATATATCTCAATCTTAAACATCATCCTTGTAATTACTTCCATTTAGACCTTCTCATGCATAAACGCTTCATGTAAAGTTTAGACCATTTTTCTTGGAAACCATTTCTATATCATGCTCTTTCTTTCTCATGCATGAAAATCATTTCGAAGAAAATCACCATTTGAAAACCACATGTACCATCTACCTATCTCATGCATTCAACCAATGCAAAACTCATGGCAAGGCCACACATGCTTGTTATACAAAAGCATTTTATAATCTCAAAATCTCATATGCAATTCTCATAGCATAAAAACATTTCAAGCATTGGTACATGTGAAACACACTTCATTCTCATATATTGGCATTTTCATATTCTATTTTACACGGATATGCGGATAGCTTGACTCGAGGTCAAGTCCTACCCCGGTGGTATCTCCATCACTGGACTCTATCTCTTTACAAAGCTTGGGCATTTCACCAAGTCCTACTCCGATGGAATGCACATCATCAGTTTCTCATGGCGATAACATTTGTTGCCATAAAGCTTGGGTCTTTCACCAAGTCCTATTCGATGGAATTTACAACATCGGTCTCTCATGGTTGTAGTATTCAATGCCATTAAGCTTGGGTATTTCACCAAGTCTTATTCGATGGAATGCACATCATCGACCTCTCTCTTTGGAACGAATCCGAAGATCACGTACGAATTTTTAGTTTATAGTGCACTCTACATCCTATTGGTCGTCCAATTATATCCGATAATCTTCTCATCATTTATGCCAATATATCATATTAAAATCATTAACACATCTACTGTTTTCCAAGCATGCAACACCATCAAGGCCAAAATGTTAAACCATGTCTTTAAAACACAAATTAACACCAAATATTCTCAAGAATCATTAGTTTCATGCTTCCTTCACCAAACCAAGTTTGATAACGAACTCATGCTTAAAAACCATGTTCAAACAACAAATCAAACCATAATTCCAAATCAAGCAC
Organism: Hibiscus tridactylites; assembly: GCA_958450335.1. Classification (NCBI taxonomy): domain Eukaryota; kingdom Viridiplantae; phylum Streptophyta; class Magnoliopsida; order Malvales; family Malvaceae; genus Hibiscus; species Hibiscus tridactylites. Next base: position 55,496,707 of record OY288267.1, on the reverse strand, counting down.
ATCAAAACCCATTTTAATATTTTCAAAACAATAATAGCAAAAACCGAGAGAGAAATCTACTTCACTTACATCCGAACTTTAACCGACGTTTCTAGCCTAGATTTAAGTTCCCAATCCTCTTTTCAAAATCATTCCAAAGTTGGAAAACGCGTTCTCACTCACCAATACGCAACACTACGCTAGCCAACGAGCCAACCAAGCGTCCGAAACCTCCATCGCTACCTCGTTTGCTTCTAGATTACTCTCCCCTGTTTTTAGTACATAAGAGCATAGGATTAATGCATCACCATGCATTAAAATCACCAGCCACTCAAACCAACCCACTGCTCTACTTAAAACAAGCATTTCGGCTATCCGAAATAACTGAAAACATCACCAAACATTCACCAAACAAAGCCCAGCCAAGATCTATCAATTCTAACCTTTTCTAAACATCAATTAACATCAAAAAGCAACATAAACACGACGTTATACCTCCAGCAACATCAGATAATCAAAAACACCTCAAAAACCACAAATATAACATCTTAAACTTAGGAACCCAAACCTATTCAAGATTTATTTGTTAAAACCTCATTCTCAATATCAAATATCATCCAAAGTATGCTAGAAATCAACCTCAAAACAGAGCTTAACATAGGAGCACGAAAATAACCAAGATCTCATCAAGAATCTTGAATTTAACAACTATTTCATGTGTATAACATTAAAACAACTCAAAAATCATTAACAAAGGATTGATAACTTGGGAATTTCAGTACAAAACTGATCATTAGAGGAGAAGGACGAAGCTTACCTCTAATGGCTGATTTCTCCTTAATTTGGGCAAGATTTCTTGAAAATCCAAAGTGAAAACAAAAGAATTTGATGAAGTAAAGATAGGAAATCCTTAGGAAGATGAAATCTCAGCAAATGAGATTAAAATCAAAGGTTCTTTGGTGAGAGAAAAGTGTTTGGCTGATTGGAAGTTGAGAGAAAATGAAAAGAGAAAACTATCGTGAAATTAGTTGTGAAAAGTCAACCTTTGATTTTTTCTTTTAATTCCTTTAATTAAACCATTATTAAAAGCTCCCAAATTAAACAGAAATCTGAAGAAAAACATTTGGTAAAATTAGCTCCTTAAAGATTTAAAGTTTCAATCCTTTACAAAACAGTCACTAGTCAACTTTTGCAAAAACTGCATTTTCGTCACTATACCAAAATGTAATATTTCCAAATCACATTTTGTAAAATTATTTTCACCATAATCATTTATATAATAAATGAGGATTTTTAGATATTTTTCCATATTTTTAAAACATCCCGAACTAGGTGTTCCCTAAACCAACCTTAAAGGTTCGAACTATTCTCGACCGGCCCGATTCAACATCTAAAACATCTAGGCCCAAATCAAGGGCGTTACAATTTAGCATAAAAGGGTAACATCCACAACATACCAAAACATCGATTATGCATTTTCGAAGATAAAAACGTAAACTATAGGCCTGCTTCTTAAACAATTCTATCAACGTACTCAGAATAGAATCAAAGCATGAAACCATCAGTCCACATCCCAAATTATAAACATCAATCCATCAAACAACAAGATACAATCTTTGGAACCGAAAGCAATCAAATTATAAATCCCCAAACTTAGACACCACATTGCCTTATTACCAAAAGCTTTAACTTAAAACCATACTCAAAGTCAAATGATGTCTTAGGATATCCTCGCTCCAATATTCTCACAATCCTCAATTTTCCTCAAAGTAGAATGAGAGCGTAAGCAAACATATGCTTAGTGGTGCCACTTTTTCATATTCATTAATACATTAAAACATGAGTATAAAAGCAATACCCTTGTAATCCCTTTTCAAAACATGGTATGCATTACACCCATATGTAAATATAATTCCACTCGTTTCTCATATATTGGCAAATAATGTGATTATTAGATAAACTATTGTTTCATTAAAACCACATCAGATACACGAATTTCCCCAGTAGACTCACCTCTACCAAACCATACCTTGACCCGAACAGGCTCACCTCTATTCTACCTCAAGGTACACCATCAACTTGGGTTGCCTAGTTAAACCGCAAACCACAAGTGACAACCCAACAACCCGAGTAGCCTAGTTAAACTGCTTTCCTCAAGGACCATGGTGCGATCGACTTTGCATATTATAGTGCACTTTAAACCCTACGACATGCCGACTATATACAATACTTTATTTTCTTTTTTTCGCATACCCAATATACACTTTTAAAATACATTTACTTATTATTTTCCATATGCATTTAACAAATCATTTCCATATGCAAAACAACATTGCCCAAGGCAACAACCAATTCCATTTAGGAACCATTTCCCAATGCTCTAACCATCCTGTTTAGTTGTAAGGTGCTCGATTCGTTCAACCGATGTTGCTCATCAAGTGGTGGAGAGGTGGATTTTTGGGTGGATGTGGTGTGGAAGCTTAAATGTAAATGACACAATGATTTTAGAGTGGTTCAACCTTCTAACCAAGGTCTACATCCACTACCTTAGCTTCCCACTAAGGATTTCCAATCAATCCACTATTGATTCGTCCCCTTTTCTAGGCTTAGGAGGAAACCCTTATACACTGATCAAGCTTTCTACCCAAAGCCTTGATCAAACCCTCTTTTACAAAGAGATAAGAAAAGCAAACACAAACCCCTTTAATAGGTGTTTGTTTGCACAATTAAAGCACTCACCCAAAACCTAAAACACTTGAGCAAATTTGATAATTTTGGCTCACTAGTGTTTGTCTATACAAAGAAATGACAATTTAGCTCTAAGACAATTTCTTGATCATTTTTTGATTGAAAATTGAAGCATTCACCATATCTTGATGCTTGGTGGTCCCCTTCATACTTCTTAGTGAGTTTGTAGCCGTTACTAGCCGTTGGGGATGATTTGGAGCCGTTGAGAACTTTATTTCCCACCATAAATGCAGTTCCGCTGCTACCCGTATTGAAATGCTCGAAGCCGTTTCGATACGCTCTTTAAGTAGAAAGAGCTGTTGCATTCTAATGAGCACCAGTTTCGGAACACCCTTGGCCGTATCTAAACGCCCCTATCGAAATGCTAGGCACCGTATTGAAACGCTCTACATTTAAAAGTTAGTTGGAAAATAGCTGTTGGGGTTTATGACCTTTGTGGTTGATGCCACGTAGGTGTATCGAAACGGCAGAGCCCGTATCGAAATACGGGGGCAAAAACCTCATCCACGGAAGGCCCGTTTCGATACCCGTATCGAAACGTTTTTGCTACTTGAATCTACCGTATCGAAACACCTAAGGGTGTTTCGAAACACTTGGATGGTTTTGTGTAGTTTGGCTTTTAAAAACATGTAAAACCCTTTTGAAAACATCCCTAAATATAGTTTCAAGGTACTCTGGTACCAATTGTTGAGTTGTAAGGTGCTCGATTCGTTCAACCGATGTTGCTCACCAAGTGGTGGAGAGGTGGATTTTTGGTTGGATGTGGTGTGGAAGCTTAAATGTAAATGACACAATGATTTTAGAGTGGTTCAACCTTCTAATCAAGGTCTACATCCACTACCTTAGCTTCCCACTAAGGATTTCCAATCAATGCACTATTGATTCATCCCCTTTTCTAGGCTTAGGAGGAAACCCTTATACACCGATCAAGCTTTCTACCCAATGCCTTGATCAAACCCTCTTTTATAGAGAGATAAGAAAAGCAAACACAAATCCCTCTAATAGGTGTTTGTTTGCACAATTAAAGCACTCACCCAAAACCTAAAACACTTGAGCAAATTTTTCAATTTTGGCTCACTAGTGTTTGTCTATACAAAGAAATGACAATTTAGCTCTAAGACAATTTCTTGATCATTTGTTGATTGACAATTGAAGCATTCACCATATCTTGATGCTTGGAGGTCCCTTTTATACTCCTTAGTGAGTTTGTAGTCGTTACTAGCCGTTGGGGATGATTTGGAGCCGTTGAGGACTTTATTTCCCACCATAAATGCAGTTCTGTCGCTATCCGTATCGAAACGCTCGAAGCCGTTCCGATACGCTCTTTAAGTTGAAAGAGTCGTTGCAGTATGATTAGCACCTGTTTCGGAACACCCTTGGCCGTATCGAAACGCCCGTATCGAAACGCTAGGCACCGTATCGAAACGCTCTGCATTTAAAAGTTAGTTGGAAAATAGCCATTAGGGTTTATGACTGTTGTGGTCGATGCCATGTAGGCGTATCGAAACAGTAGAGCCCGTATCGAAATGCGGGGCAAAAATCTCATCCAGGGAAGGCCCGTCTCGATACCCGTATCGAAATGTTTTTGCTACTGGAATCTCCCATATCGAAACACCTAAGGGTGTTTCGAAACACCTGGACGGTTTTGTGTAGTTTGGCTTTTAAAAACATGTAAAACCCTTTTGAAAACATCCCTAAACATAGTTTCAAGTTATTTGGACTTTGGAAATAGTTTTGAATTCTTTTTAAATCAGTCCAAAACATTTTTCAAATATTATATCAAAACATTAGTTCTACAATCTCCCCCTTTTTGATATAATAAAACTAACTTGAAAAATTGTTTGGGATTCCCCCCCTTTAACTTTAAAATTGTGAATAAGATATTAAAGATATGAAATCAAATAAAGCTCCCCCTTATTCATTTGAAAATTCAAATTTTCAAACCATTTCTCCCCCTTTTTGTTATATCAAAAAGAATTTAAAAAATTAAGTTCAAAATAACTATAGAGGAAAAATTTGACAAAAATAAGAATTTGGTTTTAAAATGGCTCCCCCTTACTCAAAGCATCATTAAAAGTGTTAGTCCAACATATATGATCATCTAGTTGACATAAATAAAAATAAATCAAATAAGACAAAAAGCAACTAGATTTTACCACACTTGAACTCAAGGGAGGATGTGAAGCCTTCCTTCTTCAAGTGTTTTTCCTTAGTGTGTATGGAGCTCCCCCTCAAAGTTTGACTTGTTGATCACTCTCTACCACACCTAGCAAAAGACAATCAAGTGATTTTTGGTATCCAAATTGCTTTGGATCCATGAACATTAGTGGCACAAATTTTAGTCCCCTTAGGAATCCATTTTTCAATGTCATCCTTTTTAATTGAAGTACTAAGTCCTTTTGGGACCCAAATGCTTCTAAAACATTTTCCTTTTACAAATCTAGGGGCACTAGATTGTCTTACATAGAAATTTGATTTTCCAAAATTGTTTTTCTTTTATAGCTATTTGGAAATCAAATCATTTTCTTCTTGAACTTTTTGAAGCAATTTTTGTAAATCAAAACATTTTAGTTCAAACTCCTTGAGTTTTGCTTCAAGTTCAAGTTTGGTTTTAGAAATCAAATCATTTTGAATTTTCAATTTTGATATCAATTTATTGTTTTTCAAAATGTGATATTTAAAGTCTGAAACCAAATCATCGTAGGCATCTTGTAATTCCTTAAAAGAGTAAGAACATGAAGTAGATGAATTAGAAGTTACCCTTGAATCTTCTTCGATGTCCATAAGGCAAAGGTTGGCTTGTTCATCGTCGGTGGAGTCCTCATCACTCCAAGTAGCCACATGTGCCTTCTTCATATGGCTTGAAGTGCTTGCCCTTTCCTTTTTCATGGATTCTAGTTCAAGCTCTCTCAAGGATTTCTTCATGAACGGGGCACACTTCTTGAAGAGATGAACTATCTCTTCTTCTTCATCCTCCTCTTCACTTGAATAAACATGATGGCAAGTGGAGGACTTGAGAGCCATGACATTGGTGTTGATGCCAAGCCCCTTGAGCTTATTTTCTCCCATAGCTCTAATTTCTTCCCTCTTCTTCTCATCTTCTTTGTTCTTATTCATGATTTGATGAGTAAAGAGTGACCCCATGAGTTCATCAAGCTCCAATGTCTTCAAATTCTTTGCTTCGATGATGGAGGTCCTCTTTGAGTCCCATGACTCGGGAAGTGAGTAGATGAGCATTCGGACAAGCTTTTCTTCCGGGATGGCTTCTCCATATCCTTTGAGACCATTGGTGATTGTGGAGAACCTATCAAACATCTTCTCGATGTTCTCTTCCGGATCCATCTTGAAGTTCTCATACTCTAAGGTGAGGAGCCCAATCTTGGTCTCCTTAACTTCATCAGTTCCCTCGTATGTGACTTCAAGCTTGTCCCATAGCTCCTTGGCACTTTCACAAGAAGACATCTTCTCATAGATGGTTGGGCCAAATGCACAAAAGAGAATGTGCAAGGCTTTGCAATTTAGCTCCATCTTCTTGCGATCATCGGCACTCCACTCCGCTTTGCTTCGTTGAGGCACGAAGGGACCATCTTCAACTATGTCCCATAGCTTGTAATCTCTAGATTTGATGAAGAATTTCATCTTTGTCTTCCAATGGGCATAGTGAGTTCCGTCGAAGAAGGGCAGTTTGTCGATGGATTGCGCCATTTGAGCCGGTTGGTGAAATGATGATCGAGCTTGCCGGATCTTCTCAATAGGATTTTAATCCTCTTCGGTTGAGCCAAGCTCTGATACCAATTGTTGAGTTGTAAGGTGCTCGATTCGTTCAACCGATGTTACTCACCAAGTGGTGGAGAGGTGGATTTTTGGGTGGATGTAGTGTGGAAGCTTAAATGTAAATGACACAATAATTTTAGAGTGGTTCAACCTTCTAACCAAGGTCTATATCCACTACCTTAGCTTCCCACTAAGGATTTCCAATCAATCCACTATTTATTCGTCCCCTTTTCTAGGCTTAGAAGGAAACCCTTATACACCAATCAAGCTTTCTACCCAAAGCCTTGATCAAACCCTCTTTTATAAAGAGATAAGAAAAGAAAACACAAATCCCTCGAATAGGTGTTTGTTTGCACAATTAAAGCACTCACTGAACACCTAAAACACTTGAGCAATTTTGACAATTTTGGCTCACTAGTGTTTGTTTATACAAAGAAATGACAATTTAGATCTAAGACAATTTCTTGATCATTTGTTGATTGACAATTGAAGCATTCACCATATCTTGATGCTTAGAGGTCCCTTTTATACTTCTTAGTGAGTTTGTAGCCGTTACTAGCCGTTGGGGATGATTTGGAGCTGTTGAGGACTTTATTTCCCACCATAAATGCAGTTCTGCTGCTACCCGTATCGAAACGCTCGAAGCCGTTTCGATACGCTCTTTAAGTAGAAAGAGCCGTTGCAGTCTGATGAGCACCCGTTTCGGAATACCCTTGGCCGTATCAAAACGCTAGGCACCATATCGATATGCCCAGCATTTAAAATTTAGTTAGAAAATAGCCGTTGGGGTTTATGACCATTGTGGTCGATGCCACGTATGTGTATCGAAACGACAGAGCCTGTGTCGAAACGCGGGGCAAAAATCTCATCTAGGGAAGGCCCGTTTCGATACCCGTATCGAAATGTTTTTGCTACTGGAATCTCCCGTATCGAAACATCTAAGGGTGTTTCGAAACACCTGGACGGTTTTGTGTAGTTTGACTTTTAAAAACATGTAAAACCCTTTTGAAAACATCCCTAAACATAGTTTCAAGTTATTTGGACTTTGGAAATAGTTTTGAATTCTTTTTAAATCAGTCCAAAACATTTTTCAAATATTATATCTAAACATTACTTCTACACATCCATATACTTGATAAATCATTGCATATCATTTAAAAGATGCAAAAAACAGTAAGTAAACCAATCCATGCTTTTGAACCAAAACATGTTATTCCAGTCGCATATCAAACCGATATTCAAGGCGAAATTAGGGAAACTTACTTCCGAGTTTATCTAATCTTGTTAGCCTTAATCTAAACTCCCAACTCCTTATTCAAACCTTTAAGAGTGTCTGAAACATATTTACACTCACCGATACACAACACCTCGCTTGCCGTTGTGCTCCAAGCTTATGAAATGAGCCAACTTCCACAAAATGAGCTAGGCTTGACTCTCCCCTGTTTTAGCAACACAAAACCATAGGCAAACTGCATTCTAACACCAGCCTACAAACATCCCCTGCAACCTCTACAAAATTGCATCCAAAAACCATTCGAAAACACTGAAAACTATTCCAATCAACAACCAAACAATCTCCATCCATAACCTAACGATTCTAGCACCCTAACAACATCAAAGAACATCCAAAACATATTCCAACCATTCTTATACCTCAAGCAAACAAGAATCTATCAAAACAGCCTCAAAACCACTCTTAAACAACCTTATAAATTAGCCAATTAAATAGTTTCGGGATTGATTATGAAAATCTCATTTCACATTATATCCATACAAACAAAATGTGAATTAACCCAATAGAAATCTCCAGCAATCATCTTGTAAAACAAGAATTTAGGTTAAACATCAAAATCATCAATTAACCTCACTTTCTTGAATTAAATTGCAAAACCATTATATAATCCACAAAACAAAAGCCAATCACTAGGGAATATCAATAAAGAACTTTAGTTTAAGAGAGAAGAAGAAATTTACCTTTGAAGAACCTTCAACCAAAATTGACGTTAGTTTTCTCTTGAAAATAACATGGAAGATAGATGAGATCTTTATGAAATCTCAACAAGGTTTTGGTAGGAAATAGATGAGGAATCAAATGATGAAATCTCCAATGAAAAACAACAAAAAATATGAAATTCATGTTTGGGAAAAAGTGCTAGAAAATGAGAGAAAATAAGAAGAGAAAATCCAAGAAAATTGATAGAATAGCAAAATGATTTGGAAAAACAATTAACCGTAAAAATCTTACTCAAATAAGGTGGAAAACCTTTAATTAAAATATTTGAAAAAATAGCTCTCTAAGGATTCTTAGTATTGGCCCAATTACACTTTAGTCATTAAAGATAGTTTTGCATTTATTACATTTTGGTTACTAAATCCAAAATGTCACCTCAATTAATTAAATTGATTTCCGATTTTCAACCCATAATGCCTAATATAATTATTAAACATTTATAAAAGCTTTAACCGAATTTTATCCCTTTGAAATTCCAATTTCAAATATATTTATTTCCCGAAACGTATTTTAATCGCTAAACTCGGTTCCCTGGTTCGAACCTAGACCACCAAAACTCCTAAGCCCATTTTCGGGGCATTACATCTCTCCCCCTATTAATAAATTTCGTCCTTGAACTTTACCTAAAAGAAAAAGATGTGGGAATTGTTTCTTCATGTCCTCCTTTGTCTCCCATGTGGCTTCCTCGACGCATCGATAATGCCACAATACCTTGACCAACTCAATGGTTTTACCGCGAAGAACCTTCGTACTAGAATCTAGTACCTTTACAAGTTCCTCATCATCAGAAAAATCCGGACATAACTCAATTTCCTCAATTGGCACAACATGCGACAGATCTGACCTATACCTCCGAAGCATACATATGGAAAACACCATGTATTTTCTCCAACTCGGCTGGCAACTTCAACGTATAAGCAACTGGACCAACACGCTCACACCCAAACCTCATAACCTTTTTCTAGGGAAAAACCTTCAAAAACACTTTATCCTCCACAACGAACTCAATCTCCATTCACTTCAAATTCGCACTTTTGCCGATCTGACGCCGCTTTTAAATGATCACTAATAAGCTTCACCTTGGAATTCGTACCTCTAAGCAAATCAGTCCGATGACATGCTTCTCACCTGTCTCCGCGCAACAAAGCGGCGTCCGACATCTACGTCCATAAAGAGCTTCATAAGGAGCCATTTGTATACTTACCCGATAACTGTTATTATAAGAAACCTGCACCAACGGAAGTTGCTTTTCCTAAGTCCCTAGAAACTCAATGATACAACACCGTAACATGTCCTCCAAAATCTAAATAACACGCTCGAACTGTCCATCCGTCTAAGGATGATACGAGGTACTAAAATTAAGCATGGTTCCCAAAGCCATCTTTAGACTCTCCCAAAACTGTGACATAAATCTAGAATCTCTATTCGAAATAATAGACTTTGTAACCTCATGCAACTTAACAATCTCCGCGATATACGTTGCCACCAACTTATCCAACGTATAAGTCATATGCACAATCAAGAAATGCGCACACTTCGTAAAATGATCAACAATCACCCAAAAGAATTCTTCTTGGACGGCATCAAAGGCAACCGCGTCATGAAATATATAGTGATCCTTTCCCATTTCCACTCTGGAATTCGCACATGTTGTAACAACCCAGCAGGAAACTGATGTTCCGCCTTAACTCGCTGACACACCAAACAATGACCAACATACTTCGCTACGTCCTTTTTCAAACCAACCCAATAATACTCTTCCTTTAAATTATGATACATCTTGGCACTACCGTGCTGCATAAAAAAAGGACTAGAATGAGCTTCAGTTAGAATAGTGCACCTCAACTCCAAATCTTCTGGCACAACTTTTTCGACCCTTAAAACACAAAACACCATCATCATTATAATGAAAATATATCGAATTTCCATCCGAAATGTCCTTTACATGCGGAACCAATGCATCATCATACGGTTGCCTCGCTTTAATCATTTGAGACAATGTAGGTTTAACTTGCAAATCTGTCAACAAACCACCATCTTGTGTCACACTTAACCTACCAAACATCTCTCTAAGCTCTACAGCTGCCTAACGACTTAATGCATCTGCTACAATGTTATATTTTCTAGGATGATACTCAAATTTTAGATCATAATCCCCAAGCAACTCAACCCAACTACGTTGCCTAAGGTTTAACTCCTTTTAATACATTGAATACATCAAACTCTTTTGATCAGTGTAAACGATACCCTTCTCACCATAGAGATAGTGTCTCCAAATCTTTAGCGTGAATACCACCACAACAAGTTCTAAATCATGCATAGGATAATTGCGCTCTTAAAACTTTAACTTTCTTGATGCATATGCCACAACTTTCACATCCTGCATCAACACACAACCCAAACCAATATACAAAGCGTCTATATACATCATAAACTCCTTACCCGCTTCTGGTTGAATCAACACAGCAACGTGTGTCAAAACCTCTGTTAACTTCTCAAAACTACGTTGTCGATCCTCTGTCCAAACCAACGAGACATTCTTTCACAACAACCTCGTCAACGGAGCAACAATACTTGAAAAACCCTCCACAAAATTTTGATAATAACCAACCAAACCAAGGAAACTGTGAACTTCAGAGACCGTCTTAAGTTGCTTCCAATTAAGGATAGCCTCAATCTTATGTGGATCCACGCGAATACCTTCTACCGACACCACATGACCAAGAAACATCACCTTCTTAAGCCAAATTTCACACTTACTCAACTTGGCAAACAACTGATTATCTTTCATGGCTTGCAGAACTATCAGAAGATGTTGATCTCGCTCTTCCTCGATACAGGAGTACACAAGGATATCATCAATAAACACAACCACAAGCTGATCCAAATACTCATGAAACACTCTATTCATCATATTCATGAAAGCAGCTAGGGATTGGTTAAACCAAACGACATCACCAAAAACTTATAATCCCCACACCTTTTGCGAAACACAGTTTTCAGCACATCTACTTCCTTAACCTTCAACTGATAATACCCGAACCTTAGGTCAATCTTTGAGAACACAATTGCACCTCGGAATTGGTCAAACAAATCATCAATTTGCGGTAATGGGTACTTGTTCTTAATCGTCAACTTGTTCAATTGCCGATAATCAATTTACATCCGTATAGTTCTATCTTTCTTATTTACGAACAACATTGGTGCACCCTAAGGTGAGACACTTGGATGGATGAAACATCGATCCAAAAACTTCTGAAGTTGAGTTTTCAACTCTTTCAACTCCTTTGACGCTATGTGATAAGGATCAATAGACACCAGAGTCGTACCAGAGTACGTCTCGATGCAGAATTATAGAAATACTTTCGGAAAATCACATACCATCCGAATATCCTGTACTCAAACTCCTTTTGTACCCGAATTCATCAAAAAAACCAAGAATGCTTGACAACCCTCATTCATCAACTTTTCAGCTTGTAATGCCGAAACAACATTAGACAAGAATTTAGCATTCTCGCCCACTACAACATCAACATAGTCGTCGGAAAGCTTCAGAGAAATCCTTTTGGTTTCAAAATCCACAACAGCTCTATGCTCACTTAGCCAATCCATTCCCAAAATGACATCAAAACCATGAAATGACAACTCCATTAAATCAAAAGCAAACACATGTCCTTAAACCATCAATGGACAACTCCTATACATTCTTCTAATAGTAACGATCTCCCCAAGGGAACTAGTTAGTAAGACATCCACAATTAAAATCTCAACAGGAATATTTAACAACTGCGCATGCTCACTCAGAATGTATAAATACGTGGAACCTGAATCAACCAAAGAAAATAATGTAACACCCCCTTCCAGGTTTGGTCGAGAACCGGGTCAGAAGGTGAAACCGATGATCAATATAGAAGTCGATGCAATAAAATTTCATTTTATTATTAACATTTTCAACCATATCATATAATAAATCGTCACAATCAAATATCTCAGTCCAAATTACCCATATAAGAAATGATTAATCATTCAAGGACTTAATCGCAATCATTACAAGTTTTAAGGAAAAAAATTATAAACTCGATAAATTAGGGGTCCTTCAATGCATTTGATTTTACCATAATAAAATTCACTATATTAACATCCGACCTGTAAAATTTCATGAAATTAGGAGATCTTTATCTCATCCAATTTAGCCTTACAACATTCAGTGACCAAACTGTGAAACTTGTAATCTGTTTAGTAGTCTTTAACTAACTTAACTAACTCCGTATCAAAATACCCTAGGGCTGTTTCGAAACGGGTGAACGATGGTCAACTCCTGTTGACTTTACCCTATAGACCGTATCGATACGGGCAGGCCCTGTATCGAAACGAGTTGACCTCTTTTGTCTTTGACTTTGACCTGTTTCGATACGCTATAAACTCGTATCAAAATGAAGGATTCTAGAGACAAAATGTTTCGAAACGACCATGAACAGTTCCGATACACCCTATTCCTTAGACTAAATTATGCTTACTTGTATCGAAATGCCATCACCCGTTTCGATACGACCTGACCTGTAATGACAGATTTTTGCTGGTTTTTATTCGATTTAACCTATCGAACGATGTCCAAATGCATCGAAACTTTACGTACAACATTTTAATGGAAAAAACTACTATCATGCCAATTTTTATAGCCATACAAATCCATTTACTATGTTTATACCTTTTTGAGCTAAGTATGCATTCTTATGCCATTTTAAACCAACCAAAAAGGCCATATAGGGCCATTAACCAAGATACAACATATGCACACCACAAACATAACAAAATGGGCATATTTGACTAGTTCAACTACTTTGCCACCTTTCTAGGAGTTCTTAGGATCAAAATGCATAAATTTAAAGCTTGTAGTGACTTGTCTTACTTTGCCAATCCGATCCTCCGACTCTTGATCTTTCAACCTAAAAATGCATGAGTTGAGACACGTTAGGCATACTATGCCTAGTGAGGTAGTCATAAACAATATGAATAACAATATACCAATATCTCTAATCATGATCTCATGCTTTTCAATTTCAGTGCTATGCAACAATATACAATGTTTAACATATTCACTTTCTTCTTAACCCTTGGATTGAATCAAGATAGTGGATACACGAATTCCTATGCCTCACCAAATCAATGAATGGTCTAATCCATCCTCCTCGCCAATATGACCAACTTCAATACACATCCCTCCGCCTCACCAAATCAATATAGGTCGTAACCTTAGGACTGTAGTCCACCCGTACACCGAGCTCATGAATTCTATGGCATGCCAATTGTATCCAATGTCTATTCAAATCCAAGGTTCCAATGTTCATATCCATTTCAATAATCAGTAAGTATTCCAATGACCAATGATTTTAATATTCCCATTGGCAAATATAACTCATTATCAATATTTCATGGTCCGATGACAATATAAATGTCCAATGGTTTCTATAAAATAGTTCAATGACAATGACTATATCAATGACAATGTTCAATGACATTGTTCGATGACGATATCAATGACTATGTCTGATGTTAAATAACAACTTACCGACACTTACCATAGTGTCCGATTAATGTTCCAATGCAAATTCCTCGATGCTAATATTAGCGATATAGTCTAAAACAACAACTAGAGATTCGGGAAGGCTTTTCACCTAAACCCAAGACTACGACTACACTCACCTTGAAACTATGAAGCGTTCAAGGCTCTCAGATGACAATACCCTTGCTTTTAACTTTCGATGGAGACGGTGAAACCTCTTTCTCCACTTCTTGAGCTAGAAAATCAATAGAAAACTATTAAGATCAATATTTTGATATCAAAATCTATACAACGATATCAAAATCGATATCCGACTTCATTATAAACAATATGATGAAATTTCCATGGATGGTCAAAACCTTAGCTTGAGACTAAACTTAATATATTCATGGAATCTAATAACCACTTGAGGATTATAGCTTACCCGATCGATAGCAACGATTCGATATCTTTAAAATGAAGAAAAATTGAAGCTCAGAACTCTCTCCAACGGAGGTGTGTGCTCGAGAGATGAAGAAGAAGAAGAAGGTGTTTGCTTCAATTCTCGGGTAAGTTCTCTCTAATTTTTCTTTTTTCCTTTTTGTTTTGTATATCACATATGCTATTTAGCTTTCCTTCAATTGAAGGAAATCTCTCTGACCATCCACGTAGGCAAAGTTTTTATTGAGGGGCTAATCGCAAGATTAGTCCCTCAACTCACACCATACTACAATTTTACTCCCCAATTTGCAATTTCTCCAATTTAGTCACCATTTGGGTTTCAAAATTATTCGATAGAGTCCGGTGACGATATTTTAGCTTGATTAGGGTTTGATATCAGTGATTAACTAGCTGATACAATATTTAAACTTTATCAATGTAGGATTTTCGATCATCGGAACTTAATTCCGACTAGACCAGATTTCGGGGTGTTACAACTCTACCCTTTAAGAAAAAATTCGTCCCCGAATTTTTACTTGAACTGAAGAGATGAGGATATTGTTTTTTCATGGTCTCTTCAGGTTCCCAAGTGGCTTCCTCGATGGTGTGGCTCCTCCAGAGCACTTTAACCAATGGTATTGTTTTGTTGTGAAGCCTCTCGACTTCCCTTGCTAGAATTTGAACTGGTTCTTCCTCGTAGGATAGATTTGGTCGAAGTTCTACAGACTCAGGTTCCACAATGTGCGAAGGATCAGAACGATACTTCCAAAGCATCGATACATGAAAAACATCGGATCTTACTCAATTCTGAGAGTAGCAATAGCCGATATGCCACGGGGCCAACTCTTTCAATGACTCTAAAGGGTCCAATGAATTGGGGACTTAATTTTCCCTTCTTGCAAAATCTTAAAACCTTCTTCCACGGTGATACTTTGAGGAAGGCTTTCTCACAAACTTCATACTCAATGTCTCTTCTCTTGAGATCAACATATGCTTTCTGTCGATCGAAGGCAGCCTTTAGACGATCATGGATAATAATGTCCCGCTCTTCAGTCTCTCGAAGCAAGTCAAGGCCTAACATCTTGCCCTCGCCACTCTCTGGCCAACACAATGGAGTTATACATCACCTACCATACAATGCTTCATACGGGGCCATTTGGGTTGATGCTTGGTAACTATTATTGTAGGCAAACTCAACAAGAGGTAGAGATTTCTCCCAAGTTCCACCAAAGTCGATATTGCATACTGGAATCATGTCTTCCAAGACCTATATAGGGAGATTCAATAACATTGCAAATTTCTAAGATTCCAATGGACAAGTTTCTCAATAAATTACCTGGATTACCCTTTTTGACTGGCCATTAGATTGAGGGTGAAAAGCTGTGCTAAGATTAACTCTAGTGCCCAGAGCTCCTAAGGTTCTCTAAAATCGAGATGCAATTTGGGGATCTCGATCGGAGATAATAGACTTAGGTACTCCGTAGAGTCGGATTACTTTCTTGATGTACAAGTCATCTATTTTGGGAAGATCGTAGTCCATTCTAACCGGTATAAATGAGCTGACTTTGTGAAACAATCTACAATAACCCATATAGCATCATGCTTCGCAGGAGTTAATGGTAGACCACTAACAAAGTCCATAGTAATCTTTTCCCATTTCCACTTTGGTGGATCGATATGTTGCAATAATCCAGTAGGAGCACAATGTTCTGCCTTAACATGTTGACACGCGATACATTTGGAAATGAAATCAACTATGGCCTGCTTCATGCATGGCCATCGATAGAGTTCACGTAGGTCCTTGTACATCTTCACAGACCCGGGATGAACAAAAAATGAACTCAAATGAGCTTTAGAAAGGATATCGGTGTGAAGAGATTCATCATTAGGTACTCAAACTCGGTCATGGAAACACAAGAGTCCTTTAGAATTAATTCTGAAGTCGGGGTTGTTCGATAGCTTAGAGACAATAGATTGGAGCTCAGGATCTTGCTCTTGTAAATCCTTGATTCATGAAATGATGGTAGACTGAACTTGGAGTTTAACTTCAAGACAACAATGCTTCTAAAGTCAGAAGTGAGCGTTAATTGCTCGAGGGGCTAGAATATAGCAATATTGCGATGAGTTAATATACTACACAACACATATATCTCCGAGATTTACTGTCAATACTTACCAGGTCATAATCTTTAAGGAGTTCCATTCACCTCCATTACTGAAGGTTCAGCTCCTTTTGAGTCAATAGATACTTGAGGCTTTTATGGTCGGTGAAAAGATAACATTTTTCTCCGTAGAGGTAATGTCTCCAAATTTTCAATGCAAAAACAACTGCAGCCAATTCAAGATCTTGGGTGGGATAGTTCATTTCATGTGGCTTAAGCTGCCTCGAAGCATAAGCGATGACTTTTCCTTCTTGCATTAGTACATATCCTAACCCGAGATGTGATGCATCACTGTAAACTATGTAGTCCTTTCCGGACTCGGGTTGGGTCAGAACTGGTGCATGAGTCAACACTTGTTTCAACTGATCAAAACTTCGTTGTTGAACTTCGGTCCAAACAAAAGGAGCTTCTTTCTCGAATAATTTGGTTAAAGGAGTGGCTATCACAGAAAATCCTTTTACGAATCTGCGATAATAGCCAGCAAGCCCAAGGAAGCTTATGACTTCACCAATGTTCTTCGGTGGATGCCAATCTACAATAGCTTGGATTTTCTTCGGGTCCGCCTGAATACCTGAAGCCAACACGATATGCCCCAGAAAGGCAACTTCGGTGAGCCAAAACTCACACTTGGAGAACTTCGCGTACAACTGCTTCTCTTTCAAGGTCTGAAGCACTATACGTATATGATCTCGATGTTCTGCTTCATTTTTGGAATAAATCAATATGTCGTCTATAAACACCACTATGAACTTGTCAAGATAAGGTCGAAAGATCCGATTCATCAAATCCATAAAAGCTGCTGGTGCTTTGGTTAACCCAAAAAGCATCACCAAGAATTCGTAGTGTCTATATCTTGTACGAAAGGCAGTCTTTGGTACATCACACTCCCTAACTCTCATTTGATAATAACCTGACCTTATGTTGATCTTGGAAAACACAGAGGCATCTTTTAATTGATCGAACAATTCATCTATTCGAGGCAATGGATATTTATTCTTGATGGTTACTTTATTCAATTGTCTATAGTCGATACACAATCGTATGGAACCATCATTCTTCTTAACAAAGAAAACTGGTGCTCCCCAGGGCGAAGAGCTCGGTTGTATAGAACCTTTTTTCAATAGGTCTTGAATATGAGTCTTTAATTCTTTTAATTCTACAGCTGCCATATGATATGGTGCAATGGAAATTGGAGCAGTCCCAGGTTGCACCTCGATGCCAAACTCCACTTCACAGGTTGGGGGTAATCCCGGAAGTTCATTAGGCAAGACATCAGTAAATTCACATATGGTATCAATATCTCACAATTGTAATTCACCTTTGGTTTCCAATGGCAGGGCATACAATGATGGATTCCTTGCATTCATCAATACGACACTTTCTTTACCCAAACCCTGAAGGTACAATTTTCTTTTACAACATTCTACCCAAGCTTGATGCTCACCAAGCCAATCTAAGCCTAGGATGACATTGAACTCATGGATCGGTAGAGCCAACAAATCGGCCGGAAAAGGAATCCCTTGGATCATCAAGGGACAGTTCTTGCACACTACCCTTACGGTGACACAATTTCCTAGGGGATTAGTTACATAATTTCTCGATGCTATGGGTTTAGAAGACATATTATACTTCTTAACTACAATGGTGCTTATAAAAGAATGAGTAGAACCAGGGTCAATCAATGCACACAAAGGATGTGAATATAACTCAATGGCACCTGCAATAACATCAAGTTCATCCTCTTCTTCCCCGCTCCTCACATGATACATTTGGGTAGGAGCATTTGAATCTTGTTTATTAAAGGGTTTTCCCAAACCACCTGATCATCCAAAAGTTCTCGATGATCCTTTCCTCGATCATTTACCTCGAAAGGATTGAGTAGGAGAAGCAACAGTAGTCGGAGTGACCACAAATTTGGTTGCATTCAACGAATAGTCACGAATAAAGTGACCCTGCTCGCCGCACTAGTAACATGCTCCAGTATGCTTATGACATTGACCCACTGGGTGCTTGTTTTGACAATAATTGCATAGCGGATGCTGGTTGTTTCGGTTTGAACCTCCAGTGTTATCAAAAGACGCTGCTTTAGCAAAAGATTGTGTTACAGACTGAGGTCTCTCAATGTTCCCAGCACGGGAGGGCTGTGGATAGATATTCTATTTAGGGCCTTGATATCTACCCTTCTTATTCCATCTCAGAGGTCGAGAATCATCCCTAAACCTCTTCTTAGATTTTCCAGACCCACCAGCTCGTTGAGCTCTCTGGGCAGCTTCAGTGGCCTTGACTCAGTTCACCAAATCCTGAAAGTTGGTTATACCAAGGGCCGTAAACATGGGTCGTAACTTATCGCTAAGGCCAGCTATGAACATTTTGCACTTGTATTCCTCTTTCTTTATAAATTATGCTCCGTATCGGCAATATTTGCAGAAATCATGGATATATTGCTCGATAGGTAGTATTCACTAATATACTTATTCCGAAATTCTCGGAGAAAGAACTCCCAAGTAACCGCTTCTTCAGGAGTTGTGAGAATAGTGGTTTCCCACCACATGAGAGCTTCATCGGTCAATAACGCAACCATACACTCCAACTTGTGTTCATCCGAACACTGCAACTGCTTGTTTAGGAATCACAACGTGTTATCCAGCTAGTATACAACAACTTCAGGATTATCATCAATTTGTCCGGTAAATGAATAGGCTCAGAGTGAAGCCAACTTGTCTACAGGGGCACAGACATACTGGACAATAGGAGGGGTAGGATGAATAGATGGTGTTGCTTGCATTGCAACCATAAACTGTTTGAACATATTAGTCATGTTCTGGTAACATTCAGCCTGAGCAGTAGGTGCCGCAGGCTCGGTACCCTGAACGGGAGGGTCCTGTGGTTGCGGTGGGTTATGAGGATTTCCTCCTCTAATCTCCTCGCCATGCGTCGAGGAGCCGATAGCGAGCTCGTCTATATGAGCTTCATTAGTCTTAGACATATCTATATAAAAGATTGAATTGGTTGACAAGTCACAATATATGCAATATAAAACTCCTAGGTGGCAAAGTAACACAATAACAATACATCAAGCTTCGATTTAGTCCTAGAATAAACTAAACACTAGCTTTGATACCACTAATGTAACACCCCTTCCCGGTCTGGTCGAGAACCGGGTCGGAAGGTGAAACCGATGATCAATATAGAAGTCGGTGCAATAAAATTTCATTTTATTATTAACATTTTCAACCATATCATATAACAAATCGTCACAATCAAATATCTCGGTCCAAATTACCCATATGAGAAATGATTAATCATTCAAGGACTTAATAGCAATCATTACAAGTTTTAAGGACCAAATTATAAACTTGATAAATTAGGGGTCCTTCAATGCATTTGATTTTACCATAATGAAATTCACTCTATTAACATCTGTAACCCCCTCGTCCCGGTCCGGACGCTTGACCGATCCAAAAGGGCCACACGGGGATAACCAAGGCGAAACCCGTTAAGGCTCCACTTCGGTTACCGACCCAAGAAAAACTTTTCATTATTATTATTATTATTATCTTATCTAGATGTAATGTTATACCCTATGTGAAAAAGGCAACAACGGAAGAAAACAAGCGAGGCGAAACGACGAACATACAATTAAAACAACCCATTTGAGTCTTAACAGCAGGCCGTATCGATACACTAAGAGAGGGCATCGATACGCCTTGACTAGGTCAACAGCCTAAGGTTAAACCAGGGAGACCGTATCGGTACACAGGTTGACCGTACCGATACGCCCTGACTGGTCAACTTCTCACGGTCAACGATACAAGATTGTATCGATACACCCTAGACCCGTACCGATACGCCAAAATCTCGTCAAAAGCTCAGATTTCTAGAGAGGATTTGGCGTATCGATACTCCCTCGTGTATCGGTACGCTAGGCCAAACTTGAGTCCCAAAGTGTAGGCCCGTATCGAAACGGCCCTTGGGCGTACCGATACGCCCTGCACTGCAATACCCAAGTTTGCAGCCTAAGACTCTAAAACACGACTCTAGATGCATTTTAAAACTTCCCTAGCCACACGCAAGCATACAAACAACATATAACAACCAAGATCTCAGCACACGAGACAACCAACACGAATAAGGAACATTCATTCAAAGGATTCAAGCCTTAGACAACCAAAAGTAGGCATATATGGCACTTAAAAGGTTCATGCCTTAGACAACCATACATAAAGCATTCATAAAGGTGCACAAAGCCAAAACACTAGGCAATCAACCTCAACATATCATCCATAAGCAAGGAGTCTAAACAAGCTCCTAAAACCAAACATCAACATACATCCAAAAACTCAAATCAACATCACATATCCCATTGCTTGACCATTACATCTCATAACTAAAAAGTCCATACTCGAAAGCTAAGATAGCACTACAAAGCACACTTGGAGGCCCCTCCTTGCACAAGCTACCCACGAACTACGGATCTGCATTGTCGAACAAAAGAGAGCGTAAGCATAAAGCTTAGTGAGGGTAAGCTCATTAAAACAAACCTCGACAATGCAGGGTCCAAGCACGAGCACAACCAAGGTGGAATGCATGATCTTACCTTCGATCCACATAAGCCTAAATATCAATGATGCATGAACATAAACTCATATTATGCCATGCTCAACAAGATCATAACCACATCATATGTAAACACATATAATATTTCATATTGGCAATACATCTCAAATCATATTGGCACACATATAATCTCATATTGGCAACACATCTCAAATCATATTGGCACCTAGCTATGGCTCGAATACGCGGATAAAACGTTGGAACTCACATCCAACAACAACCATTACCTTACGGTGGAATTACACACATCACCGTTCACGCGGAGGGGATTCCACTCATCCTCATGCCCCGTTGATGGGATTACACTCATCACCGACTAACATACATATAACAAGGTTTTTCGGGAGAACCCATACTCCACCTTGATGACTACCATTACCAAGACCACGCGCGCATTTGACTCACGTGTGCACACTAAACATCCTAATGATCGATCATTGTACCCAAGCATACTAGTGCCAATACTAAACACAATTCACAACATCATTTCATATCAACTTCCGTGCTTAGCACGTACTCACCATGATCACCATCATGCACAATCCACATGCATATCACAATGCATCACAACCATGCCTCAACATACATGTATAACACATTATACATAGCCACCATAAACACAATTAAACATGAGGCATAACAACAATTAGAGTTCAACCAAAGTCTCTAACTAAAGCTTGAGATTAGGCTACCACTCTAATCCCAACTCTAAGTGGGTCTACCAAGCCCAACCTAGTCCACATGCTTGAACCAATACTCGAAAACCATTTAAAAACATTTAACCACTCACCGACTATTCCAAGCTCAACACACTAGCCGATCAAGCTTCCAACGATACCAGATTTGTTCCCGAGGCTTCACCAACACAAACTCTTGCTTCTAATCATCTCAACACATTCAAAACAACCTCAAATCAGTTCACAATTCAACGTAGCAAACCCGGAACACTAATCAAGCATAAAACACAAGATTTTCAAGCTAAGAACAACCCCAAAACTTCAAACCCGAGCAGCTATGAAACCCAGTCCAAAACTCTTGATTTCAACCTTTTTAATACACTTAAATGCTTCAAAAACAACCCCTAACTATCATACTAACATCAGCCTTCAAATTCCAACACTTAGCAACCTCAAAACTCAACTTAAAACCCTTCCAAAAACCCCTCAAAACCTAAATCCGGAAATCTTTATAAAACACTTTCAAATTCACATATGTTGGACCTCATGGTTCATAAACAACTTATCTAACAACAATAAATCAAAAGCTTTGTTAAAAGTTCATAAATCTTCAACCTTTGATAAAATCTTTCAAAAACCCAAAATACAAAATACATGGTTTTAATGAAAACAAATGGTACCAAAATGAAGAGGATGTCAAGGCCAAGTCAAAAATGTAATTACCTTTTGAAAAGCAACAAAGATGAAGTTGTATGGTGATGGAATAGTAAAATGGAGTAGGGAGAGCTCTTGGTCGTGGGTTTTGAAATGAGAGTGAGGAAGAAGATGAGCACATGTCTTCATCTTTGTTTTTGTTTTATTTTAATTCACCAAAAACATATTTACCATTATGCCATTAATGAAATGGCTAAAAACTCTCATCTCCTAAAATCCATGGAATTGGACTTAGGAGATAGGCCCAACATAAATTTTAATCATTTTGCAAACACGAAGCCCATAATAATATTTTATTATTTTAAATTTTGAAACCGAAACCCGAGACATTATTTTAATACTATTTTCACCTGACCCCCAAACCCGGGTGTTACAACTCTCCCCCACTTAAGGAATTTCATCCCCGAAATTACCTGACGGAAACAAGTACGGAAACTGCTCAAGCATATCAACTTTCCTCTCCCACGTGACCTCTTCCACACCTCTATGTCTCCACAGCACTTTGATCAACTCTATGGTTTTGCCACGCAACACTTTGCTATCAGAAGCAAGTATCTCAACAGGATCTTCATTGTAAGACAAATCCAGATTCAACTCTATCTCCTCAACATGCATAACATGAGACGAATCTGATCTATATTTCCTAAGCATCGACACATGGAAAACATCATGGATCTTCTCTAACTCTGAAGGCATTCTCAAACGGTAAGCTACTGGCCCAATCCGCTCAACTACCTCATACGGACCAATAAACCTCGGACTCAACTTGCCTTTCCGGCCAAATCACATTACCTTCTTCCACGGAGATACTTTCAGATATACTTTCTCACCCACTGAGAACTCAATCTCTTTTCTCTTCAAATCTGCATAAGACTTCTGACGATTGGAAGCTGCTTTCAAATGGTCGCAAATCAACTTCACTTTATATGTAGTTCCCATGAGCAAATCCGGCATAGGTAACAACCTCTGACCCGTTTCAGCCAAACAGATCGGAGTCCTACATCGTCTACTATACAAAGCCTCATAAGGAGCCATATGTATACTAGCCTGGTAACTGTTGTTGTAAGCAAACTCAACTAAGGGCAAGTGCTTCTCCCAAGAACCCTGGAAGTCAATCACACAACAACGAAGCATATCCTCTAAAATTTGTATCACTCGCTTTGATTGTCCATCTGACTGAGGATGATAAGAAGTACTGAAATGTAAACGGCTACCTAGGGCACTATGCAAACAACCCCAAAACCTCGAAGCGAATCTCAGATCTCTGTCTGAAACAATAGACTTTGGAACTTAATGAAGTCTCACAATCTCGCGAATGTACAAATTCGCCAACTTATCTAAAGAATCTTTAGTGTTCACTGCTAAGAAGTGGGCACACTTAGTGAATCTATCAACTATTACCCAAACAGAATTCTTCTTCGAAGGAGACAACGGTAACCCCGACACAAAGTCCATGGTGATCCTCTCCGACTTCCATTCTGGAATCTTCAAAGGCTGTAACAAACCTGAAGGAACCTGATGTTCTGCCTTCACTCTCTAACAAACCATGCAACGACTCACATACTCGGCTACATCCTTCTTCAAACCAACCCAGAAATAATCATTCTTCAAGTCAAGGTACATCTTAGTACTACCCGGATGCATAGAAAAAGGACTCGAGTGTGCTTTACTCAAAATCAGACGTCTCAATTCAACATCTTCAGGTACTACAACTCTGTCTCTGAAACACAACACATTCTCACCACTGAAGCTATACTTGGTCGGTCTACCTTCGACTATGTCCTGAACATGAGGGACTAAAGACACATCTTGCAACTGCTTCTCTCTAATCAACTGAATCAAAGAAGGCTTCACTTGCAACTCTGTGATCAAACCACCATCATCGGATACACTCAATCTAGCAAATACAGCTCGCAACTCAACTGCAACTTTTCTACTCAAAGCATCGGCTACTACATTTGCCTTACCCGGATGATACTCGATAGTCAAATCATAGTCTTTCAACAACTCAAGCCATCTCCTCTGTCTCAAGTTCAACTCTCTCTGTGTCATCAAATACTTCAAGCTCTTATGATCGGTGTAGACTATGCACTTCTCACCATACAAGTAATGACGCCAAATCTTCAACGCAAACACAACCGCGTCTAACTCTATATCGTGAGTAGGATAATTCTTCTCATGCACCTTCAACTATCTCGAAGCATAGGCAACAACTCTTCTTTCTTGCATTAGGACACACCCTAAACCTACGTAGGAAGCATCACTATAGATCACAAACTCTTTACCTGAAACTGGTTGCACTAACACTGGAGCATTCGTCAAAGCTTCTTTCAATTTCTCAAAAGCCTTCTGTCTCGCATCTGACCACTCGAACTTAACTCCCTTTTGCAACAATTTAGTCAAAGGAGCGGCTACTCTAGAGAAACCATCAACAAATCTCCTATAGTAACAGACTAATCCTAGGAAACTCCTAATCTCTGTCACAGACTTAGGTTGTTTCCACTCAACAATAGCTTCAACCTTCGTCGGATCAACACGGATACCTTCAGCTGATACTACATGGCAAAGAAATACAACCTATCGAATCCAGAACTCACATTTGCTCAACTTCGCGTACAACTGATTACTCAACAATCTCTGTAAAACAAGTCTTAAGTGCTCATCATGCTCTTCTTCTGATCTCGAGTACACAAGGATGTCATCTATGAAAACAACTACAAACCGGTCTAGATAGTCTCTAAAAACTCGGTTCATCATATCCATGAAAGCTGCTAGTGCATTCGTGAGCCCAAATGGCATCACAAGGAACTCATAGTGACCATATCTAGTCCTAAAAGCTGTCTTCAGAACATCACACTCTTTCACTTTCAACTGATAGTACCCTGATCTCAAGTCTATCTTCATGAACACTGAAGCACCCCTCAACTGATCAAACAGATCATCTATACAAGGCAACGAATACTTGTTCTTCACGGTCAACTAATTCAACTGCCTGTAGTCAATACACATTCTCATGCTGCAATCTTTCTTCTTTACAAACAACACGGGAGCACCACAAGGCGAACTACTAGGCCTAATAAAACCACAGTCTAACAACTCCTGAAGATGACTCTTCAATTCTTTCAACTCTTTCGGAGCCATACGATACGGAGCAATAGAAACTGGAGTAGACCCTGAAACAGTCTCAATCACAAACTCTACATCTCTGTCAGGAGGCAAACCCAGTAACTCTTCAGGAAACACATTCGGAAAGTCACAAACTGTTCTGATGTCCTTCGGTCTAGCCTCACTCATATTCGGATTCATCACATAAGCTAAGTAAGCCCCACAACCGGAATCCATCAACCTATGAGCCTCTAAAGCTGACACAACATTAGACAAGAACTTAATGTTCTCGCCTACTACTACTACCTCGTAGTCATCAAAAAGCTTCAACGAAATTCTCTTCGTCTCAAAATCTACACTAGCTCTGTGTTCAACTAACCAATCCATACCCAGAATAATATAAAAACCATAGAACGGAAGCTCCATCATATCAACCAGAAACACATGACCCTGAATCTTCAACAGACACCTCCTATACATTCGTCTAACTACAACTGTCTCACCATAGGAACTAGTCACATGCATACCTACATCTAAGATCTCAATAGGCATGTCTAACTTCTTTGCATGCTCACTCAAAATGTAAGAATGCGTAGAACCCGAATCAACCAAGGAAAGCAAAGACTTAGACTGTAACTCAAAATTACATGCTATAACATCCGTGTCGTTCCCGGCCTCTCTCGAGCATAGACTCTCGCTGGTCCACCTGCCTCTGGCTGTAAGGCCACAACATGAACAAGGTTCCTATGTGCCTCTGTCCTAGGTGCATCAGCCCTAGGCTGGAAGTAACCACGACCACGTCCACGACCTCTCTGATAATCAACGGCCCTCGTAGGAGCCTGAGCAAGATTCGGTGCTTGTGCCGCCTGATTCGAACACTCTCTCTTGAAGTGGTCCCTCGAACCATAGTTCCAACAAGCATGGAAGTTACCCCAACACTCTCTAGATTGCTGTCTCCCACAACATGTACACTCGGTAAAACGCCCTTCAGCTCTATGGCCCTGGTGGCCTCTACCATGGTGGCCACTGCCACGCCTATGGTCAAACTGCTGTCTACCACCCCGATGCCTCTTGGTATCACCACGGTCAAAGTTGTTATGTCTCTTTCCAGAACTAGATCCTCCTGAACGCTTGGTCAGCCCCAAGCTATGCTCAATGTCCTTGGCCCTAGCAACCAAGACATCAAAATCTGAATAATCTGAAGCTAAGGTATACCTCTTAACTTCCTCATGAAGCACATATTTGAAACGTTTACAATGGTCTCTCTTAGTAGGAACCAACTCTGGAGCATACTGACTCAAAACGGACAAAACGAATCTCGTAGTCAGTCACTGAAGCATCTCCCTGAACAAGAGCCATGAGCTCTCGCTTCTTCTCACCAAGGTATCCCGGCCCCAAGTACCTCTTCCGGAAAGAAAACTCAAAGAAATCCCAACCAATCTGAGCCTCAAGAACCCCAGTAGTAATGGTTACCCACCAGGTGTAGGCATCACCCTGAAGCAACGAAATCACACAGCCCAACTTGCGAGCACCCACACAACCCATATGAGCTAAGATGCGGATTGTCTTCTCTAACCACAAATCAGACCTCTCAGGTGTAGATCCCCTGAACTCTTCTGCCCCTAGGCTACGAAGCCTCTCTAACGGTAAACTGGTATCATCACCCCTCGGCTGAACTGCAGCCTGAGCTCCGGCAACTACGGCCTGAAATGCTCCCACTATAGCTTGAACAAGGGGAGCCATATCTATTCCGGCAGGACCTTGGCCACCTTGACCAACCTGAGGTCCCGCTCCCTCACCTCCAGCCTCGCCTCCCGCTTTAGGCTGAGGAGGTGGTGGTGGAGGAGCTCCAACTCCCACAGCATGCTCTTCCAAATGAGCCTCTACTCCAGCCACCGGCTCATCAACAGGAGCCGCAATAGGTGGTTCCTAACAAACCAACCTCGGTCTACTCCTAGGCCTCGACATTCGCGCTCACAGATAACAACTACAACAACAACAACAAAGCACAAAAGATAGGGTTGGCAAGGCAATGGTTCCAAGTGGCTCAAGTATGTTCCCTCACTTAAAAATCCTTTTTTCCAATGTAATAGCAGCAATGGGACTCTACACAACATGCTTCAAACAAAACAACACACATACATGCTCAAACAAGCATACAACAAGGCATACTTGATACAAAAGCAAACATGCTTACATGACAAGCAAACACCGTGCAATTGAATACAAGAACTTAACTTACCTCACTTACCTGCCCAAGGTCTCGGAAACCTTACGCTCTGATACCAAAAAGTGTAACCCCCTCGTCCGGATCCGGATGCTTGACCGATCCGAGTGGGCCACACGGGGATAACCGAGGCGAAAACCATTAAGGCTACAATTCGGTTACCGACCCAAGAAAAACTTTTCATTATTATTATCTTATCTAGATGTAATGTTATACCCTATGTGAAAAAGGCAACAACAGAAGAAAACAAGCGAGGCGAAACTCCGAACATACAATTAAAACAACCCATTTTAGTCTTAACAGCAGGCCATATCTATACACTAAGAGAGGGTATCGATACGCCTTGACTAGGTCAACAGCCCAAGGTCAAACCAGGGAGATCGGTACACAGGTTGACCGTAACGATACGCCCTAACTGGTCAACTTCTCACGGTCAACGATACAAGATCGTATCGATACACCCTAGACCCGTACCGATACGCCAAAATCTCGTCAAAAACTCAGATTTCCAGAGAGGATTTGGCGTATCGATACGCCCTTGTGTATCGGTACGCTAGGCCAAACTTGAGTCCCAAAGTGTAGGATAGTATCGATACGACCCTTGGGCGTACCGATACGCCCTGCACTGCAATACCCAAGTTTGCAGCCTAAGACTCTAAAACACGACTCTAGATGCATTTTAAGATTTCCCTAGCCACACGCAAGCATACATACAACATATAACAACCAAGATCTCAGCACACGAGACAACCAACACGAATAAGGAACATTCATTCAAAGGATTCATACATTTACCAAAAGTAGGCATATATGGCACTTAAAAGGTTCATGCCTTAGACAACCATACATAAAGCATTCATAAAGGGGCACAAAGCCAAAACACTAGGCAATCAACCTCAACATATCATCCATAAGCAAGGAGTCTAAACAAGCTCCTTAAACCAAACATCAACATACATCCAAAAGCTTAAATCAACATCACATATCCCATTGCTTGACCATTACATCTCATAACTAAAAAGTCCATACTCGAAAGCTAAGATAGCACCACAAAGCACACTTGGAGGCCCCCTCCTTGCACAAGCTACCCATGAAGTACGGATCTGCATTGTCGAACAAAAGAGAGCGTAAGCATAAAGCTTAGTGAGGGTAAGCTCATTAAAACAAACCTCGACAATGCAGGGTCCAAGCACGAGCACAACCAAGGTGGAATGCATGATCTTACCTTCGATCCACATAAGCCAAAATATCAATGATGCATGAACATAAACTCATATTATGCCATGCTCAACAAGATCATAACCACATCATATGTAAACACATATAATAGTCCATATTGGCAAAAATCTCAAATTATATTGGCACACATATAATCTCATATTGGCAACACATCTCAAATCATATTGGCACCTAGCTATGACTCGAATACGCGGATAAAACGTTGGAACTCAAATCCAACAACAACAATTACCTTACGGTGGGATTACACTCATCACCGTTCACGCGGAGCGGATTCCACTCATCCTCACGCCCCGTCGATGAGATTACACTCATTACCGACTAACATACATATAAGAAGGTTTTCCGGGCGAACCCGTACTCCATCTTGATGACTACCATCACCAAGACCATGCCCACATTTGACTCACGTGTGCACACTAAACATCCTAATGATCGATCATTGTACCCAAGCATACTAGTGCCAATACTAAACACAATTCACAATATCATTTCATATCAACTTCCGTGCTTAGCACGTACTCACCATGATCACCATCATGCACAATCCACATGCATATCACAATGCATCACAACCATGTCTCAACATACATGTATAACACATTATACATAGCCACCATAAACACAATTAAACATGAGGTATAACAACAATTAGAGTTCAACCAAAGTCTCTAACTAAAGCTTGGGATTAGGATACCACTCTAATCCCAACTCTAGGTGGGTCTACCAAGCTCAACCTAGTCCACATGCTTGAACCAATACTCAAAAAACATTTAACCACTCACCGACTATTCCAAGCTCAAGACACTAGCTGATCAAGCTTCCAACGATTCCGGATTTGTTCCCGAGGCTTCACCAACATAAACTATTGCTTCTAATCATCTCAACACATTCAAAACAACCTCAAATCAGTTCACAATTCAACGTAGCAAACCCGAAACACTAATCAAGCATAAAACACAAGATTTTCAAGCTAAGAACAACCCTAAAACTTCAAACCCGTGCATCCATGAAACCCAGTCCAAAACTCTTGATTTCAACCTTTTTAATACACTTAAATGCTTCCAAAACAACCCCTAACTATCATACTAACATCAGCCTTCAAATTCCAACACTTAGCAACCACAAAACTCAACTTAAAACCCTTCCAAAACCCCCTCAAAACGCAAATCCGGAAATCTTTATAAAACACTTTAAAATTCACATATGTTGGACCTCATGGTTCATAAACAACTTACCTAACAACAATAAATCAAAAGCTTTGTTAAAAGTTCATAAAGCTTCAACCTTTGATAAAATCTTTGAAAAACCCAAAATACATGGTTTTAATGAAAACTAATGGTACCAAAATGAAGAGGATGGCAAGGCCAAGTCAAAAATGTAATTACCTTTTGAAAAGCACCAAAGATGAAGTTGTATGGTGATGGAATAGTAAAATGGAGTAGAGAGAGCTCTTGGTCGTGGGTTTTGAAATGAGAGTGAGGAAGAAGATGAGCACATGTCTTCATCTTTGTTTTTGTTTTATTTTAATTCACCAAAAACATATTTACCACTATGCCATTAATGAAATGGCTAAAAACTCTCATCTCCTAAAATCCATGGAATTGGACTTAGGAGATAGGCCCAACATAAATTTTGATCATTTTGCAAACACGAAGCCCATAAGAATATTTTATTATTTTAAATTTTGAAACTGAAACCCGAGACATTATTTTAATATTATTTTCACCCAACTCCCAAACTCGGGTGTTACAACATCCGACCTGTAAAATTTCATGAAATTAGGAGATCGTTATCTCAATCAATTTAGCCTTAGAACATTCAATGACCAAACTGTGAAACTAATAATCTGTTTAGTAGTCTTTAACTAACTTAACTAACTCTGTATCGAAACACCCTAAGGCTGTTTCAAAACGAGTGAATGATGGTCAACTCTTGTTGAATTTACCCTATAAACCGTATCGATACGGGTAGGCCCTATATCGAAACAGGTTGACCTCCTTTGACTTTGACTTTGACCTATTTCGATACGCTATAAACCTGTATCGAAACGAAGGATTCTAGAGAGAAAATGTTTCATAACGGCCATGAACCGTTCTGATACACCCTATTCCTTAGACTAAATTATGCTTACCCGTATCGAAATGCCATCACCCATTTCGATACGGCTTGACCTGTAATGACTGATTTTTGTTGGTTTTTACTCGATTTAACCTACCGAACGATGTCCAAATGCAGCGAAACTTTACGTACAACATTTCAATGGTATAAACTACTAGCATGCAAATTTTATAGCCATACAAATCCATTTACTATGTTTTTACCTTTTTGAGCTAAGTATGCATTCTTATCCATTTTAAATCAACCAAAAAGGCCATATAGGGCCATTAACCAAGATACAACATATGCACACCACAAACATAACAAAATGGGCAGATTTGACTAGTTCAACTACTTTGCCACCTTCCTAGGAGTTCTTAGGATCAAAATACATTACTTTAAAGCTTGTAGTGACTTGTCTTGCTTTGCCAATCTGATCCTCCACTCTTGATCTTTCAACCTGAAAATGCATGAGTTGAGACACGTTAGGCATACTATGCCTAGTAAGGTAGTCATAAACAATATGAATAACAATATACCAATATCTATAATCATGATCTCTATCACAACCACAATTTTTGAGGGGAGGCTTCGACTTTTTGGCAATAAAAACTTTTTAAAAGCAACGAAGTCGCCACCAATCTTTTTTTGAAAAAAAAGTGTGATTGGATCACTTTTAAAAATATGGTTATTTTAGTAAAATATTTTTGTTTTAATAAAACAACGATTTTGGTTTGCGAAAAAAAGAAAACATGTTTGGGGGTCGGTTACGCGTGGGGAAGTGTTAGCACCCCCATGAGGACCAAAATTGGTACCTAATTGGTTTTAATATTGTTTTCAAAACTAGAATTTGCAGGTTCACAAAGGTTCGACTTTACTTGTCCGTTTAATGTGTTGGACATGTGGGTCGAGGGACCATCTGAGGCAAGATTGTCCTTGCGCAACTAGAGAGGTTCAGGCTCGTGTTGTGGTGACAGGGAATTCATGTTGGAATTGTGGCTCAGTAGATCACGTGAGGCAGAGTGTCCTTTGTTGGCTGGTGGAGGCAAGGGATGTGCACCTGCTGTGGCTGCACCTCAGAGAGGCCGTGGGCACGGCTGAGGGAACTTCTAGAGAAGAGACGAGGGTCAGAGAGGCGTTGCTCATGTGGTTGCAGTTCGGCCTGAGGGAGGCGGTCCTACCAGGGTTTATGCTCTGCGCGAGGAGCGTAATGATACCAATGTTATCGCAGGTACCTTCGTTCTTCAGTCTTTATCGTTGCTGGCTTTGATTGATTCTGGATCTACGCATTCTTATATCTTGAGTGAGCATGCACACTTGCTTGATATAACTGTTGAGTTGCTTGAAGTGGGAATGCAAGTAACTAGTTCTTTTGGTGAGACTGTAGTCACTAGGAAGTTCTATAGGAGATGCCCTTTATCTATGCAAGGTCATGTTTTTCTTGTGGATTTGATGGAGGTACCCTTCTACGGCTTCGATGTAATCCTTGGTATGGATTGGTTGTCTGAGCATAGAGCGGTGGTTGACTTTGATGTCAAGCGAGTCACCTTAAAGCTTGCCGATGATTATGAAGTAGTGGTAGTAGGCGAGAATGTGAAATTCTTGTCGAATGTGATTTCAATTTTGGAAGCAAACCGTATGATGAAAATGGGCTGTGAGGCTTATCTTGCCTATGTGATGAATCTTGGCACCAAGGATATGCGTGTGCATGATATTCGAACCGTTTGCGATTTTCCGAGTGTCTTTCCGGAAGAATTGCCTGGGTTGCCACCAAATAGGGAAGTTGAGTTTGGTATCGAGTTGTACGAGAATACAACTTCGATGTCCATTGCTCCTTATCGCATGGCACCTAAAGAGCTAAAAGAGTTGAAAACGCGATTGTAGGAGTTGTTGGTTCGAGGTTTCATCTGGCCGAGTGTGTCACCTTGGGGTGCACCGGTCTTGTTTGTTAAGAAGAAAGATGGGACAATGCGGATGTGCATAGATTATCGGCAACTGAACAAGTTAACAATCAAGAACAAGTATCCCTTGCCTAGAATTGATGATCTCTTTGATCAGTTCTGGGGAGCCTTAGTGTTTTCTAAGATAGACTTGAGGTTAGGGTATTACCAGTTGAAGGTGAAGGATGTGGACGTACCTAAACAGCTTTTCAGACAAGTTACGAGCATTACGAGTTCTTAGTGATGCCGTTTGGTTTGACCAACGCACCTGCAGCTTTCATGGACAGGATGAATCGTGTCTTCCATGAATTCTTGGATCAGTTTGTGGTGGTGTTCATCGATGATATCCTTGTGTATTCGCGTACCGAGGAGGATCATGATAGACACTTGAGAATCGTTTTGCAAGCGTTGTTGGAAAACCAGTTGTATGCCAAGTTAAGTAAGTATGAGTTTTGTCTTAGGGAGGTGGTCTTCCTTGGACATGTTGTGTCAGCTGAGGGTATTCACATTGATCCACACAAAGTAGAGGTTGTGATGAGTTGGAAAGTGCCTAAGTCAGTAATAGAGGTACGAAGTTTCCATGGTCTAGCTGGGTATTACCGTAGGTTTGTCGAGGGTTTCTCGAAGATAGCTGCACCTTTGATCAATTTGTTGCAAAAGAATGTTCATTTTGAGTGGACAGATGCGAGGCAGCAAGCTTTTGAGAAGCTGAAGGAAGCTTTGACGCAAGCTCATGTTCTGATTCAGCCTGAGTCTGGTAAGGAGTTTGTGGTCTATAGTGATGCGTCCATTGTTGGTTTGGGCTGTGTGTTGATGCAGGAAGGTAAGGTAGTAGCTTATGCATCTAGACAGTTGAAGGTGCATGAGCGTAACTATCGTACTCATGATCTTGAGCTTGCCGCTGTTGTGTTTGCTTTGAAGATCTGGAGGCATTACCTGTACGGTGAGAAGTGTGTTGTGTTCACGGATCATAAGAGTTTGAAGCCTCTCGTGTCTCAGAAGGAGTTAAACCTTAGGCAACATCGTTGGGTGGAGTTGCTTAAGATTATGATCTGACGATCGAGTACCACCCGGGTAAAGCTAACGTTGTAGCCGATGCTTTGAGCAGGAAAGTGGCTGTGGAGTTGAGGGCGATGTTTGCTCGATTGAGCATATCGCATGATGGTGGTCTTATTGTGGAATTGCAAGTGAAACCATCCCTGATTCAGTCAATCAAAGATAAGTAGTTGCTTGATGATTCCCTTGTTCCGCATGTTCAGGACATTGCGGAGGGTATTTCTTTGGATTTCAGTTTTAATGATGACGGGGTGTTGTGCTTTGGAAGTCGAATAGTGGTGCCAAATGATGTTGAGTCGAGGCGCACTATTCTGACGGAAGCTCATAGTAGTCCTGTTGCTATGCATCCTGGTAGTACAAAGATGTATCGTGATTTGAAAGATGAGTACTACTGGGTGGGGTTGAAAAAGGATGTGGCTGAATTTGTTAGTAAGTGCATGGTGTGTCAGCGAGTGAAGGCTGAGCATTAGGTTCCTTATGGGCTGTTGCAACCTTTGAGAATCCCTGAATGGAAGTGGGGAAGAATTACCATAGATTTTGTGTATGGATTATCGTTGTTACCGTCAAAGAAGAATTCGATTTGGGTGATTGTAGACCGGCTCACGAAGTGTGCACATTTTCTGCCTGTGCATACTACGTATACCTTGGATAAGCTGGCTGAGCTGTACATCACTGAGATTGTGCGGTTGCACGGTGTGCCAAAGTCTATAGTGTCGAATAGGGATCCAAGGTTTACAGCATGATTTTGGGAATGTTTGCATCAAGCCTTGGGTACACAATTGAATTTTAGTACTTCGTATCATTCTCGGACGGATGGACAGTTGGAACGTGTGATCCAAGTGCTTGAGGACATGCTGAAATGCTGTATGATAGATTTTTAGGGTTCTTGGGAGAAGCACTTGCCGTTGGTTGAGTTTGCGCATAATAAAAATTATCAGGCAAGTATTAAAATGGCTCCGTACAAAGCTTTGTATGGGAGACGGTGTAGAACCCCTCTCTGTTGGGCAGAAGCTGGGCAAAAGTTGATTTTGATGCTAGCTATGCTAAAGGGAACCACCGAGAAGGTGAAGCTCATTTGTGAGTGTTTGAAGGCAGCATCAGATAGGCAAAAGTCTTACGCGGACCTGAAGCGTAAGGAGATTGAGTTCGCAGTTGGTGAACGTGTGTTTTGAAAGTATCGCCTTGGAAGAAGGTGATGAGATTTGGGCGTAAGGGTAAGCTTAGCCCAAGGTTCATTGGACCTTACAAGATTGTGGAGCGTATTGGTCATGTGGCATATCGGTTGAGATTGCCTTCGGAGCTGGAAAAGATACATAATGTGTTCCATGGTTCTATGTTGCAGAAGTATAGATCGAATCCTTCACATGTGATGCTTGTTGAGGAGATAGAGTTGAATTCGGATCTTTCTTATGATGAGGAACCAGCGAGGGTTCTGGATGTGAGGAGTAAAGTTCTTCGTGGTAAGACGATAGAGTTTGTGAAGGTGTTGTGGCGACATCGAGGAGTTGATGAGGCCACGTGAGAAAGCAAGGCGGGCATGCTGAAGCAGTTTCCACACCTTTTTCCTTCAGGTAAAATTTCGAGGACGAAATTTCCTAAGTGGGGGAGAGTTGTAACGCCTTGGTTTTGGGCCTAGATGTTTTAGACATCGGACCGGACCGGTGGAGAACGGTTCGAATCGCGTAAAGTGATTTAAGGAAATCAAGGATCAGGATAGGATAAAATGTGGTAAAAATTGCTAAAATTCTCTAAAAATATGTTTAAGAGGTTGGTTAAATCAATTTTAAAAAAAGTGTTTCGAAAATGAGACATTTCGAGTAGTGACCAAATTGTAAAGTTTCAAAACTGTGGAAAATGTGATTTTTAAAAGAGAAGCCAAATTCTTAGAATCTTTAGGGGGCTTTATAGCAATTTAACCTTTCCTTAATATGACATGTGTTTAAAATGGCTTTTGATTAAATAGCTTTAATTGGTTTTTATTTTAATTAATTAATTAGGTGGTTAATGTGAGATTGCATCACGTAACTACCATTTTCTCCTCATTTTCAGCCAAACATTATTTTCATTCATTTCTCTCCAGAATTCTTTTCTCCCAAACACTCTCTTAATATCTCTTAAACAATTTTCAAGAAATCCTCTCAAGTTCTTCAAGATTTTGCTAAGGAAAACTTGTCATTCATTGAGGAAAGCAAGGATTGGAGGTAAATCCTGTTCTCAACCTCTAATCAAAGTTCTTTATTGAAATTCCCAAGATATTTGGCTTCTAATTAATGTTTTTGGTTGAGTTTTCATTATAGTTTTGACTGGAGATCAAAATCTTGTAAAAATATGGTTGAAATCTTAATTTTCGGACTTGTTTTGTTTGGCTCTGTTATGGATTGATTTTAATTGAGTTTTAAGTTGGTTAATATATTGAAATGAAGATTTGATAACATAGATCCTGAAATCCTTGAGATCCTTGAGTTTCTTGTTAGCTTTAAGTGAGTTTTTGAGGTGAAATGGTGGAATCTTGCTTGCTGGAGGTATAAGGATGGGTTAGGTTGTTCATTAGATGTGTTTTGATGTTTATAAATGGTTAGACGTGATGTATGTTGGCTGGGCTTGGTTTAGGAAGCAATCGATTGAGTTTTTGGTTGTTTCGGTTGGGCAAATTGGTGTAGTTTGGGTGAGCAACGAGTTTGTGAAATGTTGCTGGTGTTGAAATGCATTTTAATTCATTTAGATCTCTATTTTGATGATGTGAATACAAGGGATCTTGATCCGGGAGCAAACGAGGCGTTGTTGGAGGCTCAAGAGGAGTAATTTTCGTGTTGGTGAGCAAGGCTTCGCGTATCGATGAGTGGAAATGGAATTTCCATCTTTATAACGCTTTGAGCGTGGTCTTGGGAGCTTAGTGTAAGTTTGAAACACTTAGCTAAGCTCAAGAGTAAGTAATTCGAAAGTCTCTCTCGAAAATGTGCTATATTTTGATGAAATGCACTTGAGTTAATTATAGTTTTGATCACTGTTTTAAAGCATGCTTTAAGCATGGTTAATGCTGGATTTTAATGCCATTGTGTTAAGTATGCACTAGGTAAGTGATCCTTGGTTTTTTGTTCTTAATGCATATGATGTTAAGCATGGTTATGCTTGTGGTAATGGCATTGTATTTATGCTTGTAAAACAGTGGATTAATGATGTTCAATGATTATATTGGCAAGTGATGAAAGTGGTTTTTGGTTCTTGTATTCGGATATAGTTAGCCGGCTATAGGATTGGGTGCACCGTGAATAAAGTCGCCTTGGATGTCGAGGGGTTGTGATTATCCCGTAGTCTCCATCCAAGTACCCTAACGATTGAGGCTAAGATCACAACGGTGGATGGTTTAATCCCGTGTGTGAATCTTGTGGTTGTGTCCCTTACTCTCGTTAGTGTAATTATACAACTGCCGATGAGTGATGTCGAGGGGTTGTGATTGTGTCATTAATCTCCATCACGAGTGTTGAGGGGTTGTGATTGTGCCATTGATCTCCACCTTGTGTAGTCCGGTAGTTTGTATGAAGCGTGCAGGACAACGTTTGTAATCCGCGTATCTGATTGTGTCTTTGAGTTGGTTTGGTTTGAGAAATGATCACTTGTAAGCCAATATAATGATGATGACTAATGGTTGAGCATGAGATGCTTGTGATTATGCTAGATTGCATGTGATGCTTGGTAAAGCATGAGCAAATGTTCATTTGCTGTTTTAAAATGAAGCATATGAGCATGTGTTTTAAAAAGTGCATTGATGCCATGAGAGGGCATGTTTTAAGTAAAGGCATGTGTTGATAAATGATGGTTTGACCGGTTATGTGAAATGCATTGATGAATGTTGTTTAGCGATCCTCACTAAGCTTTGTGCTTACGCTCATTTGTTTCATCAATGCAGAGAATTAGGCATTTGAGGCAGCGAGTAAGCAAGGGGAATCCAAGCACTTTGGTCTAGCAAAGTATGTGGTTTTTCTTTGGTGTAATAAAAGGCAATGGGTGGGATTTCTACTCTTGGTTGATTGAGGATGTTGATTATTACTTTGTTCATATGTGGTTTGGTATTTTTGAGTTGTAATTGGCCTTTGAGGTTTGATTGATGCATGATTGTGGCTTTTAGCTTTTGAATGGTTTTAAAGACTAGGAAGCATGCCTATAGATCTAATGCTTGCTTGAACAATGCTATGTTTTAGCTCGTACTTCGAAATGTTGATCTTTGATGCTTAAACATGTTGTATGTATGATATGGCATGAATTGGAATGTTTTCGGGGGTGTTTACGAGTGAAAAACCAGAAAAATCTGCTGTTGCAGGACAAGGCGTATCGAAACGCCCTTACCTGTTTCGGAATAGAGGCTTGAAATGGCCATGAGGTTTCGGAACGAGTAGGAACGTTCCGGAACGATTTGCTACTGGAAAGGGGTGTTTCGATACGGGTTTCGGAATGCACCAGAGTATCGAAACGGTCAACCAGGTTTTGAAACGACCGTTTTGATACAGGGCCTTGTGTTTCGAAACATCCGACCGTTCGAGTTGAATTTGAATTGTTTCAGGTTTCTGTTTCTTACGTTTTAGTTCTTGAGTCTTTAACGCTTAATTGAATGAGTTTGGATGAACCGTTTAAGATGAAATTTGACATGTTGGTGTATTACAAGTTTAATTTTGGGTTGGTAACTTTAAAACTTGTTTAGTCCTCAATTTTCTGGAAATTTATGTATTAGTCCCTAAAAGACGATCATATACAATTGAACCCCTAAATGAGTTTCGTTCGCTGTGTCGTTTTCGCTAAAGTGTTTTGCAATTCACATAGGCTAATAATGTGCATCTAGAAAAGTTACAAAGAAAAAAGGGTCGTTAATCATGGTTGACTTTCACGGGTTGACTTTGGTTTTCCCCGTGTAATCTTCTTAGTTCGGGTCGAGCGTCTAGGCTGGGCTAAGGGGGTTACAGTAGCTACCGCCGCCATATCTACCGCCCAGGGCAGCAATTTAGGGAATTGGTGAATTTGAGTGCGATTGGAAGAGCATAATTTTCTGAGTCCAATGATCCCATCCATGTAAATTACTGATGCCGGAAACAACAGATAAAGCAGCCAAATAAGAAATTGTCTAAGGCGGCCTAAGTTTACTTGCTGCACAAGGAGTCCAATTTCAAGTCAAATAAGTTATATTTAAAGGATGCATTTAATGAAAAAGCTACTTTATCATGAAGAAGACTTCTACTCCAAGGAGGACTTAACCTAGGTCATGCCCTATATATATTCGATCTTACTTTGTATTTTAGACATCTTACAATTCATAGTCGACATAGCTTAGGTTTCTCTTGTGTTTTCTTGCCGCCATTATGTTCTAAATTCTCTAGGGTTTGGGTTATGTTGTAAAGTAGTTGTGAGAACGGTTGTTTAGGTTTAAGTTTGTTATTGCAATAAATTCAAGGTTTGCTTATTTCATGATCTTCATTATTTTCAATTGAGTTCGAAAGATCGATTGTGAACAATCCATTTGTTTGGCATCGAGAGAGTCAAACTCATGAAAGAAGTAAGCATGATCTCATCAATACCAGGTGTTGATCAATCCATCCTAGACATAGGTTAGGGTTTAAGGCGGCTGAAAGAGGACGAACCAAAGGTTGCTATTCATTGCAAGATTCACGCCGACGAGTATTATCTACAGCGGGCATCAACAATATTCTAACTTAGACATAAGCTGAATCATTATCGAAGCGTTCTGCCGAGCCTTGAAGGTCTGCCGAGTTTGCCGCCGAGTCAATGGTTCGTTCCACTTGCCGAGGCAACGAAAGTGTCGAAGCACCAATTTGCCATCTTCCGTCGAGGCAGCAAAGTCTAGCAGCACAATAAAACTTAACCTATTCAACGCAGTTTCACACTACGGAGCAACATAACCTGACCCATTCCATCAATCTGATCTCTTCTCTTAATTATTTGTATTTATTTACTTTTCTTTTAAACATACTAAAATTTACTTGTGCATTTAATATTTTATGTGCAGGAATTTGTATTCGAGTTAGCTGTCCAACCCTCGTGGGAGATGATATCTGTTATATTACAACTTGATAAGAGTGTGCACATATGCTCATATTTAGAGAACACCCAAACGCTCAACAAGTTTTTGGCGCCGATGTCGGGGATTGTCAACAGTAAATTTGTCTTTAATTTTCCGCACTTTCATTTTATTGAATTTAATTTCGTTTTTATTTTTTCCATTTATTCGAAAAAAAGAATTTTATAGTTTTCTTGTCTAGTGTATGACCATAGCCAACCCATCAGCCGAAATCATTTTCATAGACGAGATCGAACGAAGAGCAAGAGAAATAAATAAAGAAGCAAGAGAAGCCCTTGGATAAGCTAAGGAAGAAGGAAAAGCAGAGGCAACCATGCATAACGGCCAAGACGACAACCTTGCCAACAATGCCCAAAACGACAGGGATGGGCAGCAAGATCCGCCACGTAGGCAGTAGCCCCCAATTCTGTCCAGGCAGCCACAGTATGTGCGAACCACCAGGGATTACTCGGAGCACGATTTCAGGGGTTTTGATCCAACTGTGGCTGAGCCTGAAATTGAAGCAGATCACTTCGAGCTGAAACCAGCGATGTTCAACATGATTAACACATTGAGGCAATTTGGAGGAACTGCCACGGAAGATGCTTGGTAGCACTTGATGGGATTCCTAGACATTTGCAGAGCCTTTAAGATTCATGGAGTCCATCAAGATGTGCTTAAGCTGATATTATTTCCCTATTCACTAAGGGATAGGGCAAAACAGTGGCTGAACAACCAACCGACAGGATCGTTCAACACTTGGATGGAGTTGTGCAAGGACTTCCTAGATCGTTTTATCCCTTCAAACATAACCAACAGATTAAGAAACGAGATCACTGCCTTCCGCCAAGGAGATGACAAACCAATGTATGAAGCTTAGCAGAGATACCAACAAATGCTAAACAACCTCCCGCTTCATGGTTTCCCATCCTGGACTCAAGTGTCAATGTTCTATAATGGAGTAAATCAACCAACACGAATGATGCTCGACGCTTTAGCCAATGGAATCATCTTGGATAGACCACCCGAGGAGGCACTACAGATTTTGAACAGAATCGCGAAGAATGACTACAAGTTCCTTACAACCCGCGACGACGACATGAGGCGGCCAGCTGTTGTGAATGAAGTAGAAGCCACTGAATCTGTCACTGCCTGCCTGGATAAACTGACACAGCTGGTGATGAATATGGCCAAACCCGTTGGGAAAACATTTGAGGCTAAGGCTGTGGAGCCCTTTGTGATGAGTGTGGGGGCAACCATGATTCCTCCGAATGTAGCGAATCTGCAAATTTTATGGGGACCTACGAGAGGAACAGCAGACCCAACACCAACACATACAATCCGGGCTGGAAAAAGCACCAAAATTTCTCCTGGAGTAACCCTAACATGGCTGCAAATCCAAACTAGCAACCAGAAAGATACCTGCAAAACCTGTCCTGGCAGCAGCCTCAACAGCAACAGAATATGAACAATAATTCATTAGAATCTACTTTGCATACTTTTATGTATCGCACTAGTGATTTTATTGTTCGTACTAATAAATTCATTGACAAGACTGAGTCCTTCATGGACAGGACTAAGATGTGAATGAACAACCAAGAGGCAACAATAAAGAACCTGGAGACCCAGTTCGGGCAGTTCACTGAGATCATAAGCAATAAGTCAATGGGTGCATCATCCAGCAACATTGAGGCAACAACAAAACCCACTTATGAGCAATGCAAAGCAATAACAACAAGAAGTGGGAAACAACTAGATGATCCCAGAGTTGAGAAGCCAAAGGAAAAGTAATCAGAACCGCCCGCCGCAACAGCACGTGAACAACCTATTGTGGCAGTAAAACATAATGATGCCCATGCAGAAGAGATAGACGGAAGCCCTGAGACAAATGATCCTGAACCCCCACAGATCAGATTTCCTTGTAAGGAACGCATCCAGGACATCCGTCTGCCGCCACCTTTCCCCCAAAGACTTAAACAGCAAAAGCAAGAGCACCAGTTCAAGAAATTTCTGGATATTCTTAAGTAGGTGCACATCAACATCCCACTCGTGGAAGTCGTACAAAACATGCCAAATTATGCGAAGTATTTGAAAGATATGGTTTCCAAGAGAAGGAGAGTTGGTGAATTCGAGATGATAGTTGTAACTGAAGAGTGCATGGCAATGCTGCATAACAAGGTGTCACCCGAGAGGACAGATCCATGCAGCTTTATTATTCCATGCAAGATAGGCAACAACCATGATATGAGAGCTCTATGTGAGCTAGGAGCAAGCATTAATATGATGCCCAAGGCTGTCTTTAACAAATTAGGAATTGGAAAAGCAAAACCAACCTCTAATAAAAAGAAGTTTAATTAAAGAAAGGCAAGGTGAAATCAAGTCTTACCTCTAAAACTTTGATGGGTAATCCCTTGGATTGAAAAAGGCTACAATGGTGGCTTGGCTTTAGGAAACTAACGTGAAAATGAAAGTGGGGCTAATTCAAAAGTCTTTCTTTTTATTTTAGAACCCTATTAAAATAGGTTTGGGTTTAACTAAAAACTAGAACCACATTTTTGGCTGATTTTACAAAATGGCCACCAACTTTTGAAAACTTGCGATTTGGTCACTAGACCGAAATCTCAACCTTCTATAATTGATTTTCCAAAATTGTTTTCACAAAATTCGTATACATAATAAATAGTAATTTTAGAAATTATTCCCAGCTTTTTAGGAATACCCAAAAAGGGTTTTCCTGGTCTAACTCCAATATGTCAACTAGCTCATCGAAAATCAAAAACCACATCCGCAACATTTAGCCCCAAAATTGGGGTGTTACATGAAGTATGATTGATGCACCAAATTACTTGCAAAGCACTAGCCTTGATGTGTAGATTGAAACCCCTAAAAAAATTAGGTTTTGATGTGAAAAATCAAGTGATTGGAAGGGTTCCTATAAAGGTTTTGCAGCTAGGGTTTTGATGGAAAAAGAGTTTGTGTTTTAATTAAAGTTTGATGCCTATTTAAAGCTTTCTATGCACTTGTGTTTCGATACGCCACTTGGCGTATCGAAACGCCCGTTTCGAAACGCTATCGAGCCGTTTCGGTACCAGACTCGTTTCGATACAGGCTTAACTTGTTTCAGTACAACGCCACGAACCCATATCGAAATGCGAAGAGCCCGTTTCGATATGATTCACTACTAGAATCTTCCAATTTAAGCCCGTATTGAAACAAATTTAGCTGGTTCGATACAACCATACCAGAAACTGCAGTTTGGGTAGTTTTATGTTCAAGGAGCCAAATTAGATCGAGACTAAATGCATGTGAATGATATATGAGTAAAATTTAATGGCTAAACTTGATACATACTCCCCCTAACAACATGCAAAGAAGCAAAATGATACAAATTAACATAAGCATGAATCTCAACCAATTTTTAGCAAAATTTTGGCCATTTAGGACCTAAAAGGGTCAAGGAAGGGTGGTTAAACCTAACTCTCCCCTAAGGGTCCAAAAACTCTCTTCATCTAAAGGTTTGGCAAATATATCCGCTAATTGGTTCAATGTGTCAACATATTCAAGAACAATGTCATTTTTCAAAATGTGGTCTCTAATGAAATGATGTCTAATTTCTATATGTTTGGTTCTAGAGTGTTGGATGGGATTCATAGTGAGACAAATGACACTAGTGTTGTCACACCTAAGGGGTATAGCTTCTACTTGAACACCATAATCTAAGAGTTGTTGTTGCTTCATCCAA
This sequence comes from Hibiscus tridactylites, assembly GCA_958450335.1. Lineage (NCBI taxonomy): Eukaryota > Viridiplantae > Streptophyta > Magnoliopsida > Malvales > Malvaceae > Hibiscus > Hibiscus tridactylites. The sequence continues at coordinate 55,452,569 of OY288267.1, read as the reverse complement.
AGGACTTGAGCACAACAACTCCCTAAGGATATGTACTCCGCTTCGGTGGTAGATAAGGCTACGCTATATTGTTTCCTAGAGAACCAAGATACGAGCATACTACCTAAGAATTGGCATGCTCCGGAGGTACTTTTCCTATCGATCTTGCATCCCTCATAATCCGCATCTGAATAAGCATGAAGGCTAAATGAAGAATCCTTAGGATACCAAAGACCTAAGTTAGGTGTGTCTCTAAGGTATCTAAAAATTCTCTTAATGGCTACTAAGTGTGATTCTGTAGGACTAGCTTGGAACCTAGCACACAAGCAAACACTAAACATAATATATGGTCTACTTGCGGTAAGGTAAAGCAAAGAACCTATCATAGATCTATAAAGCTTAGAATCAACACACTTACCTCTTTCATCTTTGTCAAGCTTTATAGAAGAGCTCCTATGAGTGGCTTGAGGCTTTACATTCTCAAAGCCGAACTTTTTGAGCATATCATTCACGTACTAAGCTCGATTGATGAAGATGCCATCCTTCCTTTGTTTGATTTGGAGCCCCAAGAAGAATGAGAGCTCCCCATCATGCTCATCTCGAACTCACCATGCATTAGCTTGGAAAATTCTTTGCAATAACATTCATTAGTAGAACCAAAAATAATATCATCAACATAAATTTGAACTACTAAGATGTCATTACAATATCTTTTTATGAAAAGTGTAGTGTCCACCTTGCCTTTTTCAAAACCTTTTTGAATTAAAAAATTTGAAAGCCTTTCATACCAAGCTCTAGGAGCTTGTTTTAAACTAGAAAGAGCCTTGGTTAATTTAAAAACATGATTTGGAAATTTAGGATACTCAAAACCCGATGGTTGTTCAACATACACTTCTTCTTTTATAAAACCATTTAGAAAAGCACTTTTTACATCCATTTGAAAAAGCTTGAAATTATGGTAACATGCAAATGCTAGAAGCATCCTAATAGCTTCCATTCTAGCTACGGGTGCATATGTTTCATCAAAATCAATTCCCTCTTCTTCAGTGTAACCTTGAGCAACAAGTCTAGCCTTGTTTCTCACTATGTTACCGCTCTCATCTAATTTATTCCTAAAGACCCATGTAGTTCCTATAGTAGATTGATTACTATGCCTTTCAACTAATGTCCATAGTTTACTTCTCTCAAATTGATTTAATTCTTCTTGTATGGCCAAAATCCAAAAATCATCTTTTAATGCTTCTTTGATTTTTTAAGCTCAATGCATGAAAGAAATGCAACATGGTTCAACATGCTTCTTCTTGTATAGTTTACTAGACGGTTGACCCGAACTACGAAGATTACACGGGGAAAACCAAAGTCAACCCGAAAGTCAACCTTGATTAACGACCCTTTTTTTCTTTTTAAACTTGTCTAGATGCACATTTAACCTAGGCATACTCTTGAGATAAGCATACTCAAAAATCATAGCAATCGGAAAACAATTAGGGACCCAATTGCACAAAATACGAATTTAGGGACCAATTTGTAAATTCTGAAAATTAAGAGGACTTTACCAATTTTTAAGTTACCATTATGAAATTATTCATGTTTCATGCCTCTCTGCCAAATTTCATCTCAAACGGACATCTCAAACTCAAGCAATTGCACATACAAGAATCAGGACTAAAACGTAAAGCTTGCAAACCTCAAAACTATTCAAATTTTAAGCCCAACGGTCAAGTGTTCCGAAACGGGTCTAGGCCGTTCAGGAACACCCCTTGGCAGTAGCCAAAGTGTTCAGAAATGGGCTAGGCCGTTTAGGAACACCCAAGCCAAAACAAAGGCCTGTTTCGAAACAGGCAAGGGTGTTTCGAAACACCCTGCCCAGAAACAGCAGATAGGCATGTTTAAACACCTTTAAACCCCATCAAACATGCTCCAAACCATTCCACATTAAATCAACAACATGCCAAGCATCATACCTACCAATTTGCATCAAAATCTAAATACAAAACCACCCCTAGGTGCACCCACTCATTCAACACATCCAACACTCAATCATGCTTTTAAAACAAGAAGCATAGCATAACGATTTAAGAATAAGAAGATTCAAACGTTGCAAGCGTTAAACCTCATAGTTCAAAATCATAAACCAAACTTGTCCAACATACACAATCTCATTAAACATCAACATAAGAGATTCTCCCCCCATTGCCTTTATTATCTATAGCTATTAACCGAGACATACATCTCAAGTGGAGCTCTCCTTGAATCCCTTGCTTCTCGCTGTCCCAACTTCGAATATCTGCATTGATGGACAAAAAGGAGCGTAAGCACATAATGCTTAGTGAGGAATGCTCAAAACCAAAACACCATCAATGCAGCGAGTCATAAAACCTCTTTTAAAAGTAAACACAATTCGATAAACCAAAGCAACGTTTGAAAACCCTTTTTATCAACATGCTTTAAGTCATGCATTGCTCAAACATGAAAACCAACCCTTAGCTTAGAAAAGCTAAGTAATTCACTTCAAAGCACAACCTTGCAAAACCATCAATTTAACCATTCCATGCATGAACATCATATGCAAAGTTAAATACAAGATCCTTGGAAAACACTTCCACTTCACATCATACTTTTCTCATACATTGAAAATCATTTCAAAGCAAGAAACCTTTAAAAACCACTTACTCATTCAATCTAACACGTGCAATAAACAAATGCAACATATGAACCACAAAATCAATATTTGCATCACATGCCTTTAAAAACAAGTCTTCGCAAGACTTCAATGCACTAAAGAGATTTCATGCACACATGCACCATTCTCAATAGATAATAAACACTTGTTCAAGCTAACAAGTAATACATGCATTCGTAGAACATTACACACTTCTCATGCAACCATGCATCATTTCAAGCATCTCATGCTTCATCATATTTAAGAACTTAATATTGGCTTCCAAGTGATAATTCACAAACCATCATAACGCAAGACACAATCGGATACGCGGATTACAAGCGTTGTCCCCACGCTTCATACACACTACCAATCTCAAGGTCCCCAAATGGAATTTTAACCACCATTATGACCTTACCATACACAAGGTCCTCATATGGACTTTTAACCACCATATGACCTTAACATTCACAAGGTCCTCAAATGAAATTTTAACCACCATTACGACCTTACCATCACCCATTGGTAGTTGTATAACATCACTAACGAGATCACGGGACATACAACACAAGATCCACACATGGACTTTACACCACCATTGTGATCTTAACAAACACAAGGTCCTCAAATGGAATTTTAACCACCATTATGACCTTAACACAAGACCCACCCATGGAATTTTAACCACCATGGTGTTCTTAACCATCTCGTTAGTGTACTTGGATGGAGTTACCGGTACAATCACAACCACTCCACATCCAAGGCGACTTTATTCACGGTGCACCCAATCCTATAGCCGGCTAACTATATCCGATTCAAGTAACCAAGAACCACTTACATCACTTGCCAATATAACCATTTTACCACATTAATCCATTGTTTTACAAGCATAACCAAAATGTCAAAACCACCAATTACCATCATCAATCCACTGTTTTTGAAGCATTACACAAAGCCATTAAACAACATGCAACACTATGCAACAATTCCACAACTCCAATGTACAAAACCAAGGATCTCTTACCTTGAGCATCCTTCACACATGGCTTTCAAAACCAGCATTAAACCATGTTAGAATATGCTTTCAAAACAGAATTTAAAACATGCAAATCACATGCATTGCATCCAACAATCACAAGTGCTTTAAAAACCAGTTCATAACACAACCAAGAGAGAAATTCCATTTACTTACTCTTGAGCTTAGCTAAGTTGTTTAGACTTAAACTAAGCTCCCAAAACCTTCAAACCTTGATTTTAAAGCTGAAAACCCAACTTCACTCACCGATACACAAAACAAGGCTAGCCAACAAGCCTTCCAAGCATCCAAAACCTTCCACGCCACCTCTATTGCTCACGGATCATTCTCCCCTATTTCAAGCACATAACAACAGAGGATTAATGCATCATTATGCATTAAAAACACCACCAACACACCTAAACTCGCTGCTCTTTGCAAATCCAACATTTCGGCTACCAAACACAACCAAAATCACCTCCCAACACTTCCAAGACTTAACCCAGCCAAGATCCATCACTTCTAACCATTTTTAAACATCAATTAACATCCAAAATGATCCCAAACACGTCCTTATACCTCCATCATTAACAAAACACCAAGATCACCCCAAAACCCACCATTTTCACAAGTAAAAACTTAGGAAAATCAACCTATTCGGGATTGCATTGATCAAACCTCAATTATACATCATTTAGACATCCAAATTACATCAAAAAGACATCTCAAAACAGAGCCCAATCAATTATTACGAATTTCTTCAAAATTAAATCCAAATCTTGCATTTTAAGCCAAAATCAAGATCACAACATCAAAACCTTTAATAAAACTCAAATCAAGGATTGAGAACTTGAGAATTTCAGTAAAGAACTGAGAATTTAGAGGAGATGGACGTTCATACCTCTAAACTTGAGTTTCTCCCTTTTTGGAACCAAGATTCTTGAAAATTCAATAAGCTAATGCCAAGGTTTTGTTGTAGAATTGATTAGAGATCAAATGAGGATTGAAATCTCATCTTTAGTTGTCAAAATCAGAGGGAATTTTGCTGGAGAAATGTGTTTGGGTTGAGAGAAAAGTTGAGAGAAAAGAAAATGGAAATTTAGAGAAAAGTTAGTTACAAATGCCAAAATATCTTTTCCCTCCTTTTTACACTTAATTAAAACCATTAATTAAATTGATTAATATTAAGAAAAATCTGGAGAAACTCTTTTGGGTAAATAGCTCCTTAAAGATTCAAAGTTTCAATCCTTTTTAAAACAGTCACCCAGTTTTCAAAAATTACATTTTGGTCACTAACCCAAAATGTCACTCTTCCAAACCTCATTTTGTAAAATTGATTTCAACTTTCTCTTATATATAATAAAAGAGGATTTTAAGACATTTTTCCATATTTTTAATGCAACCCGAACTAGGCTTTCTTAAAAAACACCTTTTATATTCGAACCGCACTCTGATCGGCCCGGTCCAAACCCAAAACTTCTAAGCCCAAAATTGGGGTGTTACAACTCTCCCCCCCTTAAGAAATTTCGTCCTCGAAATTTCAACTGGCGAAAAGAGAACAACCAAACTTCTCAAAGCAACACACAAGGCAACACAGGAGACTTAACCACCACTGAACACTCTCCTCACAAAACTCCACCCAAACTCAACACCACCACATACGGTTCACGAATTCCAGAACACTCAGATGTTAACCACATCTTAACCTCTCACACTTCCGGACTGCACATAGCCCCAACAACAACCTGAAGAACCTCCAACTTTTACAGCATACACCACCTTAACTCATAACTCCCAAAACTTGTTCACACAGTGACACCAACCAATCCAGTTCAACCACCATGTGACCCACAACCTTCACTGCTTCTAAAACTCCTTGCAAAACTACTCAACCTCTTTCAAAGACTACCACAACCAGCAAAAATTTTTAATGCATCATCATGCATTAATAGCTTCAATGAAAGCACCAAAACTCGCTGCTCTCATCCACACTCCATTTTCGGCCACCAAACACAACCGAAAATGCATCCAAACAACTCCTCAACAAATCCCAGCCATAAACCATCAAAACTAAACATCCTTTAACATCATTTAACATCTAAAAAGAACCTATTAACATCCTTATACCTCCAACAACAACAGATCCACAAGATCACTCCAAAACAACCAAGAATCACAAGCTAAACTTAGGAAATTCAACCTATCCGGGATTGCATTAATTAAAACTCAATTCCATATAATTTTAACATTCATTTATCATCAAATTAACACCTTAAAACACAGCCCAATCAGATCCAACGAAAATCCATCAAAAATCATCAAATCTTGCATTTAAAGCCAAGATCCATTACACAACTTTAAAACCACTTATAAATCATCAATTTAGGATTGAGAACTTAGGAATTTCAGTAAAGAACTGAGAGTTTAGAGGAGAAGGACGTTCTTACCTCCAAACTTGAGTTTCTCCCTTTTTAGAACCAAAAAGCTTGAAGAATCAACTAGCAAATGGTGAGGTTTTGTTGATGAGATGATTAGCAATCAAAAGAGAATTGAAAAGAGAGATTTAAGTGACAAAATCAGAAGAAAAACTCTGGAGAAAAGGTGTTTGGGTTGAGAGAAAATGAGAGAAAGGAAAATGAGATTTTAGGAAAATTAGTTAGAAATAACTTCCCTCCACTTTTTCTTTTGTTTAAAATCAGAATTAAATCACTAAATATCTTAGAAAAATATGGAGAAACTCCATTTGGGTAAATAGCTCCTTAAAGATTCAAAGTTTCAATCCTTTTTAAAACAGTCACGCAGTTTTCAAAAATTACATTTTGGTCACTAGCCAAAATGTCACCCTTCCAAAACTCATTTTGTAAAATTGATTTCACAGTCCACTTATATATATTAAAAGAGGATTTTAGAACATTTTTCCATATTTTTAATGCAACCCGAACTAGGCTTTCCTAATTTCACCTTTTTAGATTCGAACAGCACTTTGACCGAACCGGTCAACGCCCAAAACATCTAAGCCCAAAACCTGGGGCGTTACAACTCTCCCCCCCTTAAGAAATTTCGTCCTTGAAATTTACCTGAAGGAAAGAGATAAGGAAACTGCTTCAGCATGCCATCCTTCCGCTCCCACGTGGCTTCTTCAACACCATGATGCTTCCACAGCACCTTTACCAACTCAATGGTCTTGCCACGAAGAACCTTGCTATCCGAATCCAGAACCTTCACCGGTTCCTCATCATAGGTCAAATCCGGATTCAATTCCACTTCCTCCACAGGCATCACATGCGAAGGATCAGATCTATACTTCCGGAGCATAGAAACATGGAACACATCATGAATCTTCTCCAACTCTTGAGGTAGCCTCAACTTGTACGCAACAAGACCCACACGCTCAACCACCTCATATGGTCCAATGTACCTAGGGCTCAACTTACCCTTCCGGCCAAACCTCATCACCTTCTTCCAAGGCGAAACCTTCAAGAACACACGGTCACCCACCGCATACTCAATCTCCTTACGCTTCAAATCCGCGTAAGACTTTTGCCGATCAGAAGCTGCCTTCAAACGCTCACAAATGAGCTTCACCTTCTCGGTGGTTCCTTTCAACAAAGCCGGCATCGAAACCAACTTCTGACCCGTTTCAGCCCAACAAAGAGGAGTCCTACACTTCCTCCCGTACAAAGCCTCATAAGGTGCCATTTGAATACTTGCTTGATAACTATTGTTATAAGCAAACTCCACCAAAGGCAAATGCTTCTCCCAAGAGCCCTGAAACTCAATCACGCAGCACCTCAACATATCCTCCAAAATCTGGATAACACGCTCTGACTGACCATCCGACAGAGGATGATAGGATGTACTGAAATTCAACCTTGTACCCAAAGCTTGATGCAAACATTGCCAGAAACGCGATGTGAACCTCGGATCCCTATCCGACACAATCGACTTAGGCACACCGTGCAGCCGCACAACCTCAGCAATGTACAGCTCCGCAAGCTTATCCAAAGAAAACGTAGTATGCACAGGCAAGAAATGCGCACACTTCGTCAGGCGATCCACAATCACCCAAACCGAATTCTTCTTTGATGATGACAAAGGTAAACCAGATACAAAATCCATGGTAACCCTTTCCCACTTCCATTCAGGGATTCTCAACGGTTGCAACAACCCTGAAGGAACCTGATGCTCAGCCTTAACTCGCTGACACACCAAACACTTGCTCACAAACTCCGCAACATCCTTTTTCAAACCCACCCAATAGTACTCATCACGAAGATCACGATACATCTTGGTACTACCAGGGTGCATAGCAAAAGGACTATTATGACCTTCAGTCAGAATAGCACGCCTCAACTCAATATCATTGGGCACTACTATTCGACTCCCAAAACACAACACACCATCATCATTAAAACAGAAATCCGAAGGCCTACCCTCCGCGATATCCTGAACATGCGGTACCAAAGAATCATCCAGCAACTGCTTTTCCTTGACCAACTGAACCAAAGATGGCTTTACTTGCAACTCAGCCACAAGACCACCATCACGCGATATACTCAAACTGGCAAACATAGCCCTCAGCTCAACAGCTACCTTCCTACTCAACGCATCCGCTACAACATTAGCTTTTCTAGGGTGATACTCAATCGTCAAATCATAATCCTTGAGCAACTCCAACCATCGCCGCTGCCTAAGATTCAACTCCTTCTAAGACATCAGATACCTCAAACTCTTGTGATCCGTGTACACAGTACACTTCTCACCATACAGATAATGCCTCTAAATCTTCAGAGCAAAAACCACTGCAGCCAGCTCAATATCATGCGTAGGATAATTGCGCTCATGCACCTTCAACTGTCGCGATGCATAAGCAACCACCTTACCCTCTTGCATCAGCACACATCCCAAACCAACATAGGACGCATCACTATAGACCACAAACTCTTTCCTTGATTCAGGCTGAACCAAGATAGGGGCTTGCGTCAAAGCCGCCTTAAGCTTCTCATAAGCATGTTGTCTCGCTTCCGTCCACTCATACTTAACATCCTTCTGCAACAACTTCGTCAAAGGTGCAGCAATCTTAGAAAACCCATCCACAAACCTCCGATAGTATCCCGCCAAACCAAGGAAACTACGAACCTCATGAACAGACTTAGGGACCTTCCAATTCATCACCGCCTCAATCTTCTGAGGATCAACACGAATCCCCTCAGCAGAAACTACATGCCCAAGAAACACCACCTCCTTAAGCCAAAACTCACACTTGCTCAGCTTAGCATAAAGTTGATTTTCCAACAAAGCTTGCAACACAATCCTCAAATGCTCTTCATGCTCTTCCTCAGTGCGCGAGTACACGAGGATATCATCAATGAATACCACAACGAACTTGTCCAGGTATTCATGAAACACACGGTTCATCATGTCCATGAAAGCAGCAGGAGCATTTGTCAAACCAAACGGCATCACAAGGAACTCGTAATGCCCATACCTTGTCCTGAAAGTTGTCTTAGGCACATCCACATCCTTCACTTTCAACTGGTAATACCCTGACCTCAAGTCAATCTTAGAGAACACAGCTGCTCCCCGAAATTGATCAAAGAGATCATCAATCCTCGGCAAAGGATACCGATTCTTGATAGTCAACTTGTTCAGCTGACGATAATCAATGCACATTCTCATAGTGCCATCCTTCTTCTTCACAAACAAAACCGGTGCACCCCAAGGCGACACACTCGGCCGTATGAAACCACGATCAAGCAATTCTTGCAATTGCGTCTTCAGCTCTTTCAGCTCCTTAGGTGCCATTCTATAAGGGGTAATGGACACAGGAGTTGTATTCTCATACAGCTCAATTCCAAACTCCACCTCACGATTAGGAGGTAAACCCGGCAACTCCTCAGGAAACACTCCAGGAAACTCCTTCACCACTCTGATATCTTGCACACGCAACTCCTTAGAGCTAGGATTCATTACAAAAGCTAGATAAGCTTCACAACCTTGCCTCAGCATCCGACTCGCCTCCAAGGTAGATACCACATTGGCAAGAAACTTCACATTCTCACCAACCACAACAACTTCGTAATCATCCGCAAGCTTCAACGAAACTCGCTTATTCTCACAATCCACAACAGCACGATGCTCAGCAAGCCAATCCATACCAAGGATTACATCAAAACCATAGAAAGGTAACTCCATAAGGTCAACATGGAAAACATGATCTTGAACAACCAAAGGACATCTTCTATACAGCTTTCGAGTCACAACAGTTTCACCAAAAGAACTAGTGACAAGAACACCAACATCCAAAGACTCAACAGGCAAACCAAGCAATTCAGCATGCTCACGCAAAATGTATGAATGCGTAGATCCAGAATCTATCAAGGAAAGTAATGACAAGGATTGCAAAGTAAAGGTACCTGCAATCACATCCGCGTCATTCCTCCCCTCCCGCTGAGCATACACCCTAGCTTGACCTCCACCCTCAGGCTGAATAGCCACAACATGGGCCACTCCTCGACCACCTTCCTCTCTCCGCTGGAAATTACCACGGTCGCGCCCACGACCTCTCTGCGGTGCAGCAACAACAGGAGCACGCACTTGGCCACCAGCCAACATAGGACACTCTCGCCTCAAATGTTCCGCAGATCCACAATTCCAGCACCCATTACCAGCTGCCACAATAGGAGCTTGCACCTCCCTCATAGCACGAGGACAGTCACGCTTCATGTGACCACGTGAACCACATATCCAACAAGCACTCGGATCAGCTCTAGCATTGCCTCCCCGAGCAGGTACACCACCACCTCTCTTAGCTGAGGACTGATACTTCTGATCACGTCCCCTCTTGTTCCGTCCACCACCGGAACTATATTCAGCAGCTCGCTTTCCAACACTAGAACCAGCACTCTTAGCAGATAAACCCAAGTTCATCTCAATATCCTTGGCTCGGCCCACCAACACATCAAAATCATCATACTCGGTAGCCAGCACATACATCTTCACATCCGTCACTAAACCATAACGGAACCTTTCGCACCTCGCCCGCTCATCAGGTACCAGCTCAGGTGCATACTGACTGAGTCTAACGAACTGAACTTCATACTCAGCCACCGTCATGCTCCCTTGGGTAAGAGACATGAACTCACGCTTCTTTTCATCCAGGTACCTCACACCAAGATACCTTCTCTTGAACACATTCTGAAAGAATGTCCAAGTTATGTCAGCTTCAGCCATCCCAGCTATAGTGGTCGTCCACCACGTATAAGCATCATCCTGTAGCAAAGATACTACACAGCCCAGCTTTTGCACGTCCGTGCAACTCATCTGACCCAAGATCCTCTTGGTACTCTCCATCCAGGATTCAGAACCTTCTGCGGACAAACCCCTGAACTCAGTCCCACCAAGACTGCGCAAACGCTCCAAAGGTAGTCTAACTCCAGCATCTCCCTGATGCCCAGCTCCTTGAGCTCCAGCTACTGCCGCTCGAAAAGCACCAGCAATAGCTTGCACCAACATCGTCATGTCAGGCATAGCTTGCCCCTGACCAACTTCAGGACCAGCAGCTCCAGCACCAGCTACAGCTTCAGCTCTTTCACCCTCAGCACCACCACCACCAGGTGGAGGAGGAGGCAACACCGCACTTCCCGCATTCTCCTCATTCTCATTCACATTCGGAGCCGTAGCTCGCACATTACTTCTCAACTCTCTACGTGGTGCCATACTCTAACCATGCAATCACAATGCAAATAAACAAAGTCAGGTCCAGAAAGGTAAGCAATCCAAGTACTCAAGCTCAATTTCATTTAAAATCAACACCATTACATTAGCTTTGATTTGGCAATGGGTACCCACAATATGCTTCATCACAGCATACAACTCAATTGCATCAAATTCACAAATCACCCAACATGCTTTCACTCATCAAGCATACATAGCATACATACTTCAATCATACACACATTCATTCCCAATTACTCGAGAACTCAGCTCTGATACCACCAAATGTAACCCCCTTAACCCGGCCTAGACGGTTGACCCGAATTAAGAAAGTCACACGGGGAAAACCAAAGTCAACCCGAAAGTCAACCTTGATTAACGACCCTTTTTTTTCTTTTTACTCTTGTCTAGATGGACAATAACCCTAGTTACGGTCATTCAAACAACATGCTCAAAGATCATAAACATTAGAGATCGAACAGGGACCCAATTGAACAATTTACAACTTTAGCGACCAAATTGTAAATTCTGCAAATTATAAGGACTTCATCCAAACTAGAGTTACCAACTTGAAATTAGTTAGGTTTCATGCTTCACTGCCAAATTTCAGCTCAAACGGACATCCCAAACTCATACAATTGCAAAAACAAGTTTCAGGACCAAAATGCAAACAATCCAAAACATACAAAGATGCCTTTAACTGAAATAACGGTCGCGTATCGGTACGCTTAGAGTCAGTATCGATACGTGGGGAGACAGTGACCAGATTTCCTGAAAAGGTATCGATACGCTCCCCCGCGTACCGATACTCCCTTCATAATTGGCCTACCCGTATCGAAACCCTCACGATCGTACCGATACCCCTGTGCTGAAAAGCACACATTTTAGCTAATGCGTATCGATACACGAGCCCGAGTATCGATACACATACCAGAACCGACTCAAAAACAACTCTAAACATGCTTCAAACTTCATCTTAACAACACCAAATCATACCAACAAGTCATACAACATACAAGAGACATACTTGCATCAACAATTCAACATTATAGCATCAAATATGAAAAGCCCCAAATCTAAGGCATGCTTCCTACTCAAGCAAACCATTCAAGCATAAAACCTCCAAATCAAGCATATAATGGCCAAATGCAAAATCCAGCATTATTAACAACATTAAACAAACCTAGGGAGTTCAAAACATCTACCAAAACATCCACATAGGTCCCCCATTGCCAAATGCCAAAAGCTAAAAATGTATAAGAAAACCTTCCCATACTTGAGCTTAATTTCCACTTGATTGCTTGCCTTCCTTGCTGCCCTCAATGCACCTTAATGTTCTGCATTATTGGTTTAAGAAAAAGAAGAGAGCGTAAGCAAAAGCTTAGTGAGGTATGCTCATTAAAACCATTCAGTAATGCATTTATAAACTCATTTATAAATCATACTTCAAAACATCATTTAGGCATGCTCACAAGCATTCTTAAACAAGCAATACATGCTTCCATATCAATACATGTCATATTGGCCACAAGTGATAAATTCCATCTTTTTAAAACAAGATCAACATAAGACTCACACATGGACTTTTAAACACCATTGTGATCTTATAATTCACAAGGACCACACAAGGACTTTTAAACACCTTTGTGTCCTTTACAAGTTTCACCCCAAGGACTTTTAAACACCTTGGCCCCAAGGACTTTTAAACACCTTGGCCCATGGACTTTTAAACACCATGGCAAGGACCACACAAGGACTTTTAACCACCTTTGTGTCCTTAACAAGAACCATCCAAGGACTTTTAACCACCTTGATGTTCTTAAGTAACAAGGCTCACTCAAGGACTTTTAACCACCTTAGTGACCTTAACAAGAATCAACATGGACTTTTAACCACCATGAAGTTCTTAGAATCCACAAGGCTCACTCAAGGACTTTTAACCACCTTAGTGACCTTAACCTTTTTCAAAACATCACTTGCCAATATACATCATTATCATCAAATAATCCACTGTTTTAAAGCATTTAATCAAGCCATAAACATCATGCATTTTTAAGCATCAAACCACATTTAAACAATGTTCAAAAATAAGGAACTCTTACCTTGAGCTTCCTTCAACATATGGCTTACAAAATCAGCAATAACCATGCTAAAACATGCTTTCAAAACAGAATTTAAAACATGCAATAAACCACATTGCACAACATCCAAACCATGGCCACCACTAGAGAGTTTTTCCGAAAACTTACACTTGAGCTTAGTAAAGTTGTTTAGACTTAGACTAAGCTCCCAAGACATTGGTTTCAAAGCCGAAAACCCAATTTCACTCACCGATTCCACTTCGCCTCTTGCCGAAGCACAAATCAAGCTTCCGGATCACCACCACTTGGATCCAAAGATGACTCCCCTGTTTTTAACACATCAAAGCAGAGGATTAATGCATCATCATGCATTAATAGCTTCAATAAAAGCACCAAAACTCGCTGCTCTCATCCACACTCCATTTTCGGCCACCAAACACAACCGAAAATGCATCCAAACAACTCCTCAACAAAGCCCAGCCATAAACCATCAAAACTAAACATCCTTTAACATCATTTAACATCTAAAAAGAACCTATTAACATCCTTATACCTCCAGCAACAACAGATCCACAAGATCACTCCAAAACAACCAAGAATCACAAGCTAAACTTAGGAAATTCAACCTATCCGGGATTGCATTAATTAAATCTCAATTCCATATCATTTTAACATTCATTTATCATCAAATTAACACCTTAAAACACAGCCCAATCAGATCCAACGAAAATCTATCAAAAATCATCAAATCTTGCATTTAAAGCCAAGATCCATTACACAACTTTAAAACCACTTATAAATCATCAATTTAGGATTGAGAACTTAGGAATTTCAGTAAAGAACTGAGAGTTTAGAGGAGAAGGACGTTCTTACCTCCAAACTTGAGTTTCTCCCTTTTTAGAACCAAAAAGCTTGAAGAATCAACTAGCAAATGGTGAGGTTTTGTTGATGAGATGATTAGCAATCAAAAGAGAATTGAAAAGAGAGATTTAAGTGACAAAATCAGAAGAAAAACTCTGGAGAAAAGGTGTTTGGGTTGAGAGAAAATGAGAGAAAGGAAAATGAGATTTTAGGAAAATTAGTTAGAAATAACTTCCCTCCACTTTTTCTTTTGTTTAAAATCAGAATTAAATCACTAAATATCTTAGAAAAATATGGAGAAACTCCCTTTGGGTAAATAGCTCCTTAAAGATTCAAAGTTTCAATCCTTTTTAAAACAGTCACGCAGTTTTCAAAAATTACATTTTGGTCACTAGCCAAAATGTCACCCTTCCAAAACTCATTTTGTAAAATTGATTTCACAGTCCACTTATATATATTAAAAGAGGATTTTAGAACATTTTTCCATATTTTTAATGCAACCCGAACTAGGCTTTCCTAATTTCACCTTTTTAGATTCGAACAGCACTTTGACCGAACCGGTCAACGCCCAAAACTTCTAAGACCAAAACCCGGGGCGTTACAAAACCTCTAATGTCATGTCACATGTATGCATGGACCAATACATATATAATATAGCATATAACAAATGATTTTAACTGTGCATGTATGTCGGTTCACACCCACCAATAACATCCTCAGAATCCGCCTAAAAACAACCTTCTATCTCACTTCCAACTTGACCAACTCCATCATTCTAACTACCCATTATCCACAAGATACTCACTAATGCCCTCCTCACACTAAAGTTGTTTTCAAAACAACACCAACTACTACCCCAAACATGCTAGCAACGAGACCATACCCACAACGCAAGGAAAAACCAAACCGAAACCAAACTAAGATAACTAGGGCAAAGGTTACTTAACAAGGTTACCTGAAAACACCTCACTGCCCTGGAACTTCAACAGACAAGCTCTCTTCCCCGCAGAACCATCATTCTCCAGCCGCACCGCTGCAGCATCAGCTAACACATTAAGGTCATCACCATCTCCCTGCGGTAAAGAACCCTGACTACCCCGAGCCAACTTCAAACAATTACGTCTCAAATGTCCAACAGACCCACAATTCCAACAGATTTCATTCTCCAAGCTCCTCATACCTTCCTGCCCTTCCTGCCACCTTCGAACCTCGTCTCGGCCGTACCCACGACCCTTCAGAGACCCTTTTGCTACCACTGAAGCTGATCTCACCACTTGAGGACAATTTCGCTTCACATGCTCTTTAGAACCACAGTTCCAACAAACTCTTGCGCCCCAACAACCTCCAACATGACACTTCCCACATCGGTCACACACCGGTAACTGAGCTACCACTCCTTGATCATGTAGCACTTGCCCTACATTTACACTACCACCCTGACTTCGATTCAAGCAAAACCTTCTATCACGTAGCCTCTTACGCTGACCGCTCCGGAGATCAGTACTCGCAACTCTCTTGCTTAAACTTTTCTCACCTTCATTAACTGAAACCACACCCTCACGTTGCTTAACCCTTGGGAATTTCTCTCCAAGATACCTTTCATAAAAGGCAGACACAAAGAAGTCCCAATCTATATCGTGGATGTGCGATGCCACCGCCACAGATGTCCACCGGGCACAAGCGTCCTCCAACATCAATGAGACAACACGTCCCAGCTTACAAGCGTAGTCACAACCTTCCTGATCCAAAATCAGAATTACACTGGCCAACCAGGCCTCGAATGTCTCAGGTGTCGAACCATGATACTCCACAGCTCCCAAATCATGTAAACGATGTTTCGACAAACCCGCACATCTCACAGCCGGCACGTCTACAGGCCTTACTTTTGCCACAACCTGAGATGTTCCCAACACCTCTTGAACTATAGGTGATGAACTCTTCATCACAGAACCAACTTCTTCCTCCTGCCTTACTACCTCAACTCCAGGCACTAAAGACTGAGACGAAACACCTCCATTAAAAGGTGAATTCCATGCCTTAACAACCTGCTCTAAAGCAGCAACCATCTCACCTAACTGCCATTCTCTTATCGATTTCACCATGCTATTAACAGCAAACAATCATAACAAAACAAACAAATCGATCAGACCAGCTTTAAGCAAGGATTCAAAACTCCAACTCCAAAATAACACAATAGCTATAATAATAAGGCAATGGGTATCCCGAATTCTCCCCTATTACACGACATAATAGTCAATAAAACTATGGATATCACAACATCAAGCATATCAATCAACATATTTCGATCATGCTCTCATCAAACAACATTCACTCGTAACAGCATAATATCAACATATCATACCCATCACACTTTCATCATTCATAAAATCAGCTCACAACACCAGCATAACATCAGCACAAATCCACATTAGCTCAATGAAGATTCACAATCAAAAAGCACGACAAAAACATCAACAATTCGCTCACAAACACACATTTCAACCAGCTTTCAACCACACATCAGAATAAGCATTAAACACATATTACAACAATTTACCATTTTCCCTAAGCATTCGCAACCTGGCTCTGATACCACCAAATGTAACCCCTGTAGTCCGGCCTAGACGGTTGACCCGAACTACGAAGATTACACGGGGAAAACCAAAGTCAACCCGAAAGTCAACCTTGATTAACGACCCTTTTTTTTCTTTTTAAACTTGTCTAGATGCACATTTAACCTAGGCATACTCTTGAGATAAGCATACTCAAAAATCATAGCAATCGGAAAACAATAAGGGACCCAATTGCACAAAATACGAATTTAGGGACCAATTTGTAAATTCTGAAAATTAAGAGGACTTTACCGATTTTTAAGTTACCATTATGAAATTAGTCATGTTTCATGCCTCTCTGCCAAATTTCATCTCAAACGGACATCTCAAACTCAAGCAATTGCACATACAAGAATCAGGACTAAAACGTAAAGCTTGCAAACCTCAAAACTATTCAAATTTTAAGCCCAACGGTCAAGTGTTCCGAAACGGGTCTAGGCCGTTCAGGAACACCCCTTGGCAGTAGCCAAAGTGTTCAGAAACGGGCTAGGCCGTTCAGGAACACCCAAGCCAAAACAAAGGCCTGTTTCGAGACAGGCAAGGGTGTTTCGAAACACCCTGCCCAGAAACAGCAGATAGGCCTGTTTAAACACCTTTAAACCCCATCAAACATGCTCCAAACCATTCCACATTAAATCAACAACATGCCAAGCATCATACCTACCAATTTGCATCAAAATCTAAATACAAAACCACCCCTAGGTGCACCCACTCATTCAACACATCCAACACTCAATCATGCTTTTAAAACAAGAAGCATAGCATAACGATTTAAGAATAAGAAGATTCAAACATTGCAAGCGTTAAACCTCATAGTTCAAAATCATAAACCAAACTTGTCCAACATACACAATCTCATTAAACATCAACATAAGTGATTCTCCCCCCCCCCCATTGCCTTTATTATCTATAGCTATTAACCGAGACATACATCTCAAGTGGAGCTCTCCTTGAATCCCTTGCTTCTCGTTGTCCCAACTTCAAATATCTGCATTGATGGACAAAAAGGAGCGTAAGCACATAATGCTTAGTGAGGAATGCTCAAAACCAAAACACCATCAATGCAGCGAGTCATAAAACCTCTTTTAAAAGTAAACACAATTCGATAAACCAAAGCAACGTTTGAAAACCCTTTTTATCAACATGCTTTAAGTCATGCATTGCTCAAACATGAAAACCAACCCTTAGCTTAGAAAAGCTAAGTAATTCACTTCAAAGCACAACCTTGCAAAACCATCAATTTAACCATTCCATGCATGAACATCATATGCAAAGTTAAATACAAGATCCTTGGAAAACACTTCTACTTCACATCATACTTTTCTCATACATTGAAAATCATTTCAAAGCAAGAAACCTTTAAAAACCACTTACTCATTCAATCTAACACGTGCAATAAACAAATGCAACATATGAACCACAAAATCAATATTTGCATCACATGCCTTTAAAAACAAGTCTTCGCAAGACTTCAATGCACTAAAGAGATTTCATGCACACATGCACCATTCTCAAAAGATAATAAACACTTGTTCAAGCTAACAAGTAATACATGCATTCATAGAACATTACACACTTCTCATGCAACCATGCATCATTTCAAGCATCTCATGCTTCATCATATTTAAGAACTTTATATTGGCTTCCAAGTGATAATTCACAAACCATCATAACGCAAGACACAATCGGATACGCGGATTACAAGCGTTGTCCCCACGCTTCATACACACTACCAATCTCAAGGTCCCCAAATGGAATTTTAACCACCATTATGACCTTACCATACACAAGGTCCTCATATGGACTTTTAACCACCATATGACCTTAACATTCACAAGGTCCTCAAATGGAATTTTAACCACCATTACGACCTTACCATCACCCATTGGTAGTTGTATAACATCACTAACGAGATCACGGGACATACAACACAAGATCCACACATGGACTTTACACCACCATTGTGATCTTAACAAACACAAGGTCCTCAAATGGAATTTTAACCACCATTATGACCTTAACACAAGACCCACCCATGGAATTTTAACCACCATGGTGTTCTTAACCATCTCGTTAGTGTACTTGGATGGAGTTACCGGTACAATCACAACCACTCCACATCCAAGGCGACTTTATTCACGGTGCACCCAATCCTATAGCCGGCTAACTATATCTGATTCAAGTAACCAAGAACCACTTACATCACTTGCCAATATAACCATTTTACCACATTAATCCATTGTTTTACAAGCATAACCAAAATGTCAAAACCACCAATTACCATCATCAATCCACTGTTTTTGAAGCATTACACAAAGCCATTAAACAATATGCAACACTATGCAACAATTCCACAATTCCAATGTACAAAACCAAGGATCTCTTACCTTGAGCATCCTTCACACATGGCTTTCAAAACCAGCATTAAACCATGTTAGAATATGCTTTCAAAACAGAATTTAAAACATGCAAATCACATGCATTGCATCCAACAATCACAAGTGCTTTAAAAACCAATTCATAACACAACCAAGAGAGAAATTCCATTTACTTACTCTTGAGCTTAGCTAAGTTGTTTAGACTTAAACTAAGCTCCCAAAACCTTCAAACCTTGATTTTAAAGCTGAAAACCCAACTTCACTCACCGATACACAAAACAAGGCTAGCCAACAAGCCTTCCAAGCATCCAAAACCTTCCACGCCACCTCTATTGCTCACGGATCATTCTCCCCTGTTTCAAGCACATAACAATAGAGGATTAATGCATCATTATGCATTAAAAACACCAGCAACACACCTAAACTCGCTGCTCTTTGCAAATCCAACATTTCAGCTACCAAACACAACCGAAATCACCTCCCAACACTTCCAAGACTTAACCCAGCCAAGATCCATCACTTCTAACCATTTTTAAACATCAATTAACATCCAAAATGATCCCAAACACGTCCTTATACCTCCAGCATTAACAAAACACCAAGATCACCCCAAAAACCACCATTTTCACAAGTAAAAACTTAGGAAAATCAACCTATTCGGGATTGCATTGATCAAACCTCAATTATACATCATTTAGACATCCAAATTACATCAAAATGACATCTCAAAATAGAGCCCAATCAATTATTACGAATTTCTTCAAAATTAAATCCAAATCTTGCATTTTAAGCCAAAATCAAGATCACAACATCAAAACCTTTAATAAAACTCAAATCAAGGATTGAGAACTTGGGAATTTCAGTAAAGAACTGAGAATTTAGAGGAGAAGGACGTTCATACCTCTAAACTTGAGTTTCTCCCTTTTTGGAACAAAGATTCTTGAAAATTCAATAAGCTAATGCCAAGGTTTTGTTGTAGAATTGATTATAGATCAAATGAGGATTGAAATCTCATCTTTAGTTGTCAAAATCAGAGGGAATTTTTCTGGAGAAATGTGTTTGGGTTGAGAGAAAAGTTGAGAGAAAAGAAAATGGAAATTTAGAGAAAAGTTAGTTACAAATGCCAAAATATCTTTTCCCTCCTTTTTACACTTAATTAAAACCATTAATTAAATTGATTAATATTAAGAAAAATCTGGAGAAACTCTTTTGAGTAAATAGCTCCTTAAAGATTCAAAGTTTCAATCCTTTTTAAAACAGTCACCCAGTTTTCAAAAATTACAGTTTGGTCACTAACCCAAAATGTCACTCTTCCAAACTTCATTTTGTAAAATTGATTTCACCTTTCTCTTATATATAATAAAAGAGGATTTTAAGACATTTTTCCATATTTTTAATGCAACCCGAACTAGGCTTTCCTAAAAATCACCTTTTATATTCGAACCGCACTCTGACCGGCCCGGTCCAAACCCAAAACTTCTAAGCCCAAAATTGGGGTGTTACATACCCCCTTGGATGGATCACCCAAGATTTCACCATCTTTGACATAGTTGAACTCCTTTGGGTATGTCACCTCCTTTTCCTCAAGAGCCAAGTCCTTCAAGGCTTCAAGAGGTGGATCTTGTGCATCTTATTCTTTGGTTGGAATCTCATCCACCTTTGATGTTTGTCCTCCATCAATGCTTCAATGATCCCTATATCACCATCATCACAAGAATCCTTCATTGGAAGGAGGTTATCATCGAAAACAACATGTATAGACTCTTCAACAACCAAAGTTCTTTTATTAAATACACGGTAGGCTTTAGAGTTTAGGGAATAACCTAAAAATATAGCTTCATCACTTTTTGCATCAAATTTACCTAAGTTGTCTTTTCCATTGTTTAAAACAAAACATTTAAACCAAATGGATGAAAATATCTAATGTTAGGCTTTTGGATTTTAAAATATCATAAGGTGTTTTCTTTAAAATTGGTCTAATCATTACTCTATTAATAATATAACAAGCCGTAATAGTGGCTTCCGCCCAAAAATACTTGGGTAAGTTGTTTTCACAAAGCATAGTCCTAGCCATTTCTTCTAAAGTTCTATTTTTCCTCTCAACTACCTCATTTTGTTGAGGAGTTCGAGGAGCTGAAAAATTATGGCTAATATCATTTTCATTACAAAAATCTTCAAAACCCATATTTTGAAATTTGGTTCCATGATCACTTATAATGTGTGAAATTTTATGATCAAGATCATTTTGGGTAATTTTTGGAAAAGTAATAAAATTTTCTGAAGCCTCATCCTTAGTACTTAAGAATAGAACCTAAGTGTATCTAGAAAAGTCATCTACCAATACAAATGCATATGACTTACCACCCAAGCTCATAGTTCTAATAGGCCAAACAAGTCCATGTGGATTAGTTGTAATACTCTACTAGTTGAAAACATCATTAATGGGTTTAAATGAAGTTCTCTTTTGTTTACCCTTAGCACATGCATCACAAATTTTATATAATATAAATTTTAGTTTGGGTAAACCTCTAACTAGATTTTGGGAAGCTAATTTTTCTAAAACACTTATGCTAGCATGCCCAAATTTTCTATGCCACAACCATGCATCATTTTTATCATGTGTAACTAAACATGCATGGGATGAATGTATGTTATCTAAATGCACCATATAAATATTTCCTATATGATGACCAATGAGCATTATTTTTTTTTTAATGTTCACAATTTTACACCCATTTTTATCAAAATGAACATTAAAGCCTTCATCACAAAGTTGACTAATGCTCAAAAGATTATGTTTTAGACCATTAACATATAACACATTTTCAATGAAAGTAGATGAGAGATTACCAATGGAGACTATGCCTTCAATGTGTCCCTTGGAGTTGTCACCAAATGTCACACATCCTCCACTTTTTGGTTTAAGCTCCAAGAATCTACTCTTGTATCCGGTCATGTGTCTCGAGCATCCACTATCAAGGTACCATGTGTTTTGACTTAAGATTTGGCCTTATAGCAATGCTCCCCCTACAAACAAAGATTAGTTTCTTGATTTTGGTACCCAAATCATTTTGGGTCCATGAGTGTTAGCTCCTAAAAGCTTGGTTCCCTTAGGAATCCAATAAGCAATATCATTCACATTACTAGAAACAATGAGTTCCTTAGGAACTCATACACTCCTAATTCTTTTAACTTGGGATTGCTTTTGAGAAACTCTTTGTTTGGGGTAAAATGGTTTTCGCTTAACATAATGAGTTTTTGAAGAAATTCATTTTTCAAAAACATGTTTCCCAATAGTAAGAGAAGTTTTGAGATTATCCACCTCCTTTGTGTGATAATCTTGAAAATCGGAAAGATTTTTTTTTTAAATTATCATTTTTCTTTTTGAGATCATTTGAAAGATTAATCAAATAAAAAACCTTTTTTTCCAATTCCGAAATGGTTTTTGAAAGAGACTAATTTTGATTTTTCAAATCAGAAATGTTTTTTTTTAATATACTCTTTATACTTTTCAACCAACTCATCATAAGCATCATATAATTAATTGTAAGTAAAAGATGATGAGTTGGGGTTTACCATTGGTTCCTCCTCAAATGCCTTGAGACAAAGGCCACTTCCTCTTCCTCTTCGGATGACTCCTCGTCACTCCAAGTTTCCACTTGAGCTTTGAGCTTGTTCTTCTTCCCAAAGCTTTTCTTTCTCAATTGAGGGCACTCGGATCAGATATGGTCGGTTTTCTTGCACTCATAGTAAGTGATTTGGTCCTTCTCTTCTTCTTTACTTCTATTCTTGAAGTCCCTCTTTCTATTGAATTTTCTTCCCCGAATAGACTTCATGAAACATGTGAATCTTTTGGCCAGCATGGCCATCTCCTCATCTTCCTCTTCACTCGAATCTCTATCATGGTATGAAGCTTTAAGTGCGATTCCGAACTTGTTCTTCTCAACCTTCTTCTTCTCAACTTTCTTCTCTTCTTCCTTTCTTTTTTCATGATCTCGTGAGTGAGTAGAGATCCAACAAGGGCATCAAGCTTGAGAATCTTCAAATCTCTAGCTTCAATGATGACCGTTCTTTTTCCATCCCAAGATTCCGGAAGAGAATATAAAAGTTTCCGAACTAGCTTGTCTTCGATACTAACTTCACCGAAGCCCTTTAAATCGTTGACGATGACCAAGAACCGATCAAACATCTTGGAGACGATTTCATCGGGATCCATCTCTAAATTCTCATAACTTAAATGGAGTAACCCGATCTTTGTCTCTTTAACATCGTTGGTTCCCTCATATGTCGTCTCGAAGGTATCCCAAACTTCCTTAGAGCTTTCGATGGAAGACACCTTTGAGTAGATATCGGGACCGAGAGCACAAAAGATCATATGCAAGGCTTTGTCATTGACTTGCAACCGTCTTCTATCTTCATCGGTCATCTCGGATTTGACCTTTGGGACTAATCTTCCTTCACCATCTCTCTTCATAGGAATGCTTGGTCCGTCTTATACAACGTTCCATACCATGTAGTCATTGGATTTGATGAAGAGACGCATCCGATTTCAAATATGGGTGGTTATTCCCCATTGAAGAATGGTGGTTTGGTGGTAGATTGAGACTCATAGAGGTTGGGGCCGAAGGTGGATGCCATTGCTTGAAGTTGTTGTTGATCAAACTCTCCTAGAATCGACTCAAGAGGGTTGTAATCCTTCCAATGAGTATATCTTTGATACCAATTGTTGAGTTGATCAAACGATTGCAAATGGCCAAGAAGGGGGTGAATTGGCGATTAAAAATTTGAGGGTGGAAAATGGATGAAAGAAAATTTGACACAAGGCAATTTATAGTGGTTCAAGTTCCTAAATGAACTCTACATCTACTACCTTAGCTCCCACTAAGGATTTTCAACCAATCCACTAATTGATTCTTCCCCTTTTATTGGACGACGAGGAAACCTTACAAAATCGATTAAGCTTTCTACCCAAAGCTTAATCCAACACACTCTTTATAAAGAAGGAATTTTGGTAAACTTTACAAGTACCTCTCAAAGGATAATGTTTACCCAAATACAATCAAACACTCCCCAAACTCTCAATAAAAATTACAATGAAGAACACTCTTGAGTTGGGTACAAGATTTGACTCTAAGGGATCAAAGTTTTGATTTGAATGCTTTGATGTTGCTTGAAGGCTCAATAGTTGTTGTTGTAGCTTTAAAGACTTGTTTTTAAACCTTCACATTGATTTCTAACCCTTTGGGTGGTTGAGATCATCAATAGAGCCGTTGGGGCTCTCTCTTCCGTCCATAAATGCAGTTCTGCAACTACCCGTATTGGAACACGGGACCCGTGTATCGAAACGGACACTCAAAAAAGAAAGAGTCGTTATGTGTAAAATAGGGCCCGCATCGAAACAACTATAGGTCGTATCGAAACAGCAAGTGCAAAAGGAAAGTCGTATCAAAACAAATAAGGGTTGTATCGAAACATTTTGAAACTATATATTAGTGTTTCGAAACAGCTTAGAGGATGTATCGAAACACTTAACCAAATCTTTTAAATTCAGTTTCTAACAAGTAACAGCTAGTTCATTTATTGCCCAATTTTAAAATTGCTTAACCCCTATATTGAAACGAGTGTTAGCTGTTTCGAAACGATGCTTAAAAATCAAAGGCCCAAATGAAGGTCATATCGAAACAGGTGTGAGCCGTTTCAAAACATGTGCTTCCAGTGGCAAAACGTATCAAAACACTTTGAGGGTGTTTCAAAACGCCTGGGTGATTTTGTATATTTTGGCTCGAGAACACTTAGAAAAATTTTGGGGGTTTAAGTTTTGACTTGAAAACATTTTAAGTATAATTTGTACTTGTCAAAATCGAATATTTTGATTACTTAAAAATTTATTTACTTTGCAAATTAGTCCTTGAATTATTTGTTATATCAAAATCAAATATTATAGTTTTATAGTATGATATTACATGTATCACAATTTTAAATGGTTATGTATAATGGGATTTATACAAGAGATTCTATTTTGAGATATGTTTATGATGTTCAAGTATGAGACACTTGCATTGAGATTTTGCATTATGGTTAATGCATGAGATTTGTGATACATGTTTTATAAATGAGAAATGCTTTGGTTCAAGTAAGCATGAGACTTGAGAAAAGTGTTTTGATGCATATGGTTGTTATGCATAATTCGATTTGAGAATAAACGAGAAAACACTTATGTTTTTATCAAGCATCATTTATCAA
The DNA here is from genome assembly GCA_958450335.1 of Hibiscus tridactylites. Taxonomy (NCBI): domain Eukaryota; kingdom Viridiplantae; phylum Streptophyta; class Magnoliopsida; order Malvales; family Malvaceae; genus Hibiscus; species Hibiscus tridactylites. Next base: position 55,427,022 of record OY288267.1, on the reverse strand, counting down.
TTGTTTTAGGAATAAAAGGTTTTCTAAGAAATCATGATGCTTGTGTATCGAACAAGCATGGTTTATTTAAATGATTTGGAAATGATGTGTTTGACTTGCTCTAATATGGATTTCTAACATCGGTTATGGTTTTACAACTACATTGATGTTTTACCCGTTTTGAGCGCACTCACTAGCAATTATATGCTTACGCTCTATCTTCTTCCATCAATGTAGTGAATAAAAGCATGTTTGAGGGTCGTGGTCCAAGGCAAGGTGGATTCCAAGACAAACGAATTCAAAGGGTATGATTACGATATTATTATTATTTGTAATAAGGCAATGTGGGTTGAATATTGGGATGAATTGTTTTATTTAGGAATTGGTAACTTGATTGATTTTATATTGCGTTAGACGATGATTGTATGTAATGATTAATATGTTAGTTTTATTTTAATGCTATGAATATTTGATAGTTATGATCAAATGATTTTAATGGTTTAAATGATGATTAGATTGATTACTTGTGTTCGATGAGTGCTTATGGTCATATGCTTTAATTTCTTAATTATTTTATAGTCTATGTTGAGGTCTTTGATCATTTGGTGCTTAATGGATAATGGTGTAATTTGTTAGGAAGCATGCCTCTATATTACTTGTATAGATATGAATTGTGTTGATTAATTGTTAAGTAACTATCTGAGCCTATGTGTTTAACAGTGATTTATTATTAGAAGCATGTCAATGTTGTTCGTAAGTTTTGGATAAGTTGTATTGGAAGCGTGTCATCTTGTTTTCGAATGATTAAAAGCATGTAAACCAGCATAGGTGGATTTCCATCTAGTCCCAGTTGCCATGGCAATATTAGTCGCACTCAGTTGCTACGACAATCAATTGCCATGACAATTGTGATACATCCAGAGAGATTGGTGGAATTCGAGTTGATTGTGTTGAGTTTTGATCCACTGCAAGTAAGATCACCTTAAGTTAAATAAATGCATTTAGATAAGAATAAAAGAAAAAAATACAATGGTTGCTTATCGATGTGAACCTTTACGGGTTTTCATCAATAAACTAAGTGTAGCTCACTCGGTTTAGTCTGGCGACTAGACACAATCAAGAGGATTACATATGTTGGTATCAGAGCTAGATTTGCGATAATTGGGAGGTGTAGTGATTGTTGTACTAATATTTTTGATTGATTTCTGATGTTTGCTATATGCATGTTGGTTGCTTTATGCCAGGATTTGATTATTGGGAGGTGAGTTGTATTAGTTGTGATGTTGTTAACTGTTGTGTGACATGCACGGTGTTTGATTCTATATTTCTATGGTTGAAATGTGCTATGTTGGAGTTAACCTCGGATAGATATAGTTTTATTTGGTTATTTTGTGAAAACTGACAAATGTGGTTCATATGTGCACATGTTGACAAATTGACAAATGTGGTTCATATCCACCGAAATGGAAGTGGGAAAAGATCACTATGGATTTTGTTAGTGGTCTACCGTTAACACCTACGAGCATGATGCTATATGGGTCATAGTAGATCGTTTCAAGAAGTCAGCTCATTTTATACCGGTTAGAATGGACTACGGTCTCCCTAAACTAGCTGACTTGTATGTCAAGGAAGTAATTTTACTCCACAGAGTACCTAAGTCTATTATCTCCGATCGAGATCCCCAATTTGCATCTCGATTTCGGAGAACCTTACAAGGAGCTCTATGCACCAGAGTTAATCCTACCCCTTGTCAAATTCACCTACAATAATAGTTACCAAGCATCAATTCAAATGGCTCCGTATAAAGCATTGTATGATAGACGATGTAGAACTCCATTGTGTTGGTCAGAGCTTGGTGAGGGCAAGATGTTAGGTCTTGACTTGCTTCGAGAGACTGAAGAGCGGGTCACTATTATCCATGATCGTTTAAAGGCTGCCTTTGATCGACAAAAGGCTTACGCTAGTCTCAAGAGAAGAGATATTGAGTATGAAGTTGGTGAAAAAGCCTTTCTCAAAGTATCATCATGGAAGAAAATTTTAAGATTTGGCAAGAAGGGAAAACTAAGTCCCTGATTCATTGAACCCTTTGAAGTCATTGAAAGAATTGGCCCCGTAGCATATCGACTATTGTTACCCTCAGAATTGAGTAAAATCCATGATGCTTTTCACGTATCGATGCTTCGGAAGTATCATTCTGTTCCTTCGCACATTGTGGAGTCTGAGTCTGTAGAACTTCGGCCAAATCTGTCCTACGAAGAGGAACAAGTTCAAATTCTAGAAGGGGAAGTCAAAAGGCTTCACAACAAAACAGTACCGCTAGTTAAAGTGCTCTGGAGGAGCCACACCGTTAAGAAGGCCACTTGGGAGCCTGAAGAGACCATGAGACAACAATTTCCACCTCTCTTCGGTTCAGGTAAAATTTGAGGACGAATTTTTCTTAAGGGGGGAGAGTTGTAACACCCTAAAATATGGTCTAGTCAGAATTGGGTTCCGGTGATCGGAAATTTTCACATTGATAAAGTCTAAATATTGTATCGACTAGTTAATTATTGATATCGGACTCTAATTGAGTTAAATTATTGCCATCGAACCCTATTGAATAGTATTGAAACCTATATAGTGACTAAGTTGAAGAAAATGCAAGTTAGGGACCAAAACCATAGTATGGTGTGAGTTGAGGGACTAATCTTGCAATTAGCCCATCCTCAATTAAATTTAGCCTATGTGGGATTGTCTGATAGCTTTCCTTCAACATAGCTTAAGTTTATTGTAAAATAAAGGAAATAAGGAATAAAAACTTACCGAGCTTTGAAAAGGAATCATCTCCATAGCTATCTTCATCTTCATCTAAGCAAGCACCTCCATTGGAGATAATTTTAAGCTTTACTTTTTCTTCGTTCTATACTTATCGAATCATTGCCATCGATCGGGTAAGCTATATTCCTCAACCGATTGTTGAATTCCATGGATATATCAAGCTTAATCTTAAGCTAGGGTTTTGACTATCTATGGATATCTCATCGTTGTCATCCATATTGAAATCGAATATAGATTTTGATGTTGTTATATCGATTTTGATATCGTAATATCGATCCTAATGGTCTCCTATTGATTTTCTAGCTCAAGAAGTAGAGAAAGAGGTTTCACCGTCTCCATCAAAAGCTAGAAGCGAGGGTATTGTTATCCGAGAGCCTTGAAAGCTTCGGATTGTCAAGGTGAGTGTAGTCGGAGTCTTGGGATTAGGCGAAAAGCCTTCCCGAATCTTTATTTGATGAACTAGTTTATATCGCTAATATTGTCATTGAAGAAATTGCATTGGATGTTTAGTCGGACACCTTGGTAAGTGTCGGTAAGTTTGTCATTGAACATCGGTCATAGCTATTGGTATTGTCATTGAGCATTGTCATTGTATAAATATTGTTATCGAAACATTGCTAAGAAATCATTGATTATTGTTAATGGCATCGAACCATGAAATATTGATTGTAAGACATATTGGTTATCGATAATATTGAAATCATTGGTCATCGGAATACCCATTGATTATTGAAATGGATATGAACATTGGAACCTTGGATTTGAATAGACATTGGATACAATTGGCATGCCATAAAATTCATGAGCTCAGTGTATGAGTGGTTTACGGTCCGAAGGCTACGACCTATATTGATTTGGCGAGGGAGAGGGATGTGTTGATATTGGTCATATTGGCGAGGCGGAGGGACTAGACCATTCATTGATTTGGCGAGGCATAGGAATTCGTGTATCTATTATCTTGATTCAATCCAAGGATTAATGATGAAATAAATATGTTGAACATTGTAATTGATGCATAACATTGACATTGTTAAGCATGAGATCAGATATACATTGATACTTGATATATTTTTGTTCATTATTCTTATGACTACCTCACTAGGCAATGTATGCCTAATGTGTCTCATCTCATGCATTTCAGGTTGAAAGATCTTGTGTCACAGGATCGTATTAGCAAGGCAAGACAAGTCACTTCAAGACTTCATGTAATGCATTTTGATCTTGTGAACTCCTAGGAAGGTGGCAAAGTAGTTAAATTAGTCATTTATGCCTATTTTGATGTGTTTGTGAGATGCCTATGATGTAATATGGTTAACGGCCTTAAATGGCCTTTTTGGTTGGTTTAAAATGGCATAAAATGCATACTTAGCTCAAAAAGGTAAAAACATAGTAAATGTATTCGTATGGTCATGAAATTTGGCATGTTAGTAGTTTATACCATTAAAATATTGTGGGTAAAGTTTTGTTGCATTTGGAAATTGTTCGACATGTCAAATTGAATGAATACCAGCAAAAATCTGTCATTACAAGTCAGGACGTATCGAAACAAGTTTGGTCTGAGGAATAGGGTGTAACGGAACGATTTATGGTCGTTTCGAAACATTTTGTCTATGGAATCCCTCGTTTCGATACGAGTTTATAGCGTATCGAAACGGGTCAAAGTCAAAGTCAAAGGAGGTCAACCCGTTTCGATACAGGGCATACCCGTATCGGTACGGTCTAAAGGGTAAAGTCAACAGGAGTTGATCATGGTTCACCCATTCTGAAACAGCCCTAGGGTGTTTCGATGCGGATTTAGTTAAGTTAGTTAAAGACTATTAAACAGATTACAAGTTTCACAATTTGGTCACTGCATGTTGTAAGGCTAAATTAAATGAGATAACGATCTCCTAATTACATGAAATTTTGTAGGTAGGGTGTTAATGGAGTGAATTTCATTATGGTAAAATCAATTTCATCGAAGGACCCATAGTTTTTTGAAATTACAAATTGGTCCCTAAAACTCAAAATAATTACGATTTAGCACTTGAATGATTAATCATTGCTTATATGGGTAAAATGGATTGAGTTATTTGTTTGTGACGATTCGTTGTATGATATGGCTGAAAATGTTAATAATAAAATGAAATTTTATTGCACCAATTTCTGTATTGATCACCGGTTTCACCTTCCAACCCGGTTCTCCACTGGACCGGGAAAGGGGTGTTAAAAATTCTCTCCCACTTCCACTCGGGAATTCTCAACGATTGAAACAACCCAGAAGGAAACTGATGTTCGGCCTTAACACGCTGGCAAATCATACACTTGCTCGCAAATTCAGCAACATATTTCTTCAAGCCAACCAAGTACTACTCATCCTTCAAACCGTGATACATCTTTGTACTTTCCATATGCATGGCAAACGGACTACTATGAGCTTCGGTCAAAATGGTACGCCTCAAATCAACATCAATCGGTACAACAACCTTACCTTTGAAGCATAGAACGCCATCATCACTATAACAAAAATATGACAGTTTACCTTCCGCTATGTCTTGTACATGTGGTACCAACATTCCATCTTGCAACTGCTTTTATCTAATCAACTGAATCAACGAAGGTTTAACTTGCAATTCCGCCACTAAACCACCATCATGTGACAAACTTAGCCTAGAAAACATTGCTCGCAACTACACTGCCACTTTCCTACTCAAAGCATCGGCCACTACATTGGCTTCACCCAATGGTACTCAATCGATAGATCATAATCTTTAAGCAATTCTACCTATCTAAGCTGCATAAGGTTCAACTCCTTTTGCAACATCAAATATTTCAATCTCTTATGATTCGTATAGACTGTACATTTCTCATCGTAGTGATAATGTCTCCAAAATTTCAAAGCAAGCACCATCACTGCCAACTCTATGTCATGTGTAGGATAATTGCGCTCATGAGTCTTCAACTGTCTCGATTCATAAGCTACCACTCTTCCTTCTTGCATTAGCACACAACCTAAACCAACATACGACACATCACCATAGTTCACATACTCTTTTCATGTCACAGGTTGAACTAAAACAAGGGGCTTCCGTCTAAGCTTCTTTCAACTTATCAAAGGCTTGTTGTCTCGCTTCTGTCCACTCAAAATGAACATCCTTTTGTAGCAATTTTGTCAAAGGAGCATCAATTTTAGAAAAAAAATCTTCTACGAATCATCGATAATAATCTGCCAATCCCATGAAACTGCGAATTTCTGTTATTGACTTTGGTTGTTTCCAACTCACAATTGCCTCGATCTTTTTAGGATCAACTCTGATTCCTTCGGGTGATACTAGATGTCCCGAGAACACTACTTCCCTAATCCAGAACTCACACTTGCTCAACTTAGCATACAACTGATTGTCTAGCAAAGTTTGTAACACCAACCACAAATGCTTATCATGGTCTTCCTCGGTACGAGAGTATATCAGAATATCATCAATGAACACTACCACAAACTGATCTAAATACTCATGAAATACCCTATTCATCATATCCATAAAAACAACTGGTGCATTAGTCAAACCAAAGGGCATCACCAAGAATTCATAATGTCCATAGCGAGTGCGAAAAGCTGTCTTCGGTACATCATTATCTTTTACCTTCACCTGATAGTAACGGGATCTCAAATCTATCTTGGAAAACACTAAAGCACCTCTCAACTGATCAAATAGATCATTAATCCTTGGCAAAGGATACTTATTATTCAATGTCAACTTATTCAACTGTTGGTAATCTATACACATTCTCAAGCTACCGTCTTTGCTTTTCATAAATAACACTGGTGCACCCCAAGGTGAGACACTAGGACGAATGAATCCTCAATCCAACAGTTCCTGAAACTGTGTTTTCAACTCTTTCAATTCCTTAGGGGCCATACGATACGGAGCTATGGATACTGGAGCAGAATCAGTACAAGTCTCTATAGCAAACTCAACCTCTCTATCAAGCAACAAACTAGGCAACTCTTCTAGAAAAACCTCTGGAAAATCACAAACAACTCCGATGTCTTACGGTCATACCTCATTCATGTTCGGATTCATAATGTCAGCTAAATATGCTTGACAACCAACATCCATCAACCTCTGAGCCTCCAAAGCTGAAACAACATTGGACAAGAACTTAATGTTCTCACCCACTACTATTACCTCATAATCATTTGAACGTCTCAAGGATACTCTCTTTGTCTCAAAATCCACTTTACCCTTATGCTCTACAAGCCAATCCATACCCAAAATTACATCAAATCCACAAAATGACAACTCCATCATATCTACTGGAAACACATGACCTTGAACCATCAAATGACATCTTCTATATACTTTCCTAACCACAAAAGTTTCACCAAAATGTACTAATGCGTAGAGCCAAAATCAATCAAAGGAAAGCAAAGTCAATGACTGTAATGAGAAGTTACAAGCAATCACATATGTATCATTCCTGCCCTCGCGATGTGCATACACTCTATCTAGTCCACCACCCTCGAGCTGTACAACAACCACATGAGCTACATTTCTTTAACCATCATCCCTACGCTGAAAGTTACCTCGACCGCGCCCACGACCTCTATAATGCTCAACTGCTCGAATCGGAGCCGGTCTATCTCTAGCCGGATATGGACAATCACGTTTTAGATGTGCTCGTGATCCACAGTTCCAACAAGTACCATAAGTACCCCAACACTCGTCGAAATGTCATCTTCCACATTTAGAACACTCGAGGGAATGATTAGCAACTCCTTGGCCCTGATGGCCACGTTCCGGGTTACCACCTCCACGCCTATGATCATGATGGTACCTCCTATCCTTATGCATCTTGGCACGATCCCTATCCCACTCGACAGGTCTTTTCCCTCAACTAGACCCGCCGCCTCGAGATGTCAAACCCAAACTCTGCTCAATATCCTTGGCCATGGTGACCAAGACATCAAAATCTGTGTAATCCGAAACCAACATGTAGATCTTCACTCCCTAAACCAAGCCATATCGAAAATGTTCACATCAATCCCTCTTAGTGGGAACCAACTCGAAAGCAGACTTACTCAACCGAACAAACTGTACCTCGTACTCGGATACGGTCATTTTACCCTGAACTAAAGCCATGAACTCTCTCTTTTTCTCATCCTGGTATCTAGGACCAAGATACTTCTTCTGGAAGGTAGTTCGAAAGATATCCCAAGTAACATCGGCTTCAGGCATTCCAGATGTAATAGTGGTCCACCACGCATAAGCATCACCCTGAAGTAGTAAAACAACACAATTCAACTTCCTTGCATCAGTGCACTTCATCTGACCCAAGATATGAATAGTACTCTCAAGCCAAGGCTCAAATCCCTTGGGCGACAAACCACAGAATTCAACTCCACCCAAACTACGGAGTCTCTCAAGACGTATATCACTCCCTGCACCCTGAGGTGGTGCCACAACACGCATACCGGTCATAGCTGTCTAAAATGCCTCGGCTATATCCTGAACCAAGGGAGTTATATCTATATCGGCATGTCCTTGGCCACCCTGAGGTCCAGCACCTCCGACACCAACTCTAACACCACCCTAAGGAGGAGGGGAGAAGAAGGCAGTTTCTCTTAATTCGCGTACCCAACATTCTCATTACTCGGATTACCAACTGTAGGACCAACTTACCTCACTTACCTTCCCGATTGCTCGATAACCTAGGATCGGATACCAACAAATGTAACCCCCTTAGCCTGGTCTAGTCTCCAGACCGAACCAAACGGGTTACACGGGGAAAACTGAAGAAAAACCCGCTAAGGTTTCGCTCCGACTAGAAACCCTATTTTTTCCTATTCTAAATGCCATTAACATCCTATGTGATAGGAACTCGTAGCGGAAAACAAGCATTAATAAGGTGATCGAACAACAAAGGACCAAAATGCAATTCTAGCATAAACAAGGGCCTAGCTTGAAATTAGGCTTACCAATGTTCAATTAGTCAGGCTTCATGCTCGCATGCCAAAATGCAGCTTAAAACAACCATCCGATCTCAAACAAACGATTACATAACAAACATGGACCAAAACACAAGAAAACAGAACTTCAAAGATTCCAATAACTAACAAAATAGTCAGCTGTATCGATACAAGTTGCCCTGTACCGATACGGACGTATCGCAACATATTCGATGTGCCCAAAACACTAGCCCGTATCGAAACACCCTCGAGGGCATTCCGGAACCAAGGTTTCCAGTAGCAAAATGTACCGGAACGAACCATAGCGTTTCGATACCATAAGGCCATTTCAGGTACCCCGTATCGATACAAGCTCGACCGTATCGATATGCCCGGCCTGCAATGACACATTTTGCTGGTTTATTGCAATCTTATCCCACATAAGACCCTAAAACAAGACATAAACATTCATTCAACTCATACATACCACAAAACCTTAACAACCATGGCAACAACATCCACATAGCACGGAAAAACATGGCAAGATACTAGTAGAAAGCAACTTAAGCATAAACAATCCACAAAACGGTCAAACTCCAAACCAAACCATGCTTCAACATGTAAAGATACTTTACAAAACTAAAAAGGCATCATAAACATGTCACAAAACAGGGAGTCTCAAACAAAACCTCCCAAAGCATAAAGGTCCTATCCCATTGCTATCCATACTCTTTTTAAACTCCAAAACCATACTTGACCTTAGAGCAACTTCTTGGAAACCTCCCTGGCTCACTAGCTTTCCCGAAATTTCTATGAATCTGCATTGTTGGAAAAGAGAGTGTAAGCTAGAAAGCTTAGTGAGCGGCGCTCAAAACTAAAGCTACAACAATGCAGTTTTAAAACCATATAGTTCGATCACGAAAATAAGACCTTTCTTAAAATCATTTCAATGGAAATGTTTCATCAAAACATGCTTATCTCAACTCATGCTTGAGTCACAATACAAGGCATAGCCTCAATATTCAAAACCACAAATTCGCAACATATGCATTACCGATGCATAACAAACCTCAACTTACAATGCTTGTTCTCATAAGCAATAAACAACAATCAAACATGTGTAAATCATCATACCAACTCAAAAAACATGGTATAAACAACTCATATATTGGCTACAAGTGATCCGGGATGCCACTACCCGCATTGCCCGTTGGTGATAGCACTACCTCTATCACTCACAATTCGGATATACGGACACATTGATGGCACTACCCCCATCAAGTCACATGGTGAAACAAACCCTAACCATTATCTCACGTCGGTCGGGATGCCACTACCTGCATTTATCGTTAGGGATAGCACTACCCCTATCACTCGCATCACAATAGCACTACCCCTATGGTGAAACTGAAGAATTTACCTCATGCGAGAATTTTGTATATTATAGTGCACTTCACATCCTATTGGTCGACCAACATATCTGTTAAATAGAATCTCATCACTTGCCAATATACACATTACAACCATGCTTACCTACTCTTTTCAATGCATAAACATGATCAAACCTCATCCAATTTCAAAAACATAAACAATGCATAGCATTTTCCCAACATGAGATCAACTATTTGAAATCATAACCTTACCTCATGGGATCATATGAAACAACATTTAAATAGTTCAATATGCATGAAAACAATATGATTTAACAAAAATAACCATGCAAAAGCATAATCATCACATCAAGTGAGAATAGCTGAAAACAACCAAACTTATTCTTGAGCTTAGATTGGCCTTTCAAGCACAATCTAAACCCCTAAAATCATGTCCTTAACCATGTTAAGGGTTTTAAAACAGTTCCACTCACCAGCAACACACAACCGCTAGCCGAAACACCGAATCAAGCCTTCGGATCATCCAAAACCGCGTCCAAAGTTTCCAAACCTAAATCCCCTGCTTCTAAACAATTCAAAACAAAGCATTATAGCTTATTCTAATCCATAAACTTGTTGTGATTCATGAATCCAACATCTAGCAACATTTGCTCATCGATTCGTATCTGAAATTAATCGAAAACATCAAATAACTCAACCCAAACAATCTCCAGCTTAAACCCAGCAAGATTATCATCACAAACACATTTAATAACATCTCAAAACATCAACCCATCATCATATAATCACCGGTTACTGATTTCTCACAAATCTAAGCAAAAAAAACTCAATAATATCAACCCAAAACATCGCCGACTCATCCAAATACGGGATTTATATGATCAACCCATTATCTCAACATTATCTAACACCAAAAACATTGCCAACAACATTCAAAAACCCAACAAAACAAGATCCACATGAAAATCTTACAAAATACCAATTTTAGCTTGATTAAGCACATTTTTATAAATCTATTTATAAAACTTTTAATAAAACCATAAAAGAATCAAGAACGTGAGAATTTCAATAAATAACCTTACATTAGAGGAGAAAAATGCAACTCATCTCTAATGGTAGAATTTTCCCTTGTTTTTCAATGAAAATCTTGAGAGAATCTAAAGAAAACCATTGGGCTTTAAAGATAAATCATTGTAAATAAGCTTGATGATGTAAAACCAATATAAAAATGATTTTACCTTTGAAATCTTGAAGGTAGAAAGTTTTTTGGTTGAAAGGAAAATAAAGAGAAAGCTTTGAGAGAGTTTTAACGTCAAATTTGTAAAAGGATAGGAAATCTTTTAATATGCCTTTTATTTAAATTAAATGATCTTTTTAAAACCTTTTAAAAGTCAAAAAATTTAGGGGAAATGTCTGAATTAGACTTAGCTAAATAGCTCCTTAAAGATTCAGTGTTTTGATCCTTTTACGAAACAGTCACCAAAATAGTTTTGAAACTTTACATTTTAGTCACTAGAAAAAAATGTCCGGTTCCCAAAAGCATTTTTCCAAAATTCATTTCACACACACCTTATATATAATAACTAAGGATTTTAGATAATTTTTCCACATTTTTAAAAACATTCAAAAAGGGTTTTCCCTGAACTTCCCCAAATTTACCCGAAACTCCGAAACTGGTTCAGCGAACCTCAAAACCTTTAACAAAACTTTTAAGCCCGAAACCATGGCGTTACATTGAGTAATCCGGTTTTCAATCCCTATTGCATCATCTAGTGGATACTAGTTTCACGCAATTATGCATATTAATTAAAGGTAGTTGTTTGGGTTTGCTGAAGTTTTGAAGATTGGAGTTGATTCTTGTACTCGAGTTGTCCAAGAATGGACTGATTTATGTTTGATGAGCTTATGGCTTATGTGGTAATATAAGGTTAAAGTATGTTCGAGTTTTGAATGTCTGTGTTGTTCGGAAATTCTTTCCAGGGAGGCTTTCGATGGATTTTTTGTGTTGTCCTATGTTTTCGAAGTTGAGTTTGGTGTTAAGACGTACATTGGTAGGGCTCCCGAAATCCATTTTGTCATGTTGATGAGCATAAAGGAAATGTGTGAGTGGAGAATGTAATGGTAATGATGGTTGGTTTATGGGTATGTTTTATCAGAAGTCCTAGTTTTGGAAGCGTTAGCGTGGTTGTTGAAGACAATGATGTTTAAGATCGTTTGCTTGGTATGCGTTTAAAGTTATGTCGTATTGATGAAAAATGCGCTAGTAGCATTTGAGGTTACGATAGATTTAGTATATTCTATGGATACTTAGTTTTATAAGTAGTAAGAGTGGTGGTATTCTCGTGTTCAACGGCACCGAGAAGGATCTTGGTCGACAATCATGAATGGTGTAGCAGGCTTTTGTAGTGAAGCGAGTGTTTGCTCCTTATTTGCTAAGTGCAAGTTTCGGTTTGGTGAAAAGGAACATTGGTTCTGAGAATGTTATTAGTAAGTGTGAACAGTTGAACATGCACAGTGCATAAACACCTATATGTATATATTTAAATATGTCAGTACATGCATAAATTTGGGCATGACATTAGAGGTTTTGCATACATACACATAGGCATCTATGAGGTCATATAAGTAATCATGCATACATATGTTCACACTTACGGATAACTTTTTGGTGGCCGATGAAGTGATAGTGCAAGCGAGGTAGTTTATGTAAGTTAGCTCTGACGAAGAGTTTCTATGGGGTTTCAAGGTTTTTAGAATGAGTTAAAGATTGATTCTCAGGAGTTGGAGTTGTTCTATATTTGAAGCAATCAAGTTTGATGTTAGAAGTGCATGGACTTTTTGTGTCCAGTAGGTTGTTAACGAGGTTTGTTAAGGAATCTTATGAGGTTGTTACATCGTTAGCAAAGTTGTGGCAAAAGATAATTTCATTGAGTTGGACGTTGGTTGGGATCGTGGCTTGAGTTTTGTTCGTTAATTGGTTCCGGGTTGATAGTCATATGTGTTTTCAAAGGAATATAAAAAATTGGACATCACTAATGTTTTGGAGGGTTATTCAATTGGTTTATCAAGTAATAAGAATTATGTTTTTTTATTACTTTCAAGAAGAGACAATTTGGTTTTAAAAGTGTTTTTTATGAACTAAATAGAGATGGGACACAAGCTAAGAATCTTTAGGGAGCAAATGCACCATTTGTATTTTAACAAACTCAAATTTCTTTTGCTTTAGAAAAAACTACTATCGATGGTTAATATTTTCACTAAAACATGAGTTTTCTAAATTTTATCTCAACTAAAAATCATTATTTTCATACCTTTACTTTCCCAAAATGCTTTTCCAATGATCAAATGATTTTCCGGACTTATTTCTAATCTATTTTTCATCCAAATGATTTTTAAACTTGAGCAAATCGGTGAATTTTTGGTTAACAATGTTTTTATGTTAGAATACAAGGGAAAGCTCATTTTGGTTGAACTCCTATCAAGCAAGGTGAGCTATGGTTTCTTATTGACATTCCACACCCTTTACGTCCTTAATCTATTATTTCTATTAAAATTTGAGATTAAAATGAATTTAATTTTGTTTAGATTGGGTTGTAATGGTTTTACGAGCAAATTATCGTTATGTTGTTCAAATTTAATGGTTTCTTGTTGGTCGGGAAAAATATGAAAGTTGGTTTTACAAGTTTGGAGCTAGATTTAGTTTAAGTGCTTAATTGAGATAGTTGTCCTTCATGAATTGAGATTGATGTTTTATTAAGTGAAGCCTTTGATGTTGGTTGTAGTTTTGAGGAATTATTGATGTTTTACGAAGGTTTGGGAATTGAAAATAGTTTGTGAGGGGATGATTGGATATTAGGAAGGGTTGGAGAAAGCTAAAAGCGTCTTTTGGTATTTTGGCATTGTTTCAACATGAGAATTAGATAGGTTTGAACAGATGGAGATAAAGAAAATCCGGATATCATATCGGTGGTTGAGTATTTCTCGACGTTTCTCCGTGGATGAAGGTTGTAGAGAATAGTTTGTAGTGGCGTGTCGAATCAAGTATTAATAGACTATATGCAGATGAATGGGAACACCGATTTTGTGACTTGTTTTATCGAGATGGTTTAAGCTCGAGGGTGTAATTGATTATTTGCCTATGCTTATGTGGCAAGGTTTGGTGGATCCTTTGTTGTTTTTTAAAGAGGAAGTCGAGAATTTTTTGGTTCTACCATTGGTAAGGGATGCTTCAGATTAAATCTCTAACAATTAGGTGTTGTTCATCGAGACGTTTGAATTTGTGAAAGCTATGTGGCGTAAGTGTAATCGAGGGAGTTATTGGATGAAGAAAGGTTTGTACTTACTTTGTTCTCTAACGTAAATTTCGAGGTCGAAATTTCTTTTAGGGGGGAGCTGTAACGCCCCAGAAATTGGGTTAGAAGTTTTGGGTGAATTTTCAGATTCAAGTTAGAGTTTTGGGCTAGTCTGTCAGGCTTGGTATGCTCGATTTCCTTTAACCTATTTAGCTCACCAAGGTCGGAGAAGATTGATTTTTGGGAGAAAGTTGTAGGAGAAAAAATTAGACAATAGAAACAAGGATTTATAGTGGCTCGTCCTTCTAACAAGCACCTACGTACACTACCTTAGCTTCCCACTAAGCATTTCAACAAATTCACTCTTGAATTTCTTCCCCTTTTCTAGGCTTAGGAGACAACCTTTACACACTCAAAGCTTTCCAACACAAAGCTTGAGAAAACCCTCTTTACAAGAGAAATTAGAGCAAACTTGAAATCCCTCACTAGGTAGATAGTTTGCAATCTTAAGCTCACTCACCCAAACCTAAACACTTGAGCAAATTTGACAATTTAGGCTCACAAGTGTTGTCTATACAAGGAATATACAATAAAGGCCCTAAAGACAATTTGACATCATAATGTTGTTGACAATTGAAGTATTAGTCTTCCCTTGATGCTTGAAGGTCCCTTTTATACTCGCAAATGAGCTTGTAGCCGTTGAGGACCGTTGGGATTGTTTCGGTGTCGTTGGAGACTTTATTTCCCACCATTAATGTTGTTCTGTAGCTATCTGTATCAAAACATACGAGCCCGTATCGGAACGTCCTTCTTCAAAACTAGTCGTTGGAGCCTGATGCAGCAAGTTCTATCGAAACGCCTTTGGTCATATCGAAGCAGTATTCAGCTATATCGAAACGGTTACAAACCGTTTCTCCCCCTTTTTGTTGTATCAAAAAGAATTTAAAAAGACATTAGGCTCAAAATAACTTAGGAGGTAAAAAATGACACAACTAAAATTTTGGTTTTAAAATTGACTCCCCCTTACTCAAAGCATCAAACAATGTTAGTGCAACAATATGATTAAACTAGTTGAATTAAAAGAAATAAAACTAAGCAAAAACAAATTCAACTATTTTACCACACTTGAACCCAAGGGAGGATGCGAAGCCTTTCTTCTTCATGTGCTCTGCTTGTGTGCATGGAGCTCCCCCTAAGATTTGGACTTATTTATCACTCTCCATCACACCTAACAAAAGACAATCAAGTAATTTTTGGTATCCAAATTGCTTTGGATCCATAGACGTTAGTTGCACAAAGTTTAGCCCCCTTAGGAATCCATTTTTCAATTTCATCCTTTTTGGTTGAAGTACTTAGTTCTTTTGGAACTCAAATACTTCTAAAACATTTACCGTTCAAAAATCTAGGGGCACTACATTGTCTTTGATAAAATTTTGATTTTTCAAAATTATTTTTCTTTTCTAGTTCCTTGGAAATCAAAATCTTTTCTTTATTAAGATCATCAACTTCCTTTTGATGATCTTTTCCCATCGTTTGAAGCAAGTTTTGTAAATCTAAAACTCTAAGTTCAAAATCTTTGATTTTTGCTTCAAACTCCAAATTGGTTTTAAAAGCAAATCATTTTCGGTGTTTATCTTTGAAATCAATTTCTTCTTTTTCGAAAATGAAGCCTTGAATTCAAAAACCAATTCATCATAGGCTTCTTGTAACTCATCAAAAGAATGTGAATTTGAAATAGATGAGTTAGAAGTTACCTCCCCCTTATTGAGGGCCATGAAGCATAGGTAGGCTACCTCATCATCGGTGGAGTCTTCATCACTCCATGTTGCCACATATGTTTTCATTGAAGATTATCCCTTTTTGTTGGACTTGTGGGATTCCTTCATCTTTTTCTTTGATTCATGCTTGGATTTATCCATCTCGCTTTTCATGAACCGGATGAATTTCTTGAAGAGATAGGTCATCTCTTCATCTTCGCTTTCCTCCTCGCCTAGTTCTACATGATGGCATATGGAGGATTTGAGAGCAACGACACTCGCGTTGATGCCTAGCTCCATGATCTTCTTCTTCCCCATCTTTCTTATCTCTTCCTTCTTCTTCTCTTCTTCTTTGTCTTTCTTCATGATTTGGTGAGTGAGAAGTGACCCCATGAGTTCATCAAGCTTCAAGGTCTTGAGATTTTTGGCTTCGATGATGGCGGTCTTTTTCGTGTCCCATGACTCGAGAATGGAGTAGATAAGCTTTCGGACAAGCTTTTTCTTCTAGAATGACTTCTCCATAGCCTTTTAGTTCATTGGTGATGGTGGAGAATTGGTGGAACACCTTCTCAATGTCCTCTTCCATACCCATCTTGAAGTTCTCATACTCGTGGTTGAAGAGGTCGATCTTGGTCTCCTTTACTTCGTTTTTCCCTCGTATGTAACTTCAAGCTTGTCACATACTTCATTGACACTCTCACAAGAAGACATCTACTCGTAGATGTTAAGGCTAAGTGCACAAAAGAGGAAGTGCAAAACCTTGCAATTAAGTTCCATCTCCTTACGGTCTTCGACACTCCATTCCACTTTGCTTCTTTATGGTACGAACGAACCATCCTCAATAATGTCCCAGAGCTTGCACTCTTTGGATTTGACAAAGAACATCATTCTCGTCTTCCAATAAGCGTAGATGGTCTCATCGAAGAAGGGTGGCTTGTCGATGGATTGCGCCATTGAACCGGTTGTTTGAAAAATTGTTCGAGCATGCCGGATCGCCTTAATAAGATATTAATCCTCTTCAATTGAGCATCGCTCTGATGCCAATTGTTAGGCTTGATATACTCGATTTCCTTCAACCAATTTAGCTTGCCAAAGTCGGAGAAGATTGATTTTTGGGTGGATGTTGTAGGAGCAAAAATTAGGCAATGGAAACAAGGATTTATAGTGGTTCGGCCTTCTAACAAGCACCTACATCGACTACCTTAGCTTCCCACTAAGGATTTTAACAAATTCACTCTTGAATTTCATCCCCTTTTCTAGGCTTAGGAGACAACCTTTACACACTCAAAGCTTTCTAACCCAAAGCTTGAGTAAACCCTCTTTACAAGAGAAATTAAAGCAAACTTGAAATCCCTCACTAGGTAGATAGTTTGCAATCTTAAGCTCACTCACCCAAACCTAAACACTTGAGCAAATTTGACAATTTAGGCTCACAAGTGTTGTCTATACAAGTAATATACAATAAAGGCCCTAAAGACAATTTGACATCATAATGTTGTTGAAAATTGAAGCATTAGTCTTCCCTTGATGCTTGAAGGTCCCTTTTATACTCCCAAATGAGTTTGTAGCTGTTGAGGACCGTTGGGATTATTTTGGAGCCATTGAAGACTTTATTTCCCTCCATTAATGTTGTTCCACAGCTATCCATATCGGAACATACGTGCCCGTATCGGAACGCCCATCTTCATAACTAACCGTTGGAGCCTGATGCAGCAAGCTATATCGAAACGCCTCTGGTCATATCGGAACGTTATTCGGCTATATCAAAACGATTACAAACCATTTCGGTACGAGTGACTGTTGAGCTGCATTTAAAAAGTCGTTGGGAAATTTGGCCGTTGAGGAGGTTTTGTCTGTTGGGCGTATCGAAATACCAAAGGGGTGTTTCGAAACCGAAACCCTCCGTATCGAAACGGGCAAGACATGTTTTCTGTACGTGTTTTCACAGTTTCAAACTGTATCGATATAGGTTAGCCTGTATCGAAAAGGGTAGCTTGAAACCCTGGTTTGGCTACTTAAAAACGTTTCAAACTTTGCCAAAACTATTTAAAAACGTCCTCAAACTTATTTTTAAGTTGTATTGACTTAAAGGCATTTTTGAAATCTTTTAAATTTAGTCCAAAACTATTTTTCAATTATTATATCAAAACATTAGTTCTACGTAGTCTTTGGCTAAATAATTAGTTCCGAAAAAATAATTTGGGGGTTATTTTAAAGGGGTTGGCATTGAGTTTAATAACGGTTGACATTGTAATTTTTTGAAATTTAAAGGGGTTTCTTTGATATTAATTTAAATTGGGACTATTTTATAAGGATTGCAAAAATTCCATTAATGGCAATTTTGTAAAAAAAAATAACTAAAGTGATGGTTTTATAGTATATTTGACACATTTATTAAATAAAGCTTTTATCACCTATTTCTACTTAGAATTTGACGATGATTATTATTTTCTCAAGAAAGAAAGCTATGTCTAAACTTACATATCTTTTTCTCTCAAGATTCTCCCAAACATCAATTTATTTTTCTTGGATTTTCCAATCCAATTTCTATTAATTTTCTTTCTAAACCATTTCTAACAAATAACCATACAAGAGATTTTGATTTCTCTCATCTTGTTCAATAGATTTTAAGTTGGAAGATTAGAGGAGCAAACTTGATTTTCAAGTTCCAATTTATTTGGGTAAGCTTTGATTTTCTAATAATCACCTAATTATTTTGTGTTAATTTTCTATCAATTACATTGTCTTTTGATGGAATTTGAGTCGATTGTGTTGAGTTTTGATCCGCTGCAAGTAAGTTCACCTTAAGTTAAATAAATGCATTTATATGAGAATAAAATAAAAAAATATAATGTTTATTTATCGATGTGAACCTTAACGAGTTTCCGTCAATAAACCCAGTGTAGCTCACTCGGTTCGGTCTGGCGACTAGACCGGGTCAAGGGGGTTACACATGATACATATTGCATATGGTTTAATATACTTGATTTGGAAATGATTAAGTGCATGGTTGGAAAGGCATAATAATGTTTTAATTGACGGTGGTGTTTTGGAATGGGATTTCAAAATGGTTTAATTGACTATTTTTAGAATGCATTGATGGTGTGTTGTTTTGAGCACTCCTCAATAAGCCTAGTGTGCTTACGCTCTTTTTGTCCATCAATACAACGAACTAAAGGCTGGAGGCAACGAGTAAGCAAGGGATAACTCCAGGGACTTGATACTTGAAAGTATGGTTTCCAAACTAGACTAGTAGTAATAAAGGCAATGGAGTTCATTGTTGATTTGGGAGTGTGTTTGTTAACTCCCTGTTTGAGCAAGTTTGTGTTGTTATTTTAAAGTTTTAAATGGTCTCTCATGTTTGGTTGTTGCTTTGCTTTGATAATCCATGCTTTGGATGGATTGATTTTAGGTTGCATGCCTATAGATTCTTGTTTGAGATATAGTGCCATGTTTGGTTTCTAATCCTATGATGTTTTGGCATGATTTAGTTCCTGATATGTTTATGTTATGATTATGGTATGGTTCGAATGCAATTAAATCCTTGAAAGCATCTAAAACCATCTAATTGGGACGTTTTAGTCCAAATATATCGGTACACGGGCCTCTGTACCGATACGAGTAAGCTAAATTTGGTATGTTGTTTTGGTACGCGTGTTAGTGTTTCTGTACGGGCCTTGTGGTTTAGGCTAGGCATATCGATACGCGAGGAACTGTATCGGTACGGTTTTGAGCTACCAGAATATGGGATTTCAGATATGTAAAATTGTACTGATACACTTGCTCGAGTATCGATATGTGTAGCCTTTTTTATGGTTAAAGTGATATTTGAAGTTTCTGATTCTTACATTTTTGGTCCCTAATTATTGTGAATGCAAATGTATGAGTTCGGATGGTCTTTTTAAGCTGAAATTTGGAAGGGAGGCATGAAACTTGATTAATTAAGGATTGCTAACTTAAAATTTTGCTAAGTCTATATAATTTTCTAGATTTGCAATTTGGTCCCTAATGTTTGTGTTTGCAACGAAATACCCTATCGATATCCGATTCGAAGTGAGGACTGAATCGCTGCCAACATGTTCACTATAGGTTAATAATTTTCATCGAGACTAGATAAAAGAAAAAAAGGACGTAATTTGTGTTTAAACTTTTCGGGTTTGCTTCGATAAACTCAATGTAGCTCGTTCAGTTCGTCCGGACGTCTAGGCCGAGTCGAGGGGGTTACGTTTGTTGGTATTAGAGCGAGGTTTGCGATAAATTGGGATGTTGATAATAGTTTATTGTTGTTGTTTGATATGCACAATGATTGTTATATACACGTTGGTTGCTATATGTCGTGTCGGGGGATTTATTGGGGACACATTGCCTTATTACTATTGTCTAAAAAATTTATTTGAAATGGAAGTCTTGGATCCTTGCTTGAATTTGGCCTGATTGTTTTGTTTTATTGAAACTATCATGCCTTAGATTTATTGGCACGATGGGAGCAAGGAGAGAACTGTGATCGGGCATGAATGTTGCTGTCGTTGGGCAGGGAGTTTAGGGGAATGATATTCCTCTTAGAGGTTTGCATCCTCCTAGCCTAATCCACCTGAGGGTGTAGAGCAAGTACCCCTAGTGCTGAATGGGCTGGTGTTGGGTGATGTGGCGCCTTTGACTCAGGCGATGACTGGAGCATTTCAGGATGTTGTTGCTGGAGTGCAAGAGCATGCGCCTGCTGCTGGGCAAACGAGTTTGTCTTTGGAACACTTGCGTAGCTTGGGAGGAGTTGAGTACATAGGATTAGCACATGAAGCATCCGAGGAGTGGATGGCTAGCACTCATCGAATTTTGGATCAAATGGGGTGCAATGATGCCCGTAAGCTGGGTTGTGTTGTATCTCTGTTGCAAGAAGACGCATATAATTGGTGAACAACCGTGATCGTGGGCATGGAACCCGATGATGTGACTTGGGAATTCTTTCAAGCTACTTTTAAGAAGAAGTATTTGGAGTTAGATACTTGGTTGAGAAGAAGCGCGAGTTTATGGATTTAGTTCAAAGTAGAATGTATGTGGCTGAGAATGAGGTACAATTTGTACGTTTGAGCCAGTATGCTCCTAAACTGGTACTGGATGAGAGGTATTGATGTGACTGATTATGTTACGGATTGGTACAAGGTTTTAAGACTTTTATGTTGGCTTCCGACTACACTGATTTCAACGTGTTGGTCATAGGGACGAAAGAAATTGAGTAGAACCTAGGATTGACTGCTCGTGTAGGAGGTTGTAGCTATAGCAAGAAAGCTGCGAATTTTAGTTTCGGTGGTGGTCAGTTTAAGAAGCATGGTGATAGAAAGTATTGTTCGAAGTCGAGGCAAGCAGAAGGTAATGCTTGGCGAGGACCATAGGGTCAGGGTACCCAAGCTAGAGCACCGCTTAACACCTGTTGGGTTTGTGGATCACGTGATCATTTGAGGAGAAACTGTCCACGTTTGGCTCATACGGGATAGGCTCATGCTGCTATGGTTGCTAATTCTTGTTGGAGTCGTGGATCAAGCGATCATTTGAGACGCGATTGTCCGTTATTGGCTGGTGGTGGATAGGCTAGAGCCATATTTATTGCATAATTGATATTATGATTGTCATTAAAGCATGATAAATGGCATATCATGTTCATTCATTGTTATTGGCTACCTCACTTAGACTATATAAGTCTAACGCATTCATTTGCATAACATTTTAGGTTAAGAAAGTTATCGGTTCGAGATCGGAGCTAGTTGGTAAAGTGGAAAGTCACCTCGAGCCTAAGTAAAGTATTTTGTCTTTATGAACTCCTAGATTGGTGGCAAAGTGGTTAAACTAGTTAATCTTTATGTTTTGGTTTATGTGTATAAACTATGTGTTATGTGTGATTTATGTGCCTTAAATAATTAGTTATTGTTTGTAATGAATAAATTGGACTAAAGTGTTTACCCGGTAATGTTTTGTTTGTATAATCTTGTTTAAGTATTGATTATTATGGTTTTAAGTATTAATTAAGATGAATTTTTATCGCACTGGTCACTGCATCGTTCACCTGTAGCACGCTCTGACCCGGTTCTCTACCAGGCTAGGAAGGGGGTCTTACATTTGTGGTATCAGAGCTAGAGTTTAGTCGGTTCTAGATAAAACCTATGCATGTTTGTATTGTTTATTGTGTTACTTTGCCACCTAGGAGTTATATTGTTGTATATTGTGACTTGTCGGCTAATCTGATCTTTTAATTATAGATGTCTGACTCTAATCAAGCTCGAATAAATGATCATATTGTTAATTCCTCAACGCATAGTGAGGAAGTTAGAGGGAAGGATCCATTGAATTCGCAAAACCCTCTTGTGTGAAATCCTGAGCCTGAAGTACAATCGACTCAAACTGAATGCTTTAGGAACATGGCTGATATGTTCAAAGTATTCATGACATCGATGAAAGTTGACCAAACTTCTCAAACTCCTACAGTTTCTATTTCGAGTACCCGAGCTCCTATTGATAAGTTACCTCAACATCGGGTTTACTCATTTCCGGGCAAAATGATGAAAACCCTGAAGTTGCAGAGTATTGGATAGACAATACTTTACGGATTCTGAATAAGCAGTTGCAGTGTTCTAAAGAACATAAACTCGAATGTGCCCTTTCTTTCTTAGCTGATGAAGCACTATATTGGTGGGAAGCAACGGTCATGGAAATCCCTGAAGAGACTGCAAACTGGGAGTTCTTCCTACAAGAATTTTGAAAGAAGTACATTAGTGAATACTACCTTGCTGAGAGACGTGACATCTTTCTTCATCTAAAGCAAGGTGAATGACCTATCGAGCAATATATTCATGACTTTTGCAAATATTGTCGGTATGAGGCTGAATATATTAAGAAATAAGAAGAGCAGTGTAGGATGTTCATCAACTGTTTAAACGATGAACTACGTCCTATATTCACGGCTTTGTGCATCACTGGTTTCCAAACCCTTTTGAATAGAGTCAAAGCTGCCGAAGGTGCTCAAAAGACTCACAAGAATAGTGGGTCGAGAAAATCTGAGAAAAGACACCGAGATGAACCTTATGAATGTTTCAAGAAAGGAAAGTATCAAGATTCGAAGTCGAGTGTGTATTCACAGCCTTCCCAGTATGAATACCTTGCTAAACCACAAGCAGTAACGCAGTTCTTTCCTAGTACTAATTTCATTAAGAGCATTGATGATTCTAAACAAGAAACGAAATTTCTAGTTTGTAACTTCTGTCGACACAGGCATCCTGAAGGACAATGCCGGAAAAAGTCGGGAGCCTGTTTCTTTTGGTGAGATGGGACACCTTAGACGAGATTGTCCTAAAAACCAGTTTGCTAATCCATCCCCTGCTAAATCTTTTCGAGGCAAGGGAACAAGAAAAGGATCCTTCGAAAAATCTGGAGCTTCATCCAAAGCATCGTACCGACCTCAATCTAAAGCTTTTGCACAGATGTACCATGTGAGAGGCACAGAATAAGTGGATGATCACGACATTATTCCAGGTAAAAACTCGAGGACGAATTTTTGTTAAAGGGGGAGAGTTGTAACACCCCGAAACTTGATCTAGTCGGAGTTAAATTTTGAAGACCGAGTATTTTATATTGGTATATATTTTACTCGAAGTTATTCGTCCCAATTTATAAATTCGGGATTTAGTTTCGGTGGTCGAATATTTTCGTTTCGATTAAAGATTGGTTTGATCTTGTACCCAAATAGATTATACGGCTTAAATATACTTATTATTATTATTATTATTATTATTATTATTATTATTATTATTATTATTATTATTATTATTATTATTTAAAAAAAGGGCAGGACGTGGCAGCCAAAAGAATTGGCCACCACAATAGGCCATTCGGCCATTTGAAATTGAGTGTGGCAAATTGCCATGAAACGTGGCAAATGGAAAATGAATGTGGCAAGTAAAGGAATAAGGGTGGCAACAATTTAGACAATTGTTCACCACGTGGCAGGGGTTAATAATGCCCTTAAATTGGTTGCTTCAAAATTGAAGCAAAGGGGACAGCCCGTATAAATACAGGTAGTATGTGCAAATGACGGAGCAATAGACGGTCCGTTAATAAATATATGGTTCAATATTAAATTGGTGGTCCGATATTTTCGATATAATAAATCGAATTTCTGTTGACGTCAGGGTAAGCTCAAACTTTGGTTGGTCTAATTTTCGGTATCGAGTTTGATTAATATATTCATATTTATTCGATATGGTCTTGTCGATCCTAACATATTCTTATTTAATCTAGTTCAAGAAGTCGAGAAAGAACAACCGTCAACCAAGGGAAAAGGCATCGTTATTCAGGAACCCTAATATCGAGGTGAGTGTAGACGAAGTCACGAAACTAGGCGAGGAGCCTTTCCGAATTCATCGTTATTTATTTAGGTTGTTTACTAACCATTGGATTAAAGGGATTTTGCATAAAACCTTATTGGAAGCTATATTGGTAAGTCTTGGTAAGTATTGCAGTCCGAGTCATTGTTATTGTATCATGAAAATCATTGAAGCATTGACATATATAATCATTGATATGTGTTTATTGCTATTGCCTATTGCTATGGTCGTATGATTATTGAGATATTGTCATTGAATCATTGATATCGAACTATTGTTATCAAACTTTGGGATCGAAGTATTGGATACAGTTGGCATGCCATAGAATTCATAAGCTCGGTGGTATGAAGTTTTTACGATGTAGTGGAGGGATGTGATATATGCTGGTCAAAAACGGTGTAGTGGAGGATGTTGGACCATACTTGTTCATTGTTGGTGTAGTGGAGGAATTCGCGTATCCAAATACGAGTAAATTGATCCAAAGAAGATTATTGGTTATTGATATTGCTTTGCTATGGTATTATGATATTGCCATTGATGATATGATGGTTGATAGTATGTTTTTTTTATGAATAAGGAGCATGCCATGTTTATTGCATAATTGATATTATGTTTGTCATTAAAGCATGATAAATGGCATACCGTGTTCATTCATTGTTATTGGCTACCTCACTTAGACTATATAAGTCTAACGCATTCATTTGCATAACATTTCAGGTTAAGAAAGTTATCGGTTCGAGATCGAAGCTAGTTGGTAAAGCGGCAAGTCACCTCGAGCCTAAGTAAAATATTTTGTCTTTATGAACTCCTAGAATGGTGGCAAAGTGGTTAAACTAGTTAATCTTTATGTTTTTGTTTATGTGTATAAACTATGTGTTATGTGTGATTTATGTTCCTTAAATAATTAGTTATTGTTTCTAATGAATAAATTGGACTAAAGTGTTTACCCGGTAATGTTTTGTTTGTATAATCTTGTTTAAGTATTGATTATTGTGGTTTTAAGTATTAATTAAGATGAAATTTTATCGCACTGATCACCGCATCGTTCATCGATAGCACACTCTGGTCCGATTCTCTACCAGGTCGGGAAGGGGGTTACACTCACGATGTTGAAATAATGATGATCCCAAGTCTGAGATCATACATGTAGTTATCACTATGAGCAATGTTGTGACTGTCACATAATAATCCAAGAAACATGTTCATAGCGGGTCAGTCAAATATGTCGTTCTCTAACACATACTTATGTATTGATTTTGACATCTCCATGTCAATGACAACACTTTGTCATCAATCAACTACATATTAGTCTATATACATTATTGTTGTCCATGCCCACAATAATACTCGACTAAGGACATTTTAGAATAACCATATTATTCTAAGGACTTTATTATAATTTAGTTTATTTATGCACGCAGAATTGTAATTGAAAATAATAATGGCAATGCCTCTTTATGAATAAACAAGGTAAATCAAATGTCATTTACAATCATCTTATGATTGGTCTTTGAGCATACTTTAACAGAAATATGTGCAGGAATGTGACACTTGTCAAATGGTCAAATATGAGCATGTACCTAAACCTGGGTTGTTACAGCCCTTACCTACCCCTACTCAAGCTTAGGATGTTATTTCCATGGATTTCATAGAGGGACTTTGTAACGCCCCGGTTTTGGGCTTAGAAGTCTTGGGCGTTGACCGGTTGGTCAAAGTGCTGTTCGAATCGTAAGAGGTTAAATTAGGAAAGCCTAGTTCGGGTTGCATAGAAATTATGGAAAAATGTTCTAAAATCATCTTTTATTATAATTAAGTGAACTGTGAAATCAATTTTGGAAAATGAGTTTCGGAAATGTGACATTTTGGCTAGTGACCAAAATGTAATTTTTGAAAGTTTGGTGGCTATTTTATAAAGGGTTGAAACTTTGAATCTTTAAGGGGCTATTTACCCAAAGGGAGTTTCTCCAGATTTTTCTAAGATATTTTAACTCATAATTCTGATTTTAAAGGAATCAAAAGGAGGGAAAAATCTATTTTGGCCATTTTCTCTTTTAACTACCTATTTTCTCTCTATCTTTTCTCTCAACCCAAACACTCAATTCCAGAGATCTAAGTCTGATTTTCATCACCTAAAAACCTTCTTTCAACTCTCATTTGATTGCAAATCATTGTGTCTTCAAAACCTCATCAATTGCTTCAAGTTTCATCAAGCTTTTCTATTCCAAAAAGAGGAGAAACTCAAGTTTGGAGGTAAGAACGTCCTTCTCCTCTGAACTTCAAGTTCTTTAATGAAATTCCTAAAGTTTTCAATCCTAATTTGATAATTGATTAAAGGTTTAAAGGTTGATTTATGGATCTTGGCTAATTATGCAAGATTTTGATGATTTCACTTGATTTTCGTTTGATCTGTTAAATCAGTGTTTTGAGAAGTGTTTTTGATGTTAAATGATCATTAAATTGATGTGGAAATGAGTCTTGATTGATGCAAACCCGGATAGGTTGAATTTCCTAAGTTTAGCTTGTGTTTTAAGGTAGCTTTTGTGGTGATCTTGGTGATCTGGTGTTGCTGGAGGTATAAGGATGGTTGTAGGTTGTTTTTAGATGTTAAATGATGTTGATGGAAGTGAGGTTTTGCTGGTTTGTGGCTGGGCTTTGCTTAGAAGTGTTTCGGATGCATTTTCGGTTGTGTTTGGTGGCCGAAAATGGAGGTTTAGTGAGAGCAGCGAGTTTAGATGCTTTAATTGAAGCAATTAATGCATGATGATGCATTAATCCTCTGCTTTAATGTGTTGAAACAGGGGAGGCATCCTTGGATCCAAGATTTGTTGATCCGGAGGCTTGTTTTGGTGCTTTGGCTTGAAGCGAAGTGGTAATCGGTGAGTGAAAAATGGATTTTCAGCTTTTAAACCAAGGGTTGAAGGTTTTGGGAGCTTAGTTTAAGTCTAAACAACTTTGCTAAGCTCAAGTGTAAGTTTTCGGATTACTCTCTTTAAGTGGTGGCCATGTTTTGATGAGATGTGAAATGATGATTTTGCATGATTTGCTACTGTTTTGGAAAGCATGTTTTAGCATGTTAATTGCTGATGTTTTAGCATGATTTATGCTGATGATTTAAGCCATGTGTTGAAGGTGTCTCTAGGTAAGAGAGCCTTGTTTTTATGCATTGTTAAATGATGATTTAATGCTTTGAAATGCATGATGAAATGGCTTGGTTTAAATGCTTTAAAACAGTGGACTATGTGATGTATAAAGTGTATATTGGCAAGTGATGGTTTGTAAAAGGGAAGGTCACTAAGGTGGTTAAAAGTCCTTGAGTGAGCCTTGTTATCTAAGATCATCAAGGTGGTTAAAAGTCCTTGGATGAATCTTGTTGCGGACTCTAAGGTGGTTAAAAGTCCTTAGGTGCTCCTTTCCATGGTGGTTAAAAGTCCATGGGGCCAAGGTGTTTAAAAGTCCTTGGGGCCAAGGTGTTTAAAAGTCCTTGGGATAATTCAAGCTACGGACACAAAGGTGGTTAAAAGTCCTTGTGTGGTCCTTTCATGGTGTTTAAAAGTCCATGGCCAAGGTGTTTAAAAGTCCTTGGGGTCCAAGGTGTTTAAAAGTCCTTGGGGAAAGTTGTTGAACTTGATTTCACAAATGAAATGTATCACTTGAGCCAATATGACATGTATAGTACATGAGATGCATGAGATGCATGATTTAATGTTTATGTTGAAGCATGAGATGCTTGTTTAAATGAAATGTGGAAGCATGATATTGCTTGATTTAAAGTATGCTTTGAGCATGTGTAAAGGTTGTTTTCAAGCATGATTTACAAATGGTTTTTATTGCATTATTGAATGGTTTTTAAAGAGCACTCCTCACTAAGCTTTGGCTTACGCTCTCTCGTTTTCTTGATTCAATAATGCAGAGCATTAGAGTGCATTGAGGGCAGCAAGAGGAGGCAAGCAAACAAGTACAAGTAAAGCTCAATGTATGAAGGTTTTATAAGTGTTTTAGCTTTTGTATGTTTTGGCAATGGGGGACCGATATGTATATGTGTTTTGGGAGGTGTTTAAGACTCCCTAAGTATGTTGAATGTTAATGTTGTTGCTGGTTTTTGGATTGAACCATATATGCTTGTTTTGCAAGTTGAAGCTTGAGTAGATAGCTTGTGTTGGAAGCATGACCATTGATTTGGGGCTTTTTGCATGTATTGTTATTTTGTTGAATCGATGATGCTCTTATGTCTTAAATATGTTTAATTGCAAGCTGGTAAAGTTTGGTGGTGTTTGGAGCATGTTTGAATGTCCAATTGCATGACCTAGTATGCTTGTTTGCTGTTTTTCGTGCAGGCGTTTCGGAACAGGGGTGTACCGTTTCGGAACGGGTGCCCTGCATGAACCCAGGCGTCCGAAACGGTATGCACCGTTTCGAAACGGTTTAGCCTCTGCCGAGGCCATGTTCCGGAACCCGTTTCGGAACGGCCCGTGTTTCGGAACAGGGCTAGCCTGTTCCGGAACGGTCGACCGTTAAGGGGCTGACATGGTAGTTATATGTTTTGAAATGTTTGCGTTTTGGTCCCGAATCTTGTATGATCAATTGTATGAGGCTGGAATGTCCGTTTGAGCTGAAATTTCACAGAGGAACATGAAACCTGACTAATTTCAAGATGGTAACTTTAATTTGGGTTAAGTCCCTTAACTTACCAGAAAATTACATTTTGGTCCCTAAAGTTGTAATTTGTTCAATTGGGTCCCTGTTTGATCTCTGATGTTTGTGATCTTTTGATATGTTGTTTGTATGATCACAATTAAGGTTAATGTGCATCTAGACAAGTCTAAAAAGAAAAAAAAAGGGTCGTTAATCAAGGTTGACTTTCGGGTTGACTTTGGTTTTCCCCGTGTAATCTTCGTAGTTCGGGTCAACCGTCTAGACCGGGCTACGGGGGTTACAGACTTCCTCACTCTATAAAATTTAGTTGCATATTGTGTAATACCCTCGACCCGGACTAGACGCCCGACTGAACCGGACGAGCCACATTGAGTTTTTCAAAGCAAACCCGTGAAAAAGATTATTGGAATTACATCCATTTTTTATTTTATCTTATCTAGATGCAATTAATTAACCTATGGTGTACATGCTTGCAGCGGTTCGAATCTCGTACAAATCGGACACCGATAAGACATTCATTTGCAAACACGATTATTCAGGGACCAAATTGCAAAATAGGAAAATTAATGAGATTTTGTAAAAGCAAGTTAAGACATCAAGTAGAAATCATTAGTTTCAGGGGAAAAAAAAGATCATTACCTCAAATCTTTGCTGAAAAATGAGTGTTTGGCTTAAGAGATTTTGAAAGAAAACATAGGAGAGAAAAGTTACGCCAAATTTGTTTTTAAGAAATAACTACCTCTTTTTTTAATAAATCCTTTTTAGTCCTTTAATTAGAACTCTTTAGAACTAATCCAATTGAGAGAAAATCTGATAAAAACATTTACGTATATTAGCTCCTTAATGATTCAAAATTTTGACCCTTTCACAAAACAGTCATTAAAACAAATTTTTACAATTTTACATTTTGGTCACTAGTCCCAAAATGTCAAATCTCCAAAACACATTTTCCAAAATTGATTTCACCAACTTCATCAATATATTAAATGAGGATTTTAGAACACTTTTACATATTTTTATCTTTCTCAATAATACTTATTCCAATTTAAATCTCGAAACTAACTAAAATCACTAACTCGATTCTTCTGAACCGTCTAATCTTTCTAGTTAACATCTAGGCCCAAAATCAAGGCGTTATATGTTGATAGTGATTGATAAATTTACCAAATATGCACATTTCTTGGCTCTCACTCATCCTTTTACTGCAGGAACAATAGCTTAGTTATACTTGGAACATGTTTATAAGCTTCATGGGAGTCCTAAGTTGGCTATCCCTCATAGAGACAAAGTTTTCACCGGTTTGTTTTGGAAAGGATTGATGAAGAAGCTAGGGACTCTTCGCATGTTCAGCAAAATCTATCACCCCGAAACAGATGGCCAAAATAAACGTTTGAACCAGTCTCTCGAGCAATATTTGAGAGACTTTTACTTCATGAACCCAAGGGTTGGACCAAGTGGCTATCCCAGGCTGAATGGTGGTACAACACAAATTACCATACAACATTGGGACTTACCCCTTTCGAAGCTTTGTATGGCTACAAAGCACAGGTAATGGTTTGGTTAGGTGGGGGATTTTGTTTACCTCAAGCTGCAAGCGTATCGACAGACTTCTTTGGCTTTATGCTCCAACTTGAAGCTTGTTGCACGCTATTATGGCCCCTACAAGATCATTAAAAAAATTGATTTTGTGGCGTATCAGCTTCTATTACCAGATTCAGCAAAATTGCATCCAGTGTTTCATGTTGTCTGCTCAAAAAGAAATTGGGATTCAAAGTTCTTACCTCGGTTGATCTGCCTAAAGTTGATGATGAGGGACACCCTAAAGTTTATCCTTTGCAAGTTCTGGATAAACACATGGTGAAGTGGGATAATGGTGATGTAACTCAATTTTTGATTCAATGGGTGAACATGGGCCCTGAGAACGCTACTTGGGAGGACTACCCGGTGCTGCAATCTCAGTTCCCTCATTTTAATCCTTGGGGATAAGGATCCTCTAGAGAAGGGGGTATTGTCATGTGCGAGGGCAAAAAGATAAATTCTAACCACTCTCTTGAATTGGGAATTTCTGAGTTAGGGCTCGAGAAGGAAGAAATTGGAATGAAAGAGAAGGTTATGGGCAGCCAAGGGAACGATGCCGTCTGGAAAAAGGAATGGGGTCATGGATTCGATCAATGTTGCAGCTGTTGGTGGGCCGATCCAATAAAAAAGAATTTGATGACTGTTAGGAAGGAATGAGTTAGAAATTTGGGGTTATTAGAGTAAAATAGCTTGTGAGACACGTGTCAATAAATAATACATTGTGTTCTAAATTTTTTGTATGGAATCAACGTTGTATTGAATCCTTGTAAATGAATTATGAGCAAAAATCTGAAATCTTGCAATCCCCTTTTCTCTCTATTTCCTGAAATCCCCTTTTTCTTCTACTTTTAACGATTGGATTGTGACAATCGGCTGTTGCTAGTGTTTCGTGCAGGAGAAGAAAGGGAAATGGAGGAAAAGGAAAAGGAAAAAAATAAAAAAATTAGATCCATGTCCCTACATGTTTATTTTTGTCAAAAAAGAAAATTGTACAAGTGTAACTATGCCCTATGTAGTCTTCTCTTTTTCTCAAACAAATGTCACATGGCACTCTTAAAGAGTGTCACGTGTCTCAGCCACATCATCATTTAACATCGTTAATTTCAATTGATATTTGAGGAGACGAAAGCAAAATATAAGGATACATTGTACATTTTAAAAGTAAATATGTTAAGTGTATTTTTAAACAAATGTCTCGTGCATTGCACGAGTTTAAAATTGGTTATTTCTTTAATCTCAAGATTAGGCTTGGAAATCATTGAATCTTTATTTTTTTTAAACTAACTTCGATACTTTTATGTGTTGATGTCCAAATCAATGGCATAACTCGGGTAAAGAGTTTGGGGGTCAACTTAATTTTTTAAATATATGGGCTTAAACTTAAAATAATTTTTTAATATTTTTGATATATTTAATAAGAACTTTTAATAATTATGAGATGAGATATAATTGAAAATATTCAAAATTTTAAAGTTTAATATGAATTTTTAAAAATCTTGAGGGGGCAAATTAATTTTTTTTTAAAAAAATTTAGGGATCAAATTCTAATTTTTTAAAATTTGTGGTCCATGACCACATAGTCCCTTATACCTTCCGCTCATTGTCCAAATAAAAAAAAAAAGAAAAGGGGCAATTATCTTGATATTTTTCTCAAATAACCACACAAACTATACCATTTGTGACTTTCTCGTTTTTTATTAAGAGTGTTTTGAACGGTTAACTCTACCGGAACAATTTTTCTGTATGATTATTGAAAGTTTCGATTTGATATTTTAATAAACCGTTATCATCTCGTTTAAATTGATTATTGTCTAAACGGTTAACCGATTTATTCAATACGTTTACTCAGTTAACCATTAAACGTTTTACCTATAGTATTATAAATAATATATCTATTTATTATTACTAATTTTAAAAGCTTAAAAAATATCAAACAAAGTCTTCAATCTCTATAATAAAAAATCTTCAAAGTTAAAGCAATTAAAAAGTTAAAAAAAATAAAATACAAGAACTGATTCTGCAAGTTTAATAAAATACATACACTAATTATGAAACTGGTTGAACCCATTTTCAATCTAAAAACAAAATAAAGAAAATCGAAAACAATATGAAAACTTCATTTACACTGGTTGAACTCATTTGCAATCGGAAAAACATAGACTAATTATACAACTTCATTACACTAGTTCTACCCTAGAATTATAAAAGGTTGAAACAACAACTTCAACTAATTTTCGACACTTAAAGATATCATGTTAGAAAGAGTGAGAGCTTGACTGGGAGTCGAGTTGAGGAGAGATTGAGAGAGAGGTTGGGTGAGTTAGCTTAACCTTCGAACTGTTATCCTCTCTTTTTCTTTTGAGTTAATTGGATGAGTTAGCAATTAGTATCACTAAAATTAATAATTTTTAATTTTTTATTAGTTTTTTCGGTTAACCGTTTCGTAACCGTTATCATCTCACTTAACTGTTAGTTATATCGGTACAGTTATTCTACTGTTTTAACCAAATTTTATCAGTACGCTTACTTACCATTTAATTTATTTTTTTCAAATTTTTCAGTACGATATATTGATTCAGGATTGTATGAACAACAATATTTTATATAACATACATTTGTTAAAACACAAACAAATAGGCAGAAGGCTCAGCTCCACCACACATTTATAGTTCACGAGACAATGAATATACATAAATAAAAAAACAGAAAACAGGTAGCTTTGGCCTAATCTAATGGAGAATGGACAGGATGGGCGGCTGAGGCAGAGGCAACTGCTGCTTTTATCTTTCTTAAATTTCCAAGATCAACTATACAAGGACCAAACAGCAACAGCATATGGGTCACGAGAATCGGATAGGGTAAGAAATTTGGGTGAAGATCAAAGAACAAACGACAAACAAACAGTTAGGAGTGACAAGTGAAACTTGTCTACGTGTACGACTGTGGTTCCTTTTCATCTTCTCTGTTGGAACTTTGGGACCCCGTTTTCATCAACAGAGCGAGGGAGACAGACATGTGAGTTCATGTGTAAGGGTCGTTGTCTTATCCTTCTCGTGTATGCCCTCGGTTCACATGGTTGGGAATCAAATTTGGACATTCCAACCTTAATCTAGGGCTCATATTCATGTATTTATTGTAATCGTACATAGAATTGTAATGTAACATAATCTGTACTATATATATTGGTGGTGAGAATGAGGTTATAAGGATGTTAAAGAGGGGGAAGAATGAGAGTGGAGAAGAAAAGAGAAAGTAGAAGTTGAGATTTGACTAGACTTGAGATATAAGGATGTTAAGTAGGATTTATTCAACCACAATTTCGTCAATGGCCGGGATGACCATCTTTCTTGCTGTCATGCTGCTTTTACTAGCACACAACAATGTAAGGCATTCTTTCTTATTTCAAATTTATAGTCCATTAGCGTTGGTAAAATGGACTTCATAAAACTATTAATGAACATGATGTATGGCAGGCAGCGAGCAGCAGTCATGAGGCACCATCTCCGCAGGCAGCGAGCAGCGGTCATGAGGCACCATCTCCGCAGCCCCAACCAGCCAACAACGTTACAATGGTAATGGATTTTGCTGAACAAGGAAGAAATCTACATATGAATCGTTTTCCCACAATTCATCTCCTAATTTTATTTTCCTCTGCCATTTTCCAGCATGGAATCACTCAAGGCAGCCTTCTTCCACAAGGTGAAACACACAACACAAGCTCCTCTAGTCTAGTCTAGTCTAGTCTAGTAATAATATAGTACTACAATGAATTTGGAATGAAATTAATTTATTTGCAAGAAACCAATTAATTTGGTATTTCAATTTGCGTTACAACAGAGTGTGGGCCACGTTGCAGTGAAAGATGTTCAAAGACACAGTACAAGAAGCCATGCCTGTTCTTCTGCAACAAGTGCTGCGCCAAGTGCTTGTGTGTGCCGCCTGGCACCTACGGAAACAAGCAAGTCTGCCCTTGCTACAACAACTGGAAGACTAAAAGAGGAGGACCCAAGTGCCCTTAATCTTCTTGCATCACAATATCAAACCAATTTAAATATGACTAATTTTATGTTGATTTTGTATTAATTACATTTTCTTCTTGCCTACGAATTTCCAACAGATCTCAGTTGGCTCTTAAATTTCAGATCATTCCATTTTCTTTATTCTTTTCTTCTAGGAAATCATAAGTTTATTTAAATCAACTCTACACATAAATAAAACGAAGAAGAGGGCATAAACTAACCCTAGTCATCTAGTTTGGGCGAAAGGTTACTATTCCGTGGAATTTTCTTGTCTGTCTCCCTTTGCCTCCTTTTATCTCAGTTTTCATTGTTAGACCAATCCCCCCGACGAATGAGCCAGTAGTAGCTTGATTGTCACACCCCAAATCTAGGGCTTGATTTCGTAAAGGTAAAATTTTAGATTGAATTGAGAAATTTACAAAGTTTATAGGGGTAATTCGTAATTTCTGAAAGTGTTGGGTTGTTCTTGAAACCTTAAATTGTTTGGGGACTGAACATGTAATATATATATCTGAAAAGGCAAAAATAGAGTCTGCATGAGGAAGGTCTAAAACCCGAAACTCGTTAATTGTAGGTCCAAATGGCTCAGTGGGTTTGTGGCCTAACATCATGAGCAAAATAGAAGAAAAGGGGGGCCTTGCGTTCGTCGTGCATGCACCCAATTTAAACTGTTATTCCATCTGGCTACGTTTTAAAAGCAGAAAACACGTCACTCTCTTTTTTCACACTATTCGGAACTGGACCATCTTCGGTCAAACCTCCGTTCGAAGTAACTCGTTCCGACAAACCTTCTTCCGATCGAGCATTCTACCACCCTACCCCACATCAGAACTCCAACCTTTTTTGACCTCGCGGGTTAGTCTCGGTTTAAAAAAACTTAAAAAGGACATATCAAAAAAAAATATTTTCTTTTAAACGGATCAATTGTAATATCTAATACAATAAATATAATCTATAATTTAGTACATGCGTATTTGAGAATCTTGATGTCGCAACGATATCATATATTTGACACGAATCTCCTAATAACTCTTCGAATTGTTTTGTAGCCTCAATTATTTTCCTAAATCTATGCTTCTAACCAAAAAATCTTCAATATTTTTGTACTGCTAGGTGCGTGAGCATCACTCAATTTATGAACACAAAAAATACTAAAAATTTCAAGAAAATATTTTTTATCAAAGAAAATTTCTAAATAATTCCAAAGGTTATTTTCTAATAATATTTTCTTGTTGAAAATTCAAAATAATTTAAGAATTATATATAAGGAGAGATAGGAAGACATTTGAATTAAGAAGTAGTATTAATCTAATTAAAATAAAAATATATTAGCTTAATGATAAACAAGGTGAGTTTTTTTAGGGAAAAAATGCAAATAGGAAATATAATTAGAGAGAGGATTATTTAGGGAACTATGTCAATTTTTATAGTGAGAGGGAAGACATTGTGTGTTCCGGACGAGTTCTAGGGGACATGGACAGAATTACTTAGAGCCTAGAGGTGGGAAAAGCCAACTGCACCCACCTCTCTCCAATTTTTTTTTTTTACTTTTATTTATATATATAATATTTAAAAAAAAATTGAGTTATTTATGATTTTGTCTCCACTCCCAAATATTTATGTATTGCTCCACACTCCAAATCTTAGCTCAATCCTCACTAGGGGAAATTATAATTTAAAGGAGATAGTCATTTTCTTTGAACGAGCTTCAATAGTTTATTTTTTTCAAGTGCATGTAAGAACTCGTCATATGCTCCAAACGAGTTTCAAGTTAGATTTTTTATGTCAAAATCATCTTATAGTCTTCATGAAACGTGACTGGATATTTTTTAGTTACTTTTCAGGACAGAGTAGAAGAAGGGAGGAGATTCTTCAACGAAAAAAAGAATTCATTCACTTCGAAAGAAATTGAACAAGAAACCGTATGAAGTAAAAATTTCATGTATGACTCTCTGGAGAGGCAATAAAAATGAGTTATTTGTCAACTTATTCACTATCACCCTAAAAAACCAAACTATCTTTCGTAAAATACTTCCTTTGATTTATTTACTTTTTAAAATGCTAAGGAGACTCGTTGGTTAGTCTTCAGGAGTTTGCATATTTTAGCAGCAGTAACAATTAATAGTCTTGTTCGTATAAGGACAGCAAAGCAACATATTCTTAACATTACCACCTTTATCATCCAACGATATGACATAGAACAAACAAACCTACACAGCTATATTGGGGAATCTTAACCACCTCATCTGAAACATAACAAATAATATAATTCCATATAGTAAAATCTACGAAAGGACCCCAAAAAAAATAGCTAAAATATTAGTTTTCACTTTAACTTGAAACAGTCGCCAAAATTTTCGAGTTTCTACATAAGCGGCAAGCATTTAGAAAAAAAATAAATCAATGGGAGTCGTTAAGATTATAGGACAATTTTG
This sequence comes from Hibiscus tridactylites, assembly GCA_958450335.1. NCBI lineage: Eukaryota > Viridiplantae > Streptophyta > Magnoliopsida > Malvales > Malvaceae > Hibiscus > Hibiscus tridactylites. The sequence goes on along the minus strand of OY288267.1, from coordinate 55,389,806 downwards.
GTGTAAAAATATCGAAGCTTAATAGAGCAATAAAATTTCTAAATTATACTTTTATTAGATATATAAATGCATGAAGTATTTTTCAGCCAAAGTAGGTACAATAGTGGATTTATAATTATTTTTTAGGGTTGGCACAAGTCAAAATATTTTTAAGGGTGGAGATAAATTATAAAAATCTCAAAATTTTAGGGTGGACACAAGTAGTAAAATTTAAGGACTAATTCATAAAAAATAAAAAAATTAAAGCTAAATATATAAACTTTAAAAAGTTCAGGGTGGGCCTGTGCCCACCCATACTTATATGTGGCACCGCCACTAAGTAGGTGCCTAATATTTTCACAATTATTATTTTAGGTGCTTGTCGTTAACGACCATTTAAAAAATTCTGTTAGCCAATATAAGCATGACATGCAGCATGCTTTATTTTTATTTTATTAAAAAATCAGAATTTTCAAAAATACCCTAAAATTCTCAAAAATTTCAAAAATAGTCCCCAAATCCTTAAGTCTCAAATCTCGATTTTAGCCGTTACTACCGCCAATCACCGATGGTGTGCCCACCACTATTTTCGTCGGACCCCTACGAGTTCCCACCTGTAGTTGAAGAAATTAAACTATTAGAACTTGTTTACAACAAATGTAACACCCTCGACTCGGATGTCAAATTTGGGCCTCAAACCCAACCCAAAACCATAAACTATTTTGCAAATTTATTTAACCCAAACAACGTATTTCCAAAATATTAGATCCAATTGTTGAAAACATAGATTAAAAATTCAAATCATTACAAATGAGCTCCACTTTAATTTAAAACATTTAAACATTAGAGTTGATTAATACAATTTCAAAAGTAAGAATTATAGACTCGACCACGTAAGATCCTATGAATACATAGCCCACTAAACACAAGTATCGTACTCTAAAAACCTCCACATGTTGGAATCCTATACTGATAGTGCTCCTCAAACCCACGATCCGACGATCAACCTACACACAGAAACAATGAGTCCGAGGGTTGAGCTTACAAAGCTCAATGGTACACATCTACTCTACTATACTTCATGTTAATCATAAACATAAGCATGCAAGCTAGTACGAGCAAAAATGATAGATATATAGATAAATAAACTTGTGGCACTACCACTAGTCACCTAAACACATGCTCTCATCATATCAACACATCATACATGGCACACAAGGCCCAACCATACTTGGGATCTCACCAAATCAACCGAGCAAAAGCACACAAGTAATATCACAAACCTGGAGTAATGTCTGCGTCCACTAAGCATCGAGATCATACACTCTAAGTGAGGCTCGCATCCACAAAGCATCGGGATCCTACACACTATGGGGTGAGGCTCGCGACCACTAAGCATCGGGATCATAGACCCATGCTCGGAATCTCTCATTAAGCATCTTCGAATGAGACCTACGTCTACTAAGCATCAAGATCCTACATTCAAGAATCTTAAAAACCATGGTGTTGCAACACTCTTTCTCTGGGTATCCGGATCCCACCAAACAAATGGTAACTCAACCATTTAGGTGTCTATATCAGCACATAGCAAGGACACGTCTATCATACTACACACAGCATCACACGATCCACCAAGGATCCCTATGGTTGCTATTACCATCAAGTCACCCAATTAAGTTTACCAACTTATCAATACATTATGGAAGTGTACAATAATCATCCTCATTAACTATCTCTATTAATATATATTCTTTCATTAATATCGCATGTCAATTTCTATCTTTTATTAGTAGAATAGATTATTTCGTTTAATGGGTACCGGTATTCAAACACGAGTATCGATACTAATATTGTTTACTAGAAATCTTAGATTTCCACAAGTACCGATACGGCCAAAGGTCGTACCAATGCCTTATCCATGGGTTTGCATCATTTCCTTCAATTATGGTTTTACAACCTTTATTCGATCCTTAAAACTTATGAAAGTTGTTATGGTTTGTTTACTAACACATTTATTCTATTATTATTAATTACCAACTTTATAATCATTTAATATAAATTCTCGAATTTATGATCAATTATTTGAAAATTACCAATTATTAGTCAAATTAGTATAATTTCCATCAATTCTCATCAATCTATTCGAACAAGCATACAAGCTAACACAATTATTTCAATCAGTCAATCTATCATCAATTTATGATCAATTCTCATCATGTAGTACGTCTCTTTCACCAGGCTTGCTATTTGGAGATGATGTGATCCTTTCAATACTCCATTTATGCGCTCCACAAGGTTAGTTTTCATTTGCCCGTATCGTCTACTACCTTCATCATACGATTAGGCCCATCTTTCTCTCTCGATATTGTTTGCCCAACTCCATACGCGTTCGCCATACTTCATTAAATTCTCCATCTTCCTCTCAAAATCTGGTCGTGGTAGTAGATATCTTGTGTCATAATATTGTTAGTATCGAGAGTAATCAAAACACATACATAATAAATCAATATGTTCATATAATTGAGTTTGGAAAGGATATGATGCTTACCCATGCTCAAAATCTCATTGCGAAGGTATTGTTTTTTGAACTTCTCGTAGTTGTTCTTACCGATGTGATGGACACAGTATGTGGGGTATGCGTGCGGAGGTGTCCAACGACTTTCTTCTTAATTAATTGCTGCCTTGATACATGTCCCTCGATCGGATATAATACAGACTTCATCTTCTCGAACGACATGATCACGTAAATTGGTCAAAAAGAAATTCCAAGCTTTCGCCGTCTCCTGCTCAACAATGGCGAATGCAATCGGGAAGATATTGTTCTCACCATCTTGTGCAACGGTAATCAACAACACATGAGAGTATCTCCCCTACAGCCACATGCCATCCACTTGGATCATACGTTTGCAATAAGGAAATCCTTGAATGCAAGGCTTGAAAGCCCAAAAGAGTCGATGAAAGAATTTATACCCTTCAAGAAGTTGGCCTTGTTGATTGTATGCATCCTTGGTCTGATACCTCACTATGGTGCCTGGGATGAATTTTGTCATTGCTAGAAATAAAGTCGGTAGCTCATTGTACGACTTATCGTAATCACCATACACCGACTCCATTACCTTATCTCTTGCACGCCACCCCTTCTTGTATTTTATCTGGTATCCAAATTGTAGCACAATGGTTGCCTGAATCGTTGAAACCAAAACCCTTGGATTTGCTTCTACCAGCTTCATCATGTGATGGCTTATCACAGTTGAGTCTAATATTCGGTGGTCCTGGTCGATAGAAGTTCGTAAACATGTGTAATCTTCATTGTACTTTGTGACCTCCCAACGACCTAACCTCTTAAGCTTCGAAACTCGAATCTTCCATTTGCACTCTGGTCCATACTTCACACACTTGGTATTGAGATTTACGGGGCTCAATTCCCTCAACCGTTCTTGCTCGCCAAGTGTGGAGAAGTTGGATATTTGGGTGTTTTTGTAGGAATGGAAAGATTGACAATTTACACAAGGATTTATAGTGGTTCAACCTTCTAACCAAGGTCTACATCCACTACCTTAGCTTCCCACTAAGGATTTCCAAACAAATTCACTAAGAATTTCATCCCCTTTTCTTGGATGAAGAGGCAACCTTTACAACCCTCAAAGCTTTCTACCCAAAGCTTGAGAAAACACTCTCTTACAAAAGAAAGACTTAGCAAACTAGAAATCCCTCTAATAGGTATGTGTTTGCAAATCTAAGCACTCATCCAAAACCTAGAACACTTGAGAAAATATAACAATTATAACTCACAAGTGTTTATCTATACACGAAAATGACAACTAGGCACTAAGACATATTTTTGATCATATGATGTTTTACAATTGAAGCATTGGCCTTCTCTTGATGCTTGGAGGTCCCTTTTATACTCCCAATTGAGTTTGTAGTCATTGAGAACCGTTGGGGTTGGATTAGAGTCGTTGGAGCCTTTATTTCCCACCATAAATGCAGTTCTGCAGCTTGGCGTATCGATACCCTTCAAACCGTATCGATACGGTCCCGATAAGGAAATAGTCGTTGTGCACTTCAGCTGATGCGTATCGATACGCTTACCTAGCGTATCAGTACAATCCTGCAAATTAAAAGACTGTTGGGGGTAGTTAGGCGTATCGGTACGTAACTAGCCGTTGGGCTGTTTAAAAACACACCGTATCGATACAGCTAAGCGTATTGGTACAGGTTTTGGCTACTGGAAAATTCTTGTAGTTGAAACCCTAACGCGTATCGGTACGGTACCAGACCGTATCGGTACGGGCTCCTGAAAAGCTTGGTTTTGACTACTTTAAATGCACTTTAAATCATTCCAAAGCCTTGTAAAACCCTTAAACATATTTTCAAGTTGTTTTTGACTAAAAACATATTTTAAATTCTTTACAATTTAGTCCAAAACATTTTTCAAATATTATATCAAAACACTTAGTTCTACAATCTCCCCCTTTTTGATATAATAAAACCTACTTGAAAAATTGTTTGGGATTCTCTCCCCCTTTGTAATTTAAAATTAGAATAAGAGACTTAAAATTTAAATTTGATTAAAGCTCCCCCTTGTTCTCTTGAAAAACTTGAAAAAATAATTTTTCAAACCATTTCTTCCCTTTTTGTTATATCAAAAAGAATTTAAAATGACATTGGGCTCAAAATAACTTAGGAGGTAAAAAGAAAATTGACATACTTAAAAATTTGGTTTAAAAATTGGCTCCCCTTACTCAAAGAATCAAATAATGTTAGTCCAACAAATATGATCATCTAGTTGAAATAAAAAGAAATAAATCAAATGAAAGCAAAAACAACTAGATTTTTACCACACTTGAATCCAAGGGAGGATGTGAAGCCTTCCTTCTTCAAGTGTTCTTCCTTGTGTGCATGGAGCTCCCCCTCAATGGTTGACTTGTAGATCATTCTCCATCACACCTAGCAAAAGACAATCAAGTAATTTTTGGTATCCAAATTGCTTTGGATCCATAGACATTAGTAGCACATAATTTTGTCCCCTTAGGAATTCATTTTTCAATTTCATCCTTTTTAGTTGAAGTACATAGTCCTTTTAGGACCCAAATACTTCTAAAAAACATTTATTGTTCACAAATCTAGGGGCACTAGATTGTATTACATAAAAATTTGATTTTCCTAAATTGTTTTTCTTTTGAAGTTCATTGAAAATCAAATCTTTTTCCTTCTTAAGATCATCAACTTCTTTTTGATGGTCTTTTTTCATCATTTGAAGCAAGTTTTGTAAGTCTAAAACTTTAAGCTCAAAATCTTTAATTTTTGCTTCAAACTCTAAATTGGTTTTAGAAAGCAAATCATTTTCGGTTTTTAACTTTGAAATCAATTTCTTTTTTTTCGAAAATGAAGCCTTGAACTCAAAAACCAATTCATCATAGGCTTCTTGTAACTCATCAAAAGAATGTGAATTTGAACTAGATGAGTTAGAAGTTACCTCCCCCTCATTGAGGGCCATCAAGCATAGGTGGGCTACTTCATCATCGGTGGAGTCTTCATCATTCCAAGTGGCCACATATGTTTGCTTTGAAGATGATCCCTTCTTGTTGGACTTGTGGGATTCCTTCATCTTCTTCCTCGATTCATGCTTGAATTTTTCCATTTTGCTCTTCATGAACCGGGCAAATTTGTTGAAGAGACAGGCCATCTCTTCATCTTCGCTTTCCTCCTCACTTAGTTCTACATGATGGCGTGTGGAGGATTTGAGAGCAACAACACTTGCGTTGATGCCTAGCTCCATGATCTTTTTCTTCCCTATAACTCTAATCTCTTCCTTCTTCTTCTCCTCTTCTTTGTTTTTCTTCATTATTTGGTGAGTGAGAAGTGACCCCATGAGCTCATCAAGCTTCAAAGTCTTGAGATTTTTGGCTTCGATGATGGTGATCCTTTTTGAGTTTCATTACTCGAGAAGGGAGTAGATGACCTTTCAGACAAGCTACTCTTCCAGAATGGCTTCTCCATAGTCTTTGAGTCAATTGGTGATGGTGGAGAACCTATCGAACATCTTCTCGATGTCTTCTTCCAGATCCATCTTGAAGTTCTCATACTCGAGGTTTAGGAGTTCGATCTTGGTCTCCTTTACATCGTTGGTTCCTTTGTATGTGACTTCAAGTTTGTCCCATACTTCCTTGGCACTCTCACAAGAAGACATCTTCTCATAGATGTTTGGCCCAAATGCACAAAAGAGGATGTGCAAGGCTTTGCAATTAAGCTCCATCTTATTGCGGTCGTTGGCATTCCACTCCGCCTTGCTTCCTTGTGGCACGAACGGACCATCCTCTACTATATCCTAAAGCTTGTAGTCCTTGGACTTTATGAAAAACTTCATCTTTGTCTTCCAATGGGCATAGTGTGTTCCGTCAAAGAAGGGCGGTTTGTCGATTAATTGTGCCATTGAGCCGGTTGAGTGAAATGTTGATCGAGCTTGCCGGATCTTCTCTATAGGATGTTAATCCACTTCAATTGAGCCAAGCTCTGATACCAATTGTTGAGATTTACAGGGCTCGATTCCCTCAACCGTTCTTGCTCGCCAAGTGTAGAAAAGTGGGATATTTAGGTGTTTTGTGAGAATTGAAAGATTGACAATTTACACAAGGATTTATAGTGGTTCAACCTTCTAACCAAGGTCTACATCCACTACCTTAGCTTCCCACTAAGGATTTCCAAACAAATTCACGAAGAATTCCGTCCCCTTTTCTTGGATGAGGAGGCAACCTTTACAACTCTGAAAGCTTTCTACCCAAAGTTTGAGAAAACACTCTCTTACACAAGAAATACTTAGCAAACTAGAAATCCCTCTAATAGGTATGTGTTTGCAAATCTAAGCACTCACCCAAAACCTAGAACACTTGAGCAAATATAACAATTATGGCTCACAAGTGTTTGTATATACACGAAAATGACAATTAGGCACTAAGACATATTTTTGATCATATGATGTTTTACAATTGAAGCATTAGCCTTCTCTTGATGCTTGGAGGTCCCTTTTATACTCCCAATTGAGTTTGTAGCCGTTGAGGACCGTTGGGGTTGGATTGGAGCCGTTAGAGCCTTTATTTCCCACCATAAATGCAGTTCTGCAGCTTGGCGTATCGATACCCTTCAAACTGTATCGATACGGTCTCGATAAGGAAATAGCCGTTGTGCACTTCAGTTGATGCGTATCGATACGCTTACCTAGCGTATCGGTACAATCTTGCAAATTAAAAGACTGTTGGGAAATATGACCGTTGGGGGTAGTTAGGCGTATCGGTACGTGATACAACCGTATCGGTACGCGACTAGCTGTTGGGCTATTTCAAAGCACACCGTATCGATACAGCTAAGCGTATTAGTACAGGTTTTGGCTATTGGAAAATTCCTGTAGTTGAAACCCTAACACGTATCGGTACGATACTAGACCGTATCGGTACGAGCTCTTGAAAAGCTTGGTTTTGACTACTTTAAATGCACTTCAAATCATTCCAAAGCCTTGTAAAACCCTTAAACATATTTTCAAGTTGTTTTTGACTAAAAACATATGTTAAATTCTTTACAATTTAGTCCAAAATATTTTTCAAATATTATATCAAAACACTTAGTTCTACACTTGGCATAGAAAGTCCTCTAGCTTGATTCTATAACATTGCAGTCCACGTGGTTCTTGATACTGTACTCTTTCACTGCCAATGTAGCTTCATCCTTTTCATCAATTTGAAGCCTTTTTAATAACTCGTCATGCTGACTCGAAGTTAATTGGGGAATATCCGGGACTTGAGGCGCTCTCATCGCATCAAAATCTACTGAACCCATGTGAGAAGGAGGTTCATAGAATGTTATATCGCCCACGGTCGAAACAAATTCTCCAACGCCAAAATCAGGGGCAGCACCAACGTCATTAGGGAACAAATTGGGATCATCAATATTTTCATCTTTGCTAGAATCGTCAAGTGATTCTCCCCACCGAACGCATAGGTTTTCTACAACAGCATCAACAGTTGGATCAACAGCCGGCCCCTACGATGAACCATATACCGAAGGCTCCGTTGGATGAAATGCACTCGATGTCCCACTAGCCAACAATGAGACAAAACTACCTCCAGGCATATCAAGCTCATTACCGCAATCCATTCCATCAGATTCTCCAACGACGTTTCTAAATGGGTCGAGAACATCAAGCACCCCAGTAAACAACTCGATATATCGAATCCCCATAGATTCATGCTCTCCAATCATCATTTGAACATCACTAGCATCTTTAAGATTGATTGCACAATATCTAACTGGATTTTCACATGTCAACCACCGGTAACGCAAGCCATAAATACTTTTTCCAATTTTGTGTGATATTTTCTCCTTTATTTCTCGAAGCGTGACTTCCTTTTAAAATTTCATCTTCGTACTGCTTTCAGATTCAAATACAATCCCGACATCAGTTTTCACCATCTGTCCATTGTAATGGACAATAGTCATAAATGTGTTGTTGTTGCTCATTTTCTCGGCATGTTCAAAACATATATCAAATCTACATGCATAACATTCGAACAAACTGAATCAACTCAAAATAAAACGAACTCACTAAAAAAACAAAACTTTAAAAAATTGAATTTAAAAAATGAACATACAAAAAAATGAACATACTAAATAAAAATGAACATTCTAAATTTAAAAAATGAACATACGGAATCAACTCAAAAAATAAATTTTAAAAAATTTGAATCTACAGGCATAACATTCGAACAAATTTAAATAAAACTAAATGCATAAAATTTAAATTATATCAAATATACAAAATAAAACGAACTCACTAAAAAACAAAACTTTTAAAAAATCGAATTTACTTACAATATTTTCGTCACAAATTTCTTCTGCTTCTTCACTCAAATTTTTCACTGATTCTTTTTTATTCTTCTTCTCCACTCAAAATTTTACATTCAACCTTAACTATTTAATACAAAAAAATTTCTCGGTACTACCCCTATCCCTTCTCTATAATTACATATTTTTAAGCTCTAACCCTATATAATTTTTTAAAAAACACCCTAAACTCATCCCATTCATAAATCAAATCACCAACCTAAACCCATCCCTATTCTGCCATGCATGCCTATGCACGTCAGGCATGCAAAGATTTCCCGTGAAGCTCGCCACCCCCCTTGAGCACTATTCAAAGTCGGACTCACCTGGGCGAGTCTTTAAGTATTTTTCATGTTCAATGTCGGACTCACCTGGGTGAGTCTTTGAATTACTTACTGTTCAAAGTCGAACACACCTGGGCGAGTCTTTGCTTTTTTTTATTCGAAAAATATCAATCACTGTTCAAAGTCGAATTCAGATGAGTCATTCTTTGTTTTTACTGTAGAATGTGCAATGTATTAGGAAATAAAAATCAATGTGCATTATATTGAGAGAAAAAATTCTAATGCAATATTTTCGTAAAATTTCCATTTTTTTATTAAACTGTACAAATTCAAGTCATCAATTTAATTTATAAAACAATTTAAATTGTAATAACCAAAAATGTTATAAAATATCCATGAAACATGTTACGTAAATGCTATAACATTTTACAAATTCTTGCTCAAATTCATATCTAAACTATTAAATATTAGGTAACCTATGCATACATGCAAATGTTAACGGTCATTTAAAAGTCTTCATTAAATACAAGGTTCTATTTGAAAAAAATAACAATCATTTAATGTATTACAAAACCCTAAAAAAATTAGTGAAAACGCACACATTCAATGTAATAACCCTAAATCCTAAAACCATAATCCTAAATCATAACCCTAAACCCTAACATCATAAACCATAAGCCTTAAGCATGAACATAAAACATATCCTTAAACCTTAAAATCTAAACCCTAAAATCATAAATCATAAACTCTAAACGCTAAAATCATAAAGCATAAAGCATAAACCATCACTCCTAAAACTTTATTCCTAAACCCTGAGCCTTATACCATAAACCCATAAACCATAAACTATAATACATTAACTGAAAATTTTTTCAATAAAATATTTTATGTTTTGTAATACATTAAATGATTGTGTTTTTTTCAAATAGAATCTTTGTATTTAATGAAACTGTTAAATGGCCTTTAACCTATGCATGTATAGGTAAGTTAGAAAAAGCCTTAAAAATTTAATAGTTTTGTCATGATGATAATTAAAACATTTAATTGTCATTGAAAGCAAAGGTATTAATGGAAATTATTTTAAGGGTCAATACAACTGAAGCTTTTGAAAATACACATTCTTTCCAAAAACTATTTCCTCAAAAATAGTTTCTACATTGTTGGAAATTTACTGTTGTAAAGTAAAAAATAGCATTGATTGAGAAATAAATCGAAAAAAATAAATCAAAATTGTGCTTGTCTTAGAATTAAATTCGTCCTGATTGGTATAATCGATGCATTGAATGATGCCCCGAGGATAATACAGTCTTTCCTCAAAATTGTACACCTAAAATCAGGAGCGAACAAAGGTGATTTTTCTCTTATCTACAAAACTAAAAAAAATGCTTTGAAAAGCATAGAGAAAACAAAAGATAGGAAATTAGCAAATTTTCTTTTTGTTGTAGGACATAAAAAAAAGTTTAGAAAATATGTATTTATAGGCTAAATTCAAAAGGTAAAAGAGTCTAAAATAACATAGGTTTAAATCATCTATAATGTCATGTTTTCAAAACTGTAAACCATTTAGTTGGTGCACTAACTCTCCATGAAAACATGAAACTACATAATTCAATGTTGGATTGATGCAGCTGTTGTAAGTTGTAACAGTCAAATTAAAGGCTTAAACAATCCAATTCATTCCTGGAGTAATGTTGTAGTAAAATCTTTCGTTTGGTACATGTCGAAGACACGTGTTAACACGATCCGAGTCAGCGTGGGAGGGATTAGTATGCCTTACACCCTTGAGCATTACCAGCAGTTTAATTGTTCTATTTTATTTTATTTTTTTAGAGTTGGATTTGCTGTCCACTCGACTGATAAGATGGTTGTTATTTGGTTACCTTGCTGAGCTTTCATGCTTTGGACCTTTGAATTGGATTTGGATACGTGATTTGCGTTCGTAGATGATTTTCTCACGACGCTTGACTCTTATTTGCAGCTTTTGGTAGTATTTCAGTAGTTTTATGTCAATGGTGATAAGAAAATTTCCAAATTACGTGTTTAGTTTACGTTTATGATTGTAAACTTTCAATGTAATTTGGATATTTTCTCTTTTTAATGAAACTAACACTTTTATAAAAATAAGGGAAAACTACACGGGTGGTAACTCAACTCACTATTTTCTTGTTTTGGTCCCCTCCATTAAAAAACCAACGACAACGCTGACTTAGTATTTGTATAAAATTTTTAATCATTTCTCTCTCTTTCCTACATTATTTTTGTTTAATTTTATTCGACCAATCAGGTTGTAACCCCCTTAGCCCGGCCCAGACGCTTGACTCGAACTACGAAGATTACACGGGGAAAACCAAAGTCAACCCGAAAGTCAACCTTGATTAACGGCCTTTTTTTTCCTTTTTATCTTTTCTAGATGCACATTAAGCCTATGTGATTACTCAAGAATCATATGAGGGAAAGGTACAACGATCGGAAATCCTTTAGGGGTTCAATTACAAGAATTACACTTTTAGGGACCAAAATGTAAATTATGGAAAATATAAAGACCTTGCAGATTTTAAGCTTACCAAAATGTAAGTAGTCATTTTACATGAATCTCTATCAAATTTCAACTTAAAAGGACATTCCAAGCTCAACCAATTGCATCCACAACATTTAGGACTAAAATGTAAGAAAGGAGAACTTAGAACAATTCAAAATGCAGTCCAACGGTCAAGTGTTTCGAAACGTTGACCTTCGTATCGAAACGCCCGTTTCGAAACTGAGCTGGTCGTTTCAGTACTCGGGCTCGTTCCGAAACTCGTATCGGAACAGGGTCTTCCAATAGCCAAAGTGTTCTGAAACACCTTCATCCGTTCCGAAATACTATGGCCATTTCGGACCCCTGTTTCGAAACAGATAAGGGTGTTTCGATACACCCTGCCCTGCAACTATAAAATTTGCTGGTTTTTCACATCTTTTCACATCCAAACATATCCCAAATCATACCAAAACTTACCAGCAACATGATTAGACACTAAAGAGCATATTTAAGAAACTTAAGCTAAAGCATGGTATCCAACACATGAACATTTAGTCTATAGGCATGCTTCCTAACCACATGAACCAAATATGGACCTCAAACCTGTAACCCCCTCGTCCTGGTCCGGACGCTTGACCGGTCCGAGTGGGCTACACGGGCATAACCGAGGCGAAACCCGTTAAGGCTCCACTTCAGTTAACAACCCGAGAAAACTTTTTCATTTATTATTATCTTGTCTAGATGCGTTAATATGTCCTGTGTGAAACAACAACAGCGGAAACAACAAACGAGGCGAACAAACAAACAACCAATCAAAAACAACCCATTTTAACTTAAACTGCAGGTCGTACTGATACACCCAAAGAGTGTATCGATACGCCTTGGCTAGGTCAACTGGCCAAAGTCAACTCGAGGAGACCGTATCGATACGTTGGTTGACCGTATCGATACGCCTTCAACAGTCAACTTCTCGTGGTTAACGCCACGAAGCCCGTTTCGAAACACTTAGGCCCGTTTCGATACCCTCAATTTCTCGTCAAAATCTCAGATTTCCAGTAGCAAAATGGTACCGAAACGCCCCTCCCGTGTATCGAAACGATTGGCCTGAAACAAGAGGGTCGTATCAAAATGGGACCAACCGTTTCGATACACCTGCTGCGAACAGACAGGTTTTAGCTGGTTTATGGCACAAGGCTGCCTCAAACACCAACTAAGACCTCCCACAACACACATGCATTAACTCTAGCTACAAGGCACCCTAAAACAAGCATGCTTAACACACAACATACGTATAAAAGCCAAACATTGAAAGGAATCACCAACTCAACAAAATAGCATACATAGCATTCGAGATATCATGCTTTAGACAAACCTCCACTAGAGCATTCACAAAAGGGCACAAGGCCAACATACTAGGCATAAGCAAGCCTTAAGCAAAACATCCACCAAACATAGGAGTCTAAACATGCTCCTAACACATAACAACAACATAAGACAAAAGCTCAAATACCATTTCTTGTCTATTACATCCATAACTTAAAATCCATACTTGATGATCAAAAGCGCAACAAGCACACTTGGAGGCCCTCCTCTTGCACAAGCAACCCATGAACTACAGATCTGCATTGTCGAACAAAAGAGAGAGTAAGCATAAAGCTTAGTGAGGGTAAGCTCATAAAAGAAACCTCGACAATGCAGGGTCCAAGCACGAGCACACAACCAAGGTAGAATGCATAAGTTCTTACCTTTGAAACCACAATAGTCAAATATAAATGATGCATGAACGCAATATCATTATCATGCCATGCTCAACAAATCCATAAACACAACATATGGAACACATATATCAAACGTAATGGCAACACATTCCACAATCCGTATTGGCACCTAGCTATGACCCGAATACGCGGATAACCGTTGGAACTCACATCCAACAACACAACCATTACCTTACGGTGGGATTATACTCATCACCGTTTCACGCGGAGGGGATTCCACTCATCCTCACGCCCAATTGATGGGATTCCACTCATCACCGACTAACACATATAAGAAGATTTCTGGGCGAACCCGTACTCCATCTTGATGACTACCATCACCAAGACTACGCGCGTATTTCAACTCTCGTATGCACACTAAACATCCTAATGATCGATCATTGTACCCAAGCATAATAGTGCCAATACTAACACATTTCACAATCTTTCACAACATAATTTCTTACCAATTTCCGTGCTTAGCACGTACTGACCATGATTTACCATCATGCACAAACCACATTCCATGACCATATGCATATAACAATGCATCAAATATCATGCCTCAACACACATGTATAACACAATATACATAACAACAATAATCACAATTAAAACATGAGGCATACTCAACATTTAAAGTTCAACCAAAGTCTCTAACTAAAGCTTGGGATTAGACTACCAATCTAATCCCAACTCTAGGTGGGTTTACCAAGCCCAACCTAGGTCCACATGCTTGAACCAACGTTTGAAAACCAAGTTAAAAAACATAGAACCACTCACCGACTACTCCAAGCTCAACAACTCTAGCCGATCAATCTACCAAGCTATCCGGATTCGTTCCCGAGGCTTCACCAACACAATTTCTTGCTTCTAAACATCCCAACACAAACAAAACAACCACAATTCAGTCCACAAATCACTGTAGCAAACCCAGAACACAAACCAAGCATAAAACACACGAATTCAAGCTAAAGACAACCCAAAAAATACCATTTTCGAGCAGCCCATAACCACAACCTAAAACCATTGATTCCAACACTTATAACACTCATAAAAGCTTCCAAAACAACCCTCAACCATCATACAACCATCAGTCAACAATTTCCCACATCAAACAGCCCTAAAACCAACCTTAAACCCCTCTAAAACTTCCCTAAAACCCAAATTCAGGAATCATTATAAAACCATGTAAAATTGATTATGTTGGACCTTTTAGATAGCAAACAACTTATCTAAAATCAACAAATCAAAAACTTAAGTTAAAGCTAACAAAGTTAGCATTTTTAATTCAAAACTTCAAAACTTCAAAATGCAAAATAGTGAGCTTCAATGAAAATAAATTACATGGGAAGGTAGAGGAAGATGAGGGTAACATGAAAACGGGTTTACCTTTGAAAAACCTCCAAAAACAAGCAAGAAGGGTGATGGAACAATGAACTTGAAGGGGATGGGAGACTTGTCGTGAAAAAGAAATGGAAGAGAATGGAAGAAGATGATAAAATGGGTCTTTTAAATAAATGAGGTTTTTGTTTTACAAGACCACATATTTACAAGATTTCCATTAATAATATAGCCATTTTCCACTATTCCAAAATCCATGAAATTTTGAGTTTTAATTTAAAATTGGATCCAACATATTAAATGAATTTTAAAAACAGAAAGGGAAAACCCGAAACATTATTTTAATATTATTTTCACCCGACTCCCAAACCCGGGTGTTACAACTCTCCCCCACTTAAGGAATTTCGTCCCCGAAATTACCTGACGGAAACAGATACGGAAACTGCTCAAGCATATCAGCTTTCCTCTCCCACGTGGCCTCTTCCACGCCTCTATGTCTCCACAACACCTTGACCAACTCTATGGTCTTGCCACGCCACCCCTTGCTATCAGAAGCAAGTATCTCAATTGGTTCTTCATTATAAGACAAATCCGGATTCAGTTCTATCTCCTCGACGGGCATAACATGAGACGGATCTGATCTATATATCCTAATCATCGACACATGAAAAACATCATGGATCTTCTCTAACTCAGAAGGCAATCTCAAACGGTAAGCTACTGGCCCAATCCGCTCAAATATATCATACGGACCAATAAACCTCGGATTCAACTTGCCTTTCCGGCCAAATCGCATTACCTTCTTCCACGGAGATACTTTCAGAAACACTTTCTCACCCACTGAGAACTCAATCTCTCTGCTCTTCAAATCTGCGTAAGATTTCTGATGATCAGAAGCTGCCTTCAAACGGTCACAAATCAACTTCACTTTTTCAGTAGTTCCCTTAAGCAAATCCGATATAGGTAACAATTTCTGACCCGTTTCGGCCCAACAGATCGGGGTCCTACCTCGTCTACCATACAAAGCCTCATAAGGAGCCATCTGTATACTAGCTTGGTAAATGTTATTGTAAGCAAACTCGACTAAAGATAAATGCTTCTCCCAAGAACCCTGGAAGTCAATCACACAACAACGGAGCATATCCTCTAACACCTGTATCACTCGCTCTGACTGTCCATCTGACTGCGGATGATAAGAAGTACTGAAATGGAAACGACTACCTAGGGCACTATGCGAACAACTCTAGAACCTCACTGTGAGTCTCGGATCTCTGTCTGATACAATAGACTTCGGAACTCCATGCAACCTCACAATCTTGCGGATGTACAAATTTGCCAACTTGTCTAAAGAATATATGGTGTTCACTGCTAGGAAATGAGAACACTTAGTGAACCTATCAACTATCACCCAAACAAAATTCTTCTTCGAAGGAGACAACGGTAACCCTGACACAAAGTCCATGGTGATCCTCTCCCATTTCCATTCCGGAATCTTCAAAGGCTGTAACAAACCTGAAGGAACCTGATGTTCTGCCTTCACTCTCTGACAAACCATGCAACGACTCACATACTCGGCTACATCCTTCTTCAAACCAACCCAGAAATAATCATTCTTCAAATCTCGGTACATCTTAGTACTGCTCGGATGCATAGAAAAAGGACTCGAATGTGCTTCGTTCAGAATCAGATGTCTCAACTCAACATCTTCGGGTACTACAACCCTGTCTCTGAAACATAACACATTCTCATCACTGAAACTGTACTCTGTCGGTCTACCTTCTGCAATGTCCTGAACATGCGAAGCTAAAGACACATATTGCAACTGTTTCTCTCTGATCATCTGAATCAAAGAAGACTTCACTTGCAACTCTGTGATCAAACCACCATCATCAGATACACTCAGCCTAGAAAACATAGCTCACAACTCAACTACAACTTTTCTGCTCAACGCATCAGCTACTACATTTGCCTTACCCGGATAGTACTCGATAGTCAAATCATAGTCTTTCAACAGCTCAAGCCATCTTCTCTGTCTCAAGTTCAACTCTCTCTGAGTCATCAAATACTTCAAGCTCTTATGATCACTGTAAACCGTACACTTCTCACCATACAAGTAGTGACGCCAAATCTTCAACGCAAACACAACAACGGCTAACTCAATATCATGCGTAGGATAGTTCTTCTCGTGCACCTTCAACTGTCTTGAAGCATAAGCAGCAACTCTTCTTTCTTGCATCAGAACACAACCTAAACCTGTGTAGGAAGCATCACTATAGATCACGAACTCTTTCCATGAAACTGGTTGTACTAACACTGGAGCATTCGTCAAAGCTTCTTTCAATTTCTCAAAAGCCTTCTGTCTCACATCTGACCACTCAAATTTAACTCCTTTTTGCAACAATTTAGTCAACGGAGCAGCTACTCTAGAGAAACCATCAACAAGCCTCCTATAGTAACCGGCTAGTCCTAAGAAACTCCTAATCTCTGTCACTGACATAGATTGTTTCCACTCAACAATAGCTTCAATCTTCGTCGGATCAACACGGATACCTTCAGCTGACACAACATGGCCAAGAAACACAACCTCTCGAATCCAGAACTCACATTTACTAAGCTTAGCATACAACTGATTACTCATTAATCTCTGCAAAACAAGTCTCAAGTGCTCATCATGCTCTTCTTCTGATCTTGAGTACACAAAGATGTCATCTATGAAAACAACTACAAACCGGTCTAGATAGTCTCTGAAAACTCTGTTCATCATATCCATAAAAGCTGTTGGTGCATTCGTGAGCCCAAACGACATCACAAGGAACTCATAATGACCATATCTAGTCCTAAAGGCTGTCTTCGAAACATCACATTCTTTTACCTTCAACTGATAGTACCCTGATCTCAAATCTATCTTCGAAAACACTGAGGCACCCCTCAACTGATCAAACAAATCATCTATACGAGGCAACGAATACTTGTTCTTCACTGTCAACTGGTTCAATTGCCTGTAGTCAATACACATCCTCATACTGCCATCCTTCTTCTACACAAACAACACGGGAGCACCCAAAGGCGAACTACTAGGCCTAATAAAACCTCGGTCTAACAACTCCTAAAGCTGACTCTTCAACCCCTTCAACTCTTTCGGAGCCATACGATACGGAGCAATAGAAACTGGAGTAGACCCTGAAACAGTCTCAATCACAAACTCTACATCTCTGTCAGGAGGCAAACCTGGTAACTCTTTTGGAAACACATCCGGAAAATCACAAACTGTTCTGATATCTTTTGGTCTAACCTCGCTCATATTCGGATTCATCACATATGCTAAATAAGCCCCACAACCGGAATCCATCAACCTATGAGCCTCTAAAGCCGACACAACATTCGATAAGAACTTAACATTTTCGCCTACTACCACAACCTCGTAGTCATCGGAAAGCTTCAACGAAATTCTCTTTGTCTCAAAATCCACGCTAGCTCTGTGCTCAACCAACCAATCCATACCCAAAATAATATCAAAGCCGTAGAACAAAAGCTCCATCATATCAACAGGAAACACAAGACCCTGAATCTTTAATGGACACCTCTTATACATCCGTCTAACTACAACTGTCTCACCGAATGAACTAGTCACATGCATCCCTACATCTAAAATCTCAAAAGGTATGTCTAACTTCTTTGCATGCTCACTCAAAATGTAAGAATGCGTCGAACCCAAATCAACTAAGGAAAACAAAGACATGGATTGTAACTCAAAATTACCTGCTATCACATCAGTGTCATTCCCTGCCTCTCTCTGTGCGTAGACTCTAGCTGCTCCACCGGCCTCTGGCTGAACTGCCACTACATGAGCAAGATTCCTTTGTGCCTTTATCCTAGGCGCATCAGCCCTTGGTTGGAAGTAACCATGTCCACGCCCACGACTTCTCTGATAGTCAATCGCTCTCGCAGGAGCCTGAGCCTGAACTGGTGCCTGTGCCGCCTGATGCTGACACTCTCTCCTGAAGTGGTCTCTCGATCCACAATTCCAGCAAGCATGAAAACTACCCCAACACTCTCCTGAATGTTGTCTCCCACAACGGGCACACTCGGGCAAATGCCCTCCAGCTCTATGACCCTGATGGCCTCTACCATGGTGGCCACTGCCACGCCTATGATCGAACTGATGTCCACTGCCCCGATGCCTCTTGGCATCACCACGATCAAAGTTGTTGTGTCTCTTTCCCGAATTGGATCCTCCCGAACGCTTGGTCAGCCCCAAACTATGCTCGATGTCATTGGCCCTAGCGACCAAGACATCAAAATCAGAATAATCTGAAGCCAAGGTGTACCTCTTGACTTTCTCATGAAGTCCATACCTGAACCGATCATAACGGTCCCTCTCAGTAGGAACCAAATCCGGAGCATACTGACTCAGTCGGACAAAGCGAATCTCATAATCTGTCATTGAAGCATCTCCCTGAACAAGAGCCATGAACTCCCGCTTCTTCTCATCCAGATATCTCGGCCCAAAATACCTCTTCCTGAAAGCAGTCTCAAAGAAGTTCCAACTAATCTCGGCCTCAGGCATGCCGGTAGTAATGGTGACCCACCAGGTGTAGGCATCACCCTGAAGTAACGAAATCACACAGCCCAACTTACGAGCACAAACACATCCCATCTGAGCTAGAATACGGATTGTCTTCTCCAATCAAAACTCTGACCTCTCTGGTGTAGATCCTCTGAACTCATCAACCCCTAGGCTACGAAGCCTCTCTAAGGGTAAACTAGCATCATCCCCTCTCGGCTGAGCTGCAGCCTGAGCTCCGGCAACTGTAGCCTGAAACGCTCCTGCTATAGCTTGAACTAGCGGAGCCATATCTATCCCCGCAGGACCTTGGCCACCCTGACCAACCTGAGGTCCCGCTCCCTCAGCTCCAGCCTCGCCTCCTACTTTAGGCTGAGGAGGTGGTGGTGGTGGAGGAGCTCCGACTCCAACAGCATGCTCTTCCACATGAGCCTCTAGTCCAACCACCAGCTCATTAACAGGAGCCGCAACACGAGATTCCTGACGAACCATCCTCGGTCTACCTCTAGGCCTCGACATAAGCGCTCACAGATACAACTACAACAACAACACACACAGATATGGTTAGCAAGGGCAAGGGTTCCAAGTGGCTCAAGTATGTTCCCTCACCTAAAAATCATTTTTCCGATGTAATAGAAGCAATGGGACTCTATTCAACATGTTTCAAACAACATATATAGATGATCAAACAAGTATACAACAAGGCATACTTGATAAACAAGCAACATACTTACATGGCAAGCAAATATCGTGCAATTGCAATACAATAATTTAACTTACCTCACTTACCTGCCCAATGTCTCGGAAACCCCAGGCTCTGATACCAACAAGTGTAACCCCCTCGTCCCGGTCCGAACGCTTGACCGGTCCGAGTGGGCTACACGAGGATAACCGAGGCGAAACCCGTTAAAGCTCCACTTCGGTTAACAACCCGAAAAAACTTTTTCATTTATTATTATCTTGTCTAGATGTGTTAATATGTCCTATGTGAAACAACAACAACGGAAACAACAAACGAGGCGAACGAACAAACAGCCAATAAAAAACAGCCCCTTTTAACTTAAACTACAGGTCGTATTGATACACCTAAAGAGTGTATCGATAAGCCTTGACTAGGTCAACTGGCCAAAGTCAACTCGAGGAGACCGTATCGATACGTTGGTTGACCGTATCGATACGCCTTCAGTAGTCAACTTCTCGTGGTCAACGCTACGAAGCCCGTTTCGAAACACTTAGGCTTGTTTCGATACCCTCAATTTCTTGTCAAAATCTCAGATTTCCAGTAGCAAAATGGTATCGAACTGCCCCTCCCACGTATCGAAACGATTGGCCTGAAACAAGAGGACCGTATCGAAACGGGACCAACCGTTTTGATACACCTGCTGCGAAGAGACATGTTTCAGCTGGTTTATGGCACAAGGCTGCCTCAAACACCAGCTAAGACCTCCCACAACACACATGCATTAACTCTAGATACAAGGCACCCTAAAACAAGCATGCTTAACACACAACATACGTATAAAAGCCATACATTGAAAGGAATCATCAACTCAACAAAAGAGCATACATAACATTCAAGATATCATGCTTTAGACAAACCTCCACAAGAGCATTCACAAAAGGGCACAAGGCCAACATACTAGGCATAAGCAAGCCTTAAGCAAAACATCCACCAAACATAGGAGTCTAAACATGCTCCTAACACATAACAACAACATAAGACAAAAGCTCAAATCCCATTGCTTGTCTATTACATCCATAACTTAAAAACCCATACTTGATGATCAAAAGCGCAACAAGCGCACTTGGAGGCCCTCCTCTTGCACAAGCAACCCACGAACTACGGATCTGCATTGTCGAACAAAAGAGAGCGTAAGCATAAAACTTAGTGAGGGTAAGCTCATAAAACAAACCTCGATAATGCAGGGTCCAAGCACGAGCACACAACCAAGGTAGAATGCATGAGTTCTTACCTTTGAAACCACAATAGTCATATATAAATGATGCATGAACGCAATATCATTATCATGCCATGCTCAACAAATCCATAAACACAACATATGAAACACATATATCAAACGTAATGGCAACACATTCCACAATCCGTATTGGCACCTAGCTATGACCCGAATACGCGGATAACCGTTGGAACTCACATCCAACAACACAACCATTACCTTACAGTGGGATTACACTCATCACCATTTCACGCGGAGGGGATTCCACTCATCCTCACGCCCCGTCGATAGGATTTCACTTATCACCGACTAACATATATAAGAAGATTTCCGGGCGAACCCGTACTCCATCTTGATGACTACCATCACCAAGACCACGCGCGCATTTCGACTCTCGTGTGCACACTAAATATCCTAATGATCGATCATTGTACCCCAAGCATACTAGTGCCAATACTAACACATTTCACAATCTTTTACAACACAATTTCTTACCAATTTCCGTGCTTAGCACGTAATCACCATGATTTACCATCATGTACAGAAGAGACAAAAACAAAAAATGTAAAAGTGAAGAGCGGTTATGACAAAAAATTAATTAAGTGATCAAAAGAAAAAATGGTAATAATTTAGTGACCACCCGTATAATTTCTCTAAAAAGAAATACCGTATAATCGGATGCTATTTATATATTTTAGCCTAAAAATAAATGGTTGACTGAGAATTCTAATTTAAAAATTAATTAACCCATAGACAAAACTTCCCACAGAATTTTCCTTGAAAGTTCGTTGTTAACCCCACATTCGGAGAAATTTGTCAGCTTTCCCAGGTCAAGTTGGAAGGAAACCTTGGGTGAACGAAAGCAGAATCGACAATGAAATAAGGTGAAGCTAAATCCGGAAATAGGACTACAATTCGTACAAAGTGAAGTTTTTGTAAAGGATGGGGAAAACTCGGCTGATCGTATACGATTTTGTTATCTCCTTCATGTGGGCATGGTCTGGTGTTGTGATAAAGATGTTGATGACCCATGTTTTGGGGCTGGGTCCACAACCGAAGGCTGATTTCGTGAAGGATGCTTTGTCCGTTGTCAACATGTTCTTCTTTGCATTCTTGGGCAAGCTTACCAATGGCGGCTCTTACAATCCTTTGCTCGTTTTCGCTTCTGCCGTTTCTGGGGGTTTCGCCCACTTTCTTTTCTCTGTTGGGGCCAGAATTCCTGCCCAGGTTACCTCTTTTTTTATTTATTTTCTTTCTAAAAAATTACAACAAATATATATGTAATGATTTTTGTCAAGGTCTCCCATGCTGCAGTGCAGGGATATGTAGGGGGTGCGCAATATTAGAAATTTTCAATAGAAAATATCTACACTATTATGAATACCTAGATTAATTCCGCATGGCCCCCATATTTGCTGTGTGAATAATAATTTGAGAGCTATTTGTTTTGGTATGATGTAAAGTGATCATTTTCTGGAATGACATTATCCTTCCTTGGAATGTCACTTTTCCACAAACATGAAAATCTGATTCCTTCCTGTAGTGTGTAGAGTGATTGGTTTATTGTGTTTAAATTTCTCAAATATATTGGGATATTATAAGCCTCTACAAGACTACAACATTAATTTGTGTTGATATTCGATTGATTACTGTATAATTAGACATTTTTTATGTTCTCATTTGTTGTTTACCTTTTGCTGTCCTTGATAGTGAAAACCAATAAATAAATAGTAAAAACATGTATCAACAAAACAGAGTCTTAATAGCTTGTCTCAGACACCCCTATGGCATGATACTCTCTCGTTATAATCCGCTGCCATTATCATACCCATGTCTGCATCAAGTAATTTCTTTCTTTCAAACTTGGGCCTATAATGTTGTTTGTTCATACCGAACTTACATGGATTTGAATTTATTGGACAAACTCCACAAACGAAGTGTCTGGTTTTTTACATGGTATGGTATTTGTTGGTCATAGTTATTAGTAGAGATCTGTTGTCTCATCATTTCTTGATGATGTTGTGTTGTCCCATGAAATCTTCCCACGGATGGATGGAACAAATAATCTGTTTTCAAAGAATGTTGTTTCGATTTATAAACAGAGGAAACTTCATTTTGTTGGTATATTATATTGTTTTATCTTAGAGTTGCATTCTTGTTTTCATGATAGATCTGTTATTGGGTATTTGATTCACTTATGAGAGGCTTCCTTTTTTGTTTTTTCTTGTTCATCTTTTATTCCATCCTTCTTTGTTTTAGGGATTTGATTGTTCTTCAATATCAATTACTCTTAATTTCTCTTTACCCAAGAAGATGAGGAAACATAATTTTATTTTTTCCACGGCATTTAGCTTTACTTATTACTTTATTCTGCTAGACATGTTTTTGACGTGACATGCAAGCTCTAAAGTGAAGATGTTTAACTGTCAAGACAAAAAAGAAAAGAAAAGAATATTGTTGATATTGCTTAGAAATTGGTTCATCTCTTATTTCATTTCTGCTGATCTTTTTGCTTTCTTAATTTGATCCAGAACATTTTGTTCTTTCGATAATGATCTAAACATTATTCAAACTAGTGTTTTGGTTGTATTTTTCCAAAGCTATTTTGGATCTAAAATTTGCATCTTCCCAAGTCCAAAAAACAATACTACAAGTTGATTGTATGATAGATCAATACAGCTTTAAGTCGTTGCAGACTGCAGTTTGATGTATTGTTATCTATATTTTACAGTATTTTTCCTTCAGGTACTTGGATCTATTACTGGGGTTAGGCTCATTATTCAGATCTTTCCAGAAATAGGATCTGGTCCACGTTTGAAAGTTGATATCCATCGAGGCGCACTAACTGAAGGACTCTTGGCGTATGCAATTGTCATCATCTCACTTGGGCTTGCTACAAAGATCCCCGGCAGTTTCTTCATGAAGACATGGATTGCGAGTGTCTCCAAGTTAGCTCTTCATATTCTTGGTTCCGATCTCACCGGAGGATGCATGAACCCTGCCTCTGTAAGCACTTCAAGACCTACTCTAATTAGTTTCTTTTAATCGCTACCTATGTTTTCGATAGCAGAACAAAATGGTTCGAACACTTATATATAAAACATGTAGGTCATGGGATGGGCTTACGCTCGTGGAGAACATATCTCAAAGGAGCATATACTCGTATACTGGCTTGCCCCGATAGAGGCAACTTTGTTGGCGGTCTGGACTTTCCGGTTGGTAGTTAAGCCAACAAAACAAAATGTTAAAGCTAAATCTGAATGAGTACCTCTGTTGTTTTGCTTTTCCTTTTTTTTTTAAATACTGAATTAACTCATCTGTAACTTCGGGGGAAGTCGAACTGTATGTAAAATTGTAGGATCAATGAAATCTCAATCAATGTTTGCATAGGTTTCTTTGTTTATATGTATTATAAACGGCTTTACTTTACATTTCCTTCTCAATATAAGCTACTTTTGGCTTGATATTAGGGGTAACCAAAATTCGACTCAACTCGAAAAATTTGTTTTTTTCAATCTCGAGTTGTTCGAGTCAACTTGAATAACTCGTGCGAATATAGAGTTGATATCAAGTTCGATTTTGCCAAACTCGAAAAACCGAATTTTACTATTTTGTAATTTAGTGCATGATTTCCTTTTCTTCTTCTTCAGTTTCTTCTAAATTTGTGCCACATCCTCCTAAACCACTTTAGAATACCTAATTAGCTTCAATTCATATTTTTAAAATAATTTCTCTTTTTACAATTTTGCTCCTCAACTTTGTATGGTTTTCTCATTTCTTCAATTCTCTTCTGTTTTCTAAATTTATTTTGACTAAATTTAAACCACATGTTCTCTTACCACTATGTGATATCTATATAACTTCAATTAATATTTTTAACAAAAAAATTATTTATTTTTACAATTTAATTCCTTAATTTTGTATTTTATTCAATTTGATATTTTAACTGTTATTTTTTTAATTCTTTCTTTCATCAATTCCTTGACTCATTCATACTTCATTCCTTATAATCCCATCAATACTTTGTCATAAAAAAATTTATTCTTTAAAAATAATTATAAATATATTTTATAATTTTAGTCTTTAGATGATATTTGTTTTGTTAAATAACATTACAAATATTCTTTTAACAGAAAATATAAAAAATATGCATATCTTATATGATTAAAGATATTTTTTTTAAATTGGATTCAATCCATATTATAACTTTATAAATAATTAAAATTAAATTTGTAAATAAACTTGACAACACAACTCGAATTAAAAAAAGTCAAATAAAGTTTGAATCATAAAATAGAATTTAATAACTCATTTTCTTTGACTCGGCTCGATCAAATGCTTACCCATAACTGATATAGTGAAATCGTAACTTTTATATCATAAAATATTTTTCAATTTTTTATAAATAGTATATGTCATTGGTAAATAATAATAATAATAATAATAATAATAATAATAATAATAATAATAATAATAATAATAATAATAATAATAATAATAATAATATTATTATTATTATTATTATTATTATTATTATTATTATTAAAAGTTCTTTAGAATTTGTTTTTATTAAGATTTTAAAAATTTTAAAAATTAATATATTTGCGCGAGTAAAAGTAATCATGAGCTTCAAAAATTATATTGAATTTTCAACTCAAATTCTTCTATTATTCAAATTTTAATGTTCTTTATTTAATTCACATAAACCTCAATGAAAAAACTTAAACTATAATGTTTTGATTAGAGTGTGAGATAATTATATTTAGAATATAAATGTCGTGATTTGAATTTATATAAGATGAAATAGTATGAATATTTTTGATTACTTTACCAATTAATTTTTGTAATTGACACTGAGATATATTTTGATATATCAAATATATTTTAATTGCATATGTTTTCGTGCTATATGCATTTTCTACTAATAATTTTTAATTACATATTTAATATTACTAATTTGTTACGATATTTATTTTGACTAATGTTACGATAATTATTGAATTTGTAGTAAGAACAATAAAAGTATAAAACACAATGTGAGAATTGAGTGTAATATCTTATTGTTCGTGTCATGTAAGCCTGTACATGATTCCTATTTATAGGGTTACAATTACATAGGTTACTAGCATATATGTTACAAGAATAAAAACGTAAGGGTTATCGTACATTAACTATGGGTGAAAACATTAAAGGATGAATTGGACATCCACTTTAATAAATGTTATTTATGAAAACTCAAGGGATAAATCCCAATGAAAGAAAAAGTGTACATCATCCTTTAATACGCATGACATGCTGCCTCATTAATTTTTTTTTTAAAAAAAACAGTGGGACAAAACCATGGATAAGAAAAAAAAAGTACAACACGTATTTACCCCCATCATGAACACATGATTGAAGATCTCTGAAATGACATAGTCAATGTTGAAAATTAACTTCTCAAATATAGCAGTAGGAAGCGCCTTAGTAAATAGATCTGCCAAATTTTTACTTGAACGAATATGTTGGACATCAATGTCCCCATTCGTTTGTAGATCATAAGTGAAAAAATAAATTCCGGTGAAATGTGTTTTGTTCTATCACCCTTTATATATCCTTCCTTAAGTTGGGCAATGCAAGCTATATTATCCTCATATAAGACTGTCGGAGCTATTCTTCTAGAGCATAAACCACAATCTTCTCAAATGTGATGAATTATGGACCTTAACCACACATATTCAAGACTAACCTCATGGATGACCAAAATCTTATTATGATTAGAGGACGTGGCAGTAATTGTTTGTTTCATAGAGCACCAAGAAATTGTTGTACCGCCATATGTACATAATTAGTTTGTGATTGAGCATTATGAGGATCAGATAAGTACCCTTCATCTGCAAAACCAACTAATTCTGTTTTGGATAAATTAGGGAAAAGTAATCTCATGTTTTTCGTACGCTGAGGATAACGAAATATATGTTTGACCCCATTCCAATGTCTTCAGGTCGGAGTACATGAGTTAAATATTACTAATAAATTAACAACAAATGATATATCATGCTGTGCATGACTAGATAGATACATCAATGCACCAATAACACTCGAGTATGAAACATTTGGACCAAAAAGATCTTTATCGTTTTCTTGAGGACGAAATAGATCTTTGTTAACATCAAGTGACCTAATAACCATAAGTGTGCTCAACGGATGTGGGTTATACATGTAAAATCTCTTGGGCATTTTTCTATGTATGTTAATTGATGCACAAGGATTCCATCCTTTAGGTGCTCAATATGTAATCCAAGACAAAATCTTATTTTTTCAATGTCTTACCTTTCAAATTCTTTCTTTAAGTATTCAATTGTTAATATGATCTCTTAAGAAGTCCCAATGATATTCAAATCATCAACATATACAAAAATAATAACAAATCTAAAGCTAAACCTCTAAATAATAATGCATGGAAAAATTGGATCATTCTTATAGCCTTCCACTCATAAGTATTCACTTAGACAATTATACCACATGCGCCCAGACTGTTTTAATCCATAAAGGAATCTGTTTAATTTAATTGAATAATGTTCTTGAGAACCTGAATTAACTGCTTCTGGTAGTCTAAATCATTCTGAAAGTTTCATGCAAATGTTATTATCAAGAGGTCCATATAAATAGGTTGTAACAACATATATTAGATGAAAAGTAAGTCATTTTATTTTCAAACTAATAAAAAAATCTAAAAGTAGTTGCATCCATCCCTTTGAGTACTTTTCCTCTTAATCAATTCTAAGTCTTTGTGATAATGTTGATCATAAACCAATATCAATCGCACAATGTAAACAAAAAATGATTTGCCAAAATGGAAATAGGCAATCGAGGTGTAAATAAATTCTCTATTAAAGGCTCAAGATATTTAATTATCGATGGAGGTTCAAATCCAACGTATATTCCCAACCTCCTTTGAGGATTCATCTTTATGCGTTGAGGTGGAGTAATCGGGACATATACCGCACACCTAAAAATTTTAAGATGAAAAATATTTGGTTCTTGACCAAAAACCATTTGTAGTGTGGAGAACTTATGGTAACTTGTAGGCCTATTGCGAACTAGTGATGCTGCATGTAATGGAATGTCCCCAAGCAAAAATTGGAAGTTTTGACTTCATTAGTAACGATCATGCAATTAATTGAATCTGTTTAATAAAGGGCTTTGCTAGACCATTTTGTGTATGAATATGAGCTACATGATGTTCAACACTTATTCCAATTGACATGTAAAATTCATCAGAAACATGTGAACTAAATTCACCAACATTATCAAGACAAATTTTCTTTATAAAGGAATCTGGAAAATGTGCTCGTAATTTTATCAACTGAGAAAATAACCTCGCAAATGCTAGGTTTCAGGTTGATAAGAAGGATACATGTGACCATCTTAGTCGATGCATCGATTAAAACCATAAAATATTTAAATGGTCCACAAGAAGGGTGTATGGTCCCACATATATCACCCTATATCCGTTCTAGAAAATCAATAGATTCAAAATCTATCTTATCTGGTGATGGTCAAATAATTAGTTTGCCTTGAGAGCAAGCATCACATGAAAAAGTATTACTTTAAAGAATGTGTCGGTTCTTCAATGAATGACCACATGAATTGTCAATAATTTTTCGCACCATAATAGGATTGGGATGACCTATCTGGTCATGCCAAATAATAAAGTTATCAGTAAACTTCTGGTTTATAATCGCATGTGTTTCAATTATACTAATTCTAGTATAGTACAATCCAGAAGAAAGTATGGATAATCTTTCTAAGATTATTTTATTGCCTTGAGTTATACTTGTAATTTGAAGATATTCAATATCTCCTTCAATAATAATCTCAATAAGATATCTATTTCTGCAAATATCTTTAAAACTCAATAAGTTTTTTTGCAAATTTGGAGAGTATAACACATTGTGAATATGGAATTCAATTCCATTTGGCAATAATATATTTTCTCTTACGGAGCCTTTTGTGATATTAGTACTTTCAGATATAGTACTCATGTTTTTTTCCTTGCATTGTTAAATGAGAAAAATATTTCTTATGCTTAAGTATGGTATGAGTTGTAACGCCCCGGTTTTGGGTCTAGATATTTTTGGCATCGGTTTGGGTTAGTCGAACCTAAATTTAGAGATCCGAGCCTTTAGAAGCGGTTCAGGGAAAACGTAGTCCGGGATGGGATAAAATTATGAGAAAAATTGCTAAAATCTTTTAAAATATATATTGAAGGCTGATAAAATCAATTTTGAAAACGAGTCTTGGAAAGTCAAAGTTTCAGAAAGAGGCCATTTTGTAAAAAGTGCAAAATTGGTTTCTAAGGACTAAATTAAAAAGGGGACAAGACTTAGAATCTTTAGGGAGCTTACATGTGTTTAAAAGCCTTTTTCCTTAATTTTACCAAAATTTCAGAAAGTGGCGATTTTGTAATCCTTGTCGTTCAGCTCGAGGGAGGATGGACAGAGAGCTGTGGCGCATGTTGTGGTTGTTCAGCCCGAGGGTAGTGGTCATGCGAGGGTGTATGCACATCGCGAGGGACGTAATGACACCGATGTGATTGCATGTACTTTCACTTTACAATCCTTGTCATTGTTAGCTTTAATTTATTCTGGATCTACGCATTCATACATCTTGAGTGAGCATGCACATTTTCTTGATATCCCTGTTGAAATGTTAGACGTGGGAATGAAAGTAACTAGATTTTTTGGTGAAACTGTTGTTACGAGGAAATTGTATATGAGATGTCCTTTATCTGTTTAAGGCCATGTGTTTCCAGTTGATTTGATAGAGTTGCCTTTCTATGGTTTTGATGTAATTCTTAGGATTGATTGGTTGACCGAGCATAGGTTTGTGGTCAATTTTAATTTTAAGCGAGTTACCTTGAAACTTGCTGATGATTACGAAGTTGTAATCGTGGGCGAGAATGTGAAATTCTTGTCCAATGCAATTTCGGCTCTTGAAGCAAGTCGTATGATGGAGTTGGGTTGTGAAGCTTTCTTAGCTTATGTAATGAACCCTAGTACAAAGGAGGTGCGAGTACAAGACATACGAACAATATATGAGTTTATGGGTGTCTTTCCAGAAGAGTTGCCCAGTTTGCCACCGAGCAAAGAAGTTAAGTTTGGCATAGAGTTGTATGAAAATATGACTCAGTGTCAATTGCTCCTTATCGGATGGCACCTAAGGAGTTGAAGGAATTGAAAACGCAACTTCAGGAGTTGCTAGGTCGAGGGTTCATAAGACCAAGGATTGATGATTTATTTGACCAATTTCGAGGTGCTTCAGTGTTTTCTAAGATTGATTTGAGGTCTGGATATTATCAACTGAAGGTAAAGGATGTAGATGTGCCTAAGACAGCTTTTCGTACAAGGTACGAGCATTATGAGTTCTTGGTGATGCTGTTTGGTTTGACAAATGCACTAGCTGCGTTCATGGACATGATGAATCGTGTGTTCCATAAGTTTTTGGATCAGTTCGTGGTAGTGTTTATTGATGATATTTTTGTGTACTCTCGTACCAATGAGGATCATGATAAGCATTTGCGGATTGTGTTGCAAGTATTGTTGGAGAACCAACTTTATGCTAAGCTGAGAAAGTGCGAGTTTTGTCTTAGGGAAGTTGTCTTCCTTGGACATGTAGTGTCGGTCGAGGGTATCCGAGTTGACCCACACAAGATCGAGGCGGTGATGAATTGGAAGACGCCTAAATCAGTGACGAAAGTGCGTAGTTTTCTTGGTTTGGCATGATATTATCGAAGGTTTGTGGAGGGTTTCTCTAAGATTTCCGCACCGTCAACTAAGTTGTTGCAAAATAATGTTCACTTTGAGTGGACGGATGTTAGACAACAAGCTTTCGAGAAGTTGAAGGAAGCTTTGACGCAAGCTCCTGTCTTGATTCAACCTGAATCATGTAAGGAGTTTGTGGTTTATAGCGATGTATCGTATGTTGGTCTAGGTTGTGTGTTGATGCAAGGTGGGAAGGTTGTGGTGTATGCATCTAGGCAATTGAAGGTGCATGAGCGCAACTATCCTACTCATGATCTAGAGCTTGCTGCAGTTGTGTTTGCTTTGAAGATTTAAAGGCATTATTTTTACAGTGAGAAATGTGTGGTCTACACGGATCATAAGAGTTTGAAATATTTAATATCTCAAAGAGAGTTGAATCTTAGACAATGAAGGTGGTTGGAGTTGCTCAAAGATTACGATCTAACGATAGAGTATCATCATGGAAAGGCAAATTTTGTGTTCGATGCCTTGAGTAGGAAGGTGGCTGTAGAGTTAAGAGAGATGTTTTCTCGGTTGAGCATATCGCGAGATGGTGGGTTGGTAGCTTAGTTACAAGTGAAACCTTCCTTGATTCAGTTGATTAAGGAGAAGTAGTTGCTTGATGATTCTTTGGTGCCTCATGTCCAGGATATAGCAGATGGTAATGCAACAGATTTTTGTTTCAATGATGTTGGTGTCTTATGCCTTAAGAGTTGAATAGTTGTGTCGTAGGATGCTGAGTTGAGGCGCACTATTTTGGCTGAAGCTCATAGTAGTCCTTTTGTTATGCATCCTGGTAGTACGAAGATGTATCAGGGATTGAAGGATGAGTATTATTGGGCTGGGTTGAAAAAGGATGTTGCTGATTTTGTGAGCAACTGTATAGTTTGTTAGCGTGTGAAAGTTGAGCATCAATTTCCTTCTAGGGTTTTGCAACCTTTGAGGATACCAGAATGGAAATGGGAGATGATTGGGATGGATTTTGTGTCCAGTTTGCCTTTAACCCCGTCAAAGAAGAACTCCATTTGGGTGATTTTAGATCGCCTTACGAAGTGTGCGCATTTCTTAGCTGTGCATACTACGTATATGTTGGATAAGCTGACAGAGTTGTACATTACTGAGATAGTGCGTTTGCATGATGTACCTAAATCTATAGTGTCAGATAGAGATCTGAGGTTTACAATGAGGTTTTGGGAGTGTTTGCACATAACTTTGGGTAGAAGGCTTAATTTCAGTAACTCGTATCATCCTCAGACAGATGGACAGTCGGAGCGAGTTATCTAAGTGCTGGAG
This sequence comes from Hibiscus tridactylites, assembly GCA_958450335.1. NCBI lineage: Eukaryota > Viridiplantae > Streptophyta > Magnoliopsida > Malvales > Malvaceae > Hibiscus > Hibiscus tridactylites. Next base: position 55,357,447 of record OY288267.1, on the reverse strand, counting down.
GATATGTTGAGATGTTGTGTTATAGATTTCCAAGGTTCTTGGGAAAAAGAGTTGCCTTTAGTGGAGTTTGCCTATAATAACAGTTTCCAAGTGAGTATACAAATGGCTCCGTATGAAGCTTTGTATGGAAGAAAGTGTAGGACACCTCTTTGTTAGGCGGAGGCGGGGTAAAAGTTGGTTTCCTTACCGGATTTGCTTAAGGGAACGACTGAGAAAGCGAACCTTATATTTGAGCGGTTGAAAGCTGCATCGGATCGTCAAAAGTCCTACGTGGATTTAAAGCGTAAGGAGATTGAGTTTGCGGTTGGAGATCACGTGTTCTTCAAGGTATCACCTTGGAAGAAGGTGACGAGGTTTGGAAGTAAGGGTAAGCTTAGTCCACGGTTTATTGGACCTTACGAGGTTGTAGAGCGTGTTGGTCCTGTTGTATATCGGTTGAGGTTGCCTCCCGAGTTGGAGAAAATTCATGATGTGTTACATGTTTCAGTGTTGTGAAGGTATAGATCGGTTCCATCTCATGTTATACCTGTTGAAGAGATTGAGTTGAATCCAAATTTGTCTTATGATGAGGAACCGGTGGGGTTTTTTGATTCTAGTAGCAAGGTTCTTTGTGGTAAGACGATTGAACTTGTGAAGGTGTTGTGGCGACATCGAGAAGTTGAGGAGGCCACGTGGGAAAGCAAGGCGGACATGTTGAGGCAATCTCCACACCTTTTTCCTTCAGGTAAAATTTCGAGGAAGAAATTTCCTAAGTGGGGGAGAGTTGTAACGCCCCAGTTTCGGACCTAGATGTTTTAGCATCAATTTGGGTTAGTCGACCTAGAATTAGAGATCCGAGCCTTTAGAAGCGGTTCAAGGAAAACATCGCCTGGGATTGGATAAAATTATGAGAAAAATTGCTAAAATCTTTTTAAAAATATATACTGAAGGCTGGTAAAATCAATTTTGGAAAACGAGTCTTGGAAAGTCAAAATTTTGGAAAGTGGCCATTTTGTAAAAAGTGCAAAATTGGCTTTTAAGGACTAAATTAAAAAGGGGACAAGACTTATAATCTTTAGGGAGCTTACATGTGTTTAAAAGTCTTTTCCCTTAATTTGACCAATTTTAAAATAGTATTATTAAAAAGGAATAAAAAGAAAAGCTTTTAATTAAAAATGACTTTTGAGATCAAAAGAAATTTACGTAACTTTCATTTCCTCACTTTCTAACAGCCAAACACTTTCTTTTCTCTCAAAGATCTCAGATCCTATCACCTTTTTCTCTTTCTTTTTGATTTCCTAAAACTGATCTATCAATTTAATCAATGGAGCTTTGAAGTTTTCTTACAAATCTTTGTCAATTGAGGGAAAAAGCTAAGATTGGAGGTAAGAGTTGATCAACCCTCTAATCAAGGTTCTTTAATGAAATTCCCAAGTCTTGTGCTTCCTAAATATAGTTATTAACCGAGTTTTATGATTTGATTAATGAAGAATTAGTTAAAATGGCTTTAATTGATGATTTTCTACTATTTCATTTGGGCACTGTTTTGATTAGTTTGGAAATGATTTTTAAAGTTGTTTTGGATGTTAAATGATGTTAAAGTAAAGACTTAATCATAATAATCCCAGATTAGGTTAGATCTCTAAAAGTTTAGGTTGTTAGTTAAGGGTTTTTGGCTTGGAAATGTGAATCTGAAGTTGCTGGGAGTTATTAGATGTTATTAGGTTGTTTTAGATTGTTGATTAATGGGTAAAAGTGAATGGAAGTGATGGATTGTGGTTGGTTTAAGTTTCGAGTAAGATCGATTGAGTTTTCGATTGTTTTGGATTGTAACGCCCCGATTTTGGGCCTAGATGTTTTAGAGTTCGAATCGGACTAGTCGAGAACGGTTCGAATCTTAAAGGGAGGTTTAGGGAACACCTAGTTCGGGATGCTTTAAAAATATGAAAAAATACCTAAAAATCCTCATTTGTTATATGAATAACTACGGTGAAAACAATTTTACAAAATAAGGTTTGGAAATACTACATTTCGGTGTAGTGACCAAATCGCAGTTTTTGCAAAAGTTAAATAGTAAATGTTTTGTAAAGGATTGAAACTTTGAATCTTTAAGGAGCTAATTTTACCAAAATGTTTTTAATCAGATTTCTCCTTATTTTGGGTGATTTTAATAATTTTTTTAATTAAAAGAAATAAAGATTGATTAAAGGAAAAACTATCTTTGACTTTTTATAACTACCTTGCGTCAATTTTCTCTCATTTCATTTTCTCTCAATTTCTTTTCAGCCAAACACATTTCCTCCATCAATTAACCTCTGATTTTCATTCCTTTTGATGATATTTCAATCTCCTTTTGATTCCTAATCTTTTCCTCACCAAATCCTATTGTTTTTACATTGGATTTTCAAGAAAACTTGCCCAAATCAAGGAGAAATTAGCCATTAGAGGTAAGTTTCGTCCTTATCCTCTAATGATCAGTTCTTTACTGAAATTCCCAAGTTATCAATCATTTGTTAATGATTTTTGGAGTTGCTTTAATGTTAGAAACAAGAAATTGTATTAAAACTCAAGGTTTTTGGAGAGATCTTGATGATTTTCGTGGTTGATGGTTAGGCTTTGTTTTGAGTTTGTTTTATAATGTGTTTTGGATGGTAATTGATGTTATAAATGAGGTTTTATCAAACAAATCCCGAATAGGCTTGGGTTCCTAAGTTTTATATGCTAGAATGGTGGTTTTTGGGGTGGTTTTGGTGTTCTGTTATAGCTGGAGGTATAAGGACGAGTTTGTGGTGGTTTTTTATGTTGATTGATGTTTAGAAATGATAGATCTTGGCTGGGCTTTGTTTTGGAAGAGTTTGGAGGTGATTTCGGTTGTTTTTGGTGGCCGAAATAAGGTTCTTGAGTAGAGCAGTGAGTTTAGATGCGTGGCTGATGATTTTAATGCATGATGATGCATTACTCTTTTGCTCTTATGTGTTATAAACATGGGAGACATCTTCGGACGCCTTTGGTGTTGATAAGGGAGCTTAGATAGCGTTTTGGTGAGCAAGCGAAACGTAATTGGGGAGTGCGAATGGTTTTAGAAGTCCTTGAGGGACAAAGAAACAAGGTTTGGGGATTTAGGAAAGGTTTGAAACACCTTCCTAAGTCCGGAAGTAAGTATTGGCTAGATTGCTCTCATATATGTGGTGGTTGCCCTTAAAATGCTTTTACATGCTCATGTTTTGAGATAGATAAATTCATACTGTTTTTATGCATGGTTTGTAGCATGAGATGATGCTTGAAAAAATTTCATGAAATAACATGTTGCATTGATGAGTTTTGAGCTTTTGTTTTAAAGCATGGCAAATGTTATGATTTTGAATGAGATGAGAAAGCTTTGAGAAATGTTGCATTAAAAATAGTAGGTGAGATGATGTTTTGACATAATATATTGGCATGGAAGATGAGATACTTACTGGATATAATTGATCGATCAATAGGATGAGAGTGCACTATAAACTAAAAATTCGTACGTGCTCTTTGGAATCAATCCAAAGGGAGAGACGGATGATGGGCATTCCATTGGGTAGGACTTGGTGAAATACCCAAGCTTTGTGGCGATGAGAGATTCCGCCATGAGAGTACGGTGATGTGAGATTCCACCGAAAATTATGTTACTAGACAAGTGAGTACGGTGATATGAGATTCCACCGGAAAAGTCTAGTGGTTTGAGAATGTTGTCCGCATATCCGAGTAATAAAGAGATGTGAAATGCCAATATAATATATGAAAATGCTTTTGATTTACATGTACCTATTGATGAGATGATTTATGCTATGAGAAATGCATATGAGATTTGTATAAGAAATGCTTAGTTTCACAAGCATGTGAATGGCCTTGCTATGAGTTTTGCATTGGTTTAAACGCATGAGATAGAATTGAGGTACATGAGTTTTCAATGAAGGTTTGCTTTGAAATAGTTTTCAAGCATGAGATAGAATGAGCATGTTGTAGAAAAAGGCTTTTGAGAAAGTGTTTTGAATAATGCATTATTGTGTTGGTTTTCTTTATAGCATGCCTCACTAAGCAAATGTGCTTACGCTCTCTTTTACCAATAATGCAGATAATTGAAGTGTTTTGGGCAACAAGAAGGTTAAGAACATCCAAGGAAGTGCAAATCTCATGTATTGTGATGTTTTTATACACTTTAGTTTTTATATTTGGCAATGGGACTCCAAGGTTGTATTTGGGAGATGTGTTTTAAACTCCCTAAGTTTGTGGCATGTTTGTGATGGCCTTTATGGGTTGTAAATGGTCCTAATGGTTTGATTGGAGGTTTGAGCTCTACATTTGGTTTGGTGGATAGGAAGCATGCATATAGTTTGAGTGTTATTGTGCTTGATGCCATGTTTAAGCTTATGCTTCTTATACATGTTCCTTGATGTTTAATCATATTGCTGGTATGATATGGTATGCTTTGGAGAATGTTTGGGTGGGTTAAGAGGTGAAAAACCAACATTTTCTGCTGTCACATGACAGGGTGTATCGAAACACCCTTAACTGTTTCGAAACGGGGGCCTGTAATGGCCATAGCGTTTAGGAACGACTGAAGGTGTTTCGGAACAATTTGGCTATTGGAGAGGCCTGTTTCGATACCAGTCTCAGAATGCACCCGAGAACCGAAACGGTCAACACCGTTTCGATACGGGCGTTTCGGTACGAAGGGTTGGTGTTCCGAAACGGATGACCGTTGGAGGATGGTTTGAATTGTTTTATGTTTTCATATTTTGCATTTTAGTCCTAAATGTTGTGGATGCAATTGCTGGAGCTTGGAATGTCCTTTTAAGCTGAAATTTTACAGAGAAGCCTGTAATATGACTAATTACATATTGGTAACCTTAAATTCTGCAATGTCCTTGTATTTTCTAAAAATTACATTTTGGTTCCTAAAAGTGTATTTCATACAATTGAGTCCCTAAATGATTTCCGATCGCTGTGCCTTTCTCTTATATGATTCTTGAGTAATCACATAGGCTTAATGTGCATCTAGAAAAGATAAAAGAAAAAATGGGTCGTTAATCAAGGTTGACTTTCGGGTTGACTTTGGTTTTCCCCGTGTAATCTTCGTAGTTCGGGTCAAACGTCTAGGCCGGGCTAAGAGGGTTACATTTGTTGGTATCAGAGCTAGGTTAACGAATAATTGGGGCTTGGTAAGTGGGTAATGTATGATGTTATGTATGTTTGTGACTTTTCGGTGAAAGTATGATGTATGAATATCGATGTATGATTCAATTGAGATGAATTTGTGATGCTATGCTGTGTTTTGGGTATAGTTGGGGATCCCATTGCCATATCAATACTAATCGGATTTATTGTGTTTTATCAGTGCATTGTTTTATTATGGGGTCACGTAGAGAGCTTAGAATCAATACCCGTTACATGGCTGAGAATGAGAATGTAGAGAATGCTGAGGATCTACCTCCCCCTCCCCCTGGTGGACCACCTGGTGGTGGTGGAGCTGGGGCTGGTGCTGCTGGAGTTGGTGTTGGGGTTGCTGGACTCGAGGGAGGCCAGGGGCAAGCTGCTCCTGATATGATCATGTTGATACAAGTTATTGCTGGAGCTTTCCAAGCAGTAGTACCTGGAGCTCATGGAGCTGCACCTCAGGATGGTGCTAATGTAAGGTTGCCGTTGGAGCGCCTTCGCAGTTTGGGAGGGACTGAGTTTAGGGGTTTGGCCCCGGAAGGTTCCGAGTCTTGGTTGGAGAGCACTAAGAGGATACTTGGACAACTGAATTGCAATAATGTTCAGAAGCTGGGATGTATTGTGTCCCTGTTGCATGGCGATGCATACACGTGGTGGACGACCACTATTGCGGGAATGGAGGATGATAAAGTGACTTGGACATTCTTTTTGAATGCATTCAAGCGGAAATATTTGGGAGTTTGTTACCTTGACGAGAAAAAGAGGGAGTTTATGTCCCTTGTGCAAGGGAGCATGACGGTGGCAGAATATGAGATTCAGTTTGTTCGCCTTAGCCAATATGCACCTGAGCTGATTCCTAGCGAGAGAGAAAGATGTTAATGGTTCTGTTATGGGCTAGCGGAGGATGTGAAAACCTATATGCTCGCAACCGATTATACTGATTTCGATGTCTTGGTCACTAGAGCCAAGGATATTGAGTTGAATCTTGGTTTGGCTAGTCGAGCTGTGGGATCTAGCTCGAGAAAGCGAGCTGCCGAGCGCGATTTTGGTAGAGATCGCAACAAGAGGCATAAGGATAGAAAGCCACATTTTGATGCTAGACGCGGGGGTGGTAACCCTGAAAGAGGTCAGAAAGGACCGAATGATTTCTTGAGAACTCCTGAGTGTAACCGGTGTGGTAGGAGACATGCTGGTGAGTGTTGGGGTAACCTTGGTTCTTGTTGGAACTGTGGTAACCGGGGGCATATGAAGAAAGATTGTCCTCAGTCGCTGAGAGAGGGACAGGCTCCAGTGAGAGCAGCTGAGCCACAGAGAGCTCGTGGGTGCGGCCGTGGTAATTTCCAGCGCAGAGATAAGAGTGGAAGGAATGTGGCGCATGTAGTGGCTGTCCAACCTGAGGGTGGCGGAACGGCTCGAGTGTATGCCCATCGTGAGGGAAGGAATGACACGGACGTGATCGCAAGTACCTTTACTTTGCGATCCTTGTCATTACTTTCTTTGATTGATTCTGGATCTACACACTCGTACATATTGCGTGAACATGCTCAAATGCTTGGTTTGTCTGTTGAGTCTTTGGATGTTGGTATGCGTATGACTAGTTCCTTTGGTGAGACGGTTGTTACAAGAAGGCTATATAGGAGATGCCCCTTCAAGGTGCAAGATCATGTATTTCTAGTTAATCTTATGGAATTGCCTTTCTATTGTTTTGATGTAATCCTTCACATGGATTGGCTTGTTGAGCATAGAGCCGTTGTGGATTTCGAAAGTAAGCGAGTTTCTTTGAAACTTGTGGATGATTATGAGGTTGTGATGGTAGGAGAAAATGTGAAGTTTCTAGCTAATCTGGTGTCTTCGTTGGAAGCAAGCCGAATGTTACGGCAAGGGTGTGAGGCTTATCTAGCCTTTGTTATGAATCCCAATTCAAAGGAGGTGCGCATTTTGGATATAAGAACCGTGTGTGAGTTCCCTGGAGTGTTTCCGGAGGAATTACCTGGTTTGCCGCCTAGTCAAGAGGTTGAATTTGGGATTGAGTTGTATGAGAACACAACTCCGGTGTCCATTGCACCCTATCGAATGGCACCCAAAGAATTGAAAGAGTTGAAGATGCAACTTCAGGAGTTGCTTGACCGTGGCTTCATTCGGTCTAGTGTGTCACCTTGGGGTGCACCGATCTTGTTTGTTAAGAAGAAGGATGGCAAGATGAGGATGTGTATTGATTATCGTCAACTAAATAAGTTGACCATCAAGAACAAGTATCCTTTGCCGAGGATTGATGATCTTTTTGATCAGTTTCAGGGAGCGGTTGTGTTTTCAAAGATTGACCTGAGGTCAGGGTACTATCAGTTAAAGGTGAAGGATGTGGATGTGCCGAAAACATCCTTTTGAATGAGGTATGGGCATTATGAGTTCATTGTGATGCCGTTCGGATTGATGAATGCTCATTCTGCTTTTATGGATATGATGAATACGGTGTTCCATGAATTCTTGGACAAGTTCGTTGTGGTGTTCATTGATGATATCCTTGTGTACTCTCGTACCGAGGAGGAGCATGAAGGTCATTTGAGGATCGTTTTGCAAGCCTTATTGGAAAATCAGCTTTAGGCTAAGCTGAGCAAATGTGAGTTTTGTCTAAAGGAAGTTGTTTTCCTTGGTCATGTGGTTTCGACTGAAGGGATTCGAGTTGATCCTCAGAAGGTTGAGGCGACGATGAATTGGAAGCCTCCTAAGTCCGTTCATGAAGTCCGTAGTTTCCTTGGGTTGGCAGGATACTACCGGAGGTTTGTGGATGGATTTTCTAAGATAGCTGCCCCTTTGATGAAGTTGTTGCAAAAGGATGTTAAGTATGAGTGGACGGAAGCGAGACAACAAGCTTTTGAGAAGCTAAAAGCAGCCTTGACGCAAGCTTCTATCTTGGTTCAACCTGAATCAGGGAAAGAGTTTGTGGTGTATAGTGACATATCCTATGTTTGGTTTGGGGTGTGTGTTAATGCAAGAGGGTAAGGTGGTGGCTTATGCATCGCGACAGTTGAAAGTGCATGAGCGCAATTATCCTACGCATGACATTGAGTTGGCTGCAGTGGTTTTTGCTCTAAAGATCTGGAGACATTATCTCTATGGTGAGAAGTGTACTGTGTACACGGATAACAAAAGCTTGAAGTATTTGATGTCTCAGAAAGAGTTAAATCTTAGGCAACGACATTGAGTGGAGTTGCTTAAGGATTACGATCTAACAATTGCGTATCATCCAGGGAAGGCCAATGTTGTGGCTGATGCTTTGAGCAGGAAAGTGGCAGTGGAGTTAAGAGCGATGTTTGCTAGCTTGAGCATATCGCGAGATGATGGTCTTGTTGCTGAATTGCAAGTGAAACCATCTGTGGTTCAGTTGATAAAGGACAAACAATTGTTGGATGATTCCTTGGTGCCACATGTTCAGGATATTGCTGAGGGTAGACCATCGGATTTCTGTTTTAATGACGATTGTGTTTTATGTTTTGAAAGGCAGATAGTGGTGCCGAATGATGTTGAGTTGAGGCGCATTATTTGGCCGAAGCTCATAGTAGTCCTTTTGTTATGCACCCTGGTAGTACAAAGATGTATCGTGATATGAAGGATGAGTACTATTGGGTGGGGTTAAAGAAAGATGTCGCTGAGTACGTTAGCAAATGTATGGTTTGTCAGCGGGTTAAGGCTGAACATCAGTTTCCTTCAAGGTTGTTGCAACCGTTAAGGATCCCTAAATGGAAATGGGAGAGAATCACCATGGACTTTGTGTCTGGTTTGCCTCTATCGCCATCAAAGAAGAATTCTGTTTGGGTGATTGTGGATCGTCTTACGAAGTGTACGCATTTCTTGCCCGTGCATACTACGTATACCTTGGATAAGCTTGCGGAGTTGTACATTGCTGAGATTGTACGTTTGCATGGCGTACCAAAGTCTATAGTGTCGGATAGAGATCCGAGGTTCACCGCAAGGTTTTGGGAATTTTTACATCAAGCTTTGGGTACGCGGCTGAATTTCAGTACTTCTTATCATCCGCAGACGGATGGACAATCTGAGCGCGTTATCCAAGTGCTTGAGGATATGTTGAGGTGCTGCGTTATTGAATTTCAAGGCTCTTGGGAGAAGCACTTACCTTTGGTGGAGTTTGCTTATAATAATAGTTACCAGGCGAGTATTCAAATGGCACCTTATGAAGCTTTGTACGGGAGGAAGTGCAAAACTCCTCTTTGTTGGGCTGAAACAGGGCAAAAGTTCGTTTCAATGCCAGCTTTGTTGAAAGGAACCACCGAGAAGGTGAAGCTCATTTGTGAGCGGTTAAAGGCAGCATCGGATCGGCAAAAGTCTTACACGGATTTGAAGTGTAAGGAGATAGAATTTGCGGTGGGTGATCGTGTGTTCCTGAAAGTTTCACCTTGGAGGAAGGTGATGAGGTTTGGACGGAAGGGCAAGTTGAGCCCAACGTACATTGGACCATACGGGGTGATAGAACGTGTGGGTCCTGTTGCTTATAAGCTGAGACTACCTCAAGAGTCGGAAAAGACACATAATGTGTTTCATGTATTCATGCTTCGGAGGTATAGATCAGATCCTTCGCATATTATGCCTGTGGAGGAAGTTGAATTGAATCCAGATTTGACATATGATGAGGAACCTGTTGAGATTCTGGATTCGGATAGTAAGGTTCTGCGTGGTAAGACCATTGAGCTGGTCAAAGTATTATGGAGACATCGTGGTGCTGAGGAAGCCACGTGGGAAAGGAAGGAAGACATGAAGAAGCAATTTCCTTACCTTTTTCCTCCAGGTAAATTTCGAGGACGAAATTTCTTAAGAGGGGGAGAGTTGTAATGCCCCGATTTTGGGCCTAGATGTTTTAGAGTTCGAATCAGACTGGTCGAGAACGGTTCAAATCTTAAAGGGAGGTTTAAGGAACACCTAGTTCGGGATGCTTTAAAAATATGGAAAATACCTAAAAATCCTTATTTGTTATATGAATAACTATGGTGAAAACAATTTTACAAAATAAGGTTTGGAAATACTACATTTCGATGTAGTGACCAAATCGCAATTTTTGCAAAAGTTAAATAGGACTATTTTTTAAAGGATTGAAACTTTGAATCTTTAAGGAGCTGATTTTTCCAAAATGTTTTTAATCAGATTTCTCCTTATTTTGGGTGATTTTAATAATGTTTTAATTAAAGGAAATAAAGATTGATTAAAGGAAAAACTATCTTTGACTTTTCATAACTACCTTACGTCAATTTTCTCTCATTTCATTTTCTCTCAATTTCTTTTCAGCCAAACACATTTCCTCCATCAATTAACCTCTGATTTTCATTCCTTTTGATGAGATTTCAATCTCCTTTTGATTCCTAATCTTTTCCTCTCCAAATCCTATTGTTTTTACATTGGATTTTCAAGAAAACTTGCCCAAATCAAGGAGAAATCAACCATTAGAGGTAAGCTTCGTCCTTCTCCTATAATGATCAGTGCTTTAATGTCAGAAACAAGAAATTGTATTAAAACTCAAGGTTTTTGGAGAGATCTTGATGATTTTCGTGGTTGATGGTTAGGCTCTGTTTTGAGGTTGTTTTCTAATGTATTTTGGATAGTAATTGATGTTATAAATGAGGTTTTATCAAATAAATCCCGAATAGGCTTGGGTTCCTAAGTTTTGTATGCTAGAATGGTGGTTTTTGGGGTGGTTTTGGTGTTCTGTTATAGCTAGAGGTATAAAGACGAGTTTGTGGTGGTTTTTTTATGTTGATTGATGTTTAGAAATTTTTAGAAGTGATAGATCTTGGCTGCGCTTTGTTTTGGAAGAGTTTTGGAGGTTATTTCGGTTGTTTTTGGTTGCCGAAATAAGGTTCTTGAGTAGAGCAGCGAGTTTAGATGTGTGGCTGATGATTTCAATGCATGATGATGCATTAATCCTCTGCTCTTATGTGTTATAAACATGGGAGACATCTTCGGACGCCTTTGGTGTTGACCCGGGAGCTTAGATAGCGTTTCGGCGAGCAAGCGAAATGCAATTGGTGAGTGCGAATGGTTTTAGAAGTCCTTGAGGGACAAAGAAACAAGGTTTGGGGATTTAGGGAAGGTTTGAAACACCTTCCTAAGTCCAGAAGTAAGTATTGGCTAGATTGCTCTCATATACGTGGTGGTTGCCCCTAAAATGCTTTTACATGCTCATATTTTGAGATAGATAAATTCCTACTGTTTTTATGCATGGTTTGTAGCATGAGATGATGCTTCAAAAGATTTCATGAAATAACATGTTGCATTGAAGAGTTTTGATCTTTTGTTTTAAAGCATGGCAAATGTTATGATTTTGAATGAGATGAGAAAGCTTTGAGAAATGTTACATTAAAAACAGTAGGTGAGATGATGTTTTGACATAATATAATTGCATGGAAGATGAGATACTTACCGGATATAATTGATCGATCAATAGGATGAGAGTGCACTATAAACTAAAAATTCGTACGTGCTCTTTGGATTAAATCCAAAGGGAGAGATGGATGATGGGCATTCCATCGGGTAGGACTTGGTGAAATACCCAAGCTTTGTAGTGATGAGAGATTTTGCCATGTGAGTACGGTGATGTGAGATTCCACAGGAAATTATGTTACTAGACAAGTGAGTACGGTGATGTGAGATTCTACCGGAAGAGTCTAGTGGTTTGAGAATGTTGTCCGCATATCCGAGTAATAAGGAGATGTGAAATGCCAATATAATATATGAAAATGCTTTTGATTTACATGTACCTATTGATGAGATGATTTATGCTATGAGAAATGCATATGAGATTTGTATAAGAAATGCTTAGTTTCACAAGCATGTGAATGGCCTTGCCATGAGTTTTGCATAGGTTTAAATACATGAGATAGAATTGAGGTACATGAGTTTTCAATGAAGGTTTGCTTTGAAATGGTTTTCAAGCATGAGATAGAATGAGCATGTTGTAGAAAAAGACTTTTGAGAAAGTGTTTTGAATAATGCATTATTGTGTTGGTTTTCTTTAGAGCATGCCTCACTAAGCAAATGTGCTTACGCTCTCTTTTACCAATAATGCAGATAATTGAAGTGTTTTGGGCAGCAAGAAGGTTAAGAACATCCAAGGAAGTGCAAAGCTCATGTATGGTGATGTTTTTATACACTTTAGTTTTGATATTTGGCAATGGGACTCCAAGGTTGTATTTGGGAGATGTGTTTTAAACTCCCTAAGTTTGTGGCATGTTTTCGATGGCCTTTATGGGTTGTAAATGGTCCTAATGGTTTGGTTGGAGGTTTGAGCTCTACATTTGGTTTGGTGGATAAGAAGCATGCATATAGTTTGAGTGTTATTGTGCTTGATGCCATGTTTGAGCTTATGCTTCTTATACACGTTCCTTGATGTTTAATCATGTTGCGGTATGATATGGTATGCTTTGGAGAATGTTTGGGTGGGTTAAGAGATGAAAAACCAGCATTTTCTGCTGTCAAAGGGCAGGGTGTATTGAAGCACCCTTAACTGTTTCGAAACGGGGGCCCTATAATGGCCATAGCGTTTCGGAACGGCTGAAGGTGTTTCGGAACAATTTGGATGCTGGAGAGGCCTGTTTCGATACCGGTCTCGGAACGCACCCGAGAACCGAAACATTCAACACCGTTTCGATACGGGCGTTTCGGTACGAAGGGTTGGTGTTCCAAAATGGATGACTGTTGGAGGATGGTTTGAATTGTTTTAAGTTTTCATTTTTGCATTTTAGTTCTGAATGTTGTGGATGCAATTGCTCGAGCTTGGAATGTTCTTTTAAGCTGAAATTTTACAAAGAAGAATGTAATATGACTAATTACATATTGGTAATCTTAAATTCTGCAAAGTCCTTTTATTTTCTAAAAATTACACGTTGGTCCCTAAAAGTGTATTTCATACAATTGATTCCCTAAATGATTTCCGATCGATGTGCCTTTCTCTCATATGATTCTTGAGTATTCACATAGGCTTAATGTGCATCTAGAAAAGAAAAAAAAGAAAAAAATGGGTCGTTAATCAAGGTTGACTTTCGGGTTGACTTTCATTTTCCCCGTGCAATCTTCGTAGTTCGGGTCAAACGTCTAGGTCGGGCTAAGGGGGTTACATGGATGGGTATTTTGGTGCTTTAGAGCAGAGCAGCGAGATTGTTTGATTTTCTGGTGATTTTAATGCATTATGATGCATTAATTCTCTATTCTTGTGTGGCATAAACATGGGAGAATACTTTGGAAGCAATCGGTGAAGATCTGGGGGCTTCAGACGCTTAAATTCGCATCAACGAATCTTGGTTTCGCGAGTCGGTGATTGGAAATGAGTTTTCCAGCTTTGAAAACTTAAAAAGGTGGTTTTGGGAACTTAGTGTAAGCTTGAAACTCTTTACTAAGTTCGAAAGTAAGTAAAGTGATTTTCTCCCTCGGATTGTGCTATTATGAGTTTGTTGATGCACTTGATTTTAAATGTGTTTTACCTACTGTTTAAAGCTTGATTTAAAGTAAGAGAGTTACTGTTTATGATACCATATTGATGAAGGATGCACATGGTAAGTGATCCTTGTATGTATATGCTTGTACATGTTTTATGAAGCATGGTTTGATGCGTGGAAATGTGGCATATTGTGAATGCTTTGAAAACAGTGAGATTTGTACTAAATGAGAATTATATTGGCAAGTGATGTTGTGAAAAGTGGTTTATAAATGAAATCAAATATAGTTAGCCGGCTATAGGATTGAGAGCATTATAAACAAGTTTCCTTGGATGTTGAGGGTTGTGAGTGTACCAAATACTCCATCCAAGTACCCTAACGATTAAGGAAAGTGTATATTGTCCTGTCTCTCGTTAGTGGGGTTATACATCTACCAATGAGTGGTGTCGATGGGTTGTAAGGTACCGAATACTCCACCATGGGTGTCAAAACGGTGGAGGGTAGCTCTCGTGTGTGAACCTTGAGATGCCAGTGAGAATGTATGAAGTGTTGAGACAACACTTGGGAATCCGTGTATCCGATATGGTTTTGAGAAATGAGTATGTTTATGATCACTTGTGAGCCAATATAATTGATAAATTGTTATGAAATGTATATGGATGCATAATATGAAAATGCATGTTATACTCTTTAAGCCTTGCATATGGTAGCTATGCATGGAAAAGCTTAAGTTGAGTGTTAGCAAATGGATTTGTTGTTGAGTATTTGATACTTTTTGCATGATGTTTAACATGCTGATTTTGTTAAGTGTATGGTTTTCAAAGAGTGCATGATGGTTTTCAAATGATGAAAAATGGTTTTTATGCATTGATGGTGTTTTGTTTTGAGCACTCCTCATTAAGCTTGTATGCTTAAGCTCTCTTTGTCCATCAATGCAGATAATTGAGTGCTTGGTGGCAGCAACTTGCAAGGGGATCTTAGGAGACTTTTCTTTGAATGTATGTTTTGGCTATGAACTACAGTAATAAGGGCAATGAGGGTTCCATGGTTTATTTAGGTGATGTGTATGAACACCCCTTTTGAGCATGTTTGCTTTATGGTATTATACTCGTAAAAGGCCTATATTTGATGGTTTGTGCATTGGTTTGAGTTTTGACTATTGAGGGGCTTATTTGCTAGGTTGCATGCCTATAGTTTATCTCTGATGCGATTTGCCATGACTTGATGATGAATATGCCATAAATGTTTGTGGATTGATGTTTAAATATGATGTATGCATGTTGGATTGGTTTAGGATGGATTTAAGTATGAAAAACTAGCAAAAAGTGTCATTACAGGCCCAAGTGTTTCGGTACACTCGAGCCTGTAACGAAACAGTGAGCCTGAAATGGCCTAGGGGTTTTGAAACAGGGAAGGTCTGTTCCGGTACGTTTTGCCACTGGAAACCACATTTTTGAAACACCTCTAGGGTGTTTCGATGCGGGCCCGTGTTCCGTGCCGTGAGGTACTATTGTGATACACATGTTTCGATACAGGGTTAACATGTATCGAAACAGCTGGCTGTTATGTTAGTTAATGGTATATTCTGAAGTTTTGATTCTTTGCGTTTTAGTCCATGAATGTTATGGATGCAATTAAATGAGCATGAATGATTGTTTTGAGCCGAGTTTTGACAGATATGTACGTAACATGATTAATTTAAAGATGGTAATCTAAATTAGAGGAATTCCTTGTAATTTGATAAGTTTACAAAATGGTCCCTAAAATCGTATTTGAAGACAATGGAGTTTTAATTAGGGGTGTTCATATCCGGGTACCCGGATTTTCGGGTACCCTAAATTTCGGGTACCCAGAATTTGCGGGTACCTAAAAGTCGGCCCGTGACCCAACCCATAAGAACCGGGTACCCGTAAATCGGGTACCCGCAAAATTCGTGTACCCGTAAAATCGGGTACCGGGTACCCGGTTTACTTTTTTTATTTTTTTTAAATTTAATTTTTAAAAAAATTCATAGGAAACACATAAAATTTCATGATATATATTTCAAACACAAAAATTATTGATTTAAGGTTAGTTTTAAAAGATAAATATTTGGATATATATATGTATGTATAATCATGTTGTTTTAATACATTCTTTTGAAATTTCAAGCTCAATTATAATCTTTTAGGAAAGTGAAGGACAATGTCACATGTTGAACTTGAAAACCAGTAGATTTTGCAGTGTCACATTGTATATATAGTAAAGTTTAACGAAAAAAGAATATATTAAAAATATTAATTTCGATCATAATTTTTCTTTCGACTCTCATATTGACAAACTAATATAAATATTTTTGGTAAATTTATGAACTTAAAAGTATATAATACAAGTATAAAAAGAAGTTAGGGATTTAAAACTAATTTAAAAAAAGTAATAAGAAACATAAAATAAAAATAAATTTTAAATATAAAATATAGAAATATTAAAATTAGCGGGTCGGGTCGGGTACCCGGTTATAAAAAAATTTCGGCCCTGACCCGGCCCAACTACCCGGAAAAAATTGCGGGTCGGGTACCCGGCCCGAAAAATTCGGGTACTTTAATATAAATACCCGGTTAATTTTAATCGGGTTGGGTAGTTCAGGCCGGGTATTTTTTTAACACCCCTAGTTTTAATTAATGTTTGGTATATGTTATGTATGTTTCTCTGCGATGACAAACACTTAGGTTTCTAACGACCATCTAGACAAGATAAAACAAAAAAATTAGGGTTGTTTATTGAGGTAAACCTTCTCAATTTCTTCAGTATTCCTCGTGTGACACGTTCGGTTCGGTCTATCGCCTAGGCCGAGTCGAGGGGGTTATATGAGGGGTTGCACTGTCTCCTAAGCATAAATCTTCACCATGTATCGCAAATTATATTTGAGAATTAATCATATTATTCAAAGAAAATAAATAAATGTTACGAAAATATTAAAAAATTTAAAAACATAACAACCGTAATGTTAAAAAAGTAAATTAACATAAAAATTATTCTTATAAAATAATAAAATGAAAGATCAATTAATCCCTTCAAGGGTGGTGAAGAAATCAGCGACATCCAAGTGAGTTTGGCTATCAATACGATGATCAGCAACATTCAAGTGTGTTTGACCAACAATGCCATATTTATCTTTGTTATTTTTGTAAAGAATTTTTTAATATTTTCTTTCAATTATCTTTTAATGATTGTTGATAAAGGTCCACAAAATGCTTCATCGTACAACAAGTATGAGACCAATAGTTTGTAACGCCCCGATTTTGGGCCTAGAGGTTTTTGGGATGATTTTAGGGTTCGTTGGACTGAGACTAGTGATTCGGGTAAGTTTCAGAATGAGTTTAGGAAAAACCTATTTTCGTAGGTGATAAAAATACATAAAATTATCTAAAATTCTAAGCGGATTTGAAGCGTAGGGAGATTGAGTTTGCGGTTGGTGATCGTGTGTTTTTGAAAGTGTCATCTTGGATGAAGGTGATGAGGTTTGGACATAAACTTAAGCTTAGTCCAAGGTTTATTGCACCATATGAAGTTGTGGAGCGTGTTGGTCATGTGGTGTATCGTTTGAGGTTACCTCCCGAGTTGGAGAAAATTCATGATATGTTTCATGTGTTGATGTTGCGGAGGTATAGATCGGATCCGTCGCATGTTATGCCAATATAGGATATTGAGTTTCGATTGGATTTTTCATATGATGAGGAATCGGTCGAGATTCTTGATTCTGGTAGCAAAGTTCTTCGTGGTAAGACGATCAAACTTGTAAAAGTGTTGTGGCGTCATCGAGGAGTTGAGGAAGCCACCTAGGAAAGCAAGGTGGACATGTTGAAACAATTTCCGCACCTTTTTCCTCCAAGTAAAAATTTAGAGGATGAAATTTCCTAAGTGGAGGAGAGTTGTAACGCCTCGGTTTTGGGCCTAGAGGTTTTTAAGACGATTTTAGGGTCCGTTGGACTGAGACTAGAGATTCAGGTAAGTTTCGGGATGAGTTCAGGGAAAACCTATTTCAGAAGGTGATAAAAATATGGAAAAATTATCTAAAATCCTTTTTAAATGTATGTAATGCCCTGGGTTTGGGCCTAGATGTTTTAGACATCGGACTGGACCGGTCGAAAACGGTTCGAATCGCGTAAGTTGATTTAAGGAAATCAAGGATCGGGATAGGATAAAAATGTGGTAAAAATTGCTAAAATCATATAAAAATATATTTAAGAGGTTGGTCAAATCAATTTTACAAAAAGAGTTTTGGAAATGGGACATTTCAAGTAGTGACCAAATTGTAAAGTTTCAAAACTGTGGAAAATGTGATTTTTAAAGGAGAAGCCAAATTCTTAGAATCTTTAGGGGGCTTTATGGAAATTTAACATTTCCTTGATATGATATGTGTTTCAAATGGTTTTTTTATTAAATAGCTTTAATTGAATTTTATTTTAATTAATTAATTAGGTAGTTAATGTGAGATTCCATCACGTAACCACTATCTTCTCCTCACTTTCAGCCAAACACTATTTTCATTCATTTCTCTCCAGAATTCTTTTCTCCCAAACACTCTCTTATTATTTTCTAATCAATTTTCAAGAAATCCTTTCAAGTTCTTTAAGATTTTGCTAAGGAAAACTTGTCATTCATCGAGGAAAGCAAGGATTGAGGGTAAATCCCGTTCTCAACCTCTAATCAAAGTTCTTTATTGAAATCCCCAAGATCTTTGGCTTCTAATTAATATTTTTGGTTGAGTTTTCATTATAGTTTTGATTGGAGATCAAAATCTTGTAAAAATATGGTTGAAATCTTGATTTCCGGATTTGTTTTGTTAAGCTCTGTTATGGATTGATTTTAATTGAGTTTTAAGTTGGTTAATATGTTGAAAAGAATTTTTGATAACATAGATCCCGAAATCCTTGAGATCCTTGAGTTTCTTGTTAGCTTTAAGTGAGTTTTTGAGGTGAAATGGTGGAATCTTGCTTGTTGGAGGTATAAGGATGGGTTAGGTTGTTTATTAGATGTGTTTTGATGTTTATAGCGGATTGGAAGTGATGTTTGTTTGCTGGGTTTGGTTTAGGAAGCAATCGATTGAGTTTTCGGTTGTTTCGGATGGGTAAATTGGTGTAGTTTGGGTAAACAACGAGTTTGTGAATTGTTGCTGGTGTTGAAATGCATTTTAATGCATTTAGATCTCTGTTTTGATATTCTGAAAATAGGGGATCTTGATTTGGGAGTAAACGATGCGTTTTTGGAGGCTCCGGAAGAGTAATTTTCGTGTCGGCGAGCAAGGCTTCACGTATCGGTGAGTGGAAATGGATTTTCCAACTTTATAACCCTTTGAGCGTGGTCTTAGGAGCTTAGTGTAAGTTTGAAACACTTAGCTAAGCTCAAGTGTAAGTGATTCGAAAGTCTCTCTCGGAAGTGTGCTATGTTTTGATGAAAATGCACTTGAGTTTATTATGGTTTTGATGACTGTTTTAAAGCATGTTAGAAGCATGAGTAATGCTGAATTTTAATGCCATTATGTTAAGGATGCTCTAGGTAAGTGTTCCTTGGTTTATGTGATAAATGCATATGATGTTAAGCATGTTTATGCTTGTGGTAATGGCATTGTATTTATGCTTGTAAAACAGTGGATTATTGATGTTAAATGATTATATTGGCAAGTGATGAAAGTGGTTTTGGTTACTTAAATCGGATATAGTTAGCCGGCTATCAAATTGGGTGCACCGTGAATAATGTCGCCTTGGATGTCGAGGGGTTGTGATTGTGCCGTAATCTCCATCCAAGTACCCTAACGATTGAGGCTAAGATCACAACGGTGAATGATTTAATCCCATGTGTGAATCTTGTGGTATGTGTCCCGTACTCTCGTTAGTGGAACTATACAACTACCGATGAGTGATGTTGAGGGGTTGTGATTGTGCCATTAATCTACATCACGGGTGTTGAGGGGTTGTATTGTGCCATTGATCTCCACCTTGTGTAGTTCGGTAGTTTGTGTGAAGCGTGTGGGACAAGGCTTGTAATCCGCATATCCGATTGTGTCTATTGAGTTGGTTTTGGTATGGTTGGGAAATGATCACTTGTAAGCCAATAGAATGATGATAACTAATGGTTAAAGCATGAGATGCTTGTGATTTATGCTAGAATGCATGTGATGCTTGGTAAAGCATGAGCAAGTGTTTATTTGATGTTTTAAAAGGATGCATAAGAGCATGTGTTTCAGAAAGTGCAATGATGTCTTAAGAGGGCATGTTTTATGTAAAGGCATGTGATGATGATAGTGTTTTGCCATTTGTGTGAGAAGCATTGTTGAATGTTGTTTAGCGATCCTCACTAAGCTTTGTGCTTACGCTCATTGGTTTCATCAATGTTGCGAATTAGGCATTCGAGGCAACGAGTAAGCAAAGGGAATCCAAGCACTTTGGTCTAGCAAAGTATGTGGTTTTTCTTTGGTGTAATAAGAGGCAATGGGTGGGATTTCTACTCTTGGATGATTGAGGATGTTGATTATTACTATGTTCATATTTGGTTTGGTATTTTTGAGTTGTATATGGCCTTTTAAGTTTGATTGATGCATGATTGTGGCTTTTAGCTTTTGTTTGGTTCTAAAGACAAGGAAGCATGCCTATAGAACCAATGCTTGCTTGAATGATGCTATGTTTTAGCTCGTACTTTGCAATGTTGATCTTTGATGCCTAAACATGTTGTATGTATGTTATGGCATGAATTAGAATGTTTTCGGGGGAGTTTATGAGTGAAAACAAGCAAAATCTTCTGTTGCAGGGAAAGGCATATCGGAACGCCCTTACCTGTTTCGAAATAGAGGCCTGAAATGGCCATAAGGTTTCGGAACGGGTAGGAACATTCCGGAACGTTTTTGCTACTGGAAAGTGGTGTTTCGGTACGGGTTTCGGAACGCACCCGAGTATCGAAACAGTCAACCTGGTTTTGAAATGACCGTTTTGGTACAGGGCCTTGTGTTTCGAAACACCCGACCGTTGGAGTTGAATTTGAATTGTTTCAGGTTTCTGTTTCTTACAATTTGGTCCATGGCTCTTGAGTGCTTAATTAAATGAGTTTGGATGATTCGTTTATGACAAAATTTGACATACTGGCTTAGTATATGATTAATTTTTAATGGGTAACCTTAAAACGTGTTTAGTTTTTATAATTTTGAAAAGTTACATATTAGTCCTTAAAAGACGATCATATGCAATTGAACCCCTAATTGAACTCCGTTCGTTGTGTCGCTTCCGCTAAAATGTTTTGCTATTCACATAGGTTAATAATGTGCATCTAAAAAAGTTATAAAGAAAACAAAAGGTCTTCAATCAAGGTTGGCTTTCACGAGTTGACTTTGGTTTTCCCCGTGTAATCATCTTAGTTCGGGTCGGACGTCTAGGTCGGGCTAAGGGGGTTACATTTGTTGGTATCAGAGCTAGGTTACAAAAGAATTTGGAATGTTGGTATGTGAAATTGATATGTGTTGATGTATGTTGTTTGAAAAGCATGCAATTGGTTGAATTTTGAAGCTTATGCCATGCTTGATTGATGTGAATTGCATGTGAAAGGAATATGATTGTGTGATAATGATGCGATGTTGTTATGTGCTGATTTTGGATGATGGAAAGCATGTTGAGCATGATGTGTCATTGTATGCTATGCTATTTTAAGGGAAATCGGGGTGCCCATTGCCTTATTACACTGATCAAATGTTTTTGTAAACTTGGATCCTTGCTTGAAGTTGGCCTAAATGGTTTGATTTGTTTTTGTTGTTATGCTTTGTTTAAAATAACACTATGGGTCCGAGAAGAGAGCCGAGGTCGAATACAATAGTGCCTCAGGGTGACCAGGGTGAGCAAGGGGCTGATGTCCCTCCTGGTGGAAATCTACCTCCTCCGCCACCACCTGGAGGTGGGGAGAAAGTGCAGCAAGGACCTGCTGGTCCGGGTTTGGGTGATCTAACGCCATTGGTTCAGGCGATCACCGGAGCATTTCAGGCTGCTATTGTCGGAGCGCATGTACAGGCCCCTGCAGCTGGGCAGACGGGCTTACCATTGGAGAGGTTGAGGAGTTTAGGAGCTGTAGAGTTCTTTGGAATGTCTTCTGAGGTGTCAGAGGCCTAGTTAGCGAGTACGATCCGTATCATGGATCAAATGGGATGCAACGATGTGCGCAAGCTAGGATGCGCATTTTTCTTGTTGCAAGGCGATGCCTACAGCTGGTGGACGACTACCACTACTGGTTTGGAACTTAATGAGGTGGATTGGGAGTATTTTAGAGGTGCCTTCAAGAGAAAGTATCTGGGAGTGAGATACTTGGATGAGAAGAAATGTGAGTTTATGTCGCTAGTTCAGAGCAATCTTTCTGTGGCTGAGTACGAGGTCCAGTTCGTACGCCTGAGACAGTATGCTCCTGAGCTGATGCCTAGTGAGAGGCACCAATGTGATCGCTTCTGATATGTACTGGTATAGGAAGTCAAGACGTATATGTTGGCTTCGAATTATACCGACTTCGATGTGCTTGTGTGTCGAGCCAAAGACATCGAACAAAACTTGAGTTTGTCGTCTCGAGGTGTTGGTTCTAGCTATGGGAAGAGAGCAACAGAGTATAGTTCCAGGGGTGGACAGAACAAAAGAGGTCGAGATAGGAGACATCAGCTGAGGGGAGGCAAGGTGCTCCCGGTCGGGGTGGTCCGGTTTAGGGAGGCCGAGCGAGGTCTAAGCAGCACACGTGCTGGATATGTGGGTCGAGGGACCATCTGAGGCGAGATTGCCCTCGAGCAGCTAGAAAGGTTCAGGATCCTGTTGTGGTGACAATGAATTCATGTTGGAATTGTGGCTCAGCATATCACATGAGGCAGAAGTGTCCTTTGTTGGCTGGTGAAGGCCAGGGACGTGCACCTGCTGTGGCTGCACCTCAGAGAGACCGTGGGCGCGACCGAGGGAACTTCCAGAGGAGAGACGAGGGTTAGAGAGGCGTTGCTTATGTGGTAGCAGTTCGGCCTGATAGAGGCAGTCCTGCCAGGGTTTATGCTCAGCGCGAAGAGCGCAATGATACCGATGTTATCGCAGGTACCTTTGCTCTTCAGTCTTTATCATTGTTGGCTTTGATTGATTCTCGATCTACGCATTCTTATATCTTGAGTGAGCATACACATTTTCTTGATATACCTGTTGAGTTGCTTGAAGTAGGAATGCAAGTGACTAGTTCTTTTGGTGAGACTGTAGTCACTAGGAAGTTGTATAGGAGATGCCCTTTATCTGTGCAAGGTCATGTATTTCTTGTGGATTTGATGGAGTTACCCTTCTACGGATTCGATGTGATCCTTAGAATGGATTGGTTGACGGAGCATAGAGTTGTTGTTGACTTTGATGTCAAACAGGTTACCTTAAAGCTGGCCGATGATTATGAAGTAGTGGTGGTAGGTGAGAATGTGAAATTCTTGTTGAATGTGATTTCGGTTTTGGAAGCAAACCGTATGATGAGGTTGGGCTATGAGGCTTATCTTGCCTATGTGATGAATCCTGGAACCAAGGATGTGCGTGTTCAGGATATCCAAACCATTCGCGATTTTTCGGGTGTCTTTCCGGAAGAATTGCCTGGATTGCCACCAAATAGGGAAGTTGAGTTTGGTATCGAGTTGTACGAGAATACAACTCCGATGTCCATTGCTCCTTATCGCATGGCGCCTAAAGAGCTAGAAGAGTTGAAAACGCAACTGCAGGAGTTGTTGGATCGAGGTTTCATCCGGCCGAGTGTGTCACCTTAGGGTGCACCGGTCTTATTTGTAAAGAAGAAAGATGGGACAATGCGAATGTGCATAGATTAGCGACAACTGAACAAGTTGACGATCAAGAACAAGTACCCCTTGCCTAGAATTGATGATCTCTTTGATCAGTTCCGGGGAGCCTTAGTATTTTCTAAGATAGACTTGAGGTCAGGATATTACCAGTTGAAGGTGAAGGATATGGACGTACCTAAGACAGCTTTTTAGAAAAGGTACGAGCATTACGAGTTCTTAGTGATGTCGTTTGGTTTGACCAACGCGCCTACTGCTTTCATGGACATGATGAATCGTGTATTCCATGAATTCTTGGATCAGTTTGTGGTGGTGTTCATCGATGATATCCTTGTGTATTCGCGTACCGAGGAGGATCATGATAGACACTTGAGAATCGTTTTGCAAGCGGTGTTGGAAAATCAGTTGTATACCAAGCTAAGTAAGTGTGAGTTTTGGCTTAGGGAGGTGGTCTTCCTTGGACATGTTGTGTCAGCTGAGGGTATTCGCGTTGATCTGCACAAAGTAGAGGCTGTGATGAGTTGGAAAGTGCCTAAGTCAGTAACAAAGGTACGAAGTTTCCTTGGTCTAGCTGGGTATTACCGTAGGTTTGTCGAGGGTTTCTCGAAGATAGCTGCACCTTTGACCAAGTTGTTGCAAAAGAATGTTCGTTTTGAGTGCACAGATGCGAGGCAACAAGCTTTTGAAAAACTAAAGGAAGCTTTGACGCAAGCTCTTGTTCTGATTCAGCCTGAGTCCGGTAAGGAGTTTGTGGTTTATAGTGATGCGTTCATTGTTGGTCTGGGCTGTGTGTTGATGCATGAAGGTAAGGTAGTAGCTTATGCATCTAGGTAGTTGAAGGTGCATGAGCGTAGCTACCCTACTCATGATCTTGAGCTTACGGCTGTTGTGTTTGCCTTGAAAATCTAGAGGCATTACCTATATGGTGAGAAGTGTGTTGTGTTCACGGATCATAAGAGTTTGAAGCATCTCATGTCTCAAAAGGAGTTAAATCTTAGGCAACGTCGTTGGGTGGAGTTGCTTAAGGATTATGATTTGATGATTGAGTACCACCCGGGCAAGGCTAATGTTGTAGCCGATGCTTTGAGCAGGAAAGTGGCTGTGGAGTTGAGGGCGATGTTTTCTCACTTGAGCATATCGCGTTATGGTGGTCTTACTGCGGAATTGCAAGTGAAACCATCTCTGATTCAGATGATCAAAGACAAGTAGTTGCTTGATGATTCCCTTGTGTCGCATGTTCAGGACATTATGGAGGGTAGGCCTTCGGATTTCAGCTTTAGTGATGACGGTGTTTTGTGCTTTGAGAGCCGAATAGTGGTGCCAGATGATGTTGAGTTGAGGCGCACTATTCTGACGGAAGCTCATAGTAGTCCTTTTGCTATGCATCCTAGTAGTACAAAGATGTATCGTGATTTGAAAGATGAGTACTACTGGGTGGGGTTGAAAAAGGATGTGGTTGAGTTCATTAGTAAGTGCATGGTGTGTCAGTGAGTGAAGGCTGAACATCAGGTTCCTTCAGGGTTGTTGCAACCTTTGAGAATCCCAGAATGGAAGTGGGAAAGAATTACCATGGATTTTGTGTCAGGATTGCCATTGTCACCGTCGAAGAAGAATTCGGTTTGGGTGATTGTTGATCGCCTTACGAAGTGTGCACATTTTCTGCCTGTGCATACTACGTATACCTTGGATAAGTCGATTGAGCTGTACATAGCTGAGATTGTGCGGTTTCACGGTGTGCAAAAGTTTATAGTGTCAGATAGGGATCCGAGGTTTACAACACGATTTTGGGAATGTTTGCATCAAGCTTTGGGTACCCGGTTGAATTTTTGTACCTCGTATCATCCTCAGACGGATAGACAGTCGGAACGTGTGATCCAAGTGCTTGAGGACATGTTGAGATGTTGTGTGATAGATTTTTAGGGTTCTTGGGAGAAGCACTTGTCGTTGGTTGAGTTTGCGTATAATAACAGTTATCAGGAAAGTATTCAAATGGCTCCATACGAGGCTTTGTATGGGAGAAGATGTAGAACCCCTCTTTGTTAGGCAGAAGCTGAGCAAAAGTTAATTTTGATGCCGGCTATGCTAAAGGGAACCACCGAGAAGGTGAAGCTCATCTGTGAGCGTTTGAAGGCAGCATCAGATAGGCAAAAGTCTTACGTAGACCTGAAGCGTAAGGAGATTGAGTTCGCGGTTGGTGAATGTGTGTTTTTGAAAGTATCACCTTGGAAGAAGGTGATGAGATTTGGGCGTAAGGGTAAGCTTAGGCCAAGGTTCATTGGACCTTACGAGGTTTTGGAGCGTATTGGTCCTGTGGCATATCGGTTGAGATTGCCTTCGGAGCTAGAAAAGATACATGATGTTTTCCATGTTTCTATGTTGCGGAGGTACAGATCAGATCCTTCGCATGTGATGCCTGTTGAGGAGATAGAGTTGAATCCGGATTTATCTTATGATGAGGAAACAATAAGGGTTCTAGATGTGAGCAGTAAAGTTCTTCATGGTAAGACGATAGAGCTTGTGAAGGTGTTGTGGCGACACCGAGGAGTTGAGTAGGCCACGTGGGAAAGCATGGCGGACATGCTGAAGTAGTTTTTGCACCTTTTTCCTTCAGGTAAAAATTACGAGGACGAAATTTCCTAAGTGGGGGAGAGTTGTAACGCCCTGGTTTTGGGCTTAGATGTTTTAGACATCGGACTGGACCGATCGAAAACGGTTCGAATCGCGTAAAGTGATTTAAGGAAATCAAGGATCGGGATAGAATAAAAATGTGGTAAAATTGCTAAAATCTTCTAAAAATATGTTTAAGAGGTTGGTCAAATCAATTTTACAAAAAGAGTTTTGGAAATGAGACATTTCAAGTAGTGACCAAATTGTAAAGTTTCAAAACTGTGGAAAATGTGATTTTTAAAGGAGAAGCCAAATTCTTAGAATCTTTAGGGGGCTTTATGTCAATTTAACATTTCCTTAATATGACATGTGTTTAAAATGGTTTTTGCTTAAATAGCTTTAATTGGTTTTTATTTTAATTAATTAATTAGGTAGTTAATGTGAGATTCCATCACATAACTACCATCTTCTCCTCACTTTCAGCCAAACACTATTTTCATTCATTTCTCTCCAGAATTCTTTTCTCCCAAACACTCTTTTATTATTTCCTAATCAATTTTCAAGAAATCCTTTCAAGTTCTTCAAGATTTTGCTAAGGAAAACTTGTCATTCATTGAGGAAAGCAAGGATTGGAGGTAAATCCCGTTCTCAACCTCTAATCAAAGTTCTTTATTGAAATTCCCAAGATCTTTGGCTTCTAATTAATATTTTTGGTTGAGTTTTCATTATAGATCAAAATCTTGTAAAAATATGGTTGAAATCTTGATTTCCGGATTTGTTTTGTTAAGCTCTGTTATGGATTGATTTTAATTGAGTTTTAAGTTGGTTAATATGTTGAAGAGAAGTTTTGATAACATAGATCCTGAAATCCTTGAGATCCTTGAGTTTCTTGTTAGCTTTAAGTGAGTTTTTGAGGTGAAATGGTGGAATCCTGCTTGCTGGGGGTATAAGGATGGGTTAGGTTGTTTATTAGATGTTTCTTTGATGTTTATAGTGGATTGGAAGTGATGTATGTTGGCTGGGTTTGGTTTAGGAAGCAATCGATTGAGTTTTTGGTTGTTTCGGATGGGTAAATTGGTGTAGTTTGGGTGAGCAACGAGTTTGTGAATTGTTGCTGGTGTTGAAATGCATTTTAATGCATTTAGATCTCTGTTTTGATGTTGTGAAAACAAGGGATCTTGATTCGGGAGTAAACGAGCCGTTGTTGGAGGCTCCGGAAGAGTAATTTTCATGTCGGCGAGTAAGGTTTCGCGTATCAGTGAGTGGAAATGGATTTTCCAGCTTTATAACGCTTTGAGCGTGGTCTTGGGAGCTTAGTGTAAGTTTGAAACACTTAGCTAAGCTCAAGTGTAAGTGATTCGAAAGTCTCTCTCGGAAGTGTGCTATGTTTTGATGAAAATGCACTTGAGTTAATTATGGTTTTGATTACCGTTTTAAAGCATGTTAGAAGCATGAGTAATACTGGATTTTAATGCCATTATGTTAAGGATGCACTAGGTAAGTGATCCTTGGTTTATGTGATAAATGCATATGATGTTAAGCATGTTTATGCTTGTGGTAATGGCATTGTATTTATACTTGTAAAACAATGGATTATTGATGTTAAATGATTATATTGGCAAGTGACGAAAGTGGTTTTGGTTACTTAAATCGGATATAGTTAGCCAGCTATAGGATTGGGTGCCCCGTGAATAAAGTCGCCTTGGATGTCGAGGGGTTGTGATTGTGCCGTAATCTCCATCCAAGTACCCTAACGATTGAGGCTAAGATCACAACGGTGAATGATTTAATCCCGTGTGTGAATCTTGTGGTATGTGTCCCTCGTACTCTCGTTAGTGGAACTATACAACTACCGATGAGTGATGTTGAGGGGATGTGATTGTGCTATTAATCTCCATCACAGGTGTTGAGGGGTTGGGATTGTGCCATTGATCTCCACCTTGTTTAGTCCGGTAGTTTGTATGAAGCGTGTGGGACAACGCTTGTAATCCGTGTATCCGATTGTGTCTATTGAGTTGGTTTTGGTATGGTTGGGAAATGATCACTTGTAAGCCAATATAACGATGATAACTAATGGTTAAAGCATGAGATGCTTGTGATTTATGCTAGAATGCATTTGATGCTTGGTAAAACATAAGAAAAGGTTTATTTGCTGTTTTAAAAGGATGCATAAGAGCATGTGTTTTAGAAAGTGCAATGATGTCTTAAAAGGGCATGTTTTATGTAAAGGCATTTGATGATGTTAGTGTTTTGCCTTTTGTGTGAGAAGTATTGATGACTGTTGTTTAGCGATCCTCACTAAGCTTTGTGCTTACTCTCATTGGTTTCATCAATGCAGAAAATTATGCATTCGAGGCAGCAAGTAAGCAAGGGGAATCTAAGCAATTTGGTCTAGCAAAGTATGCGGTTTTTCTTTGGTGTAATAAGAGGCAATGGGTGGGATTTCTACTCTTGGAGGATTGAGGATGTTGATTATTACTTTGTTCATATTTGGTTTGGTATTTTTGAGTTGTATGTGGCCTTTTAAGTTTGATTGATGCATGATTGTGGCTTTTAGCTTTTGTTTAGTTCTAAAGACTAGGAAGCATGCCTATAGAACCAATGCTTTCTTGAATGATGCTATGTTTTAGCTCGTACTTTGCAATGTTGATCATTGATGCCTAAACATGTTGTATGTATGCTGTGGCATGAATTGGAATGTTTTCGAAGGAGTTTATGAGTGAAAAAACCAACAAAATCTGTTGTTGCAGGGCAAGGCATATCGAAACACCCTTACCTGTTTCGGAACAGAGGCCTGAAATGGCCGTAAGGTTTCGGAACGGGTAGGAACGTTCCTGAACGTTTTTGCTACTGGAAAGAGGTGTTTCGATACGGGTTTCGGAACACACCCTAGTATCGAAACAATCAACTTGGTTTCGAAACGACTGTTTCGGTACAGGGTCTTGTGTTCGAAACACCCGACCGTTGGAGTTGAATTTGAATTGTTTCAGGTTTTCGTTTCTTACAATTTGGTCCATGGGTCTTGAGTGCTTAATTAAATGAGTTTGGATGATTCGTTTATGACGAAATTTGACATGCATGCTTAGTATATGGTTAATTTTGAATGGGTAACCTTAAAATATGTTTAGTCCTTATAAATTTGAAAAGTTACATATTAGTCCCTAAAAGACGATCCTATGCAATTGAACCCTTAAATAAACTCCGTTCGTTGTGTCGCTTCTGCTAAAATGTTTTGCTATTCACATAGGTTAATAATGTGCATCTAGAAAAGTTAAAAAGAAAAAAAGGGTCGTCAATCAAGGTTGACTTTCACAAGTTGACTTTGGTTTTCCCCGTGTAATCATCTTAGTTCGGTTCAGACGTCTAGGTCGGGCTAAGAGGGTTACAATGTATACAAGGTTTTGGCGAAATCAACTTCGAAAAATGGTATTTGGAGTTCGAACATTTTGGATTTAGTGACCAAAATATAAATTTTGAAAACTATTTTTAGTGATTGTTCAGACAACTCTTTAGATTCTAAGTACAAATAACTGTAATTAGCAAAACAAGACTTTCGAGTTTGAATTTGACGAAATATGTAGCATATTAGGAATCAGAACGTCGAAAAAGGTCAAGAGGAAGATTGTCTAAAAAAGTCAACTTTGGTCAACGGTCAAAGTCAACTCTGACAAAAAGTCAAAGTAAACGTTGCCTAAACTTGTCAATGGTCAACTTGGTCAAAGGGTCATCTTGGTCAAAGGTCAAAATGGTCAACTAGTCAAAGGTTAAAGTCCGGTTCGGTCAACAGTCAAGTTCTCAAAGTCAAAACCGGTTCAAGTTGGGTCAACCGGTTCGGTCAAATAAACTAGTCGGTCCATTAATCTGGTTCGGTTCATTTGGTTTACAAGCTTTATCCGGTTCAACATATGAGGTCCATTGATTTTGGGCTATTCACTAAAACACACACAATTGGGCCTCATGGTTTGGGTTCAAACCCAACTATACAAAAACCACAAACATCCCAACACCATTCCATATTGTTGTAACTAAAGCTAGGGTTTACTGAATCCTTGCTTGATGGCGGAAGAGATGATGAATGACGACACAGATGGCGGTAAATGCTCTGACAAGGACGACGAGAACGACAGAACCAAGCGACAATGACGGTAGCTGACCAGTAAGGACGACGGCTCAAGGGTTTTCTAGAATCACTTGACAGTTCCATCGCCAGCGACATAAACCGATATCCTCTAAAGTTCTATTTCCGGCCAAAACATAATGGAAAACGTGGTTGAAACACAACCCTCACAATGAAACCAAAAACCCAAACAAACTCTTACCTAACACATGAAAAGGGAGGCAATAGAGGCAGATGACACGGTGGAGATCACGACGGCAACGTGGACAAAGGAAAGGCCGAATGGTTTTGTACCATTTCCTAGAAACGACCGGTGAAGAAAGGTGATGGTTGGGTGGGTTTTGATCGCGAAGGGCAAACAAGCATGCCGGTGGTCTTAGATTGGAACGGGCAACATGAGGGGCTTGGCCAAAGTTCAAACGGAAAATGGAAGGAATGGGTTGTTTTACGAGTAAGATTTAGAAGGGATGATGTAACCCCCTTAGCCCGGCCTAGACGGTTGACCCGGACTACGAAGATTACACGGGGAAAACCAAAGTCAACCCGAAAGTCAACCTTGATTCACGACCTTTTTTTTCTGTTAATCTTGTCAAGATACACATTAACCCTAAGTGAGTACTCACAAATCATATTTGAGAAAGGCACAATGATCGGATAACATATAGGGATTCAATTGCAAGAAATACACTTTTAGGGACCAAATTGTAAATTTTGGAAAATAGAAGGACTTTGAGGATTTTAGTTTTACAAAACCTTAATTAATCATATTACAAACATCTCTGCCAAATTTCAGCTTAAAAAGACATCTCAAGCTCAAGCAATTGAAATTACAACTTTCAGGACTAAAATGTAAAGCATGCAGACTTCAAGGCAATTCAAATCTGTGTCCAATGGTCACCCGTTTCGAAACACCGACAACCGTATAGAAACACCCGTGTCGTACGCCCGTATTGAAACAGTGTTGACCGTTTCGATACGCGGGTATGTTTCGAAACCAGTTCCGAAACAAGTACTTCCAGTAGCCAAAGTGTTTCGAAACACTTCTAGCCGTTCCGAAATGCCCAAGCCATTTCAGGCACCCGTTTCGAAACAGCCAAGGGTGTTTCTATACACCCTGCCCAGAAACTACAGAAACTTCCGATTTTTCACCTTAAGACACCCTCAAACATACTTTAAATCATTCCAAGTCATATCATCAACATGATAAGCATTATAACTATCAAAATCGCATCAAAGACTAGATACAAATCAAGCATTAGGCACACCAACTCCCTAATCACATTCAACACAAGATCTTACCTTAACCCAAGAACATAGCTATATCAACATATGAGAAGAAGACCCAAATATTGCAAAACAATCATCAACAAGTATTAAACCATAAACCGAACTTGATCAAGGTAAACAATCTCATTACACAACAACATAAAAGGTTCCCCCCATTGCCTTTATTATCAATAGCTATAAACCAACATACTTCTCAAGTGCAGCTCCTCTTGAATCCCTTGCTTCTTGCTGTCCCAACTTCAAATATCTGCATTGATGGACAAAAAGGAGCGTAAGCACATAATGCTTAGTAGGGAATGCTCAAAACCAATACACCATCAATGCAACGAATCATAAAACCTTCTTTAAATGTACATACAATTCAATAAACCAAAGCATTATTTGAAAACCTCCTTTGAAACCACATCGCTTTAAATCATGCATTGCTCAACATGAAAACCAACCTTTAACTTTGAAAAGCTAAACAACTCACCCCAAACAACATTCTTGCAAATACTATCATTTAAACCTTTCTATGCATGAACACTTCATGCAAAGTTTAACCCAATTTCCTTGGAAATCACTTCCACTTCACACTATATTTTTCTCATGCTTGATGATCATTTCAAAGCAAAATGCTTTTTGAAAACCATATGTTCCTTCTATCTATCTCATGCACTCAACAAATGCAAAACTCATGATCTACAAAAGCAACATTTTGCATTACATGCCTTTTTAAAACAAACCTTCACAAGACTTCAATGCACTTTTGAGATTCTATACACATATGCACCATTCACAATAGAAGATATACTTTTCCTCATGCTTAACAAGTATCACATGCATTCTTGCATCATTCACATATTTCCCATGCAACCTTGCATCATTTTCAAGCATCTCTCGCTTCATTCCATTCAAATACATTATATTGGCTCTCAAGTGATAGTTCAAAAACCATTTCAACACAAGACACGATCGGATACGCGGATTACAAGCGTTGTCCCACACGCTTCATACACACTACCGGACTACACAAGGTTCACACTCAAGAGCAATCCCTCCATTGATGTGACACCCGTGGTGGAGTATAACGGTACAATCTCAACCCCTCCACACCACTCATCGGTAGTTGTATAATTCCACTAACGAGAGTAAGGACACATAATACAAGATCCACACACGGAATTTACAACCACCGTTGTGATCTTACCTCGATCGTTAGGGTACTTGGATGGAGTTTACGGTACAATCACAACCCTCAACATCCAAGGCGACTTTACTTACGCTGCACCCAATCCTATAGCCGGCTAACTATATCTGATTCAAGTACTTTAAAACCATTTCATCACTTGCCAATATACATCAAATACCATCATCAATTCACTGTTTTAAAGCATTAATCAAAGCCACTTATCATCATGCATCTCCATGCATCATAACCATATTAATAAAATGTCAAACCAAGGATCTCTTACCTTGAGCATACTTCAATACATGACTTTCAAAACCAGCATTAATAATGCTAAAACATTCTTTCAAAACAATAATTAAACATGCATTTCATAACCAATGCATCAAACCATAACCTAGCACATCCGAGGGAGTTTTTCCGGAAACTTACTCTTGAGCTTAGATAAGAAGTTTAGACTTAAACTAAGCCCCAAAACCTCCAAACAATCGTTTCAAAGCTGGAAAACTATCTCCACTCACTGATACACAAAACTATGCTAGCCGACAAGCCTCCCAAGCATCCGAAACTTCCAACGCCACCTCTATTGCTTCCGGATCATTCTCCCCTGTTTTAAACACATAACAACAGAGGATTAATGCATCACCATGCATTAAAATCACCAGCAACACAACCCAACTCGTTGCTCTACCCAAGAACCTCATTTCGGCTACCAAAAACAACCGAAATCACCTCCAAACTCTCTCAAAACAAAGCCCAGCCAAGATCTATCAATTCTAAACATTTCTAAACATCAATTAACATCAAAAAGCAACATAAACATGACCTTATACCTCCAACAACAACAGATCACCAAAACCACCCCAAAAACCACCATTCTAGCAAGCAAAACTTAGGAAAACAAACCTATTCGGGATTTGATTGATAAAACCTCATTTAAAACATCAATTAACATCCAAAATACATTAGAAAACAACCTCAAAACATAGCCTAACCAAGATCCACGAAAATCTCCAAGATCTCTTCCAAAATCTTGAGTTTTAAGCCAAAATCTTGTTTCCAACACTAAAACCATTCATAAAACTTTAATAAAGGATTGAAAACTTAGGAATTTCAGTAAAGAACTGCGTATATAGAGGAGAAGAACAAGCTTACCTCTAAATGATGATTTTTTCCTTGATTTGGGCAAGTTTCCTTGAAAATTCAATGTAGAAATCAAGTTGATTTGGTGAGGAATTAATTAAGAATCAAAGAGGAAGTGAAATCTCATCAAATGAAGTGTAAAATCAAAGTAAATTTGCTGGAGAAAATGTGTTTGGGTGATAGGATTTTGAGAGAAAAAGGAATGAGAGAAAATTAGAGAAAGGTAGTTATGAAAATCAAAAAGTAGTTTTCACCTTTCCTTTATTTAATTAAATCATTAATTAAATCACCCAAATTAAGGAAAAATCTGGAGAAAAACATTTTGGGTAAATTAGCTCCTTAAAGATTCAAAGTTTCAATCCTTTACAAAACAATCACTACTAAACTTTGCAAAAATTGCAATTTGGTCACTACACCGAAATGTAGTATTCCCAAACCTTATTTTGTAAAATTGATTTCACCACTCTCTTATATATATTAAATGAGGATTTTTAGATATTTTTCTATATTTTAAAGCATCCCGAACTAGGTGTTCCCTAAAACCTCCTTTTATATTCGAACTATTTCTCAGTCCGGTCCGGTTCAGACCCTAAACTTCTAAGCCCAAATTTGGGGTGTTACAACTCTCCCCCTCTTAGGAAATTTCGTCCTCAAAATTTCAACCTGCTAAAAGAGCACGATACCAAACTTCCCAAAGTAACACACAATGTAACACAAGCGACTTAACCACCACTAAAACATCCTCAACCCAAAACACCACGAAAATCAACACATCCTCAAATCAAACTTACATTATACCCAAATCCAACACCACCACTTACGGTGCAAGACTTCCAGAACACTCGGTTATTAATCTCAGCTTAACCTTTCACACTTTCGAACTGTGCACAACCCCAACAACCCGAAGAACCTTCAACCCTTTACAATATACTCTGCCTTATCTCATATCTCCCTCAACAAAACTCGCACATACAGTGACACCAACCCATCCTTTTTTTCATCCCCCATGTGACCCACAACCTTCACTGCTTCTAAAACCCCTTGCAAAACCGCTCAACTCCTTTCAAAGATTACCACAACAAGCAAAAATTTCTTAAGAAACAACTGCTTACTTAAACTTCTCAATGTATTGACAACATTCCTTCACATCCGCCATTATCACCACCATAACAACTCACCAAAACTACTCACACAACATTCAAAACCCATGCTACAAGACTCCAACCTTAACTCCACCAACTGTTCCACTTACCCCCAACTGACTTAAGAAAGATTTACTTATACACAACTAAGAAACCACTTCTCACAAGAACCCGGCCAACCAACAATGGCCCTTGATCTTACATCTCCTTTCCACTTCAATCTTTGACCATAACACTAACCTTACCTGGATACCACCCACTCCATACAAACATATTAAGATTACGAAACCTCTACTCCTCCCAAGCCAAACCTTATCTACAGCTCTCAACACAACCTGCTCCCAACTCCTCGAAGGTTGCTACGAACCATCACCTACATAAACAACCCTCCTATTGCAAACATCAACGCCAAGATGCCTCAACACTCCGGAAACACATCCACTAGCCTACAACTTCATTTAACACAAAGAAACTACCACACCTATTAGCTATTCACAACCACCTCGATCAATTCTTACTTCAACCGGTAACCTCCTTACCACCACACCGCTAAACTCTCTAAGCACCAAAACACCTTCCTTCTGCCAACACGCTAGATCACACCTACCACTACCGACAACATGTTTACTATCTTCTACTACTTCTAGTATTCACCTAGCACCAAAACAACACTTATAACCCACCATCCAACCTAATCCTACCACAACACTAACGGACCCAACTAGCTATTAGCAAGTGTGAACGTTCGTATGCATGGTCACCAATATGCCCTATCAATGCCTGTGTACATGTATGCAAAACCTCTAATGTCATGTCGCATGTATGCATGTACCAACATATATATATAATATAACAAATGGTTTTAACTGTGCATGTATGTCAGTCCACACTTACCAACAACATCCTCATGATCCACCTAAGAACAACCTCTTATCTCACTTCTAACTTCTCCAGCTCCACCATTCTAACAATTTGCTAGCTACAAAATACTCTACTAATACCCTCTCCACACTAAAATTGTCTTCCCAAAACAACACCGGCTACTACCCAACCTTGCTAGCCATAAAACTTACCCACTACACAAGGAAATCCAACCCAAAACCAAACAAAGATAACTAGGGCAAAGATTACTTAACATAGTTACTTGTAATCACCTCATTGCCCCGGAGCTTCAACAGACAAACTCTATTCCCCGCAGAACCATTATTCTTTGGTCGCAGCACCAACCGACACCTTAAATTCATTACCGTCTCCCTGCTGTAAAGAACCCTGACTACCCTGAGCTAACTCCAAACAATTTCGTCTCAAACGTCCAATAGACCCACAATTCCAACAAGATCCATCCTCTAAACACCTCACACATTTCTGCCTTTCTTGCCACCTCCGAACTCTATCTCGGCCGCGCTCACGACCCTTCTGAGACCCTTTTGCACCCACTGAAGCTGATCTCACCACTTGAGGACAATTCCGCTTCACATGCTCCATAGAACCACAATTCCAACAAACTCCAACACCCCAACAAACTCCAACATGACGCCTTCTACAATGGTTACACATCGGCAACCGAACCACCACTCCTTGATCAAGAAGCACTTGACCCACATCAGCACTACCACCTAAATTTCGATTCAAGCCAACCCTTCTGTCACGTAGCCTCTTACACTGACCACTCTCGAGGTCAGTACCCACAGCTCTATTGCTTATACTTTTCTCACCATCAAAATCTGAAGCCACACCCCCACGTTGCCTAACCCATGGAAACTTCTCCCCAAGGTATCTTCTATTAAAGGCAGATACAAAGAACTCCCAATCTATATCATGGATATTCGTTGCCACCGCCACAGCTGTCCACCAAGCACAAGCATCCTCCAACATTAAAGAGACAACACTTCCCAACTTACAGGCGTTGTCACACCCTTCCTGATCCAAAATCAGAATTATACTGGCTAACCAAGCCTCGAACGCCTCAGGTGTCGAACCATGATACTCCACAGCTCCCAAATCACATAAAAGTTGTTTTGACAAACTCGCATGTCCCACAGTCGGCAGGTCTGCAGGCCTCACTTTCACCACGGCCTGAGATGTTCCCGACACCTCTTGAACCACAGGTGATGAATCATTCATCACAGAACCAACTTTCTCCTCCCGCCCTACTACCTCAACTCCAGGCACTATCGACCGAAGCGGTACACTCCCACCAAAAAGTGAATTCCACCCCTTAACAACCTGCTCTGAGGCAGCAACCATCGTACCCAACAACCATTCTCTCACCAATCCCATTGTGCTATTATTAACAAAGCAATGATAACAAAACAAACAAAACGATCAGGCCAGCTTCAAGCAAGGATTCAAGACTCCAACTCCAACATAACACAATAGCTATAATAATAAGGCAATGGGTATCCCGAATTCTTCCCTTTTATACGACATAACAATCAGTAAAAGCATTGATATCACAAACATCAGGCATATCAATCAGCAAACTTCAATCATGCTCTCATCAAACAACATTCACCCTCAACAGCATAACATAAACATATCATACCATCACATTTTCGTTATTCAGAAAATCAACTCACAACACCAACATATCACCAACACATATTCACATTAGCTTACAGAAGCATTGTAACCACAAAGCACGATAAAAACATTAACAATTCACTTAGAAACGTATTTTTCAACCAACTTTCAACCACACATCAGAATAAACATCTAACACTTACTATAACAACTTACCACAAACTTACCATTGCCCCAAATATTCGCAACTTAGCTCTGATACCAACAAATGTAACCCCCTTAGCCTGGCCTAGACGGTTGACCCAAACTACAAAGATTACACGGGGAAAACCAAAGTCAACCCGAAAGTCAACCTTGATTCACGACCCGTTTTTTCTTTTTAATCTTGTCAAGATACACATTAACCCTAAGTGAGTACTCACAAATCATATTTGAGAAAGGCACAACGATCGGATAACATATAGGGATTCAATTGCAAGAAATACACTTTTAGGGACCAAATTGTAAATTTTGGAAAATAAAAGGACTTTGAGGATTTTAGTTTTACCAAACCTTAATTAATCATATTACAAACCTCTCTGCCAAATTTCAGCTTAAAAAGACATCTCAAGCTCAAGCAATTGAAATTACAACTTTCAGGACTAAAATGTAAAACATGCAGACTTCAAGGCAATTCAAATCTGTGTCCAACAGTCACCCGTTTCGAAACACTGACAACCGTATAGAAACACTCGTGTCGTACGCCCGTATCGAAACGGTGTTGACCATTTCGATACGCGGGTATGTTCCGAAACCAGTTCCGAAACAGGCATTTCTAGTAGCCAAAGTGTTTCGAAACACTTCTAGCCGTTCCGAAACGCCCAAGCCATTTCAGGCACCCATTTCGAAACAGCCAAGGGTGTTTCGATACACCCTGCCCAGAAACTGCAGAAACTTCTGGTTTTTCACCTTAAGACACCCTCAAACATACTTTAAATCATTCCAAGTCATATCATCAATATGATAAGCATTATAACTATCAAAATCGCATCAAAGACTAGATACAAATCAAGCATTAGGTACACCAACTCCCTAATCACATTCGACACAAGATCTTACCTTAACCCAAGAACATAGCTATATCAACTTATGAGAAGAAGACCCAAATATTGCAAAACAATCATCAACAAGTATTAAACTATAAACTAAACTTGGTCAAGGTAAACAATCTCATTACACAACAACATAAAAGGTTCCCCCTATTGCCTTTATTATCAATAGCTATAAACCAACATACTTCTCAAGTGGAGCTCCTCTTGAATCCCTTACTTCTTGCTGTCCCAACTTCAAATATCTTCATTGAAGGACAAAAAGGAGCGTAAGCACATAATGCTTAGTGAGGAATGCTCAAAACCAATACACCATCAATGCAGCAAATCATAAAACCTTCTTTAAATGTACATACAATTCAATAAACCAAAGCATTGTTTGAAAACCTCCTTTGAAACCACATTGCTTTAAATCATGCATTGCTCAACATGAAAACCAACGTTTAACTTCGAAAAGCTAAACAACTCACCCCAAACAACATTCTTGCAAATACTATCATTTAAACCTTTATATGCATGGACACTTCATGCAAAGTTTAACCCAATTTCCTTGGAAATCACTTCCACTTCACACTATACTTTTCTTATGCTTGATGATCATTTCAAAGCAAAATGCTTTTTGAAAACCATATGTTCCTTATATCTATCTCATGCACTCAACAAATGCAAAACTCATGATCTACAAAAGCAACATTTTGCATTACGTGCCTTTTTAAAACAAGCCTTCACAAGACTTCAATGAACTTTTGAGATTCTATGCACATATGCACCATTCACAATAGAAGATATACTTTTGCTCATGCTTAACAAGTATCACATGCATTCTTGCATCATTCACATATTTCCCATGCAACCTTGCATCGTTTTCAAGCATCTCTCGCTTCATTCCATTCAAATACATTATATTGGCTCTCAAGTGATAGTTCACAAACAATTTCAACACAAGACACGATCGGATACGAGGATTACAAGCGTTGTCCCACACGCTTCATACACACTACCGGACTACACAAGGTTCACACTCAAGAGCAATCCCTCCATTGATGTGACACTCGTGGTGGAGTATAACGATACAATCTCAACCCCTCCACACCACTCATCGGTAGTTGTATAATTCCACTAACGAGAGTAAGGGACACATAATACAAGATCCACACACGGAATTTACAACCATCGTTGTGATCTTACCTCGATCGTTAGGGTACTTGGATGGAGTTTATGGTACAATCACAACTACTCAACATCCAAGGCGACTTTACTTACGGTGCACCCAATCCTATAGCCGGCTAACTATATCCGATTCAAGTACTTTAAAACCATTTCATCACTTGCCAATATACATCAAATACCATCATCAATTCATTGTTTTAAAGCATTAATCAAAGCCACTTATCATCATGCATCTCCATGCATCGTAACCATATTAATAACATGTCAAACCAATGATCTCTTACCTTGAGCATCCTTCAACACATGACTTTGAAAACCAACATTAATCATGCTAAAACATGCTTTCAAAATAGTAATTAAAAATGCAGTTCATAACCAGTGCATCAAACCATAACATAGCACATTCGAGGGAGTTTTTCCAGAAACTTACTCTTGAGCTTAGCTAAGTTGTTTAGACTTAAACTAAGCTCCCAAAACCTCCAAACAATCGTTTCAAAGCTGGAAAACTATCTCCACTCACCGATACACAAAACTATGCTAGCCGACAAGCCTCCCAAGCATCCGAAACTCCCAACGCCACCTCTATCGCTTCTGGATCATTCTCCCCTGTTTTAAACACATAACAACAGAGGATTAATGCATCACCATACATTAAAATCACCAGCAACACAACCCAACTCCCTGCTCTACCCAAGAACCTCATTTCGGCTACCAAAAATAACCGAAATCACCTCCAAACTCTCCCAAAACAAAGCCCAGCCAAGATCTATCAATTCTAAACATTTCTAAACATCAATTAACATCAAAAAGCAACATAAACATGACCATATACCTCCAGCAACAACAGATCACCAAAACCACCCCAAAAACCACCATTCTAGCAAGCAAAACTTAGGAAAACAAACCTATTCGGGATTTGATTGATAAAACCTCATTTGTAACATCAATTAACATCCAAAATACATTAGAAACAACCTCAAAACAGAGCCTAACCAAGATCCACGAAAATCTCCAAGATCTCTTCCAAAATCTTGAGTTTTAAGCCAGAATCTTGTTTCCAACACTAAAACCATTCATAAAACTTTAATAAAGGATTGACAACTTGGGAATTTCAGTAAAGAACTGAGTATTTAGAGGAGAGGAACAAGCTTACCTCTAAATGATGATTTCTCCTTGATTTGGGCAAGTTTCCTTGAAAATTCAATATAGAAATCAAGTGGATTTGATTAGGAATTAATTAAGAATCAAGGAGGAATTGAAATCTCATCAAATGAAGTGTAAAATCAAAGTAAATTTGCTGGAGAAAATGTGTTTGGATGATAGGATTTTGAGAGAAAAAGGAATGAGAGAAAATTAGAGAAATGTAGTTATGAAAATAAAAAAGTAGTTTTCACCTTTCTTTTATTTAATTAAATCATTAATTAAATCACCCAAATTAGGGAAAAATCTGGAGAAAAACATTTTGGGTAAATTAGCTCCTTAAAGATTCAAAGTTTCAATCCTTTACAAAACAGTCACTAGTAAACTTTGCAAAAATCGCAATTTGGTCACTACACCGAAATGTAGTATTCCCAAACCTTATTTTGTAAAATTGAATTCACCACTCTCTTATATATATTAAATGAGGATTTTTAGATATTTTTCTATATTTTTAAAGCATCCTGAACTAGGCGTTCCCTAAAACCTCCTTTTATATTCGAACTGTTTCTCAGTTCGGTCCGGTTCAGACCCTAAACTTCTAAGCCCAAATTTGGGGTGTTACAGAGGCTGAGAATGTAATATGAAAGACCTAATCAGAAAAGTATGGTTAAATACTTTGACTAAACGGGAAAATTACAAGAGAAGGGCCCATACTTTTACCCGAATTACAAACAGATCCCAAACATTTTTATGTTACTCGATTAGGTCACAGATTTCAATATTAAACACCATTAAGCTTGAAATTCAAATTAGGATTTTAAACGTAAAATTCCCAAATGTTAAGGTTTTTGAATTAGGGATTTTCCAAATTGGGGAAATTTTAGGGTGTTACAACTCTCCCTCCCTTAAAGAAATTTATCCTCAAAATTTTTAGCCTTGACCATTAATACCCAAAACTAACTAAGACAAGCTTATACTTTCGCATTCAGAATTCACAATCTATCATAACCAAAAATAAGAATTGAACACATAAAAAATGTACCTTCTATATCCTCATATGCATCCTCATAACCATCATGAACTCTGGTGACATCTACTAAACCTGGTCGTCTAATCTTGGAACTAGTTGATCTACCTCTCTGAGCATGTCTACCTCTACTAGTAGTATCAGAAGCAGCTCACCTAAGCTGCCCTCCACCGGTAGGTGAACTTGGACAATTCCTTAGGTAATGATCTCGAGAACCACATCTAAAACACGCTCTGTTCATCAATCTGCTCTCTCCATTATGTTTTTTATTGCAATAAGAACATACAGAAATAGGGTGACAAACTTTTGAACTACCCCACTGCCAGACGGAACTGTCTATGCTGCAGGTCTCACATTCCGATAACTATGAGGAATAGACTCATCTTTAGGCCTCTTTCTAGACGAGTTGACAAAACTTGCTTGAGAAAATGTGTCTGGTTGCTTCATGACTTTCTCAAAATTATGAAGTCCCTCATCTTCTATAAGTACAATTATCCTCTCAGTAGTCTTAGCTCGACCAACCAGGTTGTTGAACCTTTTATCATAATGCGTAGCAACACCTCTCTGAATCGGTAAACGAAGTCCCATAAAAAAACTAGTCACACTTATCATTCTTAGTTGCTATCAACCCTGGAACATATTTGGCCAACCTCCAAAACTCTATCTTATAGTCATTAACAGATATGTCATTTTGCTTTAGATTCATAAAATTATCATGGCACTTCGCTAGAACCTCCGCTCCCACGTATCGATCCTGAAAAGCCTGTCGAAAAAACTCCCATGTTACCTGACTAGATGGAACAATATCTACCACAGACTCCCACCAATTTTGAGCTTCTCCCTCAAGCAATGATACATCGGCTCTCAATTTCTGATTGGCGGGATAATCCATCTCAACAAACAATTGTTGCAACTTCTTTAGCCAATACTTTGCATTAGTTGGATGCGTACCAGTTTTACCCTCAAACAATTTCATCCCAACAACTATGAACTTTGTAGAAATGGGTTTTCTCGGACCCTCTGATTGATGAAGGTAACGTAACAACTCACAATTTACCGTGGCACTGTCCAACTAAACTATCTCAATGTCATCAATATCAAGTGAATCACCACTTTCGATATGATATCTTCCCAACGACTCGTTCTCATTAACTGGTATCTCATTTTGATTTTCTGTCTGATCCACCCGAGGTATATGATCACTACCAGAAGCGATGGTACGGCTTCGACCACGGCCTTGACCAATCACGAAACTAGAACTCTTACGCACTGACATGATAGACTATCTACAAAAGATAATAACCTAGAGTCAGATTCGATACTGGAGTCTCAGATTTAAAACAATTGAAAACAGTCAAGTCAAAATCACATAATATTAGGTTTTTCAAAAAAAACCCATTTATCCCCAAATATTTTAAATGCATGCATAAATTGAAAACAACTTTTGTGAGCCACACAGTTCAAGGGTTGAACTTAGCTCTGATACTACTAAATGTAACCCCCTAAACCCGACCTAGAAGAAATGGGCCGAATCTAGGAAGTCGCATATGAAAACTTGTCCATCATGTAATAGATCTTAGGTTTAATTATTTTATAAAACAAAAATAATTATTAAACAATAATTATTATCATAAAACCTCACATCATTTACAAAACTCAAACGTTAAAACATATTACAATTATTTAATAAAAACATCTGAGTTAAAATCCAAAAATGCATGCGGAATCATAAACCCAAATATAATGACCAAAAGTATGATTACATAAATGTCCCAAAACATAAAATAATAATCTGAAAGTCCAAAAAATAGTTCATACTGTTGATAAAATATCCGA
This sequence comes from Hibiscus tridactylites, assembly GCA_958450335.1. Taxonomy (NCBI): domain Eukaryota; kingdom Viridiplantae; phylum Streptophyta; class Magnoliopsida; order Malvales; family Malvaceae; genus Hibiscus; species Hibiscus tridactylites. The sequence goes on along the minus strand of OY288267.1, from coordinate 55,313,790 downwards.
GTAAAATGCGAGATGCTCCAAGTACCGAGTCGCCTAAAAAGTCTGGGTATCGAAAAGAGAAACTATGAGGGTTTAAGATAAAGAGCTTAGTGTGTCTCTAAAGTGCAAACAAACACAAACAAAAACAACATTTTATTTTCTGGTAAAGTCTTTTGAAAATACATTCAATCCGATAAATCTGAATCATATTGATATGATGTCTGATGTATGACTCAATACCCAACTATCCAATATCATACAATGTGGAGGTTATCATCGCCAAAGTGGAGGTTTCCCTCACATTTTCCGAACACATTTTTGTTGAGTGTGTAAAAGTTCTATTATTTACATCCTATTTAACCCATATTTCTGCTGCATTCAAGCATTAATTATTGCATTTAGGTCAGTTTACAGCAAAACATCACAATTATATTAAAAGGCACAATTTCTACTAAAAATGGTTGTTTTTGCAGGTTGCTGCTGTAGCAGACGGAAAGGGCAGGCGCTGGGCAGTGAAGCAGAAGAGCTGGGACTGGACGAGCAGTCAAAGAGGACGATGCTGCCAAGGTTGCCGCTGTGACAGCAGAGGACGACAGCAGTTTTGAGGAGAAGAAACAAAGTGGACCTCGACAGATAGAGAAAATTCAGCCCGTCTGTCGTGTGAAACCACCATATTTTTCCAAGCCCCAGATCGAAAGGAATGTCAAGCCCAAAGTCCAAGGAGAGAAAATCCCAAGCAAGAAAGATGACGGCTGGAAAGTAGATTCCTTGAAGATTTAGTCTTTATTAGAATTGTACTTTCAATTAAAGTTGTATTCTTGCTATTTTAGATAACTTGGACCCAAAGCCTATATAAGGGCATATATTTCGACCTAGGAAAGATATAACTGATTCCCTATCTTTCTTCCCAAAACCCTAGTCGTTTTCCTTCCCTCAACATGTTCTAAATTCCCCTCAGGGCCACGGGTTGATTTGTAAACTAGTTGCAAGGGTTGTCTTTGTTTTAGGAATTTTCAGTTCAATAAAATAAACTTCAAGTTCTCTTATTTTGGTTATTAATATCTTGCAAGAGCATCGGGAGAGCATTGTGAGGTTATCTATTTACTTAGCATCGGGAGAGTTAAGTATACGAAAGAAATAAGAGCAAGTTCTCTAGTTTATAGTTGAACTATCTCGGACCTAGGGATAGGACGAGGTTAAGTGGCTAAAGAAGAATTCATACACATCGGTGTTCATCCTTCGATTCACGCCGGGAGGTATCATCAAAGACGTGATCATCGACAGACTTGGACCTAGGGATAGGCCAGGGCACATCTGGGATTCTTGCCAAACTTGAAGTACTGAGTTGAGTGTTCGCTGCCGCGACAAGCAACGGACTGCTGCCGCGACAAGTGCTGCCGCGACAGGGACGACAAAAGAACTGGAGTTCCGAAACTTAGCAATACCTGCACTACTGAGCAATTCAATACCAGCCCATTCTCTCTATCTTGATTTTTCTACTCTTTTATTTACGTTTACTTTATTATTCTCGTGACAACTTCTCAAATACTTTCTTTAATTTTGTGCAGTGAATTAAGGTGAAGATATTAGCCCAATCCCTGTGGAGACGATATCCGATACTTCATATCACTTTACTATTTGCGTCGTGTATACTTGCACTACCATTGCGATAGACTCTTTTACACGCAACAATTTTCGATCCCATGACTCATGATAAGATTTGAAAATCATAAATCTGAATTCTTACGAGTGTTTCATTTCCGAAAATTTGATGCTTGATTTTAAAACATAGTTCATTATGCCATGCATGATGTTTCAAATAATCTCATATCACAATTTAGATAATTAAATCAAGCAAGAATAAAACAATATTTATTTATAGTACAAGAAGAAACACACCTTAAGTAACAGTAGCTCTAATGCCGAGAAGGGCGAGTCTCACGCTAAAATCTAGTTGAATCAGAACCTACAAGGTATGAATTCTATATTAATACTATCACTAAGCCACCAACTAAACACAATAAATCTGAAAGCGTACTCACGTAAAGATATCAAAGAACGTGCCCGGTCGCTTATAATAATTGGAGGTAACTCTATAGCCTCGAAGACGTAATGACCTGAACACATGAATATTCTGAATCAAATTCGAAATTTACAACTCTTCAGATTCTAAGTACAAAATAACTGTAATCAGCAAAACAAGATCCGCGGGTTCGAATTTGATGAAACGAGTAGTAGATTAGGAATTAGAACATCGAAAAAGTCAACTTTGGTCAATGATCAAACTTGGTCAAAGTCAAAGTTAACTCTAACAAAAAGTCAAAGTAAACGTTGCCTAAACTATTCAATGGTCAACTTGGTCAAAAGGGTCAACTCGGTCAAAGGTCAAAATGGTCAACTAGTCATATTGGTCAAAGGTCAAAGTGCGGTTCGGTCAACGATCAAGTTCTTAAAGTCAAAACCGGTTCAGGTTGGGTCAACTAGTTTGGTCAAATAAACTAGTCGGCCCATTAATCTGGTTCGGTTCATTTGGTTCACAGGCTTGGTCAGGTTCAACATATTAGGTCCTTTGATTTTGGGCTATTCACTGGAACACACACAACTGGGCCTCATGGTTGGTGTTCGAACTGTAACGCCTCGATTTTGGGCCTATGAGTTAGTCGGTTTAGGTTGACGGCTTGGGAGAACTAGTTTCGGGATTTAATTATCTTAAAGTGTTCTTGAGGCTGGTAAAGTATAGGAAAATGTTTAAAAATCATTATATATATATGATTTTGGTGGGATCAATTTTGGAAAATGATTTTGAAGGTTTGACGTTTTGGAAATTGGTGACCAAAATGTAAAGCTCAAAATGTAAAGATCAATTTTTGAATCTTTAAGGAGATATTGATCCAAATACTAATTCAAACTTTTCCCTTTAATTGGTCAATTTTAAAGTGGTTTTAGTTAATAAAACAAGATGGAGGGAATTAAATTGGCATTTGTCTCTTAAAATCTATTTTACGAAACTACCTTTTCTCCCAATCATTTTCTCTCAAATTATCTCCAGCCAAACATCAGTTTCTTCTTCAAAGATTTGAGGTAAACACTTGATTTGATTTATCTTTTAACACTAAATGATTTCCTAGAGTTTTCCTATCAAAATCTTATGGTTTTATCATTGTTTTCTCATGTAAATCTTTACAATTGAAGGGATTAAAAGTCATCATTAGAGGTAAGGTTTCATTCTCCTTCTCTAATGAAAGGTTCGTTATTGAAATTCCCAAGTTCTTGATCTTTTTCTAGTGTTTTCTATTGGGTTTTGATGTTATAATTATGGAAGATTGGTTTAAATGAGATTTAATTGATTAAATCAAGAAATCTTTGTTTGGCATTTGTTTTGATGGGTTTATAATGAGATTATGTCATGATTATGATGCATTGAAATGTTGATTAAGTGATTTTAACTTAGGAAATCGGAAACTAGGTGAGTTGGTTGGTTTCAGGGTTGGATTTATTGAGTTTCTGCCTTTTTGGTTTGATTTTGTGGTTGATTGGTTGCTGGTGGTTCTTTAGTGTTGAGAAGGTGTTTTTAGATGTAAATTGATGTTGTTTTGATGTTGATCTCGTTGGGTAGTGGCTGGAGATTTGTTAGAAAGGTTTCGCCGGTGTTTTCTGTAGTTCTCTAGTGGAGAAAGCTTGGTGGTTGATTGAGGATGATGTAGTTTCATGTTGCTTGGGATTTTGATGCAAAGTTGTGCATTAATCCTCTATTTTCCTTTGGTTAGAAGCAAGGGATGTTGTTTCGTTAGCTTCGGAAGGAGTTGTGATTGATCCAGAAGCTTGATTTCGCCTTGGCATAGCAAGCGAGGTGTTATCGGTGAGTGGAACTGGTTTTAAAGATTTTCAAAGGTTTGAAAGCAAGGTTTTGGGTTTAGATTAAGCTTGAAACACTAATCTAAGCTCGGAAGTAAGTATGAAATATTTCACTCTCGGTTTTCAGTCCCCATAGTTTTATTAAATTCATGTTTATGTTTTGAAGATATACTTGTTTTACCTACTGTTATATGCATGTTTTGGAAGTGTGATATGATGCATATGTTTATGTTTTGTTAATACAAATGTTTAGAAAGTGGTATGCAACATGTTTGAGAAAATGCCTAAATACATGGTTTAATGTATTTGAGATACTTTGATAGAAATTGGTTTGAATGATGCATATGAAAAAACAATGAGGTAACATGGTTTAAAAGTGTATGTTGGCAAAGTGGTGAGACTTGATACTATCGTATATAATTGGTCGACCAATAGGATGAGAGTGCACTATAAAATATTAGCGAAATTCGTACGTACGTAAGCCTAAAACATGATGGGAACAACCACATCTTGCGAGCATTAAGGTGGGAACAACCACAACTTATTAACACTTTGGTGGGAACAACCACACCAAGTGTTCTACCCTTTCTTATGGTGGGAACAATCACGCCATAAGGTGTATATGCATATCCGAGTTATTTTATGGTGGGAACAGCCAGACCATGTGCTTTGGGATGGAGTGTAGCCATCCGGGTCACTTGAATGCCAATATATGAGATTTACACGCATCATGGCTTATAAATGTTTTGTATAATGTGTTTTATACGTGAGCTTATATTTTTAGAAATACTTTATAAGAGACAAGCAAAAAAGCTTCGGCTTGGGATGTTGCATCATGGTTAATGCATGAGACTCATGATACATGTGGTTTAAAGATTGATGATTTGCTTTGAAAGTGGATTAAAGCATGAGATAAATTATCATGATGTGATAGAGACTTTTAATTGAGAAATGGTTTTAAAACACATTGTTGGTTGGTTTTTATTTGAGCGTCTCTCACTAAGCAAATGTGCTTACGCTCTCTTTTTACAACAATGTAGAAAAGTATATTAAACGGGAAGCAAGGAAGTAAGTGAAGAATTCCAAGCGTCGCTCATAGCTCAAGTATGGTTTTTAAACAATCAATAGTAATAAGTTGGCAATGGGAGGTTACCTTGATAATTTGGGAGTGTATGTAGTGAACTCCCTGGTTTGGCACAAGTTTGTAGTGCCTTAATAGACTTGAAATTGGCCTTTAATTGTTGGTATTTGGTTTGGTTTGCATTTTGGTACTTAAATAGCTATTATGCTTAGATTGCTAAATATTTTGTGTTGATGTTGAAAGCATGCCTTGGTGTTATATGCCTTTAGAATCATGACCTAAGTGATTACTTATGCTTTGTTAACATGTTGGATTGATATTTAATGTGTTTGGACATGTAAAACCAGCAAAATATGACACTACAGGCCCAGGCGTACCGATACGCGGGCTACCGTATCGGTACAGTATAGCCAAAATAGGCATACCGTATCGATACAGGGTAGACCATATCGATACAGCTAAAGGGAAAAATGAGGAACCGTATCGGTACACGAGACCGTATCGATACCCTTTTGTGCTACTGGAAATTTGAGAAATTGACAAGATAATGGCATATCGATACGGGCTGAAGTGTATCGATACGCTTGGCTGTTAAGTTGGTTAATTAAGGCTTTTTGATGTTCTGTTTTCTTCCATTATGGTCACTAAATATTTGGATGTTCAATTATATGAGTTTGGATGAATGAAAGGAGTTGAAAATTAACACGTGGACATGAAACTTGACTAATTGAATATTAGTAACTTTAATTTCGTAACAAGTCCCTAAATTTGGTAAGCTTTACAAAGTGTTCCCTAAAGCATGATTAGTCGTAAATGAAGGGTCAATTGACTTTTTCTGAGTTTTAACTTTACCTACTGTGAGTATGATCACATTAAGATTCGTAAGAGCATCTATACAAGATAAAATAAAAAATAGGGTCCTTTATTGAGGCAAATCTTCACCGAATTACTTCAATATTCCATGTGTAACCCGCTCGAGTCAGTAAAAGGGTTAGACCGAGTTTAGAGGGTTACATTTGTTGGTATCAAAGCCAGGTTTACGAAAAATTGGGAGGTAAGTTTGTGGTAATATCAATGTTTAAATGAATTCTTGATGTTTGTTATGCACGATGATTGCTTATGATATGTTTTAAATCGTTGATACATTGTGTGCAATGTACGATGTTTGATAACTTGTTGTATGAGTTGTTATGTGATGATTTTGGGTAGAGTTTGGGGTACTCAAATTCCATTATTACTATTGATGTAAAGAGTTTTGATTTTAAAAAGTGAGCGTCTTGGATTCTTGCTTCTGGCTGGCCTAACTATTTTTTTGTTGCATTTATATGCTAGAGGTTTATATTGTTTTCATAATGGGATCGAGACGAGAGCTTAGAAATAGTGCACTCGATGTTGTGGAGAATGAAGGTAATGAGGAATTGCTACCACATTCCTCTCCTCCTCTTAGTGGTGGATTCGAAGCTGGAGCCGGTGCGAGAGGTGTTGGACCTCAGGCAGCGCAGGGTTAGGTTGTCGGTGATATGAAACCATTGATTCAGGCCATAGCTGGAGCTTTTCAGGCTGCGGTAGCGGGTATGCATGTGGTTGCGCCACAACCCGCGATCAATGCTAGTTTACCTTTGGAACGTCTACACAGTCTGGGTGGCACCGAGTTTAGAGGTTTGTCTCTGGAAGGTTATAAGGCATGGTTTGAGAGCACTTAGAGGATTCTTGGTCAGATGGAGTGCATAGATGTGCGTAAGCTGGGTTGTGCGATATCTTTACTTTAAAGAGATGCTTATTCGTGGTTGACTACCACTATTGCGGGGATGGAACCTGCAGAGGTAACATGTGAGTTCTTCGGGAATGCTTTCCAAAAGAAATATTTGGGTGTTCGTTATCAAGACAATAAGAAGTGAGAGTTTATGGCTTTGATGCAAGGGAACATGTCGTTTTTGGAGTATGAATTACATTTTGTTCAATTGAGCCAGTATGCCCCTGAATTGGTTCCTAACGAACATAAGAGACGTGATCGCTTCCGGTATGGCTTGGTGAAGGATGTAAAGGCTTATATATTAGCTAAGGAGTATACAGATTTCGACGTCTTGGTCGCTCGTGCTAAGGACATTGAGAAGAGTTTGGGTGTAACCCCCTCGACCTGGCATAGGCGAGAGACCGAACCGAACGGGTCACATGGGGAATATTGAAGTAAACCGAGAAGGTTTACCTCAATAAACAACCCTATATATTTTTTCTTTTATCTTGTCTAGATGCTCGTTACAACCCTAAGTGTTTAACATTGCAACAGAATGCATATAACATCAATCGAACATTAATTGCATTCAAATCAGCTTTTAGGGACCAAAATGTAAACTTATCAAATTCCAAGAGTTTTCCCCAATTTAGGATTATCAACCTTTAATTAGTCTCATTACATGCATCTCTGACTAAACTCAGCTCAAAATAATCATTCAAACACAATTAATTGCATCCACAACATTCATAGACTAAAACGTAAGAAAAATAAAACATTTAAACAAGCTTTCAACTACCTTATCGACCATCGTACTGATACCCTTGAGGAGGGTATCGATATGCCCTCTACGGATGCAACAATCAAAATTCAAAATACAAAGGCCGTATCGATACCCTTCGAGCCCGTATCGGTACGACCAAAACTAGTAGCCAAAAACTACTATCGATACGCCCCCGAGGTTTGGTACCCCTTCCCATTTAGCAAGCCTGTACCGATACCCTAAGAAGGGTATCGATACCCTGCAGTCTGCAATTACACTAGATGCTGGTTTTACCTCTTTAAACTCATTCATAAGCATTGCAACATACTTTCAAACAAATTCAATGAAAACTAAACAACATTTCCTAAGCATACATAGCAGTCTCAATCAGGGAAACATGACAATTATCATCGAGGTAATCTAGAGGCATGCTTCTTATGAAAATCAAAGCATCCAAAAGTCAAATCTCAAATCAAGGCTTAAACCATCATATAGAGGCCATTTCAAAGTTCAAAACCAGTAGCCTAACATGCACATAAAGGGAGTTCAAAAACCTCTCCCAAATAGACTATGGAACTCCCATTGCCCTTATTACTCTAGTCTTTAAAACGAAATATACATTCAAAAAGTGAAGTCTCCTTAGACTCCCTTGCAAGTTTCTGCCTCCAAACACTTAGTTATCTACATTGATGGACAAGAGAGAGCGTAAGCATACAAGCTTAGTGAGGAATACTCAAAACCAAAAATACCATCAATTTTTAAAAATCATTTTTACATGCTTTGTAAACCATCATGCCTTTATTGAAATCCATGCAATTCATTAACAAAATCATCATGTTATTCATCATGCAAAAAGTATCACATACTTCAACAACAAAACCATTTACTTGTGCTCATCTTAAACCTTTTCATGTATAGCTACCATATGCAAAGTTTCAAGATTAAAATATGCTTTTCCATACTATGTGATAACTGCATAAATATCCTTGTTTTCATACCTTTTTACTATAGCATTTGCCTGTTCTTGAGTTCATTCCATAGCATTTAGACTACATTTAGGTTGCATTTTCTTCTTCTGGGTGCATCTTTATCTTTGCTGGTTATTTGGTCCATATTGAGGGGTACTGCTCGGAAGGTTGGTTTTGGGTTTGTTGGTGTGCAGGAAAGGAGTCAAGAGAGAAAACCAGTGCCGAGAATTGCTATAGCATGATGTAAGTGCATCTTTATCTTCATTTAGGCTTCCTATTTAAAAATATGGATAAAAGAGACAGGGGCTGGACAAAAAATCTTTTTTCTTTTGGAGGTAGAGAGGTTTTGCTTATTATGTTGCTCAAGCTCTCCCTACTTATGCCATGGGTTGTTTTCTTTTACCAAACTGCATCATCGACCCTATTGTGTCCACTATGAGATCTTTTTGGTGGTCTAGTAAAGTTGATTGCTGGGGATGGACCCATGTGGCCTGGAATAAACTTTATAGACCGAAAAGAAATGAAGGACTTGGGCTTAAGGATCTTATAGCTTTTAATTTTGCCCTTCTTAGGAAGCACGTTTAGAGATTACTTGTTAAAAAAGACTCCTTATGCTTTAAATTTCTTTCCTCTAAATACTTTCCTGATGGTAATGTTTTGAATGCAAAGCCTCATGATAAACTCTCCTTCGTTTGGAGATGCATCTTCAAGGTCAAAGAGATCTTCAAAGATTAATTTCATTCTAGAATTGGCATTAACAGTATTGTTCCTATGTTTCAATCTAGATGGGGGAGTGACACTGTGGTTAGCCTCCAAGGTTCCTATCTTGATGGTGGTTCTCAAGCTGTAACCTGTGGTGAATTCATGGTTCCTAATGAAGCTAGATGGGATTAAAGAAAAGTGAGAGGTGTATTTTCAGTGTCTGATGCTGAAAGAATCTTAAAGTACCCTATTTCACCTGTGTCTGATAATGTTTATTAGTGGGACCATCACTCCTCTAGTGTTTATTCAACAAGATCTGGCTATGATTGGGTCCAAAGAAGCCATTCAGTTGAGAGAGATATCTCCCCTATTTGGAAATTTTTCCAAAAAATGAAAACCCTTCCAAAGATCAAGATTTTTATTTGGAGACTTTGTTTTAATGCTCTCCTTGTTGGGGGAAAACTGACAGCTGCTTTTATTGGCCATGGTTCTTGTCCTTTATGTGGTGTTACTTCTGAATCTTTAATGCATGCTTGTAGAGATTGCCCCAAAGTCAAGGAAGTTTTTAATTACTGTGATTTATTTAGACCGCTTCATGTTGATCTTGTGGTATCTTGTAGACTGTGGCTTGAGTTATGTTTGCAATGTTTAGATGCTGATCTCTTTTCCTTCTTCTGTGTGCTGCTTTGGAATATATGGAATAGAAGAAATACCTTAGTTCTCAAAGGCATTCTTCTTCCTGTTAGAGCCATTGATGACTATGTGCAATTACTTATTTATGATTTCTTGGCTGCTGTTGAATTATGTGAAACCGATATTTTAATTTTGATATAACTAAAGAACCTAAGGACTAAATTGAAAATGTGAAAACAAATTTTTAAGTCCTCAGACATCCCTATATGATTTAAAGAATGCGCCTAAGTTAAAAACTAAGTTTATCAAATATTTTCTAAGTGTTCTTAAAGCAAAAACAGTGATTTTCGGTCACCGTTTCGAAACGACCTAAGGCGTTTCGAAACAATTTTAAAACTATGAACCTATGTTTCGAAACAGGTATCGAAACGATTTCAACACTGCCAACCCATGTTTCGAAACGGGTATCGAAACGATTTCAACACTGCCAACCTGTGTTTCGAAACAAGTTTCGAAACGGCTTTAGAACATAGAGAAACCGTATCAAAACGACATTCAATGTTTCGAAACGGTTCTTAAATTGATTTGAAAAATATGACCGTTGAATGTTTTTAACTGATTTTTAACAAACCGTTAAGGCATATCGAAACGATTTCAAGCCGTTTCGATACGACCCTTGACAGTGGAAAAATGTTTCGAAACAAGTTTCGAAACGGCTCTTAGCGTATCGAAACAGGTCAGACCGTTTCGATACGGGCTCTTTAATGCACCCCAACGGCTCTTTCTATTTTGGTCTGTTTCGAAACAGGGTCGGGCGTTTCGAAACGGTTGGTTGCAGACTGCATTTATGGAGGGGAGATAACACCCCTAACGGCTCTATTGATGAATGCAACAACCACAACGGGTAGAAATTAATGAGAACGTATAAAAGGGGCCTCTAAAAGCTTCAGCAACAACTATTGGTCCTAAAGCAAACATCCAAACATCAAATCCAAGCATTTGTGCCTAAATCCCATTATTGTCTAGAAACCCCAATTGTATTTTTCATCCTTATCGTTTCAATTGGGTTGAGTGCTTGTAATTGGGCTAGTTTATGTATTGAGAGATACTTGTTTAGCCAACAAATTCTTTGTTTTAATTGTGTGAGGATTGGGTCAAATTTTGGGTAGAAAATTTGACCGAAAATTGTAAGGGTTACCTCCTTAGCCTAGAAAAGGGGAAGAGCAATTAGTGGAATTGTTGCAAATCCTTAGTGAAGCTAAGGTAGTGGATGTAGAGTTCATTCGGAACTTAAACCACTCTAAAATTCCTTGTCTACCTTTTTAATTTTCAATTTCCACCACCAAGAACTTTAAAAATCCAATTCACCCCCTAGTGGTTCATTTCGATCATTCGACCCACTCAACAAATTACCTGGTGTTTCCCCATCTGTAACAGGTCAGACAGAGGGTCTTGCCCCCAGCTAGTGTTTTCAAAACCAATGTTGATGGTGCTTTCATCATTGAGTCTGGAAGAGCATCTGTTGGTGTTGTTGCTCGTGACCACTATGGTCTGATGATTGATGGCTTTGAAAGCATCCTCCAAGGCACTTTCAATGCAGAACTGGTGGAAGCAAAAGCTTTTGTTGAAGGTCTGAAACTTGTTGTTTCAAATGGTTGGACTCAAGTGCAGATTGAAGGTGATTCCATTGGCATTATCAACAAGCTTCTGACCCAGGATCCAGATCACTCTCTTGCTGGCATGTTCCTCTCTGAATTCAAGCAGATTCTTAATGACAATCCATGTTTCAGCATTCTCCATGTAAGTCGAAAGGCAAATAAGATAGCTCACGCCCTTGCACATTGGATTTTTTAGTGTAATGAGCCCTTTTACTTTTTGTTTGAGGTTCCTAGTTGTATTGAAACAGATATTGTGGATGATGCCATTTTCCTCTCTTAATTAATATAAGTTGTCGTTTTCCCTAAAACACATACGGTAGATTACGATGCGACATTAACTGAAATTATTATAAAATGTGAAATATGTAACTGAAAATGTTACATTGTTTGATAATATTTTCGGTTGGTGATAAGTATCGAAACTTTCATCGCTTCTAATAACATTTTAAGTTTTTGCAAGTACCAAAAATATTATCAAACAGTGTAATATTTTCAGTTTCATGTTTTAAATCTTATAACATTTTCAGTTGATGTCGCGTTGTAGCCTGATGTACTGTAGAACTACTCGTTCCAAACTTGGCTGATATCTAGTGTATATTGTTGCGTATAATAAAAGACCTATCGCAAATAGTGCAAGTGTACACGACACAAGTAGTAAAGTGATACTTGGAGTATCAGATATCGTCTCCACATGGACTGGAAATAACTCTAACCTATTATTGCTACACAAGAGAGGGAGAAAATAGTTTAATTGATTTGTGAAGTAGTCTTGGGAAACAAGTAAAGTAAAAGATAAAAGAATCAGGTTTAAGAAATATGCCGGTATTGATTTGTTCGGTAGTGCAGGTGTTGCACTGTACGAGAACTTCTGTTCTGTCGTCGTCCCTTTCGTGGAAGCACCTGTCGTGGCAGAAATCTGTTGATGTCGCGGCAGCGATCACACAACTCTGTACTTCAAGTTTGGCAAGAATCCCTGCTATGACTTGTCCTATCCGTAGGCCCAAGTTCTGTTGATGAACACTTCTTGGATGATACCTCCCGGCGTAAATCGAAGTGTGAACACCAATGTTGTTGAATTCTTCCTTAGCCACTTAACCTCATACTTATCCCTAAGTCAAGATGGTTTAACCATAAACTGGAAAACGCGTATTTATTCCGTTCGTATGCTTGACTCTCCCGATATCAAACAAATGGATAACCTCACAATGCTCTCTCGATACTCTTGCGAGATATGAAAACCAGAATAAATAAACTTGAAGTTCTTATTTCTTTGAACAGAAAATTCCTAAAACAGTACAATCCTTGCAACTACTTTACAGAATCAATGCTTAGCCCTAGGGGAAGTTTAGAACATGATGAAAGGGGAAAACGACAAGGGTTTTAAGGATGACGGCTAGGAATGAGATATCCTTCCCTATGTCGAATTACATGCCTTTATATAGGCCTTGGGTCCAAGTTTTCTAATATGGCAAGAATACAAGTTTAGACTAAAGTACAACTCTATTGAAGATTAAATCTTTCGAGTATATGCCTTTAATTCGTCCTCTTTTCTTGCCTTGAGTTTTTTCCTTGGACTTTGGGCTTGGCCTTCATTCTTCCTCCGGGCTCAGAAAAATATAACAGTGGTCCACGACAGACCGGCTTTAAGTCCTCTATCTGTCGAGCTCCACTTCACTCTTCAACCTCACTAATGTTGTCGTCATGGCTTCCACGGCAGCGTTTTGCTCCTCGACTCTAGTCCTGTGCTCCAACTCCGCTCCTTTGCTGCCCTGAGTCTGCCACAGCAGATACCTACAAAAGCGATCAAAATCAGTAGCAACTGTGCCATTTTATCTAGTTGTGATGTTTATGCAAAAATCTATCCTAAATGCAATGAAATATGCTTGAATGTAGCAGAAATATGGGTAAATGAGGGGTAAAATATAGATCTTTTATACACTCAACACACCCCCAAACTCAAGTTCTTGCTTGTCCTCAAGCAAATACGACCTAACTAAAAATAAAAACCTTTTGGTTTGTCTTAATTCAATGAACCTTTCATTACCTACCACTTATTCCCTATCAAGAGCAATACCTTGTCGGGCATTTCTAGATTTATTCGGAACCATGCTATAATACTTGTATGGTGTGTGTAGGTTTTGTGAACAACTATGTGTCTAGACTCCTTTACTGTACCAGAATAGTCATGCTTACAAACTTGAGTTTATGCCCATTCAATTTTTTCCTGGAGGCAATTCTTAGCTGCTTTAGTTTTTCCTGACTCTTGATTTAACTGCATCTTTTATGGAGGCAATTCTTAGGCTCCTTTAGTTTTTTCTAACTTAAGCTTAAAGAGAAATCTCCCTAAAATCAGTGCAAGGCAATTTTTCAAGCAAATGAGTCTGAATATTTTTCTTTCTTTTATTCCTTTCCTAGAGCTAGTGATAGGCACCTCTAGGGGCAATCTCAAGTGGGTAAACATTCCTATTCCAGTGCACTACAGAAGTCTAGATAGCATAAGAGTCACAAAGAGTGTTGTACAGATCAGAGTTATAGCAAGGCTCTAAACAGTTCCTAAAATTTCCTAAAGGCACTGTCACGACAGAGTATGTCGCGGCAGGTAAGTTTAGTTCAAAGACTTAAGCCAAATTTTTGTTTTTATTTTCATTTTTTTGACACAAAAATAAACTTAAAAATAAACTAATAATTAGACATGAATTTAAGACACAACTAACAATTTCATTAATGGAGGGATGCCACCCCCAAACTCGAGGGTTGCATTGCCCTCAATGCATGACAGAATGAAAAATAAAAACAGAAAAGCAAAATACATCACAAAATAGATATAACAGCAAAGACATCAAAATATAAGAAAGAAACTTAATTTGAGGAGTTGTCGTTGCTGCTGCTACTGATTTGGAGCTGCCGGCGGGCAGTGACTTTCATGGCAGGAGCTGGCAGGGTGCTGGGGGAGGCAGAGGTCGTTTTCTTCTTTGCCTCTCGAGGTTGCTGGACACGTGTCGGTGAGATGCGTGGGGGTTGGTCCAGGACCTCGATGTCGTCGTCGGAGCTGCAGCAGCTGCTGCTGCTGCTGGCAAATCTACTTTGGTCGGAGGCTCCTTCGATAGTCTCATTGAGCTTCTTCCTTTTCATCGGAGGGTAGTCCTTTGAGATGTCTCGGGCTACGGAGTCAGAGTCCTGGCAGACAGAGGAGGAGGAGAACCCTTCAAAGTATTTGGGGTCGATCTTCGGTAGGGGGTCCTTCCTCTTTTCTCCTCCGGCAGTGGCAGACTATCTGCCGCCTTCGCCTGTTGTGGCAGGTGTAGGTGTGGAGGCAGCAGATGGAGTTCTGGGGCTCGCAGCAGGGGTAGGTGTGGGGACAACAAAGAAGTGTTCTGGGAAGGAGGGGAATTGCAAATGGGTAAAATATAAATCATTTTGAAAGAAATTTACCGTTGCGGCTGTGAAGTCCCTCATGAAGCCCATCAGTCCGAGCTGACGTTCTTCCATCTATTTCAGCGTCGACAGAATCTGGCCGAAGGTGTCTGCTGGGGGTGTTGCTGCCGTCTGCTGTGGCAGGTTCTGGAGAGCTAGGGCATGTCATCGGTTCTGTCGTGGCAGATGGGTTGATGTATGACAGATGGGTGGCAGCCTTCAACTCCATGAAACTGAAAATGTTCTGCTGCGTCTACCTTTTTCCTTGTACCTTGACGTCTTTCTCGATTTCCGGTATATTATGGCCCCGACAGATGGTGGTGATGAGGTAGGGGAAGACGAGGGGACCCGACGGTCCGAGGGCACACTCAAGGATTACGTACCGTATGTAGCGGCCGACATTAATTTGCCTCTCGTTTAAAATAGAATGAACAAGGGCTAACCTTGGTCTGTCGATTGTGTTGTTGTGGAAGGATGGCATGATGCACTTCATGACAAAGTGATTCCACAGTTTGGCTTCTGGAGTCAGCTGGGTTCTCCTCACGGTCCATCGGTGTTTATGGTCGTCGTTCCATTCCGTCCTTTCTTCTGTGACCTCTGCCATTACCCCGTCGTAGTATGCCGACGACAAACTATTCACGAACTTTCTGTGGGAGTCCTCCTTCTTGCTTACGAACAATCCATATAGTGTGTTGAAGTACGCAGGCTCGAGAGAGAGTTGCTTGCCTCGAACGGTTACTGTCTTGGCATCCTTGCTGTCGACGGTAGCGTAGAACTCTCGGACGAGGGTTATATTCATCTCCTTGGGTTGGGTAGCAAATTTCTGCCATTTGAGGGCTTGAATTTTCTTGGCTGTGAAGCTCTATAGCCCTAGATCTCCCGTTGGTTGTGTGTAGATGAACCCTCGTTCCTCCCACATGTCCCTCTTTTGGAAGTAACTGTAGTAACTCGTGGCAGATTTGGTGGAAGCGAAACGGTCGGGAATGGCATTATGACTTGGGGTGGGTACTGCCGTGGCAGAAGGGGAGGCAGCGCTGCAGCGGGTTTGTCTGCTAGCCATTTGCAAGGACTGTAGAAAAATGAGAAGAAAATTTTTGAGATCGAAAACAGAGAAAGCAGGTTGAGGGAATGAGAATGAGATGAAAAATGAATAGTGAGTGGGGGTTTATATAGAACGGGGATTTTCTGCCCGTTGGGTCTGTAATGGCAGGCGCGAATAACGGGGCCAGCTGTTACGCAATTTCTGACGCGTCTATCAAGCGTTTCTGTGTCTACTGCGCGTTTGTTACGCGTTTGCGTGTCTGTCGTGACAACTCTGTGACAGGTTGTCTTCTCTGCGTCTGCAGCGACAGCTGGTGACCAGCTGTGACGACATACTCGTTCGTTGGGCTTTTTAGGCTGTTGTGAATGCGGTGGGCCGGTTCATTCCTTCTCCTTGCTTGCTTCATTTATTTCCTAAAAATAATTAAAAAAACTAAATTAAAAAACTTGGTTTCTAAAATAAATAAATAAATAAAATCTTAACTCCTAATAAATAAATAAAATAAAATAAAAACTAAGTTAAATTAGGGATGCCTTGACGGGCATCTCCTAAAGTAACTACTTCCTGCATCCTTGGGGCTTCAGTCCCCTGATAATGCTTGAGTCTCTGTCCGTTGACCTTGAACTGGTGCCCGTCTTTTAAGGATTTGATTGTGATGGCACCATGGGGGAAAACTTGGACAATCTGGAAAGGACCAGACCACATAGATTTAAGCTTTCCGGGGAAAATCTTCAACCTAGAGTTGAACAACAACACTTGTTTCCCTGGGCAGAACTGTCGTGGCAGCAGCTTCCTGTCGTGCCACTTCTTGGTTTTGTCCTTGTAGATATTGGCATTGTCGTAGGCCATTACTCGAATTTCCTCAATTTCATTCAAGTCTAGTAGCCTTTTCTGTCCTGCCTTATCCCAGTCCATATTTACTCCCTTGATAGCCCAGTAAGCTCTATGTTCTATCTCAACAGGTAAATGAAAGGTTTTCCCATAGATGAGTCTATAGGGTGACATCCCCAATGGTGTTTTGAACGCTGTTCTATAGGCCACGAGTGCATCATTGAAATGTAGAGACCAATCTTTTCGAGTGGGTTTAACCATCTTCTCAAGTATGTTCTTTACTTCTCGGTAGGATATCTCGGCCTACCCATTGGTTTGAGGTTGGTATGTTGTTGCAATCCGGTGCTTTACTCCGTATTTTCTCAAGGCAGCAGCAATTACCCTATTATCGAAGTGTCTCCCCTCATCACTAATTATCGCCCTTGGGATGTCAAATTGGAGAAGATGTTCTTGTGAAGAAATCTTTGAAAAGTCTTGGCATCATTATTTTGAGTGGCGATCGCTTCTACCCACTTTGACACATAATCCACTGCCAGTAGGATGTACAAATTCCCACAAGATGTTAGGAATGGTCCCATGAAGTCGATTCCCCATACATCGAAGATTTCGACCTCTAATATGTTCTGCAGTGGCATCTCATGCCTTCTCGATATGTTCCCAGTCCTTTGGCATTTGTCATAGCCCTTGTAAAAAGCTTGTGCATCCTTGAACAATGTGGGCCAATAGAGACCGGATTGTAGAACCTTGGCAGCGGTTTTGTTTCCACCTAAGTGTCCTCCATATGGGGAAGCATGGCAGTGGTGAAGCACAGCTTCATGTTCATCCTGTGGTACACATCTTCTGATAATCTGATCTGCACAGTGTTTGAAAAGAAGAGGTTCGTCCCAATAATAATGCTTTACATCATTTTGGAACCTCTTCTTTGCTTGGTAGTTAAGTTCAGGAGGTAATACCCCACTTACAATGTAATTAACAAAATCAACGTACCAAGGGGTCTTAGAAAGCTTACCTGCCGCCATGGCTGTCGCGGCAGTGCTGGTGGCAGCAAACATGTAACCCCCGTAGCCCGGCCTAGACGGTTGACCCGAACTACGAAGATTACACGGGGAAAACCAAAGTCAACCCGAAAGTCAACCTTGATTAACGACCCTTTTTTTCTTTTTAATCTTGTCTAGATGCACATTAACCTTAGATGTGATCACACAAACATCATGCTCAAAGATCACAAACATCAGAGATCAAACAGGGACCCAATTGAGCAAATTACAACTTTAGGGACCAAATTGTAATTTCTGAAAACTTTAAGGACTTAACCAGATTTTAAGTTACCAACTTAAAATTAGTCATGTTTCATGCTTCTCAGCCAAATTTCAGCTCAAATGGACATCCCGAACTCATACAATTGCACAAACAAGATTCAGGACCAAAATGCAAACATTTTGAAACATTTAACCGCCCATGTCAGCCCCCAACGGTCACCCGTTCCGAAACAGGCCAAGCCCGTTCCGAAACACGGGCCCGTTCCGCAACGCGTTCCGCAACGGGGGTCTGGCAGAATGCCTTCCGTTTCGGAACGGTGGCACCCATTTCGGACGCCTGGGTTCATGCAGGGCACCCGTTCCGAAACGGTGTTACCTGTTCCGAAACACCTAGCCCAGAATGTTGCATTTTGCTCACTCAAACACACAATTGAACATTCAAACATGCTCCAAAAGCCACCAAACTTTACCAGCATGCAATTCAACACTAAAGAGACATACTTGCATCAACAATTCAACATATAACCATCACATAAGAAAAGCCCCAATTTCAATGGCATGCTTCCTACACAAGCTAACCATTAAAACATAAACTTACCAAAGCATCCTCAATTAAGCCAATTCATGTTCAACAACATTAACATCAGCATTTAACATTCATGAACAACATATACGGTCACAATAACAACAATCCGAGAGATTCTACCCCATTGCCCTTATTAACTATAGCTATTCACCGAGACATACATCTCCATTGGAGTCCACCTTGAATCCCTTGCTCCTTGCTGCCCAAACTTCAAGAATCTGCATTGATGGGCAAAAAGGAGCGTAAGCACAAAATGCTTAGTGAGGAATGCTCAAAACCAAAACACCATCAATGCAGCGGGTCTTTAAAGCACCTTAAAACCAACCCGATTTGCTTTCCAAAACCATGTTTGAAAACTCTTTTCAACATCAAGCTCAAACCATGCATAAACACTATATGCCAAGCTTAATCAAAACCATGGAAAACACATCCTTTTCACAACATACCTTTCTTTAACTTGAAAACCACATCAAGCAAGAAACCGTTTAAAACCATAGTTCAATCAATCCATTTCATGCATTTAATCAAGGCAACATAAAACAATAACATCATCAACACATGCCTTTAACAACAAGTCTTACAAGACTCCAATGCAACATAGATAATTCATACTCATATGCATCATTTTTCAAATGAATGCCAACACTTGTTCAACATACAAGTAACATGCTTTCACTAGCATCATAAACTATTCATGCAACGATGCACCTTTTCCAAGCATCCCATGCTTTACATGCAAACATGCATCAACTCAAGCATCTCATGCTTCACATGCAACCATGCATCAATTCAAGCAATCCTATGCTTCACATGCAACCATGCATCATTTCAAGCAATCCCATGCTTCACTATGAACAAGAACATTACATTGGCTTCCAAGAGATCAACCATATTCACTTTCCAACTTTTCAACCCGATCGGATACGCGGATTCCGAGCGTGTCCCAACGCTCCCTACACACTACCCAATCCAAGGTCTTCCCGTGGGCAACAACCTCCACTGACCTCAACATCCTAAGGTTCCCATGTATGGACTTTTAAACACCATACAACCTTAGCTTTTCCTCAAGGTTCCCATGTATGGACTTTCAACCGCCATACACCCTTGACATGCACAAGGTCTTCCCGTATGGACTTTCAACCACCATACAACCTTTGCATAACCGATTGGTAGTTGTAGACATCATCTAACGAGATCCGGGACATCACACACAAGATCCACACATGGACTTAACCACTGCCATTGTGATCTTAACAAGTACAAGGTTCTCACATAAGGACTTTTAACCACCTTATAACCTTTACTCAACCAAGGTCTTACCGTGGGCAACAACCTCCACTGACCTTAAGCAACCGAGGTCCTCCCGTGGGCAACAACCTCCACTGACCTCATCTCCTTAGGAATACTTGAGGGGAGTTTACCCGGTCCACACTTGACCACTCCGCCATCAAGGCGACTTTATTCACGGTGCACCCAATCCTATAGCCGGCTAATTATATCCGATCAACGAACCAAGAACCACTTACAACACTTGCCAATATAACCATCTTACCATAATATCCAATGTTCCACATGCATAAACATAATGCAAGGCCATCACATCATTAGCTCAATGATTCACATGCATAACCAATATGCAAAAGGTAACAATTATCATCATTAATCATCATCAATTCACTGTTTTTAAGCATCATACAAAGCCATTGAACAACATGCAACACTATGCATCAAAATCACAATTTCCATAAACGAAACCAAGGATCCCTTACCTTGAGCATCCTTTTCAAATGACTTTCAAAACCAGCATTAAACCATGCTAAAAACATGCTTACAAAACAGAATTAAACCATGCATAAACATATGCATATCAATCATCAACCACATTTGATTTTAAAACCAAATCACACACAATTCAAAAGCAAAAACCCCTTCACTTACTCTTGAGCTTAGCAAAGTTGTTTAGACTTAAACTAAGCTCCCAAAAACCTTCAAACCTTGTTTCAAAAGCTGAAATCCCAACTTCACTCACCGATTACCAAACAAAGCTAGCCAACAAGCTTTCCAAGTTTCCGAAACCTTCCGAAAACACCTCCAAAGCTCAAGGATCAACCTCCCCTGTTTCAAGCACACAAAAACAGAACATTAATGCATCCTTATGCATTAAAACACCAGCAACAACAACACAACTCGCTGCTCATCACAAATCTAACAATTTGGCTACCAAACACAACCGAAATCACCTCCAAACACTTCCAAAACTTAACCCAGCCAAAATCCATCACTTCTAACCACTTTTATACATCAAATAACATGCAAAATGATCACAACCACGTCCTTATACCTCCAGGTATAACAGATCACCAAAAACACTCCAAAAACAACCAAAAACTCAAGCCAAACTTAGGAAATTCAACCTATCCGGGATTGCATTGATTAAACCTCAACTTCTAATCATTTTAGCATTCATTTAACATCAATTTAACACCTCAAAACCCTGCTTAAACAGATCACACGAAATTTTCACCAAAATCATCAAATCTTGCATTTTAGCCAAAAATCAAGATCTCAATTGAAAAGCCTTTAATAAAACATAAATCAAGGATTGAGAACTTAGGAATTTCAGTAAAGAACTGATAGTTTAGAGGAGAAGGACGTTCTTACCTCCAAACTTGAATTTCTCCATTTTAGAGCCAAAAAGCTTGATGAATCAACTTGTAAATTGAGAGGTTTTGATGATGAGATGATTAGGAATCAAATGAGAATTGAAATGAGAGATTAAGATGTCAAAATCAGAGAAAGAAATCTGGAGAATCTTGTTTGGGTTGAGAGAAAATGAGAGAAAAGAAAATTTGAGAGAAAATGGAAAGTTTGTTAGAAATTTAGTTAAAATGATTTTTCCCTCCTTTTCTAAATCTTTAAAATCAGATTTGAGCCTTAAAATATCTTAGAAAAATCTGGAGAAATCCTTTTTGGAATAATAGCTCCTTAAAGATTCAAAGTTTCAATCCTTTATAAAACTGTCCCGCAACTTTCAAAAATTACATTTTGGTCACTAGCCAAAATGTCAACCTTCCGAACCTCATTTTCCAAAATTGATTTCACAGTTCACTTTTATATATTAAAAGATGATTTTAGAACATTTTTCCATATTTTTAATGCAACCCGAACTAGGCTTTCTTAAATTCACCCTTATATATTCGATCAGCACTTTGACCGAACCGGTCAACACCCAAAACTTCTGAGCCCAAAACCGGGGCGTTACAACTCTCCCCCCCCCTTAGGAAATTTCGTCCTCGAAATTTCAACCGGGGAAAAGAGAACAACAACCTTCTCAAAGCAACACACAAGGCAACACAAAAGCCTCAACCAACAACACTGATCACTTTCCACACAAAACCTCCACCACACACTGTTCACAAATCCAAACTCTCAAAGGTAACCACGACTCAACCTTCCACATAACCGGACTGTACACAACCCCAACATCAACCTGAAGAACTTCAGCTCTTTTAGCAGACAACACTGTAGCACACAACTCCCAAGACTTGTCTACACAAAGACAACAACCAAACCAACTCAGCCACTAGGCAACCTCTCAGCCTCTAAAACTCTTGCGATTCCCAAACCTCCTCCAAAGATTTTCTCAACAAGCAAAATCCTTAAACATCAACTGTTTACTCAAGCTCTTCAACGAAGCTAACAATCCTTCACATCAGTCACAACATTACCATAACAGCTCATCAAAACTATTCACCCAAATACCAAAAATTACATCTCAACCCCAACTTGAAACCGTCAGCCGTTCTACATACCTTCAACAGACTTCAAACAGAACTTTCTTAACCACAACTAGCCAACCACTTCTCACAAGAACCCAAACAACCAACGAAAGCCTTCGATCTTCCACAGCTCTTTCACCACAAACTTCAACCAGAACACTTGCATTACCAGAACATTACTCAACCAAAACACACATAACAGCTTCCGAACTCTTCAAAGGTTGCTAAGAACCAACACACCCTTTGCAACAACTTATAAGCTAAACAACCTCAGCACTTGGGAACACAACCTCAAACTGCAACATCACTTAGCACCAAGGAACTACCACCTCCTTTTAGCTAAACAAACCACTTAACCGATACTAGCCTCAACCAATACCCTTCACCACCAAACCACTAAACCCATCTGAGCACCAAACAACCTCTAAAAACCCATCATCCCACCTAATCCAACCACAACACTAACAGATTCGATTAGTTATTAGCGAGCGTGAACATCGTATGCATGATCACCTACATGCCCTATCAATGTCTGATGTACATGTATGCAAAACCTCTAATGTCATGCCACATGTATGCATGGACCAACATATATGATATAGCATATAACAATGATTTTAACTGTGCATGAATGCCAGTTCACACCCTCCAATAACATCCTCAAAATCTGTCTAAGAACAACCTCCTTACCCACCTTTAACTTATCTAACTCCATCATACCAACAACCATTAACCACCAGATACTTACCCAAGCCTTCTTCACACCCAAGATATTACCAACCACAACTACCATTACCCCAAACATGCTAGCAACAAGACTAGACTCACCACGCAAGGAAAAACCAACAGAAACCAAACTAAGCAACTAAAGCAAAGATCACTTAACAAGGTTACCTGAAAACACAACACCACCCTGAAGCTTCGTCAGACGAGCCCTCTTCCCTGCGGAACCATCATCCTCCTGCGGCACAACTGCAGCACCAACTAACACACCAGGGTCAACACCAACTCCTTGCGATAAAGAACCTTGGCTGCTCCGAGCCAACATCAAACAATCACGCTTCATGTGTCCAGCAGACCCACATTTCCAGCAAACTTCATTCCCTAAACTCTTCACAACCTTCTGCTTTTTCTGCCACTTCTGAACCTCGCCTCGGCCGTGCCCACGACCTTTCAAAGATCCTTTGGCCAACATCAAAGCTGACCTCACTCCAAGAGGACAATCACGCTTAACATGCAACTTAGAACCACAATTCCAACAAACACCCGCGCCCCAACAATTTCCAACATGTTGTCTTTTACGACGGTCACACACAGATGACTGAGCTTCCACTCCTTGCTCAGACAACACTTGTTCCACAACAGCATTACCCGCACCTTGCTTAACCCTTGGAAATTCCCTTCCAAGATACCTTTCATAGAAAGCAGATACGAAGAAATCCCAATCAATATCAAGGATATGTGACGCCACAGCCACAGATGTCCACCAGGCACAAGCATCCTCCAGCATCAGAGAAACAACACTTCCCAGCTTACAGGCATAATCACAGCCTTCCTGATCCAAAATCAGAACTACATTGGCCAACCAGGCCTCAAACATCTCCGAGGAAGAACCATGGTACTCCACAGCACCCAAATCAAGCAAACGCTGCTTCGACAAACCCTCACATCTAGCCAGCACATCCACTGACTTTACCTCAACCGCAGCCTGAGATGTTCCCAACACCTCCTGAACAACAGATAAAGAACTTTCCATCCCGGAACCAGCTTCCTTCCCTTGCCTTACCATCTCAACTTCAGTCACAGAAGACTGAAACAAAACACCTTTACAAAAGGGTGAATTCTTTGCCTTAACAACCTGCCCCAAGGCAGCAACCATCACACTCATCCGCCATTCTTTCACCAACTTTGCCATACCACTAACAACAAACATACAATCACAACAAGCAAACAAACAGTTAGACCAGCATTAAGCAAGGATTCAAACTCCAACTCCAAAATAACACAATAGCTATATTAATAAGGCAATGGGTATCCCGAATCCTCCCCCTTACATGACATAACAGTCAACACAACATGGATATCACAACATCAAGCATATCAACAACATATCTTGATCATGCTTACACCGAACAACATCCAATTGCTCCAGTATATTAGCAACATAACATGCTCAAAACACATTCACCATGCATAACATCAGCTCATAGCATCAACACATATCCACATGAACTCAACCAAGATTCATAACCACAAAACATGCTTGCATACATCAGCAACATGCTCAAAAACATCAACAGCATATTCAGAAACACATGCTTCAACCAGCTTTCAACCATACAACAAGGTAAACATCAAACACATACATCACAACAACTTACCGTTTTCCCCAACCTTCGCAACTCAGCTCTGATACCACCAAATGTAACCCCCGTAGCCCGGCCTAGACGGTTGACCCGAACTACGAAGATTACACGGGGAAAACCAAAGTCAACCCGAAAGTCAACCTTGATTAACGACCCTTTTTTTTCTTTTTAATCTTGTCTAGATGCACATTAACCTTAGATGTGATCACACAAACATCATGCTCAAAGATCACAAACATCAGAGATCAAACAGGGACCCAATTGAGCAAATTACAACTTTAGGGACCAAATTGTAATTTCTGAAAACTTTAAGGACTTAACCAGATTTTAATTTACCAACTTAAAATTAGTCATGTTTCATGCTTCTCAGCCAAATTTCAGCTCAAATGGACATCCCGAACTCATACAATTGCACAAACAAGATTCAGGACCAAAATGCAAACATTTTGAAACATTTAACCGCCCATGTCAGCCCCCAACGGTCACCCGTTCCGAAACAGGCCAAGCCCGTTCCGAAACACGGGCCCGTTCCGCAACGCGTTCCGCAACGGGGGTCTGGCAGAATGCCTTCCGTTTCGGAACGGTGGCACCCATTTCGGACGCCTGGGTTCATGCAGGGCACCCGTTCCGAAACGGTGTTACCTGTTCCGAAACACCTAGCCCAGAATGTTGCATTTTGCTCACTCAAACACACAATTGAACATTCAAACATGCTCCAAAAGCCACCAAACTTTACCAGCATGCAATTCAACACTAAAGAGACATACTTGCATCAACAATTCAACATATAACCATCACATAAGAAAAGCCCCAATTTCAATGGCATGCTTCCTACACAAGCTAACCATTAAAACATAAACTTACCAAAGCATCCTCAATTAAGCCAATTCATGTTCAACAACATTAACATCAGCATTTAACATTCATGAACAACATATACGGTCACAATAACAACAATCCGAGAGATTCTACCCCATTGCCCTTATTAACTATAGCTATTCACCGAGACATACATCTCCATTGGAGTCCACCTTGAATCCCTTGCTCCTTGCTGCCCAAACTTCAAGAATCTGCATTGATGGACAAAAAGGAGCGTAAGCACAAAATGCTTAGTGAGGAATGCTCAAAACCAAAACACCATCAATGCAGCGGGTCTTTAAAACACCTTAAAACCAACCCGATTTGCTTTCCAAAACCATGTTTGAAAACTCTTTTCAACATCAAGCTCAAACCATGCATAAACACTATATGCCAAGCTTAATCAAAACCATGGAAAACACATCCTTTTCACAACATACCTTTCTTTAACTTGAAAACCACATCAAGCAAGAAACCGTTTAAAACCATAGTTCAATCAATCCATTTCATGCATTTAATCAAGGCAACATAAAACAATAACATCATCAACACATGCCTTTAACAACAAGTCTTACAAGACTCCAATGCAACATAGATAATTCATACTCATATGCATCATTTTTCAAATGAATGCCAACACTTGTTCAACATACAAGTAACATGCTTTCACTAGCATCATAAACTATTCATGCAACGATGCACCTTTTCCAAGCATCCCATGCTTTACATGCAAACATGCATCAACTCAAGCATCTCATGCTTCACATGCAACCATGCATCAATTCAAGCAATCCCATGCTTCACATGCAACCATGCATCATTTCAAGCAATCCCATGCTTCACTATGAACAAGAACATTACATTGGCTTCCAAGAGATCAACCATATTCACTTTCCAACTTTTCAACCCGATCGGATACGCGGATTCCGAGCGTGTCCCAACGCTCCCTACACACTACCCAATCCAAGGTCTTCCTGTGGGCAACAACCTCCACTGACCTCAACATCCTAAGGTTCCCATGTATGGACTTTTAAACACCATACAACCTTAGCTTTTCCTCAAGGTTCCCATGTATGGACTTTCAACCGCCATACACCCTTGACATGCACAAGGTCTTCCCGTATGGACTTTCAACCACCATACAACCTTTGCATAACCGATTGGTAGTTGTAGACATCATCTAACGAGATCCGGGACATCACACACAAGATCCACACATGGACTTAACCACTGCCATTGTGATCTTAACAAGTACAAGGTTCTCACATAAGGACTTTTAACCACCTTATAACCTTTACTCAACCAAGGTCTTACCGTGGGCAACAACCTCCACTGACCTTAAGCAACCGAGGTCCTCCCGTGGGCAACAACCTCCACTGACCTCATCTCGTTAGGAATACTTGAGGGGAGTTTACCCGGTCCACACTTGACCACTCCGCCATCAAGGCGACTTTATTCACGGTGCACCCAATCCTATAGCTGGCTAATTATATCCGATCAACGAACCAAGAACCACTTACAACACTTGCCAATATAACCATCTTACCATAATATCCAATGTTCCACATGCATAAACATAATGCAAGGCCATCACATCATTAGCTCAATGATTCACATGCATAACCAATATGCAAAAGGTAACAATTATCATCATTAATCATCATCAATTCACTGTTTTTAAGCATCATACAAAGCCATTGAACAACATGCAACACTATGCATCAAAATCACAATTTCCATAAACGAAACCAAGGATCCCTTACCTTGAGCATCCTTTTCAAATGACTTTCAAAACCAGCATTAAACCATGCTAAAAACATGCTTACAAAACAGAATTAAACCATGCATAAACATATGCATATCAATCATCAACCACATTTGATTTTAAAACCAAATCACACACAATTCAAAAGCAAAAACCCCTTCACTTACTCTTGAGCTTAGCAAAGTTGTTTAGACTTAAACTAAGCTCCCAAAAACCTTCAAACCTTGTTTCAAAAGCTGAAATCCCAACTTCACTCACCGATTACCAAACAAAGCTAGCCAACAAGCTTTCCAAGTTTCCGAAACCTTCCGAAAACACCTCCAAAGCTCAAGGATCAACCTCCCCTGTTTCAAGCACACAAAAACAGAACATTAATGCATCCTTATGCATTAAAACACCAGCAACAACAACACAACTCGCTGCTCATCACAAATCTAACAATTTGGCTACCAAACACAACCGAAATCACCTCCAAACACTTCCAAAACTTAACCCAGCCAAAATCCATCACTTCTAACCACTTTTATACATCAAATAACATGCAAAATGATCACAACCACGTCCTTATACTTCCAGGTATAACAGATCACCAAAAACACTCCAAAAACAACCAAAAACTCAAGCCAAACTTAGGAAATTCAACCTATCCGGGATTGCATTGATTAAACCTCAACTTCTAATCATTTTAGCATTCATTTAACATCAATTTAACACCTCAAAACCCTGCTTAAACAGATCACACGAAATTTTCACCAAAATCATCAAATCTTGCATTTTAGCCAAAAATCAAGATCTCAATTGAAAAGCCTTTAATAAAACATAAATCAAGGATTGAGAACTTAGGAATTTCAGTAAAGAACTGATAGTTTAGAGGAGAAGGACGTTCTTACCTCCAAACTTGAATTTCTCCATTTTAGAGCCAAAAAGCTTGATGAATCAACTTGTAAATTGAGAGGTTTTGATGATGAGATGATTAGGAATCAAATGAGAATTGAAATGAGAGATTAAGATGTCAAAATCAGAGAAAGAAATCTAGAGAATCTTGTTTGGGTTGAGAGAAAATGAGAGAAAAGAGAATTTGAGAGAAAATGGAAAGTTTGTTAGAAATTTAGTTAAAATGATTTTTCCCTCCTTTTCTAAATCTTTAAAATCAGATTTGAGCCTTAAAATATCTTAGAAAAATCTGGAGAAATCCTTTTTGGAATAATAGCTCCTTAAAGATTCAAAGTTTCAATCCTTTATAAAACTGTCCCGCAACTTTCAAAAATTACATTTTGGTCACTAGCCAAAATGTCAACCTTCCGAACCTCATTTTCCAAAATTGATTTCACAGTTCACTTTTATATATTAAAAGATGATTTTAGAACATTTTTCCATATTTTTAATGCAACCCGAACTAGGCTTTCCTAAATTCACCCTTATATATTCGATCAGCACTTTGACCGAACCGGTCAACACCAAAAACTTCTGAGCCCAAAACCGGGGCGTTACAAAACAACTGCTCATCTGGGAAGGTCTCCAATATGTTGGTCCTATCTGTGGATTGACTCCTTCCCGTCTCCAGCCTCGACAAGTGGTCTGCCACTTGGTTCTCTGTTCCCTTTTTATCCTTGATATCCATGTCAAATTCTTGCAGCAGCAGAATCCAACGTATTAATCTAGGTTTCGCATTCTTTTTCGTGAACAGATACTTTAGTGCCGAATGGTCTGTATGGACTACCACCTTTGTTCCAAGTATGTATGGACAGAACTTGTCGATTGAGAACACCACTGCTAACAGTTCCTTCTCTGTCGTAGTGTAATTGACTTGGGTATCATTCTGTGTTTTGTTGACATAGTAAATCACATGGAAGAACTTATCCTTCCTCTGCCCTAATGCTACCCCGACAACATAGTCACTGGCATCACACATTATCTCAAATGGCAAACTCCAGTCTGGTGGTTGTACGATCGGGGCTGTTACCAGCTTCTCCTTCATAATTCTGAATGCCTCAGTACATTCAGTATTAAAATCAAAGGGACGATTCTGCTCCAGTAGGTGGCTTAAGGGTTTGGTAATCTTCGAGAAATTTGCAATAAATCGTCGATAAAACCTGGCATGCCCTAAGAAACTTCGGATCCCTTTCACTGTGGTGGGTGGCGGCAGCTTTTCGATGACCTTTATTTTGGCTTTGTCCACCTCTATGTCGCGGCAGCTCACTTTGTGGCCTAGTACTATCCCTCCATCCACCATGAAGTGGCACTTTTCCCAGTTCAAAACCAAGTTCGCCTCTTCACATCTTTCAAGAACCTTCTGTAAGTTGCCTAAACAACCTTCAAAATTGTCTCCAAAGACAGAAAAGTCGTCCATGAAAATCTCTAGGAAATCTTCCACCGTGTCAGAGAATATTGCCATCATACACCGTCGAAAGGTTGTTGGTGCATTGCAGAGCCCAAATAGCATTCTCCGAAAAGCATAGGTATCGTACGGGCATGTGAAGGTAGTTTTCTCTTGATCCTCCGGTGCAATTGCTATATGATTGTAACCTGAGTAACCATCAAGAAAACAATAGTAAGGTTTCCCCGCTAATCTATCAAGCATTTGATCAATAAAGGAGAAGGGGAAATGGTCTTTCTGGGTAGCTTTGTTAAGCTTCCGGTAATCCATACAAACCCTCCAACCGGTCACAGTCCTGGTTGGGATTAGTTCGTTTTCTTCGTTGGTTACCACGGTTATGCCTCCCTTTTTGGGCACACACTGCACCGGGCTCACCCACTTGCTATTCGAGATGGCGTATATGATTCTGGCGTCAAGCCATTTGATAATCTCTTTTCTCATCACTTCTCGCATAGCCTTGTTCAAACATCTCTGGGCATCAAGAGTCGGCTTATGATCATTTTCCAAGAGAATCTTATGCATGCATAATGTCGGACTAATGCCTTGGATATCAGCTATAGTCCATCCAATGGCCTTCTTATGCTGCTGTAGCATTCTGATTAGCTGCTGCTCCTATTTCTGCATTAACTTGGAAGATATGATTACGAGCAACATATCATTTAAACCAAGAAAAACATATTTAAGCTGCCCTGGAAGGGGCTTAAGATCTAGAACATGTGACTTTTCAATCGAAGGCTTCTGGATTATATGTTCATTCGATGTATAATTAAGGGGCTCGAAGAACTTACCTGGATGATTGCCTATCCAATTTACCTCCTCATGACCTTCAGTGTCGGATATTTCTGAGTCGGAGGAGTCACTGTCGTCATTACTGCCGTGACAATCTTCCAGGTGACTGTTGTGGCAGTGACCAAACTTTATGCCATGGTAGCTTGACCTGATGCAGGGTTGGTCAAGGATTATTTCAGCGATTGTCTTGCACTCTTCTTCTGCATCAGCGTGTTTAATTGCTTGGAGAACATTGAGTTTGATTTCTTGATCATTCACTCTCATGGTCAGTTCTCCTTTCTCCACATCGATCACAGTTCTACCTGTGGCTAGGAAGGGTCGGCCCAAGATGATCGGTGCGTTTTCATCTGCTTCATAGTCTAAAACAAGAAAGTCATCAGGAAAAATAAATTTATCCACTCTTACCAGAATATCTTCGATCTTCCCTTTTGGTTGTACGAAAGAGCGGTCTGCCAGCTGCAACATGACTATGATGGGCCTTGCTCGTCCAATACCTAATTTCTGGAACACAGATTTTGGCATTAAATTTATGCTAGCACCAAGATCAAAAGGTGCCTTACCCACGAATTTGTCGCCAATTATGCACGGTATAATGAAGCTCTCAGGATCCTTCTTCTTCTAGGGTGGATGCCTGTGCAAGATAGTCATGCATCTTTCTGTCATTTTTACCGTTTCGAATTCCCCAAGTCTGGACCTCTTTGACATGGCGTCCTTGAGAAATTTCACATAACCGGGCATCTTCTTGATGGCCTCTAACAGCGGTATGTTAATGTGTACCTGCTTAAAAATATCATAAAGCTTTTTGAGCTGGTACTCATGTTTCTGTTTTTGTAACTGCTGTGGAAAAGGAGGTGGAGGACGGTAATCTTCAAGACGTCTTTCACATGGTATTCGGATCTGAGGAGGTTTAGGTTCTTCAGCATCCTCTGTTTGCTCCTCTGTCCCTTCTACTATCGCGGCAGGAGTGTCGACAGCAGGTTGTTCTTCCTCTGCCGGGGCAGTGTTCACGGCAGGTAAATCTAGGGTCAGTTCCTCACTTGGTATGTTCTTCATCCCCGGCCCTTGTAACTGTTTCCCACTCCTAGTTGTAATTGCTTTACATTGCTCATGTGTGGGTTTTCTAGTGACCTCAGTATCACTAGGGAATCCTCCGTTTTGCCTTGGCTTGATATGCTGGGAAACTTGGCCCATTTGTGTCTCCAGCGATTTCAGGGTAGCCTCATGGTTTTTCATCCTCATCTCTGTCTTGTCCATGAATGACTCGGTTTTCTTGACAAATTGATCCATGTTCGCCATGTAAGCTCCTGTCTGTGACATGAATGTTACCAATGTTTGCTCCAGTATACTAGGTGCAACTACCGGCTGCAGTTACGGCTGCTGCTGTGGTTGCTGTCGTGATAGAATTTTGGGTACCCCTTGGTTTTGGTCGTTCTGCATTTGAGGATTCAGTGCATTGTTCAGATTGCTCCAGGAGAAATTTGGATCTTTCCTCTACTTGGGATTGTAATTGTTGGAATCATAGTTTCTTAGCTTGTTATAATTCCCAACATACATCCCTTCTTCCAGCTGTAAAGGACAGTCTTCTGAACTATGATTCCCACTGCAGGTTTCACATGCCTCTTTCGCAGAATATACGGCCTTGGAATCTTTCCGATGCAGATTTTCCACTACCTTTGTGAGGTATGCAACTTGTGATTTCAAGGAATTGTCGGCTTCATAATCCTTTACAGTTATCCCTCATTTTCCCCCTCTCCTAGCTGTAGGAAATTGCTCACCATTCTTTGCTAGGTTTTTCAACACTATCATTACCTCGTCTGGTTCCTTATCCAGTAATAACTCATTTGCTGCTGAATCTATTCTCAGATGAGTGTGTGTATTGGCAGAGTTGTAGAATTTGACGACTTGATTCCACACAGGGAATCCATGCATCGGGCAGTTTCGAAGAAGAGTTGTAAATCTATCTCATGCATCGTGCATTGGTTCGTCATCCTTCTGTTGAAAAGTAGCAATTTCGTTACGCAATCTTTCAGATAAATGAGAAGAATTAAAACGAGATAAGAATTCACGAGAGAGATCTGCCCAAGTTCATATTGAACTCGGCGTTAGTTTATTCCACCAAGTTTTAGCTCTGTCTCTCAGTGAATGAGGAAATAATCAGAGCCTCAGTACTTCCGGATTTATTCTTGGCAATCTAAATGATCCACAGATTTCTTGGAACGTTTTCAGACGTTCGCGGGCATCCTCAGTTGCAGCACCACTAAACTGGCCAGTAGAATTTATCATGCTGATCATAATAGGTTTCAGCTCGAAGTTCTTAGCTTCCACGTCTGGCAAGGTAGTTTCCAGTTCAACATGGTCATTGACCATGTAGTCGCGGCAGGACTGTCGTGCGGCAGCGGCAGCAGGCCGTTCATTCCGAACATTTTGGAGGGGATCTTCAGCAACTCTCTGGTCATCATCTACCCCATTGTTCTGCCTTCTATTCATCATTTCTTCTAGATGTTCCTCAAGATAGTCATTTCTTGCTATCAAGAGTCGGACTCGGTTCCTGAGTTGATACATGCGTTCGATTTTAGGGTCTTGTTCGTACTCAGGTTCTTTGCCTCGTCTAGATCTGCGCATAAGCAAACATAAAACCTTGTGAAAAGCACAGGGTAAATAATACCACTAAAAACAGAAAAAGAAAAAAAGTGCAGTAATAGTAAGGGTAAAGGTATGTTGCCAGTCCCTGGCAACGGTGCCAAAAACTTGTTACGTGTAAAAGAGTCATATCGCAAATAGTGCAAGTGTACACGATGCAAGTAGTAAAGTGATACTTGGAGTATCGGATATCGTCTCCATAGGGACTGGAAATAACTCTAACCTAGAATTGCTACACAAGAGAGATAGAGAAAATAGTTTAATTGATTGGGGAAGTAGTCTTGGGAAACAAGTAAAGTAAAAGATAAAAGAATCAGGTTTAAGAAATAGGTCGGTATTGATTTGTTCGGTAGTACAGGTGTTGCACTGTAAGAGAACTTTTGTTCTGTCG
Source organism: Hibiscus tridactylites (assembly GCA_958450335.1). Lineage (NCBI taxonomy): Eukaryota > Viridiplantae > Streptophyta > Magnoliopsida > Malvales > Malvaceae > Hibiscus > Hibiscus tridactylites. Next base: position 55,280,322 of record OY288267.1, on the reverse strand, counting down.
TCGTCCCTGTCGCGGCAGAAGTCTGTTGATGTCGCGGTAGCGATCACACAACTTTGCACTTCAAGTTTGGCAAGAATCCCTGCTATGACTTGTCTTATCCCTAGGCCCAAGTTTTGTTGATGAACACTTCTTGGATGATACCTCCCGGCGTAAATCGAAGGGTGAACACCAATGTTGTTGAATTCTTCCTTAACCACTTAACCTCGTACTTATCCCTAAGTCGAGATGGTTTAACCATAAACTAGAAAATGTGTATTTATTCTGTTCGTATGCTTGACTCTCTCGATATCAAACAAATGGATAACCTCGCAATGCTCTCCCGATACTCTTGCAAGATATGAAAATAGAATAAATAAACTTGAAGTTTTTATTGCTTTGAACAGAAAATTCCTAAAACAGTACAATCCTTGCAACTACTTTACAGAATCAACCCTTAGCCCTAGGGGAAGTTTAGAACATGATGAAAGGGGGAAAACGACAAGGGTTTTGGGGAAGGCGGCTAGGAATGAGATATCATTCCCTAGGTCAAATTACATGCCTTTCTATAAGCCTTGGGTCCAAGTTTTCTAATATGGCCAGAATACAAGTTTAGACTAAAGTACAACTCTATTGGAGATTAAATCTTCTGAGTATATGCCTTTAATTCGTCCTTTTTTCTTGCCTTGAGTTTCTTCCTTGGACTTTGGGCTTGGCCTTCATTCTTCCTCCGGGCTCAGAAAAATATAGGAGTGGTCCACGACAGACCGGCTTTAAGTCCTCTATCTGTCGAGCTCCACTTCACTCTTCCACCTCACCAATGTTGTCGTCACGGCGGTGGCCACGGCAGCGTTTTGCTCATCGACTCCAGTCCTGTGCTCCAGCTCTGCTCCTTTGCTGCCCTGAATCTGCCACAGCAGATACCTGCAAAAGTGATCAAAATCAGTAGCAACTGTGTCATTTTATCTAGTTGTGATGTTTATGCAGAAATCTATCCTAAATGCAATGAAATATGCTTGAATGCAACAGAAATATAGGTAAATGCGGGGTAAAATATAGATCTTTTATACACTCAACATATATATCAACTATTAATGGGGAAATTTCATGGCATGCCATTGTATTTCCCCAAGGTATACAAAGGTAAAGCTAACGACCTTCACGTTTCCAAACCAGTCCCAAATTTCATAAATATTTAAACTTGGCCGCCAAAAATTAAATTTTAATTGAACTCTTTAACTATTTAGATTAAACCCCTTAACTTCCACAATTTTCAAATTCACCTAGCCCCAAATTTGGGATATGACATCTTGAGTTGTAGATTTCGAATCTTGAATTTGAAATTTTCAAAGTGAAGATTTAGGTAGTAAAGATTGGATTTTTAGAAGACAAATACAAAGGCTATGGGAGAAGAAAGAGAGAAGAGAAATAGTGATGAAAGCAAGGGGATTTGGTCTCCTCTTCTCACGTCAAAACAAGAAGAAATTAGAGCAAACTACTCAAATAACCACTTAATTATGGGGTTGGTCTAGATTTGACTACTATACTTCTAATTGAAGCAATTAGACCACTCAACTATGGGGTTGGTCTTAATGTGACCACCAGCCATTAAAACATAACGGAGGGAGTGAGTGGCAGTTAGTAAAAATCTATATAATTACACATTTAGTCATCGTTACTTATATATTCTATTAATTTGGTCTTAATTTTAATTTAATAAAATAAATAAAATATTCAATTAGATGGTGACACCTGATTGGAAGCCTTTAAAGATAAATTGCAATAATAGTTTGCCTATGCTAGAGTTCAAACCTGAGTAATAGTGGATTAAGTACAATGGCTTTACCACTGCACCAAACTCAATTCTATTAAATAGGCTTAAAAATAAAATATATAGTTTAATGTGTCTGGTAACCAGTCATCTATGAGAATTAAATGGATGAGTTTATTTTTAAATTGTGCACCTCCTTTTCTATTTGGGTTTTGTTGTCATAGTAGAATGAATAACAAAAGTCCATCTATCAACTCTCTTCTACCCTGCTGAGAAATGTTGCTCCCTTAATGATTGTATGCTTTCTATTTCTCAAGCATAATTTTTCATCAATGTTATTTTATGCACAAATTGTTAATATCTTTCAAAATTTAGATCATCATTAGACCTTCAATTTCCCTTTCTTTAACCTTGTGCCCTTGTTATATTCAGATACGAAGATCTTTTCAGTAGAAAAAAGAGCAAGGATTCCGAGGACAAAGCCAAATATAGAGACCTGTTGGAAGAAGATTCAGGATCAGATGATGAACATTTTGATAAGGAAGTAAAAAGATCAGGTTTTGTATACACTTGATGTCTCTAAATTACTAATCTACAATGGAACTTTACACACAGTATGGATAACTAGAATTTGGCACCGCCGTTACGGTGGTTGAAGATGGAAAAATGGTTAAAGTGAAAATAAAAGAAAGAACCGGTGAAGGAAAAAGAAGTTACATGACAATAGGATTTTATCTTTTTGCGTATGTCTGCTATTTTTCTTTTAAAAAAAACATGGGTAATTTTACAATTGGATTGATGTTAGATTCATAAATCGTGGAATCAAACATAGAACCAAATCTAGCTTCTGGTTGTGTTACAATTGGTTACCGGACGTATTAAAATATAAGATAAACTACATAAATGACCACCTTACTATTGTAAAAGTTGCGATCTGACCACATTATTTTTTTCGCCACAATTAAACCACCAAACTATTTAAATGGTATCAATGTGACCATCAACCGTTAGGTTAACGGAAGGGTGACGTGACAGTTAAAAAAATAAGGGTATAACTACACATTTAGTCATCGTTTCTTATAAACTCTATCAATTTAGTCGTAATTTTAATTTAATAAAATAAATTAATTATTTAATAAGGTGTTGATATATTTAATTAAATTATTTTATTTTTCTCTTCCAATCAAGAGGTGACACGTGTCACCACCATTTAGAGGAGAAAAATTTAATTTGCACAAACATGCCAATGGTGAGAATTGAACCCGCATATGGATGATTTAGAAGCAATGGCTAAGCCACTACACCAAGCATGTTTTTATGCTAAAAATAACCGTTTTAAATATATGTTTTATTGTGTACAGAATGAATGACCACCCAAAAACACCTTCTCATCGGTGAATTCACTAGTGTACATGCCAAATTATCATATCCATTATTAATTGTCAAAAATCCCATCGAATTGATTACTCCTATAAAGAACAAACCAAAGTTAAAACATTTTCAGTACGTGCACTCAAGCTAAATCGGTGTTACAGTGCGGTCAGAGAACATGTTCAAGTTCATACCATGGTTCTCTATGTTGTTTGCTGCGGATTTCATTTCAGTTTTGTGTGATAACGCTGCAAAGGACATATTTATCCTAGCAGGACAGAGTAACATGGCTGGCAGGGGCGGCGTCAACCATGGAAAATGGGATGGAAACGTCCCGCCCGAGTGTCAACCGAACCCATCCGTCCTCCGATTCGCTGCTAATCTTGCTCGGGAAGAAGCACGAGAACCCCTCCATGCAGACATCGATGTGAAGAATGTTTGCGGGATCGGGCCAGGGATGGCATTTGCCAACGAGATCATTCGAACTCATGGGTCGGGGACTGGGGTGGTGGGTCTGGTCCCATGTGCTGTTGGTGGGACATCAATAAGCCAATGGGGAAAGGGGAGCCGTTGGGTCATTCACCGGTGAATTCACCGAGAGGGTGTTTTTGGGTGGTCATTCATTCTATATACAATAGAACATATATTTAAAAGGGTTATTTTTAGCACAAATACATACTTGGTGTAGTGGCTAAGTCATTGCTTTTAAATCACTCATACGTGGGTTTGATTTCCACCATTGGCATGTTTGTGCAAATTGAATTTTTCTCCTCTAAATGGTGGTGACACGTGTCACCTCTTGATTGGAGGAGAAAAATAAAATAATTTAATTAAATATAAATAATTAAATTCTTCCAATTAGGGACTAAATTGATAGACTTTATAAGTAACAAGGACTAAATGTGTAATTATACTCTTATTTTTTTAACTGCCACATCACCCTTCTGTTAACCTTTAACGGCTGGTGGTCACATTGATACCATTTAAATAGTTTGGTGGTTTAATTGTGACAAAAAAAAAGTAATATGGTCAAATCGCAATTTTTGCAAAAGTAAGGTGGTCATTTGTGTAGTTTACCCTAAAATATATATCATATTTTAAAGCTCATATTATAGGAGTTAGTTTGTTGTGGTGGTAAAGCCATTACACTTACTCCACAATTTCCCAAGTTTGAACTCTAGCATTAGTAAACTGTTATTGCATTTTATTTTTTTTCTTTAAAAGTAGTAACACGTGTTACAATACTTCCAATCAAGTGGTGACACCATCTAATTAAATGTTTAATTTATTTTATTAAAGTAAAATTATGACTAAATTGATAAAATGTATAAATAACGAGACTAAATGTGTAATTATATAAATTTTTACTAATTGCCACGTTACTCCCTCTGTTATGTTTTAACGGCAGGTGGTCACATTGAGACCAACCCCATAGTTGAGTGGTCTAATTGCTTCAATTAGAAGTATAATGGTCAAATCGAAACCAATCTCATAGTTGAGTGATCATTTGAGTAGTTTACCCAAGAGATTAAGATATTGACAGCTTTTTTCTACAATGGTACAATTGCACTTTAAGTCCCTCAACTTCCATCTTTTTAAAAAGTGGCCCATTTTCAACCAAAAGCCCTAATTTATAATTTACATCGAATAAGGCTCAAATGAGACCCAATCACATATTTTCAACCCGACTATCAGGCTCTTGACTTGGATCAACGCTAACTTATTGAATAAAAATCTGGATCTTTGCAATATGAACATTTTATTCATTTACATCTTGTAGAAGTTCTAGGGTTTCTTTGAGTTTCTTGATTTGGAAATTTGGGATTCGTATAGAAGAGAGAGAGAAGGGAAATACGAATAGAGAAGTTTTATTATTAATAAAAGGAAAATACAAAAGTTAAAAATTACAAACCAAGTCATTGGTTTATATAATACATTACAACTGATCTAACTAATTTCTAATTCTTGCCAACTCAGCAAGAATGTACAACAACCTATAACAAACTCTAATAGCCCCCTCAAGTCGGAGCATATATATTAAGTATGCCCAACTTGAATATTGCTTGAGAAAATGATGATGGATGCAAGGCTTTTGTAAAGCAGTCTGCCAACTGGTGTTGTGTAGAAACTGGAAGAAGAGTGATCAATCCTTGATGAAGTTTCTCACGAATAAGATGACAATCGATTTCAATGTGTTTAGTCCGTTCATGCTGCACTGGATTTTCTGCAATTCGAATGGCAGACATGTTATCACAGTAAAGATTAGCAGGGGAAATATTATTAATTTGCATATCAGAAAGTAAGTATTGTAGCCACTAAATTTCACAAGAAACAGAAGCAAGTGCACGGTATTCTGCTTCACTTGAAGAGCGTGAAATTGTTTGTTGCTTCTTGGAACGCTAGGAAACAAGAGCTGTACCAATAAAAATACAAAAAACAATAACTGAATGTCTTGAATCTGGGCAGGAGGCCTAATCAGAATCACAAAACGCATTAATTTTAATAGGATTAGTAGCAGGGAAGAAAATGTCTTGACCAGGAGATCCTTTAAGATATCTTAAGATTCGATGTGCAGCTTGTAAATGAACATCAGTAGGTGCAGAAAGAAATTGAGAAAGATGGTGCACAACAAAAGATATATCAGGTCAGGTGTTTGTTAAATACAGTAATTTGCCTATTAATCTTCGATATGAAGTAATATCATGTAAGATAACTCCACCATTCTTAAAAAGCTTAGTCTTAGCATGAAAATGTGTAGAGACAAGCTTAGAATTCAAAAATCCAGTTTCATTGAGTAAATCTAAAATATATTTGCGGTTACAAAGGAAATTTCCTTTGTCGAATTTGGCTACTTCAAGACCTAAAAAGTACTTTAAAGGTCCTAAGTCTTTGATTTTGAAACAGTTATGTAAAAAGGCTTTAACACCAGATATCTCATGCTCATTTGGACTAGTTAATACTATGTCATCTACATAAACAGCAAGAGCAATGAAACTAGATCCTGTCCCTCTAATAAAAAGAGAAATATCAGCATATGCTTGCTTAAATCCTTGCTGGATCAAGGCTAACACAAGCCTCTCATTTCATTGACGACTGGCTTGTTTAAGACCATACAAACTCTTAGTTAATTTACAGACTAAACCTGGTTTGTCAGTCTTATATCCATGAGGCAAATCTATATAGACTTCTTCATCAAGAAATCTATGCAAAAATGCATTATTTATATTTAACTGATGTAAATGTCATTTATTTGATTCAGCAACAGCCAACAAGGTCCTAATTGTTGTTATTCTAGCAACAAGACTAAATGTATCAAAGAAATCAACTTCAGGTTGTTGAGTATACCCTTTTGCTACAAGTCTTGCTTTATACCTTTCTAATGTTCCATCAGAGTTTAATTTGGTTCTACAGACACATTTACACCCTATAGTAGTCTTCCGAGGAGGAAGAGGAACTAATTTCCAAGTATTATTTGATTCTAAGGCCTTAATTTCTTCAGTCATAATATTTTTTCAACAGATATGTTTACTAGCCTGAGTAAAGGTCTTAGGTTCAGCAAGAATGTCTATGTTGTTAATATAAGCATTATAACTTGTAGACAAAGCATTATAAGAAATTACATTATTTATACTATGAGGAGATGTCTTAAAATCTGGTACAGTTACCTGATAATCTTTGAATTTAGAAGGTAAGCAAACATTCCTATTTGGTTTAGAAATTGCAGCAGCAAGATGTGGTTGATTCTCTTGAATTCTAGAGACTAAAATAGATTTATCTGGCTACATAGACTCATTAGGTAAAATGGGCTGCACTATTTCAGGTACATGACTAGTGGAATTGGAATTATTATTTTCAGGTATCAAAGTTTGATCAAAAAAATTATCTTCTTCAAAATCTTCATTATTAGCATAAGTTGGAAATATAATTTGACTAGGAGAATTAGATGTTTTAAAATGAAACCGTGATTCATCAAAGAAAACATTCTTAGATATAAAAACAGATTTAGTATTTACATCATATAATTGAAAGCCTTTCACATTTCTAGGATAACCAAGGAAAATACACTTAATTCCCCTGGTATCCATTTTAGTCTTAGGTTTGGGTAGAACTGAAGCATAGGCAGTGCAACCAAGAACCCTTAAGTGATCTAGCTTAAGAGAAACATTGTATAAAATGCTATAAGGACTTCTATTTTGTAAAATAGGTGTAGGTGTGATGTTAATTAGATATGCAGCATGTATTACACAGTCAAGCTAAAAAATTAAAGGCAAACCTGCTTGTATTCTTAAGGATCTAGCAACTGAAAGAAGATGCTGATGTTTCCTTTCTACAATGCTATTCTGCTGAGGAGTGTAAGTACAAGAATTTTGATGGACAACCCCTTTTGTTTTGAAAAAATAATTTAACTCAAATTCCTTTGCATTGTCAGTTCTTACACATTTTATTTGTTTTGAAAACTATGTTTCAACAAAAGTAAAGAAATCAATGAGCACACTTTTGACTTCAGATTTAGCTTTTAAAGGAAAAATTCACACAAACCTACTTTTATTATCTACTATAGTCAGAAAATATGTATGACCATAAAGACTTTGAACTGTGAATGGTCCCCACACATCATCATGTATTAAATCAAATACAGATTCAAAACATGTAATACTAGTAGAAAAAGGTAGACGTTCCTGTTTTGCAAGGTGACAAGTTTCACAGACAAAATTAAGAGGCAATGAAAAGTCTTTATTGATATCAAAAAATTTCATTCATTTTACAGAGGGGTGGCCTAACCTAAAATGCCAAAGCCTAAAAGTTTTCAACAACAGACATGCAAACATAATTGGAAACATGAACATAATTGGAAACAACATATTGTAAAGAAGAAACTGAAACAGAATTGGAAACATAGTTACTTGATGTAGAAGCATTAGCATCAAGTTGATAGAGACCATTGATGTTTATAGCTATACCAATCATCTTTCGGGTTACTGTATCCTGTATAGAACAGAAGTTAGAAGAAAAATAATAAAAAAAAGAATCTTTAGTTAGCTGAGATACTGACATAATATTGAAAATAAAACCAAAAATAAAAAAAACATTATTTAATAGTAAGGAATTATTGATTTTAACTTTACCTATGTGAGTAACTTTGACAACAGAATTATTAGGCAATCTTATGAATTTATTATGAACAGAATAATAAGAATCAAACAGTTCAAGACTACTAAAGATATGATCTGTAGCTCTTAAATCTAAGATCCATGATGAATTAATGCATGAAGAAGAACAACAAACTTGAAGAGTACCTGCATCACCAGTTGCAATGTCAAAGGCAGAAGAAAGGGCATTGATCTTTGAGTCAGTAACAGAGGAATTTTGAACAGTGAGATTTAGAGCAGACAAAGATCTTTCTTGTAACATATTCAATAGATTCTCATATTGTTGTTTAGAAAAAACAACAGGGGAACCAGAATCCAGAGTAGATTTAACATTTTCATCAACCACAGACTGCCCTATCTGATTAACTCTGCTAGACTGATTTCGAGTCTTATATCCCGGTGAAAAACCATATTTTCTATAGCATTTCTCCATTGTGTGACCATATAACCCACAAAAGGTACACATGGGCCTTTTTGAAAGACCAACATTAAAGAATTTCTTATTAACAACCCTATTATCAGACTTAGACTCAGCCACCTTCCCATGATGCCTTTTAGCTAACAAAACATTAGATTCAAGGCTAGGAACAGATCCTAAAGACCTTTAATGCTGGAGAACTACGGTGAAAACATCATTAATCTTTAGAATAGGTTTCATTATTAAACATTGTGATTTAAGAATAGAAAAGGCATCATTCAACCCTCGAAGAAACCGAAGCAAAAAATCTTGATTTCTGTATTTAACAGCATCACAATCGCAAGATTTAAGGGGCCTAAAATTACATATTTCATCCCAAACAACTTTAAGTTGTGTGTAATATGAAGTAACATAAGTATTATCTTGTTGTAAAGAGTAGAACTCTTAAAGCAAGTCTGACACTCTCCCAGATCTCCCTGATTGAATCTATCAAAGAGGTCCTTCCAAAGATCATAGGTCGTATCGAACCACATCACACTTTGGGCAATTTCAGGAATCAAAGCTCACTGCAACCATGACAACACCAAATTGTTGCACTTCATCCAGGCTCTGTATTTAGACGAATCTTGAACAGGTTCTTGAATCGAACCATCTACGAAGCTCCATTTGTTTTTGGAGATAAGCGACATGCGCATTGACTGAGCCCAGCTGTGATAATTTGCTCTGTCGAGCAAGGTAGAGGTGAGGACAAGAGCGGGGTTCTTGTTAGGGTGAATATAGTATTCACTAGACGGATTATCGGTGCGGAAGAAAAGACCGTCGGCGGAGGAACCGTCGGTCAATGAAGGATCCACTAATACCATGTAGAAGTTTTAGGGTTTCTTTGAATTTCTTGATTTGGGAATTTGGGATTCGTATAGAAGAGAGAGAAGGAAATACGAATAAAGAAATTTTATTATTAATGAAAAGAAAATACAAAAGTTAAAAATTACAAAACAGGTTATTAATTTATATAATACATTACAACTGATCTTACTAATTTCTAATTCTTGCCAAGCAAGAATGTACAACAACCTATAACAAACTCTAATACATCTTTATTTCCAAAAAAAAAAAGAAAGAGGGCGAGTTTTTTGCTGGTGAAAATAAATACAGCGCGTGAGGATAAACGATACAGCTGGGTGATTGATTGCGAGGGCCGAGGAAGGTTTAGAAAGAAGTAATTCCGTAATTATCTAATCTAACACGTCATGCCATGTGGAAACCTTCCTTCCCCGATCCTTATTTGTCTCCACTGATACTTCCATCAACCATAGTTTTAGTTTTACAGCCACCCATTCCCCCTAAAAACCAGCCACCTTTATTTCTTAAAATTTAGCAAAACGACCAACCCACATATTCATTCCCATTGCTCATTTCATCTCTCTCTTTAATCATCCCCATATTTATATTACCAGCTATGGCTGACGTGGTTAAGTCGGAGAGGCATGATGAAGAGTTCGTCATTGAAAGTGATGACAATGAGGACGAACTTGACGGCAGCGGCAGCGGCAGCGGCAGAAGCAGCAACTACAATAGTGATGATGACCGGAGACTTCCTTCCATCACTTTCACTTCCCAGCAATGGCCTCAGAGTTTCAAGTAATGCCCGTTCCATCTCTTACTCATGCAGTGTTTCTTTTTCACATAAATGTTTTTTTAGGTGGATTTAGAAATCAATAAAATAGATAAAACTAACATCGTCCTTATTCCAGAGTGTACACTTGTGCACCCCACACATTTGCATCACATCGTGCTCTCTTGTAAATATATTTATTGTTGAATTAACGATAGGGAGAAACATGGTTAAGATTTACTTGATAACATAGTATTAAAATGCGGCCGCATCGTAACATTTTTAGAGGTCACCGCAATCCGCAACCGCATTGAAAATCATAGTTATTTTTTAGAAAAAAATCACGCTGTGACGGCCGCATCCGCAACCGTGACGTTACAACCGCATCCGCAACCGTGACCGCAACCGCAATTTAATACTATGCTTGATAAACGTGAGTAATGAAAATCGCTTTACTTGGTAGATAGCTTTGAAAGAAAGAAGGGGAAAATATTTGATCTAATGGTTATGCTAGAATATAGGAACGTTATCAAAACTTCACTTCATATATCATATATGTACGTGTTAGAGCTTTTGCATATCTGCTGACTGCTGTAAATGTAGAGAATTTGGAAACATTTAGCTTTTTGTCAAATCCTTCAAAAACTGTGCCTTTGTTGGTATATGTAACATCTGCCCTTTTTACTCTTCTTTTTTCTGGGTACTTGTTTGTGCTTGTTACAGAGAGACAATGGATCCTTATACAATCACAGCAGCACCAAGCTTTGGAGTTGTTGGGGGAATTCAAAATCTGAGACATTTTAGTTTTAGCAGTCAGAGAAGTAATTTGGAGCTGGATGGAAAGTTCCCTCTTCTGCCTGATAATCCAAATAGTTATTCTAAGGAATTTTTAGGTGGCATCTCAAGAGCACAATCAGGGTGGTCACAGAGGCCATCTTTTGCTAAGCAATTTACTGGAGAGTTTCCCATTTCTTATGGATGTAGCGTGACCCAGACCGTCTTTAATTGTAAGCTATTTTGTTATCAGGCTCATTTCCCTTATATATATATGTATGACATGTTTGATTGCTTTTGGTTTCTTCATGTGTCTATGCTAGAAAATAGTTGAGATCCTCTTGTCAACTGTCAAATGATCTAGAGGTCAAATTTGTACGATGTTGTCTGTTTAAATTTAACTGTGCCTATTCATGCCTACTTGCATCTGGGAAAATAAATCCGACTGTTTACTTCTTATAGCTATGATTGTTACCTGGATGTTTCCTTATGACATCAAATTTTTGATTTTGATGCTTAATCTTTTGTTATAGCCATAAATGTAATGGTTGGAGTTGGGCTTCTATCCACACCTAATACAATAGCGGAAGGAGGGTGGGCAAGCTTGTTGGTTCTTGTCTCTTTTGCAGTTGTATGTTGTTATACAGCCATACTCATGAAATACTGCTTTGAAAGCAGAGAAGGAATTATATCATACCCTGATATGGGTGAGGCTGCCTTTGGACGATTTGGACGCCTTCTAATATCTGTGAGTTATCCTTAGCTTCTTGCTTTTAAGTATAATGCATATTTTGTATTGCTAGGATGGCATTACTAGTTTGTATTCGATACTCGTTGTTTATCATCTAATACTGTGTTTATTTTTCAATTGCTAATAAAGATTATGTTTATTTTTCATTCAATTGTAGCCAAATTCTCTAATACTGAGTTTGTTGGTTTTATGCAGGTTGTTCTCTATACAGAATTATATGTAAGCTCATGCTTCTTATTTACTATTGAATTATTGCTGTAACTTCCCTATCTCAATAATGAAGTTTTCGTTTCACCTGTACAGTCATATTGTGTGGAGTTTATTATCATGGAAGGTGACAACCTTACAAGGCTATTTCCTGGAGTTTCTTTGGATTTGCCTTTTCTAAAGTTGGATTCGATGCATCTCTTTGGAATTTTAACTGCCTTTGTTATTCTACCCACTGTCTGGTTAAAAGACATCCGTTTGATTTCATATCTTTCAGGTGCTGCAAAGATGCTCATTGTAGACAAGCATCTAAAATGTTAAGATACATTATGAACTTACGCCAGATTTCCCGTTACTTATTTTGCAGCCGGTGGTGTTGTTGCAACATTGATAATAATTGTTTGTCTACTATACCTTGGTGCACTGGGTGGTGTTGGCTTCCATCATACCGGTAAAGCTGTGAATTTGAGTGGCCTTCCTGTTGTAATTGGTGTATATGGATTTTGTCATTCAGGACACTCTGTGTTTCCTAATATCTATCAATCAATGGCGGATAAATCACAGTTTAAGAAAGCAATGCAAATATGGTAAGGACATTTTGTTGTGGCTTGGAAAGATGTTTTTGCGCTCCTTTTGTTCTGATCTCCGCTTCATGTGTTTTTTTTCTGCAGCTTTTTCCTGTGTATAGTATTGTATGGGACTGTTGCAGTCATGGGTTATCTGGAGTTCGGACAAAGCACGTTGTCTCAAATAACTTTGAATATGCCACCAGATGCTTTTGTTTCTAAAATTGCTTTGTGGACGACGGTAAGTATGAGGCTCTTTGTTTTGTTTCAAAGGTATTTTCAGCAAGAGGGAGGTTTGTTCTTGTTTCTAACTTACCTTTCTGCTTGTGTTGCAGGTTATCAACCCACTCACAAAATATCCTTTTGGCTGTATATATTAGAATTACTAAAATTAAATGGATGCTTTTAATTTCCTTCCAATATTCCAATTTTCTTCCTTGACATTGAACAAATATGCATTATTGTTGATCCCCTTGGCGAGGAGCATAGAGGAGCTGCTGCCAGATCGTGTTGTGGATAGCTTATGGTGTTTCTTTCTTTTGAGAGCAGCACTAGTCTTTTCTACCGTTGTTGTTGCATTTGTCATGCCTTTCTTCGGTAAGCTTTGGAATTTGCTTTCGATCAATGGTCTAGATTTAGTTGTCTCATGCGTCACGATGCAATAAATCATATGAGCTGGTAAATAAGAAATCATAGGTAGTGTCTTTTCTTTTAAATCCATGCCAAGTTCTGCTTGTGGGAATGAGATAGCTACCTACAAAATCAGAAATGCACATTATTGAAAGTGAAATCCAAGGATATCTACCTCATTGCCACACTACTCTTGGTCAGTATTCAATATTACCATCTACTTTTGTTTGATTCAATTTGTTCATTCAACTTTTATTTTGGTGCAATTTGATAAAAAAAATAATGGGAAGGAATACTTGATTAAATTTAGTATTAGAATTCAGTGATTTATGTGACATTGTTTTGACCACAGGTCTTCTGATGGCTTTAATCGGTTCTCTTCTAAGCTTCATGGTGGTAAGTATTGTGCCGGTTTATTCATTTATTAGAATGGAAAAATCTTTTATGGAGGTTTCATTGATGGTAGTGAAGAAGAAAATGCATTTAGCTTCTGCATGGATAACCTAATTTTTTACATTTCAGGCTATAATAATGCCATCACTATGTTTCATTAAGATTGCCGGGAGAAAAGCTTCAAGGATAGATGTAAGCCGATTTTTTTAAGGTTCTGGTGCAATTACATGGTAGTATATGTTCTTTTAATCTTAGCCCTTTGAAAATGCACACACACCGTGCAGGTATACTGCTCGAACCTAGGTCTCCTAGGGAGAACAACATTCTCTTTTCCACTGGAATAGGAATAATAGGTTGTTCAAGAACTTAAGTTATAGCAAATCTGTGAATGCTATGGTAATCCTTACATTTCTGAAGAATTTGGTGGATTATAAGTCTCGAATTTGAATATTCGAGATTAAAGCATATGGTGTTGTTTTCTGTTTCTGGTGTCTTACTCAGATACTCTTGTTGACAAATTGCATTGTGTTTAGGATGAACTCGAGCTGTAAAATGCTTGGTTATCTTCTTGGATTGCTTCATCTCCATTCCTGTTGAACTTTGTACCTGCTTTATTATGCTCTCATTAAACAAATGTTTCTAAAATATAAACAGATTGTTTTGAGCGCAACATTCGCTGCAATTGCCGTCGTATGTGCCATTGTGGGGACGTATTATGCATTGCGAGGGATTGTTAGTAATTACTGATACCCAGAGCATAACCAACTGCTGGTTCCCCATGTGTAGATTGTCGTCATGGTGATGCTTATTGTCTCTGTATCGACAACTTACTGATAGAATGTTCAATCATAACTTCGTTCCTATTGATCATGTTACGATGATTTCCCACTTTACTTGGTCAAATTTTATTTTAGGTTGAGGCCTTAGTGCTCTTGGTGTTGTACTTGTCCCATTTTACGACTTTAGACTAATCTTATTCTTACTATCTTTTCCATTTGTTTTTCCTTGTGCTAAAATCAAGTTTTGGATCTAATCTTTATAGACAACTTTATTTTTCAGTTTCATAAAATCAAAGTTATTTGACCATGTAATCATGTTAGAATATTTAAAAAAAATTAAAGGAACTAAATTTTGATTTTTGTTGTCTTCTTTTTATTTTTTATAGACAAATTTTTGTTCAATTTAAAACATTCTTTTTATTGTTTCATTTATATTTTGTTATATATCTATATTTATATTAATAATAAATTCCTGAATTTGTTTGATAACTTAGTCGGAGAAAAGAAAAATATGTTAAATTCATTAATGGTACGTACTGGTAGTGTCGCAAAATTCTGTGATGGTATCAACTTAATCGAGAAAAACAAAAATATATAATGTAAACATAATTTATTTTTAAAAAATAAAATTACATTTAATATATATATAAATAACTTTATAAAGAAGTCGTATTTTTTTAGCGTATAACAAGAATTTTGTATCATTGCAAATAGGGATGGCAATGGGGTGGGGTAGGTACGGTTTTTTTTTTCTCATTCTGTCTCATACACTTATCGGTATAATTTCGGAAAGTCCGTTAAATGTTTTTGATGAGTTTTTCATCTCCATACCCATCTTTTGTGAATTCTACCGATTTTGATTAATTTCCATCTAAAAAATAAACAAATCATAATACATTAAAATAAATTCCCAACAATAAATTTTCAAAAGTATAAACATAAATGATAAATTCAGTTTTCCAACAATAAACAAATCATTTCAAAACTATAATAATAACTTAACATATAACAATTTCTTTTCTCAACACCTTTGTAGCCAAACCAATCTAATATGCTTATTTGATGATAATCTTGTAGACTTATTTGTTCCTTCTTATCATCAATCTATTGTAACATCCATCACCCGGTTTAGAAGTGATAATATCTCTGAAACTATGTAAAACTCAAGAATAAAGGAAAATGATCACAAAAGCAACTTGGATTTCAATGAAGGATTACAGACTACCTTTATAGGCATAACAGAGCTAGCTAACTAACCTATAACAGATTCATAACAGAATCTTTATACAGCTGATCAACAGCTAACATACAAACTGCTTATCACAGCTTTACAAAGCCTCAACGGCTATCACACTAACATACTTCCTGTTCTCTTCTTCTTTTTCATACTAAAAAATATTACAACAGATAAAAAATATTACAACAGACATTCTCTCTGTCTTCTTCTTCTTCTGGCTAGTTGACTAACTCTGAACAAGATTAATAGTCTGCAATCTCAACTCTTCAGGAGAAAACACTTGCATCTTCTGTCGAAGTTTCACAAAGAAAGATGTGTGCAAAGGTTTTGTAAGCATATCAGCAACTTGTTCTAAAGCTGGAACATAGTTGATTTGAAACTCTCCCCCTACAACCTTTTCTCGAACAAAGCTTAAATCAAGTTCAACATGTTTGAGTTTGGCATGATGAACTGGATTAGCAGAGTGTGCAATCGCACTCGTGTTATCACACCAGATAATTGGTGTTGTTGCCAAAGGAATACCAAGCTCAGTTAACAATGATTTGACCCACATTGCATCACACATAGCATTAGCTATTCCCCTAAACTCAGCTTCTGTAGAAGAACGTGACACCACACTTTGTTTTTTTGAGCTCCAGGCCACAAGATTGTTCCCCAAAAAAAGACAATGCCCAGATGTTGACCTTCTGTCATCTGATTTAGCACCCCAATCAGAATTTGAGTAGGCTGTTAATGTTGTAGCTACAGAACTAGTACTGAAGAATAATCCATGATCAATCGTTCCCTTGAGATACTTCACAATCCTTCGAACAGCAGACCAATGTTTATCTAAAGGAGCTTGCATAAATTGACTCACTTTGTTAACTGCATATTGCACATCAGGCCTTGTGTTACAAATGTGTTGAAGGGTTCCCACAACTTGTCGATACAGCGTTGGATTCTCAAAAGGGTCACCATCTGTTGAAGAAAGAGTTGGAGAAGTAACCATTGGTGAAGTTGAAGGAGTAGCATCTACTAGATTCAGCTTTTCTAATAATTCAACAACATATTTCCTCTGACTAAGAACCACTCCATGACTAACTTGATGCACAGTCATTCCAAGAAAGTAACTAAGCTTGCCCAAATCTTTTAAGGAAAAGACAGAATTAATTTCCTTAATAATACTATCAACCTCATATGCATTATCTCCTGTTGCAACAATATCATCAACATACACCATGATAAACACTTTGCCATTGCTTGTATTCCTAAAGTAAAGCGAAGAATCAGCTAAGGAAGCAGTAAATTTGAGACTTGTAACCAAAAAACCTCTGAATTTCTCAAACCAGGCCCTGGGAGCCTGCTTAAGACCATAAAGAGACTACTTTAAACGACACACTAGCAGATTACCATCAGCATCTACTTGCTCAAACCCTGGTGGCTGGTCCATGTAAACTTCTTCAACCAAGTCACCATTTAAAAAAAGCGTTATCCACATCGATTTGTCTAAGTACCCAGCCATTACTTAAGGCTAAGTTTAGAATGACACGAACAGTGACAGCCTTAACCACTGGGCTGAATGTCTCACTAAAATCAAACCCAGCTTGCTGTGAGTATCCTTTAGCCACCAACCTAGCCTTGAACCGAGACACACCACCATCAGCATTCCTCTTGATTTTGAAAAGCCACTTGCACCCTATAGGAATTCGATCAGGGGGCAGTTGTACCAAGTCCCAAGTTCCTTTCTCAACCAGTGCATTAATCTCCTTTTGAACAGCATCCTTCCATTCTTCAGACTTCATCGCCTGATGCACATTCTTTGGTTCAACAGCAGAAGTATCAGTGTAAAAAACCTTAGGCTTAAACACTCCAGCCTTCGACCTGGTCACCATATGATGTCCTCCACTACTAGAGGAAGAACTACTCTTATCTGAAGAACTACTAGAGGAGCTTGAAGAGACTGCAGAAGCAGCATCAGCAAGAGGAGTAGAAGTGCTTGGAGCACCATTAGAACTAGTATCAACAGTTTGACCAACTGCAGCATCAGATGCACCAGAACCAGCAGCAACATCTTTTGATAATCTTCCAGAAGAAGATACAGTAGCAGCCTTGACAGGACAAACAAATTTTGCAGAAACACTAGAATTCTGATCCTCTTGAAAGAAAGAAGTAGCAGAAGATCTTTTTGAAAAAGGGAAAAAATTTTCATTGAATTTGACATGACGAGACACATACACACGACCATCTTCACTAAGACATTTATACCCATGTTGATTTGCACAATACCCCAAGAAAACACAAGGTTTAGACCTATACTCTAGTTTGTGACTATTATAAGGCCTTGTTAAGGGAAAGCATTGACAACCATAGAGATCGTCTTGTTCTTGAATGGCTTCCCTGAGGATGCCCCTCCCAACTCTGATACCATGATAATATCTCTAAAACTATGTAAAACTCAAGAATAAAGGAAAATGATCACAAAAGCAACTTGGATTTCAATGAAGGATTACAGACTACCTTTATAGGCATAACAGAGCTAGCTAACTAACCTATAACAGATTCATAACAGAATCTTTATACAGCTGATCAACAGCTAACATACAAACTGCTTATCACAGCTTTACAAAGCCTCAACGGCTATCACACTAACAAGAAGGATTAGACTCGAGTGACGGAAGTCACATTGATTCACAAAGTGAACCTGAAACCGAAAAACTCAATTTATGAATATTATTAAATATTTTTCTTGCCAAACGGACTTCAATTACTCATTTATTTGAACACATTATGAATTTAAAGATCAAAATGTAAATTTTTAAAATTACAAGGACCTAATGAAAACGAAAGGTGTCATTTTAAAATTAAAACATATTATAAACTTACATTCAAAATTTCACGACAAACGAATGTCAGTAACTCAATCAATTTATTCATGAACATACAATGACCATAATGCAAAGAATTTAAACCGAATAAAGCCATTAACCTAAATAACTACCACCTGCACCGGTACACGGGATCCTCGTACAGGTACTCGGGCTTGCATCTGGAAACAATATCCTAGTTTATTACTGCTACTGAACTAGCCGTATCGGTATGAAGGGGTTCGTATTGATGCCGAGACAGGGTGTACCGGTATGCCCTGACTTATAATGCCACATTTTAAAGGCGAGTACCGGTACGCAATGAAATCGTACTGGTACGTAATACTAGCTCTGCTCATCCAAAATCACCTCCAAACATTCTAAACATGTTTCCACGGTTATAGCAAAATAAATCACACTTAATTAAGCATTCACATGAAAAATTTTAACATGTTTTGTCTTGGATGTAAATCTTGCTTCGGTAACAACCCTGAGATGCTTAGTTCTCTGCAAAGATGAAATGAGAGCATATGCAAAACATGCCCAGTGAGTGCACTACACAAATAACTCATCAATGCATTTTTAGAAAATCAAAACATGGATGTTATGCATATACAGAAAAGATGGCAAAATTTCAGAAATTTATGCTTATTAGAAATGTAACGACATAAGGCTTTTAGAGTTGGGCCTTCGGTGGCCATTTTGGATGAGGGAAGGAAAGGTGTTACGATAACAACGAAGAACATATGTAACACCCCTAATTTGCCACAATTTGAAAATCCCTAAATTTTAGAATCCCTAATTTAAAACTCTAAGATTTGGGAATGTCTATGTGAAACTCTAAATTCAGTTTATGGATTTAATTGAGTATAAATCAGATTTAATTGACCAAAATGATTAAAATCATAACTTATGTGATCATTATATAATGCGTGTAAGAGTTGGGACCCTTGTTTCGTGATTAACCCACTCGTTATGGTAAAAGTTAAAATTCCTAAAAGACTATTCAGCTCCCACTTTTAATTTTCAGTAGCCGCACTCACCTCTCTCGTCACCCTCTCCCTCTCGATTTTTATCTCACCCCACCTTCCCCAAGTTCCGACCAAGCTCCGATCAAGGGCTCATCCACCACCGTTCGTCAAACCGAGACCAGCCCCGAGTTTCCCTCTGTAACCCCCTCGTCCGGCCTAACCAACAGACCGGACCGAACGGGTTACACGGGGAAAATCAAAGCGAAACCCGTCAAGGACTCACCCCGATTAGCAACACTATTTTTTTTCTTTAATTATCTTTACTAAATGCTTTATTTGACCCTACGTGAGATAAGCAAACAACGGAAAAGCAACTACCAATTCGATTCAAGCAAAACTGATAATAAGATAACCTTTTTTTTAATTTTACAACGGGTCGTATCGATACGCTAAAGGATCGTATCGATATGCCTGTACTTGTTCAATACCTCAAAGTCCAACCTAGGGAAACTGTATCGATACACTTAAGGCTGGTATTGATATGCCCTCAACGGTCAACTTCCCTTAGTCAACTACGAAGACCGTACCGATACTCTCAGGACCCATACCAATACGCCAAAATCTCGTAAATTTCTTAGATTTCCATAGAGCATTTTGGGTATCGATACGCCCCCGCGTACCGGTACGCCTTGCCCAAAACAAGGGACCGCATCGATACCGCCCTTGAGCGTATCGATATGCTCTACCTTGCAAAACTCATTTTAGCTGTCAAAAACACAAGGGACTCCACACAAGAGGCATTTAACAACATCTAAGCAACATACAAACGCACATATGACTCAAGGCATCCATGGATAAGCATATAAAGCAAGATAAACACATATCGAGGCAACATCCAACATGATAAGATTTTTAAAATGAAACATGCATATTTAGCATTCATCAACAAGGCAAAAAACTAACAAAAGCATAAATCATGCTTAATATCCACCAAAGGAGTCAAAGGCCTAAACAAAACATGCTTCAACACTTAAACATGTTAACAACATTAGTAAAAACAAGACTTAAGAGTTTGAACACCAACTCCATATAAAAGCCTAATATCCCCATTGTCTAAGCATTATTACAAAACACAAACCATACTTTGAGCTTAGCAAGAACTCCAAGAATCCCTTCCTTTCCCACTTGCCTCTCGGAACCTCTAACGATCTGCATTGTTGGAAAAAGAGAGCGTAAGCTTATAGCTTAGTGAGCGAAACTCTAAACACAACAACAATGCAGTTTTAAAACAATAATTTAGTTTTGAAAATCAAAATCATATATGTAAGACCCCAATTTTGGGCTTAGAAGTTTAGGGTCTGAACCGGACCGGTCTGAGAAACGATTCGATTATAAAAGGGAGTTTTAGGGAAAACCTAGTTCGGGATGCTTTAAAAATATAGAAAAATATCTAAAAATCCTCATTTAATATATATAGGTGATTGGTGAAATCCATTTTACAAAATAAGGTTTGGAAATGCTACATTTCGGTGTAGTGACCAAATCACGATTTTTGCAAAGTTTAGTAGTGACTATTTTGTAAAGGATTGAAACTTTGAATCTTTAAGGAGCTAATTTACCAAAAATGTTATCATCAGATTTTTCCTTAATTTGGGTGATTTAATTAGTGATTTAACTAAATAAAATAAAGGTGATAAACTACCTTTGACTTTCATAACTACTTTTCTCTAATTTTCTCTCATTTCATTTTCTCTCAAAATCCTATCAACCAAATACTTTTTCTCCAGCAAAATTCACTTTGATTTCCACTTCATTTGATGAGATTTCCATCACTCATTGATTCCTAATCAATCTTGCAACAAATTCACTTGATTTCTACATTGTGTTTTCATGGAAACTTGCCCAAATCAAGGAGAAATCATCTTTTAGAGGTAAGATTGTTCTTCTCCTCTAAATACTCAGTTCTTTACTGAAATTCCCAAGTTGTCAATCCTTTATTAAAGATTTATAAATGGTTTTGATGTTGGAAACAAGAATTTGGCTTAAAACTCAAGATTTAGGAAGAGATCTTGAAGATTTTCGTGGAAATTGATTGGACTCTGTTTTGAGATGGGTTTCTAATGTATTTTGGATGTTAAATGATGTTATAAATGAGGTTTTATCAATCCAATCCCGAATAGGTTATTTTTCCTAAGTTTTTGCTTGTGAAAATGGTGGTTTTTGGGGTGATTTTGGTGTTATGTTATAGATGGAGGTATAAGGACGAGTTTAGGGTTGTTTTTGATGTTAATTGATGTTTAGAAATGTTTAGAAGTGATGGATCTTGGCTGGGTTATGTTTTGGAAGAGTTTGGAGGTGATTTCGGTTGTGTTTGGTAGCCGAAATGTTGGGTTTAGGTAGAGCAGCGAGTTTTGGAGTGTTATATGAAGATTTCAATGCATGATGATGCATTAATCCTCTGCTTTTATGTGTCTAAAACAGGGGAGACATCTTCGGACACTTTTGGAGTTGATCCGGAAGCTTAATTGGCGTTTCGGAAAGCAAGCGAAACAAAATTGGTGAGTACTTATGGCTTTAGAAGTTCTTGAGGGACAAAGAACCAAGATTAGGGGATTTAGGAAAGGTTTGAAACACCTTCCTAAGTCCGGAAGTAAGTATTGGCTAGATTGCTCTCTAGAATGTGGTGATTGCCCCTTTAAATGCTTTTACATGCTCATGGTTTTAGATTGATAAATTCCTACTGTTTTTATGCATGAATTATAGCATGAGATGATGCTTGAAATGATTTCAATAAGTAACATTTTGCATGGTTGAGATTTGAGCTTATATGTTGAAGTATAGCAAATGTTATGGTTTTGAAAAGAGATGAGAATGTTGAGTTTTAAATGCATGAAAAACAGTAGGTGAGATGTTGATTTGACATACTATATTGGCATAAATGTTGAGAAACTTACCAGATATAATTGATCGATCAATAGGATGAGAGTGCACTATAAACTAAAAATTCGTACATGCTCTTTGGTTAAGCCAAAGGGAGATATATCGATGATGGGCATTCATTCGGGTAGGACTTGGGAAATACCCAAGCTTGGTGGCGATGAGAGATTCCACCATGTGAGTACGGTGACGAGAGATTCCACTGGAAATTATGTTGCTAGACGAGTGAGTACGGTGATGAGAGATGCCACCGAAAGTGTCTAGTGAGATGACCGCATATCCGAGTAATAAATACTTGTGAAATGCCAATATAAAATATGTTATGGTTTCGATTCACATGTACCTTGATATAATGATTTATGCTATGAGAAATGCATATGTAGTTTGTTTATGAAATGCTTTAGAGTACAAGCATAATTTTGGCCTTGCCATGGATTTTGCATTGGTTTTAATGCATGAGATAGAATGAAGGTACATGTGGTTTCGATAAGTATTGCTTTGAAGTTTTCCAAGCATGAGAAAGAGACGAGCATGCGGTTTAAAAGCTTTTAATGAAAGTGTTTTTAAATGTGCATTATTGTGTTGGTTTTCTTTAGAGCATGCCTCACTAAGCAATTGTGCTTATGCTCTCTCTTTTACCAATAATGCATATAATTGAGGTGTTTTGGGGCATCAAGAAAGATAAGTCCATCCAAGGAAATCCAAGCTCACGTATGGTGAAGTTTTCATACACTTTAGTTTTGATAAATTGGCAATGGGAAACCAAATTTTGTAATTGGGAGATATGTTAAACTCCCTAAGGTTGTGGCATGTTTAGTTTGGCTTGTTGGATTGTAAATGGCCTTGATTGCTTGATTTTGAGGTTGGATTGCCTATTTGTGTTTTGATGTTAGGAAGCATGCCTCTAGACTAATGTGATTTCATGATTCATGCTTTAATTGTGCTTGAGTGTTCCAAATATGATCCTTATATGTATGTTGATTTGTTGGTATGATTAGAGAGTCCTTGGGATGTGCTAGATTAGGTTTTTGGGTGAAAAACCAGAGGTTTCTGCTGTTTCTGGGCAGGGTGTATCGAAACACCCTTAGCTGTTTCGAAACGGGTGCCTGAAATGGCATGGGCGTTTCGGAACGGCTAGAAGTGTTTCGAAACACTTTGGCTACTGGAAGTGTTTGTTTCGAAACTAGTTTCGGAACATACCCGCGTACCGAAACGGTCAACACCTTTTTGATACGGGTGTTCAACACGGGTGTTTCGATACGGTTGTTAGTGTTTCAAAGCGGGTGACCATTGGTCACAGATTTGAATTGCTTTAAAGTCTGCATGTTTTACATTTTAGTCCTAAATGTTGAGTTTGCAATTGCTTGAGCTTGAGATGTCCATTTAAGGTGAAATTTGGCAGAGAAGCATGTAACATGACTAATTTCATATTGGTAATCTTAAAATCAATGAAGACCATCTATTTTACAGAAATTACAATTTGGTCCCTAAACTCGTTTAAAGTGCAATTGAGTCCCTATATATTATCCAATCGTTGTGCCTTTCTTAATCGTATTTTATGTGTACTCACTTAGGGTTAACGTGTATCTCTAGACAAGATTAAAAAGAAAAAAAAGGGTCGTGAATCAAGGTTGACTTTCGGGTTGACTTTGGTTTTCCCCGTGTAACTTTCGTAGTTTGGGTCAACCGTCTAGGCCGGGATAAGGGGGTTACATTTGGTGGTATCAAAGCCAGGTTCTCGAATAATTGGGTTTGATAGGTGCATGATGTATGTGTAATTGCATGATGTGTCTTTTGGGTGAAAGAATATTGTGTGAATAGTGATGCTTGGTTCAATTGTGATGTGTTGTGATGCTAAGCTATGGTTGGAGTGTAATAGAGGATCCCATTGCCAAATCAAAACTAGTGAAGAGAAATTTTTTTCGAAAATGAGCTTGAGTACTTGGATTACTTACCTTATTGTGCCTAATTATGTTTATTGCATTTTTGTTATTGCATTGTTTTCCTATATAATGGGGCCACGTAGAGAGCTAAAAATCAATACTAGATCGACCGCTGCTAATGAAAATGAGGAGAATGCCGAGAATTTACCTCCTTCTCCCCTGGTGGTGGACCACCCGGTGGTGGTGGTGCTGGAGCTGATAATGATGGAGCTGGCGCTGGGGTTGTTGGACCCGAAGGTGTGCAGGGGCAAGCTGCTCCTGACATGACCATGTTGATTCAGGCTATTGCTGGAGCTTTCCAGAAAGAAGTAGCTGGAGCTCATGAAGCCGCGCATCAGGATGATGCCAATGTGAGGTTGCCTTTGGAACGTCTTCACAGTCTAGGAGGGTCTGAGTTCAGGGGTTTATCTCTAGAAGGATCTGAGGCTTGGTTGGAGAGCACCAAGCGAATGTTGGGACAGATGAACTGCAACAATGTGCAGAAGCTGGGTTGTGTTGTATCACAGCTGCATGGTGATGCTTATACGTGGTGGACGACCACTATCTCTGGAATGGAAGACAATGAGGTGACTTGGACGTTCTTCTTGAATGCGTTCAAGTGTAAGTATTTGGGTGTACGTTACTAAGACGAGAAGAAAAGAGAGTTCATGTCTCTTATGCAAGGTAGCATGTCCGTAGCTGAGTATGAGATTCAGTTTGTCCGCCTCAATCAGTATGCACCTGAGCTAATCCCTAATGAACGAGAAAGGTGCGAACGATTCCGATATGGGTTGGTAACGGATGTGAAGACTTTTATGCTTGCAGCTGATTACTCGGATTTCGATGTCTTGATCTCTAGAGCCAAGGATATTGAGTCAAATCTTGGTCTGACTAGTCGAGCAAGTGGATCTAACTCTGGGAAGCGAGCGGCTGAACGCGATTATGGTAAAGATCGCAACAAGAGGCATAAGGATAGGAGGCCACACTATGATGCTAGGCGTGGGGGTGGTAACCCTGGTAGAGGTCAGCAAGGACCTAATGTTGTTCTGAGGACTCTTGAGTGTAACCGTTGTGGTAGACGGCATGGTGGTGAGTGTTGGGGTAATCTTGGCACATGCTGGAATTGTGGGAACCGTAGACATTTGAAGAAAGATTGTCTTCGGCCTTTGAAGGAGGGACAGACTCCAGTGAGAGCAGCTGAGCCACAGAGAGGCCGTGGGTGCGGCCGTGGTAATTTTCAGCGCAGAGATGATGGTGGCAGGAATGTAGCACATGTTGTGGCCGTTCAACCTGAGGGTGGTGGTCAGGCTCGAGTGTATGCTCAACGTGAGGGAATGAATGATACGAATGTGATCGCATGTATTTTTACTTTGCAATCCTTGTCATTACTTTCTTTGATTGATTCTGAATCTACACACTCATACATTTTGCGTGAACATGCTCAAATGCTTGGTTTACCTGTTGAGTCTTTGGATGTTGGTATGCGTGTGACTAGTTCCTTTGGTGAAACGGTTGTGACGCGAAAGTTGTATAGGAGATGTCCCTTGAAAGTGAAAAATCATGACTTTCTGGTTGATCTCATGGAATTGTCATTCTATGGTTTTGATGTAATCCTTGGTATGGATTGGCTAGTTGAGCATCGAGCTGTAGTGGATTTTGAAAGCAAGCGAGTTTCGTTGAAACTTGCGGATGATTACGAAGTAGTGGTTGTGGGTGAAAATGTGAAGTTTCTTGCCAATGTGGTGTCTACATTGGAGGCAAGTCGAATGCTGAGGCAAGGTTGCGAGGCTTACCTAGCCTTTGTGATGAATCCTAGTTCTAAGGAATTGCGTGTTCAAGATATAAGAACTGTACGTGAGTTCCCTGGAGTGTTTCCGGAGGAGTTACCTAGATTGCCGCCTAGTCGAGAAGTGGAGTTTGGAATTGAGTTGTATGAAAACACAACTCCAGTGTCCATTGCTCCCTATCGCATGGCACCTAAGGAGCTAAAGGAGTTGAAGACACAACTTCAGGAGTTGCTTGACCGTGGCTTCATTTGGCCTAGTGTGTCCCCGTGGGGTGCACCGGTCTTGTTTGTGAAGAAGAAGGATGGCACTATGAGAATGTGCATCGATTATCGACAGTTGAACAAGTTGACTATCAAGAATAGGTATCCTTTGACGAGGATTGATGATCTTTTTGATCAGTTTTGGGGAGCAGTTGTGTTTTCCAAGATTGACTTAAGGTCAGGATACTATCAGCTTAAGGTGAAAGATGTGGATGTGCCGAAAACAACCTTTAGAACGAGGTTTGGGCATTATGAGTTCCTTGTAATGTCGTTTGGCTTGACGAATGCTCCTGATGCTTTCATGGACATGATGAATAGAGTGTTCCATGAATACCTGGACAAGTTTGTGGTGGTGTTCATTGATGATATCCTTGTGTACTCTCGTACTGAGGAGGAGCATGAAGGTCACTTGAGGATTGTCTTGCAAGCGCTTCTGGAAAATCAGCTTTATGCTAAGTTGAACAAGTGTGAGTTTTGGCTTAAGGAAGTTGTGTTCCTTGGTCATGTGGTTTCAGCGGAGGGGATTCGTGTTGATCCTCAGAAGATTGAGGCAGTGATGAATTGGAAGCCTCCTAAGTCCGTTCATGAAGTCCGTAGTTTCCTTGGGTTAGCAGGATATTACCGGAGGTTTGTAGATGGATTTTCAAAGATTGTCGCCCCTTTGATAAAGTTGTTGCAAAAAGATGTTAAGTATGAGTGGACGGAAGCAAGACAACAAGCTTTTGAGAAGCTTAAGACGACGTTGACGCAAGCTCCTATCTTGGTTCAACTTGAATCAGGGAAAGAATTTGTGGTGTACAGTGACGCATCCTACGTTGGTTTGGGGTGTGTGCTAATGCAAGAGGGTAAGGTGGTGGCTTATGCATCGCGACAGTTGAAGGTGCATGAGCGCAATTATCCTACGCATGATATTGAGTTAGCTGCGGTGGTTTTTGCTTTGAAGATCTGGAGACATTATCTGTATGGTGAGAAGTGTACTGTGTACACGGATCACAAGAGTTTGAAGTACTTGATGTCTCAGAAAGATTTGAATCTTAGACAACGACGTTGGGTGGAGTTGCTTAAAGATTATGATTTAACGATTGAGTATCATCTGGGAAAAGCTAATGTTGTAGCGGATGCCTTGAGCAGGAAGGTGGCGGTAGAGTTAAGGGCTATGTTTGCTAACTTAAGCATTTCGCGAGATGGAGGTCTTATGGCTGAGCTGCAAGTGAAACCATCCCTGGTTCAGTTGATTAAGGATAACCAGTTGTTGGATGATTCTTGGGTGCTACATGTTCAGGATATTGTTGAGGATAGATCATCAGATTTTTGTTTTAATGATGATGGAGTTTTATGTTACGGAAGACGGATTGTAGTGACGGATGATGTGGAGTTGAGGCGTACTATTCTGACCGAAGCCCATAGTAGTCCTTTTGCTATGCACCCTGGTAGTACAAAGATGTATCGTGATCTAAAGGATGAGTACTATTGGGTGGGCTTGAAGAAAGATGTTGCGGAATATGTGAGTAAGTGTATGGTTTGTCAGCGGGTTAAAGCTGAGCATTAGTTTCCTTCAGGGTTGTTGCAACCATTGAGGATTCCTGAATGGAAGTGGGAAAGAGTCACCATGGACTTTGTGTCCGGTTTACCTTTGTCGCCATTGAAGAAGAATTCGGTGTGGGTGATTGTGGATCGCCTTACAAAGTGTGTGCATTTCTTACTTGTGCATACTACGTATACCTTGGATAAGCTTGCAGAGCTGTACATTGCTGAGATTGTGCATTTTCATGGTGTACCTAAATCTATAGTGTCGGATAGAGATCCGAGGTTTACATCGCGATTTTGGGAATGTTTGCATCAAGCTTTGGGTACGCGGCTGAATTTCAGTACTTCTTATCATCCACAGTCGGATGGACAGTCTGAGCGTGTTATCCAAGTGATTGAGGATATGTTAAGGTGCTGCGTGATTGAGTTTCAAGGCTCTTGGGAGAAGCATTTGCCTTTGATGGAGTTTGCTTATAATAATAGCTATCAGACAAGTATTCAAATGGCACCTTATGAGGCCTTGTATGGGAGGAAGTGTGCAGAACTCCTCTGTGCTGGGCAGAAACAGGTCAGAAGTTGGTCTCGATGCCGGCTTTGTTGAAAAGATCCACCGAGAAGGTGAAGCTCATTTGTGAGCGGTTGAAGGCAGCTTCTGATCGACAGAAGTCTTACGCGGATTTGAAGCGTAAGGAGATTGAGTTTGCGGTGGGTGACCGTGTGTTCTTGAAGGTTTCGCCTTGGAAGAAGGTGATGAGATTTGGCCGGAAGGGTAAGTTGAGCCCTAGGTATATTGGACCATATGAAGTAATAGAACGTGTGGGTCTTGTTGCGTATAAGCTGAGGTTACCACAAGAATTAGAGAAGATACATATTGTGTTTCATGTCTCCATGCTTCAGAGGTATAGATCAGATCCTTCGCATGTTATGCTTGTGGAGGAAGTTGAGTTGAATCCAGATTTGACATACGATGAGGAACTGGTTGAGATTTTGGATTCAGACAGTAAGGTTCTTCGTGGTAAGACCATCGAACTGGTTAAAGTGTTGTGGAGTCACCGTGGTGTTGAGGAAGCCACGTGGGAAAGGAAGGAAGACATGAAGAAGTAGTTTCCTTACCTTTTCCCTCCAGGTAAATTTCGAGGACGAAATTTCTTAAGAGGGGGAGAGTTGTAACACCCAAATTTTGGGCTTAGAAGTTTAGGGTCTGAACCGGACCGGTCTGAGAAACGATTCGATTATAAAAGGGAGTTTTAGGGAAAGCCTAGTTCGGGATGCTTTAAAAATATAGAAAAATATCTAAAAATCCTCATTTAATATATATATAGGTGATTGGTGAAATCAATTTTACAAAATAAGGTTTGGAATGCTACATTTCGGTGTAGTGACCACATCACGATTTTTGCAAAGTTTAGTAGTGACTATTTTGTAAAGGATTGAAACTTTGAATCTTTAAGGAGCTAATTTACCAAAAATGTTTTCATCAGATTTTTCCTTAATTTGGGTGATTTAATTAAATAAAATAAAGGTGATAAACTACCTTTGACTTTCATAACTACTTTTCTCTAATTTTCTCTCATTTCATTTTCTCTCAAAATCCTAACAATCAAACACTTTTTCTCCAGCAAAATTCACTTTGATTTCCACTTCATTTGATGAGATTTCCATCACTCATTGATTCCTAATCAATCTTGCAACAAATTCACTTGATTTCTACATTGTGTTTTCATGGAAACTTGCCCAAATCAAGGAGAAATCATCTTTTGCAGGTAAGATTGTTCTTCTCCTCTAAATACTCAGTTCTTTACTGAAATTCCCAAGTTGTCAATCCTTTATTAAAGATTTATAAATGGTTTTGATGTTGGAAACAAGAATTTGGCTTAAAACTCAAGATTTAGGAAGAGATCTTGAAGATTTTCGTGGAAATTGATTGGGCTCTATTTTGAGATGGTTTTCTAATGTATTTTTGATGTTAAATGATGTTAGAAGTGAGGTTTTATCAATCCAATCCCGAATAGGTTATTTTTCCTAAGTTTTTGCTTGTGAAAATGGTGGTTTTTGGGGTGATTTTGGTGTTCTGTTATAGCTGGAGGTATAAGGACTAGTTTAGGGTTGTTTTTGATGATAATTGATGTTTAAAATGTTTAGAAGTGATGGATCTTGGTTGGGTTATGTTTTGGAAGAGTTTGGAGGTGATTTCGGTTGTGTTTGGTAGCCGAAATGTTGGGTTTAGGTAGAGCAGCGAGTTTTGGAGTGTTGGCTGTAGATTTCAATGCATGATGATGCATTAATCCTCTGATTTTATGTTTCTAAAACAGAGGAGACATCTTCGGACACTTTTGGAGTTGATCCGGAAGCTTAATTGGCGTTTCGGCAAGCAAGCGAAATGAAATTGGTGAGTGTGTATGGCTTTAGAAGTCCTTTAGGTACAAAGAACCAAGGTTAGGGGATTTAGGAAAGGTTTGAAACACCTTCCTAAGTCCGGAAGTAAGTATTGGCTAGATTGCTCTCTAGAATGTGGTAATTGCCAATTTAAATGCTTTTACATGCTCATGGTTTTAGATTGATAAATTCCTACTGTTTTTATGCATGAATTATAGCATGAGATGATGCTCGAAATGATTTCAATAAGTAACATTTTGCATGGTTGAGATTTGAGCTTATATGTTGAAGTATAGCAAATGTTATGGTTTTGAAAAGAGATGAGAATGTTGAGTTTTAAATGCATGAAAAATAGTATGTGAGATGTTGATTTGACATACTATATTGGCATAGATGTTGAGAAACTTACCGGATATAATTGATCGATCAATAGGATGAGAGTGCACTATAAACTAAAAATTCGTACGTGCTCTTTGGTTAAGCAAAAGGGAGATATTCCGATGATGGGCATTCCATCGGGTAGGACTTGGGAAATACCCAAGCTTGGTGGCGATGAGAGATTCCGCCATGTGAGTACGGTGACGAGAGATTCCACCGGAAATTATGTTGCTAGACGAGTGAGTACGGTGATGAGAGATGCCACCAGAAGTGTCTAGTGAGATGACCGCATATCCGAGTAATAAGTAGTTGTGAAATGCCAATATAAAATATGTTATGGTTTTGATTCACATGTACCTTGATATAATAATTTATGCTATGAGAAATGCATATGTAGTTTGTTTATGAAATGCTTTAGAGTACAAGCATGATTTTGGCCTTGCCATGGATTTTGCATTGGTTTTAATGGATGAAATAGAATGAAGGTACATGTGGTTTCGATAAGTATTGCTTTGAAGTTTTCCAAGCATGAGAAAGAGACGAGCATGTGGTTTAAAAGCTTTTAATGAAAGTGTTTTTAAATGTGCATTATTGTGTTGGTTTTCTTTAGAGCATGCCTCACTAAGCAATTGTGCTTACGCTCTCTCTTTTACCAATAATGCAGATAATTGAGGTGTTTTGGGGCATCAAGGAAGCTAAGTCCATCCAAGGAAATCCAAGCTCACGTATGGTGAAGTTTTCATACATTTTTTTTGGATAAATTGGCAATGGGAAATCAAATTTTGTAATTGGGAGATATGTTAAACTCCTTAAGGTTGTGGCATGTTTAGTTTGGCTTGTTGGATTGTAAATGGCCTTGATTGCTTGATTTTGAGGTTGGATTGCCTATTTGTGTTTTGATGTTAGGAAGCATACCTCTAGACTAATGTGATTTCATGATTGATGCTTTAATTGTGCTTGAGTGTTCAAAATATGATCCTTATATGTATGTTGATTTGTTTGTATGATTAGAGAGTCCTTGGGATGTGTTAGATTAGGTTTTTGGGTGAAAAACCAGAGGTTTCTGCTGTTTCTGGGCAGGGTGTATCGAAACACCCTTAGCTATTTCGAAACGGGTGCCTGAAATGGCTTGGGCGTTTCGGAACGACTAGAAGTGTTTCGAAACACTTTGGCTACTGGAAGTGTTTGTTTCGAAACTAGTTTCGGAACATACCCGCATACCGAAATGGTCAACACCATTTTGATACGGGTGTTCGACACGGGTGTTTCGATACGGTTGTCAGTGTTTCGAAACGGGTGACCGTTGGTCACAGATTTTAATTGCTTTGAAGTTTGCACGTTTTACATTTTAGTCCTAAATGTTGAGTTTGCAATTGCTTGAGCTTGAGATGTCCATTTAAGGTGAAATTTGGCAGGGAAGCATGTAACATGACTAATTTCATATTGGTAATCTTAAAATCAATGAAGACCATCTATTTTACAGAAATTACAATTTGGTCCCTAAACTCGTTTAAAGTGCAATTGAGTCCCTATATGTTATCCGATCAATGTGCCTTTCTCAATCATATTTTATGTGTACTAACTTAGGGTTAACGTGTATCTAGACAAGATTAAAAAGAAAAAAAGTGTCGTGAATTAAGGTTGACTTTGGTTTTCCTCGTGTAACTTTCGTAGTTTGGGTCAACCGTCTAGGCTGGGCTAAGGGGGTTACAATATAAGTAAGAGATGAACTAAACACAAGCATAGGCCAAACATGGTTTGCACATGCACAACCACTCCCGGTGGAACTACACATCACCGTTCACAACAACTAGTAGTTTTCCGATGGGACTACACATCATCGTACTCTTCTACTAGTTAATACCGGTGAGACTACACATCACCGTATACAACAACCAACCATCACATGAGGCTTGACATCAATAACGACTACACAACAACATTAAAACGGAGAGTAAAGGCAATCCACGTTTCACACAACAACACAATTAATCGCACACACCGACACTTAACGAAACAAGACAAATTAGCAAACTTACACTTGGGTTTAGGCTAGCCCTTAAGGCTCCACCAAAACCCCCGAGAAAACCTATTGAAACATTTAAACCTCAAAACATTATCACTCACAGATTGAGCCCAACGAAAGCCAAAACACCGTTCTCAAGCCTCTGCAACACCCGGTAACGCTTCCAAAGGATCCAAACTCGTTTCCCATGTTTCTAAACAACCAAAAACAAAGTATTACTCCCCTACTCTTCCATAAATTCACTGTCAAATATCAGTTCACAAATCCACAACACTCTCTCAACGATTCAAAGCCGAAAACCATCAAAATACCATTCAAACCCGTTCTTAAGCAAATCCCAGCGATAACCCTTCAAATTAAACATCCCAAGCACACCAAAATCATATAAAAACATCCCCCAACATCAAAGGAACCACCAGCCACGTTTTCAACCCAAAAACCAAGCCAAAAATCAAACTTTTTCAACCTAAAAATCCCATTTTATACCCATTTCGGGTTCCCCACTATTAGCCACAATTTTAACATTTTTAAAATACTAAAGCATGATTAAAAACACCCTTAACATGACATTAAAATACCCACACGAAAATCTCATAGAAAAACCCATTTCCCCAACCCAACACCAAATTAAAAATGCATTTTTATGGATTTAAGGGAAAGGTTTCGATGAGAACAACTCGAATAAGTAAAAATCATGACGAGGAAGAAATTACCTTGAGAAATCTTGCTTGGTTGAAGTAGAAATATCAATGGAATAGTGAAATGGGTTTAGGAGAGGGTTTTGGTGAAAAAGAAGATTTTTTTTAAGAAGATAGCCTTTCTCTCAAACTTTTCTTTTCTTTCTTTATTTCATTTAACAAATTCCCATCTTCAAATTTCATTAATGACATTTTTGTAAATAATGGCAATTTTTATAAAATCATCATTTTAATCTAAATTTAACCCGAAACTAATCCTAGATAAAAATTGATAAATTCTCGGGCCCTAAACCGGGGCATTACAACTCTCCCCCACTTAAGGAATTTCGTCCCCGAAATTACCTGACAGAAAAAGTTACAGAAACTGTCTTTCCATGTCTCCCTTCCTCTCCCATGTAGCCTCTTCTACACCTCAGTATCTCCACAAAACTTTGACTAACTCGATAGATCTCCCACGCAACACCTTCCTATCCATAACAAGAATTTCAACCGGCTCTTCATCAAACGTCAGGTCGGGGTTCAACTCAATTTCTTCCACTGGCATTACGTGAGACGGATCCGATCTATATTTCCGAAGCATAGAAACGTGGAACACATCGTGAATCTTCTCTAACTCAGTCGGGAGTCTCAATCTATACGCAACGGGACCGATCCTCTCAACTACCTCGTAAGGTCCAATGGATCTCGGGCTAAACTTACCCTTCCTACCAAACCTCATCACCTTCTTCCAAGGTGAGACTTTCAAAAACTCTTTTTCACCCACGACATACTCTATCTCCTTTCTCTTCAAATCGGCATACGGTTTTCTATCTGTCTGAAGCTGCCTTCAAGCGATCACAGATCAGTTTTACCTCTCGGTAGTGCCCTTAAGCAAGTCTGGCATCTGTACAAGTTTTTGTCCGGCCTCAGCCCAACAAATAGGTGTTCTACACCTCCTACCATACAGAGCCTCATACGGTGCCATCTGAATACTAGCCTAATAATTGTTGTTGTATGCAAACTCTACTAACGGTAGGTGTTTCTCCCAAGAACCCTGAAAGTCGATGATGCAACACCTCAACATGTCCTTCAACACCTAAATAACTCTCTTTGACTGACCATCTGACTGTGGATGATACGAAGTACTGAAGTTCAACCAAGTACCCAAGGTACGATGCAAACACTCCCAAAATCTAGCTGTAAACCTCGGATCTCGGTCTGATACAATCGATTTCGCTACCCCGTGCAATCTCACTATATCACTGATGTACAAATTGGCCAACTTATCTAAGGTGTAGGTAGTGTGAACTAGTATGAAATGGGCACACTTAGTGAATCTATCGACTATCACCCACACTGAATTCTTCTTTGAATGAGTCAACGGTAAGCCCGACACAAAGTCCATGGTAATACGTTCCCACTTCCATTCTGGAATCTTCAACGGCTATAACAAACCTGAAGGAAACTGATGCTCGGCTTTAACTCGCTGACACACCATACACTTACTCACAAACTCGGCCACATCTTTCTTCAACCCAACCCAGTAGTACTCTTCTTTTAACCCACGGTACATCTTCATACTACCCGGATGCATAGCAAAAGGACTGTTATAAGATTCATTTAAGGTAGTACACCTTAACTCGACATCTTCTAGGACTACTATCCTATCCTTGAAACATAGGATCCCATTCTCACCAAAGCAAAAATCTATGGGTCTACCCTCGGCTATATCTTGCACGTGAGGTGCCAAAGACTCATCTTGCAACTGTTTCTCTCGAATCAACTGAGCCAGCGAATGTTTAACCTGTAACTCGGATATCAAACCACTATCCCGTGACACACTCAATCTCACAAACATGGCTCGCAACTCAACTGCCACTTTTCTACTCAAAGCATCAGCTACTACGTTTGCCTTACCCGGATGGCATTCTATCGTAAGGTCATGGTCCTTAAGAAGCTCTAACCACCTACGTTGTCTAAGGTTCAACTCTCTCTGAGTCATCAAATACTTCAAACTTTTGTGGTCGGTATAAACAGTACACTTCTCACCATAGAGGTGATGTCTCCAAATCTTCAAAGCAAACACTACTGCGGCTAACTCAATATCATGAGTGGGGTAGTTCTTCTCGTGAACCTTCAACTGTCTCAAAGCGTAAGCTACAACCTTACCCTCTTGCATAAGCACACAACCTAAACCTACATACGAGGCATCACTATAAATCACAAACTCTTTCCCTAGTTCAGGCTGAATCAAAATAGGAGCTTCGTTCAAAGCTTTCTTCAACTTCTCAAACGCTTGTTGTCTTGCATCTGACCACTCATACGGAACATTCTTCTGAAGCAATTTAGCCAAGGGTGCCGCAATCTTCGAAAATCCTTCGACAAATCTTCGATAATACCCCGCCAAGCCTAGGAAACTACATATTTCTGTCACTGACTTTGATTGTTTCCAACTCACTATGGCTTCTATCTTCTTGCGATCCACACAAATTCCATGGGCCGAGATCACATGACCTAAGAAGACTACCTCCTTAATCCAAAACTCGCATTTACTCAACATGACATATAACTGATTCTCAAGCAAAGTCCGAAGCACTAGCCGTAAATGCTCATCATGCTCTTCCTCGGTCCTAGAGTACACTAAGATATCATCTATAAACACTACCACAAACCTATCCAAAAACTCGTGGAACACTCAGTTCATCATATCCATAAATGTAGCTGGAGCATTAGTCAAACCGAAAGGCATTACCAAGAACTCATAGTGCCCATAACGTGTACGGAAAGCTGTCTTCGGTTTGTCCACATCTTTCACCTTCAACTGATAGTAACCGGATCTCAAATCAATATTCGAAAACACTGAAGCACCTCTCAACTGATCAAGCATGTCATCTATCCGAGGCAAAGGGTACTTGTTCTTCACTGTTACCTTGTTCAACTGCCTATTGTCTATACACATCCTCATACTGTCGTCTTTTTTTCTTCACAAGCAAGACTGGAGCACCCCACGGAGAAATACTAGGCCTAATGAAACCTCTAACTGACAATTTCTGAAGCTGTGTATTCAACTCTTTCGGTGTCATTCTATACGGAGCAATGGACACGGGTGCACAATCAGAATACGTCTCAATAGCAAACTCCACTTCTCTATCTGGAGGCAAACCCGACAACTCTTCCGGAAAAACACTCAGAAAATCACAAACTGTTCTGATGTCTTGCGGTCTAACCTCACTCATATTCGGATTCATCACATACGCCAAGTACGCCTGACAACCCGAATCCATCAATCTCTGAGCTTCTAAGGCAGAAACAACATTGGACAAGAACTTAATGTTCTCGTCCACCACTACGACTTCAAAATCATTAGTAAGCCTCAAAGAGACTCTCTTGGTCTCAAAGTCTACCCTAGCACTATGCTCTACGAGCCAATCCACGCCCAAAATCACATCAAAACCATAGAACGACAATTCCATCATGTCAATTGGAAATACATGGCTCTGAATCATCAAGGAACACCTCCTATACATCTTCTTAACTACCACGGTATCACCGAAAGAACTAGTAACATTTACACCTACCTCTAACCATTCATACGGTAGACCTAGAGACCTTGCATGTTCACCCAAAATATACGAATGTGTCGAACCCGAATCTATCAAAGAAAGCAAAGTCAAGGACTGTATCGAGAAATTACCTTCGATGACATCCGTGTCATCCCTAGCTACTCGTTATGCATACACCCTAGCTGGTCCTCCACCCTCGGGCTGAACTGCCACCACATGAGCTAAGTTCCTCTGACCATCGTTCCTCAGCTGAAAATTACAACGACCACGCCCATTGCCTCTCTTATGCTCAAAACCCCTAGCTGGAGCCGGTCTACCCCTAGCCAGTTGTGGACAGTTACGCCTCAAATGATCTCGGGAACCACAGTTCCAACATACCCTAAAGGTATACACTCACCCTGATGGTGTCTCCCGCATCTAGTGCACTCAGGAGTGTGAACAACACCTCCTTGGCCATAATAGCCCCTTCCATGGTTACCGTTCCTATGTCTCGAATCGGGCTGATACCTCCTATCTCTATGCCTCTTGGCATGATCTATGTCCCAATCCGTAAGTCTCTTCCCGGAATCAGACCCACTAGCACGAGCACTCGAGCCTAAGTTCTCCTTAATATCCTTTGTCTTAGAGACAAAAACATCAAACTCAGTGTAGTCAGAGGCAAGCATATTAGTCTTCACATCTCTAGTCAACTCATAACGAAAGCGCTCGCACCGTTCCCTCTCACTGGGAACCAACTCGAGAGCATATTGGCTCAACCTCACAAACTGAACCTCATACTCGGACACTGTCTTGCTACCCTAAACCAAGGCCATAAATTCTCTCTTCTTCTCATCCTAATATCGAACCCCGATATATTTCTTCTTAAAAGCTGTTCTAAAGAATTTCCAAGTGACATCCTCTTCTGCCATACCCGAAGTAACGATGTCTCACCAAGCATACACATCTCTCTGAAGCAAGAAGACAACACAACCCAACTTACGTGTGTATGAGCACTCTATCTGACCCAATATACGTGTAGTACTCTTAAGCCAAGCCTCTGAACCCTCGAGAGCCAAACCATGGAACTCGACTCCACCCAAGCTACGGAGCCTCTCAAGGGGTAAACCAGTCCCTGCACCCTGAGG
Source organism: Hibiscus tridactylites (assembly GCA_958450335.1). Lineage (NCBI taxonomy): Eukaryota > Viridiplantae > Streptophyta > Magnoliopsida > Malvales > Malvaceae > Hibiscus > Hibiscus tridactylites. The sequence goes on along the minus strand of OY288267.1, from coordinate 55,242,293 downwards.
TGGTGCTGCAACATGCATACCGGTTAAAGTTGTTTGAAAAGCCCTGGCTATGGTCTGAATCAAATGAGTCATGTCCGCACCTGTCGGACCCTGACCTGCCTGAGCTCCATTACCCCCAACATTTGCATCGGCCTGAGGTCTATTACCATCACCTCCAGCATTCGCACCGGCCTGAGGCACATCACCTTCGCCACCCACCCCATTACCATCGGGACAGGAGGAACATGAGGCACATCCCCGGGTGCCTGGTCACCCGCTCTAGGCCGTCCTCTCGATCTTACAATAACGAAGGTAAAATCTAAAAAAACAAACACATCACACATAAGAAAACATGATGTTAGCAAGGGAAAGGATCCAAGTTCTCAAGCTCTTTAAACCAAAACCATTTTTCAATAACAACACCTAGCAATGGGAACACTCGACTAAACTCTAACCAACAGCAAGAACAATTAAAGCACGCTTTCATACATCGTGTAATAGCAACCAATCCAAACAAGCCAACTTACCTGACTTACCTTCCCGAGAGACCTCGTAACTGAGGCTCTGATACCACCAAATGCAACCCCCACGTCTCAGCCTAGCCAACAGACCGGACCGAACGGGTTACACAGGGAAAACCAAAGCGAAACCTGTTAAGGTCTCACCCCGATTAGCAACCCTATTTTTTTCTTTAATTATATTTCCTAAATGCTTTATTTGACCCTACGTGAGATAAGCAAACAGGGGAAAAGCAACCACAAATTCGATTCAAGAAAAACTCACAATTAGATAACCTTTTTTTTTAATTTTGCAACGGGTCGTATCGATACGCCTGTACTTGGTCAACACCTCAAAGTCAAACTTAGGGAAACTGTATAGATATCCTCAAGGCTGGTATCGATACGCCCTCAACGGTCAACTTCCCTTGGTCAACTATGAAGATCGTACCGATGCTCTCAGAACCCGTATCGATATGCCAAAATCTCGTCAATTTCTTAGATTTCTAGAGAGCATTTTGGGTATCGATACACCCCCGAGTACTGGTACGCCTTGCCCAAAACAAGAGACCGTATCGATATCGCCCTTGAGCGTATCGATACGCCCTGCCCTACAAAACTCATTTTAGCTGTCAAAAACACAAGGGACTCCACACAAGAGGCCTTTAACAACATCTAAACAACATACAAACACACATATGACTCAAGGCATCCATGGATAAGCATATAAAGCAAGATAAACGCATATCGAGGTAACATCCAACATGATAAGATTTTTAAAAGGAAACATGCATATTTAGCATTCATCAACAAGGACAAAAACTAAACAAAAGCATAAATCATGCTTAATATCCACCAAAGGGGTCAAAGGCCTAAACAAAACATGCTTCAACACTTAAACATGTCAACAACATTAGTAAAAACAAGACTTAAGAGTTTGAACACTAACTCCATACAAAAGCCTAATATTCCCATTATCTAAGCATTATTACAAAACATAAACCATACTTTTAGCTTAGCATGAACTCCAAGAATCCCTTCTTTGCCCACTTGCCTCCCGGAACCTCTAATGATCTGCATTGTTGGAAAAAGAGAGCGTAAGCTTATAGCTTAGTGAGCGGAGCTCTAAACACAACAACAATGCAGCTTTAAAATAATAATTTAGTTTTGAAAATCAAAATCATATAAGTAAGAGATGAACTAAACACAAGCATAGGCCAAACATGGTTTGCACATGCACAACCACTCCCGGTGGAACTACACATCACCATTCACAACAACTAGCAGTTTTCCGATGGGACTACACATCACCGTACTCTTCTACTAGTTAATACCAGTGGGACTACACATCATCGTATACAACAACCAACCATCACGTGAGGCTTGACATCAACAACGACTACACAACAACATTAAAACGGAGTGTAAAGGCAATCCACGTTTCACACAACAACACAATTAATCGCACACACCAACACTTAACGAAACAAGACAAATTAGAAAACTTACACTTGGGTTTATGCTAGCCTTTAAGGCTCCACCCAAACCTCCGAGAAAACCTCTTGAAACATTTAAACCTCAAAACATTATCACTCACAGATTGAGCCCAACGAAAGCCGAAACACCGTTCTCAAGCCTCTGCAACACCCGATATCGCTTCCAAAGGATCCAAACTCGTTTCCCCTATTTCTAAACAACCAAAAACAAAGTATTACTCCCCTACTCTTCCATAAATTCACTGTCAAACATCAGTTCACAAATCCACAACACTCTCTCAACGATTCAAAGCCAAAATCCATCAAAATACCATTCAAACCCGTTCTTAAGCAAATCCCAGCAATAACCAATCAAATTAAACATCCCAAACACACCAAAATCATCTAAAAACATCCCCCAACATCAAAAGAACCACCAGCCACGTTTTCAACCCAAAAACCAAGCCAAAAACCCAACCTTTTCAACATAAAAATCCCATTTTTATAACCATTTCGGGTTCCCCACTATTAGCCACCATTTTAACATTTTTAAAACACTAAAGCATGATTAAAAACACCCTTAACATGACATTAAAATACCCACACGAAAATCCCATAGAAAAACCCATTTCCCTAACCCAACACCAAATTAAAAATGCATTTTTTATGGATTTAAGGGAAAGGTTTCGATGAGAACAACTCGAATAAGTAAAAATCATGATGAGAAAGAAATTACCTTGAGAAATCTTGCTTGGTTGAAGTAGAAATATTAATAGAACAGTGAAATGGGTTTAGGAGAGGGTTTTGGTGAAAAAGAGGATTTTTTTAAGAAGATTACTTTTCTCTCAAACTTTTCTTTTCTTTCTTTATTTCATTTAACAAATACCCATCTTCAAATTTCATTAATGGCATTTTTGTAAATAATTGTAATTTTTATAAAATCATCATTTTAATCTAAATTTAACTCGAAACTAATCCTAGATCAAAACCGATAAACTCCTGGGCCCTAAACTGAGGCGTTACACCCTCTATCGCTCGATCAAAACCCAGGCCTCGGTTTCCCCTCATCGTCGGCTGTTCGCCTGGAAATGGTAAGAAACCATCGCCTCTATCATTCATCCTTGTCGTTCTGTCGTGTCATCGACGCGTTGTTGTGTCGTCGTGGTTGCCGTTATTTGTTCACTAGCCGCCATCATCGTCCTGAGTGCCGCCGTCCTTGTAGATTTGTTCTGCCGCCATTGGGTGCTTGTAACCCTAACTCTGATTTTAGAATATGAATGGGAAAATGGGGTTGGGCTAGCGTTTTGTTTGGGTGAGCCCAAAACCTTATTCTCTTTCAATGTGCAAGTCCATGTCTGTGAACAACCCAAATCAGTTAAGTGGATGCTTTGGACTAGTCGGAAATAAACCAATCCAAACCAGTCTTGTGATTCAAATTGAACCGAACAAGACCAGTGAACCTTGGACCGAACCGATCTGAATAAATTGAACCCTAGTCTAGCTTGCAATCATCTCATATCATCTAGAATTTTATTATTATACACATCTTATGTTTTCTTAACCTATGTTTTGGTTTATTGTTTCTGATTATGCTTTTTAGGATTTAAGTTTGGATTTATGTTATTTTGCTTTTGGAACTTATGCTTTATGAATTATGATTTATGTTGCTTGGTTTAATTTTGCCTATCTTTTTATTTCTTATTGAATTATGCTTGTTATGATTTTGATATAACAAAAAGGGGGAGAAAATGTTTAAGCAAATTTTTTAAAGTTTTTCAAAACTTAGCTTAAACTAAGGGGGAGTTCACTTAAAAAATTTACTTTGGTTTTGTTATATCAAAAATGGGAGATTGTAAAACCCTTAATTTGACTTAACTTGATTTTGATATAACAAATACTTTAAGGACTATTTTGCAAAGTAAATAAATTTTTTAAGTTCTCAAAAAGCTCAAAATTTGACAAGTAAAAGTTTAACCTAAAGTGTTTTAAGGTTTAAAAATAATCCCCATGAATTTTTCTAAGTATTTTCAAGTTAAATATGTAGATTTTACCCAGGCGTTTCGATACGGCTTAGGTCTGTTTCGAAACGTTTTGCTACTGGAATTTTCATACCGAATAGGTCTCGAAATGACTTCAATCCGTTTTGATACGACCTTCATCTGGGCAAGTCATACTTTGACTTTGTTTCAAAACGGTATTTAACCATTTTGATACGGGGGTTAAAATTTTTCAAATTGGGCATTTAATATTTTCGACCGCTGCTTATCAGATACCAAAATTTTCAAAGTGAGTGCTTGTTTTGGTATGACTTAGGTTGGTCTTGAAACGTTTTGCTACTAGAATTTTTATGAGCTCAACCGTTTCGATCCCAGTTTCGAAACGGCCCCTACAGTTTTGAAACGTATTCGAACGTTTTGTTACGACCTCTTTAATGCACATAATGACTCTTTCTTTTTAGTCGTCTTTCGGAACTGGTAGGTACCGTTTCGATACGGGCAGTTATAGAACTACATTTATGGTGGGAAGATAAAGTCTTAACGGCTATATTTATGATGTCAATCACCTAAACGGCTAGAAATCAATGAGAAAGTATAAAAGGAAGCATTTTAAGCACCAACAACAACTATTGATCATCAAATCAACATCCAAGCAATCAATCCAAACCCTTGTGCTCAATTTTCATATCTTATACCCTAATTTGTAATCCTTTATTGTAAACCTTTTATTCTCAAATTGAGTGTGTGGTTGAGTGTATTTTGGGCATATTTGTCTATTGAGAGATACATTTTATTGCCTTTGTAATTCTTTGTTCTTGTGAGGGTCTCAAGATCAATCTTTGGGTAGAAAGATTGATCTTTGTAAAAGGTTTCCTCCTAAGCCTAGAAAATGGGAAGAATTCATAGTGAAATTGGTTGAAAATCCTTAGTAGTGACTAAGGTAGTGCATGTAGAGCTTGTTCTAAGTTTGAACCACTATAAATCATCTTGTCTTGATTTTTCAATTTTTCAATTTTATCCCACAACTTTTAAAATTTCCATTCACCCCCTCTTGAAATTTTCCATTCGATCGATCCACTCAACACTCTTCAAATCATTTACAAATAACCCTCAAAACATATTATATCATATGCATAACTCTCAAATAATTGTAACTCAATAACATAATTATGTATCATGAATTTCATGCATAACCTCCATATACATCCTCAATTTAAGCTTCATTTTGCATAATCATTTTATTGCAAAGCTTAAAGAGCATCATAAACATTTATCATAGGGTACAAACCTTTTAATTCCATCATGATACATTGTTTCATATATTGACATTAGAGTCACCAAAACTATATTATCACATTTTTAAGAAAACACATCGGATACTTAAATTTCCGTGGTGGTTCCTTTAAACACACCTTTATATTCACCAATCGGAGAAACTTAATGACATCCCAGTCCTCGACGATTGTAGTTCTCAATGGTCGGAGAAAACTTAGTGGCATCCCACTCCTCGACGAACCATGAGGCGACTTATTATAGTGTACATTAAATCTTATGACATGCCAACTATATTCGATGACATTTATTTCGTTGTCATTAGCCAATATACACTTTTAAACACAATTACTTATTGTTTTTCATAAGCATTTAACAAAACATTTCCATATGCAAAATCACATTGTCAAAGGCAACAACCACATTCCATTTAAGAACCATTTCTCAATGCTCTTAGGCATCTATATACTTAATAAATCATTGCATATCATTTAAAAGATGCATAAAACAACAAGTAAACCAACTCATGCTTTTAAACCAAAACATGTAAATCCATACTCATATCAAGTCGATATTCAAAAGGCGAAATAAGAAAAACTTACTTACGAACTTAGCTAAGTTTTCTAGGCTTTAACTAAAATCCCAAAGCTATAATTTAAACATCTTTATAATACCAAAACACATTTATACTCACCAACTTACTATCGCCTCGATGCCAACGCTACGACGTCTAACCGAAAATCGTCCAAACACTTGTCGTCTTCCACAAAAAATACAAAAGTCAATATAAATTGAACCACACTAAGGTAACCACTTTATTAAAATACCATACAACAATTAAAACCTCTATCATTCGAACAACTACACAAAGCCATACACGAAATAATTTTTTTTTTCAATTTCACGTCACTGCAGGGGGATAACCTCACCTTCCAAGCTCTCCTTAATTTCCCTTTTTTTAATATCAATTCGCTACAGTAGATACTATACCCGCATGACACAATCAAAATGTGCAGTAGCCCCGAAATTGGGAAATCTTTGATTTCCCCGAACTTAGGCAGCGCCTCAGATTCAAGCACGCCACTGCCCTGTTTCGGCCCTGCTTCGGGCCGTATACTTCCCTTTTAAAAATCTTTACGTGCATTTCTGCGTACACTCACAATGCACACTAATATGTGATCTAATAATTTAATTTATTATTCTACCAAACACCCCATTCAAAAACTTAAATCTAAATTTAACCGGTTCAATTAATTTTGGTATTAATTTATTAAAATTGAGTTTAGATTATATTTAACTCACAAGAATAACTCATAATCCAATTAAAACATTTATGTTTCATCTATCAAATCATGATCACTCTTTAGCATTTAGAAATTAAATTAGTCCATTAAAATTCATTTTAATATCAAAAGACAATAGAATTGATAGAAAATCAATACAAAATAATTAGGAGATCATTAGAAAATCAAAACTTACCCAAATAAATTGAAAATTGAAAAAAAATGAAGATTGCTCCTCCAATCTTCGAACGTGAAATCCATTGAACAAGATGAGAGAAATCAAAATCTCTTGTGTGGCTATTGATTAGAAATGGTTTAAAATTACAATGGTGTTTGAGAGAATCTTGAGAGAAAAAGAGAGATAAATTTAGACAGAACCTTCTTTCTTGATAAAATAATTACCGTTGTCAAATTCTAATTAGAAATAAATAGTAAAATTTTTACTTAATAAATGAGTCAAATAATTCCATAAAACTACCACTTTAGTTCCTTTTACAAAATTGACATTATTAATATTTTACATCCTTTGATAAAATAGTCAACATTTGATTAATAGTAAACAACCCAACTACAATTATTCAAACTCAATTTCATCATTTATGAAACTTATTAAATGTATTTTTTACAAATACGATAAATTTATCAGAAATCAATTTAATTACCCAAATTTTTTTCTGGAATTAATTAATTAGCTAAAGCCTAAGAAAAAATTTCAACCCAATTCTGATAATTCACCCGAATTTTCTAGCCCGTTTTCCGGGGTGTTACACACCCTCCTATTCGCAGTTGACTAGGCAAACACCATAATAGGCTCTAAGCCACCCTCCTAACCGCAATTGATTAGGTAAACATGAGTGTGAACTTGTAAAGAACAAGATCGAAGATGCAAAGAACTTGCAACAAGAATTACTCAAAAAAGAAATCTAAATTTTATTTATTCCAAAAATCAATGTATGTTTTTACAATGATAGATGTCTTCTTCTTATATAGGCCTTGAAAAAGTTCTAATCCTACTAAACTTAAGGAATTAAATACAATAAATAAATGCTGAAACCTAATCTCCTAATAACACATGTAACTTCTAATAATAAATAAATGATGAAAATAAAATCCTAATTAAATAAATATGATCCTAATAGATATTGCAGAATCTTATATAGATTTAAATTACAAATAATCAAATAAAATCTGAAAATTTTGTAATTATTTAAAAATCTCATATTAATCCTGTATAGGAACTTCTGCATGCACTGCCTTCACTTCAAGAAAACATGTCGACCCAGAAATACATGAATCCCATCCAAAAATACAGCGCGAGTTGATTGACATTTTCTGACTTGCAAAACAATTTTAACTTCTTTTCCAAGATGCTTATTTTGACCCCTCTCATACTCGTATCAAAAGGAAGAGCTTTTTTACAAATAAATATTTATTTTCAAAACAAGGCTAAACCCCATTTATTTTCTATACATAAAATAAGATTGGTGGTATCACATTGTCTTCTTTTGTTTCTTTTCCATCTCATTTCCTCATCTTCTTTCAAAGGTAGCAAAACAAAGGTTGAATCTTTGTCATTCCTTGTAGGAACCTCAAATTTTAGCTAGAGAGTATTGTAAACTTCATCAAAGGATCTATCAATCAAGGTAAGAATAGAGTGAAATGGTGGAAAGGGGAGAAATTGTGTTTTGGTGGGGCTTGTAGAAGAAGTGCGGGAATGGGGTTTTTAACTCCATTTCTTGCTGTAAAATTCTTCCTTTAGTATATTTTAAGTTCCTAACAGTATTGTAATTTGTTTTACAATATTTTTTGTAGTGAAAGAAGTTGGAAACTCTTTCAAGGAGCAAGGGAAGAAGAAAACTTGAAGCTTGGGATGTGAGTTTCATTCTTAGTTGTAGGAGTAAGGTTAGTACACCTCTAACTCCTTTTTCTTCATAGACATCAAGAAAATGATGCCTTGTATACTATTTTGATGGTTTGGTATTTTGGTAGCTTAAAGCCTTGAAAATGGTAAATCCTGGATTTGAGGTTAATAATGCGTAAAATTGATAGAAAACCACTTAAAATCACTTTCATAACATGTAGGCTTCTTTTGGAGATGTTTAAGGGTCGTTTAGGGACCCTTGCGAAGATTTTCGAGCTTCAGAGTCGAAGTTCTGGGCTTGAGTATCGATGTGTTAAACTGATGAACTCACATGAGTTCTGAGGGGCGTACTGGTACAAGCTTCAACCAGTACTGGTACGAGATTCAAGTCGTATCGATACGGGTCGTCATGTATCGTTACATTCCCTATTTCCTTGGTTTATTGGAAATTTTAGTAACCAAAATTGGTATCGGTACGTGCAAGTGTTGTAACCCCCTTAACCCGGTCTGGACGGTTGACCCGAATTAAGAAAGTCACACGGGGAAAACCAAAGTCAACCCGAAAGTCAACCTTGATTAACGACCCTTTTTTTCTTTTAATCTTGTCTAGATGCACATTAGCCCTAATTGTGATCACACAAACATCATACTCAAAGATCACAAACATCAGAGATCAAACAGGGACCCAATTGAACAAATTACAACTTTAGGGACCTAATTGTAATTTCTGAAAACTTTAAGGACTTGACCCGATTTTAAGTTACCAACTTAAAATTAATCATGTTTCATGCTTCTCTGCCAAATTTCAGCTCAAACGGACATCCCAAACTCATACAATTGCACTAACAAGTTTCAGGACCAAAATGCAAACATTCTGAAACATTTAACCGCCCGTGTCAGCCCCCAACGGTCGCCCGTTCCGAAACAGGCAAAGCCCGTTTCGAAACACGGGGCCGTTCCGCAACGCGTTCCGCAACAGGGGTCTGGCAGAATGCTTTCCGTTTCGGAACGGTGGCACCCGTTTCGGACGCCTGGGTTCATGCAGGGCACCCGTTCCGAAACGGTGTCATCTGTTCCGAAACGCCTAGCCCAGATTGCTGCATTTTGCTCACTCAAACACATCATTGACCATCCAATCATGCTCCAAAAGCCACCAAACTTTACCAACGTGCAATTCAACATATATATGACTTACAGGTATCATCAAATCAACAATTTAACTTCATAAGCAAAAAGCCCCAAATCTATAGGCATGTTTCCTACACAAGCAACCATTTAAGCACAAACTTCCAATTCAATCTCATTTAAGCCAATTCATGTTCCAACAACATTAGCAACAACATTAAAACATTCTTGATCAAACATATACGATCACATACACATAAACCCGAGAGATTCTACCCCATTGCCTTTATTAACTATAGCTATTCACCGAGACATACATCTCCATTGGAGTCCACCTTGAATCCCTTGCTCCTTGCTGTCCAAACTTCAAGAATCTGCATTGATGGACAAAAAGGAGCGTAAGCACATAATGCTTAGTGAGGAATGCTCAAAACCAAAACACCATCAATGCAGTGGGTCATTAAACACTTTTAAAACAAACCCGATTTGTTTACCAAAGCCATGTTTGGAAACCCTTTTCAACATCAAGCTCAAACCATGCATTGCACATACATGAAAACCAACCCTTAGCTTAGCAAGCTAAGAAAACCTTTTCAAAGAACAACTCACAAAAGAAAATCAACCATTTAGCCAATCCATGCATAAACACCATATGCAAAGCTTAAACAAAACCATGGAAAACACTCCCATTTCACAACATACCTTTCTTAAACTTGAAATCCATTTCGAGCAAGAAACCTTTTAAAACCATAACTCAAATAATCCATCACATGCATTTAACCAAGGCAACATAAGAACCATAACATCATCTTCACATGCCTTTAAAAACAAGTCTTACAAGACTCCAATGCAATAAAGATATTTCATGCTCACATGCATCATTTACCAAATGATAACCAACACTTGTTCAACTTAACAAGTAAACATGCATTCACAAGTATTATACACTTTACATGCAACCATGCATCTTTTCCAAGCATCTCATGCCTCACATGCAATTATGCATCATTTCAAGCATCCCATGCTTCTTTACAATCAAGAATATCATATTGGCCTTCAAGTGATCAACCACCTTCACTTTTCAACTCAACATCCAATCGGATACGCGGATTCCGAGCGTTGTCCCTACGCTCCCTACACCCTACCAATCCAAGGTCTCCCAAATGGACTTTTAACCACCATTTGACCTCAACATCCTAAGGTTCCCATGTATGGACTTTTAAACACCATACAACCTTAGCTTTTCCCCAAGGTTCCCATGTATGGACTTTTAACCACCATACAACCTTGACATGCACAAGATTCCCATGTATGGACTCTCAAACACCATACAACCTTTGCATTCACCGATTGGTAGTTGTAGAACATCACTAACGAGATTCGGGACACCCTACACAAGATCCACACATGGACTTAACACTGCCATTATGATCTCAACAAGCACAAGGTTCTCACATATGGACTTTTAACCACCATATAACCTTTGCTCAACCAAGGTCCTCGAATGGGCAACACCTCCATTATGACCTCAATCATCTCGTTAGGATACTTGAAGGGAGTTTCCCGGTCCACTCTTGACCACTCCACCTCCAAGACGACTTAATTCACGGTGCACCCAATCCTATAGCCGGCTAACTATATCCGATCAACGAACCAAGAACCACTTACATCACTTGCCAATATAACCATCTTACCACATTAGTCCAATGTTTCACATGCATAACCAATATGCAAAACCATTCCACATTAATCCAATGATTCACATGCATAACCAATATGCAAAACCATCATTTATCATCATCAATTCACTGTTTTAAAGCATTACACAAAGCCATGAAACACCATGCAACACCATGCATCAAAACCACATTTTCAATGTGTAAAAACCAAGGATCTCTTACCTTGAGCATCCTTCACATACGGCTTTCAAAACCAGCATTAAACCATGCTAAAATATGCTTACAAAACATAATTAAACCATGCAAAACACATGCATTTCAATTATCAACCACATTTGCTTTTAAAACCAAATCACAACACAATTCAAGAGCAAAAATCCATTCACTTACTCTTGAGCTTAGCAAAGTTGTTTAGACTTACACTAAGCTCCCAAAAACCTTCAAACCTTGGTTTAAAAGCTGAAATCCCAACTTCACTCACCGGTAACCAAAACAAGGCTAGCCAACAAGCCTTCCAAGCACCCGAAACCTTCCGCAACACCTCTAAAGCTCACGGATCAAACTCCCCTGTTTCAAGCACACAAAAACAGAACATTAATGCATCATTATGCATTAAGAACACCAGCAACAAGACTCAACTCGTTGCTCATCACAAATCCAACAATTCGGCTACCAAACACAACCGAAATCACCTCCAAACACTTCCAAAACTTAACCCAGCCAAGATCCATCACTTCTAACCATTTTTATACATCAATTAACATCCAAAATGATCTCAAACACGTCCTTATACCTCCAGGTATAACAGATCACCAAAAACACTCCAAAAACAACCAAAAACTCAAGCCATACTTAGGAAATTCAACCTATCCGGGATTGCATTAGTTAAACCTCAACTTCTAATCAATTTAGCATTCATTTAACATCATTTTGACACTCCAAAACACTGCCCAAACAGATCACACGAAAATTTCACCAAAATCACCAAATCTTGCATTTTAAGCCAAAAATCAAGATTCCAATTGAAAAGCCATTAACAAAACATAAATCAAGGATTGAGAACTTAGGAATTTCAGTAAAGAACTGATAGTTTAGAGGAGAAGGACGTTCTTACCTCCAAACTTGAATTTCTCCTTTTTAGAGCCAAAAAGCTTGATGAAACAACTTGCAAATTGAGAGGTTTTGTTGATGAGATGATTAGGAATCAAATGAGAGTTGAAATGAGAGATTTAGATGCCAAAATCAGAGAAGGAAATCTGGAGAATTGTGTTTGGGTTGAGAGAAAATGAGAGAAAAGGAAAATTGAGAGAAAATGGAAAGTTAGTTAAGAAATGGTAAAAATGGTTTCCCTCCACTTTCATAATCTTTAAAATCAGAATAAGCCTTAAAATATCTTAGAAAAATCTGGAGAAATCCTTTTTGGAATAATAGCTCCTTAAAGATTCAAAGTTTCAATCCTTTATAAAACAGTCACCAAACTTTCAAAAATTACATTTTGGTCACTAGCCAAAATGTCAACCTTCCGAACCTCATTTTCCAAAATTGATTTCACAGTTCACTTATATATATTAAAAGATGATTTTAGAACATTTTTCCATATTTTTAATGCAACTCGAACTAGGCTTTCCTAAATTCACTCTTATATATTCGATCAGCACTTTGACCGAACCGGTCAACGCCCAAAACTTCTGAGCCCAAAACCGGGGCGTTACAAGTGTGTATCGGTACCCGGAGTGGGTTCCCCTCTTTTGTGCCCACGTATCGGTATGCTAAGGGAAAGTACCGATATCTAGTGTACCGTTAGAGTTGGTAATTGACTTGTATGCTTATATGATGTAGCAACCATTAGAGTTGAATGTTTTTACGATAATGTTGCGTGCCATGAGGGCACTTGATTGGTGGGATCTAGATATCCAAGAAACATGTTGCAACACGATGGTATGATGTCGAATGGAGGATCCCGATTGTTTGTGTCCCCGAGCCTCGTTCGAAGATACTCGAGGGGTAATTCCGAGTATAGAGTGGTAGATTCTAATGCTATGTGTCCTCGGGCTTCACTCCAGATTTGTATGGTGGATTGCTTGTATTACCGTTGCCACTGATTTTTCACCTCAGTTTTTGTACATTGTTCATTCTTTTTGTTTATTACCATTTTTTATCTTGTATGTTGTTCTTATATTTAACATTTTTTTAATTGTTATTATAAAACCCAAAATATATATGTTAGGATAAATAATTTCTTAGAGTCTATAATAGTTGGGTCCTTTTTAGGCAAACCTATTATATTAGATTACATTAAGTTAAAAAATATTAACAATAAAGGGTTGTTCAGCCCGTTTTGCTAGCAAGGTTAAGCTTATATAGATAATGTATTTGTATTAAAATAAAACATAAATAAAGAGTCCATTAAAAAAAATAAAGAGTCTATTAAAATACATGTTTGAATACATAAGGGCCTATTCGACCTAGTCTTAATGAAACCCTAATACTTCTTGCTTGTTTCATGCGCAGGCAATGGAAGACCGTTGGATTGAGGGGCTAATCCAACGACGCAGATCACGCCAGCTGGAGAAGATTAAGCACCACTTTTCCCAACCGTTAGATCAAGGAGAAATCTAATGGCCTAGATCGATCAGAAGCGAGGCACGCAGATCATCACTCGCGCGTGGCGGCCACACGCCCATCGTTTCAACTTTCAGCAAACGTTTCGTCTTCTCCGACAAGGCTCAGGCCATCTTTCGTCGCCTCGATTGCTCTGGAAAACGGGTTTTTTGCCATTTTCAATCACTAGAAACAAAAGGCAGAGGTTAAGCTTAATGTCAAAAGATACAATCTCTAAATTAAAGCTACGATGAAAATCAAGCAAAGATCGGAACCAAGTCAGCAGCAAAGTCAAGGGATAATATCCCTAAAATGAAGCCATGGAAATGATCAAGAACAATCTGAATCAAAGAGGACACATTTCAGGGGAAGAAATCAGAGATTCGAGCTTTCGGATGCAAATATTCATAAACCTATGTATTTTTCCACACACGACACAAGAAATACAGTAGATGCAAATACTCATAAAAGCTTTCGGATTCAAGTGTAGCAAGCAAGAGTTGTAAGAAATTTTCATAGAAATAAAAGCAAGCATTCTTCTGGTAATTTCTTTCTTTTCATGTTTTTTTCCAAAAAATAAAGAAAAGGGATAAATTTTCTTGCCATCGTCGTGCATGTTGATTTGGTCATAGCTCTGAAAACCAATTCATGACTTGGAGCTCGCCAAATTCTAGAAATCGGCAAGAAATAGATATTTTATTAAAAAAAGTCATTTTTAAAAGAGAGGTAAAACGATTTTTTGGGGATTTAAAAAGCTAGTTTTTTCCGTCGCCGAAAACGGCTGCCGGCGTCAATCCACGACGGCCAGGACGACGAACAATCACCATAACCACCAGATCAACGGCGGACATGGTAAGTAACTCAGAAGGTTTTGAGAGAACAAAAGAGGGTGGGATAGTTTTGGAGATGGGAATGAGATGACAAAAAATCTCTGATTTTGGCCTTATATAGTGACCCGTAACCCAACTCGTATCGTTTTTTAAACCCACGCTATTCTTTTGCTGGTCTTATACCGCAACCCTTCAGCTTTCTTATCTCTTAACTTCATCATTTTTATTTTAAATTGACCACCGAATATCTTTTTTTCCTTTCAATTCGACCATCACATTTAGTTTTCTTTTCAATTCGGTCTTAAATTCAGTTTTTGTAAAAGAGAAAGAATCAAAGAAAAAACCTATTTTGTTATCCCTTTTCTTTATTTTAGTGGTTTATTATTTCCAACATTTTTTTTTCTTTATATATGTTTATATGCATTTGTTTAAAAACCCTAAGAATAAGATCTAAAAAACTAAGATTAAAGCCTTGTGTGTATTGTAATTTTCTTCATATTTAATAAAACACACTTAATTACGCATGAACTTTAATAGATAAAATAAATATAGACATTTTCAGGGTTACTAATCATCAACTAGGTTTTAATTAAAAGACTTTAGCACACTTAATCTCTTTATTGGTTTGTTAAAAAAAATTAATTAATGCGGAGTCTTACCAAATGAAAATGACAGGTTAGTGTCAGGAGTGTTGGCGGTGATTGGAGTTCATTTTCCGGGTAGTAAGGCCGTTGAAATAGATTTGTATTCATAAATGAACAAATAAGTCAAATTTTCGTGAACTTGCAAATTCCAACCTTAAAACGTTTTTGTAAATGGCCAGTTACCAATTTTGGGCGCTGTGGGGGTGCTAACCCTTCCCCATGCGTAACCGACTCCCGAACCCAGTTTTGGTTTATAGACCTAAACTGTTGTTTTAATAAATAAAATGTTTTATTAAAATAACCCCCTATTTAAAAGTGATCCAATCACTTTTTTCAAAAAGATTGGTGGCGACTATGTTATTTTCATTTTCAAAAGTCGGGCTCGAAAGGGTTGCGACAGCTTGGCGACTCCGAGCATGAGGAGGATAGAACCTTTTTTAGGTCTACTTATCCATTCATAATTACAATATCCATTCATTTTTTACAGGTTTGGAGCATTGCTTATCCATCTGAGCATAAGAAGGATGAAACTTTTTTTAGGTCTTCTTATCTATCTGAGCATGAGGAGGATAGAACCTGCTTATCCATCCGAGCATGAGGAGGATGACACCTTCTTTAGGTCTGCTTATCTATCCGAGAATGACGAGGATAGAACCCACTTATCCATTCGAGCATAAGGAGAATTGAACCCTTGTTTCAAGAACCTGCCTATCTATTCGAGCTTGAGGAGAATAGAACCCACTTATCCATCCGAGCATGAGGAGGATAGAACTTGCTTATCTATTCGAGCATGGGGAGGATAGAACCTGCTTATCGGTTCGAGCATGAGGAGAGCGGAACCCGCCAGTATGTTCAGACATTGAGTTTTGACAGGTTTGGTAATTAGTGAAAATTCGTGTCCTTTTGTTCTTTGTTCTATTCCTGTTTCACCAAAATGACCAAAGAGGGGCAGATGTTGTCATTGATTTTCACCTCAATTTTTGTACATTGTACATTCTTTTTGTTTGTTACCATTTTTTATCTTGTATGTTGTTCTTATATTTAACATTGTTTTAATTGTTATTATAAAACCCAAAATATATATGTTAGGATTAATTTCGTAGAGTCTATAATAGTTGAGTCCTTTTTAGGCAAATCTATTATATTAGATTACAATAAGTTGAAAAGTATTAACAATAAAGGGTTGTTCGGCCCGTTTTGCTAGCAAGGTTAAGCTTAAATAGATAATGTATTTGTATTAAAATAAAACATAAATAAAGAGTCCATTAAAAAAATAAAGAGTCCATTAAAATACATGTTTGAATACATAAGGGCCTATTCAGCCCAGTCTTAATTAAACCCTAATACTTCCTCCTTGTTTTATGCGTATCCAATGGAAGACCGTTGGATCGAGGGGCTGATCCAATAACGCATATCACGTGAGCTGGAGAAGATTAAGCGACACTTTTTCCAACTGTTAGATCAAGAAGAGATCTAACGGCCCAGATTGATTAGAAGCGAGGCACGTTGATTATATCTCTAAAATGAAGCCATGGCAATGATCAAGCGTAATCCGAATCAAATCAGATGCATTTCAGGGGAAGAAATCAGGGATTCGAGCTTGAAAATCAAGCATTTTTGTAACTATATAAACCTATGCATTTTTCCACACATGACATAAGAAATACATTAGATGAAAATACTCATAAAAGCTTTCGGATTCAAGTGTAGCAAGCAGGAGTTGTAAGCAATTTTCAGAGAAATAAAAGCAAGCATTCTTCTTGTAATTTCTTTCTTTTCAAAGTTTTTTTTTTCAAAAAATAATGAAAATGGATAAATTTTCTTACAGTCGTCGTGCAAGTTGATTCGACCGTAGCTCTGATGACTAATTCATGATTTGGAGCTCACCGAATTTTGGAAATTAGCAAGAAACAATGGTTTTCTTGAGAAAATCATTTTTAAAAGAGAGGTAAAACATTTTTTATTTAAAAAGCTATTTTTTGTCGCCAGAAACGACTGCGACGTCCATCCATGACGGCTGGCATGTCAGACACTCATCATAATCACTAGATTTGTGTCGGACATGGTAAGTAACTTAGAAGGATTTGAGAGAACAAAAGAGGTTGGGACAATTTTGGAAATGAGAATGAGATGAAAAAATCTCTGATTTTGGCCTTATATAATGATCCGTAATCCGACCCGTATTTATTTTTTAAACTTGCTCCCTTCTTTTGCGGGTCTTATACCACTAGCCTTCTTCTTTCTTTTCTCTCAACTTCATCCTTTTTATTTTAAATTGACCACCAAATTTCTTTTTTTCTTTCAATTTGACCATCACATTTAGTTTTCCTTTCAATTCGATCCTAAATTCAGTTTTTTTAAAAGAGAAAGAATCAAAGAAAAAACCTATTTTGTTATCCCTTCTTTATTTTAATGGTTTATTATTTCCAGCATTTTTTCTCTGTATATATGTTTATATGCATTTGTCTAAAAACCATAGGAATAGGATCTAAAAAACTTAGATTAGGGCCTTGTGTGTATTAAAAATTTCTTCATATTTAATAAAACACACTTAATTACACTTAAACTTTAATGATTAAATAAATGTAGACATTTTTAGGGTTACTAATCACCGACTAGGTTTTAATTAAAAGACTTCAATACACTTAATCGTCTTTATTGGTTTGTTAAAAAATGAAAATTAATTAATAAAGAGTCTTACCGAACAGAAATGATGGGTTAGCGCTAGAAGTGTTGGTTGTGATTGGAGTTCATTTTTCGGGCGGTAAGGCCGTTAAAATAGATTTATATTCATAAACAGGCGAATAAATCAAATTTTTGTGAACTTGCGAATTCAAACCTTAATACGTTTTTGTAAAAGGCCATGTACCAATTTTTGGGCGTTGCGGGGTGCTAACCCTTCCCCACGCGTAACGACTCCTGAACCCATTTTTTGGTTTTACAGACCTAAACTGTTGTTTTAACAAATAAAATGTTTTATTAAAATAACCCTTTTTAAAAGTGATCCAATCACACTTTTTTTTAAAAAAAATGGTGGCGACTCTGTTATTTTTGTTTTCAAAAGTCGGGCTCGAAAGGGTTGCGACAATTGAATATGATGTGTTTTTGATGCCTTGATAGATGAGATATCATGTATTTAGACGACTAGTGGTAGCGCCTTGTAATGACCTTAACGACATGTCATCATTTCTAGTATATGCTTATGTTTATGATTTGCATGAAGCATAGTAGAGTAAAAGTCTATGCACTGAACTTTGATAGCTCAACGTTCGGAATCTTTGTTTTCATTTGCAGGTTTTTAGGTTGGCACGTTGCTTTGGAGGAGCACCATCGGAGTAGGTTTTAGCACATTGCTTGTTCAGAGTACATCGCTTAGGTCTTATTGGGCTATGTATTCGTAGGATCCTATTGTAATGTTGTAACTCTTATTTTGGGATTGTATTAAGAAAGCAAATGTTTTTATATTTTAAACTTATTGAAGCTCATTTTGTAAACGTTTGAACTATTATCAATGTTTTTAACCGTTGGATTTAACTGATTTATGGAATGAACTCCTTTAGGCTAAACTAGGTTGAAAATTTTAAGGTAACGGTATGAGCTTAAGGCCTGAATGAGACATTTAGGTTTAGGGTGTTACAGTTAGTGGTATTAGAACCTAGGTTTAGCTAGTTCTAGGAAAACCCCAGGATAGTAGAGAGTCGTGAATAGGTGTCTAATGAATGCATGCCCATAAGTTAAAGTCATACTTGGTTTAAGCTAAAATTTGATGGTGTAACCTTGTTTCCTTCTCTATGTAGAATCTATCATGCTTACGAGAGCGCGCGATCATTAGGAGATATGGGGATCCCTTGAAGGGAGTTACGACGAAGGCTATGTTCCTGGCACTTAGGAGATGTCGGAAGACGAGAGGGGTTGAAGGGCCAAGTATTTCTCCCATCTACATTATAACACCCCAACATTTTCCTTAATTTAAAAACTTAAGTTTTGGAATCCCTAATTTAGAAACCCTAAGATTTGGAAATTTTATATTAAAAACCCTAATTAAGCATTGAGAATTAAACTGAATTACAATTATAGAAATTGTGGCATATTTGTATAAAATTAGAATGTTGGCTGATTACTCTAGAATGTGGGTAAAGCTCATGGGCCATTTTTGAAAACCCTTAACTTTTGGTGACCTTTGGTGCAAATTACCCATAAAGTTGGGTATTTAGACCTAAGAGTCTTTTGTTATGCCATTTGTGTATCAACAGCCGTCAGCCGCACCATCCTAATTTTCCCTCTCTCGTTATTTTATCTCACCATCACGCTCACCCTTTACATCTCCGATCAAGCTCCGACCACCGCTTCGCCAGTGACTGTACATCTCAGCACCGCGTTCAACTCTAAAATATTCTGGGTAAGTCAAGTGATCTTCTTTTATTTCATGGTGATACTTCCTTTTGCGTTGTAAACATGTGCTGTTGTGAATCATATCCTGTGAGAACCCATGAGTCACCTGCTTCCTTCCTTGGGGCTTTGTTGCACTAATCTATCTAACCCTAAACCACATAGCATGAAACTCCTTGAAACCCCACGCTTAATGACTTTAAAACCCATGCAAAGTAAATCAATTTCCATGGATGCTGGTCATGGATTATGTCAGAAACCTTCATGCAATTTTCAAACAATCCTTCGAATAATCTGCAGAAATGAATATAGGTAGAAGAAGAAGAAAATAAGGGATAAAAGATAAGAATTAAGGGGAAAGGAATTTTGTTATAACATTCAGCATAACCCGTACAAGTCTAATGTTCCCATATTTATAAGCTAAACTATTACACTAAAAGACAAATAAAAAAAACCATTCAAACCCTTTTTGGCTCTTTCCCCTCTTGCCTCGTGAATTTGAATTTTCTGGTGACAATCATTCCTCTTTCATTTTCAATTCATGACATTACCCTCTTTCAAGGTACGGTACGACAAAGGTATACCGTTTCATGGTCAATTTTGAATCAATAATCTCTTTTAAATAATTATTAGGGAAAATAGCTCCCAAAAAATATTATTTGGCAAAATGATCCCCAAACTTGCCACGTCGGTGAACCTCGCGTTGTGTAGGAAGCGAGGTCTGATATCGCGTTCTGCATAACGCGAGGTCTGATATCCCTTTTAATCTATAGAGGATATTCAGCAAATTACTCCACAAATATCGCGTTTTGCATAATGCGATATCAAACCTCGCTCGCTTCCTACACAACGCGAGGTTCACCGACATGGCAAGTTTGGGGTCATTTTGCCAAATAATATTTTTTGGGAGCCATTTTCCCTAATAATTATTTAAAATGGATTATTTATTCAAAAATGCCCCGTTTCATGTATCCAATACATCCCCATCATGGGTACGGGACGAGTACGGCTGGGGTATGTACCAGAGACATGCCACGTTGGTAGGGTACGACTGAATGAAGTCGGGGACGTTTGATACTTACCCGGGGATGTTTTGGGTACGACATGTGACTATCACATGCGTTCCTAGGGGTAATTTTGACTTTTTTCATTATTTTTTAAAAAAAATCTCAGACAAAACCTAATAGCGAACTCTCTACTCGAAGTTAAACAATTGCGAGGTAATGCTAAATCTAATCTATACTTTTATTAGCTTGTGATCAAACTATAGGTTACTTAGCTAGGCTTATTTAGCATACAATGCATCACCTAACTAAGCTTAGCATCACCGAATCTCAAGTGATTTCATGCATCACATATACAAACATTTATAATATATGATCATACACATTTCACTTGGCATCATATTTATCACCATGCTTCATATTCGAACAACAAGAACCATACATCAATTCAATTTCCAACATGTTTATAATCATGCTTCACATTCGAAATAATCAGAACCATTCCAACATAACATTGAATCATCAATTATTCATGAGCAAAATCATAGAACATTTTAGGCATGTCATCCGAATAGGTCACTATCCATTGTCCATGAGTCAAACATATTAAACATATCACTTTTCATTTCAATTTCATTCGAAAGGACCATTGCCCACATTGCTCATATATCCAACCTCTCAAGCATATCACATGCATTTTAATCACATTCGAAAGGACCAATGTCCATAATACAGATTTATCAAGTAAGAATCATATCGTGCCATTTCAATTATTATTTCACTTGTCCACTTCATAAGCTTCTATTAATTATGTGCTTTACCTTTAATTGCCCTAGGTAGAGTAGAAGAATTAGATAAGCAAGTCAACAGGAGGGTACCAAGTACCAAAACAAGGGTTGCCTAAGCAACAAGTCAGGGGATGCTCAATAGCATCAATGTGTCTTGGACACCAAGCAAGATCACATTCGATCAACAATTTCGGAGAGTACACTAAGTACTAAACAAGGGTTGCACTAAGCAACAAATCAGGGGTTGCACTAAGCAACAAATCAAGAGAGCTCAGACTCTAGGCATGCCTTAATATCTAAGACCTCTAATCGACCAAGGGCTTATTAGTCTTTTTAAATCATACACTTCAATTGTCATTCATTACTTAATTTATCACATACATATTGCATGATTCGAAATGCATACTTGTCCAATCCTATAATTGCACAATTTCATATAAGTCATGCTAATTAAGTTCATGTCACATTCGAACAGCATTACGGCATAAATAAACAACAACATTACAAGAAATTACAAGCTCATAACAACATAGCAAATATATCTCACAAGGGCAGTCCACAAATTCAATATAATCAAGTATTAGTAAAGTCTCATTTCATATTTCCATTTCCATATTAACTTCTTTTCCTTACTAAACCAGTTACCAACTTTGGATTAAGTCCATTTCTTGCATAAATTATAAATTACATAAATAAAATAAGGTGGTTAGGACACTAGTCTCAATCCTAAAAAATTACACTCACAGTACTCCTTTAAGCTTGATCTTTGATTATAATGTTTTTTTCCTCTCCTTAATTGACCAACCTTTGCCTCCTCCGAAGATTCTTCACAAATTTAATCTTAACACAAACACAAAGCATGTACAAACCATATCAGAGAACAGTTCAATCACATTAACCCTTTGACACAATTCAACATTAATCTTCAAAGTTATTTTTCATTTAATTAGTTGGAGGACCAATTACCATTTTGATCATAACTTCTTACTTACTATTCCAAATCCCACTTATCATACACCTTAGAAAGGTATGAAACTCAGTTTTCCAACCATGTAAACCTCATATTTTTATCTATTTTGAGTTAGTACAGTTTATTACATAAACATAACAATTTTAACAGTCCTGGATAGCTTGTACTGCCTAACTTCTTTAATCTATAACTTCTAGCTCACATACTGGAATTCAATTCCGCTTTCTCTCAATGACAATAGACATTTCAAAGTTTATACCATAAAAATTTCAGATCAAAATACATTATATCCTATTTTTGGTGAATTTTCAAAGTAGCAACTCAAGGTTTAAGTTTTTTGGACAGTTCACTATTTAAACACATTAAGCTTCAATTTCACCTATTTACCTCACTTTAATTCTAAAACCATTTAATACATGATTCATACTATTCTTTGACATTATTTTTAAATCCTTTTTAATTCTTATAATCAACAGATAAGTCCTCAATTTCAGGAAATTTCTAGATTTGTCCTATTCTTATGCTTTAAGTGACTAGTTTCCTTAATTCACCAATTTAGGCCATTTCAAGTTCAATTCAAGAGTCCATACTTATTCTTATATAATCCCCTGATTCTAAACTCTAAGTTAAGTGCTAAATTTTGTGTAATTCAGGTCCTTGCATTTATTGATTTTAATCAAAACAGTCCCTAATTCCATTTTATCCTAGTACACGTCCAGCTTTAATTCCAATCAAAATTTCCTTATTCAAATTCATTTTTCCAGCAACCTAAGGCTTGTTCCTTATAGAATTTTCATTTCTCTTCAACTTTGTCCTGATAGAAATTTTCCAGTTTGGTCCCTAACTATCTCAAATTTTGCATTCTAATCAAGAACTCTTAATCTTTCCTCAAAACAGTCCCTTATTACTCGGTTCACAATTTTACATATAACCATTCAAAATTTCTATCATTTCAGCTCATTTTAATCACCATAGCTCCATCAATTTCATGCTTAAATTAACTTAAAATTTTACATGCATAATTTGCTCCTATTTGAACAAGAAAAAGAAGAAAACAAGGTACTTACTTCTTAACTTTGTTACCACTAGATGACACTTCTTCCTCCTAGCTCAAATCCATCAACATGCATGCATTTTCTTCTTCCATTAAAGCTAAATTTTCAGAATTCACTCAAGTTTTCTTCCTCCCCTTTTCTCTCTAGGTTCACGGCACAACAAGGAAAAGATGGAGAAGAAAGACACACTTCTTAATTTGGGGATTGTGTTGGATTTTTGTTTTACTTAATTACCCTTATCTCTTAATCTAATCTTGCTTTTTTACTAAGGACAGCCCAAAGAATTCTAGAACTTAGCATGCAAACTTTATGTTTTATTTTCTCTTTAATTTAGTCACTAATCATGCTCACACATAATTTCTTTCTTCTTGCAATTATGCCCAGTTTTCACTAGGGAATTTATACACATTTTAATTATTTTTAATTCTCCAAATCTATTACTTTAATCATGTTACAATCAAATTAATGTTCAACTAAGTTATCAGCTTGACTCATTTAACTCAATCATTCAATTCGAATGCTCAAGTTTTCTTTAGTTCCGAGTTAATGCAATAATTGCCAATTCAAGGACTAAATTGAATTAATTACTTAAATTTTGAGCTTATTTACTTTCAAAGAATAATTGAATATTCTAATTCAATGAACTAAATTCTAAGATAGAAAAGTGGATGTTACATAAGAACGTGTTGTGGCCATAAATTTCCTTCAGAATGAAACCTACAACTTTAAAATGCAGTCAACTTTCAAGAAATGAGGTTGGAATGCTTTTCTTAAAATCCAACCTCAGGTTTGTGAAAGACTTGTACGAGTCTTTTACTGTAATGTCAAAACTGTAAAAGACCCAAATTCATCTTAGATCATTGCCATGAACTCTTTTGTTATGCGTAAAGAACTCTTTATCACCCCTCAATCAATTGTAGATAATTTGGATATTCAAAATACAGACCCTTGCGATAAAAATGATACCATGTCTATTCAAAAGTTCAAAGGATATAGTCCCAAAAATCTTCCTTTTGAAGAGAGAATATTTCACCTTATCTTGTCATAGTTTTTTCGACCATCCGGTGGAAAGGCAAGAACAATCCAAGCGTATGATAAATGGTAGCTTAACCAATATCGAACTAAGGTTGCTCCTAACATTGCCAAAATTATTTTCCTCCAAATAGTATTTGTTGTCACTAAGGGCCATGGAGCCTCAACCTCTCTTCCATATGCTTGTGTCCTTACACACATCTTTCAGAAGAATGATGCCAATTTTTCTTTGTACCCCTTGTCCCTTTAAAGAAAAAGATTGACAAACATTCAGCACACAAATGTGGATACTACTTTGATGAAAAAGAAAAGCATTGGATTTATATGGACACAAATGTTGTCGCCAACGTTGAAAATGAGGAAGAACATTCCATTTCGACTGCCGAACAAGAAACTACAATTCCAGATGATGTTACGATGAAGTTACTGCTTGAGTACATGGTTAATTGTCGTGACCATGTTGATTCGTAGTTAGCTGACCATCGTAACCATGTTGATTCGCAGTTCGCGCAGCTTCAAAACCATGTTGATTCTCAGTTTGCTGAGCTTCGTAAGCATGTTGATTCTCAATTTGCTGAGATTCGGAAGGAAATGACCTCTCTTCGTCAAGAATTCAATACTCGTATGCTAGATTTTCCAGAATTTAATATCATGACTTTTTCAACTTGTTAATACTTTTTGGAATTCCATGCGGATTTTTTATGTACAAATTATTTTATTTCACTTACATTTCTGCAAATATGCATTGCTATTTTACTTTATTTTATTACCCACATTTATATATTGTTCTTATGCTCCTCTCCACTCCCATCTTTGTTTTAGTTTTCCCTCCATGTGTACTAAAACTCTAGAAGTTCTAAATCATGTTCCCAAGAAAACATTGTTCCATGTTGTTGTGTTAAGTTTGCACTTGAGTTTTTAAGTAATAAGCATTACTGTTCCAGTGTTTTAATTAAGGCGTTATTCTGAAAATTTGTAGAGTCGTTGTGCTTTCTTTAAATGGGTGTACAATGATGGGTATTCAATCGATGTTGAAGAATTGAGAAATTGGATACCACCCTTCTTTGCTGAGAAATTACAATTCATAATCCAATTTACAGATGTATGAAGTAACAAGGCTGTAAAAATGCTAAACAACTTTCAAGTCAATGCGATGTTCTACAAGTTTTTTTTGAATACTCTTACGTTCTGATAAAAAAATTCATCTACGATGAGAACACGATCAAACTTACCTTTGCCACAAGCAGAAACGTTTAGAAACCCTTATCACGGTTTATCACCGTAAGCGTCAACTCATGTCAGGAATCTCTTAGTGAGAAAACATTTAGAATCCCTTCTTCTCTTGTCACGAATCTTAGTTTTAACAATAACTAAGAATTACAATACTGAAACATTTGCCAAATTTTAATCGATACTATTCATCTACAATTAATTGCTACTATTCGTCTACAATGTTCACCTTCATTTATTGTTACATGTTCATACATAATTGGGAGTATTCGAATGTATATAAGAGATGCGCTACTTCTAACATTAACACCACCTTAAATATTACAATATTGTGTACGATTTAACGTTTGTATTCAATAATATCGAAATACGAAGTATAGTATCGACGGCAAATTTGGTGCCGCGTTTTTCATTCTTTTATTTTCTTTTGTTTTTTTTTTATCTCATATAAGAATCTTCTTTATTATAAATTTCTTTTTTTCATACGTTTTATTGGGTTGTTCGATCTGCCTTTATGGTACAATTTTCAGTAATTTTGTGGTATTATTTTTGTCTATTCTTATGATAGTCTAACGTTCGTGTAGCGATCATCATGGTGTGTTATATGATCGTGAAAGGTTTACGGTCTAATATGATTATACCTCATTTTATGGTAGTTTGTCCATGCAATCAAAATTGTTATCGTCTAGTTGAAAGAGCCAAAGAGTATGTTCATGATAGTTGCTGAATTTTTAATGTACTGTATTCGAGAAAATATTCAATCTTTTACTTTACGCCCTTTTAGTTACATGTTTAAGGTTTTTTTGTTCAAATTTTTTTAGTGAACTTGGTTTCCAATATTCTTTTTCTGATTTGAGTGGTTGTACTTGTTTTATTACTTTAAAGATAAATAATGAAATTTGGATCTTACACCAGAGAACACTAATACCAATATATTTCAATACCAAGAATCTTGAATTTATTTGTGCTAAATGTATGATGGTATCCGACATCAAATTTAGGAATTCATAGTACATATCACACTAAAATGGTATATTTTGGACCGGAGAAAAGATGAGCAGCCGCGGAGACAATCATCTTTGTAAATTGTAATACCAAGATTGCTTCTTGGGGTGGCCCATGCAGCACCAGCAGGCAACGTTGCGGGAGCATTCAGGGTCCAGCAGACATGGTCCAAGTTTTATGCTACTTTCAACCATCATGCGGCCTTCATTCACAACCACAAAGGAAGCCAATAAAAATAAAACAAGAGCCGAAGGGGTTACCATTAGCTTCAACTTCCCCATCACACAAACTAACAAAGACTAATGTTTTTTATTTAAGGGATAACACGTTTATTCAAATTGTGTTTATTATTTAATATTTTGTTTTAGATTACTTCAATTTTCTTTTAAAACTCCTTACCATTTTTTATAAATTCTTTATTTTTTTCACCCTAAAAAGAAATAGAATAACTTTGATAAAAAATCGTCAAAATCCCTTAAAGTTTTTAAATTTAAAACATAATTTTTTAGTGATTTAATTTTTCAATTTATCAAGCTAACGTGAGCTATTTGATTTTTTATTGGGTAAAATTTACAAATGGTCACTAAACTTTGATCAATTATTCAATTTGGTAACCAAACTTTCAATTGCTTCAATGTTACCATTATACTTTTAGTTTTGATTCAAATTGGGCACTCACCCGTTAACAATGTGAAGTGGTTGTTAATTTTTTTTTTTGTATAAAAACTCATGTAGTCCTCCACTTTTGTCCATTCAAATAATTTAGTCCTAATTTGAAATAATAGTAATAAATTTAACCCCTATTATTTACACATTATTTTAATCTAATCTTATTTTTAATTAAAAATAATTTAACTCTAAACCCTAAACCCTCATATTTTTTTCTTTTCGTTCCTTCCTCCCCCCTTCCAAAATTACTAAATGTCCTCCCTTTCCAAAATTACTAAAGTGTGGGATAATAGAAGAATAAGCATCGGGCACGTGATACGGCATTAGATTGAAATACTCGTGCTTCATATGCCACGACAACCATCTGGAGCATCCATGAATACCAAATTTCAAGGAACCCATGCAAGAAAACCACCAGCTTAGGACTTGCACCGCAACTTCCATCATCGTTAGAAACAAGCTAGATCTACTAGGAATAATACTCGTGCGATTGAGATAAGTTGTATAAATAACTTCTAACCAGTTCCCGTCTGAGCCACATGAAGCTCTTGTCCTTTAGCTTGTACATGGCTGTGATCAATCTCTCCCATTCTTTAGAAAGGTGGATCGAGTCGAGTTAGAGGTCAATGTAGCTGGGATCAAAACTTTTCTTGTTTATAAAAAAGAAATGGTTGGTTATAAACTTATAGTATAGGGTAAACAACATTGCAAGTCTTTTTGGGAGGTAATGGAGGACATGAAGGGAAATAGTTGAATGGGAAAGATAGTTTAGTAAATTTAGGAGGGGATGAGGAAGGGAAAGAAAAATATGTGGTTTAGGAATAAATTATTTTTAATTAAAAATAGGGTTAAATTGAAATAATGTGTAAATAATAAGGGTTAAATTTATTATTTTTTCAAATTCAAACTAAATCGTTTGAATATGCAAATGTGGAGGACTAAATATGTTATCATACAAAAATTTTAACAGCCACTTCACGTTGTTAACGGGTAAGTGCCCAATTTGAATCAAAACTAAAAGTTTAATGGTAACATTGAAACAATTGAAAGTTTAATTATCAAATTTAATAATTGATCAAAGTTTAGTGACCGTTTGTGAACTTTACCTTTTTTTATTAGATAAAGAAATATTTACATTCACAAATAAAAGATATTCTTTTGTTTTTTTGAAGGAACAAATAAAAGATTCTCAAATAAATAGGAACAAACGTTCTATATCTTTTATTGTCTCTTTCTATCCCAACACTAAAAAGCTAAACATTACAATCAAACTCTAATTTCTAAACTATAAATCCTAAAACCTATATCATATACCATATACACTAAACTTTAACCCTAAATTCTAAACTCTAACACCTCATTTGGTTAGGTTGTAATTGGTTGTTGTATTATTTAATATGTCTCTATTACGAAACTTGCTTTTATACGTGTGTTTGGTACATATGCAATTTAATATGACGTCTTATTTTATACACAAGTTGAGTGGTATTTATCACGGGGTGGAAGTAGTGTTTATTTAGCATGCTAGTCTTAGCAAAGTTTCGTCAATTATACCCTCATACTATTTTTCACATCTTTACACCAGTGTAAATATGCTAACCTTAAACTCTAAACGATGATCCCAAACTCTAAGTCTTATGTCCTAAACCCTAAAACATCAAACCACAAAATCTAAACTTTAAACAATAAACCCTAAACCTTAAACCTTAAACATTTAACCCTAAACCTTAAACCTAAAATCATGGGCTATAAACCATAATCTTACAACTCTAAACCATAAACTCCAAACCCTAAATAATAAACCATAAATCATGAACCTTAAAACCTAAACCTTAAACATAAAACCTAAAATCTAAACCATAAACATCAAACCCTAAACCCTAAACCTTAAATCTTAAATTATAAATAGCAAACCATAAAACATAAACCATAAAACCATGAACCTCAAACTCTATACCTTAAACTCTATATGTTGTGTCCAAAAGTGATGCACAAATTATGTGCAAGTATACACGGTGCCAAGTTATAGTATTTAAGATATCGTATCCACGGGGATTGTGACAACCTTTGGAATTCACCTTTCTGCACAGGTAAAAATAAAAACACAAGTATTAAGAGTTGGTTTGATTAAAATCAAGATTAAAGCAAATAAAATAAATTGAGAAATCAGAGTGAGAGAATGGATCGGTATTGGAATGCTTCGTAGTGTGGAGATTGGATGCAATGTCTTGACACAGTTTTAAAGATCAACTTAACAACTTTCGGTGGCCGCCCACGAGTATGCCTTGGTAGAAGCTCACCTCGGCAAAGACCAATGTGACTACCTGGGCAATTAAGCGATGATTCAAGGTTCGGCAAGGCTCCCTTCAATGACTTCCTCTTATCCCTAAGCTTGAAGTACTATTGACGAACACGTCTTGGATAATACCTCCCGGCATGAATCTAAGAATGAACACCAACCAATTATGAAGCCTCTCTTAGCCGCTGAACTTCTAATATATCCCTAAGTCGAAGTAGCTTTACCCTATGGTTGGATAAAACCGTGTTTACTCGTTTCGTGAGTTCAACTCTCCTGATATTGAAGAAATAGATTGATGCTCACTTCTCTCCCGATAAAGATTGCACCAATGAAGAACCAAGAGTAACCAAACCTTGAATTTTATTGCAAAAACTGAAAACCTAAACAAATACAAGCAAAACTCTCACAACTACTACACAACCAACCCTTATGTAAAACTAATGTTTTGATATAATAATTGAAAAATGTTTTGGACCAATTTAAAAAGTATTTAAAACATTTCCAAGTCCAAACAACTTGAAATTATGTTCAGGGAAGCTTTTAAAAGGGTTGTACATGTTTTTCAAAGCCAAACTTCACAAAACCGTCCAGGCATTTCGAAACGCCCTAAGGTGTTTCAAAACAGGGGATTCCAGTAGAAAAAATGTTTCGATACTCGTATCGAAACAGGCTTTCCATGGATGAGGATTTTGCCCAGCGTTTCGAAACGGGCTATGCCGTTTCGATACGTCTACATGGCCTTGACCACAACGGTCATAAACCCCAACGGCTATTTCCCAACTAACATTTAAATGCAAAGCGTTTCGATACGGGCCTAGACGTTTCGATACGTGTTCCGAAACGGCCAGGGGGTGGTCCGAAACGGGTGCCCTGACAGACTGCAACGACTCTTTCTACTTAGAGAGCGTTTCGAAACGGGGTTGAGCGTTTTGAAATGGGGAGCTGCAGAACTGCATTTATGGTGGGAATTAAAGTCCTCAACGGCTCCAATTTGATCCCAACGGCTAGTAATGACTACAAAATCAATTGGGAGTATAAAAGGGACCTCCAAGCATCAAATAAAGGCTAATGCTCATATTGTCAAACATCAAATGATCAAGAATTGTCTTAGAGCTTAAATTGTCATTTATTGTATAGACAAACACTAGTGAGCCAAAATTATCAAATTTGCTCAAATGTTTTAGGTTTTGGGTGAGTGCTTAATTGTGCAAACAAACACCTATTAGAGGGTTTTAAGTTTGCTTCTTGTTTCTCTTTGTAAGAGAGGGTTTCAATCAAGGCTTTGGGTAGAAAGCTTGATTGTGTATAAGGGTTACCTCCTAAGCCTAGAAAAGGGGACGAATCAATAGTGGATTGATTGGAAATCCTTAGTGGGGAGCTAAGGTAGTGGATGTAGACCTTGGTTAGAAGGTTGAACCACTATAAATTATTGTGTCAATTTATTTTCTAGCTTCCACAACCCTTCCACCCAAATATCCACCTCTCCACCACTTGGTGAGCAAGAACGGTTGATCGAATCGAGCCCTACACAACTCAACAATTGGTATCAGAGCTTGGCTCAATCGAAGGGGATTCCAATCCTATTGAGAAGATCCGGCAAGCTCTATCACTATTTCATCAACCGGCTCAAATGGCACAATCAATCGACAAACCACCTTTCTTTGACGGAACCCACTATGCCCATTGGAAGACAAAGATGAAGTTCTTCATAAAATCAAGAGATTACAAGCTATGGGATATAGTTGAAGATGGTTCGTTCGTGCCTCAGCGAAGCAAAGAGGAGTGGAGTGCCGATGATCTCAAGAAGATGGAGCTTAATTGCAAAGCCTTGCACATCTTGTTTTGTGCATTTGGCCCAACCATCTATGAGAAGATGTCTTCTTGTAAAAGTGCCAAGGAGGTATGGGACAAGCTTGAAGTCACATACGAGGGGACCAATGAAGTCAAGGAGACCAAGATTGGGCTCCTAACCTTAGAGTATGAGAACTTCAAAATCGATCCGGAAGAAAACATCGAGAAGATGTTTGATAGGTTCTCCACTATCACAAATGGTCTCAAAGGATATGGAGAATCCATCCCGGAGGAAAAGCTTGTTCGAAAGCTCATCTACTCACTTTCCGAGTCATGGGACTCAAAGAGGACCGCCATCATCGAAGCCAAAAATTTGAAGACTTTGAAGCTTGATGAACTCATGGGGTCACTCCTTACTCATCAAATCATGAAGAATAAAGAAGATGAGAAGAAGAGGGAAGAAATTAGAGCTATGGGAGAGAAGAAAATCAAAGGGCTTAGCATCAATGCAAGTGTCATGGCTCTCAAATCCTCCACTTGTCATCATGTCTACTCAAGTGAAGAGGGGGATGAAGATGAAGAGATAGTTCATCTCTTCAAGAAGTGTGCCCCGTTCATGAAGAAAGCCTTGAGAGAGCTTGAACGAGAACCCAAGAGAAAGGAAAGGGCAAGCACTTCAAGCCATAAGAAGAAGGCACATGTGGCTACTTGGAGTGACGAGGACTCCACCGACGATGAACAAGCCAACCTTTGCCTTATGGCCATCGAAGAAGATTCAATGGTAACTTCTAATTCATCTACTTCATGTTCTTATACTTTTGATGAATTACAAGATGCCTATGATGATTTGGTTTTAGAGTTTAAAAATCACATTTTGAAAAACAATAAATTGATTTCAAAGTTGAAAATTCATAATGATTTGATTTCTAAAACCAAACTTGAACTTGAAGCAAAACTCGAAGAGTTTGAATTGAAATGTTTTGATTTACAAAATTTGCTTCAAAAAGTTCAAGAAGAAAAGGATTTGATTTCCAAAGAGCTTGAAAAGAAAAAATAATTTTGGAAAATCAAATTTCTATGTTAGACAATCTAGTGCCCCTAGATTTGTAAAAGGAAAATGTTTTAGAAGTGTTTGGGTCCCAAAAGGACTAACCACTTCAATTAAAAAGGATGAAATTGAAAAATGGATTCCAAAGGGGGCTAAATTATGTGCTACTAACGTTTATGGATCCAAAGCAATTTGGATACCAAAAATTACTTGATTGTCTTTTGCTAGGTGTGATGGAGATGTTCAACAAGTCAAACATTGAGGGGGAGCTCCATGCACACTAAGGAAGAACACTTGAAGAAGGAAGGCTTCACATCCTACCTTGAGTTCAAGTGTTGGTAAAAATCTAGTTGTTTTTGCATTTATTTGTTTTATTCTTATTTTATTCAACTAGATGATCATAAATGTTGGACTAACATTTTATTGATTCTTTGAGTAAGGGGGAGCCATTTTAAAACCAAATTCTTATTTTTGTCAATTTTTACCTCTATTGTTATTTTGAACTTAATGTTTTAAATTCTTTTTTATATAACAAAAAGGGGGAGAAATGGTTTGAAAAATTGAATTTTCAAATGAATAAGAGGGAGCTTTATTTGATTTCATATCTTCAATCTCTTATTCACATTTTTAAAGTTAAAGGGGGAGAATCCCAAACAATTTTTCAAGTGAGATTTATTATATCAAAAAGGGAGAGATTGTAAAACTAATGTTTTGATATAATAATTGAAAAATGTTTTGGACCAATTTAAAAAGTATTTAAAACATTTCCAAGTCCAAACAACTT
Organism: Hibiscus tridactylites; assembly: GCA_958450335.1. Classification (NCBI taxonomy): domain Eukaryota; kingdom Viridiplantae; phylum Streptophyta; class Magnoliopsida; order Malvales; family Malvaceae; genus Hibiscus; species Hibiscus tridactylites. Next base: position 55,208,986 of record OY288267.1, on the reverse strand, counting down.
GAAATTATGTTTAGGGAAGCTTTTAAAAGGGTTGTACATGTTTTTCAAAGCCAAACTTGACAAAACCGTCCAGGCGTTTCGAAACGCCCTAAGGTGTTTCGAAACAGGGGATTCCAATAGCAAAAATGTTTCGATACTCGTATCGAAACGGGCTTTCCATGGATGAGGATTTTGCCCATCGTTTCGAAACAGGCTATGCCGTTTCGATACGTCTACATGGCCTTGACCACAACGGTCATAAACCCCAACGACTATTTCCCAACTAACATTTAAATGCAGGGCGTTTCGATACGGGCCTAGACGTTTCGATACGTGTTCCGAAACGGCCAGGGGGTGTTTCGAAACGGGTGCCCTGACAGACTACAACGACTCTTTCTACTTAGAGAGCGTTTCGAAACGGGGTTGAGCGTTTTGAAATGGAGAGCTGCAGAACTACATTTATGGTGGGAATTAAAGTCCTCAACGGCTCCAAATTGATCCCAACGGCTAGTAACGACTACAAACTCAATTGGGAGTATAAAAGGAACCTCCAAGCATCAAGTAAAGGCTAATGCTCATATTGTCAAACATCAAATGATCAAGAATTGTCTTAGAGCTTAAATTGTCATTTATTGTATAGACAAACACTAGTGAGCCAAAATTGTCAAATTTGCTCAAGTGTTTTAGGTTTTGGGTGAGTGCTTAATTGTGCAAACAAACACCTATTATAGGGTTTTAAGTTTGCTTCTTGTTTCTCTTTGTAAGAGAGGGTTTCAATCAAGGCTTTGGGTAGAAAGCTTGATTGTGTATAAGGGTTACCTCCTAAACCTAGAAAAGGGGACGAATCAATAGTTGATTGATTGGAAATCCTTACTCGGGAGCTAAGGTAGTGGATGTAGACCTTGGTTAGAAGGTTGAACCACTATAAATTATTGTGTCAATTTATTTTCTAGCTTCCACAACCCTTCCACCCAAATATCCACCTCTCCACCACTTGGTGAGCAAGAACGGTTGATCGAATCGAGCCCCACACAACTCAACACCTTAGCCTTAGGGAAGGTTTAGAACATAAAGGGGTTTCGACAAGGAGTTTTCTCTCTATTCTCAATTCTTTTTTTTCTTCCTTCAAGTCGATTACATTTATAGGGGAGGAGCCTAGGTCTAAGTCGGTTTAGGGCAGGAATCCTAGTTAGAATCTAATTACAGCTCATTAAAAGAACAAATCTAACATTAAATCTTCCTATATTCCCGTTTGACTTTTTCCACCTTGACTTTGACCATGGTTTTTCTTTGTCTGCTGGGCTCCAATGCATGTGCAAGTGGTCTCCAAAAATGGGGCTTGATGAGCTCTTTCAGTCGCATACCCCTTTGTATATTTCCACCCTTTCTAAAGTTGCTGCCTTAGAGACATATTGTTTTCAGCCTCGGTAGAGGTCTGGGTTGATATGCAGGGGCTGACACAGTTCTGGATCAGCTCTCCAGATGGTCCAATAGCTTCCTCCATCAGTTTCTAGCTTCTCCTCTTCTGCCCTCTCTACTACCTCGGCAGCATCTTCCTGGGCGGGTACCTACGCACAGAGAGAAAATGCACCTGAGCAGTATCTTATAAATAGAAACAATTAAGTTCATCAAATAAGGCATAATATCTAATCTATGCAGTTTTGAGTATGTTTTCCTAATAAATGCAACTAAACTATGCTTAACAATAACAATAATTGAGCTAAACTAGGGCATAAATATAGGACTTTTGCACACTTAACACACCCATAAACTCGAACTATTGCTTGTCCTCAAGCAATGCAATCTAACAATAACATGCCAAAACTTAAAATCATATGTAAACTTAGTCGAGAAAGCACCTTGAGCAATCTTTACATACCATGTAGATTTACGCCTAATTAGTAACCTTTCGAATGACAATGGACTTACCCAGAACCGAACTATGTATCTCGTGAGTGTGTGCGGTCCTTGTGATAAGAATGATTCTTTGGTTTCTAAGTAAACTTCGATAAGCACCTTAATTCCTTTGGGTTTCTCTCTAGATTATTTTGCAATTAAACCACTAGCATCGGTGATAGACATCTCTAATGATTTTTTTTTGTGTGGATTGTAACCCCCTTAGCCCGGCCTAACGGTTGACCCGAACTACGAAGATTACACGGGAAAAACCAAAGTCAACTCAAAAGTCAACCTTGATTAACAACTCTCTTTTTTTCTTTTTAAACTTGTCTAGATGCACGTTAACCCTAAGAGAGCACTCATGAAACATACTTGAAAAAGGCACAGCGATCGAATAACAAACATGGACTCAATTGCACTTATCATCAGTTTAGGGACCACGATGTAAATTCTGAAAAATAGAAGGTCATAATTGATTTTAAAGTTACCAATATAAAATTAGTGATATTACATGCTTCCCTGTCAAATTTCACCTTAATTGGACATCTCGAACTCATACAATTGCAAATACAACTTTAGGGACTAAAACGTAAAGCTTGCAAACTTCTACACCATTCAAATCAGTGCCCAACGGTCACCTGTTTCGAAACGGCATTGACCGTTCCGAAACACGAGTTGGTTCCGAGACTGGTTCCGAAACAGGGCATTCTAGTAGCCAAAACGTTTCGGAACAGCCTCCAGCCGTTTCGAAACACGAAGGCCATTACAGGCCCTCGTTCCAAAACGCCAGTGAGTGTTCCGATACGGTTTGCCCAGAAGCTGCAGATTTTGCTAGTTTTTCTTACAAAAATCCATTCAAACACTTCCCAATGACTTCCTAATCATACCAACAAGTCATCAAACATATATAAAGCATGTTCGTAACTCCTAAACACATTCATAGCATCAAACATGAAATTCCACATGTCTATATGCATGCTTCCTATTATCCAAAACCAGGCAATCAACCAATCTCCAAAACAAGCATTAAAAGGCCATTTACAAATTCAAATCATCAAAAGCATCATGTCACAACCTAGGGAGTTCAACACATCTCCCAAAACACATCTTAGGTTCCCATTGCCAAATTACCAAAACTAATAGTGTATGAAACATCATCATACATGAGCTTGGTTTCCCTTGAACACTCTTAGCTTCCTTGTTGCCCTTAAACACTTCAATTATCTGCATTATTGGTACAAGAGAGAGAGAGCGTAAGCACAATTGCTTAGTGAGGCATGCTCTAAAGAAAACAACACAATAATGCATTTATAGAAAACACTTTCAATAAAGCTCTTTTAGCACATGCTCATCTCTTTTCATGCAACCTTGCATACTTTACAAGCATCTCATGCTTCATTATAATCAACATATCATATTGGCTTTCAAGTGATAACTCATGACCATTTAAAACACAAAACGCAATCGGATACGCGGATTACAAGCGTTGTCCCACATGCTTCATACACACTACCGAACAACACAAGGTGGAGTTTATCGGTACAATCACAATCCCTCAACACCCGTGATGGAGTTTAACGCTACAATCACAACCCCTCAACATCACTCATCGGTAGTTGTATAATTCCACTAACGAGAGCAAGGGACACATAACACAAGATCCACACACGGACTTTTAACCACCGTTGTGATCCTACCTCACTCGTTAGGGTACTTGGATGGAGTTTACGGTACAATCACAACCCCTCAACATCCAAGGCGACTTTATTCACGGTGCACCCAATCCTATAGCCAGCTAACTATATCTGATTCAAGTACTTTAAAACCTATTCATCACTTGCCAATATACATCAAATACCATCATCAATTCACTGTTTTAAAGCATTAATCAAAGTCATTAAACATCATGCATCTCCATGCATCATTACCAAGATAATAACATGCCAAAGCAAGGATCTCTTACCTTGAGCATCCTTCAACACATGGCTTTCAAAACCAGCATTAACCATGCTAAAACATGCTTTCAAAACAGAATTTAAACATGCAATTTATAACCAATGCATCAAGCCACTTCATAGCACATTCGAGGGAGTTTTTCTGAAAACTTACTCTTGAGCTTAGCTAAGTTGTTTAGACTTAAACTAAGCTCCCAAAACCTTCCAATAATTGTTTCAAAGCTGGAAACCCAACTCCACTCACCAATTTCGTTTCGCAGGCTTGCCGAAACGTCAATCAAGCCTCCGGATCAACTCCAAAAGTGTCCGAAGATGTCTCCCCTGTTTTAAACACATCAAAGTAGAGGATTAATGCACCATTATGCATTGAAATCTTCAGCCAACACACCTAAACTCGCTGCTCTACCCAAAACCAACATTTCGGCTACCAAACACAACCGAAAACACCTCCAAACTCTTCCAAAACTTAACCCAGCCAAGATCCATCACTTCTAACCATTTCTAAACATCAATTAACATCCGAAATGAACCTAAACTCGTCCTTATACCTCCAGCTATAACATAACACCAAAAACTCCTCAAAAACCACCATTTTCTTAAGCAAAAACTTAGGAAACACAACCTATTCGGGATTGCATTGATAAAACCTCATTTCAACATCATTAGACATCCAAAATACATTAGAGAATCATCTCAAAACAGAGCCCAAACAATCACAACGAAATTCTTCAAGATTTCTTCCAAATCTTGAGTTTTAAGCCAAAATCAAGTTGCTAACATTAAAACCAATTACAAGACTTAAATTAAGGATTGACAACTTGGGAATTTCAGTAAAGAACTGAGTATTTAGAGGAGAAGAACAATGTTACCTCTAAATGGTGATTTCTCCTTGATTTGAGCCAATTTCCTTGAAAATTCAATGAGGAAATCAAAAGGATTTGATGCAAGATTGATTAGGAATTAATTGATGATAGAAATCTCATCAATTGAAGTGAAGATCAATGCAAAAGTTGCTGGGGAAAAAGTGTTTGGATGATGGGATTTTGAGAGAAAAAGGAATGAGAGAAATTTAGGAAAAGGTAGTTATGAAAATCCAAAAAGTAGTTTCCCTTTTCTTTTAATTAATTAAAACATTATTTAAATCACCCAAATTAAGGAAAAATCTGGAGAAAACATTTTTGGGTAAATTAGCTCCTTAAAGATTCAAAGTTTCAATCCTTACAAAACAGTCACCACTAAACTTTTCAAAAATCGCATTTTAGTCACTACATCGAAATGTAGTATTTCCAAACCTTAATTTGTAAAATTGATTTCACCACTCTATTATATACATTAAAAGAGGATTTTTAGATATTTTTCCATGTTTTTAAAGCATCCTGAACTAGGCTTTCCCTAAAACCTCCTTTTATATTCAAACCGAAATCAGACCGATCCGACCAAACCCTAAACTTCTAAGCCCAAAATTGGGGTGTTACATGGATAGAGCCGATTTTGGGCACCTCTAGCTTATCCTAGAGCCAGTTTCGAGCACGTCTAGGACATATATATTAACATCAAGTTCAACCCAATTTTACTAGGTGAAATACATAAGTTTCCTAGAAGTCCTAAAATCAAACTAGTCACAAAGAGTGTTTCTTTAAGTTCAGATCATAGTAGGATTCTAAGTAAATCTAGAGTCATGCTAAGGTTGCCGCCCAGGCAGGCCATATGTCGCGACGAGTAAAAGCTACTCAAGAATTTTCCTCAAACTAAGAATTCATTAGATTTTAAATAAAAGCATGTTACATTAGAACCTAAATACAAACAAAACAGAAAAATAAAGACAGAAAAAACAGAAAATGAAAGAAAAATAGAAAAATTAGAGGACTAATTCCCCCTCCCCCCCAAAACTCGAGAGGAGTATTGTCCTCAATGCATGCCTACATACACAAAATTTAGCATAGATTAGATAAGAATAAAATAGAAGAAGGAGATAGAAGCTTAGATTGATGGTGTCTCGGAGGAGGTTTCATCGTTGTCGTCTATGATCATCCACTTTCGAGCTGCCACTTTGAAGCATTTGGCCGCCCTCGGCGGCTGCTGATGGGAGGGTGGAATTGGTTCTACTCTTTGCATGACTTCTCGTTCGCCGCCATCTTTGCTGTCTGAGCAGACTTCTTCGGTGGTAGAGTGCTTTCTTTTTGTGCCTAGGGAGAATGACGGCTCTAGTTTCCTCGTGACGGACCGGACCGAGTCTTGCCATACCGAGTCTGATGATAAGGAGTTGAGGTAGGCTGAATCGGATGGTGTTGGTGCATCGGCTGCCGCCCATGATGTCTGCCTTTTTTCTCTAATTAGGGTGACCGCTGTATCACCATGGTCATCGGAGATGGAGAGGACTTCAGTGGACATGGCTGTTGGAGAAGCTTGAAGCTTTGTTGAGATTGGGGTGGTTGGAGTTGTGGAGGCGGCTGTATGGGTTGCTGAGGAAGAGGGTGCGACAGACATTTCTGGTGCTGCCGAGGCAAAGATCTCGGTAGGAAACTCTGGGAATTGGGCCGTCAGGTGCTTCTCCTTAATGGTAGTGATGGTAGCATTGTTGAAGTCCAGGACGTAGGCCATGAAGGTCAGCTGGCGTCGTTCCATTCTGTCCAACTGTGCTGCCAAGATGCCTATTGTGGTTGCCGAGGCGGGCTGTTGGTATGGTTGATGGCTGCCAATCTCTGATGCTTGGGCATTATTTTCCGGGGTGGCAGATGTGATCTCCATTTTTTGAAGGATGATGTCCCTCGTCCACCCGGTTCTTTCCAGCATCATGGTGTTGGTTGGGACGGCTGCAATGTGTGCCTTCTTGCACAATGCTGTGATGAGGCTGGGGAAATAGAGTTTCTCTTTTGTTTTCTGCCCACATTCATAAATTTCATTAGTAATAATGGCACCCACATTGATATACCTTTTGTGAATGATGGATTGGATGAGTGCCAAAAGCGGCTTGTCAACGGTAGAATTGTGAGATGTGGGCAGCAACCTCCTTATCACGAACGTGTTCTATAATTTTGCCTCAGGTAGGAAGTTCTGCCGATTGATAGTGCCCCTGTTTTTGCCTACATTCCAGACTGTCCCTGGAATGCAAAGCTCATCCTTCATTGATTCATAACTGTCTGCCGTGAGGGAGGGGAGGAACTCCTTATGTTAATCCTCTTGGATGTGAAGGCCATAGAAAAGATTTATCTTATCTTCATCGATCAACATTGGCCACCTGCGGACATTCACTGTCAGTACATCGGCCGTCGGCCCATGGGCATAATGTTCGTGCGCCATTGTTTGATTTGTCGGCTTTGGATGCTGAGCAAAGATCTGCCAATTTTGGTGCGCGATCTTTGAGTATATGAGGGGCTCGAGCCTGAAATTCCTTTTCCCTGTCTGATAGAAAAAACCTTGCTCTTCCCGCACTGATCTCTCGTTGAATTTTTCGTTATGGCGGGTTTTAACCTCCGGTGTAGCAAAGCGTTGGATAGATTCCTCAGACTCTGCTCGGGCGGCGCAACGGCGTTGGGTTCTTTCCATTCTTGATTTTGGGCTTTAGGGTTTTTGTGCGAAGATGGTTATGAGAGTTGAGAATCTGTGGAAAAGAAAAGAAATCTGAAAGCAAAAGAGGATATGCGAAACAAAATGCAAAAGAGAGAGTAAGAAGAGTGAATAGTAAAATATGATGGTGTTTAAATAGAAGTGAAGAGGGTGCCGTTTCATCTGCCGAGGCAGCTGTTTCCCGGGCAATGAGTCGTTGGAATGAAACGCGCGTCTGGGAACGGCTAGTCTTGAAAGGACGCAACATTTGTCTGCCACGACAGACTTGGTGGGCGGGCAAGAAATGTGAGATGGATTTGGGCTTGCTTATTCTCTTTTTCCTTGGGCTTACCGTTTCTCCTAAAATAACTTAAACAAAAAAATTATTAGTGAATAAATAAATGCTGAAATTAAATCTACTTCCTAAGAACTGAATAAAAATGCAAGAAATTAAAATCTAAATCCTAAAACATAAAAATAAAAGAAAAATAGTTTAAGTTATGTTGGGAATGCATTCGGATGCAATTCCCAACATAACCACTTCCTGGGTTGCTGTAGCCTCTACTTTACCCTCTGCCAGGGTGGGTCCTTGTGTTTCTCTGGATCATTGTCATTGCCAGATCGCCTGCCATGGAGGTTGTGGCTGGAGTGCTCTATTACTGTGCTAGGTTTGGTGTCAGCCCATGCATGAATATCCTGACATTATTCTTGGTCGTCGGCTTTTTCAAGGGTTGCAAGACATTCAGCTTAAGTTCTCATTCACCCTCATAGTGAGCTCCCCATTCTCTACGTCTATCAGGGTTCTGCTTGTAGCTAGGAACGATCTCCCAAGGATGACGAGTGCTTTGTCGTCTGCCTCACAGTCCAAAATTAGGAAATCAGCTGGAAAAATAAAATTATCTACTCTTACTAGGATATCTTCAATTTTTCCTTCTGGATCCATGTAAGAGTGGTCGGCTAACTGGAGTATGATGGTAATGGGTCTAGCTTTTCCAATTCACAGCTTTTCAAACACCGACTTGGGCATTACATTGATGCTTGCCCCAAGGTCACATAAGGCTTTCCCTTCGTAGTGGTTCCCAATGGCGCAAGGAATGAGGAAGTTGCCTGGGTCTCTCAGCTTGGGTAGCGTTTTATTGTGCAGCACGGCCATGCATTCTTCCGTCATGGCGATAGTTTCAAATTCCCTGATTCTTCTCTGTTTGGAAACCATGTCTTTCAGAAATTTGGCATAGTTCGACATTTTTTGTATGGCTTCCACCAGGGGTATGTTTATATGCACTTGCTTCAGAATATCTAGAAACTTTTTGAATTGGTGGTCCTACTTCTGGTGTTTCAGCTACTGTGGAACAGGTGGGTGTGCACGTACCTCATGTTTTGCAGAAGCATCAATAAGGTCTGCCGCAGCAGAAGGTTCTGGATCCGCCGAGACGGGCTTGCCTGCTTTTGTCTGGGCAACTGATTTGATTGGCTGCTTACCGCTTGTGGTATTGATAGCCTTGCACTGCTCGTAAGTGGGTTTTCTCGTGACTTTAGTGTCGTTGGGCAATCCTCTCATATGTCTGGTGTTCAGGACTTATGCAAATTGTACCACTTGCGTTTCCAGTGACTTTAAAGTTGCCTCGTGATTTTGCATTCTCATCTCGGTTCTGTCCATGAAAGCTTCAGTTTTCTTAACAAATAAATCCATGTTGGACATATAGGTAAATGTCTAAGTCACGAAGGCATTTAATGTCTGCTCTAAAGCACTGGGTGTTGCCTGTTGCTGCTGTTGTCGCGACATAGTTTGTTGGAATCATTGCGTTTGGTTTGACTGATTAGTCAGATTCAGAGCGTTGTTGGGGTTACTCCATGAAAAATTAGGGTGCCTCTTCCAACCTGGATTGTAGGTGTTCGATGTAGGGTTGTTGTTTCTGTTGAAGTTCCCCCACAAAGCATCTAGTTTCGATTCCCTGTTGGCACTCGGACGAGTCATGGTCTCCCCCACATTGGTCGCAAAAGGCATCAATGGCTTTAACATGATGGGTATTGTTCTACCTTTGAATAGCCTCTACCATTCTTGTCAATTGAGCGACTTGCGCTACGACTGCATATGATGTTCCTAGCTCGTTTGTTGTGGCCTGTCAATCGAGTAATGTACCATTGGCAAAGGAATCCAACATCATTCTCGTTGGTGTGTTGACACGATTGTAGAATATGGATACTTGTGTCCACTCTGGAAATTCATGGGAGGGGCATTTATTCAGCAATTCGTAATATCTCTCCCATGCCTCGTACATCGGTTCATTATCTGCATGTCGAAAAGTAGTATTGTCAGTCCACAATTTATTAGTTAAATTGACAGGATTAAATCAAGCTAAGAAATCCCAGCATAGTTCTGTCCATGATTCAATGGACTCTGATGGTAAATTATTGAACCAAGTTTTTGTCCTATCCCTCAGTGAATAGGGAAATAATCTGAGTCGAAGCACGTCAGGGTGGACTCCATTAATTTTGATGGATTTGTAGATATCCAGGAAGGATTTCATATGTTGGCGGGCATCTTCATTGGCGGATCCTCCAAACTGTCCAAGTGTATTCAGCATGTTAAACATGATTGGTTTGAGTTCAAAGTGGTCCGCTTCTATTTCTGGATCAACCACGCCAGAGTTTAGCCTTCTGAGATCCTCCTCCGAGTAGTGGAATGCTTCGTAGCGTGGAGATTGGATGCACTGTCTCGACACAGTTTTGCAGATCAACTTAACAATTTTTGGTGGCTGCCCACGAGTATGCTTTGGCAGAAGCCTGCCTCGGCAGAGACAAATGTGACTGCCTGGGCAGTTAAGCGATGATTCAAGGTTCGGCAAGGCTCCCTTCAATGACTCCCTCTTATCCTTAAGCTTGAAGTACTATTGGCGAACACGTCTTGGATAATACCTCCCGGCGTGAATCTAAGGATGAACTCCAACTGATTATGAAGCCTCTCTTAGCCGCTGAACTTCTAACTTATCCCTAAGCCGAAGTAGCTTTACCCTATGGTTAGATAAAACTGTGTTTACTCGTTTCGTGAGTCCAACTCTCCCGATATTGAACAAATAGATTGTAGATCTCTTCTCTCCCGATAAATATTGCACAAATGTAGAACCAAGAGTAAACAAACATTGAATTTTATTGCAAAAACTAAAAACCTAAACAAATACAAGCAAAACTCTCACAACTACTACACAACCAACCCTTAGCCCTAGGGAAGGTTTAGAACATAATAGAAGATGGCGGCACAAAGGGGTTTCGGAAAGAAGGAGTTTTCTCTCTAATCTCAATTCTTTTTTTCTTCCTTGAAGTCGATTACATTTATAGGGGAAGAGCCTAGGTCTAAGTCGGTTTAGGATAGGAATCCTAGTTAGAATCTAATTACAACTCATTAAAAGAACAAATCTAACATTAAATCTTCCTAGATTCCCGTTTGACTTTTTCCACCTTGACTTTAACCATGACTTTTCTTTGTCTGCTGGGCTCCAATGCATGTGCAAGTGGTCTCCAAATATCAGGCTTGATGAGCTTTTTCAGTCGCATACCACTTTGCATATTTCCACCCTTTCTCGAGTTGTTGCCTCATCGACATACTATTGTCCGCCTCGGCAAAGGTCTGGGTTGATATTCAAGGGCTGGCACTTTTCTGGATCAGCTCTCCAGATGGTCCAATAACTTCCTACATTAGTTTCCATCTGCCTGGGCGGGTACCTGCGCACAGAGAGAAAACGCACCTTAGCAGTATCTTATGTATAGAAACAATTAAGTTTATCAAATAAGGTAGAATATATAATCTATGCAGTTTTGTGTATGTTTTCCTAATAAATGCAACTAAACTATGCCTAACAATAACAATAATTGAGCTAAACTAGGGCATAAATATAAGACTTTTTCACATTTAACATTATACCTTAAACCCTAAACTCAAACACTAAACCATAAACCCTAAACTCAAAACATTAAACCTTAAAACTTAAATCGTGAACATTAAACCTCAAAACTTAAACATTAAACCCTAATTCTGTTGAGCTGACCGAGAACCGATTAAACATCTTATAGACGCTTTCATCTGGTTCCATCTTGAAATTTTCATAGCTTAAATTGAGCAGCCCGATCTTCGTCTCTTTAACATCGCTAGTTCCCTCATATGTGGTCTCAAGAGCATCCCAAACTTTCTTGGCGCTTTCGATTGAAAATACCTTTTAATAGATATCGGGACCGAGAGCACAAAAGATCATATGCAAGGCTTTATCATTTACTTGCAACCGTCTTCTATCTTCGTCGGTCATCTCGGCTTTGATCTTTGGGACTAATCTTCCTTCACCACATCTCTTCATAGGAATTCTTGGTCCATCTTCTACCACGTCACATTCCATGTAGTCGTTGGATTTTATGAAGAGACGCATCCGATTCTTCCAATATGGGTAGTTATCACCATTGAAGAATGGTGGTTTGGTGATGGATTGAGACTCATAGAGGTTGGGGCCAGAGGTGGATGTCATTGCTTCAATTTTTTATTGATCAAACTGTAATCACTAATTTTGTCCGGGCTGATTAGCCCCTTTTAAATCTGCTTAAATAAGATTGGGTTTTGTATGCGCATATTGGGCTTTCTTGGGCTTTGTCCATGCATGATGGGCTTGGTCTAATTAACGCATAGATATCATATTATTAGTGTTATTACTATTTACTATTATTATTATTACTATTAGTCATTATGTTTACCATTACCATTAGTAATATTATCATTATTAACATTGTTATTATTTTACCATATTATACTATTATTATCATCTTTTTGCTGTTACCATTATTACTATTCTTATTAATATTATCATCTATTACTATTATTTCTGTTACCAATATTAGTATCATTATTACAGTTATTAGTAATGTTCATTATATATTATTACTTATCATTATTTTCATTGTTACCATCTTATTATTATTATTATTTTGTTTAGTATTATTACCGATATTAGGTACTATCTCATTTATCTATTTATTACTATTATTGTATTATTTTATTATTTATCTGAAAACAGAAAAAATATATATATATATATAAGTAAAAGCCCAGCACATTAATAAATAAAAAGCCCACAATTTATTTAATGTCCATTACATATTCGAAGCCCAAAAAATGTTACATGGCCTGTTAGCCCAAACAATAAAAAACCCTAATCTAATATGACCCTCTTCTTTGCAGCCGCCCCATCTCCACCGTCAGATCTGATCTAGATCTGACGGTCCAGATCACACCAGGGAGTGAAAACCCTAGAAGCCCCTCGGGAACCCTAGCGCCGCATCAGATCCACCGTCAGATCTGGATCGAGATCAACGACCAAGATCAAGTCGGAGAAGATTCCAGAGCCCCACGCGCCGCACGCGCGGCCCTCCAGTTTCTTCACGCGCGTCGTTTCAACTCTCCACGCGCGCGTGAGATACGCCGACGGCCTCTTCGAGCTCCCGAGACCATCCAGATCTCACCGACGTCTAAGATCGGCTCCACGTCCTCAGAGCGTCCCAACCGGCCACGTCTCGAGCCGAGCCTCTGGTCCCCTCCCCTCCTCAGCACTCACATGCAACAAAAAAAGCAAAATGTCAGAGCCAAAATGCAACCAAAACAGAATCGTACGAGGCAACGATTTCGGGGATGAATCCGGCCAAAAATGTAATACGAACCAATGAGCTTTTTCATTGTATTAACCGAAATGTAAAAAGCCTCGATTTTTCGGCTATAAAACCGAATCGACGGCTTCATTGTAAGGGATTCGTGAAACTCCCAAGAAAAAGCACGAAGAGCAATCAAAACCAGAATCATTCAGGTAAACAACCCATCTTATTGCATGTTCTAAATAAATAAAAAAGGGGAGTCTTTTACCTTTTGTTTTTTCCGAGTCCGTCTCCTCCTCTTCGTCGAGAATAAACCCAGCCTTAACGGCTTTGAGCGGTGACTCGGCCAAGACGGAGAGACCCCTTTTTCTTCCTCTTTTGCGCCGTTTCGTTTCGGGGGGTAAAAATAGGGTTTTCAGGTTTTTTTTTAGTACAAAAGTGAGGCGTTCTGGTTTAGGGGGGGTGAAAGGTCATCTTCTTTGGGTTTCTTTAGGGTTAGGCTCACTGGTCAGAGAGGGTAGAGTCCACCGGACGGTGACTAGCACCGGCCGGCGTTCGATAACGAGAGAAAGGTGAGGTTTTTTAGAGGCGGCTAGGGTTTAGGTTAAGCAAAAGAGACAGCCGCGGGAAGTTTAGGTGGTTTATTTAGAGTTTTAGGTTTATTTTTTTTGGTCTATTAGCACATTTAGTCCCTCCGCGTCTAGTAAATAGTGTCTTAGGGGTTTCCGCAAGGGTAAATCACGTTTTAGGTCCCCGAGGTTTTGAGTCGGTTCGTGTTCCAGTCTTAGATCGAGTTTTTAGGGGTTATTTACGTGTTCAGTCCTCCCCCTTCTTACCCGTGTTCAATAGGGTCTTTACAGTTTAGAGTCTTTGTTTTTCTTTCTGATTTCAGCCTCTGTTTTTACATTTATTTCATTTCAGTCACCATTCGAATGCAATATAATTTAATGTTTTAATGCCTTTTTATATATGCAACTGTATGTCTTTGTTATGTGTTAATAATGGCATAATGGATCGAATATATATATATGCATGCTTGTCCGTTTTTTTAGTTTAGTGGGTCCCGTATGTTTAATCACCGTTAGATCGAATATATGTTTTTTGGGGTTTCCTCATGTAATCTAAAACGCTTAGAATTACTAGGTTCATGTTAGCCTCGGGTAAATAAAAAACGAATCGAATATATGTTACCATGATAATCTTTTAATTCGGTACATTTAAAATGGACTTTGTGTTTTTTTAGAAATAGGGATGCCTTAAAATGGGCCTTTGGGCCTTAAGATTTAGTTTAATTAATTAATTTGGGCCTTTTCTCCTATGTGTTATTTTGAATGGCATGCATGCACATATATTTGTTCATCACACGGCCCAACATGTGAGTATGTCAATCGGATCTAAAAATCAAACCCGAGAGGGGTATTAATTAACCTCGGTATCCGAAAACGACAGTCCTAGCTTAATGGATGTCTATCGGATACTTAGGTTAATTTTCACCGCCTCTAGGTAAGCGAAAGCATAAAAATTGAAAATAACACACATCATCTCTTATATGTTCGCATCATGCATAAAGGTGACGTACGGGATCCGAACCCTAAACTAACACGGCAGTCAGCCTTATTTGATGTCGGTTTAGTCTATGGTCCGGTGTACCGTCATCCTTCTTAATTAAATGTTTAATTAATTCCAAAGCCACGATCCGATATAGCTCGTTCTATTTAAGTCGCATTTTCAATTAAGGACATTTTTATTAAATTCACTTCGGTTTTTAAATAATTACTATCGATCAAAAGGCAACGAGCAATTTGGTACCGATTTCCGGGCATGATGGGGACGCTAACCCTACCCCACGCGTAACCAACTCCCGAACCCGTTTTAAAATGAATCTCTGGTTTTATGGTGTCCGGCCTACCTCAGTGGCCGGTGGCGACTCCAAGTTTTCACAAGTTTTCCAAAAACATGAATCCCCCCTTTTCTTTAAATAAACCCCCTTTTCAAGAAGAAAATAGTGATAAGGCCCACACTTAACGGTTTCGGAGAAAAACCTTATCACAGCGTGGCGACTCCGCTGGGGAGGAATTTTTGTTTTTTACAAAACAAAAAATGAGAGTTAAGCCAATAAAACGCTTGTTGCCATTTGATCGATAGAAAATATTTAAAATTTGAAGTGAAGCTAATAAGTTTGTTCTTTCATGAAAATACGACTTAAGTTGAACGGGCTTTGGAAATTTGTGGCATTCGAATTAATTTTCCATTTAATTATTAAGGAAGTTATCGACATGTGTTGCATCATGATCATCAAGCTCTATACCCGAGCTACCCTTTTTAAGTGAGAGTGAAACGCCCATACCCACGTGAGTATCCCTCCACGGGTCGGTAATTCACTTTCGGAATCCACGCCTTTTGACACGTGAGCATCTCTCCACGTCATTAGGTCGTGCTTTCCCTCGAACCGAAACCAATTCGCAAGCCTGTAATGGGCCAGAATTGGGGTTCTTATTGCCTTAATAGGTAATGAGATAGGTTCGGGTACCCTTTGCTAGAACTGAACTCATGAGTGAGAACATAAGAAGCCCACCCCGTTAGAGCCATGCGGATATCCCTAGAGTTTAGAGTGTCTAAGTTTGTCTTGCTAATTACTTGTTTCTACGCTTCCTTTTTTCATTAATGCTTGAATTTCATTTCTTGCCTTGATTTATGTTTATCATGTGACTAACACCTTTGCTTTTCTTCCCCTCTTATTTTGCATTTTTCATCATTGCATAAAGAGCACATTGAGTTGGAAATAGTCTGAAATTAAAGACTTGATTAGTGGGAAATATGGTCTCTAACAATAGTGAGAAGGACCTCAACGAAAATGTAGCCACAAGGAGAGCAACTACATGGCCGGGTTTTCGAGACAAGAAAGGCTTTCAAAAACAAGAAAAGGTCACCTCACTTATTTGTTAGATGTCCCAGGCAAGTGAGCATTACTTCGAATTTTGGAGTTCAACCTACATTTGTTCCACGGTTGGCAGCTTTGGGTTTGACTATAACAGTTGGGAAATACCGAGTCTTGCAAGGAAATTAGTGAGAACCACACCGAACAGGAACCAAGCTTTCCGGGGCAAGATCGAAAGTTTCTCGGGCAATTCGCCGCCTTGAGTCGACAATCAAGTCTCAACCTAGAACAAGGAAAAATACTTCAAGTCAGAGGGAATTCCGACCTCACCCCCGATGCGCTTTGAAGGTTAGGCTCAGTGGGACCCTTTCAAAGAGCAAGTCAAGAGTACCAATATCGACAGTGGATTAATCATAATTCGTCGCCTATACCACTTGGGGGCAGGACCGAGAGTTGACCTACTTGTTAACGAGGATATGAGAGAACGCCCGATTCCTAGCAAAAGATCATGTCAAGAAAGAAGAAGGGATTGAGTGAGTCTTGAAGAAAATCGTCGGCCTAGACGCCAGCTTAAGAACTGCATGTAGTGGGTTTCATCCGATCATTGTAACGAACCAAGGTTCCCATTGATGAGTTGTTTAACGAGGATATTTGCCGAACTCAGTGTTGCTCTTTGCATTTCAATTATGCATTTTGTTTGATTACCTTTAGTCATGCATTTATGTTGTATATATGACACATTGCATTCATGAAATTAATGTTCAATGCACCTTTGCATTCATATACATTTTGATAGATTACTCTTAATCACATGTTGTACATATAACACATGGCATTCATGAAATTAATGTCCAATGCACCTTTGCATTCATATACATTTTGATTGATTACTCCTGACATTCATGAAATTAATGTTCAATGCACCTTTGCATTCAAGTATACCTTTTGATCGATCACCTTTAACCATATGATTCTATTATACGAGCGACATGTTCATTAGTGTCCATCAAATCAGTGCACATTTACATTCAATTATGCATTTTGATTGATCATATGTCTTCATTGTACACGACACATTCATTCATTCATTCATTCATTAAACAAATAAAATTAATGTCCATCAGATCAATGCATCTTTGCATTCAGTTGTGCATGTCTGTTTGACTACCTTTAATCACATATCCTTGTTGTGCATACGACACATTACATGCATTCATTCTTAAAATGAATAAATGGAGGAAAGCTTTGCCAAGCCAGAGGCCGATTTAAGAGGTCAGATGGAACGAACTCAGCAAGAATTAAGGAGCACCATCATCAAGCCCCAACAAGATATGATGAAAGGAATACCCTAACTGTTACAGTCCAGTCTGAAAGGAATGAGTGTTGCTCAAGTACCGGGAGACCACTCGGCCACCCCGATCTTTAAGAATCCCCTTGCTATAGGTCCCACGTCCAACCCACCCCAAGGGGCATCTTCTGCTCATCAAGACGAAGCCTTGGCTCAAAGCTCAGCCTAGTATGACGTTCGGATACATTACATCGCTTCATGGAAGAAGAAGCGATGTTTGAGCAAGTCTGACAGAAATGTTGGTACAACGTGCTTAAACGCGGTAAAGTTTAAAACAATGGATAATTCAAATGTCCATCGAAAATCCATTTTTGCGAATGGTCAAAGGAAAATAAATCCCTTGCAAAAATCCAATTCTCATTATTGGTGAAAACTGATTGTACTCAGGGGAATGGTACAACTAGCCCGGAGCAAACGGCTACCGGTAAAGGCGATTCAAATCCGTTAATCCTTGTGCATTTGGGAAAAATGCAAGTCTCGGTTCAAGAAAAGTGAATTGGAGACATTACACCGCTTCATGAAAGAAGAAGCGATGTTTGAGCATGTCTGACAGAAATGCCAACACAACGTGCTTAAACACGATAAAGTTTAAGACAATGGATAATTCAAGCGTCCATCGAAAATCCATTTTTATGAATGGTCGAAGGAAAATAAATCCTTTGCAAAAATCCAATTCTCATTATTGGTGAAAACTGATTGTACCCAGGGGAATGGTACAACTAGCCCGGAGCAAACGGCTACCGGTAAAGGCAATTCAAATCCGTTGATCCCTGTGCATTTGGGAAAAATGCAAAAGAAATAGGCTGAGTTGTAGATTTTTTATCATAACGAGAGTTTCATTTTGTTATTTAGAAAATATTTTGGTATTCATTGATTCTTTAAACATTTCATTTATTATTTATTATTATAAGCTTACTCTTGTTTTCCTATTACACATGTATATACTTTTTGTAAGATTAACTTTAATTCAATTTAAAAAGATTTTTTTCCGAAAAGCCGTATGTTGTGAGGATACTAAATATGAAAACCCTATGTTCTACTTAGGCCAAGGGAGGAATGACAATGAGTGTTCAGGAATAATGGGCCACTCCCATTGAGTGAATTTTTTTCCTCTCGGGCATTGTTGTTTAAGGTCCTTGAATGAAGTGATAACCCTAAAACTTCTACCACATGAAGACCAATTTTGATATCCGTGTATGGGAGGACATTTGGCATTCCTTCAATTCTATTCACATAGAAAGAAAAGAAAAAAAACCATTGTTGTCCCCGTTTGAGCCTTTTAAACTTTTTTTCTTTTGATTGAACCCAAATCAAGGATCACCCCTACACTGGGGGCAGATGAGATATAAAGCTATGGACAAATAAATGACATTGGATTCTGATTATGCTATGAGGATGATGTCTTGTGAACTAAGTGGATTAAAAGAGAACATATTCATTGGATACACTTTCAGTTTGAGCAGCAAAAAACATCAAAAGGAAACAACAAAAGAAAAGTTGATGCTAAAAGAGCTACCCCAAATCAGGTCAAAAGTTACCGACATAAAAGTTGAAGAAATTAAAAGCAAAAGCACTAAAGTGAAAAGTGCAATTTTGTAAAAGGGGAAAACCGGACGAAGAAAAGGGACAAGAGGATTCCCTATGAATCTCTTCTTAGATGAGTCTCGAAAGGTTGATTCACCTTTGATCAAAAGTCTACACTAATACAATGCGAAGGTGCAAATAGATCCGAAACTACACTTGATGAAAGGAAATGAACTCTAGGGGTAAAAACCCCAAAAAGGGGGCAGTCTAGAGCAATCGAGAGAAATAAGAAAAGAGATAACATTTCATTGGAGCATAATTGCGACTTTAGATTGGAAGAATTGATCCTTGGTTTCACCACCCTCAAACACTTGTTTGGTCCTATTTACCTTTTCTTTCGTAGCCATAAGCCTTAGCCTTAGCCTACATTACAAGCCATAAAAGACCATTTGGACCATACAATGATGGATGAATTTGTCTTCAGATCACATCCCGCATGTCAGGGTTAACCTTTCTTCAAGGATTGACACACTTCTGATGCCTGATTGAGACCAGAAAAGAGGGAAGGATGGGGCATGGTGAGTTACTGAGCTAAAGAGAGCCACTTTTAATCGGGTAGGCACTAGGAATGGGAGTCGCTCCTCTCGGAAGCCTAATAGCCCAGAAAAGATTTCATATGTGCATTCCTACAACATTCGAAAAATGTCACTCGGGTTGACCTTTTTTTCAAGGACCCAAAACTTGATTTTCTTAAATACCACTTGCCGTGATTCTTTAAAATGTATACATATACATAATGAATTTATTTTTATTATCTTTATAAGTCTCCTATATTGGAATGAACAAACGGACTAACCATGGCTCGAGGTGAAGCCATCGGTACCCCAAGGGGCATCTTTGTCTGTGGGGCAACTAGGGCTTTACACATGGGATTTCAAATCAGTGAGAGATGGCATACAGCTCGAAGGTACTGGGCTAATGATTCTGATTGTGATTCAGGCCATTGGACTCAAGGAATAAGCAACACAAGTTGGGGGCAAGTTTTGTCAAGACACGAGATTGATGAGTGGTTGTAGTCCCAAGATGGTGACCACCGACCTTAAAGAATAAAGACAAACTAAATTCATGCATCTTTGCATTCCCATGACATACGCATCATTGCATCATGAAGTATGCTCATGCATCATTGATAGTTAGACATCCCTATGTTAGGAGCATGCTAACTCATACCATCATAGCATTTGTTTATTTTTGAACAGGTATTTGAAGATTGATAAAAGGGTGGATCTACGGCTCTACGAGGAGAGAAATAGATCTCAAGAATCCTTTGACTGGTATCAAGGTTCTTAATCCCTGATTTTTTTTGTATCCTTTCTAAAGGACTTTTTCTCAAAACACAATTTCTCCATTTTTATCCTTCCTAAAGGATGTTTTTCTTAAAACTGAATTTCTCAATTCGTATCCTTCCTAAAGGATAGTTTTTCTTAAAACTCGATTTCTCAATCGTATCCTTCCTAAAGGATAGTTTTTCTTAAAACTCGATTTCTCAATCGTATCCTTCCTAAAGGATAGTTTTTCTTAAAACTCGATTTCTCAATCGTATCCTTCCTAAAGGATAGTTTTTCTTAAAACTCGGATTTCTCAATCTTATCCTTTCTAAAGGACGTTTTTCCTCAAAACTCGGATTTCTCAATCTTATCCTTTCTAAAGGACGTTTTTCCTCAAAACTCCGATTTCTTAATCGTATCCTTTCTAAAGGACGTTTTTCCTCAAAACTCCGATTTCTTAATCGTATCCTTCCTCAAGGATAGTTTTTCTTAAAACTCGATTTCTCAATCGTATCCTTTCTAAAGGATGTTTTTCTTAAAACTGGATTTCTCAATCCTATCCTTCCAAAAGGACATTTTCCTCAAAATTTAAATTCTCAACTTTAAAAAATAAAAAAAAAAATCAGTTTCCTGGTTTTTAAATTAAAAGAAAAGAAAAAAGAAGAAATGAGGGAGAAAGAGAGATCAAAAAAAGAGAGAGAAAAAGAAAGAGAGAAGAAAATAAAAAAAAGAAGAAAAAAGAAAAAGAGAGAAAAGGAAAAGAATGAGAGGAAATAAGAAGAAGAAAGAAAAGAAAAAGAGAGAGAGAAAGAAGAAGAAGAAGAAGAAGAAGAAGAAAGAGGAAGAAAGAAGAAGAGAAAAGAGGCCCATAACTTTAGGATTTCAGAGCAAAGGAGCTCAAGGATTTCCGAGCAGAAGAGCCAGAAGGCCTGCTCAATTTATTTCCTGCCAGCGTTGTCTAAGCTATTGAAGGTTTATTCTTGGCCGCTCAGGGAGAATGAATCAGCCACGTCCTTTGCCGCTCAGGGAGGACATACCAACGTTGTCCAGTTGCTATTGGAGGTTTATTCTTTGCCGCTCAGGGAGAATGAATCAGCTACGTCCTTCGCCGCTCAGGGAGGACATGCCAGCGTTGTCTAAGCTATTGAAGGTTTATTCTTGGCCGCTCAGGGAGAATGAATCAGCCACGTCCTTTGCCGCTCAGGGAGGACATACCAACGTTGTCCAGTTGCTATTGGAGGTTTATTCTTTGCCGCTCAGGGAGAATGAATCAGCTACGTCCTTCGCCGCTCAGGGAGGACATGCCAGCGTTGTCTAAGCTATTGAAGGTTTATTCTTTGCCGCTCAGGGAGAATGAATCAGCCACGTCCTTTGCCGCTCAGGGAGGACATACCAACGTTGTCCAGTTGCTATTGGAGGTTTATTCTTTGCCGCTCAGGGAGAATGAATCAGCTACGTCCTTCGCCGCTCAGGGAGGACATGCCAGCGTTGTCTAAGCTATTGAAGGTTTATTCTTTGCCGCTCAGGGAGAATGAATCAGCCACGTCCTTTGCCGCTCAGGGAGGACATACCAACGTTGACCAGTTGCTATTGGAGGTTTATTCTTTGCCGCTCAGGGAGAATGAATCAGCTACGTCCTTCGCCGCTCAGGGAGGACATGCCAGCGTTGTCTAAGCTATTGAAGGTTTATTCTTTGCCGCTTAGGGAGAATGAATCAGCCATGTCCTTTGCCGCTCAGGGGGGACATACCAACGTTGTCCAGTTGCTATTGGAGGATTATTCTTTGCCGCCCAGGGAGAATGAATCGGCTACGTCCTTTACCGCTCAGGGAGGACACGCCAACGTTGACCAGTTACTTTTAGAAGTTCGTTCTTTGCCGCTCAGGGAGAATGAATTAACTATGTCCCTCACCGTTCAGAGAGACATACCAACGCTACCAACCCCGTTCCTGCCGCTTCGGAAGAGCAAACCACTTAAACAGGGAAGTTGGACAAAATTAGTGTTTATAGTCTTTGCTTTGTTCTTGTTTCACAAATACAAGCAAAGAGGGGCAACTGTAATCACTAATTTTGTCCGGGCTGATTAGCCCCTTTTAAATCTGCTTAAATAAGATTGGGTCTTGTATGCGCATATTGGGCTTTCTTGGGCTTTGTCCATGCATGATGGGCTTGGTCTAATTAACACATAGATATCATATTATTAGTGTTATTACTATTTACTATTATTATTATTACTATTAGTCATTATGTTTACCATTACCATTAGTAATATTATCATTATTAACATTGTTATTATTTTACCATATTATACTATTATTATCATCTTTTTGCTGTTACCATTATTACTATCCTTATTAATATTATCATCTATTACTATTATTTCTGTTACCAATATTAGTATCATTATTACAGTTATTAGTAATGTTCATTATATATTATTACTTATCATTATTTTCATTGTTACCATCTTATTATTATTATTATTTTGTTTAGTATTATTACCGATATTAGGTACTATCTCATTTATCTATTTATTACTATTATTGTATTATTTTATTATTTATCTGAAAACAAATATATATATATATATATATATATATATATATATATATATATATAAGTAAAAGCCCAGCACATTAATAAATAAAAAGCCCACAATTTATTTAATGTCCATTACATATTCGAAGCCCAAAAAATGTTACATGGCCTGTTAGCCCAAACAATAAAAAACCCTAATCTAATATGACCCTCTTCTTTGCAGCCGCCCCATCTCCACCGTCAGATCTGATCTAGATCTGACAGTCCAGATCACACCAGGGAGTGAAAACCCTAGAAGCCCCCCGGGAACCCTAGCGCCGCATCAGATCCACCGTCAGATCTGGATCGAGATCAACGGCCAAGATCAAGTCGGAGAAGATTCCAGAGCCCCACGCGCCGCACGCGCGGCCCTCCAGTTTCTTCACGCGCGTCGTTTCAACTCTCCACGCGCGCGTGAGATACGCCGACGGCCTCTTAGAGTTCCCGAGACCGTCCAGATCTCACCGACGTCTAAGATCGGTTCCACGTCCTCAGAGCGTCCCAACCGGCCACGTCTCGAGCCGAGCCTCTGGTCCCCTCCCTTCCTCAGCACTCACATACAACAAAAAAAAGCAAAATGTCAGAGCCAAAATGCAACCAAAACAGAATCGTACGAGGCAACGATTTCGGGGATGAATCCGGCCAAAAATGTAATACGAACCAATGAGCTTTTTCATTGTATTAACCGAAATGTAAAAAGCCTCGATTTTTCGGCTATAAAACTGAATTGACGACTTCATTGTAAGGGATTCGTGAAACTCCCAAGAAAAAGCACAAAGAGCAATCAAAACCAGAATCATTCAGGTAAACAACCCATCTTATTGCATGTTCTAAATAAATAAAAAAGGGGAGTCTTTTACCTTCTGTTTTTTCTGAGTCCGTCTCCTCCTCTTCGTCGAGAATAAACCCAGCCTTAACGGCTTTGAGCGGTGACTCGGCCAAGACGGAGAGACCCCTTTTTCTTCCTCTTTCGTGCCGTTTTGTTTCGGGGGGTAAAAATAGGGTTTTTAGGTTTTTTTTAGTACAAAGGTGAGGCGTTCTGGTTTCGGGGGGGTGAAAGGTCATCTTCTTTGGGTTTCTTTAGGGTTAGGCTCACTGGTCAGAGAGGGTAGAGTCCACCGAACGGTGACTAGCACCGGCCGGCGTTCGATAACGAGAGAAAGGTGAGGTTTTTTAGAGGCGGCTAGGGTTTAGGTTAAGCAAAAGAGACAGCCGCGGGAAGTTTAGGTGGTTTATATAGAGTTTTAGGTTTATTTTTTTTTGGTCTATTAGCACATTTAGTCCCTCCGCGTCTAGTAAATAGCGTCTTAGGGGTTTCCGCAAGGGTAAATCACGTTTTAGGTCCCCGAGGTTTTGAGTCGGTTCGTGTTCCAGTCTTAGATCGAGTTTTTAGGGGTTATTTACGTGTTCGGTCCTCCCCCTTCTTACCCGTGTTCAATAGGGTCTTTACAGTTTAGAGTCTTTGTTTTTCTTTCTGATTTCAGCCTCTGTTTTTACATTTATTTCATTTCAGTCACCATTCGAATGCAATATAATTTAATGTTTTAATGCCTTTTTATATATGCAACTGTATGTCTTTGTTATGTGTTAATAATGGCATAATGGATCGAATATATATATATGCATGCTTGTCCGTTTTTTTTAGTTTAGTGGGTCTCGTATGTTTAATCACCGTTAGATCGAATATATGTTTTTTGGGGTTTCCTCATGTAATCTAAAACGCTTAGAATTACTAGGTTCATGTTAGTCTCGGGTAAATAAAAAACGAATCGAATATATGTTACCATGATAATCTTTTAATTCGGTACATTTAAAATGGACTTTGTGTTTTTTTAGAAATAGGGATGCCTTAAAATGGGCCTTTGGGCCTTAAGATTTAGTTTAATTAATTAATTTGGGCCTTTTCTCCTATGTGTTATTTTGAATGGCATGCATGCACATATATTTGTTCATCACACGGCCCAACATGTGAGTATGTCAATCGGATCTAAAAATCAAACCCGAGAGGGGTATTAATTAACCTCGGTATCCGAAAACGACAGTCCTAGCTTAATGGATGTCTATCGGATACTTAGGTTAATTTTCACCGCCTCTAGGTAAGCGAAAGCATAAAAATTGAAAATAACACACATCATCTCTTATATGTTCGCATCATGCATAAAGGTGACATACGGGATCCGAACCCTAAACTAACACGGCAGTCAGCCTTATTTGATGTCGGTTTAGTCTATGGTCCGGTGTACCGTCATCCTTCTTAATTAAATGTTTAATTAATTCCAAAGCCACGATCCGATATAGCCCGTTCTATTTAAGTCGCATTTTCAATTAAGGACATTTTTATTAAATTCACTTCGGTTTTTAAATAATTACTATCGATCAAAAGGCAACGAGCAATTTGGTACCGATTTCCGGGCGTGATGGGGACGCTAACCCTACCCCACGCGTAACCAACTCCCGAACCCGTTTTAAAATGAATCTCTGGTTTTATGGTGTCCGGCCTACCTCAGTGGCCGGTGGCGACTCCAAGTTTTCACAAGTTTTCCAAAAACATGAATCCCCCCTTTTCTTTAAATAAACCCCCTTTTCAAGAAGAAAATAGTGATAAGGCCCACACTTAACGGTTTCGGAGAAAAACCTTATCACACAAACTCTCCTAGAATCGACTCAAGAGGGTTGTAATCCTTCCAATGAGTGTAGCTCTGATTCCAATTGTTGAGTTGATCAAACGATTGCAAAAGGCCAAGAGGGGGTGAATTGGCGATTAAAAATTGAAGGGAGAAATTGGATTAATGAAAAATTGTACACAGGGCAATTTATAGTGGTTCAAGTTCCTAAATGAACTCTACCTCCACTACCATAGCTCCCATTAAGAATTTTCAACCAATCCACTAATTGATTCTTCCCCTTTTCTTGGATGAGGAGGAAACCTTACAAGACCAATTAAGCTTTCTACCCAAAGCTTAATCCAATTCACTCTTTAGAAAGAAGGAATTTGGTAAACTTTACAATTACCTCTCAAAGGTTGATGTTAACCCAAATACAATCAATCACACCCCAAACTCTGAATAAAAATTACAATGAAAGACTCAATTAAGTTAGGTATAAAGATTTGACTCTAAATGATCAAGGTTTGGATTTGAATGCTTTGATGTTGCTTGAAGGCTCAATAGTTGTTGTTGTTGTAGCTTTAGAGACTTGTTTTTATACCTTCTCATTGATTTCTAGCCGTTTGGGTGGTTGAGATCGTCAATAGAGTCATTGGGGCTCTTTCTTCCCTCTATAAATGTAGTTCTACATCTACCCGTATCGGAACACGAGACCCCTATTTCGAAACAGACACTCAAAAAAGAAAGAGTCGTTATGTGTAAAATGGGCCCATATCGAAACGGTTATAGGTCGTATCGAAACAGTAAGTACAAAAAGAAGGTCGTATCGAAATGGATAAGGTAAGTATCAAAACGTTTTGAAACTGTAAACCGGTGTTTCGAAATTGCTTAGGGGTCTATCGAAACACATAACCAAATCTTCAAAAATCAGTTTCTGACAAGTAATAGGTAGTTCATTTAATGCCAGTTTTAAAATTACTTAACCCATGTATCGAAACGGGTGTGAGCCGTTTCAAAACAATACTCAAAAACCAAAAGCCCAGATGAAGGTCGTATCGAAATGGGTGTGAGCCGTTTCGAAATAGATGTCTCCAGTGGTAAAACGTATCAAAACACGTTGAGGGTGTTTCGAAACGCCTGGGCGATTTTGTATATTTTGGCTTTGAAACACTTAGAAAAATTTATGGGGTTTAAGTTTTAACTTCAAAACATTTTAAGTATAAATTGTACTTGTCAAAATCTAGTGTTTTGATTACTTAAAAATTTATTTACTTTGCAATTTAGTCCTTGAATTACTTGTTATATCAAAATCAAATATTAGTTTCACAATCTCCCCCTTTTTGATATAACAAAACCATAGTAAATTTTTAAGTAAACTCCCCCTAAATATAAGCTAGGTTTTGAAAAAAGATTTTAAAAATTTAGCTTAACCCTTCTCCCCCTTTTTGTTAGATGAAAATCAATGAAGGAATATAGCAATATAGCACAAGTCAAATCACAATTAAAGCAACATAATTTCATTAAGCATTAAAAATCAAATCAAATTAAGTTCATAAATGCGAAACATAATATCCAAACCATAACATCCAAATATAAATCAAAGCATAGGTTTTAAAATAAAAACATAAATAGGTGCATAAAAATAGGGAAATCCTAAACTAGATGAGATGCAATGGAATGCAATGATCTAAGGCTCATCATCTTCGTCATCTTCATCATTGGCATTGCTCATTTGGAATTGTCTTTATTCGCCATAGAAACCAGTAAAGGACATGTCCATAGAAGTTAGATGAGTTTCAACCGAGGTGAGGCGATTTTCAACATTTTGGTTACGTCCCTCCACAGTAGTGAGGCGAGTGTCAATAGTAGCAAAACCGGAGTCCATGTGAGTGCGCAAGCCGTTAAATTTCTCGGTAAGGAAGGTCATGAGGGCTTCGTTGTTTTGTGGAGCAACTTGAGGTTGAGGTTCGAGGGCAGCAACTGGTGGAGGATTGTCAACTCGAGTCCACTCTCCATCAATATAATGAAATTTGCTCCAGAGAAGTGAGCGCTCATCGATGGGATCTTTGAGAGGTTCCAGATAGTCAAGGGA
This sequence comes from Hibiscus tridactylites, assembly GCA_958450335.1. Classification (NCBI taxonomy): domain Eukaryota; kingdom Viridiplantae; phylum Streptophyta; class Magnoliopsida; order Malvales; family Malvaceae; genus Hibiscus; species Hibiscus tridactylites. The sequence goes on along the minus strand of OY288267.1, from coordinate 55,181,630 downwards.
CCAATCAATTCCTAACTTAGAGAACAAGTAGCTCAAAGTCGTGCCATGGGTGAATGAGGTGACAAGATCGAAGTTGTGATTTTGGACAAGGTACAACATCTCGGCAAACATGATTTGATAGAGATTCAGTTGATGTCCCTCATGAAAGAACTGAATCTAAAAATCATCCACTTGCCTAATGTGAGAGAACTTGCCTCTAGAAAGGCATAACCACCATGAGATCATGAGATGTAGGATGCGATCATGAGCATCAAGGACCGTGACGGAGTCACCAAGGATATGACCCAATGAGTTCTCATCTGAGATTCCCTCATCTTCAAACCCGAACACATTGACCAAAACTTTCGGATCAACCCTAAACTTCTTCCCCATGAGATAGGACTCAATAGCAACACTTGACCGGCATTGGAGATGCAACGAGCATTGGCATAAAAGATAAGCACCATGTTACAGCACAAAGTATCGAGTAAGCCCAAAAGCTATAAAATTCCAACGAAGATCAAGATATCAGAATTGAAAACGCTCAGAATCCAAAAGGGAAGAGAAATGATACGTTCACGTCGGATAGCATGGTCTTGAAATAGCTTAATATTGGTGTAGGCATCTTTGTTGCGAAGATACTTTTGGTATAGCAAATTAAGATTTGGTCGAGTAGAATCGTCATCAATATTGGAGCTTCCACCAGCCTCATTGGTTCTAATTTTCTTCCTATAACTCATATTTGAAATCTGGAATGAAATCAAGACAAAAACATATGTATGCGTAAATCAACCAAATTCAATCCAATATACAATCCTATAATCAAGGTATTAATAAAAACTATACAATATAGTTTTAAATATATATATTAACATAAAAAGAATTTTTGGTGAAAAGAATTAAAAAAAGAGATTGAAAAATTATACGGTATAAATTTATATCCGAATAAAAAAATTTCAGATTTTGAAAAAAATTTGCAAGAACTTTAAAAATTATACTATATGTATATGTTTTATACAAAAAGGAATTAAAAACAACCTATAAATTTAAAGGAACTTTGAAAATGAAAAAAAAAAGTTTTATAACTTTATATGGATAAGGATGAATTAGGGATGATTGATGCACCAAATTGCTTGCAAATCGCTAGCCTTGATATGTAGATTGAAAACCCTAAAAAATTAGGTTTTGATTTGAAAAATCAAGTGATTTGAAGGGTTTTTATAGGGGTTTTGCGGCTAGGGTTTGATAGAAAAAGAGTTGGTGTTTAAATCAAAGTTTGATGCCTATTTAGAGTAGTCTGCGCGATCGTGTTTCGATACGCCACTTGGCGTATCGGAATGCCCGTTTCGAAACGCTATCGAGTTGTTTCGGTACCAGACTCATTTCGTTACAGGTTGACCATGTTTCAGAATGACACCATGAACCCGTATCGAAATGCAAAGAGCCCGTTTCGATACGATTCACTACTGGAATCACCCTAAATTAAGCCTGTATCGAAACAGATTTAGCTGTTTCGATACACCCTTACCAGAAACTATATTTTGGGCATTTTCATATTCAAAGAGCCAACTTAGATCGAGCCTAAATGCATGTGAATGATATATGAGCAAGATTTACTGGCTGAAATTGATGCATACTCCCCCTAGCAACATGAATAGAAGCAAAATGATGCAAATTAACATAAGCATGAATATCAACCAATTTCAAGCAAAATTTTGACCATTTGGGACCTAAAAGGGTCAAGAAAGGCTAGTTAAACCTAACTCTCTCCTAAGGGTCCAAAAACGCTCTTTATCTAAAGGTTTGGTAAATATATCCGCTATTTGGTTTAAGGTGTCAACATATTCTAGAACAACATCATTTTCAAAATATGGTCTCTAATAAAATGATGTTTAATTTCTATATATTTGGTCCTAGAGTGTTGGATGGGATTCTTAGTAAGACAAATGGCACTAGTGTTGTCACACCTAAGGGGTATTGCATCTACTTGAACACCATAATCTAAGAGTTGTTGCTTCATCCAAAGGACTTGAGCACAACAACTCCCTAAGGATATGTACTCCGCTTCGGTGGTAGATAAGGCTACACTGTTTTGTTTCTTAGAGAACCAAGATACGAGCATACTACCTAAGAATTGATATGTTCCGAATGTACATTTCCTATTTATCTTGCATCCCCCATAATCCGCATCCGAATAAGCGTGAAGGCTAAAGGAAGAATCCTTAGGATACCAAAGACCTAAGTTAGGTGTGTCTCTAAGGTATCTAAAAATTCTCTTAATCGCTACTAAGTGTGATTCTCTAAGACTAGCTTGGAAACTAGCACACAAGCAAACACTAAACATAATATTCGGTCTACTTGCGGTAAGGTAAAGCAAAGAACCTATCATAGATCTATAAAGCTTAGAATCGACACACTTACCTCCTTCATCTTTGTCAAGCTTTATAGAAGAGCTCATAGGAGTGGCTTGAGGCTTCACATTCTCCAAGTTGAACTTCTTGAGCATATCATTCACGTACTTTCCTTGATTGATGAAGGTGTCGTCCTTCCTTTGTTTGATTTGGAGCTCCAAAAAGAATGAGAGTTCCCCCATCATGCTCATCTCGAACTCACCTTGCATTAGCTTAGAAAATTCTTTGCAATAACATTCATTAGTAGAACCAAAAATGATATCATCAACATAAATTTGTACTACTAAGATATCATTACAATATCTTTTTTATTAAAAGTGTAGTATCCACCTTGTCTTTTTCGAAACCTTTTTCAATCAAAAGGTTTGAAATCCTTTCATACCAAGCTCTAGGAGCTTGTTTTAAACCATAAAGAGCTTTTGTTAATTTAAAAACATGATTTTGAAATTTAGTATCCTCAAAACCCGGTGGTTGTTCAACATACACTTATTCATTTATAAAACCATTTAGAAAAGCATTTTTTACATCCATTTGAAAAGGCTTGAAGTCGTGGTAACATGCAAATGCTAGAAGCATCCTAATAGCTTCCATTCTAGCTACAGATGCATATGTTTCATCAAAATCAATTCCCTCTTCTTGAGTGTAACCTTGAGCAACAAGCCTAGCCTTGTTTCTCACTATGTTACCACTCTCATCTAGTTTATTCTTAAAGACCCATTTAGTTTCTATAGTAGATTGATTACTAGGCCTTTCAACTAATGTCCATACATTACTTCTCTCAAATTGATTAAGTTCTTCTTGCATGGCCAAAATCCAAAAATCATCTTTTAATGCTTCTTTGATATTTTTAGGTTCAATGCATGAAATAAATGCAACATGGTTCATTAGTTTGAGAGAGGATCTAGTAGTTACACCCTTGGATGGATCACCCAAGATTTCACCACCTTTAATGTTTGTCCTCCATCAATGGCTTCAATGATCCCTACATCGTTATCATCACAAGAATCCTTCCTCGGAAGGAGGTGATCATCGAAAACAACATGTATAGACTCTTTAACAACCAAACTTCTTTTATTAATACACGATAGGCTTTAGAGTTTGGAGAATAACCCAAAAATATTGCTTCATCACTTTTAGCATCAAATTTACCTAAGTTGTCATTTCCATTGTTTAAAGCAAAACATTTACCACCAAATGGGTGGAAATAGCTAATGTTAGGCTTTTTTGATTTTAAAATTTGACAAGGTGTTTTCTTTAAAATAGGCCTAATCATTACTCTATTAATAATATAACAAGCCGTATTAGTGGCTTCCGCCAAAAAATACTTAGGTAAGTTGTTTTCATAAATCATGGTCCTAGCCATTTCTTCTAAAGTTCTATTTTTCCTCTCAACTACCCCATTTTGTTGAGGAGTGCGAGGAGCCAAAAAATTATGTCTAATACCATTTGCTTTAAAAAATTCTTCAAAACCCATATTTTGAAATTCGGTTCCATGATCACTTCTAATGTGTGAAATTTTATGATCAAGATCATTTTGGATAATTTTTGTAAATGTAATAAAATTTTCTAAAGCAACATTCTTGGTACTTAAGAATAGAACCCAATTGTATCTAGAAAAGTCATCTACCAATACAAATGCATATGACTTACCACTCAATCTCATAGTTCTAATATGCCCAAATAAATCAATGTGGATTAGTTGTAATACCCTACTAGTCGAAACATCATTAATGAGTTTTAATGAAGTTCTCTTTCGTTTACCCTTAGCACAAGCATCACATATTTTATCTAATGAGGATTTTAGTTTGGATAAACCTCTAACTAGATATTGGGAAGCTAATTTTTCTAAAACACTTATGCTAGCATGCTCAAGTTTCCTATGCCACAACCATGCATCATTCTCATCATGTGCAACTAAACATGCGTGGGATGAATGTATGCCATCAAAATGCACCATATAAATATTTCCTATGCGATGACCAATGAGCATTATTTTATTTGTTTTAATGTTCACAATTTTACACCCATTTTTATCAAAATAACATTAAAGCCTTTTATCACAAAGTTAACTAATGCTCAAAAGGTTATGTTTTAGACCATTGACATATAACACATTTCCAATGAGTGTAGATGAGAGATTACCAATAGAGCCTACGCCTTCAATGTGCCCTTTGGAGTTGTCACCAAATGTCACACATCCTTCACTTTTTGGTTTAAGCTCCAAGAATCTACTCTTGTCTCCGGTCATGTGTCTCGAGCATCTACTATCATGGTACCATGTGTTTTAACTTGAAGCTTTGGCCTTGTAGCAATGCTCCCCCTACAAACAAAGATTAGTTTTTTGATTTTGGTACCAAAATCATTTTGGGTCCATAAGTGTTAGCTCCCAAAAGCTTGGTTCCCTTAGGAATCCAAGAAGCAATATCATTTACATTATCAGAAACAATGAGTTCCTTAGGAACCCATACACTTCTAATTCTTTTTACTTTAGATTGCTTTTGAAAGCTTCTTTGTTTGGGGTCAAAAGGTTTTCTCTTTACATATTGGGTTTTAGAAGAATTCCCCTTTTTTAAAATCATTTTTCCAATAGTAAGAGAAGTTTTAAGATTATCTACCTCCTTGGTGTGATAATCTTGAAAATCGAAAAGAAATTTTTTTAAATCAATATTTTTCTTTTTGAGATCTGTCGCAACCCTTTTTAGGAGCTTTGACTTTTTTGGTAATTTTTTTTTAAAAAAATAGAGTCGCCACCAATCTTTTTTGATAAAAGTGTGATTGGATCACTTTAAAGAAGGGTTATTTTAATAAAACGTTTTATTTTATTTAAACAACGGTTTTGGTCTGTGAAAACTAGAAAACATGTTCGGGGGTCGGTTACGCGTGGGGAAGGGTTAGCATCCCCCACAACGCCCAAAATTGGTACCTAATTGATTTCAAAATCGTTTTCAAAACTGAAATTTGCAAGTTCACAAAGGTTCGATTTTATTTTTTTGTTTAATGAATATAAGTTTATTTTAACGGCCTTATCGCCCGAGAAATGAACTTTAATCACCACCAACATTTTTTGCGCTAACCCGTCATCCCCTTTTGATAAGACACCGCATTAAATTAATATCACTTTTCAAACAACATGAAAATTCCATGTGTTGAGCATTTTTATTCATTCTAGGTTTGATTATTTTAAATCCTAAAAGGGTCTAAGTCTTTTATTCGTAATTGAGGGTTTGAGTTTGTTCAAGTGTGTTCGATTTTTTGTGAAGAAATGTTTTCTACAAACACGTCTTTATCTAAGCTTTTAGAACCTAGTCCTAAGTTTTGACCTATTTCTAAAGAACAAACAAGAAACTTGAATTATTCCTTTGTGTTTATTTTTTATTGTTTCTAGAAAAATCCCTTTATTCTTTCTTTTTTAGCTTTAAAACATAAACCCTTCTTTTTTTGACATTTTCGCTTTTTGGTCTTATTAATTTTCTAATTTTTAATTTTATTTTTTCTTTATTTTCCAAATCTTTTTAGTTAAACCATTTTTTAAGAATTTTTGTTACATTTTCAAACTCTTATTCTCTGAAATTTTAAACTTTTAACCTATGGCTATTTGTTTTTAATTTTATTAAAAACCTTTTGAATTTTATCTTACGTTTATTTAAAATTTTAAAACTTATTTTAAACACCTTATTTATTTAGTTATTTATTTATTTCTTTTTTAAAAAAACTTTTAAAATTATTTAAGAAATTTTTATTTTTTATAACTTTTATTTTAGAAGTCAGTTTTCTTTTTAAGCCCCTCTATTATAAAATTCTTTTATTATTTTACTATTTTTTAAAAGTCGAATTTTCTAAAGATCTAAGGTTTATTTACATTCCTATTTTTTAATTTCTATTTTAAAAACTTTATTAACATCCAATTTTCCTTGATTTTGGTTTCTTACAAATTAACCACTAATTTAAATTCTTTTTTAAAGAAACATTAATTCACTTTTATTTTCAAATTCAAAAGGATTCAACATCTTTTAGCAACATCCATTTCATTTTTAAGATCGAAATTCTCAAAAACAACAATTTTATTTTTTTAAGAATCTAAAAGATTAAAGCGAAAACTAAAGCAAAATAAAGAACGAAATTGTTACCCAAATTCAAGAATCAATCATCCACAATCAAAAGCAACCTACAAACATACACAAAAACAAAACCAAAATTCAACCAAGAACAAGAAACAATCAAAAAATGAAAATAATAGGAAGAAAAGAAGTTTACCGAAAATGAAGGACACGAGTACGACTTCTTCTTGAATTGCTTCCAAACGTCTCTAGAAAATTACCCAAAGCTCGAACTCACTCCAAGAATTTTTCCAACAAATTTAGAGAAAATTTCAAGAATTTTTAAAGCCCTTTTTACTTTTCTAAGTGGTGAAGAACAAGGGTGTACAAAGGGGTTTTTATACTAGTCCATAGCCCTTTCAATTCAATGCAAAATTGGGATTTAATCCTCAAATTGAAGCTCAAATCCGACCAAGGACTTGATCCTCGAAAAAATCCCTCAAAAAAATTCCTGATTTGGTTCAAATTCGGAGTCAAATTTCTCCCTTGATTTGAGCCTAGGTTTTAACTACTCGGTTTGGTTTTTCGCAGATTCCAGTGAGGACATGCGACAACGGCGAGCGCCGTCAGTGGCGTTGGAACGACGATGTCGAGGTAGACAAGTCGGTACCTTCAACAGTGACAGCTGCGGCCCAAAGACGGTGGGCTGTCGTTCGACAACCACCCAACCTGGGGGTTTAGTTCCCCGATTAGGCGCGTGTAGCACACGCGATCGGTGCGTGGCTGTGCGTCTCCCGCCCTTTTTTCCTTTTTTTCAATGTTTTGACTTTTTTCTGTTTTAGTTAACTGTTTTTCCCTTAGCTCTTGATTTTATTATCCCTAATCTAATGGCCTATTTTAATCCTTAAAACAAATGGTTTTTGGGCCAATTTATTTTTTATTATTTGGGAATGGGCTTATAAGAAGAATGGGTTATTATTTTGGGATGGATTTATTCTTAAATAAAATGGGCTTAACAAATGGGTTTTAAACAAAAAAAGACCCTTATTTAACCCAAACAGACTCTTATTATTTTTTGTATTTATTTTTGGTTTTAAACAACAACAACAACAACAACAACAACAACAACAACAACAACAACAATAATAATAATAATAATAATAATAATAATAATAATAATAATAATTAAAAAAACATGGTGAAAATCTAGTGACAACAAGATCATTTGAAAGATTAATCAAATACGAAACATTATTTTCCAACTCGGAATTGGTTTATGAAAGAGACTCATTTTGATTTTTCAAATCAGAAATGTTTTTCTTATTTTTCAAAATAGACTCTTTCTATTTTTCAACCAATTCATCATTAACATTTTGTAACTCATCATATTCATCATATAATTCATCATAAGTAAGATATAAGTTAGAGTTTACCATTGGTTCCTACTCAAATGCCACGAGACAATGGTTGGCCACTTCCTCCTCCTCTTCGAATGACTTCTCGTCACTCCAAGTTGCCACTTGAGCTTTGAGCTTGTTCTTCTTCCCAAAGCTTTTCTTTCTCAATTGAGGGCACTCGGATCGGATATGGCTGGTCTTCTTGCACTCATAAAAAATGATTTGGTCATTCTCTTCTTATTTACTCTTATTCTTGAAGTCCCCTTTTCTATTGAATTTTCTTCCTCGATTGGACTTCATGAATCGTGTGAATCTTTTGGCCAACATAGACATCTTCTCATCTTCCTCTTCACTAGAGTCGCTATCGTTGTATGAAGATTTAAGTGTGATTCCAATCTCCTTATTTTCAACCTCCTTCTTCTAAACTTTCTTCTCTTTTTTCTTCTTCTCTTCTTCCCTCCCTTGATTCATGATCTCATGAGTGAGTAGTGATCCAACAAGGGCATCAAGCTTCAAATCTCTAGCTTCGATGATGGTCATTCTTTTTCCACCCAAAGATTATGGAAGAGAATATAAGAGTTTCCGAACTAGCTTATCTTCGGGAATGACTTCACCGAAGCCCTTTAATCCATTGACGATGACTGAGAACCGATTAAACTTCTTAGAGACGTTTTCATCGGGTTCCATCTTGAAATTTTCATAGTTTAAATTGAGCAGCTTGATCTTCATCTCTTTAACATTGCTAGTTCCCTCATATGTGGTCTCAAGAGTATCCCAAACTTCCTTGGCGCTTTCAATTAAAGATACCTTTGAATAGATATCAGGACCGAGAGCACAAAAGATCATATGCAAGGCTTTATCATTGACTTGCAACCATCTTCTATCTTCGTCGGTCATCTCGGCTTTGATCTTTGGGACTAATCTTCCTTCACCATCTCTCTTCATATGAATGTTTGGTCCGTCTTCTACCACGTCCCATACCATGTAGTCGTTGGATTTTATGAAGAGACGCATCTGATTCTTCCAATATAGGTAGTTATCCCCATTTAAGAATGATGGTTTGGTGGTGGATTGAGACTCATAGAGGTTGGGGCGCAGGTGAATGCCATTGGTTCAATTTGTTGTTGATCAAACTCTCCTAGAATCGAGTCAAGAGGGTCGTAATCTTTCTAATGAGTGTAGCTCTGATACCAATTGTTGATTTAATTAAACAATTGCAAATGGCCAAGAGGGGGTGAATTGACAATTAAAAATTGAAGGGAGAAATTGGATGAATGAAAAATTGGACACAAGGCAATTTATAGTGGTTCAAGTTTCTAAATGAAATCTACCTCCACTACCTTAGCTCCCACTAAGGATTTTCAACCAATCCACTAATTGATTCTTCCCCTTTTCTTGGATGGGGAGGAAACCTTACAAGACCGATTAAGATTTCTACCCAAAGCTTAATCCAATTCACTCTTTACAAAGAAAGAATTTGGTAAACCATACAATTACCTCTCAAAGGTTGATGTTTACCCAAATACAATCTGTAACCCCCTCGTCCCGGTCTGGACGGCTGACCGGTCCGAGTAGGCTACACGGGGAAAACCAAAGTGAAACCCGTTAAGGCTCCCCTTCGGTTAGCAACCCTATTTTTTCTTTATCTTTTCTAGATGCCTTTATCAAATCCTATGTCTTAGGACACGCAGCGAACAAACACGGATACAAAACCCACAAGACATGCAATTAAACAGCCCAATTTTCCTTTTTAAGCAGGCCGTAACGATACACCTACAGAGGGTATCGATACGCCCTGACCAAAGTCAACCCTTGTAGTCAACTTAGGGAAGACCGTATCGATAAAGCCCTTGAGCGTATCGATACGCCTCTCTCGGTCAACATTTCGAGGTCAACGAGATGGAACCGTACCGATACGCCTCAACCCCGTATCGTTATGCCCTAAACTCACCAACTTCTCAAAAATCCAGTGAGCAAAAACCGTATCGATACACCCCCGTGTATCGATACGCCCAGCCAAAACTGAGGCATGCAGGCATGACCGTATCGATACGGCCCTTAGGCGTATCGATACGCCCTGCACTGCAAGTCTCCAAAATCAGCAAAAACAACACAAGACTCGAACCTAGATGTGAATCAAGACCTCTCTAGACACATCCAAGCATTCAAACCACCTCTATTAACCAAAATCTAGTCATACAAGGCACCCAACATGGACGAACATCATTCAACCAAGGAATTCACGTAATCATTCAAAAGAAGGCATACATAGCATATATGAGTTTCATGCCTTAGCAAACAAACATAAAACATTCATCTAAAGCATTCTAAACTTGATTTTACAAGCCAAGCATGACATCCAAAAGCCAAAGCAACACAAGCATCCAAAAGACATGGCTATAAGCCTCCCAACAAACACTTAGGCATCAACATAACATGGTTTACAAATCCATCAACATAAGGCATTAACAACATAAAGCCAACACAAAGGAGTCTAGATACACGCTCCTAAAACACGTAGCATTTCCCATTGCTAGACTACTACATTATTTAATAAACCATACTTAAGCAAACTACCACACGCTTGGACGCCATTTTCTTGCTCCTTGCTAACTCCAAGCTAAATATCTGCATTGTCGGAAAAAGGAGAGCGTAAGCATAAAGCTTAGTGAGCGGAGCTCAAAAACATAACAACGACAATGCAGGGTTCAAAGCTTTCTTTAAAATAAAGGTCAACACATACAATTCATCCCACGACCAAACCTTCTACTAACATACAAGTCCAATCAAAAGACAACAATATAAATATTTATCATGGCATCACACTTCATGGTATGCATAAAGGCATGATCCTAAATTAAAGCAAAACCACAAAAAGAGAACGATATAGTGAGACACAACATGAATAATACATGGCATGCACGAGCATAACCAAAACACACACGGTGGGACTACACATCATCCTTTCGACTAGTAGTTTTCCAATGGGACTACACATTAAAGTACTCTTCTACTAGTCACTACCGGCGGGACTACACATCACCGGAGTCTTATACCACTCGCTACCGGCGGGACTACACATCACCTGAGCAACGACAATCATCACGTGAGGTTCGACACCAACCATGCAACACGATATACAATCACCATCATGCGACATGTACTCACTATATCATGCACAACCAAAACAAGTTGTAACAAAATCCACAACTAGGCACCAACTTACTACTCACAATCTTACCAATCTCAAATGGTCTTATTCACCATTTCCGTGCACAACCTGCACCAACTTACACACAACTTACAAGGCATATCAACCACACCATAGATACCATCACACATGACCAACGGCATAATAATAAGCAACATGCTTCCTCCCAAAGTATTGGAATTTCATGCATAACAATTTATCACCACTTGTAATGAAAACAAACGGTAAAAGGGAAAATTAAAGAGGCGATTCACATCCACTTACTCTTTGAGTTTAAATTACTTTTCAAGCCCAATCCAAACCCTTTTCAAAATCATCTTTGAACCAAAACGATACTTGAAAACATTTTCACATCCACATGCTTGAACCAACCTTTGAAAATCAAGTTAAAACATTAACCACTCACCTTCACTTCCCAGCTAAATCACCAAGCAAGCAATAACCTTCAAGCTTTCGGATTCACTCTCGAGGCTTCACCAACACAAGCTCTTGCCTCTAAACAACCTCAACACAATCCAAACAACTTCAAATCGGCCCAAGTATCAAAGTAGCTAACTCAGAATACAATTCAAACATCAAACCCAATATTTCAAGCCATGAACAACCCCCAAAATTACGAAATCCGAGCAGCCCATAAACCTCTATCAAAACTCATGATTTCAACACTTTCAACACTTCCAAATGCTTCCAAAACAGCCCCCAACTATTACCCTAACATTAACCCTCAAATTCCAACATAGAACACACCCAAAACTCAACTAAAAACCCTCCTAAAACCCCACCAAAACCCAAATTCGTAAATCATTGTAAAATTCTTTAAAAGTCACATATGTCGGACCTTAAGGGTTATAAACAACTCATTCAACAATAATAAATCAATAGCTTAGGTTAAAGACCATAAAGTTCACATTTTTAATTCCAAAACTCAAAACCTCCAAATCCAAAACCATAAGCTTTTTGAAAAATAAAGATACTAGCTTGAAGAGGAAGAGGAGGACAAGTCAAAAACGAAGTTACCTTTCAAAAAGCACCAAAAATGAAGAGGCAAGGTGATGGAATAGTGACTTGGTGTAGAGAGAGCTTTTATGTCGTTAAAAATGAAATGGGAAGTGAAGAAGATGAAGACAAGGCTTATTTTAACATAAAGGGGGTTTTAAATGAAAGTTGGTTTATTTACAGTTTTGCCATTAATGAATGGCTATTTCCCCTTTTCTTTAAAAACCATCCAAATTAAATTTCATTTACATTTAGTCCAACAATAAAATGTTTGTTTTTGAAACCCGAGGCCCAAAAGATTATTTTGATTATAAAACCGAGCCCAAAATAATATTAAAATATTATTTTCACCCGACCCCAAAACCCGGGTGTTACACAATCAATCACACCCCAAGCTCTCAATAAAAATTACAATGAAAGACTCAATTGAGTTGGGTACAAAAATTTGACTCTAAACAATCAAGGTTTGGATTTGAATGCTTTGATGTTGCTTGAAGGCTCAATAGTTGTTGTTGTAGCTTTAGAGACTTGTTTGTATACCTTTTCATTGATTTCTAGCCATTTTGGTGGTTGAGATCATCAATAGAGCCGTTAGGGCTCTCTCTTCCCTCCATAAATGCAGTTCTGCAATTACCCATATCGCAACACGGGACCCTTATATCAAAATGGACACTAAAAAAAAGAGTCATTATGTGTAAAAAGGGCCCTATCGAAACGGTTATAGGTCGTATCGAAATAGTAAATGCAAAAAGAAGGTCGTATCGAAACATATAAGAGCAATATCGAAACGTTTTGAAACTGTAAACTAATGTTTCAAAACTACTTAGGGGTGTATCGAAACACTTAACCAAAACTTCAAAAAAATAAGTTTCTGACAAGTAACGGCTAGTTCATTTAATGCCCAATTTTAAAATTACTTAACCCTTGTATCGAAACGAGTGTGAGTCATTTCGAAACAATACTAAAAAATCAAAAGCCCAGATGAAGACCATATCGAAACGAGTGTAGGCCATTTCGAAATAGATGTCTCTAGTGGCAAAACGTATCAAAACACGTTGAGGGTATTTCGAAACGCTTGGGCGATTTTGTATGTTTTGGTTTTGAAACATTTAGAAAAGTTTATGGGGTTTAAGTTTTAACTTCAAAACATTTTAAGTATAAATTGTACTTGTCAAAATCTAGTGTTTTGATTTCTTAAAAATTTATTTACTTTGCAATTTAGTCCTTGAATTACTTGTTATATCAAAATCAAATATTAGTTTCACAAAACCCTAAACCACAAACTCCAAACAATAAACCCTAAAACCAAACTATAAATTCATAAACTCTAAATCATAAACCCAAAATCATAAACCCAAAACCACAAAACACAAACTCTAACACTTGAACTTTGAACCCTAAACATTAAACCATAAACCCTAAACCATTAAAATAATATAATAATCAATGCCATAACAAAGGGAATTATAAAGCTAAAATTTCAAGGGTAAAAGGGTACATTCATTCGTAACATTTATCTTTTAACTTTATGAAAATTTTATAACTAAACACTGTGATATAATAACAATCATCTTTTATCCATCTTTTTAATACTTAAATATTAATATATACAACACACATCATTTACAGTTGTTATACCAAACGAGACAATTAATTTTTAGGATAAACTACATAAATGACCATCTAACTATGGGGTTGGTGTTTGTATAACCATTATAGTTTCAATTTCGGCAAATATACCACTAAACTATTTAATTGGTTCCAATATGGCCACCAACCATTAAAAAGTAATAGAGACACTGGCACATTTGTTAAATAAATTGATATAATTACAATTTTGGTCCCCATTATTTACACAATATATCAATTTGGTCTTAATTTTAATTAAGTTTTCCCCTCCAATCAGGTGATAACACATGTCACCTGATTGGGGGAAAGAAAAATCAAAGGCAAATAGATGCCCTTGTGGAGACTTGAACTTGGGTCTTTAGAGAGTTAGTGGGCGTGCTTACCACTGGGTCAATAATATTTTTGTGATATGTGGTACACCCATTAATATATGACTTATATGGTTGTTAATGCCCAGAAATATAAAAGGAAATAAAATAGCCCTGAGCGGATTCAAACTAGGGTCCTTATAGCACAAGTGGTGTGTGCTTACCTCTGAGCCAAGTATATTTCTATAACTTAAAGTACAACATTTAGTATATGCCTTCTATGATTATTAATGCCGGGGAAAAAAGAAGGAAATGTGGTTTTAGAAATTTCAAACATGGCATACTTATTATGAAAAAAAAATTAGAATTATATTAAATTTACTTAGCGAATCCAAACTCAAGAACATAATATAATTTTGAATTATGTTCGTGATTTTGGATTCGCTAAATGAATTTAATATATATATATATATATATATATATATTAAATCGTGCACTAACTATAATTTAAAATATATACAAAATATTGTCAGCATTAATTTAATTATTAGATTTATTTAATTTGGTTAGATGTTTTTATGCATCATAAGTATGTCATGTTCAAATTTCCTAAAACCACATTTTTTTTTCCTTTTTACATGCATTAATAACTATAGAAGACATATGCTAAACATTTTACTTTAAGTCATAAAAATATAATTGGCTTATTAGTAAGCACACACTACTTGTGTTCTAAGGACCTTGGTTCGAATCTGCCCTGAGTTATTTTATTTCTTTTTATTTTTCAGGGCATTAACAATCATATAAGTCATATATATTTAGGTGTACCACGTATCACAAAAATATGTTTAGCCTAGTGGTAAGCACACCCACTTACTATCTAAAGACCTAGGTTTAAGTCTCCATAGGGGCATCTCGTTGCCTTTGATTTTAAATTAAAATAATTAAAGTCCTCCAACCACCTTATATGATAATTAATTTATTTAACAGTCATGTCAGTGTCTCCGTTACTTTTTAACGGTTAGTGGCCATATTGGGACTAACTAAATAGTTTAGTGATATATTTACCAAAATTAAAAAATATAGTGCTCATATTGACACCAACTCTATAATTAAGTGGTCATTTATATAATTTACCTTAATTTTTAATGTCAAACATAAATAAAAATAGAAGAAATATAAAAGATTTCTATTCTACAAATAAATTGATCATCCGGCTAATAAATAAATCTCATTTACTGTAATAGGACCAAAATTATGGCAAACACAGTCTTGCAGGGGAAGGGGGAAATTTCAGTGGTCTCCAACAAGCCGACATCAAGTATAAATGTTACTTTCAGGCTAAAGCTAATAGCATAAGCTACCGACAGCCCTGCCCGTCTTAAAGACATGCAATTTTTTTTTGTTCAAAAAGACATCAATTTAAATCAATATACTTTTTTTATTTTTTAATAGGAAGAATGATCCTCAGATTATTTGAAAAAATAACCTTAAATGCTTCAGTAAGAGAGACTTGTTTTTTTATTGAGTTTTGTTTTGAATAAATTAATAAAAAAATTAATTTATCAATGTTTTTTTAACATAGTATTCGCTTTTTATAAAATGCAAGTTCAAAACTTACGCGAATTTACTTTACCTAATCACATAGATTATTTTTCTAAATAATCTTAAATGGAATATTTTTTAATTAAATAATAAAAAAAACATTCATTTAAAATTGCCGATCTTTTCAAGTCCCAACCACGAAATGTTTTCAGTTTCATAGACAGCAAGCCAGTCTCCAGTGACAGCTGTGGCCACTTTAGCCCATAAGCCTCTATTATATCTGGATTTTTGGTCTCTTCGGATCTTCCCCATTTGTTTTCTCTAGGCGTTGTTTATTTTTTTTTTTTTTTTTTTGCAGTGGTGAGGGATTTTCAAAGCAGATTATATTGCAGAATGGAAATGAAATACAAAAAGCAAAGACAGTCACCCCCGACTGTCCTATTGCTGACATGTCTCTCTTTTCTCTAAACACTAATTAGTTTCACATAATCCTATGTTTCAACTGTTAGAAATTCAAACATCTTCCCGTGGGATCAAAATGAATTAGAGTCTTCTTTCCTTTTGCAGGCTTCAAATTCCCAGCAGGATGTAGTAAACAAGCGTTATAGGAAGGGCAATCAGCATTCCAAATATGACCCTGAACATAACATTGTAACAGATTCAGACCATTTTTACAACAAGAATCTGAAATTGTAGATGGAATGTTTATAACAACGCACCCTGTGCTCAATATATCAGGATGAACATTGTATTCCTTAGCAAAGACGAAAGGGACGATTCCTTGTGGTAGAGCTGCCTGAAAATTCATTCGAAAGCGCCGAATCAAAAATATACTTAGGGTAGATAACCGATCAAACTTGCGTAAGTACACGAGGCTGGCATTACCTGCACAATTGCAATATGCAATAGAACACCCCTCAACCCTACAATGATCGAGGCGGCAGCCATGACCGCCGGACCCATTAAGAACCGAACCGCCATGGAAAAGGCAGCAATTGTGTTTCCACAGGCAATGATTCTTGGCTGAAGTGCCATGAATAAGCCTGCAACAAACGGTTTTTAGCCAACAGCGCAAGGAATCGATAGCAGCAAAAGCCTTGTTGAAGTTGATTTGATAATAAACTACTTACCAAGACTGAACATCGCCATTCCAAGACCTGCATCAGAAAGAATAGATATGGATCGAGCAATTATAGCAGGCATCTGAATGTCCCACCTGCATAAATATAACTCCACTGAATATTAGTAGATATGGAGTAGAAAGATACACTAAAAAACAACATATCTCTGTAGTTTTTGGCACACCTGAAGGAAACAAGAGACCAGGTGAGGCCAATCAGACTGGAATAAGTGTTGGGATTTCGGATTAGTTTTCGCCAAACCATGATGAGGATGAGTCTGGTGATAACACTAGCGGGAGGCATAGAAGTTGGTTTTGTTTCAGAATGAGCACCACCCTTGGGATTGAGTTCAGTTGTGGAGCTTGAACCGAGCTTGGAAAGCACCGGTCCTTGATGCTCAACTCCGTTTGTTATTGGTTTATTACCGAAGCTGAATTCATCTCTACCATAATCATCGTAATCTGAATGCCATATTGACAAGAAAAACAAATAAATTTGCTCGTAGAAGAAAAGAAAATGACATGGGAGGACAAAAGAAAAGAGAGCAATCAGTTTAAATGAAAGAAGCCGACAAGGAAAAGAAGAGGAAACAAATAGCAACCAAATCCCACTTGATCCACAAGTGGACAAAGCAATCAACAAGACAAATAATGTTAGAGTTTAGCCAATTCACAATCAAAACATCAAGCAATGGTTTGAAAAAGTTTAGTGAGTGTAATGTTACCTTTTTGGTGAGATAGAGCAGCAGCAGCAAGATCCCCTCCGCCTTCTGACACTGGAGAAGCGCTTGAACTCCACACAAACATATGCAAGTCCTTGCCACCATCAGTTCCGTTTGCCTTCTTGGCGATGGCACCTGGTCCATTCACGGGAGAGAAGATTCCAGCACTTGGTGGAGCAGGATAAGAGCTGCCACAATTTGCTCTCCCTGGAATATTACCAAACACCCCAACTCCGTTGTCTTCATCAGAACCCAAGTTCCCAAAGTTGGATTGTCTCGGGCTCATGTTTTTCCCATTCACCATGGAGTAGAAATCAGAATGGTTGAAGCTGGATCCTCTTGGAGTTGGATTCCTGGATGATTGAAGGGAGAAAATTTCTGCATTTGTCAAGTTTGACGGTGAGTTTGGAGCATGTGAGCGGCGAGAACTAGTGGATTTTCTAACAGTGACGTGAAGTTTCCCATCATCCCCCACCTCAGCATCAGTTTGCAATGGCTCTCTCCCATCCAGGGAAATGACATCAGAGTCAACTTTGAAGGAAACGATAGAGGCAGCAGCATCTGGGAATTGCTCTGCTATTAGAAGTCTAGCGCCTCTGTATTCAAAGAGAAACAGCATCAATGTGTACCAAATTATGCACTGAAGCACAACTATTTGGACCATTAAACTCCCTGAATACTCTCCATACATTCCCTTCAACAAAGGGATGCCCATGACCAGAGTATTTGGAAGAGTGGAGAGCGAAAATAAGGTGATGGACCATTCCAGCGAGCCTCTTGAGCTGCTTCTTGACCATACACATAACACTACCAACACTATCATCTTTTGGACACTATCGGCTGCTATGAACCTAAAGTTCATGCCATACGGATTGTTGGTTGAAATGAAATGGAAAGAAAGGAGAGGGACAGCAAATAAAGCCACAAACCGATTTATGCCTGAGCACTGCTCAGGGCTGAAGATTTTCCACCATTTCACTGACCCCTAGGCTAAGATCATCGCCACATAAAGTGGTACCACCGCAGTCAGGACATGATACAGGTCTGTGGCGGTGATCATGGTGTATATCAAGCTAAACAGAAGAGAAATAGGTGCCGGATTTTAAACTGGATTGAAAAAGGAATAAACTTGTCTCACGATTCTGTTTTTTCTTCCTTTGGTTGTCTTGCTGAAGAATCGAGGAAAAACAGTAGGGTCATAACCCGAGAAGAGAGAGAAGAATTCAGCCCATTATTACAGGCAAAGGGATGACAAACTAATAGAAGAGAAAAAGAAAAGTGAAGAACAAAGCTGATAATGGTCGCCGCCGGCTATTGTTTTCACGGAGCCGGAGAGAGAGAGAAGGCTTGCAGAATGTGGCATGTGAAAAGAGTTATGGTTTATTACAGGGTTGGGTAAAATTCGACTCGAAAAAATTGAATTAATTGACTCAACTCAAGACGAAAAAAATAAACTCCTTTTGACTCGACTCGTACTTTCATAAACTCTCGACTTGGAAAATTTTAAATAAAATTTGAATTATGAAATTAAAATTCCAATAACTCGAAATTTTTATTAATTAGTTGATAATTTTCAATTTCTAGTCGATTTTATCAATTATGTCACAGTCCTATTCGCGTGATGCTCAAGACTGTGACAGGATGGTTCCCGGTTGTGCTTAATGCGGGATGCGGGATAGCAATACGGGTGTAGTACGTGCCGTACAGCCGTTCAGTCCCGGGGACGGGCGTGCTGGTTAGGCACTACACTGGTCGGGAGCTGTCTCCGCTTCCCTGATGAGCCCATGGGAGGGCGAAATCAGTAAGCATCGAGTGGAAAAGGATGAGCCCCGGGCTGGTAAGACCCCTGGGTTGCCGCACAGGGGCTATGTTCCTGCGCCAAGACTCTGACCCCGTGACAGATGGTATTAGAGCCAGTCTGTATGCTAGCTGTGAGCTTACCAAGCGCTCCATGTGCTGCGTAGCGAGTCAAAGTGGACGAGCGTTTGTCTCGCACCCGGTAAAGAGGTGTTCGCGAGTGGGCCTCTAGAGATGAGGTCGAGTAGGCAGGAAGCCGCAGCGAAAGTTCGCCAAGCACTCGTGCCTCCAATGAAGAGGGCGAGCAGACAGGGAATTGCACACTAGATCCAGGCTAATTAAAAGAAGAGGGTAAAGAGCTTTCTCCCCATGCACGAGGGCGTGCATGAATCAAGTGGGGGAGTTTGTCACGCTCCTATTCGCGTGATGCTCGAGACCGTGGCAGGATGCTTGCTGGTTGTACTTAATGCGAGACGCGGGATAGCAATAAAGGTGTAGTACGTGCCGTACAACCGTTCAGTCCTAGGGACGGGCGTGCTGGTTAGGCACCACACTGGTCGGGAGCTGTCCCCGCTTCCCTGATAAGCCCATGATAGGGCGAAACCAGTAAGCATCGAGTGGAAAAGGCTGAGCCCCGGGCTGGTAAAAGCCATGGGTTGCCGCACGGGGGCTATGCCCCTGCGCCAAGAGTCTGACCCCGTGACAATTATGTCTAATATGTTATGTATATCACATGTGAAAATATAAAGAAATATATATATATATATATATATATATATATATATATATATTATATGCATATAGAAAGCCATTGAAATTAGAATCAATATGTCCAACGTCTAGCCCTAAATATATGCATATAGAAATCTATACATGCACCGCTATGTATATGCATATAGAATTATATATACGGAAATATATATATGTACAATTAAATTTGTACAAAAACTCGAAACTCGACTCGACTCGAAAAAACTTAAAATAAAATTTGAGTCGTAAATAGAACTTGTAAACTCGAACAACATTAAATATTTTTTTTCGACTTGATTCTACTCGATCGAACGTCCAACACTAATTTAAAGTGAGTTGATGGCAGGCATGAACATAAAAGCAGACACTTTTTTTAAGACTTACAATAATATTGGGCTAAATGTTTAATTTAGGTGGCACCTTTACAGGTCGCTTGGGTTCAGCTTTCAAAATGCTGAAATGTGCGGCATTGGTGTGCAAAAATATCCCATCTCATCCGTTTGTTTATATGTTGATTTGATTCTAAAATTCAAATATTTGATAAGTATTTTTATTTTTTAATAAAATATTTGATAATTTTATTTTTCGAATTGGATGCAAATAGAGATGGGATATTGATCCGAGAACCAAGATCCTAATTGATTTTACCTAATCTGAGACTCGATATCGACCCGAATAAGGTGATCCGAACTTGATCCGAAACCCGAAACAAACCAAATCGGATTGACCCCGACCCGTTTTTTCAACCGAACATAACGGACTCGAACCGATTTTTCAACCGAATCGAACGGACCCGAACCGATTTTCAACCGAACCGAATGAACCCGAACCGATTTCATCTAAACCAAAAGTAAACCGAACCGAACCGAAGATAACCCAAAATAATGAAAAGATATTAAAAGAAATAATGAAAGATTTGATGTGAATTGTCGCGCAACTCACTAAAAAGTGAAATATATTGGCTTTATAAAGCCATATATGGATTTAAAAAACTGATCCGGCCTGAAAACCCCGACTGAAACATATCGATCTCCTATTGAACCAATCTTGACCAGACCCAAAATCAACCGACCCGAAAATACTCGACCCAAAATCAACCAACCCAAAAATCAACCGAACCAATGTGACCCGATCCGGACTGATACCCAACCCAAATCAGTATAGACCCGAATTAAAATCGAACTAGACCAGATCCGACCCGAATAGAACCGAAACCAAATGTAGACCCGAACCGAACCCAATCCGAATGACCCGTTTGCCACCTCTAGATGCAAATCATAATATTTTAATTTTTGAATTATTTAAAATTTTAAAAAATCATTATATTTAACAATTTGATGCTTGTTATATCCAAAAATTTGAAAATATAAAATTTTCATACATAATGTTATACCTAGTATCTTTGCATCCGTTGATAACCACCAACACCTCTACACTCGGTAATTTTGAAGGTTGCCCCTCGATGGCTTCCTCAGAGCCTTACAATATTAGAGAAGATAAAGACAGAGGCCTACACGGTCTCGGGAACATACACTGTCAGAGGCTACAATACTCTACCCATGTGGCCAGACTGCAAAGCCTAATACTTAGAAGTTTGTTCTACCTCGACCAATTTGTCTAAAGGTTGTCACTAGGATTATAAATACCCATGCAACCGAATAAAAAAGGAGGACTGGACCTAGAGGGTAGTACCCCCTCCCTTCATTCCTTCCTCTCCTATTCCGATCACCAAATTGTCTGTAACTTTCTGCCCCAAGTCAATCGGGGCGACCGCCTAAAACTGTCACCAACCATTGTGGTCCTCCTCTCCACCTCTCTTGTTTGGTGTATGTTACTTTTAGGCATCAACAATCGGTGCGGTGAACATGGAGGGCTTCCCGATCAAGATAGTCAGCCACGATAACTTTTCAGTGACGCCCCCAACATACCTGATTTTTGCAACCAAGGACGTTGATCATGAAATCAAGGACAACGATGGACGTCGGGGAAACCATAGTTCACATGCAAAGCTTCTCTTTTAGAGCTCGACTAAGAGAAAGTAGAAAAGATGGCTTTCCCATTTCAAGCTTCACATTTAGAGCTCAACTCCTATCTTTTTCTAGTGATGCTTTTGGCACACTTGATCTTTATGACCAACAAGGGGAGCGACAAGACTGACGACGACAATGAACACTCAAGATTAAAGAGCCCCTCTTTAAAAGAGTTGTTCAAAGAAAAGTGAAATAGTAAAGATCAATTTGGCAGCTAAAAATTCCGCGAGCAGCCAAGTCAAAGCATGCATGAGGAGCGCCTTCATCCGAAGTTTTCTTTTTCTCCATTTTGTAATAATTTTACTTGTGTAGTAGTTGTTGTGTGCATGTTTAAAGGAGTCATTGAGGTTCTCTAACACTCAAAGTGGAAGAAAGGATAACATCACTTGGACTCTCCATAATGCTTCTCCCGCAAACGTTTTCTCCTACAAGCCTTCATGTATTGGGGAAAGCCCCTTATTATTTAAAGCACTATAAGAAGTTGATATACATTCTAAGAGGGTCTGCTTGAACTGCTTTTGTAGATAAGTGTATGCACGATTTTGAATGAATGGATAAATAAATGTATGGATTTTGCAAATACTCTTGCATCTCCCAATTTCTTCTGCATTCTTAAGTTTCCATTCTTCGAATAACAATGTTGGATGCCTCCACCAATTCAATGCCTTTTGGCATTGTGTTTCTCTCCAAGGGCGTGGAGATGCCTACACTTCTGTGTCTCAACTAACACTTGATATGTGAAAGTGTGGATTCCTACTGTAACGCCCCGGTTTTGGGCTTAGAAGTTTTGGGTTTTGACCGGTTCGGTCAAAGTGTGGTTCGAATATAAAAGAGTGAAATTAGGAAAGCTTAGTTCGGGTTGCATTAAAAATATGGACAAATGTTCTAAAATCCTCTTTTATTATATATAAGAGTTTGGTGAAACCAATTTTGTAAAATGAGGTTTGGAAGGGTGACATTTTGGCTAGTGACCAAAATGTAATTTTCGAAAACTGTGAGACTGTTTTAAAAAGGATTGAAACTTTGAATCTTTAAGAAGCTATTTACCCAATGGGAGTTTCTCCAGATTTTTCTAAGATATTATATGATTAATTAAAGGTTTTTAAATAAAATAAAAGTGGAGGGAAGATATTTGCCATAACTAACTTTTCTCTCAAATCTTCCATTTTCATTTTCTCTCAAACCAAACACCTTTTCTCCAGAGCTTTTCTCTCTGATTTTGTCACCTAAATAACTCATTTCAATTCCCTTTTGATCTTCAATCATCTCTTCAACAAAACCTCACCATTTGCTAATTGGATTTTCAAGATTTTGGTTCCAAAAAGGGAGAAAACTCAAGTTTGGAGGTAAGAACGTCCTTCTCCTCTAAACTCTCAGTTCTTTACTGAAATTCCTAAGTTCTCAATCCTTAAATTGTGTTTTATAAAAGGTTTTAAGGTTGTGTTCTTGATCTTGACTTTTAAATGCAAGATTTGTTTGATTTTGATGAAAATTCGTATGATCTGCTTTAGCAGTGATTTGAGGTGTATTTTTTATGATAAATGAATGTTAAATTGATAAGGAATTGAGATTTAATTAATGCAATCCCGGATAGGTTGAATTTCCTAAGTTTAGCTTGTGTTTTTGATGGTTTTTGGTGTGATGTTGTGGATCTGTTTTGGCTGGAGGTATAAGGATGTGTTGTGTAACCCCCGTAGCCCGGTCTGGACGGTTGACCCGAACTACGAAGATTACACGGGGAAAATCAAAGTCAACCCGAAAGTCAACCTTGATTAACGACCCTTTTTTTTCTTTTAAATCTTGTCTAGATGCACATTAACCCTATGTGTGATCACGCAACCACCATGCTCAAAGATCACAATCATCAGAGATCAAACAGGGACCCAATTGAACAAATTACAACTTTAGGGACCAAACTGTAATTTCTGAAAACTTTAAGGACTTAACCAGATTTTAAGTTACCAACTTAAAATTAATCAGGTTCCATGCTTCCCTGCCAAATTTCAGCTCAAACGGACATCCCGAACTCAAACAATTGCACAAACAAGATTCAGGACCAAAATGCAAACATTTTGAAACATTTAACCGCCCATGTCAGCCCCCAACGGTCACCCGTTCCGAAACAGGCCAAGCCCGTTCCGAAACACGGGCCGTTCCGCAACACGTTCCGCAACGGGGGTCTGGCAGAATGCCTTCCGTTTCGGAACGGTGGCACCCGTTTCGGACGCCTGGGCACATGCAGGGCACCCGTTCCGAAACGGTGTTACCTGTTCCGAAACACCTAGCCCAGAATGTTGCATTTTGCTCATTCAAACACACAATTGATCATTCAAACATGCTCCAAAAGCCACCAAACTTTACCAACATGCAATTCAACATAAAAGAGACATACTTGCATCAACAATTCAACTTATACTCAACATATAAGGGAAACCCCAAATCTATAGGCATGCTTTCTACACAAGCAACCATTTAAGCACAAACCTTCCAATTCAATCACATTTAACCCAAATCATGTTTCAACAACATTAACAACAGCATTTAACCCTTCATGATCAACATATACGATCACATACACAAAACCCGAGAGATTCTACCCCATTGCCCTTATTAACTATAGCTATTCACCGAGACATACATCTCCATTGGAGTCCACCTTGAATCCCTTGCTCCTTGCTGCCCAAACCTCAAGAATCTGCATTGACGGACAAAGAGGAGCGTAAGCACATAATGCTTAGTGAGGAATGCTCAAAACCAAAACACCATCAATGCAGCGGGTCCTTAAAACACTTTAAAACCAACCCGATTTGCTTTCCAAACCATGTTCGAAAACTCTTTTCAACATCAAGCTCAAATCATGCAATAACACCATATGCCAAGCTTAAACAAAACCATGGAAAACACATCCTTCCCACAACATACCTTTCTTTAACTTGGAAACCACATCAAGCAAGAAACCTTTTAAAACCATAGTTCAATCAAACCATTTCATGCATTTAAACAAGGCCACATAAACCATAACATCATCATCACATGCCTTTAACAACAAGTCATACATGACTCCAATGCATCATAGGTAACTTATGCTCACATGCATCATTTATCAAATGATAACCAACACTTGTTCAACATACAAGTAACATGCTTTCACTAGCATCATACACATCTCATACAACAATGCATCTTACCAAGCATCTCATGCTTCTCATGCAAACATGCATCAATTCAAGCATCTCATGCTTCACATGCAACCATGCATCATTTCAAGCAATCCCATGCTTCACATGCAACTATGCATCATTTCAAGCAATCCCATGCTCAACATGATCAAGAACATTATATTGGCTTCCAAGAGATCGACCATATTCACTTTCCAACTTTTCAACCCGATCGGATACGTGGATTCCAAGCGTGTCCCAACGCTTCCTACACACTACCCAATCCAAGGTCTTCCCGTGGGCAACAACCTCCACTGACCTCAACCTCCTAAGGTTCCCATGTATGGACTTTTAAACACCATACAACCTTAGCCTTTCCTCAAGGTTACCATGTATGGACTTTCAACCGCCATACACCCTTGACATGCACAAGGTCTTCCCGTATGGACTTTCAACCACCATACAACCTTTGCATAACCGATTGGTAGTTGTAGACATCATCTAACGAGATCCGGGACATCACACACAAGATCCACACATGGACTTAACCATTGCCATTGTGATCTCAACAAGTACAAGGTTCTCACATAAGGACTTTTAACCACCTTATAACCTTTACTCAACCAAGGTCTTCCCGTGGGCAACAACCTCCACTGACCTTAAGCAACCGAGGTCCTCCCGTGGGCACACCCTCCACTGACCTCATCTCGTTAGGAATACTTGAGGGGAGTTTACCCGGTCCACACTTGACCACTCCACCATCAAGGCGACTTTATTCACGGTGCACCCAATCCTATAGCCGGCTAATTATATCCGATCAACGAACCAAGAACCACTTACAACACTTGCCAATATAACCATCTCACCATAATATCCAATGTTCCACATGCATAAACATAATGCAAGGCCATCACATCATTAGCTCAATGATTCACATACATACACATAATGCAAAGCCATCACATCATTAGCTCAATGATTCACATGCATAAACAATATGCAAAAGCTAACAATTATCATCATTAATCATCATCAACTCACTATTTTTAAGCATCATACAAAGCCAATGAACGACATGCAACACTATGCATCAAAACCACATTTTCAATGCACTAAACCAAGGATCTCTTACCTTGAGCATCCTTTTCAATTGACTTTCAAAACCAGCATTAAACCATGCTAAAACATGCTTACAAAACAGAATTTAACCATGCAAATCACATGCATATCAATCATCAACCACTTTTGATTTTTAAATCCAAAACATACACAATCCAAGAGCAAAAACCCATCCACTTACTCTTGAGCTTAGCAAAGTTGTTTAGACTTAAACTAAGCTCCCAAAAACCTTCAAACCTTATTTCAAAAGCTGAAATCCCAACTTCACTCACCGATAACCAAACAAAGCTAGCCAACAAGCTTTCCAAGCTTCCGAAACCTTCCGAAAACTCCTCCAAGGCTCAAGGATCAACCTCCCCTGTTCAAGCACACAAAAACAGAACATTAATGCATCCTTATGCATTAAAACACCAGCAACAACAACACAACTCGCTGCTCATCACAAATCTAACAATTTGGCTATCAAACACAACCGAAATCATCTCCAAACACTTCCAAAACTTAACCCAGCCAAGATCCATCACTTCTAACCATTTTTATACATCAAATAACATGCAAAATGATCACAACCACGTCCTTATACCTCCAGGTATAACAGATCACAAAAAACACTCCAAAAACAACCAAAAACTCAAGCCAAACTTAGGAAATTCAACCTATCCGGGATTGCATTGATTAAACCTCAACTTCTAATCAATTTAACATTCATTTAACATCATTTTAACATCTCAAAACCCTGCTTAAACAGATCACACGAAATTTTCACCAAAATCGCCAAATCTTGCATTTTAGCCAAAAAATCAAGATCTCAATTGAAAAGCCTTTAATAAAACATAAATCAAGGATTGAGAACTTAGGAATTTCAGTAAAGAACTGATAGTTTAGAGGAGAAGGACGTTCTTACCTCCAAACTTGAATTTCTCCATTTTAGAGCCAAAAAGCTTGATGAACCACTTGTAAATTGAGAGGTTTTGATGATGAGATGATTAGGAATCAATTGAGAATTGAAATGAGAGATTTAGATGTCAAAATCAGAGAAAGAAATCTGGAGAATTTTGTTTGGGTAGAGAGAAAATGAGAGAAAAGAGAATTTGAGAGAAAATGGAAAATTAGTTGGAAAGTGGTTAAAATGATTTTCCCTCCTTTTCTAAATCTTTAAAATCAGATTTTAGACTTAAAATATCTTAGAAAAATCTGGAGAAATCCTTTTTGGAATAATAGCTCCTTAAAGATTCAAAGTTTCAATCCTTTATAAAACTGTCCCGCAACTTTCAAAAATTACATTTTGGTCACTAGCCAAAATGTCAACCTTCCGAACCTCATTTTCCAAAATTGATTTCACAGTTCACTTTTATATATTAAAAGATGATTTTAGAACATTTTTCCATATTTTTAATGCAACCCGAACTAGGCTTTCCTAAATCCACTCTTATATATTCGATCAGCACTTTGACCGAACCGGTCAACACCCAAAACTTCCGAGCCCAAAACCGGGGCGTTACAACTCTCCCCCCCTTAGGAAATTTCGTCCTCGAAATTTCAACCGGCGAAAAGAGAAACAAAACCTTCTCAAGCAACACACAAGGCAACACAAAAGCCTCAACCAACAACACTGATCACTTCCCATACAAAACCTCCACCACACACTGTTCACAAATTCAAACTCTCAAAGGTAACCACGACTCAACCTTTCACATAACCGAACTGTACACAACCCCAACATCAACCTGACGAACTTCAGCTCTTTTAGCAGACAACACTGTAGCACACAACTCCCAAGACTTGTCTACACAAAGACAACAACCAAACCAACTCAGCCACTAGGCAACCTCTCAGCCTCTAAAACTCTTGCGATTCCCAAACCTTTCCCAAAGATTTTCCCAACAAGCAGAAATTCTTAAACATCAACTGTTTACACAAACTCTTCAACGAAGCTGACAATCCTTCACATCCGTCAAAAACATTACCATATCAGCTCACCAGGACTACTCACCCAGATACCAAAAATTACATCACAACCCCAACTTGAAACCTTCAGCCGTTCCACATACCATCAACAGACTTCAAACAGAACTTTCTTAACCACAACTAGCCAACCACTGCTCACAAGAACCCAAACAACCAACAAAACCCTTCAATCTAGCACAACCCCTCATTACAAGCTTCAACCAGAACACTTGCACTACCAGAACACTACTTAACCAAAACACACATAACAGCTTCAGAACTCTTCAAAGATTGCTAAGAACCAACACAACCCTTTCACAACAACTTAAAAGCTAAACAACCTCAGCACTTGGAAACCCAACCACAAACTGCAACAACACTTAGCACCAAGGAACTACCACTTCCTTTTAGCTAAACAAACCACTCAACCGATACTAACCTCAACAATACCCTTCACCACCACGCTACTAAACTCTCAGAGCAACAAACACTATCCTTCTACCAACAGGCCATTCCACTTCCACTATCACTAACAACTGATTTACCAAACTCCAGCACCTCTAGCTCACACTTAGCACCAAACAACCTCTAAAAACCCATCATCCCACCTAATCCAACCACCACACTAACAGATTCGATTAGTTATTAGCGAGTGTGAACATCGTATGCATGATCACCTACATGCCCTATCAATGTCTGATGTACATGTATGCAAAACCTCTAATGTCATGCCACATGTATGCATGGACCAACATATATAATATAACATATACAATGATTTAAACTGTGCATGAATGCCAGTTCACACCCTCCAATAACATCCTCAAAATCTGTCTAAGAACAACCTCCTAACTCACCTTTAACTTATCTAACTCCATCATACCAACAACCATTAACCACAAGATACTTACCCAAGCCTTCTTCACACCCAAGATATTCTCAAACAACAACTACCACTACCCCAAACATTCTAGCAACAAGACTAGACTTACCACGCAAGGAAAAACCAACAAAAACCAAACTAAGCAACTAAAGCAAAGATCACTTAACAAGGTTACCTGAAAACATAACACCACCCTGAAGCTTCATCGAACGAGCTCTCTTCCTTGCGGAACCAACATCCTTCGGTCGCACCACTGCAGCACCAACTAACACACCAGGGTCACCACCCACTCCTTGCGATAAGAAACCTTGGCTGTTCCGAGGCAACATCAAGCAATCACGCTTCATGTGTCCAGCAGACCCACACTTCCAGCAAACTTCATTCCCTAAACTCTTCTCAACCTTCTGCTTTTTCTGCCACTTCTGAACCTCGCTTCGGCCGTGCCCACGACCTTTCAAAGATCCTTTGGCCAACATCAAAGCTGACTTCACTCCAAGAGGACAATCACGCTTAACATGCAACTTAGAACCACATCTCCAGCAAACACTTGTGTCCCAACAATTTCCAACATGTTGCCTTTCACAACGGTCACACACAGATGACTGAGCTTCTACTCCTTGCTCAAGCAACACTTGCTCACCAACAACATTAGCCGCACCTTGCTTAACCCTTGGAAATTCCCTTCCAAGATACCTTTCATAGAAAGCAGATACGAAGAAATCCCAATCAATATCAAGGATATGTGACGCCACAGCCACAGATGTCCACCAAGAACAAGCATCCTCCAGCATCAAAGAAACAACACTCCCCAGCTTACAGGCATAATCACAGCCCTCCTGATCCAAAATCAGAACCACATTGGCCAACCAAGCCTCAAACATCTCCGGGGAAGAACCATGATACTCCACAGCACCCAAATCAAGCAAATGCTGTTTCGGCAAACCCACACATCTAGCCAGCACATCCACTGACTCTACCTCAACCGCAGCCTGAGATGTTCCCAACACCTCCTGAACAACAGACAAAGAACTTTCCATCCCGGAACCAGCTTCCTTCCCTTGCCTTACCATCTCAACTTCAGTCACAGAAGACTGAGACAAAACACCTTTACAAAAGGGTGAATTCTTTGCCTTAACAACCTGCCCCAAGGCAGCAACCATCTCACTCAGCCTCCATGCTTTCACCAACTTTGCTATACCACTAACAACAAACATACAATCACAACAAGCAAACAAACAGTTAGACCAGCATTAAGCAAGGATTCAAACTCCAACTCCAAAATAACACAATAGCTATATTAATAAGGCAATGGGTATCCCGAATCCTCCCCTTTACATGACATAACAGCCAACACAACATGAATATCACAACATCAAGCATATCAACAACATACCTTGATCATGCTTACACCAACAACATCCAATTACACCAGCATATTAGCAACATAACATGCTCAAAACACATTCACCATGCATAACATCAGCTCATAGCATCAACACATATCCACATGAACTCAACCAAGATTTATAACCACAAATCATGCTTGCATACATCAGCAACATGCTCAAAACATCAACAGCATACTCAGAAACACATGCTTCAACCAGCTTTCAACCATACAACAAGGTAAACATCAAGCACACATATCACAACAACTTACCGTTTTCCCCAACCTTCGCAACTCAGCTCTGATACCACCAAATGTAACCCCCGTAGCCCGGTCTGGACGGTTGACCCGAACTACGAAGATTACACGGGGAAAATCAAAGTCAACCCGAAAGTCAACCTTGATTAACGACCCTTTTTTTTCTTTTAAATCTTGTCTAGATGCACATTAACCCTATGTGTGATCACGCAACCACCATGCTCAAAGATCACAATCATCAGAGATCAAATAGGGACCCAATTGAACAAATTACAACTTTAGGGACCAAACTGTAATTTCTGAAAACTTTAAGGACTTAACCAGATTTTAAGTTACCAACTTAAAATTAATCAGGTTCCATGCTTCCCTGCCAAATTTCAGCTCAAACGGACATCCCGAGCTCAAACAATTGCACAAACAAGATTCAGGACCAAAATGCAAACATTTTGAAACATTTAACCGCCCATGTCAGCCCCCAACGGTCACCCGTTCCGAAACAGGCCAAGCCCGTTCCGAAACACGGGCCGTTCCGCAACACGTTCCGCAACGGGGGTCTGGCAGAATGCCTTCCGTTTCGGAACGGTGGCACCCGTTTCGGACGCCTGGGCACATGCAGGGCACCCGTTCCGAAACGATGTTACCTGTTCCGAAACACCTAGCCCAGAATGTTGCATTTTGCTCATTCAAACACACAATTGATCATTCAAACATGCTCCAAAAGCCACCAAACTTTACCAACATGCAATTCAACATAAAAGAGACATACTTGCATCAACAATTCAACTTATACTCAACATATAAGGGAAACCCCAAATCTATAGGCATGCTTTCTACACAAGCAACCATTTAAGCACAAACCTTCCAATTCAATCACATTTAACCCAAATCATGTTTCAACAACATTAACAACAGCATTTAACCCTTCATGATCAACATATACGATCACATACACAAAACCCGAGAGATTCTACCCCATTGCCCTTATTAACTATAGCTATTCACCGAGACATACATCTCCATTGGAGTCCACCTTGAATCCCTTGCTCCTTGCTGCCCAAACCTCAAGAATCTGCATTGACGGACAAAGAGGAGCGTAAGCACATAATGCTTAGTGAGGAATGCTCAAAACCAAAACACCATCAATGCAGCGGGTCCTTAAAACACTTTAAAACCAACCCGATTTGCTTTCCAAACCATGTTCGAAAACTCTTTTCAACATCAAGCTCAAATCATGCAATAACACCATATGCCAAGCTTAAACAAAACCATGGAAAACACATCCTTCCCACAACATACCTTTCTTTAACTTGGAAACCACATCAAGCAAGAAACCTTTTAAAACCATAGTTCAATCAAACCATTTCATGCATTTAAACAAGGCCACATAAACCATAACATCATCATCACATGCCTTTAACAACAAGTCATACATGACTCCAATGCATCATAGGTAACTTATGCTCACATGCATCATTTATCAAATGATAACCAACACTTGTTCAACATACAAGTAACATGCTTTCACTAGCATCATACACATCTCATACAACAATGCATCTTACCAAGCATCTCATGCTTCTCATGCAAACATGCATCAATTCAAGCATCTCATGCTTCACATGCAACCATGCATCATTTCAAGCAATCCCATGCTTCACATGCAACTATGCATCATTTCAAGCAATCCCATGCTCAACATGATCAAGAACATTATATTGGCTTCCAAGAGATCGACCATATTCACTTTCCAACTTTTCAACCCGATCGGATACGTGGATTCCAAGCGTGTCCCAACGCTTCCTACACACTACCCAATCCAAGGTCTTCCCGTGGGCAACAACCTCCACTGACCTCAACCTCCTAAGGTTCCCATGTATGGACTTTTAAACACCATACAACCTTAGCCTTTCCTCAAGGTTACCATGTATGGACTTTCAACCGCCATACACCCTTGACATGCACAAGGTCTTCCCGTATGGACTTTCAACCACCATACAACCTTTGCATAACCGATTGGTAGTTGTAGACATCATCTAACGAGATCCGGGACATCACACACAAGATCCACACATGGACTTAACCATTGCCATTGTGATCTCAACAAGTACAAGGTTCTCACATAAGGACTTTTAACCACCTTATAACCTTTACTCAACCAAGGTCTTCCCGTGGGCAACAACCTCCACTGACCTTAAGCAACTGAGGTCCTCCCGTGGGCACACCCTCCACTGACCTCATCTCGTTAGGAATACTTGAGGGGAGTTTACCCGGTCCACACTTGACCACTCCACCATCAAGGCGACTTTATTCACGGTGCACCCAATCCTATAGCCGGCTAATTATATCCGATCAACGAACCAAGAACCACTTACAACACTTGCCAATATAACCATCTCACCATAATATCCAATGTTCCACATGCATAAACATAATGCAAGGCCATCACATCATTAGCTCAATGATTCACATACATACACATAATGCAAAGCCATCACATCATTAGCTCAATGATTCACATGCATAAACAATATGCAAAAGCTAACAATTATCATCATTAATCATCATCAACTCACTGTTTTTAAGCATCATACAAAGCCAATGAACGACATGCAACACTATGCATCAAAACCACATTTTCAATGCACTAAACCAAGGATCTCTTACCTTGAGCATCCTTTTCAATTGACTTTCAAAACAAGCATTAAACCATGCTAAAACATGCTTACAAAACAGAATTTAACCATGCAAATCACATGCATATCAATCATCAACCACTTTTGATTTTTAAAGCCAAAACATACACAATCCAAGAGCAAAAACCCATCCACTTACTCTTGAGCTTAGCAAAGTTGTTTAGACTTAAACTAAGCTCCCAAAAACCTTCAAACCTTATTTCAAAAGCTGAAATCCCAACTTCACTCACCGATAACCAAACAAAGCTAGCCAACAAGCTTTCCAAGCTTCCGAAACCTTCCGAAAACTCCTCCAAGGCTCAAGGATCAACCTCCCCTGTTCAAGCACACAAAAATAGAACATTAATGCATCCTTATGCATTAAAACACCAGCAACAACAACACAACTCGCTGCTCATCACAAATCTAACAATTTGGCTATCAAACACAACCGAAATCATCTCCAAACACTTCCAAAACTTAACCCAGCCAAGATCCATCACTTCTAACCATTTTTATACATCAAATAACATGCAAAATGATCACAACCACGTCCTTATACCTCCAGGTATAACAGATCACCAAAAACACTCCAAAAACAACCAAAAACTCAAGCCAAACTTAGGAAATTCAACCTATCCGGGATTGCATTGATTAAACATCAACTTCTAATCAATTTAACATTCATTTAACATCATTTTAACATCTCAAAACCCTGCTTAAACAGATCACACGAAATTTTCACCAAAATCGCCAAATCTTGCATTTTAGCCAAAAAATCAAGATCTCAATTGAAAAGCCTTTAATAAAACATAAATCAAGGATTGAGAACTTAGGAATTTCAGTAAAGAACTGATAGTTTAGAGGAGAAGGACGTTCTTACCTCCAAACTTGAATTTCTCCATTTTAGAGCCAAAAAGCTTGATGAACCACTTGTAAATTGAGAGGTTTTGATGATGAGATGATTAGGAATCAATTGAGAATTGAAATGAGAGATTTAGATGTCAAAATCAGAGAAAGAAATCTGGAGAATTTTGTTTGGGTAGAGAGAAAATGAGAGAAAAGAGAATTTGAGAAAAAATGGAAAATTAGTTGGAAAGTGGTTAAAATGATTTTCCCTCCTTTTCTAAATCTTTAAAATCAGATTTTAGACTTAAAATATCTTAGAAAAATCTGGAGAAATCCTTTTTGGAATAATAGCTCCTTAAAGATTCAAAGTTTCAATCCTTTATAAAACTGTCCCGCAACTTTCAAAAATTACATTTTGGTCACTAGCCAAAATGTCAACCTTCCGAACCTCATTTTCCAAAATTGATTTCACAGTTCACTTTTATATATTAAAAGATGATTTTAGAACATTTTTCGATATTTTTACTGCAACCCGAACTAGGCTTTCCTAAATCCACTCTTATATATTCGATCAGCACTTTGACCGAACCGGTCAACACCCAAAACTTCCGAGCCCAAAACAGGGGCATTACATGTTGAGATCCATTTTGGATGTTAATTGATGTTTAAGAATGATTAGATTTGATGGATCATGGCTGGGTAATGTTGTGGAGTTGTTTGGATGCATTTTCGGTTGTGTTTGGTAGCCTAAAATGGAGTGTGGATGAGAGCAGCGAGTTTAGGT
This sequence comes from Hibiscus tridactylites, assembly GCA_958450335.1. Classification (NCBI taxonomy): domain Eukaryota; kingdom Viridiplantae; phylum Streptophyta; class Magnoliopsida; order Malvales; family Malvaceae; genus Hibiscus; species Hibiscus tridactylites. Next base: position 55,146,641 of record OY288267.1, on the reverse strand, counting down.
GCTTTCATTGAAGCTATTAATGCATGATGATGCATTAATCCTCTGCTTTGATGTGTTAAAAACAGGGGAGTCATCTTTGGATCCAAGTGGTGGTGATCCGGAAGCTTGATTGGTGTTTCGGCAAGAGGCGAAATGGAATCGGTGAGTGGATTTTGGTTTCCAACTTTGAAACCATTGAATTGAAGGTTTGGGAGCTTAGTTTAAGTCTAAGCAACTTAGCTAAGCTCAAGAGTAAGTTTTCAGAAAACTCTCTTGATGATGAGCCATGGATTGGTTGTATGCAATGTGGTTGTTTGCATGTTTTAAATCCTGTTTTGAAAGCATATTTAGCATGTTTATTTGCTGAGATTATAAGCCATGTGTTGAAGGATGCTCAAGGTAAGAGATCCTTGTTTTTGAACATTGTTTAAATGTGGTTTGATGCTTAAAGATGCATGATGTTTATGGCTTGGTTAAATGCTTTAAAACAGTGGATTAATGTTGTTAATGATGCATATTGGCAAGTGATGTTTAAGGTCACAAAGGTGTTTAAAAGTCCTTGTGTGAGCCTTGTTTATTTAAGAACAACATGGTGGTTAAAAGTCCATGGTTGGTTCTTTGTTAAGATCACCAAGGTGGTTAAAATTCCTTGGGTGAGTCTTGTGTATTTAAGGACAATATGGTGTTTAAAAGTCCATGATTGGTCCTTGGTTAAGGTTACAAAGGTGGTTAAAATTCCTTGTGTAAGCCTTGTTATTTAAGAACATCAAGGTGTTTAAAAGTCCTGGGATGGTTCTTGTTAAGGACACAAAGGTGTTTAAAAGTCCTTGTGTGGTCCTTGCCATGGTGTTTAAAAGTCCATGGGGTTAAGGACACAATGGTGTTTAAAAGTCCATGTGTGGTCCTTGGAAATTATAAGATCACAATGGTGGTTAAAAGTCCATATGTGAGTCTTATGTTGAATGTATCACTTGTTGCCAATATGAAATGATATGAACTTGAAGCATGAATTGCTTGTTAAATGCTTATGAGCATGTGCAAATGATGATTTGTATTAAGGTTATAAATGTGTTTTGAAAATGCATTATTGTGTGGTTTTAATGAGCATTCCTCACTAAGCTTTTGCTTACGCTCTCTCTTTTCTTAAACCAATAATGCAGAGCATTAAAGTGCATTGAGGGCAGCAAGGGGGACAAGTATCCAAGTGGTGAACAAAGCTCATGTATGGTGAAGGTTTCTTAAACACTATTAGCTTTTGGTAATTTGGCAATGGGGGACCTATGTAGTTGTTTTGGGAGATGTTTTGGACTCCCTAAGTTGGATTTAAGTTGCTAATGATGTTGGAACATGTAATTGGCCTTTGTGATATGGTTTTGGAATATTGATGCTTGAATGGTTTGCTAAGTAGGAAGCATGCCTATAGATTTGGGGATTTTCATAATTGATGCCATGTTGATGGTTGGTTGATGCAATTATGTTCCTTGTATGTTGTATGACTTGCTGGTAAAGTTTGGTGGCATTTGGAGCATGTTTGATAAGTCAATTGCATGATAAACCAGCAAATTTTCTGCAATCTGGGCAACCTGTTTCGGAACAGGTACTACCGTATCGGAACGGGGGCCTGAAATGGCCCGGGCGTTCCGAAACGGGAGGCACTGTTCCGGAACGGTTTGGCCACTGCCAGGCCATGTTTCGGTACCAGTTTCGGAACGGTCCCGCGTTTCGGAACGGGTCGTCCCTGTTCCGAAACACTCGACCGTTGGCACTGAAATTGATGGTTATATGTCTTGCAATGTTTGCATTTTGGTCCTGAAACTTGTTTATGCAATTGTGTGAGTTTGGGATGTCCATTTGAGCTGAAATTTGGCAGAGAAGCATAAAACCTGACTAATTTCATATTGGTAACTTTAATTTGGGATAAGACCTTATAATTTTCAGAATTTACAATTTGGTCCCTAAAGTTGTAATTTGTGAAATTGAGTCCCTGAATGTTCTCTGATTGATATGATGTTTGAATATGATTATCTTGTGAACATATCTAGGGTTAACGTGCATCTAGACAAGAGTAAAATAAAAAAAGGGTCGTTAATCAAGGTTGACTTTCGGGTTGACTTTGGTTTTCCCCGTGTGATCTTCTTAATTCGGGTCAACCGTCTAGGCCGGGTTAAGGGGGTTACATTTGGTGGTATCAGAGCTGAGTTCTCGAGTAATTGGGAATGGTTTATGTGAATGATTTAAGCATGTATGCTTTGTATGCTTGTTGAGTGAAAGCATGTTGAGTGAATTGTAAATGTGATACAATTGTGTTGTATGCTATGATGAAGCATGTTGTGGGTACCCATTGCCAAATCAAAGCTAATGAAATGATGTTGTTTTTAAGTGAAAATGAGCTTGAGTACTTGGATTGCTTACCTTGCTGGGCCTGACTTTGTTTATTTGCATTGTGATTGCATTGTTAGAGTATGGCTCCTCGTAGAGAGTTAAGGAGTAATGTGCGAGCCGCGGCTCAAAATGAGAATGAGAATGAAGAGAATGTTGAAAGTGCGGTTTTACCTCCTCCACCTGGTGGTGGTGGTGCGGGGGGTGAAGGAGTTGGAGCTGCAGCTGATGCTGGTGTCGCTGGACCTGAGGCTGGTCAGGGGCAAGCTGTTCCTGACATGACAGTGTTGATACAAGCTATTGCTGGAGCTTTTCAAGCCGCAGTAGCTGGAGCTCGAGGAGCTGGGCATCAGGGAGATGCTGGAGTTAGACTACCCTTGGAACGTCTGCGCAGTCTGGGAGGCACTGAGTTCAGGGGTTTGTCAGCTGAAGGTTCGGAATCTTGGTTAGAGAGTACCAAGAGAATCTTGGGTCAGATGAGTTGCACTGATGTGCAAAAGTTGGGCTGTGTAGTATCCTTGCTACAGGATGATGCATATACGTGGTGGACAACCACAATCTTTGGGATGGCAGAAGCTGACGTAACTTGGACATTCTTTCAGAATGCGTTCAAGAGAAGGTATCTAGGTGTGAGGTACCTAGATGAAAAGAAGAGGGAGTTCATGTCTCTTACCCAAGGGAGCATGTCTGTAGCTGAGTATGAAGTGCAGTTTGTTCGACTCAGTCAATACGCACCTGAGCTTGTTCCGGATGAGCGGGAGAGGTGTGAAAGGTTCCGTTATGGTTTAGTGACGGAGGTTAAGATGTATGTGCTGGCTACTGAGTATAGTGATTTTGATGTGCTGGTGGGCCGAGCAAAGGACATTGAGATGAACTTGGGTTTATCTGGTAAAAGTGCTGGGTCAAGTGCTGGAAAGTGAGCAGCTGAATATAGTTCCGGTGGTGGACGGAACAAGAGGGGACGTGATCAGAAGTATCAATCCTCAGCTAAGCGAGGTGGTGGTGCGCCTGCTCGGGGAGGCAATGCTAGAGTTGATCCGAGTGCGTGTTGGACATGTGGTTCACGTGGTCATATGAAGCGTGATTGTCCTCGAGCTGTGAGGGAGGTGCAAGCTCCTGTTGCGGCAGCTGGTAATGGGTGCTGGAATTGTGGATCTACGGATCATATGAGGCGAGAGTGTCCTATGTTGGCTGGTGGCCAAGTGCGAGCTCCTGTTGTTGCTGCACCACAGAGAGGTCGTGGGCGCGGCCGTGGTAACTTTTAGAGGAGAGAGGAAGGTGGTCGGGGTGTAGCTCATGTTGTGGCTATTCAGCCTGAGGGTGGCGGTCAAGCCAGGGTGTATGCTCAGCGGGAGGGAAGGAATGACGCGGATGTGATCGCATGTACCTTTACTTTGCAATCCTTGTCATTACTTTCCTTGATTGATTCTGGATCTACGCACTCATACATATTGCGTGAGCATGCTGAATTGCTTGGTTTGCCTGTTGAGTCTTTGGATGTTGGTGTGCGTGTCACTAGTTCTTTTGGTGAGACTGTTGTGACTCGAAAGCTGTATAGAAGATGTCCTTTGGTTGTTCAAGATCACGTTTTTCTTGTTGATCTTATGGAGTTACCTTTCTATGGTTTTGATGTAATCCTTGGTATGGATTGGCTTGCTGAGCATCGTGCTGTTGTGGATTGTGAAAATAAACGAGTTTCGTTGAAGCTTGCGGATGATTATGAGGTGGTTGTGGTTGGTGAGAATGTGAAGTTTCTTGCCAATGTGGTATCTACATTGGAGGCGAGCAGGATGCTGAGGCAAGGTTGTGAAGCTTATCTAGCTTTTGTGATGAATCCTAGCTCTAAGGAGTTGCGTGTGCAAGATATCAGGATTGTGAAGGAGTTTCCTGGTGTGTTTCCTGAGGAGTTGCCTGGTTTACCTCCTAATCGCGAGGTGGAGTTTGGAATTGAGCTGTATGAAAATACAACTCCTGTGTCCATTACCCCTTATAGAATGACACCTAAAGAGTTGAAGGAGCTGAAGACGCAATTGCAAGAATTGCTTGATCGTGGGTTCATTCGGCCAAGTGTGTCACCTTGGGGTGCACCAGTCTTGTTTGTGAAGAAGAAGGATGGCACTATGAGAATGTGCATTGATTACCGTCAGCTGAACAAGTTGACTATCAAGAATCGGTATCCTTTGCCGAGAATTGATGATCTCTTTGATCAATTTCGGGGAGCAGCTGTGTTCTCTAAGATTGACTTGAGGTCATGGTATTACCAGTTGAAGGTGAAGGATGTGGATGTGCCTAAGACAGCTTTCAGGACAAGGTATGGGCATTATGAGTTTCTTGTGATGCCGTTTGGTTTGACAAATGCTCCTGCAGCTTTCATGGACATGATGAATCGTGTGTTTCATGAATACCTGGACAAGTTCGTTGTGGTGTTCATTGATGATATCCTCGTGTACTCGCGTACTGAGGAGGAGCATGAAGAGCATTTGAGGATTGTGCTGCAAGCTTTGCTGGATAATCAGCTTTATGCTAAGCTGAGCAAGTGTGAGTTCTGGTTAAGTGAAGTGGTGTTTCTTGGGCATGTGGTTTCTGCTGAGGGGATTCGTGTAGATCCTCAGAAGATTGAGGCGGTGATGAATTGGAAGGTTCCTAAGTCTGTTCATGAGGTTCGTAGTTTCCTTGGTTTGGCGGGATACTACCGAAGGTTTGTGGATGGGTTTTTATAAGATAGCTGCACCATTGACGAAGTTGTTGCAGAAAGATGTTAAATACGAATGGACGGAAGCGAGACAGCAGGCTTTTGAGAAGCTTAAGGCGGCTTTGACGCAAGCTCCTATCTTGGTTCAACCTGAATCAGGGAAAGAGTTTGTGGTCTACAATGATGCGTCCTATGTTGGTTTGGGATGTGTGTTGATGCAAGAGGGTAAGGTGGTGGCTTATGCATCGCGGCAGTTAAAGGTGCATGAGCGCAATTATCCTACGCATGACATTGAGTTGGCTGCGGTGGTTTTTGCGTTGAAGATCTAGAGACATTACTTGTATGGTGAGAAGTGTACTGTGTACACGGATCACAAGAGTTTGAAGTATCTGATGTCTCAGAAGGAGTTGAATCTTAGGCAGCGACGTTGGGTGGAGTTGCTCAAGGATTATGATTTGACGATTGAGTATCACCCTGGAAAAGCTAATGTTGTAGCAGATGCCTTGAGTAGGAAGGTAGCTGTTGAGCTGAGGGCTATGTTTGCCAGTTTGAGTATTTCGCGTGATGGTGGTCTTGTGGCTGAGTTGCAAGTGAAACCATCTTTGGTTCAGTTGATTAAGGAAAAGCAGTTGCTGGATGATTCCTTGGTACCGCATGTTCAGGATATCGCGGAGGGTAGGCCTTCGGATTTCAACTTTAATGATGATGGAGTGTTGTGTTTTGGGAGTCGGATAGTAGTGCCCAACGATGTTGAGTTGAGGCTTGCTATTTTGACTGAAGGTCATAGTAGTCCTTTTGCTATGCACCCTGGTAGTACTAAGATGTATCGTGATCTTCGTGATGAGTACTATTGGGTGGGTTTAAAGAAGGATGTTGCGGAGTTTGTGAGCAAGTGTATGGTGTGTCAGCGAGTTAAGGCTGAGCATCAGGTTCCTTCAGGATTGTTGCAACCGTTGAGAATCCCTGAATGGAAGTGGGAAAGGATTACCATGGATTTTGTATCTGGTTTACCCTTGTCACCGTCGAAGAAGAATTCAGTGTGGGTGATTGTGGATCGCCTGACGAAGTGTGCGCATTTCTTACCTGTGCATACTACGTTTTCTTTGGATAAGCTTGCGGAGCTGTACATTGCTGAGATTGTGCGGCTGCATGGTGTGCCTAAGTCGATTGTGTCGGATAGGGATCCGAGGTTTACATCGCGGTTCTGGCAGTGCTTGCATCAAGCTTTGGGTACAAGGTTGAATTTCAGTACATCTTATCATCCTCAGTCGGATGGTCAGTCCGAGCGTGTTATCCAGATTTTGGAGGATATGTTGAGGTGCTGCGTGATTGAGTTCCAAGGCTCTTGGGAGAAACATTTACCTTTGGTGGAGTTTGCTTATAACAATAGTTATCAAGCAAGTATTCAAATGGCACCTTATGAGGCTTTGTACGGGAGGAAGTGTAGGACTCCTCTTTGTTGGGCTGAAACGGGTCAGAAGTTGGTTTCGATGCCGGCTTTTTTGAAAGGAACCACCGAGAAGGTGAAGCTCATTTGTGAGCGTTTGAAGGCAGCTTCTGATCGGCAAAAGTCTTACGCGGATTTGAAGCGTAAGGAGATAGAGTATGCGGTGGGCGACCGTGTGTTTCTGAAGGTTTCGCCTTGGAAAAAGGTGATGAGGTTTGGCCGGAAGGGTAAGTTGAGCCCTAGGTACATTGGACCATACGAGGTGATTGAGCGTGTGGGTCCTGTTGCGTACAAGTTGAGGCTACCTCAAGAGTTGGAGAAGATTCATGATGTGTTTCATGTTTCTATGCTCCGGAAGTATAGATCAGATCCTTCGCATGTGATGCCTGTGGAGGAAGTGGAATTGAATACGGATTTGACCTATGATGAGAAACCGGTGAAGATTCTGGATTCGGACAGCAAGCTTCTTCGTGGCAAGACCATTGAGTTGGTGAAGGTGTTGTGGAAGCACCGTGGTGTTGAGGAAGCCACGTGGGAACGGAAGGATGACATGCTGAAGCAGTTTCCGTATCTCTTTCCTTCAGGTAAATTTCGAGGACGAAATTTCTTAAGGGGGGGAGAGTTGTAACGCCCCGGTTTTGGGCTTAGAAGTTTTGGGTTTTGACCGGTTCGGTCAAAGTGCGGTTCGAATATAAAAGAGTGAAATTAGGAAAGCTTAGTTCGAGTTGCATTAAAAATATGGAAAAATGTTCTAAAATCCTCTTTTATTATATATAAGAGTTTGGTGAAACCAATTTTGTAAAATGAGGTTTGGAAGGGTGACATTTTGGCTAGTGACCAAAATGTAATTTTCGAAAACTGTGAGACTGTTTTAAAAAGGATTGAAACTTTGAATCTTTAAGGAGCTATTTACCCAATGGGAGTTTCTCCAGATTTTTCTAAGATATTATATGATTAATTAAAGGTTTTTAAATAAAATAAAAGTGGAGGGAAGATATTTGCCATAACTAACTTTTCTCTCAAATCTTCCATTTTCATTTTCTCTCATTTTCTCTCAAACCAAACACCTTTTCTCCAGAGCTTTTCTCTCTGATTTTGTCACCTAAATAACTCATTTCAATTCCCTTTTGATCTTCAATCATCTCTTCAACAAAACCTCACCATTTGCTAATTGGATTTTCAAGATTTTGGTTCCAAAAAGGGAGAAAACTCAAGTTTGGAGGTAAGAATGTCCTTCTCCTCTAAACTCTCAGTTCTTTACTGAAATTCCTAAGTTCTCAATCCTTAAATTGTGTTTTATAAAAGGTTTTAAGGTTGTGTTCTTGATCTTGACTTTTAAATGCAAGATTTGCTTGATTTTGATGAAAATTCGTATGATCTGCTTTAGCAGTGATTTGAGGTGTATTTTTGATGATAAATAAATGTTAAATAGATAAGGAATTGAGGTTTAATTAATGCAATCTCGGATAGGTTGAATTTCCTAAGTTTAGCTTGTGTTTTTGATGGTTTTTGGTGTGATCTTGTGGATCTGTTTTGGCTGGAGGTATAAGGATGTGTTGAGATCCATTTTGGATGTTAATTGATGTTTAAGAATGATTAGATTTGATGGATCATGGCTGGGTAATGTTGTGGAGTTGTTTGGATGCATTTTCGGTTGTGTTTGGTAGCCTAAAATGGAGTGTGGATGAGAGCAGCGAGTTTAGGTGCTTTCATTGAAGCTATTAATGCATGATGATGCATTAATCCTCTGCTTTGATGTGTTAAAAACAGGGGAGTCATCTTTGGATCCAAGTGGTGGTGATCCGGAAGCTTGATTGGTGTTTCGGCAAGAGGCGAAACGGAATCGGTGAGTGGATTTTGGTTTCCAGCTTTGAAACCATTGAATTGAAGGTTTGGGAGCTTAGTTTAAGTCTAAGCAACTTAGCTAAGCTCAAGAGTAAGTTTTCAGAAAACTCTCTTGATGATGAGCCATGGATTGGTTCTATGCAATGTGGTTGTTTGCATGTTTTAAATCCTGTTTTGAAAGCATATTTTGCATGTTTATTTGTTGAGATTATAAGCCATGTGTTGAAGGATGCTCAAGGTAAGAGATCCTTGTTTTTGAACATTGTTTAAATGTGGTTTGATGCTTAAAGATGCATGATGTTTATGGCTTGGTTAAATGCTTTAAAACAGTGGATTAATGTTGTTAATGATGCATATTGGCAAGTGATGTTTAAGGTCACAAAGGTGTTTAAAAGTCCTTGTGTGAGCCTTGTTTATTTAAGAACAACATGGTGGTTAAAAGTCCATGGTTGGTTCTTGGTTAAGATCACCAAGGTGGTTAAAATTCCTTGGGTGAGTCTTGTGTATTTAAGGACAATATGGTGTTTAAAAGTCCATGATTGGTCCTTGGTTAAGGTTACAAAGGTTGTTAAAATTCCTTGTGTAAGCCTTGTTATTTAAGAACATCAAGGTGTTTAAAAGTCCTTGGATGGTTCTTGTTAAGGACACAAAGGTGTTTAAAAGTCCTTGTGTGGTCCTTGCCATGGTGTTTAAAAGTCCATGGGGTTAAGGACACAATGGTGTTTAAAAGTCCATGTGTAGTCCTTGGAAATTATAAGATCACAATGGTGGTTAAAAGTCCATATGTGAGTCTTATGTTGAATGTATCACTTGTTGCCAATATGACATGATATGAACTTGAAGCATGGATTGCTTGTTTTAAATGCTTATGAGCATGTGCAAATGATGATTTGTATTAAGGTTATAAATGTGTTTTGAAAATGCATTATTGTGTGGTTTTAATGAGCATTCCTCACTAAGCTTTTGCTTACGCTCTCTCTTTTCTTAAACCAATAATGCAGAGCAATAAAGTGCATTGAGGGCAGCAAGGGGGACAAGTATCCAAGTGGTGAACAAAGCTCATGTATGGTGAAGGTTTCTTAAACACTATTAGCTTTTGGTAATTTGGCAATGGGGGACCTATGTAGTTGTTTTGGGAGATGTTTTGGACTCCCTAAGTTGGATTTAAGTTGCTAATGATGTTGGAACATGTAATTGGCCTTTGTGATATGGTTTTGGAATATTGATGCTTGAATGGTTTGCTAAGTAGGAAGCATGCCTATAGATTTGGGGATTTTCATAATTGATGTCATGTTGATGGTTGGTTGATGCAATTATGTTCCTTGTATGTTGTATGACTTGTTGGTAAAGTTTGGTGGCATTTGGAGCATGTTTGATAAGTCAATTGCATGATAAACCAGCAAATTTTCTGCAATCTGGGCAACCTGTTTCGGAACAGGTGCTACCGTATCGGAACAGGGGCCTGAAATGGCCTGGGCGTTCCGAAACGGGAGGCACTGTTCCGGAACGGTTTGGCCACTGCCAGGCCATGTTTCGGTACCAGTTTCGGAACGGTCCCGCGTTTCGGAACGGGTCTTCCCTGTTCCGAAACACTCGACCGTTGGCACTGAAATTGATGGTTATATGTCTTGCAACGTTTGCATTTTGGTCCTGAAACTTGTTTATGCAATTGTGTGAGTTTGGGATGTCCATTTGAGCTGAAATTTGGCAGAGAAGCATGAAACCTGACTAATTTCATATTGGTAACTTTAATTTGGGATAAGACCTTAGAATTTACAATTGGGTGGATTTTGATGTGAATCGATAGCTGGTGTTAATATGATGTTGGGTTGATGTTTTTAGATAATTATCTATGTGTTTTGATGTTATCTAATGCTGGGTTTTGCTGGAGATTGTTCGAATTGAGTTTTTGATGTTTACAGCTTGTATCAGATATGTTCGATAGGTGTTTTGATTGAGTATTTGAATCTCTGCTTTCCAGCAAGTTAGAGTGTTGAAAATATCTCTAAATCCTCTGTTTTGGGTTGGTTAGAGGCAAGGATTGAAGATCCGGAATTGTTGAACTCAATCGTGGGTGAACCGAAAAGCTAAAAAGGGGTTTCAGCTTGGTTTTGGTAATCGCTGGTGAGTGGAAATGATTTTGATTGTTTTATCAAGGTTGAAGAAGTTTTTTAAGGGTTTGGGTTGAGCCATTAGGCCAATCCAAGCTCAAGCGTAAGTTTTGGTGTTGTTTCGGCTTTTCGTCTTCTTATATTTGCTCATGTATTGGATCATGTTCATGTTATTCTAAATGTTGTTTCCTCTGCTGATGTTATGCAGTAAATGCATGTTGTTGTTGTCCCATGATAATGCCATGTGTTTTACTAAGATATTGGTTGAGTTCATGCTAAGCTTGAACTTGTGATTATGGCTTTTAGGATGTGCGCGGGGAGGTGTTATCCCCGGTGAAAATCAATGGTTTGTGATGTTGCGATGAGTATATTTGACACATGGGTTATATCAGATAGATTGATCGATAAATAGGATGTGAAGTGCACTATAATTATAAAATTCGCGCGTGAGAAATTCTTCGGTTTCACAATAGGGGTTGTGCTATTGTGATGCGAGTGGTAGGGGTTGTGCTATTGTGATGCGAGTGGTAGGGGTTGTGCTATCACCAACAGGCAATGCGGGTAGCGGCTTCCCAGCCAAAGTGTGTTTGTGGTGAGGGTTGTTTCACCATGTGACTTGATGGGGGTTGTGCCATCAAGGTGTCCGCTTATCCGAGCAACGTGTCAATGATGCCGGTATACTAAATTGCTATGGTTTCATATGAGCCTGGTAAACTCATATGGTTATGTATTTGTGCATGAAGCATGTGAAATATTTATGGAGCCGGTAGACTTGGTTTACATATACGGTTCATATATGGTTTATGCATGGTTGATGCATGTTCATTGCTTATGACATGTGTGGTTGCATTGCTTAAACTTGCTTCAAGTTAGCAAGTGGAGAAAGGAAATGGTTTTGGAAATGATTTATGAAAGAGATTTCAAGAAACGATTTTGATTTCCTAAATGATGATTGTTTTCAAAACTGCATTGTTGTAGTTGGTTTTGAGCTCCGCTCACTAAGCTTTATAGTTTATGCTCTCTTTTCTAACAATGTAGATCCGTAGAACCTTTGAAAGGCAACGGTGCAAGGGGGGTTATCCAAGTGTCCGCTCTTAGCTCAAGTATGACCTTGCTTAGATAATAGTGTGTGTGGCAATGAGGGTGAACCTTGTTTATGTTTTGAGAGTGTTTGTAAACTCTTTGTGTTGAGATCATGTTGATGATTACCTTGTTGACTTGTTCTTACCTTATGTCTTGTGGTTATGGTTTTGGACCTTGTTCTTATTATGTTGGATCTTAAAGCTTCCTTTTAATCGAATGTAAAGCATGTTTATGTTTCTTTTGATCTTAAACATGTGTGTTGGCTGATTTTAGTGTATGTATGCCTTCCTTGTTGTTGCTCTTATGTATGTGGTGATTGGAACCAAGTTAAATACCCTTAGATATGCTTAAATTGCAGTTTTGCTGTTTCTGCAATAGGGTGTTTCGAAACGAGCTCGAACGTTTCGGAATAGCACTTGTTTTTGCCTTGGCATTCCGAAACGCGTATCGAAACGGGCTAAGCATGGCCGGAACGGTCTCAATCCGTTTCGGAACGTTTTGCCACTGTAAAGCACCGTTCCGATACGGGTCTTTAGTGTTCCGAAACGGGGGTCGTTGAAGTTAGTTAAAGGCATCTTTAAAGTTATTTTTCTTGCATTTTGGTCCTAGTTTATGCTGTTTTCAATTGTGGATGATTCTGTGCATGTGTTATGTTGCATTTCATCATGGAAGTATGAAATGGGTTTAATTCCACAAAGACCACCTTAATTACTTCATAGGTCCTTATATTATGCTAGTTTTGCATTTTGGTCCTTGGTTGCTCTTTTGTTCGAATCGATGCTCGTTTTTGTTGTTCTTTCTTCCGCTGTGTGTTCGATAACTTAAGATTAAATTTGAGCATAGAGAAAAGATAATAATCAACGCGTTTAGGGTTGCTAATCGAAGGGAAATCTTCAGATCTTTCTTCGATTAGTCCTGTGTAGTCCACTTGATACAGTCTCGTGGCTAGGCCGGGTTGAGGGGGTTACATCTGTTGGTATCAGGGCGTAGGTTTTCTTTGGAAAGGCTTGCGTTGGTTGTCGAGCAACCGGAAAGGTAAGTGAGGTAAGTATGATGTGATGGTGTATGCTTGTTTGTTGAGGTTGCTTGCTGTGTAAGGTACCTATTGTCACATACTATTATCAGGAAAACATATATGTATGATACTTGAGCACCTTGGACCCTTGATGTTGCTGACCCGAATCATTTCCTTTTGTTTTATCTGTTGTTGTTGTTGTGGTTGTTTTGTTGCATCTCTTGTAAGGATGTGCCCGAGGCGAAAGCCTTGAGTGGGTGATTTGGGGATGAGGTATCAAGATGAGAAGAAACGTGAGTTCATGGCTTTTTCTCAGGGGAGCATGACCGTTTCGGAGTACGAGGTTCAGTGTTATAGACTGAGTCAGTATGCTTCTGAGCTAGTTCCTACTGAGAAGGAACATTGTGAGAGGTTTCAGTATGGTTTGACCGAGGGAGTGAAGACCTTTTATGTTGGCTACTGGTTATACAGATTTTGATGTGCTAGTAGCTCGAGCCAAAGATATAGAGCATAGTCTTTGTTTGTCTACTAGGGGAGGCAGGTCTAGTTTAGGGAAACGACCTACAGAGTCGAATCGCGATCGTGCCAAGGGGCACAAGGACAAGAGGCATCATTTTGATCATAGACGTGGGGGTGGTAACCTCGGACGTGGCCGTCAAGGCCAAGGTTTTGCTCATCATGCACCCGAGTGCACCAAGTGTGGTAGGTCTCATCCAGGAGAGTGTTGGGGAACCTATGGTACATGCTGGCAGTGTGGATCGAAGGATCATCTCAAGCGAGATTGTCCTCAGCTAGCTAGAGGTGGTCACGCACCGACACGAGCTGTCGAGTACCAGCGAGGCCGTGGGCGTGGCCGAGGGAACTTTCAGCCACGGAACGATGGTAAGAGGAATGTGGCACATGTAGTTGCAGTACAACCTGAGGGAGGCGGACCAGCGAGGGTGTATGCACACAGAGAGGGAAGAAACGACACCGATGTTATCGTAGGTAATTTCGTGTTACAGACTTTGTCATTACTTTCGTTGATTGATTCTGGCTCTACGCATTCTTATATTCTGAGCGAGCATGCTAAGAAGTTAGATGTACCGTGTGAAATTCTTGATGTGGGTATGAGTGTGACTAGTTCGTTTGGCGAGACAGTTGTGGTTAGAAAGATGTATCGCAGATGTCCGTTAATGGTTCAGGGTCACGTATTCCCAGTTGACATGATGGAATTTTCGTTCTACGGGTTTGATGTGATTTTAGGGATTGATTGGTTAGTAGAACACAAGGCAAAGGTAGATTTCGAGACTAAGCGAGTGAGTTTGAGACCTTCAGATGATTATAAAGCAGTAGTGGTTGAATGTTAAATTCTTATCCAACGTAGTTTCTGCTTTATAGGCTCAAAGGATGTTAGATCAGGGATGTCAAGCATACCTAGCTTATGTGATGAATCTGGATATGAATAAGGTCCGACCAAAATACATTAGAGTAGTTTTTGACTTTCCTGAGGTGTTTCCAGAAGAGTTGCATGGTTTGCCACCGGATAGAGAAGTCGAGTTTGCTATTGAGTTGTATTCTGATTCAACTCCTATATTGATTGCTTCGTATTGGATGCCTCCGAAAGAGTTGAAAGAACTGAAGACTCAACTTCAAGAATTATTAGATTGTGGTTTTATCCGTCTGAGTATATCACTTTGGGGTGCACCAGTGTTGTTTGTCAAGAAGAAAGACGGAAGTATGCGTACATGTATTGATTACCGTCAGTTGAATAAGTTAACTGTGAAGAATAAATATCCATTGCCGAGAATAGATGATTTGTTTGATCAGTTGCAGGATGCATCGGTGTTTTCGAAGATAGACTTGAGATTAGGGTACTATCAGTTGAAAGTGAAGGAGCAAGAAATACCGAAGATAGCCTTCCGTACACGTTATGGCCATTATGAGTTTCTGGTAATGCCGTTTGGGTTAACTAATGCACCAACCGCGTTTATGGACATGATGAACCGCATGTTTCATGAGTTCCTAGATCAGTTTGTTGTAGTGTTTATTGATGATATATTGATTTATTCGCGCACTAAGGAATACCATGATAGACATTTGCGACTTGTGTTGAAGACTTTGCTAGATAATCAGTTGTATGCGAAGTTGAGCAAATGCGAGTTTTGGATTAGAAAGGTATTCTTTCTAGGGCATGTTGTATCAGTGGATGGCATTAGAGTTGATCCTAAGAAAGTGGAAGCTGTTGTGAATTGGAAGGAACCAAAGTCTGTGACTGAGATTCGTAGTTTCCTAGGCTTAGCAGGCTACTATCGTCGGTTTGTAGAAGGGTTTTCTAAGATAGCTGTTCCGTTGATGAAATTGTTGCAAAAGGATGTTAGATATATTTTTTTGAGGAGTGGACGAAAGCAGGACAGATGACTTTTGAACGTTTGAAAGATGCTTTGACTAGAGCACATGTGTTAGTGCAACATGTAACTAGGAAGGATTCTGTGATTTACAGTGATGCTCTTCATATATAGGCCTAGGTTGCGTATTGATGCAAGATGGGAGAGTTGTTGCATATGCATCGAGATAGTTGGAAACCAGACCGAACCGAGCGAGCTACATTTGGTTTGCCGAAACAAACCCATAAGTAGTTAACTCAAATTACGCCCCCTTTTTATTTTTATCTTACCTAGATGCAACATTATAACCTAAGGTGAGCATGCCGGCAGCGGGTGCAATATCAATTGAATCGGGCGTAAAAAAGACATCCAATTGCGTATAGTTATAGATTAGGGACCAAAATGCAAATCAGGAAAATTACAAGAACTTAATTAGGTTTGAAGTTACCAATACTCAGTTAGTCAGGTATAATGCTTACATACCAAATTTCAGCTCAAAATGATCATCCAAACTCACTCAATTACATTAATAAGAACAAAGGACTAAAATGAAAGAACCATAAACTCTCAAATATCACATTGACTGAAATATCTGCTGCTCGTATCAATACACAAGCAAGTGTATCGGTACACTAACACATTTCCAAAATTCTAGATTCTAATAGCTCAAAACCGTACTGATACACCATCCCTCGTATCGATACGCCCAGCCAAAACACACTTACCCGTATCAATACACCTTCTCGTGTATCGATACGCCCAGACCTATAATGTTCAATTTTGCTGGTTTTACACATATTCACATATTCAAACATGCTTTAAAAAACCTTATACATGTACACCATTAAACTAAAGATCAAACCATACTAGAATATCAAAGTTACGTGATCAAATCATAGCAACATGCTTCTATCATAGATCTAGAGGCATGCTTCCTAAAAAACCATTCCATCTGAAGCACGAAATGTAAATACACATCAAAATCGAACATATAAAGCCTCATACAACTCCACAACAACAATATAAACTTGCACGATACGGGTGTTTAGCAAATAATCCTCCCAAACAACAATGAACCCCATTGCCTTTATTACTACTAGCCTAGTTCAAAAACCATACTTTCAAATTGTTCAAGTCTTGGATTTTCCTTCACTTGCTTGCTGCCTCCAGCCTTTAATTCTCTGCATTGATAGACAAAGAGAGCGTAAGCACACTAGGCTTAGTGAGGAGTGCTCAAAAACAAAACACCATTAATGCATTTAAACCGGTTAATAAAGCACTTGAAAATCTCATTTTAAACCTTTTCCAAAACATCATGCCTTATAAAACATGCACTTAACATTTCCAAAATTAAGCATACTAAACCATATGCAACATGTATCATGGATCAGCAACAAAATCCCATTTGCAATCCTTCAACTTTAGCTTTCCCATGCATAACAACCCATACACAAGGCTTAAAGAGTAAACATGTATAATATACATAATCCATCAACATGATACATTATCTATTATATTGGCTTTCAAGTGATCATAAACCAAGTTCTACTTCACAAAATATTACATCGGATACACGGATTCAACAAGTGTCCTCACAACACTTCATACAATCTCAACTGGAATTAAGGTACGATCACAACCCAATCATCGGTTAGATGTATAATCCTCTAACGGGAGTTTTCGGTACCATATAACCCCTGTACCGTTATGGTACTCGTGGTGGAGTATTCGGTACACATAAACTCCTCAACACCCGAGGCAACTTATTATAGTGCGCTATCAATCCTATGGCTGACCACCTATATCTGATAACATTTTAAACCACATCGCTTGCCAATATAATTCATTATTAACCATGTACCTCACTGTTTTTGTAACACCCGGGTTTAGGGGTCGGGTGAAAATAATATAAAAATACTAAAGTAATATTTTTGGGCCTCGGGTATTCAGTACAAATGATTTTATATTGGACTTATTTCTAACAAGCCCAAATGGCCATGGATATCCCTTTTTGTAAATGCCTTAGTTCATTAAGGGCAAATGGGTCTTTTGGAAATTAAATTTTAAACAAGACCAAATAAGGAGACTATTGCTCATCTTCTTCCTCTTTCAACTTCAAAAAAACCCACGACATTTTACTCCCTCTTCTCAAGTTCACTATTCCATCTCACATATTGCTTATTATTGGAGCTTTTGCAAAGGTAAAGTCGTTTTTGAACTGTCCTCATCATCCTCTTCGAGCTCATACCTTTATTTTCCATAAAACTCATGACTTTTGTATTTTGGAGTTTTGAGGTTTTTGATTAAAAATGTCATTTTTAACATCTTTAACTTAGGCTTTTGATTTATTAATGTTACATGAGTTGTTTACAATCTAAAGGGTCCAATATACTTGATTTTTACAAGGTTTTGTGGTGTTTCCCGAAATGGGGTTTTGGGGAGGTTTTTGGAGGGTTTTAAGTTGAGTTTTGAGGGTGTTTTATGTGGAAATATGATGGCTGATGGTTAGACTATATGTAAGTGTTGTTTTGGAGGCTTTTGGGAGTAATTTAAGTGTTGGAATCTTTGGGTTTAGGGTGTGCTTAGGGGCTGCTCGGGAATGTGGAATTTGGGTTTGGTTTTTACTCGAAATTATGTGTTTTGTGCTTGGTTTGTGATCCGGGTTGACTACATTGAATTGTGGACTGATTGAGATTGTTTTGATCGTGTTGGGGTGATTAGAAGCAAGAATTTTGGTTGGTGAAGCTTCAGAGACGAATCCGGAGATTGTGTAGTCTTGAGCTTGGTCTTCGATCTTCTCTTGGGTAGCAACGCTGAGTAGAATTGTTAATCTTTGTTTTGTGCTCGATAGGGAACCTTTGGGGGTTTGGGTGGAACCTTGAGGGTTCACCTAAACCCGAGTGTAAGTTTCTACTCCTATGCTTTGTTATGAGTGGATGAATGGCTATGTGTTGTGATTTTCATGTGCATCTTGAGTTGTCTTATACAGTTGATAATGTGTAGTCGTGTTGAAGTTGAGCCTCGTGTGATGGTTGTCTTAACTACGGTGACGTGTAGGCCCACCGGTAGTGACTAGTAGGAAAGTACTTTGATGTGTAGTCCCATTGGAAAACTACTAGTCGAAATGGTGATGTGTAGTCCCACCGTGTGTGTATGTTGGTTGTGCATGTGCAAACCGTGTGTAGTTTGATGAGAAAGTCATTCGTGCATCCATTGTTTTATTTCCATTTATGAAAAGTGTTTTGAAAACTGCATTTTTACTGAATTGTAGAGCTTCTCTCACTAAGCTTGTTAGCTTACGCTCTCTTTGTTTCCAACATGCAGATCGTTAGAGTTCGGGAGGCAAGTGGGCAAGGGAGGAGCTTTTGGAGTTCTCAAACTAGCTCAAGTATGATTTGCGTTTTGTAATAATGCCTAAATGATGGGGTATAGACTTGTAGGAGTTGGTGTCAAACTCCTTAGGTGATTTGTGTTAGTTGAGCATGTTAAATTATGGATGTGTTATGTTTTAGTCTCATGGATTGAGGACCATGCCTATTTTTGCTGCTTAATTGTATATGCCTAAGAGTGTAGGAACTTGGCCCATGAATGCTCTATGTATGGTTGCCATATGCATGATGCCTTATGAATGCTATGTATGCCTCCTTTGATGTATGGTTCTTGTTAGTTTCATTTGACTCATATGCTAGATCTTGGTTGTGGAATGTTGTATGAATGCTTGTATGTGGCTAGGGAAGTCATAAAATGCATTTAGTGTTGAGTCTTGTGTTGTTTTGCTGCCAATTGGTGTCTTGCAGTGCAGTGCGTATCGATACGCCTAAGGGCTGTATCGATACGGTCCTACACTTTGGGACACAGAATCGGCTAGGGGTACCGATACTCGGGGGTGCATCGATACACCCAAAGCTCTCCGGAATTCTGAGATTTTCACGAGTCTTTGGCGTGTCGGTACGAGCTCTAGGCGTATCGGTACGGTTTTGTCTCGTTGACCGCGAGATGTTGACCGAGAAGGGCGTATCGATACGCTCAAGGGCTGTATCGATACGGTCTTCCTGTGTTGACTAAAGGCGGTTGACTTGGTCAAGGCGTATCGATACCCTTGATTGGTGTATCGATACTGCCTGCTCTGTAACTCTAAAATAGGTTGTTTAACATGTTGTTTGGGTTTGGTCGCTTTATTTCTTGAAGTTTTCTACTGTCGTGATCACTTAGGAAATATATGTGCCTTTAGACAAGATATAATTAAAAAAATATAGGGTTGCTAACCGAAAGGGAGCCTTAACCGGTTCCACTTCGGTTTTCCCCGTGTGGCCCACTCAAATCGGTCAGTCATCCAGACCGGGATGAGGGGGTTACAGTTTTTATATGCAACATTTCAAAACCATTTCCAATGCATTAAACGATGCATTTACAAGTGTTCCTCATACTTACATGAATCATTTACCGAATGTATCCATCATCAACATATGATCAAAATAATATAAATCGTACTTTAAACATGCTTAAACAATATGTACCATGTAATTCAAAAACAAGTGCATAAAACCAATTTCGCCAAAACACAACCGAGGGAGAAATCTTGTCATACTTACTTCTGAGTTTAAACCAACGTTTCAAGCTTAATTTAAACTCCCAAAATAACCTCTAAATGATTTCAAAGCTGAATTCTATGTTCTCACTCACCGACTACGCAAAACCTTGTTCGTCGATGTGAACTACTCCTCCAAAGCTTCCGAAACGGTACCACAAGCTTGAGGATCAATCTCTCCTGTTTTAACCACACAAAAACAGATGATTCAATGTATCTAAATGCATTCAAAGACTCAACAACATTAATCCACAACAACTCTAACCGAAAACCCCTCCACAATGACCGAAATCAATATCAAACACCTTCCAAATTTAACCCAACCAAAAACTGCTTAATCCATTAATTACCTTCAATTAACATCCAAAAAACAATCTAATAGCATCCTTGTACCTCCAGCATTCATATAACATCCACAACTCCTCAAAAACTCATAACTAACAACCTAGAAAATTAGAGATTCACCTAGTTTCGAGATTCCATTGTTAAAACCAACTTATTAATATTTTAAAACATCAAAATCATGATTAGAACCAATCAAAAACTTATCAAAACATATTCAAAACGAAAATAACTTAATCTCATTAATTAAACCTTGATTACACCAATTTTTCGTAATTAAATCATTAAAACTCATTAGAAAACATTAAACAATGATCAAATATTTGATAATTTTAGTAAAGAACTATTCATTAGAGGAGAAGAAAGAACCTTACCTCCAATGAGTGAATTTTCTCTCAATTTGATGTTTTACTCTTGAAAAACAAAGGCAAACAATGAGATTTTGGAAAATAAGATTGAAGAATCCATTAAAAATTAAAAGTTTAAGAAATCAAGAACATTACCTGAAATCTTTGATGAAAAATAGAGTTTTTGGCTGAAGGAACTTTAGGAGAAAAGTTACGTCAAAATTGGTTTTAAGAAATAACTGCTTCTCTTTTATTAAATCTCAATTAATTCACTAATTAAAACTAATTTAAATTAATACAAATTGAGAGAAAAATCAGTTTAAGACATTTGGTAAATTATCTCCTTAAAGATTTTAAGTTTTGACCCTTTTACAAAAAGTCACTAAAACAATTTTGCATTCTTTCCATTTTGGTCACTAGCCAAAATGTCCAATTTTCGAATTCCATTTTTAAAAATTGACTTTACAAAAAATATCAATATATTAAATAATGATTTTACGATATTTTCCATATTTTTATCTCACTCAAAAATATTTATTCCGATTTTATCCCAAACACGACTCGAATATTTAATCCCAGTCCACTAGACCGTCTAATCAACTTAGAAACCTCTAGGCCCAAAATTTTGGTGTTACAATTGCATAATATTTTTTTGAAACAATAAAAGCAATGGATTCAGCTGAGGATGGAAATCTTCTCACAAGAGATCTCACAACAGAATTGTCTTTAAAGAAAAAGGGATGCAAAGAGCACATAAACACGAGGCAAAGAGACCGATGAGTTAAGTAAGAAAAGGAGGACGATTATTCTTATTCCAATTCTATATTTAGATTTGTTGTCTTTCCTCGTGCATAATTACCTTGTTGATGACAACTTCACCGAAGTTTTGTAAGTCTTTTTATGGCATTAAAAATGCTCGTGGTTATTATTGTGGAGATTTCAATCATTTTGTAGAAGATTGTATGGTTTCGAAACACAAAGTTAGTGATCTTGTAATGCCCTGAATTTGGGCTTAGATGTTAGTTTGTTGGGTTAGACGGTTCGGGTGAATCGAATTAGTCGATTCGAGATAGTTTTAGGGATTAATTCGTAACAAATGTTTTCATGCAGATAAAATTGTGAAAAAATGATGGAAAATGTTTTATAAATATATTAAAGGTTTTGGTTAGCTCAATTTGATAAAATGAAATTGGATTTATGGGCATTTTGGTTCTAGTGACTAAAATATAAAGTTTGAAAACTATTTTTTGGTGACTAAATCGAAAAGGGGTCAAAACTTACAACCTTTAGGGAGATATTAAACCACTTGATTTTATTAGACTTTTTCCTTAATTTTTTCTATTTTAAAATAGTAGTAAAATAATTAAAAAGGTTGATTTAATTGGGTTTTAATTAATTGGGTTTAATAAACCAAAAAGTGTTTTCTTATGTAACAACTTTTCTTTAAACCTTTTCTCTAAAATTCTCAGCAACCAAACTATCTTCTTCTTCTCTAAAATACCGAGGAATCAATCCTTTCATCTTGCTTTTGTTTTCAACAATGGATTCCTTTGATTCTACATCAAATCTTCTACATTAACTTTGTTGATTTCTCCAAATCAAGCCAATTGAGGAAGAAGTCTACATTTATAGGTGATTTTCATTTCACTCCTCTAATCAAAGGTTCTTTATTGAAATTCCCAAGTTTTTGATCTTTTATAATTAATTTTTGAGATGCTTTGATGATTAAATCAAGATTTAATGGTTTAATGTTGATTTTATTAAAGAATTGATTGGGCTTTGTTGTGAATATGATTTGGTATGATTTTAGTGAGTTTAAATCACATTGAGAAAGTGTTTTAATGTCTTGAAATATGATCTACAAAAGAATATTTGATTGGCTAAATTTTAGATGAGTTTTTAGTGGCTTTAGGGGGTGTTTTATGTGTTTTTGAGTTACTGGAGATATAAGGATGTTTAGAAGGTGTTTGTAGATATTTCTTGATGTGGGTTGAATGTTAGAATTGTTGGTTTGAGATCTGGAGTTGATAGAGCAAGGACTGATGTTGTTTTCGGTTGTATCGACTAGTTTTTGGAAGGTTTATGTTATGTATTCATGGGTTTATTGTTTAGCAATGAGTAGAATGCATAATGATGCATTTTCCTTTGGTTTTATGTGGTCAAAACATGGGACGATCAAGGAAAGGTTGTCTAGTCGCGTATGTTGCTTATTGAAGGCTTAATTCGCATCAGCGAGGCGTATCGATGAGTGTATTAACGCGATAAAGCTCTTTAAAGGGTTGATAAGTGGATTATGGTGGTTTAGTTATAGCCTAAAAAGCTTAAATAAGCTCAAGCGTAAGTTTCGCTACTTTCGCCTTTGATATTGGCTTCGAATTGAGCTTATGGAATTCATGTTTTGGTTTTAAACATGGTTTGGGTTACTTACTGTAAATGCATAGTTTGAATGCCTATAAGCATTGAGAATTATTCATAAAGGAATGTGGTGTTGCCTTGGGCAATGTGGTTTTGTAAATGGAATGGTTTTGTGAAATGCATTGAAAAACAATAAGTAAAGGTGTTTGGAAATGATATATTGGTTATGTGACATAATGAGAAACTACCGGATATAGTTAGCTAGCCATAGGATTAAGTGCACTATAATATTAAAAATCCATCGTGCCACGGTCCTTGCGAAAAATCGGTTTAACTAGGCTACTCGGATCGTTGGGTTATCACTTGGGGTATGCGGCTTAACTAGGCACCCCAAGTTGACGGTATCTTACAGTTTAACTAGGCAAGGTATGAGATTTGGTGGAGGTAGTACCACCATGAGGAATCTGTGTATCTGATAGTGTGAGTAGAGATGAGACTATTCGGGGTCACTATAATTGCCGATATATGAGATTTATAAAATTGTTTTATGCATATGGTTGTTATGCATGATTTTTTGCGGAAACAAATGAGATATTGCTTTTGGTTTAACCAAGCATTCTTTGTACATCAAGGGAATTATGGTTTTCAAATGGTTTTAAAATGCATCAATGTTTTACTTAAGAGCATCCTCACTAAGGATGATTGCTTACGCTCTCTTTTTCCCATTGATGTAGAGAAATAAAGTTAAGGGTTGCATTGTGACGACAAGGAAGATCCAAGAGCAATACACTTGCTTGATTGTGAAAACCTAGTTTTATTTCGGTTAATAAGGCAATGTGTACCATGTTTTGGGGAGGTTTATACCCTGTATTTTGGTTGTATTGTGGAGATTATTATGCCATGGTTGTTGGATTTATATGTTGGATTTGTGATTTGAATGTTAAACTAGCATATATGTGTTTGATGCTTGATGGTTTCCGTAGTGTGCATATAAGGTGGATATGCCTATGCTTAGGATATTATGGTTCAAGCATGCCTAAATTGTTGGTTTATGTCTATTGATGTGATGCCTATGTTGAAATATGCCTTAAGTTCCTTTTTGGTCTTTGAGTTGGATGAAAACAGGAAGCATGCCTCTAGTATTGTGACCTTGTACGATTTGCCTCTAGCAATTCATATACGTATGAGCTCTTGGCTTGTATTGATGCTTGGTTTACCGGTGAATATGTTTGGGATTGATTAAGGTATGTTTGAAGAACCTATTGGTTGAAAAAACAACAAAATTAGACATTACATGTCCAGGCGTACCTGTACACGAAGCCCTATATCGATACATGTAAGTATAAATTAGGCTCAGGGATCGGTATGCGAAGGGCCATTTCGGTACGTGCCTTGGAAATTTAAAGAAGGTACCGATACATGGGTAAGTGTATCGATACTGTTTTTAGCTACTGGAATCTGGATTTTAAACGACATCTAACATATATATAACAATAACCGTGCATATCAACAAAATCCATTAATCATTATCAACATCCCAATTTATCACAAACCTAGTTTAAACAATCAACAACAACACTAAACAATCACAAACTTACCTCTCAATTATCGCAAACTTAGCTTTGATACCAAGTAACTGAAAGAATTTAACTCGAAAACACACCTATTTTTTCTTTTATCTTGTCCATATGCAAATTATTAACATATAATGAACATGCTGACAACGGTTCAAATGTCACTCAAATCGGACATCAATAGGACATTCAATTGCAATCACGAACATTAAGGGACCAAATTGCAAATCTGGAAAATTATAAGAAGTTAGCCCAATTTTAAGTTACCAATCCTCAATTAATCTAGTTCCATGCTCCCATTCCAAATTTCAGCTCTAAACAATCATCCGAACTCATTTATTTGCATGCATAATAATCAAAGACCAAAACAGAAGAATTTAAAACCTATTTTTGTCCAAAATAACAAACATAACTACCAGGCGTATAGGTACGGCTCCAAAGTGTATAGGTACGCGGGGGAGTATATACATGGGGGGCGTATCGATAAGCCAGTTACAAACCATTTATCCAGAATCCAATAGCTCAAAACCATATTGATACACCTCTACCCGTATCGATACACCTGGCAGAAATACACTTACCCGTATCGATATACCTAGGCCTGAAATGCCCCAATTTGTTGGGTTTTCATGCTTTTAAAGTTTCAAACTCATACCAACATCCCTTAAACATAATTACATACATATTAGAGACCAAACCATGCCATCCAACAGAAAATTATCATCAAGAAACAACATCATGCTTCAAAGGAAATCTAGGGGCATGGTTCCTAGAGAATAAACCAACCAACATCCAAAATAATAAGGGACAGTATGCCGAAACGGACTATCCTCGTTTCTTACGGATTTAGGAATGTTGTAGGCATGTTCCTGCAATAAAAACGACAAGGAAATAACAAAAAATATGCGACATATTTATGTTAAATATGAACTTAAAGATGAACAAAAATAAAAATAATAATAATATAGAGTAAGATGATAATTTTGGCATTTTGGAAAGAACTTCAACGATGATGTAGAAGGCTTCAAAAACGACCGATGATGGAAACGCTAAACTCGAAAGAACCTACACAATCTACTGAGCAAACCCAAATCGAATATGTTTAACATCAAAGGACTTTGACCCGCTAAATTGCAATTTAAGAATCCGCAATATTAATGACAAACAAACAAGTTTGAGTGTCGAATAGTTCTAAAAAGAACCGAAAAAGAGAAAAACTCTCAAGTGTTTCTTATTCATAAAATGTCTTATCTTTATTACATTGTTTGAACACACATATGTATATACAACTTGTGGCTATTATTTGTTTGTTTAAAAATTAAATGCAAGTAAGAAACCACCAATTTGGGGCGACAATGCACTGTAGCCGTGCATTTTGAAAATGTGTTTGACGTCTATTTGAGCACATGGTAAATGTGCATGTGCTTTGAAATTCATAGCAACAAAACTACTTATGCTTATCCATTCTGCCGCACAGTGAAGAATGAGAAAAATTGGCTGCACGTGATGGAATTTGATGCTTTGCAATTTAAATCCCATTTGCCGCAATGCATGCTGCAAGTGCATGGGTGAAAACAAAGTCTTGGCTACATGGGATATCACACTGAGGTGCAAGGCTCCCTTCGAGCACAAGCCGAAAATGCATTGAATCCTTGTTGTCACGTACAATTGGTCATTTGGCTCATGTGCATGGACTGCTGCACACACATATAACACTAGTATAAGTTACATGCATTCACTTCCAAATTCACGTACACACACATATATATAAAACATCATCATTCCATATTAAATTATTCCAAACATATGTATCATATTATATACATACTTAAATATACCTAATAAGTAATATAACCTAATCATGTCACATATTAATTATGCAACACATTAAAAGTCCTATCGTATAAGGCACAAGTATTATCAAATGATTCAGAAATATTAGCACAAGTAAGGAAAAGAGCTTCCCTGAAACGTTACGCCCGAGATCCCGTAATTGGTCCTAACGGTAAGACCTCCGGATCAACATCAAGCGCTGGTGAATATGTGCTCACATCATCCCCCCTTCTTGAAAAGGATTTGTCCTCAAATTTATAGAATCACCATAAGGGGTTAAGTTAGAAACATTAAATGTGGCACTTACATTGTATTCTCCGGGTAGATCTAACTTGTAGGCGTTGTCATTCACTTTCTCCAACACCTGAAAGGACCATCTCCTCGCGATAACAGCTTGGACCGCCTTTGGGCTGGAAATCGTTCCTTTCGGAAATGAACCCAAACCCAACCACCAACATCGAAGGTGACTTGGTTCCTTCCTTTGTTTGCTTGCTTTTCATACTACTAAGTCCTTCGTTCAAGGTTCTCCTTAACCTGTTGATGCAACTTATTCATATAATTGGCTTTGCTTTGACCATCTATGTTCGTCACCTGTTCTTGTGGCAAAGGCAACAAATCTAGAGGCGTAACAGGATTAAAACCATAAACAACCTCAAATGGTGACATTTTAGTAGCAGAATGTACGGCATGGTTATAAGCAAACTCAACATGTGGCAAACAATCTTCCCAAGTTTTAATGTTCTTTTTAATAATGGAACGAAGTAAAGTAGATACAACTCTATTGACAACCTTAGTTTGTCCATCAGTGTGGGGATTGCAAGTAGTAGAAAACATAAGTTTCGTACCTAATTTGCTCCAAAGAGTCCTCCAGAAGTGACTCAAAAACTTCACATCCATGTCAGAAACAATCGACCTAAGAATACAATGTAAACGTACAACAACCCTAAAGAATAAGTTAGCCACATTAACGGCATCATCAATCTCATGGCAAGCAATAAAATGTGCTATTTTCGAGAACCTATCAACCACAACAAATATACTATCTCTTCCTGTCCTAGTTTGAGGCAACCCCAAAACAAATCCCATTGATATATCAGTCCAAGGGGAATCAAGAATAGGTAAAGGTAAGTACATACCATGTGGTAAAACCTTCGATTTCACTTTTCTACAAGTCACACAATGTTCACAATACCTTTCAACATCTCTGCGCATCTTCGGCCAAAACAAATGTTCCTTCAAGGTATGCAACGTCTTGGTGACTCCAAAATGACCCATCAGTCCACCTTCGTGTGCCTCACGGATCAATATGTCACGCATCGAACCCTGTGGAATGCATATCATGTTTTCTTTGAAAAGATAACCATCATGCCTGTAGAATTTTCCATATGCACTTTCTCACAAGCATTATACTTTTCTCTAAAATCAAGATCATCAAGGTATAACTCACGAATGTATGAAAAACCAATCAAATGTGAATCAAGATAACTCAAAAGTGCATACCTACGTGATAATGCATCAACAATGACATTATCTTTCTCCTTTTTGTATCCAATGACATAAGGAAAAGATTCTAAGAATTCAACCCATTTAGCATGCCATTGATTTAATTTATGCTGACCTGTGATATATCGCAAAGCTTCGTGGTCAGTGTGGATCACAAACTCCTTAGGCAACAAGTAATGCTGCCATGTCTCCAATGCCCGAATCAGTGCATACATCTCTTTGTCATAAACTGGATAATTCAATGTCGCTCCACTCAGTTTCTCACTGAAATATGCAACGGGCCTCTTTTCCTGCATTAAAATTGCGCCTATACCAACTCTATAAGCATCACATTCAATTTCAAAAGTTTTATCGAAGTCGGGTAAGGCTAACACTAGTGCTCTAGTCAAACAATCCTTAATTTTCAAAAAAAAGCATCTTCTTGTTCTTTACCCCACAAGAAGCTAGATTTCTTCTTAATAATCCTAATTAAGGGGGCGGTAATAGAACTAAAGTTAGGAACAAACCGTTCATAAAAACTTGCTAAACCATAAAATGATCTAACCTGAGTAATCGATGTCGGTTGTGACCATTCCTGAATTGCTTTAATCTTCTCAGGATCGGCTTCAACACCCTGTTCACTCACAATGTAACCAAGAAATGTAAGTTTGTTAGTACAAAACACACATTTCTCCATGTTACCAAATAGCTTCTCCTTTCTCAAAGTTTGCAAAACGGCTCTCAAATGTTCTGCATGATCCTGCAAGGTCTTACGGTAAATCAAAATAACGTCAAAGTAGACAACACAGAATTTACCAATAAAGGATCGCAAAACATGATTCATTAATCGCAGGAAAGTACTAGGTGCATTAGTTAAACCAAAAGGCATCACTAACCATTTGTACAAACCTAGCTTTGTTTTGAAGGATGTCTTCCACTCATCGCCTTCTCGCATCAGAATCTGATGATATCCGATCTTAAAATCAATTTTGGAGAAGATGAAGGCTCTGCAAAGCTCGCCCAACATGTCATCAAGTCTCGAAATAGGATAACGATACTTAATTGTAATCTGGTTCACAGCTCTACAATCTACGCACATTCTCCAAGAACCATCTTTCTTCGACACTAACAGTACCGGAACAGCACACGGACTCAAACTCTCTCGAATGTAACCCTTGTCTATCAACTCTGTAACCTGCCTTTGTAGCTCTTTCGTTTCTTCAAGGTTAGTTCGATAAGCTGGTCAGTTTGGAATAGTAGCACCTGGAATGAAATCGATCTGGTGCACAATGCCACGAAGAGGTGGCAATCCCTTCGGTGTTTCTTCCGGAAACACGTCCTCAAATTCTTGTAGAAGGGACACAATCTATGCAGGTAAATCAGTAGAAAACTCAGCCAATAAACAAGAATCTTTAAACATTAAAATAAACAAAGATTGGTGAGAGGAAAGACATTTCCTGATTTCTCGACTGCTTGCATAAACGTTCATCCTTTTCTTCTCCTTTGCAGCTTGCTTACTCTTTTTCAAGCTTGCTTGATCTTCAATTACTTGACTCAGTGTCAAAGGAGCCAAAGTAATCTTCTTACCTGCATGCATAAAAGAGTATCGGTTTGTAAGACCACCATTCATTGTCTTCTTGTCATACTGCCAAGGGCGTCCCAAAAGAAGGTGAGTAGCATCCATCGTCACAACATCACAAAATACCTCATACTTGTAGTTTCCAATTGAAAACGGTACAAAAACTTGTCTAGTCACTTTAAGTTCTCCACCGTCATTCAACCACTACAATTTGTACGGATTTGGATGCTTTGTTCGTCTTTAGACCTAGCCTGTCAACCATCACTGAACTAGCAACATTAGTACAACTACCGCTATCAATAATCACAACACATACCTTATCTTGAACCTTGCATCGTGTGTGAAAGATATTCTCATGTTGTTGCTCGTCCTGAACCTGTTGCACATTCAAACTACATTTTACAACCATAATTTCCATTACCTTACCAATTTCGGCAACTTCTAGGTCATTCTCTTCATAATCTTCAGTAGAGGCTTCTTGTACATCTTCCTCAGAATCTGACTCGATCTGTCCATCTTCTCGCATCAACATAACTCTTCGATTAGGACACTGGCTAGCAACATGTCCTCGACCAAGGCACTGGATATCTCTCGATCGTTCTTTTACCACCACTTGCTGTTTGCCATGCCCATTATCATTAACATGAGGCTTTGGTGTGCTAGATTCGCCTTGCTCTCGAATCCGAAAAGGCATTTGCGGTGCTTGTTTTCTTGGTATTGTTAGGAGTATATAATGGATTTGAAAAAGATTTAAAAGGAGGGTTACCTCGATTTGAAGACTTCACGCGCTGATGTCGTTCAATCTTTATTGACATTGCACCATGTCATCAACCTCGACATAATGAGGTAACTCAACAACGTTGGCAATCTCGGTGTTCATCCCTGCTAGAAAATGTGCCATGGTAGCTTCTCGATCTTCCTCGATATTCGCACGCATCATAGGCATTTCCATATCCTTGAAATAATTCTCAACGCTCCTATTTCCCTATTTCAAATTTTGAAACTTTTGAAACAAATCACGATGATAGTGAATAGGAACAAACCTTTTACGCATTAGTCGCTTCATCTCGATCCATGTTGCAATTGGGTCGTTACCAGTATGTCTACGGTTAAGCAATAACTGGTCCCACCATATCAAGGCATAATCAACAAACTTTGTTGCTGCTAATCGAACCTTCTTCTGTTTCGAGTAATTATAACATTCGAAAATGTGCTCCACTTTGCTTTCCTAAGCCAAGTATGCATCAGGATCTGAACGTCCCTGAAAAGAAGGAATAGCAACCTTAATGTTAGTCAAATTATCGTCTACCTGTTGCACACGTCCTTGTCTAGGAGTATGCTGCCTCATAGACTGTTCGACTTCATTTTCGTTCAATACTTCATGAATAGAGTTGGATCCTCCGTCAAACCTATCCATACTGTAATGGCTCTAAGGCGGTAGCCACTACTCGTTGCTTCATTCTCTCTAAGGCTTGCATTTGAGGAATCGGTGGATCCTGGTCAACCGTGTGATCATCGGAACCTGCCATAATTAACAAAAAAACAAACAAAAGAAAATAATATTATAGGTTAGTAAAAACAAACAAAAAGGACCTCACAACACACACAATCAAAGTCTCGCAGATGTCACTCCAAAGAACACTGCACTCAAAAATTAACACTCAGCGCTCGTTTTTTCACTCGGGAGAATACTTGAATGGTTCTTTTTGTCTCCCATTCTGTTCTCACAACGCTCAATGCCTTTTACCCTTACACTTTCTCGTAATCAACACTTTAAAGAACTAATCCAACGTCTCGAAAATTGTTACAACGGTGTTGGCTACAAGGAAAGAACGACTAAGGGAACAAACAAAGAAAAAAAAGTGACACAAAAAGAAAGAAAATAAGATTGAAAATTAAAGAAAGATGAAAAGGATAATGACACGAAAAAAAAGAAAAAAAAGGAACCAAAAGATGAAAAATAAAGAGTTTAGAGAACCTTACTGCGAAGACGTGCTTACAACCTTCCTATTACCGAACAAACAAGCATAGTTCGCTTCAGTTGATTTCCAAGCACATCAAAGTTACATAACAAACAAACTCGTACAAATTTCATCATTTACAATAGAAACATAACAATAATAATACATATTTATGTTACAACCTCAAAATATGTGCTCACATCACAAAGCATTAGTCCCAATCAAAACCAAAATATAAAGGCCATTTACAATCTCAAAATAACAACATAAACTTGCTCAACAAGGAGTTTAACATAAAAACCTCCCAAACTAACAATGAACCTAGTGCCTTTATTACTACTAGTCTAGTTTGGAAACTATACTTTCAAATATAAAGTCCTTGGATTTCGCCCATGCTTGCTCACTGCCTCCAACCTTTAAATTCACTGCATTGATGGACGAAGAGAGCGTAAGCACACTAGAGTTAGTGAGGAGTGCTTAAAAACAAACACCATCAATGCAATTTAAAACCCATTTCTCAAAACCATTGAAACCACTATTTCAAAGCACTTGTAAAACATCATGCCTTAAAAACCATGCACTTAAACCTTTCCAAAACTAGTATATTAAACTATATGGATCATGTATCATGGATAAAGAGCAAATCCCATTTCTAAACCTCAATTTAAGCTTTCATATGCATAAGACCCATATGCAAGGCTTAAAGAGAAAACATGTATAAATTAACATTATACGACAAAATCATCTACATGATACATTAACAATTATATTGGCTTACAAGTGATCACAAATCAAGTTCCAATTCCAAAACACTAACATCGGATACACAGATTAAACAAGTGTTATCCCAACACTTCATATGTCCTCACCGACATCTCAAGGTTCACACACGTGAGTTTCCCCTCAACCGTTGTGACACCCATGGTGGAGTATTCGATACCTCACAACCCCTCGACACCACTCATCAGTAGATGTACAACCCACTAACGGGAGTATTCAGTACCTCACAACCCCTTAACCGTTAGGGTACTTGGATGAAATATTCAGTACAATCTCAACCCCTCAACATCCAATGCGCCTTATTTATAGTGCACTATCAATCCTATGGTCGGCCAACTATATCCAATAACATTTTAAATCACATCACTTGCCAATATAATTCATTATTGAATATTAACCAACTGTTTTCATATGCATCATCACAAATCCATTTTCTCATACCGCGTGCATCCATCATCATTTTATGATTAAAAATAGTACATTTCCTACTTTAAATCATGCATAAATAGTAGATATCGCAAAATCAAAACTAAGTGCATAAATCACTTAGTAAAAGCACGGTCGAGAGAAAATCCCTTTATACTTACTTCAGGAACTTAGACTAGCGTTTCAAGCTCAATCGAAGTTCCCAAAACCATCTTCAAACCTTTTTAAAGCTATAGATTTTGTTCTTACTCATTGACAACGCAAAGCACCATTCACCGATGCAAATTTAAGCGTCCGAAGCCTCCAAAGCTTCACCGATAGCTTCGGAATAAACCTCCCCTGTTTTAACCACACAAAAATAGAGCGTACAATGCATCACAATGCATTCATAAACCCAACAATAACAATCCTTAGCAAACCTCAACAAACACAACCCAAAACCCTTCCACAATAATCGAAATCAACCCTAAACTCAAGCTAATCAAAGCCTAGCAACAAACTCTTGAATCTAACATCTAATCAACATCAAATAACATCTAAAATTCATCTAATAACAACCATATACCTCCACCATACATAAAACCACCACAACTCCTCAAAAACTTATCACTAGAAATCTAGATAATTAGAGATTCACCTAGTTTCGGGATTCTAATGTTAAAACCAACTTATTAACATTATAAAAAATTATAATCATGCTCTAATCTGATCAAGAACCCAATAAAACAGATCCAAAACGAATCTCAATCAATTTTACCAATTAAACTAAATTTCTACAATCTAATCATTAAACCCTATTGAAAAACATATATAAAAGATCATGAACTTGGGAATTTCAGTCAAGAACCATTCATTAAAGGAGAAGAACAAACCTCACCTTCAATGATTGAAATCCCTCTCAAGTGGATGATTTACTTCTCGGAAAACAAAGGAAATCAATGAGATTTTGTAGAAACAAGTTAGGAAATCTATTAGGAATCACTAGTTTAAGAAAACAAGATCATTACCTCAAATCTTTGTTGGAAAATAAGTGTTTGGCTGAAGAGATTTTGAGAGAAAAGTTTGGAGAATAGAAAATCACGTCAAATTAGTTTTTTTGTGAAAATAACTATTGTCGCAACCGCCTTTAAGGAGGCTTCGATGCTTTGGAAAATAACTTTTTAAAATAAACGGATTCGCCACCAATCTTTTTGTAAAGTGTGATTGGATCACTTTAAAACATTGTTATTTCAATAAATCGTTTTTTGGTTTAAAAAAAAACAACGATTTTGGTCTGCGAAAATCAAAAAATAGGTTCGGGGGCGGTTATGTGTGGGGAAGGGTTAGCACCCCCATGACGCCCAAAATTGGTACCTAATTAGTTTTAAAATCGTTTTTAAAACTAGAATTTGCAAGTTCAAAAAGAGGTTCGACTTTACTTGTCCGTTTAATGAATATTAGTCTATTTTAACGGCATTATCGCCCGGGAGATGAACTGTAATCATCGCCAACATTTCTGGCGCTAACCCGTCATTACCGTTTGATAAGACTCCGCATGAAATTAATTTCAGTTTTGCAAACAACAAGAAGATTTAGGTGTGTTGAGCATTTTATTTAATTCTAGGTTCGATTATTTAAAAGCTCTAAAAATGTCTAAGTCTTTTATTCCTAATTTAAAGTTTAAGTATGCTTAAGTGTATTTTTTTTGTGAAGAACATTTTCAACAAAACATGTCCCTATCTAAGCTTTAGTCTCTAATCCTAAGTTTTTATCCATTTCAAAAATAAGCAAGCAACTTTGTATTCTTTTGAGTTTTTACCCTTTTATTATTCCTTTAAAAAATATTTCTTTTTTACTTCTTTTATTTTTTTTAAAGTCAAGACCCTTTTGCATTTTTTACTTTTTTTTTGCATTTCTTATGTTCTTTTACCATTTTATGTTTTTCCTTTTCAAAAAGAATTTCTCTCTTTAAAAAAACTCATTTTCATTTTCTAAAGTTTTTCTTTTAAAACGGTCCCTTTAAAAAACTTTGTTTTTCCCTAAAGAAATTCTTTTTAAGTTTTTATCCTTTTCAAAAACTTATTTTTAGACCCTAAACTTTTATTTAAAACCTTTTTATTTTATTTTTCTTGAAAACTTATCTCTTTTTCCTTCTTTTTCTAAAAAAAAATCATTATAATTTTTTTTTAAAATCATTTTGCCCATCTATTATTAAAAACTAAATAAAAATCTTTTTATATTTTTTAAAATCAAGCCTCTTTATTATTTTACACCTCACATTATTTTTCCTAATTAAATCCCTAATTTCAAGTTTTTCAATTTAACCACATTTATTCAATTTATTCATGCATTTTAAATTTAAACATCTTTTTAAATCAATTTATTCATTCCTAAAGATCAAAATAATCCAAACAACATTTTTTAAACATGCAAATTTTTTTAAGATAAAACTGAAATTTAAAACTAAAAAGTTACTAGAATCGTGAACAATTTTCCGAGTTCGAGAAAGCAACCTAAAATTCACAAACAACAAAAATTCATCCAAGAACAAACATAAGAAATAAACCAAAAAAGATAGAAATTTTATCGAGAAATTGACGAACGAAGAACTCGAATTCGGGGTTCTCGAAATGCTCCAAACTGCCTCCGGAAAATTGCTCCCAAACTCGAACTTTTACTCAAAAAGTTTCCAGCAAACTCTTGAAAAAATCAGAGAATTTTTTCAGATTTTTCCCAAGCCTTTTCTAGTGTTTTTTCTTCAATTTGTGTGTGATGAACAAGTAAAAGGAGGGGGTATTTATACTTAAAATTGAGCTTCAAATTCAAGCCAAATTAAGATTTAAACCCCAAATTGAAGCCTAAATCCGACCAATGGCTTGATTCTTGGCAAAAGCCCTTTATCCTCATCCGATTTGGTTGAATATTCGAGCTGAATTTTCCCCCTAATTCGAGCTTAGGGTTTGACTACTTATCTCGGTTTTTTGTAGATTCCAGCGAGCACAGACAACTGCTACGAGCGATGTTGGTGGCATTGGGTAGGCGACGGCGAGGCGGACCGGCTGGTACCAACGGTGTTGGCGGTCGTGGCCTGTAGGCGCCGACTGGCCACCGTGAAGTCGCGACAGGGGTTTGGTTTGGGGAACCAGCCCGCGCGCGTGCAGCCCACGAGCTGGCGCGCGATGGTTCCCCCTTTTTTTTGTTTTCTTTCTTTCTTTCATTTCTTGTTGATTTTTGGCTACTATTTTTTACATTTATAATTTTTTCACCTCCCTTTATTTCCCCTTTTTTCCATAATTATTATACACCCTAATTATTTTTTTCTTTTTTAAAAAGTGGGCTTCAAAAATAAAAAATGGGCCTTGTTCTCTTTATTTAAAATTAGGCTTTTAAAATGGGCTTTTTGAAGATGGGTCTTTGTTTATTTTAAAAGTGGGCTTTTAAAAGGATTTTTCTCTTTTCTTTTTTATTATATTTTTTATTTCTTTTTTATTTTCTAGTTATTAAAAACTAAGGTGAAAATTTAGTGACAACAGCTGCCCCTCTTTGCTTATCTTTATGCAACAGAGATAAAGCAAAGACAAGAAGACACTAATTTTCACCGATTTACTAGTTGGCTCCATTCTCCAAATGCCTGAACGGATAGACATGTTCTATTCTCCTAATGCTCGAATAGCTGAGCATGGTTTCATTCTCCAAATGCCCAAAATGATAGGCGTGCTCTATTCTCCTTATGCTCAAATAGCTAAGCTGGGTTCCCTTCTCCAAATGCCCGAACGACTAGGCTGATTCTATTCTCCTTATGCTCGAATAGTTGAGCTAGGTTCTATTCTCCCAAAATGCCTAAGCATCTGAGTTGGGTTTTGTCCTCCCAAATGCTCAATTAGGCCAAGTCTTCTGAAAACTTTCATCCTCCTTATGCTCGGATGAATAAGCAAGCTCTATTCTCTTTATGTCCGAACAAATAGGCGAATCTTCTAAAACACTTCATCCTCCTTATGCTTGGATGAATAAGCAAACTACATTCTCTTTTTCCTGAACGGATAGGCGAATCTTCTTAAACACTTCATCCTCCTTATGCTTGGATGAATAAGCAAACTCCATTCTCCTTTTGCCTTAACGGATAGGCAAATCTTCTGAAACACTTCATCCTCCTTATGCTTGGATGAATAAGCAAACTCTCGTTTGAACAGGTCTTCCATGTACCTGAAAAAAACAAAATGCAACACACAATATATTTATGATGTGCATGCCCCTAGGGATGTCTAGAATACGTATGCATGACAATTTTTCCTTTTAGTACTCCTTTGCTTAGAACATTTTTCTTAATTTTTAATGAAATTCCGATTATCAAGGCCAACCCGATTAACATGAACTCTCTCTTAAACTTGCATAGGTAAAACAATTTGCTTCACTCTTCTTTCAACCCTTATTGGCCTTTTGGCTTCAAATTCACCATTCTCTGAAATAAGGCCATCTCTTTTGCTTTGGAATTCACTCATGAATTATGAATAACTCTGACTTTTTCTTCATTTTCTGATCTTCTGCTGATTGGTTCAATCTTTACATCCCATTCTCACCTCATTGGAAACATTTAATCCTTATCTATCTTTTCAGTCAACATTTTCGTATTCAAGGATGCACTCCCTAAGTCAAGTTTCAACCTTGCAAGACTGCTTTTATCATCATGTAAGGAAAGCTGGTGGTTAAGAAATGTTGTAAAAGCGCCCAGACACTCATATGACTTTACTTTCTTTTAAAGAGTTTTGCAACAAGACTTTCACCTCTATTCCAAACATTTTAACATCATCTGCCCGAAATAATAATTATGGAACACTTCATAGTCCCAGAACTTTCCAAAACATTCTCAAAGTAATATTCAAAAATATTTTTGCATATATAAATGATTGTCAAATCCATCGATCCTTATTTCAAAGCAAGATGCTAAAAAAGATAGGGAAGGAAACAAGAAAGAAAGAAAAAGCCATGAAACAAATTTATTAACATTGTGGCAAACACAAAAAGGTTTATAAAAAAGGACGGGAAACAAGTATTTAAATATCAATAGTCCAAACTTCTCCTTTCATACGCCAGAAGTAAACTTGAATGCCGCCACTGTCGAAGAAACCTTGAGTACAATGCATGATCTGTGAAGCCCCAGAATCTATTAAATTATCTGAGCCACCCTTTACGGGTTTTCAACTCAGACCCTCCTTTGGTTTCAAAACGCCCTTTGCGGGTTTTCATTTTGAATCATTCTTTTTCTTTTTCTCTTTTTTTTTCTTTTTTCTTTTTCATTTCTTTTTTTCACTTCTTTTCTTTTTTTTTCTTTTTTTCTTCAGGCATAATACTTCTTGACAGTATCGGAGTTTACCGGGCTTTGAAACTTATTTCCATCTATCTCAGCTAAAATCAATGCTCCACCTGAAAGATCCTTTGTCACAATGTACGGTCCTTCCCAATTAGGCGCTCATTTTCCTCGAGGATCACTTTGAATTGGCAATTTCTTCTTTAAGACCAAATCGCCTTCTTGGAATTCTCTAGGGCAGACCTTCTTTTCATTAGCCCTAATCATCATTCTTTGGTACATTTGACCATGGCATACAACTTTCTGTCTCTTTTCCTCAATTAAATTCAACTGGTCATACCTTGCTCGTACCCAATCTGCTTCATCTAACTTGGCTTCCATCAAGACTTGCAACGATGGTATCTCCACTTCGATTGGTAGCACAGCTTCAACTCCATATACTAATGAGAACGAAGTTTCCCTAGTGGATGTTCGTACTACTATTCAATATGCATACAGATAAAATGGTAACTTTTCATGACAATCTTTATACGTATCAGTCATCTTTGCAACTATCTTCTTAATATTCTTATTGGCAGCTTCTACTGCTCCATTCATCTTTGGGCGGTATACTACCGAGTTGCAATGCTTTATGTTAAACTGCTCACATACCCAATCAATCATTCGGTTGTGAAAATTAGAGGCATTGTCAGTGATTATGCTTTCTGGTAGACCATATCGACAATTGATTTCCTTCTTTAAGAAATTACAAACGATAGACCTAGTTATATTTCCATATGAGGCCGCTTCCACCCACTTTGTGAAGTAATCAATAGCTACCAAGATAAAGCGATGACCATTTGACGCTTTCGAATGAATTTTCCCAATAACATCTATGTCCCACATAGAGAACGACCATGGAGTCGACATGACATGAAGAGACTGAGGAGGCGCATGAACCTTATCAGCATAAACCTGGCACTTTTGGCATTTATGGGAATAATTAATGCAATCCCCTTCCATTGTTGACCAATAATATCTGAAACACATAATTCTTTTTGCCATAGTGAAACCACTAGGATGGATTCCAAAAATTCCCTCATGAACTTTTCCAAAATCAAATGCGCTTCTTTTGCATCCACGCATCTTAGTAGTACCTGGTCTCGACTTTGTTTGTATAGGATCTCCCCATCAAGGATGTATCCTGATGCCATTTTTCTGATCATTTTCTTTTCATTTTCTGAAGCATGTGATGGGTATTCTTGAAGCTTTATGTACTGCAAAATGTCATGGTACCACGCTAAACCATCATCTTCTTCTTCTAAATGATAACAATATGCTGGGGACCCCATCATTTGTAGCTTAATGGGTATCATCTCCGAACCCTCGCTTGCTTTAAACGTGGCAGCCAAAGTAGCTAATGCATCAGCCATCTGGTTATCTTCTCTCGGGAGATGCTTAAAAGTAATCGCCTTGAACTCTTTAGCTAACTCAAGGACCAAGTTGTGATATTCTATCAATTTTGCATCTTTTGTTTCCCACTTGCCACGTGTTTGGTAGATGATCAAAGCTGAATCCTCATAGACTCTCAACTTTCGGATTTTTCTGTCAATGGCTTCCCTTAGGCCTAATATGCATGCCTCGTATTCTACCATATTATTGGTGCAAAAGAATTTCAAACGGCAAGTAAAAGAATAATGATCTCCTTTTGGCGAAACCAAAACTTCCCCAATACCTCGTCTTAGGGCATTTACAACACCATCAAAATGCATAACCTAGGATTTTGTTGGTGACTCTTCATCTTCCATAATACACATTAAGTCTTCATCGGAGAAACTGAAATCTAATGCCTCATAATCGTCTTGTGCGCGACTTGCAATAAAATCTGCTATGGGGCTTCCTTTCACTGCTTTTTGGTTCACATAGTGGATGTCGTATTCTGAAAGCAACATTTGCCATCGCGCTATTCTTTCTGATAAGGCTGGAGCTTCCATCATGAACTTCAATGGGTCTAACTATGAGATTAACCATGTGGTGTGATATAACAAATATTGCCTAAGCCTCTTAGTGGCCCATACCAAAGCACAATATACCCTTTCAATTGGAGTATATCTTGCTTCACAGTCAGTAAATTTCTTGATCACCCTTTCCTTCCTTCCAGTTTCGTCATGCTACCCTAATACACAACCCATTGAATTTTCAAACACTGTTAGATAGAGTAATAACGGTTTCCCTGAAACGGGTGGCATTAACACTGGAAGATTAGTTAGCTATTCCTTGATCTTTTCTAAAGCTGATTGGCATTCTTCATTCCAGGTCCCTAGATTATTCTTTCTAAGCAATCTGAATATTGGGTCACACTTATTCGTAAGTTTGGAGATGAATCGGGCTATGTAATTCCACCTTCCCAAGAATCCTCGAACTTGCTTCTGTGTTTGAGGAGGTGGGAGCTCTTGTATGGCCTTTATATTCTCTGGGTCAATTTCAATTCCTCTTATTCTTACTACAAAGCCTAACAATTTCCCAGATGTAACCCCAAATGTGCACTTGGCAGGATTAAGCTTTAACTGAAAGTTTCTCAATCTTTGAAAAAACTTAACCAAGTTTGCTAGATGTTCTCCTTCAGTTCTGGACTCGGCGATCAAATCATCCACATAAACTTCTATTTCCTTGTGCATAATGTCATGAAAAAGAGTGACCATAGCTCTATGATACGTCGCCCATGCGTTCTTCAATCCAAAGGGCATTACCTTATAGCAGAAGGTTCCCCAAAGCATTACAAAAGTAGTCTTTTCCATGTCTTCTATGCACATCTTTATTTGATTGTAACCGAAAAATTTGTCCATAAACGAGAAAAGGGATGGCCAGCCGTTTTGTCGACCAAAGTGTCGATACGTGGAAGTGGAAAATTATCTTTAGAGCTTGCTTTATTAAGACCCCTGTAGTCGACGCACATTCTTACTTTTCCATCTTTCTTGGGCACTGGGACGATGTTTTCCACCCAATCTGGATATTTAGCTTCTTCAAGGAATCCTCTATTGTACAGCTTCTTGACTTCGTCTATGATTTTCAAGAGTGTATCAGCCTCCATTCTTCTAAGCTTTTGTTTCACTGGCTCCCATCCTTCTCTTATAGGAAGCCTATACATGGCTATATTTGTGTCGAGACCATGCATATCTTGGTATGAGCAGGCGAAGATGTCTTTATATTCTTGTAGAAGCTCAACCAAATGTTGTTGTGCTCAACTGGGATGGTGGTACCAATCTTTACTTCTCGCTTCTCTTCTTCAGTTACAAAATTCAAAACCTCTAACTCCTCTTTGTAGGGCAAAATTTGCTTTTCTTCTCCTTCTACCATTCTAAGCAGATCATCAGACAAGTCATACCCTTCTTCATCACTAGTACTCTCAACTTCCTCTAAACATGCCCTTCTTCATCAGACAACTCAAAATTAACCTCAGAATCTGATTTGGAGTCATTTGGACCATTGATATCTAAAACATGCAAATAAAAGGAGACAATATATATATATATACCAAGAAATAAAGAATAAATGAAATGATATGATTTGTTATGCTTTAAGGGTTTGTTTTTTGCTTTTGGGTTTTTATGATCTTTTGGTTTTGTTGGTTTTACGTTGCGAATGAAAGTTTGTCACAAGATATAATTGTGGAAAGTGCATCTTTTATTGAAATTTGAATCATGGTTTTGACAATAGACCCTTTTACATGAGATCTCTAATTACCCCAGGGTCTAAAGGTAAAAGAGTTGGTTTTGAGAATTACTCTAAGGCAGTCTTAAAAACTTCGGGGACCATTTCCGCAGTCTAGTTCTTCAATTTGGCGTAGGGACGAATCTTGGGCAGATATTTGTTTGCTTTCCTTCCCATTTGTGATGGCATTAAAGCTTAAATTCTCAAAAACATCGCATAATTCATTTTTTCCTCTCTCCTCCTTGTCAAAGCGGGCATTAGGGTCTAAAAGCCCTCCGACCTTAAAAGTGACACTTAGGGGTGGGTATGTCATTGGCTCCCCTTCAACTTCTTCTTTCTGCTTCATTTTCATGCTTTCCTGCTGCTTCTCAGCTTTCTTTTGCCACTTATCGGGCCTAAAGCCCAAACCGAATCGATCCTTCTTCACTGAGATCACCACAGGATAAGGCCTTTCTCGTCTTTCTTCTTTAACTTCCTCTCCTTGCTTCCCAAATGAGATTTCTTCCGTAGCACATACATTTATTTCGTGCTCAACATCTCCCTTCTCGAAGAACATAAGTTCCTTGCTTTTCATCTTGTCTTGAACCATCAGTTTAAACTCTGGGCAACACTGGATCTCATGTCCTTCAGCTCCATGATACTTACAGTATGGTTTTTTCATCATCCTTCATTTTCGGGTTCACTTCCTTCAATATCCTGACTGCTACTAATTGATCTCATACCCAAATCATGTGCGCTTTAATTTCTTCGACATACTCCTTGATCATCCTCTTCTCTTTGTCGAGCACAACGTTCCCCTCCTTCTTTTGGTGCTTTGGCAAAGGGTTTCCTTTTTCCTCAGAGGTTTCAAATGATAACATGCCCGATTTTCTTAAATCATCTACCACCCTTTTGAATGCGGTGCAGTTTTCGATGTATGCCCCCTTACTCCTGCATGATATTCACATTGGGCCTTCTCGTCATACCATGGTGGATAGGGAGGTGAGAACGGAGGAACATGTCTTGGCAACACCATCTGCAATTTGACCAGCTCGGCAAACAACTCTGCATAAGTCATTGGGATAGGAGGAAAGTAAGGCCTCGAATTTCCTTGGTATCTTCTCTCTCCTTTTGGGGCATTTACCACCATCGGAGCTGAGGTGTTGGGCTTGTTGAAAGTGTTGGGCTTGTTAAACACGACACCTATTGAGTAATTGGGGTTGTAGACATTCGTTGCATTGACTTCATTGTTGTCCTTTTTCCTAAATGTCTTCTTCGTTTCCCCACTGTCCAATCTTCCGCTCTTCATGGCTGCCAGGATTAGTTCGCCATTCATTAACATATCTACAAAGTTCTTCGTAACATGATTGAGCATGCGATCATAAAAGGGACCCTTCAGTGTTTCTACAAACATCGGGGTGATCTCGTTTTCTAGCAATAGTGGCTGCACTTGTGCCGCTACATCCCTCCACCTTTGAGCATATTGACGGAAGCTCTCGTGGTGCTTTTGCTCCATCCCATGTAAGACCAAACGGGTTGGAACCATATCTGAAACATGTTTGTATTGCTCATTGAAGGCTCTGGATAGGTCTCTCCATGATTTAATGTTCACTCGACTTAACTACGAATACCAACGCGCAGCAGATCCTACTAGGATGTCTTGAAAGCAGTGAATGAGCAGCTTCTCATTGTCGAGGTACATTGACATCTTTCTGCAGTACATAGTTAGATGTGCTGATGGGCATTCGGTCCCACTGTATTTTTCAAAGTCTGGGATCTTGAATTTTGGTGGCACAACTAAATCAGTCACCAAGCTTAGATCCTCGACATCCATTCCACCATAGGCAGCTCCATCTTGGAAGGACTTGATCTTCTCCTCTAACTTTTCGTACCTTTCCTCCAACTTCTTCTCAGTTCGAGTCTTATCGGCGACTTCATCGAGGTCAGACACCTCGTAATTATTGGCCTCCACATTTGGAACATGAGTGGAAGACTCAGCTACATGGATGGGTGTTTTGGCTTTGGCAGCAGCCTCCCTCCTAAAGGTCATTCCGGGGAATCGTGGAATGGCAGTGGTATTCCCTCCTTCTTTAACCGCATCCGGGTCGTTGAAACCAAGCATTGCAGC
This sequence comes from Hibiscus tridactylites, assembly GCA_958450335.1. NCBI lineage: Eukaryota > Viridiplantae > Streptophyta > Magnoliopsida > Malvales > Malvaceae > Hibiscus > Hibiscus tridactylites. The sequence continues at coordinate 55,103,376 of OY288267.1, read as the reverse complement.
TATCGAACTGACCATCTTTTGGTGAATGGCCTCAACTTGTCGTTTCATGTCAACCTCCATTTTCTCTAACTTATCCTGAATATTCTTTTGGTTGGCCTCCAAAGTTGTCAATCTTTCCTCAAAGTTCATGGCTCGGGTTTGGGCTCATGTACCGTATTTGTGAGTTGTCTTAGCAATTTTGAATATTCGGTCATTTTATTATTAAGTTAGTTTATGACATGAATGAATGTATGCACAAATGAATTCACAAAAAAAAGCAAACAACAAAACAAAACAAAACAAACAAGATAATGCAAATGTATGAATGCATTTGAAGGGCCATCAATTCCATTGAAAATCTGCTCATGAAAGGAAACTTTTTATTAAATACGAAAGTTTTATTACATCTCTTGGAATTACAAATATTTTTCTTCTTGAGCACCTAACTCCTTGATTTCTTCAACTAGCCACATGAGTTTTGGTCCAACTTCTCCAACAGGCTTGACGTACTGTCGAAGAACTGCAGCTTCAGTTGCTAATATTGTCACGTGCTTAGTTCTCCTCCTTTTTAAAAGAGCTTTCCATTCATAATTGAACAACTTTTCAGAATCAACCTCTTCTAAATATAAAATGATGCACATACAAAATAGATAAGATAGAGAACAGAGATTTAAGATCAAAAGAAAACAAGCAATTCAAACAATCACTAAAAAATCAAGACATTTATTGCAACTTGACTATTGACCAAACACAACACCCTAGGCTTCCCGCATGGCTCTATTAGGGGTAGGCTCTAAATTCTCAAACTTGGTTTGGTTCTAAAAGGTATCTGAGCTATCCTTGTTTTCCTCTACTAAGAGTAGCAATGCCCCCGATTCTCACCTATTATAGGCTACAAACGAATCGAGTTCAACTCAGGAGGACTCACCACCGAAGCCTTCTCGAAGAATCAATATCCTTACGAAGGCAAAGGGATTGAGTCCCAAAGGTACTTGCTATGGTCATACGAAGAAGTAATATTCTTACATGAGCAAAGCGTGTTGCCCCCACTTAAACGGACGAGACAAAGCTCATGAATAGAGCTTGGAATTAAATCTTAAATGCGTAAAATAGAGTTATATTCATTTAAACAGACAAATAAATAGAACCTATTGTGAACTTGCAAATTCTAAGTTTTTTTTTTAAAAAAAACTTCTTTGAAAACCATTTAAAACCAATTTTTGGCATGTCCCTCTTTTGTTTTTATTAAAAATAAAAACATTTCCCCAGCGGAGTCGCCAAGCTGTCGCAACCGCCTTTGAGGAGGTTTCGACGTTTTGGAAAACAACTTTTTAATATACACAGAGTCGTCACCAATCTTTTTGTAAAGTGTGATTGGATCACTTTAAAATAGGGTTATTTTAATAAAACGTTTTTTGGTTTTTAAAAAATAACGATTTTGGTCTGCGAAAATCAGAAAACATGTTCGGGGGTCGGTTACGCGTGGGGAAGGGTTAGCACCCCCATGACGCCCAAAATTGGTACCTAATTGGTTTTAAAATCGTTTTCAAAACTGGAATTTGCAAGTTCAAAAAAAGGTTCGACTTTACTTGTCAGTTTAATGAATACTGTCAGAGATCCGAGATATGTTTCCTTGTTATTTGTTTCCTTAATTAAGAGATTTGTAAATATTTTATTTGATTAGGATCCCTTGCTCTAAGGGTTTGTATTCTATTGCTAGAATTAGTTCCTTACCTAGTTTAGAAGTTACCTAAAATAGGCCCTAGGTTTGTGTATTTATTTGTAACCTTTTCTCTGTTGAAACGAATAAGAAATTAAGTCTTTTCGACATGGTATCAGAGCCACTCTTTTCTTAGGCCTTACTGTTCTTGTTGGACAGTATTTTTTACCCTTTTTTTTCTCTTGAGAGAATATGGTCGATACGACTGATTCAAGCAATACCGAAACTGCTCAAGTAGACACTATGAGTGAAGGAAGTCACTCTAATTCGACGAGTGATTTACAAAACATACAAGCCCCCTATAGATTGAATGGTAAAAATTACCTTAAGTGGTCTCAATTGGTGCGAACTTTCCTCAAAGGAAGGGGTAAACTCAGTCACCTTCTTGGAACTGGCCCTAAGGAAGGAGATCCCAGATTTGAGGCTTGGGATGAACAAGATTCATTAGTCATGACTTGGTTGTGGAATTCAATGGTGCCCGAAATCAGTGACACTTGCATGTTTCTTAGTACAACAAGGGAAATATGGGTGGCTGTGAAACAAACTTATTCAAAAGTTAGAGATGCTGCCCAGATTTATGAAATCAAGAGCAAGATTTTAGCCACCAAGCAAGGAAACAAATCCATTACAGAATATTCTAATCTGCTGCAGAATCTCTGGCAGGAAATGGACCACTACCAATGCATTCAGATGAAATGCAGCGAGGATGCAGCAACTCTAAAGAGGTTTGTCGAAAAAGATAGAATTTATGATTTCCTTGCTGGACTAAATATTGAATTCGATGCAGTGAGAGTTCAGATTTTGGGAAGGAAGATCTTCCATCATTAAATGAGGTTATTGCTACTATTCATGCTAAAGAAGGAAGAAGAGGAGTGATGATGGTTGGAAATATTCATGTTGAGAGCTCAGCCTTGGTTACCAAAATTGTTCCTGAGGGTCTGGAAAATATTGAAGACATACCAGAAATGAAAAGGGCAGTGTACAAGGACTCCTTATGGTGTACTTACTGCAAAACGCCTCGTCACACCAAAGAAAAATGCTGGAGGTTACATGGGAAGCCTCCATCAACAAATAGAAATTTTACAGAAAGAGGAGGCCCAACAAGGGGACAGAATAGGGCTTTTGCAACCAGACAAGTGACTAAAGAGTCAGATGAACAATCTGTTGAGTTTAACCGAGAAGAAGTGGAAAAATTGAAAAGTCTTCTCGAATATTTAGAGAAACCATCCTCTACAGGTACATGCAATCTAGTCTTCTCAAGTATATCCTCTTCCTCTTCTCTGAATTCTAATGCCTTGAAAGCATCCACTCACATACCTACCCAAAACTCCTAGGTAATAGACTCAGGAGCCACTGATCATATGCCCAATTCCTCTCTAAATTTCATCACCTATACACCCTGTCCTAGCAACAAGAAAATTACAGTTGCAGATGGTACTATGGTAACAGTTGCTGGTCAAGGAGATATTGCTATTAGTGAAACTCTTCTACTTAAAAATGTTTTACATGTGCCCAAGCTGTTTACTAGTCTTGTCTCTATACCGAAGCTTGTTAAAGATACTAATTGCAGTGTTCTGTTTTACCCAACACATTGTATTTTTCAGGAGCAAGAAACGAAGAGGATGATTGGGCGTGCTAGAGAAATAAAAGGCCTATACTACCTTGAGGTTCTTGGTGGACCAGCTAGTGTTTTGAATACTCAATCTTTGTCTTTTTTGTCCAATTCAACAGCCAATAAAGACCATATATGATTACATCACTTTCGCCTTGGTCATCCACGTTTTAGACTTTTGAAAACCATGTTTCCTTCTTTATGTAAAACAATAAATTTAGATGAATTTTATTGTGAAGTTTGTGAGCTTGCAAAACATAAATGTGCCTCTTTTCCAGCAAGTAATAAAAGAACCAGCCATCCTTTTAATCTTATTCACAGTGATGTTTGGGGGCCCTCTACCATTCCTAACATAACTGGGGCTAGGTGGTTTGTATCTTTTAAAGATGATTGCAGTAGGGTTACTTGGATTTATCTTCTGAAACAAAAGTCAGATGTTGCCTCTACCTTTAAAACTTTCTATACCATGATTAAGACTCAATTTGTGGCTGAAATTAAGAAAGTCAGACCTGACAATGCTAGAGATTACTTTAATAAATTCTTGTCACCTTATTTCCTAGACAAAGGTATTATACATGAGTCATCTTGTGTACATACTCCCCAACAGAATGGGGTAGCAGAAAGAAAGAATGGACACCTTCTTGCTATGACTAGAGCACTTTTGTTTCAAAACAAAATTCCTAAAAAATATTGGGGGGAAGCTGCCTTAACTGCTACTTCACTAATAAACAGAATGCCTTCTCAAACCCTTTCATCCCAAAGTCCTCTTCAAATCCTTGTCAAATTCTTTCCCAACTTCAGTCCATCCTTTCATCTACAGCCAAGGGTATTCGGGTGTGTTGCTTTTGTTCACATCCACTCTCCAAATCGAGGTAAACTTGACCCAATGGCTTTGAAATGTATATTCATTGGCTATTCCTCCTCTCAAAAAGGCTACAAATGTTATCACCCACCTACCAAAAAATTTTATACCTCTGCTGATGTTACTTTTGTTGAAAAGGAGAGTTATTTTACTATTCCTTATCTTCAGGGGGAGATATCTTTTAGGGAAGATAAGGAAGCATACCTTTTTTTACTTCAGCCCCTTCCTACAAATATACATTATGGTCAGTCATCTATTCCTACTACAGAAATACATCCAAGACAGCCACCTATTCCTACTCCATCTTCTCCTCACACTCCTAAAATAACCATTAACATATCACAGCCCAATATTCAAGACACTACTTGTCCCCTGAAGACCTATTCAAGAAGGAAGGCGCCTATGTAGATTTAATGATCCCCTTCTCCTGCTCCTACTCCTATTCCTATTCCTATACAATTTGAGGTACATTCTGAAACTTCTTCTGAACATAATGATAATGACAGTGCTATATCTGTTTCTGATTTTGAATTTCCCATTGCCATTAGAAAAGGAAAAAGAACCTACACCACTAAACATCCCTCCTATTTTTTATGACCTACAAAAACCTTTCACAGAGTCACAGAGCATTACTTACTAGCCTAAATGATATCACTATTCCTAAAACAACTTTAGAGGCATTAGAAAATGAGAACTGGAAAATGGCTATGAAGGAAGAAATGGATGCACTAGAAAAAAACAAAACTTGGGACTTAGTGAGATTGCCAGAAGGGAAGAAAACAATAGGATGCAAGTGGGTTTTATTGTAAAATACAAGTCAGATGGCACTTTGGAAAGGTACAAAGAAAGATTGGTGGCAAAAGGGTACTCTCATACCTATAGGATTGACTATCTTGAAACATTTGCACCTGTTGCAAAGATGAACACAGTGAGGGTCCTACTTTCCTTATCAGCTATCCAAGGATGGAATCTACAACAATTTGACATAAAAAATGCCTTCTTACATGGAGACCTTGTAGAAGAAGTGTACATGGATATTCTACCTGGATTTGCTTCGAATACTACTGGACAGAATGTTTGTAGATTGAGGAAAGGTCTATATGGATTAAAACAGTCCCCAAGAGCTTGGTTTGGGAGATTTACCAAGGTAATGCTGGGACAAGGCTTCATACAGAGCCAAGGCAATCATACTCTGTTTGTGAAACACTCTTCTTCAGGGGGAGTAACTATATTGTTGGTGTATGTAGATGATATCATTGTTACAGGTAATGATTCAGAAGGAATTGATGATTTGAAAAAATGCATGGTAAAAGAGTTTGAAGTGAAAGAACTTGGCAGATTGAAATACTTTCTTGGTATTGAGGTGGCACACTCACATCAAGGGATTTTTATATCTCAACAGAAGTATACATTGGATTTGTTGAAGGAAACTGGAAAAATGGGATGTAAACCAGCAGCAACACCCATAGAAATCAATCACAAGCTTGGAGACTCAAAGGAGGATGATATGTTAGTTGACAGAAATTCATTTCAGAGACTGGTAGGAAGACTCATCTATTTGTCACATACCAGACCTGATATAGCATATGTTGTTGGGGGTTGTGAGTCAATTCATGCATAACCCTAAGGAATCTTGTAACACCCCGAAAACTGGTCTAGTCGGAATTAGGTTCCGATGACCAAATATTTTATATCGATAAAATAATTTATTCGATCTTATTTAGAATATTCGAGTAATTTATGGTTTATTATTATTAGATTATTCGGGTCTAGTAGAAATTAGATTCGAAACATATTTATTCGGTTTATTATTATTATTATTATTATTATTATTATTATTATTATTAAAAAGAATTACCGTGGGTAATTCCTTCAAAGTAAAGGAATTGCGATTCCATGTACAAGGCCATTCGGCCGAATGAAATTTAATGTGGCACAAAGCCACTACACGTGGCCACCCCAAGGGCTTTATGCCCCAAGAAAATGCCACGGCCAAGGGATTCATATCCTAAATTGTACCACCAATTCCCATACGTGGAACATGGGAAAACAATTGGTGGCAAATTGCCACAACGTGGCAAGCAAGAAAAACATGGTGGCATTAATTGCCCCACGTGGCCAAAACAAAGGGCCATTCCCCATAAAGATACCACGGCTCCAACCTATGTTGAGATTGGAAATCAAAGGGGGGAGCCAGCTGTTAGTATAAATAGGGGGGCATTGTTCTTCAATTTATGGAATCAAAGGAGTTGGATATATTTGGGAGTGATGGTGCGCAAGTCAGTGAAGAAACGATAATTAGGTAGGTCGGGTTCAATATTAGATTGGTTGTCCGATATTTTCGATACAGTAATATCGAATCTCTACCGACGTCGGGTTCGAGAAGTTATGAAAGAACAACCGCCAACCAAGGGAAAAGGTGACGTTATAAGGGAACCCTAATATCGAGGTGAGTGTAGTAGCATCTCGGGTTAGGTAAGGGCCTACCCGAACATGTTGTTATTTTTGTTATTGCTAACCCTTGAGTTAGGGGTTTTCATCATTGATCACATGTTGGTAAGTGTATGGTAAGCATTTCATTGATTCCATGATTTTTAAGCATGTTATGAAATTCATTGCAAGCATTTACATATGATAAGTATGATATGAATAATTGAAATTGTTATTGTTATGAATTATGAAATATGAACCTTGGATTCAAAGTATTGGATACAATTGGCATGCCATAGAATTCATGAGCTCAGTGTACGGGTGGACTACGATCCTAGGGCTACGACCTATATGATTTGGCGAGGCGGAGGGATGTATTGTGTGGTCTTTGGCGATGTCGTTGGGATGACCATTTATGTGTTTTGGCGAGGAGGTGGAATTCGTGTATCCATATACCATGAATTGATCCAAGGAAATTATGAACTTAAGATAATGATTTGCCATGAACCATGATATTATTACATGCCCTGTTATGAATATGAAATATGCCATGATATTGCATGATTAATGATGATTCTTAGAAGCATGTTATAAATCATGATATGTATATTTATAGTTATGTGACTACCTCACTAGGCAAAGTATGCCTAATGCATTTCATGCATCCATTTCAGGTTAAGCAAGTATTAGGATCGAGATCGGAGAAGTTGGTACGTTGCACAAGTCACAACAAAGTCCAAGTAATGTGTTCTATCCTTCGAACTCCTAGTATGGTGGCAAGGTCTTTGTAATAAGCTTAATACGTTTGTTTAGTATGCCTAAGTGATGTCAAGTGCCTTGGTTTAAATAAGATGAAAATAGCGTTCTTATATTAAGAGTTTGACTTTAAAGATTATATTTTTAAGCTAAATTGGTAAAATCGAGAAAAAAGGATTCACATGGCTATAAAACTTGGCAAGACAGTAGTTTATACCCTTAGAAAGATATGAGTAAAGTTTCATTGAAATTGGATTAGGTTTGCTAAGCTAAATTGATCAAAAACCAATTGAAATCTATTATTTCAGGTCAACTGTACCGAAACGGGTGATGACGTTTCGATACGGGTATGTGAAATTTTGGGTCTGGAGAGCTTGGTGTACCGAAACGGATAAGGTCCGTTTCGATACATTTTTGGCCACTGGAGGCCCCTGTTTCGATACGGGTTTCGAAACGGGTCTAACTCAAGTCAAGGTCCATCAACCCGTATCGATACAGGTCAAGCCGTATCGATACGATCAAGAAGGAAAAGTCAGAAGTTTTGACCGTGGTCAAGTCCTACCGAAACGGCTTAGGGCGTTTCGATACGGGCAGTCCTTTTTACTTCTTCGAGGTTAAATGGATTAATATATAAACTCGGTAAACGCTGCAAGAATAAAGATTGTTAAAAATTCAGATTATAAGCTCAACAAGTTCATTAAGTTTTAATAAGATAAGTTATTAAGAAAGTTTAAAAAGAAAAAGGGTGAAAAGATTTCCGCATCGTTTTCGGTAACGCTCTCCGACCCGGTTCTCGACCAGGCCGGGTAGGGGGTGTTACATTTGTGGTATCAGAGCTAGAGTTTAGTCGGTTCTGGACTAAACTTAAGTATGATTGTATTGTCTGTTATGTTACTTTGCCACCTAGGAGTTGTTCTGTTGAGTATTGTGACTTGTCAACTGATCTGATCTCTTTTTAATGTAGATATGCCTCGAACTAACGAAACTTATAATAATGAGTCTGCTGCTAACTCCTCGACTCATGGCGAGGAGGTGCAAGGAGGAAATCCTCCGAATCCTCAGAACCCTCATGTTTGAGGTATAGAGCCTGAAGCTCCTACAGCTCAGGCAGAATGTTATTAGAACATGGCTGATATGTTTCAGCAATTTATGAATGTGATAAAGGCTAGTCAAGTTGTGCAACCTACGCCACTTGTTGCGCAATCTCTTCGAGCCCCAATCGATAAGTTATCGCGATACCGAGCTTACACCTTTACGGGTCAGGACGATGACGACCCTAAAATAGACGAGTATTGGTTAGACAATACTTTAAGAATTTTGGATAAGCAATTAAGGTGTTCAGATGAACATAAGCTCGAATGCGCTCTCGCATTGCTAGCCGATGAAGCCCTACAGTGGTGGGAGATCACCGTTCTTACCATCTCCGAAGATACCGTGAGTTGGGAATTCTTCCTAAAAGAGTTCCGTAATAAGTATATAAGTGAGTTTTACCTGGCCGAGAGGCGAAGCATCTTCCTTCATCTTAAGCAAGGTGGACGACCGATTGAACAATATATTCACGATTTTTGCATGTATTGTAGATATGGAGCCGACTTCATCAAGAAAGAAGAATAAAAGTGTCGGATGTTTATCGCAGGGCTTAACGATGAGTTACGTCCCATGTTTACCGCCTTGTGCATCTCTAACTTCCGAGATATCGTAAACAAAGTTAAGGCTACAGAAGGAGCACAGAAAGTTCAGAGGATCGGTGGATCCATCAAGTCTGAAAAGAGAAATCGAATTGAGACTCATTTCCCAGGATATTCTAAGAAAGGGAAGCATCGCAACTCGGAACAAAGTATATATTCACAACCTTCTCAATTTGAATCTCGTCTTCCATCATATAGCAATTCTTCTGAAAGCATTTTTGATTCGAGACAAGACACGAGAGTCTCTAAGTGTGGTTTCTGTCAACGTTGACACGAAGGACAATGTCGTAAGAAAACCGATGCATGTTTCTTTTGTGAAAAGGTAGGTCATCTCATTCGAGATTGTCCAGAGAATCCTAACAAGCTTATTCCAGTGACGACCAACCCTTCTCGAGGCAAGGGGGCAAATTAAGGATCCTTCGGAAAGCCGGAAGGATTGGGGACGTCGAAAGTAACAAGTGGACCAAATCAAAAGCTTCTACGGATATTTCATATTCGGGGCAAGGATTCAGAAAATGATCTCGACGCTATTTCGGGTAAAAAATTTAATCTTTATGTCTATGTATGTTGATAACAAATCCTGTTTAAGTAAGCCTAATTAGGGACCTATCTAAAGAATAGAAAGAATGAACTCTGGGCTGGGCGTATCGATACAGGAAAGGATACGTATCGAAACGACCCATAAAAATGTACCGAAACAAGTATGAGAGTATCGAAACAATTTAACAGCTTTTAACTGAATTTTGGATTTGTGCTTAACCGTATCGATACTGGTCAGAGTGTATCGATACAAGTACCAGATTTTGAATAAGAAATAACAAGAAGAATAGCTTGAAATTAGAGGATGATGACTCACCCTATGTGTTGGACACCTAAGATGTTGAATGCTATTAGAAAGTGCAAGTGTCAGGTGAATACGAAGAGGCGAAAGGATAAGCTTTGCAAAGCCTTAAGAGAATTTGTGATTAGTTCTTAGAAAGGTGGGGAAAAGACAAATTTTATATTCTATATATGGATAGATATCCTCAGCAATAGTAAGACCAAAACCCACATCTGTTTCAAGAATGTGAAATAAGCATTTTCCTTAAAAGTACCCTCGTTCCTAAGTGATGTCGGATTCAGTCAAGAAACCAAATGAGCCGAAGCAAGAAAGATTTCTTTGTAGCTTTTGCCAAGATAATCATTCGATAGGACGATGTAAAAAGGGAACCGAAGCTTGTTTCGATTGTGGCAAGATGGGTCATCTCGCTCGAGATTGTCCTAAGAAATTTTCCGAGAAACGTCGGCGTGTTAGTGCAAGGCGATCTTGGCCAGAAAGATAAGGAAAGGTGAATTCTTCATCTCCAGAAGATTCTGATCCCGAAGAGTGCTCGGATGAACAATCCGAAGCTACAGGTAAGAATTCGAGGACGAATTCTTTTCTAGGGGGGGAGAGTTGTAACACCCCGAAAACCGGTCTAGTCGGAATTAGGTTCTGATGACCAAATATTTTATATCGATAAAATAATTTATTCGATCTTATTTAGAATATTCGAGTAATTTATGGTTTATTATTATTAGATTATTCGGGTCTAGTAGAAATTAGATTCGAAACATATTTATTCAGTTTATTATTATTATTATTATTAAAAAGAATTACCGTGGGTAATTCCTTCAAAGTAAAGGAATTGTGATTCCATGTACAAGGCCATTCGGCCGAATGAAATTTAATGTGGCACAAAGCCACTACACGTGTCCACCCCCAAGGGCTTTATGCCCAAAGAAAATGCCACGGCCAAGGGATTCATATCCTAAATTGTACCACCAATTCCCATACGTGGAACATGGGAAAACAATTGGTGGCAAATTGCCACAACGTGGCAAGCAAGAAAAACATGGTGGCATTAATTGCCCCACGTGGCCAAAACAAAGGGCCATGCCCCATAAAGATACCACGGCTCCAACCTATGTTGAGATTGGAAATGAAAGGGGGGAGCCGGCTGTTAGTATAAATAGGGGGGCCATTGTTCTTCAATTTATGGAATCAAAGGAGCTGAATATATTTGGGAGTGATGGTGCGCAAGTCAGTGAAGAAACGATAATTAGGTGGGTTCGGGTTCAGTATTAAATTGGTTGTCCGATATTTTCGATACAGTAATATCGAATATCTACCGACGTCAGGTTCGAGAAGTTATGAAAGAACAACCGCCAACCAAGGGAAAAGGTGACATTATAAGGGAACCCTAATATCGAGGTGAGTGTAGTAGCGTCTCGGGTTAGGTAAGGGCCTACCCGAACATGTTGTTATATTTGTTATTGCTTACCCTTGAGTTAGGGGTTTTCATCATTGATCACATGTTGGTAAGTGTATGGTAAGCATTTCATTGATTCCATGATTTTTAAGCATGTTATGAAATTCATTGCAAGCATTTACATATGATAAGTATGATATGAATAATTGAAATTGTTATTGTTATGAATTATGAAATATGAACCTTGGATTCAAAGTATTGGATACAATTGGCATGCCATAGAATTCATGAGCTCAGTGTACGGGTGGACTACGGTCCTAGGGCTACGGCCTATATGATTTGGCGAGGCGGAGGGATGTATTGTCTGGTCTTTGGTGATGTCGGCGGGATGACCATTTATGTGTTTTGGCGAGGAGGTGGAATTCGTGTATCCATATACCATGAATTGATCCAAGGAAATTATGAACTTAAGATAATGATTTGCCATGAACCATGATATTATTACATGCCTTGTTATGAATATGAAATATGCCATGATATTGCATGATTAATGATGATTCTTAGAAGCATGTTATAAATCATGATATGCATATTTATAGTTATGTGACTACCTCACTAGGCAAAGTATGCCTAATGCATTTCATGCATCAATTTCAGGTTAAGCAAGTATTAGGATCGATATCGGAGAAGTTGGTACGTTGCGCAAGTCACAACAAAGTCCAAGTAATGTGTTCTATCCTTCGAACTCCTAGTATGGTGGCAAGGTCTTTGTAATAAGCTTAATACATTTTTTTAGTATGCCTAAGTGATGTCAAGTGCCTTGGTTTAAATAAGATGAAAATAGCGTTCTTATATTAAGAGTTTGACTTTAAAGATTATGTTTTTAGGCTAAATTGGTAAAACCGAGAAAAAGGATTCACATGGCTATAAAACTTGGCAAGACAGTAGTTTATACCCTTAGAAAGATATGAGTAAAGTTTCATTGAAATTGGATTAGGTTTGCTAAGCTAAATTGATCAAAAACCAATTGAAATCTATTATTTCAGGTCCACCGTACCGAAACGGGTGATGACGTTTCGATACGGGTATGTGAAATTTTGGGTCTGGAGAGCTTGGTGTACCGAAACGGATAAGGTCCGTTTCGATACATTTTTGGCCACTGGAGGCCCCTGTTTCGATACGGGTCTAACTCAAGTCAAGGTCCATCAACCCGTATCGATACAGGTCAAGCCGTATCGATACGATCAAGAAGGAAAAGTCAGAAGTTTTGACCGTGGTCAAGTCGTACCGAAACGGCTTTAGGCGTTTCGATACGGGCAGTCCTTTTTACTTCTTCGAGGTTAAATGGATTAATATGTAAACTCGGTAAACGCTGCAAGAATAAAGATTGTTAAAAATTCAGATTATAAGCTCAACAAGTTCATTAAGTTTTAATAAGATAAGTTATTAAGAAAGTTTAAAAAGAAAAAGGGTGAAAAGATTTCCGCATCGTTTTCGGTAACGCTCTCCGACCCAGTTCTCGACCAGGCCGGGTAGGGAGTGTTACAAATATCATCTAAGGGTTGTAGTTCAAATTTTGCAATACTTGAAGGGTACACCAGGCAAAGGGATTATGTTTAAAAGAGGGGAGAAATTAACTCTAGAAGCATACACAGATGCAGACTATGTAGGATCAATAGTTGATAGAAGATCAACCTCAGGCTACTGCACCTTTTTTTGGAGGAAACTTGGTTACTTGGAGAAGTAAAAAACAGAATGTGGTAGCTAGATCCAGTGCAGAAGCTGAATTTCGAGCCATGGCACTATGAATTTGTGAGTTGTTATGGCTGAAAATTATTTTAGAAGACCTAAAGGTGAAATTGGATGGACCAATGAAGCTATACTGTGATAACAATTCTGCAATCAACATAGCTCATAATCTAGTTCAACATGACAGAACAAAGCATGTTGAAGTGGATAGACATTTCATAAAAGAGAAACTTGACAGTGGTTTAATCTGTACTCCCTATGTAACCACTGGAAATCAAGTTGCAGACATACTTACCAAGGGACTACCTAGTAAAGACTTTCAGAAGTTAGTAGGCAAGCTGAGAATGGAGGACATCCATGCACCAGCTTGAGGGGGAGTGTCAGAGATCCGAGATATGTTTCCTTGTTATTTGTTTCCTTAATTAAGAGATTTGTAAATATTTTATTTGATTATGATCCCTTGCTCTAAGGGTTTGTATTCTATTGCTAGAATTAGTTCCTTACCTAGTTTAGAAGTTACCTAAGATAGGCCCTAGGTTTGTGTATTTATTTGTAACCTTTTCTCTGTTGAAACGAATAAGAAATTAAGTCTTTTCGACAAATACTAGTATATTTTAACGGTCTTATCGTCTGAGAGATGAACATTAATCACCGCCAACATTTCTGGCGCTAACCCGTCATTCCCGTTTGATAAGACTCCGCATTAAATTAATTTCATTTTTGCAAACAACAAGAAGATTTAGGTGTGTTGAACATTTAATTTAATTTTAGGTTCGATTATTTAAAGCCCTAAAAATGTCAAGTCTTTAATTCCTAATTTAAAGTTTAAGTATGCTTAAGTGTATTTTTTTGTGAAGAACATTTTCAACAAAACATGTCCCTATCTAAGCTTTAGTCCCTAATCCTAAGTTTTCACCCATTTCTTAAACAAGCAAGCAACTTTTTATTGTTTTGAGTTTTTACCGTTTTATTATTCCTTTTAAAAAATATTTCTTTTTTTTACTTCTTTTATTTTTTTTAAAGTCAAGACCTTTTTGCATTTTTTACTTTTTTTTCATTTTTATGTTTTTTACCATTTTATATTTTTCCTTTTCAAAAATAATTTCTCTCTTTAAAAAAATTCATTTTCATTTCTTTTTTTTAAAGTTTTTCTTTTAAAAAATCCTTCAAGAAACTTTATTTTTTCCTAAAGAACTTCTTTTTAAGTTTTTTTTTCCATTTTAAAAATTTATTTTTAGACCCTAAACTTTTATTTAAACCCTTTATTTTCTTTTTCTTGAAAATTTATCTCATTTTCTTTTTTTTTTCTAAAAATATCTTTATTATTTTTCCTTTTAAAACCATTTTGCCCATCTATTATTAAAAACTAAATAAAAATCTTTTTATATTTTTTAAAATCAAGCCTCTTTATTATTTTACACCTCACATTATTATTTTTCCTAATTAAATCTCTAATTTCAAGTTTTTTAATTTAACCACATTTATTCAATTTAATCATGCATTTTAAATTTAAACATCTTTTAAATCAATGTATTCATTCCTAAAGATCAAAATAATTCTAACAACAATTTTTAAGCATGCAAAATTTTTTTAAGATCAAACTGAAATTTAAAAGTCACTGGAATCGTGAACGATTTTCCGACTTCGAGAAAGCAACCTAAAATTCACAAACAACACAAACACAAACACCAAAAATCCATTCAAGAACAAACATAAGAAATAAACAAAAAAAGATCGAAATTTTACCGAGAAATTGACGAACGAAGAACTCGAATCCGGGCTTCTCGAAATGCTCAAAACCGCCTTTGGAAAATTGCTCCCAAACTCGAATCTTTACTCCAAAAATTTCCAGCAAACTCTTGAAAAATTCAGAGATTTTTTTCAGATCTTTCCCAAGCTTTTTCTAGTGTTTTTTCTTCAATTTGTGTGTGATGAACATGTAAAAGGAGGGGTTATTTATACTTAAAATTGATCTTCAAATTCAAGCCAAATCGGGATTTAATCCCCAATTTGAAGCCTAAATCCGATCAATGGCTTGATTCTCGGCAAAAGCCCTCTATCCTCATCTGATTTGGTTAAAAATTCGAGCTGACTTTCCCCCTTAATAGAGCCTAGGGTTTGACTACTTTATCTCGGTTTTTCTACAGATTTCGGCGAGCACAGGCGGCGAGCAAGGTTGGTGGCATTGGGTCGGCGACGGCGAGGTGGATCGGCCAGTACCAACGGCGTCGGCGGCCGTGGACTATAGGCGCCGGCTAACCATCGTGAAGTCGCAGAAGGGGTTTGGTTTGCTGGTTCCCCCTTTTCCTTTTTTTTTATTTTTTTATTTTCTTTTTTTACTGATTTTTTGCTGATTTTTGGCTGTTGTTTTTGCTGTTTTTTACATTTATTATTTTTTTACCTCCTTTTATTTCCCCTTTATTCCATAATTATTATACACCCTAATTATTATTTTTTATTTTTCATTTTTTTAAAGTGGGCTTAAAAAAATGGGCATTGTTCTCTTTATTTAAAAGTGAGCTTTTAAAATGAGCTTTTTGAAGATGTGTCTTTGTTTATTTTAAAAGTGGGCTTTTAAAATAATTTTTCTCTTTTCTTCTTTTTTTTATATTTTATATTTTCTTTTTATTTTTTTATTTTCTGGTTATTAAAAACTAAGGTGAAAATTTAGTGACAACATCTATCTTCCTTTAATTAATTCCTTTTAATCCTTTAATTAAAACACTTTAAAAATAATCCAATTGAGAGAAAAATATGATAAAACACTTAGGTATATTATCTCCTTAAAGATTCAAAGTTTTGACCCTTTTACAAAACAATTTTACACTTTTACATTTTGGTCATTAGTCTCAAAATGTCAAATTTCCAAAAATCGTTTTCCAAAATTGATTTTATCAAAATAATTACAATATTAAATAATAATTTTATAACATTTCCCATATTTTTATCCTTCCCAAAAAATATTTATTTCAATTTAAATCTCGAAACTAACCTGAATCACTAACCTGATTCTCCCGAACCGTCTAATCTTTTTCGGTAACGTCTCAGCCCAAAATCGGGGCCTTACAACTCTCTCTCACTTAAGAAATTTCATCCTAAAAATTTTACGTAGAGGAAAATGGTGCGGAAACTGTTTCAACATGTCCGCCTTGCTTTCCCACGTGGCTTCCTCAACTCCTCGATGTCGCTACAACACCTTTACATGTTCAATTGTCTTACCACGAAGAACTTTACTACTAGAAGCAAGAATCTCATCAGGTTCCTCATCATAAGACAAATCCGGTCATAACTCAATGTCCTCCAACGCATAACATGTGATGGATCCGACCTATACCTTCGAACATCGACACATGAAACACATCATGAATCTTTTCCAACTCGGGAGGCAACCTCAACTGATAAGCCACTGGACCAACACGCTCCACAGCCTCATATGGTCCAATAAACTTCGGACTAAGCTTTTCTTTACGTCCGAAACGCATCACCTTCTTCCAAGGCGACACTTTCAAAAAGACGCGATCACCAATCGCATACTCAATCTCACTACGCTTCGAATCAGCGTAGGATTTCTGACGATATGAGGTAGCATTCAAACGATCGCAAATAAGCTTCACTTTCTCATTTGTGCTTTTCAACACATCAGGCAAGGAAATGTGCTTTTCCCCAACCTCATCCCAACACAAAGGCGTACGACACTTCCTACCATATAAAGCCTCATACGGTGCCATCTGTATACTATCCTGGTAACTGTTATTATAAGCAAACTCCACCAAAGGCAAATGTTTCTCCCAGGTTCCTTGGAACTCAATGATACAACATCTTAGCATATCCTCCAAGACCTAATCACACGCTCAGACTAACCATCCATCTGAGGATGATACGAAGTACTGAAATTCAATCGTGTACCCAAAGCTCGATGTAAACACTCCCAAAAGCTCACTGTAAACGCGTATCTCTATATGAAACTATAGACTTGGGCACTCAGTACAAATGCACAATCTCAACAATATACAAATCCACCAACTTATCCAAAGTATACGTTGTATGCACCAACACAAAATGTGCACACTTCATAAACCGATCAACAATCACCCAAACAAAATCCTTCTTAGATGGCGTTAACGGCAACCCAGACACAAAATCTATGGTTATTCTCTCCCACTTCCTTTCCAGTATCCTCAACGGTTGCAACAACCCAGAAGGAAATTGATGTTCAGCCTTAACACACTGACACACCATGCACTTAGCAACAAAATCAGCCACATCTTTCTTTAAACCAACCCAATAATACTCTTCTTTCAATCCTCAATACAAAATCAGCCTTAACACACTGACACACTATGCGCTTTAGTCAAAATGGCTCACCTAAACTCATCATCATTAAGTACCACTATCTGATCTTTGAAACATATCACTCCATCATCATTAAAATAAAAATCTGTCAGATTTCCATCCATGATATCCTTAGCATGCGGCACCAACTCCTCATCATAAGGCTGCTTGCCCTTTATCAATTGTGACAAAGATGGCTTCACTTGCAACTCGGCCAAGAGATCGCCATCTTGCGCCACACTCAACCGTACAAACATTGCTCTTAACTCCACCACAACCTTCTTACTCAAGGCATCTACCACAACATTAGCCTTACCCGAGTGATACTCAATCGTCAAATCATAATCCTTAAGCAACTCCAACCATTTACGTTTCCTAAGATCCAAATCCTTTTGAGTCGTTAAATATTTTAAACTCTTATGATCCGTAAACACAACACACTTTTCGCCATAAAAATAATGCCTCCAAATCTTCAAGGCAAATACAACCGCGACCAACTCAAGATCATGAGTAGGATAATTGTGCTCGTGCACCTTAAACTGTCTAGATGCATAAGCCACAACTTTTCCTTCTTGCATCAACATACAACCCAAACCAATGTATGATGCACCACTATAAACATCAAACTCCTTACCGACTCAGGTTGAATCAAGATAGGAGCTTGCATCAAAGCTTCATTCAACTTCATGAAAGCTCGTTGTCTATCCTTCGTCCACTCAAAACAAACATTCTTTTGTAGTAAATTGGTCAATGGTGTAGCAATCTGCGAAAAAACATCCACAAACCTACGATAATAACCAGCCAACCAAAGAAAACTACGAACTTCCAACACAGATTTAGGTGGTTTCCAAGCCATCACAGCCTCAGTCTTATGCGGATGAACCCAAATTCCTTTGGCTGACACAACATGTCCGAGAAAGATAACTTCCCTAAGAAAAAACTCACATTTTCTCAACTTAGTGTACATCTGGTTATCCAACAAAGCCTGAAGAACAATTCATAAATGTCTATCATGATCCTCTTTAGTACGCGAGTACACACGGATTTCATCAATAAACATAACCACAAATTGATCCAAAAACTCATGGAATACTAGGTTCATCATATTCATGAACACAACAAGTGCATTTGTCAAACCAAATGGCATCACCAAGAATTCATAATGCTCGTACCTCGTACAAAAAGTTGTCTTAGGCACACCTACATCCTTTACCTTTAACTGATAGTACCCAGACCTCATATCAATCTTCAAAAACACCAAAGCACCTCGAAATTGATCAAACAAATCATCGATCCTTGGCAAAGGATACTTATTCTTAATCGTCAACTTGTTCAGTTGCTGATAATCAATGGACATCCGCATCGTGCCATCCTTCTTTTTCACGAACAACACCGACGCACACCAAGGCGAAACACTAGGCCTAATAAACCCTCGATCAAGCAACTCTTGAAGTTGCGTCTTCAACTCTTTTGGAGCCATACGATAGGGAGCAATAGACGTTGGAGCTGTATTTTCATACAACTCAATGCCAAACTCAACCTCTCTATTCATGGGCAAACCAGGCATTTCCTCTGAAAAGACACCTAGATACTCACATACCGTACGTATGTCTTGAACACGTACCTCATTCGATCTCGGATTCATAACATAGGCCAAGAAAGCCTCACAACATGATTCCATCAAACGACTTGCATGCATAGCCTAAACAACATTGGACAAGAATTTAACATTCTCACCTACAATTACCACTTCGTAATCATCAACAAGTTTCAGGGTAACTCGCTTGATTTCACAATCAACCACAACCCTATTCTCCGATTACCAATCCATACCCAAGATTACATCAAAACCGTGAAACGACAACTCCATCAAATTAACTGCAAACACGTGACCTTGGACAGTCAAAGGACATCTCCTAAAAAACCTTCTAGTAACAATTGTTTCACCAAAAGAACTAGATATTTGCATTCCCACGTTTAACACCTCAACCGGCATATCAAGCAAACGCGCACGCTCACACAAGATATATGAATGAGTAGAACCAAAGTCAATAAAAGATAACAATGACAAAGATTGCAAAGTAAAAGTACATGCAATCACATCGATGTCATTACGTCTCTCACGATGTGCGTACACCCTCGTAGGACCACCACCCTCAGGTTAAACTGCTACCACATGAGCCACAGTCCTTTGACCATCCTCCGTACGCTGGGAGTTACCACGACCGTGCCCACAACCTCTTTGTGGTGTAACAACAAGTGCTCTAGCCTGACCACCACCAGCCAACAACGGGCAATCACACCTCAAATGGTCGCTCAACCCATATATCCAACAAGAATTAGCAACAACTAGCGTAGGAGCCTGCCCTTCAGGAGCCAAACGCAAACAGTCTCATCTCAAGTGATCTCGCGATCCATAACCCTAACAAGCATTATGTCCATCTCTAGCCTAGGTACCCCGACCTTGCGTTCCATGACCAGCACTACCCCATCTCAACTCAGGGCAATATCTCCTATCTCAGTGCTTCTTATACCAACCACTACCATAACCAAAATTTGCAGCTCTCTTACCAGAGCCTGAACCTCATGCTCGAACAGATAAACCTAGGTTCTGCTCAATATCCTTCGGCCCTGCAACCAACATATCGAAATCGATGTAGTTAGAAGCCAACATAAAAGTCGTAACATCCTGTACCAATCCGTAATAGAATCGATCTCAACGATGCCTCTCGTTTGGTACTAACTCAAGAGTATACTGGCTCAACCAAACAAATTGTACCTCATACTCAGCCTCAGACGTACTACCTTACACTAAAGCCATAAACTCGCACTTCCTCTAATCCAAGTATCTAACTCCCATATACTTCTTCTTAAAGGCAGCTCAAAAGAAATCCCATGTCACATCACCGAGTTCTATGCCCGTGATCACAATAGCCACCAGCTATACGCGTCTCCTTGCAACAGAGATACAACACAACCCATCTTACGGGCATTACTACACCCTACTTGATCTGAATCTGATTAGTACTAGCAAGCCATCCATCCCTCGGATGCTTCGGGTGCCAACCCTCTAAACTCAACTCCTTCCAAACTTCACATGCACTCTAATGACAACCCTATTTATCCAGTAGTAGGAACAAGCACTTGCATTCCAGCAACAATAGCCTGGAAAGCTCTAGTCATCACCTAAACTAAAGGCGCCAAATCACCCAAAACTGGCCCAGCTAGCGCAGGGGGTACTTGCTTCACATTCTCAGGTGGATTATGCGGAGAAGGCGACAAACCTCCAAAAGGTACATCATTCCTCTGATTCCCCTGCCCTTCGATAGTAGTAATCGTGTCAGATGTCAACTCTCTCCTCGGTCCCATCGTGCTAAAATATCTAAGACATGATAATTTCTACAAAATAAAACAATCAGGCCAGCTTCAAGCAAGGATCCAAGACTTCTATTTCAAATAAAACTTTTCAGACAGTAGTAATAAGGCAATATGTTCCCCAAGATATCCTCTAACAAGGCATCTAACGTATATATAACAATCACCATGCATATCAACAACATCCATTAATCATTATCAACATCCCAATTTATCGCAAACCAGGTTTAAACAATCAACAACAACACTAAACAATCACAAACTTACCTCCCAATTGTTGCAAACCTGGCTCTGATACCAACAAATGTAACCCCCTTGACCCGACCTAGCCGCCCAACCAAATCGAGTGAGCTACATTAGGTTTGCGTACGTAAACTAGAAGAATTTCACTTAAAAACATGCCCATTTTTATCTTTTATCTTGTCTAGATGCAAATTATTAACCTATAATGAACATGCTGGCAGCGGTTCAAATCTCGCTCAAATCAGAAATTAGTATGGCATTCAAGTGCAATCATGAACATTAAGGGACCAAATTGCAAATCTAGAAAATTATAAGGAAATAGCCCAATTTTAGGTTACCAATCCTTAATTAATCAAGTTCCATGCTTCCATTCCAAATTTCAACTCTAAACGACCCTCCGAATTTATTTAATTGCATGTATAACAAACAAGGACCAAAACAGAAGAATCTAAAACCTTTTTTTGACTAAAATAACAAACTTAACTACCAAGCGTATCCAAAGTGTATAGGTACTCGGGGGCGTATCGATATGGTCCCTAGGCGTATTGATACACCAGTTACAAACCATTTTTCCAGAATTCTAGTAGCTCAAAACTGTATCAATACACCTCTACCCGTATCGATACACTTGACCAAAATACACTTACTCGTATCGATAAACCTCTGCCCGTATCGATACACCTGGCCAAAATACACTTACCCGTATCGATACACTTGGGCCTTAAATGTCCCAATTTGCTGGTTTTTCACGCTTTTAAGGTTTCAAACTCATACCAACACGCCTTAAACATAATTACATACATATTAGAGACCAAACCATGCCAATCCAATAGAAAATTAACATCAAGAAACAACATCATGCTTCAAAGGAAATCGAGAGACGTGCTTCCTAAAGAATAAACCAACTAACATCCAAAACATTAGTCCCAAGCAAAACCAACATATAAAGGCCATTTACAATCTCAGAACAACAACATAAACTTGCTTAACATGGAGTTTAACATAAAACCTCCCAATCTAACAATGAACCCCATTGCCTTTTTTACAACTAGTCTAGTTTGAAAACCATACTTTCAAATATCAAGTCCTTGGATTTCACCTTTGCTCGCTCACTACCTCTAACCTTTAAATTCACTGAATTGATGGACAAAGAGAGCGTAAGCACATTAGGCTTAGTGAGGAGTGCTAAAAAAACAAATGTCGTCAATGTAATTTAAAATCAATTTCTCAAAACTATTGAAACCACTATTTCAAACCACTTGTGAAACATCATTCCTTGAAAACCATGCACTTAAACCTTTCCAAAACCAGCATATTAATTTGTATGCATCAAGTATCATGGGTAAACAACAAATCCCATTGCTAAATCTCAATTTAAGCTTTCACATGCATAACACCCATATGCAAGGCTTAAAGAGAAAACATGTATAAATCAACATTATACGACAACATCACCCACATGATATATTAACAATTTTATTGGCTTACAAGTGATCACAAACCAAGTTCCAATTCGAAAACACTAAAATCGGATACACAGATTAAACAAGTGTTCTCCCAACACTTCATACATCGTCACCGGCATCTCAAGGTTCACACACGGGAGATTCCCCTCAAATGTTGTAACACCCGTGGTCGAGTATTCGGTACCTCACAACCCCTCAACACGAGTCATCAATAGATGTATAACCCACTAACGGGAGTATTAGATACCTCACAACCCCTCAACCGTTAGGGTACTTGGATAGAGTATTCGATACAATCTCAACCCCTCAACATCCAAGGTGCCATATTTATAGTGCACTATCAATCCTATGGCCGGCCAACTATATCCGATAACATTTTACACCACACCACTTGCCAATATAATTCATTATTGACCATTAACCCACTGATTTTATATGCATCATCACACATCCATTTTCTCAAAACAACAACCATGCTTTAAACACAAGTATAAAACACATACTTACATGGATCACTTACCACGTGCATCCATCATCACTTCATGTTGAAAAACAATATATTTCATACTTTAAATCATGCATAAATAGTAGGTATCACAAAATCAAAACCAAGTGCGTAAATCACTTTGTAAAAGCACGACCGAGAGAGAAAATCCACTTATACTTACTTCCGAACTTAGACTAGCATTTCAAGCTCAATCTAATTTCTCAAAAATCATATTCAAACCTTTTTAAAGTTGTAAGCTTCATTCTCACTCATCGACAACGCAAAACATCATTCGACGATGCAAATTTAAGCGTCTGAAGCCTCCAAAGCTTCACTGATAGCTACGGAATCAACCTCCCCTATTTTAACCACACAAAAACAGAGGGTACAATGCATCAAAATGCATTCATAAACCCAGCAATAATAATCCTTAGCAAACCTCAACAAACACAAGATGAAATCCTTCCCCAATAACCGAAACCAACCCCAAACTCAAGCTAGTCAAAGCCCAACCACAAACTCTCGAATCTAACATTTAATCAACATTAAATAACATCCAAAATTCATCCAATAATAACCTTATACCTCTAGCATACATAAAACCACCACAACTCCTCAAAAACTCATTACTAGAAATCTAGATAATTAGAGATTCACCTAATTTCGGGATTCCAATGTTAAAACCAACTTATTAACATTATAAAACATCATAATCATGCTTTAATCTGATCAAGAACCCAAAAAATAGATCCAAAATGAATCTCAATCAATTTCACCAATTAAATCTCAATTAAACCAAATTTCCACAATTAAATCATCAAAACCCATTAAAAACATATATAAAGGATCAATAACTTGGGAATTTCAGTAAAGAACCATTCATTAAAGGAGAAGAACGAACATCACCTTCAATGATTGAAATCCCTCTCAATTGGATGCTTTCCTTCTTGAAAAACTGTAACAACTTGATTTTGGGCTTGGAAGTTAGCCATGTTTGGCTAGACGATTCGGGCGATCTGGTTTAGACTAGTTTCGGGAATAAATTATTTTAAAAGGGCTTTGAGTGAAATAAAATATGGGGAAATGTTCTAAAATCTTAAAATAAGGTTTTGAAGGAACCAATTGGAAAAAATGGATTCGTTTTAATCGATATTTCTAAAACGGTGACTGGATCGTAAAGATTGCAAAATGTGTTTTGATGACTAAATTGAAAGGAGTCAAGGATTAGAATCTTTAGGAAGCTATTAAACCAAGGTGTTATCAGCCCTTTTCCTTATTTTGGATATTTTTAAAAGGTTTAATTAAACAATTTATTAAAAGAGGTTTTAATAAAAAGGTTTTTAAAAAGGCTTAAACATTTTCTTATATAACTTCTCATTTTCCGTTTTCTTTTATCTCTATTTTCTCACTAGCCAAACTATGATTTTCACACAAAAATGATGAAGAGTCAATTCATATAATTCTATTTTTGATTTCCTAAACTCCATCTACCATTCCTACTTGGATTTCTTGAAGGATTTTATCCAAACTATTGCCAAACAAGGGAAAACCTTGTGTTAGAGGTGATCTTCTTAATTATCCTCTAATCAAAGGTTCTTTATTGAAATTCCCAAGTTCTTGACTCTTGTATATTGTTTTCTAAATTGATTTGAGTTATAAAGGATGATATCTTGCTTTAATTAAGCTTCAAATGGAGTTAAATTGATGAAATTGGTTGGGTTTCATTTTTTACTGTATTTGCTGGGTTTTAGATTGATTTTAACTGTAATCTTGATGTTAAATAATATGATAAAGTGAGTTTTAATAATGGAATCTCGAAACTAGGTGAATTGCTAGATTTCTAGGTTAAAATATTTGAGTTTATGGTTTGTTTATGTGGTTTAATGGTTACTGGTGGTAAAAGGATGTTGAGGTGATGTTTTAGATGTATATTGATGTTGTTTAATGGTTAATCTCGCTAGGTATTGGCTCGAGATTGGTTATAGTGTTTTCACCGATGTTTTCGGTTGTTTTTGGATGTCATTTGTTTGGTTTTTGTTAGAGAGAATTCTGGAGTTGAGTTGATGGAGGTTTTGATGCAAGAATGTGCATTAATCCTTTGTTTATCTTTGGTTAGAAGTAGGGGAGATTGATCCGATGTCTTTGGAAGAGGTCTTGGTTGCTCCGGAGGCTTGATATCACTTTGGCAAGTGGAATGAAGCTTTGTCCGTGAGTGGAAATGATTTTAAAGGCTTTTCAAAAGTTGTAGAGCAAGGTTTGGGGGTTTATATTAAGCTTGAAACACTAATCTAAGCTCGGAAGTGACTATGGAAGATTTTGCTCTCGGTTTATAGATTTTTCCATTGTTTTGATTGACCACGCTCATGTTTTAGAAAGAGATGTGTTACCTACTATTTATGCATGTTTTGAGACTTGAAAATGCTAGAACATGATCCCATGAGAATTGTTTTATGTTTTGAAAGAGTTTATAACTTGTTGAGAAAATGCTATGCATTGTTTATGCTTTTGAGATGGGAGGACACTTGATTTTTGTTTATGCATTGAAAATAGTAGGGTAACATGGTTTAAAAGTGTATATTGGAAAAGTGATGAGACTTAATATTATCAGATATAATTGGTCCGTCAATAGGATGAGAAGTGCACTATAATATACAAAATTCGTACGTGAGACAAATTCTTTGGTTACACAATATGGGTAGATTCTATTGTGTTGCGAGTGATAGGAGTAGATTCTATCACCAACGGGAAAAAGGGGTAGTGCCATCCCAGTCGAAGTGAGATTATGGCGAGAGTAGATTTTACCATGAGATTTGATGGGGGTAGTGGCATCAAAGTGTCCACATATCCGAACATTTATGGATAAGGGTAGTGTTATCCAAGGATGGGGGTAGATTCCATCCGTGTCACTTTTAATAACAATATATGAGATTACATGTATCATGGTTTATAATGGTTTTGTATAACGAGATTTATACATGAAATACTATTTTTAGATTTGTTTAATGATGTTCAAGCATGAGAAGCTTGCAACGAGATTTGTATTGTGGTAAACGCATGAGATTGATGATACATGTTTTACAAGTGTTGTTGGTTTTGTTTTGAAAGGGATTTAAAGCATGAGTTATATTTGAGCATGAAGAAAAGAGATTTGCTTTTGAGAAATGGTTTTAAAATACATTGTTGTTGGCTTTTAATCGAGTGACCCTCACTAGGCATTTATGCTTACGCTCTCTTTTTCCAACAATGTAGAGAAATAGCTATTTAGAGGCACCAAGAAGGCAAGAGAAGATCCAAGAGATGTTTCACAACTCAAGTATGGTTTTACATTTACTAAATAGTAATAAGTGGCAATGGGAGGGTACCTATATGTTTTGGGAGGTTGTGTGCTGAAACTCCCTGGTTTGTGGCAAGTTTATGTTGCCTCTTTGGACTTGTAAATGGCCTTTATATGCTGGTATTTGGCTTGAATTGCATTTTGAACTTTACTTGGATGTTATCTTAGGAAAAATGCCTATAGGTTGTCATCTACGATTAATTATATGTTCAATGCTTGCTTTGGTGTTAATCACCTTTGATTTAAGCCTCAAATGTTTGTACTTAGGTTGGAAGCATGTTAGATTGATTTTAGATGGTTTCTAGTGTGTAAAAGTTGAGAAAAATGTCATTACAGGCCAAGGCGTACCGAAACGTGGGCTAGCATACCGATATGGTACGCCTAAATTTGCCCAGGCATTTCGATACGGGCTGAGCCGTTTCAGTAAGACCTACTTGATTTAGGCTATGCGTTTCGATACGCGGGGAGTATCAGTACGGGTTTGCGGACTTTGATACAAAATATGCTCACTGGACAAATGCGTATATACACGAGCCTTGGTGTATTGATACGCCTAAGCGTTTTTGTTAGTTTTTGGAATCTACAAGTTTACTTTTCTTACATTTTGGTCCCTGAATGTTAAGCATGCAATTGGATGAGTTTGAAATGTTGTTTTGAGCTGATATTTGACATGTAAGCATGCAATGAGACTAATTAAGGATTGGTAATCTTAATTTGTCTTAAGTCTCTATATTTTATCTAGTTTTACAAAATGGCCCCTAAATGCGTTTGGAATAAATCAAATGTTCAATTGACCTCGTTCGAGTCGTTACATTATCCGTTGTGACCTTCATCACCTTAGGATTCACTAAGAGCATCCAGACAAGATAAAAAGAAAAAAAGAGTCGTTTATTGATATAAATATTCACCGATTTATTTTAATATTCCATGTGTAACTCACTCGAGTCGGTGAAACGGTTAGACCAGGTTTAGAGGATTACATTTGTTGGTATTAGAGCCAGGGTTATGAAAATATTGGGAGGTAACTTGGTTGAATTATGATTGTTTGAGTGTTTTCTCAGTGTTTGCTATGCACGGTGGTTGCTAATGATATGTTTTAATCGTTGTTTGATTGTGTGCTATGCATGGTGTTTGATAACATGTTAATGTGGATATTATGTGATGTTTGGGGGGAGAGATATTGGGGTGCATATTGCCTTATTTCTATTAGTATGAAGAGAATTTTGTTTTAAAACTTGAGCGCCTTGGATTCTTGCTTCGAGTTGGCCTGATTGGTTTTACTTGTTGCATTTTATGCTAGAGATTCATACTATTTTTAAATGGGACCGAGACGAGAGCTTAGGATTAATACTCATAATGTTGAGGAAGAGAGTAATGAGGATGTGCTTGTCC
Source organism: Hibiscus tridactylites (assembly GCA_958450335.1). NCBI lineage: Eukaryota > Viridiplantae > Streptophyta > Magnoliopsida > Malvales > Malvaceae > Hibiscus > Hibiscus tridactylites. The sequence continues at coordinate 55,075,720 of OY288267.1, read as the reverse complement.
CTCCACCTCCTCCTGGTGGTGGTGTTAGAATGGGAGGTGCTGCACATCAGGCATCACAAGGGCCGACAGTCAGAGATATGACGCCTTTGATTCAGGCAATAACTGGAGCTTTTCTGGTAGCGATGGTGGGTGTGCACGTGGCTGCACCGCAACCGGCAATTGCTAACCCTTGGCTTCCTCTCGAGCGTTTGCGTAGTCTGGGTGGTACTGAGTTCATAGGTTTGAGCCTGAAAGCATTCGAGGAATGGTTTAAGAGTAAAAAAAGGATTCTTGGTCAGATGGAGTATACGGATGCACATAAGATGTGTTGCATCGTGTCGCTATTGCATGGCGATGCTTATACATGGTGGACGACCATTACCATGGGAAAGGAACCTACCTATTCGAATTGGGAGTTCTTTTGTAATGCTTTCTAGAATAAATATCTGGGTACTCGCTATCTAGATGAGAAAAAAGGGAGATCATGGCTTTAGTGCAAGGAAGTATGTCGGTATTTGAGTACGAGGTGTAGTTCGTACGGTTGAGCCAGTATGCCCTAGAGCTGGTTCCCAACAAACAGAAACAATGTGATTGTTTCCGTTATGAATTGGTGAAAGAAGTAAAGACCTACATGTTGGCTTCAGATTATACAGATTTTGATGTTTTGGTTACTCGAGCCAAGGATATTGAATAAAATTTGGGTTTGGTACCTCGTTCAGGGAGTTCTTCTGTTGGTAAGAGAGTTGCTAAGTCTAAAGTTGGTAGAGATTGCTTTTAGAGGCAGCGTGATAAAAAGTATTACCCGGATCAGAAGCGAGGTGGTGGTGGTAATGGTGGTCATGGACAGCAGGGCCAAAATGCTTTTGTTTGCACTCCTGATTGTAACCGTTATGGGAGGCGACACATGGGTGAGTGTTTGGGAAATCTTGGTGTCTATTGGAATTTTGGTTCATAAGGTCATATGAAGCGTGATTGTCTATATCCGATCAGAGATATGTAAGCTCTTGTGCATGCTGTTGAGCCATAAAGAGGATGTGGGAGCAGTCGTGGTAATTTCTAGCCTAGGGATGATGATCAGAGGAATGTAGCACATGTGGTACGTGTTCAGCCCGAGGGAGGTGGCCAGACGAGGGTGTATGCACACCGAGAGGGAAGGAATGACACCGATGTGATTGTAGGTACCTTTACTTTTAGTCTTTGTCATTACTTTCTTTGATTGATTCTGGTTCTACGCATTCATATATCTTGAATGAGGATGCAAAATTGCTTGATTTACCTGTTAAGTTATTAGATGTGGGTATGCAAGTGATGAGTTCTTTTGGCGAAACGGTTGTTGTTAGAAAGTTTTATAGAAGGTGTCCATTAATGGTTCAATGACATGTGTTTGTTGTAGATATGATGGAGTTGCCTTTCAATGGTTTTGATGTTATCTTGTGTGTGGATTGGTTGACTAAACATAAAGCCGTAGTTGATTATGAATCTAAACGAGTTTCGCTGAAACTTGTCGATGATTATGAAGTTGTGGTGGTGAGTGAGATTGTCAAGTTCTTATCCAATGTTGTTTCGGCTTTAGAAGTGCAAAAGCTGTTGGAGGTGGGGTGTCAAGCATACTTGGCGTATGTTATGAATCTGATTATGAAGCAGGCAGGACCCCGAGATATTTGCACTGTTTTTGATTTTCCGGGGGTGTTTTCAGAAGAGTTGTATGGTTTACCCTAGGATAGGGAGGTAAAGTTTTGTATTGAGATGTATGTGGATACAACTCTAGTGTACATTGCTCTGTATCGCATGGCGCTTAAGGAGTTGAAGACCCAACTTCAAGAGTTGTTGGATCGTGGTTTCATTCGTCCTAGTGTTTCTCCTCTGGGAGAGCATGTGTTGTTTGTGAAGAAGAAAGATGTCACTATGAGAATGTGTATTGACTATCGGCAACTGAACAAGTTGACGATTAAGAATAAGTAACCTTTACCACGGTTTGATCACTTATTTGATCAACTCTAAGGTGCATTACTGTCTTCTAAGATTGATTTGAGATCACGATATTATCAATTGAAGGTGAAGGATAGAGATGTGCCGAAGAATGCTTTTCGAACACGTTACGAGCATTGATAAGTGCCCAAAAGTCCTATATTTTTACACCTTTTACATGGCAATTATCACTCAACCTACACCCATTTGAGTTGCATTATGACCTTTCATGCATGGATTTCGTCATTTATGCCTTTGATCCTTATATTCTATTTATTCTATGAAAGTGGTACTATTTGATGCATGTTTGGTGCTTTTGTAGATTTGCACGATGCGAGAGCAGGAGATGCCGTGACGACACTGGAGGAAAAGGAAGAATGAGGTAGAACCAGCTAGTAGTAAACCCAGATCGAGCCAAGCTACAACCGATAGCTTCTACCGAGTGAAGTTGATTTATGATAAAGCTTTGCGGAGCAAAACTAGTCACAGACCCATGCCGAGGCAGCAAAATGCCATGCCGCGGCCGTGTACTACTCAACCTGCCGGAGGGCAAAACAGACAAAATGGTAGCCGATTTGAAGGATAAAGTTGGACATTTGGCCAAAAGTGTATAATGTGTTAAATTAAAGGGATTCACCTCTTTAATAAAGTTAAGTCTAAGTCCAACTTAACTTCCTTTCCAAGAAGGATTTGTGCCTACACCTTCCCCTATATAAGGAGGCTTGCCGCCATCACCAAGAGACAAATTGAGGAAAGAGAGGAGAGAGCTTAGTATTAGTTTGTGTTTTCTTTCCATTCATTATGTTCTAATTTCCTTAGGGTTAGGATTAGTTTGTTTAATAGTTGTGTGAAGACTATTGTACTTTGTTTATGTTCTTAATGCAATTAAGTTGAGGTTTGCTTATTCTTGGCTTTAATCATTCTTGCATACTTGTCGAGGGAGAGTTTGTGAGATTATTCATTTATTCAATATCAAGATAGTTGAATTCATGAAACAAGTAAGCACAGTTTTCATCCCACATGGTGTTAACTAACTCGGCCTAAAGATAGGTTAAGAGTTTTAACGGCTAAGAGAAGCATGTGATTGGTTGGTGTTTGTCTTTGGTTTACACCGAGAGGTATGGTCAAGGTTCAACCATCAATAGTGTTTCGAGTTTAGAGATAAGGAGGAGCTATTCAAGGATGCTTTGCCGAGACTTAACAGCATCTGCCCAAGAGTAAGAGATTGCCGCGGCAGAGATTCAACCTTTGCGGCCGCGATAGGGACTTAGGTTACTTCCATGGCAATGTTGTGTTGGTGCATTCAAGAACAGAGATAAGTCAATAGGATTCCACAATGCGATGCATTCTAATCCGGCCCATTCTCTCAACTTGATTTTCCTTTACTTTTATTTCTGGCTTATTTTAGTTTTAGTATTTTTAGATTACTCAACAACCCAACTCATCTGTGTTTTTACTCTAATTGTTTTGCAGTGTGATGAAGTAGGACCAAAAGGCTAGCTCAATCCCTGAGGAGACGATACTCGATAGATTTATCACTATATTACTTGACCTATACACTTGCACTATTACGGGACACTTTTACACGAGCATCAAGCATTATGAGTTTTTGGTGATGTCGTTTGGATTGACAAATGCGTCTGTAGCTTTCATGGACATGATAAATAAGGTGTTCCATGAATTCTTGGATCAATTTGTGGTAGTGTTTATTGATGATATCCTTGTGTATTCTCATACAAAGGAGGATCATGATAAGCATTTGAGGATTGTTTTGCAAGTCTTGTCAGATAATCAACTTTATGCTAAGTTGAACAAGTGTGAGTTTTGGATTAAAGAAGTAGTTTTCCTTGGTCCTGTGGTATCGACTGAAGGAATTCGTGTAGATCCACAGAAGGTTGAAGCAATTGTGAATTGGAAACAACCTAAGTCGGTGACAGAGGTTCGTAGTTTCTTAGGCTTGGCACGATATTATCATCGTTTTGTTGAAGGTTTTTCAAAGTTTGCTGCTTCTTTGACGAAGTTTTTGTAAAAAGATGTTCGTTTGAGTGGACGGAAGCTAGACAACAAGCTTTTGAGAAGTTGATGGAAGCTTTGACACATGCTCCAATCTTGACTCAACCTAAGTCAGGGAAAGAGTTTATGATCTATAACGATGCATCTTATGTTGGTTTGGGATGTGTGTTGATGTAGGATGGTAGAGTTGTGGCTTATGCATCTAGGCAGCTGAAGGTTCACGAGCGCAATTACCCTACTCATGATATTGAATTGGCCACAGTGGTGTTTGCGCCAAAGATTTGGAGGCATTATCTTTATGGTGAAAAGTGTGTGGTGTATACAGATCATAAGAGTTTAAAGTATTTGATGTTGCAAAAGTAGTTGAATCTTAGGCAACGAAGATGGTTGGAGTTGCTTAAGGATTACGACTTGACGATAGAGTATCACCCTGGGAAGGCCAATGTTGTAGCAGATGCTTTTAGTAGAAAGGTGGCTGTAGAGATTTGAGCGATGTTTGCTCGATTGAATGTGTCACAAGATGACGAGTTAGTTGCTGAGTTGCAAGTGAAGCCTTCTTTGATGCAATTGATTAAAGAGAAGTAGTTGCTGGATGATTCGTCGGTACCACATGTCTAGGACATTGCAGAGGGTAATCAAACAGACTTTTATTTTAATGATGATAGTGTTTTATGTCTTAAGAGTCAAGTAGTTGTGCTGGAGGATGATGAGTTAAGGCGCACTATTTTGACTAAAGTGCATAGTAGCCCTTTTTCTATGCATCCTGGTAGTACTAAGATGTATCGTGGGTTGAAGGAAGAATACTATTGGATTGGTTTAAAGAAAGACGTGGCTGATTTTGTTGGTAAGTGCATGGTGTGTCAGCATGTGAAAGCTGAGCATCAGTTTCCTTCTAGATTGTTGCAACCGTTGAGGATACTAGATTGAAATGGGAGAGGATTAACATGAATTTTTTGTGAAGGTTGCCTTTGACACCATCAAAGAAAAATTCTATTTGGGTAATTGTGGATCGTTTTACAAAGTGTGCACATTTCAGAGATTGTGTGTTTGCACAGAGTGCTTAAGTCTATAGTGTCGGATAGGGATCAACATATTACGGTAAGGTTTTGGGAGTGTTTGCATCGAGCCTTGGGTACAAGGTTGAATTTCAATACTTCATATAATTCTCAAACAGATGCTCAGTCCGAGCGTATTATTCAAGTGTTGGAAGTTATGTTGAGATGTTGCATTATTGATTTTCAAGGATCTTGGGAGAAGCACTTGCCTTTGGTAGAGTTTGCATATAATAACGGTTATCAAGCGAGCATTCAAATGGATCCTTATAAAGCATTGTACTATACGAGGTGACGTACGCCTCTATGTTGGGCGGAGGTAGGTGAAAAATATGTTTCTTTGCCTCATGTGCTAAAGGAGGCTAACGAGAAGGTAGTGCTCATTAGTGATCGGTTGAAAGTGGCTTCGGATCGACAAAAGTCTTACGCAAATTTGAAGCGCAGAGAAATTAAGTATGTTGTTTGTGATAAAGTGTTTTTTAAAGTTCCGCCTTGGAAAAAGGTGATGAGATTTGGTCGGAAAGGCAAGTTGAGTACGAGGTTTATTGGACTTTATGAGGTATAGGAGCGAGTTGGTCCAGTAGCTTATAGATTGAGGTTGCCACCTGAGTTAGAAAAGATACATGATGTTTTCCATGTATCCATGCTTCGGAAGTATAGATCGGATCCGTCGCATGTTATGCCTGTTGAGGAGTTTGAATTGAATCTAGATTTATCTTATGAAGAGGAATCAGTTGAGATTTTAGCTACGGATAGTAAATTTCTTCATGCTAATGCCATCAGGTTGGTTAAGGTGTTGTGGCACATCGAGGTGTTGAAGAAGCCACATTGTAACGCCCCGATTTTGGGCCTAGAGGTTTTGGGGATGGTTTTAGAGTCTGTTGGACTGAGGTTAGAGATCCAAGTAAGTTTCGGGATGAGTTTAGGGATAAAATATTTTGGAAGGTGATAAAAATATGGAAAAGTTATCTAATATCATTTTTAAATATTTAAAAGGTTTTGGTGAAAGCAATTTTGAAAAACGAGTTCTAGAAATGTGACAGTTTGGACTAATGACCAAAATGTAACGTTTGAAAACAAGTTTTACTGACTGTTTTGTAAAAGGGTCAAAACTTTAAATCATTATGGAGCTATTATACCATTTAGTCTAATCTAAGTTTTCCCTTAATTACGATTATTTTAAATGTGCTTTAATTATAAGAATTAAAAGGATTTAATTAAGGAATATGTTTATTTTCTAAAATCACAATTTGACGTAACTTTCTCTTCTCAAGATTTTCTCTCAACTTCTCTTTAGCCAAGCACATTCTTTTCATTAGAAAATTTAAGGTGATGATCTTGATTCGTTAACTCTTTGATTTCCTAAATGATTCTTCAATTTGTTTTCCAAAAATCTTATCGAATCTCTTTGATTTCAAGAGGAAAACATCTAATTAAGGGGAAACTCATACATTGGAGGTAAGGTTCGTTCTTCTCCTCTAATGTAAGCTTCTTTACTGAAATTCCTAAGTTCTTGATCCTTTATATATGTTTTCTAATGTTGTTTTATAATTTAATTGAGTAATATGATCCAATCATGGTTTTATTGACGGATTTATATGATTTTCGAATTGGATATATTTTGATGGGTTTATGATTGATTTTAATCAAGATTTTAATGTTTAATAATGTTAAAATAAAGGTTTTAACATTGTAATCTCGAAACTATGTGAATCTCTAATTGTTTAGTTGCTAGATTTGGGTTTTTGTGTAGTTGTGGTGGTTTTATGAATGCTTAAGGTGTAAGGATGATAGTATGATATTTTGGATGTTAATCATTGATGATCGGTGGTTTGAAACATTAGTTTCTTGCCGGGTTAAGTTTAGAAGTGTTTTGATAATTATTTTGGATGATTTCGGTTGGTGATTGATAGTCGTTAGCAAGGCGATGTCGAGGTTCAATTTTGCTGGGATTTAGAATGCATTTCAATGCATTAATCCTATGTTGTTATGTGGTTAAAATAGGAGAGGTTGATCCGAAAGAGACCGATGAAGCTTTGGACTCTTCGGACGCTTGAATTCGCATCGACAAATTGAAGTTTTGCATGTCGGTGATTGAGAACGTGGATTTCAGTTTTCGAATGTTTTAAAGGTGGTTTTGGAACTTAGATTTGAGCTTGAAACACTTTTCTAAGTTTGGAAGTAAGTATAAGTGTATTTTCTCTCTTGGTCGTGCTATTTTGAAATGGTTTATGCACATAGTTTTGATTTCATGATATCAACTGTTTATGCATGTTTTTAAGAATGTGATATACTGTTTTTAATCATGAGATGATGACGGATGCACGTGGTAAGTGATACATGTAAGTATGTGTTTTATACTTGTGTTTAAAGCATGATTTGATGCTTTGGAAAATGGTTTTATGTTGATGCATATGAAAACAATGAGGTATGTGGTTATAATGAATTATATTGACAAGTCACTACACCAGAGTCGTTCTATGGCGGCGGTTTTCGCGGCGTTTTGGTAGAAAACGCTGCTATAGTTAAACTTATCCCGGTGTTTGTGCTAAAAATGCCACAAAGTGAGAACTTTAGCGGCGTTTGATTGAAAACCGCCACGAATAAACGGAAATAGTTGCGTTTAGAAACAAAACGCTGCAATAGGTTCGAAATATTGGCGGCGTTTACTTCTAAAACACCATTAGCTAAAACATATAGTGGCGTTTTTATGAAAAACGCCACAATTAGTCGTTCTTTGGTGGCGTTTCATTAATAAACGTCGCGATAGATATACAACACATCAGTTTCAGACTCTCACCATCCCTAAAATCAATCGTCAAAATCTCTAAATCCTCCTCCTCGCCGTTCTCCCTGTCTCCATGCTCGTTGTCGTCGATCCTCGCCGTCAGCCGCTCGGTCGTCTCAGCTACTGCTAGGATACAAATCGATCCAAGTATGGTTTTACAAATCGATAAACTTGGTTTTGTACAATGGCGGGATGAAATACAAAATATTTTCTGATAGAATTAAATAAAATATATCGATTTCATGCTCTATCTCACTTGAGCATTACCAACACCATTTTTTTGAGTATGTTGATGTGTTGAGCATGTTTGTAGTTGCAAGGTATGCTCAATCTCACTTTGGTTATTTCTTGCTAGAATTTTGATGACATTTTTTTCTGTTCTGGAAATTCAGGAATTGATTACTTATCTGTTGCTGCCTTTGATGATTTGATTCCATCTCATTTAGTTTTCCTTGAAGGCCGGGTAAGAAATCACCATCTCGAATACTCTGTTGAATTGTAGGTTCCTTTGTTTTTTGGCAGAATTCAAGTTAGTCGTTGAGCTGGATTCTTTGTTTTTAATTTTTGTTTGTTTGCTTGCTATGAATTATATTTATTCATCCAATGTGGATTTTGGTTTAAGGGTATTCTGATTTGGTGTTTGAAGTGAAAGCTTTAAAAGTAAAATCTGAGAATTCAGTTTTTGTTTTGTTGAAAATATGATCTTTGTTGTTTCTTTAAGAAACTGATTTTGCAATATCCATTTGAGTTTATAAATTGATAGAGTCCAGGTTTTTCTTTTCATTAATTGTGAAGCTCTTGTTAACCATATGACATTGTGATCACATTCTCTCCAATGTTTTGTTTTGGTATCTGTAACGATTATATTGAAAGTTCGAAACTCAAGTTCGATGTCCCATGCATTTTCCCATATTTGATTGATAAATTCTAAGATAAAACATTGAGTTTGGAAATAAAAGACCTCCCGTGCTTTTTTTTTTCATATTATTCTCATGCTTGATGCTTCTTTCTATTGCGTACAGTCACACAGCTGGTGAGGTTGATTTAGCTTCGGATAGAAGTGTAGAGAGTTAGTTAGAATAATATTTCTGTTATGAAGATTAGTTTGTTTGTTATATCAGTTGTAGATTAGTTGGAGCATTTGTATAAATAGTTGTATACCTTCATTCTAAATTTATATGTGAATACAATAATATTTCCAATTCACAAATTTTACAAGAAGTGCTGAACAACGAGCCCTTCTTGTGGAATCAAGAAGGTAAATATTCTATATGAATTCTTGCTAGCCATCCTTTTCATATGGTGCACAATTGCTCTTTTCCTAGAATCTGTTGATGAATTTTCTTGTTTTATTTTCCTATTTGATTTTTATGGTCATTAGGCTGCTTGGATAAGTTCTTTAAATAGATTCTGGATTTGTATGAATCCTCCATAGTCCATGCCATTTATTTTTCCTGGTAAGCGTGTTTGTTATCCATATGAATATATTAGACTAGAGCATCAGAATCAATATAAAAGGGTGATATAATGAAGTTCTCAATTATGGATTCTGAGTACTTATGTACGAAAATTTATTCTTCTGTATAAAACTTAGACATCTGTAGGTAAATTCAGTACTTCTATTTTTGCCATGATTCAATACTTCCTACCAAAATGTTTACTAGTGAATGGTAAATTCAAAACTAAAAAAAGAAAAACACAGTTATGTTAATCTGTAGGTTTACATATCAAACATCGATCCTTAGCTTTATTTTTCTTCACTAAATATTTAACTTGCCACCACTGCATTAAATTTTAGCAAATGAATAGTATTATTTTAATCTGTTGTTATGTTTTAGAATAAAAGGCCAGCTAGGAATGACATCAATAAAGACTACTAGGACAGATTGAAATAACCAAAGTTTCTTAGATTGAAATAACAAAGTTTAGTAACTATGAGCCAGTGTCAAAGATAATCTACATCGCCATAAACTCATAAATCAAAATATATAGAAAACAATCATATTTGCTAATCATAAAAAATATTGTATCCAGTCTCTCATGCTTAGACTCAGGACCATCAGATACATCTGTATCTGAGTTACATAAAACATTTTCTAAGATCTTTATTATATTTATTCTTTAGGAATTTCCTTTACTTTATTCTTCCTTTGTTAAAAATATTATGCTTTGTAAGCCGAACAAAATATTATGCTTTAGGAATCTGGTCCCTCTCAACTTCCGATCTAATGTTGTTTTAAGTCTCTATCAGTTTAAACTTAAGTCAATTAAGTCTTAATCTTCTCCAGCTTTTAAGATAAAAAACTTAATGAGTCCTTGTTATTTTGAAGTTAAATAATTAGGTGCAACATAAAAATGGTTCTACAACAATAGAATTGACCCTTAGAATTGACTCTTGGCAATAAAATATAATTTTTTTGTATTTTATTTCAATTTGAAATTCTTAATTTTATAATTGGCATCAATAGAATCTATAGTTTAAGCAATTAACATTTGAAATGGATATTTCAGAAATACAAAATGGATAGGAGTTGGATGAATTTGCCAAGGGTAAGCGTTAACTATCGAAATGGAGTTCAAGCTTTTCTGAATTTTGCTTTTGCGAATACAAGCGAAGAGAATAAGATTCTTTGACCTTGTAAGAAGTGTGCTAACATTAATTGGTACACTTGTGAAGTTGTGCACGAACATTTAATTGTGACTGGCTTTGTTCCGAGCTATAGAAAATGGGTATTCCATGGAGAGTTAACACCTCGTAGAGATTCTTCCATGAGTAATCTGTCTTATCCTCCTAATTCTCATCGTAGATCTCTTAGAGAAGATGACATGGAGGGTATGTTGCGAGATGCATTTAATAAGCAGGATTATCATCAATCTGTTAGAGAAAGATTATTTTGATATTGGTTTTAATGATTTCACCGGGATGAGAAGAAGTGGATGTGTTCAAGAGCCAAATGGAGAAGCATAAAATTTTTACAATTTACTTAATGAAATGAATGAGCCACTTTACAAGATCTACACACGGGATAAAACCATCCTCCGTTGTGATCTTAGCCTCAATTGTTAGGGTACTTGGATGAAGTATACGGTACAATCACAACCCCTCGACATCCAATGCGACTTTATTCATGGTGCACCCAACCCTATAGCCGGCTAACTATATCCGATTAAAGTAACAAAAAATCATTCCCATCACTTGCCAATATAATCATTTAACATCTTTATTCCACTGTTTCACAAGATTAAATCACAATGCCATTTTCACAAGCTTTAACATGCTTAAACTCAAATGAATATATCTCAAAAATCAAAGGATCACCTATCAAGTGCATCCTAAATAAAATGGTATTAAAACCAGCATCCTCAATGCTCAAAAACATGCTTTAAAACAGTAATTAAACCACATTCAATTTAAGTGCATTTCAAACGAAAACATAGCACATTCCGAGAGAGACTTTCGAATCACTTACTCTTGAGCTTAGCCTAGTGTTTCAAACTTACACTAAGCTCCCACGACCACGCTCAAAGTGTTACAAAGCTGAAAAAATCCATTTCCACTCACCGATACGCGAAACTTCGCTTGCCGACATGAAGATCACCCCTCTGAAGCCTCCAAAAATGCTTTGTTTGCTTCTGGATCAAGATCCCCTATTTTTAGAACACCAAAACAGAGATCCAATTGCATTAAAATGCATTTCAACACCAGCAACTAAACACAAACTCGTTGCTCACCAAAACTACACCAATTTACCCATCCGAAAGAATCGAAAACTCAATCGATTACTTTCTAAACCAAGCCCAGCCAACATACATCATTTCCAACCATTATTAATCATCAAAACACATCTAAAAACAACCTAAATCCTCCCTTATACCTCTAGCAAGCATAACACCATCATTACACTTCAAAACCCAACTAAAACCATCAAGAAACTCAAGGATCTCAAGGATTTCGGGATCTATATTATCGAAACCAATTTTCAACATAATAATCAACTCAAAACTCAATTAAAACCAATCCAAAACAGAGCTCATCAATACCACTATGAAAATCAAGATTTAAATCATATTTTTGCAAGATTTTGATCTTAAATCAAAACTATTATCAAAACTCATCCAAAAACAACATTTAGAAGTAAAAAATTTTGGGAATTTCAATAAAGAACCTAGATTGAAGGTTGAGAACGGGATTTGAAGAGAATTCTTAAAAATGATTTAGAAATCAAAGAGAGAGTGTTTGAAAGAAAAGAATTCTGTAGAAAATGTTGAGAAAATGATTTTGCTGAATAATGAAAGTTAGTTGCGTGAAACACTTCTCATTATTCTATTTTAACATTCTAATTAAATAAAATCCTTTTTATTTAATTATCTAAAAATCCTTTTAAAACACATGTCAATTTAAGGAAGATGTATTTGCACCGTAGCTCTATAAAGATTATATGATTTTTGACTCCTCTTTGAAAATTACATTTTCCACAGTTTTGAAACTTTACAATTTTGGTCACTACCCAAAATGTATCTCTTCCAAAGCTTATTTTGTAAAATTGAGTTGACCAACCGTTAAACATGATTTTAGAGGATTTTAGCAATTTTTACCCTATCCTAATCCTTGATTTCCCTAAACCTCCTAATACGATTCGAACTGTTTCATACCGGTTTGATTCGATGTCTAAAACATCTAAGCCCAAAATTAGGGCGTTACATAATAGGGTCATTTGTTGAGGTAAACATTCTCGATTTACTTAAATATTCTCCGTGTGACTCCCTCGATTCGGTCTCGTGTCTAGACTAGGTTAAGAAGGTTACATTTATTGGTATCAGAGCCAAGTTTACGATAATTGGGAGGTAAGTTATGATTGATTAGAATTGTTGTTGATTTCTTAAACAAAGTTTGCGATTAAATGAGATGTTGATACTGGTTGAATGTTGTTGATTGTCATGAACGATGATTGTTATATATATATATATATATGTTGATTGTGATATGCTATGTGGGATTTGTTTGGGGAACCCATTGCCTTATTAATATAGTCGGAAATGTTTTGATTTGAATTGGAAGTCTTGGATCCTTGCTTGAAGCTGACATGATTATTTTTGTTTTGTTGAAATTATCATGCCTTAGAAATGTGTTATGTTACGACCGATTAATGAAGTTAGAACTAGCGTGGTTGTATTGCCTTTGAGCAAGGACTTGAGGAGAATTGTAACGCCCCGATTTTGGGCTTAGGTGTTTTGGTGAGTCAGGTTGGGCCGGTGGAACTGGTGTCGGTTGTTCGAATTGTTAAAAGGTGGTTTAGGGAAATCAAGATTCGGGATGGGATAAAAATATGATAAAAATTCCTAAAATTCTCTAAAATGATGTTTAAGAGGTTGGTTAAATCAATTTTACAAAACGGGTTTTCTAAAGTGTACATTTTGGGTAGTGACCAAAATGTAAAGATTTAAAAGTTGGAAAAAATTGAGTTTTTCAAGAATAGTCAAAAAATCTTAGAATCTTTAGGGAGCTACTTGGCAATTATGCCTTTTCCCTAATTTGGCATGCGTTTTAAATGTTTATTAAATAATTAAAAGGGTTTTATTTAATTAATTAAGGAAAGGTAGTTAATCGGTTAATGAAATTTTTGACGAGCTTTTCATTTCTCACTTTCACTCCAGCAAAACACTCTCCATTTTCTCCCAATTTTCCAGAAATTCTTTTCTCTCAAATCCTCTTTTGGTTTCTATCATTTTCTTATTGATTCCTTCCATTTTCCTTCAAGTTTCTTCAAGCAAATCTTGCCAAATTAGAGAAGAAGCAAGGATTGGAGGTAATTTTTGTGCTATCCCTCTAATCTAAGTTCTTTAATGAAATTCCGAAGATATTTGACTCTTTAATACTGCTTTTGATTGAGGTTTAGTTTTTAGATTGTTAAACTCTTGAAATCTTGATTGAAAAATAGATTTTAAGGTGATTTTAGGAGTTTGATTTAAATGGTTGGTTTGAGATTGTTTCTAAATGAGTTTTGAAAGGTTTTTGGTGTTGAAGTGGAGTTTTAATCATATAGATCCCGAAATCCTTGAAATCTTTAGTTTTTGAGGTGTTCTTGAGGAATTTGAGTTGCTGGATGTATAAGGATGGTTTTAGGTTGTTTTGGATGTTGATTAATGCATAAAATGCTTTGGATTAGTTGAGTAATGGCTGGGCTGAAGTTAGAGGTCTATCGATTGAGATTTTAGTTGTTTTGGATGGGTGTTTTGATGCTTTAGAGCAGGGCTGCTTGATTTCTTGTGTGTGCTGGGGTTTTGGATGCATTTCAATGCATTGAACCTCTTTTTTGATGTGTTGAAAACATGGGATAGTAATCCGGAAACAAACGAAGGGTTTTTGGAGGCTTTAGAAGATCGGTAGTCGCGTTGGCAAGCGTGATTTCGCGAGTTGGTTAGTGGAACTTGGTTTTCCTATGTGGAAATGTTTTAGAAAAGGTTTGGGGAACTTAGTAAGAGCTTGAAACGCTTTACTAAGTTTGGAAGTAAGTAAAGTGAATTTCTCTCTCGGATTGTGCTAGTTTTGAACCTTTGATTGCACTTGGTTTTAATTGCATTTACCTACTGTTTTAAAGCATGTTTTGAATATGTAAAATGAGGTTGATGATACCATGTGGTTTAAGGATGCACTAGGTAAGTGATCCTTGTATGCATGTGTTGATGTATGAGGTTTGAAGCATGGTTTAATGCTTGATTTATGGCTTATCATGAATGCTTTGTAAAAAAACAGTGAGGTATGCATGTGATATGGATTATATTAGCAAGTGATGTTGTAAAAAAGTGTTTTATAAATGAAATCAGATATAGTTAGTCGGCTATAGGATTGAGTGCACTATAAACAAGTTGCCTTGGATGTTGAGGGGTTGTGATTGTACCGAATACTCCATCCAATTACCATAACGATTGAAGATTGTTTAAGGTTGCAACAGTTAAGGGTAGCTCCTGGGTGCGAACCTTGTGTGTTTCCCATCTCTCGTTAGTAGATTATACATCTATTGATGAGGGGTTGTGATTGTACTGAATACTCCACCACGGGTGTCACAATGATGAAAGGTCGCTCTCGTGTGTGAACCTTGAAATACCGGTAGAGTGTATGAATGGTGTGGGACAACCCTTGGTAATCTGTGTATCTGATATATGTTTTTGTAATTGTTGTTTATCACTTGTGAGCCAATATAATGAAATGAAACTTTGTGGAAAATGTGGTTAATGCATAATTTGAAAGATGCACGTTTTGGTTTAAGCTTAGCATAAAGGTGATTATGCTTGGAAGGCTTGTATTATGGGTAGCTATGGTTTAGTTGCTGAATTTATATGTATCATGTTGCATGATATTTATTACAATGGTTTTGAGGATAAAGTGCATGTTTTGTTAAAGGAAGCATAATAGTTTTGAAAAGAAGGAAAATGGTTTTGTGCATTGATGATGTTTTTGGTTTGAGCAATCCTCACTAAACTTGTATGCTTATGCTCATTTTGTTCATCATAGTAGTTAATTTAAGCTTTAGAGGCAGCACTTGCAAGGGGATCGGTGGAAGACTTTGATTGAAGGTAAGTCTTGGTTTTGGAACTTGTGTAATAAAAGCAATGGGGCATCCAATGTTATGAATGTTGGTTGCTTTAGTGTTTTACGTGTTTGTGCAAGTTTGATATGCGTACTAAGTTGTGTGAATGACCTTTAAGCTTTGGTTTATGCTTGAATATGCAATTTGTCCTTTTGGTGCTTTTACCTTCTAGGAAGCATGCCTTTAGTTTCGTAGCTTATGAGAATGATGATATGATGTTGCTTATGCTTCGTATATGTGGTCATTAATGTGTAATTAAGTTGTCAACGTGTTAGGGCATGTGTTGGGATGGTTTTGGGGGGCATAAAGTGACTTAAACCAGCTTTTTAGAATATTGCAGGCCCAGGTGTTTCGAAACACCCTTGCCCGTTTTGAAACGGTGGCCTGAAATGGCCTTGGTGTTTCGAAACAGTGAGGCATGTTTCGAAACATTTCACCTCTATTAAACATCATATCGAAATGTATCTTGAGGAGTTTCGAAATGAACCAGCGTATCGAAACGGTCAATTGTGTTTCGAAACGGTCGTTCTGATACGGGGATCTCTGTTCCGAAACGTTTGACCGTTGGACCTGTTTTTGAATTGTTCTGAGTTTATGTTTCTTATGTTTGGTCCGTGTTTGCCTTGTATGCAATTGGATGAGTTCTAGATGTCATATTGAGCTGATATTTCACCGAGAAGCATGTAATGAACCTAATTAATGGTTGGTAACTTGAATTTGGCAAAAGTCCTTATAATTTACCAAATTTACGAAATGGTCCCTAAACCTTATTTGGCTATAATTAAATGGTGATCGTGTTGATGTTTTATCTGCTGCTTGTGTACAAACACATAGGAACCTAAGTTGCATCGAGACACGATAAAAAAGAAAAAAAGGTCGTTTATTGAGACAAACCTTCCCGGTTTACGTCAATATTCCATGTGTGATCCATTCGGTTCGGTCTATCGGCCAGACTGGGTCTAGGGGGTTACAAAAATGTTATATCTCATGGGTTTTGTCACCCCGAAGTAAGTACAACCTGCGCCAGTTGGGTGACATGGTGCCTAGGATATAGGCGATGTCGGGAGCTTATAAAGGTGTCATTACTGGAGTGTATGGGACTGCACTAGCTGTTGGACAACTGTGAGTTGCTGTTAGGGCACTTTTGTAGTTTGGAAGAAGTTGAGTTTCGAGGGTTGACACCCGAGGTATCCGTGGAGTGGATGGCCTATATTATTGGGATTATGGAATAAATGAGGTGTAATGATGGTCGCAGGATGAAGATGTGTCGTGTTTCAATTGCAATGAGATGTGTACAATTGGTGGACAATTGTAGTTGTGGGCGTAGAACCCGATGTTGTGACATGGGAGTTCTTTCGAACTGTCTTTAAGAAGAAGTATATGAGAGTTAGATATTTAGATGACAAGAAATGTGAATTCATGGTGTAACACCCCAAAAACCGGTCTAGTTGGAATTTGATTATGATGACCGGAGTATTGGTATTAAAATATTGAAATATCATATCCTTGTTATAGATAATATTGTTATAGGAACTTAAGTAAACTATGTTCTTAGTTAGGATTGCTTTGAGAATGCTCAAATTAGTGTTTTTGAGCTAGGCGTTTCGATACGATCAGACCCGTACTGAAACAGCCTAAGTAAGGCATTTCGAAACGTTTATAGGTGTTTCGAAATGATTCCAATGGTATTAACTAACTTTTGGACTCTTTCTCAACCGTTTCGATACGATTTCACTCGTTTCAAAAGGAATCCCCTGTTTCGAATATATTTAAAGGAAAAATTGAGAGGAAAGGATAAGGTGATGATTCACATGTTTATTGCTCCCCTTCCCACGTGTTTATCATCAAAAAAGTTATCTACATGATTAGTTTTGAAGAGGATAAAGAAAAGAAAGAAATTATATTATTTTAAGCTTTCCTTGTGCTAAGGGAAACCTTTTCATTGGTTGCTTAGTGAGGTGGGATATGACTAAGGCTATAGTTTCCTCATCTTCATTTTACATGTTATCGAAACCAAATATCATTCTTTGTCTTGAAGAGGCAAGCATTGGATTTAGCAAACCCTTGATAGGAGGAAATCTTCTTATTGGCTAAGTGGGAGGTGGAGTAATGAATAAGCTTTGGCTCTTTAAAAATGAAAAAGGAAGCTCTCATCTTGGTTTTGCTTCACTGAGGCTTATTCTTCATTTCCTTGTTTTGAGAGAATAAGGAAGCACCACCATTGTCATCTTCTCCATCAAGCTCAAGCACATATCTCTTCCTTTATGAACCTTAATCATAGGCTTTCCTTGTTTTAAGAACACCAAGTTATAGCTATCGATCGAGTAAGTGATATCCCTAAGTTAATCATTGATTCTCTTGATTATTAGATGACCAATTTAAAGCTTAAAGATAAGCTTTGTCTATAGCTAATGGCTATTCAAGTATTGATATTGTTATATTGATTCTAATGATCCCTTATTGCTTTTCCTAGCTCAAGAAGTGGAAAAGATTAATCCATCGCCTCCATCGAAAGTTAAGGATAAGGGTATCACCATTTGAGAGCCTTAGAAGCTTTGGATTGTCAAGGTGAGTGTAGTCAGAGACTTGAGAGTGGCTTGGGGCCATCTCGAATAATTGTTTATTGATTTACTAACCATTGATTTTAAGGAATTTTCTTGAAGCATTATTGTAAGACATGTTGGTAAGTTTCGGTAAGTATTACATCGATTCATTGTCCATAGCATTGCTATCATTGTCATGGACATCATTGAAGCATTGACATGTAGAATCATTGACATGAGTTTATTGCTATTGCTTATTGCTAAATGATTATTGAAATATTGTCCATGAATCATGGATATTGAAATATTGTTATTGGACCTTGGATTCGAAGTATTGGATACAATTGGCATGCCATAGAATTCATGAGTTCAGTGTACAAGTGGACTACGGTCCTAGGTCTACGACCTATATTGATTTGGCGAGGTGGAGGGATGTATTGTGATTTGGTCTTATTGGCGATGTCAGCGGGATTAACCATTTATTAATTTTGTGAGGAGGTGGAATTCATGTATCCATATACTATGAATTTGATCCAAGAGGACAATTGGTTAATGATGTTGATTTTCTATGAAATCGTGATATTGCCATTAATGACATGATACTATGATTTATTATGAATAAGGAGCATTACATGTTCATTGTATAACTAATATTATCATTATCATTGAAGCATGTTATAAAGCATCCATGTCATCCATTGTTTTGTGACTACCTCACTAGGCAAAGTATGCCTAATGCATTCCATTGCATCCATTTCTGGCTAGTTAAGTTTTAGGATCGAGATCGGAGGATTTGAAGTGTTGCACAAGTCACAATCAAGCTCTAAGTAATGTATATTGACCATTTGAAACTCCTAGTTCGTGGCAAGGTCTATGTATAAGTCAATTAAGTCTCTTTTGACGTGCTGATACTATGGTTAAGTGTTATAAGTATGATATGTTTAAAATGAGTCTTTTATATAGTAAGAAATGACCTTAAATGCATGTATTGAGACTAAAAGGTAAAAACCGGGTAAACGGATTTAGATGGCTCTAAAATTTGACATGCTAGTAGAATTTATGGTTATAATGTTATGTGTAAAGTTTCAATGCATTTGGACACTGTTTGATAAGTTAAAATGGATAAAAACCAGCAAGAATTTGTCATTATAGGTCAGGCCGTATCGAAACGGGTGATGTCGTTTCGATTCGGGTAAGCATAATTGAACCCAGGGGTCAGGGCGTATCGAAACAACCTAAGGTCGTTACGAAACATTTTGTCTCTAGAATTCCTTGTTTCGATACGGGTTCGTAGCGTATCGAAACGACTCAAAGTCAAAGAGAGTCAACCCGTATCGATACGGGGCTTACCTGTATCGATACGGTATGAAGAGAAAAGTCAACAAGGTTGACCATCGTTTACCTGTACCGAAACGGCTCTAAGCGTTTCGATACAAGGTTAGTTAAAGTGGTTAAAAAGGCTTCATCTGAAGGATTGCATTGTTTACAATATAGTCCCTAAGTTTAGAATGATTAAATTGAATGAGTAAATGATAATTGTTATGCATGAACTTTACAGACCTGCTAATGTTCTATTGAATTTCATTATGGTATTGTCTAATGCATCGAGGACCTGTAATTTGTCAGTTTTACAGATTAGTCCCTAAAACTTGTAAAAGTTGCGAAATGGTCCTAAATGGTTAATTGTGGCCTCCTTATGATTGAAAATGGACTAAGCCGTAGATCCGATAAAGTTTTGTTGTGAAATATTGATTAAGTGTTGTTAATAAGATGAATTATATCGTATCGATCATCGCATCGCTCATCGGTAACATTCTCCGACCTGGTTCTCTACCAGGCCGGGAAGAGGGTGTTACATTTGTGGTATCAGAGCTAGAGTTTAGTCGGTTCTGGACTAAACCTATGCATGTTTTTATTGTTTGTTGTGTTACTTTGCCTCCTAGGAGTTATTATATTGAGTATTGTGACTTGTCAACTAATCCGATCTTTTATTTATAGATGTCTAACCCTGTTAAGAATTCTGATAGCCCGAAACAAGAAATGGAGTATCCTCTTTGTAGCTTTTGTCAACGTAAGCACCCTGAAAAGCAGTGTCGTAAAGAATCTGAAGCTTGTTTCTTGTGTGATAAAAAGTGACACTTCCTCCATAATTGTCCTAAGAATCCTCACAAATTCATATCTACTCGATTAGCTAAAGCCAGAAGAGATTGGCCAATAGGCTTTGGAAGAACGAATCCTTCAACACAAGAAGAATATGAGCTTGAGGAATGTGATGATGATATCAGCATATTAATTCAGGTAAGAATTAGAGGACGAATTCTTCTTAAGGGGGAGAGTTTTAACACCCCAAAAACCGGTCTAGTTGGAATTGGATTCCGATGACCGGAGAATTAGTATTAAAATATTGAAATATCGCATCCTTGTTATAAATAGTATTGTTATAGGAACTTAAGTAAACCAAGTTATTAGTTAGGATTGCTTTGAGAATGCTCAATTTAGTGTTTTTGAGCTAGGCATTTTGATACGATCAGACTCGTACCGAAACGACCTATGTAAGGTGTTTCGAAACGTTTATAAGTGTTCCAAAATGATTCCAACGGTATTAACTAACTTTTGGACTCTTGCTCAACTGTTTCGATACGGTTTCACTCGTTTCGAAACGGATCCCCTGTTTCGAATATATTTAAAGGAAAAATTAAGAGGAAGGGATAAGGTGATGATTCACCTGTTTATTGCTCCCCTTTCCACATGTTTATCATCAGAAAAGTTATCTACATGATTAGTTTTGAAGAGGATAAAGAAAAGATAGAAATTATATTATTTTAAGCTTTTTCTTTGCTAAGGGAAACCTTTTCTTTGGTTGCTTAGTGAGGTGGGATATGACTAAGGTTATAGTTTCTTCATCTTCATTTTACATGTTACCGAAACCAAATCGCATTCTTTGTCTTGAAGAGGCAAGCATTGGTTTTAGCAAACCCTTGATAAGAGGAAATCTTCTTATTGGCTAAGTGGGAGGTGGAGTAATGAATAAGCTTTGGCTTTTTTTAAATGAATAAAAGGAAGCTCTCATCTTGGTTTTGCTTCACCGAGGCTTATTCTTCATTTCCTTGTTTTGAGAGAATAAGCAAGCACCACCATTGTCATCTTCTCCATCAAGCTCAAGCACACACCTCTTCATTTGTGAACCTTAATCATAAGCTTTCCTTGTTTTAAGATCACCAAGTCATAGCTATCGATCGGTAAGTGAAAGCCCTAAGGTAATCAGCAATTCTCTTGATTATTAGATGACCAATTTCAAGCTTAAAGATAAGATTTGTCTATAGCTAATGGCTATTCAACTATCGATGTTGTTATATTGATTCTAATGATCCTTTATTGCTTTTATTAGCTCAAGAAGTGGAAAAGATTAATCCATCGCCTCCATCGAAAGCTATAGATAAGGGTATCGCCATCTAAGAGCCTTAGAAGCATCGGATTGTCAAGGTGAGTGTAGTCGGAGTGTTGAGAGTGGCTTGGTGCCTTCTCGAATCATTGTTTATTGATTTACTAACCATTGATTTTAAGGAATTTGCTTGAAGCATTATTGTAAGCCATGTCGGTAAGTTTCGGTAAGTATTGCATCGATTCATTGTCCATAGCATTGCTATCATTGTCATGGAAATCATTGAAGCATTGATATGTAGAATCATTGACATGATTTTATTGCTATTGCTTATTGCTATGACTAAATGATTATCGAAATATTGTCAATGAATCATGGATATTGAAATATTGGTATTGGACCTTGGATTCGAAATATTGGATACAATTGGCATGCCATAGAATTCATGAGCTCAGTGTACGAGTGGACTATGGTCCTATGGCTACGACCTATATTGATTTGGCGAGGCAGTGGTGTGTATTGTGATTTGGTCTTATTGGTGATGCCGGCTTAAAGATAAGCTTTATCTATAGCTAATGGCTATTCAAGTATCGATATAGTTATATTGATTCTAATGATCCCTTATTGCTTTTCCTAGCTCAAGAAGTGGAAAAGATTAATCCATCGCCACCATTGGAAGCTAGGGATAAGGATATCGCGATTCAAGAGCCTTAGAAGCTTTAGATTGTCAAGGTGAGTGTAGTCGGAGTCTTGAGAGTGGCTAGGTGCCAACTCGAATCATTGTTTATTGATTTACTAACTATTGATTTTAAGGAATTTGCTCGAAGCATTATTGTAAGCCATGTTGTTAACTTTCAGTAAGTGTTGCATCCATTCATTGTCCATAGCATTGTTATCATTGTCATGCAAATCATTGAAGCATTGACATGTAGAATCATTGACATGAGTTTATTGCTATTAATTATTGCTATGACTAAATGATTATTGAAATATTGTTATTGGACATTGGATTCGAAGTATTGGATACAATTAGAATGCCATAGAATTCATGAGCTCAGTGTACGGGTGAACTATGGCCTACGACCTATATTGATTTGGCGAGGCATATGGATGTATTGCGATTTGGTCTTATTGGCGATGTCGGCGAGATTGACCATTTATTAATTTGGCGAGGAGGTGGAATTCATGTATCCATATACCATGAATCAATACAAGGGGACTATTGGTTAATGATGTTGATTTGCTATGAAATCATGATATTGCAATTGATGACATGATAGTATGATTTATTATGAATAAGGAGTATGCCATGTTCATTGTATAACTAATATTATGATTATCATTGAAGCATGTTATAAAGCATCCATGTAATCCATTGTTTTGTGACTACCGCACTAGGCAAAGTATGCCTAATGCATTCCATTGCATCCATTTCTGGCTATTCAAGTTTTGGGATCGAGATTGGAGGAGTTGAGGCGTTGCACAAGTCATAATCAAGCTCGAAGTAATGTATATTGGCCCTTTGAAACTCCTAGGTTGTGGCAAGGCCTATGTATAAGTCTATTAACTCTCTTTTGATGTGCCTACGTTATGGTTAAGTGTTATAAGAATGATATGTTTAAAATGAGTCTTTTATATAGTAAGAAATGGTCTTAAATGCATGTTTTGGCACTAAAAGGTAAAAACTGAGTAAACAAATTTCAATGGCTCTAAAGTTTGACATGCTAGTAGCATTTTTGGTTATAATTTTGTGTGTAAAGTTTCAATGCATTTGGACACTGTTTGACAAGTTAAAATGGATAAAAACCATCAAGACTCTGTCATTACAGGTCAGGCCGTATCGAAACGAGTGATGGCGTTTCGATAAGGGTAAGCATAATTGAAAACAGGGGTCAGGGCGTATTGAAACTGTCTAGGGTCGTTCTGAAATATTTTGTCTCTAGAATTTTTTGTCTCGATACGGGTTTATAGCGTATCGAAACGGGTCAAAGTCAAAGAGAGTCAACTCATACCGATACGAGGCTTACCTTTATAGATACGATATGAAGAGAAAAGTCAACAAGGTTGACCATCATCTACTCGTATCGAAACGGCTCTAACTGTTTCGATACAGGGTTAGTTAAAGTGGTTAAAAGGGCTTAATCTGAAGGATTGCATTGTTTACAATATAGTCCCTAAGTTTAGAATGATTAAATTGAATGAGTAAATGATCACTGTTATGCATGAAATTTACAGACCTGCTAATGTTGTATTGAATTTCATTGTGGTATTATCTAATGCATCGAAGGACCTATAATCTGTCAATTTTAAAGATCAGTCCCTAAAACTTGTAAAAGTTGTGAAATGGTCGTAAATGGTTAATTGTGGCCTTCTTATGATTGAAATGGACTAAGACGTATATCCGATAAAGTTTTGTTGTAATATATTGATTAAGTGTTGTTAATAAGATGAATTTTATCGCACCGATCACCGCATCGCTCACCAGTAACAAGCTCCGACCCGGTTCTCTACTAGGCTGGGAAGAGGGTGTTATACATGGCTTGGGTTCAAGAAAATATGTTTGTGGTCGAGTTTAAGGTACAATTTGTTTAGTTGAGCGGGCATGCTCCTGAACTAGTATTGGATGTGAGATATCGACATGATTGATTCTATTACGGATTGGTACATGATGTTAGGTTATATATGTTAGCTTTTGGCTACATCGTTTTCGATGTGTTGATTGCACAGGCGAAGTGCATTTAGTAGAACCTGGGTTTATCAATTCGCGTGGGAAGTTCTGGCTCTGGAAAGAGAGGACTCTGGGTTCGATGGTAGTAAGTTTGAGAAGAATTATGATAAATGATATCGCCTGAGTTAAGGCGAGGTGGAGGTAGTGTTGGGTGAGGACCGTAAGGTCAGTGTATCCAGACTAGAGTAGCATTTAATACATATTAGGTATGTGGATCATGTGATCACATGAGTCGGGATTGTCCACATTTGATTCATGAGGTATAGACTTTTGTGCCCGGTGTTGCTAATGCTTGTGGGAGTTATAGTTTGAACGATTATCTCAGAAGTGTTAGACGTATGAATGCAAGTAACTAGTTCTTTTGGTGAAACAGTTGTTACAAGAAGGTTGTTCAGGAGATGTCCTTTAACTATTAAAGGTCATGTGTTTTAGGTTGGTTTGATGGAGTTTGTGTTCCATGGTTTTGATGTAATCCTGGTTATGGATTGGTTGTTTGAGCATATAGCTATGGTTGATTTTGAAACCAAGCAAGTTACCCTGAAACTTGCTACTTAATACGAGGTAGTAATCGTGGGTGAGAATGTTAAATTCTTGTCTGATTTTGTTTTGGCCTTGGAAGAGCGTTGTTTGAAATCGAGTTGTGAGGCTTTCTTAGCCTATGTCATGAATCAAGGATCGAAGGAGGTGCATGTTCAGGACATACGTACATTAAGTGAGTTCCCAGGTGTCTTTCCAGAGGAATTGCCCAGTTTGTTGCCAAATAGAGAGGTTGAAGGAGTTGAAGATGCAACTATAATAGTTGCTTGATCGAGGGTTCATGTGGGCTAGTGTTTTTATTGGTCCCTATTCGTATGGCTCCGAAAGAGTTGAAGGAGTTGAAGATGCAACTATAATAGTTGCTTGATCGAGGGTTCATGTAGCCTAGTGTTTCGCCTTGGGGGTGCGTCGGTGTTGTTTGTGAAAAAGAAAGATGTCACGATGCAGATGTGCATTAATCATCACAACTAAAAAAGTTGACGAATATGAATAAGTATCCTTTGCCAGGGATTAATGATTTGTTTGACCAATTTCGTGGTGCTTGAGTGTTTTCTAAGATTGATTTGAAGTTCGGGTTTTATCAATTGAAGGTAAAGGATGTGGTTGTGCCTAGAATTGCCTTTCGTATGAAGTACTAGCATTGTGAGTTCTTGGTGATGTTGTTTGGTTTGACCAATGTGTCGGTGTGTTTATGGATATGTTGAATCGGGTGTTCTTTGAGTTTTTGGATAAAGTTGTTGTGTTTGTTAGTGATATTCTAGTGCATAAATATAAAAAGAAAGATTTTGATCGACATGTATGAATAGGCTAGTAGGCTTTTGTCGATGAATGAATGTTGCTCTTTATTCGGGAAGTACGAGTTTTTGATATGTTAGAAGGAATATGGGTTTAAGAACGTTATTAGTAAGTGTGAACGGTTTAGCATGCACTGTGCAAAAACACTTATATATGTATATTCCATTGCATGCATACATTTGGGCATGCCATTAGAGGTTTTGCATACAACACATAGACATTTATGAGGGCAAATAAGTAATCATGCATACATGTGTTCACACTTACGGATGACTGTTCGAAGATCGATGGAGTGAAGATGTAAGCTAGGTAGTTTATGTAAGTAGCTTTTGTAATATAGTTTCCAGAGTTCGCAAGGTATGATGAGGATGTTAAACTTGGTTCTTGGGAGTTTGGCTTGTGCTAGTTTTGGAGCAACCAAGGTTGGAGTTAGAAGTTTTTGGGTTTTCTAGATCCAATTAATTAACACAGAGGTTTGTTAAGGAATTTGCTAAGATTGTGGCATCGCAAGAGAAGATTGTGGCTTATGCATCAAGACGGCTAAGGGTGCTCGAGCACAATCGTTCCACGCATGGTATGGAGCTTGTCGCAGTTGGGTTTGCATAAAGGTTTCAGAGACACCACCTCTATGGTGAGAATGTGTTGTGTTCTTAGGCAACATAGATGGTTGGAGTTGCTTAAGGATTATGATTTGACGATTGAGCATCACCCGAGTAAGGCTAATGTTGTCGCATATGCTTTGAGTAGAAAGGTTGCAGTGGAGTTGCGAGTGGTGTTTGCGCGGTTAAGTGTGACGCATGATGGAGGTTTGTTGGCCGAGTTGCAAGTTAAGCAGTCTTTGTCACGATTGAGTAAAGAGAAGCAACCTTAGGATGAAGAGTTGGTACCGCATGTTAAGGATATCATGGATGTGAATTCGACGGGTTTTCATTTTAATGATGATGGGTTGTTGTGTTTCAAAGATCGTATAATGGTGCCTAATGATGATGAGTTGAGATGTATCATTTTGACCGATAAGCATGCCAATTCTTTTGTTATACATCCCGCTAGTACTAAGATGTATCAAGGTTTGAAATGAGAGTACTTTTGAGTTGGGTCAAAGAAAGATGTCGCTGATTTTTGTTGCTAAACATATGGTGTGTCAACGTGATAAGGCTAAATATCAGTTACTTTCTGGGTTGTTGTAACCGTTGAGGATATCAGAATGAAAGTGGAAGAAAATCACCATGGATTTTGTGTCTGGGTTGCCTTTGATGCCATCTAAAAAGGATTCCATTTGGGTGATTGTGGATCGGTTTACAAAGTGTGCACATTTTGTGCCCGTGCATGTGATGAATGCTTCAAATAAGTTGGAGGATTTGTGTTGCCAAGGTTGTGCATTTTCATGGTGCGCCTAAGTCTATAGTTTCAAATAGAGATATGTGGTTTACAACAAGGTTTTAGGAGTG
Source organism: Hibiscus tridactylites (assembly GCA_958450335.1). Lineage (NCBI taxonomy): Eukaryota > Viridiplantae > Streptophyta > Magnoliopsida > Malvales > Malvaceae > Hibiscus > Hibiscus tridactylites. The sequence goes on along the minus strand of OY288267.1, from coordinate 55,048,898 downwards.
TTTACATCGTGCTTTGGGTACACGATGGAATTTCAGTACTTCGTATCATCCTCAGAAAGATGATCATCTGAACGTGTGATCCAAGTTTTGGAGGATATGTTGAGATGTTGCATCATTGAGTTCCGAGGAACGTGGGAGGAACATTTGCCTTTGGTAAAGTTTCCTTATAATAATAGTTACCAAGCTAGTATACAAATGGCACCGTGTGAAGCCTTGTATGGTAGGAGGTTCCCTACAATTCTGTGTTGGGTTGAGGTTTGGGAAAAGCATGTTTTCTTGCCTGGTGTATTGAGAAGCAAAAATATGAAGGTGAAGCTTATTTGTGATCGTTTGAAAGCTGCCTCGAATTTTCAGAAATCTTACGCGTATTTGAAGCGTAGGGAGATTGAGTATGCGATTGGTGATCATGTGTTCTTGAAAATATTGCCTTGGAAGAAGGTGATATGTAACGGACATAAAGAAATGATCAGTCTGAGGTTTATTGGACCGTATGAAGTTGTGGACCGTGTTGTTTCAGTGGCTTATCGGTTGACGTTGCCTCCCGAGTTGGAGAAAATACATGATGTGTTCCATGTTAAAAAGGTTTAGGTCAGATTCGTCATATGTTATGTTGGTGGAGGATACAGAGTTGTGACCGAGGTTGTCCTTTGATAAGGAACCTATTGAGATCTTTTATTCGTGTAGTAAAGTTCATCGTGGTAATAATGGTGCTTGTAAAAGTCTTGTGGCAACACCGTGGTGTTGAGGAGGCCACGTGGTAGTATGATGCGGATTGTATAGAGTGGTTTCTGCACTTGTTTCCTTCGGGTAAAATTTCGAGGATGAAATTTAATAAGTGGGGGATAGTTGTAACGCCCCAGTTTTGGGCCTATAGGTTTTTGGGATGGTTTTAGGGTCTGTTGGACTGATATTAGAGATTTGGATAAGTTTTGGGTTGAGTTCAGGGAAAACATATTTCGAAAGGTGATAAAAATATGGAAAATTATCTAAAATCCTTTTTAAATATATAAAAGGTTTTGGTGAAAGCAATTTTGGAAAACGAGTTCTGGAAATGTGACATTTTTTACTAGTGACCAAAATGTAAAGTTTGAAAACAGGTTTTAATGACTGTTTTGTAAAAGGGTCAAAACTTGGAATCTTTAAGGAGCTATTATACCATTTGGTCTATTCAAAGTTTCCCTTAATTAGGATTATTTTAAATGTGCTTTAATTAAAGGAATTAAAAGGATTTAATTGAGGAAGGTTGTTTTCTAAAATCACAATTTGGCTTAACTTTCTCTTCTCAAGATTTTCTTTCAACTTCTCTTTAGCCAAACACATTCTTTTCATAAGAAAATTTAAGTTGTTGATCTTGATTTTTTAACTCTTTGATTTCCTAAATGATTCTTCAATTTTTCCAAAAATCTTATTGAATCTCTTTGATTTTCAAGAGGAAAACATCCAATTAAGGGGAAACTCTTACATTGGAGGTAAGGTTCATTCTTCTCCTCTAATGTAAGGTTCTTTACTGAAATTCCTAAGTTCTTGATCCTTTATATATGTTTTCTAATGTGGTTTTATGATTTAATTGAGTAATATGATTAAATCCAGGTTTTATTGACGGATTTATATGATTTTCGGATTGGATTTGTTTTGATGGGTTTATGATTGATTTCAATCATGATTTTGAAGTTTAATATTGTTAAGATAAAAGTTTTAACATTGTAATTACAAAACTATGTGAACCTCTAATTGATTAGGTTGCTAGATTTGGGTTTTTGTGGTGTTGTGGTGGTTTTGTGAATGTTGGAGGTATAAGGATTATAATATGATGATTTTGGATGTTAATCAATGATGGTTGGTGGTTTAAAACGTTAGTTTATGGCAGGGTTAAGTTTAGAAGTGTTTTGCTGCTGATTTTGGATGATTTCAGTTGGTTATTGATAGTCGTTACCAAGGCGATGTTGGGATTCTATTTCGCTGGTATTTAGAATGCATTTGAATGCATTAATCCTCTATTGTTATGTGGTTAAAATATGGGAGGTGTATCCAAAAGATATCTGTGAAGCTTTGGAGGCTTCACACGCTTGAATTCGCGTCGACGAATTGAAGTTTCACATGTCGCTGAGTGAGAATGTGGATTTCAGCTTTGAAATGTTTTAAAGGTGGTTTTGGGAACTTATATTTGAGCTTGAAACACTTGTCTAAGTTTAGAAGTAAGTATAAGTGTATTTTCTCTCTTGGTCATGCTATTTTGAAATGGTTTAGGCACTTGGTTTTGATTTCATGATACCTACTATTTATGCATGTTTTAAGTATGTGATATACTGTTTTTAATCATGAGATGATGATGGATGCACGTGGTAAGTGAAACAAGTAAGTATGTGTTTTATACTTGTGTTTAAAGCATGGTTTGATGCTTTGGAAAATGGTTTTATGTTGATGCATATGAAAACAATGAGCTATGTGGTTATAATGAATTATATTGGAAAATGATGTGGTTTTAAAAATGCTATCGGATATAGTTAGTCGGCTATAGGATTGAGTGCACTGTAAATAAGTCGCCTTGGATGTTGAGGGGTTTATACGGTGTACCGAATACTCCATCCAAGTACCCTAACGGTTGAGGAAGAGTGGTGTCTCATTTCTCGTTAGTGGGATTACACATCTACCGATGAGTGGTGTTGAGGGGTTTATACGGTGTACCGAATACTCCACCACAGGTGTCACAACGATTGAGGGGTTTATATTGCATACCGAACACTCCCGTGTGTGAACCTTGAGATGCCGGTTTGATTGTATGAAGTGTTGGGACAACACTTTATAATTCATGTATCTGATATAATATTTTGGGAATGAAACTTAGTTAATTATCACTTGTAAGCCAATATAATTGTTGATGTATCATCAAAAGGTTTATGTTGTATAATGTGATTTATACATGTTTACTCTTTAAGCTTTGCATATGGTTGTTATGCATAGGAAGGCTTAAATTGAGGTTTAGCAGTGGTATTTGTTGTTGATTAATGATACATGAGGCATATGTTTTATATGTTGGTTTTTGAAAGGTTTAAGTGCATGGTTTTCAATGCATGATGTTTTATAAATGGATTGAATTGACGATTTCAATGGTTTTGAGAAAATGTTTTCAACTTCCATTGATGGTGTTTTGTTTTGAGCACTCCTAACTAAGCCTTGTGTGGTTACACTCTCTTTGTCCATCAATGCAGAGAATTAAAGGTGTGGGGAAACAAGTGAGCAAGGAGGATCCAAGGGCTTCATTTTTCAAAGTATGGTTTCAAACTAAACTTTTAGTAATAAAGGCAATGAGGTTCATTGATGTTTTGGGAGTGTGTTTGTTAAACTCCGTGTTTTTAGCAAGTTTTATTGTTGTCTTGAAGTTGTAAATGGCATTTATTTGTTGGTATTGCTTGGAATTTATGTTTTTAGTTTTGGTTGAATGTTCTTAGGAAGCATGCCTCTAGAGTTTGAATTTAAATGTGTTGGTTGATTACAAGCATGTTTGTTCTAAGTTTGGAGCTTGTTTACATGCCTATTATATTTGTGCATGAGTTTATAGTCTGTTTGAAGTTATTCGAACCCCTGAATGTGTGAAAAACTTTGAAGAAATAACGTTTCAGGCGCAGGCGTATTGATACGATTAAGGGAGTATCGCTACGGTGAGGCTGAATTGGGCATGGTGTTTCGGTACGATTCAAAGTGTATCGATACCGGCTTTGGTTATTTGGTTACTGGAATCCCGTGTACCGATACACTTAATGTTGTATTGGTACAAGCCCTTGTACATATACATTTAGGGCTGTATCGGCATGGGTTAACATTTTTATAAATTTTTAAAAGGCATGACAAAGCGTATCGATACAGGGTTGACCGTACCGATACCCTCGTCAGTTAAGTTAGTTATTTGAAATGTCCAACACTTCTGTTTTCTTATGTTTTAGTCCCAGAACGTTGTGGATGCAATTAAATGAGTATGGAAGATCGAATTGAGCTGAGATTTGAAAAAGTAGCATGAAACATGACTAATTAAAGTTTGGTAACTTTACTTCAGCTGAAACCTCTGAAATTTGTTAAAATTACAAATTAGTCCCTAATCCATGTTCATAATCAATTGAATGCCGAATTGATGTATGATTGAGTTGAGTTTTATTCCGCTCCGAGTTCAAATCACATTGGATGATAATGTGCATCTAGATAATGTAAACAAACAAAAATAAAATAGGTTTGTTTATTGAGGTAAACTTTACCGGTTTACTTCAATATTCCCCGTGTGACTAACTCGATCAAGTATCGCATCTAGACTGGGTTGAGGGGATTACATACGTGGGAAAGAAAGGATATCATGAAGAAGCAATTCCCTTATCTTTTTCCACAAGGTAAATTACGAGGACAAAATTTCTTAAGTGGGAGAGAGTTGTAACACCCAGATTTTGGGCTTGGATGTTAGCCGGTTTGGCTAGACAATTCGGGCGAACCAATTTAGACTAGTTTCGGGAGTAAATTGTTTTAAAAAGGTTTGAGTGAAATAAAACATGGGTAAATGTTCTAAAATCCTAAAATAAGGTTTTGATGGAACCAATAAGACAAAATGGATTCATTTTAATCGTTATTTTTAAAATAGTGACTAAATCGTAAAGATTGTAAAATATTTTTTGTTGACTAAATTGGTTGGGTTTCATTTTGAACTGTATTTTCTGGGTCTTAGATTGATTTTAACCATAATATTTATGTTAAATAATGTGGTAAAGTGGGTTTTAATAATGGAATCTCTAAAGTAGGTGAATTGCTAGATTTCTAGGTTGAAATCTTTGAGACCAACTATAAATAGCCTCCTGGAGAGAGAAACATTAATTAATGCCTAACCATTGCACAATTAATTGGAAGAAATAATTGAGGAGAGAAGGGAAATTGAAAAGGCATACTAGAAAGGTGAACGGTCGCTAGAAGAGCTCACCGAGAAGGTAATTGGAGTACGTCGAACATACCGGAAGGTATATTCCGATTTCCTCTTTTCCTTTCATGCATCAATAACGCAAAAAGAGTCAGATTCGAGTCTTAAAATGAAAAAAAACAGTAACCTAAAACCTAGATCTAGAGTAAAACACAAATCTAAAGTTAAAGTTTCGAATGCTTATCTTTTTCCGAATTCAACCAGAGTTAGAGATCTGAGAGATTAGGCTTTCTAGAGAAGTCAAAATGATAGGAAGAGAGAGTTTTGGTTTCGGGTTGGTAGTTTAGGACGGGGAAGACGTGTGTTTCTGTTGAAACGAGCACTAGAATAGGCTTTAGGATAAAAAAATTGAGCATTTTGGGAGTTTTTAGGTTTCCGGCACGGTGGCCGAAAATTGCATGACGGTAGCGGACGACAACCAGAGTTACAGGTTTGGTCGGAAAATACGATCAGAAGTGCCAGTTTGATCGGAGAAGGTAACCGGAGACGACAATCGGTGGCCGGTGTCGCCTTCAGCGGCTGGCAAACAAGCCGTAGTTTGGTTGTGGTGTCAGACATAGGTCAAAGAAAGAAGGTTGAAGAATGTGTTTCGGTTCCTGAGAAAATAGGGCTTTTGATTCAAAAAAACAAGAGAATAATGAGCTTTTTGTGTTTATACGGATTGAATGTGTGAAAATTGATGATTTTGAAGATGAACACGTGATGAACAGAGGTGTTTGATCGAAAATAGGGTTGGGTTCTTGAATTTTTCGTGTTGTTAAAGAGCGAGAGAGTTGAGCGAAGAAAGAGAGGGAGCTCATGTAAATAGCCGGGTTCAACTCGGTCTTAGGGTATTTATACGCACCGGGATGGCTCGACCCGCTTGGATGATACAGATCTGGGCAAGGGATCTGCACCCTTCTTTCCCCTTCTCACGCTTTGAGCTTTCAAGTCTTGTTTTTCTCATAATTTAGTCACCAAATCATTGTAATTTGGCTCTCCTAATTGGAATATAATTCAATTTAGTCAATTCAGCTTTGTTCTAAGTTTTAATTCTTTTTAATTTGGTCATTTACCGCTTGAATAATTTAATTGCAATTGTTTAATTTATTTGTATGATTGCATGATTTCAAACTAAGCATATAGTATACTTGTTAGGAAGACTTAATCTCCTAATTGTATTAATCAGAGCCTTTAGCCTAGGATCTTTAATTAAATAATTGAATAGGGAGGCAATTGTAGAAAATAAATGGGTGCTAAATAACAACTTTAATATCCTAATTTGATTAGTGTCTTGATGTAATGAGATGTTAATCAAGGGGGTATTTTAGTTAAATATCTAGAATTTCATTTAAACATAGAACATGTAATCACATTTAGTTAATTTTAATTAAAATAAAATTAAATTAAGATAGGATAGGATATAAATAGTTAGTAACATTGAATGATTAGGAATATAATTTATTTATGGCTTAATATGGATAGTGCCCAATTAATTAAATCAATGGAGCCCTAAGTAGGATTTAACTTAAATATGACAAGACAATAATTGGACATGCGTTAAACTTTTTTGTATTGAGATACATTTTGAATATAAGTTGAAGTGTCCTAAAGTAATTGGACGTTTCAAAACATATATTCGTTTTAAAATGTATTTTCTTACAAAAAGATATCTCCATTCGAAATGGAATTGATTTAACAATTAAAGATTTAATTAAATTCATATTAATGTTCGAAATGCAAAAATGCCACATGGAATTAATAAGGTACCAATAACGGGCGTTGTAGGGGTTCTAACCCTTCCCTACATGTAATTGACTCTCGAACCCAAATTTTTCTAAAAAGAATCTCTAGTATGTTTTTATGGTGTCTGGTCTACCAAAGTGATCGGTGATGACTCCAAATTGGGTTTTAAAGAATAAATAAAGGAAAAATAATTTAATATGAAAAACCCTTAATTTCAAGATAAAATTATAAATGGTGAAACCCCGATTTCAAAATCATAATCGTCAGGCTATTTTTACACATGGTTTTTAAAAATGGTCGCGACAGCTTGGCGACTCCACTAGGGAAAAAATTGAGAGTCGGGCCTATTAATTAATTCCACGTGGTATTTTGGCATTTTAAACAATAATCTGAATTTAATTTTTTCTTAGGGAATTGTTGGATGGATTTTCAGGAAAATTTGTAACGCCTCGGTTTTGTGCCTAAGGGTTATAAAAGTTTGGTTTAGGGTTCGTAGAACCTAGACTAGAGATCTCGGTTAGTTCGAGATTGGTTCAGAGAAAATGTTGTTCGGGAAGTGATAAAAATATGAGAAAAATTTCTAAAATTCTTTTTAAATATGTAAAAGTTGGTGGTGAAGTCAATTTTGGAAAATTGCTTTTGGAAGGTTGACATTTCGAGTTAGTGACTACAACGTAAAAAGTGTACAATTGTTTTTAATGTCTAAATTGTAAAGAGTTGAAACTTAGAATATTTAGGAAGCTAATATTGTAATAATCAGCCATTCTATTAATTGCCATGTTTTAATTATGATTTAATTAAAAAGATTAAAGGAGCTTAGATTAAAATGGGATTTAGCTTTTACAAATCCATTTTTGACGTAGCTTCCATTTTCTCCTTTTTCTCATCAACCAACCAATTTTTCTTTCAAAACATCTAGAGATCTTTTCCTTTCCATTCTATTTTGATTTCCAAATGATTGCTACATAGTTTTCTCAACTTATCTCATTGGAATCTTGAAGATTTTTCATCAAATCTTGTCAATTAAAATGGGATTTGAAGAAAATGGTTAAATCAAGCTTTAAATGGTGATTTTGTGCAATTTACGTATTCAATCTATTTTGGCTGGGTTATGATTGATTTTAATCATGTTTTGGAAGATTAATAATGTTGTGATTAAGGTTTGATCATTGTAATCCCGAAACTATTCGGATCTCTAGTTGTTTAGGTTGTTAGAATTTGGTTTTTGTGGTGTTAATAGATTGATTTTGGATGTTAATCAATGATAATAAATGTGTAACACCCCAATTTTGGGCTTAGAAGTTAGTGTCTGAACCGGACCGGTCTGATTTTCTATTCGAATATAAAAGGAGGTTTTAGGGAAAGCCTAGTTCGAGATGCTTTAAAAAAATGGAAAAATATCTAAAAATCCTCTTTTAATATATATAAGAGAATGATGAAATCAATTTTACAAAAGAAGGTTTGGAAATACTACATTTTGGTGTAGTGACTAAAATGCGATTTTTGAAAAATTTAGCGGTGACTGTTTTGTAAGGATTGAAACTTTGAATCTTTAAGGAGCTAATTTACCCAAAATGATTTCTCTAGATTTTTCCTTAATTTAGGTGATTCAATTAATGTTTTAATTAATTAAAAGAAAAGGAAAACTACCTTTTGGAATTTCATAACTACCTTTTCCTAAAATTTTCTCATTTCTTTTTCTCTCAAAATTTCATCATCCAAACACTTTTCTCCAGCAACTTTTTCATTGATCTTCACTTCAATTGATGAGATTTCTATCATCAATTAATTCCTAATCAATCTAGCAATATATCCTTTTGATTTCCTCATTGGATTTTCAAGGAAATTGGCTCAAATCAAGGAGAAATCACCATTTAGAGGTAAGATTGTTCTTCTCCTCTAAATACTCAGTTCTTTATTGAAATTCCGAAGTTATCAATCCTTAATTTAAGTTTTATAAATGGTTTTAATGTTAGAAACTTGATTTTGGCTTAAAACTCAAGATTTGAAAGAAATCTTGAGGAATTTTGTTGAGTTTTGATTGGGCTCTGTTTGAGATGGTTCTTTGATGTATTTTGGATGTCTAATTATGTTTGAAATTAGGTTTTATCAATGCAATCCCGAATAGGTTGTATTTCCTAAGTTTTTGCTTATGAAAATGGTGGTTTTTAAGGTGTTTTGGGTGTTCTGCTATAGTTGGATGTATAAGGACGAGTTTAGGTTTAATTTGGATGTTAATTGATGATTAGAAATGGTTGGAAGTGATGGATCTTGGCTGGGTTAAGTTTTGGAAGAGTTTGGAGGTGTTTTCGGTTGTGTTTGGTAGCCGAAATGTTGGTTTTGGTTAGAGCAGCGAGTTTAGGTGTGATGGCTGAAGATTTTAATGCATGATGATGCATTAATCCTCTGCTTTGATGTGTTTAAAATAGGGGAGGCATCTTCGGACACCTTTGGAGCCGATCCGGAGGCTTGATTGGCGTTTCGGCAAGCAAGCAAAATGTAATTGGTGAGTGGAGTTGGGTTTCCAGCTTTGAAATGATTATTTGGAGGCTTTGGGAACTTATTTTAAGTCTAAACAACTTAGCTAAGCTCAAGAGTAAGTTTTCGGAAAAACTCCCTCGGATGCGCCATGAAGTGGCTTGATGCATTGGTTACATTGTGCATGTTTAAATTCTATTTTGAAAGCATGTTTTAGCATGGTTAATGCTGGTTTTGAATGCCATGTGTTGAAGGATGCTCAAGGTAAGAGATCATTGGGTTGTCATATTGTAAATATGGTTTTGATGCATAGTGATGCTTGATGTTAAATGGCTTTGTTTAATGCTTTAAAACAGTGAATTGTTGATGTTATATGATGTATATTGGCAAGTGATGTAATGGTTTTAAAGTACTTGAATCAGATATAGTTAGTCGGCTGTAGGATTGGGTGCACCATGAATAAAGTCGCCTTGGATGTTGAGGGGTTGTGATTGTACCGTAAACTCCATCCAAGAACCCTAACGAGTGAGGTAAGATCACAATGGTGGTTAAAAGTTCGTGTGTGGATCTTGTGTTATGTGTCCCTTGCACTCGTTAGTGGAATTATACAACTACCGATGAGTGATGTGGATGGGTTGTGATTGTACCGTTAAACTCCATCATGGGTGTTGAGGGGTTGTGATTGTACCGATAAACTCCACCTTATGTTGTTCGGTAGTGTGTATGAAGCGTATGTGACAACGCTTGTAATCCGCGTATCCGATTGTGTTTTGTGTTGTAAATGGTTATGAGTTATCACTTGGAAGCCAATATGATGTGTTGATTATAATGATGCATGAGATGCTTGTAAAGTATGCAAGGTTGCATGAAAGGAGATGAGCATGTGTTTAAAAGCTTTGTTGAAAGTGATTTCTAAAATGCATTATTGCGTTGTTTTCTTTAGAGCATACCTCACTAGGCAATTGTGCTTACGCTCTCTCTCTGTTGTACCAATAATGCAGATAATTGATGTGTTGATTATAATGAAGCAAATATGATGTGTTGATTATAATGAAGCATGAGATGCTTGTAAAGTATGCAAGGTTTCATGAAAGGAGATGAGCATGTGTTTAAAAGCTTTGTTGAAAGTGATTTCTAAAATGCATTATTGTGTTGTTTTCTTTAGAGCATACCTCACTAAGCAATTGTGCTTACGCTCTCTCTCTTGTACCAATAATGCATATAATTGAAGTGTTTAAGGGCAACAAGGAGGCTAGAGTGTCCAAGGGAACCAAGCTCATGTATAGTGATGTTATCATACACTATTAGTTTTGGTAATTTGGCAATGGGAACCTAAGATGTGTTTTGGGAGGCGTGTTGAACTCCCTAAGTTGTGGCATGATGCTTTTGATGTTTCGGATTTGTAAATGGTCTTTTAATGCTTGTTTTGGAGATTGGTTGATTGCTTGGTTTGGATAATAGGATGCATGCCTATAGACATGTGAAATTTCATGTTTGAAGCTATAAATGTGTTTAGGGTTTATAATCTTATGCCATATGTGAATGATGACTTGTTGGTATGATTAGAGTCATTAAGAAGTGTTTGATTGGATTTACATATGAAAAACCAGCAAAATCTGCAGTTTCTGGGCAAACCGTATCGAAACACTCTATGGCGTTTCGAAACGGGGGCCTGAAATGGCCTTCGTGTTTCGAAACGACTGGAGGCTGTTTCGAAACGATTTGGCCACTGGAGAGCCGTGTATCGGAACCAGTATCTAAACGGTGAGTGATGCCCTGCGTTTCGATACGGGTTCTATGTGTTTCGGAACAGGTGACCGTTGAACACCAATTTTGAATGATGTTGAAGTTTGAGAGTTTTACGTTTTAGTCCCGAAAGTTTTTTTTTATAATTGTATGAGTTCGAGATGTCCAATTAATGTGAAATTTGACAGGGAAGCATGTAATATGACTAATTTCATATTGGTAACTTAAAAAGTTAATTATGACCTTCTAATTTACAAAAACTGCATTTTGGTCCCTAAACTTGTAATAAGTGCAATTGAGTCCCTCATGTTGTTCGATCGATATGCCTTTCACCTATATGTTTCATGAGTACTCACATAGGGTTAATGTGCATCTAGACAAGATTAAAAAGAAAAAAAGGGTCGTTAATCAAGGTTGACTTTGGTTTTCCCCGTGTAATCTTTGTAGTTCGGGTCAACAGTCTAGGCCGGGCTAAGGGGGTTACAAAATGGATGGAAGTGTTAGATTTTTTCTGAGTTGAGTTTGTAGAGTAATCGATGATGTTTTTGGTTGTTTTGAATGGGCGTTTTGGTGGATTTAGGCAAGGCATCGAGATAGGTTTGCTTGATGGAGATTTTAATGCATTGAGATGCATTAATCCTCTTTTCTTATGTGGTTAAAATAGGGTAGAACTTTTCAGAAGCAACTGATGAAGATTTAGGAGCTTCGGATGCTTAGTTTTGCATCGGCCAATCGAGGTTTCGCGTGTCGATGAGTGAGAACATGGATTTTAGTTTTGAAATGCTTTAAATGTGGTTTTGGGAATGGAGTATAAGCCTAAAACGCTTGTCTAAGTTCGGAAGTAAGTATAAGGAATTTCTCACTCGGGTTGTGCCATTATGGATTTGTTTATGCACTTGATTTTTAAATGCATATTACCTATTGTTAAAACATGTTTTAAAGTAAGCAAACTACTATTTTGATAATGTGATGTTGAAGGATGCACATTGTAAGTACATGTTTTATACTTGTGCTTTTAAGCACAGTTTTATGCTTGGAAATATGATTTTTTGATGATGTTTTGAAAACACTGAGATATGTGCTTAAATGTGGAGTATATTGGCAAGTGATGTTGTGAAAATGGTTTGTAAATGATATCAAATATAGTTAGCCGGCTATAGGATTAAGTGCACTATAAAGAGTCGCCTTGGATGTCGAGGGATTGATGTCTTGTGTCTCCGTCCATGTACCCTAACGATCGAGAAGGTTGGTGTCTAGTCTCTCGTTAGTGGGTTAAGCATCTAACCGTGTAACGCCTTGATTTTGGGCCTAGAAGTATTTCGAGGCTCGTAGGACCTAGACTAGAGATCCGTGGTTTCGGGAGCGATTCAGGGAAAACAAGGTTCAAGTTATGATAAAAATATGAGAAAATTCTTAAAATCATTATTAATTATATAAATGATTTTGGTAAAAACAATTTTGAGAAAAGGACTTTGGAAGTGGGACATTTTGAATTAGTGACCAAAATGCGATTTTTACAAAGTTATTTTATTGACTATTTTGTAAAAGGATTGGAACTTTGAATCTTTAAGGAGCTATTTGACGTACTTGATTTTATCAGATTTTTCTCTCAATTAGGAGCATTTTTAAAAGGTTTTAATTAAAGATTAAAAGGGTTTAAAAAGGAGAGTTAGTTACTTCATTAAAACTCATTTTCGGTCATTATCTCTCAAAGTTTTCCTTCAGCCAAACACTCTCCATTTTCAAGTAACTTGAGGTAATGCTCTTGGTTTATAGAGTTTTTGATTTCTAAAGGATTCTTTAATCTTGATTCACAAAACCTTATTTTTTCCCCTTTGATTTCTTAAAAAAAACACATCCAATTGAGAGAGATTTCATCCATTAGAGGTAAGGCTCGTTCTTCTCCTCTAATGATCAGTTATTTACTGAAATTCCCAAGTTAGCAATCATTTACATATGTTTTCTAAGTTGTTTTGATGGATTAAACATGGAAATTTGGTTAAATTGAGGACTATTGATTGAGATCTATAATTTTTGGAATGCTACTGTTTTGATTGTGTGAAACCAAAATTGATTTTGATATAACATCTAAACTTATGGACCAATTTGCAAAACAATAAATTTTTAAGTACTCCTCAAAGTCTCACTATTGACAAGTATTTTAAACAAAATAATATCTCAAGACAAGTTCTTAAAATGATAAATATTTCTAAATCTTTTCCTATGTGTTTTCAAGCCAAACTACAAAAAAACGCCCAGGCGTGTCGATACCCTTAGGCGTATCGATACGGTTTTTAGCCACTGGAATTTTAATGAACATAGCGTACCAATACGGTGTTACCCCGTATCGATACGATATTCATCTAAGCAACACTTTCAATGATACTGTACCGATACGCTTTGCAACAGTATCGATACGATAAGCTTATCTTTGCAAAAGCTTTGCATTTAATTTTCGACCGTTGACTTGTCAATTAGTTGTTATCCCAATTTTTAAATGACTGTTATACCATACTGATACGCTAAATATGCGTATCGATACGATTTTTATGAAAACCAAACTTGGGATTCCAGTGAGCAAATCTCGTATCGATACGCCCCTTAAAACCGTAACGGTACGCCTTCTAAGCATATCGATACGCGATGTTTTTAGTCACAACGACTCTTTCCTCTTTTATACAGGTATCGATACGCTCCCTACTCGTACCGATACGGTAGGCAGCAGAGCTACATTTATTGCGGGAAAAATGCTTCTCAGCGGCTCTATTGATGATCCCAACTACCCAAACGGCTAGAATTCAATACAAGGGTATAAAAACAAGTCTCAATTGAACAAGCAACAACTACTGAAACCTACAAGCATTATCAAAGCATTCAAATCCAAACTTTCCACCCTTATAGTCAAATTCTTGTACCAAACTCTTGTGTTCTCAATTGTTATCTTTGTATTTTGAGTTTGGGGAGTGTAAAATTGTAATTTGGTAAACAATTATCCTTTGAGAGGAATTTGTAGAGTTTACCAAAACTTCTCTTTGTAAAAGTGAGTGGATTAAGCTTTAGGTAGAAAGCTTAATCAAATTGTAAGGTTACCTCCTCATCCAAGAAAAGGGGAAGAATTCAAGTAGTGAATTGGTTGAAAATCATTAGTGGGAACTAAGGTAGTGGATGTAGAGTTCGTTTGGAGAACTTGAACCACTCTAACTTCTTGGGTCACATTTTATTGTTCCCTATTATCACTTACCAAAATTTTTATCGCCAATTCAGCCCCCTCTTGGCCATTTGCAATTGTGTGATCAACTCAACAATTGGTATCAGAGCTACACTCATTGGAAGGATTACAACCCTCTTGAGTCGATTCTAGGAGAGTTTGATCAACAACTAGTCAAGCAATGGCATCCACCTCCAACTTCAACCTCTACAAGTCTCAATCTACTACCAAGCCACCATTCTTCAATGAGGATAACTACCCATATTGGAAGAATAAGATGAGGCTCTTCATCAAGTCTACCGACTACATGGTGTGGGATGTGGTTGAAGAAGGTCCATTCATACCAATGAAGACAGATGATGAAGGAAAACTTGTCCCAAAGGTCAAAGCCGAAATGACGGAAGATGGTCGAAGAAGGATGCAAGTAAATGATAAAGCTCTTCATGTCATATTTTGTGCACTTGGTCCGGATATCTACTCCAAGGTGTCTTCGATCGAGAATGCCAAGAAAGTTTGGGACACCATTGAGACAACATATGAGGGAACTAGCAATGTCAAGGAAACAAAAATCGGGCTACTCAATCTAAGCTACGAAAATTTAAAAATGGATCTTGATGAGAGTGTTTCCAAGATGTTTCATCGATTCTCGGTCATTGTCAACGAATTGAAGGGTTTTGGTGAGGTCATCTCCGAAGACAAGATAGTGAGGAAGTTGTTGTACTCTCTTCCGGAATCATGGGATAGTAAGAGAACAACTATTATTGAAGCTCGAGATTTGAAGACTCCCAAGCTAGATGCTCTTGTTGGATCTCTACTCACCCATGAGATCATGAGGAAGGGAAGAGAAGAAGAAAAGAAAATGGAGGAGAAGAAGGTTGAGAAGAAGGACGTTGAGAAGAAGAAGATTGGAATCACCCTTAAAGCTTGATGCCATGAAAGGGATTCTAGCGAAGATGAAGATGAGGAGATGGCCATGTTGGCCAAACGACTCACTCGCTTTATGAAGTCCAATTGTGGGAGAAAGTTCATTAGAAAATGAGACTTCAAGAGCAAGAGTAAAGAAGAGGAGAAGGACCAAATCATTTGCTATGAGTGCAAAAAATCCAGCCATATCCGTTCTGAATGTCCTCAATTGAAGAGGAAGAGCTTTGGGAAGAAAAACAAGCTCAAAGATCAAGTAGCAACTTGGAGTGACGAGGAGTCATCCGAGGAGGAGAAGGAAGTGGCCAATCTTTCTCTCATGGCCATTGATGATGAACCAAAGGTAAACCTTAACTCATATAATTTTGATTTTACCTTTGATGAACTTCAAGATGCTTACGATGAATTGCAAGTGGTTTATGATGAGTTAGTTGGAAAATATAAGGAGTTTATTTTGAGAAACAAGAAAAACATTTCTGATTTGAAAACTCAAAATGAATCTATTTTAAAAACTAACTCCGAATTGGAAAAGAAGGTTTTGTACTTAGTAAATCTTTCAAATGATCTTAAAAATAAAAATCTTGAACTTGAAAAACTTCTTTCCGATTTTCAAGATTATCACACAAAGGAAGTGGATAATCTTAAAACATCTATTGCTATTGGGAAAAAAACCATTTTGAAAAGAAAAATTCTTCAAAATCCTAATATGTAAAAAGAAAACCTTTTATTCCTAAACAAAGAAATTTTCATAAGCAATCTAGAGGTCAAAGGATTAGGAGTGTTTGGGTTCCTAAGGAAGTCAATATTTCTAATAACATGAATGTTATTGCTTCTTGGATCCCTAAGGGAACCAAAGTTTTAAGGGCTAATACACATGGACCCAAAATGATTTGGGTACCAAAAATCAAGGCCAAATTTCTTTGTTTGTAGGGGGAGCATTGCTACAAGGCCAAAGCTTCAAGCCAAACTCATGGTACATTGATAGTGGATGCTCAAGACATATGACCGGTGACAAGAGTAGATTCGTGGAACTAAAGCCAAAGAATGGTGGAGTGGTAACCTTCGGTGACAACTCCAAAGGCCACATTGAAGGAATGGGCTCCATTTGTAATCACTCCTTTATTTTCATTGAAAATGTTTTGTATGTCAACGGTCTTAAACACAACTTATTGAGCATTAGTCAATTATGTGATAAGGGTTTTAATGTTTTATTTGATAAAAGTGGTTGCAAAATTATGAACATTAAAACAAATCAATTGATGCTCATAGGACATATAATAGGCAATAATTACATGGTGCTTTTAGATGACATCCATACATCTTATACATGTTTAGTTGCACATGATGAACATGACTCATGGCTTTGGCATAGAAAATTAGGACATGCTAGCATGAGTGTTTTAGAAAATTTGATTTCCCTTAATCTAGTTAGAGGTTTACCCAAACTTAAGTTTTCTAATGATAAAATTTGTGATGCATGCTCTAAGGGTAAACAACATAGAACTTCATTTAAATCCATTAATGATGTCTCTACTAGTAGATGTTTATAATTGATTCATATGGATCTTTTTGGGCCTATTAGAACAATAAGCTTGGGTGGTAAATCATATGCCTTTGTACTTGTAGATGACTATTCTAGGTTTACTTGTGTTCTATTCTTAAGTACAAAAGATGAGGCTTTAGAAAAATTCATAACATTTTCTAAAATAACTCAAAATAATCTTGAACGTAAAATTTCTCACATTAGAAGTGATCATGGAACCGAATTTCAAAATCTAGGTTTTGAAGAGTTTTTAAAGAAAATGGGATTAACCATAATTTCTACGCACCTCGCACTCCTCAACAAAATGGGGTAGTTGAGAGGAAAAATCGAACTTTAGAAGAAATGGCTAGAACCATGCTTTGTGAAAATAATTTACCTAAATATTTTTGGGCGGAAGCCACAAATTCCGTTTGCTATATTATAAATCGAGTAATGATTAGGCCAATTTTGAATAAAACACCTTATGCAATTTTAAAATCTAAGAAGCCTAACATTAGCTATTTTTATCCATTTGGCTGCAAGTATTTTTTCTTGAATAATGGTAAAGAAAACTTAAGTAAATTTGATGCTAAAAGTGATAAAGCTATTTTCCTAGGGTACTCTTTAAACTCTAAAGCCTATCGAGGAAGGAATCTTGTGATGATGATGATGTAGGAATTCTTGATGACATTGATGGAGGACAAACGTCAAAGGTGGATGAGATTCCAACTAAGGATGAAGATACGCAAGATCCACCTCTTGAAGCCTTTAAGGACTTGGCTCTTGAGGAAAAGGGGGTATCTTACCCAAGGGAGTTCAACTATGTCAAAGGTGGTGAAATCTTGGGTGATCCATCGAAGGGGGTAACTACTAGATCCTATCTCAAATTAATGAACCGTGTTGCATTTCTTTCATGCATTGAGCCTAAAAATATTAAAGAAACATTAAAAGATGATTTTTTGGATTTTGGCCATGCAAGAAGAATTAAATCAATTTAAGAGAAGTAAAGTTTGGACATTATTTGAAAGGCCTAGTAATCAATCTACTATAGGTACTAAATGGGTCTTTAGGAATAAACTAGATGAAAATGGTAATATAGTGAGAAACAAGGCTAGGCTTGTTGCTCAAGGCTATACCCAATAAGAGGGAATTGATTTTGATGAAACATATGCACTCGTAGCTAGGATGGAAGCCATTAGGATGCTTTTGGCATTTGCATGTTATAATGATTTCAAGCTTTTTCAAATGGATGTGAAGAGTGCTTTTCTAAACGGTTTTATAAATGAAGAAGTGTATGTTGAACAACCACCAGGTTTTGAGGATTCAAAATTTCCAAATCACGTGTTTAAACTAACTAAAGCTCTTTATGGTTTAAAACAAGCTCCTATAGCTTGGTATGAAAGATTTTCAAATTTTTTAATTGAAAAGGGTTTTGAAAAAGGTAAGGTGGACACTACACTCTTCATGAAAAAGATACAATAATGACATCTTAGTAGTACAAATTTATGTTGATGATATCATTTTTGGTTCTACTAATGAGTGTTATTGCAAAGAATTTTCTAAGCTAATGCAAGGTGAGTTCAAGATGAGCATGATGGGGGAGCTCTCATTCTTTTTGGGACTCCAAATCAAACAAAGGAAAGATGGAACCTTCATAAATCAAGCTAAGTACGTGAACGATATGCTCAAAAAGTTCAGCTTGGAGAATGTAAAGCCTCGAGCCACACCTATGAGCTCTTCCATAAAGCTTGACAAGGATGAAGGAGGTAAGTGTGTTGATTCTAAGCTTTATAGATCCATGATAGGTTCTTTTCTTTACCTTACCGCAAGTAGACCGGATATCATGTTTAGTGTTTGCTTGTGTGCTAGGTTTCAAGCTAGTTCTAGAGAATCACACTTAGTTGCCATTAAGAGAATCTTTAGATACCTTAGAGATACACCTAATTTAGGCCTTTGGTATCCTAAGGATTCCTCCTTTAGCCTTCATGCTTATTCGGATGCGGATTATGGGGGTTGTAAGATAGATAGGAAAAGAACTTTCGGGGCATGCCAATTCTTAGGTAGTATGCTCGTATCTTGGTTCTCTAAGAAACAAAATAGCGTAGCCTTATCTACCACCGAAGCAGAGTACATATCTTTAGGGAGTTGTTGTGCTCAAGTCCTTTGGATGAAACATCAACTCTTAGATTATGGTGTTGAAGTTGAAACTATACCCCTTAGGTGTGACAACACTAGTGCTATTTGTCTCACTAAGAATCCCATCCAACACTCTAGAACTAAACACATATAAATTAGACATCATTTTATTAGAGATCACGTGTTGAAGAATGATGTTGTTTTAGAGTATGTTGATACCTTGAACCAATTAGCGGATATATTCACAAAACCTTTGGATAAAGAGCGTTTTTGGACCCTTAGGAGAGAGTTAGGTTTAGCTAGCTTCTCTTGACCCTTTTTCGGTCCCAAAATGTCAAAATTTTGCTTGAAATTGGTTGTGATTCATGCTTATGTTAATTGGCCTCTTTTTGCTTCTATGCATGTTGCTAGGGGGAGTATGAATTAAGTTTAGCCATTAAAACTTGTTCATATGACATTCACATGCATTTAGGAACGTTTAAAGTTGGATTTTTGAACTTAAATCTGTCATAAATGCCTTATCTGGTAAAGGCGTATCGATACGGCTGAAGCGTATCGATAAGGGTTCACCAATGGGAAATCTTTGAAGCTCAATGTGTATCAATACGACCCCGCGTATCGATACTGTTAAGTCAAGCGAAATAATCCAGGTCAAATCGTACTGATACGGTCCCGCGTATCGATACGATAATAACGCCAAATAAAAAATTAGGGTAAAAGCGTATCGATACAGTATACAAGCGTACCGATACGGTCTCAACGGAAAGGCTATTTAGGGCTGCATCTACAAAACACTTCAAAATTAAAACACCCCTCTTTTCTCTTAAAAACCCTAGCCGCAACCCTCTATAAAAAAGCCCCTTAAATCCTTCAATTTTTTCCATCAAACTTAAAAATTCTTTGAGGGTTTTTGATCTCCACATCAAAGCTAAGCTTTCTCAGCAATCTTGTGCACTTACATTAACACATTCACCCAATCTACCAATTCAAGGTATACAATTTTCTCTTTTATTTTCGTTTGATTATTTTAATTGTTTCAATTTAGTTTTTGTAAAAAACGAACTTTTATTACATGGATTTTAATCTTTTTATCAAAAATTTTCAAAAATCAAATTTTTTTCATTCGAATATATTTTCTACTCGTATTTTTTAATCTGTTTTTTTAATTATTTTAAACTCTTTCTAATATATGTACATATCTTTTTCACAATAAATTTTTTTTAAAATTAATTACCTTGAACTATTAGAATTTATTGGTTTGGATGAGATGTTAATTGCATACATATTCGAATCGTTTTGATGTGTTTTCAGGGTTATGGCACCGAAAAAGAGATCTAGACGTTAACTTGCCACTTCCGATCCTAGTGAGGATGAAGAGGGTATCCCTAAACCCAATCTCCCTTATATTATCCAATGTAGTTTTCTCGACCCATCCGATATGTCTCGTTACAAACTATTTCAAGGTTTCACCCTTAGGGAAGATCACATTGTGTCTATACCGTTTATAAGCTCTCCACGTTTCAAATTTAAATACCTCCCTTTAATTAGGAATTTTGTCATCATATTCTTTTCAAATGCTATCTGTGTTCATGATGAACCTAGAGAACATGTCATTGCTATCGAGTCATTTGTTATGGGCAAAACCATTAAAATTGATCAAGAGGTTCTTTGCAAAGCTTTTGGTTTTGAAAACGTAGGAATTGCTGATGAGAAGTCCTTAGGTCAAGGTTCTTTAGGCTCAGTCAAAGTCTTAAATGCTCATGACCGTATTCTTCATCTTCTCATTACTTGGTTTTTGCGTCCATCGGGAGGGAAGTTTTCTACTATATGTCAAGTAGATGATTTTTGGCTTAAGTGCTTTAGGGAGGGTCACCGTCCAAATCTTTCTCAAATTATGTTTGTCGACCTTGTCTATCTAGTCCAACACCGTCACACCGAACAAGTCAAATCTTTTTACTATTCTACGACGTTGAGTCACCTCCTCCACTCCCTTGAAATTGATTGTTCCTATGATTATCCCGAACCCCTTGGCCAACCCATAGATGAGCATTCTCTATCTCGTGCCCACTTTTCTTATGTTGACAATGAATGGGTTCATGTCCCTCATGCTCCTCAACAAGATGCTTCGGTTGATGCTCCTTATGCTTCTTCAAGCTCTCAATGAGCTCCGATTGAGTCCTCTTCCATGGGCACCCTCAATACATTCCTCAATGAGAAATTCACTAACATGGAAGCTGGGTTTACCACCATTGACACTCGATTCACCTCCTTGGAAGATCGCGTCAAAGGTATGGAGAATCAAATGAAAGCCATAGCTCTTCAACAAAACTCCATGGATATCTCTCTCACCGCCTTCCATGGTGCTTGGCTCAACCAAAATAGGAGGAATCAACCCACTCGAGACGATGTAGATTAAGAGGACGAGGAAGATGATGATGATGATGAGGCAGACGAGTAGCTTTTGCATACCATCTCATTCCATTTAGTTTTTGCAGCTATGATTAGTACTTTATGCCCTTTCATCTATGTTTTAGGATCTAAGTTTGGATTATAATGTGATTTTCCTTTAAAGTTTCATTTGAACTATTATGTTTTCTTTAATTTGAAGTTTGCTTTGAATTTTATGCTATGGTTGTTGCTATTACCCTTGTGTTTATGTTTGATCTAACAAAAAGGGGAAGAAGGATTATAGAGAGTCAATTTTTTTATTTTGAAAATTCATCTTAAATTAAGGGGGAGAAAGTTTTTCAAAAGTTTCAAAAACTTAAAAATTTATATGTGGTTTTGTTATATCAAAAGGGGTAGATTGTGAAACCAAAATTTATTTTGATATAACATCTAAACTTATGGACCAATTTGCAAAACAATAAATTTTTAAGTACACCTTAAAGTCTCACTATTGACAAGTATTTTAAACAAAATAATATCTCAAGACAAGTTCTTAAAATGATAAATATTTCTAAGTCTTTTCCAATGTGTTTTCAAGCCAAACTACACAAAAACGCTCAGGCATATCGATACGGTTTTTAGCCACTAGAATTTTAATGGACATAGCGTACCGATACGGTGTTACCCCGTATCGATACGATATTCATCTGGGCAACACTTTCAATGATACCGTACCGATACACTTTGCAACCGTATCGATACGATAAGCTTATCTTTGCAAAATCTTTGCATTTAATTTATGACCGTTGACTTGTCAGTTAGTTGGTATCCCAAATTTTAAATAACCGTTATACCGTACTGATACGCTAAGTATGCGTATCAATACAATTTGTATGAAAACCAAACTTGGGATTCCAGTGAGCAAATCCCGTATTGATACGCCATTCCGTATCGATACGCCCCTTAAAACCGTACTGGTACGTCTTCTAAGCGTATCGATACGCGATGTTTTTAGTCACAACGGCTCTTTCCTCTTTGATACAGGTATCGATACGCTCCCTACCCGTACCGATACAGTCGGCAGCAGAGCTGCATTTATTGCGGGAAAAATGCTTCTCAACGGTTCTATTGATAATCCCAACTACCCAAACGGCTAGAATTCAATACAAGGGTATAAAAACAAGTCTCAATTGAACAAGCAACAACTATTGAACCTATAAGCTTAATCAAAGCACTCAAATCCAAACTTTGCACCCTTAGAGTCAAATTCTTGTACCAAACTCTTGTGATCTCAATTGTTATCTTTGTATTGTGAGTTTGGGGAGTGTAAAATTGTAATTGGGTAAACAATTATCCTTTGAGAGGAATTTGTAGAGTTTACCAAAACTTTTCTTTGTAAAACTGAGTGGATTAAGCTTTGGGTAGAAAGCTTAATCAAATTGTAAGGTTACCTCCTCATCCAATAAAATGGGAAGAATTCATGTAGTGAATTGGTTGAAAATCCTTAGTGGGAACTAAGGTAGTGGATGTAGAGTTCATTTGGAGAACTTGGACCACTCTAACTTCTTGGGTCACGTTTTATTTTTCCCTATTATCACTTACCAACATTTTTATCGCCAATTCACCCCCTCTTGGCCATTTGAAATTGTGTGATCAACTCAACAAATTGGTTTGAGACTGATAATAATAATGATTTGGATGTTAAATGATGTTGAAATAAAGATTTTATCATAATAATCACAAATTAGATTGGATCTCTAGTTTTTAGATTGTTAGATTTAGGGTTTTGTGGTGTTTGTGTGAGATCTGAGTTGCTGGAGGTATACTGATGTAATTAGGTTTATTTTTTATGTTTATTTATGATTAAAATGGATGAAAGTGATATGTTTTGGCTGGGTTGAGTTTGTAGTGTAATCGAAAGTGTTTTCGCTTGTTTCGGATAGGCGTTTTGGTGTATTTGGGTAGAGCAGCGGGGTTTCTTTGTTTGCTGGAGATTTTAACGCATGGTGATGCATCAATCCTCTATTCTTGTGTGGTATAAACAGGGGAGAACTGATAGGAAGCATTCTTTGAAGGTTCGTAAATTTTGATTGCTTGGATTCACGTCGGCTAGTCGAGTTTGTGCGTGTTGGTGAATGTGACCGTGAATTTTAGTTTTGAAAGCATTAAAAAGGTGATTTGGGAACTTAGTGGTAAGCTTCAAATGCTTAACTAAGTTCGGAAGAAAGCGAAAGGAATTTCCTCTCTCGGTTGTGCTATTATGTGATGATTTATGCGCTGTTTTGAATTAATGGTTTTACTTATTGTTAAAGCATGTTTATGAGAATATGGTTATTGTTTTTAATGATGTAATGTTGAAGGATGCACAAGGTAAGTGATCCTTGAAGTATATGATTTATACTTGTGATTTTAAGCATGGTTTAATGCTTGGAAATGTGATTTAGTGACGATGCTTTGAAAACAGTGAGGTATGTGTTAAATGTGATTTATTGACGATGCTTTGAAAACAATGAGGTATGTGTTAAATGTGAATTATATTTCCAACTGATGTTGAGAAATGGTTTATAAATGATATCAGATATAGTTAGTCGGCTATAGGATTGAGTGCACTTTAAAAAGTCGCCTTGGATGTCGAGGGGTTGGTGTCCCGTGTCTCCGTCCAAGTACCCTAACGATCAAGGAGGTTGGTGTCCCGTCTCTTGTTAGTGGTTAAGCATCTAACCGATGATAGGGTTGGTGTCCCTATGGGTTGTAATTGTACTCGGTTGATAGAGTACATTTGGTTGTGAATGTACCTGTCGCGATCGTTTTTAAAACCGTTTGTGGAAAATAGCCTGACGGTTAGGGTTTTGGAAATCAGGGTTTTTCCATTTTTAATTAAATTTCCTTTATTTTCTTAAAAATCATTTTGGAGTCGCCACCGGTAACTTTGGTAGACCGAACACCATAAAAAGTGGACCAAAGATTCTATTAATAAAATTTAGGTTCGGGAGTCGGTTCCGTGTAGGGAAGGGTAGCACACCTACAAACGCTCGTTATCAGTACCTTATTAATTCTACGTGGCATTTTGTCATTTCGAACATTAATCTGAATTTAATTAAATCTTTAATTGTTAAATGGATTCTATTTCAAAATGATAATCTCTTTTTATAAGAAAATACATTTTGGATGAATATAGGTTTTGAAACGTCCAAATACATTATGACACTTCAATTTATATTCAAAATATATCTCAACATAAAAGGTTTAATGCATGTCCAATTATTGTGTTGTCATTTTAAGTAAAACCTAATTAGGGCTCTTTTAAATAATTAATTAGAATTCTATTAATATTATTATTTTTGGGCTTTTATGGTAACACTCAAATAATTTGACACTACACATATTAAGCCCAAAAGTAATAATGTTCTTAACTTTATTGTCACTAATTATTTAATCTTATTTTAATTTTTGTTAAACTAACTATAAGTGATTTCCATTTTCTATATTTAAATGAAACATTGAATTTCTTATTTAAATATACCTTTGATTAACATCACATTACAATGTGATACTAACCAACTTAGGACATTTGAACTCTTATTCAATATCCATTTACTTGCTACAATGTTCTTTCCTATCAAGTTATTTGGATAAAATTAGAGAATTTAATCTTATAAGGTTATAATTGTATTTTACTAAATGTATTAAATTCCCCTAATCATGCATACTATATGGTTATTTAAAATAATGCTAGCATTCAAAAAAATTTAGGACAATTACAATTAAATTAAACAAGTTAATTATGGATGAAATTGAAATAAAAGATGAATTAAAGAGCTAAATCATAAAGGAACAGTGACCAAATTGAAATGTTATTAAAACGGGGAAGCCAAATCATACAACATTGGTGACTGAATTGATAGAGAAATAGAATGGCGTGCCCAATGTATAATGGGTGGTAGAGAAGGGCGTGGATCCTCTTAACCCGACCAGATCAAATCTGCGAACTCGCTCAACCTAGTGCCAAAATGGCACCATTTTGACCAGGCTATAAAAGGGGTGAGACGAGTTAGCTCAGTCATTTCTCGAATCCCTCTCTCTCATTATTCTTTCTCTCTCTTAATTCTCTCAACTCAAACACCCTAAACCCAGAAAACCTCATCCTAACTCGAGCAAAACCCTAAATTCAACCATGTTCTTCACTCGTTCCTCCCATTTCTCATGTTAATCCATCACAAACATGAAATTCTTCATTTTTATGTTTCTCCTCAATCAAACACCTAACTTTTCACTAGAACACCACAGTGTTCTTCATTTTTTTCCTTTAATCCATCACCAACACTTAAACACAGTCGTTCCGTGTTTCCTTTCGATCAAACTGCACACTTTCACCAAAAACCAAACTTAGTTCTTCCATTTTCACATTTCAATCTTCCTTAAACCTAAAAACCATAGCCCGACATGTTTCTAAACCGCCAGAGGTGACACTGGCCACCGGCCGTGATCTTTGGTCATCCCTAACCTTTCTCCGATAACTAGAACCTCTCCGATCATCTTCTCCAACCATCTTAAATTTTCTGACCGCCACCTGGTTTTTTCGGTCAACTTCTCCGACCTGATCTGCAACTCCGGTCGCCATGCTCCGCAGCCGGAGCGATTTCCGGCCTTCGTCCACCGCCGCACCGAAACTCTATAAACTTCAAAAATGCTCCATTTTTCTTCCTAAATCTTAATCTAAAACCCGTTTTTGACAGAAACACCCATCTTCCCTACCTAAACTACCTACCAAAACCAAATCTCACTCTCTCCATGTAGAGTGTCCAGAAGTTCTATATTTTATGCACATTCGTGCCCTTATTATTGATGTTCTTAAGCTTAGTTAGGCATAATTAGCTGCATGTCATGCATTATAACAATATTTCTTCTTTTACCATGCTGTTATTGAATATCTTATATTTGGTAGAGAAAAGGTATTGTTTTAGTTAGTTTTCTATTTCAGGTGTTGGTTGCTGATTAGAGGAAGAGAGGACATGAAAGCAGGGAGCAGAAGGAGTTGTACTGAAGCAGTTCCAGTTGCCGCCAAAGACACCGCCGCTGCAGAATGGCGCCGCCAAGGACGCCGCCGCCGCTGTATGTCGCCCAGACGGCAATACGCCGACATAGTCAGGACGAGTCTCGTTCGATAGAGGACATTTTTTTATTCCATAGAGCCCAATCTTGCATTTTTCTGAGGCCTGGAGCGGTGTATATAGCTGATTGAAAATTGATAAGCAAGGTTGCTTATACTTACTTGCTGCACAAGTAAACATCCAAAGAAGTCCATATTTAAGTCAGAATTGAATGAAGCATTAAATGTAAAAGCTATTTTATCATCAATGAAGGCTTCTACTCCAAGGGGGACTTAACCTTAGGCCAAGCCCTATATATATCCATGTATGTGAGGGTATTGGGGCATATAGATAGAGAGAGATAGAGAGAGAGAGTTGGCCATGTTCTAAACTCCCTAGGGTTTAGGTTTTTGCTTGTAAAGTAGTTGTGAGAAACGGTTGTGTTAGGATTTGAGTTGTTTTTCAATAAAATATTCCAAGTTTGCTTAATCTGTGCACTTCATTCTTTCAATTATTCTACACCAGTCAGCTGAGAGAATCCATTTGTCGGGCACGAAAGTACAAGGCTCACGAAAGGGTTAAGTACGGTCACAACGTGCTGAGGCGTGACTAACTTGGTTCTACACCTGACCACAAGTTTCAGCGGCTAAGAGAGGTTACAAATCGAATGGACTTGCCTGTGTTAGGTTTACGCTGAGATTGCTAGGTATTGCCTACATCACGTGAGTGTTCAAGCATCCATGCCTAGAAATAGGAAGGATCACGGTCGACTATCCCGACGAACTTGGAATATCTGCCAAACTTGCCGCTAGGACTTATTTCCGTTCCACCTGCCGAGACAGCAAAAGTTGCAGGGGCAGTGACCCACTGCGGCCGCGTGACAAGGTCGTAGTTGGCGCCTGCCATACCCGCCAAGGCAGCATATCGTGGCTGTGCAAAATAACCTTAACCTATGCAATGCAGTCAACAAACAACTGAGCAACAATAACCTGGTCCATTCTATCACTCTGATCTCCCCTTCTTTAATTAATTGTGTTTTTAGTTTTATTCTTTTAACCAAACCTGAAATTAATTGTGCATTTAAATTTCTTGTGCAGATATACACTCGAAGGAACTATTCCAATCCTCATGGGATTCTACATCTTTTATACTATAACTTGACAGGTGTGTGCACTTGCGCTCATAAAAATAGAACACCTAAACACCCTACACTCTATCATTTTCAACTTCGACCGAAAACCTAACTCTCCACTCGTAAACATTGGCAACTCTCAAAGCAAGATAAGGACTCGAAACTCCCTCCTTTTTGGCTTTTGATTTAGTTTTAGGTTTTAGTTTAGCTACTATTTTCCTAGTTTTTCAAGTTTAGGTCTTAGAAATGAAAGAGAAGGATGAGATGTACCTTCTGACGCCGGTGGTCATGCTCGGGCAATGATCTTCGGTGAGCTTTTTGTCTTCCAGACGGTGAGGTAAAACTCTTTAACTTCTTCTCTCTTTCTTTCAATTAAGACCGGTAATAATTGCACAATGATTAGGAGATCATTAATTGCCTGACTTTTCTCTCTCATAGGTATTTATAGTGGGTCAGAGGGATGATGTCACTGGGCCAGCTGGATCTAGCCGAGAGGGGTAATTCGTGTGAAGTCTTTTTGGCCAATCCCAGCTTGCATTGTGTAATTTTTGGCGGGAAAAGAAGCACAATTCGGGATTTTGTGTTTCTTGGGTAGATCTCTACATCATTTGGGTGGGAAAGGCTTAAATTGAGTGTGGTTTGACACTTGTCGATGATTCATGATACATGTAGCTATGCATGGAAAGGCTTAAATTGAGTGTGATTTGGCATTTGTTGATGATTCATGATACGTGTTGCATGATGTTTAACATGCTGATTTTGAATAAGGGAAGTGTGTGGTTTTAGAAAGGGCATGATTGTTTTCAAATGATGTTTTAGCAAATTGAAATTAGATTTCAATGTAGACATGAAAATTGGTTTTAATGCATTGATGGTGTTTTGCTTTTGAGCCTCCTTACCAAGCCTTGTGTGCTTATACTCTCATTTGTCCATCAATGCAGATAATTGAGGTTTAGGAGGCAGCAAGAGGCAAGGGATTCGAGGAGACTTCGCTTAAGAATGTATATTTTGGCCTAGATTAAAGTAATAAGCGAAATGGGGGATCCGTTGAATTGTTGGGAGATTTGAGTAAACTACCTTTTATGCAAGTTTGGTTTGTTGTTTTAGACTTGTAAATGTCCATTGGTATTTAGTTTAAGCTTTACGTTACATTTTTGTATCTTGCTTGGTTTGACAATAGGTTGCATGCCTATAGTTTACCTTTGATGCAAATGATCATGTTATGTTGATGAGTATGCATGGGTGGTTGAGGATTGATGCCTATATATGTTGTATGCATATTGGATTGGTTTAGATTGGATTAAAGTATGAAAACCCAAAAAAAAAGTGACAATACATGCCTAGGTGTTTCGGTACACTCGAGCCTGTACCAAAACAGGGTGCCTGAAATGGCTTAAGGGTTTCAAAACAGAGAGGTCTGTTCCAGTACAATTTGCTACTAGAAACCTCTGTTACAAAACACCTCAAGGGGTGTTTTGATACGGGCCCGAGCTTTGAGCCATTTAAACCTATTTCGATACAGGGCAACCTGTACTGAAACCACTAGCTGTTAAGTTAGTAATTTGAATCTTCTAAAGTTCTGATCCTTTACATTTTGATTCCTAAATGTTGTGGATGCATTTAAAAGAGCATGGCGTGTTGTTTTGGATTAGACTTGAATGAGATGCATTTAATGTGACTAATTAAAGGTTGGTAACCTTAAAAATTGAGAAGTCCCTGTAATTTGGCAAAAGCAAAATGGTCCCTAAAATGTGTTTGCAAGCAATTGAACCCCTAATTGTTGTCTGATCGAGTTGTAAATTGTTCTACTGTGATGTTTAACACTTAGGATCATAATGAGCATATAAACAAGATAAAATGAAAAAATAGGGTCGCTTATTGAGGTAAACTTCCCGATTTACTTCAATATTCCCCGTATGATTCGTTCGGTTCGGTCTTTCACCCAGACCGGGTCGAGGGAGTGACAAACCGATGATGGGGTTGGTGTCCTCGTAGATTGTGATTGTACCAGGTTGATATAGTACCTTTGGTTGTGAATGTACCAATTCTGGTTAAGATGGCTTGAAGTGTTGTGTGAACGCTTGTTGAATTCGTGTATCCGATATGTGGTTTGAGTTACAAACATACTTAATGATCACTTGTAAGTTAATATAATGGATGATGTATTATGAAATGATTTATGTTGCATAATGTGGTTTATGCATGTTTACTCTTTAAGCTTTGCATATGGTAGTTATGCATGGGAAGGCTTAAATTGAATGTAGCAATAGAATTTTCTGCTAATTCATAACACATGTAGCATGAGGTTTAATGTGCTGATTTTTTGTTAAGGAAAGTGCATGGTTTTAAAGGCATGATGGTTTACAATTGACATTTTTAGGAAATTGAAATGAGATTTCAATGTGAACATGGAAATGGTTTTAGTGCATTGATGGTCCTTTGTTTTGAGCCTGCTTACTAAGCCTTGTGTGCTTACGCTCTCATTTGTCCATCAATGCTGATAATTGAGGCTTTGGGAGTCAGCAAGTAGCAAGGGATCACAAGAGACTTCATTTGCAGAAGTATGTTTCGGTTAGACTATACGTAATAAGGGAATGGGGGATATGTTGTGATTATGGGAGATTTGTGCAAACTCCCTTTTGAGCAAGTTTTATATATGGTTTTTGATTTGTAAATGGCCTTTGGTATTTCGTTTATGCTTGGTTATGCATTTCAGTATCTTACTTGACATATTTTTCTAGGTTGCATGCCTATAGTTTACTTATGTTGCAAATTGCTATGGAATGATATTGATCATGCTTGGAATGATTGAAGATTGATGTTGGATATTTTAAACATAAGTTAGAAGCATACTTGGATGTTTATGGTTGCTTAAAAGTGAGAAAAACAATAAAAATGTGACATTTCAGGTCAGACGTTTCGATACGCCTATGGTTGTATCGAAACGAGGTCTCTGAAATAGGCATGGGGGTAGCTTTTGTGTATGATATATATGTCATTCATGCATAAACCCTCGACATGGGTTTTCACCCTTAATTGGGAGATAAACAGTATACGACATGATGCTCTCCAGCTCCGAGTTCATATTTTTGTCTTCTTCCGATATACTAACCTTATGCATCATAGGGCCCACTTCTCCTTTATAAGGGACATATACTACTGAATCGATGTCTTACTGTCGCAGTAGACGATAACAACAGTTTGGGAACCAAGAGTCTAGAATAAAGCCCACATTTTGTTTTTAGAAGCCCACCCAACTAGAGCCAGACATGGACCTAGGACAGGTGTTGCCGGTTTAAATACATTTCTCTAGTTATTTTCTTTTCTAAATATTATGTGTTTCTCTGAGTTAATAATTTGTTTAATTTCTTTTCATGTTAATTCACAATACCAACATAAGTTTTCTGTGTTTTGTTTTGTTTTGAATAAATCATTTCATAATTGCATTTGATTTGGCATCGAATTGGGAGTCAGTCAATTTGGAAGTATTCAATATGTCTAGAGAGTTTAAGATAGGAGAGGATAATACAGCGGTCTGGACCTGGACAGAGCAAACTCAGCACGAGAAGGGAGACAACCTTGGTAAAGATGATGAGACAAAAATGAAGGGCTGAGTAAAGATAAACACTAATCATAATACTTTTTACCGGAAGTCAAAGCGATGTGGGATCAGTGTGGTATTGAAATGAAAGAACAATTTAGAAAGGAATTTGAAGACATAGCTTTGTTGTTAAGTGTAAAAATCGATCAGGAGTTGTTTAGGGCCATGACACGTTTCCGGAACCCCGCGTATAATTGCTTTATATTTGGACAAGTAGACATGACACCTACACTCGAGGAATATGAGATACTAATCAATTGTCCAAGAATTAAAAGTGTAACCCCCTTAGCCCGGCCTAGACGCTCGACCCGAACTAAGAAGATTACTCGGAGAAAACCGAAGTAAACTCCTTAAAGTCAAGATCGGTTAGGGACCCTTTTTTCCTTTTATCTTCTCTAGATGCATATTATTATCTTATATATTTAGCGAACAAGTTAGGTGAAAATGACACATCGATCGGAGTTTAATTAGGGGTTCAATTGCATACATTTGACTTTTAGGGACTAATCTATAAATTCTATAAAATACAGGAACTTTAAAGATTTTAAAGTTACCAATCTTCAATTAGTCATGTATCATGCCAACATGCCAAAATTCAGCTTAAATGGATCATCCAAACTCATTCAATTGCACACACATTATTCAGGGACCAAAATACAACATTTCAAAACTTTAAAAGATACTTTTAACCAAAATTTAACTACCCGTATCGATACACTTTGAGCATGTATCGATACGCGGGAAGAAAGTAGCTAAAGAAGGGTTGAGTGTATCGAAACGCTTCCTCGCGTATCGGTACGGCCTTCAAACATGGCCTAGGCGTATCGATACGCGTGCAATCCGTTTCGATACACCTGTACAGAAATGCCTCATTTTGCCATAATGTATCGATACGCTTCCTCGTGTACCGATATGCATACCAGATTGGCTTAATCCAACTTCATTTAAACATACAAGAACACATCCAAACTAGCTTAAACCATGCATACAAGATATAATCTATCTAATAGACTTAAAAACACCATCAAACATCAAATCATACCCATCATCCACTTCTTATCATGATGACATTTAGCTCTTCTAGCATGCTTAAGATACCAAGCTATAGAAAAGGTAAAACACCACAAACAAACCATAGAACTATTTAAAGGCCAAATACAAGTTCACAATCAACAGCTAAACATGCTTAAAACAACAAACATCTCCAACAAATTCAGGAAATAGAAATCCCACCCATTGCCACTTATTACACTAAGGGTGAACCACATACATTTCTTAAACAAAGCCTTGGATTCCTCTTGCTTTTGGGCTGCCTTGAAATGTTCAATTCTCTACATTGATGAAACAAATGAGCGTAAGCATATAGCTTAGTGAGGATCGCTAAATAACATTAATCAATGCATTTCACATGACTTGCAAAACCACCTCTTTTATCATATGCTTTTTCATAAATCATGTCTTCTCAAGACAACAATGCATTTAATAAACATATGCTCATATGCATCACATAAAAACAACAATTAAACCATTGCTCATGCTTTACCAAGCATCTCATGCATTCTTGCATCATTTACAAGCATCTCATGCTTCACATTATTCATTTACATTATATTGGCTCACAAGTGATAGTCCATAAACCATTTCAACACAAGACACAATCGGATACGCGGATTACAAGCGTTGTCCCATAAGCTTCATACACACTACCGGACTACACAAGGTGGAGATCAATGGCACAATCACAACCCCTCAACACCTGTGATGGAGTTTAATGTCACAATCACAACCCCTCAACATCACTCATCGGTTGTTGTAGAATTCCACTAACGAGAGTATGGGACGCATACACAAGACTCACACACGGGACTAACCATTCATCGTTGTGATCTTAACCTCAATCGTTAGGGTACCTGGATGGAGATTACGGCACAATCACAACCCCTCGACATCCAAGGCGACTTTATTCACAGTGCACCCAATCCTATAGCCGGCTAACTATATCTAATTAAAGTAACCAAAAACCATTTTCATCACTTGCAAATATAATCATTTCACCTCATTAATCCACTGTTTCACAAGCATAACCACAATGCCATTTCCACAAGCATAACATGCTTAATATCATATGCATTCAACACATGCAAACCAAGGATCACTTGCCTAGTGCATCCTTAAAATAATGGCATTAAAATCCAGCATTAAACCATGCTTAAACATGCTTAAAAACCGTAAACAAATCCACACTTAATTCACGTGCAATTTCATCAAACATAGCATATTTCCAAGAGAGGGATTTCCGAATCACTTACTCTTGAGCTTAGCAAAGTGTATCAAACTTACACTAAGCTCCCAAGACCATGCTCAAAGCGTTATAAAGTAGGAAATTGCATTTCCACTCACCAATACGCGAAGCCTTTCTCGCTGACACGGAAATTACCCTTCTAGAGCCTCCAACACCACCTCGTTTGCTTCCGGATCAAGATCCCATGTTTTCACATCATCAAAACAAAGATCTAAATGCATTAAAATGCAATCCAACACCAGCAACAATTCACAAACTCGTTGCTCACCCAAACTACACCAGAATACCAATCCAAAATAACTGAAAACTCAATCGATTGCTTTCTAAACCAAGCTCAGCCAACATACATCACTTCCAAAGCATTATAAACATAAAAACACATCTAACAAACAACCTAAAGCAATCTTATATCTCCAGCAAGCAAGATTCCACCATTTCACCTCAAAAACCCATTTAAAACAACCAAGAAACTCAAGGATCTCAAGGATTTCGGGATCTATGTTATCAACTCAACATTTTAACATATAAATCAACTTAAAACTCAATTAAAAAAAACACAAAACAGAGTTTAACTCAACAAGTCCGAAAATTAAGATTTCAACCATGTTTTTACAAGATTTTGATCTCCAATCGAAACCATAATGAAAACTCAACAAAAAATAGTATTTAGAAGCCAAATATCGTGGGAATTTCAATAAAGAACTTAGATTAGAGGTTGAGAAAGGGATTTACCTCCAATCCTTGCTTCCCTCAATGAATGACAAGTTTTCTTTAGCAAAATCTTAAAGAATTAGGAAAGATCTCTTGAAAATGGTTTAGAAAATGTTGTGAGAATTTTTGGAAGAAAGAATTCTGAGAAAAGATGAGAGAATTAATGTTTGGCTGAAAATGAGAAAGAGTTGGTAGTTACGTAATTGAAAATCTCACATTAACTAACTTTATTAATTAATTAATTGAAAATGAGAAAGAGTTGGCTGAAAATCTCACATTAAATCCATTTAATTAAAAGCCTTTTAAAACACATGTCATATTGAGAAAAGGTGAAATTGACTTAAAGCCCCCTAAAGATTTTAAGATTTTGGCTTCCACCTTAAAAATCACATTTTCCCAGTTTTGAAACTTTACAATTTGGTCACTACTCAAAATGTCTCACTTCCAAAATTTGTTTTGTAAAATTGACTTGAACAACCTCTTAAACATATTTTTAGAGGATTTTAGCAATTTTTACAACATTTTTATCCTATCCCTATCCTTGATTTCCTTAAATCACCTTACGCGATTCGAACTGTTCTCGACCGGTCTAGTCCAATGTCTAAAACATCTAGGCCCAAAACCAGGGCGTTACAATTCTCCCTCACTTAGGAAATTTCGTCCTCGAAATTCTTACCTGATGGAATGAGATGCGGAAATTGCCTCAGCATGTCCGCCTTACTTTCCCACGTGGCCTCCTCAACAGGCATCACATGCAAAGGATCTGATCTGTACTTCCGTAACATGGAGACATGAAACACATCATGTATCTTCTCCAACTCTATAGGCAATCTCAACCGATATGCCACAGAACCAATACGCTCCACAATCTCGTAAGGTCCAATGAACCTTGGGCTAAGCTTACCCTTACGCCCAAATTTCATCACCTTCTTCTAAGGCGATACTTTCAAGAACACATGTTCGCCAACCGCGAACTCAATCTTCTTACGCTTCAGGTCCGTGTAAGAATTTTGCCTATCTGATGCTGCCTTCAAACACTCACAAATGAGCTTCACCTTCTCGGTGGTTCCCTTTAGCATAGCCGGCATCCAAATCAACTTTTTCCTAGCTTCTGCCCAACAGAGAGGGGTTCTACATCTTCTCCCATACAAAGCCTCGTACGGAGCCATTTGTATACTTGCCTGATAATTGTTATTATACGCAAACTCAACCAACGGCAAGTGCTTCTCCCAAGAACCCTGAAAATCTATCACGCAGCATCTCAACATGTCCTCAAGCACTTGGATCACACGTTTCAATTGTCCATCAGTCTGAGGATGATAAGAGGTACTGAAACTCAACCGTGTACCCAAGCCTTGATGTAAACATTCCCAAAATCGCGCTGTAAACTTCAGATCTCTATCTGACACAATGGACTTTGGCACACCGTATAACCGCACAATCTCAGCTACGTACAGGTCAGCCAACCTATCCAAGGTATACGTAGTATGCATAGGTAGAAAATGTGCACACTTTGTAAGCCGATCTACAATCATCCAAACTGAATTTTTCTTTTGATGGCGACAAGGGCAATCTAGACACAAATCCATGGTGATTCTCTCCCACTTTCATTCTGGAATTCTCAAAGGTTGCAACAACTTCGAAGGAACCTGATGTTCAGCCTTCACTCATTGACACACCATGCACTTACTAATGAACTCAGCCACGTCCTTCTTCAACCCCACCCAATAGTACTCATCTTTCAAATCATGATACATCTTTGTACTACCAGGATGCATAGCAAAAGGACTACTATTAGCTTCAGTCAGAATGGTGCACCTCAACTCAACATCATCTGGCACCACTTTTCGACTCCCAAAGCATAAAACACCATCATCACTAAAGCTGAAATCCGAAGGTCTACCCTCTGCAATGTCCTAAACATGTGAAACAAGAGAATCATCAAGCAACTGCTTATCTTTGATCAACTGTATTAGGGATGGCTTCACCTGCAATTCCGCAATAAGACAACCATCACGCGATATGCTCAAGCGAGCAAACATCGCTCTCAACTCCACAGCTACTTTCCTGCTCAAAGCATCAGCTACAACATTAGCCTTACTCGGGTGATACTCAATCGTCAGGTCATAATCTTTAAGCAACTCTACCCAGCGACGTTGCCTAAGATTCAACTCATTTTGAGATATGAGATACTTCAAGCTCTTTTGATCTGTAATCACAACACACTTCTCACCGTACATGTAATGCCTCCAAAATTTCAAGGC
Organism: Hibiscus tridactylites; assembly: GCA_958450335.1. Lineage (NCBI taxonomy): Eukaryota > Viridiplantae > Streptophyta > Magnoliopsida > Malvales > Malvaceae > Hibiscus > Hibiscus tridactylites. The sequence continues at coordinate 55,012,723 of OY288267.1, read as the reverse complement.
AAACACCATAGCCGCAAGCTCAAGATCATGAGTAGGGTAGTTGCGCTCGTGCACCTTCAACTGCCTAGAAGTATAGGCCACCACCTTACCCCATGCATCAACACGCAGCCCAAATCAACAATGGACGCATCACTATAGACCACAAACTCCTTACCAGACTCATGTTGAATCAGAACAGGAGCTTGCGTCAAAGCTTCCTTCAACTTCTCGAAAGCTTGTTGTCACGCATCAGTCCACTCAAAGTGAACATTTTTCTGCAACAACTTGGTCAAAGGTGATGTTATCTTCGAGAAACCCTTGACAAACCTACGATAATACCCATCTAAACCAAGGAAACTCCGCACCTCCGTCACAGACTTAGGTACTTTCCAACTCATCACAGCCTCTATCTTGTGCGGATCAATGCGAATACCCTCAGCTGACACAACATGTCCAAGAAAGACCGCCTCCCTAAGCCAAAACTCACACTTACTCAGTTTGGCATACAACTGATTTTCTAACAACGCTTGCAAAACAATTCTCAAGTGCCTATCATGATCCTCCTCGGTACGTGAACACACAAGAATATCATCGATGAACACCACCACAAATTGATCCAAAAATTCATGGAATACACGATTCATCATGTCCATGAAAGTAGCATGCACGTTGGTCAAACCAAACGGCATCACCAAGAATTCATAATGTCCGTACCTCGTCCGAAAAGTTGTCTTAGGTACATCCACATCTTTCACCTTCAGCTGATAATACCCCGATTTCAAGTCTATCTTAGAAACATTGAGGCTCCCCGAAACTGATCAAAGAGATCATCAATTCTAGGCAAGGGATACTTGTTCTTGATCGTCAACTTATTCAGTTTCTGATAATCTATGCACATCCGCATTGTCCCATCCTTCTTCTTTACAAACAAGACCGGTGCACCCCAAGGTGACACACTCGGCCGAATGAAACCTCGATCTAACAATTCCTGCAATTGCGTTTTCAACTCTTTTAACTCTTTGGGTTCCATGCGATAAGGAGCAATGGACATCGGAGTTGTATTCTCGTACAACTTTATACCAAACTCAATTGCCTTGTTTAGTGGCAATCCAGGCAATTCTTCCGGAAAGACACCTGGAAAATCGCGAACAGTTCGAATGTCCTGCACACGCGCATCCTTGGTGCCAGGATTCATCATATAAGCAAGGTACGCCTCGCAACCTAACCTCATCATACGGTTTGCTTCCAAAGACGTCACATTCGACAAGAATTTCACATTCTCGCCTACTACCACTACTTTATACTCATCGGCCAACTTTAAGGTGACTCCCTTGACATCAAAGTCAACCACCGCCATATGCTTCGACAACCAATCCATGCCAAGGATTACATCAAATCCGTAGAAAGGTAACTCCATCAAATCCACAAGAAAAACATGACCTTGCACAGACAAAGGGCATCTCTTATACAACTTCCTAGTGACTACAGTCTCACAAAAAAGAACTAGTCACTTGCATTCCTACTTCAAGCAACTCAATAGGTATATCAAGAAAATGTGCATGCCCACTCAAGATATAAGAGTGCATGGATCTAGAATCAATCAAAGCCAGCAAAGATAAAGACTGGAGAGCAAAGGTACCTGCGATAACATCAGTATCATTCCGCTCCTCGCGCTGAGCATAAACCCTCGCTGGTCCACCTCCCTCATGGTGAACAGCTACAACATGAGCAATACCTTGCTGCTCCTCGTCTCTCCTCTGAAAGTTCCCACGGCCGCGCCTACGGCCTCTATGAGGTGCAGCTACCACAGGTGCACGTCCTTGGCCACCACTAGCCAACAAAGGACACTCCCTCCTCGTGTTCTGCCGAACCACAATTCCAACAAGAATTCCCTGTCACCACAACAGGAGCCTGAACCTCTATGGCCGCCCGAGGACAATCTCGCTTTAAATGGTCCCTCGAACCACATGTCTAGCATGTATACTGCTCAGACCTCACACGACCTCCCTAGGCCAGACCACCTCGACCCGGAATACCACGCCTTCCCTCAGGCTGATGTCTCCTATCACAACCTCTTTTGTTCCGTCCACCTCCGGAATTATACTCAGCTGCTCTCTTTTAAGAGCTAGAACCAACGCCTCGAAATGACAAATCCAAATTTTGCTCAATGTCTTTGGCTCGACATACAAGTACATCAAAGTTAGTATAGTCTGTAGCCAACATATATGTCTTAACTTCCTATACCAGCCTGTACCGGAAGTGATCACATCCGTGCCTCTCACTAGGTACCTACTTAGGAGCATACTAGCTCAGATGTACGAACTGGACCTCGTACTCAGCAACATAAAGATTTCCCTGAACAAGCGACATAAACTCGCATTTATTTTCATCCAAGTATCTCACCCCTAGATACTTCCTCCTGAATGCACCTCTGAAAAACTCCCAATCAACCTCATTGGGTTCCATACCAGCCGTGGTAGTCGTCCACCAGTTGTAGGCATCTCATTGCAACAAAGATACTGCGCATCCCAGCTTCCGCACATCATTACAACCCATCTGATCCAAGATACAGATCGTACTCACTAACCAGGCTTCAGACGCCTTAGGAGACATACCAAAGAACTCCACAGCTCCTAGGCTCCTCAACCTCTCCAACGGTAAGCCCGCATGCCTAGCCGCAGTGGCCTGCACATGCGCTCCGGCAACAGTAGCCTGAAACACTCCGGTGATCGCCTGAACCAGTGGCACCAAATAACCTAATCCAGGACCAACATGTTCTTGTTGCACCTGCTCCCCACCTCCAGGTGGTGGCGGAGGAGGTAGATTTCCACCATGGGGGACATCAGCCCCTTGTTCACCCTGGTTACCCTGCTCAGCCACAGGTACTATCGTATTGGACCTCAACTCTCTTCTCGGTCCCATAGTGCTATTTTAAGCAAAGCATAACAACAAAAACAAATCAAACCATTTCGGCCAGCTTCAAGCAAGGATCCAAGTTTACAAAGAAAACATTTGATTATTGTAATAAGGCAATGGGCACCCCGATTTCCCGCAACATGGCATAGCATACAATGACACATCATGCTCAACATGCTTTTCATCATTCAAATTCAGCATATAACAACATTGCTTCATCATCATGCACTCATATCCATTTCACATGCAATTCACATAAATCAAGATTAGCATAAGCTTCAAGTTTCAACCAATTGCATGCTTTTCACAAAACATACATCGACACATATCAATTTCACATACCAACATTCCCAATTCTTTCGCAACCTGGCTCTGATACCAACAAATGTAACCCCCTTAGCCCGGCCTAGATGCCCAACCCGAACTAAGAAGATTACACGGGGACAACCAAAGTTAACTCGTTAAAGTCAACCTTGATTAGCGACCCTTTTTTCCTTTTATCTTCTCTAGATGCATATCATTATCATATATATTTAGCGAAGCAGTTAGGTGAAAACGGCACAGCGATCGGAGTTCAATTAAGGGTTCAATTGCATACATTTGACTTTTAGGGACTAATTTGTAAATTCCATAAAATACAAATACTTTCAAGATTTTAAAGTTACCAATCTTCAATTAGTTATGTATCATGACAACATGACAAAATTAAGCTCAAACGGATCATCCAAACTCATTCAATTGCACACACATTATTCAGGGATCAAAATGCAACATTTCCAAACTTTAAAAGATACTTTTAACCAAAATTAAACAACCCGTATCGATACACTTAAGCATGTATCGATACGTGGGAAGATAGTACCTAAAGAAGGGTTGAGCGTATTGAAACGCTTCCCCGCGTATCGGTACGACCTTCAAACTTGACCTAGGCGTATCGATACGCGAGCAATCTGTTTCGATACCCCTGTACAGAAATGCCTCATTTTGCCATAGCGTATCGATACGCTTCCCCGTGTATCGATACGTGTACCAGATTGGGTTAATCCAACTTCATTTAAACACACAAGAACACATCCAAACTAGCTCAAACCATGCATACAAGATATAATCTATCTAATAAACTTAAAAACACCATCAAACATCAAATCATGCCCATCATCTAGTTATTATCACGATGACATTTAGCTATTCTAGCATGCTTAAGATACCAAGCTACAAAAAAGGTAAAACACCACAAACAAACCATAGAACTCTTTAAAGGCCAAATACAAGTTCACAATCAACAACTAAATATGCTTAAAACAACAAACATCTCCAACAAATTCAGGAAATAGAAATCCCACCCATTGCCAATTATTACACTAAGGGTGAACCACATACATCTCTTAAACAAAGCCTTGGATTCCTCTTGCTTTTGGGCTGCCTTGAAATGTTCAATTCTCTGCATTGATGAAACAAATGAGCGTAAACATATAGCTTAGTGAGGATCGGTAAATAACATTCATCAATGCATTTCACGTGACTTGCAAAACCACCACTTTTATCACATGATTTTTCATAAATCATGTCTTCTTAAGACAACAATGCATTTAATAAAGATATGCTCATATGCATCACTTAAAAACAAATATTAAACCATTGCTCATGCTTTACCAAGCATCTCATGCATTCTTGCATCATTCACAAGCATCTCATGCTTCACATTATTCATTTACATTATATTGGCTCACGAGTGATAGTCTATAAACCATTTCAACAAGGACACAATCGAATACGCAGATTACAAGCGTTGTCCCACACGCTTCATACACACTACCAGACTACACGAGGTGGAGATCAATGGCACAATCACAACCCCTCAACACATGTGATGAAGTTTAATGGCACAATCACAACCCCTCAACATCACTCGTCGGTTGTTGTATAATTCCACTAACGAGAGTATGGGACGCATACACAAGACTCACACACGGGACTAACCATTCACCGTTGTGATCTTAACCTCAATCGTTAGGGTACTTGGATGGAGATTACGGCACAATCACAATCCCTCGACATCCAAGGCGGCTTTATTAACGGTGCACTGAATCCTATAGTCGGAAAACTATATCCGATAAAAGTAACCGAAAATCATTTTCATCACTTGCCAATATAATCATTTAACCTCATTAATCCACTTTTTCACAAGCATAACCATAATGTCATTTCCACAAGCATAACATGCTTAATATCATATGCATTCAACACATGCAAACCAAGGATCACTTACCTAGTGCATCCTTAACACAATGGCATTAAAATCCAACATTAAACCATGCTTAAACATGCTTAAAAATCGTAAACAAATCCACACTTAATTCATGTGCAATTTCATCAAACATAGCAAATTTCCAAGGGAGGGATTTCCGAATCACTTACTCTTGAGCTTAGCTAAGTGTATCAAACTTACACTAAGCTTCCAAGACCACGCTGAAAGCATTACAAAGCAGGAAATTGCATTTCCACTCACCGATACGCGAAGCCTTTCTCACCGACACGGAAATTACCCTTCCGGAGCCTCCAACAACACCTCGTTTGCTTCCGGATCAAGATCCCCTATTTTCACATCATAAAAACAGATATCTAAATGCATTAAAATGCATTCCAACACCAGCAACAATTCACAAACTCGTTGCTCACTCAAACTACACCAAAATACCCCTCCAGAACAACCGAAAACTCAATTGATTGCTTCCTAAACCAAGCCCAGCCAACGTACATCACTTCCAAAGCATTATAAAAATCAAAACACATCTAACAAACAACCTAACCCAACCTTATACCTCCAGCAAGCAATATTCCACCATTTCATCTCAAAACCCCATTTAAAACAACTAAGAAACTCAAGGATCTCAAGGATTTCGGGATCTATGTTATCAACACATCATTTTAACATATAAATCAACTTAAAACTCAATTAAAATCAACACAAAACAGAGCTTAACTCAACAAGTCCGAAAATTAAGATTTTAACCATGTTTTTACAAGATTTTTATCACCAATCAAAACCATAATGAAAACTCAACCAAAAATAGTATTTAAAAGCCAAATATCTTGGGAATTTCAATAAATAACTTAGATTAGAGGTTGAGAATGGGATTTACCTCCAATCCTTGCTTCCCTCAATGAATGACAAGTTTTTCTTAGCAAAATCTTGAAGAATTCGGAAAGATCTCTTGAAAATGGTTTAGAAAATGTTGAGAGAATTTTTGGAAGAAAGAATTATGATAAAAGATGAGAGGATTAATTTTTTGCTGAAAATGAGAAAGAGTAGGTAGTTACGTAATTGAAAATCTCACATTAACTAACTTTATTAATTAATTAATATAAACCCAATTAAATCCATTTAATTAAAAGCCTTTTAAAACACATGTCATATTGAGGAAAGGTAGGTCAAATTGACTTAAAGCCCCCTAAAGATTCTAATATTTTTGCTTCCACCTTAAAAATCACATATTTCCTAGTTTTGAAACTTTACAATTTGGTCACTGCTCAAAATGTCTCATTTCCAATATCCGTTTTGTAAAATTGACTTGACCAACATCTTAAACATATTTTTAGAGGATTTTAGCATTTTTTACCACATTTTTATCCTATCCCGATCCTTGATTTCCTTAAATCACCTTACGCGATTCGAACCGTTCTCGACCGCTCCGATCCGATGTCTAAAACATTTAGGCCCAAAACCAGGGCGTTACATAAAGAGATAAGATTTACACCAGGCCCAACAACAATTCAAGCTTTAAAAAGAAATTGATATCGATAACTGGAGAGAAAAAAAGAGTGGTTGGATAGAAAGATGGCTAATAGTGACAACACCGATCAAAACGAGGATAAATAGTGTATCAACTCGAGGGACCTTAAAGAACTGATATTGGCAAGTAACGATGAACTAGTTAGGATGAAAAGCTTATACGCCTTGTGTATCTATGGGTTGGTTTTATTTCCATGGACTCCGGGGCATATTGACATGTCAATCGTGGGATTGTTCGAGCGATTAGAGAAAGGGGTAAATCCAGTGTCTGCTATCCTAAAAGAAACTTACAGATCACTGACTGCCTTCAAGAAGTCAAGAGAAGGAAGATTATAACGCATCAATTTTGGGCCTAGAATTATTTGAGTGTAACGCCCCAATTTTGGGCGTAGGTGTTTTGCGTGTCGGGTTAGGCTAGTGGAACCAGTAATAGGTGGTTCGAATGTTAAAGGTGGTTCGGGGAAATCAAGGTTCGAGATGGGATAAAAATATGATAAAAATTCTTAAAATCCTCTAAAAAATATATTTAAGAGGTTGGTTTAATTAATTTTTCAGAAAAAGTTTCGGGAAGTATACATTTTGGGTAGTGATCAAAATGTAAAGTTTTAAAACTATAGAAAAAAGAGTGTTTTTCAAAAAGAGTCAAAATCTTAGAATCCTCAGGGAGCTAATTGGAAATTAAGTCTTTTCACTATTTTGGAATGTGTTTTTAATGATTTATTAAATATTAAAATGGCTTTTCTTGGTTTAATTAAAGAGGTAGTTAATTTGGTTAAGAATTTTGACGATCATTTTCATTCTCTCTTTTTCACTTCAGTCAAACACTCTCTATTTTCTCTTATTTTCTATATTTCATTCACTCTCATTTTCTCTCTTGATTTCCAACTTCTCCTTTGTTATTTCTCTCAATTTTCTTCAAGATTCTTGAAAGCTAAACTTGTCAAAGTAGAAGAGAAGCAATGATTGGAGGTAAATTTCGTTCTAACCCTCTAATCAAGGTTCTTTAATGAAATTCCAAAGATATTTGACTCTTTATCTATATTAGCTTAAGTGTATTTTATTTTTGTGAAGTAATTTTCCAACAAACACGTCTCTATCTAAGCTTTAGAATTTAATCCTAAGTTTTAACCTATTTCTAAAGAACAAGCAAGAAACTTAAATTTTCTTTTTGTGTTTTTTCCTTTTTATTATTTCCTTTTAAAAAAAACTTTATTTCTTCTTTTTTACTTTTTAACTTTTTAAAACCAAGACCCTTTTTACATTTTTATGTTTTTCACCTTTTTTATATTTTTATTTGAAAAAGAAAGAGTTTCTTTTTTTTGGACTTCTTTTTTCATTTTTTTCATTTTTAAAAGCTTTTTTTAAATGACTTTTTAAGATAAACCTTATTTTTTTTGAAAAGAATTCCCTTTAGGCCTTTTTAAAACTTTATTTTTTTCTCCTAAAACTCTAAACTTTTATTTAAAACCTTTTTATTTTCTTTTTCTTCAAAACTTATCACCTATTTTTTTCTAAAAAACATCTTTATTTACTTTTTCCTTTTTAAAATCACCTAACCCGGTTTATTATTAAAACTAAATTTCAAGAAAAACCTTTTATTTATTTATTTTAAAATCAAGTCCCTTTATTATTTCCACCCATGCTTATTATTTTTTTCAAATTAAATCCTTAACTTTAAGTTTTTTTTAAATAAAACCACATTATCTCATTTTTTATTCTTGCATTTTAATATCAACACCTTTAAAAGTTCATTTCCACGTTTCTAAAGATCAAAACACTCCTAACAACATTTTTTAAAAGCGTGCAATTTTTAAAGATAAAAAAAATCGAAAATTTAAAATGAAAACATTACCGGAACTGCGAAACGATTTTCCGACTTCAAGCACACAACCTAAAATCCCCAAAGAAACACAAACAGAAACACAAAAACTTCAACGAAGACCAAACATTAAAAATTCTAAATAAAAATTAAAAGGAGAGATAGAAATTTTACCGAAACGACGAACAAAGAACTCGAATATGAACTTCTCGAAATGCTCCTAATTGCCTCCGGAAAATTGCCTCCAAACTCGAACTTTAACTCCAAAATTTCCAGCAACTCTTGAGAATTTTTAGAGAATATTTTCGGAATTTTTCTTAGCCTTTTTGCTTTTTCAAGTGTATTTTCTCTTGAAATTGGGTGTGATGAACAAGTGATATTTGGGGGGTATTTATACTTGAATTTCAGCTTCAAATTCAAGCCAAATTCGGATTTCAATCCCCGAATTGAAGCCAAAATCAGACAAGAAACTTGATTCTTGGAAAAACCCCTCAAACCCTATCCGATTTGGTTCAGATTTGAAGCTCAATTTTCCCCTTGATTCGAGCCTAGGGTTTGACCATTTGTCTCAGTTTTTTGTAGATTTCGGCGACCATAGGCGGCGGTGAGCGGCGTTGGTGCCGTTGGGTCAATGACAGCGAAACGCGTCGACTGACACCAACGGCGATGACAGTCGTGGCCGGTAGATGCCAGACGACCACCAGCGGTGTTCGACGGGAGGGTTTGCTGGGAACCAGCCCGCGCGCGTGACGCGTGCTTGTTCCCCCTTTTTCTTTTTCTTTTTGTCTTTTTATTGTTTTTTTTCTTTTTTTGCTGCTTTCTTTGTTGTTTTTATTACATTTATTATTTTTTGGTTTTCATTTTATTTCCCTTTTTTCCTACATTTATTTCCCCCATTATTATTTATTTTAATTACCATCACATTTTCTCCTTTTTTTCTTTTTAAAAGATGGGCTTGTATTTCAAGGTGGGCTTGTGGGTTTTTTTCTTCTTTTGAAATGGGCTTCAAAAATGGGTTTTTAAAGATGGGTTTTTCTTGTTGTTTTTTATTTTAGAAAATGGTCTTTTATTAATTTAAATAAAAAAAGATTTATTTTTTTTTCGGATTATTTAATATTGGAGTGAAAATCTAGTGATAACAAATGTCTCTCTTTGCTTATCTATGTGCAACAGAAATAAAGCAACGACCAAAAGGTACTGATTTTCACCGATTTTCCAATTGGCTCCATTCTCCAAATGCCCGAATGAATAGACTTGCTCTATTCTCCTTATGCTCGAATAGCTGAGCTGGGTTCCATTCTCCAAATGCCCAAACGAATAGGCTGGTTCTATTCTCCTTATTCTCGAATAGCTGAGCTGGATTCTATTCTCCAAATGCTCGAACAGATAGGCATGCTCTATTCTCCTTATGCTCGAATAGCTAAACTGGATTCCATTCTCCAAATGACCGAACGGATAGGCTACTTCTATTCTCCTTATGCTCGAATAGATGAGTTGGGTTCTATCCTCCCAAATGCTCAAATAGGCAAATTCTTTTGAAAAATTCATCCTCCTTATGCTTGGATGAATAAGCAAACTCTCATTTGAACATGTCTTCTGTGTACCTGAAAAAAACAAAACACAACATGCAATATAATTATGATATGCATGCCCCTATGGATGACTAAAACATGAATACATGGCAAATTTTTCCTTTTAAAACTTCTTTTGCTTAGACCATTTTCTTAATTTTGATGAAATTCTAGTTATCGAGGCCAACCCGATTAACATGAACTCCCTCCTAGACTTGCGTAGATAAGAAGGCTAGCTTCACTTCTCTTTCAATTCTACCTGGCTTTCCAGCTAAGAATTCACCATTCCTTGGGATAAGGCCCTCTCCCTTGCCTTGGAATTCACCCATGAGTTATGAACAACTCTGGTTTTTGCTTCATTTTTTATCTTTTGCGGACTAAGATTTGCATTCTTAGCTAGAAGAACTAGATTTTAGCTTTACATCTTATTCTCACTTCATTAGAGACATTTAATCATCATCTGTCTTCTTATTCAATATATTAAAGGATGAGCTTCCTTAGTCAAGTTTTACATTGTAAGACTACTCTCATTATCATGTAAGGAAGGCCAGTTGTTTAAGAAACACTATTTAAGAGCCCATACATTTATATGGCTTTTCTTCTTTTTGAAGAATTTTGCAAAAAGGCTTTACTTCTATGTCATATGCCCCAAACAATAATTATGGAACATTTCGTAGTCCTTGTACTTTCCAAATCATTCTCAAAGTATTGTCAAAAATCTTTTGCATATCTAAATGATTGGCAAATCCATTGATCCTTATTTCAAAGCAAGATGCCAATAATGATAGGGAAGGAAACAAGAAAGAAAAATCCATGAAACTAATTTTATTAATGATGTGGCAAACACAAAAAGGATTATAAAAGAAAGAGGAACAAGTATTCAAATATCAATAGTCCAAAATCCTCCTATCAAATGCCAAAAGTAATCTTGAATGCCACCATTGTCGAGGAAGCCTTGAGTACAATACATGATTTGTGGAGCCCCGAAAAATTGTCTTGCGAATTATCTGAGCCACCCTTTAGGAGTTTTCAACTCAGACCCTCCTTTGGTTTCAAAACGCCTTTTGCGGGTTTTCATTTTGAACCCTCCTTTTCTTTTTCTTTTTTTTCTTCTTCTTTTCTCTCTTTTCTTTCTTTTTTCTTTTTTCTTTCTCTTTCTCTTTTTTCCTTTTCTTTTTTTTTTCTTTTTCTTTTTTTCCGTTTTCTTTAAGCATAATACTTCTTAACAGTATCCGAGTTCACCGGGTTTTGAAACTCATCTCCATCCATCTCAGCTAGAATAATTGCTCCACCAGAAAGAACCTTTGTCACAATGTATGATCTTTCCCAATGAGGCGCCCATTTTTCTCGGGGTTCACTTTGAATTGGCAGCTTCTTCTTTAATACCTGATTGCCTTCTTGGAATTCTCTAGGGCGAACCTTCTTTTCATAAGCGCTAATCATTCTCCTTTGGTACATTTGACCATGACATACGACTTTCTGTCTCTTTTCCTCAATTAAATTCAATTGGTCATACCTTGCTTGAACCCATTCTGCTTCATCTAACTTGGTCTCCATCAAGACACTCAACGATGGTATCGCAACCTCAATTGGTAGCACGACTTCAACTCCATATACTGAGGAGAATATAGTTGCCCCAGTGGATGTTCGTATCGCTGCTAGATATGCGTACAGAGCAAATGGTAACTTTTCATACCAATCTTTATAAGTGTCAGTCATCATTGCAACTATATTCTTAATATTCTTATTGACCGCCTCTACTGCCCTGTTCATCTTTGGGCGATATACTACTGAGTTGCGATGCTTAATGTTAAACTACTCACAGACCCCAGAAATCATTTGGTTGTTCAAATTAGAGGCATTATCGGTGATTATGCTTTCTGGTAGACCATATCGACAAATGATCTCATTCTTTAAGAAATTCCAAACAGTGTACCTTGTTACATTTGCATATGAGGCTGCTTCCACCCACTTTGTGAAGTAACCGATAGCTACCAGAATAAAGTGATGACCATTTGATGCTTTCGGATGAATCTGTCCAATAACGTCTATGTCCCATATAGAGAATGGCCATGGAGATGAAATGACGTGATGAGACTGAGGAGGCGCATGAACCTTGTTAGCGTAAACCTGGCATTTATGAGATTTGAGGGAATAATTAATGCAGTCCCCTTCCATCGTTGACCAGTAATATCTAAGACGCATAATTCTTCTTGCCATAGTTAAACCACTAGGGTGAGTTCCACTAACTCCCTCATGGACCTCTTCTAAAATCAATTGTGCTTCTTTTACATCCACACATCTTAATAGCACTAGGTCTCAACTTCGTTTGTAAAGGATTTCTCCATCAAGGATGTACCATGATGCCATTTTATTGATCATTTTCTTTTTCATTTTCTGAAGCTTGTGCTGGGTATTGCTGAAGGTTTATGTACTGCAAGATATCATGGTACCACAGCAAACCATCTGCCTCTTCTTCTACATTGTAACAATGTGATGGGGACTCCATCATTTGTATCTTAATGGGCATCATCTCATAACCCTCGCTTGCTTTAAACATGGCAGCCAAAGTAGCTAACCCATTAGCCATTTGATTTTCTTCTCTTGGAAGATGCTTAAAAGTGATCACATCAAATTATTTAGTTAACTCAAGGACCAACTTATGATACTCTATCAATTGTGCATCTTTTGTTTCCCATTTGCCACGTATTTGGTAGATGATCAACGTTGAATCCCCATAGACTCTCAAATTTTGGATTTTTCTTTCAATGGCTTCCCTTAGGCCCAATATGCATGCCTCATATTCTACCATATTATTGGTGCAGAAAAATTTCAAACGGCAAGTGAAAGGATAATGATCTCTTTCCGGTGAAGCCAAAACTACTCCAATACCTCGTCATAGAGCATTTACAGCACCATCAAAATGCATGACCCAAGATTTTGTTGGTGACTCTTCATCTTCCATAATACACATCAAATCCTCATCATGGAATCTGAAATCTAATGCCTCATACCCATCTTATGCATGACTTGCAAGAAAATCCGATGTGACACTTCCTTTCACTACTTTCTGATTCACATATTGAAAGTCATATTCTTCTAGCAACATCTGCCATCACGATATTCTTCCTGATAGGGCTACAGCTTCCATCATAAACTTTAATGTATCTAACCATGAGATCAGTCATGTGGTATGATACAACATATACTGCCTAAGCCATTTGGTGGCCCATACCAAAGCGCAACATACCTTTTTAATCGGTGAGTATCTTGCTTCACAGTCAGTAAACTTCTTGCTTACATAATAGATCGCCCTTTTCTTCCTTCTAGTTTCATCATGTTGCCCCAGTACACAACCCATTGAATTTTCAAACACCTTTAGATAGAGTATTAACGGTTATCCTGAAATAGGTGGAATTAACACTGGAGGATTAGTTAACTGCTCCTTGATCTTTTCTAAAGCTGCTTGGCATTCTTTATTCCATGTCCACAGGTTATTCTTTCTAAGCAACTTGAATATTGGATCACATTTATTCGTTAATTGGGAGATGAAATGGGCTATGTAATTTAGCCTTCCCAAGAATCCCCAAACTTGCTTCTATGTTTGGGGTGGTGGAAGCTCTTGTATGGCCTTTATCTTGTCTGGATCAATTTCAATTCCTCTTCTACTTGCTACAACGCCTAACAACTTCCTAGAAGTAACCCCAAATGTGCACTTGGCAGGATTAAGCTTTAACTGAATTTTTCTCAATCATTGAAAAAGCTTACTCAAGTTCGCCAGATGCTCCTCTTCAGTTTTGGACTTGACAATCATATCATCAACATAAACTTCTATTTCCTTATGCATCATGTCATGGAAAAGAGTGACCATAGCTCTCTAATAAGTTGCCACTACATTCATCAATCCAGAAGGCATTACCTTATAACAAAAGGTTCCAGAAAGCGTTACAAAAGTGGTATTTTTCATGTCTTATGGGCGCATCTTTATTTGATTATATCCAGAAAATCCATCCGTGAATGAGAATAAGGGAGTGGTCGGTTGTATTGTCTACCAAGGTGTCAATATGTGGGAGCGGAAAATTGCCTTTAGGGCTTGCTCTCTTAAGATCCCTGTAGTCAACGCACTTCTTACTTTTCCAACCTTCTTAAGCATTGGGACGATGTTTGCCACCCATTTTTTATATTTAGATACCTCAAGGAATCTTGCATTTACTGCTTCTTAACATCGTCTCTGATTTTCAAAAGTGTATCAGCCTTCATTCTTCATTCTTCTGAACTTTTGCTTTACTGGCTCCCATCCTTCTCTTACAGGAAGCATATGCATGGAAATAACTGTATCAAGACCATACATATCCTGATATGACCAGGCAAAGATGTCTTTATATTATTGCAGAAGCTCAATGAAACATTGTCGTGTCTTAACTAAGATTGTGGTACCAATATTTACTTCACGCTTCTCTTCTTCGGTTCCAAGATTCAAAACCTCTAACTCTTCTTTGTATGGCAGAATTTGCTTTTCCTCTCCTTCTACCATTCTAACCAGATCACCAGGCAAGTTATATTCTTCTCCCTCATTAATACTTCCAAATTCCTCTAAACATGGTGGTAATTCAAAATTGACTTCGGAATCTGACTTGGAGTCATTTGGACCATTGATTTCTAAAAACCTGCAAATAAAAGAGACAAAAATATATATACCAAGAAAGAAAGAATGGATGAAATTATATGATTTGTTATATTTTTAAGGGATTGTTATTTATTGGGTTTTTATGATTCTTTTTTGGTTTTGTGTTGCGAAAGATAATATGCCACACGATATTGTTGGGGAAAATATACATCTTTTATTGAAATTAGAATTATGACTTTGACATAGACCCTTTTTACATAAGATCTCTAATTACCCCAGGGCCTAAGGGTAAAATAGTTGGTTTTGAGAATTACTCTAAGGCAGTCTTAAAAAGTTCAGGGACTACTTCAGCGGTCCAGTTCTTCAGTTCAGCGCAGGGGCAAATCTTACACAGATATTTGTTTTCTCCTTCCTCCTCGTCTGTGATGGCGTTACTGCTCAAATTCTCATGAACCTCACACAATTCATCCTTTCCTTTCTTCTCCTTGTCAAAGCGGTCATTAGGGTCTAGGAGCCCTCCAGCTCTGAAAGTGTCACTTAGGGGTGGGTACGTCATTGGCTCCCACTCAACTTTTTCTCCACTCAACCTTGAATTCATTCTTTCTTGCTGATTTCTGAATTCCGCTTTCCTTTGCAATTTGGTGGGCTTGAAGCCCAAACCGAACCGGTCTTTCTTTATTGGGATTTCCACTGGGTAAAGCCTTTCCTGAAGGTTTCTTCCAAATCCCAATCAAACCTTTGCTCCTTTTCCAAGTGTTTGCTTCACTTGCATCTTTGTGCAACTTGATAGCTCTAGTTCTGGCACTTTACTCCCTTCAGTGACAAAGGTTTCATTGACTAACTTCAATGTTCTGAAATGACACTAAAGTGCCCCCTCATCTACTTTAATGTACGGTGTATCAGTGATCACCGATGAAATGATTTCCTCTTCCACACCACCCGTGATTAATTGTCCATCAATAACAAACTTCAATTTCTGATGAAGAGTAGAGGGCACTGCACCTGCTGTGTGAATCCATGGGCGCCCGAACAAACATCTATAACTAGGGTTTATATCCATAACCACGAAGTCTACCTCAAATGTTGATGGCCCAATCTGTATGGGAACTTTCATCTTTCCTAACACATCCCTTTGGCTCCCGTCAAAGGCACGTACTGTGTTTTGATAAGCTCTCATGTGGGAGATATCAATAGGAAACTTTTTCAACGTTGCCAACGGGAGAACATTCAAAGCTGATCCATTGTCAATGAGAACTCATGGTAGCATATATAATTTGCATCTTGTAGAAATATGGAGGGGCTTGCATGATCCTCTTCCCTCCGCGGGTATTTCTTCATCACTGAATGATATGAAATTATTGACTACAATATTATTGACCAACATATCCATCTTGTAAGTCGTGATCTCCTTTGACACAAACGTCTTGTTTAACACTTTCAACAAAGCATTCCGATGACCCTCGAAACTCAATAGCAAGGATGTCATAGAAATTAGGGCCGAAAGTTTATGCAGCTGCTCCACCACACTGTATTCATTGTGCTTCGGCATTTTCAAAAACTCTTGAGCCTCTGATTCTTTTACTGGTTCATGAATCACTGGTGTTTTCTCTTGGAATAAGTCTTTTTCCCCTTCCTTATCTTGCTGGTTAGAAGCCTTTCTCTGCTCTGCATCTCTATCTTCAACTTCTGGTGCCGAATAAAGTCTTCCACTTCTTGTGAAATGACCTACCTCATTAACATGCTTTTCTTTTCTTCCTTCTTCAACTGTCGATCCCCCGGATCCATCACTGAGCAAGCATAGTTCCAAGGGACTTGTTTATTATCCTTATATGGAAATGGAGCTCGTGCCTTCACAACCAATCACGGAGTCACACTCCTAGCTTGTTCACTAACCGTTACCTTGGTCTTAATCACCAAAGGCTTCATTTTTGTGTAAATCTTTTTAGAGGATGATTCCTCTTACGCACATACTTCCATCCTCTGTTCTTTTTGCACATAAAATTCTAACTCTTCAGAGTCAATTTTCGCCTATACTAACTGCTTAAACTCCAAAAAATTTCAATTTCAAGCCCCTCTTGATGATGGTATTTACAATACAATCCTTCAATCGTTGCTTCTTCAAACATTCCTTCTATCACCCTGGCTTTGACTATCTGGGTCCATACCCATTTCATGGATGCTTTAACCTCGGAAACATGCTTCTTGTTGGTGTGAGCTTCTTCCTCTATAATGGCATTTATTCTGTTCTTCTAGTGATTTGGCAATGAATTTCCTTTTTCATCGGAAGTTTCGACTGATAACATGCCCGAATTCCTTAAATCATCCACCACCCTTTAAAATGCAGTGCAATTCTCAATGGTATGCCCCCTTACTCCTCCATGGTATTCGCATTGGGCCTTCTCATCATACCACGGTGGATAAGGAGGTGAGAACGGAGGGACATGTCTTGGTAGCACCATTTGTGATTTGATCAACTCGGTAAACAACTCCGCATAAGTCATTGGGATGGGAGGAAAGTAGGGTCTCAAATTTCCTTGATATCTTCGCTCTCCATTTGGGGCACTTGTAACCGGTTGAGCTGAGGTGTTGGGTTACTTGAAGGTGTTGGGCTTGTTGAACACGACACATGTTGAATAACTTGGGTTGTAGACATTCGTAGCATTGACTTCATTATTATCTCTTTTTCTTATACGTCTTCTTCGTTTCCCCACAGTCCAACTTTCTGCTCTTCATGGCTACTAGGATCAGTGCACCATTCATTAGCATGTCCGCGAAGTTCTTCGTAGCATGGTTGAGCATGCGATCATTAAAAGGACCCTTTAAAGTTTCTACAAACATTGAGGTGATCTCATTTTCTAGCAGCAGTGGCCGCACCTGTGCCGCTACATCCCTCCACATATGTGCATATTGTCGGAAGCTCTCGTGATGCTTTTGTCCCATCCCTTGCAAGACCGAGTTGGAACCATGTCTAAAATGTGCTTGTATTGCTCACTAAATGCTCTGGACAGATCCTTCCATGACTTGATGTTCACTCGACTTAGTTGCGAATACCAACGCGAAGCGGAACCTACTAAACTATCCTAGAATCAATGAATGAGTAGCTTCTCATTGTCAAGGTACATTGAAATCTTTCTAAAGTACATAGATAGATGTGCTGATGGGCCTGTGGTCCCATTATATTTCTCAAAGTCTGGGATCTTGAACTTTGGTGGTGCAACCAAATCAGTTACCAAGCTCAGATCCTTGGCATCCATTCCACCATTAGCAACTCCATCTTGGAAGGATTTGATCATCCCCTCCAACTTCTCATACTTGTCCTCCCACTTCTTCTCAATTCGAACCTTATCAGCAATTTCATCGAGGTCAGAAACCTTGTAATTATTGGCCTCCCTATTTGGAACATGAGTGGACGATTCAGCAACATGGATTGGTGTTTTGGCTTTAGCAGCAGTCTCCTTCCTGAAAGTCATCCATGGGAATCGTGGGATGGTAGTCGTGTTTCCTCCATCTTCAACCGCATCTGGATCCTTGAACCCTAGCATGATAGCTATTGAACTGACTATTTTTAATGAACTGCTTCAATTTGTTGTTTCAAGTCTATCTCCATTTTCTCCAACTTATCTTGAGTGCTCTTTTGGTTTGCCTCCAAAGCCGCCAATCTTTCCTCAGAGTTCATGGCTTGGGTTTAGGCTCGTGTACCATATTTATGAGTCGTCCTAGCAATTTTGGATATTCTATCATTTTTAACATTAAGTTAGTTTTTGTCATGAATGAATGTATGCACAAATGAATTCACAAAAGCAAACAACAAAGAAAACAAAACAGTGCAAATGCATGAATGTAGTCAAAGGGCCATTAATTCCATTGAAAATCTATTCATGAAAGGAAACTCTTTATTGAATATGAAATCTTTTATTACATCTTTTTTTCCAAATAGTTTTCCGCTTGAACACCTAATTCTTTGATTTCTTCAACTAGCCACATGAGCCTTGGTCCAACTTCTCTAACGAGCTTGATGTACTGATGAAGAACTGCAGCTTCAATTGCCAACATTGTCACGTGCTTGGCCACATCTTGAACTTGTGTCATCACCATCCTATCGAACTCATCTCTCTTAGAATCTTAAAGCATTATCTCTGAGGCGAGTGAACCAATAGTCGTTTCCTCCTTCAGTGATATCTTCTAGAACTAAGATCTTTGTCCTATACTCTTGAAGGAGATTATCCATTTCCATAACTCGTTCTTTCAAGAAGCCATTCTCACTCAAAATAGCTTGGATTTCTTCATAGGTATGGTCATTTTGCATATTGTGAATTGTTCGACTCAAGTTTTCTATTTTGGCTTCTAGTCCAATGATGAAGGCCTGGCTTTGCTTCAACTTCTTGGTGGTTTCATCATAGATTGATTGTAGCTTTAGCAAACGTATTTTGTTGTCATGAGCTTTCCTCTTCCATGCAGTCGAATCTTCCTTCAACTCCCCCCGAGGCCTTTTACCCATCTCATTTTCCACTGCTTGTTTCGTCTTCTTTCTTTCTTCGACCAAGGCCCGTCGAAACTTCTCTACTTCCTTCTTACTGTGTTCCTTCTCCTTCCCCACAACTTGCTCTATCTCTTGTATCCATTGTTCTGGGCTTTTTCGAAGATCTGCATATTGAACCGTAGCTTGAAGCTTAAGGAAGTCAACCCTTTGAATCTCATACCTTTGATCTAAATTCTTGTACATTTTCTGCACTCGGCTAGCTTCTCCCTTGTGCTTTTCTACGTCAAGGCTAACTTCAAACTTGTGTTGTAGATTATGTTCCTTGTGTGCTTCAATTTCTAACTTAGCTCGTCTTAGCTCTTCTCTCAAAATGTCGGCCTTTGAAGGAACCACTTTCTAATGTTCTTTTATAGACTTAACGGGCCCAAGAGTAGGTAGCATAATCTTGTCATTCATCCTCGTATGCCTCCAAATATCATAACCAGGAGTATACATGCAATGCTTGTCAGACTCTAACTTCATATAATAGCACATCTTCCACGAGTCACTGATTTCCTGCACCTTCCACCTGAACTCTCCTTGAAACTTGAATTTCGACACACCAAGCTCGGAGGTGAAGGGAACAAACTGTCGTGATCCGTATTAGCGCGAAACTAACAAAGGTGCACAACCAATTCCTCCCCATAAGCCTAACAACATCAGAAAGTTGTAATCTCCACATCTATACCTTACTTTAGCATGTGCCATCCATGGTACGCTCCATTTGATGTCTTAGTCATGACGATCTCTGAGGATATTTACCCACTTGCTTCTTTTGATGCTCGACCAATCTTGTGCCAAAAAATGCTGAAATGGGAGAGTGGGTAATGCCCTAGTTTTGGGCCTAGATGTTATGAACATCGGGTCGGACCGGTCGGAAACGGTTCGAATCGTAATAGGTGGTTTATGAAAATCAAGGATCGAGAAAGGATAAAAATATGAAAAAATTTGCTAAAATTCTCTAAAATCAGAGGTTGGTCAAATCAATTTTACAAAAAGAGTTTTGGAAGTGGTACATTTTGGGTAGTGACCAAAATGTAAAGTTTTAAAACTGTGGGAAATTGATAATTTCAAAGGAGGAGTCAAAATATTATAATCTTTATGGAGCTTTTGTACAATTAAACATTTTCTTAAATTGACATGTGTTTTAAAAGATGTTTAGATGATTAAATAAAAAGTATTTTATTTAATTAAATTGCTAAAATAGTAAAATGAGAAGTTTTTGACGTAACTAACTCTCATTTCAGAAAAATCCATTTTCTCAACCATTTCTCCAAATTTCTTTTCTCCCAATCACTCTCTCTTTAGTTTCTCATCTTTTTCAAAGAATTCTCTTCAAGTTTTTCAAGAATTGTGAAGCAAAAACTTGCCAATCTTTAAGGAAGGCAAGGATTGGAGGTAAATCATGTTCTCAACCTCTAATCTAGGTTCTTTATTGAAATTACCAAGACCTTTGGCTCATAATTGTTGTTTTTAGCTGAGTTTTGATTATTGATTTGATTTAATATCAAAATCTTGCCAAAATAGTGATTTAAATCTTGATTTTCGGAGTATTGTTGATGAGCCCTATTTTGGTTTGATTCTAATTGAGTTTTGGGTTGCTTATAATGTTGAAAAAGAGTTTTGATAATATAGATCCCGAAATCCTTGAGATCCTTGAGTTTCTTGATGGTTTTAGACTGGTTTTTGAGGTGGTTTGATGGTGTTTTGTTTGCTAGAGGTATAAGGAAGGGTTTAGGTTGTTTTCATATGTGTTTTGATGTTTAATAGTGGTTGGAAGTGATGTATGTTGGCTGGGCTTGGTTTAGGAAGCAATGGATTGAGTTTTCGGTTGTTTCAGATGGGTAAATTGGTGTAGTTTTGCTGAGCAACGAGTTTGTGTTTAGTTGCTGGTGTTGGAATGCATTTTAATGCATTTTGATCTCTGTTTTGATGCTGTAAAAACAGGGGATCTTGATCCGGAAGCAAGCGAAGCATTTTTGGAGGCTTCGGATGAGTGAACTTCGCGTCGGCAAGCGAAGTTTCGTGTATCGGTGAGTGGAAAAGGATTTTCCATCTTTGAAACGCTTTGAGCGCGGTTTTGGGAGCTTAGTGTAAGTTTGAAACACTTAGGTAAGCTCAAGAGGAAGTAAATCGAAAGTCTCTCTCGAAATGTGCTATGTTTTGGTATAAAATGCACTTGAATTAAATGTGGTTTGATTACTGTTTTAAAGCATATTTTGAGCATTGATGATGATGGATTTAAATGCCATTTGGTTAAGGATGCACATGGTAAGTGATCCTTGGGTTTATGTGACATATGCATTTGATTTTAAGCATGTTGATGCTTTTGAAAATGGCATTGTGGTTTATGCTTGTAAAACAGTGAATTGATGATGATTAATGATTATATTGACAAGTGATGGAAATGGTTTTTGGTTACTTTAATCAGATATAGTTAGTCGGCTATAGGATTGGGTGTACTGTGAATAAATTCGCCTTGGATGTCGAGGGGTTTTGATTGTGATGTATACTCTATCCAAGTACCCTAACAATTGAGGCTAAGATCACAGCGGTGGATGGTTTAATCCCGTGTGTGAATCTTGTGGTTTGTATCTCGTGCTCTTGTTAGTGGAATTATACAACTACCGATGAATGATGTTGAGGGGTTGTGATTGTGCCATTTGACTCCACCTTGTGTAATCCAATAGTGTGTTTGAAGTGTGTGGGACAACGCTTGTAATCCGCGTATCCGATTGTGTCAATTGTGTTGGTTTTGTTATGGTTTGATATTGATCACTTGCGAGCCAATATAATGATGTGGAGTAATGATTTCAGCATGGGATGCTTGTGACTTATGCTAGAATGCATGTGATGCTTGGTTTAAGCATGAGCAAAGGTTTTTGCTGTTGAATTGATGATGCTATGAGCATGTGGATTGGAAAGTGGATTGGTGTTTTTAAAGTGCATGTTTTAAAGGAAGGCATGTGTTGACAAATGATGATGTTTTGGTTTTATAAATGCATTGATGAATGTTTGGTTTTAGCGGTCCTCACTAAGCTTTATGCTTACGCTGATTTGTTTCATCAATGCAGAGAATTGAGCATTTGTGGTAGCAAGAGAGCAAGGGTAATCCAAGTATTTTAGCTAGGCAAAGTATGTGTTTTCACCTTAGTGTAATAAGAGGCAATGGGAGGGATTTCTACTCATGGATCTATTTGGTGTTGTTAAATACTTTAAGCATGTTTGGTTTTTGTCTCGAGACTTGTAAATGGCCTTTATTTGGTTTATGGTCTTGCTTATGGTATTGTGGCTATGCTATGGTTTATCTTTTAAAGCTTGCTTGAGTGGTTAATGCCTCACCATGAATTACCATGCTTGTAGCTCATTTTGCAAATGTTTGATGATGCTTAAGTGTTGGTAGGTTGATTATATCATGTATAGATGTTTTGGTCATGTTTAGATGTTGTTAAATGAGTTTTGAAGGCTGTTGGAAGTGCAACTCTGGTATGCGTATCGATACTCGGGGTTGTGTATCGATACGCTAAGGACATTTTCAGGCCCTTCAACTTAGGTGTACCAATACGAGTTGCTCGCGTATCGATACGCCTAGGCAAAGGTTTGAAGGTCGTACCGATACAGGGGAAAGCGTATCGATACCCTTTTCCAAAAATTTGTCACTTCCATTTTGGGTATCGATACGGGCTCCAGCGTACCGATACATGTTCGATAATTTCAGTTAAAAATATCTTTAAAAGTCCTGAAATGTTGCATTTTGGTCCCTGAGTGTTGTATGTTTAATTGGTTGAGTTTGAATGATCCGTTTGAAATGAAATTTAACATGATGATTTTTTACTTGACTAATTAAGGATTGGTAATCCTAAAATGGGATTATTCCTTGTAATTTTCAGAAATTACAGTTTAGTCCCTAAAAGTTAAATGCATGCAATTGAACCCCTAATCGATCTCCGATCGCTGTGCCGTTTTCTTCTAAGTGTGTTGCTGATCACATAGGATCTTAATGTGCATCTAGAGAAGATAAAAAAGAAAAAAATCGTTAATCGATGTCGGCTTTAACGAGTTGGCTTTGGTTTTCCCTGTGTAATCTTCTTAGTTCGGGTCGGGCGTCTAGGACGAGCTAATGGGGTTACATAAACTTGAAGTAAAGGAGCACATCCTCCAAAAAGCACACCTTCATCTTTTCGACAAGCATTCAAAGAGATGAAGGTTTCAGCTAGCACTACAAGCACTAGATTGACATTTCTCTTCAATTGCTCAAAGAAATCTAAAAAGGCCACATCAATATTTCCCAACACCCGTGGAAAAATTACTAGACCATAAATTGCAATGGCCAAGATGTCTACCCTTTTTGTGATGTCTGGATGAACCGGAATGATGTTTCGAATGCGTGACCAAGAAAAATTAAAACTTCCCCATCTCTTTCGTATTAACCCTTCAACCCATTCATCATTCATTTCAGCAAATGAGGCAAGCTTTAAGTGTGAGTTCTTGTTCTTGGGCGGCTTTGTATACACCCAATTATCCTTCATTTCGGGCATATTGAACAGGACCAAGTACTCCTCGAAAATAGGCATCATGTCCTCTCCATTGAACGTAAAGCAACAGTACCCAGGGTTCCAGAACTGGATCAATGCCTTCAAAAACGGCTGCTCAACCCTTACAAACAGAAGATATGCTATGTCGCCATAAGACTCGCGAAACAATTGTTTGGTCTTATAATCAAAATGGTTTTAAATCTCACGTAACTCTTGCACATTGTTCTGCTTAACACTAACATGAGCATACTCCGAAGTTTCTGTCTCGTGACTCACACTCAGCTGCCTCCATACTTTCTCTAGTTGACCTCAGAACAGTGACGCACTTTCGCATTTTCCTCCTCACTCTTCAAGAGCTTTCCATCCATAATTAAACAATTTTCTAGAATCAACCCCTTCTAAATATGGAATGATGCACATACAAAACAAACAAAATAGGGAACAAATATTAGTAAAGCAAGAAAAAGGGAAATGAAACAGAAAAAAACAAATTAAATGCACGATAATTCTGGGCTAGCATTCCAACATTTCAGGACATGTCTCCACATTATACATGCGGCTCAACACCCTAGGTTTTCCGCATGGCTCTATTAGGGGTAGGCTCTAGATTCTCAAACTTGATTTGGTTCTAAAAGGGTAGCCGAGTTGTCCTTGATGTCTCCTACTAAGGGTAGCAAGGCCCTCGATTCTCACCCATTATAGTCTTCAAACGAATCGAGTTCAACTCATGAGGACTCACCACCGATGTTTTCTCGAAGAATCAATATCCTTACAAAGACAAGGGAATGAGTCCCGAAGGTACTTGCTAGGCTCATACGAAGAATCAATATTCTTACATGAGCAAAGCGTATTTCACCCCACTTAAACGAACGGGACAAAGCTCGGGAATAGAGCTTGGAATTAAGTCTTAAATGCGTAAAATAGAGCTATATTCATTTAAGCAGACAAATAAATAGAACATATTGTAAACTTGCAAATTCCATATATATATATATATTTTAAAAATTTGTTTTGAAAACCATTTAAAATCAATTTGTGGCATGACCCTCTTTTGTTTTTATTAAAAGAAACAAGTCCCTAGAGGAGTCGCCAAGCTGACGCAACCATTTCGAGCTTCGACTTTTGAAAACTTTAAAAATACGAAGTCACCACCAACCTTTTTTGAAAAGTGTGATTGGATCACTTTAAAATAGGTTTATTTTAATAAAATGTTTTGTTTTAATAAAACAACGGTTTTGGTATACGAAAAAAATAGAAAATAGGTTCGAGGTTGGTTACGCATGGGAAAGGGTTACAACCCCCACGACGCCCAAAATTGGTATCTAATTCAAAACTGGAATTTGCAAGTTCAAAGGTTCGACTTTATTTGTCTGTTTAATGAATATCAGACTATTTTAACGGCCTTATCGCCCGAGAGATGAACTTTAATCACCGCCAACATTTCTGGCGCTAACTCGTCATTCCCGTTTGATAAGACACCGCATTAAATTCATTTCGCTTTTTCAAGCAACATGGAAAAATTAATGTGTTGAGCATTTTATATTTATTCTAACTTCGATTTTTTTAAAAATCCTAAAAAGATGTATAAGTCTTTTATTTCTAATTAAAAGTTTAAGTTTGCTTAAGTCTATTTTATTTTTGTGAAGTAAATTTTCCAAACACGTATCTATTTAAGCATTAGAACCTAATCCTAAGTTTTAAACTATTTCTAATGAACAAGCAAGAAACTTAATTTTTTTTGTGTTTTTTTCCGTTTTTATTATTTCTTTTTAAAATTTTAAAACCAAGACCCTCTTTACAATTTTTTTAGCTTTTTTCATTTTTATTTTTTCACATTTTTTATATTTTTATTTAAAAAAAGAGATTCTCTTTTTAGACTTCTTTTTTTTTTTTAATTTTTTTCATTTTTAAAAGTTTTTTTAAATAACTTTTTAAAATAAACCTTATTTTTTGAAATGATTTCCCTTTAGGCCTTTTTAAAACTTTATTTTTCTCCTAAAACCCTAAATTTTTTTTAAAACCTTTTTTATTTTCTTTTTCTTGAAAACTTATCACCTATTTCTTTTTTCTAAAAGACATTTATTTACTTTTTCCATTTTAAAATCACTTAACCCACTTTATTATTAAAACTAAATTTCAAGAAAAATCTTTTATTTATTTTTTAAAATAAAGCCCCTTTATTATTTACATCCATGCATTATTATTTTTCCAAATTAAATCCATAAATGTAAGTTTTTTTTAAATAAAACCACATTATCTCATTTTTTATTCTTGCATTTTAATATCAACACCTTTAAAATTTCATTTCTACATTTCTAAAGATCAAAACACTCCTAACAAAATTTTCCAAAAGAATGCAATTTTTAAAAATCAAACAAAAAATGAAAATTTAAAAGGAAAACATTATCGGAATCGCGAAATGCTTTTTCGACAAAAAAACAGAAACACAAAAATTCAACAAAGAAAAACATGAAAAATTCTAAATAAAAATTAAAAGGAAAGATAGAAATTTTACCAAAACGACAAACGAAGAACTCGAATATGAACTTCTTGAAATGCTCCTAATTGCCTCCGGAAAATTGCCTCCAAACTCGAACTTTAACTTAAAAGGAAAGATAGAAATATTTCTAAGTCGTTTTGCTTTTTCAAGTATATTTTCTCTTGAAATTGGGTGTGATGAACAAGTGAAGTTTGGGGGTATTTATACTTGAATTTCAGCTTCAAATTCAAGCCAAATTCGGATTTCAATCCCTGAATTGAAGCCAAAATTAGACAAGAAACTTGATTCTCGAAAAACCCCTCAAACCCTATCCGATTTGGTTCAGATTTGCAGCTCAAATTTCCCCTTGATTTGAGCCTAGGGTTTTACCATTTGTCTCAGTTTTTTTGCAGATTCCGACGACCACATGTGGCGGCGACGAGCGACGTTGGTGCCGTTGGGTCGGCGACGACGAGACGCGCTGACCGACACCAACGGCGACGATAGCCGTGGCCAATAGACGCCAAAAGACCACCAGTTGTGTTCGACGGGAGGGTTTGTTGGGAACTAGCCCACTCGCTTGTGGCTCACGCGCTAGCGCGCGACGCCCGCCAGTTCCCTGTTTTTTTCCTTTTTATTGATTTTTTGTTATTTTCTTTGCTTTTTATTACATTTATTATTTTTTTGTTTTCATTTTATTTTCATTTTTCTTACATTTATTTCCACCATTTTATTTATTTTAATTATTATCACATTTTCTTTTTTTTCTTTTTTTTAAAAGATGGGCTTGTATTTCATGGTGGGTTTTTGGTTTTTTTTGAAATGGGCTTCAAAAATGGGTTTTTAAAGATGGGCTTTATTTTAGAAAGGGTCTTTTATTAATTTAAATAAAAAGGATTTCTTTTTATTTTTTTCGGATTATTTAATATTAGGGTGAAAAACTAGTGACAACACAATGCTATGAATGTTGGTTATTTTGGTATTTTCAGTTTTGGTACAAGTTTGGTATGCGAATTTGGGTATGTAAATGGCCCTTAAGTGTTGGTAATTGCATGGATTGAGATTTGACTTTTTGGTGCTTGTTTTTCTTAGGAAGCATGCCTTTAGATATCATTGATGTTGACAGTGATGCTTTGTTGATGCCTTTGCCGTGAATTTATGATTGTTGAGGTGCATTTGAGTTGCAAGCATGATTATGTATATTCGAGATTAGTTTTGGATGATTAGATACGAGTTAAACCAACAAAATTAAACATTGCAGGCCTAAGTGTTTCGAAACACCCTTGATTGTTTCGAAACGGGTGTTCGAAAATACCTTGAGGTATCGAAACAGGGAGGTCCATTTCAGTACGTTTTGAAATTGTGAACCCCTGTTCCGAAATGGGTCTAGGGTCATTTCGATATGAGCCAGCGTTTCGAAACAGGTTCTCCTGTTTGGATACACCCGTTCCGGTACAAGGCTTGCTGTTCCAAAACGGCTGGCAATTATGACAGTTTTTGGAATCTTTTGAAGTTTTGTTTCTTTGCGTTTTGGTCCCTGTCTGTCTTGTATGCAATTTGTGAAACCAAAATTGATTTTGATATAACATCTAAACTTATGGACCAATCTGCAAAACAATAAATTTTTAAGTACTTCTTAAAGTCTCACTATTGACAAGTCTTTTAAACAAAATAATATCTCATGAAAAATCGTTCTTAAATGATAAATATTTCTAAGTTTTTCCTATGTGTTTTCAAGCCAAACTACACCAAAACGCCCATGCGTATAGATACACTTAGGCGTATCGATACAGTTTTTAGCCACTGGAATTTTAATGGGCATAGCGTACCGATACGATATTACCCCGTTTCGATACGATATTCATATGGGTAACACTTTCAATGATACCGTATCGATACACTTTGCAACCATATCGATACGATAAGCTTATCTGTTCAAAATCTTTGCGTTTAATTTTCGACCGTTGACTTGTCAGTTAGTTGGCATCCCAATATTTAAATGGCCGTTATACCGTATCGATACGCTAAGTACGCGTACCGATACGCTTTACCAAACTTGAGATTCCAGTGAGCAAATCCAGTATCGATATGCCCTTCCGTATCGATATGCCCCTTAAAACCGTACCGGTACGCCTTCTAAGCGTATCGATACGCGATGTTTTTCAGTCACAACGACTCTTTCCTCTTTGATATAGGTACCGATACACCCCCTAGCCTTACCGATACGGTAGGCATCAGAGCTGCATTTATTGCGGGAAACTGCTTCTCAACGACTCTATTGATGATCCCAACTACTCAAAAGACTAGAATTCAATACATTGGTATAAGAACAAGTCTCAATTGAACAAGCAACAACTATTGAACCTACATGCATCATCAAAGCACTCAAATCCAAACTTTGCACCTTTAGAGTCAAATTCTTGTACCAAACTTGTGTTCTCAATTGTAATCTTTTTATTGTGAGTTTGGGGAGTGTAAAATTGTAATTGGGTAAACAATTATCCTTTGAGAGGAATTTGTAGAGTTTACCAAAAACTTCTCTTTGTAAAAGTGAGTGGATTAAGCTTTGGGTAGAAAGCTTAATCAAATTGTAAGGTTACCTTCTCATCCAAGAAAAGGGGAAGAATTCAAGTAGTGGATTGGTTGAAAATCCTTAGTGGGAACTAAGGTAGTGGATGTAGAGTTCGTTTGGAGAACTTGAACCACTCTAATTGCTTTGTGTCACATCAAAATTTTCATATTCTCACCCACCAAAATTTTAATCGCCAATTCACCCCCTCTTGGCCATTTGCAATTGTGTGATCAACTCAACAATTGGTATCAGAGCTACACTCATTGGAATGATTACAAACCTCTTGAGTCGATTCTAGGAGAGCTTGATCAACAACTAGTTAAGCAATGGCATCTACCTCCAATTCCAACCTTTACGAGTGTCAATCTACTACCAAGCCACCATTCTTCAATGGGGATAACTACCCATATTGGAATAATAGGATGAAGCTCTTCATAAAGTCTAGCGACTACATGGTGTGGGATGTAGTTGAAGAAGGTCTATTCATACCAATGAAGAGAGAAGGTGAAGGAAGACTTGTCCCAAAGGTCAAAGCCGAAATGACGAAAGATGATCGAAGAATGATGCAAGTAAATGATAAAGCTCTTCATGTCATCTTTTGTGCACTTGGTCCATATATCTACTCCAAGGTGTCTTCGATCAAGAATGCCAAGGAAGTTTGGGACACCCTCGAGACAACATATGAGGGAACTGGTGACGTCAAGGAAACAAAAATCGGGCTACTAAATCTAAGCTACAAAAATTTCAAAATGGATCCCGATGAGATTGTTTCCAAGATGTTTGATCGGTTCTTGGTCATTGTTAATGGGTTGAAGGGTTTCGACGAGATCATCCCCGAAGGCAAGCTAATGAGGAAATTGTTGTACTCTCTTCCGGAATCATGGGATAGCAAGAGAACGACTATTATTGAAGCTCGGGATTTGAAGATTCTCAAGCTAGATGCTCTTGTTGGATCTCTACTCACCCATGAGATCATGAGGAAGAGAAGAGAAGAAGAAAAGAAAATGGAGGAGAAGAAGGTTGAGAAGAAGGTTGTTGAGAAGAAGAAGATTGGAATCGCTCTAAAAGCTTCATACCATGAATGCGATTCTAGCGAAGATGAAGATGAGGAGATGGCCATGTTGGCCAAACGATTCACTCGCTTTATGAAGTCCAACCGTGGGAGAAAGTTCATTACAAAAGGAGACTTCAATAGCAAGAGTAAAGAAGAGGAGAACGACCAAATCATTTACTATGAGTGCAAAAAATCTGGCCATATCCGTTCCAAATGTCCTCGATTGAAGAGGAAGAGCTTTGGGAAGAAGAACAAGCTCAAAGATCAAGTAGCAACTTGGAGTGACGAGGAGTCATCCGAGGAGGAGGAGGAAGTGGCTAAGCTTTGTCTCATGGCCATTGATGATGAACCAAAGGTAAACCTTAACTCATCTAATTTTGATTTCACCTTTGATGAACTTCAAGATGCTTACAATGAATTGCAAGAGGTTTATGATGAGTTAGTTGGAAAATATAAGGAGTCTATTTTGAGAAACAAGAAAAACATTTTCGATTTGAAAACTCAAAATGAATCTATTTCAAAAGGTAACTCTGAATTGAAAAAGAAGGTTTTGTACTTAGTAAATCTTTCAAATGATCGTAAAAAGAAAAACCTTGAACTTGAAAAACTTCTTTCCGATTTTCAAGATTACCACACAAATGAAGTGGATAATCTTAAAACATCTATTGCTATTGGGAAAAATCATTTTGAAAAGGGAAATTCTTCTAAATCCCAATATGTAAAAAGAAAACCTTTTATTCCTAAACAAAGAAATTTTCCTAAGCAATCTAGAGGTCAAAAGATTAGGAGTGTTTGGGTTCCTAAGGAACTCATTATTTCTAATAACATGAATGCTATTGCTTCTTGGATCCCTAACGGAACCAAAGTTTTGAAGGCTAACACACATGGACCCAAAATGATTTGGGTACCAAAAATCAAGGCCTAATTTCTTTGATTGTAGGGGGAGCATTGCTACAAGGCCAAAGCTTCAAGCCAAAACTCATGGTACCTTGATAGTGGATGCTCAAGACATATGACCGGTGACAAGAGTAGATTCATGGAACTAAAGCCAAAGAGTGGTGGAGTGGTAACTTTCGGTGACAACTCCAAAGGCCACATTGAAGGAATAGGCTCCATTGGTAATCACTCTTCTATTTTCATTGAAAATGTTTTGTATGTCAACGGTCTTAAACACAACTTATTGAGCATTAGTCAATTATGTGATAAGGGTTTTAATGTTTTATTTGATAAAAGTGGTTGCAAAATTGTGAACATTAAAACAAATCAATTGATGCTCATAGGACACAGAATAGGCAACATTTACATGGTGCATTTAGATGACATCCATACATCTCATACATGCTTAGCTGCACATGATGACCATGACTCATGGCTTTGGCATAGAAAACTAGGACATGCTAGCATGAGTGTTTTAGAAAAATTGATTTCCCTTAATCTAGTTAGAGATTTACCCAAACTTAAGTTCTCTAATGATAAAAATTGTGATGCATGTTCTAAGGGTAAACAACATAGAACTTCATTTAAATCCATTAATGATGTCTCTACTAGTAGATGTTTACAATTGATTCATGTGGATCTTTTTGGACCTATTAGAACTATGAGCTTGGGTGGTAAATCATATGCCTTTGTACTTGTTGATAACTATTCTAGGTTTACTTGGGTTCTATTCTTAAGTACAAAAGATGATGCTTTAGAAAAATTCATCACAATTTCCAAAATAACTCAAAATGATATTGAACTTAAAATTTCACACATTAGAAGTGATCATGGAACCGAATTTCAAAATCTAGGTCTTGAAGAGTTTTTAAATGAAAATGAGATTATCCATAATTTTTCCGCACCTCACACTCCTCAACAAAATAGGGTAGTTGAGAGGAAAAATCGAACTTTAGAAGAAATGGCTAGAATCATGCTTTGTGAAAATAATTTACCTAAATATTTTTGGGCGAAAGCTACAAATACCGCTTGCTACATTATAAATCGAGTAATGATTAGGCCAATTTTGAAGAAGACAACTTATGAGATTTTAAAATCTAAGAAGCCTAACAATAGCTATTTTCATCCATTTGGTTGCAAGTGTTTTGTCTTGAATAATGATAAAGAAAACTTAGGTAAATTTGATGCTAAAAGTGATGAAGTTATTTTCTTAGGGTACTCTTTAAACTTTAAAGCCTATCGTATATTTAATAAAATAACTTTAGTAGTAGAAGAGTCTATTCATGTTATTTTCGATGATAACTTCCTTCCAAGGAAGGAATCTTGTGATGATGATGATGTAGGAGTTCTTGATGCCATTGATGGAGGACAAACGTCAAAGGTGGATGAGATTCCAACTAAAGATGAAGATGCACAAGATCCACCTCTTGATGCCTTGAAGGATTTGGCTCTTGAGGAAAAAGAGGTATCTTACCCAAGGAAGTTCAACTATGTCAAAGGTGGTGAAATCTTGGGTGATCCATCCAAGGGGGTAACTACTAGATCCTCTCTCAAATTAATGAACCATGTTGCATTTCTTTCATGCATTGAGCCTAAAAATATCAAAGAAGCATTAAAAGATGATTTTTGGATTTTGACCATGCAAGAGGAATTAAATCAATTTGAGAGAAGTAAAGTTTGGACATTAGTTGAAAGGCCTAGTAATCAATCTACTATAGGAACTAAATGGGTTTTTAGAAATAAACTAGATGAAAATGGTAATATAGTGAGAAACAAGGCTAGGTTGTTTTCTCAAGGCTATAGCCAAGAAGAGGGAATTGATTTTGATGAAACATATGCACCTGCAGCTAGGATGGAAGCCATTGGGATGCTTTTGGCATTTGCATGTTATAATGATTTCAAGTTTTTTCAAATTGATGTGAAGAGTGCTTTTCTAAACAGTTTTGAGGATTCAAAAATTTCCAAATCATGTGTTCAAACTAACTAAAGCTCTTTATGGTTTAAAACAAGCTCTTGGAGCTTGGTATGAAAGACTTTCAAATTTTTTAATTGGAAAGGGTTTTGAAAAAGGTAAGGTGGACACTACACTCTTCATGAAAAAGATATAATAATGACATCTTAGTAGTACAAATTTATGTTGATGATATCATTTTGGTTCTACTAAAGAATGTTATTGCAAAGAATTTTCTAAGCTAATGCAAGGTGAGTTCGAGATGAGCATGATGGGGGAGCTCTCATTCTTTTTGGGACTTCAAATCAAGCAAAGGAAAGATGGCACCTTCATAAATCAAGCTAAGTACGTGAACGATATGCTCAAAAAGTTCGGCTTAGAGAATGTAAAGCCTTAAGCCACACCTATGAGCTCTTCTATAAAGCTTGACAAAGATGAAGAAGGTAAGTATGTTGATTCTAAGCTTTATAGATCCATGATAGGTTCTTTGCCTTACCTTACCGCAAGTAGACTGAATATCATGTTTAGTGTTTGCTTGTGTGCTAGGTTTCAAGCTAGTCCTAGAGAATCACACTTAGTTGCCATTAAGAGTATCTTTAGATACCTTAGAGAAACACCTAATTTAGGCCTTTGGTATCATAATGATTCCTCCTTTAGCCTTCATGCTTATTCGGATGCGGATTATGGGGGTTGTAAGATAGATAGGAAAAGTACTCCCGAGACATGCCAATTCTTAGGTAGTATGCTCGTATCTTGGTTCTCTAAGAAACAAAATAACGTAGCCTTATCTACCACCAAAGTGGAGTACATACTCTTAAGGAGTTGTTGTGCTCAAGTCCTTTGGATGAAACAACAATTCTTAGATTATGGTGTTGAAGTAGAAACTATACCCCTTAGGTGTGACAACACTAGTGCCATTTGTCTCACTAAGAATCCCATCCAACACTCTAGAACCAAACACATAGAAATTAGACATCATTTCATTGGAGACCGTGTGTTGAAAAATGATGTTGTTTTAGAGTATGTTGTTACCTTCAACCAATTAGCGGATATATTCACAATGCCTTTAGATAACGAGCATTTTTGGACCCTTAGGAGAGAGTTAGGTTTAACTAGCTTCTCTTGACCCCTTTTAGGTCCCAAAATGTCAAAAATTTGCTTGAAATTGGTTATGATTCATGCTTATGTTAATTTGCCTCTTTTTGCTTCTATGCATGTTGCTAGGGGGAGTATGCATTAAGTTTAACCATTAAAACTTTTTCATATGTCAATCACATGCATTTAGGGACATTTAAAGTTGGATTTTTGAACTTAAATCTGTCATAAATGCTTTATCTGGTAAAGGCGTATCGATACGGGTTCCTCAATGGGAAATCTTTGAAGCTAAATGTGTATCGATACAACCCTGCGTATCGATACGGGTAAGTCAAGGGAAGTAATCCGGGTCAAATCGTACCGATACGGTCCCGCGTATCAATACGGTAATAACGCCAAATAAAAAATTAGGGTAAAAGCGTATCGATACGCTCTACAAGTGTACCGATACGGTCTCGACGAAAAGGTTATTTAGGGCTGCATCTACAAACACACTTCAAAATTAAAAAAAAACCCTCTTTTCTCTCAAAACCCTAGCCGCAACCCGCAATAAAAACCCCCTCAATCCTTCAATTTTTTCCATCAAACTTAAAAATTTGTTAAGGGTTTTTGATCTCCACATCAAAGCTAAGCTTTGTCAACAATCTAGTGCACTCACATCAACCCATTCATCCAATCTAACAATTCAAGGTATAAAACATTTCTATTTTATTTTCTTTTATTTTCGCTTGATTTTTATAATTGTTTCAACTTAGTTTTTGTATAAAACATACTTTTATAACATGGGTTTTAAACTTTTTATCAAAATTTTTCAAAAATCAAAAATTTTCATTCGAATATATTTTTTAATCGTATTTTTTTATTTTTTTGAAAACTCTTTCTAAAATATGTACATATCTTTTTCACAATAAATTTTTTTAATTAATTACCTTGAACTATTATAATTTATTGGTTTGGATGAGATGTTAATTGCATACGTATTCGAATCGTTTTGATGTGTTTTTAGGGTTATGGCACCGAAAAAGAGAACTAGACGCCATCTTGCCACTTCTGATCCTGTTGAGGATGAAGAGGGTAACCCTAAACCTAATCTCCCTTATATTATCCAATGTAGTTTTCCTGGCCCATCGGATATGTCTCATTACAATCTATTTCAAGGTTTCACCCTTAGGGAAGAACACATTGTGTCTATACAGTTTTTAAGCTCTGCCCGTTTCAAATTTCAATACCTCCCTTTAATTAGGCAATGGAAATTTCTAACCTTTTTAAGCATTCCTCCTATTCTATATAGGAACTTGGTCATTATATTCTTTTCAAATGCTATATGTGTTCATGATAAGCCTAGAGAACATGTCATTGCCATCGAGTCATATGTTATGGGCAAAACCATTAAAATTGATGAAGAAGTTCTTTGCAATGCTTTTGGTTTTGAAAATGTAGGAATTGATGATGAAAAGTCCTTAGGTCAAGGTTTTTTAGGTTCCTTTAAAGTCTTAAATGCTCAGGACCGAATCCTTCATCTTCTTATTACAAGGTTTTTGCGTCCATCGGGAGGGAAATTTTCTACAATTTGTCAAGTCGACTATTTTTGGCTTAGGTGCTTTAGGGAGGGGCAACGTTGAAACCTTTGTCAAATTATGTTTGCCGACCTTGCCTATCTAGTCCAACACCGTCACACCGAACAAGTCAAATCTTTTTACTATTGTACGGCGTTGAGTTACCTCTTCCACTCCCTTGAAATTGATTGTTCCTATGATTATCCTGAACCCCTTGGCCAATCCATCGATGAGCGCTCCCTATCTCATGCTCACTTTTCTTATGTTGACAATGAATGGGTTCGTGTCCCTCATGCTCCTCAACAAGATGCTCTGTTTGATGCTCCTCATGCTTCTTCAAGCTCTCAACGAGCTCTGATTGAGTCCTCTTCCATGGGCACCCTAATGACATTCCTCAATGAGAAATTCACTAACATGGAAGCCGAGTTTACCACCATTGACACTCGATTCGCCTCCTTGGAAGATCGCGTCAAAGGTATGGAGAATCAAATGAAAGCCATCGCTCTTCAACAAAACTCCATGGATATCTCTCTCACCGCCTTCCATGGTACTTGGCTCAACCAAAATAGAAGGAATCGACCTACTCGAGACGATGAAGATCAAGAGGACGAGGAAGATGATGATGATGATGAGGCAGACGAGTAGTTTTTGCATACCATCACATGACATTTAGTTTTTGCACCTATGATTAGTACTTTATGCCTTTTATCTATGTTTTAGGATCTAATTTTGGATTATTATGTTGCTTTTCCTTTGAAGTTTGATTTGAACTATTAAGTTTGTTTTAATTTGAAGTTTGCTTTGAATTTTATCATATGATTGTTTCTATTATCCTTGTTTTTATGTTTGATCTAAAAAGGGGGAGAAGGATTATACAATCAATTTTTTTATTTTGAAAATCCATCTTAAATTAAAGGGGGAGAAAGTTTTTCAAAAGTTTCAAAAACGTAAAAATTTATATGTGGTTTTGTTATATAAAAAAGGGGGAGATTGTGAAACCAAAATTGATTTTTATATAACATCTAAACTTATGAACCAATTTGCAAAACAATAAAATTTTAAGTACTCCTTAAAGTCTCACTATTGACAAGTCTTTTAAACAAAATAATATCTCAAGACATATCGTTCTTAAATGATAAACATTTCTATGATTTTCCTATGTGTTTTCAAGCCAAACTACACCAAAACGCTCAGGCGTATCGATACGATTTTTAGCCACTAGAATTTTAATGGACATAGTGTACCGATATGGTATTACCCCGTATCGATACGATATTCATCTGGGCAACACTTTCAATGATACCGTACTGATACGCTTTGCAACCGTATCGATACGATAAGCTTATCTTTGCAAAATCTTTGCATTTAATTTTCGACCGTTGACTTGTCAGTTAGTTGGTATCCCAATATTTAAATGGTCGTTATATCGTACTGATACGCTAAGTACGCGTACCGATACGCTTTACCAAACTTGTGATTCCAATGAGCAAATCCAGTATCGATACGCCCTTCTGCATATATACGCCCCTAAAAACCGTATCGGTACGCCTTTTAAGCGTATCGATACGTGATGTTTTTCAGTCACAACGACTCTTTCCTATTAGATATAGATACCAATACGCCCCCCTAGCCATACCGATACGGTAGGCACCAGAGCTGCATTTATTGCGGGAAATTGCTTCTCAACGACTCTATTGATGATCCCAACTACCCAAACGGCTAGAATTCAATACAAGGGTATAAAAACAAGTCTCAATTGAACAAGCAACAACTATTAAACCTACAAGACTCATCAAGGCACTCAAATCCAAACTTTGCACCTTTAGAGTCAAATTCTTGTACCAAACTCGTGTTTTCAATTGTAATCTTTTTATTGTGAGTTTCGGGAGTGTAAAATTTTAATTGGGTAAGCAATTATCCTTTGAGAAGAATTTGTAGAGTTTACCAAAAACTTCTCTTTGTAAAAGTGAGTGGATTAAGCTTTGGGTAGAAAGCTTAATCAAATTGTAAGGTTACCTCCTCATCTAAGAAAAGGGGAAGAATTCAAGTAGTGGATTGGTTGAAAATCCTTAGTGGGAACTAAGGTAGTGGATGTAGAGTTCGTTTGGAGAACTTGAACCACTCTAATTGCTTTGTGTCACATTCAAATTTTTCATATTCTCACCCACTAAAATTTTAATCGCCAATTCACCCCCTCTTGGCCATTTGCAATTGTGTGATCAACTTAACACAATTAAATGAGTTCTAAAGGTTAATTTGAGCTGAGTTTTGATAGAGATGCATATAATGAACTTAATTAAATGTTAGCAAACCAAATTTGGTAAAATACCCTTGCAATATGATAAGTTTGCATTATGGTCCTTGTAACCGAAATTAGCAATAATCGATGAATGCTCGTGTTGTCTTTTAGTTCGCTTCTTGTTGAACACATAGAAATGTAACTTGCATCTAGACAAGATAAAAAGAAAAAAAATAGGGTCGTTTATTGAGGTAAACCTTCCCAGATTACTTCAAAATTCCTTGTGTGATCCGTTTGGTTCGGTCTATTGGCTAGGCCAGATCAAGGGGATTATATTTGGTGGTATCAGAGCCAGGTTACGAAAGGTTGGGATGATGGTAAGTTGTTGGTAAGTAATTGAGATGAGAATGTGTGTTTTTGGTAATGATTGTTTTATCTGGTGAATGTCTTAAGCATGTTATTGTTGAGTATGTGATGGTGATGCTATTTATGGTGATTGTAGTGTGAATGTGAGCTATTATAGGTGATGATAGATTGGGATGAATCTTGATGCTTGGGATGCTTGATGGTTGTTACATGTATGTAGTATGCTTTATGCTATGTTGGGGGGAAATTGGAATGGTCGTTGTCTTATTACAATAGTGAAATGTTTTTTAATTGGATTTAAAGTCTTGGATCCTTGTTAAAAGTTGGCCTAATCTTTCGTTTGTTTTATATTCATGCCTTAATGTTAATATCACGATGGGTCCGAGGAGAGAGTTACGTTCTGGGTCAGTTGCTCCTGTTGATGAGCAACGGAATCAGGAGAACGAGGTAACACCTGGAGCGAATTTACCTCCTCCACCGCCACCACCAACTGGGGGTGGGAGGCAAGAGCAACACAAACAGGCTGGTCTAGAGTTGGGTGATTTGACGCCTTTGGTACAGGGGATGACGTGTGCATTCTAGGCTGTTGTTACTAGAGTGCAAGTGCAAGCTCCTGCTACTGGGCAAACGGGTTTTCCGTTGGAGCGCTTGCGAAGTTTGAGAGGTATGAAATATCATGCTTTATCTCCTAAGGCATCCAAGGCTTAGATGGCCAGTACGATCCGGATTTTGGATCATATGGGATGCAATGATGCACGAAAGCTGAATTGTGCAGTGTCATTGTTGCATGGTGATGCATATGCATGGTGGACGAGTGTAACTGTGGCCATGGAGCCAGACGAGGTAGATTGTGATTTCTTTTAGTCTACCTTTAAAAGGAAGTATCTTGGAGTTAGATACTTGGATGACAAAAAGTGGAAGTTCATGTCCCTGGTGCAAGGGAATATGACGGTGGCTAAGTACGAGGTCCAGTTCGGACGATTGAGCCAATATGCTCTGAAGTTGGTGTCGAGTGATAGGCATCATTGTGACCGGTTCTGGTATGGGTTGGTGCAGAACCTGAAGACATTCATGCTCGCGTCTCATTACATGGATTTTAATGTTCTAGTGACACAAACCAAGGACTTAGAACAAAGCTTGGGTTTGACATCGCATGTTGGTGGTTCTAGCTTGGGCAAGAGAGCTGTAGAGGCTGGTCCTAATGGTAGGTAGAGTAAGAAGAATCGTGACCCTAGGTATCAGCCTGTGGCGATGTGAGGTAACATTGGGTGAGATGCGCCAGCTAAGGGCGGCAGAGCGAGGTTTGAGCAGAATACATGTTGGTCATGCGGTTCGCGTGAGCACTTAAGACTAGATTGTCCTTGTGCAGCTCGTGAGGTGGAGTCTCATGTTGTTGGGGATAATTCTTGTTGGAACTGTGGATCCGCTGATCATATGAGACGTGAGTGTCCTTTTTTAGCAGGAGGTGGTCAGGGTCGTGCACCAGTTGTTGCACCGCAGAGAGGTCATTGGCGCAGCCGTGGTAACTTATAGAGGAGGGAGGATGTACAAAGAGGTGTGGATCATGTCGTTGCGGTTCATCCAGAGGGAGTTGGTCCTGCGAGGGTGTATGCACATTGCGAGGGACGTAACGACACCGACGTGATTGCGGGTACCTTCTCCTTGCAATCCTTGTTTTTGTTAGCATTGATTGATTCTGGATCTATGCATTCGTACATCTTGAGTGAGCATGCACAATTGCCTGATATTCCTGTTGAGATGCTAGACATAGGAATGCAAGTAACAAGTTCTTTTGGCGAGACTATTGTTACAAGAAAACTATATATGAGATGCCCTTTATTTGTTCAAGGCCATGTGTTTTCAATTTATTTGATGGAATTTCCTTTTTATGGTTTTGATGTGATTCTTTGAATGGACTGGTTGGTTGAGCATCGAGATGTGGTTGATTTTGATGTTAATCGAGTTACCTTGAAGCTTGCAGACGATTACGAAGTAGTAATCGTAGGCGAGAATGTGAAGTTCTTGTCTAATGCAATTTCGGCTCTTGGAGCCAGTCAGATGATGGAGTTGGGTTGTGGCGCTTTCTTGGCGTATGTGATGAATCTTAGTACGAGGAACTATGAGAGCAAGACATACGTATAGTATGTGAGTTTTCGGGTGTTTTTTCGGAAGAGTTGCTTGGGTTGCCACCAAAAAGGGAGGTTGAGTTTGGCATTGTGCTGTATGAAAATACGACTCTCGTGTCCATTGCTTCTTATCGCATGTCACCTAAATAGTTGAAGGAGTTGAAGATGCAACTTTAGGAGTTGCTTGACCGAGGGTTCATAAGGCCAAGTGTCTCACCTTGGTGTGTGCCGGTTTTGTTTGTAAAGAAGAAAGATGGTACGATGCGTATGTGTATAGATTATCAACAACTGAACAAGTTGACAATTAAGAACAAGTACCCCTTACCGAGGATTGATGATTTGTTTGACCAATTTCGTCGTTCTTCGGTGTTTTCAAAGATTTATTTGAGGTCTGGGTATTATCAACTAAAGGTTAAGGATGTGGATGTACCCAAAACTGCTTTTCGGACAAGGTATGGCCATTATGAGCTCTTGGTGATGCCATTTAGGTTGAAAATGCACCGACTGCATTCATGGATATGATGAATCGGGTGTTCCATGAGTTTCTGGATCAGTTCGTGGTAGTGTTTATCAATGATATTCTCATGTACTCGCGTACCGAGTAGGATTATGATAAGAACTTAAGGATTTTGTTGAAAGTGATGTTGGAGAATCAACTTTATGCTAAGCTTAGCAAGTGTGACTTTTGGCTCAAGCAAGTAGTTTTTCTTGGACATGTGGTGTCAGCCGAAGGTATTCG
Source organism: Hibiscus tridactylites (assembly GCA_958450335.1). Taxonomy (NCBI): domain Eukaryota; kingdom Viridiplantae; phylum Streptophyta; class Magnoliopsida; order Malvales; family Malvaceae; genus Hibiscus; species Hibiscus tridactylites. The sequence continues at coordinate 54,971,851 of OY288267.1, read as the reverse complement.
GGTTGATCCACACAAGATCGAGGTGGTGATGAGTTGGAAAACACCTAAATCGGTAACGAAGGTGCGTAGTTTTCTTGGGTTGGCTAGATATTATCAAAGGTTTGTTTAGGGTTTTCTAAGATTACTGCTCCTTTGACCAAGTTGTTGCAAAAAAATGTTCACTTTGAATGAAAAAATGTTAGGCAACAAGCTTTCGAGAAGTTGAAGGAAGCTTTGACGCAAGCTCCTGTCTTGATTCAACCAGAATCGGGTAAGGAGTTTGTAGTTTATAGTGATGCCTCATATGTCCGTTTGGGTTGCGTGTTGATGCAAGGTGGGAAGGTTGTAGCTTATGCATCTAGACAGTTGAAGGTGAATGAGTGCAACTATCCTACTCATGATCTAGAGCTCGCTTCGGTGGTGTTTGCGTTGAAGATTTGGAGACAATACCTTTATGGTGAAAAGTTTGTGGTTTACACCGACCATAAGAATTTGAAGTATCTCATGTCTCAAAGGGAGTTGAATCTTAAGCAACGAAGATGGTTGGAGTTGTTTAAGGATTATGATCCGACAATTGAGTATCATCCTGGAAAGGCCAATATGGTGGCCGATGCGTTAAGTACGAAGGTAGTTGTGGAGCTAATTAAGGAGAAGGAATTGCTTGGTGATTCATTGGTGCCTCATGTTCAGGATATAGCTGATGATAATGCAACAAATTTCTGTTTCAATGATGATGGAGTTCAATGTTTCAAAAGTCAAATAATTGTGCCGAAAGATGTTGAGTTGAGGCGCTCTATTTTGACTGAAGCTCATAGCAGTCCTTCTGCTATGCACCCATATAGTACTAAGATGTATCATGGTTTGAAGGATGAGTACTATTGGGTGGGGTTGAAAAAGGATTTTGCTGATTTCGTAAGCAAGTGTATTGTTTGCCAGCGTGTGAAGGCTAAGCATCAGTTTCCTTCTTGTTTGTTACAGCCTTTGAGGATACCGAAATGGAAAATGGAAAGGATTACGATAGATTTTTTGTCTGATATGCCTTTGACACCATCTAAGAAGAACTCTGTATGAGTGATTGTGGATCGTCTTACGATGTGTGAACATTTCTTGGTCGTGCATACTACGTATAGGTTGGATAAGTTAGCGGAGTTTTATATTGCTGAGATTGTATGTTTTCATGGTGTGCCTAAGTCCATAGTGTCGGATAGAGATCCGAGGTTTACAACGAGGTTTTGGGAATGTTTAAACCAAGCGCTGGGTACGTGTTCGAAATTTAGCACTTCGTATCATCCTCAGATAGATGGAGAGCCGGAGCGAGTTATCCAGGTGCTGGAGGATATGTTGCGATGTTGTGTGATTGATTTCCAAGGTTCTTGGGAAAAACATATGCCTTTGGTTGAGTTTGCTTATAATAACAGCTTTTAGCTTACTATACAAATGGCTCCGTATGAGGCCTTGTATGGGAGAAAGTGAAACTCATATATGCACGGTTGAAGGTTGCATCGGATTGTCAGAAATCTTACGCGGATTTAAAGCGTATGGAGATTGAGTTTGCGGTTGGAGATCTCACGTTCCTTAAGGTATCGCCTTGGAAGAAGGTGATGAGGTTCGGACGTAAGGGGAAGCTTAGTCCGAGGTTTATTGGACCTTATGAGGTTGTGGAGCGAGTTGGTCCTGTGGCTTATCGGTTGAGGTTGCCTCCTGAGTTGGGAAGATCCATGATGTGTTTCATGTTTCTATGTTGCGGAGGTATATATCAGATCCATCGCATGTGATGCTAGTTGAGGAGATTGAGTTGAATCTGGATTTATCCAATGATGAGGAACCAGTGGGAATCCTGGATTCAAGTAGCAAAGTCCTTCATGATAATATGGTTGAACTTGTGAAGGTGTTGTGGCGACACGGAGGAGTTGAGGAGGCCACGTGGGAAAGTAAGGCGGACATGTTGAAGCACTTTCCGCATTTTTTCCCTTCAGGTAAAATTTCTAGGACGAAATTTCCTAAGTGGGGAGAGTTGTAACGCCCCGGTTTTGGGCCTAGGTATTTTGTGTGTCAGGTTAGGCTAGTGGAACTAGTAATCGCTGGTTCGAATCATTAAAGGTGGTTCAGGGAAATCAAGGTTCGGGATGTGATAAAAATATGATAAAAATTACTAAAATCCTCTAAAAATATATTTAAGAGGTTGGTGTAATCAATTTTGCAAAACAAGTTTTGGGAATTATACATTTTGGGTCGTGACCAAAATGTAAAGTTTTAAAACTGTGGAAAAAGAGTGTTTTTCAAAAAGAGTCATAATCATAGAATCTTTAGGGAGCTAATTGGCAATTAAGCCTTTTTCTCTAGTTTGGCATGTGTTTTAAATGATTTATTAAATATTAAAATGGATTTTATTGGTTTAATTAAATTGGTAGTTATTTTGGTAAAGAGATTTTGACGATAATTTTCATTCTCTCTTTTTCACTTCAGCCAAACACTCTCCATTTTCTCTCATTTTCTAGATTTCATTCACTCTCATTTCTTTCTTGATTTCCAACTTCTCCTTTGTGATTTCTCTCAATTTTCTTCAAGATTCTTGAAAGCTAAACTTGCCAAAGTAGAAGAGAAGCAAGGATTGGAGGTAAATTTCGTGCTAACCCTCTAATCAAGGTTTTTAATGAAATTCTAAAGATATTTGACTCTTTCTCTATGTTTTTGATTGAGGTTTTATTATAGTTTTGATAAAATGATGAAATCTTGATAGAAAAGAGGATTTAATGTGATTTTCGGAGTTGTTTTGATTTGGTTTGTTTGAGATGGTTTCTAATTGAGTTATGAAAGGTTTATAATGTTGAAATGGAGTCTTAATCATATTAATCCCGAAATCCTTGAGATCGTTGGTTTTTAAAGTCTTTTTGTTGGGTTTTTGGGGTGTTATGCGAGATCTGAGTTGCTGGAGGTATATGGATGGTTTTACGTTGTTTTTGGTTGTTGATATATGCTTAAAATGTGTTGGATGTGTTGGTAGATGGCTGGGCTGAGTCTAAAGATCAATCAATTGAGATTTTGGTTGATTTGGTTAGGTATTTTGATGCTTTAGAGCAGGATAGCGAGTTTTTGGTAAAGTGCTAGTGTTTGGATGCATTATGATGCATTGAATCTCTGTTTTAATGTGTTGAAAATAGGAGATAGTGTTCTGAAATCGAACGAAGTGGTTTTAGAGGATTCGTGCGGTTGATTGTTGTATCGGCAAGTGTGGTTTCACAAGTCGGTGAGTGGAAATTGATTTTCTAGTATGGAAACGTTTTAGAAAAGGCTTTGGGAACTTAGTAAGAGCTTAAAATGCTTTACTAAGTTCGGAAGTAAGTAACGTGAATTTCTCTCCCGAATTGTGGTAGTATGAGCCTTTGGTTGCACTTATATTTACTTGCGTTTACCTGCTGTTTTAAAGCATGTTTTGAGAATATAAAATTTGGTTAATGATGCCTTGTGGTTTAAGGATGCACTACCTAAATCGGTAACGAAGGTGCGTAGTTTTGAAGCATGGTTTAATGCTTGAGTTGTGGCTTATTATGAATGCTTTGGAAAAATAGTGAGGTCTGCTTGAGTTGTGGCTATAGGATTGAGTACACTATAAACAAGTCACCTTGGATGTTGAGGGGTTGTGATTGTACCGAAAACTCCATCCAAGTACCCTAACGATTGAGGAATGTTAAGGTTGCAACGGTTGAGGGTAGCTCCCGGGTGCAAACCTTGTATGTGTACCGTCTCTCGTTAGTGGGTTATACATCTACCGATGAGTGGTGTCGTGGGGTTGTAATTGTACCGAATACTCCACCAAAGGTGTGACAACGGTGGAGGGTTGGTCCTGTGTGTGAGCCTTGAGATGTCGGTATAGTGTATGAAGGGTTTGGGACAACCCTTGGTAATTCGTGCATCTGATATGCTTTTTGAGATATGATAATGTAGCTAATCATTTGAAAGCCAATATAATGGATTGATATGTTATGGAAATGTTGATGACACATAATTTGGAAAAAGCACGTTTTACCTTAAGCTTTGCATATTGGTGAATATGCATGAAAGACTTGATTTTGTCTATTAATGGTTTAATTGTTGTGAAATAATTGATACTTGTTGCATGATGTTTACATGCTGATTTTAATGATGAAGTGCATGTATTTTTCAAAGAGGGCATGATGGTTTTCAAAAGAGATAAAATGATTTTGTTGTATTGATGGTGTTTTTGCTTTTGAGCATTCCTCACTAAGCTTGTATGTGTATGTTATCTTTTGACAATCAATGGAGACAATTAGAGGTTTGGAGGCAGCAACTTCAAGGGATTTCCAAGTGACTTCACTGAAAGTATGTTTTGGTTTTGAACTAGTGTAATAAAGGCAATGGGGGTGTCCAATGCTATGAATGTTGGTTGTTTTGGTATTTTCAGTTTTGGTGCATGTTTGGTAGGTGTATTTGGGTATGTAAATGGCCTTTAAGTGTTGGTCATTGCTTGGATTCATATTTGACCTTCTGGTGCTTGTTTTTCCTAAGAATCATGCCTTTAGATATCATTGATGTTGACAGTGATGCTTTGATGATGCCATTGCCATGAATTTATGATTGTAGAGGTGCATTTGAGTTGCAAGCATGATTATGTATATGCTGGATTAGTTTCAGATGATTACACTCGAGTTAAACAAGCAAAATTAAACATTGCATGCCCAGGTGTTTCGAAACACCCATGCTTGTTTCGAAACAGGTGTTCGAAAATACCTTGGGGTATTGAAACGGAGAGGTGCATATCGGTACATTTTAAAACTGTGAACCCTTGTTCTGAAACGGGTTGAGGGTCGTTTCGGTACGAGCCCACGTTTCGTAACTGGTGCTCCTGTTTCGATACACTCGTTCCGATACAGGGCTTGTTGTTCTGAAACGGCTTGCAGTTATGACAGTTTTTGGAATCTTTTGAAGTTATGTTTCTTTGCGTTTTGGTCCCTGTCTGTCTTGTATGCAATTGAATGAGTTATAATTGTTAATTTGAGCTGAGTTTCGATATAGATGCATGCAATGAACTTAATTAAAGGTTGGTAAACCAAATTCGGTAAAATACCCTTGCAATGTGATAAGTTTGCATTATGGTCCTTAAAACCGAAATTAGCAATAATTGATGAATGCTCACGTTGTCTTTTAGTATGCTGCTTGTTGAATACATAGGAATGTAACTTGCATCTAGATAAGATAAAAGGGAAAAAATTAGGGTTGTTTATTGAGGTAAACCTTCCCGGTTTACTTCAATATTCCTCGCTTGTTCCATTCGGTTAGGTCTATCGGCAAGGTCGGGTCAAGGGGATAACATTGAGGTTGACTCGAGGTTCGTAAGATCTAGACTAGAGATCTGAGTTTGTTCGGGAGTGGTTCAAGGAAAACAAGGTTCGGGTTATGAGAAAACTATGAGAAAATGCTTAAAATCATTATTAATTATATAAATGATTTGGTAAAATCAATTTTAAGAAAAGGACTTTGGAAGTGGGACATTTTGAGTTAGTGACCAAAACACAATTTTTACAAAGTTGTTTTAATGACTGTTTTGTAAAGGGGCTAAAACTTTCAATCTCTAATGAGCCATTTGACCTATTTGTTTTTATATGATTTTTCTCTCAATTAGGATCATTTTAAAGGGTTTCAATTAATGATTAAAAGGATTTAATGAAGGTAGAGTTGGTGATTTCTTTAAAAATCATTTTACGTCATTTTCTCTCAAAGTTTTCCTTAGCCAAACACTCTCCATTTTCAAGAAACTTGAGGTAAAGCTCTTGATTCACTAAGATTTTGATTTCTAAAGGATTCTTTAATCTTGATTTATAAAACCTTATTGTTTTTCCTTTAATTTTTCAAGAAAAACACATCCAATTGAGAGATATTTCATCCATTAGAGGTAAGGTTCGTTCTTCTCTTATGATGATCAGTTCTTTACTGAAACTTCGAAGTTATCAATCCTTTACATATGTTTTCTAAGTTTTTTTGATGAGTTAATCATGGAAAATTTGTTAAATTGAGGATTTTTGGTTGCTATCTTATGATTTTCGTAATGCTACCGTTTTGATTAATTTGAGATTGGTTTTAATCATGATTTGGATATTAAATGATGTTGAAATAAAGATTTTATCATAATAATCCCGAAATGGATTGGATCTTTAGTTGTTAAATGGTTAGAATTGGGGTTTTGTGAAGATAATGTGGTTCTAGTATTGCTGGAGGTATACAGATGGAATTAGATTTTTTTTGGATGTTAATTGATGATTAAAATTGGATGGAAGTGTTAGGTTGTGGCTAGGTTGAGTTTGTAGAGTAATCGAAGATTGTTTTGGTTGTTTCATACAGTCGTTTTGGTGTTTTTGGGCAGAGCAGCGAGATATCTTTAATTGCTGGTTGTTTAGTGCATTGAGATGCATTAATCCTCTGTTCTTGTGTGTTATAAACAGGGAGAACATATCAGAAGAAATTGGTGAAGTTATCGGGAGCTCTGGAAGGTTGATTACGCTTCGGCAAAGCGAGTGTGGCGTTGTCGGTGAGTGGATTTGGTTTTAAAAGCCTTTCAAACACTTGAAAGCAAGGTTTGGGGTTTAGGTTGAGTTTGAAACATTAACCTAAATCCGGAAGTAAGTTTGAGATGTTTCGCTCTCATTTCTCGCTTTTTATCCCATTGGTTTTATGATCATGCTCATGTTTTGAAGATAGAATTACACCTACTACTTATACATGTTTTGAGAAATGATATGATGATTTTTACGATCCCATGCGATAGAATTGTTATTTCATTGAGATAGAACTATTTGAGAAAATGATATACATTGTATATGGTTTTGAAATGGGATGAGAATGGTTTGTAATGATGCATTGAAACACAATAGGTAATAATGTTTAAAATGAGTATATTGGCATGAGATGAGATTATTGTTACCAGATATAATTGGTCGACCAATAGGAAGAGAAGTGCATTATAATATACAAAATTTGTATGTGCTCTTTCGTTCTGGAAATGGGGGTAGTGCCATCCCGTTCCAAAGTGAGAGTGTGGTGATGAGAGATTCCACCACGGTAGGTCTTGATGAATCCATCTAGCTTTGTGGTGTTGAGAGATGCCTCCATGAGAGTCTGGTGATGTGAGATTCCACCGAGGTAGGACTTGACGATTTTGTCAAGCTATCTGTATATCTAAGTAATGTTGCTAAAATGCCAATAGAAGAGATTCACATGTATGTTGATTATAAATGATTTAAATGAAATGTGATTGCATATGAGGTCATGTTTTGAGATATACTTTATGAGATTTAAGCATGTAAGGCTTTGCCTTGAGACTTTGCATTTTGATGAATGTATGAGATAGATGGTACATGTGGTTTAAATGATGTGGTTTTGCTTTGAAAATGATTTCAAGCATGAGATAGAAAGAGCATGATGAGATAGAGATTTCTAAATGAGAAATGGTTTTAAAATGCATTGTTGTTGTTGGTATATTTTGAGCATCCCTCACTAAGCATTTTTGCTTACGCTCTCTTTTCCCAACATTGCAAAGAATTAGCATATTTGGGCAGCAAAGAGACAAGAAGGATTCTAAGGAGTGGGATTAAGCTCAAGTATGGTTTTACATTTTCTTATTAGTTATAATAGTTGGCAATGAGAGGATGCCTTTATGTTTTGGGAGATGTGTTTTGAAACTCCCTATTTTGTGGCAAGTTTCGTATGCCCTTAATGACTTGTAAATGGCCTTTACTTGTTGGTTTATGCCTTGGTTTGACTTTTGACTCTTGAGTGGCTATTTTTCATAGGCTACATGCCTATAGATTCTTTTGATGCATATGGACATGTTATGACGTTGTTTCTGTCATGCATGATTGTGGTTTGATGTTTTAAATACGTTGTATGCATGCTGGAAACATGTTGGAATGGTTTTGTATGGATTAAAGTGTGAATAACCAGATAAAAGTGTTTGATATGTGTGAGATGCATGATTGTGATTGATTTAATGATGAGTGTTATGCGCGGCGAGTAATTATGCCATGTTTTGATCATTGTTTGATCTGTGTGAGGTGCACGATGTTTGGTAACATGAATTGTGATTTTTATGGGATGTTGAGGGAGAGATTAAGGGTACCCATTGCCATATTATTACTAATGTAAAGAGAATTTTGGTTTTGAAAAGAAAAACTTGAGCTCCTTGGATTCTTGCTTTGGCTAGCCCGATTGTATTTTGTTGTTGCATTATTTTAGCCCTATTGTTTTGATAATGGGACCGAGACAAGAGCCTAGAGCCAATGTGCATAATGTGGTTGAGTACGAGATTAATGAGAATGTTAATAACTTACCGCCTCCTCCTTCTCCTGGTGGTGATGGAGCTAGAGCACGAGCTAATGTTGGAAGTGTTGGACCTCAGGCAGCACAAGGGCAAGCTGCTGCTGATATGACATTGTTGATTCATGTTATAGTTGGGGCTTTTCATGCAACGATAGCGGGTATGCATGTGGCCGCACCTCAGCCTGGTGTTAATACTGGTTTACCTTGGGAGCGTTTCCGCTGTTTGAGAGAACCCGAAGGATTCTTGGTCAGATGAGTTGCAATGATGTGCAAAAGTTAGGATGTGTCGTCTCTTTGCTTCATAGAGATGCTTATATATGGTGGATGACCATCACTGTGGGTATGGAACCTGTCGATGTTCCTTTGGGGTTCTTTGGAAATGCTTTCAAGAGAAAGTATATGGATGTTCGCTATCTTGATGAAACTAAGCGAGAGTTTATGTCTTTGGTGCAAGGGCACATGACTGTTTCCGAGAATGAGGTTCAGTTTGCTCGGTTGAGCCAATACGCTCTTGAACTGGTTCCCGATAAACAAAAAAGATGTAACTGTTTTCACTATGGGATGGTGAAGGATGTCAAAACATACATGTTGGCTTCGGACTACACCGATTTTGATGTCTTAGACACTCGAGCTAAAAACATCGAGCAAAATTTGGGTTTGACTGCTCGTTTGGGTGGTTCTAGTTCTAGAAAGAGGTCTATTGAGTTTGATGGTGGTAAGGATCGTTACAAGAAGCATAAGGATCAGAGGTATCAATCGGATCCTAGGCTTGGTGGTGATGGTAACGCTGGTCGTATTCATCAAGGCCATAATGCTTTTGTTCGTACTCCAAAATGTAACCGGTGCGATAGGAGGTACACGAGAGAGTGTTGGGGTAATTTAGGTATGTGTTGGAATTGTGGATAATGAGGACATATGAAGCGTGATTGTCCACAACCGGTTAGAGATAGACAAGCTCCGGTGCGAGCTGTTGAGCCATAGAGAAGTCGTGGGCACGGTCGTGGTAACTTTCAACGTAGAGATGATGGGCAGAGGAATGTTGCTCATGTTGTTGCTGTTCAGCCTGAGGGAAGTAGACATGCTAGGGTGTATGCACATCGAAAGGGAAAGAATGACACGGATGTGATCACAGGTACCTTTACTTTGCAATCCTTGTCATTACTTTCTTTGATTGATTCTAGTTCTACTCATTCATACATTTTGCGTGAGCATGCACAAGTGCTTGGGTTGCCTGTTAAGTTGTTAGATGTTGGTGTGCATGTAACCAGTTCTTTTGGTGAAACGATTATTACAAGGAAGTTTTATAGGAGGTGTCCTTTGTCTATTCAAGGTCATGTGTTTGAGGTGGATCTTATGGAGTTTCATTTCTATGGTTTCGATGTAATTCTTGCTTTGGATTAGTTAACTAATCATAGGGTTGTGGTTGATTTTTAGACCAAACGAGTTTTTGTTGAAACTAGCCGATGATTATGAGGTGGTAATCGTAGGTGAGAATGTGAGGTTGTTATCTAATGTGGGTTCGACTCTTGAAGCGATTCGGTTGATACGTTCAGGATGTGAATATTTCCTAGCTTATGTGATGAATCCAAGTACAAAGGAGGTGCGAGTACAGGATATACGTACAGTATGTGAGTTTCCGAGTGTATTTCCCAAAGAGTTGCCTGGTTTGCCACCGAACAGAGAGGTTGAGTTTGGCATTGAGTTGCATGAAAATAGGACTCCAGTGTCTATTGCTCCCTATCGAATGGCACCTAAGGAGTTGAAGGACTTGAAGACGAAACTTCGGGAGTTGCTTAATCGAGGTTTCATTAGGCCTAGTGTTTCACCTTGGGGTGCACCGATCTTGTTTGTGAAGAAGAAAGATGGCATGATGTGCATGTGTATAGATTATCGCCAGTTGAATAAGTTGACAATCAAGAACAAGTATCCTTTCCAAGGATTGACGATCTTTTTGATCAGTTTTGAGGTGCTTTGGTGTTTTCTAAGATTGATCTGAGATCCAGATATTACCAATTGAAGGTAAAAGATGAAGATGTGCCTAATACTGCTTTTCGTACAAGGTACGAGCATTATGAGTTTTTGGTGATGTCTTTTGGTTTGACTAATGCCCTGATGCATTCATGGATATGATGAATCACATGTTCTATGAGTTTTTGGATAGGTTTTTGGTTGTGTTTATCAATGATATTCTTGTGTACTCTCGTACCAAGGAAAATAAGCTCTATGCCAAGTTGAGCAAGTGTGAGTTTTGGCTTAAGGAAGTTGTTTTCCTTGGTCATGCGGTGTTGGCCGAAGGGATTAGAGTTGATCCTCAAATGGTTGAAGGGGTGATGAATTGGAAGTCGCCTAAGTCGGTTCATGAGGTGCGTAGTTTCCTTGATTTAGCGGGATACTACCGTAGGTTTGTTGATGGTTTTTCAAGGATTGCTGCTCTTTTGACAAAGTTGTTACAAAAGGATGTTAAGCTTGAATGGACAGAGGTTAGGCACCAAGATTTTGAGAAGTTGAAGGAAGCGTTGACGCAAGCTCCTATCTTGATTCAACTTGAATCGGGTAAAGAGTTTGTGGTTATAGTGATGCATCCTATGTTGGTTTTGGATATGTGTTGATGCAATAAGGTAGGGTGGTAGCTTATTCTTCTCGACAATTGAAGGTGCACGAGCGTAAGTTGGCTGCAGTGGTGTTTGATTTGAAAATTTAGAGGCATTACCTTTATGGTGAAACGTGTACGGTATACACAGACCACAAAAAGTTTGAAGTACTTGATGTCACAAAAAGAGTTGAATCTTAGGCGACGAAGGTGGCTAGAGTTGCTTAAAGATTACGACTTGACGATTGAGTTCCATCCAGAGAAAGACTAATGTTGTAGTTGTTTCCTTGAATAGGAAGGTGGCTGTAGAGTTAAGGGTGATGTTTGCTCGGTTGAGTATATCGCGAGATGGTGGTTTAGTGGCTGAGTTATAAGTGAAACCCTCTTTGGTGGAGTTGATTAAGGAGAAGTTGTTGGATAATTCGTTTGTACCGCATGTTCAAGACATTACGGAAGGAAATCCAATGGACTTTTGTTTCAATGATGATGGTGTTTTGTGTTTTAAAAGTCAAATAGTTGTAACGAAGGATGTTGAGTTGAGGCGCACTATCATGACGGAGGCTCATAGCAGTCCTTTTGCTATGCATCCTGGTAGTATAAAGATGTATCGTCAGTTGAAGGATGATTACTATTGGGTTAGCTTGGAGAAGGACGTGGATGATTCTGTTAGTAAGTGTATGGTTTGTCAATGTGTTAAAGTAGAGCATCGATTTCCTTCTGAATTGCTGCAACCTTTGAAGATTTCATAATGGAAATGGGAGAGAATCACCATGGATTTCGTGACGGGTTTGCCTTTGACACTGTTGTTGCGTGTAAAATAGTCTATCGCAATTGGGTGCAAGTATACACGTCGCAAGTAATAAAGTGATACTAAGTATCGGATATCGTCTCCATAGGGACTGAAAATACTTCTATCCTTAGATTTCTGCACAAGAAAAGAAATAAGTTTAATAAATTGTTTTGCGTAATCTTGAGAATGAACTAAAATAAAAGAGGAATTCAGTTTGATAAAATAGGCTAGTATTTGCTCAATAGTGCATGTACTTCACTATTCCAAGGCTTTCTGTTGCGGTTGTCGTCGAGCCTGTCGCGGCAGCACCTGTCGCGACAGAGGTCTGTTGTTGTCGCGGCAGCGATCAACAACTCTGTACTTCAAGTTCAGCAAGAATCCCTATTGTGACTCGTCATATCCCTAGGTCCAAGTTTTGTCGATGAACACGTCTTAGATGATACCTCCCAGCGTGAATCGAGGGGTGAACACTGATGTTTGTGAATTCTTTCTTAGTTGCTTAACCTTGTACCTATTCCTAGGCCAAGATGGCTTAACCATAAACTGGAAAACTCGTATTTACTCCTTTCGTATACTTAACTCTCCCAATATTAAGTAAAGGATAACCTCACAATGCTCTCCCGAAACTCTTATGAGATATTGAAACTAGAGTAAATAAACTTGAAGCTTTTATTGAATTGAACAGAAAAACCTAAAAAACAGTACAACCCTTACAACTATGTTACAAGATCAACCCTTTTCCCTAGGGGAAGTTTAGAACATGATGGAGAGAGAGAAACGACTAAGGTTTTGGGGGAAGACGGCTAGGAGCTAGATATCCTTTTCCTTGTTGAATTACAAGAATATATATAGGCATTGGTCTTGAGTTTTCTTAATGGCCAAGAATACAAGTTGGAATTAAAGTACAACTCTATTAAAGACTAAATCTCTTAGTAGATGTCTTTTAATTCGCCATATCTTCTTTCTTTGACTTTTTCCTCAAACTTAGGACCAAGCCTTCCTTGTGCTTCTGGGCTCCGACAGTTATGCAAGTGGTCCACGGAAATCGTGCTTTAAATGCTCTATCAGTCGAACTCCACTTTGCATTTTCCTTCACCATGGTCTTCACTGCCGTCTCTTCTATCACGACAGTTGTGACGATAACATTGTAAATGATAGTCTCCTTCACTCCTTTGCTCAAACTCTGCATCTAACTTCTGATCCTCTATTGCCTTGGATTGCTGCCACGGCAGGTACCTGCAAGAATAAACCAAAATCAGCAGCATCTGTGCAATATTATCCATTTGTGATGTTTATGTAAAATCTATCCTAAAATGCAACTAAACATGCTGGAGTGCTTCAATAATATGGGTAAATGAGGGTTAAAATATAGAACATTTATGCACTCAACACCCCCAAACTCAAGTTATTGCTTGTCCTCAAGCAAATGCAACCTAACTAAGAATGAAACTTTTTGGCTTAGCTTAACTCAATGAACAACTATTACCTACCGTACCTTTACTATCAAGAGTAGTACCTTTTCGGGTGTTTATGGACTTATCCAGAGCAATGCTATAATTCTCGTGCAAGTGTGTGCAGGTTTTGTGAACATATATGTCCCTAGACTCTTTAGTAACTAGAACAGTTATGCTACTCACTTGAGTTTTATTTCAAACTAATATTTTTAATTAGAGGCAATTCTGAGGCTCATTTAGTTTTTTCTAACTTAGACCGAGTTTTTTTCTTATTTATACTAGAGCCAGTTTTGGGCACCTCTAGCTATCTACCTAGAGCCGGTGTTAGGCACCTATAGGGGCAACTGAGTCTAAGTTTTTTTTTCTTCTTTTTTTTCTAACTCAAGTGGTTAAGCTTCCTATTCTAAGTTTACTAATAGTAGTCTAGACATCATATAAGTTAAAAAGGTGTTCTTTAAAGTTCAGAACTATAGTAAGGCTCTAAATAATTCCTAATACCCTAAAGATACTATCACGACAAAGATTGTCGTTGTAGGTAAGTGCAGTTCAAAGACTTAAGCCATTTTTTAACACAAAAATTAACTCAAATTGAGACACAAATTAAAATAAGTTTATTGATTAAAGGAGGACTGCCTACCCCCAAACTCGAGGGTTGCATTGTCCTCAATGCAAGACACAAACACAAAATGAAAACATCACAAATATCAAATAAAAACAAAGACGACAAAAGAGTAAAAGAACTTAAGTTGAAGAGTTGTCGTCGCCGCTGCTTTCGATGCGGAGCTACCTGTGGGAAATTACTTTGGTGACAGAGGTTGGCTTTGGAGTTGGAGATGGTGAAGCTACCTTCTTCTTGGCCTCTCGAGGTGGCTGGACTCTAGTAGGTGAGATTTTTGGGGCCTTGTCCAGGACCTCGAGTTTAATATCACTGCTGCTATTGCTGCTACTGCCGTCTGCTCTGTCTCGGCAGGGTCTCTCAACGTCAATGTCAAGCTTTTTCTTCTTCATTTGAGGGAAATCCTTCGCTATCTCCCAAATGACAGAGGGTTCAGAGTCAGAGTTATCCTGCCAGACTGAGGAGGAGGAGAAACCTTCGAAATATTTGGGATCTAATTCGGGCAGTGGTTCCTTTCGTTTGGTTCTTTGAGGGGTGGCAGCTCGTCTGTCGCCGTCTCCGGCCGTGGCAGAGGGTGAAGTAGAGGTAGCTGTCGGTGTGGGCATCTTAGGGCTGGCAGCAGGTGTAGGGGTTGCAAGAAGAGTTTCTGGAAAAGAGGGAAACTGCACATTTGGATTATTTACATCAACTTTTATAAAGTTTACCGTGGCAGTGGTGAAGTCCCTCATGTACTCCATGAATCCCAGCTGTCGTGCCTCCATCTTCTTCAGCATTTGAACTATCTGGTTGGAGGAGGTGGCTTTTGGTTGTGCAGGTTCTATCGGCTCGGGCTCTGCCGCGACAGGTTCTATGGAGTCTGGTTCTGTCGTCAGCTCTGTCGCAGCAGAGGAATCTACATAAGCCATTGGGGTGGCTACCTTCAATTCCATTAAGCTGTAGATGTTCTGTTGCGTCCACCCTTTGCCTTGGATCTTCACGTCTTCATCAATTTTGGGCACATTGTGGGCTCGGCAGAGGGATGTGATGAGGTAGGGGAAGAATAAGGGTCCCATTCCTCTTAGTGCACACTCATGGATTCCATTGAGGGTGTATTTACCTACGTTGATTCGACGCTCGTTAATGATGGAGTGTATGAGGGCAAGCCTCTGTCGGTCCACTATTGTATTGTGCGATGTCGGCATGAGACGCTTCTTTACAAAGTGGTTGCAGAGCTTTGCAGCAGGTGTGAGTTGGGTTCTTCGCACCGTCCATCTGTGTTTTGGATCATCGTTCCAGTTGGTGCCCTCTTTAGTCAGGTCTGTCATGATGCCGTCATAGTCTGTCGGCGACAGATTGCTGATAAACCTGCAGTGTGCATCCTCTTTTCTGCCCACATATATGCCATAGAATATATTGATGTAGGTTGGCTCGAGAGAGATTTCCATACCCCTAATTGTTACTGTCGTGGCATCCTTGGATGTGACAGCAGCATAAAACTCGCGTACTAGTGTAACGTTCATCTCCTCTGGTTGTGGTGCGAACATCTGCCACTTTAATGCCATGATCCGTTTGGATATGAACCCTTTGAGCCCTAAATCTCATGTTTTCTTCGTGTAGGTGAAGCCTCTCCCCCCCCCCCCCACATCTCCCGTTTTTGTAAAGAATCATATTACCTCTTCCCTAAATTTGCTTAGGCAAACCTTTTGTGGATTCTACTGTGGCTGGGAGTAGAGATTGCCGCGGCAGATGAGGAGGTAGCACTTTTACTGGTCGATCTTGTTGTCATTGTAAGGAACTGTAGAAATGAAAGAAAATAATTGAAAAGCTAAAATGCTTGGAAATAAAGTAGAGAGAAGAGAGTGAGGTAAAGAATGAAATGGAGTTGGTGGTTTATATAGAACGGGGATTTGCCCGTTGAAGTCGTAACGGGTGGCGTGTAAAACGGAGCCAGCTGTCAAGTGGTTACCTGACGCGTCTGTTACATGTTTCCGTGTGTGTCGCGACAACGTGGTGACATGCTATTTTTGTGCGTCTACTACGACAGCTGGTGATTGACTGTCACGACAGCCTTGTTACTATTGGGCTTCTTGGTCTGTTGTGAATGTGGTGGGCTGGTTCACTCTTTCTCCTTACTATTCTTCCATTATTTACTTGAAAACTAAAATTAATACAATATTAAATTCTTATTTCCTAAAACAATAAAAATATAAGTAAATAAACTAGAATAAAATAAAATTACCTTGAGGGGCATCTCCTAAAGTAACTACTTCTTGCTGTTTTGGGGCTTTAGTCCCATGATAGTGTTTTAGTCTTTGTCCATTGACTTTGAATTGGTGAACGTCCTTAATTGATCTGATTGTGATGGCACCATGAGGAAAAACCTGGACTACTTGGAAGGGTCCAGACCACCTAGACTTAAGCTTTCTCGGGAAAAGCTTCAACCTAGAGTTGAACAACAACACCTTATGCCCTGAAGTGAACCGTCGTGGCAGTAGTTTTCTATCGTGCCACTTCTTTGTTTTGTCTTTATAAATTATGTCGTTGTCGTAGGCCATGGCTCGAATTTCTTCAATTTCATTTAAGTCCGGTAGCCTTTTTTCCCTTGCATTGTCCCAATCCATGTTAACTGTCTTGATAGCCCAATATGCCTTATGTTCTATCTCGACAAGTAGGTGGCAGGTTTTCCGTAGATGAGGCGGTAGGGCGACATTCCCAATGGTGTCTTAAATGCCGTTCTGTAAGCCCATAATGCATCATTCCATAGACCAATCCTTTCCAGTTGGTTTAACCATTTTCTCAGGATTTTCTTCACTTCTCTGTTTGAGATTTCAGCCTGCCCATTGGTTTGAGGGTAATATGTTGTTGCGATCTTCTGCGTAACTCCATATTTCTTCTGAGCACTAGAAATTTCTCTATTGTCAAAGTGCCTACCCTCATCACTATTGATCGCGCTTGGGATGCCAAACCTTGTAAAGATATGTTTGTGGAGAAATCTTCGCACGGTCTTGGCATTATTCTTTTCCGTGGCAAAAGCCTCTACCCACTTGGACACATAGTCTACTGCCAATAGTATGTACAAATTCCCACAAGTGGTTGGGAATGGTCCCATGAAGTCGATTCCCCAAACATAAAAAATTTCGACTTCAAGAATGTTCTGCAGGGGAATCTCATACCTTCTAGAGATGTTTCCAGTTCTTTGGCATTTTTCACAATGCTTTTAAAAGGCTTGTGCATCCTTGAACAGTGTAGGCCAAAAGAAACCAGACTACATAACTTTGGCAGCAATTTTGTTTCCTCCAAAGTGTCCCCCATAAGGAGCAGCATGGCAGTGGTGGAGCACTTCTTCCTGTTCTTCCTCTGGTATGCATCTTCTGATGATCTGATCTGTATAGTGCTTAAATAGAAGAGGTTCGTCCCAATAATAATGATTTGCATCATTTTGGAACCTCTTCCTAGCTTGGTAATTAAGTTCAGGAGGTAATAAACCACTCCCAATGTAATTTACAATGTCAGCATACCAAGGGATTTCAGGAAGCTTACCTGCCGCCATGGTTGTTGCGGTAGTGCTAGTGGCAGTGAATAACTGTTCGTATGGGAAGGTCTCTTGTATGTTGATCTTGTCTTTGGTTTGGTCCTTTCTCATCTGCAGTCTTGACAAGTAATTTGCTACTTGGTTTTCTGTTCCCTTCTTGTCCTTGATGTCTATATCGAATTCTTGCAATAGCATAATCCAACGTATCAACCGTGGTTTTGCATCCTTCTTGGTGAACAGATATTTCAGTGCTGAATTATCTGTATGGACCACCATTTTTGTTCCAAGTATGTATGGTCGGAACTTGTCAAAAGTGAACACCACCGCTAGAACCTCCTTCTCTATTCGGATGTAGTTTATTTGGGCATCATTTAAGGTTTTGCTGGCATAATATATAACGTGGAAGAGTTTATCCTTCCGCTGCTGTAGTGCTGCCCCGACAACATAGTCACTGGCGTCACACATGATCTCGAATGGTAAATTTCAGTCCCGTTGCTACACTATTGGGGCTGTTACCAGCTTCTCCTTCATTGTCCTAAATGCTTCAGTACATTCAGTATTGAAATCAAAGGCCATATTCTGTTCCAACAGAAGACACATGGGTTTAGTGATTTTAGAAAAAATTGCAATGAATCTACGATAAAACCCTACGTGTCCTATGAAACTTCTAATGCCCTTGATTGTTGTGGGTGGCAGCAATTTTTCAATAACTTCTATTTTTGCTCTGTCCACTTCTATGCCACGGCAGGAGACCTTGTGTCCCAGCACTATGCCCTCATCCACCATAAAGTGCCATTTCTCCCAGTTTAATACAAGGTTGTCTTCCTCACATCTTTCAAGCACCTTCTTCAAATTGCCTAGACAATCGTTGAAACTGTCTCTAAAGACGGAAAAGTCATCCATGAAGATCTCCAGGAAATCTTCCAACATATTTGAGAATACTGCCATCATACACCGCAGGAAAGTCGATGGTGCATTGCATAGTCCAAATGGCATTCTTCGAAAGGCGTATGTTCTGTATGGGCATGTGAAGGTTGTTTTCTCTTGATCATCTGGTGCAATTGCAATTTGATTGTAACCTAAGTAACCATCAAGGAAACAATAGTTAGGCTTTCCCGCTAATCTATCTAACATTTGATCAATAAAAGGTAAGGGGAAATGGTCCTCCTGGGTAGCTTTATTAAGCTTCCGGTAGTCCATACAAACCCTCAAACCGGTCACAGTCCTGGTTGGGATTAGCTCGTTATCCTTATTGGTCACCACCGTTATACCTCCTTTCTTAGGTACACATAACACTGGGCTCACCCACTTGCTATCCGAGATGGCATAGATAATTCCTGTATCAAGCCACTTGATGAACTCTTTTCATACCACCTCTCACATAGCTTCGTTTAGTCTTCTTGAGCATCAATTGTCGGCTTATGGTCATCCTGCAAGAGGATTTTGTGCATACAAATTGTCAGACAGATGCCTTGGTTGTCGGCAGTGGTCCATCCAATCGCCTTCTTATGCTATTGTAGCATCCTGATCAGTTGTTGTTCTTGTTCCTGCATCAACTTAGAAGAGATGATTATGGGCAATGTTTCATTCAGACCAAGAAAATCATATTTAAGTTGCCCTGGCAGAGGTTTAAGATCAAAGATAGGTGGCTAGTCAATGGAAGGCTTTTGAATCACATGTTCATTCGAGGTATAGTTCAAAGGGTCAAAGAACTTACCTGAACGCGTGCTTATCCAATTTACCTCCTCAGGACCTTTAGTATCATATGTGACATTGTCTGAGGAGTCACTATAGTCGACGCTGTCGTGGCATATTCTAGGTGACTACGGTGTCAGTGACCCAATTGTCTGTCGTGACAGCTTGATCTGATGCAGGGTTGGTCTAAGATTACTTCTGATATTGCCTTACATTCTTCCTCTGCATCAGCTTGTTTAATGGCTTGGAGAACATTGAGCTTAATCTGCTCATCATTGACTCGCATAGTCAATTCTCCCTTCTCTACATTGATCATTGTTCTCCATGTGGCTAGGAAGGGTGGCCCTAGGATGATCGATGCGCTGTCATCTGCTTCACAGGCTAAAACAAGAAAGTCGGCAAGGAATATAAACTTATCCACTCTTACCAAAATATCTTCAATCTTTCCTTCCGGTTGTACGTAAGAGCGGTCTGCCAGTTGAAGCATGGCTGTTGTGGGTCTTGCTTGTCCAATACCTAGCTTCTGAAATACATATTTGGGCATTATATTAATACTAGCACCAAGATCACAAAGTGCCTTACCCACAAACTTATCACCAATTATGCATGGTATTATGAAACTCTCGGGATCCTTCTTCTTTGGGGGTAGACGCTTATGTAGGATTGCCATGCATCCGTCTGTTATCATTATAGTTTCAAACTCCCCAAGTCTGGATCTCCTGGACATTGCATCTTTAAGGAACATTGCATAATTGGGCATCTGCTTAATGGTTTCCAACAGCGGAATGTTAATGTGTACTTGCTTAAAAACATCCTAGATTTTCTTAAGCTGGTACTCTTGTTTCAGTTTCATCTGTATAGTCCTCTATTTCTTCTCCTGTCGTGGTAGGGTGGTGACAGTAGGCTGTTTTACTTCTGCCGGGGCAGTGTTCTCGGCAGGTGTCTGTAGGGTCGATTCCTTACCAGATGTTTCTTTAACTATCAGCCCTTGTAGTTGTTTCCCACTTCTCGTTGTAATTGCTTTGCACTGCTCATGTGTGTGTTTTCTAGTGACATTAGTATCACTAGGGAATCCTTCATTCTGCCTTGGGTTGATGAACTGTGAAACCTAACCCATATGTGTCTCTAGGGATTTTAAGGTAGCATCATGGTTTGTCATTCTCATCTCTGTCTTATCCATGAAAGATTCAGTTTTCTTGAAAAGTTATCCATGTTTGCCATATATGGTCCTGTCTGAGACATGAAGGTTGCTAGGGTCTATTCCAGTATACTTGTTGTGGTTGTCGGTTGTTGTTGTGGCTGCTGTTGTGGTTGCTGTCGTGACAGGATTCTGGGACCTCCTTGGTTCTGGTTATTCTAGACTGGAGGATTCAATGCATTGTTTGGGTTACTCCAGGAAAATTTGGGGTCCTTTCTCCAATTTGGGTTGTAGTTGTTGGAATTATAAGTTCTGTTCTTGTTATAATTTCCAACATACATTCCCTCTTCCAGCTGTAAGGGACACTCATATGTACTATGGTTTCCCCTGAAAGTTTCACACACCTCTTTGGCAGAAAATACAACCTTAGATTCCTTCTGCTGTAGGTTTTCAACTACCTTGGTGAGGTATGCAATTTGAGTTTTTACCGAGTTGTCAGATTCATATTCCTTAACAGATACTCCTCGTCTCCCTCCTCTTCGAGCTGTGGTGAACTGTTCATCGTTCTTTGCTAACTTTTTCAACACCAGCATTGCATCCTCTGGTTCCTTGTCTAGTAACAAGTCGTTCACTGCTGAGTCTATCCTCATCCGAGTGTGTGCATTGGCAGCATTATAGAATTTGACAACCTGATTCCATTCGGGGAATCCAGGCATTGGGCGGTTTCGCAAGAGAGTTGTAAATCGGTCCCACCCCTCATGCATTGGTTCGTCATCTTCCTATTGAAAAGTAGCAATCTAGTTATGCAATCATTCAGATAAGAGAGAAGGATTAAAATGAGAGAGAAATTCATGACAGAGATCCGCCCAAGTTCTTATTGAACTCGGCGTTAACTTGTTCCACCAGGTTTTCGCTCTATCCCTCAATGAATGAGGAAATAACCGGAGTCTCAGTACTTCCGGGCTTATTCCTAGTTGTCTGAATGATCCATAGATCTCCTGGAAGGTTTTTAGATGTTCACGCGCATCCTCTGTTGCAGAGCCACCAAATTGTCTGGCAGAGTTTATCATGCTAAACATCACATGTTGTAATTTAAAGTGTTCAGCTTCCACATCTGGCAGCGTAGTTTGCACCTCAACGTGATCATTGTCCATATACTCTCGGCATGTATGCCGTGCAGCTAGGGCAGCAGGCGGTTACCGATTGTTTTGGGCATCAATAGGAGGATCTTCATCAACCCTGGAATTGTTGTTGTTGTTGATGTTATCCACCCCATTGTGTTGTCTTTCGTTGACCATTGCTTCGAGTCTTTCCTCAAGATAGTTGTTTCTTTCTATCAAGATTAGGGCTTGGTTCCTGAGATGATACGTTCGATCGATTTCTGGGTCCAATTCGTACTCAGGTTCTTTACCACGTCTCGATCTGCGCATAAGCAATAGAAGAACATTGTGAAACGCACGAGGAAAATGAAACAACTTAAAACAGAAAAGAAATAAAAACTACAGTAATTAAAGGTAAAGGTATGTTGCCAGTCCCCGACAACGGCGCCAAAAACTTGTTGCGTATAAAATAGTCTATCGCAATTGGGTGCAAGTATACGCGTCGCAAGTAATAAAGTGATACTAAGTATTGGATATCCTCTCCACAGGGACTGGAAATACTTCTATCCTTATATTTTTGCACAAGAAAAGAAATAAGTTTAATCAATTGTTTTGATTAATCTTGAGAATGAACTAAAATAAAAGACGAATTCAGTTTGATAAAATAGGCTGGTATTGATTTGCTCAGTAGTGCAGGTATTGCACTATTTAAAGTCTATCTGTTGCGGCTGTCGTCAAGCCTGTCGCAGCAGCACTTGTCGCGATAGAGGTATGTTTTTGTCGTGGCAGCAATCAACAACTCTGTACTTCAAGTTCAGCAAGAATCCCTGTTGTGACTCATCCTATACCTAGGTCCAAGTTCTTTTGATGAACACGTCTTAGATGATACCTCCCGGTGTGAATCGAGGGATGAACACCGATGTTTGTGAATTCTTCCTTAGATGCTTAACCTTGTACCTATCCCTAGGCCAAGATGGTTTAACCATAAACTGAAAAACTCGTATTTACTCCTTTCGTATACTTAACTCTCCCGTTATTAAGTAAATGGATAACCTCACAATGCTCTCTTGAAATTCTTATGAGATATTGAAACCAGAGTAAATAAACTTGAAGCTTTTATTGAATTGAAGAGAAAACCCTAAAAAATAGTACAGCCCTTACAACTATGTTACAAGATCAACCCTATTCCCTAGGGGAAGTTTAGAACATGATGGAGAGAGAGAAACGATTAGGGTATTGGGGGAAGACGGCTAGGAGCTAGATATCCTTTGCCTTGTCGAATTACAAGCATATATATAGGCCTTGGTCTTGAGTTTTCTTAATGGCCAAGAATACAAGTTTGAATTAAAGTACAACTTTATTAAAGACTAAATCTCTTAGTAGATGTCTTTTAATTCGCACTATCTTCTTACTTTGACTTTTTCCTCAAACTTAGGATCAGGCCTTCCTTGTGCTTCTGGGCTCCGAATGTATCCCCCTTAACCCGGCTCAGACGGTTGACCCGAATTAAGAAAGTCAAACGGGGAAAACCAAAGTCAACCCGAAAGTCAACCTTGATTAACGACCCTTTTTTTCTTTTTAATCTTGTCTAGATGCACATTAACCCTTATTGTGATCACTCAAACATCATACTCAAAGATCACAAACATCAGAGATCAAACAGGGACCCAATTGAAAAAATTACAACTTTAGGGACCAAATTGTAAATTCTGAAAACTTTAAGGACTTAACCAGATTTTAAGTTACCAACTTAAAATTAATCATGTTTCATGCTTCTCTGCCAGATTTCAGCTTAAACGGACATCCCAAACTCATACAATTGCACAAACAAGATTCAGGACCAAAACGCAAACAATTCAAAACATTTAACCGCCAATGTCAGCCCCCAACGGTCACCCGTTCCGAAACAGGCAGAGCCCGTTTTGAAACACGGGGCCGTTCCGCAACGCGTACCGCAACGGGGGTCTGGCAGTAGCCATTCCGTTTCGGAACGGTGTCACCCGTTTCGGACGCCTGGGTTGGTTCAGGGCACCCGTTTCGAAACGGTGTCAACTGTTCCGAAACACCCTGCACAGAATGCATCACAAAGCATACTTAAACATGCAATTGATCAACTAAACATGCTCCAAAAGCCACCAAACTTTACCAACATGCAATTCAACATATATGAGACATTCTTGCATCAGCAATTCATCAGAATATCAACAAATACGAAAAGCCCCAAATCTATAGGCATGCTTCCTACACAAGCAACCATTCAAGCATAAACTTCCAAATCAATCTCATAAAAGCCCAATACATGTTCCAACAACATCAACAACATAAAACCATACTTGTCCGAACATAAACGAATACATAAACATCAACCCAAGAGGTTCTACCCCCATTGCCTTTATTAACTATAGCTATTCACCGAGACATACATCTCAAATGGAGTCCTCCTTGAATCCCTTGCTTCTCGCTGTCCAAACTTCAAGAATCTGCATTGATGGACACAAAAAGGAGCGTAAGCACATAATGCTTAGTGAGGAATGCTCAAAACCAAAACACCATCAATGCAGCGGGTCATAAGAACACATTTAAAACAAACCCGATTTGTTAACCAAGCAAAGCTTGAAAACCCTTTTTCAACATCATGCTTAAAACCATGCATTGCACATACATGAAAACCAACCCTTAGCTTAGCAAGCTAAGAAAACCTTTTCAAAGCACAACTTGCAAAGTCATCCATTTAACCATTCCATGCATAAACACCATATGCAAAGTTAAATTCAAAACCTTGGAAAACACTTCCATTTCACATCATACCTTTCATATACTTGAATATCATTTCAAGCAAGAAACCTTTTAAAACCATTTACTCAATCAATCCAACACATGCATTAAACAAAGGCAACTTATGAACCACAACATCATCATCACATGCCTTTTAAAACAAGTCTTAACAAGACTCCAATGCATTTAAGAGATTCCATGCACACATGCATCATTTACCAAATGATAATCAACACTTGTTCAACTTAACAAGTAAACATGCATTCACAAGCATTAGCCACATTTCATGCAACCATGCATCTTTTCAAGCATTAAACACTTTTCATGCAACCATGCATCTTTTCAAGCATCTCATGCTTCTTTATAATCAAGAACATTACATTGGCTTCCAAGTGATCATCCACATCCACTTTTCAACTCAACACCCGATCGGATATGCGGATCACAAGCGTTGTCCCCCACGCTTCATACACACTACCAATCCAAGGTCTCCAAATGGACTTTTAAACACCATTTGACCTCAACATCCTAAGGTTCCCATGTATGGACTTTTAAACACCATACAACCTTAGCTTTTCCCGAGGTTCCCATGTATGGACTTTTAAACACCATACAACCTCAACTTTTCCCGAGGTTCCCATGTATGGACTTTTAAACACCATACAACCTCAACTTTTAATCAATTTAGCATTCATTTAACATCAATTTGACACCTCAAAACACTGCCCAAACAGATCACACGAAAATTTCACCAAAATCACCAAATCTTGCATTTTAAGCTAAAATCAAGATTTCAATTGAAAAGCCTTTAACAAATCACAAATCAAGGATTGAGAACTTAGGAATTTCAGTAAAGAACTGATAGTTTAGAGGAGAAGGACGTTCTTACCTCCAAACTTGAATTTCTCCTTTTTAGAACCAAAAAGCTTGATGAAACAACTTGCAAATGGTGAGGTTTTGTTGTAGAGATGATTAGGAATCCAAAGAGAATTGAAAAGGAAGATTTGAGTGACAAAATCAGAGGAGAAAATCTGGAGAGATGTGTTTGGGTTGAGAGAAAATGAGAGAAAAGGAGAATTGGAAGAAAAATGGAAAGTTAGTTATAAAATAGTCAAAATGACTTTCCCTCCTCTTTCTTTATGTTTAAAATCAGAATAAAGCCTTAAAATATCTTAGAAAAATCTGGAGAAACTCTTTTTAGAATAATAGCTCCTTAAAGATTCAAAGTTTCAATCCTTTATAAAACAGTCACCAAACTTTCAAAAATTACATTTTGGTCACCAGCCAAAATGTCAACCTTCCGAACCTCATTTTCCAAAATTGATTTCACAGTTCACTTTTATATATTAAAAGATGATTTTAGAACATTTTTCCATATTTTTAATGCAACCCGAACTAGGCTTTCCTAAATTCACCTTTATATATTCGATCAGCACTTTGACCGAACCGGTTAACGCCCAAAACTTCTGAGCCCAAAACCGGGGCGTTACAACTCTCCCCCCCTTAGGAAATTTCGTCCTCGAAATTTCAACTGGCAAAAAGGGAACCACAACCTTCTCAAACCAACACACAAGGCAACACAACAGCCTCAACCATCACTGAACACATTCCACACAAAACTCCACCAAACTCAACACCACCACATACTGTTCACAAAATCTAGAACACACAAAGATAGCCACAACTTAACCTTTCACAAACCCGGACTGCACACAGCCCCAACATCAACCTGCAAAACTTCAACTTTTACAGCACACAACACTGCAACACACAACTCCCAAGACTCGTTTACACAGTGACACAAGCCAATCCAATTCAACCACTATGCAAACTTCTCTGCTTCTAAAACTCTTGCAAACTCCCAAACCTCTTCCAAGGATCTTCCCAACAAGCAAAAATTCTTACGCATCAACTGCTTACCCAAACTCCTCAACGAATGCTAACATTCCTTCACATCTGCCACTATTATAACCATAACAACTCACAAGGACTACTCACCCTGATTCCAAAATTTACATCACAACCCCAAAACAACTCCGCCAACCGTCCCACACACCACCAGCTGACTTCAAAAGAAGTTCACAGACTCACAACCAACCAACCACTTCTCACAAGAATCCCTTCAAACGACAATGGCCTTCGATCTTTCATTGCCTATCCACCACAAGCTTGACCACAACACTTGCCTTACTAGCACATCGCCCAACATGACTTACAGACCAACTCCTCAACTCCTCAAAGGTTGCTAAGAACCAACACTTACAAACACAACCTTTCCACAACAACTTAAATGCTAAGCTGCTTCAGCACTTGGAAACACAACCACTAAACTGCAACATCACTTAGCACCAAGGAACTACCCCTTCCACTTAGCTATTCAAACCACTTGACCGATTCTAACCTCAATCGGTACTCCTCACCACCAAACCACTAAACTCTTTAGGCAACAACACTATCCTTCTACCAACAGGCTATACCACTCTCACTATCTCCAATACTAGCTTAATATTCACCATTACTTCTAACTCTCACCCAGCACCAAAACAACCTCTAAAAACCCATCATCCAACCTAACCCAACCACCACACTAACAGATTCGATTAGTTATTAGCGAGTGTGAACATCGTATGCATGGTCACCAACATGCCCTACCAATGCCTGATGTACATGTATGCAAAACCTCTAATGTCATGCCACATGTATGCATGGACCAACACATATATAATATAGCATATAACAATGATTTTAACTGTGCATGAATGCCAGTTCACACCCTCCAATAACATCCTCAGAATTCGTCTAAAAACAACCTCCTAACTCACTTCTAACTTATCTAACTCCATCATTCCAACAACCATTAACCACAAGATACTCACTAAAACCTTCTTCACACCAAAGATGCTTCCAAACTACCACTATCACCCCAAACATACTAGCAACAAGACTAAACTTACCACGCAAGGAAAAACCAACAGAAACCAAACCAAGGTAACTAAAGCAAAAGACTACTTAACAAGGTTACCTGAAAACACAACACCACCCTGAAGCTTCATCAGACGAGCTCTCTTTCTCGCGAAACCATCATCCTCCTGCCGCACCACTGCAGCACCAGCTAACACACTGAGGTCATCACCAACCTCTTGCGGTAAGGAACCTTGGCTGTTCCGAGCCAACATCAAACAATCACGTCTCATATGTCCAGCAGACCCACATTTCCAGCAATTCTCATTTCTCACACTCTTCACAACCTTCTGCTCTTTCTGCCACCTCTGAACCTTGCCTTGGCCGTGCCCACGACCTTTCAGAGAACCTTTGGCTACCACTGAAGCTGACTTCACCCCAAGAGGACAATCACGCTTCACATGCACTTTAGAACCACAGTTCCAGCAAGCACCCGCGCCCCAACAACCTCCAACATGTTGCCTTTCACAACGATCACATACCGGTGGCTGAGCTTCCACTCCTCGCTCAAGCAACACTTGCTCCACAACAGAACTACCTTCACATTGCTTAACCCTTGGAAACTTCTCTCCAAGATACCTTTCATAAAAGGCGGATACAAAGAAATCCCAGTCAATATCATGGATATGTGACGCCACCGCCACAGATGTCCACCAGGCACATGCATCCTACAACATCAGAGAAACAACACTTCCCAGCTTACAGGCATAATCACAGCCTTCCTGATCCAGAATCAGAATCACATCGGCAAACCAGGCCTCAAACATCTCCGGTGAAGAACCATGATATTCCACAGCACACAGATCAAGCAAACGCTGCTTCGGCAAACCCACACATCCCACAGCCAGCACATCTACTGGCTTAACCTTTACCACAGCCTGAGATGTTCCCAACACCTCCTGATCAACAGGTGATGAACTCTTCATCACAGAGCCAGCTTCTTTCCCTTGCCTTACCACCTCAACCCCAGGCACAGAAGACTGAGACAAAACACCTCTACAAAAGGGTGAATTCCATGCCCTAACCACCTGCCCCAAGGCAGCAACCATCTCACCCAACTGCCATTCTATCATCGACTTTGCCATACTAGTAACAACAACAAACATTCACAACAAACAAACAAACCAGTTAGACCAGCTTTAAGCAAGGATTCAAACTCCAACTCCAAAATAACACAATAGCTATATTAATAAGGCAATGGGTATCCCGAATCCTCCCCTTTACATGACATAACAGTCATCACAAACATGAATATCACAACATCAAGCATATCAAACAACATACTTTGATCATGCTTACACCAAACAGCATCCACTTGCAACAGCATACTAGCAACATAACATACTCATTACATGCTTATCAAGCATATCACCAGCTCACAACATCAGCACAAATCCACACAAACTCAACCAAGATTCATAATCACAAAGCATGCTTGAAAACATCAGCAACTTGCTCAGAAACACGTGTTTCAACCAACTTTCAACCACACAACAAGGTAAACATCAAACACACATCACAACAACTTACCGTTTTCCCCAAGCATTCGCAACCTGGCTCTGATACCACCAAATGTAACCCCCTTAACCTGGCCCAGACGGTTGACCCAAATTAAGAAAGTCACACGGGGAAAACCAAAGTCAACCTGAAAGTCAACTTTGATTAACGACCCTTTTTTTTCTTTTTAATCTTGTCTAGATGCACATTAACCCTTATTGTGATCACTCAAACATCATACTCAAAGATCACAAACATCAGAGATCAAACAGGGACCCAATTGAACAAATTACAACTTTAGGGACCAAATTGTAAATTCTGAAAACTTTAAGGACTTAACCAGATTTTAAGTTACCAACTTAAAATTAATCATGTTTCATGCTTCTCTGCCAGATTTCAGCTTAAACGGACATCCCAAACTCATACAATTGCACAAACAAGATTCAGGACCAAAACGCAAACAATTCAAAACATTTAACCGCCAATGTCAGCCCCCAACGGTCACCCGTTCCGAAACAGGCAGAGCCCGTTTCGAAACACGGGGCCGTTCCGCAACGCGTGCCGCAACGGGGGTCTGGCAGTAGCCATTCCGTTTCGGAACGGTGTCACCCGTTTCGGACGCCTGGGTTGGTTCAGGGCACCCGTTCCGAAACGGTGTCAACTGTTCCGAAACACCCTGCACAGAATGCATCACAAAGCATACTTAAACATGCAATTGATCAACCAAACATGCTCCAAAAGCCACCAAACTTAACCAACATGCAATTCAACATATATGAGACATTCTTGCATCAGCAATTCATCAGAATATCAACAAATACGAAAAGCCCCAAATCTATAGGCATGCTTCCTACACAATCAACCATTCAAGCATAAACTTCCAAATCAATCTCATAAAAGCCCAATACATGTTCCAACAACATCAACAACATAAAACCATACTTGTCCGAACATAAACGAATACATAAACATCAACCCAAGAGGTTCTACCCTCATTGCCTTTATTAACTATAGCTATTCACTGAGACATACATCTCAAATGGAGTCCTCCTTGAATCCCTTGCTTCTCGCTGTCCAAACTTCAAGAATCTGCATTGATGGACACAAAAAGGAGCGTAAGCACATAATGCTTAGTGACGAATGCTCAAAACCAAAACACCATCAATGCAGCGGGTCATAAGAACACATTTAAAACAAACCCGATTTGTTAACCAAGCAAAGCTTGAAAACCCCTTTTCAACATCATGCTTAAAACCATGCATTGCACATACATGAAAACCAACCCTTAGCTTAGCAAGATAAGAAAACCTTTTCAAAGCACAACTTGCAAAGTCATCCATTTAACCATTCCATGCATAAACACCATATGCAAAGTTAAATTCAAAACCTTGGAAAACACTTCCATTTCACATCATACCTTTCATATACTTGAATATCATTTCAAGCAAGAAACCTTTTAAAACCATTTACTCAATCAATCCAACACATGCATTAAACAAAGGCAACTTATGAACCACAACATCATCATCACATGCCTTTTAAAACAAGTCTTAACAAGACTCCAATGCATTTAAGAGATTCCATGCACACTTGCATCATTTACCAAATGATAATCAACACTTGTTCAACTTAACAAGTAAACATGCATTCACAAGCATTAGCCACATTTCATGCAACCATGCATCTTTTCAAGCATTAAACACTTTTCATGCAACCATGCATCTTTTCAAGCATCTCATGCTTCTTTATAATCAAGAACATTACATTGGCTTCCAAGTGATCATCCACATCCACTTTTCAACTCAACACCCGATCGGATACGGGGATCACAAGCGTTGACCCCCACGCTTCATACACACTACCAATCCAAGGTCTCCAAATGGACTTTTAAACACCATTTGACCTCAACATCCTAAGGTTCCCATGTATGGACTTTTAAACACCATACAACCTTAGCTTTTCCCGAGGTTCCCATGTATGGACTTTTAAACACCATACAACCTCAACTTTTCCCGAGGTTCCCATGTATGGACTTTTAAACACCATACAACCTCAACTTTTAATCAATTTAGCATTCATTTAACATCAATTTGACACCTCAAAACACTGCCCAAACAGATCACACGAAAATTTCACCAAAATCACCAAATCTTGCATTTTAAGCTAAAATCAAGATTTCAATTGAAAAGCCTTTAACAAATCACAAATCAAGGATTGAGAACTTAGGAATTTCAGTAAAGAACTGATAGTTTAGAGGAGAAGGACGTTCTTACCTCCAAACTTGAATTTCTCCTTTTTAGAACCAAAAAGCTTGATGAAACAACTTGCAAATGGTGAGGTTTTGTTGTAGAGATGATTAGGAATCCAAAGAGAATTGAAAAGGAAGATTTGAGTGACAAAATCAGAGGAGAAAATCTGGAGAGATGTGTTTGGGTTGAGAGAAAATGAGAGAAAAGGAGAATTGGAAGAAAAATGGAAAGTTAGTTATAAAATAGTCAAAATGACTTTCCCTCCTCTTTCTTTATGTTTAAAATCAGAATAAAGCCTTAAAATATCTTAGAAAAATCTGGAGAAACTCTTTTTAGAATAATAGCTCCTTAAAGATTCAAAGTTTCAATCCTTTATAAAACAGTCACCAAACTTTCAAAAATTACATTTTGGTCACCAGCCAAAATGTCAACCTTCCGAACCTCATTTTCCAAAATTGATTTCACAGTTCACTTTTATATATTAAAAGATGATTTTAGAACATTTTTCCATATTTTTAATGCAACCCGAACTAGGCTTTCCTAAATTCACCTTTATATATTCGATCAGCACTTTGACCGAACCGGTTAACGCCCAAAACTTCTGAGCCCAAAACCGGGGCGTTACAACTCTCCCCCCCTTAGGAAATTTCGTCCTCGAAATTTCAACTGGCAAAAAGGGAACCACAACCTTCTCAAACCAACACACAAGGCAACACAACAGCCTCAACCATCACTGAACACATTCCACACAAAACTCCACCAAACTCAACACCACCACATACTGTTCACAAAATCTAGAACACACAAAGATAGCCACAACTTAACCTTTCACAAACCCGGACTGCACACAGCCCCAACATCAACCTGCAAAACTTCAACTTTTACAGCACACAACACTGCAACACACAACTCCCAAGACTCGTTTACACAGTGACACAAGCCAATCCAATTCAACCACTATGCAAACTTCTCTGCTTCTAAAACTCTTGCAAACTCCCAAACCTCTTCCAAGGATCTTCCCAACAAGCAAAAATTCTTACGCATCAACTGCTTACCCAAACTCCTCAACGAATGCTAACATTCCTTCACATCTGCCACTATTATAACCATAACAACTCACAAGGACTACTCACCCTGATTCCAAAATTTACATCACAACCCCAAAACAACTCCGCCAACCGTCCCACACACCACCAGCTGACTTCAAAAGAAGTTCACAGACTCACAACCAACCAACCTCTTCTCACAAGAATCCCTTCAAACGACAATGGCCTTCGATATTTCATTGCCTATCCACCACAAGCTTGACCACAACACTTGCCTTACTAGCACATCGCCCAACCTGACTTACAGACCAACTCCTCAACTCCTCAAAGGTTGCTAAGAACCAACACTTACAAACACAACCTTTCCACAACAACTTAAATGCTAAGCTGCTTCAGCACTTGGAAACACAACCACTAAACTGCAACATCACTTAGCACCAAGGAACTACCCCTTCCACTTAGCTATTCAAACCACTTGACCGATTCTAACCTCAACCGGTACTCCTCACCACCAAACCACTAAACTCTTTAAGCAACAACACTATCCTTCTACCAACAGGCTATACCACTCTCACTATCTCCAGTACTAGCTTAATATTCACCATTACTTCTAACTCTCACCCAGCACCAAAACAACCTCTAAAAACCCATCATCCAACCTAACCCAACCACCACACTAACAGATTCGATTAGTTATTAGCGAGTGTGAACATCGTATGCATGGTCACCAACATGCCCTACCAATGCCTGATGTACATGTATGCAAAACCTCTAATGTCATGCCACATGTATGCATGGACCAACACATATATAATATAGCATATAACAATGATTTTAACTGTGCATGAATGCCAGTTCACACCCTCCAATAACATCCTCAGAATCCGTCTAAAAACAACCTCCTAACTCACTTCTAACTTATCTAACTCCATCATTCCAACAACCATTAACCACAAGATACTCACTAAAACCTTCTTCACACCAAAGATGCTTCCAAACTACCACTATCACCCCAAACATACTAGCAACAAGACTAAACTTACCATGCAAGGAAAAACCAACAGAAACCAAACCAAGGTAACTAAAGCAAAAGACTACTTAACAAGGTTACCTGAAAACACAACACCACCCTGAAGCTTCATCAGACGAGCTCTCTTTCTCGCAAAACCATCATCCTCCTGTCGCACCACTGCAGCACCAGCTAACACACTGAGGTCATCACCAACCTCTTGCGGTAAGGAACCTTGGCTGTTCCGAGCCAACATCAAACAATCACGTCTCATATGTCCAGCAGACCCACATTTCCAGCAATTCTCATTTCTCACACTCTTCACAACCTTCTGCTCTTTCTGCCACCTCTGAACCTTGCCTTGGTCGTGCCCACGACCTTTCAGAGAACCTTTGGCTACCACTGAAGCTGACTTCACCCCAAGAGGACAATCACGCTTCACATGCACTTTAGAACCACAGTTCCAGCAAGCACCTGCGCCCCAACAACCTCCAACATGTTGCCTTTCACAACGATCACATACCGGTGGCTGAGCTTCCACTCCTCGCTCAAGCAACACTTGCTCCACAACAGAACTACCTTCACATTGCTTAACCCTTGGAAACTTCTCTCCAAGATACCTTTCATAAAAGGCGGATACAAAGAAATCCCAGTCAATATCATGGATATGTGACGCCACCGCCACAAATGTCCACCAGGCACATGCATCCTCCAACATCAGAGAAACAACACTTCCCAGCTTACAGGCATAATCACAGCCTTCCTGATCCAGAATCAGAATCACATCGGCAAACCAGGCCTCAAACATCTCCGGTGAAGAACCATGATATTCCTCAGCACCCAGATCAAGCAAACGCTGCTTCGGCAAACCCACACATCCCACAGCCAGCACATCTACTGGCTTAACCTTTACCACAGCCTGAGATGTTCCCAACACCTCCTGATCAACAGGTGATGAACTCTTCATCACAGAGCCAGCTTCTTTCCCTTGCCTTACCACCTCAACCCCAGGCACAGAAGACTGAGAGAAAACACCTCTACAAAAGGGTGAATTCCATGCCCTAACCACCTGCCCCAAGGCAGCAACCATCTCACCCAACTGCCATTCTATCATCGACTTTGCCATACTACTAACAACAACAAACATTCACAACAAACAAACAAACCAGTTAGACCAGCTTTAAGTTAAGATTCAAACTCCAACTCCAAAATAACACAATAGCTATATTAATAAGGCAATGGGTATCCCGAATCCTCCCCTTTACATGACATAACAGTCATCACAAACATGAATATCACAACATCAAGCATATCAAACAACATACTTTGATCATGCTTACACCAAACAGCATCCACTTGCAACAGCATACTAGCAACATAACATACTCATTACATGCTTATCAAGCATATCACCAGCTCACAACATCAGCACAAATCCACACAAACTCAACCAAGATTCATAATCACAAAGCATGCTTGAAAACATCAGCAACTTGCTCAGAAACACGTGTTTCAACCAACTTTCAACTACACAACAAGGTAAACATCAAACACACATCACAACAACTTACCGTTTTCCCCAAGCATTCGCAACCTGGCTCTGATACCACCAAATGTAACCCCCTTAACCCGGCCCAGACGGTTGACCCGAATTAAGAAAGTCACACGGGGAAAACCAAAGTCAACCTGAAAGTCAACATTGATTAACGACCCTTTTTTTCTTTTTAATCTTGTCTAGATGCACATTAACCCTTATTGTGATCACTCAAACATCATACTCAAAGATCACAAACATCAGAGATCAAACAGGGACCCAATTGAACAAATTACAACTTTAGGGACCAAATTGTAAATTCTGAAAACTTTAAGGACTTAACCAGATTTTAAGTTACCAACTTAAAATTAATCATGTTTCATGCTTCTCTGCCAGATTTCAGCTTAAACGGACATCCCAAACTCATACAATTGCACAAACAAGATTCAGGACCAAAACGCAAACAATTCAAAACATTTAACCGCCAATGTCAGCCCCCAACGGTCACCCGTTCCGAAACAGGCAGAGCCCGTTTCGAAACACGGGGCCGTTCCGCAACGCGTACCGCAACGGGGGTCTGGCAGTAGCCATTCCGTTTCGGAACGGTGTCACCCGTTTCGGACGCCTGGGTTGGTTCAGGGCACCCGTTCTGAAACGGTGTCAACTGTTCCGAAACACCCTGCACAGAATGCATCACAAAGCATACTTAAACATGCAATTGATCAACCAAACATGCTCCAAAAGCCACCAAACTTTACCAACATGCAATTCAACATATATGAGACATTCTTGCATCAGCAATTCATCAGAATATCAACAAATACGAAAAGCCCCAAATCTATAGGCATGCTCCCTACACAAGCAACCATTCAAGCATAAACTTCCAAATCAATCTCATAAAAGCCCAATACATGTTCCAACAACATCAACAACATAAAACCATACTTGTCCGAACATAAACGAATACATAAACATCAACCCAAGAGGTTCTACCCCCATTGCCTTTATTAACTATAGCTATTCACCGAGACATACATCTCAAATGGAGTCCTCCTTGAATCCCTTGCTTCTCGCTGTCCAAACTTCAAGAATCTGCATTGATGGACACAAAAAGGAGCGTAAGCACATAATGCTTAGTGAGGAATGCTCAAAACCAAAACACCATCAATGCAGCGGGTCATAAGAACACATTTAAAACAAACCCGATTTGTTAACCAAGCAAAGCTTGAAAACCCTTTTTCAACATCATGCTTAAAACCATGCATTGCACATACATGAAAACCAACCCTTAGCTTAGCAAGCTAAGAAAACCTTTTCAAAGCACAACTTGCAAAGTCATCCATTTAACCATTCCATGCATAAACACCATATGCAAAGTTAAATTCAAAACCTTGGAAAACACTTCCATTTCACATCATACCTTTCATATACTTGAATATCATTTCAAGCAAGAAACCTTTTAAAACCATTTACTCAATCAATCCAACACATGCATTAAACAAAGGCAACTTATGAACCACAACATCATCATCACATGCCTTTTAAAACAAGTCTTAACAAGACTCCAATGCATTTAAGAGATTCCATGCACACATGCATCATTTACCAAATGATAATCAACACTTGTTCAACTTAACAAGTAAACATGCATTCACAAGCATTAGCCACATTTCATGCAACCATGCATCTTTTCAAGCATTAAACACTTTTCATGCAACCATGCATCTTTTCAAGCATCTCATGCTTCTTTATAATCAAGAACATTACATTGGCTTCCAAGTGATCATCCACATCCACTTTTCAACTCAACACCCGATCGGATACGCGGATCACAAGCGTTGTCCCCCACGCTTCATACACACTACCAATCCAAGGTCTCCAAATGGACTTTTAAACACCATTTGACCTCAACATCCTAAGGTTCCCATGTATGGACTTTTAAACACCATACAACCTTAGCTTTTCCCGAGGTTCCCATGTATGGACTTTTAAACACCATACAACCTCAACTTTTCCCGAGGTTCCCATGTATGGACTTTTAAACACCATACAACCTCAACTTTTAATCAATTTAGCATTCATTTAACATCAATTTGACACCTCAAAACACTGCCCAAACAGATCACACGAAAATTTCACCAAAATCACCAAATCTTGCATTTTAAGCTAAAATCAAGATTTCAATTGAAAAGCCTTTAACAAATCACAAATCAAGGATTGAGAACTTAGGAATTTCAGTAAAGAACTGATAGTTTAGAGGAGAAGGACGTTCTTACCTCCAAACTTGAATTTCTCCTTTTTAGAACCAAAAAGCTTGATGAAACAACTTGCAAATGGTGAGGTTTTGTTGTAGAGATGATTAGGAATCCAAAGAGAATTGAAAAGGAAGATTTGAGTGACAAAATCAGAGGAGAAAATCTGGAGAGATGTGTTTGGGTTGAGAGAAAATGAGAGAAAAGGAGAATTGGAAGAAAAATGGAAAGTTAGTTATAAAATAGTCAAAATGACTTTCCCTCCTCTTTCTTTATGTTTAAAATCAGAATAAAGCCTTAAAATATCTTAGAAAAATCTGGAGAAACTCTTTTTGGAATAATAGCTCCTTAAAGATTCAAAGTTTCAATCCTTTATAAAACAGTCACCAAACTTTCAAAAATTACATTTTGGTCACCAGCCAAAATGTCAACCTTCCGAACCTCATTTTCCAAAATTGATTTCACAGTTCACTTTTATATATTAAAAGATGATTTTAGAACATTTTTCCATATTTTTAATGCAACCCGATCTAGGCTTTCCTAAATTCACCTTTATATATTCGATCAGCACTTTGACCGAACCGGTCAACGCCCAAAACTTCTGAGCCCAAAACCGGGGCGTTACACCAAAAGTTATGCAAGTGGTCCACGAAAATCATGCTTTAAATGCTCTATCAATCGAACTCCACTTTGCATTTTTCCTTCACCATGGTCTTCACTGTCGTCTCTTCTGTCACGGCAGTTGTGACGACAGCGTTGTAAATGACAGTCTCCTTCACTCCTTTGCTCCAACTCTGCAGCTAACTTCTGATCCTCTACTGCCTTAGATTGCTGCCACGGCAGGTACCTGCAAGAATAAACCAAAATCAGCAGCATTTGTGTAATATTATCCATTCGTGATGTTTATGTAAAATCTATCCTAAAATGCAACTAAACATACTTGAGTGCTTCAATAATATGGGTAAATGAGGGTTAAAATATAGAACATTTATGCACTCAACAATTGTCCAAAAAGAATTCAATTTGGGTGATTGTTCATTGTTTTACGAAGTGTGCACATTTTCTAGCAGTGCATACCACGTATACGTTAGACAAGCTGGAGCGGGAGCTGGTGTTGGAGGTGTTGGACCTCATGCAACGCAAGGGCAAGATGTTGATGATATGACACTATTGATTCATGCTATAGTTGGGGCTTTTCAAGCAGTGACAACGGGTATGCATGTGGCCGCACCTCAGCCTGGTGCTAATGTTCGTTTACCTTTGGAGCATTTATGCAGTTTGGGTGTAATTGAGTTTAGAGGTCTATCTCCTAAGGGTTTTGAGGCTTGGTTTGAGAGAACCCGAAGGATTCTTGGTCAGATGAGTTGCAATGATGTGCAAAAGTTAGGTTGTGTCGTCTCTTTGCTTCAAGGAGATGCTTATACATGGTGGATGACCATCACTGCGGGTATGGAACCAGTCGCTGTTACTTGGGAGTTCTTTGGAAATTCTTTCAAGAGAAAGTATCTGGGTGTTCGCTATCTTGATGAAAAGAAGCGAGAACTTATGTCTTTGATGCAGGGGCACATGATTGTATCCGAGTATGAGGTTCAGTTTGCTCGGTCGAGCCAATACGCTCTTGAGCTGGTTCCCAATGAACAAAAGAGATGTGACCGTTTTCACTATGGGATGGTGAAGGATGTCAAGACATATATGTTGGCTTCGAACTACACTGATTTTGATGTCTTAGTCACTCGAGCTAAGGACATCGAGCAAAATTGGGTTTCACTGCTCGTTCGGGTGGTTTTATTTCTAGAAAGAGGCCACCTGAGTTTGACGGTGGTAAGGATCGTTACAAGAAGCATAAAGATCTGATGTATCAACCGGATCCTAAGTTTAGTGGCGGTGGTAACCTTGGTCGTATTAACCAAGATCTGTGTATGGTACTTATTGCCACATACTATTATCAGGGAAACCTAATATGATACTTGAGCACCATGAACCATTGACGTTGCTAACCCGAATCATTTCCTTTATGTCTTATCTGTTGTTGTTGTTGTAGCATTGAATTTGTTGTTATGGCTAGTCCTAGAAGAGGGTAGGCGGGTGGTGAACCGCGTGAGGATTCGGTTGATGGTGCTGGGCATCTGCTAGAGGGAGAGTTGCCTCCTTCTCTAGGCGGTGGGGCCAATGTGCGAGGTGAGGAACCTCGTGGTGACCAGGATTAGGCCGGATTGCAGGCAGCTGCACAGCAGCTTGGTCAGAAGGAAGGGTTACCCCTCGAGAGGCTCCGCAGTTTGGGTGCAGTAGAGTATCATGGGTTATCGCCCGAGGGAGCTGAGGCATGGTTAGCTAGTACTAACAGGATTTTGGGTCAGATGGAGTGCAGTGATGCACATAAGCTCGGTTATGTGGAATCTCTGCTTTAGGGTGACGCGTATGTCTGGTGGACTACGACCACCACGTGTATTGCTACTTCTGATATCACTTGG
This sequence comes from Hibiscus tridactylites, assembly GCA_958450335.1. NCBI lineage: Eukaryota > Viridiplantae > Streptophyta > Magnoliopsida > Malvales > Malvaceae > Hibiscus > Hibiscus tridactylites. The sequence continues at coordinate 54,932,853 of OY288267.1, read as the reverse complement.
GATTTATTCCGTTCTACCTTCCGGAAGAAGTATTTGGGGCTGAGGTATCAAGATGAGAAGAAACGTGACTTCATGGCCTTAGTTCAGGGGAGCATGACCGTTTCGGAGTATGAGAATAAGTTTGTTAGACTGAGTCAGTATGCTGCTGAGCTAGTTCCTACTGAGAAGGAATGTTGTGAGAGGTTTCGGTATGGTTTGGCCGAGGGAGTGAAGACCTATATGTTGGCTACTGAATATACAGATTCTGATGTGCTAGTAGCTCGAGCCAAAGATATAGAGCATAGTCTTTGTTTGTCTTCTAGGGGAGGTGAGTCCAGTTCAGGGAAACGACCTACAGAGTGGAATCGTGATCGTGTCAAGGGGCACAAGGACAAGAGGCAACATTTTGATCATAGACCTAGGGGTGGTAACCCCGGGCGTGGCCATCAAGTCCAAGGTTTTGCTCATCGTGCACCCGAATGCACCAAGTGTGGTAGGTCTCATCCAGGAGAGTGTTGGGAAACCTTTAGTACATGATAGCAGTGTGGATTGAAGGATCATCTTAAGCGAGATTGTCCTCAACTAGCTAGAGATGGTCAGGCACCGGTACGAGCTATCGAGTATCAGCGAGGTCGTGGGCGCGACCGAGGGAACTTTCAGCCACGAAATGAGGGACAAAGGAATGTGGCACATGTAGTTGCAGTTCAGCCCGAGGGAGGCAGACCAGCGAGAGTGTACGCACAGAGAGAGGGTAGGAACGACACCGATGTTATTGCAGGTAATTTCGTTTTATAGTCTTTGACATTACTTTCGTTGATTGATTCTGGTTCTACGCATTCCTATATTGTGAGTGAGCATGATAAGAAGTTGGATGTACCGTGTGAAATTCTTGACGTGGGTATGAGTGTGACTAGTTCGTTTGGCGAGACAATTGTGGTCAGAAATATGTATCGCAGATGTTCGTTGATGGTTCAGGGTCTCGTGTTTCTAGTTGATATGATGGAATTGCCTTTCTATGGGTTTGATGTGATATTAGGAATGAATTGGTTGGTAGAGCACAAGGAAAAGGTAGATTTTGAGACTAAGCGAGTGAGCTTCAGATTGTTGGACAATTATGAAGTAGTAGTGGTTGGTGAGAATGTTAAATTCTTATCCAACGTAGTATCTGCTTTAGAGGCTCAGAAGATGTTAGATCAGGGATGTTAAGCATACCTAGCTTATGTGATGAATCTGGATATGAGTAAGGTCCAACCAAAAGTCATTAGAGTAGTTTGTGACTTTCCTGAGGTGTTTCCAGAAGAGTTTCCTGGTTTGCCACCGGACAGAGAAGTCGAGTTTGCCATTGAGTTGTATTCTGATTCAGCTCACGTATCGATTGCTCTGTATCGGATGGCTCCGAAAGAGTTAAAAGAACTGAAGACTCGGCTTCAGGATTTATTAAGCCTTTCCTCGTTTGAACCTCGCCCTTAACTTAACTTTACTTTAAGGCTATGCCATCCTAAGGTGCTGCTAAATGAAATGGAAGGATCGGTCGAGGTTTTATCCATCCGAGTATATCACCTTGGGGTTCACCAGTGTTGTTCGTTAAGAAGAAAGACGAAAGTATGCGTATGTGTATTTATTATCGTCGGTTGAATAAATTAACTGTGATGAATAAGTATTTGTTGTCAAGAATAGATGATTTGTTTGATCAGTTGCGAGATGCATCGATGTTTTCGAAGATAGACTTGATATCATGGTACTATCAGTTGAAAGTGAAGGAGCAAGACATACCGAAAACAGCTTTGTGTACTCGTTATGGCCATTATGAGTTTTTAGTGATGTTTGGGTTGACTAATGCACCAGCCGCGTTTATGGACATGATGAACCATGTGTTTCATGAGTTCCTATATCAGATTTTTTTAGTATTTATTCATGATATATTGATTTATTCGCGCACTGGGGAAGTCCATGATAGACATTTGCGACTTGTATTGAAGACTTTGCTAGATAATCAGTTGTATGCGAAGTTGAGCAAATGCGAGTTTTGGATTAGAGAAGTTGTATCAACATATGGCATTAGAGTTGATCCTAAGAAAGTGGAAGTTGTTGTGAATTGGAAGCAACCGAAGTCTGTGACTGAAGTTCGTAGTTTCCTTGGCTTAGGGGGCTACTATCGTCGGTTCGTAGAAGGATTTTCTAAGATAGTTGCTCCGTTGACGAAACTGTTACAAAAGGATGTTAGATACGAGTGCACAGAAGCGAGGCAGATGACTTTTGATCGTTTGAAAGATGCTTTGACTAGAGCACATGTGTTAGTACAACCGGTAACAAGGAATAACTATGTGATTTTTAGTGATGCTTCGTATATAGGCCTAGGTTGTGTATTGATGCAATATAGGAGAGTTGTTTCATATGCATCGAGACAGTTGAAGATTCATGAAAAGAACTACCCCACGCATGATATTGAGTTGGTTGTTGTTGTGTTTGCTTTGAAAGTGTGGAGACATTATTTGTATGGTGAGAAATGTACAGTATATACCGATCACAAGAGTCTGAAGTATTTAATGTCTCAGAAATATTTGAACCTCTGACAGCGTAGATGGGTCGAGTTATTGAAGGACTATGATCTTACTTTTGAGTACCATCCAGGTAAAGCTAATGTGGTAGCTGATGCGTGGAGTAGGAAAGTGGCTGTTGAACTTCGAGCGATGTTTGCTAGGTTTAGTTTGTCGCATGATGGTGGATTGATCGCATAATTGCAAGTGAAACCTTCTCTTGAGCAGTTGATCTGTGAGAAACAGTTGCAAGATAGTTCTTTGGCTTCACATGTTCAGGATATTGCAGAAGGTAAACCAACCGAGTATAGTTTCAGTGATGGTAATGTTTTGTGTTACAAAGATAGAGTTGTGCTTGAAGATGCTGATTTGAGACGCACCATTTTGAATGAAGCACATACTAGTCCATTTGCTATGCATCCCGATAGCATGAAGATGTACCAAGATTTAAAGAATGATTACTTCTGGGTTGGTTTGGAAAGAGATGTGGCTGAGTTCGTAAGTAAATGCATGGTTTGTCAGCGAGTGAAGGCCGAACACCAGTTTCCTTCAGGATTGCTACAGCCATTGCAAATTTCAGAATGGAAATGGGAGAGGATAACCATGGATTTCGTATTAGGTATATCGTTGTCTCCTTCACAAAAGAATTCAGTTTGGGTGATAGTTGGTCGACTCACCAAGTGTGCACATTTCCTAACTGTTAACACGACTGATTCTTTGGATAAGTTGGTTAATTTGTATATCCGTGAGATAGTGAGATTGCACGATGTGCCGAAGTCGATTGTATCAGATATAGATCCGAGGTTCACATCGAAGTTTTGGGATTGCTTGCATAGTGCTTTGGGTAGTCGATTGAATTTCAGTACCTCGTATCATCCTCAATCAGATGGCCAGTCATAACGAGTAATACAAGTGCTTGAAGATATGATACGTTGTTGTATTATTGATTTCCAGGGTTCGTGGGAGAAACACCTGCCGTTAGTTAAGTTTGCTTATAACAACAGTTATCAACCTAGCATTCAGATGGAACCGTTTGAGGCTTTGTACGGTAGGAGGTGTAGAACTCCTGTTTGTTGGGCAGAAGCTGGTCAGAAATTGGTATCTTTACCTTCTATGCTTAAGGGCACTACTGAGAAGGTGAAGTTTATATGTGAACGCTTGAAAGCAGCAACCGATCGACAGAAATCCTATGTCGATTTGAAGCGTCGTGAGATTGAGTATGTTATGGGTAAGAAAGTCTTTTTGAAAGTGTCACCATGGAAGAAAGTGATGAGATTCGGTAGAAAAGGTAAACTGAGTCCGAGATTCATTGGTCCGTATGAGATTGTTGGACGAGTTGGTCATGTGGCTTATAGATTGAGTTTGCCTCCGGAATTAGAGAAGATACATGACGTATTCCATGTTTCTATGCTTCAAAAGTACAGGCCAGATCCATCGCATGTAATGCATGTCGAGGAAATCGAACTGAACCCAGATTTGTCATATGATGAGGAACCGATTGAGATATTAGCTACGGACAGCAGGGTTTTACGTGGTAGAGCTATTGAGTTGGTCAAAGTGAAGTGGCGACACTGGGTGTTGAAGAAGCCACTTGGGAAAGGAAAGACGACATGAAGCGTCAGTTTCTGCATCTTTTTCCATTAGGTAAATTTCGAGGACGGAATTTCTTAAGTGGGGGAGAGTTGTAACATCCCGGTTTAGGGTCTAGAAGATCTGATGAGATTTCGAGGTCTGAAAGACCGATGTAGAGTGTTTTGAGTAAGTTCAAGGAAAGAGGTCTTCGGATGTTGGGAAAAATATGGAATTATTCTTTAAAATCCCTTTTAAATATGTGAAAGGTTTTGCTAAAAGCAATTTTGGAAAAACGATTTATGAACCGTGACATTTTGGTTTAGCGACCAAATTGTAAAGTTTGTAAAGTCTGTTTTTAGTGACCATTTTGTAAAAGAGTCAAAACATTGAATCTTTAAGAAGCTATTTTGGCTGGACCAATTTGGTTATTATCCCCTTTTATTTTGACTATTCAAATATTTTAAAATAGCTTTTATGATTTAGTTTAAATAGGGTTTATCTAAAATCTCATTTTACGTCAAAAACCATTTTCAAGCTCTTTTACTTCCTCTCTTCAGCAAAACAGCATTTGAGCTTGATTTCCTCAAGGTAAAAGCGTTTTCTTATTAATCTATTATTGCTAAATGGTTCTCCTACCATGATTTCCTAAAACTCAAGTTTATTTCATTCTTTTTCTCAAGGATTTTTGTCAAACAAGGGGTAATAGCTAGCATTGGGGGTAAGCAATGTGATTCTCCTCTAATGTAAGGTTATTAAATGAAATTCCCATGCTTTGATTCTTTTAAATGCTAAGGTTTTATTCTCTTGTCTTAATCTTAATGAAATTTGGCTAAAATAGATGAAAATGAGCTTTTGGTAAGATTTTTGGGTAAGATCTGTTTATGCTGGGTTTTTTGATGTTGTTACCTTTGTTTTGATATGATTATTGTGTTGAGATGATGGATGAATGGTTGGAATCCAAAAATGGGGTTGTGTGTTGAATTTTGAAGTATGAAAAAGTGAGTTTTGGGTGGATTTTGAGGTGAATCAATAGTTGGTGTTATTCTAATGTTGTGATGATGTTTTTAGATGTTTACCTATGTGTTTTGATGTTATCTAATGCTGGGTTTTACTGAAGATTATCTGAATTGGGTCTTTTCGTTGTTTACGGCTTGTATCAGATATGTTCGATAGGGGTTTTGGTTGTGTATTTGAATATCTGCTTTCCAGCAAATTAGAGTGTTGAAAGTATATCTAAATCCTCTGTTTTGGGTTGGTTAGAGGCAGGGATTGAAGATCCTGATTTGTTGAACTCGATTGTGGGCAAACCGGAAAGCTAGAAAAGGGGTTTTAGCTTGTTTTGATACTCGCTGGTGAGTGGAAATGATTTTTACTGTTTTATCAAGGTTGAAGAAGTGTTTTAAGGGTTTCGGTTGAGCCATTTGGCCAATCCAAGCTCAAGGGTAAGTTTTGGTGTTGTTTCGGCTTTTTGCCTTCTTATAATTGATCATGTAGTGGATCATGTACATGCCATTTTAAATGATGTTTCCTCTGCTGTTGATATGCATTAAATGCATGTTGTTATTGTCCCATATGAATGACATGTGATTTATTGTTGTTGGTTGAGTTCATGCTACGCATGAGCTTATGATTTTGACCTTTGGGATGTGTTTTTGGGAGGTGGTTATCCCCAGTGAAAATCAATGGTTTTTGATGTTGCGATGAGTATATTGACACATGGGCTATATCGAATAAATTTATCGATCAATGGGATGTGAAGTTGTTGAATGGAACGATTGAATGATCAAGACCAAGAGGGGGGTGAATTGGGATTTTAAAACGTTGTAGGAGTCAATGGACAATTAAAAATGAAGAACAAGAGATTTTAGAGTGCTTCAAGTTCCAAATGAACTCTACATCCACTACCTTAGCTACCACTAAGGATTTGTAACAATTCACTATTTGTTCTTCCCCTTTTCAAGGCTTAGAAGGTAACCTTTACACAACCGGTCAAATTTTCTACCCAAAATTTGACCAAACCCTCACAAAGGAACAAAGAAGAAATTGGACAAGAAGTATATCTTTCAAATACAATTTTGTCGCTTGAAGTACAACACTCAACCCAAATTTGAAGATAGAATAAGAATTGAATACAACTCAATTTGGGGTTTATAAGAAATTGGAAAATAGGCACACTTGAGGTTGGATTTTTGCTTGAATGTTTGTCTTTAATGCAATAGTTGTTGATGGTCTTCAAAGAGCTTCAATTTATACCTTCTCTATCAATTCTAGCCGTTTGGGTGGCTAGGGAATTGATTATAGTCGTTGTGGCTCTCTCTTTCCACCATAAATGCACTTCTGCAGCTATACGTATCGGTATACGGGGAGCCGTATCGATACCTGTCTCAAAACAGAAAGAGCCGTTGTACATAATAAAGAGGGCGTATCGAAACGCACGTAAGCGTATTGGTACGGTACAGGGACCGTTTCAATACGGAAGATACTGTATCGATACCTTTTTCTCAACTTAGCTCACCAGAAGTTTCTGTTTTGATACGAAGGTTTACCGTATCGATACGGGTCAACTGCCACTTTAAATGTTAGTTACCTAACGACTGACACCAACGGTCGAAAACATTTAAAACACTTCGAATTAAAAATTCAGTCAAAATCGTATCGATATGGGTTAAGCCGTATCGGTACACCATTCAAACTCCTTCAGTTTTTACAGAGGGGCGTATCGATACAGATTGAATCTGTTTCGATACGTTGTTTCGATACGCTGTTTCGATACGGTTAAGAGCGTATCAAAACGCGTCTTTCCAATAGCCAACTTTGTAAAAAAGGTATCGATACGGCTGGAGGCATATCGATACACCTGGACGATTTTCAATACTTTGGCCTTGGAACACTTAGAAAATATTTGGAGTTTGAGTTTTTCAAAACAGTTTTAAAGTGTTCGTGATTTATAAATTATTAAAGGGATTTAGAAATCAATTTCAACTTTTCAATTTAATCCTTAACAATTTAATTATATCAAAATCAAACATAGGTTTTACAATCTCCCCTTTTTGATATAACAAAACCAAAACTTGAAATTTTTGACACTTTGAAAAACTTTGCAAAATAACTTCCCCTTAATATTAGCTAGGTAACTTTTAAGTTGAAAAACAAAAAAATTTTAAGTGTTGTGAGCTTCCCTCTCCCCCTTTTTGTTAGATCAAAAATAATTGAGACAATGTAAAGTGCATAACTTAGGCAAAAGATATAAAAAGGCAAGCAACATAAATATCATTAAGTTCAAATAAAGCATAACATCAACTTAAAAATCCAAAACAACAGAAAATCAAAGCATAGGTTTAAAATAATTCAAACTTAATCCTAAAAACATGAAGCAAAGGTGCATAAAATAAATATCCTAGATGATATGCATGGTATGCAAAGAAAGGGTATTATGCATCATCATCGCCTTCTTCATCATCTTCATCTTCGTCCTCAATTGGATCATCATTCCTCAAGGTTTGACACCACTCGTCATGGAAAACGGTGAGAGAGATATTCATTGAATTGTGGCCGCCTTCAAGAGAGGTGAGACGAGTCTCCACGTTCGTCATCCGTTCTTCAAGGCTTGTGAAACGAGTATCAATCGTGGTAAACCCCAAAGCCATGTCCGTACGCAATCCCATGAATTTCTCATTGAGGGGGAGGAGCTTGAGGAACTTGTTCAACTTAAGGATTTGCAAGTTGTTCTGCGGCCTCACTAGGGAACTCGGATAGACGTAACCAATTACCATTAAAGTAATGGAACTTACCCCTTGCAAGAGAGCGTTCATCGATGGGATTGGTGAGGGGAGTTGGGAACTCATGCGAGCAATCAATCTCTTTTTGTAGGAAGAAGTAGCTTAGGGACGTGCCATAGGTGAAGGAAGTGACAAGTGTGGTGTGGCGATGTTGCACGAGATAGACGATCTCCGCAAACATGATACGAGCAAGGTTCAGACGTTTTCTCTCACGGAAGCATCGAATCCAAAAGTCATCCACTTGACGGATAGTAGAATACTTCCCTCCGGAGGGCATAAACCACCAAGAGACCATCAAATGGAGGATCTGATCCTGAACATTTAGGGCGGTGACGGAACCACTAAGAACATGGCCAAGAGCATTCTCATCATCAAGGCCTTCATCCTCCAACTTAAAGACCTCACAAATAGATTTAACATCTAAAGTGACCTTTTTACCCATAAGATGGGAATTAATAGCCGTAACAACATCATCTCGATTGGCACAACATTTGGCATTAGAATAAAAGATTAAAACCAAAATACGAGAATAAAACCCGAGAATGGAAAGAAAATCCATAAACTTCCATTGTTGGAGCAAGGGTAGATATTCAAACTTGAATCCCTCCGAGTTAAGAAAAGGAATAGAGATTACCCTCTCCGGACGGATCTTATAGTTTTTGAATTAACGGAAGTAGGTGAGAGCTCCGGGGGTTTGAAAAGAGTGTTGATAGATTTGAGTGAGATTCAGACGAACACCATCTCCGGAATTGGATCCTTCATCGGTTTCATTAAGACGCGATCTCTTCCTAGAAGGTGCCATGAACTAGAGAAAACAATGTATGCATTAAGATTTCTTCATTCAGCTCATTAAAAAAAACCAAGAATCAAGGTTAAAAAAATTTTAAAACCAAAATTTTGAAAAGAAATTTTAAAACCAAGTTTGGTTGAAAAGAAACAAATAAAAATAAAACAAGAAAAAAGTTTGAAAACAAAATTAAAAAAAGAAAAAGAAAAAAAGGGTTTTACCTTGATATTGATTAGAGAGGAATGGAAGAAAAGCTTAGCACCAAATTGATGAAAAAGCCTTAGAGCTTTGCTTGATTTGAAACCCTCTTGATATTTTGAGTTTTAGTGTGAAAATATGAAGGAGGAATAGGCTATTTATAGGCTGAAAACGGCTAGGGTTTTTAGGGTTTTGAAAAATTTTAATTTTGGTAAAAGTTGAACTCTTAAATGTCAAATTAAAGTTGTTTGCGCAATCGCGTATCGATACGCCTGAGGGTGTATCGATACGGGGTAAAAACGTAATTCCAATAAAAATGCCTGTTGAAGGATTGTATCGAAACGGATGCAATCCATATCGAAATGATTGTAGCTCGTATCGAAACGGGTTTAACCGTATCGATACCCGTTTAAGGCCAAATGAATTCTGGGAAGCTAATGAAGTACTCGTATCGATACGCGTAGGGTCGTATCGATACCCTAAGCCCAGACATACATTTTAGGCCTAAGGAACAACCAAAAGCTCGATTCTAACACCTCCTAAAGGAATACAAATGATGAATGAGCAGTTCTAAGCATATTTTAACAGAATCATACTCCCCCTAGCTATAGGCATGGATATTTTCAAGAGTTACAACACACAAACATGCAATTTCACAAGATCAAGCAATTTTAAGCACAAAAGAGGTCCTAAAAGGTCATGATAGGCTAGTTAGACCTAACTCTCTCCTAAGGGACCAAAAACGCTCTTTATCTAAAGGTTTTGTAAAGATGTCCCCTAATTGATTTAAGGTGTCAACATACTCTATAACAACATCTTCTTTAAGGACATGATCTCTAATGAAATTATGCCTTATTTCCATATGTTTGGTTCTAAAGTGTTGGATGGGATTTTTTTCAAACATATGGCACTAGTGTTATCACACTTAAGGGGTATGGTTTCAACTTTAATACCATAATCTAAGAGTTGTTGCTTCATCCAAAGGACTTGAGCACAACAACTCCCTAAGGATATGTACTCGGCTTCGGTGGTAGATAAGGCTACACTATTTTGTTTCTTAGAGAACCAAGATATGAGCATACTACCTAGGAATTGACAAGTTCCCGAAGTACTCTTCCTATCGATTTTACACCCCCCCACAATTCGCATCCGAATAAGCATGAAGGTTGAAGGTGGAGTCTCTAGGGTACCAAAGACCTAAAGAAGGAGTATCTCTAAGGTACCTAAAGATTCTCTTAACGGCTATAAGGTCAGACTCTCTAAGACTAGCTTGAAACCTAGCACACAAGCAAACACTAAACAAGATATCAAGTCTACTTGCGATAAGGTAAAGCAATGATCCAATCATAGAACGGTAAAGCTTAGAGTCAACACACTTACCTCCTTCATCTTTGTCAAGCTTTGTAGATGAGCTCATAGGTGTGACTTGAGGATTTGCATTCTCCAAGCCAAACTTCTTGAGCATATCCTTGATGTACTTTGCTTGATTGATGAAGGTGCCATCCTTCCATAGGTTTCCTTCACATCATTGGTTCCTTCCTAGGTGGTCTCAAGAGTATCACACACTTCCTTGGCACTCTCAATGGAGGAGACTTTGGAGTAGATGTCGGGACCAAAGGAGCAAAAGAGCATGTGAAGAGCTTTGTCATTTATTGGAATCTTCTTCCTCTCATCTTAACTCATCTCTATCTTCTTCTTTAGGACAATCTTCCCATCATCACCTCTCTTCAAAGGAATGTAGGGACCATCTTCAATGACATCCCAAACCAAGTAATCGTTGGACTTGATGAAGAGGTGCATCCAATTCTTCCAAAAAGGATAGTAGTCACCATTGAAGAATGGTGGCTTTGTGGTGGATTGTGACTCATACATACTCGATCCGGAGGTAGATGTCATGGCTTGATTTTTTAGTTGATCACACTCTTCCTAGGAACTCCTCTTGTGGTTGTGAATCCTTCAAAGAGGTAGACTCTGATACCAATTGTTGAGTGGATCGATTGAATGATCAAGACCAAGAGGGGGTGAATTGGGATTTTAAAACTTTGTGGGAGTGAATAGACAATTAAAATTGAAGAACAATAGATTTTAGAGTGGTTCAAGTTCCAAATGAACTCTACATCCACTACCTTAGCTACCACTAAGGATTTGCAACAATTCACTATTAGTTCTTCCCCTTTTCAAGGCTTAGAAGGTAACCTTTACACATCCGGTCAAATTTTCTACCCAAAATTTGACCAAACCCTCACAAATGAACAAAGAAGAAATTGGACAAGAAGTATATCTCTCAACTACAATTTTGTCCCTTGAAGTACAACACGCAACCCAACTTTGAAGATAGAATAAGAATTGAATATAACTCAACTAGGGGTTTACAAGAAATTGGAAAATAGGCACACTTGAGGTTGGATTTTTGCTTGGATGTTTGTCTTTAATGCAATAGTTGTTGGTGGTCTTCAAAGAGCTTCAATTTATACCTTCTCTATCAATTCTTGCCGTTTGGGTGGTTAGGGAATTGATTATAGCCGTTGTGACCCTCTCTTTCCACCATAAATGCACTTTTGCAGCTATCTGTATCAGTACACAGGGAGCCGTATCGATATCTGCCTCAAAACAGAAAGAGTCGTTGTACATAATAAAGAGGGCGTATCGAAACGCACGTGAGCGTATCGGTACGGGACAGGGACCGTATCGATACCTTTTTCTCAACTTAGCTCACTGGAAGTTTCCGTTTCGATACAAGGGTTTACCATATCGATACGGGTCAACTGCCACTTTAAATGTTAGTTACCTAACGACAGACACCAACGGTCGAAAACATTTAAAACACTTCGAATGAAAAATTCAGTTAAAACCGTATCGATACGGGTTAAGCCGTACCGGTACACCATTCAAACTCCTTCAGTTTTTACAGAGGGGCGTATCGATACAGATTGAATCTGTTTTGATACGTTGTTTAGATACAGTTAAGAGTGTATCGAAACACGTCTTTCCAGTAGCCAACTTTGTAAAAAAGGTATCGATACGGCTGGAGGCGTATCGATACACCTGGACGATTTTCAATACTTTGGCCTTGGAACACTTAGAAAATATTTGGAGTTTGAGTTTTTCAAATCAGTTTTAAAGTGTTGGTGATTTATAAATTATTAAAGGGACTTAGAAATCAATTTTAACTTTTCAATTTAATCTTTAACAATTTAATTATATCAAAATCAAACATAGGTTTTACAGAAGTGCACTATAATTATGAAATTCGTTGGTGAGAAATTCTTCGATTTCAAAATAGGGGTTATGCTATTGTGATGTGAGTTGTAGGGGTTGTGCTATCACCAACGAGCAATGCGGGTAGTGGCATCCCCGCCGAAGTGTGCTTGTGGTGAGGGTTGTTTCACCATGTGACTTGATGGGAGTTGTGCCATCAAGTTGTCTGTTTATCCGAGCAACGTGTCAATGATGTCGGTATACTCATTCGTGATGGTTTCATATGAACTTGGTAAACTCTTATGGTTGTTTATTTATGCTTGGAGCATGAGATATATCTATGGAGCTGGTAGGCTTGGTTTGCATATATGGTTCATATATGGTTTATGCATGGTTGATGCATGTTCATTGCCTATGGCATGTGTGGTTGCATTGCTTAAACTTGTTTTCAAGTTAGCATGTCGAAAGGAAATGATTTTGGAAAGGATTTGCGAAAGAGATTTCGAGAAATGGTTTTGATTTCCTAAACGATGGTTGTTTTCAAAACTACATTGTTGAAGTTGGTTTTTGAGCTCCGCTCACTAAGCTTTATAGCTTACGCTCTCTTTTTCTAACAATGCAGATTCATAGACCCCTTTGGAAGGCAACGGTGCATGGGAAGTGATTCAAGTGTCCGTTCTTAGCTCAAGTATGACCTTGCTTAGATAATAGTGTGTGGCAATGAGGGTGAACCTTGTTTATGTTTTTGGAGTGTTTGTAAACTCCTTGTGTTGACATCTTGTTGATGTTTATCTTTTTGGTTTGTCCTTACCTTAAGTATTGTGGTTATGGTTTTGGATCATGTTGTATATATGTTTGATCTCGAGGCTTTCTTTTATTTTGTATGTAAAGCATGTTTGTGTTTCTCTTGATCATGAGCATGTTTGATGGCTGGTTTTAGTGTATATATGTTGATCTTGCTGCTTCTTTATTGTATGTGGTGTTTAGAACCAAGTTAAATACCCTTAGAGATGCTTATTTTGCAGTTTTGTTGTTTATGCAACAGGGTGTTTCGAAACAGGCTCGAACGTTTCGGAACAGCCCTTATTTTTGCCTTAGCGTTCCGGAACGCATACCGAAACGGGCTAAGCAGGACCGGAACGGTCTCCAGCCGTTTCGGAACGTTTCGCTACTGTGAAGCACCGTTCCGATACGGGTATCAAAACGGGGTCGTTGGAGTTAGTTAAAGGCATCTTTAAAGTTATTTTTCTTGCGTTTTGGGCCTAGTTTATGATGTTTTCAATTGTGGATGTTTTTATGCATTTTTATGTTGCATTTCTTCATGGAATCATGAAATGGGTTTAATTAAACAATGATCACCCTAATTACATCATAGGTTTCTTTAATATGCTAGTTTTGCATTTTGGTCCTCGTTTTCCTTTTTGTTCGAATCAGTGCTCGTTTTTTGTTGTTCTTTCTTCCGATGCGTGTTCTTAAATATAAGAATAACATGAGCATCTAGAAAAGATAATAATCAACGCGTTTAGGGTTGCTAATCGGAGGGAAATCTTCGGATCTTTCTTCGATTAGTCCCGTGTAGTCCACTCGATACGGTCTGGTGGCTAGGCCGGGTCGAAGGGGTTATAACAAGTATATATAGTCATTAGCTAGGCCAAGTCCTTCTTGGAGTAGAATTCTTCAAAGTAGCTTTTGCATTAAATGCAACCTTTAATCCTGACTTCTTTGAGTTGAATGTGGACTTCTTTTCATTGCCTTGCACCGTAGGTTATCTTGATCTCCTCTTTCGGCAGCTCTGTCCGCTGTTTCCGACATCAGTAAATTGCGTGGATGGGCTTATTGGACTCAGAAAATTATGCTCTTCCAATCGCACTCCAATTCACCAATTCCCTAAATTTCTTCCCTTGGCGACAGATATGGCGGTGGTAGGTGCTCGGAAACGTCTTTCTCTAAATTGAACTGCTTCAGTACAGCTCCTTGGTTTGCTGCCTCAGGATCAGCTCCTCAGATTTCTCCTCTGCTGCCGCGGCAGGTTCCGGTGGGCAATTTTCCTGCATGCACCAAAATACATACCAAAACAGCAATTTTTCTACAAAATACACTAAAATATGTAATCAAGCATTATGGTGAAGGAAATTATGAGAATATGCATTAATGCCTAATTGTGCAACTAAAATGCGCCTAAGTCTAACAATAATATGAGTAAAAAGGGTAAATAAAATAAGACTTTTAGAAACTTTACACTTGGAAATTGTATTTTGACGGAGCAGTCAATGCCCTTGGAGGTGGAATTGGAGAAGTATTGATTTCTCCAAATAATGTACAATATCCTTTCACAACAAGTTAGAATTTCTTCGTACCAACAACATGGCAGAATATGAGGCTTATGTCATGGGCCTATGGGCTGCTATTGAAAGAAAGGTAGAGGTCCTGAAAGTATATGGGGATTCATTTTTGGTGATCTACCAACTTCGTGGAGAATGGGGAACAAAGGACATAAAGTTGACCGAGTACCGAAAGTTGATCCTGGAGCTAATAAAAGAATTTGAAGAAATCACCTTTACATATATTCCCAAGGAAGATAATCAAATGGCGGATGCCTTAGCCACACTGACCTCGATATTTCTAGCAAACAAATCAGAAGACATGATACCAATTCAAATGTAGAGTTATGAGACATATGATCACTTTTGTAGCATAGAACAAGAAGAAAATAAAAATCCTTGGTATTTTGATATCTTGCAATACCTTAAATTTCAAACTTATCCCATGGGATCAAATGATAATGAAAAAAGAACTATTAGAAGAATTGCTTCAGGATATGTGCTTGACTGAGAGACCCTTTACAAAAGGGGTAAAGATCAGATCCTGCTAAGATGTGTCAATGCCAATGAAGCAAGAAACACCATGGCAAAAGTGCATGACAGAATATGTGGAACACATGCCAATGGGTTCTCAATAGCCAGGAAAATCATGAAATACGACTATTATTGGACAACCATGGAAGGAGAATGTATTGAATATGTCAAAAAGTGTCATAAGTGTCAGATATATGCTGACAAAATTAATTCTCTTCCAGTACCTCTTCATACACTGAATTCTCCATGGCCTTTTAATGTCTGGGGGCATGGACGTTATTGAGCAGATCCACCCTAAAGCTTCTAATGGACATCGTTTCACCCTTGTAACAATAGATTACTTCACCAAATGGGTAGAAGCAGCTTCTTATGCCAATATCACGAGAACAATAGTCTACAAGTTCTTGAAGAAAAAGATATTATGTCGGTATCGATTACCAGAAAGAATTGTTACTGATAATGCCACCAATTTCAACAACAAAGTAATAGCAGAAGTGTGTGAGCAATTCAAAATCATGCACCACAATTATGTGACTTACATGCCTAAGATGAATGGGGCAGTGGAGGCGGCAAATAAAAACATCAAGAAGATCATATCAAAAACAACAAAAACTTACAAGGGTTGGCATGAGAAACTACCCTTGCATTTGTTTGCATATCGAACTTCGATACGAACCTCAACTGGGCAACACCCTACTCTTTGGTCTACGAGACAGAAGTAGTACTCCCAATTGAGGTTGAAATTGCATCTCTTCGTGTTTTAACCGAAGTTCGATTTGCCACAGCCAGACATACAAGAAAAATAATGATGTGGGCATATGATAAGAAGATGCAGCCTAAAGATTTCTGAGAGGGAGATTTTATGCTGAAAAAGGTCTTACAAATACATCGAGATGACAGGGGAAATGGATGCCTAACTGGGAAGGACCTTGTGTTGTCAAAAATGCTTTCTCTGGAGGAGCGTTGATTCTGACTGAAATGGATGGGAAGGATTTGCATAAACCAGTGAACTCCAATTCAGTCAAGAAATATTATGCTTGAAGATTCAAAAGGAGAATGAAAAAAAAGAAAAAAAAAGAAAAGAAAAAGCATAAGGAAAAACCCGAAAGGGCGCTTCGCAAAATGAAAATATATGTGGTGAAAATCCAAATGGGCGTCTTAGATATACAAAAAAAGATAAAAGTAAAAGGGGGTTCAAGATGAAAATCCGAAAAGGGCGTCTTGAAACCAAAGGAGGATCTGGGCTGAAAAACCGTAAAGGGCAGCACAAATATGTGAGGTTAGGCATCCGTTCGAAGTTTGTTAGACATAAGTGCAACCATCCTGACACTGTTTGAAGTCTGTTGGACATAACTGCAAGCTTAGCACTATATCTGGTCGATGGGGTGGTTGTATCCTTCATGCTTTGGATGCCCGGAGATCTGACCTTGTTTCTTGATTTTGTTGCTTCAGTTTGCCATGACTATTTCAAAATTCCTTTGTATTTTGATTTATAAGCTTTAATAAAATTCATGAATTCACTTTTGACCCTTCTTTTTATTCTAAAGCATCATAAAATGGATAATATAACGTATAAAAGCATATAATTTCTTGGTATTACTATGTTTTAAAAGTGCGGGTGAACTTTAGCACTCTATGATATTGAAGAAGAGTGTATAAAGTAGGATGGTGTGAGCTCAAAGATAGAATACAAAGGCTCATGAAAATCATTGTAGAAAGGTGTCAAGATAAGCATTAGTAGTGAATTGCGGATTAACTTGGAACTGGTATTGACAACAAGGTCTATCACCCGAAGAAGAATGATTATTATCTTTGTGCTCATGCTAAGATGATTGGAACCACAAGGCCAACACATTATCATGATCGGAACTTGGCAGCATCTCGGTTGGAACGATTTATGAAGTTTAAAGTGAATTCTTAGATATTGACGGTCAGGTTCTTAGATTTGCAGAATCTTGTTGGAAAAATGAAGTGTTGATTGGAAAGATATCAATGCAGTTAATTTGAGCTCTAAAAAAAAGAGATGAAAAAAAGGAAAAGAGAGAAAAAAAAGAAAAAAAGGAAAGAAAAAGAAAAAGGAAAAAAGGAAAAATAGAAAAGATGAAAAAAGAAAATTCAAGTTGAAAAAATGAAAAGGCGCCTTGGAAAAAGAAGAGGAAAAAGGAAATAAAAAACAAAGTGAAAACCCGAAAGGGCACTTTGAGAAAAGTAATCTAAAGTGAAAACCCAAAATGGAGCTTTAGAGCATAGGGCCAGAAACGCAGAAAGGAGATTTTGACGGCCAATCCTGAATGTGAGATGGAAATTAGAAAATAAGCATTAGAATGGGTCCTTAGAGAGCAGAAGCTGATTGATGAATCTTCACAAGTCATGGTTCATGCATTATGTAGAAAATTAGGGTCATGCTAACCCTTATGTTTTAGTTGTTTTCACAGGAAATAGAACTCCTAATGAGAAGATTTCGCCCGGCAAAGAAGAATTCCTAATGAGAAGAGTTCGTTCAACAAAGATAGCGTTCCTAATGAGGAGTTCGCCCAGCAAAGAAGAAGTCCTAGTGAGAATGATTCTCCTAGCAAAAACATAGCTCCTAATGAGAAGAGTTCGCTCAACAAAGATAGAGTTCCTAATGTGAAGAGTCAACCCCCAGCAAAGAAAGAACTACAAATGAAAGAGTTCATCCGGTGAAGGTGGAACTCTCAGTGAGAAGAGTTCATGTCGTGGTTCCAAATGAGAAGAACCATCCTCGAAGAATGAGAAAGTCCACAATAAGAAGAGTTGTTCAACGTCTTTTCAGAGAGACAAATTAGCAGAAAAGAGGTTGAGGGAGTTCATACTCAGAAGAACAACTTTAAATGCCAATGGTCAGACAATTCGAACAAAATTTGTGTCCTTTTAGTCTTTGTCCTATTCTTGTTCCACAACAATTAGTAAAGAGGGGCATCTGTAGAACCCGTATTTTGTTTGGGTATATATATGTATATACTCTATAAATAAAACAATAATAAATAATAAATAGAATTCAACAATAGCTCATAAATGCCCATTACAAAGTCCATTTACAGTTTAAATAGCCAAAAGCCTAACCAAAGCCCAAATATAAATAGCTGGCGTTCATTCGCCTATTCCTTTTCACGCGAATAACCACCCTCCGTTGGCGTCAGCGCTTACACAAACTATATATATCCACCTGGAGAGAGAAAAATTAATAAATGCCTAATCATTGCACAATTAATTGGAAGCAATAAATGAAAAGAGAAGGGAAACTGAAGAGCCATACCATAAAGGTGAACGGTCGTCGGAATAACTCGCCGAGAAGGTCACCAGAGTACGTTGAACATACCAGAAGGTATATTCCAATTCCCCCTTTTACTTTCCTGCATCAATAACGCAAAAAGAGTTAAATTCGAGTCTTAAAATGGAAAACAGTAACCTAAAACCTAGATCTAGATTAAAACACAAATCTGAAGTTAAAGTTCTGAATGCTTATCTTTTTCCAAATGTCGTCGGAGTTAGAGATCTAGATTAAGACAATTGTAGAAAATAAATGGGTGCTAAATAACAACTTTAATATCCTAATTTGATTAGTGTCTCAATGTAATAAGATGTTAATCAAAGGTGTATTTTAGTTAAATATCTAGTATTTCATTAAAACCTAGAACATGTAATAACATTTAGTTAGTTTTAATTAAAATAAAATTAAATTAAGATAGGATAGGATATAAGTAGTTAGTAACATTGAATGATTAGGAATATTATTTATTTTGGGCTTAATATGGGTAGTACCCAATTATTTGGGTGTTATCACATAAACCCTAAACTTAATAATATTCATAGTTTCTTTAAGTAATCAATGGAGCCCTAATTAGGATACAACTTAAAAATGACAAGACAATAATTGAACATGCATTAAACCTTTTGTGTTGAGATACATTTTGAATATAAATTGAAGTGTCCTAAAGTATTTGGACGTTTCAAAACTTATATTTATTTAAAATGTATTTTCTTACAAAAGGATATCTTCATTCGAAATGGAATTCGTTTAACAATTAAAGATTTAATTAAATTAAGATTAATGTTCAAAATGCAAAAATGCCACGTGGAATTAATAAGGTACCAAGAACGGGCGTTGTAGGGGTGCTAACCCTTTTTCTAAACGTAATCGACTCCCAAACCCAATTTTTTCTAAAAAGAATCTATGGTCCATTTTTTTGGTGTCCAAACTACCAAAGTGATCGGTGGCGACTCCAAATTGGTTTTTTAAGAATAAATAAAGAATCAATTCAATATGAAAAACCCTAATTTCAAGATCAAATTAAAAATGGTGAAACCCATATTTCAAAACTATAATCGTCAGGCTATTTTTACACATGGTTTTAAAAAATGGTCATGACCTAGGTTGAACCGCCACTACATGGGCCACAACCCTCTAACCATCCTCTCTACATTGGAAATTACCATGACCGCGCCCACAGCCTCGCTGTGGTGCAACAACAGATGCCATGGCCTGACCACCACCAGCCAGCAATGGACGATCACGTCTCAGATGGTTAGCAGATCTACAACTCCAACAAGAGTTAGCTACAACAGCCACATGAGCATGCCCTTCTCGATCCAAACGTGGATAGTCTCACCTCATATGCTCACGCGATCTGCATGCCCAACAAGTGTTAAAAGCTGGTATAGCCTGAGCACTTTGACCATGTGCTCCACGCTCAGCCCTACCTCCGCCACAACTTACATTATAGCGATACTTCTTGTCACGTTGCCTCTTATACTCTCCACCATCATAACCGAAGTATACAACTCTCTTACCCAAGCTAGAACCATCCACACGAGAAGACAAGCCCAAACTTTGTTCAATATACTTAGCTCGCGTCACCAACACATCAAAATCCGTATAATCAGAGGCCAACATTTAAGTCTTCACTTCTTGCACCAAATCATGACAAAATCGGTCAGAACGATGCACTTTAGAAACCATGCACTATAACCAATAAAAATCAGCATATTAAACCATATGCTACATGTATCATTAAACCACAACCACTTACATTGCTACACTCAATTTAAGCCTTCCCATGCATATCATACCATATGCAAAGCTTAAAGAGTAACATGTATAAGTCCCAGTACACAACACATGATACATCAACAATTATATTGGCTTACAAATGATCATTAACCAAGTTCCGTTCTCAAAATATCATATCAGATACACAAATTCAACAAGTGTTCTAATAAGACTTCAAGCCATCCTAACCAGAATAATGGTACAATCACAACCCCATGGGAACAACAACCCCAAACATAGGTTAGATTCTTAACCCACTAACGAGAGACGGAACACCAACCTCCTCGATCGTTAGGATGCTTGGATGGAGACGGGACACCCACATCCTCGACATTCAACGTGACTTATTTATAGTGCACTCAATCCTATAGTCTGCTAACTATATACAATAGCATTTTCAAAACCAATTCCATACCATCACTTGCCAATATAATTAACATTTAACCATATAACTCATTGTTTTCAAAGCATCAATAATAAACCATTTTCCAAGCATCAAACCATGCTTAAAACCACAAGTATAAAACATATACTTACAAGGATCACTCACCATGTGCATCCTTCATTATTTCATCATTAAAAATATTATATCACATACTTTAAACATGCTTTAACAGTAGGTAACATGAAATCAAAATCAAGTACATAAAACCATATTATAATAGCGCAACCGAGAGAGAAAACCACTTGATACTTACTTTCGAACATAGACAAGCGTTTCAAGCTCAAATCTATGTTCCCAAAACCACCTTTAAAATATTTCAAAGCTAAAATCCACATTGGTCTCTTTCGGATCAACCTCCTATATTTTAACCATATAATAACAGAGGATTAATGCGTCTCAATGCATTCAAAATCCCATCAAGCTATTCCACAATATTGCCTTGCCAAAAACTATCAATCGCCTATCCGAAACAACCAAAAACAACATCGATTAACGCTCAAACTTAACCTAGACAAAACCTAACACTTTCAATCATCAATTATCATTGATTAACATAAAAATTTATCATATTATCAACCTTATACATCCAGCATTCATAAAACCACCACAACTAAACAAAAACCCAAATCTAGCAACCTAAACAACTAGAGATTCACATAGTTTCGGGATTACCATGCTTAAACTTTTATCTTAACATATTAGAGTTCCAAATCATGATTAAAATCGACCTTAAACCCAGCAAAACAGATCCATTACGAAAATTACACAAATCCATCAATTAAACCAAATTTCCTCAATTAAAACATCAAAAACCATTAGACAACATTAATGAAGGATCATGAACTTTGGAATTTTAGTAAAGAACCTTACATTAGAGGAGAAAAACGCAGCTCGCCTCTAATGGATGCTTTTCCCCTCAATTGGATAGTTTTTCATGTAAAAACAAGATTAAAACAATAAGATTTTGATAGGAAAATAATAAGAAATCATTTGATAACAACAGATTAAAGAAATCAATAGTTTACCTTAAGATTTTGATGAAAAAAATGAGTGTTTGGCTGGAGATAATTCGAGAGAAAACTTTTGAGAGAAAAGAAGTTACGACATATTTGTTTTAATGAAATAACCACCAATTAATTCTTCTAACCCCTTTTATTAATTAAAAACCATTTAAAATAAGTCAATTAAGGAATAAAAGTCTGATATTAGACTTTGGGCAAATAGCTCCTTAAGGATTCAAAGTTTTGATCCTTTTACAAAATAGTCACTAAAAATAGTTTTCAAAGTTTACATCTTGGTCACTAAATCTAAAATGTTCGAATTCCAAATACCATTTTCCAAAATTGATTTCACCAAAACCTTTTATATTTTTAAAAAGGATTTTAGTTATTTTTTCTATATTTTTATCACCTTCCGAAATAGGTTTTCCCTGAACTCATCCCAAAACAAACTCAAATCTCTAATCTCGGTCTAACGGACCCTAAAACCATCCCAAAACCTCTAGGCCCAAAATCAAGGAGTTACATCAAGTCCTTCGAGCCATCACCTTCAGGAGTGATGCTAAGACCTTTGGGCCATCACCCTCGGGAATGATGTTAAGAGCTTCGGGCAATTAAAACATGCAATTTTTAGAAAGGAAACTAACTTTTGCAGGTCATATCTCTCCCACAACATGGTGTAGCAGATCAATAAACAATATTCAGGTCATGCATTTTCGTCAAAGTTGTAGCTTGATCGAAATTAACTCTCAAATCATGCCTCTTCATCAAAGTTGTAGCTTGATCAAAATTAATTCTCAAATCATGCCTCTTCGATAGAGTCGTAGCTTGATCAAAATCAAACTCTCAGATCATGTCTCTTCGTCAAAGTTGTAGCTTGATCAAAATTAAACTCTCAGATCACGCCTCTTCGTCGGAGTCATAGCTTGATCAAAATAAAACTCTCAGATCATGCATCTTCGTCAAAGTTGTAGCTTGATCAAAATAAAACTCTTAGATCATGACTCTTCATCAGGACTGTTGCTAGATCAAAATCAAACTCTTAGATCATGCCTTTTTGTCAGAGTTGTAGCTTGATCAAAATTAACTCCTAGATCATGCCCCTTCATTAGAGTCGTAGCTTGATCATAATTCTTCTCTAGATCATGCCTCTTCTTCAGTGTTATAGAGGATCAAACTCTCTTCTCCAGATCCTGCCACTTTGTCAGTGTTGTAGCAGATCATCTTTTTTCAGATTATGCCTCCCCATCAGTGGTGGAGCAGTTCACCCCAATTTACAGGTTCTACTTTTCCAAGATTGGCGGAGTGGATGAACCAAGTCTCAAAAATATAATTTACATTAAACCATTTAATCTTATATTCTGAAATAAAAAAAGGTGGATACCTAATATGACACAATTTTCTTTTACTCTTGCAGATCTTGTATTTCCAACAAAAGGATAAAAAAGATGAGTCAACCAGATCATGCTTTTTTGACGGTGGGGCAGCAGATCAATAGATGAATTCTATTTCTCAAAAACATGGAAGAGTGGATCAACTAAATTCCAAAGAGAAAGATTGTGTCACAAAGTCATCAACAGCTTTGGCAAGTCTTATCTTCCCAAAAAAAGGTGAAGTGGATTGGTCATCTGGAGTCTATCTCCATCAAAGAAGCAGAATAACGGACCGATCAAAGAGATCTACACCCCTGAAGAAGAGAAGACAAGAAGATCAAGTGAAGGAAGAAGATTTGTTTCAAGAAGGAAGAAGCCCAACCCGACCCAACGAAATGGATTTCTTTTTGTCTTTGCTTCATTGTCGTTATACGACAATGAACAAAGAGGGGCAACTGTAATAACCCATTTCAGTCAAGTCGTACAAAGCCCAATTATAATACAAACCAGACACAAATTTAAAACCCAAATAACTAAACCCAAGCCCAACACTTAAAATTAAACATAATCTAACCCTAACCCTAAAACACCCTAGTCGTCACCAACCACTTCTACACTTGTCGCCACTCGACATCAAACCATCCTCCGCCACCGCCAGTCACCACCAAAACCCAGACTAAACCCTAAACTAATCCCTAACTATACCCTAAATAGTAACCAGTTAAACCCAAAGCGAAAAATTAAACCTAATCTAACCCATCACATCCCCTTTACCTGCCACCACCGCCCTGATTTGCGGCCACCGCCTGCCTACCATTGTCCTCGTCACCTTGCTACGAGGTCGAGCGAGCGTCACCCATCTTCTCTATAAATATAGCTCGATCCGTGAAAAGGATAGACGAGATTTTTAGACTAAAAAAAGAAAATTCAAACCGAAAAACACATATTTTAGAGAGGAGATCGAAAGAAAAATAATAAAAAGGAAATATAAAGCAAAAATAGAATAAAAAGGTAAAAAATATAAAAATCCTTCAATTTTTATTAGATCGACTCACCTAGGATGAGTTTTAAAAAAATCAAACCACAAATTCGGATTTAGGAAAAAAAACCAAACCATTTGACCCCTTACATGAACTCTGATCGTTGTACGCTGCAGCTCTCCGTTGCCGACCAGCGACGACTCACAGAGGACCTCGGGCGGTGGCCGGTTTCTAGGTAGAGAGAACCGAGAGAGAGTTGAGAGAGAGTTTTGAGATTTTTCAGGGATATTAGTTATCAAATGAATTTTTTGGGCAAATTTTGTACTTATATGCCATATGAAACAACATTGTTTCATCATATAACACGCATGGCATATGAGATAAATAGATTAAATTACAAGATGAAACATATAAATTCCATTAACTTGGTCATATATCAAAATAATTCAATAAATTTAATATTTCTTTTTAAAAAATTTATTAGTGAAGTGATTGTGTCTTCTAGAAGACGATATTAAAGGTCATAATAAGTGTGTTCCATTTGTTTGTCAGCTGTCCAATAATGAAACGATTGTGTCTATCAAACTATCATATCTTTCAGTTATCGAGCTGATAGATGGTAACATGGAGTACGACAAGTGGTCAGAGAGTGTGCAATGAGGGTGAATATTGAATTCTTTAAATATGATGGGTTAAATTTATTGGATTATTTTTTAATTTTGATCAAATTTACAGAATTTTTAAGTTTTTTGGACTAAAATTGTTATTATACCAAATCATGTTTTAATTTTAACAACATAATAACATATTTGTAACAAAATATTGTATTTCTAAATAGTTTTAAGAAGAAAGTGACTTGTTCGTTATTAAATCTATAAATGAGTGACATGTGTTGTAACCCTTTGACTTATGGTGAAACATTTCCATTTTCAAGCAAGTTGAATCCCAATAAGGTATTATTATTATTATTATTATTATTATTATTATTATTATTATTATTATTATTATTATTATTATTATTATTATTATTATTGGGTAAAAAAACCATAGCTTCAAAGCTATGAGAGACTAAACATTCCTACTATAAGGTGCAGATAATAAATCTTGTTGCATTAGTCGATGCAGTTCCATTGAAGGCTGGTGGACAAGTCGTAGACCAAGAGGATGGTGTGAGTCAAAGTGAGCGATAGAATCTGCAACCATATTTGTTGTACGTGGCACATAAGATACTTGAAAATTCCACTCTTGAGCAAGGCGAATTCTGATTTGACGGACCAATGATGAACATTGAAACTATTGAGCATAGGCAAAGCCACATGGGGGCTGGCAGGGGCCAGGCCCCCGTGGTCCACTCTTATGGTCCATTCTTTTTCTAATTTGGCCCCCGTAAAATTTTAAATTATATTTTATTTTATTTGTTTTAATATTATAGAGTGAGTTTTATTTTAGTGGTAAGTGTGTACAGAAAATTAAGTTTGTTTTATTTAAAGTGTGTACAGAAAAATCAATTAAGCCCATGAACTTTTTTGGTACTCAATTAAGCTATTAAGACCAAGAAATGATCAAAATTAGTTTGAGGGCTTAATTGATTCAATATTTTGCTTCAAGGGCTTAATTGGATGCAAAAAAGTTTAGAGGCTTATATGATTTTTTTAAAAAGTTCAAGGTGTAACGCTCCGGATTTGGGCCTAGGAGTTTCTAGGTTGGTTTCGTGGTCCGGTGAACCTAGACTAGAGATTTGGGTTAGTTCGGGAGTGGTTCGTTGAAAACATTGTTCTAGATGTGATAAAATTATGAGAAAAAATCCTAAAATCCTCTTAAAATATATATAAAGGATTGGTAAAGCCAATTTTGGAAAATGACTTTTGGAAGGTTGACATTTCGGTTAGTGACTAAAATGCAAAAATGAAAAACTATTTTTTTAAAGGATTGTTTTGAAATATGGCCAAACCTTAGAATCTTTAGGGACCTAAAATGGTATTAATCAGCTATTCCTTTGATTGGCCATATTTTAAATGTGTTATTAAAAGAAATAAAGAAAGGTTTTGACTAAAAGGAAATTAGCTTTTACAAAATCTATTTTTGACATAACTTCCATTTTCTCTCTTTTCTTATCAGCCAAACATCTCTTTTCTCTCAAAACTTCCAGAGATTGTCATCTTTCCATTTCACTATGATTTGCAAATGATTTATTTGGTGTTTCCTCCATTTATCTCAAAGGATTCTTGAAGGTTTTTCAACAAATCTTGTCAATAGAAAGAATAGGCAAGGGTTAGAGGTAATTTTCATCAACTCCTCTAATCAAGGGTTCTTTAATGAAATTCTCAAGTATTTGGCTCTCTAATCAAGGTTTCATGATTAATTTGTTGAAAATGGTTAAATCAAGCTTAAATGGTGATTTTGAATGATTTTCGTATTGGATCTGTTTTGGCTGAGTTATGATTGATTTTAATCATATTTTGGATTATAAATAATGCTGAAATAAAGGTTTGATCATAATAATCCTAAAACTAGTTTGATCTCTAGTTGTTTAGGTTAGTAGATTTGGGCTTTTGATGTGTTAAGGTAAAATTGAGGTTGCTGGAGGTATAAATATGCAAATAGATTTATTTTGGGTGTTAATTGATGATTAAAAATGGATGGAAGTGTTAGGTTTTGATTGGGCTGAGTTTTAGCGCTTTGGGGCAGAGCAGTGTTGTAGGTTTGTTTGCTGGATATTTTAATGCATTGAGATGCATTAATCCTTTGTTCTTGTATGGTAAAAACATGGGAGATCATATTGGAAGCAATCAGTGAGGTTTCGTCAGCTTCGAATGCTTGGATTCGCATCGGCTAGCCAAGGTTGTGTGTGTCGATGAGTGAGAACGTGGATTTCAGTTTTGAAATGCTTTAAAAGGAGATTTGGGAACTTAGTTGTAAGCTTGAAACGCTTAACTAAGTTCGGAAGTAAGAGAAAGGAATTTCCCTCTCGGTTGTGCTATTATGTGATATTTTATGCGCTGTTTTGATTTAATGGATTTACCAACTGTTAAAGCATGTTTAAAGAATGTGGTTACTGTTTTTAATGATGTGATGTTGAAGGATACACATGGTAAGTGATCCTTGTAAGTATATGTCTTATACTTGTGATTTTAATCATGGTTTAATGCATGGAAATATGATTTATTGATGATGCTTTGAAAACAGTGAGGTATGTGGTTAAATGAGAATTATATTGGCAAGTGATGTATTGAAAATGGTTTATAAATGATATCAGATATTGTTAGTCGGCTATACGATTGAGAGCACTATAAAAAGTTGTCTTGGATGTTGAGGGGTTGGTGTCCCATATCTCCATCCAAGTACCCTAACGATCAAAGCGGTTGGTGTCCCACATCTTGTTAGTGGTTAAGCATCTAACCGATGGTGGGGTTGGTGTCCCCGTGGGTTGTAATTGTACCCGGTTGATATAGTACCTTTGGTTGTGAATGTACCAATTCCAGTTAAGATGGTTTGAAGTGTCGAGTAGACACTTTGTCAATCCGTGTATCCGATAAGTGGTTTTGAGATATGAACTTGCCTAATGATCACTTGTAAGCCAGTATAATTGATGATGTATCATGAAATGTTTTATGTTGCATAATGTGGTTTATGAATGTTTTACTCTTTAAGTTTTGCATGTGGTAGCTATGCATTGGAAGGCTTAAATAGAGTGCAGAATTGGAACATGTTGATGATTCATGATACATGTACCATGAGGTTTAATATGCTGATTTTTGTTTAAGGAAAGTGCATGGTTTTAAATAGGCATGCTGGTGTTCAAATGATGTTTTAGTAAATTGAAATGAGATTTCAATGTGGAAATGGAAAATGGTTTTAATGCATTGATGGTGTTTTGTTTTTGAGCCTCCTCACTAAGCCTCATGTGCTTACGCTCTCATTTGTCCTTCAATGCAGATAATTGAGGTTTTGGAGGCAGCAAGTAGCAAGGGATCACAAGAAACTTCATTCGCAAAAGTATGTTTCGTATAGACTATATGTAATAAGGGCAGCGGAGGATCCGCTGTGTTGTTGGGTGATTTGTGTAAACTACATTTTAAGCAAGTTTTATTTGTTGATATAGACTTATAAATGGCCTTTGGTATTTGGATTAAGTTTTACTTTGCATTTTGGTATCTTGCTTGGCTTGTCACTTGGTTGCAGGCCTATAGTTTACCTTTAATGCAATCTTGTCATGTTATGATGTTGAGTATGCCATGAAAGATTGAGGATTAATGTTTAGATATAGTGTATGCATGTTGGAAGCATGTTGGATTGATTATGATTGCATTAATGTGTGAAAAACCAGCAAAAGTTTCATTGCAGGCCCAGACGTTTCGGTACGCCCAAGCCTGTACCAAAACGGTGAGCCTGAAATGGCCTATGGGTTTTGAAATAGGGGGAAGTGTTTCAATACGAGCTCCTTCAAGTTGGCTATGGGAAATTCGAGTTTCAAAACACTTAAAAGGGTGTTCCGATATGGGCCAGAGTTTCGAAACACCTAGACCTGTTCCGAAACAGGGTGTTCCAATACATGGAAATGTGTTTCGAAACACCCTATTGTTAAATTGGTTATTGGAATCTTTTGAAGTTTTGTTTCGTTACGTTTTAGTCCCTGAATGTTATGGATGCAATTGAATGAGCTTGGATGATTGTTTTGAGCTGAGACTTGACACAAAAGCATGTAATGTGACTATTTAACGGTTGGTAATTTAAAAACTGAAGTTGTCCTAGTATTTTTCTAAAATTACAAAATGGTCCCTAAAACGTGTTTGAATTCAATTGACTGCCTAATCGATGCTTGCTTGAGATGTTAATGTTTCCTCTGCGAGTCTTTACGCATAGTACCTTTGGTTGGTGTCCCATCTCTTGTTAGTGGTTAAGCATCTAACCGATGGTGGGGTTGGTGTCCCTGTGGGTTGTAATTGTACCCGGTTAATATAGTACATTTGGTTGTGAATGTACCAATTCCGGTTAAGATGGTTTGAAGTGTCGAGTAGACACTTGTTGAATCCGTGTGTTCGATAAGTGGTTCTGAGATATGAACTTACCTAATGATCACTTGTAAGCCAATATAATTGATGATGTATCATGAAATGGTTTATGTTGCATAATGTGGTTTATGCATGTTTTACTCTTTAAGTTTTGCATGTGGTAGCTATGCATTGGAAGGCTTAAATAGAGTGTAGAATTGGAACATGTTGATGATTCATGATACATGTAGCATGAGGTTTAATATGCTGATTTTTGTTTAAGGAAAGTGCATGGTTTTAAAAGGGCATGCTAGTTTTCAAATGATGTTTTAGTAAATTGAAATGAGATTTCAATGTGGAAATGGAAAATGGTTTTAATGCATTGATGGTGTTTTGTTTTTGAGCCTCCTCATTAAGCCTCATGCGCTTACGCTCTCATTTGTCAATCAATGTAGATAATTGAGGTTTTGGAGGCAGCAAGTAGCAAGGGATCACAAGAGACTTCATTCGCAAAAGTATGTTCCGTTTAGACTATATGTAATAAGGGCAATGGAGGATCTGTTGTGTTGTTGGGTGATTTGTGTAAACTACATTTTAAGTAAGTTTGATTTGTTGATTTAGACTTGTAAATGGCCTTTGGTATTTGGATTAAGTTTTACTTTGCATTTTGGTATCTTGCTTGGCTTGTCACTTGGTTGCAGGCCTACAGTTTACCTTTGATGCAATCTTGTCATGTTATGACGTTGAGTATGCCATGAAAGATTGAGGATTAGTGTTTAGATATAGTGTATGCGTGTTGGAAGCGTGTTGGATTGAGTATGATTGCATTAATGTGTGAAAAACCAGTAAAAGTGTCATTGCAGGCCCAGACGTTTCAGTACGCCCAAGATTGTACCGAAACGGTGAGCCTGAAATGGCCTAAGGGTTTTGAAATAGGGTGAAGTGTTTCAATACGAGCTCCTTCAAGTTGGCTATAGGAAATTCGAGTTTCAAAACAGTTAAAGGGGTGTTCTAATATGGGCCCGAGTTTTGAAACACCTAGACCTGTTCCGAAACAGGGTGTTCCGATACATGGCAATGTGTTTCGAAACACCCTATTGTTAAATTGGTTACTGGAATCTTTTGAAGTTCTGTTTCTTTACGTTTCAGTCCCTAAATGTTATGGATGCAATTAAATGAGCTTGGATGATTGTTTTGAGCTGAGACTTGACACAGAAGCATGTAATGTGACTAATTAACGGTTTGTAATTTAAAAACCGAAGTTGTCCTAGTATTTTTCTAAAATTACAAAATGGTCCCTAAAACGTGTTTGAATTCAATTGAGTGCCTAATCGATGCTTGCTTGAGATGTTAATGTTTCCGCTGCGATTTTTTACGCATAGTACCTTTGGTTGGTGTCCCATATCTTGTTAGTGGTTAAGCATCTAACCGATGGTGGGGTTGGTGTCCCCGTGGGTTGTAATTGTACCTGGTTGATATAGCACCTTTTGTTGTGAATGTACCAATTCTGGTTAAGATGGTTTGAAGTGTCGAGTAGACACTTGTTGAATCCATGTATCCGATAAGTGGTTTTGAGATATGAACTTGCCTAATGATCACTTGTAAGCCAATATAATTGATGATGTATCATGAAATGGTTTATGTTTCATAATGTGGTTTATGCATGTTTTACTCTTTAAGTTTTGCATGTGGGAGCTATGCATTGGAAGGCTTAAATAGAGTGTAGAATTGGAACATGTTGATGATTCATGATGCATGTAGCATAAGGTTTAATATGCTGATTTTTATTTAAGGAAAGTGCATGGTTTTAAAAGTTCATGATGGTTTTCAAATGATGTTTTAGTAAATTGAAATGAGATTTCAATGTGGAAATGGAAAATGGTTTTAATGCATTGATGGTGTTTTTTTAGCCTCCTCACTAAGCCTCATGCGCTTACGCTCTCATTTGTCCATCAATGCAAATAATTGAGGTTTTGGAAGTTGCAAGGGATCACAAGAGACTTCATTCGCAAAAGTGTGTTCCGGTTAGACTATATGTAATAAGGGCAACGGAAGATACGTTGTGTTGTTGGGTGATTTGTGTAAACTCCATTTTGAGCAAGTTTGATTTGTTGATTTAGACTTGTAAATGGCCTTTGGTATTTGGATTAAGTTTTACTTTGCATTTTAGTATCTTGCTTGGCTTGTCACTTGGTTGCATGCCTATAGTTTACCTTTGATGCAATCTTGTCATGTTATGATGTTGAGTATGCCATGAAAGATTGAGGATTAATGATTAGATATAGTGTATGCATGTTGAAAGCATGTTGGATTGATTATGATTGCATTAATGTGTGAAAAAATAGCAAAAGTGTCATTGCAAGCCCAGACGCTTCGGTACGCCCAAGACTGTACCGAAACGGTGAGCCTGAAATGGCCTATGGGTTTTGAAATAGGGGGAAGTGTTTCAATACGAGCTCCTTCAAGTTTACTATGGGAAATTCGAGTTTCAAAACACTTAAAGGGGTGTTCCGATATGGGCCCGAGTTTTGAAACACCTAGGCCTTTTCCGAAACAGGGTGTCCCAATACATGGCAATGTGTTTCGAAACACCCTATTGTTAAATTGGTTACTGGAATCTTTTGAAGTTTTGTTTCTTTACGTTTCAGTCCCTGAATATTATGGATGCAATTAAATGAGCTTGGATGATTGTTTTGAGCTGAGACTTGACATAGAAGCATGTAATGTGACTAATTAACGGTTGGTAATTTAAAACTGAAGTTGTCCTAGTATTTTTCTAAAATTACAAAATGGTCCCTAAAACGTGTTTGGATTCAATTGACTGCCTAATCGATGCTTGCTTGAGATGTTAATGTTTCCGCTGCGAGTCTTTACACATAGTACCTTTTGTTGGTGTCCCATCTCTTGTTAGTGGTTAAGCATCTAACCGATGGTGGGGTTGGTGTCCCCGTGGGTTGTAATTGTACCCGGTTAATATAGTACATTTGGTTGTGAATGTACCAATTCCGGTTAAGATGGTCTGAAGTGTCGAGTAGACACTTGTTGAATCCGTGTATCCGATAAGTGGTTTTGAGATATGAACTTGCTTAATGATCACTTGTAAGCCAATATAATTGATAATGTATCATGAAATGGTTTATGTTGTATAATGTGGTTTATGCATGTTTTACTCTTTAAGTTTTGCATGTGGTAGCTATGCATTGGAAGGCTTAAATAGAGTGCAGAATTGGAGCATGTTGATGATTCATGATACATGTAGCATGAGGTTTAATATGATGATTTTTGTTTAAGGAAAGTGCATGATTTTAAAAGGGCATGATGGTTTTCAATTGATGTTTTAGTAAATTGAAATGAGATTTCAATGTGGAAATGGAAAATGGTTTTAATGCATTAATGGTGTTTTGTTTTTGAGCCTCCTCATTAAGCCTCTTGCACTTACGCTCTCATTTGTCAATCAATGTAGATAATTGAGGTTTTGGAGGCAGCAAGTAGCAAGGGATCGCAAGAGACTTCATTCGCAAAAGTATGTTCCATTTAGACTATATGTAATAAGGGCAATGGAGGATTCGTTGTGTTGTTGGGTGATTTGTGTAAACTACATTTTAAGCAAGTTTGATTTGTTGATTTAGACTTGTAAATGGCCTTTGGTATTTGGATTAAGTTTTACTTTGCATTTGAGTATCTTGCTTGGCTTGTCACTTGGTTGCATGCCTATAGTTTACCTTTGATGCAATCTTGTCATGTTATGATGTTGAGTATGCCATGAAAGATTGAGGATTAATGATTAGATATAGTGTATGCATGTTGAAAGCATGTTGGATTGATTATGATTGCATTAATGTGTGAAAAAACTAGCAAAAGTGTCATTGCAAGCCCAGACGTTTCAGTACGCCCAAGACTGTACCGAAACGGTGAGCTTGAAATGGCCTAAGGGTTTTGAAATAGGGGGAAGTGTTTCAATACGAGCTCCTTCAAGTTGGCTGTGGGAAATTCGAGTTTCAAAACACCTAAAGGGGTGTTCTGATATGGGCCAGAGTTTTGAAACACCTAGACCTTTTCCGAAATAGGGTGTCCCGATACATGGCCATGTGTTTCGAAACACCCTATTGTTAAATTGGTTACTTGAATCTTTAGAAGTTCTGTTTCTTTAAGTTTCAGTCCCTGAATATTATGGATGCAATTAAATGAGCTTGGATGATTGTTTTGAGCTGAGACTTGACACAGAAGCATGTAATGTGACTAATTAACGGTTGGTAATTTAAAAACTGAAGTTGTACTAGTATTTTTCTAAAATTACAAAATGGTCCCTAAAACCTGTTTGAATTCAATTGACTGCCTAATCGATGCTTGCTTGAGATGTTAATGTTTCCTCTGCGAGTCTTTACACATAGTACCTTTGGTTGGTGTCCCATCTCTTGTTAGTGGTTAAGCATCTAACCGATGGTGGGGTTGGTGTCCCTGTGGGTTGTAATTGTACCCGGTTAATATAGTACATTTGGTTGTGAATGTACCAATTTCGGTTAAGATGGTTTGAAGTGTCGAGTAGACACTTGTTGAATCCGTGTATCCGATAAGTGGTTTTTAGATATGAACTTGCTTAATGATCACTTGTAAGCCAATATAATTGATAATGTATCATGAAATGGTTTATGTTGTATAATGTGGTTTATGCATGTTTTACTCTTTAAGTTTTGCATGTGGTAGCTATGCATTGGAAGGCTTAAATAGTGTGCAGAATTGGAACATGTTGGTGATTCATGATACATGTAGCATGAGGTTTAATATGATGATTTTTGTTTAAGGAAAGTGCATGGTTTTAAATAGGCATGCTGGTGTTCAAATGATGTTTTAGTAAATTGAAATGAGATTTCAATGTGGAAATGGAAAATGGTTTTAATGCATTGATGGTGTTTTGTTTTTGAGCCTCCTCACTAAGCCTCATGCGCTTACGCTCTCATTTATCCATCAATGCAGATAATTCAGGTTTTGGAGGCAGCAAGTAGCAAGGGATCACAAAAGACTTCATTCGCAAAAGTATGTTCTGGTTAGACTATATGTAATAAGGGCAACGGAGGATCCGTTGTGTTGTTGGGTGATTTGTGTAAACTCCATTTTGAGCAAGTTTGATTTTTTGATTTAGACTTGTAAATAGCCTTTGGTATTTGGATTAAGTTTTACTTTGCATTTTGGTATCTTGCTTGGCTTGTCACTTGGTTGCATGCCTATAGTTTACCTTTGATGCAATCTTGTCATGTTATGATGTTGAGTATGCCATGAAAGATTGGGGATTAATGTTTAGATATATTGTATGCATGTTGGAAGCATGTTGGAATGATTATGATTGTATTAATGTGTGAAAAACTAGCCAAAGTGTCATTGCAGGCCCAGACGTTTCGGTATGCCCAAGACTGTACCGAAACGGTGAGCCTGAAATGGCCTATGGGTTTTGAAATAGGGGGAAGTGTTTCAATACGAGCTTCTTTAAGTTGGCTATAGGAAATTCGAGTTTCAAAACACTTAAAGGGGTGTTCCGATATGGGCCTGAGTTTTGAAACACCTAGACCTGTTCCGAAACAGGGTGTTCCGATACATGGCAATGTGTTTCGAAACACCCTATTGTTAAATTGGTTACTGGAATCTTTTGAAGTTCTGTTTCTTTACGTTTCAGTCGCTGAATGTTATGGATGCAATTAAATGAGCTTGGATGATTGTTTTGAGCTGAGACTTGACACAAAAGCATGTAATGTGACTAATTAATGGTTGGTAATTTAAAAACTGAAGTTGTCCCAATATTTTTCTAAAATTACAAAATGGTCCCTAAAACGTGTTTGAATTCAATTGAGTGTCTAATCGATGCTTGCTTGAGATGTTAATGTTTCCGCTGTGAGTCTTTACACATAGGCTAATGTTGAGTATCTAGACAAGATAAAAAGAAAAAAAATTAGGGTTGTTTATTGAGTTAAACCTTCCCGATTTACCTCAATATTCCCCGTGTGACTCGTTAGGTTCGGTCTTTCACCCAGTCCAGGTCGAGGGGGTTATATTTGGTGGTATTAGAGCCAAGTTTTGACAGAATGGGATGATGGTAAGTCATTGTTAAGTTGACGTGATGTGATTCCAATTGAATAATGATGTTTGCCTTACACGGTAATTATTATAATCATGTTGTTGATGAATAAATGATATTGATGATATGCATGATGGTTGTGATGTATGTGTTTTGTTATATTCATGATGATGTTATGGGCCGAATCTGATTGATTGTTGTGCACGGTGCTTGTGATACGTATGTTGTTTGCCTTATGCTATCCTTAGGGGAAATTGGGATACTCATTACCTTATTAATATAGTTAACGTGTTTTAAACTGAATTGAAAGTCTTGGATCCTTGCTTGAAGCTGGCATGATTACTTTGTTTTGCTTTATTATCATGCCTTAATTATAGTAGCACAATGAGACTAATGAGGGAGTTACGGTCGGGTACGGTTGCTACTGCCAGAGGGCATGGAAATCAGGAGAACGAGGTTCCTCCTAGTGGGAATTTACCTCCTCCACCGCCTCCATTAGAGGGGTGAGGAGCAAGGACAGAATGAGCAAGTTGGGACTGTGTTGGGTGATTTGATGCCTCTAGTTTAAGCGATGACTGGAGCATTCCAGGCTGATGTTGCTGGAGTGCAAGTGCAAGCACATGTTGCTAGGAAACTGGGGTTTCTGTTAGAACACTTGCGTAGTTTGAGAAGTGTTGAGTATCGTGTCTTGTCGCCCGAGGCATCCAAGGCTTGGATGGATGGTACGATCCAAATTTTGGATCAAATAGGATTCAATAATGCACGTAAGTTGCGATGTGTTGTTTCGTTGTTACAAGGTGATGCTTACAATTGGTGGACGACTGTAACTACGACTTTGGTGCCTAATGAGGTGGATTTGGAGTTCTTCCAAGCTGTTTTCAAGAAGAAATATCTAGGAGTTGAATACTTGGATAACAAGAAACACGAGTTTATGTCTTTGGTTCAGGGTAGCATGACTGTGGCAGAGTATGAGGTTCAGTTTGTTCGTTTGAGCCAGTATGCTCCTGAGTTGGTATCGAGTGATAGGCATCGTTGCGACCGTTTTTGTTATGGTTTGGGGCAAGAGGTGAAGACTTTTTATGTTGGCATCAGATTACACAGATTTTGATGTGTTGGTGATGCGAGCTAAGGACATTCAACAGAGTCTGGGTTTGACTTCTCGTGTGGATGATTCTAGCTCGGGTAAGAGAGCTACAGATTTTGGTACTAGAGGTGGACAAAATAGGAGGCAGCGTGATAAGAGGTATCGCGTAGATGTGATGTGAGGCGGAGGAAGGCCTCAAAGTAGAGCTTATGGTCAAGATACTCATGCTTGATTAGCTTTTAACTCTTGTTGGGTATGTGGATCGTGTGAGCACATGGGGCAAGACTGTCCTCGTTTAGCTCGAGAGGCGCAGGCTCCTGCGGCTATGACATCTAACTCTTGTTGGAGTTGTGATTTGGCTGACCATTTGAGACGTGATTGTCCGTTGTTGGCTGGAGGTGGTCAGGTTAGAGCACCAGTTGTTGCACCACAGCGAGGCCATGGGCGCTGTCGTGGTAACTTCCAACGTAGGGAGGATAGTCATAGAACAATTTCACATGTTGTGGTTGTACAATCTGTGGGTGGTGGTCCTGCGAGGGTGTATGCACATCACGAGGGACGCAATGACACCGAAGTGATTGCAGGTACTTTCACTTTGAAATCTTTGACATTGTTATCTTTGATTGATTATGGTTCTATGCATTCATATATCTTGAGTGAGCATGCACATCTGCTTGATATTCCTATTGAGGTGTTAGATGTGGGATGCAAGTAACTAGTTTCATTGATGAAACAATAGTTACGAGAAGGTTGTATAAGAGATGTCCTTTATCTGTTCAAGGTCATGTGTTTGCAATTGATTTAATGGAAATGCCTTTCTTTGGTTTTAATTTAATCCTTGGGATGGATTGGTGGTCTGAGCATAGGGTTGTGGTTGATTTTGATGCTAAGCGAGTTACCATAAAACTTGTTGATGATTATGAAGTGGTAATCGTGGGTGAGGATGTGAAATTCTTGTCCAATGCAATTTCGGCTCTAGAAGCGAGTCGTTTGATGGAATTGGGTTGCGAGGCTTTCTTAGCTTATGTTATGAATCCAGGATCGAATAAAGTGTGTGTACTGGACATACGTACGGTATGTGAGTTTTCGAGTGTATTTCCGGAAGATTTTCATGGGTTGCCGCCGAATTGAGAGGTTGAGTTTGGCATTGAGTTGTATGAAAATACGACTCTAGTATCTATTGCTCCCTATCGAATGGCTCCGAAAGAGTTGAAGGAGTTGAAGACACAACTTCAGGAGTTACTTGATCGATGGTTCATTAGGCCTAGTGTTTCACCTTGGGGTTCACCGTTTTTGTTTGTGAAAAAGAAAGATGGCACGATACGTATGTGTATCGATTATCGGCAATTGAACAAATTGATGATTAGGAACAATTATCCTTTACCAAGGATTGATGATTTGTTTGATCATTTTCGAGCTGCTTCAGTGTTTTCTAAGATTGATTTGAGATCTGGATATTATCAGTTGAAGGTAAAAGATGTGGATGTGCCTAACATAGCTTTTCGTACAAGGTACTAGCATTATGAGTTCTTGGTGATGTCGTTTGGGTTGACGAATGCGCCTACTGCATTCATGGATATGATGAATCGTGTGTTTCATGAGTTTTTGAATTAGTTTGTGGCTGTGTGTATTGATGATATTCTCGTGTACTCTGGTGCCGAGGAGGATCATGATAAGCATTTGCAGATTGTGCGGCGAGTGTTGTTGGAAAATCATCTTTATGCCAAGTTGAGTAAGTGTTAGTTTTTGCTTAAAGAATCCTTAGACATGTGGTGTCGGCCGAAGGTATCTGGGTTGATCCACATAAGATTGAGGCGGTGATAAATTGGAAGACACCTAAATCAGTGATAGAAGTCCGTAGCTTAGTTGGTTTGGCAAGTTATTATCGAAGGTTTGTGGATGGTTTCTCTAAGATTGCTGCTCCGTTTACTAAGTTGTTGCAAAAAAAATGTTCTCTTTGAGTGGGCGCATGTTAGGCAACAAGCTTTCGAGAGGTTAAAAAAAGCTTTGACGTAAGCTCCTATCTTGATTCAACCTGAATCGGGTAAGGAGTTTGTAGTTTATAGTGATGCAACGTATGTTGGTTTAGGTTGTGTGTTGATGCAAGGTGGGAAGGTAGTGGCGTATGCATCTAGACATCTGAAGGTGCACGAGCGCAACTATCCCACTCATGATCTTGAGCTTGCCACAGTTGTGTTTACTTTGAAAATTTGGAGGCATTACCTTTATGGGGAGAAGTGTGTGGTTTATACGGATCATAAAAGTTTGAAATATTTAATGTCTCAGAAAGAGTTGAATCTTAGGCAACGAAGATGGTTGGAGTTGCTTAAGGATTACGACTTGATGATAGAGTATCACCCTGGAAAGGCCAATGTTGTGGTCGATGCCTTGAGTAGGAAGGTGGTTGTAGAGTTTAGGGCGATGTTTGCTCGGTTGAGTATATCGCGGGATGGTGGATTAATAGCTGAGTTGCAAGTGAAACCTTCCTTGGTTCAGTTGATTAAGGAGAAGCAGTTGCTTTATGATTCGTTGGTATCGTATGTTCAAGATATAGCATATGGTAATGCAACGGACTTTTGTTTTAATGATGATAGTGTCTTGTGTTTTCAGAGTCGAATAGTTGTGCTGGATGATGTTAGGTTGAGGTGCACTATTCTGACTGAGGCACATAGCAGCCCTTTTGTTATGCATCCTGGTAGTACTAAGATGTATTAGGGATTGAAGGATGAGTACTATTGGGTTGGGTTGAAGAAGGATGTCGCGGAATTTGTGAGTAAGTGTATGGTTTGTCAGCGCGTGAAAGCTGAGCATCAATTTCCTTCCGAGCTGTTGCAACCTTCGAAGGTACCGAAATGGACTTAGGGAGGACTACGATGGATTTCGTGTCTGGTTTGCCTTTGACCCCGTCAAAGAAGAACTCTATTTGGGTGATTGTAGATCATCTTACGAAGTGTGTGCATTTCATAGTTGTACATACTACGTATACATTG
The DNA here is from genome assembly GCA_958450335.1 of Hibiscus tridactylites. Classification (NCBI taxonomy): domain Eukaryota; kingdom Viridiplantae; phylum Streptophyta; class Magnoliopsida; order Malvales; family Malvaceae; genus Hibiscus; species Hibiscus tridactylites. Next base: position 54,893,949 of record OY288267.1, on the reverse strand, counting down.
GATAAGTTGGATGAGTTGTACATTGCAGAAATTGTGAGGTTGCATGGTGTACCTAAATCCATAGTTTCGGATAGATATCTAAGGTTTACAGCAAGGTTTTGGGAGAGTTTTCATAGGGCTTTGGGTACACGGCTTAATTTCAGTACCTCGTATCATCCTCAGACGGATGGTAAGTCTGAGCGGTTTATCAAAGTGCTTAAGGATATGTTGCGGTGTTGTGTTATAGATTTCCAAGGTTCATGGGACAAAAAGTTGCCTTTGGTGGAGTTTGCTTATAATAATATCTATCAAGCAAGTATACAAATGGATCCGTATGAAGCCTTGTATGGTAGGAAGTGTAGGACGCCTCTTTGTTGGGCGAAAGCGGGGCAAAAGTTAGTTTGCTTACCGAATTTTCTTAAGGGAACGACGAAGAAGATAAAGCTTATTTGTGATCGGTTGAAGGTGGCGTCGGATCGTCAAAAGTCCTACGCGGATTTGAAGCGTAGGGAGATTGAGTTTGTGGTTAGTGATCGCGTGTTTTTGAAAGTGTCGCCTTGGAAGAAGGTGATATGGTTTGGACGTAAAGGTAAGCTTAGTCCAAGGTTTATTGGACCATACGAAGTTGTGAAGCGTGTTGGTCTTGTTGCATATCAGTTGAGGTTGCCTCTCGAGTTCGAGAAAATTCATGATGTTTTCATGTTTCGATGTTGCGAAGGTATAGGTCGGATCTGTCGCATGTTATGCAAGTTGAGGACATTGAGTTGCGACTAGATTTGTCTTATGATGAGGAACATGTTGAGATTCTTCATTCTTGTAGCAAAGTTCTTCGTGGTAAGACGATTGAACTTGTGAATGTGTTGTGGCGACATCGGGGGATTGAGGAGGCCACGTGGGAAAGTGTTTGCGTGCTAAGGTGTACTAAAATGATACGCAAGTAGTGCAAGTATAAACGTCGAAGAAGTAGTAAAGTGTGTGAGTGATTATCGTCTCCACAGGGGTTGGAGGTGTGCATGGTTAATGTATAATGCAGTGTAAGTTGTTTTTGCAGTCGGTAATGCTAAGGCACTCAAAACAGTAATCAGAAATGTTGTAGCCAAAAGAGTAAATAGCGTTGAGGTGAATTAGATGACAAACAGGTCCTCTCTCGTGTGTGAAACTCTCTATGGAATGACTAGTTGGGTTTGCTAGACATCTAAACTAAGCCTCTTAACCCAGTCTAAAGTCTTCAGCCATCTTCTATGCTCGGCAGGATTTACTAAGGATGCCCCTAAACTATCTCTAGCCAGGAGACTGGGAGACAGAAATGTTACGGCAATACCTCTCGGCCTAAACCCAAAACACACCCCTACCCCACAAGTACTGTCTTTCTTAGCCGTTGAAACCTATCACTTATCTCTAAGGCATGTTATAGATGTGCCTCTCAGCAGCCAACTCCATTGCTTATGGGGATCTAAGGTTAGCTCTCTCGATTACCAACCTGATTCTACACCTAAGGAAGGGCCAAGTCTCGAAGGCTCTTACAACCTTAAGGAAATGAAAGCACATAAGCAAAGCATAGACAACGATTAAAGCTAAAAATCATAGGCATGCATTAAGAACACTTAAATAAAAATCATCCATCAAACCCAAGCCACCTAAAATTAGTTTATGGCTGGGTGAACATTCAACGTATCATCAAACATTACAACCCTTTCCAAATTAAATAAAGAAATTCTAAAGCAAACAGAAGGGAAGAAGAACTCCCGATCCGCCATGGACTTCCACGAACTTTCTTAGGCCCACCACCTCTCTCGAGGCCGGCGAGGCCACTCCTTGGAGCTTCAACGATGGAGGACACCAAGTTGAGGAAGAAGAAGGGAAAACCCGCCTTTCTCTCTCCAACCCTAGCCTTGCTTATCACCTTTTTCCGTGTCTCTCTAAATGAGGGAATTGCACCCTTTATATAGTGAAGGCTCCTAGGGTTTGGTGCCCTAAAGATTCCTTTGGTGATCCCAAGGAATATCCGCTGACAATGCTCTGCCCAAGGGGACAAGGAGGACAATTTGCAGGTGGTACTGGCGGTTGTACATGTCAGATCTGACTTTTCCGCACTTCACGTGTTTTTTGCAGCCCAAGTGTTAGCAAGTTCCTTCAGTCCTCAAATGCTATAGCATTTCCCAGCTCTCCTGCTTTCTTACGCTCTGTATTCCTGTGTCATGCACGCCACAAAACCAAACCACCCTCCTCAAGCAGCACCTTTCCACCACCATACCAAACAAAAGATAAAATTGCACCCATATGAACTAAAATGCAACCTAAATGCTATGACATGAACTTAAGAGCGGGCGATTGATAAGGTAAAAAAGTATGAAAACAAGGATATTTACGCAGTTATCACACCCCCAAACTTAAGCTATTGCTTGTCCTCAAGCAATAAGTAGAACATAACAAAATAAATACTATGGCAAAGATTTAACTCAAGGAAATGCTATGGCAAAGCTTCAGCCTTCGGAAAGCTACATGCAACTGTTAAGAACAACTACACTTGAGATTTTTTAAGAATTTTTCTTAAGGCTAGGATGCATGTGTGTTTGTGCGAAATTGCTCTCAGTCTATGCTTAATTCACTTAAGAGAAATTTTCAAGGAAGCTCTCTAGTCATGCCTTAGCTATGGTCCCTCTCTTTTTACTCGTAGTGTTCAGACTTCCTAAAATTCAAAAGGGGGACTGCTACGAAGGGTGTCAGCTCATCACACCTACTGTCCTTAACTCTAGATGAGCAGGGAGCATACCTCTCATCCCCGAGCTAGTAGGTAGAGTCATCCCATGACAACTTTCATTCACTCGTGTGCTTTTTCAGCCATTTATTCTCTTTTTTTAAGTTGAAGTGCACAGAGGAGTGTCCTTCTATAGTTATGTCGTAGCATTTATTCATTTATTTTAAAGCATTAACGTACAGGGGATTCTACTTGAATTAAGTTTGTTAGAGTTTCCATGCTAGGGTTTACTAGAGTTCTTCCTTAGAAATTTTTTCAAACCATTTTAAGCAGAGAGAGAAAGAAATTGTGTAAAAAAATTATACCAAACCCTAAGTCAATTCTACAAATCTCAACTAGTTGTATATCATTCCATTGAATCCAAGCCTATCAATATTCATCATTAGGTAACATAAACTTATTCACAGGCTATGTTTGAACCAAACAAAATGCCATAGCATAAATTTTGTTCTCTACTACTAATGCATATGCTAGAGCAAACTAAAAATACTAACATCAAACACTAACACCCCCAAACTTAGAGAATGTAGTGTCCTCAATGCATGAATGAATTAAGCTACATGAAATGCAATGTGATGAAAAAAAGAAAAAAAATGTGTACCTCATGGGTGCAGAGGCGATTCGGCGCCAGTGTCATCGGTGGAGTGATCTTCATGCCCATCTACTGGGGTGGGTTCTTCTTCAGCTGCATCATTATCGTTAGAGGAGTCGGGCTCAATGGTAGGGGCGATCCTGGTGCGTCCAGTCGTACGTTTGATGCGGCGCTGTAGGCGAGATGTTGTAGCATCTAGTGGGTTGGGCACAACTGGAGTAGCCTGTGGGGTAGGAGTTTCCTCCTCGGGTGGATGGTCCTCGTCACTTGAGATTGTGACAGGCTCAGACTTCTGTGGCTCGAGTTGTGGTGCGGTAGCAGAGAATTTCTTGCTTCTTTTTCTTTTCTTTGTTGGGGTTGTGACAGAAGCAGCAGTGGTGGTTTTAGCAACAGTAGGCTGAGTCCGGGGTGTGGTCTGTTCAGCTGTGGTGGGCATAGTGAATTGACCGACTTTCTTTCTGGCGGTGTGCTTCTTCTTGGTAGGGGGAGGACGAGATGTACTTGCTGTAGCAAGAGGTGGTTGCGGTTGGGGAACTTGAAGAATTTCAGGTGGTAATATAGGGAACTAGACAGAGGCATTGGGCAGCAGCTCGGAAAAGCAATTTTCTATAGTAGCATCACGGTCGCGCACATATTTGAAGTAGGTCGTGTGCTGGGATTTGATGTGCTCGATTTCATTGCTAATGCAGTTGGTGTTAGCTACCAATGCTCTGCTCTCCAATGTCTTGATTGGGGCGTCCTCATCAAATCCTCTAAGTCCTGGGATTTTGGTAGGGGTGAGTCCAGCTTTAACCTTGATGTTCTAATCAACCGAGGGGTCTTCAAAAACTTGTTTTTTCTGCACAATGCGATGATAAGGTTGGGGAAGACTAGCGGACTTTTGCCCTGCTTTAGACATGTGTAAACTTCGTCGACTACCAATTTGCCAACATCAATCCCTCATCCATCAAGAATCGAATGAATGAGGAGAAATCTTGAGATGTGGAATGTGGTGGTGTGGAGGGTGGGCATCACTCAATTTCTAAAAAAATGGTTCTATATCTTTGCCTCCGGCTTGAGTCTCAGACGCTCGACAAGCTTTGTCGAGGGATCCAGCTCTATTCCCTTGAAACGGATATCTTCTAGGACCTCATTTTGGGTTTGAGCGTCCATGCCCATAACAAAGCCAGTGTGGTGGTCTACTGCATTTTCAACCGAAAATACTTGTTTTCTGCTGCAGCAGTGAACTTTACTTGTTTTCCCCGGACGTAGACAGCCGATTGCATTCGACTAGTGAGGTGCACATAGAATTCCCGCACAAGGGGAAAGCATATATCTCCAGGGTGAGCGTCCATGGTTCTCCACTCGTGCTTTGCTATAACATCAAGCACACCCTGGTCGAAGTTGTCTTCCCCCACAATAGGGAAATAGAACCCTTGTTCATGAAGCATCTTTCAGTCCTTGAGTTGCCCCCATCGGTCCTCTGTCGCTTCGTTTGAAAATTTCTTAATTTCAACCACGGGCTATTTTTTGGAACTCGACGTAGTTCCAGTGACATTCTTGCATCGCACCATGTTGCTTTGTACCCTTAAGGGAGAAAACGAGAGGGAAAATAGGAGAAGTCTGGTTTTGGGTCGAAGTTGGGGAGAAAAGAATAAAAGCAAAATATGGTAGATGAAGTGTTGGAGAAGAAGAAGTGGAGTGAGAAGTTGGTAAAAGAATTTTGGAAGAATGGGGGGTTGAAGCGAATGGGGAAATGGCTAAAACTAACACAAGTAATGGGGAAAAAGGTGATGGGATGGTTGTTGGCGCAGTGTAAGAGGAAAGAGAAAAGGTTTTTAATGCGTGATATGGTAAAGTTGGGGAGAGGAAGTGAGTTTTAAGTGGTTAGGATTTTTTTATATTAAATAAATGAATATTCTCCCCCCCCCCCCTTTCCTTTTTTGGATCACCTCTTTCTTCAGACATAGGGTTATCTCCTTGTGGATTTTCAACTTCCCTTAAATGGATATAGACAAAACGTTTTCCTTTTGCACGCCACTCTCCTCTGTCACCCATACCAATAGTCCTTTAGGTCCTGCCACCTTTGTACTTGGTTTAGTACAGTCATAGGGATTGTACAATGATCACAAGTAAAGACGAATAAAATAAAATAAAAAAGGAAAACAAACTTAAAGCAACAACGAAAACTAAATTATTTATGAACATGCTATAGCAGAATGGAGATAGGGTAGAGAAGCAAACTCTTAAGGATCCACGAGATCCAAATATGACTTGTCTCATAAGATGGGCGCTCCATTGTATGCCTTCAAGCGCTTACCATTGACCTTAAAGATTGTATCATCATCCAGCTTCTTGATATCAACAGCACCATGAGGGTAGACCTTGTGGACTTGGAATGGCCCTGACCACCTACACTTGAGCTTTCCTGGAAAGAGTTTGAGCCTAGAGTTGTAGAAAAGTACTTACTAGCTCTAGACCATTTGGGTGTTCTCTAAATATGAGCGCAAGTGCACACTCCTGTCAAGTTATAGTATAAAAGATATCGTCTCCCACAGGGATTGGATAGCTTAACTCGAATTGTGATTCCTGCACAAAGGAAAATTAAATGCACAATTAAATTTTAGTTTATAAAGAAAAGTAAATAAAAAACAAGTAAATAATGGTGAAGAGATCATATTGATAGAATGGATCAGGTTATGCTGCTGAGTCGTGTGAAACTGCGTTGAATAGGATAAGTTGTTCTGCGCTTCCAGACTTTGATGCCTCGGCAGAGGATGTCAGATTGGTTGCTTTGACGCTTTCGTTGTCTCGGCACTGGAATGGATATGTGTCTCGGCAGCAAACTCGGTAGTCCTTCAAGGCTCGGCAGAACGCTTCGACAGTGATCTCGCTTATTTCTAAGTCAGAATGTTGTTGTTGCGCACCGCAGATAATACCAGTCGCAGCGTGAATCTTTCAAAGACATCAATGTTTTGTCTATTCTTCTTTAGCCGCCTTAAACCCTAACCTATGTCTAGGCTGGATTGATCAACACTTGATTAGAGTGAGGACCGTACTTACTCCTTTTGTGAGTTCGACTCTCTCGATATCGAACAAATGGATAGTTAACAACTAATCTCTCGAACTTAATTGAAAACTATGAAGAGCATGGAATAAGCAAACCTTGAAGTTTTATTGCAAAAATAAACTTAATTCCTAAACAGCCGTTCTCACACTAGTTTGCAACATAACCCAAACCCAAAAGAGATTTTAGAACATAATTGGCAACAAGAAAACCTAAACTATGCCTAAGGAAAACCTAAGATGTCTTCAAGTTCAAAAGATGATGAATATATATAGGCATTAGCTATGTAACCCCCTTAACCCGGCCTAGACGGTTGACCCGAATTAAGAAGTTTACACGGGGAAAACCAAAGTCAACCCGAAAGTCAACCTTGATTAACGACCCTTTTTTTTAATCTTATCTACATGCATATTAACCCTAGATATGTTCATAAGATCAGCATACTTAAAGATCATCACATTCAGAAAACATTTAGGGACTCGATTGCACAAATTATGAATTTAGGGACCAAAATGCAAATTCTGAAAATTATAAGGACTTAACCAACTTTTGAGTTACCATTATGAAATTAGTCATGTTTCATGCTTTTCTGTCAAATTTCAACTCACACGGACATCTCAAACTCATTCAATTGCATAAACCAAGTTTAGGACCAAAACGCAAAGATTTCAAAACATTTAACCATCAGTTTCAGTGCCCAACGGTCGAGTGTTCCGGAACGGGGAAGGACCGTTCCGAAACGCGGGACCGTTCCGAAACAAGTTCCGGAACAGGGCTTGGCAGTGGCAAAATCGTTCCGGAACGGTTCCACCCGTTTCGGAACGCCAAGGCCATTTCAAGCCTTCTGTTCCGATACGGTAGCTCCTGTTCCGAAACGAGCTGCCCAGATTGCAGAATTTTATCTGGTTTAACTCATTTTCAACCAATCAAACGCATTCCCAAGACCCTCAAATCATACCAACAAGTCATTATATGCTTAAGGAACATAATAGCATCATCCATTCTCAAACATGACATCAATTAAGGAAAAACCAAATTCTATAGGCATGCATCCTATATTGAAAACCATACAAACATCAAAACACCAAACCAACCTCAAGAAGGCCATTTACATGTTCCATCAATATCAAAAGCATAAAACCAACTAAGGGAGTCCAAAACATCTCCCAAAACAACAACATAGGTTCCCCATTGCCAAATGCTCAAAAGCTAATAGTGTTAGGAAAACATTCACCATACATGAGCTTAGTTCTTCACTTGGATTCCTGACCTCCTTGCTGCCCTTTATGCACTTCAATGCTCTGCATTATTGGTTTAAGAAAAGAGAGAGCGTAAGCACATAGCTTAGTGAGGAATGCTCATTTAAAACATCACAATAATGCATTAATAAAACTCCTTTTTAAAACCTTAGTTCAAAGCAACATTTGATCATGCACATAAGTGTATAAACCAAGCATTTCATGCTTCAAATCATTAACATGTCATATTGGCTTTCAAGTGATAATCATAACCTTTTTCCAATTCTAAAACACAATCGACAATCGGATACGCGAATTACAAGCGTTGTCCCATACGCTTCATACACACTACCAATATCAAGGTGGAGCAATGGTACAATCACAACCCCTCAACACCCGTGATGGAGACTATGGTACAATCACAACCCCTCCACATCACTCATTGGTAGTTGTATAACATCACTAACGAGATCACGGGACATACAACACAAGATCCACACATGGACTTTTAACCACCATTGTGATCTTACCATACACAAGGTCCTCAAATGGAATTTTAACCACCATTATGACCTTAGCACAAGACCCACCCAAGGACTTTTAACCACCATGGTGTTCTTAACCATCTCGTTAGTGTACTTGGATGGAGTCTATGGTACAATCACAACCCCTCAACATCCAAGGCGACTTTATTCACGGTGCACCCAATCCTATAGCCGATAACTATATCCGATTCAAGTAACCTTTAAACCATCACATCACTTGCCAATATACATCATTTAACAACATTAATCCACTGTTTTAAAGCATTTAACAAAGCCACAAATAATCATGCATTACTATGCATCAAAACCACATTTAACAATGTTCAAATCAAGGATCTCTTACCTTGAGCATCCTTCAACACATGGCTTATAAAACCAGCATTAACATGCTAAAAATATGCTTTCAAAACAGAATTTAAACATGCAATTAAAACACATTGCATTCAACCAACTCATGGTTCATCAACAAGAGAGTTTTTCCGAAAACTTACTATTGAGCTTAGCTAAGTTGTTTAGACTTAAACTAAGCTCCCAAAACCTTCAAACATTGGTTTCAAAGCTGAAAACCAAACTTCACTCACCGATTCCGTTTCGCAACTTGCCGAAACACCAATCAAGCTTCCGGATCAACACCACAAGGTTCCGAAGATGTCTCCCCTGTTTTAAACACATCAAAGCAGAGGATTAATGCATCATCATGCATTAATATCTTCAACCAAGACACCTAAACTCGCTGCTCTCATCAACACTCACATTTCGGCTACCAAACACAACCGAAATCACATCCAAACATCTCTACAACACTACCCAGCCAAGATCCATCAATTCCAATCACACTTAAACCTCAATTAACATCCAAAAAGGATCTAATCACGTCCTTATACCTCCAGCTATAGCAGAACATCAAGATCACTCCAAAAATCACCAAAAACTCAAGCAAAACTTAGGAAAATCAACCTATTAGGGATTGCATTGATTAAACCACAATTTCACATCAATTATACATCCAAAAATCATCAAAAAGACATCTCAAAACAGTGCCCAATCATTTCATACGAATTTCATCAAAATTAAACCAAATCTTGCATTTTAAAGCCAAGATCAAGAACACAATTACAAAACCTTTAATAAAACACAAATCAAGGATTGAGAACTTGGGAATATCAGTAAAGAACTGAGTATTTAGAGGAGAAGGACGTTCATACCTCTAAATGTGAGTTTCTCCCTTTTTGGAACCAAGATTCTTGAAAATTCAATAAGCAAATGCTAAGGTTTTGATGTAGAAATGATTAGAGATCAAATGAAGATTGAAATCTCATCTTTAGATGTCAAAATCATAGGGAAATTTGCTGGAGAAAAGTGTTTGGGCTGAGAGAAAAGTTGAGAGAAAAGAAATGGAAAATTTTAGAGAAAAGTTAGTTATGACCACAAAATATCTATTTCCCTCCTTTTACCTTTAATTAAAAACCATTAATTAAATCTTTAATATTAAGAAAAATCTGGAGAAAACTCTTCTTGGGTAAATTAGCTCCTTAAAGATTCAAAGTTTCAATCCTTTTAAAATAGTCACCAAGTTTTCAAAAATTACATTTTAGTCACTAACCCAAAATGTCACACCTCCAAACCTCATTTTGTAAAATTGATTTCACCATTCTCTTATATATAATAAAAGAGGATTTTAAGATATTTTTCCATATTTTTAATGCAACCCGAACTAGGCTTCCCTAAAATCATCCTTATATATTCGAACCGCAACCCGACCGACCCGGTCCAAACCCAGAACTTCTAAGCCCAAAATCGGGGTGTTACAACTCTCCCCCCCCCCTTAAGAAATTTCATCCTCGAAATTTACCTGAAGGAAAGAGGTACGGAAACTGCTTCAACATGTCATTCTTTCGCTCCCACGTGGCTTCTTCAACACCACGATGTTTCCACAACACCTTTACCAACTCAATGGTCTTGCCTCGAAGAACCTTACTATCTGAATCCAGAATCTTCACCGGTTCCTCATCATAGGTCAAATACGGATTCAATTCCACTTCTTCCACAGGCATCACATGTGAAGGATCCGATCTATACTTCCGAAGCATAGAAACATGAAACACATCATGAATCTTTTCCAACTCTTGCGGTAACCTCAACTTGTATGTAACAGGACCCACACGCTCAATCACCTCGTATGGTCCAATGTACCTAGGGCTCAACTTACCCTTTCGGCCAAACCTCATCACCTTTTTCCAAGGCGAAACTTTCAAAAACACACGATCACCCACCGCATACTCAATCTCCTTACGCTTCAGATCCGCGTAAGACTTTTGCCGATCAGAAGCTGCCTTCAAGCGCTCACAAATGAGCTTCACCTTCTCGGTGGTCCCTTTCAACAAAGCTGGCATTGAAACCAACTTCTGACCCATTTCAGCCCAACAGAGAGGAGTCCTACACTTCCTCTCGTACAAAGCTTCATAAGGTGCCATTTGAATACTTGCCTGATAACTGTTATTATAGGAAAACTCCACCAAAGGCAAATGTTTCTCCCAAGAGCCCTGGAACTCAATCACGCAGCACCTCAACATATCCTCCAAAACTTGAATAACACGCTCGGACTGTCCATCCGACTGCGGATGATAAGATGTACTGAAATTCAACTGTGTACCCAAAGCCTGATGCAAACACTGCCAGAAACGCGATGTAAACCTCGGATCCCTATCCGACACAATCGACTTTGGCACACCATGCAGCCGCACAATCTCAGCAATGTACAGCTCCGCAAGCTTATCCAAAGTGTACGTAGTATGCACAGGCAAGAAATGTGCACACTTCGTCAAGCGATCCACAATCACCCACACCGAATTCTTCTTCGACGGCGACAAAGGCAAACCAGACACAAAATCCATGGTAATCCTTTCCCACTTCCATTAAGGAATTCTCAACGGTTGCAACAACCCTGAAGGAAACTGATGCTCAGCCTTAACTCGCTGACACACCATGCACTTGCTTACAAACTCAGCAACATCTTTCTTTAAACCCACCCAATAGTAGTCATCACGAAGATCACGATACATCTTAGTACTACCAGGATGCATAGCAAAAGGACTACTATGACCTTCAGTCAGAATAGCACGCCTCAACTCAGCATCATTGGGCACTACTATCCGACTCCCAAAACATAAAACTCCATCATCATTAAAACAGAAATCTGAAGGTCTATCCTCCGCAATATCCTGAACATGCGGCACCAAGGAATCATCCAACAACTGCTTCTCCTTAATCAACTGAACCAGAGATGGTTTCACTTGCAATTCAGCCACAAGACCACCATCACGCGAAATACTCAATCTGGCAAACATAGCCCTCAACTCAACAGCTACTTTCCTACTCAAGGCATCCGCTACAACATTAGCCTTACCCGGGTGATACTCGATCGTCAAATCATAATCCTTGAGAAACTCCACCCAACGTTGCTGCCTAAGATTCAACTCCTTCTGAGACATCAGATACTTCAAACTCTTATGATCCGTGTACACAGTACACTTCTCACCATACAGGTAATGTCTCTAGATTTTCAAAGCAAAAACCACTGCAGCCAACTCAATGTCATGCGTAGGATAATTGCGCTCATGCACCTTCAACTGTCGTGATGCATAAGCCACCACCTTACCCTCTTGCATTAACACACATCCCAAACCAACATAGGACGCATCACTATATACCACAAACTCTTTCCCTGATTCAGGTTGAACCAAGATTGGAGCTTGCGTCAAAGCTGCCTTAAGCTTCTCAAAAGCCTGCTGTCTCGCTTCCGTCCACTCATACTTAACATCCTTCTGCAACAACTTCGTTAAAGGTGCAGCAATCTTTGAAAACCCAACCACGAATCTCCGATAGTATCCGGCCAAACCCAGGAAACTACGGACTTCATGAACAGACTTAGGAGGCTTCCAATTTATCACTGCCTCAATCTTCTGAGGATCAACACGAATCCCTTCAGCAGAAACCACATGACCAAGAAACACCACTTCCCTAAGCCAGAACTCACACTTGCTCAGCTTGGCATAAAGCTGATTCTCCAACAAAGCTTGCAACACAATTCTCAGATGCCCTTCATGCTCCTCCTCAGTACGCGAGTACACGAGGATATCATCAATGAACACCACAACAAATTTATCCAAGTATTCATGAAACACTCGATTCATCATGTCCATGAAAGCTGTAGGAGCATTCGTCAAACCAAACGGCATCACAAGAAACTCATAATGCCCATACCTCGTTCTGAAAGCTGTCTTCGGTACATCTACATCCTTCACCTTCAACTGGTAATACCCTGACCTTAAGTCAATCTTAGAGAACACAGCTGCTCCCCGAAATTGATCAAAAAGATCATCAATTCTCGGCAATGGATACCGATTCTTGATAGTCAACTTGTTAAGCTGACGGTAATCAATGCACATTCTCATAGTGCCATCCTTCTTTTTCACAAACAAGACCGGTGCACCCCAAGGTGACACACTCGGCCGAATGAAACCACGATCAAGCAACTCCTGCAGTTGCGTCTTCAGCTCTTTCAACTCCTTAGGTGCCATTCGATAAGGAGTAATGGACACTGGAGTTGTGTTTTCATACAACTCAATCCCAAACTCCACTTCGCGATTAGGAGGCAATCCAGGCAACTCCTTAGGAAACACACCAGGAAACTCTCGCACAGTCCTGATATCTTGCACAGGCAACTCCTTAGAACTAGGATTCATCACAAAAGCGAGATAAGCTTCACAACCTTGCCTCAGCATCCGGCTCGCCTCCAATGTAGACACCACATTGGCAAGAAACTTCACATTCTCACCAACCACAACTACCTCATAATCATCCGCAAGCTTCAACGAAACTCGCTTATTCTCAAAATCTACTACAGCTCGATGCTCAACAAGCCAATCCATACCAAGGATTACATCAAAACCATAGAAAGGCAATTCCATAAGATCAACATGAAAAACATGATCTTGCACAACCAAAGGACATCTTCTATAAAGCTTCCGAGTCACAACAGTCTCACCAAAAGAACTAGTGACACGTATACCAACATCCAAAGACTCAACATGCAAACCAAGCAATTCAGCATGCTCACGCAATATGTATGAGTGTGTAGACCCAGAATCAATCAAGGAAAGTAATGACAAGGATTGCAAAGTGAAAGTACCTGCGATCACATCCGTGTCATTCCCCCTCCCTCTGAGCATACACTCTGGCCTGGCCACCACCCTCAGGCTGAACAGCTACAACATGAGCCACATTACGTCCACCCTCCTCTCTCCGCTGAAAGTTACCATGGCCGCGCACACGACCTCTCTGTGGTGCAACAACTCCAGGAGCACGTCCCTGGCCACCACCGGCCAACAGAGGACATTCCCTCCTCATGTGATCCGTTGATCCACAGTTCCAGCATGAGTTACCAGTCGCCCCAACAGGAGCCTGCACCTCCCTCGCCGTTCGAGGACAATCACGCCTCAAATGGCCACGCGATCCACATGTCCAACATGTGTTCGGATCCGCTCTTGCCTTGTCTCCCTGAGCAGGCGCACCTTGACCACCACCTCGCTTAGCTGAAGACTGATACTTCCGATCACGTCCCCTCTTGTTCCGTCCACCACCGGAACTATACTCAGCAACTCACTTACCAGCACTAGAACCAGCACTTCTAGAAGATAAACTCAAATTCATCTCAATGTCTTTTGCTCTACCAACCAGCACATCAAAATCAGTATACTCAGTAGCCAGCATATAAGTCTTCACTTCCGTCACCAAACCATAACGGAACCGTTCACACCTCTCTCGCTCATCAGGAATAAGCTCGGGTGCGTACTGACTGAGTCGGACAAACTGAACCTCGTACTCAGCCACTGACATGCTCCCTTGGGTAAGAGACATGAATTCCCTCTTCTTTTCATCCAAGTACCTCACACCCAGATACCTTCTCTTGAAAATATTCTGAAAGAACGTCCATGTTACATCAGCATCCGCCATTCCAGAGATAGTGGTTGTCCACCAAGTGTATGCATCGTCCTGCAACAATGACACCACACATCCCAGCTTCTGCACATCAGAACAATTCATTTGTCCCAAGATTCTCTTGGTACTCTCCAGCCAAGACTCAGAACCTTCAGCAGACAAACCCCTGAACTCAGTCCCTCCCAGACTGCGCAAACGTTCCAAAGGTAGTCTCACATTAGCATCTCCCTGATGCCCAGCTCCTTGAGCTCCAGCTACCGCTGCTCGAAAAGCTCCCGCAATAGCTTGAATCAACACTGTCATGTCAGGAACAGCTTGCCCCTGACCAGCTTCAGGTCTAGCGACCCCAGCACCAGCTGCAACACCAGCTCCTTCACCCCCAGCACCACCACCACCAGGCGAAGGAGGTAAATCCACCACATTTTCAGCATTCTCCTCGTTCTCATTTTGAGCCATAGCTCGCGTATTAATCCTCGTTTCTCTACGAGGTGTCATTCACTAACAATGCAATCACAATGCAATAAACAAAGTCAGGCTCAGCAAGGTAAGCAATCCAAGTACTCAAGCTCATTTCCAATTAAAACAAATCATTTCATTAGCTTTGATTTGGCAATGGGTCCCTCTAACATGCTTCACCACAGCATACATCACAATTGTAACATATTTACAATTCACACAACATACTTTCACTCATCAAGCATACAAAACATTCATACACTCATCACCCACATAACCATTCCCAATTACTCGAGAACTCAGCTCTGATACCACCAAATGTAACCCCCTTAACCCGGCCTAGACGGTTGACCCAAATTAAGAAGTTTACACGGGGAAAATCAAAGTCAACCCGAAAGTCAACCTTGATTAACGACCCTTTTTTTAATCTTATCTACATGCATATTAACCCTAGATATGTTCATAAGATCAGCATACTCAAAGATCATCACATTCAGAAAACATTTAGGGACTCGATTGCACAAATTATGAATTTAGGGACCAAAATGCAAATTCTGAAAATTATAATAACTTCACCAACTTTTGAGTTACCATTATGAAATTAGTCATGTTTCATGATTTTCTGTCAAATTTCAACTCAAACGGACATCTCAAACTCATTCAATTGCATAAACCAAGTTTAGGACCAAAACGCAAAGATTTCAAAACATTTAACCATCAGTTTCAGTGCCCAACAGTCGAGTGTTCCGGAACGGGGAAGGACCGTTCCGAAACGCGGGACCGTTCCGAAACAAGTTCCAGAACAGGGCTTGGCAGTGGCAAAATCGTTCCGGAACGGTTCCACCCGTTTCAGAACGCCAAGGCCATTTCAAGCCTTCTGTTCCGATACGGTAGCTCCTGTTCCGAAACGAGCTGCCCAGATTGCAGAATTTTATCTGGTTTAACTCATTTTCAACCAATCAAACGCATTCCCAAGACCCTCAAATCATACCAACAAGTCATTATATGCTTAAGAAACATAATAGCATCATCCATTCTCAAACATGACATCAATTAAGGAAAAACCCAATTCTATAGGCATGCATCCTATATTGAAAACCATACAAACATCAAAACACCAAACCAACCTCAAGAAGACCATTTACATGTTCCATCAATATCAAAAGCATAAAACCAACTTAGGGAGTCCAAAACATCTCCCAAAACAACAACATCGGTTCCCCATTGCCAAATGCTCAAAAGCTAATAGTGTTAGGAAAACATTCACCATACATGAGCTTAGTTCTTCACTTGGATTCCTGACCTCCTTGCTGCCCTTTATGCACTTCAATGCTCTGCATTATTGGTTTAAGAAAAGAGAGAGCGTAAGCACATAGCTTAGTGAGGAATGCTCATTTAAAACATCACAATAATGCTTTAATAAAACTCCTTTTTAAAACCTTAGTTCAAAACAACATTTGATCATGCACATAAGTGTATAAACCAAGCATTTCATGCTTCAAATCATTAACATGTCATATTGGCTTTCAAGTGATAATCATAACCTTTTTCCAATTCCAAAACACAATCGACAATCGGATACGCGGATTACAAGCGTTGTCCCATACGCTTCATACACACTACCAATATCAAGGTGGAGCAATGGTACAATCACAACCCCTCAACACCCGTGATGGAGACTATGGTACAATCACAACCCCTCCACATCACTCATTGGTAGTTGTATAACATCACTAACGAGATCACGGGACATACAACACAAGATCCACACATGGACTTTTAACCACCATTGTGATCTTACCATACACAAGGTCCTCAAATGGAATTTTAACCACCATTATGACCTTAGCACAAGACCCACCCATGGACTTTTAACCACCATGGTGTTCTTAACCATCTCGTTAGTGTACTTGGATGGAGTCTACGGTACAATCACAACCCCTCGACATCCAAGGTGACTTTATTCACGGTGCACCCAATCCTATAGCCGGCTAACTATATCCGATTCAAGTAACCTTTAAACCATCACATCACTTGCCAATATACATCATTTAACAACATTAATCCACTGTTTTAAAGCATTTAACAAAGCCACAAATAATCATGCATTACTATGCATCAAAACCACATTTAACAATGTTCAAATCAAGGATCTCTTACCTTGAGCATCCTTCAACACATGGCTTATAAAACCAGCATTAACATGCTAAAAATATGCTTTCAAAATAGAATTTAAACATGCAATTAAAACACATTGCATTCAACCAACTCATGGTTCATCAACAAGAGAGTTTTTCTGAAAACTTACTCTTGAGCTT
Organism: Hibiscus tridactylites; assembly: GCA_958450335.1. Lineage (NCBI taxonomy): Eukaryota > Viridiplantae > Streptophyta > Magnoliopsida > Malvales > Malvaceae > Hibiscus > Hibiscus tridactylites. The sequence goes on along the minus strand of OY288267.1, from coordinate 54,877,017 downwards.
AGCTAAGTTGTTTAGACTTAAACTAAGCTCCCAAAACCTTCAAACATTGGTTTCAAAGCTGAAAACCAAACTTCACTCACTGATTCCGTTTCGCAACTTGCTGAAACACCAATCAAGCTTCCGGATCAACACCACAAGGTTCCGAAGATGTCTCCCGTGTTTTAAACACATCAAAGCAGAGGATTAATGCATCATCATGCATTAGTATCTTCAACCAAGACACCTAAACTCGCTGCTCTCATCAACACTCACATTTCGGCTACCAAACACAACCGAAATCACATCCAAACATCTCTACAACACTACCCAGCCAAGATCCATCAATTCCAATCACACTTAAACCTCAATTAACATCCAAAAAGGATCTAATCACGTCCTTATACCTCCAGCTATAGCAGAACATCAAGATCACTCCAAAAACCACCAAAAACTCAAGCAAAACTTAGGAAAATCAACCTATTTGGGATTGCATTGATTAAACCTCAATTTCACATCAATTATACATCCAAAAATCATCAAAAAGACATCTCAAAACAGTGCCCAATCATTTCATACGAATTTCATCAAAATTAAACCAAATCTTGCATTTTAAAGCCAAGATCAAGAACACAATTACAAAACCTTTAATAAAACACAAATCAAGGATTGAGAACTTGGGAATTTCAGTAAAGAACTGAGTATTTAGAGGAGAAGGAGGTTCATACCTCTAAATGTGAGTTTCTCCCTTTTTGGAACCAAGATTCTTGAAAATTCAATAAGCAAATGCTAAGGTTTTGATGTAGAAATGATTAGAGATCAAATGAAGATTGAAATCTCATCTTTCGATGTCAAAATCAGAGGGAAATTTGCTGGAGACAAGTGTTTGGGCTGAGAGAAAAGTTGAGAGAAAAGAAATGGAAAATTTTAGAGAAAAGTTAGTTATGACCACAAAATATCTATTTCCCTCCTTTTACCTTTACTTAAAAACCATTAATTAAATCTTTAATATTAAGAAAAATCTGGAGAAAACTCTTCTTGGGTAAATTAGCTCCTTAAAGATTCAAAGTTTCAATCCTTTTAAAACAGTCACCAAGTTTTCAAAAATTACATTTTAGTCACTAACCCAAAATGTCACACCTCCAAACCTCATTTTGTAAAATTGATTTCACCATTCTCTTGTATATAATAAAAGAGGATTTTAAGATATTTTTCCATATTTTTAATGCAACCCGAACTAGGCTTCCCTAAAATCATCCTTATATATTCGAACCGCAACCCGACCGACCCGGTCCAAACCCAGAACTTCTAAGCCCAAAATCGGGGTGTTACAAGCTAGGTCAAGTCATCCTTGGAGTAGAAGTCTTCAAAGTAGCTTTTGCATTAAATGCAACCTTTAATTTTGACTTCTTTGAGTTGAATGTGGACTCTTTCACGTTGCCTTGCTCTACAAGTTATCTCAAACTCCTCCTTCGGTGGCTCTGTCCGCTGCTACAGGCATTAGAAAATTGAGTGGTTTGCATCGTTAGAATTGAGATTTTTTGCTCTATAGATCGCACTCCAGTTCTCCAATTCCTCAGCTTGTTGCCCTGAGCAGTGGATATGGCGGCGGCAGCTACTTGGCAACGTCTGTCTCTATCTAGAACTGCATCAGTACAGCTCTCTGATCTGCTACCTCAACATCAGCCCTTCAGCTCCTCTCTCCTTCTGCCAGCTTCTAGTACCTAAAACTAAAACTAAACTAAAACAATACCTTTTCCTTACCAAATAAGAGATAATTAATATAAAGCATACAAAAGTAAAGAATACTGTAATATGCAATGCATGAACCTAATTATACCTAAAATGTGCTTAAAAACAGCAATAATATGAGATGAAATGTGCACAAAATATAGAACTGATGAACACTTTACACTGGCCCTCCGAGAAATGTCGTGGAAAAATGTGCTTGTCATGCCACTTCTTGGTCATTTCCTTATAAATCCTAGCATTCTCATATGCATGGGCTCAAAATTCTTCCATCTCGTTAAGCTCTAGCAAACCTTTTCTCACCAGCCAACTGAGAATCCATGTTAAGCTTTTTAAGGGCCCAAAATGCCTTATGCTCAAGCTCGACAGGAAGATGGCAAGCTTTACCATAGACCAGCTTGAAAGGCGACATGCCCAAAGGTGTTTTGAAGAGTGTTCGGTAAGCCCAAAGTTCTTCGTCCAGTCTTGGGGACCAATCTTTTCTTCTCGGGTTGACCATTTTCTCTAGAATTTGCTTGCTTTCACTATTGGAGACTTCAGCTTGTCAATTTGTCTGTGGATGATATGCCGTAGCAATCTTGTGCCGGACCCCAAACCGATGTAATGCTTTAGCATTAAGCTTGTTTTCAAAGTGGGTTCCTTCATCACTGATGATGGCTCGAGGTGCTCCAAACCTCGTGAATATGTTCTTGTGGAGGAACTTCAAGACAGTCTTGGAGTCATTCTTTGGGGTGGCAAAAGCTTCCACCCATTTCGACACATAGTCGACTGCTAGCAAAATGTATAGATCACCGTAAGATGAAGGGAATAGTCCTATGAAATCAATCCCCCATAAATCAAATAGCTCTACTTCTGGAATTTTTGCAATGGCATTTCATTACGTCTGGAGATGTTCCCCATCCTCTGACATCTGTCACATGTTTTACAAAACTCGTGGGCATCTTTGAAAAGTGATGGCCAGTAGAAGCCGGCTTGAAGGACCTTTGAAGCCGTCCTTGCTCCTCCAAAATGACCTCTACATGGTGATGAATGACAGTGAAATATGATGCTATGGCATTCTTCTTTGGGCACGCATCTCCGTATGATCTGATCGACGCATTGTTTGAACAAGTAGGGTTCATCCCAATAGTAGAATTTGACATTGTAGGGCGTGTAGGTGTTCCCTTTTTGTAAGAGTGTAAGTGGACACTCCTGCCAAGTTATATTATAAAAGATGTCGAAACCCACGAGGATTGGACAGTGATCTTCGGTTGTAGGTTTTCCTGCACAAGAAGCAAGTAGTTTAGTTTTATGTTTAAGGAAGTGAAGAGAAAGCGAGTTTGTAAAGGAAGTGATCGGATTGATAGAGAGGGCAAGGTTATGATGCTTCTTAGTGTGAAACTGCGTTGAAAAGGCCAAGATGTTTTGCGCTACCATGATATGTCGCCTCGGCGGGTAATGGCAGATTGAGGTTGCGGCAACTTTCGCTGCCACGGCTAAACTCTGCTCTTGCAACTGTCGCTGTCGCAGTAGGTGGAATGGAGATAAGTCCTGGCGACAAGTTTGGCAAATACTCCAAGTTCGGCGGAGCAATTCTGAAGTGATCCTTGCTATATCTAGGCAAGGATTCTATCACCACGTGATGTAGGCAATACCTAGCAATCTCAGCGTAAACCTAACACAGGCAGTCGACGTTTGGTTACTCCTTTTAGCCGCTGAAACTCGAACTTATGTCTAAGTCGAATTAGTCAACACCTCGACATGATGAGACCATACTTAATTCTTTTGAGAGTTTGACACTCTCGTGCCCGACAAATGGATTTCTTCAACTGGACTTTTGGAACTAATTAAAGAAGTGAATAACATGAATTAATTAAACTTGGAATATTTTATTGAAAACAAACTTTAAACCTAACAACCATTCTCACAACTAATTTACAACATAACCCAAACCCAAGGGCAGTTTAGAACATGGCGGCGGCAAAAAACCCTAACTATGTCTAGAGAAAACCCAAGATGTCTCTCCCTCTTGATTTGCTAAATACATGAGGTTTATATAGGAAAAGATCTAGTCTATGTCCTTCTTGGAGTAGAAGTCCTCAAAAAGCTTTTGTGTTAAATGCAACTTTAAAATATGACTTCTTTGAGTTGAATATATACTTCTTTTCTCGTTGCCTTGTTCCACAAGTAAGCTCGTTCTTCTCCTATGTCGGCTTTGTCTGCTGCTCCATACGTCAGAAAATTGAGTGGATAACATCGTTAGAATTAGGATTTTTTGCTCTACCAATCGCACTCCAATTTACCAACTCCTCAGTTTTCTGCCCTGGGCGACACTGGGTGGCAGGGGGCGGCACTGGGCTCATTTTTGCTGCCCTCGTCTGCTTCCTCAGCATCCTCTCCTCTGGTTCGTCCTTCTCCCGTCAGCTTCCAGCCCTGGAAAACTAAATCTACACTAAAACAGCATCTTTACTTCACCAAATAACAAATATTCAATAAAAGCATGACAAAAACAAAGAATGTTGCATTTATGCAATGCATAGCCTAATTATGCCTAAAATGTACTTAAAAATAGCAATAATATGAGATGGAATGTGCATGAAATATAGAACTCCTGGACCCTTTACCCACCCTCAAACTCGAACTATTGCTTGTCCTCAAGCAATGCAACCTAACATACTTGCTCTAATAATAATTAGAAAGAAAAACCAGTTTATCAACTTGATTTCATACCTCAAGGTCGTGGCACCTATATTAAATTTAGTGAAGGGAAATTAGTAAGAATGTAACTCAGAATTAATTTCTAATGCCAGTGCAGTGTCTGCATGACTGTGTACAGACTGAATATGTAGGATAACTAAATAAACAAAGATGTTGTTACGATATATAAGGTTGCTGCCGAGGTAGCACAATTAAGCACAATATTTTAATCATGGCAATGAGGGATTTATCTTATCACAACTACTCTTCTAGGTATGAAATTAAGATAGTAGCAAACTACAAAACCTCGAACCCTTGGAGTAGAGTTATCCCGTGAAGACTTTCTTTCACTCATGCTAATTTTTCCGTCACTTCAAAACTTTCAGATTCGTGGACTCTGATAGCAGCGGAGTGTCCTTGCACATGATTCTTCCTAGAGCCTGTTGCGGGCACCTCTAGGGTAAAACAACAATGTTCTTTGTTTTTACTTTTGTTGTCGTGGTAGTGCTGTATTTTTCTATTTCTTTTGCTTGCCTCAGCGGCTACCTGCAACCATTGTTAGAACTTTGCAAAGAATTCTAAAAATAAGCAGGAAGTTTTCATCAGATATTCTAACAAATTCAGCAAGTAACATAGGTGATTGACAGTTTTGGCAAAATGAAAAAAACATTTTAAGTCATTTTTCATGTTTTTTTCCCAAATTAAGTTCAATTTATTATTGGTGCGAAAATAAGTAATCGGCTAACTATCATAGGCACAAGTTATATAGCAAATTTTTCTGTTCAGATTAGAATTAAAAAAGTACAATGCAATATGTATGCAACTAAGATGTCTAAAAAAACACGAGAACTATACCCCCCCCCCCAAACTCGAGATGGGCATTGCCCTCAATGCACAAAATAAAACTAAAACTGAAAAATAAAATAAATATGAGAAAGGGAAAGAAAACTTAGGCTTAGTTGTTGTCAGATGGTGGAGAAGATGTAGAGGAGTTTTCTGCTCTTCTGCCAGTTGCGGGTTGCGGCAGTGCTACCCTTGTTGTGCTCGGTGGCTCGATTCCTTAGGGTCTGAATCTGGGTAAGTAGTTGTGAGACGGGAATAAAACGCAAATAAAATTTGGTCCTAATTAGGTAAAATCTACTCCGAAATAATAAAGATGTGGAAAATAAAAACTTAAAAATTTTGTTACTCTAGGAGTGCATTGGGATGCATCTCCTAAAGTAACTACTCCCTCATCGGTTGGAGCTTAAGAAGGTTGTTTCCAATACTTCTTATAGTCTATCCTCACTCTTCATCTAGGGATTATCCTCAAGATCAAGGAGTCCTTCTTCCTCGTTCCCTTGTAGTCCATGTGAACCTTCTTCTTTGTTTTTATTCCTGAAGGCATGTACATGTGATTAGCAAAAATTATATCAGTATCTAACCATGTACTTACCTTCTCTTTGTCAAAGTTCGTCGTGGAGGAAAATTTCTTTTGTTGTCGTGGCAGTTGTTGTGGCAACCAGTTACTGCGGCAGTCTTCGGTCATAATGCAGTGTAGTTCAAGGGAAAGCTCATACACTTCATGACTCCCCATACTGCTTTCCTCACGTTCCTCGAAAATCTCCATCAGTAGAGATTTCAGTGGCTTTGAAGCTGCTAGCTTCGGCTCCTCTAAATATATGTAGTCCATGTTTGTCGAGGTTTCTGCCGAGGCGGGCATGGTTGTCGAGCCATATGATGTTGTCTTGTCATCAATTTCTTTGCCGGCCTCTTTTATTGTCGATGTGGTGTTGCTTTGTTCAGGTGCTGTCAGTTCGTCTTCAGGACATCGTTCTAGGTGGTTGTCAGGACGGCTGTCAATCTGGTTGTCTGGGCGGCCTTCTGCATCCTCCTAGATTGGAGGTTCTAGATGCTCCTCACACTTCAGGGATTCTTCCATGCTTAGCTCTTTGTCCTCTTGTTCTGGGACATCAGTATCCCTCAGGCCTAATTGTTCAGATTCATTCATTGAATTACTGAGGACTGAATTGTTCATACGTGCATCCATCTTAGCGATGCTGGCGTCAATAGCAATTGACACTTTGTCCGTGAGCGCAAGGAAAGCTTGAAGTGTGTCCTCCAAGGATGTTTATTGTTGCTCGGGCATGTCGATTTCTGCAGCAAAACTGTTATGGTAAAAAGAATTTTAGGATTTTTGATCATACCATGAAAAGTCTTGTTGTTGTGGCGGCGGCATCTGTTGTAGTGGCTTCTGTTTTTCGTAGTCAGACATCCACTCTTGAGTGGCTTTTCTCGACATGTCTTTTGCGAACAGTTGAGGGTAACTTTCGAACACATGATTGCTTTCACAAAATTCGCAGAAATCTTCACACATGTGGCTGCCTTTGACTTGTAGTGCACCTGAATAAGAGCTTTCCCACATTTTTTTGTTTTTTATATAATTAGATAAAGAAAAATTAAAAACTAAAACTAAAGGAAGAAAAGAAAAGTGCAGAAAAAGTAAAACCGATGGTCATTGTTGCCAATCCCCGGCAACGGTGCCAAAAACTTGTAGGGCATGTTGGTGTTCCCTTTTTGTTAGAGTGCAAGTGCACACTCCTGCCAAGTTATAGTATAAAAGATGTCAAATCCCACGAGGATTTGACAGTGATCTTCGGTTGTTGGTTTTCCTGCACAAGAAGCAAGTAGTTTAGTTTTATGTTTAAGGAAGTGAAGAGAAAGTGAGTTTGTAGAGGAAGTGATCGTATTGATAGAGAGGGCAGGGTTATGCTGCTGCTTAGTGTGAAACTGTGTTGAAAAGGCCAAGATGTTTTGCGCTACCATGATATGTTGCCTCGGTGGGTAATGGCAGATTGAGGTTGCGGCAACTTTCGCTACCACGACGGAACTCTACTCTTGCAACTTTCACTGTCTCGGCAGGTGGAATAGAGATAATTTCTGGCGGCAAGTCTGGTAGATACTCCAAGTTCGGCAGAGCAATTCTGAAGTGATCCTTCCTATGTCTAGGCAAGGATTCTATCACCACGTGATGTAGGCAATACCTAGCAATCTCAGCGTAAACCTAACACATGCAGTCGACGTTTGGTTACTCCTTTTATCCACTGAAACTCAAACTTATGTCTATGTCGAATTAGTCAACACCTCGAAATGATGAGACCATACTTAATTCTTTCGTGAGTTTGACACTCTCATTCCCGACAAATGGATTTCTTCAACTTGACTTTTGGAACTAATTGAAGAAGTGAAGAACGTGAATTAAGTAAACTTGGAATATTTTATTGAAAACAAACTTTAAACCTAACAACCGTTCTTACAACTAATTTACAATATAACCCCAAACCCAAGGGAAGTTTAGAACATGGCGGCGGTAGAAAACCCTAACTATGTCTAGAGAAAACCCAAGATGTCTTTCCCCTTGATTTGCTAAATACATGAGGTTTATATAGGAAAAGATCTAGTCTAAGTCATTCTTGGAGTAGAAGTCCTCAAAAAGCTTTTTTATTAAATGCAACTTTAAAATCTGACTTCTTTGAGTTGAATATGGACTTCTTTTCTTGTTGCCTTGTTCCACAAGTAAGCTCGTTCTTATCCTCTGGCGGCTTTGTCTGCTGATCCAGGCGTCAGAAAATTGTGTGGATGACATCGTTAGAATCAGGATTTTCTGCTCTACCAATCGCACTCCAATTTACCAACTCCTCAGTTTTCTGCCCTGGGCGGCACGGGGTGGCACTAGGCTTATTTTGCTGCTCTCGTATGTTGCCTCAAAATCCTCTCCTCTGGTTTGTCCTCCTCCTGTCAGCTTCTAGCCCTGGAAAACTAAATCTACACTAAAACAACATATTTACTTCACCAAATAATAAATAATCAATAAATGCATGGCAAAACAAAGAATATTGTATTTATGCAATGTATGACCTAATTATGTCTAAAAAGTACTTAAAACAGTAATAATATGAGATGGAATGTGCATGAAATATAGAACTTCTAGACACTTTACAGACATCATGCTTGAAATTCTTGATTCCCTGGCTAGTTAAATCAGGAGGCAAAATACCACTAACAAGATAGTTAACAATATCAGCGTACCATGGAATTGCTGTAGCAGACAACAATTTCTCATCAGGGAATTCCTCTTTAATTTCTAACTCACTATCATGCTTGACGGTGTTTTTAAGCCTAGAAAGATGGTCAGCTACTTGATTTTCACAACCCTTCCTATCCTAGACTTCTAGGTCAAATTCTTGCAACAACAATATCCACCTAATAAGTCTAGGTTTAGCATCCTTTTTAGTCACTAAGTATTTAATAGCTGAGTGATCGGTATGAACAATAACTTTAGTATCCATCAAGTATGACCTAAACTTATCAAAGGCAAATATTATAGATAATAATTCCTTCTCGGTGGTGGTGTAATTAATTTGTGCATCATTTAAAGCGCGAATAGCATAATATATAACATGAAAGAGTTTACATCGGTGTTGTCCAAGTGCTACACACACGGCGTAGTCACTCGCATCACACATCAGCTCAAATGGTTCGTTCCAATCAGGTGGAATGACAACAGGTGCTGAGATAAGTTTCTCCTTCAATTCTTGAAATGCGCTATGGTAATCTTTGTCAAACACAAATGGTTAATTTTGTTGTAGCAAATTACAAAGCGACTTCGAGATCTATGAGAAGTCCTTTATGAATCTTCGATAGAAACCAGCATGTCCCAAAAATCTTTGTACTCCCTTGACAATGTATCATGAAATGGTTTATGTTTCATAATGTGGTTTTGCATGTTTTACTATTTAAGCTTTGCATATGGTAGCTATGCATCGGAAGGCTTAAATAGAGTGTGGAATTGGAACTTGTTGATGATTCATGATACATGTAGCATGAGGTTTAATATGCTCATTTTTGTTTAAGGAAAGTGCATGGTTTTAAAAGGGCATGATTGTTTTCAAATGATGTTTTAGTAAATTGAAATGAGATTTCAATGTGGACATGGAAAATGGTTTTAATGCATTGATGGTGTTTTGTTTTTGAGCCTCCTCACTGAGACTCGTGTGCTTACGCTCTCATTTGTAAATCAATGCAGATAATTGAGGTTTTGGAGGCAGCAAGTAGCAATGGATCACAAGAGACTTCATTCGCAAAAGTATGTTCCGGTTAGACTATATGTAATAAGGGCAATGGGGGATCCCTTGTGTTGTTGGGAGATTTGTGTAAACTCCCTTTTGAGCAAGTTTGATTTGTTGTTTTAGACTTGTAAATGGCCTTTGGTATTTGGATTAAGTTTTACTTTATATTTTGGTATCTTTCTTGGCTTGTCACTAGGTTGCACGCCTATAGTTTACCTTTGATGCAATCTTGCCATGTTATGATGTTGAGTATGCCATGAAATATTGAGCATTAATGCTTAGATATGTTGTATGTATGTTGGGAGCATGTTGGATTGATTATGATTGCATTAAAGTGTGAAATACCAGTAAAAGTGTCATTACAGGCCCAGGCGTTTCGGTACGCCCAAGGCTGTACCGAAACAGTGAGCCTGAAATGGCCTAAGGGTTTCAGAACAGGGGGAAGTATTTCGATACGGGCTCCTTCAAGTTGGCTACTGGAAATTCGAGTTCCAAAACACTTAAAGGGGTGTTTTGATACGGGCCCGAGTTTCAAAACACCTGGACCTATCCCAAAATAGGGTGTTCTGATACATGGTAATGTGTTTCAAAACACGCTGCTGTTAAGTTTGTTGAGATTTAGGGGGCTCGATTCCTTCAACCATTCTTGCTCTCCAAGTGTGGAGAAGAGAGATATTTGGGTGTTTTTGTGGGAGTGAAAAGATAGACAATTTACACAAGGATTTATAGTGGTTCAACCTTCTAACCAAGGTCTACATCCACTACCTTAGCTTCCCACTAAGGATTTCCAAACAAATTCACTAAGAATTTCATCCCCTTTTCTCGGTTTAGGAGGAAACAGTTACAACGATCAAGCTTTATACCCAAAGCTTGATCAAACACTCTCTTACACAAGAAAGACTTAGCAAACTAGAAATGCCTCTAATAGGTAATTGTTGTCTAAGCAAGGAATGTACAATTAAAGCTCTAGAAAAAAAAATTCATCATAATGTTGTAACAATTGAAGCATTAACCATTACTAGATTCTTGGAGGTCCCTTTTATACTCCTCTTTGAGTTTGTAGTCATTACTAGCCGTTGGGGTTGGATTGGAGTCGTTGGAGCCTTTATTTCCCACCATAAATGCAGTTCTGCAGCTTAGCGTATCGATACCCTTCAAACTGTATCGATACAGTCCCGGAAAGGAAGTATCTGTTGTGCACTTCATCTGATGCGTATCGATACGCTTACATAGCGTATCGGTACGGTCCGGCAAATTAAAAGACCATTGGGAAATATGACCGTTGGGGTAGTTAGGCGTATCGGTACGCGACTAGCCGTTGGGCTGTTCCAAAACACACTGTATCGATACGGCTAAGCGTATCGGTACGAGTTTTGGCTACTGGAAAATTCCTGTAGTTGAAACCCTAAAGTGTATCGATACGGTACCAGACTGTATCGGTACGGTTACATGAAAAGCTTGGTTTTGACTACTTAAATGTACTTTAAATCATTCTAAAGCCCTGTAAACCCTTAAACATATTTTCAAGTTGTTTTTGACTAAAAACATGTTTTAAATTCTTTTCAATTTAGTCCAAAACATTTTTCAAATATTATATCAAAATACTTAGTTCTACAATCTCCCCCTTTTTGATATAATAAATCCAACTTGAAAAATTGTTTGGGATTCTCTCCCCTTTGTATTTTGAAATTTGAATAAGAGACTTAAAATTTTAATTAGATTAAAGCTCCCCTTATTCTCTTGAAAAACTTGAAAGATCAATTTTTCAAACCATTTCTCCCCCTTTTTGTTATATCAAAAAGAATTCAAAATGACATTGGGTTCAAAATAACTTAGAAGGTAAGAAAAAATTGACACACTTAAAAAATTGGTTTAAAAATTGGCTCCCCCTTACTCAAAGCATCAAATAATGTTAGTCCAGCATCTAAGATCATCTAGATGGAATTAAAAAATAAAACAAATAAAAACAAGAACAACTAGATATTTACCACACTTGAATCCAAGGGAGGATGTGAAGCCTTCCTTCCTCAAATGTCTTTCTTTGTGTGCATGGAGCTCCCCCTCAAAGTTTGACTTGTTGATCAATCTCCATCACACCTATCATAAGACAATCAAGTAATTTTTGGTATCCAAATTGCTTTGGATCCATAGACATTAGTAGCATAAAATTTAGTCCCCTTAGGAATCCATTTTTCAATTTCATCCTTTTTAGTTGAAGTGGTTAGTCCTTTTGGGACCCAAACACTTCTAAAAATTTACCACTCACAAATCTAGGGGCACTAGATTGTCTTACATAAAAATTTGATTTTCCAAAACTATTTTTCTTTTCAAGTTCATTGGAAATCAAATCTTTTCTTTTTAAACTTTAAGAAGCAAATTTTGTAAGTCAAAATATTTTTGTTCAAAATCTTTCAATTTTGCTTCAAGTTCAAGATTTGTTTTGGAAAGCAAAACATTTTCAATTTTTATTTTTGAAATCAATTTTTTGTTCTTGAAAAATGATGTCTTGAATTCCAAAAGCAAATCATCATAGGCATCTTGCAACTCATCAAATGTATATGAATTTGAAATATATGAGTTAGAAGTTACCTCCCCCTCATTGAGGGCCATCAAGCATAGGTGGGCTACTTCATCATCGGTGGAGTCTTCATCGCTCCATGTAGCCACATATGCTTGCTTTGAAGATGATCCCCTCTTGTTGGACTTGTGGGATTCCTTCAACTTCTTCCTCGATTCATGCTTGGATTTTTCCATTTTGCTCTTCATGAATCGGGTAAATTTGTTAAAGAGATAGGTCATCTCTTCATCTTCACTTTCCTCCTCACTTGAATCTTCATGATGGCATGTGGAGGATTTTAGAGCAACGACACTTGAATTGATGCCAAGCTCCATGATTTTCTTCTTCCTCATAGCTCTAATTTCTTCCCTTTTCTTCTCCTCTTCCTTGTTCTTCTTCATGATTTGATGAGTGAGAAGTGACCCCATGAGTTCATCAAGCTTCAAGGTCTTGAGATTCTTGGCTTCGATGATGGCGATCCTTTTTGAGTCCCATGACTTGGGAAGTGAGTAGATGAGCTTTCGAACAAGCTTTTCTTCCGGGATTGCTTCTCCATAGCCTTTGAGACCATTGGTGATAGTGGAGAACATATCAAACATCTTTCGATGTTTTCTTCCGGATCCATCTTGAAGTTCTCATACTCTAAGGTTAGGAGCCCAATCTTGGTCTCCTTGACTTCATCGGTTCCCTCGTATGTGACTTCAAGCTTGTCTCATACCTCCTTGGCACTCTCACAAGAAGACATCTTCTCATAGATGGTTGGGCCAAATTCACAAAAGAGGATGTGTAAGGCTTTGCAATTTAGCTCCATCTTCTTGCGATCGTCGGCACTCCACTCCGCTTTGCTTCGTTGAGGCACGAACGGACCATCTTCAACTATGTCCCATAGCTTGTAGTCTCTTGACTTAATGAAGAACTTCATCTTTGTCTTCCAATGGGCATAGTGAGTTCCGTCGAAGAAGGGCGGTTTGTCGATGGATTGCGCCATTGAGCCGGTTGTGTGAAATGATGATTGAGCTTGCCGGATCCTCTCAATAGGATGTTAATCCTTTTCAATTAAGCCACGCTCTGATACCAATTTTTGAGATTTAGGGGGCTCGATTCCTTCAATCGTTTTGGGTGTTTTGTGGGAATGAAAAGATAGACAATTTACACAAGGATTTATAGTGGTTCAACCTTCTAACCAAGGTCTACATCAACTACCTTAGCTTCCCACTAAGGATTTCCAAACAAATTCACTAAGAATTTTGTCCCCTTTTCTCAGTTTAGGAGGAAACCGTTACAACGATCAAGCTTTCTACCCAAAGCTTGATCAAACACTCTCTTACACAAGAAAGACTTAGCAAACTAGAAATCTCTCTAATAGGTAATTGTTTACACTATAAAGCTCTTACCCAAAACCTGAGCACTTGAGCAAATTTAAAAATATTTAGCTCACTAGTGTTGTCTAAGCAAGGAATGTACAATTAAAGCTCTAGACAAAAGTTTTCATCATAATGTTGTAACAATTGAAGCATTAACCATTACTAGATGCTTGGAGGTCCCTTTTTTACTCCTCTTTGAGTTTGTAGCTGTCACTAGCCGTTGGGGTTGGATTGGAGTCGTTGGAGCCTTTATTTCCCACCATAAATGCAGTTCTGCAGCTTGGCGTATCGATACCCTTCAAACCGTATCGATACGGTCCCGGTAAGGAAGTATTTGTTATGCACTTCAGCTGATGTGTATCGATACGCTTACCTAGCATATCGGTACGGTCTTGCAAATTAAAAGACCGTTGAGAAATATGATTGTTGGGGTAGTTAGGCGTATCGGTACGCGACTAGCCGTTGGGCTGTTTCAAAACACACCGTATCGATACGGCTAAGCGTATCGGTACGGGTTTTGGCTACTGGAAAATTCCTGTAGTTGAAACCCTAAAGCGTATCGGTACGGTACCAGACCGTATCGGTACGGTTACTTGAAAAGCTTGGTTTTGACTACTTAAATGTACTTTAAATCATTCCAAAGCCCTGTAAAACCCTTAAACATATTTTCAAGTTGTTTTTGACTAAAAACATGTTTTAAATTCTTTTCAATTTAGTCCAAAACATTTTTCAAATATTATATCAAAATACTTAGTTCTATAATCTCTCCCTTTTTGATATAATAAAACCAACTTGAAAAATTGTTTGGGATTCTCTCCCCTTTGTATTTTGAAATTTGAATAAGAGACTTAAAATTTTAATTAGATTAAAGATCCCCTTATTCTCTTGAAAAACTTGAAAGATCAATTTTTCAAATCATTTCTCCCCCTTTTGTTATATCAAAAAGAATTTAAAATGACATTGGGTTCAAATTAACTTAGGAGGTAAGAAAAACTGACACACTTAAAAAATTGGTTTAAAAATTGGCTCCCCCTTACTCAAAGCATCAAATAATGTTAGTCCAGCATATAAGATCATCTAGATGAAATTAAAAAATAAAACAAATAAAAACAAGAACAACTAGATATTTACCACACTTGAATCCGAGGGAGGATGTGAAGCCTTCCTTCCTCAAGTGTCTTTCTTTGTGTGCATGGAGCTCCCCCTCAAAGTTTGACTTGTTGATCAATCTCCATCACACCTATCATAAGGCAATCAAGTAATTTTTTGTATCTAAATTGCTTTGGATCCATAGACATTAGTAGCAAAAAATTTAGTCCCCTTAGGAATCCATTTTTCAATTTCATCCTTTTTAGTTGAAGTGGTTAGTCCTTTTGGGACCCAAACACTTCTAAAACATTTACCATTCACAAATCTGGGGGCACTATATTGTCTTACATAAAAATTTGATTTTCCAAAACTATTTTTCTTTTAAGGTTCATTGGAAATCAAATATTTTTCTTTTTGAACTTTAAGAAGCAAATTTTGTAAGTCAAAACATTTTTGTTCAAAATCTTTCAATTTTGCTTCAAGTTCAAGATTTGTTTTGGAAAGCAAATCATTTTCAATTTTTATTTTTGAAATCAATTTTTTGTTCTTGGAAAATGATGCCTTGAATTCCAAAAGCAAATCATTATAGGCATCTTGCAACTCATCAAATGTATATGAATTTGAAATATATGAGTTAGAAGTTACCTCCCCCTCATTGAGGGTCATCAAGCATAGGTGGGCTACTTCATAATCGGTGGAGTCTTCATCGCTCCATGTAGCCACATATGCTTGCTTTGAAGATGATCCCCTCTTGTTGGACTTGTGGGATTCCTTCAACTTCTTCCTCGATTCATGCTTGGATTTTTCCATTTTGCTCTTCATGAATCGGGTAAATTTGTTAAAGAGATAGGCCATATCTTCATCTTCACTTTCCTCCTCACTTGAATCTTCATGATTGCATGTGGAGGATTTTAGAGCAACGAAACTTGAATTGATGTCAAGCTCCATGATTTTCTTCTTCCTCGTAGCTCTAATTTCTTCCCTCTTCTTCTCCTCTTCCTTGTTCTTCTTCATGATTTGATGAGTGAGAAGTGACCCCATGAGTTCATCAAGCTTCAAGGTCTTTCAATTCTTGGCTTCGATGATGGCGATCCTTTTTGAGTCCCATGACTCGGGAAGTGAGTAGAAGAGCTTTCGGACAAGCTTTTCTTCCGGGATGGCTTCTCCATAGCCTTTGAGACCATTGGTGATAGTGGAGAACCTATCAATCATCTTCTCGATGTTTTCTTCCGGATCCATCTTGAAGTTATCATACTCTGAGGTGAGGAGCCCAATCTTGGTCTCCTTGACTTCATCGGTTCCCTCGTATATGACTTCAAGCTTGTCTCATACCTCCTTGGCACTCTCACAAGAAGACATCTTCTCATAGATGGTTGGGCCAAATGCACAAAAGAGGATGTGCAAGGCTTTGCAATTTAGCTCCATCTTCTTATGATCGTCGGCACTCCACTCCGCTTTGCTTCGTTGAGGCACGAACGGACCATCTTCAAATATGTCCCATAGCTTGTAGTCTCTTGACTTAATGAAGAACTTCATCTTTGTCTTCCAATGGGCATAGTGAGTTCCATCGAAGAAGGCGGTTTGTCGATGGATTGCGCCATTGAGCCGGTTGTGTGAAATGATGATCGAGCTTGTCGGATCCTCTCAATAGGATGTTAATCCTCTTCAATTAAGCCACGCTCTGATACCAATTTTTGAGATTTAGGGGGCTCGATTCCTTCAACCGTTCTTGCTCGCCAAGTGTGGAGAAGAGAGATATTTGGGTGTTTTGTGGGAATGAAAAGATAGACAATTTACACAAGAATTTATAGTGGTTCAACCTTCTAACCAAGGTCTACATCCACTACCTTAGCTTCCCACTAAGGATTTCTAAACAAATTCACTAAGAATTTCGTCCCCTTTTCTCGGTTTAGGAGGAAACTGTAACGCCCCGGTTTTGGGCTCAGAAGTTTTGGCGTTGACCGGTTTAGTCAAAGTGCTGATCGAATATATAAGAGGGAATTTAGGAAAACCTAGTTCGGGTTGCATTAAAAATATGGAAAAATATTCTAAAATCATCTTTTAATATATAAAAGTGAACTGTGAAATCAATTTTGGAAAATGAGGTTCGGAAGGTTGACATTTTGGCTAGTGACCAAAATGTAATTTTTGAAAGTTGCGGGACAGTTTTATAAAGGATTGAAACTTTGAATCTTTAAGGAGCTATTATTCCAAAAAGGATTTCTCCAGATTTTTCTAAGATATTTTAAGCCTAAAATCTGATTTTAAAGATTAAGGAAAGGGAGGGAAATCATTTTTAACCAATTCTTAACTAATTTTTCTATTTTCTCTCAAATTCTCTTTTCTCTCATTTTCTCTCTACCCAAACAAGATTTCCTCAGATTTCTTTCTCTGATTTTGACTTCTTAATCTCTCATTTCAACTCTCATTTGATTCCTAATCATCTCATCATCAAAACCTCTCAATTTACAAGTTGATTCATCAAGCATTTTGGCTCTAAAAGGGAGAAATTCAAGTTTGGAGGTAAGAACGTCCTTCTCCTCTAAACTATCAGTTCTTTACTGAAATTCCTAAGTTCTCAATCCTTGATTCATGTTTTATTAAAGGCTTTTCAATTGAGATCTTGATTTTTGGCTAAAATGCAAGATTTGGTGATTTTGGTAAAAATTTCGTGTGATCTGTTTAAGCAAGGTTTTGAGGTGTTAAAATGATGTTAAATGAATGCTAAAATGATTAGAAGTTGAGGTTTAATCAATGCAATCCCGGATAGGTTGAATTTCCTAAGTTTGGCTTGAGTTTTTGGTTGTTTTTGGAGTGTTTTTGGTGATCTGTTATACCTGGAGGTATAAGGACGTGGTTGTGATCTTTTTGCATGTTAGTTGATGTATAAAAATGGTTAGAAGTGATGGATCTTGGCTGGGTTAAGTTTTGGAAGTGTTTGGAGATGATTTCGGTTGTGTTTGGTAGCCAAATTGTTAGATTTGTGGTGAGCAGCGAGTTGTGTTGTGGTTGCTGGTGTTTTAATGCATAAGGATGCATTAATGTTCTGTTTTTATGTGCTTGAAACAGGGGAGGTCGATCCTTGAGTTTTGGAGGTGTTTTCGGAAGGTTTCGGAAGCTTGGAAAGCTTGTTGGCTAGGCTTGTTTGGTAATCGGTGAGTGAAAAAGGATTTTCAGCTTTTAAACCAAAGGTTGAAGGTTTTGGGAGCTTAGTTTAAGTCTAAACAACTTTGCTAAGCTCAAGTGTAAGTTTTCGGATTACTCTCTTTAAGTGGTGGCCATGTTTTGATGAAATGTGAAATGATGATTTTGCATGATTTGCTACTGTTTTGGAAAGCATGTTTG
Source organism: Hibiscus tridactylites (assembly GCA_958450335.1). Classification (NCBI taxonomy): domain Eukaryota; kingdom Viridiplantae; phylum Streptophyta; class Magnoliopsida; order Malvales; family Malvaceae; genus Hibiscus; species Hibiscus tridactylites. Next base: position 54,859,153 of record OY288267.1, on the reverse strand, counting down.
AGCATGTTAATTGCTGATGTTTTAGCATGATTTATGCTGATGTTTTAAGCCATGTGTTGAAGGTGTCTCTAGGTAAGAGTGCCTTGTTTTTATGCATTGTTAAATGATGATTTAATGCTTTGAAATGCATGATGAAATGGCTTGATTTAAATGCTTTAAAACAGTGGATTACATGATGTATAAAGTGTGTATTGGCAAGTGATGGTTTGTAAAAGTGAAGGTCACTAAGGTGGTTAAAAGTCCTTGAGTGAGCCTTGTTATCTAAGATCATCAAGGTGGTTAAAAGTCCTTGGATGAATCTTGTTGCGGACACTAAGGTGGTTAAAAGTCCTTAGGTGCTCCTTTCCATGGTGGTTAAAAGTCCATGGGGCCAAGGTGTTTAAAAGTCCTTGGGGCCAAGGTGTTTAAAAGTCCTTGGGGTATTTCAAGCTACGGACACAAAGGTGGTTAAAAGTCCATTCATGGTGTTTAAAAGTCCATGGCCAAGGTGTTTAAAAGTCCTTGGGGTCCAAGGTGTTTAAAAGTCCTTGGGGAAAGTTGTTGAACTTGATTTCATAAATGAAATGTATCAGTTGAGCCAATATGACATGTTTTGTACATGAGATGCATGAGATGCATGATTTGGTGTTTATGTTGGAGCATGAGATGCTAGTTTAAATGAAATGTGGAAGCATGTTATTGCTTGATTTAAAGTACGCTTTGAGCATGTGTAAAGGTTGTTTACAAGCATGAATTACAAATGGTTTTAAATGCATTATTGAATGGTTTTTAAAGAGCGCTCCTCACTAAGCTTTGGCTTACGCTCTCTCGTTTTCTTGATTCAATAATGCAGAGCATTAGAGTGCATTGAGGGCAGCGAGAGGAGGCAAACAAACAAGTACAAATAAAGCTCAACGTATGAAGGTTTTATAAGTGTCTTAGCTTTTGTTTGTTTTTGGCAATGGGGGACCAATGTATTTGTTTTGGGAGGTGATTATGACTCCCTAAATATGTTGTATGTGGTTGATGTTGCTGTTTTTGGATTGAATTTCTATTGCTTGCTTTTGAAGGTTTAAGGCTTGAATGTTAGCTTGTGTAGGAAGCATGACCTCGAATTTGGGGCTTTTTGCATGAGATGTTATCTTGTTGAATTGTTGATGCTTATATGTGTTAAATATGTTTAATTGCATGCTGGTAAAGTTTGGTGATGTTTGGAGCATGTTTGAGTGTCCAATTGCATGATCTAGTATGCTTGTTTGCTGGTTTTTGTGCAGGCGTTTCGGAACAGGGGTGTACCGTTTCGGAACGGGTGCCTTGCATGAACCCAGGCGTCCGAAACGGTATGCACCGTTTCGAAACGGTTTAGCCTCTGCCGAGGCCATGTTCCGGAACCCGTTTCGGAACGGCCCGTGTTTCGGAACAGGGCTAGCCTGTTTCGGAACGGTCGACCGTTAGGGGGCTGACATGGTAGTTACATGTTTTGAATTGTTTGCGTTTTGGTCCTAAATCTTGTGTGATCAATTGCATGAGCTGTGGATGTCCTTTTAAGCTGAAATTTCACAGAGAAGCATGAAACCTGACTAATTTCAAGATGGTAACTTTAATTTGGGCTAAGTCCTTTAATTTATCAGAATTTACAATTTGGTCCCTAAAGTTGTAATTTGTTCAATTGGGTCCCAGTTTGATCTCTGATGTTTGTGATCTTTTGATACGTTGTCTGTATGGTCACACTTAAGGTTAATGTGCATCTAGATAAGATTAAAAAGAAAAAAAAAGGGTCGTTAATCAAGGTTGACTTTCGGGTTGACTTTGGTTTTCCCCGTGTAATCTTCGTAGTTCGGGTCAACCGTCTAGACCGGGCTACGGGGGTTACAGAAACCGTTACAACGATCAAGCTTTCTACCCAAAGCTTGATCAAACACTCTCTTACACAAGAAAGACTTAGCAAACTAGAAATCCCTCTAATAGGTAATTGTTTGCACTATAAAGCTCTTACCCAAAACCTGAACACTTGAACAAATTTAACAATATTCAGCTCACTAGTGTTGTCTAAGCAAGGAATGTACAATTAAAGCTCTAGACAAAAGTTTTCATCATAATGTTGTAACAATTGAAGCATTAACCATTACTAGATGCTTGGAGGTCCCTTTTATACTCCTCTTTGAGTTTGTAGCCGTTACTAGCCGTTGGGGTTGGATTGGAGTCGTTAGAGCCTTTATTTCCCACCATAAATGCAGTTCTGCAGCTTGGCGTATCGATACCCTTCAAACCGTATCGATACAGTCCCGGTAAGGAAGTATCCGTTGTGCACTTCAGCTGATGCGTATCAATACGCTTACCTAGCGTATTGGTACGGTCCTGCAAATTAAAAGAACGTTGGGAAATATGACCGTTGGGGTAGTTAGGCGTATCGGTACGCGATACAACTGTATCGGTACGCGACTAGTCGTTGGGCTGTTTCAAAGCACACCGTATTGATACGGCTAAGCGTATCGGTACGGATTTTGGCTACTGGAAAATTCCTGTAGTTGAAATCCTAAAGCGTATCGGTACGGTACCAGACCGTATCGGTACGGTTACTTGAAAAGTTTGGTTTTGACTACTTCAATATACTTTAAATCATTCCAAAGCCCTATAAAACCCTTAAACATATTTTCAAGTTATTTTTTACTAAAACATATTTTAAATTCTTTTCAATTTAGTCCAAAACATTTTTCAAATATTATATCAAAATACTTAGTTCTACAAAGTTGGTCACCAGAATCTTTTGAAGTTCTATTTCTTTAAGTTTCAGTCCCTGAATGTTGTGGATGCAATTAAATGAGCTTGGAAGATTGTTTTGCGCTGAGACTTGACACAGAAACATGTAATGTGACTAATTAAATGTTGATAATTTAAAAACTAAAGTTGTCCTTGTATTTTGCTAAAATTACAAAATGGTCTCTCAACTTAGGGTTGTTTATTGTGGTAAATATTTCCAGTTTACTTTAATATTCCCCGTGTGACCCGTTCGGTTCGGTCTTTCACTCCGACCGGGTCAAGGAGGTTACACAGAGACTTTTTATACTCTTAATTTCTTTTTTATTTTTGGCCCCCTCAACTTTTAATTTCTGACTTCGCCCCTACTGTTGAGGATTTGAAAGGAGATTGACAGCACCCAAACAACCAGTCTCGTTTAACAAATGCAGGGCCGACCCTGGGCTGGGGCAGAAGGGGCGCCCGCCCAGGGCCCAAATTTTTTTTAAAGAAATAATACTAATATACTTTAATTTTTTATAATAATTAAAAAAATTGTTATATTAAATAAGGGGCCCATAAATTTTTATAATAAATAAAAAGGTTATTAAATAAAATAATGGGGCCCATTATTAAATCTCTATATCAATTAATAATAATTTTGTTTCCCAAAAAATACTAATTAAAAATTTTCTTTCCAAAAAAAATCATATTAATTAACAGATTAAACTTTTGACTTTCTAAATTCTCCCAATCAATTCATTAAATCACTTTTCCAATTTCCCATATCAACATTAATTTTTTGAACGTTAATTTTTTTTTTTCTTTTAACACTAAATTTCCCAATTTCTCAATCTCCTAATTTCTTATCAATTCTTCAAACATACTTTTCAATTTCTCAATCTCTTCTCTCTCATTGTTTCATATTCTACTTAATCTGAAAATTCAATTTCTCACAAACACAAACACAATCACAAATATAATTACCTATCATCAATTGTGGTGCTTGAATCCTATTGAAGTCTGTTCTTAAGATTTTAGGTAAGAATTAAGATCATGTTTTTAATATTTTTCTTCTTCTTATTTTTATATTTTTTCAAATTCTAAGTAAGATTATTCTTTTATATTTGTTTAATAAATTTTGGCTATGAATATGCAGATTCTCCGTCTTCATTCGTTGGTTCAACTCCAATTCAATTCAATTTCAGATTCAAACATAACTTTGAAGGTAAAATTCTTGTTGAGATTTGTTTTTTATGAGAGTTAATTTTTTATTGATTTTTTTAAAACAAACTCATCTTGATTCTTGACTGCCCCTATTTTTAATATTTTTTGTTGTATTGCTCAATTTCTATAATAAAAAGTAAATTTAAAATTTTTATCACCGATATTAAATGTATTAGATAATATTTAAAAAACTTCAATAATTAATTTATATAACCTAACCTAATAAATAATACTAAATTTAGTTTAAAAAAGGCATGGTTGTGAATTTTCATTGTTAATTTATATAGCTCGAACATAAAATGATTTTGCATCAAGAAAAGCTCGAAGACAATGTTTTTTATAAGTATTTGTATGCTTAAATATATTTTTGATATTTTTAAGATCGTAATGAATTATTGTTTGTTTAATTTAATAAATAGAAATTTTATATTACGTATATTTTAATTTTTTTAAAATTAGGGGCCCATTTTTTTTAATTTCGCCCCGAGCCAAAAAATAGTCAGGCCCGGCCCTGAACACATGCCGGAATCCTTTATCCCAGAGTAACTGCAATCCATCAAGTATGGCCCAAAGTTCGGAGTTAAGGCATGAACAAGAAGCAGTGTTTCGGGAGAACCCAAACAACCATTGCCCATGCTCATCACGTATAACACCTCTTGCCGATGCAAATTGAGTATGAAGATTGACCGCGCCATCAGTTTTTAATTTAACGGCCCCAATAGGAGGAGCTATCCAACAATGACCTGGTCGAGAAGGCGAGATATCCGTAGCATTTGATATTCCTACCACCTTGGCCCAAGAGATGGCTGATCGAATGAGCCCCATGACAGAACCGACCTCACCAGTGAATACAAAAGCATTTCGTTGATTCCAGAGCCTCCAAATGAGCACCCCAAACAGATAGATGCCTCCACGTACATTTCTCATGAGAAATCGTAAGGGCATTTTGAAGGTTGACTTTTATCTAAGTATCCAATGGGAGAGCAAAGAACTCCATACTTGCTCAATTGCATCCAAGTTGTACGTGCCCGGAGAATATGAATAATATCCTCACTTACATGGCCACAAATCGGAGTACTGCAAGAAGACATCGGAGTGCTGATTCGTTGAAGTACTGCTGCAAGAAGTCAATATTCCAGTTACTGATTTCCAACCTTTGCCTTCTAAACATTTCATTTATTAAACTTGTTTCTCTTCGTTGAATTAACTTTGATTGATTCTACGAAAGATTTATGATAATTATAATGTTTATTTAGTTTAATATGATATTTGATTAATTTTGTATTGGTTATTGTATCTAAATTCACAATGTGCAACAAGTTCAATGAAAAATAATGACTCTTTTGAGATTGAGAACTATCTTCCATGGCATTAAGCTATTTCGAGTTTTTAGATGAAGAAGGAGACTACGAAAAGAAGATAGCTTCAAATTAATTGTCTTTTGACCTTCTTGTACTTAATTTATGATAATCAAGATTATGTTTTGATATAAGGAGTGATGGGTGTGAACTTATATCTGGAAATTTCAAATTCTCGTACAAATTATATATTTTTTATTAATAATATAATTTTCACAGTCAAAATTTTATAATTTCGAATATAATTTTTTAAAAATTTGTATTCTTTACATAAAATTATGTGTCTATGATGAAGCACTCTTATGAAGTATTGATAAGTTTATTTGTTTGTATTAATTTTAGCTTAATGCTTGATTAATTAATTGAAAACCAAATAATTAAGATTTGAAAGCATAATTAAGATTTAAGATAGTGAGATTATGTGGATCAAGACTAATACCACTTGGATCTACTCCACTTGCCGAGACCCGGGGAATACTATTTGTGGTAGAAGATGACTAAAGGTTTAAAGCAAAAAGGTTTTTTGGTAAATTTTTGGGTAAAGTTTACAAATGGTCACTAAATTTTGGTTAATTATTTAATTTGGTAATCATACTTTATATTGCTTTAATGTTACTATTAAACTTTGTGATTTGTTTTAATTTGGCCATTGAGTTCCTAACGGACGTTAAAGAAGTGACGTGTCAGTTAAAAAATTGTATAATAACACATTTAGTCCTCTACATTTGCACATTTAAACAATTTAATCCTAATTCGAAAAATAATAATAAATTTAACCCTCAATATTTACACATTATTTTAATTTGGCCATATTTTTAATTAAAAACAATTTAACCCTAAACTCTAAACTTAAAACCTCAACTACATAAACACAAATTTAAAAACCTCGAACCCATAAACCCTAAACCTAAAACATTAAACACTAAAACCATAAACCTAAAATCCAAACCTCACACCCCAAAAAGACATTGCTCTATAGAAGTTATGTGGCCATATATATCATTTCCTTGCCTTTCTTGTTTTCTTTTGTGTTCTTGTAGAAGTTATGCGATCCAAACTTCTTGTACTCTATTTTAATTGGATAAGATTTTGAACAAAGTTTTCCTATTATTTTCATTTCAGGAGGCTTAAGAAAATGTAACCGCAACAACCTGGATACAATAGTTCACGTGTCTACTTGGAGCTTCTTACCGATTTGCCTTGGTAGAAGGCCAGTGCAGAACAGGAACTGGATTTGAAGGCTGCAAAAGACTGTCTGAACAGTGATCATTATGGTTTAGTCAAGGTCAAGCAACGGATAATCAAATATCTAGCTGTTTAGGTTCCCAATTTATCTTTTGGGTTTGAGATTTATAGTTTTAGTGTTTAGTGTTTTAGGTTCATGGTTTATGAATTTAGGATTTTTAGTTGTGATTATGGATTTGGCTTTTAGGTTTAGTGTTTTGAATTTAGGGTTTTAAATTTAGGGTTTATGGTTAAATTATTTTTAATTAAAAATATGGCCAAATTGAAATATTAATGTGTAAATATTGATGGTTAATTTTTTTTATTTTTCAAATTAAGACTAAATTGTTTAAATGTGCAAATATGAAGAACTAAATGTGTTATTATATAAAATTTGTTAACTGTCACGTCACTTTCATAATGTCCGTTAAGAACTAAGTGGCCAAATTGAAACAAATAACAAAGTGTAATGTTAGCATTGAAGCAATTGGAAGTTTGGCTACCAAATTAAATAATTACCTAAACTTTAGTGACCATTTGTGAATTTTATCCTAAGTTTTTTATACACTGGCCATGTAAAATTAATTTTACACAAGCCTGCATAATAACACTATAAAAACTTAAATCTTAAATTCTTAATCCTAACCCTGAAAGACTAAACTCAAAATCCCAAACCCTAAATTCTAAAAATTAATCTTAAATTATAAACCCTAAAACCTAACCTCCTAAACTTTAAGCCCTAAACTAAATGTCTGACCTTTAAATCTAAAAGGCTCGTGTAAACTTTAGTTTATACGGTGTGTATCAAAAAATTTTCATTTTTTATTGGCCAAAAACCCTATCGGAGAAGAATGTATTTATATCTTTACTATTCATAATATTAAGGATTAAAGTCTATTAAAAATTCTTGTACTATGTCTAAAAACCATTTTAGTCCCTTTATTATAAAAGGGACATTTTAGTCTTGTGTATTTGAAAATTAAAAGATATATTGGTTCAAAATTTTAAAGTTATAATTAGTTGGCTTAAATATTTTGTTTTAAACATTTTTTAAGTTTTTGTAAAATTTGAAATCGACCAAATTGACCCCCTTAAAAAAGAATAATTTATTCAATATACATTTTAAAAGTGAGTAAATAAGAACGATATAGGATGATACTGAACTTTTTGTGTTAGTACATGACACATGCTTAACTATAATCGGATAATGTTTAAATAAATAAAAATATTTAAAAAACTTATAATATTTTTCATTATTTTTAAAAAAATTAATGGAATTATATATATATATATATATATATATATATATATATATCTTTACAATTTTTGTATCACCTTTTTCAATTAAATTCTTACTCTCATTCTAAATCTAAAAAATTCTAAGAAATTGAATGTGCATTTTTTTTCATTTCGGTTATTTTAGTCCACCTCTCTAATTTCGAAAATTCGATCATGGCCCAAATAGTAGTTGTTAAATCAAATTTTGATATATTAGTTAATGTAATATGCGTAAGTTGACGTTTTAGCTCCTCTTCTCTAACATGATCATTTCAAGTCACTTTAATTTAGTTATATTGACTTTTTATTATTTATATCAAGATTGAAAATTTCAAAATTCAAAAGGTAAAATGACTAAATCAACCAAAATGAAATATAAGGGCTAAATCCATAACTTATGTAGTATATGGAGTATTGGCAGAGTTGGACTGTTTTCGGTTTGGGGTGAATAAAAAAATAACAAAACTAGTGAAAAGGGAAAGGCCCATTATGTAAGCCCAAACTCAAGTGTTCAAATTAAATAGAAAGAGAAAACGGCAGCGGCAGTGTTTAAACAAAAATAATCTTTCTCCACCGCGATTTTTTAGTGAGGTAATATATATATATATATATATATATATATATATATATATATATATATGAACAGACCACCTGCTCTGCTCTTATGATCTTCTTGTTAAATTCTTTACTTTTCTCAATATTTTTCTGTACGGATCTCAGTCTCTATTCTTCTCATCACATAAACCCGCGCTTCTTTGCATTCTCTCCGGTATTGAAAATTAATTTGCTTCCTCGTTTTTTAGTGAATTCTTGTTGTAGAATACTAATATTGTTGTCTTAATTTGAAGTGCTTCAAACTTTAGTGTTAGAAGAAATTAGATAACATCGAACAAGTTCATTCACTTTTTAATGGAATCTTGTGTTTATATGCTCAAATATTCCTGATATATATATATATATATATATATATATATATATATATATATATATATAGATATATTTAACGCATTTGATTATTGTTTTAGGATTCATCTTTCGGGTACATATGGTTTTTAGTTACAGAAGTTGCTGTTAATTTTTTTTACGCAAAATCTATCCATAAAGAATTTCATATTCTTATATTAAATTATTTATTCTTGAATATTTTCTTTCTGTGTTTGATGTCAACTTGCTCGTTTTCAGGTATATAGCCGTCTGCAAGATTACCTGACTCATATTTTCGGTAATCTTGGGTAGAAAAATTGTAATTATCGGTATACCTGGTTAGAAACTTAGTAGAAGACATGTCGACTGGACCGTTAAGAAGGGTTTCACGTCAAGATATACAGCTGGTAAGATTTGGATTTTGGACCTTGATCTTTACAATTTATGAACAATTATCTGGAGTAAATTGTATGCTTCTGTATTAATTTAGTGGCAGGTATGGAATTTCTGTATTCATTTTGTTGTTTTCTTTTCCTTTATGAAAACTTAGGTTTCTTGCTAAAGTATTACTGTGTTGGGTGGAGCAGAGTCTTGTAATTATGGGGACTGAACTCTGAGTAGAAATGTTTGTTTAGTAGGTAATTCATATTTTCAGTTTTTTTAAATGTTTCTATGGATTTGAGTTTTTGGTGTGGTTTAGAAGAATGAACTAATTGGTGGAAATAATAAGCAGGAAAAAGAAAGGTTTGGGTAAGTTTATAAGAGTTCAAATTTAAAAGCAAAAGCATGGGATAAATTATTGAAGTTGTGGAATCTACTTTTGATTTATGGAATTGGTCCTTGATCAGCTTAGATGTCAGTATTGTGCATCTTCATAGTAAAAAAAAAAGAACCTTCTTAAGAGCAATAGCGTTTTTATAATCTGTAACTCAGACAAGTCGTGTAATAATAAATAATATGCGCAAAGATAAAGGTAAAGGAAAAAGGAAGATTGCTTGCTTTATACCATGAAGTGGAAAGATACAAAAGATGGAGGGTAGTGGAGATCCTTTCAAGGAAAGTGACACTTAAATTGGAAAACAAAAGTTCTGCTCACATAGAGATCTCGGCAGATATTTCTTATAGCCAAGTTATGTCATCCATCTAAATGGGCTGCTTTTATTTCACTTTAGAAATCACCAGCAATTCCTGATGCCAGTCTTTGTCTATTCTCCTGATCTCCTCTAGTACTAACATCTTAGAGGAAGCATAGACCTTGTCCTAGAATCTAAATCGCCATTAGCCTGTGATGACATGAAAAACCAGACAAACAAATCCTTGGTGAGTTGTTGCAGATCATTCGTTGTGTTTGATAATATTGTCTTTGAATTCTGTCGTTGGATTAATCACCTTGTGGGAATGCTGGGGAGATGGTTCGCGTTGGGATTCTTTTTCATTGATTTTTTTCTGTATGTAGCCTATAAGGTTGTTCTGATTGTGCTTGCAATTACCAGTGAATGATAATTTTAATTTGAAATATTGCCTGCCATTTATCCCTTCTGAAGAATATAAGGATATAAATTCTTGACAAAGTACGAAGTTTCATACTTAAGGAGAAAGGGGCTGAGAAAGAATAATCAGAAAAAAGTGTATAAAACTGTTTTTATTTCTCCCACGGCTAAGTTAAGGTGTATGTATATCTGAATTCTGATGTTGTATTTGTTTGACATGGTCAGATGCTGTTCATCCTTTTGTTTGTGTGCATCGGGGTGTTTCTACTGTCTTGGATTTGTTTAGCATGTAAGCTCTTGGAGGCGGTGTGTTGTCTAGGATGGCTAATGCTGTTTTTACCCTTATGTGTGAATTCAGGTTCAAAACCTTATAGAACGATGTCTTCAACTCTACATGACGGAGAGGGAAGTTGTGGACACTCTTCTGGTTCAGGCCAAAATTGAGCCTGGTTTTACTGAACTTGGTAACAAAAAGTCTAAATATTTTATTTTCTCATAACAGCCACACTTCTCCTGGTTGCTCATCCTTCATTTGAAACACCACTAACTTGATAGCTATAGCATATTATAAGAAGAGATACACTAAAGCCATGCAATGGCTTTGCCCTACATATGCCAACCCTTTGGGGGGAAGAAAAAAGACAGAAGAGTAGGCCCTGCTATGTTGAAGCAAGGTTTTTAGTCTAGGATCCAATTCTCAAATAGATTGGACTGCACTTTGGTAAAAAGCTGTTTTAAGGAAAGCTTGGATTGGATAGTCGAACTCGAAACCCCTTACCTAGCTTTAACAAACTGTTGGAATTATTGCTCAACTGATGGATTGATTGATTGTTGTCAATAACGGGATTCTGCATTTCTGCATATATTTTACAGTCATTATATGTCAATGTTATATATATTTTTTAAAATTACCTTGTACAAAAATTTCATGCTCCAGTTTGGCAAAAACTTGAAGAAGAGAATCGAGAGTTCTTCCAGGCTTACTATCTGAAATTGATGGTAAAGCAACAAATAATGGAATTCAACAAGCTGCTTGAGCAACAGGTGCGACTCATGCATCAGATTCATCCTACCGGAGTTTCCTCAATCCCGAATTCGGATGGACCTCACTTGCCACAGAGTAAGATTGTTTTTTTTGCCTAGTTGGACATGTTATTTTCTCCAAATTTGTGGAATTGGTTCTCTTGACTATGACTTTTCTTTTTCTTGATATTTAATTTATTAAACAATCATTACAGGTTTTCCTAGCAGCAAACATTGAGGGTGGTTTTTATGTTCATTTTATTTTAATATAACTGTAAAGATGAATGGAGAGAAGAAGGGCCTGTCTAAATTATTCTTTTAACTCTCTATTGTTGACAAAGTTCATAAGGACTTCATTATGCTTCCTATTCTTGGTAAAAAGCTTTTTTTTATGTTCATTTGGATATTGGCAGGCCTGGACATCAGTGTGATTACTTCTTATAAACTTGTTTTCGCTATCCACTTTTGATGAAAGGGACCGGTTGTATGAAAATTTCTTATTTTGCTTACCTTGGTTTGGTCTATTAACTTCTTCATTCTTCTTTTATCTTTCTTGCATTTCATTCATTGATTTTTGAGCATGTAGCAATCTATTGATAATCTGATTGTTTGCCATTGGTGGTAGTTGGTTGTTACTATTGCTAATTATTGAGTTCCCCTAAGTTTAATTGCTGACAATCTGAAAGCCAAGCTTTGTATTTTCCAAGTTTCAACATTTGCTACTGATTTAGCTTTCTCTTATAGTGCCCCAGAGCTCATCCGGCTATGCCCCTGAGAACAAAGGAAAAGCTCTGAAGCAAGAGAACGGGCACCATCCAATGGGATCCAATTTGCCAAATGTATTCAGTAATAGTAGTTCATCTTTGTACGCTGGAACACGTGCTTGTATTGAGATGCCTACTCATCCCAGCAGGATTGATGCCCCATCAGCCATGCTTTCAACTCAGAGTGCAAATATGGGTCTAATACAAGGAATAAATGGGAAGATGGTAAAATCAGAGGCTGCTTACATGTTTGGAACTGATAGCAGTGTGCTGGAGGCACGTCCAACTATAGGGGATACGGCTTTCAATAGCGTAGAACCAAGCACACAACCACTAAATGAACCACTTCCGGATGTTGACATTTCTTCATTTGGAATTTTGGGCCACGTTCCTTGCAATTTCAGTCTTTCAGATCTCACAGCTGACTTTTCTCAGAGTTCAGGTTTCTCTCTTTATGTCAGTTTGTGTGGGCACATGCATTTTCCTGCACGGTATAAATCTGTCTGCATGCAAGCATGTGTTTGCGTTCATCTTTTCGTCGTGATTCTACTTTTATGAGATTCCCGTATAAAATATATGTCCAGTTCATAAGCGAGTACTTCTCCCAGTTAGCATTACCTAGTTTATTCATGAAAAGCGCAATGTTTTAAGAATAACATATTAATAATTTAAGATGTATTATTTTCATGTTGACATGACATGATCCAAAAAACGATATTTAGATATACTTGCTTAAAGAATAACCTGTATCAGATATACTGGAGAGCTACCCCCGATCGCCGTTTTTAGGAACAGACAACGAACATATCCTGGATTCTCGTGAAAGAGAACATCAAGGTGATCTTCTTTTCTCTGATCTAAATTTTTATTAATTGATTTTGTTGTGATTTACAAAGAGGAAATATTTTGTCTTTGGATTTTAGGAGAGCAGAAAAGGTTGGATAGCATATCAGACTTAGAGGGATTGAGTTATGATGGTTATAGGAATGAATAGCTCTGCAAAGGCATTGGTATTGGTTTAGAAAGAGTAAATATTTATTGGCTTATCTGCTTTGCTAGCAACTGTTTTGGAACACGAGGCGGTTTTAATGATAAATGTTTTTCTGAGTTTCATCTTTCTGTTTTTGTTGGTTGTATCATATCTTAGACCTTGCAATATGATCATATTTCAATTCTTATTTATGAGTGTTTCTTTTCTTCTTAAAGATGCGAAGAAACTGACTTGTATTTCGTTAATTTAAGAAGGAAATAACGAATACTTGATCTAGTAGTTGTTACTCCTTCCTTAGCATAATAATGTATGTGAACTGAGTGATTAAGCAAGATTTTGTAGGGTCATAGTTTCAAAACATAATGTATTCCTTGGCATTTTTATTATTCCGACAATCGCTTACAACATGTTATCCAATGTTTGCTGCAGGTCCAACCGCCCCATAAAGGGTTTTGTATATAACATTTTGGAAGTCGGAACACGCAAACTTCCTTGGTTGGCAGTTAGATAGATAAATAGTTCTGTAGTGATGAAAATTCACGATAGATGATGATTTGAAGATGAAACAAAATGTAGATTTAAACCAAGTTTATGCCCATCGCGTTTACTCGGTACTCTGTTTGGAACTGTGGCTTGGTAATGAGGTATTCACATTTGGTTTTACATATATAGCTATACTTTTTTATTTGAATAGGGATTGTGGGTTACGTTCAGTTCAGCATATTTCTAAAGTTTTAATGTATGTATAGCTTAATGGTCATGCCTTCACTTAGTTTTCTTCATTCTGCTTAATGGTCAAAATCTCTATTAAGTATGAATTAATATTTTTTAAAAGCTTAATGGTCAAATTTAATTAAAAATATTAACATCAGATGTTAGATTTAGGGTAAACTACACTATTAGTCGCTGTATTATTGCATCTTTCCTATTTTGATTTTCGAATTAATTTTTTTTAAACGTCACAAAGTTACGTTATTCATTGGTTGTTAGAAAACTAACAGTGATGCTGACATGATTTTTTATTTTTTTTTATTTTTCACGTTATTTTTATCTCCTTATCATCTACTCCATTTGCATTTTAATATAATTTTGAGATTCAAGTTCGAGCAGTTTGTCTACACAGTGTGTGCGTTTTTAAAATTCTAAAAAGTAAAAGAATAAATACTACCATATAATTTTATCATAAAAAAATACTAACTTTACCTATTTTAACTTTATGTTACATTAGTAAATATAAAAATAATATTTTTTTAAAATATAAAATTTCCAAAAATATTAACAATTTATAAAAATTAAAAATTATAAACAAATATATTTTATTTACAGTTATTGATTAACTAGGCACGAGGTGAAAGTAACAGTAAACATGGTGCAGATTTCACCTAATTTCAAATCGTTAATTTTTATATTTGGATTATATATTATGAACTTTTATTTTTTATGAGTTTTTATGTGATTTTTTTAAATTTAATTTTAAAAAATAAAAATGTGAACCGGATAACCGGTATTATCGGACTGGAACACGGGCCAACAAATATACTATTAGAAGAACCAGGTACCCGACACTTTGGATACACGAAAGTCCGGGTACCCGAATTTAAACACCCCTATCTCTGGGTATCTAGATCCCATCAATCATTGACTCAATCAAACAAATGCTTACTGCATACAAGAAACATGATCCCAAAGATCTCCTTAATGTTGTTAATCGTCAACACATCATTTATTTTACATTACCGCGTTGTTAACACATTATGAAGTAGTATATAATTAATCTCAATTATTATCTTCATTAATCCACATTATCTCATTTATTAAAGCATAAATCAACTATTTATTTATACACAACAATTTCCATCTTTAATTTGTATTTACAGTTTATCTAGCGTATCGGGTACCGATACTCAAACATGAATATCGATACGATACACTCGGGTACCCGTAGGGATAAACATTTTACCTGACTCGGTCGGGTCGGGTTTTTATTAAGTGTGAAGTCGGGTTAGGTTCAGGTTTAGGGTGGAAAATATATGACCCAATCCGACCCGAACTAATTGTGTAATTTTCTCGAAAATTTTTAAGGATATTTATAATAATACCCCCTCTGTAACATCCCCTTCATGGCCTGGTCGAGAACCGGGTCGAAGCGTGTTACCGGTGAACGATACGGTGATCGATGCGATAAAATTTCAACTTATTAACAACACTTAATCAATATTAGACATACAAAACATTACCAATATACTTCTTAGTCCAATTCAATCATAAGAAAGCCACAATAAACCAAATAGGATCAAATTATAACTTTTACAAGTTTTAGGGACTAATCTGTAAAAGTGACCAATTAAAGGTCCTTTGATGCATTAGAAAATACCACAATGAAATTCAATACAACATTAGCAGGTCTGTAAATTTTTATGCAAAACGGTAATCATTTACTCATCCAATTTAACTTTTCAAAATACAGTGACCAAACTGTAAACAATGTAGACTTCAGTTTAATCTTTTTAACCGTTTTAACTAACCCTATATCAAAACGCTTTAAGCCGTTTCGATACGTGTGGACGATGGTCAACCTAGTTGGCTTTTCTCTTCTTACCGTATCGATAAAGGTAAGCCCGTATCGGAACAGATTGACTATCTTTGACCTTGACTTTGACCCGTTTTCAATACGCTATGAACTCGTATCGAAACAAGGGATTCCAGAGACAAAATGTTTCGAAACATCCCTAACACGTTTCGGTACGTCCTTCTTTCTCATGTTCAATTATGCTTACCCGTATCGAAACGCCATCACCCGTTTCGATACGGCCTGACCTGTAATGACATATTATTGCTTGTTTTTACTCATTTTAGCTTATCAAACAATGTCCAAATGCAATGAAACTTTACACACAACATTATAACCGTAAATTATATTAGCATGTTAAATTTTAGAGCTATATGAATCCATTTACCTGGTTTTTACCTTTTAGTGCTAAAACATGCATTTAAGGTCATTTCTTACTACATAAAAGACTCATCTTAAACATGTCATACTTATAACACTTAACCATAACATAGACACATCAAACGAGACTTAATAGACTTATACATAGACCTTGCCACCAACTAGGAATTTCAAAGGGTCAATATACATTACTTAGAGCTTGATTGTGACTTGTGCAACGTTCCAACTCCTCCGATTCTCGATCCCAAAACTTGACTAACTTGAAATGGATGCAATGGAATGCATTAGGCATAATTTGCCTAGTGAGCTAGTCACAAATACAATGGATGACATGGATGCCATATATCATGCTTCAATGATAATAATCATAACATTAATTATACAATAAACATGGCATGCATCCTCATTCATAATAAACATAGTATCATGTCATCATAGCAATATCATGATTTCATAGCATAACAACATAAATAATCAATAATTCCCTTGGATCGATTCATGTTATATGGATACACGAATTCTACCTCCTCACTAAATCAATGAATGGTCAACTCGCCGACATTGCCAATAAGACCAATACAAAATACATCCCTCCGCCTCGCCAAATCAATATAGGTTGTAGCCCTAAGACTGTAGTCCACTCGTACATTGAGCTCATGAATTCTATGGCATGCCAATTGTATCCAATACTTCGAATCCAAGGTCAAATAACAATATTTCAATATCCATGATAAATTAACAATATTTCAATAATCATATGGTCATAGCAATAAGCAATAGCAATAAACTCTTGGCACATGTCAATGCTTCAATGATTTTCATGACAATGATAGCAATGCTATGGACAATGAATCGATGCAATACTTACCACAACTTACCAACATGGCTTACAATAATGTTTCATGCAAACCCCTTAAAAATCAATGGTTAGCAAATCAATAAACAATGATTCGAGATGGCACCTAGCCACTCTCGAGACTCTGACTACACTCACCTTAATCCAAAGCTCCTAAGGCTCTCATATGGTGATTCCTTTATTCCTAGCTTTCGATGGAGACGATAGATTAATCCTTTCCACTTCGTGAGCTAGGAAAAGCAATAAGGAATCATTAAAATCAATATAACAATATCGATACTTGAATAGCCATTAGCTACAAACAAAACTTATCTTTAAGCTTGAAATTGATTATCTAATAATCAAGAGAATCGTTGATTGACTTAGGGCTTTTACTTACCCGATCGATAGCTATGATTTTGTGTTCTTATAACAAGAAAAACCTAAGCTTATGGCTCACGATAGAGAGGCGTGTGCTTGAGCTTGGTGGAGAAGATAACAATGGAGGTGTGTGCTTGTTCTTTCAAAGCTAAAGGATGGAAATGGTTCTTCGGTGAAGCTAAACAATTATGAAAGCTTTCTTTTGTTCAATTCATTTTAAGGAATTATCACTTTAACCATTATCCACCTCCCAATATAGCCAATAGGAAGCTTTCCTTCCACCAAGGGAAAGCTTAAAATATAATATCTTTTCCTATATCTTATCGATATTTAACCTTTAGATGACCACTAGTCATCTTTTCCGATTATTCACGTGGGAGAAGATAATAAGCAAGCTGGTGAGTCATCACCTAAACATTTCTATTCAATTCTACCTTCAACATATTCGAAACAGGGGACCCATTTTGAAACGTGAGGAACCGTATTGAAACGGTCAAGCAAAAGTCCACAAGTTAGTTAATACCGTTGCAATCAACTTTCCGCCCAATAAACCTCGGGCTAAGATTACCTTTCTACCCAAACCTCATCACCTTCTTCTAAGGTGATACTTTCAAGAACACACGTTCGCCAATCACGAACTCAATCTTCTTACGTTTCAGATCCGCGTAAGACTTTTGCCGATCCGATGCTGCCTTCAAGCGCTCGCAAATGAGCTTCACCTTTTCGGTGGTTCCTTTCAACATAGACGGCATAGAAATCAACTTTTGCCCAGTTTCCGCCGAACAAAGAGGCGTTGTACACTTTCTCCTATACAAAGCCTCGTATGGAGCCATTTGAATGCTTTCCTGGTAACTATTGTTGTAAGCAAACTCAACCAAAGGCAAGTGCTTCTCCTAAGAACCTTGAAAATCAATAACACAACATCTCAACATGTCCTCAAGCACTTGGATAACACGCTCCGACTGTCTATCCGTCTGAGGATGATAAGAAGTACTGAAATTCAACTGTGTACCCAAGACTTGATGCAAACATTCCCAAAACCTCAATGTGAACCTCAGATCTCTATCCGACACTATAGACTTTGGCACATCATGCAACCGCACAATCTCAGCGATATACAACTCTGCCAGCTTATCCAATGTATACGTAGTATGTATAGGCAAGAAATGTGCACACTTCGTAAGGCGATCAACAATCATCCAAACAGAATTCTTCTTCGATGGAGACAAAGGAAAACCAGACACAAAATCCATGGTAATCCTTTCTCACTTCCATTCTGGGATTTTCAAAGGTTGCAACAACCTAGAAAGAACCTGATGTTCAGCCTTCACTCGCTGACAAACCATGCATTTGCTAACAAATTCGGCAACATCCTTCTTCAATCCCACCCAATAGTACTCATCCTTCAAACCATGATACATCTTCGTACTACCAGGGTGCATAGCGAAAGGACTACTATGTGCCTCAATCAGAATAGTGCGCCTCAACTCAGCATCATTCGGCACCACTATCTGACTCCCAAAACACAGAACACCATCATCTTTGAAACTGAAATCTGAAGGCTTACCATCCACAATATCCTGAACGTGAGGGGAAAGAGAATCATCAAGCAACTGTCTGTCCTTGATCAACTGAATCAAGGATGGTTTCACTTGCAATTCGGCAACAAGACCACCATCTCGCGATATGCTCAAGCGAGAAAGCATCACCCTCAACTCCACAACCACCTCTCTACTCAAAGCATCAGCCACAACATTGGCCTTTCCATGATGATACTCGATCGACATATCATAATCCTTAAGCAACTCCACCCATCGACGTTGCCTAAGATTCAACTCCTTTTGAGACATAAGATACTTCAAACTCTTATGATTTGTGAATACCACACACTTCTCGCCATACAGGTAATGCCTCCAAATCTTCAAAGCAAACACAATAACCGCAAGCTCAATATCATGAGTAGGGTAGTTACGCTCGTGCACCTTCAACAGCCCAGATGCATACGCCACTACTTTACCCTCTTGCATCAACACACAACCCAAACCGACATAGGACGCATCACTATAGACTACAAACTCCTTACCAGACTCAGGTTGAGTTAAGACAGGAGCTTGTGTCAAAGCTTCCTTCAGCTTCTCAAAAGCTTGATGCCTCGCATCTGTCCACTCAAAGCGAACATTCTTCTACAACAACTTGGTCAAAGGTGCAGCAATCTTTGAGAAACCCTCCACAAACCTACGGTAATATCTAGCCAAGCCAAGAAAACATCACACCTCTGTCACCGACTTAGGCACTTTCCAACTCATCACTACTTCTATCTTATGTGGATCAACACAAATACCCTCGGCTGATACCGCATGTCTAAGGAAGACTACCTCCTTAAGCTAAAACTCACACTTGGTCAACTTAGCATAAAGCTGGTTCTTCAACAACACTTGCAACACTATCCTTAAGTGTCTATCATGATTCTCCTCGGTACGAGAGTACACAAGGATGTCATCGATGAACACCACCACAAACTGATCCAAGAACTCATGGAATATGCGATTCCTCATGTCTATGAAAGCAGCAGAAGCGTTGGTTAAACTAAAAGGCATCACTAAGAACTCATAATGCCCGTACCTTGTCTGAAAAGTCGTCTTAGGTACGTCCACATCCTTCACCTTCAACTGGTAATACCCTGACCTCAAGTCAATCTTAGAAAACACCGAGGCTCCTCGAAACTGATCAAAGAGATCATCGATCCTTGGCAAGGGATACTTGTTGTTGATCATCAACTTGTTCAGTTGCCGATAATCTATACACATTCGTATTGTCCCATCTTTCTTCTTTACAAACAACACCGACGCACCCCAAGGTGATACACTCGGCCGGATGAACCCTCGAACAAGCAACTCCTGAAAGTTGTGTCTTCAACATTTTTAGCTATTTAGGTGCCATTCGATAAGGAGCAATGGACACCGGAGTCGTATTCTCATACAACTCGATACTAAACTCAACTTCCATGTTTGGTGGCAACCCAAGCAACTCCTCCGGAAAGACACTCGGAAAATCGCAAACGGTTCTAATGTCCTGCACACGCACATCCTTTGTACCAGGATTTATCACATATGCAAGATAAGCATCACAACCCATCCTTAGCATACGACTTGCTTCCAAAGTCGAAACAACATTAGACAAGAATTTCACATTCTTGCCTATTATCACCACCTCATAATCATCAGCAAGTTTCAAGGTGACTTAACATCAAAGTAAACCACTGCTCTATGCTCAGACAACCAATCCATACCAAGACTCACATCAAAACCATAAAAAGGTAATTCCATCAAATCCACAAGAAAGACATGACCCTGCACAGACAAAGGGCACCTCCTATACAACTTCCTTGTGACCACAGTCTCACCAAAGGAACTAGTTACTTGCATTCCTACTTCAAGCAACTCAACAGGTATATCAAGAAAATGTGCATGCTCACTCAAGATATAAGAATGCGTGGATCCATAATCAATCAATGCCAACAATGATAAAGACTGTAGAACAAAGGTACATGCGATGACATCGGTGTCATTGCGCCCCTCACGCTGATCATAGACCCTCGTCGGACCGCCTCCCTCAAGCTGAACTGCTCCCACATGTGCGACACCACGCTGACCCTCATCTCTCCTCTAAAAATTTCCTCGACTGCGCCCACGACCTCTTTGAGGTGTAACAACAGCAGGTGCACACCCATGGCCTCCACCAGCTAACAGAGGACACTCGCGCCTCATATGATATGCTGAACCACAATTCCAGTAGGAATTCCCCGTCACCACCACAAGAGCCTGTGCCTCTCTAGCCGCACGAGGACAGTCCCTCCTCAAGTGCTCCCGAGAACCACACATCCAGCACGTGTTCTGTTCTGCCCTCGACCTGTTTCCCTGAACCGTGGCACTATGTCCAGAGTTATCTCGCCTAGCAGCAGGTTGATACCTCTTATTTCAGCCTCTTTTGTTTTGTCCACCTCAGGAACTGAACTCAGCAGCTCTCTTACCAGAGTTAGAACCACCTCCACGAGATGTCAGACCCAAGCTCTACTCAATGTCCTTGGCCTGACACACGAGCACGTCAAAATCTATGTAATCCGTGGCCAACATAAAGGTCTTCACTTCCTGTACAAGCCCATACCGGAAGCGATCACAACGATGCCTCTCACTCGGCATCAACTCAGGGGCATTTTGGCTTAGATGTACGAATTGGACCTCGTACTCAGCCACATAAAGATTTCCTTGCACAAGCAACATAAACTCGTGCTTCTTTTCATCCAAGTATCTCACACCAAGATACTTCTTCTTAAAAGCGCTTCGAAAAAACTCCCAATCCACCTCATTGGGCTCCAAACCAGCAGTGATAGTCATCCACCAATTATAGGCATCACCCTGGAACAAGAAAACTGCGCACCCCAGCTTGTGCGCATCACTGCATCCCATCTAATCCATAATGCGGATCGTACTAGGTAACCATGCCTCCGATACCTCCGGAGATATCCCTCGAAACTTGACAGCTCCCACATTCCTCAGCCTTTCCAAAGGAAAACCCGCCTGCCCAGCTGCAGGTGCCTGAACTTGCGCTCCAGTTACCACAGCCTGAAACACTCCAGTGATCGCCTGAACCAGTGGCGCTAGATCACCCAATACTGGACCAGCCTGTCCACGTTGCTCTGGCTCTCCACCTCCAGGTGGTGGTGGCGGAGGTAGAGTCTCATCAGATGGGTTCTCGGCCCCCTGATTACCCTGCTCAGGCGCAGGTACGATCGTATTCGATTTAAGCTCTCTCCTAGAACCCATTGTGCTATTTTTAACAAGGCATAGTAACAGAAACATTTCAAACCATGAGTTAGGCCAGCTTCTAGCAAGGATCCAAGTTTACAAAACCAATTTAAAACATTTAACTAGTGTAATAAGGCAATGGGCACCCCGATTTCCCTCAAGCATAACATATCATACAATAGCGTATCATAATCATCATGCTTTACATCATCGACAACCAGCTCACGTCATTACCACATCATCAACATACAATCATATTTAACTCCCATATGATTCATAACAACCAAGCATAGCATAAGCACCACCATTCAACCAAAAACATGATTTTTCCAATAACATGCAAACTCAACCAATTGAACATACAACATCCAGGGACCAATATGCAACATTTCATAACTTTAAAAGATTCTTTCAACTAAAAAATGATCAAGTATCGGTACACTTAAGCTTGTATCGATACGCGGGAAGGCAGTAGCCAAAGTTGGAAAAAATGTATCGATACACATCCCCGCGTATGGGTACGACCTTCAAACTTTGCACAGGCGTATCGATATGGGGGCAATTCGTATCGAAACCCCAATGTTGATTTGCCTGAGAAAAGCCTTCAAGTATTGTACTCAATCCCGAGTATCGATACGCATACCAGAAAAACACCTTCAAAAGCCCTCAAATCACATTTAACAACAACTATACATCTCCAAAACATCCCTACAAGGTATAACAAACATTTCCAACATATATGCATCACCCCACAACCATAGACAAGCAATAGACATGGCACTTCATGAAGATTAGAGAGCTATATAAGCATGCTTTTAAAAACAACCCATAGCATAGCCAAATACCAAAATATAAGTCCATAAACCATAAGGAGACCATTTACAAGCCTCAAAACACCAAACTAAACATGCTCAAGGTATTTCACATCATCAAACAATTCACGAGTGGAAATCTCTCCCATTGCCTCTTATTACACTAAAGCAAAACCACATACATTGCTTAGCCAAAACACTTTGATATCCTTTGCTTGCTTGCTGCCAAAAATGCTCAATTCTCTGTATTGATTAAACAAATGAGCGTAAGCATAAAGCTTAGTAAAGACCGCTACAAAATAAAAACATTCATCAATGCATTTTAAAAACCAAAATACCATTCTTTGTAAGCACATGCCTTCCTTTAAAACATGCACTTTAAAACATTATATCCATTTTCAAATCCACATGCTCATAGCATTATTAATTACAACAGTAAAAACCTTTGCTCATGCTTAAACCAAGCATCACATGCTTTCTCAAAATAAACGTTCATCATTAATTCATTATATCATCATCATTATATTGGCTCGCAAGTGATCAATAACAAGATCCATATCAAAACACAACACAATTGACACAATCGGATACACGAATTACAAGCATTGCCCAAATGCTTCATACACCCTATCAGACACTCAAGGCTCACACACATGATTATACCATCAATCGTTGTGACACCTGTGGTGGAGTTTAACGGTACAATCACAACCCCTCAACACCACTCATCGGTAGTTGTATAATTCCACTAATGAGAGCACGGGACACAATCACAAGATCCACACACGGGATTAGACCATCAACCGTTGTGACCTTAATCTCAATCATTAGGGTACTTGGATGGAGTGTACGATACAATCACAACCCCTCGACATTCAAGGCGACTTTATTCGCGGTGCACCCAATTCTATAGCCGGCTAACTATATCCGATTCAAGTAACCAAATCCATTTACCATCACTTGCCAATATAATCACCAATGATCATTAATTTACTGTTTTAAAAGCGTAAACCACAATGCCACTTTCACAAGCATTAACATGCTTAAAGCCAATTGCATAAATCATAAAACTCAAGGATCACTTACCATGTGCATCCTTAACAAAATGGCATTTAAAACCAACAACATCATTGCTCAAAACATGCTTTAAAACAGTAACCAAACCATATTTAAATGAAGTGCATTTTAATCTAAAACACAACACAATCCGAGAGAGACTTTTGATTTACTTAATCTTGAGCTTAGCTAAGTATTTCAAACTTACACTAAGCTCCCAAAACCACGTTCAAAACTTTTCAAAGCTGAAAAACCCTTTTCCACTCACCGATGCACGAAACTTCGCTTGCCGACGCGAAAATCGCTCGTCAGAAGCTTCCAAAAACGCTTTGCTTGCTTTCGGATCAATGTCCCCTATTTTTAGAGCATCAAAAACAGAGATCCAATGCATTAAGATGTATTCCAACACCAGCAACTAACCACAAACTCGTTTCCCAGCAAAGCTACATCAATTTACCCATCCGAAACAACCGAAAACTCATTCGATTGCTTCCTAAACCAAGCCGAGCCAACAATCATCACTTCCAACCATTTATATTCATCAAAACACATCCAAAAACAACCTAAACCTCTCCTTATACCTCCAGTAACCACTTTATCATCAAATCACTTCAAAAACTCAACTAAAACTATCATAAAACTCAAGAATCTCAAGGATTTCGGGATTTACGTCATCAAAACACTTTTTCAACATCAAAATTAACTTAAAACTTGATTATAATCCATCTAAAACAGAGCTCATCAACAACACTCCGAAAATCAAGAATTAAACCTTTATTTTGCAAGATTTTGACATTAAATAAAAACTATAATTAAAACTCAGTTAAAAACAACAATTAGGAGTCAAAAATCTTGGGAATTTCAATAAAGAACCCAACCAACCCAAGGAAACTACACACTTCCGTCACCGATTTAGGCGTCTTCAAACTCATCACTGCCTCAATCTTGTGTCGATCAACCCGAATACCCTCGGCTGACACCACATGTCTAAGAAAAACCACATCATTGAGCCAAAAATCACACTTGCTCAGGTTAGCATAAAGATGATTCTCCAACAGCACTTGCAACACAATTCTCAAGTGCCTATCATGATCCTCCTCGGTACGCGAGTACACGAGAATATCATCGATAAACACCACCACAAACTAATCCAGAAACTCATGGAACACCTTATTAATCATATCCATGAATGCAGCCGGTGCGTTCGTTAATCCAAACAGAATCACCAAGAACTCATAATGGCCGTACCTAGTCTAAAAAGTTGTGTTAGGTACATCCACATCCTTAAACCTAAGCTGATAATACCCAGACCTCAAATCTATATTTGAAAACACTGAAGCACCACGAAACTGATCAAAAAAATCATGTAACCCCCTTAACCCGACCTAGGTGCTTGACCCGAACTACGAAGATTACACGGGAAAAACCAAAGTCAACCCGAAAGTCAACCTTGATTAATGACCCTTTTTTATTTTATTCTTGTCTAGATGCACATTAAGCCTATGTGAATACTCACGAATCATGGAAGAGAAAGGCACATCGATCGGAAAACCTTTAGGGACTCAATTGCATAAATTACACATTTAGGGACCAAAATGTAATTTTTGGAAATTATAAGAACTTAGTTGATGCTAGGTTTACCAATATGAAATTAATCATGTTACATGCTTCTCTGTCAAGTTTCAACTTAAAAAGACATCCCAAGTTCAAGCAATTGCAACCACAACATTCAGGACTAAAATGTAAAGCATGGAAACTTAAAACAATTCAAAACAACATCCAACGGTCAACTGTATCGGAACGCCCACCCTTCGTACCGAAACGCCCGTATCGAAACAGTGTTGTCCGTTTCGGTACTCGGGTATGTTCCAAGACCGGTATCGAAACAGGCTTCACCAGTAGCCAAATTGTTTCGAAACACCCTCATCCGTTCTGAACCACCATAGCCATTACAGGCCCCCGTTTCGGAACAGGTGAGGGTCTTCGATACACTTTGCCTAGTGACATCAGAAAATGCTGGTTTTTGACCTTTCAAACCATTCAAACATACTTCAATGAGCATCAAATCATACCAGCAACTCATTTTGATAATAAGGAACATATTTAAGGTCTTTAAGCTAGAGCATGTCATCAATCACAAAAACACACAATCTAAAGGCATGCTCCCTAGTCTCAAAATCAAAGTAAGCAACCAAACCTCAAACCAAACGTATAGGACCATTTACAACCCATAAATGCCATCACAAACATGCCACAAACCTAGGGAGTTCAAACACATCTCCCAAATACAACCTTGGTTTCCCATTGCCAAATATCAAGACTAAAGTGTATAAAAACATCACCATGCATGAGCTTTGCACTTCCTTGGATGTTCTTAACCTCCTTGCTGCCCGAAAACACCTCAATTATCTGCATTATTGGTAAAAGAGAGCGTAAGCACAATTGCTCAGTGAGGCATACTCTAAAGAAAATCAACACAATAATGTATTTTCTTGAAAACACTTTCTCAAAAGCTTTTTCTACAACATGCTCATTCTATCTCATGCTTGAAAACCATTTCAAAGAAAAACCTCATTGAAAACACATGTACCTCAATTCTATCCCATGCATTTAAATCAATGCAAATCTCATTGCAAGGCCATACACATGCTTGAAAACCAAAGCATTTCATATACAAATCTCATATGCATTTCTCATAGCATAAATCATCTCAACAATAGGTACATGTGAATCAAAAGCATTTTCATATATTATATCGGCATTTAACATCTCATTACTACTCGGATATGCGTACATCATTCTCAAACCACTAGACGCTTCCGGTGGAATCTCACATCACCGTACTAACTTGTCTAGTAACATAGTTTCCGGTGGAATCTCACATCACCGTACTCACATTGCGGAATCTCTCGTCGCCACAAAGCTTGGGTATTTCACCAAGTCCTACCCGATGGAATACCCATCATCGGTTCTCTCCCCTTTTTTTAAACCAAAGAGTACATACAGATTTTTAGTTTATAGTGCACTCTCATCCTATTGATCGATCAATTATATCCGGTAAGTATCTCAACTTCTATACCAATATAGTATGTCAAAATATCATCTCACCTACTATTTTTCATGCAACATTTCTCAAATCTTTCTCATCTCATTTCAAACCATAACATTTGCCATGCTTTAACTCAAAAGCACAAATCTCAACAATGCAACATGTTATTTCATGAAATCATTTCAAGCATCATCTCATGCTACAAATCATGCATAAAAACAGTAGGAATTTATCTATCTCAAACCATGAGCATGTAAAAGCATTTTATGGGCAACCACCACATTTAAGAGAGCAATCTAGCAAATACTTACTTTCAGACTTAGGAAGGTGTTTCAAACCTTTCCTAAATCCCCAAACCTTGTTTCTTGTCCCTCAAGGACTTCTAAGCCATTCACACTCACCGATTACATTTCGCTTGCTCGTCGAAACGCTATCTAGGCTCCCGGATCAACACCAAAGGCGTCTGAAGATGTCTCCCCTATTTATAACACATAAGAGCAGAGGATTAATGCATCATCATGCATTGAAATTCTCAGCCACACACCTAAACTCACTGCTCTTCTCAAAAACCTCATTTCGGCTACCAAACACAACCGAAATCATCTCCAAACTCTTCCAAAACAAAGCCCAGCCAAGATCTACCACTTCTAATCATTTCTAAACATCATTCAACATCAAAAATCACCACAAACTTGTCCTTGTACCTTCAGCTATGACAGAACACCAAAACCACCCCAAAAACCACCATTCTAGCATACAAAACTTAGGAATCCAAGCCTATTTGGGATTTGTTTGATAAAACCTCATTTATAACATCAATTAACATCCAAAATACATTAGAAACAACCTCAAAACAGAGCCTAACCATCAACCACAAAAATCATCAAGATCTCTCCAAAAACCTTGAGTTTTAAAACAATTTCTTGTTTCTAACATTAAAGCAACTCAAAAACCATTAACAAAGGATTGATAACTTGGAAATTTCAGTAAATAACTGATCATTAGAGGAGAAGGACGAAGCTTACCTCTAATGGCTGATTTCTCCTTTAATTGGGCAAGTTTTCTTGAAAATCCAATGTAAAAACAAGAGGTTTTGATGAGGAAAAGATTAGGAATCAAAATGAGATTGAAATCTCATCAAAAGGAATGAAAATCAAAGGATAATTGCTGGAGGAAATGTGTTTGGCTGAAAAGAAATTGAGAGAAAATGAAATAAGAGAAAATTGATGAAAGGTAGTTATGAAAAGTCAAAGGTAGTTTCCTTTTAATTAATCTTTATTTTCCTTTAATTAAAACATTAATAAAATCACCCAAATTAAGAAGAAATATGATTAAAAACATTTTGGTAAAATTAGCTCCTTAAAGATTCAAAGTTTCAATCCTTTATAAAACAGTCACTATTCAACTTTTGCAAAAACTGCGATTTGGTCACTACACCGAAATGTAGTATTTCCAAACCTTATTTTGTAAAATTGATTTCACCATAATCATTCATATAATAAATGAGGATTTTTATATATTTTTCCATATTTTTAAAGCATCCTGAACTAGGTGTTCCCTAAACCTCCTTTTAAGATTTGAACCGTCCCCAACCGGTCCGATTCGATCTCTAAAAAATCTAGGCCCAAATTTGGGGTGTTACAACTCTCCCCCTCTTAAGAAATTTCGTCCTCGAAATTTACTTGGAGGAAAAAGGTAAGGAAATTGCTTCTTCATGTCTTCCTTTCTTTCCCACGTGGCTTCCTCAACACCACGATGTCTCTACAACACCTTAACCAGCTCAATGGTCTTACCACGAAGAACCTTATTGTCTGAATCCAAAATCTCAACAGGTTCCTCATCATAAGTCAAGTCTGGATTCAACTCAACTTCCTCCACATGCATAACAAGCGAAGGATCCGATCTATGCCTCCGAAGCATGGATACATGAAACACATTATGTATCTTTTCTAACTCTTGTGGTAACCTCAGCTTATAAGCAACATGACCCACACGTTCTATCAACTCGTATGGTCCAATGTATCTCGGGCTCAGCTTGTCCTTTCGGCCAAATCTCATCACCTTCTTCCAAGGTGAAACTTTCAAGAACACATGATCACCCACCGCAAATTCTATCTCCTTACGCTTCAAATCCGCGTAAGACTTTTGCCGATCCGATGCTTCCTTCAACCGCTCACAAATGAGCTTCACCTTCTCGGTGGTTCCTTTCAACAAAGCCGGCATTGAGACCAACTTTTGACCCGTTTCATCCCATAAAAGAGGAGTTCTGCGCTTCCTCCTATACAAAGCTTCATAAGGTGCCATTTGAATACTTGCCTGGTAACTATTATTATAAGCAAACTCCACCAAAGGCAAGTGCTTCTCCCAAGAGCCTTGAAACTCAATAACACAGCACCTTAACATATCCTCAAGCACTTGGATAACACGCTCCGACTGTCCATCCGTCTGCGGATGATAAGAAGTACTGAAATTCAGTCGTGTACCCAATGCTTGATGCAAACACTCCCAAAAGACTTGCAGTGAACCTCGGATCTCGATCCGACACTATAGATTTTGGTACACCATGTAAACGCACAATCTCAGGGATGTACAACTCTGCAAGCTTATCCAAGGTGTACATAGTATGCACAGGCAAGAAATGCGCACACTTCGTAAGGCGATCCACAATCACCCAGACAGAATTCTTCTTTGATGGCGATAAAGGCAACCCAAACACAAAGTCCATGGTGATCCTCTCCCACTTCCATTCAGGGATCCTCAATGGCCGTGACAACCCCGAAGGAAATTGATGCTCAGCTTTAACCCGCTGACAAACCATACACTTGCTCACATACTCAGCGACATCTTTCTTCAAACCCACCCAATAGTACTCATCCTTCAGAACATGGTACATCTTTGTACTACCAGGGTGCATAGCAAATGGACTACTATGAGCTTCGGTCAGAATAGTGCGCCTCAACTCAACATCATTCGGCACCACTATTTGACTCCCTAAACATAGAACACCATCATCATTAAAACAAAAGTTCGATGGCCTATCCTCAGCAATATCCTGAACATGTGGCACCAAGGAATCATCCAACAGATGCTTATCCTTTATCAACTGGACCAAAGATGGTTTCACTTGCAATTCAGCAACAAGACCACCATCTCGCGATATGCTCAAGTTAGCAAACATCGCTCTCAACTCCACCGCCACTTTCCTGCTCAAAGCATCGGCCACAACATTGGTCTTCCCTGGATGATACTCGATCGTTAGATCGTAATCCTTAAGCAACTCCACCCATCGTCGTTGCCTAAGATTCAACTCTTTCTGAGACATCAAATACTTCAAACTCTAGTGATTCGTGTACACAGTACACTTCTCACCATAAAGATAATGCCTCTAGATCTTTAGAGCAAAAACCACTGCATCCAACTCAATATCACGCGTAGGATAATTGCGCTCATGCACTTTCAATTGTCGCAATGCATAAGCCACCACCTTACCCTCTTGCATTAACACACACCCCAAACTAACATAGGATGCGTCACTATACACCACAAACTCTTTCCCTGATTCAGGTTGAACCAAGATAGGAGCTTGCGTCAAAGCTGCTTTTAACTTCTCAAAAGCTTGCTGTCTCACTTCTGTCCACTCATACTTAACATCCTTTTGCAACAACTTCGTCAAAGGGGCAGCAATCTTAGAAAATCCATCCACAAACCTCCCGTAGTATCCTGCCAACCCAAGGAAACTACGGACTTCATGAACAGATTTAGGAGGTTTTCAATTCATCACCGCCTCAGCCTTCTGGGGATCAACTCAAATCCCATAAGCCAAAACCACATGACCAAGGAAAACAACTTCCTTTAGCCAAAACTCACATTTGCTCAGCTTAGCATAAAGCTGATTTTCCAACAGCGCTTGCAAAACAATTCTCAAATGACCTTCATGATCCTCCTTAGTACGAGACTACACAAGGATATCATCGATAAACAACACAACAAACTTATCCAAGAATTCATGGAACACCCTATTCATCATATCCATGAAAGCGGCAGGAGCATTCGTCAACCCTAACGACATCACTAGGAACTCATAATGCCCATCTTTCACCTTTAACTGATAGTACCCTGACCTCAGATCAATCTTTGAAAACACAGCCGCTCCCCGAAACTAATCAAAAAGATCATCAATCCTCGGAAAATGATACTTGTTCTTGACAGTCAACTTATTCAGCTGACGATAATCGATGCACATTCTCATCGTGCCATCTTTCTTTTTAACAAACAAGACTGGTGCACCCCAAGGCGACACACTAGGCCGAGTGAAGCCACGGTCAAGCAACTCCTGAAGTTGAGTCTTCAACTCCTTCAACTCCTTGGGCGCCATGCGATAGGGAGCAATGGACACCGGAGTTGTGTTCTCATACAGCTCAATTCCAAACACAACCTCTCTACTAGGTGGCAAACCAGGTAATTCCTCTGGAAAAACCCTAGGAAACTCACACACGGTCCTTATATCTTGAACGCGCACCTCCTTTGAGCTAGGATTCATAACAAAGGTTAGGTAAGCCTCGCAACCTTACCGCAACATCTGGCTCGCTTCCAATGTCGACACCACATTAGCTAAAAACTTCACATTTTCTCCCACCACCACCACCTCATAATTGTTGAGTGTGTAAAAGTTCTATATTTACTCCCTATTCAACCCATATTTCTGCTGCATTCAAGCATAATTATTGTATTTAGGATATATTTCATTCATACATCACAATTATATTAAATGGCACAGTTTCTATTGAAATTGGTTACTTTTGCAGGTAGCTGCTGTAGCAGATGCAGGGCAGTGAAGAAGCAGAGCTGGAACACAGGACTACAGGCGAGAAGAAGGATGCTGCCATGGCAGCCAATGACGAAAGCAATAATGAAGGGAAGAAGTAAAGTGGAGCTCGACAGAAAGAGGAAATTAAATTGGTCTGTCGTGGAGCACTCTTATATTTTTCTGAGCTCTAGATCATAATGAAGGCCAAGCCCAAAGTTCAAAGAAGAAACTCCAAGCAAGAAGAGAGGACGAATTAAAGACATCTACTCTGAAGATTTAGTCTTTAATAGAGTTGTACTTTAATTTAAACTTGTATTCTTGCCATATTAGAAAACTTGAACCCAAGGCCTATATAAAGGCATGTAATTCGACCTAGGGAAGGATATCTCATTCTCTACCCGTCTTCCAAAAACCCTAGTCGTTTTCCCCTTTCTCATCATGTTGTAAACTTCCCATAAGGCTAAGGGTTGATTTTGTAAAATAGTTGCAAGGATTGCATTGTTTTAGGATTTTTTCTGTTCAATAAAATAGACTTCAAGTTTGCTTATTCTGGTTTTTCAACATCTTGCAAGAGTATCGGGAGAGCATTGTGAGATTACACATTTACTTAATATCGGGAGAGTTAAGTATACGAAAGGAATAAGTACGAGTTTTCTATTTTATGGTTGAACTATCTCGGACCTAGGGATAGGACGAGGTTAAGTGGCTAAGGAAGAATTCAACAACATCGGTGTTCATCCTTCGATTCACGCCGGGAGGTATCATCAAAGACGTGTTCATCGACAGACTTGGACCTAGGGATAGGCCAAGGCACATCAGGGATTCTTGCCAAATTTGAAGTACTGAGTTGTGTGTTCGCTGCCACGACAAT
This sequence comes from Hibiscus tridactylites, assembly GCA_958450335.1. Taxonomy (NCBI): domain Eukaryota; kingdom Viridiplantae; phylum Streptophyta; class Magnoliopsida; order Malvales; family Malvaceae; genus Hibiscus; species Hibiscus tridactylites. Next base: position 54,826,593 of record OY288267.1, on the reverse strand, counting down.
AACAGAATGCTGCCGCAGCAGGTGCTGCCGCGACAGGCGCTACGACAGAACAGAGAAGTCCTAGACAATACAAACACCTGCACTACGGAGCAAATCAATACCGGCCTACTCTTTACTCTGAATATTTTCATCTCTTATTTTCAGTCTTCTTTATTATTTTGTGATAAACAATTAAACTCTTTCTTTTCCTTGTTGTGCAGAAATCCAAGGTTAAAGCTATTAGCCCAGTCCCTCTGGAGACGATAACCGATACTTACGTATCACTTTACTACTTGCGTCGTGTACACTTGCACTACATTGCGATAGACTCTTTTACACGCAAAAATAACCATCCCCAAGTTTCAACGAAACTCGCTTGCTTTCAATGTCCACAACGGCGATATGCTCAACAAGCCAATCCATGCCAAGGATTACATCAAAACCATTAAATGGCAATTCCATAAGATCAACAAGAAAAACATGATCTTGCACCTTTAAGGGACATCTCCTATAAAACTTTCTTGTTACAACTGTCTCACCAAAGGAACTAGTCACACGCATACCAACATCCAAAGACTCAATAGGCAAACCAAGCATTTGAGCATGTTCACGTAATATGTATGAGTGTGTAGATCCAGAATCAATCAAAGAAAGTAATTACAAGGATTGCAAAGTAAAGATACCTGCGATCACGTCCGTGTCATTCCTTCCCTCACAATGGGCATACACTCGAGCCTGACCACCACCCTCAGGTTAGACAGCCACAACATGTGCCACATTCCTTCCAACATCATCTCTACGCTGAAAATTACCATGGCCGCGCCCACGACCTCTCTGGGGCTCAGCTGCTCTCACCGGAGCCTGTCCCTCTCTCAGCGGATGAGGACAATCTTTCTTCATATGCCCTCGGTTTCCATAATTCCAGCATGTCCCAATGTTACCCCAACACTCACCAGCGTGTCTCCTACCACACCGGTTGCACTCAGGAGTCCTCCAGAAGGCATTAGGTCCTTGCTAACCTCTACCAGGGTTACCACCCCCACGTCTAGCATTATAGTGCGACTTTCTATCCTTATGCCTATTGTTGCGATCTCTACCATAATCGTGTTCTGCAGCTCGCTTTCCCGAGCTAGATCCACCTGCTCGGCTCGCCAAACCAAGATTCAATTCAATATCCTTGGCTCTAGTGACCAAGACATCGAAATCAGTGTAATCAGCTGCAAGCATATATGTCTTTACATCCGCTACCAGCCCATAACGGAACCGTTCGCACCTTTGCCTCTCGCTAGGAATTAGCTCAAGTGCATACTGGCTAAGGCGAACAAACTGAATCTCATATTCAGCCACATACATGTTCCCTTGCACGAGAGACATAAACTCTCTCTTCTTCTCGTCGAGGTAGTGAACTCCCAGATATTTCCGCTAGAATGCATTCAAGAAGAATGTCCAAGTCACCTCATCATCCTCCATCCCAGAGATAGTGGTCGTCCACCACGTGTAAGCATCACCATGCAACAGTGACACAATGCATCCCAGCTTTTGAACATTATTGCAGTTCAGCTGTCCAATAATCCTCTTGGTGCTCTTTAACCAAGATTTAGAACCTTCAAGTGTCAAACCTCTAAACTCAGTCCCACCCAGACTGCGGCTGCTGAGCCTGCGAACAATAAAATCACTAGTTCCAGACATAAAAGTATGAAGAGTTGCTTCTAGTGAATTATTGTTTTACGGCTACTGAGCCTGCTTTCTGGACAGGTTTTATTGGTAGCCTCCCTGTTGCTGTTGAGGGTTTGCAGCAATTTTTGGGTTGCTCTAGGAGAAGTTGGGATGGTTCTTCCATCCAGGGTTGTAGGTGATCTGGGCAGGTCTGTTGTTCCTCTAGTATCCTCCCATAAAGTTGGCAGATGCGGTGCCGTTAAAGGAATCATGGTAGCCCCACATTCATCACAGAACGACTCTACAACCTTTACCTTGTGGATTTTCCCAGCAGATTTCACGATGCTCATGACAAGCTCTGTCAGCTTGTCGAGGCGGGCATTGACAGATTCTGAGGCTTCTACCTTGTTCACAGAGTTGGCCGCCTAACGCCACCTCGACGGGCTGTTGGATACTTTTAGTCGTTCTTGGCGGCTTGGTTCAAAATCCGTAGTGCCTCATCTGGTGGTCTGTCAAGGAAGATTCCATTAGCTGAGGCATCAATCACCATCCGTGTTGGGTAGTTCACCCCATTGTAGAACATTGATACATGTGTCAAAGCCGAAAAACCATGTAGCGGGCAGTTGTTCAACATCTGTTGGTACCGCTCCCATGCTTCATACATCGGCTCGTCATCCCCTTGTCGGAGAGTTGTTATTTCGTTTCGCAGTCTGTCTGTGACATTGGACAGGCTGAAACGGTCCAGAAAATCTTTACACAACTCTGTCCATGTGTTGAACGATCCTGTTGGCTGGTTGTTTAGCCACTGTTTTGCCCTATCACTCAGTGAATAGGGAAATAGTCTCAGCCTCAGTACATCTTGATGGACCCCGTTTATTTTTAATTCTCTTAAAATGTCCAGGAATCCTCTCAAGTGCTACCGAGTATCTTTTGTGGCAGTCCCTCCAAATTGCTCTAACGTGTTGATCACGTTAAACATAACGAGCTTCAACTCGAAGTGATCCGCCTCAATCTCTGGTTCTGTCATTGTCGGATCGAACCCTCTGAAGTCTTCTTCCAAATAATCTCTAGTGATTCGAACATACTGTGGCTGCCTGGGTGGCACTTGCTGTTATCTAAGCGGCAGGTCTTACAGCACATCCCTGCCGTTTAATGCATTGTTGGCAGGGTTGTTGTTCTCCATGTTTACCTTTGCTTTTTCTTTTTCTTCTTTAGTTTTCCCAAGGGCTTCTCTGATTTCCTTCTTGAGCTCTCTTGCTCTTCGTTTGATATCGTCGTAATAAAGGATTTCTCCTTTTGGGTTTGTGTTGGTCATACACTGGCAAAGGAAACTGTAAAATTCTTTTTTTCGAATAAAAATAAAATAAAATATAAAGAAATAAAAGTGCAGAAATTAAAGACAAATTTCGCTGTTACCAATCCCCTGCAATGGCGTCAAAAACTTGTAGAGTGATTGGGTGTTCTCTATTTATGAGCGCAAGTGCACACTCCTATCAAGTTATAGTATATAAGATATCGTCTCCCACGGGTATTGGACAACTTGATTCTAATTATTGTTCATGCACAAGAAAAGTAAATGCACACGTAAGGTGGATGTTGAGAAGCAAAGTAAACTAAAAACACGAGTAATTAAAAAGGAAGTGATCAGATTGATAGAGAGGGCAGGGTTATGCTACTGCTTAGTGTGAAACAGTGTTGAATAGGTCAAGTTATTTTGTGCTACCAGACTCTGCTGCCTCGGCGGTGGATGGCAGGTAGACTGTTAAGACCCTCTCCCTGCCTCGGCAAGGGAATGAAATTTTGTCTCGGCGGAAAATGTAACACCCAAAATTTGGGATTAGATATTTAGAGTCTGAATTGGACCGATCAGAAAACGGTTCGAATCTTAAAGGGAGTTTTAGGGAACACCTAGTTTGGGATGCTTTAAAAATATAGAAAATATCTAAAAATCCTCATTTAATGTATGAATGATAATGGTGGAATCAATTTTACAAAATAAGGTTTGGAAATACTACATTTTGGTGTAGTGACCAAATCGCAGTTTTTGCAAAGTTAAGTAGTAACTATTTTGTAAAGGATTGAAACTTTGAATCTTTAAGGAGCAAATTTTACCAGAATGTTTTCATCAGATTTTTCCTTAATTTGGGTGATTTAATTAATGTTTTAATTAAAGGAAATGAAGGTTAATTAAATTAGAAACTACCTTTGACTATTCATAACTACCTTTCACAAATTTTCCCTCATTTTATTTTCTCTCAAATTCTTTTCAACCAAACACATTCTCTCCAGCAAATATTCTTTGATTTTCACTTCATTTGATGGGATTTTAATCTTCCTTTGATTCTTAATCAATTCCTCATCAAATCCACTTGATTTCTACATTGAATTTTCAAGAAAACTTACCCAAATCAAGGAGAAATCATCCATTAGAGGCAAGCTTCGTCCTTCTCCTCTAATGATCAGTTTTTTACTAAAGTTCCCAAGTTATCAATCCCTTGTGAATGATTTTTAAGTGGTTTTAATGTTAGAAACAAGAAATTGTCTTAAAACTCAGGATTTTGGAAGTGATCTTGAAGACTTTCGTGGTGAATGATTGGGCTCTATTTTGAGATGGTTTTCTAATGTACTTTGGATGTTAATTGATGTTACAAATGAGGTTTTATCAATCAAATCCTGAATAGGATTGTTTTCCTAAGTTTTGCTTGTTAGAATGATGGTTTTTGGGGGTGATTTTGGTGTTCTGTCATAGATAGAGGTATAAGGACGTGGTTGTGTTGGTTTTTGATGTTAATTGATGTTTAGAAATGATTAGAAGTGATAGATCTTGGCTGGGTTTTGTTTTGGGAGAATTTGGAGGTGATTTCGGTTGTGTTTGGTAGCCGAAATGTGGTTTTTTAGTAGAGCAGCGAGATTAGGTGTGTGGCTGATGATTTCAATGAATGATGATGCGATAATCCTCTACTCTTATGTGTTTAAAACATGGGAGACATCTTCAGACGCCTTTGGAGTTGATCCGAAGGCTTAGATAGCTTTTCAGCGAACAAGCGAAACGTAATCGGTGAGTGCGTATGGTTTTAGAAGTCCTTGAGGGACAAAGAATCAAGGTTTGGGGATTTAGGAAAGGTTTGAAACACCTTCCTAAGTCCGGAAGTAATTATTGGCTAGATTGCTCTCATAGATGTGGTGATTGCCCCTAAAATGCTTTTACATGCTCATGGTTGAGATTGATAAATTCCTACTGTTTTTATGCATATTTTATAGCATGAGATGATGCTTGAAATGATTTCATGAAGTAACATGTTGCTTGGTTGAGATTTGAGCTTTTGTGTTAAAGCATGGCAAATGTTATGGTTTTGAAACGAGATGAGAATGTTTGAGAATTGTTGCATGAAAAACAGTAGTTGAGATGATGTTTTAACATAATATATTGGCATACATATTGAGATACTTACGGATATAATTGATCGATCAATAGGATGCGAGTGCACTATAAACTAAAAATTCGTACGTGCTCTTTGGTTAAGCCAAAGGGAGAGAACCGATGATGGGTATTCCATCGGGTAGGACTTGGTGAAATACCCAAGCTTTGTGGCGATGAGAAATTCCGCCATGTGAGTACAGTGATGTGAGATTCCACCGAAATTGTGTTGCTAGACGAGTGAGTACGGTGATGGTAGATGCCATCAGAAATGTCTAGTGAGATGTCCGCATGTCCGAGTAATAATGAGATGTGAAATGCCAATATAATATATGAAAATTTTTGTGATTCACATGTACCTTTGATGAAATGATTTATGCTATGAGAAATGCAAATGAGATTTGTTTATGAAATGCTTTGGTGTTACAAGCATGAGTATGGCTTTGCCATGAGTTTTGCATTGGTTTAAATGCATGAGATAGAATGAAGGTACATGTGTTTTCAATGAGAAGTTGCTTTGAAAGGTTTTCAAGCTTGAGATAGAACGAGTATGTTGTTAAAAAGCTTTTGAGAAAGTGTTTTCAAGATATGCATGATTGAGTTGGTTTTCTTTAGAGCATGCCTCACTAAGCTTTAGTGCTTACACTCTCCTTTACCAATAATGCAGATAATTGAGGTGATTCCAGGCATCAAAGAGGCTAAGATCATCCAAAGAAGTTCAAGCTCATGTATGGTGAAGTTTTCACACACTTTAGTTTTGATATAATGGCAATGGGAAACCAAGGTTGTATTTGGGAGATATGTTTGAACTCCCTAAGGTTGCGACATGTTTATGTTGGCATGTTTGGGTTGTAATTGGCCTTAAATGTTTTTTTTTGAGGTTGGATTGCTTATATTGGTTTTGTGATTAGAGAGTATGCCTCTAGACTATGTGAATTTGTGTTTGATGCTTTGTTCGTGTTAGAATGTCCTAAATATGTTCCTTATGTGTTAAATGGTTTGCTGGTATGATTTGGGAGTCTTTGAGGCATTTTTGATTAGGCTAAAGGTTGAAAAACCAACAATAGCTGCTGTTTCTGGGCAAGGTGTATCAAAACACCCTCTAGTGTTTCGAAACGGGGGCCTGAAATGGTCTTTGTGTTTCGAAACGCCTGAGGCTGTTTCGAAACAGTTTGGCTACTGGAATGCCATGTTTCGGTACTAGTCTCGGAACATACCCGCATACCGAAACGGTCAACACCGTTTCGATACATGCGTTTCAGTACGGTGGGTAGGTGTTCCGATACGGGTGACCGTTGGACACAGATTTGAAATGCTTTTAGTTTTCATGCTTTACAATTTAGTCCTAATTGTTGTGATTGCAATTGTTTGAGTTTGGGATGTCTTTTTAAGCTGAAATTTGGCAGAGAACCATGTAACATGATTAATTTCATATTGGTAACCCTAAAATCAATGAAGTCTCTCTAATTTACAAAATTACAATTTAGTCCCTAATCTTGTGTAAAGTGCAATTGAGTCACTAAATGATATCCGATCGTTGTGCCTTTCGCTTTCATGTTTCGTGAGTACTCACTTATGTTTAATATGTATTTAAACAAGATTAAAATGAAAAAATGGTCGTAAATCAAGGTTGACTTTTGAGTTGACTTTGGTTTTCCCCGTGTAATCTTCGTAGTTCGGGTCAAGCGTCTAGGCCGGGCTAAGGGGGTTACATTTGTAGGTATCAGAGTCAGGTTGTTGAATAATTAGGGTTTGGTATGTGGTTGTTGTATGTGTTTATGCATGATCGTGTCTTTCCAGTGAAAGTTTGATGTATGAAAGTGATGTGTGGTTAAGTTGGGATGATTATGTGATGATATGCTATGTTTGGAGTGTGGTTGGGAATCGCATTGCCATATCAAAACTAATGAGAAGAATTGTTTTCGAAAATGAGCTTGAGTACTTGGATTACTTACCTTATTGTGCCTAATTGTGTTTATTGCATTTTTGTCAATGCATTGTTTTTATAATGGGCCACGTAGAGAGCTGAGAATCAATACTAAATCGATGGTTGATAATGAGAATGCCGAGAATGTTGAGGATTTACCTCTTCCTCCTCCTAGTGGACCACCCGGTGGTGGTGGAGCTGGAGCTGGTAACGCTGGTGCTGGTGTTGTTGGACCCGAGGGTGTGCAGGGGCAAGCTGCTCCCGACATGACCATGTTGATTCAGGCTATTGCTGGAGCTTTCTAGGCACCCGTAGCCGGAGCTCATGGAGCTGCGCATCAGGATGATACTCATATGAGGTTGCCTTTGAAGCGTCTTCGCAGTCTAGGAGGGACTGAGTTCAGAGGCTTATATCCGGAATGATCTGAGTCTTGGTTGGAGAACACCAAGAGGATTCTGGGTCAGTTGAACTGCAACAATGTGCTGAAGCTGGGTTGTATTGTGTCACTGCTGCATGGTGATGCTTATACGTGGTGGACGACCACTATCTCCGAGAAGGAGGATGATGAGGTGACTTGGACGTTCTTCTTGAATGCGTTCAAGCGGAAGTACTTGGGAGTACGTTACCTCGATGAAAAGAAGAGAGAGTTTATGTCTCTCATGCAAGGGAACATGTCGGTAGCTGAATATGAAATTCAGTTTGTTCGCCTCAGTCAGTATGCACCTGAGCTAATCCCTAATGAGCGGGAGAGGTGCGAGCGATTCCGTTATGGGCTGGTAACGGATGTCAAGTCCTATATGCTTGCGGCTGATTACACTGATTTCAATGTCTTGGTCACAAGAGCCAAGGACATTGAATCGAATCTTGGTTTGGCAAGTTGAGCTGGTGGCTCTAGCTCGGGAAAGCGAGTAACGGAACGCAATTTTGGTAGAGATCGCAACAAGATACAGAAGGATAGGAAGCCGCACTACGATGCTAGACGTGGGGGTGGTAACCGTGGTAGAGGTCAGCAAGGACCTAATTCTTTCCTAAGGACTCCTAAATGTAATCGTTGTGGTAGAAGACATGGTGGTGAGTTTGGGGTAACCTTGGGACATGCTGGAATTATGGGAACCGAGGGCATTTGAAGAAAGATTGCCGTCAGCCGCTGAGAGAGGGACATGCTCCGGTGAGAGCAGCAGAGCCACAGAGAGGTCGTGGGCGCGGCCGTGGTAATTTTCAGCGTAGGGATGATGGTGCCAGGAACGTAGCACATGTTGTGGCCGTTCAACCTGAGGGTGGTGGTCAAGCTCGAGTGTACGCCCATCGTGAGGGAAGGAATGATACGGATGTGATCACAGGTACCTTTACTTTGCAATCCTTGTCATTACTTTCTTTGATTGATTTTGGATATACACACTCGTACATATTGTGTGAACATGCTCAATTGCTTGGTTTACCTGTTGAGTCTTTGGATGTTGGTATGCGTGTGACTAGTTCCTTTGGCGAGACGGTTGTAACAAGGAAATTGTATAGGAGATGTCCCTTGAAGGTGCAAAATCATGTTTTTCTTGTTGATCTCATAGAATTGCCATTCTATGGCTTTGATGTAATCATAGGCATGGATTCGCTAGTTGAGCATAGAGTCGTTATGGATTTCGAGAGCAAGCGTGTTTCGTTGAAACTTGCGGATGATTACGAGGTGGTGGTAGTGGGTGAGAATGTGAAGTTTCTTGCCAATGTGGTGTCTACATTAGAAGCAAGCCGGATGTTGCGGCAAGGTTGTGAGGCTTACCTAGCCTTTGTTATGAATTCTAGTTCAAAGGAGGTGCGAGTTCAGGACATAAGAACTGTGCATGAGTTCTCTGGAGTGTTTCCGGAGGAGTTACCTGGTTTGCCGCCTAGTCGGGAGCTGGAGTTTGGGATTGAGCTGTATGAGAACACAACTCCGGTGTCCATTGCTCCCTATCGCATGGCACCTAAAGAGCTGAAGGAGTTGAAGACGCAACTTCAGGAGTTGCTTGACCGTGGCTTCATTCGGCCTAGTGTGTCACCTTGGGGTGCACCGGTCTTGTTTGTGAAGAAGAAAGATGGCACGATGAGAATGTGCATAGATTATCGACAGCTGAACAAGTTGACTGTCAAAAACAAGTATCCTTTGCCTAGGATTGATGACCTTTTTGATCAATTTTGGGGAGCGGCTATGTTTTCAAAGATTGACTTGATATCAGGGTACTATCAGCTAAAGGTAAAAGATATGAATGTACCGAAAACAGCCTTTAGAACGAGGTATGGGAATTATGAGTTCCTTGTAATGTCGTTTGGCTTGACGAATGCTCCTGCTGCTTTCATGGACATGATGAATAGAGTGTTCCATGAATACTTGGACAAGTTCGTTGTGGTGTTCATCCACGATATCCTTGTGTACTCTTGTACTGAGGAGGAGCATGAAGGCCATTTGAGAATTGTCTTGCAAGCGCTGTTGGAAAATCAGCTTTATGCTAAGCTGAGCAAGTGTGAGTTCCGGCTAAAGAAAGTTGTTTTCCTTGGTCATGTGGTTTCGGCTGAAGGGATTCGAGTTGATCCCCAGAAGGTTGAGGCGGTGATGAATTGGAATCCTCCTAAGTCTGTTCATGAAGTCCGTAGTTTCCTTGGGTTGGCAGGATACTATCGGAGATTTGTGGATGGATTTTCTAAGATATTGCTGAGGATAGACCATCAGATTTTTGTTTTAATGATGATGAGTTCTATGTTTTGGAAGTCGGATAGTAGTGTTGAGTGATGTGGAGTTGAGGCGTACTATTCTGACCGAAGCTCATAGTAGTCCTTTTACTATGCACCCTTGTAGTACAAAGATGTACCGTGAGTTGAAGGATGAGTACTATTGGGTGGGCTTGAAGAAAGATGTTACGGAGTATCTGAGATAGTGCATGGTTTGTCAACGGGTTAAGGCTGAGCATCAGTTTCCTTCGGGGTTTTTGCAACCATTGAGGATCCCTGAATGGAAATGGGAGAGGATAACCATGGACTTTGTGTCTGGTTTGCCTTTATCGCCGTCAAAGAAGAATTCTGTGTGGGTGATTGTGGATCGCCTTACGAAGTGTGCACATTTCTTACCTGTGCATACTACGTATACCTTGGATAAGCTTGCAAATCTGTACATTCTGAGATTGTACGTCTGCATGGTGTACCAAAATCTATAGTGTCGGATAGATATCCAAGGTTCACGGCAAGGTTTTTGGAGTGTTTACATCAAGCATTGGGTACGCGGCTGAATTTCAGTACTTCTTATCATCCGCAGACGGATGGATAGTCTGAGCATGTTATCCAAGTGCTTGAGAATACGTTGAGGTGCTGCGTGATTGAGTTTCAAGGCTATTGGGAGAAGCACTTGCCTTTGGTGGAGTTTGCTTATAATAATAGCTACCAGGCAAGTATTCAAATGACACCTTATGAAGCTTTGTATGGGAGGAAGTGCAGAACTCCTCTTTGTTGGGCTTAAACGGGACAAAAGTTGGTCTCGATGCCGAATTTGTTGAAAGGAACCACCGAGAAGGTGAAGCTCATTTGTGAGCGGTTGAAGGTAGCATCAAATCGGCAAAAGTCTTACGCGGATTTGAAGCGTAAGAAGATAGAGTTTACGGTAGGTGATCGTGTGTTCTTAAAGGTTTCACCTTGGAAGAAGGTGATGAGGTTTGGCCGGAAGGGTAGGTTGAGCCCTAGATATATTGGACCATACGAGGTGATAGAACGTGTGGGTCCTGTTGCTTATAAGTTGAAGCTACCACAAGAGCTAGAAATGATAGATAATGTGTTTCATGTTTCCATGATTCGAAGGTATCGGTCGGATCCTTCGCATATTATGCCTGTGGAGGAAGTTGAGTTGAATCTAGATTTGGCTTATGATGAGGAGCCAGTTGAGATTTGGGATTCGGACAGTAAGGTTCTCCGGGGTAAGACCATTGAGCTGGTTAAGGTGTTGTAGAGGCATCGTGGTGTTGAGGAAGCCACGTGGGAGAGAAAGGAAGATATGAAAAAGTAGTTTCCTTACCTTTTTCCTCCAGGTAAATTTCGAGGATGAAATTTCTTAAGAGGGGGAGAGTTTTAACACCCCAAATTTGGGCTTAGATGTTTAGAGTCTGAATCGGACCGGTCAGAAAACGGTTCGAATCTTAAAGGGAGTTTTAGGGAATACCTAGTTCGGGATGCTTTAAAAATATAGAAAAATATCTGAAAATCCTTATTTAATGTATGAAAGATAATGGTGGAATCAATTTTACAAAATAAGGTTTGGAAATACTACATTTCGGTGTAGTGACCAAATTGCAGTTTTTGCAAAGTTAAGTAGTGACTGTTTTGTAAAGGATTGAAACTTTGAATCTTTAAGGAGCTAATTTTACCAAAATGTTTTCATCAGATTTTTTCTTAATTTAAGTGATTTAATTAATGTTTTAATTAAAGGAAATGAAGGTTAATTAAATTAGAAACTACCTTTGACTATTCATAACTACTTTTCACAAATTTTCCCTCATTTTATTTTCTCTCAAATTCTTTTCAACCAAACACATTCTTTCCAGCAAATATTCTTTGATTTTCACTTCATTTGATGGGATTTTAATCTTCCTTTGATTCTTAATCAATTCCTCTTTAAATCCACTTGATTTCTACATTGAATTTTCAAGAAAACTTGCCCAAATCAAGGAGAAATCATCCATTAGAGGTAAGATTCGTCCTTCTCCTCTAATGATCAGTTCTTTACTGAAATTTCCAAGTTATCAATCCTTTGTTAATGATTTTTAAGTGGTTTTAATGTTAGAAACAAGAAATTGTCTTAAAATTCAAGATTTTGGAAGAGATATTGAAGATTTTCGTAGTGAATGATTGGGATCTGTTTTGATATGGTTTTCTAATGTATTTTGGATGTTAATTGATTTTACAAATGATGTTTTATCAATTAAATCCCGAATATGATTGTTTTCCTAAGTTTTGCTTGTAGGAATGATGGTTTTTGGGGTGATTTTGGTGTTCTATCATAGCTGGAGGTATAAGGACGTGGTTGTGTTGGTTTTTGATGTTAATTGATGTTTAGAAATGATTAGAAGTGATAGATCTTGGTTTTGTTTTGTTTTGGGAGAGTTTGGAGGTGATTTCAGTTGTGTTTGGTAGCCGAAATGTGGTTTTTGAGTAGAGCAGCGAGATTAGGTGTGTGACTGATGATTTCAATGCATGATGATGCATTAATCCTCTGCTCTTATGTGTTTAAAACAGGGGAGACATCTTCAGACGCCTTTGGAGTTGATCCGGAGGCTTAGATAGCGTTTCGGTGAACAAGCGAAACGTAATCAGTGAGTGCGTATGGTTTTAGAAGTCCTTGAGGGACAAAGAATCAAGGTTTGGGGATGTAGGAAAGGTTTGAAACACCTTCCTAAGTCCGGAAGTAAGTATTGGCTAGATTGCTCTCATTAATAGGGTGATTGCCCCTAAAATGCTTTTACATGCCCATGGTTGAGATTGATAAATTCCTACTGTTTTTATGCATATTTTATAGCATGAGATGATGCTTGAAATGATTTCATGAAGTAACATGTTGCTTGGTTGAGATTTGAGCTTTTGTGTTAAAGCATGGCAAATGTTATGGTTTTTAAACGAGATGAGAATGTTTGAGAATTGTTGCATGAAAAATAGTAGGTGAGATGATGTTTTAACATAATATATTGGCATAGATGTTGAGATACTTACCGGATATAATTGATCGATCAATAGGATGAGAGTGCACTCTAAACTAAAAATTCGTACGTGCTCTTTGGTTAAGCCAAAGGGAGAGAACCGATGATGGGCATTCCATCGAGTAGGACTTGGTGAAATACCCAAGCTTTGTGGCGATGAGAGATACCGCCATGTGAGTACGGTGATGTGAGATTCCACCAGAAATTGTGTTGCTAGATGAGTGAGTACGGTGATGGTAGATGCCACCGGAAGTGTCTAGTGAGATGTTCATATATCCGAGTAATAATGATATGTGAAATGCCAATATAATATATGAAAATGTTTTTATTCACATGTACCTTTGATGAAATGATTTATGCTATGAGAAATGCATATGAGATTTGTTTATGAAATGCTTTGGTGTTACAAGCATGAGTATGGCTTTGCCATGAGTTTTGCATTGGTTTAAATGCATGAGATAGAATGAAGGTACATGTGTTTTCAATGAGAAGTTGCTTTGAAAGGTTTTCAAGCTTGAGATAGAATGAGCATGTTGTTAAAAAGCTTTTGAGAAAGTATTTTCAAGATATGCATTATTGAGTTGGTTTTCTTTAGAGCATGCCTCACTAAACTTTAGTGCTTACGCTCTCCTTTATCAATAATGCAAATAATTGAGGTGTTTCTAGGCATCAAAGAGATTAAGATCATCCAAAGAAGTTCAAGCTCATGTATGGTGAAGTTTTCACACACTTTAGTTTTGATATAATGGCAATGGGAAACCAAGGTTGTATTTTGGAGATATGTTGGAACTCCCTAAGGTTGTGACATGTTTATGTTGGCATGTTTGGGTTGTAATTGGCCTTAAAGGTTTTGTTTGAGGTTGAATTGCTTATATTGGTTTTGTGATTATGGAGTATGCCTCTAGACTATGTGAATTTGTGTTTGATGTTATGTTCGTGTTAGAATGTCCTAAATATGTTCCTTATGTGTTAAATGGTTTGCTGGTATGATTTGGGAGTCTTTGAGGCATGTTTGATTAGGCTAAAGGTTGAAAAACCTGCAATAGCTGCTGTTTCTGGGCAAGGTGTATCGAAACACCCTCTAGTGTTTCGAAACGGGGGCCTGAAATGGTCTTTGTGTTTCGAAACGCCTGAGGCTATTTCGAAACAGTTTGGCTACTGGAATGCCATGTTTCGGTACTGGTCTCGGAACATACCCGCGTAACGAAACGGTCAACACTATTTCGATACATGCGTTTCAGTACGATGGGTAGGTGTTCCGATACGGGTGACCGTTGGACACATATTTAAATTGCTTTGAGTTTTCATACTTTACAATTTAGTCCTAAATGTTGTGATTGCAATTGTTTGAGCTTGGGATGTCTTTTTAAGCTGAAATTTGGCAGAAAAGCATGTAACATGATTAATTTCATACTGGTAACCCTAAAATCAATGAAGTCCCTCTAATTTACAAAAATTACAATTTAGTCCCTAATCTTGTGTAAAGTGCAATTGGGATGCCTTTCTCATTCATCTTTCCTGAATAATCACTTAGGTTTAATATGTATTTAGACAAGATTAAAATGAAAAAAGGATCGTAAATCAAGGTTGACTTTCGAGTTGACTTTGGTTTTCCCTATGTAATCTTCGTAGTTCGGGTCAAGCGTCTAGGCCGGGCTAAGGGGGTTACATTTGTTGGTATCAGAGCCAGGTTTTCGAATAATTAGGGTTTGGTATGTGGTTATTGTATGTGTTTATGTATGATCGTGTCTTTTCAGTGAAAGTTTGATGTATGAACAGTGATGTGTGGTTAAGTTGGGATGATTATGTGATGTTATGCTATGTTTGGAGTGTGGTTGGGAATCCCATTGCCATATCAAAACTAATGAGAAGAATTGTTTTCAAAAATGAGCTTGAGTACTTGGATTACTTACCTTATTGTGCCTAATTGTGTTTATTGCATTTTTTTCAGTGCATTGTTTTTATAACGGGGCCACATAGAGAGCTGAGAATCAATACTAGATCGATGGCTAATAATGAGAATGCCGAGAATGCTGAGGATTTATCTCCTCCTCCTCCTGGTGGACCACCTGGTGGTGGTGGAGCTGGAGCTGGTAATGCTGGTGCTGGGGTTGCTGGACCCGAGGGTGTGCAGGGGCAAGCTGCTCCTGACATGACCATGTTGATTCAGGCTATTGCTGGAGCTTTCCAGGCAGCCGTAGCCGGAGCTCATCGAGCTGCACATTAGGATGATGCCCATGTGAGGTTGCCTTTGGAGCGCCTTCGCAGTCTAGGAGGGACTGAGTTCAGAGGCTTTTCTCCGGAACGATATGAGTCTTGGTTGGAGAGCACCAAGAGGATTCTGGGTCAGTTGAACTGCAACAATGTGCAGAAGCTGGGTTGTATTGTGTCACTGCTGCATGGTGATGCTTATACGTGGTGGACGACCAGTATCTCCGGGATGGATGATGATGAGGTAACTTGGACGTTCTTCTTGAATGTGTTCAAGCAGAAGTACTTGGGAGTACATTACCTCGATGAAAAGAAGCGAGAGTTTATGTCTCTCATGCAAGGGAACATGTCAGTAGCTGAATATGAAATTCTGTTTGTTCGCCTCAGTCAGTATACACCTGAGCTAATCCCTATTAAGCGAGAGAGGTGCGAACGATTCCGTTATGGGCTGGTAGCGGATGTCAAGACCTATATGCTTGCGGCTGATTACACTAAGTTCGATATCTTGGTCACAACAGCCAAGGACATTGAATCGAATCTTGGTTTGGCAAGTCGAGCTGGTGGCTCTAGCTCGGGAAAGTGAGCTGCGAAACGCGATTTTGGTAGAGATCGCAACAAGTGATAGAAGGATAGGAAGCCGCACTACGATGCTAGACGTGGGGGTTATAACCCTGGTAGAGGTCAGCAAGGACCTAATGCTTTCCTAAGGACTCCTGAATGTAATCGTTGTGGTAGAAGACATGGTGGTGAGTGTTGGGGTAACCTTGGGACATGCTGGAATTATGGGAACCAAGGGCATTTGAAGAAAGATTGTCCTCAGCCGCTGAGAGAGGGACAGGATCCGGTGAGAGCAGCAAAGCCACAAAGAGGTCATGGGCGCGGCCGTGGTAATTTTCAGCGTAGGGATGATGGTGCCAGGAACGTAGCACATGTTGTGGCCGTTCAACCTGAGGGTGGCGGTCAAGCACGAGTGTACGCCCATCGTGAGGGAAGGAATGATACGTATGTGATCGCAGGTACCTTTACTTTGCAATCCTTGTTAATACTTTCTTTGATTGATTTTGGATCTACACACTCGTACATATTGCGTGAACATGCTCAAATGCTTGGTTTACCTGTTGAGTCTTTGGATGTTGGTATGCGTGTGACTAGTTCCTTTGGCGAGACGGTTGTAACAAGGAAATTATATAGGAGGTGTCCCTTGAAGGTGCAAAATCATGTTTTTCTTGTTGATCTCATAGAATTGCCATTCTATGGCTTTGATGTAATCCTTTGCATGGATTCGCTAGTTGAGCATAGGGTCGTTGTGGATTTCGAGAGCAAGCGAGTTTCGTTGAAACTTGTAGATGGTTACGAGGTGATGGTAGTGGGTGAGAATGTGAAGTTTCTTGCCAATGTGGTGTCTACATTAGAAGCAAGCCGGATGTTGCGGCAAGGTTGTGAGGCTTACCTAGCCTTTGTTATGAATCCTAGTTCAAAGGAGGTTCGAGTTTAGGACATAAGAACTGTGCGTGAGTTCCCTGGAGTGTTTCCGGAGGAGTTACCTGGTTTGCCGCCTAGTTGGGAGGTGGAGTTTGGGAATGAGCTGTATGAGAACACAACTCCGATGTCCATTGCTCCCTATCGCATGGCACCCAAAGAGCTGAAGGTGTTGAAGACGCAACTTCAGGAGTTGCTTGACCGTGGCTTCATTCGGCCTAGTGTGTCACCTTGGGATGCACCGGTCTTGTTTGTGAAGATGAAAGATGGCACGATGAGAATGTGCATAGATTATCGTCAGATGAACAATTTGACTATCAAAAACAAGTATCCTTTGCCTAGGATTGATGACCTTTTTGATCAATTTCGGGGAGCGGCTTTGTTTTCGAAGATTGACTTGAGGTCAAGGTACTATCAGCTAAAGGTAAAAGATGTGGATGTGCCGAAAACAACCTTTAGAACGAGGCATGGGCATTATGAGTTCCTTGTAATGCCGTTTGGCTTGACGAATGCTCCTGCTACTTTCATGGACATGATGAATAGAGTGTTCCTTGAATACTTGGACAAGTTCGTTGTGGTGTTCATCAACGATATCCTTGTGTACTCTCGTACTGAGGAGGAGCATGAAGGCCATTTGAGAATTGTCTTGCAAGCGCTGTTGGAAAATCAGCTTTATGCTAAGCTGAGCAAGTGTGAGTTCCGGCTAAAGAAATTTGTTTTCCTTGGTCATGTGGTTTCGGCTGAAGGGATTCGAGTTGATCCCCAGAAGGTTGAGGCAGTGATGAATTGGAAGCCTCCTAAGTCTGTTCATGAAGTTAGTAGTTTCCTTGGGTTGGCAGGATACTATCGGAGATTTGTGGATGGATTTTCTAAGATTGCTGCCCCTTTAACGAAGTTGTTGCAAAAAGATGTTAAGTATGAGTGGACGGAAGCGAGACAACAAGCTTTTGAGAAGCTTAAGGCAGCTCTGACGCAAGCTCCTGTTTTGGTTCAACCTGAATGAGGAAAAGAGTTTGTAGTGTACAGTGACGCATCCTATGTTGGTTTGGGGTGTGTGTTAATGCAAGAGGGTAAGGTGGTGGCTTATGCATCTCGCCAGTTGAAGGTGCATGAGCGCAATTATGCTACGCATGATATTGAGTTAGCTGCGGTAGTTTTTTCTTTGAAGATCTGGAGACATTATCTTTATGGTGATCCGTGTACCGTGTACACGGATCACAAGAGTATGATGTATTTGATGTCTCAGAAATAGTTGAATCTTAGGCAACGACGATGGGTGGAGTTGCTTAAGGATTACGATCTAACGATCGAGTATCACCCAGGAAAGGCCAATTTGTGGCTAACGCTTTGAGCAGAAAAGTGGCGGTGGAGTTAAGGGCGATGTTTGCTAGCTTGAGCATATCGCGAGATGGAGGTCTTATTGCTGAATTGCAAGTGAAACCATCTCTAGTTCAGTTGATAAAGGATAAGCAGTTGTTGGATGATTCTTTGGTGCCACATGTTCAGGATATTGTTGAGGATAGACCATCGGATTTTTGTTTTAATGATGATGGAGTTCTATGTTTTGGAAGACAAATAGTAGTGTCGAGTGATGTGGAGTTGAGGCGTACTATTCTGACCAAAGCTCATAGTAGTCCTTTTTCTATGCACCCTTGGAGTACAAAGATGTACCGTGATTTGAAAGATGAGTACTACTGGGTGGGCTTGAAGAAAGATGTTGCGGGGTATGTGGGCAAGTGCATGGTTTGTCAGCGGGTTAAGGCTGAGCATCAGTTTCCTTCGAGGTTATTGCAACCGTTGAGGATCCCTGAATGGAAATGGGAGAGGATAACCATGGACTTTGTGTCTGGTTTGCCTTTATCGCCATCAAAGAAGAATTCTGTGTGTGTGATTGTGGATCGCCTTACGAAGTGTGCACATTTCTTACTTGTGCGTACTACGTGTACCTTGGATAAGCTTGCAGAGCTGTACATTGCTGAGATTGTACGTCTGCATGGTGTACCAAAATCTATAGTGTCGGATAGAGATCCAAGGTTCACGACAAGGTTTTGGGAGTGTTTACATCAAGCATTGGGTAAGCGGCTGAATTTCAGTACTTCTTATCATCCGTAGACGGATGGACAGTCGAGCGTGTTATCCAAGTGCTTGAGGATATGTTGAGGTGCTGCATGATTGAGTTTCAAGGCTCTTGGGAGAAGCACTTTCCTTTGGTGGATTTTGCTTATAATAATAGCTACCAGGCAAGTATTCAAATGGCACCTTATGAAGCTTTGTATGGGAGGAAGTGCAGAACTCCTCTTTGTTGGGCTTAAACGGGACAAAAGTTGGTCTCGGTGCCGACTTTGTTGAAAGGAACCACCGAGAAGGTGAAGCTCATTTGTGAGCGGTTGAAGGCAGCATCGGATCGGCAAAAGTCTTACGCGGATTTGAAGCGTAAGGAGATAGAGTTTGCGGTGGGTGACCGTGTGTCCTTAAAGGTTTCTCCTTGGAAGAAGGTGATGAGGTTTGGCCGGAAGGATAAGTTGAGCCCTAGATATATTGGACCATATGAGGTGATAGAACGTGTGGGTCCTGTTGCTTATAAGTTGAGGCTACCACAAGTGCTATAAAGGATACATAATGTGTTTCATGTGTCCATGCTTCGAAGGTATTGGTCGGATCCTTCGCATATCATGCCTGTGGAGGAAGTTGAGTTGAATCCAGATTTGGCTTATGATGAGGATCCAGTTGAGATTTGGGATTCGGACAGTAAGGTTCTCCTGTGTAAGACCATTGAGCTGGTTAAGGTGTTGTGGAGGCATCGTGGTGTTGAGGAAGCCATGTGGGAAAGAAAGGAAGATATGAAGAAGCAGTTTCCTTACCTTTTTCCTCCAGGTAAATTTCGAGGACGAAATTTCTTAAGAGAGGGAGAGTTGTAACACCCCAAATTTGGGCTTAGATGTTTAAAGTTTGCATCAGACCGGTCAGAAAATGGTTCGAATCTTAAAGGGAGTTTTAGGGAACACCTAGTTCGAGATGCTTTAAAAATATAGAAAAATATCTAAAAATCCTCATTTAATGTATGAAAGATAATGGTGGAATCAATTTTACAAAATAAGGTTTGGAAATACTACATTTCGGTGTAGTGAACAAATCACAGTTTTTGCAAAGTTAAGTAGTGACTGTTTTGTAAAGGATTGAAACTTTGAATCTTTAAGGAGCTAATTTTACCAAAATGTTTTTATCAGATTTTTCCTTAATTTGGGTGATTTAATTAATGTTTTAATTAAAGGAAATGAAGGTTAATTAAATTAGAAAGTACCTTTGACTATTCATAACTACTTTTCACAAATTTTCTCTCATTTTATTTTCTCTCAAATTATTTTCAACCAAACACATTCTCTCCAGCAAATAGTCTTTGATTTTCACTTCATTTGATGGGATTTTAATCTTCCTTTGATTCTTAATCAATTCTTTTTCAAATCCACTTGATTTTTACATTGAATTTTCAAGAAAACTTGCCCAAATCAAGGAGAAATCATCCATTAGAGGTAAGCTTCATCCTTCTCCTCTAATGATTAGTTCTTTACTGAAATTCCCAAGTTATCAATCCTTTGTTAATGACTTTTAAGTGGTTTTAATACTAGAAACTAGAAATTGTCTTAAAACTCAAGATTTTGGAAGAGATCTTGAAGATTTTCGTGGTGAATGATTGGGCTCTGTTTTGAGATGGTTTTCTAATTTATTTTGGATGTTAATTGATGTTAAAAGTGATGTTTTATCAATTAAATCCCGAATAGGATTGTTTTCCTAATTTTTGCTTGTTGGAATGATGGTTTTTGGGGTGATTTTGGTGTTCTGTCATAGCTGGAGGTATAAGGACGTGGTTGTGTTGGTTTTTGATGTTAATTGATGTTTATAAATGATTAGAAGTGATAGATCTTGGATGGGTTTTGTTTTGGGAGAGTTTGGAGGTGACTTCGGTTGTGTTTGGTAGCCGAAATGTGGTTTTTGAGTAGAGCAGCGAGATTAGGTGTGACTGATGATTTCAATGCATGATGATGCATTAATCCTCTGCTCTTATGTGTTTAAAACAGGGGAGACATCTTCAGACGCCTTTGGAGTTGATCTGGAGGCTTAGATAGCGTTTCAGCGAACAAGCGAAACGTAATCGGTGAGTGCGTATGGTTTTAGAAGTCCTTGAGGGACAAAGAATCAAGGTTTGGGGATGTAGGAAAGGTTTGAAACACCTTCCTAAGTCTGGAAGTAAGTATTGGCTAGATTTCTCTCATAGATGTGGTGATTGGCCCTAAAATGCTTTTACATGCTCATGGTGTAGATTGATAAATTCCTACTGTTTTTTATGCATATTTTATAGCATGGGATGATGCTTGAAATGATTTCATGAAGTAACATGTTGCTTGGTTGAGATTTGAGCTTTTGTGTTAAAGCATGGCAAATGTAGACTTTATCACGATGCCTTGTTTCGCAAACAATCTCGAGATTCACCATCGGCGGCTCTGTCCAATGCTATAGACGTCGGTAAATTGAGTGGACAACATCGATAGAATCAGGATTTTTTGCTCTACAAATCGCACTCCGGTTTTCCAACTCCATAATCTTTCTTGGTTGGTGTTATCAACAACCCAAACAAAAAAATTCAAGGTGATTCTCTCCCATTTCCATTCCGGTATCCTCAAAGGTTGCAACAACCCGGAAGGAAACTAATGTTCAACCTTAATGCGTTGACACACCATGGACTTAGCAACAAAACCAACCACATCTTTCTTTAAACCAACCCAATAGTATTCTTCCTTCAAGCCTCGATACATCTTAGTTCTACTGGGATGCATAGCAAAAGGACTACTATGCACTTCAGCCAGAATAGTACGCCTCAACCCAATAATATCCTTGAAACACAATACTCCATCATCATTAAAACAGAAATTTGCCGGGTTCCCGTCCATAATATCCTTAACATGTGATACTAACTCCTCAACATAAGGTTGCTTTTCCTTAATCAGCTGTGACAAAGATGGCTTAACTTGCAACTCGGCCAACAAACCCTCATCTTGTGTCACACTCAACCGTGGAAACATGGCCCTCAACTGTAACCTTCCTACTCAAAGCATCGGCTACCACATTAGCTTTCCTTGGATGATACTCAATCGTTAAATCATAATCCTTAAGCAACTCCAACCATCTATGTTGCCTAAGATTCAATTCATTTTGTGTCAACAAATACTTTAAACTCATATGATCCGTATCAACGACACACTTCTCACCATAAAGATAATGCCTCAAAATTTTCAAAGCGAACACAACCGCAACAAGCTGAAGATCATGGGTAGGATAGTTGCACTTGTGCACCTTGAATTGTCTAGATGCATAAGCCACAACCTTCCCACCTTGTATAACATACAACCCAAACCAACATATGACGCATCACTATAAACCATAAACTCTTTTCGCGACTCGGGTAAGATTAAGATTAGAGCTTGCATTAAAGCTTCCTTTATCTTCTCAAAAGTTTGTTGTCTATCATCCGTCCACTCAAAGCGAGCATTCTTTTGTAACAACTTAGTTAACGGAGCAACAATCTTCAAAAAAAACATCCACAAACCTACTATAATAACCCACCAATCAAAGTAAACTATGAACTTCTAACACAGATTTAGGTAAGTTCAACCCATCACCACCTCGATCTTATGTGGACCAACCCGAATACCCTCGGCTAACACAACATGTCAAAGAAAGACAACTTCTCTAAGCCAAAACTCACATTTACTCAACTTAGCATAATGCTGATTATCTAACAAAGCTTGCAACATAATACGCAAGTGTTTATCATTATCCTCCTCAGTACGAGAGTACACAAGGATATCATCAATAAACACAACCACAAACTGATACAAAAATTCATGAAACACACGATTCATCATATCCATGAATGCAGCAAGCGCATTCATCAAACCAAACGATATCACCAAAAACTCATAATGCTCGTACCTCGTACGAAAAGCAGTCTTAGACACATCTACATCATTCACCCTCAATTGATAATACCCTGATCTCAAATTAATCTTTAAAGGATGAGTACTATTAAGTGGGGTTGAAAAAGGATGTTGCTGATTTTGTAAGTGAGTGTATGGTTTGCCAGCATGTGAAAGTTGAGCATCAGTTTCCTTCTGGTTTGTTACAACCTTTAGGGATACTGGAGTGGAAATGGGAAAGGATTATGATGGATTTTGTATCTGGTGTGCTTTTGGCACCATCTAAGAAGAACTCTGTATGGTTGATTGTGGACCGTCGTACGAAGTGTGCACATTTCTTGGTTGTGCATACTTCGTATACGTTGGATAAGCTGGCAGAGTTGTATATTGACGAGATTGTGCGTTTTCATGGTGTGCCTAAATCCATAGTGTCGGATAGGGATCCGAGGTTTACAGCAAGGTTTTGGGAATGTTTACATTAGGCGTTGGGTACGCGGTTAAATTTCAGCACTTCGTATCATCCTCAGTTGGATGGACAGTCGGAGCGAGTTATCCAGGTACTGGAGGACATGTTGCGATGATGTGCGATTGATGTTGGAGTATGCCCAAAGACCAATCATATGATGACTGAATAGACATACTATTTTACTAGATTTATCAAGTAATGACATTGTCGTTATTATCATTTGGTATGTTTCTGTACATCAAACTAACCATTGGATAATAATGTCAATACAATAATACGATTATTGTTAAATAAGATCCTTAGTCGAATATTATTACGGGTATGGACATTGATAATATATAAAGACTAATATGTGGTTGATGACAAGCGTTGTCATTGACATAGAGATGTCAAAATCAACACATAAGTATTTGTTAGAGAACAACATACTGGATTGACTCGCTATGAGCATGTTTCTTGGGTAATTATGTGACAGTCACAACATTGCTCATGATAAACATATGTATAACCCTCAGACTTGAGATGAACCTGATTTCAACATAAAGATTTACGTATTTTGACATAGTCAAACGTGTGTCGTAACTGACTACATTATAAAGACTTATGATTGGATACGTGATGACCTATGTAGTGAAATATGGTTGATCAAGAAAGGATTTGTCCCTCCTACATAATGGGAGAAATATCTTCGGGCACTTGATTGTGTGAGATTAGAAAATGCATGGCCATGCTCGAATATTATGATATGAGATATCATAGAGATTCGTTTATCATAATCTACTCAAGACATCAAGAAACACTAGATGGACAACGCAAGTGTGACTAACCCATGACTTGTGTTCATCTAAGATATAAAGGACAAAAGGATGAAATACATAAAGAAAGTTTATTCAGGAATTAGGAAAGTCAAACCATGACTTTATGCAACTTAAGTAGCAATGATGTATTGCTAGATGCCACTCATTGTTTGTAAAATTAGAACAGTTCTAATTTTGCTGCTAACGTTGCATGAACCTACAAGGGTCACACCCTTCGAATGAAACGAACAAAAATTGGAAACCACACTCCCTATTTTAGGGAGGTTGCCGAAAATCCCCTATTGGATAGGGGAAATCGGCAACTCCCTTAAATGGGAATAATATTGGATAAATATTGTATTTATCAAATATTATTTAGAGTATAGAAAATATTTTGAGACTTAAATATTATAGAATAAGATTCTAGAAATTTAAATATATATTTGGAATTTATATAATGTATATTTAATTCCAAGTTTATGTAGAATTAGATTCTACATAATTAAAATATATATTTAAATATATTTAAATCCAAGTAAAGATAGAATGAGATTCTATATAATAAATATATATATATATATATATATTTGGATTAAATATAATGTATATTTAAATCCATGCTTTATGTAGAATAAGATTCTACATAATTAAATATATATATATATATATTCCATTTAATATTATTAAATATAATGTATATTTAATATAAACCAATTTCAAGTAGAATTAGATTCTATGAATTTTGGTTGAACTTGGATTTAAGGAATTCAACTAGAATTAAGTCTCTGAATACTATTTAAAGGGACAAGGGCTAGCAACCAAATCATCCATCTTCTTCCTCTTGAAGATTTCGACAACACCCTTAGGGATCCCCCATTGGAATTCGACATATCCCAGAAAGCTCTCTGAGAAGCTGTTCGATATTTTTCTGGTGTTCTACTTGCCCCCTGGCAAATCCCTGAAGGTTCCCTTGCTTGATTGCAAGTCCCGGTTGAACTCATGGTCGATTTCAGACTCCCTCAGGAATCCCTAGAAGGATTTCGACTTTTCCCTGGAAGGTGTTCAAACCTGTCGAAATTTATTCCTAAGTGTTAGGGAGGCGGAAACTTTGTTCGTTTTGTTCGGGTGGACTCCGTAGAGGTCGTTGCGAACCTGTGACGATTCTGGTTTTACTTGACATGGTTATTCCGACATACCGTCGGTTTTCCAGTTTCTAGAGTTTTAAAAGGTAACTCTTCATTTTTTCACCTTGGATTCGTTCCTGTACATGGATCCTGGCTGGATTACGTCGGATTAGTTTTTCAGCTGCGCCACGGGGCGTGCTGATGTAATCCAACAATTGATTTCCAAGGTTCTTGGGAAAAGCATCTGTCTTTGGTTGAGTTTGCCTATAATAACAGTTTTCAGATAAGTGTACAAATGGCTCCGTATGAGGCCTTATATGGGAGAAAGTGTAGAACGCCTCTTTGTTGGGCTGAGGCGGGGCAAAAGTTGGTTTACATATCGGATATGCTTAAGGGAACAACTAAGGAAGCAAAGCTCATATGTGAGCGGTTGAAGGCTGCATCAGATTGTCAGAAATCTTACGCAGATTTAAAGCGTAGGGAAATTGAGTTTGTGGTTGGAGATTGCGTGTTCCTTACGGTATCGCCTTGAAAGAAGGCGATGAGGTTCAGACGTAAGGGAAAGCTTAGTCCGAGGTTTATTGGACCTTATGAGGTTGTGGAGCAAAGTTGTCTTGTGGCTTATCGGTTGAGGTTTCCTCCGGAGTTGGAGAAGATCCGTGATGTGTTTCATGTTTCTATGTTGCAGAGGTATAGATCGGATCCATCTCACGTGATGCCGGTTGTGGAGATAGAGTTAAATCTGGATTTGTCCTATGGTGAGGACCCTGATGGTGTTCTTGATTCTTGCAGTAAAGTTCTTCGTGGAATGACGGTTGAACTTGTGGAGGTATTGTGGTGACATTGAGGAATTGAGGATGTTCCGTGGGGAAGTAAGGTGGACATGTTGAGTCAGTTCTGCACCTTTTTCCTTCAGGCAAAATTTCGAGGACGAAATTTCCTTAGTGGGGGAGAGTTGTAACGCCTCGGTTTTAGGCCTAGGTGTTTTGCGAGTCGGGTTGGGCTGGTGGAACCGGTAATAGGTTGTTCAAATCGTTAAGAGGTGGTTTAGGGAAATCAAGGTTCGGGATGGGATAAAATATGATAAAAATTCCTAAAAACCTCTAAAATGATATTTAAGAGGTTGGTTAAAACAATTTTGCAAAACGGGTTTTTGAAAGTATACATTTTTGGCAGTGACCAAAATGAAATGTTTTAAAGTTGTGAAAAAGTGTGTTTTTCAAAAAAGAGTCAAGATCTTAGAATCTTTAGGGAGATAATTGGCAATTAAGCATTTTCTCTAATTTTGCATGTGTTCTAAATAGTTTATTAAATATTAGAATGACATTAATTAAATTAATTATAGAGTTAGTTATTTTGGTTAAAAGATTTTTGACGATTTTTTCATTCTCTCCTTTTCACTTCAGCCAAACACTCTCCATTTGCTCTTAAATTCCAGATTTTCTTCACTCTCAAAATCTCTCTTGATTTCCAACTTCATCTTTGTGATTTCTCTCAAAATTCTTCAAGATTCTTGAAAGCTAAACTTGCCAAATTAGAAGAGAAGCAAGGATTGGAGGTAAATTTCATGCTAACCCTCTAATCAAGGTTCTTTAATGAAGTTCCCAAGATATTTGACTCTTTATCTATGTTTTTGATTGAGGTTTTGTTATTGGTTTGATAAAATGGTGGAATCTTGTTAGAAAAGATGGTTTTAATGTGATTTTCATAGGAGTCTTGATTTTATTTGTTTGATATGATTTCTAAACAAGTTTTGGAAGGTTTATGATGTTGAAATAGAGTCTTAATCATATTAATCTCGAAATCCTTGAGATCATTGGTTTTTAAAGTGTTTTTGGTTGGGTTTTTGGGGTGTAATGTGAGATTTCAGTTGCTGGAGGTGTAACGCCCCGGTTTTGGGCTTAGAAGTCTTGGGCGTTGACCGGTTGGTCAAAGTGCTGTTCGAATCTTAAGAGGTGAATTTAGGAAAGCCTAGTTCGGGTTGCATTAAAAATATGGAAAAATGTTCTAAAATCATCTTTTAATATAATTAAGTGAACTGTGAAATCAATTTTGGAAAATGAGTTTCGGAAGGGTGACATTTTGGCTAGTGACCAAAATGTAATTTTTGAAAGTTTGGTGACTGTTTTATAAAGGGTTGAAACTTTGAATCTTTAAGGAGCTATTTACCCAAAGGGAGTTTCTCCAGATTTTTCTAAGATATATTAAGACTAAATTCTGATTTTAAATGATATTAAAAGTGGAGGGAAAGCCATTTGGCTATTTTGGATTTTGTAACCAACTTTTCCTAATTTTCTTTCTCTCATTTTATCCCAACCCAAACACCTATTCTCCAGAGAATTGGATCTGATTTTCTCACCTAAATCCCTCCTTTCAACTCTCATTTGATTCCTAATCAACATATCTTCAAAACCTCATCAATTGCTACTTGATTCAACAAGGTTTTTGATTCCAAAAAGAGGAGAAACTCAAGTTTGGAGGTAAGAACGTCCTTCTCCTCTAAACTATCAGTTCTTTACTGAAATTCCTAAGTTTTCAATCCTTAATTGATGTTTAATTAAAGGTTTTTAAGTGGTGAAATGGATCTTGGCTTATAATGCAAGATTTGATGATTTTTGATGATTTTCGTTAGATCTGATTAATCTGTGATTTGAGATGTGTTTTTGATGTTAAATGAACTCTAAATTGATAAGGAATTGAGCTTTGATCAATGCAATCCCGGATAGGTTGAGTTTCCTAAGTTTAGCTTGTGATTCAAGGTTGTTTTTGAGGTGATCTTGTGGATCTGTTGTTGCTGGAGGTATAAGGATGTTTATAGGTTGTTTTTAGATGTTATATGATGTTTAAGGATGTGTGGTTTTGCTGGTTTATGGCTGGGTTTTGTTTAGAAGTGGTTTGGATGCATTTTCGGTTGTGTTTGGTGGCCGAAAATGGTGTGTGGATGAGAGCAGCGAGTTTAGGTGCTTTCATTGAAGCAATTAATGCATGATGATGCATTAATCCTCTGCTTTGATGTGTTAAAACAGGGGAGGCATCTTTGGATCCAAGAGTTGTTGATCCGGGAGCTTGATTTGGTGCTTTGGCTTGAAGGAAAGTGGAAATCGGTGAGTGCGTGAGTGAAAAATGGTTTTCGGCTTTGAAACCAATGTCTTGGGAGCTTAGTTTAAGTCTAAACAACTTTGCTAAGCTCAAGTGTAAGTTTTCGGAAAATACTCTCTAGTGGTGGCCATGATTTTGTTGTGATGCAATGTGGTTTATTGCATGTTTTAATTACTGTTTTGAAAGCATGATTTAGCATGGTATTTGCTGTTGTTGTAAGCCATATGATGAAGGAAGCTCTAGGTAAGGGTTCCTTGTTTTTGTACATTGATAAAATGTGGTTTGATGCTTTTAAATGCATGATGAATATGGCTTGGTTTAATGCTTTAAAACAATGGATTTAATGATGAAATTGATGTATATTGGCAAGTGATGTTTTGGAAAGGTTAAGGTCACTAAGGTGGTTAAAAGTCCTTGAGTGAGCCTTGTATTCTTAAGATCATCAAGGTGTTTAAAAGTCCTTGGATGATTCTTGTTGCGGACACTAAGGTGGTTAAAAGTCCTTAGGTGATCCTTTCCATGGTGTTTAAAAGTCCATGGGGCCAAGGTGTTTAAAAGTCCTTGGGGCCAAGGTGTTTAAAAGTCCTTGGGGTGATTCAAGCTATGGACACAAAGGTGGTTAAAAGTCCTTGTGTGGTCCTCATTCATGGTGTTTAAAAGTCCATGGCCAAGGTGTTTAAAAGTCCTTGGGGCCAAGGTGTTTAAAAGTCCTTGGGAAGTTGATGAACTTGTTTTAAAGAAATGGAACTTATCACTTGAGCCAATATGACATGTTACATTATGTTGAAGCATGAGATGCTTGTTTTAAGTATGCTTTTGAGCATGTGCAAAGGTTGATTTAAAGCATGATTTGTAAATGTTTTATAAATGCATTATTGAATGGTTTTATTGAGCATTCCTCACTAAGCTTTTGCTTACGCTCTCTTTCGTTTTTCTTAATTCAATAATGCAGAACATTAGTGGACCTTGAGGGCAGCAAGGAGGGCAAGCATTCAAGTACAAGTAGAGCTCAATGTATGGAAGGTTTTGTTGGTACATCTTAGCTTTTGATGCTTTGGCAACGGGGGACCAATGTGTATGTTTTGGGAGAGGTTTTGAACTCCCTAAGTATGTTGAATGTTGTTAAGAATGCTGGCTCTTGTGTTGGATCATTACATGCTTGTTTTGGAAGTTTGTGCTTGAATAGCTAGCTTGTGTAGGAAGCATGCCTATAGAATTGGGGCTTTTTGCATATGATGTTGTTTTGATGAATTGATGATGCAAGTATGCCTTAAATATGTTGAATTGCATGCTGGTAAAGTTTGGATGCATTTGGAGCATGATTGGACGTGTAATTGCATGTTTAAGAATGCATTTTGGGCAAATCTGTGCAGGGCGTTTCGGAACAGTGTGCACCATTTCGGAACGGGTGCCTTGAATGAACCCAGGCGTCCGAAACGGTATGCACCGTTTCGAAACGGTTTGGCCTCTGCCAGACCCCCGTTGCGGTACGCGTTGCAGAACGGCCCCGAGTTTCGAAACGGGCTCTGCCTGTTTCGGAACGGGTGCCCGTTGGGGGCTGACATTTGCGGTTAAATGTTTTGAATTGTTTGCGTTTTGGTCCTGAATCTTGTTTGTGCAATTGCATGAGTTTGGGATGTCCGTTTGAGCTGAAATTTCACAGTGAAGCATGAAATCTGACTAATTACAAGCTGGTAACTTAAATTTGGGTTAAGTACTCAAATTTATCAGAAATTACAATTTGGTCCCTTAAGTTGTAATTTGTTCAATTGGGTCCCTGTTTGATCTCTGATGTTTGTGATCTTATAGTATGATGTTTGTGTGATCACAATTAGGGTTAATATGCATCTAGACAAGATTAAAAAGAAAAAAAAAGGGTCGTTAATCAAGGTTGACTTTCGGGTTGACTTTGGTTTTCCCCGTGTGACTTTCTTAATTCGGGTCAACCGTCTAGGCCGGGTTAAGGGGGTTACATTTGGTGGTATCAGAGCTGAGTTCTCGAGTAATTGGGAATGTTTGTAAGCACGATTGAAGTATGTATGCCTTGTATGCTTGTTGTTTGAAAGCATGTTTAGTGGCTTGTGATTTGGATGCAAATGAGTTGTATGTTGTGATGAAGCATGTTGTGGGTACCCATTGCCAAACAAAAGCTAATGAAATGATGTTGATTTTGAATGAAATTGAGCTTGAATACTTGGATTGCTTACCTTGCTGGGCCTGACTTTGTTTTATTTGCATTGTTATTGCATGGTAAAAGTATGGCACCACGTAGAGAGTTACGAGGTAATGTGCGAGCTGCGGCTCAGAATGAGAATGAAAATGAAGAGAACACGGGTAGTGCAGTGTTACCTCCTCCTCCACCTGGTGGTGGTGGTGCTGAGGGAGGGAGAGCTGAAGCTGCAGCAGCTGGTGCTGGGGCTGCAGGACCAGAGGTTGGTCAGGGGCAAGCTATGCCTGATATGACGATGCTGGTATAAGCTATTGCGGGTGCTTTTCGAGCAGCAGTAGCTGGAGCTCAAGGAGCTGGGCATCAGGGAGATGCTAGTGTTAGACTACCCTTAGAGCGTCTGCGCAGTCTTGGTGGGACTGAGTTTAGGGGTATGTCTGCTGAGAGTTCTGAAGCTTGGCTGGAGAGTACCAAGCGAATCTTGGGTCAGATGAGCTGCACGGACGTGCAAAAGCTGGGTTGTGTTGTGTCCTTGCTGCAGGACGATGCTTATACGTGGTGGACGACCACAATCTCTGGGATGGCTGAAGCTGATGTGACTTGGACATTCTTTCAGAATGTGTTCAAGAGGAGATATCTTGGTGTGAGATATCTTGATGAGAAGAAGCGTGAATTCATGACTCTTACCCAAGGGAGCATGAGTGTGGCTGAGTATGAGGTGCAGTTTGTGCGACTCAGTCAGTATGCACCTGAGCTGATTCCTGATGAGCGGGAGAGGTGCGAGAGGTTTCGTTATGGTCTTATAACGGAAGTGAAGATGTATGTGCTGGCCACTGAATATGATGATTTTGATGTGTTGGTGGGCCGAGCCAAGGACATAGAGATGAATTTGAGTTTGGCTGCGAAAGGTGCTGGAGCAAGTTCTGGTAAGAGAGCTGCTGAGTATAGTTCCAGAGGTGGACGGAACAAGAGGGGACGTGATTTGAGGTATCAGTCCTCAGCTAAGAGAGGTGGTGGTGCACTTGCTAGGGGTGGTAATGCTAGAGCTGACCCTAGTGCTTGTTGGATCTGTGGTTCACGTGGTCACATGAAGCGTGACTGTCCTCGTGCTGTGAGGGAGGTGCAAGCTCCTGTGGCGGCAGCTGGTTTTGGGTGCTGGAATTGTGGTTCTGCAGACCACTTGAGGCGAGATTGTCCGAGGTTGGCTGGTGAGCAGGTGCGTGCTCCTGTTGTTGCTGCACCACAGAGAGGTCGTGGGCGCGGCCGTGGTAATTTCCAGAGGCGTGAGGAAGGTGGTCGTGGAGTAGCCCATGTTGTGGCTATTCAGCCTGAAGGTGGAGGCCAAGCGAGGGTGTATGCTCAGCGTGAGGGCAGGAATGACGCGGATGTGATTGCAGGTACCTTTACTTTGCAATCCTTGTCGTTGCTTTCTTTGATTGATTCTGGATCTACGCATTCATACATTTTGCGTGAGCATGCTGAACTGCTTGGTTTGCCTGTTGAGTCTTTGGATGTTGGTGTTCGTGTCACTAGTTCTTTTGGTGAAACTGTTGTGACTCGAAAGCTTTATAGAAGGTGTCCTTTGGTTGTTCAAGAACATGTCTTTCATGTTGATCTCATGGAGTTGCCCTTTTATGGTTTTGATGTAATCCTTGGTATGGATTGGCTTGCTGAGCATCGTGCTGTTGTGGATTGTGAAAATAAGCGTGTTTCGCTTAAGCTTGCGGATGATTATGAAGTGGTGGTGGTTGGTGAGAATGTGAAGTTTCTTGCCAATGTTGTTTCTACCTTGGAGGCGAGCAGGATGCTGAGGCAAGGTTGTGAAGCTTATCTAGCTTTTGTGATGAATCCTAGCTCTAAGGAGTTGAGGGTGCAGGATATCAAAGTTGTGAAGGAGTTTCCTGGTGTTTTTCCTGAAGAGTTGCCTGGTTTACCTCCTAATCGCGAGATGGAGTTTGGAATTGAGCTGTATGAGAATACAACTCCTGTGTCCATTACTCCCTATAGAATGGCACCTAAGGAGCTGAAGGAGCTGAAGACGCAGTTGCAAGAGCTGCTTGATCGTGGTTTCATCCGGCCGAGTGTGTCACCTTGGGGTGCACCAGTCTTGTTTGTGAAGAAGAAAGATGGCATTATGAGGATGTGCATTGATTACCGTCAGCTGAACAAGTTGACTATCAAGAATTGGTATCCTTTGCCGAGGATTGATGATCTCTTTGATCAATTTCGGGGAGCTGCTGTGTTCTCTAAGATTGACTTGAGGTCAGGGTATTATCAGTTGAAGGTGAAGGATGTGGATGTGCCTAAGACAGCTTTCAGGACAAGGTATGGGCATTATGAGTTCCTTGTGATGCCGTTTGGTTTGACAAATGCTCCTGCTGCTTTCATGGACATGATGAACCGTGTGTTTCATGAATACCTGGACAAGTTCGTTGTGGTGTTCATTGATGATATCCCCGTGTACTCGCGTACTGAGGAGGAGCACGAAGAGCATTTGAGGATTGTTTTGCAAGCTTTGTTGGAGAATCAGCTTTATGCTAAGCTGAGCAAGTGTGAGTTCTGGCTTAAGGAGGTGGTGTTTCTTGGGCATGTGGTCTCAGCTGAGGGGATTCGTGTTGATCCTCAGAAGATTGAGGCGGTGATGAATTGGAAGGTTCCGAAGTCTGTTCACGAGGTCCGTAGTTTCCTTGGTTTGGCAGGATATTACCGAAGGTTTGTGGATGGTTTTTCCAAGATTGCTGCTCCTTTGACGAAGCTGTTGCAGAAGGATGTTAAGTATGAGTGGACAGAGGCGAGACAGCAGGCTTTTGAGAAGCTGAAGATGGCTTTGACGCAAGCTCCTATCTTGGTTCAGCCTGAATCAGGGAAAGAGTTTGTGGTCTATAGCGATGCATCCTATGTTGGTTTGGGGTGTGTGCTGATGCAAGAGGGTAAGGTGGTGGCTTATGCGTCGCGGCAGTTGAAGGTGCATGAGCGCAATTATCCTACGCATGATATTGAGCTGGCTGCGGTGGTCTTTGCTCTGAAGATCTGGAGGCATTATCTGTATGGTGAGAAGTGTACTGTGTACACGGATCACAAGAGTTTGAGGTATCTGATGTCTCAGAAGGAGTTGAATCTTAGGCAGCGTCGTTGGTTGGAGTTGCTCAAGGATTATGATCTGACGATTGAGTATCACCCTGGGAAGGCTAATGTTGTTGCGGATGCCTTGAGTAGGAAGGTAGCTGTTGAGCTGAGGGCTATGTTTGCTAGCTTGAGCATATCGCGAGATGGTGGTCTTGTTGCTGAGTTGCAGGTGAAACCATCGTTGGTTCAGTTGATCAAGGATAAGCAGTTGTTGGATGATTCCTTGGTGTCTCATGTTCAGGATATCGCGGAGGGTAGGCCTTCGGATTTCTGTTTTAATGATGATTGGGTGTTGTGTTTTGGGAGTCGAATAGTAGTGCCAGATGATGCTGAGTTGAGGCGTGCTATTCTGACTGAAGGTCATAGTAGTCCTTTTACTATGCACCCTGGTAGTACTAAGATGTACCGTGATCTTTGGGATGAGTACTATTGGGTGGGTTTGAAGAAGGATGTTGCAGAGTTTGTGAGCAAGTGTATGGTGTGTCAGCGAGTTAAGGCTGAACATCAGGTTCCTTCAGGATTGTTGCAACCGTTGAGAATCCCTGAATGGAAGTGGGAGAGGGTTACCATGGATTTTGTATCTGGTTTACCTTTGTCTCCATCAAAGAAGAATTCTGTTTGGGTGATTGTGGATCGCCTGACGAAGTGTGCGCATTTCTTGCCTGTGCATACTATGTTCTCTTTGGATAAGCTGGCAGAGCTGTACATTGCTGAGATTGTGCGGCTGCATGGTGTGCCTAAGTCGATTGTGTCGGATAGGGATCCGAGGTTCACATCGCGTTTCTGGCAGAGTTTGCATCAAGCTCTGGGTACAAGGTTGCATTTCAGTACATCCTATCATCCTCAGTCGGATGGTCAGTCTGAGCGAGTTATTCAGATTTTGGAGGATATGTTGAGATGTTGCGTGATTGAGTTCCAAGGTTCTTGGGAGAAGCATCTGCCTTTGGTTGGTTCGCTTATAACAATAGTTATCAGGCGAGTATACAAATGGCACCTTATGAGGCTTTGTACGGGAGGAAGTGTAGGACTCCTCTTTGTTGGGCTGAAACTGGTCAAAAGTTGGTTTCGATGTCGGCTTTGTTGAAAGGGACCACCGAGAAGGTGAAGCTCATTTGTGAGCGGTTAAAGGCTGCTTCCGACCGGCAGAAATCTTACGCGGATTTGAAACGTAAGGAGATAGAGTATGTGGTGGGTGATCGTGTGTTCTTGAAGGTTTCGCCTCGGAAGAAGGTGATGAGGTTTGGCCGGAAGGGTAAGTTGAGCCCTAGGTACATTGGACCATATGAGGTTGTTGAGCGCGTGGGTCCTGTTGCGTATCGGTTGAGGTTACCTCATGAGTTGGAGAAGATTCATGATGTGTTCCATGTTTCTATGCTCCGGAAGTATAGATCTGATCCTTCGCATGTGATGTCTGTGGAGGAAGTGGAATTGAATCCGGATTTGACCTATGATGAGGAACCGGTGAAGGTTCTGGATTCGGATAGCAAGGTTCTTCGTGGCAAGACCATTGAGTTGGTGAAGGTGCTGTGGAAGCATCGAGGTGTTGAGGAAGCCACGTGGGAGCGGAAGGAAGACATGCTGAAGCAGTTTCCTTATCTCTTTCCTTCAGGTAAATTTCGAGGACGAAATTTTTTTAAGGGGGGGAGAGTTGTAACGCCCCGGTTTTGGGCTTAGAAGTCTTGGGCGTTGACCGGTTGGTCAAAGTGCTGTTCGAATCTTAAGAGGTGAATTTAGGAAAGCCTAGTTCGGGTTGCATTAAAAATATGGAAAAATGTTCTAAAATCATCTTTTAATATAATTAAGTGAACTGTGAAATCAATTTTGGAAAATGAGTTTCGGAAGGGTGACATTTTGGCTAGTGACCAAAATGTAATTTTTGAAAGTTTGGTGACTGTT
This sequence comes from Hibiscus tridactylites, assembly GCA_958450335.1. Taxonomy (NCBI): domain Eukaryota; kingdom Viridiplantae; phylum Streptophyta; class Magnoliopsida; order Malvales; family Malvaceae; genus Hibiscus; species Hibiscus tridactylites. Next base: position 54,791,571 of record OY288267.1, on the reverse strand, counting down.
TTATAAAGGGTTGAAACTTTGAATCTTTAAGGAGATATTTACCCAAAGGGAGTTTCTCCAGATTTTTCTAAGATATATTAAGACTAAATTCTGATTTTAAATCATATTAAAAGTGGAGGGAAAGCCATTTGGCTATTTTGGATTTTGTAACCAACTTTTCCTAATTTTCTTTCTCTCATTTTCTCTCAACCCAAACACCTATTCTCCAGAGAATTGGATCTGATTTTCTCACCTAAATCCCTCCTTTCAACTCTCATTTGATTCCTAATCAACATGTCTTCAAAACCTCATCAATTGCTACTTGATTCAACAAGGTTTTTGATTCCAAAAAGAGGAAAAACTCAAGTTTGGAGGTAAGAACGTCCTTCTCCTCTAAACTATCAGTACTTTACTGAAATTCCTAAGTTTTCAATCCTTAATTGATGTTTAATTAAAGGTTTTTAAGTGGTGAAATGGATCTTGGCTTATAATGCAAGATTTGATGATTTTTGATGATTTTTGTTAGATCTGATTAATCTGTGATTTGAGATGTGTTTTTGATGTTAAATGAACTCTAAATTGATAAGGAATTGAGCTTTGATCAATGCAATCCCGGATAGGTTGAGTTTCCTAAGTTTAGCTTGTGATTCAAGGTTGTTTTTGAGGTGATCTTGTGGATCTGTTGTTGCTGGAGGTATAAGGATGTTTATAGGTTGTTTTTAGATGTTATATGATGTTTAAGGATGTGTGGTTTTGCTGGTTTATGGCTGGGTTTTGTTTAGAAGTGGTTTGGATGCATTTTCGGTTGTGTTTGGTGGCCGAAAATGGTGTGTGGATGAGAGCAGCGAGTTTAGGTGCTTTCATTGAAGCAATTAATGCATGATGATGCATTAATCCTCTGCTTTGATGTGTTAAAACAGGGGAGGCATCTTTGGATCCAAGAGTTGTTGATCCGGGAGCTTGATTTGGTGCTTTGGCTTGAAGCAAAGTGGAAATCGGTGAGTGCGTGAGTGAAAAATGGTTTTCGGCTTTGAAACCAATGTCTTGGGAGCTTAGTTTAAGTCTAAACAACTTTGCTAAGCTCAAGTGTAAGTTTTCGGAAAATACTCTCTAGTGGTTGCCATGATTTTGTTGTGATGCAATGTGGTTTATTGCATGTTTTAATTACTGTTTTGAAAGCATGATTTAGCATGGTATTTGCTGTTGTTGTAAGCCATATGATGAAGGAAGCTCTAGGTAAGGGTTCCTTGTTTTTGTACATTGATAAAATGTGGTTTGATGCTTTTAAATGCATGATGAATATGGCTTGGTTTAATGCTTTAAAACAGTGGATTTAATGATGAAATTGATGTATATTGGCAAGTGATGTTTTGGAAAGGTTAAGGTCACTAAGGTGGTTAAAAGTCCTTGAGTGAGCCTTGTATTCTTAAGATCATCAAGGTGTTTAAAAGTCCTTGGATGATTCTTGTTGCGGACACTAAGGTGGTTAAAAGTCCTTAGGTGATCCTTTCCATGGTGTTTAAAAGTCCATGGGGCCAAGGTGTTTAAAAGTCCTTGGGGCCAAGGTGTTTAAAAGTCCTTGGGGTGATTCAAGCTATGGACACAAAGGTGGTTAAAAGTCCTTGTGTGGTCCTCATTCATGGTGTTTAAAAGTCCATGGCCAAGGTGTTTAAAAGTCCTTGGGGCCAAGGTGTTTAAAAGTCCTTGGGAAGTTGATGAACTTGTTTTAAAGAAATGGAACTTATCACTTGAGCCAATATGACATGTTACATTATGTTGAAGCATGAGATGCTTGTTTTAAGTATGCTTTTGAGCATGTGCAAAGGTTGATTTAAAGCATGATTTGTAAATGTTTTATAAATGCATTATTGAATGGTTTTATTGAGCATTCCTCACTAAGCTTTTGCTTACGCTCTCTTTCGTTTTTCTTAATTCAATAATGCAGAACATTAGTGGACCTTGAGGGCAGCAAGGAGGGCAAGCATTCAAGTACAAGTAGAGCTCAATGTATGGAAGGTTTTGTTGGTACATCTTAGCTTTTGATGCTTTGGCAACGGGGGACCAATGTGTATGTTTTGGGAGAGGTTTTGAACTCCCTAAGTATGTTGAATGTTGTTAAGAATGCTGGCTCTTGTGTTGGATCATTACATGCTTGTTTTGGAAGTTTGTGCTTGAATAGCTAGCTTGTGTAGGAAGCATGCCTATAGAATTGGGGCTTTTTGCATATGATGTTGTTTTGATGAATTGATGATGCAAGTATGCCTTAAATATGTTGAATTGCATGCTGGTAAAGTTTGGATGCATTTGGAGCATGATTGGACGTGTAATTGCATGTTTAAGAATGCATTTTGGGCAAATCTGTGCAGGGCGTTTCGGAACAGTGTGCACCATTTCGGAACGGGTGCCTTGAATGAACCCAGGCGTCCGAAACGGTATGCACCGTTTCGAAACGGTTTGGCCTCTGCCAGACCCCCGTTGCGGTACGCGTTGCAGAACGGCCCCGAGTTTCGAAACGGGCTCTGCCTGTTTCGGAACGGGTGCCCGTTGGGGGCTGACATTGGCGGTTAAATGTTTTGAATTGTTTGCGTTTTGGTCCTGAATCTTGTTTGTGCAATTGCATGAGTTTGGGATGTCCGTTTGAGCTGAAATTTCACAGTGAAGCATGAAATCTGACTAATTACAAGCTGGTAACTTAAATTTGGGTTAAGTACTCAAATTTATCAGAAATTACAATTTGGTCCCTTAAGTTGTAATTTGTTCAATTGGGTCCCTGTTTGATCTCTGATGTTTGTGATCTTATAGTATGATGTTTGTGTGATCACAATTAGGGTTAATATGCATCTAGACAAGATTAAAAAGAAAAAAAAGGGTCGTTAATCAAGGTTGACTTTCGGGTTGACTTTGGTTTTCCCCGTGTGACTTTCTTAATTCGGGTCAACCGTCTAGGCCGGGTTAAGGGGGTTACAGGAGGTATAAGGATGGTTTTAGGTTGTTTTTCCACGTTGATTTATGGTTAAAATGTGTTGGTGGATGGTTGGGCTGAGTTTAGAGATCAATCAATTGAGTTTTCGGTTGTATCGATTGGGTAAATTGATGTTATAAAGCAGAGCTGCGGGTTTACTTTTGAGTGCTGGAGTTTTGGATGCATTATGATGCATGGAACCTTTGTTTTAATGTGTTGAAAACAGGGGATAGTGTTCCGAAATCAAACGAAGTGACTTTGGAGGCTTCGGACGGGTGATTTGTGCGTCAGCTAGTGTGGTTTTGCAAGTTGGTGAGTGAAACTTTGTTTTCCAGCATGAAAACGTTTTAGAAAAGGTTTTGGGAACTTAGTAAGAGATTGAAACGCTTTACTAAGTTCAGAAGTAAGTAAAGTGAATTTCTCTCTCGGATTGTGCTATTGTGAGATTTTGAATGGACTTGATTTAATTGTGTTAACCTACAGCTTTAAAGCATGTTTTGAGTTTATGAAATGTGTTTGATGATGCCATATGGTTGAAGGATGCACTAGGTAAGTGATCCTTGTATGCATGTGATGATGCATGAGGTTTGAAGCATGGTTTAATGCTTGTGTTATGGCTTATCATGAATGCTTTGGAAAAACAGTGAGGTGTGCATGAAATATAGATTATATTGGCAAGTGATGTTGTGTAAAGTGTTTTGTAAAAGAAATCGGATATAGTTAGCCGGCTATAGGATTAAGTGCACTATAAACAAGTCGCCTTGGATGTTGAGGGGTTGGGATTGTACCGAAAACTCTATCCAAGTACCCTAACGATTGAGGATTGTTTAAGGTTGCAACGGTTGAGGGTAGCTCCCGGGTGCGAACCTTGTGTGTGTCCCGTCTCTCATTAGTGGGCTATACAACTATCGATGAGTGGTGTTGATTCTAGAAAATTGTTCGAATTATGAATGGAAAACTCTTAAAGATTTAGGAGGACCAAGCACGTGACAATGTTGGCAACTGAAGTTGCAGCTCTTAGCTAGTATATCAAGCCCATTGGAGAAATTGGACCGAGGCTCATGTGGCTAGTTGAAGAAATCAAGGAGTTAGGTGTTCAAGCGGAAAAATATTTGTAATTCGAAAAAAAGAGAAAAAAGATGTAATAAAAAGCTTTTGTATTCAATAAAGAGTTTCCTTTCATGAGAAGATTTTCAATGGAATTAATGGCCCTTCGACTGCATTCATGCATTTGCACTGCTTTGTTTCCTTGGTTGTTTGCTTTTGTGAATCCGTTTGTGCATACATCCATTCATGACAAAAACTAACTTAATATAAAAACGAAACAATATCCAAAATTGCTAAGACAACTCATAAATACGGCACACGAGCCCAAACCCGAGCCATGAACTCTGAGTAAAGGTTAACAACTTTGGAGGCAAACCAAAAGAGCACTCAAGATAAGTTGGAGAAAATGGAGATCAACTTGAAACAACAAATTGAGGCAGTTCATCAAAAGACAGTCAGTTCAATAGTTTTCATACTAGGGTTCAAGGATCTAGATGCGGTTGAAGACGGAGGAAACACTACTGCCATTCCACGATTCCCAGGAATGACCTTTAGGAAGGAGACTGCTGCTAAAGCCAAAACACCCATCCATGTTGTTGAATCTTCCACTCATGTTCCGAATGGAGAAGCTAATAATTATGAGGTACATGACCTTGACGAAATCGCTGATAAGGTTAGAATTGATAAAAAGTGGGAGGATAAGTATGAAAAGTTGGAAGGAATGATCAAATCATTCCAGGATGGATTTGCTCATGGTGGAATGGATGACAAGGTTCTAAGCTAGGTAACTGATTTAGTTGCACCACCAAAATTCAAGATCCCAGACTTTGAGAAATATAATAGGACCACATGCTCATCGGCACATCTAACTACATACTGTAGAAAGATGTCAATGTACCTCGACAATGAGCAGCTGCTCATTCATTGTTTCTAGGACAACTTAGTAGGTTCCGCTGCGCATTGGTATGCACAACTAAGTCAGGTGAACATCAAATCATGGACGGATCTGTCTAGAGCCTTCAGTGAGCAATACAAGCACATTTCAGACATGGTTCCAACTCGTTTGGTCTTGCAAGGGATGGAACAAAAGCATCACGAGAGCTTCCGACAATATGAACAAAGGTGGAGGGATGTAGCGGCACAAGTGCAGCCACCGTTGCTAGAAAATGAGATTACCCCGGTGTTTGTGGAAACTCTAAAGGGTACTTTTTATGATCGCATGCTCAACCATGCTTCGAAGAACTTTGCAGGCATGCTAGTGAATGGTGAATTGATCCTAACAACCATGAAGAGTGGAAAGTTGAACAGTAGGGAAACGAAGAAGACGTGTAAGAAGAGAGATAATAAAGTCAATGCTACGAATGTCTACAACCCCAGTTATTCAACAGGTGTGGTGTTCAACAAGCCCAACACCTTCAACAAACCCAACTCCTCAGCTCTGACGGTTCCAAATGCCCCAAAAGGAGAGCAAAGATATCAAGGAAATTCGAGACCCTACTTTCCTCCAATCCCAATGACGTATGCAGAGTTATTCGCCGAGTTGGTCAAATCACAGATGGTGCTGCCAAGGCATGTCCCTCCATTCTCACCTCCTTATCTATCATGGTATGATGAGAAGGCCCAATACGAATACCATGTAGGAGTAAGGGGGCACACCATTGAGAACTGCACCGTATTCAAAAGGGTGGTGGATGATTTAAGGAAATCGAGCATGTTATCATTTGAAACTTCTGAAGAAAAAGGAAATTTGTTGCCAAACCACCAGAAGAACGAGATAAATGTCATTATAGAGGAAGAAGCTCATACCAAAAAGAAGCATGTTTCCGAGGTGAAAGCATCCATAAAATGGGTATGGACCCAGATAGTCAAAGTCAGGGTGATAGAAGGAAGGTTTGGAGAAGAAACGATTGAAGGATTGTATTGTGAATACCATCAGCAAGAGGAGCATGAAATTGAAAATTGCTTGGAGTTTAAGCAATTAGTACAGGCAAAGATTGACTGTAATGAGTTAGAGTTTTATGTGCATAAAGAACAGAGGGTGGAAGTCTGCGCGTAAGAGGAATCATCTTCTAAAAAGATTTTCACAGGAATGAAGCCTTTGGTGATCAAGACCAAGGTAAGGGTTAGTGAACAAGCTAGAAGTCGGACCCCATGATTGGTTGTAAAGGCACCGACCCATTCCCATATAAATACAGTAAACAAGTCCCTTGGAACTATGCTTGTGCAGTAATGGATTTGAGGAGATCGACAGCTGAAGAAGGAAGAAAAGAAGAGCCCGTTAATGAGGTAGGTCACTTCACAAGAAGTGGAAGACTCTATTCGGCACCAAAAGTTAAAGATAGAGATGCAGCACAGAGAAAGGCTGCTAACCAGCAAGATAAAGAATGGGAAAAAGACTTATTCTAAGAGAAAACACCAGTGATTCATGAGCCATTGAAAGAATTGGAGGCTCAAGAGTTTCTGAAAATACTCAAGCACATTGAATACAGTGTGGTGGAGCAGCTGCATAAACTTTCGGCCCGAATTTCAATGCTGTCGTTGCTACAAAGTTCCGAGTGTCAGCGAGATGCTTTGTTGAAAGTGTTAAACAAGACATTTGTGTCAAAGGAGATAAAGGTTGACAAGATGAACTTGTTGGTCAATAATATTGCAGTTAATAATTTCATATCATTTAGTAATGAAGAAATACCTGCGGAGGGAAGAGGATCGTGCAAGCCCTTCCATATTTCTACGAGATGCAAATGATATATGTTACCAGAAGTTCTCATTGAAAATGGATCAGCTTTGAATGTTCTCCCTTTGGAAATGTTGAAAAAGTTGCCTATTGATATCTCTCACATGAGAGCTTATCAAAATACAGTACGGGCCTTTGATGGGACCCAAAGGGATGTGTTAGGAAAGATTGAAGTTTCCATACAGATTGGGTCATCAACATTTGAGGTAGACGGTTATGGATATAAACCCTAGTTATAGTTGTTTTCTCGGGCGCCCGTGGATTCACACAGCAGGTGCAGTGCCTTATACTCTTCATCAGAAATTGAAGTTTGTTATTGATGGGCAATTAATCACGGTTGGTGCGGAAGAAGAAATTATTGCATCGGTAATCACTAATACACCGTACATTAAAGTAGATGAGGGGGCACTTGAGTGTCATTCCAGAACGTTGGAGTTAGTCAATGCAACCTTCATCAATGAAGGGAGTAAAGTGCCAGAACAAGAGTTGTCAAGTTGCACAAATATGCAAGTGAAGAAAACACTTGGAAAAGGAGCCAAGGTTCGATTGGGATTTGGAAAGAACCATCAGGGAAGGCTTTACCCAGTAGAGATCCCAATAAAGAAGGACCGGTTCGATTTGGGCTTCAAGCCCACCAAATGGAAAGGGAAAGCAGAATTCAGAAAGCAACAAGAAAGAAGGAAGTCGAGGTTGAGTGGAGAAGAAGTTGAGTGGGAGCCAATGACGTACCTACCATTAAGTGACACTTTCAGGGCTGGTGGTCTCTTAGACCCTAATGCCCGCTTTGATAAGGAGGATAAAAGAAAGGATGAATTATGTGAGGTTTTTGAGAATTTGAGCATTAACGCCATCACAGACGAGGAGGGAGGAGAAAACAAATATCTGCCCAAGATTTTCCCCTGTGCTGAGCTGAAGAACTGGACCGCTGATGTAGTTTCTAAAGTTTTTAAGACTACCTCAGAGTAATTCTCAAAACCAACTCTTTTACCCTTAGGCCCTGGGGTAATTAGAGATCTTATGTAAAAAGGGTCTATGTCAAACCATGATTATGATTTCAATAAAAGATGCATATTTTCCCAATAATATCGTGTGGAAAACTTTCTTTCGCAATGCAAAACCAAAAAGAGATCATAAAAACCCAAAACCAAAAAATAAACCTTTAAAAGCATAACAAATCATATCACTTCATCCTTTCGTTCTTTCTTGGTATATATTTTTGTCTTTTTTATTTGCAGGTTTTTAGATATCAATGGTCCAAACGAATCCGAGTCAGATTCCGAGGTTAGTTTTGAGTTACCACTATGTTTAGAGGAAGTTGGGAGTATTAATGATGAAGAAGAGTATGACTTGCCTGATGATTTGCTTAGAATGGTAGAAGGAGAGGAAAAGCAAATTCTGCCCCACAAAGAAGAGTTAGAGGTTTTGAATCTTGGAACCGAAGAAGAGAAGCGTGAAGTAAAGATCGGTACCACCATCTTAGTTAAAACACGACAATGCTTGATTGAGCTTCTACAAGAGTATAAAGATTTTTTGCATGGTCATATCAGGATATGCTTTGTCTCGATACATATATTTCCATGCATAGGCTTCCTATAAGAGAAGGATGGGAGCCAGTAAAGCAAAAGCTTAGAAGAATGAAGGCTAATACACTTTTGAAAATCAGAGACGAGGTTAAGAAGCAGTACAATGCAGGATTCCTCGAGGTAGCTAAATATCCAGAATGGGTGGCAAACATTGTCCCAGTACCTAAAAAGGATGGAAAAGTATGAATGTGCGTCAACTATAGGGATCTTAATAAAGCAAGCCCCAAAGACTATTTTCTGCTCCCACATATGGACACCTTGGTGGAAAATACATATGGCCACTCCCTTTTCTCACTCATGGATGGATTTTTTGAATACAATCAAATAAAGATGTGCCTAGAGGACATGGAAAAGACTACTTTTGTAACGCTTTGGGGAACCTTTTGTTATAAATTAATGCCTTTTGGATTGAAGAACGCAGGGGAAACTTATCAGAGAGCTATGGTCACTCTTTTCCATGATATGATGTATAAGGAAATAGAAGTTTACGTGGATGATAAGATTACCAAGTCCAGAACTAAGGAAGAGCATCTAGCGAACCTGATTAAGCTTTTTCAAAGATTGAGAAAATTTCAGTTAAAGCTTAATCCTGCGAAGTGCACATTTTTTGTTACTTCTGGGAAATTGTTAGGCTTTGTAGTAAGCAGAAGAGGAATTGAAATTGATCCCGACAAGATAAAGGACGTACAAGAGCTTCCACCACCCCAAACACATAAGCAAGTTCGAGGATTCTTGTGAAGGTTGAATTACATAGCCCGTTTCATCTCCTAACTTACGAATAAATATGATCCAATATTTAGGTTCCTTAGAAAGAACAACCCGGGGACATGGAATGAAGAATGCCAAGTAGCCTTAGAAAAGATCAAGGAGTAGTTAACTAATCCTCTAGTGTTAGTGCCACCTGTTTCAAAGAAACCATTAATACTCTATCTAACGATGTATGAAAATTTAATGGACTGCGTATTAGGGCAGCATGACGAAACTAGAAGGAAGGAAAGGGCAATATATTATGTAAGCAAGAAGTTTACTGACTATGAAGCAATATATACTCCGATTGAAAAGGTATGTTGCGCTCTAGTATGGGTCACTAAAAGGCTTAGGCATTATATGTTGTATCATACCACATAGTTTATCTCACGATTAGATCCATTAAAGTTTATGATGGAAGCTCTAGCCCTATCAGAAAGAATAGCGTTGTGGCAGATGTTGCTCTCAGAGTATGATATTCAGTATGTGAATCAGAAAGCAGTGAAAGGAAGCACCATAGAAGATTTTCTTCCAGGTCGTGCACAAGATGATTACGAGGCATTAGATTTCAGTTTCCCCGATGAGGACTTGATGTGTATTATGGAAGATGAAGAGTCACCAACAGAATCATGGTTCATACATTTTGATGGCTTTGTGAATGCTCTAGGACGAGGTATTGGGGCAGTTTTGGCTTCGCCAGAAGGAGATCATTATCCTTTTACTTGCCATTTGAAATTCTTTTGCGCCAATAATATGACAGAATACAAGGCATGCATATTGGGCCTAAGGGAAGCCATTGACAGAAAAATATGGAATTTGAAAGTTTATGGGGATTCATCGTTGATCATCTACCAAATACATGGTGAATGGGAAACAAAAGATGCAAAATTGATAGAGTATCACAAGTTGGTCCTTGAATTAACTAAAGAATTCGATGTGATCACTTTTAGGCATCTCCCAAGAGAAGATAATCATATGGCTGATGCGTTAGCTACTTTGGCTGCCATGTTTAAAGCAAGCGAAGGTTTTGAGATGATGCCCATTAAGTTACAAATGATAGAGTCCCCAGCACATTGTTACAATGTAGAAGAAGAGGTATATGGTTTGTCGTGGTACTATGATATCTTGCAGTACATAAAGCTTTAGCAATACCCAGCACGGGCTTCAGAAATTGAAAGGAAAATGATCAGGAAAATGGCATCATGATACATTTTTGATGGAGGAATTCGTTACAAACAAAGTCGAGACCATGTGCTACTAAGATGTGTGGATGCAAAAGAAGCGTAGTTGAGTTTGGAAGAGGTCCACGAGGAAGTATGTGGAACTCACCCTAGTGGTTTCAGTATGACAAGAAGAATTACGCGTTTTGGATATTACTGGTCAACGATGGAAGGGGATTGCGTAAACTATTCCCTTAAATGTCACAAGTGCCAGGTTTACGTTGACAAGGTTCATGTGCCTCCTCAATCTCTTCATGTCATGTCGTCTCCATGGCCATTCTCTATGTGGGGCATAGACGTCATTGGGCAGATTCATCCGAAGGCGTCAAATGGTCATCGCTTTATTCTGGTAGCCATCGATTACTTCACAATGTGGATGGAAGCGGCCTCGTATGCAAATGTAACTAGGTACATTGTTTGCAATTTCATAAAGAAGGAGATCATTTGTCGATATGGTCTACCAGAAAGCATAATCATCGATAATGCCTCTAACTTGAACAACCGAATGATTGTTGGGGTCTGTGAGCAATTTAACATTAAGCATCGCAACTAGTAGTATACCGCCCGAAGATGAACGGAGTAGTGAAGGTGACCAATAAGAATATTCAGAAGATAGTTGCAAAGATGACTGACACTTATAAAGATTGGCATGAAAAGTTACCATTTTCTTTGTATGCATATCGTACAGCGGTACGAACATCTACTGGAGAAACTCTATTCTCCTTAGTATATGGAATAAAAGTCGTGCTACCAATCGAGGTTGAGATACCATCGTTGTGTGTCTTGATGGAGGCCAGGTTAGATGAAGCAGAATGGGTTCAGGCGAGGTATGACCAATTGAATTTAATTGAGAAAAAGAGACTGAAAGTCGTATGTCATGGTCAAATGTACCAAAGGATAATGATAAGGGCTTATGAAAAGAAGGTTCGCCCTAGGGAGTTCTAAGAAGGTGATTTGGTATTAAAGAAGAAATCGCCAATTCAAAGTGATCCTCGAGGAAAATTGGTGCCTAGTTGGGAAGGACCATACATTGTGACAAAGGTTCTTTCCGGTGGAGCATTGATTTTAGCCGAGATGGATGGGGATGACTTCAAAACCTGGTGAACTCGGATACTGTTAAGAAGTATTATGCTTGAAGAAGAAGAAGAAAAAGGAAAAAAAATGAAAAAAGAAAATGAAAAGGAGGGTTCAAAATAAAAACCCGCAAAGGGCGTTTTGAAACCAAGGGAGGGTATGAGTTGAAAACCCATAAAGGGCAGCTCAGATAATTCGTAAGATAGTTTTCAGGGCTCCAAAAATTATGCATTTTACTCAAAGTTTTTTCGACAACAGTGACATTCAAGTTAACTTCTGACGTTTGATAGGAGGGGTTTGGACTATTGATATTTGAATATTAGTTTCTTTTTTTGTAAACCTTTTTGTGTTTGCTACATCATTAATAAAACTAGTTTCATGGATTTTCCTTTCTTTCTTGTTTTCTTCCCTATCATTATTAGCATCTTGCTTTGAAATGAGGATCAATGGATTTGACAATCATTTAGATATGCAAAAGATTTTTTAGCATTAATTTAAGAAGGTTTTGAAAAATGCAGGGATTATGAAGTGTTCCATAATTAAGATTATCGCTTTGGGGAATATGACTCTAAAATGTTTGAAATAGAAATAAAGTCTTGTTGCAAAATTCTCAAAAAAGGAAGAAAAGTCATATAAATGTTTGGGGCGCTTAAATAGTGTTTATTAACCACCGGCCTTCCTTACATGATAATGAGAGTAGTCTTACAATGTCAAAGCTTGACTTAGGAAGCTTGTCCTTGAATATGAAAATATTGACTAAGAAGACAGATGAGGATTAAATGTCTTCAATGAAGTGAGAATAGGATATAAAGATCAAACCAATCCTTCTAGCTAGGAATGCAAACTTTAGTATGCGAAAGATCAAGAATGAAGTAAAATCCAAAGTTGTTCATAACTCAAGGGGGAATCCCAAGGCAAGGGAGAGGGCCCTATCCCAAGGAATGGTGGATGAAGCTGGAAAGCCAAGAGGAATTGAAAGAGAAGTGAAGCTAGCATTCTTATCTACGCAAGGTTAGGAGGGAGTTCATGTTAATCGGGTTGGCATAGATAACCAGAATTTCATCAAAGTTAAGAAAACGGTCTAAGCAAAAGAAGTTTTAAAAAGAAAAAGCTTTTCATGCATGCATGGTTTAGACATCTCTAGGGGCATGTTCATCATAATTGTATTGCATGTCGTATTTTGTTTTTTCAGGTACATGGAAGACCTGTTCAAATGAGAATTTGCTTATTCATCCAAGCATTAAAGATGATGAAATTGTTTAAGGAGATTTGCCTATCTGTTCGGACATAAGGAGAATGGAGTTTGCTTATTCATCTAAGCATAAAGAGGAAGAAATTGTTCAGAAGAATTTGCTTATTTGAGCATTGGGGAGGATAGAGCCCAGCTCAACTATTCAAGAATTTGGGAGGATAGAACCCAGCACAGCTATTCGAGCATAAGAAGAATAGAACCAGCCTATCCGTTTGGGTATTTGGAAAATGGAACCCAGCTCAGCTATTCGAGCATAAGGAGAATAGAACCAGCCTATCTGTTCGGGCATTTGGAGAATGGAACCTTGCTCAGCTATTCGAGCATAAGGAGAATAGAATCAGCCTATCTGTTCGGGCATTTGGAGAATGAAACTCTGCTTAGCTATTCGAGCATAAGGAAAATAGAACCAGCCTATTCGTTCGGGCATTTGGAGAATGGAACTCAGCTCGTGTAACGCCCTGGTTCTGGGCCTAGATGTTTTAGACATCGGACCGGACCGGTCGGAAACGGTTCGAATCGCGTAAGGTGATTTAAGGAAATCAAGGATTAGGATAGGGTAAAAATGTGGTAAAATTGCTAAAATCCTCTAAAAATATGTTTAAGAGGTTGGTCAAATTAATTTTAGAAAAAGAGATTCGAAAGAGGTACATTTTGGTTAGTGACCAAAATGTAAAGTTTCAAAACTGTGGAAAATGTGATTTTTAAAAGAGGAGCCAAAATTATAGAATCTTTAGGGAGATTTATGGCAATTTAGCATTTCCTTAATATGACATGTGTTAAAATGGTTTTAGTTAAATAGTTTTTAATTGGCTTTTATTTTATTTAATTAATTAGGTGGTTAATTAGTGAGATTTCATCACGTAACTACATTTCTCTTCTCATTTTCAGCCAAACACAATTCTAACTCATTTTCTCTAGATTTCTTTTCTCTCAAACACTCTCTTCTTGATTTCTTACTCATTTCAAAGAATTCTTCCTAAGTTCTTCAAGTTTTGTGAAGCAAAAACTTGTCATTCATTGAGGAAAGGAAGGATTGGAGGTAAATCTCGTTCTCAGCCGCTAATCAAGGTTATTTATTGAAATTCCCAAGATCTTTGGCTTCTAATTAATGATTTTGGTTGAGTTTTCCTTATAGTTTTGATTTGAGATTGAAATCTTGCAAAAATATGATGAAATTCTTAATTTTCGGACTTGTTTTGTTAAGCTCTGTTTTGGATTGATTTTAATTGAGTTTTGAGATGGTTAATATGTTGAAAAGAGGTTTTGTTTATATATATCCCGAAATCCTTGAGATCATTGAGTTTCTTGATAGTTCTGGTTGGGTTTTTGAGGTGAAATGTTGGAATAATTCTTTCTGGAGGTATAAGGAAGGGTTTAGGCTGATTTTAGATGTTTTTTGATGTTTATAATTGTTTGGAAGTGATATGGGTTGGTTGGGCTTCATTTAGGAAGTAATCGATTGAGTTTTCGGTTGTTTCGGATGGGTAAATTTGTGTAGTTTGGGTGAGCCACGAGTTTGTGATTGGTTGCTGGTATTGAAATGCATTTTAATGCATGTAGATCTCTATTTTGATGATGTGAAAACAGGGGATCTTGATCCGAGAGCAAACGAGACATTTTTGGAGGCTTTGAAAGAGTAATATTCGTGTAGGTGAGCAAGGCTTCACGTATCGGTGTGTGGTAATGGATTTTCCAGCTTTGTAACGCTTTGAGCGTGGTCTTAGGAGCTTAGTTTAAGTTTGAAACACTTAGCTAAGCTCAAGAGTAAGTGATTCGAAAGTCTCTCTCGGAAATGTGATATGTTTTGATGGAAATGCACTTAAGTTTCATGTGGTTTTGATTACTGTTTTAAAGCATGTTTTAAGCATGGTTAATGCTGGATTTTAATGCCATTATGTTAAGGATGCACTAGGTAAGTAATCCTTGGTTCTATGTGATAAATGTATATGATGTTAAGCATGCTTATGCTTGTGGAAATGGCATTGTGTTTATGCTTGTAAAACATTGGAATATTGATGTTAAATGATTATATTGGCAAGTGATGGAAATGGTTTTTGGTTACTTTAATCGCATATAGTTAGCCGGCTATAGGATTGGGTGCACCGTGAATAAAGTCGCCTTGGATGTCGAGGGGTTGTGATTGTACCGTAGTCTCCATCCAAGTACCCTAACGATTGAGGCGAAGATCACAATGGTGAATGGTTTAATCATGTGTGTGAGTCTTGTGTTATGTGTCCCGTACTCTCGTTAGTGGAATTATACAACTACCGATGAGTGATGTTGAGGGGTTGTGATTGTGCCATTAATCTCCATCACATGTGTCAAGGGGTTGTGATTGTGCCATTGATCTCCACCTTGTGTAGTCTGGTAGTATGTATGAAGCGTGTGGGACAACGCTTATAACCCGCGTATCCGTTTGTGTCATTTATTTTGGTATGGTTTGAGGATTATCACTTGAAAGCCAATATAATGTTAATGATTAATGATTAAGCATGAGATGCTTGAGAATGATGCAAGAATGTATGTGATGCTTGGTTTAAGCATGAGCAAAGGAATTTGCTATTGTTTTAATGATGCAATATGCATGTGGTTTTAAAAGTGCATTGAATGCTTAAATGAGCAAGTTTAAAAGAAAGGCACGAGTTTGCAAATGATGTTGCAAAGATTATATGAAATGCATTGTTGAATGTTGTTTAAGCGATCCTCACTAAGCTATATGCTTACGCTCTTTTGTTTCATCAATGTAGAGAATTGAGCTTTCAAGGTTATCCAAAAGCAAGAGGATTCCAAGAGTTTTGACTAAGTGATGTATGAGGTTCACCTTTAGTGTAATAAGTGGCAAAGGAAGGGATTTCTACTCTTGTTGGTTTTTGTTGATGTTAAACACCTTAAGCATGATTGGTTTGCTTATTTTGGTTTGTAAAAGGCCTTTGTGGTTTGATTTGTGCTTGAATGTTGCTTTTAGCTTTTGTATGGTTTTGATGACTAGGTAGCATGCCTATAGATCTAATGCTTGTGTGAATGATGCCATGTTTTAGTTTAAGCTTCGTAATGTTGGTCATAGATGCTTATACATGTTGTATGTATGTTGTAGCATGATTTGGAATGATTTCGAAGGTGAATGTGTGAGAAAAACCAGCAAATTATGAAGTTGCAGGGCAAGGCGTATCGGAACACCCTTACCTGTTTCGGAACGGTGGCCTGGAATGGTCATGGGGTTTCAGAACAGGTAGGAATGTTCCAGAATGTTTTGTTACTAGAAAGCATTGTTTCGATACGGGTTTCGGAACGCACCCGCGTATCGAAATGGTCAACCTGGTTTTAAAACGACCGTTCCGATACAGGGTCTTGTGTTTCAAAACACCCGACCGTTGGAATTGAATTTGAATTGTTTCAGGTTTCTGTTTTCTTACGTTTTGGTCCCTGAGTCTTGAATGCTTAATTAAATGAGTTTGAATGGTCCGTTTAAGATGAAATTTGTCATGCTGGCATATTATATGATTAATTTTGGATTGGTAACTTTAAAACTTGTTTAGTCCTTATAATTCTGGAAATTTACAAATTAGTCCCTAAAAGACGTTTGCATGCAATTGAACCCCTAATTGAATTCCTTCCGCTATGCCGCTTCCGCTAAATTGAATTGCTAATCATATAGGTTAATAATGTGCATCTACAAAAGATAAAAAGAAAAAAAGGGTCGTTAATCGAGGTTGACTCTTACGAGTTGATTTCAGTTTTCCCTGTGTAATCTTCTAAGTTCGGGTCATGCGTTTAGACCGGGCTAAGGGGGTTACATTTGTTGGTGTCAGAGCCAGGTTACAAAATAATTGGGGATGTTGGTATGTAAAATTGGTATGTATTGATGCATGTTGATTGAAAAGCATGAATTTGGTTGAACTTTAGAGCTTATGCCATGCTTGATTGGTGTGAATCGCATGTGAAATGAATATGATTATATGTTGATTATGTTATATTGAAATGTGTTGGTTGTGGAGGATGGAAAGCATGATGAGTCTTTTATGCTCTTGTATGTTATGTTATGCTTGAGGGAAATCGGGGTACCCATTGCCTTATTACACTAGTTAAATGTTTTTGTAAACTTGGATACTTGCTTGAGGCTGACCTAAATGGTTTGTTTTGTTTATTTGTTATGCCTTGTTAAAAATAGCACTATGGGTCCTAGGAGAGAACTAAGGTCGAACACAATAGTGCCTGCGGCTGAGCAGGGCGACCAGGGTGAGCAAGGGGTTGATGTCCCTCCTGGTTGAAATTCACCTCATCTGCCACCACCTGGAGGTGGAGAGCAGAAACAGCAAGGACCTGCTGGTCCGGGTTTTGGTGATCTAACGCCGTTGGTTCAGGCGATCACCGGGGTGTTTCAGGCTGCAGTAGCCGGAGCACATGTACAGGCCCCTGCAGCTGGGCAGGCGGGCTTACCTTTGGAGAGGTTGAGGAGCCTAGGAGCTGTTGAGTTCTTTGGAATGTCTTCTGAGGCGTCAGAAGCCTGGTTGGCAACAACGATCCGTATCATTGATCAAATGGGATGCAACAATGTGCAGAAGCTGGGATGCGCAGTTTCCTTGCTTCAAGGTGACGCATATAGTTGGTGGACGACTACCACTGCTGGAATGGAACCCAACGAGGTAGATTGGGAGTTTTTCAAGGGTGCCTTTAAGAGAGAGTATCTGGGGTGAGATACTTGGACGAGAAGAAATACGATTTTATGTCGCTAGTTCAGGGCAACCTTTGTGTGGCTGAGTAAGAGGTCCAGTTCGTACGCTTGAGCCAATATGCCCCTTAGCTGATACCTAGTGAGAGGAACCGTTGTGATCGCTTCTGGTACAGGAAGTCAAGACGTACATTTTGGCTGTGTATTATACCGACGTCGATGTGCTTGTATGTCGAGCGAAAGACATCGAACAGAACTTGGGTTTATCGTCTCGAGGTGTTGGTTCTAGCTATGGGAAGAGAGCAGCTGAGTATAGTTCCGGTGGTGGACGAAACAAAAGAGGTCGTGATAGGAGACATCAGCCTAAGGTGAGGCGAGGTGCTCCGGGTCGAGGCGGTCATGTTCAGAGAGGCCGAGTGAGGTCTGAGCAGCACACGTGCTGGACATGTGGATCGAGGGACCATCTGAGGCGAGATTGTCCTCAAGCAGCTAGAGAGGTTCAGGCTCCTGTCGTAGTGACAGGGAATTCGTGTTGGAACTGTGGTTCAGCGGATCACATGAGGCGGGAGTGTCCTTTGTTGGCTGGTGTAGGCCAGAGACGTGCACCTACTGTGGCTGCACCTCAGAGAGGCTGTGGGCACGGCCGAGGGAATTTTCAGAGTAGAGACGAGGGCCAGAGGGGCATTGCACATGTGGTAGCAGTTCGGCTTGAAGGAGGCGGTCCTGCAAGGGTTTATGCTCAGCGCGAGGAGAGCAACGATACAGATGTTATCGCAGGTATCTTTGTTCTTCAGTCTTTGTCATTGATGGATTTGATTGATTCTAGATCTACGCATTCTTATATCTTGAGTGAGCATACGCATTTGCTTGATATACCTGTTGAGTTGCTTGAAGTAGGAATGCAAGTGACTAGTTCTTTTGGTGAGACTGTAGTCACTAGGAAGTTGTATAGGAGATGCCCTTTATTTGTGCAAGGTCATGTTTTCCTTGTGGATTTGATGGAGTTACCCTTCTACGGTTTCGATGTGATCCTTGGTATGGATTGGTTGACTGAGCATAGGGCGGTGGTTGACTTTGATGTCAAGCGGGTCACCTTAAAGCTTGCCGATGATTATGAAGTAGTGGTAGTGGGCGAGAATGTGAAATTCTTGTCGAATGTGATTTTGGTTTTGGAAGCAAACCGTATGATGAGGTTGGGTTGTGAGGCTTACCTTGCCTATGTGATGAATCCTAGCATCAAGGATGTACGTGTGCAGGATATCTGAACTGTTTGCAATTTTTTGGATGTCTTTCCAGAAGAATTGTCGGGTTGCCACCAAACTGAGAAGTTGAGTTTGGTATCGAGTTGTATGAGAATATGACTCCGGTGTCCATTGCTCCTTATCGCAAAGCACCTAGAGAGATGAATGAGTTGAAAACACAACTGTAGGAGTTGTTGGATCGAGGGTTCATCCAGCCGACTGTGTCACCTTGGGGTGCACCGTTCTTATTTGTAAAGAAGAAAGATGGGACGATGCAGATGCATAGATTATCGGCAACTAAACAAGTTGACGATCAAGAACAAGTATCCCTTGCCTAGGATTTATGATCTCTTTGATCAGTTTTGAGGAGTATCGGTGTTTTCTAAGATAGACCTGAGGTCAGGATATTGCCAATTGACAGTGAAGGATGTAGATGTACCTAAGACATCTTTTCAGATAAGGTACGAGCATTACAAGTTCTTGTTGATGTCGTTTGGTTTGACCAACGCACCTGGTGCTTTTATAGACATGATGAATCGTGTATTCCATAAATTCTTGGATCAGTTTGTGGTGGTGTTCATCGATGATATCCTTGTGTATTTGCGTACCGAGGAGGATCATGATTGACACTTGAGAATCGTTTTGCAAGCGTTGCTGGAGAACCAGTTGTATGTCAAGCTAAGTAAGTGTGAGTTTTGGCTTAAGGAGTTGGTTTTCCTAGGGCATGTTGTATCAGCTGAGGGTATTCGTGTTGATCCGCACAAAGTGGAGGCTGTGATGAATTGGAAGGTGCCTAAGTCAGTAACAGAGGTACAAAGTTTCCATGGTTTATCTGGGTATTACCGTAGGTTTGTCGAGGGTTTCTCGAAGATTGCTGCACCTTTGACCAAGTTGTTGCAGAAGAATGTTCGCTTTGAGTGGACAGATGCGAGGCAACAAGCTTTTGAGAAGCTGAAGGAAGCTTTGATGCAAGATCCTGTTCTGATTCAACTTGAGTATGGTAAGGAGTTTGTGGTCTATAGTGATGCATCCATTGTTGGTTTGGGTTGTGTGTTGATGCAAGAGGGTAAGGTGGTAGCCTATGCATCTAGACAGCTGAAGGTGCATGAGCGTAACTACCCTACTCATGATCTTGAGCTTGCGGTTGTGGTGTTTGCCCTGAAGATCTGGAGGCATTACCTGTACGACGAGAAGTGTATTGTGTTTACGTATCATAAGAGCTTAAAGTATCTCATGTCTCGGAAGAAGTTGAATCTTAGGCAACGTCGCTGGGTGGAGTTGCTTAAGGATTATGATATGACGATCGAGTATCACTCGGGCAAGGCTAATGTTGTGGATGATGCTTTGAGTCGGAAGGTGGACGTGGAGTTGAGGGCGATGATTGCTCGTTTGAGTATATCGCGTGATGGTAGTCTTATTGTGGAATTGCAACTGAAACCATCCTTGATTCAGTTGATCAAAGATAAGCAGTTGCTTGATGATTCCCTTGTTTCTCATGTTCAGGACATTGCGGGGGCTAGACCTTCGGATTTCAGTTTTAATGATGACAATGTTTTGTGCTTTGGAAGTCGAATACTGGTGCTGGATGATGTTGAGTTGAGGCGCACTATTCTGACTGATGCTCATAGTAGTCCTTTTGCTATGCATCCTGGTAGTACGAAGATGTATCGTGATTTGAAGGATGAGTACTACTAGGTGGGATTGAAAAAGGATGTGGCTGAGTTCGTTAGTAAGTGCATGGTGTGTCAGCGAGTGAAGGCTGAACATCAGGTTCCTTCTGGGTTGTTGCAGCCTTTGAGAATCCCAGAATGGAAGTGGGAGAGAATTACCATGGATTTTGTGTCTGGGTTGCCGTTTTCACCGTCAATGAAGAATTCAGTTTGGGTGATTGTTGATCGCCTTACGAAGTGTGCACATTTCCTGTCTGTGCATACTACGTATACCCTGGATAAGTTGGCTGAGTTGTACATTGCTGAGATTGTGCGGTTGCACGGTGTGCCAAAGTCTATTGTGTCGGATAGGGATCCGAGGTTTACAGCATGATTTTGGGAATGTTTACATCAAGCCTTGGGTACACGATTGAATTTTAGTACTTCCTATCATCCTCAGACGGATGGACAGTCGAAACGTGTGATCCAAGTGCTTGAGGACATGTTGAGATGCTGTGTGATAGATT
The DNA here is from genome assembly GCA_958450335.1 of Hibiscus tridactylites. Classification (NCBI taxonomy): domain Eukaryota; kingdom Viridiplantae; phylum Streptophyta; class Magnoliopsida; order Malvales; family Malvaceae; genus Hibiscus; species Hibiscus tridactylites. The sequence goes on along the minus strand of OY288267.1, from coordinate 54,770,887 downwards.
TTCAGGGTTCTTGGGAGAAGCACTTGTCGTTGGTTGAGTTTGCTTACAATAATAGTTACCAAGAAAGTATTCAAATGGCTCCATACGAGGCTTTGTATGGGAGAAGATGTATACCCCCTCTTTGTTGGGCAAAAGTTGATTTCGATGCCAGCTATGTTAAAGGGAACCATCGAGAAGGTGAAGCTCATTTGTGAGCGTTTGAAGGCAACATCGGATAGGCAAAAGTCTTAAGCGGACCTGAAGCGTAAAGAGATTGAGTTCGCGGTTGGTGAACATGTGTTCTTCAAAGTATCGCCTTGGAAGAAGGTGTTGAGATTTGGGCGTAAGGGTAAGCTTAGCCCAAGGTTCATTGGACCTTACGAGGTTGTGGAGCGTATTGGTCCTGAGGCATATCGGTTGAGATTGCCTTCGGAGCTGGAAAAGATACATGATGTGTTCCATGTCTCGATGTTGCAGAGGTACAGATTGGATCCTTCGCATGTGATGCATGTTGAGGAGATAGAGTTGAATCTGGATCTATCATACGATGAGGAACCAGTGAGGGTTCTGGATGTGAGCAGTAAAGTTCTTCGTGGCAAGACGATAGAGCTAATGAAGGTGTTGTGGCGACACCGAGGAGTTGAGGAGGCCACGTGGGAAAGCAAGGCGGACATGCTGAAGCAGTTTCTGCACCTTTTTCCTTCAGGTAAAATTTCAAGGACGAAATTTACTAATTGGGGGAGAGTTGTAACGCCCTGGTTTTGGGCCTAGATGTTTTATACATCGGACCGGACCAGTCGGAAATGGTTCGAATCGCATAAGGCGATTTAAGGAAATCAAGGATCGGAATAGGGTAAAAATATGGTAAAAATTGCTAAAATCCTCTAAAAATATGTTTAAGAGGTTGGTCAAATTAATTTTACAAAAAGATTTTCAGAAGAGGTACATTTTGGGTAGTGACCAAAATGTAAATTTTCAAAACTGTGAAAAATGTGATTTTTAAAAGAGGAGCCAAAATCTTAGAATCTTTAGGGAGCTTTATGGCAATTTAGCCTTTTCTTAATATGGCATGTGTTAAAAATGGTTTTAGTTAAATAGTTTTTAATTCGCTTTTATTTTTTTAATGAATTAGGTGGTTAATTAGTGAGATTTCATCACGTAACTACCTTTCTCTTCTCATTTTCAGCCAAACACAATTCTAACTCATTTTCTCCAGATTTCTTTTCTCTCAAACACTCTCTTCTTGATTTCTTAGTCATTTCAAAGAATTCTTCATAAGTTCTTCAAGTTTTGTGAAGCAAAAACTTGTCATTCATTGAGGAAAGAAAGGATTGGAGGTAAATCTCGTTCTCAACCTCTAATCAAGGTTCTTTATTGAAATTACCAAGATCTTTGGCTTCTAATTAATGTTTTTGGTTGAGTTTTCATTATAGTTTTGATTTGAGATTGAAATCTTGCAAAAATAAGATGAAATTCTTAATTTTCGAACTTGTTTTGTTAAGCTATGTTTTGGATTGATTTTAATAGAGTTTTGAGATGGTTAATATGTTGAAAAGAGGTTTTGTTGATATAGATCCCGAAATCTTTAAGATCATTGAGTTTCTTGATAGTTTTAGTTGGGTTTTTTGAGGTGAAATGTTGGAATAATGCTTGCTCGAGGTATAAGGAAGGGTTTAGGTTGGTTTTAGATGTGTTTTGATGTTTATAATTGTTTGGAAGTAATGTGTGTTGGTTGGGCTTCGTTTAGGAAGTAATCGATTGAGTTATCGGTTGTTTCGGATGGGTAAATTGGTGTAATTTGGGTGAGCCACGAGTTTGTGATTGATTGCTGGTGTTGAAATGCATTTTAATGCATTTAGATCTTTGTTTTGATGATGTGAAAACAAGGGATCTTGATCCGGGAGCAAACGATACGTTTTTAGAGGCTCCGGAAGAGTAATTTTCATTTCGGTGAGCAAGGCTTCTCGTATCGTTGAGTGGAAATGGATTTTTCAGCTTTGTAACGCTTTGAGCGTGGTCTTGGGAGCCTAGTGTAAGTTTGGAACACTTAGCTAAGCTCAAGAGTAAGAGATTCGAAAGTCTCTCTCAGAAATGTGGTATGTTTTGATGGAAATGCACTTAAGTTTAATGTGGTTTTGATTACTGTTTTAAAGCATGTTTTAAGCATGGTTAATGATGGATTTTAATGCCATTATGTTAAGGATGCACTAGGTATGTAATCCTTGGTTTTATGTGATACATGCATATGATGTTAAGCATGTTTATGCTTGTGGAAATGGCATTGTGTATATGCTTGTAAAATAGTGGAATATTGATGTTAAATGATTATATTGGCAAGTGATGGAAATGGTTTTTGGTTACTTTAATCAGGTATAGTTAGCCGGTTATAGGATTGGGTGCACCGTGAATAAAGTCGCCTTGGATGTCGAGGGGTTGTGATTGTGCCGTAATCTCCATCCAAGTACCCTAACGATTGAGGCTAAGATCACAATGGTGAATGGTTTAATCCCGTGTGTGAGTCCTATGTTATGTGTCTCGTACTCTCGTTAGTGGAATTATACAACTACCAATGAGTGATGTTGAGGGGTTGTGATTGTGCCATTAATCTCCATTACGGGTGTCGAGGGGTTGTTATTGTGCCATTGATCTCCACCTTGTGTAGTCCGGTAGTATGTATGAAGTGTGTGGGACAACGCTTGTAATCCGCGTATCCGATTGTGTCATTTGTTTTGGTATGGTTTGAGGATTATCACTTGAAAGCCAATATAATGTTAATGATTAATGATTAAGCATAAGATGCATGAGATGCTTGAGAATGATGCAAGAATGCATGTGATGCTTGGTTTAAGCATGAGCAAAGGAATTCGTTGTTGTTTTAATGATGCAATATGCATGTGGTTTTAAAAGTGCATTGAATGCTTAAATGAGCAAGTTTAAAAGAAAGACACGAGTTTGCAAATGATGTTGCAATGATTATATGAAATGCTTTGTTGAATGTTGTTTTAGCGATCCTCACTAAGCTATATGCTTACGCTCTTTTGTTTCATCAATGCAAAGAATTGAGCTTTCAAGGCAGTCCAAAAGCAAGGGGATTCCAAGGGTTTTGACTAAGCGATGTATGTGGTTCACCTTTAGTGTAATAAGTGGCAAATGAAGGGATTTCTACTCTTGTTGGTTTTTGGTGATGTTAAACACCTTAAGCATGATTGGTTTGCTTATTTTGGTTTGTAAAAGGCCTTTGTGGTTTGATTTGTGCTTGAATGTGGCTTTTAGCTTTTGTATGGTTTTGAAGACTAGTTAGCATGCATATACATCTAATGCTTGCGTGAATGATGCCATGTTTTAGTTTAAGCTTCGTAAGGTTGGTCATAGATGCTTATACATGTTGTATGTATGTTGTGGCATGATTTGGAATGATTTCGGAGGTGATTGTGTGAGAAAAACCAGAAAATTATGAAGTTGCATGGCAAGGCGTGTAACGCCTTGATTTTGGGCCTAGAAGTTTTAGAGTTTGAATCGGGCCGGTCGAGAATGGTTCGAATCTTTAAGGAAGATTTAGGGAACACCTAGTTCCGGATGCTTTAAAAATATGGAAAAATATCTCAAAATCCTCATTAATTATATGAATGATTATGGTGAAAACAATTTTACAAAATATGGTTTGGAAATGCTACATTTCGGTGTAGTGACCAAATCACAGTTTTTGCAAAAGTTGACTAGTGACTGTTTTGTAAAGGATTGAAACTTTGAATCTTTAAGGAGCTAATTTTACCAAAATATTTTTAATCAGATTTCTCTTTATTTTGGGTGTTTTAATAATGATTTAATAAAGGGAATTAAAAGAGAAAATCCTATTTTGACTTTCATAACTATTTTACGATCTTTTTCCCTCTTTTCATTTTCTCTCAACTTCCACTCAGTCAAACACATTTCCTTCATCAATTAACCTCTAATTTTCATTCCTTTTGATGAGATTTCAATCTTCTATGGATTCCTAATCTTTTCCTCATCAAATCCTCTTGTTTTCACTTTGGATTTTCAAAGAAACTTGCCTAAATTAAGGAGAAATCAGCCATTAGAGGTAAGCTTCAACCTTCTCCTCTAATGATCAGTTCTTTACTGAATTTCCCAAGTTATCAATCCTTTGTTAATGATTTTTGAGTTGTTTTAATGTTAGAAACATGAAATTGTGTTAAAACTCAAGATTCTTGGAGAGATCTTGATTATTTTCGTAACTATTGGTTAGGCTCTGTTTAAAGATTGATTTCTAATGTATTTTGAATGGTAATTGATGTTATAAATGAGGTTTTATCAAACAAATTCCAAATAGGTTTGGATTCCTAAGTTTTGCATGCTAGATTGGTGGTTTTTGGGGTGGTATTGGTGTTCTGTTGTAGCTGGAGGTTTAAGGACGAGTTTATGGTGATTTTTGGTGTTGATTGAGGTTTAGAAATGATTAGAAGTGATAGATCTTGGCTGGCCTTTGTTTTGGAAGAGTTTAGAGATGATTTCGGTTGTTTTGGGTAGCCGAAATGGTGTTTTTTAGTAGAGCAGCGAGTTTGTTTAGTTGGCTGGTGGTTTCAATGCATGATGATGCATTAATCCTCTGCTCTTATGTGTAATAAACAAGGGAGACATCTTCGGATGCTTTTGGTGTTGATCCGGAAGTGCCGGGAGCTTAGATATCGTTTTGGCGAGCAAGCGAAACGTAATCGGTGAGTGCGATTGGTTTTAAAAGTCCTTGAGGAACAAAGAAGCAAGGTTTGGGGATTTAAGATTGGTTTGAAACACCATCTTAAGTCTGGAAGTAAGTATGGCTAGATTTGCTCTCAAATATGTGGTTGTTTCCCCTAAAATGCTTTTACATGCTCTTGTTTTGAGATAGATGAATTCCTACTATTTTATGCATGATTTGTACCATGAGATGATGCTTTGTAGAGATTTCATGAGATTGAATATTGCACTGAAGAGTTTTGATATTTTGACTTAATGCAAAGCATGTGTTATGATTTTGAAATGAGATAAGAAAGATTTGAGAAATGTTGCATTAAAAACAGTCGGTGAGATGATGTTTTTGACATAATATATTGGCATAGAAGATGAGATACTTACCGGATATAATTGATCGATCAATAGGATGAGAGTGCACTATAATCTAAAAATTCGTACGTGTTCTTTGGAGTCGGGCAATGGGGGTAATGCCATCTCGATCCAAAGTGAGAATCCGATGATGAGAGATACCATCGGGTTAGGACTTGGTGAAATACCCAAGCTTTGTGGCGATGAGAGATACCGCCATGAGAGTCCGGTGATGAGAGATTCCACCGGGGTAGGACTTGACCTTGAGTCAAGCTAATCCGCATATCTGAGTAAAGATGAAATGTGAAATGCCAATATAATATATAAAAATGTATTTGATTCACATGTACCAAATATTGAGATGATGTATGCTATGAGAAATGCATATGAGATTTGTATATGAAATGCTTTAGTTTTCACAAGCATGTATATGGCTTTGCCATGAGATTTGAATTGGTTTAAATGCATGAGATATAATAGAGGTACATGTGTTTTCAAATGGAGATCTGCTTTGAAATGGTTTTCAAACATGAGATAGAAAGAGCATGTTGTTGAAAATGGCTTTTGAGAAAGAGTTTTGAATAGTGCATTGTTGTGTTAGTTTTCTTTAGAGCTTGCCTCACTAAGCAAATGTGCTTACGCCCTCTTTTACCAACAATGCAGATAATTGGGACGAATTTTGGGCATCGAGAAGGTTAAGAACATCTAAGGAAGTGTAAAGCTCATGTATGATGATGTTTTTTACATAGTTTAGTATTGATATTTGGCAATGGGGCTTCAAGGTTGTTTTTGGGAGATGTGTTTTGAACTCCCCATGTTTGTAGCAAGTTTGTTATGGCTTTTGAAGTTTGTAAATGGCCTATATGGTTTGGTTTGAGGTCTTTATTTGGTGTTGTGGTTAAGAAGCATGCCTGTAGTCTAAATGTTCATGTGTTTGATGCCATGCTTTAGCTTAAGCTTCTTAGATATGATCTATAATGTCTAAACATGTTGTTGGTATGTTATGGTATGACTTGGGATATGTTTGATTGTGAAAAGATGTGAAAAAACAGAATTTTGTAAGGTTGCAGGGCAGGGTGTATCGAAACACCCTTATCTGTTTCGAAACAGGGGCCCGAAATGGCCATAGTATTTCGGAACGAGTGAAGGTGTTTCAGAACACTTTAGCTACTAGAGAGGCATGTTTCGATACTGGTATCGGAACACACCCGAGTACCGAAACAGTCAACTCCGTTTCGATACGACTGTTTCGATACCAAGGTCAGCGTTTCGAAAACGGTTGACTGTTGGGCTGTGTTTTGAATTGTTTCAAGTTCTCATGTTTTACATTTTAATCCTGGATGTTGTGGATGCAATTGATTGAAATTGGAATGTCCTTTTAAGCTAATATTTAACAGAGGTGCATGTAAAATGACTAATTACAAATTGGTAAGCTTAAAATCTGCAAAGTCCTTATAATTTACAGAATTTACATTTTGGTCCCAAAAGCGTAATTCTTACAATTGTATCCCTAATTGAATTCTGATCACTATGCTTTTCTCTCATATGATTCTTAAGTAAACACATAGGCTTAATGTGAATTTACAAAAGATAACAAGGAAAAAAAGGGTCGTTAATCAAGGTTGACTTTCGGGTTGACTTTGGTTTCCCCGTGTAATCTTCGTGGTTCGGGTCAAGCGTCTAGGCCGGGCTAAGGGGATTACAAGGCATATCGAAATGCCCTTACCTGTTTCGGAACGGTGGCCTGGAATGGTCATGGGGTTTCTGAACGGGTAAGAACGTTCCGAAACGTTTTGCTACTGGAAAGCATTGTTTCGATACAGGTTTCGGAACACACCTGCGTATCGAAACGGTCATCCTCGTTTCAAAACAACCGTTCCGATATAGGGTCTTGTGTTTCGAAACACCCGACCGTTAGAATTGAATTTGAATTGTTTCAGGTTTCTGTTTTCTTATGTTTTGGTCCTTGAAACCCCTACTGTCGGACGCTGCTGATGGTTGTCCGACGTCCACCGGCCACGGCCGCCATCGCCGTTGGTGTTGGCCAACGCGTCTCGCCATCGCCGACCCAACGGTAGCAACGCCACTCGTCACCGCCGCCCGTGTTCGCCTGAATCTGCAAAAAAACCGAAACAAATGGTCAAACCCTAGGCTCGAATCAATGGGAAAATTCAGCTTCAAATCTGAACCAAATCGGAAAGAGTTTGAGGGGTTTTTCCGAGAATCAAGTTCCTTGTTTGATTTTGGCTTCAATTTGGAGATTGAAATCCGAATTGTGCTTGATCCTCAAGCTCAAAAGCTAGTATAAATACCCCTATTTTCTCCATTATTCACGACACCCAATTTCAAGAGAGAGAAAAACACTTGGAAAAGCAAAAAGCTTAGAAAAGAATTTCGAAAAATTCTTTTAAAATTCTCAAGAGTTGCTGGAAATTTTGGAGTTGAAGTTCGAGCTTGGGGGCAATTTTCGGGAAGCAATTGGGAGCGTTCGAGAAGTTCATATTCGAGTTCTTCGTTCGTAGTTTTGGTAAAATTTGTATATTTCCTTTTAATTTTTATTTAGTAATTTCCATGCTTGTTCTTGGATGAATTTTTGTGTTTGTATTTGTTTTTTTTTTATATTTTAGGTGGTGTCCTTGAGGTCGGAAAATCGTTTTGCGATTTCCAGTAATGTTTTCGTTTTAAATTTTCGTTTAATTCCTTGTTTAATCTTTAAAAAAATTGCATGCTTTAAAAAAGTTGTTTAGGAATGTTTTGATCTTTATAAATAAAAAATGAATTTTTAAAAGGTGTTGCTATTAAAATGAAAAAATAAATCTGAGTTAATGTGGTTTTATTAACAAAACTTAAAGTTAGGGATTGAATTAGAAAAAAAATAATGCATAGGTGAAAATAATAAAATGGGCTTGATTTATAAAAGATAAATAAAGAGTTTTTCTTAAAATTTAGTTTTAATAATAAAGTAGATTAAGTGATTTTTTTAAAAAAATAAAAAAGTAAATAAAGATGTTTCGTTGAAAAGTAATAAGTTTTTCAAGAGAATTTTTTTAAAAAAAAAATTAAATAAAAGTTTAGAGTTTTAGAAAAAAATAACGTTTTAAAAATGCTTAAAAAGAAATCTTTCAAAAAAAATCTTATTTAAAAGAAAAGTTTTAAAAAAAGAAAAAAAATGGAAAAACAAATCTTTAAAGAATAACTCTTTTTAAAATAAAAAAGAATAAAAATAGAAAAAACTAAAAAATTGTAAAAAGAAGGGTCTTAATTTAAAAAAAAGAAATAAAGGTTTTTTTAAAAAGAAATAATAAAAAGGATAAAAAAACAAACGGAAAAAATAAGTTTCCTGCTTGTTCTTTAGAAATAGGTTAAAACTTAGGACTATGTTCTAAAGCTTAGATAGAGACGTGTTTGTTGAAAAATTTTCTTTACAAAAAAAAAATAATAACACACACTTAAGCAAACTTAAACCTTTAATTAGAAATAAAAGATTTAGACTTTTTTTTGGATTTTTAAATAATCAAACTTAAAATTAAATAAAAATGCTCAACACGTTGAATTTCTATGTTGTTTGAAAAACTGAAATTAATTTAATGTGATGTCTTATCAAACGGGAATGACGGGTTAGCGCCAGAAATGTTGGCGTTGATTAAAGTTCAACTCCCGGGCGATAAGGCCGTTAAAATAGTTTGATATTCATTAAAAGAACAAATAAAGTCGAACCTTCGTGAACTTGCAAATTTTAGTTTTGAAAACGATTATAAAATCAATTAGGTACCAATTTTGGGCATCGTGGGGATGCTAACCCTTCCCCACGCGTAATAGACCCCCGAACTTGTTTTCTGATTTTCATAGACCAAAATCGTTGTTTTATTAAAACAATACATTTTATTAAAATAACCCCTTTTAAAGTAATCCAATCACACTTTTCAAAAAAGGTTGGTGGCGACTCTGTATTTCTTTTGAAGTTTACCAAAAAGTCGAAGCCCTCCTAAAAAAGGTTGTGACAATTAGAAAGAAATATGGGCCAATTTTGGGTTAACTAAAGCTTTTACGGACCAAAATGAACAACCATATCATCATACTAAAAATATTGCACTAAATTTTAAAAAGGGTAAACTATCTGGGTGACCACCCAACTATTGGGTTTGACCTATTTTGACCACCGGACTATAAAAATTCGACCACCCAACTATTTAATTGGACCTATTTTGACCACCAACCGTTAAAATCTAATGGAAGGGTGATGTGGTTGTTAATGGAAATTTGTATAATTACACATTTGGTCCATGTTAGTTACTCATTCTATCAATTTGAATCTAATTTTAATTTAATTAAATTAATTAATCAATTATTTAATTATGTGCGGAAACGTGTCAAATGGAAAATACACAATATAATGTATGTTTTATTGGCAAAACACAATTGCTTCAGTTTCAGAGCATCGTGTATGTTGCTCTCAGAAAAAGGATTTTAAGAGAGAGCAGGCAAAGGAAGTTGATTATATTCAACTGGGTCAAGAATCTTAAAAACGTTGAAATATTTTTGCATGTTCATGGTAATTTCAATTCAAGGAAATAATTGACAAATTGATCAAGTTCAATGTTATCTGGTGTTTCTTGTTCATGCTCAACTTCTTTATCATTAATTAATAGTTTTCTCCAAATACTCAGTAGCATCGGCAACCAACAAAACACTAGCAATTGCAGCCTTTTCCCATTTTTTATTTGCAGCTGATGAAGCAACTGCCAAGCATTATATAGTCATACATGTTTCCCATAATTTTAATGGAAACCAAGAAAATTGAACTGAGGGAATTCCCGTACTAATATACTGCTAAGTCCCTGAGGCGGCCACTGCAAAACTCGAAATATAATATATTAAAATGCTACAAATGCAAGACGAAGACGATAAAAACATAAGGATTCGCATATAACGAGGCGGCCATAGTCTTCGTCTCATATTAAAAAATGACATGTTCATAACTTGAATCCTTCAACCAACAGAGAGCCTCTCGAACAGCCATAGCTTCCGGTTCATAGTTCGTACATTGCCTTGAGGAACAGCAGGGAAAGAAGACACCATCTCTCGAATTAGAACATCCCATAAAGACATGGTCTATATCTTCCGCTAAATCACAATGTTTACAAAGCCTACACTCTTTCTCCATTAACCGAGCGGAACATGGGATTCAGACAACACCAAAGAAAATGCTTAAACTTAATTAAAACCATTTGAAATTTATAAATGGTACTCTAAATTAAGACATACCTTTTAAGCCTAATTGTAATATATATTCACTTCTTATTTTACTATTGTTAATAAATGAATGTTACATTTGTTATTGGAACTATTAATTGTGTTATTCTTTTCCTGTTCAATGTTTAATTGCATACATTGGATTTTGGAGGCAATGAAAAGTCCGGCAATATTTTTCGTTTGCTTGAACTATTTTGAAAGTTAACTCCAAAAGTAGAAAAAAACATGAATATTCGTGTCGTTTGTCCCTCCAAATGTCAGGGCTTTTAGAGGTTGTAGGGGATGAACAAGTCACCCTTTGAATCATAAAGGAAAAAATATAGGAGAGAATTGTGTTCCCATACTAACTTTTTTAGGCAAGATACCAAATACACAGTCAAGATGTTGTCAATTTACAGGATAATTTCGTGGATTTTAACATGTAGTCCTATTATAAACATAGTAATGCAAAGATCAATTGCCACATATCATCCCATTATTTGTCAAAAATGTCATTCACGCTGATTGTACGGTCTACTTGTGACTCAGAGTGATCTAACCACAAAATTTATTGCATAAAATTTTCAAAACAAAATAAATTTGACACAAAATTTGGAAATTATTTTGCTGGGATTAAGAAGAAAATAAGTCTTTTGGTTCAATCACTCTTTTTCATTTCCTTCTTTGAAACAATGAAGAAAGGAAGACAAACATTGTAAGGTTCATAAAATTTGTTTATTTAAATACTTATGTGCATTGTTTTAAGATACATATATAATCATCTCTCTAAATCGTTAAGCCATTTTGTTTCAGGGCAGTCGTGATTTTGTTGCATATAAGTATAATTAGGCTCAAATGATGAACGTAAACACGTAGCTCGTCGATTGTAACGTACACAAAAGGTTGCACACAATGAACAAAGAGCAAAGCGGTGTTCTAAAGGCATGGGAGGCCACCGTGCGCAAAACACACGCCGCCAAAAAGCGCGCAAACAGCATCTTTGGGACGATAACTATGGCCACTGCGGCGGAAGATGATCTTGAAAATCATCATGAAAAAGGTGATAACGTATCCGGGGAGCCCTACTTGGTAGAGAAAATTCTACCCAACGGGGATTATTATACCGGGCAGTGGTATGACAATTTCCCCGAGGGACAAGGGAAATATCTATGGACCGACGGATGCATGTACTTAGGAGAGTGGCATAAAGGCAAAACTACAGGGAAAGGAAGGTTTAGCTGGCCATCTGGTGCTACTTACGAAGGGGAGTTCAAAGGTGGATACATTAACGGAATCGGTATATATACCGGACCGAGTGGGGATACATACAGGGGGCAATGGGTTATGAACTTTAAACATGGTCATGGCATAAGGCTATATCCGAATGGAGATTGGTACGATGGGGAATGGCGCCGCGGTTTGCAGGAAGGACTTGGGAAATACCAATGGCAAAACGAGAGCCATTACATAGGAGAGTGGAAGAATGGTATGATTTGTGGCAACGGCACTTTTGTATGGAGTAATGGGAATAAATATGATGGCCATTGGGAAGAGGGTCTGCCTAAAGGGAATGGAACTTATTATTGGCCAGATGGGAGTTCGTACGTGGGGAATTGGAGTAACGAACCTGAAGAACAAAATGGGACATATTACCCTTCAGAGTCCGACCAACCTGCAACTACTGACTGGGATCCTCAGTCTGTGTATGTTGAGTTGTCTGATTGTAAGATTTGCCCCAGAGAAAATGTTTCCATCATGCCATCCCAGAAAGTATTGGCATGGTATACGGCAAAGACCGATGAGAATCCGAGACGGTTGTCCATCGATGGAAAGGCAAGTGCCGGTATGGAAAGGCCGGATAAAATGCACATGTGGGAGAGCGATGATGATAGCAATGATTGTCCGGAACCCAGGAGAGAATTGGATTCTGAGCTCTTATGTATTCAACATCAACATGATGATACAAACCCCAAGTTTAACCCCGATCTGCCATTAAAAGTGCCAAAGATTGGAAAAAGACCAGGAGAATCTATATCCAGAGGCCACAAGAACTATGAACTTATGCTCAATCTACAACTGGGGATCAGGTGCCATTCTCTGTATTCTCTATCTATTTTTAACTACTTCTTGGTAAACACGGGTGAAGTGAAGAATATCCTTATTCTTCCTTTGCACTAATTGTACTTGAAATTCCTGTATGGTTTAATATCAATATTGTTTTCTTTCATAAAATCCATATGGTAATTTTATTCTTTATGAGAGATTACACAGGCATTCTGTGGGAAGGCCTGCCCCAGCAACATCTCTTGAGCTAAAGGCAGCAGCTTTTGACCCCAAGGAGAAAATTTGGACTAGATTTCCTACAGAAGGCAGCAAGTACACACCTCCACATCAATGTTGTGAATTTAAATGGAAGGATTATTGTCCGGTAGTATTTAGGTAAGCCATATATTATATGTTATTGATTTGATATTATATTATATTTTTTCACGCCTACATGGTTTGCAAGTAACTTTAAATTATGAATCATTATGATATGCATAAAGGGCTTTGAGGAAGTTGTTCCAGGTGGACCCTGCAGATTACATGATATCAATATGTGGGAACGGTGCACTTAGAGAACTATCTTCCCCTGGTAAAAGTGGTAGCTTTTTCTACTTGACAGAGGATGATCGATACATGATTAAGACAATGAAGAAGTCAGAAGTGAAAGTAAGTGTTATGTACTTTCACGCCTATTGTATATAGTTTCAAAGTAACATTGTCATGGATTTAAATTACGGTTGTGGTCGTGTTTTCGGTTGTCTTGCGTTTAATGCGGTTGCAGATGTAACGGATGCTATTGTAGTTATTGCGGCTATAGCGGTTGTGAATTATTTAAAATTCACACAACTTATTGTAAAACGTAACGGGAATAACGGATCATTATTTTCCGTTACCCGGTTAAATTGTGAGCGGAATCCACTTTATTGGTGTGATTCCTCTTCACACCGCTATTTTCGACAATAACAGTTTCAGACGATATTGCTACCACTATATAGCAGTCGCTATTGTGATTGCGGACCACTATTTAAATATCTGATGTTGATTATTGAGAACCCCTATCAAGTTAATTAATACTCTTTGATTTCTTGTATAGGTGTTTATAAGAATGCTTTTTGCATATTATAACCATGTTCGAAACTTTGAGAACACACTGGTCATTAAATATTATGGGTTGCATTGCGTAAAGTTAACAGGCCCCATTCAAAGAAAGGTGAGTAAACAAAACTGTGATACAATCCAAATTTATTTTGGTGGTAAAAACAATAATAACAATGATGTTGTTGCAAGTGCTGTGAGAAATGATGTTTGATTAAGTATAACAGTGTGTTAAAAGGACGCAATTGATAGGCCTGACAATCCAGGTACGATTCATTATTATGGGAAACCTTTTACGCTCCGAGTATACAATTCATAGACGCTTTGATTTGAAAGGATCTTCCCTCGGACGCATAACAGACAAGTCTGAGTCTGAGATCGACAATACCACCATCCTTAAGGACCTTGATTTGAATTTCATATTCAAACTGCAAAAATCTTGGTTTGACGAGTTTTGCTGGTAAAATACAGTTTCCTCCTCTTGCTTTCTTCACCCTGAAACAATAATGACATATAACACTTGATTCTGGTTGTGGTCAATGAATAAAAAACTTGTTTCATATTGGTTTTAACCTTTCTTCTTCGTCAACCACATTAAATATTTTCATGTTTTTTACTAACAGGCAAATAGATAGGGATTGTGAGTTTCTTGAACAGGAGAGGACCATGGACTATAGTCTTCTAGTGGGCATTCACTTTAAAGAAATAACATCTAGCGGAGAGTTAATTCCTTGCGGAAGCCAAACTTCATCTGGTTATCTTTTATTTTATTTTTCTTAACATTGTCTTCATTTCAGTTTGTTTCATAAGTGCATGCTTCTCCACTCCAAACCTTTTCTTTCGATTCACAACATCCATTATTTTTCATTGCAGGGAATAATGCGAATGAATCAACTTCACCCGATATGGAGGAGAATAATCTAGACCCTAAGAGGTAAATAGTCTTATCTCTATACATATATTCTAGGTTTTCTGTCTCGCTCATGTACGATCATAGTTTTTCCCCTTAATATAATGCTTAACCTATCCAAATTCTTCTCTACTCATGAACTGAAGGCTTTTGCGAAGAAACTATGTTATAACAACAATAATGTCAACCTAAGTAAGACTTGATCAGCACATCTAATTGTAGTTTTTTATAACAAAAATACTTTTTTCTTTTTTTGTGTCCTTATTTATACCACAACACTAAAAAATTAAACCCTAACATTAAACATTAAACATTAAATCTATTTTTAATGTTGAGTCACCCACAAGGGACACGAAAAAAGGTAGAGGATTTCTATTGAGTTCTTCTTAACTAATTTAGTTAAAAAATTAAATTATCCATTACAAATGGTTTCCCTGAGTATATTAAGGAGCAAATGGACATGGCATTGCAGGTTGGGTGCCGTCAAGTTGGGTTCAAACATGCCAGCAAGAATAGAAAGAACTATAAGAAAACCCGAGGCTGTATTTCATCTGGTAGGAGAACAGACAGGGGAGATCTACGAGGTGATAATGTACTTTGGCATCATTGACATACTTCAAGATTATGACATTACCAAGAGGCTTGAGCATGCCTATAAATCCATCCAGTACGACCCAACTTCCATATCAGCTGTGGATCCAAAGCAGTACTCTAAGCGATTCCGTGACTTCATATTTAAAGTTTTTTGTGAAGATGTTTAAAACAAGTTTTATGTTTCAAGTGTGTGGATGGAGCTAGATTTAATGTTTGTGTTTTCTTATGGTATAAGCCTCAATTATCGTAATTTTTGTTGTAGCCATTGTTATCAATATTGTGCCTTGTAACTAAATTTAGCACCAATTAATGGTGTTTGAATTATTTTTCCACCATTTATTTATTGGATTCAATCAAGAGAATGTCATGCATTTACGTGAACATGTAGGATATATTGTAGCACAAAAGAGTAGTGGTTAAAGTTAATTATAAGTATATATTATATAAAGAAATTGCTTTTATCTTTCTACAACAAAAGATAAATTTTAGTCCTCCTATGTTTGAAAAGTTAATATTTTGGTTCAAAATTGTTAGCTCAATAATCAACTGAAATAGTGTCTAGAGGAGGTAAATTGGCTCTTCAAAAAATTATGGTGGAAACAATTTAAAATAAAAACTTTGCACAACGATTTATAGTGGTTCAACTTCTAAAACAAGTCTATTTCGCTAAATTAGTTATCCACACTAAAGATTTTCTCAAATCCACTAGATTTGCAAACTTTTAAAGTCAAGGTTTATACCCAAAACTTTGGACACTCACCTAAAGAAAATTCCAAGTTTAGCAAACAAAGAAAAGCATTTTTAAGAAAAATATGTTTGAACAATTAAGCTCTCACTCAAAGAAACACTTGAAAAAATAAAACAATCGAAGCTCACAAGTGTTCTTACAAAGAAAAAAAATTAAAAGCTCAAATTACAATTTTTTTTTTGCTTCAATGTCGGTATAGACTTTCTTGATGTTCCACAATTTTTTTGGAGATCCCTTATGTTCACTAATCAATTTCTAGCTATTTAGATCTGTTGAAGGGAGTTTTTAGTCGTTGTGAGTCATAAAATCACACATTTAACGCTCATCTGCACATAAATATCGAAATTTAATAGTTGGAAATTTTATAGTTGGAGTCCAGAGTATTGAAACTTACACAAGAGTATCGAAACTCTTATACAAGTATCGAAACCTACATCACAGTTTCGGTATTTGAAAGCCCACTGTAATTACAATTATCGAAACTACATAACGATTATCGAAACTTTTGAAAGAGATTCAAAACTTTACTACAAGTTTTTCAAACATAGTATTTTTTTTTGGGATTTTTGAAGATATTTAAGTGTAGAATTAAAGTTCAAATATTTGAGCATTATTATTTTTTACAGAAAAATGATTTAAAATTTATTTAAAGTCCTTGAATATTTTTTCATATTTTATAAAATAATTTACATTTTACATACGTGTAGGGGTGATCATTCGACCGAGTCGAGTAAAAAAATTGAGTTATTCGAGTTGATGTGCCCTATTTTATAACTCAAATTTTATTTGAATTTTTTTTATTAAATTCGAGTTTATGAAATTTGAGTTGAGTCGAGTTTCTATACAAATTTAATTGAAAATATTTATAATGTTATATATAGATTGATTCTAATTTAAATGACTTTCTCTAATCATATAAGGTATATATATATATATATAATTATCTTCAGATTCTTTTTTCACATATGTAAGTAATATTTGTAATGTTATTTAATAAAAAAATAGCATCTAAAATAAAAAAATAGAAGGTGTAAGAAGGTGTCAATGGACGACGCAAAAGGGACTGGCCGCCGGCAGGTTTGGACGGTGTTCGTGGGAAGGATATCGGAATCTTTACATTGGAAGGGTTTGTGGCAAGTATTTGACAGGCACGGTGTGGTGATTGATGCGTTCATCCCTCAGAAAAGGGCAAAGGATGGATCGAGGTTTGGTTTTGTTAGAATGGAGAGTCACCTTGATGCTGATCGGGTTATAGAACGGCTGCACAATAAATGGATCTATGGATCACGTTTATCGGTGACCATGGCGAGGTATGATGATCGTGGTTTCCTTTGGAGAAACAAAAGGAGAAGTGTGGGGTTAGGACGATCACAACAAGCATCTTAGAGTAGAGTGAAGGGACAATCGGAGACTCGAAGTGTCGATTCAAAGAAGAAGAACGATCCGGTTGAGGTGGTTCAGGGGCATGTGGACGAGGAAAAATTGAAGGTTTTACAGAATTGTATGGTGGGGTGGTGTAAGCAACATTGGAGCCTTAAGGAACTAGTATCACAGATGAATCTTCATTGCATCCAAGGCTTTTCCATTCTGCGTATTGCAGGGCCTGCGATTCTATTGATGTTCACTGATTCCACCATCCGAGAGAAGGTAGCGGGGATGACGGTGGTTCGTGAATTCTTCTCCAAACTTGAAAGGTGGCCGCCGGATTTGGTTTTATCGTCAAGGAGGGCATGGATATCGGTGAGAGGTTTAACTATTCATGTGTGGTCGCAAGCGTCTTTCACAAGTATTGCGAAAGTACGGGGCTCTCTAGTGCGTGTGGCTGATGCAACAGAATTGCCAACATCCTTACAATGTGGCCGGATGTTAATAGAAACGGATATGGTGGAGTTCATAGATTCACGCATTAAGCTAGAGGTTGAGGGGCTGTCGTATACTTTGTACGTTAAAGAGGTGAGTATGTTTGGGCCGCTAGTGGATTGTGAGTCTACAATGGCCACCGTTGATGATAATAGTGAGTCGTCGGAGTTAAGTTCATCCGAATGTGTGCCTAATTCGAGGTTGGGAGATGAGAGGCAGATTGAGGACCATGTGGAGTTAGAAAAAATGGTGCCTCAAGACTGGCATTGTAATCGCCTTTGGGAGGATAACCGTCGGGAGGATCTTCGTATTGAGAGTATCTCGTCTGATTGCTCTGGGTCGTCGTCATGACGAAAAGTGGAAAAACAGGAGGTGGGGGTGGCCGGCGAAGCTGACATGCCGGCTGGGTCTTCACCGTTATGTGCGGTTGACGAGGAAGTTAGGAGTCCTCTTTCGGATGGTCACCAAGGGGGGAGTTGGAATTTTCAATTCAAGGGATAATTTGTTACAACCAATCAGTTTGAATGTAGGAAATAAAATTCAAACCCAAAATAAGGGGGATTTGGAGAGTGACAGAATCGAACTAGAAGGTTTAGTTAATATTCCCGTTGGGGAGATTCCTAGTGAGTAGGCAAATTTTCAACAAAATTCCGAGGGAGACAAGGCTGTCTCTCTGTGGATAAACGATACGGTTAGAAAGACAAAATCAATAAATGCATTGTTGGGTGTAGCAAGGCCTTCGAAGCCTGGGAGGGGGAGACCGAGAAAGAGGCTGGGGCGTGACACAACTACAGTGGCCGATGCCTCGTTGACAGACTCGGATTTGCAACATCATCAACGTATTCTTCAGCGTGAAATTGCAGCAATAGTGGTGTTAGGAAACCTTGTGGGTGTGAAATCGGTTGGGCGCGAGGAGGAAATTATTAAGGATTTATCACGGGTTCTTACCGACGGCACCCGAGCGTCGTAGTCATGCGTATTTTAAGTTGGAACGTTAGGGGGTTGGGTTCCGTTTTGAAGAGGCGAATGGTGGGTGACGTTATTAAAAAACAACGTATTGACATGGTGTTATTGCAGGAATCAGAGTTAGAGGAGATATCGCCTTCGATAGTTGCCAACTTATGGTTTAGTGATGGCTTTGAGCATTCTTTTTCACCATCTATAGGTGCTTCGGGAGGGTTGTTATTGGTGTGGAAGGGTGCACGATTTTTGTTGGAGCCGGTAGAGGTGGATTGCAATTTTGTTGAAATTCAGGGGCGTTGGAAATCGGAAGATTTTGTGTGTTGCATCATAGCCGTCTATGCTCCTTGTGACGTGAATGAGCAAGAGATTTTGTGGTCACGCATGGGGGAAGTGATTAGTGGTTTTCCGAGTTCATGGTGTGTGGCGGGGGATTTTAACTCGGTTCTTTGGTCGTCGAAAAGGGTCGGTTGTAGCTCGGTGCCGAGAGGTATGGATGATTTTGCTACTTTTGTAAATTCGGTGGGTTTAATTGATTTGCCATTACGGGGAGAGCAATTCACTTGGTTTGGAAGGGATAACCGTAGAAGTCGCATTGATAGATTTCTAGTGTCATCTCTCTGGATGGACTGTTTCTCCAACATTGAGCAGGTATCTCTTCCTATAGGGATATCAGGTCATGCCCCGTTGCTTTTGTTGTGTGATGATAAAGATTGGGGCCCTCGCCTTTTCCGCTTTATTAATTGCTGGTTAGATGAAAAGCGAAATGTTCGCTGCATGGCTGAGGAGTGGTGCCGTTTGACGGGGTTGGGAATTGGTAACTCAAATATCTTAGTGAAGCTACATCACTTGAAAAATTTTCCGGGTCAGTGGAATAGGTCGGATTTTGGGGACATTGAGAAAGAGATTGTGCTACTCTAAAATCGCCTTGATAATTTGGATAGTGGGGGTATGGAGGAAGCGAATTGGGATGTCTCCGAGCTATCTGATCAGAAGCGAGTATGGCTACAAGCATTGTGGCAAGCTATCCGCCGTAAGGAGTCTCTTTGGCACCAAAAGTCGAGAGCGAATTGGCTTTAGTTGGGGTATAGAAACACGACGTTCTTCCATAGAGCTCAAAGTTGCGAGCAGTGCGTAATGCTATTTCTGGCCTGAACATCAGAGGCAATTGGGTAACGGATCCAACTCGGTTGTGTAAACATATAGTGTTGTTCTTTTCTCAACATTTTTCCGCGGATGAAAGGTCTTGTGTTTGGAGCTTTGAGGGGAATTTTCATCGGGTGAGTGAAGCTGAAAATAGGGGTTGGTGGCGCCTTTCTCTCTTGATGAGGCATGGGCGGTTTTTCGTGGGTGTGAGGGCTCGAAGTAATCAGGGCCAGACGGCTACAGTATGGAATTTTTTAAGAAGTATTGGGATTTAGTATGTGATGACGTTGGGCGGTTTTTAGATGAATTTTTTGCATCCGACAAGTTACCCGTGGGTGCGAACAACACATTCCTTGTGCTTTTGCCTAAGGTTGATTCACCGGTCACCTTGAGTGATTTTCCACCAATTAGCCTGCTTAATTCGTTATATAAGATTCTTGCCAAAATTCTAGCTAGAAGGTTGCAGCCTGTGTTGAGAGGTTTAATTAGTGATCACCAATCGAATTTTGTGCGTGGGCGTCAAATTGTGGATGGTA
Organism: Hibiscus tridactylites; assembly: GCA_958450335.1. Taxonomy (NCBI): domain Eukaryota; kingdom Viridiplantae; phylum Streptophyta; class Magnoliopsida; order Malvales; family Malvaceae; genus Hibiscus; species Hibiscus tridactylites. Next base: position 54,750,702 of record OY288267.1, on the reverse strand, counting down.
TATTATTGGCGAATGAGACAATACATTCTATGCGACAGAGTTCGTCGGGCAGATGTATCCTGAAATTGGATTTCACAAAAGCTTACAACTATGTTCGATGGGAATTTTTAGAGCACATTTTATGGTCGATGGGTTTCAGTGATTCTTGGCGACGTTAGATTACTGAGTGTATCAGCACGGTCAGATTGTCAGTTTTGTTAAACGGTAGCGCCACTAAGAAGTTTGGAATGAGGCATGGTCTGAGGCAAGGCTGCCCGTTGTCGCCTTTGCTGTTTGTTATTGTTGCGGAACCATTGCATAAGATGTTCGTTCAAGCGGAGGAGTTGGGGCTCATCCGTGGGGTTTCGTTGGCTCCAGGGGTGTCGCTATCGCATCTATAGTTTGCTGACGACACCATTCTATTCTTCGAAGCCTACATTGAATGTGCTACGACTATTCACAAGTTACTTTGTTGCTTTCAAGTTTGTTCTAGTTTGAAAATTAATTTCAACAAGTCTTCTCTCTATACTATTGGCGTAGATGAGGGGTTATTTGATTCAATGGCGGTTGTCTTGTGTTGTTAGAAAGGTGAACTACCTTTTGTTTATTTGAGGCTACCGTTGGGGGTTAATCCTCACAACATTGCTGTAAGGGAACCATTTATAGCCTCGGTTCGATGAAAGCTTGCTGGTTGGAAACGAACGTCTTTATCCTTTGCTGCTCGCATCACACTGGTAAACTCTGTTCTTTTGTCACTTCTAGTTTATTATATGGGTTTATTTCGGGTGCCGAAGGGTGTTATCACAACAATAGATAAAGTGAGGCGTGCCTTTCCGTGGGGTGGTGTGAGTTTACAACAGAAAATGTGTCGAGTAAGCTGGAGTATGGTTTGTCGGCCACGTCACCTTGGTGGGTTGGGGATTGCATATTTGGAGGTTTGGAATAGAGCGTCATTGGCAAAATGGTCATGGTGGTATGCTATGGATGAATCTTCTTTGTGGAGGGCCATTATCGTGGCAAAATATGGTGAGCCAGCCTAGTAGTGGCGATTTAACTCTGCCTACAGGGGTTCGATGTCGGTTATTTGGAAACAGATTGTCCAAACTGTGAGCTCGAATAGTATGCAGAAGTTCATGGGTGATCCTAGTTTTGTTTGGAAGGTTGGTGATGGTTCACGAGTTTTATTTTGGTTCGACGCGTGGTGTGTTGAAAAACCATTGAAGGATATTTTCGCACGTCTCTTTTCGATAGTGGTGGATCGTTTGGCTTTGGTCGCTGACCTTTCCGATGGGGTAGCTTTCAGCATGACCGTTGGGATAGTTTCTTTCATAGAGGCTTGCCTTCGTTTGAGCTTCGACAACTCATGGAGCTCATTTCGCTCTTGGAACTTGTGAGGTTACGGCATGGGGCAGTTGATATGTTAGTCTTGACACCTGATGCGCACGGGAACTTTTCAGTAAAGGCTCTCTCACGACTGCTTATGTTGGACAAGGTGGGGGGAGCGACTTCGGTGAGTGTTTTGCGTGGAAAGTTCTCGTACCTCCGAAGGTTCATCTGTTTTTGTGGTTCACATGGCTTCCGTCTACCAAACTTTTATTTTTTAAAGCTTCGTGGCATCATGTTGGATGAGCAGCAAGGTTTGTGTGCTCGGTGTCGTGAGGGGGAGGAGGAGATTGATCACTTGTTTTTCCTATGCCCGTTTGCCCAAGGAATTTGGGATTGGTTTAGGCGTTGGTGGGGGGTGTCTTTGCCGATGCCGAGGAATTTTTCTGAATTCTTCCTCCTGGGCTTCCACTGTTCTTTCACGGGCACTTTAAGGCTCTTGTGGTTTTTGAGCATTGCAGCATTGTTGTAGTCTCTATGGCTTGCGCGAAATGAGAGTGTTTTTAACGGTAAGCTACTACCGGCTTCAGAGATTTGCTTCTTGGTTAAATTGCGCTCATTTTACTGGGTGAAGACGTTAAAGGAGGGGTTGTCCGTCAGTGAGTCTTTATGGTGGGATTGCCCGAGCTCGTTCAGTGAGTCTGTAGTTTCTAGGCCATGTAGTGTGGGGGTGTGTTGGAAGCCTCCAATTGGGGACACGTTGAAATTTTCGGTTGATGGTTCTGCTCGTGGTAAGCTAGGGCCTGCGGGTTTTGGGGGTGTTTTGCGTGATGCACAAGGCAAAATTCTAGCTCTCTTCTTGAGTCCCCTTGGTTCCCTTGATTCCAATGTAGCGAAGTTACGTGCAATTGCATTTGCGTTGAATTTCTTTGCAGCTTCTAAATGGGCATCTCGTCCCCTCGTGGTGGAGTCAGATTCCAAAATTGCTATTGGTTTGGTGTTGCATTTGGAACGACGACCTTGGCCTATGTGGAAGATTTTTGGTTTGATCGATTAAGCTTGTCTCACTTTGGGGTCCGTCTGCTTTAACCACATTTTCCGTGAGGCGAATGGGTTAGCAGATGCTTTAGCAAAGGAAGGAGTAACGCGGGCATTTTATTTCAGGCTTATGTGTGATTGTTTGACTATTGTGAGGGGCGTTGTGTTTCTTTGTTTGATTGTTTCCTTTTTGTCCACGTGTTGTACTCTTTTCCTCCGTTAGGCTTAGGGAGGTTTCTAACGAGGCGCACGTGTGACTCGAGTTGTATATTTCCCCTTTAATATACAACTTTTTGCCGATCAAAAAAATTCTAAAATATATTTATAATGTTATTGCTAAGGAAATAACTTTTGAGGGTAAAGTACTGATATGAGTATAAAGGAGTCAGATGAGAAGAAAGAATTTACAAAAAATATAGTTGAAAGACCATAACGAATAAAATGCAAAGTTAAGAGAATAAATTGAAAAAAATGATTTTTTGTTAAAAATATGAATTGAGGTTAGATATTATATAGTGGTATGGGAACATTTGATTTAAAATTGGTCAAAATAGACTTAAAATGAACAAGGAAAATTGAAGAAATCATACAAAGTTGAGGGGATAAATTGCAACAATAGAAAATTTATTTTCAAATATATGAATTAAAGTTAAATAGGTATTCTACAATGCTTTTTCTCTCGTAATTTTGAAAAATATATAATGATTTTTGTTATTATTTTTTAATCAAACACTTATTCTATCCAAATCTAAAAATTCTAATTAAATTCTCGTTTGTTTTTTTATTAATGGTTAGTACTTTATATGTTTTTATAATGCTTTTACATTAAATTACTTCACCAATTATGAAATCTAAATATAAAACTACCCAGGGGTTCATAATCTAAAAATTCTAATTGTACTAAGAATATAACTTGCAGATTAACTGTTGTAGTATTTTAGTTAACCATGAATACATATACATTGGGTTCATAATGCTATTTCCTATTTGTTTGTTTTTGTGTGTCTTTGACCATTGTTTGAATCCTCTGTTGTAGCGTTGTAAATCAGCTTTGTCTACAATATGTGTGCATTATTAAAGTGTTAAGAAAAAATATGAACATATATTGCCTTATAATCACTTTAAGAATATTAAAAAAAGTTAGAATATGATTTATTTTCCATTTATTTTTTGGATAAAATTATTTTTCCATTTAGATTCCATAAGTGTTCAAGAACGTTTATGTAAAATTTACAAAAAAAATGTTTTTGAGGGGATTATTTTGTTCAAGTTCAAGTTCAAAGGGATGTAACGACCCGAATTTCCGAGTCAATAAATGGGCATTGACACGGGTTATAGAGCCTCATGTTAGTTGTGATAATTAGAACCTTTGGGCCAAATTTGAGCCTTGTTGGATGGAAATTTGGCTACATTGGATATTATGTAACACCCCCTTCCGGGCCTGGTCGAGAACCGGGTCGGAGCGTATTACCGATGAACAGTACGGTAATCGGTTCTATAAAATTTCAACTTGTTATCAACACTCGAAAAATAATATACAAACAAAACTTTACCAATATATATATATATATATATATATATATATATATATATATATATTAATCCATTTCATTCATAAAAGGACCACATTTAACCATTTAAGACTATTTTATAACTTTTACAAGTTTTAGGGACCATTCTATAAATATTGCAATCTAGGGGTCCTTCGATGCATTAAACTAAACCACAATAAAATTCAGTGAATCTTTGATTAGCCTATAAAATTTCATGCATAAAGGAGATCATTTACCTATTCAATTTACTCATGCAAAATCCAGTGACCAAAATGTAAACAATGCAGACTTTTAGATTAGGCTTTAACCACTTTAACTAACCCTGTATCAAAACGCTTAGAGCCATTTCGATACAGGTGGATGATGGTCAACCTTGTTGACTTTTCCCTTTTTGACTGTATCGATACGAGTGAGCCTGTATCGGTACGGGTTGACTCTCTTTGACTTTGACCCGTTTCGATACGCTATGAACCCGTATCGAAATGAAGGTCTCCAGAGATGAAATGTTTCAGAACGACCCTAAACGGTTCCAATACGCCTTGACCCTTGGGCTAAAATATGCTTACCCGCATCGAAACGTCATCGCCCGTTTCGATTCGGCCTAACCTGTAATGATAGATTTTTGCTGGTTTTTCTTCAATTTAACATGTTGAATGATGTCCAAATGCAATGAAATTTCACACACAATATTTCAATGATATAAACTACTAGCATGCCAAATTTTAGAGTCATATAAATCCATTTACCCGGTTTTTACCTTTTTGTGCCCAAACATGCATTTTAAGGCCATTTTATACCATATAGAAGACTCATATTAACAAATTATACTAGTAGCACTTAACCACAACATAGACACGTCAAAATAGACTTAATAGAATTATACATAGACCTTGCCACTATCTAGGAGTTTAAAGGGTCAATATACATTACTTAGAGTTTGGTTGTGACTTGTGAAATGCTTCAAATTCTCCGAAATGGATGCAATGAAATGCATTAGGCATACTTTGTCTAGTGACGTAGTCACAAATAAACAAATGAACATAATATGCCATGTAACATGTTTCCTTGATAATCATAATGCTAATTATGCAATAATCATGGCATGTTCCTTATTCACCTTAAAATCATAATAACATGTAATCAATAGCAATATCATGTTTTCATAGCAAATCAGTATCATTAATCAATAGTTCCCTTGGATCGATTCATGGTATATGATACATGAATTCCACCTCCTCGCCAAATCAATAAATGGTCATTCTCGCCGACATCGCCAATAAGACCAATACACAACACATCCCTCCGCCTCGCCAAATCAATATAAGTCGTAGCCGTAGGACCGTAGTCTACCCGTACCAATGAGCTCATGAATTCTATGGCATGCCAATTGTATCCAATACTTCGAATCCAAGGTCCAATAAACCATAGTTCAATATCCATGATTCATTAACAATATTTCCACATCAATATCAATATCAATAATTCAATGGCAATATTTTCATATCAATAACTCAACAATCATGATTTCCATGTCAAAAGGCAATAACAATAATTCATGTCAATGATTCTTACATGTCGATGCTTCAATGATTTTCATGACAATGATAGCAATACCATGGACAATGAATCAATGCAATACTTACCACAACTTACCAACATGTCTTACAATAATGCTTCATGTAAAGCCCTTAAAATCAATGGTTAGTAAATTAATAAACAATGATTCGAGATGGCACCTAGCCACTCTCGAGACTCCGACAACACTCACCTTGACAATCTGAAGCTCCTAAGGCTCTCTGATGGAAATTCCATTATCTCTAGATTTCGATGAAGGCGACAGATTAATCTTTTCCACTTCTTGAGCTAGGAAAAGCAATAAGGGATCATTAGGATCAATATAACAATATCGATACTTGAATAGCCATTAGCGATAGACAAAGTTTAACTTAAAACTTGAAATTGATCATTCATTAGCCAAGAGGATCGATGGCTAACTTAGGGCTTTCTGTTGCGTGTAAAAGAGTCCTATCGCAAATAGTGCAAGTGTACACGACGCAAGTAGTAAAGTGATACTTAGAGTATCGAATATCGTCTCCACAGGGACTAGAAATAACTCTATCCTTGAAGTTCTGCACAAGAGAAAAAAAATAGTTTAATTGAATGTCGGAATAATCTTGAGTAAAAACTAAAATGAGAGATAAAGAAATCAGATTTAAGGAATAGACCGGTATTGAATTGCTCAATAGTGCAGGTGTTGCACTGTTAGAGAAACTTTTGTCTTCTGTCGTCATTCCTGTCGTGGCAGCACCTGTCGCGACATAGGTCTGTTGATGTCACGGCAGAGGTCTGTTGATGTCGCGGCAACGATCAACAACTCTATACTTCAAGTTTGGCAAGAATCCCTATTATGACTTGTCCTATCCCTAGGCCCAAGTTCTGTTGATGAACACTTCTTGGATGATACCTCCCGGCGTGAATCAAAGGGTGAACACCAATGTTGTTGAATTCTTCTTTAGCTACTTAACCTTGCACTTATCCCTAAGCCAAGATGGTTTAACAATAAACTGGAAAATGCATATTTACTCTTTTCGTATGCTTGACTCTCCCGATATCAAACAAATGGATAACCTTACAATGCTCTCCCAATGCTCTTATGAGATATGAAAAACTAGAGTAAATAAACTTGAAGCTTTTATTACTTGACAAAAAAATCCTAAAACAATACAATCCTTGCAACTACTTTACAGAATCAACCCGTAGCCCTAGGGGGAGTTTAGAACATGATGGAGAAGGGAAAACGACAAGGGTTTAGGGGAAAACGTCTAGGAAAGAGATATCCTTCCCTAGGTCGAATTACATGCCTTTATATAGGCCTTGGGTTCAAGTTTTCTAATATGGCAAGAATACAATTTCGAATTAAAGTGCAACTCTATTAAAGATTAAATCTTCTGAGTAGATGCCTTGAATTCGTCCTCTTTTCTTGCCTTGAGTTTCTTCCTTGAACTTTGGGCTTGGCCTTCATTATGCTTCAAGGCTCAGAAAAATATGGGAGTGGTCTACGACAGACCGACTTGAAATTCTCTATCTGTCGAGCTCCACTTCACTTTTCCACCTCAGCATTTTGCTGTCGCCATGGCTGCTACAACAGATGTCACGACAGCCTTTTCTTCTCGACTCCAGCTCTGCAATCTGCCTCTGCTCCTTTGTTGCCCTGGGTCTGCCACAGCAGATACCTGCAAAAGTAACCAAAATCAACAGCAACTGTGCCATTTTATCTAATTGTGATGTATATGCAAAAATCTATCCTAAATGCAATGAATTATGTTTGAGTGCAGCAAAAATATGGGTAAATGAGGGGTAAAATATAGAACTTTTATGCACTCAAAACACCCCCAAACTCAAGTCCTTGCTTGTCCTCAAGCAACTACGACCTAAATAAAAATAAAAACTTTTTGGCTTGACTTAATTCAGTGAACTTTCATTACCTACCACACATTCACTATCAAGAGCAGTACCTTGTCGGGCGTTTCTGGATTTATCCAGAACAATGCTATAGTTCTTGTGCAGTGTGTGCAAGTTTTGTGAACAAATATTTGCCTAGACTCCTTTAGCTTACCAGAATAGTTATGCTACAAACTTGAGTTTTATGCCAATTTCATATTTTCTGGAGGCAATTCTTAGGCTCTTTTAGTTTTTTTCTGACCATAGACTCGACTTCATTTTTTTATGGAGGCAATTCTTAGGCTCCTTTAGTTGTTTCCGGTTTAGACTCGACTTCATCTTTTCTAGAGGCAATTTTTAGGCTCCTTTAGTTTTTTTTTGACTTAAACTCAAAAAATCTTCCTAGAGTCATTGTAAGGCAGTTTTGGGGGAAAATGAGTCTAAAATTTTCTTTTCTTTTATTCCTTTCCTAGAGCCAGTGTTAGGCCCCTCTAGGGGCAACTCAAGTGGGTAAACCTTCATATTCTAGTTCACTACCAAAATCTAGACAACATAAAAGTCACAAAGGGTGTTCTAAAGTTCAGGACTATAGTAAGGCTCTAAATAGTTCCTAAAACATCCTAAAGGCACTGTCACGACAGAGAATGTCGCGGCAGGTATGTTCAGTTCAAAGACTTAAGCCAAAATTTTGTTTTTATTTTCATTTTTAACACAAAAAATAAACTTAAACTTAAAATGAGACGAACATTAAAGACACAACTCAACAAGTTCATTAATGGATGGACGCCCACCCCCAAACTCGAAGGTTGCATTGCCCTCAATGCATGACAACAATTAAAAATAAAAAAAAAACAGAAAATAACATCACAAAATAGATAAAACAACATCAAAGACAACAAATATATATATGTAAAAACACTTAAGTTGAGGAGCTTTCGTCACTGCTGCTGCTGATAAGGAGCTGTCGGCGGGCAGTGACTTTGACGGTAGGGGCTGGCTGGGTGCTGGAAGACGGAGAGGCTATCTTCTTCTTGGCCTCTCGAGGAGGCTGGACACTAGTAGGTGAGATGTGTGGGGGCTGGTCCAGGACCTCAAGTTCATCATCGCTGCTGCTGTTGCTGTCTGATCTGCCGTGGCAGGGTCCTTCGACAGTCTCATTTAGCTTCTTCCTTTTCATCGGAGAGAAGCCCTTGGAGATGTCTCGGACGACAGATGGCTCCGAATCGGAATCCTGCCAAACAGAGGAAGAGGAGAACCTTTCAAAATATTTTGGGTCGATCTCCGGTAGAGGGTCCTTCCTTTTCTCTCCTCGAGGAGTGGCAGATTTTCTGCCGCCATCTCCTGTCGTGGAAGTTGGTGATGTGGAGGAAGCAGTGGAGGTCCTGGGGCTCGCAGCACGTGTGGGTGTGGCAAAGAGAGATTCTAGGAAGGAGGGAAATTGCACATTGGTAAAATTTAAATCATTCTTAATAAAATTTACCGTTGCGGCAGTGAAATCCCTCATAAAACCTATGAGGCCGAGCTGTCGTTCTTCCATCTTTTGCAGCATCTTAAGGATCTGGCTGGAAGTGTCTACCGGTGGTGCTGCCGTTGTCTGCTCCAGTTTTGCTGTGGCAGTTTCAGTGGGGTCAGGGTCTGCCGTTGCTTCTGTCGTGGCAGTAGGGTCTACGTACGATAGAGGAGTGGCAGCTTTTAATCCCATCAAACTGTAGAAAAATATGGGAGTGGTCCATGACCGACCGGCTTGAAATCCTCTATCTGTCGAGCTCCACTTCACTTTTCCACCTCAGCATTCTGCTGCCGCCATGACTGCCATGACAGATGTCACGACAGCCTTTGCTTCTCGACTCCTGCTATGCAATCCGCCTCTACTCCTTTGCTGCCCTGGGTCTGCCGCAGCAAATACCTGCAAAAGTAACCAAAATCAACAGCAACTATGCCATTTTATCTAATTGTTATGTATATGCAAAAATCTATCCTAAATGCAATGACGTATGCTTGAGTGCAACAAAAATATGGGTAAATGAGGGGTAAAATATAGAACTTTTATGCACTCAACACTTTCACTTACCCGATCGATAGCTATGATTTGATGTTCTTAAAACAACGAAAGCCTATGCTTAAGGTTCTCAAATGGAAAGGTGTTTGCTTGAGCTTGGCAGGGAAGATGAAAATGGAGGTGTGAACTTATTATCTTAAAGATAAAAGATAGAATTAAGTTTTGGTGTGAGCTATTTTATATTATTTCTTTCTTTTAACCTTTCTAAAATAGACAAATAGATGACTATAAGTCATCTTTTCTGATCAAAATTCACGTGGAGGATGGCAGGAAACTAGGTGAGTCATCACCTAATCATTTCTTTTCAATTTATCCATTAACCATATTCGAAACAGGGGACCCATTTCGAAATTGGAGGAACTGTATCGGAACAATCAAGCAAAAGTCCAAAAGTTAGTTATTTCCGTTGGAATCGTATCAGAACGCCTAAAACCATTTCGAAACATCTTGTAACCCCCTTAGCCCAGGCTAGACGCCCGACCCGAACTAAGAAGATTACACAGGGAAAATCGAAATCAACTCGTAAAAGTCAACCTCGATTGACGACCCTTTTTTTCTTCTTTTTATCTTCTCTAGATGCACAATATTAACCTATGTGTCCAGCAAGACCATTAGAAAGAAACGACACAACGGTCGGAGTCCAATTAGGGGTTCAATTGCATACTTATGACCTTTAGGGACCATTTTGCAGATTACAGAAAATAAAGGATAAACACAAGCAAAACCATGCTTGAAACCATGCATACAAGATCGTACCATCTTGTATTCAAACCAAACCTTTTGATGGGACAAACACAAGCAAAACCTTGCTCGAAACCATGCATAACAATGAGTAACAATTATCATCAAAGCATGAGCATGATATACCATGGAGTCCATTTCAAAACCGAAAATCGAGAGAACAAGAAACCATACTTACTTCCGAGATTAGCTAAGCCTTTCAAGCTTACACTAACCTCCCAATACATCGTATCCAAGCTTACAAAGCTTTAACAACATGTCCACTCACCGACAACGCGAAACCTTGCTTGCCGACACGAAAATCACACATCCGGAGCCTCCAAAAACGTCTCGTTTGCTTCCGGACCATGATCCCCTGTTTTCATATCATCAAAACAGAGATCCAAATGCATTTCAACACCAGCAACTAAATACAAACTCGTTGCTCACCCATACAATACTAAAATACCCATCCGAAACAACCGAAAACTCAACCGATTGCTTCCTAAACCATGCCCAGCCAACATACATCACTTTCAATCATTTATAATCATCAAATTACATATAAAAACAACCTAAACTCATCCTTATATCTCCAACAACACAACTTCAACATTTCACCTCAAAAACTCAACTAAAACTATCATAAAACTCAAGGATCTCAAGGATATCGGGATCTATATCACTAAAACACTTTCTCAACAACATAATCATCTCAAAACTCAATTAGAAACCAATCCTAAAATCACGAATTAAATCACAATTTTGCAAGATTTTGATCTTAAACCATAACTATTATCAAAACTCGGTTAAAAACATCAATTGAGAGTCAATAATCTTGGGAATTTCAATAAAGAACATTGATTAGAGGTTGAGAACGGAATTTACCTCCAATCCTTGCTTTCCTCAATGGATGACAAGTTTTTGCTTCACAGATCTTGAAGAAATTGAAAAAGTTTCTTTGAAATGAAAGATAAATCAAGAAGAGAAAGTTTGGGAGAAAAGAAATCTGGAGAAAATGATTTAGAATGGTGTTTGGCTAAAAATGAGAAGAGAAAAGTAGTTACGTAACTAAAATCTCCCAAATTAACTATTTAATTAATAAAATAAATAAAACATTTTTAATCCAACGAATTAAAAAAACATTTTAAACACATGTCATATTAAAGAAAGGCGTAATTGCCATAAAGCTACCTAAAGATTCTAAGACTTTGACCCTCCCTTTTGAAAATTGCATTTTTCACAGTTTTGAAACATTCCATTTTGGTCACTACACAAAATGTACTACCTCCGAAACTCCTTTTGTAAAATTGATTTTACCAACCTCTTAAACATAATTTTAAAGGATTTTAGAAAATTTTCCCAAATTTTTAGCATATTCTGATCCTTGATTTTCCTAAATCTCCTAACACAATTCGAACTGTTTCCGACCGATTCGATCCGGTGCCTAAAACATCTTGGCCCAAAACCAGGGCGTTACACATCTTGCATAGACTGTTTCGATACGGGTCTAATCGTATCGAAACGCCTAGCTTAAAAACACTAATTTGAGCCTTCATAAAGCAGTCTTGCCTACGGACTTGGCTTAATTGAGATCCTATAACCATATAATCTATAATAAAGAATTGATATTTTAATATTTTAATAACATTACTCCGATCATCGAAATGAAATTCTGACTAGACCGATTTTGGGGTGTTACATATTAAGGGGAGACAAGACACCTTTTGGTGAGGTCATCCCCCACACCCTTTCATCATCTCTTTATTTCCCCATCGCTTCACCTTTTTCTCTCCAAACACTCATGGCCATTTTGATTAAAAGAGTCAACTTTAATGCTCATTTCTTCAATCCGAGATTCAAGGATCAAGTATCTTAATCCCCATCTCATGAGCTTCAAGAAAAGTATCTTCTCTTCTCAAAAGGGTAAGTTCTCTATTAACGGGTATTTGAAGGATTTGGGGTTTCAAGAGTTTGTACCTATTTCTTTTGTTGTAAATTCATAGTAAAACCTTCCCCTATATGTCATCTCAAGTCTTGTTTCATTTGCCATGTTTGTATAGTAAGAGGAAATGATTGAGGGTTTCTTCCAAGCTTGAGTCAAAGAAGAAGTTGAAGGATCTTTGTGTGGGAGCTACTATTCGGGTTTGGTTCTAAAGTTCAGTACATCTCTAACTCCTATAATTCTTGAAGATTATAAATTAATCGTCTTACTTGATTTTATGGTTTAAGGTTGCTTTTGGGTATTTGAGTGTTAGAGACCCTCTTAATAATCTAAACTCAGAATTGGTGTTAATAGTGTGTAAAAATTATAGTACATGTAATGCCCTGATTTTGGTTCTAGAGGTTTTTGGGATGGTTATAGGGTCCATTGGACTGAGATTAGAGATTCAGGTAAATTATAGGATGAGTTCAGGGAAAACATATTTCAGAGAGTGATAAAAATATGGAAAAATTATACACAATCCTTTTTAAATACATAAAAGGTTTTGGTGAAATCAATATTGGGAAACGAGATTTGAAAATGTGACATTTTAGATTAGAGACCAAAGTGTAAAGTTTGAAAACTGGTTTTAGTGATTGTTTTGTAAAAAGGTCAAAACTTTGAATCTTTAAGGAGCTATCATACCATTTGGTCTAATCTGAGTTTATCCTTAATTTAGATTATTTTAAATGTGCATTAATTGAAGGAGTTAAAAGGATTTCATTAAGGAAGGTGATTATTTTCTAAAATCACAATTTGACGTAACTTTCTTTTCTCAAGATTTTCTCTCAACTTCTCTTTACAATTTGTTTTCCAAAAATCTTATTGAATCTCTTTGATTTTCAAGAGGAAAACATCCAATTAAGGGAAAAATCAATATTGGAGTTAATGTTCGTTCTTCTCCTCTAATGTAAGGTTCTTTGTTTAAATTCCCAAAGTTCTTGATCTTTTATATGTGTTTTCTTATGTGGTTTTATGATTTAATTGAGTAATATGATTAAATCAAGGTTTTATTGATGAATTTATATGATTTTTGGATTGGGTCTATTTTGTTGGGTTTATGATTAATTTTAATCATGATTTTGAAGTTTAATAATGTTAAGATAATGGTTTTAGCATTATAATCCCAAAACTTTGTGAATATCTAGTTGTTTAGTTTGCTAGATTTGGGTTTTTGGGGAGTTGTAGTGGTTTTATGAATGCTGGGTTAAGTTTAGAAGTTCTTTGGTTATGATTTTGGTTGTTTCAGATAGACGATCGATAGTTTTTGGTAAGGCAATGTTGTGGAAATGCTTGTTGGGATTTTTAATGCATTGAGATGCATTAATCATTTGTTATTATGTGGTTAAAACACGGGAGAACGATCCACTAGCAACCGGTGAAGCTTTGGAGGCTTAGTTTCACGTCAGTGAATCGAGGTTTTGCGTGTCGATGAGTGAGAACGTGGATTTCAGCTTTAAAATGTTTTAAAGATAATTTTGGGGACTAAGATTTAAGCTTGAAACGCTTGTATATGTTCAAAAGTATGCATAAGTGGCTTTCTCTCTCGTTCATGCTATTATGAAATGGTTTATGCATTTGGTCTTGATTACATGATACCTACTATTTATGCATGTTTTAAGTATGTGATATACTATTTTTAATCATGAAATGATGATGGATGCACATGGTAAGTGATCTATGTAAGTATATGTTTTATACTTGTGTTTAAAGCATGATTTGTTGCTTTGGAAAACGGTTTTATGTTGATGCATACGAAAACAATGAGGTATGTGGTTATAATGAATTATATTGTCAAGTGATATGGTTTTAAAAATGTTATTGGATATAGTTAGCCGGCTATAGGATTGAGTGCACTATAAACAAGTCGCCTTGGATGTTGAGGGGTTTATACGATGTACCGAATATTCTATCCAAGTACCTTAACGATCGAGGAAGTGTAGTGTCCCGTCTCTCGTTAGTGGGGTTATATACCTACTGATGAGTGGTGTTTAGGGGTTTATACGGTGTAGCAAGTACTCCACCACCAGTGTCACAACGGTTGAGGGGTTTATATTGTGTACCGAATACTCTCGTGTGTGAACCTTAAGATCCTAGTGAGAATGTATGAAGTATTGGGACAACACTTGTGAATCCGTGTATCTAATGTTATGGTTTGGGAATGGAACTTTGCTAATGATCACTTGTAAGCCAATATAATTGTTGATGTATCTTGAAAAGGTTTATGTTGTATAATGCGATTTATACATGTTCACTCTTTAAGCTTTGCATATGATTGTTATGCATGGGAAGGCTTAAATTGAGGTTTAACAATGGTATTTGCAATTGGTTAATGATACTTGATGCATATGATTTAATATGCTGGTTTTGGAAAGGTTTAAGTGCATGGGTTTTCAAGGCATGATGTTCAACAAATGTTTTGCAAAGGGATTGAAATGATGTTTTCAATGGTCTTGAGAAATTGGTTATAAATTGCATTGGTGGTGTTTTGTTTTGAGCACTCCTCACTATGCCTTGTGTGCTTACGCTCTCTTTGTCCATCAATGCAGAGAATTAAAGGAGTGGAGGCAGAAAGTAAGCAAGGAGGATCCAAGTGCTTCGTCCTTTGAAAGTATGGTTTCAAACTAGACTTTTAGTAATAAAGGCAATGGTGTTCATTGTTGTTTTAGGAGTGTGTTTGTTAAACTCCTTGTTTTGAGCAAGTTTATATTGTTGTTGTGAAGTTATAAATGGCCTTTATATGTTGGTTTTGCTTGAGATTAATGTTTTGGTTGTTGGATGGTGTATTTTCAAGGAAGCATGCCTCTAGATTTCCTTTGAAGCATAATGGTTGATTCTTGATGATGTTTATGTGCTTGTCTGGTATGGTTTAGTCTCTAATATGCACAAGATTATGTTTAAGGCATGGTGGTGTGGGTTTGGATCCTTAAAAGCATGAAAAACCAGCAAATTGGGACATTTTAGACCCATGTCCATCGATATGCTTAAGGCCATATAGATACGGAGAGGCTGAAATGGGCATTGGGTTTTGGTACGGTTCGAGGTGTATCAAAATAGGCCTTGGGTTATTTAGCTATTGGAATTTTGCGTACCGAAACGCTTAAGATTGTATCTGTACGGGCCCGTGTATCGAAACATTTGGAACTGTTTCGGTACGAGGCGTATAGATACATGGTTGATCCTTTTGATACGACTGGCATGTAAGTTATTTTGAACGTTGAATGTTTCTGATTTCTTCCGTTTTGGTCCCTAAATGTTATGAATCAATTGAATGAGTTGGTTGAATCAAATTGAGCTAAAATTTGACACCGTGGCATGCAATATAACTAATTAAAGGATGGTAACTTTAATTTGGCAGAACTCCTAGTAATTTATTAAAATTACTAATTGGCCCCTAATTAATGTTCATAACCAATTCAATGTCAAAGCAATGTATGTTTGAGTTGAGGTTTCTTTCGCTCCAAGTTCAAATCACATAGGATGATAATGTGCATCTAGATAAGATAAAAAAATAGGGTCATTTATTGAGGTAAACTTTATCGGTTTACTTCAATATTCCCCATGTGACTCATTCGGTTCAGTCTCGTGTCTATGCCGGGTCGAGAGGGTTACAGTAAACCACTCTAATTAACTCCTATAAAATGTACAATCGAAATATGGTGTTTCCATGAGTGATTTGGGGGCTTGGGAACCATTTTGAGAGCCTAGGAAGCCATTTTTGGGCTTCGGTACCGGTACACAGGGAGCCCGTACCGATACCATAGTGTTTTGAGATTGAAGAACAATGTTTGATAAAGATGAGATGTTAGAGGGGTATCAGTACAATGCTCAACCTGTACATGTATGCCAAATAGGGCCATAGACCCGTACCGGTACACAAAAACTTGGAAAATTCCAGTGAACCATCTTAGTACTGGTACGCGGGTGAGTACCAATACCCAGGGGTATTGTACCAGTAAGCGAGGGCCGATAACGATACCAATTTACATTTTTCCCAAAAATATTGAAATGGAGCCAAGGGGAAGAAAAAAATATGAAATATGGTTTAATAGGTTTCTAGTGAGATAACATGAATTATAAAACTGAGATTTCGCCCCTATAGGCAATCATAATGAGTTAGAGGCTTGCTTGGTTAATTAAAGAAATTGAAATGAATTGATGTAATGATTTATGCTCTCCTTAACGGGTAACAATTCGGTAAACTTAATTGGGTGACTTGTTTATGATAGTAACCATAAAGGTTGGTAATTTTGTTGATGTTGTGTGCCATGTATGATAGCTTATAGATATATTGTCCTCGAAGGACTAAGTGACCTCGAGTTTTGTGAAGCATTGTAGAGCACACAAGACTTCTTTTAGGTTTAATGATACCTTGAGATAAGTGATCCTAGAATTCTAGCTTGTGTAGGCTAGATGATGACTCATAGATAGTGAAACCATATCTATGCTCTCTAGACTATATTTATCTCGCATGCTTGTTTTATGATAATCATGAATTATGACAGAGTAGAAATGTACCATACAGCTTTGAAAGCTAAGCGTTCAGAATCGTTGTTTTTGTTCACATGTTGGTAGGTTAATCGTGATAGAGGAGCACATCGTGGACGAATTTCCCAGCACCGCATCGCTTTAGAGTACAATACTCAATGTTTAGTTTTGGGCTAATGTATTCATAGGACCTTACAAGTGTTGTGTCTGTAACTCTATTTGAAATATTATTTGGATACACGATGTTTTCTGCTTGGAACTCCTATTTTTTAAACTGGTTTATAATTTTTATTTTTTTCATGAGGTTATGCAAGATTTTATTTATTTGGAAAAGGCTAAATTTATGGTTTTAAATTGAAATTTGATGGGTCAGATTTTGGGTGACTCAAATGTAATACTACATATCGAGATTGGAATCAGAGTGTTACATTTAGTGGTATTAGATCCTAGGTTTAGCCTTTTCTAATAAACCTTGGGGTGGTATAGGTGTTGTAGTAAGGTGTCTAGTGCATACAAGCCCCTAAAATTAAGTGGTACTCTTCTATGACTTAGAATCCTAATGATGCTACTTTATTTTCTTGAGATTTTAGAATTTGTTATGGCGGGTGACGTGGAACAGGACCAAGAGAGTTGTGAAGAGAGCTATGTCTCACAAGCAAGAGACTTCAGTAAGGAGTCCGTCTCGGATGCTGGGGAGATGAGCCTTCCAAAGGATGTAAGATATGGTGGGGTGAACCACCTTCATAACCTGAACTCCACTCTCTATCAAGTTGTGCAAGCTATTCTGAGGCTTTCTAAAACACCTCGCAAGACCCTCGTTAAGTGGCTTCGCCGATATGGATCTAAGGATTTTGAAGCTTTTAGTGAGGATATCCCGATCAATGTAGACCAATAGTTGTATGTAAGCTTGATGAGCATTCTTTCATACATGAAGAGTATTATTGATATTTAGGAAGTATCGCCACCCCTTTTAAGGGCATTGCTCGAGATTAGTTGACGAAAGATCCACCCAGTCGCACATTTAAGTAAGATTAATACTTAGTGGAGAATCCCAATTAAGAGCTTAAAGATTGAGGATTCAGTTGACTTGTCTTTTAAAGTCGATGATGTGGCAAACAAGGCCTACCATAGAAACTCGAGCAATGAGTGAAGGCTAGGTGAATTTTGTCGGGCTTGAGAGAGTTGCCTTTTCAAGAGTTTAGCATTATGTTGAGAATGAATTGGTTGTTTGAGCATGTCACTTGTCGACATGTTGAGTGGAGTTTCTTATGTTTCGCGGTTTAGACGAAGCCAAAATTTTAGTGATAGGTGAGAGGGTTATTCTATTTTTAATGTTGTTTCTGAGTTGGTCATTAAAGGAATAATATAGCATGGTCATGATGCATTTTTGGCCCATGCGATTGGTACAAGAATTGAAAGTTTGACGCTTGAGAACCTTCGGACCTTGTAAGATTTAATGATGTTTCCCTGAGAAGTTGCAAGGATCACCTCTTGATTTTGAGTTAGATTCCAAGTTAGAAGTAATACTAGGTGTCTTGCTGGTGTCCATTACTCTATGTCGAATGACACTAATCAAACTTCCGAAATTAAAGACTCAGCTTCATAAGTCGCTTGAGTGAGATTTCATCCGATTGAACATATCGCCTTGGGGATGCATGAAATTTGTTGTCAAGAAAGATGGTTTGATGAGGTTGTGCACTGATTTTCACCAACCTAATAAGGTAACGGTGAATAATGCTACTCATTTCCAAGAATTGATAGTTTGCTTCACCGAATAAGTGTTATGGTAAAAATTAGAGGGTAATGTATGATTGATTAATTCGTCGTAAATGTAAGTGCTAGTGGGTAAGATTTTACCACGGATGATGATTGAGATTTAGAGTGACTTTCCCTGTGGACTTGCTAGGTTACTCTCTCATTTGTGGATGCTACCTTTTGTCTGAATCGATCGTTGAGCATGCAGACTTAGTGTTCGAGCGAGAGGCTCAAAGTTTCATGGATTCGAGCAAATCTAGTTGTTGGTATTGTGTGCAAGAACGGTTTGGTAAGTTATGGGACATTGTTAGAACACGTAGTAGATATAAGGGTTGATAGAGTCTGAAGCTTTAGAGTTGATGGATGATTAAGGGGTTATTGATTTTTTGTTCGAGGAATGACGAGCTTACACCTTGATCAAGGGTTAGGACCCACGAAGGAGGAAATGTTAAATTTGGTGTTGGTGTCCATCGCCATGAGGTATGGCACCGACTGAACTTCTAGAGTGAGACCTCAATTGTAAAACTAAGTCAATTATGTGTGTCGTCGTTGAGTGGTTCACCTTGGGACATGCGTGTGTTATTGTCAAAAGGGAAAATTGAGGAGATCGTCTGCTGAATGTCGTTGGCTAATAGGTTACGGTAAATAGATGCTACCTATTTATTGAGGTTGATGGCCTTGCAGTCGGTGAGCGAGTTTCAAGGTTTTTATATGATCATTAGAATCTGAGTATTGTAAGTTGAAGGTTAAAGAGAAGTCATGACGAAGATTATATTTAAGTTGATGATTCGATTCCATAGAACCCTTGTAAGTTGATGATTGTATTTAAGTGTTGTCAACAATAATCATGGACTTCATAAGTTGAATCTCTTTGCTCTATCGAATCAGTTGATGGTTGTTTTCGCGTATGATAAGTCAATAAGTAAATTATCAGAGTTGCACAATGGAAGTGTTGTTTATCATATATGATTATGTATAACCGAGATTCTTGTGTTGCATAAGGCCTTGTTGGAAGAACCGTTAGAGTCTTCAAGGACTTGTTAGAACTCCAACACAACTGTTCGTTGAAATTATGTGGTTGGTTTGGAAGGTGTTCGAATCCTTGAGGACATGCCTTGTGGTCGTATTCCTGACTTTGAGAAGGGTTGGGATAAGATTCTAATCATTAATAGAGTTCGATTACGACATTAGTTTTTTCTTGATCTAGCGTTCAAGGTGGCTCGATTTGTGGTGTTGTAGGATTTTGAAGCTTGGACTTTTTTCAAATTAGATCGAGTTTGAAGAGAGTATGATTCAACGTTTTGTGTTGAACAACTAATTTGGGTGAAATTTGAAGATAATCCAAGATAGATCTATGATAATGTTCGGCAGCCAGAGCTTTTGCATGTACTTGAATGTACATTCATCTGGTTAGTATTAGACAATGAAGTTTTCCTAGTGGTTCAATCTTGAGAGGTGTTAAGTTTTAGACGTATGTGAGATTCGAGTTCAATGGTTTTGAACCGCGTGTGATGGTAGAGAGGATTGGATCGATGACTTACTGTTAAACATTGTTACCGTGATGGAATGCATCTAATGAGTTCCATGTATAGATGTTTTTACAGTACAATTCGAACCCATTCCACTATGTCCTAATAAAATAATTGATCGAATGAGTGCTAGTTTTGACTTGAGGAAAAGTTGGTGGATAACATATTGATAATCGAAGAGTGAAGATTCGTTTAGGGAACTTTAGAGCCGACGTGATCGTGTTTGATATAGAGGAAGTGTTGGATATTGTTGTGGATGCAACTTATCCATTTGCTTAATTTCGAGAACGAAATTTCTTTTTAGAGGAAGTTTTCCTAGTTGTAGCGACCAAATTTCGGAGTCAACAAATGGGCGTTGACCAGGGTTATAGACCCTCATTTTTGTTGTGGCAATTGAAACCTTTGGGACAAATTTGGGCCTTGTTGGATGGGAACTTGGCTACATGGGATAATAAGGGGAGACAAGACACCTTTTGGTGAGGTCATCCCCCACACCCTTTCACCATCTCTTTATTTTCCCATCTCTCTTCACCTTTTTCTTTCCAAACACCCATGACCTTTTTGATTGAAGGAGTCAACTTTAATTCTCATTAATTTCATCCAGGATTCAAGGATCAAGTATCTTAATCCCCATCTCACGAGATTAAAAAAGTGTCTTCTCTTCTAAAAAAGGTAAGTTCTCTATTAATGGGTTTTTGAAGGGTTTGGGGTTTCAAGAGTTTTTACCCATTTCTTTTGTTGTAAATTCTTAGTAAAACCTTCCCCTATATGTTATCTCAAGTCTTGTTTCATTTTTCATGTTTGTCTGGTAAGAGGAAATGATTGAGTGTTTCTTCCAAGATTGAGTCAAAGAGGAAGTTGTAGGAGCTTTGTGTGGGTACTTGTAAGTCTGGTACCCGTAATTTTAGGTCACATGGTACTTGGATTAAATTTATACATATTTTTACAAATGATACAGTTTAAAGTAATTCAAAAGGACACAATTAATATTTAAAAGTCCAAATTACATAATCCAAATATTAAGTTAAATCCAATTACATAATCAAAAGAAAAAAATTCAAAATTCCAAAAAACTACAAAGATAAAACATAAAATCATGTACTCGTTATCGACATGAGATATTTTAGAATGAGATTTAGAAATTAGAGTAGAATTTTTGGGAATGGAATATTTTCATTTTTACTAAAAAGTCATAATAATCTAAAAATAAAGATAGATAACCGAGTCACGTACCCGTATAGTTCAAAAATTGCAGCTCGGATCTGACTCTTGACCTAAATAAATTTAACGAGTTGGGTACCCGACCCAAAATGTTTTTAGAAAAGGAAAAAATGCCCATTTATTTTTCCACTAGGTCGACGGGTTAGGTATCTCGAGTCAGATAACTTTTAACACATGTCATATTTATTGTATTACACAAAATAGTACAATTTATGATAAAATATCGGTTGATTTTGTTCTCTTTTTTACGCAATTACAATATATTTTTACCTTTACCTTAAATTTACATTATGTGAAATTTTTTATTTTAAAGTTTTTCTCTTGTCGAAGTGCGATTTGTAGAGCAAACTATGGAGTTGGAGAACCGGAGTGCGATTTGAAGACCAGAAAATCCTGATTATATCGATGCTGTCCACTCAATTTTCTGACGTTTGTGGTAGCAGACAGAGCCACCGATGGTGAATCTCGAGATTGCTTGCAGAACAAGGCAACGTGATAAAGTCCACATTCAACTCAAAGAAGTCAGAGTTTAAAGTCACATTTAATGTGTAAAGATACTTTGAAGACTTCTACCTCAAGAAGGACTAAACCAAGCTAATGCCTATATATACCCATTGTAATTCTAATTCAAAATAGCTTTGGTTTTCCTTAGGCATAGTTTAGGTATTCTTGCCGCTGACATGTTCTAATTCTCTCATTGGGTTTGGGTTATGTCGTAATTAGTTGTGAGAATGATTGTTTACGATTTCAAGTTTGTTTTTGCAAATAAAATTACAAGGTTTACTTATTCCATGTTCTTCATAGATTTCAATTAAGGCGAAAGATTAGTTGAACTCTATCAATTTGTTCGGTATCGAGAGAGTCGAACTCACAACAGGAGTAAGTATGATTTCATCTATAGACGGTGCGATCAATCCGGCCTAGACATAGGTTAAGGGTTTAAGGAGGCTAAAAGACGACGAGTCAACATTGTTGTCTTTGCATGATTCACGCCGCGACTGGTATTATCTAAGTGGGCATCAATAAAATTCTGACTTAGACATAAGCGGAGTCACTTTCAAAGCGTTATGCCGAGCCTTGTAGTTTTGCCGAGTTTTCTACGGAGACACAATTCCATTCCCCTACCGAGGCAGCGAGAGGGTCTCAACAGTCTACCTGCCATCCACCGCCGAGGCAGCATGGTCTTGCAGCGCAAAACAACTTGACCTATTCAACGTAGTTTCACACTAAGCAGCATCATAACCCTGCCCTCTCTATCAATCAGATCACTTCCTTTTTAATTACTTGTGTATTCATTTTACTCTAAGTAAAGTGTCCAGAAGTTCTATATTTCATGCACATTCCATCTCATATTATTATTGTTTTTAAGTACATTTTAGGCATAATTAGGTCATACATTGCATAAATACAATATTCCTTGTTTTGCCATGCTTTTATTGAATATTTATTATTTGGTGAAGTAAAGATGTTATTTTAGTGTAGATTTAGTTTTCAAGGGCTAGAAGCTGATAAGAGGAGGACGAACCAGAGGAGAGGATTCTGAGGCAGCAGACGAGGGCATCAAAGTGAGCCTAGTGCCGCCCAGTGCCGCTCAGTGCCGCCCAGTGCTGCCCAGTGTCGCCCAGGGCAGCAAACTGAGGAGTTGGAGAATTGGAGTGCGATCGACATAGCAGAAAATCCTGTTTCTAACGGTGCCGATCACGCAATATTTTGACGCCTGGAGCAGCAGACAAAGCCGCTGGAGGAGAAGAACGAGCTTACTTGTGGAACAAGGCAATGGGAAAAGAAGTCCATATTCAACTCAAAGAAGTCAGATTTGAAAGTTGCATTTAATACAAAAGCCTTTTGAAGACTTCTAATCCAAAAAGGACTACTACTCCAAGAAGGACTTAGACTAGACCTTTTCCTATATAAACCTAAGGTATTTAGCAAATCAAAATATATAGATCTTAGGTTTTCGATAGACTTATCTAGTGTTCTTTGCCGCCGCCATGTTCTGAACCTCATTTGGGTTAGGGTTATGTTGTAAATTAGTTGTGAAACAGTTGTATTAGGTTTTGAGTTGTTTTCTTTTAATAAAATATTCCAAGTTTGCTTAACCTATGCACTTCATTCTTTCAATTAGTCCTAACCAGTCATTTGAGAGAATCAATTTCTCGACATGAAAGTGTAAGGCTCACGAAATGGTTAAGCACGGTCACAACATGTTGGGGCGTGACTAACTTGGTTCCTAACAAGTTCACAAGTTTTAGCGGCTAAAAGGGATCACTAACTAAGTTTACTAGCCTATGTTAGGTTCACGCTGAGATTGCTAGGTATTGCCTACGTCACGCTAGCTTTTCGAGCATCCTTGCCTAGAAATAGAAAGGATCACATTCGACTATCCCGCCAAACTTGGAGTATCTGCCATATTTTTCGCCAAGACTTATTTCCATTTCACCTGCCGAGACAACGAAAGTTGCAAAAGCAGTGACCCGCTGCGGCCGCGTGACAGGGCCGTAGCCTTCCACCCGCCATACCCTCCGAGGCAGCATATCGTGGTAGCACGAAACAACTCATTCCTTTTACAACGCAGTTTCACACTAAGTGGTAGCATAACCCTGCCTGCTCTATCAACCTAAATCACCTCCTTTATTACTTGTGTTTTCATTTACTTTTCATCTCAACAATCAATTCATTTGTGTTTTTATTTTACCTTGTGCATGGACTACAAAACGAACCAAGCTATCCAATTCTCGTGGGATTCGACATCTTTTATACTATAACTTGGCAGGAGTGTGCACTTGCGCTCTCATAAAAAGTGAACACCTACACGCCCTATAAGTTTTTGGCGCCGTTGGCGGTGATTTTTAACAGCGAAATTTGTTTTTAAGTTCTGCACTTTTATTTAATCTCTAGTTTTTATTTTTTTTATTTTTAATCGAAAAAAATTATTATGTGGGAAAATGCTTATTTAGGTGCCCCACGAGTTAAGGGCAGCAATGTTTGGGAAAGTTCTTGCAAATTTTGTGAAGACAATCATGCATTCGAAAGTTGCCCTCAACTATTTGCAGCAGACATGTCGAGAAAAACCACTTAGGAGTGGATGCCTAAATATGAACAGAAGATGCTGCTGCAGTAGCAACAGGGACAACAGATGCCGCCACAACATCAACAGGAACAGTTGATGTCGCTGCCGCAATTACCGCCGCAACAGCAAGATTTTTCATGATATAATCAAGAATCTCAAAATTTTTTTACCATAACAGTTTTGCTGCAGAAATCGACATGCCCTGACAATATAGTTATCCGCAAGAACAATCAAAATCATTGGAGGACACCAAACGTTTCTTATGCTCACAGATAAAGTGTCAACTGCTTTGGACGCCAGCATCGCTAAGATGGATGCACTTCTGAGCAATTTAGTTCTCATTGATGCTATGGATGAACCTCGACAATTAAGGGATACTGATGTCCCAGGACAAGAGGACGAAGAGCAATGCGAGGAAAGACCTCCAATGTGTACGGAGCAATTCGAACCTCCAAGCCAAGTGGATACAGAACGCTGCCCAGGCAACAAGATTGATAGTTGTTCTGGTAGCTACCTAGAACCCTGCCCTGAGGACGAACTGATAGCACCTGAGCAAAGCTATACCTCAGCAGTGAGGCCCACCATGACAGAAGCCTCCATAATGATGCCCGCCTCGTTAAACACCTCGGCAATTGTGGATTCTATATATCTAGAGGAGCCGATGCAGGTAGATTTACAACCATCAAAATCTCTACTAGTTGAGATTTTCGGGGAGCCTAAAGAGTTTTCCCTTGACCGGCACAACACTACGACAAAAGACTACCACAACAACTGGTTGCCGCAGCAGCTGCCTCGGCAGCAAAAGAGACTTCCCCTATGACGGACTTCGACAAAAAGGAGGCAAGTACATGGTTAGGTAGTTATATAATTTTTCCTAATCACATGTTCATGCCCTCAAGAATAGGAACAAGAAGGAAGGTTCACATGGATTACAAGGGAACGAAGAAGAAGGGCTCCTCCACCATGAGGATAATCACTAGATGGAGGGTGCGTATGGATTACAAGAAGTATCGAAAACGACCCTCTTGAGCTAAACTGATAAGGGAGTAGTTACTTTTGGAGATGCATACCAATGCCGTCCTAGAGTAACAAAATTTTTTAAGTTTTTATTTTTCCTCATCTTTATTATTTTATTTAGGAGTAGATTTTACCTACTTAGGACCAGATTTTATTTGCGTTTTATTCCCGTCACACAACTACTTACCCAGATTCAGACCCTAAGAAATCGAGCCGCCAAGCACAACATGGGCAACACTATCGCAACCCGCAACTGGCGGAAGAGCAGATAACTCCTTGACATCTTCTCCACCATCTGACAACAACTACGCCTGAGTTTTCTTTCCCTTTTTCATATTTATTTTTCAGTTTTAGTTTTATTTTGTGCATTGAGGGCAATGCCCATCTCGAGTTTTGGGGGATAGCTCTCGGATCATTTGTCTAGGCATACTTAGTAGCATATATGTTGCATTGTACTTGCCTTAGTGATAATCGGAACAAAAAATTTGTTATAACTTGTGCCTATGATAGGATAGCCAGATAATTTTTTTTCGCAGCAAATAAAAATTGAACTTAATTTTGGGAAAAGCATGAAAACTGACTTAGAATTTTTTTCTTTTTCCAAAACTGTCAAACACCTCTGTTACTTGTTGAATATGTTAGAATATCTGATGAACACTGCCTGCTTGTTTTCAGAATTCTCTGCAAAGTTCTAACGACGATTGCAGGTAGCCGCCGAGGCAAGCAAGAGAAACAGAAAATATAGTATTGCCAAGACAGAAGAATTAAAAACAAAGAACATTGATGTTTTATCCTAGAGGTACCCGCAACAGGCTCTAGGAAGAATCATGTGCGAGGACACTCCGCTGCTATCAAAGTCCATGAATCAGAAAGTTTTGAAGTGACAAAGAAATTAGCATGAGTGAATGAAAGTCTTCACATGATGACTCTACTCCATGGGTTCAGGGTTTTGTAGTTTGCTTCTATCTTAATTTCAGACCTAGAAGAGTAGTTGTGATAAGCTGAAGCCCTCATTGCCATGATTAAAATATTGTGTTTAAATGTGATGCGTCGGCAGCAACCTTATATATCGTGACATCATCTTTGTTTTTTTAGTTATTCTGCATATTTAGCCTGTACACTACACTGGCATTGGAAATTAATTTTGAGTTATTATCTTGCTATGTTCCCTTCACTAAATCTAATATAGGTGTCGCGGCCTTGAGGTATGAAATCAAGTTGAAAGTAGGCTTTTCTTTTTGGTTACTATAAGGGAAAGTATGTTTAGGTTGCATTGCTTGAAGACAAGCAATAGTTCAAGTTTGGGGGTGTGTAAAGTGTCAAGAAGTTCTATATTCATACATATTCAATCTCATATTATTGTTGTTTTAAGTACATTTTAGGCATAATTAGGTCATGCATTGCATAAATACAGTATTCCTTGTTTTTCCATGCTTTTATCGAATATATTTGTTATTTGGTGAAGTAAAGATTCTGGTTTAGTGTAGATTTAGTTTTCCAGGGCTAGAAGCTGATAGGAGAAGGATGACAGACCAGAGGAGAGGATGCTGAGGCAGCAGACGAGGGCAGCAAAGTGAGCCTAGTGTCACTAGTGTTGCCTAGTGCCACCCAGGGCAGCAAACTGAGAAGTTGGAGAATTGGAGTGCGATCGACAGAGCAGAAAATCTTGTTTCTAACGGTGCCGATCACACAATTTTCTGACGCCTGGAGCAGCAGACAAAGTCGCTGGAGGAGAAGAACGAGCTTACTTGTGGAACAAGGCAATGAGAAAAGAAGTCCATATTTAACTCAAAGAAGTCAGATTTTAAAGTTGCATTTAATGTAGAAGCCTTTTGAGGACTTCTACTCCAAGAAGGACTTAGACTAGACCTTTGCCTATATAAACGTCATGTATTTAGCAAATCAAAATATATAGATCTTAGGTTTTTGATAGACTTAGCTAGTGTTCTTTGTCGCCGCCATGTTCTAAACAGTTGTATTAGGTTTTGAGTTGTTTTCTTTTAATAAAATATTTCAAGTTTGCTTAATCTATGCACTTCACTCTTTCAATTAGTCCTAACCAGTCATTTGAGAGAATCCATTTGTCGGGCACGAAATTGTAAGGTTCACGAAAGGTTTAAGCACGGTCACAACATGTTGGGGCGTGACTAACTTGGTTCCTAACATTTTCACCAGTTTCAGCGGCTAAAAGGGATCACCAACCGAGTTTACTACCATGTGTTAGGTTTACGTTGAGATTGCTAGGTATTGCCTACGTCACGCTAGCTTTTCGAGCATCCTTGCCTAGAAATAGGGAGGATCACTGTCGACTATCCCGCCGAACTTGGAGTATCTTCCAGATTTGCCGCCAAGACTTATTTCCATTTCACATGCCGAGACAACGAAAGTTGCAAAAGCAGTGACCCGCTGCGGCCGCGTGACAGGGTTGTAGCCTGCCACCTGCCATACCCTCCGAGGCAGCATATCGTGGCAGCACGAAACAACTCATTCCTTTTACAACGCAGTTTCACACTAAGTGGCAGCATATCCCTGCATGCTCTATCAACCTAAATCACCTCCTTTATTACTTGTGTTTTCATTTACTTTTCATCTCAACAATCAATTCATTTGTGTTTTTATTTTACCTTGTGCATGGACTACAAAACAAACCAAGCTGTCCAATCCTTGTGGGATTTGACATCTTTTATACTATAACTTGGCAGGAGTGTGCACTTGCGCTCTCATAAAAAGTAAACACCTACACGCACTATAAGTTTTTGGCGCTGTTGGCGGGGATTTGTAACATCGAAACTTGTTTTTAATTTCTGCACTTTTATTTAATCTCTAGTTTTTATTATTTTTATTTTTAATCGAAAAAAAATTATTATGTGGGAAAGTGCTTATTTAGCTGTCCAAACCCGTACCACTACACTTGTTCATGTACTAGTACACATGCCATATTTCCAATTTCCAGACCTATTTCATGTCCTGAGTATCGATACATAAAACCGCGTACTGATACCTAGAAGCTTGCAATGCCCAATTTATCTGCTTTTTTTTACTTCAAATCAATACAAACTTCCCCCAAACATCCTAGCATGCATACTAAACATGTTTATCATACAAGGGTAATATTCACATCATTCTAAAACATCAAATATGCATTTTCGAACACAAAAGCATGAACTATAGGCATATTTCCTAAACAATTTATTCAACATACTCGGAATAGGAATAAAGCATGAAACCATCAATCCACAACCCAAATCTAAACAATCCATCAAAAAACATGTTACAATCCTTGGAAGCAAAAGCAATCATAGTACGAATATCCAAACTTGGACAACACATTGCCTTATTACCAAAAAATTTAAGCTAAAACCATACTCAAGTCAAATGTTGTCTTAGGATCTCCTTTCTCCAATGCTCCCACAATCCTCAATTCTCTGAAAACAAGAATGAGAGCTGTGGAGCGTTATAGCATTCTCTAAATATGAGCGCGAGTTCACACTCCTATCAAGTTATAATATAAAAGATATCGTCTCCCACAAGGATTGAACAACTTGATTTGAATCTTAGTTCATGCACAAAGAAAATTAAATGCACAAATAAGATGATTTGTTTGAGAAGAAAAGTAAATAAAAACATAAATAAATAAAAGGGAAGATATCAGGTTGATAGAATGGGCAGGATTATACTGTTGTTTAGTGGGAAATTGTGTTGAATAGGACAAGATGCTTTGCGCTGCTAGACTCTACTACCTCGGCGGGGGATGGCAGGTAGGCTGCTGAGACGCACTCGCTGCCTCGGCAGAGGGATGGACTTGTGTCTCGGCGGCAAACTCGGCAGAACTACAAGGCTCGGCAGAACGCTTCGAAAGTGATCCCGCTTATGTCTAAGTTAGAATTCTGTTGATGCCCACTCTAGATAATACCAATCGCAACGTGAATCGTGCAACGACAAAAATGTTAACTCGACCTCTTGTAGCCGCCTTAAACCCGAACCTATGTCTAGGCCGGATTGATCGCACCGTTTATAGATGAAATTGTAACCCCCTTAGTCCGGCCTAGACGCTTGACCCGAACTACGAAGATTACACGGGGAAAACCAAAGTCAACCTTGATTAACGACCCTTTTTTTTCCTTTTTATCTTTTCTAGATGCACATTAAGCCTAGGTGTTACGCAAGAGTCATATGAGAGAAAGGCACAGCGATCGAAAATTAATTAGGGACTCAATTGCAAGAATTACACTTTTAGAGACCAAAATGTAAATTTTAGAAAATATAAGGACTTTGCAGATTTTCAGTTTACCAATATGTAATTAGTCACTTTTCATACATCTCTGCCAAAATCAACTTAAAATGACATTCCAAGCACAAGCAATTGCATCCACAACATACATGACTAAAATGTAAAACATGAGAACTTGAAACAATTCAAATGCACAGTCTAACGGTCAACCATTCCGGAACGCTGACCTTCGTACCAAAACGCCCGTATCGAAACGGTGTTGATCGATTCGGTACTCGGGTGCGTTCCTAGACCAGCATCGGAACATGCCTCTCCAGTAGCCAAAGTGTTCCGAAACACCTTCACCCGTTCCGAAACACTATGGCCATTTCAGGCCCTGTTTTGAAACAGATAAGGGTGTTTCGATACACCCTGCCCTGCAACAGCAGAAAATTATGGATTTTCACATCTTAACACTATCAAACATGCTCCAAATCATTCCATAACATACCAGCAACTTGTTTAGACATTAGAGAACTTAATTGAGAAGCATAAGCCAAAGCATGGCATCAAACACATGAACATTCAAACTATATGCATGCTTCCTAACCACAAAACCAAATATAGAACTCAAACCTCCAACCAACCCATTTAGGACCATTTACAAACCATAAAAGCCATAACAAACTTACTACAAACATAGGGAGTCCAAAACACATCTCCCAAATACATCCTTGAAACCCCATTGCCAAATACCAATACTAAAGTGTGTAAAAACATCACCATACATGAGCTTTACACTTCCTTGGATGTTCTTAACCTTCTTGCTGCCCAAAACACCTCAATTATTTGTATTATTGGTAAAAGAGAGCGTAAGCATGTTTGCTTAGTGAGGCATGCTCTAAAGAAAACCAACACAATAATGCATTATTCAAAACACTTTCTCAAAAGCCATTTTCAACAACATGCTCATTCTATCTCATGCTTGAAACCATTTCAAAGCAAATCTCCATTTGAAAACACATGTACCACTATTCTATCTCATGCATTTAAACCAATGCAAAACTCATGGCAAGGCCATACACATGCTTGTGGAACTAAAACATTTCATAAACAAATCTCATATGCATTTCTCATAGCATAAATCATCTCAACATTAGCTACATGTGAATCAAATACATTTTTATAAATTATATTGGCATTTCACATTTCATCATTACTCGGATATGCAGATTAGCTTGACTCAAGGTCAAGTCCTACCCCAGTGGAATCTCTCATCACCAGACTCTCATGGCGGTATCTCTCAATGCCACAAAGCTTGGATATTTCACCAAGTCCTACCCCGATGGTATCTCTCATCATCTGATTCTCATTTTGGATTGGGATGGCACTACCCCCATTGCCCAACTCCAAAGGGCACGTACGAATTTTTAGATTATAGTGCACTCTCATCCTATTGATCGATCAATTATATCCGGTAAGTATCTCATCTTCTATGCCAATATATTATGTCAAAACATCATCTCACCTACTGTTTTTCATGCAACATTTCTCAAATCTTTCTCATCTCATTTCAAAATCATAATACACGCTTGCATTAAATCAAAATCTCGAAACTCTTCAATGCACATGCTATCACATGAAATCTCTTCAAAGCATCATCTCATGCTACAAATAATGCATAAAAACAATAGGAATTTGTCTATCTCAAAACAAGAGCATGTAAAAGCATTTTAAGGGCAACCACCACATAATTGAGAGCAAATCTAGCCATACTTACTTCCGAACTTAGGAAGGTGTTTCAAACCTTTCCTAAATCCCCAAACCTTGTTTCTTTGTCCCTCAAGGACTTCTAAACCAGTTGCACTCACCGATTACGTTTCGCTTGCTCGCCGAAACGCTGTCTAAGCTCCCAGCACTTCCAGATCAACACCAAAGGCGTCCGAAGATGTCTCCCCTCTTCATAACACATAAGAGTAGAGGATTAATGCATCATCATGCATTGAAATCATCAGCCACACACCTAAACCCGTTGCTCTTCTCAAAAGCTTCATTTCGGCCACCAAAAACAACCGAAATCATCTCCAAACTCATCCAAAACAAAGCCCAGCAAAGATCTATCACTTCTAAACATTTCTCAACCTCAATCAACACCAAAAATCACCATAAACACATCCTTATACCTCCAACTATAATAGAGCACCAAAACCACCCCAAAAACCACCATTCTAGCATGCAAAACTTAGGAATCCAAACCTATTCGGGATTTGTTTGATAAAACCTCATTTATAACATCAATCACCATCCAAAATACATTAGAAATCAACCTTAAATCAGAGCCTAACCAATAGTTACGAAAATCATCAAGATCTTTCCAAGAATATTGAGTTTTGACACAATTCCATGTTTCTAACATTAAATCATCTCAAAAATCATTAACAAAGGATTGATAACTTGGGAATTTCAATAAAGAACTGAACATTAGAGGAGAAGGATGAAGCTTACCTCTAATGGCTGATTTCACCTTAATTTGGGCAAGTTGTCTTGAAAATCCAAAGTGAAAACAAGAGGATTTGGTGAGGAAAAGATTAGGAATCAAAAGGAGATTGAAATCTCATCAAAAGGAATGAAAATCAGAGGCTAACTGATGGAGGAATTCTGTTTGGCTGAGTAGAAATTGAGAGAAAATGAAATGAGAAAAAACTAACGTAAGGTAGTTGTGAAAAGTCAAAGATAGATTTTCTTTTTAATAATCCTTATTTCATTTAATTAAAACATTACTGAAACACCCAAAATAAAGAGAAATCTGATTAAATACATTTTGGTAAAATTAGCTCCTTAAAGATTCAAAGTTTAATCCTTTACAAAACAGTCACTATTCAACTTTTGGAAAAACTGCGATTTGGTCACTACACCGAAATGTAGTATTTCCAAACCTTATTTTGTAAAATTGTTTTCACCATAATCATTCATATAATAAAGGATGATTTTTAGATATTTTTCCAAATTTTTAAAGCATCCCGAACTAGGTGTTCCCTAAATCTCCCTTAAAGGTTCGAACCGTTTTCGACCGGTCCGATTCAAACTCTAAAACATCTAGGCCCAAAATCTTCCACCTTAATTTAAAACTCTGAAGAACATGGAATAAGCAAACCTTGAAGCTTTAATGCAAAAACAAACTTAAAATCCTAAACAATCGTTCTCACACTAACTACAACATAACCCAAACCCAAAGAGAAATTTAGAACATAATGGCGGCAAGAAAACCTAAACTATGCCTAAGGGAAAACCTAAGTTGTTTTGAAATAATACTACAATGAGTATATATAGGAATTAGCTAGGTCTAGTCCTTCTTGGAGTAGAAGTCTTCAAAGTAACTTTTGCATTAAATGCAACTTTAAACTCTGACTTCTTTGAGTTGAATGTGGACTTTATCACGTTGCACTTGTCATTAATTTAGTGAGAGGGAAATAACATGAATTACCTCAAAATTAAACCATAATATGCCAATGAAGTGTGTGCAGAAACTGTGAACAAGCTGAATATGAAGAACATTCTAAGTAAACAAAGATGCTATCATGATATACCAGGTTGCTGCCGAGACAACATATTCAAGCCTAATTTAAATAATCATGGCAATGAGGGCTTCAACTAATCACAACTACTCTTTTAGGTATGATATTAAGACAAGAGCAAACTACAAAACCCCAAACCCATGGAGTAGAGTCATCCCTTGAAGACTTTCATTCACTCATGCTAATTTGTCCGTCACATCAAAATTTTCAGAAGCATGAACTTTGAAATCAGCGGAGTGTCCTCGCACATGATTCTTCCTAGAGCCGGTTTTGAGCACCTCTAGGGGTAGACAACATAAGATTTTCTTTTGACTGTCTTGGCAGTGCTTTTGTTTTTCTGTTTGTTGCCTGCCGCAGCAGCTTCCTGCAACCATTGTTCAAATTTTACAAATAATTCAAGCAAGCAATGTTTACCAGAAATTCTAACAAAATCAGTAAGTAATAGTAGTGTTTTTAATTTTTTTGGCAACTATAGAAAAATCCTAAGTTTATTTCATGCTTTTCCCCATAATTTAAGTTCTTTTTATCTTGGTGCGGAAATTTGAAGTCGACTGTCCTATCATAGGTACAAGTTTTAACAAAAAAATTCTTT
The DNA here is from genome assembly GCA_958450335.1 of Hibiscus tridactylites. Lineage (NCBI taxonomy): Eukaryota > Viridiplantae > Streptophyta > Magnoliopsida > Malvales > Malvaceae > Hibiscus > Hibiscus tridactylites. Next base: position 54,717,148 of record OY288267.1, on the reverse strand, counting down.
TCAATTAATTTTTCTAAGGCAAGTACATTATGCAATCTAATATGCACTAAAGTATGCCTAAACATGGTGAGTACTATCCCCCCCAAACTCGAGATGAGCATTGCCCTCAATGCACAAAATAAAAAAAAGAAAAATAAAACAGATAAAAATACAATTACAATAAAAAATAGAAAAATAAACTAAAGAGAAGAAAAGAAAAGAAAACTAGAAGTTGGCTGATGGTTGGGAGGATTGTGTCTTTGCTGCTGAGGAGGAGGATTGAATGATAAGGCGACAGACTTAGCTGGTGAGGTCTTTGCTGTTCGTGACGGCTAGACTCTCTTGGGAGTAGAGCGAGGCTCTTCATGCTGTTCTGCATGAGAAGCGGCAGGTGGGGCTTTGCTCTCTTCTGATTCTATCCCCTCGTCCTCTGGCTCGGCAGTTATGATGTGCCACTTCCTCTTCCGTGTTCCTTTCGCTGTTGGTGCTGCCAGAGGGTCAATCACCATTGGGGCTGCTTCTTCTTCTATTGTTGCTGCTTTCGTTGCTGGCGGCTGCTGCTGCACCTCTTCTGATGAGGGTGTGTTGGCCACTGTTGTCGCTGTGTAGATGGGGGAATGATGTTGATGCTGCTCTGGGGAGTCTACCACCGTATTGAAAGTGAAGGTGGCGAAATACGATCGGTAGTCCATCAGAGATGACATCTGTCTGTGAAAGGCGGTGTGGCGGCTGATGGTGTTCCTTGTGCTAGGGCAGCTGCGACATCTAGATCTGTAGGGTATTGTGGCAGAGTGGGGCCGTCATTAGGACACTTTTGCTGGAGATAAGCTACAAAGTCTTCTTTGACCTCCCCCACATACTTCATGAAGGTCAATTGCTATTGTTCGATCCTTTTGTTCCTGTCAATGAGGGTGCGCAGCAGAGTGAGGACTTCACTTGTTTGGGGCAGCTTCACTACTGTCGGGGGCAGCTAGAGTGGCTGGTTGGGCGGCAGAAGGCTGACTAGGGGTGATGGGCTCTGTCTCCGGGGCCTACATCATCTATAGGTGGAATTTTTTTGGTCCACCCCTCCTTGGCGGTTGTCATCTCATCCTCGGGGTCAGTTGGGACGTTGAAATAGGCACAAAGGCCAGATATGAGTGAAAGGAAGTATAGCCTGCCCTTTGCCTTGCGAAACCAGTTGTGGATCTCCTTGCATAATCTCCCCAACATTGATGGGTCGGTTCACCATGATACTGTGGATTAGTGCGAGGCACGGCCGGTCGAAAGTGGAGTTGTGGGAGGTGGGCAACAGATGCCTTTTGATGAAGGTAATCCACAACATAGGGTCCAGTAGCAGGTGGCAACGTTGGACAGAGCTGCCATGCTTTCCTTCCAACCACGACGTATTGGGCTTGCACAGCTTGGCCTTGAGGCTGTCGTAGTCGGCATCCGTCAGTGACCGCCTCCATTCCTCGTGAGGGTTGTCGTCCATCTCTGGGCTGTAGAAACAGTTGATGATTGCAGCGTTCAGCTTGACAAGCTCCCCTCGGACATAGACGAATGACAACTCTTTAACCATGTTGATGTTGGCCATTTCCGGTTACCGTGCGAATATTTCCCATCCACTTCTGTGAATGGTCTCGAACAAGGCGAGCTCTATGCCAAGGTCCCCTGTTTGATTCGTGTAGTGGAAACCTTGCTCTTTCAAATTACTTGATTGGCAAACTGATCTTTGTATCGTTTTTCATTTGCCCTGGAGCAGAAGCGTTTGAATGTGGGTTTGGTTGCTGATGTTGAAGTCACGTGTGAGACGGTTACAATATAACTGAATCATGAAAAAGAGGGTAATGAGCTAGAGAGAAGTGGATGCAAGAATTAGATAGCAAGGAGGTGAAAGTAAAGTGAATGAATGAGGTGAGAAAGGTTTAAAAAGAGGTTGCCAAGAGATGTTGGGGCGACATTTAATGTTCAACGATCAAGTTGTTTCACGCTCGTTACGATATTTCTACCCGCTATTTCTGTAGCCGCTGGAAGCTAGCCGTTATGTGTTGTATGTGCTGTGCTGCCCTTTGCTGTCTCAGCGGGCTAGTGGGCGGGCTCCTTGCTAGGCCTTCTTCTTTACCTGACTCATTTATTCCTAATCCTGAAATAAAAATAAAGATGATTAAATACTCAAAATAAATTCTGAAAAATAAAAATGTGAAAAATAAATTTAACTAGTTTAAAATCTAATCCTAATAAAAATAAATTGCAATAAATTAAATTCTATTCCTAAAACATAAAAATAAAAATAAAGAAAATAATGATAAAATAATTAGGTTATGTTGGGAGTGCATTTGGGTGCATCTCCCAGACATAACCACTTCCCAAGGTTGTGTTTCTTGTCCTTCCCTCCTCGGGGTCCTCCTATTCTTTATGGTGGTGTGGTAATGGGTCCTTCAGCCTGCCCTTCGGTCAGCCGTGACAACTGCTGCCTTGACCTGTCTATGTGCTGATTTTGGCGGCCTGAGCATCAGGGCATCCTTCCTTTTCCTTTTCTGGGGGTTGTAGCACATTTAACTTATTGCTCTGGTCATGTACTCTCATAGTCAACTCCCCACGTTCCACATCTATTAGATTTCTGCATGTGGCCAAAAATGGTCGCCAAGGATGATGGGGGGCATTTTTATCGGCCTCACAGTCTAAGATGAGGAAATCAGCTAGAAGAATAAGTTTGCCCACTCGAACAATGATGTCTTTGATCTTGCCCTCCGGTTGTACAAAAGAATGGTCAGCAAGTTTCAGCATGATGGAGGTAGGTTTGGCTTGCCCAATTCCTAGTTTGTCGAAGACTACCTTAGGCATCAAGTTTATGTTGGCTCCTAAGTCGCACAAGTCTTTTGTTTCATGCTTGCTGCCTATTCTGCATGGTATAACAAAGTTGTCTGGATCTGTTTGCTTGGGCGGCAACTTGCTATGTAGCATGACTATACACTCCTCTGTAACAACAAATGTTTTGAACTCCCCCATTATGTTCCTCTTAGAAACCATATCCCTATGGTATTTGGCATAGTTGGGTATGTTCTGAATGGCTTCTATGAGAGGGATATTTATGTGCACCTGCTTCAGAATGTCCAAGAATTTCCTGAACTGGTGCTCCTGTTTCTGTCGCTTAAGCCTTTGGGGGAAAGGTGCTGGCAGACGTATGTCCTCTATACGTTCTTTGTATGGAAACTTTATATATGGAGGATCATCCGTTTCAAGAATACTGTCAGGTTCAGCTGCCGAGGCGACCGATGTTGATGCTGCCCTGGCAGGTAGTTCTTTCTGTGCTGGCTGTGTCTCTTCTGATTTTTTCATTCTTGGCTCATTTAATTGTTTCCCACTTCTGGTTGATATGGCTTTGCACTGCTCATATGTGGGTTTGGCTGCTGTCTCTGTACTGCTGGATGCTGCTCCTATTGTCATACTGCTAAAGATCTCCGTGAACTGTCCAAATTGGGTCTCCAAGTTCTTTATTGCAGCCTCTTAGTTGTTCATCCTCATCTCTGTCATGTGCATGAAAGACTCAGTTTTATCAATAAGCTTATTAGTACGAACAATAAAATCACTAATTCTAAACATAAAAGTATGAAGAGTTGCTTCTAGTGAATTATTGTTTTGTGGCTGCTAAGCCTGCTGTCTGGACTGGTTTTGCTGGTAGCCTATATGTTGCTGTTTTGGATTGGAAGTAGTCTTAGGATTGCTCCTGGAGAAGTTTGGATGATTTTTCCATCCAGGGTTGTACGTGTTCGTGGCTGGCCTGTTGTTCCTCTCGTATCCTCCCTTAAAATTTGAAGATGCAATACATTTAGAAAAATCGTGGTTGCCCCCACACTCGTCACAAAATGGCTCTACAGCCTTGGCCTCGTAGACCTTCCCTAGTTGGTTTCACCATGTTCATGACCAGCTCTGTCAGCTTGTCAAGGCGGGCATTGACAGATTATGAGGCTTCCACTTCGTTCACAACTGTTGGCTGCCTAATGCCGCCTCAGCGGGATGTTGGGTACTTATAATCATTCTTGGCGGCTTGGTTCAGGATCCATAGTGCCTCCTCTCGTGGTCTGTCAAGGATGATTTTGTTGACTGAGGCATCAATCATCATTCGAGTTGGGTAGTTCAGCCCGTTGTAGAACATTGACACATGTTTACAACCCGGGAAAACATGGAGCGGGCAGTTGTTAAGCATATGTTGGTACCACTCCTAGGCTTCATACATTGGCTCATCATCCCCTTGTCGGAAGGCTGTGATCTCGTTTCTCAATCTATCTGTGACATTGGATGGGCTGAAACGATCCAGAAAATCCTTGCACATCTCTGTCCATGTGTTGAATGACCATGCTGGCTGGTTGTTTAACCACTGCTTTGCCCTATTCCTCAATGAATAGGGGAATAGCCTCAGCCTAAACACGTCTTGGTGGACTCCTTGTATTTTGAATGCCCTGCATATATCCAGAAATCCTATTAAGTGCTGCCGAGCATCTTCTGTGGCAGTCCTTCCAAATTGCCCCAATGTGTTGATCATGATGAACATCACGGGCTTCAGCTCAAAGTGATCTGCCTCAATCTCAGGTTCTGTCACTGTCGGATCGAACCCTCTAAAGTCATGCTCCAAGTAATCCCTGGTGGTTCGAACGTACTATGGTTGCTCGGGCGGAACTTGCTGTTCTTTGGGCGGTGGGTCTTGCTGACCATCCCTTCCGTTCTGGGCATTATTGACAGGGTTGTTGTTTTCCATGTTTACCTCTGCTTTTCTTTCCTCTTTTGCTTTCCCTAGGGCTATTCCGAGTTCCTTTTTTATCTATCTTGCTCTTCGTTCGATATCGTCGTATCAAATGATTTCTCCTTTTGGATTTGCACTGGTCATGAACTAGCAAAGGAAACTGTAAAATTCTTTTTTTTTATTTAAAATAAAAACTAAAAATAAAATAAAGTGCATAAATTTAAGAATGAATTTCGCTGTTACCAATCCCCAACAACGGCGCCAAAAACTTGTAGAGCGTTATAGTGTTCTCTAAATATGAGCGCAAGTGCACACTCCTGTCAAGTTATAGTATAAAAGATATCGTCTCCCACAGGGATTAGACAACTTGATTTCAATCTTAGTTCCAGCACAAAGAAAAGTAAATGCACAAATATGTTCATTTGTTTGAGAAGAAAAGTAAATAAAAACACAAATAAATAAAAGGGAAAAATCATGTTGATAGAATGGGCAGGATTATGCTACTGTTTAGTGTGAAACTGCATTGAATATGACAAGTTTCTTTGCGCTGCCAGACTCTACTGCCTTGGCGGGGGATGGTAGGTAAGCTGCTGAGACGCTCTCATTATCTCGGTAGGGGGATGGACTTGTGTCTCGACGACAAACTCGGCAGAACTACAAGGCTCAGCAAAACGCTTCGAATGTGATCCCGCTTATGTCTAAGTTAGAATTCTGTTGATGCCCACTACAGATAATATCAGTCGCGACGTGAATCGTGCAAAGACAACAATGTTAACTCATTCTCTTTTAGCTGCCTTAAATCCTAACCTATGTCTAGGCCGGATTGATCGCACTGTCTATAGATGAAACCGTACTTACTCCTTTCGTGAGTTCGAATCTCTCGATACCGAACAAATGGATAGTAATCAACTAATCTTTCGCCTTAATTGAAAACTGTGAAGAACATGGAATAAGCAAACCTTGAAGCTTTATTGCAAAAACAAACTTAAAATCCTAAACAACCATTCTCACACTAATTACAACATAACCCAAACCGAAAGAGAAATTTAGAACATAATGGCGACAAGAAAACCTAAACTATGCCTAAGGGAAAACCTAAGTTGTTTTGAAGTAATATTACAATGGGTATGTATAGGCATTAGCTAGGTCTAGTCCTTCTTGGAGTAGAAGTCTTCAAAGTAACTTTTGCATTAAATGCAACTTTAAACTTTAACTTCTTTGTGTTGAATGTGGACTTTATCACGTTGCCTTGCTCCGCAAGTAAGCTCGAGTTCCTCCTTCGGCGGCTCTGCCTGCTGCTACAGTCATCGGAAAATTGAGTGAACAACATCGATAGAATCATGATTTTCTGCTCTTCAGATCGCACTCCAGTTCTCCAATTCAACAGCTTGTTGTCTTGGGCGGCAAGTAGGGCGACGACAGCTACTCAGCAGCTATTGTCTCTGTCTGGAATTGCATCAGTACAACTCCTTAGTCTGCTACCTCAGCATCATGTCCTTAGCTTCTCTCTCCTTCTGTCAGCCTCTAGTACCTGAAACTAAAACTAAACTAAAACAATACCTTTTTCTTACCAAATAAAAGATAATCAATACAAAGCATGACAAAGTAAAGAATACTGTAAAATAAAATGCATGGTCCTAATTATGCCTAAAATGTACTCAAAAATAGCAATAATATGAGATGGAATGTGCATGAAATATAGAACTTATGGATACTTTACAAGAGCGTAAGCAAACTTACACTTAGTGGTGCCACTCTATATGTTCACCAATGCATTAAAACATGAGTATAAAGCCAACACCATTGAAAATCCCTTTTCAAGACATGGTATCCATAACAACCATATGCAAATATAGTCCACTTGTTTCACATATATTGACAAGTAACGTGACCATTAGATAAATCATTGTTTCATTAAAACCACATCAGATACACAAATTTCCTGGTAGACTCACCTTTACCAAACCATACATTTCCTAGTTAAATTGTGAGATACCATCATCAGCTTGGGCTACCTAGTTAAACCGCATACCTCAAGTGATACTCCAACAGCCTGAGAAGCCTAGTTAAATAGCTTTCCACTAGGACCGTGGTGCAATCGACGTTACATTTTATAGTTCACTTTAAACCCTACGGTATGCCAACTATATCCGATAAATTATTCCCATTTGTCACATAGCCAATATACACTTTTAAACACGTTTACTTACTGATTTCCATATGCATTTAACAAAACATTTCCATATGCAAATATCACATTGCCCAAGGCAACAACCACATTCCATTTAGGAACAATTTCTCAATGCTCTAAGCATCCATATACCTGATAAATCATTGCATATCATTTCAAAGATGCATAAAACAATAAGTAAACCAATCCATTCTTTTAAACCAAAACTTGTAATTCAAGTCGCATATCAAACCGTTATTCCAGGCAAAATTAGGGAAAACTTACTTCTGAGTTTTGCTAAGCTTGTTAGGCTTAATATAAATTAGGGAAAACATGTAATTCAAGTCGCATATCAAACCATTATTCAAGTCGCATACCAAAATGAACTAGGCTGGACTCTCCACACACAAAGCTAGAGGCAAAATGCATTTAAATGCATTCTAACACCAACCTACAAATATCCCATGCAACCTCTACGAAATTGCATCCAAAAACCATCTAAAACACCAAAACAACTTCAATCAACCACCAAACAATCTCCAGCCATAACTAGGGGTGTTTATCGAGCGAGTCGATCGTGAGTTGGGCAGTGCTCGACTCGTGCTCATTAAAAAATTATGTTGCTCGACTTGACTCATTGCTCGTTAAGCTCGTTAAAATTGTGCTCGATAAAAAAAAATTGCTCAACTCGACTCATTGATAGTTAAGCTCATTACTCAACTCGTTGTTCGTTAAGCTCACTAAAAAAATTACCTTAATTTTAACTAAAAGTAAAATTTAATAATACTATATGAGGCTTAATACTAACATAAATTAACAAATTTAACAAAAAAACATATCAAAAGAGTGTATAAAATACTTTCAAAGTCTAAATCCAAACTAACAATCCACAAATACACCAAACTAGCATTTTAAAACTAAAATAACAATCCACTAATTCACAAAACTATCATGTTGAAACTAAAGTAACAATCCACAAGTACATCAAACAAAAGTAATTACTAAAAATATTTTTAAAAATTAACGAGCTTCTCGCGAACTTATCGAGTCGAGTCAAACTTTGCTCGACTCAACTTGTTAAGGTCTCGAGTCGAGTTCAAGTTCGAGTCAAGTCAACCCAAGTCAAGTGTTTACCGAGTTTTGACTGAGTCGAGTTCGAGCAGCTCACGAGCTGCTCAACTCGTTAAGCACCCCTAGCCATAACCTAACGACTCTAGAAACTTAACCACATCAAAGAACATCCAAAAACATATTCCAACCATCCTTATACCTCCAGCAACTAAGAACCACCCAAAACAGCCCCCAAACCACACTTAAACTACTTTAGAAATTAGCCAATTAAATAGTTTCGGGATTGATTATGAAAATCTCATTTCACATTATATTTATACCATCAAAATGTGATTTAACCCAATAGAATAATCTAGCAATCATCTTGTAGAACAAGAATTTAGGCAATACATCAAAACCATCAATTAATCTCACTTTTCTTGAATTAAATTGCATAACCATATTATAATCCCCAAAAAACAAGTCAATCACTAGGCAATATCAATAAAGAACCTTAGTTTTAAGAGAGAAGAAGAAATTTACCTTTGAAGAACTTTCCACCAAAATTGACGTAAGTTATATCTTAAAAATATGTTGGAAAATAGATGAGATCTTAAACAGAAAAGAAATTCTAAAATCTTGTTTGGAAAAAATGATGGAAAATGAGAGAAAATCCAAAAAATTGATAGAATAGTAAAAATGGTTTGGAAAAACAATTAACCATAAAAAACTTAATTATGGTTGAAAAATTTTAATTAAAACATTTGGAAAAGTAGCTCTCTAAGGATTCTTAGTATTGGCCCAATTACACTTTAGTCATTAAAAATGGTTTTGTATTTATTACATTTTAGTCACTAAATCAAAATGTCACCTCAACTAATTAAATCGATTTCCAATTTCCAACCCATAATGCTTAATGTAATAATTTAACATTTTTAAAAACTTCAATCGAGTTTTATCCCTTTGAAATTCCCATTTCAAAAATATTATTTTCCCCGAAACGTATTTTAATCGCTAACCTGGTCCCCGGTCCGAACCTAATCCATCACAACTCCTAAGCCCATTTTCGGGGCGTTACAACTCTCCCACTCTTAAGAAATTCCATCCCTAAAATTTACCTAAAGTAAAAAGATGAGGGAATTGCTTCTTCATGTCTTTTTGTCTTCCATGTGGATTCCGCGACTCCTCGATGATGCCTCAATACCTAGACCAATTCAATAGTTTTTTCGCGAAGAACCTTCGTACTAAAATCCAATACCTTAACAGGTTCTTCATCATAAGGCAAATCTGGACACAAATCAATTTCCTAAATGGCACACCATGCGACTGATTTGACCTATAACTCCGAAGCATAGACACATGGAAAACATCATGTATCTTCTCAAACTCAGTTGGCAACTTCAACTTATAAGCAAAGGAACCAACACGCTCAAACACTTTTTATTGTCCAATAAACCCGAGACTTAACTCAACCTTATGCCCAAACCTCATAACCTTTTTTAGGGAGATACATTCAAAAACACTTTATCCCCACGGCGAACTCAACCTCCCTTTGCTTCGAATCTGTATAAGACTTATGCCATCCAAAGCTTCTTTTAAACGATCACTAATAAGCTTCATCTTGCAATTCATACCTCTAACCAAATCAGGTCCGATGACATGTTTCTCACCTGACCCCGCCCGACAAAGCGGCGCCCGACACCTAGATCATAAAGAGCTTCATAGGGACCCATATGTATACTTGCCTGATAACTGTTATTATAAGCTAACTCCACCAACGGAAGTTGCTTTTCCCAAGTCCCTTGAAACTCAATGATACAACACCGTAACACGTCCTCCAAAACTTGAATAACACGCTCGGACTGACCATCCGTTTGAGGATGATACGAGGTGCTAAAATTAAGCTTTGTTCCCAAAGCTGTCTGTAGACTCTCTCAAAACCTTAATGTAAAGCGAGAATCTCTATCCCAAATGATAGACTTTGGAACCCCATGCAACTTCACAATCTCCTTGATACACATCTCCGCCATCTTTTCCAACGTATACGTTGTATGCACAGCCAAGAAATGTGCATACTTCGTAAAACGATCAACAATCACCCATATAGATTTCTTCTAGGACGGCGTCAAAGGCAACCCCATCACGAAATCCATAGTGATCCTTTCCCATTTTCACTCTGGAATTCGAATATATTATGGAAACCCAACAGGAAATTATTGTTCATCTTTAACTCACTGACACACCATACAACGAGCAACATACTCCACTACATCATTTTTTCAAATCAACTAGTAATACTCTTCCTTTAAATCACGATACATCTTGGTACTACTAGGGTGCACAACAAAAGGTCAATGAGTTTTATTCAGAATAGTGCACCTTAACTCTGTATCCTCTGGAACAACTATTTAACCCTTAAAACACAAAACACCATCATCATTAAAATTGAAATCTGTCGGATTACCATATGAAATGTCCTTTAAATGGGGAACCAACACATCATCATATTGTTGCCTCGCTTTAATCATTTGAGACAACGTAGACTTAACTTGCAACTCTGCCAACAACCCACCATCTTGTGTCACACTTAACCTATCAAACATCTGTCTAAGCTCAACAGCTGCCTTACGACTTAAAGTATCTGCTACAACGTTAGCCTTTCTAGGATGATACTCGATGGTTAGATCATAATCCTTAACAACTCAACCTATCTCTATTGTCTAAGATTTAAATCCTTTTAAGACGTTAAATATTTCATACTCTTATGATCAATGTTAACGGTACACTTCATACCATAAAGATAGTATCTCCAAATCTTTAGCACAAATACCACCACATCAAGCTCTCATGAAACTTTAGTTGCCGCAATGCATAGGCCAACACTTTCTCATCCTGCATTAGCACACAACCCAAACCAACATACGATGTGTCACTATACATAACAAACTCCTTACCCGCTTCGAGTTGAATCAACACATGAGGGTGTGTCAAAACATCCTTTTAACTTTTCAAAACTACATTGTTGCGCAACCCCCTTAGCTCGGTCTAGACGAATGACCCGAACCAAGGAACTTACACGGGGAAAACCGAAGCCAACTCATTAAAGCTGGCTTCGATTAGTGACCTCTTTTTTCTTTTTATCTTTTCTAGATGCAATTTAGGTCGTATGTGATCATCAAAGAGCATAGGAAGAAACAACACAGTGATCGGATTTCATTTAGGGGTATAACTGCATAATTTAAACATTTAGGGACCAAATTGTAAATTCTATAAAATACATGGACATTTAGGATTTTAAGGTTACCAATATTCTATTAGTCATATTTCATGCTTCTCTACAAAATTTCATCACAATCAGACCATCCACACTCGTTTAATTGCATGCCCGAAGTTCAGGGACTAAAATGTAACATTTTCGACTTTCTAAGATTCCATTTAACCGAATTAACGGTCAGGTACTGATACCCTAGGGACCCGTATCTGTAACACCCTGTTTCCCGCCTAGTAGAGAACCGGGTCGGAGTGTGTTACTGAAAAACAATACGGAGATTAGAGACATAAATCTTAAACTTTTAATTAATATCAAACAAAACTGGTTGAGAATAGTGCGGTGATCGGTGCGATAAACTTTTAACTTTTTAATAACCTTTTAATCATAACACTCACAGACATTACCAATATACGTATTAGTTCATTTCATTATAAGAGGACCACATTTAACTGACCATGTATTGAAACGCTCAAGGTCGTTTCGATACGGGAGGACAAAGGTTAACCTTGTTGACTTTCCTTTTTAGACCGTATTGATACGGGAGCACCCGTATCGGTACGGGTTGACTACCTTTGACTTAGACCTTGACTTATTTTGAAACGTTGTAAACTCGTATCGAAACAGAGGTTTCCAGTGACAAAACATTCCGTAACATTCCTACCTTTTTCGGTACACCCTGTTTACTAAGATTTAGATTATGCTTACCCATATCGAAATGCCATCACCCGTTTCGGTACGGTCTGGCCTGTAATGAAAGATTCTTGCTGGTTTGAATCCATTTTTCCAAACCAAAAGAAGTCCAAAGTTGGTGAAGCTTTACCTACAACATTATAAGGGTATACACTACTAGCATGCCAAGTTTTAAAGCCCTATGATTCCATTTGTTCGGTTTTTAACTTTTTTGTACATACATGCATTTTAGGGCCATTTCTTACTACATGGAGACTCATTTCAAGCAAACCACACATAAAAAACTTAGTCATATCATAAACGTACCAAAAGAGACATAATACACTTATACATAGACCTTGCCACCATACTAGGAGTTCAAAAGGACAAAATACATTGCTTAGAGCTTGATTGTGACTTGTGCATGCTCAACTTCTACGATCTTGATCCCAAAACTTGTCTAACCGGAAATGGATGCAATGGAATGCATTAGGCATACTTTGCCTAGTGAGGTAGTCACATAACAATATATGAACATGAGGTTTCATGTAGCATGCTCCCAAATGACCGTAATACTAATTATGCAATAACATAGCATACTTCTTATTCTTAACAAGGCATAATAGCATATTATCATATCATAGCAAATATTTCAATAATTAAAAATTTCCCTTGGATCGATTCATGGTATATGGATACACAAATTCCACCTCCTCGCCAAATCATTAAATGGTCATCCTACCGACATCGCCAAAGACCAACACAATACAACCCTCCGCCTCACCAAATCATATATGCCGTAGCCCTAGGACCGTAGTCCACCCGTAACAATGACCTCATGAATTCTATGGCATGCCAATTGTATCCCATACTTCCAATCCAAGGTCCAATATAAATAGTTCAACATTCATCATTCTTTAACATCATTTCATGTCAATAAACAATAACAATCATTCATGTCAATGATTCTTATGTGTCGATGCTTCCATGCTTTTCATGACAATGATAGCAATGTTATAATCAATAAATCGATGCAATACTTACCAACATGGCCATAATAATGCTTCATGCAAAAATCCTTATAAATTAATGGTTAGTAAATCGATAATCAAGTATTCGAGATGGCACCTAGCCATTCTCGAGACGCTACTACACTCACCTTGCTCCGTTAAGGCTTACGGTCGATAATACCTCGATTGATACTTAAATACTCCTTCTCGTATTTGAATGGAGTAAACGAGACTCTTAAACAAAGGAAGACAAGGCTTTGGTTTTGTCTTCAATGGAGGTGCTTGCTTTAAGCTTAAGGTTGAAGATAGAAATAGAGGAGCTTGCTTGTTTTCTAAAGGAAAGAGTTTAAGCTCGGTAGGAAATCAAAAGCAAGACTCCTTTCATTCTCTTCTTATTTATAGAGGATATGTGAATTATTAATTACCTCTCTAACAACCAATAAAAAGGTTTCCCTTGCTTGAGGGTTTGCCAAGCCCAACACACCTCATTAAGAACCAATAAGAACATTTCCTCTCCCCAAAGATTACCTATTTAATTATTCCCATCAATTCACACCAAAATGCTGACAACAACCACTTATTCAGCTTAGAAACATGTGAGTAGATGCCAAGCAAGTAGGTGACTCACTTGAGGGCCGCAACTTTACACTTTGGGACACCTACCCTGTTTTCCGCAGGGTACCATTTCGATACGCTCGAGGTCGTATCGGTACGGGTAAGCAAAAGTCCAAATAAGTAGTTAAAACCGTTACCAGGTATCGATACGCCCTTAGTCGTTCCAAAACGCCTTAGTTCTGCGGTTTCAATACGTCCTAAACCGTATCGAAACGCTGGCCTTCAAAGCTTTATTTGAAATTTTCCAGAGGGTTCTTGGCTACCAATAAATACAATTAATTTCTCAAACAAGATCAAAGGAACTAACCAAAAATTTTCTGGTGGATTTCCGGTCTCCGGAACTCTAATCCGACTAGGCTAGCTTTTGCGGTGTTACAATATCGATACTCGGGGTGACAATATCCAAGTTTGGAAAAACGGTATCGATACTCATTCTCGAGCATCGGTACGCCCTTCAAACTTTGCCCAGGCGTATCGATACGCTTCCCATTCGTACCGATATCCTTGAACCATTTGGGCACCAATTTTTCATATGAGTATCGATACTCAAGCCTGAGTATTGATACCCATACCAGATGTGTACCAACATCAGCCTCAAACATACATCTAACATCATCAAATCATCACCAAATCATATGGACATTCTTATAACATCAAAACCAACATATGGGCATTCCACTCTAAGCACATTGCAGACATTTGATATAGTATCACAAGTAACTCAAAGCATCTATTACAGCATGGTTTAACCAAAAGCTATAGGCTACCAAAAGACAAAGTAAAGCACCAAAACAATTATAATGGCCTCTAAAAAACGAGGAAGAGCACACATAACTTGCTACCACACAAGGGAGTGCAAAATACATCTCCATAAAACAATCCATTAAATCCCATTCCCATATATCATTACTAAAGGTAAATGTAAAACATCATACTTGAGCTTATCTACTCCTTGGATTCCTCTAAGCCTTCTTGTTGCCCAAGATGTCTCAATTATCTGCATTGTTGGTAAAAGAGAGCATAAGCACAATAGCTTAGTGAGGCATGCTCTAAAAAACACCAACACAACAATGCAAGTTTTAAAACTTAATCTTGATATCCATTTCTAAAACCATGCTCTTTCTATCTCATGCTTGAAATCCATTTCAAAGCAAATCACCATTTGAAAACCACATGAACCATCCATCTGTCTCATGCATTCAACTAATGCAAAACTCATGGAAAGGCCACACATTCTTGATATACAAAAGCATTTCATAATCTCAAAATCTCATATGCATTTCTCATAGCATAAAAATATCTCAAGAATTTCATAATTTCTATTTTTACTCTGATATGCGAATTAGCTTAACCTAGAATCAAGTCCTACCCCGATGGAATCTCGTATCACCGAACTCTCATGGCGGTATCTATCTTCGCCACAAAGCTTGGGTGTTTCACCAAGACCTACCTCGATGGAATCTCACATCATCGGACTCTCACTTTGGATCGGTCTGTCACTACGACCATTGCTCGACTCCAAAGAGCACGTACAAATTTTATTTTAGAGTACACTTTACATCCTATTGGTCGATCACTTATATTCGGTAACATCTCATCAATTATGCCAATATATTACATCAAAAACATCATCTCACCTACTCTTTTGATGCAACATTTCTAAATCAATCTCATCCCATTTCAAAATCAAAGTCTATGCATAGCATTTGATCAAAATCTCAAAACTCTTTGCAATATTGCTCAATCTAATGGGATCAACATAACATATCATATCATGTCATAAATGATGCATAAAACAGTAAGAATTTTCTATTTCAAATCAAGAGCATGTCAAAAGCATTTAGGGGCATCATCCACATTTTGAGAGCAAATCTAAACATACTTACTTCCGGACTTAGGATGGTGTTTCAAACCAATCCTAAACCCCCAAAATTCATTCCCTTGTCCTTCAAGGACTTCTAAAACCATTTTTCTCTCACCAATGACGTTTTACTTGTTTGCCAAAACGATTTCTAAGCTTCTGGTGCCTTCGAATCAACACCAAACGCGTCCGATGAAGTCTCCTTTGTTCAACACGCATAAGAGCAGAGGATTAATGCATCACCATGCATTAAAATCACCAGCAACTCATTCCCACACGCTACCCTGCTCAAAACTAGCATTTTGGCTATCCGAAATAACCGAAAACACTTCCAAACTTCCACCAATCAAAACCCAGCCAAGATCTAACAATTCTAACATTTTCTAAACTTCAATTAACATCAAAAATCAACATAAACTCGACCTTATACCCCCAGCAATAGCAGAACATCAAAAACACCTCAAAAACCACAAATCTAACATCTTAAAATTAGGGACCCAAGCCTATTCTAGATTTATTTGTTAAATCCTCATTCTGAACATCAAATAACATCCAAAATATGTTGAAAATCAACCTTAACTTAGATCATAACATAGTAATACGAATTAACCAAGATCTCATCAAGAATCTTGAATTTAACAACTCTTTCTTCTTTATAACATTAAAACAACTCAAAAACCATTAACAAAGGATTGATAACTTGGGAATTTCAATAAAGAACTGATCATTAGAGAAGAAGAACGAAGCTTACCTCTAATGGTTGATCTTTCCTTCAATTGGGTGAAGTTTCTTGAAAATCCAAGGAGAAATCAAAGAGATCTTTGCAAAGACAAGTTCGAGAATGGGTTGAAGAATCAAAACTCAACAAATCAAGATGTAAATCATGGTTTCTTTTAAGTAAAAAAGTGTTTGGCTCGAGAGAAAGAAAATGAGAGGAAATAGGGAAAATAAATTTCACGTTAAAAAATGAAATTTTAGTTAGGAAAAGTCAACTTTATTAACCACCTTTAATAATCAATAAAACCTTTATTAAAATAAACCCAATTAAAATAAAAATATGATATTACAACTTGGTAAAATTAGCTCCTTAAAGATTCAAAGTTCCAATCCTTTACAAAACGATTACTAGTCAAACTTTGCCAAAAATTGCATTTTGGTCACTATGCCAAAATGTTATTTTTCAAAAACTCATTTGTAAAATTGTTTTTACCACAATCATTTACATAATAAATAATTATTTTTAGACATTTTTCCATATTTTTAAAACATCCCGAACTAGGTTTTCCCTGAACCGACCTCAAACATTCGAATCTCTAATTTGCGGTTGATAACCCATCAAATCGTTCCCTAAACCTTCTAGACCCAAAGTCAGAGCGTTACAACTCTCCCCCACTTAAGAAATTCCGTCCCCAAAATTTTACCTAAAGGAAATAGATGCGGGAACTTCTTCAACATGTCTGCCTTGCTTTCCCAAGTGGCCTCTTTAACTCCTCGGTGTCGCCACAATACCTTCACAAGCTCTATCGTCTTGCCACGAAGAACCTTGCTGCTCGAATCAAGGATCTTCACCGGTTCCTCGTCATATGACAAATCCCGATTTAGCTCTATCTCCTCAACAGGCATCACATGCGAAGGATCCGATCTATACCTCCGCAACATCGAAACATGAAACACATCATGAATCCTTTCCAACTCGGGAGGCAACCTCAACCGATAAGCCACAAGACCCACTCGTTCCAAAACCTCATAAGGTCCAATAAACCTCGGGCTAAACTTACTCTTACGCCCAAATCTCATCACCTTCTTCTAAGGCGATACTTTCAAAAACACATGTTCGCCAACTACGAACTCAATCTCCTTACGCTTCAAATCCGCGTAAGACTTTTTCCAGTCTGATGCTGTCTTCAAGCGCTCACAAATCAGCTTGACCTTCTTAGTTGTTCCTTTCAACAAGGCCAAAATCGAAACCAACTTTTGCCCTGTTTCTGACCAACAAAGAGGAGTTCTATACTTGCAAAACAACCCTCAAAGGTTCCTCATGCCCCCCCTCAGTACGAGAATACATAAGGATGTCATTGATGAACACCACCACAAACTTATCCAAGAACTCATGAAACACCTTATTCATCATATCCATGAATGCAATAGGAGCATTCGTTAAACCAAAAGGCATCACCAGGAACTCATAATGCCCATACCTAGTCCGAAAGGCAGTTTCTGGCACACCCACATCCTTAACCTTCAATTGATAGTACCCAGACCTCAAATCAATCTTCAAGAACATAGCCGCTTCACGAAACTGATCAAAAAGATCATCAATCCTTGGCAGAGGATACTTATTCTTTACAGTCAACTTATTCAACTGACGATAATCAGTACACATCCTCATCGTGCCATCTTTCTTCTTTACAAACAAGACCGGTGCACCCTAAGGAGACACACTAGGCCGAATAAAGCCTCGGTCAAGCAATTCCTTAAGTTGTATCTTCAGCTCCTTTAACTCTTTAGGTGCCATTTGATAGGGAACGATAGAAACTAGAGACGCATTCTCATACAACTCAATTCCAAACTCAACCTCTCGACTAGGCGGCAAACCAGGTAACTCCTCTAGAAACACCCCAAGGAATTCACATATAGTCCTTATATCTTGTACCCAAACATCCTTTGTGCTTGGATTCATTACGAAAGCTAAATAAGCTTCATCTTCCTGACGCAACAACCGACTCGCTTCAAGAGTCGAAACCACATTAGATAAGAACTGCACATTCTCTCCCACCACCACAACTTCGTAGTCATCAACAAGTTTCAACGAAACTCGCTGATTCTTAAAATCCACAATAGCCCTGTGCTCAACTAACCAATCCATTCCAAGGATTACATCAAATCCATAGAAAGGCAATTTCATGAGATCAACCATAAACACATGGTCTTGCACCATTAAATGACATCTCTTATATAACTTCCTTGTTAAAATAGTTTCACCAAAGGAACTAGTCATACGCATACTAACATCCAAGGACTCAACAGGCAAACAAAGCATTTGAGCATGTTCACACAATATATATGAATGTGTAGACCCAGAATCAATCAGAGAAAGTAATGACAAAGACTGCAAAGTAAAGGTACATGCAATCACGCCTGTGTCATTCCTCCCCTCACGGTGTGCATAAACTTTGGCCTGGCCACCCCCTCGAGCTGGACAGCTACCACATGAGATACATTTCTCGGACCATCATCTCTACGTTGAAAGTTTCCACGGCCGCGCCCATGGCCCCTCTGTGGCACAACTGCTCTTACATGAGCTTGTCCCTTTCTCGCCAGCTGAAGACAATCCTGTTTCACGTGCCCACAAGAACCGTAACTCCAACATGTACCAACGTTGCCCCAACACTCTCCCGTGTGCCTCCTACCACAATGGTTACACTCAGGTGTACAAACAAAAGCATTTGATCCCCACTGACCTCTCCTTGGGTTACCTCATCTACGTCTAGGATCCGAATGAGACCTTCGATCCTTAGGCCTCTTAAAACGATCCCTCCCAGTACCATGATCTGCAGCTCGCTTCCCTAAGCTAGATCCTCCTACTTTACTCGCCAGACCAAGGTTCAACTCATTATCCTTGGATCGATGACCAAAACATCAAAATTGGAGTAATCCGATGCAATCATGTACGTCTTCACCTCTTTCACCAATCCATATCGGAATCACTCGCACCTCTCTCGCTTATTAGGAATGAACTCAAGTGCATACTGACTGAGACGTACAAACTGCACTTCATATTCGGCCACAGACATGCTTCCTTGCAGCATGGAGATAAATTCCCTCTTCCTCTCGTCCAGTTAACGAACACCCAAGTACTTCCTCTTGAACGCATTCAGAAAGAACATCCAAGTGACCTCATCAGCCTCCAATCCCGCAGTAGTGGTCGTCCCCCACGTAGAAGCACCACCGTGCAACAGGGATACAATGCATCCTAGCTTCTAGACATCATTACAATTCATTTCTCCAAGGATCCTCTTGGTGCTTTCCAACCAAGACTCAGAATTCTCAGGGGTCAGCCCCCTAAACTCAGTCCCACCAAGACTACGGAGTCGCTCTAATGGCAAACTCGCACAACACCAGGCTGAGGTGCAGCCACTTGAGCACTAGCTACTACTGCTTGAAAGGCTCCAGCAATATCCTAAATCAGCGCAGTCATATTAAGAGCAACTTGCCCACGTGCTCCCTCGGGTGCAGCAACCCCTACTCCAACTACAGCACCAGCCCCCACTCCACGACCACCGGGTGGTCCACCAGGAGGAGGAGGCGGCAAATTCTCTAAATGCTCGTCCATCTCATTCTCAACCGAGCTACGAGAGTTAATTCTAGGCTCTCTTCGTGACCCCATTTGAAATAATGCAACTAGAAAAATGCAATAAAACTCAGTTAGGCAATTCAAGGCAAGAAAATCCAAGGTGCTCAAGTCTCATTTTTAAAACAATTTCTTCCATTAGTAATGATATGGCAATGAATTCCCAATTTATACCCCAACCATAGCACAACAATACAATTTAGTCTCAATCAACAAAATTTAATGCATTCCATCTCACTCAAGCTCAAACATTGCACAAAAACACAACATGCATTCACATAATTCATCACAACTCGTATTTAAACTTACCAACCACATACCAACGCCCCAATTGTTTGCAAACCTAGATCTGATACCAAAAAATGTAATCACCTTAACCCGGTCTAGACGTATGACCTGAACCAAGGAGCTTACACGGGGAAAACCGAAGCCAACTCGTTAAAGCTGACTTCGATTAGTGACCCTTTTTTTCTTTTTTAGATGCAATTTAGGTCCTATGTGATCATCAAAGAGCGTAGGAAGAAACGACACATCGATCGCATTTCATTTAGGGGTTTAACTGCATAATTTAAACATTTTGGGACCAAATTGTAAATTTTATAAAATACATGGACAATTCTGATTTTAAGGTTACCAATATTCGATTAGTCATATTTCATGCTTATCTACAAAATTTCATCACAATCAGACCATCCAAACTCATTTAATTGCATTCCCGAACTTCAGGGACTAAAATGTAACATTTCTGACTTTCTAAGATTCCATTTAACCGAATTAACGGTCAGGTACCGATACCCTAGGGACCCGTATCGATACTTGGGGTGAACGTAGCCAATTTTGGAAAAACGGTATCGGTACGCCATTCAAACTTTGCCCAGGCATATCGATACGCTCCCTATTCGTACCGATACCTCTGGACCATTTGTGCACCAAATTTTCTTATGAGTATCGATACTCAAGCCCGAGTATCGATACCCATATAAGATGTGTACCAAAATCAGCCTCAAACATACATCTAACATCATTAAATCATCTCTTTCTCTTTTTCGCTGCCTCTGCCAGCACTTCGTCAAGGGAGTCTAAAATCTCCATGTCTGAGTAGCCGGTGTCCTGAGCAGCGGTCGTTTTGGCTACTAGGGAGGCAGCAGTGTTTTCTTCCTCCTTCTCTGATTCTGATGAGAAAGAGAGGTTGTATGGTTGGATAGGGGTTGGAGAGGTTCATCTCTCGGGGCGGTACTGCTGCCCTCGCTGTCGTCAGTGGCAGGAGAATCATCTGGTCTTAGAGTGATCTGGATTGGCTTGGAAGCTGCTAACTCTGTGGGAAAGGCAGGCAACTGTGGGTCGACGTCCTGATACTTGTCCAGCAGGTAGGCCACAAAGGCCTTCTGCACGTCCGCTACATATTTTGTGAATATCACATGTTTGTGCTCAATCCTCTGACAACTTTCCATTTGGCTACGTAGTAAAGGGATCACCTCGGACGGGAGGGCAGCTTCAATACTGCCTGCTGTAGCTGGGATGGCGGCAGCTTGGGACGGTTGCTGGGCGGTGGAAGGTGTGTCTGGCTCCGCGCTACGCATCATCTGTTGGCGTACCCTTCTTGACCATCCTTCCTTGGCAGGGAGAATTTTATCTTTTGGGTGCAACGACAAGCTAAAATTGGCACACATGCTAGTGATGAGTGCAGGGAAGAAATGAGGACCTTTGGCATTTGGCTTCTCTGCGTGGATATAGATCTCATGTATTATTACTTCACCAATGTTGATCTGTCGCCCTTTCATGATGTTGTAGATAAGGGCGAGCCGCGACCTGTTTACTATCGATCAGTGCGAGGTGGGCATCAAGCAGCGCTGTACAAAGTAACTCCACAGGGCTGCCTCTAGCAGCAAGTCTCGGCAGTTGACTGACCCATTGTTTTTTCCTATCAGCCATTTGGTGTTTTGCTTACAGAGCTCCTTTTTGATCTTGTTGTAGTCAGCCCCTGTCAGATATGATTCCCATTCTCCGTGCGGGTTGCCGCTGACCTCTATGCTGTAAAAGTTGTTGATCATGTCAGCAGTGAACTTAACACCTTCTCCTCAAATGTAGATGAAACGACTCTATGGGTTTAGCCGGTGGGCATCAAACTCTCGCAAATAGTTGTTGTTGATTCCTTCTGACTGCCGTTCGAATTCGTCCCAACCCGTATTATGGATCCTCTCGAATCGGAAAGGTTCCAACCCAAAATCACCCTAAGGCTGGGTGCATTGGAAACCCATCTCCTCCCATAGTTGCCTTTCTCTGTAGAACTTATTGTAGGTCTCCTCGACATCAGGTTTCAAGAACCTTTTGTATGAAGTTTTGGGGGTGGCGGCGGGTTGCTGCGATGAGGCCATAGTTTGTGGGACGGTTGTGTTTCCTAAAGAAAGAAAAAGAAATAACGTGAAAGAAAGTAACGCTAAGAAAATCTTCGAAGCAAAGATTGCAGAAATAATTCATATTAGAGGAGAAAATAAAGTGAAGAATGGGGAGAGAATAGTTGGCCTTATATAGTCGTTTCTCTCCACTGCCATGGCCGGTACGCTGTCAACGGGCGACAATTATTGTGGCGCGATTAACGGGATTCTAGCAGTTACACATATATCCGTTCCGCTCGCTGGGGCAAAAGATAATCGTTGCGGCTATTCCTTATGAAGCCACTAGATGTTATGCTTATCTGCCTTGGGCTGCCCTGGCCACTAGTTGGGCCTCTCCTTTATTCTTTCATTTTCCTTGATCTTTCCTTCCTTCCTAACCTGAAATAAATCAACTATAAAAATTAAATCTAATCTTAATACATAAAAATAAATTATAGATAAAAATAAAAATAAAAAATAGGCTATGTTAGGTTGCGATTTTCCCAAACATAACCACTTCCTGAGGGTCTCTGCGTTTAGCTATTAAACTAAGCATGTCCTTCCCCTCCTCATGTGGATGTTGCTGCCAACCTTGCTGCCCTGGCGGGACATACACCAAGAAAACAAAGAGGCTTTTTTTACAAATAAATAAAAAGAGATTTAATGTGCAAAAACTAAATAGATGTGCAGAAATTCAAACGTAGTTGCTATTGCCAAACCCCGGCAACAGCGCCAAAAACTTGTAGAGCGTTTAGGTGTTCTCAATTTATGAGCGCATGTGCACACTCTTGTCAAGTTATAGTATAAAAGATATCGTCTCCCACAGGGATTGGAGAAGCTCCTATGAATGGTTTCCCGCACAAACATTTAGTAAATGCACCATTAAAACTCATGATGTGGAAATATAAAAACACAAGTAAAAATAAGAACATTGATGAGAGAGATGATAGGGAGAGATTTGGGCGATAGGCTGGGTCAGGCAAGTGCATCTTACTAGCATGGGGATTGCACTGTATAGGCTAAGCATGTTTTGTGTTGCCATGAATTGCTGCCTTGGCGGGATGGCGGGCGGCAAACTACGACCTTGTCACGCGGCCACAACAGGTCACTGCCACCGCATGAGTGTATTGTCTCGGCATGTGGAATGGAAAGAAGTCCTGGCGGCACGTCTGGCAGACATTCCAAGTTCGGCAGGATAGTCGATAGTGATCCCTCCTATTTCTAGTTAAGGATGCTCAAGATGCTAACTTGTGGACTAGTGTGGAACCAAATTAGTCAACTCGGTTGGTAATCCATTTTAGCCGCTGAAACTTGTGGACTAGTGTGGAACCAAGTTAGTCACGCCTTTGCATATTGTGACCGTGCTTAACCATTTCGTGAGCCTTGCACTTTCGTGCCCGACAAATGGATTTTCTCTTCAATTGATTGGTGTAGAGTAATTAAACGAACAAAGATCATAGATTAAGCAAACTTAGAATTTTATTGAAAACAACTCAAAACTATACGACTGTTTCCCTCAAACTACTTCACATACACGTGTCTAAACCCTAGGAGAGTTGGGTCGCGACCCCAACTTCTCCAACCTACCTAACTATCCCCCCATCTATCCTCTCGTCCTTATATATGCTAGATGCTATCCGAGATATGCCTATGTATCTGCATGCCCCTATACCCTTACATACATTGGGTATATATAGGGCTCTTGACCTAGGTTTGAGTCCTCCTTAAAGTAGTTCTTAAAGTATATTTACATTAAATGCAGACTCCATTATGCCTTAAATATGGACTCTTTGGACGTTGCCTTCTTCTGCAAGTAAAGATAAGTGCTCCTACTAATCGGTGTTGGATCAGCTATACCGGCTGCTACAGTCTTTAGAAAATTGCAAGACTGGGCTCATTGGGCTTAGGAAATTGTCCTCTTGAAATCGCTACCCATCTCTGTTAAGTCGGAGTAATTCCTGCCCAAGCGGCACCTGGCGACAATGCTGCTTCGACAGCGTCCTTGGTGGTATCTTGAGCTGCTTCAGTACAGCTCCTTTGGTTCCAGCCTTCTGTTATGTCCTTTCATGTCCTCTCCTCTCCTAGCTATAGCACCTGAAAATATAAACTAAACTAAAACAATAACATTTCTCAACCAAACATAAAATATTCAATAAAAGCATGATACAAGAGAATATATTGTTATAATGCATGCAATGCACCTAAATATGTCTAAATGAGCTTAAGAACAACAATAATAAGGGCAGGAATGTGTACAAAATACAGAAATCATGGACACTTTACAGTAGCTCGCTTAACATCAAAACTTACCACAACTCGGTGCTCATCCAACCAATCCATTCCAAGAATCACATCAAAACCATAAAAAAGTAGTTCCATCAAGTC
Organism: Hibiscus tridactylites; assembly: GCA_958450335.1. NCBI lineage: Eukaryota > Viridiplantae > Streptophyta > Magnoliopsida > Malvales > Malvaceae > Hibiscus > Hibiscus tridactylites. The sequence continues at coordinate 54,692,689 of OY288267.1, read as the reverse complement.
AACCGTAACCACATGACCATGAACATATAATGGACATCTTCTATACAGTTTTCTTGTAACAACAGTTTCACTAAAGAACTAACTGTTCACACCCCACATCTAATACTTCCGAAACAAACATTCAAGATACAACTTCCAATGCAACTTGCAACAACAGGCGCAAAAGCTACACCTCACCGATATAACGTGGACAAACTCACCTCACATGGTCATGCGATCCACCTAATTTATAGGTATCCAATGCTACTCAAACCTTGACACATTGACCCCACATTCCTTGTCCAACGTTACAACAACCTCGCCTCAGCCCAGGCGATACCCTTAAAGCATGACAACTCATACATTGGTTACCACTACACTGGAGTTCACAACTCACTCTCTAGCACTAGAACCTCTCGCACACGAGCTATTAAACCCAGATTCTGCTAAAATAACTCACTATGTAACCCCCTTAACCCGGCCTAGACGGTTGACCCGAATTAAGAAAGTCACATGGGGAAAACCAAAGTCAACCCGAAAGTCAACCTTGATTAACGACCCTTTTTTTTTCTTTTTAATCTTGTCTAGATGCACATTAGCCCTAATTGTGATCACACAAACATCATATTCAAAGATCACAAACATCAGAGATCAAACAGGGACCCAATTGAACAAATTACAACTTTAGGGACCAAATTGTAATTTCTGATAAATATGAGGACTTATCCCAAATTAAAGTTACCAGCTTGTAATTAGTCAGGTTTCATGCTTCACTGTGAAATTTCAGCTCAAAAGGACTTCCCAAACTCATACAATTGCACAAACAAGATTCAGGACCAAAATGCAAACATTTCGAAACACATAACTGCCAATGTCAGCCCCTAACGGTCACCCGTTCCGAAACAGGCAGAGCCCGTTTCAAAACGCGGGGCCGTTCCGCAACGCGTACCGCAACACGGGCTGGCAGTAGCCAAACCGTTTCGGAACGGTCTCTCCCGTTTCGGACGCCTGGGCTTGTTTAAGGCACCTGTTCCGAAACGGGTGGCACTGTTCCGAAACGCCCTGCATAGATTGCCCCAAAATGCATTCTTAAACATGCAATTAAACATCCAATCATGCTCCAAATGCTACCAAACTTTACCAGCATGCAATTCAACATATATAAGGCACACTTGCATCAACAATTCATCAAAACAACATCACATATGAAAAGCCCCAAATCTATAGACATGCTTCCTACACAAGCAAGCCATCCAAGCATAAACTTCCAATTCAAGCATATTAAGGCCAAACACTAAAACCAGCATTCTCATCAACATTCAACATACTTAGGGAGTTCAAAACCTCTCCCAAAACATACACATAGGTCCCCCATTGCCAAATTACCAAAAGCTAAAAGTGTACTTAAGAAACCTTCCATACATTGAGCTTTACTTTCACTTGATTGCTTGACCTTCTTGCTGCCCTCAAGGTACTCTAATGTTCTGCATTATTGAATTAAGAAAACGAAAGAGAGAGTAAGCAAAAGCTTAGTGAGGAATGCTCATAAAACCATTCAATAATGCATTTATAAAACATTTATAAATCATGCTTCAAATCATCATTTGCACATGCTCAAAAGCATACTTAAAACAAGCATCCCATGCTTCATATCATAACATGTCATATTGGCCACAAGTGATAAGTTCCATTTCTTTAAAAACAAGTTCATCAACTTTCACCCCAAGGACTTTTAAACACCTTGGCCCCAAGGACTTTTAAACACCTTGGCCCCATGGACTTTTAACCACCATGGAAAGGATCACACAAGGACTTTTAACCACCTTTGTGTCCGTATCAAGTTTCACCCCAAGGACTTTTAAACACCTTGGCCCCAAGGACTTTTAAACACCTTGGCCCCATGGACTTTTAAACACCATGGCCCCATGGACTTTTAAACACCATGGAAAGGATCACACAAGGACTTTTAACCACCTTTGTGTCCATAACAAGAACCATCCAAGGACTTTTAACCACCTTGATGTTCTTAAGTAAACAAGGCTCACTCAAGTACTTTTAACCACCTTAGTGACCTTAACCTTTTCAAAACATCACTTGCCAATATACATCATTATCATCAATTTATCCACTGTTTTAAACCATTAAACCAAGCTATATTCATCATGCATTTAAAAGCATCAAACCACATTTAATCAATGTACAAAAACAAGGAACTCTTACCTTGAGCTTCCTTCAACATATGGCTTACAAAAACAGCAAATACCATGCTAAATCATGCTTTCAAAACAGTATTTAAATCATGCAATAAACCACATTGCATCACAACAAAATCATGGCCACCACTAGAGAGTACTTTCCGAAAACTTACACTTGAGCTTAGCAAAGTTGTTTAGACTTAAACTAAGCTCCCAAGACATTGGTTTCAAAGCCGAAAACCATTTTCACTCACCGATTCCACTTCGCCTCTTGCCGAAGCACCAAAACAAGCTTCCGGATCAACAACTCTTGGATCCAAAGATGCCTCCCCTGTTTTAACACATCAAAGCAGAGGATTAATGCATCATCATGCATTAATTGCTTCAATGAAAGCACTTAAACTCGCTGCTCTCATCCACACTCCATTTTCGGCTACCAAACACAACCGAAAATGCATCCAAACCACTTCTCAACAAAGCCCAGTCATAAACCATCAAAACCTAACATCCTTTAACATCATTCAACATCTAAAAAGAGCCTAACAACATCCTTATACCTCCAGCAACATCAGATCCACAAGATCACCTCAAAAACAACCAAGAAACACAAGCTAAACTTAGGAAACTCAACCTATCCGGGATTGCATTAATCAAAACTCAATTCCTTATCAATTTAATGTTCAATTAACATCAAAAACACATCTCAAATCACAGATTTAACAGATCAAACGAAAATCACCAAAAATCACCAAATCTTGCATTATAAGCCAAGATCCAATTCACATCTTAAAAGCCTTTAATAAAACATCAATTAAGGATTGAAAACTTAGGAATTTCAGTAAAGAACTGATAGTTTAGAGGAGAAGGACGTTCTTACCTCCAAACTTGAGTTTCTCCTCTTTTTGGAATCAAAAACCTTGATGAATCAAGTAGCAAATGATGAGGTTTTGTAGATATGTTGATTAGGAATCAAAAGAGAGTTGAAAGGAGAGATTTAGGTGAGAAAATCAGAAACAATTCTCTGGAAATAAGGTGTTTGGGTTGAGAGAAAATGAGAGAAAGAAAATTGGAAAGTTAGTTAACAAAATAGCCAAATGGCTTTTCCCTCCTCTTTTGACATCTTTTAAAATCAGAATAAATCTTAAAATATCTTAGAAAAATCTGGAGAAACTACTTTTGGATTAATAGCTCCTTAAAGATTCAAAGTTTCAACCCTTTCGAAAACAGTCACCAAACTTTCAAAAATTACATTTTGGTCACTAGCCAAAATGTCACCCTTCCAAAACTCATTTTCCAAAATTGATTTCACAGTTCACTTAATTATATTAAAAGATGATTTTAGAACATTTTTCCATATTTTTAATGCAACCCGAACTAGGCTTTCCTAATTTCACCTCTTAAGATTCGAACAGCACTTTGACCAAACCGGTCAACGCCCAAAACTACTAAGCCCAAAACCGGGGCGTTACACACTAAAAAACAATGTAGCCAATAAATCAACAGATATGGTTTAGCCATCATGCACCAATCTATAAAAGTGCCAACACATCGATGTCTCATATCCAAGAGCTCGCATGCTCAACTAAAAAATCTGCACCTTACTCAACTACAACTTACGATTTCGAACCCGAACCACAAATTCGCATTTCTCGTCACCCAAGTATCTAAACCCCAGATACTTCTTCTATTAAAAAGTTCAAAAGAACTCTCAGAACAGAACTCTCAGAACACAACATCAGGTTCTATGCCCACAACCATAGTTGTCCACCAACTAAACACATCTCTATATAACCAAGATACAACTCATTTTTACGCTATGGGCATCACTACACTCCACTTATTCCACAATCTTATTCATACATGTCATCCACTCCATGGATACCTCGAGCAAAAATCCTCGAGTTAAACTTCTACTCAAGTTACGTAAGTGCTATTCGCAGCTCAAAAAGATCCACCAGCTAGTGCAGTCACATGCACCGCAGCATGAACAGCTCCTCAAGCTCTAAACACCACCTACATACCTGGCACCATACAATCCAACACTTACCCAACTAACACAGGTTGTACTTACATCGAGGCACATCGAGGCGTCTAGCCCCCATGAGACTTTACACACTCTTATATTCCTTGCCCAAAGGAAACATCAATCATACCAGATCACTACTCTCTCCTCGGGTTATTGTGCTATTATTTTTAATGCATGATAACAACTTACAAAACAAACAAAACAAATTGCTCAGGCCAGCTCCAAGAAGGGATCCAAGACTTTGATTTCAACTTAAAATATTTCACTAGAAAATAAGGCAATGTGCATCCAAATTCCCCCCTAGCATAGCACAAAGCATACATCATGCATATCAAAACCGTTACGTGACTCAAGCATCAAGATTCAGCCCAATCAAACATCATAGAACAACTCACCTTCATATTCATTCATCACATATTTCACATCACCATCACATACTTACATTAACATGCTTTAACAATTCACCGATCAAGGAAAACTTTACCAAAACACACATGATTACAGTAACATCACCTACCAAGCACTCACCATTATCCCAACCTTTCGTAACCTAGCTCTGATACCACCAAATGTAACCCCCTCGATCTGGCCTGACCGATAAATCGAACCGAACGGATCACACGGGGAATATTGAAGTAAACCATGACGGTTTACCTCAATAAACAACCTCTTTTTTTCTTTTAACTTGTCTAGATGCAACTTAGTTTCCTATGTGAATGCACACAAGTAGCGTGTTGAACAACAACACAATCGCCCCTGGATTATAACTGAACTAATGTTTAGGGACCATTTTGTAAATTTGAAATTTTATAAGGGTTATTGCAGAATTCTGATTAGAAACCTTTAATTAGATTCATTACATGCTTATCGGTGAAATCTCAGCTCAAAACGACATCTGGAACCCACCCAATTGCATACAAAGCAAGCAGGGACCAAAACGTAAGAAACAAAAACCCCGAGTAATTCAAAAACTGCATTTACGGTCGGACGTTTCGGAACAGGAAGCCCAGCATCGGAACGGCCGTTCCGAAACACAGCTGATTGTTACGATACGCGGGTTCGTTTCAAAACCCCTCAGGCTCGTTTCAGAACGATAGTTCACAGAGGCAAAGTGTTCCGGAACAGGCCTCACCGTTTCGAAACACCAAGGCCAATTCAAGCCACCGTTTCGAAACAGGGAAGGGTGTTTCATAACACTTGGGCCTGCAATGTTTGAAAACATTGTTTAACTCAATTTAATCCATCCGGAACCAGCCCGACACATGCCCAACCATGTTGGCAACTCATATATACATCAACAATGACTTATACGAAGCATAGGCATCATCAAAGCACCATTCACAAAATCAAGAGCACTATAAGCATGCTTCCTAAGATTTAAAAACACCAAAAGGGAAAATTGCATACCCAAACATAAACCAAAGCTTAAAGGTCACTCTCAGCACTAAATACGCATATCAAACTTGCACAAACACGAAAAACATCTAAGCAACCAACATTCATAACATCGGATGCCCCATTGCCTTTATTACACTAGTTCCCAAACCAAGACATACCTTCAATCAAAGTCTTCCACCGATCCCCTAGCAAGTGCTACCTCTAAAGCTTAAATTGACTGCATTGATGAACGAAGAGAGCATAAAACCAGAAAATACCAAACAAACCACATGCATAACATTGGACACCCTCATTGCCTTTATTACACCAGTCCAAAACCAAAGCTTACCTTCAATCAAAGTCTTCCATCGATCCCCTTGCAAGTGCTGCCTCCAAAGCTTAAATTGTTGATGAACAAATAGAGCATAAGCATACAAGCTTAGTGAGGATCACTCAAACCAAAAACATCATCAATGCACAAAATCCATTTTTCATTCTTTTCAAAACCATCATGCTTCCTTTGACAAAACATGCACTTTATCCTCAAAACCCTTGTAATAATCATCATGCAACATGATACATATAAATCCAGCAATCAAACCATTGCTACTCATAATACAAGCCTTCCAAGCATAATTACCTTTATGCTAAGCTTAAACCAAAACATGCATCTTTCAAATTATGCATTAACAACATTTTCCACAATGTTTCATTTCATTCTATTGGCTCACAAGTGATACTACCATTCGCAAAAATATATCGGATACACAGATTACCAAAGGTTTGTCCCAAACCCTTCATACACCCTACTAGCATCTCAAGGCTCACACACGGGAGTGACCCTCCACCGTTGTAACACCCATGGTGGGGTATTCGATACAATCACAACCCCTCAACACCATTCATCGATAGTTGTATAACCCACTAACAAGAGGCGAGACACACAAAAGGTTCCCATCCGGGAGCTACCCTTAACCGTTGCAACCTTTAACAAACCTCAATCGTTAGGGTACTTAGATGGAGTATTCGGTACAATGACAACCCCTCAACATCCAAGGTGGCTTGTTTATAGTGCACTCAATCATATAGCCGGCTAACTATATCCAATTTCATTTATAAAACAATTTTTACAACATCACTTGCCAATATAATCCATAACACAAGCATACCTCACTGTTTTTACAAATCATTCATGATAAGCCATAAATCAAGAATTAAACCATGCTTCAAACCTCAGGCATCAACACATGCATACAAGGATCACTTACCTAGTGCATCCTTAAACCACATGGCATCACCGACCACATTTATATACTCAAAACATGCTTTAAAACAGTAGGTTAACACAATCAAAACAAGTGCATTCAAAATCTCACAATAGCACAATCCGAGAGAGATGTTCACTTTACTTACTTCCGAACTTAGTAAAGCATTTCAAGCTCTTACTAAGTTCCCCAAACCTTTTCTAAGATGTTTTAACGCTAGAAAACCAAGTTCCACTCACCGACTCGTGAAAACACACTTGCCGACACGACTATCGATCATCTGAGGCCTCCAAAATCACTTTGTTTGATTATGGAATATTATCCCCTATTTTCAACACATTAAAACAGAGGTTCAATGCATTGAAAACTCCAGCACTCAAAAGAAATCCCGCAGCCCTGCTCTAAAGCATCAAAACACCCATCTGAAACAACCGAAAACTCAATCGATTGACCTCTAACCTCAGCCCAGACATTATCCAACTCATCCAACACATTTTAGGCACTAATCAACATCCAAAAACAACCTAAAACCGTCCTTATACCTCTAGAAACCCGAATTCCTCAAGAACACCCCAAAACTCAACCAAAACTTCTCAAAAATCAAGAAAGTCAAGGATTTCGGGATCTCTATGATTAAGACTCCACTTCAACACCAAAAACCTTTTAAAACTCATTTAGAAACAACCTCAAACCATCAAAATCAGACAAGATCTGAAAATCACGTTAAACTCCATTTTTCTAACAATATTTCAATAGTTTATCAAACTAACAACAAAACCTCAATCAAAATCACTAATAAAGAGTCAAATATCTTTGGAATTTCGGTAAAGAACCTAGATTAGATGGTTAGCTTGAAATTTACCTCTAATCCTTGCTTCTGCTCTAATTTGGCAAGATTAACTTGATGAAACTTGAAGGAAAATAGAAGAAATCAACAAGGAAAAGATGGAAATCAAAAGAGAATTTGAGAGAAAAGAATTTCTAGAAAATTGAGGGAAATGGAGAAAAATGGAGAGTGTTTGATTGAAGTGAAAGTGAGAAATAAAAAGCTCGTCAAAAATTTTGTTAACCGATTAACTAGCTTTTTAATGAAATCACTTAAAAGCCTTTTTAATTATTTAATAAATATTTAAAACACATGTCAAATTAGGGAAAAGGCATAATTGCCAAGTAGCTCCCTAAAGATTCTAAGATTTTGACTCTTCTTGAAAAACGCATTTTCCCAACTTTTAAATCTTTACATTTTGGTCACTACCCAAAATCTATACTTTCGAAAACCCGTTTTGTAAAATTGATTTAACCAACCTCTTAAATATAATTTTAGAGGATTTTCGGAATTTTACCATATTTTTATCCCAACCCGAGCCTTGATTTCCCTAAACTACCTTTTAACGATTCGAACAATCGATACTGGTTCCACTGGCCCAACCCAACTCGCCAAAACATCTAAGCCCAAAATCAGGTCGTTACATGCCCAAACTCTGGTCAATATCCTTAGCTCGCATCACCAACACATCAAAATTTGTGTAATTAGAGGCCAACATGAAAGTCTTCACCTCTTGCACCAAGTCATAACGGAAACGATCACAACGATGCCTATCACTCGACACCAACTCAAGAGCATATTGTTTCAAACGTACAAACTGAACCTCATACTCAGCCACATTCATGCTACCTTGAACCAACGACATGAACTCACGTTTCTTGTCATCCAAGTATCTAACTCCTAGATACTTCTTCTTAAAGGCAGATTAAAAGAACTGCCAAGCCACTTCATTAGGCACCAAAAGCCGCAGTTACAGTCTTCCACCAACTATAAGCATCGCCTTGTAACAAGAAAACAACAAATCCTAGCTTAGGTGCATCATTACACCCTATTTGATCCAAAATCTGGATCGTACTTGCCATCCAAGTCTTGAATGCCTTGGGAGACAAACCACAGTACTCAACACCGCCCAAACTACACAAGCCTTCTAACAGCAACCCCGTTTGCCCAGTAGTTGGGGCTTGCACTTGTATTCCGACAACATCACCCTGAAATGCTCCAGTCATCGCCTGAACTAGAGGCGTCAAATCACCCAACACGAGTCCAGCTTGCTCATGTTGTACATGCTCCTCACCCCAAGTGGAAGCGGTGGAGGAGGTAAATTCTCATCAAGAGGAACCTCTTTCTCTTGATTTCCCTCCCCTCCGAACCAACAATCGTACCCGACCGCAACTCTCTACACGGTCTCATTGTGCTATTATAATTAATGCATGATAATAAAACAAAACAAAGTAATCAGACCAGCTTCAAGCAAGGATCCAAGACTTCCAATTCAAATTAAAACACTTTAACTATAGTAATAAGGCAATGGGTATCACAATCTCCCCTAAGCATATCATAAGGCAAACAACATACGTATCGCAAGCACTGTGCACAACAATCAATCAAATTCAGCCCACAACATCATCATGTATATAACAAAACACATACATCACAACCATCATGCATGACATCAATATCATTTATTCATCAACAACATGATTATAACAATCACCGTGCAAAGCAAATATCATCATTCACTTGGAATCTCACCACATCAACTTACCAATAACTTACCGTTATCCCATTCATTCGAAACTTGGCTCTAATACCACCAAATGTAACCCCCTAGACCCGGTCTGGGCAAAAGATTGAACCGAACGAGTCACGCATGAAATATTGAAGTAAACCATGGAGGTTTACCTCAATAAACGACCATATTTTTTTCTTTTTATCTTGTCTAGATGCACATCATTACCCTAAGTGTTAAGACTCACAGGGGATCAACTAACCTCTTAAACCAACATCGACTAGATACTCAATTGATTTTAAACACGTTTTAGGGACAAATTTGTAATTTTATCAATTTACAAGGACTTCTTTAATTTTTAAGTTACCAACCTTTAATTAGTCACATTACATGCCACTCTGTCAAAACTCGGCTCAAAACGATCATCCAAGAATTACATCCACAACATTCAAGGACTAAAATGTAAAGAAACAAAACTTCAAAAGATTCCAAAAAAGTAACTTAACAGTAGGGCGTTTCGAAACAAAAAGCCTTGTACCGAAACACCCTGTTTCGGAACGGGTCTTGGTGTTTCAAAACTGACTCCAACCCATTTGGTACTCCAATTTCAAGTAGCTAAAATTCTCGAGCTTGTTTTGATACACCGCTTCCCGTTTCGAAACCCTTAGGCCATTTCAGGCTCATTGTTTCGGTACAACCTTGGGCGTATCGAAACGCCTGGGCTTGTATTGACACTTTGTGCTGGTTTTTCACGCTTTAATGCAATCATAATCATTCCAACATGCTTCTATCATGCATACAAGATTTCTAAACATCAATCCTCAGTCATTCATGGCATACACATCATCATGATGTGGCAAATTGTATCAAAAGTAAACTATAGGCATGGATCCTAGAAACAATTCAAGCAAGATACCAAAATGCAAAGTAAAGCATAAACCAAATACCAAAGGCCAATTACAAGTCTAAAATAGAAAATCAAACTTGCTCAAAAGGGAGTTTACACAAATCTCCCAACAACACAACATTTCCCCCATTGCCCTTATTACGTATAGTCTAACCGAAACACACTTTTGCAAATGAAGTCTCTTGTGATGCCTTGCCACTTGCCACCTCCAAAACCTCAATTATCTACATTGATGGACAAACGAGAGCGTAAGCACACAAGGCTTAGTGAGGAGTGCTCAAAACAAAACACCATCAATACATTAAAACCATTTTCCAGTGCCACATTGAAATCACATTTCAATTAAACAAAACACCATCAATGCATTAAAACCATTTTCCAAGACCACAATGAAATCACATTTCAATTACTTCAAAACATCAATTAAGAACCATCATGCCTTCAAAGCCATGCACTTTCTTTAATAAAAAATCAGCATATAAACCTTATGCAACATGTATTATGAATCAACAACAAATCCCATGGCTAGCACTCAATTTAAGCCTTCCCATGTGTAACTACCATATGCAAAGCTTGAAGAGTAAAACATGCATTTACACATTATGCATCATGTAAAACACTTAATTTGACTCAACTGGATTTTGATATAACAAATACTTTAAGGACAATTTTGCAAAGTAAATATTTTTTTAAGTTCTCAAAAACATCAAAATTTGACAAGTAAAAGTTTAACCTAAAGTGTTTTAAGGTTTAAAATTAATCCCATTGAATTTTTCTAAGTATTTTCAAGTTAAATATGTAGATTTTGTCCAGGCGTTTCGATACGGCTTAGGTCTATTTTGAAACGTTTTACTACTTGAATTTTCATATCGAATAGGTCTCGAAACGACTTCAATCCGTTTCGATATGACCTTCATTAGGGCAAGTCATACTTTGACTTTGTTTTGAAACGACAGTTAACCATTTCGATACGGGGGTTAAAGTTGTTTCAAATTGGGCATTTAATGTTTTTGACCGTTTCTCGTCAAAAACCAAAATTTTCAAAGTAATTATTCGTTTCGATATGACCTAGCTTTGTCTCGAAACATTTTGCTATTGGAACTTTATTAGCTCAACTGTTTCGACACAAGTTTCGAAACGCCCCCTATCATTTCAAAACGACTTCGAACGTTTCGATACGACCTCTTTAATGCACATAACGACTCTTTATTTTTTAGTCATGTTTCGAAATAGGTATGTACCGTTTCGATACGGGCAGTTGCAGAACTGCATTTATATTGGGAAGATGAAGCCTCAACGGCTATATTTATGATGTCAAACACCCAAACGGCTAGAAATCAATGAGAAGGTATAAATGAAGCATTTTAAGCACCAGCAACAGCAATTGATCATAAAACAACATCCAAGCAATCAATCCAAACCCTTGTGCTCAAATTTTATATCTTGTACCCCAATTTGTAATACTTTATTGTAAACCTTTTATTCTCAAATTGGGTGTGTGGTTGAGTGTAATTTGGGCATATTTGTCTATTGAGAGATACATTTTATTGCCTTTGTAATTCTTTGTTCTTGTAAGGGTCTCATGATCAATATTTGGGTAGAAAGATTGATCTTTGTAAAAGGTTTCCTCCTAAGCCTAGAAAAAGGGAAAGATTTCATAGTGAAATTTGTTGAAAATCCTTAGTGGTGGCTAAGGTAGTGGATGTAGATCTTGTTTTAAGCTTAAACCACTATAAATCCTCTTATCTTGATTTTTCAATTTCATCCGACAACATTTAAAATTCCAATTCACCCCCTCTTGGCATTTTTCATTCGATCGATCCACTCAACAATTGGTATTAGAGCTGGACTCTTGGAAGGCTTCACATCCTCAAGACAAAATTCTAGAAGAGTGTGGTCATCTACTTCAACCATTGCCATGGCTTCTACTTCCGGCCCCAACCTATATGATGCTCAATCCACCACCAAGCCACCTTATTTCAATAGGGATAACTATCCCTTTTGAAAGAATATGATGAAGCTATTCTTCATGTCCAATGACTACATGGTGTGGGATATTGTGGAAAATGGCCCAACAATCCCATTGAAGAGGACCGATGAAGGAAGGCTTGTACCAAAGACCAAGTATGAGATGACGGATGAAGAAAGAAGAAAGCTTCAAACCAATGACAAGGCATTTCATATAATCTTTTGTGGACTTGGTCCAGACATCTACTCATAGATGTCTTCATGTACGAGTGGAAAAGAGGGGTGGGACAAGCTAGAAACCACAAACGAAGGTACAAATGACATCAAAGAGACCAAGATTGGATTCCTCAATCTTAGCTACAAGAATTTCAAGATGGACCCGGATGAAATCATGTAACACCTCAAAAACCGGTCTAGTTGGAATCAGGTTCCGATGACCGAATATTTTATATCGATAAAATAATTTATTTAATCTTATTAAGATTATTCGAGTTAATTTATAGTTTATTATTATTATTAATTATAAAAAAGAGAGATCAAGTAATGGTCGTGGGCTCCTTCATTATGAAAGAACTTAGCGTGATGATTCCACGCATATGAGGCTTGTGGCACCTCCAAATTTTGGGTGTCAAAATGTCCACTTACGTGGACAATAGAAATGTAAACTTACCCCAAAGGTTGCCACGACTCCAAGCAACGTGGAGCATGGGTAAGCATAAGGAATTCAATTCTTATGCATATATAAGAGGGATTGGCACAGGAGAAAGGAACAAAGGAAATAAATAAATAAAAAATAAAAGAAATGACGTGGCAGCCAAAATAATTGGCCACCACAATAGGCCATTCGGCCATTTGAAATTGAGTGTGGCAAATTGCCATGAAACGTGGCAAATGGAAAATGAGTGTGTCAATTGCCACAAGTTTGGCTTAAGGAAACAAAGCCCACGTGGGCATAAGAATTAATTAGGGGGACGGCAAATTGGAGTATAAATACGGTACAAGAGTCGTTAGCCATGCACGAAAAGTGAGAAAGAAAATATTTTAGTGAGATACATCGAATAGTTAGACGGTTCAGTGTTAGATTGGTGGTCCGATTTTTTCGATATAGTAATATCGAATCTCTACCGACGTCGGGGTAAGCTCAAATCCTTGGTTGGTTTAAGTTTCGATATCGATTCTGATTAATATTTTTTATATTTATTCGATATTGTATTGTCGGTCATAATCGATTCCTATTTAATCTAGTTTAAGAAGTCGAGAGAGAACAACCGTCAACCAAGGGAAAAGACGTCATTATACAGGAACACTAATATCAAGGTGCGTGTAGTAGCGTCTAGAGTTTGGCAAGGGCCTACTCGAATTTGTTGTTATAAATGTCAATACTAACCTTTGAGTTAGAGGCTTTCATCATTGATAATATATTGGTAAGTGTATGGTAAGCATTTCGTTGATTCCATGATTTTTAAGCATGTTAATTATGAAATTCATTGCAAGCATTTACATGTGATAAGTATGATATGCATAATTGAAATTGTTATTTTTATGAATTATGAAATATGAACCTTGGATTCGAAGTATTGGATACAATTGGCATGCCATAGTATTCATGAGCTTAGTCTACGGGTGGACTACGGTCCTAGGGCTACGGCTTATATGATTTGGCGAGGCGGAGGAATGTATTGTGTTTGGTCTTTGGCGATGTCGGCGGGATGACCATTTATGTGTTTTGGCGAGGAGGTGGAATTCGTGTATCCATATACCAAGAATCCATCCAAGGAAATTATGAACTCAAGATAATGATTGCAATGAACCATGATATTGTTATATTCTTTGTTATGAATATGAAATATGCCATGATATTGCTTGATTAATGTTATGATTCTTAGAAAGCATGTTATAAGTCATGATATGTATATTTATAGTTATGTGACTACCTCACTAGCCTAATGCATTTCATGCATCCATTTCAGGATAAACAAGTATTGGGATCGAGATCGGAGAAGTTGGTACGTTGCACAAGTCACAACCAAGTCCAAGTAAGGTGTTTTATCCTTCGTACTCCTAGTATGGTGGCAAGGTCTATGTATAAGTTTGATATGTCTATTTTGGTATGTCTATGTTATGTCTAAGTGTTTAAGAAGTAAATGGTTGGATAGTGCTTTTCGTGTAACATGTCATGACCTATAGTTCATGTTTTACGCTAAAATGGTAAAACAGTGTAAACGAATATGAATGACTTTAAAACTTGGCATGACAATAGCTTATACCCTTAAAATGTTGTGGGAAAAGTCTCGTTGCAATTGGATCATGACTGCTAGGTTAAAAAGGATTAAAAATACTTAGAAGTTGTCATTGTAGGCCTACCCGTACCGGAACAGGTGATGGTGTTTCGATACGGGTAAGCATAATTTGAACCTCGGAAAGTAGTGTGTACCGAAACGGGGTAGTTCTGTTTCGGAACGTTTTGGCTACTAGAGACCACTGTTTTGATACTGGTTTTGGAATGGGTCAATGACGAGTCAAGGTTAGTCAACCCGTACCGATACGGGTCAAACCGTATCGATACGGTTATAAAGGGACAATAAATAAGTTGACCTTAGTCAAGCCGTACCGAACCAGCTCATGGCGTTTCGATACCGGGTTGATCTACCTAAGGCTTTAATAGGAATAAAAGGGATTAATATGTATATCCGGCAACGTCCTGTTCGAATAAAATATTGTTAAAGGCTTAAATGATAAGTGCAAGAGTTAAGTTTGATAAAAGTTTTTAAGTATGAAGTTAAAAGATTTTATCGTATTGTTTTCGGTAACGCTCTTCGACCCGGCTCTGTACCAGGCCGGGAAGGGGGTGTTACATTAGTGGTACCAGAGCTAGAGTTTAGTCGGTTCTTGACTAAACTTAAGTATGTTTGTATTGTGTGTTAAGTTACTTTGCCACCTAGGAGTTAATCTGTTAAGTATTGTGACTTGTCAACTGATCCGATCTCTTTTTAATATATATGTGTCTTGAACTAACGAAGCTTGTAATAATGAGTCCGCTGCTAACTCCTGACTCATGGCGAGGAGGTGCAAGGAGGAAATCCTCTGAATCCTCAGAACCCTCCTGTTCGAGGTGTAGAGCCTGAAGCTCCTACAGCTCAGGCAGAATTTTATCAGAATATGGCTGATATGTTTAAGCAATTTATGAATGTGATAAAGGCTAGTCAAGTCATGTAACCTACGCCACCTGTTGCGCAACCTCTTCGAGCCCCAATTGATAAGTTATCGCAATACTGAGCTTGCACCTTTATTGGTCGGGACAAAGATGATCCCGAAATAGACGAGTATTGGTTAGACAATACTTTAAGGATTTTGGATAAGCAATTAAGATGTTTGGATGAAAATAAGCTTGAATGCGCTCTTGTGTTGCTTGCTGATGAAGCCTTACAGTGGTGGGAGACTACCGTCCTTACCGTCTTTGAGGAAACCGTGAGTTTGGAATTCTTCTTGAAAGAGTTTCGTAATAAGTACATAAGTGGATTCTACTTTGCCTAAAGGTGAAACATCTTCCTTCATCTTAAGCAAGGAGGACGACCGATTGAACATTATATCCACGATTTTTGCAAATATTGCAGATATGGTGCTAACTTTATTAAGAAAGAGGAAGAAAAATACCGGATGTTCATCGCTGGACTCAATGATGAATTACGTCCCGTGTTCACAGCTTTATGTATTACCAATTTCCAAGATCTCGTAAACCGAGTTAAAGCTACGGAGGGAGCACAAAAAGCTCAGAGGGTCAGTGGATTGAACAAGTCAGAAAAGAGAAATCGAAATGAAACTCATTTTTCAGGATTTTCTAAGAAAGGAAGGTATTGCAGCTCAGAACAAAATAGTTACTCGCACACTTCTCAGTTTGAACCTCGTTTGCCATCGGATGTCGCTCTTTTTGAAAGTAATGTTGGTTCGAAGCAAGACACGAGAGTTTCTAAGTGTAATTTCTGTCAACGACGACATGAAGGTCAATGTCGTAAGAAAACCAGTGCATGTTTCTTCTACAGAAAGATGGTTCATCTCATTCGAGATTGTCCAGAGAATCCTAACAAGCTTGTTTCTGTGACAACCAACCCTTCCCGAGGCAAGAGGGCAAATCAAGGATCCTTCGGAAAGCCGGGAGGATCGGGAATGTCAAAATAACAAGTAGACGCAAATCAAAAGCTTCTGCATGGATGTTTCACATTTAGGGAAAGGGCTCGGAAGATGATCTCGACACTATTTCGGGTAAGGAATTTTAATCTTTATGCCTAGGTATGTTGATAAGAAATCATGTTTAAGTAAGCCTAGTTAGGGACCAATCTATAGAATAAAAAGAATGAACTCTGGGCTGGGCGTATCGATACGGGACAGGATACGTATCGAAACGACCCATAAAAATTTACCAAAACAAGTATGAGAGTATCGGAACGGTTTAACAACTTTTAACTGAATTTTAGATTTGTGTTTAGCCGTACCGATACGGGTTGGAGTGTATCGATACGGGTAGCAAAATTTGAATAGAAATAATGAGAAGAACGGCATAAAATATGATTTGATGGCTCATCCTATTTGTTGGACACACAAGTAATATAACACTATTAGGAAATTTGCAAGGTGTCACGTAGATATGAAGAGGTGGAAGGATAAACTTTGCAAATTCTCAAGAGTATTTTGATTGGTTCTTAGGAAGGTGGGAAAAAGACGAACTTTGCATTATATATATATATAGACAACCCCAGCAACAGCAAGACCAAAAACCACCATTGTTTCAAGAGTTTGAAATAAGTATTCTCCATGAAAAGTACCCTCGCTCTTAAGTAATGTCGAATCCGGTCAAGGAAACAAATGAGCCAAAACAAGAAAGATTTCCTTGTGATTTTTGTCAAGAAAAACATCCGATAGGTCAGTGTTCAAAGGAAATTGGAGTTTGTATCGGTTGTAGCAAGATGGATCATCTCGCTCGAAATTGTCCTAAGAAATTTTTCAAGAAGGATCGACGTGTAAGTGCTAAACGAACTTGGCCAGAGGAATTAGGAAAGATGAGTTCTTCATCTCCAGAAGATTCAGATTACGAAGAGTGCACGGATGAACAATCTGAAGTTACATGTAAGAATTCGAGGACGAATTCTTTTCTAAGGAGGGGAGAGTTGTAACACCCCGAAAACCGGTCTAGTCGGAATTAGGTTCCGATGACCGAATATTTTGTATCGGTAAAATAATTTATTTGATCTTATTAAGATTATTCGAGTTAATTTATGGTTTATTGTTATTATTAATTATAAAAAATAGAGATCAAGTAATGGCCGTGGGCTCCTTCATTATGAAGGAACTTAGCGTGATGATTCCACGCATATGAGGCATGTGGCACCCCCAAATTTTGGGTGTCAGAATGTCCACTTACGTGGACAATGGAAATGTAAACTTACCCCAAAGCTTTCCACGGCTCCAAGCAACGTGGAGCATGGGGTAAGCTTAAGGAATTCAAGTCTTATGCATATATAAGAGGGATTGGCACGGGAGAAAGGAACAAAGGAAATAAATAAATAAAAAATAAAAGAAATGACATGGCAGCCAAAAGAATTGGCCACCACAATAGGCCATTTGACCATTTGAAATTGAGTGTGGCAAATTGCCATGAAACGTGGCAAATGGAAAATGAGTGTGGCAATTGCCACAAGTTTGGCTTAAGTAAACAAAGCCCACGTGGGCATAAGAATTAATTAGGGGGACGGTAAATTGGAGTATAAATAAGGTACAAGAGTCGTTAGCCATGCACGACAAGTGAGAAAGAAAATATTTTAGTGAGATACATTGAATAGTTAGACGGTTCAGTGTTAGATTGGTGGTCCGATATTTTCGATATAGTAATATCGAATCTCTACCGACGTCGGGGTAAGCTCAAATCTTTGGTTGGTTTAAGTTTCGGTATCGAGTCTGATTAATATTTTTTATATTTATTCGATATTGTATTGTCGGTCCTAACCGATTCCTATTTAATCTAGTTTAAGAAGTCGAGAGAGAACAACCGTCAACCAAAGGAAAAGACGTCATTATACAGGAACACTAATATCAAGGTGAGTATAGTAGCGTCTCGAGTTTGGCAAGGGCCTACTCGAATTTGTTGTTATAAATGTCAATACTAACCTTTGAGTTAGAGGCTTTCATCATTGATCATATGTTGGTAAGTGTATGGTAAGCATTTCGTTGATTCCATGATTTTTAAGCATGTTAATTATGGAATTCATTGCAAGCATTTACATGTGATAAGTATGATATGCATAATTGAAATTCTTATTTTTACGAATTATGAAATATGAACCTTGGATTCGAAGAATTAGATACAATTGGCATACAATAGAATTCATGAGCTCAGTGTACGGGTGGACTACTGTCCTAGGGCTACGACCTATATAATTTGGTGAGGCGGAGGGATGTATTGTGTTTGGTCTTTGCCGATGTCGGCGGGATGACCATTTATGTGTTTTGGCGAGGAGGTGGAATTCGTGTATCCATATACCATGAATAGATCCAAGGAAATTATGAACTCAAGATAATGATTGCCATGAACCATGATATTATTATATGCTTTGTTATGAATATGAAATATGCCATGATATTGCATGATTAATGTTATGATTCTTAGAAAGCATGTTATAAGTCATGATATGTATATTTATAGTTATGTGACTACCTCACTAGGCAAAGTATGCCTAATGCATTTCATGCATCCATTTCAGGATAAGCAAGTATTGGGATCGAGATCAGAGAAGTTGGTACGTTGCACAAGTCACAACCAAGTCCAAGTAAGGTGTTTTATTCTTCGAACTCCTAGTATGGTGGCAAGGTCTATGTATAAGTTTGATATGTCTATTTTGGTATGTCTATGTTATGTCTAAGTGTTTAAGAAGTAAATGGTTGGATAGTGCTTTTCGTGTAACATGTCATGACCTATAGTTCATGTTTTACGCTAAAATGGTAAAACAGTGTAAACGAATATGAATGGCTTTAAAACTTGGCATGACAATAGCTTATACCCTTAAAATGTTGTGGGAAAAGTCTCGTTGCAATTGGATCATGACTGCTAGGTTAAAAAGGATTAAAAATAGGTAGAAGTTGTCATTGTAGGCCTACCCGTACCAGAACAGGTGATGGTGTTTCGATACGGGTAAGCATAATTTGAACCTCGGAAAGCAGGGTGTACCGAAACGGGGTAGTTCCATTTCGGAACGTTTTGGCTACTGGAGACCACTGTTTCGATACTGGTTTCGTAATGGGTCAAAGACGAGTCAAGGTTAGTCAACCCGTACCGATACGGGTCAAACCGTATCGATACGGTTATAAAGGGACAGTAAATAAGTTGACCTTAGTCAAGCCGTACCGAAATAGCTCAGGGCGTTTCGATACGGGGTTGATCTACCTAAGGCATTAATAGGAATAAAAGGGATTAATACGTATATCCGATAACGTCCCGTTCGAATAAAATATTGTTAAAGGCTTAAATGATAAGTGCAAGAGTTAAGTTTAATAAAAGTTTTTAAGTATGAAGTTAAAAGATTTTATCGTATTGTTTTCGGTAACGCTCTTCGACCCGGCTCTCTACCAGGCCGGGAAGGGGGTGTTAAAAATCGTCTCCAAAATGTTCGATCGATTCTCGGTGATTTTAAATGGTCTCAAAGGATTCGGAGAGGAGATTCTCGAAGACAAGCTTATCCGGAAGTTATTATACTCTCTTCCCGAATCATGGGATGGGAAGAGAACGACCATCATCGAAGCTAAAAACTTGAAGACGTTGAAGCTCGCTGTACTAGTTCGCTCTCTCCTCAGACATGAGATTATGAAGAAAGAGAGAGAAGAATAGAAGAAAAGAGAAGAAACGAGAATGGAAAAACATGAAGTTGAAAAGAAAAAGCAAGGAATTGCTTTCAAGGCCTCTCTACCTCAAGAAGAGAGGAATTCAAGTGAAGATGATGAATTTGAGGAATTGGATATGATAGCCAAGAGATTCTCAAGGTTCGTGAAATTCAACCGAGGGAGAAAGTTCCAAAGAAAGAAGGATTTCAAGAACAAGAGCAAGGAAGAAGAAAAGTATCAAGTAATATGCTATGAGTGCAAGAAGCTCGGACATATAAGATCGGATTGTCCTCAACTCAAGAAGAGGATATCGACAAGAAAAAGAGCAAGAGGCCAAACATTTCCACTTGTAGTGATGAGGAGTCATCATCCGACGAAGAACGTGAAGTGACCAATCTTTGCCTCATGGCTATTGAGGATGATCCTAAGGTAAACTCTAACTCATCTAATTTTGATTTCACTTATGATGACCTTTATGATGCTTATGATGAGTTGCAAGAAGTTTACGATGAGTTGGTAGAAAAATTCAAGGAATCAGTTTTGAAAAACAAGAAAATAATTTCTGATTTACAATCTCAAAACAAATCTCTTTCAAAACCAACTCCGAATTGGAAAAAAGGGTTTTGTATTTGATAAATATTTCAAATGATCTTAAAAAGAAAAATCTTGATGTTGAAAAACTTCTTTCCAATTTTCAAGATTATCACACAAAGGAAGTGGATAATCTTAAAACTTCTCTTACTATTGAGAAAAACGCTTTTGAGGAAGGATGTTTTTAAAAAACCCAATATGTAAAGAGAAAGTCATTTCAGTACAAGCAAAGTAGCTCTCAAAGGCATCCTAGAGCTAAAAAGGTTAGAAGTGTATGGGTTCCTAAGGAACCTATAACTTCTAAAAATTATGTTGCTATGTTCCTTGGATTCCTAAAGGAACCAAGGTTTTGGGAGCTAACACACGTGAACTCAAAATGATTTGGGTACCAAAAATCGAAGTTTAATTCTTTGTTTGTAGGGGGAGCATTGCTACAAGGATGAACCTTCAAGTCAAAACTCATGGTACCTTGATAATGGATGCTCAAGACACATGACCGGTGACAAGAGTAGATTCATGGAACTCAAGTCAAAGAGTGGTGGAGTGGTAACTTTCGGTGACAACTCCAAAGGCCACATTGAAGGAATTGGCTCCATTGGTAATAACTCTTCTATTCTTATTGAAAATGTGTTATATGTCAACAATCTTAAGCATAATTTATTGAGCATTAGTCAATTATGTGATAAAGGGTTTAATGTCCCTTTTTATGTTAATGGGTGTAAAATGGTGGACATTAAAACAAATAAGATAATGCTTATAGGTCATCGCATAGGAAATATCTATATGGTGCATTTAGATAACTTTCATACATCCCATGCATGTTTGGTTGTTCATAATAAAAATGATGCATGGTTGTAGAATAAGAAACTAAGACATACTAGCCTTAGTGTTTTAGAGAAATTAGTTTCCCAAAATCTAGAAAGAGGTTTGCCTAAGCTTAAATTCTCAGTAGATAAAATTTGTGATGTGCGTTCTAAGGGCAAACAAAAACGTGTTTCCTTTAAACCTATTAATGATGTCTCAACAATTAGAACATTACAACTAATCCATATGGATCTATTAGAGCCTATTAGGACAACTAGCTTGGGTGGAAAATCATATGCATTTATTCTTGTTGATGACTATTCAGGATATACTTGGGTTTAATTTTTAAGCACTAAGAATGTGACTTTAGAAAAATGCATCATGTTTTAAAAAATAACACAAAATGACCTTGATCAAAATATTTCCAACATTAGAAGTGACCATGGAACCGAATTTTAAAATATAGATTTTGAGGATTTTTGTAATTCTAATGGTACTAGCCATAATTTTTCCGCACCTCACACTCCTCAACAAAATGGGGTAGTTGGGAGGAAAAACCGAACTTTAGAAGAAATGGCTAGGACCATGCTTTGTGAAAATAATTTACCTAAATATTTTGGGCAGAAGCCAAAAATACCACTTGCTACATTATAAATCATGTAATGATTAGGCCAATTTTAAAGAAAACATCTTACAAGATTTTAAAATCTAAAAAGCCTAACATTAGCTAGTTTCACCCTTTTGGTTGCAAGTGTTTTGTTTTGAAAAATGGAAAAGATAATTTAGGTAAATTTGATGCAAAAAGTGATGAAGCTATTTTCTAGGTTATTCTTTAAACTCTAAAGCCTATCGAGTTTTTAACAAGAGAACCTTAGTTGTAGAAGAGTCAATATATTTGGTTTTCAATGATAACCTCCTTCTGAGGAAGGGTTCTTGTGATGATGATGATGTAGGAATCATTGGAGTCAATGATGGTGGCCTATCATCAAAGGTGAATGAGGTTCTAAACAAAGAGGAAGAAGCACAAGAACCACCTCTAAAGGCTTTGCAAGACATGGCTCTTGAGGAAAAGGAAGTGAGCTACCCAAGAGAGTACTATATCAAAGGTGGTGAAATCTTGGGTGATCTATCTAAGGGGATAACCACTCGGGCTTCTCTCAAACTCTTTAATAACATTGCATTTATTTCATGCATTGAGCCTAAGAATATCAAAGAAGCATTAAATGATGATTTTTGGATATTGGCCATGCAAGAAGAATTAAATCAATTTGAGAGAACTAAAGTGTGGACATTAGTTGATAGGCCTAGAAATAAATCTATTATAAGGACAAAATGGGTTTTTAGAAACAAACTAGATGAGAGTGGTAACATAGTGAGAAACAAGGCTAGGCTTGTTGTTCAAGGTTACACTCAAGAAGAGGGAATTGATTTTGATGAAACCTATGCACCCATAGCTAGAATGGAAGCAATTAGGATGCTACTTGCATTTGCATGTTACAATGATTTCAAGCGTTTTCAAATGGATGTTAAAAGTACATTTTTAAATGGTTTTATAAATGAAGAAATGTATGAGGAACAACCACCAGGTTTTGAAGATCCAAAATTTCCAAACCATGTTTTTAAATTAACAAAAGCTTTATATGGCTTAAAACAAGCTCCAAGAGCTTGGTATGAAAGACTTTCCAATTTTCTTATTAAAAAGGGTTTTGAAAAAGGAAAGGAGGACACAACACTATTCATTAAAAGCAATGGCAAAGATTTATTAGTAGTGCAAATATATGTTGATGATATTATTTTTGGATCTACTAATGAACTTCTTTGTTAAGATTTTTCTAAGTTGATGCAAGGTGAATTTGAAATGAGCATGATGGAGGAGCTCTCATTCTTCTTGGGACTTCAAATCAAACAAATGAAGGATGTCATATTCATCAATCAAGCTAAGTACATAAAGGACATGCTGAAGAAGTTTGGCTTGGAGCATGTAAAGCCTCAAGCTACACCAATGAGCTCATCCATAAAGCTTGACAAAGATGAAGAAGGTAAGTGTGTCTATTCCAAGCTTTATCGTTCTATGATTGGATCATTGCTTTACCTTACCGTATGTAGACCAGATATTATGTTTAGTGTTTGCTTGTGTGCTAGGTTTCAAGCTAGTTCTAGAGAATTTCACCTTATAGCCGTTAAGAGAAGTTTTAGGTACCTTAGACATACCCCTTGTTTAGGCCTTTGGTACCCTAGAGATTCCACATTTAACCTTCATGCTTTCGGATGCGGATTATGGGGGTTGTAAGATAGATAGAAAGAGTACCTCTGGAAACTTGTCAATCCTAGGTAGTATGCTCATATCTTTGTTCTCTAAGAAACAAAATAGTGTAGCCTTATCTAACACAGAAGCGGAATACATATCGGCAGGAAGTTGTTGTGCTCAAGTCCTTTGGATGAAGCAACAACTTTTAGATTATGGAATTGAGGTAGGTACCATACCCCTTAAGTGTGACAATACTAGTGCCATATCTCTCTCTAAAAATCCCATCAAACACTCTAGAACAAAACACATAGAGATAAGACATCATTTCATTAGAGATCATGTATTAAAGAATGATGTTCTTCTAGAATATGTAGACACCTTGAACCAAATAGCGGACATCTTTACCAAACCTCTAAACAAAGAGTGTTTTTGGACCCTTATGAGAGAGTTAGGTTGAACCAGCCTTTCTTGACCTTTTAGGATTATTTTTACGCAAAAATTGCTTGATTCTATTTGATATGCATGCTTATGTGTTTTTGATGTTAATTGCTTCTATGCTTATAGTTAGGGGGAGTATTCACATGTTTTTGCTTATAAAACCTGCTCATATATCATGTTCATGCATTTAGAGTTGATTGAAAATCAACTTTTCTGCCATTTTGTGCCAAATTTGCATATTCTGGCACATGTGTATCGAAACGAGTTCTCATATTTCAATATGGGCTACCTTCTAAAGGTCTTTTGCCCTTAAGGGTTTCAAAATGGTAAGAAATGTTTCGAAACGAGATCTTAAAAAGGACATCTCCAAAATCAATGGGATTGAAACGTGTAAGTGGTGTTTCAATATGGCCTCGAGCTTTGAAATGGTAATCTTTTTGTTTCGAAACGCTCTTAACCGTTTCAATACACTTACTCGCTGCAAAGTCTATATGATGACTTTCCATCTTTAAAAAGGACTCTTTCTAAATCTAAACTATTCCCAAACCCTAACCTAATTGTTCCTATAAACACCCACTAAACCTAAACATTTTTACACCCAAATTTGATGGTTTTTTCTCTAAACAACAACCCTAAGCAAGCTTCAACAACTTTGTGTATTATCATCCATCCATTCTTCCTAAATCCCAACTTAAGGTATTTTCCCATTTTTGTTTTCTTTTCAATTTTTGTTTGTTTTCTATAGTTTAAAATTATTGTTTTTGCATATATTACTTCTTTATACTATAGGCTTTGATGTTTTTGCAAAAAAAAAATAAAACTCCGAAAATTTTTATCCGAATATAAATTTCTTTAACCGTATTTTTCAAAAACTGTTTTTAGTGGTTCTTTTGTAAAAACTTGTTTTTGAACTTTTTTTGTATATTCTTTAAAACAATAATGTATATTATCAAACCTTGATTATAGGATTACTATTGGTTTGAATGTGGCTTTCTTATGCATGCATATTTTTCTTTTGTTTGATAGATGTTTTTAGGATGGCTTCCAAGAAGAGAGCTAGAGTTTCCGAAGAGGGTCAAGGGTCTGAACCATCTGAGAAAAACCTCGCTCGACCAAATCTCGCCTATCTTTTCAAAAAGAGTTTCCTAACCCCCACCGCTCACCAAGCTTTTAAATACTATCAAACCATCAAAATTCGACCAGAGCGTGTAGTTGACATTGATTTCCTTGATTCCGACCGCTTTCATTTTCAATACCTTGGGCTTTTAACTCGTTGGAACTTCATGACCTTTTTAGGCTTTCCCGAAATCATGTACTGAAACCTTGTTTTATTGTTTTACTCCATTGCCAAATGTGTCCTTAGTCCCAACCGTTCCCAAGTTGTTGCCATTGAGTACCTTTTGGGAAGAAAATTCGTATCTAGCCGTCTACCTTGGTCAATCTCCTTGGTCTCAAAGATGAGGGTATTGAAGATGAGAACTCGCTTGATCCCCATACCGGCCAAGTTAATGCCTTGTATGTCCATGACCGGTTTTTTCATCTTATGATCTCGTGGTGGTTCCGTCCATCCGGAGGGAAGTTTTCACACATTAGAGAAGTCGATGACTTTTGGCTCAAGTACTTCCAACAAGAACAACAACCAAACTTAGTGAAGATTATTTTTTGTGGAAATGGTGGACTTAGTAAAAAATTGCAACAACGTTTCCTCTTTCACATGTGGAACCGTCCTAAGTCATATCTTTGTCCTTAGTGACATTGATTGCTCGTTTGACATTGAGGAGCATATCAAGGAGAAGTTAAATGAGATTAAACTCATGAAGTGTGGCTTCCATTTCAACGGTGATGATTGGGTTCGTGTACCTCGAGGTGAATGTGCTCAAGCTCAAGCTCAAGTTGCTCCATAAGCTCCTAAAAATCGATGATGGCTTTCCTCACCGAGCAATTCACCGGCTTGCGTACTCACATGGACTATCGTTTCAAAGCTTTGGAGGAATGCTTTGATGGTATGGAAAATCGTATTACCACTATCGAGAATCAACAATCTTCATCGGATCTCTCCTTCACCACCTTCTATGGTGAATGGAGACACTTTCAAAGGAGTTAAGAGAAAGATGAAGATGACATGGATGAAGATGAACACAATGATGAGCCCTAGTCTAGCTTGAATTCATATCATATAATCTAGGATTTTATTATTATGAACCTTTTATGTTTTTGAACCTATGCGGTTTATTGTTTTGGATTATGCTTTTTAGGATTTAAGTTTGGATTTATGTTATTTTTCTTTTTGAACTTATGCTTTATGAATTATATTTTATGTTGTTTGGTTTAATTTTACCTATCTTTTTATTTTACATTGAATTATGCTTGTTATGATTTTGATCTAACAAAAAGGGGAGAAAGTGTTTAAGCAAAAATTTTGAAGATTTTCAAAACCTAGCTTAAACTAAAGGGGAGTTCACTTAAAAGATTTACTTCGGTTTTGTTATATCAAAAAGGGGAGATTGTAAAACCCTTAATTTGACTTTACTTGATTTTAATATAACAAATACTTTAAGGACTATTTTGCAAAGTAAATAAATTTTTTAAGTTCTCAAAAAGCTCAAAATTTGACAAGTAAATGTTTAACCCAAAGTGTTTTAAGGTTTAAAAATAATCCACATGAATTTTTCTAAGTATTTTCAAGTTAAATCTATAGATTTTGCCCAGGCGTTTCGGTACGGCTTAGGTTTGTTTCGAAATGTTTTGCTACTTGAATTTTCATATCGAATAGGTCTCGAAATGACCTCAATCTGTGTCGATACGACCTTCATCTAGGCAAGTCATACTTTAACTTTGTTTCGAAATGGCATATAACCATTTCGATATAGGGGTTAAAATTTTCAAATTGGGTATTTAATGTTTTCGAACGTTGCTTGTCAGAAACCAAAATTTTCAAAGTAATTACTCCTTTCGATACGGCCTAGCTTGGTCTTGAAACGTTTTGCTACTAGAATTTTATGAGCTCAATCGTTTTGATACTAGTTTCAAAACGACCCCCTATCATTTCGAAATGGCTTCGAAGATTTCGATGCGACCTTTTTAATGCACATTACGACTCTTTCTTTTTTAGTTGTGTTTTGAAATAGGTAGGTACCGTTTCGATACGGGCTGTTGCAGAACTGCATTTATGGTGGGAATATGAAGTCTCAATGGCTATATTTATGATATCAACCACTCAAACGGCTAGAAATCAATGAACAAGTATAAAAGGAAGCATTTTAAGCACCAACAACAACTATTGGTCATAAAAGCAACATCCAAGCAATCAATCCAAGCCCTTGTGCTCAAATTTCATATCTTGTACCCCAATTTGTAATCCTTTATTGTAAACCTTTTATTCTCAAATTATGTGTGTGGTTGAGTGTATTTTGGGCATATTTGTCTATTGAGAGATACATTTTATTGCCTTGTAATTCTTTTTTCTTGTGAGGGTCTCAAGATCAATCTTTGGGTAGAAAGATTGATCTTTGTAAAAGGTTTCCTCCTAAGCCTAGAAAAGTGGGAGATTTCACAGTGAAATTGATTGAAAATCCTTAGTGGTGACTAAGGTAGTGGATGTAGAGCTTGTTCTAAGCTTACACCACTATAAATAGTCTTGTATTGATTTTTGAATTTTCCAATTTCATCCCACAATATTTAAAATTCCAACTCACCCCCTCTTGGCATTTTTCATTCGATCGATCCACTCAACAATTGGCATCAGAGCAAGACTCTTGGAAGGCTTCACATCCTCAAGAGAAGATCTTAGAGGATCGTGATCATCTACTTCAACTGTTGCCATGGCTTCTACTTTCGACCCCAACCTCTATGAAGCTCAATCCACCACCAAGCCATCATATTTCAATACGGATAACTATTGTCTTGATTTTTCAAATTTCCAATTTCATCCTACAACATTTAAATTTCTAAGTTCACAAACCATTTCATAATACATCATCAATTATATTGGCTTACAAGTGATCATCAACATGCTCATTTCTCAAAACAACATCTGATACGCGGATTCACAAGTGTTGTCCCAACACTTCATACATTCTCATCGGCGTCTCAAGGTTCACACACGGGAGCTAGGCTCCACCGTTGTGAAAACCGTGGTGGAGTATTGGGTACACCGTATAAACCCCTTAACACCACTCATCGGTAGATGTATTGATAAGTGCCCAAAAGTCTTATATTTTCACCTTCTAAAATGGCAATTATCACTCAACCTACACCCATTTGAGCTACATTATGGCCCTTCATGCATTGATTTCATCGTTTATGCCTTTGATCTTTATGTACTGTTTATTCTATGGAAAAGATATTACTTGTTGCATGTTTGGCACTTCAGCAGATTTGCACGCTGCCAGGGTAGGAGATGCCGCGACGACAATGAAGAAAAAGGAGGGATGAAGCAGAACCAGCTAGTAACATACCCTAATCAAGCCAAGCCACAAGTTACACATTATACTGAGGGGAGCTGATTTATGAAGAACGAATCCTTGCGGAGCAGATCCAGTTCCAAACCAATGTCGAGGTAGTAGAATGCCATGCCGCGACAGTGTACTACTCAATCTCCCGGAGGGCAAAATAGGCAAAGTGGTAGTTGATTTGTAGAGCTTTAAATGTCAGATTTTTCTTCAAACATTGCGTGGCAGTTGGAGCTCAAGAAGAGGGTGAAAACATGGAACTAAGGATAAAGTTGAACTATTGGCCAAAAGTGAATAATGTATTAAATTAAAGAGATTCGCCTCTTTAATGGATTTTTGCCAAGTCCAACATAACTTCCTTTCCAATAAGGATTTTTGCCTACACCTTCCCGTATATAATGGAGGCTTGCCCCCATCATCGAGGAGAGAGGGACAATTGGAGAAGAGAGACGAAGAGAGCTCAGTTTAGGATCCAGTTTTTATTATGTTATAATTTCCTTTAGGGTTAGGATTAGTTTGTTTAGTAGTTGTGTGAAGACTATTGTATTTGTTTAAGTTCTTAATGCAATAAAGTTAAAGTTTGCTTATTCTTGGCTTTAATCATTCTTACATACATATCGGGAGAGAGTATTATGAGGTTATCTTTTTGTTCAATATCTGAAGAGTTGAACTCATGAAACAAATATGCACGGTTTTCATCCCACGTGGTGTTAACTAACTCGGCCTAGGAATAGGTAAGAGTTTTAGCGGCTAAAAGAAGTGTTAGAATAGTTGGTGTTTGTCTTTGGTTCACACCAGGAGGTATCATCGTAGTTCAACCATCAAACAGTGTTCCGAGCTTACGGATAAGGAGAAACCATCCAAGGACGCTTTACCGAACCTTAACAGCATCTGCCCAAGAGCAAGGGATTGTCGTGGCAAGGACTCAACCATTGCGGATGTGGCAGGAACTTCGGTTACTGCCATGACAGTTTGTGTTGTTGCATTCAAGACAGAGACAAGTCAATAGGATTCCACACTACGACGCATTCTAATCTGGCCCATTATATCATATTAATTTCTCTTTACTTTATTATTTGGCTTATTTTAGTTTTAGTATTTTTAGATTACTCCAAACCCAACAATTAATTTGTGTTTTTACTTTATTTATTTTGTAGTGGGAGGAAGTAGGGTCAAAAGGCTAGCCCAATCCCTGTGGAGATGATACTCGATATACTTATCATTATATTACTTGAGACATGTACACTTGCACTATTGCGGGACACTTTTAGACGAGCATCAAGTTTTTGGCGTCATTGCCAGAGATTGTCAACTTTTGTTTTTTATTTTCTTGCACTCTTTACCTTTCTTTTTTACTTTATTTTTTTTGTTTTAGTACTAATAAAACTTGGTTTTGTTTTGGTGCATGACCAGAGCGAACCCAAGCAACCCGTTGCGAGACTTAGACCCAGAAATCGAACGCTCTTACTTAAAGCTTAGACGAAAGATCGTAGCCGCAATACAGAAGCCTCTAGGCCGAGGCCGAGGCCAAAATAACAATCAAGATGCCCCGATAGATAATGCCAATGGGCAGTAACTTGCCGACGAGTATCCAGTTGTCGATGGGCAACAGAATATCCCTATAGGAGATGGAGAAAATCTGCGAATTCAATTCGCGCCAGTACGAAACCTAACTGTCCGAAACTACCTAGAAGAGGATCTTGACAGACTAAATCCTCGAGTTGTTACACCAAAAAAAGAGGTCTTCCACTCTGAACTGAAGCCCGTAATGTTCAACATGATCCATATCATGGGGCAATTTTGCCGCACAACAAATGAAGTTGCCAGACAACACCTCAAATCCTTCCTACATATTTGTAATTCATTTAAAATACAGGGAGTACATTTGGATATTTTGAGATTAAAAATGTTCCCCTATTAACTGAGGGATAAGGCAAAAAATTGGCTAAACAGTATTCCAACAAGATCAATTGGATCCTAGAGTGATTTGTGTCGTGATTTCTTAGCACGTTTTAATCCTACAAATTTAACTGAGAAATTGCATAACAAAATCACTTCTTTTCGACAGGTTGACGACAAATCCATGCATTAGGCTTGGGAGCGATAGAGAGAGATGTTACGCAAATGCCCCTTGCACGAATTCCCATTATGGACGCAGGTGACAATGTTCTATAACGCTGTCAACACGGGAACTAGGATGATCCTCGATTCCTCAACAAAAGGTATACTCCTAGACAAAGATCCAGAAAAAAGCAATGGATATTCTGAATAGGACGACCAAGAATGACTATCAGTTCCCAACGACTAAACGAGGAGGAATCCGACGCCAACCCACAATAAATGAGATAGGGTCCTCGGACTCTATTTCATCACAAATTGCCACCTTGACAAAGTTGGTCATGAACATGCAATCAAAAAAAATCACGAGGACTGTAACCCCCTTAGCTCGCCCTAGACGCCCGACCCGAACTAAGAAGATTACACGGGGAAAACCGAAGTCAACTCGTAAAAGTCAACCTCGATTAACGACCCTTTTTTTCATTTTTATTTTTTCTAGATGCACATTATTATCATATGTGTCAAGAAATGCAATTAGAAGAAAAAATCATAGCGATCGGAGATCATTTAGGGGTTTAATTGCATACTTTTGACTTTTAGGGACCAAATTGTAATTTCCATAAAATACATGGACTTTTCAATTTTTAAAGTTACCAATCCATGACTATTCATGTAACATGCCAGCATGACAAATTTCATCACAAATGGACCATCCAAACTCAACCAATTGAACAATCATTACTCATGGACCAAAACGCATAAATTCAGAACTTCCAAGATTCCATTAACTGAAAATAACGAACCCGTATCGATACGCAAATCGACAATAGCCATGGTTGGGAAAAGGGTATCGATACGCCCAAGCTCGTACTGAAACAGGCTTCAAACATTTATCTAGGCGTATCGATACACGAGCAAATCGTATCGGTACACCTAAGCTGGAAAGTTTGGATTTGGCCTTAGCGTATCGATACTCAACTCTGTGTATCAATACACATGCCAGAGATGCACTTCCAAACACCATTTAAACACATTTAACCACATCTAAACAGTCTTAGATCATACATACAAGCTATAATCAACTTACTAAACATGTAAGTATCGACAACATCATAACATAACCCTCAAGCACATTAAATCATGGAGGAATATTAGCTACTCAACCATGCTTAAGAAAATATGCCATAACATAGTTAAACACCATAAACAGAACCATAAACCAATTAGAGGCCATTTACAAGTCCACAAACATAAACCAAACATGCTCCAAATGTTTAACATCACCAACACAACCAAAAGTAGAAATCCCACTCATTGCCTCTTATTACACTACGGTAAAACCACATACATTGCTTAGTCAAAAATTCTTGGATTCCACTTGCTCTTGTGCTGCCTTGATTGCTCAATTCTCTGCATTACTGAAACAAATGAGCGTAAGCATAAACTTAGTGAGGATCGCTAAAACCAAACATTCATCAATGCATTTTATAAAACCATCATATCCTCATTTTCAAACTAATGCCTTCCTTTACAACATGCTCTTTAAAGCATCAATGCACTTTTCAAACGACGTGCTCATAGCATCATTAAAAACAACAACAAAATCCTTTGCTCATGGTTTAACCAAGCAACACATGCATTCTAGCATAATTCCTGAGCAATCTCATATTTCATCATTAATCATCAACATTATATTGGCTCACAAGTGATCAATCTCAAACCATATCAAAACCAACAAATTGAAAAAATCGGATACGCTGATTACAAGCGTTGTCCCCCACGCTTCATACGCACTACCGGACTACACAAGGCTCACACACAGGATTAGACCATCAACCGTTGTGACACCCGTGGTGGAGTTTAACGGTACAATCACAACCCCTCAACACCACTCATCGGTAGTTGTATAATTTCACTAACGAGAGCACGGGACACATACCACAATATCCACACACGGGATTAAACCATCCACCGTTGTGATCTTAGCTTCCATTATTAAGGTACTTGGATGGAGTATACGGTACAATCACAACCCCTCAACATCCAAGGCGAATTTATTCACGGTGCACTCAATCCTATAGTCGACTAACTATATCCGATCTAAGTAACCAAAACCATTTCCATCACTTTCCAATACAATCATTCAATATCAACAATTTACTGTTTTACAAGCAGAAATCACAATGCCATTTTCACAAGTATAAACATGCTTAAACTCAAATGCATATACCTCATAAATCCAAGGATCACCTACCAAGTGCATCCTTAACAAAATGGCATTAAAACCAGCATCCTCTATGCTCAAAACATGCTTTAAAATAGTAATTAAACCACATTCAAATCAAGTGCATTTCCAACAAAAACATAGAACATTTCGAGAGAGACTTTCGAATCACTTACTATTGAGCTTAGCTAAGTGTTTCAAACTTACACTAAGCTCCCAAGACCATGCTCAAAGCGTTACAAAGCTGGAAATTCCATTTCCACTCACCGATACGCAAAACTTTGCATGCTGACGCAAAGATCACCCCTTTGAATCCTCCAAAAATGCTTCGTTTTCTTCCGGATCAAGATCACATGTTTTTAGATCATCAAAATAGAGATCCAAATGCATTAAAATGCATTTCAACACCGGCAACTAAACACAAACTCGTTGCTCACCAAAACTACACCAATTTACCCATCTGAAACAACCGAAAACTCAATCGATTGCTTCCTAAACAAAGCCCAACCAACATACATCACTTTAAACAATTTATAAATATCAAAACACATCTAAAAATAACCTAAACCCATCCTTATACCTCCAACAAGCTTAACTTCACCATTTCACCTCAAAAACCCAACTAAAACCATCAATAAATTCAAAGATCTCAAGGATTTCAGGATCTATAATATCAAAACCCTTTTTAAACATAATAATCAACTCTAAACTCAATTAAAGCCAACACAAATCAGAGCTCATCAATACCAATCCGAAAATCAAGATTTAAAACATAATTTTGCAAGATTTTGATCTTAAATCAAAACTATTATCAAATCTCAGCCAAAAAACAAAATTTAGAAGTCAAAGATCTTGGGAATTTCAATAAAGAACCTAGATTGGAGGTTGAGAACGGGATTTACCTCCAATCCTTGCTTTCCTTAATGATTGACAAGTTTTTTCTTCACAAAACTTGAAGAATTTGAAGAGAACTCTTAAAAATGGTTTAGAAATCAAAGAGAGAGTGCTTGGGAGAAAATAATTCTGGATAAAGTGTTGAGAAAATGATTTTGCTGAATAATGAAAGTTAGTTACGTGAAAAATCCCATTATTTTATTTTAACATTTTAATTAAATAAAAATCATTTTTATTTAATCATCCAAAAATCCTTTTAAAACACATGTCAATTTAAGAAAGGTGTAATTGCACGATGGATCCCTAAAGATCCTAAGATTTTGACTCCTTTTTGAAATTTTGTAATTTTCCACAGTTTTAAAACTTTACATTTTGGTCACTACCCAAAATGTACCAATTCTGAAACTCTTTTTGTAAAATTGATTTGACCAACCTCTTAAAAATGATTTTAGAGGATTTTAGCAAATTTTACCATATTTTTATCCTTTCCCGATCCTTGATTTCCTTAAATCACCTAACACGATTCAAACTGTTTCCGACCGGTCCGATCCGATGGCTAAAACATCTAGGCCCAAAACCAAGGCGTTACAAGGATGTCAAGGTAATGTCTTTATTTTGTGAAAACTATGGAGGTAGCCATGTTTCTTTTGAAAGCCCGCAGAACCCAGAGTCGGCCTGCTATGTTGGAAACTTTAATAGGAACAACAACATAATGTCAAACAACTACAACCCAACCTTGAAAAAGCACCCCAACTTCTCCTATAGCAACCCCAATAATGCACTTAATCCACGAAACCAAAATGCTCCAGCAATGGGATTTCAACAACAGTCGCGGCAGACCATGCCGCCGCAGTAAGCTCAACAGATGCTACCCCAGTAGCAACATCCAATGCAGTCTAGTACTCTAGAAACTACTCTTCATGCTTTTATGACTTAGACTAGTGCATACATGGCTAACACTGATAAGTTCATAAAAATACTGAATTTTTTATAGACAGGACTGAGATGAGGCTGTAGAGCAACAAGGCAACGTTGAAATCCCTGGAATTACAAGTGGGACAGATCACACATATTCTGAACACTAGGCCACCATGAGGTTTTCCCAGCGACACTAAAGCCGCTAAGGGGACATCGTATGAACAGTGCAAAGCCGTCACCACCAGGAGTGGTATCCAACTCAAGGGGCCTCAGAACAAGCAGCCAGCACATGAGAAACCAAAGGATTCAACTGTCACAACACAGTCCAAAGAAACGAGACCGCAACAACAACCAAGAACAATATTGCTTCGGCAGAACCTGTGGCAGCACCCATGACAGAACCTAGAGACAACATACCAACTCCACCATTCCCACAAAGGATGAAACAACAAAAGCAAGAGTATCGGTTTAAGAAGTTCCTGGACATCTTAAAATAGGTACAAATTAACCTACCGTTCGTGGAGGCAATCAAGGAGATCCCAAACTATGCCAAATTCCTCAAAGGCGTCGTGTCAAAGCGAAAAAGGATTGAGGAATTCGAAACGATGGTCATAACAGAGGAATGCATGGCCGCAGTACATAACAGAGGAGGGCACTATGTGACCTGGGAGCAAGCATAAAAATCATGCCTAAGTCAGTCTTCCAAAAATTGGAGATTGGGACGGCCAGACCTACAATTATAGTGCTACAGCTTGCTAATGGATCCCATGTGCAACCTGAATGGAAAATTGATGATATACTTGTAAAAGTAAATAAATTTATTTTCCCTACTGATTTTCTCATTTTAGATTGTGATGTAGATGAAAAAGCTCCACTCATTCTGGGACAGCCATTCTTTGCCATCGGGAGGACGATAATCGATGTTGAAAAGGAAGAGCTAACAATGAGAATCAACAATGAGAATGTGAAACTCCGCGTACTAAACACAAGGAAACATGCTAAGGATTCAGAAAAATGTCAAGCAATCCAGGCCACAAGGAAACAATGCCTCAACAAAGAACCAACCTGTCCCAACGTAGAAGCTGCACAATGACGTGGCAAACACATAGGACCCTGCCAGGGCAATTGTCCTGGCTGTAACGCCCCAGTTTTGGGCTTAGATGTTTTGGCAAGTCGGTTCGGGCCGGTGGAACCTGTGTTGGTTGTTCGAACCGTTAAAAGGTGGTTTAGGGAGATCGAGGTTCGGGATAGGAAAAAATATGATAAAAATTCCTAAAATCCTCTAAAATGATGTTTAAGAGGTTTGCCAAATCAATTTTACAAAACAGGTTTTCTAAAGTGTACATTTTGGGAAGTTACCAAAATGTAAAGGTTTAAAGTTAGAAAAATGTGTTTTTCAAGAAGAGTCAAAATCTTAGAATCTTTAGGGAGCTACTTGGCAATTATGCCTTTTCCCTAATTTGGAATGTGTTTTAAATGTTATTAAAAATTAAAAAGGCTTTTAAATGAGTTTAATTAAAGAGTTAGGTAATCGGTTAATGAAATTTTTTACAAGCTTTTCATTTCTCTCTTTCACTTCAGCCAAACACTTCTCATTTTCTGTCAAATCGCTAGATTTTCTTTTCTCTCAAATCCCCTTTTGATTTCTATTATTTCTCCATTGATTTCTTCCATTTTGCTTAAAGTTTCTTTAAGCAAATCTTTCCAAATTAGAGGAGAAGCAGGGATTGAAGGTAATTTTCGTGCTATCCATCTAATGTAAGTTGTTTAATGAAATTCCAAAGATATTTGACTCTTTAATACTGATTTTTGATTGAGGTTTTGTTTTTAGTTTGATAAACTCTTGAAATCATGATGAAAAATTGGTTTAAAATGTGATTTCGGACTTTGATTGATTTGGATGGTTTGAGATTGTTTCTAAATGAGTTTTGAAAGGTTTTTGGTGTTGAAGTGGAGTCTTAATCATATAGATCCTGAAATCCTTGAGATCCTTTGTTTTTGAAGTGTTTTTGGGTGAGTTTTTGAGGTGTTCTTGAGAAATTCGAGTTGCTGGAGGTATAAGGATTGTTTTAGGTTGTTTTTGGATGTTGATTAATTCTTAGAATATGTTGGATGAGTTGGGTAATGGCTGGGCTGAGGTTTGAGGTCAATCGATTGAGTTTTCAGTTGTTTTGGATGGGTGTTTTGATGCTTTAGAGCAGGGCTGCGTGATTTCTTGTGTGTGCTGGAGTTTTGGATGCATTTTAATGCATTGAACCTCCATGTTGATGTGCTGAAAACAGGGGATAGTA
The DNA here is from genome assembly GCA_958450335.1 of Hibiscus tridactylites. Classification (NCBI taxonomy): domain Eukaryota; kingdom Viridiplantae; phylum Streptophyta; class Magnoliopsida; order Malvales; family Malvaceae; genus Hibiscus; species Hibiscus tridactylites. The sequence continues at coordinate 54,655,634 of OY288267.1, read as the reverse complement.
AGCCAGAGGAAATCAAAGTGTTTTTGGAGGCTTCAGAAGATCGATAGTTGCGTCGGCAAGCGTGGTTTCGCAAGTCGGTGCGTGGAACTTGGTTTCCAGCGTAGAAACGTTTTAGAAAAGGTTTGGGGGAACTTAGTAAGAGCTTGAAACGCTTTACTAAATTCGGAAGCAAGTAAAGTGAAACTCTCTCTCGGATTGTGCTATTGTGAATTTTGAATGCGCTTGGTTTTAATTGCATTTACCTACTGTTTTAAAGCATGTTTTGAATATGTGAACTGAGGTTGATGATGCCATGTGATTTAAAGATGCACTAGGTAAGTGATCCTTGTATGCATGTGTTGATGCATGCGGTTTGAAGCGTGGTTTAATGCTTGATTTATGGCTTATCATGAATGCTTTGTAAAAATAGTGAGGCATGCATGTGATATGGATTATATTGGCAAGTGATGTTGTGTAAAATGTTTTATAAATGAAATAGGATATAGTTAGCCGACTATAGAATTGAGTGCACTATACACAAGTCGCCTTGGATGTTGAGGGGTTGTGATTGTACTGAATACCCCATCCAATTACCCTAACGATTAAGGATTGTTTAAGGTTACAGCGGTTGAGGGTAGCTCACGGATGCGAACCTTGTGTATGTCCCGTCTCTCGTTAGTGGATTATATATCTACCGATGAGTGGTGTTGAGGGGTTGTGATTGTACCGAATTCTCCACCACGGGTGTCACAATGATGGATGGTCGCTCTCGTGTGTGAGCCTTGTAATGCCGGTAGAGTGTTTGAAGGGTGTGGGACAACCCTTGGTAATTCGTGTATCCGATATATGTTTTTGAGAATGTTGTTTATCACTTGTAAGCCAATATAATGAAATGAAACATTGTGGAGAATGTTGTTAATGCATAATTTGAAATATGCTTGTTTTGGTTTAAGCTTAGCATAAAGGTGATTATGCTTGGAAGGTTTGTATTATGACTAGCAATGGTTTAATTGTTGGACTTATATGTATCATGTTACATTATGTTTATTACGATGATTTTGAGGTTAAAGTGCATGTTTTGTCAAAGGAAGCTTGAAGGTTTTGAAAGGAGTGGAAATGGTTTTGTGCATTGATGATGTTTTTGGTTTGAGCAATCCTCACTAATCTTGTATGCTTATGCTCTCTTTTTTCATCAATAATGCCAATTTAAACTTTGGAGGCAACACTTGCAAGGGGATCAGTGGAAGACTTTGATTGAAGGTAAGCTTTGGTATTTGAACTAGTGTAATATGGGCAATGGGGGTGTCCGGTGTTTTGAATGTTGTTGGTTTGGTATTTTCTGGTTTTACGCAAGTTTAAGATGCATATTTGGACTTGTAAATGGCCTTTGTGTTTGGTTTTATGCTTGCATTTGGAATTTAGCCTTTTGTGCTTTTAACTTCTAGGAAGTGTGACTTTAGTACCGTAGCTTGTGAGAATGATGTTATGATGATACTCGTGCTTCGTATATGTGGTAATTAATGTATATTTAATTTGTATGTATGTTAGGGCATGTGTCGAGATGATTCTGGAGGGATGAACTGATTAAAACCAATTTTTTAGAATGTTGCAGGCCCAGGTGTTTCGGAACGCCCTTATCTGTTTCGGAACAGTGGCCTGTAATGGCCTTGGTGTTTCGGAACGGTGAGGCTCGTTTCGGAACCTTTTGCTTCTATGAACCATAATACCGAAACGTTTCCATAGGGGTTTCGAAACGAACCCACGTATCGAAATAGTCAACCATGTTTCGAAATGGTCGTTCCGATACATGGCATTTTGTTTCGAAACTTGCGTATTTGAATTGTCATAAGTTCTGTTTCTTGCATTTTGATCCATGTTTTCCTTGCATGCAATTGAATGAGTTGTAAATGTCTTTTTGAGCTGAAATTTCACCGGGAAGTATGTAATGAATCTAATTGAAGATTGGTAAATTGAATTCGGTAAAAGCCCTTATAAGTTAGCAAATTTACAAAATGGTCCTTACACCTAAATTGACTTTAAATCGGAAGGTGATTGTGTTGATTTTGAATCCGTTGTTTGTGTATGTACACATGGAAACCTAAGATGCATCTAGACAAGATAAAAAGAAAAAAAGTTGTTTACTGAGGTAAATTTTCTCAGTTTACTTCAATATTTCCCGTGTGATCCGATCAGTTCGGTCTATCGGCCAAGCCGAGTCGAGGGGTTACATTTGGTGGTATCAGAGTCATGTTACGAATGGTTGGGATGATGGTAAGTTGTGGGTAAATGATTCGTGATGTGGACATGTGTTTTGGTGATATTTGCTTTGTCTGGTGAATGTTTAACCATGCATATGTTGAATGTGTGATAGTGATGCTATGCATGATGAATGAATATGAGTATAAATTGTTCTACGATGATGATTGAGATGAATCAAGATGCTTGAGTCATATGATGGTTGAAGTACGAATATTGTGTGTTTTATGCTATGTTGGGGGAAATTGGGATACCCATTGCCTTATTACCTAGTGAAATGTTTTAAGTTGAAATCAAACTCTTGGATCCTTGCTTGGAGCTGGCCTGAGAAATTTATTTTCTTTGTTTTGTAAGTTGTTATCATGCATTAAATAATAGCACAATAGGCCAAGGATAGAGTAGCAATCTGGTATGATTGATGTTGCCTTTGGGCAGGGAATATTGGAGTGTGTAAAGTCTCCTCGGGGCTAGACGCCTCGATGTTCCTTGATGTAAGTACAACCTGTGTTGGTTGAGTAAGTGTTGGATTGTATGGTGCCATGTATATAGGCGATGTTTAGAGCTTGTGAAGTTGTTAATGCTAAGGTGCATGTGACTGCACTAGCTGGTGGGTGTTTGTGAGCTGTGGTTAGCGCTTACGCAAGTCGAGTAGATGTTTAGTTCGAAGGATGGCACCGGAGGTATCCAAGGAGTGGATGACCTGTATGAATAAGATTGTGGAATAAATGGAGTGTGGTGATGCCCATAGTGTAAAAATGGGTGGTATCCTAGTCATATAGAGACATGTTTAGTTAGTGGACCACTGTGGTTGTGGGCATAGAATATGATGTTGTGTTCTGAGTGTTCTTTTGAACTGTTTTAAAGGAGAAGCATCTGGGGCTTAGATACTTGGATCTTGAGAAATGTGAATCTGTGGTTTGGGATCGAAAATCGTAAGTTGTGGGTGAGTTAAGGTACATATTGTTTACTTGATAATGTGTGCTCCTGGATTGGAAATGGATATGAGACATCATTGTGTTGGCACCGTTATGGATTGATGCCTGTTGATAAGTTATAATTGTTGATTTACTGCTACATTGTTTTCGACGTGTTGGTAACACGAATGAGGTATTTTTGCAGAACTTGAGTTTAATAGCTCGTGCGAGATGTTCAAGGGCTAGGAAGTGAGTTTTGAACTCTAGTTAGTGGTAGCCAGTGTACGAATGGTCTTGTTTTAGGAATATCGCCTAGGTTGAGGTGAGGTTGTAGTACTGTTGGACGTGTGGTTCACGGGAGCACTTGAGGAGGGATTACCCTCGTACTACTCGTGAGGTGCGGGCTCCTGTGGCTGGAGCTAATTCATGTTGGAACTGTGGGTCCGCTGGCCATATGGGGTTGAGTAACGTTTGATATCTATTAAGTAGGTGGATTGTATGACCATGTCAGGTGAGCTTGTCCATGTTTGATCGTGGGTATAGTTTTTTGCGCCTGTTGTTGTAAGTTGCTTTGGAAGATGTGACTCGAATGTTTGTTGCGGAGGTGTTAGAAATGGGGTTAAGAGTGGTTAGTTTCTTTGGTGAAACTGTTGGTACAAGAAAACTGGACAGGAGATGTCCAATCTAATAAAGGTCATGAGTTTTCAGTTGATTTGATGTAACTAACTTTTATGGCTTGAAGTAATTTTATGAATGGACTAGTTGGTTTAACACCGAGCTGTGGTGAATTTTGATGTAAGCATGTTACCCTGAAGCTTGTAGATGTTTACGAGGTAGTAATTGTAGGTGAGAACGTGAAGTTCTTGTCTAACGCAATTTCGGCTCTCGAAGCGAGTCGGATGTTGGAGTCGGGATGCGAAGCTTTCTTGGCGTATGTGATGAATCCTGACACGAAGGAAGTGCATGTGCAAGACATACGAACTGTGTAACATCCTAAACTCTGGTCTACTCGGAATTAGGTTCTGATGATCGGAAATCCTACGTTGATGAAGCCTAAATATTGTGTCGACTAGTTATTTATTGATATCGAACCCTAAAAGGGCTTAAAACATCATAATTGAACTCTATTAAATAATATCGAGCTTTTTAGTGGCTAAAATGAAACAAGTGTAAGTTGGAGGGCAAAACAATGGTCGAAAGAAAAGTGAGGGACTAATCTTGTGATTAGCCCTCTATAATTAAAGATCTCCAATTACGTGGAGTTATCTGATGACTTTTCTTCAATTGAAGGAAAGCTTGGTGTTAAATTTTAGAAACAAAAGTAAAAGAAATGGCTTACCCGAGAAAGCTCTTAAGCTAGCACCTCTCACTTTCATCATCTTCTTCAACTAAGCACATTGGAGGAATTTTAAGCTTTGCTATTTCTTCGTTTTATTGATATCGGATCGTTGCTGTCGATCGGGTAAGCTAAATTCCTCAATCAGTTATTGGATTCCATAGATATATTGAGTGTAATCTAAGCTAGGGTTTTGACTATCCATGGATATCTCATCGTTCTCATCTCTATTGAAGTCGAATATCGATTTTGATATTGTTATATTGATTTTGATATCGAAACATCGATCCTAATAGTTTTCTTTTAATTTTCTAGCTCAAGAAGTGGAGAAAGAGGTTTTGCCATCTCCATCACAAGCTAGAAACAAAGGAATTGCTATCCGAGAGCCTTGAAGCTTCAGATTGTTAAGGTGGGTGTAGTCGGAGTCTCGGGTTTAGGCGAAAGGCCTTCTCGGATCATTATTTGATATTTTAGATTTCAACGTTAACATTGTTATTGAAGTAATTGCATTGGATGCTTAATCAGACACTTTGGTAAGTGTCGGTAAGTTGTTATTGAACGTTGGTTATTGTCATTGATATTTCCATTGTGTATTGTCATTGATATAAGCATTGTCATTGGATTATTGCATGAAGATCATCAGACATTGATATTGTTATCAAACCATGAGGCTTTGATGATGAGATACATATATTGATCATCGACAATATGGAATTCATTGGAAATTGGTACATTATTGATTATTGAAATGAATATGAAAATTGCAACCTTGGATTGGAATGGACTTTGGATACAATTGGCTTGTCATAGAATTCATGATTTCAATGTATGGGTGGACTACGATCCAAAGGCTATGGCATATATTGATTTGGCGAGGCGGAGGGATGTGTATTGTTATTGGTCATATTGGCGGGGTGGAGGGATTAGACCATTGATTAATTTGGCGAGACGTAGGAATTTGCGTATCCACGATCTTAATTCAATCCAAGGACTAAGAATAAAGATGAAACATGTTTATACATTGTGTATCGTTGCAAAGCATTGACAATATTGGCATAAGATTATGTATATGTGTAACCATGGCATTACTATTACTTACATTGTTTGTGACTACCTCACTAGGAAAAGTATGCCTAACGTGTCTCATCTCATGCATTTTCAAGTTAAGAAGGTTTGTGTGTCGGAAGATCGAACCGACAAGCAAGACAAGTCACTACTAGCCTCAAGTAATGTGTTTTTGTCTCATAAACTCCTAGGAAGGTTGCAAAGTAGTTGAACTAGTAATTCTTCAGCGATTGTTCCAGATAGTATTGGGGAGGAGGATGCCGGTTTATCTTTGGCGGTATCGACATGTACAAAAGATCTACCCCATAACCGCGTGGTGGTGTCTCAATTTCCCTACCCATGCAACTTCTTTCGGTCGAATACTAGGAGAATGATCCGGAGATGGGTTCGGGATTCGCTGGAAGATCCTCACATGGTGGATAGTCAGAGACTCGAAGTTTCGGCTGAATCGGTAAAAGGTCTGGAAGCTGAGTCTGTGTGGGCTATCAGCAGCTTATTGGAAATTTCGTTTCGTGGTGGCCGCGATGCTGTTGTTAAACGGGTACAGGAGCTGGAATTAGAGAATCAGGCCCCGATGTAAGAGGTGAAGTTTTTTTAGGTTTTCCAATCTAATTGTTAATGACTGTAGACATTATCACTTGGAACATAAGAGGGATTAGAAGAAATGAGAAGAGACGAGCGTTGAAATTGTTGATCCAGAAGCACAAACCGGTTTTCGCGTTTATTCAAGAAACAAAAGTTAAAGTTTTTCTGAGTTTGAATCCCAGAAATTATGGTATAAATAGAGTCTGGATTTTGCTTGTTCACCCGCTAGAGGGTCGGCTGGAGGATTGCTTAGCTTGTGGTGTTCGGATTCTTTCATGGTAACTGATAAAGTCATTAAGCAGAATTTCATTGCTGTCATTAGCATAGTTCGATTCTCTGGGATTCAATGTGGGGTGGTGAATGTTTATGGGCCGTCGCAGGATTCAGAGAAAGGAGATTTTCTGGAGGAATTGATGTCCATTATAAAATCCCGAGATATCGCCTGGGTAGTAGGGGGTGACTTCAACCTCATTCTTGATCCAGAAGAAAAAGAAAGGATTTTCGGTTAACAGGGCATCCATATCGGCGTTCTGCGAATTTTTAAATGAAGCAGGCCTTAGGGACCTTCCGATGCAGGGGGGAAAATACACTTGGTGTAACAACAGAGAGGTATCCACCTTTGTTAGACTTGATAGATTTCTTATTTCCTCAGAGTACGATCTTGCATTTCCTAATCTAACCCAAAAGCTCCTGGATAAATCGATCTCGGACCACAACCCGGTTTTGCTTTTCTCGGACGAATTAAATTGGGGGCCGAAGCCGTTCAAATGTTTTGATTATTGGCTGAAGTACGACAGTTTTGATAGCATGGTTCATAAATCGTTCTTGGAGTGCAAAAAGTCTTTCCCAAAAATGAGTATTGGGAACATCTTGAAGAATATTAAAATTAACGCTAGGGGCTGGGCTTGCTCTTCGAAAGTCAGAAATACAGTGAGTGCGTCAATGATTAGTATCCAGATCTCTACTCTTGAGGCCAAAATTCAAGAGGGAGATGATTCTCCAGAAACGTGGGAGGTAGTTCGGAAGCTTCGATCGGAGCTTTGGGCGTGTTTAAGAAGAGAAGAATGTGAGATGCTACAAAAATCTAGACTGCGGTGGTTCAAAGAAGGGGACAGGAAATCTAAATTTTTTCATCAGACGGTGGTGGCGAGGAGAAATTACAACTCTATTCATTCCATCAAACAAGGCAATCGTCTCATTACAGATCCTCCTTCGGTAAAAACAGGCTGTTAAAGACCATTTTGAAACAGCCTATAACATAATTCATGGTTTAGAGGTTCCTGATATCAAATTGGAGTTCAAGAAGATCTCCTCGCAACAAGCCGAGATGCTCTAGTGGCAGTTTAGTGAAGAAGAAGTCAGAAGCGTCTTATTCTCGTCCGATGGAACTCGAGCTCCTGGTCCGAATTGATTCAACCTCAACTTTTTTAAGAAATACTGGGAGTTGATGAAACCGGATATTATGAAATTTTTTGCTGATTTTTATCAAGGCAAAGGATGGGATAGGGGTGTTAATCATTCATTCATAACACTGATCCCTAAGGTAAAGAATCCAGAATCTCTAGATGAATACAGGCCAATAAGCTTGGTGGGGGGCATGTATAAATTGGTGTCTAAGGTGCTAGCTAGGAGACTGAGTAAGGTAATGGATTCGATCATAGGGGAAAATCAATTTGCGTTCATTAAAGGTAGACAAATACTGGATTGTTCCTTGGAGGCAAATGAGGCAATTGATGCAGTGTTGAAGGCGAAAAAGAAGGGTATTGCCTTCAAGATAGATTTCCACAAGGCATATGATTCTGTAAGTTGGTCCTTTCTGAAACTAATCCTTCCTAAGTTCGGCTTTGGAAGTACTTGGTGTGATTGGATGCAAAAATGCTACGCTTCCGCTTCAATCTCTGTTCTGATCAATGGGTCTCCGACGGATGTTTTCTCTATCTCGAAAGGGTTACGCCAAGGGTGTTCCCTCTCACCGCTCCTCTTCAACCTTGTGGGTGAAGTTCTTAGCTTAATGCTAAAAAAGGCCTCCGCTCTTAATTTATTCACAGGGATTAATATCAGTAATAGTACAGAATCTATTGAAGTCTCACATTTACAGTTCGCTGACGACTTATTAGCATTCTGTGAGGGACAAGAAGATCATATATACAACGTAAAAAGGGTCCTCCGGGTATTCGAGCTTGCATCAGGCCTAAAGTTGAACCTAAAAAAGAGCAGAATCTTTGGTTTAAACATTGAAGACCCCTTAGTGAAATTATGGGCGAACAACATTGGATGTGTTCACGACCATTTCCCTACGGATTATCTTGGCCTACCGTTGGGAACGAAGAAAAATTCGACAGCAATTTGGGATCCGGTTATCAAAAAATTCACTAGCAGATTAGGCGGGTGGTCGGCCAAATTTTTATCTATAGGAGGTCGCCTAACATTGGTAAAATCAGTTCTTAATTGTCTTCCGGTGTATTTTCTATCGCTATTCAAGATGCCAGCATCGGTTAACCTTCGTCTTAATAGCATTATGGCCAACTTCTTATGGGGGGGGGAATGAGACAAAGTCGAAGATACACTGGATCAAATGGGAGCGTATTTGTGATCCAAAGGCCAATGGTGGCTTAGGGGTCATTGATCTCAATCTTTTAAACAGGGCGCTTCTTGGTAAATGGCTCTATAGATATGGCAATGAACATGAGTGCCTATGGAAGAATGTCATTCACACAAGAGTTAATGGTTCTGAACTTTTCCCAGCCTCGGCAGGGCCGAAAGTCTCATCTTGGATATGGCATGGTGTGGTTTCGAATAGTAAGAGAAATGATCCCTTAGGCAATCTGATTACAGCGAATCTGGAAATTCAAGTGGGCGAGGGGGACAAGACCAGATTTTGGCAGGATACTTGGCTTGGGATTGGTCCTTTGATGGAAAAATATCTGAGGATCTACGCCCTTGCCTCAGATAAAACCGGTTACGTCTGCGACTTTGGAGTCAAACGTGGATCTACTTGGGAATAGTCTATCCGATTGAGGAGGTCGTTGTTCGACTGGGAAAAATTTCAATGGGCGTCTCTCCTTCAATCCCTTAACGACTTCAAATCGAGCGCATCTGTGAGTGACTGCACACGATGGATCAGATCCAGTGATGGGGCGTATTCGGTACGGTCAGCTCGATCTCTCTTATCAGGTACGCTAAATCGTGACCCTTTTTGGAATGAATATGTTTGGATAGGCGTTGCTCCTCCTAAAATTGAGATATTTGTATGGATGGCTTGTTGGGGTCGCATCCCGGTAAAAATTGAATTAGCAAAAAGGGGTGTGAAGAACCTAGTGAACTTGTTGTGCCCGTTATGTAATGATAAACCGGAGACCGTAACACATATCTTCATTGAATGTCCTGGAGTTTGGAATATTTGGGTAAAGTATTGTAACTTGCTGAAAATAGCTTGGGTTTTGCCGGGTAATGTGAAAACTCTGGTGGAATCATGGGCTCAAATCTGCGATACAATATCAAAGAGTTGGTGGCTATTGGTTCCGTTTGCAATTTTGTGGTCGGTATGGTTAACTCGGAATGAAATTTCTTTTTGTGGGAAGAAGATGGACTGGCAGCAACTCGAACAAAATATCCGGTTCAGATTGGTTTTCTGGTTTAAAGCCAAAAAACCTAATTGCGAGGTTCCCTTCGAGGCACTGTATGTTGATCCCACATTAGCTCCGGCCTTGTCATTAGCTAAAGAAAAGCGGAAGAATACACAAAAATGGTCTCCTCCTCCAGTGGGATTCTTGAAGTTAAATATAGATGGGGCCTTGGTTAGGGGTCCTGATGGGGAAAAGGGTGGAATCGGGGGGTTACTGCGGGATAGCAAGGGATCGACGTTGTTCCATTTTTCACTGAAGGTTGGAGCAGACCCTCCTGCGTTGATTGAACTTGGAGCTCTAAGCTACGGTATAAAGTTGTTTTATGAGTCGACCTTTGCGACTAGTAACAGGTTAATTTCTAAGGTCGATTGCAGATTGGTAGTCGACTGGTGTACTGGTGCAACCGACCCCCCGGCAAAGGTTAAAGGAGCGGTGGACCTTATTTCCCAACGCACAAGGATGTTCGGTCTAATCATTAAATGGTCTCTCAGATGTTGCAATTTGGATGCGGATAGATTGGCCAAGCAGGGTATTGGGTAGGACAGGGGGTTTATTTGTGAAATTGTACTTAATTTGCTTTTTCATTTTGTGTGGACTTTTCAAAGGTTTAATGAAATAAATTAGTCGGGCACTCTTTTCCCCTTCAATAGGAAGGGGTTTTTAATGAGGCCCTATTTCATCTTTCAAAAAAAATGGATGGAAAATGCATACATAGCTTAAATAGGTAAAAACATGGTAAACGTATTCTTATAGTCATGAAATTTGGCATGGTAGTAGTTTATACCATTGAAATGTTACGTATAAAGTTTCGTTGTATTTGGACATCGTTCAACATGGTAAATCGAATAAAAACCAGCAATAATTTGTCATTACACGCCAGTCCGTATCGAAAATGGGTGATGACGTTTCGGTACGGGTGTACAATATTGAAGCTGAGAGTATGGGTGTACCGAAACGGAAAAGTGCCGTTCCGGAACATTTTGTCATTGGAAACCAATGTTTCGTTATAGGTTCTTAGCATACCGAAATGAGTCAAAGTCAAAGGTGATCAATCTGTTCTGGTACTGGTCAAGCATGTATCGAAACGGCCTAAAAGGAAAGGTCAACAAGAGTTGAATCTCGTGCACCCGTTTCGAAACACCCTAGGATGTTTCGATACGGGGTTAGGTAAATTGGTTAAAGGCTTTTGGATAGATTGCTAATGTTACAATTTAGCCACTGAATTTCTTAAAGATAAATTGATTTTGATATTGTGCTCCAAATTTTATGAAAGTTTGTAGGATAGTTATCTATGCACTGAATTACATTATTCTTATGTTTGGTTCTGGGAAAGACTTATTATTGTTACTTTTTGCATATTAGTCCCTAAACTTATAAAAATTATAAAATGATCCTAAATGATTATTGTGGTTTTCTTATGATTGAATTGGACTAATAAATGTATTGGTAACAGTTTGTAAGACTAATATTGATTAAGAATGTGAATAAGATGAAATTTTATAGCACCGGTCATCGTATAGTCCTTTAGTAATACGCTTCGACCCGGTTGTCTACCAGACCGGGAAAGAGGTGTTACATTTGTGGTATCAGAGCTAGAGTTTAGTCGATTCTATGACTAAACCAAAGTCTATTGCATTGTTATTGTGTTACTTTGCCACCTAGGAGTTTTAGATTGTATATATATATATATATATATATATATATATATATATATATATATATATATATATATATATATATATATTGTTACTTGTCCACTAATCCGATCTTTCATATAGATATGTCTGAGACAAATGAAGCTCACATTAACGAGCATTGTACTGGCTCCTCGACACATTGCGAGGAGATTAGGGGAGGAAATCCTTAAAATCCACCGCAACCACAAGACCCTCATGTTCAGGGTGCTGAGCCTGTTGCACCTATTGCTCACGCTGAATGCTATCAGAACATGGCTAACATGTTTAAGCAGTTTATGAATTCGATGCAAGAAACACCACCAATTCAGCCTACCCCTCATGTTCCTTAGTATGTCCGAGCCCCTGTGGACAAGCTGGCTTCGCTCTAAGCCTACTCTTTCACCGGACAGGACGATGATAATCCCAAGATTGTTGAATATTGGTTGGATAATACCATACGTGTCCTGAATAAACAATTACAGTGTTCCGACGAGCACAAGCTAGACTGTGCTATTGTATTGTTGACCGAAGAGGCCCTTATGTGGTGGGAGACAACTATTCTTACTGTTTCTGAAGAGTCAGTCACATGATAATTCTTCCTTAAGGAATTTCGGAACAAGTACATCAGCAAGTACTATCTCACGGAGAGACAGAGCACTTGACTTAATTTGAAGCAAGGCGGGCGGCCTATCAAGTAGTATATTCATGATTTTTGCAAGTATTGCCGATATGGAGATGATTTTATAAAGAAAGAGGAAGAAAAGTGCATAATGTTTATTGCTAGGTTGAGCGTTGAGCTGCGACCTATGTTTACGGCCTTGGGTATCACTAACTTTCAGGATTTGGTGAACCGAATTAAAGCAAAAGAGGCTGCATAAAGAGCTCAGAAAGGAAATATGTCCACCATATCTGAGAAAAGGGCATGGGGAGATTCTCGACCTCCCAAATGGAAAAAGAAAGGCAAGTATCAAGGCTCGAGGCAAGCTTCATATTCACAGCCTTCCTGTACCGGGAACATTGAGAGACCACAGACAATCACCCAGTTCTGGTCTAAGGCAGCTTCAGTTGAGAGTACTTGAGGTTTAAACCGGAGTGTTCAGCATCCAGTTTGTAATTTTTGTCAGAAACGACACCCAGCAGGCTAGTTTCATAAGCAGACGAAAGCATGTTTCTTTTGTGGGGAACAAAGACATTTTATCAGAAACTGTCCTCAGAATCCCTATAAGTTAGTGGTTGTGCATGGAGACATCACCTCACCCGCGCAATCCTTCCGAGGAAAAGGGCCAAGACAAGCACCATCAGGAACCTCAGGAAGACCAGGCGGATCTGTGAAGCAAGGTAACAAGCTGGAATCGAAGGCCTCTGCCCAGATGTATCATGTGAGGGGCCGCGAGGAGGATGAAGAGCTTGATGTTATAGCAGGTACCGTTATGTTATATGCACACTAATTGTATGTATTGATTGATCCTGGATCTATACATTCTTTTATAAGCCTGGAATTGGTTAAAAGACATAGGATGTCTAGCGAACCTTTGGCAACAAAAATCTCTGTGACAAATCTGTTAGGTGATTGTGTTGCTCTAAGCCTTGTATGCAAGAATTGTCTAATCTTAATTCAAGGAATTTCGTTCCCAGCAGATTTCCTAGTCTTACCAATCAACGAGTTTGATGCGATTCTAGGCATGGATTGGTTTAGTGAACATCAAGCGTGGGTAGACTGCAGTAAGCGAAAATTGTATCTTCGGGGCCTTGGCAAGGAAAGAATAATGCTGATGGAATCTCGGAACTTCATGTTGTGTGCATTGTCTACAGAATCCAGGAATGACCCTCAGATCCATAATATTGACATAGTAAGTGAATTCCCAGATATTTTTCCTAGCAAACTACCGGGATTGCCCCAAATCTGTGAAGTGGAATTTGGTATTGAGGTGCAACCTGGGACTGCTCAGGTTTCCATTGCACCATATCGGATGGCGGTTGTGGAGTTGAAAGAATTAAAATCTCAAATTCAGGACCTTATGAATAAGAGTTTTATTCAACCGATCTCTTCACCCTGGGGAGCACTAGTTCTTTTTGTCAAGAGGAAGGATGGTTCTATGCGATTGTGCATTGACTATAGACAATTGAATAAAGTAATCATAAAAAATAAATATCCATTTCCCAAGATAGACGACCTGTTCGACCAATTAAAAGATGCCTCTGTGTTTTCCTAGATCGATTTAAGGTCGGGCTATTATCAAATGAGAGTCAAGGAGTGTGATGTGCCCAAGACTGTCTTCCGTACAAGATATGGACACTACAAATTCCTGGTGATGCCTTTTGGGCTAACTAATGCAGCGACAACTTTTATGGTTTTAATGAATTGGTTATTTAGACCCTATCTTGATAAATTTGTACCGTTGTTTACAGATGACATCTTGATCTACTCCAAGAATGAAACGGAGCATCGAGATCATCTCCGTATGTACTCCAGACTCTAAGAGAGAAACAGTTGTATGCAAAGTTTTCCAAGTATGAGTTCTGGCTCACCGATGGTTCCTTTTTGGGGCATATCGTATCGGCTTTGGGCATTTAGGTGGACTCGAAGAAAATCCAAGCTATTGGAGATTGACATCCACCGATGAATATTGGTGAAGTCAGAAGCTTCCTTTGGCTAGCTGGCTATTACCGCAGATTAGTGAAGGGATTTTCTACATTAGCCACTCCTTTAACCAAATTATTGAGGAAGTGAGCCCCTTTTGATTGGACCGAGGCTCAACAATGAAGTTTTGATTAGTTAAAACAAGTTCTGACCCATGCACCTGTCTTGACCCAGCCCGAGTCTGGAAAAGACTATAAAGTTTATAATGATGTATCACATCTTGGGTTAGGATGCGTATTGATGCAACAAGGTAAGCTTATTACTTATGCTTCAAGGCAACTTAAGCCACACAAGATGAATTATCCCACACACGACCTGGAATTGGCTGCAAATTTCTTTGCATTGAAAATATGGAGGCATTATCTCTACGGGAAGAAATGCTATCTTTTCACCGACCATAAATGCCTCAAATATTTATTGACTCAGAAGGAGTTGAATCTTCAGCAACGAAGATGGATGGAACTCCTTAAAGATTATAATCTTGTTATTGATTACCATCCGGGCAAGGCCAATGTTGTAGTTGATGCGCTCAGTCGCAAACCTTTTCCTGGTAAGCATCGATAATAGACTTGAAGTTATATGTATTATGAAGCACGTTAACTCATTGTAATATTTCTATATTGTAGCCCCTCGAGCAATTAACGCTCACTTCTGACTTCGGAAGCATCATTGCCTTGTAGCTGAGTTTCAAGTTCAGTCTACCATTGTTACACGAATCAAGGATTTGCAAGAGAAAAATTTTGAGCTCCAAGCCAATGTCTCTAAGCTATCGAATAACCCCGACTTCAAAATTAATTCTGAAAGACTCCTATGTTTTCATGATTGAGTTTGTGTACCTAATGATGAAACTCTTCGCGCCGACATCCTTCTAAAGCTTATATAAGTTCTTTTTCTGTCCACCATGGGTCCGTGAAAATGTATAAAGACCTACGTGAGCTCTATTGGTGGCCAGACATGAAGCGGGCCATAGTTGATTACATTTCCAAGTGTCTCATGTGTCAACGTGTTAAAGCAGAACATAGTGCCCCTACTGGATTATTGCAACCTATTGATCCACCAAAATGGAAATGAGAAAAGATAACTATGGATTTCGTTAGTGGTCTACCGTTAACTCCTGCAAAGAATGATGTTATATGGGTTATTGTATATCGTTTCACGAAGTCAACTCATTTTATACCAGTTACAATGGACTACAGTCTTCCTAAGCTAGCTGACTTGTACATAAAAAAAGTAATCCGACTCCACGGAGTACCTAAGTCTATCATCTCCGATCGAGATCTGCGATTTGCATCTCGGTTTTGGAGAACCTTACAAGGAGCTATGGGTGCCAGAGTTAATCTTAGCACAACTTTTCACCCTCAATCTGACGGTCAGTTAGAGAGGGTAATTCAGGTAAATCATCAAACAATCTGTCTATTGAAATCTTAGAAATTTGCTTTGTTATTGAATTCCCTTATGCAGATATTGGAAGACATGCTTCGGGCATGAATTATCGATTTTGGCAGAACTTGGGAGAGATCACTACCTCTTGTTGAATTTTCCTATAACAATAGTTACCAAGTATCCATCCAAATGGCTCCGTATGAAGCATTGTATGGTAGACGATGTAGAACTCCGTTATGTTGGTCGGAGCTTTGTGAGGGAAAGATGTTAGGCCCTAACTTGCTTCGTGAGGCTGAAGAGCGAGTCACCATTATCTTTGATCGTTTAAAAGCTGCCTTTGATCGACTAAAAGCTTATGCTGATCTTAAAAAGAGAGACATCGATTATGAAGTTGGTGAAAAAGTCTTTCTTAAAGTGTCACCGTGGAATAAAGTCTTGAGATTTGGCAAGAAGGTTAAATTGAGTCCTCGCTTCATTGGGCCCTTTGAAATCATTGAAAAGATTGGCCCAGTGGCATATCAGTTATTGCTACCCTCAGAATTGAGGAAAATCCACGATGTCTTTCATGTATCGATGCCTTGGAAGTATCGGTCTGACCCTTCACACATTGTGGAACCCGAATTTGTAGAACTTCGACCAAATCTATCCTACGAGGAAGAACTGGTTCAGATTCTTGCTAGGGAAGACAAGAGGCTTCGCAACAAAACGACATCGTTAGTTAAAGTGTTCTAGAGGAGCCACATTGTTGAGAAAGCCACTTGGGAACATGAAGAGACTATGAGACAAAAGTATCTTCATCTCTTCCATTTAGGTAAAACTTTGAGGACGAATTTTCTTAAGGGGGAGAGTTGTAACATCCCAAACTCCGGTCTAGTCGGAATTAGGTTCCCATGATCGAAAATCCTATGTTGATGAAGCCCAAATTCCGGTCTAGTCGTAATTGAACTCTATTAAATAATATCGAGCTTTTTAGTGGCTAAAATGAAAGAAGTGTAGGTTGGAGGGCAAAACAATGGTTGAAAGAAAAGTGAGGGACTAATCTTGCAATTAGCCCTCTTTAATAAAAGATCTCCACTTACGTGGAGTTATCTGATGACTTTCCTTCAATTGAATGAAAGCTTGGTGTTAAATTTTAGAAACAAAAGTAAAAGAAATAGCTTACTTGAGAAAGCTCTTAAGCTAGCACCTCTCACATTCATCATCTTCATCAACTATGCACACACCTCCATTAGAGGAATTTTAAGCATTGCTATTTCTTCGGGTAAGCTAAATTCCTCAATCGGTTATTGGATTCCATGGATATATTAAGTGTAATCTAATCTAGGGTTTTGACTATCCATGGATATCTCATCGTTGTCATCTCTATTGAAGTCGGATAAGGATTTTGATATCTTTATATTGATTTTGATATCGAAACATCGATTCTACTATTTTCTTTTAATTTTCTAGCTCAAGAAGTGGAGAAAGAGGCTTCACCATCTCCATCACAAGCTAGGAACAAAGGAATTACTATCCGAGAGCCTTGAGCTTCGAATTGTTAAGGTGAGTGTAGTCAGAGTCTTGGGTTTAGGCGAAAGGCCTTCCCGAATCATTATTTGATATTTTAGGTTTCATCGCAAACATTGATATTGAAGAAATTGCATTGGATGCTTAATCGGACACTTTGGTAAGTGTCAGTAACTTGTTATTGAATGTTGGTTATTGTCATTGATATTGCCATTGTGTATTGTCATTGATATAAGCATTGTCATTGGATTATTGCATAAAATCATCGGACATTGATATTGTTATCAAAGCATGAGTTATTGATGATGAGATATATATATTGATCATCGACAATATGGAATTCATTGGACATTGGTACATTATTGATTATTAAAATGAATATGAATATTGCAACCTTGGATTGGAATGAGCTTTGGATACAATTTGCATGCCATAGAATTCAAGAGCTCTGTGTACGGGTGGACTACGGTCCTAATGCTATGGCCTATATTGATTTGGCGAGGCAGAGGGATGTGTATTGTTATTGGTCATATTGGCGAGGTGGAGGGATTAGACCATTCATTGATTTGGCGAGGCGTAGGAATTCACGTATCCATGATCTTGATTCAATCCAAGGACTAAGAATGAAGATGAAACATGTTTATACATTTTGTATAGTTGCATAGCATTGACAATGTTGGCATAAGATTATGTATATGTGTAACCACGACATTACTATTACTTACATTGTTTGTGACTACCTCACTAGGCAAAGTATGCCTAACGTGTCTCATCTCATGCATTTTCAGGTTAAGAAGGTTTGCGTGTTGGAAGATCGAATCGGCAAGCAAGACAAGTCACTACTAGCCTCAAGTAATGTGTTTTTTTCTCATAAACTCCTAGGAAGGTGGAAAAGCAGTTGAACTAGTCATTGGTGCCTATTTTGTTGTGTTGGAAGATGCCTAAGTTAGTGACGGAAGTACGTAGTTTCCTTAGGTTGGTTGGTTACTACCGAAGGTTTGTTAAAGGAAAATTGAGTGGACGACATCGTTAGAATCAGGATTTTCTGCTCAGTCGATCGCACTCCAATTTACCAACTCCTCACTTTGCTACCCTGGGTGGCAGGCTCACTTTGCTTCCCATGGCGGTAGGCTCACTTTGTTGTCTTGGGCGGCTGGTTCACTTTGCTGCCTTGGGCGGCTGGCTCACTTTGTTGTCCTGGGCGACATGCTCACTTTGCTGCCCTAGGCGGCATGTATGGCGGCGGGAGCTACTCGACAGTTGTTGTCTCTGTTTGGAACTGCATCAGTACAGCTCCTTAATCTGCTGCCTCAGCATCATGTCCTCAGCTTCTCTCTCCGTCTACCAGCCTGTAGTACCTGAAACTAAAACTAAACTAAAACAGTACCTTTTTCTTACCAAATAAGAGATAATCAACAAAAAGCATGGCAAAGTAAAGAATACTGTAAAATGCAATGCATGAGACTAATTATGCATAAAATGTACTTAAAACATCAATAATATGAGATGGAATGTGCATGAATATAGCACTAATGGACACTTTACACCGTGGCAGGAGATGTCGTGACGGTAATGAAGAAAAGGAAGGATGAGGAAGAACCAGCTAGTAACAGACCCTGATTGACCCAAGCCACAACTGACAGCTTCTAATGAGGGAAGCTGATGAAGCTTTGCGAAGCAGAACCAGTCACATACCCATTTCGAGGTAGCAGAATTCCATGCCGCGACACTGTACTATTCAACCTGCTGGATGGCAAAACTGAGCAAAGTGGTAATCGATTTGTAGAGCTTTAAATGCCGAATTTTTTTACACATTTTGAATGGCAGTTGAAGCTCAAGAAGAGGGCGAAAACATGAAATGAAGGAAAAAGTTAGACATTTGGCCAAAGTAAATAATGTATTAAATTAAAGAGATTCACCTCTTTAATAAAGTTAATTCCAAGTCCATCTTAACTTCCTCTCCTAGAAGGATTTTTGCCTACACTTTCTCCTATATAAATGAGGCTTATCGCCATCATCAAGACAATTCGGGAGTGGAGAATCGGACAATCGAGAGATTAGAGAGCTTAGGATTTAGTTTGTGTTTTCTTTCCATTCATTATGTTCTAATTTTTCTTAGGGTTAGGATTAGTTTGTTTAGTAGTTGTGTGAAGACTATTGTATTTTTTTAAGTTCTTAATCAAATAAAGTTAATGTTTCCTTATTCTTGGCTTTGAATCAATCTTGCGTACTTATTGGTAGAGAGTTTGTGAGGTTATCTATTTGTTCAATATCGGGAGATTTGAACTTACGAAACGAATAAGCACAGTTTTTCATCCCACGTCGTGTTAACTAACTTGGCCTAAGGATAGGTTAAGAGTTTCAGCGGCTAAAAGAAGTGTTAGAATAGTTTGTGTTTGTCTTTGTTCACGCTGGGAGGTATAATCGAAGTTCAGCCGTCAACAAGTGTTCCGAGCATAGGGATAAAGAGGAACCATCCTAGGACACTTTGTCGAACCTTAACAGCATCTGCCCAAGAGCAAGGGATTACCGCGGTAGGGGCTCAACCATTTCGGCCGCGACAGGGACTTAGGTTACTGCCACGACAATTTTGTGTTGTTGCATTCAAGGCAGAGACAAGTCAATAGGATTCCACACTACGACGCATTCTAATCCGGCCCATTCTCTCAACTTGATTTTCTCTTTACTTTACTTTATGGCTTATTTTAGTTTCAATATTTTATTTTATTCGAAACAACCCAACTTATCTGTGTTTTTACTTTATTTGTTTTGCAGTGCGAGGAAGTAGGATCAAAAGGCTAGCCCAATCCCTGTGGAGACGATACTTGATATACTTATCATTATATTACTTAAGACGTGTACATTTGCGCTATTGTAGGGCTCTTTTACGTGAGCATCACGAAACTCACTTTGAGAATGACTGGCTGAGTTTACTTAGATAACCTATGTCTAGTTCTCAATGATGTCTCAACTCTTCAGCTTTTTCTATGTTCGGCAGGATGTACTAAGAGTGATCCTATACTATCTCTAGTAAGGAGTCTGGGCGTCAAATATGCTACGACAATACCTCTCAGCGTAAACCCTCACACTCCCCTACCCACGAAGTACTATCCTTTTTAGCCGTTGAAACCCCTCACTTATCTTTAAGGTGGGTTAGATTTGTGCCTCTCAGTAGCCAACTCCATTGCCTACGTGGATCTAAGGTCAGCTCTCTCGACCACTAACCTAATCCCACACCTTAAAAAGGCCAACTCTCGAACGCTCTTACAAACTCAGGGAAATAACAACCATAGGCAAAACATAGGTTGAAGCTGAAAAGCATAAACATTCATTAAAGAAACTTAAAACACAAGCATCCAAACAAACCCAAGCCACCTACAATCTATTCATGGCTGGGCAATAAAAATCCAACATCATTCCATTCATACAACCCATATCCAAAAAAGTATAGAAATGCCAAAGCAAGCAGAAAAAGAATAAGAACTCCCTATCTACAATAGACTGCCACAAGCTGCCATAGGCTTTGTTCCTCTCTCAAGGCCAGCAAGGTCACCCCTTGGAGTTTTAACAATGGAGGACACCATGTTGAGGAAGAAGATAGAAAACAACCACAATCTTTCTCCTTTTTCTCCCTAGCCTTTTAGACACTTTTTCACGCCCTCCCTCTTTTTTCAAAATGAGGACTTCTTGTCCTTTATATAGTGGCGGCTCCTAGGGTTTTGTTCCCTACATCTTTCTTTGTGATCCTAATGAATATTCCCCGACACACGCTTGGCACTAGAGACAAAAAGGGGAGTTCTCACATGTGAGCTGGAAAATATCTTCTTCGTGTTTTTTCTTTTTCTACACCCAACCTTTTCAGTGCAAAATGTTATGGCAGTTCCAGCTACTATACCATGCTCAAATGCACATCACGAAACCAGAGCAAACCCTTCTCAAGTAGGACCCATTTCGTATTTATCCTACGCCAACAAAAGTTATGAAATAAAATGCAACCATATGAACTAAATGCAGCATATATGCCATGAAATGAGCTTAAAAATAAAATATCATAGTAAGAAAGCATGAAACAAAGGTATTTTGCAGAGTTATCACACCCTTAAACTTAAGCTATTGCTTGTCCTCAAACAATGAGCAGGAGAGAACAAAAGTAATGTTATGGCAAAGATTTAGCTCAAGGCAGTGCTATGGCAAATTTTCAATCCTAAAAAAAGTACAGGTTATCGACAAAAGTAATTTCAAGCCTTTCCTAAAAGCTTTTCTAACAATACTAAGTGTAGAGAGCATGCAGTCGTGTACAAGCTAATTCTCAAAGAACCAAACCCTAAAGTCAATTCTACCAATCTCAGCTAGTCATATATATTCAATTAATTTCAAGCCATATATATATATATATATATATATTCATCATTGGACATCCTTAGTTTATTCATAAACTACCTATGAACTAAATAGAATGCCATAGCAAAAATTTTGTTCCTAACTACAGGATGCAATTAATTAACTAAATATGAACACTAACACCCTCAAACATGGAAAAGGCAATGACTTCAATCCATAAAAAATGAAACTAAATGAAATGCATGAAACTACACTAAATGTAATGCGAGAGAGGTACCTCATGGTTGCTTCTTTTTCACTATTTTGGTGGCCTTGTGCTTAACGCTTGACGTTTTGAGCGAGGCAATGGGTGTCTCTTCCTCGTCTGGTTTCGGGCGATAGGGCCGGATCCTCTTGTCTAGCTGGCTCGGCCCGGTCAGCATCATCATCATTACTATCTTCAGGCTCAGACTCATCAACTGGGGTTGTCCAAACTCTCCCAACGGTGTGTTTCTGATGGTGTTTCTTTGGTGTCGCGACATGAGGGGTTTGGTCCATCGTATGCTGTGAGACAGTAGAAGAGTCTGGTTCCACGATCTTTTCATTATCGTCACTCTCAATTATGACGGTGTCTTAAGTATGACCTATAATGTCTAACCATGTTGCTGGCATGTTATGGTATAATTTGGGGCATGTTTGATTGAGTAAAGAGGTGAAAAACCAGCAAATTTTTCAGTTGCAGGGCAAGGTGTATCGAAACACCCTTGGCTGTTTCGAAATAGGGGCTTGAAATGGCCATGGTGTTTCGGAACGGCTGAAGGTGTTTCGGAACACTTTGGCTACTACAAAGCCATGTTCCGATACGGGTTTCAGAACGAGCCCGAGTACCAAAATGACCAGTCCAATTTTGATACGGGTGTTTCGATACGAAGGTCAGTGTTCCAGAACAGTTGACCGTTGGGTTGTGTTTTGAATGGTTTCAAGTACTCATGTTTTACATTTTAGTCCTGGATGTTGTGCATGCAATTGGTTGAGCTTGGAATGTCCTTTTTAGTTGAAATTTGACAGAGTGACATGTAATATGACTAATTACATTTTGGTAAGCTTAAAATCTACATGGTCCTTATATTTTTCAAAATTTACATTTTGGACCCTAAAAGTGTAAGTCTTACAATTGAATCTCTAATTGTTTTCCGATCGTTGTGCTTTTCTCACCTATGATTCTTGAGTAATCACATAGACTTAACGTGCATCTAGAAAAGAAAAAAGGGGTCGTTAATCAAGGTTGACTTTCGGGTTGACTTTGGTTTTCATCGTGTAATCTTCGTAGTTCGGGTCAAGCGTCTAGGTCGGGCTAAGGGGGTTACATTTGTTGGTATCAGAGCCAGGTTAGCGAATATTTTGGGCTTTGTAAGTGGTTATTGTATGTGATTGTGAATGATTGTGACTTTTTGGTGAAAGTATGATGTATGAATGATGATGTTTGGGTTCTAATGAGATGAGTTTGTGATGCTATGCTATGTTTGGGGTATAGTTGGGGATCCCATCGCCATATCATTACTATTGGGAAGAATTGTTTTCAAAAATGAGCTTGAGTACTTGGATTACTTACCTTATTATGCCTAATTGAATTTATTGTATTTTGTCAGTTGCATTATTTTCTTATGGGGCCACGTAGAGAGCTTAGAATCAATACTCGTGCTACGGCTGAGAACGAGAATGTTGAGAATGCTGAGGATCTACCTCCTCCTCCCCTGTTGGACCACCTGGTGGTGGTGGAGCTGGGGTTGGTGCTGTTGGAGTTGGTGCTGGGGTTGCTGGACCCGAGGGAGTTTAGGGGCAAGCTGCTTCTGATATGTATGTATTGATACAAGCTATTGCTGGAGCTTTCCAGGCAGTAGTAGCTGGGGCTCATGGAGTTGCACCACTGGGTGGTGCTAATGTTAGGTTGCCGTTAGAGCGACTCCACAGTCTAGGAGGGACTGAGTTTAGAGGGATGACCCCGGAAGGTTCCGAGTCTTGGTTGGAGAGTACCAAGAGGATACTTGGACAGTTGAACTGCAACAATGTTCAGAAGTTGGGATGCATTGTGTCCTTGTTACATGGTGATGCATATATGTGGTGGACAACCACAATATCTGGGATGGATGATGATGATGTGACATGGACATTCTTCTTGAATGCATTCAAGCGAAAATTCTTGGGAGTTTAGTACCTTGATGAGAAAAAGAGAGAGTTTATATCCCTGGTGCAAGGGAGCATGATGGTGGCAGAATATGAGGTGCAGTTTGTACGCCTTAGCCAATATGCATCTGAGCCGATTCCTAGCGAGCGAGAAAGATGTGAACGATTTCGTTATGGGCTGGTGGCGGATGTGAAAACCTATATGCTCGCAGCAGACTATACTTATTTCGATGTCTTGGTCACCAGAGCCAAGGACATTGAGCTGAATCTTGGTCTGGCGAGTCGAGCAGAAGGATCTAGCTCAGGGAAGCAAGCTGCAGAGCGTGATCTTGGTAGAGATCGCTATAAGAGGCATAAGGATAGATGACCACATGTTGATGCTAGACGTGGGGGTGGTAACCCTAGGAGAGGTCAGCAAGGACCAAATGATTTCTTGAGGACTCCTGAGTGCAACCGGTGTTGTAGGAGGCATATTGGTGAGTGTTGGGGCAATCTTGGTACATGTTGGAACTGTGGTAATCGAGGGCACATGAAGAAAGATTGTCCTCAGCTGTTGAGAGAAGGTCATGCTCCGATGAGAATAGTTGAGCCACAGAGAGGTCGTGGGTGCGGCCATGGTAACTTTCAGCGTAGAGATGAAGGAGGAAGGAATGAAGCACATGTGGTGGCTGTTCAACCTGAGGGTGGTGGCCAGGCTCGAGTGTATGCCCATCGAGAGGGAAGGAATGACACGGACGTGATCGCAGGTACCTTTACTTTGCAATCCTTGTCATTACTTTCTTTGATTGATTCTGGATCTACACACTCGTACATATTGCGTGAACATGCTCAAATGCTTGGTTTGCCTATTGAGTCTTTGGATGTGGGTATGCATGTGACTAGTTCCTTTGGTGAGACGGTTGTAACAAGAAGATTGTATAGGAGATGCCCCTTAATGGTACAAGATCATGTATTTCTTGTTGATCTTATGGAGTTACCATTCTATGGTTTTGATGTAATTCTTGGCATGGATTGGCTTGTTGAGCATAGAGCCGTTGTGGATTTTGAAAGCAAGCGAGTTTCGCTGAAACTTGCGGATGATTATGAAGTTGTGGTGGTGGGAGAAAATGTGAAGTTTCTATCTAATGTGGTGTCTACGCTTAAAGCAAACCGGATGTTGCGTCAAGGATGTGAGGCCTATCTCGCCTTTGTTATGAATCCTAGTACAAAGGAGGTTCGTGTACATGATATAAGGACCATGTGTGAGTTTCCTGGAGTGTTTCCGGAGGAATTACCTGGTTTGCCGCCTAGTCGGGAGGTTGAATTTGGAATTGAGTTGTATGAGAACACAACTCTGGTGTCCATTGATCCCTATCGTATGGCACCCAAAGAGTTGAAGGATTTAAAGACGCAACTTCAAGAGTTTCTTGAGCGAGGCTTTAATCGGCCTAGTGTGTCACCTTGGGGTGCACCAGTTTTGTTTGTTAAAAAGAAATATGGCACGATGAGAATGTGCATTGATTATCGTCAGCTGAATAAGTTGACCATCAAGAACAAGTATCCTTTGTCGAGGATAGATGATCTTTTTGACAAGTTTCGAGGAGCAACTGTGTTTTTAAAGATCGATTTGAGGTCAGGGTACTATCAGTTAAAAGTGAAGGACGTGGATGTGCCGAAAATAGCCTTCCGAACGAGATATGGGCATTATAAATTTCTAGTGATGCCGTTTGGATTGACGAATGCTCATGTTGCTTTCATGGACATGTTGAACAGGGTGTTCCATGAATTCTTAGATAAGTTCGTTGTGGTGTTCATCAATGATATCCTTCTGTACTCTCGTATTGAGGAGGAGCACGAGGGTCATTTGAGGATCGTTTTGCAAGCGTTGTTAGAAAATCAGCTTTATGCTAAGCTGAGCAAATGTGAATTTTGGCTAAAGGAAGTTGTTTGTCTTGGCCATGTGGTTTTGGCTGAAGGGATTCGAGTTGATCCTCAGAAGATTGAGGTGGTGATGAATTGTAAGCCTCCTAGGTCCGTTCATGAAGTTCGCAGTTTCCTTGGTTTGGCAGGTTACTACCGGAGGTTTATGGATGCATTTTCTAAGATTTCTGCCCCTTTGACGAAGTTGTTGCAGAAGGATGTTAAGTATGAATGGACGGAAGAGAGACAACAAGCTTTTGAGAAGCTTAAGGCAACTTTGACGCAAGCTCCTATCTTGGTTCAACCTGAATTAGGGAAAGAGTTTGTGGTGTATAGTGACGCATCCTATGTTGGTTTGGGGTGTGTGTTAATGCAAGAGGGTAAGGTAGTGGATTATGCATCGCGACAGTTGAAAGTGCATAAGCCCAATTATCTTACGCATGACATTGAGTTGGCTGCAGTGGTTTTTGCTCTAAAAATCTGGAGACATTATCTCTATGGTGAGAAGTGTACTGTGTACACGGATAATAAAAGTTTGAAGTACCTGATGTCTCAGAAGGAGTTAAATCTTAGGCAACGACGTTGGTGGAGTTGCTTCAGGATTATGATCTAACGATCGAGTATCATCCGGGGAAGGCCAATGTTGTGGCCGATGCTTTGAGTAGGAAATTGGCGGTAGAGTTAAGGGTGATGTTTGCTAGCTTGAGCATATCGCGGGATGGTGGTCTTGTTGCCGAACTGCAAGTGAAACCATCTCTAGTTCATTTGATTTAGGATAACCAATTGTTGGATGATTCTTTGGTGCCACATGTTCAAGATATTGCAGAAGGTAGGCCATCGGATTTCTGTTTCAATGATGATGGTGTTTTACGTTTTGGGAGTCGGATAGTGGTGTCGAATGATGTTGAATTGAGGCGCACTATTCTGATCAAAGCTCACAGTAGTCCTTTTGCTATGCACCCTGGTAGTACAAAGATATATCGTGATCTGAATGATGAGTATTATTGGGTGGGATTGAAGAAAGATGTCGCTGAGTATGTTAGTAAATGCATGGCATGTCAGCGGGTTAAGGCTGAGCATTAATTTTCTGTCAGGGTTGTTGCAGCCGGTAAGGATTCCCGAATGGAAGTGAGAGAGGATCACCATGGACTTTGTGTCTGGTTTGCCTTTATCGCCATCGAAGAAGAATTCTGTCTGGGTGATTGTGGATCGCCTCACGAAGTGTGCACATTTCTTGCCAGTGCATACTACGTATACCTTGGATATGCTTGCAGAGTTGTACATTACTGAAATTGTACGATTGTATGGAGTGCCAAAATCTATAGTGTCGGATAGAGATTCGACGTTTACCGCAAGGTTTTGGTAGTGTTTGCATCAAGCATTGAGTACGCGTATGAATTTCAGTACTTCTTATCATTCGCAGACGGATGGACAGTCAGAGCGTGTTATCCAAGTTCTTGAGGATATGTTGAGGTGATGTGTTATTGAGTTTCAAGGCTCTTGGGAGAAACACTTGCCTTTGGTGGAGTTTGCTTATAATAACAGTTACCAGACAAGTATTCAAATGGCACCTTATTAAGCTTATAGGGGAGGAAGTGCATAACTCCTCTTTGTTGGGCTGAAACGGGACAAAAGTTGGTTTCGATGCCGAGTTTGTTAAAATGAACCACCGAGAAGGTTGAAGGCAGCATCGGGTAGGCAAAAGTCTTACGCGGATTTGAAGCGTAAGGTGATAGAATTTGCTGTAGGCGAGCGTGTGTTTTTGAAAGTTTCACCTTTGAAGAAGGTGATGAGATTTGGCGGGAATGGCAAGTTGAGCCCAAGGTTCATTGGACCATACGAGGTGATGGAACGTGTGGGTCCTGTTGCTTACAAGCTGAGACTACCTCAAGAGTTAGAAAAGATACATAATGTGTTTCATGTATCCATGCTTCGGAGGTATAAATCGGATTCGTCGCATGTTATGCCTGTGGAAGAGGTTGAGTTGAATCCAGATTTGACATATGATGAGGAACCTGTTGAGATTCTGTATTTGGATAGTAAGGTTCTTCGAGGTAAGACCATCGAGCTGGTCAAAGTTTTGTGGAGACATCGTGGTGTTGAGGAAGCCACGTGGGAAAGGAAGGAAAACATGAAGAAGCAATTTCCTAACATTTTTCCTCCAGGTAAATTTCGAGGACGAAATTTCTTAAGAGGGGGAGAGTTGCAACGCCCTGATTTTGGGCCTAGAAGTTTTAGAGTTTAAATCGGGCCGGTTGAGAACGGTTCGAACCTTTAAGGGAGATTTAGGGAACACCTAGTTCGGGATGCTTTAAAATTATGGAAAAACATCTAAAAATCCTTATTTATTATATGAATGATTATGGTGAAACCAATTTTACAAAATAAGGTTTGGAAATACTACATTTCGGTGTAGTAACCAAATCGCAGTTTTTGCAAAAGTTGACTAGTGATTGTTTTGTAAAGGATTGAAACTTTGAATCTTTAAGGAGTTAATTTTACCAAAATGTTTTTAATCAGATTTCTCTTTATTTTGGTTATTTTAATAATGATTTAATAAAGGGAATTAAAGGAGAAAAATCTATTTTGACTTTCGTAACTACTTTAGAATCTTTTTCCCTCTTTTCATTTTCTCTCAACTTCCACTCAGCCAAACACATTTCCTCCATCATTTAGCCTCTGATTTTTCATCCCTTTTGATGAGATTTTAATCTCCTTTTGATTCCTAATCTTTTCCTCATCAAATCCTCTTGTTTTCACTTTGGATTTTCAAGGAAACTTGCCCAAATTAAGGAGAAATCAACCATTAGAGATAAGGTTCGTCCTTCTCCTCTAATAAATAGTTCTTTACTTAAATTCCCAAGTTATCAATCCTTTGTTAATGATTTTTGAGTTTCTTTAATGTTTGTAACCCCCTTAACCCGGTCTAGACGGTTGACCCGAATTAAGAAAGTTACACAGGGAAAACCAAAGTCAACTCGAAAGTCAACCTTGATTAACGACCCTTTTTTTTTCTTTTTAATCTTGTCTAGATGCACGTTAGCCCTAATTGTGATCACACAAACATCATACTCAAAGATCACAAACATCAGAGATCAAACATGGACCCAATTAAACAAATTACAACTTTAGGGACCAAATTGTAATTTCTGAAAACTTTAAGGACTTAACCAGATTTTAAGTTACCAACTTAAAATTAGTCATGTTTCATGCTTCTCTGCCAAATTTCAGCTCAAACGGACATCCCAAACTCATACAATTGCACATACAAGATTCAGGACCAAAATGCGAACATTTCAAAACATTTAACCGCCAATGTCAGCCCCCAACGGTCACCCGTTCCGAAACAGGCAGAGCCCGTTTCGAAACACGGGGCCGTTCCGCAACGCGTACCGCAACGGGGGTCTGGCAGTAGCCATTCCGTTTCGGAACGGTGTCACCCGTTTCGGACGCCTGGGTTGGTTCAGGGCACCCGTTCCGAAACGGTATCAACTGTTCCGAAACACCCTGCACAGATTGCAGCATAAAGCATACTTAAACATGCAATTGGTCAACCAAACATGCTCCAAAAGCCACCAAACTTTACCAACATGCAATTCAACATATATGAGACATTCTTGCATCAACAAATCAACAATATATCAACATATATGAAAAGCCCCAAATCTATAGGCATGCTTCCTACACAAGCAACCATTCAAGCATAAACTTCCAAATCAAACTCATAATAGCCAAATACATGTTCCAACAACATTAACGACAACATTGAATCATCCTTGCCCGAACATAGACGAATACATAAACACATTTCAAGAGATTCTACCCCCATTGCCTTTATTAACTATAGCTATTCACCGAGACATACATCTCAAATGGAGTCCTCCTTGAATCCCTTGCTTCTCGCTGTCCAAACTTCAAGAATCTGCATTGATGGACAAAAAGGAGCGTAAGCACATAATGCTTAGTGAGGAATGCTCAAAACCAAAACACCATCAATGCAGCGGGTCATAAAACACTTTTAAAACAAACCCGAATTGTTTACCAAGCAAAGTTTGAAAACCCTTTTCAAAATCATGCTTAAAACCATGCATTGCACATACATGAAAACCAACCCTTAGCTTAGCAAGCTAGGAAAAAACCTTTTCAAAGCACAACATGCAAAATCATCCATTTAGCCATCCCATGCATAAACACCATATGCAAAGCTAAATTCAAAACCTTGGAAAACACCTCCATTCCACAATATACCTTTCTTATACTTGAAAACCATTCAAGCAAGAAACCCTTTAAAACTACTTATTCAATCAATCCAACACATGCATTAAACCAAGGCAATATATAAACCACAACATTATCATCACATGCCTTTTAAAACAAGCCTTAACAAGACTCCAATGCATTTAAGAGATTCCATGCACACATGCATCATTTACCAAATGATTATCAACACTTGTTCAACTTAACAAGTAAACATGCATTAACAAGCATTAACCACTTTTCATGCAACCTTGCATCCTTTCAAGCATCTCATGCTTCTTTATAATCAAGAACATTACATTGGCTTCCAAGTGATCATCCACATCCACTTTTCAACTCAACAACCCGATCGGATTCTCGAATCACAAGCGTTGTCCCCCACGCTTCATACACACTACCAATCCAAGGTCTCCAAATGGACTTTTAAACACCATTTGACCTCAACATCCTAAGGTTCCCATGTATGGACTTTTAAACACCATACAACCTTAGCTTTTCCCGAGGTTCCCATGTATGGACTTTCAAACACCATACAACCTCAACTTTTCCCGAGGTTCCCATGTATGGACTTTTAAACACCATACAACCTCAACTTTTCCCAAGGTTCCCATGTATGGACTTTTAAACACCATACAACCTTGACTTTTCCCAAGGTTCCCATGTATGGACTTTTAAACACCATACAACCTTGACATGCACAAGGTTCCCCCGTATGGACTTTTAAACACCATACAACCTTTGCATCACCGATTGGTAGTTGTATAACATCACTAACGAGATCCGGGACACCCTACACAAGATCCACACATGGGCATTACACCTCCATTGTGATCTTAACAAGCACAAGGTTCTCACATATGGACTTTTAACCACCATATAACCTTTGCTTAACCAAGGTCCTCGAATGGGCATTCCACCTCCATTATGACCTTAACCATCTCGTTAGGATACTTGAAGGGAGTTTACTGGTTCACTCTTAACCACTCCACCTCTAAGGCGACTTAATTCACGGTGCACCCAATCCTATAGTCGGCTAACTATATCCGATCAACGAACCAAGAACCACTTACATCACTTGCCAATATAACCAACTTACCATCATTAGTCCAATGATTCACATGCATAACCACAATGCAAAAACCATCATTTACCATCATTAGTTCACTGTTTTAAAGCATTATACAAAGCCATTAAACATCATGCAATACCATGCATCACAACCACAATTTCCATGAACAAAACCAAGGATCTCTTACCTTGAGCATCCTTCACATATGGCTTTCAAAAACTAGCATTAAACCATGCTTACAATATGCTTTCAAAACAGAATTTAAATCATGCAAAACACATGCATATCAATCATCAACCACAATTGCTTTAAAAGCTATTTCATAACACAAACCAAGAAAGAAATCCATTTACTTACTCTTGAGCTTAGCAAAGTTGATTAGACTTAAACTAAGCTCCCAAAACCTTCAAACCTTGGTTTAAAAGCTGAAAACCCAACTTCACTCACCGATAAACAAAACAAGGCTAGCCAACAAGCCTTCCAAGCATCTGAAACCTTCCGCAACACCTCTAAAGCTCACGGATCAAACTCCCCTGTTTCAAGCACACAAAAACAGAGCATTAATGCATCTTTATGCATTAAAAACACCAGCAACAACAACACAACTCGCTGCTCATCACAAATCCAACATTTCGTCTACCAAACACAACCGAAATCACCTCCAAACACTTCCAAAACTTAACCCAGCCAAGATCTATCACTTCTAACCATTTTTAAACATCAATTAACATCCAAAATGATCACAAACACGTCCTTATACCTCCAGGTATAACAGATCACCAAAAACACTCCAAAAACAACCAAAAACTCAAGCAAAACTTAGGAAATTCAACCTATCCGGGATTGCATTAATTAAACCTCAACTTTTAATCAATTTAGCATTCATTTAACATCAATTTGACACCTCAAAACCCTGCTTAAACAGATCACACGAAAATTTCACCAAAATCACCAAATCTTGCATTTTAAGCCAAAATCAAGATCTCAATTGAAAAGCCTTTAACAAATCACAAATCAAGGATTGAGAACTTAGGAATTTCAGTAAAGAACTGATAGTTTAGAGGAGAAGGACGTTCTTACCTCCAAACTTGAATTTCTCCAATTTAGAACCAAGAAGCTTGATGAAACAACTTGCAAATGGTGAGGTTTTGTTGTAGAGATGATTAGGAATCCAAAGAGAATTGAAAAGGAAGATTTGAGTGACAAAATCAGAGGAGAAAATCTGGAGAGATGTGTTTGGGTTGAGAGAAAAGGAGAGAAAAGGAGAATTGGAAGAAAAAGAGAAGTTAGTTAAGAAATAGTCAAAATGACTTTCCCTCCTCTTTCTTTATGTTTAAAATCAGAATAAAACCTTAAAATATCTTAGAAAAATCTGGAGAAACTCTTTTTGGAATAATAGCTCCTTAAAGATTCAAAGTTTCAATCCTTTATAAAACAGTCACCAAACTTTCAAAAATTACATTTTGGTCACTAGCCAAAATGTCAACCTTCCGAACCTCATTTTCCAAAATTGATTTCACAGTTCACTTTTATATATTAAAAGATGATTTTAGAACATTTTTCCATATTTTTAATGCAACCCGAACTAGGCTTTCCTAAATTCACTCTTATATATTCGATCAGCACTTTGACCGAACCGGTCAATGCCCAAAACTTCTGAGCCCAAAACCGGGGCGTTACAACTCTCCCCTCCTTAGGAAATTTCGTCCTCGAAATTTCAACTGGCAAAAAGGGAACCACAACCTTCTCAAACCAACACACAAGGCAACACAACAGCCTCAACCATCACTGAACACATTCCACACAAAAACTCCACCAAACTCAACACCACCACATACTGTTCACAAAATCCAGAACACTCAAAGATAGACACAATCTAACCTTTCACATATCCGGACCGTACACAGCCCCAACATCAACCTGAAGAACTTCAACTTTTACAGCACACAACACTGCAACTCACAACTCCCAAGACTTGTTCACACAGTGACACCAACCAAACCAAATCAGCCACTATGCAAACTTCTCCGCTTCCAAACTCTTGCAACTCTCAAACCTCTTCCAAGGATCTTCCCAACAAGCATACATTCTTAAGCACCAACCGCTTACTCAAACTCCTCAACGAATGCTAACATTCCTTCACATCCGTCACCACCACTACCAGAACAACTCACAAGGACTACTCACCCAGATTCCAAAATTTACATCACAACCCCAACTCAACTCCGCCAACCGTACCACACTCCACCAGCTGACTACAAAAGAAAAAATTCACATACTCACAACCAACCAACCACTTCTCACAAGAATCCTTTCAAACAACGAAGACCTTCGATCTTTCATTGCCTAACCATCCCAAACTTAGACCACAACACCCGCCTTAGAACATCGCCCAGCTCAAACATACAAACATCTTCTCAACTCTTCGAAGGTTACTAAGAACCAACACTTACAAACACAACCTTTCCACAACAACTTAAATGCTAAGTTGCTTCAACACTTGAAAACACAACCACTAAACTGCAACATCACTTAGCACCAAGGAACTACCCCTTCCACTTAGCTTATTAAAAACACCTGACCGATTCTATCCTCAACCGGTACTCCTCACCACCAAACCACTAAACTCCTTAAGCAACAAACACTACCCTTCTACCAACAGGCTATACTACTCTCACTATCTCCAGCACTAGCTTAATACACTCCCCTACTTCCAACTTCCACCCAACACCAAAACAAACTCTAAAAACCCATCATCCAACCTAACCCAACCACCACACTAATAGATTCGATTAGTTATTAGCGAGTGTGAACATTGTATGCATGATCACCTACATGCCCTATCAATGCCTGATGTACATGTATGCAAAACCTCTAATGTCATGCCACATGTATGCATGGACCAGCACATATATAATATAGCGTATAATAATGATTTTAACTGTGCATGAATGCCAGTTCACACCCTCCAATAACATCCTCAAGTCCGTCTAAAAACAACCTCCTACCACACTTCTAACTTATCTAACTCCATCATTCCAACAACCATTAACCACAAGATACTCACTAAACCTTTTTCACACCAAAGATATCTCCAACTACAACCATTACCCCAACATGCTAGCAACAAGACTAGACTTACCACACAAGGAAAAACAACAGAAATCAAACCAGGGTAACTAGAGCAAAGATTACTTAACAAGGTTACCTGAAAACACAACTCCACCCTGAAAATTCATCAGACGAGCTCTCTTCCTCGCGGAACCATCATCCTCCTGTCGCACCACTGCAGCACCAGCTAACACACTAGGGTCACCACCAACTCCTTGCGGTAAAGAACCTTGGCTGTTCCGAGCCAACATCGAACAATCACGTCTCATATGTCCAGCAGACCCACATTTCCAGCAAACTTCCTTTCTCAAACTCTTCACAACCTTCAGCTCTTTCTGCCACCTCTGAACCTTGCCTCGGCCGTGCCCACGACCTTTCAGAGACCCTCTGACTATCACCGAAGCTGACTTCACCCCAAGGGGACAATCACGCTTCACATGCACTTTAGAACCACAGTTCCAACAAGTACCCGCGCCCCAACAACCTCCAACATGGCGCCTTTCACAACGATCACACACAGGTAGCTGAGCTTCCACCCCTTGCTCAAGCAACACTTGCTCCACCACAACACTACCTTCACATTGCTTAACCCTTGGAAACTTCTCTCCAAGATACCTCTCATAAAAGGCAGACACAAAGAAATCCCAGTCAATATCATGGATATGTGACGCCACCGCCACAGATGTCCACCAGGCACATGCATCCTCCAACATCAGAGAAACAACACTTCCCAGCTTACAGGCATAATCACAGCCTTCCTGATCCAAAATCAGAACCACACTGGCAAACCAGGCCTCAAACATCTCCGGCGAAGAACCATGATACTCCACCGCACCCAAATCAAGCAGACGCTGCTTCGGCAAACCCACACATCGCACAGCCAGCACATCCACTGACTTTACCTTTACCACAGCCTGAGATGTTCCCAACACCTCCTGAACAACAGATGATGAACTCTTCGTCACAGAACCAGCTTCTTTCCCTTGCCTTACCACCTCAACTCCAGGCACAGAAGACTGAGACAAAACACCTCTACAAAAGGGTGAATTCCATGCCTTAACAACCTGCCTCAAGGCAGCAACCATCTCACCCAACTGCCATTCCAACAACGACTTCGCCATACTACTAACAACAACAAACATTCACAACAAACAAACAAACAAACCAGTTAGACCAGCTTTAAGCAAGGATTCAAACTCCAACTCCAAATAACACAATAGCTATATTAATAAGGCAATGGGTATCCCGAATCCTCCCCTTTACAAGACATAACAGTCAACACAAACATGGATATCACAACATCAAGCATATCAAACAACATACTTTGATCATGCTTACACCAAACAGCATCCACTTGCAACAGCATATAAGCAACATAACATACTCATAGCACTTTCATCACGCATATCACCAACTCACAACATCAGCACAAATCCACATAAGCTCAACCAATATTCATAACCACAAAGCATGCTTGAAAACATCAACAACTTGCTCAGAAACACGTGTTTCATCCAACCTTCAACCACGCAACAAGGTAAACACCAAACACACATCACCACAACTTACCGTTTTCCCCAAACATTCGCAACCTGTCTCTGATACCACCAAATGTAACCCCCTTAACCCGGTCTAGACGGTTGACCCGAATTAAGAAAGTTACACGGGGAAAACCAAAGTCAACCCGAAAGTCAACCTCCAAATGTAACCCCCTTAACTCGGTCTAGACGGTTGACCCGAATTAAGAAAGTTACACGGGGAAAACCAAAGTCAACCCGAAAGTCAACCTTGATTAACGACCCTTTTTTTTTCTTTTTAATCTTTTCTAGATGCACGTTAGCCCTAATTGTGATCACACAAACATCATACTCAAAGATCACAAACATCAGAGATCAAACAGGGACCCAATTAAACAAATTACAACTTTAGGGACCAAATTGTAATTTCTGAAAACTTTAAGGAATTAACCAGATTTTAAGTTACCAACTTAAAATTAGTCATGTTTCATGCTTCTCTGCCAAATTTCAGCTCAAACGGACATCCCAAACTCATACAATTGCACATACAAGATTCAGGACCAAAATGCGAACATTTCAAAACATTTAACCGCCAATGTCTGCCCCCAACGGTCACCCGTTCCGAAACAGGCAGAGCCCGTTTCGAAACACGGGGCCGTTCCGCAACGCGTACCGCAACGGGGATCTGGCAGTAGCCATTCCGTTTCGGAACGGTGTCACCCGTTTCGGACGCCTGGGTTGGTTCAGGGCACCCGTTCCGAAACGGTATCAACTGTTCCGAAACACCCTGCACAGATTGCAGCATAAAGCATACTTAAACATGCAATTGGTCAACCAAACATGCTCCAAAAGCCACCAAACTTTACCAACATGCAATTCAACATATATGAGACATTCTTGCATCAACAAATCAACAATATATCAACATATATGAAAAGCCCCAAATCTATAGGCATGCTTCCTACACAAGCAACCATTCAAGCATAAACTTCCAAATCAAACTCATAATAGCCAAATACATGTTCCAACAACATTAACGACAACATTGAATCATCCTTGCCCGAACATAGACGAATACATAAACACATTTCAAGAGATTCTACCCCCATTGCCTTTATTAACTATAGCTATTCACCGAGACATACATCTCAAATGGAGTCCTCCTTGAATCCCTTGCTTCTTGCTGTCCAAACTTCAAGAATCTGCATTGATGGACAAAAAGGAGCGTAAGCACATAATGCTTAGTGAGGAATGCTCAAAACCAAAACACCATCAATGCAGCGGGTCATAAAACACTTTTAAAACAAACCCGAATTGTTTACCAAGCAAAGTTTGAAAACCCTTTTCAACATCATGCTTAAAACCATGCATTGCACATACATGAAAACCAACCCTTAGCTTAGCAAGCTAGGAAAAAACCTTTTCAAAGCACAACATGCAAAATCATCCATTTAGCCATCCCATGCATAAACACCATATGCAAAGCTAAATTCAAAACCTTGGAAAACACCTCCATTCCACAATATACCTTTCTTATACTTGAAAACCATTCAAGCAAGAAACCCTTTAAAACTACTTATTCAATCAATCCAACACATGCATTAAACCAAGGCAATATATAAACCACAACATTATCATCACATGCCTTTTAAAACAAGCCTTAACAAGACTCCAATGCATTTAAGAGATTCCATGCACACATGCATCATTTACCAAATGATTATCAACACTTGTTCAACTTAACAAGTAAACATGCATTCACAAGCATTAACCACTTTTCATGCAACCTTGCATCCTTTCAAGCATCTCATGCTTCTTTATAATCAAGAACATTACATTGGCTTCCAAGTGATCATCCACATCCACTTTTCAACTCAACAACCCGCTCGGATACGCGGATCACAAGCGTTGTCCCCCACGCTTCATACACACTACCAATCCAAGTTCTCCAAATGGACTTTTAAACACCATTTGACCTCAACATCCTAAGGTTCCCATGTATGGACTTTTAAACACCATACAACCTTAGCTTTTCCCGAGGTTCCCATGTATGGACTTTCAAACACCATACAACCTCAACTTTTCCCGAGGTTCCCATGTATGGACTTTTAAACACCATACAACCTCAACTTTTCCCAAGGTTCCCATGTATGGACTTTTAAACACCATACAACCTTGACTTTTCCCAAGGTTCCCATGTATGGACTTTTAAACACCATACAACCTTGACATGCACAAGGTTCCCCCGTATGGACTTTTAAACACCATACAACCTTTGCATCACCGATTGGTAGTTGTATAACATCACTAACGAGATCCGGGACACCCTACACAAGATCCACACATGGGCATTACACCTCCATTGTGATCTTAACAAGCACAAGGTTCTCACATATGGACTTTTAACCACCATATAACCTTTGCTTAACCAAGGTCCTCGAATGGGCATTCCACCTCCATTATGACCTTAACCATCTCGTTAGGATACTTGAAGGGAGTTTACCGGTTCACTCTTAACCACTCCACCTCCAAGGCGACTTAATTCACGGTGCACCCAATCCTATAGCCGGCTAACTATATCCGATCAACGAACCAAGAACCACTTACATCACTTGCCAATATAACCAACTTACCATCATTAGTCCAATGATTCACATGCATAACCACAATGCAAAAACCATCATTTACCATCATTAGTTCACTGTTTTAA
This sequence comes from Hibiscus tridactylites, assembly GCA_958450335.1. NCBI lineage: Eukaryota > Viridiplantae > Streptophyta > Magnoliopsida > Malvales > Malvaceae > Hibiscus > Hibiscus tridactylites. Next base: position 54,617,600 of record OY288267.1, on the reverse strand, counting down.
AGCATTATACAAAGCCATTAAACATCATGCAATACCATGCATCACAACCACAATTTCCATGAACAAAACCAAGGATCTCTTACCTTGAGCGTCCTTCACATATGGCTTTCAAAAACCAGCATTAAACCATGCTTACAATATGCTTTCAAAACAGAATTTAAATCTTGCAAAACACATGCCTATCAATCATCAACCACAATTGCTTTAAAAGCCATTTCATAACACAAACCAAGAAAGAAATCCATTTACTTACTCTTGAGCTTAGCAAAGTTGATTAGACTTAAACTAAGCTCCCAAAACCTTCAAACCTTGGTTTAAAAGCTGAAAACCCAACTTCACTCACCGATACACAAAACAAGGCTAGCCAACAAGCCTTCCAAGCATCCGAAACCTTCCGCAACACCTCTAAAGCTCACGGATCCAACTCCCCTGTTTCAAGCACACAAAAACAGAGCATTAATGCATCTTTATGCATTAAAAACACCAGCAACAACAACACAACTCGCTGCTCATCACAAATCCAACATTTCGGCTACCAAACACAACCGAAATCACCTCCAAACACTTCCAAAACTTAACCCAGCCAAGATCTATCACTTCTAACCATTTTTAAACATCAATTAACATCCAAAATGATCACAAACACGTCCTTATACCTCCAGGTATAACAGATCACCAAAAACACTCCAAAAACAACCAAAAACTCGAGCAAAACTTAGGAAATTCAACCTATCCGGGATTCCATTAATTAAACCTCGACTTGTAATCAATTTAGCATTCATTTAACATCAATTTGACACCTCAAAACCCTGCTTAAATAGATCACACGAAAATTTCACCAAAATCACCAAATCTTGCATTTTAAGCCAAAATCAAGATCTCAATTGAAAAGCCTTTAACAAATCACAAATCAAGGATTGAGAACTTAGGAATTTCAGTAAAGAACTGATAGTTTAGAGGAGAAGGACGTTCTTACCTCCAAACTTGAATTTCTCCAATTTAGAACCAAGAAGCTTGATGAAACAACTTGCAAATGGTGAGGTTTTGTTGTAGAGATGATTAGGAATCCAAAGAGAATTGAAAAGGAAGATTTGAGTGACAAAATCAGAGGAGAAAATCTGGAGAGATGTGTTTGGGTTGAGAGAAAATGAGAGAAAAGGAGAATGGAAGAAAAAGAGAAGTTAGTTAAGAAATAGTCAAAATGACTTTCCCTCCTCTTTCTTTATGTTTAAAATCAGAATAAAACCTTAAAATATCTTAGAAAAATCTGGAGAAACTCTTTTTGGAATAATAGCTCCTTAAAGATTCAAAGTTTCAATCCTTTATAAAACAGTCACCAAACTTTCAAAAATTACACTTTGGTCACTAGCCAAAATGTCAACCTTCCGAACCTCATTTTCCAAAATTGATTTCACAGTTCACTTTTATATATTAAAAGATGATTTTAGAACATTTTTCCATATTTTTAATGCAACCCGAACTAGGCTTTCCTAAATTCACTCTTATATATTCGATCAGCACTTTGACCGAACCGATCAATGCCCAAAACTTCTGAGCCCAAAACCGGGGCGTTACAATGTTAGAAACATGAAATTGTGTTAAAACTCAAGATTCTTGGAGAGATCTTGATGATTTTCGTAACTATTGGTTAGGCTCTATTTTCAGGTTGATTTCTAATGTATTTTGGATGGTAATTGGTGTTATAAATGAGGTTTTATCATACAAATCCCGAATAGGCTTGGATTCCTAAGTTTTGCATGCTAGATTGGTGGTTTTTGGGGTGATTTTGGTGTTCTGTTTTAGTTGGAGGTTTAAGGACGAGTTTATGGTTATTTTTGGTGTTGATTGAGGTTTAGAAATGATTACAAGTGATAGATCTTGGCTGGGTTTTGTTTTGGAAGAGTTTGGAGATGATTTCAATTGTTTTTGTGGCCGAAATGATGTTTTTGGGTAGAGCAGCGAGTTTGATTAGTTGGCTGGTGATTTCATTGCATGATGATGCATTAATCCTCTGCTGTTATGTGTAATAAACAGGGGAGACATCTTCGGACGCCTCTAGTGTTGATCCAGAAGTGTCGGGAGCTTAGATATCATTTCGGCGAGCAAGCGAAACGTAATCGGTGAGTGCGAATGGTTTTAAAAGTCCTTGAGGGACAAAGAAACAAGGTTTGGGGATTTAGGATTGGTTTGAAACGCCATCCTAAGTCCGTTTTATGCATGATTTGTAGCATGAGATGATGCTTTGAAGAGTTTTCATGAGATAGCATGTTGCATTGAAGAATTTTGAGATTTTGATTTAATGCAAAGCATGAGATGTGATTTTGAAATGAGATGAAAAAGACTTGAGAAATATTGCATAAAAACAGTATGTGAGATGAAGTTTTTGACATAATATATTGGCGTAGAAGATGAGATAGTTACCAGATATAATTGATCGATCGATAGGATGAGAGTGCACTATAAACTAAAATTCGTGTGTGCTCTTTGGAGTCGGGCAATGGGGGTAGTGCCATCCAGATCCAAAGTGAGAATCTGATGATGAGAGATGCCATCGGGTAGGACTTGGTGAAATACCCAAGATTTGTGGCGATGAGAGATACCACCATGAGAGTCCGGTGATTAGAGATTCCACCGGGGTAGGACTTGACCTTGAGTCAAGCTAATCCGCATATCCCATTAAAGATAAAATGCGAAATGGCAATATAAAATATGAAAATGTATTTGAATCACATGTACCAAATGAAGAGATGTTTTATGCTATGAGAATTGCATATGAGATTATGATATGAAATGCTTTTGTTATCATTTATCATGTGTATGGCCTTGCCATGAGATTTGCATTGGTTTAAATGCATGAGATAGAATAGAGGTACATGTGTTTTCAAATGGAGATTTTCTTTGAAATGGTTTTCAAGCATGAGATAGAATAAGCATGTTGCAGAAAATGGCTTTTGAGAAAGGGTTTTGAATAATGCATTGTTGTGTTGGTTTTCTTAAGAGCTTGCCTCACTAAACAAACATGCTTACGCTCTCTTTTACCAACAATGCAGATAATTGAAGTGATTTTGGGTAGCAAGAAGGTTAAGAACATCCAAGGAAGTGTAAAGCCCATGTATGGTGATGTTTTTACATACTTTAGTACTGATATTTGGCAATAGGGCTTCATGGTTGTTTTTGGGAGATGTATTTGGAACTCCCTATGTTTGTAGTAAGTTTGTTATGGCTTTTGAAGTTTGTAAATGGACATATATGGTTGGGATTGAGGTTTGAAGTCTGTATTTGGTTTTGTGACTAGGAAGCATGCCTTTAGACTCAATGGTCACTTGTTTGATGACATGCTTTAGTTTAAGCCTCTTAAGTATGACATATAATGTTTAACCATGTTGCTGGTATGTTATGGTATGATTTGGGGCATGTTTGATTGAGTAAAGAGGTGAAAAACAAGCAAATTCTTCAGTTGCAGGGTCGGGTGTATCGAAACACCGTTAACTGTTTTGAAACAGGGGTCTGAAACGGCCATGGTGTTTCGGAACGGTTGAAGGTGTTTCGTAACACTTTGGCTACTGGAAAGCCATGTTTCGATACGGGTTTCGGAACGGGCCCGAGTACTGAAAAGACCAGCCCAGTTTCGATATGGGCGTTTCGATACGAAGGTCAGCGTTCCGGAACGGTTGACCGTTGGGCTGTGTTTTGAATGGTTTCAAGTTCTTATGTTTTACGTTTTAGTCCTAGATGTTGTGCATGCAATTGGTTGAGCTTGGAATGTCCTTTTTAGCTGAAATTTGACAGAGAGGCGTGTAATATGACTAGTTACATTTTGGTAAGCTTAAAATCTACATAGTCCTTATATTTTCCAAAATTTACATTTTGGTCCTTAAAAGTGTAAGTCTTACAATTGAATCCCTAATAGTTCTCCGATCGTTGTGCTTTTCTCACCTATGATTCTTGAGTAATCACATAGACTTAACGTGCATCTAGAAAAGATAAAAAGAAAAAAAATGGGTCGTTAATCAAGGTTGACTTTCAGGTTGACTTTGGTTTTCCCCGTGTAATCTTCATAGTTCAGGTCAAGCGTCTAGGCCGGGCTAAGGGGCTTACAAGACAGGTGCCGATACGCCCACGAACTGTACTGATACGGTAGGTTGTTAAGGAGCATTTATTGCGGGAAATTGCAGCCCAATAGCTAGATTAATGACTTCAACCACCTAAATGGCTAGAAATCAATGCAATGGTATAAAAACAAGTCTCAAATGCTACAACAACAACAATTGAGCCTTCAAGCAACATCAAAGCATTCAAATCCAAACCTTGAGCATTTTAGAGTCAAATCTTTGTACCCAACTCAATTGAGTCTTTCATGTGATTAATTGTATTTGGGTAAACATCAACCTTTGAGAGGAAATTGTAAGGTTTCCCAAACTTATTCTTTGTAAAGAGTGAGTTGGATTAAGCTTTAGGTAGAAAGCTTAATCGGTCTTGTAAGGTTTCCTCCTCATCCAAGAAAATGGGAAGAATCAATTAGTGGATTGATTGAAAATCCTTAGTGGGAGCTAAGGTAGTGGAGGTAGAGTTAACTTGAACCACTATGAATTGCCTTGTGTCCAATTTTTCATTCATTCATTTTCTCTTTTCAAATTTTAATCGCCAATTCACCTTCCTCTTAGCCATTTGCAATCGATTGATCAACTCAACATTAAACAACTCCAACCATCTTCGTTTCCTAAGATTCAACTCTTTCTGAGACATTAAATATTTTAAACTTTTATGATCCGTATAAACCACACAGTTTTCTCCATAAAGGTAATGTCTTCTTATCTTCAACGCAAACATCACACCAGCCAACTCAATATCATGCGTAGGATAATTGCACTCATCCACCTTCAACTGCCTAGATGCATACGCCACAACTCTTTGATCTTGCATCAACACACACCCTAATCCCACAAAGGATGCATCACTAAAAATCACAAACTCATTACTCGATTCGGGTTAAATCAAGATCATGTCAAAGCCTCCTTAAACTTCTTAAAAGCTTGTTGTCGCATCTTTGTCCACTCAATCTTAACATCCTTTTACAACAACTTCGTCAAAGGAACAGCAACCTTAGAAAAACCATCCACAAAATGATGATAGTAACCCGTTAAGCCCAAGAAACTACGAACCTCTAACACTGATTTAAGTTGTTTCCAATTCACAACCGCCTCAACTTTCTGCAGATCCACACGAATTCCTTCCACCGACACAACATGACCAAGGAACACCACTTCCTAAATCCAAAATTCATACTTGCTCAATTTAGCATATAACTGATTGTCCAACAAGGTCTGCAACACAATCCGCAAATGTCTATCATGATCCTCATTGGTACGTGAATACACAAGGATATCAACAATAAACACAACCACAAATTGATCCAGGAACTCATAGAACACCCGATTCATCATGTCCATGAATGTTACAGACGCGATTCTCAACCCAAACAGCATCACCAAAAACTCATAATCCCCGTAATGAGTACGAAACATTGTTTTCGACACATCTCTATCATTCACCATCAACTGATAGTATCCTGATCTCAAATCTATCATGGAAAACATCGTGGCACCACGGAATTAATCGAATAGGTCATCAATTCACGGTAAAGAATACTTGTTCTTTATCGTCAACTTGTTCAATTGCTGATACTCGATGCACATTCTCATAGTGCCATCTTTCTTTTTTCACAAACAACACTGGCCCTACCCACGGTGACACACTAGGCCTAATAAAACCACGGTCTAACAACTCCTGAAGTTGTGTCTTCAATTCTTTCAATTCTTTAGGTTCCATGCGATACATAGCAATAGAAATCGGAGCTGTATCCATATACGTCTCGATACAAAACTCTACCTCTCTATATGACGGCAATCGAGGCAACTTTTTGAAAATACCCCAGGAAAATCGCAAACAGTCTGGATATCTTGGGGACGTACTTCCTTCATATTTGGATTCATAACATACGCCAAATATGCTTGACATCTTACATACATCAACTTTTGTGCTTCTATTGTCGAATCAACATTGGACAAGAACTTAACATTCTCGCTTACCAAAACAACTTCATAATCCTCAGTAAGCTTCAATGAAACACGCTTGGTTTCACAATCTACCATAGCCCTATGCTCGGTTAAATAATCCATACCAAGAATAACATAAAAACCATAGAAAGGTAACCCCATCATATCAACCGCAAATACATGTCCTTGAACCATCAACGGACATCTCCTATACAACTTCCTAACAACAATTCTCTCACCAAAAGAATTTGTCACTTGTATACCCACATCTAACAACTCAACCAGTATGTCATGCAACTTTGCATGCTCACTTAAAATATATGAATGCGTGGAACTAGAATCAATCAAAGAAAGTAGTGACAAGGATTGCAAAGTAAAGGTACCTGCAATCAAATCCGTGTCATTCCTTCCCTCGAGGGGTGCATACACCCTAGCCGGTCAACCTCCCTCAGGCTAAACTGCCACAACATGAGCAACATTCCTCTGACCATCCTCCCTACGCTGGAAGTTACCTCGGTCGCGCCCACGGCCCTTGTGAGGCTCAACAGCACACACATGTTCTTGTCTAGCTTGTTGAGGACAATCATGCTTCATATGACCCTGGGAACCACAACTCCAACAAGCATTAGGATTACCCCAACACTCTCCAGGATGATGTCTCCCACAACGGGTACACTCAGGCAAACGAACCCCTACATGATGGCCCTGTTCTCCGTGGCCCACATTACCACCACCACCATGCCTCTGATCCAGATAAAACTTCTTATCACGCTGCCTCTTGTAATGATATCTTCTCTTCGTCAAACTCAGCAACCATCTTTCCGGAGCTAGAACTCCCCACACGAGAAGGCAAACCCAAGCTCTACTCAATGTCCTTAGCACGAGCGACGAAGATATCGAAATCCGTATACTTCGTAGCTAACATAAAAAGTCCTTACATCCTTCACCAACCCATAGCGGAAATGATCACATCTCTTCAGTTTGTTGGGAACTAATTTAGGGGCATACTGGCTCAATCGAACAAATTGTACTTCATACTCCGAAATAAACATTTTCCCTTGCATCAAGGCTATAAACTCTCGCTTCTTCTCATCTTGATAACGAACACCCAAATATTTCTTATGGAAAGCATTCCCGAAGAACTCCCATGTCACCTTTATAGGTTCAATCCCCGCAATAATGGTAGTCCACCACGAATAAGCATCTCTCTGAAGCAAAGATACCATACAACTCAGCTTGCACACATCTGTGCACTCCATCTGACCAAGAATCCTCTGAGTGCTCTCAAACCATGCCTCAAAACCTTCTGGAAACAAACCTCTAAACTCGGTGCGACTCAAACTGCATAGACGCTCCAAAGGTAAACAAACATTGACCCAGGTTGTGGTGGAACCACATGCATACCCGCTATAGTAGCCTAAAAAGCTCTAGCTATGGCCTGAATCAATGGTGTCATATCACCGACAGCCTTACCCTACGCTACCTCAGGTCCAACACCTCTCACACCATTTCCAGCTTCGACTCCACCACCAAGAGGAAGAGGAGGAGGTGGCAATTCCTCATTACCCTCATTCTCTACTATATCATGCACACTATTTTTAAGCTCTCGTCTCGGTCTCATTCCGAAAATAGTATAAACCTCTAGCATATAAATGCAATAATAAAATTAGTTAGGCCAACCAGAGGCAAGAATCCAAGACGCTCAAGTTTAAAACAAAATCTCTTTACATCAATAGTAATATAGCAATGGGTACCCCAATATCTCTCCTCAAATCATCACATAGTAATTCATACAAGATATTATTAATCAACGAACATTGCACACAATATATCAATGATTTAAAACATATCTTAAGCAATCACCGAGCATAATCAAACATCAAGAAATTATTTAAACACTAATAATACAACTTACCTCCTGATTTTTCATGAACCTGGCTATGATACCAACAAATGTAACCCCATTGACCTGGTCTAACCATTTACCAAACCAAACGGGTCACACGGGGAATATTGAAGTAAATCGGTGAAGACTTACCCCAATAAACGACCCTATTTTTAATCTTGTCTAGATGCTCATTAACATCCTATGTGATTCTCACTCGCAGCGAAAGAAACTCCAATGCAAACATACAACGATTTGGCACTCAATTGCTTATAAACAAAAGTTAGGGATCAATTTGTAATTTTAACAAATTACAGGGACTTCAACCAAATTAAAGTTACTAATAGTCAATTAGTTAGGTTTCATGTTCACATGTCAATTTTCAACTTCTTTCAATCATCCAAACTCAATTAATTGAACATTCAAATATTCAATGACAAAACGGAAGAAAACAGAACATCAAAAAGCCTTAATTAACCAACTTAACAGCCAAGCGTATCGATACACTTTAGCTCGTATCGATACGCCAATATCTCATCAATTTCTTAGATTTCCAGTAGCACAAAAAGGTATCGATACAACCTCGTGTACCGGTACAATTTCTCATTTTGCCCTTTATCTGTATCGATACGGTCTACCTTGTACCGACACGATAAGCTTGATTTGGCTATATTGTACCTATAAGGTAGCCCGCATATCGGTACGTCGAGGCCTGTAGTGTCACATTTTGCTTGTTTTATAAGTCCAAACATATCAAATATCAATCCAACATGTTAACAAAGCATAAGCAATCACTTAGGTCATGATTCTAAAGGCAAATAACACCAAGGCACGCTTTCAACACCAACACAACATATTTAGCAATCTATAGGCATGCTCCCTAGGCATAATATCCATTTAAGTACCAAAATGCAAACCAAACTAAATGCCGGGAATTAATTGTCATTTACAAGTCTATTAAGACACTACAAACTTGTGCCAAACTAGGGAGTTCACTACATACGCTCCTAAATTATCAAGGTAACCTCCCATTGCCAACTTATTACTATTGATTCGTTTAAAAACCATACTTGAGCTATGAGCGACTCTTGGACTTCTTCACTTGCTATCTCGTTGGTCGTTCAATATACTCTTCTGCATTGTGGTAAAAAGAGAGCGTAAGCACATTTTCTCAAAGAGGGATTCTCAAATCAAAACTAACCAACAATGCATTTTAAAACCATTTCTCAAATAGAAGTCTCTTACACATCATGCACATTTATCCCATGCTTTAAAACACATTAAAGCAAAACATTTAACTTTAAAACACATGTATCATTTGGCTCATGCATTGATCCCAATGCAAATCTCAAAATAGGCTTCACATGCTTTAACTTATGAAACATGCCACAAGATAAAATCTCATGTATAATGCTTATCATACAAAACCATTTAAATTAATAATGCATGTAATCTCAAATATTGGCATTCAAGTTACCAGGATGGCTACACTCTATCCCAAAACACATGGTGTGGTTGTTCCCACCATAAGAAAGGGCAGGACACTTGGTGTGGTTGTTCCCACCAAAGAATTCACAAGGTGTGGTTGTTCCCACCTAAATGCTCGTAAAGATTTGGTTGTTCTCATCTTACGACACACATGATACAACTGTACTCATCATGTTTTAACATATTTACGTACAAATTTTGCTTACATTTTATAGTGCACTCTCATCCTATTGGTCGACCAATTATATCTGACAGTATCAAATCTCATCACTTTGCCAATATACACTTTTAAACCATGTTACCTCATTGTTTTTCATATGCATCATTCAAACCAATTTCTATCAAAGTATCTCAAATACATTAAACCATGTATTTAGGCATTATCTCAAACATGTTGCATATCACTTTCTAAACACATGTATTATCAAAACATAAACATATGCAACATTTCTCCACTTATAAAACATGCATATAACAGTAGGTAAAACAATTATATCTTCAAAGTATGAGCATGAATTTAATAAAACCATGGAAACCGAAAACTAAGAGCGAAATCTTCCATACTTACTTCTGAGCTTAGATTAGCGTTTCAAGCTTAATATAAACCCCCAAACCTTGCTTTCAAACCTTTGAAAAGGTTTAAAACCAGTTCCACTCACCAACAACACCTTGCTTGATTTGTAGAGGTAAAATCAAGCTATCGAATCAACCACAACTCCTTCTGAAGCTAACGAAACACAAACTTGTGCTTCTAACCAAAGGAAAATAGAGGATTAATACAGAACCTTGCATCAAAATCCACAGCAACATGAAACTACATCATCCTCCATCAACAACTAAGCTTTCGCTACCCGAAAACTACCGAAAACACTGGTGAAACCTTTCTAACAAATCTCTAACCATTACCTAGCGAGTTTAACATCAATTTACATCTAAAACACCTTCTCAATACCAAAGAACCCCCAACAATCAAACAACCACACTGTCGAGCCAAAAACTAAAAGATTCCGACCTAAAAATCAACCAACTCATCCAGTTTCAGGTTTCCTAAATTAAAATCACTTAATCAACATTTCAATACAACATAATCATGATATAATCTCATTATAAACCCATCAAAACATATTCAAAACAAAGATTTCTTGATTTAATCAATTAAACATCATCTAAACCAATTTTCCATGATTGTAACATCAAAATCCAATAGAAATCACTCATAAAAGATCAAGAACTTGGTAATTTCAATAAAGAACCTTTCATTAGAGGAGGAAAACAAAACCTTACCTCTAATTATGACTTTTTCCTTCAATTGTAAGGATTTGCATGAGAAAACAAAGATAAAATCATAAATTTTGATAGGATAACATTAGGAAATCATTTGATGTTAAAACATAAATCAAATAAAGTGTTTACCTCAAATATTTGAAGAAGAAACTAATGTTTGGCTGGATAGAATTTAAGAGAAAGTGATTGGGAGAAAAGATAGTTACGTAAAATAGATTTTAAGAGACAAAGTCAATTTAATTCTCTCCATCTTGTTTTATTAATTAAAACCACTTTAAAATTGACAAATTAAAGGGAAAAAGTCGGAATTAGACTTTGGATCAATAGCTCCTTAAAGATTCAAAGTTTTGATCTTTTACGATTTAGTGAGTAAAAATAGTTTTACGATCTTTACATTTTGGTCACCAATTTCCAAAATGTCAAACCTCCAAAATCCATTTTTCCAAAATTGATCCCACCAAAATCATATATATATATATAATGATTTTTAAACATTTTCCTATACTTTACCAACCTCAAAAACCTTTTAAGATAATTAAATCTCGAAACTAGTCTAAGTTGTTCGAATCGGTTTTCCTGAACCGTCTAGCCTAAACCAGCTAACTCCTAGGCCCACAATCGGGGTGTTACAGTTTATATGCAACTATGTGGTCATTAAATTCGATAACATTTGTTGCACTGTTAGAGAAATTGATTCGTTACGACCCAATCAACAGCCCAACAAAATGGTTAGTGTAATAAATAACATGTATGGCTTGAAATTATATGAAACATTTGTAGCCTATTTTGCTAAGTGGCCATTATTGTTTTGTATATTTCCAATATTATTGACATGGTGTCCGTGTCGAGGCTCGCGAGGAGGCGATGGAAAAAAAATAAATGTCGAGCCTTTATGTCTTGTTATCTTGATGTATGTTTTTTCAATCTTTTACAATGTTTATGCCATAGGTCATTTTTGATAAATTGTTTTCGATTGTAAGAATAACAAATGTTATTAATTGTTGCGTACCCAGAAACGAGAGGCATTGAATGTTACAGCGTCATCTTTTGCAGAGTCTTATGCTGGTATAATGAAGTATTATGGGAACTTTATTGGCGTTGATATAGTAAGTAGAAATGGGTTAAAGGATTTAGTTGTTAAATGGGTTATAGGTTTTACAATTTGTTTGAGGATAAGGTAAATTTTAATTTAGTTTAGAAGAAAACATTTTGCAGGTATTCATCCCAATGAAAGATTTATGGGATTGGTACTTGTGTGTCTTGGATATGGCACGTGGGGAAGTTTGGATACTAGATAGCCTACTGGATACTAATGGGAGGAAGCGTAGGGAGGAAGCACTTAGGAAAATGGTGAGAACATATCCATTTGCCTTGTTACTTGTTAGCATTGTATATTATTAATGTCTATGAATGAATTTTGTACTATGTTTTCATTATTGTTCAGGTAGGCACTTTTGCAGAATTTGCTAAGCATGAGGACTTCATGAAGGTATTTGGCAAACTGAAGGTAGCATTCGAGAAGCTAAAATTTCAACATCCCAAAGTAAAAGAAGAATAGAGGTATTCAACTTTTTATATATCTTGTATTATTATCATGAAATTAGTAATTAAATGAGTAGAACCGCATCGAACTTGATAGAGAGGACAATGGTTTGCTCGTCAATTCATGGATTAAAAGCATACAGGCAGGTACCCAAATCAGTGATCTGCCGCATATCGTAAGTGAATGATTATCAATCATGTTTCATTTTGTGAAACCAAAATTGATTTTGATATAACATCTAAACTTATGGACCAATTTGCAAAACAATAAATTTTTAAGTACTCTTTAAAGTCTCACTATTGGCAAGTATTTTAAACAAAATAATATTTCAAGACAAGTTCTTAAAATGATAAATTTTTCTAAGTCTTTTCCTATAAGTTTTCAAACCAAACTATACAAAATGCCCAGGCGTATCGATGCCCTTAGGCGTATCGATACGGGTTTTAGCCACTAGAATTTTAATAGACATAGCGTACCGATACGGTATTACCCCGTATCGATACGATATTCATCTGGGCAACTCTTTGCAACCATATTGATACGATAAGCTTATCTTTGCAAAATCTTTGCATTTAATTTTCGAACGTTAACTTGTCAGTTGGTTGGTATCCCAATTTTTAAATGATCGTTATACCGTACTGATACGCTAAGGATGCGTATCGATACGATCTTTAAGAAAACCAAACTTGGGATTCCAGTTAGCAAATCTCGTATCGATACCACCCTCCGTAGCGATACGCCCCTTAAAACCGTACCGATACGCCTTCTATGTTTATCGATACGCTATGTTTTTCAGTCACAATGACTCTTTCCTCTTTTATGCAGGTATCGATACGCTCCCTACGAGTACTGATACGATAGGCAGTAGAGCTACATTTATTGCGGGAAAATGCTCTCAACGGCTCTATTGATGATCCCAACTACCCAAACGGCTAGAATTCAATGCAAGGGTATAAAAATAAGTCTCAATTGAACAAGCAACAACTATTGAACTTACAAGCAACATCAAAGCATCATATCCAAACCCTAGTGCCTTTCATTGTCAAATTCTTGTACCCAACTCTTATGTTCTTATTGTAATATTGTATTATGAGTTTGGGGAGTGTGAAATTGTAATTGGGTAAACATTCATCCTTTGAGAGGAACTTTTAGAGTTTACCAAATTCATCTCTTTGAAAATGTGAGTGGATTAAGCTTTGGGTAGAAAGCCTAATCAAATTGTAAGGTTACATCCTCATCCAAGAAAAGGGGAAGAATTCAAGTAGTGAATTGGTTGAAAATCCTTAGTGGGAACTAAGGTAGTGGATGTAGAGTTCATTTGGAGAACTTGAACCACTCTAACTTCTTGCGTCACATTTTATTTTTCACCTTTATCTCCTACCAAAAATTTTATTGCCAATTCACCCCTCTTGGCCATTTGCAATTGTGTGATCAACTAAACAATTGGTATCAGAGCTACACTCATTGGAAGGATTACAACCCTCTTGAGTCGATTCTAGGAGAGTTTGATCAACAACTAGTCAAGCAATGGCATCTACATCCAACTCCAACCTCTACGAGTCCCAATCTACTACCAAGCCACCATTCTTCAATGGGGATAACTACCCATATTGGAAGAATAGGATGAGGCTCTTCATCAAGTATACCGACTACATGGTGTGGGATGTGGTTGAAGAAAGTCCATACATACCAATGAAGATAGATGGTGAAGGAAGACTTGTCCCAAAGGTGAAAGTCGAAATGACGGAAGATGAACGAAGAAGGATGCAAGTAAATGATAAAGCTCTTCATGTCATCTTGTGTGCACTTGGTCCGGATATCTACTCCAAGGTGTCTTCGATCGAGAATGCCAAGGAAGTTTGGGACACCCTCGAGACAACATATGAGGGAACTAGCGATGTCAAGGAAACAAAAATCGGGCTACTCAATCTAAGCTACGAAAATTTCAAAATGGATCCCGATGAGAGTGTTTCCAAGATGTTTGATCGATTCTCGGTCATTGTCAACGAATTGAAGGGTTTCAGTGAGATCATCCCCGAAGACAAGCTAGTGAGGAAATTGTTGTACTCTCTTCCGGAATCATGGGATAGCAAGAGAACGGCTATTATTGAAGCTCGAGATTTGAAGAATCTCAAGCTTGATGCTATTGTTGGATCTCTACTCACCCATGAGATCATGAGGAAGGGAAGAGAAGAAGAAAAGAAAATGGAAGAGAAGAAGGTTGAGAAGAAGAAGAAGATTGGAATAGCTCTTAAAGCTTCATACCATGAAAGTGATTCTAGCGAAGATGAAGATAAGGAGATGGCCATGTTGGTCAAACGGTTCACTCGCTTTATGAAGTCAAATCGTGGGAGAATGTTCATTAGAAAAGGAGACTTCAAGAGCAAGAGTAAGGAAGATGAGAAGGACCAAATCACTTGCTATGAATGCAAAAAATCCGGCCATATACGTTCCGAATGTCCTCAATTGAAGAGAAAGAGCTTTGGGAAGAAGAACAAGCTCAAAGCTCAAGTAGCAACTTGGAGTGACGAGGAGTCATCCGAGGAGGAGAAGGAAGTGGCCAATCTTTGTCTCATGGCCATTGTTGATGAACCAAAGCTAAACCCTAACTCATCTAATTTTTATTTTACCTTTGATGAGCTTCAAGATGCTTACGATGAACTGCAAGAGGTTTATGATGAGTTAGTTGGAAAATATAAGGAATCCATTTTGAGAAATAAGAAAAATATTTCCAATTTGAAAAATCAAAATGAAACATTTTCAAGAACTAACTCCGAATTGGAAAAGAAGGTTTTGTACTTAGTAAATCTTTCAAATGATCTTAAAAAGAAAAACCTTGAACTTGAAAAACTTCTTTCCGATTTTCAAGATTATAACACAAAGGAAGTGGATAATCTTAAAACATCAATTGCTATTGGGAAAAACCATTTTGAAAAGGGAAACTCTTCTAAATCTCAATATGTAAAAAGGAAATCTTTTATTCCTAAACAAAGAAATTTTCATAAGCAATCTAGAGGTCAAAAGGTTAGAAGTGTTTGGGTTCCTAAGGAACTCATTATTTCTAATAACATGAATGTTATTACTTCTTGGATTCCTAAGGGAACCAAATTTTTGAAGGCTAACACACATGGACCCAAAATGATTTGGGTATCAAAAATCAAGGCCTAATTTCTTTGTTTGTAGGGGGAGCATTACTACAAGGCCAGAGCTTCAAGCCAAAACTCATGGTACCTTGATAGTGGATGCTCAAGACATATGACCGGTGACAAGAGTAGATCCGTGGAACTAAAGCCAAAAAGTGGTGGAGTGTAACTTTTGGTGACAACTCCAAAGGCCACATTGAAGGAATAGGCTCTATTGTTAATCACTCTTCTATTTTCATTGAAAATGTTTTGTATGTCAACGGTCTTAAACATAACTTATTGAGCATTAGTCAATTATGTGATAAGGGTTTTAATGTTTTCTTTAATAAAAGTGGTTGTAAAATTGTGAACATTAAAACAAATCAATTAATGCTCATAGGACATAGAATAGGCAATATCTACATGGTGCATTTAGATGACATCCATTCATCCCATACATGCTTAGTTGCACATGATGAACATGACTCATGGCTTTGGCAAACATAAAATAGATCTGTCATTGTGTGGCGGCAAATTTACCTGGAGCAATGGGCGTGACCCTCCAACTTATGTACGCCTTGACCGTTTCTTAGTTTCGATTGATGTTACAATGAAGTTCTTGAATCTGTCTCAACAAAGGCTGGATTTGTCTTTGTCGGATCATTATCTGATAATGCTTTCGGAGGAATTCAAGGAATGGGGTCCCAAACCCTTCCGTTGTCTCAATTATTGGATGTCGGATGATAAGTTCAAAGGGGTGGTTTGCAATTCCATCAGGGAAGCCAAGAGAAGAAATCCCTAAATTAGAATTGGTGGTGTAATTCGATACTCCAAGATAGCCATCAAACGCTGGGCGTCCAAGCCATCTTGTAAACCAGAATACAATATTGAAAGGATTGAGAAAGATTTATCCAAGCTGGAAAAACTTATTCAGGATAAAGGGCCTAATTCGGAAATACACGGCAGAATTCTAAGCTTGAAGAAGCAACTATGGTGTGAATATCGGAAGGTGGAGAGTGCCTGGCTCCAAAAATCGAGAATCCAATGGTTGAGAGAAGGTGATAAGAACACTCGTTTTTTTCACGCTGCTGCGACAATTAGAAAGAAGAAGAACGCGATCCCCTCGATACAACATAACGGCTTAACAATTTCAGAACCGGCCAAAGTTAAAGAGTTCATTGCTGAGTTTTTTATGCGTCATTATAATGATGATAAGGCCTTGGAGTTGAGTAATCTGGACCTCGATTTCAAACAACTTAATGAAGATATGAAAGAGGGCCTTCAGAGGGATTTTTCTGAAACGGAAGTGTGGGAAGCTCTGTTATCAGCGGATAGCAATCGGGCCCCTGGTCCAGATGGATTCAATATGGGGTTCTTCAAAAAGTTTTGGCAGTATATTAAAGAGGATGTGATGATTTTCTTTAAAGATTTTTCGGAGGGGCGAGAGTGGGAGCCGGGCACTAATCACTCATACATTACCCTTATCCCAAAGAAGAACAACCCGGTTTCTTTGGATGAATTCAGGCCAATTAGTTTGGTGGGGGGGCTCTATAAAATCTTATCGAAGGTCTTATCACGACGACTAAAATTGTGCATAGGCGATCTTGTAGGGGAAACTCAGTTTGCCTTTATTGAAGGGAGGCAAATCTTGGACTGCTCTTTGCTAGCCAATGAAGTAATTGATTATGTCCATAAGTCGGGGAGAAGTGGTATAGCGTTCAAAATCGACTTTAGCAAGGCCTATGACACTATAAATTGGAACTTTCTCTTCTTGATCATGAGGAAATTTGGCTTTGGGGAAAAATGGATAAGTTGGATATCTAGGTGTATTTCTTCGGCAAGGATCTCCGTACTTGTGAACGGTGCTCCGACGGAGCCTTTTTCGATGACTAGAGGCCTTCGGCAAGGGTGCTCGTTATCCCCTCTATTATTCAATTTAGTTGGGGAAGCATTGAGTCTTATGCTACAGAAGGCTGTTCGGATCGGTCTATTTTCCGGATTCTCTATTGGTTCAAATTCGGATAGTTTAATGGTGTCCCATCTGCAGTTTGCGGACGACCTTTTGATTTTTTGTGGGGCAGAGGAAAGGCAGATTCGGATGGTTAAACGCACTCTCCGCATATTTGAGCTTGCCTCGGGGCTGAAGCTTAATGTGGGCAAAAGCAAAATTTTGGGCATTCACACGGATGCTAACTTGATCAGTGGTTGGGCCTCTTCGATCGGTTGCAATGTGGACTCATTTCCGACTTCATATCTTGGTCTCCCTCTCGGAGCTCGAAGAAACTCTATTACTATCTGGGATCCGGTAGTTCAATTATTTCAGAAAAGGTTAGATGGTTGGAAGCTGGGTTTTCTATCCTTTGGCGGGAGACTCACGTTGATTAAATCAGTGCTTTCGAGTCTTCCCGTGTACTTTTTATCACTGTTTCGTATGCCCGCGGCTGTTTTGGAGAAACTCAACTCCATTATGGCTAAGTTTTTCTGGGGAGGCGGCGAGGAGAAGGCCAAAATTCACTGGGTCCGATGGGATAAATTATGCAAGCCTCTTAGCTTGGGAGGCATTGGGGTCTCGAATTTGAAATCTATGAACCAAGCCTTATTAGGGAAATGGTGCTGGCGCTTCGGCAATGAACGACAGAATTTATGGAGGAGGGTTATTGAACTGAAAACCCCGGGGATTGGGTCGAGTCTACTGCCACATAAGACCAATTCTCGCCATTGTTCGTGGATTTGGAGTGATATTTTGAAATCCTTTGTGAGTGAGGATGATGCGGGCAATGTTTGTAGATCAAATTTGGTATTAAAAGTTGGTGATGGGAAAAACATATATTTTTGGGAGGATCCGTGGCTAGGTGACTTTTTTCTCAAGGACAAATTCCCTCGGTTCTATGCTTTGGCGGCTAATAAGCGCAGCCTAGTGTCTGATTATGGCTTTAGACGCGAAGGGGATTGGACATGGAATATAATTTTTAGACGCCCACTGCTGGAACGAGAAATGGGGCAATGGGAATCACTACTTTCTCTTCTAAGGTCATTCAAACCAAGTTCCCTAACACAGGATTGGGTTTGTTGGTTGGGTTCGAATGATGGTTCCTACTCGGTTAAATCTTTTAAAAGCTTATTGCTTGGGCCCCTTCCCTCTTCTAATTTCTGGTTGAATTGCGTATGGAAAGGTTGTGCTCCCCCGAAAGTGGAGTTGTTCGTGTGGTTGGCCATGCAAAATAGGATCCCGGTGAAGGTGGAATTGCTTAAGAGAGGGGTTCCGTTGGCCGATAACTTATGTCCTTTGTGTTCGATGAGTCCGGAATCTACTGAACATTTGCTTTTCACGTGTATGGCAAGCTGGAAAATCTGGATGCAGGTGGGTTCTTGGTTTAACATCTCCCTTGTTTTACCAAATTCTCCGACGACTTTTATGGAGGCGTGGTCTCTAAGTTGCCCCACCCGATTCGAGAAGGTATGGTCACTTACCCCCTTTGTGGTTATGTGGTCAATTTGGCTATTTCGAAATGAATTGATCTTTCAACAGAAAGTTTTAGACTTGTTACAACTGATGATGACTGTTAAATGGAGGCTTGTGAAATGGGTACTAGCCAAATTTGATGATTGTTGTATCCCTGTGGAGAATCTTTTCATGGATCCGAGTCTAGCGAGCAATCAGTTTTTAACTAAGAAGGTGAAGAAGGTGATGACGAAATGGCAACCTCCTCCGATGGGATTCGTAAAGTTGAATATTGATGGCGCCATTGCTAGTAATAGCCTTTGTGGGGGGATAGGAGGTCTGCTGAAGGATTCCAACGGTAACGTTATTTTCCATTTTTCTGATAGCTGCGAACCAGGCCCCTCTGCATTAATCGAATTCAGAGCTCTACAATATGGATTGAAGCTGTTTTGGGAATCTGGGTGTGGTCGAAGTAATAGGTTGGTTGTTGAGTCCGATTGTAAGGTATTGGTGGATTGGCTATTGAGCAACAAATCTCCGCCCTCGAACATTTCAGTACAGGTTGGCCTAGTGAAGGAAAAGCTGCTGGAATTCGGGGCTTGCATCAGGTGGATTCCGAGAGGTCTTAACGTAGAAGCAGATGCCCTCGCTAAAGCTGGTGTTGGCTTATGGTTATTGCTTTTTAGTCTTTTGGCAAGGTGTTTTCGATTTTATAGTAGTGTGGATTTGAATGTCTGTACTAATTGGATCTTAAGATTAATAAAATTGGGCACTCTTTTCCCTCAATATAGGTTTAGTGGGGGTTTTTAATGAGGCCCTTATACCTTTCAAAAAAAAATTGTTGCTATTATCCTTGTGTTTATATTTGATCTAACAAAAAGGGGGAGAAGGATTATAGAGTCAATTTTTTATTTTTGAAAATCCATCTTAAATTAAGGGGGAGAAAGCTTTTCAAAAGTTTCAAAAACTTAAAAATTTATATGTGGTTTTGTTATATCAAAAAGGGGGAGATTGTGAAACCAAAATTGATTTTGATATAACATCTAAACTTATGGACCAATTTGCAAAACAATAAATTTTTAAGTACTCTTTAAAGTCTCACTATTGACAAGTATTTTAAACAAAATAATATCTCAAGACAAGTTCTTAAAATGATAAATTTTTCTAAGTCTTTTCCTATAAGTTTTCAAGCCAAACTATACAAAACGCTCAGGCGTATCGATACGGGTTTTAGCCACTGGAATTTTAATGGACATAGCGTACCGATACGGTATTACCCCGTATCGATACGATATTCATCTGGGAAACTCTTTCAATGATATCGTACCGATACGCTTTGCAACCGTATCGATACGATAAGCTTATCTTTGCAAAATCTTTGTATTTAATTTTCGAACGTTAACTTGTTAGTTGGTTGGTATCCCAATTTTTAAATGACCGTTATACCGTACCGATACGCTAAGGATGCTTATCGATACGATCTTTAAGAAAACCAAACTTGGGATTCCAATGAGCAAATCACGTATCGATACGACCCTCCGTAGCGATACGCCCCTTAAAATCGTACTGATACGCCTTCTATGCTTATCGATACGCTATGTTTTTTAGTCACAATGGCTCTTTCCTCTTTGATGCAGGTATCGATACGCTCCCTACGAGTACCGATACGGTAGGCAGCAGAGCTGCATTTATTTCGGGAAAAATGCTCTCAACGGCTCTATTGATGATCCCAACTACCCAAACGGCTAGAATTCAATGCAAGGGTATTAAAACAAGTCTCGATTGAACAAGCAATAACTATTGAACCTACAAGCAACATCAAAGCATCAAATCCAAACCCTAGTGCCTTTCATTGTCAAATTCTTGTACCCAACTCTTGTGTTCTTATTGTAATCTTGTATTGTGAGTTTGGGGAGTGTGAAATTGTAATTGGGTAAACATTCATCCTTTGAGAGGAACTTTTAGAGTTTACCAAATTCATCTCTTTGAAAAAGTGAGTGGATTAAGCTTTGGGTAGAAAGCCTAATCAGATTGTAAGGTTACCTCCTCATCCGAGAAAAGGGGAAGAATTCAAGTAGTGAATTGGTTGAAAATCATTAGTGGGAACTAAGGTAGTGGATGTCGAGTTCATTTGGAGAACTTGAACCACTCTAACTTCTTGTGTCACATTTTATTTTTCACCTTTATCTTCTACCAAAATTTTTATCGCCAATTCACCCCCCTCTTGGCCATTTGCAATTGTGTGATCAACTCAACACATTTATAATCAAACATTGAATGCTTAATATGAAAGGGACTTAGAGAATGTGACAGGATGCAGCTGCTATACTAGCTATGTGTACATGAAGCAGGTTTGTGCAGATGTACGAATTGTGAGTGGTCGATCTTGGTTGGTGTGGATCTGGCAGCGTCCCCCTTTTTTGTGAGAAAAAATATTGTTGGATTGTACATCTCGTACACATGTTTTATGTATTTGTACACTAGTTTCAAACTATGTACCTCACATTTAACATATTATGACTTTTAATGTTCGAAACTATGGATGCGGGTATGTAATGTTGTAAAACGAAAGTTAAACTGGAATCTTTAGGAAATCATGTTACATTTGAGGTTTGACGTGATACATTTGCTATTGTATTTGCAAACGTTCGATACGCGTGGTACTACAAGGAAATGACACTCTAAATGATTTTTGCAAGATAGGTTTGTGCATTACTAGTAATGTCCTACCCTCAAGCGCCATCTAAAACAATTCCTGAACTGCAAACTTATCTCCTATCCATGACAAAACCAATTCGGTAAAAGAAAAACAAAACAAAGTCAAAGCCCAAGCAATACTTTTGTTTCTTCTTCCCCTATCATTTGCTCAGACTTCACTTAAGAGTCCAAGAATAAGTACATGTGTGCGCGGAATCATTGGTGCTTCATACCACTAGAAAAAATTACATGACTTTCGAATTATTTTTCCGTGGTTAGAACACCCAAAAGATCTTCTTCCTAAATTGTTATTTGACCAGGATGTCTTCAACACGGTAGGCTTTCTACAGCTGCAGGTCGGAATTTCGTTCGCCTCAAAGACAGAATCCATCTATCCACTTTTGTTTCTTCCTTCTTCTTCACGTATTTTTACCGGACATAGGGACCTTGAGGTTTTTTTATGTTGAAAGTTGAATTTACGGTTCAGTATTTTCAGGGTATTTAATTTGGATGTTTGTAGTTGTGGCTATTATTTATAAATGAGAAGACAGTTTCGAGCGGGAACCAGAATTTGAACTTAAACTAAAATCGTCAGGAAATTAAGCTGAGACAACAATGTTGTGCCTAATGGTACAACTGATAAGACTTATATGTCGGTGACGTATCGAAACGGGAAACGAAGATTTGAAACTGACACTGGAAATACGATTGCTTATTATTAGTATGGTTCTTTTTATATGTAAAAAAGTTTTGAACTTTGAATACGGAACTCACAAATACATGTCTGGTACTGTAACGCCCCGTTTTGGGCCTAGCGGTTTATGGGTTAATTAGATGGTTTGGTGGATCGGGTTAGAGATTCGAATCAGATTTGGGATTGAATATTTTTATACGAGATAAAAATATGGGGAAATAGTTTAAAATCATTATTTAACAAATGTTAATTTATGGTGAGATCAATTTTGGGAAAAATAATTTGGAAATGTGACATTTTGGACTAGTGACTAAAATGTAATTTTGGCAAAATTATTTTTGTTGACTATTTTGTAAAGGGTTAGAACTTTAAATCATTAAGGAGCAATTTTATTTTAATCATTTATTTCCCTTAATTTAGGCCTTTTAATAAATGTTTAATTAAATGATAATTAAGGATGAGAATGGTTTTGATAAAAAAAAAGGTTTAGTTAAACAAAACATTTTCTTACATAACTTCTTTTCTCTCTACTTTCTTATCAACCAAACTAGTTTTTCTCTTCTAAAATCTCCAGAGATTTATTCTTTTTCATCCACCTTTGATTCCTAAATGAATTCCTTGGATTTCTACAACAAGCTTCAATTGTTTTCTTGAAGATTTCAATCCAAACTTGCCAATTAAGGGGAAAGCAAGGGATTGAAGGTAATTTTCATTTTTCTCCTTTAATCAAAGTTCTTTATTGAAATTCTCAAGTTCTTAGCTCTTTAAATATGTTTTCTAATGAGGTTTTATGAATTAATTGGGTAATATGATTAAAACAAGGGTTAATTGATGGATTTATGTGATTTTCGGATTGGATCTGTTTTGATGGGTTTTTGATTGATTCTGATCATGATTTTGATGTCTAATAATGTTGAGATAATGGTTTTAAAATTAGAATCCATAAACTACAAGAATCTCTAATTGGTTAGGTTGTTAGTTGTGTGTTTTTGGGGAGTTGTGGTGTTGTAATGGTTGTTGGAAATATAAGGATGTTATGAGATGGTTTTTAGATGTATTTTGATGTCAATTGATGGTTGAAAGTGTTAGGTTTTATCCGAGTTAAGTTTGGAGGTAAATCGATATTGTTTTTGGTTGTTTCAGATAGGCGTTTGGTAGCTTTAAGCAAGACAATGTTGAGGAATTGCTTGCTGGGATTTGGAATGCATTATGATGCATTAATCCTCTGCTGTAATGTAGTTAAAATGTGGGAGGTTGATCCGTTGGCTACCAGTGAAGCGTTGGAGGCTTCGGATGCTTGATTCGCGTCGACGAACTAAAGTTTTGTGTCGGTGAGTGAGAATGAAACCTACAACTTTTAAAAGGTTTGAAGGTGGCTTGGGAACTTAGATTTGAGCTTGAAATGCTTGTCTAAGTTCGGAAGTAAGTATAAGTAGATTTTCTCTCTCGGTCATGCTTTTATGAAATGAGTTTATGCACTTGGTTTTGATTATATGTTACATGTTGTTTATGCATGAATTAAAGTATGTTTTATATTGTTTTAATAATGAAATGATTATGGATGCACGTGGTAAGTGATCCATGTAGGTATATGTTTTATACTTGTGTTTAAAGCATGGTTTGTTGCTTTGGAAAAATGGTTTTGTGATGATGCATATGAAAACATTGAGGTAAGTGGTTATAATGAATTATATTGGTAAGTGATGTGGTTTTAAAATATTATCAAATATAGTTTGTCGGTCATAGGATTGAGTGCACTATAAATAAGTCACCTTGGATGTCGATGAGGTTGGTGTCTCGTCTCCATCCAAGTACCCTAACGATCGAGGAGGTTGGTGTCTCATCTCTCGTTAGTGGGTTAAGCATCTAACCGATGATTGGGGTTGTTGTCCCCATTGGTTGTGAATGTATCGTTATTCTGATTAAGATGGCTTGAAGTGTCAGGAGGAAACTTGTTGAAGCCGTGTATCTGATATGATATTTTGGAAATGGAACTTGGTTAATTATCACTTGAAAGCCAATATAATTATTGATGTATCGTGTTGATGATGTTGTTGTATAATATTGATTTATACATGTTTACACTTTAAGCTTTGCATATGGTTTGTTATGCATGAGAAGGCTTAAATTGAGGTTTAGAAAAGGGACTTGTTGTTTAAATATGATACATGATGCATATGGTTTAATATGTTGGGTTTGGAAATGTTTAAGTGCATGGTTTTCAAGGCATGATGTTTTATAAATGGATTGAAATGATGATTTCAATGGTTTTGAGAAATTGATTTTAAATTGCATTGATGGTGTTTTGTTTAGAGCACTCCTCACTAAAGCCTAGTGTGCTTACGCTCTTTTTGTCTATCAATGTAGAGAATTAAAAGAGTGGAGGCAGCAAGTGAGCAAAGAGGTTCCAAGGGCTTCGTTCTTTGAAAGTATGGTTTCAAACTAGACTTTTAGTAATAAAGGCAATGGGGTTTATTGTTAATTTGGGAGTGTGATTGTTAAACTCCGTATTTTGAGCATGTTTATATTGTTGTTTTGAAGTTGTAAATGGCCTTTATATGTTGGTTTTGCTTGGGATTAATGTTTTGGATGTTGGATGGTTTATTCTTTAGGAAGCATGCCTCTAGATTTCCTTTGAAGCATGATGGTTGATTCTTGATGATATTTTTGTGATGGTTTGGCATGATTTGGTCTCTAATATGTTTTTAATTATGTTTAAGGCATGTTGGTATGAGTTTAAAACCTTAAAAGCATGAAAAATCAGGAAAAAGTGACATTACAGGCCCATCCATGCCGAAACACGGGCTAGCATACTGATACGGTATGCCTAAAAAAGCCTGGGCGTTTTGATACAGGATGAGCCGTTTCGATACGGTATGCTAAGTTTGGGCAATGCGTTTCGATACACGGGGGTGTATCGATACGTGTTTGTAGATTTGAAACAGAGGAAGCTCACTGGACAAACATGTATTGATACAGGTCTTGGTGTATCGATACGCCTAGCCATTTTTGTTAGTTTTCGGAATCTACAGTCTGCTTTTATTACGTTTTAGTCCCTGGATGTTAAGCATGCAATTGGTTGAGTTTGGGTGTTGTTTGAAGCTGATTTTTGACATGTAAGCATGAAATGAGAATAACTAAGGACTGGTAATCTTAATTTGACTTAAGTCCCTAAAACGCACTTATAATGAATTGGATATCTAATTAACCTCGTTCAAGTCGTAACATTATTCGATGTGAGCATGATCACCTTAGGATTCATTAAGAGCATCTAGACAAGATAAAAAGAAAAAGGTCGTTTATTAAGATAAATCTTCACCGATTTATTTTAATATTCCATGTGTAACTCGCTCGAGTCGGTGAAACGGTTAGACCGGGTCAAGGGGGTTACAGGTACTAATGACCTAAAACTGAAAATGTGAGAAGAAAAGGTAATAGTTTAGTTTGAAAGTTCAAGAGTTCCAAACGAAGTTGACGTTGTGTCGATACTACGAAACGAAGCGACAACTTCCAAGAGTAAGTCATGGCTCGGCACATTCTAGCCTATAAATACCCCCACAAAGTGTATTGTAATTCATCTTATTTCTTCATCTACTTTGAGAGATCGACATGGGTTCGGTTGCATGTATTCGAAGGGAGTTCCATCCTAATGCCTTGGAGAATCCACTTGTAGCCCTTTATCTGCTTTCTGGTATTATTTTGTTGTATCCATGCTAATACCAATCCAACCCATTTCATGAATAAACATCCTTGTGTTACGGTGTAATATGCGCAAAATTTTTCATTTTCAGGCATTTTATAATTACCATGATTCTGCTTTAATAATGGCAGATGTCGACGACTGCCCGTATCATAATCGAATTCAAATGGCTGCACTCGAAGGCATCCCTTATGAAGGGAATAGTTTTGAAGTTAGAATTTTCTTCCCACCTGATTACCCTATGAATCCTCCTAAGGTTATATAATTAGCATCCAAGATTGTTGTTATATGTTGTTTGTTTTTTATGCTAGAAGCATTTCAAAGAGTAATGTTACTTGTTTATGTAGGTTGCTTTAAAATTTGATAGGGACTTATTCCATCTTAACATCACGGAAGCTAGCGCAATTAGGTTGGACTTCCTCTATGAAAACTGGACCCCTGCTATCAGAGTTGTAGAGATTTTTGCGCGTATATTGGGTTTGCTGCTTGTTCCAAACCTAGACGACCCTCACCCAGATTGTGAGGGTGTTGCTCTGATTTACATGAAACCCCCCCCCCAACGATTTGCAAACTATGTGAGGAAGATTATGGGTTAAAATGCAATGGCCACACCTGCTTGTAATATTTGATTTTTTATGTTTATGTATTGGCCACCTATGCTGATTAAAGGTTCAGTATATTTTAAACTTGTGGTCGAGTTTCGAAATTACAACTAATACTAATCAACAGAGAATGTAACGATTTCCGTTGATATTTTAAGTCTTAAACCTACCCTAAAGAAACATTCTCGTCCTATTTAATTGACTTTTATGACGTGTTTATAAGTATATACCCCAAAAGACAATTTAGGGCGAATAACTCAATCTGTAACTAAGTTTGAACCTATGCATGTTAGTTCTAATTCTTTTAAACAGGAACTTAAACTTAAAACTTTAGGAGACAATATAATTATCATGTTTGCGAAGAAAAGTTTGATACTTTATATGCGGAAGTCTAGTACTCGTCGGATTCATCAAAAGACTGTTTATTTTATTTCAATTTTTTTAAAACACGAAAAGACAATTTAGAAAAAAACTTTACAACTTTGCTAAATGATATGTTGGGTTATTATTTTTAAAATTTTGGAAATATGAATATGAAATAAACTTTATTTTTGGTAACTTCAATAGGATCACTTAAGGAAGAAAATATTGTTTTTAAATGAGTTGGTATTAAGGGTAAACTACATAAATAGTCCCCCAACTATGCTCTAATTATCTTTTGCATCCTTCGACTATCAGAAGTTACAAACTGGTCTCCCGACTTAAAAAAGGTAACAGATTGGTCATGTGCCGTTAAAAAGTTAACGGCTGATGACGTGGCAGTTAACAAAAGTTGGCATAATAACACATTTAGTCCTCAACTTTTACACTTTATTTTAACTTAGTTAGAGGGAATTATAAAAAATTTAAAACAAGCCATTACTAAAGGAGGCTTTCGCCTTTACCTTTCTGCGAATTTCTACTTGGAAATGGAGCTTGGTCTTGTCAAATTATGCTTTTATTTTGAGATCTAATGATGGCTGAAGCTTTTATTTCCTTGCTATACCTTGATGCGGTGAAAGCAAATTGTTTCTGGGCAATCCGTCAGTTTTCTCTTTGCTAGTCATTTTGCAGAAACCATTTGGGCTACTTTCCTTACTGGATGAGGAATTGAATTCCCCTGATGCAAATGATTCTACCCTTGCTAATAAGTTGAAGCAGCATCATGGATGCATCGTACTGAGAATCGTCTGTGGCAGCTTTGGCGGTGGTTTCAACAGATTGATGAGGATTGTTCCGTGTTGCCTTGCGTGTGCTTCAACCATATCTTTTGAGAAGCAAATGGGTTGGCGGATTCCTTGGCTAAGAGTGGGGTTGATAGGGGTAAATGGGTATGGTTGTATAGCAAGTGACGAGTTTGTTTGTCCGTCGGCACATGCACAACGATACTCTTTTCCTCTACTTAGGATTATAGAGGTTTTTAATGAGGCCGTTGTGCATTGTGAATTTTGTATGATTATTTTGCTAATAAAATCATACATGCTGTTCAAAAAAAAGGAGATAAAGACAGAGCCTTTGGTGTTCGACATTTTGTGGGAGAGGTTAGTTACTTTCTTTTTTGAACGGTCAGAAATCTTTATAAAATTTTCCTTCAACTCAATATCAAAGGCAAATGATCGAGAAAGTACAAAATATCCTATATTTAATACAGATTATTTTATATTATGTTCCTAGTTATCTTCTATTAACAAAAATATTTATTTATTTATTTAAAAAAGAAAAGAAAAAGAGAATTGGTAACTGAACAAAAGTAGTTCTGACATAATTGGGTAGATGCCAACCATCCGTAACAGCTTTAATACAATTTTTCTGTTTCTCCTGGATCTATTATTTATAAGTTAATTTAAATTTTTCTTTCCGCAATCAAACTACTAACTAGATTTAATCCCTTGAAATGTTATTAATTGCATTTTGGTTTAGCAATGACTGAAATTGCAAACTTCTTCGCAGTCTTTTGATTGTTTTCCCTATTCTGAATTATATTGTCTATTTGCAACATTAGCTTTAGATGCATGTATATCTATTTTAACCATGTAGCTTTAGAACAATTATTTGAATCAAGTAAGGGAGCTTGCTTTTTTGTCTCTTAAAATTTAATTAATTTGATATTTTAGTAGCTTACTCAAGTCAAACCATAAGATGCAACTAAGAAAGTCCAATTTTCGGCAAGGTTGAATTTGTTTGGGAAGATGCATACTGCTGGTATGGTACTGCGCAAGGCATACAATGAGTTATTGATTTTCAGAGTTCTGCCAGGTACTCTATGATACAAATGACTTTCTGAAGAAGAACCACGATACACTGAACACGGAGTTAGTCGAACTTCTATCATCATGTGAAGGCCAATACCCACAAACATTTGCCATTAAAATGCTTAATCAATCTCTGAACCCAGATGCTCTAAAGCAAGGTGTCAGTACACAGTTGAAGGTAAGTTTACTTCCTTAATAGTTGTGATCCAAGTTCATCCAATTGTTGTAATGTAGTTCAAAGTAATCAATTAAACTACAAATCTTATTGCATGGTATCCATTCTTTATTGGAGAAGCTTTCGTACATTAGTCTTCAGTATAAAGCATAAAAGATTTGCCAGCCCCATGAATGAAGTTATAATTGGTAATATGAGTTCTTTGGTTCTTGCATGTTTTGTTGTACATCATTGATGTGCGAGTTTTCCATTGAAATTCCTATACAATATTAGGAATTTACTGCACAAAGAGATGTACCTGATACTAAAAGCATGCTTTGTAACTGTTGATTTTTTTTCTTCCATACATGCAGCATCAACTCTTCAAACTAATGCACCAGTTGGAGAGTACAAAACCTCACTTTATTTTCTATATAAAACCAAACGGCAAGCAGCTCTCTAGTTTGTATGATGAGGATATTGTCTTGCAGCATCTTGGATGTTTTGGGGTTTTTGAAGTTGTTAGAATCTCCAGATATGGATATCCTGCTCGAATGACACATCAGAAATTTATAGAAAGATAAAGGCGAAAGCCTCCTTTAGTAATGGCTTGTTTTAAATTTTTTATAATTCCCTCTAACTAAGTTAAAACAAAGTGTAAAAGTTAAGGACTAAATGTGTTATTATGCCAACTTTTGTTAACTGTTACGTCATCAGCCGTTAACTTTTTAACGGCACAGGACCAATATGTTACCTTTTTTAAGTCTGGGGACCAGTTTGTAACTTCTGATAGTCGAGGGACGCAAAAAATAACTGGAGTATAGTCGGGGGACTATTTATGTAGTTTACCCTAGTATTAATTACAAATAGGAAATGACTATTTTGACAACATTTAATGTATGAACTAAAAAGAAATATATATATATATATATATAACCATATGTGAAGTTTAAATAATTTCGACTTTAAAATTTTAAGAAAATCATCGAAATATGGGAAGTTTAAATAATAATGATACAAATAATCAAGTAATAATTTTTGGCATTATATGGTTGAATTTTTTAATACTGGAAAGGTGGTTCCCTGATGATGATGATGCCATTGCCTTTTTACGGACCTGAAGTGGGTTTCTTCGTAGGGTGGGAGGTGGCACCAACATCATTATCTGGTTGTTGTCTCTTCCTTGGGTGGTGGGGGACCTGGGGGTGGCAGGTGCAGGTGGAAGGACTTCAGTTGGTAGTGTAAGGAAGTCTTGAGCTGAGAAAGTTCCTACTTCATCAAGTTTTCTCAATCCCTTAATGACTTGGACCCACTAAGGAAGACATATGGTCGTATCACCAAAGGTTGTCGTATTCAATTCAGAAGACGGTGGTGGGGAAGGCGAAGATGGCAGACTAGGGTTCCTCACCATTCGAGGAGGCTGGTTGCTGCGACGGGTTACTATGAGTCGTCGAACTATGATTTCTCAGTAAGAAAAGGGAAGATGAGTGAAGCGTGTGTAGAGAAGTGAAGGTTGCCCGGTAGATTTCCTTGTGCAGTTGTGCTATATTTAAAAGGAAAATATCATGGAACTGGAAATCCAAACGACTAGAGTAATCTGGGGAAATTGAGACGTCGTTTATAATGGTAATTTGATATGAATTTGCGTGTATTTTGACCTCCATTTCACATTTATTTTTCATCACCCTAATTTTGTACAGTAAAGTAATTATGGTGAAATTTCTTTTGATTTTAGCCATGGTGTGGTGTATTTTTTCCCAGAATCAACCTAGTATTTATTACTATGAATACTCGATTCTTAACAAAATAAGAAAATGTCATTAAAACTATCAGCCTTTTATTAAGGGGGTAAAACTTTCAACCCTTCAAAGTGAGACAAAAGATTCTTTCCTCATAGTAGAAGGCTGCACATGAAACAATAAATTTATAGTAGAAAAGGATTTTGACGGGGATATGTGTTGGATTAAAATCCGCAATTGTGGGCACATATATAAAATGTATGTTGTTATTGTAAAGTATGGCACAAAATCAAGTGACCAATTATGTTAGGCGTGTCATAGGTATTAAAGTGTCATGGAAATAAAAGTGTAGATACCGTAAGATATATTTATAATTCAATGAGGGGCAAAGTTATAAATATTTAATAGTTGATTTAATAAGCAACTATATAAAGCGGTAGTGGTCCCCAAAAAATAGGTTAACTTGTATTACTCTTGTCCCGTCAGAGAGTTTTTACGACAAGGGCTAACCTATCTTCTTGGAAGATCACAACCATCTTTTAGGCGATCTTCATCAAAGGAGTTAAGGTTTTCATCTATCGATTAATTCAGGTACGCTTCCGCTTTCGGTTTATTGTTCTTGATGATTTGACATGATAGATTCTGGGGTTTAGATTTCATATATATTATTATTTGGTTCTAACAAGTGGCATCAGAGACTCGTCATGTTAAATCATTTTGAGAATCTTTTATTTTGGATAATAGTTGTGTATTAGTGTTATTCTAGATTCATGTTTCTTTGCGTTTTTTTGGTGCATTTGCTATTTTTTTCTCGAGGCCATTAAAGTATGTAATTAATCGATTAAACACTTCATTAATAGCTAATCATGTTACACCATAAGGCTAAACAACTCGCCCTTGGAATACTTAAGAGAAAATCAGGTTTTGAATTGCAAGCTAAAGGGATATTACTCTACTTGAATTCATGTTTGGGTGTATCCATGTTTCATAATTAGTATATTGTTTGGTTTCTTCCCCTTTGGATGCACGAGATTAATGTTATTAGGCATAATAATATGCATATTTATGTGAATCAAAGACGGTAAACATAATAATGTCCAGTATGAGATAATGTTTCGGTTATTGGGTTTTGCACCACCGTCATTTTTTTTAGATAATATGGATTTATGCGAATCAATACATATTTGATTTTGAATATATATATATATATATATATATATATATATATATATATATATATATATATATATATATATCTTTGGATTACGGAATGTGTCTTCTTTGAAGTTATGCATATTTTGGTTTTGGCTTTCCAATTACTTTAGTAAATTTATATTCAATTTGGTTTGATCAATAATTTCAATTTTGATTATTAGGTTATTATGGATATTCTAAAATTTTATGTGCTTATTGTGTGAATTATTCATTTATATGGCATTTTTATTTTGGCTTTTATTTAAAGATTGAATGTTTTGAATTCGACTTTGATTTTGGTAAATGTATGTTTAAGGTTTAAGACATTTCTTTTAAGGAACAATCAAAGATTTAGATTTTTTTCAAGTTCTGATAGCCCCATTCAGACAACCTTATTTTGGGTAATTTCAGAAATTTTAGTTTTGACTGTTAAAAAATTTTAAATTTGAATATCGGTATATATTTATGTTATATATTTTGAGATAAATTAATTGAAGCATTGAGTCACCAAAGTGACCTCTATTGTGAAAATTATTTTATTTTAAAATATAGAATGTTTTGTACATGTAAGTCGGATTATGTTACTATTAATCGGCCCAAAGGAAGGTTAATAATTGACATTATTACATGTGTAATTATGGTAATAAACATATGATAATTATTCAGTTTTATATGTGAGCAATAAATCGACCCAAAGGAAGATTTCTATTTGACATGTTCTTATTATCAATGTTTGATTATTGTACCAAGATATCACTTGCAAGTTAATATTTTGTCCAAAGATGAAATATTAATGAAGTGTCTGATATCTTGATATTATGTTTACCTTTATTCAAGTTCATTATTATTTTGGTTATCTTTTAATTTGATTGAAAGATAAAATTAAGACAAATATTTTGAAATAAATAAATTAATATATTGGCTTCGAATATCTAATATTTTAATGGATTAATTGAAACATAATGTCACCAAAGT
Source organism: Hibiscus tridactylites (assembly GCA_958450335.1). Lineage (NCBI taxonomy): Eukaryota > Viridiplantae > Streptophyta > Magnoliopsida > Malvales > Malvaceae > Hibiscus > Hibiscus tridactylites. Next base: position 54,584,794 of record OY288267.1, on the reverse strand, counting down.
GACCGCTATTGTGTAGATTAGATTATTTAAAATATTAAGATAATTATGAGTTTTTGTAATTCATGTGTTTATTAATTGGCCCAAAGGAAAGTTAATATTTGGCAGAATTACAACGGCAATTGTGGCGATAAATGTGTGACAATTATAAGACATTTTATGTGAGCAGTACGTTAGTCCAAAGATTAATCTATTGTTTGACATAGTTTATTGTCAATGTTTGATTGCTACAACAAGAGTACCGCTTACAGTTAATATTATTGTCCAAATACTTGATATTAATGTTGTGCTTGGTATCTTGAAGGGAACTAGCCATTATCGAACGATCTCACCTCTCAAAATACCTTTTATGTGAGCTTCTTTTTATTTTATTTACTTATTTTTGTTCTATATTTAGGTAATTTATTTTTGTTGTCACAATATCTGTTAAATACATTCTACACTCATGTTTAGTGAAAATAGTTTCAAGGAATAAAAAAGACACTTACATTTAGTATTTGATTGTATGAACATAGACTTTGCACTAAGGAAAGAACATCTTGCACCTCTCACTGTGGTAAGCACCCATAAAAGGTATTTGAGAGATGAGATCGTTCGAATTGCATGAGTCTAATGATCATAAAGTACAACACTCTAGATGACTTTTGGAGCACAAATCTAAAAAGATTACTCATATTAAAGGTTTCTTTGACGAAATTAAGAAATGTTTTACCCAGAACATTAAGGTTAAGATGACATCATTTATGCCTTCTTTGATGTCTATGAAGTATAAGAGTCAAGGAAATGTGAGGGAGTACATTACGAAAATGTTTAATATTGCTTCAAAATTTAAGGCACATAAGTAGAACTTTATAAGAATTGTTTGTTCTTATGGTTTTGGCACCGCTTTCTATACAATTTAACCGATTCAAGTTACAATTGTCAAAGGGAGAAATAGACTCTATTTAGGCTCATTTCTCGTTGTGTTCAAGAGGAAGAAAAGTTGAAGCATTATAAGTGTACAAGTACTCATTTGGTTGGTGCTCATTTAGTTGGTGTCTCTAAGAATAAGGGAAATAAAAGAAAATATTAGAATAAAGTTGTTAAGGGTCCTACGCAAAAGAAACGACAATAACTTACAAAGTGTTGATTCTTTTGTATAAGTTAGGAAACATGTAAAGAAATTAAACTTCAAAAGCGAGCAACTACTTCGGTTATTTTTGAATGATCCATGGGCTGTGAGTTTTATGATCCAACTATTAAGAATTACTTTAAGGAGAGATTTATAACCTTTTTTTAGGATGTTGAGTTTGGAGGGAGAAATAAGGTTAGATACATTGCTATTGAAGAGGAATTGAAATAAGGGAGAGATTTATAATTCAATTACTACTATCACTTTTGACAATGTTTAGGTTTTCACACCTATCATTAATCAAGAAGTGAATCAAATACCTTAACAAAATAATATTGAACAACTCCCATTCAAGATAATGTAATTGTTTCAGAAGAACAAACTCAACAACCTTTTAAAAACAAGTGTCATTAAAGAGGTCCACGAGAGAAAGATGAAATATTATTCCAGATTATTATATTGTATTTCTTTAAGAGAATAAGGTAACAATGGAATGATAAAAAATGATCAATCATTTTTTTATCAGACCATAAAAGTTAAAACTCTCAAAAGTGGATTGATATCATTCAAGAAGAGTACAATTTTATGCAAGATAATAAAGTTAAGGAACTTGTCTCATTTCCTTAAGGTGCAAACCAATTGGTTATAAATGGATATTTAAAACCAATAGGGATGGAAATGGTAATGTGGATAAGTATAAAGCACGTCTTATATTTAAAGGATACACTCTAAAAGAAGACATTAATTTTGTAGAGACTTTCTCTTCAATTTCACTGAAAGACTCTTCTAGGATAATCATGACGCTCGTTGCTTATTTTAATCTTGAGCTACATAAGATGGATGTTAAGCTTGTGTTTTTTAATGGTGGCATTGAAGAAATGAATTATATGGTACAATCATAGATTTGTGTCTAATGATACAAAATCAATGATATGTAAATTAAAGAAATTCATCTATGAGCTTAAGTAGGACTCTCATTAATGAAATCATAAATTTCATATTTATTATCTCATTCGGTTTTGAGATAAATTTGGTTGAAAATTGTATATACTACAAGTTCAGTAGGAGTAAAACCGAGTGATTCTCATATTGCTAAAGAAGACAAATATTGTCTTACTCAATGCCCTAAAAGTAACTTTGAAATTTTAAAAAAAATACAAATGATTTCATATGCATGAGCTATTGAGAATCTAATTAATGTTCAAGTATGTATGTGGTTGGATATTATGTACATTGCTGGAATGCTAGACAGATATTTAAGAAAATCTAGTATGGACTATTGGATAGCAGCCAATAGAGTTATGAGATATCTTTAGAGAACAAAAATTATATGCTCACAATTCGGGGTTCAGGTAAGTTAGAGATCATCAGGTTTACAGGCTTCAATTCTAATAGAATATTGATGCAAAAGAGTTTTGTCACTTGAGCTGCTAATTGTAGATTGAATAGAAAGACCACTTTAGTTATTTTGTGACAATAAATATGCATTCATTTTTTATAAACAATCGGAACAGTTCAAATTTGAAGCACATAAATATTAAGTTTTTAGTTGTTAAAGAAAATTCAGACTGGTTGTGTGTCTATAGAGCATGTTCGTACAAACTACATAATTGCGCGCATATTAAGAAACTGTCACCCTAGGTCTTTCATGAGCACACTACTCATGTGGGTGTAATGTTATTTAAAGATATTCAGTTTTAGTGGGAGTTTGTAATTTTGAAAAATGCTCATTTGTTTTAGACACAATTTCATGTACTTCATTTTAAGGATATTTTAAGATTTTTTTCTGCAGAAATAAAGTTCTTTTGGTTTATGCACACTCTGAATTCAGTAAAGTTGATCTCACTAAGGTTTAGAAGGACCAGTTGGAAATAGACATGTTCGGTTCACATTTCATGTAATTTTCAATACTACGCATCCATGATTGATCTATGTCATTTGATTATGTTTGTATATGTGACCATTGATGGGTCCAGTCATGATTGTTATGGCGAAGACCATTTTGATCCTATATGGATATAGTTGATGGATGAGATTGTTATAGAATACCTATTATATAATAGCAAATTTTTGAGCTCATAAGGTTGTACATTTATTAGGAAACAAATGTTGCCCAAGTAGGAGATTGTTGGATTAAAATCTGCAATTGTGGGCACATATAAAATGTATGTTGCTATTATAAAGTATTTAATAATCAACTATATAAAGCGGCAGTGGTCCCTAAGAAATAGGTTAACTTGTATTACTCTTGTCCCCGTCAGAGAGTTTTTACGACAAGGGCTAACCTATCTTCTTGGAAGATCACAACCACCTTCTAGGCGATCTTCATCAAAAGATTCAAGGTTTTCGGTCTATCAATGAATTCAGGTACGCTTCCGCATTTAGTTTATTTGGTTTACTTTTCTTGATGATTTGACATGATAAATCTTGGGTTTGATTTTATATTTATTATGATTTGGTTCTAACAATATGGTGTTGCATGTGCTGTCGATGTTATGATGTGGTATTGCATGTGCGTTGTCACGAATGCCGTAATCGCACACCGCCACAACTGAAAGAGGAACACCCTTTCAAAATGGCCCTCCTTGATGTCGACTCAAGATGTAGTTCCAAACAGCAAACACCATGTCGAGTCTCCTAACATTGTTCCAAACAACCACAAACATAGAATGTGATCATATCTTCTTACCAAGGAAATAAGGTTCACGTTGAATACTATGTTTGTTGATGTTCATTCCCGCAAATTGGCTAATAAAAGCCTTTCAAATACCATTGTTTGTCGACAAGAAAAACCTAAAAACATATAGCACTTCTCTAGTATGAACACAATGAAGTCCCTAGACAGTTGCCATCACCTCAAATAAAACCATAAACCTCACAAATAGTGCTTACAGAAGAAGACAACAAAAGAAAGAATTGTTAATGAGAGTTTGATAATATGGACCCGAAATGAGTCCTATTAATAATATAAACAAGAATATTGAACCATGTATTTAGGATATATTTATAATAGAAAAAGGATTTTGATGGGGATATGGTCCTTTGTTTGTAGTCCTTACATATAAACATGTTTCGGTACACATTTCGTTATAAATAAACAAAAATTATTTACAATATAGATTAAGATTTAAGTTGGATGAGGGGGTTTTGAAATTTCTTAACTGGTTCCCGAACAGAATTATAAAACTTATATTGAAGTTGTTCTGCCCAATGCAACAATTGACAAGACATTGAAAAGACGTATATTTAATGGGAACATGCATCTTTTGAAATTTGAGCCGAGAATTTTTACTTTTTTATTGAACATACCAAATAATATTTTAAAATATTGTAATATTTTGATATTAGAACTGAAAAGGCATTTTTTGGTGGGAACATCAAACTTTACGTCATTCGAACCACTGAATATGTGTTTTGATACGTGTGCACTGACAATTTAACGGACATCGTCAGTGAAAATATAATAATTTAGGTTTTTTTTATAAAAGTTCGAGGTTGTACATGCTAACATTCAAAACATTTAATGGTTAATATGAAAGGAATGAATGGCAAGCAATCTACAGGGAAAGTATCAGTGAGAAGACTCGTTTATATTGGGAACATGTGTCTTTAAAATGTATTGAACACACCAAATTTAATTACACATTCCTTCTATTGGTACGTAACGTATCCCGATGAAGTATTACATTTATTGCACCATGTAGTATAACATCGGAAAAGACATTTCGAAGTGGGAAATGTAACTAGTATCGAACCGAGATAAAATGGGTTTGGAGTCGTTCGAAACATAACCTAACTTGGAATCACAGTCGCTATGAATTATTTCTTGTTCATGGTATTAGTAATGGTGATTCTAGCATGAAATTTATTTTTGGTTGTTGCTATTTTTTCATTTTAGAACATAAGATGCAATTTGTAAATTAACCCTAGTGATGTAAATTTAAATGGGTTTCGATAAGTTTTAAGGGAAACTGAAATCCACACTACAACATGTAATATTTTAGGTTTCACGGCCAAGGCTCCAATCTGTATGTGTAGACGTTCAGTACTACTCCTATTACTAATGCTTATTAAAACTACTAATATTCCTTCAGCAGACATTAAACTTGTTCATTCTTATATAATATGATAATATTATTGCGGTCTACTTATTATTTTAGTTTTGACTTTATTAAAATTTATTGTTTAAATCGTGCTTTGAAAGCTAAGGTATATATTAATAATATGGCAAGTATAATTTACGGGGTACTGCATCATACCTAACATTAGTTACGGCCAAATGGAGCAGAAAAACATAATTAGATTTAGGGATTAGGTTTAAAGTATAACTTGTTAAAATGTTAAATATATCAGAAGGGTTTTGGTACATATAATTGGAATCTTAAAGGGTTTCTATACATATAATTGGAATCTTAAAACTGAAATCAATAGTAAAACATATGATATCTTAGGTTTCACCTAAACTAGTTCGACATTGTATATGTATACCTTCCATACTCTTATTATTATACTCTTTGTTCCTTCAGCCGCCATTTAACTTTTCATTCTCACAGACATTAGCATTTATCATGTTACTTTGCTCCAAATAATTAATTTGTACCCAAATAATTTTAATGTGGTGCTATTTGTGTTCATTTTAGTTCTGCGTGGAGCCATGTATAATAATGGGGCGTCTGTTGACACTCGAATTTTTTGGAATTTTCTTTTTCCCATATAAATTGTACATACTAAATTTAAAATATATATATATATAGATGACACCAGTTTATAAATATAATGACACACCTTTATAAATAAAATGATCCCCTTAAATACAATTAAAAAATGCCACCTCTCAAATAAATTTCTGGCCTCGCTCCACTTCCTCCGATTAAATTTGTACCCTAAAACTATAGAAGCAAAACCAAAATCGGTAAGAGTTACCTGTAATATAGGGTTTTTGGTTTATGAGACAATTTTTTTTTGAAATTTGGGTTTTTGGGTGTAGGATTTAAATCCCTCTATTATGTGTTCATTTTACCAAAATAAAGAGTATTAAAAATGCTAGTAATTGTGTTCATTTTAGTTCCTTTGACAGTTATGTTTTTGCCCTAAAACGTACAAAAACTACAACAAATTTAGTAGGAATAACTTTCGTGTTGTTACTTAGGGTTATTGGGTTATGAGATTAATTTTTTATGGCTACAAGGATTTTGGTTTAGGCTACAGCTCTCAGCCTCTTACTGTTAGTGGTTTAGGGTTTACGGTGTAGTTTAGGGCATGAAGGATTAAAAGTGGCGAATTCTTATGGCTTTCAACTTTCAACTTTATGGTTTCAACCATGATTTATGGTTTAGTACTAATGGATCAGGGTTTAATATGTAGTTTAGGGTTAGTGGTTTATGTGATTAATTTGTATGGTGTAAGGTGTAGTTTAGGGGTTGTGGTTTATGTGATTAAATTGTATGTTGTAATGTTTATAGTTCTCTTGTCAATAATTAAGCCAACAATCTACAAGGCATTTAGATAAGGGTTTAGGGTTATTGGTTTATAGTTTAGGGCTGAAATTTTAGGGTTTAGGGGATAAACCAATGTTTGTCAACATATTTCTATTACACTCCTACTTGAACACGCCAGTTCAGATGCATGAAAGAATCTAAATAGTCACATCTAAATCTCTCTCCTACTTCTGCCAATTCTACTTCCCCATGAAAACAACAACCATACTCATGATCTAAACGCCGTTTCCCTATTAACGCCGATTTCTGACGCGAGGTCAGAGATTCCTGACGCCAATTTCGCTTTCATGTTTTGTTTTATTTTCTTAACTGGAAATGTTCTGTTTGGACAATGTATTGGAACTTAATAAATAAGTTTCGAAACTTGTAGAAAAACTCAAACAAATCAAATAAAAATGGTAAGATGTCTAATATTTTCAGTTGGAAGACAAGTTTCGAAACTTTCAAAATAAGTAGCGAAACATGTACAAAAAAAAATAAAAACAAGCATTTTCTTAACTAAAATATACTTCAGAATCTATAACTAAAAATATAATAATAAAATAAATTTCACTAATTCATAATTAGACGTTGCATAAAAATAATTTTACACATGTTGATTGAAAATAAATTAGGTTTACATCTTATTTTATTATATTAGGTTTTATGGCAAGGTTGTAATTATGGAAATAACAGGGTGAAGTACGTCATTTAACATCTTATTTTGCAATTAGCTCTTTCGAACCGCTAGAAATTTTAGTTTTTTCTGTTTCATCTTATTTTGCACTAAAAATAGAGGTTTTGATAGCTATTTGTACCCAAATAAGCTAAAAGCTCTTCAAAAAGTTATTTTCCAAACACCCTCAATATATCACAAGCACAATACATGGACGTGCATAACCACTCACAATTAGTTTGTATCAGGGCTTTACAATTATTGTGATAATTCCACCGTAAATCAGCTGCTGCGACAGTCCTCAACGGTTGGGTTCTTTCACTTGAACTTGGACGGGACTCGAGAGCCAGTACATACAACAAGCAAAGAAAATACCATTGATAATATAGATATGCCCATTGTAGTTGTGTAGAGAACAAGGAGTTCTAAATCATACAAGTGCATAGCCTACCACTGTTGGTTTGTTTCAGGCTAGCATTACAATTCTTCCGATGATTCCAGACCTTTTCATAAGAAAACATGACAGACGTAAGTAAAAAAATGTTAAAATATCCTTAAGGTCAGGCCGTTTACCACATCTCTGAGACTCTGATCTTAATGGGGCGCCTGCAGATGTAGATCCAAACAACAATAAACAATAGTATTTGAAAAATCCTGAGACCAAAGAAACAAGGTTTTCCAAATACTATTTCTTTTGATGTTCATCCCTACAAGTGTCTAAACATAGCATTTCAAATACATTTGCTTGTGAGAAGAAAAATAAACAAAAACTCCTTCAGGCTCTAAAAGAAGAAGTCTTTGCACCATTTCCATCGCCTCCAGTTAAGAACATAAACCACACATATATAATGCTTTAGAGACTCACACTAGAAAGGAAAGAATTGCTAATGAATGAGGGTATGGCAAAAGGGACGCAAATGGGTCCTATTTTTATCGAACCCAACATTTATGATGTATTTAACTATTTATAATGGAAAATAGATTTTGACGGAGATATGGCCCTTTGTTTCCTGTGCTTACATTTAAACCAGTTTCGGTACTTCATGTAATGTTTCGTAACAATGATCATGTAACACCCAGGTTTAGGGGTTGGGAGTTGAGTGTGTGAATCGGGTTCGAGTCGTTGGGCTCGTTTTAATTAAATGGGCTTTGCTTTAAAGATTAAAATGGGCTTGATTTTCATTAAAGGCATTTTATTAATTTTAAAATAAGGGAAAAAGGATGAGTGAAAAGAGCCTTTTTACAAAAAGTCTACATCTTCTTCCTTGGCTCTTTCTTTTTCACGACATTGAACCCTCCCAAACCCCTAAACACTATTCCATCAAAGTTCTTCACCATTTCAAGTGTTTTCAACGAGAATCAAGGGAAACTGTTCGAGAAGCTTTAGGCTCGATTCCGAAAAGTGTGGAGACTTGATTCGGCTTTTCTCGGTTTGCTTAAGGAAGTTCGGTGAGTGGAATCTTTTTAAATGGTTTTAAATTGGTTCAAGTGTGTGGTTGTGGTGTTGGATTGTGCTTGGTAGGCCAATCCAAGGTAGAGATTAAGTTGGTAGCTTAATCTCTTGTATGCTTTATGAGTTTTGCTCAATGTGCATAATGCGGACTTGTGAAGTATGTGTTGTTTATGCATGTTGTTATACACATTGATGTATGCGGTGTTTGATATGTTGAAATGCATGATGGATTATCATGGTGAGACTTGTTAGTATGATTGGCACTAGTTAATTACCGGGTATAAATGATCGATCATTAGGATGAGTGTGCACAAGGTTGAGTCAAATTCGCGCGTGGCCTTGGTGACATGTAGTCATCAAGAAGGAGAACGGTGAAGTAATATTCCACCGAAAAATGTTATTACGTGATGATGAGTGGAATCCCATCCGTAAGGGCATGTGATGATGAGTGTAATCCCATCCATGCAAGGAACGGTGATGAGTGGAATCCCACCGGAAGGTAATGTTGTTGTTAAGTACGTTGGGGGTGAAAATCCCAACGGAAGTAATCCGCATATCCGAGTAAACTAATAGTTGCCAATATACTTGTTCATGTGTGGTTGTTGTTAAGATAATTGTTATATCTTGTTAAGCATAACATTAGGTAAGATGCCATGTTCATGTGTTCTCGTAGTTGTGGCTATGTTGTTATGTTGGTGCATATGTATGCTTGCAAAATGTCTTAAGGAAATATGCTTTGAACCCTGCATTGTCATTGTTTTTGTTTTAGAGCTCCCTCACTAAGCTTCTAGCTTACACTCTCATTTTCGACAATGCATATCATTAGCGTGGAGTTAGCAAGGAGTAAGGAAAGGGCATCCAAGCTTGTAGTAGTTGCTCAAGTATGGTTTAGTAAATAATGTAGTAGTTTAGTAATGAGGATGCTACGTGTTTTGTAGGAGCGTGTATCTAGACTCCTATGTGTTGGCTTTTGTTGTTAATGCCTTTGATGTGGGTTCGTAAACCATGTTTTGTTGTTGCCTAAATGTTTGTATTTGAAGGCTTATAACAATGTTCCATGAATGCTTATGTGTTTTGTTTAAAAGCATGTAAACCTTGTTATGCAATGTGTTTGGTGGATTCTTGTTTGTTTAAATGAATGGCCTTGATACGTATGCTATATGTTTGACCATGCTTGAAGTACGGAGAAATGCCTTTAGAATTTATGCATGCTGTTGTTTCTTGTGATTTGAGGCATGTTGGGAACTTTTGGAGATGCAGAAACTGATTTTAGGGTCACACAAATTTAACTGGCATTTCGAAACGCGTGAAGTGGTTTTAGAATGGGTGCAGCTTCAGGGATACCCGTATCAGAACGTGTTTTGATACGGTTTGACACTATAAGCCCCTGTTCTGATACGCGTATCGAAACGGTTTGCCACTGTGAAGGCCTGTTGTGGAACGAGTTCCGAAACTCTTTGACGAAATGGACCTTGTACCGAAACGAGGTGGACCGTATCAGTACGGATGGTCTGGCTTTTAAAACTGGGGCCCGTGTATCGAAACGGGCAAGCCTGTTTCAAAACACCGGCCTGAAAATTGGGCTTTTGGCATCTTTAAAGGTTCTCAAGTGTTGGGCTTGGGTTCTGTTTGTCGTAAGCTTTCCTGTGAGCCTTGTGTGTATCATTTTTTTTGTTGGGTCTTGGCTTCTTAAGCGTGTAATCGTATCAACATGTCACTTGGTAAATTTAAATTACCTTACGTATTTTTGAATGTTCTTCTTCGTCCTTTCCGCTGTCGTTTCTCATATAGGATTAAATGACACGTCTAGACAAGATAATTAACGAAAAATTTTCTAGGGTTGCTAATCGAAGGGGAGCCTTAACAGGTTTCACTTCAATTTTCCCCGTGTAACCTACTCAGACCGGTCAGTCGTCCAGACTGGGACGAGGGGGTTACATTTGTTGGTATCAGAGCTTGAGGTTTTTGAGACCTCGGGTAGGTAAGTGAGGTACGTTTGAAGTGTTATGTTGTTGCTATGTCTCGGTGAATGTTTTACCATGTATGCTTGTTGTTTGATTGTTCGCATCGTGTTTGGAAGCATGATTGTTGTGTTGAGGCGTAGTGTCGAGTTCCCATTACTACTATTGCTTATTTAAAAAGATTTTGTAAAGGAATGTACTTCAGCACGTTGGTCCCTAGCCTTTGCTAACTTAATCCTTATGTGTTTGTTTGTTGTAGTTGTTATCTTGCTAGCTGTGATATGAGACCTAGAGGGAGGCCTAGGATGGTTCATCCGGAACCACGGTCAGCCACTCCGGGAGTTGAGCCGGTGGTTGAGGCGCAGGCTCCTCCACTTCCTCCTTCTCCTCCTCGTCAAGAGGAAGGTGAGGCGAGAGCCGAGGGTGTAGGGCCTCAGCTTGGCCAAGGACCAGCCGATATAGATTTGGCTCCATTAGTTCGGGCGATAGCCGGGACATTTCTGGCAGTGGCACAACCTCAGGGTGAGGGCACCGGTTTGCCACTTGAGAGACTTCGCAGTTTGGGAGGCGAAGAGTTCCGATGGTTAGCACCCGAGAGATCTGTGACTTGGTTTGACAAGACTATCTGTATTTTGTCACAGACGGGTTGTACTTGAGCACGCAGGCTTGGGTGCGTTGTTTCGTTGCTTCAGGGTGATGCCTACACTTGGTGGGTCACCATTACTACGAGCATGCCAGATGTTGATATCACATGGGAGTTCTCCGAGTCAGCTTTTCGCAAGAAGTATCTGGGTCCCCGTTATCTTGATGAGAAGAAGAGAGAGTTCATGGCTTTTCTTCAGGGTAACTTGACCGTGACCGAGTATGAGATACGGTTTTTCATATTGAGTCAGTATGCATCCGAGCTAGTTCCTACTGAGAGGGAACGTTGTGACCGTTTCCATTATGGGTTGAGCGAGGAGATAAAGAGGTACACTTTGGCTACGGACTACACATACTGTGATGTCTTGGTCGCTAGGGCCAAGGACATAGAGCTCAGTTTGGATCTAACCAAACGATCTGGTGGTTCTAGTTCCGGGAAGAGGTCTGGAGACTTTGATAGAGGTGATGTCAAGAGGCATCGGGACAATAGGCATCATCATGATCATAGACGGGGTGGTGGTAACCACGGTAGAGGCCATCAGGGCCAGAGAGCTGGTGGGCGTATGCCCGAGTGTGCTTGATGCTGGAGGAATCACACCGGTGAGTGTTGGGGGAACTTCCATTCTCGTTGGAACTGTGGAGCTAGATATCACCTTAGGCGTGATTGTCCACATCAGGCTGGGTATGCACCAGTTCAGGTTCCGCTCCTGCTAGAGCTGTTGATTATCCGAGAGGTCGTGGGCGCGGTCGAGGTAACTTCCAGCCGAGAAATGATGGCCGGAGAAACATAGCACATGTGGTTGCGGTACAGCCAAAGGGCGGAGGCCAGGCTAGAGTTTATGCTCAGAAAGAGGGACAGAATGACACGGATGTGATCGCAAGTAATTTCTCAATACAGTCTCTGAGTTTGCTTTCCTTGATTGACTTCGGGTCTATGCATTCGTATATTTTGAGTGAGCATGCAAAGTTGTTGAATTTACCTTGTGAGGTACTAGAGGTAGATGTTAGTGTTACCAGTTCCTTCGGGGATACAGTAGTGGTTAGGAAGATGTACAAAAGGTGTCCGTTAATGGTTCAGGGGCATGTATTTCTAGTGGATATGATGGAGTTACCGTTTTATGGCTTTGATGTAATTATGGGTATGGACTGGCTTAGAGAACATAGAGCTAGGATATATTTTGAAACTAAGAGGGTTTTCTTGAAGCTTGCGGATGATTATGAGATTGTGGTAGTAGGTGAGAACGTGAAGTTCTTATCGAATGTTGTTTCAGCTCTAGAGGCTCAGAGGTTAGTTGAGTTGGGTTGTGAGGCGTACTTGGCCTACGTAATGAATCCGAACATTAGTGAAGTTAGACCTCAAGATATCAGAACAGTGTGTGATTTTCCAAGTGTGTTTCCGGAAGAAATGCCGGGTTTACCGCCTCATAGAGAGGTAGAGTTTTCTATAGAGACTTATTCAGATTCTACTCCTGTTTCGATTGTTTCGTACCGTATGGCACTAAAAGAACTTAAAGAGTTGAAGACTCGGTTACAAGAGTTGTCAGATAGAGGTTTTATCCGTCCGAGTTCTTCACCTTGGGGCGTACCAGTATTGTTTATGAAGAAGAAGGACGGTAGTATGAGAATGTGCATTGATTATAGACAGTTGAATCAGTTGACAGTGAAGAACAAGTATCTCTTGCCACGTATTGATGACTTGTTCGATCAATTGAGAGGGCGTCAGTCTTTTCGAAGATTGACTTGAGATCTGGTTATTACCAGTTGAAGGTGAAAGAGGTTGATGTACCGAAGACAGCTTTTAGGACTAGATATGGTCACTATGAGTTCTTAGTTATGTCGTTTGGGTTAACAAATGCACTGACTCCTTTCATGGACATGATGAATAGAATCTTCCATCAGTACTTAGACCAGTTTGTGGTTGTTTTCATAGATGATATTTTGGTGTGTCCGCGTACTGAGGAAGATCATGACCGGCATTTGAGGTTAATTTTGCAGACTTTGCTAGACAACCAGTTGTATGCAAAGTTGAGTAACTGTGAGTTTTGGATCCGAGAAGTAGTCTTCCTAGGAGATGTAGTGTCAGCCGACGGGATTAGAGTTGATCCGAAGAAGATAGAGGCCATTGTTGAGTGGAAGCAGTCGAAGTCTGTGACAGAGATTCCTAGTTTCCTAGGCTTACCCGGATACTATAGGAGGTTTGTGGAAGGATTTTCTAAGATAGCTTCTCCTTTGATGAAGTTTCTTCAGAAGAATGTTCAGTTTGAGTGGTCATATGCGAGACAGCAAGCCTTCAAGAAATTGAAAGAAGCTTTGACCAATGCACCGATTTTGATTCAACCCGAGTCAGGGTAAGAGTGTGTAGTCTACAGTGATGCTTCGTATGTATGGTTAGGTTGTTTTCTCATGCAAGACAGAAGAGTGGTGGCTTATGCCTCGAGACAGTTGAAGACTCACGAGCGTAACTATCTGACACACGACATAGAGCTAGCCGTAGTTGTGTTTGCCTTGAAGATTTGGAGACATTATTTGTATGGTGAGAAATGCATAGTGTATACGGATCATAAGAGTTTGAAGTATATCATGACACAAAGAGATTTGAACCTTAGACAGCGTAGGTGGCTAGAGTTGTTGAAGGATTATGATCTCACAATCGAGTACCATGCGGGTAAAGCCAACGTGGTAGCTGATGCTTTGAGTCGGAAGGTAGCCGTTGAGTTGAGAGCCATGTTTGCTAGTTTGAGCTTGTCTGGTGACGGTGGATTAGTGGCTGAGCTTCAGGTTAGGCCTACCTTAGGCTAGTTGATTAGAGAGAAACAGCTCTTAGATAGATCTTTGGAACCTCATGTGCAAAATATAGTCGAGGGTAGACCATCGGACTACAGTTTCAGTGTTGATGGGGTGTTGCGTTTCAGAGATAGAATAGTTGTGCAAGATGACAGAGATTTGACACGTACTATTCTGACTGAAGCACACAGTAGCCCATTTGCTATGCATCCAGGTAGTACGAAGATGTACCGTGATTTGAAGAATGAGTAATTTTGGGTTGGTTTGAAGAAAGACGTAGCCGACTTCGTGAGTAAGTGTATGGTATGTCAGAGAGTTAAGGCAGAATATCAGGTTCCTTCAGGTTTGTTGCAGCCGTTGAGAATTCTGGAATGGAAGTGGGAAAATATCACCATGGACTTCGTTTCGAGTTTTCCTTTGACTCCTACGAAGAAGAACTCGGTTTGGGTTATAGTTGACCGTTTCACAAAGTGTGCTCACTTTTTAGATGTTAATACGACTTACTTCTTAGATAGGTTGGTCGATTTGTTCATCGGTGAGATTGTGAGACTGCATGGTGTGCCGGAGTCGATAGTGTCTAACAGGGATCCAAGATTTATAGCCAGATTTTAGGAGTGTTTACATACAGCTTTGGGTACCCGGTTGAATTTCAGCACTTCGTATCATCCTCAGTCAGATGGTCAGTCAGAGAGGGTTATACAGATTTTAGAGGACATGTTGCGTTCTTGCATCATTGATTTTCAGGGTACTTGGGAGAAACACTTGCCGTTGGTCGAGTTCGCGTATAATAACAGTTTTCAGTCGAGCATTCATATGGCTCTGTATGAGGCATTGTATGGTAGAAAGTGTAAAACTCCAATTCGTTGGGCCGAAGCAGGTCAGAAGTTGTTACCGATGCCAGATTTGCTTAAGGGGACTACTGATAAGGTGAAGTTGATTTGTGATTGTTTGAAGGCCGCTTCGGATAGGCAAAAGTCTTATGCCGATTTGAAGAGGAAAGAAGTTGAGTATTCCGTGGGAGATAGAGTGTTCTTGAAAGTCTCTCCATGGAAGAAAGTTATGAGATTTGGCAGAAAAGGGAAGTTGAGTCTGAGGTATATTGGGCCATATGAGATTGTGAGGCGAGTCGGTTTAGTTGCTTATCAGTTACGTTTGCCATCCGAGTTAGAGAAGATTCACAATGTGTTCCGGTTGAGATCTTAGCCTCAGACAACAAAGTGTTGCGTGGTAGATCAATTGAGTTGGTCAGAGTGAGGTGGCAACGTTGAGGAGTGGACGAGGCCACTTAGGAGAGAGAGGAGGATATGGAAAGGCAGTTTCCTTATCTCTTTTAGCCAGGTAATTTCGAGGACGAAATTACTTAAATGGGGGAGAGTTGTAACACCCGGGTTTAGGGGTCGGGAGTTGAGTGTGTGAATCGGGTTCGAGTCGTTGGGCTCGTTTTAATTAAATGGGTTTTTCTTTAAAGATTAAAATGGGCTTGATTTTCATTAAGGGAATTTTAGTAATTTTTAAAATAAGGGAAAAAGAATGAGTGAAAAGAGCCTTTTTACAAAAAGTCTTCATATTCTTCCTTGGCTTTTTCTTTTTCACGACATTGAACCCTCCCAAACCCCTAAACACTATTCCATCAAAGTTCTTCACCATTTCAAGTGTTTTCAACGAGAATCAAGGGAAACCGTTGGAGAAGCTTTGGGCTCAATTCCGGAAAGTGTGGAGACTTGATTCGGCTTTTCTCGGTTTGCTTAAGGAAGTTAGATGAGTGGAATCATTTAAAATGGTTTTGAATTGGTTCAAGTGTGTGGTTGTGGTGTTGGATTGTGCTTGGTAGGCCAATCCAAGGTAGAGATTAAGTTGGTAGCTTAATCTCTTGTATGCTTTATGAGTTTTTCTTAATGTGCATAATGTGGACTTGTGAAGTATGTGTTGTTTATGCATGTTGTTATACACATTGATGTATGCGGTGTTTGATATGTTGAAATGCATGATGGATTATCATGGTGAGACTTGTTAGTATGATTGGCACTAGTTAATTACCGGGTATAAATGATCGATCATTAGGATGAGTGTGCACATGGTTGAGTCAAATTCGCGGGTGGGCTTGGTGACGTGTAGTCATCAAGGAGGAGTACAATGAAGTAATATTCCACCGGAAAATGTTATTACGTGATGATGAGTGGAATCCCATCCGTAAGGGCATGTGATGATGAGTGGAATCCCATCCATGAAAGGAACGGTGATGAGTGTAATCCCACCGGAAGGTAATGTTGTTGTTAAGTACGTTGGGGTGAAAATCCCAACGGAAGTAATCCGCATATCCGAGTAAACTAATAGTTGCCAATATACTTGTTCATGTGTGGTTGTTGTTAAGATAATTGTTATATCTCGTTAAGCATAACATGAGGTAAGATGCAATGTTCATGCATTCTAGTAGTTGTGGCTATGTTGTTATGTTGGTGCATATGTATGCTTGCAAAATGTCTTAAGGATAATATGTTTGGAACCCTGCATTGTCGTTGTTTTTGTTTTAGAGCTCCCTCACTAAGCTTCTAGCTTACGCTCTCATTTTCGACAATGCAGATCATTAGCATGGAGTTAGCAAGGAGCAAGGAAATGACATCCAAGCTTGTAGTAGTTGCTCAAGTATGGTTTAGTAAATAATGTAGTAGTTTAGCAATGGGGATGCTACGTGTTTCGTAGGAGCGTGTATCTAGACTCCTATGTGTTGGATTTTGTTGTTAATGCTTTTGATGTGGGTTCGTAAACCATGTTTTGTTGTTGCCTAAATGTTTGTATTTGAAGGCTTATAACCATGTTCCATGAATGCTTAAGTGTTTTGTTTAAAAGTATGTAAACCTTGTTATGCAATGTGTTTGGTGGATGCTTGTTTCTTTAAATGAATGGCCTTGACACGTATGCTATATGTTTGACCATGCTTGAAGTAGGAAGAAATGCCTTTAGAATGTATGCATGTTGTTGTTTCTTGTGGTTTGAGGCATGTTGGGAACTTTTGGAGATACAGAAACTGATTTTAGGGTCATACAGATTGCAGGCATTTCGAAACGCATGAAGTGGTTTCGGAACGGGTACAGCTCTGGGGATACCCGTATCGGAATGCATTGCGATACAATTTGACACTGTGAGCCCCTGTTCTGATACGCGTACCGAAACGGTTTGCCACTGTGAAGGCTTGTTGCGGAATGAGTTCTGAAACGCTTTGATGAAATGGACCTCGTACCGAAACGAGGTGGACCGTATCGGTACAGCTGGTCTGGCTTTTAAAACCGGGGCCCGTGTATCGAAACGGGCAAGCATGTTTCGAAACACCTGCCTGAAAATTGGGCTTTCTGCATCTTTAAAGGTTATCAAGTGTTGGGCTTGGGTTCTGTTTGTCGTAAGCTTTCCTATGAGCCTTCTGTGTATCTTTTTTTGTTGGGTCTTGGCTTTGTAAGCATGTAATCGTATCAACATGTCACTTGGTAAATTTAAATTACCTTACGTCTGTTTGAATGTTCTTCTTCGTCTTTTCCGCTGTCGTTTCTCATATAGGATTAAATGATACATCTAGACAAGATAATTAACGAAAAATTTTCTAGGGTTGCTAATCAAGGGGAGCCTTAATGGGTTTCACTTTGATTTTTCCCGTGTAACCTACTCGGACCGGTCATTCGTCTAGACCGGGACGAGGGGGTTACAGATCATAATCAAATAAAATGGTATTATTAACAATGCGGGTAAGATTTTTGATATTTGCACATTTTGTTGCTTAGATTGAATACATTTTTTCAAACTGTTCTGCCAAGTGCAACAATTGGAAAGGTTTACATATATCTATTGTCGTATATGAATGGTTTCCAGAGATTCGAAAACGACTTCTCACTGATGACAATTTCATCTCAAGAACAGGAGCCTTCTTAAATTAGAATTCCATAGAACCTGAAAATGAATATTTTTTTCCTAAAAACGCCGCAATAACTTTTTATAAATTCTTAGTAATGGTTGGTGTTGGGGTTTCTTTGTATTTATGGAAAATTTAATATTGCAATAGAAAAGATCGTTTAGCAAGGCACCAACATAGTTAAACAAGTTTTGAACCAAATATAATGGTTTGGGAGACGTACCAGGGTACTAATAACCTAAACTAAAATTGTTACTATAACATTTAAAATGTTAGGTTTCACATAGAAAGTTCAAAATTGTAAATACACACGTTCGATACTCCTCATTGTGTATTTTAAGTTTAACTTTAAAGGTTCAAAACTGTAAATACACATGTTCAATTAAATAATTTTTCTATTAAGTGTTCTCATCTAGTGCACGTCTATTCAATGTTCTTTCCGAATCTCTGTAACCGGTCTATTTAATGTTCCACATAAATGCACGTCTATTCTATGTCTGGTTTAAAAAGATTACATTAACAATAATATAATAACGTAAGAATATAGATTATAGAAAAATAGTCACAAAGCTCAAAACTATAAACCTTAAACTATACAAATTCATCTCCTAAACCACTAACCCTAAACTAGCTAAACACCTTAATTCCATACACATTCATCTCATAAGGTAATAACATTGCACTTGACCATAAACCCTAACAACTATGTCTAATATGTTCTAAACCATCAACCTTTATGCTTCCAAGTAGCAATTAATATTGATGGTAAGATTTAAGGGTTGAGGTTTGGGGTATAAACAATATATTTTTCAAGTTGAGTGTTTGGAATTGGGGTTATGAGATTAGTTTAGGGGTTATGGGATTAGGCTTGTGGTTTAATTATTAGGGATTTTAAGATTTAGGGCTTGAGGTTTGGGGTATAAACAATACATGTTTCAAGTTGAGTGTTTGGAATTGGGGTTATAAGATTAGTTTAGGGACTAGGGGATTAGGCTTGTAGTTTAATTATTAGTGATTGTGTAACCCCCTCGACCAGGCCTAGACGATAGACCGAATCGAACGGGTCACACGGGGAATATTGAAGTAAACCAAGAAGTTTACTCCAATAAATAACCCTAATTTTTTTTCTTTTTATCTTATCTAGATGCTTATTAGTGTCCTAAGTGATAAACTTCGTATCTGAACGATTTGCAACTCAAACAAACATCGATTAGGGATCTAATTGCAAATAAACATGTTTTAAGGACCATTTTGTAATGTTTCCAAATTATAGGGACTTATTCCATTTTTATGTTACCAACCTTTAATTAAGTCACATTACATGCATCTCTATCAAAAACATTTAGGGACTAAAACTTAAAGAAACAGAACATTCAAATATACTTTTAACTAACTTACCAACTGGCCATATCGATACCCTTAGAGCCAGTATCGATACGCCATCGACATCACATCTCCAAAATTTCAAAACACAAGGCTTGTATCGATACCCTCAAGGACCGTATTGATACACTAAAAACCAGTAGCATAAAATTGTATCGATACGCCCCCGTGTATCGATACGCCCCTTCAATTTTGCTTGGTCCATATCGATACCCTTACGAATGTATAAATACCATGAGGCTTATAATGTCATATTTTACTGGTTTTTCATACTTTAATCCACACTAAACCATTTCATCATGCTTCCTACTTGCATAAAACAGATCCAAACATAAAACCTCAATCATTCGAGCTTTAGAAAAAAACCTTTTTAAAAAAATCCTTTTTTGGTTGGAGTCACCACTGACCACTGAGGTAGGCCAGACACCGTTAAAAAACCAGAGATTCGTTTGAAAGGGTTCGGGACTTGGTTACATGTGGGGAAGGGTTAGCACCCCCATCACGCCCGAAAATCGGTACCAAAACAATTGTTGCTTTTAAATTGATGGAAATTATTTGAAATTTAAAATGAATTTAATTAGGGGTTCTTAACTGAAAATTGGACTTTAATCGGACGAGCCTTAACAAATTGGTGGTTTCAAATTAATTAAACATTTAATTAAAAAGGATGACGGTACACAGGATCAAAGACTAAACCGACATCATATAAGTCTGACTGTCGTGTTAGTTTAGGGTTCGGATCTCGTACGTCACCTTTATGAATGATGCAAGCAGATAAAATATGATGTCATGGTCTTGTTCGTTTTAATATTTTACGGGTGTACCTTTAGACGATACGAATTAATCCAAATATTCGAGGAATATCCAATAAACTAGGATATTTCGGCTTGAATACCTTAATTAATAAGTATCTCCTTTTTATAATTAAAATTATTTATCGTGCAAATTTAAACATTAAAGAGTCACATGAATGATAATTAAAGTCAGTGTCACAAATATACATACTCGAACAATCATAAAAAAGGACAAAACATGCACATATTAAAAAACCGCATATAACGTACATAATAAAATTATGTAAAATATACATCCACACATAATAAACAAGATTATAAAAAACATACATCAACACATTGTAAAATAAATAACATGGGCCACATATTAAAAACCAAATATTCTTATGCATAATAATCGAACATAACAATATGTAAAATATGAATTCGATACATGAATAACAAAATATAATGTAACAAAATAAAATGCTAAGTAAATAATAAAAATGCAAACTGGCAGGGACCACAATGGTAAAAATACCATAAAACTCATTAAAAAGCAAAATAGGGACGCAATTGAAAAGAAATGGAAACCTACAAAGACTAAAAATGTGATTTGACCATTCGAAATTTAATTAAAACGGGACAGGGATGAAATTGAAAATCGTTGAAAAGATGCAGGAACTGTGGTCGTAGTTTAAAAAGATGGAAGCCCCTGCACGCGTGAATATAATGATGCGGAGGGGTTTAAAACATAATTAAGCCTATTTAAAAAAGCAAAACCACTATAAAAACGAGTTAAACAAAACAATTCATCCCTTTTATCATTTGGTTAAGCCTAAAATGCTCTGAGACTCCTCGTCCTCTCTCTTTCCCGGCGCCGTCAACATTCTGGTCGTCGTTGCCGGTGCCGGAACCCTAAAAATAACCTTCAAAACCCTCTTTTTTGACTCTCTTCCAAAACCCCAAGAGAAACCAGAAGCCTCGTTTTATGAAATCAAAACCAAAACAAAAACCCTTTCGACTGTTTTTTGTTTTAACCCAAATCGAAACCCAAAACCAGAAAACCCTCTTTAGCTTTTGCTCCCCACCGATTCATCGCTTATGGTCTCGGGAGAGACCAAAGGGCTTGTCACCGGCAAAGGGAAACGAAGCGATGCAAAGGTAAAAAAAAGAAAGCCCTAACTCTTCTCTGTTGTTTTTTATTTACAATTCGAAATGAAAATGAAATGGAGACGACGATAATACCTCTGAAGACCTTGAGGTTTTTACTTTGTATTCTCTGATAATTCTTTCGATTACAACTTCATTCTCCCCCTATTACATTGTTGGTTTTGAGTTTTTATAGCCCCGATAATACAAATTTCGGATTACATAAATCGAATGAAAAAAACCTATTGGTTCATCTATTGTCTGTTTGCACCCGTCTCTGATATTGTTTGTTTTGTTTTACCTCTCTGTAATTTCTGGTATTGGCGTTGTTGCGCATCTGACATTTTGGTTATTTTTTGCTGCATGTGAGGCTCGTACGAGAGGGGACCAGAGGGCTTGGGGAGCTCTGAGGACGTGGAGCCGATCCGTGCCGTTGATGGAGATCTGGACGGTCGTGCGGCATTCGAAAGGGCACGCGGTGGATTGCACGCACGCGTTTGGGAGTTGGAGAGTTGCGCGTGGATCACATGCGCTTGGGGGAGCTGATCTTGGCCGTTTGATGTCAACCCCGATCTAACGGTTGATACGTTGCGCCGCCAAAACCCAGGGAGAGGCTTCTAGGGTTTCCTGCTGAAGTTAGATCTATCTCATATCTAACGGCTGGGAGCCGGCTACGCAAAACAAATAACCAATTAGGGTTTCCTCTTATTTTCGGATTAGGGCTAGGCAATTGGGTCAACGGGCCTTGTATATTTTTTTGAGTTTTTGATTGTAATGGACATTATTAATATAAAAAATTGTGGGCTTTATTATTATTAATATATTGGGCTTTTATTATATATTAGTCTTTTTTAGATTTTCTAATAACAATTATAATAATAATAATAATAAACATAGAATAAATATAGCATAATAATAACGGTAATAATAGATAGTAATAGCAATAATAATATATGATAATAATAATAATAGTAATAGTAATAATAATAATACTAAATAGTAGTAATTATGATAACAATGCTAACATAATAAATAATAATTAGATAGGATAATAATAATAGATAGTAGTAAAAAATATAGTAATAATAATAAGAGTAATAGATAATAATGATAATTAATAGTAGATAATAATATACGATAATAAGTAGTAATAACAAATAGTAATTACAACATTAACAATAATATATATATACACTTTTTTCTCTTGTTTTTCTTATTTTTAATTATTCGATACGTATATATAAAAGAGTAATAAAGCTCGTTAAAGAAAATGGGTTAACACCCCGGACAAAATAGGTGATTACAGCTGCCCCCCTTTGCTTATACTTGTGGAACAAGAATAAAGAAAAGACCATAAGCACCAATTTTGTCCGACATCCCTATTTGGATCCCGAGTCACCATGCACTTGAACTACTGGCAGTTTAGAAGTCGGTACGGGAAAATGCAACGGTCATAGAGGCTTGAAGTTGTCCTTCTCATTTCAACCCTTCGAGGTCCGAACATGTTGACAATTAGTGAAAAAAAATAAAAGCTCCATTCTCCAAAAGCACGAACGAATAGGCGGGTTTCATTTTCTCCATGCCTGAAAAGATAGGCGGGTTCCGTTCTCCAAAAGCCCGAATGGATAGGCGGGTTCCATTCTCCAAAAGCCCAAACGGATAGACGAGTTCCATTCTCCAAAAGCCCGAACGGATAGGCGGGTTCCATTCTCCCAAAAGCCCGAACGGATAGGCCGTTTCCATTCTCCCAAAAGCCCGAACGGATAGGCGAGTTCCATTCTTCAAAAGCCCGAACGGATAGGCGGGTTCCATTCTTCAAATGCCTGAACAGATAGGCAGGTTCCATTCTCCAAAAGCCTGAACGGATAGGCGGGTTCCATTCTCCAAAAGCCCGAACGGATAGGCGGGTTCCATCTCCAAAAGCCCGAACGGATAGGCGGGTTCCATTCTCCAAAAGCTCGAACGGATAGGGGGTTCTATTCTCCCAAAAGCCCGAACGGATAAGCGGGTTCCATTCTCTAAAAGCCCGAACGGATAGGCAGGTTCCATTCTCTAAAAGCCCGAACGGATAGGCGGGTTCCATTCTCCTCATGCCTGAACGGATAGGCGAATTCCATTCTCCAAAAGCCCAAACAGATAGGCGGGTTTCCATTCTCCTTATGCCTGAACGGATAGGCGGGTTCCATTCTACAAAAGCCCGAACGGATAGGCGGGTTTCGTTCCCCAAAAGCCCAACGGATAGGCTGGTTCCATTCTCCAAAAGCACGAACGGATAGGCGGATTCCATTCTCCTAAAGCCCGAACGGATAGGTGGGTTCCATTCTCCTCATGCCTGAACGGATAGACGGGTTCCATTCTCCAAAAGCCCGAACGGATAGACGGGTTCCATTCTCCTCACGCCTGAACGGATAGGCGGGTTCCACTTTCTGGAAAAGCTTTAATATACCTGTCAAAATAGGTAAAAATGATACGATGATGTGAGTTAGCATGCCCCTAACCCTAGGGATGCCTAACTACAAATGATGCATAAATTATGACATCAAAATTGCTCAGACGCTTGCACTCTTCGGCTTGGTCAATCTTGACCTTCTTCTTGCCTCTTCTTCTTCTCGATCTCTTCTGGCTCTCTCATCTTTGCCAAAATGTCAATCTTTTGGTCTCTTCTCGAAAGATAACTGCTGACTTTCACTGGTCAGACTGGACATAGCACTTCTCGTAGTGCTTGTTCTCAAAACATTGCCCCATATTCAAATTGGGTCTTCAACCATTCTCTTCGTCTTAACTCGACACGATGTCTTTTCTCTTTTCTCAACATTAGGGGAAGCACATGCCCCCAAGCCCATGAACTTTTCTCTTAAGTTCAATAAGGTCCACTTTCATTTTCTGAACCAATCAAGGTATTTTGACAGAAGCTCGATTCAGGTCCCTGAACTATAGCATGTAGAAACTTACTACTGACCTCACTATGGTCACTGATGAGCTATCATTGCATTCATGGCATTGCATTCTAAACTTTATCCTTGAAGCAATGAAAGGAAATTAATGCGTGTCCACAAAAAAGAATTTAGATTACATCTTCTAATTTCAAATTGAGATGCATTTTCGAAAACTAGATTTTCTTTTCAAATCATGGATATATCAAGCTAGATTAAATACCCTGGATACCAAGTGCACGAACGACACTATTATGGCTTACCAAGGATTTCCTCAAGCATCATGTGTCTAGGAGACCTCGAAAGTCGAGCTGATGTTTGAGGATGTGAAATACTCTCCAAGTTATTTCAGCTTTTTAATCAATTAGACTTATCTTCTATAGGCTTCGCCTTTATCATTATTACTGATTTTGGGGAAGTCAACTCATCACATTCCTTTGGCTCGAAATAAATGATGGAGCAAACAACAAAACTCCAAGCTACTCGACATTGTCATGATTTGAAAATATTACCATCACTCATGTAGCTAAAGTGAATGGTGCATAGCAACCTTATTGGTCTCTTTGCTACAGCGGAGTGCCCAAAAAATTTCACACTCGTATCCGAAAATGCCTATTACCAGGCTTCGAACATTAGAGTGCTTTTGTTATGCTCTTATTATTCTCGAAAATTTTCTCTTTTTCTTTTTTCTCTTTTTCCTTTTTTTCCTTTTTCTTCTTTCTTCTTCTTCTTCTTCTTCTTCTTCTTCTTCTTCTTCTTTTTCTTCTTTTTTCTTTTCTCTTTCTTTTTTTCTCCTTCTTTTTTTTCTTTTTTTTCTTTTTCCCTCTTTTTCCATTTTTAGCACGGGAGGTTCCCGATTATTCTCCTGAAGGCCCTAATTCTATGTGTACTCAATAGATGACCAAATTAACTTGGACAGTAGGCTACATATTCATCATCTTCGCAGCTTTCGATTTCCACTAGACACAGGCTGCTCAAAATCAACCTTTGGGGTCAAGGTCAATGTCCCTTGTGCAATTGATATACGGGGACTCAATAGACAAATATATACACAAAATGGAGAGATAATTGAAACACAATACATCCTTTCAATGAAATTTTAAAACATGCAGTCTTAGGCCCTTACAAAAATATCTTTGCTACCTTCGGGCAAAGGGTAGCAAAGTTGATTCCACACATTACTTCAAAGAAAGGATTAAAATGCAATGAAATGAAGACAAACAAACTTGGATGCATAAAATCTCTTGACTATCACTAGACTGGCCATCCATCCCAACCCTCATTGTAGCAACTGGGATATCTCTTTCATCATATCTTGTTGGGACTTGATGATGGTGTCCCTCAATTCTTGATGGGCTCGCTCCAACTGACCTCTCAAATCGGCTTCTAACTTAGCAAAACTCTCCTACATTTGCTTCCTCTGATGGCGAGTAAAGTGTGGATGTGGAATCTTCTATAGTCAAAAATACTGTCATGACCTCGAACAATTAATATCATGACTTTATGATTTAATGCATGCAATGTCGTATGCAAAACATAAATAGATGATTAAAGGCAATAAATTAAAAACACAATCGAATGCATGGAAATGTTGATTCGACGAACATCCTCATGGAACAACTTTTCATAACGGAGGTCAAGTCTTGTTACAACGATGTAATAAATACATAGGGTACAATTTTCAATAAATTTTGCTCGTCCCCCTTTTAAACTAGGGTTCCGGAAACTTCGTTGCTATGGACTCTTTCTCCCATTGTGAAAGTTTTCAACTTTAGACTGTTCTCGAATCAACACTTCGTATGAAAATGCGATGAGTATGCAAAAATAAGCAAAGCAAGACAAGAAGCAAGCGGATTAGTAGCAAAAATAATGAATACTAAATAAAACAAAAGAAAAGAAAACACCAAAGCAGATTAACAACACAAGACCTACTAGCATGAACTCTAATTCTACGGTTATCCGCATGGCTCTAATCGGGGTGGGTTCCCTAGATTCTCACACATGTGGTTCTATTGAGTGGATCAATGGATTGATCAAAGCCAAGAGGGGGTGAATTGGGCTTTTAAAAATTTGTTGGAGTAAAATGATAGCTAAAAATGAAGAACAAGGGATTTTAGAGTGGTTCAAGTTCCAAATGAACTCTACATCCACTACCTTAGCTACCACTAAGGATTTCCAACAATTCACTAATTTGTTCTTCCCTTTTCAAGGCTTAGGAGGTAACCTTTACACAACCAGTCAAATTCTCTACCCAAAATTTGACCAAACCCTCACAAGTGAACAAAGAAGAATTTAGGCAAGAAAGATATCTCTCAAATACAAGATTGCCCTTTTAAGTACAAACACTCAACCCAAATTTGATGATAAGATAGGAATTGAACACTACACAATTTGGGGTTTACAAGAAATTGGAAAATAAGCACAACGAGCTTGGATTTTTGCTTGGATGTTTATCTTTTATGTAATAGTTGTTGATGGTCTTCAATAAGCTTCAATTTATACCTTCTCTATCAATTCTAGCCGTTTGGGTGGTTAGAGTATTGATTATAGCTGTTGGGACCCTCTCTTTCCACCATAAATGTACTTTTGCAGCTATTCGTATCGGTACACGAGGACTCGTATCGATACCTGTCTCAAAACAGAAAGAGCTGTTGCACAATAATAAAGAGGGCGTATCAATACGCGTGTAAGCGTATCGGTATGGGACAAGGACCGTTTTGATACAGGTAAGACCGTATCGATACCTTTTTCTTAACTTAGCTCACTAGAAGTTTCCGTTTCGATACGGGGTACACCGTATCGATACAGGTCAACTACCACTTTAAATGTTAGTTACCTACTCGGCTGACACCAACGGTCAAAAAATTAAAGGCTTTCGAAATTTAAAAATTCATTAAATCTGTATCGATATGGGTGGAACTGTATCGGTACGCTAATCAAACTCCTTCAATTATTAAAGAGGGGCGTATCGATACAGATTCAATCTATTTCGATACGGTGTTTCGATACGCTAAGGGGCGTATCGAAACGCATTTTTCCAGTAGCCAACTTTGCAAAAAAGGTATCGATACGGCTTGAAGCGTATCGATACGCCTGGACGTTTTTCAACACTTTGTTTTTGGAGCACTTAGAAAATATTTGGAGTTTGAGTTTTTCAATCAGATTAAAGCCTTGATGATTTATAAATCATTTGAGGGACTTAAAAACCTATTTCAAGTTTTCAATTTAATCCTTAACATACTTAGTTATATCAAAATCAAACATAGGTTTTACAATCTCCCCCTTTTTGATATAACAAAACCAAAACTTGAAATTTTTGATACTTTGAAAAACTTTGCAAAAATAACTCCCCTTAATATTAGCTAGGTAACATTTAAGTTTAGAAATCAAAATTTTAAGTGTGAGCTTGTTCGCTCTCCCCCTTTTTGTTAGATCAAAAATAATTGAGACATAATATAAAGTGCATAAATAGGAAAAAAAGGTATAAATAATAACCAAGCAACATAATATTGATAAACATTAAGTTCAAATGAAAGATAACATCAACATAAAATCCAAATAATAGAAAATCGAAGCATAGGTTTTAGAATAATGCAAACTTAATCCTAAAAACATAAACAAAAGTGCATAAATATCCTAAATGACATAAATGATATGCAAAGATGAACTACTATGCATCTTCATCGCCATCTTCATCATATTCATCATCCTCCTCAATTGCATCATCATTCCTCCTAGTTTGACGCCACTCGTCATGGAAAGCGGTAAGGGATATGTTCATTAAGTAGTGACCGCCTTCAAGGGAAGTGAGGCGCATCTCCACATTCTTCATTTGAGCTTCAAGGCTTGTAAACCTTGTGTCAATAGGGGTAAATCCCGAATTCATCACTTGATCTATGAAGGCAATTCTCGTGCGCAAACCCGTGAATTGCTCATTGAGAAAAGTCATGAGGGATTCCATAGAAGGTGGAGGACGAGCTTGAGGAGCTTGAGCGGCTTGAGAATTATCAAATTCTTCTGCGGCCTCACTAGGGAGCTCGGATAGACGAAGCCAACTACCATTAAAGTAATGAAACTTACCCCTTGCAAGAGATCTTTCATTGATAGGATCGGTGAGGGGAGTTGGGTAATCATATGAGCAATCTATCTCCTTTTGTAGGAAGAAATAACTCAAAGTCGTACCATAGGTGAAGAAAGTGACAGTGTAGTGTGGCGGTGTTGCATGAGATAGACAATCTCCGCAAACATAATTCGAGCAAGATTTGGACGTTTTCTTTCACAGAAACATCGAATCCAAAAAGCATCAACTTGGCGGATAGTGGAATACTTGCCTCCCGAGTGCCTAAACCACCAAGAAACCATAAAATGTAGGATCCGATCTTGAGAATTAAGGGCGGTGACGGAACCACTTAGGACATGGCCAAGAGCATTCTCATCATCATAGCCTTCATCCTCCAACTTAAACGCATCACAAATGGATTGAACATCGATAGTGATCTTTTTACCCATTAGATGAGAATTAATGGTCGTAACAACACCAACTCGATTGGCACAACACTTGGCATTAGCATAAAAGATCAAAACTAAGATGCGAAAGAAAAATCTGGGAATTTGGAGAAAATCCATAAACTTCCATTCTTGGAGCAAAGGTAAGTAATCAAATTTGAAATGCTCCGAGTTAAGAAAAGGAATGGAAATTACCCTCCTCGGACGGATCTTTTAGTTTTGAAATCGTCGAAAATAGTTGAGATCTCCGGTGGTCTTAAAAGAGTGTTGATAGATAAGAGTGAGGTTCGGGCGAGTACCATCTCCAGCATTGGAACCTTCACCGGCTTCACTAGTACGTGCTCTCTTTTTAGGTGCCATTAACTAGAGAAAAGATTAAAAACAGTGTATGCATTAATTTTTTTCATTCAACTCATTGAAAACCAATAATCAAGGTTTTGTAAAAAAAATTGTAAACAAAACAAAAAGAGAAAGTTTGAAAAGAAATATGTTTTTGAGAAGACAAAAAAAAAGGAAAATTAAAAGGAAAATCAGAAGAAAAATTAAAAAGAACAAAGAAAGAGTTTTACCTTGATATTGATAGAGAAGAATGGGAGAAGAACTTAACACCAAATTGATGAAAAGCTTGAAGAGCTTTGCTTGATTTTGAAAACCCTCAAGAGATTTTGAGTTGTGGTGTGAAAATATGAGGGATTGAGAGGCTATTTATAGAGTGAAAAACGGCTAGGGTTTTTAGGGTTTTGAAAATTCAATTTTGGTAAAAGTAAAACACTTTAATTGCCAATTAGAAGCTGTCTGCGCAATCGCGTATCGATACGCCTGGGGTGTATCGATACGGGGGTAAAAACATAATTCCATTTGAAACACCCGTTGAAGGTCCGTATCGAAACGGATGCAATCCGTATCGAAACGCTTGTTTCTCGTATCGAAACGGGTTTAACCGCATCGATACCCGTTTAGGCAAAATGTAGTCTGGGAAGCTAATACAGTACTCGTATCGATACGCTTAAGGCCGTATCGATACCCTATGCCCAGAAATACATTTTAGGCTTTAAGAACAACCAAAGGCTCGATTTTAACACCTCCTAAATGAATGCAAATGATGAATGAGCAGTTTTAAGCATGTTCTAACAGAAGCATACTCCCCCTAGCTATAAGTGGATATTTTCAAGAGCAACAACACATAAACATGCAATTTCACAAGATCAAGCAATTTTAACTTCAAAAAGAGTCCTAAAGGGTCAAGGAAGGCTAGTTAGACCTAACTCTCTTCTAAGGGACCAAAAACGCACTTTATTTAAAGGCTTTGTAAAGATGTTCGCTAGTTGGTTTAAGGTGTCAACGTACTCTATAAATACATCTTCCTTAAGGACATGAACTCTAATGAAATGATGTCTTATCTCTATAAGTTTGGTTTTAGAGTGTTGGATGGGATTTTTAGTTAAGCATATGGCACTAGTGTTATCACACTTAAGGGGTATGGCTTCAAATTTAATACCATAATCTAAGAGTTGTTGCTTCATCCAAAGGACTTGAGCACAACAACTCCCTAAGGATATGTACTCGACTTCGGTGGTAGAAAGAGCTACACTATTTTGTTTCTTAGAGAACCAAGATATGAGCATACTACCTAAGAATTGACATGTTCCAAAAGTACTCTTTCTATCAATTTTACACCCCCCATAATCCGCATCCGAATAAGCATGAAGGTTGAAGGTTGAGTCTCTAGGGTACCAAAGGCCTAAACAAGGAGTATCTCTAAGGTACCTAAAGATTCTCTTAACGGCTATAAGGTGAGACTCTCTAGGACTAGCTTGAAACCTAGCACACAAGCAAACACTAAACAAAATATATGGTCTACTTGCGGTAAGGTAAAGCAAAGATCCAATCATAGAGCGATAAAGCTTAGAGTCAACACTTACCTCCTTCATCTTTGTCAAGCTTTGTAGATGAGCTCATTGGTGTGGCTTGAGGCTTTGCATTCTCCAAGCCAAACTTCTTGTGCATATCCTTGATGTACTTTGCTTGATTGATGAAGGTGCCATCCTTCCTTTGCTTGATTTGGAGTCCCAAAAAGAATGAGAGTTCCCCCATCATGCTCATCTCGAATTCACCTTGCATTAACTTAGCAAACTCTTTGCAATGACACTCATTAGTAGATCCAAAAATAATATCATCAACATATATTTGTACTACTAAGATGTCATTTTTATACCTTTTTATGAAAAGTGTAATGTCCACCTTACCTTTTTCAAAACCTTTTTAAATCAAAAAGTTTGAAAGTCTTTCATATCAAGCTCTAGGAGCTTGTTTTAAACCATAAAGTGCTTTAGTAAGTTTGAAAACATGATTTGGAAATTTTAAGTCTTCAAAACCCGGTGGTTGTTCCACATACACTTCCTCATTTATAAAACCATTTAAAAATGCGCTTTTAACATCCATTTGAAAAAGCTTGAAGTCATGATAACATGCATATGCAAGAAACATCCTAATAGCCTCCATTCTAGCTACGAGTGCATAGGTTTCATCAAAATCTATTTCTTCTTCTTGAGTGTAACCTTGTGCAACTAATCTAGCTTTATTTCTCACAATGTTACCACTCTCATCTAGTTTGTTCCTATATACCCATTTAGTTCCTATAGTAGATTGATTACTAGGCCTTTCAACTAATGTCCAAACATTACTTCTCTCAAATTGATTTAACTCTTCTTCCATAGTCATAATCCAAAAGTCATCTTTTAATGCTTCTTTTATATTCTTAGGCTCTATGCATGAGATAAATGCAATATAGTTCATAAGTTTAAGAGAAGATCTAGTAGTTACCCCCTTGGATGGATCACCTAAGATTTCACCACCTTTGACATGGTTGAACTCCCTTGAGTAGCTCACTTCCTTTTCCTCAAGAGCCAAGTCCTTCAAGGCTTCAAGAGGTAGATCTTGTGTATCCTCTTCTTTTGTTGGAATCTCATTCTCCTTTGAAGTTTGTCTTCCATTAAAGGCATCAAGGATTCCTACATCATCATCATCACAAGAATCCTTCCTCGAAAGGAGGTTATCATTGAATACAACATGAACAGACTCTTCTACTACTAAAGTTCTCTTATTAAATACACGATAGGCTTTAGAGTTTAAGGAATAACCTAAGAAAATAGCTTCATCACTTTTAGCATCAAATTTACCTATGTTGTCTTTTCCATTGTTTAAAACAAAACACTTGCAACCAAATGGATGAAAATAGCTAATGTTAGGCTTTTTAGATTTTAAAATCTCATATGGTGTTTTCTTTAAAAGTGGCCTAATCATTACTGGGTTTACAATGTAGCAAGCGGTGTCTGTGGCTTCCGCCCAAAAATTTGTAGGTAAATTGTTTTCACAAAGCATGGTTCTAGCCATTTCTTGTAAAGTTCTATTTTTCCTCTCAACTACCCCATTTTGTTGAGGAGTTCGTGGAGCTGAAAAATTGTGGCTAATACCATTTTCATTAAAACTCTTCAAAACCAAGATTTTGAAATTCGGTTCCATGATCACTTCTAATATGAGAAATTCTAAGTTCAAGATCATTTTGAGTTAATTTTGAAAATGTGATGAATTTTTTAAAGCCTCATCTTTAGTACTTAAAAATAGAACCCAAGTAAATCTAGAATAGTCATCAACAAGTACAAATGCATAAGAATTACCACCCAAGCTCATAGTCCTAATAGGCCCAAATAAATCCATGTGAATAAGTTGTAAACATCTACTTGTAGAAACATCATTAATGGATTTAAAGGATGACTTATGTTGTTTACCCTTAAAGCATGCATCACAAATTTTGTCATTTGAGAACTTAATTTTGGGTAAACCTCTAACTAGATCTAGGGAAAATAATTTTTCTAAAACACTAATACTAGCATGTTCTAGTTTCCTATGCCATAGCCATGCATCATTTTCAGTTTGAGCAACCAAACATGCATGGGATGTATGAATGTCATCTAAATGCACCATGTAAATATTTTCTATGCGATGACCAATGAGCATAATATTATTTGATTTAATGTCAATAATTTTGCACCCATTTTTATCAAATAAGACATTAAACCCTTTATCACATAATTGGCTTATGCTCAACAAATTATGTTTTAGACCATCGACATATAAAACATTTTCAATGAGAATGGTAGAGTGATTACCTATGGAGCCAATACCTTTAACGTGGCCTTTGGAGTTGTCACCAAGTGTCACTACTCCTCCACTTTTTGGCTTTAAGTCCATGAATCTACTCTTCTCTCCGATCATATGCCTCGAGCATCCACTATCAAGGTACCATGAATTTTGACTTTGTGTTTTGGCCTTGTAGCAATGCTCCCCCTACAAAAAAAAATATTAAACTTTTGTTTTTGGTACCCAAATCATTTTGGGTCCACGTGTGTTAGCTCTCAAAAGCTTGGTTCCCTTAGGAATCCAAGGTGACATAGCAACAACATTATTAGACTTGACGAGTTCCTTAGGAACCCATACACTCCTAATCTTTTTAGTTCTATTATGTCTAGGGAAGCCACTTTGTTTGTAGTTATAAGTCTTTCTCCTAGGTTGTTTGTTTTAGATGATTCACCTTTTTCATGCTTCACATTACCAACATTTTTGAAAGACTCTTTGAGCTTGTTAAGCTCATCTAACACCTTTTGGTGTTCACTATTGCATTGAGAAAGAAGATTATTTAGGTCTACATTTTCATCTTGGAAGAATTTAAGTTCATCTTTTAAACCTAAAATATTTTTCTCAAATTTTAAGTTAGCTTGAGAAAGTGAGTCATTTTTATCATTTAATTTCAAAATAATCTTTTTATTTCTAATGACCGACTCTTTGTACTTCTCAACTAACGCATCATAAACCTCTTGCATCTCATCATACGCATCATGTAATTCATCAAATGTAAAGTCAAAAGATGATGAGTTAGAGGTTACCATGGAGGAATCCTCCTCAAGTGCCATGAGGCAAAGGTTGGCCACTTCGTGTTCATCATCCTCGGATGACTCCTCGTCACTCCAAGTAGCAAGCTTCGCTTTGAGCTTCTTCTTCTTCTCAAAGCCTTTCTTCTTGAGTTGAGGGCACTCCGAACGAATGTGACCGAGTTTTTTGCACTCGTAGCAAATGATTTGATCCCTCTCTTCTTCTTTGTTTTTGCCCTTGAAGTCCATTTTTCTTTGAATCTTCCTTCCTCGGTTGGACCTCATGAATCGTGAGAACCTTTTGGCTATCATAGCCAATTATTCTAGGTCATCCTCCTCACTAGAATTGCTCTCCTCATGTAATGAAGCTTTGAGAGCCACTCTTATATTCTTCTTCTTTTGTACTTCTAGCTTCTCCACTCTTCTCTCTTCCTTTTTCTTTTCATCTTCCCTTCCTTGCTTCATTATCTCATGAGTAAGGAGAGAACCCACTAGCTCATCAAGTTTGAGTGTCTTCAAGTTTTTGGCCTCAATGATGGCGGTTCTCTTCCCATCCCAAGATTCGAGAAGTGAATAGAGTAGCTTCCGGACTAGTTTGTCTTCCGGGATTGTCTCTCCAAAACCCTTAAGCTCATTGACGATTGTTGAGAAGCGATCGAACATCTTGGACACGGTTTCATTGGGCTCCATTTTGAAATTCTCATAGCTAAGATTGAGAATTCCAATCTTGGTCTCCTTCACATCACTAGTTCCTTCATAGGTGGTCTCTAGTGTATCCCACACTTCCTTGGCACTCTCAATGGAGGAGACTTTGGAGTAGATGTCGGGACCGAAAGAGAAAAATAGCATGTGAAGAGCTTTATCATTGATTTGGATCTTCTTTCTCTCATCTTCACTCATCTCAATCTTCTTCTTTAGAACCAATCTTCCTTCATCGTCTCTCTTCAATGGAATATAGGGACCATCTTCAGTGGCATCCCAAACTAGATAATCGTTGGATTTGATGAAGAGACGCGTCTGGTTCATCTAAAATGGATAGTTATCATTGTTGAAGAATGTCGATTTTGTGGTTGATTGAGACTCGTACATGCTTGACCCGGAGGTAGATGTCATGGCTTGATTTTTGGATGATCACACTCTTCCTAAGAACTTCTCTTGAGGTTGTTAATCCTTCAAAGAGGTAGGCTCTGATACCAATTGTTGAGTGGATCAATGGATTGATCAAAGCCAAGAGGGGGTGAATTGGGCTTTTAAAAATTTGTTGGAGTAAAATGATAGCTAAAAATGAAGAACAAGGGATTTTAGAGTGGTTCAAGTTCCAAATGAACTCTACATCCACTACCTTAGCTACCACTAAGGATTTCCATCAATTCACTAATTTGTTCTTCCCCTTTTCAAGGCTTAGGAGGTAACCTTTACACAACTTGTCAAATTTTCTACCCAAAATTTGACCAAACTCTCACAAGTGAACAAAGAAGAATTTAGGCAAGAAAGATATCTCTCAAATACAAGATTGCCCCTTTAAGTACAAACACTCAACCCAAATTTGATGATAAGATAGGAATTGAACACTACATAATTTGGGATTTACAAGAAATTGGAATATAAGCACAATGAGCTTGGATTTTTGCTTGGATGTTTATATTTTATGCAATAGTTGTTGGTGGTCTTCATTCAATTTATACTTTCTCTATCAATTCTAGCCGTTTGGGTGGTTAGGGTATAGATTATAGCCGTTGGGACCCTCTCTTTCTACCATAAATGCACTTCTGCAACTATCTGTATTGGTACACGAGGACCCATATCGATACCTGTCTCAAACAGAAAGAGCTGTTGCACAATAATAAAGAGGGCGTATCAATACGCGTGTAAGCGTATCGGTACGGGACAGGGACCGTTTTGATACGGGTAAGACCGTATCGATACCTTTTTCTCAACTTAGCTCACTAGAAGTTTCTGTTTCGATACGGGGTACATCGTATCGATACGGGACAACTACCACTTTAAATGCTAGTTACCTACTCGGCTGACACCAACAGTCAAAAAATTAAAGGCTTTCGAATTTAAAAATTCATTAAATATGTATCGATACGGGTGGAACCGTATCGTTACGCTAATCAAACTCCTTCAGTTTTTACAAAGGGG
The DNA here is from genome assembly GCA_958450335.1 of Hibiscus tridactylites. NCBI lineage: Eukaryota > Viridiplantae > Streptophyta > Magnoliopsida > Malvales > Malvaceae > Hibiscus > Hibiscus tridactylites. Next base: position 54,548,975 of record OY288267.1, on the reverse strand, counting down.
CGTATCGATACAGATTCAATCTGTTTCAATACGGTGTTTCGATACGCTAAGGGGCGTATCGAAACGTGCATTTCCAGTAGCCAACTTTGCAAAAAAGGTATTGATACGGCTGGAAGCATATCGATACGCCTGGACGTTTTTCAACACTTTGGCTTTGGAACACTTAAAAAATATTTGAAGTTTGAGTTTTTCAAATCATATTAAAGCCTTGATGATTTATAAATCATTTGAGGGACTTAAAAATCTATTTCAAGTTTTCAATTTAATCATTAACATACTTAGTTTTATCAAAATCAAACATAGGTTTTACAAGTTCGGTTCTAATGAGGGTACATGAACCTATCTTATCACCTACTAAGGTGACAAGAACCCCAATTTTGGCCCATTACAAGCTTGCGAATTGGTTTCGGTTCGAGGGAAAGCACGACCTAATGACGTGGATGGCTGCTCACGTGTCAAAGGCGTGGATTCCGGAAGTGAATTACCGACCCATGGAGGGATGCTCACGTGGGTATGGGCGTTTCACTCCCACTTAAGGGAAGAAGCTCGGGTATAGAGCTTAATGATCGTGATGCAACACATGTCGGTGATTTCTTAGAAATTAAATGAAAAATTAATTCAAAGACCATTAATTATCGAAGCTCGTATAATTCAAGTCTCATTTTCAAGGAAGAACCACCTCGCTAAAGTCAAATTAAATTTCAAAAATTTCCGTCATTAAAAGCAACAATTATTTTATTGGCTAAACTCTCTTTTTGTTTTGTAAAACAAAATTTGTCCCCAGCGGAGTCGCCATGTTGTGATAAGGTTTTTTTCTAAGTCCCACTTTTTGAAACATTTAATTAAAAGAGGATTTTAAAAATTCGAGCTTTAGAAAAAAAACCTTTTTAAAAAATCCTTTTTTGGTTGGAGTCGCCACCAGCCACTAAGGTAGGCCAGACACCGTAAAAAAACCAGAGATTCGTTTGAAAGGGTTCGGGAGTTAGTTACCTGTGGGGAAGGGTTAGCACCCCATCACGACCGGAAATCGGTACCAAAACAATTGTTGCTTTTAAATTGATGGAAATTATTTGAAATTTAAAATGAATTTAATTAGGGGTTCTTAACTGAAAATTGGACTTTAATCGGACGAGCCTTAACAAATTGGTGGTTTCAAATTAATTAAACATTTAATTAAAAAGGATGATGGTACACAAGATCAAAGACTAAACCGACATCATATAAGTCTGACTGTCGTGTTAGTTTAGGGTTCAGATCTCGTACGTCACCTTTATGAATGATGCAAGCAGATAAAATATGATGTCATGGTCTTGTTCGTTTTAATATTTTACGAGTGTACCTTTAGACGATACAAATTAATCCGATTATTCGAGGAATATCCAATAAACTAGGATATTTCGACTTGAATACCTGAATTAATAAGTATCTCCTTTTTATAATTAAAATTATTTATCGTGCAAATTTAAACATTAAAGAGTCACATGAATGATAATTAAAATCCGTGTCACAAATATACATACTCGAACAATCATAAAAAAGGACAAAACATGCACATATTAAAAAACCGCATATAACGTACATAATAAAATTATGTAAAATATACATCCACACATAATAAACAAGATTATAAAAAACATACATCCACACATTGTAAAATAAATAACATGGGCCACATATTAAAAACCAAATATTCTTATGCATAATAATCGAACATAACAATATGTAAAATATGAATTCGATACATGAATAACAAAATATAATGTAACAAAATAAAATGCTAAGTAAATAATAAAAATGCAAACTGGCAGGGACCACAATGGTAAAAATACCATAAAACTCATTAAAAAGCAAAATAGGGACGCAATTGAAAAGAAATGGAAACCCACAAAGACTAAAAATGTGATTTGACCATTCGAAATTTAATTAAAACGGGACAGGGACGAAATTGAAAATCGTTGAAAAGATGCAGGAACTGTGGTCGTAGTTTAAAAAGACGGAAGCCCCTGCACGCGTGAATATAATGATGCGGAGGGGTTTAAAACATAATTAAGCCTATTTAAAAAAGCAAAACCACTATAAAAACGAGTTAAACAAAACAATTCATCCCTTTTATCATTTGGTTAAGCCTAAAATGCTCTGAGACTCCTCGTCCTCTCTCTTTCCCAGCGCCGTCAACATTCTGGTCGCCGTTGCCAGTGCCGGAACCCTAAAAATAACCTTCAAAACCCTCTTTTTTGACTCTCTTCCAAAACCCCAAGAGAAACCAGAAGCCTCGTTTTATGAAATCAAAACCAAAACAAAAACCCTTTCGATTGTTTTTTCGTTTTAACCCAAATCAAAACCCAAAACCAGAAAACCCTCTTTAGCATTTCCTCCCCACCAATTCACCACTTATGATCTCGAGAGAGACCAAAGGGCTTGTCACCGGCGAGGGGAAACGAAGCGATGCAAAGTTAAAAAAAGAAAGCCCTAACTCTTCTTTATTGTTTTTTTATTTACGATTCGAAATGAAAATGAAATGGAGACGACGATAATACATCTGAAGACCTTGAGGTTTTTACTTTGTATTCTCTAATAATTCTTTCAATTACAACTTCATTCTCCCCCTATTACATTGCTGGATTCAGGTTTTTATAGCCCCAATATTACAAATTTCGGATTACATAAATCGAAGGAAAAAACCTATTGGTTCTGCTATTGTTTGTTTGCACCTGTCTCTGATATTGTTTGTTTTGTTTTGCCTCTCTGTAATTTCTGGTATTGGCGTTGTTGCGCATCTGACATTTTGGTTATTTTTTTGCTGCATGTGAGGCTCGTACGAGGGGGGGGCAGAGGGCTTGGGGCGGTCTGAGGACATGGAGCCGATCCGTGCCGTCGATGGAGATTTGGACGGTTGTGCGTCATTCGAAAGGGCACGCTGTGGATTGCACGCGCACGTTTGGGCATTGGAGAGTTGCGCGTGGATCACACCGCTTGGGGGAGCTGATCTTGGTCGTTCGATGTCAACCCCGATCTAACTGTTGATACCCTGCGGTGCCAAAACCCGGGGAGAGGCTTCTAGGGTTTTCTGCTGAAGTTAGATCTAGACCGTTAGATCTATCCCAGATCTAACGGCTGGGAGCTGGCTGCGCAAAACAAATAACCAATTAGGGTTTCCTCTTATTTTCGGATTAGGGCTAGGCAAACGGGCCTTGTATATTTTTTTTAGGTTTTTGATTATAATGGACATTATTAATATAAAGAACTTTGGGCTTTATTATTATTAATATATTGAGCTTTTATTATATATATTAGTCTTTTTTAGATTTTCTAATAATAATAATAAACATGCAATAAATATAGCATAATAATAACGGTAATAATAGATAGTAATAGCAATAATAATATATGATGATAATAATAGTAATAATAATAATAAATAGCAGTAATTATAATATCAATGCTAACATGATAAATAATAATTAGATAGGACAATAATAATAGATAGTAGTAAATAATATAATAATAATATAGTAATAATAATAAGAGTAATAGATAATAATGATAATTAATAGTAGATAATAATATATGATAATAAGTAGTAGTAATATCAAATAGTAATTACAACATTAACAATAATATATATATATATATATATACTTTTTTCTCTTTCTTTTTTTCTTATTTTTAATTATTCGATGCGTATATATAAAAGAGTAATAAAGTCTGTTAAAGAAAATGAGTTAACACCCCGGACAAAATAGGTGATTACACATGCAACCTAGCATACAAGCCAAGCAAGATACCAAAATGCATGACAAGGCACAAACCATAACCAAAGGCCATCTACAAGTCTAAAATAGAAATGAACACTTGCTCAAAGAGGGAGTTTACACAAATCTCCCAAAGACACAACAGATCCCACATTGCCCTTATTACGTATAGTCTAGATCGAAACATACATTCTCAAAAGAAATCTCTTGTGATCCCTTGCTCCACGCTACCTCTGAAACCTCAATTATCTGCATTGATGGGCAAATGAGAGTGTAAGCACACAAAGCTTAGTGAATAGGCTCAAAAGCAAAACACCATCAATGCATGAAAACCATTTTCATGTTCACATTAAAATCTCATTTCAACTTACTAAACATCCTTTGAAAAACCATCATGCCCTTTTTAAAACCATGCACTTTCCTAATTCAAAACATCATATTAAACACCATGCATCATGTGTTATAAACTCAACAACAAATCCATTGCTCTCACTCAACTTAAGCCTTCTCATGCATAGCTACCATATGCAAAGCTTAAAGAGTAAAACATGCATTTACATATTATGCATCATTAACCATTTCATAATACATCATCAATTATATTGGCTCACAAGTGATCATTAACATTCTTATTTCTCAAAACCACATCGGATACACAGATTCACAAGTGTTATCCCAACACTTCATACATTCTCACCGGCATCTCAAGGTTCACACATGGGAGCTACCCTACATCGTTGTGACACTCGTGGTATAGTATTTGGTACACCGTATAAACCCCTCAACACCACTCAGATGTATAACCCCACTAACAAGAGACGGGACATTGTACACTTTTCTCAGTCGTTAGGGTACTTGGATGGAGTATTCGGTACACCATATAAACCTCTCAACATCCAAGGCGAATTGTTTATAGTGCACTCAATCATATTGCCGGCTAACTATATCCGATTTCATTTATAAACCATTTCGCAGCATCACTTGCCAATACAATTCACATTTAGCATAAACCTCGCTAGTTTCAAAGCATTACCAATAAACCACATTTCCAAGCATCAAACCATGCTTCAAGATACAAGTATATGCATATATTCACAAGGATCACTTACCATGTGCATCCCCCATCAACATAACATCCAAAACATTAAATTGCATACTTTAAATCAAGCTTTAAACAATAGGTATCATGCATTTAAAATCAAGTGCATCAAAAAACTTATAATTGCACAATCCGAGGGAGAAAATCCTTTTACTTACTTCCGAACTTAGTAAAGTTTTTCGAGCTTATACTAAGTCCTTAAAACCACCTTTAAAGTGTTTCTGAAGCCCCTAAAACTTCACCGATTGCGTCCGATGTATTCTCCATGTTTATATCACACAAGAACAAAGGATTAATGCATCATAATACATTAAAATCACCGGGAACTTAAATAATCTCGTTGCTCTATTCAAAATACCAAAATACCCATCCGAAATCACCTTCAATCACTCCCTAAACTCAGCCCAGCCATAGTCTAACACTTCCACCCAATTTTAATCATCAATCAACATCTAAAAACAACCTAACAACATCCTTATACCTCCAGGAACTCGAATTTCACACTAACACCTCAAAAAACCCAAAATCTAACAATTAGAGATCCAACTTATTTCGAGATCACATTCATAAAATCTTTAGTTCCACATCACTTAACATCCAAATTATGATTAAAATAAGCCTCAAATCATTCAAAACAATACCATAAGGAAAATCTTGAAAAATCATCTTACAAAGCTTAATTTAGAAAATTTCATCAATTGAATTACAAAATCTTGTTATTAAACAAAACTAGAGAGCCAAAGACTTGGGAATTTCAATAAAGAACCTTGATTAGAGGAGAGAAAAGAAAGATCACCTCTAACACAAGCTTTCCCCTTGATTTGCAATGATTTTGAAGAAATCCTTCAAGAAAATTTTGGCTAATTGTAGAAATCCATGGGCGTCATTTAGGGATGAAAAGTAGATGAAAGAAGAGAATTCTCTGGAGATTTTAGTGATGAAAAGGTAGTTTGGATCGTGGGAAAGTTGAGAGAAAAGTTTAGGAGAAAAGTAGTTACGTAAGAAAATGATTAGCCTTTTAAAAATCTCTTCTAATAAAACTCTCTTATTAAATCAATTTAATTAAATCATTTAAAACAAAAAATCAAGGGAATAGCTTACAACACCTTGGTGTAATAGCTCCCTAAAGATTCTAGGTTTTGGCTCTCTTCAATTTAGCCATTAAAATGAAACTTGCAATTTTTTACATTTTAGTCACCAAACCGAAATGTCGACTTTCCAAAAATCATTTTCCAAAATTGGCTTCACTTTTCCTCAATATATATTTAAAGAGGATTTTAGAAATTTTCCGCATGATTTTATCACATCCTGAACCAAGTTTTCCCTAAACCGACTCTAAATTGACTTGGATCTCTGATCTAGATTCATCAGACCCTAAACCGCCTTTAAAACCTCTAGGCCAAAACCGAGGCATTAAAACTCTCCCCACTTAGTAAATTTCATCCTCAAAATTTTACCTGAAGGAAAAAGATGCGGAAATTGTTTTATCATATCCGCCTTGCTTTCCCACGTAGCCTCCTCAACTCCTCGATGTCGCCACAACACCTTCACAAGTTCAATCGTCTTACCACGAAGAGCTTTGCTACTAGAATCAAGAATCCCAACTAGTTCCTCATCATAAGACAAATTTGGATTCAACTCAATCTCCTCAACAGGCATAACATGAGATGGGTCCGATATATACCTTCGCAACATCGAAACATGAAACATAACATGAATTTTCTCCAACTCGGGAGGCAACATCAACCGATATGCGACAAGACCAACACGCTCTACAACCTCATAAGGTCCAATAAACCTTGGACTAAGCTTACACTTACGTCCAAACCTCATCACCTTCTTCCAAGGTCCAATAAACTCGGGAGCCAAAACTCGCACTTGCTCAACTTAGCATAAAGTTGGTTCTCCAACAACACTTGCAACACAATCCGCAAATGCTTATCATGATCCTCCTCGGTACGAGAGTACACGAGAATATCATCAATAAACACTACCACGAACTGATCCAAAAACTCAAGGAACACACAATTCATCATGTTCATGAATGCAGTCGGTGCATTCATCAAACCAAACGACATCACCAAGAACTCATAATGCACGTACCTTGTATGAAAAGCTATCCTAGGCATATCTACATCCTTTACCTTCAATTGATAATATCCAGACCTCAAATCAATCTTACAAAACACTAAAGCACCTCGAAATTGGTCAAACAAATCATCAATTCTTGGAAAATGATACTTGTTCTTAATCGTCAACTTGTTCAGTTGCCGATAATCTATACACATACGCATTGTGCCATTTCTCTTCTTCACAAACAAGACCGGTGCACCCCAAGGTGAAACACTTGGCCAATTCCTGAAGTTACATCTTTAGCTCCTTCAACTCCTTAGGTGCCATCCGATAGGGAGCAATAGACACTGGGTCGTATTTTCATACATTTCAATGCCAAACTCAACCTCTCTATTCGGTGGTAAACCAGGAAACTCTTCTAGAAAGACACCCGAAAACTCACATACCGTTCATATGTCTTGTACTCGCACCTTTTTTGTACCAGGATTCATCACATAAGCTAAGAAAGCTTCACAACCCGACTCCATCATATGACTCGCTTCAAGAGCCGAAATTGCATTGGATAGAATTTCACATTCTCGCCCAGGATTACCACTTCGTAATCATCAGAAAGATTCAAGGTAACTCTCTTAACACCAAAATCAACCACAACCCTATGCTCGGTCAACCAATCCATCCCAAGTATTATATCAAAACCATAGAAAGGCAACTCCATTAAATCAACTACAAACACATGGCTTTGGACAGATAAAGGACATCTCTTATACAACTTCCTCGTCACCACAGTTTCACCAAAGGAACTAGTTACTTGCATTCCCACATCTAACATCTCAACAGGGATATCAAGCAAATGTGCATGCTCAGTCAAAATGTATGAACGCGTAGATCCATAATCAATCAAAGATAACAATGACAAGGATTGCAAAGTGAAAGTACTTGCAATCACATTGGTCTCATTGCATCCCTCGCGATGTGCATACACCATCACAGGACCACCACCCTCGGGTTGAACAGCCACAACATGTGCTACAGCTCTTTGTCCATCCTTCTTATGCTGGAAATTACCACGACCATGCCCACGGCCTCTCTGTGGTGCAACAACAGGTGCCCGACCCTGATCGCCTCCAGCCAACAGAAGACAATCATGCCTCAAATGATCAGTCAATCCACAACTCCAACAAGAGTTAGCTGCCATAGCCGCAAGAGCATGTCCCTCACGAACTAAACGAGGACAGTCCTGCCTCAAATGCTTGCGCGATCCACAAACCCAACAGGCATTTTGCTTAGACCTCACCCTATTACCTTGAACTGGCGCACCACACCCAACATTACCTCGCCTCGCCTCAGGCCGGTTCATACAATCATGATGCCTCTTATATTGTCCACCACCAGGACCAGAATCCGCAGCTCTCTTACCTGAGCTAGAGCCACCCACGCGAAAGGAAAAGCCCAAACTATGTTCGATATCCTTAGCTCGTGTCACCAACACATCAAAATTTGTATAATCAGAGACCAACATGAAAGTCTTCACTGCTTGCACCAAGCCATAACAGAAGCGATCACAATGATGTCTATCACTCGGCACCAAATCAGGAGCATACTGGCTCAAACGAACGAACTGAACCTCATACTCAGCCACTATCATGCTACCTTGAACCAAAGACATAAACTTGTGCTTCTTTTCATCCAAGTATCTAACTCCTAGATACTTCTTCTTAAAGGCAGCTTCGAAGAACTCCCAATCCACCTCATTGGGATCCATAGCCGCAGTTATAGTCGTCCACCAACTGTAAGCATCACCTTGCAGCAACGAAACATCACATCCCAGCTTACGTGCATCATTGCACCCCATTTGATCCAAAATTCAGATCGTACTAGCCATCCAAGCCTCGGATACCTCATGAGACAAACCACGATACTTAACGGCTCACAAACTTCGCAAGCGTTCCAACGGCAAATCCAATTTCCCAGCAACAGGTGCTTGCACTTGCACTCCAGCAACAGCAGCCTGGAATGCCCCAGTCATCGCCTGAACCAAAGGCGTCAAATCACCCAACACAGGCCCAGCTTGCCCATGTTGTACTTGCTCCTCACCCCCAGGTGGAGGTGGCGAAGGAGGTAAATTCACACCAGGAAGAACCTCATTCTCCTAATTTCTTTGCTCACCAACAGGAGCAATTGTGCCCGAACGTAGCTCTCTCCTCGGTCCCATTGTGTTATTATAATTAAGGCATGATAATAAAACAAAACAAGAAATCATGTCAGCTTCAAGCAAGGATCCAAGACTTCGAATTCAATTTTAAAACACTTTACTATAGTAATAAGGCAATGGGCATCCCAATTTCACCCAAGCATAACATAAGACAAACAATATACGTATCACAAGCACCGTGCATAGCAATCAATTAGATCCAGCCCACAACATCATCATGTATATAACATCTCACACATATATCACAATCATCATGTTTGGCATCCAAATCATTTGATCATCATCAACATGATTATAACAATCACCGTGCAATGCAAACATCATCAATCACTTGGAATCACATCACATCAACTTACCATTAATTTACCATCATCCTATTCTTTTGAAACCTGGCTCTAAAACCACCAAATGTAACCCCCTCGACCTGGCTTAGACGGTAGACCGAACTGAACGGGTCACACGAGGAATATTGAAGTAAACCTAGAAGATTACTCCAATAAAAAACCCTAAATTTTTTTATTGTTATCTTATCTATATGCTCATTAGTGTCCTAAGTGATAAACTTCGCAGCGAAATGATTTGCAACACAAACAAACATCGATTAGGGATCCAATTGCAAATAAACTTGTTTTAAGGACCATTTTTTAATTTTACCAAATTATAGGGACTTATGCCATTTTTATGTTATCAGCCTTTAATTAGTCACATTACATGCATCTCTATCAAAAATCAGCTCCAAGCAATTATCCAAACTCATTTAATTGTATCCAGAACATTAAGGGACTAAAACATAAAGAAACAAAACATTCAAATACACTTTTAACTAACTTATCAACTGACCGTATCGATACCCTTAGAGCCAGTATCGATACGCCCTCAACATCACGTCTCCAAAATTTCATACTTTGCAGGTTTTTCATACTTTAATCCATACTAAACCATTTCACCATGCTTTCAACATGCATACAACGTATCCAAACATCAAACCTCAATCATTCATGGCATATTCAACATCAAGTCATGGCAAATTGCATCAAAGGTAAACTATAGGCATGCAGCCTAGAATACAAGCCAAGCCAAATACCAAAATGCATGACAAGGCACAAACCAATAACCAAAGGCCATTTACAAGTCTAAAACAGAAATGAACACTTGCTCAAACAGAAAGTTTACACAAATCACCCAAAGATGCAACGGATCCCCATTGCCCTTATTACGTATAGTCTAAACCGAAACATACATTCTCAAAGGAAGTCTCTTGCAATCCCTTGCTCCACGCTGCCCCCCGAAACCTCAATTATCTACATTGATGGGAAAATGAGAGCGTAAGCACACAAGGCTTAGTGAGGAGGCTCAAAAGCAAAACACCATTTTCATGTTCACATTGAAATCTCATTTCAACTTACTAAACATCCTTTGAAAAACCATCATGCCCTTTTTAAAACCATGCACTTTCTTCAATCAAAATAGCATATTAAACATCATACATCATGTGTTATAAACTCAACAACAAATCCATTGCTATCACTCAACTTAAGCATTCTCATGCATAGCTACCATATGCAAAGCTTAAAGAGTAAAGCATGCATTTACATATTATGCATCATTAACTATTTCATAATACATCATCAATTATATTGGCTCACAAGTGATCATCAACATGCTCATTTCTCAAAACCACATTGGAAACACGGATTCACAAGTGTTGTCCCAACACTTCATACATTCTCACCAGCGTCTCAAGGTTCACACACGGAAGCTACCCTCCACCATTGTGACACTCGTGATGGAGTATTCGGTATACCGTATAAACCTCTCAACACCATTCATCGGTAGATGTATAACCCACTAACGAGAGACGAGACACTATACACTTTCCTCAATCGTTAGGGTACTTGGATGGAGTATTCGGTACACCGTATAAAACCCTCAACATCCAAGGTGATTTGTTTATAGTTCACTCAATCATATAGCTGGCTAACTATATCTGATTTCATTTATAAACCATTTCGCAACATCACTTGCCAATATAATTCACATTTAGCATAAACCTCACTGTTTTCAAAGCATTACCAATAAACCACATTTCCAAGCATCAAACCATGCTTCAAGATACAAGTATAAGAATATACTCACAAGGATCACTTACCATGTGCATCCTCCATCAACATAACATCAAAAATAGTAAATTGCTTACTTTAAATAGTAGGTATCATGCATTTAAAATAAAGTACATCAACAAACTTATTGTAACACCCCAAATTTGCCCCAATTTGAAAATTCATAAATTTTAGAATCCCTAATTTGAAACCCTGAGATTTGGGAATTTTAGTCTTGGAACCTAATTTGATTAGGGATTAAATTGAATAAATTCAGAATCAAGAGGCTTAATTTAGGAATTCATGGGTATTTTTGAAATCTTGAGAAAACACAAGTGCTCTTTTGCAAACCCTATTGTAATTCAGTGGCTTCACGTGTAATTTAACCTTTAAGTATGGTATTTAACCCATGTTATCATAATGCTTTCGTGGAGTAGTCGCTTGCCCCTCCTCTCTCGCTCTTGTGCGATAACTCAGTCACTCTCTCCTTCTCGTTTTTCATCTCACCATCACCCTCACTCTATTTCATCTCCGACGACCTCTTGTGGCTTGCACGGCCACCACCAACGCGACCACCATCGTCGTGTGATCGACCCTCGACTCGCCCCCATCAACCACCGTTTTTGAGATTTCGAAGGGAAACCATTCGCTTCTACTCCCATCGTCGCTTATCCTCGTATCGTCAGTTGTTTGCACCATCGTCCGTGTCATGCACTACCATCGATCATCTCGTTCGGAAATCGATAAGATCCATTCGAACTTGTTTCCTTGTGTCGTCGTCGGCTCCGCTTCTTTGTTTCAGATCTGAGTTGGGTAAGCTTTAGATTCATGTTTCGATTTTTAATCGGTGGTTTAGAGTTGTGGTTGGTTGAATTTTTTTCTCTTGGTTTTGATTAGAACAATCATCAGGGTCCCCGTTGTTTGCAGCTGCCACATTGTCGTTGTTCTTGCCGTCGTCGCGCCACCACTGGTCATTTACTGTTGTATATGACCGCCACCACCGTTTGTGCAGTCATCACTGCTCTATCGTCACTGTCGACTGTCTTAGCTCATTCGTGTCGTCAAGGGTTTCGTGAACCCTAGATCTTATTACAGTAATAAGTTATGGTTTGGGCCTGTTGTGTGTGGCCCATTTGGGTTGTGTGTATGTATATCTGATAAGCCCTGAACCGAGTTTATGGACTAGACCAATTAAATGTACCAAACCCATGAAGCTGAACTGATTGTGTAGACTGAACCGAACTAATTGTGTTGGTTGTGAACCAAACCTATGAACCAGTTATTAACTAAATCGGATAAACTGGACCAAATCGATAGAATTGATTCGAACCAGTTTTGACCATAACCTGTTGACCAGATTTGAATTGTTGACCATTTGACCATGATTAAGCTTGACTTGTTTGATCGAATTGGACTCGTTGACCGAACCTTTGACTTATGACCAGTTTTGACCAGTTGACTTTGACTTTTTGTTAGAGTTGACTTTGACTTTGACCAAAGTTGACCAAGAGTTGAATTTTTTGAAAACGTTCCTCTTGACCTTTTTCGACGTCATGAGTCCGTATCTGTTGCCCGTTTTGTCAAATTCAAACCTGAAAGCTCTGTTTTGCTCATTTTAATTAATTATTCATAAAATTTGGTTGAGTTGTGGATTTTAGAATCTGATTCGGAAAATTCTCGTGTTCAGGTATCGACTCTGAGGCTGGCGAGTTACCTCCAGTTGTTCAGTCTGATCGGGCATGTTCTTCGAGATCTTTCCATGAGTATATCTTTGGATTAATCTTATGTTCTTAGTTCGTAGCATAGTGTTAATATTAGTTCTAATATAGTATTCATACATCGTAGGTCCTGATTCAGCTAGATTTGAGCGTGAGACGCGCTTTTCTCGACATTAGATCTTCTGTTGCTTAAAAGTGTGTCTCTTATTGTATTATAAACTTGTGTGTTTCTTTTATGCTATAAGCTTGTGTGATTTATTTTGTGTTGTTATTTGTGAAAGTTTTCGGATATCATGCATAGCATATCTGACTATGTTTTAACTAAAAATCAGATTTACCAAATTGTGAAATATCAGATTTTCAAAATCGTAAAACATCAAATTTATAGTATTGTGCAACTTGAATTTTCATAATTCAAGTTTCGGATGAGACTCGGATTTTAAAATCTACATCATATCATTGTGGGTATATAATTTGAGATTTGTTCGGGGAAGTTCAGTGGTTTCACCCTTCGGGCTGAATTCCACTTCGGACCAGCGGTTCCACCCTTCGAGCTGAGTTCCACTTCGGATGGTGACGATGGAGAAAGTAGGTTCTGGGGAACCTTACTTTTCGGTGTATCGGAGATGGGTACTATGATTCATGTGCATCAGACATCATATCATCATGATCCGATTTTGTTGTGTTTTTAGAAAAGTCTTTATCAGAAAATAAAATATTGTTTTGTTTTGTTTTGTTTTCGATTGCACTTTAGAGACACACTAAGCTCTTTAGCTTACACCCTTTAATTTTTACTTTTCAGATATCTCAGGCTTTTTAGGCGATCGGTACTTGGAGCATCTCTTGTTTATTCAGATAAATTATTATTCAGTACGAACCTTTCTGTTACCTCAGAATTATTGTTTTAATACTATTTGGGATATTTTTTTGTAATATAGACTTTGGAACTATTTTAATTTAGGTTTTATTAAATGCATGCATCTATGAAGTTACTTTTGGATTTTTAATCAAGTTGTCTGAACAATGATATATGATTACGTTTTATACTGAATGGAATTATTGAGTTTATTATTTATTTTCTAGAATAATTTATACTTTTAAGTATTTAACTTTAAGATTTATAACTTGTGGGGACTAGTTTTCAATCCGGATATCCGAATTTTCGGATCGGATACTCGGATATTCGAATATCCGAAATTTATGAATTTATTTGATTATTTTTTAATTTAATGGTTCTATCCATGAAAATTTTAGGTTTTCGAATATAAAAATCAATAAATGATTGAATATAACAATATTGTATCCATGGAAATTTCAATTTTTCATATATAACAAGTAAAAATATCGAATATAATAAGATTTATACATATAAAAAAATTAAATTTCCGGATACCGGATAATCGGATATCCGATCCGAATGTAAAACCACTATCCGTATCCGATCCGAAATTTTCGGATATCCGATCCGAATTATCTGAAAAATAAAAAACAGATCGGATATCCGAAATTTCGGATCGGATCAACGGATAATCTGATCAGATCAATCGGATCGGATTTTTTTGAACACCCCTAATTTTATCACATCCCGAATGAGGTTTTCCCTGAACCGACTCTAATTTGACCCGAATCTCTAATCTAGATTCATCAGACCCTAAACCACCTTTAAAACCTCTAGGCCCAAAATCAGGGCGTTACAACTCTCCCCCACTTAGGAAATTTTATCCTTGAAATTTTAGTTGAAGGAAAAAGGTGCGGAAGCTACTTTATCATATCCGCCTTGCTTTCCCACGTAGCCTCCTCAACTCCTCGATGTCGCCACAACACCTTCACAAGTTTAATCGTCTTACCACGAAGGGCTTTGCTATTAGAATCAAGAATCCCAACTATTTCCTCATCATAAGACAAATCCGGATTCATCGAACCCTAAACTACCTTTAGGCCTAAAACTGGGGCATTATAGATTATAAGATTTAGGGCTTGAGGTTTGGGGTTTAGGGGTATAAATAATACATGTTTCAAGTTGAGTGCTTGGAATTGGGGTTTTGAGATTAGTTTAGGAATTATGGGAATAGGCTTGTATTTTAATTATTATTGATGGTAAGATTTAGGGTTGATGTTTTGGGTTTGGGGTATAAACAATATATGTTTAAAGTTGAGTATTTAGAATTGGGGTTATGTGATTAGTTTAAGGATTATAGGGGTATAAACAAGATAGGTCTTCTCAACTAAGAGTATGAGAACTTCAAGATGGACCCGGATGAAGACATCAAGAGGATGTTTTACCATTTCTCCACAATCGTCAATCAACTCAAAGGTCTTGGAGAGGAGATTTTGAAAGAAAAACTCGTTCGGAAGTTGATCTACTCACTTCCTGAATCATAGGAGTCCAAAAAGACGGCTATTTCAGAAGCAAATAACTTGAAGGAGCTCAAGCTTGACGAGCTCGTTGGATCTTTGCTCACCCATGAGATGATGTCTCAACCCTTGAAGAGGGCAAAGGAGAAGAAGATCAAAGCGCAAGGCATTGATGTGAATGTCATTGCTCTTCCATCCTCCACATGCCAACATGAATAATCAAGTAAGGAGGAAAGTGAAGATGAAGAGATGGTTCATCTCTTCAAGAAGTTCACTCGTTTCATGAAGAGGGAAATGGAAAAATCCAAGCATGAATCAAAGAAGAAGACGAAGGATCCCCAAAAGAGTAATGAATGCAAGGAGACGAGGCACACCAAATACGATTGCCCTCGTTTCAACAAAAATGGATCATCTTCAAAGAAGGCACATATGGCTACATGGAGTGATGAAGACTCCACCGATGAAAATGAAGTAGCCCATCTATGCCTTATGGCCCTCCAAGAGGGTAAGGTAACTTCTAACTCATCTAGTTCAAATTCTTATTCATTTGATGAGTTACAAGAAGCCTATGATGAATTAGTTTTTGAATTCAAGGCTTCATTTTCGTAAAACAAAAAGTTTATTTCAAAATTGAAAATCGAAAATGATTTGCTTTTAAAAACCAATTTAGAGTTTGAAGCAAAAATCTATGATTTTGAGCTTAAAGTTTCGAATTTACAAGAATTGCTTCAAACGATGGAAAAAGATCATCAAAATGAAGTTGATGATCTTAAGAAAGAAAAAGATTTGATTTCCAATGAACTTCAAAAGAAAATCAATTTGGGAAAATCAATTTTTTATGTTAGACAATCTAATGCCCCTAGACATTTTAATGGAAAATGTTTTAGAATTATTTGGGTCCCAAAAGGACTACTACTTCAAGTAAAAAATGATGAAATTGAAAAATGGATTCCTAAGGGGACTAAACTATGTGCTACTAAGGCTTATGGATCCAAAGCAATTTGGATACCAAAACATTTGTGATTGTCTTGTTTTAGGTGTGATGGAGAATGACAAACAAAGTACAATATTTGAGGGGGAGCTCCATACACACAAGGAACGCACTTGAAGAAGGAAGGCTTCACATCCTCCCTTTGATTCAAGTGTGGTAAAAATTAGTTGAACTTCCTTTTAATTTGATTTATTTATTTTAATTCAACTAGTTGATCATATATTGTTGGACTAACATTTATGTGCTGCTTTGTATAAGGGGAGCCAATTTTTAACAAAAACCTTATTTTTGTCAAATCTTTTAACTCTCCATTGTTATGAACTTAAAAGTTTTCAAACTTTGTTTTGAACCATTTTTTATATAACAAAAATGGGGAGAATGTTTTGAAATTTTGAATTTTCAATTAAATAGGGGGAAGCTTTAATTTCTTTTGAATCTTAATTCTCTTATTCAAAATTTATTTTACTAAGGGGGAGAATCGCAAACACAATTTTTCAAGTTGGTTTTATTATATCAAAAAAGGGGGAGATTGTTAGGATATTTGTTTTGATATAATAATTGAAAATAGTTTTGGGCTAAATTGAAAAGTATTCAAAAATGATTTTAAGTACAAACAACTTGAAAATATGTTTGAGGATTTTCAAAAGGTTTTGGAAATGTTTTGAAACGTTTTAAAGTAGCCAAACCTAAGATTTCAGTGTGATCGTATCGATACGATATACCCCGTTTCGATATGCCTTAGGGTTTTAGCTATAGTCAATTTAAAATTGTCAAAACTCATATTGATACAGGCCTTGGTCGTATCAATAGGGATCATGGTCATTTCGATACGCTCTCTAGCGTTTCGATATGCCTACGTGGAAAAAGCCTCAACAACTCAAAACCCCCAACAGCTATTTTCCAATGGCTATTTGAATTGCAGATCGTATCGATATAGTACAAGGTGTACCACAATGGGCATTTCAAAACAACCCAAGGTGTTTCGATACGACATGCTACATCAGACTCCAACGGGTAGTTGTAAAGAAGGGCATACCGATACAACTATCCGCGTATCAATACTAACAGCTTTAGAACTATATTTATTGTGGGAAATAAAGGCCCCAACGGCTCCAATTTAATCCCAACGGTCACCAACGGCTACAAACTCAATTGGGAGTATAAAAGGGACCTCCAAGCATCTATGGAAGACTAATGATCCACAAGCCAACATGCCTATGATTAAAATCATGTCTTAGTGCTAAATTATCATTCTTTGTATAGACAAACACTTGTGAGCTCCAATTGTTAATTTATGCTCAAGTGTTCTAGGATTTGGGTGAATGCTTTAGTGTGCAAACATATACCTTTTAGAGGGATTTATTGTTTGCTTTGAATTTCTCTTTGTACAAGAGGGTTTACTCAAGTTTTGGGTTAGAAAGCTTTGAGTGTGTAAAGGTTGCCTCCTTAGCCTAGAAAAAGGGAAGAAATTCAAGAGTGAATTTTTTGAAATCCTTAGTAGGAAGCTAAGGTAGTGGATGTAGGCTTTGGTTAGAAAGTCGAACCACTGTAAATCTTTGTCCAAATTCTTTCAATTTTTACTTCCACCACAAACACCCAAAAATCAATCTTCTCCACACTTGGCAAGCAATTCAGTTGAAGGACATCGAGCTTAAAATCTTACTCTTGCGTCAATGAGGTGTTCCATAAATAATCACAGTAGGCTCATTCTTCGTCATGAAGCCTATCAGGTAGTACAACATAAGAAATTTCTATTGACTCATTCTCAACCTTTGATGACAAGAACAAAAATAATAAATTATGTCACCAAAAATAATAATGGCATAACCATTAAGGTACAACATTTAATGTCCAAAATCAGTCTAATTTCCAATGTTCACTTCGATAAGACAAAAGGCTCAATCATGTTCAATGCATATGTCAACCACCATTTGCTATTACAACACTAAAACTGTAACCCCCTTAACCCGGCCTAGACGGTCGACCCGAATTAAGAAGATCACACGGGGAAAACCAAAGTCAACCCGAAAGTCAACCTTGATTAACGACCCTTTTTTTTCTTTTTACTCTTGTCTAGATGCACGTTAACCCTAGATATGTTCACAAGTTCATCATACTCAAAGATCATAACAATCAGAGAACATTCAGGGACTCAATTGCACAAATTACAACTTTAGGGACCAAAATATAAATTCTGAAAATTATAAGGACTTAACCCAAATTAAAGTTACCAATATGAAATTAATCATCTTTCATGCTTCACTGCCAAATTTCAGCACAAACGGACATCTCAAACTCATCCAATTGCATAAACAAGATTCAGGACCAAAACGCAAAGGTTTCAAAACATTTAACCAACAATTTCAGTGCCCAACGGTCGAGTGTTTCGGAACAGGGAAGACTCGTTCCGAAACGCGGGACCGTTCCGAAACTGGTACCGAAACAGGGCCTGGCAGTGGCCAAACCGTTCCGAAACAGTGCCAATGCCCAGGCCATTTCAGGCCCCCGTTCCGATACGGTAGCACCTGTTCCGAAACAGGTTGCCCAGATTGCAAAAAAATTGCTGGTTTAACATACAATTGACCCATCAAACATGCTCCAAATGCAACCAAACTTTACCAGCAAGTCATTCAACATACAAGGAACATAATTACATCAACCAAACATCAACATGACATCAATTATGAAAAACCCCAATTCTATAGGCATGTTTCCTACTTAGCAACCATTCAAGCATCAATATGCCAAAACCACCTCATAAAGGTCAATTACATGTTCCAACATTATCAACAACATAAAACCAAACTTGTCCAACATACACAAACCCATTAAACATCAACATAAGAGATTCTTCCCCCATTGCCTTTATTATCTATAGCTATTACCGAGACATACATCTCAAGTGGAGCTCTCCTTGAATCCCTTGCTTCTCGATGTTCCAACTTCAATTATCTGCATTGATGGACAAAAAGGAGCGTAAGCACATAATGCTTAGTGAGGAATGCTCAAAACCACAACACCATCAATGCAGCGAATCATAAAACCACTTTCAAAAGCATCATAATTTGATGAACCAAAGCAATGTTTGAAAACCCTTTTCAACAACATGCTCAAAATCATGCATTGCTCAAACATGAAAATCAACCCTTAGCTTAGAAAGCTAAGTAACCCTTTTCAAAGCACAAACTTGCAAAACCATCAATTTAACCATTCCATGCATGAACATCATATGCAAGGTTAAATACAAGATCCTTGGAAAACATTTCCACTTCACACCATACTTTTCTCATTCTTGAAAATCATTTCAAAGCAAGAAACCTTTTAAAAATCACTTGCTCATTCGATTAACTACATGCATTAAACAAATGCAACATATGAACCATAAACTCAACATTTGCATTACATGCCTTTTAAACAAGCCTTCACAAGACTCCAATGCACTAAAGAGATTTCATGCACACATGCACCATTCTCAATAGTTAATAAACACTTGTACAAGCTAACAAGTAATACATGCATTCATAGATCATTATACACTTCTCATGCAACCATGCATCATCTCAAGCATCTCATGCTTCATTATATTCAAGAACATTATATTGGCTTCCAAGTGATAAACCATATCCACTTTTCAACTCAATAACCAATCGGATACGCGGATCACAAGCGTTGTCCCCACGCTTCATACACACTACCAATCTCAAGGTCCCCAAATGGAATTTTAACCACCATTTGACCTTACCATACACAAGGCCCTCATATGGAATTTTAACCACCATATAGCCTTAACATTCACAAGGTTCTCATATGGAATTTTAACCACCATATAACCTTAACACTCACAAGATCCTCATATGGAATTTTAACCACCATATGACCTTAACATGCACAAGGTCCCCATATGGAATTTTAACCACCATATGACCTTAGCATCAACCATTGGTAGTTGTATAACATCACTAACGAGATCCGGGACATACTTCACAAGATCCACACATGGACTTTACACCACCATTGTGATCTTAACAAGCACAAGGTCCTCAAATGGAATTTTAACCACCATTTGACCTTTGCTTACCCAAGGTCCTCGAATGGAATTTTAACCACCATTTGACCTTTGCTTACCCAAGGTCCTCGAATGGAATTTTAACCACCATTATGACCTTAACACAAGACCCACCCATGGAATTTTAACCACCATGGTGTTCTTAACCATCTCGTTAGTGTACTTGGATGGAGTTACCGGTTCACACTTAACCACTCCACATCCAAGGCGACTTTATTCACGGTGCACCCAATCCTATAGCCGGCTAACTATATCCGATTTAAGTAACCAAGAACCACTTACATCACTTGCCAATATAACCATCTCACCACATTAATCCAATGTTTTACAAGCATAACCCAAATGCTAAAAACCAACATTTACCATCATCAATCCATTGTTCATGAAGCATTACACAAAGCCATTAAACAACATGCAACACTATGCATCAATTCCACAATTCCAAAGTACAAAACCAAGGGATCTCTTACCTTGAGCATCCTTCACCCATGGCTTTCAAAACCAGCATTAAACCATGCTAAAATATGCTTTCAAAACAGAATTTAAAACATGCAAATCACATGCATTGCATCCAATAATCACAAGTGCTTCAAAAACCAATTCATATCACAAACCATGAGAGAAATTCCATTTACTTACTCTTGAGCTTAGCTAAGTTGTTTAGACTTAAACTAAGCTCCCAAAACCTTCAAACCTTGGTTTTAAAGCTGAAAACCCAACTTCACTCACCGATACACAAAACAAGGCTAGCCAACAAGCCTTCCAAGCATCCGAAACCTTCAACAACACCTCTATTGCTCACGGATCATTCTCCTCTGTTTCAAGCACATAACAACAGAGGATTAATGCATCATAATGCATTAAAAACACCAGCAACATAACTCAACTCGCTGCTCTACACAAATCCAACATTTCGGCTACCAAACACAACCGAAATCACCTCCAAACACTTCCAAAACTTAACCCAGCCAAGATTCATCACTTCTAACCATTTACAAACATCAATTAACATTCAAAATGATCCCAAACACGTCCTTATACCTCCAGCAACAACAGATCATCAAGATCACTCCAAAAACCAACAAAAACTCAAGCAAAACTTAGGAAAATCAACCTATTCGGGATTGCATTGATTAAACCTCAATTACTCATCAATTTAACATTCATTTAACATCAAAAAGACACCTCAAAACACTGCCCAAACAGATCATACGAATTTTCATCAAAATCAACCAAATCTTGCATTTTAAAGCCAAAATCAAGAGTTCAATTGTAAAACCTTTAATAAAACATAAATCAAGGATTGAGAACTTAGGAATTTCAGTAAAGAACTGAGAGTTTAGAGGAGAAGGACGTTCTTACCTCCAAACTTGAGTTTCTCCCTTTTAGAACCAAGATTTCTTGAAAATCCACTTAGCAAATGGTAAGGTTTTGATGAGAAGATGATTAGCAATCAAAAGAGAATTGAAAAGAGATATTTAGGTGACAAAATCAGAGGGAAAAGCTCTGGAGAAAGATGTTTGGCTTGAGAGAAAAGATGAGAGAAAAATGAAAATGGAAAATGGAAAAGTTAGTTGGAAATTAGGAAAATATCTTCCCTCCTTTTTAGCTTTATTTAAAAACCTTTAATAAATCATTTAACATCTTAGAAAAATCTGGAGAAACTCCCATTGGGTAAATAGCTCCTTAAAGATTCAAAGTTTCAATCCTTTTTAAAACAGTCTCACAGTTTTCAAAAATTACATTTTGGTCACTAGCTAAAATGTCACCCTTCCAAACCTCATTTTGTAAAATTGACTTCACCTTTCTCTTATATATAATAAAAGAGGATTTTAGAACATTTTTCCATATTTTTAATGCAACCCGAACTAGGCTTTCCTAAAAATCACCTTTTATATTCGAACCGCACTTTGACTGGTCCGGTCCAAACTCAAAACTTCTAAGCCCAAAATTGGGGCGTTACAAAAACACAACCAATGTTTACCATTATATTGAATGTTAATTAGTACACAACATAATTATTCCAAATTAACTTTCATGGTTATCTTTTCCAAGTCTTGGGGATTTTTGACTAACCTGGTGGATAAGTGGCAGATCTTGCAATGTAACATTACACTTGTCAAGACAAGAATAAGATGATAAGGATCTTTATTTAAATAATGTTAGATGATTTTACCTCATTCTTCATCGGCGCTGGACAATCATAGTTTCCATATAAATTTAACTAGCGCCTAGCTCCACCTTCGAATGTTTTGAATTTAGAAGATAAAGTATTTTCTGCTGTTTGTGATGTCTCCCCAATTAAATTATAGGAAACAATCCTATTAAATTCATTCACAATATTTGCCCTATCAGCCTTTATATACATTGACATCTATTGCAAACTACCTTTCATTTCGTACAAATACGCTTTGACAGCCTGATGAACACCGTCGATTTTGACTTCAATATCGTTTATGTTCTCTATCAAGCCCTGCTTCAAGCAGCTCATGTTGGCCCACACTTTTGCGACATCTTAAAAAAGAAAAGTCAATTTCTCTCCGAACTTCTTAACATCTACCCCATCATACCGTCCAATTTCTCCTCAACTTTTATTTGCTACTCAATTCCCATATTGACAACCTCTTTTAGCTCATTCACCTCGAACATTATTTGCTCATAACCTTTAATTTGCTTCTCCTTTCCCCTATTGACAACCTCTTTTACTCTTTCCACCCCCAACATTATTTGTTGAAGCATCTCCGATATCATCTCCCTCGTTGTACCACCATTGTTGCATCTCGCAACGTCATACTCCACGAAAGCAACCTTGCAAATTAAATAAATATTCAAGATTTACCTTCCACATAATAAATGACTAATACAATAACTCATAATGTTTTACCTTAGGTCTCTTCAAAGCTTTGTTGCCTTCGTTTGCTTCAATGACTTTCGCAGATTCCTTGACTTTACGTGCTTTCTTGCCTAACTCTTTATTAACCTACGAACGACAAATTCAAATGAATTTAACATTTATTACACATAATAATCAATTGAAACCTACCTTAGTAGTTACCTTTTCCTCTATTTGCTTTATCCTTATACATTCACCTTTACTGTAAAACAATAAAAAAAAAAAGCAAAGGTATACATTCAATCATTCATTCATTCTGCATTTCATTTCAATAAGAACAATATCAACTTACTCAAACTAAAATTTCATGAAGGGAGGACATGTTTTTCCCCGTACCCTTATCATATAGGGCCAACGTCTTAGACGGAACAACTTCATTACCATCTTTATGACCAACTTCTTTAGCATTACAATCTTCATCAGAATCTTATTTACCAACTTCATCAGAACTTTCTTTACCAACTTCATCATTACCATCTTTATCACCAAATTCTTTACCAATTTTATCAGCATCTTCGTCAAAAACAAGATTCACATTTGGTACTCATCTTGAGAATTAAATCTTCACATGAATCCGTGTAGAAGTAAACAAACTCACTCATAAATAAACCCATCCTCATTACATATAAATCTAACCGTTTTTTGTTCAAACCAATTTTGTACCATTCTCAAAACAAATATATAAAAACCCAACCCATACTATATTTAGTTTAAACAGATTTCCTCCAACGCGAAATACAAATCCATACCAAATTTTCGAAACGCAATTCTTAGATTTCAATTATTTCGCAAATAAACAAATCTTAGGGGTTTGGGTTGTTTCTTTCGCAAAGGAGACGACTGCACAAATTTAATTGCAAACCTAAGTTAAGGTTTCGATCCTTTACACTAACTGAAACGGAGCTTTAGAGGTTTATGCAGGTTTTCAGTCGGGAAATAGAAGGTTTGATTCTCATTTCAATGAGGGCTTTTTAAAAACCTACAAAAAAAACTGAAATATCTCTTCTACTTCAAGTTGCGAAACTCGTAGACGAATCCTAATACTCTGCGATTAAGTAATATATTATCTACTTCCTTCACTTTTACGATTTCAAACTTTTATCTATCCAACATACCTTTCTCCAGGTTTCAGTACTCACTACAAAAAAAAATGTACATATACTGACGCCAATTTATACCGACGGACATAAAGCGTCGGTATACACGTCATATACTGACGGAAAATTGAACTGTCGCTAAAAGTACTAGGTTTTACCGACATATATATTATTTGTCGGTACAAATAGACTCTATACCAACGGTAAATAAGAAATCGTCGGTATAGGTTTAAAATATACCGACAAAGTTTATTAACCGTCAGTAAAAGTGAACCATATAGCGACGGAGTTACTTTGTGCGTTGGTATAGATTATAGGTAACTTCTATACCGACGAAATTTGTAGCCGTCGGTATAGGTATGTTTTAAATTTTAGCTTACTTAAAAAAAACAAAAAAAATACCTGAAAAAAATTAAAATCCCTAATTCCCAATTCTCTCACCCTTGCTCGTTCGTTTCTTCTCTGCGTCTTCACCGTTGCTCAAGTCTCCGTCGCACCAGTCACCAGGTAATCCTCTGATCTCTTTATTTTCTTCACTTCTTCTCCTTTCTGGTTTTCCTCTACTTCTTTAGTTTTTTCGTTTCTGTAATTTTTAAGAGCGACAGACATGGGTTTCGAATATTAGTTGTTATTGTTTTTGGGTTTTGATTTTGTTCTTGTTTTTGGGTTTTGGTTTTGAATATAGCGATTTAGAAAAGCAAGTTTCCATCAAACTCAGTCGGCTGCCTAATTCTCTCCATCTCTATACATTTTTAACCCATTAAAGTTTGAAAAGGAGTTGGAAATGTCTGATATCTGATTGATTGGACGGAAAGCTTCCGAGGTCAATTCGGATTAAAGAAATAAACAAACGAAACCAAACTGTAAACAAGTACATGCTCGGGTGTATGGTAAAAGCAGATAACATGAATCATTAATTTATCATTAATTGAATGTATTAGCAAATGGGTGAATTGTTTCGACTGTGTTTGTAGAATCTTTGTCTGAATAGGATTCAGGATTATTCGATTAATGTATCATTAATTTCGTGTGGAAAATGTAGTTTCTGATTAATCATTGAAGCTAGGATTGTGATAAAGCTAGAAAATTAGCTTTACTTGGGGGTTTCAGAGGGCATGTATTGTTACTTATGGCTTATTGGATATCTAATCTGCAAATAGAAGCTTGATTGTGAACATCATAATCCAGAAATTTGTTCACATTCTGAAATAGATGAATCTTTTTGTGTCGATCTTTTCGGAATAAATTGACCAGCACTACTATGTAATTAGAGTTCTTTATGTGATCTATGACACCGTTTATTTCGAAAGATGTTACTAAATTATGCTTGGATTTGCATGACTTGCTATTATTTTGATACTTTATGTAACTTCATGTTCAACTTTTTGCAGATTCCTTTTTGTCTTGTTGCTGGATAAGTTAAGCTTTTCACTGTATCTTTCCAAGAATGTGATTATATCATGTTATCTGGTTGTGGCTTCATATTGATAATGCATATGATTTTATGTGATTATTTCATGTTATTTGGTTGTGGCTTCACTCACTTGTCATAGGTTCTGAATGTATGAACATGTGCAAGTAATCTAATGTTGAACTAAAATTGCACCTTAGAAGATAGCTGGAAACAAGCACACCTTTCAATTTGATATCCAGACCCTTCATTTTCCCCGAAAGCATTTGTCTTCAACACATGCCAATTGTTTTTTGTTTGACCATTGCAGGGATCTGGTGTGAAGGCAGCACCTGAGGCTGCGGCTGCACCGCAATAGGCCAAGTAAGACGCTTGGCAGAATTGCTTTGTTTATGTTTCATGTGTTTCAACTGCTCTAATTCAGATTTCTTTTGATATCTGCAGGGGGTTAAAAAGTCAAAGAAGTGAATGTAGTATGTGAGAGTTTGGATTAAACAATTAGCTGTGCTTTTATGTCTTAAATTTTCAGTTTATATGATAATTGAATTTTGAAAAAACCACGGAGTTGTTATATGATATGATTTTTAAGCATATCCTATGTTTCTCTATGTTTCTCTATGATAATTAATAACCCAAAAAGCACTTAATAGTCCTAGCCTTAGCCCTTAGCTGTCTACCATATGTCTAATAATTAATAAATATTATAAAATAGATAAATCTCCTGCATCATTATGTGTAAATATAACTTATGGCATATCCTGAAATCCTGATAGAACAAAAATGACTCCTATGAGATGAAGTCTAAGAGAAAGTTATGTCCAGGATTTCAGGTCTTTACACTTTAGCCATAGATTTTAGGCACTGATGAAATGACAAGCAAAAAATTGGCAGTGAAGATTAATATAGTACAATATCTTTTTTGATAGAATATCCATTTTCCATTCAATTGCTTCCTATTTTGATAAATTTTATTGAGACTTGCAGACATGGTTTGCTTTGGTCATTATAATAATGTTGTAAACAGTTAGTAATCATTTAGAATAGTGCTGGCAAGTTAGATGATGGATATATGAAAATGTCTCAAATATGAGTGTACAAGTATCCTTACCTATCATGGTTTGATTGTAAAGCCTGAAAATTTCAACAAGCTTTTTGTTTTTTGGTGAGAAGTTGGGTTTTATTTGACCTTGTTCTGTTTTGGGTGCTTTAGTTTCTAGGGTAAAGTAGTTCCAAATAGAATCACTTAATTTCCATTCACCCACACCCTTGTTCTTGAGAATTGGACCTATGCATACTTAACTGAATATATATCTATGACAATATATATATGTATATATATGTATGTGTGTGTATATACACCTCACCTGTATTTTTGAATCACTTATATGTCCATTTCTGTCTTGCTTTAATCACCCTCTTTTACTTCTTAGTCATTAGTTCTAAGATTAGCCGAGTTAGAATCCAGGGTTTAGTTCGATGAGTGAGTTAAAACACTCAATTTAATGACTAAATCCAGTTCCATTCAATATAATGTTCGAAAAGGGAATGGATGTCATGTAATTTTTGATTCTAAGCATAGTGTTTGCTTTTGGCACTGTGTTTGTTTCACTCCTTCGGTTTCATTAAATCGAAGATCATCGAACTCGTTGCTCATTAATCTTTTAGTGGATGGTTGGATCGTTTTCGCCCTCATCTATACGGTTTGCTCGACTGGGATATGAAAACTCTGATAATACTCAAATATGTTTGCTTATTTACCATCTTATCAGAACTTTAGGACTAATGCAATTCTTTAGCATTTTGAATTTTTATGGCTAAGGAATGCAATTCTGTCTGTTTGTAAGCTTTGGCAAATGATCCATTTCTTTGGTATGTGCAGGTCTGGAAGAGCTAACTTATTAGTAGTGTAGCAATCCGAACCGGATATCGAACTGAAGAGGCACAAAATTTGTTGCTTTACTTGAGAATGACACCACCAAACCCCGGGTTAGAATTCGAAAACGACTCTGAAGCAAGTAGCCAAGTGGCTTCCAACATATCTTCAATTATTTCTTGCTTTTATTATGTAAGTTATTAAGAAAAAAATACTTGCTTGCATATTTCTTCCACCTGTACTAGACTTGTAGGTACATGTTTTACTGATTATGTATTACATACTTTTTTATTTGAACATTAAATCGAATATTTTCCCTTTAAAAATGAAATATTTTTTGTTATAATAGTTTTAGTAATTTTAGTATTTAAAATAAAAAAATATTACATAAAAATAATGGAATGTATTAATAATTATTAATATTTTAAAAAACAAATAAATACCAATTACACCTATACCGACGGACAAAACTGTCGGTATAAATATTTTATACAAATCTTACATCATACATATACCGACGGACAACCGTCAGTACTGATCAAAGCTATACCGACGGACAAACCGTCACTGCAGATAAAAGCTATACCGACGGCCAAACCGTCAGTACAGATACGACCTATACCGACGGACGAACCGTCAGTAAAAGCCATAACATATATCGACGGACAAAATCCGTCGGAATATTGACCCTAATATGTCGGGGTAGTCCACACCTATGCCTACGGTTTTGTCCGTCGGTATAGGTTCAATAGATCTATACCAACAGTTCTGTCCGTCGGTATAAAGTTATACCGACAAGCATATTACCGACGGTACTTTGTCTGTCGGAATTTCCCTTTTGTCCGTCGGTAAAAGGGTTTAGACCATATAGCGACGGATTTTAAGTGTTTTACTGACGGATTTGTGTTCGTCGGTATATGTCATTTTTTTTGTAGTGACTTATACGTGAGTTTCGAAATTTACTATACAAACATGTTTTCTTAAAGTCACTTTAAGCAATTTTAGTTTACACTTCTTTATACAGGTTCCGCAACATGTACAAAAGTACCGATATGAGGAGAAGAACGTGAACTGTTACGCGTTAACTATTAAATGTTACTTTCACATCAGACTGTTTCGTTACTCAATATCAAATTTCGAGATATCTTCTTCCAACTTTACTTGTCAAATACTTCACTAACAATTTGAGTTTAAACTATTAACTACTGGTTCCAGTACATATTTCATAGTTCCGAAACATATGCTTCATTTTATCTTTTTACGTTGCAACACAACTTTTCTCCCATACAGTTGCGAAACTTCATACAACGTCCTGATACTTACCAGCAAGGACCTCTTCCCGTTTCCACGTGTTTTTAATGAGAATCTAAATCTAACGGTCAAAGTCAGAAGTATTCTCATTCGAAGGCTCTAACATCCCACCGTTTATTAACCATACACTGATATGTTGTATTTTAGACAAGCCCACCGACAACACGTATTAATAAAACAAATATTGTTTTGTTCTAAAAAAAATAATTATTAGCTGTAAGTATGAGTGCAGAATAAGGAATTGAAACATCCGCCCAACTCAGGCTGTTTTGTTTGGAACTCGGCGCCTGCTTTGCTCGAATAGTTTTTTCCCCGTTTTGTTTTTGGATAGAAATAGAAAGAACAAAAAACCGAGTGAACCTTTCAAAGTCTATATAGAGATTGCAACAAAGTTGTGCCTTCCTCTTCTATCTTTATTAAAAAAAAAACCCAAGGAAAGAGAGAGCGAGAGAGAATATCAAAGCTTGGTACAATCCGCCTCTGCTGTTGTAACGTTGGCAGAGGGACGAGGGAGGGGGAGCAGCTGGGCTGCCGCACACGGTTTAATCCAACAATACTCTCTCCGTCTCTCCTCACTTGTCATTTCATTGACTCGCCTTCGCATCCATCACCGTTCTTAATAGGAAGATGAGCAACGAGCTTTGGTTTGTTTTGGTTTGCTCTTCTTTTAGGAGACATTATATTAGGAATTAATTTCTGGGTTTTTTATTCCGCTTCCTCTTTCTTGTTCCTACTAAAACCTTCGCATCAATCATCGATCGTCGAATCAATCAGCTATGGCACCCAATGGCGACCCTACTAAAACCAAGATGCTTTATCAGGTTTGGAAGGGGAGCAATGTGAGTTTCTTCTTCTTCTTGTTTTCTCTCTTTGAATTTGCGATCATGTTTTTTTTTTTTGGTTGTGCAAATTATGATTTAAACAAAGGGCATGATTTACAAGTATCCCTGTTTGCTCTAATTCTGAGCCTGCCTGGATCGAATGGGAGACTTTGCAGTTATGTTGGTTTTCATTCTTTCCAATAAAATAAAATAAATCTGTAACATCTGCTACTGAAAATATGAGCATATGATCTTTAGAGTTGAGTTGTTGAACGCTCTTAACTCCCATTTATTTCATTTGCCCGTTTGAATATATATGATTCACTGTTTTATTCTTCCCTGGTTAGGCTCTCCCAAAAAAGGAAAAAGAAACTTCAAATATCTTCCAAATCTTTATATAAAACCATGACCAGGATCATGTTTGCTTAATCAGAAGTGTAGCTGCTACATACTATTATTGTTGTTTTGACAATGTTTTATTATTGAGGGTGGTTTTGTATTGTTCATTTGTTCTAACAGAGATTCTTTTTCGGTGGGAGATTGATCTTTGGTCCTGACGTTGCATCGTTGTTTCTATCCACATTTCTTATTGCTGGGCCTGCAATTGCTTTCTGCATAAGGATGTATACAAAAATCAAACATGAAAATGTTAATGTTGGTCGCGGGTATTCCATATTAATTCTGGGCGCCTTACTCTCTGTACTGGTAACTCTTCTTTTTGGTTCAACTTCTGGTGGTGTTGTTGGTCACTTCTAAGGAATTATGCCAGCCAAATAGTTTTCAAACCATTAATTTACATGTTACGAGCATGACCATTTCATTTATTATTGTTTTACATCCTTCTGTAAAACTTCTTTTCTAAGTTTTTGCACTTTATCTTTTATTCCACCGTGCTTGAGCAACAATGTATAAGCTCTTAAAGGTGATTAAGCACATCTACATTTTGTGAACAATTTTATTTGGTGGACATTCAATAGGGATTTGATTGTGTTGGCATGAACAAGCAAATCTTCTAGTATGGGGACAATTTTAATGCAAGATGTAGCCTCTTTCTTGGAACTAGTATGGGTTAACTTTCTTTTGTTTGCTGTGTCCCTTGTGTGCATTATATTTCATTTACATGTTGCATTGGTGTTTGGTGTTTTATCATTGGCTTCAGTGAATGTTATTTTTGACCATTTTCATCTCTTTATCTCAAAGTTTTATCCTACATAACACTTTTTGTGTGAAACTGCGCTTCACAAAAGAAAATATAAGATTGATATGAAAGTCAATTTTGGCAGGATCTGTTGTTTCTCTTCTTTACCTCTGGTAGAGATCCTGGAATTCTACCCAGAAATTCAAAACCCCCAGAATCAGATGAAGCTTTTGAAGAGACTACCCCATCTATGGAGTGGGTCAATGGTAGAACTCCTCATTTAAAACTTCCTCGTACCAAAGATGTAATGATTAATGGCCACACTTTGAAAGTAAAGTACTGTGACACTTGTTTGCTTTATCGTCCACCCCGGGCATCTCATTGTTCCATATGCAACAACTGTGTTCAAAGGTTTGATCATCACTGCCCATGGGTTGGTCAATGCATTGGAATAGTAAGTTTAAGTTTCCCTTGTGAACCTTTTTATTGACTAACTGTACCTACTGGTAGGACTAGGCAGTACATAAATAATGAGCATGAAATATTTTTCTTGACATGACTTGAATTAGGTTGGCTTAAACTTGGAATTTTATAACAAGGTATCGTCTAGGCTTTGTGACAAATATTTTTTCATAGTATGAAGTTTGAAGTAAATATTGTACTGGACCTTAATTGCTGCCTTTGTAACATGCTAATTACTGATTCTCTCTCAAATTTGCTGCTTCCTTATACTTGATATCTTCAAAATGAGTAATACTATGCACTTGAGGTGGGTTCACATCTCTAATTTGCATGAAATGGGGTCCTATTGCACAGGGAGGACTAAATTTGGGTTCAGATGTTTAATTTTAGGTTTATTGGGGGTGAAAAGGTGGGACATTAAGAGTAAATTATATTCTATGAATTTTGAAATGGCATTAATTCTACAATGAAAAAGCAAGGCAGTCAAAAAACTGTTTAGAGGCTGTTTTGCATGGTGGAAAGTATAGTGTTTAAGATTGAATTTCGATGATTGGCTCAAGTTGATTGAGGGTGATTTAAAATCTGAATGAGGAGAATAAGGAGATTTATAAGCTTCAAATTTAGCATTCCTTAAAGAGTCTGACTTGGACCTGATTTTAAACATTTTTATTAATGGAACTAAAAATGAATCCCTATGATTAAAATCTAAACGTATAAGAATAAAGCAAAAGTTGTAGACTCCTAATTTGTAATTTTTTTTAGATCAAGAATACCAAGTCTCCGTACCACTTAAAACTCAATGAAAGGGAAAATTGAATAAAATTTGCAACCTAGCTAGAAGGAAAATATCTTAGACTCTACATAAAATGTTCTAGTTGATTATGATCTTAAATCCATTCACAGTCAAATGGTGCTCGAGTATGTCTTTTATATCACCATTTTATAATTTCGTATTAACAATATGAACATCTTAAATGGTGCTTCTCATTAAACCCAAAAAGCGCGTGTGGGATTTCCATTCATCTTGTTGAGGATATTTTACGTATGGGACATTGGCGGCTGCTTGTTGGAATTTTAATCTTTAGGATATTTTATTAAGGATATATTGCTGCTAAATGTCACAAGTTGTAAAATTATCATTCCAATAAGTTTAGCCGATACCCCAAATCAAAGTTGTTGCATGATCTTGTATATAATCTCTAAATGAAGAACTTTCAGTATTATATATTCTTTTACTGCTGTAAATCACTTTTTTGTGGTTGAAACTAATGGTGCTTTTGACTTGTGTGTTGGCTGCAGCGGAACTATCGGTTCTTCTTTATGTTTATATCAACCTCAACCATCTTGTGCTTATATGTCTTCGTCTGTTCTTGGATCAATGTCCTCGAAAAGGAAGCCGACAATGATAGCAGTATTTGGAAGGCTCTGTCGCATGATGTCCTATCCATAATTCTCATAGTCTATTGCTTCATAGTTGTATGGTTCGTTGGTGGTCTTACAGTTTTTCATTTCTATCTGATTTGCACTAATCAAGTAAGTTCCTTCTCAAAGTTCATGGTTTTTTCTGAAGAAATATATACTGTCCATTCATTATCATATTATTTATTCGTTATCCCTATGAACACTTTGACTAATAGGTTAATCTCAAATTGACTGGCTGTATAACAGCCTGCAAAACATTTTGGGCCATTGTTGGTCAATGCATTCTTAAATTTAGTTTCATCACTTATTGAGTGCATTGAGCCAATTTGACCCTAGAACAGTTGTAAAAACTGTGGAGGTAGAGCTGTTGGAAAAGTGTTGTTAGATTGGAATTATTTTAAATAACTAAGAATATTTGTTGTCTTCTTCAGCATTTGATGAAGGTGTTATATCTGCTTGTCATTGCAACTCTTTTTTGATACTTTACATTGAAGTTTCAGCCTTTTAACCTTTAGGAAGTCTTTTATGGTTTATATAGAAACCAAAGTTGATTTTTGAAAAACCTTGTTTGACCTTTCTACGTTTCAAACAAAGAAGTTGGTCAAAAACCTTTTAACCGAGGTCTTTGGTCTCAAATTCAGTAGCTAGCAGCCCCTTTAGTCTTTTGATTTCTCTGGTATCATCACCAATAATGATGATATCATTTATATAAACTATAAGAATAATTTTCTTCTTTTTTTGGAGATATATTCACTAATGTGTTGTCAGATTGACATTGTTTATAACCATGATAATGACAACCTTTGTGAATGTATCATATCAGGCTCTAGGGTACTGCTTTAAACCATACACAGACTTTTTAATTACTTCAGTAATTCTTTTAGTTGATCGAATGTAACGTTTATTTAAGAGGACAATTGGAAGAAATAAAGTAAGTCAGATTTTTAAAAAAACCACGAGATTTAAGATTCTTTGTAACGTCTAAGGTCTAGAATTCCCTTCGACAAGTTCCACTATCAATTGAAACACACGACCGTAACAATTTGGTACAATGGTAAAAGAAACTCTTTACTTCTTTTTATCGGATTGCTGAAAAAATTTACAATTTATAGGTGAGCATGTTGTGGATGTAGGACTCTTTGGAGAAGTTACAAGTCTTTGTAAAAGAGATGCTGTTTTAGTATTATTAGGAAGTGTTTGGTAGGATTTTATTTAGTCTCTATTTAAAGGGATGTTTGGAATAACAAAACCTATGTAGAATTTCTATATATACATATGTATAAACCCCAATATATTTTGGTTTCTTTCTATCAAGTCCTAAGAGTTCAATCTCCCTCTTTTACAAACTGAGCTATCAATTACAATAGGTCATTCCATGAATCAATATAAAGGAAAGGTGATTGTTATCGACTTCCCAATCAATCGCTTGGTGAAACCATCCTATTCACATATTTGTAACAAAGTATGAAAATAAATATGTTAATGAAACCCTAAATTCTAGCAATAGAAAATAAAATCTTAATAAAATCCCTTAATGAATGTGTATAATTCCTTAATTTAGGGGATAAATATACAATATATAATATAGTGACAATCATCAAATATAAATAGTTCTAAACCTTCTAAACCCCCTACAAATATTAAAAAATATGCATAATGCCAAAAAATGCCCATAACGTTTGATAGAATCCCTACAAATATTAAAAAATATGCATAATGCCAAAAAATGCCCATAACGTTTGATAGAATAGTCATTTTGATCCATATTCTTTTTTTTAAAGCAATTTAACCTTCAACGTTTCATTTTAGGTCAAAATGACCCCTTTGCGGATGAAAACTGTTAGTCAACTAACGATAAATGGCTTGATGATGTGGTAAACCTACATGGCAGTGCCATATAGACAAAGGTGTTAGACTTGAAACAATGTCACATCAGTCGAAAAATAATTTTATAAAATTATATAAACGACAAAATTATTTTTTTTTGCTAATGTCTTATTCTGTTAAGTTATTTCAAATTGTTTACCATTAGTTGACTAACAGTTTTTATCTGCAGAGGGGTTATTTTGACCAAAAATGGAACGTTAAGGGTTAAATTGCTTCAAAAAAATAGGAGTCAAAATGATTATTCAGTCAAACGTTAGAGACATTTTTTTGGCTTTATGCCTAAAAATAATATCTCAACAATAATGTGTGAATATTATATGAAAGGGGAATTCCAAGAAAAAGAGAGATTTTGAATGAAAAGAAAAGAGAAATTTCGTTAGTATCAATGTTTAAAAAGGCATGCCTAGGCGCTAAGGCGAGTGCAAAATGTCCAATTGTGTCTAGGCGAGGCGACTTTAATGAAGCGTTCAAAAGGTGTGTGGGGCGGTGAGGCGGTGTCTTTTAGCACTTAGTTTAAATTATACTTGAATATGGCCTGTAGCCATGGGAGGAGAAGCTTGGGGAAAAGAAAAACCTAAAAGAAGGCTAATTTGTTGAAGAAGAAGAGGAGAAGGGGAAGAGGGAATGTAATACATGTAATTGAGGGGGAGGTGTGTGGCCTGCAATCATAAAAGAAAGCTTGTAGAAAAAAATACTATAAAGAACCCAAGAATCTGTTGACGAAGAAGAGTAAGAGAAGGGGAACATGTGAATAAGAAATATTTTAACCCAAAAGGTGTGGGCTCCATTATTGGGCACAGGTTTTGACAAGGTTTTGACATGTGACTCTTTGTTTATTTCAAAATTCATTCCCAAGGATCTTTCTCCCTCTCACCACATCAGCCTTTTCATTTCTATAAATATTAACCTATCTTTTTTTTTCAAAATTGACCTATCTTCTTTGATAAAAAAGATGAATAAAAAACACTTTATAAATAATATTTCAACAATAATTTTATTATTTAGACAAATTTAATAATTATTTTGTAACTTTTATAAGTTGAGTTTCAAAGTATTCTCATTCAATAATAAATAACAAATCTATGTAATCACATATTTAAGAATGTAAGAAAAAGTGGATGGTATTTAAGTGATAACTTTATCTGCACTTGGTCTCACTTCAATGAGGTGCGCGCCTCGCGCCTATGCAGTAAGACCCCCTATCGCCTTAGTGCGCCTCACGCCATTTTATACTATGGTTAGTATGTGTTGCTTAAAAGAAAACCCAACATGCTTTTATATGCCGAGGATTATAACTTGAAAATAAGATTGAGATGTTTTCATAAGGTTTTGGAAGTGTTTAAAAGGTTTTAAAGTAGCCAAACTCTTCTTTTCAACACGACTGTACTGATACGGTACACACCGTATCGATATCTTTTAGGGTTTCAGCTATAGTATTTTTCCAATAGCCAAAAACCGTACCGGTACAACTTAGGCGTACCGATACGGATAGGGTCGTACCGATATTCTATGTGGCGTACCGATACCATATGTTTTAAATGTTCAACGGCTATTTTCAACAACCCCAACGGCTAGTTCCCTGCAGCTTAACGAACCCCGTACGGTAAAAAGGCGTACTGATCCCAGGTACCGATACGCACCAAGGCGTATTGATACGCAAAGCTGCTTCAGACTTCAACGGCTCCAATTCAATCCCAACGGTCTCCAACGGCCAGAAACTCAATTGGGAGTATAAAAGACCTCAAGAAGCATCTGAAGCTACCAATGATCCTCAAGTCAACAATCATTTGATCAAAATATGTCTTGGTGCTTAAATTTCTCATTCTTGTATAGACAACACTTGTGAGTTTACATTGTAATATTTGCTCAAGTGTTTATTATTGGATGAGTGCTTAAGAGTGCAAACAATCTACGTTGTGAGGGTTTTACAAGTTTGCTTTGTTTTTCTCTTGTAAAGAGAGTTTACTCAAGCTTTGGTATAGAAAACTTTGAGTGTGTAAGGGTTGCCTCTTAAGCCTAAAAAAGTGAGAAGAAATTCATTAGTGAATTTGTTGAAATCCTTAGTGGGGAAGCTAAGGTAGTGGGTAGGCTTTAGTTAGAAACCCGAACCACTCTAAATCTGTGTGTCTATTTTTCATATTTTTGGCTTCCACCACCATCACCCAAATTACATCTTCTCCACCACTTGACAAGCATTAAGGTTGAAGATATCGAGCTCCACAACAGCTTTCCACACTCCCTCTCAAGTAGAGTTGGTTGTATATGTTGTACAAACCTGACTTGGACTTATGTCATCAAAACTACTCATTCTTGGTTGGGTTATGGTGAGAATATTTGCAAGCTGCTGTTGAGTAGGAATATTGTAGAGAAGTTGGATGCACAAAGAAAGATTTATTTCTCTGTATTTTTCACTCAGCAAAATCGTTACAAAGTAAGTCTTTTTATTATACTTTAGTAATTGAGTTTAACTCTAATTAGGACTTCTCTATGACTTTATCTATATCTACTCTTAGGATAGACTTAGTGTA
The DNA here is from genome assembly GCA_958450335.1 of Hibiscus tridactylites. Taxonomy (NCBI): domain Eukaryota; kingdom Viridiplantae; phylum Streptophyta; class Magnoliopsida; order Malvales; family Malvaceae; genus Hibiscus; species Hibiscus tridactylites. The sequence continues at coordinate 54,511,767 of OY288267.1, read as the reverse complement.
AATCTAAACTACTATTAGATACTTTACAAAGAGATTAACTCCCTATACTACACGTCTTCAAACTACAGTTATAGTCTTGTTTCACAGTTCCATTGTTGCCTTTTTCTGAAATAAAGTGTTTGTCAATCTCCACATGTTTTGTTCGATCATGATAAATAGGATTTTCAGAAATACTTATGTCTGATTGAATATCATTTTGTATCTTTTAGTGATCCTTTAAATTAATCTTTTATTCTTTTCATAGATTTGAATCCACATTCTTTCACAAATTCCTGAAGCAAATGCTCGAAATTTAGCCTTTGCACTATTTCTTGATATTATTGTTTCTTTTTGCTTCTCCGTGTAACTAGATTGCCACAAACAATGGCGCAATAGTATCTTGTATACCTCCTTTCAGTCCTTTCTCCAGCCCAATTTGCATTACTTAATACTTTTACCTCCCGAATTTCACACTTTTAGAAGAGTAATTCGTGTCCTAGAGTCATTTTAGGTATCTTAGGTTTTGGTTGACAACCTCTAGGTGTTGTTCACGTGGATCGTTCATATGTTGGTTGACAATGCTGATTGAATATGCAATATCTGGTCTAACATGTGAGATAAATTAACTTGTTGACTAACCTTTGGTATTGATCTTTATTGATTGGAACTCCCTCTCTACCCTTAATTTTAGATTAGGATCCATGAGACTTTTTTATTGGTTTGCACCCGAGCATACACGTCTCGTTTAACAAGTCTAGCACATACTTTCTATGAAAGATGACAATTCCTGCTTTAGCTTGATTATTTTGTCTGTGACATATTCTGTTATGATAATATCATCAACGTAGACAATAAGATTGATCTTTTTACCTTTCGAGGTTTTGATGAACAAAGTATGATCAGGTTGACAATGGTTGTATCCATAAGTAACCACTGCTTTTGTAAACCATTCAAACCATGCATGAGGAGACTATTTTAGACCATAGAGAGATTTCTTCAATTTGCACGCATTGTGACCTTTTGACCGAATTTCTAGGCCTAGAGGTATCTCTATGTACCCATCTTCAAGATCCTCATTTAAAAAGGCATTATTGATGTCAAGTTGATATAAAGACACTCTTTGTTTACTCGTAATGACTACTACTCAAACTGTGTTCAGTTTGTAACAAATGCAAATGTTTCATGATAATCATCCTATTTGATCGAGAGAACCCATTTGTCACTAGTCTTGCTTTGAAACTTCTAATGTTTCCATTGCTTCCTAAGACTTTAATTTCTTCTTCAACTGTCTTTTTCCAATGTGGAATCTTCAAGGCTCCTTGTTGTCAAAATAGAGTGATTTACTGTAGAAAACTCTCTTAATTTCTATACAACAGCTTACATCTTTATATACAGCTTATATCCTTAACTTAGGTAACTATTAAGTTAGGAAAGAGACTATTCTAGGTAAACTAAATCCCTTAAAGTTAGGGATTGTAATCACTAACAAGGATCTACAGGATCCTGTCTAATTATACAAATAATCTCTAATTTATGCGCATATTTCCTGACACTTGTATTAATTTTTGAATTCCTATACTATCAAGTGATGCAGTGTAAGCTTTGTACGAAGACATCAGTTTTTTCATAGGTTATATATCTTTCATTAGGATGATTAGTATATTTTTGAGCTCCTTTTCTCTAAAAAATGCGAAGTTCGAAGTTATCAACACAAGGAATAGGTGAAGATATACTTGTGTCAGTTTCTGAGGCAGGAGGTTCCAGTTCAGGTTCTTGACAGTTGTTGACCTGTGATATTGTCTAGATTTGTAGCAGGTTGCACCCATCTATTACAGACATGAAGTTCTTAATTGGTGTCAAGTTGAGTTAAGGATGATGTTTTGGTTTGAGGAGTTGGTTTGGGAGGAGTTGAGTAAGGTGTTCTTTTTGGTGTTGGTGAGAGATTTTCTGGTTGAGTAGTTTTAGATTCTGAAGAGGAAAGATAAATATACCTGGACTGAGTGTTTTGAAGACTGTCCCAAAGCTGGAATTTCCTTGAATTCTCCCTATGAATTACTGTTTTGGAAAAATAGGATAGATGCTAAAAAAGGATGACATCTATGGAATATTGGAATTGTATAGTTTTTTAGTGAAGAGAGTAGCAATTTTTTTGACATAAAAGAGAGTAGCATTTTTATTGGAGGAATACCAGGAACACACATTTTATGGATTTGGAATCAAATTTGTTGCGACAATGTTTGTGAATGTGAACATAGGTAGTGAGTTCTCTGATGCACAATTTTGCAAGATAATCAAATTTTGGATTACCAAAACGAAAATGCCATAACATAATTGGATCTGAAATAAGAGGTGTAGAATAGACTCTGATGCACAATTTAAATGAACTTGTCTATGTAGAGAGTTCTCTTCGAGTAAAGTAGAGGCCACCACACTATTCAGCACTATCAATAAGCCTCAATGAATCCACTGCCTGAAATTCACAAAAGTTGTAATAGAACTTAATGACAGTTCAAATCACTAGATAATTTATTATCAAAAATCAGATTGCAAGTCAATTTGAGAACATAAATCACAAAGGATAGAAGGTCTTTTTGTTATTTGAGCTGATTCAATCCCTGCCACATTAGAGAGTGATCCATTGACCGTTCGAATAGCCTAGAAACTAGGATGTGGGTTGTATTTGTAAAACACACTGAGATTCCTAGTAGGCATTCTAGGAAGAAAGGAAGGGAAATTCCAAGAAGAAAGAGAGATTTTGAATGAAAAGAAAGATATTTTTTTGTATGTATTGTTTAAATAGAATTTAAGTAGGAATTTTTTTCTTAACCTTTTATCTCCTAAGAAAACTCATCTTCTAAAAAGATAAAATCTATTCCTGAGTAGATTAAATTCTCATAATTTAGGATGAACAAAAACTCATTTTTCTACTAGTTCAAATCACGACAGCTTTCCACATAATGTCATTATTGTTCGTTTTGCTTTGTGTTTGAACTTCAGAATAGTAACAACCATGCTTGAGCTTATCTATGCCTGTATCTGTACCATATATTTATTTTCTCCTTTTTGGATTAGGACATCTATCCTTGTGAAAAATCTTTAGATATCAACATGGTTTTGTTTTGTTTCTGAATATTATTTGATTGTAGACTTATCCATTTTTTTAACAGACTACGTACGAGAACTTCCGTTATCGATATGATAAAAAGGAAAACCCATATAACAAGGGAACGGCAGGAAATCTTCGTGAAATGTTTTTCTCCAAGATTCCATCTTCATTGAATAATTTCCGTTCATTTGTGGAGGAAAGTGAACATATAGTTATGGGATCAATGACACCAAACTTTGCGGAAGGTCAAATTAGCTCAAAAGAGAAAATTGATATTGAGATGGGAAATGGGATTGATGAGGATACTCGTTATTCACTACCTGAAATTTTGAGAAATTTGGATTTTGATGATTTGGAGGATGAAGTGATGATAAAGCAGGAAGGGGAAAGTCCTTTGGATTCACTGTTTCTTGACGGGCAAGATGTGAAACAGTCTGTTGAAATCTCCATTCCGGGGGATGGAATGGTTAAAAATGACCAAAGTGCAGCTTTTCAAAATGGAGTTGGAGAGTTTATGGAAAGCTACACTGCAAGAAACGGAACCGACACGCCAGAAAAACCGAGAACGTAGCAAGACTCATGTAACAACATTGTCATCTCTTCAAATATAAATGTAATCTTCGTGTTCTCTCTCCTTTTAAGTTACTAGTGCTAATTTTATCTCTAAAATTGGTTTAAATGATAAGAACAGCGTTGCTTGGGGTTTTGAAATTGATGTGAATATCTCCTTTTCTTGTGAAATCGCAGTGGGTGGCCTGTAAGTTGTTGAAAATAGAGATACAAGCTCGAAAGGTAAATATATCTGTTTTGTTTATGTGGAGGTCCCAAACACATATTGGTTGTTGTAAGCTCAAAATAATGCTGAAACTGTGCGAGTGTGAGGGTGAAAAGTAAAGGTTTGTAGTCTGTCTTGTAGGTTTTATCATTTCTTACTCTTTCTAAAATTTTCCTATAGCATGATTCATACAAGAGATTTTTCTTTCATACAACTTCAGCATGTTTAAAAACCAATAAGTTCGTGTGGTATGTATTTATTTATTTGGGTTCATTACAGTCTATCAGACCACCACTGCAGTTAAAAAACTAACGGAGAGATAACGTGACAGTTTAATGGAAATTTGTAAAATTACACATTTAGTCCCTATTATTTATTTATTATATCAATTTGATTTTATTTTTAATTTAATTAAATAAAATTAATCAGCCATAGATTGAACCTGAGATTTATGGATGTTATTCTACAACCTTAACCAACCTACCAAACCACTTTTATTAAAATGGGTTACACCCTTTTATATACATATCTTATACTGTAGTATTATGTTTGGGAAAAAAATAAAAGTGAACTAAAAGGCCTTGGGGTAAATTGAACCTAGGACTCGGGAGAATTATGCCAAAGGCATAACCAACATGCATTTATTGATATGAATTGCACCCTTTTATATACATATCTTATACTACAGTAAATGTTTGGAAAAATAAGTAAAAATGGTTGAAAAGGGACTCAAACATAAATCACTTGGGATGTATAAAATCATACAAACCACCAAATCAATTTAAACAATTAATTAAAAAATGAAAACATCTTAATTATGTCTAAATTAGTTATTGAAGTAAGATTTAAAATGAAAATATATTTATAATTTTTATTTTTAAATAAATATTTTTCATTATTTATTTTAGTAATTTCATGTATAATGTTGAATAGAGTTATTTAATTTAATTGATAACTTTAATTTTTTATTAAATTAAACAACTATGAAGTTACTCGATTTAATTTAAAATCACAAATCTATTTTCATCTTAAATCTCTATGAATTAAATAACTTGGTTCAACATTAAATCTATTTTCATTTTAAATTTTGTTGTAATAAGTACTTTAAACATAATTTATATATTTTTACTTTCAATTAATTATTTGATTTGATTTGGTAGTTTGTGCGATTTTATACATCCTAAGTGGTTTAAGTTTGAATCCCTTTTCAACCATTTTTATTTTTTTCTCAAACATTTACTGTAGTATATGATATGTATATAAAAGGGTGCAATTTATATGAATAATAGTAGGTTGGTGTGTTGGTTATGCCTTTGACATGATTCTCATAGGTTCAATCTACCTCAAGGCCATACAATTTACCTTTAATTTTTCCATAAACATATAATGCAGTATAAGATATGTATATAAAAGGGTACAATTCATTTTAATAAGAGTGGTTTGTCGTGTTTGTTAAGGTTGTGTAAAAACATCCAAAGACCCAAGTTTAATTCACACTAAGGCCTTTAAGTAAATTTATTCAATTGGATGATGACACGTGATTAGTTTTACTTACTTAAATTAAAAATATGATCAAATTGATATAATGGGTAAATAACTGAACCAAATGTGTACTTTTACAAATTTCTGTTAAACTGTCATGTTACCCATCCGTTAGTTTTTTAATGATGGTGGTCAAAATAGGTCAATTTAATAAGTTTGGTGGTATGATTAACGAGTTCGATGGATCGGTGGTTAAAATAGATACGCCCAAATAGTTCGGTGATCACTAGTGTAGTTTCCTATTTATTTTTGTAGGAATATTATTTCGTACACCTTAATAAAATTTTCAAATTTGACGACTGGGTTATGTGGATTTTTTTTTTACTTTGAATGCATGCTTATTTATTTTTGTAGGAATCTTATTTCGTACACCTTAATAGGGATTTTTTAATATGATAATCTGTTTTAATTAGAGTTGAGTAGCCCGAGCTCGACTCAGTTAAATTTTAGTTAATATTCGAACTCGAGCTTGACTTAGTTTAATTTTGGTCAACATTTGAACTCGAGTTCGACTAGAGACTTTAACGAGTCAAATCGAGCAAGATTCAATGCGACTTGGTAACTTTAGCTTGTTGTATTATTGGGGTGTTATTTTGGAGTTTAGATTTTGGAATTATTTCACACAATATTTTGATTATTTTTGTTAAACTAGTTTAATTTATGTTTATATTAAGTTCTGTATAGTATTACTAGATTTTACGTATTTTAAAAAACATATAAATTTTAATGAGCTTAATAAATACCGAGTTGAGTCGAGCGACTAGTTTCAAAACGAACACGAATGGTGCAAAATTTTATGAAGTATCAAATCGAGTACCATACGAACACGAGTCAAACAGTTTTTGAATATATAACCTGTTAGCCCTTGAAGTCCTAACGTACAATGGAGAGTGATACCGATCCACTAAGTGTATATTTGTTATCACCAATTAAAAAAACTAATGTTATGGTCACTTACGTTTTTATTTTTAAAATATTTGGTCACTTGGGTGTGTTAATTGTTGTCAGCCATCTAACGGTGTGTAACTTGGCACAATAAAAATGGGTAAATTACATAGATAGTCACTAAACTATTACTTTACTAGGGTGCTAATTGAGTTGAGCAGCTCGCAAACAGCTGGAGCTCGACTTGATTAAAACTCGGTCACCGCTCGACTCGAGATCTTAACGAATCAAGTTGAGGAAGGCCCAACTCGATTCGATAAGTTCGCAAGTAGCTTGTTAATTTTTTATAATTTTTTTGCTACCTTAAAATTATGTTTCAAGAAATTTAAATACTAGTTGAACACTCTAAAAAATTTCAATGACTTACTAGGTATTAATAAAAAATAATTTGTATTTCCAAAAACATTTTGTATTAATAAGAAATATTTAGTTTCAAATTTTCAAAATGTTTTGTATTTCCCCATCATTCAAAAAGTCAATTTGTATTAATAAAAAATTAAATTATAATAATTAGTTTTTCCCTTTTCGTATTGAATCTTTTCTTTTTTTTTTATTTATTATTACTTTATGTATAAAAGTAAAAAGAAGATGATATAGAACTCCCATTACTAAAGAAAAACAAAAACTTTTAAACTCAAGATGGTGATAGTAGCATATTTGGATTAAACAATATTTCTTTTCTTTTTTCGAGTTCTCTCGAGAGAGTTTAAAGAAGGACAAATTAATATATGGCTAATAAACAGCGGGATGTTAGAGCCGTTGGATAGGAAAATGTTAGATTTTGACTGTTAGATTTAGATTTCCAAAAAAAACATGGAAACGGGAAGAGGTCGTTGCCGGTAAATTTTGGAACTTTATGGGGATAAAATTTGTGTTGCAACGTCAAATGTTTAAATAACGCAAATGTTCCGGACCTATGAGATATGTACCGGAACCAGTAGGTAAAAGTTTAAACCTATATTGTTAGTAAAGTTTGTGAAAATTGAAGTCGAAAGAAGATGTCTCAGAATTTGATATCGAGTAACGAAACATTATGTTGTGAAAGTAACATTTAAGGGTTAACGCGTAACAGTTGGCGTTCTTCTCCTGGTGTCGAAACTTTTGTATATGTTCCACATCATATAGAAAATGCGTAAACTAGAAATGTTTAAAGTGCCTTTAACAATACATGTTTGTATAGTATGTATCGGAATGTACGTAAACGTACTGAAACCTAGAGTATGGTATGTTGGATAGACAAAAATTAGACGTATAAATCGTAAAAGTGAAGGAAGTTGATAACATATTAGGGCCAATCGCGAAGTATCATAATTCATCAACGAGTTTCGCAACCTAAAGTACATGATGATAATATTCTCGGTTTAATGATTCATATTTCCAATTTTTTGTAGGTCTCTTAAAGCCCTCAAGCTTCCCTAGAATGAGAATCGAACCTTTATTTCTCCACTGAAAACCTAGAGAATCCTCTCAAGTTGGGAAAAATGTTTCATTCAGTGTAAAGGATCGAAATCTTAATTTAGGTCTGCAACTAAACATGTGTAATCGTCTCCATCGCGGAGGTAACAAGCAAAACCCTAAGGTTTGTTTAATTGCGAAGCACTTGAAATATAGGGTTTGTGTTTCGAATTTTTGGGATAGAATTGCATTTCTTGTTGGAGGAAATCTGTTTAAACTGAACATTATGTCCGAATTGTTTTTTAGAATGGTAGAAAATAAAATTATTGGAAATAAAGTTTTTAAAATTTTTTTTGATTCACTCTTGTTCTAAAAAATTAAAAGATTGTTTTGATCCATCACATTTTGGAGAAAAATAAAAGGTGTTGTTTCTTAAATGAAGTTTTCTTTTAAAAATAAAATAAGATCTTTTAAAAAGGGTGTTAAAAAACCAAAAATAAAATAAAGGGCTTTAAAACTTAAAAATAAAAAATGAACAAGGCTTTAAAAAGATTTTGATAAAAAATTGAAAATTGAAAATTAAAAATGACTTTAAAACATAAAGATTTTAAAAATAAAATGTTTTGTGTTGTGAATAAAATAACAAAGAACAATAATAAGAACAAAGAACAAGAATGGAAGAACAAAGAGATGAGAGAAAGAGGGAGATTTGTATTATTCTCAAATATAAACTTGTGTATACAATGCCTTCAATGAATCATCTATTTATAGGCATAAGAAGTACATAATACATTAAACTCTAATTAATAGAGATAATATTCTTAATAATAAATAAATCAAACTCTTTAGATAAAGTTCTAATCATGATAGACATCCACATAGATAAATATTCATAACATTTTGAAAGAAAAAAAAGGAATAAAAGGTGTTAAAAATAAGAAGGAAGAGTTTCAAATATAAAAACAATAAACATTTCAAATAAAAGAACAAAAAAAATAAAAAACGAAAGCATAAAAAGTAAAAGAAGGTTTCTTTGGAAATTCTCAAAATAAAATTAATCCAAGTTTAAGTCTCGAATTTTCTTGTTTGCTTTTAGTATAGGTTGAACTTTAGGGTTTAGGATCTTTGAGCTTAGACTAGAGACTTGTTTGTGGAAAGACTCTCTTCACAACAAAATAAAATACACTTAATAAAATTTAAACCTTAAATTAGGAATAAAAGATTTCTTTAGAATTAATAAACTTCAATTTAGAGTAAATAAAAATGTTCAAACACATTAAATTTTTTTGTTGTTTGAAAAATTGAAACTTAATTAATGCGGTGTCTTATCAAACGTGAATGACGAGTTAGCCCCAGAAGTATTGGCAGTGATTAGACTTCATTTCTCGGGCGATAGGGTTGCTAAAATAGATTTATATTCATTAAACGGACAAATAAAATCGAACTTTCGTGAACTTGCAAATTTCAATTTTTGAAAATATTTTTGAAATCAAAGAGGTGCCAATTTTGGGCGTTGTGGGGTGCTAACCATTCCCCACGCGTAACCGACCCCCGAACCTGTTTTTCTGGTTTTCACATATCAAAATCGTTATTTTAATAAAATAAAATATTTTACTAAAATAAATCTGCTTTAAAGTAATCTAATCATATTTTTTGGAAAAAATTAGTGTCAACTCCGTGTTTTTAAAGATTGGTGGCCACTGCAGAGAAACATTTCCCTTTCTTTTTTCCTAATTCACGCCACTGGTGCCCCTTCATTCATTTCGACTTTTAAATTTTTTTTTCATTACACTACAGCCAACATTTGCGGAGTAGAAATGAGTGGCAGTACTAGCCACACCACACTGACCTAATCCCTTCGTAGGGAATGCAGCGCCGTGCATCGACCATGCGCCCTTTAAATCCCCTTTTTTTCCAGCTTAACAATTCTTTGCGGAAATTCATCAAACATATACGGCTCATTCTAATATATAATCCAACAATTCAATCAACAATCTACCAATTACCCCCATTCTAAGAGCCTAAATTTAAATTCAACCAATTAAATTAGTTTCGGAATCAATTTCATAAAATTGAGTTTAGATTATATTTAACCCACAAAAATAACTCATAATCCAATTAAAACATTTAGATTTCATCTACCAAATCATAATTCACTCTTCAGCATCTAGAAATTAAATCAATCCATTAAAATTCATTTTAACATCAAAAGACAATAGAATTGATAGAAAATCAACACAAAATAATTATGAGATTATTAGAAAATCAAAGCTTGCCCAAATAAATTGGAACTTGAAAATCAAGATTACACCTCCAATCTTCCAACTTGAAATCCTTGAACAAGATGAGAGAAATCAAAATCTCTTGTGTGGTTATTGATTAGAAATGATTAAGAAATAAAAGGAATAAAAATTGGATAAGAAAATCAAAGAAATCAATGGTGTTTGGGAGAATCTTGAAAAAAAGAAGAAGAAAAGTTTAGACATAATTTTTTTTTTAAAAAATAATAATCGTCCTCAAATTCTAATTGAAAATAAATAGTAAAATCCTTATTTAATAAATAGGTCAAATAATCACATAAAATCACAACTTTAATTATTTTCACAAAAATATCATTAATAATATTTTACAACCTTTTGTAAAACAATCACCATTTAAATAATATTAAAACAACACAACTAAAATTATTCAAATTCAATTTCATCCTTTATGAAACTTATTAAATATATTTTTTACAAATACTCATCACGACAAATTTTTTGAAAATCAATTTAATTGTCCAAATTATCTTTCGAAATTAATAAATTAGCTAAAGTCTAACCCAAAATTCTAATTCTGTTGAGTTGTATGGAGCTCGATTCGATCAACCAATTTAGCTCACCAAGTGGTGGAGAGGTGGATATTTGGGTGGAAGGGTTTAGGAAGCTAGAAAGAATAAAGACACAATGATTTATAGTGGTTCGGCCTTCTAACAAGCACCTACATCCACTACCTTAGCTCCCCACTAAGGATTTCACAATCAATCCACTAATTGATTCGTCCCCTTTTCTAGGATTAGGAGGAAACCCTTACAACCGATCAAGCTTCTAACGCTATAAGCCCGTATCGAAACGACCTGCATTTAAAAGTTAGTTGGGAAAGAGCCGTTGGGGTTTATGACCGTTGTGGTCAGTGCCACGTGGGCGTATCGAAACGGCCTAGCCTGTTTCGAAACGCTGGCCCCGTTTCGATACGAGTATCGAAACGTTTTGGCCACTGGAGGCACCTGTTTCGAAACGCCTTAAGGTGTTTCGAAACACTTGGTCAGTTTTGTGAAAATTGGCCTTTGAAAACATGAAAAACCTTTATGAAAAATTCCTTAAATATTATTTCAAGTTGTTTGGACTTTGGAAATGTTTTAAATACTTTTTAAATCAGTCCAAAACATTTTTCAATTATTATATCAAAACATTAGTTCTACAATCTCCCCTTTTTGATATAATAAAACCACTTGAAAAATTGTTTGGAATTCTCCCCCTTTAACTTTAAAAATGTGAATAAGAGATTAGAATTTTTAATTCAAATAAAGCTCCCCCTTATTCATTTGAAAAATGAATTTTTTAAACTATTTCTCCCCCTTTTTGTTATATCAAAAAGATTTAAAACATTAAGTTCAAAAATAACAATAGAGGTAAAATTTGACAAAAATATGAGTTTTGGTTTTAAAAATGGCTCCCCCTTACTCAAAGCATCATTGAAATGTTAGTCCAACATATATGATCATCTAGTTGAATAAACTTAAAAATAAGACAAATAAAATCAAAAACAACTAGAAATTTTACCAACACTTGAACCCAAGGGAGGATGTGAAGCCTTCCTTCTTCAAGTGTTCTTCCTTGTGTGTATGGAGCTCCCCCTCAATGTTTGACTTGTTGAACATCTCCATCACACCTACAATAGACAATCAAGTAACTTTTGGTATCCAAATTGCTTTGGATCCGTAAACGTTAGTTGCACAAAATTTAGTCCCCTTAGGAATCCATTTTTCAATTTCATCCTTTTTAGTTGAAGTGGTTAGTCCTTTTGGGACCCAAACACTTCTAAAACATTTTTCTTTCACAAATCTAGGGGCACTAGATTGTCTAACATAAAAATTTGATTTTCTAAAATTGTTTTTCTTTTCAAGCTCTTTGGAAATCAAATCTTTTTTCTCCTTGAACTTTTTGAAGCAATTTTTGTAAATCAAGACATTTTAATTCAAACTCTTCAAGTTTTGCTTCAAGTTCAAGTTTGGTTTTAGAAAGCAAGTCATTTTGAATTTTCAATTTTGAAATCAATTTATTGTTTTTCAAAATGTGGCTTTTAAAATCTAAAACCAAATCGTCATAGGCATCTTGTAATTCATCAAAAGAGTAAGAACATGAAGTAGATGAATTAGAAGTTACCCTTGAATCTTCTTCGATGGCCATAAGGCAAAGGTTGGCTTGTTCATCGTCGGTGGAGTCCTCATCACTCCAAGTAGCCAATTGTGCCTTCTTCTTATGGCTTGAAGTGCTTGCCCTCTCCTTTCTTTTAGGTTCTCGTTCAAGCTCTCTCAAGGCTTTCTTTATGAAAGGGGCACACTTCTTGAAGAGATGAACTATCTCTTCATCTTCATCCTCCTCTTCACTTGTGTAGACATGATGGCAAGTGGAGGATTTGAGAGCCATGGCACTAGCATTGATGCCAAGCCCTTTGATTTTCTTCTCTCCCATAGCTCTAATTTCTTCCCTCTTCTTCTCATCCTCTTTATTCTTCTTCATGATTTGACGAGTAAGGAGTGACCCCATGAGTTCATCAAGCTTCAAAGTCTTCAAATTTTTGGCTTCGATGATGGCGGTCCTCTTTGAGTCCCAAGACTCGAGAAGTGAGTAGATGAGCTTTCGAACAAGCTTTTCCTCCGGGATGGCTTCTCCATAACCTTTAAGGCCATTGGTGATGGTGGAGAACCTATCAAACATCTTCTCGATGTTCTCTTCCGGATCCATTTTGAAGTTCTCATACTCCAAGGTTAGGAGCCCAATCTTGGTCTCCTTGACTTCGTTTGTCCCCTCGTATGTGACTTCAAGCTTGTCCCATACCTCCTTGGCACTCTCACAAGAAGACATCTTCTCATAGATGGATGGACCAAATGCACAAAATAGAATGTGCAAGGCTTTGCAATTTAGCTTCATCTTCTTGCGATCGTCGGCACTCCACTCCGCTTTACTTCTTTGAGGCACGAACGGACCATCTTCAACTACATCCCATAGCTTGTAATCTCATGACTTGATGAAGAACTTCATCTTTGTCTTCCAATGGGCATAGTGAGCTCCGTCAAAGAAAGGCGGTTTGTCGATTGATTGTGCCATTGAGCCGGTTGATGAAAAGGTGATCGAGCTTGCCGGATCTTCTCAATAGGATGTGAATCCCCTTCGATTGAGCCAAGCTCTGATACCAATTGTTGAGTTGTATGGAGCTCGATTCGATCAACCAATTTAGCTCACCAAGTGGTGGAGAGGTGGATATTTGGGTGGAAGGGTTTAGGAAGCTAGAAAGAATAAAGACACAATGATTTATAGTGGTTCGGCCTTCTAACAAGCACCTACATCCACTACCTTAGCTCCCCACTAAGGATTTCACAATCAATCCACTAATTGATTCGTCCCCTTTTCTAGGATTAGGAGGAAACCCTTACAACCGATCAAGCTTCTACCCAAGCCTTGATCAAAACCCTCTTTTACAAAGAGACAAATGAAAGCAAACTTAAACCCTCTAATAGGTGTTTGTTTGCACAATTAAGCACTCACCAAAAACCTAAAACACTTGAGCAAATTTGACAATTTTGGCTCACTAGTGTTTGTCTATACAAGAAATGACACTTTAAGCACTAAGACAATTTCTTGATCATTTGTTGATTGACAATTGAAGCATTAGTCTTCTCTTTATGCTTGGAGGTCCCTTTTATACTCCCAAATGAGTTTATAGCCGTTTAGGACCGTTGGGGTTGAAATAGAGTCGTTGGAGCCTTTAATTCCCTCCATAAATGCAGTTCTGCAGCTCCCCGTTTCGAAACGCTCGAAGCCGTTTCGAAACACCCTCAATATAGAAAGAGCCGTTGCAGTCTATCAGGGTACCCGTTTCGGAACACCCCCTTGCCGTTTCGGAACGCGTATCGGAACGCTATAAGCCCGTATCGAAACGACCTGCATTTAAAAGTTAGTTGGGAAAGAGCCGTTGGGGTTTATGACCGTTGTGGTCAGTGCCACGTGGGCGTATCGAAACGGCCTAGCCTGTTTCGAAACGCTGGCCCCGTTTCGATACGAGTATCGAAACGTTTTGGCCACTGGAGGCACCTGTTTCGAAACGCCCTAAGGTGTTTCGAAACACTTGGTCAGTTTTGTGAAAATTGGCCTTTGAAAACATGAAAAACCTTTATGAAAAATTCCTTAAATATTATTTCAAGTTGTTTGGACTTTGGAAATGTTTTAAATACTTTTTAAATCAATCCAAAACATTTTTCAATTATTATATCAAAACATTTAGGATGGTGAGTAACTTTTTAAGTTCTGTGTTTTTGAACTTACCAGCAACACACATCCGTTTACACACTTTTTTTAACAACTCAAAATATTATAAAGATATATAACATTTCGGTTGATAAGTAACATTTTAAATTCTATTTTTCTAATATTTTAAGTTGTGTTATTTTGTAGTCGTAAGTTGATTGTTGTACGTTAGACTCCCAATAACAGTTGATCATTGCATTTCTGTTACTGAAGGATAATTGCAATTCTAGGCAAAAAATTGATTTTAATATCGAATTTTGAGGGTTACATTTCAAATACCGAAACTATATATTATATTCATGATTGAGTTTTGTCAAGAGAAGACTAAATATTAAGTTAAAAAAATTAAAATATTTTTTAAAAAATAATATTTTAATTATAGTGATAAATTTTTGTTTTCGTACATTCATATGTTTTTAAATAAAATAATAAAAAAATAACATATCTAATAATTGAACCCATCTAATAAAAATTCATACATGAACTCTTTACCTCTCGATTTATAATCATACATTTAATAAAGTTTATTAAATTTTATTTTCACTAATATAGTGTTATTACCTGATACAAGACCAATCGAAAAATAATTTCACAAACAATCATATTTTCAATCTTAAACCTTATTTATATTTGTTGGACTTGAATTTATCAATCGTATTGCTAAGAGGAGTGAATTGACTTTGAAAAACTGGTAGTAAAAAAAAACAATGTATAAAAATATAGCACAAAAATTTATAGTGATTTGACTTCTCAACTAAGTTTATCTCCGCTACCTAAGGTGTCCGCACTAAAGATTTTCTATGAATTTACTAATTTACCTTTTTTTTTGAAGACAAAGAGTAACCTTACAAATCTCACAAGGTTTATATTTCAAAATCTTGTCTATTCTCTCTCAAAAAAAATATAAAAAAAAACAAACAAATAAAAAAACCTCAAAAGGTGAATTGTTTTCACAATGAAGCCCTCACCTAAAAGTATACACTTGAGAAAATTGACAACTAAGGCTTATAAGTGTTTTTTCAAATAAAATGGACTTTTAAGCACAAAAACAAATTTTTCTATACATGAATGTTGGTGTAAGCTTTCTTGTTGTTCTTGATTAATTTGAAAGTCCCTTTTAAGTCCTCTAATAAGTTTGTGACTGTTTCTTGTTGTTAAGAGCCGTTAATGGTGATTTTCCAGCTATAAATGTATTTTTGCAGCTGTGTGTATCAGTACTCAAACATGAGTATCAGTACCTACTTAAAGAGAAAACCGTCTTTGTGAAAAAATATGGTGTACCGATACTGACAGGGCGTACCAATACCAAAACTTGTTATTAGAATTTCGAAAAATCTCTGCTGATTAGTACTCGACAAAGTCGTGCCGATGTAGTAAGCTTGGTATTGGTATTGGTTTCAATACATGTACTAAAGTGATGTTTTTGACATTTGAAGATATTAGAAATATTTGTATAAGCCAAAAGCACTTAGAAGACATTTTACACCTATTTTTTAACTTAAATGAACTTTAAATTATTTTTGTAATATTTGAATAAGTTTAAAAATATTTTTTATTTTATTATATTAAATATTTAGCTCAACAATATTACAAAAAACATCAACCTTAAAGTTTAAACCACAAATACTAAATCTAAAATCTACGACCTTAAAATATGATAAACTACTTAAAAGACCACTATACTATCATTTAAGATTCGATTTGACAATTATACTTCTAATTACAGCAATTAAACCACTGAACTATTAAATTGGACTCAATGTGACCAACTGCCGTTAAAACCTAATAGGATAAGTGATGTATCGGTTAGTAAAAATTCGTATAATTACACATTTAGTCTTCGTTACTTATAGGCATTGCATACATGCTTTTGGCAGAAACCAAACCTAGGTTAGCTTGGTAGGAGGGTTGCATGCTTACCTCTAGGCCAACTATATCATTGTAATACAATGTACAAAATCTAATATATATCTTAGTTTGTTGCTCATGCTAGTAAAAAGGAAATAAATTTAAGGGGAATCGAACATGACACTTTTGAGATGCATAAAAACATATAAACTACTAAAATAAATCGAATAATTAATTTATTAATAATTTTATTTTTAATTAATTTTGAATTAAATTATTATATTAAAGATAAAAATAAAAAAATTATATTAAAAATTTATGTTCGTGAGTTTAGATTCTTTAAATAAATTTTTATATTAAAAATAAAAATTTATGTTTGTGAGTTTAAATTCGTTAAATTAATTTTTAATTAAATTATTATATTAAAAGTAAAAAAATAAAATTTATGCTTGTGAGTTTAGATTCGTTAAGAATTTATATTAAATTATGTTCGTGAATTTAGATTTGTTAAATAAAATTTTAATATAAAATTTATGTTCGTCGACATCATTGTATCAATGGTCATATTGTTATTAATCTTATTAATTTATTATATATAAATATTTTTTGAAAATAATAAATATTATTAATTATATTAATTTTTATCATCAAAGTAATCTTTAAAATTATATATTATCAATTCATGACAACTAAAGCAGGTTGGCCTAGTGATTCGAGCGCTAATTCTCCAAATTATTGGCTTGGGTTTATCCCCACCCAGGCCATTTGCTTTTCTTTATTTCTTTGTTCTTTTGTTTTTAACCAATGAGATGGTGACACGTGTCACCATCTGATTGGTCGATTAAATATATTAAATTAATATTAAAATCAAGAGAAATATGATGACATGTGTCACCATTTGATTGGTTGATTAAATTTTTATTGAATTAAATTAAAGGGAAAACTACACCGGTGGTCCCCAAACTATTACCGTCTTCCTATTTTGGTCCCAAAACTATTTTTTCTGTTACATAGTTCTCCTGTTTTGGTCTCCGTCGTTAAAAACTAACGGAATTGCTGGCGTGGAACTTTTTCTTATTTTTTTAATATTTTTTTATTATTTTCTCTCTTCTATATATATTATTTAATTTTTTTTATTCAGACTAATGTGGTAGTGACACGTGTCACTACCATAACAAAGAAAATAAATTCAATGTAAGTGGGGAGCTGGGATTTGAACCCATATCCCCTAGCTCTAAAGTCATTGAAATGACCACTGGGCTAAACTCTAGGTGCTAATATGTTTTAGCACAAATTATCTTTAAAGCAATCAAATAAACCACTGGGCTAAAGTCATTGAACTAAAACACGTTGTATATGAGATAGTAATCCTTCTAAATTAACATAAATTTGATATTTGTTATGATTTTTTTTTTAAAGGGACCTCCATGCATGCATCATCCAAGTTACCTTTATCTTTGTTGGACAATACTATTGTTAATGGAATTTCTCTGTTCAACTCAAAGCCAACCCACTGGTTCATGATTTTCTTTCTATTTATGAAGCATATAACATCAACAACTCCATGTGCATGAATCCTTAAACATCTCTCCCAACATATCAAAGAATGTCACCAACAGTCCATTTGTCTGAAGCTCCTCTGCCATCAAGACTTCTCAGGGCACGGAACACCGACCCCGTAAGCAAGAAACATCAGAACTTGGATACTAAGAATTCAGATGATCCGTCCGAACAAGTTGCTTCTCCATCACATTCTTTGCAGACTTCTTCAAAAACCTCACAAGATTGAAACTGACTTAATCCGTTTCATTTTGTTATCCTTTTTAAACCTTTTTTTAATTCGAAACCTTCCGAAAATGACGTACATGATATTGTACCTCCTGCACCCCTTTCACATGTGGTCCGACAGTGTTGTAGGTCTTTTTTCCCTGAACATTTGATATGTGTGCAAACTACTGGGGGGCAGAAGACAATTTTTATTTTTGTGGTGAATAAATTGCAGGTGAAAAGTTGAAAGATCCTTTGTTTCTTCTTTCTCAAGATTAATGCTTCTATGTTAGTATAGTCACTAGAATGTTTTGTTTTTGACGGCTGTAGATGTGAGTGGTGTTGTCAATGTGATATTTACGCTTCCAAATTAGAAAAAAAACATTGATTGGGGTGCTCTTGAATTCATAGCTGAATTTAGAGAAAATATTTAAATTTGATCTCCATCGCAAATAATCAACTTTCCTCGTGTAACTGTTCTTAAAAAAAAATGATGCGGTCTGTAAAACAACTGTGTGACAATCCCAGCAAGACAAGGCATGCTGAAAAGGATCCTCTGCAGCCGAGGTTGTACCAATGATTGGGGTTCATTTGATTGCTTTAAAGATAATTTGTGCTAAAACATACTAGTACTTAGAGTTTAGCCTACTGGTTAGTTCAATGATTTTTGAGTTAGGAGACATGGGTTCGAATCTCAGCTCCCCTCTCATATTGAATTTATTTTCTTTGTTATGGTGTCACCACCACATTAGTCTGAATAAAAAAGTTAAATATATATAGGAGGGAGAAAATAATAAAAAATATTTTAAAAATAAAAAAATTCCACGTCAGCAATGGGACCAAAACAGGATAACTATGTAACAGAAAGGACGGTTTTGCCAGAAAAAATAGTTTTGGGACCAAAATAGGAAGACGATAATAGTTTGGGGACCACTGGTGTAGTTTTCCCTAAATTAAAATTAAGATCAAATTGATAAAATATGTAAGTTACGAGGATTAAATGTGTAATTATACATATTTCTTTTAACTGCATGTCACCTTATCTGTTAAGTTTTAACGATGGATGGTCACATTGAGTTTAATTTAATAATTTAATAGTTTAATTACAACAACTAAAAATATAATGGTCAAATCTAATCTTAAATATAGTATAGTGGTCTTTTAAGTAGTTTACCCTAAAATATATATTCCATATTATTCTATTTAAATAGCAATTCCAATTACTGATGAAAGCATGCGTGTTTCCGGGCTGTAAAGCTAAAGTCCGAATGCGGTAGAAACTTAAAAGACATATTTTTTTTTCACTTTTGTATTATGATAATTTTTTTTTTACATAAATCATCAATAAATTTTTTTTGACGTTTTAATAATCGAAGTTTTAAAGTATTTAATTATTCATAAAACTTTAGATATTGAACGTTTGTATTTATTCTCCTATTAATTTTTTGACGATGTCTATTTAACGACGGAATTTTTTCAAGATCCGTACGATAAAAAATTTCAACTGCACGAGAAAAGCAACATACTGAAAAACTGGCTCCATCAGAAAGCGGCAGAGAAAGATCGATAAGAGAAAAATTAATAGATTTTTGACCGATTGGTGAACTTCGGAACACTTTCTAACAAAATGAAGGTCAAATTCAAGCTCAAGGAGCCAAGACAAAAGAAATGATAAAATTTTGGACTGAACGAACATCATATACGATCGGTTAAGTTTTAAGAGTGACAAAAACGTTTAATATCTAAAATTTAGTGACAAAAACGTTCACTGTGTAAATTTCAGTGGGTAAATTGGACGTTTTAAAAATTTAGTGATTAAAATAGATCTAAAATTAAAGTTGAGTGTTAATTTACGTAATTTAACCTAAAAAATATCAACAAAATTGACGCCGTTGGCCGCAGTCGGGGATTGGGGTTGTTGAAAAATCAAGTGGAGTTGCGAGTTTGAAACAGACGAATCCAATCCCCCTTTGGTGAAGAAAAAAAAAGATATGATAAAGCTTTTGGGTTGGATTAAACATGTAGCGAAATCCAGTGTGTTGAGGAATCGCAATGGTAATTCGCATTCCTACTCTTGTTTTTCTCTCTCACAATCTACCAGCGATTCATCATCAGTTGGCCGCCTGAATCTAAGCGCCAAGGACGTGGTGGCATCTTTCAGAGACTGGTTCAAGCCCCCAACCCCAAACACAGCTTTTCTGGACCGCATCTTCACCATCCTAAGCTCCCCAGAACAAGCCACCCGGGACGATGCATCTTCCAGGCATGCCGCCGACCTTGCTCTCTCCCACCTCAACATCCATCTATCCGAGGCGTTTGTCCTCCAGGTCCTCTCCTACGGCCGCCGCTCCTCCAAAGATGTACTCTCCTGCCTCAAGTTCTTCGACTGGGCGGGCCGCCAGATGGGATTCAACCACACCCGAGCCACCTACCACGCCATCTTCAAGATTCTCTCCAAGGCGAAGCTAATGCCCTTGATGCTTGAGTTTTTGCAGGATTTTATGAAGCATAGGTGCATCCACAGGGTCAGATTTTACGAAACTTTAGTTATGGGTTATGCCCTTGCTGGGAAACCAGTGATGTCACTCCAGCTGTTCGGTAGAATGCGATTCCAGGGTATTGATTTGGACACCTTTTCCTACCATGTGCTTTTGAATGCTCTTGTAGACGAGAGTTGCTTTGACGCTGCTGACATGGTTGCTAAGCAGATTTCAATGAGGGGTTTTGAGAATGAAATCACTTACACCATCCTGGTCAAGTGTCTGTGTAAGCAGAACATGTTGGATGAGGCATATGCCTATTTGCACAGTTTGGCGAAGAGCGGGAAGTCTGTCAGTGGGCATGCCGTGAGTATTATTGTGCATGCGCTCTGCAAGGGAAACAGGTTCAAGCATGCCGCCAACTTGTTGGAGGAGTTCACCGAGCTTAATGTGCCATTGGAACATGCTTACGGAGTCTGGCTTCACAATGCCGTGCAACGTGCTGGGTTAAACTGGTCCTTGGACTTTGTCAATAGTAAGAAATTATTGAATAAGGATGTTCCCCGTCTATTTCAGTACAATGTTTTGTTGTTGAAACTGTTAAGAGAATACAGACTTAATGAAGTTTATGATTTGTTAAATGAAATGGAGGAAGATGATATTTCACCTGATAAGGTCACTATGAATGCAGTTTTGTGTTTCTTTTGCAAGGCAGGGATGGTGGATGTTGCCATTGAGTTTTATAACTCCAGGTCAGAGTTTGGACTTTCTCTTAATAGCACGACCTATTGTCATTTGATCAATAACTTATGTTCGAGTGGAGTTATTGATGAAGCTTATGGCGTGTTAAGAAATTCAATTCGTGAAGGTTACTTCCCTAGTAAAAAGATCTTCTCTATTCTTGCGGATGCCTTGTGCAGAGAGGGAAAACTTGACAATATAAAGGAGCTGGTTGTTTTGTCCCTGGAGCGGAAATTTAGGCCCTGTTATGCTGTATGTGACCTGTTTATTGTGGCTTTGTGTAAAGCTAATAGGGTTGAAGATGCCTATTTATTGCATGGTGAACTTAGTAGATTAAATAAAGATATGTCACCTGAAACTTACTTTCACTTGATTCGTGGTTTTTGCAAGTCAAATAGGGGGCATATTGCTGCAGCACTTCTACTTGAAATGCAGGAGAAGGCTTATAAACCAAATAGAAAATTGTTTAGAACTGTTATCTGTTGCCTGTGCGAGATGCAAAGCCCGGAAAACCAATTCTTCAAATTGCTGGAGATGCAGTTGTCTCATTTTGAACCAAGCTCTTGTATTTTTGACTACTTCATTGTTGGGGCTGGTCATGCCAAAAAGCCTGAACTAGCAAGAGAAGTGTTTGAGATGATGCAAAGAAGTGGTATTACGCCTTCTCTGAGGTCCGACATCCTCATGTTGCTGAGTTACCTAAAGAATGGCAGAATTTCTGATGGTCTAAACTTCTTTAATGATGTACGCCAGAGAAGGCGTGCTGGGAGAAAACTATACAGTTCCATTGTTGTTGGTCTTTGCAAAGCCGACAGGATGGATTATGCATTGAATTTCATGAGGGAAATGAGGAATAATAATGTACTTCCCAGCATGGAATGCTATGAGCTTCTTATACAATCGTTGTGTCGGAAGGAAAGTTATGGTTTGGCTGTAAGTCTTGTTAATGACTTGGAGAAAACTAGGGGCTATGTATCATCCTTTATTGGTAATGTATTGCTGTTACATTCTTTAAAGACTAAGAAGTTGTATGAGGCTTGGGTTCAATTTAGAGAACTGCTGGATGAGACATCAGATATTTCATTGCTCGGCCAACTAATGGGAATATTTTCTGGTTGTATCGAAGCAAACCAAGATATTGAGAACTTGGAAGAAATTATTGCAAAATGTTTCCCCATTGATGTCTACACGTACAATATATTATTGAGGAAACTAAGTTTAAGCAAAGTGGATCATGCGTTTGAGTTGTATAATTGGATATGCGAGAAGGGTTATGAGCCAAACCGATGGACTTATGACATCATAATACATGCTCTTCTCAAAAAAGGTAGGAGAGTTGAAGCTCAGAGATGGCTGGAGGAGATGTTTGATAAAGGCTTTGATCTAACAGAGCATACCAAACTGTTAATCTAACAGTTTGTTGATAGAGCCTCATGCCAGGTAATAGTAGCGAGAAATTTCTGAAATTTAGACTGTCTCTTGAACTTTTTAGAGAAATTAGCATGTTTGAGAGCTTTCTTTGATCGATTATGTGGAATGTATACTTTACATATCTGCATCAAACCTTCTTATTTTTCGTTGTGCTGTTGCTCATTGCCTGAAACTGAATGAAATATAATTTCGAGTGGTAGGACAGGGTGAGGTGTTGACCACTTGCCTGTGTTATTTTTAGGAATTAAAGTCCTTGAATGTAGACTTCCGTTCTAATATAAATTCATGTTCAATGCATATAAATCATATAAAGTTGAGCCTCTTTATTCAAAATTTGTTTTACCATTCTGACTCTCTCTGAATCATTCACTTATTTACCTCTCTGAAATGCAGAAGCCTAACCAAAGGTGTGGAGAGCAACGGAAGGGTGGCATCTTATCTGGTCTGAATCTACTTATCAGATTAATATCCGAAGCAGAATTTTCAGGTAAGGATAACATATCTTTATTCATTAGGAAGTTAAGTGTGATATTATACTGGTTTAGGTTGTAGACTACAAATACAACTGCAGTCTGCCACTGCTGCGAAACGATATTATATCTGATTTCTTGTTTAAAGGGTGAGAATACCATTTTTGAAGAGGTCTTTTTTCCTTCATTCTCCCACCGAATCAGGTCGTTCATTTCGCTCAAGTACTCAGAAACTCAATATTTTTTTCATAGCATTTTGTTCATATAGAAGAAGCATATTAATTCGCCACATCCTTTTTTATATCCATTTATAATTTATTTGTTGCAATTTATTTGTGCAAGGTAACATTGCAAAACTTAAAGATAGTTATTAGATAATTGAAAGTTCTGAACTTTTTAGTAGAATGATTGTTCAAATCAAGATACACCTTTTTATTCCTGATGTTGAAGCAACATATGTAGGACTTGTAAATTAAATTTAATATTACAAGTACACAACGGCGATATGCTTAGAACTATATATAAATAGATGTGACTCGAACTTATAAAGTTTGATGGTTAGAGCTTAAGTGATAATAAGGTTTAGAATATTGATCAATGAGAAGCTACTTTCAAAGTATGTCGTGTAATTATATTATAAATAATGTTTTCATTAATTCATTATGATTGATAAATTTATTCGAGTCATGTTGATTAGGGATGTAAAAAGCTGACCCGACCTAAAAACCTGACTAAAACTTGCTCGAGTCAGAACCTAATTTGACTTGAAAATTTAATGACGGAACCTGATCTGTAACCGATTGTTGTTGACTCGAACCTGATCTGTAACCGATTGTTGTTGACTCGAACCTGAATTCGACCTGTTACTGTAGTGACCGAACCGACTTGCGTCCGATTAAAAACGACCCGAACCCGAATTGGACTTGTTACTATAGACTTGAAACTTGACTTGCGCCCGACTGAAACAAACCCGAAGTCGACATGGCAGATAACCGATTTTACCCGACTGAATTGACCTGAGATCTGATTTTACCCGACCTATTTTGGACCCGACCTGTTTTAAACCTGACCTGTTTTGAACCCGACCTGTTAAGTGACCTGACTTGTTGTTGACCTGAACTGATATTGACCCGAAATCTATGACTTGATGAATTAAAAACTTTCATAAGTTGATATACATTGTAATCACTAATTTTGTCTGGGTTTTAAACCCATTTTAGTTTATGTTAATGCTGGGCTTAATAACATGAGCTTATTACAAAATAATATTAGTTAAGTACGAATACCGTTTTAATTAATATAGTGTTATTACCCGTTTGAGAAAAAAACCTAAATATTACTCCCTCCGTCCCACTTAAGATGTCCATTGTTGACTTTTCACGCAGTTTTAGGAAGAAAAAGTTTGTGTAAAAAATGTGATATAAATTAATTAAAAAGACAATTTTACCCTTAAAAGTTAAAGTTTGTTTTGTTGGAAAACTAAAGGAAAGGATAGAAGGGGAAATGTACCTTGTAAAAGTAGTTGATTTTTTCAATGAGACATTTTAAGTGGGACAATTTTAAAACACAAAAGAGACATTTTAAGTGGGACGGAGGGAGTACTAAATATTACGTAATCTTTTTATTTTGTTTTTAGCATTAGTTGCTATTATAATTATCATATTGTTTGTTATATTTTGTTACATTGTTTTGCTATTGTTATTTTTATTATTATTACTATCATATTATTATCATATCATTATTAGATCTATTATTATTATATATATAGTTATTATTATTATTTATTATTATTACTATTTATGTAACTACTATTATTATTATTATTATTATTATTATTATTATTAACACATAAACAAACAAGTCCATTTATATAAATAAACAATAGTCTAGATAATAAAAGGCACGTATTATTATAGCCCGGTTACTAATAAAAGCATTTTAATATATACAATTGGCCCTTGGGCCCATGTCTGAATTAGCCCAACTAAAAAATAAAAAGAAAACCCTAATTGTCTCATTTGCGCAGCAGCAGTTGGACCATCGAATTTGGCCCTGATCACACGGTCCATATCGCGTTTAGGGCAAAAACCCTAGATGCCCAGCTAGTGTCTCGCGCCGCACCATCGTAGTCGTTGGATCTGTGAGACCATCAAGGGCTCTGATCAATGCACAAGAAGTCTCTAGAATGCCCACTCGCCTACGTGCTACCTTTTAGCGCCCGACGCGCGTCCCCTCGTTCCCTCACGCGCGCGTCCCGATCACACGCGACCTTTCACCAGCCCTCCACACGTCTACCACCTCTCGTGCCTGGCCAAGTCACCGTTCTGTTGGCCCAGGCCCTTGCCGCTCCCAATCGAGTAACTCCGGCAGCACAGACAATGAAAAACAGAGCGTCAGACATTCCAAAAAGGCAAAAAAAGAAGAAGCAAAACAAACAAATGAATCAAAACACGACGAAGCAACATCAAAAAGTCAACCAAACATCTCCAACAAACAGAGAGCGAAAATCAAAGAACACAGAACTTAGAGCAATAGCAAATAGGATTTTTATGATGTATTTTTCCCATTTTTCATTTTGCATGTAACTTGGTTATATAGAAAAACGAAACACAAATTGTAAACAGAGAGGGATTTCACAAAATTCAATACAAAGCAAAAAAAGTTTTCGAGGTATTTCTCTTTCAAAATTACCATTGCATGCATTGAAACACAAAAAAAAATCGAAAAAAGGGATTTTTTTACCTCCGTCATCGATTCGTTTCTTCAACTAGTCGTTCCCCTTCCCGCTTCTAAGGTTGTTCGGTGATAATCCCCTTTGAGTGTGAGCCATCAAAGCTTTCGTACTTGTTCGGAAAAGGAAAGGGAGTTTCTTTTTAGGATTTGGTTTTGGGAGTTTTCATAAGAGAAGAGGGGTTGCTTTTTTGTTGAGGCTTCAAACTTCGCCGTGGGGCAAAATGCGGTTCGGGCTTGAGAGGGAATGTTGTCGGCGCCGATTAACGATGACCGACATATCTTTTGGGGAGTGAAGCCCTAACCGGAAGCTTTCTTTCCTCAAAATGGTTTTGGCCGACCTCAAAGAAGGAAAAAGGGCAGATTATTTTTCTAAAATATGCTTTATACTCAACTCCCTTTTTAAAATAGGTTCATTTACATGCCTAGCGATTCTGCGTTTTTTAAAACTTCACCCTAGGGGTTTTCGTCTTTCAGAATGACGCACCAGGTCCTCAGAATGTTACGAGATCTTTCAATCTCGTCCCCAAAATGTTGAATCTGATTTCAAAACAAAATGAGATTTTTATTTTCCTTTTCCCCTACTTTAAAGGATTTTGGTGACTATTCACATTCTAAAAGCGTACTTTCATTTATTTCAATTTGGTCTTGATTTTTGTAAAATTGAGCTTAGAGGTTTGTTTTATATTTGATTTGGTCTTTATTTTAGTTTTAAAGTTTATGGCTGGATTTTAATTTAGGGTTTGACGTTTTAATTTAGGAGTTAGGATTTAGGGTTTAAGATTATTGTTTCTATTAGGGTTTCAATTTTGGGGTTTAGGGTTTCAATATTTTATTTTTAGTGTTTATGGTTTAGGATTTTGAATTATGTTTTTATTTTATAGGTTTAGGGTTTAAAGTTTTTATGGTTTAGTGTTTTAAGGTTTACAGTTTAAATGTTTGGGGTTTAAGGTTTAAGGATTTATGGTTTTGATTTAGGGTTTAAGGTTTTGACTTTTGATTTTATGTATCAATGTATGAACCCTAATCCATAAACTGTTAATCCGAAATATAAACCCCTAAACTATACACCCTTAAATCCTAAACTTAAATCTCAAATCCTAAACCCTAATGTATGTAAGTATATATGTATCTATCAATGTATGAACCTTAAACTCTTAATGATTTTTTCATAAACCTTAAACCATAAGCACTTAAATCCAAAACATAAACCCTGCACCATAAACCCTAAACCATAATGCATGTAAGTATATATGTATGTACCTATCAATGTATGAACCTTAAACCCTTAATAAGTTTTCCCTTAACCATAAACCTTAAACCCTAAACTCTAATATATATAACTATATACATGTGTACCTATCAATATTTGAACCCTAAACCCTTAATAAAATTTTCCCAAACCTTAAACTATAAATCTTAAATACTAAACCCTTAAATCCTCAACATAAACCCATAAACTATAAACTCTAAACCCTAAACTTAATGTATGTATGTATGTATGTATGTACGTATTTATCAATGTATGAACCCTTAACCCTTAATGAATTTACACTGAACCCTAAACCATAAACACAAAACCATGAACCCTAAACCTAAACCTTAAATCCTAAATCTTAAACCCTAATGTACTAAGTATGTATGTATGTACCTATAAATGTCTGAACCTTAAACCCTTAATTATAAATCAACTTAAACCCATAAACCCTTAAATCAACTTAAACCCATAAACCCTAAACCATAATGTATGCACATATATATGTACCTATCAATGTATTAACCCTAAACCCTTAATAATTTTTTCTTAAACCCTCAAACACTAAACCTTAAACCATAAATCCTAATGTATGTAAGTAAGTATGTATGCACATCAATGTATAAACCCTGAACCCTTAATGAATTTTCCCTAAACCATAAACCATAAACTCTAATCCTAATGTATGCAAGCATGTATATATGTATATATCTATCTATGTATGAACCTTAAACCCTAAACCCTTTAAATCATAAACTCTAAACCCTAAACTCTCAAATGTTTTATAATTTTAATTTGATATTTCTATTCATTATAGCCCTTAAATCTTCATTTCTATTCCAAATTGACCCCTACTAATTGTTTTTAATTAGTCCAATAATATATAATTTTACTTTGAAATTTTGTTCATTCTAGTCCCTAAAATTTATTTGTATTCTAAATTGACCACTTTTTATTTTTTTTAATTAGTCTGATGTTTTATAATTTTAATTTGATATTTTGTTCATTCTAGTCCCCTAAACTTTAGTTTAATTCCAAATTGACTCATATTTATTGTTTTTTAAATTCGTTCGATGTTTTATAATTTTAATTTGGTACTTTGTTCATTCTAGTTCTTTAACTTTATTTCAATTTCAAATTGACCCATATTCATTGTTTTTTTAATCCGCCCAATATTTTATAATTTTAATTTGATATTTCATCATTTTAAACCCTAAAACTTTATTTTTATTTCAAATTAACCCACATTTATTTTTTAATTTGTCCAATGTTTTATTATTTTAATTTGATATTTTCTTCATTCTAGTCCCTTAACATTATTTTAATTCCATATTGACCCCTATATATATATATTTTAATTAATCATGTTTTATAATTTTAATTTGAAATTTTGTTCATTATAGACTCTAAAACTTTATTTTTATTCTATATTGACCTCTCCTTATTATTTTTTTAATTACTCTAATTTTTATACTTTTTATTTGATATTTTTGTTCATTATAGTCCCTAAAACTTTATTTTTATTCCAAATTGACCCATTTTCATTGTTTTTTTTTAAATTTGTCTAATGTTTTATAATTTTAATTTGATATTTTGTTCATTATAATCCGTGAAACTTTATTTTTAATCCAAATTGACCCATTTTCAGTCTAAATTGACCCGTTTTCATTATTTTTTAATTACTCCAACGTTTTATAATTTTAATTTGATATGACTTTAAATAATTAACTCCAAATCAACGACGATTAACGAAGGCTAGCCTAAAGTCTATCGACTACTTATATAGTTGTACCAAACTCAAACTTAATACGAATTTCAATCCCGAAAATACCCCGACCTGAAATTATCCGACCTGAAATGCACCCGACCTGAAATGCAATCGACCTGAAATGAACCCGTCCTAAAATGAACCCAACTTGAAATGAACCCGACATAAAATGAACTCGACTTGAAATGGGCTCGACCTGAATTACCAGCCTAGAATCTGCTACCTTCCTTGGCCTCTCCACCAACACTGAAACCTCCCAAACACTAAAAAATTTTCAAATCTATAGGAAAAAGAGAAGAAACCGATGGTGGTACCGTCAAAAGAGAGAGGGAGCATCTATATTTTTGGAGGAAGATTTTGATGGGTTTTGAGCGAAGTAGGTAGATTGGTTGATTTCAAGTGAAAAATCCATCGCGCGTATGCCCATATTTGCTCTGAAAATCGAGTAACAAAGCTGCTTGAGCCAATAGACGGTTAACAATGGCTTTTTTGAATGGAGAAATAATTATTAAATTTGACTAAATTGAATGAATGTTGTTGTACTTCCGTTAAACACTTTTGGAAAATTATTGTGGCTTTTCGCCCGTCTTACGATGGGTGAACCACTAAGTCTCGTCTCCACGCCACACTCCAAGTATTTCGAAGCCCAAAGCTCCCCCATCGGACATCTTCTACACCTCCGGATCCATAAGTTCTAGAGACCTCTACACCGAGACAAGACAACCATCTAAATCAATTGAGCTTTGTTAGTATATTGGTTTTGATATAATAATTGAAAAATAGTTTTGGACTAAATTTCAAAAATTTCAAAAATAATTTTAAGTCCAAACAATTTGAAAATAAGGTTGAGATGTTCTTAAAAGATTTTAAGTCCAAACTCATGTTTTCAACACGATCGTACCGATACGATATACACCGTATCGTTACCTTTTAGAGTTTCAGTTACAATATTTTTCCAGTAGCCAAAACTTGTACTGATACAGGTTGAGTCGTACCGACAGGGAGAGGGTCGTACCGATACTCCTTGATTCGTATCGATACTCTATGTTTTGAATTCCCTAACGACTATTTTCCCTAACAGGTCATACCGATACGCTATGTAGCTTACCGATACCTGAAGGCAGTTCAGAATTCAACAGGTAGTTTCCAAGAAGGGCGCACCGATACGGGTAACCCGCGTACCGATATCCTACTGCCTATAACTGCATTTATTGTGGGAAATAAAGCTACCAACGACTCCAATTGATCTCCAACAGTCACCAACGACTAGAATCACATTTGGGAAGATAAAAAGACCCTTCAAGCACTTGAAACAACTAATGATCCTAAAGTCAACAGTCTATTGATTAAAAAATGTCTTAGTGCTCATTTTTTATACTTTTGTATAGAAAAACACTTGTGAGCTTAATTGTCAATGTATGCTCAAGTGTATTAGGATTGAGTGAGAGCTTTAGAGTTCAAACACATACCTTTGTAGAGGGATTTTAGTTTTTTTTGTATTTACTCTTGTAAAGAGTGTTCCCAAAGCTTTGGATACTAGACTTGGGTAATAAATCTAGGTTGTAAAGTTTGCCTCCTAAGCCTTGAAAAGGGGAAGAATTCTTAGTGAATTGGTTTAAATCCTTAGTGGAGAAGCTAAGATAGTGGATGTAGGTTTTGGTTAGAAAGCTGAACCACTATAAATTCTTGTCTTATTTTTCTATCTTTTTCCTTCCACCATCATCACCCGAAATTAATCTTCTCCACTACTTGGCAAGAATTTCGGTTGAAGATACCGAGCTTAACAAGCTTGCAACCTATCAGCCGAGCGACCACCTACTGGCCCATCAGTACCCATCACTAGGCCTGACACAGTCGCATCAAGCATCACTCCATCTACGACTTTAAGGGGATATAAATACCCCCAAGACCGAAGAAAAAATGGATGATTCTACAACTCTCTACGAGGCTAACATGCCCATCCTACATACCCACTCTCCTACTCTCGTACAAATGGCTCTGACCATCGGTTTTACACTATTTGTGGCTCTTGGCCTCAAGTCAACCAGGGGTGGACCGCCTGACTCTACGACTAACCATGGTCTTCTATGGCTCTCGGCCCGTCCCACGATGGGTGAACCACCAGTCTCCGCCACCAAACCCAACTTCGGCCACCATCTCCACCTTCTTGTTTGGTGTCACCCAAAATCGATATCAATAATTGGTGCGGTGAGCAAGGAACACTTTCTGACCAAAAGAATTAGCCGTGAAATCTTTTCTGATTTCGAACCGTCCCTACTACAAAAAAGAGGGAATCGAGAAACATGGGTCAACGATATCTCAAAAGCAGCAACTGGAGACAACGCCAGATAACTGACAAGACACCATTGCCCTGTCCGAATGAGGGAGACAAGTAGTCGCTTCGCAAAAACACGAGGCCTCAAAGCGGTAGCCACGCCACACTCGCAGAAACCGTGAGCCTCTCTTGACATCGTGGGCGTTATTATGGTGGTTGTGATGGGAGAGCCCCCACGTGGAAAGCTCCGGGAACCTCCCACAAAAGCACCAGAGTTAAACACCGAGCCAGTCATAGGGCACACCTTGGGTGATGAAGCAACAATGAAGATAACACGCAAAAGAAGCGCCCCCGACCGAGAATTCCTCTGAAACCAGTGCTCACCATTAGGGTGATTCCCTCTAAATACCTCATAAGGGAGATGCCTCCGTCCCATCGATGCCTGAAGCATCGCGATTCTACAAGGACGAAGAAATATATATCCTATGCCAGCATAAGCATTTACGCACTACGAATGAAAAAATATCTCCTAAGGGTTTAAGGTTTATAGGTTTGGGGTTTAAGGTTTAAGGATTTATGGTTTTGATTTTGGGTTTATGATTTTGACTTTTGATTTTATGTATCAATGTATGAATCCTAATCCTTAAACCATAAAATCCTAAACATAAACCCCTAAACTATACACCCTAAAACTTTAAATCCTAAACCCTAAACCCTAATATATGTAAGTATATATGTATGTATCTATCAATGTATGAACCCTAACCCTTAATGAATTTTCTATAAATCTTAAACCCTAAGCGCTTAAATTTTAAACCTAAACCATACACCATAAACCCTAAACCCTAATGTATATACGCATATATGTATGTATGTACCTATCAATGTATGAACCCTAAACCTTTAATGAATTTTCCCTAAACTATAAACCTTAAACCATTAAACCCTAAACATATACCCATAAATCTTAAACCCTAAACCCTAATGTATGTAACTACATATATATGTACATATCAATATTTGAACCCTAAACCCTTAATGAATTTTTCCTAAACCCTAAACTCTAAACCATAAACCCTTAAATCCTCAACATAAACATATAAACCATAAAATTTAAACCCTAAACCCTAATGTATATAACTATATATGTACGTATCTATCAATGCATGAAACCTTAACCTTAAACACTAAACCTTAAACCTTAAACCTAACCCCTAAACCCTAATATACATAACTATGTATGTATGTACCTATCAATATCTGAACCCTAAACCCTTAATGAATTTTCCATAAACCGTAAACCCTAAACCCTTAAATCATCTATAGAACTAATGTTTTGATATAATAATTGAAAAATGTTTTGGACTGATTTAAAAAGAATTCAAAACTATTTCCAAAGTCCAAGTAACTTGAAACTATGTTTAGGGGATGTTTTTAAAGGGTTTTACATGTTTTTCAAAGCCAAACTAAACAAAACCTTCCAGGCGTTTCGAAACACCCCTAGGTGTTTCGATACGGGGTCTTCTAGTGTCAAAACGTTTCGAAAAGGGTTTCGAAACGGGTCTTTTTTTGGATGAGGATTTTTCCTAGCGTTTCGAAACGGGCTATGCCGTTTCGATACGCCTACGTGGCATCGACCACAACAATCATAAACCCCAACGACTATTTCCCAACTAACATTTAAATGCAGATCGTTTCGATACGGGGCTAGGCATTTTGATACGGGTGTTTCGATACGGCCAACATCGTTTCGATACGGGTGTTGCAACGACTCTTTCTACTTGAAGAGCGTATCGAAACGGGTTCGAGCGGTTCGATACGGGTAGCAGCAGAACTGCATTTATGGTGGGACTTTATGTCTCCAACGGCTCCAATTCAACCCAACATCTAGTAACAGCTACAAACTCATCAAGGAGTATAAAAGGGACCTCCAAGCATCATGATATGGTTAATGCTTCAATTGTCAATCAACAAATGATCAAAATTTGTCTTTGTACTTAAATTGTCATTTCTTTGTATAGACAAACACTAGTGAGCCAAAATTCTCAAATTTGCTCAAGTGTTTTAGGTTTTGGGTGAGAGCTTATTTGTGCAAACAATCACCTATTAGAGGGATTTAAGTTTGCTTATCTTTTCTCTTTGTAAAGAGGGTTTGATCAAGGCTTTGGGTAGAAAGCTTGATCGGCGTATAAGGGTTTCCTCCTAAGCCTAGAAAAGGGGACGAATCAATAGTGGATTGATTGGAAATCCTTAGTGGGAAGCTAAGGTAGTGGATGTAAACCTTGGTTAGAAGGTTGAACCACTCTAAAATCATTGTGTCATTTATCTTTTAGCTTCCACACCACATCCACCCAAAATTCCACCTCTCCACCACTTGGTGAGTAAGATCGGTTGAAAGAATCGAGCACCTTAAAACTCAACAATTGGTATCAGAGATTGACTCAATCGAAGAGGATTAACATCCTATTGAGAAGATTCAGCAAGTTCGATCATCATTTCACACAACCGGCTCAATGGCGCAATCCATCGACAAACTGCCCTTCTTCGACGGAACACACTATGCCCATTGGAAGAAAAAGATGAAGTTTTTCATTAAGTCAAGAGACTGCAAGCTATGGGATATAGTTGAAGATGGTCTGTTCGTGCCTCAACGAAGTAAAGCAGAGTGGAGTGCCGACGATCGCAAGAAGATGGAGCTAAATTGAAAAGCCTTGCACATCCTCTTTTGTGCATTTGGTCCAACCATCTATGAGAAGATGTCTTCTTGTGAGAGTGCTAAGGAGGTATGAGACAAGCTTGAAGTCACATACGAGGGAACCGTTGAAGTTAAGGAGACCAAGATTGGGCTCCTCACCTTAGAGTATGAGAACTTCAAAATGGATCCGGAAGAGAACATCGAGAAGATGTTTGATAGGTTATCCACTATCACCAATGGTCTCAAAGGCTATGGAGAAGCCATCCCGGAGGAAAAGCTTGTTCGAAAGCTCATCTACTCACTTCCCGAGTCATGGGACTCAAAGAGGACCGCCATCATCGAAGCCAAGGATTTGAAGACCTTGAAGCTTGATGAACTCATGGGGTCACTCCTTACTCATAAAATCATGAAGAAGAACAAAGAAAATGAGAAGAAGAGGGAAGAAATTAGAGCTATGGGAGAGAAGAAACTCAAAGGGCTTGGCATCAACACAAATGCCATTGCTCTCAAGTCCTCCACTTGCCATCATGTTGATTCAAGTGAAGAGGAGGATGAAGAAGAAGAGATAGTTCATCTCATCAAGAAGTGTGCCCCGTTCATGAAGAAAGCTTTGAGAGAGCTTGAACGAGAATCCATGAAAAAGGAGAGGGCAAGCACTTCAAGCCAAAAGAAGAAAGCACATGTGGCTACTTGGAGTGATGAGGACTCCATCGACGATGAACAAGCCAACCTTTGCCTTATGGCCATCGAAGAAGATTCAAGGGTAACGTCTAATTCATCTACTTCATGTTCTTACTCTTTTGATGAATTACAATATGCCTACGATGATTTGGTTTTATAGTTTAAAAATCACATTTTGAAAAGCAATAAATTGATTTCAAAGTTAAAAATTCAAAATGATTTGATTTCTAAAACCAAACTTGAACTTGAAGCAAAACTCGAAGAGTTTGAACAAAAATGTTTTGATTTAGAAAATTTGCTTCATCAAGTTCAAGAAGAAAAATATTTGATTTCCAAAGAGCTAGAAAAGAAAAACAATTTTGGAAAATCAAATTTTTATGTAAGACAATCCAGTGCCCCTAGATTTGTAAAAGGAAGATGTTTTAGAAGTATTTGGGTCCCAAAAGGACTTAGTACTTCAATTAAAAAGGATGAAATTGAAAAATAGATTCCTAAGGGGACTCATGTTTGTGCTACTAACGTCTATGGATCCAAAGCAATTTGGATACCAAAAATTACTTGATTGTCTTTTGCTAGGTGTGATGGAGAGTGATCAACAAGTCAAACTTTGAGGGGAGCTCCATGCACACAAAGGAAGAACACTTGAAGAAGGAAGGCTTCACATCCTCCCTTGGGTTCAAGTGTTGGTAAAAATCTAGTTGTTTTTGGTTTTATTTGATTTATTTCAACTAGATGATCATATATGTTAGACTAACATTTTTATGATGCTTTGAGTAAGGGGGAGCCATTTTAAAACCAAATTCTTATTTTTGTCAATTTTTTTTTACCTCTATTGTTATTTTGAACTTAAAAGTTTTATGAATTCTTTTTGATATAACAAAAAGAGGGGAGAAATGTGGTTTGAAAATTTGAATTTTCAAATGAATAAGAGAGAGTTTTATTTGATTTCATATCTCTAATCTCTTATTCACATTTTTAAACTTAAAGGGGGAAAATCCTAAACAAATTTTTAAGTTAGTTTTTTATATCAAAAAGAGGGAGATTGTAGAACTAATGTTTTGATATAATAATTGAAAAATGTTTTGGACTGATTTAAAAAGAATTCAAAACTATTTCCAAAGTCCAAATAACTTGAAACTATGTTTATGAGATGTTTTTAAAGGGTTTTGCATGTTTTTCAAAGCCAAACTAAACAAAACCTTCCAAGCGTTTCGAAACACCCCTAGGTGTTTCGATACGAGGTCTTCCAGTGTCAAAACGTTTCGAAAAAGGGTTTCGAAACGTGTCTTTTTCTGGATGAGGATTTTGCCTAGCATTTCGATATGGGCTATGCCGTTTCGATATGCCTACGTGTCATCGACCACAACGGTCATAAACCCCAACGACTATTTCCCAACTAACATTTAAATGCAGATCGTTTCGATACGGGGCTAGGCGTTTTGATACGGGTGTTTCGATACGGCCAACAACGTTTCGATACGGGTGTTGCAACGACTCTTTTTACTTGAAGAGCGTATCAAAACGGGTTCGAGCGTTTCGTTACGGGTAGCAGCAGAACTACATTTATGGTGAGAATTTATGTCTCCAACGGCTCCAATTCAACCCCAATGGCTAGTAACGGCTACAAACTCATCAAGGAGTATAAAAGGGACCTCCAAGCATCAAGATATGGTTAATGCTTCAATTTTCAATCAACAAATGATCAAAAATTGCCTTTGTACTTAAATTGTCATTTCTTTGTATAGACAAACACTAGTGAGCCAAAATTGTCAAATTTGCTCAAGTGTTTTAGGTTTTGGGTGAGAGCTTATTTGTGCAAACAATCACCTATTAGAGGGATTTAAGTTTTCTTATCTTTTCGTTTTGTAAAGAGGGTTTGATCAAGGCTTTGAGTAAAAAGCTTGATCGGTGTATAAGGGTTTCTTCCTAAGCCTAGAAAAGGGGACGAATCAATAGTGGATTGATTGGAAATCCTTAGTGGGAAGCTAAGGTAGTGGATGTAGACCTTGGTTAGAAGGTTGAACCACTCTAAAATCATTGTGTCATTTATCTTTTAGCTTCCACACCACATCCACCGAAAATTCCACCTCTCCACCACTTGGTGAGCAAGATCGGTTGAAGGAATCGAGCACCTTAAAACTCAACATCATCAACTTAACCCACTAAACCATAAACTCTAAACCCTAAACCCTAAACCTTAATATATATAAGTGTCTATATATCTATCAATGTATGAACCCTAATCCCTTGTTGAGTTTTCCCTAAACCCTAAACTCCTAAATCCTAAACATAAACCCCAAACCATGAACCCTAAACCATAATGTATGTAAGTATATATGTACCTACTAATGTATGAACCCTAAACCCTTAATGAATTTCCCTTAACCCAAACCTTAAACCCTAAAATCATAAACCCTAAACCCTAATGTATGTAAGTATATATATATATGTACTTATCAATGTATGAACCCTGAACCTTTAATAAATTTTCCCTAAACCCTAATCCTTAAACCTTAAACTATAAACCCTAATCCTAATGTATGCAAATATATTTATATATATATATATATATATATAAATATATGAACCCTAAACCAATAATGAAATTTCCCTAAACCCTAAACTCTCAACTTTGAATCGTCCAATGTTTTATACTTTTAATTTGATATTTCTGTTCATTATAGCCTTTAAATCTTCATTTCTATTCCAAATTGACCCATACTAATTGTTTTTTTAATTAGTCCAATAATATATAATTTTACTTTAACATTTTGTTCATTCTAGTCCCTAAAATTTATTTGTATTCCAAATTGACCACATTTTATGTTTTTAATTCGTTCGATGTTTTATAACTTTCATTTGATATTTTGTTCATTCTAGTCCATTAACTTTATTTTAATTAGTACGATGTTTTATAATTTTAACTTGATATTTTGTTCATTCTAGTCCCCTAAATTTAGTTTCATTCCAAATTGACCACTATTTATTGTTTTTTTAATTCGCCTGATGTTTTATAATTTTAATTTGGTACTTTGTTCATTATAGTCCTTTAACTTTATTTCAATTCCAAATCGACCCACATTCATTGTTTTTTAATCCGTCCAATGTTTTATAATTTTAATTTGATATTTTCATCATTCTAGACTCTAAAACTTTATTTTTATTCCAAATTGACCCACATTTTTTTAATTTTTCCAATGTTTTATTATTTTAATTTGATATTTTCTTCATTCTAGTCCCTTAACTTTATTTTAATTCCATATTGACCCCTATATATATATATTTTAATTCATCATGTTTCATAATTTTAATTTGAAATTTTGTTCATTCTAGACCTTAAAACTTTATTTTTATTCTAAATTGACCTCTACTTATTGTTTTTTAATTACTCTAATTTTTATACCTTTAATTTGATATTTTTTCATTATAGTCCCCAAAACTTTATATTTATTCCAAAGTGACCCCTTTTCATTGTTTTCTTTTAAATTTGTCTAATGTTTTATAATTTTAATTTGTTATTTTTGTTCATTGTAATCCGTAAAACTTTATTCTTAATCCAAATTGACCCATTTTCAGTCCAAATTGACCCCTTTTCATTATATTTTAACTACTCCAATGTTTTATAATTTTAATTTGATATGACTTTAAATAATTAACTTCAAATCAACGACGATTGACGAAGGCCAACCTAAAGTCTATCGACTACTTATACGGTTGTAGCGAACTCAAACTCAATACGAATTCCAATCCTAAAAATACCCGGACCTGAATTACCCGACCTGAAACTACCCGACCTGAAATTACCTGACCTGAAATGCACCCGACCTGAAATGCAATCGACCTAAAATGAACCCGACCTAAAATGAATCCGACTTGAAATGGATCCGACCTGAAATGAACCCGACTTGAAATGGACCCGACTTGAATTACCAGCCTAGAATCTGCTACCTTCCTTGGCCTCTCCGCCAACCCTGAAACCTCCCAAGCACTAATTTTTTTTTCCAAATCTATAGGAAAAAGAGAAGAAACCGATGGTGGTACCGTCAAAAGAGAGAGGGAGCATCTATATTTTTAGAGGAAGATTTTTGGTGGGTTTTGAGCGAAGTAGGTAGATTGGTTGATTTCAAGGGAAAAATCCATCGCTCGTATACCCATATTTGCTCTGATAATCGTGTAACAAAGCTGCTTGAGCTAATAGATGGTTAACAATGGCTTCTCTGAATGGAGAAATAATTATTAAATTAGACTAAATTGAATGAATGTTGTTGTACTTCCGTCAAACACTTTTGGAAAATTACTGTGGCTTTTCGCCCGTTTTACGATGGGTGAACCACTAAGTCTCGTCTCCACGCCACACTCCAAGTATTTCGAAGCCCAAAGCTCCCCCATCGGACATCTTCTACACCTCCGGATCCATAAGTTCTAGAGACCTCTACGTCGAGACAAGACAACCATCTAAATCAATTGAGCTTTGTAGGATATTGGTTTTGATATAAGAATTGAAAAATAGTTTTGGACTAATTGAAAAAATTTCAAAAATAATTTTAAGTCCAAACAATTTGAAAATAAGGTTGAGATGTGATAACTGCATGAATATCCTTGTTTTCATACCTTTTTGCTATAGCATTTGCCTGTTTTTGAGCCCATATTATAGCATCTAGACTGCATTTATGTTGCATTTTCTTCTTTTGGGTGCATCTTTATTTTTGTTGGTTATTAGTCTGTGATTGAGGGGTACTGCTTGGAAGGTTGGTTTTGGGTTTGATGATGCGCATGAAG
This sequence comes from Hibiscus tridactylites, assembly GCA_958450335.1. Taxonomy (NCBI): domain Eukaryota; kingdom Viridiplantae; phylum Streptophyta; class Magnoliopsida; order Malvales; family Malvaceae; genus Hibiscus; species Hibiscus tridactylites. Next base: position 54,472,539 of record OY288267.1, on the reverse strand, counting down.
GGCGTCTAGAGAGAGAAAGCTGGCGCCGCGAATTGCTATAGCATAGTGGAAGTGGATATTGGCCAACACGTGAGCTGCAGAAGTACGCAAATATGCAGAAAAGGACAACCTGACATGTGCAGCAGCCGGTACCCACCTGTAGACTGTCCTCCTTGTCCCCTCGTGGCAGAGCTTGTCGGTGGATATTCCTTGGGATTATCAAGGAAACTTTAGGGCATAAAACCTTAGGATCCTCCACTATATAAAGAGGGAGAGAAGTGTGAAAAAGAGGAAGAGGAGTAAAAGAGTGCAAAGAGAGAGAGAGAGAGGTGTGTGTTGAACAAGGAGAGAGAAGTGTTCTTCTTCATCTTCTCCAACTTGGTGTCCTCCACCGTTGAAGCTTCAAGGAGTGGCCTCGTCGGCCTCGAGAGAGGCGGTGAGCTTAAGACAGTCGGGCAGCCCATGGCAAAGAGGGAGTTCACTTTTCTTTCTACCGCTTTAGCATTTCCTGTTTATATTTTTATCTTTTGGGATGTTATCACAATGATACGTTGGATGATATTGCCTAGCCACGAACTGTTTTAGGTGGCTTGGGTTTGATGGATGATTTTATTTTAAGTACTTTTTAATGCATGCTATAGTTTTCTAGTGTTTATCATGTTCTATGCTTTGCTTATGCGTTTTATTTCCTTAAAGTTTTAAGAGCACTCGAGAGTTGGCCGTTCTTTAAGTGTTTGTTGATGTTAGTAATCAAGAGAGCTAGCCTTAGAACCCCCATAAGCAATGAAGTGGCTGTCAAGAGGCAGACTCTAACCTACCTTAGAGATAAGTGATAGGTTTCAAGGGCTAAAAATGATAGTTTGTGAAGGGTAGAGGAGTGTTAAGAGTTTACGTTGAGAGGTATGGATGTAGCATTCTGATTCCTAGTTTCCTGGCTAGAGATAGTTTAGGAACACCTTTAGCAATTCCCGCCTAGCATAGAAGATAGTTGAAGAGCCTTAGTATCGTTAAGAAGCTTAGTTTAGGTTGTCCATCATTCCTAGCTAGTCATTTTGTAGTGAGTTTCACATACGAAAGGGGACATGTTCATCATATTGTTATCTCAGCTTTCTTTACATTGGTTATCTACAACATTATTTTACACCATCTCCTTTACTATAGCGTTTTCATCTACAAAATGTTTATTTAATATTGTTACAGCAAACCGTGGATACCTCCAATCCCTGTGGAGACGATACTCACTCACTCTTTTTATTACTCGTTCGACGTGTATACTTGCACCATATTTGCGTATCATTTATAGTACACCGCAAGCAAGCAACAAGTTTTTGGCGCCGTTGCCGGGGATTGGCAATTGATTGTTTACGATTTTTTTGTTTATATCGCTTGTTCTTTTTGTTTTTGTACATATTTATTTGGGATTTTTCATTTTTCTTTTGAGGCGTCCTGCTAGTGCATGACCAGAAGAAGACCTAGAGGACCATTGCAATCACCTATTTTTGAAATCGAGCATTTCTTGCGACTCAAGAGACATGTTCAAAGAGAAGAGACCAAAAACATGAACAAAGAAGTAACACAACCTCCAGGTAACGGAGATGCTATGGCAAATGGTCAGGGAGAAGCATCTCGACCTCAAGCCATTAGAGATCACTTGACTCCTATCTTGGATGATCTCTATCCCAGAATAGTAGCTCTAGAAATTCAGGCAGCCCAGTTTGAGCTTAAACCTGTTATGTTCAACATGTTGAACACTATTGGTCAATTTGGAGGTATGCCTCACGAAGATGCAAGACAACATATATGTGCTTTCTTGGAAGTTTGTGACTCGTTCAGACAGCGAGGAGTGCACGAGGATGTGCTAAAGCTTAAACTATTTCCATATTCTTTACAAGATCGTTCTAGAGCATGGCTAAGTGGAGTGCCAGCTGGATCAATGGAGACTTTGACAGATCTATGCAAAAGTTTTATGCTACGGTATAATCCACCCAATAGAAACACTCAGTTGAGAAATGATATTGCTTATTTTCATCAAGCTGATGACGAATCCATATACGAATGTTGGGATCAATTCAAGGGATTATTAAGGAAGTGCACAAATCATGGTTTTCATGATTGGACCCAAGTGGTTATGTTCTATAATGGAGTGAATGCTCCTACAAGGATGATGTTAGATGCTTCAACAAATGGGACCTTGTTAGACAAATCACCGAAGGAAGCATTCGACATTCTTGATAGAGTAGCCAACAATGACTACCAGTTTCCGACCACAAGGCTTGGAACGAGGAGGAGAACCCAAGTAGTTCGAGAGAGTGAAGCTGATGACTTGGTAGCCACCCAGTTAGCTGCTATCACCGATATGCTAAAGAACCTCTAACGTCCAAGCGAAGTCAAGGAAGTGAAGTTCGTAACCTCATGTCTCAGATGCGATGGCAATCACCATTTGAGTGAATGCCCTGACAATCAGGAGTCAGCCAACTATGTGGGGGAATTATAACCGCAACAACAATCCATACTCTAATACCTACAACCCAGGATGACTCCAGCATCCAAATTACAGTTGGGGTAATCAAGGGCACAACAATTTTGCATAGCCAGCGCCACATCAAAATCTGATCGAAGCACCACCTTCTAACCATATGATACCATGGCAAAGTCACAAGGGAGCAACATCTTCATCAAACAGTTCGTTGGAGACTACATTCAAAGAATTTATGGCTATGACGAATGATTTTATGTGAACCACGAAAGTTTTGCTACAGGACCATGCATCAAACATTAAGAATCAAGGAGCCTTATTGCAAAGCCATAGTTCTTCTCTCAGAGCCTTAGAGACACAAGTTGGTCAGACGGCTCAAACCTTACATGCACGACCACAAGAAGTCTTCCTAGTGACACTGAAGCCACTAAGCACCATAGCAAGGAGCAATACAACGCACTCACATTAAGGAGTGGAAAGGAAATTAACAAGGAAGACAAGTGTGAGGGAAAGGAGAAGGAGGAATCTCAGCCTAACTTACCTCACGAAGAAGATAACTCACAAGACCCTCCAGCTGAAGAGAAGGATGAGGAGGAAGTCATAGCAAAAGAAACACCAGAGGAGGAGCCTGCTTTTGCTACAACAAAAGATGCAACTCCAGCAGTCCAGATAAATGAAGTTAGACCCCAACTCCTTTTCCTCAACGACTCAAGAAGAAGAAAGAAGACCTTCAATTCCAAAAATTCGTGGATATCCTGGACAAATTACATATCAATTTCCCATTTATAGAGACCATTGATCAGATGCCAACATATGCCAAGTTCCTTAAGGATATAGTTACAAAAAAGAGGAAGGCCGAGAAGCAAGAAACTGTCGCTATAGCAAAAGAATGCTGTTCGGTGTGGAGTAAGCAGCCACCTAAGAGGAAGGACCCAAGTAGCTTTGTTATCGCATTCTCTATTGGCGATAAGTTTGTTGGAAGAACACTTTACGATTTGGGATCAAGTGTTAACTTGAGGCCTAAGTCAATTTTTTCTAAAATTGGGAATACGAGAGGCACAACCCACCAAGGTTGTGCTACAGCTAGCAGATCACTCTCATGTTCGCCCAGAAAGAAGAATTGAATATGTCGTGGTAAAAGTGGATCGATTTATCTTTCCAGTCGACTTCTTAATCCTCGACTGTGAAGCTGATAGCAACACACCCATTATCTTGGGTAGGCCATTTTTAGCCATCGGGCGAGCTTTAATCAATTGTGAGAAGGGTGAGTTCACGATGCGAGTGACTGATCAAACAGTGACGATCAATATTCATGACACTTTCAAGTATGCAGACAATCCAGGAGCAGCATGCCAATATATAGATGCTACAACACATAATGGAACTGCGGAGTTTTGCTGTAGCAATGAAATGCAAATGGAAGAGTTTGAAGCACTCTGCAAAGATGATGATTCAGACCTAGAAGAACTCTCAAGGGAACTGGAGTAGTCTAGTTGACTCGAAGCTAGACCAGATACGCACTTTGAACCTCTTGATTTTTCAGAATTTATACCTCCTAAGCCTTCCCTTGAGCATGCACCTACTCTAGAACTGAAACCTTTGCCATCACATCTTAAGTATGTTTACTTAGGGAGCAATGAAACTTTGCCTGTGATAATCTCATCTAGTCTCACACCTAAGCAAGAAACTAGCTTAGTAAATATGTTGTTACAACATAAAAATGCGCTAGGGTGGACTATGGATGATTTGAAGGGTGTAAGCCATGCTATATGTATGCACAAAATTTTGCTTGATGATTGTCACAACAATTCTGTTGAGCCCCATTGAAGATTAAACCCAATCATGAAGAATGTAGTAATGAATGAGATAATTAAGTGGCTTGATGCTGGAGTAATCTACCCGATATCCGATAGCTCATGGGTCAGCCTGGTGCAATGTGTTCCGAAGAAGAGAGACGTGACCGTGGTAAGCAACGAGGAGAATGAGCTATTGTCTACTAGAACCGTCACGGGGTGGAGGATTTGCATGGACTATAAGAAGCTCAACAAGGCAACCAAGAAGGACCATTTTCTCCTTCCATTCATTGATCATATGTTAGATCGACTAGCGGGCAAGGCATTCTACTGCTTTCTCGATAGGTATTCTGGGTACAATCAGATTGCTATAGCATCCGAAGACCAAGAGAAGACGACTTTCACATGCCCTTATGGAACTTACGCTTTCTGTATAATGCTCTTTGGTCTCTGTAATGCCCTAGCAACTTTTCAAAGATGTATGCTGGCTATTTTTTTAGACATGGTCGAGGACTTTTTAGAAATTTTCATGGATGACTTCTCGGTCTCCGGAGATGACTTTGACACATGCTTGGGCAATCTCGCCAAGGTTCTAAAGAGGTGTGAGGAAGCTGACTTGGTGCTCAATTGGGAAAAATGCCATTTCATGGTAACGAAAGAAACAATCTTAGGCCACAAGATCTCGATGCAAGGGATAGAAGTTGACAAAGCAAAGGTCGAGGTCATTGATAAACTACCTCCCCCCACTACTGTCAAGGGAGTAAAAAGCTTTCTAGGACATGATGGCTTCTATCAGAGATTCATCAAGGACTTTTCGAAGATCTCAATGCCGCTATGCAATTCGCTACAGCAAAATCAATCATTTGTGTTTGACAAAGATTTCCATAGCGCGTTTCAAGAACTAAATAAGAAGCTTATCTCAGCACCGATTGTCATTCTACCTGATTGGAACGAGCCATTTAAGCTAATGTGTGATGCAAGTGACTACGCCGTCGGTGCAACACTTGGACAACGCCGAGGTAAACTCTTTCATGTTATTTATTATGCTAGTCGCACTTTGAATGATGCACAAATCAATTACACCACTACTGAGAAAGAATTTCTTGCTGTAGTATTTGCCTTTGATAAGTTTAGGTCATACTTCATAGGCACTAAGGTTATAGTTCATATCGATCATTCAACCATCAAGTACTTAGTGACTAAAAAGGATGCTAAGCCTAGACTTATTAGAATTTGATTTAGAAGTTAAAGATAGGAAAGGATGTGAGAACCAGGTAGTTGATCATCTATCTTGGCTTGAAAATGCTATTGCAGAAGGTAGTGAATATGAAATTAAGGAGGAATTCCCTGACGAGAAACTGTTGTCTACTACGGCAATTCCGTGGTATACTGATATAGTTAATTACCTTGTTAGTGGTATTTTGCCTCCTGATTTATCTAGCCAGGGACTCAAGAAATTCAGACATGATGAAGTTTCTACTATTGGGATGAACCCTACTTGTTCAAGCAATGTCCTGATCAGATCATAAGGAGATGTGTTCTAGAAGAAGAATACCATAGCATTTTGTACCATTGTCATTCATCACCATGTGGAGGGCATTTTGGTGGTGCTAGGACTGCTGCAAAAATTCTTCAAGCAGAATTCTATTGGCCTACACTTTTCAAGGATGTACACGAGTTCTATAAGACTTGTGATAGATGCCAAAGAACATGGAACATCTCCAGGCGGAATGAAATGCCACTGCAAAATATTCTGGAGGTTGAAATCTTTGATGTGTGGGGAATTGACTTTATGGGCCCGTTTCCCGCATCATATGTAGATTTATATATTTTGCTAGCAGTCCACTACGTGTCAAAATGGGTGGAGGCTGTTGCCACCCTAAGGAATGACTCCAAGACGGTCATGAAATTCCTTCACAAGAACATCTTCACGAGGTTTGAAGCACCTAGAGCCATCATTAGTGATGAAGGAACTCACTTTGACAACAAACTTATTGCTAAAGCATTACATCGATATGGAGTCAGGCACAAGATTGCTACAACATATCATCCGCAGACGAACAGACAAGCTGAAGTTTCCAATCGTGAAATCAAGCAAATCTTGGAGAAGGTGGTCAACCCTAGGAGAAAAGACTGGTCCCCCAAGTTGGATGAAGCACTATGGGCATATATAACATCCTTCAAGACGCCTTTGGGCATGTCACCCTTCAAGCTCGTATTTGGTAAGGAATGCCATCTACCCGTTGAGCTTGAACACAAGACTTATTGGGCAATTAAGAAACTCAACATGGATTCCCAACTAGCTGGTGAAAGAAGGTTGCTAGAGCTTAATGAGATGGAAGAATTTCAAGCCCAAGTATATGAGAATGCCCACATTTACAAAGAGAAAACCAAGAAGTGGCATGAAAAACATATTTTGCCAAGGCATTTCTCAGATGGTCAACAAGTGCTTCTCTACAATTATAGGCTAAAGCTTTTCCCTAGAAAGCTGAAATCGAGATGGCCAGGACCATTCATTATACACAAGGTGTACCCTCATGGCACGATTGATATCAAGAAGTTTGACGATGATGAAGTCTTCAAGGTCAATGGCCAACGCCTGAAGGTGTACAGCGGAGCCCCTATCCTCAAAAACAAGTCCACCTTGAGAGTTTGCTTCTCTAAACTCTCTCCTTTATGCTATATCATGATCATAAATAATGCTTTTCTTTTTAGTTTAGTTTTTATGTTATCTTTGTCTTTATTTTCTTATCTTTTCACGTGACCCTCGTACAAGCTTTCTCTTTCATAGTACAATGTTAGGTGCAGAGGTAGGTGAGCATGGCCGCCTACAGGGTTGGTAGCAAAAAGGAAAAGGACATAGGGTTTTGTTTTTTATCCGCTTTAGGGAGTGCAACAAAGAAGAAAAAGGTTTTACCCGAAAAGTGGGGGAGGGTGAATAAAAGAAAGAAAACTAAAAAGCAATGGAAAAAGTGAGAGAGAGAATATTCATCCAATTAATGTGGTAAAACCCTAGCCACAAAACTTATTTATTCTCTCTCCAACCATCACCCATCACATTAACTCCCAACCCTTTTCTCTCTCCCTTAAAGTCAACACACGTCGCCATCACTCTCCTCTTCCATTTAATTCGTCTGTTTCCTACCCTCACATTTTTCAACTTCCCACACGTTATCATCATCATCAGTCCTTTCATCTTCTCCACCATAATCTTCCTTTTCAACACTCAAACCATTTTTTTCTTCCCTTTTGTTTTCTATTTTCTCCAAACACCGAAAAATCTCCATTACTTTCCTTCAACCATTCACTCCTCCCCTAATTTTGCTAAATCACCATGGCACGTTGCAAAAATGCTCAAGAAACCTCTGACCGCCCTAAAATACCCCAAGTCCTGGAGATTACCAAGTTCGTCGATGACGCTGCAAAGAACGGTGGAAGAAACTAAAGGACAAAAATGTTCTTTCTGAGTTAGGGTTCAAATACCCTAAGGAAGGGGAAGACCAGTTCGACCAAGCTCTTATGGATATTATCGGTAGGCATGAATGGAAATCATTCGCTGCCCACCCTGAGGAAATTTGCACTTCACTGGTCAAGGAGTTCTACGCCCATCTCACAAGCCCTACTCAGTCCACTTTTTATGTACGTGGTGAGCAGATCAAGTTCACCACTGCAACAATCAACAAATACTATGGGCTGAAGCATACCGTGAACCATCATACCACATTCGTGACGACCATGGACCCGCAAACGCTGCGCGAGGTTTTGGAAGACATCTGTTTCGAGGGCACAGTGCTGGACAATAGCAGATCTGTAGAAAGAGGCCGCCTCAAGCTAGAGGCTAAGGTATGGAATCACTTCTTGCGACACAAGATAATGCCCACGTTGCACACATCCACTGTCCATATTTCTAGGCTATTTCTTCTCCACTCTATAATGCATGGTAGACCGATAGATATAGAAAAAAATATTGTGGATGAAGTTTATGCTTGCTTACAAAGGCCCCGTTGTCCTTTAGTGTTTCCTAACCTGATAACAACCTTATGTAAGAGGAAAGACGTCTTTGTAGACAATCTTGTAGATGGGAAAATTTCAGGAAAAACAAGTCTCACACCAGCCCTAGTCACTGAGCTACGAGGATTTAAGGAGGATATCCCTCAGCAGACAGTGTAGGGGGCGCTAAAAGCTTTGCTGCAGCAAGGGTAGCTGCATTGGTGGCCACGACAAAAGACTTGAGCACTGAGCTCAATCTGACGAAAGCACATCAGCTGACGTACTTTAAGTATGCCCACCATCGTGATGGTGCTATAGAATCTTGCTTCACCAAACTCCTCCCGGACCAGAACATTTCATTCCCTCTATTTCCTCTAGAGTTATTGCAAGCCTCCACCACTGCACAACAAGCCCAACCCCTCACAGTCAAAGCCCCATGCTAAGAAAAAGACTACACGAAAGAAAAAGCCTGGGACACCTCCTGCCCAACCCGAAAAAGCAACCCCTCGGTTCCACCTCCCGTAGAAGAAACCGCCCCTGTGCCCACCTCGATCAAAAAGAGAAAACGTAGTAGGAAGGCAACCAACCCTGCGCCTTCACGACCGGATAACCCACCATCTGAGCCAGACCATATACCGAGTGATCATGAGGACCCCCCTCAAAAGGAGACAACCCCAATAGCCACACATGAGCCTACCCTTGCACAAACAGAGGATGCTACAACATCTAGACCTAAGACGCGCATCAAGCGTACCGCTGGTCGTACCCGCTCTTCACCTAGTGCTCAGCAAGTCTCATTCGAGAGTGTGGACGATCTCAGAAATCCCCACAACTACTTTTTTGAAACTTCCATGGACAACACTAGCATCACCACATAACATCCGCACCAAGGAGGTAATTTTTCTTTTTCTTTTCATTTATTTCATTTTTCATTATTCTTCATTGCATGTCATATAGTATAGATTAGTTCATGCATTGAGGACACTACATTTTTTAAGTTTGGGGGTGTTGGTGTTCATAGTTAGTGTTTTGTTTTAGCATATGCATAGTAGGAAAGAACAAACTTTTACTACGACATTCTGTTTAGTCTAGAGACGGCTCATGAATAAACTTAGGATCTAGTTGAGATCTGTAGAACTGACCTTAGGATCTAGTTGTTAAATTTTTTTACACAGCTGCCCTATTTCTATAAGTTCATTAGAATTTTTTTAGGGAAGAACCCTAGTGAACTATGGTATGTAAACTCTAGAGATCTTGAAAAAAAGAGAAGAAAAATTAGACGTCCCTGTGCTAAAACGAATGAATAAATGCTACGGCATATCTGTAGAAGGACACTCCGTTGTGCTATAGCATAATAATAAGTTAAAAAAAAGAGAAATAAAGTTTTTCTATAGCATACGAGTGAATGAAGTTGTCACAGGATGACTCTACCCACTAGCTCGAGGGTGAGAGGTTTGCTCCCTACTCATCTAGAGCTAAGGACGATAGGTGTGATGAGCTGACACCCTTCGTAGCAGAAATTTTATATCTTTGGGAGTCTGAAAAAATAGAAAAGAGCTAGAGAACATGGTTAGGGTATAACTAGGGAGCTTCCTTGAAAATTTGTCTTACTAGCTTAAGTATAGGAGGAAGGCAGCCACGCACACACGCACACAACTTAGTCCTAAGGAATGTTCTTAAGGATTTCACTTTTAGTTGTTTATATTTTAATTGCCTATGTCATTTATGAGGACTGAGATTTTGCCATAGCAATTCTCTAGGGTAAATCTTTGCAATAGTATTCTTTGTTCTGTTCTACTCATTGCTTGAGAACAAGCAATAGCTTAAGTTTGGGGTTGTGATAACTGCATGAATATCCTTGTTTTCATACCTTTTTGCTATAGCATTTGCTTGTTCTTGAGCCCATATCATAGCATTTAGACTGCATTTTCTTCTTCTGGGTGCATCTTTATTTCTGCTGGTTATTAGTCCGTGATTGAGGGGTACTGCGTGAAAGGTTGGTTTTGGGTTTGATGATGCGCAAGAAGGGAGTCTAGCGAGAGAAAGATGAGGCCAGGAATTACTGTAGCATAGTGGAAGTGGATATTGGCCAACACGAGAGCTGTGAAGAAACGTGAGCTGCAGAAGCACGTGAATATGTAGAAAAAGACAACCTGACATGTGCAGCAGCTGGTACCCACCTGCAGACTGTCCTCCTTGTCCCCTCGTGGCAGAGCTTATCGGTGGATATTCCTTGGGATTATCAAGGAATCTTTAGGGCATAAAACCCTAGGAGCCTCCACTATATAAAGAGGGAGAGAAGTGTGAAAAAGAGGAGGAGGCGAAAAAGAGCGCAAAGAGAGAGAGAGAGGGGTGCGTGCTGAACAAGGAGAGAGAAGCGTTATTCTTCATCTTCTCCAACTTGGTGTCCTCCATCGTTTAAGCTCTAAGGAGTGGCCTCGCCGGCCTCAAGAGAGGCGGTGAGCCTAAGACAGTCGACCAATCCATGGCAGAGAGGGAGTTCACTTTTCTTTCTGTCGCTTTAGCATTTCCTGTTTATATCTTTATCTTTTGGGATGTTATCACAATGATACGTTTGATGATATTGCCTAGCCACAAATTGTTTTAGGTGGCTTGGGTTTGATGGATGATTTTATTTTAAGTAATTTTTAATGTATGGTATAGTTTTCCAATGTTTATCATGTTCTATGCTTTGCTTATGCGTTTTATTTCCTTAAAGTTGTAAGAGCCCTCGAGAGTTGGCCGTTGTTTAAGTGTTTGTTGAGGTTAGTAATTGAGAGAGCTAGCCTTAGAACCCCCATAAGTAATGGAGTGGCTGTCGAGAGGCAGACTCTAACCTACCTTAGAGATAAGTGATAGGTTTCAAGGGCTAAAAAGGATAGTTTGTGAAGGGTAGGGGAGTGTTAAGAGTTTACGCCGAGAGGTATGGCTGTAGCATTTCTGACTCCCAGTTTCCTGGCTAGAGATAGTTTAGGAATACTTTTAGCAAATCCTTCCTAGCATAGAAGATAGTTGAAGAGCCTTAGTATCGTTAAGAAGCTTAGGTTAGGTTGTCCATCATTCCCAGCCAGTCATTTCGTAGTGAGTTTCACATACGAAAGGGGACCTGTTAATCATATTGTTATCCCAGATTTCTTTACATTGTTTTGCTACATCATTATTTTACACCATCTCCTTTACTATAGCGTTTCATCTGCAAAAAGTTCATTCAATATTGTTACAGCAAACCATGGATACCTCCGATCCCTGTGGAGACGATACTTACTCACTCACTTTATTACTCGTTCGACGTGTATACTTGCACCATATTTTCGTATCATTTATAGTACATCACACTCAAGGAACAAGATGTTCTCAAAAGATTTTAAGTCCAAACTCATGTTTTCAACATGATCGTACCGATATGATATACACCGTATCGATACCTTTTAGGATTTTAATTACAGTATTTTTCCAGTAGCCAAAACTTGTACCGATACAGGCTGAGTCGTACCGATAGGGAGATGGTCGTATCGATAAGCCTTGATTCGTATCGATACTCTATGTTTTGAATTCCCTAACGATTATTTTCCCTAACAGGTCATACCGATACGCTATGCGGTAATCTAGGGTTTAAGGATGTTCAAGAAATTATTTCCTAGAATGAAACATACCTCGTGTTGTCTTATGATTGCGAAGTTGAATTCGGTATTGAAACATACCTTGGTACAACTCCTGAATCATTTTTGTGTCATGTTGATGGACATTTAGGAAATGTATGAGTTGAGAGCATAATTATGAAATGATTGGTTTGTGGATATGTTTGATCGAAAGATCTATTTATTTGAAGCACCTGCGTGGTTGTTAGTGAGAACAATGTTTAGGACCATTTCGTTGGTATGGGTTTATATTTCCGTGTAGATGGCAGATGCACTAGTGGTACCCAAGAATGCAATATGATGGTTATTATGTGAAAACGTGATTTCGTGAGTAGCAAAAGTGGTGGTATTCTCGTGTACAACAATACCCAAATGGATTTAGACCGGCAACATAGAATTGTTTAGCAAGCTTTTGTAGTAAAGCGAGTGTTTGTTCCTTAATAGGGTATGTGCGAGTTTTGCATAGTTGAATGAAATATTGGTTCTAAGAATAAGATTATGTTATGTAAGTTTGGTCCGAGAATGTTATTAGTAAGTGTGAACATATGCATGCATGATTACTTATATATATATGTGTGTGTGTGTGTGTGTGTGTGTGTGTGTGTGTGTGTGTGTGAGTACATGCATACATTTTGGGCATGTCATTAGAGTTTTGCATACATTTACATAGACATCTAGGAGGGCATATAAGTAATCATGCATACATATGTTCTTCCTTACGAATGACTTTTGCCGAGGCTGATGAGATAATGATGTAAGTTAGCTCTAACAAGGAGATTCTATGGGGTCTCACAAATTTTTAGAAGGTGTTAAAGATTTATTCTTGGAAGTTGGAATTGTGCTAGATTTGAAGCAACCAAGGTTGGTGTCTGAAGTACAAGGTTTTTATGGGTCTACTTGATTTTTATCGGAATTTGTCGAGGAATCTTTTGATAGCATCATGCATATCATCTCAGATTCTTTCCATCCATCAACATTTATTTAACACATAACAACAAACATATAATATATATATATTTTTATTTGTAGCAAGGGATATTGAATAATGAATGCACCCTAGACCTTGAGAAGTAAGATATTATGCAACAAACCCCCAGGAAGTACTTCATTGCCTTGACACTGGAGTGTTCCTCCTTAAGCTACTACCTTACTGCACTCACACTGGAATGCCATTTATTTACATATAATAAGTACTATTAGCATATATAACACAAGCTGAACAAGGTGGAATTTATCCAAAATCAAAGAGATGATGCTAAATATCCTTTACTCAAGCAAGTAAATGTATTCATGTAGAGTTAACATACAATCATACAACATATATATTTAGCCATCTCATTAACAATTAATATGATTCAAGATTTAAACATCGAATGTAAGCAAATGATGTTTTTGCTTAGAATTGTAAGCAAACGATGTTTTTGTTAAAATACAATCCTCCTTGCGCCTTTTTCTTCTACTTGTCTTTTGATTTGGCGTGCTTTCACTTCTTTTCCTTTTTGCGAAGAGCAACATCCTCTTCATTTTTAGGCTCTTTTTTTTCTCGGCATCATCAGCCTTCGCTACAGTGAGGATGAACTGGGATGGTGCTTTGTATACCACCATTGCAAGAGGATTACCCTTTTGTTCTTCCATTGCAATGACCGCTTCCGTCGGTCTTGCTGTATCTTGCTCAAGCTCTGGCCCTTCACATGTTGCATGCACAAGCTTGGATGCATCAGACTTATCTTTTTCATCAACTTATTCAGAATCAATCTTCTCGACTTGGGTACTCACGTCTTCATCTTCATCAACATCTTCCACAAGAACTTCTTTTTCTGGAACAGTAGGGTTACGTCTTCCTCAGTTGTGACATTCAAATCAAAGAGGCTTGCTCAATGTTTCCTCTTTCGGTGTATCTTCAACCATGCTCATATTCTTTGAAGAATTGATAGATTTAGCTGGGGCTTCTTTTGTGGGCGCATCAGAGGAAAGGTTATAGCTGCGAATGATTGGTGGAAGTTCTAGGAATTTTGGCAAAGTGACTAGGACTGCTCTACTCATTACAGCGAGGGCAGATTTATGCCATGTCTTGACATATGCATAAAACAAGTTCTGGGAAAGGTCAAGAGTTTGAACTATGGCTGCAACTTTCCCAGCGTGCTTGTGATAGCATCGATTTTGTCCTCAATCGCCATAACCTTCAACCATACTTCCTTATCCTGAGGGATGTCCTTGACAACAGATTCCACGTCTGCATTCCCTTTTTCTTGTCTCGTTGTAGTGCCCAACTTAGGTATATGAGCCTCTATGTTTCTCACCATTCTCCTGATGGAGACCACATTAAGTGGCCCATTGTTGGCTTTCATCTCTTCATTTTTCAAGGGATTGATTCCCTTCAGATTGCACAATTGCATGGTCAATGATGGAAACGCCAAAATCCCCTTCATCTTCTTCTTGGAAAATTCAACAATCTTCTTGTGGAATGTCACCCACGTCTATCTTCCTTCCCTTAACAATTGAATGTATTAGACACATTCGATCCAAGGAGACCATGGTGTTATGAGTTGATGGCAACAAGATAGAATCAATAAATCGAAACAAAATCTTTGCATGCAGGGTTAGGAACTTCTTATACATGGTATAATTTCCCACATTGGTCCCCGACCAAACTGCATCTGCAACACGTAAATCCCGAACCAGCAAATCCAGTTTTGCATCATCAATTTCTTTCACAAATAGAGAGTGTTCATCAATGCTCACAGTCATCTTTAAAACCGTTTTAGTTGTGGCAGCACTTCAGGGTATAAAACTCTCCCTCACAAATACCAACTTCAGTGATGGCTCATAAAGGTTAGAGTAGAATTCCCTAACCAGAGCAATGATGAAATTGCCTGGGTGAGTGCAGAAGGTGCTCTATTTGTGAAGTTCGATGATCTGGTGAATTAACTTTCCAGGCTCCTTTTCTTGAGACAACACAATCCCTTGTTCCGAAAGTATATTCCGCTTGAGGATGTGTTCTTTATGTCGCACTTTTTCCATTGTTGTTTGAAACACCTCATACTCGGTTTTCTCCATCGGTGTAACTGGTTCATCATCTAATGGGTTAGAAGTTGAACCTCGCATCTCTTTAGCAGATGAATCCATGGAGATTTCTGTAGCAGCTCTTGTCTTTTCCATGAGATAATGTAGATAAAGAAGAAAAAGAAGAACTTTAGTGAAGAAGGTTAGTGAAATCAAGGTTATTAAATAAAAGAGAAAGAAAATATAGAAATAAAAATGCACAATCTTTTCCGTTTGATGAGATGAGGTTTGGCAATTTTGAATGTGGCACAAAAATCACACCCGTCCAATGCATCTCCCACTCTCACAAATCAAATGCTGTGTAACCCCCTCAACCCGGCCTAGACATGAGACCGAACCGAACCGGTCACACGGGGAATATTGAAGTAAACCGAGAAGGTTTAACTCAATAAACGACCCTATTGTTTTTTTCTTTTTATCTTGTCTAGATGCACATTATCATCCTATGTGGTTCACACTTACAACAGAAGAAACTTGGATTCAAAAATACAACGAATTGGCATTTGATTATTTATAATATAAGTTAGGGACCAATTTGTAATTTTAACAGATCACAGGGACTTCAAAAAAAATAAGTTACCATTCTTTAATTAGTTATATTTCACGCCATGGTGTCAAATCTCAACTCAATTCGATCATTCAAACTCATTTAATTGCATCCACAACATTTAGGGACTAAAACGATAGAAACATACTCTCAACACCCATTAACTACCAATAACGGTCAACTGTATCGGTACACGAATACTTGTACTGGTACACTTTAGTAAAAATCAAATTCCAGATTCCAGAGACCAAAAACAGTACCGATACCCTCCATACTATATCAATACGCCTTCAAGAATTGCACTGAGACCGTATCGATATGGTAACCCATGTACCGAAACCCCAAGTCTAATTACACTAAGACCGTATCGATACTGTACTCACTGTACTAATAAGCCATGCCTGAAATGGCTTTACCATATCGATATAGGTCGTGTACCGATACGCTTGGGCTTGAAATGCCCATTTTTACTAGTTTAACATACAATTAAGCTAAACAATCCACTTAATAAAGCTTCTAAGACATTCATAACATATCTAAGGATCGATCCTCAATCAAACATGGCATATTCAACATCATTTCATATCATCACGCTTCAAAAGGAAATCTATAGGCATGCTTCCTAAAACCACTTCAAGCAATATACCAAAAACCATAGCAAAGCATACTCTAAATATCAAAGGCCATTTACAAGTCCAAAACAACAATATAAACTTGCTCAAACGGGGAGTTTAAACATATTTCCCAAAAACACAACATATTCCCCATTGCCATTATTACTTATAATATAAGCTAAAAACATACTTTCGGTTAATGAAGTCTTGTTTGATCCCTTACCCTTCGCTGTTTTCCAAGCCTTAATTCTTTGCATTGATGGACAAAGAGAGAGTAAGCACACAAGGCTTAGTGAGGAGTGCTAAAAAACAAAACACCATCAATGCATTTTAAAACCACTTTCCAAACTACATTGAAATCTCATTTCGATTACTTCAAATCATCATTTGAAACATCATGCCCATTAGAAACCATGCACTTTAACCAATCAAAACCACCATATTAAACCATATGCTACATGTATCATTAAACCACAACAACTTACATTGATACACTCAATTTAAGCCTTCTCATACATGTCATACCATATGCAAAGCTTAAAGAGTAATATGTATAAGTCCCAATACACAACACATGATACATCAATAATTATATTAGCTTACAAGTGATCATTGACCAAGTTCCATTCTCAAAATATCATATTGGGTACACATATTCAACAAGTGTTCTCATAACACTTCAAGCCATCTTAACCAGAATAATGGTACAATCACAACCAACGGGGAAAACAACCTCACGGGGACAACAAACCCAATCATCATTTATATGCTTAACCCACTAATGAGAGATGAGACACCAACCTACTCGATCATTAGGGTAATTGGATAGAGACAAGACACCAACATCCTCGACATTCAAGGCGACTTATTTGTAGTGCACTCAATCTTATAGTCGGCTAACTATATTCGATAGCATTTTCAAAACCATTTCCATACCATCACTTGCTAATATAATTCACATTTAACCATATACCTCACTGTTTTCAAAGCATCAATAATAAACCATTTCCCAAGCATCAAACTATGCTTAAAACCACAAGTATAAAACATATACTTAAAAGGATCACTCACCATGTGCATCATTAATCATTAAAAACAATATATCACATACTTTAACCGTAGGTAACATAAAATCAAAATCAAGTGCATAAAACCATATCATGATAACACAACCGAGAGAGAAAACCACTTTATACTTACTTTCGAAATTAGACAAGCGTTTCAAGCTCAAATATAAGTTCCCAAAACCACCTTTAAAACATTCCAAAGTTGAAATCCATGTTCTCACTCACCGACACACGAAACCTCGATACGCCGACGCAAAACTAAGCTTCTGAAGCTCCCAAAGCTTCACCAGTTGCTTCTGAAACGTTCTCCCCTATTTTAACCACATAATAACAGAGGATTAATGCATCTCAATGCATTCAAAACTCCAACAAGCAATTCCACTTCATTGCAATGCCAAAAACTACCAATCGCCTATTCGAAACAACTGAAATCATCACCAAAACACTTCTAAACTTAACCCAGCCAAAACCTAACACTTTCAATCATCAATTATCATTGATTAACATCCAAAATCATCACCAAAACACTTCTAAACTTAACCCAGCCAAAACCTAACACTTTCAATCATCAATTATCATTGATTAACATCCAAAATCATCACATTATCAACATTATACCTCCAACATTCATAAAACCACCACAACTCCACAAAAAACATCATCCCGAAACTAACCGAATATCTTAAATAGATTTTCTTTTTATTTTGCAGAATAATTTTCCATATTTTTATCACCTTCCATATTTTCCCTAAACTCATCCCGAAACTAACCCGAATCTCTAGTCTCGGTCTAACAGATCCTTAAACCATCCCAAAAACCTTTAGGCCCAAAACCGAGGCGTTACAAGCTGCGATTGGGTGGGTAAATCAATGTAATTAAACTACTCGAAATGCCCCAAAAGTCATGCATAACATGTTTTTCCTTTTTTCGTATCATCCTTTATAAGAAAAGAAGATTCCATACCAAAACAAGGGAGAATTATTCTACAAAAAGAAAAGAAAAGCTTAAAAGAAATAAAGAAACTAAATCTACATCTATCAAACAGATTAAAGAAAACTATAGAAAAAGTTCGACCAACTTAATGGTCTCAACACTCTTAGAATCAAAGTCAAAACAATAAAGCTTGAGTCTCTGTCCATTGACTTTGAATGGGATCCCCTCTTTACTATCATTGACAGTGACTGCACCATGTGGAAATGTAACCCCCTTGACCCGACCTAGACGCCAGACTGAACGAAGAGAATTACATTGGGTTTGCCAAAACAAAGCCAATACAATTTACTCAAAATTAGGTATATTTTTGTTTTTATCTTGTATAGATGCATATTTATTCCCTAAGTGAGCATGTTGGCAGCATACAAATTCTCGTTTGAATCAGACATCAAATTCGCACTCAATTAAGCGTAATTGTAATTTAGGGACCAAATTGTAATTAAGATAAATTGTGAGGTCTTACTTTAATTTGAAGTTACCAAACCCTAATTAATCAGGTTACATTCTTGTTGGTTAAGTTTCAGCTTAGTACAATCATCCAAACTCATTCAATTTCAATTGTAAGAAACATGGACTAAAATATAAAGATAGCAAATTTCAGCATACATTTACTAGAAATAACGACCCCCAGTACCGATACTAGTAAGCTTGAATCGATACCTATCCCCATTTTGCAAAGGGTATCGATACGATCCCTCGTGTACCAATACAATTAACCAATTATTGAGACAAGGAATTCTAGTAGCTCAAATGCGTATCGGTACATTTGCCCGAGTACCGAAACTAGGGTAAATTCGTAGGGCCGTGCCGATACAAAATCTAAGCGTACCGATACCCTATTCATTAATTCCTATATTTGTACTTTTCTCAACTTCCGCGTACCGATCCTTGGGGACCTTTATCGATATAACATGACCTGTAATGGCCTCTTGGACTAACATATGACACTTTGGCTCAAATGGACATCTCCTAAACATATGCTAATCATCATATGAACCGAAAGGCATCCTTATACCATAAAGCTACATATTCAAGATCAACAATCAAAGCATGGGAAGCATTAACAATGTCCTATAGGCATGCTCTCTAGCCAAACATGCAAAAGCTATCCCAAGCCCAAAATGAAACTTCAAACATCACCAAATACATCCATTGCAGTATAGAAACATTCTCAAAACCAGGGGGCAACACATTACAAGTCTCCAAAAACCCAAGGCCACATTGCCCCTTTATTGCTAAAAAGTCTAAGTATGTAAACCATACATGTAAAACTGAAATCTTGGAAGATCTCTTGCCCAAAATGCCGCCTCCAAATCTTACTTATCTGCAAATGATGAAAATGGAGCGTAATTTTGTTTCTTAACAAGGTTTCATGATTGATTTAAATAAAATGGCTAAATCAAGCTTTAAAAGATGATTTTGTGTAATTTTTGTAATGGATCTGTTTTGGTTGGTTTAAGATTGATTTTAATCATGTTTTTGGAAGTTTATTAATGTTGAGATTGAGGTTTAAGCATGGTAATCCTGAAACTATTTGGATGTTTAGTTGTTTAGGTTGTTAGAATTGGGTTTTTGTGGTGTTAATATGATTCTGTGAATGCTAGAGGTATAAGGTTGATAATAGGATAATTTTGGATGTTAATCAATGATAATAGATGGTTGGAAGTGTTAAGTTTTGGCTGAGTTGAGTTTGTAGAGTAATCGATGATGTTTTCAGTTGTTACAGATGGGTTTTTTGGGGGTTTTGGGCAAGACAACGTGATAGGATTGCTTGCTACAGTTTTGAATGCATTGAGATGCATTAATCCTCAGTTCTTATGTGGTCAAAATAGGGGAGAACGTTTTAGAAGCAACCAATGAGGTTTTGGGAGCTTTGGGCGCTTAGATTCGCATAAGTTAATCAAGGTTTTGCGTGTCGGTGAGTGAGAACGTGGATTACATCTTTGAAATGTTGTAAAGGTGGTTTTGGGAACTTATATGTAAGCTTGAAACGCTTGTCTAAGTTCGGAAGTAAGTATAAGGAATTTCTCTCTCGGTTGTGCTATTATGAAATGGTTTTTATGCACTTGGTTTGAATTCAAATTACCTACTATTTAAGCATGTTTAAAGCACATGGTTTGCTGTTCTTAATGATCTGTTGATGAAGGATGCACATGGTAAGTGATCCATATAAGTGTATGTTTTATACTTGTGATTTAAAGCATGGTTTAATGCTTTGGAAAATGATTAATGATGATGCTTTGAAAATAGTGAGGTATGTGGTGAAATGCGAATTATATTGCCAAGTAATGTTATGAAATTTGTTTATAAATGTTATCGGATATAGTTAACCGGCTATAGGATTGAGTGCACTATAAACAAGTCACCTTGGATGTCGAGGGGTTTATATGGTGTACTAAATACTCCATCCAAGTACCCTAACGATTGAGGTATGTGTGTGTGTGGTGTCCTATCTCTCGTTAGTGGGGTTATACATCTGCCAATGAGTGGTGTTGATGGGTTTATACGGTGTACCGAATACTCTACCACATGTGTCACAATGGTGGAGGGTAGCTCCCGTGTGTGAACCTTGAGATGCTAGTGAGAATGTATGAAGTGTTGGGACAACACTTGTGAATCTGTGTATCCGATATGTTGTTTTGAGAAATGAACTTGCCTAATGATCACTATTAAGCCGATATAATTGATGATTTACCATGAGATGGTTTATGTTGAATATTGTGATTTATACATGTTTTACTCTTTAAGCTTTGCATATGGTAGTTATGCATGGGAAGGCTGAAATTGAGTGTTAGCAACGGGACTTGCTATCGGTTCATGATACATATTGCATAAGATTTATTATGCTAATTTTTAATTAAGAAAAGTGCATGGTTTTAAAGGCATGATAGTTTTCAAATGATGATTTAAGTTAATTGAAATGAGAATTCAATGAGGACTTGGAAAATGCTTTTAATGCATTGATAGTGTTTTGTTTTTGAGCACTCCTCACTAAGCCTTGTGTGCTTACACTCTATTTTGTCCATCAATGCAGAGAATTGAGGCACGGAAAGGCAACGTGGAGCAAAGGATAAAAAACGACTTCATTCTTGAAAGTATGTTTCGGTTTAGACTATAAGTAATAAAAGTAATGGGGGACCGTTGTATTTTTGGGAGATTTGTGCAAACTCCCTATTTGAGCAAGTGTTCAGTGTTGTTTTAGACTTGTAAATGGACTTTGGTTTTTGGTTTGTGCTTTGCTATGCATTTTAGTATCTTTCTTGGCTTGTTTACTAGGTTGCATTCCTATACTTTACCTTTGATGCAAATTTCCATGATATGATGTGGAATATGCCATGAATGATTGAGGTTGGATGTTTGGATATGTTATATATATGTTGGAAGCATTCTTGAATTGTTATGAGTACATTAAAGTGTGAAAAACCAGCAAAATGTGACATTACAGGCCCAGGTGTTTCGATACGCCTAAGGCTGTATCGAAACGGTGAGCTTAAAATAGGTATGTGGTTTCTAAACAGGGAAGGGTGTATCAAAATAGGCTTAGTTAAGTTGGCTACTTGAATTTTGTATATCGATATGTTTTGGAGACCATATCGAAATGGGCTCATATTCCGAAATACCCAGAGCTATTTTGAAATAGGGTGTATCGATACAGGGCTAAGTGTATCGATACACGAAATTGTTAAGTAAGTCCTGTTCCATTATGTTTTAGTCCTTGATTGTTGGGAATGCAATTGAATAAGCTTGGATGATCAATTTGAGCTGATATTTGACACAATGGCATGTAACTTGACTAATTAAAGGTTGGTAACTTAAAAATTAGATGAAGGCTCTGTATCTTGCGAAATTTACAAATCGGTTCTTATCGCATGTTGTAATCAATTGAATGCCAAATCGATGTCTGCTTTAGTTGATGTTTCTTCCGCTGCGAGTCTAAACACTTAGGGTAACAATGGACATCTAGACAAGATAAAAAGAAAAAATAGGGTTGTCTATTGAGGTAAACTTCCCAATTTACTTTAATATTTCCTGTATGCCCCGTTCGATTCAGTCGGGCGTCTAGGCCGGGTCGAGGGTGTTACACATTTCAAATAACATAGCTTAAGGAGCGTCATCATCATAAATCACACCATATCCATCTTCCATAATCAACATGATACTTTATTTTATATATTGACATTATAGTGACCAAAACTGTTACATCATATTTTTACAAAAACACACTGGATACTCGAATTTCCGTGGTGGTCCATATAAACACGCCTTTTCCTTGGTGGTACCTTTAAACACACCTTTAATCCACCAGCCGGAGTAAACCCACAGTATCTGCGGTTCTCAATGGTTGGAGATTACCCCTCAACAAACCATGAGGTGACCCATTATAGTGTACTTTAAACCTTATGGCATGTGTTGCAACCCTTTCGAGCTCGAAGTTTTTTTTAAAGAAAAAGAAGGAAAACTGAAGTCAACGTAGTCACCACCAATCTTTTTAAAGGTGTGATTGGATCACCTAAAAATGAGTTATTTTAATGAAACATTTTTGTTTTATTAGAACAACAATTTTGGTCTGCGTAAACACAAAAATAGGTTCAGGAGTCGGTTACGCGTGGGGAACGATGGCCACCCCCACAGTGCCCAACAAATTGTAAGTTCGTATAAAATTTAACTTAATGTCCAACTATGAATAACAATATATTTTAACGGTCTTACCATTCGGAAAATGAACTCCAATCACTGCCAACACTCCTGGCGCTAACCCGTCATTTTCGTTTGGTAAGACATCACATTAATTATATTACATTATTAAGCATGGCATCAAGAAACAAACTTAATTAACCCAACAAAATAATATAAAAGCATACAAATTTATGAAATTAAATAAAGACACGTAAATAAATGAAAATCAAAGAAAAGGGATCAAATTTTGCGATTTTTGAAATGTGTATCCTTCCTTAAATCGGGTCAACATGAGGTGTGAATCAATTTTTTTAAAATATATATACAAATTAAAATTTAATTTTAAAAGGTCAAAAAAGGAAAAATAAGGTTAAATGATAAAAATTGGATAAAAGGAAGTTAAAATAATGACTAAATTGAAAAATTATTAAAACTCGAGGCCAAATTTAAAATAAAACATTGACCAAATTGTGATGTTTTGAAATGTGGTTACCCGCGGAATAAAAATTAATGGGAAGGGGGATTTAATGAATGCAAATTAACTCATTTTGCCTAGGGTATGGAACCAATTTAAAACATGTCTCATTTTAATTTTTCAACAAAATTGGATCAAAACCAACCTTTTCCAAATCCTCTCAAATGTTCTTGGTGTTCTTCATCGGTCGCCTTTCACTGGTGTCGGCCGCTGTCTGAAGGTGGTGGTTTATATATATTTTTTTATTTTTTAAAAAAGTTGAAAAACACCAAAAACGTTTTAGATTCAAAATTCAAACGAAGAGGAAATCCGGCTACAACAACTCTAACACCCCAAAATTCGGTCTAGTCGGAATTGGGTTCCGGTAATCAGAAATTTCACATCGGTAAAAGGCTAAACATAGCATTGACTAGTTAAATATTAACAGGGTACCCTAACCGGGTCAAATTATTGAAAATGGACTTTATTGAATAGCACCAGAAACAATTTAGTGACTAACTTATAGCCGTTAGAAAGTTTGAGAGAAAAACTTAAAGGTATGGAGAATTGAGGGACTAATCTTACGATTAGCCCATCTTCCTTTATCAGTTCCATACGTGGAATCACCGGGAGAGCTTCCTTGATTTGAAGGAAAGCCTCTCCAATTATTAGCTATTTAATAGCCAAAATCAAGCTTACACGATTGCAAAATAAACAAACACAACCTTATCATCATCTTCTTCTTGGAATCACACACCTCCATTGAAGCTAGGATTTGAGTTTCAATTTTCTTCAAGTTATTGTTATCGAATCATTGCTATCGATCCGATAAGCTGTATTCCTCAATCGATTATTGGATTCCATGGATGTATTGAATTTAATCTTAAGCTAGGGTTTTGACCATCCATGGATATCTCATCGTTGTCATCTATATTGAAAACATATATTGATTTTGATATTGTTATATTGATTTTGATATCGTATTATCGATCCTAATAATCTCCCTATTGATTTCCTAGCTCAAGACAACGAAAAGGAGCATCCATCAAATTCACCGAAGGCTAGGAACAAGGGAGTTGTTTCCGAGAGCCGTAGGAGCGTCGAATTAGTAAGGTGAGTGTAGTCGGAGTCTCGGTATTAGGCGAAGAGCCTTTCTGAATCTTTTATTGTTGTTTTCGACCATATCGCTAACAATATCATTGAAGAAGTTGCATTGAAGTATTAGGCGGAGGGATTAGACCATTCATTGATTTGGCGAGGCGTAGGAATTCGCGTATCCACTATCTTGATTCAATCCAATGGTTAATGATGAAATTAATATGTTAAACATTGTATATTGATGCATAGTATTGACATTGATGAGCATGAGAACATATATATAAACACTTGCTACATTGTTTTACATATCTTTTATGACTACCTCACTAGGCAATGTATGCCAACGTGTCTCATCACATACATTTCAGGTTGAAAGGTCGCTGTGCTTGGAGATCAGATAGTCAAGGCAAGACAAGTAACTACAAGCCTAAAGTAATGTATTTTGACTTTATGAACTCCTAGGAAGGTGGCAAAGTAGATGAACTAGTCTTTTGTGCTCACTTTGTTATGTTTGTAATGTGCATATATTGTAAGTTGGTTAAAGGCCCTAAAGTCTCTTTTGGTTTGGCTAAAAATGGTTAAAAATGGCATATTTGGCTCACATAGGTCAAAACATAGTAAACATATTCAATGGTGATGAATTTTGGCATGCCAGTAGTTTATAGCATTGAAATGTTGTGTGTAAAATTCCATTGTGTTTGAACATCGTTTGGCAGGTCAAATCGAATAAAAACCAGTAAAAATCTGTCATTACAGGTCAAGCTGTATCGATATGGGTAATGGCGTATCGATACGAGTAAGCATAATTGAACCTAAGGAACAGGGCATATCGATATGGTCTATAGCCATATCGGAACATTTTGCTACTGGAATTCACTGTTTCGATACGGGTCTATAGCATATCGAAATGGGTCAAAGTCAAAGTCAAAGGGGTCAACCCGTACCGATACGAGCAAGACAGTCTAAAGAAAAGGTCAACTTAGGTTGACCATCGTACACCCATTTCGAAACAACTTTAAGGTGTTCCGATACATGGTTAGTTAAAAGGCATAATCTGGCAGTTTTCAAAGTTTACAAATTGGTCACTGAATTTTGATGATTATATTGAATGAGTAAAAGAACTCCAAATTGTATGAAAATTTACGGGATTGTTAATATTGTAGTGAATTTTAATATATTATAATCAATTACATCGAAGGACCCCTAATTTATTGAATTTACAGTTTGGTCCCTAAAACTTGTAATAGTTAAGAGTTAGCCCTAATTGAGTAATTATTGCTTCATAAGGATTAATTGGACTATGATACATTGTGGTAATGTGTTATTGTATATTATTGTTTTAAATGTTGGTAATAAAATGAAATTTTATTGCATCGATTACTGTATTGATCATCAGTATCACCTTTCGACCCGGTTCTCGACCAGACCGAGAAGGGGTGTTACATTTGTGGTATCAGAGCTAGAGTTTACTCGGTTCCAGGATTAAATTGAATCTTGTTGCATTGTTATTGTGTTACTTTACCACCTAGGAGTTATATATTACGTATATTGTGACTTGTCGACTAATCACATCTTTCATATAGATATGTCTGAAACTAATGAAGCTCACATCGACGAGGTTGCCACTGGCTCTTAGATGCATGTCAAGGAGGTTAGAGGAGGAAATCCTCCGAATCCACCGCGCCCGCATGATCCTCCTACTTAGGGTACCGAGCCTGTAGCACCTACCACTCAGGGTGAATGTTAGAAGAACATGGCTGACATGTTTAAGAAGTTTACGAGTGCTATGAGAGTTGAACAAGTCATACAACCTATCTCTCCTACTACCCAACACACTCGAGCACCCATTGATAAGCTCTCACAGCATCGAGCTTACACCTTTACTGGACAAGATGACGATAACCTTGAAGTTGTCGAATACTGGTTGGACAACACTTTGTGGATTTTAGATAAGCAACTCCAGTTCTCGGACGAGCACAAACTTGAGTGTGCCATCACGTTGCTGACTGATAAGGCACTTCACTGGTGGGAAACTACCATATTGACGGTCTTTGAAGACACTATGGCTTAGGAGTTCTTCCTTAAAGAATTCCGCAAGAAATATATCAGTGAGTTCTACCTTGCTGAGAGGCGAAATATCTTCCTCCACCTCAAACAAGGCGGACGATCGATCGAACAATTCATCCACGATTTCTACAGGTAATGTAGATATGGTGCTGAGTATATAAAGAAGGAGGAAGAAAAGTGTCAAATGTTCATTACAGGGCTCAATGATGAAATATGCCCTATGTTTTACTGCACTAAGCATTTCTGATTTCCATGACCTCGTGAATCGAGTTAAATCCACCGAAGCTGCACAGAAAGCTCAACGAGCTGGTGGGTCTGGAAAGTTTGAGAACAGGTGTAGGGATGATTCTCGACCTCCGAGATGGAACAAGAAAGAGAGATTATCAAGGCCCCAAGTAGAAAGTCTATCCACAACCCTCCCGTTCTGGAAATATTGAGATGCCTTAGTCTGTAATGCAGTCCTTTGCTAAGGCAACGTCTGTTGATAGCACCAGATGTTCAAATAAAGGTAACCAACATCCGGTTTGACATTATTGTTAGAATAGGCACATATCGGGTCAATGTCGTAAGCAGACTGGAGCTTGTTACTTCTATGGTGAACATGGTCACTTTATCTGTGACTGCACTTTGAATGCAACCAAATCTGCCGTTACACCGACTACTGCTGCCTCTCATGCTCAATCCTTTCGAGATAATGGATCGAAGCAAGGATCATCGGGAACCTATGGAAGATCGAGGGGGTTTAGGGAAACCGTTCAATAAGCAAGATTCTAAAGCCCCTGCCCAAATGTATCATGTGAGGAGAAAAGAAGAAGAGGATGAACCCGACGTCATTGCAGGTACCATTGAGCTATATTCATATCCATTGTATGCATGGATTGACCCTGGTTCTACTCACTCTTTTATAAGTACTATTGTAGTTAAGAAGTATAATATGTCTTCCAAACCAATAGCATCGAGAATCTCTATAACCAATCCCTTAGGAGATTGCATCACCGTAAGGGTAGTGTGCAAGAACTACCCCTTATTGATCCAAGGGATTCCTTTTCCGGCCAATTTGTTGGCTTTATCGATCCATGATTTCGATGTCATCCTAGGCTTAGATTGGATTAGTGAGCATCAAGCCTAGGTAGATTGTTGTAAGAGGAAATTGTACCTTCGGGGTTTGGGTAAGGAAAGTGTTGTATTCATGAATGCGAAGAACCCATCATTGTATGCTTTGACGCTGGAAAACAAAGGTGAATCTCAACTGTGAGACATTGACACTGTATGTGAATTTCCTGATGTCTTCCCTGATGAACTTCCCGGATTTTCCCTCAACCCGTGAAGTGGAGTTCGGCATCGAGGTGTAACCTAGGACTGCTCCAGTTTCTATTGCACCATATCGCATGGCAGTTGTAGAATTAAAAGAATTAAAGGATCAAATTCAAGAATTGTTAAGCAAGGGTTTTACTCAACTGAGCTCTTCGTCTTGGGGAGCTCCGGTTCTCTTCGTAAAGAAGAAAGATGGTTCTATGCGATTGTGTATTGACTACCGACAATTGAATAAAGTAACCATCAAGAACAAATATCCATTTACTAGAATAGATGACCTGTTCGATCAACTAAAGGATGCCTCTGTGTTTTCCATGATCAATTTAAGGTCGGGATATTATCAAATGAGAGTTAAGGAGTGCGATGTACCGAAGACCGCTTTCCGTAGAAGATATGGACACTACGAATTCTTGGTGATGCCCTTTGGGTTAACCAATGCACCAACAACCTTTATGGATTTGATTAATTGGGTTTTTAGACCCTATCTTGATAAATTCATAGTGGTGTTTATAGATGACATATTGATTTACTTCAAGAATGAAGCAGAACACTGAGATCATATTCGTATTGTGCTTCAAACCTTATGAGAGAAGCAGTTGTATGCGAAGTTCTCTAAATGTGAGTTTTGGCTCACCGAAGTTGCCTTTCTGGGACATATTGTGTCAACATCGGGTATTCAAGTGGACCCGAAGAAAATCCAAGCTATTGTAGATTGGCACCCACCGAAGAACATTGGCGAAGTCAGAAGATTCCTTGGGCTTGCTGGCTATTATTGAAGATTTGTAAATGGGTTTTCTATGATAGCCGCTCCTTTAACCAAGTTATTGAGGAAAGAAGCTCATTTTTTTGGACCGAGATTCAACAACAGAGTTTTGATTAGTTGAAGTAGGTATTGACCCATGCACCAGTTCTAACCCAACCCAAGCTCGGAAAAGACTACACAGTTTACAGTGATGCATCCCACCTTGTGTTAGGATGTGTATTGATGCAAGAAGGCAAAGTCATCACTTATGCTTCGATATAGCTTAAGCCGCACGGAATGAATTATCCCACCCATGACCTTGAATTGGTTGCATTTGTCTTTGCATTGAAAATCTGGAGACATTACCTCTACGGAGAAAATGTTATCTCTCCACCGATCATAAAATCCTTAAGTACCTTTGCCTGGTAAGTATTGACAGTGAATATGGAGTTGATTACGATCTTGTATGTATTACGTTCGACAACGGAGGTGGATGAAACTCCTTAAAGATTACGATCTTGTCATTGATTACCATCCAGGCAAGGCCAATGTTGTAGCTGATGCACTCAGCCGCAAACCTTTGCCTGGTAAGTATTGACAGTGAATATGGAGTTGTATGTATTACGTGGTACATTAACTCATTGTAATATCGCTATGTTGTAGCCCATCGAGCAATTAACGCTCACTTCCGACTTAGGAAGCATCGTTGTCTTGTAGCTGAACTTCAAGTTCAGTCTACCATTGTTTCAGAAATCAAGGATTTGCAAGAGCAAGATCCTGAGCTTCAATCCATTGTTTCTAAGCTATCGGACAATCCTGACTTCAGAATTAATTCTGAAGGACTCTTGTGTTGTCATGACCGGGTCTGTGTACCTAATGATGAATCTCTTTGCACTGATATTCTCTCTAAAGCTCATTCGAGTTCTTTCTTCGTTCACCCCGGGTCTGTGAAGATGTATAAGGACCTACATGAACTCTATTGGTGGCCATGCATGAAGCAGGCCATAGTTGATTACATTTCGAAATGTCTCACGTGCCAACGTGTTAAGGTAGAACATTGTGCTCCTACCGGATTATTGCAGCCTATCGATCCACCGAAATGGAAGTGGGAAAAGATCACTATGGATTTTTTTAGTGGTCTATCATTAGGTCCCGCGAAGCATGATGCCATATTGGTCATTGTAGATCGTTTCACAAAGCCAGCTCATTTCATACTAGTCAGAATAGACTATAGTCTTCTTAAATTAGCTGGCTTGTATATCAAAGAAGTAATCCGACTCCACGGAGTACCTAAGTCTATTATCTCTGATTGAGATCCCTGATTTGCATCTCGGTTTTGGAGAACCTTACAAGGAGCTCTGGGCACCCGAGTTAATCTTAGCACAACCTTTCACCCTCAATCCGACGAACAATCAAAAAGGGTAATCCAAGTAATTATCGTAAAACTTATCCATTGAAACCTTAGAAATTTGCATTGTTATTGAACCTTCCTATACATATCTTAGAATATATGCTTCGAGCATGCATCATAGATTTTGGTGGAACTTGGGAGAAATCTTTACCCCTTGTCGAATTTGCCTACAATAATAGTTACCAAGCATCAATCCAAATTGCCCCATATGAAGCATTGTATGGTAGGCAATGTAGAACTCCACTATATTGGTCGGAGCTTGGTGAGGGCAAGATATTAGGCCCTGACTTGCTTCGAGAAACTGAAGAACAGGTTGCCATCATTCATGATCGTTTAAAGGCTGCATTTGATCAAGAAATGGCTTATGTTGATCTCAAGATAAGACTTAGCCTCGTGGAAAAGCCTTCCTCAAAGTATCACCGTGGAAAAAGGTTTTAAGATTTGGCAAAAAGGGAAAATTAAGTCACCAATTCATTGGACCCTTTTAAGTCATTGAAAGAGTTGGCCCCCTGGCATATTGATTATTGTTGCCCTCTGAATTGATTAAAATCCATGATGTTTTTCATGTACCGATGCTTCAGAAATATCGTTCTGATCCTTCGCACATTGTGGAACCTAAATCTGTAGAAATCCAACCAAATTTGTCATACGTGGAAGAACCAGTTCAGATTCTAGCAAGAGAAGTCAAGAGGCTTCACAATAAAACTTTACCGCTAGTTAAAATGCTCTAGAGGAGCCACACGATTGAGGAAGCCACTTGGGAAACTGTAGAGACCATGAAACAACAATATTCACATCTCTTCGGTTCAGGTAAAAATTTGAGGACGAATTTTTCTTAAGGGGGAGAGTTGTAACACCCCAAAATCTGGTCTAGTTGAAATTGGGTTTTGGTGATAAAAAATTTCACATCGGTAAAAGTCTAAACATAGCATCGACTAGTTAAATATTGACAGGGGACCCTAACTGGGTCAAATTATTGAAAATGGACTTTATTGAATAGCATCAGAAACAATTTAATGACTAACTTATGGTCGTTAGAAAGTTTGAGAGAGAAACTTAAAGGTATTGAGAATTTAGGGACTAATCATGCAATTAGCCCCTCTTCCTTTATAAGTTCTATACGTGGAATCACCGGGAGAGCTTCCTTCATTTAAAGGAAAGCCACTCCAATTAAAAGCTTTTGAATAGCCAAAATCAAGCTTACCCGATTACAAAATAAACAAGCACCACCTTATCATCATCTTCTTCTTGGAAGCACACGCGTACGTGAATTAATTAGATTTTGTAGAGTAGCTTGTGGCATAGTAGTAGTGGAATCTTACATAGTGTTACCCTTGTAGGTGTCGATCCTGTTCAGCCCATTACTAGATATGAGCGTGGGAGGCGTCGCTCTCGACGTTGAGCTATTAGCTGTCTGAGGTGTGTTCTCTACATGTGCTACACTATCTATTTGATGTTGTGTGATATCTGATCTGTGCTTTGATATGCTTTGTGTATGACTTGCCTTGAATCATACATCGGAATTTGAATAATATCTGTCAGACTAAATGCTCATGCATTTTCAGATTAATTATGATTGCATTTAGATTAGTATCGATTTTCATGTCATATAATCCTGGTTGGGAAAATGTACGGGGAAGATCAGTGGTTTCACCCTTCGGGCTGAATTCCACTTCGGACCTGGTGACGATGTAGAGAGTGGTTCAGGGGAACCTTACTCTTCGGACGATGATGTAGATGAGTACATGACATAGAATTAGGTGCATCGTGCTTTGCACATCTTTGTATTCGAATGACTATTGAAATGACTATGTTGACTGTATGATTCTTGTGATATTTCGTCTGATGCACTTTAGAGACACACTGAGCTTAATAGCTGACTCCCCATTAGTTCTTGTTTCAGATTCTCAGATTTCGACTTTCGGTACTTGGAGGACCGTAGTTTATCAGATTTCTTTTAGTTTTCAGTGTGGATATTTATGATTTACAAAATTATTTCATTTCAGTTTATTATTTCGGGATTTATGTAATTTTGGTTATTTATACTTTTATTTGGGATTTTTTAACTGTTTTAGCATGCATGGGAATTTTATTTGGATTTTCTAAATAATTTATTATGTGTTATTTTTATTATTTGACCGCATTTTTGAAAAATGGGACTTAATGTGAAACGACATCGTTTTAATAAATAATTTAAATATTAAAATTTTGAAACCTAATAATCATCTTACTTGAGGCACACGTTTTCAACCCGACTTCCTAGATTCTCCCTATAATCCTTGTGTCGGGTTTAGGGGGTTACATTTAGTGGTATTAGAGCCTAATTTCAACCCTTAGACTGTGAGGCTCAAAAAAGGTTTTAAACTGAATTTGAACTTTAGCATGCATGCTAATGTTTTCGGGCAAATGTGTATTTTTGGGAAAGTAAATATTTTCAGAATTTTGATATATTTTGAATAGAACTCCAAGTACCAAAACTGATCTGAGGACTCTTTAACTTTTGTAGATAGACTACTATGTCACCTCGTAGGAGCTCTAGATTAGCGGTCAGTCGTGGTCATGGTAGAGCGCGTGGTTGTACCGCAGCAGCTGAGAGCGGTGCTTCACAGTCTGTGGGAGCGCGGCCGAATTAGTATGATATTCATGATATTAATGAGGAAGATCAGGCCGTGGATCAGCAGCCTAGAGTTCAGCATACTGGAGCCCAGTAGATCGGGGCCCAGCATACTGGGGCTCAACGGGCTGGTAGTGAGGATTAGCCAACTCAATGAGCACATGGTGATGGACCACATGGTTCTGGGACAGTGAGACTGTATGCTTGGATAGTGCTGTAGTGCATAGGGAGTTGCTCTGTGACCTTCGTCAGTCTGAGGGTGTCAAAAAGCCCATATCTACTAAGTTTCTGGCTACCAGGATGACTATGTTCGATGGGAAGACGGGTACAAATCCGACTGATGCTGAGTACTGGTTGAAGAAGCTTCAGAGGTTGTTTGCTGAGATGGACTATCCTACTGACCAGAAGCTTAGGGACAGTATATCACTATTGCAGAGTGAGGCTCGGTATTGGTGGGAGGCTGAGGAGCATATTATTCCAGCTGGTCAGGTTTCTTGGGACTATTTCCGCAGGCTTTCCGTGACCAATTTGCTGGGGTTGAGTATCTAGCAAAGTGCTGGGACGATTTCATGAATCTGAAGTAGAACGACATGACTGTGAATGATTATGAGATTGAGTTTATGAGACTGATTCAGTATGTTCCGGGGCTGGTGACTACAGAAAAGGAGAAATGTGATTGGTTTCTAAATGGGTTGCACCCTTCGATTAAGGCGGGTGTGGCTCTATATATGGACAATGAGTATAAGGAGATCACCAAGAGAGCTAGGACAACTGAGCGGAATGAGGCAGAGTTAAAGCTACTTGAGTTGTATGGTACTGATAGAGGTAGGAGGCAGTCAATTGCATCAGTTCAACACAGTTAGGGTAGTCAGTCTAAAAAGAGAGCCAGAGACGAGTTTGATCATCAAGGTTATTCTAGAGCTAGACCCGTAACATCCACTGTTCCAACCGTTAGTGTCGGAGGTTCGACTAGTACCCGTGGGGTGCCAGAGTGCTCCTTCTGCAAAAAGTGGCATCTAGGTGAGTGTAGGAGGCAGTCTAGGGCTTGTTTCTGATGAGGATCTTTTGAGCATCTGTTCAGGGATTGTTCGATTTCGCCTCCATCATCTTATGCTTCAAGTCAGTCTTAGGCATCTATAGAGACTCCTGCCAGAGGTAGGGGACATGGTAGATCTGCTACTTCGGGTACCACTAGTAGGGGTAGACCTACTCAGAGTAGAGGATCAGCTGGTTCTAGGGTGAGACAAACAGGGTTGGTCTATTCTACCTGGAGACATGAGGATCGCGATTGTAACCCCCTTAACCCGGCCTAGACGGTTGACCCGAATTAAGAAAGTCACACGGAGAAAACCAAAGTCAACCCGAAAGTCAACCTTGATTAACTACCTTTTTTTTATAAAAACTTGTCTAGATGCACATTAGCCCTAATTGTGATCACTCAAACATCATACTCAAGGATCACAAACATCAGAGATCAAACAGGGACCCAATTGAACAAATTACAACTTTAGGGACCAAATTGTAATTTCTGATAAATATGAGGGCTTAATCCAAATTAAAGTTACCAACTTGAAATTATTCAGGTTTCATGCTTCACTGTCAAATTTCAGCTCAAACGGACATTCCATACTCATACAATTGCACAAACAAGATTCAGGACCAAAATGCAAACAATTCAAAACATTTAACTGCCAATGACAGCCCCCAACGGTCACCCGTTCCGAAACAGGTAGAGCCCGTTTCGAAACGCGGGGCCGTTCCGCAACGCGTACCGAAACACGGGCTGGTAGTAGCCAAACCGTTTCGGAACGGTCCCTCCCGTTTCGGACGCCTGGGCTTGTTCAAGGCACCCGTTCCGAAACGGGTGATACTGTTCCGAAACACCCTGCACAAATTGCCCCAAAATGCATACTTAAACATGCAATTAAACATCCAATCATGCTCCAAATGCTACCAAACTTTACCAACATGTAATTCAACATATATAAGACATACTTGCATCAACAATTCATCAAAACAACATCACATACGAAAAGCCCCAAATCTATAGGCATGCTTCCTACACAAGCAACCATGCAAGCATAAACTTCCAATTCAAGCACATATAGGCCAAACAACAAAAACCAACATTCTCAACAACATTCGACATACTTAGGGAGTTCAAAGCATCTCCCAAAACATACACATAGGTCCCCCA
Organism: Hibiscus tridactylites; assembly: GCA_958450335.1. NCBI lineage: Eukaryota > Viridiplantae > Streptophyta > Magnoliopsida > Malvales > Malvaceae > Hibiscus > Hibiscus tridactylites. The sequence continues at coordinate 54,437,805 of OY288267.1, read as the reverse complement.
TTGCCAAATTACCAAAAGCTAAAAATGTACTTAAGAAACCTTCCATACTTTGAGCTTTACTTTCACTTGAATGCTTGCCCTTCTTGCTGCCCTCAAAGTACTCTAATGTTCTGCATTATTGAATTAAGAAAACGAAAGAGAGCGTAAGCAAAAGCTTAGTGAGGAATGCTCATAAAACCATTCAATAATGCATTTATAAAACATTTATAAATCATGCTTCAAATCATCAATTGCACATGCTCAAAAGCATACTTAAAACAAGCATCTCATGCTTCATATCATAACATGTCATATTGGCTACAAGTGATAAGTTCCATTTCTTTAAAAACAAGTTCATCAACTTTCACCCCAAGGACTTTTAAACACCTTGGCCCCAAGGACTTTTAAACACCTTGGCCATGGACTTTTAAACACCATGAAATAGGACCACACAAGGACTTTTAACCACCTTTGTGTCCGCATCAAGTTTCACCCCAAGGACTTTTAAACACCTTGGCCCCAAGGACTTTTAAACACCTTGGCCCCATGGACTTTTAAACACCATGGCCCCATGGACTTTTAAACACCATGGAAAGGATCACACAAGGACTTTTAACCACCTTTGTGTCCATAACAAGAACCATCCAAGGACTTTTAACCACCTTGATGTTCTTAAGTAAACAAGGCTCACTCAAGGACTTTTAACCACCTTAGTGACCTTAACCTTTTCAAAACATCACTTGCCAATATACATCATTTTCATCAATTAATCCACTGTTTTAAAGCATTAATCCAAGCCATATACATCATGCATTTAAAAGCATCAAACCACATTTTATCAATGTACAAAAACAAGGAACTCTTACCTTGAGCTTCCTTCAACATATGGCTTACAAAAACAGCAAATACCATGCTAAATCATGCTTTCAAAACAGTATTTAAATCATGCAATAAACCACATTGCATCACAACAAAACCATGGCCACCACTAGAGAGTATTTCCGAAAACTTACGCTTGAGCTTAGCAAAGTTGTTTAGACTTAAACTAAGCTCCCAAGACATTGGTTTCAAAGCCGAAAACCCAATTCCACTCACCGATTCCACTTCGCCTCTTGCCGAAGCACCAAATCAAGCTTCCGGATCAACAACTCTAGGATCCAAAGATGCCTCCCCTGTTTTAACACATCAAAGCAGAGGATTAATGCATCATCATGCATTAATTGCTTCAATGAAAGCACCTAAACTCGCTGCTCTCATCCACACTCCATTTTCGGCCACCAAACACAACCGAAAATGCATCCAATCCACTTCTCAACAAAGCCCAGCCATGAACCATCAAAACCTAACATCTTTTAACATCACTTAACATCTAAAAAGAACCTATTAACATCCTTATACCTCCAGCAACACCAGATCCACAAGATCACCTCAAAAACAACCAAGAATCACAAGCTAAACTTAGGAAACTCAACCTATCCGAGATTGCATTAATCAAAACTCAATTCCTTATCAATTTAGTGTTCAATTAACATCAAAAACACATCTCAAATCACAGATTAATCAGATCAAACGAAAATCATCAAAAATCACCAAATCTTGCATTATAAGCCAAGATCCATTTCACATCTTAAAAGCCTTTAATAAAACATCAATTAAGGATTGAAAACTTAGGAATTTCAGTAAAGAACTGATAGTTTAGAGGAGAAGGACGTTCTTACCTCCAAACTTGAGTTTCTCCTCTTTTTGGAATCAAAAACCTTGATGAATCAAGTAGCAAATGATGAGGTTTTGTAGATATGATGATTAGGAATCAAAAGAGAGTTGAAAGGAGAGATTTAGGTGAGAAAATCAGAAACAATTCTCTGGAAAGATAGTGTTTGGGTTGAGTGAAAATGAGAGAAAAGAAAATAGGAAGTTAGTTATCAAAATGGCCAAAATGGCTCTCCCTCCTCTTTTGATATGTTTTAAAATCAGAATATAGCTTAAAATATCTTAGAAAAATCTGGAGAAACTACTTTTGGAATTATAGCTCCTTAAAGATTCAAAGTTTCAACCCTTTATAAAACAGTCACCAAACTTTCAAAAATTACATTTTGGTCACTAGCCAAAATGTCACCCTTCCAAAACTCATTTTCCAAAATTGATTTCACAGTTCACTTAATTATAATAAAAGATGATTTTAGAACATTTTTCCATATTTTTAATGCAACCCGAACTAGGCTTTCCTAATTTCACCTCTTTAGATTCGAACAGCACTTTGACCAAACCGGTCAACGCCCAAAACTCCTAAGCCTAAAACCGGGGCGTTACAACTCTCCCCCCTTAAGAAATTTCGTCCTCGAAATTTACCTGAAGGAAAGAGATAAGGAAACTGCTTCAGCATGTCTTCCTTCCGCTCCCACGTGGCTTCCTCAACACCTCGATGCTTCCACAGCACCTTCACCAACTCAATGGTCTTGCCACGAAGAACCTTGCTATCCAAATCCAGAACCTTCACTGGTTCCTCATCATAGGTCAAATCCGGATTCAATTCCACTTCCTCCACAGGCATCACATGCGAAGGATCAGATCTATACTTCCGGAGCATAGAAACATGGAACACATCATGAATCTTCTCCAACTCTTGAGGTAACCTCAACCGATACGCAACAGGACCCACACGCTCAACAACCTCATATGGTCCAATGTACCTAGGGCTCAACTTACCCTTCCGGCCAAACCTCATCACCTTCTTCCAAGGCGAAACCTTCAAGAACACACGGTCACCCACCGCATACTCTATCTCCTTACGCTTCAAATCCGCGTAAGACTTTTGCCGATCGAGGCAGCCTTCAACCGCTCACAAATGAGCTTCACCTTCTCAGTGGTCCCTTTCAACAAAGCCGGCATCGAAACCAACTTTTGACCAGTTTCAGCCCAACAAAGAGGAGTCCTACACTTCCTCCTGTACAAAGCCTCATAAGGTGCCATCTGTATACTCGCCTGATAACTATTGTTATAAGCGAACTCAACCAAAGGCAGATGCTTCTCCCAAGAACCTTGGAACTCAATCACGCAGCACCTCAACATATCCTCCAAGATCTGAATAACTCGTTCAGACTGTCCATCCGACTGAGGATGATAAGATGTACTGAAATGCAACCTTGTACCCAAAGCTTGATGCAAACACTGCCAGAAACGCGATGTGAACCTCGGATCCCTATCCGACACAATCGACTTAGGCACACCATGCAGCCTCACAATCTCAGCAATGTACAGCTCTGCCAGCTTATCCAAAGAAAACGTAGTATGCACAGGCAAGAAATGCGCACACTTCGTCAGGCGATCCACAATCACCCAAACAGAATTCTTCTTCGATGGAGACAAAGGTAAACCAGATACAAAATCCATGGTAACCCTCTCCCACTTCCATTCAGGGATTTTCAACGGTTGCAACAACCCTGAAGGAACTTGATGTTCAGCCTTAACTCGCTGACACACCAAACACTTGCTCACAAACTCCGCAACATCCTTCTTCAAACCCACCCAATAGTACTCATCACGAAGATCACGATACATCTTAGTACTACCAGGGTGCATAGCAAAAGGACTACTATGGCCTTCAGTCAGAATAGCACGCCTCAACTCAGCATCATTGGGCACTACTATCCGACTCCCAAAACACAACACACCATCATCATTAAAACAGAAATCTGAAGGTCTACCCTCCGCGATATCCTGAACATGAGACACCAAGGAATCATCCAGCAACTGCTTATCCTTGATCAACTGAACCATAGACGGCTTCACTTGCAACTCAGCCACAAGGCCACCATCACGCGAAATACTCAAGCAAGCAAACATAGCTCTCAGCTCAACAGCTACTTTCCTACTCAAGGCATCTGCAACAACATTAGCCTTTCCAGGATGGTACTCAATCGTCAGATCATAATCCTTGAGCAACTCCAACCAACGACGCTGCCTAAGATTCAACTCCTTCTGAGACATCAGATACCTCAAACTCTTGTGATCCGTGTACACCGTACACTTCTCACCATACAGATAATGTCTCCAGATCTTCAGAGCAAAAGCCACTGCAGCCAGCTCAATATCATGTGTAGGATAATTGCGCTCATGCACCTTCAACTGCCGCGATGCATAAGCCACCACCTTACCCTCTTGCATCAGCACACATCCCAAACCAACATAGGATGCATCACTATAGACCACAAACTCTTTCCCCGATTCAGGCTGAACCAAGATAGGAGCTTGCGTCAAAGCCATCTTCAGCTTCTCAAAAGCCTGCTGTCTCGCTTCCGTCCACTCATACTTAACATCCTTTTGCAACAGCTTTGTCAAAGGAGCAGCAATCTTGGAAAAACCATCCACAAACCTTCGGTAGTATCCTGCCAAACCAAGGAAACTACGGACCTCATGAACAGACTTAGGAACTTTCCAGTTCATCACTGCCTCAATCTTCTGAGGATCAACACGAATCCCCTCAGCTGAGACTACATGCCCAAGAAACACCACCTCCTTAAGCCAGAACTCGCACTTGCTCAGCTTAGCATAAAGTTGATTCTCCAACAAAGCTTGCAGCACAATCCTCAAATGCTCTTCATGCTCCTCCTCAGTACGCGAGTACACGAGGATATCATCAATGAACACCACAACGAACTTGTCCAGGTATTCATGAAACACACGGTTCATCATATCCATGAAAGCAGCAGGAGCATTTGTCAAACCAAACGGCATCACAAGGAACTCATAATGCCCATACCTCGTCCTGAAAGCTGTCTTAGGCACATCCACATCCTTCACCTTCAACTGATAATACCCTGACCTCAAATCAATCTTAGAGAACACAGCAACTCCCCGAAATTGATCAAAGAGATCATCAATCCTCAGCAAAGGATACCGATTCTTGATAGTCAGCTTGTTCAGCTGACGGTAATCAATGCACATCCTCATAGTGCCATCTTTCTTCTTCACAAACAAGACCGGTGCACCCCAAGGTGACACACTCGGCCGGATGAAACCACGATCAAGCAGCTCTTGCAACTGCGTCTTCAGCTCCTTCAGCTCCTTAGGTGCCATTCTATAGGGAGTAATGGACACAGGGGTTGTATTCTCATACAGCTCAATTCCAAACTCCACCTCGCGATTAGGAGGTAAACCAGGCAACTCCTCAGGAAAAACACCAGGAAACTCCTTCACAACTCGGATATCCTGCACCCTCAGCTCCTTAGAGCTAGGATTCATCACAAATGCTAGGTAAGCTTCACAACCTTGCCTCAGCATCCTGCTCGCCTCCAAGGTAGACACCACATTGGCAAGAAACTTCACATTCTCGCCAACCACAACCACTTCATAATCATCCGCAAGCTTCAGCGAAACTCGCTTATTTTCACAATCCACCACAGCACGATGCTCAGCAAGCCAATCCATACCAAGGATCACATCAAAACCATAAAAGGGCAACTCCATGAGATCAACATGAAAAACATGTTCTTGAACAACCAAGGGACACCTTCTATAAAGCTTTCGAGTCACAACAGTTTCACCAAAAGAACTAGTGACACGAACACCAACATCCAAAGACTCAACAGGCAAACCAAGCAACTCAGCATACTCACGCAGAATGTATGAATGCGTAGATCCAGAATCAATCAAAGAAAGCAATGACAAGGATTGCAAAGTAAAGGTACCTACAATCACATCTGCATCATTCCTTCCCTCACGCTGAGCATACACTCTCGCTTGGCCTCCACCTTCAGGCTGAATAGCCACAACATGGGCTACTCCACGACCACCTTCCTCTCGCCTCTGAAAATTACCACGGCCGCGCCCACGACCTCTCTGCGGTGCAGCAACAACAGGAGCACGCACTTGATCACCAGCCAACCTCGGACAATCTCGCCTCAAGTGGTCTGCAGAACCACAATTCCAGCACCCATTACCAGCTGCCGCAACAGGAGCTTGCACCTCTCTCACAGAACGAGGACAGTCACGCTTCATGTGACCACGTGAACCACAGATCCAACAAGCACTCGGATCAGCTCTGGCATTACCTCCTCTAGCAGGTGCACCACCACCTCTCTTAGCTGAGGACTGATACTTCTGATCACGTCCCCTCTTGTTCCGTCCACCACCGGAACTAAACTCATCAGCTCTCTTACCAGAACTTGCTCCAGCACCTTTCGCAGATAAACCCAAGTTCATCTCTATGTCCTTGGCTCGGCCCACCAACACATCAAAATCATCATACTCGGTGGCCAGCACATACATTTTCACATCCGTCACTAAGCCATAACGGAACCTCTCGCACCTTGCCCGCTCATCAGGTATCAGCTCCGGTGCATATTGACTGAGTCGCACAAACTGCACCTCATACTCAGCCACACTCATGCTCCCTTGGGTAAGAGACATGAATTCACGCTTCTTCTCATCAAGATATCTCACACCAAGATATCTCCTCTTGAACACATTCTGAAAGAATGTCCAAGTGATATCAGCTTCAGCCATCCCAGCTATGGTGGTCGTCCACCACGTATACGCATCGTCCTGCAACAAGGACACAACACAACCCAGCTTTTGCACATCCGTGCAACTCATCTGTCCTAAAATTCGCTTGGTACTCTCTAGCCAAGCTTCCGAACTCTCAGCAGACATACCCCTGAACTCAGTCCCACCAAGACTGCGCAGGCGCTCCAAAGGTAGCCTAACTCCAGCATCTCCCTGATGCCCAGCTCCTTGAGCTCCAGCTACTGCTGCTCGAAAAGCACCCGCAATAGCTTGTACTAACATAGACATGTCAGGCATAGCTTGCCCCTGACCAACCTCTGGTCCAGCAGCTCCAGCACCAGCTGCAGCTTCAACTCTTTCTCCCTCAGCACCACCACCAGGTGGAGGAGGAGGTATCACCGCACTACCCGCATTCTCTTCATTTTCATTCTCATTCTGAGCCGTAGCTCGCACATTACTTCTCAACTCTCTACGTGGTGCCATACTTTTACCATGCAATAACAATGCAAATAAAACAAAGTCAGGCCCAGCAAGGTAAGCAATCCAAGTATTCAAGCTCAATTTCCTTCAAAATCAACATCAATTCTTTAGCTTTAATTTGGCAATGGGTACCCTCAACATGCTACATCACAGCATACAACTCAATTGCATCCAAATCACAAGCCACTAAACATGCTTTCGAACAACTAGCATACAAGGCATACATTCTTCAATCATGCACACATTCACTCCCATTTACTCAAGAACTCAGCTCTGATACCACCAAATGTAACCCCCTTAACCCGGCCTAGACGGTTGACCCGAATTAAGAAAGTCACACGGGGAAAACCAAAGTCAACCCGAAAGTCAACCTTGATTAACGACCCTTTTTTTTAAAACTTGTCTAGATGCACATTAGCCCTAATTGTGATCACTCAAACATCATACTCAAAGATCACAAACATCAGAGATCAAACAGGGACCCAATTGAACAAATTACAACTTTAGGGACCAAATTGTAATTTCTGATAAATATGAGGGCTTAATCCAAATTAAAGTTACCAACTTGAAATTAATCAGGTTTCATGCTTCACTGTCAAATTTCAGCTCAAACGGACATTCCATACTCATACAATTGCACAAACAAGATTCAGGACCAAAATGCAAACAATTCAAAACATTTAACTGCCAATGACAGCCCCCAACGGTCACCCGTTCCGATACAGGTAGAGCCCGTTACGAAACGCGGGGCCATTCCGCAACGCGTACCGAAACACGGGCTGGCAGTAGCCAAACCTTTTCGGAACGGTCCCTCCCGTTTCGGACGCCTGGGCTTGTTCAAGGCACCCGTTCCGAAACGGGTGATACTGTTCCGAAACACCCTGCACAAATTGCCCCAAAATGCATACTTAAACATGCAATTAAACATCCAATCATGCTCCAAATGCTACCAAACTTTACCAACATGTAATTCAACATATATAAGACATACTTGCATCAACAATTCATCAAAACAACATCACATACGAAAAGCCCCAAATCTATAGGCATGCTTCCTACACAAGCAACCATGCAAGCATAAACTTCCAATTCAAGCACATATAGGCCAAACAACAAAAACCAACATTCTCAACAACATTCGACATACTTAGGGAGTTCAAAGCATCTCCCAAAACATACACATAGGTCCCCCATTGCCAAATTACCAAAAGCTAAAAATGTACTTAAGAAACCTTCCATACTTTGAGCTTTACTTTCACTTGAATGCTTGCCCTTCTTGCTGCCCTCAAAGTACTCTAATGTTCTGCATTATTGAATTAAGAAAACGAAAGAGAGCGTAAGCAAAAGCTTAGTGAGGAATGCTCATAAAACCATTCAATAATGCATTTATAAAACATTTATAAATCATGCTTCAAATCATCAATTGCACATGCTCAAAAGCATACTTAAAACAAGCATCTCATGCTTCATATCATAACATGTCATATTGGCTACAAGTGATAAGTTCCATTTCTTTAAAAACAAGTTCATCAACTTTCACCCCAAGGACTTTTAAACACCTTGGCCCCAAGGACTTTTAAACACCTTGGCCATGGACTTTTAAACACCATGAAATAGGACCACACAAGGACTTTTAACCACCTTTGTGTCCGCATCAAGTTTCACCCCAAGGACTTTTAAACACCTTGGCCCCAAGGACTTTTAAACACCTTGGCCCCATGGACTTTTAAACACCATGGCCCCATGGACTTTTAAACACCATGGAAAGGATCACACAAGGACTTTTAACCACCTTTGTGTCCATAACAAGAACCATCCAAGGACTTTTAACCACCTTGATGTTCTTAAGTAAACAAGGCTCACTCAAGGACTTTTAACCACCTTAGTGACCTTAACCTTTTCAAAACATCACTTGCCAATATACATCATTTTCATCAATTAATCCACTGTTTTAAAGCATTAATCCAAGCCATATACATCATGCATTTAAAAGCATCAAACCACATTTTATCAATGTACAAAAACAAGGAACTCTTACCTTGAGCTTCCTTCAACATATGGCTTACAAAAACAGCAAATACCATGCTAAATCATGCTTTCAAAACAGTATTTAAATCATGCAATAAACCACATTGCATCACAACAAAACCATGGCCACCACTAGAGAGTATTTCCGAAAACTTACGCTTGAGCTTAGCAAAGTTGTTTAGACTTAAACTAAGCTCCCAAGACATTGGTTTCAAAGCCGAAAACCCAATTCCACTCACCGATTCCACTTCGCCTCTTGCCGAAGCACCAAATCAAGCTTACGGATCAACAACTCTAGGATCCAAAGATGCCTCCCCTGTTTTAACACATCAAAGCAGAGGATTAATGCATCATCATGCATTAATTGCTTCAATGAAAGCACCTAAACTCGCTGCTCTCATCCACACTCCATTTTCGGCCACCAAACACAACCGAAAATGCATCCAATCCACTTCTCAACAAAGCCCAGCCATGAACCATCAAAACCTAACATCTTTTAACATCACTTAACATCTAAAAAGAACCTATTAACATCCTTATACCTCCAGCAACACCAGATCCACAAGATCACCTCAAAAACAACCAAGAATCACAAGCTAAACTTAGGAAACTCAACCTATCCGAGATTGCATTAATCAAAACTCAATTCCTTATCAATTTAGTGTTCAATTAACATCAAAAACACATCTCAAATCACAGATTAATCAGATCAAACGAAAATCATCAAAAATCACCAAATCTTGCATTATAAGCCAAGATCCATTTCACATCTTAAAAGCCTTTAATAAAACATCAATTAAGGATTGAAAACTTAGGAATTGCAGTAAAGAACTGATAGTTTAGAGGAGAAGGACGTTCTTACCTCCAAACTTGAGTTTCTCCTCTTTTTGGAATCAAAAACCTTGATGAATCAAGTAGCAAATGATGAGGTTTTGTAGATATGATGATTAGGAATCAAAAGAGAGTTGAAAGGAGAGATTTAGGTGAGAAAATCAGAAACAATTCTCTGGAAAGATAGTGTTTGGGTTGAGAGAAAATGAGAGAAAAGAAAATAGGAAGTTAGTTATCAAAATGGCCAAAATGGCTCTCCCTCCTCTTTTGATATGTTTTAAAATCAGAATATAGCTTAAAATATCTTAGAAAAATCTGGAGAAACTACTTTTGGAATTATAGCTCCTTAAAGATTCAAAGTTTCAACCCTTTATAAAACAGTCACCAAACTTTCAAAAATTACATTTTGGTCACTAGCCAAAATGTCACCCTTCCAAAACTCATTTTCCAAAATTGATTTCACAGTTCACTTAATTATAATAAAAGATGATTTTAGAACATTTTTCCATATTTTTAATGCAACCCGAACTAGGCTTTCCTAATTTCACCTCTTTAGATTCGAACAGTACTTTGACCAAACCGGTCAACGCCCAAAACTCCTAAGCCCAAAACCGGGGCGTTACAGCGATGAACCAGACGTTATTGTCGGTACCTTTTCTATCCATTCTATTTCATTTTTTGCTCCACGTGAGAATGGTTCGACTCATTCCTATGTTACGAGTTCGGTATCTAGGGGCCTTGAAATTCCGGTTGAGAATACCGATAATGCTGTCACCGTGAACAGTCCGGTGGGTAATCCTATTGAGGTTACCAAAGTGTACAAGAATTGTCCTCTCGAGCTCCAAGGAGAGATCTTTCTAGCTGATTTGATGGAGTTACCATTTGGGGAATTTGATCTCATTCTCGGTATGGACTGGTTATCCTCTCACCGAGACACTTTAGATTGTGAAAAGAAGAGGGAAACTCTGAGGACTTCTGCTAATCGTGAGGCAGTTCTTGTTGGGGAGCGTAAATGTTTTTTATCTAATGTTGTATCAGCTCTTAAGGCTAAGAAAATGATCAAGAAAGGGTCCATAGTCTATCTTGCTTACATTCTTGATCCGAGGCAGTCTGATGCTAGGATAGATAAGATTCAGGTTGTGAGAGACTTTCCAGATGTATTCCCGGAAGAATTTCCTGGTGTACCACTGAAGCGTGATGAGGTTGAGTTTGGCATTGAGGTTTACTCCAGTTCAGCTCTTGTGTCTATGGCTCCTTACCGGATGACACCGATGGAGTTGAAAGAGTTGAAGGTGCTGTTGCAAGAGTTGTTGGACAGAGGGTTCATTCGGCCTAGTTTTTCACTATGGGGAGCTCATGTTCTGTTTGTGAAGAAGAAGGATGGGACACTTCGACTTTGTATTAACTATCGGAAGTTGAATAAGCTGATGATCAAGAATAAGTATCCCCTTCCTCGTATTGATGACCTCTTCGATCAGTTCTGGGGAGCTACATTATTTTCTAAGATAGACCTGAGATCTGGTTATTACCAACTCAAGGTTAAGGATTCTGATATGTTAAAAACAACTTTCTGGACACGCTACATGCATTATAAGTTCCTTGTGATGCCTTTCGGATTGACTAACGCCCCTGCCCTGTTTATGGACTTGATGAATTGGGTGTTCCAACCTTATCTTGACCAGTTTGTTGTGGTCTTTATAGATGATATTCTCGTCTATTCCAAATCTGAGGCTGAACATGAGGAGCATCTTCGGTTTATTTTACAGACTCTTCGGGAGAAACAATTGTATGCGAAGTTCAGCAAATGTGAGTTTTGACTTTCGGAGGTTGTATTTCTGGGACATGTAGTGTCAGTTGCAAGTATTCAGGTTGATCCAAGGAAGATTGAAGACATTATGAGCTGGAAGCAGCCCTGGAATGTTTCTGAGGTCTGAAGTTTCTTGGGTTTAGCCGGCTATTATCGGAGGTTTGTGGAGGGTTTCTCTATCATTGCGGCTTCTTTGACTAAACTTCTGAGGAAGGGTATTCCCTTTGTTTGGGCTGAGGCCCAACAGTCTAGCTTTGAGAAGCTTAAGACCGTGTTGACTGAAGTAGCGATTTTGACCCAGTCTGAGCCTAGTAAGGCTTACACCGTTTATAGTGATGCTTCTCACACTGGATTGGGATGTGTTCTGATGCAGGATGGAAAGGTCGTGGCTTATGCGTCCCGACAATTGAAACTGCATGAGTGTAACTATCCTACCCATGATCTTGAGCTTGCTCCCATGACCTTTGCTCTTAAATTCTGGAGACATTATCTCTACGGAGAGAAGTGTTATATCTGCACAGACCATAAGACTCAGAAATATATCCTCACCCAGAAGGATCTTAATCTAAGATATCGTCGTTGGGTAGAACTTCTCAAGTATTATGACTGCGAGATTGAATATCATCCAAGCAAAGCTAATGTTGTTGCCGAAGCCTTGAGTCGTAATGCCATTACAGATTTGAGATCTCTGTTTGCCAAGATGAGTTTGTATGATGATGGCAATCTTTTGGTAGAACTTCGGGTTATTCCTGCACTGATTTCTAATATTCGAGCTGATCAGCCTAGTGATCCATTTTTGATGCATCGTATCAGAGAGGTGCATGAAGGTACATCTCGGGATTTCTCTATTGATCAGGATAGGGTATTATGTTTTCGTGGCCGGTATTGTATTCTGAGGAAATCCGGGTTAAAGAAGGTTATTCTTCGTGAGGCCCACGACAGTCCTTATTCTATGCATTCAAGTGGGGACAAGATGTATAAGAATCTCCGTGCGAAGTATTGGTGGAAGGGTCTGAAGCGTGATGTTGTGTCCAAGTGTTTGACCTGCCAGAAGGTCAAAGCAGAGCATAATTGTCCATCTAGGTTACTTCAGCATATTGAGATTCCTCAGTGGAAATGGGAGCGTGTGACTATGGATTTTGTCAGTGGTCTTCCTTTGACTCCGTCAAAGAAGAACTCTATTTGGTTTGTTGTGGATCGGTTGACTAAGTCTGTGCACTTCATTCTTGTTCGAGTTGACTATTCCTTGAGCAAGTTAGCTCGGCTCTATGTCTCTGAGATTGTTCGCCTTTATGGGGTACCATTATCTATTATTTCCGACCGGAATCAAAGGTTTACATCAAAATTTTGGATAGCTCTACATATTGCTTTGGGTACTCAGTTGAGTTTCAGTACTTCTTATCATCCGCAGACTGATGGTCAGTCTGAGCGGGTAATCCGGATTCTTGAGGATATGTTGAGAGGTTGTGTGGTGGATTATAAAGGTAGTTGGGAGGATTTCTTGACGCTTGTTGAGTTCGCCTATAAAAACAGCTATCAAGACAGTATCAAGATGGCACCGTATGAGGCTCTGTATCGGCGTAAGTGTCGTTCACCTATTGGTTGGACTGAGCTGAATGAGCACAGGTTGTTAGGACCTCAGATTGTACATGAGGCTGAGCAGACTGTCAGATTGATTTGGGATCGGCTTAAGGCTGCTTTTGACCAGCAGAAGTCTTATGCCGATTTGAGACATCGAGATATCGAGTATGAGGTGGGTGATCAAGTTTTCTTGAAAGTATCTTCGTGGAGGAAGGTACTTTAGTTTGGTCGGAAAGGCAAGTCGAGTCCTCGTTACATCAGACCTTATCGAATTATTCGTTGGGTTGGACCAGTTGCCTATCAGCTTGAGTTACCACCTGAACTCTAGCGTATTCATGATGTCTTCCATGTCTCTGTGTTGAGACGCTATCATGCTGATCCGTCTCATGTTCACCCTGTGGAGAAGATTGAGATTTGCCCTGACTTGTATTTTAAGGAGGAGCCCATTGAGATTCTTGCTCAGGACAAGAAGGTTCTTATGAGGAAGACCACTAAGATGGTCAAGGTCTTGTGGCGTGGATGTAGTCATGATGAGGCTACATGGGAGGCAAGGCCGTTGTTAGAGCCCAATATTCGCATCTCTTTGATCAAGGTAAAATTTTGAGGCCGAAATTTCTTTTAAGAAGGGGAGAATTGTAACACCCCGATTTTCCCCCAAAATTAAAAACCCTAAATCGAGTAAAATCCTTAATTCTGAAACCTAAATTTGATTTTGGAATTTTGTTTTGAGACCTAAATTGAGTTAGGGGGCTAATTTGGAACGAATTAGAAGTTGGGTGACCTAATTGAACAAAATAGAAACTTTAGGGAACATTCTGATAGGCATGCTAAAGTAGGGACCCCTAGTGTGTATTTTCCCATCAATTAGGGTATAACCCTAATTTTGACCCTTCACCTGCAATATTTCCAAACCAAGCCACAAGCTCCTCTCCCTCAAACTCTCTCGGCAACTCCCTTAACCTCTTCCTCTCTTTTCCGTTCAATCTCCGGCGAGGGCGTCAACTTTATCCGTTCCGTGTACCGCCACCACCAATCGTTTCCCCTTTCTATCTCGATCAAAACCCTTCCCTCCATCGCTTGTGTGCCATCGTCCGTTGCCCGCAAATCGATCGAAACCTTTCGGTTCTTCGTGCGTGCCGCCGCCTTCTCCGCCACCTCTTTATCGCGAGCAGCTGTGGCCTTCGGTTCTCCTTCCTCAGCCGCAGGTTGTGAGTGAACTGTGAGAAACCTTTCGGTTTCACCCACCGTTCCTGCCGTCATCTCTTTTGTCTCCGATCAGTGTCGGATTGTGGTATGTGTGATGGCTATTCGAGTGCTTTTGTTGTTGGGTTAAGTCAGGTAGCGCTCGTGTGCGCGTTTGGGCTGGAAGGTGGTTTTGTGGTCACCAGATTTCATCACCGGTGACCGGCACCGTCAAGGATAATAAACTCTTGGGTTTGGGTTGTAAGGGGGTATGTATTGGGCAGGTGCATGGTGGATATGTGTTGGGTTAAACCAAATTGGGGCAATGAGCATAAATCTGTTGAGCCCAAATATGTGTAATTAAACTGGACTTGACCGAACCGACCAGTGAACTGGACCGAACCAGAGCTTCAGAATCGAACCAGACCTTTTGACTGAACTGAGTGACGTTAGAAGATACGCCATCCGCTGATGTTATTGATGATGCAGGCTGCTGACATCAGCGATGCTGTCATCGTTGACCATGATGACGTCAACGTTGACTTTTTGGGGTCAAAGTCACTTTATAGTTTTTTGACGCCCCGGTTCCAGATTCACAGCCTGTTTTTCCAAATTCAATCCTGAACAACTATTTTTGACCTTTTTAATTAATTTATGCTTAGAGAGAAATTGTGTGAATTGGTTTCTGAATCAGATTTCTTTTGTGTTCAGGTGACATAGATTTGGACATCGTCATTCTTCCTCCTCCTCCGCCTGGACGACCTCCTGCATCTCAGCCTTCGAGTTCCACGTGAACGTGAATTAAATAGTTTTTGTAGAGTAGCTTGTGGAATAGTAGTAGTGGAATCTTACATAGTGTTACCCTTGTAGGTGCTGATCTTGTTCAGCCCGCAACTAGATCTGAGCGTGGGAGGCGCCGCTCTCCACATTGAGCTATTAGCTGTCTAAGGTGTGTTCTCTACATGTGCTACACTATCTGTTTGATGTTGTTTGATATCTGATATGTGCTTTGATATGCTTTGTGTATGACTTGCCTTGCATCATCCATCAGAATTTCAATAATATTTGTGGGACTAAATGCTCATGCATTTTTGGATTACTTATGATTGCATTCAGATTAGTATCGAGATTTCATGTCATATCATTCGGGTTGGGAAAACGTACGGGGAAGATCAGTCGTTTCACCTTTTGGGCTGAATTCCACTTCCGACTTGGTGACGATTTAGAGAGTGGTTCAGAGGAACCTTACTCTTCAGACGATGATGTAGATGCGTACATGACATAGAATTAGGTGCATCATGCTTTGCATATCTGTGTATTTGAATGACTATTGAAATGACTATGTTGACTGTATGATTCTTGTGATATTCTGTCTGATGCACTTTAGAGATACACTGAGCTTAATAGCTGACTCCCCCTTAGTTCTTTTTTTAGATTCTCAGACTTAGACTTTCGGTACTTGGAGGACCACAATTTATCAGATTTCTTTCAGTTTTCAATATGGATATTTAGGATTTACAGAATTATTTTATTCCAGTTTATTATTTCGAGATTTATGTAATTTTGGTTACTTATACTTTTATTTGGGATTTTTTAACTGTTTTAGCATGCATGAGAATTTTATTTGGATTTTCTGAATAATTTATTCTGTGTTCTTTTTATTATACGATCGCGTTTTTGAAAAATGGGACTTAATGTGAAACGCCATCTTTTTAATAAATAATTTCAATATTGAATTTTCAAAACCTAATAATCATCTTACTTGTGGGACACGTTTTCAACTCGACTTTCTAGATTCGGCCTATAATCCTTGGGTCGGGTTTAGGGGGTTACACATACATTGTCATCGACATGATTAGTGTCATTGAAATATTGTAAAGAAATCATCAAATATTGATATTGACATTGAGACATGGCACATTGATAATGAAACATGTTTGCTATTGATAATGTTGAAGTCTTTGGTCATTGAAATTCTCATTGGACATTGAATATGGATACGAACATTGAAACCCTGGATTTGAATGGACAATGGATACAATTGGCATGCCATAGAATTCATGAGCTCAATGTACGAGTGGACTACAGTCCTAAGGCTACGACCTATATTGATTTGGCGAGACGGAGAGATGTGTATTGATATTGGTCATATTGGCGAGGCGAAGGGATTATACCATTCATTGATTTGGTGATGCGTAGAAATTCACGTATCCACTATCTTGATTCAATTCAAGGGTTAATGATGAAATTAATATGTTAAACATTGTACATTGATGCATAATATTGACATTGATGAGCATGAGAACATATATATATATATATAAACACTTGCTACATTGTTGTTCATATTGTTTATGACTACCTCACTAGGTGATGTATACCTAACATGTCTCATCACATACATTTTAGGTTGAAAGGTCGCTGTGCTTGGAGATCGAATAGTCAAGGCAAGACAAGTCACTACAAGCCTAAAGTAATGTGTAACGCCCCGGTTTTGGGCTTAGTAGTTTTGGGCGTTGACCGGTTTGGTCAAAGTGCTGTTCGAATCTAAAGAGGCGAAATTAGGAAAGCCTAGTTTGGGTTGCATTAAAAATATGGAAAAATGTTCTAAAATCATCTTTTAATATAATTAAGTGAACTGTGAAATCAATTTTGGAAAATGAGTTTTGGAAGGGTGACATTTTGGCTAGTGACCAAAATGTAATTTTTGAAAGTTTGGTGACTGTTTTCGAAAGGGTTGAAACTTTGAATCTTTAAGGAGCTATTAATCCAAAAGCAGTTTCTCCAGATTTTTCTAAGATATTTTGAGATTTATTCTGATTTTAAAATATGTCAAAAGAGGAGGGAAAGCCATTTTGGCTATTTTGTTAACTAACTTTCCAATTTTCTTTCTCTCATTTTCTCTCAACCCAAACACCTTCATTCCAGAGAATTGTTTCTGATTTTCTCACCTAAATCTCTCCTTTCAACTCTCCTTTGATTCCTAATCAACATATCTACAAAACCTCATCATTTGCTACTTGATTCATCAAGGTTTTTGATTCCAAAAAGAGGAGAAACTCAAGTTTGGAGGTAAGAACGTCCTTCTCCTCTAAACTATCAGTTCTTTACTGAAATTCCTAAGTTTTCAATCCTTAATTGATGTTTTATTAAAGGCTTTTAAGATGAGAAATGGATATTGGCTTATAATGCAAGATTTGGTGATTTTTGATGATTTTCGTTTGATCTGATTAATCTGTGATTTGAGATGTGTTTTTGATGTTAATTGAACACTAAATTGATAAGGAATTGAGTTTTGATTAATGCAATCCCGGATAGGTTGAGTTTCCTAAGTTTAGCTTGTGATTCTTGTTTGTTTTTGAGGTGATCTTGTGGATCTGATGTTGCTGGAGGTATAAGGATGTTAATAGGCTCTTTTTAGATGTTAAATGATGTTAAAGGATGTTAGGTTTTGATGGTTTATGGCTGGGCTTTGTTGAGAAGTGGTTTGGATGCATTTTCGGTTGTGTTTGGTAGCCGAAAATGGAGTGTGGATGAGAGCAGCGAGTTTAGGTGCTTTCATTAAAGCAATTAATGCATGATGATGCATTAATCCTCTGCTTTGATGTGTTAAAACAGGGGAGGCATCTTTGGATCCAAGAGTTGTTGATCCGGAAGCTTGATTTGGTGCTTCGGCAAGAGGCGACGTGGAATCGGTGAGTGAAATTGGGTTTTCGGCTTTGAAACCAATGTCTTGGGAGCTTAGTTTAAGTCTAAACAACTTTGCTAAGCTCAAGTGTAAGTTTTCGGAAATACTCTCTAGTGGTGGCCATGATTTGATTGTTGTGCAATGTGGTTTATTGCATGATTTAAACTCTGTTTTGAAAGCATGATTTAGCATGGTTAATGCTGTTTTTGTAAGCCATATGTTGAAGGAAGCTCAAGGTAAGAGTTCCTTGTTTTTGTGCATTGATAAAATGTGGTTTGCTGCTTTTAAATGCATGGTGAATATGGCTTGGTTTAATGCTTTAAAACAGTGGATAAATTGATGATAATGATGTATATTGGCAAGTGATGTTTTGAAAAGGTTAAGGTCACTAAGGTGGTTAAAAGTCCTTGAGTGAGCCTTGTTTACTTAAGAACATCAAGGTGGTTAAAAGTCCTTGAGTGAGCCTTGTTTACTTAAGAACATCAAGGTGGTTAAAAGTCCTTGGATGGTTCTTGCTATGGACATAAAGGTGGTTAAAAGTCCTTGTGTGATCCTTTCCATGGTGTTTAAAAGTCCATGGGGCCATGGTGTTTAAAAGTCCATGGGGCCAAGGTGTTTAAAAGTCCTTGGGGCCAAGGTGTTTAAAAGTCCTTGGGGTGAAACTTGATACGGACACAAAGGTGGTTAAAAGTCCTTGTGTGGTCCTTTCCATGGTGGTTAAAAGTCCATGGGCCAAGGTGTTTAAAGGTCCTTGGGGCCAAGGTGTTTAAAAGTCCTTGGGGTGAAAGTTGATGAACTTGTTTTTAAAGAAATGGAACTTATCACTTGTGGCCAATATGACATGTTATGATATGAAGCATGAGATGCTTGTTTTAAGTATGCTTTTGAGCATGTGCAAAGTGTTTTATAAATGCATTATTGAATGGTTTTATGAGCATTCCTCACTAAGCTTTTGCTTACGCTCTCTTTCGTTTTCTTAATTCAATAATGCAGAACATTAGAGTACTTTGAGGGCAGCAAGAAGGGCAAGCATTCAAGTGAAAGTAAAGCTCAAAGTATGGAAGGTTTCTTAAGTACATTTTTAGCTTTTGGTAATTTGGTAATGGGGGACCTATGTGTATGTTTTGGGAGAGGTTTTGAACTCCCTAAGTATGTTGAATGTTGATGAGAATGCTGGTTTTAGTGTTTGGCCTTTATATGCTTGAATTGGAAGTTTATGCTTGTATGGCTTGCTTGTGTAGGAAGCATGCCTATAGATTTGGGGCTTTTCGTATATGATGTTGATTTGATGAATTGTTGATGCAAGTATGTCTTATATATGTTGAATTGCATGCTGGTAAAGTTTGGTGGCAATTGGAGCATGATTGGATGTTTAATTGCATGTTTAGGAATGCATTTTGGGGCAATCTGTGCAGGGTGTTTCGGAACAGTGCCACCCGTTTCGGAACAGGTGCCTTAAACAAGCCCAGGCGTCCGAAACGGGAGAGATCGTTCCGAAACGGTTTGGCTACTGCCAACCCGTGTTGCGGTACGCGTTGCGGAACGGCCCCGCGTTTCGAAACGGGCTCTGCCTGTTTCGGAACGGGTGACCGTTGGGGGCTGACATTGGCAGTTAAATGTTTTGAAATGTTTGCATTTTTGTCCTGAATCTTGTTTGTGCAATTGTATGAGTTTGGGATGTTTTCTTTTTGAGCTGAAATTTCATAGTGAAGCATGAAACCTGACTAATTACAAGCTGGTAACTTTAATTTGGGTTAAGTCCTCATATTTATCAGAAATTACAATTTGGTCCCTATAGTTGTAGTTTGTTCAATTGGGTCCCTGTTTGATCTCTGGTGTTTATGATCTTTGAGTATGCTGTTGTATGATCATATCTAAGGTTTATTTTGCATCTAGACAAGAGTAAAAAGAAAAAAAAGGGTCGTTAATCAAGGTTGACTTTCGGGTTGACTTTGGTTTTCCCCGTGTGACTTTCTTAATTCGGGTCAACCGTCTAGGCCGGGTTAAGGGGGTTACATAATGTATTTTGACCTTACAAACTCTTAGGAAGGTAGAAAAGTAGATAAACTAATATTTTGTTCTCACTTTGTTATGTTTTTAATGTGCATATATTGTAAGTTGATTAAAGGCCCTAAAATGACTTTTAGTTTGCCTAAAAATGGTTAAAAATGGCAAATTTGGCTCACATAGGTCAAAACGTAGTAAATGTATTCAAATGGTTATGTATTTTGGCATGCCAATAGTTTATATCATTGAAATGTTGTGTGTAAAATTTCATTATGTTTGAACATCGTTTGGTAGGTCAAATCGAATAAAAAGTAGTAAAAATTTGTCATTACAAGTCAGGCTGTATCGATACGGGTAATGGCGTATCGATACAGGTAAGCATAACTGAACCTAAGGAATTGGGCGTATCGATACGGTCTATAGCCGTATTGGAACATTTTGCTACTGAAATTCACTGTTTCGATACAGGTCTATAGCGTATCGAAACTGGTCAAAGTCAAAGGGGGTCAACTTGTACCGATACGAGGCTTGCCCGTATCGATACGGTCTAAAGAACATGTCAACCTAGCTTGACCATCGTACACTCTTTTTGAAACAACTTTAAGGTGTTCCGATACATGGTTAGTTATGTTAGTTAAAAGGCATAATCTAGCAGTTTACAAAGTTTACAGTTTGGTCACTGAATTTTGAATGATTATATTGAATGAGTAAATGAACTCCAAATTGTATGAAATTTTACGGGCTTGTTAATATTGTAGTGAATTCCAATATAGTATAATCAATTACATCGAACGACCCGTAATTTATCAATTTTATAGTTCAGTCCCTAAAACTTGTAATAGTTAAGAGTTAGCCCTAATTGAGTAATTATTGCTTCATAAGGATTAATTGGACTATGATACATTGTGGTAATGTGTTATTGTATATTAGTGTTTTAAATGTTGATAATAAAATGAAATTATTTTGCACCGATTACTGTATTGATCATCGGTATCACCTTTCGACCCGGTTTTCGACCAGACCGGGAAGGGGTGTTATAACAACCACGTTTTACAATATGATTTAGGTAAGAATTTTTTATTTTACATATATTAGATTCGAAATAAGACCAAGAGAGTGAATAAATAAACAAAAAAATTAAAAGAATACAATACCTAAAAAAGTTGCTTGATATTCCAACAAATCCGAATACAATTACTGCCAAATCCGAATGCTTTTCCACTGAATTTTCAGTGTTTAATCGATATCTTGGAGTGTGTCTATTACAAGTGATGGAGAGGGGTTCATATAGGCTTTTTAACCCACAAATACATGAAAATAATAAGAATTAATCACCCAAAAATCACTAATTTTCAATCTTTTATTCCTCCCATTTTAACGAGATTTGTTCCTCAAGTCTGATGATATTTTCCATTTTCATAGAATCTGATGAATCAAGGCTGCTCCCCTTCCTTTTTGAATATAATCTGCGCAAAATTGAGATGCTTCTTTCCCTTTTTATGATTCGAACCAGCTTGTTTTCTTTTCCCTCCATTGCTGCGTGTTTCATTATTTATTTCCTTTCCAAATTAGCTAGCACGTGGATCACTCACCTCCTTTCCTTTTTGTTTCAATTGAATCAATTTGATTCAATTGCTTCCTCCAAATGTAGGTGACAGGTTGGTGCGTTGAGGTGGGCCGCTGCCGTGCGGGCCACACGCAAAAGGGGTTGATCAGCTTCTTATTTTTGATCAAATATGGACAGTTAGATCCCATCTAGATCTAATTCTTAATAACTGGCTGCGCATAAGGATAAAATAACTCAACTAGGTTTTTTATTTAAGCCAAATGGGCTACCAATATGCATGTGGGCTCATTCTTATTTAAGGGACTATTTATTATATTAAATGAACTCTTTTTATTCTTTACCGGGTTTTAATTATAAGACTGACACTAACATAAATAATAATATTATAAGATAATTATTAAATAAAAAAGGAGAGGGTGAAATTTTAGTGACAACAGCATGCCAACTATATCCACTAATATTTACTTCATTGCCACTTTGTCAATATATACTTTTAAACCATGTTACCTCACTATTATTCCATATGCAACATATAAACCAATTTCCAATGCAATGTTCACGTTTGAAAACTATGTAATTTTACCATTTGAAAACTCTTTGCCAATCTCATAGCATATATTTATCACCATTTGCATTGCATTCTCATTGAAAGTCAAGTATAAAATAACATATAAAAAATCATGCTTTTAATCAAATCATAAACTAAAACATCATGGGTCAAAAGTTGAGATATAGAGTGAAATTTGCTTTTTACTTACTTCCGAGTCTAATAAAGCTTGCTAGGTAGGATTAAATCCCCAAAAAACCGTTCAAACCTTCAAGAGCCTCGAAAACACATTTTCACTCAATTCTTTTGTAAATCTCATATTATAACATTAAAATTTTCTTTAGATGTAATCTAAACCAGTCCATATCACCAATATTCAGATTCATAACAAAGATCCATCAATTTCTTAATTAGACTAACATTAAACCTTTAAATCTTGATTTAATTACCAACACAAGTTAAAAATCGATTGTAAAGAATCAAGAACTTAGGAATTTCAGTAAAGAATCTTTTATTAGAGGAGAGAAATGAAAATCACCTATAATTATAGAATTCTTCCTCAATTGGCTTGATTTTGATGAAATCTCCAAGGTAATATGGTGTAGAAACAAGGAAATCGAAAGCAAGTTTAGAAGATAAATCCACGGGATTCTTAGTGAGAAAATAGTATTTTGGCTGCTGAGAATTCGAGAGAAAAGATTTGGAGAAAAGTAGTTACGTAAAGAAAATATTTTAACAAATTAAACAAAACTAATTAAAACCCTTTTACTATACTTTATTAAACCTTTTTAAAACTATTTTAAAATACCCAAAATTAAGGAAAAGGTATGATAAAACCAAGGGGTTTAATAGCTCCTTAAAGATTCTAAGTTTTGCATCTTTTACGATTTAGTCACCAAAATAGTTTTGAAATCTTTAGAATTTAGTCACCAAACTCAAATTTTCCTTTAATCCGAATTTATTTTATCAAATAGACACCTCAAACATGTTTAATACATTAATTAAACATTTTAGGATATTTTTTATATTTTAGTTTAGCCAAAAACCATTTATTCGGATTTATTTCTCGAAACCAATTTGAACCGTCTAATCCAATTTACCGGAACTGTCTAATATATCTAACTAAATCCTAGGCCAAAATTCAGGGCGTTACAACTCTGCCCCACTTAAGAAATTTCATCCTCAAAATTACTTGAAGGAAAAAGGTAAGGAAATTGCTTCTTCATGTCCTCCTTACTTCCCCATGTGGCTTCTTCGACACCTCGATGTCGCCACAACACCTTCACTAGCTCAATTGTCTTCCCACGAAGTACCTTGCTACTAGTGTCCAAGATTTTCACTGGTTCCTCATCATAGGTCAAATCCGGACACAACTCATTTTCCTCAATAGGTATTACACGAGACGAACCTAATATATACCTTCGAAGCATCGACACATGGAAAACATCTTGTATCTTTTCCAATTCCCCCGACAACTTCAAATTGTAAGCCACTGGACCTATACGTTCCAACACCTCGTAAGGTCGAATGAACTTGAGAGTCAACTTACCCTTACATCCAAACCTCATCACCTTCTTCCAAAGAAAAACCTTAAGGAAAACCTTATTACCAGCTACAAACTCAATCTTCCTACGCTTCAAATCTGCGTAGGATTTCTGTCGACCCAAAGCCGCCTTCAGCCGTTCACTAATAAGTTTCACCTTCTAATTAGTGCTCCTCAACACATCGAGCATCATAACATATTTCTCTCCTGCCTTCGCCCAACAAAGTGGCGTACGACACCTCCTTCCATACAAAGCTTCATACGAAGCCATGTGAAAGCTCGCTTGATAACTATTATTATAAGTAAACTCCACCAACGATAGTTGCTTTTCCCAAGTTCCTTGGAACTCAATGATACAACACCGCAACATATCCTCCAAAACTTGGATAACACGCTCAGACTGACCATACGTCCGAGGATGATACGAAGTACTGAAATTCAACTGAGAACCTAACGCTCTATGTAAACTCTCCCAAAACCTTGACATAAAATGTGGATATCTATCCGATAGGAAAGACTTGGGCAATCCATGAAACCTTACAATCTCCGTGAAATGCAAATCTGCCAACTTATCCAACGTATGCGTCGTATGCACTACTAGAATATGTGCACACTTCATAAACCGATCAATAATAACCCAAAAGATATTCTTTTTAGAAGGCGTCAAAGGCAAACCCGACATGAAATCCATCGTTATCCTTTCCCTCTTGCATTCCGGTATCCTCAACGGATGCAACAACCTAGAAGAAAGTTGCTGCTCAACTTTAACCCCCGGATACACCATACAACGAACCAAAAAATCCACCACATTCTTTTTCAATCCAACCCAAAAATAATCTTCCTTCAAATCTTGGTGCATCTTTGGACTAACCAGATGCATGACAAAATAACTAGAATGGGCCTTTGTCAGAATAGTGCGCCTCAACTCAATATCGTTCGGCACCACTATTCGACTCTTGAAGCACAAAACCCCATCATCATTGAAACAAAAATCCGTCGAATTACCCTACATAATATCCTTAACATGTGGAACCAATGAATTATCATACAATTGTTTTGCTTTAATAATTTTTGACAAGGATGGCTTAACTTGCAATTTAGCTAACAACCCTCCATCTCACGTCACACTCAACCTAGCAAACATCGCCCTTAGCTCAACCACGAATTTCCTACTCAAGGCATCGACTACAACATTAGCCTTACCCGAATGATATTTAATCGTCAAATCATAATCCTTAAACAACTCCAACCACCTACGTTGCCTAAGATTCAACTCCTTTTGTTACACCAAATACTTCAAGCTCTTATGATCCGTATAAACAAGACACTACTCACCATAAAGGTAATGTCTCCAAATTTTCAAACCTAAAACAACCTCAACAAGCTCCAAATCATGCGTAGGGTAGTTGCGTTCGTGCACTTTTAATTGTTGAAATGCATAAGCCACAACTCTCCTTTCTTGCATCAACACACATCCCAAACCAACATAAAATGCATCGCTATAGACTACAAACTGTTTTCCTGACTCAGGCTGAATCAAGAGCAGAGCTTGTGTCAAAGCTAGTTTCAACTTTGTAGAAGCTTGTTGCCTTTCTTCCGTCCACTCGAAACAAACATCCTTTTGCAAAAATTTGGTCAACGGAGCAACGATCTTCAAGAAACCATCCACAAAACGATTATAATAACTGACTAACCCTAAGAAACTACGAGCTTCCGTAATTGACTTGGGTTGATTCAATTCACTATAGCCTCAATCTTTTTTAGATCAACACGAATTCCTTCCGCCAAAACAACATGACCAAGGAAAACTACTTTCTTAATCCAAAATTCGCACTTTCTCAGCATAGCATATGACTGGTTATCCAACAAAGCTTGCAACACAATTCGCAAATGCCGATCATGATCCTCCTCAATACGAGAGTACATGAGAATATCATCAATGACCACAACCAAAAATTGAACCAAATATTCATGGAATACTCGATTCATCATATCCATGAAAGCAGCAAGTGTATTCGTCAATCCAAACGACATCACTAAGAACTCATAATGCCCATATCTTGTGAAAAAAGAAATTTTCGACACATCTTTATCCTTAACCTTCAACTGATAGTATCCAAATCTCAATTCAATCTTAGAAAACACGGTAACACCATAAAATCGATCAAACAAATCATCAATTACGTCAAAGGATATTTATTCTTAATCGTCAACTTGTTTAGTTGCTGATAATCAATGTACATTCTCATAGTTCCATCTTTCTTTTTCATAAACAATATCGGTGCTCCCTAAGGTGAAACACTAGGTCGAATGAAACCACAATCTAACAACTCTTGGAGTTGCGTCTTCAACTCTTTTGGTGCCATACGATAAGGAGCAATCGACACCGGAGTCGCATCCGCACACGTTTCATTAAAAAACTTTACTTTTCTATCTAGTGACAATCCAGGCAATTCCTCCATAAACACCCCCGGAAAATCACATATTGTGCGAATATCCTAGACACGAGCATCCTTCGCACTCAGATTCATAACATATGCCAAATATGCTTGACATCCACCTTTCAACAACCTTTGTGCTTCCAAAGTCGAAACAACATTAGACAAGAACTTAACATTCTCGCTCACCACAACGACCTCATAATCTTCCGCTAGCTTCAACGAGATTCGCTTGGTTTCAAAATCAGCCATAGCACTATGCTCGCTCAACCAATCCATTCCCAAAATCACATCGAAACCATAGAATGGTAACTCCATCAAGTCCACCACAAATATGTGATCTTGAACTTTTAAAGGACATCTCCTATAAAAACTCCTAACGACAACCGTCTCACCAAAAGAACTAGTTACTCAAACTCCCACATTTAAAACTTCCACATGGATATTAAGCAATTGTCCATGTTCACGCAAGATATATGAATGCATTGAACTAGAATCTACTAAAGAATGCAATGACATTGATTGCAAATTAAATGTACCCACAATCACATCTGTGTCATTTCCTCCCTCGTGGTGTGCATACACCCTCGCAGGTCTGCCTCCCTCATGCTGAACATCTACAGTATGAACAACAACCCTCTGACCTTAGTCCCTATGTTGGAAATTACCACGACCACGGGCCCTCGGTGGTGATGCAACTGTTGTCGTAGAAGCCTCACCATCTTTTGCCAACTGAGGGCACTCACGTTGCAAATGATACTGAGATCCACAATTTTAGCAACCGCTCTAAAGCAACCAACCCTCTCATGGGTGCCGTTTTCCGCAATGTCCACACTTAGGTCTCCCCGTATGAACATTCTAGCCTCAACAAACATTACCACCTCCACGATGTATATGATTAGGTCGATACATTCTATCTCAATGTCTCTTATACTGATATCTTCCAGCGTTTGAATCAACAACCCTCTTTCTAGATCAGAAACTTCCCGAACGAGAGGACAATCTCAAATTCTCCTCTAATGTCCTTGGCTCGTGTAACCAAGACATCAAAATTGGTATAATCTAAAGCCAAAATGTAAGCCTTCACCTCCTTGATCAAGCCATATCGGAAATGCTCACTTCGATAACGATCATCAGGAATCAGCTCAGGTGTTTACTGGCTCAACCGAACAAATTGAACCTCGTATTCTGATATATACATGCTACCCTGAACCAATGCCATGAACTCACACTTCCTTTCATCTTGGCAACGAGAATCCATATACTTCTTCTAAAAAGCATCACAAAAGAACCTATGTTACATCTGCAGGCACCATGCTCAATATCAGTGGCCCACAAACTATATGCATCTCTTGAAGCAAAGACACCATGTAGCGCATCTTATGAGCGTCTGTACACTCGATTTGTTATAGAATTCTTTGGGTACTCGCAAACTATTCTTCACCAACTTTGAGTGTCAAACCCCTAAACTCGATACCTTCCAAGCTACACAAATGTTCCAACGGAAGCCTCGTATTAGCTACAACGGGTGCTGGCGCAGGTACGTGCACTCCAGCCATAGCTGCCTAAAACATTCCAATTAAAGCTTGAATTAACAATGCCATATCCGACAATTGTGATGCCTAAGGCATATCACCCCCGATTCCAACACCAACACAAGGAATTGGCAGAGGAGGCGATAACTCATTATTATGCCCACCTCCGACATTACTCATATTAGCTCGAGTCTCTCGTCTCGGTCCCATATCAAAAACAAAAATCTATAACATAAAAACCCTATTCATGTTTAGGCCGACATCAAGCAAGTATCCAAGATAACTTGCGTTTTTCAAAACAAAACATTTGTACTTGTAGCAATAAAGGCAATGTGTCCCCGATATTATTTCGCAACATAATAAACATGGAATAGTCACAAAAAGGTTTCACATATTCAAACATCGTACATTGCAAACAAAACATACCAAACATTAACCAACTTTGATCAATCATTACATGACTCTGATACCACCTAATGTAGCTCCCTTGACTCGGCCTAGACGCTAGACCGAACCAAGCGAGGTACATTGAGTCTGCCGAAACAAATCCACATTGATTTAATCAAAATTAGGTCCATTTTTCTCTTTTTTATCTTGTCTAGATGCATATATATTCTCTAAGTGAGCACACTGGCAGCGGATAGATTCTCGTTTGAATCGGACATCGAATTGACAGTAAATTTAGAGACCAAATTGTAATTACAATAAACTGTGAGGTCTTACTTTAATTGAAAGTTACCAAACCCTAATTAATCAGGTTACATGCTTGTTGGTTATGTTTCAGCGTAGTACAATCATCTAAACTCATTTAATTTCAATTATAAGAAACAAGGACTAAAATATAAATTGAGAAAACTTCAGCATACATTTACCAGAAATAACGACCCTCGTACCGATACTAGTAATCCTTTATCGATACATGTCCCTATTTTTGCAAAGGGTATCGATACGATCCCTCGTGTACCGATACGATTAACCAATTATTGAGACAAGGAATTCTAGTAGCTCAAATGCGTACCGATACAGTTTCCCATGTACCGAAAATAATGTAAATTCGTGGGGCTGTACCAATACGGTATCGAAGCGTACATATACCCTATTCATTAATTCCCAGATTTAAGCCTTTCTCATCTTCCGCGTACCGATCCCTGGGGACCTTTATCGGTACGAAACGACATGCAAAGGCCTGTTGGCTTAA
This sequence comes from Hibiscus tridactylites, assembly GCA_958450335.1. Classification (NCBI taxonomy): domain Eukaryota; kingdom Viridiplantae; phylum Streptophyta; class Magnoliopsida; order Malvales; family Malvaceae; genus Hibiscus; species Hibiscus tridactylites. Next base: position 54,408,890 of record OY288267.1, on the reverse strand, counting down.
CATATAACACTTTGGCTCAAAGAGACATCACCTAAAATATACTAATCATCATACGAACCAAAAGGCACCATTATACCACAAATCCACATACGCAAGATCAACAATCAAAGCACGGGAAGCATTAACAAAGTCCTATTGCCATGCTCTCTACCCCAAAATGCAAAAGCTATCCCAAGACCATAATCAAACTTCAAACATCACCATATACATCCATGGCAGTATAGAAACATGCTCAAAACTAGGGGGCAACATATTACAATTCTCCAAATGTCCAAGGCCATATTGCCCCTTTATTGCTACAAAAGTCTAAGTATGTAAACCATACTTGTAAAACTGAAATCTTGGAGGATCTCTTGCCGAAAATGCCACCTCCAAAGCTTACTTATATGCAAGGATGATAATGGAGCGTAAGCACAAGATGCTTAGTGAGGGATGCTACAAAGCACTCACCAATGCAATTAAAACCATAATATAAAATTAAGCTTTGAAATTAAATAAGTATTTGATAATTCATCAATGCTTTTACAAATAATTCCCAAAACATATCAAATCATATGTATTTTAATGTATCATGGATTACATGCATAGTCCCTTATGCAAAACCTCAACTTAACCTTCCATATGCATAAACATTTCAAATAGCATAGCTTAAGGAGCGTCATCATCATAAATCACATCATATCCATCTTCCATAATCAACATGATATATTTTTTTATATATTGACATTCTAGTGACCAAAATCGTTACATCATATTTTTACGAAAACAAATCGGATACTCAAATTTCTATTGTGGTACCTTTAAACACACATTTAATCTACCAACCAAAGTAACCCCTCGACAGTTGCGAATCTCAATGGTTGGAGATTACCCCTCAACAAACCATGAGGTGACTCATTATAGTGCACTTTAAACCCTATGGCCTGCCAATTATATACGATAAAATTTACTTCATTGACACATAACTAATATATTTTTAAACCATGTTACGTCACTTTTATTCCATATGCAACATATAAACCAATTTCCAATGCAATGTTCACGTTTGAAAACCATGTAATTTTCCCATTCGGAAACCCTTTTCCAAATCTCATAGGCATTCATATTTATCATCATTTGCATTGTATTCTCTTTGAAAATCAAGTATAAAATAGTAAGTAACAAAACATGCTTGCAATCAAATCATAAACTAAAACATCATGGGTCAAAAGCTGCGATATCGAGAGAAATTCACCTTTTACTAACTTTTGAGTCTAATCAAGCTTTCTATGGTTAGATTAAACCCCCAAAGAAACATTTCAAACCTTTAAGAGCTTCGAAAACACATTTTTCGCTCACTGACAACGCAAAGCTTTCCTCGCCGATGCTAATTCAAGCTTCCGACGCCTACAATTCTTCGCCAATCGTTGTAGGATCAACCTCTCCTGTTTTATTCACATAATAACAAAGGATTAATGCATCATTGTGCATCCATAATCCCAACAACACTTCGCTATATACCATCAACCGCCTTCCAAAAACAACCGAAAACACCTCCAATTTCATGCTAAACAAAGCATAACCACATACTAATTATTTGAATCACTTAACATCATCAACTAACATCCAAAAACACCTACATCGCCACCTTATATCTCCAACAACCTAATAACACCATAATTACCTCAAAATCTAACTATTTACAACATAGAAAATCATCAATTTAATTGGTTCGAGATTTCTTTTGTAAATCTCATCTTATAACATTAAATTACTCCTTAGATGTAATCTAAATAAGTCAATATCACCAATATTCAGATTCATAACAAAGATCCATCAATTTCTTAATTAGACTAACATTAAACCTTTAAATCTTGATTTAATTACCAATACAAGTTAAAAATCGATTGTAAAGGATCAAGAACTTAGAAATTTCAATAAGGAATCATTGATTAGAGGAGAGAAACGAAAATCACCTCTAATTATAGACTTCCTTCTCAATTAGCTCGATTTTGATGAAATCTCTAAGGCTATGTGGTGTAGAAACAAGGAAATTAATTGTTGAAATCAAAAGCAATATTAGAAGATAAATCCATGAGATTCTTTGTGAGAAAATAGTAGTTTGGCTGCTGAAAATTTAAGAGAAAAAGTTTGGAGAAAAGTAGTTACATAAGAAAACATTTTGACTAATTAAAACAAAACTAATTAAAACCCTTTTATTTTACATTATTAAACCTTTTTAAAACTATTTTAAAATAGCCAAAATTAAGGAAAAAGTCTGATAAAACTAAGGGGTTTAATAGTGTAACCCCCGTAGCCCGGTCTGGACGGTTGACCCGAACTACGAAGATTACACGGGGAAAACCAAAGTCAACCCGAAAGTCAACCTTGATTAACGACCCTTTTTTTTTCTTTTTAATCTTGTCTAGATGCACATTAACCTTAGATGTGATCACACAAACACCATGCTCAAAGATCACAACCATCAGAGATCAAACAGGGACCCAATGAACAAATTACAACTTTAGGGACCAAATTGTAATTTCTGAAAACTTTAAGGACTTAACCAGATTTTAAGTTACCAACTTAAAATTAATCATATTTCATGCTTCCCTGCAAAAATTCAGCTCAAACGGACATCCCAAACTCATACAATTGCACAAACAAGATTCAGGACCAAAATGCAAACATTTTGAAACATTTAACCGCCCATGTCAGCCCCCAACGGTCACCCGTTCCGAAACAGGCCAAGCCCGTTCCGAAACACGGGGCCGTTCCGCAACGCGTTCCGCAACGGGGGTCTGGCAGAATGCCTTCCATTTCGGAACGGTGGCACCCGTTTCGGACGCCTGGGTTCATGCAGGGCACCCGTTCCGAAACGGTGTTACCTGTTCCGAAACGCCTGGCCCAGAATGCTGCATTTTGCTCACTCAAACACACAATTGATCATTCAAACATGCTCCAAAAGCCACCAAACTTTACCAACATGCAATTCAACATAAATGAGACATACTTGCATCAACAATTCAACAGAAACACAACATATATGAAAAGCCCCAAATCTATAGGCTTGCTTCCTACACAAGCAACCATTTAGGCACAAACCTTCCAAAACAAACTCATTAAAGCCAATTCATGTTCCAACAACATTAGCAACAACATTAAAACAATCTTGATCAAACATATACGATCACATACACATAACCCGAGAGATTCTACCCCATTGCCCTTATTAACTATAGCTATTCACCGAGACATACATCTCCATTGGAGTCCACCTTGAATCCCTTGCTCCTTGCTGCCCAAACTTCAAGAATCTGCATTGATGGACAAAAAGGAGCGTAAGCACATAATGCTTAGTGAGGAATGCTCAAAACCAAAACACCATCAATGCAGCGGGTCATTAAAACACTTATAAAACAAACCCGATTTGATTACCAAAGCCATGTTTGAAAACCCTTTTCAACATCAAGCTCAAATCATGCATAAACACCATATGCCAAGCTTAAACAAAACCATGGAAAACACTCCCATTTCACAACATACCTTTCTTAAACTTGAAAGCCACATCAAGCAAGAAACCTTTTAAAACCATAGCTCAAATATTCTATCACATGCATTTAACCAAGGCAACATAAAACCATAACATCATCTTCACATGCCTTTTAAACAAGTCTTACAAGACTCCAATGCAATATAGATATTTCATGCTCACATGCATCATTTACCAAATGATTACCAACACTTGTTCAACTTAACAAGTAAACATGCATTCACTAGCACCATACACTTTTCATGCAACAATGCTTCTTTTCAAGCATCCCATGCTTCACATGTAATCATGCATCAATTCAAGCATCTCATGCTTCACATGCAACCATGCATCATTTCAAGCATCTCATGCTTCACATGCAACCATGCATCATTCCAAGCATCTCATGCTTCACTATGATCAAGAACATTACATTGGCTTCCAAAAGATCAACCATATTCACTTTACAACTCAACAACCCGATCGGATACGCGGATTCCGAGCGTTGTCCCTACGCTCCCTACACCCTACCCAATCCAAGGTCCTCGAATGGGCAACAACCTCCATTATGACCTCAACATCCTAAGGTTCCCATGTATGGACTTTTAAACACCATACAACCTTAGCTTTTCCCCCAAGGTTCCCATGTATGGACTTTTAACCACCATACAACCTTGACATGCACAAGATTCTCCCGTATGGACTTTTAACCACCATACAACCTTTGCATAACCGATTGGTAGTTGTAGAACATCACTAACGAGATCCGGGACATCCCACACAAGATCCACACATGGACTTAACACTGCCATTGTGATCTCAACAAGTACAAGGTTCTCACATATGGACTTTTAACCACCATATAACCTTTACTCAACCAAGGTCCACGAATGGGCAACACCTCCATTATGACCTCATCAACCAAGGTCCTCGAGTGGGCAACAGCCTCCACTATGACCTCATCTCGTTAGGATACTTGAAGGGAGCTTATCCGGTCCACTCTTGACCACTCCACCTCCAAGGCGACTTAATTCACGGTGCACCCAATCCTATAGCCGGCTAACTATATCCGATCAACAAACCAAGAACCATTTACATCACTTGCCAATATAACCATCTTACCATGTTAATCCAATGTTCCACATGCATAAACATAATGCAAAGCCATCACAACATTAGCCCAATGATTCACATGCATAACCAATATACAAAACCATCACCTCATTAATCCAATGATTCACATGCATGACCAATATGCAAAACCATCATTTATCATCATCAATTCACTGTTTTAAAGCATTACACAAAGCCATGAAACACCATGCAACACCATGCATCAAAACCACATTTTCAATGTATAAAAACCAAGGATCCCTTACCTTGAGCATCCTTCTCAAATGGCTTTCAAAACCAGCATTAAACCATGCTAAAACATGCTTACAAAACAGAATTAAACCATGCAAAACACATGCATTTCAATCATCAACCACATTTGCTTTTAAAACCAAATCACAACACAATTCAAGAGCAAAAATCCCTTTTACTTACTCTTGAGCTTAGCATAGTTGTTTAGACTTACACTAAGCTCCCAAAAACCTTCAAACCTTGATTTAAAAGCTGAAATCCCAACTTCACTCACCGATAACCAAAACAAGACTAGCCAACAAGCCTTCCAAGCATCCGAAACCTTCCGCAAACACCTCCAAAGCTCACGGATCAAACTCCCCTGTTTCAAGCACACAAAAACAGAACATTAATGCATCCTTATGCATTAGAACACCAGCAACAACAACACAACTCGCTGCTCAACACAAATCTAGCAATTTGGCTACCAAACACAACCGAAATCACCTCCAAACACTTCCAAAACTTAACCCAGCCAAGATCCATCACTTCTAACCATTTTTATACATCAATTAACATACAAAATGATCACAACCACGTCCTTATACCTCCAGGTATAACAGATCACCAAAAACACTCCAAAAACAACCAAAAACTCAAGCCAAACTTAGGAAATTCAACCTATCCGGGATTGCATTGATTAAACCTCAACTTCTAATCAATTTAGCATTCATTTAACATCATTTTGACACTCCAAAACACTGCCCAAACAGATCACACGAAAATTTCACCAAAATCACCAAATCTTGCATTTTAGCCAAAAATCAAGATCTCAATTGAAAAGCCATTAACAAAACATAAATCAAGGATTGAGAACTTAGGAATTTCAGTAAAGAACTGATAGTTTAGAGGAGAAGGACGTTCTTACCTCCAAACTTGAATTTCTCAATTTTAGAGCTAAAAAGCTTGGTGAAACAACTTGCAAATTGAGAGGTTTTGTTGATGAGATGATTAGGAATCAAATGAGAGTTGAAATGAGAGATTTAGATGTCAAAATCAGAGAAGGAAATCTGGAGAATTGTGTTTGGGTTGAGAGAAAATGAGAGAAAAGGAAAATTGAGAGAAAATGGAAAGTTAGTTAAGAATTTGGTTAAAATGATTTCCCTCCCTTTCTTAATCTTTAAAAATCAGAATAAAGCCTTAAAATATCTTAGAAAAATCTGGAGAAATCCTTTTTGGAATAATAGCTCCTTAAAGATTCAAAGTTTCAATCCTTTATAAAACTGTCCCGCAACTTTCAAAAATTACATTTTGGTCACTAGCCAAAATGTCAACCATTCCGAACCTCATTTTCCAAAATTGATTTCACAGTTCACTTATATATATTAAAAGATGATTTTAGAACATTTTTCCATATTTTTAATGCAACCCGAACTAGGCTTTCCTAAATTCACTCTTATATATTCGATCAGCACTTTGACCGAACCGGTTAACGCCCAAAACTTCCGAGCCCAAAATCGGGGCGTTACAACTCTCCCCCCCTTAGGAAATTTCGTCCTCGAAATTTCAACCGGCGAAAAGAGAACCACAACCTTCTCAAAGCAACACACAAGACAACACAAAAGCCTCAACCAACACCACTGATCACTTTCCACACAAAACCTCCACCATACACTGTTCACAAATCCAAACTCTCAAAGATAACCACGACTTAACCTTCCACATAACCGGACTGTACACAACCCCAACATCAACCTGAAGAACTTCAGCTTTTACAGCAGACAACACTGTAGCACACAACTCCCAAGACTTGTCTACACAAAGACAACCACCAAACCAATTCAGCCACTATGCAAACCCCTCAGCCTCTAAAACTCTTGCGAACTCCCAAACCTCTTCCAAAGATTTTCCCAGCAAACAAAAATCCTTAAACATCAACTGTTTACTCAAGCTCTTCAACGAGGCTGACAATCCTTCATATCCGCGCCAAACATTACCATAGCAGCTCACCAGGACTACTCACCTAGATACCAAAAATTACATCACAACCCTAACTTGAAACCGTCAGCCGTTCCACACACCACCAACTGACTTCAAACGGAACTTTCTTAACCACAACCAGCCAACCACTTCTCACAAGAACCCAAACAACCAACGAAAGCCTTCGATCTTTCACAGCCCTTTCACTACAAACTTCAACCAGAACACTTGCATTACCAGAACATCGTCCAGCTTAAACATACAGACCATCTCCTCAACTCTTCGAAGGTTGCTAAGAACCAACACAACCCTTTTCACAACAACTTAAAAGCTAAACTACCTCAGCACTTGGAAACACAACCTCAAACTGCAACATCCTTTAGCACCATGGAACTACCACTTCCTTTAAGCTAAACAAACCACTTAACCGATACTAACCTCAACCGATACTCTTCACCACCAAACCACTAAACTCTCTGAGCATCAAACACTGTCCTTCTACCAACCGGCTATTCCACTCTCACTATCACTAGCAACTAGTTTAACAAACTCCAACACTTCTAGCTCTCACTCAGCACCAAACAACCTCTAAAAACCCATCATCCCACCTAATCCAACCACAACACTAACAGATTCGATTAGTCATTAGCGAGCGTGAACATCGTATGCATGATCACCTACATGCCCTATCAATGCCTGATGTACATGTATGCAAAACCTCTAGTGTCATGCCACATGTATGCATGGACCAACATATATAATATAGCATATAACAATGATTTTAACTGTGCATGAATGCCAGTTCACACCCTCCAATAACATCCTCAAATCTGTCTAAGAACAACCTCCTAACTCACCTTTAACTTATCTAACTCCACCATACCAACAACCATTAACTACAAGATACTCACTAAAGCCTTCTTCACACCCAAGATATTACCAAACCACAACTACCACTACCCCAAACATACTAGCAACAAGACTAAACTTACCACACAAGGAAAACCAACAGAAACCAAACTAAGGCAACTAAGCAAAGATCACTTAACAAGGTTACCTGAAAACACAACACCATCCTGAAGCTTCATCAGACGAGCCCTCTTCCTTGCGGAACCATCATCCTCCTGCGGCACAACTGCAGCACCAACTAACACACCAGGGTCAACATCAACTCCTTGCGGTAAAGAACCTTGGCTATTCCGAGCCAACATCAAACAATCACGTCTCATGTGTCCAGCAGACCCACATTTCCAGCAAACTTCATTTCCCAAACTCTTCACAACCTTCTGCTTTTTCTGCCACCTCTGAACCTTGCCCCGGCCGTGCCCACGACCTTTCTGAGACCCTTTGGCTAACACTAAAGCTGACTTCACTCCATGTGGACAATCACGCTTAACATGCATCTTAGAACCACAATTCCAGCAAACACCTGCGCCCCAACAATTTCCAACATGTTGCCTTTCACAACGGTCACACACAGGTGGCTGAGCTTCTACTCCTTGCCCAAGCAACACTTGCTCCACAACAGCACTACCTTCACATTGCTTAACCCTTGGAAACTTCTCTCCAAGATACCTTTCATAAAAAGCCGATACAAAGAAATCCCAGTCAATATCAAGGATATGTGACGCCACCGCCACAGATGTCCACCAGGCACAAGCATCCTCCAGCATCAAAGAAACAACACTCCCCAGCTTACAGGCATAATCACAGCCTTCCCGATCCAAGATCAGAATCACACTGGCCAACCAGGCCTCAAACATCTCCGGTGTAGAACCATGATATTCCACAGCACCCAAATCAAGCAAACGCTGCTTCGGAAAACCCTCACATCTAGCCAGCACATCCACTGACTTTACCTCAACCGCAGCCTGAGATGTTCCCAACACCTCCTGAACAACAGATGATGAACTTTTCATCACAGAACCAGCTTCTTTCCCTAGCCTTACCATCTCAACTCCAGGCACAGAAGACTGAGACAAAACACCTCTATAAAAGGGTGAATTCCTTGCCTTAACAACCTGCCCCAAGGCAGCAACCATCTCACTCATCCGCCATTCTTTCATCGACTTTGCCATACCACTAACAACAACAAACAGACAATCACAACAAGCAAACAACCAGTTAGACCAGCATTAAGCAAGGATTCAAACTCCAACTCCAAAATAACACAATAGCTATATTAATAAGGCAATGGGTATCCCGAATCCTCCCCTTTACATGACATAACAGTCAACACAACATGGATATCACAACATCAAGCATATCAAAAACATACCTTGATCATGCTTACACCAAACAACATCCAATTGCATCAGCATATTAGCAACATATCATGCTCAAAACACATTCACCATGCATAACATCAGCTCATAGCATCAGCACATATCCACACAAACTCAACCAAGATTCATAACCACAAAACATGCTTGCATACATCAGCAACATGCTCAGAAACATCAACAGCATACTCAGAAACACATGTTTCAACCAGCTTTCAACCACACAACAAGGTAAACATCAAACACACATCACAACAACTTACCGTTTTCCCCAACCTTCGCAACTCAGCTCTGATACCACCAAATGTAACCCCCGTAGCCCGGTCTGGACGGTTGACCCAAACTACGAAGATTACACGGGGAAAACCAAAGTCAACCCGAAAGTCAACCTTGATTAACAACCCTTTTTTTTCTTTTTAATCTTGTGTAGATGCACATTAACCTTAGATGTGATCACACAAACACCATGCTCAAAGATCACAACCATCAGAGATCAAACAGGGACCCAATGAACAAATTACAACTTTAGGGACCAAATTGTAATTTCTGAAAACTTTAAGGACTTAACCAGATTTTAAGTTACCAACTTAAAATTAATCATATTTCATGCTTCCCTGCCAAAATTCAGCTCAAACGGACATCCCAAACTCATACAATTGCACAAACAAGATTCAGGACCAAAATGCAAACATTTTGAAACATTTAACCGCCCATGTCAGCCCCCAACGGTCACCCGTTCCGAAACAGGCCAAGCCCGTTCCGAAACACGGGGCCGTTCCGCAACGCGTTCCGCAACGGGGGTCTGGCAGAATGCCTTCCGTTTCGGAACGGTGGCACCCGTTTCGGACGCATGGGTTCATGCAGGGCACCCGTTCCGAAACGGTGTTACCTGTTCCGAAACGCCTAGCCCAGAATGCTGCATTTTGCTCACTCAAACACACAATTGATCATTCAAACATGCTCCAAAAGCCACCAAACTTTACCAACATGCAATTCAACATAAATGAGACATACTTGCATCAACAATTCAACAGAAACACAACATATATGAAAAGCCCCAAATCTATAGGCATGCTTCCTACACAAGCAACCATTTAGGCACAAACCTTCCAAAACAAACTCATTAAAGCCAATTCATGTTCCAACAACATTAGCAACAACATTAAAACAATCTTGATCAAACATATACGATCACATACACATAACCCGAGAGATTCTACCCCATTGCCCTTATTAACTATAGCTATTCACCGAGACATACATCTCCATTGGAGTCCACCTTGAATCCCTTGCTCCTTGCTGCCCAAACTTCAAGAATCTGCATTGATGGACAAAAAGGAGCGTAAGCACATAATGCTTAGTGAGGAATGCTCAAAACCAAAACACCATCAATGCAGCGGGTCATTAAAACACTTATAAAACAAACCCGATTTGATTACCAAAGCCATGTTTGAAAACCCTTTTCAACATCAAGCTCAAATCATGCATAAACACCATATGCCAAGCTTAAACAAAACCATGGAAAACACTCCCATTTCACAACATACCTTTCTTAAACTTGAAAGCCACATCAAGCAAGAAACCTTTTAAAACCATAGCTCAAATATTCTATCACATGCATTTAACCAAGGCAACATAAAACCATAACATCATCTTCACATGCCTTTTAAACAAGTCTTACAAGACTCCAATGCAATATAGATATTTCATGCTCACATGCATCATTTACCAAATGATTACCAACACTTGTTCAACTTAACAAGTAAACATGCATTCACTAGCACCATACACTTTTCATGCAACAATGCTTCTTTTCAAGCATCCCATGCTTCACATGTAATCATGCATCAATTCAAGCATCTCATGCTTCACATGCAACCATGCATCATTTCAAGCATCTCATGCTTCACATGCAACCATGCATCATTCCAAGCATCTCATGCTTCACTATGATCAAGAACATTACATTGGCTTCCAAAAGATCAACCATATTCACTTTACAACTCAACAACCCGATCGGATACGCGGATTCCGAGCGTTGTCCCTACGCTCCCTACACCCTACCCAATCCAAGGTCCTCGAATGGGCAACAACCTCCATTATGACCTCAACATCCTAAGGTTCCTATGTATGGACTTTTAAACACCATACAACCTTAGCTTTTTCCCCAAGGTTCCCATGTATGGACTTTTAACCACCATACAACCTTGACATGCACAAGATTCTCCCGTATGGACTTTTAACCACCATACAACCTTTGCATAACCGATTGGTAGTTGTAGAACATCACTAACGAGATCCGGGACATCCCACACAAGATCCACACATGGACTTAACACTGCCATTGTGATCTCAACAAGTACAAGGTTCTCACATATGGACTTTTAACCACCATATAACCTTTACTCAACCAAGGTCCACGAATGGGCAACACCTCCATTATGACCTCATCAACCAAGGTCCTCGAGTGGGCAACAGCCTCCACTATGACCTCATCTCGTTAGGATACTTGAAGGGAGATTATCCGGTCCACTCTTGACCACTCCACCTCCAAGGCGACTTAATTCACGGTGCACCCAATCCTATAGCCGGCTAACTATATCCGATCAACAAACCAAGAACCATTTACATCACTTGCCAATATAACCATCTTACCATGTTAATCCAATGTTCCACATGCATAAACATAATGCAAAGCCATCACAACATTAGCCCAATGATTCACATGCATAACCAATATACAAAACCATCACCTCATTAATCCAATGATTCACATGCATGACCAATATGCAAAACCATCATTTATCATCATCAATTCACTGTTTTAAAGCATTACACAAAGCCATGAAACACCATGCAACACCATGCATCAAAACCACATTTTCAATGTATAAAAACCAAGGATCCCTTACCTTGAGCATCCTTCTCAAATGGCTTTCAAAACCAGCATTAAACCATGCTAAAACATGCTTACAAAACAGAATTAAACCATGCAAAACACATGCATTTCAATCATCAACCACATTTGCTTTTAAAACCAAATCACAACACAATTCAAGAGCAAAAATCCCTTTTACTTACTCTTGAGCTTAGCATAGTTGTTTAGACTTACACTAAGCTCCCAAAAACCTTCAAACCTTGATTTAAAAGCTGAAATCCCAACTTCACTCACCGATAACCAAAACAAGACTAGCCAACAAGCCTTCCAAGCATCCGAAACCTTCCGCAAACACCTCCAAAGCTCACGGATCAAACTCCCCTGTTTCAAGCACACAAAAACAGAACATTAATGCATCCTTATGCATTAGAACACCAGCAACAACAACACAACTCGCTGCTCAACACAAATCTAGCAATTTGGCTACCAAACACAACCGAAATCACCTCCAAACACTTCCAAAACTTAACCCAGCCAAGATCCATCACTTCTAACCATTTTTATACATCAATTAACATACAAAATGATCACAACCACGTCCTTATACCTCCAGGTATAACAGATCACCAAAAACACTCCAAAAACAACCAAAAACTCAAGCCAAACTTAGGAAATTCAACCTATCCGGGATTGCATTGATTAAACCTCAACTTCTAATCAATTTAGCATTCATTTAACATCATTTTGACACTCCAAAACACTGCCCAAACAGATCACACGAAAATTTCACCAAAATCACCAAATCTTGCATTTTAGCCAAAAATCAAGATCTCAATTGAAAAGCCATTAACAAAACATAAATCAAGGATTGAGAACTTAGGAATTTCAGTAAAGAACTGATAGTTTAGAGGAGAAGGACGTTCTTACCTCCAAACTTGAATTTCTCCATTTTAGAGCCAAAAAGCTTGGTGAAACAACTTGCAAATTGAGAGGTTTTGTTGATGAGATGATTAGGAATCAAATGAGAGTTGAAATGAGAGATTTAGATGTCAAAATCAGAGAAGGAAATCTGGAGAATTGTGTTTGGGTTGAGAGAAAAGGAAAATTGAGAGAAAATGGAAAGTTAGTTAAGAATTTGGTTAAAATGATTTCCCTCCCTTTCTTAATCTTTAAAAATCAGAATAAAGCCTTAAAATATCTTAGAAAAATCTGGAGAAATCCTTTTTGGAATAATAGCTCCTTAAAGATTCAAAGTTTCAATCCTTTATAAAACTGTCCCGCAACTTTCAAAAATTACATTTTGGTCACTAGCCAAAATGTCAACCTTCCGAACCTCATTTTCCAAAATTGATTTCACAGTTCACTTATATATATTAAAAGATGATTTTAGAACATTTTTCCATATTTTTAATGCAACCCGAACTAGGCTTTCCTAAATTCACTCTTATATATTCGATCAGCACTTTGACCGAACCGGTCAACGCCCAAAACTTCCGAGCCCAAAACCGGGGCGTTACAAATAGCGCCTTAAAGATTCTAAGTTTTTACCCTTTTACGATTAAGTCACCAAAATAGTTTTGAAATCTTTACACTTAATCACCAAACTCAAAATGTCATTTAATGTGAATTTATTTTATCAAATTGACACCTCAAATATGTTTAATACATTAATTAAACATTTTATGATTTTTTTCCATATTTTAATTTATCCAAAATCCATTTATTCGAATTTATTTCCCGAAACCAATTCGAGCCGTCTAATATGGTTCACCCGTACTGTCTAATCTATCTAGCTAACTCTTAGGCCCAAATTTTGGGTGCTATAGGAAAAACTTCCACAACTTCAAATGGTCCCGACCATTGTGACCACAATTTGCCTGGGTGTACCTTCAATCTTGAATTGAATAGCAAAACCAATTGTCCAACTTCAAATTGTCGATACAATATGATCTTGTCATGCCAACGTTTACTTTTGTCTTTATAAATACAAACATTTTCATAAGCATTGCGGTGAGTTCTTTCCAGCTGAGTAATATCCAATAATTGTTTCTTCCCCGCAACCTCATAATTCAGATTCACTTGTTTCAAAGCCCACATAGCCTCGTGTTCTAACTAAACATGCAAGTGACAGGATTTTCCAAAGACAAGCTGACACGGTGACATCCCAAGTGGAGTTTGGTATGCAGTACGAATAGCCCACACAACATCATCCAAATGTGAAGATCAGCCTTTCCTAGTGGTATTCACCATTTTTTCCAAGATATTTTTAATAGACCGATTAGAGATCTCGAGATCTCGGCATGTCCATTGGATTGAGGATGATAAGTTCTAGCAAGTCTGATTCACTACATATCGTGTAACCTCCTAGACCTGGCCTACACGGCAAACTGGACCGAGTGAGCTACATTGAGTTTGTCGAAACAAACCCGGTATGATTAACTAAGACTAGATCCATTTTTTCCTTTATCTTTTCTAGATGTAATATTATGACCTAAGGTGTGAATGCTGGTAGTGGGTGAAATCTCAAAAGAAACGGACACTGAAAAGACACCTGATTGCATATCAATTAGTCAGATTTCATGCTTGCTCGCCAATTATTAGCTCAAAACAAACATCCAAACTCATTCAATTTCTTTCACATGAATCATGGACCAAAATGTAAGAATCAGAAAACATGGAATCACTTTAACTGAAAATATCGGTAGCTAGTATCGGTACATGGGAAACCATACCAATACTAGGCTTCATACAAAGAGGGTCGTACCGGTACTACTTGTAGCGTATCGGTACACAGGCTCAATGTGAAAAACCAACTCCAGTAGCTAAAGTTCGTACTAATACACTTGCCCGTGTATCGGTACCCCTTTTGTTTTCCCAAAGCCCATACTGATAAAGCCTTTCATGTATCGATCCTTAAGCCCATATTACATTTACTCGTGCTGGTACACGGCCTTGTGTATCAGTACCCCTAGACCTGAAATGTCCAATTTTGCTAGGTTTTCATACAATCATGGATTCAAACATGCTTTAACAAACCATAAACATGTACTCCACTAAACTAAAGATAAAATCATGCTAGAATATCAAAGAATTGTGATCAAACCATAGAAACATACTTCAATCGTAGGTCTAGAGGCATGCTTCCTGAAAACCATTCCATCCAAAGCATGAAACGTAAATCCACATCAAAAATGAATATTTAAGGCCTCACACATCTTCACAACAACAATAGAAACTTAAACATATCGACATTTAGCAAATAACCCTCCCAAAAAACAATGAACCTCATTGCCTTTATTACTACTAGTCTAGTTCAAAAGCCATACTTTCAAATAGTTTAAGTCCTTGGAATCCCCTTCGCTTGCTCATTGCCTCCAACCTTTAATTCTTTGCACTGATGGACAAAGAGAGCGTAAGAGCACTAGGCTTAGTGAGGGGTGCTCAAAAACAAAACATCACCAATGCATTTAAAACTATTTTCCTACTCACAAGGAAATATCATTTAAAATATCTTTCGAAACATCATGCCCTTACAAAACTGTGTAGTTAACATTACCAAAATAAGCATATTAAACCATACACGTCATGCATCATGGAATAACAATAAAATCCCATTTGCAATTTAACAAATTAAGCTTTCCCATGCATAATAACCCATATGCAAGGCTTAAAGAGTAAATATGTATAAACCAAAATTATACAACATAATCCATCAACATGATACATTAACAATTATATTGGCTTTCAAGTGATCATAAACCAAGTCCCACTTTACAAATATTACATCAGATACACACATTCAACAAGTGTCCTTACAACACATCATACAATCTCAACCGAAATTAAGGTACAATCACAACCCAATCATCAGTTAAATGTATAATCCAATAACGAGAGTTTTTTGGTACCATATAACCCTCAACCGTTAGGGTACTCATGGTGGAGTATTCGGTACACATAAAACCCTCAACACCTTAGGCGAATTATATAGTGCACTATCAATCCTATGGTCGACCAACTATGTTCGATAACATTTTAAACCACACCACTTGCCAATATAATTCATTAATAACCACGCACCTCACTATTTTTATATGAAACAATCAAAACTTTTCCAATGCACTAAACCATGCATTTACAAGTAGTCCTCATACTTACATGGATCACCTACCCAAAACATCCTTCATAAATATGTGATCAAAATCAGTATAAAACATCCTTAAAACATGCTTAAATAATAGGTACCGTGTAATTTAAAAAGAAGTGCAAAAAACCAATTTCGTCAAAACTCAATCGACGAAGAAATCTAATCATACTTACTTCCAAGTTTAAACCAGCATTTCAAGCTTAATTTAAACTCCCAAAATAACCTTTAAACCATTTCAAAGCTGAATTCCACATTCTCACTCACTAACTACGCAAAATCTCGTCCACCGATGTGAACTCCTCCTGCAAAGCATCTGAAGCGGTGCCACAAGCTTGAGGATCAACCACCCCTAATTTAACCACACAAAAACAGAGGGTTCAATGCATGTAAATGCATTCAAAGACTCAGCAACAATAATCCACAACAACTCTAACCAAAACTCATCCACAACAATCGAAATCAACATCAAACACCTTCCAAACTTAACCCAGCCAAAATCTAAAGGTTTAATCCATAAATTACCATCAAAATACATCCCAGAACAACCCAAAAGCATCCTCATACCTCTATCATTCATAAAACATCCATAACTCATCAAAAACCCATAATTAACAGCCTAGAAAATTAGAGATTCACTTAGTTTTGAGATTCCAATGTTAAAATTGTCTTATTAACATTATAAAACACCAAAATCATATTGTAATCCAACAAATAACTCAGAAAAATAGATCCAAAACAAAAATCACCTAATCTCATCAATTAAACCTTGATTTAACCAATTTTCCATAATTAAATCTTTAAAACTCATTAGAAAACTTTAAACAATGATGAAATACTTGGGAATTTCAGTAAAAAAACATTCATTAGAGGAGAAGAAAGAACCTTACCTCTAATGAGTGAATTTTCTCCCAATTGGATGTTTTACTCTTGAAAAACAAAGGAAAACAATGAGATTTTGGAAAATAAGATTGAAGATGTTAGAACCAAATAATAATCTATATGAAATATAAACCCTAGAATCTATCATGTCAAATCATCAAGAACAATAAATCGAAAGCGGAAGCGTACCTGAATTAATCGATAGATGAAAACCTTAAGTCCTTTGATGAAGATCGCCTAAAAGATAGTTGTGATCTTCCAAGAAGATAGGTTACACCTTGCCGTAAAAACTCTCCGACGGGGACAATAGTAATACAAGTTAACCTATTTCTTGGGGACCACTACCTCTTTATATAATTGATTATTAATTCAACTATTTAATATTTATAACTCGTCCCCTCATTGAATTATAAATATATCTTATGGCATCTACACTTTAAATTCCATGACACTTTAATACCTATGACATGCCTAACATAATTGGTCACTCGATTTTGTGTCACACTTTATAATAGAATCATACATTTTACATATGTGCCCACAACTGAGGATTTTAATTCAACAATCTCCCACTTGGGCAACATATGTTTCCTGATAAATGTACAACCTTATGAGCTGAAAAATTGGCTATTATATAATAGATATTCTATAAAAATATCGTCCATCAACTATATTCATATAGGATCAAAGCGGTCTTCACCATATAAATCATGACTAGACCCATCAATGGTCACGTATACAAACATAGTCAAATGACATAGATCAACCATAGATGTGTAGCATGAAAAATTATATGAAATGTGAACCGAACATGTCTATTTCCAACTGGTCCTCCTAAACCTTAGTGAGATCAAACTTTACTGAAATTAGAGTGTGCATAAACCAAAAGAACTTTATTTCTGCAGAACATAATCTTAAAATATCCTTAAACTAAAGTAACCAAAGTTGTGTCTAAAACGAATGAGCATTTTTCAAAATTACAAACTCCCACTAAAGCCGAATATCCTTAAATAACATTACACCCACATGAGTAGTGTGCTCATGAAAGACCTAGGGTGACAGTTTCTTAATATGCGTGCAATTGTGGAGTTTGTACCAACATGCTCTATAGACACACAACCACTCTGAATTTTCTTTAACAACTAGGAACTTAATATTTATGTGCTTCAAATTTGAAGTGTTCATATTGTTTATAGAATTAATGAATGCATATTTATTATCACAAAATAACTGAAATAGTCTTTCTATTCAACCTACAATTAGCAACTCAAGTGACAAAATTCTTTTGCATCAATATTCTATTAGAATCGAAGTCTATAAACCTGATGATCTCTAACTTACCAGAACTCCGACACGTGAGCATGTAATTTTTGTTCTCTGAAGATATCTAATAACCTCATTGGCTACTATCTAATGGCCCATAATATGATTCCTCAAATACATGTCTAACATTCCAACAATGTGCATAATTTCTGAATGCATACATACTTAAGCATAAATTAGATTCTCAATAGCTTATGCATAGAGAATTTTTTGAATTTTCTAAATTTCAATGTTACTTTTAAGGCATTAAGTAAGACTAAATTTGTCTTCTTTAGCAATATGAGTTTCACTTGGTTTTACTCACACTGAACTTGTAGTACATACAATTGTCAACCAAATTTATCTCAAAACCGAATGAAATAATCAACATGAAATTTATAATTTCATTAATGAGAGTCCTACTTAAGCTTATAGGTAGATTTCTTTAATTTACATATCATTGATATTATATCATAAGACACAACTTTATGATTGTACCATATAAATAGTTTCTTCAATGCCACCATTGAAAAAAACAAACTTAACATCTATCTAATGTAGCTTAAGACTAAAACAAGCAACACGTGTAATAATTATCTTGAAAGAGTCTTTCAATAAAATTGAAGAGAAAGTCTCTAAAAATTAATGTCTTTTTTATAGTATATCCTTTAGATACAAGACGTGCTTTATACTTATCCACATTACCATTTGCATCCCTCTTGGTTTTAAATATTCATTTACAACCAATTAGTTTGCACCTTCAGGTAATAAGACAAGTTCATAAACTTTATTGTCTTGCATAAAATAATACTTTTCTTGAATGAAATCAATCCACTTTTGAGAGTTAAAAATTTTATGGTCTGATAAAAAAATTATTGAACATTTTCTATCATTCCATTTTTACCTTATTTTCTTGAAGAAATACAACATAATAATCCGGAATAGTATTTCATCTTCCTCTCGTGGACCTCTTTAATGACACTTGTTTTTTTAAAGGTTGTTGAGTTTGTTCTTCTGGAACAATTACCTTATCTTGAATAAGAGTTGTTCAACATTATTTTGTCGAGGTACTTGATTCACTTCTTGATTAATGATAGGTGTGAAAACCATAACATCATCAAAGTGATAGTATGAAATAAATTATAATTCAATTTCTCCTCAATAACAATGCATCTAACCTTATTTCTTCCTCCAAACTCAACATCCTAAAAAAATTTATAAATCTCTCCTTAAAAAAATTATAAAGTAATTCTTAATAGTGAGATCATAAAACTTACAGCCCATAGATCACTCAAAATAACTGAAGTAGTTGCTCACTTTTGAAGTTTAATTTCTTTACATGTGTCCTAACTTATACAAAAGAATCAACACTTTGTAACTTATTGTTGTTTCTTTTGACTAGAACCCTTAGCAACTTTATTCTAATATTTTCTTTTATTGCCCTTATTCTTAGAGACACTAACTAAATGAGCACTAACAAAATGTTTACTTTTACACTTATAATGCTTCAACTTTTCTTCCTCTTGAACACAATGAAAATGAGCCTAATTAAAGTATATTTCTCCTTTTGGCAGTTGTAATTGATTTTGAATTGGTTAAACTGTATAGGAAGCGATACCACAATCATAAGAACAAACAATTGTTAGAGAGTTTGATCTTATGTGTCTTATATTTTGAAGCAATATTAAGAATTTTTATAATCTACTCCCTCACATTTCCTTGACCCTTATACTTCATAGACATAAAAAAAGGCATAAGTGATGTCATCTTCACCTTAATGTTTTGGGTAAACATTTCTTAATTTCGTCAAGGAAACCTTTAGTTTGAGTAGTTATTTTAAATTTGTGCTCCAAAAGACATCTAGAATGTTGTACTTTATGATCATTAGATTCACGCGATTCGAACGATCTCACCTCTCAAAATACCTTTTATGGGTGCTTACCGTAGTGAGAGGTGCAAGTTGTTCTTTCCTTAGCGCAAAGTCTATGTTCATACAACCAAATACAATATGTAAGTGTCTTTTTTATTCCTTGAAATTAGTTTCACTAAACATGAGTGTGGAATGTATTACAAATATTATGATAGCAAAGATAAATTACCTAAATATAGAACAAAAATAAAATAAAATAAAATAAGCTCACATAAATATTCATAAGTAAACAAATAAATTCAAAATAATGGCTAGTTTCCCTCAAGATACCAAGCACAACATTAATATCAAGTCTTTGGACAATAATATTAAATGTAAGCGATACTCTTTTTGTAGCAATCAAATATTGACAATAAACTATGTCAAACAATAGGCTAATCTTTGGACTAACATATTGCTCAAATAAAATACCTTATAATTGTCACACATTTATTGCCACAATTGTCGTTGTAATTATGCCAAATATTAACTTTCCTTTGTGCCAATTAATAAACACATGAATTACAAAAACCCATAATTATCTAATATTTTAAATAAACTAATCTACACAAAAACGGTCACTTTGGTGACATTATGTTTGAATTAATCCATTAAAATATTAGACATTCGAAGCCAAAATATGAATCTAATTGTTTCAAAATGTTTGTCTTAATTTTATCTTTCAATCAAATTAAAAGATAACCAAAATAATAATAAATTTGAATAAAGGTAAACCTAATATCAAGATAGCATACACTACATTAATATTTCATCTTTGGACAAAACATTAACTTGCAAGTGATATCTTGGTATAGTAATCAAACATTGATAATAAGAACATGTCAAACATAAATCTTCCTTTGGGCCGATTTATTGCTCACATATAAAACTGAATAATTATCACATGTTTATTACCATAGTTTCACATGTAATAATATTAATTATTAACCTTTCTTTGGGCCGATTAATACTAACATAATATGACTTACATGCACAAAACTTTCTATATTTTAAAATAAAATAATTTCCACAATAGAGGTCACTTTGGTAACTTAATGCTTCAATTAATTTATCTCAAAATATATAATATAAATATACCGATATTCAAATTTAAAATTGTGTAACACTCAAAACTGAAATTTTTGATAACACTCAAGTTTCTGAAATAACCTAAAAAGGTTGTCTGAATGGGGCTATTAGAAACTGAAAAACCTAAATCTTTGACTGTTTCTTTAAAAATTCCTTAAGCATGCATTTATCAAATTTAAAGTCATATTCAAAACAATCAATCATTAGCTAAAAGTCCAAGAAAACACAAGTATCATATAAATGAATAATTCATATAATGAGCACATGAAGCTTTAATATATCCATAATAACCTAATGATCAAAATTGAAATTTTAATCAAACCGAAATGAATATACACCAATACCAAATGCAAATATGTATATTCCGTAGATAACATTAAAGACATAATTAAGCATAATGTCAAACAAATTTAAGCTAAAGGTGTTGTACAAAACTAAACATGATTCAACAAAATTCAACCATAATAATTAGACATAAACTGAATATAAAGCTTCAAGAGCTAACTTGAATATAAAGTTTCCAAGTCACGGTAAATTTAACACGACAAAGTCCAAATCAATTCTTCTTTTTTAATTGCTAACAATCAAAACTAAAATTTTGGTCAAACCAAATTGAATATATATTTTAAACTATATATATATATATATCAATGATTGCATACATATAAATATTTAAATTAAACGGCATATATATATATATAATCTACCGAAATTTAAATTCAATTGTTATTATCAATGAATCTGTAAGCATAAAACCTTTAATGCTCATAAAGAAATTAAAAAAACCCTTAATGCATCAAACATGGACGTCATTAAAGTCTCACGATTACCCAAATATATGTGTATATAGTTTACGATAAATTCAAGGATGTGATTATCTCACATGAAATTATCAAAATATAAATCCAAATAATAACCTGATAACTATAATCGTGAATAAAAAATGAAATTTAATTAAACCCTAAATACCCAAATAACAAATACCAAATCACAAAAAAAAAACATAGGCCAAACATTAGATTCTTCCAAATTGAAAACCCATCACCAATTTTCCGATTCCTAAACAATATAAGAGTTATCGAATATGAAAAGGGAAAAATTAATACATATATATAAACAATCGAAAGTTCAAAAAAAACCGTAGGGTTATCGCACATAGCATGAGTTTCGATCAGAAAAGATTTAAGAATAAAACTTCCAAAACAATTACATAAAAGATTCTCAAAATGATTTAACACGACGAGTCTCTGATGCCACTTGTTAGAACCAAATAATAATATATATGAAATCTAAATCCCAGAATCTATCATGTCAAATCATCAAGAACAATAAACCGAAAGCGGAAGCGTACCTGAATTAATTGATAGATGAAAACCTTAAATCCTTTGATGAAGATCGCCTAAAAGATGGTTGTGATCTTCCAAGAAGATAGGTTAGCTCTTGTCGTAAAAACTCTCTGACGGGACAAGAGTAATACAAGCTAACCTATTTCTTGGGGACCACTACCTCTTTATATAGTTGATTATTAAATCAACTATTAAATATTTATAACTCTGCCCCTGATTGAATTATAAATATATCTTATGGAATCTACACTTTTATTTCCATGACACTTTAATACCTATGACACGCCTAACATAATTGGTCACTTGATTTTGTGTCATACTTTATAATAGCATCATACATTTTACATATGTGCCCACAATTGAGGATATTAATCCATCAGAAGAATCCATTAGAAATCAAGAATTTAAGAAATCTAGAACATTACCTAAAATATTTGATAAGAAAGAGAGTGTTTGGCTGAAGAAATTTTAAGAAAACTTTTAAGAGAAAAAGTTACTTTAAAAGTGGATTTCGGAAAATAAATACATTTTTAATTAAACCTTCTTTAATTCACTAATTAAAACCAATTTAAAATAATCCAAGTTGAGAGAAAAATCAGATTAAAACATTTGGTAAATTATTTTCTTAAAGATTCTAAGATTTGACCCTTTTCAGTACAGTCACTAAAACAATTTCTCTCTTTACATTTTGGTCACTAGCCAAAATGTCCAATTTCCAAATTGCACTTTTCAAAATTGACTTTAAAAACATCCATATATCAAATAATAATTTTAGGATATTTTCCCATATATCTTCTCACACTAAATATTTATTTTGATTTTTATCCCGAATCTGACTTAAATCTCTAATGAAATTTTCCCTATATATTAAAGATTCTTCGGCACACATTGGATAGGACTAGCCCAAAAGTTGTTTGAGATGGGGTAGATGATTCATGCATCAAGCCACTTAATGATCTCCTTCATGACCACGTTCCTCATGATTGGATTAAGTCTCCATTGTGGTTTAATCGAGTTGATGTAACAATCTGCAAGTAAGCCTAGCAGATATAATCGAAGGCAATGTATTATTCTCCCCTAATTATGCATACTTGGGTTGTGGGGGGAGAGTTTTAACATTAGGGTAGGTGGATGCTCTAGTGATGGTTTAAGAGATGTGAATTTTGAAAAATCTAAGAATTCAAAAGACATATCTGACCCAATTAGATCAACATTGGATTGTTCAGCATCCCCTTCGCTTTCATCTTGTGCCTCCAGCATAGCCTTGTTAAATTCTAATTGCTCATCAGCATGCAGTGTGTTGCTATATCATAATTCCTAAATGCTCTCCTCGACGAGGGATTCTTTACTGTGTAGAAGCTATCATTCCACATAGTCATATGTGAACTTGAGAGTGTTGAAGACATTTACTACGAATTTTTGGTCATTCATTTTCATAGTGAATCGACCCTTCACACTGTCGATGACTATGCACCCAGTAGGAAGGAAGGGCCTCCCTAGGATGATGGGAGCATTCTCATCGACCTCACAATCAAGAATAATGAAATTCTTCTGGAAGACGAATCTATCAACCTTGATAACGACATCTTCAATTCTCCTTTCGAGTCGAACTTGGAAGCGATCGGCTAATTATATAATGATTAACGCGGGCTTAGCTTTCCCCATGCAAAGTTTCATAAATATGGACTTGGCATGAAGTTTACACTAGGACCAAGATCGCATAATGCACGGCTAGTGTAGTTGCGACCTATAGAACATGGAATGGTAAAGCTGTATGGATCCTTCATCTTGGGCAGCAAGTTACTTAAGACTGTCACACACTCACTTATTGTAGTAATTGTTTTAACCTCTCCCACCATTCACTTCTTGGTCACAATTTCCTTTAGAAATTTTGCATAGATAGGCATCTGATCGATGACCTCCAGGAATGGGACATCGATATGCAATTGTTTGAGCACATCCAAGAACTTTTGGAATTGAACATCTTGCTTTTGGCATTTCAATTGTCGTGGAAAAAGTGGCGGAGGTTTAGGCTCATCTCGCGGTGCTTTGGATGTTATATAATCCTATTTTGTGCTCTTTTTGCTCTTAGCAAGAAGGCATGTCACTGTATTTGGCACATGTAGTGTATCTATAGATGCTGGAGCATCAATTGGTTTCTTGTTTGTGGTGGAACCAACAAGGTCTCCTCCCCAAACTTCTATTCTTTGTCCAATTGTTTGCCACTACGCAGCATGATAGATTTGCATTGCTTCGCACCAAAGGTTTGAGTGACTTCGATTTCGTTATGTAAACCAGCTTGAGGTCTGGCTTTCAGAAGTTAAGCATTTTTCCCAAATTGAATTTCTAATGCCCTTTCTGAAGCATCATGGTTTTGCATCATAGCTCCTTACCACATTGGCATATCTCCATGGTTCTTTAGACTTGCCGAATGATCCTAAATAATAACCCTAGAAGTGTCTGTCAAAGATTTGTTTCCTTAATTAAAATATTTGTATATATTTTATTTGATTAGGATTTTTTACTCTAAGAGTCTATATTCTATTACTAGAATTAATTTTTTACCTAGTTTAGAAGTTACCTAAGATAGACCATAGGTTTGTGTATTTATTTGTAAGTTTTTCACTGTTGTAACAATAAGAAAATTACAACGAAAGCTATACTTTTTACATTGTATCAGAGCCACTCATTTTTTAGGCCTCAATGTTCTTGTTGAACACTTTTTGATTCCTTTTATTCCTTGAGAGAGTATGGGTGATAAGGATGATTTCAGCAGTACATAAACTGCTCAAGAAGGCACAATGAGTGAGGGAAGTCACTCTAATTCGACGAGTGACTTACAAAACATACAAGCCTCCTACAGATTGAATGGTAAAATTACCTTAAGTGGTCTCGATTGGTTCAAACTTTCCTTAAAGGAAGGGTAAACTCAGCCACCTTCTTGAAACTAGCCCTAAGAAAAGAGATCTCAGATTTGAGGCTTGGGATGAACAAGATTCGTTAGTCATGACTTGGTTGTGGAATTCAATGGTGCCCGAAATCAGTGACACTTGCATGTTCCTCAGTACAACAAAGGAGATATGGGAGGCTGTAAAATAAACCTATTCAAAAGTTAGAGATGGTGCCCATATTTACGAAATCAAGGGCAAGATTTTGACCACCAAACAAAGAAGCAAATCCATTACAGAATATTCTAACTTGCTGCAGAATCTCTGGTAGGAAATGGATCACTACCAATGCATTCAGATGAAATGCAATGAGGATGCAACAACTCTGAAGAGGTTTGTCAAAAAAGATAGAATTTATGATTTTCTTGCTGGACTAAATATAGAATTTGATGCGGTGAGAGTTCAGATTTTAGGGAAGGAAGATCTGACCTCATTAAATGAGGCTATTGCTACCATTCTTGTTAAAGAATGAAAAAGAGGAGTGATGGTGGTGGAAAACAGTCAAGTAGAGAGCTCAACCTTGGCTACCAGGACTATCTTTGAGGGGTTAACACGTCTTGAAAATATTGAAGATATACCAGGAATAACCAGGACAGTGAACAAGGACTCCTTATGGTGTACTTACTGCAAAAAGCCTCGTCACACCAAAGAGAAATGCTGGAGGCTACATGGGAAGCCTCAGTCAACAAATAGAAATTTCACAGAAAGAGGAGGTTCAAAAAGGGGACAGAACATAGCTTTTGCAACCAGACAAGTGGCTAAGAAATCAGATGAACAATATGTTGAGTTCAACCGAGAAAAAGTAGAAAAGTTGAAAAATCTTCTGGAATCTTTAGAGAAACCATCCTCTAGATGTACATGCAATATGATCTTCTCAAGTATATCCTCTTCATTTTCTTAGAATTCTAATGCCTTGAAAGCATCCACCCACATACCTACCCAAAACTCCTGGGTAATAGACTCATAAGCCACTGATCATATGACCAAATCTTTTCTAAATTTCATCACCTATACACCATGTCCTAGCAACAACAAAAATTACAGTTGCAGATGGTACTATGATAACAATTGCTGGCCAAGGTGATATTGCCGTCAGAAAAACTCTTATACTTAAAAATGTTCTACATGTGCCAAAGCATTTTTTATGTCTATACCAAATCTTGTTAAAGATACTAATTGCAGTGTTCTATTTTATACAACACAATGTATTTTTCAGGAGCAAGAAACGAAGAGGATGATTGGGCGTGCTAGGGAAATAAAAGGCCTATATTACCTTGAGGTTTTTGGTGGACCAGCTAGTGTTTTGAATACTCAACCTTTGTCTTTTTATCCAAATCTACAGCCAATAAAGACCAGATATGGTTTCATCATTTTCGCCTTGGTCACCCACCGTTTAGACTTTTAAAAACTATGTTTCCTTCTTTATGTAAAACCATAAATATTGATGAATTTAATTGCGAAGTTTGTGAGCTTGCGAAACATAAACGTTCCTCTATTCCAGCAAGTAATAAACGAACCAGCCATCCCTTCAATCTTATTCACAGTGATGTTTGGGGACCTTCTACCATTGCTAACATAATTGGGGCTAGATGGTTTGTATCTTTTATAGATGATTGCAACAAAGTTACTTGGAATTATCTTCTAAAAGAAAAGTTAGATGTTGCCTCTACCTTTAAAACTTTCTACACCATGATTAAGACTTAATTTGGGGTTGAAATTAAGAAAGTCAGATATGACAATGCCAATGTCTACTTTAATCAATTCATATCCCCTTATTTCTTTGACAAAGGTATTATACATGAGTCATCTTGTGTAAATACTCTCCAACAGAATGTGGCAGTAGAAAGAAAGAATGGACACTTCCTTGTATAACTAGAGCCCTTTTGTTTCAAAACAATGTCCCTAAAAATATTGGGGGGGGGGAGCTGCATTGACTGCTACTTCTCTAATAAATAGAATACCTTCTAAAACCCTTTCATCCCAAAGTCCTCTTCAAACCCTTGTCAAGTTCTTTCCCAACTTCAGTCTATCTCTTCATTTACGACCAAGAGTATTCAGGTGTGTTGCTTTCGTTCACATCCACTCTCAAAATCGAGGTAAACCTGACCCAAGGGCTTTGAAATGCATATTCATTGGCTATTCCTCATCTCAAAAAGGCTACAAGTGCTATCACCCACCTACCAGAAAATTTTACACTTCAGTTGATGTTACTTTTGTTGAAAAGGAAAGTTATTTTACTATTCCTTATCTTCAGGGGAGATATATTTTAGGGAAGATAAGGAAGCAAATATTTTTTTACTTCAGCCCTTTCTTGATCAGCCTCTTATTACGCTTCCTACTGCAAAAATACATTCTGGTCAGCCAACTTCTCCTATTCCTACTCCATCTTCTCCTCGAACTCCTCAACCAGTCATTAACATGTCACAACCCAATATTCAAGACACTACTTGTCCCTAAGGACCTATTCGAGGAGCAAGGAACCTATGCAGATCAATCATTCCCTTCTCCTGCTCCTACTACTCGTACTCCTATTCCTTTATAGCTTGAGGTACATTCTGAAACTTCTTCCGAACATATTGATAATGACGATGTTATATATGCTTCTGAACATAATGACAATGCTTCTGATTTTGAATTTCCCATTGCCATTAGAGAAGGAAAAAGAAACTGCACCACTAAACATCCCTCCTATTTGTTTATGACCTACAAAAACCTTTCACCCAGTCACAAAGCATTCCTTAGTAGCCTGAATGATATCACTATTCCTAAAACAACATTACATATATTATAAAACGAGAACTGGAAAAAGGCTATGAAAGAAGAAATGGAGGCACTAGAAAAAAAACAAGACTTGGGATTAGTAAAGCTGCTAGAAGGGAAGAAAACAATGTGATGCAGATGGGTTTTTGCTGTAAAATACAAGTCAGATGGCTCTTTGGAAAGGTACAAAGCAAGATTAGTGGCAAAAGGGTACTCTCAAACCTATGGGATTGACTATCTTGAAACATTTGCACCTGTTACAAATATGAACATAGTGAGGGTCTTACTTTCTTTATCAGCTATCCAGGGATGGACTCTGCAGCATTTTGACATCACAAATGCCTTTTTACATGAAGGCATTGAAGAAGAAGTGTACATGGATATTCCACATGGATTTGCTTCGACTACTGGACAAAAAAGTTTGCAGATTGAGGAAAGCTTTATAGGGACTAAAATAGTCCCCAAGAGCTTGGTTTGAGATATTTACCAAGGTAATACTGGGACAATCCTTCAAACATAGCCATGGTGATCATACTCTGTTTGTGAAACACTCTTCTTCAAGGGGAGTAACTATATTGTTGGTGTATGTAGATGATATAATTGTTACGAGTAATGAATCATAATGAATTGATAACTTGAAGAAGTGTCTTGTAAAAGAGTTTGAAGTGAAAGAACTTGGAAGATTAAAATACTTCCTTGGTATTGATGTGGCACACTCACTACAAGGGATTTCTATATCTCAACATAAGTATACTTTGGAGTTGTTAAAGGAAACTGGAAAACTGGGGTGTAAACCAGCAACAACACCCATAGAAATCAATCATAAGCTTGGAGACTCAAAGAAGGATGATATGGCGGTTGACAAAAATTCATTTCAGAGACTGGTGGGAAGGCTCATCTATTTATCGCACACCAGACCAGACATAGCATATGTTGTTGGGGTTGTGAGTCAATTCATGTACAACCCTAAGGAATCACACCTAAGTGCTGTAGTTCAAATATTGTAGTAATTGAAGGGCACACCATGCAAAGAAGTTATGTTTAAAAGAGGGGAGAAATTGACCTTGGAAGCATACATAAATGCAGACTATGCAGGATCAATAGTTGATAGAAGATTAACCTTCAACTACTGCACCATTTTGGGGGGAAGCTTAGCTACTTGGAGAAGTAAAAAACAGAATGTGGTGGCTATATCAAGTTCATACGCTGATTTTCAAGCTATGGCAATGGGAATTTGTGAGTCATTATGGCTGGAAATTATTTTAGAAGACTTAAAGGTGAAATGGGATGGACCAATGAAGCTATACTGTGATAACAAGTCTGCAATCAACATTGATCATAATCCAGTTCAACATGATAGAACAAAACTTGTTGAAATGGATAAACATTTCATAAAAGAGAAACTTGACAGTGGTTTAATCTGTACTCCCTATGTAACCACTGGAACTCAAGTTGCAGACATACTTACCAAGGGACTACATGGTAAAGACTTTTAGAAATTAACATCCAAGCCCTAGCTTGAGGGGGAGTGTCAGAGATCCGGTTCCTTAATTAAAATATTTGTAAATATTTTATTTGATTAGGATCCCTTACTATAAGGGTTTGTATTCTATTACTAAAATTAGTTTCTTACCTAGTTTAGAAGTTACCTAAGATAGGCCCTAGGTTTGTGTATTTATTTGTAAGTTTTTCACTGTTGAAATAATAAGAAAATTACAGTGAAAACTAGGCTTTTTAACAGTGTCCATAAAATTTTTTATAGGAGTTTCAAAGGATTTAGACGAAAAAAACTCCCTCATTTTTCCTTTGGGCATTTTGTTGGAATCTAGGAGGTTATTTCATAGCATTCGGTTTAACTCTTGTGTTGGAGTTTTTCCTCTTTGATTGCCCCATATAAAATTTGGATGATGTCTCCAACTAGTATTATAGGTGTTGGAATGGAAATTGTTGTTGCAATTATAGTTCCCCACATAGCATCCAGATTCTTATTGTTGGGGTCTGACGGATTTTCATTTTGATGATGATGGGGGTTTTGTGCTTTAAAGCTCGAACAATGGTGCTGAAAATTTTGGAGTTGAGGCACATTTATAACTGTTACCTCTCCAAAAGTATTGTTTTTAATGCCAATCTTACAATGTTTTTGCTTGTTTTTAGGAACATTTAGTTGAATTAGGATGTTAAAATCGTGCATTTACATAAGGAGTGAGGAATTTTGTCTATGATAGTATGAAAGGTTATTTTGTTGGCAATTTTGCAGGTTTGCCATAGTATTTGGCATATAAAAACAATACAGTTAGGATTGCCAAGTGTTGTTGACACAAAAGGACTAGACAATGTCAAGAACCTGTTGGTAGGGAAGTGAACTTGATGCCACACCAAGAGGCTGTTGAACCCCGAGAAAATAGGATAAGATCAGGCTAAAAAAATCGCAATTGAATCAATCTCTGAAATAATAACAGATAAGTTGATGCCAAGTTATGTTGGCAAAGACATGCCAAGCTTAGATTCCAAGGCAACATCGGCATGATGATGTCATCCCTAGCCATATCAGCTTATCACATTCAAATTCAGATAAGATCTCATCTCTTATCCCTTCAGCATTTAAAATTCAAATACAAAGGCTTATCCTATGGCTTCCTCACATGCGAAGCCTGGTTTCCAAGGAAGTGTTGGCATGATGACATCATTCCTAATCCGATCAGCTTATCACACGTCTCGGTCTGCCTATCAAGGATAAGATGA
This sequence comes from Hibiscus tridactylites, assembly GCA_958450335.1. Classification (NCBI taxonomy): domain Eukaryota; kingdom Viridiplantae; phylum Streptophyta; class Magnoliopsida; order Malvales; family Malvaceae; genus Hibiscus; species Hibiscus tridactylites. The sequence goes on along the minus strand of OY288267.1, from coordinate 54,377,773 downwards.
TTGCATCCTTATCCCTTGGACGTTAAAATTCAAATCAAAGACATATCCTAGCCCTCTTTGCAATCCTATAAAAACACTATTAAGTGTGAAAAAGTACTAGATTTTAGCCTTAGGATAGTTCAATTATTGTTAGATTTAAGCCCATTTTAGTTGCATAATTAGGTAAGCATACTCAAAAACGACATAAATTAGATACTATGCCCCACTTGTTGAATTTCACTGTTTTTATCTGTAAAAGATATTGCTCGGGTATATGTTTCATTGTGCGCAGATACCCATCCAGACAGATGATCCATCGGTAGGAAGGAGGGCTGAAGGAAGGAGCTGAACATTCGATGGACGATGCTGATGTACCTGCTAGAGATGCTGATCAGACCAAGATATAGAGGAAAAATCCAGATTAAGGAGCCCTGCTGAGCCAGACCTCTACCAAGGCAGCAAATGGTGCGCCGCCGAGGCAGCATCCCAAGGCAGCTGAAAATAGGCAAAATGGTGTGCGACTGGAAGAACACATCAAGCCCCATTTTTAGAGACCACTTGCATCCAGATCGGAGCCCAAAAGCATAAGAAAAGCCACGGTCTAAACTCAAGGAAAATTCGACTGAGAGTCAAGCTTGGATTAAATGAAGATTTAATTAGAGTTTAATCTTTTTAGGAGATCCACTTTAATTCTAACTTGTACTCTATTCCTTTAACCAACTTCGAGTAGGCCAAGGCTTATATATAAGGCCTCTTAGTCGACTAGAGAGGAGATCGAGAGTTCCTAGACCAAAAACCCTAATGCTTCCATTCATCCATCATGTTCTAAACGTTTCATAAGGTTAAAGGTTGGTTTTGTTGAGTAGTTGTGGGAGATTGTTTGTATTCGTTTAGGTTTTTCATGTTGCAATAAAATTTCAAGGTTTGTTTAATCTTGGCATTGTTCTTGTAAGCAATCAAATCGTGAGAGGAGAGAGAAATTATCAAATTGTATAGTATCTAGAGAGTTAGACTCACGAAATGAGTAAACACGATTTTATCCAACTTGGGGTGAAGTTACTTCAGCTTAGGGATAAGTTAGAAGTTCATCGGCTAAAGGAGGCTTAAGATTTGGTTAGTGCTCATCCTTAGATTCACACCGAGAGATATTATCAAGACGTGTTTGCCAATAGCACTTCAACTTAGGGATAAGAAGGAGTCACTGAAGGAAGCCTTGCCGAACTTTGAAGCATCACTCTGCCGCCCAGGCAGCACATCAGTCTCTTCCGCGGCGAGTTATCTGCCAAGGCAACACCTTGGAAGTGGAGTTGATTCTGCAGCACTTGAACCAAGATAACACATTCAAAATTGACACTACAACGCATTCCAATACCGACCCATTCTCTCAATCTGAATTCTTAATCTTCTAATTTACTTGTTTGTAGTTTTAATCAAATCAATTCAAATCCCAACTCAATTGTGTTTTTACTTTTCCTTGTGCAGGAATTAATCATTGAAGCAACTTCCAATCCATGTGGAGACGATATCTTAATTACTATAACTTGGTAGCTATATACACTTGCACTCAATTTAGAGAACTTCTTTACGCTCTACAAACACCAAGCAAGCAAGCATTTGAAGGACAAAAAATTGAAGAAGGAGAAAAAGACGATGAAATAGGTAAAAGATTGAACTTGAGAATCGGCCTACAACAATGGAAAATGATAAATCGGAGACAACAAGATCAAAGGCTTGAATATTTCATGAGACACTGAGAATCCATTGAAGGGCTACATCGAGAGACCTCCTTCCTTGCTTTAACTCTTGTTGATCTTTTGGATTTCTTTCCTGTGTTTAAGAATGATTTCAAACCTATCTTTGTTGTGTTTTATGTTTAGTTGTTAATAATTCAAACACCCTGGCATTGTTTGTTTATTTGGCATGCTTTATTGTTTTCTAACTGTCTTGCCAAGTGAGAGCTGGCATTACATTTTTTTAAATACTTTGCCAAGCAAGAGCTAACATTGTTGGCCTATTGCTCCTCAATATCTTAATAGACTTGGGTGGCAACGATCAGTTGATGGATACTATGGTGAGATGCTTCAAGAGAATATGTTCAAGTAGATGAACTTACTTCGGGAGTGAGTATATCCCTTAGGAGTATAGATTAGGACTTAATCAAATTGATTTATGAAAAACATAGCTATATAGATATAGGAGTTTTTGCATGGTTAATTTCATACATTTCCATTGAGAGAGGCAATGGAAACTTTGAATCTGCTCGGCAATCAAAGCCAAGGCAGGACATTATAACCAGTTGGAATTGCTAGCATGAAATTCGGGAATTCTTTGCCAAAAGTTTGTTATCAATATTGCACCCACTATTTGCTAGACTGTAATCAATTCATCACCGTAATCTTTACTTTACTTTACTTTAGCTTATTTTACTTCTAGTCTCTTACCTCATGTGTTGCCTCAATCTATTACAATTATCTTTTATCTTCTAATTCACAAGTAAAAATCATGGCAATTAATTCCTAGGCAATCCCATTGGAGACGTTACTCAACTCAATATTATATTACTTGTTGACCGTGTATACTTGCACGTAAAAGATATATTATTGGCATTATTTTTACTTGCATATTTACACTAAATACTTAATCTTTTGCCATGCAATATTATGTCATCAAGTTTTTGGCCCCGTTGTCGGGGATTGCAACGAAATTGATTGTTTTGATTTTTACTTGTTTTGATTTTTTGTTTAATTTATTTTGTTTGGTATATGTACAGGAGCAGCACTATGAAGGAAGACTTACAAGATGAAGTAACCCTAAGAAGGTTAAGAAGAGAATGTTAAGAAAAGGCTCGTTACGACAATGGTGATCTAGACAGTGCCATAATCAATGCCAACAACCAGGAGGTGTTGGGAATACATGTAGTTATACTACCAACTTCTATTATTACTTCTCAGATATTTGAAGAACGATTTATAAGAGAACATCTAGCACCCACCATAGATGATTTGTTATCAGGACTGATCATGCTAGAGGTAAATATGGCTTACTTTAAGCTTAAACCGATAATGATTCAATTGCTAATGGATGTAGGTCAATTTGATGGATCGCCTAATGCAGACCCAATATAGCATTTAAAGCAATTCAAGGAGGTTTGCCAACTATTTCGCCATCTTGGTGTGAGTGAAGAGACAATAAGGTTGAAGCTCTTTTCATTTTCCTTACGAGATAAGGCAAAATTGTGGCTAAATTCATTGCCACCAGGTTCAATCACTACGTGGGCAGAACTATGGCAGAAGTTCCGTATGAGATTCCAGTCACCAGACTTAATGCCAAGCTGCAATGTGAAATCATTACCTTTAGGCAAGAAGATGATGAAACTTTTTATGATACATGGGAATGATTCAAAGACCTGTTGAGAAGATGTCTCATGCATGGATTCCCCACTTGGATCCATATAGAGATTTTCTACATTGGACTCAATGGTGATGCCAGAACTGTTGTTGATGCTTCAGCAAATGGTTCAGTACTGGACAAGAAATACGCAAAGGCAATTGGCATCCTTGAGAGGATTGCTACCAATGATTTTGAGTATCCCGCTGCCAGACTAGGGACATGCACAAAAACAACCAGAAAATTGGAGCTTGATGCATTAACATCCATCAATTCCCAGATTTCCAATCTTACTAGCATTGTGAAAACTTTGCAAAAGAGTAAAGAATCCCAAGAAGTCAAGGCATTGGAACCATTTTGCACGATATGTGGAGAGGGTCATAATGTGGATGATTGCCATGCCAACCGTAAATCGGTAAATTTTGTTTGTATTTTTTATCAAAATTTTAACCTACATTCCAATACTTATATTGCAGGTTGGAAGCAGCGTCCCAACTTTCCTTGTGTGAATCAAAGCGGTGACCAATACAATGCCCAACGGCAGAACAATAATTCCATGCCAGGATTCAATCAGAATTCCATGTCAATATTCAACCAGAATGCCATGCGAATGAGAGCACAGAATAATCTACTGCCAGTACAAAGATCTTCCGATGAGAACACCCTGAAGGATTATATGGAGCATAACAATGCCAATGTCCAGAGTCCGGTAGCATCCATGAGAAACTTAGAAGTTCATATTGGGCAGATTGTCATCGCATTAATGCCAAACCTTCAAGGACTCTTCCAAGTGATACAAGGGATGCTTGGTAAACATGGAGAGAACAAATCCAAGTTGTCACTCTCTGAAGTGGCAAACCAATCGAGAATGAAACATCTTCCAAGCAACCGATTGATTGACATGAAGAGAAATTACTGCCAGCAGAAGAAACCAAGGATGTTAAGAAAGGGGAAGTAAGCACCAGTAATTCTAGATCTCAATATGATGCCAACACCATCTCGGCAAAACCAATGGAGCCAGCATTTTCCAACCCTACCTTTGTAAAACAAGCATGTATTACTGTTGAAATTTTCAAAGCTCTTAAGTGGGCAAATGAACCTGCGCAATGCCAAGATGTCGAGATCATGGAATCTATCTTCGATGAGGACATGACATAGCTTTGCCAAGGCATTGATGACGATGCAGGAGAATTGGCTGACGAGGATACGTCGAGTGAGGAATCTGAAGAACCAACCTTGCTGGATGAGGTAATAAGTTATTTTGATAGATCTAAGCCACTTGATTTGGTTGGCAGACAGATCGGAGCACCAAAGCCATCTAGTGAGGAGCCGCCAAACTTGGAATTGAAACAATTGCCATATCACCTCAAACAGGCCTCGACAACAAATGAGAAAAGAGTAGCAGAGCCTAAACACTATTGTGGTGCTGAGTTCAATCAATCGTTCTCGTGACCTACATCAAAGAGATACTTTGATTTTCTAAGGTGGTTTTTCAAAGCCACCATGGAAAAATATCCAGTTTTATTGTGCAATCGAGGGTTCGACATACTCAAATGTAAGAAATTCTTCAGCTTTCTGTATTGGTTATTCAAACAAAGGATTGCCACAACCCATAACCTACCAACCAATGGCCAACGTTTGAGGCACTATTTTGAAGACGATCAGAACAAAGCCAATGAGGCTATCCTCTTGGCAGAGGTACCGTAACATCACCAGGGGTTTGAATCTTTGTAAATATTAGGTTAGTTGTTTTTCGTTTGTTTTTATGTTTCAGGATTTTCAGTAGTTTTTCTTTCTTTTAATTTTCATTTTTATTACTTTGCTGTGTTGAAAGGTTTGCTTTAAGTATGTGCAGATTGAGTAAGCTAGGTATAATGTCAAGGCAAGGATATGACATGAAACGATTATAGATTAGGAGATTCAGGCGTGTGTAGATTTCTGTGCCAGAAACAGTGCCAAGGCAGCAAATTAGCCTGCGGAGTTGGCAGAATGAGAGAATCCAATGTACCAGGAGCAATACCAGCGTAGGGGCTTGGCATGCGGCGATTTGGAATTTTGGAAGAAGAATTAACCTTAGCTTGATTAAATTTGACCCATTGAAGAGAGAGATTATTTTTCTTAGAATTTAAACCCTAGCCATCCAATATTTAAGTTGAATATTCAATTTAAATAACTTAACCCTATATCAATATAACCTTATCCTATCACTTACAACCTTATCATATAACCCTTATCACTTTAACCCTATCCTAATCACTTACACCCTTATCACTTTAACCCTATCCTAATCACTTACACCCTTATCACTTTAACCATGTCCTAATCACTTACACCCTTACCACTTTAACCATATCCTATCACTTACAACCTTATCACATCACCCTTACCACTTAACCCCTTATCAAATCAAATCTTTTTATTTTCTATCCTTAATCCAAATTAATTTGCCTACTTTAATTAAACCCTATTAACACTTAACTCTTTGGAAAGGCCAAAACTGTCGCACCGAAGTCAAATCCAAAGGCAGAGCCAAACAGTGTGCCAAAGACCATGCCAACCCGTTCGTTGGCAGTTCTGTCCCAAGTAGGGGTGTGCATTTCGGATATCCGATCCGATCTGATCCAAAATTTTTGGATAGGTATTTTAGTGATCTGTATCTGATCTGAAAAAATTCGATACCTAATTTTTGGATATCTAAAATTTCGGATCGGATATTCAAATATCAGAAATTATGAGTTGAATTAATTATTTTTTGAATTTGGCGGTCTTATCCATGAACATTTTAGGCTTTCTAATAAAAAAATCAACAAATTATTGAGTATAACATGATTTGTATCCATTAAAAATTTAATTTTTCATATATAACAAGTAAAAGTATCGAATATAACAAGATTCATATCTATAAAAAATGAAATTTTCAGATTTCAGATAATCGAATATCTGATCTGAATGTAATATCACTATCCGTATTTGCTCCAAAATTTTTGAATATCCAATCCAAATTATCCGAAAAATAAAAAATGGATCGAATATTCAAAATTTCGGATCAGATCAACGGATTAACATATCGAATCATATTTTTTGCACACCCTTAATTCCAAGTTTACCAGCGTTAGGAGATTATTCTCCAAAAGCTGGAGGTAGTCGAGGACCTTAACGCTAAGACGAGGCAATACACAAAGGAAATGGATTCTCTTATTAGGGATATGCTTGTCAAACTGTCTCATGAAGTTGTGCCAGCATTCCTAGATTTCCCTACCAAGCCTTTTGCCAATAAAGATGCCATACCAACCGATCCAGCTAGTCCAGCCAGTTCAGAATCCAATGCCCCAATTCTTGTGTACCCAGTGCAAGTTGAATATGCCAGAAGCGATTCCTCATTTAAGCCGGAGGAAATCCTGGTCAAAACACCCAACGCTAAGCCAGTTACACTGCCAACCGACCCTGCTAATAAAAAGGAGGACATTGGAGCCTCTACTGCCACTTCAAAGCGAGGTTGGAAGGGGAAGAAATGATTGGCCTCTGATCGTGGAAGCTGGATCAAAAACCTCGTTCAAAGCAAGCAATAGAAGACTGTGCCGAAGAGGAGAAGTCTCATCTGAAAGGGGTCTTCTTCTTCCTAACATCTTTACATCTCATTTGCATTATCCACATGTTCATGTATTTTATTTTTCTATTTTTATTGTATATATGTGTTGTTTCATGCATTGAGGGCAATGCACAACTTCGATTTGAGGGTTCGTATTTCCTCACCTTTATGTCATGCCATTAATGTTTATTTTTATACTGCGATCTATTTTCATGCCATGCCATGAGGATTAGATTAGGGTTAAGGCCATTTATATCGAACCACTAAAAAATGAAAACGAAAATTTTGTCTCGGCCTAATTTTGAAGCATGTTAACACTTGCTAGTCAAGCTTAATTTGATCTAGGTTTTTGTCCAATAAGAAAATTTTAATCTTTAGTTATCATGTCATGCTAGCAAGATAGTATGTCAGGCTTGCTTGGCAATTGATCTCTACTTTAGGAAATTAAATTTAGAATTAACACGTGATATGCATCTAGTTCCCTAGAAAACTTAGACTGTGTGAAACTACGCTCAGATTTGAAAAAAATTGATGCCAGGGTAAAAAAACGAAACAAATAAGGTAGCAATGTTCTGCCAGGGTAATGAAAAATAGAACTCTCCTCTACCTTGGGGATAATAGGAACTTGGGGCTTCGTGGTTTGCTCTCTCGTAGTGCTTAAGTAAAAAAACTTTAGGGCATGAGTTGAAGGGAAAACTTAATGATGTCTGGATTAAGGTGGGGATTCGTGGTATGCTCCCTCGTTTCTCTCACGCCAAACAGTATCACGAGGTTATCTTAAGTTAATGCCATCAAGAACCCTTGGCAACAAAAAAGGGTAAAAATGAAAAATAAAAATATGAGTTTAGGAATAAAAATGGGCTAAGGGAGTGAAAGGATACTTGATGCATATTACCCACACATCACGCACTCTTCATGAGCTTAAACTAGAGTTATATTGCTGCACTTGAATTACTACCTGCTTGGCATAATTACACAAAGATGCCGAGGACAAAAAAAGAGCGAAATTCTGCTTGCCAGCATTTGTTGGCATTTCAACCAAATTTTTGTCGAGGTAACTTTTTCACAGTTTTATTTTCTTTCTTTGCATTACTTGAGGACAAGCAATGAGTTAGGTTTGGAGTCAAATACTTTGGAATATCATTAAAGAACCTTGATTAGAGGAGTAACACAAAATTACCTCTAATCCTTGCTTTTCTTCCAATTGGTAAGTTTTCAACTCGTGAAGCTTTAAGGAATCGTGTAAATCCTTGAAAATAATCTTTGAAAAAGAGTTTTAAATCAAAAGAGCAAAAGAATGAAAATAAATTATGGAAATTGAAAGAAAAAAGGGAATGATTGGCTGAAGAGAAAATGAGAAATGGAAAAGTTACATTAAAATTGACTTAACAAATTAACTACCTTTTTTCATAAAACTTCCCTCTTGAACTTTAATTTAAACATTATAATCACATTCCAATTAAAAGAAAAGGATTAATTTCCAAAAAGCTCCCTAAAGATTCTAAGAATTTGACTCTCCTTTGAAAATTACACTTTTTCCACAATTTTAAATCTTTACATTTTAGTCACTGCCCGAAATGTACACGTCCCAAAATCTATTTTGTTAAATTGGTTTCTCCAAACCCATATATATGATTTTAGATAGTTTTAGAAATTTTTACCATATTTTTACCTTATCCTGAACTATGATTTCCCTGAACCGTTTTTAAAGGCTACAATCTCCAATTCTAGGTTTGACTAACCTAAATCGATGCCTAAAACATCTAGGCCGAAAATCGGGGCGTTACAACTCTCCCCCACTTAGGAAATTTCGTCCTCGAAATTTTACCTGAAGGGAAAAGATACGAAAACTGCTTCAACATGTCTGCCTTGCCCTCCTATGTGGCCTTCTCAACTCCTCGATATCGCCACAACACCTTCACAAGTTCAATCTTTTTACCATGAAGAACTTTGCTACTAGAATCAAGGATCCCCATTGGTTCCTCATCATAAGATAAATCTAGATTCAATTCAATCTGTAACCTTCTTAGCCCGGTCTAATCGTTTAACCCGAATTAAGAGAATTACACGGGGAAAACCAAAGTCACCCTTGATTAGCAACATTTTTTTCCTTTTAACTTGTCTAGATGCATGATTAAGTCCTACAGTGTTTACTCGCACAACGAACACATTTTTCTTTAAACCAAACCTCAACTATTCATTCATTTGCAAACACTCCGATGTAAGGTCAAGTTACCAATTTAGTGTTACCTACCTTTAATTAGGTTCATTACATGCTTGTAGATGAAATATTAGCATCATACAATCATTCAATCATCCATAATTGCACATCATTAAAATAGGGATTGGAATGTAAACATTTAAAACTAACATATCATGCCATTTTAACTGAGAAATTATAACTAAGGGTATCGAAACAATCTAATAGTGTTCTGAAACATTAAGACCAAATGTGCAAGCTGTATCGAAACAACTGCTACCGTTTCGAAACACATACTAGAACTGCACCAAAACAACAACATTTAAGCACCATAAACCATACCATAGACACCATTATGCTACGCTTAAGGTAAAACATGCATTTTTCACAATATGCATCAACAACATTTCCACAACATTACAATCCATTATATTGGCTTTCAAGTAATTAACAACAACCTTATTTCTCAAAACACATTGGATATACGGATTACCAAGGGCTGTCCCAAACCCTTCATACACTATACTGGCATCTCAAGGCTCACTCACGGGAGCAACCCTCCACCGTTGTGACACCCGTGGTGGAGTATTCGGTACAATTACAACCCCTCAACACCACTCATCGGTAGATGTATAGGCCACTAACGAGAGACGGGACACACACAAGGTTCACACATGGGAGCTACCCTCAACCGTTGCAACCTTAAGCAATCCTCAATTGTTAGGGTACTCGGATGGAGTTTTCGGTATAATCACAACCCCTCAACATCCAAGACGACTTGTTTATAGTGCACTCAATCCTATAGTAGGCTAACTATATCCGATTCCATTTATAAAACACTTTATACAACATCACTTGTCAATATAATCCACATTTCATACATATCTCATTGTTTTTCCAAAGCATTCATGATAGCCATAACTCAAGCATTAAACCATGCTTCAAAACTCATGCATCAACACATGCATACAAGGATCACTTACCTAGTGCATCCTTAAACCACATGGTATCATCAAACAAATTTTATATACTCAAAACATGATTTTAAACAGTAGGTAAACACATTTAAAATCAAGTGCAACCAAAGGCTGAAACTAACACAATTCGGGAGAGAAATTCACTTTACTTACTTCGGAACTTAGTAAAGCGTTTCAAGCTCTTACTAAGTTACCAAAACCTTTTCTAAAATGTTTCCACGCTAGAAAACCAAGTTCCACTCACCGACTTGCGAAACCTCACTCGCCGACGCACAAATCAAACGTTTGAAGCCTCCAAAATCACTTCGCTCGATTTTGAAACACTATCCTCTGTTTTCAACACATTAAAAATAGAGATTCAATGCACCATAATGCATTCGAACACCAACACTCAAAAGAAAACCCGCAACCCTGCTCTAAAGCACCAATTTACCCTATCGGAACAACCGAAAACTCAATCGATTGATCTCTAAACTCAGCCCAACCATCTACCAACACATCCAACACATTTTAAGCATCAATCAACATCCAATAGCAACCTAAAAATATCTTTATACCTCTAGCAACTCGGATTCCATATTACACCCCAAAACCTAACTATAAACACCTTAAAAACTAAGGATCTCAAGGATTTCGGGATTAACATGATTAATTCACTATTTCAACATCATAAACCTTTCAAAACCCATTTAGAAATCATCTCAAACAAACCAAATTAACACAACTCCGAAACTTACATTTTAGTCATCTTTTTCAACAAGATTTCAACATTTTATTAAAACTTCAATGAAACCTCAATTAAGAACATGAATAAAGAGCCAAATATCTTTGGAATTTCATTAAAGAACCTTGATTAGAGGGTTAGCACGAAATTTACCTCCAATCCTTGCTTCTCTTCTAATTTGGAAAGTTTAGCTTTCAAGAAACTTGGAGAAATTTGAGAGAAATCACAAAGATGAAGTTGGGAATCAAGAGAGAAATTGAGAGTGAAGAAAATATGGAATTTGAGAGCAAAAGGAGAGTGTTTGGCTGAAGTGAAAGTGAGAGAATGAAAAGATCGTCAAAAATCTTTTAACCAAAATAACTAACTCTTTAATTAATTTAATTAATGCCATTTTAATATTTAATAAACCATTTAAAACACATGCCAAATTGGAGAAAAGACTTAATTGCCAATTAGCTCCCTAAAGATTCTATGATCTTGACTCTTTTTGAAAAACACATTTTTTCCAAAACTTGAAAACTTTACATTTTGATCACTGCCCAAAATGTATACTTTTCAAAACCTATTTTGAAAAATTGATATAACCAACCTCTTAAATATAATTTTATAGGATTTTAACAATTTGTATCTTATTTTTATCCCATTTCGAACCTTGATTTCCCTAAACCACCTTTTAACATTTCGAACAACCAACTATCGGTTCCACCGGCCCAAACCGACTCGCAAAACACCTAGGCCAAAACCCAGGGCATTACAACTCTCCCCAACTTAAGAAATTTCGTCCTCGAAATTTTACCTGAAGGAAAAACGTTTGGAAACTACCTTGGTATGTCCGCCTTGCTTTCCCACGTGGTCTCCTCAACTCCTCGGTGTCGCCACAACACCTTCACAAGTTCAATCATCTTCCCGCGAAGAAATTTACTACTCGAATCCATAATTCTCACCGATTCCTCATCATAGGATAAATCTGGAGGCAACTTAATTTCCTCAACTAGCATCATGTGAGATATATCTGATCTATACCTCCGCAACATAGAAACATGAAACACATCTCGGATGCTCTCTAACTCGCTCCACAACTTCATAAGGTCCAATAAACCTCAGACTAAGTTTTCCCTAACGTCCGAACCTCATCACCTTCTTCCAAGGCAATACCTTAAAGAACACATGATCTCCAACCGCAAACTCAATCTCCCAATGTGTAGAGTGTCAGGGTGTTCTCCATTTATGAGCGCAAGTGCACACTTTGTCAAGTTATAGTATTAAAGATATCGTCTCCCACAGGGATTGGAATAGCTCTTATGAATGGTTTCCTATGGCGAGATAAAGATAAAGACAATGATGAGAGGAATGATAGGGAGAGATTGGGCGATAAGCTAGGTAAGACAAGTGCAGCTTAGTAGCTTGTGGACTGCATTGTAAAGCTTGAGTGTGTTTTGCACTGCCACGAATTGCTGACTCGTCGGGTATGGCGGGCGGCAAACTACGACCCTGTCATACGGCCGCAGCAGGTCACTGACACTGCAGGGGTGTGTACTGTCTCAGTAGGTGGAACGGAAAGAAGTCCTGGTGGCAAGTCTGGCAGACATTCCAAGTTCGGCAGGATAGTCGACAGTGATCCCTCTTATTTCTAGGTTAGGATGCTCGAGATTGCTTAACTTGAGGACTAGTGTGGAACCAAAATAGACAACTCGGTTGGTAATCCCTTTTAGTCTCTGAAACTTGTGGACTGGTGTGGAACCAAGTTATTCACGCCTTTGTGAGTTGTGATCGTGCTTAACCCTTTCATGAGCCTTGCACTCTCGTGCCCGACAAATGGATTTTCTCTGCAACTGACTGGTGTGTACTCTAATTTAACGAATAAGAAGCATAGATTAAGCAAACTCAGAACTTTATTGAAAACAACTAAAAAACTATACAGCCGTTTCCACAAATTACTTTACATACACGCGCCTAAACCCTAGGAGAGTCGGGTCGAGACCCCCAACACTCCAACTTATCTAGCTGTCCCCCCATCTACACTCTCATCGGCAGATGCCGTCAATTCCTCACGACATGCTACGATCCCTCCACGAGATGCCCCTATACCCTTTCATACATTGGGTATATATAGGGCTCTTGACCTAAGTTGAGTCATCCTTGAAGTAGGAGTTCTAAAAGTAAATTGCATTAAATACAGACTCCTTTATGCTTTAAATACGGAATCTTTGGACGTTGTCTTCTTCTGCAAGTAAGGAAAAGTGCTCATACTAATCGATCTTGAATCAGCTCTACCGGCCGCTACAGGCTTCAGGAAATTGCAAGACTGGGCTCATTGGTCTTAGGAAATTGTCCTCTTGAAATTGCTACCCATCTTGGCTAAGTCGGTGTAACTTCTGCCCAGGCGGCTCTTGGCGACAATGTTGCTTTGGCAGCGTCCTTGGCGGCATTTTGAGCTGCTTTAGTACAGCTCCTCTGGTTCCAGCTTTCTGTCTTGTCATGTCCTGTCCTCTCCTCTCCTGGCTATATCACCTGAAAATCTAAACTAAAATAGCAACTTTTCTCTAGCAAACGTAAAATATTTAATACAAGCATGGTAAAAGAGAAGATAATGTTATAATGCATGCAATGCACCTAAATATGCCTAAATGAGCTCGAGAATAGTAATAATAAGGGCATGAATGAGTACAAAATATAGAACTCATGGACACTCTACACACCTCGAAACTCGAACTATTGCTTTTCCTCAAGCAATCAACTTAACAAGTAAGTTTGCCCTTAGCACAAAATTAATAGAATGTTAGCTTTTTACTTGATTTCATACCTCAAGGCCGTGGCACCTATATAATGTTAGTGACAGGGAATGATATGAAATAACTTAGATTTATTTTTCTTAATGCTTGTGCAGTGTGTGCAGGTCTATGTTCATGCTAAACATGCTGAAATTACCAAGTTAACAATGTATGCCTAAAATAATTAAATCTCTTAAAAGGATACAAGATGATGCCTTGGAATCAAAGTTGGGCACTTTTGTTTTTTCTTTCTGATCATGGATTTAAGGGCTTCAGCTCATCACAACTATTTTCTGGGTTTGAAGCTAAGGTAGGTGCACTCTACGAAACTTTGAACTCTTTGAATAGAGTCATCCCATGAAGAATTTCATTCACTCTTGTTAATTTGTCCGTCACTTGGTTTAGATTCATGTAATTTGATAGCAGCGGAGTGTCCTTGCTCATGATCCTTCCTAGAGCCTATTTCGGGCACCTCTATGGTCTTTATTCTTTTTGCCTAGAGCCTGTTTTGGGCACCTCTAGGGTTTTTTTTTATCATTTTTGCTATGCTGCCATGTGCTATTGTAGCGACAAACCTGTATTCAATCAAGAAACTTTTATTAAGTAAGGCAAGCAATGTTAAACTTAGAACTTAAACAAAAATTCAGCATTTAACAGACAAGTGTAAAGATAATTGGCAATAAGAAAAAATTTCTAAGTATTTTCATGCTTCTTCCCAAAGTTAGATTAAATTTTTTAGAAAGGTGCGAATATAAGTAATCGACTAAGCTATCATAGGCACCCGTTTTTAATCTAACGAATTCTATTTCATTAAGCACTAGGAGTAGAATTTACATATGCATCTAAATGCTATAAACCTAAAACAAAAACGACTAGTTCCCCCCAAACTCAAGGTTGGCATTGTCCTCAATGCCTCTACAAAATAAAAAATTAAAGACAGAAAATAAAAGTTAAAAAGAAAAAAGAAAATAAACAAAAGTAAAAAGAAAAAGAAAATAAGAAGAAAAAGAGAAAATGGTGCTAAAGGCTGGGGGAGTTCCCCTCTGTTGCTGCCGCGTCAGAGGATGATTCTGAGGAGGCAGGCAGGACGAGGCGGCGCGTAGCAGATGGTCTGTCTGTTGGGCTCTTCTTCTTGCTACGCGGTGGCTGGATGCGGCTGAGGGTGGGCTTCTTGGTTTGTCTGTCAGCTTCTCCACCAAAGGGTTTGCTGCTGGTCGCTTCGGTCTCCTCTTCCTTCTCTGATTCGGAGGAGGAGGTGAGGTCGTAGGGCTGCATAGGAGTTGGGGAGGTTCTTCTCTTTAGGCAGTAGTGTGGCGCCTTGCTGTCATAGGTGGCAGGAGCAGCAACGGGTCTTGGAGTGATATGGACTGGTTTGGATGCTGCTAGCTCTGTTGGAAAGGCAAGCAAGTGGGGTCCGGCATCCTTGTACTTGTCCAGCAGGTAGGCCACAAAGGCCTCCTCCACATTCGCTACGTATTTGGTGAAAATCACATGCTTGTGCTCGATCCTCTGACAGCTCTCCACTAGGCTACGTAGCAAAGGAATTGCGGCGAATGGTAGGGCAGCGTCAGTACTACTCGCTGCGGCTGGGGTGGCGGCAGCTTGGGACCATGGCTGGGCGGTGGAAGGTGTCTCTGGCTCTGCACTATGCAACATTTGTTGGCGTACCCTCCTTGTCCATCCTTCCTTGGTGGGAAGAATTTTATCCTTTGGGTGCAGCGGCACGCCAAAATTGGCACACATGCCAATGATGAGTGCAGGGAAGAAGAGTTGACCTTGGACGGTTGGCTTTTCTGCGTGGGCATAAATCTCCTTTATTATTACTTCGCCAACATTGATATGTCGCCACTTCATAATACTGCTGGTAAGGGTGAGTCACGGCCTGTTTATTGTCGATCCATGCGAGGTTGGCATCAGGCGGCGTTGGACAAAGTAGCTCAAAAGGGCTACCTCTGGCAGCAAGTCTCTGCGGTTGACTAGCCCATTATTTTTTCCTTGCAGCCATTTGGTGTTTGGCCTGTAGAGTTCCTTCTTAATCTTGTTGTAGTCCACCCCAGTCAAATACGATTCCCACTCGCCGTGCTGGTCGCCGCTGACTTCTATGTTGTAGAAGTTGTTGATCATGTCAGCAGTCAACTTTACACCTTCTTCTCGGACATAGACAAAAGGACTGGGTTTGGCCGGTGGGCATATAACTCTCTCACGCGGTTGCTGTTAATTCCCTCTAGTTGCCCTGCAAATTGATCCCAGTCAATGTTGTGAATCCTTTCGAAGAGGGAGTGTTCCAACCCAAAGTTCCCATCAGATTGAGTGTAGTGGAATCTCATCTCTTCCCATAGTTGCCTTTCTCTATAAAACTTGTTGTAGACCTCCTTGACAGCAAGTTTCAAGAACCTCTTGTATTGGGTTTTGAAGGTGGCGACAGGTTTCTGTGTTGAAGCTATAATCTGTGGGATGGTTGTTTTCCTAAAGAAAGTAAAAGAAAGTGAATGAAAATAAATCAAAGAAATCTTGGAAGCAAAGACTGTAGAAAGAATTCAGAGTAAAAGAGAGAGCAAAGTGAATAACGGGGTGGGAGAATAGTTGGCCTTATATAGCCGCTTCTCTCCACTGCCTTGGCGGGCACGCTGTCAACGAGCGACAATTATTGTGGCGTGAATAACGGGGTTCTAGCCATT
Source organism: Hibiscus tridactylites (assembly GCA_958450335.1). Classification (NCBI taxonomy): domain Eukaryota; kingdom Viridiplantae; phylum Streptophyta; class Magnoliopsida; order Malvales; family Malvaceae; genus Hibiscus; species Hibiscus tridactylites. The sequence goes on along the minus strand of OY288267.1, from coordinate 54,361,468 downwards.
GCGCAGATATCTGTTCCACTCGTTGGGGAAAATATAGCCGTTGCGGCTAGCCGTTATGCTCATCTACCTTGGGCTTCCTTGGTCGCTAGTTGGACCTCTCCTTTATTCTTTCCTCTTTCTTGGTCCTTCCTTCCTTCCTAACCTGAAATATAATAAATACATGAATTAAAAAATAACTTTAATCCTAATACATAATAATAAAAGTAGTAAAAAGAAAAATTTAAATAAAATAAATAATTAGGTTATGTTGGGTTGCGCTTTTCCCGAGCATAACCACTTCCTGAGGGTATTTGTGTTTGGCTATTTGTCTGGGCATGTCCTTCCCCTCCTAAGGTTGATGTTGCTGCCAACCTTGCTGCCCTGGCGGGACATACACTAAGAAGACAAAGAGGCTTTTTTTGAATAAATAAATAAAAAGAGATTTAATGTGCAACAACTAAATAGAAGTGCCGAAATTCAAACGTAGTTGCTGTTGCCAATCCCCGGCAACGACGCCAAAAACTTGTAGAGCGTTAGGGTGTTCTCCATTTATGAGCGCAAGTGCACACTCTGTCAAGTTATAGTATAAAAGATATCGTCTCCTATAGAGATTGGAATAGCTCCTATAAATGGTTTCCTACACAAAGATTTAATAAATGCACCTTTAAATCTCAGGATTTGGAAATATAAAAACATAAGTAAAGATAAAGATAGTGATGAGTGGAATGATAGGGAGAGATTGGGCGATAAGCTGGGTAAGACAAGTGCAACTTTGTAGCTTGTGGACTGCATTGTAAAGCTTGAGTGTGTTTTGCGCTGCCACGAATTGATGCCTCGGCGGGTATGGCGGGCGGCAAACTACGACCCTGTCACGCGGCTGCAGCAGGTGACTACCACAATAGGGGTGTGTACTGTCTAGGCAGGTAGAACGAAAAGAAGTCTTGGCGGCAAGTCTGGCAGACATTCCAAGTTCAGCAGGATAGTCGACAGTGATCCCTTCTATTTCTATGTTAGGATGCTCGAGATTGCTTAACTTGAGGACTAGTGTGAAACCAAATTAGACAACTCAGTTGGTAATCCCTTTTAGCTGCTGAAACTTGTGGACTAGTGTAGAACCAAGTTAGTCACTCTTTTGTGAGTTGTGACCATGCTTAACCCTTTCGTGAGCCTTACACTCTCGTGCCTGAGAAATGGATTTTCTCTTCAACTGACTGGTGTAGACTAATTGAACGAACAAGAAGCATAGATTAAGCAAACTCAGAACTTTACTGAAAACAACTCAAAAACTATACAATCGTTTCCACTAATTACTTTACATACACGTGCCTAAACCCTAGGAGAGTTGGGTCGCGACCCTCAACACTCCATCTTATCTAGCTATCCCCCCATCTACACTCTCATCGGCAGATGTCGTCAATTCCCCACAACATGATATGATTCCTCCACGAGATGTCCCTACACCCATACATACATTGGGTATATATAGGGCTCTTGACCTAGGTTGAGTCCTCCTTGAAGAAGGAGTTCTTGAATCAGACTCTTTGGATGTTTCCTTCTTCTGCAAGTAAGGATAAGTGCTCCTACTTATCGATCTTGAATCAGCTCTACCGGCCGCTACATGCTTCAGGAAATTGCAAGAATGGGCTCATTGGGTTTAGGAAATTGTCCTCTTGAAATCGCAACCCATCTTGGTTAAGTCGGTGTAACTTCTGCCCAGGCGGCTCTTGGCGGCAATGCTGCTTTGGCAGCGTCCTTGGCGGCATCTTGAGCTGCTTCAGTACAGCTCCTCTAGTTCCAGCTTTCTGTCTTGTCATGTCCTGTCCTCTCCTCTCCTGGCTATAGCATCTGAAAATCTAAACTAAAATAGTAACTTTTCTTAACCAAACGTAAAATCTTCAATACCAGCATGGTAAAAGAGAAGATACTATTATAATGCATGCAATGCACCTAAATATGCCTAAATGAGCTCGAGAACACAATAATAGGGGCAAGAATTAGTACAAAATATAGAACTAGTGGACACTCTACACTACGCTTTAAATCCGCGTAAGATTTCTGATGATCCGATGTAGCCCTCAACAACTCACATATGAGCTTCACTTTCTCAGTTGTTCCCTTAAGCATATCAGGCAAGGAAATCAACTTTTGCCCCGCCTCAGCCCAACAAAGAGGCGTTCTACACTTTCTCCCATACAAGGCCTCATACAGAGCCATTTGTATACTCGCCTGAAAACTGTTATTATAGGAAAACTCAACCAATGGCAGATGCTTTTCCGAAGAACCTTGGAAATAAATCACACAGCATCGCAACATGTCCTCCAGCACCTGAATAACTCGTTTCGACTGTCCATCTGACTAAGGATGATACGAAGTGCTAAAATTCAAACGCGTACCCAACGCCTGATGTAAACATTCCCAAAACCTTGTTGTAAACCTCGGATCCCTATCCGACAATATAGATTTAGGCACACCATGCAAGCGCACAATCTCAGCAATATACAATTGTTGAGTGGATCGTAGAATCGATTTAAGCCAAGAGGGGTGAATAGGATTTTTAGATATTTTGGAGGTGGAGTGGAAAATAAAAATTTTCTAGACAAGAGATTTAGAGTGGTTCAAGTTCCAATTGAACACTACATCCACTACCTTATCTTCACTAAGGATTTTCCAACAACTCCACTAGTTGAACTTCCCCTTTTCTAGGCTTAGGAGGAAACCTTTACAAAATGGTCAAATTTTATACCAAAAAATTGACCCAATCCTCACTCGAAGATTACAAAGAAGTTTAAGGCTATTAGATGGCATCTATAAATACAAATGTAGCCCTTTATACAAGCACTCAACCCAATTGAACAAATAAGATTGGAAATACAAAGTTCTACAATTGGGGTTTACAAGAAAATATTGGATTTTAGCACATGAGCTTGAATTTGGTGTTTGGATGTTTCTCTTAGGATAAATAGTTGTTGATGGTGCTTTTAGAGTCCCTTTTTATACATTCTCATTGAATTCTAGCTGTTGGGGTTGTTGCCTTCATTATTATAGTCTTTGGGATGTTATCTTCCCACCATAAATGTAGTATGCAACTACAAAAACCGAAACGCCCGAACCTGTTTCAAAACAGACCAAAATAGAAATAGTCGTTGGGGTGTAATTAATAGGCTGTACTGAAATGGGCACAATTGTTTCGATACGCTAAGAGCTTGTTCCGAAAGGTGCTAAAGCCCGTTTATAAACATTTTACCACTGTCAAAAGCTGTATCGAAACGGCTCAAAAGCGTTTCGATACGCTTTAACTGTCTCTTAAAAATTAGTTATGAAATTGCAATGGTCATATTTTGAAACCAAGTTTGAAATTCATTTCGAAATGTTTGAGGTCGTTTCGATACTGCGGTATCAAAAGGGTTGAAACCGTTTCGTTGTTCTTCATCCATTTCGAAACACAAAGACCTGTTTCGATAAACCCATATCGAAACGGGAACGCTAGTTCTGAAACAGAGGTTAACAGTTTCAAAACGTTCTGAAACGCCTAAAGGCCGTTACGAAACGGTGACTCGAAAATCACTGTTTTGACTTGGTAAACACTTAGAAAATTTTGAGTAAGCTTAGGTTTTGACCTGGACATTTTTCTTTAATCGCATAGAGAGGTTTTGAGGTCTTAAAAATTCATTTTCTCTTTTTCAATTTAGATCTTAAATCTTTTGTTATATCAAAATCAATTCATTAGTTTTACAATCTCCCCCTTTTTTGATATAACAAAACCAAGTATGAACTTTTAAGAATTTTGAAATCTTTTAAAAAGTTCTAACTCCCCCTCAATGTAAGTTGGGTTTTAAAGTTTTGAAAAGATTTAAAATTCAAGTGTTTGAAACTCTCAATATCAACTTTAAAAATATTTTTGGCTCTTAGATTACTTCTCCCCCTTTTTGTTTGATCAAAAATAATAATCTAGGCTAATCATGAGAAGAAACAAAGTTAAAGGCAATAAACCAAAAAACATAATATAGATACCATTAACTTCAAGAAACAAATAATCACACATAAATACTTAAAGCATTAAAGTTCAAGCTCAATCCCTAAAAAAATAATCAAAGCATAGGTCCTTAAGGCATAAAAGATATATAGGTGCAAACTTAATCCTAATATAATAGACTAATATGATATGCAATATGGATCCTAAGCCTCGTCATCATCATCGCCACCATCCTCAAGAGAATCATCATTGTCCTTAGCTTGAGCACGACGATAGTTCCTCCAATCACCATAGAATGTGGAGAAAGATAGATCCATCGAAGTTTGTTGATTCTCAAGAGAGGAGACACGTTCCTCCAAGGATTGAATGCGAGTGTTGAGAGCACCAAAACCAGAAGCCATGTCCGTGTCTATCGAGTTGAATTACTTGGTAAAGAAGGCCATAAGAGCATCGTTGTTAGGAGCCAAAGCTTGAGGTGGAAGCTCAATTTGAGGTGTCAGAGCTCTCCTATCAACACGAAACCATTGGCTAAGAGTATAGTGAAACTCGAACTTAATAAGAGAAGATTCACAAATCTTTTGTTTTCGAGGTTCCAGAGAATCATAAGAACAATCAAAACCGAGGCTACCAAAGATATAGCTCAATGAAGCCCCATAAGTGAAGGATGTAAGTGCATCTGTGGTATGAGTCTTTACTTGATGGACCATCACGGCGAACATGATTTTAACAAGGTTCGGTCATTGTGCTTGGCGAAAACACTCTAACCAAAAGTAATCAACTTGACGAATGTTGGAAAATTTACCTCCTGAAGGGCGAAAGAACCAAGAGATCATCAAATGGAGGAATTGGTCATGAGCATCCAATGTGAGAACGGATCCGGTGTGAGAACCAAAGTGGTTCTCATCCTCAATACCTTCATCTTTGAGCCCAAGGGTGTTTTCTAAAACGGATATATCAATAGTGAACTTCTTGCCCAAAAGGTACAACTCAATCCGAATGACCTCGATATGATCTTCATTGTCAATGAGAACGACATTGGACTAGAATAGCAAGACCATGTGCTTGTAGACAATATATGGAATGCTCAAAAAGGCTAAGAAATTCCATCCTTGCAAGAGAGGTAGATAACGGAATTCAAAGCGCTCGGAGTCAAGGAACCCGATATCCACAACTCGCTCTCGGTGAACGGCTAAATCAATAATGCTTTTGAATCGGTCCTTAGAGTCTTGATTTCTTAGACTCTTTTAAAAAGGGAGGGTAAGGTTTGGACGAATGTTTTCTTGGTTAGAACCTTCACATGTTTGTGTCTTTCTTTTCTTGCTAACATTTTCCATTTGAAATTCCTAAAAATACATAACAAGCAATACGAAAAATTTAAATGTATGCATTTAAATCCTTAATTCAATCCAATGAAAATCCCATTAATGTTTTGAAGAAAAACACTTTAAAAACATATATACATTTAACTTTAAAACGTATATACATATTCGAATAAAAAAAATTAAGATTTTGAAATTTTTTTACATGTTTTGAAAAACCCAAGTTGTAAACATATATTCTATACAAAAATAATATTTTCTAACCTAAGATTTGAATAAAATCAAAGAAAAAAGAAAAAAGATAGAAAATACCTCAAAAACGGATTTTTGGAAGAATGGATGGATGAAATTGCATCAAGTTGTTGAAGCCTGCTTAGACTTTAGTTTGTGAGTAAAAGCCCTCAAGATTTGATGAAAAACAATGAGGTTTGGAGGGTTTATATAGAGAAAAATCGGGTTAGGGTTTTTAGGGGTTTTGGGAGTTTAAATAAAAAGTGAATTTGAGCAATTAAAGCCCTTAAAAAGCCTTTCCAGATACGTGTTTTGAAATAGGCACGACCGTTTCAAAAGAGGCGTACTGAAACCTTGACTGTTGTTTCAAACCCCATTGATCGTTCTGATACGGATTTGACCGTATCTGATCCCACGAGACATCCCGTATCGAAACACATTTGGGTCGTTTCGATACATTCCTTGGCAGAGGCAAATTGTTTCAAAACCCTTTACGGCATTTTGAAACACCCTGGTCACATTGCATTCATTTAAGGCACCCGTATCGAAATGGATTGACCCGTTTCGATATGCCTAGGCATGGAGGTGCAGATGAGGCTCTAAATTGTAGGAAAATTTGAATCCTAACAAGTCCTAGATGCATAAATGGTATGTATGAGAAAAGATAACATGTTTAAACGCAAACATACTCCTCCTAACTATAAGCATGGATGGAATTAGGATCAAAAACACATAAGCATGACATTTTACAAGAAATCAAGAAATTTAAGCACAAAAAGTCCTAAAAGGTCAAGATATGCTAGTTAGTCCTAGCTCTCTCCTAAGGGACCAAAAACACTCATTATCTAGAGGTTTGGTAAAGATGTCCGCTAATTGATTTATGGTGTCTACGAACTCTAAAACAACATCTTCCTTAAGGACATGATCTCTAATGAAATGATACCTTATTTCTATGTGTTTGGTTCTAGAGTGTTGGATGAGATTTTTGGTTAGGCATATAGCACTAGTGTTGTCACACTTAAGGGGTATGGTGTCTACCTTAATTCCATATTTTAAGAGTTGTTGTTTCATGTTGCGTGTAAAAGAGTCTATCGCAATTGTAGTGCAAGTGTACACGACGCAAGTAGTAAAGTGATATGAAGTATCGAATATCGTCTCCACAGGGATTGGGCTAATAGCTTCACCTTGAATCACTGCACGAAAGTAAAAGAAATATTTGAGAAAGTTGTCACGAGAATAATAAAGAAAACGTAAATAAAAGAGTAGAGAAATCAAGATAGAGAGAATGGGCTGGTATTGAATTGCTCAATACTGCATGTATTGCTAAGTCTCGGAACTCCAGTTCTGTCGTCGTCCCTGTCGTGGCAGCAGTCCGTTGCTTGTCGCGGCAGCGAACACTCAACTCAGTACTTCAAGTTTGGCAAGAATCCCAGATGTGCCTTGGTCTATCCCTAGGTCCAAGTCTGTCGATGATCACGTCTTTGATGATACCTCTCGGCGTGAATCGAAGGATGAACACTGATGTTGATGAATTCTTCTTTAGCCACTTAACCTCGTCCTATCCCTAGGTCTGAGATAGTTCAACTATAAACTAGAGAACTTGCTCTTATTCCTTTCGTATACTTAACTCTCTCGATGCTAAGTAAATTGATAACCTCACAATGCTCTCCCGATGCTCTTGCAAGATATTAATAACCAGAATAAGAGAACTTGAAGTTTATTTTATTGAATTGAAAATTCCTAAAACAAAACAACCCTTGCAACTACTTTAAAAAACAACCCGTGGCCCTAGGGGAATTTAGAACAAGTTGAGGGAAGGAAAACAACTAGAGTTTTGGGAAGAAAGCTAGGGAATCGGTTATATCCCCTAGGTCGAAATATATGCCCTTATATAGGCTTTGGGTCCAAGTTATCTAAAATAACAAGAATACAACTTTAAATTAAAGTACAATTCTAATAAAGACTAAATCTTCAAAAAATCTACTTTCCAGCCGTCATCATTCTTGCTTGGGATTTTCTCTCCTTGAACTTTGGGCTTGTCATTCCTTTCGATCTGGGGCTTGTAAAAATATGGTGATTTCACACGACAGACGGGCTGAATTTTCTCTATCTGTCGAGGTCCACTATGCTTTTTCTCCTCAAAACTGATGTCGTCCTTTACTGTCACGGCGGCACCCATGGCAGCATCATCCTCTTTGACTGCTCGTCCAGTTCTAGCTCTTCTGCTTCACTGCCCAGCGCCTGCCCTTTCCGTCTGCTACAGCAGCAACCTGCAAAAGCAACCAATTTCAGTAGAAATTGTGCCTTTTAATATATTTGTGATGTTTAACTGTAAACTGACCTAAATGCAATAAATAATGCTTGAAGTCAGCAGAAATATGGGTTAAATAGGGTGTAAATAATAGAACTTTTACACACTCAACACACCCTCAAACTCAAGTTTTTGCTTGCCCTCAAGCAATTAAGACCTAAAAGAAAAATGAAATATTTTTGTTTTGGCTCAAAACAATGAACTTTCCCTTACCCGGCGTTCGTTCCCTGTGACGGCAGCAACCTGTCGGATAATCTAGGGTCTGTCCAGAATCTCACTATAGTCCTCATGCAGTGTGTGCATGCTTGTGAACAGTTATATGCCAAGACTCTCTTAGTTTCACTAGAATGTTTCAGCCCTTAACTCAAATTTTTATGCCAAAGTTTATCTTTTGAAGGCAGTTTTCATGCTCCTTTGATTTTTTTGTTTTGACTCGATTCCACTATTTTTTAAGCTAAAGTTTCACTAGAGCCAATTTTAGGCACCTCTAGCTAACTTCCTAGAGCCAGTTTCGGGCACCTCTAGGGCTGTTGAGTCTCTTTTGCTAAACTTCTTTACTAGAGCCAGTGTTAGGCACCTCTAGGGGCTATTCAAGTGCTAAGCTTCCTATTCTAGTTGGCTAAAAGAGTTCTAAGCAGTATAACGGTCACAATGGTGTTTAAGTTTTCAGAACTATAGAAAGGCTCTAAACTTCTCCTAAAGACTATCCTAAAGGTACTGCCACGACAGAGCTATCATGACAGGTAAGTTCAGGTCACAGACTTAAGCCAAGATTTTCATATTTTCATTTTTTTAAAAATAAACTAAGTAAAAGACACAAATTTTAAACTAAGATGGACTCCATTAATGGAGGGTTGCCACCCCCAAACTCGAGGGTTGCATTTCCCTCAATGCAAATGACAAATAAAAACAAAGATAAGGCAGTACATCGCAAAATATATAGCAGGCAGCAAAATATAAGATAAGAAACTTAAATTTTAATCGTTGTCTTCGCTGCTGCTGCTGAGTCTGATCTGGCGGCGGGCTCTAGCTTTCGAGGTTGGCTGGGGTACGGGGGAGGCAGATGTGTTCTTTGCTTTGGCCTCCCGTGGTGGCTGGATCCTGGTTGGGGAGATGTGAGGAGGTTGCTCCATAACCTGAATTTCAGAGCTGCTGCTGCTGCTCTCACCGCTGCTTCTGCTGTCACCGTTGCTGCTGCTGCTGGATTTGGGCAAGTTATTTTTATCTGTCATCCGCTTCTGCCTCTTTACTGGTGAGAATTCCTTCGACAGATTCCTCTTGATAGAGGGTTCAGTATCACTGGCGGCCCAAACAGAAGAGGAGGAGAACCCAGCAACAAAGGCATCAAGGTCCTCCGATGCCATTCGACGTTTTGTGCCACAGGCAGATGGTACAGCACGGGTGCTGTCTACTGCTGTCGGGGCAGGCGATGGCGTTGAGGCGGCCGAGGGTGTTCGTGGGGTAGCAGCAGGTGTAGGAGTGTGGGCAAGTGTAGTGACAGTAAAGTAATGGGCAGGAAAAGTGGGGAAGGCAGCATCAGGGAATTTTAAAGAATTTTGTATAAAAGTTACCGTAGAGGCAGCAAAGTCCCTGATGAAGGTCATTAAACCCAGCTATCGTTCCTCCAGCTTCTGAATGGCAGCTAATATCTGGCCGGAGGAGTCTGTCGGGGCGGCTGCTGCGGCGGCTGGTTCAGTGTTTGGCTGCTCTGTCGTGTCGGCTGTGGTGGCAGCAGGGTCGAATGATCACAGAGGGGTGGCAGCGGTCATCTCCATAAGGCTGAGGATGTTCTTTTCAGTCCAGCCTTTTCCTTGGACTCGCAGGTCAGTGTGAACTTCTGGTACGCCATGGCCACGACAAAGTGAGGTGATGAGGTACGGGAGGAAAAGAGGACCTGTCGGTCTGTGCGCACACTCCAAAATGCTCTCCCGAATATAACTGCCCATATTAATAGGCCGTTCATGTAAAATGGAGTGTATCAATGCTAACCTCGGCTGGTCGACCGTGGTGTTGTGGGATGACGACTTGATCCTCTTTTTGATGAAGGCATTCCATAACTTTGCCTCCGGCAACAGCTGGGTCCGCTTTACCATTCGTGGATTTTTCCGGCTGGTATTCCATTGAGTTCCCTCATCCGTCAGTTCTGCCATGACAGCGTCATAGGCAGCAGTGTCTAATATGTTGAGGAACTGCTGGAGAGCGTCGTCATTGTTGCCGATGTAGAAGCCATATAAGGTGTTAATGTGCTCTGCTTCAAATGACACTTCTTTCCCTCGAACCATCACCGCTGTCGATGTCCTACTGCTGATGGCAGCATAAAATTCTCGAACCAACGTCACATTCATTTCCTCCGGCTGCTCTGCAAAAGTCTGCCACTGTAAAGCTCTAACCTTCCAGGCTATGAATGGCTTGAGGCCCAGATTTTCCTCCGTCGATGTATAGGTAAAGCCTCTCTCTTCCCACATATCTCTACTGGCAAAGGAAAGTGGGGGAGTTGATGTTGGTGTGGAACTGGAGGCATCATTACGTCGGGTTTTCCTAGAAGACATTTTTGTGCAAGGGTTGCGGAAATAAAATGAAAGCAAATAAAAACTAAAGGGAGCAAGTGAGAAGAGTAGAAGTGAGTGAAAATGAGAAATGAAACGGGGTTATATAGAGAAGGATTTGCTGCCCGTTGAAGCTATAACGGCAGACGCGAATAACGGGGCCAACTGTTATGCGTTAACGTGTCTGACGCGTCTGTCACGCGTTTCTGCGTCTGTCATGCGTTTCCGCGTCTGTTACGCGTCTGTGATGTGTTTCCACGTCTGTCGTGACAGCGTGATGACAGCCTGTATTTTCCGCGTCTGTCGCGGCAGCTGTAATGACAGGCTTCAAAATTTGGGCTTTGTTGGGCTAGTGGATGGGTGGTGGGCTGAGTTCACTTCTCTTGTTCTTCTTGACTCCTTTATTTCCTAAGAACAATAAAAATAAAAACATTATTCAAATAAAATAAAACTTATTCCTAATAAATAATAATAAAACTAAAAATAAAGAAAATAAAAATTAGGTTAAATTAGGAATGACAGGCGGGGCATCTCCTAAGGTAACCACTTCCTGTAATCCTGGGGCTTCAGTCCCCTGATAATGCTTTAGGCGCTGTCCGTTGACTTTGAATTGGTGCCTATCTTTTAATGATCGGATTGTTATGGCACCATGGGGAAAAACTTGTACGACTTCGAACGGGCCAGACCATATAGATTTCAGCTTCCCTGGGAAGAGTTTCGGTCTAGAATTGAAGAGCAGTACAAACTGCCCTGGGCAGAACTGTCGTGGCAGCAACTTCTTGTCATGCCACTTCTTAGTTTTATCCTTTTAGATTCTTGCATTGTCATAGGCCATTGTCCGGATTTCTTCAATTTCGTTCAGATCCAATAGCCTTTTCTGCCCTGCCTTGTCCAAGTCCATATTCACTGCCTTGATTGCCCAGTATGCTCTGTGCTCTATCTCGACAGGTAGATGGCATGTTTTCCCATAAATCAATCGGTATGGAGACATTCCCAATGGAGTTTTAAAGACTGTCCTATAGGCCCATAATGCATCATTAAGGAGTAAAGACCAATCTTTCCTCGTTGGCTTAACTATCTTCTCAAGAATGTTCTTAACTTCCCTATTAGATATTTCAGCTTGTCCATTGGTTTTTGGGTAATATGCTGTCGCGACCCTATGCTTGACACCGTATTTCTTCAAGGCAGCAGCAATAACCCTATTGTCGAAATGTCTCCCTTCATCACTGATAACCGCCTTAGGGATGCTGAATCTAGAAAAAATGTTTTTGTGTAAAAACCTTTGGACTGTCTTGGCATCATTTTTTTGAGTGGCGATAGCTTCAACCCACTTGGAGATTAATCTACTGCCAGGAGGTTGTATAGATTCCCACATGAAGATGGAAAAGGTCCCATAAAATCAATCCCCCAAACGTCAAAGATTTCGACTTCAAGAATGTTCTGCAGCGGCATCTCGTTTCTCCTTGAGATGTTTCCTGTCCTTTGGCACCTGTCACAGTTCTTGTATAAGAATTGAGCATCTTTATACAGTGACGACCAATAAAACCCTGACTGCAGCACCTTGGCAGCAGTTTTGTTGCCTCCTAAGTGACCTCCATACTGTGAAGCATGGCAGTGATGAAGTATGTCTTCTTGCTCTTCCTGTGGTACGCATCTCCTTATAACCTGATCTGCACATATTTTGAAAAGAAGAGGTTCGTCCCAATAATAATGCTTAACATCATTTTGGAACCTCTTCCTTGCTTGATAATTAAGGTTAGAAGGAATTATTCTGCTAACTAAGAAATTAATGAAATCAGCATATCAGGGGAGTTCAGAAGACTTACCTGCCGCCATAGCTGTCGCGGCAGTGACTACGGCAACAAAGAGCTGCTCATCTGGGAAGGTCTCCAATATGTTTGTTTTATCTGTTGGTAGACTCTGTCCCTTTTCCAACCTTGACAAGTGATCTGCCACTTGATTTTCTGTCCCTTTTTTGTCCTTGATTTCAAGGTCGAATTCTTGCAATAGCAGGATCCAACATATCAACCGAGGCTTAGCATCTTTTTTCGCGAACAGATACTTCAAAGCAGAATGGTCTGTGTGCACTATGACCTTCGTTCCAAGTGTAACCCCCTTAATCCGGCCTAGACGGTTGACCCGAATTAAGAAAGTCACACGGGGAAAACCAAAGTCAACCCGAAAGTCAACCTTGATTAACGACCCTTTTTTTTCTTTTTAAACTTGTCTAGATGCACATTAACCCTAGTTATGATCATTCAAACAGCATGCTCAAAGATCATAAACATCAGAGATTAAACAGGGACCCAATTGAAACAATTTACAACTTTAGGGACCAAATTGCAAAAACTGATAATTATAAGGTCTTAACCCAAATTAATGTTACCAACTTGTAATTAGTCAAGTTTCATGCTTCTCTGCCAAATTTCAGCTCAAACGGACATTCCAAACTCATACAATTGCACATACAAGATTCAGGACCAATTTGCAAACATTTCAAAACATTTAACCGCCAATGTCAGCCCCCAACGGCCAAGTGTTCCGAAACAGGGAGAACCTGTTTCGAAACGCGGGGCCGTTCCGCAATGCGTTCCGCAACAAGGGCTGGCAGAGGGCTTCCCGTTTCGGAACGGTGTCTCCCGTTTCGGACGCATGGGCTACTACAGGGCACTCGTTCCGAAACGGTAGCTACTGTTCCGAAACGACCTGCACAGAATGCAGCACAATGCTTTCTTAAACACACAATTGGCCAACCGAACATGCTCCAAATGCAATCAAACCACACCAGCAAGTTACTCAACATCTAAGGAACATATAAGCATCAAAATCTAGATACATGATCACCCCTAGACGCACCACCAAATTAAACACAATCCAAAAACTCCTTCTTGCTTTTAAACAAGTAGCATAGCAAAACAACTTAAGCACAAGATGATCCAAACGTTGCAACGTTAATCCACATGATACTCACTAAAGCATCTCATGCAACCATGCATCATTCCAAGCATCTCATGCTTCATTATAATCAAGAACATCATATTGGCTTTCAAGTGATAATCCAAATCCACTTTTCAACTCAACATCCAATCGGATACGCGGATCACAAGCGTTGTCCCTACGCTTCATACACACTACCAATCCAAGGTCCCCAAATGGACTTTTAACCACCATTCGACCTTACCATTCACAAGGTTCCCATGTATGGACTTTTAAACACCATACAACCTTAACTTTCACAAGGTTCCCATGTATGGACTTTTAAACACCATACAACCTTAACTTTCACAAGGTTCCCATGTATGGACTTTTAAACACCATACAACCTTAACTTACACAAGGTTCCCATATATGGACTTTTAAACACCATATAACCTTAACATGCTCAAGGTTCCCATGTATGGACTTTTAAACACCATACAACCTTAGCATCACCGATTGGTAGTTGTATAACATCACTAACGAGATCCGGGATACCCTATACAAGATCCACACATGGACTTTACACCACCATTGTGATCTTAACAAGCACAAGGTCCACAAATGGAATTTTAACCACCATTACTACCTTTGCTTACCCAAGGTCCTCGAATGGGCACTCAACCTCCATTATGACCTTAACCATCTCGTTAGGATACTTGGATGGAGTTTACCGGTTCACTCTTAACCACTCCACATCCAAGGCGACTTTATTCACGGTGCACCCAATCCTATAGCCGGCTAACTATATCCGATCAAAGAAACCAAGAACCACTTACATCACTTGCCAATATAACCATCTTACCATATTAGTCCAATGATTCACATGCATAACCATAATGCAAAAACCATCATTTACCATCATCAATCTACTGTTTTTAAAGCATTACACAAAGCCATTAAACATCATGCAACACCATGCATCAAAACCACAATTTCAATGTATAAAACCAAGGATCTCTTACCTCGAGCATCCTTCACATATGGCTTTCAAAACCAGCATTAAACCATGCTCAAATATGCTTTCAAAACAGAATTTACAACATGCAAACCAAATGCATTGCATCCATCAATCACAATTGCTTTTAAAGCCAATTCACAACACAACCAAGAGCGAAAATCCATTTACTTACTCTTGAGCTTAGCTAAGTTTTTTAGACTTAAACTAAGCTCCCAAAACCTTCAGACCTTGGTTTAAAAGCTGAAAACCCAACTTCACTCACCGATACACAACACAAGGCTAATCAACAAGCCTTCCAAGCATCCGGAACCTTCCGCACCACCTCTAATGCTCACGAATCAAACTCCCCTGTTTCAAGCACACAATAACAGAGGATTAATGCATCATTATGCATTAAAAACACCAGCAACACAACCAAACTCGCTGCTCATCACAAATCCAACAATTCGGCTACAAAACACAACCGAAATCACTTCCAACCACTTCCAAAACTTAACCCAGCCAAGATCCATCACTTCTAACCATTTTTAAACATCAATTAACATCCAAAATGACCATAAACACGTTCTTATACCTCCAGCTATAACAGATCATCAAAAACACTCCAAAACAACCAAAAACATCAAGTAAAACTTAGGAAATTCAACCTATCCGGGATTGCATTAATTAAACCTCAACTTCTAATCAATTTAGCATTCATTTAACATCAAAAACACACCTCAAAACCCTGCTTAAACAGATCATACGAAAATCCACCAAAAATCACCAAATCTTGCATTTTAAGCCAAGATCCTTTACACAACTTCAAAACCACTTATAAAACATTAATTAAGGATTGAGAACTTAGGAATTTCAGTAAAGAACTGAGAGTTTAGAGGAGAAGGACGTTCTTACCTCCAAACTTGAGTTTCTCCCTTTTTAGAACCAAAATCTTGAAAATCCAATTAGCAATTGGTGAGGTTTTGTTGATGAGATGATTAGGAATCAAAAGAGGATTAAAAAGGAAGATTTAAGTGACAAAATCAGAAGAAAATCTCTGGAGAAAAGATGTTTGGGTTGAGAGAAAATGAGAGAAAAGGAAAATTTGAAAATATGGAAAGTTAGTTGCAAAATAGCAAAATGATTTCCCTCCACTTTTCTTTTGTTATAAAATCAGAATTAAACATTAAAATATCTTAGAAAAATCTGGAGAAACTCCCTTTTGGTAAATAGCTCCTTAAAGATTCAAAGTTTCAATCCTTTCTAAAACAGTCACGCAACTTTCAAAAATTACATTTTGGTCACTAGCCAAAATGTCACCCTTCCAAACCTCATTTTGTAAAATTGATTTCACAGTTCACTTATATATATTAAAAGATGATTTTAGAACATTTTTCCATATTTTTAATGCAACCCGAACTAGGCTTTCCTAATTTCACCTATTTATATTCGAACAGCACTTTGACCGAACCGGTCAACGCCCAAAACTTCCAAGCCCAAAACCGGGGCGTTACACCAAGTATGTAAGAACGAAACTTGTCAATGGAGAATACCACAGCTAATAACTTCTTTTTTGTGGTGGTGTAGTTCACTTGGGCGTCATTCAGTGTCTTGTTGGCATAATATATGACATGAAATAATTTGTCTCTCTGCTGCCCAAGTGTTGCCCCGACAGCATAGTCACTAGCATCACACATAATCTCAAATGGCTGTGTCCAGTCTGGTGGTTGTACTATTGGGGCTGTTACCAGTTTTTCCTTCAGAACCTTGAATGCTTCAGTAAATTCTTCATTAAAGTCAAAGGGTCGGTTCTGCTCTAGAAGATGACATAGAGGCTTGGTGATTTTTGAGAAATTTGCAATGAACCTCCTATAAAAACCAACATGTCCTAAGAAGCTTCTAATACCCTTGACTGTGGTTGGCGGCGGCAGCTTTTCGATCACTTCTATCTTGGCCCAGTCGACTTCTATGCCACGACAGCTAATCTTATGGCCAAGGCTATCCCTTCGTCCACCATGAAGTGGCATTTTCCCAGTTTAAGACTAGGTTTGATTTTTCACATCTTTCAAGTACCTTTTGTAAATTGCCTAGGAAGCTCTCAAAATCGTCCCCAAAGACTGAAAAATCATTCATAAAAATTCCAAGGAAGTCCTCCACCATATCGGAGAATATGGCCATCATGCACCTTTGGAAGGTGGCGGGTGCATTGCATAATCCAAAAGGCATCCTCCTAAAAGCGTACGTTCCGTAGGGGCATGTGAACGTCGTCTTTTCTTGATCTTCCGGTGCGATATCTATTTGATTATAACCTGAATAACCATCAAGAAAACAATAGTAAGGTTTACCCGCTAATCCATCAAGCATTTGATCAATAAAGGGTAAAGGAAAGTGGTCCTTTCGGGTAACTTTGTTAAGCTTCCAATAGTCCATACAAACCCTCCAACCGGTCACAATCCTGGTTGGGATTAACTCATTGTTTTCGTTGGTCACCACGGTCATTCCACCTTTCTTGGGAACGTATTGCACCGGGCTCACCCATTTGCTGTTGGAGATGGCGTAAATTATACCAGCATCTAACCATTTGATTATCTCTTTACGCACCACCTCTTTCATCGCATGGTTTAACCGCCTTTGAGCATCTATAGTCGGCTTATGATCATCCTCTAAAAGGATTTTATGCATACATAATGCCGGACTAATTCCTTGAATATCGGCTATCGTCCATCCAATTGCCTTTTTGTGCTGCTGCAACATCCCTATTAATTGTTGTTCATGTTCCTGCATCAACTTGGAAGAGATGATTACGGGCAACGTATCATTTGAACCAAGAAAAACATATTTTAGCTGCCTTGGCAGGGGCTTCAGTTCTAAAATAGGGGGCTCAACAGTTGATGGCTGTTGGATTGTATGGTTATCCGAAGTATAATTTAAGGGTTCAAATAACTTACCTGGACGATCGCCTATCTAGTTTACCTCCTCCCGATCTTCAGTATCAGATGTATCAGATTCTGAGGAGTTGCTGTCGTCAGTGCTGTCGTGACAGTCCTGTAAGTGGCTGCCGAGGCAGTGACCAATGTTGATGTCGTGATAGCCCGACCTGATGCAGGGTTGGTCAAAGGTAACTTCAGTGATTACCTTGCATTCTTCTTCTGCATCAGCATGCTTCATAGCTTGGAGAACATTCAACTTAATCTCTTGATCATTTACTCGCATGGTGAGTTCTCCTTTCTCCACATCAATCAGTGATCTTCCCGTGGCTAAGAAGGGTCGCCCAGGATGATTGGTGCGTTTTCATCTACTTCACAATCTAAAACAAGAAAGTCAACAGGAAATATAAATTTATCCACTCTTACCAGAATATCTTCGATTTTTCCTTCCGGATGAACGTAAGAGCGGTCTGCCAGCTGCAGAAGTACTGTCGTGGGCCGAGCTTTTCCAATACCTAATTTCTGAAAAACAGATTTTGGCATTAAATTAATACTAGCACCAAGATCACAAAGTGCTTTACCCACATATTTATCTTCGATTACACAAGGTATGATGAAGCTCCCCGGATCCTTCTTTTTCTGGGGTGGTTACCTATGAAGAATACTCATGCATCCTTCTGTCATCTTTACCGTTTCAAATTCCCCAAGTTTAGATTTCTTCGACATAACATCCTTGAGAAATTTGGAGTAACCGGGCATCTCCCTCACGACATCTAACAGCGGGATGTTAATATGAACCTGCTTAAAAATATCATAAATCTTTTTGAGCTGAGATTCTTGCTTCACTTGCTGTAACTGTTGAGGAAAAGGAGGTGGGGGACGATAATCAACAATACGTCCTTCCCACTGCATACGAATCTGAGGAGGTTTGGGTTCATCAATTTTCTCCTTTGTCGCTTCGGCTGTCGTGACAGGTGTATCGGCAGCAGACTGTTTGTTACCTGTCAGGGCAGCTTCCTCGGCAGGTCTGTCCAAGGCTGTTTTTTTTACTGTTTCAGCTTCCTTCTCTGGCCCTGGTAGTTTCTTCCCACTCCTGGTAGTAATAGCTTTACACTGCTCATGTGTGGGCTGCCTAGCATTTTCAGTATTGCTAGGAAATCCTCCAGTCTGCCTTGGGTTGATATGCTGGGAAACCTGACCCATTTGTGTCTCCAAAGATTTCAGAGTAGCTTCATGATGCGTCATCCGCATCTCTGTTTTATCCATGAATGTCTCTGTCTTTTTAACAAACTGATTCATATTCTCAATATAAGTACCTGTTTGAGACATAAAAGTAGCCAGAGTCTGTTCCAGTATATTGTTTGTGGCAGCTGGTGGCTGTTGTTGCTGCTGCTGCGGCTGCAGATGCTGTCGAGTCAGCAATCTAGGTCCTCCCTGATTCTGATTATTGTGTGCTTGAGGATTCAGGGTGTTATTAGGATTACTCCAGGAAAACTTGAGATCCTTTCTCCAATTGGGATTGTAGTTGTTGGAGTTGTAATTCTGCTTATAGTTTCCAACATACTTTCCCTCTTCTAACTGTATAGGACACTCATCCGAACTATGGTTTCCCTCACAAATTTCACATACCTCTTCGACAGCAAATCCATGTTGTGTATCATCGTTCAAGAGCTTTTTCATTGCCTTAGTAAGGTATGCCACTTGTGATTTCATCGTGTTGTCGGCCTCATAATCCTTAACAGCTAGGACACGTTTACCCCCTCTTCTTGCTGTCGGAAACTGCTCCTCATTCTTAGCCAGATTTTTTAGTACTTGCATTGCCTCATCTGGGTCTTTGTCCAATAGTAATCCATTTGCTGCTGAATCAATTCGAATACGAGTTTGTAAGTTGGCAGCATTATAGAACTTAGTTACCTGGTTCCAGACGGGGAATCCATGCATTGGGCAGTTTCGTAGAAGAGTGGTAAATCTGTCCCAGGCCTCGTGCATTGGCTCGTCATCTTTCTGTTGAAAAGTAGCAATTTCATTACGTAATCGCTCAGATAAATGCGAAGGATTAAAATGAGATAAAAATTCACGAGACAAATTTTCCCAAGTTCTAATTGAACCCAGCGTAAGTTTATTCCACCAAGTCTTTGCTTTGTCCCTCAATGAGTGGGGAAATAATCGAAGCCTCGGTATCTCCGGATTAACTCCTGGTAGTCTAAACAAACCACAGATCTCCTGGAACGTCTTTAGATGCTCCCTAGCATCCTCGGTAGCAGCACCACTGAATTGACCAGCATTGTTGACCATGCTAAACATGACAGGTTTTAGGGCGAAGTTGTTAACATCTATGTCCGGCAACGTGGTTTCCAGTTCTACACGATCGTTCAACATGTAGTCTCGATAGGACCGTCGTCCGGCAGCGGCAACAGGGTTGCCGACAGGAGGTATAACCTCTCTATCTCCAACAGGAGGGTCGTTTCCTTGGTGAGCCATTGTCTCTAACTGTTCCTCAAGGTACTCGTTCCTGGCTAGTATGTGACGAAGTCGGTTCTTGAGATTGAATGAACGTTCGATTTTCGGATCTAATGGATACTCAGGATCTTCACCTCGTTTCGATCTGCGCATAAACAAGGAACCTTGTGAAAAGCAAGAGTTAAACAAACTAAAGAAAAATAAAAATAAAAAAAAACGAAAAGTGCAGTAAAAGAAAATGTAGAGTTATGTTGCCAGTCCCCGGGAACGACGCCAAAAACTTGTTGCGTGTAAAAGAGTCTATCGCAATTGTAGTGCAAGTGTACACGACGCAAGTAGTAAAGTGATACGAAGTATCGGATATCGTCTCCACATGGATTGGGCTAATAGCTTCACCTTGAATCACTGCACGAAAGTAAAAGAAATATTTGAGAAAGTTGTCACGAGAATAATAAAGAAAACGTAAATAAAAGAGTAGAGAAATCAAGATAGAGAGAATGGGCTGGTATTGAATTGCTCAATAGTGCAGGTATTGCTAAGTCTCGGAACTCCAGTTCTGTCGTCGTCCCTGTCGCGGCAGCAGTCCGTTGCTTGTCGCGGCAGTGAACACTCAGCTCAGTACTTCAAGTTTGGCAAGAATCCCAGATGTGCCTTGGCCTATCCCTAGGTCCAAGTCTGTCGATGATCACGTCTTTGATGATACCTCCCGACGTGAATCGAAGGATGAACACCGATGTTGATGAATTCTTCTTAAGCCACTTAACCTCGTCCTATCCCTAGATCCGAGATAGTTCAACTATAAACTAGAGAACTTGCTCTTATTCCTTTCGTATACTAAACTCTCCCGATCCTAAGTAAATTGATAACCTCACAATGCTCTCCCGATGCTCTTGCAAGATATTAAAAACCAGAATAAGAGAACTTGAAGTTTATTTTATTGAACTGAAAATTCCTAAAACAAAACAACCCTTGCAACTACTTTACAAAACAACTCGTGGCCCTAGGGTGAATTTAGAACATGTTGAGGGAAGGAAAACAGCTAGAGTTTTGGGAAGAAAGCTAGGGAATCGGTTATATCCCCTAGGTCGAAATATATGCCCTTATATAGGCTTTGGGTCCAAGTTATCTAAAATAGCAAGAATATAACTTTAAATTAAAGTACAATTCTAATAAAGACTAAATCTTCAAAGAATCTACTTTCCAGCCGTCATCTTTCTTGCTTGGGATTTTCTCTCCTTGAACTTTGGGCTTGTCATTCCTTTCGATCTGGGGCTTGTAAAAATATGGTGATTTCACACGACAGACGGGCTAAATTTTCTCTATCTGTCGAGGTCCACTTTGCTTCTTCTCCTCAAAACTGCTGTCGTCCTTTGTTGTCACGACAGCACTCATGGCAGCATCGTCCTCTTTGACTGCTCATCCAGTTCCAGCTCTTCTGCTTCACTGCCCAACGTCTGCCCTTTCCGTCTGCTACAGCAGCAACCTGCAAAAGCAACCGATTTCAGTAGAAACTGTGCCTTTTAATATATTTGTGATGTTTAACTGTAAACTGACCTAAATGCAATAAATAATGCTTGAAGTCAGCAGAAATATGGGTTAAATAGGGTGTAAATAATAGAACTTTTACACACTCAACATTTCATCCGAAGGACTTGAGCACAACAACTCCCTAAGGATATGTACTCGGGTTCGGTGGTAGATAAAGCTACACTATTTTGTTTCTTAGAGAACCAAAATATGATCATACTACCTAGGAATTGGCAAGTGCCGGAAGTACTTTTCCTATCTATTTTACACCCCCGTAATCTGCATCCAAATAAGCATGAAGGTTAAAGGTTGAGTCTCTAGGGTACCAACGACCTAAACAAGGAGTATCTCTAAGGTACCTAAAGATCCATTTAACGGCTATAAGGTGAGACTCTCCAGAACTAGCTTGAAACCTAGCACAAAAGCAAACACTAAACAATATATTCGGTATACTTGCGGTAAGGTAAAGCAATGATCCAATCATAGAGCGATAAAGCTTAGAGTCAATACACTTACCTCCTTCATCTTTGTCAAGCGTTGTAGATGAGCTCATTGGTGTAGCTTGAGGCTTGGCATGCTCCAAGCCAAACTTCTTGAGCACATCCTTGATGTACTTAGCTTGATTGATGAAGATGTCATCCGTCATTTGTTTTTTTTTGGAGTCCAAAAAAGAATGAGAGCTCCCCCTATCATGCTCATTTCAAATTCACCTTGCATCAATTAGAAAAATATTGACAAAACAACTCATTAGTAGAACCAAATGTAATATCATCAACATAAATTTGAACTACTAAGATATATTTGCCATTGTTTTTAATAAAAAGTGTCGTGTCCACCTTTCCTTTCTCAAAACCTTTTCCAACTAGAAAACTTGAAAGTCTTTCATACCAAGCTCTAGGAGCTTGTTTTAAACCATATAGAGCTTTTGACAATTTAAAGACATGGTTTGGAAAAATTGGATCTTCAAAACCCGGTGGTTGTTCTACATACACTTCTTCGTTTAAAACCATTTAAAAACGCAATTTTGACATCCATTTGAAAAGGCTTGAAATCATGCAAACATGCAAATGCAAGTAGCATCCTAATGGCTTCCATTCTAGCTACGGGCCCATTAGTTTCATCAAAATTAATTTCCTCTTCTTGAGTGTAACCTTGAGAAACAAGCCTAGCCTTGTTTCTCACTATGTTACCACTATCATCTAGTTTGTTTCTAAAGACTCATTTAGTTCCTATAATAGATTTATTTCTAGGCCTATCAACTAATGTCCACACTTTACTTCTCTCAAATTGATTTAACTCATCTTGCATGGCTATAATCCAAAAGTCATCTTTTAATGCTTCTTTAACATTCTTAGGCTCAATGCATGAGATAAATGCAACATGATTAAGCATTTTAAGAGAAGAGTGAGTAGTTACCCCCTTGGATGGATCACCCAAGATTTCACCACCTTTGACATAGTTGTACTCCCTTGGGTAGCTCACTTCATTTTCCTCAAGAGACATGTCTTGCAATGCTTCAAGAGGCGGTTCTTGTGCTTCTTCCTCTTTAGTTGGAATCTCATTCACCTTTGATGATTCTCCACCATCATTAGCTTTAATGACCCCTACATCATCATCATCACAAGAATCTTTCCTCGGAAGGAGGTTATCATCGAAAACTATATGAATATATTCCTCTACAACTTAAGTTCTTTTGTTAAACACACAATAGACTTTAGAGTTTAAAGAGTAACCTAGAAAAATAGCTTCATCACTTTTTGCATCAAATTTACCTAAATTGTCTTTTCCATTATTTAAAACAAAACACTTGCAACCAAAAGGATGAAAATAACTAATGTTAGGCTTTTTAGATTTTAAAATCTCATAAGGAGTTTTCTTTAAAAATAGGCCTAATCATTACTCGGTTTATAATATAGCAAACAGTGTTAGTGGCTTCCGCCCAAAAATACATAGGTAAATTATTTTCACAAAGCATAGTCCTAGCCATTTCTTTTAAAGTTCTATTTTCCTCTCAACTACCACGTTTTGTTGAGGATTTCAAGGAGTAAAAAAATTATGGTTAATCCCATTTTCATTACAAAACTCATCAAAACTATTATTTTGAAATTTAGTTCCATAATCACTTCTAATATGTGAAATTTTAAGTTCAAGATCATTTTGGATTATTTTTTAAAATGTGATGAAGTTTTCTAAAGCCTTATCCTTGGTGATTAAAAAGAGAACCTAAGTATATCTAGAGTAATCATCAATAAGCACAAAAGCAGATGATTTTCCACCAAAGCTAGTAGTCCTAGTTGGCCCAAAAAGGTCCATGTGAATTAATTGCAAACATCTACTTGTAGAAACATCATTAATGGACTTAAATGAGGCTCTATGTTGTTTACCTTTAGCACATGCATCATAAATTTTATCTAATGAGAACTTGAGCTTCGGTAGGCCTCTAACTAGATTAAGGGAAACTAATATTTCCAAAACACTAATGCTAGCATGTCCTAGTTTCTTATGCCACAACCATGCATCATTTTCATTTTGAGCAACTAAGCATGCATGGGATGAATGAATGTCATCTAGATGCACCATACATATATATATATATATATATTGCCTATGCGATGACCAACGAGCATAGTTTTATTAGATTTAATGTCAACTATTCTACACCCATTTTTATCAAACATGACATTAAATCCTTTATCACAAAGTTGACTTATGTTCAACAAATTATGTTTTAGACCATTGACATACAACACATTTTCAATAAGTATGGAAGAGTGATTACCTACGGAGCCAATACCTTCAATATGGCCTTTGGAGTTGTCACCAAATGTTACTACTCCTCCACTTTTTGGTTTTAATTCCACGAATCGACTCTTGTCTCCTGTCATATGCCTCGAGCATCCACTGTCAAGGTACCACGAATATTGACTTCTTGCTTTGGCCTTGTAGCAATGCTCCCCCTACAAAAAAAGAAATTAGGCTTTGGTTTTTGGTACCCAAATCATTTTGGGTCCATGTGTGTTAGCCCTCAAAACCTTGGTTCCCTTGGGAATTCAAGAAGCAATAGCATTAATGTTGTTAGAAATAATGAGCTCCATAGGAACCCAAACACTCCTAATCCTTTGACCTCTAGATTGCTTAGAGAAATTTCTTTGTTTAGGATAAAAAGTTTTTCTTTTTACATTTTGGGATTTAGAAGAATTTTTGTTGCGTGTAAAAGTGTCTATCGCAATGTAGTGCAAGTGTACATGACGCAAGTAGTAAAGTGATACGTAAGTATCGGATATCGTCTCCACAGGGACTGAGCTAATAGCTTTAACCTTGGTTTTCTGCACGGAAGGGAAAAGAATGAGTTTAATTGTTTGTCACGAGATAATAAAGAAGACTAAAAATAAAAGAGGAAGATATTTATAGTAAAGAGTAGGCCGGTATTGATTTGCTCTGTAGTGCCGGTGTTTGCAATGTATAAGACTTCTATGTTCTGTCGTAGCGCCTGTCGCGGCAGCACCTGCTACAGCAGCGGTCTGTTGTTTGTCGCAGCAGCGAACACACAACTCAGCACTTCAAGCTTGGCAAGAATCCCTGCTATGCCTTGGTCTATCCCTAGGTCCAAGTCTGTCGATGATCACGTCTTGATGACACCTCCCGGTGTGAATCGAAGGATGAACACCGAAGTTGTTGAATTCTTCCTTAGCCACTTAACCTCGTCATATCCCTAGGTCTGAGATAGTTCAACCATAAACTGGAGAACCCGTACTTATTCCTTTCATATACTTAACTCTCCCGATATTAAGTAAATGTGTAATCTCACAATGCTCTCCCGATACTCTTGCAAGATGTTGAAAACTAGAATAAGCAAACTTGAAGTCTATTGTATTGAACAGGAAAAATCCTAAAACAATGCAATCCTTGCAACTACTTACAGAATCAACCCTTAGCCCTAGGGGAAGTTTAGAACATGATGAGAAGGGGAAAACGACTAGGGTTTAGAGGAAGACGGCGAGAGAGTAAGATATCCTTCCCTAGGTCGAATTACATACCTTAATATAGGCCTTGGGTTCAAATTTTCTAATATGGCATGAATACAAGTTTAAATTAAAGTACAATTCTAGTAAAGACTAAATCTTCAGAATATATGTCTTTAATTCGTCCTTCCTTCTTGCTTGGAGTTTCTTCCTTGAACTTTGGGCTTGGCCTTCATTTTGATCTAGGTCTCAGAAAAACATAAGAGTGCTTCACGACAGACCAACTTAATTTCCTCTTTCTGTCGAGCTCCATGTCACTTCTTCCCTTCACCATTGCTGTCGTCCTTAGCTGCCATAGCAACGGCCACGGCAGCATTTTTCTTCTCAGCTGTAGTCTAGTGTTCCAGCTCTGCTTCTCCACTGCCCTTCATCTGCTATAGCAACTACCTGCAAAAGCAACCAATTTCTGTAGAAACTGTGCCATTTTAATATAATTGTGATGTATGAATGAAATCTATTCTAAATGCAATGAATTATGCTTGAATGCAGCAGAAATATGGGTTAAATAGGGGGTAAAATATAGAACTTTTACACACTCAACACACCCCCAAACTCAAGTTTTTGCTTGCCCTCAATCAAATATTACCTAACTTAATAATAATAATAATTTTTTTTCTTTGGCTTAAATCAGCGAACTCTGCATTACCTACCACTTGTAGTCTATCAAGAGTGGTACCTTGTAGGACATTTCTGGACTTATTCGGAACCATGCTATAATGCTTGTGATGTGTGTGGGTTTTGTGAATACTTATGCATCTAGACTACCTTAGTATACCATAATAGTTATGTCTACAAACTTGAGGTTATTCCATTTAAATTTTTTCTAGAGGCAATTCTTAGGCTCCTTTAGTTTTTTCTGACTCTTTATTTAACTGCATCTTTTCTGGAGGCAATTCTTAGGCTCCTTTAGTGTTTTTTCTAACTTAGCTCAAAAAGAAATCTCCTAAAATAAGTGCAAGGCAGTTTTGCAAGCTATTGAGTCTGAATATTTCTTTCTTTCTTTCTTATTTTCTTATAGCCAATGATAGGCAACTCTAGGGGCAAGTTCAAGCGGGTAAATATTCATATTCCAGTGTACTAAAAGTAATCTAAAAAACATAAGTGTCACAAAGAGTGTTTTACTGGGTAGAATCATAGCAAGGCTCTAAACAGATCTTAAAATTTCCTAGAGGCACTGTCACGATAGCATATGTCGTGGCAGGTAAGTGAAGTTCAAAGACTTGAGCCAAATTTTTCATTTTTTAAGAAAAAATAAACTAAATAATAGACACAATTTTTAAACTTAAAGACACTTCATTAATGGAGGGATGCCACCCCCAAACTCAAGGGTTGCATTGCCCTCAATGCAAATGACAGAATGAAAAAAAAGAAATAAAAAACAACATCACAAATATAACAAAATAGCAGACAGCAAATATAAGAAAAGAAACTTAAATTTTAAGCGTTGTCGTCGCCGCTGCTGCAGCTGCTGCTGCTGCTGATTCGAATCTGCCGGCGGGCAGTGACTTTCCTTGTCGGTGCCGGCGGATGGATGGGAGAGGCAGAGGTGTTCTTGTTCTTGGCTTCCCACGGAGGCTGGATGCGGGTAGGTGAAATATGTGGTGGTTTCTCCAACACTTGAACCTCCTCGGAGGAGCTACTGCTGCTACCGCTGGCACATTTTCCCTGGTCGGATGGTTCGA
This sequence comes from Hibiscus tridactylites, assembly GCA_958450335.1. Classification (NCBI taxonomy): domain Eukaryota; kingdom Viridiplantae; phylum Streptophyta; class Magnoliopsida; order Malvales; family Malvaceae; genus Hibiscus; species Hibiscus tridactylites. The sequence goes on along the minus strand of OY288267.1, from coordinate 54,334,575 downwards.
CTCCAGTGTTTGTTTTCTGCCGTTTCACCGGGGTGAACTCCTTGGACAGGTTCCTCTTGACCGAGGGCTCGTCATCGGATTCCTCCCAAATGGAGGAAGAGGAGAAACCAGCTATGTATCTGTCAAGGTCGGACATGGGGTCTTTCCTCTTCTCTCCCCTGGTAGATGTTGTGGCAGTGTGGCTGCCGCCTGCAGCTGTTGTGGCCGGGGTCGGGGTGGACGCGGCAGATGGTGTTCTTTGTGTGGCAGCAGGGATAGGGGTATGGGCAAGTGTGGTGGCAGCAAAATAATGGTCGGGGAAGGCAGGAAACAATACATCAGGAAAATTAAGATTGGTTTTAATGAAATGTATCGTTGCTGTTGTGAAGTCCCGAATGAAACTCATCAGGCCCATCTGTCGTTCCTCCATTTTCTACAGGTCAATAAGGATTTGGGTGGAGGAGTCTGCTGAGGGAGCTGCTGTAGTGGGCTGCCTTGGTTCTGTGGCGGCACGCTCGATTTGGGTGGGCTCTGTCGGCTCACATGCCGTGGCAGTGGGGTCGAAGGACGACAGGGGTGTGGCAGCTTTTATTTCCATCAAGCTGAGGATGTTCCTTTCCGTCCATCCTTTTCCTCGGACTCTCAAATCATCGGCAGCTTCAGGTACGTTGTGGCCACGGCAGAGGGCTATTATGAGGTAAGGGAGACGAGTGGTCCTGATGGCCGGTACGCGCAATCCATAATTCCCTCCTGAACGTATCTACCAACGTTAATAGGCCTCTCATTTAGAATTGAATGGATGAGGGCTAACCTTGGTTGGTCTACCGTTGTGTTGTGCGAGGAGGGCATAATCCTTTTTTTGATGAACGCGTTCCATAGCTTGGCTTCAGGGGTTAGTTGAACTCGTTTCACCGTCCTTGGATGTTTGTGACCGGTATTCCATTCGGTGCCTTTGTCGGTGAGTTCTGCCATGACAGCATTATAATATGTCGGCTCCAAGCTCTCCACAAACCTCTGGTGGCCGTCTTCCATTCTTCCAACATAGAACCCATAAAGGGTGTTGATGTATTCTTGCTCAAAAGGCACTTCCTTCCCATGAACCGTCACTGTTGTCGCCTCCCTACTGTCGATGGCAGCATAATATTCTCGGACTAAAGTGACGTTCATTTCTTCCGGCTGCTCGGCAAAAATCTACCACTGTAGAGCTATGATCTTGCGGGCTATGAATGGTTTTAGCCCGAGATTATCCGTTCGTGTGGTATAAATGAAGCCTTTCTCCTCCCACATATCTCTGACTGGAAGGAGCTGGGGTGGATGCTGCTGGGGAAGATCCTGAGGCAGCACTGCGGCGGGTGTTTCTGGTACTCATGTTGCAAGGAACTGTAGAGAAATATGAAAGCAAATGAAATTCTAGAGAGGAAACAAGTAGAGAGAGTAATAGTGAGTGAAAAATGAATAGTAAAACGGGGTTTATATAGGGGAGGAGTTTGCTACCCGTTGGAGTTGTAACGGCAAGCACGAATAACAGGACCAGTTGTTACGCGGTTTCTGACGCGTCTGTCACACGTTTTCGTGTCTATTGCGCGTCTGTTACGCGTTTGCGTGTCTGCTGCAACAGCGTGTTGACAGGCTGGATTTTCCACGTCAGTCACGGCAGTTGTAACGGTAGGCTCCTTGTTTGGGCTTTTTGGGCTGATGGTGAGATGGTGGGCTGAATTCACTTCTCCTCTTCTCCTTGTCTCCTTTATTTCCTAAAAATAATAAAAATAAAAACTTAGTTCCTGAAAATAAAATAATTCTAATTACCTAATAAATATATATAAATAATAAATAAATAATAAAAATAAAATTAGGTTAAATTAGGGATGTCAAGATGGGCATCTCCTAAAGTAACCACTTCCTGCATTATTGGGGCTTCAGTCCCCTAATAATGCTTCAATCTATGTTCGTTGACTTTAAATTGGTGCATGTCCTTTAAAGATTTGATCATGATGGCACCATGAGGGAAAACTTGCACCACTTGGAATGGGCCGGACCACCAAGATTTCATCTTCCCTGGGAAGAGTTTCAACCTAGAGTTGAACAACAACACAAGCTGCCCTGGGCAGAACTGTCGTGGCAGCAGTTTCATGTCATGCCACTTCTTTGTCTTGTCTTTGTAGATTCTTGCGTTGTCATAGGCCATTGCTCGAATTTCTTAAATCTCATTCAAGTCAAGTAGCCTTTTTTGTCCTGCTTTTCCAAGTCCATATTCACTGCCTTGATGGCCCAGTATGCTATGTGCTCAATCTCAACACGTAGATGGCATGTTTTCCCGTAAATCATCTGGTAGGGTGACATTCCCAATGGAGTTTTGAATGTTGTTATGTAGGCCCATAATGCATCATTGAGGTGTAGAGACCGGTCCTTTCGAGATTGCTTAACCATCTTCTCCAGAATGTTCTTTACCTCTCTGTTGGATATTTAAGCCTGTCCATTGGTCTGAGGGTGGTATGCTGTTGCGATCCGATGTTTAACACCGTATTTCTTTAAAGCAGCAATTATAACCCTATTATCAAAATGCCTCCCTTCATCACTGATGATCGCTTTGGGGATGCCAAATCTGGAAAATATGTTCTTCTATAAAAACCTTTGAATAGTATTGGCATCGTTTTTCTGTGTAGCGATCGCTTCAACCCATTTGGCCACATAGTCCACTGCCAGGGGGATATATAAGTTCCCACATGATGCTGGGAATGGTCGCATAAATTTAATCCCCCAAACGTTGAAGATCTCGACTTCAAGAATGTTTTGTAGCGGCATCTCATGTCTTCTTGAGATATTTCCAGTCCGTTGACATTTATCACAGCCTTTGTAGAATGCCTGAGCGTCTTTGAACAGTGACGACCAATAAAATCCAGACTGCAAAACCATGGCAGCAATTTTGTTACCACCTAAGTGTCCGCCGTATTGTGAACATTGCAGTGATGAAGCACAGCTTCCTGTTCATCTTGCGGTATACATCTCCTATTAACTTGATCTGCACAATATTTGAAAAGAAGAGGTTCGTCCCGATAATAATGCTTAACATCATTTTCGAACCTCTTTCTAGCTTGATAGTTAAGGTCAGGAGGAGATATTCCTCTAACTAAATAATTAACGAAATCAACATACCATGGGAGTTTAGAAAACTTACCTTCCGCCATGGCTGTCGCGGCAGTGCTTGTGGCAGCGAACAACTGCTCGTCAGGGAAGGTCTCCGGTATGCGTGTCTCATCTGTTGGGAGACTCTTTCCCTTCTCTAATATTGACAAGTGATCTGCAACTTGGTTCTCTGTCTCCTTTTTGTCCTTGATCTCAAGGTCGAACTCTTGCAGTAGCAGAATCCAACGTATCAGTCTAGGCTTTGAATCCTTTTTGGCGAACATATACTTTAATGCAGAGTGGTCTGTGTGGACTATGACCTTCGTTCCAAGTATGTATGAACGAAACTTGTCAATCGAGAACACCACAGCTAACAGTTCCTTCTCTATTTTGGTGTAGTTTACTTGGGCGTCGTTCAGTGTTTTGCTGGCATAGTATATGACATGAAAAAGCTTGTCCTCCCTCTGCCCAAGTGCTGCCCCAATAGCATAGTCACTAGCATCACACATGATCTCAAATGGTAGTTTCCAATCTGGTGCCTGTAATATCAGGGTTATTACCAACTTTTCTTTTAGAACCTTGAATGCCTCAGTACATTCAGTGTTAAAGTCGAAGGGACGGTTCTGCTCCAGAAGGTGGCACAAAGGCTTGGTGATCTTTGAGAAGTTTGCGATAAACCTCCGATAAAACCCAACATGCCCTAAGAAACTCCTGATTCCCTTGATTGTGGTGGGTGGCGACAACTTTTCAATTACCTCGATCTTTGCCCTGTTGACCTCTATGTCGCGGCAGCTTACTTTGTAGCCTAGGACTATCCCTTCATCCACCATGAAGTGTCATTTTTCCCAGTTTAATACCAAGTTCGCCTTCTCGCATCTCTCGAGCACTTTCTGTAGGTTGCCTAGGCAGCTTTCGAAATTGTCTCCAAAGACAGAGAAATCGTCCAGGAATATCTCCAGGAAATCCTCCACCATGTCGGAGAATATTGCCATCATACACCTTGAAAGGTTGATGGTGCATTACAAAGTCCAAATGGCATCCTCCGAAAAGCGTAAGTATCGTATGGGCAAGTGAACGTCATCTTCTCTTGATCCTCCGGTGCAATGGCTATTTGGTTATAACCTAAGTATCCATCAAGAAAATAGTAGTAAGGCTTTCCCGCTAATCTATAAAGCATTTGATCGATAAAAGGCAGGCGAAAGTGGTCCTTCCGGGTAGCTTTGTTAAGCTTCCGGTAGTCCATACAAACCCTTCAACCGGTCACAGTCCTGGTTGAGATTAATTCGTTTTCTTCGTTAGTTACCACGGTTATTCCTCCTTTCTTAGGAACGCACTGCACTAGGCTCACCCACTTGCTATCCGAGATGGCATAAATTATTCCAGCATCTAGCCATTTGATGATCTCCTTACGAACCACCTCTCGCATAGCATTGTTTAGATGTCTCTGGGCATCAATGGTTGGCTTGTGATCATCCTCAATGAGGATTTTATGCATGCATAGTGCCGGATTGATGCCTTGAATATTAGCTATCGTCCATCCAATAGCCTATTTGTGCTGCCGCATCATCCCTATCAGCTGATGTTCATGTTCCTGCATCAACTTGGAATAGATGATTACGGGTAACGTATCATTTAATCCAAGAAAAACATATTTGAGCTACCCTGGCAGGGGCTTAAGATCTAGAACAGGTGGCTCTACAATTGATGGCTTTTGGACTATATGCTCATTCGAGGTATAGTTTAAGGGCTCGAATAACTTACCTGGACGATTTCCTATCCAGTTTACCTCCTCTTGATCTTCAGTATCAGATATATCAGAGTTTGAGGAGTTGCTGTCGTCGTCGCTGCCGTGGCAGTCCTCTAAATGGCTACTGGGGCAGTGGCCAAATTTGATGTCATGGTAGTCCGACCTGATGCAGGGTTGGTCAAGGATAACTTCAGTGATAGCCTTGCATTCTTCTTTTGGATCAGCATGTTTTATTGCTTGGAGATCGTTCAACTTGATATCTTGATCGTTCACTCTCATAGTGAGTTCTCCCTTTTCTACATCAATCAGTGATCTTCCTGTGGCTAAGAAGGGTCGCCCCAGGATGATTAGTGCATTCTCATCTGCTTCACAATCTAAAACAAGAAAGTCAGCAGGAAATATAAATTTATCCACTCTTACCAGGATATCTTCAATTTTCCCTTCTGGATGTACGTAAGAGCGGTCTACCACCTACAGTACGACTGTTGTGGGTCATGCTTTTCCAATGCCTAATTTCTGAAATACAGATTTTGGAATTAAATTAATACTAGCACCTAGATCCCAAAGTGCCTTACCCACAAATTTATCTCTGATTATGCACGGTATTATGAAACTCCCATGATCCTTCTTTTTCTGGGGTGGATGCTTGTGCAGAATAGTCATGCATCCTTCTCTCAGTTTAACCGTCTCAAATTCCTCAAGTCTGGATTTCTTCGACATAGCATCCTTGAGAAATTTGGCATAACCGGGCATCTCCTTTATAACATCTAACAATGGAATATTAATGTGAACCTGCTTAAAAATATCATAGATCTTCTTAAGCTGAGATTCTTGTTTCAATTTTTGTAACCGCTGAGGGAAAGGAGGTGGAGGACGATAATCTGCAATGCGTCCTTCCCACTGCATTGGGATCTGAGGAGGCTTAGGTTTTTCATCCTTCTCCTCTGTCCCTTCTGCTGTCATGACAGGTTCATCGGCAGCAGGCTATTTGTCGTCTACCGGGGCAGCGTTCTCGGCAGTTGATTCTAGGGCTGGTTCCTTAACTGGTTCAGTTTCCTTCTCTGGCCCTGATAATTTCTTCTCACTCCTAGTAGTGATGGCTTTACACTGCTCATGTGTGGGTTGTCTAGCGTTTTCAGTATCGCTAGGGAATCCTCCATTTTGCCTCGGTTTAATATGCTGGGAAACCTGACCCATTTGTGTCTCCAGTGATTTCAGAGTAGCTTCATGGTTAGTCATCCGCATCTCTGTTTTATCCATGAATGACTCAGTCTTCTTGACGAAGTGATTCATGTTCTCATTGTAAGTTCCTGTTTGAGACATAAATGTATCCAAGGTCTACTCCAATATACTGGTCGTGGCAGCCGGTGGCTGTTGCGGCTGCTGTTGCGGTTGCCGTCGAGTCAGTAATCTATGTCCCCCCTGATTTTGAGTGTTATGTGCTTGAGGATTCAGGGTATTGTTAGGGTTGCTCCAAGAGAATTTGGGATACTTTCTCCAGTTGGGATTGTAGTTGTTGGAATTGTAGTTCTGCTTGTTGTAGTTCCTAACATACATCCCTTCCTCTAACTGTAGCGGACAATCTTCCAAACTGTGATTCCCATCTTAAGTTTCACATACCTCTTCAACATAGTAGACAGGTTTTGAATCTTTTTTCAATAGCTTTTCCATTGCCTTTGTGAGATATACAACCTTTGTTTTTAGGGAGTCGTCGGCCTCATAATCTTTCACAGCTAGTACTCGTCTACCCCCTCTTCTTGCTGTAGGAAATTGTTCCTCGTTCTTTGCCAGGTTTTTCAATACTACCATTGCTTCATCTGGATCTTTGTCCAACAACAATCCATTCGCTGCTGAATCAATTCTCATACGAGTCTGTAGGTTAGCAGCATTATAAAACTTAATTACCTTGTTCCAAACGGGGAATCTATGCATCGGGCAGTTCCTTAGTAGAGTGGTAAATTTGTCCCATGTCTCGTGCATTGCCTCGTCATCTTCCTATTGAAAAGTAGCAATTTTGTTACGTAATCGCTCAGATAAATGTGAAAGATTAAAACGAGACAAAAATTCACGAGTTAAATCTACCCAAGTTCGTATTGAACCCTATGTTAGTTTATTCCACCAAGTTTTTGCCATGTCCCTCAATGAATGAGGAAATAACCGAAGCCTCAGTATCTCCGGATTTACTCCTGGTAGTCTAAACGAACCACAGATTTCCTGGAACGTTTTTAGATGCTCCCTAGCATCCTCTATAGAAGCACCACTAAATTGGCCAGCGTTATTAATCATGCTGAGCATGACAGGTTTCAGATCGAAATTTTCAGCTTCTACGTCTGGCATGGTGGTCTCTAGTTCCACATGATCATTGATCATGTAGTCTCGGCATGACCGGCGTACGGCTCCGGCAGCAGAAATAACGGGCCGTCCGTTTTCTCCATCCCCGACGGGATCGTTAGGATGTTGCGGATTCCCTTGGTTGTTCATGGCCTCTAACTGTTCTTTAAGGTATTCGTTTCTGGCTAACACGAGGCGAAGTCGGTTCCTAAGATTGTACGAGCGTTCGATTTCAGGGTCTAGTGGATACTCAGGTTCCTCTCCTCGTTTTGATCTGCGCATAAATAGAAAACCTTGTTAAAAGCACAGGTAGAACAGTCCAGGTAAAACAAAACAGAAAAATAAAAATAAAAGAAAGTACAGTAAAAGTAGGGTAAAGTTATGTTGCCAGTCCCCGGTAACGGCGCCAAAAACTTGTTGCGTGTAAAAGTGTCTATCGCAATGTAGTGCAAGTGTACACGACGCAAGTAGTAAAGTGATACGTAAGTATCGGATATCGTGTCCACAGGGACTGGGCTAATAGCTTTAACCTTGGTTTTCTGCACAGAAGGGAAAAGAAAGAGTTTAATTGTTTGTCACGAGATAATAAAGAAGATTGAAAATAAAAGAGGAAAATATTCAGAGTAAAGAGTAGGCAGGTATTGATTTGCTCCGTAGTGCCGGTGTTTGCAATGTCTAAGACTTCTCTGTTCTGTCGTAGCGCCTGTTGCGGCAGCACCTGCTGCGGCAGCGGTCTGTTGTTTGTCGCGGCAGCAAGCACACAACTCAGCACTTCAAGCTTGGCAAGAATCCCTGCTATGCCTTGGCCTATCCCTAGGTCCAAGTCTTTCGATGATCACGTCTTGATGATACCTCCCGGCGTGAATCGAAGGATGAACACCAAAGTTGTTGAATTCTTCCTTAGCCACTTAACATCGTCCTATCCCTAGGTCCGAGATAGTTCAACCATAATCTGGAGAGCCCGTACTTATTCCTTTCGTATACTTAACTCTCCCGATATTAAGTAAATATGTAATCTCACAATGCTCTCCCGATACTCTTTCAAGATGTTGAAAATCGGAATAAGCAAACTTGAAGTCTATTGTATTGAACAAAAAAAATCCTAAAACAATGCAATCCTTGCAACTTCTTACAGAATCAACCCTTAGCCCTAGGTGAAGTTTAGAACATGATGAGAAGGGGGAAATGACTAGGGTTTAGGGGAAGACGACTAGAGAGTAAGATATCCTTCCCTAGTTCAAATTACATGCCTTTATATAGGCCTTGGGTTCAAGTTTTCTAATATGAAAAGAATACAAGTTTAAATTAAAGTACAATTCTAGTAAAGACTAAATCTTCAGAATATATGTCTTTAATTCGTCCTTCCTTCTTGCTTGGAGTTTCTTCCTTGAACTTTGGGCTTGGTATTCATTCTGATCTAGGGGCTCATAAAAAATAAGAGTGCTTCACGATAGACCGGCTTAATTTCCTCTTTCTGTCGAGCTCCATGTCACTTCTTCCCTTCACCATTGTTGTCGTTTTTAGCTGCCACGGCAGCGGCCATGGCAGCATCTTTCTTCTCAGCTGCAGTCTAGTGTTCCAGCTCTGCTTCTCCACTGCCCTTCATCTGCTACAGTAGCTACCTGCAAAAGCAACCAATTTCAGTAGAAACTGTGTCATTTAATAGTATTGTGATGTATGAATGAAATCTATACTAAATGCAATGAATTATGCTTGAATGCAACAAAAATATGGGTTAAATAGGGGGTAAAATATAGAACTTTTACACACTCAACAATTTTCTTTTTCAAAATTGTTTTTCTCAATAGTAATAGAGGTTTTAAGATTATCCACTTCCTTTGTGTGATAATCTTTAAAATCGGAAAGAAGTTTTTCAAGTTCAAGGTTTTTCTTTTTAAGATCATTAGAAAGATTTATCAAGTACAAAACCTTCTTTTCCAATTCTGAGTTAGTTTTTGAAAGAGATTCATTTTGCGTTTTTAAATCGGAAATATTTTTCTTGTTCCTCAAAATTGACTCCTTATATGTTTCAACTAACTCATCATATACCTCTTGCAACTCAGCATATGCATCATGCAATTCATCAAAATTAAAATCAACACAAGATGAGTTAGAGGTTACCATCGAATCCTCCTCAAGAGCCATGAGGCAAAGGTTAGCCACTTCATGTTCCTCATCCTCGGATGACTCCTCATCACTCCAATTAGCAAGCTTGGCTTTGAGCTTCTTCTTCTTCTCAAAGCCCTTCTTCTTGAGTTGAGGGCAACCGGAACGTATGTGACCCGACTTCTTGCACTCAAAGCAAATGATTGGATCCCTTTCTTCTTCTTTTCCTTTGTTCTTGAAGTCCATCTTTCTTTGAAATTTTCTTCCTCGGTTGATTTTCATGAACCGTGAGAATCGTTTGGCTATCATAGCCAATTCTTCAAAGTCTTCCCCCTCGCTAGAAGAGCTCTCCTCTTGTAGAGAGGCTTTGAGAGCAACTCCTAGCTTCTTCTTCTTTTCAACCTTGTGCTTCTTTATTCTTCTTTCTTCCTTCTTCTTCTCTTCCTCTCTTCTTTGCTTCATGATCTCGTGTGTAAGAAGAGACCGAACAAGCTCATCAAGCTTCAATGTTTTCAAATTCTTTACTTCAATGATGGCCGTCCTCTTACCATCCCAAGAATTCAGGAGAGAGCATAGAAGCTTTCTCACTAGATTATCTTCAGGAATTACTTCACCGAATTCTTTAAGGCCGTTGACGATGATTGAAAACCGATCAAACATCTTTGAGACACTTTCATTGGGGTCCATCTTAAAATTCTCATAGCTCAAATTTAGCAACCCAATCTTTGTCTCTTTTACATCGCTAGTGCCTTCATAAGTTGTCTCCAAAGTGTCCCACACTTCTTTTGCGCTTTCGATAGATGAAACCTTCGAGTAGATATCCTGACCAAGTGCACAAAATATGATATGTAGAGCTTTATCGTTGACTTGCATCTTTCGTCTATCTTCCTAAGTCATCCCCGACTTTACTTTCGGAACTAGCCTTCCTTCATCGGTTCTTTTAACCTGAATGTAGAGAGCTTTTTCCACTACATTCCAAACCATGTAATCTGTTGACTTGATGAAGAGACGCATCTGATTCTTTCAATATGGGTAGTTGTCTCCATTGAATAAGGGTGGTTTAGTGGTTGATTGTGACTGATAAAGGTTGGAGGTTGAAGAATATTCCATGGCTTGTCTTTGGAATAGATCACACTCTCATAGGAACTCCTCTTGTAGTTATTAATCCTTCAAAGAGGTAGGCTCTAATACCAATTGTTGAGTGGATCGTAGAATCAATTTAAGCCAAGAGGGGGTGAGTTGGATTTTTAGATATTTCGGAGGTGGAATGGAAAATAAAAATTTGCTAGACAAGGGATTTATAGTGGTTCAAGTTCCAATTGAACTCTACATCCACTACCTCAACTCCACTAGTTGATCATTCCCTTTTCTAGGCTTAGGAGGAAACCTTTACAAAATGGTCAATTTTTCTACCCAAAAATTGACCCAATCCTCACTCAAAGATTACAAAGAAGTTTAAGGCTAATAGCCAGTATCTCTCAATACAAATGTAACCCATTTTACAAGCACTCAACCAAATTGAACAAATAAGATTGGAAATACAAAGTTCTACAATTGGGGTTTACAAGAAAATATTGGATTTTAGCACAATAGCTTGAATTTGATGTTTGGATGTTTCTCTTAGGATCAATAGTTGTTTCTGGTGCTTTTAGAAGTCCCTTTTATACGTTCTCATTGAATCCTAGCTATTGGGGTTGTTGCCTTCATTATTATAGTTGTTGGGATGATAACTTCCCACGATAATTGCAGTCTGCAACTACCCGTTCCGAAACGTTCGCCCCTATTTCGAAACAAACCAAAATAGAAATAGTTGTTGGGGTGTAATTAATAGGCTGTATTGAAACGGACACACTCGTTTTGATACGCTAAGAGCCTATTCCGAAATGTGCTGAAGCCCGTTTCGAAACATTTTACCACTGTCAAAACCTGTATCGAAACGGCTCAAAAGTGTTTTGATACGCTTTAATTGTCTCTTAAAAATTAGTTATGAAATTGCAATGGTCATATTTTGAAACCAAGTTTGAAATTTGTTTTGAAATGTTTGAGGTTGTTTCGATACTGCCATATCGACACGGTTCAAACTGTTTTGTTGTTCTTCATCCTTTTCAAAACACAAAGACCTATTTTGATACACCCATATCAAAACGGGAAAGCTAGTTCCGAAACAGAGGTTAACAGTTTCAAAACGTTCTGAAATGCTTAAAGGCCGTTCCGAAATGGTGACTCGAAAATCACTGTTTTTACTTGGTAAACACTTAGAAAATTTTGAGTAAGCTTAGGTTTTGACTTGGACATTTTTCTTTAAACACATAGGGAGGTTTTGAGGACTTAAAATTTGATTTTCTCTTTTTCAATTTATTCCTTAAATCCTTCGTTATATCAAAATCAATTCATTAGTTTTACAACAACTCTGCCAGCTTATCCAGCGTATACGTAGTATGCACAGCCAAGAAATGTGCTCACTTCATAAGACGATCCACAATCACATATACGGAGTTCTTAGATGGTGAAAAAGGCAGACCGAATACAAAATCCATCGTAATCCTTTCCCATTTCGACTCTGGTATCCTCAAATGCTGTAACAAACCAGAACGAAACTGATGCTCAGCTTTCGTACGATGGCAAACCATACACTTGCTTACAAAATCAACAACATCCTTTTTCAACCTCACCCAATAGTACTCATCCTTCAAACCATGATACATTTTAGTACTACAAGGGTTCATAGGAAAAGGACAGCTATGAGCCTCAGTCAAAATAGTGCGCCTCAACTCAACATCTTCTGGCACAACTATTCGACTTTTGAAACATAGAACTCCATCATCATTGAAACAGAAGTTTGTTGCATTACCATCATATATATCCTGAACATGAGGCACCAACGAATCATCAAGCAACTACTTCTCCTTGATCAGTTGAATCAAGGAAGGTTTCACCTGCAACTCGGCTATCAACCCACCATCACGCGATAAACTCAACCGAGCAAACATCGCTCTTAGCTCAACAGCTACCTTCCTACTCAAAGCATCGATCACAACATTGGCCTTTTTAAGATGATACTCAATTGTTAGATCATAATCCTTAAGCAACTCTAACCACCTTCGTTGCCTAAGATTCAACTCCTTTTGAGACATAAGATACTTCAAACTCTTATGGTCGGTGTAAACCACACACTTCTCACCGTAAAGGTAGTGTCTCCAAGTCTTCAAAGCAAACACCACCGCAGCTAGCTCTAGATCATGAGTGGGATAGTTGCGCTCATGCACCTTCAATTGCCTAGTCACATAAGCTACAACCTTCCCACCTTGCATCAACATGCAACCCAAACAACATATGAGGCATCACAATAAACCACAAACTTTTTACTTGATTTTGGTTGAATCAAGACATGAGCTTGCGTCAAAGCTTCTTTCAATTTCTCGAAAGATTGTTGCCTAACATCCGTCCACTCAAAGTGAACATTCTTTTGCAACAACTTGGTCAAAGGAGCACCAATCTTAGAAATACCCTCGACAAACCTCCGGTAATATCCAGCTAAACAAAGGAAACTTCACACTTCTGTCACCGACTTAGGAATTTTCCAACTCATCACCGCCTCGACCTTGTGTTGATCAACCCGAATACCTTCGGCTGACACCACATGTCCAAGAAAAACCACTTCCTTGAGCCAAAACTCACACTTGCTCAGCTTAGCATAAAGTTGATTTTCCAACAACACTTGCAACACAATCCTCAAATGCTTATCCTGGTCCTCCTCGGTACGCGAGTAGACGAGAATGTCATCGATAAACACTACCACGAACTGATCGAGAAACTCATGGAACATCATATTCATCATATCCATTAATTCAACCGACGCATTTTTCAACCCAAACGGCATCACCGAGAAATCATAATGATCATACCTTGTCCGAAAAGTTTTTTTGGATACATCCACATCCTTAACCTTTAACTGATAATACACTGACCTCAAATCATTCTTCGAAAACACTGAAACACCACGAAACTGGTCAAACAAATCATCGATCATCGGCAAAGGGTACTTGTTCTTAATCGTCAACTTGTTCAGTTGTCGATAATCTATGCACATACGCATCGTACCATCCTTCTTCTTCACAAACAAAATCGATGCACCCCAAGGTGAGACACTTGCCTAATGAACCCTCGATCTATCAACTCCTGAAGTTGCGTCTTCAACTCTTTCAACTCCTTAGGTGTCATGCGATAATTAGCAATGGACACGAGAGTCGTATTTTCATAAAACTTGTAGAGTGTCCAAAAGTTCTATATTTTGTCAAATTTCCTGCACTTATTATTGTTGTTCTTAAGCTCATTTAGGCATAATTAGGTGCATTGCATGCATTATGGCAGTATCTTTTCTTATACAATGCTTTTGTTGAATATTTTATGTTTGGTTGAGAAAAGTTACTCTTTTAGTTTAGTTTATTTTTCAGGAGCTATAGCTAGAAGCGTAGAGGAAAGGACAGGACCAAACAAGAAAGCTAGAACTAAAGGAGCTGTATTGAAGCAGCTCAAGATGTCACCAAGGACGCTGTCAAACCAGCATTTCCGCCAAGTGCCGCCCTGGCAGGAGTTACACCGACTTAACCAAGATGGGTTGTGATTTCAAGAGGGTAATTTCCTAAGACCAATAAGCCCAGTCTTGCAATTTCCTGAAGCTTGTAGCGGTCGGTAGAACTGATTCAAGATCGATAAGTAGGAGCACTTATCCTTACTTGCGGAAGAAGGCAACATCCAAAGAGTCTATATTTAAGGTATAAAGTAGTCTGTATTTAATGTAACTTACTTTTGGAACTCTTACTTCAAGGAGGACTCAAACTTAGGCCATGAGCCATATATATACCCAATGTATGTAAGGGTATATGGAAATGTCGTGAGGGATCAACGACATCTGTTGACGAGGGTATAGATGGGGAGATAGCTAGATAGGTTAGAGTATTGGGGGTCACGACCCAACTCTCCTAGGGTTTAGGCGCATGTATGTAAAGTAGTTCGAGGGAAATAGTTGTACAGTTTTGAGTTGTTTTCAATAAAATTTCGAGTTTGCTTAATCCATGCTCCTTGTTCGTTCAATTAGTCTACACCAGTTAGTTGAAGAGAAAATCCATTTGTTGGGCACGAAAGTGCAAGGCTCATGAGAGGGTTAAGCACGGTCACAACTCACAAAGGAGTGACTAACTTGGTTTCACACTAGTCCACAAGTTTTAGTGGCTAAATTGGATCACCAACCGGGTTGACTATTTTGGTTCCACACTAGTCCTCAAGTTAGCATCTCGAGCATCCTAAACTAGAAATAGGAGGGATCGCTGTCGACTATCTTGTCAATCTTAGAATGTCTGCCAGATGAGCCACTAGGACTTCTTTCCGTTCCACCTGCCGAGATAGTACACACCCCTGCAGTGGGAGTGGCCTGCTGCGGCCGTGTGACAGGGTTGTAGTTTGACGCCCACCATACCCGTCGAGGCAGCAATGCATGGAAGCGCAAAACATACTCAGACTTTACAATGCAGTCCACACGCTACTAAGCTGCACCAGTCTTACCCAGCTTATCGCCCAAATCTCTCCCTATCATCTCTCTCATCACTATCTTTATTTTTACTTGTGTTTTTATATTTCCACATCATGAGATTTAATGGCGCATTTACTAAATCTTTGTGCAGGAAACCATACATAGGAGCTGCTCCAATCCCTGTGGGAGACGATATCTTTTATACTATAACTTGACAAGAGTGTGCACTTGCGCTCATAAATGGAGAACACCTAAACGCTCTACAAGTTTTTGGCGTCGTTGCAGGGGATTGGCAACATCAACTACGTTTGAGTTTCTGCACTCCTATTTAGTTTTTGCACATTAAATCTCCTTTTATTTACTTTGCTTAAAAAAGCCTCTTTGTTTTCTTGGTGTATGTCCCGCCAGGGCAGCCAGGTTAGCAGCAACATCCACTTGAGGAGGGGAAGGACATGCCCAGACGTCTAGCCAAACACAAAAGACCCTCATGAAGTGGTTATGCTTGGGAAAAGGGCAGCCCAACATAACTGAATTCTTATTTTTATTTATTTTTATTAGGATTAGATTTAATTTTGCATTTAATTTATTTCGGGTTAGGAATGAAAGAAAGATCAAGAAAGATGAAAGAATAAAGGAGAGGCCCAACTAGTGCCCAGGACAACCTAAGGCAGATAAGCATAACGGTTAGTGGCTTCATAACAGCTAGCCGTAACTGCTATATTTGCCCCAGTGAGCGGAATAGATATTTGCATAACGGCTAGAATCTCGTTATTCATGCCGCAATAATTGCCGCTCGTTGGCAAAGTGCCCGCCAAGGCAGTGGGAGAAACGGCTATATAAAGCCAACTATTCTCCCCCCCCCCCCCCCGTTCTTCACTTTGCTTTCTCCTCTAATCTAAATTCTTTCTGCAATATTTGCTTCCAAGATTTTCATAGCTTTACTTTCTTTCACATTATTTTTTTTCTTTCTTTAGGGTACACAACCATCCCACAAACTATGGCCTCATCACAGCAACCCGCCGCCACCTCCAAAACCCAATACAAGAGGTTCTTGAAACCTGCCGTCGAGGAGACCTACAAGAAGTTTTACAGAGAAAGGCAACTATGGGAGGAGATGGGTTTCCAATACACTCAGCCTAATGGTGATTTTGGGTTGGAACCCTTCCTATTCGAGAGGATCCACAATATAGGTTAGGACCAATTCACACGGCAGCCAGAAGGAATCAACAACAACCATGTACGAGAGTTTTATGCCCACCGGCCAAACCTAGAGAGCCCTTTCGTCTACGTCCGGAGAGAAGGTGTCAAGTTCACTACTGACATGATCAACAACTTTTACAGCATAGAGATCAGCGACGACCCGCACGAAGAATGGGAATCATATCTGACAGGGGCTGACTACAACAAGATCAAGAAGGAGCTCTGCAAGCCAAACACCAAAAGGCTGACAGGCAAAAACAATGGGTCAGTGAACCGCCGAGACTTGCTACCAGAGGCATCCCTTTGGAGTTACTTTGTCCAGCGCCGCCTGATGCCAACCTCGCACAGATCGACAGTAAACAGGCCACGACTCACCCTTATCAGCAGTATTATGAAGGGGTGACAGATCAACATTGGCGAAGTAATAATTAAAAAGATCTATGCTCACGCAGAAAAGCCAAACATCAAAGTTCCACTCTTCTTCCCGGCACTCATCACTGGCCTATGTGCCAATTTTGGCGTGCCACTGCACCCAAAAGATAAAATTATTCCTCCCAAGGAAGGATGGAGAAGAAGGGTACGCCAACAGATGATGCATAGCACAGAGCCAGACACACATTCCACTGCCCGTCCGTCGTCCCAAGCTGCCGCCACCCCAGCTGTAGAGCGTTTAGGTGTTCTCAATTTATGAGCGCAAGTGCACACTCTTGTCAAGTTATAGTATAAAAGATAATGACTCCCACGGGGATTGGAATAGCTCATATGAATGGTTTCATGCACAAAGATTTAGTAAATAGGTCATTAAATCTAATGATGTGGAAATATAAAAACAAAAATAAAGATAAAGATAGTAATGAGATGAATGATAGGGAGAGATTGGGCGATAATCTGGGCAATACAAGTGCGGCTTAGTAGCTTGTAAACTGCATTGTAAAGTCTTGAATATGTTTTGCGCTGCCACAAGTTGTTGCCTCGGTAGGTACGGCGGGCGGCAAACTACGACCGTGTCACCCGATCGCAGTAGGTCACTGCCACTGCAGGGGTGTGTACTGTCTCGGCAGGTGGAACGGAAAGAAGTCCATGCGGTAAGTCTGGCAGACATTCCAAGTTCGACAGGATAGTCGACAGTGATCCCTCTTATTTCTAGGTTAGGATGCTCGAGATTGCTTAACTTGAGGACTAGTGTGGAACCAAATTAGACAACTCAGTTGGTAATCCCTTTTAGCCGCTGAAACTTGTGGACTAGTGCGGAACCAAGTTAGTCACTCCTTTGTGAGTTGTGACCGTGCTTAACCCTTTCGTGAGCCTTGCACTTTCGTGCCCGACAAATGGATTTTCTCTTCAACTGACTGGTGTAGACTAATTGAACGAACGAGAAGCATAGATTAAGCAAACTCAAAACTTTATTGAAAACAACTTTAAAACTATACAACCGTTTCCACAAATTACTTTACATACACGCGCCTAAACCCTAGGAGAGTTAGGTCGCGACCCCCAACACTCCAACTTATCTAGCTATTCCCCCATTTACACTCTCATCGGCAGATGTCGTCGATTCCCTCACGACATGCTATGCCCCTATACCCTTACATACATTGCGTATATATAGGGATCTTGACCTAAATTTGAGTCATCCTGAAATTAGAAGTCCTAAAAGCATATTTACATTAATTACAGACTTCTTTTTGACTTAAATACAAACTCTTTGGACGTTACCTTCTTCTACAAGTAAGGATAAGTATTCCTAAGTATCGATTTTCAATCAGATCTACCGACCGCTACAGGCTTCAGGAAATTGCAAGATTGGGCTCATTGGGCTTAGGAAATCGCCCTCTTTAAATCGCAATCCATCTTGGCTAAGTCGGTCTAACCCCTGCCCGTGCGGCACATGGCGGCATCACTACTTCGGCAGCGTCCTTGGAGACATCTTAAGCTGCTTCAGTACAGCTCATTTTGTTCCAGCTTTCTTGCCTTGTCCTGTCCTGTCCTCTCCTCTCCAAGCTATAGCACCTAAAATATAAATTAAACTAAAACAATAACTTTTCTTCACCAAACATGAAATTTTCAATAAAAGCATGGTATACAAGAAGATATTGTTATAATGCATGCAATGCACCTATTTTTGCCTAAATGAGCTCAAGAACAGTAATAATAAGGGCAGGAATGTGTACAAAATAAAGAACTCATGGACACTCTACACCAGCCGCATCATGTAGTACTGAAGCTGCCTTCCCGTCTTAGGTGATCCCTTTACTGCGCAGCCTAGTGGAAAGCTTCCAGAGGATTGAGCACAAGCAGATGATATTCACAAAATATGTAGCGGACGTGGAAGAGGACTTTGTGGCCTACCTTCTAGACAAATACTAAGACGCCGGACCACACTTGCTAGCCTTTCCCACGGAGTTAGCAGCGTCCAAGCCAATCCAGATAACTCGAAGACCAGCTGATGCTCCTGCCGTCGACGACAGTGAGGGGCCACACTGTCGCCCCAAGAGAAGAACCTCTCCCAACCCCTATCCAACCATACGACATCACCTTCTCATCAGAATCAGAGAAGGAGGAGGAAACCATTGCTGCATCACTAGTAGCCAAAGCCACTACTGCCAAGGACACCAGCTACTCAGACATGGAGATCTCAGACTCCTTTGATGAAGAGCCAAGAGAGGCAGAAAGTAAGAGAAATCGGTACGCAGCAGATCCCCAGTGTGGAGAAGCTTAAAGAAAAACCAAGAAAGCCACCCCCAGCCACATCCAGCCGCCGCGTAGCTCGAAGAAGAACCCAGCAGAAAGACCATCCACTACACGACGCCTCGTCCTGCCTGTCTCCTCAGAATCTTCCTCTGACGCGACATCAACATAGGGGAACTCCTCCAACTTATAGCACCATTTTCTTTTCTTTTCTTTTTAATTTTTATGTTTTGTTTTATTTTCTTTTTCTGTTTATTTTCCTGCTTTATTTTAATTTTTTATCTTTTACTTTTTGTTTTCAGTTTTTTTGTTTTGTAGAGGCATTGAGGACAATGCCAACCTTGAGTTTGGGGGGAATTAGTCCTCTTTGTTTTAGGTTCATAGCATTTAGATGCATTTGTAAATTCTGCCCCCTAAGCACATAATGAAATAGAAATATTTAGTTCAAAACTTGTGCCTATGATAGCTTAGCCGATTACATATATTCGCACCATTCTAAAAAAATTTAACCTAACTATGGGAAGAAGCATGAAAAATACTTAGAAAATTTTTCCTTTTTTGCCAATTATCTTTACACTTCTCTGTGAAATGCTGAATTTATGTTTAAGTTCTAAGTTTAACATTGCTTTCCTTACTTAATAAAAGTTTCTTGATTGAATACAGGTTTGCTGCCACGGCAACACAACAAAGAAGATGAAAATCCTAAAGGTCCCGAAACAGGCTCTATGCAGAGAGATTAAATACCCTAGAGGTGCCCGAAACAGGCTCTAGGTAGAGAGATTAAATACCCTAGAGTTGCCCAAAACCGGCTATAGGAAGAATCATGAGGAAGGACACTCCGCTGCTATCAAAGTCCATGAATCTAAACTAAGTGACGGACAAATTAGCAAGAGTGAATGAAAGTCTTCACGGGATGACTCTATTCAAATGTTTCAGAGTTTTGTAGAGTACACCTATCTTAGCTACAAAACCCAGAGAATAGTTGTGATGAGCTGAAGCCCTTAAGCCATGATCAGAAAAATAGAATAAAAGTGCCCAACTGTGCTGCCAAGGTAGCAACTCGTATCCTTTCCAGTAACTTAATTATTTTAGGCTAACTTTGTTAACTTTGTTACTTCAGCATGTTTAGCATGAACAAGACCTGCCCACACTACACTGGCATTAAAAGAAATTAATCGAAGTTATTTCATGACATTCCCTATCACTAACACTAAATAGGTGCCACTGCCTTGAGGTAAGAAATCAAGTTAAAGGCTATTGTTTCTATTAACTTTGTGTTAAGGGCAGATTTACTTGTTAGGTTGCATTGCTTAAGGACAAGCAATAGTTCGAGTTTTTTATGTGTAGAGTGTCCAAAAGTTCTATATTTTGTCCACATTCTTGCCCTTATTATTGCTGATTTTAAGCTCATTTAGGCATAATTAGGTGCATTGCATGCATTATGGCAATATATGCTCTTATACCATGCTTTTATTGAATATTTTATGTTTGGTTGAGAAAAATTGTTTTAGTTTAGTTTATTTTTCAGGTGCTATAGCTAGGAGAGTAGAGGAAAGGACAGGACATGACCAGACAAGAAAGTTTGAACTAAAGGAGTTGTACTAAAGCAGCTCAAGATGCCGCCAAGGACGCTGCCAAAGAAGCATTACCGCCAAGTGCCGCCCGGACAGGAGTTACACCGACTTAGCCAACATGGGTTGCGATTTCAAGAGGGAAATATCCTAAGCCCAATGAGCCCAGTCTTGCAATTTCCTGAAGCCTATAGCGGATGGTAGAGCTAATTCAAGATTGATAAGTAGGAGCACTTATCCTTACTTGCGGAAGAAGGCAACGTCTAAAGAGTCTATATTTAAAGTATAAAGGAGTGTGTATTTAGTGTAACTTACTTTTGGAACTCCTACTTCAAAGAGGACTCAAACTTAGGACATGAGCCATATACATACCCAATGTATGTAACGGTATAGAGGCATGTCGTGAGGGATCAACAGCATCTGTTGACGAGAGTATAGATGGGGAGATAGCTAGATAGGTTGGAGTGTTGGGGGTCGCGGCTCAAATCTCTTAGGGTTTAGGCGTGTGTATGAAAAGTAGTTTGAGGGAAACGATTGTATAGTTTTGAGTTGTTTTCAATAAAATTCTGAGTTTGCTTAATCCATTCTCCTTGTTCGTTCAATTAGTCTACAACAATCAGTTGAAGAGAAAATCCATTTGTCGGGTACAAAAATGCAAGGCTCACAAAAGGGTTAAGCACGGTCACAACTCACAAAGGCGTGACTAACTTGTTTCCACACTACTCCACAAGTTTCAGAGGCTAAAAGGGATCACCAACTGGGTTGACTAATTTGGTTCCACACTAGTCCTCAAGTTAGCATCTCGAGCATCCTAACCTAGAAATATGAGGGATCACTGTCGACTATCCTGCCGAACTTAGAATGTCTGCCAGACGAGCTGCCAGGACTTCTTTTTATTCCACCTGCCGAGACAGTACACACCCCTGCAGTGGGAGTGACCTGCTGCGGCCACGTGACAGGGTCGTAGTTTGCTGCCCACCATACTCGTCGAGGCAGCAACGCATAGAAGCGCAAAACATACTCAGGCTTTACAATGCAGTCCACACGCTATTGAGCTACACCAGTCTTACCCAGCTTATCGCCCAAATCTCTCTCTATCATCTCTCTCATCACTATCTTTATTTCTACTTGTGTTTTTATATTTCCATATCATGAGTTTTAATGGCACATTTACTAAATCTTTGTGCTTGAAACCATTCATAGGAGCCGCTCCAATCCCTATGAGACACGATATCTTTTATACTATAACTTGACAAGAGTGTCTTCATGCGCTCATAAATGGAGAACACCTAAACGCTCTACACAACTCAATGTCAAACTCAACTTCTTGGTTGGGTTGCATCCTAGGTAACTCCTCCGAAAAAACACCCGAAAACTCACATAATATTCGTATGCCTTGAACCCGTACTTCCTTCGTACCAGGAATCATCACATATGCCAAGAAAGCTTCGCAACCCAACTCCATCATCTGACTCCCTTCAAAAGCCGAAATTGCATTGGACAAGAACTTCACGTTCTCGCCTACAATTACTACTTCGTAATCATCCGCAAGTTTCAAGGTAACTCGCTTAACATTAAAAACTACTACAGCTCAATGCTCAACCAACCAGTCCATTCCAAGAATCACATCAAAACCATAAAATGGTAATTCCATCAAATCAACCGAAAACACACGGCCTTGAACAGATAATGGACATCTGCTATACAATTTTCTTGTAACAACAGTTTCACCAAAAGAGCTTGTCACTTGCATCCTTACATCTAGCATCTCAACAGGTATATCAAGCAAATGGACATGCTCACTCAAGATGTATGAATGAGTAGATCCAGATTCAATCAATGCTAACAAAGATAAGGATTGCAAGGCGAAGGTGCCTGCAATCACGTCGGTATCCTTACGTCTCTCGCGATGTGCATACACCCTCGCAGGACCACCTCCCTCTGGTTGAACCGCAACGACATGAGCCACACCTCTCTACACATCCTCTCTCTCCTCTGAAAGTTTCCACGGTCGCGCCCATGGCCTCTCTGCGGTGCAGCAATTGGTGCATGACCCTGACCACCTCCCGCTAACAGAGGACACTCTCGTCTCATGTAGTCAGCTGATCCGCAATTCCAACAAGAATTTGCCCCGGCCACTGGAGCCTACACCTTACGAGACACACGAGGACAGTCTCGCCCCAAGTGCTCAAGCGAACCACATGACCATCATGTATTCTGCTCAAACCTTGCCCTACCGCACTGAGCTGGCGCTCCTCGTCCAAAGTTACCACGCCTCGCCACAGGCTGATATCTACGGTCACGGTTCCCCTTGTTCTGCCCACCACTAGAGCCAGCATATGCAGCTCTCTTGCCCTAGCTAGATCTACCCATGTAAGATGACAAACCCAAACTTTGTTCTATGTCCTTAGCTCGAGTTGCACGCACATCGAAATCTTTATAGTCATACGCAAGAATGAATGTCTTCACGTACTGCACTAGGCCATACTGGAAGCGATCACAACGATGCCTATCACTCGGTACCAACTCTGGAGTGTACTGGCTCAATCGTACGATCTAGACCTCGTACTCAGCCACTGTCATATTCCCTTGCACCAGGGACATGAACTCCCGCTTCTTTCCGTCCATGTATCTAACTCCAAGATACTTTCTCTTGAAGGTAGACTAAAAGAAAATCCAATCCACCACTTTTGGCTCCAAGGCCGCAATCACAGTCGTCCACCATGTGTATACATCTCCATGCAACAACGACACTGCACACCCCAGCTTCCGTGCATCATTGCACCCCATCTGATCCAAGATCCGAATTGTACTGGCCATCTAAGCTTCGGATGCCTCAGGAGGTAAACCATGATATTCCACTCCTCCCAAACTTCTCAAACGCTCAATTAGAAAGCCCAATTGCCCAGCAACAGGCGCTTGTACATGCACTCCAGCAACTGCAGCCTGGAATGCTCCTGTCATCGCCTGTCCCAAAGGCGTCAAGTCTCTCAACACCCTGACCAGCTTGTCCTTGTTGTTCTTGATCCCCACCCCCAGGTGGTGGTGGCAATGGAGGAGGTAAATTCGCACCATGCATAACCTCGTTCTCCTGATAACGTTGCTCATGAACAAGAGCAACTGCCCCAGATCGTAGTTCTCTTCGCGGACCCATTGTGCTATTAAGATTAAGTCATGAATATAAAACAAAAAAAGATCAGGGAAGCTTCTAACAAGGATCCAAGACTTCCAATCCAATTAAAAAACATTTCACTAGGTAATAAGGCAATGGGCATTCCAATTTTCCCCCAACATAGCACAAAGTATACGACATACATGTCACAACCATGATGCATTACAAGCATTAAAATCCAGTCCAATCTATCATCTTACAACAGCTCACAATCATACCACAACCACCATTTATAGCCTCAACATCACATACTCAACATTGACATGCTCAAGACATTCACTAAACTATGCAAACTGTTGAGTGTGCAAAAGTTCTACTTTTTACCCCTTATTTAACCCATATTTCTGCTACATTCAAGCATAATTTACTACATTTAGGATAGATTTCACATATACATCACAATTATATAAAATGGCACAGTTGCTACTGATTTTTGCAGGTAGCTGCTGTGGCAGACTCAGGGCAGTGAAGTAGCAGAGCTGGAACACAGAACTGGAGTCAAGAAGGAGGACCTACCGTGGCCACTACCCTGGCAGCCATGACGACAACAATGGTGAAGGGAAAAGTGAGGTGGATCTCGACAGATAGAGGAATTCAAGCCAGTCTGTCATGGGCCACTCCTATATTTTTCTGAGCCCTAGATCAGAATGAAGGCCAAGCCCAAAGTTTAAGGAAGAAACCCAAAGCACGAAAAGAGGACGAATTAAAGGCATCTACTCAGAAGATTTAATCTTAATTAGAGTTGTACTTTAGTTTGAACTTGTATTCTTACCTTATTAGAAAACTTGAACCCAAGGCCTATATAAAGGCATGTAATTCGACCTAAGGAAGGATATCTCATTCTTTAGCCGTCTTCCCCAAACCCTTGTCGTTTCCCCCCTTCTCATCATGTTCTAACCATCCCCTGGGGCTAAGGGTTGATTCTGTAAAGTAGTTACAAGGATTGTACTGTTTTTAGGAATTTTTTGTTCATTGAAATAAAACTTCAAGTTTGCTTATTCTGGTTTTCAACATCTTGCAAGAGTATCAGGAGAGCATTGTGAGATTATCTATTTACTTAATATCGGGAGAGTTAAGTATACGAATGGAATAAGTGCAGGTTCTCTAGTTTATGGTTGAACTATCTCGGACCTAGGGATAGGATGAGGTTAAGTGGCTAAGGAAGAATTCAACAACATTGTTGTTCACCCTTTGATTCACGCGCGAGGTATCATCCGAGAAGTGTCATCAACAGTACTTGGACCTAGGGATAGGACAAGTCACAACAGGGATTCTTGCCAAGCTTGAAGTACAGAGTTGTGTGATCGCTTCCGCGACAACAACAGACTACTGCCGCGACAGGACGACGACAGAACATGAATTCTTATACAGTACAACACCTGCACTACCAAGCAGATCAATACTGGCCTATTTGTTAACCTTGAAAACTTCGTTATTTTATATCCAGTATTCTTCAATATTATTCCTAAATCAATTAAACTCTTTTTTTTCTCTCTTGTGCAGCAATCCAAGGATAAAGCTATTTCCAGCCCTTGTAGATTCGACATACGATACTTCGTGTATCACTTTACTACTTGTTTCGTCTACACTTGCACTACATTGCGGTAGGACTTTTGACACACAACAAGTTTTTTGTGTCGTTGTTGGGGACTGGCAACATATCTTGTAACGCCCCGGTTTTGGGCTCAGAAGTTTTGGCGTTGACCGGTTCGGTCAAAGTGCTGATCGAATATATAAGAGTGAATTTAGGAAAGCCTAGTTCGGGTTGCATTAAAAATATGGAAAAATGTTCTAAAATCATCTTTTAATATATATAAGTGAACTGTGAAATCAATTTTGGAAAATGAGGTTCGGAAGGTTGACATTTTGGCTAGTGACCAAAATGTAATTTTTGAAAGTTGCGGGACAGTTTTATAAAGGATTGAAACTTTGAATCTTTAAGGAGCTATTATTCCAAAAAGGATTTCTCCAGATTTTTCTAAGATATTTTATGACTCAAATCTGATTTTAAAGATTAAGAAAAGAGAGGGAAATCATTTTTAACCAATTTTCAACTAACTTTCTATTTTCTCTCAAATTCTCTTTTCTCTCATTTTCTCTCTACCCAAACAAGATTTCCTCAGATTTCTTTCTCTGATTTTGACATCTACATCTCTCATTTCAACTCTCATTTGATTCTTAATCATCTCATCATCAAAACCTCTCAATTTGCAAATTGTTTCATCAAGCATTTTGGCTCTAAAATGGAGAAATTCAAGTTTGGAGGTAAGAACGTCCTTCTCCTCTAAACTATCAGTTCTTTACTGAAATTCCTAAGTTCTCAATCCTTGATTTATGTTTTATTAAAGGCTTTTCAATTGAGATCTTGATTTTTGGCTAAAATGCAAGATTTGGTGATTTTGGTGAAAATTTCGTGTGATCTGTTTAAGCAGGGTTTTGAGGTGTTAAATTGATGTTAAATGAATGCTAAAATGATTAGAAGTTGAGGTTTAATCAATGCAATCCCGAATAGGTTGAATTTCCTAAGTTTGGCTTGAGTTTTTGGTTGTTTTTGGAGTGTTTTTGGTGATCTGTTATACCTGGAGGTATAAGGACGTGGTTGTGATCATTTTGCATGTTATTTGATGTATAAAAATGGTTAGAAGTGATGGATCTTGGCTGGGTTAAGTTTTGGAAGTGTTTGGAGATGATTTCGGTTGTGTTTGGTAGCCAAATTGTTAGATTTGTGATGAGCAGCGAGTTGTGTTGATGTTGCTGGTGTTTTAATGCATAAGGATGCATTAATGTTCTGTTTTTATGTGCTTGAAACAAGGGAGGTTGATCCTTGAGCTTTGGAAAGTGTTTTCGGAAGGTTTCGGAAGCTTGGAAGGCTTGTTGGCTAGCTTTGTTTGGTT
The DNA here is from genome assembly GCA_958450335.1 of Hibiscus tridactylites. NCBI lineage: Eukaryota > Viridiplantae > Streptophyta > Magnoliopsida > Malvales > Malvaceae > Hibiscus > Hibiscus tridactylites. The sequence continues at coordinate 54,308,234 of OY288267.1, read as the reverse complement.
ATCGGTGAGTGAAGTTGGGATTTCAGCTTTTGAAACATGGTTTGAAGGTTTTTGGGAGCTTAGTTTAAGTCTAAACAACTTTGCTAAGCTCAAGAGTAAGTGGATGGGTTTTTGCTCTTGGATTGTGTATGTTTTGGCTTTAAAAATCAAAAGTGGTTGATGATTAATATGCATGTGATTTGCATGGTTTAATTCTGTTTTGTAAGCATGTTTTGGCATGGTTTAATGCTGGTTTTGAAAGTCAATTTAAAAGGATGCTCAAGGTAAGAGATCCTTGGTTTAGTGCATTGAAAATGTGGTTTTGGATGCATAGTGTTGCATGTTGTTCATTGGCTTTGTATTATGCTTAAAAACAGTGAGTTGATGATGATTAATGATGATAATTGTGCCTTTTGCATATTGTTTATGCATGTGAATCATTGAGCTAATGATGTGATGGTTTTGCATTATGTGTATGCATGTGAATCATTGAGCTAATGATGTGATGGCCTTGCATTATGTTTATGCATGTGGAACATTGGATATTATGGTAAGATGGTTATGTTGGCAAGAGATGTGAATGGTTCTTGGTTCGTTGATCGGGTATAATTAGCCGGCTATAGGATTGGGTGCACCGTGAATAAAGTCGCCTTGAAGGCGGAGTGGTCAAGTGTGGACCGGTTAGACTCCCCTCAAGTATTCCTAACGAGAAGAGGTCATAGTGGAGGTTGTTGCCCACTCGAGGACCTGAGTTGTTTAAGGTCATAATGGAGGTTGTTGCCCATTCGAGGACCTTGGTTAAGTAAAGGTTATAAGGTGGTTAAAAGTCCTTATGTGAGAACCTTGTACTTGTTAAGATCACAATGGCAATGGTTAAGTCCATGTGTGGATCTTGTGTGTGATGTCCCGTTCCTCGTTAGATGATGTCTACAACTACCAATCGGTTATGCAAAGGTTGTATGGTGGTTGAAAGTCCATACGGGAAGACCTTGTGCATGTCAAGGGTGTATGGCGGTTGAAAGTCCATACATGGTAACCTTGAGGAAAAGCTAAGGTTGTATGGTGTTTAAAAGTCCATACATGGGAACCTTAGGTTGTTAAGGTCAAATGGAGGTTGTTGCCCATTTGGAAGACCTTGGATTGGGTAGTGTGTAGGAAGCGTTGGGACACGCTTGTAATCCGCGTATCCGATCGGGTTGAAAAGTGGAAAGTGATTATGGTAGATCTCTTGGAAGCCAATATAATGTTCTTGATCATGTGAAGCATGGGATTGCTTGAAATGATGCATAGTTGCATGTGAAGCATGGGATTGCTTGAAATGATGCATAGTTGCATGTGAAGCATGGGATTGCTTGAAATGATGCATGGTTGCATGTGAAGCATGAGATGCTTGAATTGAAGCATGTTTGCATGAGAAGCATGAGATGCTTGGTAAGATGCATTGTTGCATGAGATGTGTATGATGCTAGTGAAAGCATGTTACTTGTATGTTGATCAAGTGTTGGTTATCATTTGATAAATGATGCATGTGAGCATGAATTACCTATGATGCATTGGAGTCATGTATGACTTGTTGTTAAAGGCATGTGATGTTGATGTTATGGTTTTATGTGGCCTTGTTTAAATGCATGAAATGTTTTGATTGAACTATGGTTATAAATGGTTTCTTGCTTGATGTGGTTTCCAAGTTAAAGAAAGGTATGTTGTGGGAAGGATGTGTTTTCCATGGTTTTGTTTAAGCTTGGCTTATGGTGTTTATGCATGATTTGAGCTTGATGTTGAAAGGAGTTTTCGAACATGGTTTTGGAAAGCAAATCGGGTTGGTTTTAAAGTGTTTTAAGGACCCGTTGCATTGATGGTGTTTTGTTTTTGAGCATTCCTCACTAAGCATTATGTGCTTACGCTCCTTTTTGTCCATCAATGCAGATTCTTGAAGTTTGGACAGCAAGGAGCAAGGGATTCAAGGTGGACTCCAATGGAGATGTATGTCTCGGTGAATAGCTATAGTTAATAAGGGCAACGGGGTAGAATCTTTCGGATTGTTGTTATTGTGATCGTATGTGTTGATCATGAATGTTTAAATACTGTTGTTAATGATGTTGACTCATGAATTGGCTTAATTGAGGTTGAATTGGAAGGTTTGTGCTTAAATGGTTGCTTGTGTAGGAAGCATGTCTTTAGAATTGGGGCTTTTCATATGTGATGGTTAATTGTTGAATTGTTGATGCAAGTATGTCTCTTCTATGTTGAATTGCATGTTGGCAAAGTTTGGTGGCTTTTGGAGCATGTTTGAATGATCAATTGTGTGTTTGAATGAGCAAAATGCAACATTCTGGGCTAGGCGTTTCGGAACAGGTAACACCGTTTCGGAACGGGTGCCCTGCATGAACCCAGGCGTCCGAAACGGGTGCCACCGTTCCGAAACGGAATGTATTCTGCCAGACCCCCGTTGCGGAACGCGTTGCGGAACGGCCCGTGTTTCGGAACGGGCTTGGCCTGTTTCGGAACGGGTGACCGTTGGGGGCTGACATGGGCGGTTAAATGTTTCAAAATGTTTGCATTTTGGTCCTGAATCTTGTTTGTGCAATTGTATGAGTTCGGGTTGTCCGTTTGAGCTGAAATTTGGCAGAGAAGCATGAAACATGATTAATTTTAAGTTGGTAACTTGAAATCTGGTTAAGTCCTTAAAGTTTTCAGAAATTACAATTTGGTCCCCAAAGTTGTAATTTGTTCAATTGGGTCCCTGTTTGATCTCTGATGTTTGTGGTCTTTGAGTATGGTGTTTGTGTGATCACATCTAAGGTTAATGTGCATCTAGACAAGATTAAAAAGAAAAAAAAAGGGGTCGTTAATCAAGGTTGACTTTCGGGTTGACTTTGATTTTCCCCGTGTAATCTTCGTAGTTCGGGTCAACCGTCCAGACCGGGCTACGGGGGTTACATTTGGTGGTATCAGAGCTGAGTTGCGAAGGTTGGGGAAAACGGTAAGTTGTTGTGATATGTGTGCTTGATGTTTATCATGTTGTGTGGTTGAAAGCTGGTTGAAGCATGTGTTTCTGAATATGCTGTTGATGTTTTTGAGCATGTTGCTGATGTATGCAAGCATGATTTGTGGTTATGAATCTTGGTTGAGTTCATGTGGATATGTGTTGATGCTATGAGCTGATGCTATGCATGATGGATGTGTTTTGAGCATGTTATGTTGCTAATGTGCTGGTGTTGTTGGATGTTGTTTGGTGTAAGCATGATCAAGGTATGTTGTTGATATGCTTGATGTTGTGATATCCGTGTTGTGTTGACTGTTATGTCATGTAAAGGGGGAGGATTCGGGATACCCATTGCCTTATTAATATAGCTATTGTGTTATTTTGGAGTTGGAGTTTGAATCCTTGCTTAATGCTGGTCTAACAGGTTTTGTTTGTTTGTTGTGATTGTATGTTGTTTGTTGTTAGTGGTATGGCAAAGATGATGAAAGAATGGCGGAGGAGTGAGATGGTTGCTGCCTTGGGGCAGGTTGTTAAGGCAAGGAATTCACCCTTTTGTAGAGGTGTTTTGTCTCAGTCTTCTGTGCTTGGAGTTGAGATGGTAAGGCAAGGGAAAGAAGCTGGTTCCGGGATGGAAAGTTCTTTATCTGTTGTTCAGGAGGTGTTGGGAACATCTCAGGCTACGGTTGAGGTAGAACCAGTGGATGTGCTGGCTAGATGTGTGGGTTTGCCGAAGCAGCGTTTGCTTGATTTGGGTGCTGTAGAGTACCATGGTTCTTCCCCGGAGATGTTTGAGGCCTGGTTGGCCAATGTAGTTCTGATTTTGGATCAGGAAGGCTGTGATTATGCCTGTAAGCTGGGGAGTGTTGTTTCTCTGATGCTGGAGGATGTTTGTTCTTGGTGGACATCTGTGGCTGTGGCGTCACATATCCTTGATATTGATTGGGATTTCTTCGTGTCTGCTTTCTATGAAAGGTATCTTGGATGGGAATTTCCAAGGGTTAAGCAAGGTGCGGCTAATGCTGTTGGTGAGCAAGTGTTGCTTGAGCAAGGAGTGGGAGCTCAGTCATCTGTGTGTGACCGTTGTAAAAGGCAACATGTTGGAAAATGTTGGGACACAAGTGTTTGCTGGAGATGTGGTTCTAAGTTGCATGTTAGGCGTGATTGTCCTCATGGAGTGAAGTCAGCTTTGGTGTTAGCCAAAGGATCTTTGAAAGGTCGTGGGCATGGCCGAGGCGAGGTTCGGAAGTGGCAGAAAAAGCCGAAGGTTGTGAAGAGTTTAGGGAATGAAGTTTGCTGGAAATGTGGGTCTGCTGGACACATGAAGCGTGATTGTTCGATGTTGGCTCGGAATAGCCAAGGTTCCTTATTGCAAGGAGTTGGTGGTGACCCTGGTGTGTTAGCTGGTGCTGCAGGGGTGCGACAGAAGGATGTTGGTTCCGCAAGGAAGAGAGCTCGTTCGATGAAGCTTCAGGGTGGTGTTGTGTTTTCAGGTAACCTTGTTAAGTGATCTTTGCTTTAGTTGCCTTAGTTTGGTTTCTGTTGGTTTTTCCTTGCGTGGTAAGTCTAGTCTTGTTGCTAGCATGTTTGGGGTAATGATAGTTGTGGTTTGGTGATATCTTTGGTGTGAAGAAGGCTTTAGTGAATATCTTGTGGTTAATGGTTGTTGGTATGATGGAGTTAGATAAGTTAAAGGTGAGTAAGGGGTTGTTCTTAGACAGATTTTGAGGATGTCATTGGAGGGTGTGAACTGGCATTCATGCACAGTTTAAAATCATTGTTATATACTATATTATATATGTTGGTCCATGCATACATGTGGCATGACATTAGAGGTTTTGCATACATGTACATCAGGCATTGATAGGGCATGTAGGTGATCATGCATACGATGTTCACACTCGTTAATAACTAATCGAATCTGTTAGTGTTGTGGTGGGATTAAGTGGAATGATGGGTTTGTGGAGGTTGTTTGGTGCTGAGTGAGAGTGGAATGGCTTGTTGGTAGAAGGATAGTGTTTGATGCTCTGAGAGTTTAGTGGTTTGGTGGTGAAGGGTATCTGTTTGAGGTTAGTATCTGCTAAGTGGTTTGTTTAGTTTAAAGGAAGTGGTAGTTCCTTGGTGTTAAGTGTTGTTGCAGCTGAGGTTGTTTAGCTTTTAAGCTGTTGTGAAGGGTTGTGTTGGTTCATAGCAATCTTTGAAGAGTTCTGAAGCTGTTGTGTGTGTTTTGGTTCAGTGATGTTCTGGTAATGCAAGTGTTCTGGTTGAGTATGTAGTGAAAGGGCTGTGAAAGATCGAAGGTTTTTGTTGGTTGTTTGGGTTCTTGTGAGAAGTGGTCGGCTAGTTGTGGTTAAGAAAGTTTTGTTTGAAGTCTGTTGATGGTATGTGAAGTGGCTGAAGGTTTCAAGTTGGGGTTGTGATGTAATTTTTGGTTTTTGTGTAAATAGTGCTGGTGAGCTGTTGTGGTAATGTAGTTGACAGATGTGAGGGATTGTCAGCTTCGTTGAAGAGTTTGTGTAAACTGTTGATGTTTAAGGATTTCTGCTTGTTGGGAAATCTTTGGAAAAGGTTTGGGAGTTTGCAAGAGTTTTAGAGGCTGAGAGGTTGTCTAGCGGCCGAGTTGGTTTGGTTGTTGTCTTTGTGTAGACAAGTCTTGGAAGATGTGTATTACAGTGTTGTCTGCTGTAAGAGCTGAAGTTTTCAGGTTGATGTTGGGATTGTGCATAATCCGGTTGTGTGGAAGGTTGGGTTGTGGTTACCTTTTGAGAGTTTGGATTTGTGAACAGTGTGTGGTGGAGGTTTTGTGTGGAAAGTGATCAGTGGTGTTGGTTGAGGCTTTTGTGTTGCCTTGTGTGTTGCTTTGAGAAGGTTGTTGTTCTCTTTTCGCCGGTTGAAATTTCGAGGACGAAATTTCCTAAGGGGGGGAGAGTTGTAACGCCCCGGTTTTGGGCTCAGAAGTTTTGGCGTTGACCGGTTCGGTCAAAGTGCTGATCGAATATATAAGAGTGAATTTAGGAAAGCCTAGTTCGGGTTGCATTAAAAATATGGAAAAATGTTCTAAAATCATCTTTTAATATATATAAGTGAACTGTGAAATCAATTTTGGAAAATGAGGTTCGGAAGGTTGACATTTTGGCTAGTGACCAAAATGTAATTTTTGAAAGTTGCGGGACAGTTTTATAAAGGATTGAAACTTTGAATCTTTAAGGAGCTATTATTCCAAAAAGGATTTCTCCAGATTTTTCTAAGATATTTTATGACTCAAATCTGATTTTAAAGATTAAGAAAAGAGAGGGAAATCATTTTTAACCAATTTTCAACTAACTTTCTATTTTCTCTCAAATTCTCTTTTCTCTCATTTTCTCTCTACCCAAACAAGATTTCCTCAGATTTCTTTCTCTGATTTTGACATCTACATCTCTCATTTCAACTCTCATTTGATTCTTAATCATCTCATCATCAAAACCTCTCAATTTGCAAATTGTTTCATCAAGCATTTTGGCTCTAAAATGGAGAAATTCAAGTTTGGAGGTAAGAACGTCCTTCTCCTCTAAACTATCAGTTCTTTACTGAAATTCCTAAGTTCTCAATCCTTGATTTATGTTTTATTAAAGGCTTTTCAATTGAGATCTTGATTTTTGGCTAAAATGCAAGATTTGGTGATTTTGGTGAAAATTTCGTGTGATCTGTTTAAGCAGGGTTTTGAGGTGTTAAATTGATGTTAAATGAATGCTAAAATGATTAGAAGTTGAGGTTTAATCAATGCAATCCCGAATAGGTTGAATTTCCTAAGTTTGGCTTGAGTTTTTGGTTGTTTTTGGAGTGTTTTTGGTGATCTGTTATACCTGGAGGTATAAGGACGTGGTTGTGATCATTTTGCATGTTATTTGATGTATAAAAATGGTTAGAAGTGATGGATCTTGGCTGGGTTAAGTTTTGGAAGTGTTTGGAGATGATTTCGGTTGTGTTTGGTAGCCAAATTGTTAGATTTGTGATGAGCAGCGAGTTGTGTTGATGTTGCTGGTGTTTTAATGCATAAGGATGCATTAATGTTCTGTTTTTATGTGCTTGAAACAAGGGAGGTTGATCCTTGAGCTTTGGAAAGTGTTTTCGGAAGGTTTCGGAAGCTTGGAAGGCTTGTTGGCTAGCTTTGTTTGGTTATCGGTGAGTGAAGTTGGGATTTCAGCTTTTGAAACATGGTTTGAAGGTTTTTGGGAGCTTAGTTTAAGTCTAAACAACTTTGCTAAGCTCAAGAGTAAGTGGATGGGTTTTTGCTCTTGGATTGTGTATGTTTTGGCTTTAAAAATCAAAAGTGGTTGATGATTAATATGCATGTGATTTGCATGGTTTAATTCTGTTTTGTAAGCATGTTTTGGCATGGTTTAATGCTGGTTTTGAAAGTCAATTTAAAAGGATGCTCAAGGTAAGAGATCCTTGGTTTAGTGCATTGAAAATGTGGTTTTGGATGCATAGTGTTGCATGTTGTTCATTGGCTTTGTATTATGCTTAAAAACAGTGAGTTGATGATGATTAATGATGATAATTGTGCCTTTTGCATATTGTTTATGCATGTGAATCATTGAGCTAATGATGTGATGGTTTTGCATTATGTGTATGCATGTGAATCATTGAGCTAATGATGTGATGGCCTTGCATTATGTTTATGCATGTGGAACATTGGATATTATGGTAAGATGGTTATGTTGGCAAGAGATGTGAATGGTTCTTGGTTCGTTGATCGGGTATAATTAGCCGGCTATAGGATTGGGTGCACCGTGAATAAAGTCGCCTTGAAGGCGGAGTGGTCAAGTGTGGACCGGTTAGACTCCCCTCAAGTATTCCTAACGAGAAGAGGTCATAGTGGAGGTTGTTGCCCACTCGAGGACCTGAGTTGTTTAAGGTCATAATGGAGGTTGTTGCCCATTCGAGGACCTTGGTTAAGTAAAGGTTATAAGGTGGTTAAAAGTCCTTATGTGAGAACCTTGTACTTGTTAAGATCACAATGGCAATGGTTAAGTCCATGTGTGGATCTTGTGTGTGATGTCCCGTTCCTCGTTAGATGATGTCTACAACTACCAATCGGTTATGCAAAGGTTGTATGGTGGTTGAAAGTCCATACGGGAAGACCTTGTGCATGTCAAGGGTGTATGGCGGTTGAAAGTCCATACATGGTAACCTTGAGGAAAAGCTAAGGTTGTATGGTGTTTAAAAGTCCATACATGGGAACCTTAGGTTGTTAAGGTCAAATGGAGGTTGTTGCCCATTTGGAAGACCTTGGATTGGGTAGTGTGTAGGAAGCGTTGGGACACGCTTGTAATCCGCGTATCCGATCGGGTTGAAAAGTGGAAAGTGATTATGGTAGATCTCTTGGAAGCCAATATAATGTTCTTGATCATGTGAAGCATGGGATTGCTTGAAATGATGCATAGTTGCATGTGAAGCATGGGATTGCTTGAAATGATGCATAGTTGCATGTGAAGCATGGGATTGCTTGAAATGATGCATGGTTGCATGTGAAGCATGAGATGCTTGAATTGAAGCATGTTTGCATGAGAAGCTTGAGATGCTTGGTAAGATGCATTGTTGCATGAGATGTGTATGATGCTAGTGAAAGCATGTTACTTGTATGTTGATCAAGTGTTGGTTATCATTTGATAAATGATGCATGTGAGCATGAATTACCTATGATGCATTGGAGTCATGTATGACTTGTTGTTAAAGGCATGTGATGATGATGTTATGGTTTTATGTGGCCTTGTTTAAATGCATGAAATGTTTTGATTGAACTATGGTTATAAATGGTTTCTTGCTTGATGTGGTTTCCAAGTTAAAGAAAGGTATGTTGTGGGAAGGATGTGTTTTCCATGGTTTTGTTTAAGCTTGGCTTATGGTGTTTATGCATGATTTGAGCTTGATGTTGAAAGGAGTTTTCGAACATGGTTTTGGAAAGCAAATCGGGTTGGTTTTAAAGTGTTTTAAGGACCCACTGCATTGATGGTGTTTTGTTTTTGAGCATTCCTCACTAAGCATTATGTGCTTACGCTCCTTTTTGTCCATCAATGCAGATTCTTGAAGTTTGGACAGCAAGGAGCAAGGGATTCAAGGTGGACTCCAATGGAGATGTATGTCTCGGTGAATAGCTATAGTTAATAAGGGCAATGGGGTAGAATCTTTCGGATTGTTGTTATTGTGATCGTATGTGTTGATCATGAATGTTTAAATACTGTTGTTAATGATGTTGAATCATGAATTGGCTTAATTGAGGTTGAATTGGAAGGTTTGTGCTTAAATGGTTGCTTGTGTAGGAAGCATGTCTTTAGAATTGGGGCTTTTCATATGTGATGGTTAATTGTTGAATTGTTGATGCAAGTATGTCTCTTCTATGTTGAATTGCATGTTGGCAAAGTTTGGTGGCTTTTGGAGCATGTTTGAATGATCAATTGTGTGTTTGAATGAGCAAAATGCAACATTCTGGGCTAGGCGTTTCGGAACAGGTAACACCGTTTCGGAACGGGTGCCCTGCATGAACCCAGGCGTCCGAAACGGGTGCCACCGTTCCGAAACGGAATGTATTCTGCCAGACCCCCGTTGCGGAACGCGTTGCGGAACGGCCCGTGTTTCGGAACGGGCTTGGCCTGTTTCGGAACGGGTGACCGTTGGGGGCTGACATGGGCGGTTAAATGTTTCAAAATGTTTGCATTTTGGTCCTGAATCTTGTTTGTGCAATTGTATGAGTTAGGGTTGTCCGTTTGAGCTGAAATTTGGCAGAGAAGCATGAAACATGATTAATTTTAAGTTGGTAACTTGAAATCTGGTTAAGTCCTTAAAGTTTTCAGAAATTACAATTTGGTCCCCAAAGTTGTAATTTGTTCAATTGGGTCCCTGTTTGATCTCTGATGTTTGTGGTCTTTGAGTATGGTGTTTGTGTGATCACATCTAAGGTTAATGTGCATCTAGACAAGATTAAAAAGAAAAAAAAAGGGGTCGTTAATCAAGGTTGACTTTCGGGTTGACTTTGATTTTCCCCGTGTAATCTTCGTAGTTCGGGTCAACCGTCCAGACCGGGCTACGGGGGTTACATTTGGTGGTATCAGAGCTGAGTTGCGAAGGTTGGGGAAAACGGTAAGTTGTTGTGATATGTGTGCTTGATGTTTATCATGTTGTGTGGTTGAAAGCTGGTTGAAGCATGTGTTTCTGAATATGCTGTTGATGTTTTTGAGCATGTTGCTGATGTATGCAAGCATGATTTGTGGTTATGAATCTTGGTTGAGTTCATGTGGATATGTGTTGATGCTATGAGCTGATGCTATGCATGATGGATGTGTTTTGAGCATGTTATGTTGCTAATGTGCTGGTGCTGTTGGATGTTGTTTGGTGTAAGCATGATCAAGGTATGTTGTTGATATGCTTGATGTTGTGATATCCGTGTTGTGTTGACTGTTATGTCATGTAAAGGGGGAGGATTCGGGATACCCATTGCCTTATTAATATAGCTATTGTGTTATTTTGGAGTTGGAGTTTGAATCCTTGCTTAATGCTGGTCTAACAGGTTTTGTTTGTTTGTTGTGATTGTATGTTGTTTGTTGTTAGTGGTATGGCAAAGATGATGAAAGAATGGCGGAGGAGTGAGATGGTTGCTGCCTTGGGGCAGGTTGTTAAGGCAAGGAATTCACCCTTTTGTAGAGGTGTTTTGTCTCAGTCTTCTGTGCTTGGAGTTGAGATGGTAAGGCAAGGGAAAGAAGCTGGTTTCGGGATGGAAAGTTCTTTATCTGTTGTTCAGGAGGTGTTGGGAACATCTCAGGCTACGGTTGAGGTAGAACCAGTGGATGTGCTGGCTAGATGTGTGGGTTTGCCGAAGCAGCGTTTGCTTGATTTGGGTGCTGTAGAGTACCATGGTTCTTCCCCGGAGATGTTTGAGGCCTGGTTGGCCAATGTAGTTCTGATTTTGGATCAGGAAGGCTGTGATTATGCCTGTAAGCTGGGGAGTGTTGTTTCTCTGATGCTGGAGGATGTTTGTTCTTGGTGGACATCTGTGGCTGTGGCGTCACATATCCTTGATATTGATTGGGATTTCTTCGTGTCTGCTTTCTATGAAAGGTATCTTGGAGGGGAATTTCCAAGGGTTAAGCAAGGTGCGGCTAATGCTGTTGGTGAGCAAGTGTTGCTTGAGCAAGGAGTGGGAGCTCAGTCATCTGTGTGTGACCGTTGTAAAAGGCAACATGTTGGAAAATGTTGGGACACAAGTGTTTGCTGGAGATGTGGTTCTAAGTTGCATGTTAGGCGTGATTGTCCTCATGGAGTGAAGTCAGCTTTGGTGTTAGCCAAAGGATCTTTGAAAGGTCGTGGGCATGGCCGAGGCGAGGTTCGGAAGTGGCAGAAAAAGCCGAAGGTTGTGAAGAGTTTAGGGAATGAAGTTTGCTGGAAATGTGGGTCTGCTGAACACATGAAGCGTGATTGTTCGATGTTGGCTCGGAATAGCCAAGGTTCCTTATTGCAAGGAGTTGGTGGTGACCCTGGTGTGTTAGCTGGTGCTGCAGGGGTGCGACAGAAGGATGTTGGTTCCGCAAGGAAGAGAGCTCGTTCGATGAAGCTTCAGGGTGGTGTTGTGTTTTCAGGTAACCTTGTTAAGTGATCTTTGCTTTAGTTGCCTTAGTTTGGTTTCTGTTGGTTTTTCCTTGCGTGGTAAGTCTAGTCTTGTTGCTAGCATGTTTGGGGTAATGATAGTTGTGGTTTGGTGATATCTTTGGTGTGAAGAAGGCTTTAGTGAATATCTTGTGGTTAATGGTTGTTGGTATGATGGAGTTAGATAAGTTAAAGGTGAGTAAGGGGTTGTTCTTAGACAGATTTTGAGGATGTCATTGGAGGGTGTGAACTGGCATTCATGCACAGTTTAAAATCATTGTTATATACTATATTATATATGTTGGTCCATGCATACATGTGGCATGACATTAGAGGTTTTGCATACATGTACATCAGGCATTGATAGGGCATGTAGGTGATCATGCATACGATGTTCACACTCGTTAATAACTAATCGAATCTGTTAGTGTTGTGGTGGGATTAAGTGGAATGATGGGTTTGTGGAGGTTGTTTGTGCTGAGTGAGAGTGGAATGGCTTGTTGGTAGAAGGATAGTGTTTGATGCTCTGAGAGTTTAGTGGTTTGGTGGTGAAGGGTATCTGTTTGAGGTTAGTATCTGCTAAGTGGTTTGTTTAGTTTAAAGGAAGTGGTAGTTCCTTGGTGTTAAGTGTTGTTGCAGCTGAGGTTGTTTAGCTTTTAAGCTGTTGTGAAGGGTTGTGTTGGTTCATAGCAATCTTTGAAGAGTTCTGAAGCTGTTGTGTGTGTTTTGGTTCAGTGATGTTCTGGTAATGCAAGTGTTCTGGTTGAGTATGTAGTGAAAGGGCTGTGAAAGATCGAAGGTTTTTGTTGGTTGTTTGGGTTCTTGTGAGAAGTGGTCGGCTAGTTGTGGTTAAGAAAGTTCTGTTTGAAGTCTGTTGATGGTATGTGAAGTGGCTGAAGGTTTCAAGTTGGGGTTGTGATGTAATTTTTGGTTTTTGTGTAAATAGTGCTGGTGAGCTGTTGTGGTAATGTAGTTGACAGATGTGAGGGATTGTCAGCTTCGTTGAAGAGTTTGTGTAAACAGTTGATGTTTAAGGATTTCTGCTTGTTGGGAAATCTTTGGAAAAGGTTTGGGAGTTTGCAAGAGTTTTAGAGGCTGAGAGGTTGTCTAGCGGCCGAGTTGGTTTGGTTGTTGTCTTTGTGTAGACAAGTCTTGGAAGATGTGTATTACAGTGTTGTCTGCTGTAAGAGCTGAAGTTTTCAGGTTGATGTTGGGATTGTGCATAATCCGGTTGTGTGGAAGGTTGGGTTGTGGTTACCTTTTGAGAGTTTGGATTTGTGAACAGTGTGTGGTGGAGGTTTTGTGTGGAAAGTGATCAGTGGTGTTGGTTGAGGCTTTAGTGTTGCCTTGTGTGTTGCTTTGAGAAGGTTGTTGTTCTCTTTTCGCCGGTTGAAATTTCGAGGACGAAATTTCCTAAGGGGGGGAGAGTTGTAACGCCCCGGTTTTGGGCTCAGAAGTTTTGGCGTTGACCGGTTCGGTCAAAGTGCTGATCGAATATATAAGAGTGAATTTAGGAAAGCCTAGTTCGGGTTTCATTAAAAATATGGAAAAATGTTCTAAAATCATCTTTTAATATATATAAGTGAACTGTGAAATCAATTTTGGAAAATGAGGTTCGGAAGGTTGACATTTTGGCTAGTGACCAAAATGTAATTTTTGAAAGTTGCGGGACAGTTTTATAAAGGATTGAAACTTTGAATCTTTAAGGAGCTATTATTCCAAAAAGGATTTCTCCAGATTTTTCTAAGATATTTTATGACTCAAATCTGATTTTAAAGATTAAGAAAAGAGAGGGAAATCATTTTTAACCAATTTTCAACTAACTTTCTATTTTCTCTCAAATTCTCTTTTCTCTCATTTTCTCTCTACCCAAACAAGATTTCCTCAGATTTCTTTCTCTGATTTTGACATCTACATCTCTCATTTCAACTCTCATTTGATTCTTAATCATCTCATCATCAAAACCTCTCAATTTGCAAATTGTTTCATCAAGCATTTTGGCTCTAAAATGGAGAAATTCAAGTTTGGAGGTAAGAACGTCCTTCTCCTCTAAACTATCAGTTCTTTACTGAAATTCCTAAGTTCTCAATCCTTGATTTATGTTTTATTAAAGGCTTTTCAATTGAGATCTTGATTTTTGGCTAAAATGCAAGATTTGGTGATTTTGGTGAAAATTTCGTGTGATCTGTTTAAGCAGGGTTTTGAGGTGTTAAATTGATGTTAAATGAATGCTAAAATGATTAGAAGTTGAGGTTTAATCAATGCAATCCCGGATAGGTTGAATTTCCTAAGTTTGGCTTGAGTTTTTGGTTGTTTTTGGAGTGTTTTTGGTGATCTGTTATACCTGGAGGTATAAGGACGTGGTTGTGATCATTTTGCATGTTATTTGATGTATAAAAATGGTTAGAAGTGATGGATCTTGGCTGGGTTAAGTTTTGGAAGTGTTTGGAGATGATTTCGGTTGTGTTTGGTAGCCAAATTGTTAGATTTGTGATGAGCAGCGAGTTGTGTTGATGTTGCTGGTGTTTTAATGCATAAGGATGCATTAATGTTCTGTTTTTATGTGCTTGAAACAGGGGAGGTTGATCCTTGAGCTTTGGAAGTGTTTTCGGAAGGTTTCGGAAGCTTGGAAGGCTTGTTGGCTAGCTTTGTTTGGTTATCGGTGAGTGAAGTTGGGATTTCAGCTTTTGAAACATGGTTTGAAGGTTTTTGGGAGCTTAGTTTAAGTCTAAACAACTTTGCTAAGCTCAAGAGTAAGTGGATGGGTTTTTGATCTTGGATTGTGTATGTTTTGGCTTTAAAAATCAAAAGTGGTTGATGATTAATATGCATGTGATTTGCATGGTTTAATTCTGTTTTGTAAGCATGTTTTGGCATGGTTTAATGCTGGTTTTGAAAGTCAATTTAAAAGGATGCTCAAGGTAAGAGATCCTTGGTTTAGTGCATTGAAAATGTGGTTTTGGATGCATAGTGTTGCATGTTGTTCATTGGCTTTGTATTATGCTTAAAAACAGTGAGTTGATGATGATTAATGATGATAATTGTGCCTTTTGCATATTGTTTATGCATGTGAATCATTGAGCTAATGATGTGATGGTTTTGCATTATGTGTATGCATGTGAATCATTGAGCTAATGATGTGATGGCCTTGCATTATGTTTATGCATGTGGAACATTGGATATTATGGTAAGATGGTTATGTTGGCAAGAGATGTGAATGGTTCTTGGTTCGTTGATCGGGTATAATTAGCCAGCTATAGGATTGGGTGCACCGTGAATCAAGTCGCCTTGAAGGCGGAGTGGTCAAGTGTGGACCGGTTAGACTCCCCTCAAGTATTCCTAACGAGAAGAGGTCATAGTGGAGGTTGTTGCCCACTCGAGGACCTGAGTTGTTTAAGGTCATAATGGAGGTTGTTGCCCATTCGAGGACCTTGGTTAAGTAAAGGTTATAAGGTGGTTAAAAGTCCTTATGTGAGAACCTTGTACTTGTTAAGATCACAATGGCAATGGTTAAGTCCATGTGTGGATCTTGTATGTGATGTCCCGTTCCTCGTTAGATGATATCTACAACTACCAATCGGTTATGCAAAGGTTGTATGGTGGTTGAAAGTCCATACGGGAAGACCTTGTGCATGTCAAGGGTGTATGGCGGTTGAAAGTCCATACATGGTAACCTTGAGGAAAAGCTAAGGTTGTATGGTGTTTAAAAGTCCATACATGGGAACCTTAGGTTGTTAAGGTCAAATGGAGGTTGTTGCCCATTTGGAAGACCTTGGATTGGGTAGTGTGTAGGAAGCGTTGGGACACGCTTGTAATCCGCGTATCCGATCGGGTTGAAAAGTGGAAAGTGATTATGGTAGATCTCTTGGAAGCCAATATAATGTTCTTGATCATGTGAAGCATGGGATTGCTTGAAATGATGCATAGTTGCATGTGAAGCATGGGATTGCTTGAAATGATGCATAGTTGCATGTGAAGCATGGGATTGCTTGAAATGATGCATGGTTGCATGTGAAGCATGAGATGCTTGAATTGAAGCATGTTTGCATGAGAAGCATGAGATGCTTGGTAAGATGCATTGTTGCATGAGATGTGTATGATGCTAGTGAAAGCATGTTACTTGTATGTTGATCAAGTGTTGGTTATCATTTGATAAATGATGCATGTGAGCATGAATTACCTATGATGCATTGGAGTCATGTATGACTTGTTGTTAAAGGCATGTGATGATGATGTTATGGTTTTATGTGGCCTTGTTTAAATGCATGAAATGTTTTGATTGAACTATGGTTATAAATGGTTTCTTGCTTGATGTGGTTTCCAAGTTAAAGAAAGGTATGTTGTGGGAAGGATGTGTTTTCCATGGTTTTGTTTAAGCTTGGCTTATGGTGTTTATGCATGATTTGAGCTTGATGTTGAAAGGAGTTTTCGAACATGGTTTTGGAAAGCAAATTGGGTTGGTTTTAAAGTGTTTTAAGGACCCGTTGCATTGATGGTGTTTTGTTTTTGAGCATTCCTCACTAAGCATTATGTGCTTACGCTCCTTTTTGTCCATCAATGCAGATTCTTGAAGTTTGGACAGCAAGGAGCAAGGGATTCAAGGTGGACTCCAATGGAGATGTATGTCTCGGTGAATAGCTATAGTTAATAAGGGCAATGGGGTAGAATCTTTCGGATTGTTGTTATTGTGATCGTATGTGTTGATCATGAATGTTTAAATACTGTTGTTAATGATGTTGAATCATGAATTGGCTTAATTGAGGTTGAATTGGAAGGTTTGTGCTTAAATGGTTGCTTGTGTAGGAAGCATGTCTTTAGAATTGGGGCTTTTCATATGTGATGGTTAATTGTTGAATTGTTGATGCAAGTATGTCTCTTCTATGTTGAATTGCATGTTGGCAAAGTTTGGTGGCTTTTGGAGCATGTTTGAATGATCAATTGTGTGTTTGAATGAGCAAAATGCAACATTCTGGGCTAGGCGTTTCGGAACAGGTAACACCGTTTCGGAACGGGTGCCCTGCATGAACCCAGGCGTCCGAAACGGGTGCCACCGTTCCGAAACGGAATGTATTCTGCCAGACCCCCGTTGCGGAACGCGTTGCGGAACGGCCCGTGTTTCGGAACGGGCTTGGCCTGTTTCGGAACGGGTGACCGTTGGGGGCTGACATGGGCGGTTAAATGTTTCAAAATGTTTGCATTTTGGTCCTGAATCTTGTTTGTGCAATTGTATGAGTTCGGGTTGTCCGTTTGAGCTGAAATTTGGCAGAGAAGCATGAAACATGATTAATTTTAAGTTGGTAACTTGAAATCTGGTTAAGTCCTTAAAGTTTTCAGAAATTACAATTTGGTCCCCAAAGTTGTAATTTGTTCAATTGGGTCCCTGTTTGATCTCTGATGTTTGTGGTCTTTGAGTATGGTGTTTGTGTGATCACATCTAAGGTTAATGTGCATCTAGACAAGATTAAAAAGAAAAAAAAAGGGGTCGTTAATCAAGGTTGACTTTCGGGTTGACTTTGATTTTCCCCGTGTAATCTTCGTAGTTCGGGTCAACCGTCCAGACCGGGCTACGGGGGTTACATATCTTTACCCTTACCTTTACTGCACTTTTACTTTTTAATTTTTTTGTTTTTATTGGGACTGTTTACCGTGTGCTTTTCACAAGGTTTTTCGTTTGATTAAGCGCAGATTAAAACGAGGCAAAGAACGTGAGTACAAATTAGATCCTGAAATCGAACGTACGTGCAACCTCAGGAACCGAGTTCGCCTTTTGATAGCCAGAAACGATTACCTTGAGGAACAGATAGAAGCAATGCATAACGGGGTAAATTGCCTGAGGAATCCTGAGGATCCTCCTATAGATGAAGGGAATAGACAGCCTGCTGCCGAGGCCGCACGTCGGTCCTGCCGTGATTATATGATCAATGATCATGTGGAACTGGAGACCACCCTGCCGGACGTGGAAGCTGAAAATTTCGAGCTGAAACCTGTGATGTTTAGCATGATAAATTCCGCTGGCCAATTTAGTGGTGCTGCTACAGAGGATGCCAGAGAACATTTGAAAATGTTCCAAGAAATCTGTGGATCGTTTAGATTACTAGGAGTAAATCCAGAGATACTGAGGCTTCGGTGATTTCCTCATTCACTGAGGGACAGCAAAAACTTGGTGAAATAAACTAACGTCGGGTTCAATACGAACTTGGGCGAATCTCACTCGTGAATTTTATCTCATTTTAATCTTTCCCATTTATCTGAGCGATTACGTAATGAAATTGCTACTTTTCAACAGGAAGATGACGAGCCAATGCACGAGGCATGTGACAGGTTTACCACTCTTCTAAGGAATTGCCTGATGCACGGATTCCCCGTTTGGAATCAAGTCATCAAATTCTACAATGCTACCAACACACACACTCGGATGAGAATAGATTCAGCAGCAAATGGACTGTTGTTGGACAAAGATCCAGACGAAGCCATGGTAGTATTGAAAAATCTAGCAAAGAATGAAGAGTAATTTCCCACAGTGAGGAGAGGTAAATGAGTGCTAGCTGCGAAGGACTATGAAGCCGACAATTCGCTAAAGACACAGGTTGTGTACCTCACAAAGGCAGTAGAAAATTTGCTAAATAAAGATTCAAAACCTGTCTACTCTGCAGAGGAGGTATGTGAAACTTGCAGTGGGAATCACAGTTTGGAAGACTACCCATTACAGCTAGAGGAAGGGATGTATGTTGGAAACTATAACAAGCCGAGAAATTACTACTCCAACAATTACAATCCCAACTGAAGGAAAGATCCCAAGTTCTCCTGGAGTAACCCAAACAACGCACTGAATCCTCAAGTGTAGAACACTCAAAACTAGGGGGCACCCAGAATTCTGACACGGCAGTAACCGCAACAGAAGCCGGCAGCCGCACCTAGTATATTGGAGCAGACTTTGGCCACATTTATGTCACAGGCATGAGCTTACATGGCAAACATGGATCACTTTGTCAAGAAGACTGAGTCACTCATGGACAAAACAGATATGAGAATGACTAACCATGAAGCTACACTGATATCGCTGGAGACACAGATGGGCCAGGTTTCCCAGCATATTAAGCCAAGGCAAAACGGAGGATTCCCTAGTGATACTGAAGTCGCTAGAGAACCCACACATGAGCAGTGCAAAGCCATTGCAACTAGGAGTAGGAAACAACTGTCAGGGCCGGAGATGAAAACCGTACCAATCGAGGAATCAGCCCTAGAAACATCTGCCGCAAGCACTGCCCCGGCAGAAGATAAACAACCTGCTACCGCCACACCTGTCACGACAGCAAAAGGGACAGAGGAGAAAGACAAGAACGTTTGGAAGATTATCGTCCTCCACCTCCTTTTCCACAGCGGTTACAAAAGCAGAAAAGAATACCATCTCAAAAAGATCTATGATACTTTTAAGCAGGTCCACATCAATATACCGCTGTTAGAGGCCATCAAGCAGATGCCCGATTATGCAAAATTTCTCAAGGATATTATGTCGAAAAAATCCAGACTTGGGGAATTTGAAACGGTTAAAATGACAGAGGGATGCATGACTATCTTGCACAGGCATCCACTATAGAAAAAGAAGGATCCTGGGAGCTTCATCATACTGTGCATAATTGGTGACAAATTCGTGGGTAAGGCACTTTGTGATCTAGGTGCTAGTATTAATTTAATGCCAAAATCTATGTTTCAGAAATTAGGTATTGGACAAGCACGACCCACAACAGTTATGCTACAGCTGGCAGACCGCTCTTACGTACAACCAGAAGGGAAGATCGAAGATATTCTGGTAAAAGTGGATAAGTTCATTTTTCCTGCTGACTTTCTTGTTTTAGACTGTGAAGCAGATGAGAACGCACCAATCATCATGGGGCGACCCTTCCCAGCCACAGGCAGATCACTGATTGATGTAGAAAAGGGAGAACTTACAATGAGAGTAAATGATCAAGAGAACAAGCTCAATGTTCTCCAAGCAATTAAACATGCTGATGTAGAAGAAGAATGCAAGGCCATCACTGAAGTAATCCTTGACCAACCCTACATCAGGTGGAGCTGCCATGACATTAAATTTGGTCACTGCCACAGCAGCCATCTGGAAGACTATCACGGCAGCAACGACGACAGCAACTCCTCCGATTCAGACATATCCGACACTGAAGGTCATGAGGAGGTAAACTGGATAGGAAATCATCCAGTTAAGTTATTCGAGCCCCTAAACTATACCTCGAATGAACACATAATCCAAAAGCCTTCAACTGTAGAACCACCTGTTTTAGATCTTAAGCCCTGCCAGGGCAGCTTAAATATGTTTTTCTTGGTTTAAATGATACGTTGCCCGTAATCATCTCTTCCAAGTTAATGCAGAAACAGGAACATCAGCTAATTGGGATGTTGTAGCAGCATAAAAAGGCTATTGGATGGACAATAGCTGACACCCAAGGCATCAGTCCGGCATTATGTATGAACAAAATTCTCCTAGAGGATGATCATAAGCCGACCATTGATGCTCAGAGATGATTAAACGATGCTATGCGAGAAGTGGTTAGAAAAGAAATTATTAAATGGCTTGACGCTAGGATAATTTATGCCATCTCGGATAGTAAGTGGGTGAGCCCGGTGCAGTGTGTTCTGAAAAAGGGAGGAATAACCGTGGTGACCAATGAAGAGAACGAACTAATCCCAACCAGGACTGTGACCGGTTGGAGGGTTTGTATGGATTATCGGAAGCTTAACAAAGCTACCCGGAAAGACCATTTTCCCCTACCTTTTATTGATCAAATGATTGATAGATTAGCGGGGAAACCATATTATTGTTTTCTTGATGGTTACTCAGGTTATAACCAGATAGCTATCGCACCGGAGGATCAAGAGAAAACAACCTTCACTTGCCCATACGACACTTATGATTTTCGGAGAATGCCATTTGGACTCTGCAATGCACCAGCAACATTCCAGAGATGTATGATGGCGATATTCTCTGACATGGTGGAGGACTTCCTAGAAATATTCATGGACGATTTTTCCGTCTTTGGAGACAGTTTTGAAGGCTGTTTAGGCAACCTTTAGAAGGTTCTGAAAGATGCGAGAAAGCAAACTTGGTCTTAAACTGGGAAAAATGTCACTTCATGGTGGATGAGGGGATAGTCCCAGGCCACAAGGTAAGTTGTCGCGGCATAGAGGTCGACAAAGAAAAGATAGAAGTAATTGAAAACCTGCCGCCACCCACCACAGTCAAGGTAATTCGGAGTTTCTTAGGGCATGCTGGGTTTTATCGAAGGTTTATTGCAAATTTTTCGAAGATTACCAAGCCTTTATGCCACCTACTGGAACAGAATCGTCCCTTTGACTTCAATACTGAATGTACTGAGGCATTTAGAATCCTGAAAGAAAAGCTGGTAACAGCCCCGATTGTACAGGCACCAGACTGGAGTTTGCCATTCGAAATTATGTGTGATGCTAGTGACTACGCTGTAGGGGTAGTACTTGGGCAAATGAAGGACAAGCTTTTCCACGTAATTTATTACGCCGGTAAAACACTAAATGATGCCCAAGTTAATTACACCACAACAGAAAAAGAACTGTTAGAAGTGGTGTTCTCGATTGACAAGTTACGTTCGTACATACTTGTGACAAAGGTGGTGGTCCATACAGACCACTCAGCACTGAAGTATCTGTTCGCTAAAAAACATGCAAAACCTAGATTGATGCGTTGGATTCTGCTGCTGCAAGAGTTCGACATTGAAATAAAGGATAAAAAGGGGACAGAGAACCAAGTTGCATACCACTTGTCAAGATTAGAGATGGGAAAGAGTCTACCGACAGACAAGACCCGCATATTGGAGACTTTCCCTGACGAGCAGTTGTTCGCTGCCACAAGCACTGTCGCGACAGCGATGTCGGCAGGTAAGTTTTCTGAACTTCCTTGGTACGCCGATTTTGTTAATTACATAGTTAGCGGAGTATTACCTCCTGAACTTAATTACCAAGCAAGGAAGAGATTCCAAAATGATGCAGAACATTATTATTGGGATGAACCTCTTCTTTTCAAACAATGTGCAGATCAAATTATCAGGAGGTGTGTACCACAGGATGAGCAGGAAGTTGTGCTTCACCACTGCCATGCTTCCCCATATAGAGGACACTTAGATGGAAACAAATGTAACGCCCCGGTTTTGGGCTTGGAAGTCTTGGGCGTTGACCGGTTGGTCAAAGTGCTGTTCGAATCGTAAGAGGTTAAATTAGGAAAGCCTAGTTCGGGTTGCATTAAAAATATGGAAAAATGTTCTAAAATCATCTTTTAATATAATTAAGTGAACTGTGAAATCAATTTTGGAAAATGAGTTTCGGAAGTGTGACATTTTGGCTAGTGACCAAAATGTAATTTTTGAAAGTTTGGTGGCTATTTTATAAAGGGTTGAAACTTTGAATCTTTAAGGAGCTATTTACCCAAAGGGAGTTTCTCCAGATTTTTCTAAGATATTTTAACACATAATTCTGATTTTTAAAGTAAACAAAAGGAGGGAAAAATTCATTTTAGCCATTTTCTCATCTAACTTCCAATTTTCTTTCTATCTTTTTCTCTCAACCCAAACACTCAATTTCCAGAGATCTCATTCTGATTTTCTCACCTAAAATCCTTCTTTCAACTCTCAATTGATTGCAAATCATTGTGTCTTCAAATCCTCTTCAATTGCTTCAAGTTTCATCAAGCTTTTCAATTCCAAAAAGAGGAGAAATTCAAGTTTGGAGGTAAGAACGACCTTCTCCTCTGAACTTCAAGTTCTTTAATGAAATTCCTAAAGTTTTCAATCCTAATTTGATAATTGATTAAAGGTTTTAAGGTTGATTTATGGATCTTGGCTAATTATGCAAGATTTTGATGATTTCACTTGATTTTCGTTTGATCTGTTTAATCTGTGTTTTGAGAAGTGTTTTTGATGTTAAATGATCATTAAATTGATGTGGAAATGAGTCTTGATTGATGCAATCCCGGATAGGTTGGATTTCCTAAGTTTAGCTTGTGTTTTAAGGTAGCTTTTGTGGTGATCTTGTGGATCTGGTGTTGCTGGAGGTATAAGGATGTTTATAGGTTGTTTTTAGATGTGTTTTGATGTTAATGGAAGTGAGGTTTTGCTGGTTTGTGGCTGGGCTTTGTTTAGAAGTGTTTCGGATGCATTTTCGGTTGTGTTTGGTGGCCGAAAATGGAGGTTTAGTGAGAGCAGCGAGTTTAGATGCTTTCATTGAAGCAATTAATGCATGATGATGCATTAATCCTCTGCTTTAATGTGTTGAAACAGGGGAGGCATCCTTGGATCCAAGAGTTGTTGATCCGGAGGCTTGATTTGGTGCTTTGGCTTGAAGCAAAGTGGAAATCGGTGAGTGGATTTGTGAAAATAGTTTTCGGCTTTGAAACCAAGGTTTTGGGAGCTTAGTTTAAGTCTAAACAACTTTGCTAAGCTCAAGTGTAAGTTTTCGGATTACTCTCTTTAAGTGGTGGCCATGTTTTGGTGCAATGTAAAATGGTGATTTTGCATGATTTGATTATTGTTTTGAAAGCATGTTTAAGCATGATAATTGCTGATGTTTTAGCATGATATATGCTGATGTTTAAAGCCATGTGTTGAAGGTGTCTCTAGGTAGGAGTACCTTGTTTTTTATGCATTGTTAAATGATGATTTAATGCTTTGAAATGCATGATGAAATGGCTTGGTTTAAATGCTTTAAAACAGTGGATTATATGATGTATAAAGTGTGTATTGGCCAGTGATGGTTTGTAAAAGTGAAGGTCACTAAGGTGGTTAAAAGTCCTTGAGTGAGCCTTGTTACCTAAGATCATCAAGGTGGTTAAAAGTCCTTGGATGAATCTTGTTGCGGACACTAAGGTGGTTAAAAGTCCTTAGGTGCTCCTTTCCATGGTGTTTAAAAGTCCATGGGGCCAAGGTGTTTAAAAGTCCTTGGGGCCAAGGTGTTTAAAAGTCCTTGGGGAAATTCAAGCTACGGACACAAAGGTGGTTAAAAGTCCTTGTGTGGTCCTTTCATGGTGTTTAAAAGTCCATGGCCAAGGTGTTTAAAAGTCCTTGGGGCCAAGGTGTTTAAAAGTCCTTGGGGAAAGTTGTTGAACTTGATTTCATAAATGAAATGTATCACTTGAGCCAATATGACATGTATAGTACATTGAGATGCATGAGATGCATGTTTTAATGTTTATGTTGAAGCATGAGATGCTTGTTTAAATGAAATGTGGAAGCATGATATTGCTTGATTTAAAGTATGCTTTGAGCATGTGTAAAGGTTGTTTATAAGCATGTTTTACAAATGGTTTTAATTGCATTATTGAATGGTTTTTAAAGAGCACTCCTCACTAAGCTTTGGCTTACGCTCTCTCGTTTTCTTGATTCAATAATGCAGAGCATTAGAGTACATTGAGGGCAGCAAGAGGAGGCAAGCAACAAGTTCAAGTAAAGCTCAATGTATGGAAGGTTTTGTTAAACATTTAGCTTTTGTACGTTTTGGCAATGGGGGACCAATGTATATGTTTTGGGAGGTGTTTGAGACTCCCTATGGATGTTAAATGTTGTTGTGGTTGCTGGATTTTGGATTGATTTCCTATTGCTTGTTTTTGAAGGTTTATTGCTTGAAAGTTGGCTTGTGTAGGAAGCATGCCTATAGAATTGGGGCTTTTTGCATGTGATGTTATTTTGTTGATTTGTTGGTTCCTATATGTCCTAAATGTGTTTAATTGCATGTTGGTAAAGTTTGGTGATGTTTGGAGCATGTTTGAGTGGTCAATTGCATGTTTTGGTTTGCTTGTTTGCTGAAATCTGAGCAGGCGTTTCGGAACAGTGTGTACCGTTTCGGAACGGATGCCTGGAATGAACCCAGGGGTCCGAAACGGGGTGCACCGTTTCGAAACGAAATGCTCACTGCCAGACCCCCGTTGCGGAACCAGTACCGGAACGGCCCGCGTTTCGGAACAGGGTCAACCTGTTTCGAAACGGTCGACCGTTAGGGGGCTGTCATGGTAGTTATATGTTTTGATTTGTTTGCGTTTTGGTCCCGAATCTTGTTTGATCAATTGCATGAGCTGTGGATGTCCTTTTGAGCTGAAATTTCACAGAGAAGCATGAAACCTGACTAATTTCAAGATGGTAACTTTAATTTGGGTTAAGTCCCTTAATTTATCAGAATTTACAAATTGGTCCCTAAAGTTGTAATTTGTTCAATTGGGTCCCTGTTTGATCTCTGATGTTTGTGATCTTTTAGTATGTTGTTTGTGTGATCACAATTAAGGTTAATGCGCATCTAGACAAGATTAAAAAGAAAAAAAAAGGGTCGTTAATCAAGGTTGACTTTCGGGTTGACTTTGGTTTTCCCCGTGTAATCTTCGTAGTTCGGGTCAACCGTCTAGACCGGGCTACGGGGGTTACATTTGGTGGTATCAGAGCTGAGTTCTCGAGTAATTGGGAATGTTTGTATGCATGATTGAAGCATGGTTTGGTTTGTATGCTTGTTGAGTGAAAGCATGTTCAGTGATATGAGATGATGAAGTGTATGTGATGCATGTTGTGATGATGCATGATGAGGGTACCCATTGCCAAACAAAAGCTAAAGAGATGATGTTGTTTTTGAAAGAAATTGAGCTTGAATACTTGGAATTTGCTTACCTTGCTGGTCCTGACTTGTTTTATTTGTATTGTTATGCATGGTAAAGTATGGCACCACGTAGAGAGTTAAGGAGTAGCGCGAGAGCTACGACCCCGGAGGGGAATGTGAATGATGAGCACACGGGTAGTGCTGTGATACCTCCTCCTCCACCTGGTGGTGGTGGTGCGGAGAGGGAAAGAGCTGGAGCTGAGGCAGCTGGTGCTGGAGCTACAGGGCCTGAGGCTGGTCAGGGGCAAGCGATGCCTGACATGTCTGTGCTGGTACAAGCTATTGCGGGTGCTTTTCGAGCAGCAGTAGCTGGAGCTCAAGGAGCTGGGCATCAGGGAGATGCTGGAGCTAGACTACCCTTAGAACGTTTGCGCAGCCTTGGTGGGACTGAGTTTAGGGGTATGTCAGCTGAGAGGTCTGAAGCGTGGTTGGAGAGTACCAAGCGTGTCTTGGGACAGATGAGTTGCACTGATGTGGAAAAGCTGGGATGTGTGGTGTCGCTGCTGCAAGGTGATGCTTATACGTGGTGGACGACCACAATCTCGGGGATGGCTGATGCTGATGTTACTTGGACGTTCTTCCAGCATGCGTTTAAGAGGAGATATCTGGGAGTTAGATATCTGGACGAGAAGAAGCGTGAATTCATGTCTCTGACCCAAGGGAGCATGGGTGTAGCTGAGTATGAGGTGCAGTTTGTACGCCTTAGCCAGTATGCACCGGAGCTGATACCTGATGAGCGCGAGAGGTGCGAAAGATTCCGTTATGGCTTGGTGACGGAAGTTAAGACCTATATGTTGGCTGCTGAGTACAATGATTTCGATGTGTTGGTTAGTCGGTCAAAGGACATTGAGATGAATCTGAGTTTGTCTGCTAAAGGTGCTGGAGCTAGTTCTGAAAAGAGAACTGCTGAGTATAGTTCCGGTGGACGGAACAAGAGAGGGCGTGATCAGAGGTTTCAGTCCTCGTCTAAGAGAGGTGGAGGTGCACCTGCTAGGGGTGGCAATGCTAGAGCTGACCCTAGTGCTTGTTGGATTTGTGGTTCCCGTGGTCACCTGAGACGTGACTGTCCTCGTGCTGGGAGGGAGGTGCAAGCTCCTGTGGTGGCAGCTGGTTATGAGTGTTGGAACTGTGGTTCTGCTGACCACTTGAGACGTGATTGTCCGAGGATGGCTGGTGGTCAAGAGCGTGCTCCTGTTGTTGCAGCACCGCAGAGAGGTCGTGGGCGCGGCCGTGGTAATTTCCAGAGGCGAGAGGAAGGTGGTCGCGGTGTAGCTCATGTTGTGGCTATTCAACCTGAGGGTGGAGGCCAAGCGAGGGTGTATGCTCAGCGCAAGGGAAGGAATGATGCTGATGTGATTGCATGTACCTTTACTTTGCAATCCTTGTCATTGCTTTCTTTGATTGATTCTGGATCTACGCATTCATACATTCTTCGTGAGCATGCTGAGTTGCTTGGTTTGCCTGTTGAGTCTTTGGATGTTGGTGTTAGAGTCACTAGTTCTTTTGGTGAAACTGTTGTGACTCGTAAGCTTTATAGAAGGTGTCCTTTGGTTGTTCAAGAGCATGTCTTTCATGTTGATCTTATGGAGTTGCCCTTTTATGGTTTTGATGTGATCCTTGGTATGGATTGGCTTGCTGAGCATCGTGCTGTTGTGGATTGTGAGAATAAGCGGGTTTCGCTTAAGCTTGCGGATGATTATGAAGTGGTGGTAGTTGGTGAGAATGTGAAGTTTCTTGCCAATGTTGTTTCTACCTTGGAGGCGAGCAGGATGCTGAGGCAAGGTTGTGAAGCTTTTCTGGCTTTTGTGATGAATCCTAGTTCGAAGGAGCTGAGGGTGCAGGATATCAGGGTTGTGAAGGAGTTTCCTGATGTTTTTTCTTGAGGAGTTGCCTGGTTTACCTCCTAATCGCGAGGTGGAGTTTGGTATTGAGCTGTATGAGAATACCACTCCTGTGTCCATTACTCCCTATAGAATGGCACCTAAGGAGCTGAAGGAGCTGAAGACGCAGTTGCAAGAGCTGCTTGATCGTGGTTTCATCTGGCCGAGTGTTTCGCCTTGGGGTGCTCCTGTCTTGTTTGTGAAGAAGAAAGATGGCACGATGAGGATGTGCATTGATTACCGTCAGCTGAATAAGTTGACTATCAAGAATCGGTATCCTTTGCCGAGGATTGATGATCTCTTTGATCAATTTCGGGGAGCTGCTGTGTTCTCTAAGATTGACTTGAGGTCAGGGTATTATCAATTGAAGGTGAAGGATGTGGATGTGCCTAAGACAGCTTTCAGGACAAGGTATGGGCATTATGAGTTCCTTGTGATGCCGTTTGGTTTGACAAATGCTCCTACTGCTTTCATGGACATGATGAATCGTGCTTTTCATGAATACCTGGACAAGTTCGTTGTGGTGTTCATTGATGATATCCTTGTGTACTCGCGTACTGAGGAAGAGCACGAAGAGCATTTGAGGATTGTGTTGCAAGCTTTGTTGGAGAATCAGCTTTATGCTAAGTTGAGCAAGTGTGAGTTCTGGCTTAGAGAGGTGGTTTTTCTTGGGCATGTGGTCTCAGCTGAGGGGATTCGTGTTGATCCTCAGAAGATTGAAGCAGTGATGAATTGGAAAGTTCCTAAGTCTGTTCAGGAGGTTCGTAGTTTCCTTGGTTTGGCAGGATACTACCGAAGGTTTGTGGATGGTTTTTCCAAGATTGCTGCTCCTTTGACGAAGTTGCTGCAGAAAGATGTTATGTATGAGTGGACAGAAGCGAGGCAGCAAGCTTTTGAGAAGCTGAAGATGGCTTTGACGCAGGCTCCTATCTTGATTCAGCCTGAATCAGGGAAAGAGTTTGTAGTCTACAGTGATGCATCCTATGTAGGTTTGGGGTGTGTGCTGATGCAAGAGGGTAAGGTTGTGGCTTATGCGTCGCGGCAGTTGAAGGTGCATGAGCGCAATTATCCTACGCATGATATTGAGCTGGCTGCAGTGGTTTTTGCTCTGAAGATCTGAAGGCATTATCTGTATGGTGAGAAGTGTACTGTGTACACGGATCACAAGAGTTTGAGGTATCTGATGTCTCAGAGGGAGTTGAACCTCAGGCAGCGACGTTGGTTGGAGTTGCTCAAGGATTATGATCTGACGATATAGTATCATCCTGGAAAGGCCAATGTTGTTGCGGATGCCTTGAGTAGATAGGTAGCTGTTGAGTTGAGAGCTATGTTTGCTAGCTTGAGTATATCGCAGGATGGTGGTCTTGTTGCTGAGTTGCAAGTGAAACCTTCGTTGGTTCAGTTGATCAAGGAAAAGCAGTTGTTGGATGATTCTTTGGTGTCTCGTGTTCAGGATATCGCGGAGGGTAGACCTTCGGATTTCTGTTTTAATGAGGATGGAGTGTTGTGTTTTGGTAGTCGGATAGTAGTGCCTGCAGATGCTGAGTTGAGGCGTGCTATTCTGGCTGAAGGTCATAGTAGTCCTTTTGCTATGCATCCTGGTAGTACAAAGATGTATCGCGATCTTCGTGGTGAGTACTATTGGGTAGGTCTGAAGAAGGATGTGGCAGAGTTCGTGAGCAAGTGTTTGGTGTGTCAGCGAGTTAAGGCTGAACATCAGGTTCCTTCTGGTTTGTTGCAACCGTTGAAAATCCCTGAATGGAAGTGGGAGAGGGTTACCATGGATTTTGTATCTGGTTTACCTTTGTCTCCGTCGAAGAAGAATTCTGTTTGGGTGATTGTGGATCGCCTGACGAAGTGTGCGCATTTCTTGCCTGTGCATACTACGTTTTCTTTGGATAAGCTGGCAGAGCTGTACATTGCTGAGGTTGTGAGGTTGCATGGTGTGCCTAAGTCGATCGTGTCGGATAGGGATCCGAGGTTCACATCGCGTTTTTGGCAGTGTTTGCATCAAGCTCTGGGTACAAGGTTGCATTTCAGTACATCCTATCATCCTCAGCCGGATGGCCAGTCTGAGCGAGTTATTCAGATTTTGGAGGATATGTTGAGATGCTGTGTGATAGAGTTCCAAGGTTCTTGGGAGAAGCATCTGCCTTTGGTTGAGTTCGCTTACAACAACAGTTATCAGGCGAGTATACATATGGCACCTTATGAGGCTCTGTATGGGAGGAAGTGTAGGACTCCTCTGTGTTGGGCTGAAACTGGTCAAAAGTTGGTTTCGATGCCTGCTTTGTTTAAAGGGACTACCGAGAAGGTGAAGCTCATTTGTGAGCGGTTGAAGGCTGCTTCTGATCGGCAGAAGTCTTACGCGGATTTGAAGCGTAAGGAGATAGAGTTTGCGGTGGGTGATCGCGTGTTCTTGAAGGTTTCGCCTTGGAAGAAGGTGATGAGGTTTGGTCGGAAGGGTAAGCTGAGCCCTAGATACATTGGACCGTATGAGGTTGTTGAGCGTGTGGGTCCTGTTGCGTATCGGTTGAGGTTACCTCAGGAGCTGGAGAGGATTCATGATGTGTTCCATGTTTCTATGCTCCGGAAGTATAGATCTGATCCTTCGCATGTGTTGCCTGTGGAGGAAGTGGAATTGAATCCGGATTTGACCTATGATGAGGAACCGGTGAAGGTTCTGGATTCAGATAGCAAGGTTCTTCGTGGCAAGACCATTGAGTTGGTGAAGGTGCTGTGGAAGCATCGCGGTGTTGAGGAAGCCACGTGGGAGCGGAAGGAAGATATGCTGAAGCAGTTTCCTTATCTCTTTCCTTCAGGTAAATTTCGAGGACGAAATTTCTTAAGGGGGGGAGAGTTGTAACGCCCCGGTTTTGGGCTTGGAAGTCTTGGGCGTTGACCGGTTGGTCAAAGTGCTGTTCGAATCGTAAGAGGTTAAATTAGGAAAGCCTAGTTCGGGTTGCATTAAAAATATGGAAAAATGTTCTAAAATCATCTTTTAATATAATTAAGTGAACTGTGAAATCAATTTTGGAAAATGAGTTTCGGAAGTGTGACATTTTGGCTAGTGACCAAAATGTAATTTTTGAAAGTTTGGTGGCTATTTTATAAAGGGTTGAAACTTTGAATCTTTAAGGAGCTATTTACCCAAAGGGAGTTTCTCCAGATTTTTCTAAGATATCTTAACACATAATTCTGATTTTTAAAGTAAACAAAAGGAGAGAAAAATTCATTTTAGCCATTTTCTCATCTAACTTCCAATTTTCTTTCTATCTTTTTCTCTCAACCCAAACACTCAATTTCCAGAGATCTCATTCTGATTTTCTCACC
Organism: Hibiscus tridactylites; assembly: GCA_958450335.1. Lineage (NCBI taxonomy): Eukaryota > Viridiplantae > Streptophyta > Magnoliopsida > Malvales > Malvaceae > Hibiscus > Hibiscus tridactylites. Next base: position 54,277,763 of record OY288267.1, on the reverse strand, counting down.
TAAAATCCTTCTTTCAACTCTCAATTGATTGCAAATCATTGTGTCTTCAAATCCTCTTCAATTGCTTCAAGTTTCATCAAGCTTTTCAATTCCAAAAAGAGGAGAAACTCAAGTTTGGAGGTAAGAACGTCCTTCTCCTCTGAACTTCAAGTTCTTTAATGAAATTCCTAAAGTTTTCAATCCTAATTTGATAATTGATTAAAGGTTTTAAGGTTGATTTATGGATCTTGGCTAATTATGCAAGATTTTGATGATTTCACTTGATTTTCGTTTGATCTGTTTAATCTGTGTTTTGAGAAGTGTTTTTGATGTTAAATGATCATTAAATTGATGTGGAAATGAGTCTTGATTGATGCAATCCCGGATAGGTTGGATTTCCTAAGTTTAGCTTGTGTTTTAAGGTAGCTTTTGTGGTGATCTTGTGGATCTGGTGTTGCTGGAGGTATAAGGATGTTTATAGGTTGTTTTTAGATGTGTTTTGATGTTAATGGAAGTGAGGTTTTGCTGGTTTGTGGCTGGGCTTTGTTTAGAAGTGTTTCGGATGCATTTTCGGTTGTGTTTGGTGGCCGAAAATGGAGGTTTAGTGAGAGCAACGAGTTTAGATGCTTTCATTGAAGCAATTAATGCATGATGATGCATTAATCCTCTGCTTTAATGTGTTGAAACAGGGGAGGCATCCTTGGATCCAAGAGTTGTTGATCCGGAGGCTTGATTTGGTGCTTTGGCTTGAAGCAAAGTGGAAATCGGTGAGTGGATTTGTGAAAATAGTTTTCGGCTTTGAAACCAAGGTTTTGGGAGCTTAGTTTAAGTCTAAACAACTTTGCTAAGCTCAAGTGTAAGTTTTCGGATTACTCTCTTTAAGTGGTGGCCATGTTTTGGTGCAATGTAAAATGGTGATTTTGCATGATTTGATTATTGTTTTGAAAGCATGTTTAAGCATGATAATTGCTGATGTTTTAGCATGATATATGCTGATGTTTAAAGCCATGTGTTGAAGGTGTCTCTAGGTAGGAGTACCTTGTTTTTTATGCATTGTTAAATGATGATTTAATGCTTTGAAATGCATGATGAAATGGCTTGGTTTAAATGCTTTAAAACAGTGGATTATATGATGTATAAAGTGTGTATTGGCCAGTGATGGTTTGTAAAAGTGAAGGTCACTAAGGTGGTTAAAAGTCCTTGAGTGAGCCTTGTTACCTAAGATCATCAAGGTGGTTAAAAGTCCTTGGATGAATCTTGTTGCGGACACTAAGGTGGTTAAAAGTCCTTAGGTGCTCCTTTCCATGGTGTTTAAAAGTCCATGGGGCCAAGGTGTTTAAAAGTCCTTGGGGCCAAGGTGTTTAAAAGTCCTTGGGGAAATTCAAGCTACGGACACAAAGGTGGTTAAAAGTCCTTGTGTGGTCCTTTCATGGTGTTTAAAAGTCCATGGCCAAGGTGTTTAAAAGTCCTTGGGGCCAAGGTGTTTAAAAGTCCTTGGGGAAAGTTGTTGAACTTGATTTCATAAATGAAATGTATCACTTGAGCCAATATGACATGTATAGTACATTGAGATGCATGAGATGCATGTTTTAATGTTTATGTTGAAGCATGAGATGCTTGTTTAAATGAAATGTGGAAGCATGATATTGCTTGATTTAAAGTATGCTTTGAGCATGTGTAAAGGTTGTTTATAAGCATGTTTTACAAATGGTTTTAATTGCATTATTGAATGGTTTTTAAAGAGCACTCCTCACTAAGCTTTGGCTTACGCTCTCTCGTTTTCTTGATTCAATAATGCAGAGCATTAGAGTACATTGAGGGCAGCAAGAGGAGGCAAGCAACAAGTTCAAGTAAAGCTCAATGTATGGAAGGTTTTGTTAAACATTTAGCTTTTGTACGTTTTGGCAATGGGGGACCAATGTATATGTTTTGGGAGGTGTTTGAGACTCCCTATGGATGTTAAATGTTGTTGTGGTTGCTGGATTTTGGATTGATTTCCTATTGCTTGTTTTTGAAGGTTTATTGCTTGAAAGTTGGCTTGTGTAGGAAGCATGCCTATAGAATTGGGGCTTTTTGCATGTGATGTTATTTTGTTGATTTGTTGGTTCCTATATGTCCTAAATGTGTTTAATTGCATGTTGGTAAAGTTTGGTGATGTTTGGAGCATGTTTGAGTGGTCAATTGCATGTTTTGGTTTGCTTGTTTGCTGAAATCTGAGCAGGCGTTTCGGAACAGTGTGTACCGTTTCGGAACGGATGCCTGGAATGAACCCAGGGGTCCGAAACGGGGTGCACCGTTTCGAAACGAAATGCTCACTGCCAGACCCCCGTTGCGGAACCAGTACCGGAACGGCCCGCGTTTCGGAACAGGGTCAACCTGTTTCGAAACAGTCGACCGTTAGGGGGCTGTCATGGTAGTTATATGTTTTGATTTGTTTGCGTTTTGGTCCCGAATCTTGTTTGATCAATTGCATGAGCTGTGGATGTCCTTTTGAGCTGAAATTTCACAGAGAAGCATGAAACCTGACTAATTTCAAGATGGTAACTTTAATTTGGGTTAAGTCTCTTAATTTATCAGAATTTACAAATTGGTCCCTAAAGTTGTAATTTGTTCAATTGGGTCCCTGTTTGATCTCTGATGTTTGTGATCTTTTAGTATGTTGTTTGTGTGATCACAATTAAGGTTAATGCGCATCTAGACAAGATTAAAAAGAAAAAAAAGGGTCGTTAATCAAGGTTGACTTTCGGGTTGACTTTGGTTTTCCCCGTGTAATCTTCGTAGTTTGGGTCAACCGTCTAGACCGGGCTACGGGGGTTACAACAAAACCGCTGCCAAGGTTTTGCAATCTGGTTTTTATTGGCCCTCATTGTTCAACGATGGCCAAGCATTCTACAAAAGCTGTAACAAGTGCCAACGAACTGGGAACATCTCAAGAAGACATGAGATGCCACTGCAAAACATCTTAGAAGTCGAAATCTTTGATGTATGGGGGATTGATTTCATGGGACCATTCTCAGCATCATGTGGGAACCTATACATCCTACTGGCAGTGGATTATGTATCCAAATGGGTTGAAGCGATCGCCACACAGAGAAAAAATGCCAAGATTGTTCAGAGATTTCTGCACAAAAACATTTTCTCCAGGTTTGGCATACCTAAGGCGATCATTAGTGATGAAGGGAGACATTTAGACAATAGGGTAATCGCTGCTGCCTTGAGAAAATATGGCGTAAAGCACCGGATTGCAACAGCATACCACCCTCAAACCAATGGACTGGCCGAAATATCCAATCGGGAAATAAAGAACATTCTTGAGAAGATGGTTAAACCTACTCGTAAAGATTGGTCTTTACACCTCAATATGCACTCTGGGCCTATAGAACAGCATTCAAGACACCATTAGGAATGTCACCCTACAGGCTTATATATGGGAAGACATGCCATTTACCTATCGAGATAGAGCACATAGCTTATTGCGCTATCAAGGCAGTAAATATGGACTTAGATAAGGTAGGGCAGAAAAGGCTACTTGATTTGAATGAAATTGAAGAAATTCGAGCAATGGCCTACGACAACACAAGAATTTACAAGGACAAAACCAAGAGGTGGCATGACATGAAGTTGCTGCCATGACAGTTCTGCCAAGGGCAGCTTGTGTTGTTGTTTAACTCTAGGTTGAAACTTTTTCCATGAAAGCTTAAATCTAGATGGTCCGGCTCATTCCAAATTATGCAGGTTTTTCCTCATGGTGCCATCACGATCAAATCTCTAAAAGACGGGAATCAATTTAAAGTCAACGGACAGAGACTAAAGCATTCTCAGGGGACTGAAGCCCCAAAGATGCAGGAATTGGTTACTTTAGGAGATGCCCCTCAAGGCATCCCTAATTTAACTTAATTTTATTTTTTCTATTTTTCTTTTATTTAATTATTAGGAATTAAGAATTATTTTTAGGAACTAAGGTTTTATTTTAATTATTTTTAGGAAATAAGGGAAACAAGGGGAGCAGAAGAAGTGAACCAGTCCACCATCTCAACAGCAGCCCTAAAAGCCCAAAGGATGAGTCTGTCGTCACAGCCTGTCAACAGCTGTCGCGACAGACGCGGAAAATATAGCTTGTAACCACGCTGTCGTGACAGACAAACAAACGCGTAACAAACTCACAGCAGACACGAAAACGCGTGCTGATGCGTCAGAAACCGCATAACAGCTGGCCCCATTATTCGTGCCTGCCGTTACAGCTCGAACAGGCAGAAAACCATTCATCTATATAAACCTCCATTCACTATTCATTTTTCACCTCACTTTTACTCTCTCACCTTGCTTTCTCTCTAGATCTCAATTTTTTCTTTGTTTTCCACAGACCTTGCAACTATGACTACAAGACAGACTCGTAGAAGTGTTGCCTCCAGCTCTGTTGTAGCAGTCAGCAGACCCAGCCATAATGCCATCCCAAACCGCTTCGCATCCACCGACTCCGCCGGCAGATATTACCGCTCCTTCCAGAAGAGGGAGATGTGGGAAGAAAGCGGGTTTCTTTACACCAAACGCACGGAAGACCTCGGGCTCGAACCTTTCATTGCACGTAAAATCAAGGCCCTCAAATGGCAGATGTTTGCTACCCAGCCAGAAGAGATGAACGTCACGTTGGTCCGGGAATTTTACACTATCATCGACAGCAAGGATACCAAGACCGTGACAGTGCGAGGTAAAGAACTTACTTTCGAGCCTGCTTACATCAACACCTTCTATGGCATCAATGTCGGGAAAAAGGAGAACGGACACAAGAGATTCGTCGAGAGTCTGTCGCCGAAGACTATGATGATGTGATGGCAGAGGTAACGGAGGAGGGAATAGAATGGAACACTGACCCCAAGCATCGGTGGACGGTGAAAAGAACTCAACTCACTTCCGAGGCCAAACTATGGAACCACTTCGTAAAGAAGAGGATAATGCCTTCCTCCCATAACAGCACGGTCGACCGACCCAGGTTAGCACTTGTCCATTCAATTCTTAATGAAAGACCTGTAAATGTCGGCCGGTACATAATGGAGGGGATTTTGGAATGTGCCCTTCGATCGTCGAGACCTCTTGTCTTTTCGTACCTCATCACCGAAATCTGCCAAGGCCACAACGTCCCAGAAATCGCCGAAGACTTCAAATTCCGAGGGAAGGGATGGACGGAGAATAACATCTTCAACCTTAAGGAGCTGAAAGCAGCAACACCGCTCTCCTACTTCAACCCGTCTACCACAGCATAGGAGCCGGCAGGCCCCAATCAGCCTGAACCTGCCGCAGCATCAGCTCCTCCAGCAGATGCCTCCACTCAGATTTTGGCCACACTGAAAAAGATGGAGGAACGTCAGCTTGGTCTGATGAGTTTTGTTAGAGATTTCACGGCAGCCACGGTACATTTTATTCACAATAATTTAATTTTTGCAAATGTACAATTTCCTGCCTTCCTAGAGCAATATTTTGCTGCTCCTACACCTAAACCTACTCATGCCCTGCTGCCACACCAAAAACCCCATCTGCTGCATCTACTCCAAATCCGGCCACGACAGCTGAAGGCGGCAGCCACACTGCCACTGCCTCTTCCAGAATTGAGAAAAGAAAGGAGTCGTTGCCCGAACTCGATGACGACTACTTCGCAGGGTTCTCCTCTTCATCCGTCTGGCAAGACTCTGACGGGGAGTCCTTTGTTGCTAGAAACCTTTCCAAGGAGTTCACTCCTATGAAAAGTCAGAAGCCCAACACTGGTGAAGGACCATCCGGCCAGGGCAAGTATGCCAGCAGCAGCAGCTCAGAAGACGAGGTTCAAGTGTTGGAAAAGCTACCCCAGATCTCACCCACTTGTATCCAGTCGCCAAGGGAAGCCAAGAAGAAAACTGCCTCCGCCTCTCCTAGCACTCTGCCGGCACCCACAATGAAGGTCACTGCCTGCCGGCAACTACAGATTAGCAGCAGCAGTGTAACCCCCGTAGCCCGGCCTAGACGGTTGACCCGAACTACGAAGATTACACGGGGAAAACCAAAGTCAACCCGAAAGTCAACCTTGATTAACGACCCTTTTTTTTTCTTTTTAATCTTATCTAGATGCACATTAACCTTAGATGTGATCACACAAACACCATGCTCAAAGATCACAAACATCAGAGATCAAACAGGGACCCAATTGAACAAATTACAACTTTAGGGACCAAATTGTAATTTCTGAGAACTTCAAGGACTTAACCAGATTTTAAGTTACCAACTTAAAATTAATCATGTTACATGCTTCTCTGCCAAATTTCAGCTCAAACGGACATCCCAAGCTCATACAATTGAACAACATGATTCAGGACTAAAACGTAAACAAAGCAAAACATATAAAGATACTTTTAACTAATTTTAACGGTCAGGTATCGATACACCTGATGTCGTATCGATACGCGGGGAAGGCAGTAACCAAACTCGAGCAACGGTATCGATACGATATCCCATGTACCGATACGGCATTCAAACTTTACCCAGATGAGTATCGATACCCCCACAACCGTACCGATACGCCTGGGCAGAAAAGAGCATATTTGGCTCAGGCGTATCGATACGCGAGCCCGAGTACCGATACCCCTGTCTGAAAACGACTCAAAAACAACATCAAACATGCTTCAAACCTCAAATTAACAGCACCAATTCATACCACATAGATATACAACATACAAGGACCACAATTGCATTATCAATTCAACATATAACCAACACATATGGAAAACCCCAAATTCATTGACATGCTTCCTACTCAAGCTATCCATTTAAACATAAACTACCAAAGCAACCTCAATTAAGCCAATTCATGTTCAACAACATTAACAACAGCACTTAACATTCATGATCAACATATACGATCACAAAAACAACAACATTCCGAGAGATTCTACCCCATTGCCCTTATTAACTATAGCTATTCACCGAGACATACATCTCCATTGGAGTCCACCTTGAATCCCTTGCTCCTTGCTGCCCAAACTTCAAGAATCTGCATTGATGGACAAAGAGGAGCGTAAGCACATAATGCTTAGTGAGGAATGCTCAAAACCAAATCACCATCAATGCAGCGGGTCTTTAAAACACATTAAAACCAACCCGATTTGCTTCCCAAAACCACGTTTGAAAACTCTTTTCAACATCAAGCTCAAATCATGCATAAACACCATATGCCAAGCTTAAACAAAACCATGGAAAACACTTCCCTTTAGCAACATACCTTTCTTAAACTTGGAAACCACATCAAGTAAGAAACCACTTAAAACCATAATTCAATCAAACCATTTCATGCATTTAAACAAGGCCACATAAAACCATAACATCATCATCACATGCCTTTAACAACAAGTCATACATGACTCCAATGCAACATAGGTAATCCATGCTCTCATGCATCATTTATCAAATGACAACCAACACTTGTTCAACATACAAGTAACATGCTTTCACCAGCATTAAACACATTTCATGCAACAATGCATCTTACCGAGCATCTCATGCTTCTCATGCAAACATGCATCAACTCAAGCATCTCATGCTTCACATGCAACCATGCATCATTTCAAGCAATCTCATGCTTCACATGCAACCATGCATCATTTTAAGCAATCCCATGCTTAACATGATCAAGAACATTATATTGGCTTCCAAGAGATCAACCATATTCACTTTCCAACTTTCAACCCGATCGGATACGCGGATCACAAGCGTGTCCCAACGCTTCCTACACACTACCCAATCCAAGGTCTTCTCGTGGGCAACAACCTCCACTGACCTCAATCTCCTAAGGTTCCCATGTATGGACTTTTAAACACCATACAACCTTAGCTTTTCCTCAAGGTTACCATGTATAGACATACACCCTTGACATGCACAAGGTCTTCCCGTATGGACTTTCAACCACCATACAACCTTTGCATAACCGATTGGTAGTTGTAGATATCATCTAACGAGATCCGGGACATCACACACAAGATCCACACATGGACTTAACCATAGCCATTGTGATCTTAACAAGTACAAGGTTCTCACATAAGGACTTTAAACCACCTTATAACCTTTACTCAACCAAGGTCTACCGTGGGCAACAACCTCCACTACGACCTTAAACAACCGAGGTCCTCCCGTGGGCACACCCTCCACTGACCTCATCTCGTTAGGAAAACTTGAGGGGAGTTTACCCGGTCCACACTTGACCACTCCGCCATCAAGGCGACTTTATTCACGGTGCACCCAATCCTATAGCCGGCTAATTATACCCGATCAACGAACCAAGAACCATTCACACCTCTTGCCAACATAACCATCTTACCATAATATCCAATGTTCCACATGCAAAAACACAATGCAAGGTCATCACATCATTAGCTCAATGATTCACATGCATACACATAATGCAAAGCCATCACATCATTAGCTCAATGATTCACATACATAAACAATATGCTAACCATCATTAATCCAATGATACACATGCATAACCAATATGCAAAACCATCATTAATCATCATCAATTCACTGTTTTTAAGCATCATACAAAGCCAAAGAACAACATGCATCACCATGCATCAAAATCACAACTTTCATAAACATAACCAAGGATCTCTTACCTTGAGCATCCTTTTCAATTGACTTTCAAAACCAGCATTAAACCATGCTAAACATGCTTACAAAACAGAATTAAACCATGCAAATCACATGCATATCAATCATCAACCACTTTTGATTTTTAAAGCCAAAACATACACAATCCAAAAGCAAAAACCCCTTCACTTACTCTTGAGCTTAGCAAAGTTGTTTAGACTTAAACTAAGCTCCCAAAAACCTTCAAACCTTGTTTCAAAAGCTGAAATCCCAACTTCACTCACCGATTACCAAACAAGCCTAGCCAACAAGCTTTCCAAGCTTTCGAAACCTTCCGAAAACACCTCCAAAGCTCAAGGATCAACCTCCCCTGTTTCAAGCACACAAAAACAGAACATTAATGCATCCATATGCATTAAAACACCAGCAACATCAACACAACTCGCTGCTCATCACAAATCTAACAATTTGGCTACCAAACACAACCGAAATCATCTCCAAACACTTCCAAAACTTAACCCAGCCAAGATCCATCACTTCTAACCATTTTTATACATCAAATAACATGCAAAATGATCACAACCACGTCCTTATACCTCCAGGTATAACAGATCACCAAAAACACTCCAAAAACAACCAAAAACTCAAGCCAAACTTAGGAAATTCAACCTATCCGGGATTGCATTGATTAAACCTCAACTTCTAATCATTTTAGCATTCATTTAACATCAATTTAACACCTCAAAACCCTGCTTAAACAGATCACACGAAATTTTCACCAAAATCACCAAATCTTGCATTTTAGCCAAAAATCAAGATCTCAATTGAAAAGCCTTTAATAAAACATGAATCAAGGATTGAGAACTTAGGAATTTCAGTAAAGAACTGATAGTTTAGAGGAGAAGGACGTTCTTACCTCCAAACTTGAATTTCTCCATTTTAGAGCCAAAATGCTTGATGAAACAATTTGCAATTTGAGAGGTTTTGATGATGAGATGATTAGGAATCAAATGAGAGTTGAAATGAGGGATTAAGATGTCAAAATCAGAGAAAGAAATCTGAGGAAATCTTGTTTGGGTAGAGAGAAAATGAGAGAAAAGAGAATTTGAGAGAAAATGGAAAATTAGTTGGAAATTGGTTAAAAATGATTTCCCTCCTTTTCATAACCTTTAAAATCAGATTTTAGACTTAAAATATCTTAGAAAAATCTGGAGAAATCCTTTTTGGAATAATAGCTCCTTAAAGATTCAAAGTTTCAATCCTTTATAAAACTGTCCCGCAACTTTCAAAAATTACATTTTGGTCACTAGCCAAAATGTCAACCTTCCGAACCTCATTTTCCAAAATTGATTTCACAGTTCACTTTTATATATTAAAAGATGATTTTAGAATATTTTTCCATATTTTTAATGCAACCCAAACTAGGTTTTCCTAAATTCCCTCTTTTATATTCGATCAGCACTTTGACCGAACCGGTCAACGCCCAAAACTTCTGAGCCCAAAACCGGGGCGTTACAACTCTCCCCCCCTTAGGAAATTTCGTCCTCGAAATTTCAACCGACAAAAGAGAACAACAACCTTCTCAAGCAACACACAAGGCAACACAAAAGCCTTAACCAACACCACTGATCACTTTCCACACAAAACTTCCACCACTCACTGTTCATAAATCCACACTCTCAAGGGTAACCACAACCCAAACTTCCACACAACCAGATTATGCACAATCCCAACATCAATCTGAAAAACTTCAGCTCTTACAGCAAACAACACTGTAACACACAACTCCCAAGACTTGTCTACACAAAGACAACAACCAAACCAACTTCACCACTAGGCAACCTCTCAGCCTCTAAAACTCTTGCGATTCCCAAACCTTTTCCAAAGATTTTCCCAACAAGCAGAAATCCTTAAACATCAACTATTCATACAAACTCTCTAACGAAGCTGACAATCCTTTACATCCGCCAAAGACACTACCATAACAGCTCACCAGCACTATTCACCCAAACACCAAAATTTACATCTCAAACCCAACTTGAAACCTTCAGCCATTCCACATACCATCAACAGACTTCAAACAGAACTTTCTTAACCACAACCAGCCAATCACTTCTCACAAGAACCCAAACAACCAGCGAAAACCTTCGATCTTTCACAGCCCTTTCACTACAACTCAACCAGAACACTTGCACTACCAAAACATTACTGAACCAAAACACACATAACAGCTTCAGAACTCTTCAAAGGTTGCCAAGAACAAACACAACCCTTTCACAACAACTTAAAAGCTAAACCACTTCAGCACTCGGAAACTCAACCACCAAGCTACAACAACACTTAGCACCAAGGAACAACCACTTCCTTTCAGCTAAACAAACCACTTAACTGATACAAACCACAACCGATACCTTTCACCACCAAACCACTAAACTCTCAAAGCAACAAACACTTTCCTTCTACCAACAAGCCATTCCACTCTCACTCAGCACCAAACAACCTCTACAAACCCATCATTCCACTTAATCCAACCACAACACTAACAGATTCGATTAGTTATTAGCGATGTGAACATCGTATGCATGATCACCTACATGCCCTATCAATGCCTGATGTACATGTATGCAAAAACCTCTAATGTTATGCCACATGTATGCATGGACCAACTTATATAATATAGTATATATCAATGATTTAACTGTGTATGAATGCCAGTTCACACCCTCCAATAACATCCTCAAAATCTGTCTAAGAACAACCTCTTACTCACCTTTAACTTATCTAACTCCATCATACCAACAACCATTAACCACAAGATATCACCAAACCACAACTATCATTACCCTAAACATGCTAGCAACAAGACCAAACTTACCACGCAAGGAAAAACCAACAGAAACCAAACTAAGCAACTAAAGCAAAGATCACTTAACAAGGTTACCTGAAAACATAACACCACCCTGAAGCTTCATCGAACGAACTCTCTTCCTTGCGGAACCAACATCCTTCGGTTGCACCCTTGCAGCACCAACAAACACTCCTGGGTCACCACCAACTCCTTGCGATAAGAAGCCTTGACTGTTCCGCGCCAACATCAAGCAATCACGCTTCATGTGTCCAGCAGACCCACACTTCCAGCAAACTTCATTTCCCAAACTCTTCACAACCTTCGGCTTTTTCTGCCACTTCCGAACCTCGCCTCGGTCGCGCCCACGACCTTTCTGAGATCCTTTTGCCAACATCAAAGCTGACTTCACTCCATAAGGACAATCACGCTTAACATGCAACTTGGAACCACAATTCCAACAAGCACCTGCGCCCCAACAATTTCCAACATGTTGTCTTTTACAACGGTCACACACAGACGACTGAGCTTCCACTCCTTGCTCAAGCAACACTTGCTCACCAACAGCATTAGCCACACCTTGCTCAACCCTTGGAAATTCTCTTCCAAGATACCTTTCATAGAAAGCAGATACGAAGAAATCCCAATCAATATCAGGAATATGTGACGCCACAGCCACAGATGTCCACCAAGAACAAGCATCCTCCAACATCAGAGAAACAACACTCCCCAGCTTACAGGCATAATCACAGCCTTCCTGATCCAAAATCAGAACTACATTGGCCAACCAAGCCTCAAACATCTCCGGGGAAGAACCATGGTACTCCTCAGCACCCAAATCAAACAAATACTGTTTCGGCAAACCCACACATTTAGCCAGCACATCCACTGATTCTACCTCAACCGTAGCCTGAGATGTTCCCAACACCTCCTGAACAACAGACAAAGAACTTTCCATCCCGGAACCAGCTTCCTTCCCTTGCCTTACCATCTCAACTTCAGTCACAGAAGACTGAGACAAAACACCTTTACAATAGGGCGAATTCTTTGCCTTAACAACCTGCCCCAAGGCAGCCACCATCTCACTCATCCTTCACTCTTTCATCATCTTTGCCATACCACTAACAACAAACAACATACAATCACAACAAACAAACAAAACCTGTTAGACCAGCATTAAGCAAGGATTCAACTCCAACTCCAAAATAACACAATAGCTATATTAATAAGGCAATGGGTATTCCGAATCCTTCCCCTTTACATGACATAACAGTCAACACAACATGGATATCACAACATCAAGCATATCAACAACATACCTTGATCATGCTTACACCAAACAACATCCAATAGCACCAGCACACTAACAACATAACATGCTCAAACACATTCATCATGCATAGCATCAGCTCATAACATCAACACATATCCACATGAACTCAACCAAGATTCATAACCACAAATCATGCTTGCATACATCAGCAACATGCTCAAAAACATCAACAGCATACTCAGAAACACATGCTTCAACCAGCTTCCAACCATACAACTAGGCAAACATCAAGCACACTTACCACAACAACTTACCGTTTTCCCCAACCTTCGCAACTCAGCTCTGATACCACCAAATGTAACCCCCGTAGCCCGGCCTAGACGGTTGACCCGAACTACGAAGATTACACGGGGAAAACCAAAGTCAACCCGAAAGTCAACCTTGATTAACGACCCTTTTTTTTTCTTTTTAATCTTGTCTAGATGCACATTAACCTTAGATGTGATCACACAAACACCATGCTCAAAGATCACAAACATCAGAGATCAAACAGGGACCCAATTGAACAAATTACAACTTTAGGGACCAAATTGTAATTTCTGAGAACTTCAAGGACTTAACCAGATTTTAAGTTACCAACTTAAAATTAATCATGTTACATGCTTCTCTGCCAAATTTCAGCTCAAACGGACATCCCAAGCTCATACAATTGAACAACATGATTCAGGACTAAAACGTAAACAAAGCAAAACATATAAAGATACTTTTAACTAATTTTAACGGTCAGGTATCGATACACCTGATGTCGTATCGATACGCGGGGAAGGCAGTAACCAAACTCGAGCAACGGTATCGATACGATATCCCATGTACCGATACGGCATTCAAACTTTACCCAGATGAGTATCGATACCCCCACAACCGTACCGATACGCCTGGGCAGAAAAGAGCATATTTGGCTCAGGCGTATCGATACGCGAGCCCGAGTACCGATACCCCTGTCTGAAAACGACTCAAAAACAACATCAAACATGCTTCAAACCTCAAATTAACAGCACCAATTCATACCACATAGATATACAACATACAAGGACCACAATTGCATTATCAATTCAACATATAACCAACACATATGGAAAACCCCAAATTCATTGACATGCTTCCTACTCAAGCTATCCATTTAAACATAAACTACCAAAGCAACCTCAATTAAGCCAATTCATGTTCAACAACATTAACAACAGCACTTAACATTCATGATCAACATATACGATCACAAAAACAACAACATTCCGAGAGATTCTACCCCATTGCCCTTATTAACTATAGCTATTCACCGAGACATACATCTCCATTGGAGTCCACCTTGAATCCCTTGCTCCTTGCTGCCCAAACTTCAAGAATCTGCATTGATGGACAAAGAGGAGCGTAAGCACATAATGCTTAGTGAGGAATGCTCAAAACCAAATCACCATCAATGCAGCGGGTCTTTAAAACACATTAAAACCAACCCGATTTGCTTCCCAAAACCACGTTTGAAAACTCTTTTCAACATCAAGCTCAAATCATGCATAAACACCATATGCCAAGCTTAAACAAAACCATGGAAAACACTTCCCTTTAGCAACATACCTTTCTTAAACTTGGAAACCACATCAAGTAAGAAACCACTTAAAACCATAATTCAATCAAACCATTTCATGCATTTAAACAAGGCCACATAAAACCATAACATCATCATCACATGCCTTTAACAACAAGTCATACATGACTCCAATGCAACATAGGTAATCCATGCTCTCATGCATCATTTATCAAATGACAACCAACACTTGTTCAACATACAAGTAACATGCTTTCACCAGCATTAAACACATTTCATGCAACAATGCATCTTACCGAGCATCTCATGCTTCTCATGCAAACATGCATCAACTCAAGCATCTCATGCTTCACATGCAACCATGCATCATTTCAAGCAATCTCATGCTTCACATGCAACCATGCATCATTTTAAGCAATCCCATGCTTAACATGATCAAGAACATTATATTGGCTTCCAAGAGATCAACCATATTCACTTTCCAACTTTCAACCCGATCGGATACGCGGATCACAAGCGTGTCCCAACGCTTCCTACACACTACCCAATCCAAGGTCTTCTCGTGGGCAACAACCTCCACTGACCTCAATCTCCTAAGGTTCCCATGTATGGACTTTTAAACACCATACAACCTTAGCTTTTCCTCAAGGTTACCATGTATAGACATACACCCTTGACATGCACAAGGTCTTCCCGTATGGACTTTCAACCACCATACAACCTTTGCATAACCGATTGGTAGTTGTAGATATCATCTAACGAGATCCGGGACATCACACACAAGATCCACACATGGACTTAACCATAGCCATTGTGATCTTAACAAGTACAAGGTTCTCACATAAGGACTTTAAACCACCTTATAACCTTTACTCAACCAAGGTCTACCGTGGGCAACAACCTCCACTACGACCTTAAACAACCGAGGTCCTCCCGTGGGCACACCCTCCACTGACCTCATCTCGTTAGGAAAACTTGAGGGGAGTTTACCCGGTCCACACTTGACCACTCCGCCATCAAGGCGACTTTATTCACGGTGCACCCAATCCTATAGCCGGCTAATTATACCCGATCAACGAACCAAGAACCATTCACACCTCTTGCCAACATAACCATCTTACCATAATATCCAATGTTCCACATGCAAAAACACAATGCAAGGTCATCACATCATTAGCTCAATGATTCACATGCATACACATAATGCAAAGCCATCACATCATTAGCTCAATGATTCACATACATAAACAATATGCTAACCATCATTAATCCAATGATACACATGCATAACCAATATGCAAAACCATCATTAATCATCATCAATTCACTGTTTTTAAGCATCATACAAAGCCAAAGAACAACATGCATCACCATGCATCAAAATCACAACTTTCATAAACATAACCAAGGATCTCTTACCTTGAGCATCCTTTTCAATTGACTTTCAAAACCAGCATTAAACCATGCTAAACATGCTTACAAAACAGAATTAAACCATGCAAATCACATGCATATCAATCATCAACCACTTTTGATTTTTAAAGCCAAAACATACACAATCCAAAAGCAAAAACCCCTTCACTTACTCTTGAGCTTAGCAAAGTTGTTTAGACTTAAACTAAGCTCCCAAAAACCTTCAAACCTTGTTTCAAAAGCTGAAATCCCAACTTCACTCACCGATTACCAAACAAGCCTAGCCAACAAGCTTTCCAAGCTTCCGAAACCTTCCAAAAACACCTCCAAAGCTCAAGGATCAACCTCCCCTGTTTCAAGCACACAAAAACAGAACATTAATGCATCCATATGCATTAAAACACCAGCAACATCAACACAACTCGCTGCTCATCACAAATCTAACAATTTGGCTACCAAACACAACCGAAATCATCTCCAAACACTTCCAAAACTTAACCCAGCCAAGATCCATCACTTCTAACCATTTTTATACATCAAATAACATGCAAAATGATCACAACCACGTCCTTATACCTCCAGGTATAACAGATTACCAAAAACACTCCAAAAACAACAAAAAACTCAAGCCAAACTTAGGAAATTCAACCTATCCGGGATTGCATTGATTAAACCTCAACTTCTAATCATTTTAGCATTCATTTAACATCAATTTAACACCTCAAAACCCTGCTTAAACAGATCACACGAAATTTTCACCAAAATCACCAAATCTTGCATTTTAGCCAAAAATCAAGATCTCAATTGAAAAGCCTTTAATAAAACATGAATCAAGGATTGAGAACTTAGGAATTTCAGTAAAGAACTGATAGTTTAGAGGAGAAGGACGTTCTTACCTCCAAACTTGAATTTCTCCATTTTAGAGCCAAAATGCTTGATGAAACAATTTGCAATTTGAGAGGTTTTGATGATGAGATGATTAGGAATCAAATGAGAGTTGAAATGAGGGATTAAGATGTCAAAATCAGAGAAAGAAATCTGAGGAAATCTTGTTTGGGTAGAGAGAAAATGAGAGAAAAGAGAATTTGAGAGAAAATGGAAAATTAGTTGGAAATTGGTTAAAAATGATTTCCCTCCTTTTCATAACCTTTAAAATCAGATTTTAGACTTAAAATATCTTAGAAAAATCTGGAGAAATCCTTTTTGGAATAATAGCTCCTTAAAGATTCAAAGTTTCAATCCTTTATAAAACTGTCCCGCAACTTTCAAAAATTACATTTTGGTCACTAGCCAAAATGTCAACCTTCCGAACCTCATTTTCCAAAATTGATTTCACAGTTCACTTTTATATATTAAAAGATGATTTTAGAATATTTTTCCATATTTTTAATGCAACCCGAACTAGGTTTTCCTAAATTCCCTCTTTTATATTCGATCAGCACTTTGACCGAACCGGTCAACGCCCAAAACTTCTGAGCCCAAAACCGGGGCGTTACAAGCAGCAACGATGACAGCTCCTCAAATTAAGTTTCTATCTTATTTTTGTTGTCTTGCTGTTTTATTTATATTGTGATGTATTTTGTTTTTTTTTTCTTTTTCTTTTTTCATCTCTGTTATCATGCATTGAGGGCAATGCAACCCTCGAGTTTGGGGGTGGCATCCCTTTAGTAATGAAAGTGTCTTTTAGATTTTAAAATTGTGTCTAAGTGTTAATTATTATTTAAGTTTATTTTGTCAAAAAATAAATAAATAAAAAAAACAAAAATTCATTTGGCTGAAGTCTTTGAACTGAACTTACCTGCCGTGACACACTCTATCGTGGCAGTGCCTTTAGGATTTTTTTTAGGAACAGTTTAGAGCCTTACTATAGTTCTGATCTTTAAACACTCTTTGTGAG
Source organism: Hibiscus tridactylites (assembly GCA_958450335.1). Classification (NCBI taxonomy): domain Eukaryota; kingdom Viridiplantae; phylum Streptophyta; class Magnoliopsida; order Malvales; family Malvaceae; genus Hibiscus; species Hibiscus tridactylites. The sequence continues at coordinate 54,260,143 of OY288267.1, read as the reverse complement.
TCTTATGCTATCTAGACTTCTACTGGTAAACTAGAATAGGAAAAGCTTAAACACTTGAGTTGCCCCTAGAGGTGCCTAACACTGGCTCTAGGAAAAGAAGTTAAGAAAATTTAGACTCAATACACCTAGAGGTGCCCAAAACTGGCTCTAGGAAGTTAGGTAGAGGTGCCCAAAAACAGGCTCTAGTCAAACTTAAAATAAGAAAAGAAAATCGAGTCTAAGAAAAACTAAAGGAGCCTAAGAATTGCCTCCAAGAAAATGAAAGTTGGCATAAAAATTCAAGTAGCTTAACTATTCTAGTAAATTAAAAGAGTCTAGGCACATATATGTTCACAAAGCATGCACACACTATACGAGAACTATAGCAGGGTTCTGAATAAGTCCATAAATGTCCAACAAGGTGTTGTTCGCGATAGGGCATGAATGGTAGGTAAAGAAAGGTTCACTGAATTAAGCCAAACAAAAAGTTTTTAATTTTTTAGTTAGGTCATAATTGCTTAGGACAAGCAAGAACTTGAGTTTGGGGTGTGTTGAGTGTGCAAAAGTTCTACTTTTTACCCCTTATTTAACCCATATTTCTGCTGCATTCAAGCATAATTTACTACATTTAGGATAGATTTCACATATACATCACAATTATATAAAATGGCACAGTTGCTACTGATTTTAGCTGATTTTTGCTGGTAGTTGTTATGCCAGACTCAGGGCAGTGAAGAAGCAGAGCTGGAACACAGGACTGGAGTCAAGAAGGAGGACGCTATCGTGGCTACTACCGTGACAGCCATGACGACAGCAATGGTGAAGGGAAAAGTGAAGTGGATCTCGACATATAGAAGAATTCACGCCAGTCTGTCCTGGGCCACTCCTATATTTTTCTGAGCCCTAGATCAGAATGAAGGCCAAGCCCAAAGTTCAAGGAAGAAACCCAAAGCAAGAAAAGAGGACGAATTAAAGGCATCTGCTCAGAAGATTTAATCTTAATTAGAGTTGTACTTTATTTTGAACTTGTATTCTTACCTTATTAGAAAACTTGAACCCAAGGCCTATATAAAGGCATGTAATTCGACCTAGAGAAGGATATCTCATTCTCTAGCCGTCTTCCCCAAACCCTTGTCGTTTCCCCCCTTCTCATCATGTTCTAAACTTCCCCTAGGGCTAAGGGTTGATTCTATAAAGTAGTTGCAAGGATTGTACTGTTTTTAGGAATTTTCTGTTCATTGAAATAAAACTTCAAGTTTGCTTATTCTGGTTTTCAACATCTTGCAAGAGTATCGGGAGAGCATTGTGAGATTATCTATTTACTTAATATCGGAAGAGTTAAGTATACGAATGGAATAAGTGCGGGTTCTCCAGTTTATGGTTGAACTATCTCGGACCTATGGATAGGACGAGGTTAAGTGGCTAAGGAAGAATTCAACAACATTGGTGTTCACCCTTTGATTCACGTCGTGAGGTATCATCCGAGAAGTGTCATCAACAGTACTTGGACCTAGGGATAGGACAAGTCACAGCAGGGATTCTTGCCAAGCTTGAAGTACAGAGTTGTGTGATCACTGCCGCGACAACAACAGACTACTGCCGGGACAGGGACGACGACAGAACAGGAATTCTAATACAGTTCAACACATGCACTACCAAACAGATCAATACCGGCCTATTTCTTAACCATGAAAACTTCATTATTTTATATCCAGTATTCTTCAATATTATTCCTAAATCAATTAAACTCTTTTTTCTCTCTTGTGCAGCAATCCAAGGATAAAGCTATTTCCGGTCCCTGTGGATTTGACATCCGATTCTTCGTGTATCACTTTACTACTTGCGTCGTGTACACTTGCACTATATTGCGATAGGATTTTTGACACGCAACACAAACATCACCAACAACACACATTCACCTCAAAATCACTTACCAACAACTTACCATCATCCCAATCTTTCGTAACCTAGCTCTAATACCACCAAATGTAACCCACTCGACCCAGCCTAGCCGAAAAACCAAACTGAACAGGTCACACGGGGAATATTGAAGTAAATCGGGATAGTTTACCTCAATAAACGACCCTAATTATTTTTCTTCTTATCTTATCTAGATTCAAGTTACATTCCCAAGTGATCAACGAGTAGCGGATTGAAAGACAACACAAGCATTCATCAATTAACACCAATTTCGGGTTTAGGGACCATTTCGTAAATTAAGTTCATTACATGCTTCTCTATAAAAACTCAACGCAAGATGACCATTAGAACTCATTTAATTGCATATATGACTAGCAGGGACCAAAACACATAGTGTAACCCCCTTAACCCGGCCTAGACGGTTGACCCGAATTAAGAAAGTCACACGGGGAAAACCAAAGTCAACCCGAAAGTCAACCTTGATTAACGACCTTTTTTTTTTCTTTTTAATCTTGTCTAGATGCACTTTAAACCTTAGATATGATCATACAACAGCATACTCAAAGATCATAATCAACAGAGATCAAACAGGGACCCAATTGAACAAGTTACAACTTTAAGGACCAAATTGTAATTTCTGATAAATATGAGGACTTAACTCAAATTAAAGTTACCAGCTTGTAATTAGTCAGGTTTCATGCTTCACTGTGAAATTTCAGCTCAAAAGGACATCCCAAGCTCATACAATTGCACAAACAAGATTCAGGACCAAAATACAAACATTACAAAACATTTAACTGCCAATGTCAGCCCCCAACGGTCACCCGTTCCGAAACAGGCACAGCCCGTTTCGAAACGCGGGGCCGTTCCGCAACGCGTACCGCAACACGGGCTGGCAATAGCCAAACCGTTTCGGAACGGTCCCTCCCGTTTCGGACGCCTGGGCTTGTTTAAGGCACCTGTTCCGAAACGGGTGATACTGTTCCGAAACACCTTGCACAGATTGCTCCAAAATGCATTCTTAAACATGCAATGAAACATCCAATCATGCTCCAATTGCCACCAAACTTTACCAACAAGCAATTCAACATATATAAGACATACTTGCATCAACAATTCATCAAAACAACATCATATATGAAAAGCCCCAAATCTATAGGCATGCTTCCTACACAAGCAAGCCACACAAGCATAAACTTCCAATTCAAGCATATAAAGGCCAAACACTAAAACCAGCATTCTCATCAACATCCAACACACTTAGGGAGTTCCAAACATCTCCCAAAACATACACATTGGTCCCCCATTGCCAAATTACCAAAAGCTAGAAATGTACTTAAGAAACCTTCCATACTTTGAGCTTTACTTTCACTTGATTGCTTGCCCTTCTTGCTGCCCTCAAGATACTCTAATGTTCTGCATTATTGAATTAAGAAAATGAAAGAGAGCGTAAGCAAAAGCTTAGTGAGGGATGCTCATAAAACCATTCAATAATGCATTTATAAAACATTTATAAATCATGCTTCAAATCAACATTTGCACATGCTCAAAAGCATACATAAAACAAGCAACTCATGCTTCATATCATAACATGTCATATTGGCCACAAGTGATAAGTTCCATTTCTTTAAAAACAAGTTCATCAACTTTCACCCCAAGGACTTTTAAACACCTTGGCCCCAAGGACTTTTAAACACCTTGGCCCATGGACTTTTAAACACCATGGAAGAGGACCACACAAGGACTTTTAACCACCTTTGTGTCCACATCAAGTTTCACCCCAAGGACTTTTAAACACCTTGGCCCCAAGGACTTTTAAACACCTTGGCCCCATGGACTTTTAAACACCATGGAAAGGATCACACAAGGACTTTTAACCACCTTTGTGTCCATAGCAAGAGTCATCCAAGGACTTTTAACCACCTTGATGTTCTTAAGTAAACAAGGCTCACTCAAGGACTTTTAACCACCTTAGTGACCTTAACCTTTTCAAAACATCACTTGCCAATATACATCATTTTCATCAATTTATCCACTGTTTTAAAGCATTAAACCAAGCCATATACATCATGCATTTAAAAGCATCAAACCACATTTTATCAATGTACAAAAACAAGGAACTCTTACCTTGAGCTTCCTTCAACATATGGCTTACAAAAACAGCAAATACCATGTTAAATCATGCTTTCAAAACAGTATTTAAATCATGCAATAAACCACATTGCATCACAACAAAATCATGGCCACCACTAGAGAGTACTTTCCGAAAACTTACACTTGAGCTTAGCAAAGTTGTTTAGACTTAAACTAAGCTCCCAAGACATTGGTTTCAAAGCCGAAAACCATTTTCACTCACCGATTCCACTTTGCCTCTTGCCGAAGCACCAAAACAAGCTTCCGGATCAACAACTCTTGGATCCAAAGATGCCTCCCCTGTTTTAACACATCAAAGCAGAGGATTAATGCATCATCATGCATTAATTGCTTCAATGAAAGCACCTAAACTCACTGCTCTCATCCACACTCTATTTTCGGCTACCAAACACAACCGAAAATGCATCCAAACCACTTCTCAACAAAGCCCATCCATAAACCATCAAAACCTAACATCCTTTAACATCATTTAACATCTAAAAAGAGCCTATTAACATCCTTATACCTCCAGCAACAACAGATCCACAAGATCACCTCAAAAACAACCAAGAAACACAAGCTAAACTTAGGAAACTCAACCTATCCGGGATTGCATTAATCAAAACTCAATTCCTTATCAATTTAATGTTCAAATATCATCAAACACACATCTCAAATCACAGATTAATCAGATCAAACGAAAATCACCAAAAATCACCAAATCTTGCATTATAAGCCAAGATCCAATTCACATCTTAAAAGCCTTTAATAAAACATCAATTAAGGATTGAAAACTTAGGAATTTCAGTAAAGAACTGATAGTTTAGAGGAGAAGGACGTTCTTACCTCCAAACTTGAGTTTCTCCTCTTTTTGGAATCAAAAACCTTGATGAATCAAGTAGCAAATGATGAGGTTTTGTAGATATGATGATTAGGAATCAAAAGAGAGTTGAAAGGAGAGATTTAGGTGAGAAAATCAGAAGCAATTCTCTGGAAAGGAAGTGTTTGGGTTGAGAGAAAATGAGAGAAAGAAAATTGGAAAGTTAGTTAACAAAATAGCCAAAATGGCTTTCCCTCCTCTTTTGATATGTTTTAAAATCAGAATAAATCTCAAAATATCTTAGAAAAATCTGGAGAAACTACTTTTGGAATAATAGCTCCTTAAAGATTCAAAGTTTCAACCCTTTCGAAAACAGTCACCAAACTTTCAAAAATTACATTTTGGTCACTAGCCAAAATGTCACCCTTCCAAAACTTATTTTCCAAAATTAATTTCACAGTTCACTTAATTATATTAAAAGATGATTTTAGAACATTTTTCCATATTTTTAATGCAACCCGAACTAGGCTTTCCTAATTTCACCTCTTTTGATTCGAACAGCACTTTGACCAAACCGGTCAACGCCCAAAACTACTAAGCCCAAAACCGGGGCGTTACAACTCTCCCCCCCTTAAGAAATTTCGTCCTCGAAATTTACCTGAAGGAAAGAGATAAGGAAACTGCTTCAGCATGTCTTCCTTCCGCTCCCACGTGGCTTCCTCGACACCTCGATGCTTTCACAGCACCTTCACCAACTCAATGGTCTTGCCACGAAGAACCTTGCTATCCGAATCCAGAACCTTCACCGGTTCCTCATCATAGGTCAAATCCGGATTCAATTCCACTTCCTCCACAGGCATCACATGCGAAGGATCAGATCTATACTTCCGGAGCATAGAAACATGGAACACATCATGAATCTTCTCCAACTCCTGAGGCAACCTCAACCGATACGCAACAGGACCTACACGCTCAACCACCTCATATGGTCCAATGTACCTAGGGCTCAACTTACCCTTCCGGCCAAACCTCATCACCTTCTTCCAAGGCGAAACCTTCAAGAACACACGGTCACCCACCGCATACTCTATCTCCTTACGCTTCAAATCCGCGTAAGACTTTTGCCGATCAGAGGCAGCCTTCAACCGCTCACAGATAAGCTTCACCTTCTCAGTGGTCCCTTTCAACAAAGCCGGCATCGAAACCAACTTTTGACTAGTTTCAGCCCAACAAAGAGGAGTCCTACACTTCCTCCCGTACAAAGCCTCATAAGGTGCCATCTGTATACTCGCCTGATAACTATTGTTATAAGCGAACTCAACCAAAGGCAGATGCTTCTCCCAAGAACCTTGGAACTCAATCACGCAGCACCTCAACATATCCTCCAAAATCTGGATAACTCGCTCAGACTGACCATCCGACTGAGGATGATAGGATGTACTGAAATGCAACCTTGTACCCCAAAGCTTGATGCAAACACTGCCAAAAACGCGATGTGAACCTCGGATCCCTATCCGACACAATCGACTTAGGCACACCATGCAGCCGCACAATCTCAGCAATGTACAGCTCTGCCAGCTTATCCAAAGAAAACGTAGTATGCACAGGCAAGAAATGCACACACTTCGTCAGGTGATCCACAATCACCCAAACAGAATTCTTCTTCGAAGGAGACAAAGGTAAACCAGATACAAAATCCATGGTAACCCTTTCCCACTTCCATTCAGGGATTTTCAACGGTTGCAACAACCCAGAAGGAACCTGATGTTCAGCCTTAACTCGCTGACACACCAAACACTTGCTCACAAACTCTGCAACATCCTTCTTCAAACCCACCCAATAGTACTCATCACGAAGATCACGATACATCTTAGTACTACCAGGGTGCATAGCAAAAGGACTACAATGACCTTCAGTCAGAATAGCACGCCTCAACTCAGCATCAGCAGGCACTACTATCCGACTCCCAAAACACAACACACCATCATCATTAAAACAGAAATCCTAAGGTCTACCCTCCGCGATATCCTGAACATGAGACACCAAGGAGTCATCTAGCAACTGCTTATCCTTGATCAACTGAACCAACGATGGTTTCACCTGCAACTCAGCAACAAGACCACCATCTCGCGATATGCTCAAGCTAGCAAACATAGCCCTCAGCTCAACAGCTACCTTCCTACTCAAGGCATCCGCAACAACATTAGCCTTTCCAGGATGATACTCAATCGTCAGATCATAATCCTTGAGCAACTCCAACCAACGCCGCTGCCTAAGATTCAACTCCTTCTGTGACATCAGATACCTCAAACTCTTGTGATCCGTGTACACAGTACACTTCTCACCATACAGATAATGCCTCCAGATCTTCAGAGCAAAAAACACTGCAGCCAGCTCAACATCATGCGTAGGGTAATTGCGCTCATGCACTTTCAACTGCCGCGATGCATAAGCCACCACCTTACCCTCTTGCATCAGCACACACCCCAAACCAACATAGGATGCATCACTGTAGACCACAAACTCTTTCCCTGATTCAGGCTGGACCAAGATAGGTGCTTGCGTCAAAGCCGCCTTCAGCTTCTCAAAAGCTTGCTGTCTCACTTCCGTCCACTCATACTTAACATCCTTCTGCAACAGCTTCGTCAAAGGAGCAGCAATCTTGGAAAAACCATCCACAAACCTTCGGTAGTATCCCGCCAAACCAAGGAAACTACGAACCTCATGAACAGACTTAGGAACCTTCCAGTTCATCACTGCCTCAATCTTCTGAGGATCAACACGAATCCCTTCAGCTGAGACCACATGCCCAAGAAACACCACCTCCTTAAGCCAGAACTCACACTTGCTCAGCTTAGCATAAAGCTGATTCTCCAACAAAGCTTGTAGCACAACCCTCAAATGCTCTTCATGCTTCCCCTTAGTACGCGAGTACACAAGGATATCATCAATGAACACCACAACGAACTTGTCCAGGTATTCATGAAACACACGGTTCATCATGTCCATGAAAGCAGCAGGAGCATTTGTCAAACCAAACGGCATCACAAGGAACTCATAATGCCCATACCTTGTCCTGAAAGCTGTCTTAGGCACATCCACATCCTTCACCCTCAACTGGTAATACCCTGATCTCAAGTCAATCTTAGAGAACACAGCAGCTCCCCGAAATTGATCAAAGAGATCATCAATCCTCGGCAAAGGATACCGATTCTTGATAGTCAACTTGTTCAGCTGACGGTAATCAATGCACATCCTCATAGTGCCATCTTTCTTCTTCACAAACAAGACCGGTGCTCCCCAAGGTGACACACTCGGCCGGATGAAACCACGATCAAGTAGCTCTTGCAACTGCATCTTCAGCTCCTTCAGCTCCTTAGGTGCCATTCTATAGAGAGTAATGGACACAGGAGTTGTATTCTCATACAGCTCAATTCCAAACTCCACCTCGCGATTAGGAGGTAAACCAGGCAACTCCTCAGGAAAAACACCAGGAAACTCCTTCACAACTCTGATATCTTGCACCCTCAACTCCTTAGAGCTAGGATTCATCACAAAAGCTAGATAAGCTTCGCAACCTTGCCTCAGCATCCTAGTCGCCTCCAAGGTAGACACCACATTGGCAAGAAACTTCACATTCTCACCAACTACAACAACTTCATAATCATCTGCAAGCTTAAGCGAAACTCGCTTATTTTCACAATCCACAACAGCACGATGCTCAGCAAGCCAATCCATACCAAGGATCACATCAAAACCATAAAAGGGCAACTCCATAAGATCAACATGAAAAACATGTTCTTGAACAACCAAGGGACACCTTCTATAAAGCTTTCGAGTCACAACAGTTTCACCAAAAGAACTAGTGACACGAACACCAACATCCAAAGACTCAACAGGCAAACCAAGCAATTCAGCATGCTCACGCAAAATGTATGAATGCGTAGATCCAGAATCAATCAAAGAAAGCAATGACAAGGATTGCAAAGTAAAGGTACCTGCAATCACATCTGCATCATTCCTCCCTTCACGCTGAGCATACACCCTCGCTTGGCCTCCACCTTCAGGCTGAATAGCCACAACATGGGCTACTCCACGACCACCTTCCTCACGCCTCTGGAAATTACCACGGCCGCGCCCACGACCTCTCTGAGGTGCAGCAACAGCAGGTGCACGCACTTGATCACCAGCCAACCTAGGACAATCTCGCCTCAAGTGGTCTGCAGAACCACAATTCCAGCACCCATAACCAGCTGCTGCAACAGGAGCTTGCACCTCCCTCACAGCACGAGGACAGTCACGCTTCATGTGACCACGTGAACCACAGATCCAACAAGCACTAGGGTCAGCTCTAGCATTGCCTCCTCTAGCAGGTGCACCACCACCTCTCTTAGCTGAGGACTGATACCTCTGATCACGTCCCCTCTTGTTCCGTCCACCTCCGGAACTATACTCAGCAGCTCTCTTACCAGAACTTGCTCCAGCACCTTTCGCAGATAAACCCAAGTTCATCTCTATGTCCTTGGCTCGACCCACCAACACATCAAAATCATCATATTCGGTGGCCAGCACATACATCTTCACCTCCGTTACAAGACCATAACGAAACCTTTCGCACCTCTCCCGTTCATCAAGAATAAGCTCAGGTGCATACTGACTGAGTCGCACAAACTGCACCTCATACTCAGCCACAGTCATACTCCCCTGGGTAAGAGTCATGAACTCACGTTTCTTCTCATCAAGATATCTCCGCTTGAACACATTCTGAAAAAATGTCCAAGTCACATCAGCTTCAGCCATCCCAGAGATTGTGGTCGTCCACCATGAATATGCATCATCCTGAAGCAAGGATACCACACAGCCCAACTTTTGCACATCAGTGCAACTCATCTGTCCCAAGATCCGCTTGGTACTCTCTAACCAAGCTTCCGAACTCTCAGCAGACATACCCCTAAACTCAGTCCCACCAAGACTGCGCAGACGCTCCAAAGGTAGTCTAACTCCAGCATCTCCCTGCTGCCCAGCTCCGTGAGCTCCAGCTACTGCTGCTCGAAAAGCACCTGCAATAGCTTGTACTAACATCGTCATATCAGGCATAGCTTGCCCCTGACCAACCTCTGGTCCAGCAGCTCCAGCACCAGCTGCAGCTTCAGCTCTCCCTCCCTCAGCACCACCACCACCAGGTGGAGGAGGAGGTAACACTGCACTACCCGTGTTCTCTTCATTTTCATTCTCATTCTGAGCCGCAGCCCGCACATTACCTCGTAACTCTCTACGTGGTGCCATACTTTTACCATGCAACATCAATGCAAATAAAACAAAGTCAGGCCCAGCAAGGTAAGCAATCCAAGTATTCAAGCTCAATTTCATTCAAAATCAACATCATTTCATTAGCTTTGATTTGGCAATGGGTACCCACAACATGCTACATCACAGCATACATCTCAATTGCATCCAAATCACAAGCCACTAAACATGCTTTCAAACAACAAGCATACAAGGCATACATACTTCAATCATGCACACATTCATTCCCAATTACTCGAGAACCTGGCTCTGATACCACCAAATGTAACCCCCTTAACCCGGCCTAGACGGTTGACCCGAATTAAGAAAGTCACACGGGGAAAACCAAAGTCAACCCGAAAGTCAACCTTGATTAACGACCCTTTTTTTTCTTTTTAATCTTGTCTAGATGCACTTTAAACCTTAGATATGATCATACAACAGCATACTCAAAGATCATAATCAACAGAGATCAAACAGGGACCCAATTGAACAAGTTACAACTTTAAGGACCAAATTGTAATTTCTGATAAATATGAGGACTTAACTCAAATTAAAGTTACCAGCTTGTAATTAGTCAGGTTTCATGCTTCACTGTGAAATTTCAGCTCAAAAGGACATCCCAAGCTCATACAATTGCACAAACAAGATTCAGGACCAAAATGCAAACATTACAAAACATTTAACTGCCAATGTCAGCCCCCAACGGTCACCCGTTCCGAAACAGGCACAGCCCGTTTCGAAACGCGGGGCCGTTCCGCAACGCGTACCGCAACACGGGCTGGCAGTACCCAAACCGTTTCGGAACGGTCCCTCCCGTTTCGGACGCCTGGGCTTGTTTAAGGCACCTGTTCCGAAACGGGTGATACTGTTCCGAAACACCTTGCACAGATTGCTCCAAAATGCATTCTTAAACATGCAATTAAACATCCAATCATGCTCCAATTGCAACCAAACTTTACCAGCATGCAATTCAACATATATAAGACATACTTGCATCAACAATTCATCAAAACAACATCATATACGAAAAGCCCCAAATCTATAGGCATGCTTCCTACACAAGCAAGCCACACAAGCATAAACTTCCAATTCAAGCATATAAAGGCCAAACACTAAAACCAGCATTCTCATCAACATCCAACACACTTAGGGAGTTCCAAACATCTCCCAAAACATACACATTGGTCCCCCATTGCCAAATTACCAAAAGCTAGAAATGTACTTAAGAAACCTTCCATACTTTGAGCTTTACTTTCACTTGATTGCTTGCCCTTCTTGCTGCCCTCAAGATACTCTAATGTTCTGCATTATTGAATTAAGAAAACGAAAGAGAGCGTAAGCAAAAGCTTAGTGAGGGATGCTCATAAAACCATTCAATAATGCATTTATAATACATTTATAAATCATGCTTCAAATCAACATTTGCACATGCTCAAAAGCATACATAAAACAAGCAACTCATGCTTCATATCATAACATGTCATATTGGCCACAAGTGATAAGTTCCATTTCTTTAAAAACAAGTTCATCAACTTTCACCCCAATGACTTTTAAACACCTTGGCCCCAAGGACTTTTAAACACCTTGGCCCATGGACTTTTAAACACCATGGAAGAGGACCACACAAGGACTTTTAACCACCTTTGTGTCCACATCAAGTTTCACCCCAAGGACTTTTAAACACCTTGGCCCCAAGGACTTTTAAACACCTTGGCCCCATGGACTTTTAAACACCATGGAAAGGATCACACAAGGACTTTTAACCACCTTTGTGTCCATAGCAAGAGTCATCCAAGGACTTTTAACCACCTTGATGTTCTTAAGTAAACAAGGCTCACTCAAGGACTTTTAACCACCTTAGTGACCTTAACCTTTTCAAAACATCACTTGCCAATATACATCATTATCATCAATTTATCCACTGTTTTAAAGCATTAAACCAAGCCATATACATCATGCATTTAAAAGCATCAAACCACATTTTATCAATGTACAAAAACAAGGAACTCTTACCTTGAGCTTCCTTCAACATATGGCTTACAAAAACAACAAATACCATGCTAAATCATGCTTTCAAAACAGTATTTAAATCATGCAATAAACCACATTGCATCACAACAAAATCATGGCCACCACTAGAGAGTACTTTCCGAAAACTTACACTTGAGCTTAGCAAAGTTGTTTAGACTTAAACTAAGCTCCCAAGACATTGGTTTCAAAGCCGAAAACCATTTTCACTCACCGATTCCACTTCGCCTCTTGCCGAAGCACCAAAACAAGCTTCCGGATCAACAACTCTTGGATCCAAAGATGCCTCCCCTGTTTTAACACATCAAAGCAGAGGATTAATGCATCATCATGCATTAATTGCTTCAATGAAAGCACCTAAACTCGCTGCTCTCATCCACACTCTATTTTCGGCTACCAAACACAACCGAAAATGCATCCAAACCACTTCTCAACAAAGCCCAGCCATAAACCATCAAAACCTAACATCCTTTAACATCATTTAACATCTAAAAAGAGCCTATTAACATCCTTATACCTCCAGCAACAACAGATCCACAAGATCACCTCAAAAACAACCAAGAAACACAAGCTAAACTTAGGAAACTCAACCTATCCGGGATTGCATTAATCAAAACTCAATTCCTTATCAATTTAATGTTCAAATATCATCAAACACACATCTCAAATCACAGATTAATCAGATCAAACGAAAATCACCAAAAATCACCAAATCTTGCATTATAAGCCAAGATCCAATTCACATCTTAAAAGCCTTTAATAAAACATCAATTAAGGATTGAAAACTTAGGAATTTCAGTAAAGAACTGATAGTTTAGAGGAGAAGGACGTTCTTACCTCCAAACTTGAGTTTCTCCTCTTTTTGGAATCAAAAACCTTGATGAATCAAGTAGCAAATGATGAGGTTTTGTAGATATGATGATTAGGAATCAAAAGAGAGTTGAAAGGGGAGATTTAGGTGAGAAAACCAGAAGCAATTCTCTGGAAAGGAAGTGTTTGGGTTGAGAGAAAATGAGAGAAAGAAAATTGGAAAGTTAGTTAACAAAATAGCCAAAATGGCTTTCCCTCCTCTTTTGATATGTTTTAAAATCAGAATAAATCTCAAAATATCTTAGAAAAATCTGGAGAAACTACTTTTGGAATAATAGCTCCTCAAAGATTCAAAGTTTCAACCCTTTCGAAAACAGTCACCAAACTTTCAAAAATTACATTTTGGTCACTAGCCAAAATGTCACCCTTCCAAAACTCATTTTCCAAAATTGATTTCACAGTTCACTTAATTATATTAAAAGATGATTTTAGAACATTTTTACATATTTTTAATGCAACCCGAACTAGGCTTTCCTAATTTCACCTCTTTTGATTCGAACAGCACTTTGACCAAACCGGTCAACGCCCAAAACTACTAAGCCCAAAACCGGGGCGTTACACATAGAAACAGAAAACTCAAAATATTCTAAAAACTGAAACAATAGCCACTCGTTTCAGGACAACGAGCCCCGTATCAGAACGGGCGTATTGAAACAGTGATACCCATTTCGAAACGCGGGATCCTTTCGAAACTATCTTAGACCCGTTTCGGAACAGGGTTTCACACAGGCAAAATGTATCAAAATAAGCCTCACTATTTTGAAACCCCGAGGCATTTTTAAGCCCTAGTTTCGAAACATGCAAGGGTGTTTCGAAACACTTGGGCCTGCAATGTTTAAATTTGCTGATTTAACTAGATTTCAATCATCCGAAACTAATCTGACATATACACAAACATGCTTGCAACTTAAATACACATCAACAAACAAGAGTACATGGCAAAGACATCATCCAAGCATCATCATCAATATCAAAGAGAACTAAAGGCATGCTTTGTAAGAAAAATAAGCACCAAAAGGTCAAATCTCAATTCCAAGCATAAACCAACACTTAAAGGCCAATTACATAACCAAAAATTCATAACAAACTTGCGCTAAACCAGAAAAATACCAAACAACCAACATTCATAGCATTGGACACCCCCATTGCCCTTATTACACTAGTTAAAAACCTCAACATACTTTTAAAGAAGTTCCTTGAAGATGCTGCCTCCAAACACCTAATTATCTGCATTAATAAACAAAGAGAGCATACGCATACAAGCTTAGTGAGGATTGCTCAAAAACCAAAATCATCATCAATGCACAAAACCATTTTCACTCTTTTCAAAACCATCTTGCCTCCTTTGGAAAATCATACACTTTATCATTAAAATCAGCATGATAAACACCATGCAACACGAATCATATAAATTCCAACAATTAAACCATTTCTACACAACATCAAGCCTTCCAAGCATAAACACCATTATGCTAAGCTTAAGGTAAAACATGCATTTTTCACAATATGCATCAACAACATTTCCACAACATTACAATCCATTATATTGGCTTTCAAGTGATTAACAACAACCTCATTTCTCAAAACACATCGGATACACAGATTACCAATGGTTGTCCCAAACCCTTCATACACTCTACTGACATCTCAATGCTCACACACGGGAGCAACCCTCCACCGTTGTGACACTCGTGGTTGAGTATTCGGTACAATTACAACCCCTCAACACCACTCATCGGTAGATGTATAGCCCACTAACGAGAGACGAGACACACGCAAGGTTCGCACCAGGGGGCTACCCTCAATCGTTGCAACCTTAAACAATTTTCAATTGTTAAGATACTTGGATGGAGTTTCGGTATAATCACAACCCCTCAACATCCAAGGCGACTTGTTTATAGTGCACTCAATCTTATAGTCGGTTAACTATATCCGATTTCATTTATAAAACACTTTATACAACATCACTTGCCAATATAATCCACATTTCATACATACCTCACTGTTTTTCTAGAGCATTCATGGTAGCCATAACTCAAGCATTAAACTATGCTTCAAAACTCATGCATCAACACATGCATACAAGGATCACTTACCTAGTGCATCCTTAAACCACATGGCATCATCAAACACATTTTATATACTCAAAACATGCTTTTAAACAGTAGGTAAACGCATTTAAAATCAAGTGCAACCAAAGGCTCAAACTAGCACAATCTGGGAGAGAAATTCACTTTACTTACTTCCGAACTTATTAAAGTGTTTCAAGCTCTTACTAAGTTCCCAAAACCTTTTCTAAAATGTTTCCACACAGGAAAACGAAGTTCCACTCACCGACTTGCGAAACCTCACTCGCCGACACACAAATCAAACGTTCGAAGCCTCCAAAATCACTTCGCTCGATTCTGAAACACTATCCCCTATTTTCAGCACATTAAAAACAGAGATTCAATGCATCATAATGCATTCAAAGTCCAGCACTCAAAAGAAAACCCGTAGCCATGCTCTAAAGCACCGATTTACCCAATCGAAACAACCGAAAACTCAATCGATTGATCTCTAAACTCAGCCCAGCCATATACCAACATATCCAAAACATTTTAAGCATCAATCAACATCCAAAAGCAACCTAAAACCATACTTATAACTCTAGCAACTCAGATTCCACATTACACCCCCAAAAACCCAACTATAAACACCTTAAAAACCAAGGATCTCAAGGATTTCGGGATTAACATGATTAAGACTCTATTTCAACATCATAAACCTTTCAAAAACCATTTAGAAAACATCTCAAACAAACCAAATCAACACAACTCCGAAAATCACATTTTAATCATCTTCTTCAACAAGATTTCAACATTTTATTAAAACTTTAATGAAACCTCAATTAAGAACATGAATAAATAGCCAAATATCTTTGAAATTTCATTAAAGAACCTTCATTAGAGGGTTAGCACGGAATTTACCTTCAATCCTTGTTTCTCTTCTAATTTGGCAAGTTTAGCTTTCAAGAAATTGAAGAAATTTGAAAGAAATCACAAAGTTGAAGTTAGAAATCAAGAGACAAATTGAGAGTGAAGAAAATCTGGAATTTGAGAGCAAAAGGAGAGTGTTTGGCTGAAGTGAAAAAGAGAGAATGAAAAGATCGTCAAAAATCTTTTAACCAAAATAACTAACTCTTTAATTAATTTAATTAATTCCATTTTAATATTTAATAAACCATTTAAAATACATGCCAAATTAGAGAAAAGACTTAATTGCCAATTAGCTCCCTAAAGATTCTATGATCTTGACTCTTTTTGAAAAACACACTTTTTCCACAACTTTAAAACTTTACCTTTTGGTCACTGCCCAAAATGTATACTTTCCAAAAACCCGTTTTGAAAAATTGATTTAACCTCTTAAATATAATTTTAGAGGATTTTAGGAATTTTTATGTTATTTTTATCCCATCCCGAACCTTGATTTCCCCAAACCACCTTTTAACATTTCGAACAATCGACTACCGGTTCTACCGACCCAACCTGACTCGCAATACACCTAGGCCTAAAAACCATGGCGTTACAAAACACATTCGATTACTCTACAAATTAAACCGAACTAAGACCTAACACTTTCATTCATTTTTAATCATCAATTAACATCCAAAAACAATTTAATTGCATCCTTATACCTCGAGCAACACCAGAACCACATTATCACCACAAAAACCCCAAATCTAGCAATCTAACAAGTAGAGATCCAACTCATTTCGGGATTACTATTATAAAACCTTTATTTCAACATCATTTAACATCCAAAGCATGATTAAAATCAATCTCAAATCAATCAAAACAGTATCATTACGAAAATCTTGAGAAATCATCTTTCAAAACTTGATCTAACCATTTTAACCAATTTGATTATAAAACCTCATTAATAAACACAATTAGAGAGCCAAAGACTTGAGAATTTCATTAAAGAACCTTGATTAGAGGAGATAAAAGAAAGATCACCTTTGACACAAGCTTTTTTTCCTTGATTACAATGATTTAGACGAAAACCTTCAAGAAATCCATAGCTAGTTGATGTAGAAATCCATGAGAACCCTTTAGAAATCAAAAGTGAGTCAAAAAAGATAAATCTCTGGAGATTTTAGTGATGAAAAGATAGTTTGGTTGATGGGAAAGTTGAGAGAAAAGTTTAGTACAAAAGTAGTTACGTAAGAAAATGTTTTGGTTTTTTAAATCCTTTTTATCAAATCTCATTTAATAAATAAATTAAGTAAATCTTTTAAAAATAATAAAACAAGGGAAAAGGCTGATAAGACCTTTATGTAATAGCTCCCTAAATATTCTAATCCTTGACTCTCTTCAATTTAGTCGTTAAAACGTATTTGCAACTTTTACAATTTAGTCATTGTTTTCAAAATACCAATTAAATCAGTCATATTTTATCATATTGAACTCTCCAAAAACCTTCAAAAAATATTTTAAGATTATAAAATATTTTTCCATATTTTATCTTCCTCAAAAACCATTTATTTCAAATTAATCCCGAAACTAGCCTAACCCGCTCGAACCGGTTCATTCAAACCACTTAGATGAAGCCGGCTAACTCCTAAGCCCAAAACTGGAGCGTTACACAAGCTTTCTTTCGAACATGAAAGAGGTATTTCAAGAATCAATCAAACAAGTTAAGTACTCAAACATGTCACATATATATAAGAGTAAAAATCTTTCATCTGTGATTCAATTCAAATCATAGTAAGGTCTAGGTCTTGCCTAAAGGTGTACATTTAAGACAGCTAGTTGAATTCTAGTCTTATGGGATACAAGATTTCGAAACAATATAATAAGAAACTAAACATCAAAAAGCAAGGTATTACTCTAGCATTTGATCAACATGAGAAGTTTTCTTGGCAAACAAGGATTCATTCGAATAAAGAGGAGATGAGGGCTTAACCTTATATATTGCTCATTTATCTAAAGACTATAGTCTATCTTTTGTTCTTTAATATGGCCTCTAACTTTTTCAATACCAATTATTCGTAGAAGCATATGAATGACTAAACAAAATTTTATATCTATCCTAACAAGAAATCCTAGCATGCTCGAATGAAACCATAACCTCAAACAATAATCAAGGAAGCAATACTCATACTTGCAAAAGCTACAACTCAAGGAAACAATCCATAGCAAAAACATGCTTCCACAACAACCATGGGCAACCATAGACACATTAGTTACTATTTACTTGCCATAACAATTATAAATCTTACAAAACCAAACCATAATACATACTTTAGTGCCACCGTCATAGGAGTTCTCGACAGCAAAAACTAAATACATACTTTTGCTTTCAAAAGGTGACTTGATCAAGCTTCTAGCAATTCCTGAGCTCAAAAAGTTAACCTGAGATGTAGAGAAAGAATTTGATTAAGCCAAAGCTTAGTAAGTGAGTTAAGTATAATAGGTAAAGTTCAGACTTTAAGATCTTTCACTACATTTTAATCAATCATAAGGATTATGAGTGCATCAAAAGATGGTAGTTTCCAATCTAATTGTTTCTTTTATAGGTCTTCATACAATATTATATCTAATTGGCATATCAAAAACAGTCATCTATCACTACACCATTTTGAATGATGGAATTATGAGCATACAACTTAATCATCTAGTAAGGTTCTATCCTTTTTTCACAAAGCAATATAATCAAGCAACCATCAGTCCTTCATTACCAAGCAATGTTTTAATAATCCAATGATCACTCTACTAATCTATTTATATAAATTGTGTTTAAGTTATGCAATATTATTCATTCAATCTATTGTAACTTTCTCATTTACAATCAATTCTTTTAATTAACTTTTCAATTAACTTTTAAATTCAGCCTTGAGAATTGATTTCTCAGTCTAGATACACGAGTCCCTAACCGAACTATCGCCAAATAACAATATGGTACCAAATGTACCGGTCAATCCCTCCTATTGTCGCCAAGTGACCATACATGACTTCCCTCCTACTGTCGCCAAATAAGGACCATTGTTCTAGACCATAGTCCACCCGACACTGAGCTCTATAGACTCTATGGCATGCCAACTATATCTAAACTGACTCGAACTCAAGAGTTACAATGAACAATATACTTTTCCCTCCAATAAGAGATGCAATAATCGATTTGCCTAGTAAGGCCAATATATTTCCTTGTTATTCAAGGATCAATTTCAATGTTCATGATCCAATAACACTATAAATATTTCCATTTATTTATTGATTCAATAGTTCAATAATACAATTTCAATGTTCAAACAATGATCAATATTTCTATGGGTAAACTACACAGATGACCACTAAACTATGGGTTTGGTGTCAAAATGACCACTATATTATTTTTCGACAAATGCACCACGCAACTATTTAAATGGTTCCGTTTTAGTCACACGCCGTTAAAAAATGAAAAAGTTGACGGAACTGTTAAAAAATTGGTATAATTACACATTTGGTCTTCTATATTTATGCAATATATCAATTTAGTCCTAATTTTAATCTAATAAAATAAATTAATTATTCAATAAGATGGTGACACGTGTCACCTCCAATTGGAGGTGGAAAATGTTAACATGAAGATTGCTTCCAAGGAGAATCAAACCTAAGTCCTTAGAATGCAAGGGGCGGGTGCTTGCCATTAGGTAAAGCACATTTTTGTGCTATGAAATACAATCTTTGATATATATTTAAATAATATTAGTGCCCAGAAAAATTGAATAAAAATGAAATTGAAAATTTTGCTTGAGAGGGAATTTGAACTTGTGTGTGATAAGAAGAAAAGTAGTGACTTAACCATTGCACCAAGCACATCTTTGTGATTTAATTTTCCAAATTAAATATATGTGCCTTACATTTTCTACATTCATTCTTTTAATTTAACATATATAATCATCGAATTAATTTCACATATATAACCCTTAATCCTAAACCCTAGATATTTCAAATTAATTTCTCATATATAAACCTTAAACACTAACCCTCGACCCTAAATATTTCAAATTAATTTCACATATATAAACCCTAAATATTTCATATTAATTTAAAATATTTAGGATTTAGGGTTTGCTATTTATGGTTTAGGGTTTTATGGTTTATATATATTAAATTAATTTGAAATATCTAGTGTGAAATTAGTTTGAAATATTTAGGGTTTAGGTTTACAAATTAGTGAACTTAATGTTTAGGGTTTGGGCTTTAAGCTTATAGATGTAAAAACCAAGAAGAGATATATAAAAAAATCTGGTGATTTGTAGTACAAAGATGTACTTGGTGCAGTGGCTAAGCCACTACTTTTCTTCCTATCACACGCAGGTTTGAATCCCCTATTAAGAAAAAGCTTGAATTTTGTCTTTCTCCTTTAAACAGGTGGTGACACGTGTCACCACCTGATTGGAGGTGGAAAATTAATTAAATAAAAATAATTAAAGACTTCCATTAAGGTGGTGACACGTGTCACCATTTTATTGAATAATTAATTTATTTTATTATATTAAAATTAGGACTAAATTGATATATTGTATAAATATAGAGGACCAAATGTGTAATTATACCAATTTTTTAACAGTTCCGTCAATTTTTTCGTTTTTTTAACGGCGTGTGGCTAAAATGGAACCATTTAAATAGTTGTGTGGTGCATTTGCCGAAAAAAATAATATAGTTGTCATTTTGACACCAAACTCATAGTTCGATGGTCATATGTGTAGTTTACCCTATTTCTATTAATCAAAGTACAACTGTTTCTATCTAATTTCAAACTTAGTAATTTATAACCATTTTCAACAATAGATATTTGTGAATTGTATCACAAAGTCGCATGCTTTTCTATACTATTTTACCAATCGATCCTGTCTTACTCTAACAGGATGTTTGATCAAACCAATTCGCATATCAAGGATTAATAACAACAATTTATCAAGCAACCCTTCGATTAAGTATTCTCAAGAGAATACTTACATTGCATCCACGCTATATTAGTCATAATCAAGCAAGCAATTTACCACAAGAAGTCTTAACTTACTATATAAAAACATTAACTCGAAAAGGAAATAACATCCTTTCGTTTCTCACATATTGTTTCTGAGCTACTGCCGTTCTCGGATCACGACCCCTTTAAGCCTATCAGCCTGCTGGTTTACCGAAGCTCTTTTATCTTCAATATCTTCTTGGTCTACAATTTCATAGCACATTCATTTCATTAGGCGTTTTAATTTATCATTGAAACTCACAATCCATTCAATTTCTATCTTACTGAATTACTCAATCTACTTATGATTCAATACCAATTCTTATCCTAAAAGCATGTTACCACCCAAAATCGTTTCGAACACCCCCTACATTAACACAATCCAATCTCAAAATGTCTATGAAATAGAACAGTCAAAAGCCAAAGTAGTTTAACACGTACTCTACTTTCCAATATAAGTCTTTATAACCTTTAAACATTCTTTAGCAAATTATTTAATCTTATAGCATTTGTAAAGAGTTTGAAAAACAATTTGATACTACAATTCAAACAGAGCAGAATTTTCCATTTGATAATCAACAAGATTGATTTACCAATGTCCTCTTTTAACTAAGCTATAAGTCAAAAGCATCAAACTCTCATACAAAACATTACAAAGCTAATTCGACCATTTCACTACCCCATTTAAAGGCCCACACATATCATGTTCTGTCATATCTTTGCTTCCTATAAACTCAATCCGTCTATTCACATTTGACTCATTCATGAATCTTCTAACCCATTTAACTGACTAAGATCAATTATGAACTATCACCCATCATTCGAAACCATGGCGAAGGAAAATTTTACCTTTCTAAATGCATCAAACAAGCAAGCAAAAGAATGGATTCTTTCACAGCCGAACCAAGCTTCCAAATCTTATGAATTTTTTCACTCTCTCACTTCCCTCTTTGGTTTGTATAGCCCCATGGAGAAGACAACATTCTCTCCCTCATTAGTGACCAGTTAATGATAGGTAAATAGACATGTGTATTGTTCCCAATTATCTTTTCTATCACCATGCAACCCCTAACTAAATCATCTATTAAAGTTTAGTCTTTTTTAATTTAGCTCCTGCATTCAGTATTTGTGCTGATGGGTCCCCTCAGTTTCAAGTCTTATATCAATTTTTATCTAACTAAGGATAGACACAATGTTTCTAAATCGAAAATTTAGGGGGTATTACATTTAGCTCTCAACTGATGACTCAAACATGTAGATTAACCACATCTCTTGTTATTCGTCAAAACTACACATCCTCAAACAAGTGGATCAACTCTCATTGCATCCTCATTCAACTCTCGTTGTAATGGCTTGTTAATTTGAACTATCATTGCATCTCTCAATGTCAGTGACCACGCTAAACACTCTTGTGCAAACAAAGCTCAAAACCAACCATTAATATATGAATAAAACTAGTAAGATTATATTGAACTTAAAATCAAGGATAGATCAAGTTCATAACAAAACTAAAAAGATAAATAAACGTCAATAAATACAAGAAATGTATTTGTACTTTGATAAAACATCTATTTATAGTAAGCTTTAGTGAAGATAAACATATTTCCCTCGTTCCGGCACATGCATCTTTGATTCCTTAAAGGTATTTGCCTCATATGGCCTTAGATCTCCAAAAAAGAAAGCTTAAGCCGTTAAGGGAGGAGATCTTTAAAAGGTTGAAGATTATAGCAATTGATAATCATGTGAGCCATCTTTCTCTCTCCACTAATAGTACCCTTTTATAGGCTACCGAGGTAAGGACACATATCCTTCAAGTGATCTGCGTGACAGTCTGCCAAACAAAATTTGTTGTAACAGAAAATTCATCTGGCAGATTCGTCCTTATCTTTGGTAGTTTAGGCAATTGGTTGTTGTAGTGTCGAACCTAACTGCATAATGAAACATCCTCTGCAAGGATATTTATAATACAACGACAACACATCAAAAGGGAAGAAAAATGTATAACAAGAGTAGATTGACTTGAGTTAAACAAAATGCATATAATAAACATGAAATATAGAATTGGATGCATGAAACAGTAATATAGGGACAAGATAATCCATAAATGAAGTTCAAATACGTGCTCTTAAGAGAGCTATCAACTGCCTCTTGATTACCTGCGAGCAATTGCCCATGAGCACATCCTGCTAACATTCGCTAAAGACCACGTGTTGGAACACGTGGTCTCACCTAAAAACAAATTGATCTAGGCCTTAAGACGTCCAATAACAATGATACGACAACCCTCTATTGACATATGTTATTATCTATCCAAACTATTATAAATAGTCATATAATATAGAATGAAGACACGATCACCTTTTTTGCACTTAAGATAATATTGGAGATCATCAAACCCTTCTCCGACACCATCAAAATCACCATCCAACCACCACTTAGCGGCGTTGTTCACTCTACCGGTCAAAAAATTTAATCTCCAAAATTCTTAAACTCTAATCTCAAATTTTTGAGAGATGGGCATTTACTGGGATAAGTCTCTTATTTAAACGTGTTAGGTAATATACAAATAGAATTTGAAATTCTGACGATCCTATCAGATACAACATCAGGAATTATCAACAGAGTTAAGGGTAAATATAGTAAGGGGCAGGCCCGGCCCTGGGCAGGGGCAGCAAGAGCGCTCGCTCAGGGCTCACGCTCAAGAAAAGTTATATATTTTGTATTTGTTTTTAGTGGTTTTAGTTTTTATTACTAGTCATTAGGGGGTCAATTTTTTCAATATTTGTTAATAGAGATTTAATTTTTTTTAATATTTATTATTAGGGGCCTACTCTAAAAATTAAACTTTTTCTAATACTTGTTATCAGGGGTCTATTTTTTTAATATTTATTATTTTTTGGTATACTCTTAAAATTCATTTTTTTTAATTTTTGTTATTAGGGACTCAATTTTTCAATACTTGTTATTATGGATCTACTCTTAAAATTAATTTTTTTATTACTTACTATTAGGGACATAGATTTAAATAATGGTATACAACTGCAACAACGACCGTTACATGACAATAGCGGTAGTGGCGGAGCCAGTATTTTCTAATAGTGGGGTCATGAGTGAAGTATGAGGCATTAAGGATTTCTATACCACTAGAATAAGCATTGTTGACCACATAGCCCCAACAAATTAAGTGATGTCAAATATAATATTTTTTATGCAAAATTTTATATTACCTCTTTGAAAACCCCATGCCCCAACAAATCAAGTGGGTTCAATTGCACCCCAATTTATATGCTACATCTGCCCATGGGTAGCGGCACCATCTAAAACTGTCATACCCGCAACTGTTGTATCCACAATAGCGTATATTATTAAGAGATTTCACAACCGCGATACTCGCAGTGACCAAAATAGCATCTATAATATTCACAACCACAATAAAATTTAACATGACTGTAAATACGACCGCAACTGGAAATTAAAATTTTATTTTAGGGCCCATTTTTTATATTCGCCCTAGGCTATCAAAAATTCAGGACCGGCCCTGGTAAGGGGTGTTTACTGTTTATCATAAATAAGCCACCTACTTGCCTTTAACCCCATGCTATAGTTGCGCTAAACTGTGCATTGGATAGGTACTCCAATCGGGGTGGTGCTCTTGATTTGATTAATGCTATCACGTCCATGTTTTCTTTACTGAGCAGTTATAAATTTTATGTTCAAATGCTAAACAGGTTCTACGTGATGAAAATGTTAAAATACCGTTAATTTTAGGTTAAAGCTACTAAAAGTTTTAATATTTTAAAATAAAGGCACCAATAGAGGCATAGTTAGGGTAGACGATTTTTATCCGTAGGTTGCCGGCTCTATAATTTTTCTTGTTTCTTTTTTTTTTCTAAGACATGAATAAAACTAATTTTATATGGTAATTTTCAACTATTGACTACTCATATCGTGTTTAAACTTTTATTAAAGAGAAGTATGTAATGTATTACAATAGCAACTTAGCTAATCAGAACTTTAACTAACAAATTATGTTAAAATCAATTTTTTTCCGTTCATTTCCGGCAACCAATTATGATAAGGTGATGAAAGGGATAATTTCACTTAAACCCTCTTTTTACTCGTTTTCAAACTTTTTTATTTAATTTTTATGATTAGTGGTATTTTTTGGAAATTGATTTGATTAAATTAGATATTCTTAAAATATAAAATTTAATTAGATAAAAAAAAGAGAATTTTCCAAGGAATGCTTCAAGAGAATATATTCAGTAATGTTTTGAATGAATGCACGAGATATGAATATAATTGTTCGTTATTCTGATTTTTTACTATAATTAGTATATTAACTAATCTTAAAAAACAATCCCAGCCGTGGATAACCCAATTATCATAGCCCAATTAAACACGTAAAAGGTTGAAGCATTTGTAACGGAAAAACCTGTCTTCTTTCTTCCTTCTCTTCTCTTTTTTGTTTCATTTTCTTTCTTTTTCCCTCTTGAAAGGGGAGAAGAGAAAGGGGGGAAACATAAAAATATAGAACTCTTTGTTTGTTCTTTGATTGCAGAAAGAAACCATAATTAATACCAAATAAAAATATCTAATCACCCTTTTCTTTTCTTCCTTTCCCTTCCCTCTTTTCACTTGCCATTGTACGATGTTTTTCATTTTTGTTGTGATTTCATATCATTGTGTTGGCTTGTGATTGTTTATTATTCTTGTTTAATTATCATTGGTAATTGTATATTTGGGAAGTTTTTGAGATTCAAGGGTGTAGTAAAAAGTGTTTAAAGATTTATTTATTTTTTTTGGGTTATTTTGGTGAAATTGGTTGCCATTGGATCATTGTTTTTTTATTCCATTGTTGAATAAAAAAGCAATCAATAAAATCTATAAGGAATAAGGAGAAAGGGAAATGGGGGTTTATATATCGTTATAACAATTGGATGGTTGGAGAAGAAAATTAAGGCGTGAGGGAATTGAGAGTCGTTTCAGTTTATCAAGATGGGAAATGTTTGTGGTATCTGCGGTTCCAACCAAACTGAAGAAGAACAAAAGAAAAATGAGAACGAAGGTGAAAACGCTGAAAATAAAGAAGCTGAAGCCGAGGGCGAAGCTGCCGCTGCTGCTGACGGTGTCGGTGACGATGCGGTCCAAAAGGACCCCCCAGAAGAGATGAAGATTGTTAAGGAGGAAGAGAAAGGATCTGGTGGAGAAACCCAAATCCAAACACAGAGATCAAAGTTGACCCAAAGACAACAATCAATGTCTATGAAAAAGCAACAATCCTCGGTTTCAATGTCAATGTCTATGCAAAGGCAACAATCCAAGGCTGCCCAAAGGCAACAATCTAAGTCTCAACCTCTAAGACTCGAATCCAAACCATCACAAGTTGCAGTTGCAGCAGCGGCAGCCGTGGTGGCGGGAACCGCTAACAAGGACGAGCCTAAGGGTGATGTCGCGAAACCTCGAAAGCCTCATAATGTGAAGAGGCAATCGTGTGCAGGGCTGAAGGTGGAAGCGGTGTTACAAACCAAGACAGGTAATTTGAAAGAATATTATAACTTGGGGAAGAAGTTAGGGCAAGGACAGTTTGGGACAACTTTTCTTTGTGTGGAGAAAGGTACTGGGAAAGAGTATGCTTGTAAATCTATTGCCAAAAGAAAACTTGTAACTCCAGAAGATGTAGATGATGTGAAGAGGGAAATTCAAATTATGCATCACCTGGCTGGCCACCCTAACGTCGTCACCATCAAAGAGGCTTATGAGGATTCTGTGGCGGTTCATGTTGTCATGGAGCTGTGTTCCGGGGGAGAACTCTTCGATAGAATCGTACAGAGGGGGCATTATTCCGAAAGAAAGGCGGCTGGTCTAGCAAGAACTATAGTAGGTGTTGTGGAAGCCTGTCACTCCATGGGAGTAATGCATAGGGATCTCAAGCCTGAAAACTTTCTATTTGTTAATGAACAAGAGGATTCACCACTTGAAGCCATTGATTTCGGACTATCAATATTCTTCAAGCCTGGTATGTCCAAATTACCTTTTTCTCTTTTGGTGCTTGATTTTGATATGTTGGTATTATATTCTTTAGTGAGTCATGACAGTTATAATTCCATGTTTTCTACTGCAAAGACAAAGGGCATTTCGAAGATTAAAACCAAATGAGAATTTAGAATTCTTATAGGTATAGTTTGAATATGATGTTCAGGATTGAATGCATAACACTTTGATGCTAACCAGATGTAAGTTCACATTTTTTGGACCCTAGGGTGAATATGGTAAATGGTTGTGTTCAAAGCTTTTGAAGATATCTCATATATCTAGAGTATTAAATTCCAATACCCTTGTCGGATATGGATGATTTCAGGGGAAGTCTTAAGTGATGTGGTTGGAAGCCCATACTATGTTGCACCCGAGGTTTTGAGGAAGCATTATGGTCCAGAGGCAGATGTGTGGAGTGCTGGGGTGATCGTTTACATTCTCTTAAGTGGGGTGCCTCCTTTCTGGGGAGGTACCATTTCCATTTCTGAAAAATTTCAACTTTGCACACACTCTTTGAGCCTTTTTGTAACAATTGGTCTATTTCTGTTTGCTTTTTTCTTTTTATATGTAGAAACTGAACAAGAGATATTTGAAGAGGTTTTGCATGGTGAACTTGACTTTGCATCCGATCCTTGGCCTAACATCTCTGATAGCGCAAAAGATTTAGTGAAGAAAATGCTCGTCAGGGACGCAAAAAAGCGGATAACCGCGCATGAAGTACTGCGTAAGCCTCTTTTACTATGCAAGCTTGGATTAATATTGGAGAACTTGGATAGGTTGAGGCTTGATGATGTTCGATTTTTGACCTTTTTCAAGTACTTTATTGGTTACTCATACCTTAAGGATCGTCTACAAGGCTGTAATTTTGTTTCTTACCAAGTCAAAGGCATCATCCTTGTTCACCATTGCACAAAGTTGTTTTTCACTATGTAATTTCACATTGTTTCCTTTCAGGGCACCCTTGGGTACAGGTCGATGGGGTGGCTCCGGACAAGCCACTCGATTCCGTGGTCTTGAGCCGTATGAAGCAATTTTCCGCAATGAACAAGCTAAAGAAAATGGCCTTAAAGGCAAGTTTGTGCCTCTGAAACAATATTGGTCTGAAATGGCCTCCCCTTGTTCTTACCTCCAATTCAATTCATGTATTCAACTTTTACTTTTCAGGTCATTGCACAGAGACTTTCTGAAGAAGAAATAGCCGGACTGAAGGAAATGTTCAAGATGATAGACGCAGATAACAGTGGTCAAATCACATATGATGAGCTCAAAGTTGGGTTGAAGAAATTTGGTGCTGATCTTGATGAGTCAGAATTCCGTGCTCTAATGAAGGCTGTAAGTTCCATTTTTCAGTTATGAAGCCCAACTCTACATTTTTCATAGAAATTCTATGCTTATCCTGCAAACATAGGCCATTTATACACATCTAATTAACGTCCTTTGATCCTTTATGTTTGCTCCGGTGATTGAAGGCCGACGTTAATAACAATGGTACAATCGACTACGAAGAATTTGTAGCTGCAACACTGCATCTGAACAAGATTGAACGGGAAGATAATCTCGTGGCCGCCTTTTCGTATTTCGACAAAGATGGCAGTGGCTACATCACTCAAGACGAGCTTCAAAAAGCTTGTCAGGAGTTTGGCATCGAGGAGATCCACTTGGACGAAATGATCGGAGAAGTCGACACTGATAATGTAAGCTTATATATCTCTAAAATTGGATATGATTGTAAGATTAATATGTCTAATAAGATGTGCAGTGTCACCGCTTTTATATCTCAAAAACTCATCTTTCCTTTTTTTTATTTGTATTAACAAAAGTTTGGAGTTTGACTGATTTTTTGTGCCTATTGTTTTTGCAGGATGGTCGAATAGATTATAATGAATTTGTGGCAATGATGCAGAAAGGAAACCCTGAATTTGGGAAGAATGGTCTTTTTACCAATGGACTGCCGCCTAGTTGACGAAATATAATCGTTTAGGGCCATTCCATTTAGTGCTTTGTTTTTTGTTTTTGCCCCAACACACTTCAAAGCTTGAGCCTCCTCATCAATTCATTCCACTCATTTTATTTATTCAAGACCTGCATCTTTTTGAGTCTCCTTAATGTTCCTGAAATTGTTTGTACAGTTTTTTGTAACCCTGCCGCGTTGATTTGTTTTCTTCTTTCCATTCATTTTTTATAAATATAATATAATTTAAAATAATAAAAATCGTTTGTTTCTTTCTCTTTTTATGAATTGCAATTTTAATGTCTACACGTTTCGAAAAGTGAATAGTTTAGTCCAAATTATTAATCTACCAAAATATTTGGTTTAAATAGCCCTCGAATCATGATCAACTTATTAAGCAAATTAATTATGCTTGAGAAAAAAATAGTAATTTAATCCATATGTATTTTAAAAGTGAGCAAATAAAAAGACTAGTTATGAAAAAATAACATTTCCTTTAATAAGTACCCATTTGTGACTAAAAGTCGTGTTCGTGTGGCTTTTACTTACTGTAGTTATATTTATCATAACTTATTTTTATAATCATGCAAATTATGTGTTTGATATTTTTATCCTGCACATTTTTAAATTTTATGTTCAATTATTTTATCCTTATTTGCTCAATCTATAAGTTGGATCAATTTAAACTTTTCTTTTCTAAAATGGATCAATTTACTCAATCTATAAGTTGATATGCACCTAAAGTATATTTAAACTCAATATTTCAATTTAACTAATGGTGTATTTAACAATTTGGACTCAGATATCACTTTTTAAATCGTACAAGGACTATAATGTCCCTTCTCAATAACTAAGAGATTAAAATGAATTTCCAGAGTAGTACATGTCTTCTCATAATCTTTTAACCTTGAATAACCCTATTAATTTGGCTATAATTTTTTTGGTAACGTCTAAGAAATGGGCTTACGATTTTTGGCGGTTTAGCTAGTTTAGCTTCAGATCGGGAATTAGGTTGGTAATTAAAACACGTTTCGGGAAATAAATATTTTGAAATGGGATTTTCAAAGGGGATAAAATTCGGTTAAAGATTTTAAAAATGTTTAATGATTATATAAAGCGTTATGGGTTAGAATTGGAAATCGATTTAATCCATTGAGGTGACATTTTAGATTTAGTGACCAAAATATAATAAATGTAAAATTGTTTTTAACGACTAAAATGTAATTGGGCCAATACTAAAAATCCTTAGAGAGTTATTTTTCCATATGCTCTTATTCTTCTTTGCGAAGAACTGAGGATTGTGGTTGTAACCCCCTCGTCCCGGTCTGGCCGGATGACCGGTCCGAGTGAGCTACACGGGGAAAACCGAGTGAAAACTCCCTAAGGAACTCTCCCTCGGTTAGCAACCCTATACCTTTTTTTTTCATTTTAATCTTGTCTAGATGAACATTACATCCTAAGTGATCATACAGCGGAACGATATTTACGAAGCAGTCAAACGAACCCAAACTAACATTTAAAAGCCCATTTTTAAAGTTAGACTGCAGGCGGTATCGATACCCTTAAGGGGGGTATCGATACCCCTTGACTAGGTCAACAGGGTTTGGTCAACCTGAGGAGACAGTATCGATACCCCCAATGAGGGTATCGATACCCTCCCCTAAAGTTGACTTCCCACGGTCAAAGCTAAGACAACGGTATCGATACCCTAGAGGCCAGTATCGATACCGAAATCGACAGTGGCTCCAGTGGCCAAAAAGGTATCGATACTCTCCCTCGAGTATCGATACACGAGGCCTGAAACCAAAGGGCAGTATCGATACCAGACCAACGGTATCGATACCCCAGCTACGAATCTGCAGGTTTGAGCTGATTTAGAGCACAAGGAGGCCCCTAAATCCCTCTAACACATTAACCAACACACTAACATCAATCCTAGGGCAAAATCAAACATAAAACATGCTTCCACAAGAACCAAGAGCATTAAACAACACGGAGAGGCACACATGTAACCAAGCAACTTTAGCCATCTAACACCATCTAAGCATCCATACAATGCCCCAAAACACCAACAAACTACCAAGCAACTTCAAGGCAAGACATCCTAAGGTATGACACCTATACTAGCATGCTTCAACAATATTTAGACATGTCCAAAACCAAGGTCACAACCCAAATACATGCATTTGATCGAACAACATTCAAGCACAAGTACAAGCTCTTAAAGCATAGACCAACATGTCAAGCAAGCAAAAGACATAAGTTAACAAACACCATGGCAACACAACCATGCAAAAGCCATACATATAAAGGAGTCTACACATGCTCCTATCAACCAACAACAACCACAAGACATAACACATCCCATTGCTCAACCATTACATGTCTATTATTTAAAACCCATACTTGGTGAATTCAATCCAAACCACACTTGGAGGCTCTCCTCTTGCCCGAGCAACCCACGAACTAAGGATCTGCAATGTTGAACAAAGAGAGCGTAAGTGATGATGCTTAGTGAGGGTAAGCTCTAAAAACAAACCTCAACATTGCAGGGTCCGAGCACGATCTAGCCAAAGCAACACACGTATAACAAGAGTCCACAAGATATAGATGCATGAGCAATTATCTCACATATATGTCATAATCATTAGCTTAACACAACCATACATGTAATCACATTTAACATCCAACAGCTCATATATCTCAATACATTGTTGCATATATCAATCAACATTGGCACCTAGATATGACTCAAATACGCGGATAGACTCGTTGGAAACTCATATCCAACAACCATATTACCTCGGTGGGATTCCACTCATCACCGGTCTCGCAGAGGGGATTCCACTCATCCTCACGCCCCGTCGATGGGATTCCACTCATCACCGACTATATTTAAATTCTATTTCCGGGCGTACCCGTACTCCTCCTTGGTGACTCAACGCCACCAAGGCCACGCGCGACTTTAGACTCATGTGTACACACTAACATCCTAATGATCGATCATTTGTATTTAAGTATACTAGTGCCAATATTTTACCCATTCCACAACACACATTTCAATCATTTCCGTGCTTAGCACGTACTCACCATGGACACAACCATGAACCATCACCATGCATGCTTTAAGCAATACAATCCATGCCACAACTCACATGTATAAAACAATATACATAAACATTCATATCACATGGCATACGAGGCATATACATTCACACAATCGAGTTCATCCAAAGGCTTAGATCAAGCTTAGGATTAGGCTACCACCCTAATCCTAACTCTAGGTGGGTCTACCAAGCCCAACCTAGTCCACATACTCGAACCAACTAATTTAAAATCATTCAAGGAAATCAACCACTCACCTAAGCTTCCAAGCACAAGACCAAGCAAGCCACAACCTTCAACTCTCCGGATTTACTCCCGATGCTTCACCGATGCCCAAGCTCGATTCTAATCATCTCAAACACAACCAAAACGTTCGAATCAATAACACATCATCGGAAACAACCCGGATTAACATTAACAAGCATTTAACACCCCAAACAAAGTCACAAAACAGAATTTTCGAGTAGCCTCTATAGCCCACTGATTTCTTCCATTTCAAGCACCCAAACAAGCCTCAATTTCATCCAAAATGATCCTCATATATCATACTACCTACAGCCCTCAAGAACCAACCTCAAACAACCCCAAAACCCACTTTAAAACCCTCCAAAAACCCTCTCAAAACCAAATTCCAAAAATTGCCCCAATTCATTTGAAATTCATATATGTAGTATCATTTGGCCTCTATATAACATTACTAAACATATTAAATCAAAACATTTAACTTTGCAACATAAAGACATCATTTTTAATCAAACATTCAAAACCCCTATTTTCCAAAAACTTCATGAAAATGAAAAAGAAGAGTACTTTCATGTAGGGAATGATGAGGAAAAGCCAGAAATGCTATTACCTTTCGAAACGGAGGTGAAATGAAGAAGAGAGGTGATGGAATAGTAGATTGGAGAGGGAGGGCTTCTTTCACGTTGAGAGAAGAAGATGAATAGGAAAAAGAAAAATAGGAAGAATGGGTGTTTTAGTTGTTTCTTTGAAATCAAGGCTAAAAGACCATATTGCCCTTAATGAAATGGGACATTCACAAGGGCACACCATTAGAGGCTATTTAGGATTAAATTTCAAAACTTGATCCACATTAAATTAACACATTTGAAAACGAAACCCGAAATTCTTGGAAATCATTTTAATTATAAGACCGAGCCCAAAATAATATTAATATATTATTTTCACCTAACCCCTAAACCCGGGTGTTACAGTGGTAGCATGGGAGCATGGCGCCTAAGGAGTTGAAAGAGTTGAATACTCAACTTCAAGAGTTGTTGGATCGTGGTTTTATCCGTCCAAGTGTCTCACCTTAGAGGTGCACCAATGTTGTTTGTAAAGAAGAAGGAAAGAATTATGCATATGTGTATTGATTATCGACAATTGAACAAGTTGATGATTAAGAAAAAGTACCCATTACCGCATATTGATGATTTGTTTGACCATTTCCGAGGTGCAATTGCATTCTCGAAGATTGACCTAAGGTCCGGGTATTATCAGTTGAAGGTTTAAAAAGCAGATGTGCTGAAAACTGCGTCTCGCACAAGGTATGGGCATTATGAGTTTTTGGTGATGCTGTTTGGTTTAACCAATGCCCAAGCTACTTTCATGGATATGATGAATAGAGTGTTTAATTAGTATCTGGATAGGTTTGTGGTTGTGTTTATTGATGATATCCTTGTGTACTCCCGTACTAAGGAAGAGCATGATCAACATCTTTGGATAATGTTGCAAGCGTTGAAAGAGAATCAGTTGTTTGCTAAGTTGAGTAAGTGCGGATTTTGGCTTAAATGGATGGTGTTTCTTGGTCATGTGGTATCGGCGGAAGGTATTTGCATGGATCCTAATATTGAGGATATCCTTAATTGGGAGCAACCTAAGATGGTGTATGAAGTCCGCAATTTCCTTGGTTTTAGTTGGTTATTATCATCGTTTTGTAGATAGTTTTTCCAGTATTACTGCTCCACTGACAAGGCTATTGCAAAAGAACACCTCGTTTGTTTGGACAGAGGTTCGACAGTGTAGTGTTGAGAAGTTAAGTGAGGTTCTAACATACGCTCCTTTGTTGATTCAACCAAAAGCAGGTAGGGAGTTTGTGGTGTATAGCGACGCGTCGTATGTTAGTTTGGGTTGTGTGCTAATGTAGGACACAAAAGTTGTGGCATATGCATCACGACAGTTAAAGGTTCATGAACGTAATTATCCTACGCAGGACTTAGAGCTTGTTATGGTGGTATTCACACTAAAAATTTGGAGACATTATCTCTATGATGAGAAGTGTACCATTTACACTAATTACAAGAGTTTGAGGTATTTAGTTTCTCAAAAGGATTTAAATCTTAGGCAATGAAGATGGGTTAAGTTGCTTAAGGATTATGATCTAATAATCGAGTATCATCCTGGAAGAGCTAATGTTGTAGCGGAAGCATTGAGTCGTATTGTAGTTGTCGAGCTTAGAGTGATGTTTGCTAGGTTAAGTATGACAAAGGATGGTGGTTTGTTGGCAGAGTTGCAAGTTAAGCCTACGTTGTCTCAAATGATTAAATCGAGGCAATCGTATGATGATGCCTTGGTTCCACATGTAAAGGACTTTTCAGATGGTAATCCGACATATTTTCATTTTAATGATGATGGTGTTTTGTGTTTTAAGGGTCGAATAGTTGTGTCAGAAGATTCGGAGTTGAGGCACACTATTCTGACTGAAGCTTATTCAAGTCCTTTTGCCATACACACTGGTAGTACCAAGATGTATCGAGATCTAAAAGAAGAGTATTACTAGTTCTTTTAAAAACAAACGTAGCGAGTATATTGCTCGTTGTTTCGTGTATCAGTGAGTTAAGGATGAACATCAGTTTCCTTCTCGGTTATTACAACCTGTACGAATTCCAGAGTGAAAATGGGAACGGATCACTATGGATTTTGTGACAGGGTTGCCTTGAATGCCATCCAAGAATATATGGGTGATTGTTGATCATTTTACGAAGTGTGCACATTTCTTAGTTGTGCATACGACATATACGATGGATAAGTTGGCGGAGATGTACATTGGTGAGATTGTTAAGTTGCATGGGGTTCCAAAGTCTATTATTTTTTTATATAGATTTTCGCTTTACGTCAAGGTTTTCAGAGAGTCTATAGACGACTTTGGGAACTAGGCTTAATTTAGTACCTCGTATCCTCCCCAGACAGATGGACAGTGCGTGTGTGTTATTCATATTTTGGAGGAGATGTTATGGTGTTGTATCATTGAGTTTCAAGGGACTTAGGAGAGGCGACTTTCGTTGGTGGACTTTGCTTATAATAACAGTTATCAAGCAAGTATACATATGGCTCCCTATGAGGGACTTTCTAGGTAGAAACCTTCAAAAACACACGAAGGGAGATTGAGTTCGCCGTGGGGGGTAAAGTGTTTCTCCTCAAATATTCATTGGTGGAGGTTTTGGTGTAAGGGTAAGTTAAGTCTCAGGTTCATTGGACCATATGAAGTGATTGAGTGCGTTGGTCTAGTTGCTTATAGGTTGAAGTTACCCGTTGTGTTTGTAATACTCCCAAAAATATGAATCAGAAAACATTGTGACTATTCTAAGCTGGATTAGATACAGGTTAAAAATCCATGAATATTTGGGGGACTATTTTGGGAGAAATATGAATTGAGAACCGATATTAAGAAGGACTAGATTTTAATAGTGGCTAAAGCCTAAGCTTGCATGGTAAATTTATAATTCTTGTGGGACAATACACATGTCCTCATTTTCTCCTATACTCGGCACTAAACTAAGGAAGATCATCTCTCACATTAAGCAAAACCGAACCAAACCATAGAAGGAGATTAGAGTGAGAAAACTCAAATTTGGGGAAATTTAGCTTTGGTAGAATAGGATCAAGTGAAGCATTTCAATTGTTGCATCAAAAGGAAGGTAAGAATCCTTCCTCTTCTTGAATTATATGTTTTTTGTTGATTGAAATGTTTTAGAGTTTGCTTAGATCGAATGATTTATGATTGAACACATGGTTGAAGTTATTGATGAAACCATTAGTTGAAATTTAAGAACAATGTTCATATAGGTCTTGGGATATATGAAGTTCTTGAAATTGATTCGGTTTGTTGGTTGAAATCGAACTTGGTGCAGTATATACATTGAAATTTTGAGTTAATGCTATATGGGAATTGAATTAGATCGAATTGTTATGGTTCAATTGCTAGATAGAAAAAGATTATGTTGGAGGTAATTAATGTATCAAATGTTTGTAATTTGAACATATTTGTTCAAAGAAAACGGGGTATAATCAGAGTACAAAGAATTGCCTGATTAGAATCACATTACTCGTTGTTTGATTAAAGAAAAAATAATGAATTGTAAGTATGATGCTAGGGGATTTGGAACTGTTGGTATAAGTATTCAAAATTGAGGTAAATAAGAGTATGGCAAGATTGTGTGGATCAAGAAAAGTATTGATAATGAATGTACATTCTTAAAGTGTGATTTAGGTAGTTACTTGAGATTGGTTGATTGATTATTGGTCCATTAATTGTGGTTTATGAGAACCTGTCATGTTTTGTTTTGGATCGAGTGTATGTTGTTTTATAGGAAGAATATATTATGGAAATGGATTGTTAATGAGTAAATTGATATGTGGTTACTTAGATAGTTTTTGGTCACTTACATTGTTGTGATATCCTTGAGATTGATTAGTGAATTAAGGACATATTGATTGTTTTAACAAGGTTCAAAACTGCCGAATGGTTAAATAGTTTAAAGGCAAGAATTTGATTTGTTTTGTGAAATTAAAATGAGTGATTTATGTGTCTAATGAATATGTATATATTGTAATGTGTTATACATAGAGGACATTGATGATAAAAGGCCAACGAGGATCAACAAGCTGATAGGCTTAAAGGAGTAGTAATCTGGGATCGTTAGTGGTTTGGAGAATATCGGTGAGTGCAGTTTAAAGTCTTGGAAAGGAGTCGCACCCTTTTCGAGTATTGTTTCTTTTTATTTATTATAGTTATGAAAACTTAATAAACATTTATTTCTTATAAAAGAATTGGTTAAGTTAGCAAGGAGCCCAGGTAAGTATTCACTTAAGAAATACTTGGTTGCTATAAATTGATTGAAAAACTATGTTTGAAGTTAATTGATTATTTTGACTATGAAAACTGATATGTGAATGTCTTGTGTGGTATTATGCTAAATAAGGTTTAGCAATGAAAGTGGTTAATAGAATGGCATTGTTTGATGCGAATTTGATATACAAAGGACCATTGGTGAAATTAATATTAGTTATAGAATGTATTGACATTATTCTCAAAATGATACATTGCTCATTGAATATTGTTTAAAAACATTGATATTGAACTATAAACATTGAGTTTGATATTGGACCCTTGATAAAGGGGATATTGGCACAAGAAGTGCATATTGAATCGAATTATGCTTTAAGACTGATAAGAATGGTAATTATTGTAAGCTCAGTGTCAAGGTGGCCTACGGTCCGGGACAGTGGTCCCAATTTGGCGACAATAGGAGGGAAGTATGTATTTTGTTTATTTGGCGACAGTAGGAGCGGTTGACCGGTACTTTGGGTACCATATTGTTTTCAGAAGATACTTTGGTTGGGAACTCATCTATCTATGCTTAGATTCGATTCTTAAGGCTAAACCAAAAGTTAATTATGACGAACTGTATAAAAATGAAATGATACTGCTAATTAAACAAATACTATGATATAGCCTAAAATTAACTTATAATATTGAAATTGAAAGGTAATCGAAGGGATTATTAATTGAATTATAATGAGGTGGAGTATTGGAAATTGCATATTTTCATTGCTTTCATTGATTAAGGTCATGGTTAAAAGCTTACATGATAATTGAATAACATATCTGTTGATTCTTCCATTCGAATTTGTATGTTGTAGATGATGATAATGATAGTCTAATTGGCATGTTGATTATCCTGGAAACCTATAAGATTGAATTGAATTAATAGCAACATATTATTTATGAACTTATAAATCTATATAGATGATTATGATTGAATACAATGTTATGAACTTAATTCTTGTGCTTTAACTCACTCACTAAGCTTTTGCTTATTAAGTTATTCTCTACTTCTCATGTTGTTTTGTTGGGAATACTTGGAAGAGTCGGGAGCTTGATCAAGTTACTTTTTGCTTAAGAGTATGTAGCTAACTTTTGTCAGGAACGCTTAGGATGGTGGCACTAATGTATGTATTATGATGTGCTTGTTTGGTTTTGTAAGGCTTATTATTAGTTAAGGTATGTAAATATTAACTTTTGTGCTTGTGGTTGTTTACGGTCTTTTATGGTAGCATGATTTTCATCATATTATTGTTGTGTTCATAGTTCCTAATGATTGAGCTTGAAAATGTTTGCTTGGCTACCTATAGTAAAAACTTGGTTATTGTGAGTAGTATTGAACTTCTAAATTGTTTTAGTTTGGAAAGGGAATACTGAAATGCTTTTAATCGGCTAGACCAATAAAGTTAGGAATAAATGATAGAAGTATCTCGAGTTATGTATTGTTTGGTTCGAACCATTGAGATGACTATGAAATTTGTTTTTAGTGTAAGAATTGTTTTGAAATGGAGATCGATTAATGCATGATAGACATGAGTAGTGATCTAATGACTTATCTAGTTACCTTGAATGTGAGATCTTTAGGTGATACTAGAACCTTGTTATAAATTGAATTGAAACACATTAAAAGATCTATTATGTATGAATCAAGTGTTTGTTGTGCTAAATAATGGATTAAATCTTAAAATTTTGATTACATAGCTATAATCGTATGCTTTAATAACTTAATATGATTGATTGAAATATTCAGGTATCTTTTACTGATTCGAAAATAAACTTGCTCACCAAGGAAGATTCCTTAGATTAATCGAATGCTTGTGAATGTTAGGAGTATTCTTGATTGAATGCTTTTCTTCGAATGAATGTTTCTTCTAGAAAAATTTTAGGTTGTTATAGATTGGTAATCAGAGCTAAAGGTTACATGATTCTAGGGCCATTGTATGATTGTATTATTATTGATGACTTGTATTGTATAATTGTATTGTTATTGATGACTTTAGTGCCACCTAGGAGTTAATTAGATATCCTTTGTGACTTGAGTTGATCAAGCTCTTCTTCTTATTATAGAATGCCTGAAACGACATTGGCTAAAGACAATGAAAGTCCAACCGGCTCCTTCAATGAAGGAGGAAGCGTGAGGAAGAATCAAGATCCTCAAAAGCCTGCTAAACCTCAACAAGTTTAGCAGGAAGTTCATGCAATCCATCCCATGCAACGGGAATGCTTCTCTAGTCTGAAGGAGATGTTTGACCAAATGGTTATCTCTATGAGACAGAATCCTCCAACCCTTCTTGATCCTCTAGTAGTAAAACCAACGAGAGCCCCAATTGACAAGTTAGCTCAACATCGAGCTTATACCTTCATCAGAGCCAGTGAAGAGAAGCCGAAAAAAGCTGAATATTGGTTGGAAGCTACAACGAGAATTTTGAATAAGCTGTTACAACGTTAAGATAAACATAAACTGGAGTGTGCAGTAGCCCTTTTAGCTTAGGAAGCACTTAATTGGTGGGAGACTACTACCTCGTAGCATTGGATGCAACCCCCTCGACCCGGCCCGGGCGAAAGACCGAACCGAACGAGTCACACGGGGAATATTGAAGTAAACTGGAATGGTTTACCTCAATAGACGGCCCTATTTTTTTATCTTTTCTAGATGCACATCATTAGCCTAAGTGTAAAGACTCGCAGCGGAACAACTAACATCTCAAAAAACATCGATTAGGTACACAATTGAAAACAAACCCGTTTTAGGGACTATTTTGTAAATTTAGCAAGTTACAAGGACTTTTTCAGTATTTTAAGTTACCAAACTTTAATTAGTCATATTACAAGCCACTTTGACAAGTCTCAACTCAAAACGATCATTCAAGCTCATTTATTTGCATCCACAACATACAGGGACTGAAACGTAAAGAAACAGAACTTCAAAAGATTCCAGTAACCAACTTAACAACAGGGTGTTTCGAAACAAAGAGCCATGTACTTAAACACCATATCTCGAAACGGGTCTTGGAGTTTCGGTACACAAGTCCGTATCGAAATGGTCTCCAAGGTGTTTCGGAACACAAACTTCTAGTAGCCAATTTAAGCGAACCCGTATCAAAATCCCCCTCCCTGTTTCGAAACCCTTAGGCCATTTCAGGCTCACCGTTTCGGTACAGCCTTGGGCGTACCGAAATGCCTAGGTCTGTAATGACACTTTTTGTTGTTTTTTCACACTTTAATGCAATCATAATCATTCCAACATGCATACAACATATCTAAACATCAATCATCAGCCATTC
Organism: Hibiscus tridactylites; assembly: GCA_958450335.1. Lineage (NCBI taxonomy): Eukaryota > Viridiplantae > Streptophyta > Magnoliopsida > Malvales > Malvaceae > Hibiscus > Hibiscus tridactylites. The sequence goes on along the minus strand of OY288267.1, from coordinate 54,219,629 downwards.
ATGGCATATCCAACATTATAACATGGCAAAATGCATCAAAGGTAAACTATAGGCATGCAACCTAGGAACTAGCCAAGCAAGATACCCAAAATGCAAAGTAAAGCATAAACCAAATACCAAAGGCCATTTACAAGTCTAAAACTGCAAATCAAACTTGCTCAAAAGGGAGTTTACACAAATCTCCCAACAACACAAAGGATCCATTGAAATCTCATTTTCAATTTCCTAAAACATCATTTGAAAACCATCATGCCCTTTGAAACCACGCACTTTCCTTAAATAAAAATTAGTATATTAAACCTCATGCTACATTTATCATGAATCAACAAGTTCCATTGCTACACTCAATTTAAGCCTTCCCATGCATAGCTACCATATGCAAAGCTTAAAGAGTAAAACATGCATAAACCACATTATACAACATAAACCATTTTATAATACATCATCAATTATATTGGCTTACAAGTGATCATTAGGCTAGTTCATGTCTCAAAACCACATATCGGATACACAGATTCGACAAGTGTTTACTCAACACTTCAAGCCATCTTAACCAGAATTGGTACATTCACAACCAAAGGTACTATATCAACCGGGTACAATCAAAACCCACGGGGACACCAACCCCATCATCGGTTAGATGCTTAAGCCACTAACAAGAGACGGGACACCAACCTCCTCGATCGCTAGGGTACTTGGACGGAGTCACGAGACACCAACCCCTCAACATCCAAGGAGACTTTTTATAGTGCACTCAATCCTATAGTCGACTAATTATATCTGTTATCATTTATAAATCATTTTCACAACATCACTTGCCAATATAATCCACATTTAATCACATACCTCACTGTTTACAAAGCATCATCATTAAATCATATTTCCAAGCATTAAACCATGCTTAAAATCACAATTATAGAACATATACTTACAAGGATCACTTACCATGTGCATCCTTCAACATCACATCGTCAAAACAATAAATCGCTTACTTTAAAACATGTTTTAACAGTAGCTAACATGCATTTAAAAATCAAGTGCACAAACAAATCCATAATAGCACAATACGAGGGAGAAATTACTTATACATACTTCCAAACTTAGACAAGCATTTCAAGCATACATCTAAGCTCCAAAAACCACCTTTAATGCATTTTAAAACTGAAATCCACATTCTCACTCATAGAAACACGAAACTAAGCATATGAAGCTCCCAAATCTTCATCGGTTGCTTCTGAAACGTTCTCCCCTATTTTAACCACATAAGAACAGAGGATTAATGCATCTCAATGCATTAAAATCTCCAACAAGCAAACTTATCTCGTTGCTTTCCCCAAATCCACCAAAACTCCCATCCGAAACAACCGAAAACATCATCGATTACTCTACAAACTCAACCTAGCCAAAATCTAACACTTCCAACCATTTATTAACATTAATTAACATCCAAAATCAATCTATTAACAACCTTATACCTCCAGTATCCACAAAATCACATTAACACCACAAAACCCAATTCTAACAACCTAAACAACTAGAGATCCAAATATTTTCGGGAATATCATGATCAAACCTCAATCTCAACATTATTAATCTTCCAAAACATGATTAAAATCAATCATAACTCAGCCAAAACAGATCCAATACGAAAATTACACAAAATCATCATTTTCAATTTGATTTAGCCATTTTCTTCAGATCAATTACAAAACCTTATTAAGAAACACAATCAAAGAGCTAAATATTTGGGAATTTCATTAAAGAACCTTGATTAAAGGAGAAGCACAAAAATTACTTCTAATCGCTTGCTATTCCTTCAATTGACCAGATTTGATGAAAAATCTTCAAGAGTCCTTTGAGATAAGTTGAGAAAACTCCTTAGAAAACATTTGGAAATCAAAGTGAAACGGAAAAGAAAGATCTCTGAAAGTTTTGAAAGAAAATGGATGTTTGGCTGTTGAGAAAAGAGAGAAAATGGAAGTTACGTCAAAAATGAATTTATAAAAGCTAAATCCCTTTTTAATCAAAACTCCTTTAATCTTTTTAGTAAAAACACAATTAAAACGAGTCAATTAATGGGGTAGCTGGTTATATTCAATATAGCTCCCTAAAGATTCTAGGCTTTGGCTCTCTTACAAAATAGTCCTTTAAAAATAGTTTTCCATTTTTTACGTTTTAGTCACTAAACCGAAATGTCTACTTCTCACATGTCTTTTTACAAAATTGACTTTACCTCATCCTTATATATATTTTAAGAGGATTTTAGAAAATTTTCCCATATTTTTATCTTTTCTCGAAGCATGTTTTCCCTTAACCAACCCCGAACTAACTTAGATCTCTAGTCTAGGTTCTACGGACTCCGAACCTAATCTACAAACTCCTAGGCCCAAAAACGAGGTGTCACAACTCTCCCCCATTTAGTAAATTTCGTCCTCAAAATTTTACCTGAAGGAAAAAGGTGCAGAAACTACTTTAACATGTATGCCTTGCTTTCCCACGTGGCCTCCTCAACTCCCTGATGTCGCCACAACACCTTCACAAGTCCAATTGTCTTACCACGAACAACTTTGCTACTAGAATCAACAATCTCAACAGGTTCCTCATCATAAGACAAGTCTGGTCGCAATTCAATGTCCTCAACTACCATAACATGCGACAGATCTGACCTATACCTCCGCAACATCTAAACATGAAACATATCATGGATTTTCTCTAACTTGGGAGGCAACCTCAACCAACACACAACAGGACCAACATGTTCAACAACTTCGTATGGTCCAATGAACCTTGCACTAAGCTTACCCTTACATCAAAACCTCATCACCTTCTTCCAAGGAGATACTTTCAAAAACACGCGATCACGAACCGCAAACTCAATCTCCCTACGCTTCAAATCCGCATAAGACTTTTGACGATCCAAAACCGCTTTCAACCGATCACAAACAAGCTTTATCTTCTCCATCATTCCCTTAAGCAAATCTGGCAAGGAAACTAACTTTTGCTCCACTTCCGCCCAACAAAGAGGCATCCTAAACTTCCTACCATACAAGGCTTCATATGGAGCCATTTGTATACTTGCTTCATAGCTATTATTATAAGAAAACTCTACTAAAGGCAACTGTTTCTCCCAAGAACCTTGGAAATCTATAACACAACACCGCAACATATCCTCAAGCACTTGGATAACTCACTCAGACTGACCATCCGTCTGAGGATGATACGAGGTGCTGAAATTAAGCCGTGTACCCAAAGATCTATGCAAAAACCCCTCAAAATTTTGTTGTAAACCTCAAATCCCTATTCGAAACTATACACTTGGGCACTCCATGAAAACGCACTATCTCAACAATGTATAAATCCTCCAACTTATCCAAAATATACGTAGTATGCACATCAATGAATTGTGCACACTTCATAAGACGATCTACAATCACCTAAATAGAGTTCTTCTTTGACGGGGTGAAAGGCAAATTGGACACGAAATCCATCATAATCCTTTCCCATTTCCATTCTGGTATCTTCAAAAGTTGCAACAGTCTAGAAGAAAATTGATGCTCAGCTTTCACCCGCTGACAAACCATACACTTACTCACAAAATCAGCAACATCCTTCTTCAACCCAACCCAATAGTACTCATCCTTCAATCCATGATACATCTTAGTACAACCAGGATGCATAGCAAAAGGGCTACTATGCGCCTCAATCAGAATAGCGTGCCTTAACCCAACGTCATCTGGCACAACTATTCAACTCTTAAAACACAAGACGCTATCATCATTAAAGCAAAAGTTTGTTGCATTACCCTCTGCTATATCCTGAACATACAGTACCAACGAATCATCAAGCAACTACTTCTCCTTAATCAACTGAACCAAGAAAGGTTTCACTTGCAACTCAACTATCAATCCACCATCACGCGACACACTCAATCGCGCAAACATGGCTCTCAGTTCCACATCTACGTTCCTGCTCAAAGCATCGACCGCAATATTGGCCTTTCCAAGGTGATACTTTGTAACACCCTGAAATCCCGTCTAGTCGGAATTGGATTCTGGTGCTCGGAAATTTTTACATTGATGAAGTCTAAATATTATATCGGCTAGTTAATTATTGATATCGAACCCTAATTAAGTTAAAATATTGTCATCATATTCTATTGAACAATATTGAAACCTATATGGTGACTAAATTGAAGAAAATGCAACTTCGGGAGCAAAACTATAGTATGGTGTGAGTTGAGGGACTAATCTTGCAATTAGCCCCTCCTCAATTAGAATTTGCCTATGTGGGTTTGTTTGAGAGCTTTCCTTCCTAAAATTTTAATTGTTAAAACAAGAGAGAAAAGGGGAATAGAAACTTACTGAGAGTTCACAAGCAAATACCTTATCTTCATCATCTCCTTCCTTTAAGCACACACCTCCATTGGAGAGAGTTTTGAGCTTCACTTTTTCTTCATTTTATTGATATTGAATCATTGCTATCGATCGGGTAAGCTATATTCCTCAATCGGTTATTGAATTCCATGGATATATCAAGCTTAATCTTAAGCTAGGTTTTTTGACTATCCATGGATAGTTCATCGTTGTTGTTTATATAGAAATCGAATATCGATTTTGATATCGTTGTATTGGTTTTGATATCGTAATATCGATCCTAACAGTCTCATGTTGATTTTCTAGCTCAAGAAGTGGAGAAAGAGGTTTCAACGTATCCATCGAAAGCTAGAAGCAAGGGTATTATTATCTGAGAGCCTTGAAAGCTTCGGATTGTCAATAACAATATTCAATGATTTCTTAGCAATGTTTCAATAACAATATCTATACAATGACAAACTTACCGATACTTACCAAGGTATCCGACTAACCACCCAATGCAATTTCTTCAATGACAATATTAGCGATATAATCTAAATCATCAAATAAAGATTCGGGAAGGCTTTCCGCCTAATCCCGAGACTCCAACTACACTCACCTTGACAATCTGAAGCTTTCAAGTATCTCGGATAACAATACCCTTGCTTCTAGCTTTCGATGGAGACGGTGAAACCTCTTTCTCTACTTCTTGAGCTAGAAAATCAATATGAGATTATTAGGATCGATATTACGATATCAAAATCAATACAACGATATCAAAATCAATATCCGATTTCTATATAAACAACAACGATGAAATATCTATAGATAGTCAAAACCCTAGCTTAAGATTAAGCTTGATATATCCATGGAATTCAATAACCGGTTGAGGAATATAGCTACCCGATCAATTGCAACGATTCGATATCAATAAAACGAAGAAAAAGTGAAGCTCAAAACTCTCTCCAATGGAGGTGTGTGCTTAAAGGAAGGAGATGATGAAGATAAGGTATTTGCTTGTGAACTCTCGGTAAGTTTCTATTCCCATTTTTCCTCTTGTTTTAACAATTAAAATTTTAGGCTATTAGGATTTCCTTCAATTGAAGGAAAGCTCTCAAACAAACCCACGTAGGCAAATTCTAATTGAGGAGGGGCTAATCGCAATATTAGTCCCTCAACTCACACTATACTATGGTTTTGCTCCCCAACTTGCATTTTCTTCAATTTAGTCACTATATAGGTTTCAATACTATTCAATAGAATCTGATGACAATATTTTAACTTAATTAGGGTCTGATATCAATAATGAACTAGCCGATATAATATTTAGACTTTATCAATGTAAAAATTTCCGATCACCGGAACCCAATTCTGACTAGATCAGATTTTCAGGTGTTACAACTCTCCCCCCTTAAGAAAAATTCATTCTCGAATTTTTAAATGATTCGAAGAGATGTGGGTATTGTTGTTTCATGGTCTCTTCAGGTTCCCAAGTGGCTTCCTCAACGGTGTGGCTCCTCAAGAGCACTTTAACAAACGATACAGTTTTGTTATGAAGCCTCTTGACTTGTCTAGCAAGAATTTGAACTGGTTCCTCCTCGTAGGAAAGATTTGGTTGAATTTCAACAGATTCAGGTTCCGCGATGTGTGAAGGATCAGAATGATACTTCTGAATCATCGATACGTGAAAAACATCGTAGATCTTACTCAATTCTGAGGGTAACAATAGTTGATATGCTACGAGGCCAACTCTTTCAATGACTTCAAAGGGTCCAATGAATCGGGGACTCAGTTTTCCCTTCTTTCCAAACCTTAAAAACTTCTTCAACGATGATACCTTGAGGAAGGCTTTTTCTCCAACTTCATACTCGATATCTCTTCTCTTAAGATCAGCATACGCCTTTTGTCCATCAAAGGCAGCCTTTAAACGGTCATGGATAATGGTGACCCACTCTTTAGTCTCTTGAAACAAGTCAGGGCCCAATATCTTGCCCTCGCCAAGCTCCGACCAACACAATGGAGTTCTACATCGCCTACCATACAATGCTTTATAAGGGGCCATTTGGATTGATGCTTGGTAACTATTATTGTAGGTAAATTCAACAAGGGGTAGAGATTTCTCCCAAGTCCCACCAAAGTCAATAATGCATGCCCGAAGAATGTCTTCCAAGATCTGTATAGAAAGGTTCAATAACGATTCAAGTTTCTAAGATTTCAATGGACAGATTTTTCGATGATTTACCTAGATTACCCTTTCTGACTAACCGTCAGATTGAGGATGAAAGGTTGTGCTAAGATTAACTCTGGTGCTCGGAGCTCCTTGCAAGGTTCTCCAAAACCGAGATGCAAATCGGGGATCTCGGTCGGAGATAAAAGACTTAGGTACTTCGTGGAGTCGGATTACTTCTTTGATATAGAAGTCAGCTAGTTTAAGGAGACTGTAGTCAATAACATTGAATGAACATGGTATGCCATTTATCATGATTTGATGAAAGTCATAATATCAATTATGCAACAAACATGGCATGCTCCATATTCATAATAAAAACATAGTATCAATCATCATATCATCAATGGCATATCATAACAAAGAAATACCAATAACCAATAATTTTCTTTGGATCGATTCACGGTATATGGATACACGAATTCCACCTCCTCGCCAAATCAATGAATGGTCAACCCGCCGACATCGCCAATAAGACCAATACATCTCGCCGACATCGCCAAATCGATATAGGCCGTAGCCCTAGGACCGTAGTCCACCCATACACTGAGCTCATGAATTCTATGGCATGCCAATTGTATCTAATACTTCGATCCCAAGGTTTAAATATCAATAGCTCAATAAGCACAGATCATATCGTATCAAATGTCATATCACATTCATATCATAACATAGCATGTTCACAGGTCATTCATACCGAGTCACATATTTTAATTGTTTCATAAATACTACTGACCATATCAAAGCAATGCAAGGCACTTACCAAAATTTTTATTCGAACATAGTTGCTCTACGTGAGCCCTTAACAAATACAAACATAACCATAAAATAATGCAACGGGACGGCACCGAGCCTGTCCCTTGACACAACTACAATCACCTCGATATTAGGGTTCCTGTATAATAACGTTTTTTTCCTTGGTTGATGGTTGACTTTTATCGACTTTTTGAATTAGGTTAAATAGGAATCGGTTAGGACCGACAAGACAATATCGAATAAATATAAAAATACTAATCAGACTCGATATCGACACTTAGACCAACCAAGGATTTGAGCTTACCCCGTTGTCGGTAGAAATTCGATATTATTATATCGAAAATATCGGACTACCAATCTAATATTGGATCGTATATTTTTCTTAATTTTCCTTACCATTTGCGCCATAATCTCCCCCTTTTATACTCAAACTTTCCCGACTTGGCATCCATTAAATTCATGTTTACATTCCCCAACATTAACCTCCCAAATGCCACGTATAATGGTGGCTGCCACCATTTTCCCCTATTTAGCCGAGTGGCCTTATAACGTGGGTTGTCTTTAGGCAATTCCTTCAATTTGAAGGAATTGCCACGACATGCTATATTTTTTTATAAATAATAAACCATATTAAATTAACTTGTATAACCTTTATTGTTTCAATTAAGATCGAATAAATTACACGATCGATACAAAATATTTAGTCACCGAAACCTAATTCTGACTAGATCGGTTTTTAGGATGTGACATACTTGATCGTCAAATCATAATCCTTAAGCAACTTCAACCATCTACGTTGCCTAAGATTCAAGTCCTTTTGGGTCATCAAATACTTCAAACTCTTATGATCCGAATAAACCACACACTTCTCACCGTAAAGGTAACGCCTCTAAATTTTCAAAGCAAACACAAATGCGACAAACTCAAGATCATGAGTAGGATAGTTGCGCTCGTGCACCTTCAATTGTCTAGATGCATAAGCCACATGTAACGCCCCGGTTTTGGGCTTAGGAGTCTTTGAGGTTGACTCAAGGTTCGTTGAACCTAGACTAGAGATAAGGGTTAGTTTGGGAGTGGTTCAGGAAAAACGTGATTCGGGATATGATAAAATTATGGGGAAAATTCCTAAAATCCTCTAAATATATATATTAAGGTTTCGTGAAGTAAATTTTGGAAAATGGATTTTGGAAGATTGACATTTTAGGTTAGTGACTATTTTGTAAAAAAAACGTAAAATCTGTTTTTGAAGGATTGTTTTGAAAGAGGGCCAAAGCTTAGAATCTTTAGGGAGCTAATATATATTTAATGGGACTTTTCCTTTAATTGACCATTTTTAAAGGTGTTTTATTAAAAAGGAATTTTATTAAAAGGGATTTAATCATCTAAATTCTATTTTGACGTAACTTCCTTCTCTCTCATTTTTCATCAACCAAATAGTTTTTTTCTCTCAAACTTCCAGAGATTCTCATCTTCTCACTTCACTTTGATTTAAAAATGGTTTTCTTGATGATTCTTCCATTAAACTCAAAGGATTCTTGAAGATTTCCCATTCAACCTTATCAATTGAAGGAATAGGCAAGGGTTAGAGGTAATCTATTTGATGAAAATGGTGAGATCAAGATTGAAAAAATGATTTCTTAAGATTTTTGTAATTCTACTATTTTGATTGATTTTAATCATGATTTGGATGTTAAATGATGTTGAAATAAAGGTTTTATCATAATAATCCCGAAATAGATTGAATCTCTAGTTGTTAGATGGTTAGATTTGGGGTTCGTGTGGTGCTAATGTGGTTCTGGTGTTGCTGGAGGTATAAAGATTAAATTAGATTGTTTTTGGATGTTAATTGATGATTAAAGTTGAATAGAAGTGTTAGGTTTAGGTTGGGTTGAGTTTATAGAGTAATCGAAAGAGTTTTCGGTTGTTTCGAATATGTGTTTTATTGTTTTTGGGTAGAGCAACATGGTAGCTTTAGTTGCTGGTGTTTTTAATGCATGGAGATGCATTAATCCTCTGTTCTTCTGTGGTATGAACATGGGAGAATATATCGTAAGAAATCGGTGAAGTTTCGGGAGTTTCGGATGCTTGATTACGCTTCGACAAAGCAAACGATGCGTTGTCGGTGAGTGGAATTAGTTTTAAAAGTTTTTCAAAGGTTTGAAAGCAAGGTTTGGGGTTTAGATTAAGGTTGAAATGCTAATCTAAGCTCGGAAGTAAGTATGAGATGTTTTGCTCTTGTTTCTCGGTTTTTATCCCATTGATTTTATGATCATTCTCATGTTTTGAAGATAGATGCAAACCTACTATTTTATGTTTTGAAGTAGATGCAAACCTACTATTTTATGCATGTTTTGAGAAATGAATTGATGATTTATATGATCCCATGAGATAGAATTGTGGTTTTGCAAAGATAGAACTTATTGAGAAAATGATATGCATTGTTTATGCTTTTGAAATGGGATGAGATAGATATATATTTATGCATTAAAAAATAGTAGGTAATTGATGTTTAAAATGAGTATATTGGCATGAGATGACATTATTGTTACTGGATATAATTGGTCGGCCAATAGGATGAGAAGTGCAGTATAATATACAAAATTCGTACGTGCTCTTTGGTTCGGGCAATGGGGGTAGTGCAATCCCGTTCCAAAGTGAGAGTGTGGTGATGAGAGATTCCACCACGGTAGGTCTTGATGATGAGAGATTCTATCAAGCTTTGTGGCGATGAGAGATAACGCCATGAGAGTTTGGTGATGTGAGATTCCACCGGCGTAGGACTTGACGAGGTGAGATTCCGTCAAGCTATTCGCATATCCGAGTAATGTTGCTAAAATGCCAATATATGAGATTCACATGTACCTTGCTTATAAATGATTTTATACGTTGTGTTTTGCATATGAGAATATGATTTGAGAAATGCTTTTCAGAAACAAGCATGTGTGGTTTTACTTTGAGATTATGTTGTTAAGTGTGCAAAAGTCTTATATTTATGCCCTAGTCTAGCTCAATTATTGTTGTTCTTAAGCATAGTTTAATTGTATTTATTAGGAAAACATACACAAAGTTGCATAGATTAGATATTCTACCTTATTTGATGAACTTAATTGTTTTTATATAAAAGATATTGCTCAGGTGCATTTTCTCTCTGTACACAGATACCCGCCCAGGCAGATGCCACTGAGGCAGCAGGGAGGGCAGAAGAGGAGAAGCTGGAAATTGATGGAGGAAGCTATTGAACCATCTGAAGAGCTGATCGAGAACTGACAAAGAGGAGAGGCCCAAAATGAAGAGTTGTGCCAACCCCTACACACCAACCCAGACCTCTACCGAGGCAGACAACAGTATGCGACTAAAAGAGCTCATCAAGCCCAATTTTTGGAGACCACTTGCACGTGCATTGGATCCCAGCAGACAAAGAAAAGACATGGTCAAAGTCAAGGTGGAAAAAGTCAAACGGGAATCTAGGAAGATTTAATGTTAGATTTGTTCTTTTAATGAGTTGTAATTAGATTCTAACTAGGATTCATGCCCTAATCCGACTTAGACCTAGGCTCCACCCCTATAAATGTAAACCGACTTGAAGGAGAAAAACACAATTGAGATTAGAGAGAAACCCTCCTTCATGTCGGAAAATACCCTTGTGCCGCCATCTCTATTATATTCTAAACCTTTTCTAGGGCTAAGGGTTGGTTGCCTTGTAGTTGTGAGAGTTTTGCTTGTATTTGTTTAGGTTTCAGTTTTTAGAATAAAATTCAAGGTTTCTTTACTCTTGGTTCTTCATTGTGTGTGCAATCTTTATCGGGAGAGAAGAGAGCATCAATCTATTTGTTCAATATCGGGAGAATTGGACTCACGAAATGAGTAAACACAATTTTATCCAACCATAGGATAAAGCTACTTCGGCTTAGGGATAAGTTAGAAGTTCAGCGGCTAAGAGAGGCTTCATAATCGGTTGGTGTTCATCCTTAGATTCACGCCGGGAGGTATTATCCAAGACATGTTCGCCAATAGTACTTCAAGCTTAGGGATAAGAGGGAGTCATTAAAGGGAGCCTAGCCGGACTTGGAATCATTGCTTAACAGCCTATGCAGTCACATTGGTCTTTACCAAGGCGGGCTTCTGTCGAGGTATACTTGTGGGCGGCTACCGAAATTTGTTAAGTTGATCTGTAAAACTATACCGAGACAGTGCATCCAATCTCCACACTACGAAGCATTCCAATACCGGCCCATTCTCTCACTCTGATTTCTCAATTTATTTTATTTGCTTTAGTTTTAGTTTTAATTAAATCCAAACAACTTTTAATACTTGTGTTTGTATTTTTATTTGTGCAGAAATGTGAATTCCAAAGGTTGTTACAATCCATGTGGAGATGATATCTTAAATACTATAAATTGGCACCGTGTATACTTTCACGCAATTTGTGCATCACTTTTGCATGCAACATATGCATTTGGGTTAATTTATGAGATAGATGATACATGTGGTTTTAATGATGTGGTTTGGCTTTGGAAATGATTTCAAGCATGAGATAGAATTAGCATGATGAGATAGAGATTTCTATTTGAGAAATGGTTTTGAAATGCATTGTTGTTGTTGGTTTGTTTTTTAGCATCCCTCACTAGGCATTATTGCTTACGCTCTCTTTTCCAACAATGCAGAGAATTACATCTTTGGGGCAGCGAAAAATCAAGAAGGGAACCAAGGAGTGAGGCTTAGCTCAAGTATGGTTTTATGATTTCTTGTTAGAAATAATAGTTGGCAATGGGAGGATGCCCTTATGTTTTGGGAGTGGTGTGTTTGAAACTCCCTATTTTGTGCCAAGTTTGAGATGCTCTTAATGAACTTGTAAATGGCCTTTAATTGTTGGTATTTGCTTTGCTTTGAGTTTTGACTCTTGAGTGATTATTTTGCATAGGAAGCATGCCTATAGTTTCCCTTTCTGCATATTAACATGTTATGATGTTAGAATTGCCATGTATGATTTGGGTTTGATGCTTGATTATGTTTTATGCACGTTGGAAGCATGTTGGAATGGTTTGTATGGATTAAAGTGTGAAAAATCAGCAAAAAGTGTCATTATAGGCCCAGGTGTTTCGGTACACTCGAGCATGTACCGAAATAGTGAGCCTGAAATGGCTTAGAAGTATCAAAACGGGTTGAGGTTGTTTCGGAATGCTTTGACACTGGAAATGCATGTTTCGAAGTAAGATCGATAGACTTTTCGGTTGTTTTGGATTGGTATTTTGGTGCTTTAGGGCAGAGCAACGGGATTGTTTAAGTTGCTGGTGGTTTTAATGCATTATGATGCATTAATCCTCTATTCTTGTGTGGTATAAATAGGGGAGAATTCTTTGGAAGCAATCGGTGAAGTTCTGGAGGCTTTGGACGCTTAAATTCGCGCCGGTGAATCTTGGATTTGCGAGTCGGTGAGTGGAAATGATTTTTCCAGCTTTGAAACACTTAAAAGGTGGTTTTGGGAACTTAGTGTAAGCTTGAAACGTTTTACTAAGTTCGAAAGTGAGTAAAGTGATTTTCTCCCTCGGATTGTGCTATTATGAGTTTGTTGAAGCACTTGATTTTAAATGTGTTTTACCTACTGTTTAAAGCATGATTTAAAGTAAGAGATTTATTGTTTATGATGTCATATTGATGACGAATGCACATGGTAAGTAATCCTTGTATGTATATGCTTATACATGTTTAATGAAGCATGGTTTGATGCTTGGAAACGTGGCTTAATGGTAATGCTTTGAAAATAGTGAGGTTTGTGCTAAATGTGAATTATATTGGCAAGTGATGTTGGGAAAAATGTTTATAAATGAAATCGGATATAGGATTGAGTGCACTATAAACAAGTCGCCTTGGATGTTGAGGGGTTGTGAGTGTACCAAATACTCCAATCAAGTACACTAACGATTGAGGAAAGTGCATAGTGTCTCGTCTCTCGTTGGTGGGTTATACATCTACCGGTGAGTGGTGTTGAGGGGTTTATACGGTGTACCGAATGCTGCACCACGAGTGTCACAACTGTGGAGGGTAGCTCTCGTGTGTGAACCTTGAGATGCCGGTGAGAATGTATGAAGTGATTGGACAATACTTGGGAATCCATGTATCCGATATGTTTTTGAGAAATGAGTATGTTATGGTCACTTGTGAGCCAATATAATTGATAAATTGTTATGAAATTAATATGGATGCATAATATGAAAATACATGTTTTACCCTTTATGCTTTGCATATGGTAGCTATGCATGGAAAGGCTTAAGTTGAGTGTTAGCAAATGGATTTGCTGTTGAGTATTTAATACGTGTTGCATCATGTTTAACATGCTGGTTTTGTTAAGGAAGTGCATGGTTTTCAAAGAGGGTATGATGGTTTTCTAATGATGGAAAATGATTTTAATGCATTGATGGTATGTTGGTTTTGAGCACACCTCACTAATTTTGTATGCTTACGCTCTCTTTTGTCCATCAATGCAGATAATTAAGTACTTGGAGGCAACAACATGCAAGGGGATCGTAGGAGACTTCGCTTTTAATGTATGTTTCGGTTATGAACTAGAGTAATAAGGACAATGGGGGTTCCATGGTTTATTTGGGTGATGTGTATGAACACCCTTCTTGAGCATGTGTGGTTTATGGTTTTATACTTGTAAATGACCTATATTTGATGGTTTGTGCATTGGTTTGTGTTTTGACTCTTGAGTGGCTTATTTGCTAGGTTGCACACCTATAGTTTACCTTTTATGCATCTTGCCACGACTTGATGTTAAATATGCTATAAATGTTTGAGGATTGATGTTTAAATATGATGTATCCATGTTGGTAGCATGTTGGATTAGTTTAGGATGAATTTAAGTGTGAAAAACCAGCAAAAAGTGTCATTACAAGCCCATGTGTTTCAGTACACTCGAGCCTGTACCGAAACAGTGAGCCTGAAATGGCTTAAGGGTTTCGAAACAGGGAAGGTCTGTTCCGGTACGTTTTGCTACTAGAAACCATAGTTTCGAAACACCTCAAGGGTGTTTCAATACGGGCCCGTGTTCTGAGCCGTGAGGTACTGTTTCGATACACCTCTTTCGATACAGGGCTAGCATGTACCGAAATAGTTGGTTGTTATGTTAGTTGATGGAATGTTCTAAAGTTCTGATTCTTTGCATTTTGGTCCTTAAATGTTGTGGATGCAATTAAATGAGCATGAATGTTTATTTTGAGCTGAGATTTGGCAGAGATGCATGTAACATGATTAATTTAGAGATGGTAATCTAAAATTGGAAGAAACCCTCATATTTTGTTAAGTTTACAAAATGGTCCTTAAAATCGTATTTGTAAGCACTCGAGTTTAATCAAGGCCCGTTTGATGTTGTGTATGTTCCGCTGCAATGATGAATACCTAGGTTTCTAACGAGCATCTAGACAAGATAAAAGAAAAAAATAGGATTGTTTATTGAGGTAAACCTTCTCGGTTTACTTCAATATTCCCCGTGTGACCCGTTCGGTTTGGTATATTGTCTTGGCCGGATCGAGGGGGTTACAACTGAACTAGGAAGTAAGTTTTCCCTAATTTCTCCTTTGAATATAGGTTTGATATGCGACTTGAATTATATGTTTTGGTTTAAAAGTATGGTTTGGTTTACTTACTGTTTTACACATCTTTTAAATGATATGCAATGATTTATCTAGTATATGAATGCTTAGAGCATTGAGAAATGGTTCCTAAATGAAATGTGGTTGTTGACTTGGGCAATGTGCTTTTTGCATATTGAAATATTTTGTTAAATGCATATGGAAATCAGTAAGTAAATGTGTTTAGAAGTGTATATTGGCTATGTGACAAATAGAAATAGAGTATCGGATATAGTTGGCATGTCATAGGGTTTAAAGTGCACCATAATATGTAAATTTGATCGCACCATAGTTCTTGAGGAAAGCGGTTTAACTAGGCTACTCGGGTTGTTAGGTTATCACTTGTGGTTTGCGATTTAACTAGGAAACCCAAGATGATGGTGTACCTTGAGGTAGGATAGAGGTAAGCCTATCAGGGTCAAGGTATGTTTTGGTATATGTGAGTCTACCAAGAAATCCGTGTATCCAATGTGGTTTTAATGAAATAATGAATTATCTAATGTCATATTTAATGAAATAATGGTGTACCTTAGGCGTATCGATACACCTAGGCCTGTAATGTCACATTTTGTTGGTTTTTTACATTTTTATGCACCCCAAACTACTCAAGCATGCTTCCAACATATATACAACATAACCAAAAATCAATTCTCAAACATTCATGATATGTTCAACATCATATCATGGAAATTTTGCATCAAAAATAACCTATAGGCATGCAAGCTAGAGAACAAGTCATGTAAGATGCCAAAATGCAAAGCAAAGCACCAACCAATTACCAAAGGCCATTTACAAGTCTAAAACAGCAATATAAACTTGCTTGAATAGGGAGTTTACACAAATCTCTCAGAAACACAACGGATTCCCTATTACTCTTATTACTTATAGTCTAAACCGAAATATACTTTTAAGAATAAAGTCTCTTTAATCCCTTGCTCCATGTTGCCTTTCCAAGCCTCAATTTTTTACATTAATGGACAAAATAGAGCATAAGTACACAAAACTTAGTAAGGAGTGCTCAAAAACAAAACATCGTCAATGCATTAAAACTATTTTCCATGTCCACATTGAAATCTCATTATCATTAGCGTTAATGTAACATTCATCCCATTTGATATTATTGGTTCTCACCTCCATATAAATAGTAGGTCACAATCCTATTACCTTATTATTAGTTAAGAAATCATATCAGTTTAGGGTCCACATTAACCTTTAGTGTTGTTACTCTCTTTATTCCCTTAACTGATTCTAAGCCTATCTTCCACCACCATTTCCATAGATCATTTCCCTTCAATTATTCCATTATTTCAAGCCCATTTGCAAACCTTAATCATCATCATCAGGAGTAACTTAATTACGATCATGAAACATAAGCGACTCAACTTCATCCTCCGGGATGAGCTCGCATCATCCGGCGGACTACAGCTGAAGCAGCAGCATGATCAACTGACATAACTTCATCATTTATAGTTGTGGACTGACGAAACCAAGAATAGGAACCATTAAAACAATGTATATGGACAGGGTTAAGAGTAATAGCATTCCCCTCTGCAACAAAATTGGCATACCACCAAATCTTTTTTTGGATTAAGCTATACATGTAAGAAAATCTGTGATCGTTGTAATAACTTACCCCTTTCAATAGTGGCATTCAGAAATGGTACAACCATTGATCATGTATTTGACAGTAAACAAAACAGAGTCTCATTCTCAATGCCCCTTAACCTTTAATTAAAATATCTATTTCCTTCCTCGGGTTGGCCGGCGCCATTGAAAACCCCTGCTTCCAGCTTTAAAAAAGGTCAATGCTTCTGTTTGACTACGTAAACTTACACCTCCTTCACTCTTCTATAGAAAAGAACATAGGCAGCGGATGTCTTAATTCTGTCTTCACTGACGGGGAAAACTCTGTCATCGTCAAACTCATACCACCTACAATGGCCCAGCTGCAAATGTAAAAAGATATACAAGGAATACCGTATTAGACCGGAAGTTATGTATAACCTGAGACATCTACTGCCGATTCCATAGGAGCATGCAGAAGAGTATGTAACGAGCAATTGAAAGTTCGAAGTCCCTAAATCTTTAAACCTTTCATTTCTAGTTTTACATCCTAGAAAATATTTGAACCATTATTGTAGGAAGGATCCAAGAGAGAAGTTAAAGCTGTTGCATATTTATGTAACTTTTTTATATAACATAATGCCGAATTTAAAAAATGAATAAAAAAACCAAAGAAGCCTTCAAACAATTTACCAAGAAGAACAAAAGACGGAAGCATAAAACAATTTCAAGAAAATTCTGAGGCAATATCTACTTGTTTTTCAATTTTCTTGGAAGACTGAATTCCAAACTAATCGTAACATACACGTTAGTTATCGACTAAAAAGTACAATCCCCTACAATTAAATACCCCACGTTTGAAATGGCATTCAACATGCTAGTCACATACATCAATAATAAGCCACTAAATAAACATGAGAACCTATTTCATTTGTCGATACTACTATTACTGCTACATGCTTTTTTGAAATTCTAACATGAGAAAAAGAACAAATAGAGAAATTTATCCATGTTAACTAGTTGCAATTCCATCTCAGTTAAACAGTAAGACCAAAAAGCAGTAAATTCTAACAAAATCTCATGAAACATAAGATCAAAAAGATGCAACACTTACATCAACAAAAGCAGTATAATGACCGCCTCCCATGCCTCCATAGTGATTACTCATTGCATACAATTGGTAACAATTGGAGAATTGGCCATCAGTAGGGGAAATGTAATTGGAGAGGTTGAGATCATGAATTGGGAAGTCCACATATGCTTCTAGTTTATTCTTGAAAAATCGGCTATACGAGAATCTCTTTAAATGAATAACCAAAATCTCAGGCAATCTCCAAAGATCTAACTTTTTGTTGGCTTGCTGAGGCTTCTTGCACCTGGGGCAGTACCTAGATACAATCACAATCCACATAATTATATTCAACAATAGTTTGATTACTTCGTGAAGAATATATACTATGGACTAAAGTATATATTAGGAGGGAAGACACACTAACCACATGTCATCTGGTCCTAAAGGTTCCTCCTGCAAGAAACCTTCCAGACATTTATACAATGAAATGGATTCTTGAAGCCTTCTTGTAAACAGCTGGGGTTTGAAAACCTCAAGCAATGAACTGAGAAGGCATGTGTCATATTTTTCAATCATCTTATCTGGCCAGTGAATGCTCACATCCAACTGCTTAGTAAGTCTTGATTCTGGTACAGGCTCATTCATCATTATCTCTACTGGATCCATTTTATCAACCAAGTAGAATTTGAAGTCAGTATTTAGACGAAAATCATTCTCCGCTACACTGTCTGAACCTGCATCACTATCTGAATCTAAGGGGCTAACAGTATCCTCCATCTTAGAAGTTCCACTAGCAGTATTTCCTCTCTCATCACCATCATAATCATTTAATGTATCTTCAACTGACATTAGAAAAGGACTAAGTAACTTTAGAAACTGATTACGGATCTCAGATCCACTCGAAAGATTTTGCATCCTTGATACAAGAGGAACACCAAATGGCTTCCAGTTTGATTCCATCACACCAAAACTATAAGGCCTGGTAACATGATAAAACTACGTAAGTAGATAAAAAATTATCAGAAATTTCCAATTTGAACAAGTTACACAACCAAAAAAATCCAGTGATCTTTTCAATAAATGGATATGAGCTGGAACATAAGCTCAATCTAAAATAAATTGGGTATGTCAAGAGCAGCTTGTTTGCCAAACCGACCAACTAATACAGTCTATGCCACAAGAATCTTGACAATATGGGAAAAGAAAACACTTACCTTTCCAGCTGCTGGTGCGAGAACACAACTAAGGGGTAAGTCTCACTAACTTTTGGTAACCGATAGGCGACAAGTCTGTCATCATCTCTAATCAAGGCTAATGAATCAGATGGCTCATCCAGTAAACGAAAAATTTGGTTCTTGTATATCTGCATATAAGTTCAAAAGCCAGTGTTCACAACAAAACACAAGTACCTAACTATAGATGCAATTCATATGCTGTCCCTATTGCTCAAAGATTTTCTTTAAAGAAAAGCAGAGAGAGGTAAAAGTGAAACCCCCTAATATGGTCATAAAAAGTAAACAGCCTAAGCACTCAAATTACATGACCAAAACTTTCCTAAAGACAGATCGAGAACCATTATGCAAGACCCAAAGGATGATCCAAGAGAAACCTAGAATATTGATCTTTACAGTTACATGGCCTAAACTTTCCTAAAGATGGATGGAGAACCAATATGCAAGACCCAGAGGGATGATCCCAGAGAAAAGTAGAATACAGAGCTCTCTAGTCGCATGCAAAGACTTATTTCTTCATTGTGACTGTTAATTTAATAATAAAATCTTTAAATTGCAGTTCTAAAGTCCAAATATGTAACATAAAGCATGCAAAGTGCTTCAAGACCCTCAAGATGCTTGAGGGAAAAAAGCCATCTGAGATGTTGAAGTCCTTCCTCGCTATCATATAAAAAGAAAAGTCTAGCTGCATACCTCAGCCACAAGCAGGGTTTCATCACTTCTTAAAGAACATGCCACACTTAATTTGTCGAGGAGATCCTTCAGCCTCCCACACTTGGGAACCGTAAAAGTAAACGGAGTTGGCAATGCAATCCCATCAGTGCTGAAAACAGTCACTGTAATTGTCCGCATAGTTGTTGAAGGTAATGGAAGTGTGAGGTACATAAACGGATCAAATGTCACAGAGACCTTCTTGCAAACAGGGCAGACCAATGTTGACCGGTACTGACCCTAGAATTAAAGAAAAGTCACAATACAATTTGGTTCACTTAAACAAGCAAGTTCATGTTATGACCCAAAAAGAAGGAAGTTCATGTCATTGTTAATATCAAGAAAAACTCCTACTAACAAATAAATAAAACAAGATGAAGAATCACTGCTATGTCAAATATTAAAAAACTAATCAGAATTAAAAGCCGAAACTTGAGTTATTTCTGGTGCTAATGAACAGCTATTTGAGGAAGCTTTTAAGTTTTAACTATAGAATACTCGAAAATTTAATAATATTTATGCATGAATAGCATAAACTCCAATAATTAAACAGTTATAAGAAAACATAAACTTCAAAGGACTCACTTGGCAGACGTCAACTATGATGGAATCATTGCGAGCCAAATGATTTTGCCAATATTCATCTGCCACTTCTTCATCTGGACGGGCCTCAGCGTCCTTAGTTTCTATATATGGCTTGTGTTTTACACGATTCAAATCTTCATGAAGGCCATCCAGTAGAAAAGCAAGAAATTCCTATACCACAACCATAAAATATAACTCACTGTTGGCAGAGGAATAGGAACCCCGAAACTAAAGAAATATAGCTAAAATTAGGATAACCTTTTCACTTTGTGACAAGGCCTTTTCCTTTCATGTTTTCAGAGAAGCAAGAAACACTTGGCCCTCAATGCATGCTCTTCCTTTGTTATTTATATATTATGTGAGGGGAACTGGGAAGTTTACATTTTAGAATGACTAAAAATGAATATTTAGTTATCAAACTTAGTTGTTTTTGTACATTGGCGTGTATTAGTTATTAGAGTTCTAATTACTGTGTATTAGTATTAGTTAGTGGTTACTTCTTATATGTCTTATCTAAAGAAGAGTACAAATAGAAGAGTGACTAGACTAGTTTAGTCCTAATAGAACTGTTGTAAATCTGCCTATTTAAAGGCTCTTTCCTGTAAAGTAAATACAAGAAAAAACAGAGAGTACACTTTTCTCTGTTCCAAATCCATATCGGTAATTCCCCATTCTAAACACATATAGACAGCACCTATTCTCTACAGTATCATAATTTGAACACGGTTGTTTCCCATGCCACAAGCAGTAAGTAATTGGCAGAAAAGAAAACAAGGAAACTGAATGAAACCGCATGTCTCATAAGCAAAGTAACTTTACGAACTTGTGAATCATGTTGATTGTAACCACTAAACTGGGGAGCAAACTTAGAGAGTTTGAACTTGAACATTCTTGGAGCCACTGGCATTGCACCTGGAGCCCATAGCTTCCGTAGCAGTTCTCCAAATGCTAAAGCAAGTTCACCCTAAGCATGCAAGAGATAAATATGAGAAAAATGGAAAATGAATTTGAAGAAAGAAGCTTCATTGACGAAAGAAGGAATATCATACATTCATTCCCAGGGGGTTTTCATGATTTATATCTTTTTGATAGTCTCCAAGGAAGTAGTCAACAAGCTGCGGAGTATGCACCAAACATTGTATTGCACTGTTCATAAAACAAGTATTACCAAGATTTTGTAGTCCTGTCAAACCCAATAGACCAATGAGTGATGTGTTGTCTGGCGTTGAATAAGAGCTCAGGTTGTTAGTACTACTCTTATTTATCTTGACTCGATTCTTGACAGAGTTATTTTCTGTCTTGGACCATTCTACCAATCTCTCATTGGACTCTTTTGTGGAAACAAAAAACCCATGAACATTCAATTCAAGAAGAACCTGCATATGAAGGGGGCAGAAAGAAGCTTATGAATGACTGCCATGCATGGAAATACACACAGAAAGGATCTCCAATCTATTAAAACCAATGACCTTCCACAGGTATAAAGACTTTGGAAAAGACCACGAATCAGATGCTTTATATCATTTTATTTTTTAAAAATCTTTTTTTAAATCTTAATAAATGACAAAGAAGCAGATTAAACTACAAGGAACAATGATAACAGTACAAATAAAGTTGATCAACTAGTCATACCTCTTTCCCCGGTTTTCTAGGAGAAACAGGCAAATTGATTCTTTCATTCATAAGAAACTGGCTTGTCTGCCCTGAGAAATCCCAAATCTGGAACTGCACAACAAATGAATAAAAATCATGAACTACCTTCACCAAACATGGAACCACATTTAATAAAGTATTAATTACTCATCGCAATACCTACCGGCTCAGGCTGGTAACTAAAAATAATGCAAGCTCTTCTATAAAGTTCAACCGTATTGTCCTGAAACAAACAACTGTCAAATACAGGAAGTAAAGCACTATATTCAAAAAGCAAGGATAAGAGTCAAAACCTATAAAAAAATAAAGCGAGTTGGAGTCCCTGGCATATTTTACAAAGAGCAATGAATATTCACCAACCAAAACCACATCAAACTGCCAGGAAATGGTCCACAGATCAATATTTATGCAAGAGGAACAATCTCAAGATGACAACTTCCAACAGGACACAAAAACACTAAAATCTGAAGAAATAATCTCTTCCTCTGACAGGAAAAGGCGAGAGGAGTTTCATCCCCAAAACAACAATGAAACAACATCAAAGAGGAGAGAAAATGGATTTCATGCAGCAGTGATTCACAACTAAAATCGCACAGTTCAGTAACAAAACTCCAGAAAAATAAAAATAGTAATAATAAGGAACTAGAAAAAGGAAATGACCTTTACACATATCTTCACTAACAATGAATTTTTTTCTGGTGAAAAAGAAAGCCTTATTTGCAAAGGAAACACTTCTTGTGATTGAACTTCAGAAACATGATGGTATGTAGCATCTTCGATGGATGTTTTGGAGTCATTGTGCCTAAAAATGGAGAAAAAAATAACAATTAACTGGAGCCTAAAATCAACACTTCCAAAAGCAAAGGTAACAAAGTTCTAAAAACAGTAAGCAGATACAAATTCTCCAACACACTAGCATTAAAGAAAAGTTCTTGTTGGTGAAACAAAGGCAGGCAGGCATATACAAAACAGTCAAATGAAAAGTAGAAAGCATCTAAACTAGTTCAACTACATAGTATTTTTGTTTATCTCGAAATCAGGAACACCTACTATGGAGGATCAGACTATGGAACTATAAGAATGTATGAAATATCAAACAGGCCAAGCCAAAAACATTAATATCTGGGTTTAATATAGACTGGCTAAATCAAAACCAAATAGCATTGCAAAACAAACTCATCTCACCATTTAAGAGTACGCAGCCACAATGCTTCATTAACCAAAGCATATTCACGGCCAGAAACACCTTCTTCCACCTTATCCCTACTCGTGGAACTCTCCTCCTTCCTCAAGTCCAGTAAAATTTCAGAATCACCAGAGCAATCGTTGGATGACACAGTGTATAAAATGCCTCCTATTTGTTCTGCGACACTTCTTTGAGCCTCCCTCCACCACCTGAGATTAAAGGAAAGAAGCTTGTAATTGGAGAAAACACTGAAACTACAGTGAATCGCATGTTTTTTTAATGAAAGTGAGTGAAATACCGAATCGTGCAACTGACTTTAACCAAACAAAAATCTTAAATAAGTTAAATCACTTGGTTTTGTTTCCCTTGTTTTCACAGCAACCAAACAGAAGATTCCAAAAAAATTAAACTTTCAAAAGTAGACGACCTGTACGGAACTAGGTATAGTTTGTGGCGATTGGTTTCGTCGTCGTCCGGTTCGTCATACTCGTCGCAATCGAGGCGGGAAGAGAGAGGGCGCTTACGAGCGTAAGGATGGTAATCAAGGTCGAAGAGATGATCGTCGTCCTCGGCGGAGAATAGGTCGTCCATCGACAACAAGACTACGGCGCGTGCGGCTTTCGACAACACGGCTTTAAAAAACCTGAGAGAGGACGATCAAAGGTTTGCAAGCTTCAAACGATAGCAAACGCGTCGTCGTTTTGGCGATTATGATTGGCAAATTGAGCTTCTCTTTGATCCCGTTCATAACATAATAATAATAATAATAATAATAATAATAATAATAATAATAATAATAATAATAATAATAATAATAATAATAATAATAATTTCTTTGTTTTGTATTAATTCAATAAAAGAAATTAATGACGCGCCCCAAATAAATAAGCAAGCGCATTTCAATAGCAATAAAATTTTTGAAATATTAGAAATTTATAAATAAAAGTGATACATTTGCAGGTGGCTGGTTTTATTTTAGATTGGGCCTTGTTTTTGTTTGGTGCCGAAACGTTCTTAACAATCTTCGGGAGAGGATTATTATGTAGAGGGTTCTAGGTGTTTGTATATATATATATATATTTTGAGATAAGGTGTTTGTATAATTGATGGTGCTGGTAGTTGAAAAGTGGCATATCCCACTTTTGTATATGATAAATTACCTAAATGGTCAATTATGTTTGAGTAAATTTACATTTTTGTTATTAATGTTTGAAAAATTATGTTATGCTCACTATTGTTATTGATTTATCCTATTATGTCACTTATCTATTAGGTTTAATATAAAAAAGTGAAATGAGGACGTGGCATGTTAATCAAAGAGTTAATATATCCACTGAATCATAGTTAATGTATTATTTCAATATATTTATAAATATAATTTTAAATATATATTTCAAATATTCTTAAATTTTATATAAAATTTCACTTTTTAGAAAATCAAGTCCAAATTAGAGTATTTAACCACTTTAGGCACTCATTTCAAAATGGATTATTCAAGATTTGATGAAAGATCAAAGGTATAAGTAAGATTTTGTGATTTTCTCAAATTCAAGTGTTTGTTGTTTTTAATGATCAAGATTGTTTCTAAATGCTTTAAAATGAATAAAAGATGCACTAAAAACATTTGGTTTGAATCTTAACCCAATGAAAATAACAATTTGATTTTAGGAGCCATTTTGGTAAGTTTAAGGAAGTATGCTTATATTGGTACATTTCTTGGTGTTTGATTGATTTTCCAACATCTTTTGATGTTAATATATGATATATGTTATGCGTTTGAAGTTGGAGAATCATCTTTGTTATCTTCAAGTCAAGTGAAGGGGAAACGATGCTAGATTAAGCTCTAGCGGCACATTAGAGCTTCCGTTGGTGAGTGTTCTAGATTTTCCGCCGAGTAGCTGTCGCCGCCATATCTGCCGCTCAGGGCAACACCCGAAATATTGGTGAACTGGGGTGAGATTGGAAGACATTAATTTCTGTGTCCAATGAGCCAATCCATGCAAATTATTGATGCAGAAATAGTGAACAGAGCCGCCCAAGAGGAAATCATCCAAGGCGGCTTAAGCTTACTTGTGGCACAAAGAGTCCAACTTCAAGTCAATGAAGTAAGAATTTAAATGATGCATTCAATGCAAAAGGTACTTTATCATGAGAAAGATTTCTACTCCAAGGAGGACATAACCTAGGCCAATGCCCTATATATAACCAATCATATCTTGTATTTTAGGGCATCACAACTCATAGTCGGCATAGCTTAGGTTTCTCTTGTGTTTTCTTGCCGCCACTATGTTCTATATTCTCTAGGGTTTGGGTTGTGTTGTAAAGTAGTTTGAGAATGGTTGTTTAGGTTTAAGTTTGTTCTTGCAATAAATTCAAGGTTTGTTTATTTCATGTTCTTCATTGTTTTCAATTGTGTTCGAAAGATTGATTGTGAGCATTCCATTTGTTTGGCATGGAGAGAGTCAAACTCACGAAAGAAGTAAGCACGAACTCATCAATACCAGGTGTTGATCAATCCAACCTAGACATAGGTTAGGGTTTAAGGCGGCTAAAAAAGGACGAACCAAAGGTTGTTGTTCATTGCAAGATTCACACCGACGAGTATTGTCTACAGCGGGCATCAACATCATTCTGACTTAGAGATAAGCTGAATCATTATCGAAGCTTTTTGTCGAGCCTTAAAGGTCTGCCGAAGTTTGCCACCGAGCCAATTGTCCGTTCCACCTGCCGAGGCGGTGAAAGCGTCGAAGCATCAATCAGCCATCTTCTACTGAGGCAGCAAAGTCTGGCAGCGCAATACAACTTAACCTATTCAATGCAGTTTCGCACTACGGAGCAGCATAACCTAACACATTCTATCACCCTGATATCTTCTACTATTTACTTGTGTTTATTAATTTTTCTCTTAAACAAACTAAAATTAAATTGTGCATTTATTTTCTATGCAGGAATTGACATTCGAATTAGTTGTCCAATACTCGTGGGAGACGACATCTTTATACTATAACTATACAAGAGTGTGCACTTGCGCTCATATTTAGAGAACACCCTAACGTTCTACAAGTTTTTGGCGTCGTTGCTGGGGATTGCCAACAGTAAATTCGTCTTTAGTTTTCTGCACTTTTATTTTATTGCATTTAATCTTAGTTTTTTTTCTTTTATTCGAAAAAAAGAATTTTACAGTTTTCTTGTCTAGTGCATGACCAGAGCCAACCCATCGGCCGAAATCGTTTTCATAGACGAGATCGAACGAAGAGCAAGAAAGCTAAAGAAAGAAGCAAGAGAAGCCCTCGAAGAAGCTAAAGAGAAAGGAAAAGTAGAGACAACCATGCATAACGGCCAAGACGACAACCCTTCCAACAATGCACGCAACGACAGGGATGGGCAGCAAGATCCGCCCCTAGGCAGCAGCCTCGTTTTCGCCCAAGCAGCAACAATATGTGCGCACCACCAGGGATTATTTGGAGAACAACTTCAGAGGATTTGAACCAACTGTTGCATAGCCTGAAATCGAAGTAGATGACTTCGAGCTGAAGCTCGTGATGTTCAATATGATAAACACATTGGGGCAATTTGGAGGAACTACCACAGAAGATGCTCGGCAGCACTTGAGGGGATTCTTAGACATTTGCAGAACTTTCAAGATACATGGACTCCATCAAGTTATGCTTAAGCTGAGATTATTTCCCTATTCACTGAGGGATAGGGCAAAGTATTGGCTGAACAACCAACCGGCAGGATCATTCAACACTTGGACGAAGTTGTGCAAGGACTTCTTAGATCGTTTCAGCCCTTCAAACGTAACCGACAGATTAAGAAACGAGATCACAACCTTCTGCCAAGGGGATGACGAACCGATGTATGAAGCTTTGGGAGAGATACCAACAAATGCTAAACAACTGCCCGCTTTGGACGAAGTTGTGCAAGGACTTCTTAGATCGTTTCAACCATCCTGGACTCAAGTGTCGATGTTCTACAATGGAGTAAATCAACCGACACGAATGATGCTCGACACCTCAGCCAATGGAATCATCTTGGATAGACCACCTGAGGAGGCACTACAGATTTTGAACATAATTGCAAAGAATGACTACAAGTTCCCTACAGCCCACCGCGGCGGCATAAGTCGACCAGCTGTTGTGAATGAAGTAGAAGCCATTGAATCCGTCAATGCCCACCTAGATAAATTGACACAACTGGTAATGAATATGGCCAAAGGGAAAACACATGAGGCCAAGGCTGTGGAGCTCTATTGTGATGAGTGTGGAGGCAACTATGATTCCTCTGAATGCAGTGATTCCGCCAACTTCATGGCAACTTATGAAAGGAACAACAGACCCAACACCAACACATACAACCCAGTCTTGAAAAAGCATCCAAACCTCTCCTGGAGTAACATCTACACAACTGCAAATCCAACCCAGCAACCAGAAGGATATCAGCATAACCTGTCACGACAGCCGCCTTAGCAACAATAGAATGCGAACAATAATTCACTTGAATCTACTTTACATACTTTTATGTCTAGCACTAGTGATTTTATTATTCGTACTAATAAATTTATTGACAAGACTGAGTCTTTCATAGACAGGACTGAGATGCGGATGAACAACCATGAGGCAGCAATAAAGAACCTAGAGACCCAGTTCGAGCAGCTCACTGAGATCATAAGCAACATGATAATGGGTGCATCATCCAGTAACACAGAGGTCACATCAAAACCCACCTATGAGCAGTGTAAAGAAATAACTTCAAGAAGTGGGAAACAATTGGATGATTCTAGAGTTGAGCAGCCAAAGAAAAAGAAGACGGAGTTGCCCATTGCAGCAACACATGAACAACCTACAGGGGCAACAAAACAAACTGATGCCCAGTGCAGATGACGGCAGCCTGAGACATATGAGCCTGAACCAGCACAGATCAAATTTTTCTGCAAGGAATGCATCCAGGACATCTGTCTGCCGTCGTTGTTCCCTCAAAGGCTCAAACAGCAAAAGAAAGAGCACCAGTTCAAGAATTTTTTGGATATTCTAAAGCAGGTGCACATCAAACATTCCACTCGTGGAAGCCATACAAAACATGCCAAATTATGCGAATTATATGAAAGATATGGCTTCCAAGAGAAGAAGAATTGAGGAATTCGAGACGGCAGCTATCACGAAAGAATGCATGGCAATGATGCATAACAAGGTGCCGCCCAAAAGGATAGATCCTGGTAGCTTTATCATTCCATGCATGATAGGCAGCAACCATGACATGAGTGCTCTATGTGACCTAGGAGCAAGCATTAATCTAATGCTCAAGGTTGTCTTCAACAAATTAGGAATTGGAAAAGCAAAACCAACTTCCATCATGCTCCAACTAGCTAACCATTCCTTTGTGCAACCAGAAGGAAAAGTTGAAGATATCCTAGTACGAGTGGGCAACTTCATTTTTCCAGCTGATTTTCTTATCTTGGACTGTGAGGCAGACGAGAACGCCCCTATCATTCTTGGGCGACCATTCTTAGCCATGGGCAGAACATTAATAGATGTGAAAAATGGGGAACTCATAATGAGGGTTGATAATCAGAACCTAAAGTACATGTCCTACAGCCCATGGAACCAGCCAAGGAAAAAGAAGTATGTCAAGACACACATGCTCCAAGGTCAGCACAAAAACAGATCAAGGCAGCACCCGCCAGGGCAGAATGCAGTGTAGCAACAAAGATCCTAAGGAGCAAGATGACCCACCTAGACAAAAAACAAAGCACAACCAACTCAGGAAATGGTTATGTTTGGGAGATGCACCCCAATGCTCTCCCAACATAACTTAATTTATTTTTAATATGTTTCTATTTATTTTTATGTTTTAGGATTATATTTCAATTTTTTTTTACAATTTATTATCCGTATTTTTTTATTTTTTTCTTCAGATATAATTATTTTTCAGTTTTCTTTATTTAGTTAATTATTTTTATTTTTAGGTTTAGGAATAAATAAAGACGGACCAAGAAGAAGGCTCAACAAGGAGCCCGCCCACCATGTCGTCGAGACAGCTGAAGGTAGCCCACTGAAAAAATGCATAATGGCTAGAATATCGTTAACGGCTACAGCATAACGGGAATTTCATCCCGTAACACGTGCCGCAAAATCTGCTCATTGGGAATTTAATGTTGCCACGACATCTCTCGGCAACCCTTATATATACCTCACTATTTCATTCATTATCTTCACTTCATCTCCTTGTTTAAACTCTTCTGCGTCCATTTGCTTTCTTAATATTTTCTATGTTCAATTACTTTCAGTTTATAACCGACTCACAACTATGGCAGCATCACAATCCAAATCCTCTTTTCAGTGTTTCTTCTCCAAATTAGACCAAACGAGGCACATCACACAATTCGCCAACATGGCCGTTTGGGAGGAGCAAAGGTTTCACTACTCGTAGCAAACGGGAGACATAGGTCTCGAGCCTGGCCTTCTCGAGAAGATACATGGGCAGGGATGGAAGATCTTTGCAAAAGAGCCCGAGGTGGCCAACATCACCCTCGCCCGAGAGTTCTACGCCCACGAACCCTGCCCAGATGTTCCGTTCGTTTTTGTTAGAGGGGAGGCAATAAAACTCAACGCTACCACCATCAGCAGGTTCTATGGGCTATAAAGGGATGACAACCCCCATGAGAAGTGGAGGCAGACACTGACAGCAGCGGAGTACGACAGGAAGAAGGACAAGCTATGTGAACCTAACACCGCGTGGCTGGCGGGGAAACACAGCGGTTTCGTCCAGCGCCACCGTCTGCTGCCGGAGGCAATGCTGTTGAATACGTTCATAAAGCGACGCATGCTGCCCACCTCCCACAACATGACAGTCGAATGGCCCCGTCTAGCCCTGACCCTCTCCATCATGAACAACCGATCATTAAACGTGGGAGACATAATCTGCAAGAAAATCTACAACTGCTACAGGAAGTCCAAGGGCAGACTTTACTTCCCCTCCCTCATCACTGTGCTTTGCGCGAACTTTAACATCCTCTCCGACTCCAAAGACGTACTAACACCACCGAGGGAGGGCTGGACAAGGAAGGTCAGACTCTAGATGATGCAAGCGCCTGAGACAGAACCAATCACACCCTCTTAACCGTCGGTTGACAACTCCAATTCCCCAACAGCAAGAGGCGATACTGAGATTGCCCGAAACTCTGAAGTTATCCAGCGGCTCAACACACTGATCGCCAGTAACAAGAGAATCGAGCAGCAGCAGCTGACCTTCATGAAGTATGTGGGGAAATTCCAAGAGACCTTTGTGGCCTATTTGTTGCAGAAGTTCCCAAACGACAGCCCCTCCCTGCCCAGATTCGTAGAAGATTTGGCCGCCGCAGCTGAACCCAGAGAGACTACACAACCAGAAGCAGCTACCCGTCATGTCGCCTTCTGCCGCCAGATGTCCTCTCCAGCACGATACCCGTCCTACTCTACCACTTCCTCCTCCCACACGGTGGTAGACACTTCAGATAGGCATCGACAACAACTCTTTCCGGCAATCACAGCGGCAACAGTGGCAGACACCTCCTCATCCAAGAAATCTAAGCAGCAGACAACATCAACATTGGAACCCATCGCAACAGCAACGACGGAGCCACCGGCAGCGCCTATGGTGGAGCCCAGCCGAAAAAGGAAGCGCCATATAATCCCATCCGAGCTGGAGGACGAGAAATCAGAATCTAAAATGGACCACAGTGAAGCTCCTTGTCCTACGCCAAAGAGAGTGCACCCGCCGCGGACAACAAAGATTTCACCTGCCAAGCCTACCGCCCAGATCTCTGTCAGCCACTTCCTGGCCATCCAATCATCCTCCTCCTCCTCTACCTCAAAGACACCAGCATCATCTCAACCATTCGACAACTTCTAGAGTTGTTTCTTTTCTTTCTTTTTAATACTTGTTTTTCTATTTTAAATATTCTTCTTGTCTTTTATTTTTTTCTGTTTCTTCTTGTATTTTATTTTGTGCATCGAGGGCAATGCCCATCTCGAGTTTAGGGGGATTAGCACCCATTCAATGTTTAGGCATATTTGGAGCATATAGGTTTCATAATGTGTTGGGTCACGTCGGCACGCCCTGTGGAGCAACGGAAAAATTAATCCGACGTAATGCAGCCAGGATCCATGTACAGGAACGAATCCGGGGTGAAAAGATGAAGAGTTACCTTTTAAAACTCTGGAAACTGGAAAATCGACGGTATGTCGGAATAACCACGTCAAGTAAAACCGAAATCGTCACAGGTTCGCAACAACCTCTACAGAGTCCACCCAAACAAAATGAACAAAGTTTCCGCCTCCCTAACACTTAGGGATAAATTTTGACAGGTTTGAACACCTTATAGGGAGAAGTCAAAATCCCTCTAGAGATTCCTGAGGGAGCCTGAAATCGACTAGAGGTTCAACCGGGACTTGCAATCGAGCAAGGGAACCTTCAGAGATTTTCCAGGGGGCAAGAGGAACACCAGAAAACTATCGAACAACTTCTTAGAAGAAATCTGGGACTTGTCGAAAATTCCAGAGGGGATTTCCCAGGGATATGTCGAAATTTGCAAGGAGGAATAGGGATGATTTGGTTGATAGCCCTTGTCCCTTTAAATAGTATTCAGAGACTTAATTCTAGTTGAATTCCTTAAATCCAAGTTCAACCAAAATTCATAGAATCTAATTCTACTTGAAATTGGTTTATATTAAATATACATTATATTTAATAATATTAAATGAAATATATATATTTAATTATGTAGAATCTTATTCTACATAAAACATGGATTTAAATATGCATTATATTTGATCCAAATATATATATATATATTATATAGAATCTCATTCTATCTTTACTTGGATTTAAATATATTTAAATATATATTTTTAATTATGTAGAATCTAATTCTACATAAACTTGGAATTAAATATACATTATATAAATTCCAAATATATATTTAAATTTCTAGAATCTTATTCTATAATATTTAAGTCTCTAAATATTTTCCATACTCTAAATAATATTTGATAAATACAATATTTATCCAATATTATTCCCATTTAAGGGAGTTGCCGATTTCCCCTATCCCATAGGGGATTTTCGGCAACCTCCCTAAAATAGGGAGTATGGTTTCCAATTTTTGTTCATTTCATTCGAAGGGTGTGACCCTTGTAGGTTCATGCAACGTTAGCAGCAAAATTAGAACTGTTCTAATTTTACAAACATTGAGTGGCATCTAGCAATACATCATTGCTACCTAAGTTCCATGAAGTCATGGTTTGACTTTTCTAATTCCTAAATAAACTTCCTTTATGTATTTCATCCTTTTGTCCTTTATATCTTAGATGAACACAAGTCATGGGTTAGTCACACTTGCGTTGTCCATGTAGTGTTTCTTGATGTCTTGAGTAGATTATGATAAACGAATCTCTATGATATCTCATATCATAATATTCGAGCATGGCCATGCATTTCCTAATCTTACTCAATCAAGTGGCCGAAGATATTTCTCCCATTATGTAGGAGGGACAAATCCTTTCTTGATCAACCATATTTCACTACATAGGTCATCACGTATCCAATCATCAGTCTTTATAATGTAGTCAATTACGACACACGTTTGACTATGTCAAAATACGTAAATCTTTATGTTGAAATCTTGTTGATCTCAAGTCTGAGGATTATACATATGTTTATCATGAGCAATGTTGTGACTGTCACATAATTACCCAAAAAACATGCTCATAGCGGGTCAATCCAGTATGTTGTTCTCTAACAAATACGTATGTGTTGATTTTGACATCTCTATGTCAATGACAACGCTTGTCATCAATCCACATATTAGTCTTTATTTATTATCACTGTCCATACCCGTAATAATATTCAACTAAGGATCCTATTTAACAATAATCGTATTATTGTATGGACATTATTATCCAATGGTTAGTTTGATGCACAGAAACATACCAAATGATAATAACGACAATGCCATTACTTGATAAATCTAGTAAAATAGTATGTCTATTCAATCATCATATGATTGGTCTTTGGGCATACTCCAACATAATGTACTTGCCTTAAAAAATTATTCAAAAGAAAATTTTTGTTAGAACTTGTGCCTATGATAGGATAGTCGACTTTAAATTTTTCGCACCATAATAAAAGGAACATAATTTTGGGTAAAACATGGAGTAAATTTAAAATTTTTCTATAAATGCCAAAAATTAAAAACACTACTGATACTTGCTGAATTTGATTGAATTTGTGATAAACACTGCCTGCTTGAATTATTTGTATAATTCTATCATGGTTGGAGGAAGTCGTCGCAGCATGCAACAAACAGAAAAACAAAAGCACTGCCACGGCAGGAAAGAAAAAATGTTTATGCTATTTTCCCTAGAGGTGCCAGAAACAGGCTCTAGGAAGAATCATGTGCAAGGACACTCTGAAGCTATCAAAGTCTATGAATCTGAAAATTTTTAAAGTAACGGACCAATTAGCATGAGTGAATGAAAGTCTTCACATGATGACTCTACTCAATGGGTTCGGGATTTTGTAGTTTCCTTTTATCTTAATTTCAGACCTAAAGAGTAGTTGTGATGAGCTGAAGCCCTTATTGCCATGATTATAAAATGTGCTACCTCAGCAGCAACCTTATATTACCATAACAGTTTACTTAGAATTTCTTCAGATTCAGCATGTACACAGTTTCTGCATACACTGCACTGGCATTGTAGTTTAATTATGAGGTAATTCATGCTATTCTCCTTTCACTAATTTAATGATAGGTGTCACGGCCTTGAGGTGATGAATCAAGTTTAAAGCAGGTTCTTCTTTCTGATTAGTGCAAGGGCAAGTGTGTTTAGGATTGCATTGCTTGAGGACAAGCAATAGTTTGTGTTTGGGGGTGTGTAAAGTGCTCATAAGACCTATATTTTGTATGCATTCCATCTCATATTATTGCCCGTATTCTTTGCTTTGCTTTGTTTTCTTGAATATCTTTGATTTGGTGAGAAAAAGATACTATTTTAGTTTAGTTTTAGTTGCAGGTGCTAGAAGGTGTCAGGAGGAGAAAGCTGAGGAATTGATGTTGAGGCAGCAAACCAAGGAGCTGTACTGAAGCAGCCTAACACAAAGAGAGGTGCTGCCGAGTAGCTGCCGCCGCCATATCTACCTCCCAGGGTAGCAACCGGAAGATTGGTTAATTAGAGTGCAATTGGAAGAGCATAATTTTCTGAGTCCAGTGAGCCCATCCATGCAAATTATTGATGCCAGAAACAACAAAGAGAGCTGCCCAAAAGGAAATCATCCAAGGCAGCTTAAGCTTACTTGTGGCACAAGGTGTTCAACTTCAAGTCAATGAAGTCAGAATTTAAAGGATGCATTCAATGCAAAAGCTACTTTATCATGAGGAAGACTTCTAGACCATGGAGGACTTAACCTAGGCCAATGCCCTATATATAACCGATCATATCTTGTATTTAAGGCATCACAACTCATAGTAGGAATAGCTTAGGTTTTGTAATGCTCCGGTTTTGGGCTTAGGTGCTTTGGCGAGTCGGATTGGGCCGGTGGAACCGGTGTCGGTTTTTTGAACCGTTAAAAGGTGGTTTAGGGAAATCAAGGTTCGGAATGGGATAAAAATATGATAAAAATTTCTAAAATCCTCTAAAATTATATTTAGGGGGTGGGTTAAATCAATTTTACAAAACAAGATTTCGAAAGTATACATTTTGGGCACTGACCAAAATGTAAAGATTTAAAAGTTGGAAAAAAATTTGTTTTTCAAGAAGAGTCAAAATATTAGAATCTTTAGGGAGCTACTTGGAAATTATGCCTTTTCCCTAACTTGGTATGTGTTTTAAATGTTTATTAAAAACTAAAAAGGCTTTTAATTAATTAAAATGAGAAAGTAAGTTAATCAGTTAACAAAATTTTGACGAGCTTTTCATTTCTCTCTTTCACTTCAGCCAAACACTCTCCATTTTCTCTTAATTTTCCAGAATTTCTTCACTCTCAAATCCTCTTTTGATTTCCATCTTTTCCTTGTTGATTTCTTTCATTTTCTTCAAGTTTCTTTCAAGCAAATCTTGCCAAATTAAAGGAGAAGCAAGGATTTGAGGTAAATTTCGTGCTAACCCTCTAATATAGGTTCTTTAATGAAATTCCAAAGATATTTGACTATTTATTAATGATTTTCATTGAGGTTTTGTTGTTAGTTTATAAATTATTGAAATCTTGATAGAAAATGGATTTTAATGTGATTTTTGGAGTTTGATTGATTTGGCTAGTTTGAGATTGTTTCTAAATGAGTTTTGAAAGGTTTTTGGTGTTTAATTAGAGTCTTAATCATAGAGATCCCGAAATCCTTGAATTTCTTGATTTTTGAAGTGTTTTTGGTTGAGTTTTTTTGGTGTTCTTGAGGAATCCGAGTTGCTAGAGGTATAAGGATAGTTTTAGGTTGTTTTTGGATGTTGATTAATGCCTAAAATGTGTTGGAGGTGTTGGGTAATGGCTGGGCTGAGGTTAGAAGTCAATCGATTGAGTTTTCGATTATTTCGGATGGGTGTTTTGGTGCTTTAGAGCGGGGCTGCGGGATTTCTTTTTAGTGTTGGTGTTTTCAATGCATTTTAATGCATTGAGCCTCTGTTTTAATATGTTGAAAATATGGGATAATATTCTAAAATCAAACGAAGCGGTTTTGGAGGCTTCGGACAATCGATAGTCGCGTCGGCAAGTGTGGGTTCGCAAGTCGGTGAGTGGAACTTGGTTTTCCAGCATGGAAACCCTTTAGAAAAGGTTTTGGGAACTTAGTAAGAGCTTGAAACACTTTAATATGTTCGAAAGTATGTAAAGTGAATTTCTCCCTCGGATTGTGCTATTGTGAGATTTTTGAATGCATTTGTTTTAATTGCATTTACCTACTGTTTTAAAGCATGTTTTGAGTACATGTATTGTGTTTGATGATGCCATGTGGTTTAAGGATTTAATGCTTGAGTATATGGCAATCATGAATGTTTTGTAAAAACCATGAGGTATGCATGAATTGTGGATTATATTGGCAAGTGATGTTGAGTAAAGTGTTTTGTAAATATAATCAGATATAGTTAGTCGGCTATAGGATTGAGTGCACTATAAACAAGTCGCCTTGGATGTCGAGGGGTTGTGATTGTACCGAAAACTCCATCCAAGTACCCTAACGATTGAGGATTGTTTCAGGTTGCAATGGTTGAGGGTAGCTCCCTGGTGCAAACCTTGTGTGTGTCCCGTCTCTAGTTAGTGGGTTATACAACTACCGATGAGTGGTGTTGAGGGGTTGTGATTGTACCGAATACTCCACCACGGGTGTCACAACGGTGGAGGGTTTCTCCCGTGTGTGAGCCTTGAAATGTCGGTAGGGTGTATGAAGGGTTTGGGACAACCCTTGGTAATCTGTGTATCAGATGTGTTTTTCAAAAATGAGATTGTTGTTAATCACTTGAAAGCCAATATAATGGATCATAATGCTATGGAAATGTTGTTGATGCATATTGTGAAAAATGCATGTTTTACCATAAGCTTAGCATAATGATGTTTATGCTTGGGAAGGCTTGATGGTTGTGTAGTAATGGTTTAATTGCTGGAAATTATGTAATTCATATTGCATGGTGTTTATCATGTCGATTCTAATGGTAAAGTGCATGGCTTTTCAAAGGAGGCATGATGGTTTTGAAAAGAGGAAAAATGGTTTTGTGCATTGATGGTGTTCTTTTGGTTTTGAGCTTTCCTCACTAAGCATGTTGTGCTTACGCTCTCTTTGTTCATCAATGCATTCAATTTAAGCTTTGGAGGCGGCACTTGCAAGGGATCTGTGAGAGACTTTGATTGAAGGTAAGTTTTGGTTTTGTACTAGTGTAATAAAGGCAATGGGGGTGTCCAATGCAATGAATGTTAATAGTTTGGTGTTTTCTGGTTTTGTGCAAGTTTAATATGCATATTTGGTTGTGTAAATGGCCTTTTGATATTGGTTTATGCTTGAAAGTGGATTTTGGCATTTTGGTGCTTTTAACTCTTCAGAAGCATGCCTCTAGTACTTTTGAAATTGTGAATGATGCTATGTTGATGCATTTGCTTCGTATGCTTAGTGTTTGATGTATATTTAAGTTGCTAATATGTTTGGACTTGTATTGGGATGGTTTCGGATGGTTCGAATCAAGTTTAAACAGCATTTTAAAACATTGTGGGCCCAAGTGTTTTGAAACACCCTTGCCTGTTTCGAAACAGTGGCTTGAAATGGCCTTGATGTTTCGAAATGGTGAGGCATGTTCTGAAACATTTTGTCTCTGTGAACCATCATTTTGAAACAAGCTTGAGGGGTTTCGAAACGAACCAGCGTATCGAAACAGTCAGCTGTGTTTCAAAACGGCTATTCCGATACGAGGCTCTCTGTTCCGAAACGTTCGACCATTGATCCTATTTTTGAATTGTTCTAAGTTCTGTTTCTTACGTTTTGGTCCTTGTTTTCCTTGTATGCAATTGGATGGGTTCTAAAGGTCATTTTGAGCTGAGATTTCACCGAGAAGCATGTAATGAATCTAATTAAAGATTGGTAACCTAAATTTGGTAATAACCCTCTTAATTTACAAAATTTACAGAATGGTCCCTAAAACTTTAAATTGGTTGTATTTAATGGACGTTTGTGTCGATGTTTTATCCGCTGCTTGTGTGCGTACACATAGGAACCTAAGTTGCATCTAGATAAGATAAAAAAGGGTCGTTTATTGAAATAAAACTTCCCGGTTTATTTCAATATTCCCCGTGTGATCCGCTCGATTCGGTCTATCGGCCAGGCCGAGTCGAGGGGGTTACATGTTTCTCTTGTGTTTTCTTGCTGCCACTATGTTCTTAATTCTCTAGGGTTTGGGTTGTGTTGTAAAGTAGTTATGAGAATAGTTGTTTAGGTTTAAGTTTGTTTTTGCAATAAATTCAAGGTTTCCTTATTTCATGTTCTTCATTGTTTTCAATTGAGATCGAAAGATCGATTGAGAGCAATCCATTTGTTTGGCATCGAGAGAGACATACTCACGAAAGAAGTAAGCACGATCTCATCAATACCAGGTGTTGATCAATCCAACCTAGACATAGGTTAGGGTTTAAGGTGGCTAAAAGAGGACGAACCAAAGGTTGTTGATCATTGTAAGATTCACGCCAAAGGGTATTGTCTGCAACGGGCATCAACAACATTCTGACTTAGACATAAGTTGAATCATTATCGAAGCGTTCTGTTGAGCCTTGAAGGTTTGCCAAGTTTGCCGCCGAGCCAATCGTTCGTTCCACTTACCGAGGTAGCGAAAGCGTCGAAGCATCAATCAGCAATCTTCTGCCGAGGCAGCAAAGTCTGGCGGCACAATACAACTTAACCTATTCAACGTAGTTTCACACTATGGAACAACATAACCTGACCCATTCTATCACCTTGATCTCTTCTACTATTTACTTTTGTTTCTTTATTTTTCTCTTAAACAAACTAAAATTAAATTGTGCATTTATTTTCTGTGCAGGAATTGACATTAAAATTAGCTGCCCAATCCTCATGGTAGACGATATCTTTTATACTATAACTTGACAAGAGTTTGCACTTGCGCTCATATTTAGAGAACACCCTAACGCTCTACACAACTCATCCAGAAACACTCTTGGAAACTCACATGTCGTACATATGTCCTGAACACGCACTTCCTTCGATCTCAGATTCATAACATAGGCCAAGATAGCCTCACAACCCGATTTCGTCAAACAACTCGCTTCTAGAGCCGTAACAACATTGGACAAGAATTTAACATTGTCACCAACAATTACCACTTCGTAATCGTGAGGAAGTTTTAGGGTATCTCGATTAGTTTCAAAATCAACCACAGCTCTATGCTCAAACAACCATTAAATTCCCAAAATTACATCCAAACCATGGAACAACAACTCCATTAAAACAACCGGAAACACATAACCTTGAACAGTCAAAGGACATCTCCTAAACAACCTTCTTGTAACAATTGTTTCACCAAAAGAACTAGTTACTTGCATACCCACATCAAACACTTCTGCGACGGTCGTTCAAACCACAACTCCCACAAGCATTAGCAACAATAGGCGCAAAAGTCTATACCCCACAGACCAAACATGGACAATCTCGCCTCAGGTGATCACACGAT
Source organism: Hibiscus tridactylites (assembly GCA_958450335.1). NCBI lineage: Eukaryota > Viridiplantae > Streptophyta > Magnoliopsida > Malvales > Malvaceae > Hibiscus > Hibiscus tridactylites. Next base: position 54,180,471 of record OY288267.1, on the reverse strand, counting down.
CCACATACCTAATAGGTATTGAATGCTACTCTAGCCTGGATACACTGAGCCTACGTTCCTCGCCCAACACTACCACCACCTCGCCTCAACTCAGGTGATACCTTTTATCACGATTCTTCTTAAACTGACTACCATCGAACCAAAGTTTGCAACTCTCTTGTTAGAACCAGAACCTCCTACTCGAGAAGATAAACCCAAGTTCTGCTCAATATCCTTCGCTCATGTTACCAACTCATCGAAAACAATATAGCCAAAAGCCAACATATATAACCTAACATTATGTACCAATCCATAATAGAATCAAACAAAACGATATCTCACATCCAATACTAGTTTAGGAGCATACCCGCTCAACTGAACAATCTATACCTTAAACTCAGTCACATACATACCGCCTTGAACCCAAGCCATGAATTCACATTTCTTGTCATCCAAGTATCTAACTCTCGAGTACTTCTTCTTAACGACAACTAGAAAGAACTCCCAAGTTACAACACCGGGTTCCACGCCCACAACCATAGTTGTCCAACAGCTGGTGCAGTCTCATGCATTCCAACAATGATAGCTCCATAAGCTCCGTACATCGCCTATATCTCAGGCGCTATGTCACCCAACACTAGCCCAACTGGCGCATGTTGTACTTACTTTGGGGCATCAAACCCTCAGGAGATATAAACTTCTCCTCAACTCCTTGCCCAAAGGCAATGGAACCACGCTAGTTCTAACTTCGTCTCTTGGTCGTAACAAAACACATTTCTAAGGCATGATAATTTCAACAAAACAAAAACAATCAAGCCAGCTTCAAGCAAGGATCCGAGACTTCCTTTCTAAATCAAAACATTTAAGAAAAACTTTTCAAACTATAGTAATAAGGCAATTAGCATCCCAATTTCCCCCTAACATGGCATAAAGCAATCAACGCACATATCGCAATCACCATGCACAACAAACAACAAATTTCAATTCAAAACAACATCATATCAACTTACCAACATCCCAACTTTCAAAAACTTACCCCACATATCATATCACAACCAACATACATATAACAATCACCGTGCATGTAACACCCCGATTTTGGGCCTAGAGGTTTTAAAGGTGGTTTAGGGTCTATAGAACCTAGACTAGAGATCTAGGTTAGTTCGGGGTTGATTTAGGGAAAACATGGTTCGTGATGTGATAAAATAATGAGAAAATTCCTAAAATCCTTTTTAAATATGTATTAAGGAATGGTGAAGTCAATTTCGCAAAATGATTTTTGGAAGGTCGACATTTTGATTTAGTGACTAAAACACAAAAATGGAAAACTGTTTTTAAATAACTATTTTGAAAGAGGGCCAAAGCTTAGAATCTTTAGGGAGCTAATATGATGTTTATCAGCTATTACTTTGATTGGCCATATTTTAAATGTGTTTAATTAAAGGAAATAAAGAGAGGTTTTTATAAAATGAAATTAGTTTTTATAACAACTATTTTGACGTAACTTTCATTTTCTCTTTTTCCCATAAGCCAAACATCTTTTTTCTCTCTAAACTTAAAGAGATTTTCATCTTTTCAATTCTTTTTTATTTGCAAATGATTTCCTTGATGTTTTATCCATTTATCTCAAAGGATTCTTGAAGGTTTTTCAACAAATCTTGTCAATTGAAGGAATAGGCAAAGATTAGAGGTAATTTTCGTTCAACTCCTGTAATAAAGGTTCTTTATTTAAATTCCCAAGTATTTGGCTATTTAATTATGTTTCTTAACAAGGTTTCATGATTTTTAATAATTTTCGTATTGGATCTGATTTGGCTAAGTTATGATTGATTTTAATCTTTCCTTGGATGTTAAATAATGTTGAAATAAAGGTTTGATCATATTAATCCCGAAACAAGTTGGATCTTTAGTTGTTTAGGTTAGTAGATTTAGGTTTTTGTGGTGTTTAAGTAAAATTGGGGTTGCTGGAGGTATAAGGATGCAAATAGGTTGATTTTGCTTGTTAATTGATGATTAAAAATGGATGGAAGAGTTAAGTTTTGGCTAGGCTGAGTTTGTAGTGTAATTGAAGGTGTTTTCGGTTGTTTCAGATAGGCGTTTTGGTGTTATTGGGTAGAGCATCAAGGTAGGTTTGTTTGCTGGATATTTTAAAGCATTGTGATGCATTAATCCTCTGTTTTGTGTGGTATAAGTAGGAGGGAATGTGTTGGAAGCAATCAGTAAAGTTTCGTGAGCTTTGATTGCTTGGACTTGCGTCGGCTAGTCGAGGTTGCGCGTGTCAGTGAGTGAGAATGTGAATTTCAGTTTTGAAAAGCTTTAAAAGATGCTTTGGAAACTTATTGGTAAGCTTGAAACGCTTAACTAAGTTTGGAAGTAAGTGAAAGGAATTTCTCTCTCGGTGTGCTTTTATGTGATGATTTATGCACTGTTTTGGTTTAATGGATTTACCTACTGTTAAAGCATGTTTAAGCGAATGTGGTTACTATTTTTTATGATGTGATGTTGAAGGATGCACATGGTAAGTGATCCTTGTAAGTATATGACCTATACTTTTGATTTTAAGCATGGTTTAATGCTTGGAAATATGATTTAATGATGGTTCTTTCAAAACAGTGAGGTATGTGTTAAATATGAATTATATTGGCAAGGGATGTTGTGAAAATGGTTTATAAATGGTATCAGATATAGTTATTCGGCTATAGGATTGATTGTACTATAAAAAGTTGCCTTGGATGTCGAGGGGTTGGTGTCCTGTCTCTCGTTAGTGGTTAAGCATCTAACAGATGATAGGATTGGTTGCCTTTAAGAAGATGTATCTAGAAATTAGATGCTTGGATGACAAGAAACACAAGTTTATGTCCTTTGTTCAGGGTAACATGAATGTGGCCGAGTATGAGGTTCATTTAGTTCATTTGAGCCAATATACTCCTGAGTTGGTGCCGAGTGATAGGCATTGTTCCGACCGTTTCCATTGTGGATTGGTGCAAGAAGTGAAGACATTCATGTTGGCTTCTGATTACACATATTTTGATGTGTTGGTGACGCGAGCTAAGGATATTGAGCAGAGTCTGGGTTTGACTTCTCGTGTGCATGGTTCTAGCTCAGGTAAGAAAGCTACTAATTTTGGTCCTGAAGGTGGACAGAATATGAGACACCGTTATAAGAAGTTTCGCTTTGACACGAAGTAAGGCGGAGGGAGCCCTGGACGTGGAGCTTTTTGTCAGGGTGCTAAGGCTAGATCGACTTTTAATTCTTGTTGGGTATATGGATCGCATGAGCATATGAAGCGAGATTGCCCTTGTTTGGCTTGAGAGGCGCAGGCTCCTACAGCTGTAGCGGCCAGTGCTTGTTGGAGTTGTGGTTCAACTGACCATTTAAGATGTGATTGTCCGCTGTTGGCTGGAGGTAGTCAGGTTAGAGCACCAGTTGTTGCACCACAACAAGGCTGTGGGCGCGGTCGTGGTAACTTCTAGTGCAGGGAGGATGGTCAGAGAGTTGTAGCACATGATGTGGCTCTTCAATCGGAGGGTGGTGGTCCAGTGAGGGTGTACGCTGATTGTAGAGCGTTTGGGTGTTCTCTATTTATGAGCGCAATTACACTCACTTCTCAAGTTATAGTATAAAAGATATCGTCTCCCCAGGAATTGGAGCAGCTACTATGAGTGGTTTCTTGCACAACTATTTAGTAAATGCACAGTAAAATTTTTAAATGTAGAAATATAAAAATACAAGTAAAATAAAGGTAAGGATGATAGGGAGAGATTAGGTCGATAGATTGGGTAAGGCAATTGTAGTTCAGTAGCGTGTAGACTGCTTTGTAAAGCCTAAGTGTGTTTTACGCTGCCATGATCTGCTGCCTCAGTGGGTAATGGCGAACGACAGTTACGACCCTATCATGCGGCCGTAGGGGGTCTCTGCCCCTGCAACTTTCGCTGTCTCGGCAGGTGGAATGGAAATAAGTCCTGGCGGCAAGTCTGGCAGATACTCCAAGTTCGGCAGAGCAATTCTGAAATGATCATTCCTATGTCTAGGCAAGGATTCTATCACCACGTGATGTAGGCAATACCTAGCAATCTCAGCCTAAACCTAACACAGGCAGTCGACGTTTGGTTGCTCCTTTTAGCCCTTGAAATCCTAACTTATGTCTAAGCCGAATTAGTCAACACCTCGACATGATGAGACCGTGCTTTATCCTTTCGTGAGTCTTGCACTCTCGTGCCCGACAAATGGATATCCTCAACTGGACTTTTGGAAGTAATTGAAGAAGTGAAGAACTTAAATTAAGCAAACTTGAGAATATTTTATTGAAAACACACTTAAACTATTACAACCGTTTCTCACAACTACTATGCATACAAAAACCTAAACCCTAGGAGTGTTGGGTCGCGACCTCCAACACCTCCCATCTATCTAGCCACCTCTCTGCTATACATCTATCTATCTGTGCGTCTAAGCATAAGCATACACATGCGCATCCACATGCCCCTATACACTTACATACATTGGGAATATATAGGGCTCATGGCCTATGTTTGAGTCCTCCTTGAAGTAGAAGTCCTTAAAGTAGCTTTACATTAAATGTTGATTCCTTTTTGACTTGAATATGGACTCTTTGGACGTCGCCTTCTCCTGCAAGTAAGGATAAGTACTCTTATTTATCAATCTTGGATCAACTTTACCGGCCGCTACATGCTTCAGAAAATTGCAAGACTGGGCTCAGGGAATTTCCCTCTTTCAATCGCGACCCATCTTGTCTAAGTCAGTGTAACTCCTGCCTGGGCGGTACTTGGCAGAAATGCTGCTATGGTGGTGTCCTTGGCGGCATCTGGAACTGCTTCAGTACAACTGCTTTTTTTTCACAACTTTTCTGTCCTCTCCTGTCTTCTCCTCCTCTACACACCTACAACACCTGGAAATAAAAACTAAATTTAAACATTTTCTTTTCTTAACCAAACACAAAATATTCAATGAAAGCATGGGGAAAGAGCAAATATTGTTATTATGAATGCAATGCACCTAAATATGCCTAAATGAGCTTAAGAATAAAAATAATAAGGGCATGAATGTGTAAATAATATAGAACTCGTGGACACTCTATACACCCCCAAACACGAACTATTGCTTGTCCTCAAGCAATGCAACCTAACTAGTAAACCTACCCCTTGCACAAAATTAGTAGAAACATAGCCTTTAACTTGATTTCTTACCTCAAGGTCATGACACCTATTTAATGTTAGTGATAGTGAATGGCATGAAATAACTTAGATTTTAATTTTCTTAGTGCTAGTGTAGTGTGTGCAGGTTTGTGTCCATGCTAAAACATGCTGAGTATACTAAGTTAACAAAGAATGCTGAAAATAATGAAATTACTAAAAATGATACGAGTTGCTGCCTTGGAAGCACAGTTAGGAACTTCTATCCTCTTTTTCTGATCATGGCTTTAAAAGGGCTTCATCTCATCACAACTATTCTCTGGGTTTGAAGCTAAGATAGGTGCACTCTACGAAACTCTGAACGCTTCGAATAGAGTCATCCTATGAAGGCTTTCATTCACTCTTGCTAATTTTTCCGTCACGTGGTTTAGATATTTGGACTTTGATAGCAGCGGAGTGTCCTTGCTCATGATCCTTCCTAGAGCCTGTTTCGGGAACCTCTATGGTTTTCATCATTTTTGTGCTGCTACCGAGGCGGCAAACCTGTATTCAATTAAGAAATTTTTATTAAGCAGGCAGTGTTAAACTTAGAACTCAAGCAAAAATTCAGCATTTAACAGACAGTGTAAGAATAATTGGCAAAAAGAAAAATTTTCTAAGTGTTTTTCATGCTTCTTCCCATGGTGCGAATATAAGTTGTCGGGTATGTAACACCCTAAAAACCACCCTAGTTAGAATTATAGAAAACGACAAGGATAGCGTAAACAATTTACAATTTAGTTAAGATTACAATGAAACCACATAAGCTATGTTCTATTAAGATATAAATGGGTTAAACACTACATGTAAGTTCATATGTAAAATTAAAGAAATGAAGATTAATTTGTAACTAATATATATAAGTTAGATAATATGAAACGTAAAATAGTATACATATATATATGTATGATTCGGTGGGTTGTATTTAAATGTACATATAAGTATATCTATAAGTAAAATATGATAAACTAATAATTAAGTAGTTAAATATTATAATGTTAGTGGGATATTAAGTGGAATTATAACATAATTTCATGGAAATAAACTAATCCATGTGTCCTTTATACAAGAGATAGACAGCCCACTAAGGAAAGAAAGTTAACATGTGTAAACCACTTACTTCCATCATCATCTTTCTCATGCAAACCTACCGAACCAAAGAGAGGAAAGGAGAGATAGAAATCTGGAATTCTTAGGCTTAAGGACATCTTTATTTTGCTGGAAATTGAGCTAAAAGATCACCTAGGATCATGCATGTAGGCAGATATCAAGTAAGTACATCATATGTTACCCGATTCCTATGGTGTTTTTATTTTTTTATTTGATGATTCTGGGTTTGAACCACTAAAAAAATATGTTATAAATGTTTTATTATGAGTTATCAATGCTGGGTTCATGTTATACTTGAATAATTTCTGGAAATTAAAGCATGAACATGAACTTAGGTATGAATCTGCCCAGATTCGTACTTGTATGATACCCTGTAGAAATCTGTAAAATTGAGCATGTTAGAGTGATTTCTGGAAAAAATGTTCTTATACAAAGTTGTAGAGGACAAAATTTTACATGGAATAGAGGTATGGGTTGCTCAAAAATGTTAAGTATAGGTCTCTGAATTGTTGTTAGAAGTTGACTCGACTGAAACTGAATGAATTTGGAATCTGCTGGACTAAATTGTGAAATTCGAAATGTTTAGGGGTCAAAATGGTGTTAATAAATTCTGAAAATTTATGCTTGAAACAGGGTAGTCATGGAATGAATAAAAATTAAATGGCCAAGCTTGAATTAAGTCTCAATTGGTAGGTTAAATGCATTTAGATCACATGTAGGATTATTAAAGGATTAAAGGGGACTGTTTTGTGGAAATTGATAAATTGAGGACTTGAATGCTCTGTTTTTAAAGATGTTAGAACTTCATTGTTATTTTAATACATGTAGGTTAATGTGGTTAATATCTTAGAATCAAATGAATTGTGAAATATAGGATTTAAATGCACTAAAGTCACTAAGTTAAGCTTGGACAGATTATGCCCTGAAATTGTCCTGTTTTCAAATGTAAAACTGTATTAACTGGGAAATGCTAAAAATATGAGTCATACATGGTTTTAAATGTGTGTTTATAAGATTTCCAGAATAGTATGATATGCCTTATTTGGATTAGGGAATAAAAAGTTATGGACATATTAGTGGACAATGCTCAAAACTGCCATGTTAAGGACAACTTGTGTGTTTATTGTTGTTTGCTTGATTTGATTGGATTTTTGTGCTAAGGTTGATACTAATGGATGTTATATATGTTGTAATATGATTCAAGAGCATATTGGTGAAGAGATATTAGAGGAATCAAGGGGTGATCAAACCAAGAAGAAAGGGAGAGGCATCATCATTAAGGAGACAAACTAGCTTGGAGTATTGTGAGTGTAGTTTTGTTTAAAGTGTTAGGATTAGTATCCTAACCTTGTTATTTTTGATTATTAGATAACATGAAGGACGCATGAAATGAACCTAATAATGGTTGGTAAAAACTAAAATGCTAAGGAAGAAGGATTAAAGGAAAGACTTATGATATGTTGACTATGCTAGTTAGATAAGCTTACTTTGGCCTAGATATGTTACATTGGGTGAATGATTGAATAAACCATATGACATGAACTTATATGATGAGTTTAGCTACTGTATTTTGATGTTTACATGATGAAAATGATAATATGTGCTTGCTGATTTTTCATGTTATCATGAATTGAATGATTGCTCTGAAATAAAGATCGATATTGTTACATGTTTGGTGAATGTTGAATAACAAGCTATTGGTTTTGTTAAACATATAAGTTAAGATAAGACCTTGGTTTGATTAGTGTCTATAGGTAGAAGGGCATGCCTTAGAGTCATTGAGCTCCTCTAATTATTGTTAAAGGATGGTGGTTAGTCACCAATATTCCTTAAGGTGGTAAGTCACCTTGATGCTATGGCATCCTCTGATTACATGTTACAAGTTGGTTACAAAGCATTGATACCTTTAGGTATCCAAAGTCATATGTCACACGTAGACTCGATTACCTTGTTCATTAATCATCCAAGGCAACATATTTAAAAGTTACATGACTTGAAAGATAAGTACCTAAATGATAAGTACAAATGAAATGAAATTGATATGCCTACTTGTCTTGTATATGCTAATGCTTTTAAATGATGCTTGTTGTTGTATATGATAATGTTTTGATCGATACTTGTTGTATGAATGAACATAAAAGTATGCTGTCTATGTTGCATCAATGGTTACTTGAAATGGTTACAAGATTTGCTAAGTCGTACTTATGTATGATGGACTAGATAGGTGAACTTTGATTAAAGCCTAGTTAGGTAACCTCAAAGATTGAATAATGCTCTAAAAATAGAAATTAGTAAAGTTTAGGGCTGCCTCACTAAGTACATACCTTGTACTTATCACTCTTCTGTTCCATTCTTCCAAAAATTTCAGGTACTAGTCCCGAAAGCTAGTCGACTGTCTTAGAGAGCTGACCTTGAAGTCCAAGCACAAGTATGACTCTTTTGGTTATTATAGTTGGTGGCATAGATGTATATAAGTGTCACATGCATATGATACATGTATTTTGGGTGCTTGACATGTAAATGTTATGTTTAAAAACTTGGTTATGTAATATGTATTTTAACATGCTTATTGTTTCGGTTGTGTAATTAAGTACTAAAGAACCATGGTATATATATATATATATATATATATATATATAGGAATGATGGTTGCTATGTAATTTAAAGTGTGCTTGTATGATTATGTGATCTTGGAAAATTGATTGTGTTAATGAGACATGAACTATAGGATTGTAATATGCATCTAGATGTATGATATAAAATGAAGATTAAAATGTATTGCTATGCTTAGTTAGAATGTACCTATGGAATGAGCCTTGTTTATTTGTATGATTCGAATAGGGTAGATTAAGAAATTGGTTTGGTAACATGATTATGTAATGGTTGTTGAATGTATAAGCAAGATTAAATGATTATCTTGTTGTGTTAGTAAATGTATGTAATTGTTATGATTGTAACATGATTGCTTGTATGTAATAGTTAAGGTTTTTGTTAGCCCACATATATGTATGTTTATATTTTTAGTTGAATGTTAGAGTAAGCTTCCGCATGTATACGTTGTATAAATCTAAAGTATGTTTCATAAAGAAACTTGTATGTCAAGTATGTTATGATAATTGGAATTGCTTATGTATGTAATGAATATGTATAATATGAATTCGAATAATAATACGTTGCAAATGTAACGCTCCTCGCTCGTATTCCCGGGCAAGGGGTGTTACAGGCTAACTATCATAGGCACAAGTTTTTGAACTAAGAGTTTCTACTTCATTAAGTGTTTAGGGCAGAATTTACATCTGCTCCTATATGCTACTGAATGAACCTAAAACAAAGAGGACTATTCCCCCCAAACTCTAGGTTGGCATTGTCCTCAATGCCTTACAAAATAAAAATGAAAACAAAAAAATAAAACATAAAAAAATAAAATAGAAAAATAATGTAAAACATAAAAAATGAAGAAAAGAGAAAGGGGTGCTATAGACTAGGGGATTTCCCCTCTGTGGCTACTGCGTCGGAGGAGGATTATGAGGAGGCGGGCATGACTAGACGGCGTGTGGCAGAAGGTCTGGCGGTAGGGCTCTTCTTCGTGTCACGAGGCGGCTGGATGCGGCTGGGGTGGGTTTCTTGGATGGTCCCACAGGTTCAGATCTTCCACCATGAGGTTCGGTTGTTGGTTGCTTCCTCTTCCTTATTGTCTCGGCCGGTTCATCATCGAAGGAATCAGAAATCTCTATGTCTGAGTCATCGACATCTTTGGCAGTGACCTCATTTGCTGGTGGGGAGGCAGCGGTAGTCTCCTCATTTTTTTCGACTGTGATGAGGAGGTGAGTTCGTACGGCTGGATGGGAGTAGGTGATCTTCTTCTCTTGGGGCGGATGTGCGGCCCCTCGCTGTCGATGGCGGCTGGAGTGGCAGCTGGTCTGGGTGGCGGGTTGTTTTGACGTCTCCATAGGTGAGAGAACGGTTGTGTTTTCCTAAAGAAAGAAATTTTTTTTGCAAGAAAGTAAAGTAGGAGATATCTTGAAAGCAAAGATTGAAAAGAAGAATTGAGAGTAAAGGAGAGAGCAAAGGGAAGAACGGGGGGGGGGGGGGGAGAGAATAGTTGGCCTTATATAGCCGCCTCTCTCCGCTGCCTTGGCAGGCATGCTGCCAACGGGCGGCAATTATTGTGGTGCGTATAATGGGATTTCAGGTTGTTACGCATATATCCGTTCCGCCAGCTGTCACAAATATAGCCGTTGCGGCTAGCCGTTATTAAGCCGCTAGCCGTTATGCTCACCTACCTTGGGTTGCCTTGGCCGCTGGGTTGGGCTTCTCCTTTATTCTTTCATCCTTCTTGGTCTTGCCTTCATTCTTAACCTGAAATAAAATACATGAAAAAATTAAATAAAAATAAATGAACATTAAATCTAATCCTAATGCATAAAAATTAAAATAAAAATATAAAATAAAATTCAGGTTATGTTGGGTTGCGCTTTTCCCAAACATAACCAGTTTCGGAGTGCTCTGCTTTTAGCTTTTCGCCCGGGCATGTCCTTCCCCTCCTCATATGAATGTTGACTACCATCTTTGCTGCCCTGGTGGGGCATACACTAAAGAAAACAAGAGGCATATTTTTTTTGAAAAATAAAATAAATAGAAAATTGATGTGCAAAAACTAAAGTAGAATTGCAGAAATTCAAACGCAGTTGCTGTTGCCAATCCCCGGTAACGGCGCCAAAAACTTGTAGAGCGTTTGGGTGTTCTCTATTTATGAGCGCAAGTGCAAACTCTTGTCAAGTTATAGTATAAAAGATATCGTCTCCTACAGGGATTAGAGCAGCTACTATGAGTGGTTTCCTGCACAACGATTTAGTAAATGCACAGTTAAATTTCTGAATGTGGAAATATAAAAATACAAGTAAAATAAAGATAGGAATGATAGGGAGAGATTAGGTCGATAGATTGGGTAAGGCAATTTCAGCTCAGTAGCGTGTAGACTGCTTTGTAAAGCCTAAGTGTGTTTTAAGCTGCCATGATTTGCTTTCTCGGCGGGTAATGGCGGACGACAGCTACGACCCTGTCACGCGGCCGCAGCTGGTCTCTGCCCCTGCAACTTTCGTTGTCTCGGCAGGTGGAATGGAAATAAGTCCTGACGGCAAGTCTGGCAGATACTCCAAGTTCGATAGAGCAATTATGAAGTGATCCTTCCTATGTCTTGGCAAGGATTCTGTCACCATTTGATGTAGGCAATACCTAGCAATCTCAGCCTAAACCTAACATAGGCAGGCGACGTTTGGTTGCTCCTTTTATCCCTTTAAATCCTAACTTATGTCTAAGCCGAATTAGTCAACACCTCGACATGATGAGATTGTGATTAATCCTTTCGTGAGTCTTGCACTCCCGTACCCGACATACTGTTGTTACAAGAAGATTGTATAGGATATGTCATTTATCTATTCAGGGTCATGTGTTTGCGGTTGATTTATTGGAATTGTCTTTCTATAGTTTTGATGTAATCCTTGGAATGGATTGGTTAATCGAGCATAAGGTTGTAGTATCGATACGCCCTCGATGATCAAGACGCCAATTTTAACAACAATGAACTTGTATTGATACCCTCTAGGACCGTACTGATACCCTAATTTCAGTAGCCAAAACCTGTATCGGTACGCCCCCATGTATCGATACACCCGTTCATTTTCGTTGAGACTGTATCGGTACCCTTTCCACCGTACCGGTACGCCAAGCCCATAATGGCTTACTTGTACCGATACAGTTTCTCGAGTACCGGTACACTTGTACCAAATATGCATTCTTTTGTTGGTTTTTCACACTTCAATCCACTCTAACATATTCCAACATACTTCTAAAAAGCATACAACTTATTTAAACATCAAACCTCAGACAAACATGGAAATTTCATCAATTAGGCATAGAGATAAACAACATTGAAATCTATAGGCATGCTTCGTATGCAAAAAGCCATTAAAGAGTCAAAACTCAAACCAAAGCAAAAACCATAAAGAAAAGGCCATTTACAAGTAATAAAGGGCATCCCAAACTTGCCCAAAAATAGGGAGTTCCAAAACACTATCTCCCAAACACAAAGCATCCTCCCATTGCCAATTTATTACTAACGTGTAAACGTAAAACCATTCTTGAGCAAAGTGTCACTTCTTGGTAATTCTTTCTTGCTTTCTTGTTGCCTCAAAAGCAATTTCTCTGCATTGTTGGAAAAAGAGAGCGTAAGAAATGATGCTTAGTGACGGATGCTCAAAACAAACCAACAACAACAATGCATTTTAAAACCATTTCTCATCTAGAAATCCCTATCTCATCATGCTCTTTCTATCTCATGCTTGAAATCATTTTCAAAGCAGAATTCATATCATTTTAGACCACATGTACCATCTATCTCATGCATTATGCCAAAATGCAAAGTCTCAAGGTAAAGCCTTACATGCTTGTTTCATCAAAACCATTTCTCAAAACATGATCTCATATGCATCTCATTTTATAAAACATTTATATCAAGGTACATGTGAATCTCATAATCAATCTCATATATTGGCATTTTAGCAACATTACTCGGATATGCGGATAGCTTGACGGAATCTCATATCGTCAAGTCCTACCCCGGTGGAATCTCACATCATCAGACTCTCATGGCGGCATCTCTCATCGCTACAAAGCTTGGGTGTTTCACCAAGACCTACCGTGGTGGAATCTCTCATCACCACACTCTCACTTTGGAACGGGATGGCACTATCCCCATTACTCGAACCAAATAGCACGTACAAATTTTGTATATTATAGTGCACTTCTCATCCTATTAGTCGAACAATTATATCCGATAACAATAATCACATTTTATGCCAATGTATCACATTTTAAACATCAAATACCCACAATTTTCAATGCATCAACATAAAACAATTTCATCACATATCAAATGCATATTTAAAACATAGCATTTTCAGAACAACTCTATCTCTTTGAAATCAACATTCTATCTCATGGGATTAATTAAGCCATCAAAACATTTATCAAATCATGCATAAACAGTGGATTATCGTCTATCTTTAAAACAAGAGCATGAACATGAAAATCAGTGGGACATAAGCCGAGAAATGAGAGCGAAACAACTCAAACTTACTTTCGGGTTTAGATTAGTGTTTCAAACTCAATCTAAACCCGCAAAACCTTGTTTCCAAGTCTTTGAAAATACTTTAAAACCAATTCTAGTCACCGATCACGTATCGTTTGCTTTGCCGAAGAGAAATCAAGCTTTCGAAGCTTCTGAAACTTCATAGATTGTGTCCAACACAAACTCCCATGTTTATATTGTTGCGTGTAAATAGTGCTCTGCAATTTGTGCAAGTATACATGACGCAAGAAATATAGGGATAAGTATGTGAGTATCGTCTCCAAAAGGATTGGTACTCAACCTTCGGTTCTACTCGTGTGCACTACAAAATAAAGTAAAAACACAGATTAATTGTGTGATTTGAGATAATCTACTAGCAACTAAACTAAGAGAATCCAGTAAATAATGTAAAAGAGTGATCAAGATAAGAAGATGGGTCGGATTAGAATGTGTCGTAGTGTGGGTTCCTCTTGACTTTGTTCCTGTCTTGAATGCAACAACGCACTACTGCTGTGGCAGTGACCAAAGTCCCTACCTCGGTGGCAGTGGCTGAATCCCTGTCGCGGTCGCAATGGCTGAATCCCTGCCGCGGCAATTCCTTGCTCATGGACAGAAGCAGTTAAGTTTCTGCAAAGCGTCCTTCGGTGGTTCCGCCTTATCCCTAAGCACAGAACGTCGGTTGATGAGTAAACTCTGATGATACCTCCCGACATGAATTAAAGGCAAACACCAATTGTTCATACACTTCTCTTAGCCGCTAAAACTCTAACCTATCCCTAGGTCGAGTTAGTTAACACCACGTGGGGTGATAACCGTGCTTATACCTTTCGTGAGCTTAACTCTCCCGATATTGAACAAATGGAAGATCTCACAAACCCTCTCCCGAGTAGAATACGAAAATAATTAAAGCCAGAATAAGCAAACCTTAACTTTTATTGCATTAAGAACAAAAACTAAGTACAAAGAGTTTTCACACAACTACTAAACAAACTAATCCTAGCCCTAAGAAAATTTAGAACATATTGAAACTAATCCTAAGCTCAATCTCTTTTCTCTTCTCTCCTCTATGTGTGTGTATCTTCTTTCCATGGCTGTATGCCTTTATATAGGGGAAGGTGTAGGCACGAATCTTTCTTGGAGAGGAAGTTAAGTTGGACTTGGACTAGACTTTAATAAAGAAGTAATTCTCTTTAAATTTATTACAATAAACATTTTTATCCAAGATTCCAACTTTATACTTCCTTCCATGTTTTGCTCCTCTTCTCGAGCTCCAGCTGCCACGCAAAGTGTGTAGAAAAATCCATCGTTAAAGGCTCTACAAGTCGGCTACCACTTTGCTGATTTTCCCTCTAGCAAGATGTTACCTCGGTATTGGTTTGTTTTGCTCAGCAAGGCTTCCTAAGCTTCCCTTAGTAGAAGTTGTCTTGTGGCTTGGCTTGATCAGGGTCTATTGTCTGCTACTTCTGTCTCATCTTCCCTCCTGCTTTTTGTGCTGTGGCGGCATCCTCCTGCTCCAACAGTGGTCACCCTGCAAGAATACTAATCATGCATTAATTAATACATTTTTCATATAATAAGCAGAATAATAAGCTCAAAGGCATAAACGATGAAATCTATGCATGAAAGGCTATAATGTAACTCAAATGGGTGTAGGTTGAGTGATAAATGCCATAAAAAAGGGGTCAAAATCTAGGACTTTTGGGTACTTATCATATACCACACAAAAACAGAGGATTAATGCATCTCAATGCATTAAAACCACCAGCAACCCATGTTATCCCGGTGCACTGTCCAAGAACACAAAATGCCTATCTGAAACAACCGAAAACACCTTCGATTACTTCCTAAACTTAACCCGGAAAAAATCTAACACTTCCCTCCCATTTTAATCATCAATTAACATCCAAAACTCCCTAATTGCATCCAATAACCTCCAGCAACACCAAAACCATATTAACACCACAAAAACCCAATTGTAACAACCTAAACTACTAGAGATCCAATCTATTTCGGGATCGTTGTGATAAGACCTTTATTTTAACATCATTTAACATACAAATCATAATTAAAATTAATCTCAAATCAATCAAAATAGTAGCAATACGAAAATCCTTAGAAATCACCTTATAAAGCTTGATTCATCAATTTTCATCAATTAAATCATAAAACATTGTTAATAACCAAATTTAGAGAGCCAAAAACTTGGGGTTTCATCAAAGAACCTTAATTAGAGGAGATTAACGAATCTTACCTCTAACCTTTGTCTTTTCCTTCAATTGACAAGATTTGATGAAAGTTCCTCAAAATTGCTTTGAGATAAATAATGGAAAAGCTAAGAAAATCGTTTGTAAAACAAAATGAAGTTGAAAGATAAAAATCTCTGGATCTTTACAAAGAAAAAAGAGTGTTTGGTTGTTTGGAAAATGAGAGAATGGATGTTACATCAATTACCTTTTAGAAAACTAAAACCTCTTTTTATTAAAACCCCCCTTTACCAAAACTCAGGCGTTACAATTTGATTAAGCAAACCTAAGAGAAGGTTCACATTATTAAGGAAAGATTGCAAGCGACTTTTGATCATTAGAAGGATTATGCGGATTAGAGACATAAGCACATCGAGTATGAGGTTGGTGACAAAGTGTTCCTCAAGGTGTCGCCGTGGAAAAGAGTAATCCACTTTAGGCAAAAAGGCAAGTTGATCCCGAGGTTTATTGGACCGTATGAGATTCTAGAGAGTGTTTGACCAATAGCTTACCAGTTAGCCTTGCCTCCCGAGATGGCACACATTCATAATGTCTTCCATGTGTCTATGTTGAGACGCTACCGTTCCGACCCTTTGCATGTCATCCCGCTTGAGGAAAATGAGATCAATATCGATTTGACCTATGCAAAAGAGCCAATAAGAGTTTTGGGTAAAGGAGTCAAGGAGCTTCACAACAAGTGCATCCCTTTAGTTAAGATGCTGTGGAGAAACCACAGAGTTGAAGATGCTACATGGGAGACCAAGGATGACATGAGGTTGCATTATCCACTTCTGTTTCCATCAAGTAAATTTTGAGCGTGAAATTTTGTTGAAGGAGAGGAGAGTTGTAATGACCCGGATTTTAGAATCCAGAGGTCGGTTTAAACTGAAATGTGGGCTTTGTGTTTGGGCCTTTTAGAGCCTCTGTGGGCTTGTTTATTGTTTTTGGGCTTGAGTTTTTGATTTGGTGATGAGTTGGGTGGGTGAAAGAGGGGTAAAAAGGTAATTTACCTCATGATGAAGAGGAAAAAGAGGGGTCATTAATTTCCCTCCATAGAAAAGGGAATGGTGATATCACCATTGTTCCCCTCATTACAAGAAATTTATAGTATTGCAACAAAATTATTTATCACTAAAATTCTAAATTTGACACGGTATATTTATTTTGACAAATTTTGTTTGTTAGAACAACTCCGTCATATAAAATATATTGTGACGAAATTGTGTATGTTACCATTTTATACTATTTATCGTAACATTAAAATTCTGTTATTATAATTAACTTATCATGACAAAATATTTGTCGCAATAAATTAATCATTTTATCACGAGAAGTACTTTTTGTCATAAACTAACGTGTATTTTACCATCAAATAGAAAGTTTTTTGTGACAAAATTATATATTGCAAAAAAAATTAATTTATCACTGATTCTATTTCTTCAGTAAATGTAACATACAACGACGAAATATTTGTGAATAAAATATTTATTTTATCACCAAAATAAATTTTGTCACAATTAACTTAAATTTTATCATCGAACGAAAATATTTCCGTGACAAAAATGCATATTACAACAACATTTAATTTCTCACTACCTTTATTTCGTCACTAAATGTTACTTATAAGGAAAAAATATTTATTTCATCACAAAAGTTAAAATTTTTCACAATTAGCTTAGATTATAACACCGAAAAAAATTATTTCTATGAAAGAAAAAATTATAACCAAGTTTAAATCTTGATTTGCACTATAGGCCATGCATTTTGTCACAATAAAACTAAACTACTTAAACAAGTCTAAATCCTAATTTGCGCTATAGGCCATGCATTAATCAAACTAATTCTAATTGACATTCAATTTCGTGAAGCTATCACTCTTAGATTGGATTCTTTGCCTTTTCTTTATTTCAACAGCTCTCTAGTATCGATGCTTTGTATAAACTATATAGAACTAATTGTTCTCTTTTTTTTTTCTAACTTATTCCACATTGTAATTAGAACCACGTGCATAGAGATCAAAAAAAGAGAAAAGTTAATATAAAACCATTAATTTCTAATTTTTATATCACACAATCTTCATGGAGCGTGTGCTTTAATGTCATGTATAATAAAGAAAAAAACGAGTTGAACTTGTTGAAATAATGATTGGTTTAACACTTGCATGCTTAGACAAAGCTTTCATACACTCTTTTATAAGATGGTACATGTAACACCCTTGTTGACAATAGGGGTGTTCATTGTCGGATATCGGATCGGATCCGATCCGATTTTTTCGGATATCCGGGTTTTCGGATCGGCAATATAGTGATCCGTATCCGATCCGGAAAAAATCGGATATCCGGTTTTTCGGATACCGGATAACCGGATCGGATATTCGGATATCCGATTATCCGAACATATAATTTGATTCAACTATTTTTTCGAATTTGAATGTCGTATTTATGAAAATTTCGAAATTTCGAATATAACAAACTACAAATTGCTAAATATAACAAGATTCACATCTATGAAATATTCGATTTTTTAAATTTTCGGACATAACAAGCATCAAATTGTTAAATATAACAAGATTAATATTTAAAAAATATTAGATATTCGGATTTTCGGGTTTTCGGATAATCCGAAACTTGTAATATTGCGATCCGTATCCGATCCGGAAAATCTATAATCGGATCGGATATCCGATCCAAAAATAAAAATCGGATCGGATATCCGAATTTTCGGATCGGATCAACGGATAATCGGATCGGATCGGTCGGATCGGATATTTTTGAACACCCCTAGTTGACAATAGATTTTCACCTATTATTATTATTGTTGTTGTTGTTGTTATTGTTATGTAGTGTATTATTAGAGTTAAAAGCCCAAAAATATATAAATAATAAAACCTATTTTTTCCCACCATAAAATTAAAAAAGTTTCATAAAACTCATCTCTAAAAATATAAATAATAGACTCATTTTGTATATAATGACCCATTAAAATAAAGCCCACTCCAAAAATTAAATAAATAAGAACACATTTTATGTTTTTTCAAAAGAGGTCCAAACTAACCCATTTATCTTTGTTTTTTTTTCAAGTTTAACGTGGATGGTGGGATTAGGGGTTGAAACTATGGACGACTTGGATCGAATAAAGAAAAAAGGGGGAAGGGAAAAGTCCCACGTGCCACGTGCCACGTGCCAGCGCGTGCGCTACACACACACACATGACCATCCCCCTAAATCCTGCCCAGCTCGTGTGCTTGGTCGGTTGTTGTCCATGGCCGCGCTGCCCTTGGGTCACGGCGGCCGCTGTGGTTGGTGCCGGTCGACTCGCTTCGGCCAACTGAGTCCAGCGCCACCGACCCCGTCCCTTGTCGTCGTTGGTAGCTCGTTAATTCAGGGGAAAAGGGTTCGAACCCTAATTTAATTTGGAGATAAAAATCTTCAAAATTCGAGCCAAATCAGATAAAATCCAGTCAAAGGTTTCAAACGCTTCTTATCTAGAGGTATAATTTTCAAGGATGAAAATAGAGATTTTGGTCCCCAAATTGCCTTGATTCCCAATCCCCTAAACTCTATAAATGGTCCCTTTTGTGCATTGTGAAAAACACCAAGAAAAACATTGAAAATTCATTCGAAAATTCCCATTGAGTTCTCTGAAAATTGCTGGAAAATTTTTGAAGTTGATTTGAGCTTTGGATAGCTTTGGTTTAATTTTTTTGGTTGCAATTTGAATCGATTCGAGTGGATGTAGTTCGCGATTTCTACGCTTCGGGTAATTCTTTCTTTCTTTTTTTAATTTATTTTCTTGGTTGAATTTTTGTTTGTTCATGTTCTTAGGTTGCAATTTCGAATTGAAGGTCGAAATTTGTGTTCGGTAAATTCATTTTTTTTATTTAATTTTCGTTTTTGTTTATTCGTGTTCTTCAACTTTGTTTAATATTTTTTATTTCTTAAAAATTAAAAAGATCATGTTATTGAAAATAAAATTTTCAATCCGTTTTCATCCTTAAAAGAATAAAAAGTGGATTGTTAAAAGTAATGTTTTGATTTACTATTTTTCTAAAAAAAGTAAAGTATTGTGTTGTTAGAAATTAGATGAAAAAAGTAGGTTTTTTATTCATTCTTGAAAATGTGATTGAAAATAAAGGTTTCTAGGAACCGAAGGAAAACTTTGATTTAATTTCAAAATTAAAAAATAGAAAATAAGCTATTGAAAATAAAGAGTTTTCTTAAGGAAAATAAAAGACAAAAACAAGCGTAAAAAATAATTTTTAAGAAATAAAAGATTTCCGAAACTTAAAATTTTTAGAATAAAATATTTTTTAAAATAAACATAAAAAGTTTTTTAGAAAAGATTTTTTTAAAAAAAGGTTTAGGGTTTTAAAATTCAATTAATAAAAACATAAAAATTCCTAAATACAACTTTCTTAAAAAAACAAAAACTTATAAAGCATAAAAACTTTGAAATTAGAAATACTCCAAACTAAAAATTCAAAATAAAAACTGTAAGAGTTCCTCCTCTCATCATATTTTGAGAATATATACGATCATCCAAAAACAAGAACAAACATTAGCTTCATTGTATTGACTTCAAGCTATATAAGAATCGACAATTAGAGAGAAAGAGAAAGCAATATGTCTACGTGTCCTACATAGTACCGCAACACCAATCAGCAACGCGATTCACTGCCTCTGGTTTGCACTTGGAGACTGCGAAACCTTGTGTATCAACGCTTGCATTCATAATTTGCATGAGAAGTGAAAATGGATTGGATTTGATGTGTGCACACCATGTGTTTGTGAATATTTCTAAATAAAACTGTGTGCACAATTGAAATTTGAAGTAAGAATTAGAGGCTCGCTCCCAACCTTAATGGTGAGGAAAACGAGCTCGGAAAATCATATTCAAAGAGTTTGGACGATTTTTGTATCAAACTTGCTGGAGAAACTACACTAGCAAGGCATTTGGCAAGTTTTCGACAGACATGGAGTGGTTATGGATGTGTTTGTACCAAGAAAGAGAGCGAGATATGGAACCAGATTTGGATTTGTACGTTTGGGGTCAAAGGCAGATGCAGATCGAATCATAGAGCGTTTTCATGGCTTTCGGCTTTACGGATACAAATTAAAGGTAATGATGGTGCAAAGGGAGACTAGGGATACGTTTTGGAGAAGAAAACGTGATAACACTAATTCAAGGACGAACAAGGATAGCGTCTAGAAACATGGATATGTCCAGCCAAATAGCGGATCTTGCAAATGAGATTACAAAGGCGAATTTGACAGGTTTTACGTTGATGCGAGTTGCTGGATCTCTTGTATTATTCATGTTTGAAGATAAAGAATCGAGGAAGAGAATTTTGGAGACTAGGCGTCTAGAAACATGGTTTGAAAATTTAATTGAATGGTCGCCTACATCATTTTTACCGAATCGAAGGGTATGTCTTTCAGTAAGTGGAATTCCTATTCATGGATGGCCTGAAGAAACATTTCAGAATATTGCAACGATTTGGGGTGAACTCGTACGGATTGACATTGAGACTTTGGCGCCTTCAACGTTTGAACGATGTCAATTTCAGATCGAAACCGACTGGATTTCACACATAGATGAAGTAATGGACTTGCGCATTAAAGATAACATCTTCACAATTCGCGTTACAGAAATTGAGGAAGCGATTGGCCCTAAGTGTGATTGTAGTTGTGAGGCGGTGAATTGCTCGGAAGATACAGTGAGTACTGAGGATTTGAACATGGATATGTCCAACTCGGTTAAGGTGTCTATAAGTGGGAGGTCAGGAAATGATACAGTGGTACCCAATTCTTTCTCTTGTTCGGATCTGGGTTCGAGCCAAATTGATCGTATGTGGAATGAGAACAAGAGGGAGGATTGGCGTGTCATGAGTACGGCCAGTTGGATGGCGGATGAAGACGTATGCTTTGTCCATCGTGAAGGGGAAAGTTAGGGAATTCTGGATGTTTTGCCGAGTGATGCTGTGGTTGATGTTTTTCCAAACAATGTGGGAGTACCGTGTGCTAAACTAGTTGCCGAAGAACTAGTGGCTGATGAATTGAGCCCACGTGTTTATGGGTCAAGGATAGAAATTCCTAGGGCTAATAAGGCTCAAACGATTGAATACAATGGAGAGTTTAGAAGGTTACGTCAGGTTTCGGAAATCGAGCTGAGTTTTTTATCGCCTGGTGAGTGAGGTGAGGCTGAAGCGAAGCTGGTAAAAAGGGCAGAGGTCGCCCGAAGAAAAACAAAAAATCATCAGAGGTAATTGATAATGGCTCTTTGTAAGATTCAGACTTCTATAACCGGAAACGGATTATTTTAAGAGAAGCGGAGGAAACATTGAAATTGGGTAAACTGGTTGGGGTGAAAACAATTGGAAACGAACATGACATTGTAAGGGATATCGCGCGTATGATTGAAGCTCGAGAACGGCAATAATTGCGAAGAGCGTTGAGTTTGTGGTCGTGGAATGTGAGAGGGATTGGGTCAGTGTTTGAAGCGTAAATCAGTCCAACGCTTTTTGCGACAACAAAGGTGTGCGATGGTCATTTTATATGTGACTAAATTCAAGACATCAAGTGATGGTATGGTGAATAAGATATGGTTTACGGATGATTTTGTTTATGTGCTTACGCCTTCTTCGGATGTTTTTGACATTCGAGAGAGGAGACAGATTTGCTCGGTTCTTGGATGTTTGTTTTTGTGGTATAGTAGGAGTATACGTACCATGTGTGGGAGGGGATCAAGCGAGTTTGTTAGGCGATATGTGGTGTCGTAATCTACAACGAGGTATGGTGGAATTATTCATTGGCTGTGGTGCGTGTTTTCCTTTGTGTCGATAGAGTGTGTGGTGTGGTTTGTTCAAAGTGTGAGGATCGAATAGTATGGAAACACGCAACATCGGACCATTTTTTGTTGGTGCTTGACGACATCTTTTGGCCTGGAAATTTCATCCGAGGGGGATTATTGTTGAGCTCATGTATTCATGTTTTTATCGAGAAGTGAATTGCTTGGATGTCTCTTTGGCGAGGGGTGGTGTTGATCGTACATCTTGGTTTTCCCTGCTAGCGTGAATGTTTTGTGTTTTGGTTTCTTGCTTTAGTTTGTTTCGTGTTTGTTCGTTTGTTTTTAGCGTTTGTTCTTTATCTCATACTCCTTGGTACTCTTTTCCTCCATTTAGGTGTAGGCAGGTTTTTAATGAGGCCATGGAGTGTGATGGCACTGTATGATACTTATTAATAAAATCATACTCTTTTGTCGATCAAAAAAATTCAAAAGAAAACTTTTTTCTCAAAATAAAATCTTTAAGTTTCAATTAAAGAAAAAGTAAAGTAAGAATAAAGGTTTCCAATGAATTAGAAATATTCAAAATAAAATAAAATAAAACAAGTAGAAGTTTCAAGAAACTAAAAAATATTTCAAATAAAAAGAGTAAGATCAAAGCACAAAAGGTAAAAAGAGTTTTAAATTTCAATCCTACAAAATAAAGTTGATCCAAACCATTATAAGTTTTTAAGTTGAGAATTTTCTTGTCTTGTTTGCTTTAGTGTTAGGTTGAATCTCTAGGAATAGGTCCTTCAAGCTTAGATTAGAGACTTGATTGTTGAAAAACTTTCTTCACAAAAAAATTCTTCAATGAATAAAAAACTTGGACCTTCTTTAAGATTAATAAACTTAAATTAAGAATAAATAAAATCTTCAACGAATAAAAATTCTTTGTTTGTTTGAAAAGTGGAATTTAATTAATGCGGTGTCTTATCAAACGAGAATGACAGGTTAGCGCCAGAAGTGTTGGCGGTGATTGGAGTTCATTTTCCGGGTGATAAGGCCGTTAAAATAGATTTATATTCATTAAACGGACAAATAAAATTGAACCTTCGTGAACTTGAAAATTCTAATTTTGAAAACGTTTTTGAAATCAATTAGGTACAATTTTTTGGGCGTCCTGGGGGTGCTAACCCTTCCCCATACTTAACCGACCCTGAACCTATTTTTCTGGTTTACACAGACCCAAATCGTTGTTTTATTAAAATAACCATGCTTTAAAGTGATCCAATCACACTTTTTCAAAAAGATTGTTGGCAACTCCGTGTTTTAAAGTTTTCCAAAATCTCAAAGCTCGAAAGGGTTGCGACAGCTTGGAGACTCTGTTGGGGAAGTTTTTGTTTTTTTAAAACAAAAGAGGGCCATGCCATGAATTGATTTCAAAATAGGGTTTTTTAAAAAAATTAAAATTTGCAAGTTCACAACGGGTTCAATTTATTCGTCCGTCTAATGAATATACTTCTATTTTACGCATTCTAAAATTGTTGCAAAAAGCTGTATACCCGAGCTTTGTCATATTCGTTTAAGTGGGGGAACATGTTTTGCTCATGTAAGAATACTGATTCATCACATGAGCCTAGCGAGTACCTTCGGGACTCATTCCCTTTGTCTTCGTAAAGATATTGATTCTTCGAGAAGGCATAGGTGGTGAGTCCTCCTGAGTTGAACTCGATTCGTTTGAAGCCTGTGATGAGTGAGAATCGAGGGCCTTGCTACCCTTAGTAGGGGACAACAAGGACAACTCGAGTACCCTTTTAAAACTAAACCAAGTTTAAGAATCTAGAGCCTACCCCAATAGAGTCATGTAGAAAGCCTAGGATGTTGAGTCTGGTCAAAATCATTTCGCAAAAATAATCCGTGGAGACATATCCTGGAGTGTTGGAATGGCTGCCTAGAATTATTATGCAATTAAATTATTTTGGAATGTCCTTATTTTCTTTCTTCTAATTTTTGTTCCCCTATCTTGTTTTGCATGTTCAGCATTCCATATCAAGAATGGGTTGATTCTCAAAATTTGCTCAAAATTGAAAAACTCTCATTATGGACGGAAGGCTCCTAAAGAATGAAGATGAAAATGCAAAGGTACGTCACTGGTCTGAGGTCAACCAAAGAGCGTATGGAGACAATTTAACTGTCGATCATGAGACAGAAACCACATAATACGCCCACTTTAGTGTCAAGCAAAACAACATACATGAGTTGCGAGAGATTTGGGACCGTTTTGATTATAAGACCAAGCAATCGTTCCATGAAACCTATGGTGATATAGCATATCTACTGTATGTAATGGTAGATGAGTCGTTTCTGAAGTCTTTGATCTAGTTCTGGAACCCTGGGTACTGTTGGTTTACCTTCAATAGAGAGGATATGATGCCTACTTTCGAGAAGTACTTGGCCCTGTTCAATTTGCCCAAGGTAAATGAGAATTAGGTGTATGCAAAGCCTCTTAAAAACAAGAATTCACACTTGAGACTTGCTACATTTGCTAGAATGAGTTATGAATGGGTCGAAGGGTTGATACAAAAGAGAGGGGGAAGTTTTAATTTTCCCTGGGCAAGCATTTGAAACATCATTTCTGTTCATCCAAATATAGCGAAAACAGTGGATCTCCTAGCATTTGAAGCATTTGAAACATCATTTCTGTTGGGAAACATTGACGTCGCATTGTTAGAATTCTTTGAACAATTGAAGAGAAAAGTTAATCTAGTACCCGCAGTGTTAGCTGAAACCTTCATCTCTTTGAATGCTTGTCGGAAAGTATAAGGTGTGCGCTTTGGGGGATGTGCTCCTTTGCTTTAGGTTTGGGCCCTTAGCCATTTCTTGAACTGTCTGACTTTGGCCTTACTGAATGTGTTCTCTCCAAACTTTTCTCCACTTCGGGAATTTTTGGCACAAGATTTTCCGAGTGTCAAGAGAAGCAAGTGGGTAGACATCTTCAGGGATCGCCATGATGAGGATATCAAATGGAGGGTTCCGTGGATGGGTCATGCCAAAGTGATGTACATGTCGGAGATTAGAACTTCTTGATGTTGTTGGGATTATGGGAAGGAATTAGTTGTGCTCCTTTGTTAGTTTCGCGTCAGTATGGATCACGGCAGTTCATTCTATTCACCACCGGTCTTGGCACACCAGAGTTCGAGTTTCAAGTAGAATTCAAACAGAAGGTACAAAAGATTAATGATTCATGATAAAATTGTTATTGTATGAAGTTGGAATCCGAAAAACACTGCATGTACACCCGTGATTATGATATTTGGAGGCACACAAGAAAGAATGACGAGATCATGCCACCTACCCTTGGGCCCGCCAAACCTTTAGAAGAACATTTGAAGGTGGTTCCTTCTGAGGCCGACATTCTGACGGAAGAATTAAGACGAGCCAAGATGGAAATTGAATCTCTCAAGGAACATAATCAGCGAGGCAAGTTTGAAGGTAGCCTTGATGTGGAAAAATACAAGGGGGAAGCCAACCGAGTAACAAAGATGTACGTGAACTTAGAGGAAAAATATGATATTCAAATGGTTGACTTCCTCAAGCTTCAAACCACAGTCTGACATGCTGATCTCAGAAAGAGCCCAGAACAGTGGAGGCAAGAGATGGAACAAGTTGTAGGAAAAGAGAAGGAACGCAACACAAGGGAGATTGAAAAACTCTAGCGAGCCTTGACTGAAGAGAGAAACAAGTAGTGGAAAATGAAAAGGGCAAACGAATTCGAGAGAAAGAGAAGGAAAATGTGGCTGCATGGAAAAGGAAGGCCCACGACAACAAGATGTGTTTGCTAGAGTTGCAGTCAGCCTATGATGAAGCTTGCGAAAAATTGAAGCAAAGTCAGGATTTTGTTGCTGAGTTAGAGGCCAAGATAGAAGACCTAAACCAGAAACTTCACAAGATGCAAGACAATTAGACTGATGAGGAGCTTCAGGCTAGCTTGAGCGGGAATGGTTTCTTGAAAGAGTGAGTAGAAGAAATGGATAACATCATCCAAGAGTACAGAACGAAGATCTTAGTCCTTGAAGCTATTGCAGAAGGAGGAAACGATTATTGGTTCACTCGCCTCAGAGACAATACATGTAGGTTCCAAGAACAAGATGAGTTCGATAGGACTGTGATGACACAGATCCAAGATATAGCCAAGTATGTGGTAATGTTAGCAACTAAAGCCATGATTCTTCGTCATTACATTAGGCCCATAGGAGAAGTTGGACTAAGGCATATATGGCTGATTGAGGAAGTCAAGGAGTTGGGTGCTCGGGCTGAGATGTATTTGTAATTTCTCTTTAAAAAATTCTTGTAATAAATGACCTTTTTGATATTCAATAAAAAGAGTTGTTTCTGTGAGCAAATATTTTATGGAATTAATGACCCTTCGACTGCATTCATGCATTTGCATTGCTTTGTTGTTTGATTTGTTGAAATTTGTTGTTTGTGCATA
Organism: Hibiscus tridactylites; assembly: GCA_958450335.1. Lineage (NCBI taxonomy): Eukaryota > Viridiplantae > Streptophyta > Magnoliopsida > Malvales > Malvaceae > Hibiscus > Hibiscus tridactylites. The sequence goes on along the minus strand of OY288267.1, from coordinate 54,153,561 downwards.
CATTCATACATGATAAAAACTAACTTAATATAAAAATGACAGAACATTCAAGATAGCTAAAACCACTCGTAAGTACGGTACACGTGCCTAAACTCGAACCATGAACACTTAGGAAAGATTAACAACACTGGAGGAAAGTTAGAAGAGCACTCAAGACAAGTTGGAGAAAATGGAGACTAACTTGAAACAAAAAATCGAATTGGTACATCAGAGAACAGTTAGCTCGATCGCTACTATGTTAGGGTTCAAGGATCTAAATCCAACTGAAGTATGAGGAGATACCAGCATGTTTCCATGATTTCCTTGAATGACCTTTTGGAAAGAGGCTACTACCAAGGCCAAAACCCATGTTCACTTTGTTGAATCCTCTGCTCGTATTCCAAATGGAGAAGCTAATAATTATGAGGTACCTAACCTTGACAAAATTGTTGAAAAGGTTAAGGCTGAAAAGAAGTGGGAAGGCATGTATGAGAAGCTAGAAGGCGTGATTAAATCCTTCCAGGAGGGAAGTATTCATGGTGGAATGGATGCCAAGGACCTAAGCTTGGTAAAAGATCTGGTGCCACCTCCAAAATTCAAGGTCCTAGATTTTGAGAAACAATATGGAACTACATGCTCGTCAGCAAACTTAACCATGTATTGCAGAAAGATGTCAATGTATCTTGACAATGAGAAGCTGCTCATTCATTTCTTCCAAGACACTCTGGTGGGGTCAGCGGTACGCTGGTATACGCAACTGAGTTGGGTAAACAACAAATCATAGAAAGATTTGTCCAGAGCCTTCAGTGAACAGTACACACATGTCTCAAACATGGCTCCAACCTGTTTGGTCTTGCAAGGAATGGAGCAAAAACATCATGAGAACTTTCGACAATATGTGCAAAGATGGATGGACGTAGCTACACAAGTACAACTGCCGCTACTAGAAAATGAAATCACCCTAATGTTCGTAGAAACTCTAAAGGGTCCTTTCTATAATCGCATGCTCAATCATACCAGAAAAAGCTTAACGGACATGGTAATGAATGGAGAACGGATCCTAGCAACCATGAAAAGTGGAAGGTTGGACAGTGGGGAGACAAAGAAGACATATAAAAAGAGAGATAATAAAGTCAATGCAACAAATGTCTATAATCCTAGCTATTCAACGAGCGTGGTATTTAACAAGCCTAATACCTCGGTTGCAACTCCAGCAGCTACAGATTCCCCGAAAGGATAGAGAAGATACCAAGGGAACTCTAGACCCTATTTTCCTCCTATCTCAATGACATATGCAGAGCTATTTTCCGAGTTGGTCATGTCCCAGATGGTGCTGCCAAGACATGTTCCTCCGTTTTCACCACCATACCCACCATGGTACGATGAGAAGGCCTGATGCGAATACCATGCAGGAGTAAAAGGGCATACCATTGAGAATTGCACTGAATTCAGGAGGGTGGTAGATGATTTAAGGAAACCAGACATGTTATCATTTGAAACATCTGAAGAAAAAGGAAATCCTCTTCCAACCCACCAGAAGGTCGGAATAAATTCAGTTATTGAGGAGGGAGTTAAGACAATCAAATAACATGTTGTTGAGGTGGAAGCGTCCATAAAATCGGTATGGACCCAAATGGTGGAAGCTAGGGTGTTCGAAGGAAGATTCGAAGAAGTGAATATTGAAGGATTATATTATGAGTACCACCAGAAGGAATGACATGAGATTGAATGTTGCTTAGAGTTCAAGAAATTAGTTCAAGTAAAAATTGACAATAAAGAGTTAGAGTTTTTTAAGAAAGGAAATGAGGAACATATGATGGAAGTGTGTGCGTCAGATGAGTCATCAACTAAAAAGAATTATCCAGGAATGAAGCCTTTGGTGATAAAGACCAAATCCAGAGTTAGTGAACCATCAATGGGTGTGACTCCACGGCTGGTTATTAAGGCATCGGTCCCTTTCCCTTATAGGGAGAACAAGCAAGTTCCTTGGAGTTATGCTTGCACAATAGCAAGCCCAGGGGGGCACGTTGGCTGAAGAAGAGAAAGTGGAAGAATCTATTAATGAAGTAAGCCATTTCATGAGAAGTGTAAGGCTCTATTCCCCATCGACGGTAGAGGATAGAGACGCGACACAGAGAACGGCTGGTAGCGAGCCAGACAAAGAATGAAAAAGGATTTCTTCTAAGAGAAGCAATCAGTGATTCATGAGCCTGTAAAAGAATCAGAGGCCCAAGAGTTTCTTAAAATACTCAAACACGATGAGTATAGTGTGGTGGAGAAGCTACATAAACTTCTCACTCAAATCTCTATGTTGTCTTTGCCGCGGAGTTCCTAAGGACATCGGGATGCCTTGTTAAAGATTCTTAATAGAACTTTTGTGTCAAAGGAGATTACGGACGACAAGATGGGCATGATGGCCATTAACATTGTTGTCAATAATTTCATATCATTTAATGATGAGGAAATATCTGCGGAAGGAAGAGGATCATGCAAACTCCTCCATATTTCTACAAGATGCAAAGGATATATGTTGTCATGAGTCCTCATTGACAATTGGGTTGGCTTTGAATGTACTCCCTTTGGCAACGTTGAAAAAGTTGCCTATTGATAGTTCTTACATGAGGGCTTATCAAAACACAGTACGAGTCTTTGACGGGACCCAAAGGGATGTGTTAGGGAATATTGAAGTTCCTTTGCATATTAGACCGTCAACCTTTGAAATAGACTTTGTGGGTATGGACATAAAGCCTAGTTATAGTTGTTTGCTTGGGCATCCATGGATTCATACAGCAGGTGTGGTACCGTCTACCCTTCACCATTGAGGTGTGTTAGGGCTGAAATTTGTGATTGACGGGCAGTTGGTGATTGGTGCAAAAGAGGAAATCATTGCTTCGGTAGCCACTGCTGCGTCAAACATTGAGGTGGACGAGGGAGCGCTCGAGTGTCATTTCAGGACATTAGAGTTAGTCAATGCAACCTTTGTCACCGAAGGGAGTAAGTTGCCAAAACTAGAAATTTCAAGTTGTGCAAAGATGCAAGTAAAGCAAACACTAGGAAGAGGAGCTAAGGTAGGAATGGGATTTGGGAAGAATCACCGGGGAAGGTTGTATCCTGTGGATATCCCAATAAAGAAGGAGTGGATTGGTTTGGGCTTTAAGCCCAATAAATTGTAGAGGAAAGCAGAGTTCAGGAAGCAACAAGAAAGAAGAAAGGCAAAGCTGAAGGGAGAGGAGATTGAGTGGGAGCCAATGACATACCCAACTTTGAGTCACAATTTAAAATCCAGAGGTTTCCTAGATCCCAATGCTAATTTTGATGAGGAGGAGAAAGGAAAGAATGAACTATGTGATGCTTTAGTGAATTGAGCATCGATGTTATCATGGGCGAGGAAGAGGGAGAGAATGAGTACTTGTCGCCCCAGTGTTGAGCTGAACAATTGGACCACCGAAGTAGTCCCTAAAGTTTTTAAAATAGTCTCAGTGTAATTCTCAAAACTAACTTTTTTACCTCTAGGCTCGGGGGTAATTAGAGATCTTATGTAAAAGGGTTTATGTCAAAACTATAATATTCATTTCAATAAAGATGCATATTTCCCAATAATTTTGTGTGGCAAACTTTCCATCGCAAAGCACAACAAAAAACAAAAGACCATAAAAATAACTTAAAATGAAAACAAACCCTAAAATGAATCATACAATTCATTCATTTGTTTATTCTTTCTTGATATATACTCTTTGCTCTTTTCATTGTAGGTCTTTAGATATCAACAATACAAATGACTCCGAGTCAGACTCAGAAGTCAATTTTGAGCTACATTTACACTTGGAAGAAGATGGAAATGTAGACGAAGAGGAAGGATGTGATTTGCACAATAACTTTCTCAAAATGTTGGAGGGAGATGAAAAGCAGATTCTACCTCACAAAGAAGAATTGGAAATTTTGAATCTTAGCACTGAAGATGAGAGGCGTGAAGTGAAGATTGGTACCACCATCACGGTAAAGATATGACAATGCTTGATTGAGCTTTTGAAAGAGTATAAATTTATCTTTGCCTGGTCGTATCAGGATATGCCTGGCCTTGAAACAGACATCGTCATACATCGGCTTCCTATAAAGGTAGGATGTGAGCCTCTGAAGCAAAAGCTTAGAAGGATGAAGGCTGATACGCTTTTAAAAATTAGAGATGAGGTAAAGAAGTTCATCGGGGGTGGCTAAATATCCGGAATGGGTAGAAAACATTGTTCCAGTCCCAAAGAAAGATGGAAATGTTCAGATGTGTGTTGAACACAAGGATCTTAATAGGGCAAGCCCGAAAGATAACTTCCCACTCCCACATATCGATGCCTTGGTAGACAATACAGTCGGTCATTCCCTTTTCTCTTTCAGTGATGGATTTTCGGGATATAACCAAATTAAAATGTGCCCATAAGATATGGAGAAGACTACTTTTGCAATGCTCTGGGGAACCTTTTGCTATAAAGTGATGCCCTTTGGTTTGAAAAATGCAGCGGCAACTTATAAGAGCCATGGTTACTGTTTTCCACGACATGATACACATGGAGATAGAAGTATACGTTGACGATATGATTGCCAAATCAAAAACTGAGGAGGAACATATGGTGAACCTAGAGAAGCTATTCCAAAGGTTAAGGAAATTCCAGCTTAAACTTAACCCTGCTAAATGTACATTTGGAATTACATATAGAAAATTATTCGGCTTCATTGTAAGCAGAAGTGGAATTGAGATTGATCCTGATAAGATAAGGTCCATACGAGAGCTTCCATCACCCCAAACACATAAACAAGTTCGGGGCTTCTTGGGAAGGTTAAATTACATAGCTCGCTTCATCTCCCATTTAACGAATAAGTTTGATCCAATATTCAGGTTGCTCAGAAAGAGCAACCCATGGACATGGAATGTGGATTGTCAGGCAGCCTTAGAAAAAATCAAGGAGTAGTTAATTAATCCATCAATGTTAGTGCCACATGTTTCAGGGAAACAGTTGATGCTCTATTTGACGGTGTATGAAAACTCCATGGGTTGCTTATTGGGGCAGCATGATGAAATTGGAAGAAAGAAAAAGGCAATATATTACCCAGGTAAGAATTTTACCGACTATGAAACAATATATACCCCGATTGAAAAGCTATGTTGCGCTCTGGTATGGGTTACCAAGAAGAAAGCCATTTTCTGATGCATCAAACATCATCTTGGTTGGTTGATTAACACCATTGTAGAACAGAGATACTTGCGTCCAAAGCGACAGTCCATGGAGCGAGCATTTGTTCAGAAGTTCTCGGTAGCGGTCCCATACTTCGTACATCGCCTCGTCATCAGCCTGTCGAAAAGAGGTAATCTCGCTACGTATACGATCATTAACATTTGAAGGATTTAAACGAGCTATAAAATCTCGACACAGGCCTGTCCATGACTCAATAGAGCCAGCAGCCTGACTATTTAACCAAGTTTTCGCCCTATCCCTCAGTGAATAGGGAAATAATTGCAATTTCAGAACATTCAAGGGTAATCCTTGAATTCTAAATGATCTAAAAATCTCTAAGAATGACTTCATGTGCTACCGAGCATCCTCATTTGATGTGCCCCCAAATTGTCCCAGTTTTTCTATCATATTGAACATAACTTGCTTGAGATCAAAATGATTGGCATTGATGTCTGGTTTTAGGACTGTAGAGTCAAGGTTGTCTATGTCTTCCTTCATGTAGTATCGAGTGGTACAGACTCGTCTTTGCAGGACAGGTGGGATAGGGGGTGGTTGTTGATCTTGCTGCCCTCCATTTGCCCCGCATCTACGACGACGACATTATTGATGTTGTCATTGTCATTGGCACCGTCTATGCCCCTTATGTTGTGATTCATTGCTGGTCGTGCTAATTTTGCTACTGCTAATGCCTCACGTGCCTCTTTTTGGATTTTTTTTGTTGTGCGTTTGTCTCATCGATAAACAGGGGTTTAGACGTCAGATTTGCTCTGGTCATAAACTAGAACAAAGAAACTGTAAAAAAATTATGATAATAAAGAAAAACTAAAACTGCAAATTTAATGTGATAAGGGAAAAGTGCAAGAAAGTAAAGACAAAGTCGCTATTGCCAATCCCCGGCAACGGAGCCAAAAACTTGTAGAGCGTATAGGAGTTCTCTAAATCGAGTGCAAGTGTACACTTCTCTCAAGTTATAGTATTTAAGATATCGTCTCCATAAGGATTGGAAACTGCTTCAATGAATAAATTTATGCACAAGGAAAAGTAGAAACACAATTGAATTGGATTGGTTTGAGAAAGTTTCATAAACTTAAAGTAAACAAATAGTGAAAGGATTGAGAAATCAGATTAAGAAGATGGGTCAGATTGAGCTGTGTCGTAGTGTGGAACTGCGTTGAACTCGTAAAAGTCTTGTAATGCAAAGTCAATATCTCTGCCACGACGGGCAACTAATAGAACACTGCCATGGCAGGGAACTCGATGGGCCTTCAAGGTTCGGCAAAATGACCTGATCTGATTCCAACTTATCTCTAAGTTCGAATACTGTTGATGCCCACTCTTTGACAATACCCATCGGCGTAAACCTAGGTTGAACAAAAAATTTCCCACATTCCTTCTTAGCCGCCTTAAATCTAGACTTATCTCTAAGCTAAGTTGATTCTCACCTTAGTTGATTGGAATCGTGTTTATCCCTTTCTTGAGTTTAACTCTCTCGAATTGAAACAAATAGATGTGCTCACAAAGATCTATCGATTCTATTGCAAATAAAGATTAAGAATATGGGATAAACAAACCTTGAATTGAATTGCATTACAAAAACTTTAATTAATTACAACCGTTCTCAAAACTACTAAACAAAACAATCTTAACCCTAAGGAAAGTCTAGAACATAATGTAAATAAAGAAAACAAAAATAGATTCTAAACCCTAATCTCTCTCTGTGTTTGTGTTTCCCAATCGGTCAAACCTTGCCTTTATATATGTAGTTACATGTAAAAACCCTACTTGGGGAAGAAGTCTCTCTTTGGGAGGAAGTTGAGTTGGAATTAAATGCAATAATACTTGATGTTGTGTGATAATAGGTGTTGTGAGTGAGCATTGTTGCATTGAACCTGATTTCGCGGCGATCTCGGGTATGTTTGAGCCTTACGTACCACGTCTGTTAAATTATATGATCTTGAGCATGGTAATGATAATGCCTCATATTAATCTCATCATTTTGCTCGTACTAGCTTGCATGCTTATATTTATGATTTACATTAAGTATAGTAGAGTAGACATGTACCACTGAGCTTTATAAGCTTAGTATTCAGAATTGTTATTTTTTTTGTAAGTTAGTTGATGGATCGTGACCTTAATGAGCATTATCGGAGCGAGATTTCAGCATGTTGTTTTATCGTAGTACAATACTTGTATTTATTGAGCTTTGTATTCATATGGCCTTTCGTCGTCGAGTCTATACTTATTTTACTATTTGAATATTGTATCTTAAGTTATTTGAAATCGGAGCTTCATGTTTTGTAAATCTAGCGTAATTGGGTTATGGATTTATAATATGAACGTTTTATAATAGAAAATTTTTAATCTTTTGGCTAAGTTTTGGTTTTAAATTGTGATGGGTCGGTTCGGCAACCCAATGTGACACTTCAGATCTTCGAATTCGATCAAGATGTTACAATAATAATGTGCAAAATAATTAAACCATCTGTAATCAGAATTTCAAACACACACATATCACCTAAATCAAAGCATACATGAATCACATGTTTAATCACATAATGCTTGAATTGCTTGCTAATCATAGAATGTTAGTGCTAGTGCGCTATGATTGAATCGTAGAATATATATATATATATATATATATAGTGCTAAATGCATATGTGCCATCATCGATCAATCGTAATAGAATATATATATATATATATATATATATATATATATATATATATAATTTGATGCTATTGCGTGAACACTGAAATGAATTATGTATGTACGTTATACATTCACATATCAAAAATCAGAATCACATAACATACACAGAAATGTTAGAACAATGACACTTACCAATTCTTTCATATTAAAACTCAAAATCTCAAAACTTACCAAGTTTATCATACTGAGATTCAGGATCACAGAATATACTAAGTCTCAAGTGGAAACCACTCAAGTCAAATTATGGCTGCCAAGCCTCACAAAGGATCCAAAGATCAACGAAAAAATAGTTACTATATCTTAACCTCACTCGCCTTGGAGATATGCTCATAAGAAAAAAGAACTCGAAAGCATACACCATAGAACTCCTAATGGCTAATTTCCACAACTTAAGGCATTTTATTCATCAAATACTCTAAAGACGAATCATAATTTGGCTTTACAAATGTAATTCAAAATTATAATACTCACAAGGGTAATTTAATAATTTAACAGTCCAAAGGTACTTTAGTCACTCAGAGCAAAAGGTTATTTAGGCAAAGTATAAGGACATTTTGGTCAATTCATTCAAATACAAAAAACTGTTGATTTTGAAGGTTGAAATGGTTTATCGGATCACTTCATAGGTTATAGAAGTCAACAGGATGGTACAGAAGTCCTAACATATCAAAACGATTCAAAATGAATAATAAAAATCAAACATTTTAGGACCCTGTTATGAATAATTTGGAAAAGAAGAGAACGGGAGAAAAGGAGGGAAACAAATTGTATTTCAGAGAAAGAAAGAGAGGAAAAACATTCCAAGTTGTTACATCATGCATTGAATACCAAACTCTCCAATTATTTATACGCTAACTCTTAGTAAATGACAAAGTCAGCTAACACCTTAGGAAGCTTCTTTTTTCTGATGCTTTTGTGTTTTTCTGGTGCAACGTCCTCTGTTGGTGGGTCCCTTTTCGTTAGGTCTTCCCCTGTGGCACTTGATTGACCCGAATCATCAGGCACCCCTAGTGTAGTCATGACATCACCCCCTTCCTAGAGAATGACCTTGTCCTCAAGGTTAGTTGGGAGTGTCTCGTCAGGCATGGAATTGGCATCATCAAGCAGGGGCAGCAGAGTAACCTGTTGATGCAGCTGGCCTTTACAATGCTTCAGCTACGAAATATGGAAAACCGGATGAATGCATGTAGAGGCAGAAAGATCCAACTTGTAGGACACAGTACCCACATGGTGAAGCATGCAATACGGACCAAAGAAACGTTGGCCGAGTTTATGGTTTTTCTGCAAACGGAGAGACAATTGGCAATAAGGTTGGAGGCGAACAAAAGCCCAATCCCCGGGTTGCAATTCGACTTCCTGACGATGCTGATCTTCTTGCATCTTCATACGATTCTGAGCTTTGGACAGATTCGACTTCAATTCGTGTAAGAGAAGATCACGCTGCTGCAATTCGAGACCCAATTGAGCATTGGGAGAACCGTCATCCATGTAACTAAGAAGTGTCGGAGGCTCACGGTCCTACAAAGCTTGGAGAAGTGTATTGTAAGAATACTCAGCCCAAGCCAAATACGATTCCCATTTGCTCGGGTCATCACCAGCCATGCAACGCAAATACATTTCCAAGCAACGATTTAAAGCCTCCGTTTGGCCATCCAATTGTGGGTGATAAGCGGAGCTCATGCATAATTCTGTACCATGCAACTGTGCCATTTCTGTCCATAACTCATTGACAAAGATTCGATCACGATCACTAACAATCGAACGAGGAACCCCTTGTAACTTGACCATCCCTTGAATCATAGTCTTAGCCACGAGAGAAGCATCAAAGTGACGAGGGAGAGCAAAGAAATGGCCATATTTAGTCAAGCGATCCACAACGACCAATATAGCTTCCTTGCCATTGGACATAGGAAGACCGAGGATAAAGTCCATCGAAATGTCTTCGAAAACCCGCTATGGAATGGGCAGCGGCTGCAAGAGACCGGCCGGGGCCAAACTATCACTCTTCATCTGCTGGCAAATCTGACAATCGCGAACAAAATTACGAACATCGTGTCGCATGCCTTTGTAAAAGAAGTTAGTGGATAGACGATTAAAAGTGCGAAAGATGCCAGCGTGGCCACCGACGAGAGAACTATGAAATTCTCGAAGAAGAACGGCTCGCAAGATGTAATCACTAATTTTGTCCGGGTTAACCTCTTTTATTTTGTTTTATAATAATGGGCTTTAATTATATATGTGTTGTTATTAGTAAGGTTGTATTTATCTATTATTACTAGTATTACTATTCATTATTATTGTCTATATTATTATCATATATCACTATTATTCTTATTACTACTATCTATATTTATTATCTTATCTATTATATTATTAATATATATTATTGACCATTACTACTATTACTATTTATTATCATATATTATATGTTATTATTATTATTAGTATTATCTACCGCTATTATTATTATTATTATTATTATTATTATTATTATTATTATTATTATTATTATTATTATTATTATTATTATTATTAAGGCTTTCGAATAGAATCTAAATCTGAAAACACAAAAATTGTATATATGTATGAACACATATTAAATAAACAAAAAGCCCAATATTAATAATAAGCCCAATTGTTTACAGTCCATTTACATTTCAAAACCCAAAAATTATAACATGGCATGTTGGCCCAAATACTAGCCCTATTCTGATAATACATAGAAACCCTAATTGCCCATCTTTGTTTTGCACAGCTGGCTCTCCACCGTCAAATCTAATTTAGATCTGACGGTCTAGATGGCCCCTCAGAAGAAAACCCTAGAAGCCTCTCCCCGGGTTTTGGTGCCGTAGTGTATCCACCGAACGACCAAGATCAGCTCCCCCAAGCGCGTGTGATCCACGCGCGACTCCCCAATGCCCAAACGCGCGCGTGTGATCCACCGCGTGCCTTTTCAAATGCCCTCAGACCATCCAGATTCATCTTCGACGGCATGGATCACTCCACGTCGTCTGACCAGCCTCCAACGTCCTCTAGTCCCCTCGTACGAGCTCTCACATGTACACAAGATAATCGAAATGTCAGAAAAATGAAAAAAAACGCAAAAATAAGAGGCCAAAGGACAGATTTCACGGACATATGCAAACGAGAATCACAGAACTAATAGGAATTTCATGTTCAAGTTTATGTAATTTGCAAAATTTGTAATTACCGGGATATATAAACCCGGAGACATGCAATGTAAAGGAGGACCTTTTTTTAATACGAAAGAGAAGACAAGCAGAAAACTTTCAGAGGTATCTTTTTCTTTCGAAGCATAACATATAAAAGATAGGTTTTTTCTTTACCTTCGAACCTTTCGCGTCCGTTGCTCTTCCTCGCCGAGGACGAACCCTTCGGCCTTTTTATGGCCGTACATGGTGACTCGATGGAGGATGAGGCATGCACAATTTCTGATCTGAAAAGAAAAGGGGAAAACGAATGGTTTTTTTTCGATTGTGAAAAGGTTTTTTTTGGGGTTTTTTATTTTCTAAAAACGAAGGTGAGGGGGTTTGTGTTTAGGGTCAGTCGTCGTCATCGGTTAGGGTTTTCGAAGCAAGAAAAAGGATTTTTTTAGGGTTGTTTCGGGTCCGCCAGATGGTGATTAGCGCCGGCCGGCATTTAGGGCGACTAGGTTTAGGGGCGTTTGTGTCTGGGTGTCGGAGAGGCATAAGGGGCTACGAAATGGAAAAAAGGGGATTTTTATAGCATTTTCAGGTCTTAGACTAGGGGTTAATCAGCCTTAGGTCCCTCCGTGTCGCGCCTTTCGCGCATCAAGGGTCTCCATCTTCCTAAATAACGCCGTAGGTCCTTAGCGTTTTGAGCCCATTTTCAATCTCGTCCCAAATCGAGTAAAGGCAACAAGTATTTTGGTACTGATTTAATAAATTCACTTTAAGTTTAAATTATTTCTATCGATTAAAGGCAACAAGTATTTTGGTACCGATTTCCGAGCGTGATGGGGGTGCTAATCATTCCCCACACGTAACCAACACCCGAACCCGTTTTAAACGAATCTCTGGTTTTGTGGTGTCTAGCCTACCTTAGTGGCCGGTGGCGACTCCAATTTTTATAGTTTTCCAAAATTCGAATTTCTCCCCTTTTTTGATATAAATATATTTTTCCTTACAAAAAGTGATAAGACCTAGTGTTCAAAAACCTTATCACAGTTTGGCGACTCCGCTAGGGACAAATTTTTGTTTTTTACAAAACAAAAAAAGAGAGTTAAGCCAATAAAACACCCATTGCCTTTAATCGATAGAAGATATTTAATGTTTAAAGTGAATTTAATAAGTTTATTCTTCCTTGAAAAAGCGACTTAAATTGTATGGGCTTTGAAAACTTGTAGCATTCGAATTAATTCCTCATTTAATTTCAGAGGAGTCACCGACATGTGTTGCATCATGATCATCAAGCTCTATACCCGAGCTACCCTTAAGTGGGAGTGAAACGCCCATACCCACATGAGTATCCCTCCACGGGTCGGTAATTCACTTCCGGAATCCATGCCTTTGACACATGAGCAGCCCTCCACGTCATTAGGTCATGCTTTCCCTCGAACCGAAACCAATTCGCAAGCCTGTAATGGGCCAGAATTGGGGTTCTTATTGCCTTAGTAGGTGATGAGATAGGTTCGGGTACCCTTTCTTAGAAATGAACTCATGTGTGAGAATATAAGAAGCCCACCCCATTAGAGCCATGCGGATAACCATAGAGCTTAGAATGGCTAGGGTCGTCTTGTTAATTGCTTTCCTTCTTTATTTTGCTTATATTTAATTCTCCGTGTTTATCTTGTAACTAACGCCTTTTCTTTTCTTCCCCTTTTCCCCTTATTTTGCTTATTGCATAAAGGGCACATTTAGTTGAAAATAGTTCGAAATTAAAGACTTGATCAGTGGGAAATCTTGCCCCCAACAATAATGAGAAGGACCTCGACGAAAATATAGCCATGAGGAGAGTAACTACATTGTTAGGGTTCCGGGACAAGAAAGGCTTTCAAAGACGAAAAATGGCCACCTCACATATCTGTTAGACGTTCTAGTTGGGAAATACCGAGTCTTGCAAGAAAATTAGCAAGGAGCACACCGAACAAGAACTAAACTTTCTGGGGCAAGATCAGAAATTTCTCAGGCATAGCGAGAACCACAATCAAGTCTCGACCTAAAACAAAAAAATATTTCAAGTCAGAGGGAATTCCGACCTCACCCCTGATGTGCCTTGAAGGTTGGGTACAGTGGGACCCCATCAAAGAGCAAGTCAAGAGCACCAAATGTCGACAGTGGAACAGTCATAATTCGTCGCCTACACCACTTGGAAATAGGGTCAAGAGTTAGCATACTTGCTAACGTAGAGAAAGCTCAATTCTTAGCAAAAGATCCTTCAAAGCTTCTTAGAAAGAAGAAGGGATTATGGAAATCTTGAAGAAAGTTGACGACCTAGATGCTAGCTTGAGAACCATATGTGGTGGGTTTCCGTCGATCATTATAACAAACCAAAGTTCCCATTGATATGAGTTGTTTAACGAGAATATTTACCGAACTCAGTGTTTCCCTTTGCATCCAATTATACATTTTTTATTGATTACCTTTAACCATGTGTTTCCGTTGTACATACGATACATTCATTCATTCATTCATTCGTAAAACGGATAAAATTAATGGCTATCGAATCAATGCATCTTTACATTGTACATGTCTGTTTGATTACCTTTAATCATTTATCCTTGTTGTACATACAACACAAGCATTGTTCCTTGCATACTCATTTTTATGTTATCTCATTTTCATACATATAATACATTGCATACATTAATCAATCATGGAATTAACTACGAGAAATATCATGGCAGAAAGTGAAAGTTTAATCTACAATCATTCCTCATTCATACACCACCCATTTGCAAACCTGAGCAATGGAAGAGAGATTGGCCAAGGTAGAGAAGGGGCAGAAGGACCTCGAAACTCGGTTGGATGGGGTCAGTAAGAATATCAGCGATCAGGTTGCACAGTCGCAAGCTTCTATTATTGCTCAGATGGCTGACCTGCTATTGAAGATGAAAAGCGAGGAAAGAGTTTCTACGAATAGCTCAGACATTGAAGGGCACATGGGTCTTGCATCCCATGTGAAGGATCAACCGGAAGTGCCAAATCCCGGAAAAAGAGTCTATGCGGGAATCTATGCCAAGACTGCTGTTGGAACCCTTGTTAGCCACCACGGGGGAACCTCAACGAATAAGCTCATTGACTTAGGGGCAGGATATGAGGATGAAGTGGAGAGGATTAAGGCCGAGATGGAAAAGAAGCACGAGGAGAGGTTCTGCTTATTTGAAGAAAGGTTCAAGACCTTAAAAGGGACGGATAAGCAAGGGAATGATGCCAGTGATCTGAGCCTTGTAACGGATTTAGTCCTTCCACCGAAATTCAAAGTTCCCGATTTTGAGAAGTATGATGAAACTACTTGCCCCTTAATGCACATTACTATGTATTGTCGGAGGATGGCAGCTTTTATCAAAGACGAGAAGCTACTTATTCACTGTTTTCAAGACAGTTTAACTGGTTCTGCAACCCGTTGGTATACTCAACTTAGTCGAGTCGACATCAAGTCATAGAGAGATCTTTCAAAAGCATTTGTGGGTCAGTATAGGAATATAACTAACATGATTCCAAATCGACTCATGCTACAAGGTTTGGAACAAAAGCGTAATGAGAGTTTCCGTGAGTATGCCCAGCGTTGGCGAGACGTGGCAGCTCAGGTCCAACCCTCACTGCAAGAAGGTGAAATCATCCTTATGTTTGTGAACACTCTAAATGGAGTCTTGTTTGATCGCTTTATCAGCAATCCCGTCAATAGCTTTGCGGAAGTGGTCACGACGGGAGAGTGTATCGAGGATGCTATTAAGAAAGGGAAGATAATGGATCCCTATAGCACAACCGCCCACAAGGGGCATGAATTCCAAGTTCATATGGTGGTTTCTCACCCAAACAACCAGCCTCATGGCCGCTACCATAATCAAGCATCCTGGTCTACAAAGCCTCCAAGGGTTCTTCACTCGGTTCCTATCTCGTACACCGATGTACTCCTGGTGCTTATTTAGAGGAAGCTTCTGACCCCAGTTCAGGCCAAACCAAAGGATCCTCCCTATCCTCAAGATTATGATGTTAGCGCCATATGTGACTACCATGTGGGAAGCACGGGCCACACCACGGAGAATTGTGGGGCATTGAAAAACAAAGTTCAGGGACTGATCGAGAACGGTCTTTTGAAGTTTTGAAAAGAAAGAATGATGAGCGCGACTTTTTGGGGAAGTGTTGTTTCCCGGGTTGTTAGGACCTTGTGTGTTTGAGTCTTCTTTCATGTTGCATTTTCTCTTGAAGTAATGCATGGAAAAAACATTGATATCATTTGCCCAAAGATAGCAATGATCTTTTTGTGAGGGCACTTGTTATGTTTGCGGATTTTCTTTCTAATGAAAATGCACGTTGCTTAACATACAATGACCTTGAAATCATATATATGTATATACATCCTTACCTCAATAGGTCCTCGGATATCACATGCATGATGTGGCATTGATTCTAATGAAAGAGATCGATTGAATGTTGTGATAACGATGAAGTGAGATTTCCCGCTTTGTCCGCTCTGGTCGGTAAAATGAGAGAAGCATGATTACTATTCCTTCGATGATATTCGGTGATAAGAAAATCTCCTAAGAAAGCCCAAATCGAGTTGCTTGAATGTGCCTAAAAAAAGAAAAAAGAAAAAGAAAAAGAAAAAGAAAAAAAAAGAAGAAGAAGGAAAAGAGAAAAAATAGACTATTTCAAAATAAAATGTTTTTAACTTCAGAGCCTTGTAATAAGCATTAATAAAAAGCACTCCAATTTCTGAAACCTGGTAATAGGAATTTTAGGATATGAATGTGGAATTTTAGGGGCACTCCGCTGAAGCCCGAAACTCTTCGCTTCATGAGTGATGGAAATATTTTCAAAATCGTGACCATGCCGAGTAACTCGGGGTATCGTTGTATGCTCCATCTTTATTCTCGAGTCAAAGGATTGTGACGAGTTGAATTCCCTTAAGAAAAAGAAATAAATGAACAAATTGAATAAGTCTCGGAAAGGAATCCTTGAGGACACCGACGTGAAATCAATGGTAATCATAAACGCACATGTCCTATGGGCTAAACAAAGGTTGAAACTTTAAACATATGTATGAATGGAGAAACATGATGAGAACCAGAAGGAATGGTAATTGAGTTGATCCAGCAAGTACCATAATCATGAGGATGAACCGAGCGATTAGGGAGGAGTTTCATAACTTCAAATATTTCCGCAACATTTAAAGTCTTCATAGACGCAAGTGATCACCAGAAAGTTGAATCTAAGACGCTCTTGCATTTGATATCCGGGGCATCCTATTCTGTTTTTCTTTTAATCAGAATTTTTGTTTCAAGGTTCTGTACATTAATCTGAGAATCCATTCTTCATTAAAATGACGACCAGCGAATGGACATATTTAAAAAACAAAGAGATTTCCTTGTATTACTTCAGAGATAAATGTGTCGCCGTCAGCGGAGACCAAAATTGAAAGGCATTACATGATGATAAAGCACCATTGGGGCACCATTGTCCGTGGAATAGAGGGAGCTTTGGTACATAGGATTTTGTATCAGAATAGATGAGAGATGGCATGTGGCTTGAATGTACTCGGCTAATGATTCTGATTACGATTAAGGCCATTGGACTCAGGGAATGAGCAACACAAGTTGAGGGGAAATTTTGTCAGGACATGTGGCTGAGGAGTGGTTGTAGTCCCAAGATGATGACCACCGACCTTAGAGAATGAAGACAAACTAAAGACATGCATCTTTGCATTCTCATGGCCATACGCATCTTTGCATCATAAAATATGCTCATGCATCATTGGTAGTCAAACATCCCTACGTTCGGGGGCATGCTAACTCATGACATCATAGCATTATGCTTTTTTAAGCAGGTATTTGAAGATTGATAAAAGGGTGGATTTATGGCTCTACGAGAAGAGAAATGGATCTCAAGAATCCGTTGACTGGTATTAAGGCCTTTAATCCATGATTTCTATCCTTCCTAAAGGATTTTTCTCAAAAGTCAAATTTCTCAATTTCATTCCTTCATAAGGGATAATTTTTTCTTAAAATTCCAATTTCTCAATTTTATCCTTTCTAAAGAATGTTTTTCTTAAAACTCAATTTCTCAATTTTATCCTTCCTAAAGGATGTTTTTCTTAAAATTCCAATTCCTCAATTTTATCCTTTCAAAAGGAGGTTTTTCTTAAAACTCATTTTTTCAATCTTATCCTTCCTAAAGGATGTTTTTCTTAAATCTCAATTTCTCAATTTCATTCCTTCCTAAAGGATATTTTTTCTTAAAATTCCAATTTCTCAATTTTATCCTTTCTAAAGGATGTTTTTCTTCAAACTCAATTTCTCAATTTTATCCTTCCTAAAGGATGTTTTTTCTTAAAATTCCAATTCCTCAATCTTATCCTTTCAAAATGAGGTTTTTCTTAAAACTCAATTTCTCAATTTTATCCTTTCTAAAGGATGCTTTTCTTAAAACTCAATTTCTCAATTTTATCCTTCCAATGATGTTTTTCTTAAAATCCTAATTTCTCAATGTTATCCTTCTTAAAGGATGTTTTTCTCAAAACTCCATTTTTCAATTTATTCCTTCCAAAAGGATATTTTTCTTAGAAATTCAAATTCCTCAATTTGGGCCTTTCTAAAAGGACATTTTCTTCATAATTCAAAATTCTTGATTTTATCCCCTCAGAATGTTTATTTAAAATTCAGGTTTCCTGGCTTTTAAATTAAAAGAAAAGGAAAAAGAAAAAATGTGAGAAAAGAAAAAGAACGAGAGGAAATAAGAAGAGAGAAGAGAGAAAATTAGAGAAAAAAGGAATGAGAGAAAAGAAAAAAGAAGGAAAAAGAAAAAAAAAGAAAAAGAAAAAGGTGAGGGAGAGGGAGAAGAAGAAAAAGAATAAAAAGAAGAAAAAAAGGAGAAATATAAAGAAGAAGAGAAAAGAGACCCACAACTTTAGAATTTCAGAGCAAAAGAGCAGATACTCATAGCTCAAAACTTCGGGCGAAGGATTTCAGACTCGTCACATTAGATTTTCCGAGCGAAAAGAGGCAGATACTCACAGCTAACAGGGTGAAGGATTACAAACTCACCAAAATCAGGATTTCCGAGCAAAAAGAGCAGATACTCGCAGCTCGAGGGTAAAGGATTACAAACTCACCAAAATAAGGATTTCCGAGCAAAAAGAGGCAGATACTCACAGCTCACAGGGTGAAGGATTACAAACTCACCAAAATCAGGATTTCCGAGCAAAAAGAGGCAGATACTCACAGCTCACAAGGTGAAGGATTACAAACTCACCAAAATCAGGACTTCCGAGCAAAAAGAGGCAGATACTCGCAGCTCGAGGTGAAGAATTACTAACTCACCAAAACCAGGACTTCTGAGCGAAGGAGATAGACACTCGCAGCTCAGGGCGAAGATTCCAAATTCTCCACGTTAAGCAAAGGAGGCAGATACTCAAAGCTTAAGGCTTTCAGGGAAACAAGCAGTTTGCCTATTACCGCTTCGGAAGAGCAAACCGCTCGAACAGGGAAGTTGGACAAAATTAGTGCTTATGGTCTTTGCTTTATTCTTGTTTCACGAGTACAAGCAAAGAGGGGCAACTGTAATCACTAATTTTGTTCGGGTTAACCTCTTTTATTTCGTTTTATAATAATGAGCTTTAATTATATATGTGTTGTTATTAGTAAGGTTGTATTTATCTATTATTACTAGTATAACTATTCATTATTATTGTCTATATTATTATCATATATCACTATTATTCTTATTACTACTATCTATATTTATTATCTTATCTATTATATTATTAATATATATTATTGACCATTACTACTATTACTATTTATTATCATATACTATATGTTATTATTATTAGTATTATCTACCGCTACTACTACTACTATTATAATTATTATTATTATTAAGGCTTTCGAATAGAATCTAAATCTGAAAACACAAAAATTATATATATATATATATATATATATATATATATATATGAACACATATTAAATAAACAAAAAGCCCAGTATTAATAAGAAGCCCAATTGTTTACGGTCCATTTACATTTCAAAACCCAAAAATTATTACATGGCATGTTGGCCCAAATACTAGCCCTATTCTGATAACATATAGAAACCCTAATTGCCCATCTTTGTTTTGCGCAGCTGGCTCTCCACCGTCAGATCTAATTTAGATCTGACGGTCCAGATGGCCCCTCAGAAGAAAACCCTAGAAGCCTTTCCCCGGGTTTTGGCGCCGCAGCGTATCCACCGAATGGCCAAGATCAGCTCCCCCAAGCGCGTGTTATCCATGCGCGACTCCCCAATGCCCAGACGCGCGCGTGTGATCCACCGCGTGCCTTTTCAAATGCTCTCAGACCGTCCAGATTCATCTTCGACGGCATGGATCACTCCACGTCGTTCGGCCAGCCTCCAATGTCCTCTGGTTCCCCCGTACGAGCCCTCACATGCACACAAGATAACCAAAATGTCAGAAAAATGAAAAAAATGCAAAAATAAGAGGCCAAAGGACAAATTTCATGGACAGATGCAAACGAGAATCACAGAACCAATAGGAATTTCATGTTCCATTTTATGTAATTTGCAAAATTTGAAATTATCAGGCTATATAAACCCGAAGACATGTAATGTAAAGGAGGACCTTTTTTTAATACGAAAGAGAAGACAAGCAGAAAACTTCCAGAGGTATCTTTTTCTTTCGAAGCATAACATATAAAAGATAGGTTTTTTTCTTTACCTTCGAACCTTTTGCGTCCGTTTCTCTTCCTCGCCGAGGACAAACCCTTCGGCCTTTTCACGGCCGTACGTGGTGACTCGGTAGAGGATGAGGCATGCACAGTTTCCAATCTGAAAAGAAAAGAGGAAAACGAATGGTTTTTTTTCGATTGTGAAAAGGTTTTTTGGGGGTTTCTGATTTTCTAAAAACGAAGGTGAGGGGGTTTGTGTTTAGGGTCAGTCGTCGTTGTCGGTTAGTGTTTTTGAAGCAAGAAAAATGATTTTTTTAGGGTTGTTTCGGGTCCGCCGGACGGTGATTAGCGCCGGCCGGCGTTTAGGGCGACTAGGTTTAGGGGCATTTGAGTCTGGGTGTCGGAGAGGCAAAAGGGGCTACGAAATGGAAAAGGGGGATTTTTATAGCATTTTCAAGTCTTAGACTAGGGGTTAATCAGCCTTAGGTCCCTCCGTTTCGCGTCTTTCGCGCATCAGGGGTCTTCGTCTTCCTAAATAACGCCCTAGGTCCTTAGTGTTTAGAGCTCGTTTTCAATATCGTCCAAATCGAGTCACCCACGGTCCAATCGTACGCCCCGTCCCCGGATTTTCGTTCCTGTTTCAATTTAGTCACCATTTACAGTTTTAACTTCTTTTTAATGTCTTTTGATTTAGCCCCTGGTTTCTTGCATTTTGTTTATTTGCCATTGTTTTTCGCTTTTCTTTCAATTTTGCCACTGTCTTTTACATGTTTTCATTCATATGGTGCTTAATGTATGTTTTTACTTAATGTTTTGTGTTGTTTTATTTTTGTTCATATGTATGTTGCTTGAGATTATATTATAGCTCTTTTCGGGTCTTACACTTGTCATTCATAAAACCGGTAATTATTAAGCATGTCCATCGAACTTAAAATATACCCAAAGAGAGGTATTAATTAACTCTGGTATTCGAGTCGTGGCAGTCCAAGCTTAACGGATGTCGATCGAATATTTGGGTTAATTCTCACAGTCTCTAGGTAAGTGAAATATAAAAAATGAAAATACCACGCATCATCCTTTACTTGCTTGCATCATGCATAAAGGTGACGTACGAGATCCGAACCCTAAACTAACACGGCAGTCAGTCTTACATGATGTCGGTTTAGTCTATGGTCTGGTGTACCGTCATCATTTCTAATTAAATGCTTAATTAATTCCGAAGCCGCAATTCGATATAGCTCGAGCTATTTAAGTCACATTTTCATTTAAGAACGCTTTATTAAATTCACTTTAAGTTTAAATTATTTCTATCGATTAAAGGCAACAAGTATTTTGATACCGATTTCCGGGCGTGATGGGGGTGCTAATCCTTCCCCACACGTAACCAACTCCTGAACCTGTTTTAAACGAATCTCTGGTTTTGTGGTGTTCGGCCTACCTTAGTGGCCGGTGGCGACTCCAATTTTTATAGTTTTCCAAAATTCGAATTTCTCCCCTTTTTTGATATAAATCTCCTTTTCTTTACAAAAAGTGATAAGACCTAGTCGTTTTCAAAAACCTTATCACACAAGGCTACTTCAGGAGGCACTGCAACTTTATCGCTATAGAGCACAAGCCCATCCTTGAAAGAGAAGTTCGAGATCGCCGAAGTGTCCGCGGTTAACTGGTTTAGTAAAGTGCGCATTTCGGCATTAGTATGAGTGGAAAAGCAAATATCATCCAAGATGCCAAATAAAGGACGAGAGAAAGCGAGCAAGCTAGCCTCGGGTTCCTGTAAAAGAGCATCGGCAGCAGCATTAAACTTTCCAGGGCAATAACGGATTTCAAAATCATAGCCAATCAATTTTGAAAGCCATCACTGTCGCTCTGGTGTCTGAATAGTATGTTGAGTGAGCTCGCGAAGAGATTGTTGATCCGTGATGATGAGAAAGTGCTTGCCTAACAAATATTGACGCCATTTGCCGACGGATTGTGTAATAGCATAAATTTCTTGGTGATAAGTGGATGCCTGCTGCATCTGAAAACTCAATTTTTGACAGAAAAAAGCCAAAGGACGATTCTCCTGAGTTAATACAGCTCCAATCCCCACACCAGAAGCATCTGTCTCGACAATGAATTGCTTAGTAAAATCCGGCAGCCCCAAAACTGGTGCCGAGCTCAATTTATGCTTGAGCAAATCAAAAGCTTGCTGCATCTTGAAAGTCCAGGAAAATTGATCACTTTTACATAAGAGATCGGATAAGGGCGTGGCCAAGGATGCAAAGCCCTTAATGAATCGCTGATAGTAGCCCACGAGACCAAGAAAACACCGGACATCTTTGACACTTGACGGAGTCGGCCATGAGTGAATTGCTTCAACCTTACTAGGATCAACTTCCAAACTATCTTGAGAGACTATAGGACCCAAGTACTCAATGGAATCTTGGCCAAAAACACACTTGGAACGCTTGGCAACAAAACCATGAAGCTGTAAAATGTCGAGCACCTGGCGCACATGAGTGAGATGGGTTTCCCAGTCACAGTTGTAGATAAGGATGTCGTCCAAGAAAATTAACAGAAAACGGCAAAGATATGGCCGAAATATTTCGTTCATAGTAGACTGAAAGGTAGAGGGAGCGTTCGTCAATCCGAACGGCATGACTCGAAACTTGTAATAATCGTCGTGAGTTCAGAAAGCCGTTTTTAGACATCTTCCAGCCGAACGTGAATCGATGATATCCTACGAGCAAATCGAGTTTAGAGAAGAACTGCGAACCCCCTAACTCCTCAAATAATTCATCGGCAGTCGGTATAGGGAACTTATCTTTAATAGTAATGGCGTTAAGGGCGCGATAGTCCACATAGAATCGCCAGGAGTCGTCTTTCTTCTTGACCAACAGAACCGGAGAAGAAAACGGGCTATTACTGCGGCGAATGAGCTGATTATCGAGCATTTGATGAACCTGCCGTTCGATTTCACTCTTCCTAAAATATGGATAACGGTAGGGTCGTACATTAACAGGCTTATTGTCGGGTGTGAGATGAATCGCATGATATGTGTCTCACGGCGGAGGAAGCCTACTGGACGCCTCAAAAACCCTAGGGAACTCATCGAGAAGCTACTGCATATCTGGAGTAAGAAGGGGTAACGTCGGCGAATGAGTAGATCCCAACTACAATTGAAAGAACGCTGCCACGGAACAAGTATTATGCAGGCGTCGGAGAGTCTGGACGTGCATAGGTTAAGGACCGATATTCGTCTTGCCTAGCCAACAATACTTGGCCTGATTGTGCTGAAATTGCAGTGTCAACTTAGAGAAATCCATTGTGACTTGCCCCAATGTAGCGAGCCAAGCAACTCCAAGAACCATCTATGTTCCTTCAAGGGGAAGAACATAGAAGTCGGTAGACAACTCGGTGTTCTGAACACAAACCTGAAGATCCCGAACGCAACCTTCAGTACGGAGCTTATCAACATTACCCACTAAGACCCGAAAGTTAGGCGTTGTTGTAACGGGTAACCCCAAATGTGGACGGAACGACCATGAACTACGCCAGTAACACGCAGCGTGTTTGGTGCATAACGGCCTGCCAAAGCATTAAATGACACCAAAGAATTCTCACCATGATCCAATTCTTTATCCTCCTCAACAAGACCGGCAGTCGCATCATCAATATGTTACTCATCCAGAGTATCATCGAGTAGAAACAATTGAGGATCTAAACAACGATGTCCCTTGACGTACTTGGCATCACAATAGTAACACAAGCCTTTATCCCGGCGTGCTTGAGCCTCAGCAGCAGACAACTTACGAGGTTGAATAACGTTAGGGTTCGTTGGCTTCAATGAGTTATCCAGAGGTGGGGGACAGCCAGGTGAAGGACGAGGCCCAAATGACGGTGTGGGTGGCGTAGGTAACAAGGGAGGAGATTTGGGTCCAAATGAAAGACCCAAGGTCCGCTTCATTTCGGCGAGCCTTGCTTCATGGAAACGAGCCAGAGACATGGAGTCTGTCATGGTAGTAGGCCGCTGAGAGAGCACATCGTTTTTAATATCAGAACGGAGGCCCGCGATAAAACATTGAGTTAAAAACATCTCAGGACGATTTGTAGTACGCATCACCAGATCTTCAAAGCGGGTCTGGTAATCCTCCATCGACGTCACCTGCGTCAACTTCATGAGTTGGCCTTCCGGCGACTCTATTTCAGTGATGGCGAACCTTTTCCGAATCGATTCAACAAGGTGATCCCACCCCGCCAACTGACGTTGACATTGCATCCACCTAAACCATTTTCGTGCAACCCCATCCATCCGAAAAGAAGTCATGGTTACCCTGTGGTGATCTTCGGTGTTGTAGAACGTGAAGAAATCATGTACGGACGATCCATTCCTCTGGATCTTGCCCAGTGAACAACGGTAACTCCACCAAGACTAGTTTGGGGGAGAAAGGAAAAGCATCATCAGTGTCATCTCGCAGTTTCCCTTTACCGCAAACTGCCCTAGAATCACTCGGACCATCCGAAACAGCTGAAGCAAGAGCCGCTTGACCCAACTGAGCCGAGATCGCAGAGAGCTGACGTAGAACATCCTGGAGTGCTTGTCTATTTTCTGTCGCAGTAGCCTGGAGTGCAGTCAAGGTTTGGTCATGGCGGTTGGATGTTTCTTGAAGAGTTTTGATAGCTTCCGAGTTATTCACCGTAGCTTAGAGTGAACAATGGAAGCACCAAATCTGTTATTAATAATTTGGAAAAGAAGAGAACGGGAGAAAAGGAGGGAAACAGATTGTATTTTAGAGAAAGAAAGAGAGGAAAAACATTCCAAGTTGTTACATCATGCATTGAATACCAAACTCTCCAATTATTTATACTCTAACTCTCAGTAAATGACAAAGTCAGCTAACGCCTTTGGAAGCTTCTTTTCCCTGATGTTTTTGCGCTTTTTTGGTGCAACGTCCTCTGTTGGTGGGCCCATTTCCGTTAGCTCTTCTCCCGTGGCACTTGATTGACCCGAATCATCATGCACCCCTGGTGTAGTCATGACAAACCCAGAGTATCGAAACTCTTTATAGAGTTTTAGAACACAGATCAGAGTATCAAGATCCATATAACTGAACCTGAAATCTCAAAATTCTATATTTAGCTGAAGATTTCGAGTTATCAAAATCTTCCCCTAATACTTCACAAATTGGCTCGAAAAAGGTTCTCTAAACCATATAAATTTAACAACAAAGGTCTCACCCTATAATCGACACCAAATCTCATAAAGAATTAAGGCAGCCATTTAACATACGATTGAATTTAATCAACATACACAGTATCAAACACCATGTTTATCATCAAATCAAACATACGAACTTTATTCATACAAATTCAAAGAGGTAGTTAAGTATTGTCTCACATCCAAGCTACATCCAATGATATCCAACGAGCACTTATGATTCCTTCGATCCAATAATAAACGTCCCATGTAACTTTACTTATACATGGGGCAAGACTAGACTTTCTTCTTCTACAGCTCAATCACTTTTGGAGTTGCTAATATTTTGGTGATCGTCGATCTGTTTTTAGATCATTTTCATCCAACTCTTACATTCTTTCTCTTTTCGGTTGAGGGGGCGAGGTACGTACTCAGTGTTGTCCCTCTTTCGTTGGGCTTCAGAGGGAGATTTCTAATAACTTAAGTGTTTAGAAAGGCTATAGTCTGCTCCTATTGACGTCGGTACTCCGCACTAAAAGCTTTTTCTTCTCATTTCCCTCGCCATCTACCTCCTTGACGCTATCAGATTGGTAGGTAATAATGGATTGCAAGGATAAATACAACTTTCAGGTAGTAAAATCAGTAGGTAGGCCCGATGGGCTATGAAAATGATATACTTTAACTCCTAATAATAGTTGCGTCAGGTGATCCTTTGGAAACTCTGGGTTTACATGCGAAGGCGTTGTGGCGGAAGAATTCCAATGGAGAAATAGCAGCGGAGGATATGAAAACAAAGGTTCACCATACTTATTTTTTATTATTTAAAAGGGAAAACTACACCACTGACCACCAAACAAATTGGGGATACCTATTTAAACCACCGAACTATAAAAAACGTCAATCACACCACCGAACTTATAAAATCAACCTATTTTGACCACCGCCGTTAAAAATCTAACGGTTGTGTGACGGAACTGCCACGTGGCAATTAATGGGTATATTTAAAAATTACACATTTGGTCCCTATAATTTACACATTCTTTCAATTTAGTCCCAATTTTCAACTAGTAAAATAATAAATTATTTAATTAAGTGGTGACACGTGTCAAGACCTTACTGGAGGATTTTAATTATTTATATTTAATTTTATAAATTTTTCTTCATATGCAATAGGGAGGGTTCAAACCTGGGTCTCCCAAGGATAAAGCCAATAGCTTTGCCACTGCACCAAGCACAACTTTGTGCTATAATTCTCCAGATATAATATATATATATATATCTTATTAGTTTCAACATTTATAATCCAAAAGCTCAAACCCTAAACACTAATTTCACATATATAAATCCTAAACCCTAAACTCTAACCCTAAATAGTTCAAATTAATTTCATACTAAATATTTCAAATTAAACCTCAAACCCTAAAAATTTCAAATTAATTCTACGCTAAATATTTTAAATTAAACCTTAAACCCTAAAAATTTCAAATTAGTTTCACGCTAAATATTTCAAATTAAGCCTTAAATCCTAAACCCTAAATATTTCAAATTATTTTCACGCTAAATATTTCAAATTAAACCCCAAACCCTAAACCCTACACCTTAAACCCTAAAAATTTCAAATTATTTACACACTAACTATTTTAATTTAAACCCTAAACCCTAAATATTTCAAATTAATTTCACACTAAATATTTCAAATTAAACCCTAAATATTTAGCATGTAATTAATTTGAAATTTAGGGTTTAATGTTAGGGTTTGGGGTTTGGGGTTTAATTTGAAATATTTAGCATGAAAATAATTTGAAATATATATGGTTTAGGGTTTACGGCTTAATTTGAAACATTTAACGTGAAATTAATTTGAATTTTTTAGGGTTTGTGGTTTAGGGTTTAATTTAAAATATTTAGCGTGGAATTAATTTGAAATTTTTAGGGTTTGAGGTTTAATTTGAAATTTTTAGGGTTTGAGGTTTAATTTGAAATATTTAGCGTGAAATTAATTTGAAATATTTAGGGTTAGAGTTTAGGGTTTAGGATTTATATATGTGAAATTAGTGTTTAAGGTTTGAGCTTTTGGGTTATAAATGTAGAAACTAATAAGAGATATATATTATATCTGGAGAATTATAGCACAAAGTTGTGCTTGCTGCAGTGGCAAAGCCATTAGCTTTACCCCTAGGAGACCCAAGTTCAAACCTTCCCTAGCGCATATGAAGAAAAATTTATTTTTCTCCTCTAAATTGGTGGTGACATGTGTCACCACCTGATTGGAGTGGAAAATAAATTAATAAAATTAAATATAATTAATTAAAATCCTCCAATAAGGTCTTGACACGTGTCACCACTTAATTAAATAATTTATTATTTTATTAATTGAAAATTAGGACTAAATTGAAAGAATGTGTAAATAACAGAGACCAAATGTGTAATTTTTAAATATACCCATCAATTGCCACGTGGCAGTTTCGTCACTCCACCGTTAGGTTTTTAACGGCGGTGGTCAAAATAGGTTGATTTTATAAGTTCAGTGGTGTGATTGACGTTTTTTATAGTCCGGTGATTCAAATAGGTATCCTCAATTTATTTGGTGGTCAGTGGTGTAGTTTTCCTATTTAAAATGACTTTTAAAAATTTTGGGAACCAAAGCACGCAATTAATCATTTTTTCCTTTATCGAGAATTCTTTGTCTTCTCTATGGCTAGCGCTTGAATGCACAATGATGCCATTAACAATCATTTTCATTGTCCTTATAAATTTGTCTTAAAAATCATTATTCTTTATTCAAAAGCGTTAAATGCTTCAAACCAACACCTACGTATTTAATCTCTTTGATATTTAATCCTCAAAGATATTTGACTTTTATTTCCTTCCTTATTTCCCACTACCACAACCCATTTTTTCCAACCAAAACATCACCTCCACATTTTTATTTTAAATTCTACTTCGATTTATAATATGATTAATAGCGCTTTGGGTCCGAAGTTTTTTTAAAAAACAAGTATTATATAACGGCGTGTAACATTAGCAGCGCATATCTTTATATATGATATTTTCTATTAATAAAATTTGTCCTTAATATAAATAATTCCTAAAGAGCAGTTATTTTGAACATTAATAATTCTCAACATAGCTAATTGTGTACGACAATTGTTCTAAACAAGAGTTATTTTTTAATGACGGTTACACCGAATGCAACTATTCTAAATTGAAGTTGTTTTTAATATAGTTCTTCCGAACTAACATAGCTATTCTCGAATTCGAACAATTGTTATTCTGAACAACTATTATAAACAAAAATTTGTTCTTGCCAAAATTAAGTATTTAAAACATGCACTAAATAAGAAAGAAAGAACCAAATTAAATATGTCAAAGGAGAATAAATGGGAAATTAAAAAAATATTGTGCATCGACAAACGAAAAAGAAAATCAAACCAGCAAGAATACAAGAAATTTAACGAGGTTTAGCAGTGTGTTTACGTCATCGGGGAGCAAAGAGTGGTTGTTTTCTTTTTATTCAATCGATGGTCATTAGGTTACAAATAACACATCTATTTATAGACCTGAATATATGGTCACCAAGAAACCTTATTCAATAAGATCTCCTACTTAAAATAGATTTCTACTCATATAAATAACCCTACCCGGTACAATTACAAAGATACCACGTACCGTACCGCAGGGGGTTTGTCCCCGCACCCCAACCCACTTAAGCCGAGCCCACCGAAAACTCGAGTACTCCTTTGATGGACATATTCTCTTGCTCTGCTCCAGCATCTGTCCTTTTACAATATATGTGTCATACTTTACAAATCACCACCTTGGCGAATATCATGCCCCTTAGGAGATAAATCTAGAGTCTCTCACACATCAAAGTGGGTAGGGCTACCATGTTTCTCTAGCATTTGCAAACATTCAACAAGTCCAAACAATGCTTGAACTTGTCTATAGTAACAGGCTTGGTCAACATATCAACTGGATTGTCTGCAGTGTGCACCTTTTGTAACAATATCTCACCAGATGCAATCAACTCTCTAATATTGTGAATCCTCACATCAATATGTTTAGTTCTAGCATGATACACCTGATTCTTAGCCAAATGAATAGCATTTTGGCTATCACAATGCAATTGAACTCCACCATGCCGAATACCCAATTCCTTCACTAGCACGAGAAGTCATAAGGCTTCTTTTGCAGCTTCAGATACTGCCATGTACTCAGCTTCAGTTGTTGATAATGCCACAACAGACTGAACAATTGACTTCCAACATATAGGCCCTCCACCAGGGTGAAAACATACCCAGCTATAGACATTTTATCATCCAAATCACCTACATAGTCTGAATCCAAATATCCAACAATCAAAGGATCATGTTGCTAATTTCTGAAAACAATTCTATGTCCCACAGTACCCTTTAAATACCTGAAAATCCACTTGACTGCTTCCTAATGTGATCTTCATGTTTTAGACATGTATTTACAGACTTGACCAACAACATGAGCTAAATCAGGACGAGTATATACCATCGCATACAACAGGCAACCGATAGCATTGGCATAAGGGACCTTTGCTATCTCTTCAATTTCCTTGTCTTTCTTCTAGCACTGTTTTGTAGAAAACTTAAAGTGATTCACCAATGGAGTGCTCACGGGCTTTGCTTTGCTCATCTCAAACATGTCTAACACTTTCTTAACATAGCATTGCTAAGATAACCACAGTTTTCTTGAGCCTCTATCTCTATGAATCTCTATTCCAAGAATTTTCTTTGCAGCTCCTAAGTCTTTCATATCAAATTCCTGACTCAATAAAGCTTTCAAACCGACAACATCATGCATATAATTTGCAGCCAGAAACATATCATCAACATACAGTAGCAGAAAAATAAAAGAACCATGATCAAGGCTTTTTAACATAGACACAACAATCATATTCACATCGCTTGTAGCCAATCAGAATCATGTAGGAGTCGAATCGCTTGTACCATTGTCGTGGAGACTGCTTCAACCCGTACAAGGATTTCTTTAACCTGCAAACCAGATGTTCATCTCCGGATTGAATGAACCCTTATGGTTGCTGCATATAAATCTTCTCCTCTAGATCACCATACAAAAAACAGTTTTAACATCCATTTGCTCTAAATGCAAATCCGAACTAGCTACAAGTCCAAGAACTGCCCTGATTGAAGTATGTCTAACCACAAGAGAAAAGATTTCATCATAATCAACTCCTTTTTGCTATGAAAAACATTTTTCTACTAATCGAGCCTTGAATTTTCCCCCTTTTTCTGATACTGCTGGTTTCTTTTTATACACCCATTTGCAACCAATAGCCTTCTTTCCCTCAGGAAGCCTAGCTAGCTCCCACGTATGATTTTTCCGCAAAGATTCCATCTCCTCAACCATTACATCCATCCATTTGCTTTTCTCCGGACTAGAGATAGCCCCTTGAAAAGTATCTGAATCTTCACTACTAATATGAAGGGCAAAAGACACCATATCTTTAAAACTCAATCTACATGGAGCCTTTACATTGGTGCGTCTCTCTCTATCTCTGGCTAAATTATAATTCTGCAACGGAACTGTATTACAGTCACCAGAAGTTGAATTCGAACTTTCACATTTCTCAGATGTTACTTCTTTCTCAACTGCTCTTGGATACTGTTCGAAATCCACCAGCACCTTGTCTCGGTTCTGCTGCAACATGAATTGCTCATCAAAAATTGCATCTCTACTAATCAATGTTTTCCTTGCAACTGGATCCCAAAACTTGTAACCTTTGACACCTTTCTTGTAGCCTAGAAAGATGCACTTCTTCGATTTTTGCATCAAGTTTTGATCTCTCATCACCAGGTACATGTACATAAGCAAGACAACCAAAAATTCGTAAGTGTGAAAAATCAACTACATTGCCTGTTCATACCTCTTTTGCAGCTTTTTCACCCAAAGATTCTCGTGATGACCTATTGATGAGATAACATGCCATACTCACAACCTCTACCCAGAAGTTTTTAGGAAGCCCTGATTCAATCTCAAGCACTGAGCCCACTCAGCTAATGACCTGTTCATCCTTTCAGCAACACCATTTTGTTATGGCATCTTTTGCATTGAAAAATGTCTCTGAATCCCATGCTCCTCACAGAACTTCAGAAACTGCGAATCTATGTACTCTGCACCATTATCAGACCTTAAATACTTGATCTTTCTACCCGTTTGATTCTCCCACTCAGCTTTCCACACCTTGAATTTAGAAAAGACTTCAGATTTCTGTTTCAAGAAATACACCAAAACTTTCTTAAAAATCGTCAATAAAAGTAACATAATACATAGATCCACCCAATGATGATTCTCTGGTAGGCCCTCATACATCAGAATGCACATAATCAAGAATCCCTTCAGTTTTGTGCTTTCCAGTCGTGAAACTAACTTTAGTCTGTTTACCAAGAACACAAAATTCACAAAAATCGAGCTTGCAACTTATGAAACCATGCAACAAATTTCTTTTATGCAATTCAACCATTCCACGTTCACTAAGATGACCAAGACGCATATGCCACAATTTTATATTATCATCATATGACTCAACAGAATGAGCTCCACCTACAATTGTACTCCCTAACAGTTTATAGATATTCCCTGCAGTTATCTTTCCTTTCATCATAGTCAAAGCACCTTTAACAATCCTAATGGCTTCTCTATCCTCATCAGCTTTAGGAATTAAACCATTCTTATGCAAAGTGCCCAATGAAATTAGATTCTTTTTCAAATTTGGTATATGCCTAACATCACATAATGTTCTAGCAGTATCATCATACATCTTAATTCTGACTTCACCAATACCGACAATATTGCAACATCTATCATCACCTAAATAGACAGAACTAGAATTAACAGACATATAGGTAGAAAACCACTCTCTGTTAGGCGTTATATGATAAGAACATCCTGAATCAAGAATCCAAGCATCCGTGAACTGAGTTGTTCAAATAGAAAACATATCACAATCACTGCAATCCGAATACTCATTCTGTACCATATTCATAGTTTTGGATGATGCATCATGTTTATCATCTGACCCCTTTTTCCACTTTGGACAGTCTCGCTTCATATGTCTTGGCTCCATGGACTTGTAGCAACGATACATCTTCTTGCCTCTAGACTTTGATCTAGAATTCCGTCTTCCAGAACCCTCCTTCTCTGACTTTCTTCCATGGTCGTGATTACTCTTAACATATAAACCATTAGCGTGAGAGCTTTCGCCTGTATTATGCCTTCGCTGGTTGTGGGCCAACAAGGCTGTGGTATTCTCTTCAACTTTGATTGTTTCTTTCCCATATGTAAGAGTACTCACCATGTGTTCATAAGAAGAAAGCAATGAACACAACAGAATCATTGCTTTGTCTTCATCTTCAATATTCACATCAAGTTGAGTTAAATCAGTGATTATTTGATTGAAGATATTCATGTGCTCTGCCAAATCCTGACCTTTCATGTAACCCCATTAGCCCGACCTAGACGGTTGACCCGAACTACGAAGATTACACGGGGAAAACCAAAGTCAACCCGAAAGTCAACCTTGATTCACGACCCTTTTTTTTCTTTTTAATCTTTTCTAGATACACATTAACCCTAAGTGAATACTCACAAAACATATTTGAGAAAGGCACAGCGATCAGATTACATGTAGGGACTCAATTGCATTTTTCACAAGTTTAGGGACCAAAATGTAATTTCTGTAAACTAAAAGATCTTGAATGATTTTAAGGTTACCAATATGAAATTAGTCTTGTTACATGCTTCTCTGCCAAATTTCATCTTAAATGAACATCTCAAACTCAAGAAATTGCAACATCAACATTTGGGACTAAAATGTAAAGCTTGCAAACTTCAGCACCATTCAAATCTGTGCCCAACGGTCACCTGTTTCGAAACTTTCACCTGCTGTATCGAAACATGGATCGAAACGGAGTTGACCGTTCCGATACGCGAGTTGGTTCCGAGACTGCTTCCGAAACGAGGCATTCTAGTAGCCAAATCGTTTCGAAACATCCCTTAGCGTTTCGAAACACGAAGGCCATTTCAGGCCCCGTTTCGAAACACTAGAGGGTGTTTCGATACGGTTTGCCCAGATTCAGCAGCAAAGGCTGGTTTTTCATGCATAAACCCATTCAAACACATCCAAAGGACTCCCCAAACATACCAACAAGTTATCAAGCATATAAGATACATATTTAGAACTCCTAAACACCTTCGAAGCATCAAACATGAAAACTCAATAGACTAGAGGCATGCATCCTAATATCAAATCCAAATAGGGAAATCAAACCTCCAAACAAGCAATTAAGGCCATTTACAATTCAAATCAACCAAGGCAAACATGCCACAACCTTAGGGAGTTTAACACATCTCCCAAAACAAAACTTAGGTTCCCATTGCCAATTTATCAAAACTAATAGTGTATGAAAACTTCACCATACGTGAGCTTGGACTTCCTTGGATGAACTTAGCTTCCTTGATGCCCTTAGACACCTCACTTATCTGCATTATTGGTAAAAGAGAGCGTAAGCACAAATGCTTAGTGAGGCATGCTCTAAAGAAACCAACACAATAATGCACTTTTAGAAAAACAATTTCATCAAAGCTTTAAAACCACATGCTCATCTCTTTCTCATGCTTGAAAACTTCAAAGCAAAACTCATTGAAATCGCATGTACCTTCATTTTAGCTCATGCATTGAAACCAATGCAAAACTCATGGCAAGGCCATTCACATACTTGTATTGTCAAAGCATTTCTAAACAAAAACACATATGCATAACTCATAGCATAAATCAATTCATCAAAGGTACATGTGTAACAAAAACCATTTCATCATTTATATTGGCATTTAGCATCTCATTAATACTCGGATATGCAGACACATCTCTACACTAGACTCTTCCGGTGGAATCTCTCATCACCGTACTCACTTGTCTAGCAACACAACTTCCAGTGGAATCTCTCATCACCGTACTCACATGGCGGAATCTCTCATCGCCACAAAGCTTGGGTATTTCACCAAGTCCTACCCGATGGAATGCCCATCATCGGAAAATCTCCCTTTGGCGTAACCAAAGAGCACGTACGAATTTTTAGTTTATAGTGCACTCTCATCCTATTGATCGATCAATTATATCCGTTAAGTTTCTCAACATCTATGCCAATATAATGTGTTAAAATATCATCACACCTACTGTTTTTCATACAAAATAACTCAAAGGTTTTCTCATCACATTTCAAATCATAAATCATACTTTGCTTCAAACCAAAAGCTCAAATCTATTCAATGCAACATGCCATCTCATGACCTCTCCACAAGCATAATCTCATGCTTCAAAACATGCATAAAAACAGTAGGAATTTAACAATATCAAACCATGAGCATGTAAAAGCATTTTAGGGGCAAACACCACTTAGAGAGACCAAATCAAACCATACTTACTTCCGGATTTAGGAAGGTGTTTCAAACATCTCCTAAATCCCCAAACCTTGTATTTTTGTCCTCATGGACTTCAAAACCCAATCGCACTCACCGATTTCGTTTCGCTTACTTGCCGAAACGTCGATTAAGCTTCCGGATCAACTCCAAAAGTGTCCGAAGATGTCTCCCCTGTTTTAGACACATCAAAGCAGAGGATTAATGCATCATCATGCATTGAAATCTTCAGCCAACACTCCTAAACTCGCTGCTCTACCTAAAACCAACATTTCGGCTACCAAACACAACCGAAAACACCTCCAAACTCTTCCAAAACTTAACTCAGCCAAGATCCATCACTTCCAAACATTTCTAAACATCAATTAACATCAAAGACAACTCTAAACTCGTCCTTATACCTCTAGCTATAACAGAACACCAAAAACACCACAAAACCACCATTTTCATAAGCAAAAACTTAGGAAACACAACCTATTCGGGATTGGATTGATGAAACCTCATTTCTAACATCATTTAACATCCAAAATACATTAGAGAACTATCTCAAAACAGAGCCCAATCAATTACAACGAAAATCTTCAAGATCTCTTCCAAAATCTTGAGTTTTAAGCCAAAATCTTGTTTCTAACATTAAAACCATTAATAAAACTTTAATAAAGGATTGACAACTTGGGAATTTCAGTAAAGAACTGAGTAATTAGAGGAGAAGAACAATCTTACCTCTAAATGATGATTTCTCCTTGATTTGGGCCAAAATCCATGAAAATTCAATGTGGAAATCAAAAAGATTTGATGCAAGATTGATTAGGAACCAATGAGTGATGGAAATCTCATCAATTGAAGTGAGAATCAATGTGAATATTGCTGGAGAAAGGGTGTTTGGATGATAGGATTTTGAGAGAAAAAGGAATGAGAGAAAATTAGAGAAAGGTAGTTATGAAAGTTAAAAAGTGGTTTTCCTTTTCTTTTATTTAATTAAAACATTAATTAAATCACCCAAATTAAGGAAAAATCTGGAGAAAAATATTTTGGGTAAATTAGCTCCTTAAAGATTCAAAGTTTCAACCCTTTACAAAACAGTCACTACTAAACTTTACAAAAATCGCAATTTGGTCACTACACCGAAATGTAGTATTTCCAAATCTTATTTTGTAAAATTGACTTCACCACTCTCTTATATATATTAAATGAGGATTTTTAGATATTTTTCTATGTTTTTAAAGCATCCCGAACTAGGCGTTCCCTAAAAACCTTCTTTTATATTCGAACCGTTTCACAGACCGACCCGGTTCAAACCCTAAACTTCTAAGCCCAGAATTGGGGTGTTACATTTCCGCATCTTCAGCTAATACAACCTCTACTTTAGATACAATTTATTTGTCAGAGACTTGGACATAAATTGACTTTCCAACTTGCTCCATATCTCTCTTGGAGACGTTACATCTATAACGTGATACATAATCTCATCTGCCAAACATAACCGTATGGTTCCAGTCGCTCGTTGCTGCAGTTCTTTCCAATCGTCGTCCTCCATCGATGCTGGTTTTGTAGATCGTAAAACCTTTAAAATCTCTTGTTGCGCTAACAGATCCTTTACCCTCATCTGCCACAATCTGAAGTTACCTTCACCATTGAACTTGACCACTTCGAATTTCGCACCGGATATAACCATCGCAACCAGACTTTTATACCAGTTGTTGTGCACACGACAATCGAAAAATAAAATCAAACAAGCAAGAACACAAGAGATTTAACGAGGTTCAGTAGTATGCTTACGTCCTCGGGGAGCAAAGAACGATTGTTTTCTTTTTATTCAATCGATGGTCCTTAGGTTACAAATAACACATCTATTTATAGACCTGGATACATGGTCACCAAGAAACCTTATTCAATAAGATCTCCTACTTAAAATAGATCTCTACTCATATAAGTAACCATACCCGGTACAATTACAAAGATACCTCGTACCGTACCGCGGGGGCTTCGCCCCCGCACCCACAACCCACTTAATCCGAGCCCACCGAAAACTCAAGTACTCCTTTGATGGACAAATGCTCTCGCTCCGTTCGCTCACTCCTGCACTGCTCTAGCATCTGCTCTTTTACAGTATATGAGTCATACTTAACAAAAAAAAAAATCCTTAAGTTTGTACAAGAATAAAATAATGCTTATGGTGACAATAGCATCCAAAAGTCTATTTTCCTTGAAAGAAAATTGACTTTTATTATCACAAGCTGATGCCACACAATGTACCATTATAAGTATTCCCAAGCAGCAGTATAAAATATTCAGTGCGCTTTACAAATGAAAAACAAAGACCTCGGGATGTAGGCCATTTATATCAGTTGATGAAAAAAATATTACAAAATTCATCATTTTCTTGATATACATGGAAACTATATCCAGACCTGCAAATGAGATCTATAAGACAAAAAGGCAAAGGGAAGTATACAACAACATCAAGTCAAAGGGTATACAAAAAGGTGAAATATATTGTAAAAAAAAGAGTTGAACGTTTTTCAGCTGCAAACAGAGCATTTGACCAATCCATTCTCATTGCAATCAGGGCATTGCAAGCACAGTTCGGCATTATCTTCGGTTTGTGCGAAAACCTTGCGGCTGCCATCACAGTTGGGGCAAACCAGGAACAGCATATTGGCGCATTCCCTGCAAGGGATATGTATTGAAGGTATTCCTTTCAATAGTTTCTTGAGTTTTCCTTCTTCATGTAGTCCAATGACTTCATCAGCTCCTCCTATGTATCTCCCTTTGATGAACAACTTGGGAGGGACTACTTGTTCGCCAAACAATCTCCACAGTTCTTCCCTGAATTCCATGTCCATTGAAACATCTCTTTCATGGACCAGAATATTGAGACTGCTCAAAAGATATCTGATACAGCTGCAATCTTTAAATGTTTTCCTTATCCCTCTCAAGCTTGTTGTGTATAAAACCACTGAATCTTCCCCACCTGGTGGACATTTCTCTTCAAAATCTTTTAAGGATGGATGGTCTGCAGTCTCAATCTTCACTGTTTCGGGTATGGTTTCGTCTTTGACAATGGTGTGCGAGGAGACCGGAAGCCGGGAATGACCCTCTTTAATCTCTATCTTGGGTGTAGGATTATTAGTATTCTGGTGGCCAACATCAATGATCAAATCAGTTTCTTTAACCTTTTGATCTTCTAGCTTTGGTGTAGGCTTATGAGTATCCTGGTGACCAACATCAATGCCCAAATCAGTTTCTTTATCCTTTTGATCTTCAGAATCAATAACTGGTTCTGGGTTGATTTTGCAATCTTGGTCTTTGTAAACTGGTGGACTATGGGGATTTTGATTGCAGAAAGTATTAAAGGTAAAGCCTTTTATCAAAGAGTTGATTGTAGGAATCAATTTGAGTTTCTTCAGAAATCTTCCCTTCAAGCCTTTCATCTCTTATACTGATCTGATACAAAATGCAATGCAAAAATACTTTGAATGAATGGATCATAACAACTCAAAAGCTGTGTGGGGTTGCTTTTGAATGCCTTTTTTTTTTGGGTTCAAAAAGTATCCAACTATGCAATTTAAATAAAACGAAATGAATTTTATGAAAATCATGTCCCTGTCTTCATTAATATGTGGATTTGAATCCCGTTGACTATCATCATTTAGCATTAATATGTGGATTTTTTTAGTTAAAAGAAATTCAAGGGAATTCGTCGGGAAATCAAGACTAATTTCCCTTTGAGAACAATTTTATTTTTACATGCAAGGCTTAATGGCGTGATCATGTGCAGATGTGATTGAATTTGTTCCCTAATAACAACATGATTTAAGATCTGCTGAAATAATGGGTAGAAATGAATTAAGGAAGACAAAAGTTAGAAGTCTGAAACCTGAATTTGTTCCTCCCATTTGCTCAGCGTCGAAAAGTTGATGGCCCAAACTAAGGTTTGTTGATAACAAGGTTTTTATTCAATTGGGATGGTATAATTAAAAAATGATCACCCAAATGTCAGCCAAGAAAATAGGCATTAGGAGAGACATTCATTATTTATAGAAAGCTTGCAATGGCTTTTGTTTCATCAAAATTTTCTAAAGCTGCCTTTTCTTCTTTCTTTCTTTCTTAATCCCATATTAGCTTTATTAGTTTGTTATAATGGTTCTTTTATATATTTAGTCCTTCCTATATAAATTATGTTAGTTTGGCATCTAAAAAAAACCCCACCATTTAGTATCCCAACCTTCCATTTTGTTAGGGTTTTGCCATTTTGATACACGGATAAAACTATAATATTATTACTATCACGTCAATATTAAAATAAAAACTTCAAAACATTGATTTTTTTTATATAGTAGATTTTCATTTTATGGTTCATTTTCGAGATTCGTGGTTTTCTACTCAACAATATCATCTCTAAGGTTTGAACTTGAATTCTGTTGAGATGATCAATCGATGGCACATAGCCAAGAGAGGGTGAATTGACAATTAAAAAATTTAAGGGAGCAAGTTGAAATGGTAAAAATGATAACACAAGGATTTTAGAGTGGTTCAAGCTTCTAACCAACTCTACATCTACACCTTAGCTCCCCACTAAAGATTTCAAACAATTCACTAAGGAATTCATCCATTTTTCTAGGCTTATGAGGAAACTGTTACAATTCAACCAAGCTTCCAACTCAAAGCTTGTTCAAGATCACCTTTTTACAAGAAGTTGTGGCAAATGAAATACATACCTCTCAATAGGTAGATGATTTGCCCAAATTCAAGTGTACACTCCCCAAACTTGAAATAAAAGATTACAATGAAAATTACAAAAGTTGAGTACAAGAGTTTGACTCTAAAAGCTCTTGGATGGTTGGATTTGTTCTTAAATGCTTTTCACTGGTTCAATAATTGTTGTTGTAGCATTGGAGACTTGTTTTTATACCCCTTCATTGATTTCTAATCGTTTGGGTGGTTGAAGTCATCAATGAGATGTTGGAGGCCATTTTTCAAAATGTTGTTTAGTGAGCAGGCGTATCGATACACGAACACCCGTATCAACACCTGTCAAAGAAGAAAATAGTCGTTGTGCATTAGTGCATCGATACGCGAAGAGGCGTATCGAAACGATCATAGTGTAAAAAGAGGGGTGTATTGATACGGTACAGGTCGTATCAGTACGAATTTTGCTCATTGAAATCTGTCTCAAAAGTCAAGTGAAAATTGCACCAGTACGCCTAGGGGCGTATCGATACGGGTTAACTGAAAATTAAAGTTCGATGATTCCAACAACTGACAAGGCAACAGTAATATCATTAAATGCAAAGATTTGAAAATCTTAAGACCCCGTATCGAAACTGGTATGACCATATCGATACACGTCATGTAACCAAAATCTCAAACCTAGATGAAGGTTGTATCAATACGAGTACAATCGTACCGGTATACTTTGTCGATTAAAATTTCAGTAGCTAAAACTAGTATCGGAAGACCTAAGGGTGTATCGGAAGACCTAAGGCTCTTGTTTTGAAAATTTTAACTCTAATAACCTTTCGCCATTTTTGTTAGATCAAAATCAATAGGATATAAATAAGGCAAGATATGAACATTAAAGATACTCCAAGCATAAGTCAAATCAAAAATAGATATTCATTAAAAATTCAAAGCATAATTCAAAACAACATAAATAATCCAATTTAGATCCTAAAAACATAAAGGAAATAACAAAAAGCATAGGAGTTCAAAAACAAATAACATAAATGCATAAAACTAAGCCTAAAATGACATGATATGATATGAAAGATGCCTAAGGAGCGTCTTCATCGTCTCCATCTTTATCCTCATCATCTTCATCTTCATTGTTGACATGGGTTCCATGAAATTGACGAAACTCCCCATGAAAAGCCATAAGAGACATGTCCATTGAGTTTTTGACAGTTTTCAAGGGATGTAACTTGTTCCTC
This sequence comes from Hibiscus tridactylites, assembly GCA_958450335.1. Lineage (NCBI taxonomy): Eukaryota > Viridiplantae > Streptophyta > Magnoliopsida > Malvales > Malvaceae > Hibiscus > Hibiscus tridactylites. The sequence continues at coordinate 54,113,206 of OY288267.1, read as the reverse complement.
CAAGGATGTGAAGCGAGTGTCGATGGCGGCAAAACCGAAGGTCACGGGGGTGTCCAAAGAAGCAATGCTAGTGCCCAAGGATTGAGATTTCCCATTGAGATAGACCATAAGAGCATCAAGGGAAGATGGGGCAACAAGAGCTTCTTGAACCGGAACTGCTGAAGGAGCCTCAACTGGATCAGGTTGAATGTGTTGAGGTAGATCCGCAACCTGGAGCCACTCTCCATTATAATAGGAAAACTTAGCACGGTTCAGAAAGCGCTCATCGATCGGATCGATGAGAGGCTCAACAACCTCGTGAGATCAATCAATTCCCATCTTGTGAAACAAATAGCTCAAGGCGGTTCCATAAGTGAAGGACGAAACAAGAGTAGTATTGTGATGTTGAAAAAGATAGACGATCTCCACAAACATGATTTGAGCAAGGTTTGGATGCTTACCCTCACGAAAGCAACGAATCAAAAAATATCAACTTGTCGGATCGTTGAGAATTTTCCATTGGATGGGTGAAACCACCAAGTGATAAGAAAATGAAGGATGCGATCATAAGCATCAAGCACGATTACGAAACCACCAAGAACATGCCCCAAAAAGTTTTCATCACCAAATCCCGCATCCTCGAAATCCAAAAAGTTTGCTAAAACTGTAGAATCAATTTGAAAAGTTTTTTTCCATGAGATATGATTTGATAGCAACAACAAGGGTTTTCTCATGATTATAGACACACCGGGCATTGAAGTAAAAGATAAGGACACGATTTCGGTATAAAATCCCGGGTATACTTAAAAAAGACATGAATTTCCATTGAACGATTAAATCAAGATATTGTAATTGAAACCTTTCAAGAGATAAAAGGGGAATTGAAACAACTCTCTCACGACGGATTTTAAAGTTTTGGTAGTGTTTAAAACGATTCATGGTATTTGGAAAACCGGGTTTATTAAAACAATGTTGAAAAATATAGTTTAGATTGGGTTTTGTACCATTGTTTTCGGGATTAGGATTTGAAGATTTACCTAACTCTTTTCTTTGCCTTTTCTTAGGAGCCATAATAAAAATATGAAATCAAAAGCAAACCAAAAACACAATGTATGCATAAATCAACAGATTCAACCCAATAAGCAATCCGATGATCAACATATTGTAAAAATCTATATAGTATAGTCTAAAAACATATACAAGTATAAAAATAATTTTTGATAAAATAAAAATTAAAAAACAATGTTGAAAAAATATACGGTATAATTTTATATTCGAACAAAAAATTTTCAGTTTTGAAAGAGTTTGTACAAAATCTTTGGAAAACATGTTATATACATACTAAATACAATATTTTGAAAAACAATGTTAGGATATTTGTTTTGATATAATAATTGAAAATTAGTTTTGGACTAATTTGAAAAGATTTCAAAAATTATTTTAAGTCCAAACAACTTGAAAAATAAGTTTGAGATGTTTCAATAAGGTTTTTGAAGTGTTTAAAATGTTTAAAAGTAGCCAAACTCATGTTTTCAACACGACCGTCCCGATACAATATACCTTGTACATAGGGTTTCAGCTAAAGTAATTTTCTAGAACTGAAAACCTGTACCGGTACAGGCTTAGGTGTACCAATATGGAGAGGGTTGTACCGATACGCGTAAAGGCGTACCGATCCCTGCTTTTCAAATCCCCAACGACTATTTTGAAAAATCAAACTTTTATCAAAGACAATCTAGTGCCTGTAGATTTTTTAATAGAAAATGCTTTATAAGTATTTGGGTCCCAAAAGGACTAACTACTTCACATAAAAAGGATGACATTGTAAAATGAATTCCAAAGGGGATTAAAGTTTGTGCTACTACTTCCTATGAATCCAAAGCAATTTGGATACAAAAAATTACTTGATTGTCTTGTTTTAGGTGTGATGGAGAATGATCAAAAATGATAAAATTAGGGGGGGTCTATACACACAAGAAAGATCACTTGAAGAAGGAAGGTTTCACATCATACCTTTGGTTCAAGTGGTAAAATTTAGTTGAATTTATTTGTTTTAATTTGTTTTATTTCTTTTAATTCAACTAGTTAATCATATATTTGATGGACTAACATTCTTGTCATGCTTGAGTAAGGGGAGCCTATTTTAAAAAAATTATTATTTTTGTCAAAATTATTATTTTTGTCAAAATTTGTTATCAAAACTCTCCATTGTCATGAACTTAAAAATTTTCAAATTTGGGTTTGAACCATTTTTGATATAACAAAAAGGGGATAATGATTTGAAAATTTTGAATATTCAAGTGGATAAGGGGAGCTTTAAATATCTTTAAATTTTATTCTCTCATTCAAAATTTATTTTATAAAGGGGGAGCAATCTCAAAAATAATTTTTCAAGTTAGTTTTATTATATCGAAAAAAGAGAGATTGTTACGATATTTATTTTGATATAATAATTGAAAAATAGTTTTGGACTAATTTGAAAAGATTTTAAAAATGATTTTAAGTCTAAACAACTTGAAAATAAGTTTGATATGTTTTCATAAGGTTTTGAAAGTGTTTAAAATGTTTAATAGTAGTCAAACTCATGTTTTCAACACCACCGTACCGATACAATATATCTTCTATCGATACCTTTTAGGGTTTCAGCTACAATAATTTTCAAGGACTGAAAACCCGTACTGGTACTGACTTAGGCATATCGATACAAAGAGGGTTGTACCGATACGCTTAAAGGCATACCGGTCCTTACTTTTCATATCCCCACATACTAGTTTCTTGCAACGTATTGATCCCCTGTACTCTTCTCAGGTACCGATACGCGCCAAGGCGTATCGATACGGGAAAACTGCATCAAGCTGAACGGCTAGTTTTTGAAGAACCAGTACTGATACGGCTACCCGCGTACCGATACCAGCTGCTCTAGAACTGCATTTATTGCGGGAAATAAAGCTACCAACGGTCTTAAATGGCTAGGAACTCAATTGGGAGTATTTAAGGCCTCAAGAAGAATCTGAAGAAGCTAATGATCAAATTGCCAACATCAAGATGGTTAAAAATGTGTCTTAGTGCTTAATTGTACATTCTTGTATAGACAAACACTCGTGAGCTTAATTGTTTATGTATGCTCAAGTGTATTAGGATTTTGGTGAGTGCTATAGAGTGCAAACACATACCTTTTGAGAGGATTTCTAGTTTGTTAAACTTCTTGTAAAGAGAGGTTTCCCAAAGCTTGGGTTGTAAGCTTTTGATGCTAGGCTTGTTGAGTGAGTCTAGGTTGTAAATGTTTCCCCCTAAGCCTAAAAAAGGGACAAATTCTCAGTGAATTGGTGAAATCCTTAGTGGGGAAGCTAAGGTAGTGGATGTAGGTTTTGGTTAGAAAGCTTAACTACTCTAAATCGTTGTGTATATTTTTCTATCTTTTTGCTTCCACCACCATCTCTCAAGAAATCACTTCTCCACCACTTGACAAGAAATTCGATTGAGGATATGGGGCTCCACAAATTCACTCCTTCAAACAACAATATGCTTTGTCATTGCACCTAACCCCAGTTAGTTCAAAACATTATACTATGTAAATGTATATAAGTTTTACACGTAATATCAATAATTTGAACTTTGTAAAAAATATTTTAAAAATTCATTATAGAATGGATGAAGAAGGACAAAAGAGTAATAGACTTATTCAAAGGTCAGGTTACTAATTTGGTATTGGTTAGGATATAATTACACAGTATAATTTTTTTAAGTTTTACACGTTTTTAGGATCGTGGAATGGGGGAAATGGGTGGCTAAGATTAACTCCTTACATTTTTTTCCAAGTGATAATCTTCACATATTCTACTATTAATCTCAGCCATCCGTTTCACCCATCCAACAATACAAAAAACGTGTAAAAATTTAAATTTTTTACATTGTGTAACCGTATAGGATCTAGTTACACATTGTAAGAGCTTTAACTTTTATACGTTTTTGGATCATTAGATGAGTGAAACGGATGACTAAGATTAATAATGGGTTATGTGAACATTATCACTTGAAAAAAAGAGTAAGTGGTTAATCTCACCCATCCAATGATCCACAAAATATGTAAAACTATGAGTTTCACATTCTGTGTAAGTGGATCATATCTTATATATATATATATATATATACCACTTATAGAGTGTAAGAGTTTTTAAGTTTTACACATTTTTTGGATCGTTGGATGGGTGAAATTGATGGCTGAGATTAACTCCTTATTTTTTCTAAGTGATAATCTTCCCATATCCTATTGTTAATTTAACGATTGAAAAACGTGTAAATTGAAAACTCTTATATTGTGTAAGTAGATTCTATCTCTCTATACTACTTAGTTGAGGCTTAAATTTTATTTAACAATTATTTAAATTTAAATATAAAAATATTAATATAAAATATATTTTTATATTCATTATTAGATAAATAATGAAATCAAACCTATAGTAAGAGCTAAAATTTGACCTAAAAAGAAAATGTTGGGTTTTATGATGCTCGATTCCTTCAACTGTTCTTGCTTGCCAAGTGGTGGAGAAGTGAAATATTGAGTGATGGTCGTGGAAGCAAAAAGATAGAAGTTTTGCACAATGATTTAGAGTGGTTCAGCTTTCTAACCAAAGCCTACATCCACAACCTTAGCTTCCTACCAAGGATTTCAAAGAAATTCACTATGAATTTCGTCCCCCTTTTTTAGGTTTAGGAGGCAACCTTTACAACCCTCAAAGCTTTCTACCCAAAGCTTGAATAAACACTCTTTACAAGAGAAATTCAAAGGAAACAAGAAATCCCTCTAATAGGTATGTGTTTGCAAATCTAGACACTCACCCAAAACCTAGAACACTTAAGCATATATGACAACTTTGGCTCACTAGTGTTTGTCTATACAAGAAATTGACAATTAGACACTAAGACATATTTTTGATCATATGATGTTTGACAATTGAAGCATTAGTCTTCTCTTGATGCTTGGAGGTCCCTTTTATACTCCCAAATGAGTTTGTAGTCGTTGAGGACCATTGGTGATGTTTTGGAGCCGTTGGGGACTTTATTTCCCACCATAATACAGTTCTGCTGCCTATCGTATCGGTGCACGAGGACCCGTATCGGTACACCCTTCTTCAGAACTAGCCGTTGGGCTCTTGCCAGCCTAAGCGTATCGATATGCTAGAGAGTGTATCGGTACGGTCTGCAATTTAAAAGACCATTGGGAAATAGCCGTTGGGGGTTGTTAAAACAGGGATCAGTACACTTTAAAGGTGTATCGGTACGACCCCTATCCGTATCGATACGGGCAAGCCTGTATTGGTACGAGTTTTGGCAAAATCAAATCTTGGGTAAAAAGGTATCGATACGGGATATACCGTATCGGTACGGGCTTGCTGAAAAGCTAGGTTTGACTACTTCAAAGCATTAAGAACTTTGCCAAAAACCTTCTTAAACACCTCAAACTTATTTTCAAGTTGTTTGGACTTAAAGACATGTTTGAAATTCTTTTCAAATTTGTCCAAACCATTTTTCAATTATTATATCAAAACACTTAGTTCTTTAGAAAAAAAACATAAAATCATGATTTATCATATCAACAATCTCTAGAACAAGTGGTTAAAGCTCTCAGTTGACACACTCCCCTTCATTTTCTCCTAGGTTGTGAGTTCGAAACCCAATAGGAGCAAATTCTCCTTCCCCTCCCCTAAGTAAAAATTGTTCAAAAAAATCATGATCTATCACAGACATGTCTGCAAGAGAGTAAACTTGTTCAAGATCCATACTATCATCTTATAGCCCGACCAGGCTTGGAAAAATTGCATTTAAGTTCGAATTTGCGTAATTCTATTCAAACTTAAAATTTAGGCATAATGCCCAAATTTATCTCTAACGTTTTACAATTTTATCACTGTAGCCCTTATTCTCTTTTTTTTTGAAGAATTGTAGCCCTCAAAGTTTTATTTTATTGACAAAAAGGCCCTTCATTGGATGAAAATCGTTAGCTGACTAACGGTCAACGCTTCCTAGTGACTATACAATAACACATTGACTAGAATAATGACGTGGAATGTCCACCTGATAGTTAATGATGACATGGCATGCCAAGTCATCCTTTTTCTTAAAATTAATTATATTTTATTAAATTAATCTCGAGAAATCAAATAGTGACACGTGGTCGTCTCTGATTGGTGTAAAATTTAAAGTTTTGACATATGACCTTAGGGTCGATCGAACTTAATTTCACTTTAACATTTCACAGTTTTATCATTTTATCCCTTGTTCTTTTTTGATGAATTTTAGCCTTCAACATTTAAATTTTTGACAAAAGGCCCTTCGTTGGATAAAAACTGTTAGTTAGCTAAAGGTTAATGCGTTTTGCTGACTAGAGAGTAACACATGGACGGAAATAATGACATGGCATGCCAAAATGACGTGGCATGCCAAGTCATTATTTTTCTTAAAAATAATTATATTTTATTAAATTAATCTCAACCAATCTAACACATGACAGTCTTTGATTTGTGTAAAATTTGATGTTTTGACATTAGGGTGGATCGAAACAAGGACGTTTGAGGGGAAAAAGTCATGTGAATCCACTAGGCCAAACTCCATGTTTAATATATTTTTATTGCAGTATTATATAACTCGTATGATTTGTTTTCTTCTTTCTCCTCCAATTCTGTAGTTTTGCTGCAACTTATTCATGGCCTTGTTTTTCATGCGGAACCGTCTTGCACGTACACATAAATTCTGAATTTTTTAGTGGAGAAAATTAGATACTGGGAAGAAACTTGTTCAGATTAATTTGTTTCAAGTTCAACAGTTTTTAAGTTTTCGTTCATATATTCGGAAGAAACTTGTTAAAACAAAACCATAAATCCTGCACGCTCTTGTTCTCGTTTTGAGTAAGTTTTTTTTATTTTCCTTTTGTGTTGCATTTTGATCCCAAATAGAACTTTTAGATTCAGTTTTGTTCTTAAAAATATTATTGAAATACACAGAGGATTCGTTGAAATGGGAGTCTCGGACTATAATTCACCATGCTAATATCCAAGCCTCCAAGGTAATCATTTTTTTTTAATTTATATTGTTTCTATTTGCTTTATTTTAATCTAAAATGAAATTTCTGAATAAGCTGCTTAACTTTCGAAAGTTATGCAAACCCAATTTTTGTTTTTTTGAGTTTTGATCCGAAGACTTTATATCTATCTAAGAAAGTAGGCTTCAATATGTTGTTGGTCTTCGATATGCACGAGAGGCTGAGCATGTCGATGAGTTTTCAGCCAAGATGGTGAGAAAATCTAGCCATTGTTTGAAATTGAATTACTTTAAGCAAGAGATTGGTGGCAAAGAGATGAATAAGTTGTAGCAAAAGTACAAAATTTGAGGAAGAAGAAGAACCAAAGTCATAACGGTTATATAAAACTGTTGTTAAATTATGTCTAACAAACTTGTTTGGCCTAGTGGATATGTATTAGTTTTTTTCCCTTAAAAGATTTTCCACCCCAAGGTCAAATGTTAAAATTTTAAACCATGTGTCAGTGTCTGATTGGTTGAGATTAATTTAATATATAATTAAATTTGTAAGAAAAATGCTGATGTGGCATGCCACGTCATCATCAACTGCAATGTAGACATGTCACGCCATTATTTTTGTCCATATGTTACTGTGTAGTCAGTAGGACACGTTTACCGTTAGTCAACTAACAGTTTTATTCAACGAAAGGTCTTTTTGCCTAAAAACGAAATGTTGAGGATTAAAGTGCTTCAAAAATTTAAGGGCTAAAGTGACAAATCAATGAAACATTACGTGCAAATTTAGGCATTATGCCTAAAATTTAATAATGAAACTAATATCTTTTATAGAAATTTATTCAAGACATATAAAAGAGTTCCTATATATTTTTTAATATTTTATACTTTTTGAAATGATAAAATTGAGTATTCCAGCTGATTTGAGATCATTTCAAATATATTTAAATGAAAATTTTAAAATTTCTCATATCTCAATCAAATTAAATTCATAAAAGTATCACAACCCAAACTGTGAATGATGTAAACAAGAAGAGATTTAAGCAGACAGAAGAAATGTTAAAAGGAATCATGAGATTTACATTCAAAAGATTTGAAACTACCCTCATTTCCAAAGAATTCATGTCGTCAAGGATTAACTCGAAATTGAGAATTAAATTTTGAATACTTTCCAAAACCACACTAGTCCTACCAAAATTCAATTGTTCTATTATGAACAATAGCGGGATTTGGTGATAGAGTTTAAGTGGGTCAACTTAATTTTCTTAAATAAAGGTTTAAATTGAAATTTTAAAAAATTTGAAGGGTTTAATTTATATTTTTTTTTCTCAAAATTTTGGTGTAACCGCCTCCACCCGGTCTAACCGTTCACCGAACCGAATGGGTCACACGAGGAATATTGAAGTAAATAAGTGAAGACTTACCTCAATAAACGACCCTATTTTTTGTTTTATCTTATCTAGATGCCCATTATCATCCTATATGATTCTCACTCGCAGCAAAAGAAACCCCAATGCAAACACACAACGATTTGGCACTCAATATCTTATAAACAAAGGTTAGGGACCAATTTATAATTTTAAAAAATTACAGAGACTTTAACTAAATTAAAGTTACCGATAGTCAATTAGTCAGGTTTCATGTCCACATGTCAATTTACAACTTCTTTCAATCATCCAAACTCATACAATTTCACATCTAAATATTCAGTGACCAAAACGGAAGAAAACAGAACATCAAAAAACATTAATTAACCAACTTAACAACGAAGCGTATCGATACACTTCAGCTCGTATCGATACACCGTTATCTCGTCAATTTCTCAGATTTCTAGTAGCTCAAAAGGGTATCGATATGGCCTCGTGTACCATTACGGTTTCTCATATTTCCTTTGGCCGTATCGATACGGTCTACCCAGTACCGATACGGTATGCCTGTTTTGGCTATATTGTACCGATACGGTAGCCCGCGTATCGGTACGCCTGGGCCTGTAATGTCACATTTTCTGGTTTTTCAAGTGTAAACACAACAAATATCAATCCAACATGTTAACAAAGCATAGGCAATCACTCATGACATGATTCTAAAGGCATATAACACCAAGGCATGCTTTCAACATCAACACAACATATTTAGCACTCTATAGGCATGCTCCCTAAGCAAAATAGCCATTTAAGTACCAAAATGCAAACCAAACCAAATACCAGCAATTAAAGGCCATTTACAAGTCTATTAAGGCACTACAAACTTGTGTCAAACTAGAGAGTTCACCACATATGCTCCCAAATTATCAAGGTAACCTCCCATTGCCAACTTATTACTATTAATTCGTTTAAAAACCATACTTGAGCTATGAGCGACGCTTGGACTTCTTCACTTGCTTTCTCACAGCCCATTCAATCTACTTTTTTGCATTGTGGTAAAAAGAGAGCGTAAGCACATTTGCTTAATGAGAGATGCTCAAATCAAAACCAACGAACAATGCAATTTAAAACCCTTTCTCAAAATAAGTCCCTTACTCATCATGCTCATTTATCCCATGCTTTATAACACAATAAAGCAAAACATTTAACTTTAAATCGCATGTATCATTTGGCCCATGCATTGATCCCAATGCAAATCTCAAAATAGGCTTCACATGGTTTAACTTACGAAACATGCTACAAAATAGAATCTCATGTATAATGCTCATCATACAAAACTATTTAAGTCAATGATACTTGTAATCTCATATATTGGCATTCAAGTGACTTGGATGGCTACACTCCATCCCAAAACACATGGTGTGGTTGTTCCCACCATGAACTAACTCGAATATGCTGATACACCTTTTGGTGTGGCTGTTCCAACGATAAGAAGGGAAGAACACTTGTTCTGGCTGTTCCTACCAAAGTATTCACAAGGTGTGGCTGTTCCCACCTTAATGCTCATAAAGATCTGACTGTTCCCATCTTACGGCACACATGATGCGACTATAATCATCATGTTTTATCACACGTACATACGAATTTTGCGAACATTTTATAGTGCACTCTCATCCTGTTGGTCAACTAATTATATTCGATAGTATCAAGTCTCATCTGTTGGAGTATGCCCAAAGACCAATCATATGATGATTGAATAGACATACTATTTTACTAGATTTATCAAGTAATGACATTGCCGTTATTATCATTTGGTATGTTTCTGTGCATCAAACTAACAATTGGATAATAACGTCCATACAATAATACCATTATTGTTAAATAGGATCCTTAGTCGAATATTATTACGGGTATGGACAGTGATAATATATAAAGACTAATATGTGGTTGATGACAAGAGTTGTCATTGACATAGAGATGTCAAAATCAACACATAAGTATTTGTTAGAGAACAACATACTGGATTGACCCGCTATGAGCATGTTTCTTGGGTAATTATGTGACAGTCACAACATTGCTCATGATAAACATATGTATAATCCTCAGACTTGAGATCAACATGATTTCATCATAAAGATTTACGTATTTTGACATAGTCAAACGTGTGTCGTAACTGACTACATTATAAAGACTGATGATTGGATACGTGATGACCTATGTAGTGAAATATGGTTGATCAAGAAAGGATTTGTCCCTCCTACATAATGGGAGAAATATCTCCGGCCACTTGATTGAGTGAGATTAGAAAATGCATGGCCATGCTCGAATATTATGATATGAGATATCATAGAGATTCGTTTATCATAATCTACTCAAGACATCAAGAAACACTTGATGGACAACGCAAGTGTGACTAACCCATGACTTGTGTTCATCTAAGATATAAAGAACAAAAGGATGAAATACATAAAGGAAGTTTATTCAAGAATTAGGAAAGTCAAACCATGACTTCATGCAACTTAGGTAGCAATGATGTATTGCTAGATGTCACTCATTGTTTGTAAAATTAGAACAGTTCTAATTTTGCTGCTAACGTTGCATGAACCTACAAGGGTCACACCCTTCGAATGAAACGAACAAAAATTGGAAACCATACTCCCTATTTTAGGGAGGTTGCCGAAAATCCCCTATAGGATAGGGGAAATCGGCAACTCCCTTAAATGGGAATAATATTGGATAAATATTGTATTTATCAAATATTATTTAGTGTATGGAAAATATTTAGAGGCTTAAATAATATAGAATAAGATTCTAGAAATTTAAATATATATTTGGAATTTATATAATGTATATTTAATTCCAAGTTTATGTAGAATTAGATTCCATATAATTAAAAATATATATTTAAATATATTTAAATCCAAGTAAAGATAGAATGAGATTCTATATAATAAAAATATATATATTTGGATTAAATATAATGTATATTTAAATCCACGTTTTAAGTAGAATTAGATTCTATGAATTTTGGTTGAACCCGAATTTAAGGAATTCAACTAGAATTAAGTCTCTGAATACTATTTAAAGGGACAAGGGCTAGCAACCAAATCATTCCTATTCCTCCTTGCAAATTTCGACATATCCCTGGGAATTCCCCTCTGGAATTTTCGACAAGTCCCAGATTTCTTCTGAGAAGCTGTTCGATATTTTTCTGGTGTTCCTCTTGCCCCATGGAAAATTCCTGGCGATTTCCTAGTTCGAATCCAAGTCCCGGTAGAACCCCTGGTCGATTTCAGACTCCCTCATAAATCCCTGGAGGGATTTCGACTTCTCCCTAGAAGGTGTTCAAACCTGTCGAAATTTATCCCTAAGTGTTAGGGAGGCGGAAACTTTGTTCGTTTTCTTCGGTTGGACTCCGTAAAGGTCATTGCGAAGCTGTGACGATTCCAGTTTTACTTGACGTGGTTATTCCGACATACCATCGGTTTTCTAGTTTCCATAGTTTTAAAAGGTAACTCTTCATCTTTTCACCCAGGATTCGTTCCTGTACATGGATCCTGGATGGATTACGTCGGATTAATTTTTCCGCTGCGCCACGGGGCGTGCCGACGTGACCCAACAGTGGTATCATAGCCACTTGTATCATACGAATTCAGACTTTAATTCTTGGGTGATGTTTATGTATGTGATGCATGCTGTTTGAATCGATTTAGATATTTATCGTTTATCGTATCACACCTAATAAAGACTTATTTCGATTATCACTGAATGATTAAGAGTTAATCATAACTATGTTAGGTTGCTTCAATGTTAAATGTTAACATGTTGAGACTAATAGTTAGTCTAGAGAACAAGTAGTTGTTCGTAGTTTCATAGATTTATGAAATCTCTGAAAGGGCTTTTAATTTGATAAAAGTTGTCAAACTATCTTTCACGGTGAATCCATAAGAGTTATGGTTAGACGTTATGAAAAAATGCATGTCTAGGATTGGCATCATCAAAGACCTGGTACTTAAGTGTGCCTAGTACGCCACCTCTCTTTCATGTTGACCTACCTGGTGCATTTGTTTGTTAACACAAATAGTTTATGAAACCTCGTGATCCTTCTTTGGCCCATTAACCGCAACATAGGGATAATCAGTTTAAAACTCCGTAAACACGTTGTTACTTTGTTCGCACGATGTTTGAAATGCATGTTAGATTGCACGGTGTTTGTTTTGCATGGTTATAGCCCATAGCCTTTATAGTTTTGGTTTTTATAAATACGACATGCGTGTCGTGCCTTTCTCTATCTTCTATTGTACTTCTCTTCTCATCTCACTCCCTCGCATGTAACGCGAGTTTCTAAAAATTGTAAATACTCATGGAGATAAAGCAAGGGCCAACATAACAGCGTGGTGGGCCTTCCCTGGTGGACCAGGCGTTTCAGAAGCAGATTCTATCTTTAGTAGAATGGTCCTCCCACTGGCTTGGGACGGGTCGCCTTAGGTTAAGAAGGGCTATATTCATTGCATATTTATTTACCGCTTATATTTACCTTGTATGTGATGCAATGGATGTTTTATAAGCATGATTAAACATAGTTCTATTGATAGGATCAATGTTAAAATGATGAGATAATTAAGTAAATCCCTCACTATAATTCTAAGTCTATTTTAACCATCCAATATTTACCCTCGTTAAAGCTTCGATCGATATAATGCGAGCTTTGCCAAAACAATGTCACATTTATCTATCTTAGTTAAACGCGAAGAATAAGCTAGTGATATTCGCCGGTGGGGATATTGGTACTGACTTCGTTGGGTTGTTCTAATAGGATTAGAAAACCTAGTGGTTAAAAGTTTTGGATAATCATAGATGATTTAAGGAACAAGAGTTGTTCGCCAAAAGATGAGGAATTACATGAGATGTAATTAGTAAGGTGTTACTTACCTAAATAACCATTTCCTAAAAGACTGGCCAAAGCTGATTAAGGCATGGTGAAATACGGATCCTCACTCACTAGAAAAACTATCGAAACGTTTTTCCAAAATTAAAACTAGAGGGTTTTTAATTTTGAAGAAAATAGTGGGAGTAAATTTATAGTAAAGACCTATCTATAAATTTTAAAATTTAGTAAAACTTATGTAGCATATTTTCTTTGTTGTAGAATTAATGACAAATAATACTCTATCTCTGCGATCTATCCTTGAGAAGGATAAGCTCAATGGCATAAACTTCCTTGACTGGTTCAGCAATTTGAGAATTGTTCTCAAACAAGAAAAGAAGGAATATGTCATTGAAGAACTTGTTCCTGATGAACCGGTTGCCACTGCTTCCAGAGTTGACAAAGACAAGTTTAAGAAACACATGGACGACATGCTGGATGTTGGTTGTCTTATGCTTGCCTCCATGACCCCTGAGCTTCAGAAGCAACATGAGGACATGGTAGCTTATGATATGATTCAAAATCTCAAGGATATTTATGAAGGGCAAGCTCGTCAAGAGAGGTACGAGACCTCTAAAGCTCTGTTTCAATGCAAGATGAGTGAGGGATCTCCCGTAGGAGCTCACGTCATCAAAATGATGGGCTACATCCAAACGTTGGAGAAGCTCGGCTTTCCGCTGAAAGACGAATTAGCTACTGATGTCATCCTGCAATCGTTGCCGGATAGTTTCAATCAGTTCGTCCTTAATTTCAATATGAATGAAATTAACAAAACGCTGCCACAGTTGCTCGGCATGTTGAGAACTGCTGAAATCAACCTGAAGAAGGTAGGACCTAAACCTGTTCTGATGGTCCGCAAGGGCAAGAAGAAAGGTAAATCGACAGCAAAGTCTAAAGGTGATGGTAAGACCAAAACTGATGGAAAGGAGGCATTGAAACCTAAGAAGGGAATCAAGTAGGATGGAAAATGTTTCTATTGCGAGAAGACCGAACATTGGAAGAGAAACTGCCCCACACACCTACAAGAAGTCAAGAAAGCAAAAACGAGTGAGGCATCAACCTCAGAGGCTTCTAAAGAGAAGGCATCAGAATAGACATGGACATGCGAATGGAAATAAAGCAAGAGTTGCTACATCATCCATTAGGACATGTGTTTTTGCTTAAATAGATTTGTTTTAGTTTTTAAGATTATTATTTTGTGCCTAAGTTTTAGTTATCTTGTAAGGACAAGATATTTTAATTTTGAGATTATTTAAATAAATGTTATTCTTTTAATCTCTTATGGCACAACAAATTAATGACCTTTAAACTAATCAAATCAATAATATTTATAAGATAATAAAACATATGACTAATCTCAAACTCATAAAAAGTATTAAGGTAATTTGATGAGATCAAATTCAAGAATATTTAAAGTTTGATGAACTTTCAAAGAATATGAGATTGTCCCATAATTAAATCCCACAAGTGGAACGAAAAGTCTTTGAAAGAGAATCAAATATGTTAGACATGTTTTGATTCAGAACAAGTCATTTTCGACTTCTTTACACACTAGAAAAACAACTCTCATACTTAATCGTTTTTTTTTTCGAAACGTCATATAAGATATGGACTAAGAATTGTTCTAGAATACCTTTGAAGTTTTAAGGTTACTTACATGTTAAAATGTTTACAAAGTTCGAACCTTAAAAACTACATTTGTTGTTTATCCTAACGAGAACAAAGCGTTTGTTTCTCAAAAGAGAGTTCATCTTGAAAGAGATTAATTCTCACAAAGGGATATTATTTCTTCAACTTTAACGAGAACAAAATATTTGTTGCTCAAACGATAGTTTATCTCGAAAGAAAATACTTATCACTAAGGGATTTCATTTTTCAACGAGAACAAAATGTTTGTTGCTCAAACGAGAGTTTCTCTCGAAAGAGATTACCTTTCACAAAAGGAAAAAATGGAATTTGGAATGTGAAGAAATGTTAGACAACAAATTTATGAACCAAAGATTGAGAATGTTCCACAAATGATCAAGGAACATTGGAACAAAACAAAACCATTGTGTTGATCCTTAAGAGAATACCATATACTTGAGAAATATGGATTTCTCACTATCCGTACATGGAAACACTCTTCTTTTTGGATCAAGATAAAGACTAGGTCTTATCAGAAAGCAATGGTGAGCCCAAAATTTGAGAAATGGCTAAGAGCCATGAGATATGAGATGGAATCCATGTCTAAAACCAAGTATAGACTTTGGTTACCTAAAAGGGTAAAAACTAAGAGGTATGGATGAGTTTTTCAAAAAGGAAAAACCAACATGGATGATAAAACATACAAAGGATGATTCATCGCTAAAAGTTTTCGACAAACTTCATAGTATAAACTATAATAAAGCATCTTCCTTGTAGCTATGTTTAATCCATCTTAATCTCACTTGCAAGTAGTTACATACGATGATTATGGAATCAAATAAAGGAATGCCAAAACCACTTTCCTAAGGGAAAACTTGAAACAGATGTGTACATGACACATCCAGAAGGTTTTGTCACTCCAATAACACTTGGAAGGTATGTAAGTTACAAAGGTCTATTCGTAGACTAAGGCAAGCTTCTCGAAGTTGGGATATTCGTTTTAGAAGATACAATCAAAAGGTTTGGTTTATCTAGAAACAAAGGGGAGTCTTGTTTTCAAAGGAGCTAGTGGGAGCATTGTTACTTTCCTTAGTATTGTATGTAGATGACAAACTCATCAAAAGGAACTAAAGATCGCAATCCATTTTGCATTAATAAAAGATACTGCGAGTTAGCAACATGAGACAATATCTAACTCTACAACATAGGCTGAATGTATTACAGTCGACATAGCAATAAAGAAAGATGTTTGGATCTAAAGGGTTCACTTCTGAACTAAGGGTTGTTCCCAGCATATTTGATGCTACATAATTCTGTTATGATGGAACCTTTGCGTAAGCAAATAAAACCCAGATCTCATTAATAAATCCAAACATATTCTAAAGTACTTACTGATAAGTTCTCAAATGTGACATACTTCATTTGCTATTTTTCTAGTTATTAGGACTTCTTGCTGCTTAATAAATGTTGTTTTTGTTATATTTTGTGCAGGACCCAATTCTGGAAATAGCAGTAAAAAGGGGGGCATTTTTGCAGTTTTTATTATAATTCTGTCATGACTGGCATCGTGGGCACGACACTAGGCACGACACGTCTGACGTGGCAGTGATGTGGCAACCTCTAGAAGATCCTGGAATGTTCCGAGAGAAGATCCGATCAGATTATCAATTCTATCCGTTTGGTTTTATTTTGAATTTTAAAAACATTTGAATTTGAATTGTTATTTTGATTTTCTTATCTCTTATCCTTGTAATCTAAGCCTATAAATACCAACCTTTGGTGAAGGCTTAAGATCATCTTCTTAGCTTTGAGTATTTTTATCTTTTCCTTTGTAAACATTTTTATAGCCTTAATTCAAGTTCTTTTCCTTTATTTTCTTGTTTCGTTTGTTTTATGCCATTTAATTACTTTTCTAAATTCAAGTTAAGTATGATAATCAATATCATGCTTAGCTAAATCTTTTAAGCCAAGAACCAGCCAAGTCAATTTGATTTGTGAGAATTGAAATTTGCTTAAATTCTTTTGGGAAATCATTTTTATCTTTCTGCTTAGATAGTTTGGCAATCGGCCTTACTAAAAGTTTTTAACCCTTTTTCAAATCAAAAAGGGCTCGTTGGTCTGAAATCGCTTAAAAACACAGTTGGGAGGAAGGATCGGCCTGTGGCAATTTTGATTTCCTATGAACACTCTTAGCGGCGGTCCGCTAAGGAAAGATAAAATCAGAAGCGATTCTTTTTAGACAATTTTTGAGTCGGGTTTTTCCTGCTTTTAATCTAAATATTTTAACGGCAATAGACGTGGTTGATTTATTTAAGAACCATATTTCGGAGATAGACTTGAGAGGATTGGTTACTCGAAAGAGAAACAAGTTACGGCGGGTTGGGCCTCGTAGACTGTAACCGACATGATCCCCGAAATAAAAATCTTTTTCAATGATCAAAATAATTGAAGGAGTTGGTTCGAGGCTAATTCACATACTTGATTTTTTCTTATTCTTTTTACCTCTGCATTTAAATCTTGCTATTTCATTTTCGTCCAATATCAGATCACTCTCCCCATTTTATTTACTTATTTTGCAGAAATTCCTGGAAGTAATAATTGAAGCATCCTTCAGTCAATAATTCCAGCTAATCTCCCTGCGGATCGTCCCTCTTTCCTTATATCTATTTAATTTCTTTATTCTATTATTTATTGAAAGAAGTTAATTTATTTATTTATTTTTGACCGGTTAAATGACGACTTGTCAAAATTGGCACTGTTGCCGGGGAGATTTACTTTCGGCACTTTTTGACTGATTTTGTTTTTTTATGACCAGGAAAAACCCAGGTACTTTAGCTCCATACAACCCGGAAATCGAAGCAAGCGCTCGTAGAACTCACGGCGAAACACTTCGGGGAAAGAAACAACAAAACACACGACAATCCGATCAAGAATCCACTTCCGAAACTACACCAGTCGAAGAACCTACACAAGAATCAGAACCGATGGCGGGCCAAACGATTCGACAACTAAATGCCGCCCCTACCGTGCAACAACCACTCTGCATCGCTTTTCCTCAAGGCGATACCCCCATTCCAGCTTAAAACGAGATTAATCCACCTACTCCCCACTTTTAATGGCCTCCCTTCTGAAAGCCCACATAAGCACCTTGCCGAATTTCATATGGTGTGCAGCAGCATGAAACCGCAAGGGGTCTTAGAGGACCAAATAAAACTAAGGGCTTTTCCTTTTTCCTTAGCCGGAACGGCTAAAGAGTGATTATTTTATTTACCTCCAAATTCGATTAATACATGGTTTGACCTCTCTCGTGTTTTTTTTGACAGATACTTCCCTTCGGCAAAAGCGACAGAAATTAGGCGAAACATATTGGGTATCCAACAAATGCACGATAAATCCCTATATGAATATTGGGAAAGATTCAAAAAGCTGTGTGCAAGTTGTCCGCAACATAGCTTATCCGAGCAAACACTCCTTCAATACCTATACGAAGGAATGTTACCAATGGACAAAAAGATGGTAGATGCAGCAAGTGGTGGCGCACTCGTTAACATGACCCCTACTGCAGCGAGAACATTAATCTCCATAATGGCTGCAAATTCGCAGCAATTTGGTTCTGCAAGTGAACCCAGTCGACGGGTTCAAACAGTAAGCACAATTTCATTAGAAAATAAGATAGATAACTTGATTAATATTGTGCATTCACTTGTTTCAGGGGAGATAGGAGCTGCTAAGGTGTGCGGAATATGCACAATGCCAGATCACGCAACCAATTTATGCCCACTGCTGCGGGAAACGTCTGGTGCCCAAGTCAACGCCGTACACAACTTTCCTGGACCTCCCCAAAGACCCTTTAATCCACAAAGCAACACGTTCAACCCCGGTTGGCGAGATCATCCAAACCTGAGCTATGGTAATAGAAATCCAAATTTTCAAACTAGGCAACAACCTCCCTACAAAAATCAAGCTCCCCAAAAATCTTCGCTTGAATCTATTGTTGAGAGTTTAGTAGTTTTGCAGGAAAAGTTCCAAACCCAAAAACAATCTCACCTTCAGGAACTAGGTAAACAAGTTAGCCAATTAGCTCAAACAATAGGGCGTCTAGAATCCCAAGGAAAATTTCCATCACAAATCGAAATCAATCTAAGGGAAAATGTGAGCGAAATCACTCTGCGTAGCGAGACCGTGATAAGACCTGAACCGCCAAAGAAGGATGAGCAAAAAGCCGACGGCTCTTCGGAACACCAAAACGAAAAATCTCCTTCCACTTCAGGTAATATAGAATCTAAAATTCTTATTTCTACTTACGAACCTGTTCCACCTTTTCCAGGAAGATTAGCAAAACGAGACAAAAAGGAGGAGGAGAAAGAAATAATGGAGGTGTTCAAAAAAGTGGAAATTGACATTCCACTCTTGGATGTTATCAGGAAGGTTCCTAATTACGCGAAATTTTTGAAGGACCTATGTACAAATCGAAGAAGGTTATCGGGAAACGAGAGAGTCAACCTTAGAGAGAATATTTCAGCCATTTTTCAAAAGTCGTTGCCACCAAAGTACAAGGACCAAGGTATGTTTGCGGTTCCCTGTAAAATTGGGAATGTTGGGATCAAAAGAGCTATGTGCGATTTGGGTGCCTCCATCAATCTCATGCCTCTAAGTGTTTATAGAAAGATCTCAATGGATCCATTGAAGGAAACTAAGGTAACAGTACAACTGGCTGATAGATCGATTATTTATCCCGAAGGGGTATTGGAAAACATCCTTGTTAAGGTAAACAATCTCATTTTCCCCGCTGATTTTTACATTATTGATATGGAGAATGATCATAGCAACAATGGATCAGAAATTTTGCTTGGACGTCCCTTTTTATCAACCGCACATACAGAAATCGATGTCCGTAATGGCATTTTAACCATGGAATTCGATGTAGAGGTAGTGAAATTTGATGTGTATAAAGCTATGAAATATTCTGATTCTGTCGCAAGCCTTAATTTTGTTGATATTATAGATCCTTCGGCTAATGATTTTATCGAAACTGATTTGTTTCATGATTTTTGCAGGGAATTGGAAGATCTCAACGATGAAGACTTAGGCGAAACAATCTCTACTTTTTCCTTAATTTCTGAACTACAATTAACTCCATCACAATCTAAACCTCTTCCCTCAATTTTGCAGGCACCTGAACTAGAGTTAAAACAACTCCCACCACACTTGGAATATGCATATCTGGGCGACAAGGAAACTCTACCCGTCATCATATCAAGCGAATTGTCGTCGCAACATGAAGATGAGTTGATAGCCATATTGAACATTCATAAAGAGGCGATCGAATGGACATTAGCCGATATCAAAGGCTTAAGTCCCTCCATGTGTATGCACAAAATAAAAGTGGAAGAAGGCGCGAAACCTATCCGAGAGGGACAACGGCGATTGAACCCACCGATGATGGATGTGGTAAGACAAGAAATACAAAAATTGCTAGATGCCGACATCATCTATGCAATTTTCGACATTAAGTGGGTTAGTCCAATTCATGTTGTGCCTAAGAAAACGAGAATAACTGTTGTCGAAAATGATGAAGGGGAAAAGATCCCAAAGAGAGTTCAAAACGGATGGCGGATGTGTATCGATTACAGGAAACTTAATTCTCTAACTCGAAAAGACCATTTCCCTTTACCGTTCATCAATTAAATGATCGAAAGACTTGCTGGAAAAACACATTATTGTTGTCTTGATGGATTCTCTGGATTTTTTCAGGTTCCTGTAGCACCCGAGGATCAAGAAAAGACTACGTTTACTTGTCCATTTGGCACCTTTGCATATAGGCGAATGCCTTTCGGGCTCTGCAACGCTCCGGCCACTTTCCAGCGTTGCATGCTAAGCATTTTCTCCGACTACATCAAGCGAGGTATAGAGGTATTTATTGATGATTTTACCGTTTACGGTGATTCATTTTCTAAATGTCTCTCTAATATTTCATATGTGCTTAACCGATGCATTGAGTATAATTTAGTGTTAAATTATAAGAAGTGTCATTTTATGGTAAGTAAAGGTTTAGTTCTCGGTCATGTGGTTTTTGCTCAAGGTATAGCCGTCGATAAGGCTAAAGTAGACGTTATTCGCTCACTTCCATACCGCACTTCGGTGAGGGAAATTTTAGTTTTCTTGGCCATGCAGGATTCTATCGATGGTTCATAAAGGACTTCTCCAAGTTAGCGCAACCGCTTTGTCTCCTACTACAAAAAGACGTGCCATTCGATGTAGACAAAGCCTGTAGAGAATCGTTCGATGATCTGAAATTGCGACTTATTTCCGCTCCAATTGTGCAACCCCCGGATTGGTCGTTACCTTTCGAGATTATGTGGGATGCCTCCGATCTAAGTGTAGACGCAGTGCTTGGGCAAAGAACTAAAGACAGACCACATGTTATCGCTTATGCCTCTAGAACTCTTGATTCAGCGCAGCGAAATTATTCGACAACGGAAAATGAGCCTTTTGCTGTCATTTTTGCATTAGATAAGTTTCGCCCTTATTTGCTAGGAACTAAAATTCTTATTTTTTCTGATCATGCAGCGTTGAAATACCTGATCAACAAAAAAGATGCGAAACCTCGTCTGATTAGATGGATACTCTTGTTACAAGAGTTTGACATAAAGATCAAAGACAAAAAGGGCAGCGAGAATTTGGTGGCGGATCACTTAAGCCGCTTGGCGATATCACCGATCGAACCCCGTTTGCGAGATAAATTCCCGGATGAATCGCTAATGGAAGTTAAGGTAACATTCCCTTGGTTCGCCGATATGGCAAATTTCTTAGCCACCGGTAAGGTTCCTAACAATTTGTCGCAATCGCGGTTAAACGTATTAAAAGAGATGCTAGATATTATATATGGGATGATCCATATTCGTGGAAATTGTGTTCTGATCAAATAATTCGTCGTTGCGTAAGTAATAGCGAGGTAACATCTATACTTGAATTTTGTCATTCTTACGCTTGTGGCGGACATTTTGGCCCTAAACGAAATGCGCACAAAATCCTTGAGTGCGGTTTCTTTTGGCCTACTTTATTTAAAGATACTTACAATTTCTGCAAAACATGTGACAGATGCCAACATGTTGGGAATTTAAGCCGTCGAAGCGAAATGCCATTAAATCCAATACATATATGTGAAGTTTTCGATGTGTGGGGTCTTGACTATATGGGACCTTTTATTTCATCTTATGGGAATCTCTATATCATTTTGGAAGTTGATTACATTTTGAAATGGGTTAAGGCGAAAGCCACCTGTGAAAATGATGCAAGAACCACAACTAATTTTTTGCGTGACTTTATTTTTTCCAGGTTTGGAACTCCGAGGGCGATCATTTGTGATAGAGGAACACACTTCGTTAATCGGATTGTCGAAGCTTTGATGAAGAAATATGGCGTGACGCAACGTATATCAACAGCTTATCTTCCGCAAACAAACGGACAAGCGGAGGTTTCAAATAGGGAAATCAAGTCAATCCTAGAGAAAATCGTCAAACCTAATCGAAAGGATTGGAGTTTGAAATTAGTCGATGTGTTATGGGCATACAAAACCGCTTACAAAGGACCTATCGGCATGTAACCTTACCGCCTTGTCTTCGGTAAACCTTGTCATCTTCCTGTCGAACTTGAGCATAGAGCATTTTGGGCAGTTAAAGAATGTAATATGGAGATGAATGCTGTTGAGTGTGTAAAAGTTCTATCATTTACACCTTTTTAAACCCATATTTCTGCTGCATTCAAGCATCATTGCATTGCATTTAGGTTAGTTTTCAATAAAATATCACAATTATATAAAAGGCACGGATTCTACTGAAAGATGGTTATTTTTGCAGGTATCTGTCACAGTAGATGTCGAAGGCAGGCGCAGGGCAGATAAGCAGGAGAGCTGAGCTGGACAAGCAGCTGAAGAAGACGAACCTGTCACGGACCTGTCGTGACAGCATGGTGACAGCAGATTTATGAAGAGGAAAAATGAAGTGGACCTCGATAGATAGAGAAAAATCTGCTCGTCTGTCGTGTGGAAGCCGAATATTTTTCCAAGCCCCGGATCAAGAGATATGTCAAGCCAAAGCTCAAAGGAGAGGAAATCCCTAAAAGCAAGGATGCGGCTGGAAAGTAGGAGACTTTAGAGATTTAGTCTTTATTAGAATCTTACTTTTAATTAAAGTTATAATCCTTGTTACCTTAGATAACTTGAGCCCAAAGCTTATATAAAGGGCATAGATTAAACCTAGGGCATAGCCGACTACCCCATAACCGAAACCTAAACCCTGCCGTTTACCTGTCACCGATATGTTCTAAATTCCCCCTAGGGCTACGGGTTGTTTTGTAAAGTAGTTGCAAGGGTTGCTTTGTTTTAGGATTTTTCAAGTTCAATAAAATAAACTTCAAGTTCTTTTATCTTGGTTTTAACATCTTGCAAGAGCATCGGGAGAGCATTGTGAGGTTATCTATTTACTTAGAATCGGGAGAGTTAAGTATACGAAAGAGATAAAAGCGCGTTCTCTAGTTTATAGTTGAACCATCTCGTGCTTAGGGATAAGGCGAGGTTAAGTGGCTAAGGAAGAATTCATACACATCGGTGTTCATCCTTCGATTCACGCCGGGAGGTATCATCAAAGACGTGATCATCGACAGACTTGTGCCTAGGGATAGGGCAAGGCAGATCAGGGATTCTTGCCAAACTTGAAGTACGGAGTTAGTGATCGCTGCCGCGATAGCTGACGGACAGACGCCGCGACAGGTGCTGTTGGCGACGGGTGCGACGACAGAACTGGAGATCCTAAGCAATTCAATACCTACACTACTGAGCAACTCAATACCAGCCCATTCTCTCTATCTTGATATCTCAATCTTTTATTTACGTTTTTAATTTAATATTCGTGACAATTCTCTTAAATATTTCCTTTGCTTTCGTGCAGTGAATCTAGGTGAAGCTATTAGCCCAATCCCTGTGGAGACGATATCCGATACTTTGTATCACTTTACTACTTGCGTCGTGTATACTTGCACTACAATTGCGATAGACTATTTTACACGCAACAAGTTTTTGGCGCCGTTGCCGGGGATTGGCAACATAACTACACCTTCTTTTCCTTGCACTTTTTGTTTTTATTTTCGTTTTTGTTTTTGTTTTTATTTTTACTTTTCTTTAATTTTTCTTTTGCATTTTAAACTCTTGCTTTTCACAAGGCTTTCCTGTTTATGCGCAGATCAAAAAGAGGTGAAGATCCTGAGTATAAATTAGATCCGGAGATTGAACGTTCCTTTAATCTCAAGAAACAGATTCGCCACCTCTTAGACCGAAACGAATACCTTGAAGAACAGCTAGAGCAGATGGCCCGTAATCAGCCTGCCGGAGAAGAAATCCCGCCTGTCGGTGACCCGCCCGCGGCAGGTGGACGACGGTCATGTCGTGACTACATGCTGAACGATCATGTAGAGCTGGAGACCACGCTGCCGGATATTGACGTTGACAACTTCGAGCTTAAACCTGTCATGTTTAGTATGATCAACAATGCCGGGCAGTTTGGTGGTTCTGCGACAGAAGATGCCAGGGAGCATCTCAAAACGTTCCAGGAGATCTGTGGTTCGTTTAGACTACCAGGAGTTAGTCCGGAGATACTGAGGCTTCGGTTATTCCCCCATTCATTGAGGGACAGAGCTAAAACTTGGTGGAATAAACTTACACCGGGTTCTATCATGACTTGGGCAGATTTAACTCGTGAATTTTTGTCTCGTTTTAATCCTTCACATTTAGCTGAGCGATTACGTAATGAAATTGCTACTTTTCAACAGGAAGATGACGAGCCAATGCACGAGGCCTGGGACAGATTCACAACTCTTCTACGAAACTGCCCAATGCATGGATTCCTGGTCTGGAATCAGGTAACTAAGTTTTATAATGCTGCTAACTTACAAACTCGCATTCGAATTGATTCTGCAGCAAATGGACTACTATTGGACAAAGATCCAGACGAGGCCCTGCAAGTTCTGAAACATCTGGCTAAGAATGAGGAGCAGTTTCCAACTGCTAGAAGAGGGGGTAAACGGGTACTTGCTGTCAAGGATTATGAGGCCGACAGCACTATGAAATCAAAGGTAGCATTCCTCACTAAAGCCATGAAACACTTATTGAGTGAAGAGGAAGTACGAGGGTTTGCTGTCGAGGAAGTTTGTGCTACATGTGAGGGAAATCATAGTAGGGATGAGTGCCCTATAAATATAGAAGAAGGAAAATATGTTGGAAATTACAAGCCAAACTACAATTCCAACAATTACAACCCTAATTGGAGGAAAGACCCCAAATTTTCCTGGAGTAACCCCAACAATGCTCTAAATCCGCAAGCATATAATCAGAATCAGGGGGTCCTAGATTGTTGACGCGACAGCAGCCACAGCCGCAAAACCTGCCGCAGAACCTGCCGCCTCAGCAACAACAGCAGCCACCACCTGCCACGAGTAGTATATTGGAGCAGACTCTGGCCACCTTTATGTCTCAGACCGGCACGTATATGGATAACATCAATAAGTTTGTCAAGAAAACGGAAGACTTTATGGATGAAACTAAGATGAGAATGACAAACCATGAGGCTACCTTGAAATCTCTAGAGACACAAATGGGTCAGGTGTCGCAGCATATTAAGCCACGGCAGAATGGAGGATTCCCTAGCAATACTGAAAATGCTAGAACGCCCCCTCATGAGCAATGTAAGGCGATTACTACTAGGAGTGGGAAAAAGTTACCAGGGCCGGAAAAAGAAGCTGAAACAGAAAAGAAACATGCCTTGGATAAGCCTGCCGAGGAAGCTGCCCCGGCAGGTAATGAACAGACTGCTGCCGATGAGCCTGTCACGACAGCAGAAGCGACAGAGGAGAAAAAAGATGAGTATCGACCTCAGATTCGCATGCAGTGGGAAGGACGCATTGCTGATTATCGTCCTCCACCACCTTTTCCGCAACGGATACAGCAAGCTAAGCATGAATCTCAACTTAAAAAGATTTATGATATTTTTAAACAGGTTCATATTAACATTCCGTTGTTAGATGCTGTTAGGGAAATGCCCGGTTATGCTAAATTTCTCAAGGATGTCATGTCTAAAAAATCTAAACTTGGGGAATTTGAAACGGTAAGGATGCAAGAAGGTTGCATGAGTATTCTTCATCGACAACCACCCCAGAAAAAGAAGGATCCAGGGAGCTTCCTCATACCTTGCGTAATCGGAGATAAATTTGTGGGTAAGGCATTATGTGATCTTGGTGCTAGTGTTAATCTAATGCCCAAATCTGTTTTTCAGAAATTAGGTATTGGCAAGGCGCGGTCCACGACAGTTACCCTACAGCTAGCCGACCGCTCTTACGTTCACCCCGAGGGAAAAATTGAAGACATCTTGGTAAGAGTGGATAAACTTATTTTTCCTGCTGACTTTCTTATTTTAGATTGTGAGGCAGATGAGAACGCACCAGTCATCCTAGGGCGACACTTCTTAGCCACGGGAAGATCATTGATTGATGTGGAGAAAGGAGAACTCACCATGCGCGTAAACGATCAAGAAATTAAGTTGAATGTTCTCCAAGCAATGAAACATGCTGATGTGGATGAAGAATGCAAGGCCATCATTGAGGTGACCTTTGATCAACCCTGCATCAGGTCGGGCTGCCAGGATATAAAATTTGGTCACTGCTGCAACAGCCATTTACAAGCCTGTCACGACAGCAACGATGACAGCACCGACGACAGCGACTCCTCTGAATCCAATTCATCTGATACTGAAGGTCATGAGGAGGTAGACTGGTTAGACCATCGCCCAGGTAAGTTATTCGAACCCTTGAATTACACTTCGGATAACCATTTAATCCAAAAGCCATCTACTGTTGAACCACCTGTCTTAGAACTTAAGCCCCTGCCAGGGCAGCTTAAATATGCTTATCTTGGTAGTGATAAAACACTACCCGTAATCATCTCTGCTAAGCTGCCGCAGGAACAGGAACGACAGCTGATCGACATGTTGAGGCAGCATAAAAGGGCGATAGGATGGACTATAGCAGACATTCAGGGCATTAGTCCGGCAATCTGTATGCACAAAATCCTCCTAGAGGAAGATCATAAGCCGACTATTGATGCCCAAAGGCGGTTGAACCTTGCAATGAAGGAGGTAGTGCGTAAGGAAATAATTAAATGGTTAGACGCTGGTATCATTTACGCCATCTCCGATAGCAAATGGGTAAGCCCGGTGCAATGTGTTCCCAAGAAAGGAGGCATGACTGTGATAACCAACGAAAACAACGAGTTAATCCCAACCAGGACTGTGACCGGTTGGAGGGTTTGTATGGACTATCGGAAGCTTAACAAAGCTACCCGAAAAGACCACTTT
Organism: Hibiscus tridactylites; assembly: GCA_958450335.1. Taxonomy (NCBI): domain Eukaryota; kingdom Viridiplantae; phylum Streptophyta; class Magnoliopsida; order Malvales; family Malvaceae; genus Hibiscus; species Hibiscus tridactylites. The sequence goes on along the minus strand of OY288267.1, from coordinate 54,085,877 downwards.
CCTTTACCCTTTATTGATCAAATGCTTGATAGATTAGCGGGTAAACCTTACTATTGTTTTCTTGATGGTTATTCAGGATATAATCAAATTGCTATTGCACCGGAGGACCAAGAGAAAACGACTTTCACCTGCCCCTACGGAACATACGCATTTAGGAGGATGCCGTTTGGACTCTGTAACGCACCTGCCACCTTCCAAAGGTGCATGATGGCAATATTCTCCGACATGGTAGAGGACTTCCTTGAGATCTTCATGGATGATTTTTCTGTCTTTGGAGACGATTTTGAGAGCTGCCTTGGCAACCTTCAAAAGGTACTTGAAAGATGTGAAAAAGCTAATCTTGTTCTTAATTGGGAAAAATGCCATTTTATGGTAGATGAGGGGATAGTTTTAGGCCATAAGATTAGCTGCCGTGGGATAGAAGTCGACAGGGCAAAGATTGAAGTCATAGAGAAGCTGCCGCCGCCAACCACAGTCAAGGGCATTAGGAGTTTCCTAGGGCATGCTGGTTTCTATAGGAGATTTATCGCAAATTTCTCAAAAATCACGAAGCCCCTATGTCATCTCTTAGAGCAGAACCGACCCTTTGACTTTAATGAAGAATGTACTGAAGCATTCAAGGTTCTGAAGGAAAAGCTAGTGACAGCCCCCATAGTACAGCCACCAGACTGGACACAACCGTTTGAGATCATGTGTGATGCCAGTGATTATGCTGTCGGGGCAGCACTTGGGCAGCGCAAGGACAGGCTGTTTCATGTCATATATTATGCCAGCAAAACATTGAATGATGCCCAAGTAAACTATACCACCACAGAAAAGGAGCTGTTAGCTGTGGTGTTCTCCATCGACAAGTTTCGTTCTTATATACTTGGGACGAAAGTAATAGTGCACACCGACCATTCTGCCCTTAAGTACTTGTTCGCAAAGAAGGATGCAAAGCCTAGGTTGATAAGATGGATCTTGCTATTACAAGAGTTCGACCTTGAAATCAAAGACAAAAAGGGGACAGAAAATCAGGTGGCGGATCACTTGTCGAGGTTGGAGTTGGGACAGAGTCTACCTGTAGATGAGACACACATACTAGAGACCTTCCCAGATGAGCAGCTCTTTGCTGCCGCAATATTTGTCGCGACAGCCATGGCGGCAGGTAAGTCTTCTAACCTTCCCTGGTATGCTGATTTCGTTAATTTTATAGTTAGCGGAATATTACCTTCGGATCTTACTTATCAAGCCAGGAAGAGGTTTCAAAATGATGTAAAACATTATTATTGGGATGAACCTCTTCTTTTCAAAATGTGCGCAGATCAGATTATAAGGAGGTGTGTACCACAAGAAGAGCAAGAAGACATTCTCCATCACTGTCATGCTTCACAATATGGAGGACACTTAGGAGGCAATAAAACTGCTGCCAAGGTGCTGCAGTCAGGGTTCTACTGGCCGACACTATATAAAGATGCACAGGACTTTTACAAGAACTGTGACAGGTGCCAGCGGACAGGTAACATCTCGAGGAGAAACGAGATGCCACTGCAGAATATCCTAGAAGTCGAGATCTTCGACGTTTGGGGGATTGATTTTATGGGACCTTTTCCATCTTCATGTGGAAATATTTACATCCTCCTAGCAGTGGATTATGTCTCCAAGTGGGTAGAAGCAATCGCAACTCAAAAGAATGATGCCAAAACGGTCCAAAAGTTTTTGCACAAAAACATATTTTCTAGATTTGGCATCCCTAGGGCGATTATCAGTGATGAAGGGAGACATTTTGACAATAGGGTAATTGCTGCCGCCTTGAAGAAATATGGTGTCAAGCACAGGATCGCGACAGCATACCACCCACTGACCAATGGACAGGCTGAGATATCCAATAGGGAAGTGAAGAACATTCTTGAAAAGATGGTCAAACCAACTAGGAAAGATTGGTCTTTACTTCTGAATGATGCATTATGGGCATACAGAACAGCTTTCAAGACTCCATTGGGCATGTCTCCATACCGTTTGATTTATGGGAAAACCTGTCACCTGCCTGTCGAGATAGAGCACAAGGCATATTGGGCAATCAAGGCAGTAAACATGGACTTGGACAAGGCAGGCCAAAAAAGGCTATTAGATTTGAATGAGATCGATGAAATACGGACAATGGCCTACGACAATGCAAGGATTTACAAGGAAAAGACTAAGAAGTGGCATGACAAGAAGCTGCTGCCACGACAGTTCTGCCCAGGGCAGCTTGTGTTGTTGTATAATTCTAGGTTGAAACTCTTTCCAGGGAAGCTCAAATCTAGATGGTCTGGCCCGTTCCAAGTGGTTCAAGTTTTTCCCCATGGTGCCATTACAATTCAATCATTAAAAGACGGGCACCAATTCAAAGTCAATGGACAACGCCTCAAGCATTATCAGGGGACTGAAGCCTCAGGAATTCAGGAAGTGGTTACCTTAGGTGATGCCCCACAAGGCATCCCTAATTTAACCTAATTTTTATTTTTATTTTATTTTATTATTAGTTATTAGGAATTAGATTTATTTTAATAATGTTTTGTTTTTAATTTCAGTTTTTAGGAAATAAAGGAGTCAAGTGAGAAAGAAGAAGTGGCCCAAGACCACCGCCCATCCACCAGCCCAATAAAGCCCATTTATGCTAACCTGTCTCTTCGGCTGCCGGCGCAGACGGATTTGACAGGCTGTCAACAGACGCACAGCAGACGAAGAAGCGTGCGGCAGACGCTCAGCAGACGCATTAATGCGTGTCAGACGCGTCAGACACGCAATATCCAATCTGCCGCCCCGTTATTCCCGCCTGCCGTTGCGACATTAAATGGGCAGCTACTCGACCGCTATATAAACCCCTTCTCCCTTTCATTTTTCCTCACTTCTGATTTTTCTCTCTTGTATTCTCTTCTAGTTTATCCACCTTCTTTCTTTTTCAGCCCTTGCAACCAAAAATGTCTTCACGACAAACTCGTCAGAATGCTGCTGCCGCCTCTTCTTCCGCAGCAGCATCCCCGTTCGCCAACAAGGAACTTTGGGAGGAACGGAGCTTTATCTATAATAGAGATGCTCCTCTTTTTGGACTCCGGCCGTTCATTATGAAGGCCATTACGGCGCAACTTTGGGAAGACTTTGCCGAGCAGCCGGCAGAGCTTAACGACACTCTGGTCAGGGAATTCTACGAGGCGATCGAGAGTAAGACGGCGACATCTGTCGTCGTCCGAGGAGTGACAGTTCCTTTCACCGCCAACAGCATCAACCATGTCTTCGACCTCTTCTTTGGCCCCAATGACGATGCTCATCAACAGTTTTGGGACTCCCTCGACGCTGCCGGCCACGATGCTGTCATGAGGGAATTGACAGAGGAGGGCACAACCTGGAGCACCAGCAAAAAGAACCCCAACTCCGTCAACCGGGCAGAGCTGCTCCCCGAGGCTAAACTTTGGAACGCTTTTATCAAAAAGCGTATCCTGCCCTCATCCCACCACACGACAGTCAACAGGCAGCGGCTGGCCCTCATCCACTCTATCATGCATGACAGGCCGATCAACGTGGGCAGGTACATGCGAGACAGCATTCTCGATTGTGCCTTCAGAACAGATTCACGACTATGCCTGCCCTTCACCATTACTGCCCTCTGCCGCTGCGCTGCCGTACCGGAGGACCCTTCAGACAAAATCAAGAAGGGCAGCGGTTGGACCGACAGCAACATCTCCAGTCTCATGGAGATTATCGTCGTATCGCCCCTCAACGCCTTCGATCCAAACGCCCCACCTGCTGAGTCTGATGATGAACCTGCCACTGAACCTGCCCCAGAAGCTGCGACCAACACCGCTCCGGCAGATCAGAACGCCAACATCTTAGCTGCCATCTTGAGGATTGAGGAGCGGCAGATGGGTTTAATGACATTCATCCGCGACTTCTCCAACGCAACGGTAAATTTCATTACCAATAATTTGAATTTTTCGGATGTCATTTTCCCCACCTTCCCCGCCCATTACTTTAATATCCCCTCTCCCACTCCCACACCACCTGTCTCTCCACACGGAGAATCTGCCTCCTCCACACCTTCCCCGACAGCAGCCGGCAGCCCACCGGCGGACACTTCTCCTCGAGGCACCAAGCGAGCTGCCACTGACGACAGCCCTCTTGTCCGGAGGAACTTGGACAGCGCCTTCACTCGGGTGAAAAGAATCAAACATGTGTCCAACAAGAGGATGCTGTCCAAAGCCATTACGAGTAACAGCTGGGATAGCAGCGGCAGTTCTGATGTCCGACTAGTGGAGCCACCTGCCCTTCAACCTGCTGACGACCCTGTCCCCCAACCGGAGGAAGAACCTGCACCTCAACAGGCTGATGAACATGTTGACCAACCTGCTCCGGAACCTGCCCAGCCACCTCCCCAACGCAGACGCTACCATCAGATCCGCGTCAGCAGCAGCAGCGAGGACAGCACATAAAATTTAAGTTTTTATTTCTTTTACTCCTCTTATTGCTGCCTGCCCTTATATAATTGTGATGTACTTTTATTTTTCATGTTTTTCTTTCTTTGTTTTTATGTCATTTTGCATTGAGGGCAATGCAACCCTCGAGTTTGGGGGTGGCAACCCTCCATATTTAATGGAGTCTTTAGCACATCTTTTGTTTAATTGTTGTGTCTTATTAGTTATTTAAGTTTTTTATAAAAAAAAAAATCAGAAAAATCAGAAAATTTGAACTGTTGGCTTAAAACTGTGAAGTTAACTTACCTGTCATGACGGCTCTGTCGTGGCAGCATCTTTAGGACAGGTTAAGGAAAAGTTTAGAGCCTTTCTATAGTTCTGAAAACTTAAACACTTTTGTGACTGTTATAATGCTTAGACTTCTTTTAGCCAAACTAGAATAGGAAGCTTAGAACTTTGATAGCCCCTAGAGGTGCCTAACACTGGCTCTAGGAAAGAAGTTTAGCAAAAGAAAATCAAAAACCTAGAGGTGCCCGAAACCGGCTCTAGGAAGCTAACTAGAGGTGCCCAAAAACCGGCTCTAGAAAATCATAGCTTGAAAATAGAAGAAAAAGCATGAAAATGTGCCTTCTAAAAGAAAGTAAACTTTGGCATAAAATTCAAGTTAAGGAGTTGAATATTCTAGTGAAACTAAGAGAGTCTTAGCTTATAACTGTTCACAAGCATGCACACACTGCACGAGAGCTATAGGGAGATTCCGGACAGATCCTAACCCTTCCGACAGGTTGCTGCCGCCATAGAGAATGAGCGACAGGTGAGGGACAGTTCACTGTTTGAAGGCCAACACAAAAACTTTCAGTTTTCTTTTAAGTCTCCATTGCTTGAGGGCAAGCAAAAACTTGAGTTTGGGGGTGTGTTGAGTGTGTAAAAGTTCTATCATTTACACCTTTTTAAACCCATATTTCTGCTGCATTCAAGCATCATTGCATTGCATTTAGGTTAGTTTTCAATAAAATATCACAATTATATAAAAGGCACGGATTCTACTGAAAGATGGTTATTTTTGCAGGTATCTGTCACAGTAGATGTCGAAGGCAGGCGCAGGGCAGATAAGCAGGAGAGCTGAGCTGGACAAGCAGCTGAAGAAGACGAACCTGTCACAGACCTGTCGTGACAGCATGGTGACAGCAGATTTATGAAGAGGAAAAATGAAGTGGACCTCGATAGATAGAGAACAATCTGCTCGTCTGTCGTGTGGAAGCCGAATATTTTTCCAAGCCCCGGATCAAGAGATATGTCAAGCCAAAGCTCAAAGGAGAGGAAATCCCTAAAAGCAAGGATGCGGCTGGAAAGTAGGAGACTTTAGAGATTTAGTCTTTATTAGAATCTTACTTTTAATTAAAGTTATAATCCTTGTTACCTTAGATAACTTGAGCCCAAAGCTTATATAAAGGGCATAGATTAAACCTAGGGCATAGCCGACTACCCCATAACCGAAACCTAAACCCTGCCGTTTACCTGTCACCGATATGTTCTAAATTCCCCCTAGGGCTACGGGTTGTTTTGTAAAGTAGTTGCAAGGGTTGCTTTGTTTTAGGATTTTTCAAGTTCAATAAAATAAACTTCAAGTTCTTTTATCTTGGTTTTAACATCTTGCAAGAGCATCGGGAGAGCATTGTGAGGTTATCTATTTACTTAGCATCGGGAGAGTTAAGTATACGAAAGAGATAAAAGCGTGTTCTCTAGTTTATAGTTGAACCATCTCGTGCTTAGGGATAAGGCGAGGTTAAGTGGCTAAGGAAGAATTCATACACATCGGTGTTCATCCTTCGATTCACGCCGGGAGGTATCATCAAAGACGTGATCATCGACAGACTTGTGCCTAGGGATAGGGCAAGGCAGATCAGGGATTCTTGCCAAACTTGAAGTACGGAGTTAGTGATCGCTGCCGCGATAGCTGACGGACAGACGCCGCGACAGGTGCTGTCGGCGAGGGTGGGACGACAGAACTGGAGATCCTAAGCAATTCAATACCTACACTACTGAGCAACTCAATACCAGCCCATTCTCTCTATCTTGATATCTCAATCTTTTATTTACGTTTTTAATTTAATATTCGTGACAATTCTCTTAAATATTTCCTTTGCTTTCGTGTAGTGAATCTAGGTGAAGCTATTAGCCCAATCCCTGTGGACACGATATCCGATACTTTGTATCACTTTACTACTTGCATCGTGTATACTTGCACTACAATTGCGATAGACTATTTTACACGCAACAAATGCCATTGGCGAAACACATAAACTTCACATTCAAGAGCTCGAGGAAATTCGCCAAAACGCTTACGATAGCGCACAACGTTATAAAGAACAAATTAAAGCGTTTCATGACAAGCACATTTCATTTAAATCTTTTTCAATTGGACAAAAAGTTCTCTTATTTAATTCGAAGTTGAAAATTTTTGCAGGAAAACTTAAGTCTAAATGGAGCGGACCATTTACCGTAGTCAATACCTTCCCTCACAGAGCCGTGGAGATTGAAGATAGCTCGGGTGCACAATTTAAAGTGAATGGGCAGCGACTTAAACCGTTCTTCGAAAGCACACCGATCGAACAAATTGAAGAAATTATCTTCGAAGAACCTAAAATCTGAACAATGAATTTGTCAAGCTTAACGACAATAAACAAAGCGCTAATGGGAGGCAACCCATTGGTTTATTTTTCGTTAATTTTTACTTCCTTTTTCATAATTTAATTTATGCTTCATTTTTCATTTTTAATTGCCTTAATAAATTTCTTTTCCCTCTGCATGTTTCTTTTCGCACACAGCAGGGCAAGCATAAATTACACCTCAGCCAAAGTGCACTGTTTCATTAAATCGGTGCATTTTAGCACACTTAATGAACGGTGCACTTTAGCCCAAGCCCTTTTCCCTTAGCACCCGTCCAATTTTTCCCTTTCCCCCTTCCTTCTCTTTCTTTCCTGCAACACCAAACCCTAACATTGCACACCCCGACGCAAAAAACTCACCCAGCCAATTTACTCAGCCACCATGCCTCGCACAAGATAGCAAGCTCGCCGGCTCCCCCAAGAACCACCGTTGGTTATCGGTGGACGACGTCGTTTTACACCGCCCCAATTCATGGCAATTAGTAGTGATTCCGAACCAACCACCACACCCCCTCCTCGCCGTGGTGGTCGTCAACGGCAAGCCACCAGTCCGCCGACCGAGAATCCCATCCCTACGACTCCCACCACTCCTTTGCCTTCTTCCCCGAACGTCAGCCGCCGTTCGCGACTCTCCAACAGCGTCGCCGGACCAAGCACCAGCCGTCGTCCACCTCCCCCACGATCTCCATCACCGTCGTTCCACTCAATGCCCTCGGTGGACTCCTCCACACACTCTCGGCAACATCAATCTCAAACCCAGTAGAGGGACTCCACCATCCCCTCGTTCTCCACGCACTCTACCGAATCGGAGCAACACCCCGAGGTAAATTCGAATCCGATTTCAACCCACCCATTACTAATGTATCATCCCTCTTTTGGTTATACAGAGGATTTCTCGGTCAATTACTGTTTCCCCGACGATCACCATTCCTCTGCGAATTCTCACCCCGACGAATACTCTGCCCAGCATCAAAGCGCATCATCCTTTCCTTCTCCTCCTAGGGACGACACGGAAAACCCAGAAAGGAATAGGCCTGGGCGTAAATACGCGGTTCTGGCCGAAGAAGAACTCAAGGGCTTCCTCATTTTTCCTTCTGCTCAGGTTGACCAATTTTAGGATATCCGACATCGACCTTTTCGGGTGTGCAAATTCATTCCTCAGCTTACTCTTGTTAATCTCAATATCTCTGAGTTTGTCACAAATTATTTTCATGTTATCGGTTGGACTGCTTATTCTGAGATTAAATGTGGAACATTTTATGAGTTAGTTTTTGAGTTCTATTCTACTTTCTTTTTTGCCTAAACTAGTTATATTACGACTGATTCCCCTGCTGTTATTAAATTCCGACTGTGTGGTGAAAACTTTTCTATGTATGTGAATGAATTTAATTTGGCTATGGGTTTTGTGACTAACATCACAAACCCTGATTATCTGACAGCATTATTTGAGATTCCTGCAGATTTTGATGAAAATGCAGCTTACTTTGAGCTCACCGGACAAACGAACATAGCATTTGACCCTCATTCCACCAAAGCTATTATGCTTCAGGGTCTGGGGATACGTTACGTTCATCGTTTCCTAGCCTACAATTTTTCTGGACGTAACGATGCCTCTGCTACTCTCAGTAAGACTGAACTATTTTTCCTTTGGTGTATGCATTCGGGAAGAAAGGTAAACTTAGGATTTTGGTTAGCCCGACAATTCAAAGTTGCAATCTGGTATAATCGCCCTTTAATCCTTGGCCCTTTTATTACTCATCTTGCATCTAGAATAGCTCGCTTTGATATTGAGAATTTTACTTACGATTTTTCTATGGATGCTTTAGATGAGCGTTGCTTGGATTCCATGGGACTCTTTGACGGACCACCAGATGCACCTTTCTTCAACCCACCCGGAGTATTAACTCCAAGAACGAGGAGAGTTTTCACTCGCAGAAATGCACCACCACGCGCCCCTCAATCCCCTCCTCCCCAAGACCAGCCTTCGAGCAATGTTTTGGATTTCGCTGCGCGTCTCCACGCACTCGAAGACAACATAACCGAAATCTCTCTTACCTACGTCCTGGGCGCGGCCGCGGACGTGGCCGCAATCATCGTTGATCACGGGGAGTTCCCTGTACCCCTCTTTGCCTTACATTTTTAAATTCTTTTCTCTGAATGAGGGCAATTCATTTAAGTGAGGGGGAGGGTGCAAAACCGCTTGTCCTATGCTTGTTTGATGTATGATCAATTTAAACTTAACCTTTAGTATATTTCCGATTACCATCACTTGCTTTCTCTCCAACATGTTTAAATTTTTGAAACTGGATTTTGACAATCATTTGCAGTTTGACATCTCTCCCTAATTGCCTTACTTGTGTTACAATTCTCGCCTAGCTTAATCAAATTAGCCCAATTTTGTAAGATTTGAGCCTTGAGCATGCATTCTTCATATTATGCTCGTTTTTTTCTTGAGAGTGTTGTCTTGAATTTTAGGAATCTAGAACTTGTGGCTTGCTTACGATTTGAGACTACAATAAGAATGAGGTGCTTTAAAATGATTTAGGCATTAGGTTTTAACCTCTTCCCTCCCTTTCATTTTTAATTTACCCTTCCTCATCGCCTAGTGAGCCTTTGTAAGCCTTACATCCCACTCCTTTGACTTAACCATTTCAATTGATCAAATGCTAGAATCTTTATTAGACATGAAGGAGATACTTTTCAAATAAGGGCAAAATTTTTCCCAGAAAAAAGGGGAAAGAAAAACAGAATAAAGGAAGCAATTGCTTCGAAAAGAAGAAAAAAATGAGAAAAAAACAGTTTTGAAGAAAAAAAGAAGAAGAAAAAATGTGTGTTTGCTTGCCCATTTTTAGCTCATTTTTTTGTCTTCACTGCTTAATGTTTGAAATATCTTGCATTGATCATCTTCTTTTGCTTTTTCTTTCTATCTTTCTATCCTTCTTTTCTAAACCCACATTACACCTTGAATAAAAGACCTAATGATTTTTGCACCTCGATTCTATTAAAGTAGTGGAGAATTGAACTTGTTACAAGCCTATGAAAACCTTTATTCATGATTGACTTTGAGTGTTTCTGTTTCACCTTTCCATTAGAACACTTAGAGTGCTCTTGAGTGTATCTTGGGGAGGATTAAGACTAGGATTAGTAAGACTAATGCTTGTAAGGTGATTAGGAGAGTGGAGGGCTGTAATGATTGATTGTTGCTGGCATGTTGTACTTTTTCAAATATTTTCGATGCTTGTGATGGTTTGAGGATTTCATTCTTTGGTTCATGTTTTTTTCGGACATACTTGAGGACAAGTATGAGACAAGTGAGGGGGAATTTGATAAGTTCTCAAATGTGACATACTTCATTTGCTATTTTTCTAGTTATTAGGACTTCTTGTTGCTTAATACATGTTGTTTTTGTTATATTTTGTGCAGGACCCAATTATGGAAATAACAGTAAAAAGGAGGCATTTCTGTAGTTTTTATTATAATTCTGTCATGACTGGCATCATGGGCACGACTTTAGGCATGACGCGTCTGACGTGGCAGTGACGTGGCAACCTCTAGAAGATCCTGGAATGTTCCAAGAGAAGATCCGATCAGATTATCAGTTCTATCCGTTTGGTTTTATTTTGAATTTTAAAAACATTTGAATTTTAATTGTTATTTTGATTTTCTTATCTCTTATCCTTGTAATCTAAGCCTATAAATACCAACCTTTGGTGAAGGCTTAAGATCATCTTCTTAGCTTTGAGTATTTTTATCTTTTCCTTTGTAAACATTTTTATAGCCTTAATTCAAGTTCTTTTCCTTTATTTTCTTGTTTCCTTTGTTTTATGCCATTTAATTACTTTTCTAAATTCAAGTTAAGTATGATAATCAATATCATGCTTAGCTAAATCTTTTAAGCCAAGAACCAGCCAAGTCAATTCGATTCGTGAGAATTGAACTTTGCTTAAATTCTTTTGGGAAATAATTTTTATCTTTCTGCTTAGATAGTTTGGCAATCGGCCTTACTAAAAGTTTTTAATCGTTTTTCAAATAAAAAAGGGCTTGTTGGTCTGAAATCGCTTAAAAGCACAGTTGGGAGGAAGGATCGGCCTGTGGCAATTTCGACTTCCTATGAACACTCTTTGCGGCGGTCCGCTAAGGAAAGATAAAATCAGAAGCGATTCTTTTTAGACAATTTCTGAGTCGGGTTTTTCCTGCTTTCAATCTAAATATTTTAACGATGATAGACGTGGTTGATTTATTTAAGAACCATCTTTCGGAGATAGACTTGGGAGGATTGGTTACTCGAGAGAGAAACAAGTTACGGCGGGTTGGGCCTCGTAGACTTTAACCGACATGATCCCCGAAATAAAAATCTTTTTCAGTGATCGAAAGAATTGAAGGAGCTGGTTCGAGGCTATTTCACATACTTGATTTTTCTTATTCTTTTTACCTCTGCATTTAAATCTTGCTATTTCATTTTCTTCCAATATCAGATCACTCCCCCCCATTTTATTTACTTATTTTGCAGAAATTCCTGGAAGTAATAATCGAAGCAGCCTTCAGTCAATAATTCCAGCTAATCTCCCTGCGGATCGACCCTCTTTCCCTATATCTATTTAATTTCTTTATTCTATTATTTATTGAAAGATGTTAATTTATTTATTTATTTTTGACCGGTTAAACGACGACTTGTCACTTACATCTTGGAGATGTGAAAGTATGCAACATACGCACAAAGTTGATAACTTTGTCAACTCCCTGACAAAGCTTTTGACACAGCATAAGCATGTCAGTTACACTAAGCCATATCATATTAGATACGAGAATGATTGGTCTTAGTGCTAGTGGGAGATTGTTGGAGTATTCCCAAAGACCAATCATATGATGATTGAATAGACATACTATTTTATTAGATTTATCAAGTAATGGCATTACCGTTATTATCATTTGGTATGTTTTTGTGCATCAAACTAACCATTGGATAATAATGTCCATACAATAATACGATTATTGTTAAATAGGATCCTAAGTCGAATATTATTACGGGTATGGACAGTGATAATATATAAAGACTAATATGTGGTTGATGAGAAGCGTTGTCATTGGCATAGAGATGTCAAAATCAACACATAAGTATTTGTTAGAGAACAACATACTGGATTAACCCGCTATGAGCATGTTTCTTGGGTAATTATGTGACAGTCACAACATTGCTCATGATAAACATATGTATAATCCTCAGACTTGAGATCAACATGATTTCAACATAAAGATTTACGTATTTTGACATAGTCAAACGTGTCTCGTAACTGACTACATTATAAAGACTGATGATTGGATACATGATGACCTATGTAGTGAAATATGGTTGATCAAGAAAGGATTTGTCCCTCCTACATAATGGGAGAACTATCTTCGGCCACTTGATTGAGTGAGACTAGAAAATTCATGGCCATGCTCGAATATTATGATATGAGGTATCATAGAGATTCGTTTATCATAATCTACTCAAGACATCAAGAAACACTAGATGGACAATGCAAGTGTGACTAACCCATGACTTGTGTTCATCTAAGATATAAAGGACAAAATGATGAAATACATAAAGGAAGTTTATTCAGGAATTAGGAAAGTCAAACCATGACTTCATACAACTTAGGTAACAATGATGTATTGCTAGATGCCACTCATTGTTTGTAAAATTAGAACAGTTCTTAATTTGCTGCTAACGTTGCATGAACCTACAAGGGTCACACCCTTCGAATGAAACGAAGAAAAATTGGAAACCATACTCCCTATTTTAGGGAGGTTGCCGAAAATCCCCTATGGGATAGGGGAAATCGACAACTCCCTTAAATGGGAATAATATTGAATAAATATTGTATTTATCAAATATTATTTAGAGTATGGAAAATATTTGGAGACTTAAATATTATAGAATAAGATTCTAGAAATTTAAATATATATTTGGAATTTATATAATGTATATTTAATTCCAAGTTTATGTAGAATTAGATTCCACATAATTAAAAATATATATTTAAATATATTTAAATCCAAGTAAAGATAGAATGAGATTCTATATAATAAATATATATATATTTGGATTAAATATAATGTATATTTAAATCCATGTTTTATGTAGAATAATATTCTACATAATTAAATATATATATTTCATTTAATATTATTAAATATAATGTATATTTAATATAAACCAATTTCAAGTAGAATTAGATTCTATGAATTTTGGTTGAACTTGGATTTAAGGAATTCAACTAGAATTAAGTCTCTGAATACTATTTAAAGAGACAAGGGCTAGCAACCAAACCATCCCTATTCCTCCTTGCAAATTTCGACATATCCATCGGAATTCCCCTCTGGAATTTTCGACAAGTCCCAGATTTCTTCTGAGAAGCTGTTCGATATTTTTCTGGTGTTCCTCTTGCCCCCTGGCAAATTCCTGGCGATTTCCTAGTTCGAATCCAAGTCCCGGTAGAACACCTGGTCGATTTCAGACTCCCTCAAGAATCCCTGGAGTGATTTCGACTTCTCCCTAGAAGGTGTTCAAACCTGTCGAAATTTATCCCTAAGTGTTAGGGAGGCGGAAACTTTGTTTGTTTTCTTTGGGTGGACTCCGTAGAGGTCGTTGCGAACCTGTGACGATTCCGGTTTTACTTGACGTGGTTATTCCGACATACCGTCGGTTTTCCAAATTCTAGAGTTTTAAAAGGTAACTCTTCATCTTTTCACCCCGGATTCATTCCTGTACATGGATCCTGGCTGGATTACGTCGGATTAATTTTTTCGCTGCGCCACGGGGCGTGCCGACGTGACCCAACATCATCACTTTTCCAATATACACTTTTAAACCATGTTACCCTACTATTTTTCATATGCATCAATCAAACCAATTCCATCAAAGTATCTCAAATACATTAAACCATGTATTTAGGCATTTTCTCAAACATGTTGCACACCACTATCTAAACACATGAATTATCAAAACATAATCATTTGCAACATCTCTCACTTCCAAAACATGCATATAACTGTAGGTAAAACAATTCCATCTTTAAAGCATGGGCATAAATTTAATAAAACCATGGAAACCGAAACATCATCCTCTGCTACTAGCCAAAGGAAAGCAGAGGATTAATGCACAACCTTGCATCAAAATTCCCAGCAACTGAAACTACATCATCCTCCATCAACAACCAAGTTTTCATTACCCTAAAACTACCGAAAGAAGGGATTCGTGTTGATCCTTAGAAGATTGAGGCGATGGTGAATTGGAAGCCTCCTAGGTCTGTTCATGAAGTTCGTAGTTTCCTTGGTTTGGTGGGTTACTACCGAAGGTTTGTGGATGGATTTTCTAAGATTGCTTCCCATTTGACGAAGTTATTGCAAAAAGATGTGAAGTTTGAGTGGACAGAAGTGAGACAACAAGCTTTTGAGAATCTAAAGGAAGCTTTGACGTAAGCTCCTATCTTGGTTCAACCTGAGTCAGAAAAAGAGTTTGTGGTGTATAGTGACGCATCTTATGTTGGTTTGGGGTGTGTGCTGATGCAAGAGGGTAGGGTAGTGGCTTATGCATCACAACAGTTGAAAGTGCATGAGCGTAATTACCCTACGCATGACATTGAGTTGGCGGCAGTGGTTTTCGCTTTAAAAATTTGGAGACATTATCTATATGAGGAGAGGTGTACTGTGTACACGAATCATAAGAGTTTGAAGTACCTTATGTCTTAGAAGGAGTTGAATCTTAGGCAACAACACTGGGTGGAGTTGCTTAAGGATTACGAATAACGATCGAGTATCATTCGGGGAAGGCCAATGTTGTGGCAGATGCTTTGAGTAGAAAAGTGGCAGTAGAACTGAGGGCGATGTTTGCTAGCTTGAGCATATCGCGAGATGGTGGGCTTGTTGCTAAGTTGCAAGTGAAACCATATTTGGTTTAGTTGATAAAGGATAAACAGTTGCTGGATGATTCTCTGGCATCACATGTTCAAGACATCGCAGAAGGAAGGCCTTCAGATTTCTGTTCCAATGATGATGGTGTTTTATGTTTTGGGAGTCAGATAGTGGTGCCGAATGATGTTGAGTTAAGGCGCACTATTCTGACTGAAGCTCATAGTAGTCCTTTCGCTATGCACCCTGGTAGTACGAAGATGTATCGTGATTTGAGAGATGAGTACTATTGGGTGGGATTGAAGAAAGATGTCGCTGAGTTTGTTAGCAAGTGTATGGTTTGTCAGCGGGTTAAGGATGAACATCAAGTTCCTTCCAGGTTGTTACAGCCGTTGAGAATCCCAGAATGGAAATGAGATATGATTACTATGGACTTCGTGTCTGGTTTACCATTGTCGCCAACGAAGAAGAATTCTGTTTGGGTGATTGTGGATCGCCTTACGAAGAGTGCACATTTCTTGCCTGTGCATACTACGTATACCTTGGATAAGCTTGCTCAGATGTACATTGCTGAGATTGTAAGATTGCATGGGGTGCCAAAATCTATAATGTCAGATAGAGATTCGAGATTCACTGCAAGATTCTGGGAATGATTACATCAAGCTTTGGGTACACAGCTGAATTTTAGTACTTCCTATCATCCGCAAACGGATGGACAATCGGAGCGTGTTATCCAAGTGCTTGAGGATATGTTGAGGTGTTGCGTTATTGAGTTTCAAGGCTCTTGGGAGTAGCACTTGCCTTTGGTTGAGTTTGCTTATAATAATAGTTACCATGAAAGCATTCAAATGGCACCTTATGAGGCTTTATACGGAAGAAAGTGTAGAGCTCCCCTTTGTTGGGCTGAAACGGGACAAAAGCTGGTCTCGATGCCTGCTTTGTTGAAAGGAACCACCGAGAAGGTGAAGCTCATTTGTCAGCGTTTGAAGGCAACATCGGACCGGCAAAAGTCTTACGCGGATTTGAAGTGTAAGGAGATAGAGTTCGCGGTTGGCGAACATGTATTTTTGTAAGTTTCACCTTGGAAGAAGGTGATGAGATTTGGCCGGAAGGGAAAACTGAGTCCAAGGTTCATTGGACCATATGAGGTGATAGAACGTGTGGGTTCTGTTGCTTACAAGCTGAGACTACCTCAAGAGTTGGAAAAGATACATAATGTGTTTCACGTATCCATGCTTCGAAGTTATAGATCGGATATGTCGCATGTTATGCATGTGGAAGAAGTTGAACTTAATCCAGACTTGACGTATGATGAGAAGCCCATTGAGATTATGGATACGGATAGTAAGGTTCTCCGAGTTAAGACTATCGAGCTGGTCAAAGTCTTGTGGAGACATCGTGGCGTTGAGGAAGCCACGTGGGAAAGGAAGGATGACATGAAGAAGCAATTTTCTTACCTTTTTCCACCAGGTAAATTTCGAGGACAAAATTTCTTAAGTGGGGGAGAGTTGTAACGCCCTGGTTTTGGGCCTAGAAGTTTTATAGGTTGAATCGGGCCGGTCGAGAATGGTTCGAATCCTTTAGGGGTGGTTTAGGGAACACCTAGTTCGGGATGCTTTAAAAATATGGAAAAATATTTAAAAATCCTCATTTATTATATAAATGGTTATGGTGAAATCAATTTTACAAAATGTGATTTGGAAATATTACATTTTGGTGTAGTGACCAAATTGTAGTTTTTGCAAAAGTTGACTACTGACTGTTTTGTAAATGATTGAAAGTTTAAATCTTTAAGGAGCTAACTTTACCAAATTTTTTTCATCATATTTATCTTTAATTTGGGAGTTTTAATAATGATTTAATTAAAGGAATTAAGAGAGAAATTCTATTTTGACTTTTCAGAACTACTTTACGATACTTTTTCCCTATTTTCATTTTCTCTCAACTTCCACTCAGCCAAACACATTTCCCTCACCAAATAATCTCTGGTTTTCATCTCTTTTGCTGGGATTTTATTCTCCTAAGGATTTCCAATCTTTACTTCATTAAAACCTTTTGTTTTCACTTTGGATTTTCAAGAAAACTTGCCCAAATTGAGGAAAAATCAGCCATTGGAGGTAAGCTTCGTCCTTCTCCTCTAATGATCAGTTCTTTACTGAAATTCCCAAGTTATCAATCCTTTGTTGATGGTTTTTAAGTTGTTTTTATGTTATCAATCTGAAATGGTTGTTAATTTCAAGATTCTTGATGAGATCTTGGTGATTTTCGTATTTCTATGTTAAGCTCTATTTTAAGGTTGATTTCTAATGTTTTTTGGATGATATTTGATGTTGAAAATGAGGTTTAACAAATAAATCCTGAATAGGTTTGGATTCCTAAGTTTGAGATGTTAGATTTGTGGTTTTTGGGGTGGTTTTTGTGATCTGCTATTGCTGGAGGTATAAGGACGCATTTGTGATTATTTTTGGTGTTGATTGAGGTTTAGAAATGATTACAATTGATAGATCTTGGTTTGGCTTTGATTTGGGAAAGTTTGGAGGTGATTTCGGTTATTTCGGATAGCCGAAATGGTGTTCTTGAGTAGTACAACGAGTTTGAATGGGTAGCTGGTGATTTCAATGCATGATAATGTATTAATCCTCTGCTCTTTTGTGTAATGAACATGGGAGACTTCTTCGGACGCTTTTGGTGTTGATCCGGAAGTGCTAGAAGCCTAGGAATTGTTTCGACAAGCAAGCGAAACGTAATAAGTGAGTGCGAATGGTTTTAGAAGTCCTTGAGGGACAAGGAAACATGGTTTGGGGATTTAGGATTGGTTTGAAACACCATCCTAAGTCCGGAAGTAAGTATGGCTAGATTTGCTCTCTATACGTGGTTGACGCCCTTAAATGTTTTTAAGATGCTCTTGTTTTGAGATAGACAAATTCCTACTGTTTTATGCATAATTTATAACATGAAATGATGTTATGTGTTGATTCCATGAGATGGCATGTTTTGGTGAAGAGTGTTGAGATTTTGATCAAATGCAAGGCATAAATTATGGTTTTGAAATGAGATGAGAAAGATTTGAGAAATGTTGCATCAAAAAAGTAGGTGAGATGATGTTTTTAGTATAATATATTGGCATAAATGATGAGATGATTACCAGATATAATTGGTCGACCAATAGGATGAAAGTGCACTATAAACTAAAAATTCGTACGTGCTCTTTGGAATCGGGCAATGGGGGTAGTCCAGTAATGTGAGATTCCATCGGGGTAGGTCTTGGTGAAACACCCAAGCTTTGTGGCGAAGAGATATACCTCCATGAGAGTCAAGTAATGTGAGATTCCACCGGGATAGGACTTGGCTTAATGTCAAGCTAATCCACTTATCCGAGTAAAGATGAAATATGAAATGCCAATATATGTAATTGTATTTGATTCACATGTACCTATATTGAAATGTTTTTATGCTCTGAGATATGCATACGAGGTTTGAGGTTTATGAAATGCTTTTATATATCAAGCATGAGTTTAGCTTTGCTATGAGATTTGCATTGGATGAATGCATGAAATTGATTGATGGTACATGTGATTTTCAAATGGAGAATTGCTTTGAAATGGTTTTCAAGCATGAGATAGAAAGAGCATGTTGTAGAAAATGGTTTTGAGATAGAGTTTTAAAGTTGCATTGTTGCGTTGGTTTTTCTTAGAGCTTGCCTCACTAAGCAAATGTGCTTACGCTCTCTTTTACCAATAATGCAGATAATTGAGACAGTTTTGGGCAACAAGGAGGCTACGTATTTCCAAGGAATTGAAAAGCTCAAGTATGGTGACGTTTACGTATACTTTAGTAATGATAATTTGCAATGTGGATCCATGGTTAGTTTTGGGAGATGTAATTTTGAACTTCCTGTGGTTGTTGCAAGTTTATTATGGTATGTGTGGTTTGTAAATGTCCTTTACGGCTTGGTTTGTGGTTTGTGACTTTCGTATGGTTTTCATGACTAGGAGGCATGCCTTTAGAACTTATGCACGTATGTTTGATGCTAGGTTTTGGATCATACTTCGCAATATCTGTCATTGATGCTTAAACATGTTGTTAGTATGTTGTTGTATGATTTGGAACATTCCCGGATGTGTTTGGGTGTGGAAAACCTGCAAAGTTTGTAGTTGCAGGGCTGAGCGTATGGAAACACTATTATATGTTTCGAAACGGTGGCCTGAAATGGTAACCAGGTTTCGGAACGGGTAGGAACGTTCCGGAACACTTTGGCTACTAGAAAGCCATGTTTCGATACAAATCTCGGAACGCACCCGAGTACCGAAACGGTCAACTCAGTTTCGATATGACCGTTTCAATACATGGCTTAGCGTTTCGAAACACCCGACCGTTGGTCTTGATTTTGAAATGTTTCAGGTTCTTGTTTCTTACATTTTAGTCCCTGATGTTTATGAATGCAATTGAATGAGTTTGGAATGTTTGATTGAGTTGATAATTGACAGAGTGGCATGAAATAGGACTAATTGAATATTGGTAACCTTAAAATCTACGAGGTTTTTGTAATTTACAAAATTTACATTTTGGTCCATAAATGTCTAATTTGTGCAATTAAACCCCTAATTGAATTCTGATCGCTATGCCTTTTCTTCCTATGTTCTTGGGTGGTCACATAGGATCAATATTGCACTTAGAAAAGATAAAAGAAAGAAGGGTCGTCAATCGGTGTTAACTCTAACGAGTTGGCTTCGGTTTTCCCGGTGTAATCACCTCGGTTCGGGTCAACCGTCTATACCGGGCTAAGGGGGTTACACTTTATATCATGCTTGAAATCATTTTCATGGCAAAAACCATATCATTTGTATCACATGTTCCATCTATCTTGTGCATTTAACAAATGCAAAGTCTCAAGGCATTGCCTTACATGCTTAAATCTCAAAAAGCATTTCTCCCAACATATTCTCAAATGCAAAGCACCATGCATAAATCAATTACAACAAGGTACATGTGAATCGCATAATTAATCTCATATATTGGCATTTTAACAGCATTAATCGGACATGTGGATAGCTTGACTAAATGTCAAGTCCTACCCCAGTGGAATCTCACATCATCAGACTCTGATGGCGGCATCTCTCATCACCACAAAGCTTGGGTGTTTCATCAAGACCTACCCCGATGGAATCTCACATCCTCATACTCTCACTTTGGAACGAGATGGCACTACCCCCATTGCTTGCTCCAAAGAGCACGTACGAATTTTGTATTTTATAGTGCACTTCTCATCCTATTGGTCGACGAATTATATTCGGTAACAATACTCTCATTTCATGCAATATATACATTTTAAACATCGTTACCTACTCTTTTCAATGCATCGAATCAAAAACATTCTCATCCTATTTCAAAAGTATAAACAATGCATAGCATGTTCTCAAGTAGTTCAAACTGATTGAAACATCAAATCTATCTTATGGGATATTTAAAGCCATCATTTCATATCTCAAAAAATGTATAAAACAGTAGGTAAAACTCTATCTTCAAAACAAGAGTATAATCATAAAATCAATGGGACAATATTCGAGAAACGAGAGCGAAAATATCTCAAACTTACTTATAGGCTTGGAGTAGTGTTTCAAAATCAATCTAAACCTCCAAACCTTGCTTTCAAGTCCTTGAGGACTTTTTAAAACCAATTCCACTCAGTGACTCCCGAAACCAAGATTCGCCGACGGGAAATTAAGCATCCGAAGCCCCCAGAACTTCACCATTCGCTTCCGATGTATTCTCCCATGTTTATATCACACAAGAACAGAGAATTAATGCATCATAATGCATTAAAATCACCAACAACTTAAATAATCTCGCTGCTCTGCCCAAAATACCAAAACACCCATCCGAAAACAACCGAAATCACCTTTGATTGCTCTCTAAACTAACCCTGCCATATTCTAACACTTCCACTCAAATTTAATCATCAATCGACATCTAAAAACAACCTAACAACATCCTTATACTTCCAACAACTCATATTGCATATTTTCACCCCAAAACCCAAAATCCAACAATCTAATAATTAGGGATTCATCCCATTTCGGGATTATTATTACAAAACATTTATTCTCACATCCTCTAACATCCAAAACAAGTTTAAAACCATTCTCAAATCAATTAAAACAATACCCAATTGAACTACTTAGAAATCCACCAAGAAAAGCTAGATTAATCAATTTTCTATTAATCACGACATGAAACTTAGTCAATAAACATATTTAGGAAGCCAAATACTGGGGAATTTCATTAAAAAACCTTGATTAGAGGAGTCAAATGAAATCTTACCTCTAACCTTTCCTCTTCCCTTCAAATGACAAGATTTTGAAGTCTTTCAAGATTGCTTTGAGATTAATGATGGAGAAGCTTTGGAAATCATTTGGGAAACAAAAAGAAGTTAAAAGATGATGATCTCTAGAATTTTAGAAAGAAATTAAAGTGTTTGGCTGATTGGAAAATGAGAGAATGAAAGTTACGTCAATTCTCTATTAGCTATTAAAATTCCCTTTATTTAAAAATCCTTTTTTAATTAAAACAATTAAAATGATCAATTTGAGGGAAAATGTTCATAAAATACATGTAAGCTCCCTCAAGATTCTAAGTCTTGGCCCCTTTTTAATTTAGTCCTTAAAAACCAATTTTGCACTTTTTACAAAATGGCCACTTTTCGAATTATTGACTTTCTAAACCGCATTTTCTAAAATTGTTTATACAAACCTTCAATATTTAATTTTAAAATATTTTAATAATTTTCTCATAATTTTATCTTATCCCGAACCACGTTTTCCATAAACCGCTTCTAAAGGCTCGGATCTCTAATTCTAGTTTCATCGAACCCTAAACTACCCTTAAAACCTCTAGGCCCAAAAATGGGGCATTACACCATTGAGTGGCATCTTCTTTCTATCTTTCGCATTCAATTCCGCTTTGCTTCTTTGAGGAACGAACGAGCCATAAAGAACTACATCCCAAAGACGATAGTCATAGTCTTTGATGAACCACATCATCCTATTCTTCCAATAGGAGTAGTTGACACCGTTGATGCGAGAAGGCTTGTCGATGGATTGCACCATGAACTCCGGTTGATGTTGAAATGTTGAGCACTTCAAGGATAGACTCTAAGATGTTAATTTGTCATAGAGATAAAGCTCTGATACCAATTTTTTGGAGGCTCGAACGATCAACTAAATGTACCAAGGGGGTTAATTGCATTCTGGCTTTGGTGGATTAATGGCTAAGTAATAAAAATATTGACATGGTGATTTATAGGGTTCGATTACCCAACAGAGTCTACTTCCACTACATTAGCTATCAACAATAAGGATTTTCCATAAATTAACTAATTTGTCTTTTCTTTTTTCGATATCAAGGAGATAACTCTTACAACCAAGAATTATAGCCCAGAGTCGTGAAACACTCTCTTACAAGAGAAAAGCAAATGTAACAAAATAGGAAAATCGCATTAGGCAAAGAGTTTGCAACTTAAGAACACACCCAATGTAACACCCCTTACCCATCTTGGTCGAGAACCGAGTCAGAGTATGTTACCAGTGTACCATTCAATAATCAATACATTAAATTCGAACTAAAGTCAACAAGATTGGAATTAACCTCCACTAATAAACAATACACAATTCCAAATAATCCCTTACGAGCCTATAACTACTCAATTATGACCAATTTTAAACCTTTACAAGTTTTAAGGACCAAATCCGAATTTCATTATTTTACTAGTCCATTTCTAAAATTAGGCTTACTACAACGAAATTCATTAAATGAACAATAGCCATGTAAATTTTCATGATATTCGGAGTTCATTCACCTCCCAAACTAGGCTGTACAAGATTCAACGACCGTTTTGTGAACGATACAAAACTGTGATCTATGACTTTTAAATGAATTAACTGTCACCGTACTGATACACTTAAAGCTGTATTGGTACCCTAAGCCTAATTACCATTTTCCAGATTCGATGGTGACAAGATCGTATCGATACGGTTGAGAGCCATACCGATACTGGTTGACCATGTTTACTTGGTATCGATACACCTTGACCCCATATCGCTACAATTTTTGTTTCCAAATTCCAGTAGCCAAAATCTGTATCGATATGCCTAGGGCGTATCGATACTCCCCTTTTGACCAAATTTTACCTGACCAATTATGCATGGCCGTATCGATACGCCATCAACCGTATCGATACGCCCTGCCCTGTAATGATAGATTTTTGTTGTTTTTTGTTCGATTTGACTTACCAAACAATGTCCAAATGCAATGAAACTTTGGACACAGTATTTAAAGGCTATAAACTACTTGCACGACAAATTTTAGGATAATTTGAATCTGTTTACCATGATTTCAACTTTTTAAGCCAAATATGCCATTTTGGTCACTTTTAGCACAACCTACGAGTCATTTTAGGGACACACCATTTTACACATAACATAGGCAATATATACATATTCAAAAAGCCATAAGTGACTAGTTTAGCTACTTTGCCACCGTTCTAGAAGTATATAGGGAAAAATACTTTACTTCAGCTTGCCCAACTTCTGACTTCTCCGATCTCGATCAACCTGAAATGTATTAGGCATACTTTGCCTAGTGAGGTAGTCATAAGCAATGTTAATATCAATATTATGCAGTTTATCCTTACAATGGCAATAACTATACAATGAATCAATAATAACAATGCAATGACCATGTTCAATAGTAATATTATCGTATTTTAGCAATAACCCTAGGATCGATTCCGGATAGTGAATACACGAATTCTTACGCCTCACCAATATGACTAATATCATAAATTATCCCTCCGCCTCGCATAATCAATATAGGTCGTAGCCCTTGGGCTGTAGTCCACCAGTACACAAAGCTCATGAATTCTATGGCATGCAAATTGTATCTAGTATCCTTCGAATCCTAGGTTTGATGACAATATCATTAATCATTGTTCAATGACAATTACAATTTTCAATGTTTCCATTATCCTTATCAACAAGCAATGTTCTAATATTCAATGTTCAATAACAATAACAACAATGATGGCAATATTCAATGATCTTAATGACACTATCAATAGCTGATGATTCATTTTCAATGTTTTGGTAAAAATAACTATGCTAATAGCAATGCACGATGACAATGACAATATCAATGTCCGATATTCAATTCTATACTTACTGATACATACCAATGTATCCACTTAATGGTTCGATGCAACATCCCTTAGCAAATTAAGTAAACAATGATAAATTTGATAGCAATTAAATCGGGAAGGACAACGATCCCAATTTTGAGACTCCTACTACACTCACATAGATAATCCGAAGCTTTCAAGGCTCTCAGATAGCAATCCCCTTGTTCTTAGCTTTTGTTGGTAATGGTGGATGATCACTTTCCACTTCTTGAGCTAGGAAAATCAACAGGGAATTTATTAGATTTGATGATTCAATATTGAAATCAATATAACAATATTAAAATTGAAATCTAAGCTCAATTTAGACAATAAGGATAAATTATCCATGGATAGACAAAACCCTAACTTGAGATTACACTCAATATTTCCATGGATAATAACAATTGCTTGAGGGAATAAACTTACCCGATTGATAGCAATGATTCGATACTAATATATCAAAGAAAAATTAAGCTTGAAACCAAGCTCCAATAGAGGTGCTAGCTTAGTTGAAGATGAATATGATATCAAAGTGTTACCTTTTTCCTTTGTTTAACCAGGTAAGCTTCCTTAAACCCATATGTTTCAATTGTGAGATTTCCTTCAAGTGAAGGAACTTCACCAGATTACCCCACGTAGTGGGTGATTAATATTACAGAGGGGCTAATTGCAAGGTTAGTCCCTCAACTCTCGGTGTTCTATGATTTTCCATTAAACTCCACATTTCTGCAATTTAGTCACTAAAAGTTCTCTAGGTGTTTAATTAAGGTCCTTAAATAATAATTTGACTAAATTAGAGTCCAAAATCAATGTGATTGACCTCATAGAAACGGTCTAAACAAGATTTGGACCTTTTCAGTGTAGGGTTTCCGATCTCTAGAACCCAATTATGACTAGATCGGTTTTAAGGATTTTACAACTCTCCCCCTCATCCTTAAGAAAATTCGTTCTCGAATTGCACCTTAACCAAAGATATGAAAATATTGCTTTCTCATTATTTCCTCCGGTTCCCAAGTATCCTCTTTGACGGAATGGCTCATCCAGAGTAATTTAACTAAAGATATAAACTTGTTGCGAAGCCTTTTGACTTCCTTTGAAAGGATCTGAATCGGTTCCTCCTTATAGGATAGATTAGGTTAGATCTTGACAGATTCTGGTTCGAGGATGCACGAAGGATTAGATCGATACATCTGGAGCATTGATACATGGAACACATCATGGATTTTGTTCAATTCTATAGTCAATAACAATCGATAGGCCATCGGGCCTACTCTTTCAATAACCTCGAAAGTTCCAATGAATCGGGGACTCAGTTTCCCATTCTTTCCAAATCTTAGAAATTTCTTCCACGGTGAAACTTTGAGGAAACCTTTCTCGCCCACTTCATATTGAATATCTCTTCGTTTAAGATCGGCATATGCCTTTTGTCGGTCAAAGGCAGCTTTCAAGCGATCATGGATGATGGTAACCTATTCTTCGGTTTCCCAAAGTTGGTCAGGACCCAACATCTTGCCTTCACCGAGTTTCAGACCAACATAATGGTGGTATACAACGCCTACCATACAATGTCTCGTACGATGCCATCTAGATAGATGCTTGGTAGCTATTATTGTAGGCAAATTAAATGAGGGGTAAAGATTCCTCCCATGATCCACCAGAGTTGATAATACACGCTCATAGCATGTCTTCCAAGATCTAGATTACCCTTTCTAATTGGCCATCAGATTGAGGGTGAAAGGCAATACTAAGATTGCGTATGGTACCCAGATCTCCTTGCAATGTTCTTTAGAATCGAGAAGCGAACCTTGGATCTCGATTGGAGATGATAGATTGATGTGCTCCGTGGAGTCGAATGAATTCCTTAATATACAAGTCAGCCAACTTTGAAAGAATGTAGTCCATTCTAACCGCTAAGAAATGTGCTGACTAGGTGAAACGGTCTACAATAACCCAACCGGCATCGTGTTTAGTAGGAGTAAAAGGTAAACCATTGAAAAAGTCCACAATGATCTTCTCCAACTTCTGTTATGGAAGTTCAATGGGCTACAATAATCCAGCAGGAACACGATGCTCACCTTTAACCCGTTGACAAGTGAGACTCTTGGACACGAAGTCAATTATGGCTTGCTTCATTCCTGACCACCAATATAATTCACGAAGGTCTTTGTACATCTTCATAGACCCCAGATGAATCGAAAACGAACTTTAATGGGCTTCTTTAAGAATATCATCATGAAGTTGTTCATCATTGGGCACACAGACTTGATCACGAAAGCATAGAAGTCATTCAAAATAGATTATGAGGTCGTGATTATCTTGAAGCTTAGAGACAATGGATTGGAGTTTGGGGTCTTGATTTTGCAATATCTTGATTCTCGAAATGATAGTAGACTGAACTTGAAGTTCAGCTACGATACAATGATGCTTCCGAAATCAGAAGTGAGCATTAATAGCTCGAGGGACTACAAAACAATGATTTGCAATGAGTCAAATTGTTATTCGATGCATAGGGTTTCACATTTATTTATAATACTTACTAGTCGAAGGTTTGCGGCTGAGTGCATCAACTACAACATTGGCTTTGCTTGGATGATAATCAATAACACGATCGTAATCTTTAAGGAGTTCCATCCACCTCCGTTGCCGAAGATTTAACTCCTTTTGAGTCAAAAGATACTTGAGGCTTTTATGATCGGAGAAGATGTAACACTTTTCTCCGTAGAGGTAGTGTCTCTATATTTTCAACGCAACAATAACCACAACTAATTCCAGGTCTTGAGTGGGATAATTCATCTCATGAGGTTTGAGTTACCTCGAAGAATAGTCAATGACTTTGCCTTCTTGCATCAATACACATCCTAACCCGAGATTGGATGCATCACTATAAAATGTGTAGTCTTTTCGAGACTCAGGTTTGGATAATACTGGTGCATGAGTTAACACTTGTTTTAACTGGTCAAAACTTCGCTGTTGTTCCTCAGCCCAAACAAAAGGAGCTTCCTTCCGCAATAACTTAGTCAATAGACTTACTAATATAGAAAAATCCTTTGACGAATCTCCGATAATAGCCAACAAGACCAAAGAAACTTATTACCTCACCAATATTCTTCGGTGGATGCCAATCAAGGATGACTTTAATTTTCTTTGGGTCTACTTGGATTCCCGAAGCCAATACAATGTGCCTAAGGAAGGCAACTTCAGTAAGACAAAACTCACATTTAGAAAGCTTCGCATACAATCACTTCTCACGGAGAGTTTGAAGCACAATACGAAGATGATCACGGTGTTCTGCAACATTCTTGGAATAGATTAGGATATCATCAATGAGAACCAGCACGAATTTATCAAGATAAAGTCTAAAAACATGATTCATCAAGTCCATAAAAGCTTTCGGTGCAATGGTTAGCCAAAAAGGCATCACCAAAAATTCGTAGTGACCATATCTTGTACGAAAAGCGGTTTTGGGTACATCATAGTATTTAACTCTCATTTGATAGTATCCAGACCTTAAATCAATATTGGAAAACACAGAGGCATCCTTGAGTTGATCGAACATGTCGTCTATCCTTGGAAATGGGTACTTCCTCTTGATGGTTACCTTGTTCAACTATCGATAGTCTATTGTTGAGTGTGTAAAAGTTCTACTATTTACACCCTTTTTAACCCATATTTCTGCTGCATTCAAGCATCATTGCATTGCATTTAGGTTAGTTTGCAATAAAACATCACAATTATATAAAAGGCACGGATTCTACTGAAAGATGGCTATTTTTGCAGGTATCTGTCACAGTAGATGTTGAAGGCAGACGCAGGGCAGATAAGCAGGGAAGCTGAACTGGACAAGCAGCCGAAGAAGACGAACCTGTCATGGACCTGTCGTGACAGCATGGTGACAGCAGACTTATGAAGAGGAAAAGCAAAGTGGACCTCGATAGATAGAGAAAAATCTGCTCATATGTCGTGTGAAAGCCAAATATTTTTCCAAGCCCCGGATCAAAAGATATGTCAAGCCAAAGCTCAAGGAAAAGAATTCCCACAAAATAAGGATGCGGCTGGAAAGTAGGAGACTTTAGAGATTTAGTCTTTATTAGAATCTTACTTTTAATTAAAGTTGTAATCCTTGATACCTTAGATAACTTGAGCCCAAAGCTTATATAAGGGCATAGATTTAACCTAGGGCATAACCGATCACCCCATAACCGAAACCTAAACCCTGTCGTTTACCTGTCACCGACATGTTCTAAAACCCCCCTAGGGCTACGGGTTGTTTTGTAAAGTAGTTGCAAGGGTTGCTTGGTCTTAGGATTTTTCAAGTTCAATAAAATAAACTTCAAGTTCTTTTATCTTGGTTTTAACATCTTGCAAGAGCATCGGGAGAGCATTGTGAGGTTATCCATTTACTTAGCATCAGGAGAGTTAAGTATACGAAAGAGATAAGAGCGCGTTCTCTAGTTTATAGTTGAACCATCTCGTGCCTAGGGATAGGGCGAGGTTAAGTGGCTAAGGAAGAATTCATACACATCGATGTTCATCCTTCGATTCACGCCGGGAGGTATCATCAAAGACGTGATCATCGACAGACTTGTGCCTAGGGATAGGGCAAGGCAGATCTGGGATTCTTGCCAAGCTTGAAGTACGGAGTTAGTGTTCGCTGCCGCGACAGCTAACGGACAGACGCCGCGACAGGTGCTGTCGACGACGGGTGCGACGACAGAACTGGAGATCCTAAGCAATTCAATACCTACACTACTGAGCAATTCAATACCAGCCCATTCTCTCTATCTTGATATCTCAATTCCTTTATTTACGTTTTTACATCATTATTCGTGACAACTTCTCATAATTATTTCCTTTACTTCGTGCAGTGAATTTAGGTGAAGCTATTAGCCCTATCCCTGTGGAGACGATATCCGATACTTCGTATCACTTTACTACTTGCGTCGTGTACACTTGCACTACAATTGCGATAGACTATTTTACACGCAACAAGTTTTTGGCGCCGTTGCCGGGGATTGGCAACATAACTACACCTTTCTTTCCTTGCACTTTTTGTTTTTATTTTCGTTTTTGTTTTTATTTTTATTTTTTCTTTAATTTTTCTTTTGTGTTTTAAACTCTTGCTTTTCACAAGGTTTTCCTGTTTATGCGCAGATCGAAAAGAGGTGAAGATCCTGAGTATAAATTAGATCCGGAGATCGAACGTTCCTTTAATCTTAAGAAATAGATTCGCCACCTCTTAGACCGGAACGAATACCTTGAGAAACAGCTAGAGCAGATGGCCCATAATCAGCCTGTTGGTGATGGTGTACCGCCTGTCGGTGACCCGCCCGCGGCAGGTGGACGACGGTCATGTCGTGACTACATGCTGAACGATCATGTAGAGCTGGAGACCACGCTGCCGGATATTGATGTTGACAACTTCGAGCTTAAACATGTCATGTTTAGTATGATCAACAACGCCGGGCAGTTTAGTGGTTCTGCGACAGAAGATGCTAGGGAGCATCTCAAAACGTTCCAGGAGATCTGTGGTTCGTTTAGACTGCCAGGAGTTAGTCCGGAGATACTGAGGCTTCGGTTATTTCCCCATTCATTGAGGGATAGAGCTAAAACTTGGTGGAATAAACTTACACCGGGTTCTATTATGACTTGGGCAGATTTAACTCGTGAATTTTTGTCTCGTTTTAATCCTTCTCATTTAGCTGAGCAATTACGTAATGAAATTGCTACTTTTCAACAGGAAGATGACGAGCCAATGCACGAGGCCTGGGACAGATTCACAACTCTTTTTCGAAACTGCCCAATGCATGGATTCCCCGTCTGGAATCAGGTAACTAAGTTTTATAATGCTGCTAACTTACAAACTCGCATTCGAATTGATTCTGCAGCGAATGGACTATTATTGGATAAAGATCCGGACGAGGCCCTGCAAGTTTTGAAACATCTGGCTAAGAATGAGGAGCAGTTTCCAACCGCTAGAAGAGGAGGTAAACGGGTACTTGCTGTCAAAGACTATGAGGCTGACAGCACTATGAAATCGCAGGTAGCATTCCTTACTAAAGCAATGAAAAAGTTATTGAATGATGATGAATTACAAGGATTTGCTGTCGAGGAAGTTTGTGCTACTTGTGAGGGAAATCATAGTAGGGATGAGTGCCCAATAAATATAGAAGAGGGAAAATATGTTGGAAATTACAAGCCGAATTACAATTCCAACAACTATAATCCCAATTGGAGGAAGGATCCCAAATTCTCCTGGAGTAACCCCAACAACGCCCTGAATCCACAAGCGCATAATCAGAATCAGGGGGGTCCTAGATTGTTGACGCGACAGCATCTGCCGCAGAACCTGCCACAGAACCTGCCACCTCAGCAACAACAGCAACCACGACCTGCCACGAGTAGTATATTGGAACAGACTCTGGCCACCTTTATGTCTCAGACTGGTACGTATATGGAGAATATTAATCAGTTTGTCAAGAAGACGGAAAACTTTATGGATGAAACCAAGATGAGAATGACAAATCATGAGGCTACCTTGAAATCTCTAGAGACATAAATGGGTCAGGTGTCGCAGCATATTAAGCCACGGCAGAATGGAGGATTCCCTAGCAATACTGAAAATGCTAGACCGCCCCCACATGAGCAATGTAAGGCGATTACTACTAGGAGTGGGAAAAAGTTACCAGGGCCGGGAAAAGAAGCTGAAACAGAAAAGGATCCAGCCTTAAACAAACCTGCCGAGGAAGCTGCCCCGACAGGTGATAAACAGACTGCTGCCGATGAGCCTGTCACGACAGCAGAAGCGACAGAGGAGGAAAAAGATGAGTATCGTCCTCAGATTCGCATGCAGTGGGAAGGACGCATTGCTGATTACCGTCCTCCACCACCTTTTCCGCAACGGATACAGCAAGCTAAGCATGAATCTCAACTTAAAAAGATTTATGATATTTTTAAACAGGTTCATATCAATATTCCGTTGTTAGATGCTGTTAGGGAGATGCCCGGTTATGCTAAATTTCTCAAGGATGTGATGTCGAAAAAATCTAAACTTGGGGAATTTGAAACGGTAAAGATGACAGAAGGATGCATGAGTATTCTTCATCGGCAGCCACCCTAGAAAAAGAAGGATCCGGGGAGCTTCATCATACCTTGCGTAATCGGCGACAGATTTGTGGGTAAGGCATTATGTGATCTTGGTGCTAGTGTTAATCTAATGCCCAAATCTGTTTTTCAGAAACTAGGTATTGGCAAGGCGCGGCCCACGACAGTTACCCTACAGCTAGCCGACCGCTCTTACGTTCACCCCGAGGGAAAAATTGAAGATATTTTGGTAAGAGTGGATAAGCTTATATTTCCTGCTGACTTTCTTATTTTAGATTGTGAGGCAGATGAGAACGCACCAGTCATCCTCGGGCGACCCTTCTTAGCCACGGGCAGATCATTGATTGATGTGGAGAAAGGAGAACTCACCATGCGCGTGAACGATCAAGAAATTAAGTTGAATGTTCGCCAAGCAATGAAACATGCTGATGTAGATGAAGAATGTAAGGCCATTATTGAGGTGACCTTTGATCAACCCTGCATCAGGACGGGCTGCCGTGATATAAAATTTGGTCACTGCTGCGACAGCCACCTACAGGCCTGTCACGACAGCAACGACGACAGCACCGACGACAACGACTCCTCTGAATCCGATACATCTGATACTGAAGGTCATGAGGAGGTAGACTGGTTAGACCATCGTCTAGGTAAGTTATTCGAACCTTTGAATTACACTTCGGATAACCATTTAATCCAAAAGCCATCGACTGTTGAACCACCTGTCTTAGAACTTAAGCCCCTGCCAGGGCAGCTTAAATATGCTTATCTTGGTTGTGGTGACACACTGCCCGTAATCATCTCTGCTAAGCTGCCGCAGGAACAGGAACGACATCTGATCGACATGTTAAGGCAGCACAAGAAGGCGATTGGATGGACTATAGCAGACATTCAAGGCATTAGTCCGGCATTATGCATGCACAAAATCCTCCTTGAGGAAGATCATAAGCCGACTATAGATGCCCAAAGGCGGTTAAACCATGCGATGAAGGAGGTAGTGCGTAAGGAGATCATTAAATTGTTAGATGCTGGCATTATTTACGCCATCTCCGACAGCAAATGGGTAAGCCCGGTGCAATGTGTTCCCAAGAAAGGAGGCATGACCGTGATAACCAACGAAAACAATGAGTTAATCCCAACCAGGACTGTGACCGGTTGGAGGGTTTGTATGGACTATCGGAAGCTTAATAAAGCTACCCGAAAAGACCACTTTCCTTTACCCTTTATTGATCAAATGCTTGATAGATTAGCGGGTAAACCTTACTATTGTTTTCTTGATGGTTACTCAGGTTATA
Source organism: Hibiscus tridactylites (assembly GCA_958450335.1). Taxonomy (NCBI): domain Eukaryota; kingdom Viridiplantae; phylum Streptophyta; class Magnoliopsida; order Malvales; family Malvaceae; genus Hibiscus; species Hibiscus tridactylites. The sequence continues at coordinate 54,053,281 of OY288267.1, read as the reverse complement.
ATCAAATTGCTATTGCACCAGAGGATCAAGAGAAAATGACTTTCACATGCCCCTACGGTACATACGCGTTTAGGAGGATGCCGTTTGGACTCTGTAATGCACCTGCCACCTTCCAAAGGTGCATGATGGCCATATTCTCCGACATGGTAGAGGACTTCCTTGAGATTTTCATGGATGATTTTTCCGTCTTTGGAGACGACTTTGAGAGCGGCCTCGGCAACTTACAAAAGGTACTTGAAAGATGTGAAAAAGCTAATCTTGTTCTAAATTGGGAAAAATGCCACTTTATGGTGGATGAGGGGATAGTCCTTGGCCATAAGATTAGCTGCCGTGGGATAGAAGTCGATAGGGCCAAAATAGAGGTAATTGAGAAGCTGCCGCCGCCAACCACAGTCAAGGGAATTAGGAGTTTTCTAGGGCATGCTGGTTTTTATAGGAGATTTATTGCGAATTTCTCAAAAATCACGAAGCCCCTATGTCATCTCTTAGAGCAGAACCGACCCTTTGACTTTAATGAAGAATGTACTGAAGCATTCAAGGTTCTGAAGGAAAAGCTAGTGACAGCCCCCATAGTACAGCCACCAGACTGGACACAACCATTTGAGATCATGTGTGATGCTAGTGACTATGCTGTCGGGGCAGCACTTGGGCAGCGCAAGGACAGGCTGTTTCATGTCATATACTACGCCAGCAAAACATTGAATGATGCCCAAGTGAACTATACCACCACAGAAAAGGAGCTGTTAGCTGTGGTGTTTTCCATCGACAAGTTTCGTTCTTATATACTTGGAACGAAGGTAATAGTGCACACCGACCATTCTGCCCTTAAGTACTTGTTCGCAAAGAAAGATGCAAAGCCTAGGTTGATACGATGGATCTTGCTATTACAAGAGTTCGACCTTGAGATAAAAGACAAAAAGGGGACAGAAAATTAGGTGGCAGATCACTTGTCGAGGTTTGAGAAGGGACAGAGTCTACCATTTGATGAGACACACATACTGGAGACCTTCCTAGATGAACAGCTCTTCGCTGCCGCAATCGCTGTCGCGACAGCCATGGCGGCAGGTAAGTCTTCTGAGCTTCCTTGGTATGCTGATTTCGTTAATTTTATAGTTAGCGGAATATTACTTTCTGATCTTAATTATCAAGCCAGGAAGAGGTTCCAAAATGATGTTAAGCATTACTATTGGGACGAACCTCTTCTTTTCAAAATGTGCGCAGATCAGATTATAAGGAGGTGTGTACCACAAGAAGAGCAAGAAGACATTCTCCATCACTGTCATGCTTCACAATATGGAGGACACTTAGGAGGCAATAAAACTGCTGCCAAGGTGCTGCAGTCAGGGTTCTACTGGCCGACACTATATAAAGATGCACAGGACTTTTACAAGAACTGTGACAGGTGCCAGCGGACAGGTAACATCTCGAGGAGAAACGAGATGCCACTGCAGAATATCCTAGAAGTCGAGATCTTCGACGTTTGGGGGATTGATTTTATGGGACCTTTTCCATCTTCATGTGGAAATCTTTACATCCTCCTAGCAGTGGATTATGTCTCCAAGTGGGTAGAAGCAATCGCAACTCAAAAGAATGATGCCAAAACGGTCCAAAAGTTTTTGCACAAAAACATATTTTCTAGATTTGGCATCCCTAGGGCGATTATCAGTGATGAAGGGAGACATTTTGACAATAGGGTAATTGCTGCCGCCTTGAAGAAATATGGTGTCAAGCACAGGATCGCGACAGCATACCACCCACTGACCAATGGACAGGCTGAGATATCCAATAGGGAAGTGAAGAACATTCTTGAAAAGATGGTCAAACCAACTAGGAAAGATTGGTCTTTACTTCTGAATGATGCATTATGGGCATACAGAACAGCTTTCAAGACTCCATTGGGCATGTCTCCATACCGTTTGATTTATGGGAAAACCTGTCACCTGCCTGTCGAGATAGAGCACAAGACATATTGGGCAATCAAGGCAGTAAACATGGACTTGGACAAGGCAGGCCAAAAAAGGCTATTAGATTTGAATGAGATCGATGAAATACGGACAATGGCCTACGACAATGCAAGGATTTACAAGGAAAAGACTAAGAAGTGGCATGACAAGAAGCTGCTGCCACGACAGTTCTGCCCAGGGCAGCTTGTGTTGTTGTATAATTCTAGGTTGAAACTCTTTCCAGGGAAGCTCAAATCTAGATGGTCTGGCCCGTTCCAAGTGGTTCAAGTTTTTCCCCATGGTGCCATTACAATTCAATCATTAAAGGACGGGCACCAATTCAAAGTCAATGGACAACGCCTCAAGCATTATCAGGGGACTGAAGCCCCAGGAATACAGGAAGTGGTTACTTTAGGTGATGCCCCACAAGGCATCCCTAATTTAACCTAATTTTTATTTTTATTTATTTTATTATTTATTATTATTTATTAGGAAATTAGGTTTATTTTATTCGAATAATGTTTTGTTTTTCTAATTTCAATTTTTAGGAAATAAAGGAGTCAAGAAGAAAAGGAGAAGTGACCCAAGCCCACCGCCCATCCATCAGCCCACTAAAGCCCATTTATGGAAACCTGTCGTTTCGGCTGCCGCCGCAGACGGATATGACAGGCTGTCAACAGACTGACACGGCAGACGCAGACGCGTGCGGCAGGCGCATAGCAGACGCATAAATGCGTGTCAGACGCGTCAGACACGCTACATTCAATCTGCCGCCCCGTTATTCCCGCCTGCCGTTGCGGCATTAAATGGGCAGCTACTCGACAGCTATATAAACCCCTTCCCATTTTCATTTTTCATCACTTCTGATTTTTTCTCTCTTGTTATTCTCCTCTAGTTTTATCTATTTTCTCTCTTTTTCAGCCCTTGTAACCAAAATGTCATCGAGACAAACCCGTCAAAACGCTGCTGCCGCTTCTTCTTCAGCAGCAGCATCACCATTCGCCAAAAAGGAACTATGGGAGGAGCGTGGCTTTATATACAACAGAGATGCCCCTCATATGGGTCTACGGCCGTTCATTGTGAAAGCCATAACGACACAGCTATGGGAGGACTTTGCCGAGCAGCCGGCGGAGTTAAATGATACCTTGGTCCGAGAATTTTACGAGGCCATCGACAGCAAAACAGCGACATCTGTCACTGTCCGAGGAGTGGACGTGCCGCTTACCGCCAGCAGCATCAACCATGTGTTTGGCCTCTTCTTTGGCCCCAATGATGATGCTCACCAACAATTTTGGGACACCCTCGACGCTGCTGCCCATGATGCTGTCATGAGGGAGCTGACAGAGGCTGGGACGACATGGACCACCAGCAAGAAGAATCCCCACTCCGTCAATAGGGCGCAGCTACTCCCTGAAGCAAAACTATGGAACGCTTTCATCAAAAAGCGTATCCTGCCCTCGTCCCACCATACGACAGTCAACCGACAGCGCTTGGCCCTCATTCACTCGATTATGCATGACAGGCCCATCAATGTGGGCAGGTACATGAGGGACAGCATCCTCGATTGTGCTTTCCGCTCAGACTCACGACTCTGCCTGCCGTTCACCATAACCGCCCTCTGCCACTGTGCTGCCGTACCAGAGGAGCCCTCCGACAAAATCAAGACGGGCAGCGGCTGGACTGACAGCAACATCTCCAGCCTCATGGAGGTCATAGTCGTATCCCCCATCAACGCCTTCGACCCAAATACCCCTCCTGCTGATTCCGATGATGAACCTGCCACCGAACCTGCCCCAGATGCTGCTGCCGACACCGCTCCGACAGATCAGTCTGCCCACATCCTTGCTGCCATCCTAAGGGTAGAGGAGCGCCAAATGGGTTTGATGACTTTTATCCGCGACTTCTCAAATGCAACGGTAAATTTCATTACTAATACTTTGAATTATTCGGATGTCATCTTCCCCACCTTCCCCGCCCATTATTTCAATATCCCCTCCCCTACTCCCACACCACCTGCCTCTCCCCATACACATTCTGCCACTTCCACACCATCCCCTGCCCCGACGGCAGCCGGAAGTCCACCGGCAGACACCTCCCCTCGAGGAACCAAGAGACCTGCCACTGATGACAGCCCTCTCATCCGGAGGAATTTGGAGAGTGATTTTACGAGGGTGAAAAGAATTAAGCACGTGGCAAACAAGAGAAGGCTGTCCAAAGCCATCACAACCAGCAGCTCATGGGACAGCGGTAGCAGTTCCGACGTCCAGCTATTGGAGACACCTGCCCCTCAACCTGCCGATGAACCTGCCCCTCCACCGGTTGATGAACCTGCTGAGCAACCTGCTCCTGAACCTGCCCAGTCCCCTCCACAGCGCAGACGCCGTCATCAGATCCGCGTCAGCAGCAGCAGCGAGGACAGCGAGTGAAAATTTAAGTTTTTATTTTTCCTTTAATGCTGCCTGCCTTATCTTTTGTGATGTACTTTTATTTATCTTGTTTTTCTTTATTTTTCATGGCATTTTGCATTGAGGGCAATGCAACCCTTGAGTTTGGGGGTGGCAACCCTCCATCATCAATGGAGTTTTAAGTCTTCTTATTAATTGTTGTGTTATTTATTTAAGTTCTTTAAAAAAAATTAAATTGTTGGCTTAAAAACTTTGAAGTTAACTTACCTGTCATGACGGCTCTGTCGTGGCAGCATCTTTAGGACAGGTTAAGGAAAAGTTTAGAGCCTTTCTATAGTTCTGAAAACTTAAACACTTTTGTGACTGTTATATTGCTTAGATTTCTTTTAGCCAAACTAGAATAGGAAGCTTAGAACTTGGATAGCCCCTAGAGGTGCCTAACACTGGCTCTAGGAAAGAAGTTTAGCAAAAGAAAATCAAAAACCTAGAGGTGCCCGAAACCGGCTCTAGGAAGCTAACTAGAGGTGCCCAAAACTGGCTCTAGAAAAACTTAGCTTGAAAATAGAAGAAAAAGAAGCATGAAAATGTGCCTTCTTAAAAAATAAACTTTGGCATAAAAATTCAAGTTAAGAAGTTGAATATTCTAGTGAAACTAAGAGAGTCTTAGCATATAACTGTTCACAAGCATGCACACACTGCACGAGAGCTATAGGGAGATTCCGGACAGATCCTAACCTTTCCGACAGGTTGCTGCCGCCATAGAGAATGAGCGACAGGTAAGGGACAGTTCACTGTTTGAAGGCCAACACAAAAATTTTCAGTTTTCTTTTAAGTCTTCATTGCTTGAGGGCAAGCAAAAACTTGAGTTTGGGGGTGTGTTGAGTGTGTAAAAGTTCTACTATTTACACCCTTTTTAACCCATATTTCTGCTGCATTCAAGCATCATTGCATTGCATTTAGGTTAGTTTGCAATAAAACATCACAATTATATAAAAGGCACAGATTCTACTGAAAGATGACTATTTTTGCAGGTATCTGTCACAGTAGATGTTGAAGGCAGACGCAGGGCAGATAAGCAGGGAAGCTGAACTGGACAAGCAGCCGAAGAAGACGAACCTGTCATGGACCTGTCGTGACAGCATGGTGACAGCAGACTTATGAAGAGGAAAAGCAAAGTGGACCTCGATAGATAGAGAAAAATCTGCTCATCTGTCGTGTGAAAGCCAAATATTTTTCCAAGCCCCGGATCAAAAGATATGTCAAGCCAAAGCTCAAGGAAAGGAATTCCCACAAAATAAGGATGCGGCTGGAAAGTAGGAGACTTTAGAGATTTAGTCTTTATTAGAATCTTACTTTTAATTAAAGTTGTAATCCTTGATACCTTAGATAACTTGAGCCCAAAGATTATATAAGGGCATAGATTTAACCTAGGGCATAACCGATCACCCCATAACCGAAACCTAAACCCTGCCGTTTACCTGTCACCGACATGTTCTAAAAAACCCCTAGGGCTACGGGTTGTTTTGTAAAGTAGTTGCAAGGGTTGCTTGGTTTTAGGATTTTTCAAGTTCAATAAAATAAACTTCAAGTTCTTTTATCTTGGTTTTAACATCTTGCAAGAGCATCGGGAGAGCATTGTGAGGTTATCCATTTACTTAGCATCGGGAGAGTTAAGTATACGAAAGAGATAAGAGCGCGTTCTCTAGTTTATAGTTGAACCATCTCGTGCCTAGGGATAGGGCGAGGTTAAGTGGCTAAGGAAGAATTCATACACATCGGTGTTCATCCTTCGATTCACGCCGGGAGGTATCATCAAAGACGTGATCATCGACAGACTTGTGCCTAGGGATAGGGCAAGGCAGATCTGGGATTCTTGCCAAGCTTGAAGTATGGAGTTAGTGTTCGCTGCCGCGACAGCTAACGGACAGACGCCGCGACAGGTGCTATCGGCGACGGGTGCGACGACAGAACTGGAGATCCTAAGCAATTCAATACCTACACTACTGAGCAATTCAGTACCAGCCCATTCTCTCTATCTTGATATCTCAATTCCTTTATTTACGTTTTTACATCATTATTCGTGACAACTTCTCATAATTATTTCCTTTACTTCGTGCAGTGAATTTAGGTGAAGCTATTAGCCCAATCCCTGTGGAGACGATATCCGATACTTCATATCACTTTACTACTTGCGTCGTGTACACTTGCACTACAATTGCGATAGACTATTTTACACGCAACATCTATGCATAATCACATAGAACCATCATTCTTCTTCACAAAGAGAACCGAAGCTCCCGAGGGCGAGGAACTTGGTTGCATAAAGCCTTTATCAAGTAATTCATGAATATGGGCTTTCAACTCCTTCATCTCAATGGCTGCCATTCGATAGGGTGCGATGGAAATTGGGGTAGTTCCAAGCTGCACTTTGATACTATCGTCAACTCACACAATGAAAGACTTTGAGATTTCATTAAGACAATGCTTTCTTGGATTCTAGAAGTTCACTAGGGGAAATATCAGGAAATTCACACACAATATAAATATATGATATTCGAGGTTCTTCCTTGGATTCTATCATCAAATCACACGATGAAAGACTTTGAGATTTCATTAAGACAATGCTTTCCTTGTCAAGACCTCGAAGATATAATTTCCTATTGCTATAATCTACCCAAGCTTGATATTTACTAAGCCAATCTAAGCCTAGTATTACATCAAATTCGTGGATCGATAAGGCAAATAAGTCAGCTAGAAATGGAATCCCTTGAATCATCAAAGGACAGTTCTTGCACAAAAGGTTCACACTAACACAATAACCTAATGGATTTGTGACGAAAATTCTCGATGCTATGGGTTCACAAGACATTCCATGCTTTCTAACTAGTTTAGTGCTTATAAATGAACGCGTAGAGCCAGAATAAATAAATGCGTACAAAGAATGAGAGTATAATTCAATGGTACCTACAATAAATTCACGCTCATCATCCTTCTCTCGGCTCCTCACATGATACATCTGAGTATAAGCCTTTGATTCTTGCATATTGGATGGTTTTCCTGAGCCACTAGGTTTTCCAATAGCTCTCGAGGACCCTTGCCTCGATCACTTGCCTCAGAAATAAGCAAAGGAGGAGATAATTTCTGGTGTTGCTATAGACTTGGTAGCACCAAGAGGACAACCACGGATGAAATGACCTTGTTCACCACAATAGAAGCATGCTCCAGTCTGCTTACGACACTAACCTATTGGATGTCGTTCCTGACAATAGTTGCAAACTAGATTCTGTGTGATTCAGTTGGAGCCCCAGTGCTTTCAACTGAAACCGTATTTGTCACATCCCGAAAATCGGTCTAGTAAAAATAAAGTTCGAAACCTAGATTTTCGGATATTATTATTATTATTAAAAAATAAAAAGAAAAATAATTGGATACCGTGGCAATTCTTCCATTTGAAGGAATTGCCTAAAGACAAACCACGCACCCATGGAGTCAGACCACTCGGCCGTTAGAGATTGAATGTGGCTATTGCCACTTGCGTGGATTTTTTACAAGCAAATAAGGTGTCCACCAAAGCCACACGTGGCTAAGCAAGGAAATTTGATTTCCCATTCCATTCCATGGTATAATAATATGTGGCTAAGCATGTTTATTGAATTATAAATATAGCATTGAATATGTTCATTCATTGTTATTGTCTACCTCACTTAGACTATATAAGTCTAATGCATTCATTTGCATAACATTTCAAGCTAACAAAGTGTTTGGTTCGAGATCGGAGAAGTCGATGGATCAGAAAGTCACTACAAGCTTAGAGTAATGTGTTTTATCTTTATACATTCCTAGAATGGTTGCAAAGTAATTAAACTAGTCGCTTGTTGGGCCTACTATTGTGTATATGTTGCCTATGTTTTGTATAAGGTTTTAAAGCTATAATGACTTTTGAGTTAGTAATAAAATTGACATATTTGGCATTAAAATATTGATTAAAAAGTTTTCAGATTTATGTCTCTGATTTTTGCTTTGTTTTTGGTAACGCTCTCCGACCCGGTTTTCTACCAGGCTGGGAAGGGGGTGTTACATTAGTGGTGTAACACCCCTCGCCCGGGTTAGGAGCGAGGGATGTCACGACTTATAACACATGATTTAGAACAAATAAACAATCGAAACAAAATATGTAACAATATCAATCAGAGTCATGCAGCTTGTATATTATCAAATTTAACATATTAACATATGAACTTAAAAACATATTACCAAAACATATACAAATATGCGGGCCATTTTAAAACTTTTCTAACATGTATTCTAACTTATCAACTAACAAATAATATAACTAAACACACTTTAATCAATTTATTAAGCATTCGGCTACCAACTAGTGCATAGACTTACTTGAATCAACATATAAAGTTCACAACATGCTATCACTTAAATTCACATTTGGCTAACATATAAACAAGACATATGTATACATGCTTATATTTCATATATACACTAGTATAGAAACCTAACATACTAACTTAACATATTCCATCAATCTCTACTTATACACTTCATGTAATCTCAACCTTACATAAAAGGACCTATTCAAAAATACACCAACAATTAAGCAAACAAAAACATTCGAATGCTTCTTGATAATCTCAGAAATTGTTCATTCGAATCAAACAACTAGATGCTTTAATATCCTATGTCCAAATTATTAAAAACCTATATGAATTCCTTACATTATGCACTATCCGAAATATAGTAACAACCATAGATAAGTCTAGATGCATATACATGAACCATACAAACATATTCAAGCTCAATATCAACTTAAATAGCTCAAACATAACACATTCATATCATCAAATCCATATATACATATCCACCATACCTTATCAAGACTTGATCACCTTAACCATATATATACATTACACAAAATCAAACCAACATGATTATTCATTACATAACATGAACTATGTCTTAAACATGTACAAACAAAAACTATCAAAAAACATATATCATATGCATGTGACACTTATATACATCTATGCCACCAACTATAATAACCAAAAGAGTCATACTTGTGCTTGGACTTCAAGGTCAGCTCTCTAAGACAATCGACTAGCTTTCAGGACTAGTACCTAAAATTTTTGGAAGAAGGGAACAGAATAGTGATAAGTACAAGGTATGTACCCAGTGAGGCAACCCTAACTTTATTAATTTCCATCTTTTAAAACATTATTTAATTTTCAAGGTTACCTAACTAGGCTTAAAACAAGGTTTACCTAGCTAGTCCAATATACAAAAGTAGACTTAGCTAATCTTGTAACCATTTCAATAATCCAATGATGCAATACAAATAACATACTTTCATATTCATTTATACAGCAAGCATCAATCAAAACATTAGCATTTACAACAACAAGTATCATTTAAAAGCATGAGCATATTCAAGACAAGTAAGCATATCAACATCATTTCATTGGTACATATCATTGAGTTACTTATCTTTCAAGTCATACAACTTTTTCAATATTGCCTTGGATGATTAATGGAATAGGTAATCAAGTCTTCTTGTAACATGTAACATTAGATACCTCAAGTATCAATTTCTCATTTCGACATATAACAGAGGATGCATAAGCATCAATGGTGACTTACCACCATTCAATTATCAAGGTGACTAACCACCTTTTCAGATTTATAGGTGACTAACCACCATCCTGTAACAGATATTAGAGGAGCTCAATGACTCTAAGGCATGCCCTTCTACCTATAGACACTAATCAACCAAGGTCTTTATCTTATCTTTTATCTCCAACAAGGTCACTTGTTTGTTATTCAATACTTTACAAGTCATGTAACAACATTTCAATCATGTATATAAGGTGAATCATTCAAGTCATGCTCAATCAATTTTCCAGCAAGCATTAATCATTAATTCAAGCATATAACCATAGTAAAATAGTAGCTAAATCATTCAAATAATCTCATTTTACATATCTCAACCAATCGACATTTCATAGCAACATATTACTTGAACTAAGCATGCTTATCTAGCAAGTAAGAATAACTTAGGTCATAAGTCAAGTCTTTAATCCTTCTTCCTTATCAAGTTAATTTACCAACCATTAATTTAAATTCATTTCATGCTTCATTAGGTTATCTAGTAATAAAAAATAACAAGGTTAGGATACTAATCCTAACACTTTAAACAAAACTACACTCACAATATTCCAAGCTACTTGTTGTCCTTTATCACTCTTCCCTTGTCTCTCCTTCTTGATTGTTCACTCCTTGTATCCTCTATTGCCTCTTCCTCAATAGGCTCTTGAATCATATTACAACATATATAACATCCGTTAGTATCATCCTTAGCATAAAAATCCAACCAAATCAAGCAAACAACAATAAACACACAAGCTGTCCCTAACATGTCAGTTTTGAGCAGTGTCCATTAATCCGTTCATAACACTTTATTCCTAAATCCAAATAAAGCATATCATACCATTCTGGAAAGCTTATAAACACATCATTAAAATCATGTATGGCACATATTTTTAGCATTTCCCAATCAGTACAGTTTTGCATTTGAAAACAGGTCATTTTCAGGATCTAATTTGTCCAAGCATTTCCCAATCAAGCAAATTATATGTTTCACAATTCATTTGGTTCTTATATTTTAACCATACTAACTTACATGTATTAGAATAATAATGAAGTTCTAACATATTCAAAATCAAAGCATTAAAGTCCTCAATTTATCAATTTTCACAAAACAGTCCCCTTTAATCCTTTAATAATCCTATATGTGATCTAAATGCATTTAACCTACCAATTGAGACTTAATTCAAGCTTGGCCATTTAATTTCATTCATTTCATGAATCCCCTGTTTCAAGCAAAAATTTCCATAATTTTATTGGCATTACTTAAACCCCTATATTTTTTTCGAATTTTGCAATTTAATCCAGCAGATTCCAGATTCATCCAGTTTCAGTCCAGTAACTTCTAATAGAAATTTAGAGACCTATACGTAACATTTTCGTGCAATTCTTACCTCTATATCATGTAAAATTTTGTTCTATACAACTTTTTATAAGAACACATTTTCCAAAAATGACCCTAACATGCTCAATTTTCCAGATTTCTGAAAGGTGTCTATAATTAAATATTCTGGGCAGATTCATTATTCAAGCTTCATACATGTAAATTTTCTAGCATTTTGATTAACCTAAGCTATGATAAAACCTCACAACACATCAATAATCATTCTCAAATCAAATTTACAGCACAAACAATTCAAGAACCACATCAATTCATCAAGAATATTTAATAACAACATGAGCAGAATTTAAAACACTTACATGACATGCATGATTAAATTCTTCAATTCCCTTAATTTTTCTCTTTTAATTTGAAGTTTCTCTCACAAATTTCACTCTAAATTTTCAGATTCTTCACTCTCTCACTCTTGGTTCAGTTGTAAGGAGAAAGCATGAAGAAGGAAAGTGATGAAGATGATTATTCAAGATAGTGGGATTTGATTATCCAAACTCGACTAAGTTGTCGTCCAACACCAAGAGAGGGACATGTGTAATGCTCACTTTCATTTGTTAATTTATCATGCAAAACTCATATTTTCCTAATAGTTCAACTTAGTATTTTTTGATTTAGCTCTTATATTTGTATATCTTTCATTTTAGTCCTTCATTTGTTTTCTTTTAATTACTACAATTAATTTCTTAATTCTATTTAATTGAGCCATGATTTAATTATTTAGTAGTAATTATTCTAAGCCCGATTTAAGGGTGTTACAACTCCCCCCCCTTAAAAAAATTCATCCTTGAATTTTACCTGAATTGAACAGATGGGGATATTGCTTCTTCATCGTGTCCTCAGGTTCCCACGTCGCTTCTTCGATGTTGTGATTCCTCCAAAGAACTTTGACAAGAGGAACACTTATATTTCGAAGTCTTTTGACTTTTCGATCAAGGATTTGAACATGCTCTTCCTCGTATGAAAGATCAGGATTGAGTTCAACTTCTTCAGGCTCAAGAACGAGAGATGGATCAGATCGATATCTTCTGAGCATTGAGACGTGGAAGACATTGTGTATTTTATCGAACTCGGGAGGAAGAGCGAGTCGATAAGCTACATGACCAATTCTTTCAACTATTGCAAATGGTCTGATAAACCGAAGACTTAACTTGCCGCTTTTGCCGAATCGGAATACTTTCTTCCACGGGGAGACTTTAAGAAACACTTTATCTCCGACTTGATGTTGAATGTCTCTACGTTTCAGATTGGCGTAAGACTTTTGGCGATCGAAAGCTTGCTTCAATCGAGAATGAATGATTTGAACTTGTTTTTCGATTTCCCGAAGCAATTGTGGTCCCCAAACTTTATTATCACTGAGTTCAGACCAACACAGAGGTGTTTGACTTCTGCTGCCATACAACGCTTCGAAAGGAGCCATTTGAATCGAAGATTAGAAGCTATTGTTGTAGGCGAATTCTACCAAAGGTAGCGATTTCTCCCAGTTCTTTCCGAAGTCAATGATACAAGATCAGAGTATGTCTTCGAGAATTTGAATTACTCGCTCAGATTGACCATCGCTTTGCGGATGGAAAGCCGTGCTAAGATTCGGTTTGGTTCCGAGAGCTTTATGTAATGATTTCTAAAATCAAGCTGTGAATCGGGGATCTCGATCGGAGACTATTGAGATTGGAACTCCATGTAAACGAATTACTTCTCAGATATATAATTCAGCCAAGACTTCAAGACTGAAATTCATTCGCACCGGAATGAAGTGTGCTGACTTGGTGAAACGATCAACGATCACCCAGATAGCGTCGCACTTTCTTGGCGAACAAGGAAGACCGGTTACGAAATCCATTGTGATCAGTTCCCATTTCCATTGCGGAAATTTGAGAGGTTAGACCAACCCAGTAGGGACTTGGTGCTCGGCTTTAACCCGTTGGCAGTTAAAACATTTCTCTACAGAGTCGTTGATAGCCGTTTTATTCCTGGCCACCAATACAAGGGCTTGAGATCCTTGTACATCTTAACTGATCCAGGGTGGACCGAAAAAGAACTTTGGTGCGCTTCTTGAAGGATATCATCTTGTAATTCTTTGTTATTAGGGACACATATACGATCTTTGAAGTATAGGAGACCATTCGACTTAACAGAAAAGTCAGCATTAGACTCAAGCTTAGAATTGATTTTCTGAAGTTCCGGATCAATTTGTTGAAGTTCTTTGATCCTAGTGATTAGAGTAGATTTAACTTTAAGTTCATTCAGATAATTCCGAGCTTTGCATAGCCGGAAATGAGCATTGATAGCCAAGGTAGCTACGAATAACAAAATTAGAGATGTTACTTACAATTCAAGGTATGATTCCAAACTTTTACTTAATGATTAAGGAGGCTTTCGAATTTTTACTTAATAGGTAAGAAGAGTTTGAATTTCTTCCTTAACTATTAAGAAAGAATTCGAACAAGTGCTTAAGTCATAAGAATGGATTGTTCTCGGTTTTGAATAACATACCAAGATTTGGTTTTCGACCCAGAGCGTCGGCAACGACGTTGGCTTTTCCAGGATGATAATCTATGATAAAATCGTAGTCTTTGAGTAACTCTAACCATCTTCTTTGCCTAAGGTTCAAATCCTTTTGAGTGCGTAAATACTTCAGGCTTTTGTGATCGGTGAACAACTTGCATCTTTCACCGTACAGATAGTGCCGCCAAATTTTGAGTGCAAACACAATGGCTGCAAGCTCGAGGTCATGCGTAGGATAATTCAATTCGTGTGGTTTCCGTTGTCGAGAGGCGTATGCAATCACGTTGCCTTCTTACATCAGAACACAACCTAGGCCCGAGTGTGATGCATCACTGTACACAACAAATTCTTTACCCTATTCAGGTTGAATAAGGACTGGAGCATGTGTCAGAGCTTGTTTGAGTTGGTCGAAGCTTCGTTGCTGCTTTTCTGACCATTCGAAGGTTACATCCTTTTAGAGAAGTTTAGTTAACGGTGCAATAATCACCGAGAATCCCTTCAAATATCTTCGGTAATAACCGACTAAGCCAAGAAAACTTCGGACCTCACTCAAATTTCTCGGAGGTTTCCAATCAAGAATACCTTATAATTTCTTAGAGTCTACTTTGATTCCATCGGACGAAATGACATGTCCGAGGAAGGAAATTTTGGACAACCAAAATTCGCACTTAGTGAACTTGGCAAATAGTTGGTGTTCTCGAAGTGTCTGAAGTACAATTCGAAGATGATCATCATGTTCTTCCTTGTTCCGGGAGTAAACAAGGATGTCGTCGATGAATACGACAACAAACTTATCGATGTAAGGCTTGAATACCCGATTCATCAGATCCATGAAGTCAGCAGGGGCATTTGTTAGACCGAACGACATTACTAAGAATTTGTAATATCCATATCGAGTTTTAAAGGCTGTTTTGGGCACATCCTTTTCTTTTACCCTCATTTGATAGTAACCGGATCGGAGATCAAATTTAGAGAATACGGCTGCATGTTTAAGTTGATCGAACAGATCCTCGATCCTTGGTAGTGGATACTTGTTCTTGATGGTTACTTTGTTAAGTTGTCGGTAATCGATAGAGAGTCGCATCGTACCGTCCTTCTTCTTCACGAATAGAACAGGAGCACCCCAGGGAGACATACTGGGTCGAATGAATCCTTTGTCTTCGAGTTCTTGGATTTGCTTCTTCAATTCTTTCAGTTCAACTAGTGCCATACGATAAGGCATAATGGACACATGATTGGTTCCAGGTTGAACTTCAATCTTGAATTCAACTTCCTGAGTTGGAGGAAGACCAGGGAGTTCCTCGGGAAAGACATTAGAAAATTCAGATACAATCGGCATTTCAGGTAAACCGAAGTCAAGATCATCTTGTAATGCCATAGCAGCAAAAATGGAGGTTGGTTTCTTATCTATTAATAGAATGGATTCTTTTCCTAAACCCCTTAAATATAGCCTACGGTTTTGGCAATCTATCCAGGCTTCATGTTTTCCCAACCAATCTAGTCCTAAGACTAAATCAAATTCACATTTAGGTAGCACATAAAGGTTACAAGAAAAGGGTACATTTCGGATTGTTATCTGACAATCCTTACAAAGCAAATTTATAGGCATTCTACCCCTATAGGGTTTGAAACAATTAACCCAGTTTGAACATGTTCGGGTTGCAATTTAGGTTCATCAATTAAGTAGGAAGCGATAAAAGAATGGGTTGACCCCGAATCTTTTAAAGCATAAACAAATTTAAGGTTTAGCTCAATCGTACCCGCAATAACATCAGGAAATTCTTCTTCCTCTCGGTCGCGGATATGATAAACACAAGCTGGCGCTCGGGATTCCTGATGAGTAGGAGCTCTAGATTGGGCAGCCTTGCTTCTTCCCAGATTATTAGTTTGAGCCTGCCTCAGATTTTTGTTCCGACCAGAAGGTGCCGGGATCGGATTACAGTGACGAATAGAAGTTTGGTCATTCTTCTTCAGACAGTCACGAATATAATGATCATTGCATCCACATGCGAAACAAAGATTAGACTAAAATCGGCATTAATCGAAGTGTTGTTTTTGACAGAATTTGCAAGTAGGTGCCCTTTCTGATTTTCTGGTGCTATTAACATAAACCACCGGAATTGCCATCTTGTTTGAGGGCGGAGGTCGATAATCATTCTAAGTGACAGGTGAATAAGTAGAGAAGGACTCATTCTGGTGCTTCGGCCTCTTCGACCACCGGGACATACTCTCACCTTTCTTACCCGTGTCTGGACGATAACTACTCTTTCGCTTTTCTGCGACCCTCATCGTAGCTTCAGTAGAAATAGCTCGGTTCACAAGAGTTTGGAAGTTTGTGAGACCAAGAGCAATGAACATCGGTTTTAGCTCGTCGTTCTGACCACCGACGAACTTACGACATTTCTCTTCTTCAGTCTTAATGTAAGCAGTTCCGTATTTGCAGTATTTGCAGAAATCAGCAACATGTTGTTCAATCGGCCGATTGGCCTGCTTCAAGTAGAGGAATTTATTTCTGCAGTCGGCCAGATATTGCTCGCTAATGAACTTCTTCTTAAACTCATCAACGAAGAAGTCCCAAGTCACTGACTCAGCAGGGGTAGTGAAGATCGTGGTTTCCCACCAGCTTAAGGCGTCTTCTGTTAATAAGGAGTCTGCACAGTCGAGTTTATGTTCATCGGAACATTTGAGTTGCTTAGTTAAGATTTGGATAGTTTTATCGAGCAACTGCTCACCTTTTTCCTGTTTCTCGATATCAAGGCCACTAAAAGGAGTAGCTCGGTGTGAAGCGAGCTTGTCGATCGAAGCTTGAGATGGTGCAACAGCAACCGGGGCTGCTCATACACCCGTTGCAAAGTGATCGAATATTTCTTTGACACTGATAAAACATTCCCGACGAATAGTTTCGATGGTCGCATTGTCCAAATGAGGAGGGACTTGCACTCGAGGTTGCTTTCGAGGTTGTTCAGGTACAATCAGGGGTTGCATATCAACGCTATCCCCGTTCTTGGTAGAAGATCCTCGGGGACTCTCATCGTCCCGAGCTAAGTTGGTAGCAGACATTCTATAAGGAATTCAGAGGAAAGTTCAGAATTAGAGAGCGAAGTCACAAATAATACAATATAAGACTCCTAGGTGGCATAGTGTAAACCTATATGATGCATGACATGTTCGGGCAAATTTTAGGATTTATAGCCTAAAGCTCTGATGCCAATTTATGTAACACCCCTTGCCCGGGTTAGGAGCGAGGGATGTCACGACTTATAACGCATGATTTAGAACAAATAAACACTCAAAACAAAATATGTAACAATATCAATCAGAGTCATGCAGCTTGTATATTATCAAATTTAACATATTAACATATGAACTTAGAAAACATATTACCAAAACATATACAAATATGTGGGCCATTTTAAAACTTTTCTAACATGTATTCTAACTTATCAACTAACAAATAATATAACAAAACACACCTTAATCAATTTATTAAGCATTCGGCTACCAACTAGTGCATAGACTTACCTGAATCAACATATAAAGTTCACAACACGCTATCACTTAAATTCACATTTGGCTAACATATAAACAAGACATATGTATACATGCTTATATTTCATATATACACTAGTATAGAAACCTAGCATACTAACTTAACATATTCCATCAATTTCTAGTTATACACTTCATGTAATCTCAACCTTACATAAAAGGACCTATTCGAAAATACACCAACAATTAAGCAAACAAAAACATTCGAATGCTTTTTGGTAATCTCAGAAATTGTTCATTCGAATCAAACAACTAGATGCTTTAATATCCTATGTTCAAATTATTAAAAACCTATATGAATTCCTTACATTATGCACTATCCGAAATATAGTAACAACCATAGCAAAGTCTAGATGCAAATGCCTAAATCAAATATAGATATCACACTTAATCATACTCAATCATTCAAATCCAACAAATACATGAACCATACAAACATATTCAAGCTCAATATCAAGTTAAATAGCTCAAACATAACACGCTCATATCATCAAATCCGTATATACATATCCACCAAACCTTATCAAGACTTGATCACCTTAACCATATATATACATTACACAAAATCAAACCAACATGATTATTCATTACATAACATGAACTATGTCTTAAACATGTACAAACCAAAACTATCAAAATACATATATCATATGCATGTGACACTTATATACATCTATGCCACCAACTATAATAACAAAAAGAGTCATACTTGTGCTTGGACTTCAAGGTCAGCTCTCTAAGACAATCGACTAGCTTTCGGGACTAGTACCTGAAATTTTTGGAAGATGGGAACAAAAGAGTGATAAGTACAAGGTATGTACTCAGTGAGGCAGCCCTAACTTTATTAATTTCCATCTTTTAAAACATTATTTAATCTTCAAGGTTACCTAACTAGGCTTAAAACAAGGTTTACCTAGCTAGTCCAACATACAAAAGTAGACTTAGCTAATCTTGTAACCATTTCAATAATCCAATGATGCAACACAAATAACATACTTTCATATTCATTTATACATCAAGCATCCATCAAAACATTAGCATTTACAACAACAAGTATCATTTAAAAGCATGAGCATATTCAAGACAAGTAAGCATATCAACATCATTTCATTGGTACATATCATTGAGTTACTTATCTTTCAAGTCATACAACTTTTTCAATATTGCCTTGGATGATTAATGGAATAGGTAATCAAGTCTTCTTGTAACATGTAACATTAGATACCTCAAGTATCAGTTTCTCATTTCGACATATAACAGAGGATGCATAAGCATCAATGGTGACTTACCACCATTCAATTATCAAGGTGACTAACCACCTTTTCAGATTTATAGGTGACTAACCACCATCCTATTACAGAGATCAGGGGAGCTCAATGACTCTAAGGCATGCCCTTCTACCTATAGACACTAATCAACCAAGGTCTTTATCTTATCTTTTATCTCCAACAAGGTCACTTGTTTGTTATTCAATACTTTACAAGTCATGTAACAACATTTCAATCATGTATATAAGGTGAATCATTCAAGTCATGCTCAATCAATTTTCCAGCAAGAATTAATCATTAATTCAAGCATATAACCATAGTAAAACAATAGCTAAATCATTCAAAAAGTCTCATTTTAAATAACTCAACCGATCGACATTTCATAGCAACATATTACTTGAACTAAGCATCTTTATCTAGCAAGTAAGAATAACTTAGGTCATACGTCAAGTCTTTAATCCTTCTTCCTTATCAAGTTAATTTACCAACCAGTAATTTAAATTAATTTCATGCTTCATTAGGTTATCTAGTAATAAAAAATAACAAGGTTAGGATACTAATCCTAACACTTTAAACAAAACTACACTCACAATACTCCAAGCTATTTGTTGTCCTTTATCACTATGCCCTTGTCTCTCCTTCTTGATTGTTCACTCCTTGTATCCTCTATTTCCTCTTCCTCAATAGGCTCTTGAATCATATTACAACATATATAACATCCATTAGTATCAACCTTAGCATAAAAATCCAACCAAATCAAGCAAACAACAATAAACACACAAGCTGTCCCTAACATGTCAGTTTTTAGCAGCGTCCATTAATCCGTTCATAACTCTTTATTCCTAAATCCAAATAAAGCATATCATACCATTCTGTAAAGCTTATAAACACACCATTAAAATCATGTAAGGAACATATTTTTAGCATTTCCCAATCAGTACAGTTTTGCATTTGAAAACAGGTCAATTTCAGGATCGAATCTGTCCAAGCTAAACTTAGTGGATTTAAAGTATATAAATTATATGTTTCACAATTCATTTGGTTCTGATATTTTAACCATATTAACTTACATTAATTAGAATAATAATGAAGTTCTAACATATTCAAAATCAAAGCATTCAAGTCCTCAATTTATCAATTTTCACAAAACAGTCCCCTTTAATCCTTTAATAATCCTATATGTGATCTAAATGTATTTAACCTACCAATTGAGACTTAATTCAAGCTTGGCCATTTAATTTCATTCATTTCATGAATCCCCTGTTTCAAGAAAAAAATTTCAGAATTTTATTGGCATTATTTAAACCCCTATATTTTTTTTTCAAATTTTGCAATTTAATCCAGCAGATTCCAGTTTCAGTACAGTAACTTCTAATAGCAAATCAGAGACCTGTACTTAACATTTTCGTGCAATTATTACCTCTATCTCATGTAAAATATTTTCCTCTGCAACTTTGTATAAGAATACTTTTTCTAGAAATGACCCTAACATGCTCAATTTTCCAGATTTCTGAAAGGTGTCTATAATTAAAGATTCTGGGAAGATTCATTATTCAAGCTTCATACATGTAAATTTTCTAGCATTTTGATTAACCTAAGCTATCATACAACCTCAGAACACATCAGTAATCATTCTCAAATCAAATATACAGCACAAACAATTCAAGAAACATATCAATTCATCAAGAATATTTAATAACAACATGAGCAGAATTTAAAACACTTACATGACATGCATGATTAAATTCTTCAATTCCCTTAATTTTTCTCTTTTAATTTGAACCTTCTCTTACTAATTTCACTCTAAATTTTTAGATTCTTCACTCTCTCACTCTTGGTTTGGTTGTAAGGAGAAAGAATGAAGAAGGAAATTGATGAAGATGATTATTCAAGATAGTGAGATTTGATTATCCAAACTCCACTAAGTTGCCGTCCAACAACAAGAGAGGGACATGTGTAATGCCCACTTTCATTTGTTAATTTATCATGCAAAACTCATATTTTTCTAATATTTCAATTTAGTCTTTTTTGAGTTAGCTCTTGTATTTGCATATCTTTCATTTTAGTCCTTCATTTGTTTTCCTTTAATTACTACAATTAATTTCTTAATTCTATTTAATTGAGCCATGATTTAATTATTTAGTACTAATTATTCTAAGCCTGATTTAAGAGTGTTACAAGTGGTATCGGAGCTAGAGTTTAGTCGGTTCTGGATTAAACCTATGCTTGTCTGTATT
Source organism: Hibiscus tridactylites (assembly GCA_958450335.1). Lineage (NCBI taxonomy): Eukaryota > Viridiplantae > Streptophyta > Magnoliopsida > Malvales > Malvaceae > Hibiscus > Hibiscus tridactylites. The sequence goes on along the minus strand of OY288267.1, from coordinate 54,032,329 downwards.
ATTTATTGTGTTAGTTTGCCTCCTAGGAATTATTTATTGAGTATTGTGACTTGCCGACTAGTCCGATCTCTTATTTATAGATGTCTAACCCTGTTAAGAATTCTGATAGCTCGAAACAAGAAATGGAGTATCCCATCTGTAACTTTTGTCAACGAAGCACCCTGAGGGGCAGTGTCGTATAAAGTCTGGAGCTTGTTTCTTTTGCAATAAAATGGGACATTTCATCCGTGATTGTCCGAGGAACCTAATCAATTCCAAGTTTACCCGATTTGTTAATGCCATAAGAGATTGTCCAATAGGCTTTGAAAGGACGAATCCTTCGACGCCAGAAGAATCCGAGCCTGTGGATTGTAACGATGATCAGTATATTAATTCATGTAAGAATTCGAGGACGAATTCTTTTTAAGAGGGAGAGAGTGGTCACATCCCGAAAATCGGTCTAGTAGAAATTAAGTTCGAAACATAGATTTTCGGTTATTATTATTATTATTATTATTATTAATAAAAGAAAAAGAATTGGATACCATGGAAATTCTTCCATTTGAAGGAATTGCCTAAAGGCAAACCACGCACCCTTGGAGTCAGGCCACTTGGCCATTAGAGATTGAATGTGGCAATTTCCACTTGCGTGGCTTTTTTACAAGAAAATAAGGTGGCCACCAACGCCACACGTGGCTAAGCAAGCGAATTTGATTTCCCATCCATGCCACGGTATAAGAATACATGGGGGATTTAGAGTGGATTAGGGGGCGACAAATCAAGTATAAAAGGGGGCAAGGGGCATTGGTCACTCACGACAAAGTGAGAAAGAATTCAATAAAATTAGTAGGATATACCGAGTGAGAAGGGAAATAAATATAGGATCCAGTGATTGATTGGTGGTCCAATATTTTCGATATAATAATATCGAATTTCTACCGATGTCGGGGGAAGCTCAAATCCTTGGTTGGTCTAAGTTTCAGTATCGAGTGATTAATATTTTTATATTTATTCGATATTGTTTTGTTGGTCCTAACTGATTCCTATTTAATCTAGTTCAAGAAGTCAAGAGAGAACAACTGTCAACCAAAGGAAAAGACGTCATTATACGGGAACCCTAATATCGAGGTGAGTGTAGTCGAAGTCTCGGAATTAGGCTAGAAGCCTTCCGAATTTATCGTTATCGATTTTGGTTTTTTACCAACCATTGGATTAAAGGGGTTTTGCATAAAGTATTATTAGAAACCATTTTGGTAAGTTTTGGTAAGTATTGCATTGAATCATCGTCCGTAGCATTGTTTTTGTTGTCATCGAAGTCATTGATACATTGCTACATGAATCATTGAGCATCAAACATTGAATATTGCATATTGGATATTTCATATTGCTATTAAGGTATTGGTGTTGATGTGTGCATATGGTCCTCAAATTATTGGCATTGAATCATTGTTATCGTTATCGATATGAAGATATTGCAATTAATATTGTCTTTGACACTGTTACCGACTTCGTAGTTGACAATGTTATAGACTTTGATAAAGATGTCGTATTGATAAAATATTATTGAGGAAAAGTCCTTGGATACCTTATCTTGGTACTTGGTATATTTATCGGGACTATGGTTCATGAGCCACGGCTCAAGGGTGACGACCCTAGGCGAGGCGGAGGTTCGGTTGGAGTGAGTACGAGCATTGGAAGCATTGAATCATTGATATTGTATTGAAACAAGCCATTGCTTTGTGCTTTAAGCTTGTCTATTACCGATTATCGAACTAAAGTTACCTAAGTCCAAAAGTGTTCCAAGGCGAATAATGCTAAAAGACTAATAAAGACATCAATAAAACTATTATTGAATTATAAATATAGCATTGAATATGGTCATTGCATTGTTACTACCATAATATTGTTATGGATATGATATTGTTATTGTCATAATATTATTGCAATAGAATTGTCATTGTTATAGAATTCGTGCATCTAATTATCGTGAATCGATCCAAGGAAGATTATTGGTTATACGGTTGAAATCGATCCAAGGAAGAATGTTGAATATTGATATTGTCATTGATGATTGATACTATGTTTTTATGAATATGGATCACGCCATGTTTATTATATAACTAATTGTCATTAAAGCATGATAAATGACATACCATGTTCATTCATTGTTACTAACTACCTCACTTAGACTATATAAGTCTAATGCATTCATTTGCATAACATTTCAGACAAACAAAGTATTCAGTTCGAGATCGGAGAAGTCGACGGATTGACAAGTCACTACAAGCTTAGAGTAATGTGTTTTATCTTTATAAACTCCTAGAATGGTGGCAAAGTAATTAAACTAGTCGCTTGTAACCCTACTATTGTGTATATGTTGCCTATGTTTTGTATAATGTTTTAAAGCTATAATGACTTTTGAGTTAGTAATAAAATTGACATATTTGGCATTAAAATAATGATTAAAAAGGTTTAAGATTTATGTCTCCGATTTTCGCTTTGTTTTCGGTAACGCTCTCTAACCTGGTTCTCTACCAGGCCGGGAAGAGGGTGTTACATTAGTGGTATCAGAGCTAGAGTTTAGTCGGTTCTGGATTAAACTTATGCTTGTCTGTATTATTTATTGTGTTACTTTGCCACCTAAGAATTATTCATTGAGTATTGTGACTTGTCGACTAATCCGATCTCTTACTTATAGATGTCTAACCCTGTTAAGAATTCTGATAGCTCAAAACAAGAAATGGAGTATCCCATTTGTAACTTTTGTCAACGTAAGCACCCTGAGCGGCAGTGTTGTAAAAAGTCTGGAGCTTGTTTCAAATATGTATAAATGGGACATTTCATCCGTGATTGTCCGAGGAACCCAATCGATTCCAACTTTACCCGTTTTGTTAATGTTAGAAGAGATTGGCCAATAGGCTTTGAAAGGACGAACCTTCTATGCCAGAAGAATCCGAGCCCCTGGAATGTGACGATGGGCAGTATATTAATTCAGGTAAGAATTCGAGGACAAATTCTTTTTAAGAGAGAGAGTTGTAACATCCCGAAAACTAGTCTAGTAGAAATTAAGAGAAATAAATATACGATCTAGTGTTTGATTGGTGGTCCGATATTTCCGTTATAATAATATCGAATTTCTGCCGACGTCGAGGTAAGCTCAAATCCTTGGTTGGTCTAAGTTTTGGTATCGAGTTTGATTAATATTTTTATATTTATTTGATATTGTCTTGTTGGTCCTAACACATTCCTATTTAATCTAGTTCAAGAAGTTGAGAGAGAACAACAGTCAACCAAGGGAAAAGACGTCATTATACGGGAACCCTAATATCGAGGTTAGTGTAGTCGGAGTCTCAGAATTAGGCGAGGAGCCTTTCCGAATTTATCGTTATCGATTTAGGTTGTTTACTAACCATTGGATTAAAGGGGTTTTGCATAAAGCATTATTAAAAACCATATTGGTAAGTTTTGGTAAGTATAGCATCGAATCATCGTCCGTAGCATTGTTTTTGTTGCCATCGAAGTCATTGAAACATTGCTACATGAATCATTGAGCATCAAACATTGATTATTGCATATTGGATATTGCATATTGTTATTGAGATATTGGTGTTGATGTGTGCATATGGTCATCAAATTATTGACATTGAATCATTGTTATCATTCTCGATATAAAGATATTGCAATTAATGTTGTCGTTGACACTGTTACCAGCTTCGTTGTTTACACTGTTATAGACTTTGATAAAGATGCCGTATTGATAAAATATTATAGAGGAAAACTTCTTGGATACCTTATCTTGGTACGTGGTATATTTATCGGGACTACGATTCATGAGCCACGACTCAAGGGTGACTACCCTAGGCGAGGTAGAGGTTCGATTGGAGTGAGTACGAGCATTGGAAGCATTGAATCATTGATATTGTATTGAAACAAGCCATTGCTTTGTTCTTTAAGCTTGTCTATTACCGACTATCGAACCAAAGTTACCAAAGTCCAAAAGTGTTCCAAGGCAAATAATGCTAAAAGACTAATAAAGACATCAATAAAACTATTATTGAATTATAAATATAGCATTGAATATGGTCATTGCATTGTTACTGCCATAATATTGTTATTGATATGATATTGTTATTGTCATAATATCATTGCCATAGCATTGTCATTGCTATAGAATTCGTGCATCTAATTATCGTGAATCGATCCAAGGAAGATTATTGGATATACGGTTGAAATCGATCCAAGGAAGAATGTTGAATATTGATATTGTCATTGATGATTGATGATTGATACTATGTTTTTATGAATAAGGAGCATGTCATGTTTATTGTATAGTTGATTGTCATTAAAGCATGATAAATGACATACCATGTTCATTCATTGTTATTGACTTCCTCACTTGGACTATATAAGTGTAATGCATTCATTTGCATAACATTTCAGGCTAACAAAGTGTTCGGTTCGAGATCGGATAAGTCGACGGATCGACAAGTCACTACAAGCTTAGAGTAATGTGTTTTGTCTTTATAAACTCCTAGAATGGTGGCAAAGTTATTAAACTAGTCTCTTGTGGCCCTACTATTGTGTATATGTTGCCTATGTTTTCTATAAGGTTTTAAAGATATAATGACTTTTGAGTTAGTAATAAAATTGACATATTTGGAATTAAAAATTTGATTAAAAAGGTGTAAGATTTATGTCTCCGATTTTCGCTTTGTTTTCGGTAACGCTCTCCAACCCGGTACTGTACCAGGTCGGGAAGGGGGTGTTACAGTCTTGGCAAAAAATTGTGTCACCGTTTGAGGTTTCTCGATGTTGCCCGAATAGGAAGGCTGTGATTATGTATTATGTTTGCCTTTGTACTTGCACTTCTTGTTCCACTTCGGAGATCGACAATCATCTCTAAACCTCTTCTTAGACTTGTCGGATCGATAGACCCTTTTAGCCTTCTGAGCAGCTTTAGTAGCTTTAACTCGATTCACTAAATCTTGGAAGTTGGTAACGCTCAAAGTGGTGAACATAGGACATAGCTCATCGCTAAGCCCAACTATAAACATCTTGCATTTATCTTTCTTCTTTTTGATGTATTCTACACCGTAACGGGAATACTTGCAAAAGTCATGGATGTATTGCTCAATAGGTCGACCACCTTGCTTCAAATTGAGAAAGATGTTGCGCCTTTCTGCAAGGTAGTACTCGCTAATGTACTTCTTTCAGAATTATTGAAGAAATAACTCCCAAGTGACTGTTTCTTCAGGAACGATAAGAATAGTGGTCTCCCAGCACTATAATGTTTCATCAGCTAGCAATGCAGGGGTGCACTCTAGCTTGTGCTCGTCTAAAAACTACAGTAGTTTATTCAAAACCCTTAGAATGTTGTTCAACCAATATTCCGCAGTCTTAATATTGGCATAATCCTAACCAGTGAAAATGTAGGCTCGGAGTGATGGCAGCTTGTCAATAGGGGCCCGAGTATACTGAACAACATGTGGAGCGGGTTGCACAAGTAGTTCAGCTCTCACCGAGGTCATGATTTGTTTGAATATGTCAGCCATGTTTCGATAACATTCTGCATGTGCATCAGGTAATACCGGCTCAACATGTTGAGGTGGGGGATTCGATGGGTCTCTTCGTTCACATCCTCGCCATGAGTCGAGGAGCCGGTAGCATGCTCATGTAAATGAGCCTCATTTGTCTTAGACATATCTATAACATATAGAGATCGGATTAGTCGACAAGTCACAATATATACAATATACAACTCTTAGGTGGCAAAGCAACACAATAACAACAAAATAGACTTTTGTTTAGTCCTAGATTCGACTAAACTCTAGCTCCGATACCACAAATGTAACACCCCTACCCGACCTAGTCGAGAACCGGGTCGGATTATGTTATGGTGAACTATTCAATGATCTCTACATTGACTTCGAACTAAAGGCGACAAGATTGGACTTAAGATCCACTAATAAACAATATACAATTCCAAATAATCCCTTATGTGCCTACAGTTACTCAATTAGGGCCAATTTTAAACCTTTACAAGTTTTAAAAACCAAATTCTAATTTCAGCATTTTAGTGGTTCTTTTATGAAATTAGGCTTACTACAACGAAATCCATTATATGATCAATGGCCATGTAAAATTTCATGATATTCAGAGTTCATTTAATTTCCCAATTAGACTGTACAAGATTCGGTAACCATTCTGTGAACAATACAAAACTATGATCTATGGCTTTTAACCGAATTAACTGTCATCGTACCGATTCACTTAAAGTTGTATCCGTACACTAAGCCTAATTCCCATTTCCAGATTTGAAGGTGACAAGACCGTATCGATACAGTTGAGAGTCGTACCGATATTAGTTGACCATGTTGACTCGGTATTGATACGCCTTGACCATGTATCGATACCATTTATGTTTCCAAATTCCAGTAGCAAAAAATATGTATCAATACTCCTAGACTGTATCGATATGCCCCTTTTGACCAATATTGACCTGACCAATTATGTAAGATCGTATCGATACACCATCAACCATATCGATACGCCCTACCCTGTAATGACAGATTTTTGCTCATTTTTGTTCAATTTGATTTACCAACCAATGTTCAAATGCAATGAAACTTTACACGCAATATTTCAAGGCTATAAACTACTTGCATTGTAACACCCCAAAATGTCCCCAATTTTTTTTTTGAAAAAACCTAAATTCTGAAATCGCTAACTCAGTAACCCTAACATTTGGGAATTTTAATCTTGAAACCCTAATTTGAATTTTGGATTTAATTGGGGAAAATCAAAATTTAGAGATTAATTTGAAATAAATTCGGAACTTTAGTGACCATTTTGTCAATCGGGTAATCTTTGGTGCCTTATTCGCGAACCTTAGAACTTTCAAGGTTTTGCCTCGTGGTTTACCATTTAAATGAGATATATAATCTCATTTTTAGTTTCAGAAACCCATTTTTGAGAGTTGCTGCAGCCGCTTCCCTGTTAACTCTCCCCTATCTCTCGATATCCCTCTCTCCCACTCTTGTTTTCACCCAATTTTAAAGCTCCCCCACCATCTCCTCACTGGCCAAGCACCGGTGAAGCTTCGACTAAGGCTCCATCCCCGTTCGTGGTTCGCACGACCACAACCATCGTGACCAACATCATGTCGTGATCGAACCCCATCAATCAACCATGTTTGCGCGTTCATCTCTTTTAAGAAATGGAACCAGAACCGTTTTGGATCTTGCTTTGTGCCACCGTCCATTCCTCTTTTCTATCGATTTGAGGGTGGGTAAGCTTCTGATCTCTTTTTGGTTATTAGGCTCGGTTTACCTTTCCTAACCAACCACTTACTTTACACGTCTAGGAATGTGAGATGTCTTAATTTTTGTTCTGCATTTGGACGAATATGCAGCCCCAAATCTTAATCAACTTTTAAAGATTTCCTTTTTGCTTATCTTAATTAATTATTGGGTATAATATATATATATATACACACACACACGCACATACATATTCCTATGTGTGTATAATGAATCTGGTTTTCTTGATTTATTTTATATCACTGATTTTCAAAGTTACTTTCACTTATATATATATATATTCTTGTAAACAATTTGTAATTAAGGTTTTGATGTATGTTCTATGTCAAGAAAGAATTTAATAATGTTTCTAATATCGGTAATGGTATATGAGTATGTGTTTTATATTTCATATTTTATTTGGTTACAAAATTGATCATGTAATATGCAAGCTGGTTCTAACTTCTAAGATTTAGACTATGTTTTTGAGTATTCAAAAACCAGCTAATAAATTTTGGTTGATAGCCCGTATCAACAAATGGTTTTAAAGCATAAGTTATGATAATTGTTCGGACCGACTTGAATTCGATCTTGACCGTTGATTGAACCTTGACTTTTGACCGGATTTGACTTTTGACTAAGTTTGACCGTTGACTTGTTTGACTAGAGTTGACCGTTGACCAATTTGAGTGGAGTTGACTTTGGCTTTGACCAAAGTTGACCAATAGTTGACTTTTTCAAAAAACATTCATCTTAACCTTTCTCGACACCGCGAATCCGAATTCACTGCCCGTTTTGTCATATTAGATCCCGAAAGCTCTGTTTTGCTAATTTTAATTAATCGTTACTTGAAATTCAGTAAGTTAGAGATTTCAGAATCTGATTCGGAATATTCTCGTGTTCAGGTGCTGACCTTGAGATCGTTGGGTTACCTCTAGTTGTTCAGACCGATCGTGCACGTTCTTCGAGATCTTCACATGAGTATATTTTAGTTTGTTTTTCAGTGTTTACTCGATGGCTTAGTGTTAGTATTAAATGTTAATATAGAAATCATGTCTCGTAGGTCCCGATTCAATGAGATCCGAGCGTGAGGCTCGCCCTTCTCGAGATTAGAGCTACTGTTGCTTAAAGGTGTGTCTCTTCTTGATTTATAAACTTGTGTGTTTTTTTCTGTGCTATAAATTTTATGTGCTTTTCTGGTATTAATATAAGTAAATGTTTTGTACATTTTGTGTGCATGCTCTGTTGTGATTGGGTGAATGTTTTCAGACATCATGCATAACATGTCATATTGTGATTTAAGTGAAATATCAGATATTCGGAATCGTAAAACATCGGATTTATAGTATTGTGCAACTTGAATTTTCACAATTCAAGTTTCGGATCAGACTCGGATTTTAAAATTTGCATCATATCATTGTGGGTATATGGTTTGAGATTTGTTCGGGGAAGTTCATTGGTTTCACCCTTCGAGCTGAATTCCGCTTCGGATCAGTGGTTCAACCCTTCGGGCTGAGTTCCACTTCGGATGGTGACGATGGAGAAAATAGGTTCTTGGGAACCTTACTTTTCGGTGTATCGGAGATGGGTACTATGATTCATGTGCATCATACATCATATCATCATGATTCAGTTTTATTTTGTTTTCAGAAAAGTCTTTATCAGAAAATAAAATACTTTTTGGTTTTTGTTTCGTTTTCGTTTGCACTCTAGGGACACACTGAGCACTTTAGCTTACACCCCTTAGTTTTTACTTTTCAGATATCTCAGACTCTTTTAAGTGACTCGGTACTTGGAGCTTCTCGCATTTTACTCGGATATTTTTTATAATGCAGTATGAACTCTCTTTTAATTACTTCAGACTATTGATTTAAAATATTTTGGAACATTTATGTAATTCGAACATTGGGACTGTTTACTGTTTTTAATTTGGGTATTATTAAATGCATGCATTTACAAGGTTATTTTCAGAAATCTAACCAATTATCGCAATAATGTTTAAACAACTACGTTTTATAATAATGGGATATTATTGAGTTTATTTTCTTTTAATAATAATTTTGTTTTTAAGTAAGTAAACTTAAAAGGTGTTACTTGAAGAGTAAGTTTTCAAACGCGACTTCCTAGATTCGGCCCATTCCTTCTGAGCCGGGTTTAGGGTTTACATTTATGCCAAATTTTAGGATCATTTGATTCCGTTTACTATGATTTCACCTTTTTATGCCAAATATGCCATTTGGTCACTTTTAGCCCAACCTAAAAGTCATTTTAGGGCCACACCATTTTACACTTAACATAGGTAATATATACATATTCAAAAAAGCCATAAGTGACTAGTGTAGCTACTTTGCCATCGTTGTAGGGGTATATATGGACAAAATACTTTTCTCTAGCTTACTTGTGACTTGCCCAACTTTCGAATTCTTTGATCTCGATCCGATAACTCGATCAACCTTGAATGCTTGAGATGAAATGCATTAGGCTTACTTTGCCTAGTAAGGTAGTCATAATCAATGTTAATATCAATATTTTACATTTTCATCCTTACAATGTCAATGACTATACAATGAATCAATAATAACAATGCAATGACCATGTTCAATAACAATAGTATCGTATTTTAAAAATAACCCTTGGATCGATTCTAAATAGTGGATACACAAGTTCCCACTGTAGAGTGTCCATAAGTTCTATATTTTGTACACATTCATGCCCTTATTAATGTTGCTCTTAAGCTCACTTAGGCCTATTTGGGTGCATTGCATGCATAATAATAATGTTTTATTTTGTTTAAGGAAAGATAATGTTTTAGTTTAGTTCTCATTTTCAGGTGCTATAGCTATGTAGAGGAGGAGAGGATAGGAAAGCAGGGAGCAAAAGGAACTGTACTGAAGCAGTTCTAGTTGTCGCCAAGGCCGCCGCCGCCGCAGCATTGCCACCGACTGCCGCGCAGGCAGGAGTTAAACAAACTTAGTCAAGATGAGTTGCGATTGAAAGAGGAAAATTTCCCGAGTCTAATGAGCCCAGTCTTGCAATTTTCTAAAGCATGTAGCGGCCGGGAGATCTTATTAAAGAGGGATAAGTAAAGTGACTTATCTTTACTTGCTGGAGAAGACAACATCCAAAGAGTCCACATTCAAGTAAAAAATGAGTCAACATTTAATGTAAAGATACTTTAAGAACTTCTACTCCAAGGTGGACTCAAACTTAGGCCTAGCCTTATATATATACCAATGCTTGTAAGGGTATAGGGGCATAGATTAAGTGGGGAGATAATCCTAGTCTAATTCTCCCATAGGGTTTAGGTTTTTGTATGCAAAGTAATTGTGAGAAACAGTTGTAATAGTTTAAGTTTGTTTTTGCAATAAAACACTCTCAAGTTTGCTTAATTCATGTACTTCACTTCTTCAGTTAGTTCCAAGAGTCCAGTTGAAGAAATCCATTAGTCGGGCACGAGAGTGTCAAACTCACGAAAGAATTAAGCACGATCTCATCATGACGAGGTGTTAGCTAATTCGGCTTAGACATAAGTTAGAATTTCAGCGGCTAAAAGGAGCAACCAAACATCGACTGTCTGTGTTAGGTTTACGCTGAGATTGCTAAGTATTGCCTACATCACGCAGTGACATAATCCTAGCCTAGACATAGGTAGGATCACTTCAGAATTGCTTCGCTAAACTTGGAGTATCTGCCAGACATGCCTCCGGGACTTCTCTCCATCTCACCTGCCAGGACAGTGAAAGTTGCAAGAGTAGAGTTCCATCGCGGTTGCAAAAGTTGCAGCCACCTCAATCCGCCATTACCTGCCAAGGCAGCAGATCGTGGCAGCGCAAAACACACTTTATCTTTACAACGTAGTCTACACACTACTAAGCTACAACTACCTGGCCCAATCTATCACCCTGATCTCTCTCTATCTTAAATTACTTGTGTTTTTATTTTTATGCTTTTCAATATTCAGAAATTTAATTGTGCAATTTACAATTTCCTTCTGCAGAAAAACACTCATAGAAGTTGTTCAATCCCTGTGGGAGACGATACCTTTTATACTATAAATTTTATAGGAGTGTGTACTTGCACTCATAAATAGAAAACACCCAAACGCTCTACAAGTTTTTAGCGCCGCTACCGGGGATTGGCAACAACAATTGCGTTTGAATTCCTGCACTTTTACTTTTAGTTTTTGCATTTAAATTTCTGTTTATTTTATCTTATATATATATATATATATTAGGCCTCTTGTTGGTCTTTGGTATGACCAGGGCGAACACAGGACCAGCACTTAGCCGCCAGGGTGGAAAAGACGGCAAACAACACCCACCTGAGGAGAAGGACATATATGGACGAAGAGCCAAACACAAAACCCTTAGGAAGTGGTTATGTTTGGGAGATGCACAACCCAACATAACCTATTTTTTATTTTTATCTTTAATTTATTTTTATGCATTAGGATTAGATTTACTTTTTATTTTTCTTGAAACTTCTTTAATTTTCAGTTATCTTTATTTAATTTTTGCATTTAATTTATTTCAGGTTAGGAATGAAGGCAAGACCAAGAAGGATAAAGAATAAAGTAGAGGCCCAACCCAACGGCCAAGGCGGCCCAAGGCAGATTAGCATAACTGCTAGCGGCTTCATAACAACTAGAAGCAACAACTACATTTGCAACAACTGGTGGCAACAGCTATTTGTGTAACGACTAGAATCCCGTTAGACGCGCCACAATCATTGTCGCCCATCGATAGCGTGCCCGCCAAGGCAGCGGAGAGTAGAGGTTATATAAGGCCAACTATTCTCTCCTTATTCTTCATTTTGCTCTCTCTTTTTCTCTCATTTCTTCTTGTCTTCTTTACTTTCAAGATCTCATCTGCGTTATTTTCTTGCAATTTTATTCTTTTCTTCAGGAAACACAACCGTTCTCACAACTATGGAAACATCAAAACCCACAGCCTTATCCTCCAAGCTCACCTTCTAGGATTCTTGAATGCTGGCGTAGCGGCAACCTATCGGCAGTACTTCGCTGAGCGGCAGATTTGGGAAGAGATAGGCTTCCAGTACACAAGACAAGAAGGGGATACGGGCCTTGAGCCCAACGTGTTTGAAAGGGTCCACACATTAGGATGGCATATCTTTGCACGAAAACAGAGGAGATAAACACCAACTTAGTGCGAGAATTTTATGCCCACAAACCTACCCCGGGAAACCCCTTCATCTACGTTCGTGGCGAGGGTGTCAAGCTCACAGTGGTAACAATAAACAGCTTCTACGGAATAGAAATCAAAGGGAATCCGCACGAACAATGGAGTTTGGGTCTAACGGTAGCAGACTACGAAAAGATCAAAAGAGAAATCTGCCAGCCTAATTCAAGTGGCTCACCGAAAAAATAACGGCTCAGTCAACTGCCGCGACTTGGTGCCATAGACCATTCTTTGAAGTAACTTCGTCCAGCACCGCCTAATGCCCACTTTGCATGATTCCATAGTTAACAGGTCGCGACTGACCCTAATCCATAGCATAATAAATGGGTGGCCAATCAACGTTGGGGAAGTTATTCTTGAAAAAATCTATGCCCACACAACCAAACCCAACTCCAAGGGACCCCTCGTTTTCCCCTCACTCATCACCAGCCTTTGTGCCAACTTCCGTGTGCAGCCGCATACCAAAGATACTATCATCACTGCCAAGAAAGGTTGGACAAGGAAGGCACGCCTACAGATGATCCAAGAGCTAGAACCTAAAACGCCAGCAACCGCCCAGCCGCCATCTAACCCTGCCACAACCTAGGCCGCAACGGGCAGTACTGATACTGCCATTTCTTCCGCCGTGATCACTCTGCTTCGAAGCCTCATAGAGAGCTGCCAGAGAATTGAGCACAATCATGTAATCTTTACGAGATACATTGCAGAGGTGCAAGAGGTTTTTGTGGCCTACTTTCTAGACAAATGTCACGACGTCGGCCCAAGGTTTCCAGCCTTCCCGTTGGAGTTAGCAGCATCTAAACAAACCAAAATCACACCTCGACCAACTGCCACTCTAGCCACCGCAGATAGCTAGGGACCACACATCTGCGCCAAAAAAAGGACCTCACCCACTCCCATCCAACCATACAACCTCACCTCTTCCTCTAATTATGAAGAACATGAGATCCAGGAAGAAAAAGAAGATGAAACTACTGCCACCTCCCCAGCATCGAAGAAGGCAGTTGCCAAAGAGATAGCCGAAGGCTCGAATTCATTGGACATGGAGGTATTTGATTCCTCCGATGACGAACCAGCCAAAATAGCAGGGAAAAGGAAGCGGCCCACCAGTGCCACTAAACCTCAAGGTGAAGGGTATGAAATCGAGCCAGAAGAACCACCTAAAAGACCCACTCCCAGCCGCATCCAACCACCACACGGCCAGAAGAAGAGCCCAGCCGCCAAATCTCCCGCCACACGCCGTCTCGTCCTCCCTGCCTCCTCAGAATCCTCCTCCGATGCAGCAACAGAAACGAAGGGGAACTCCCCTAGTTTATAGCACCTTTTCTTTATTTTGTCTTTCTTTTTCTTTTTATATTTATGTTTTCTGTTTTTATATTTTGTGTACGACATTGAAGATAATGCCAACCTTGAGTTTGGGGGGGTTAGTCCTCTTTGTTTTCTTTAGTTGCATTTAGGCGTATGTAGTAGCATATGTAAATTCTGCCCTAGCACATAATTAAATAGAAAGTCTTAGCTTAAAAACTTGTGCCTATGATAGTTAGCCGATTACTTATTTTCGCACCATACTTAAAATTTAATCTAACCATGGGAAGAAGCATGAAAAATACTTAGAATTTTTTTCTTTTTTGCCAATTATTCTTACATTATCTGTTAAGTGATGAGTTGTGCTTGAGTTATACTTTTAACATTGCCTGCTTTATTTAATGAAAGTTTCTTAATTTGATGCAGGATTGCCGCTGCGGCAGAACATGGTAGCTAAGTACCCTAGAGGTGCCTGAAACAGGCTCTAGGAAAGATGTTTAATACCCTAGAGTTGCCCGAAACAGGCTCTAGGAAGGATCATGAGCAAGGAAACTCCGCTGCTATCAAAGTCCAAGTATCTACAATTAATTGAAGTGACAGACAAATTTGAAAGAGTGAATGAAAGCCTTCATGGGATGACTCTATTCAAAGGGTTCAGAGTTTTGTAGTATGCTCCTATCTTAGCTTCAGACTCGGAGAATAGTTGTGATGAGCTGAAGCCCTTAAGGCTATGATCAGAAAACAAGTAAAAAAGTGCTTAACTATGCTCCCATGACAGCAATTCATATCCTTTTTTCGTATTTCATTATCTTTAGAATTCTTTGTTTACTTATTATACTCAGCATGTTTAGCATAGACATAGACCGACACACACCACACTGAAACTAAAAAACTTTTTTAAGTTATTTCATGCCATTCCCTATCACTAACATAAAATAGGTGCCACGGCCTTGAGGTAAGAAATCAAGCAAAGGTTAAGTTTATGTTAATTTTTGTGCAAGGGGCATGTTTACTAGTTAGGTTGCATTGCTTGAGGACAAACAATAATTTGAGTTTAGGGGTGTGTAAAGTGTCCATAAGTTCTATATTTTGTACACATTCCTGCCATTATTAATGTTGTTCTTAAACTCATTTAGGCATATTTAGGTGCATTGCATGCATAATAACAATATTTGCTCTTTTACCATGATTTTATTGAATATTCTTAGTTTGGTTAAGAAAAGATATTGTTTTAGTTTAGTTCTCATTTTTAGATGTTGTAGCTATGTAGAGGAGGAGAGGACAAGAAAGCGGGGAGCAAAAGTAGTTGTACTGAAGCAGTTCCAGTTGCCGCCAAGGACGTTGCCGCTGCAACATTTTCGTCGACTGCCGCCCAAGCAGGAGTTAAACCGACTTAGTCAAGATGGGTTGCGATGGAAAGAGGACAAATTCCTAAGTCTAATGAGCCAGTCTTGCAATTTTTTGAAGCCTGTAGCAGCCTGAAGAGCTGATTGAAGAGGGATAAGTAAAATGACTTATGTTTACTTGCTGGAGAAGGCAACGTCCAAAGAGTCCACATTCAAGTCAAAAAGGAGTCAACATTTAATGTAAAGCTACTTTAATAACATCTACTCCAAGGAGGACTCAAAGTTAGGCCTAGCCTTATATATATACCCATGCTTGTAAGGGTATAGGAGCATAGATTAAGTGGGGAGATAATCCTAGTCTAATTCTCCCATAGGGTTTAGGTTTTTGTACGTAAATTAGTTGTGAGAAACGATTGTAATAGTTTAAGTCTGTTTTTGAAATAAAATACTCTCAAGTTTGCTTAATTCAATTACTTCACTTCTTCAATTAGTTCCAAAAGTCCAGTTGAAGAAATCCATTTTTCGGGCACGAGAGTGTCAAACTCATGACAGAATTAAGCACGATCTTATCATAATGAGGTGTTAACTAATTCGGCTTAGACATAAGTTAGAATTTCAACCACTAAAAGGAGAAACCGAATGTCGACTACATGTGTTAGGTTTACGCTGAGATTGCTAGGTATTGCCTACATCACGCAGTGACAGAATCCTAGCTTAGACGTAGGTAGGATCACTTCAGAATTGCTTCACTGAACCTGGAGTATCTGCCAGACTTGCCGCCGGGACTTTTCTCTATCTCACCTGCCGAGACAGTGAAAGTTGCAAGGGCAGAGTTCTGCCACAGCAACGAAAGTTGCCACCGCCTTAATCTACCATTACTTGCCAAGGCAGTAGATCGTGGCAGTGCAAAACACACTAAATCTTTACAACGCAGTCTACACACTACTGAGCTACAACTACATTGTCCAATCTATCACTCTGATCACTCTCTATCTTAAATTACTTGTGTTTTTATTTTTATGCTTTTCAATATTCAGAAATTTAATTGTGCAATTTACAATTTCCTTCTGCAGGAAAACACTCATAGAAGCTGTTCCAATCCCTGTGGGAGACGATATCTTTTATACTATAACTTGACAGAAGTGTGCACTTGCGCTAATAAATAGAGAACACCCAAACGCTCTACACCTACGCCTCACCAAGTCAATATATGGTCTATTTCCTCCTCCTCACCAATATGACTAATATCATAAATGATCCCTCCGCCTCACAAAATCAGTATAGGTTATAGTCCTAGGACCGTAATCCACACGTACACTAAGCTCATGAATTCTATGGCATGCCAATTGTATCCAATATCCTTCGAATCCAAGGTCCAGTGACGATATCATTTATCAATGTTCAATGTTTCTCGTATCCTTATGTTACCTCCTCAAAAGTATTTTTTCATGCCTCTGTTGATATTCTTTTGCTTGTATTCGGTTACATTTAGTTGAATTAGAATGTTAAAATCATGCTTTTGCATAAGAAGTTGAGTATTATACCTATGCCAGAGTGAAGGGTTGTTTTCGTGGCTATTTTGCAGGTTTCACATAGGATTTGGCAGAGGAATGGACACAGGATCGCAACACAGTTAGGAAAGCCAATGTGAATGCCAAGAGCTGTAGGTACAGAAGGACCAGAGGTGTGCCAAACACTTGTTGGAAGAGAGATTCCAATGATGTCATGCCAAGAGATGACGAACCCCTGAAAATAGGAAAAGATCAGGCTCCTAAAAGATCGCTAATGGACCAATCTCTGAAAAAAATAGTTGATAAGGTGGTGCCAAGTGAAGTTGGCAGCGTTGTGCCAAACTTGAATGCCAAGATGGCATCGGTATGAAGACGTTAGCCCTATCCTGATATGATGATTTTGAAAATGATTATGATTGTGTTGGTTAATCCCCTCACCATGAACTAATTTTCATAGTTGGTGGGGCTGTTTTGGATTGAATATTGGCTTTATGACTTAGTTCTTTTATAATAATTCTGTTTTTAGCAAAGTTTTTCTATTTGGCTCTCTAGTTTTTCCTAAACACTATGTCAAGCAAGAGCTGGCACAATATGCCTATTGCCTCCTAATATCTTAACAGACTTGGGTTGGCGATGATTAAGTTGTTTAAGAATTGGGAGAGAAGCTTTAAGAGAAGTCGTTCAAGTAGATGAACTTACTTCGAAAGTGAAATCTACCCCCTCGGAGTATAGATTGGTTCTAATCAAATTGGTTTAAGAAAAACATACACTATAGATATATATGGGTTTTTACTTGGCCAATTTAGGGCAATGACCATCGAGAGAGGCTTTGCTAATGTTGAATCTGCTCAACAAAAATTGCCAAGGAAGTTTTTCCAATAAAGGCTGGCATGAGCCATGTTGATTCTAGGCATTCCCTGCCAACAATCATCCTTCAGTTAGAAACACCTTCCTTGCCAACAATTTACTTCATTTTATTTTTCTTTCCTTTAGTTTCAAAACAACTTTCAAAACAAATATTTTTTTCTTCCAAAACACGTAAAAATTAAACAATCGAATTCAAGTTAATCTCTATGGGATCGATAACTCAGCTTACCAAGTTGTATTACTTGCAGACCGTGTAAACTTGCATGCAAAAGACTCTGGCATAACCTGCCAAATACATATGGTTTATACCTTTTGCTAGCATCCATTTTACACATCTTCTATAGAGTCTAAAAGTTTTTGGCACCGTAGCCGGGGAATGAAACAGATTTGATTGTTTTAAAATTTTTACTTGTTTTGTTTATGTTTTTATTTTATTTTTATTTTTACCGGTGTATGATAATGAACCGTAATGAGAGGGAAGCTTGTCCATTAGACCCTAATATTGAACGCACATTGAGTAGATTGAAAAAGAGAATTCGAGATATGAATCATAGAAATCAAGGAAACGCATGAGCCAGTGGTGTTAACAACAATTAGAACCCACCAGAGAATAATAAACATGTTGCTCCTCATGCCGAAGAAGAGAGACCCATTCGAGAGCACTCAACACATGACATCACAAGCTTAATGCCAAGAGCTATTGGCAATGAGGTAAATACATCAAATTTCGAACTCAAAACCGTAAAGATCTCAACTCTTTTGAATGTAGGACAGTTCGATGGAGCACTGACTGGAGATACAAGGCATCATTTAAAGCAATTCATGGAGATATGCCAATTATTTCAGCATCCAGGAGTATCTGAGGATACCGTGAAGCTAAAACTATTTACTTTTTCTTTTTTCTTTGAGAGACAAAGCAAAGACGTGGCTCAATTCTTTGCTACCTGGCTCAGTCACTTCATGGGTAGATCTATGTGAAAAGTTTCTAACGTGATTTCACCCGCCAACGCTTACTACAAAGCTACATGGTGAGATCATTACCTTCAGGCAGGCTGAGGACGAGACCTTGTATGATGCCTGCGAAAGATTTAAAGACTTGTTAAGAAGGTGTCCTATGCGCAGGTTTCCAAATTGGACCCATATACAAAGCTTCTACAACGGATTGAATGGACAAACAAGGACTGTTGTTGATGCTTCAGCAGCCGTGTAACACCCCGATTTTTGTCTTAGGAGTTAGCCGGGTTTGGCTAAGCGGTTCGGGTGAACTGGTTCGAGCGAGTTAGGCTAGTTTCCAGAATAATTTGAAATAAATGGTTTTTGAGGGAGATAAAACATGGAAAATATTTTGTAATCTTAAAATAGTGACTTGAATGTTTTGGAGAGTTTAATTTAATAAAAATGGACTGATTTATTTGGTACTTTGAAAACGGTGACTAAATTGTAAAAATTGAAAATACATTTTAATGACTAAATTGAAGAGATTCAAGACTTAAAATATTTAGGGAGCTATTACACCAAGGTGTTATCAGCCTTTTCCCTTGTTTTTGTATTTTTAAAAGATTTGATAAATTGATATATTAAATGGGTTTTAATAAAAAAGAATTTAAAAGGCTAAAACATTTCCTTACGTAACTACTTTTCTCCTAACTTTTTCTCTCAACTTTCCCATCAGCCAAACTATTTTCTCAACACCAAAATCTCAAGATATTCATCTCTTTTCACCCACTCTTGATTTCTAAATGGTTCTTATGGATTTCTAGATCAACTAGCTATGGATTTCATGAAGGTTTTCATCTAAATCATTGCAATCAAGGGAAAAATCGTGTGTTATAGGTGATCTGTAACGCCCCGGTTTTGGTCCTAGGTGTTTTGCGTATCAGGTTAGGCTAGTGGAACCAATAATTGGTTGTTCGAGACGTTAAAAGGTGTTCAAGGAAATCAAGGTTCGGGATGGAATAAAAATGTTTTAGAATTTTCTAAAATCCTATAAAATGATGTTTATGAGGCTGGTCAAATCAATTTTGCAAAACAAGTTTTGGGAAGTGTACATTTTGGGTAGTGACCAAAATATAAGGTTTTGAAATTGGGAAAAAAGGGTGTTTTTCAAAAAGAGTAAAAATCTTAAAATCTTTAGGGAGCTTAATGGCAATTAAGCCTTTTCTCTAAATTGGCATGTGATTTAAATGATTTATTAAATAATTAAAGTGGGTTTTATTGATTAAATTAAAAGTTAGTTATTTTGGTTAAACAATTTGACGATCATTTCATTTTTCTCATTTCACATCAGCCAAACACTCTCCCAATTCACTCATTTTCCAGACTTCTTTCTCTTAATTTTCAACATCATTCATGTGATTTCTCTTAAACCTCTTCAAGAATCTCGAAAGCAAAACTTGCCAAATTAGAAGATAAGCAAGGATTGGAGGTAAATTTTGTGCTAACCCTCTAATCAAGGTTCTTTAATGAAATTCTCAAGATATTTGACTCTTTATTTATGTTTTTATTGGAGTTTCTTTGTGGTTTTGATAAAATGATGAAATCTTGTTGAAAAAGATGATTTAATTTGATTTTCGGAGTTGTTTTGATTTGATTGGTGTGAGATTCTTTCTAATTGAGTTTTGAAAGGTTTATGATGTTGAAATAGAGTTTTAATCATATTAATCCCGAAATCCTTGAGATCTTAGTTTTAAAGGTGTTTTGTTGTGTTTTTGGGGTGTAATGTGAGATCTGAGTTGCTGGAGGTATAAGGATGGTTTTAGGTTGTTTTTGGATGTTGATTTATGGTTAAAATGTGTTGGATGCGTTGGTTGATGGCTGGGCTGAGTTTGGAGATCAATAGATTGAGATTTCGGTTGTTTTGGATGGGTGATTTGATGTTTTAGAGCAGGGTAGCGGGTTTCCTTTTGGATGGGTGATTTGATGTTGAGGGGTTGTGATTGTATCAAAAACTTCTTCCAAGTACCCTAACGATTGAGGAATGTTTAAGGTTGCAACGGTAGAGGGTATCTCCCGGGTGCGAACATTGTATGTGTCCCGTCTCTCATTAGTGGGCTATACATCTACCGATGAGTGGTGTTGAGGGGTTGTAATTGTACCGAATACTCCACCATGAGTGTCACAACGGTGAAGGGTTGCTTCCGTGTGTGAGCCTTTAGATGTTGGTAGAGTGTATGAAATGTTTGGGGATAACACTTGGTAATCCGTGTATCTAATATGCTTTTTGGGAAAGAAGAATGTTGTAAATCACTTGTAAGCCAATATAATAGAATGAAATGTCATGGAAATGTTTATGATGCATATTGTGGGAAAGAAGTATGTGAAACTTGTTGCATGTTGTTTAGCATGCTATTTTTAATGATGAAGTGCGCGGATTTTTTTAAAAGAAGGCATGATGGTTTTTCAAAGAGTGAAAATGGTTTTGAGCATTGATGGTGTTTTTTGGTTTTGAGCATTCCTCACTAAGGTTGTATGCTTGTGCTCTCTTTTTCTCATTAATGCAGATAATTAAGTGATTAGAGGCAGCAACTTTCCAACAATTTCCAAGAGACTTCATTGAATGTATGTCTCAGTTTTGAACTAGTGTAATAAAGGCAATAGGGTTGTTTTGGTATTTTCTGGTTTGGTACAAGTTTGGTATGCATGATTGGATATGTAAATGGCCTTTAACTGTTGGATTATGCTTTGATTTGTTATTTGTCTTTTGATGCTTGAATTTCCTAGGAAGTTTTCATCAAGAATCCATTATTGATGTTAGTGTTGCTATGATGATTTTATTGCCATGTGAACTTGGTAGTTGAAGTGTCTTTTCGTTGTAAGCATGTTTGAATGTATGTTGGAATGATTTGAGATGGTTTTTGAAGTGTTAAACCAGCAAAATCATATGTTGCGGGCCCAAGTGTTTCGAAACACCCTTGTTCGTTCCGAAATGGGTGTTTGAAAATGCCTTGGGGTATCGAAACGGGGAGGTTCGTTTCGGTAAGGTTTGCTACTGTGAAACCCTATTTTGAAACGAGTCAAAAGTTGTTTTGATACGAGCCCACATTTCAAAATAGGTGCATCTATTTTGATACACTTGTTCCGATACGAGGCATGTTGTTTCCAAACGGTCGACTGTTATTACAGTTTTTGGAATGTTCTGAAGTTTTGTTTCTTTGCGTTTTTGTCCCTGTTTGTCATGAATGCAGTTAAATGAGTTCTAATGGTTAATTTGAGCTAAGTTTCTTACAAAGATGCATGATATGAGTTTAATTAAAGATTGGTAAATCAAATTTTGGATAACCCTTACAATTTGTTAAGTTTACAAAATGGTTCCTAAAACTTAATTTGGTGTTAATTAATGCACGTTCGAGTTGTCGTTTGATCTGCTGCTTTGTTGAACACATAGGAACCTAATTCGCATCTAGACAAGATAAAAAGAAAAAAATAGGGTCGTTTATTGAGGTGAACTTTCCCAGTTTACTTCAATATTTCTTGTGTGACCCGTTCGGTTCGGTTTATCGGCTAGGCCGGGTCGAGGGGGTTACATGATCTTTCTTTTCTCTCCTCTAAGAAAGGTTCTTTAATGAAATTCCCAAGTCTTTGGCTCTCTAATTGTGTTTATTAATAAAGTTTTATAATCTAATTGATGAAAATAGTTGGATCAAGCTTTGAAAGATGATTTCTCAAGATTTTCGTAATGGTGTTGTTTAGGTTAATTTGGGATTTATTTTAATCATTTTTTGTATGTTAAATGATGTTGAAATAAAGTTTTTATCATAATAATCCCGAAATGAGTTGGATCTCTAGTTGTTAGATTGCTAGATTTTGGGGTTTTTTGTGGTGATAATGTGGTTTTGGTGTTGCTGGAGATATAATGATGCAATTAGGTTGTTTTTGGATGTTAATTGATGATTAAAAATGGATGGAAATGTTAGGTTTTGGCTGATTTGAGGTTGTAGAGTAATTGAAGGTGTTTTCGGTTGTTTCGGATATGTGTTTTGGTGTTGTTAGGTAGAGCATCATGGTGGTTTTGGTTGCTGGTGATTTTAATGCATTGGGATGCATTAATCCTCTGTTCTTGTGTTGTATAAATATGAGCGAATGTATCGGAAGCAATCGGTGAAGTTCCGGGAACTTCAGAAGCTTGATTACGCTTCGGCAAAGGAAGCGAGGCGTTGTCGGTGAGTGGAATTGGTTTTAAATCCTTTTCAAGACTTGAAAGCAAGGTTTGGGGTTTAGAATGAGTTTCAAACACTAATCTAATCATGGAAGTAAGTTTGAGATGTTTTTCTCTCGTTTCTCGATTTTTATCCCATTGATTTTTATGATTATGCTCATGTTTTGAAGATAGATGTAAACCTACTATTTAATCTATGTTTTGAGAAATTATTTGATGGCTTAATTGATCCCATGAGATAGAATTATGATTTTGAAGAGATATAACTTAATGAGAAAATGCTATGTTTTAATTATGCTTTTGAAATGGGATGAGAATTGTAAACCCCTCGACCCGGTCTAGACAATAGACCGAACCGAACGAGTCACACGGGGAATATTGAAGTAAACCATGCAGTTTACTCCAATAAACAACCCTAATTTTTTTTCATTTTATCTTGTCTAGATGCTCATTATTATCTTAAGTGATAAACTTCCCAGCAGAACGATTTGCAACTCAATCAGACAACGATTAGGGACCCAATTTCACACAAACACATTTTATGGACAGTTTTGTAATTTTACCAAATTTTAGGGACTTATGCCATTTTCATGTTATCAACCTTTAATTAGCCACATTACATGCCTCTCGGTCAAATCTCAACTTAAGTCAATCATCCATGCTCATTTAATTGCATCCACAACATTCAGGGACTAAAACATAAAGAAACACAACTTTAGAAGATTCCAAAAACTAACTTAACAGCTTGTCGTTTTGGTACAGATTTCCCTGTATTGAAACAGACTCAAGGGTGTTTCCAAACATGCATTTCTAGTAACAAAACGTTCCGAAACAGCCTTCCCCGGATGATACTCAATCGTCAAATCATAATCTTTAAGCAACTCCAACCATCGTCGTTGCCTAAGATTCAGATATTTTTGTGACATCAAGTACCTCACACTTTTATGGTCTGTGTACACCGTACACTCCAAATCTTCAAGGCAAACACTACCACAGCCAACTCGATGTCATGCGTAGGGTAATTACGCTCGTGCACCTTGAACTGTCGAGATGCATAAGCTACCATTTTACCTTCTTGCATCAACACACCTCCCAAACCAACATAGGATGCATCACAATAAACCACAAACTCTTTACCTGATATGGGTTGAATCAAGATAGGAGCTTGCGTCAACACTTCCTTAAACTTCTCGAAAGCTTGTTTGCCTAACCTCCATCCACTCAAACTTAACATCCTTCTGCAACAACTTCGTCAAAGGAGCATCAATCCTTTAGAAACCATCCACAAACCTACAATAGTATACTGCCAAAACAAGAAAACTACACACCTCGTGGACCATCTTAGGCGACTTCCAACTCATCACCGCCTCAACCTTTTGGGGATCAACTCGGATCCCTTCGGTCGACACTACATGACCAAGAAAAACAAATTCTTTAAGCCAAAACTCAAACTTGCTCAACTTAGCATAAAGTTGATTTTCCAACCACACTGGCAACACAATCCGCAAATTCTTATCATGATCCTCCTCGGTACGAAAGTACATAAGAATGTCATCGATAAACACAACAACAAATTGATCCAAAAACTCATAAAATACACGATTCATCATAACCATAAATGCAGGAAGGGCATTAGCCAAGCCAAAAGGCATCACCAAGAACTCATAATGATTGTACCTTGTGCGAAAAGCAATCTTAGGCACATCTACATCCTTTAACTTCAACTGATAATTTCCAAATCTCAGATCAATCTTGGAAAACACTAAAGCACCTCGAAACTGATTGAAAAGATAATCAATCCTTGGAAAAGGATACTTGTTGTTGATAGTCAACTTTTTCAGTTGCCGATAATCTATACACATTCACATCATGCCATCTTTCTTCTTCACAAACAAGACCAGTGCACCCCAAGGTGAGACATTAGGCCTAATGAAACCTCGATTAAGCAACTCCTGAAGTTGCATCTTCAACTTTTTCAACTCTTTTGGTGCCATTCGATAGGGAGAAATTGACACTATAGTCGTATTTTTACACAACTCAATGCCAAACTCAATCTCTTTGTTCCGTGGAAAACCATGCAACTCTTTCGAAAATACTCCCAGATACTCACATACCGTACATATGTCTTGTACTCGCACATCCTTCGTACCCAGATTCATCACATAAGCTAGGAAAGCTTCACATCCCAAACACATTTGTAACACCCTGGTTTATGGCCTAGGTGTTTTGCAAGTCAGGTTGGGCCGGTGGAACCGATGTCGGTTGTTCGAACCGTTAAAAGGTGGTTTAGGGAAATCAAGTTTTGGGATGGGATAAAAATATGGTAAAAATTCCTAAAATCCTATAAAAGTATATTTAAGAGGTTGGTAAAATCAATTTTACAAAATGGGTTTTCGAAAGTATACATTTCTGGTAGTGACCAAAATGTAAAGATTTAAAAGTTGGGAAAAGTGTGATTTCAAGACGATTAAAAATCTTAGAATCTTTAGGGAGGTATTTGGCAACTAGGCCTTTTTCTCTAATTTGGCATGTGTTTTAAATGTTTTATTAAAAATTAAAAAGGCTTTTAATTGGTTTAATTAGAAAGATAGTTAATCTGTTAACAAAAATATTGACGATCTATTCATTTCTCTTTTTCACTTCAGCCAAACACTCTCCATTTTATCTCAAATTTCCAGATTTCTTCACTCTCAAATTTTCTCTTGATTTCCAACGTTTCCTTGGTGATTTCTCTCATTTTTCTTCAAGATCTTTTAAGCTAATCTTGCCAAATTTGAGGAGAAGTAAGGATTGGAGGTAAAATTCGTGCTAACCCTCTAATCTAGGTTCCTTGATGAAATTCCAAAGATATTAGGCTCTTTATTAATGTTTTGATTGAGGTTTTGTTTTTAAAGTGTTTTTGGTTGGGTTTTGGGATGTTCTTGTGGAATCCGAGTTGTGGGAGGTATAAAAATGGTTTTAGGTTGTTTTTGGATGTTGATTAATGCCTAAAATGTGTTGGATGTGTTGGGTAATGACTGGGTTGAGGTTAGAGGTAAATCGATTGAGTTTTCGGTTGTTTCGGATGGGTAATTTGATGCTTTAGAGCAGGGCCGTGGGATTTCTTTTGAGTTCTAGTTTTTTGGATGCATTTTAATGTATTGAACCTATGTTTTAATGTGTTGAAATCAAGGGATAGTATTCCAGAATCAAACAAAGTGATTTTGGAGGCTTTGGACGATCGATAGTTGCGTCGGCAAGTGTGGTTTCGCGAGTCAGTGAGTGGAACTTGGTTTTCTAGCGTGGAAACATTTTAGAAAAGGTTTTGGGAACTTAGAAAGAGCTTGAAATGCTTTACTAAGTTCGGAAGTAAGTAAAGCTAATTTCTCTCCCGGATTGTGCTAGTTTGAGCTTTTGGTTGCACTTGATTTTAATTGCATTTACCTACTATTTTAAAGCATGTTTTGAGAGTATAAAATGTGTATGATGATGCCATGTAGTTTAAGGATGCACTAGGTAAGTGATCCTTTTATGCATGTGTTGTTGCATGAGATTTGAAGCATGGTTTAATGCTTGAGTTATGGCTTATCATGAATGCTTTGTAAAATAGTGAGATATGCATGATATATGGATTATATTGGCAAGTGATCTTGAATAAAGTGTTTTATAAATGTAATCAGATACATATAGCTGGCTATAAGATTGAGTGAAGTATATACAAGTTGTCTTGGATGTTGAGGGGTTGTGATTGTACAGAAAACTCCATCCAAGTACCTCTAACGATTGCGGATTGTTAAGGTTGCAATGGTTGAGGGTAGCTCCCAGGTGCGAACCTTGTGTGTGTCCTGTCTCTCGTTAGTGGGTTATACATCTACCGATGAGTGGTGTTGAGGGGTTGCTATTGTACCAAATACTCCACCACCGTTGTCACAACAGTTGAGGGTTTCTCCCGTGTGTGAGCCTTGAGATGCCGATAGAGTGTATGAAGGCTGTGGGACAACCCTTGGTAATCCATGTATCGGATAAGTTTTTGAGGATGTTGTTAATCACTTGTGAGCCAATATAATGACATGAAATATTGTGGAAAATGTTGTTAATGGATAATTTGAAAGATGCATGTTTTGGTTTAAGCTTAGCATAAAGGGGTTTATGCTTGGAATGCTTGGAATATGAGTAGCAATGGTTTAGTTGATGGGTTTATATGTATCATGTTGCATGATGTTTAATACAAATGTTTTGATGATAAAGTGCATGTTTTGTCAAAGGAAGCATGATGGTTTTGGAAAAAGTGAAAAGTGGTTTTGTGCATTGCTGATGTTTGTGGTTTTGAGCAATTCTCACTAAGCTTGTATGCTTATGCTCTCTTTGTTCATCAATGCAGACAATTAGGTGTTTTGAGGCAGCATCTACAAGAGATTCTACCAAGACATGCTTTAAAATTATGTTGAGTTCATGAATGTTGTTGGTTTAGTATTTTCTGTTTTGGTGCAAGTTTATTAAGCATATTTGGTTGTGTAAATGGCCTTTAAGTTTTGGATTATGCTTGGAATTGCATTTTGTCCTTTTGGTGCATATTTCTCGTAGGATGCATGCCTTTAGTCTCTTTGTTATTGTTTATAGTACTATGATGATGTCTTTGCTTCGTATGAAAACATGTTTCGGCATGTGACGGGATGTTTTCGGATGATTCAAACTGAGTTAAATCAGCTTTTAAAAGTGTTGCAGGCCCAGGTGTTTCAAAACACCCTTGCCTGTTTCAAAACGGTTGCTTAAAATTGCGTTGGTGTTTCGAAACGGTGAGGCCTATTTTGAAACATTTTGCCTCTATGAAACATCATTCTGAAACGAGTCTTAAAGGGTTTTGAAACGAACCCGCGTATCGAAACGGTCAGCTGTGTTTCGAAACGACCGTTCTGATACAGGGCTCAATGTTCCGAAACTTTCGATCGTTAATACAGTTTTTGAATTATTCTGAGTTTTTGTTTTCTTACATTTTGGTCCTTGTTGATCATGTTTACATTTAAAGGAGTTCTAGTGGTCGTTTTGAGCTTAGTTTTCACAGTGACATTTGTAATGAACTTAATTAAAGATGGTAACCTAAATTTGGTAATAACCCTTATAATTTGTCAAATTTACAAAATGGTCCCTAATCCTTAAATTGGTTATAATCAATGAGCGATTGTGATGTTGTTTTATCCGCTGCTTGTGTGCATACACATTGGAAGCTAAGTTGAATCTAGACAAGATACAAAGAAAAACATGGTAATTTATTGAGGTAAACCTTCCCGGTTTACTTTAATATTCCTTGTGTGATCCGTTTGGTTCGGTCTATGGGCCAGGCTGGGTCGAGGGGGTTACAACATCAACCGAATTGCTTCAAGAGCTGAAACCACATTAGACAAGAACTTTACATTTTCACCTACGATCACCACCTTATAATCATCAACAGGTTTCAATGAAACTCGCTTGTTCTCAAAATCAACCACGGCTCTATGCTCGGATAACCAATTCATACCAAGAATTACATCAAAATCAGAGAAAGGCAATTCCATAAGATCAACCTCAAACACATGTCATAGAACATACAAAGGACACCTCCTATGGAACTTCCTAGTAGCAATTGTTTCACCAAAAGAACTTGTTACACGCATACCAACATCCAACAACTCAACATGTAAATCAAGTGCTTGTGCTTGCTCACGCGTATGAATGAGTAGAACCATATTCAAACAATGAAGTAATGACAAGGATTGCAAAGTAAAGGTACATGCGATCATTACCGTGTCATTCCTTCCCTCTCCATGTGCATACACCCTAGCTTGTCCACCTCCCTCAGGCTGCACAACAACCACATGAGCAACATTACTCCGCCCATCAACTCTACCTTGAAAATTACCACGACCACGCCTGCGGCTTCTCTGTGGCTCAGTAGCTAGAACCAGAGCTTGTCCATCTCTAACCGGTTGTGGACAATTATGCTTCATATGTCCTCGTGTTCCAAAATTCCAACACGTACCCATATTGCCCCAACACTCTCCATTTACACTCTAGTGTGCGAACAAAGACATTCTGGCCTTGATGACCACAACCAAAGTTACTACCACCACGCCTTTGATCAGGTTGATACCTCTGATCTTTGTGCTTCTTATAATGATCCTTACAAGCATCAAACTCAGCCGACCTCTTTCTGAAGCTAGAACCACCTAAACTAGCAACCAAGCCAAATTTTCTGCTTGATGTCCTTAGCTTGAGGGACTAAGACATCAACATCGTTGTAATCCGAAGAAAACATATATGACTTGACATCCTTAACAAGAATGTAGCAAAAACGAGCACATCTCTTCTACTTGTCAAGAACCTGTTCAGGAGCATCCTGGCTCAACCGAACAAACCTAACCTCATACTCAGAAACAATAATGTTTACTTGCACTAATGACATAAACTCTCGCTTCTTTTCATCAAGATAGCGAACACCCAGATACTTCCTCTTGAAAGCAGTTCTAAAGAACTCCCAAGAAACATCGGCTGGTTCTATACAAGAAGTGATGGTCATCCACCACGTTTTGCACATCATTGCAACCAATTTCATGATGAATCCTTCAGGTTCTCTCAAACCAAGCCTCGGAACCCTCAGGAGACAAATCTCAAATCTCAATTCCACTCAAACTGCGTAAACACTACGAAGGCAATCCAGCATTAGCACCAGGCTAAGGCACGGCCACATGCATACCCGCTATCGCTACCTGAAAAGCCCAAGATGTAGCTTGAATCAACGATGCCATATCATCAGCAACTTGCCATTGCACTGCCGGAGGTCCAACACCTCCAACGTTAGCTCTCGCACATTCTCCATCACCACCAGGAGGAGAAGGAGGGGTGGAAATTTCTAAAAATCATTAACCTCATTCTCAACCACATTGGCTCTAAGCTCTCGTCTCGGTCCCATTATCAAAAACAATTTGAGCTAAAAATGCAACATTAAAAACAATAAGGCTAGCCAAAGCAAGAATGCAAGGTGCTCAAGTTTACTTTTTAAAACCAAAATCCTCTTTACATTAGTAATAATATGGCAATGGGTACCCTTATTATTTCCCCCAACATCGCATAGCAATCATCAATCATGTTATCATACATCGTGCATCACAAACAAACAAAATCAATGGTCATAATATATCATATACAATGATAGTACAAAGCATTCATCGTTAAATCAACCAAGCAACTATATCACATCAACCTTACCTCCCAATTCTTTCAAAACCTGGCTCTGATACCACCAAATGTAACCCTCTCGACCCGGTTTGGATGATAGACGAAATTGAACGGGTCACACAGGGAATATTGAAGTAAATCGAGAAGTTTACACTAATAAACAAACCTAATTTTTTCATTTTATCTTGTTTAGATGCTCATTATTATCCTAAGTGACAAACCTCACAGCGGAATGATTTGAAACTCAATCAGACAACGATTAGGGACCCAATTGCACATAAACATAGTTTAGGGACCATTTTGTAATTTTACAAAATTATAGGTACTTATGCCATTTTCATGTTACCAACCTTTATTTAGTCACATTACATGCCTCTCGGCCAAATCTCAGCTCAAATCAATCATTCAAGCTCATTTAATTGAATCCACAACATTCAAGCACTAAAACATAAAGAAACAGAACTTCAGAAGATTCCAATAACTAACTTAACAACTTGTCGTTTCGGTACAAATTGCCTTGTATCGAAACATCTGTATTGGAACATGAATGAGCGGCACGAAGCTCGGGCCCGTATTGAAACAACCTCAAAGGTGTTTCGAAACATGCATTTCCAGTATCAAAACATCTAAAACAGCATTCCCTCATTTTTGTAATGCCCCGATTTTGGGCTTAGGTGTTTTGCTGAGTATGGTTGGGCCAATGGAGCCGATGTCGGTTGTTCGAACCGCTAAAAATGTGGTTTAGGTAAATCAATGTTCGGGATGGGATAAATATATAATAAAAATTCCTAAAATCCTCTAAAATGATGTTTGAGAGGTTGGTCAAATCAATTTTTTAAAACGAGTTTTAAAAGGTGTACATTTTGGGTAGTGACCAAAATGTAAAGATTTAAAAAGTTGGAAAAATGTGTTTTTCAAGATGAGTCAAAATCATAGAATCTTTAGGGAGAAACTTGGCAATTATGCCTTTTCCCAAATTTGGCATGTGTTTAAAATGTTTATTGAGTAATTAAAAAGGTTTTGTTTAATTGATTAAGGAAAGTTAGTTAATGGATTAATGAAATTTTTTATGAGCTTTTCATTTCTCACTTTCACTTCAGCCAAACACTCTCCCTTTTCTCTTAGTTTTCTAGAAATCTCTTTCTCTCAAATCCTCTTTTGATTCTTATCTTTCCTTTATTAATTTATTCCATTTTCATTCAAGTTTTTCACGCTAATCTTGTCAAATTAGAGAAGAAGCAAATATTGGAGGTAATTTTCGTGTTATCCCTCTAATCTAAGTTCTTTAATGAAATTCTGAAGATATTTGAATATTTAATACAGATTTTGATTGAGGTTTTGTTGTTAGTTTGTTAAAATCTTGAAATCTTGATTGAAAAATAGATTTTAAGGTGATTTTGGAGTTTGTTTTAAATGGTTGGTTTGAGATTGTTTCTAAATGAGTTTTGAAAGGTTTTGTTGTGTTGAAGTGGAGTCTGAATCATATAGATCCTGAAATCCTTGAGATCCTTAGTTTTTGAAGTGCTTTTGGGTGAGTTTTTGAGGTGTTCTTTGTGGAATTTGAGTTGCTGGAGGTATAAGGATGGTTTTAGGTTGTTTTTGGATGTTGATTAATGCCTAAAATGTGTTGGATGAGTTGGGTAATGGTTGGGCTGAGGTTAGAGGTAAATCGATTGAGTTTTCGGTTGTTTCGATTGGGTATTTTGGTGCTTTAGAGCAGGGTTGCGGGATTTCTTGTGTGTGCTGAAGTTTTGGATGTATTTTAATGCACTGAACCTCTGTTTTGATGCGTTGAAAACATGGAATAATATTTCGGAAGCAAACAAAGTATTTTTGGAGGCTTCAGACGATCGGTAGTTGCGCCAGCAAGCGCGGTTTCACGAATCAGTGAGTGAAATTTGGTTTTCTATCGTGGAAACGTTTTAGAAAAGGTTTTGGGAACTTAATAAGAGCTTGAAATGCTTTATTAAGTTTGGAAGTAAGTTAATCAAAATTTATCCCTCGGTTGTGCTAGTTTTGAGCCTTTGGTTACACTTGATTTTAATTGCATTTACCTACTATTTTAAAGCATGTTTTTGAGAATATAAATTGTGTATGATGATGCCATTGGTTTAAGGATGCACTAGGTAAGTGTTCCTTGTATGCATGTGTTGATGCATGAGGTTTTCGGCATGGTTTAATGCTTATTGATGGCTTATCACGAATGCTTGCAAAAACAGTGAGTTATGCATGAGTTATGAGTTATATTTGCAAGTGATGTTGAATAAAATGTTTTGTAAATGAAATCGGATATAGTTAGCCGGCTATAGGATTGAGTACACTATAAACAAGACGCGTTGGATATTGAGGGGTTGTGACTGTACCGAATACTCCACTCAAGTACCCTAAAGATTGAGGATTGTTTAAAGTTGCAACGGTTGAGGGTAGCTCCCAGGTGTGAACATTGTGTTTGTCGCGTCTCTCGTTAGTGGATTATACATCTACCGATGAGTGGTATTGAAGGGTTGTGATTGTACCGAATACTCCACCACGGGTGTCACAACGATGGAGGGTCGCTCTCGTGTGTGAGCCTTGTAATGCTGGTAGAGTGTATGAAGGGTAGGGGACAACCTTTGGTTATCCGTGTATCTGATATATATTTGTGAGATTTTTGTTTATCACTTGTGAGCCAACATGATGAAATGTGTTATTGTGGAAAATGATGTTAATGCATATTTTGAAAGATGCATGTTTTGTTTTAAGGTTAGCATAATGGTGTATATGCTTGAAAAGCATGGAATATGAGTAGCAATGGTTTAATTGCTGAATTTATATGAATCATGATGCATGATGTTTAATACAATGGGATTGTTGCAAAAGTGCATGATTTGTCAAGAAAGGCATATTGGTTTGTCAATGAAAAATTGTTTTGAGCATTGATGATGTGTGTGGTTTTGAGCAATCCTCACCAAGCTTTCATGCTTATGCTCTATTTGTTCATCAATGCAGATAATTAGGTTTTGGGAGGCAACATCTTCGAGGAATCATACCAAGACATTTTGCTAAAAGTACGTTGTGCTTTTGAACTAGTTTAATAAGGGAAATGGGGGTGTCCGATGCTTGAATGTTGTTAGTTTGGTATTTTCAGGTTTTGTACAAGTTTGAGATGCATATTTGGACTTCTAAATGGCCTATGAGATAGGTTTTAGGTTTGCATTTGGATTTTAGCCTTTTGGTGCTTTTAACTTCTAGGAAGCAAGCCTTTAGTTCCGTAGTTTATGAGAATGATGCTATGATGTTGCTTATGCTTCGTATAAGTGGTCTTTGATGTGTATTTAAGTTGCCAATATGTTGAGGCATGTGTTGAGATGGTTTCAGAGGGCATAAAGTGATTTAAACTAGCTTTCTAGAACATTGCAAGCCCATGTGTTCCGAAACACCCTTGCCTGTTTCGAAACGGTGGCCTAAAATGGCCTTGGAGTTTCGGAACAGTGAGGCCTGTTTCGAAACATTTTGCCTTTGTAAACCATCGTACCGAAACATGTCTTGAGGCGTTTCGAAACGAACCTGTGTATCAGAACGGCCAGCTGTGTTCCAAAACGGCTATTCCGATACGGGGCATTATGTTCTGAAACTTTTGACCGTTGAACATGTTTTTGAATTGCTCTAAGTTTCTGTTTCTTACGTTTTGGTCGTTGTTTGCCATGCATGCAATTGGATGAGTTCTAAATGTCACTTTGAGCTGAAATTTTACCGAGAAGCATGTAATGAACCTAATTAAAGGTTGGTAACTTGAATTTGGCAAACGTTCTTATAATTTACCAGATTTACAAAATGGTCCTAAATCTTAATCGACTTTAATTAATTGGCGATTGCGTCGATGTTTCATCCGCTGATTGTGTAAGAACACATGGGAACATAAGCTGCATCTAGACAAGATAAAAAGAAAAAAGGTCGTTTATTGAGGTAAACCTTCCCGATTTACTACAATACTCCCCGAGTGATTCGTTTGGTTCGTTCTATCGGCCAGGCCGGGCCGAGGGGGTTACAGCTCCGATACCCTTAAGCCAATTTAGGCTTACTGTTTCGGTAGAAGCTCGAGTGTACCGAAGCACCTGGGCCTGTAATGACACTTGTTGCTGGTGTTTCAAAATTTAATCCAATCAATGACATTCCAACATGCACACAACATATTTAAAACATCAAACCATAATCATAAATGGCAATTTCAACAACATAGCATAGCGATATGCATTAAGGAAATCTATAGACATGCAACCTATGCAAAATAACCCATCAAGAGTCAAAACTCAAACCAGAGCAAATATCAACAAGTAAAGGTCATTTACATGTCATTAAGGGCATCTCCAACTTGCCACAAACTAAGGAATTTCAAATACACCACTCCCAAAACATAAAGGAACCCTCCCATTGCCGATTATTATTACTAATAGAAAATCATAAAACCATACTCATTGGTTCCCTTCTTGCTTCTTCGTTGCCCCAAAGATGCTAATTCTCTGCATTGTTGGAAAAGAGGGCGTAAGCAATAATGCCTAGTGAGGGATGCTAAAAAAACAAACCAACAACAACAATGCATTTCAAAACCATTTCTCAAATAGAAATCTCTATCTCATACTTGAAATCATTTTCAAAGCAAAGCCACATCATTAAAACCACATGTACCATCTAACTCATGCATCAACCCAAATGCATAATCTCAAAGCAAAACCACATATGCCTGTTTCCCAAAAGCATTTCTCAAATCATATTCTCATATGCAAAACACAGTGCATAAAATCATTTATAAACAAGGTACATATGAATCTCATATATTGGCATTTTAGCAACATTACTCGGATATGCGGATAGCTTGACGGAATCTCACATTGTTAAGTCCTACCCCAGTGGAATCTCACATCACCAGACTCTCATGGCAGTATCTCTCATCGCCACAAATTTTGTATATTATAGTGCACTTCTCATCCTATTGGTAGACCAAATATATCTGGTAACAATAATCTCATCTCATGCCAATATACTCATTTTAAACATCATTTACCTACTTTTTTCAACGCATACACATATATCTATCTTATCTTATTTCATAAGTATAAACAATGCATATCATTTTCTCAATAAGTTATGTCTTTCAAAATCACAATTCTATCTCATGGGATCATATAAATCATCAAATTATTTCTCAAAACATGTATAAAACAGTAGGTTTACATCTATATTTAAAACATGAGCATGATCATAAAACCAATGGGATAAAAACCGAGAAACGAGAGTGAAACATCTGAAACTTACTTTCGGGTTTAGATTAGTGTTTCAAACACAATCTAAAGCCCTCAAACCTTTCTTTCCAAGTATGTGAAAGGCTTTTCAAACCAATTCCTCACACCGACAGTGCCTCGCTTGCTTTGCCGAAGCGTAATCAAGCTTCTAAAGCTCCTAAAACTTCACTGATTGCTTATGATAAGTTCTCCCCTATTTATACCACACAAGAACAGAGGATTAATGCATCTCCATGAATTAAAAACACCAGAAACCAAACCTACCATGCAACTCTGCCCAAAAACACCAAAACACATATCTGAAACAACCGAAAACTCTTTCGATTACTCTACAAACTCAACCCAACCAAAACCTAACACTTCCATCCAGTTTTAATCATCAATTAACATCATAAAACAATCCAATTTCATCCTTATACCTTCAGAAACACAAGAACCACATTATCTCCACAAAAACCTCAAATCTAACCATCTAACAACTAGAGATCCAATCTATTTCGGGATTATTATGATAAAACCTTTATCTCAACATCATTTAACATCCAAATCATGATTAAAATCAATCTCAAATAAATCAAAACAGTAGCATTACGAAAATCTTAAGAAATCACCTTTTAAAGCTTGATCTCACCATTTTCACCAAATAGATAACAAATCTTTATCAATAAACAAGGTTAGAGATCAAAAGACTTGGGAATTTCATTAAATAATCTTGTTTAGAGGAGTTGAACGAAATTTACCTCTAACCCTTGCCTATACCTTTAATTTCCAAGATAAGATGAGAAATCTTCAAGAATCCTTTGAGTTGAGTGGAAGAATCATTAAAAAATCATTTGTAAATCAAAATGAAGTGAAAAGATGAGAATCTCTAGAATTTTGAGAGAAAAAGAAGTGTTTGACTGATGAAAAATGAGAGAAAAAGAAGTTACGTCAAAACAAAATTTAGATGATTAAATCTTTTTCTAATAAAATCGTCTTTTAATTCCTTTTTAATAAACACCTTTAAAATGGTCAATTAAAGGAAAAGGCCCATTAAATGTATAATAGCTCCCTAAAAATTCTAAATTTTGGCTCTCTTTCAAAACAATCCTTTAAAAACAGATTTTACATTTTTACAAAAAAGTCACTAACCTGAAGTGTCAATCCGCCAAAATCCATTTTCCAAAATTGGCTTCATCAAACCTTTATAAATATATTTAAAGGATTTAAGGAATTTTCCCATAATTTTATCATATCCTGAACCACAATTTCCCTGAACCTCTCCCAAACTAACCCAAATCTCTTGTCTAGGTTCAACAAACCTCGAATCAACCTCAACGACTCCTAGGCCCAAAACCGGGGCATTACAAGAATGCTTTATCTTTGATGCCTTGAAAATGAGTATATTGGCATGAGATGAGATTACTTTTACCAGATATAATTGGTCGATAAATAGGATGAGAAGTGCACTATAATATACAAAATTCATATGTGCTCTTTGGTTCGGGCAATGGGGGTAGTTGTAACACCCCAGTTTTGGGCCTAGGTGTTAGCCGGGTTTGGTTAGGGGTTCAGTTCGAACTAGTTTAGCGGTCTAGTCTAGTTTTGGGAAACAATTAAATTGAGTGGTTTTTGGTTGGATAAAAATATGGGAAATTTCCTAAAATCATAATTATATATATGATTAATTTTGGGAAAGGTAATTTAAAAGAAACAATTTTTGAAATTGGACATTTTGGTTTAGTGACTAAAATGTAATAATGGTAAAGTTTGATTTTAATGCCAAAAATGTAAAAGGCTAATGCTTTGAATCTTTAAGGTGCAATACTGAAAGCTAATGCACACTTTTCCTCCTATTTTACAATTTTAATTAAATAATTATAATAAAAAATGATGGAGGGAAGATAAAATGGTTTTTCATTTTCTCACAAATTGGCTTTTGACGATAGTTTTCTTCTCTCATTTTTCTCTCAAAATCCCTTCATCCAAACAACAAGGTTTACAAGGTAGACTTTAAATTTGATTTGGATTTCAAGGATTTATCTACTTTCTATTGATCCTTCATTAAATCTCTTGTTTTCTCTTTTGTTTTCTTTTCAAAAATGGAGGAAGAGCTCATCATTAGCGGTAGGTTCGTTCTTCTCCTCTAATGGCACGTTCTTTACTGATATTCCCAAGTATTTAGTCTTTTACATATTATTTTTAATGATTTAATGTTTGATTAATAACATGTTGTTAATGGATAAAAATGTTAACTTGATGGATTTTGTTAAGTAATCCCAAACTAGTTAGATTGCTAGTTGTTAGTGATGAAATCTTGAGTTTTAAGGGTTGTTGTTTTGATTTTTTGATAGCAGGAGGTTTATAGAGGTTGGGGAAGTGTTTTAGCTTGTAAATGGATGAGGAATGATGGTTGATTTTTCTGGGTAATTATTGGGAACAATTTAGAGTAGTTTTGTCGATGTTTTCGGTTAGTATCGATGGTTAATTGCTTGGCGAATGTTGGAGTTGAGTGTTGGTTTCTGTTGCTGGAGGTTTCGATGCAAGAGTATGCATTAATCCTCTATTTTCTTTGGTTAGAAGTAGGGCAAGATGTTCCTTTGTCATTAGAAGGCGTATTTGGAGTTGTAGAAGCTTGGAAGAGCTTCGACAAATGATGTGAAGTTGTATCGGTGAGTGGATGTGGTTTAAACATTTTCATAAGCTTGGAAACAAGGTTTTGGGAGGTTCGTGTAAGCTTGAAACGCTTAGCTAATCTCGGAAGTAAGTATCGTTACTAAAGCTCCCGGTTTTCGGTTTAAAGTCCATATGAATTATCATGCTCATGTTTTGAATATTATTTGTGTTGAGTTGATCAAACAATGCAATTGGCCAAGAGGGGGTGAATTGGAAATTAAAATTTTGGAAGGAGAAAAATGGATGAACAAAAATTTAAACAAGAGATTTATAGTGGTTCATGTTCTCCAATTATCTCTACCTCCACTACCTTAGCTCCCACTAAGGATTTTCAACCGATCCACTATTGATTCTTCCCCTTTTCTTGGATGAGGAAAAAACCTTTCAAAGAAATTAACCTTTCTACCCAAAGCTTAATTTGAATCACTCTTTACAATTGAGAAACTGGTAAACCTTACAAATTCCTCTCAAAGGATGAATTGTTTACCCAAATACAATTTATCACACCCAAACTCACAATACAAATAAGAATGAAACACTTAATAGAGTTTGGTACAAGGATTTAACAATAAAAGGCACAAGTGTTTGGATTTGATGCTTGGATGATTCTTGTAGGTTCAATAGATGTTGCTGGTGCTCAAAATGCTTGCTTTTATACCTTCTAATTGATTTTTGGCCGTTTGGGTGGTTGACATCATAATTATAACCGTTGGGACTTCATCTTCCTACCATTAATGTTGTTCTGCATCTACTCGTACCGAAACGACATCACCTATGTTGAAACATAGCAAAAATAGAAAGAGCCGTTGGGAGCATTTAAGAGATCGTATCAAAACAATCATGGTCTTTCCAATACTGAAAGAGTCCGTTTTGAAACGGGACAAGACTGTATCGAAACATTTTGAAACTGTGAAAACCCGTATTGAAACACACCGAAAGTGTATCGATGCGCTTAACTAATTTTTAATAAAACTGTTATGAAAACGCAACGGTCATATTTTTAAATCAACATTCAAAACTCGTATCGAAACGATTGAGACCGTTTCGATACTGCTGTATTGATACGAGTTCTCTCGTTTCAAGCCCACACTTTACAATTTCAAAATAGTTTCGAAACACCTAAGGGGTGTATCGAAATGATTAGTCGAAAATCATTGTTTTGGCTTGGAAAATACATAGAAAAATTTATGGGAACATTAGTTTTTACTTAAACATTTTTCTTGTCAATTTTGGGAAGTTTGCGGACTTAAAAATTTATCTTCTTTTCAAATTAATCCTTGAAATATTTGTTATATCAAAATCAAAGTTTTAGTTTTATAATTTGTTACTCACTGTTATGCATGTTTTGTAAGCATGGCTTTTCTGAATTATATCCCATGAAATGATTTGATTATGTTTCAAGAGGTTATATTCTTGATGAGAAATATTATGCTATATTTAAGGCATGTTTTGAGATGGGATATGTGATGGTTTTATTAATGCATTGAAAACAGTGAGTTAACATGTATTTAAATGATATATTGGCTTAGTGATGAGATTTCTAGTATCGGATATGTTGGTCGACCAATAGGATGTAAAGTGCACTATAATATATAAAATTCGCGCGTGAGATAAATTCTTCGGTTACTCAATAGGGGTAGATTCTATTGTGTTGCGAGTGATGGGGGTCGATTCCATCACCATGGGCAACGGGGGTAGTGTCATCCCGACCGAAGTGAGATTATGGTGAGGGTTGATTTCACCATGTGACTTGATAGGGTTGATTCTATCAAGAGCTTGGCGAGGGTTGATTTCGTCAAGCGTATCCATATATCCGATAATTAATGGATAGAGGTAGTGCTATCCAAGGATGGGGGTAGATTCCATCCGGTTCACTTGGAATGACAATATACGAATTAAACATGTATCAAGGTTTTGAAAATGCTTTTGTATAATGACACTTATACATGATGTTTATGCTTTGTGAGATTTAAGCATGAGAAGTTTGATTTGGTTTTGCATTGAGATATGCATGAGATATTGATACATGTGATTTCTAAAGATGCTTTTATTGTGGTTTCAAAAGTATGAGAAAGTTGAGCATGACATGGTTATGTTTTAAAGGAAACATTGTTTTGAAAAGTGCATTGTTGGTATTTAAATTGAGCTTTTCCACACTAAGCAAATGTCCTTACGCTCTACATTCCAACAATACAAATAAGTGAGCATTTGGGCAGCATAATAGTAAGGGATTTCACCCAAGACATAACTAGATTTACAAGTATGGGTTTGACACTTTTAATAAGGTAGAAATGGCAATGGGGAGGGTACATCGGTATTTGGGAGATAATTGTATAAACTCCTTGGTTTGGAAAGTGTGTTTTGCCTTATAAGTGTAACGCCCTGGTTTTGGGCCTAGATGTTTTAGACGTTGAATCAGGTCGGTCGGGAACGGTTCGAACCCTTGAGGTTGGTTTAGGGAAAACCTAGTTTGGGATGTTTTAAAAATAAGGAAAATATCTAAAATTCCTCATTTATTATATAAATGATTACGGTAAATTTTTTTTTACAAAATAAGCTTTGGAAATGTTACATTTTGGTATAGTGACCAAAATGTAGTTTATGCAAAAGTTGACTAGTGATTGTTTTGTAAAGGATTGAAACTTTGAATCATTAAGGGGATAATTTTACCATTTTACTTCATCAGATTTCTCTTTAATTTGGGATCTTTTAAAAATGATTTTATTAAAGAAATAAAATGGAATTAAAAAGGAAATCAAGGTTGACTTTTCATAACCAACTTTACGATAGTTTTCTCTCTTTTCATTTTCTCTCAACTTCCAATCAGCCAAACACTTTTCTCTCATCAAAGAACATCTGATTTTCATCTTATTTTCTGAGATTTCATCTTCCAAAAGATTTCCTATGTAACCCTCTTAGTCCGGCCTAGACGCTTGACCCGAACTACGAAGATTACACGGGGAAAACTAAAGTCAACTCGAAAGTCAACCTTGATTAACGACCCATTTTTTTTTTCTTTTTTTCTTTTCTAGATGCACATTAAGCCTATGTGATTACTCAAGATTCATATGAGAGAAAGGCACAGCGATCGGTAATCATTTAGAGACTCAATTGCATGAATTACACTTTTAGGGACCAAAATGTAATTTTTAAAAATTATAAGGACTTTGCGGATTTTAAGATTACCAATATGTAATTATTCATATTACATGCTCCTCTGTCAAATTTCATATTAAAAGGACATTTCTAGCTCAAGCAATTGCATCCACAACATTCAGGACTAAAATGTAAAACATGGAAACTTAAAACAATTCAAAAACATCATCCAACGGTCATCCGTTTCGGAACACTTGCCTTCGTACCGAAACGCCCGTATCGAAACGGTGTTGATTGTTTCGGTACTCGGGTGCGTTTCAAGACCGGTATCGAAACATGCCTCTCTAGTAGCCAAAATGTTCTGAAACACCTTCAGCCGTTCCGAAACGCTATGGTCATTACAGGCCCCCGTTTTGTAACAGTTAAGGGTGTTTCGATACAGCCTCCCCTGTGATAGCAGAAATTGCTGGTTTTTCACCTCTTAGCCCACTCAAACATGCTTCAAAATGTACCATAACATACCAGCAACTCAATTAGACACCAAAGATCATATTTAAGGACCTTAAGCTAGATCATGGCATCAAACACATGATCACTCAATCTAAATGCATGCTTCCTAGCCACAAATCCAAATATAAGCTCTCAAACCTCAAACAAAATCATTAGGACCATTTACAACCCATAGAAGCCTTCACAAACATGCCACAAACTTAGGGAGTTCGAAACACATCTCCCAA
Source organism: Hibiscus tridactylites (assembly GCA_958450335.1). NCBI lineage: Eukaryota > Viridiplantae > Streptophyta > Magnoliopsida > Malvales > Malvaceae > Hibiscus > Hibiscus tridactylites. The sequence goes on along the minus strand of OY288267.1, from coordinate 53,990,712 downwards.
TTACAACCTTGGAGTCCCATTGCCAAATATCAAAACTAAAATGTATAAAAACATCACCATACATGAGCTTTGCACTTCCTTGGATGTTCTTAACCTTTTTGCTGCCCAAAAACACCTCAATTATCTGTATTGTTGGTAAAAGACAGGGTAAGCACATTTGCTTGGTGAGGCAAGCTCTAAAGAAAACAAACACAACAATGCATTATTCAAAACACTTTCTCAAAAGCCTTTTTCTACAACATCCTCATTCTATCTCATGCTTGAAAACCATTATAAAGCAAACTTCATTGAAAACACATGTACATCAACTCTATCTCATGCATTTAAACCAATGAATTTAAAGAAATAATGATTTCTCTTTAAGCTGCGGATCCTGATGCTGGAAGGGATCGTTTTAAGAGGCCTAATGATCAAAGGTCTCATGGGGATTCTAGATGTGAGGGAGTTAACCCAGGGAGAGGTCAACAAGGACCGGATGCTTTCATTCGTACACCTGAGTGTAACCGTTGCGGTAGGAGGCACACGAGAGAGTGCTGGGCAACATTGGTACATGCTGGAATTGTGGTTCTCGTGGGCACATGAAATGTTATTGTCCTCAGCCGATGAGAGTGGGACAGTCTCCGGTGAGAGTAGCTGAGCCATAGAAGGGCCGTGGGTGCAGCCGTGGCAATTTTCAGCGTAGAGATGGTGGTGCGAGGAATGTAGCACATGTGGTAGCTGTTCAGTCCGAAGGTGGTGGTCAGGCCAGAGTGTATGCCCATTGTGAAGGGAGGATTGACACAAATGTGATCGCAGGTACCTTTACTTTGCAGTATTTGTCATTACTTTCTCTGATTGATTTTGTATCTACACATTCATACATATTGCGTGAACATGCTCAAATGCTTAGTTTGCCTGTTGAGTCTTTGGATGTTGGTGTGCAGTGACTAGTTCCTTTGGTGAAACGGTTGTAACGTGGAAGTTGTATAGGAGATGTCCCTTAATGGTGCAAGAACATGGGTGTTTGGTTGATCTCATGGACTTACCTTTCTATGGTTTTGATGTAATCCTTGGTATGCATTGGCTAGTTGAGCATATGGTTGTTGTGGATTTTGAGAATAAGTGAGTTTTGCTAAAACTTGTTGATGATTATGAAGTTGTGGTGGTGGGGGAGAACGTAAAGTTCCCATCTAATGTGGTTTCGACGCTTGAAGCGAGTCAATTATTGCGTCAAGGATGCGAAGCTTATTTAGCTTTTGTAATGAATCCTAGTACAAAGGATGTCCGAGTTCAAGATATAAGAACTGTGTGTGAATTCTCTAGGGTATTTCCGGAGGAGCTACCTGGTTTGCCGCCTAGTCGGGAGGTTGAGTTTGGAATTGAGTTGTATGAGAACTCATCTCCGGTGTCCATCTCTCCCTATCGAATGGCAGCTAAGGACTTAAAGGGGCTGAGGACGTAACTTCAGGAGTTGCTTGATCGAGGATTTATTAGGCCTAGTGTGTCACCTTGGGGTGCATCGATCTTGTTTGTAAAGAAGAAAGATGGCACGATGAGAATGTGCATGATTATCGTTAGCTGAATAAGTTGAATTTTAAGAATAAGTATCCTCTGCCAAGGATATATGATCTTTTTGATTAGTTTCGTGGAGCGGCTGTGTTCTCGAAGATTGATTTAAGGTCTGGGTACTATCAATTGAAGGTTAAGGATGTGGATGTGCCAAAAACTACTTTTCGGACTAGGTATGGGCATTATGAATTCCTGGTGATGCCTTTTGGTTTGACGAATGCTCCTACTGCATTCATGGATATGATGAATAGGGTGTTTCATGAGTTCTTGGATAAGTTTGTTGTGGTGTTCATCGATGACATCCTTGTGTACTCTTGTACAGAGGAGGAGTACGAGGAACATTTGAGGATTGTTTTGCAAGTGTTGCTAGAGAATCAGCTTTATGCTAAGCTGAGTAAATGTGAGTTTTTGTTGAAGGAAGTTGTTTTTCTGGGTCATGTGGTTTCGGCCAAGGGAATATGTGTTGATCCTCAGAAGATTGAGGCGGTGGTGAATTGGAAGCCTCTTAGGTCTATAGATGAAGTTCGTAGTTTCCTTGGTTTAGCGGGTTACTACCGAAGATTTCTTGATAGATTTTCCAAGATTGCTGCTCCTTTGACGAAATTGTTGCATAAGGATGTTAAGTTTGAGTGGACGGAAACGAGACATCAAGCTTTTGAGAAGCTAAAGGAAGCGTTGACGCAAGCTCCTATCTTGGTTCAACCAGAATTTGGAAAAGAGTTTGTGGAGTTTAGTGACGCATCCTATGTTGGGTTGGGGTGTGTGTTGATGCAAGAAGGTAGGGTAGTAGCTTATGCATCACGATAGTTGAAGGTGCGTGAGCGTAACTATCCCATGCATGATAATGAGTTAGTTGTGGTGGTGTTTGCTTTAAAGATTTGGAGGCATTACCTATATGTGAGAAGTGTATTGTGTACACGGATCACAAGAGTTTGAAGTATCTTATGTCTCAGAAGGAGTTGAATCTTAGGCAACAAATTTTGGTGGAGTTTCTTAAGGATTATGACCTAACGATCGAGTACCATCAGGGAAAGGTCAATGTTGTGGCTAATGCTTTGAGCGGGAAAGTGGCTGTGGAGTTGAGGGCGATGTTTGCTTGCTTGAGCATATCGCGAGATGGTGGCCTTGTTGCTGAGTTGCAAGTGAAACAATCTTTGGTTCAGTCCATAAAGGATAAGCAGTTGCTTGATGATTCTCTTGTACCCCATGTTCAGGATATTGCGGAAGGTAGGCCTTCAGACTTCAGTTTCAGAGATGACGGTGTTCTATTTTTTGGGAGTCGGATAGTGGTGTCGAATGATGTTGAGTTTAGGCACACTATTCTGACCGAAGATCATAGTAGTCCTTTCGCTATGCACCCTGATAGTACGAAAATGTATCGTGATTTGAAGGATGAGTACTACTGGGTGGGGTTGAAGAAAGATGTTGCCTAGTTCGTTAGCAAATGTATCGTTTGTCAGCGGATTAAGGCTGAACATTAGGTTCCTTCTGGGTTGTTGCAGCCGTTGAGAATCCCAGAATGGAAGTGGGAAAGGATTTCCATGGACTTCGCGTATGGTTTGCAGTTGTCGCTATCGAAGAAGAATTCAGTTTGGGTGATTGTGGATCGCCTTACGAAGTGTGCACATTTCTTGCTTGTGCATACTACGTATACCTTAGATAAGCTAGCTGAGTTGTTTATTGCTGAGATTGTGCGTTTGCACGGTGTGCCGAAATCTATATTGTCGGATAGAGATCTGAGGTTCACATGGAGGTTTTGGGAGTGTTTGCATCAAGCCTTGGGGATACGGTTGAATTTCAGTACTTCTTATCATCCGCAGATGGATGGACAGTCAGAGCGTGTTATCCAAGTGCTTGAGGATATGTTAAGGTGTTGTGTTATCGTGTTCCAAGGTTCTTGGGAGAAGCAATTGCCTTTGGTTGAGTTTGCTTACAATAATAGTTACCAAGCGAGCATTCAAATGGCACTGTACGAGGCTTTATACGGAAGAAAGTGTAGAACTCCCCTTTTCCGAGTTGAAACGGGGCAAAAGTTGATTTCAATGCCAGCTTTGTTAAATGGAACCACCGAGAAGGTGAAGCTCATTTGTGAGCGTTTGAAGGCAGCATCAGACCGCCAGAAGTCTTACGCGGATTTGAAGCATAAGGAGATAGAGTTCGCGGTTGGCGAGCGTGTGTTTCTGAAAGTTTCACCTTGGAAGAAGGTGATGAGATTTGGCCGGAAGGGTAAATTGAGTCCGAGGTTCATTGGACCATATGAGGTGATAGAACGTGTGGGTCTCGTTGCTTACAAGTTTAGGTTGCCTTCAGAATTAGAAAAGATACATATTGTTTTCCACGTATCCATGCTTCGGAGATATAGATCAGATCCTTCACATGGTATGTTTGTAGAGGAGGTTGAGTTGAATCCAGACTTAACATATGATGAGGAGCCCGTTGAGATTCTGGATTTGGATAGCAAGGTTCTCCGAGGTAAGACCATCAGGCTGCTCAAGGTCTTATGGAGACATCGTGGCGTTGAGGAAGCTACGTTGGAAAAAAGGATGACATGCAAAAATAGTTTCCTTACCTCTTTCCACTAGGTAAATTTCGAGGATGAAATTTCTTAAGTGTGGGAGAGTTGTAACGCCCTAGTTTTGGGCCTATATGTTTTAGACGTTGCATCGGGCCGGGCGGGAACGGTTCGAACCCTTGAGGTTGGTTTGGGAAAAACCTAGTTCGGGATGTTTTAAAATAAGAAAAAAATATCTAAAAATCCTCATTTATTATATAAATTATTACAGTAAAAACAATTTTACAAAGTAAGCTTTGGAAATATTACATTTTGGTATAGTGACCAAAATACAGTGTTTGAAAAAGTTCACTAGTGATTGTTTTGTAAAGGATTAAAACTTTGAATCTTTAAGGAGCTAATTTTACCATTTATCTTCATCAGATTTCTCTCTAATTTGGGAGCTTTTAATAATGATTTTATTAAAGAAATAAAAGGGAATTAAAAAGGAAATGAAGGTTGACTTTTCATAACCAATTTAGGGATAAGTTAGAGTTTCAACGGCTAAAAGAAGCGTGAGATTTGTTGGTGTTCATCCTTGGTTTACGTGGGAGGTATTATAAAGTCCCATTCATCCATAGGCTATGACTTAGGTCATTACCGAGGCAATTTGGTGTTTATTGCATTCAATGAAAGAGACAAGTCAATTGATTTCCACACTGTGACGCAATCTAATCCAGCCAGTTCTGTCATCTTGATTACTCTACTTTTACTTACTTTCTTTAGTTTATGATTTTTAGTTTAATTAAAACTCAAAACTCCTCTACTTGTGCTTTTACTTTTACTTTTGTTTTTCAATATAAGAAGATAAACGAAGGAAGTCATCTCAATCCTTGTGGTGACGATACTCTAATACTTATCATTATATTACTTGAGACGTATACACTTGCACTAATTGCGGAGCACCTTTTACACGCAACACCTAACAAATGGCTATATAGCAATTCTTATCGATTTAATCAAGCATATACTAACAAGCATGCATTCGAGTCATTTCCATCGTACTTTATTTATCTTACAAGTAATACCCAATTCAAGGTAGCATGTTCACCATTTTACTCATGTGAATTCATTACTTTGCTAGTTCTTTATCAGGAATCAAGTTTGTTCATTCTTTATTCCTGATTAAAATATCTTGTTTCAAGATTATTAGTCTTGTTTTGCCTTGGTATATAGTAGGACTAGGTAATCGAGTCACAAGACGGTACACAAAGTACCTACAAGATGATACAAAAAGTATCTAACAATAAGGTGTCCACTACACCATACAAGATGGTACACAAAGTACCTAGCAAGATGATACCCAAGGTATCTAACAAGAAGGTGACTAACTACCCAACAAGATGGTACACAAAGTACCTAACAAGACGAGCTCTAGACTCTAAGGCATGTCGTTCCACCTAAGACCGACTAGTAACCAAGGGCTTATTAAATATTTTATTTCAAGCAATCACACAACAAGTGATTGATTATCAAGCATAGCAAGATCAAACTTTCATATTTCAAGATTTCAAGTTTCATGATTCATGTATATCCAAGACATGATCAAGATTTTCCATGCCATTTCCACATTACCATTTATCAAGAAATCAGTTGCCACAAGAATAAATCAAGGTCTCATAACAATCAAGGTCATTCATGTAATTCAATCAAAGCATTGCAGCAAGCTCTTGATACATAATCACTAACAAGCCACATTTCACACATCAAGTTTCCAATTAAGTAGAAATTAGATTCATTTCATGGCATATTTATTTGAACAATAAAGTAGACATGCAAGGGTGGTTAGGACCTAATTCCCAACCTTAAGTATAGCTACACTCACCTTGTATCCCGAAGTTACGGGATACATGAATCCTTATCCACATCCCGATACTTATCCACCCTTTCTACCATTTTCTTAATCTAGTATTCAAACAACACAATCATGCATTAGAGTCAAGGGTAATCAATCAATCACACCAATTATTCAAAACACACAATTCATTACAAGTAGCAATTCTGCCACTGACAGGTAGAATGCACACTAGTTATTAATCTATTAATATCTTTTAATCTACGCATCAAAATTTTGATTAATTTATAACATTGGAAAGCTAATTCAATTACCTTTTCAACCATGCATGGAACATATTTTTATCCTTTCTAGATTAATACAATTTATTAATTAAAATCAGGCCAATTTAAAGTTTCAAATCTGCCCAGTTTTCATTTAAGTCAACTTTTAGGGGCTAATTCACCTAGGAACCTTACTAATTCTTTTTAGCCCTTATTACCTTAGTTTCTCATATTTTTCCCCTGACTTTTAATGTCTAGATTAGTCCCTAATTTTTCCATCTAAGTCCTCAATTTAACAGATTTTCCAGAATAGTCCAAATTTCACCAATCTGTCAACTAGTCACTTTAAGACTATCAATTTCATTTTTAAACACACAATACAATTTATCAAGTGTTTTATTAGGTCTTTCCCCCTTTTTAGCTTACATTATTAGCCGTTAATTATATCCAATTCAATACAAATTCCTTAATTCATTCAAAATAGTCCCTATTAGCCAATTACACCATCTAAGTGACTAGTTTCATTACTAGTTCCATTTTTAGTACTAAACCATTATACTAACTTGTTTAATGACCCAATTAATTTCATTTACATGTTTTCCAGCATTATAATATATATTTTTAAATCCTAAAATTATCATAAACTTTCAATTTAGACCACTTAATTCACAAATTCCATCAATCGGTCACTAATTCATGTACATAACATTCGGCCAAGCTGATTTCTACCTTAATTACATTATCCATTTCATAATCTAACATGACTATAGTCTATAATCCATTCTAACAAATTTTCCTAATTATATAAACCTAATCTAACATAGCTAACATCAAATTCATGTATCATGTAAGCTTTCTTCAATGAATTAAATCAAATAAATCAACAACAATCCAATTTAGCTAATCTATCAACATACTTTAAAAGGGTGAGGAGATTAGAAGCTTACATTGCTGGTTAGATCAATTTTCAATGCAAATATCATCCACATGCAAGTTTAATTCTCCTCTAGTATGGTGGTTTTCTGAAGTCTCTCTCTCTCTCTAACCTTTCTCTTCAAATCGGTACTAAGGAATTAGAGAAGAAGATGATGACATCTCATCCATTTAATGGGTTTATGAAATGCCCACTTTGACCTCAATTAGAGCATCTTTAGAGAATTTATCAATGGCACTCTTAGGAACTTAATTATTTAGCATGCATTATTAAAATTCCCTACTTTATTCTGTTAAGTCACTTCAATTCGGCATCTATTTGTATTCAGTCGTTCAATTTAGTCCTTAATTATCCATTTGACATAAATTTTAGTTTAATTAGGCTATCACTTAAACAATTAAACTTGATTCTTCTAGGATAATATTCAGGGTGTTACAACTCTCCCCCCTTTAAAGAAATTTGCCCTCGAATTTCTTCCGAGATATTATACTATCAACTCAGAACTTTCATTCATTATGAGCTTCAAACAATCAATAAAATTGTATTGGTTTCCAATTGCCAATACCATACAATGTTTAACTCCTAGGTGGCACAATTTATCTATCTGATGCATGATAAGCCCGGTTTAGTCTGATAATCGGCTAAACTTAAGCTCTGATACCAAACTTGTAACACCCCTCGCACGATTTAGGAGCGAGAAGCGTTACAACGAGAAAACTGAGCATGTAGAACACAAAAATTACGGGGCAATTAAAACTTTTCTATTCATTTAGAACTCAACTCTAATAATTGAGTTGCTTATTTAGCAAGTTACTAAAGTCCATGTTAACTTTCAATACAAGCCAGTAAAGTTAAATTCGATCTAGCCATTGATTTAATACATATTGATCATTTTTACTAAAATCCATTACCTATATGCGCAACCATCAGACCCTTAGATTCATTGAATTAACATGATCAATTCATTTGGATTAGTCTAAACTTTAAAGGTATACAAGTTGGGTTCATGGTCCTATTCGAGTAGTCCACTAATCAAGTTGTCTAGATCAAACTAAACGAATTATGATCTTTAAGTCTTTAGTCAATTTGAAACAAACAAATTGTTATCATGATTCAAATGCAAAATAGGTTTAGATCATTATCAAGTAATCACCCTATATACATATACATATCAAGAGTGCTATTAAGGTCTTTACAATAATTTATCAAGCTTATATACGTTTAGAAAACACCCAATGCAGGACCTATAGGACTTATACACAAATCCAGTAGCCACCATCTAGGAGTACATCATAATAGGTACAATATCATACTTTAAGCATGGGAATCATTGTCCGGGTCCATGAAAGCTAACTTCAAAATCAAGCAGAGATCGAGATGACTTTTACATGAAGTTTGAGAAGAATGCAAACAAGATTGATAAGTACAAGATTGTACTTAGTGAGGTAGCACCTAGAACAAGTAGCTATTCAAGTTTTAGGATTCTTTAATTCAGTTACACCATAATTAGGTTTAATCTAGTTCGATTGAACCATGGCCTAAACTTCAACCATCCTTCCAGCATTCAATCACACAATGATCAAACTAGGAAAGCCGAACTAGAGTTCTTTTTTTCATTCAATCTATGCTACCAAGCTAGGCAATCAAACCTTCCTATTAAATTTAGATTCATTTATGTTTTAACTTATCTTTCATGTAACAAGTAATCTTTCCATTCCATTTATCAAGTGTCTTAATTGACCTTATACCCTTATACATTACACATTACACTACTTTACTTCACTTAGCATATAAACTTATTAGACTATTCGACTAAGCTTAGTATTTCATATTAGTTAGCTCTTGACTTGGTTTCAAGTATGATTTTCTAAGGTAATTCGCTAATCAAGGTCAAGAGTTCATTTAGGGCAGCAACCAAATTGTTCAAACTGTTTACAAACAGTTTACAAAATTATTTAAACATCTAGACTGTTGCTGCTGGGCAGCTTGTGCATTGTTTACTTAAATGTACATAATTTTCATTTCGTACGTCGAAATTTCAATTAGTTTACACTTTTTGAAAGCTTACTTAACCATGTTTATATTTTTTTAGATATTTCATTTTAAATTCTTTCCAATTAATATAGTTTTTAGTTCAAAGACGAGGCATTTACATTTCTGGATAGTTTGCACTGTCCAGAGGTTTTCATATCCAGATTTCAGCTTACAAATACGAATTCAATTTTATTTTCTCATAAAGAAAATATACATACTAATGTTCATTCCATATAAATTTCATCCCTTAATTCGACCTACGCAATTTATAGTGATTTTTCAAAATTACTGCCCATAATAGAATTTTCTGGGCAGATTACACTAGTTTAAGCTTCTAGTTCTATAATTATTCTAAACAACCTTTAACATGATAATTTAACCTATGAACAAATGTCTACATGTTTAAGTCAGCTCAACTTACTTATCTATGTGATTAAAACGGGGCATTAGTGATCAATAGATTCGATCATTCTATTAATGCAATGTTTTCATTCGATAACATACTTATTCTTTTTCACAACCAGCATACACATGTATATATATTTCATGTATTCCGCTAGTTACGTGACTTAGCCAACAAGTTAATTTATCTTGTATTTATCTTAGTTCAGGTAGGTACTTGACTTATAACTCAAGTTATTTTATCTATTCTTGCATCTATTCCACTCGATTACTTATCGTCAAGAGAATTACTTACAATCCTAGATTAATTCGAGCATTAATTCAAGATATCAATTTCGTTCATTCCCATTTACTTGATTAGCAAGAAACATTATCATCCATTCACTTTAACTTAAAGGTTCCATTTAGAACATTCATTTGATTAATCATATAATTCATTCAAGGATATTACTATTTAGGTTGAAGTAGGCAAGTAGTTTAGCACTTCCAGTCCGATTCGAGTGTCAATAAGGTAAGCTTATCTTATACAACATAGTTCTACATCTAATTGATTTAGATTTAGTCCAAGTACTTAAATTCTTAGCTTTATTCGAATCAAATAAGTTATAGACATGATTCTATTTCCAAACAAGAACTAGGTCTATCACCTAGACATAACATTTCATTTCAAAACAATAACAAGAATACACAACATTAACAGCCATAGGACAACAATTATCCTGCTTATTCAATTCGATCTAGACTATACATAGACATTTAGGTTACTAAGATCAAGCCACGTGATCAATCACTTTGATTTTACTATGAAAGATTACCTAGATCACGACAAGCAAGACATGTAACATTTCATGTTAGTTTAACTAAGCAATTTCTCACATGATCAAGTACGAATCATTAGACCCAAGAATCTTAGCACCCTATACAACTAACACCATTCAGAAACCATGGTTAACAAACATGTTTCTCAACATTCTAGCTAGGTACATATCATCATGCAAGAAATCGAATCAAATTCCATGACGAGATAATCGTTCAAGCATGTGCATTCTTTTACATTTCATTGCTTCTTCCTTTAATTCATTTACTTACAAGATGCATTCAAGATTAATCTTTGCTTAACTAATTGAGTAGACATAGCATTCGGTAACTTATGTTTTTCAAAAATACACATTTCTTAATACCAATCAGGTATGCACATTCTAGGTTCCAAATAACATAAATATCCATCATGCATACTAAAACTCAATCATTCGATTAGCCTGATAAATGACTATATAACAATTCTCATCGATTTAATCAAGCATATACTAACAATCATGCATTCGAGTCATTTTGATCGTCCTTTACTTATCTTACAAATAACAAGCAATTCAAGGTAGCATGTTCACCATTTTACTCATGTGAATTCATTACCTTAATAGTTCATTATCAGGAATCAAGTGTGTTCATTCTTTATTCATGATTAACATATCTTGTTTCGAGCTTATTAGTCTTGTTTTGCCTTGGTAGATAGTAGGACTAGGTAATCGAGTCACAAGATGGTACACAAAGTATCTAACAAGAAGGTGTCCACTACACCACACAAGATGGTACACAAAGTACCTAGCAAAATGATACCCAAGGTACCTAACAAGAGGTGACTAACCACCAAACAAGATGGTACACAAAGTACCTAACAAGACGAGCTCTAGACTCTAAGGCATGTTGTTCCACCTAAGACCGACTAGCAACCAAGGGCTTATTAAATATTTTATTTCAAGGAATCACACAACAAGTGATTAATTATCAAGCATAGCAATCACACATTACCATTTATCAAGAAATCAATAGCCACAAGAATAAATCAAGGTCTCATAACAATACATGTCACTCATGTAATTCAATACATGTCACTCATGTAATTCAATCAAAGCATGGTAGCAAGCGCTTGATACATAATCACTAACAAGCCACGTTTCACACATCAAGTTTCCAATTAAGAATCCTTCCCTTAATCATTTACCAAGTACAAATTAGATTCATTTCATATCATATTTATTTGAACAATAAAGTAGACATGCAAGGGTGGTTAGGACCTAAGTCCCAACCTTCATAAAGCTACACACAACTTGTATACCTAAGTTACGGGATACTCGAATCCTCATCCATATCCCGATACTTATCCACCCTTTCTACCGTTTTCTTAATCTAGTATTCAAATAACACAATCTAGCATAAGATTCAAGGTTGAGCAATCAATCACACCAATTATTCAAGAAACACAATTCATTACAAGTAGCAATTATGTTACTACCAAGCAGAATGCACACTAGTTATTAATCTATTCATATCTTTTCATCTACACATCAAAATTTCGATTAATTAATACCATTGGAGAGCTAATTTAATTACCTTTTCAACCATGTATGGCTCAAATTTTTATCCTTTCTAGATCAATACAGTTTATTAATTAAAGTCTGGCCAATTTATAGATTCAAATATGCCCGGTTTTCATTTAAGTCCACTTTTAGGGACTAATTCATCTAGGACCCTTACTAATTAATTTATCCCTTTTTACCTTAGTTTACCATGTTTTTCCCCTGACTTTTCATGTCCAGATTAGTCCCTAATTTATCCATCTATATCCTCAATTTAACAGATTTTCCAAAATAGACCAAATTTCGCCAATTTGTCAACTAGTCAATTTAAGACTATCAATTTCATTATTAAACGCACAATACAATTTATCAAGTGTTTCCTTAGGTCTTCCCTGTTTTTATCTTACATTATTATCCCTAAATTATATCCAATTTATTCGTGAATTCCTTAATTCATTCAAAACAGTCTCTATTAGCCAATTACACCATCTAGGTGACTAATTTCATTACTAGTTCCATTTTTAGTACTAAACCATTATACTAGCTTGTTTATTGACCCAATTCATTTCATTCACATATTTTTCCAACATGACAAATATCTATTTTTAAATTCTAAAATTATCATAAATGTTCAATTTAGACCACTTAATTCATAAATTCCATCAATCGGTCACTAATTCATGTACATAGCATTCGCCTAAGATAATTTCTTCCTTAATTACATTATCCATGTAACCCCCTCGACCCGACCTGGCCAATAGACCGAAACAAAAGGATCACACGGGGAGTATTGAAGTAAATTGGGAAAGTTTACCTTAATAAATGACCCTTTTTTTCTTTTTATCTTGTCTAGATGCATCTTAGGTTCCTATGCGTACGTACACAAGCAGTGGATAAAACATCAACACGTTCGCCAATTAATTAAAGCTGATTAAGGTTTAGGGACCATTTTTTAAATTTGCTATCTTTTAAGGGCTTTTGCCGAATTCGAGTTACCAATCTTCAATTAGATTCATTACATACTTCCCGGTGAAACTTTGGCTCAGAAAGACGTTTAGAACTAATCCAATTGCATACAAGACAAACATGAACCAAAATGTAAGAGGCATAAACTTAGAACAATTCAAAACCTACATCCAACGGTCTGGTGTTTCGGAACATGAAGCCTCGTTTCGATACAGCCGCTTCGGAACATAAGTGCCCATTCCGAAACCCCTCTAAACAGGTTCCGGTACAAAGGTTCACAAAGGCAAAATGTTCCGGAACGTGCCTCACCGTTCTAGAACACCAAGGCCATTACAGGCCACTGTTCCGAAACAGGTAAGGGCGTTCCGAAATGTCTAGACCTGTTACTTCCCAAAAAGCTGGTTTTAATCAGTTTTTACCCTCCGGAACCATCCAGACACATGCCTCAACATACATACAACGTGTATACACATCAAAGATCACATATACGAAGCACAAGCATCATCAAAGCATCATTCCCAAAAACTATGATACTAAAGGCATGCTCCCTAAATGTCAAAAGCACAAAAAGGCTAAAAACCAATTGCAAGCATAAACCAAATACAAAGGCCATTTACAAGTCCAAATATGCATCTTAAACTTGCACAAAACCAGAAAATACCAAACCAACAACATGCAATACATCAGACACCCCCATTGCCTTTATTACACTAGTCCAAAACCAAAGCGTACCTTCAATCAAAGTCTTCCACCGACCCCCCTTGCAAGTGCTGCCTTCAAAGCTTAAATTGACTGCATTGATGAACAAAGAGAGCATAAGCATTCAAGTTTAGTGAGGATTGCTCAAACCGAAAACATCATCAATGCACAAAACCATTTTTCACTCTTTTCAAAACCATCAAGGTTCCTTTGACAAAACATGCACTTTAACCTCAAAACCATTGAATGAACATCATGTAACATGATACGCGTAAATCCAGCAATTCAACCATTGCTACTCATTATACAAGCCTTCCAAGCGTAATCACCTTTATGCTAAGCTTAAACCAAAACATACATCTTTTAAATTATGCATTAACAACATTTTCCACAATGTTTCATTTCATTATATTAGCTCACAAGTGATAAACAACAATCTCAAAAACATATATCGGATACACGGATTACCAAGGGTTGTCCCACACCCTTCATACACTCTATCGGCATTACAAGGCTCACACACGAGAGCGACCCTCCATCGTTGTGACACCCGTGGTGGAGTATTCGGTACAATCACAACCCCTCAACACCACTCATCGGTAGATGTATAACCCACTAACGAGAGACGGGACACACACAAGGTTCACACCCGGGAGCTACCCTCAACTGTTGTAACCTTAAACAATCCTTATTCATTAGGCCACAACATTGGCCTTCCCAGGATGATACTCAATGGTCAGATCGTAACCCTTAAGCAACTACAACCATCTTCGTTGCCTAAGATTCAACTCCTTCTGAGACATAAGGTACTTCAAACTCTTATGGTTAGTGAAAACCACACACCTTTCACCATAAAGGTAAGTCTCCAAATCTTCAAAGCAAAAACCACCGCTGCCAGCTCAAGATCATGCTTAGGGTAGTTGCGCTCATGCACCTTCAACTTCTAGACGCTTATGCCACAACATTCCCACCTTGCATCAACACGCCACCCAAACAAACGTATGATGCGTCGTTATAAACTACAAACTCCTTACCCGATTCTGGTTGAATCAAGAGAGGAACTTGCGTCCATGCTTCCTTTAACTCTTCGAAAGCTTGATGTCTAACATCCGTCCACTCAAAGCGAACTTTCATTTGCAACAACTTGGTCAAAGAAGCAGTAATCTTAGAAAAAACATTCGACAAACCTTCGGTAGTAACCAGTCAACCCAAGGAAACTACGCACTTTCGTCTCTGACTTAGGCGTCTTCCAACTCATCACCACCTCAACCTTGTGTGGATAAACCCCGGATACCTTCGGCTGACACCACATGTCCAAGAAAAATCACTTCCTTGAGCCAAATCCCACACTTTCTCAGCTTAGCATAAAGCTGATTCTCCAACAACACTTGCAACACAATTCTCAAGTGTCTATCATGATCCTCCTTGGTACGTGAGTGCACAAGAATATCATCGATAAACACCACCACAAACTGATCAAAAAACTCATGGAACACCCTATTCATCATATCGATGAAAGCAGCCGATGCATTTGTCAACCTAAACGGCATCACCAAGAACTCATAATTATCCTACCTCGACCGAAAGCGGTCTTATGTACATCCACATCCTTAACCTTAAGCTGATAGTACACAGACCTCAAGTCTATCTTTGAAAACACTGAAGCACCACGAAACTGATCGAACAAATTATCGATCCTCGGCAAAGGATACTTGTTCTTAATCATCAACTTGTTCAGTTGCCGATAATCAATGCACATACGCATTGTACCATCCTTTTTCTTCACAAACAAAACCGACACACCCCAAGGTGAAATACTCAGACTCATGAACCCTCGGGCAAGCAACTCCTGAAGTTGCGTCTTCAACTCATTCAACTCTTTTGGTGTCATGCGATAAGGAGTAATGGACACCAGAGTCATATTCTCATACAACACTATACCAAACTCAACATCCCGGTTGGGTGGCAACCTTGGCAACTCTTCCGAAAAGACACCTGAAAACTCACATATAGTTCGTATGTCTTGCACACGCACTTCCTTCGTGCCAGGATTCATCACATACGCTAAGAAAGCTTCGCACCCCAACTCCATCATCCAACTTGCTTCAAGAGCCGAAATTGCGTTTGATAAGAACTTCACGTTCTCACCTACGATTACTGTAACCCATTTAGTCCGGCCTAGACACCCGACCCGAACTACGAAGATTACACGGGGAAAACCAAAGTTAACCAGAAAGTAAACCTAGATTAACGACCCTTTTTTCTTTTTATCTTATCTAGATGCACTTTATTAACCTATGTGATTAGCAAATCATTTCAGCGGAAGCGAAACAGTGAACGGAACTCAAACAGAAGTTCGATTGCATACCAACGACATTAAGGGACTAAAATGTAAATTTCCAGAATTATAAGGACTAATCAAGTTTTAGTCTTACCAAATCGTAATTAATCATAATACATGCCATCATGTCAAAATTCATCTCAAACGGATCACTCAAACTCATTTTATTAAGCAATCATGACTCAGGGACCAAGACAAGAAACAGAAACCTGAAACAATCAAAATTCAAACTTTAACGGTCAGGTGTTTCGAAACGCAGAGACCTGTATCGGCACGGTCATTTCGAAACCGGGTTGACCGTTTCGATACTCGGTGCATTCCGAGACCCGTATCGAAACACCTCTTTCCAGTAGCAAAATCGTTTCGATACGTTCTTACCCATTCCGAAACCCCATGGCCATTTCAGGTTTGTGTTCCTAAACAAGCTAGGGCGTTCCGATATGTCTTGCCCTGCAACAACAGATTTTGTTGTTTTTTCACATCTTTTCATATCCAAATACATTCCAAAACATGCTACAACATACATACAACATATTTTTGCACAGAAGATCGTCATTGCAAAGCATAAGCTAGAACAAGGCATCATACATGCAAGCATAGGAACTATAGGCATGCTCCCTATTCTTCCGAAACCGAACAAACCCGAAATAAACATTTAAACATAAATCAATCCATAAAGGCCATTTACAATTCAAGGATAAACAGCCAAACATGCTCAAAGAAGAAAGGAACATCCTCAACAATCCAAGAGTATAAATCTCACCCATTGCCTCTTATTACACCAAAGTAAAGCCACGTACTTTGCTAAACCAAAATGTTTGGATTCCCTTGCTTGTGTGCTGCCTCAAACGCCTAATTCTCTACATTGATGAAACAAATGAGCATAAGCACAAAGCTTAGTGAGGATCACTAAACAACATTCATCAAAGCATTCCACACAATTTGCAAAACCACCACTTTCAACATATGCCTTTACACAAGACATGTCCTCCTTTCAAGACATCAATACACTTTCCAAATACATAATCATATGCATCATTCTAAAACAACAAATAAACCTTATCATTCTGACCAAGCATCTCATGCATTCTAGTATCATTTACAAGCATCTCATGCTTAACATTTATCATTTACATTATATTGGCTCACAAGTGATAATCCATAACCTTACCAACAAAAGACAATCGGATACACGGATTACAAGCGTTGTCCCACACGCTTCATACACACTACCAGACTACACAAGGCTCACACACGAGAGCAACCCTCCATTGTTGTGACACCCGTGGTGGAGTATAACGGTACAATTACAACCCCACAACACCACTCATTGGTAGTTGTATAATTGCACTAAAGAGAGCACGGGACATATAACACAAGATCCACACACAGAATTAACATCCACCGTTGTGATCTTAATCTCAATCGTTAGGGTACTTGGATTGAGTATAAGGTACAATCACAAACCCTCGACATCCAAGGCGACTTTATTCACGGCGCACCCAATCCTATAGCCGGCTAACTATATCCGATTAACACAACCAAAAACCATTTCCATCACTTGCCAATATAATCATTTAACCTCATTAATCAACTGTTTTACAAGCATAAACACAATGCCATTTCCACAACCATAACATGCTTAACATCACATGCATTTAACATATGAAAACCAAGGATCACTTACCTAGTGCATCCTTAACATAATGGCATTAAAATCCAGCATCATTCATGCTTAAAACATGTTTTAAAATAGTAATCAAATCCACACTTAACTAAAGTGCATTTTCATCAAACATAGCACATTTCCGAGAGAGAGATTTCCGAAGCACTTACTCTTGATCTTATCTAAGTGTACCAGACTTACACTAAGCTCCCAAGACCATGCTCAAATCGTTACAAAGTAGGAAATTCCATTTCCACTCACTGGTATGCGAAGCCTTGCTCGTTGATATGAAAATTACTCTTCCGGAGCCTCCAACAACACCTCGTTTGCTTCCGGATCAATATCCCTTGTTTTCACAACATCAAAACAGAGATCCAAATGCATTAAAATACATTTCAACACCAGCAACAATTCACAATCTCGTTGCTCACCCAAACTACACCAAATTACCCATCCAAAACAACTAAAAACCAAATCGATTGCTTCCTAAACAAAGCCTTACGAACATACATCACTTCCAAACCATTTTAAACACTAAAACACATCTAACAAACAACCTAACCTAACCTTATACCTCTAGCAAGCAAGATTCCACCATTTCACCTCAAAAACCCACTTAAATCAACCAAGAAACTCAAGGATCTCAAGGATTTCGGGATCTATGTTATCAAAACTTCATTTCAACCTAAAAAACAACTTAGAAATTAATTAATATCAATCCAAAATAGAGTTTAACACATCAAATCCGAAAATCAAGATTTCAACCATAATTTCATAAGATTTTGATCTTCAATCAAAACTATAATAAAAACTCAACCAAAAATAGTATTTAGAAGCCAAATATCTTGGGAATTTCAATAAAGAACTTGGATTAGAGGTTAAGAATGGGATTTACCTCCAATATTTGCTTTCCTCAATGAATGACAAGTTTTCCTTAGCTAAATCTTGAAAAGCTTGAAAGGATTTCTTGAAAATTGATTAGGAAATGTTAGGAGAGTGTTTGGGAGAGAAGAATTCTGGAGGAAAAGAATAAAAATAGTGTTTGGCTGAGAATGAAGAGAAAATGGTAGTTACGTCATAGGATATCCCGTTAACTACACATTTAATTAATTAAAATAAAACCAATTAAAGCCATTTTGTTGAGATTTAGGGGGCTCGATTCCTTCAACCGTTCTTGCTCACCAAGTGTGGAGAAGTTGGATAATTTGGGTGTAATTGTGGGAAGGAAAAGATAGACAACTTACACAAGGATTTATAGTGGTTCAACCTTCTAACCAAGGTCTACATCCACTACCTTAGCTTCCCACTAAGGATTTCCAAACAAATTCACTAAGAATTTCGTTCCCTTTTCTCGGATTATGAGGAAACTGTTACAACGATCAAGCTTTCTACTCAAAGCTTGATCAATCACACTCTTACACAAGAAAGACTTAGCAAAATAGAAATCCCTCTAATAGGTAATTGTTTGCACTATGAAGCTCTCACCCAAAACCTAAACATTTTAGCAAATTTAACAATAAATAGCTCATTAGTGTTGTCTAAGCAAAGAATGTACAATTAAAGCTCTAGACACAATTTGTCATCATAATGTTGTAAAAATTGAAGCATTATCCTTCTCTAGATGCTTGGAGGTCCCTTTTATACTCCCAATTGAGTTTGTAGTCGTTGAGGACCGTTGGGGATGGATTAGAGCCGTTGGAGCCTTTATTTCCCACTATAAATACAGTTCTGCAACTTGACGTATCGATACCCTTCAAACACTATCGATACGGTCCCGATAAGGAAGTAGCCGTTGTGCACTTCAGCTGATGCGTATCGATACGCTTACCTAGAGTATCGGTACGGTCCTGCAAATTAAAAGACCGTTGGGAAATATGACCGTTGGGGTAGTTAGGCGTATCGGTACGCGACTAGCCGTTGGGTTGTTTCAAAACACACCGTATCGATACGGCTAAGCGTATTGGTACAAGTTTTGGCTACTGGAAAATTCATGTAGTTGAAACCCTAAGGCGTATCGGTGCGGTACCAGACCGTATTTTAAACATATTTTCTCCCCCTTTGTATTTTAAAATGCACTTTAAATGCATATTTTAAATTCTTTTTGACTACTTTAAATGCACTTTAAATCATTTCAAAGCCTTGTAAAACCCTTAAACATATTTTCAAGTTGTTTTTGACTAAAAACATATTATAAATTCTTTTCAATTTAGTTCAAAACATTTTTCAAATATTATATCAAAACACTTAGTTCTACAATCTCCCCCTTTTGATATAATAAAACCAACTTGAAAATTTGTTTGGGAATCTCTCCCCCTTTGTATTTTAAATTTTGAATAAAAGGCTTAAAATTTGAATTAGATTAAAGCTCCCCTTATTCTCTTGAAAAACTTGAAAAATCAAATTTTCAAACCATTTCTCCCATTTTTTGTTATATCAAAAAGAATTTAAAATGACATTGGGCTCAAAATAACTTAGGAGGTAAAAAAATTGACACACTTAAAAATTTGGTTTAAAAATTGGATCCCCCTTACTCAAAGCATCAAACAATGTTATTTCAACATATATGATCATAATCTAGTTGAAGTAAAAAATAAATCAAATTAAACAAATAAAGCAACTAGATTTTACCAACACTTGAACCCAAGGGAGGATGTCAAGCCTTCCTTCTTCAAGTGTTCTTCCTTGTGTGCATGGAGCTCCCCCTCAAAGTTTGACTTGTTGATCACTCTCCATCACACCTAGCCAAAAGAAAATCAAGTAATTTTTGTATCCAAATTGCTTTAGATCCATAAACGTTAGTAGCACAAAATTTAGTCCCCTTAGGAATCCATTTTTCACTTTCATCCTTTTTAGTTGCGGTGGTTAGTCCTTTTGGGACCCAAACACTTCTAAAACATTTTCCTTTTACAAATCTAGGGGCACTAGATTGTCTTATATAAAAATTTGATATTCCTAAATTATTTTTCTTTTGAAGTTCATTAGAAATCAAACATTTTTTCTTTTTGAACTTTAAGAAGCAAATTTTTTAAATCAAAACATTTTTGTTCAAAATCTTTCAATTTTGGTTCAAGTTTAAGATTTGTTTCGGAAAGCAAATCATTCTCACTTTTTATTTTTGAAATTAACTTTTTGTTCTTTGAAAATGATGCCTTGAATTCCAAAAGCAAATCATCATAGACATCTTGCAACTCATCAAATGTATATGAATTTGAAATGGATGAGTTAGAAGTTACCTCCCCCTCATTGAGGGTCATCAAGCATCAGTGGGCTACTTTATCATCGGTGGAGTCTTCATCGGTCCATGTTGCCACATATGCTTGATTTGAAGATGATCCTCTCTTGTTGGACTTGTGGGATTCCTTCATATTCTTTCTCGATTCATGCTTGGATTTTTCTATTTTGCTCTTCATGAATCGGGCAAATTTGTTGAAGAGATAGGCCATCTCTTCATCTTCACTTTCCTCCTCACTTGAATCTTCATGATGGCATGTGGAGGATTTTAGAGCAACAACACTTGAATTGATGTCGAGCTCCATGATTTTCTTCTTCCCCATAGCTCTAATTTCTTCCCTCTTCTTCTCCTCTTCCTTGTTCTTCTTCATGATTTCATGAGTGAGTAGTGACCTCATGAGTTCATCAAGCTTCAAGGTCTTGAGATTCTTGGCTTCGATGATGGTGGTCCTTTTTGAGTCCCATGACTCGGGAAGTGAGTAGATGAGCTTTCGGACAAGCTTTTCTTCCGGGATGGCTTCTCTATAGACTTTTAGACCATTGGTGATTGTAGAGAACCTATCAAACATCTTCTCGATGTTCTCTTCCGAATCCATGTTGAAGTTCTCATACTCTAAGGTGAGGAGCTCAATCTTGGTCTCCTTAACTTCATTGGTTCCCTCGTATGTGACTTCAAGCTTGTCTCATACCTCCTTGCCACTCTCACAAGAAGACATCTTCTCATAGATGGTTGGGCCAAAAGCACAAAATAGGATGTGCAAGGCTTTGCAATTTAGCTCCATCTTCTTGTGATCTTCGGCACTCCATTCCTCTTTCTCCGTTGAGGCACGAACGGACCATCTTCAACTATGTCCCATAGCTTGTAGTCTCTTGACTCAATGAAGAACTTCATCTTTGTCTTCCAATGGGCATAGTGAGTTCCGTCAAAGAAGGGCGGTTTGTCGATGGATTGCGCCATTGAGCTGGTTGTGTGAAATGATGATCGAGCTTGCTAGATCTTCTCAATTGGATGTTAATCCACTTCAATTGAGCCAAGCTTTGATACCAATTGTTGAGATTTAGGGGGCTCGATTCCTTCAACCGTTCTTGCCCGCCAAGTGTGGAGAAGTTGGATAATTTGGGTGTAATTGTGGGAAGGAAAAGATAGACAATTTACACAAGGATTTATAGTGGTTCAACCTTCTAACCAAGGTCTACATCCACTACCTTAGCTTCCCACTAAGGATTTCCAAACAAATTCACTAAGAATTTCGTCCCCTTTTCTCGGATTAGGAGGAAACCGTTACAACGATCAAGCTTTCTACCCAAAGCTTGATCAATCAATCTCTTACACAAGAAAGACTTAGCACACTAGAAATCCCTCTAATAGGTAATTGTTTGCACTATGACGCTCTCACCCAAAACCTAAACACTTGAGCAAATTTAACAATATTTAGCTCACTAGTGTTGTCTAAGCAAAGAATGTACAATTAAAGATCTAGACACAATTTGCCATCATAATGTTGTAACAATTGAAGCATTAGCCTTCTGTAGATGCTTGGAGGTCCCTTTTATACTCCCAATTGAGTTTGTAGTCGTTGAAGACCGTTAGGGATGGATTAGAGCTGTTGGAGCCGTTATTTCCCACCATAAATGCAGTTCTGCAGCTTGGCGTATCGATACCCTTCAAACCGTATCGATACGGTCCCGATAAGGAAGTAATCGTTGTGCACTTCAGCTGATGCGTATCGATACGCTTACCTAGCATATCAGTACGATCCTGCAAATTAAAATACTGTTGGGAAATATGATCGTTGGGGTAGTTAGGCGTATCGGTACGCGATACCACCGTATCGGTACGCGACTAGCCGTTGGGCTGTTTCAAAACACACCGTATCGATACGGCTAAGCGTATCGGTACGGGTTTTGGCTACTGGAAAATTCCTGTAGTTGAAACCCTAAGGCGTATCGGTACGGTACAAGACCGTATCGGTACGGGCACTTGAAAAGCCTGATTTTGACTACTTTAAATGCACTTTAAATCACTCCAAAGCCTTGTAAAAGCCTTAAACATATTTTCAAGTTGTTTTTGACTAAAAACATATTTTAAATTCTTTTCAATTTAGTCCAAAACATTTTTCAAATATTATATCAAAACACTTAGTTCTACACATTTAATTAAAATAGTTTAAAACACATGTCATATTAAGGAAAGGCTAAATTACCATAAATCCCCTATAGATTCTAAGAATTTGGCTTCTTTAAAAATCACATTTTCCACAGTTTTGAAACTTTACAATTTGGTCACTACTCAAAATATCCCATTTCTGAAACTCTTTTTGTAAAATTGACTTGACGAACCACTTAAACATATTTTTATAGGATTTTAGCTATTTTTACCACATTTTTATCCTATATCGATCCTTGATTTCCTTAAATCACCTTATGCGATTCGAACTGTTCTCGACCGGTCCGATCCGATGTCTAAAACATCTAGGCCCAAAACCAGGGCGTTACAACTCTCCCCCACTTAGGAAATTTTGTCCTCAGAATTCTTACTTGATGGAAAGAGGTGGGGAAACCGCTTGTGCATGTCCGCCTTGCATTCCCACGTGGCCTCCTCAACTCCTCGGTGTCGCCACAACACCTTCACAAGCTCTATCGTCTTGCCACGAAGAACTTTGCTACTCACATCAAGAACCTTCACTGGCTCCTCATCATACGACTGTTGGGTCACGTCAGCACGCCCCGTGGCGGAACGGAAAAATTAATCCGATGTAATCCAGCCAGGATCCATGTACAGTAACGAATCCGGGGTGAAAAGATGAAGAGTTACCTTTTAAAACTCTGGAATCTGGAAAGCCGATGGTATGTCGAAATAACCACGTCAAGTAAAACCGAAATCGTCACAGGTTCGCAACGACCTCTACGGAGTCCACCCGAACAAAACGAACAAAGTTTCCTCCTCCCTAACACTTAGGGATAAATTTTGACAGGTTTGAACACCTTCCAAGGAGAAGTCGAAATCCCTCCAAGGATTCTTGAGAGAATCTGAAATCGACCAGGGGTTCTACCGGGACTTGGATTCGAACTATGAAATCGCCAGGAATTTGCCAGCGGGCAAGAGGAACACCAGAAAAATATCGAACAGCTTCTCAGAAGAAATCTAGGACTTTTCGAAAATTCCAGAGGGGAATTCACAGGGATATGTCGAAATTTGCAAGGGGGAATAGAGATGATTTGGTTGCTAGCCCTTGTCCCTTTAAATAGTATTCAGAAACTTAATTATAGTTAAATTCCTTAAATCCAAGTTCAACCAAAATTCATAGAATCTAATTCTACTTGAAATTGATTTATATTAAATATACATTATATTTAATAATATTAAATGAAATATATATATTTAATTATGTAGAATCTTATTCTACATAAAATATGGATTTAAATATACTTATATTTAATCTAAATATATATTTTTTATTATATAGAATCTCATTCTATCTTTGCTTGGATTTAAATATATTTAAATATATATTTTTAATTATGTAGAATCTAATTCTACATAAACTTGGAATTAAATATACATTATATAAATTCTAAATATATATTTAAATTTATAGAATCTTATTCTATAATATTTAAGTCTCTAAATATTTTCCACACTCTAAATAATATTTGATAAATATAATATTTGTCCAATATTATTCCCATTTAAGGGAGTTGCAGATTTCCCCTATCCCATAGGGGATTTCCGGCAACCTCCCTAAAATAGGGAGTATGGTTTCCAATCTTTTTTCGTTTCATTCGAAGGGTGTGACCCTTGTAGGTTCATGCAACGTTAGCAGCAAAATTAGAACTGTTCTAATTTTACAAACAATGAGTGGCATCTAGCAATACATCATTGCAACCTAAGTTGCATGAAGTCATGGTTTGACTTTCCTAATTCCCGAATAAACTTCCTTTATGTATTTCATCCTTTTGTCCTTTATATCTTAGATGAACACAAGTCATGGGTTAGTCACACTTGCGTTGTCCATCTAGTGTTTCTTGATGTCTTGAGTAGATTATGATAAATGAATCTCTATGATATCTCATATCATAATATTCGAGCTTGGACATGCATTTTCTAATCTCACTCAATCAAGTGGCCAACGATATTTCTCCCATTATGTAGGAGGGAGAAATCCTTTCTTGATTAACCATATTTCACTACATAGGTCATCACGTATCCAATCATCAGTCTTTATAATGTAGTCAGTTACGACACACGTTTGACTATGTCAAAATACGTAAATCTTTATGTTGAAATCATGTTGATCTCAATTATGAGGATTATACATATGTTTATCATGAGCAATGTTGTGACTGTGACATAATTACCCAAGAAACATGCTCATAGCGGGTCAATCCAGTATGTTGTTCTCTAACAAATACTTATGTGTTGATTTTGACATCTCTATGTCAATGACAACGCTTGTCATCAACCACTTATTGGTCTTTATATATTATCAATGTCCATACCCGTAATAATATTCGACTAAGGATCCTATTTAACAATAATCGTATTATTGTATGGACATTATTATCCAATGGTTAGTTTGATGCACATAAACATACCAAATGATAATAACGGCAATGCCATTACTTGATAAATCTAGAAAATAGAATGTCTATTCAATCATCATATGATTTGTCTTTGGGCATACTCCAACAATCTCCCACTAGCACTAAGACCAATCATTCTCGTATCTAATACGATATGGCTTAGTGTAACTGACATGCTTATGCTGTGTCAAAAGCTTTGTCAGGGAGTTGACAAAGTTATCAACTTTGTGCGTATGTTGCATACTTTCACATCTCCAAGATGTAAGTACTTTAGAATATGTTTGGATTTATTGATGAGATTTGGGTTTTATTTGCTTATGCAAAGGTTCCATCATAACAAAGTTATGTAGCATCTAATATGCTGGGAACAACCCTTAGTTCAGAAGTGAACCCTTTAGATCCAAACATCCTTCTTTATTGCTATGTCGACTGTAATACATTCAGCCTATGTTGTAGAGTTAGATATTGTCTCATGTTGCTAACTCGCAGTATCTTTTATTAATGCAAAACTGATTGCGATCTTTAGTTCCTTTTGATGAGTATGTCATCTACATACAATACTTAGGAAGTAACAATGCTCCCACTAGAACTTTTGAAAACAAGACTCCTCTTTGTTTCTAGATAAACCAAACATTTTGATTGTATCTTCTGAAACGAATATCCCAACTTCGAGAAGCTTGCCTTAGTGTACGGATAGACCTTTGTAGCTTAAATACCTTCCAAGTGTTTACTGGAGTGACAAAACCTTCTAGATGTGTCATGTACATGTAACGCCCCAGTTTTGGGCTTAGAAGTTTTGGGCGTTGACCGGTTTGGTCAAAGTGCTGTTCGAATATAAAGAGGTGAAATTAGGAAAGCCTAGTTCGGGTTGCATTAAAAATATGGAAAAATGTTCTAAAATCATCTTTTAATATATATAAGTGAACTGTGCAATCAATTTTACAAAATGAGTTTTGGAAGGGTGACATTTTGGCTAGTGACCAAAATGTAATTTTTGAAAGTTGCGTGACTGTTTTAGAAAGGATTGAAACTTTGAATCTTTAAGGAGCTATTTATCCAAAGAGAGTTTCTCCAGATTTTTCTAAGATATTTTAAGGTTTAATTCTGATTTTAAAACAAAAGAAAAGAGGAGGGAAATCATTTTGGCTATTTTGTAACTAACTTTCTATTTTCTCAATTTTCCCTTCTCTCATTTTCTCTCAACCCAAACACTTTCTCTCCAGAGAATTTCTTCTGATTTTGTCACCTAAATCTTCCCTTTCAACTCTCTTTTGATTCCCAATCAACATATCAACAAAACCTCACCATTTGCTAGTTGATTCATCAAGGTTTTTGGTTCAAAAAGAGGAGAAACTCAAGTTTGGAGGTAAGAACGTCCTTCTCCTCTAAACTCTCAGTTCTTTACTGAAATTCCTAAGTTCTCAATCCTTGATTTGTGATTTGTTAAAGGCTTTTCAATTGGAATCTTGATTTTGGCTTTAAAATGCAAGATTTGGTGATTTTTGGTGGATTTTCGTATGATCTGTTTAAGCAGGGTTTTGAGGTGTGTTTTTGAGGTTAAATGAATGCTAAATTGATTAGAAGTTGAGGTTTAATTAATGCAATCCCGGATAGGTGGGATTTCCTAAGTTTTACTTGAGTTTTTGGTTGTTTTTGAAGTGTTTTTGATGATCTATTATAGCTGGAGGTATAAGGACGTGGTTGTGATCATTTTGGATGTTAATTGATGTTTATAAAGGTTTAGAAGTGATGGATCTTGGCTGGGTTAAGTTTTGGAAGTGTTTGGAGGTGATTTCGGTTGTGTTTGGTAGCCAAATTGTTGGATTTGTGATGAGCAGCGAGTTGAGTTGTGTTGCTGGTGTTTTTAATGCATAATGATGCATTAATCCTCTGTTATTGTGTGCTTGAAACAGGGGAGTTTGATCCGTAAGCATTAGAGGTGGTGCGGAAGGTTTCGGATGCTTGGAAGGCTTGTTGGCTAGCCTTGTTTTGTGTATCGGTGAGTGAAGTTGGGTTTTCAGCTTTTAAACCAATGTTTGAAGGTTTTGGGAGCTTAGTTTAAGTCTAAATAACTTTGCTAAGCTCAAGAGTAAGTAAATGGATTTTTGCTCTTGGTTTGTGTTGTGAATTTGGTTTTAAAAGCAATTGTGATTGATGGTTGAAATGCATGTGATTTGCATGTTTTAAATTCTGTTTTGAAAGCATATTTAAGCATGGTTTAATGCTGGTTTTGAAAGCCATTTGTGAAGGATGCTCAAGGTAAGAGATCCTTGGTTTTATACATTGAAATTGTGGTTTTGATGCATAGTGTTGCATGATGTTTAATGGCTTTGTGTAATGCTTTAAAACAGTGGATTGGCGATGGTAAATGATGGTTTTTGCATTATGGTTATGCATGTGAATCATTGGACTAATATGGTAAGATTGTTATATTGGCAAGTGATGTAAGTGGTTCTTGGTTTCTTTGATCGGATATAGTTAGCCGGCTATAGGATTGGGTGCACCGTGAATAAAGTCGCCTTGGATGTGGAGTGGTTAAGTGAGAACCGGTAAACTCCATCCAAGTATCCTAACGAGATGGTTAAGGTCATAATGGAGGTTGAGATTCCCATTCGAGGACCTTGGGTTAGCAAAGGTTATATGGTGGTTAAAAGTCCATATAGGAGAACGTTGTGCTTGTTAAGATCACAATGGTGGTGTAAAGTCCATGTGTGGATCTTGTATAGGGTGTCCCGGATCTCGTTAGTGATGTTATACAACTACCAATCGGTGATGCTAAGGTTATATGGTATTTAAAAGTCCATATATGGGAACCTTGTGCATGTTAAGGTTGTATGGTGTTTAAAAGTCCATACATGGGAACCTTGTGAAAGTTAAGGTTGTATGGTGTTTAAAAGTCCATACATGGGAACCTTGTGAAAGTTAAGGTTGTTTGGTGTTTAAAAGTCCATACATGGGAACCTTGTGAAAGTTAAGGTTGTATGGTGTTTAAAAGTCCATACATGGGAACCTTGTGAATGGTAAGGTCAAATGGTGTTTAAAAGTCCATTTGGGGACCTTGGATTGGTAGTGTGTATGAAGCGTACGGACAACGCTTGTGATCCGCGTATCCGATTGGGTGTTGAGTTGAAAAGTGGATGTGGATGATCACTTGAAAGCCAATATGATGTTCTTGTTTATAATGAAGCATGAGATGCTTGGAATGATGCATGGTTGCATGGGATGTGCATAATGTATTAAGAATGCATGATGCTTGTTAAGCTTGAACAAGTATTGTTTATCTATTGAGAATGATGCATGTGTGCATGAAATCTCTTTAGTGCGTTGGAGTCTTGCTAAGACTTGTTATTAAAGGCATATGATGCAAATGTTGATGATGTGGTTCATATGTTGCATTTGTTTAATGCATGTGTTGGATTGATTAAATAAATGGTTTAAAAAGGTTTCTTGTTTGAGATGATAATTAAGTAAGAGAAATGTATAATGTGAAGTGGAAGTGTTTTCCAAGGTTTTGAATTTAACTTTGCATTTGGTGTTTATGCATTGAAAGGTTAAATTGATGTTTTGCAAGTTGTGCTTTGAAAAGGTTTACTTAGCTTGCTAAGCTAAGGGTTGGTTTTCATGTTTGAGCAATACATGATTTGAGCTTGTTGTTGAAAAGGGTTTTCAAACAGTGCTTTGGTTTATCAAATCGAGTTGCTTTTCAAAGAGGTTTTATGACTCGCTGCATTGATGGTGTTTTGGTTTTGAGCATTCCTCACTAAGCATTATGTGCTTACGCTCCTTTTTGTCCATCAATGCCGATCTTTGAAGTTGGAACAGCGAGGAGCAAGGGATTCAAGGAGAACTCCGCTTGAGATGTATGTCTCGGTTAATAGCTATAGTTAATAAAGGCAATGGGGGAAGAATCTCTTATGTAGATGTGTAACGAGATTGTGTATGTTGGACAAGTTTGATATATGTTGTTAAATCATGAGGATTAGTGTTGCAACGTTTGGATCATCTTGTGCTTAAGTTGTTTTGCTATGCATCTTGTTTAAAGGCATGAATGAGTTTTTGAATATGTTTAATGTGTTGGTGCACCTAGGGGTGATCATGTATCTAGATTTTGATGCATAAATGTTCCTTGCATGATGTATGAGTTGCTGGTAAAGTTTGGTAGCTTTTGGAGCATGATTGGTTGATCAATTGCATGTTTGAGCAAGCATATTTATGCAGTCTGTGCAGGTCGTTTCGGAACAGTGGCTACCGTTTCGGAACGGGTGCCTTGTAGCAGCCCAGGCGTCCGAAACGGGAGACACCGTTTCGAAACGGAAAGCTCTCTGCCAGCCCTCGTTTCGGTACTTGTTGCGGAACGGCCCCGCGTTTCGAAACAGGCTCTCCCTGTTTCGGAACGGGTGACCGTTGGGGGCTGACATTGGCAGTTAAATGTTTCGGAATGTTTGCGTTTTGGTCCCGAATCTTGTTTGTGCAATTGTATGCGCTTGGGATTTCCGTTTGAGCTGAAATTTGGCAATGAAGCATGAAATGTGACTAATTTCAAGTTGGTGACCTTAAATCGGATTAAGACCTTATAATTTACAGAATTTACATTTTGGTCCTTAAAGTTGTAAATTGTTCAATTGGGTCCCTGTTTGATCTCTGATGTTTATGATCTTTGAGTTTGCTGTTTGAATGATCATAACTAAGGTTAATGTGCATCTACACAAGTTTAAAAAGAAAAAAAAAGGGGTCGTTAATCAAGGTTGACTTTCGGGTTGACTTTGGTTTTCCCCGTGTGACTTTCTTAATTCGGGTCAACCGTCTAGACCGGGTTAAGGGGGTTACATTTGGTGGTATCAGAGCCGAGTTGCGAATGTTTGGGGAAAACGGTAAGTTGTTGTAGTATGTGTTTGATGTTTGTGCTGATGTGTGGTTGAAAGCTGGTTGAAACATGTGTTTCTGAGTAAGTTGCTGATGTTTTCAAGCATGCTTTGTGGTTATGAATCTTAGCTGAGTTAATGTGGATTTGTGCTGATGTTGTGAGTTAGTTTTATGCATGATGAAAGTGCTATGGGTATGATATGTTGATATTATGCTGTTGTGAATGGATGTTGTTTGATGAAAGCATGATCGAATGTGTTGTATGATATGCTTGATGTTGTGATATCCATGTTTTTGTTGACTGTTACGTCATGAAAAAGGGGAGGATTCGGGATACCCATTGCCTTATTACTATAGCTATTGTGTTATTTTGGAGTGGGAGTTTGAATCCTTGCTTAAAGCTGGTCTAATTGGTTTGTTTGTTTTGTTGTGATTGCTTGTTGTTAATAGTATGGCGAAATCGATGAAAGAATGGTAGTTGGGTGAGATGGTTGCTGCCTTAGGGCAGGTTGTTAAGGCGTGGAATTCACCTTTTAGAGGAGGTATTTTGCCTCAGTCTTCTGTGCTTGGTGTTGAGGTATTGAGACAGGAAGGAGAAGTTGGTTCGTTGATGAAGAGTTCATCACCTGTTGATCAAGAGGTGTTGGGAACATCTCAGGCTGTGGTAAAAGTAAAGTCGGTAGATGTGCTGGCTATGGAATGTGTGGGTTTGTCGAAGCAGCGTTTGCTTGATTTGGGTGCTGTGGAATATCATGGTTCGACACCTGAGACGTTTGAGGCCTGGTTGGCCAGTGTAAATCTGATTCTGGATCAGGAAGGTTGTGATTATGCCTGTAAGCTGGGAAGTGTTGTCTCTTTGATGCTGGAGGATGCATGTGCCTGGTGGACATCTGTGGCAGTGGCATCGCACATCCATGATATTGATTGGGACTTCTTTGTGTCTGCCTTTTATGAAAGGTATCTTGGAGAGAAATTCCCAAGGGTTAAGTAGTGTGATGGTAGTGCAGATCTGGGGCAAGTGCTGGTTGAGCAAGGAGTGGAGGTTCAGCTACCGGTGTGTAATCATTGTGGAAGGCGCCATGTTGGAGGTTGTTGGGGCGCAGGTGCTTGTTGGAACTGTGGTTCTAAAGAGCATGTGAAGCGTGATTGTCCTCTTGGGGTGAAATCAGCCTCAGTGGTAGCCAAAGGGTCTCTGAAGAGTCGTGGGCACGGCCGTGGCAAGGTTCGAAAGTGTCAGGAAGAGCAGAAAGTTGTGAAGAGTTTGGGAAATGAAATCTGTTGGAAATGTGGATCTGCTGGACATAGGAGGCGTGATTGTTTGAAGTTGGCTCGGAACAGCCAAGGTTCCTTACCGCAAGGAGTTGGGGGTGACCTTAGTGTGTTAGCTGATGCTGCAGTGGTGCGGCTGGAGGATGATGGTTCTGCGAGGAAGAGAGCTCGTCTGATGAAGCTTCAGGGTGGTGAGGTGTTTTCAGGTAACCTTGTTAAGTGACCTTTGCTCTAGTTACCTTAGTTTGGTTCCTGTTGGTTTGGTTGAGTTTTTCTTGCGTAGTGGGTATGGTTTGTTGTTAGCATGTTGAGATAGTAGTTGTTGTTGTTGTTTGAAACATCTTTAGTGTGAAGAGGGTTTTAGTGAGTATCTTGTGGATAATGGTTGTTGGAATGATGGAGTTAGACAAGTTAGAAGTGAGGTAGGAGGTTGTTCTTAGACAGATTCTAAGGATGCTATTGAAGGGTGTGAACTGGCATTCATGCACAGTTAAAATCATTTGTTATATGCTATATTATATATGTGTTGGTCCATGCATACATGTGGCATGACATTAGAGGTTTTGCATACATGTACATCAGGCATTGATAGGGCATATTAGTGATCATGCATACGAATATTCACACTCGCTAATAACTAATCGAATCTGTTAGTGTTGTGGTTGGGTTAGGTTGGACGATGGGTTTTTAGAGGTTGTGTTGGTGCTGAGTGGAAGTTAGAAGTAATGGAAAGTATTAGGCTAGTTGCTAGTGATAGTGAGAGTGGGATAGCATGTTGGTAGGAGGGTAGTGTTTGATGCTTGAAGAGTTTAGTGGTTTGGTGGTGAGTAGTACCGGTTGAGGTTAGAATCTGCCAAGTGGTTTGAATAGCTAGTAGAGGTGGTGGTTCCTTGGTGTTAGGCGATGTTGCAGGTTAGTGGATGTGTTTCTAGAGTGCTGAGGTATCTTGGCACTGATGTTGTAGTGGAAGGGTGTTTTTTTGTAGTTGTGGGTTCGTGGCAACTTTCGAAGAGTTGAGAAGATGGTATGTATGTTTAAGTTGGGCGATGTTCTAGTAAGGCAAGTGTTATGGTCAGAGCTTGAAGTAGGAAGGCAATGAAGATCGAAGACCATTGCTGGTTGGATGGGTTCTTGTGAGAAGTGGTTGGTTGGTTGTGATTAAGTGATTCTTTTTGAGTTCAGTTGGTGGTGTGTGGAATGGTGGGCGAAGTCAAGGTTGGGGTTAGTGATGTGATTATCTGTTGATGAGTGAGCAGTTCTGGTGAGTCGATGGTAAGGTTGCGGTGGATGTGAAGTAAGGACAGTAATGTGTTGAGAAGTTGGGTAAGCAGTTGGTGCTTAAGAATTTTTGCTTGTTTGGAAAATCTTGAAGGAAGTTGGAGAGTTTGTAAAGAGTTTTAGAAGCAGTGAAGGTTGTAGTTTACATGGTGGCTGAATTGGATTGGTTGGTACCACTGTGTGAACAGGTTTTGGGGGTTTTGTGCTAAGGTGTGTATGCTGTAAAAGTTTGAGGTTCTTCAGGCTATTGATGGGGCTATATGTAGTCCGGAGATGTGAAGGGTTAAGTTGTGGTTGACGTTTGAGTGTGCTGGAATTTGTGAACAGTATGTGGTGGTGTTGTTTTCAGTGGAGTTTTGTGTGGAAAGTGTTCAGTGGTGGTTGAGGCTTTTGTGTTGCCTTGTGTGTTGATTTGTGAAGTTTGGTTGTGCTCTTTTCGCCAGTTGAAATTTCGAGGACGGAATTTCCTAAGAGGGGGAGAGTTGTAACGCCCCGGTTTTGGGCTTAGAAGTTTTGGGCGTTGACCGGTTTGGTAAAAGTGTTGTTCGAATATAAAGAGGTGAAATTAGGAAAGCCTAGTTCGAGTTGCATTAAAAATATGGAAAAATGTTCTAAAATCATCTTTTAATATATATAAGTGAATTGTGAAATCAATTTTACAAAATGAGTTTTGGAAGGGTGACATTTTGGCTAGTGACCAAAATGTAATTTTTGAAAGTTGCGTGACTGTTTTAGAAAGGATTGAAACTTTGAATCTTTAAGGAGCTATTTACCCAAAGGGAGTTTCTCCAGATTTTTCTAAGATATTTTAAGGTTTAATTCTGATTTTAAAACAAAAGAAAAGAGGAGGGAAATCATTTTGGCTATTTTGTAACTAACTTTCTATTTTCTCAATTTTCCCTTCTCTCATTTTCTCTCAACCCAAACACTTTCTCTCCAGAGAATTTCTTCTGATTTTGTCACCTAAATCTTCCCTTTCAACTCTCTTTTGATTCCTAATCAACATATCAACAAAACCTCACCATTTGCTAGTTGATTCATCATGGTTTTTGGTTCAAAAAGAGGAGAAACTCAAGTTTGGAGGTAAGAACGTCCTTCTCCTCTAAACTCTCAGTTCTTTACTGAAATTCCTAAGTTCTCAATCCTTGATTTGTGATTTGTTAAAGGCTTTTCAATTGGAATCTTGATTTTGGCTTTAAAATGCAAGATTTGGTGATTTTTGGTGGATTTTCGTATGATCTGTTTAAGCAGGGTTTTGAGGTGTGTTTTTGAGGTTAAATGAATGCTAAATTGATTAGAAGTTGAGGTTTAATTAGTGCAATCCCGGATAGGTTGGATTTCCTAAGTTTTACTTGAGTTTTTGGTTGTTTTTGAAGTGTTTTTGATGATCTATTATAGCTGGAGGTATAAGGACGTGGTTGTGATCATTTTGGATGTTAATTGATGTTTAAAAAGGGTTAGAAGTGATGGATCTTGGCTGGGTTAAGTTTTGGAAGTGTTTGGAGGTGATTTCGGTTGTGTTTGGTAGCCGAATTGTTGGATTTGTGATGAGCAGCGAGTTGAGTTGTGTTGCTGGTGTTTTTAATGCATAATGATGCATTAATTCTCTGTTATTGTGTGCTTGAAACAGGGGAGTTTGATCCGTGAGCATTAGAGGTGGTGCGGAAGGTTTCGGATGCTTGGAAGGCTTGTTGGCTAGCCTTGTTTTGTGTATCGGTGAGTGAAGTTGGGTTTTCAGCTTTTAAACCTATGTTTGAAGGTTTTGGGAGCTTAGTTTAAGTCTAAACAACTTTGCTAAGCTCAAGAGTAAGTAAATGGATTTTTGCTCTTGGTTTGTGTTGTGAATTTGGTTTTAAAAGCAATTGTGATTGATGGTTGAAATGCATGTGATTTGCATGTTTTAAATTCTGTTTTGAAAGCATATTTAAGCATGGTTTAATGATGGTTTTGAAAGCCATTTGTGAAGGATGCTCAAGGTAAGAGATCCTTGGTTTTATACATTGAAATTGTGGTTTTGATGCATAGTGTTGCATGATGTTTAATGGCTTTGTGTAATGCTTTAAAACAATGGATTGGCGATGGTAAATAATGGTTTTTGCATTATGGTTATGCATGTGAATCATTGGACTAATATGGTAAGATGGTTATATTGGCAAGTGATGTAAGTGGTTCTTGGTTTCTTTGATCGGATATAGTTAGCCGGCTATAGGATTGGGTGCACCGTGAATAAAGTCGCCTTGGATGTGGAGTGGTTAAGTGAGAACCGGTAAACTCCATCCAAGTATCCTAAGGAGATGGTTAAGGTCATAATGGAGGTTGAGATTCCCATTCGAGGACCTTGGGTAAGCAAATGTTATATGGTGATTAAAAGTCCATATAGGAGAACCTTGTGCTTGTTAAGATCACAATGGTGGTGTAAAGTCCATGTGTGGATCTTGTATAGGGTGTCCCGGATCTCGTTAGTGATGTTATACAACTACCAATCGGTGATGCTAAGGTTATATGGTGTTTAAAAGTCAATATATGGGAACCTTGTGCATGTTAAGGTTGTATGGTGTTTAAAAGTCCATACATGGGAACCTTGTGAAAGTTAAGGTTGTATGGTGTTTAAAAGTCCATACATGGGAACCTTGTGAAAGTTAAGGTTGTATGGTGTTTAAAAGTCCATACATGGGAACCTTGTGAATGGTAAGGTCAAATGGTGTTTAAAAGTCCATTTGGGGACCTTGGATTGGTAGTGTGTATGAAGCGTACGGACAACGCTTGTGATCCGCGTATCTGATTGGGTGTTGAGTTGAAAAGTGGATGTGGATGATCACTTGAAAGCCAATATGATGTTCTTGTTTATAATGAAGCATGAGATGCTTGGAATGATGCATGGTTGCATGGGATGTGCATAATGTATTAAGAATGCATGATGCTTGTTAAGCTTGAACAAGTATTGTTTATCTATTGAGAATGATGCATGTGTGCATGAAATCTCTTTAGTGCGTTGGAGTCTTGCTAAGACTTGTTATTAAAGGCATATGATGCAAATGTGGATGATGTGGTTCATATGTTGCATTTGTTTAATGCATGTGTTGGATTGATTAAATAAATGGTTTTAAAAGGTTTCTTGTTTGAGATGATAATTAAGTAAGAGAAATGTATAATGTGAAGTGGAAGTGTTTTCCAAGGTTTTGAATTTAACTTTGCATTTGGTGTTTATGCATTGAAAGGTTAAATTGGTGTTTTGCAAGTTGTGCTTTGAAAAGATTTACTTAGCTTGCTAAGCTAAGGGTTGGTTTTCATGTTTGAGCAATACATGATTTGAGCTTGTTGTTGAAAAGGGTTTTCAAACATTGCTTTGGTTTATCAAATCGAGTTGCTTTTCAAAGAGGTTTTATGACTCGCTGCATTGATGGTGTTTTGGTTTTGAGCATTCCTCACTAAGCATTATGTGCTTACGCTCCTTTTTGTCCATCAATGCAGATCTTTGAAGTTGGAACAACGAGGAGCAAGGGATTCAAGGAGAACTCCGCTTGAGATGTATGTCTCGGTTAATAGCTATAGTTAATAAAGGCAATGGGGGAAGAATCTCTTATGTAGATGTGTAACGAGATTGTGTATGTTGGACAAGTTTGATATATGTTGTTAAATCATGAGGATTAGTGTTGCAACGTTTGGATCATCTTGTGCTTAAGTTGTTTTGCTATGCATCTTGTTTAAAGGCATGAATGAGTTTTTGAATGTGTTTAATGTGTTGGTGCACCTAGGGGTGATCATGTATCTAGATTTTGATGCATAAATGTTCCTTGCATGATGTATGAGTTGCTGGTAAAGTTTGGTAGCTTTTGGAGCATGATTGGTTGATCAATTGCATGTTTGAGCAAGCATATTTATGCAGTCTGTGCAGGTTGTTTCGGAACAGTGGCTACCGTTTCGGAACGGGTGCCTTGTAGCAGCCCAGGCGTCCGAAACGGGAGACACCGTTTCGAAACGGAAAGCTCTCTGCCAGCCCTCGTTTCGGTACGCGTTGCGGAACGGCCCCGCGTTTCGAAACAGGCTCTCCCTGTTTCGGAACGGGTGACCGTTGGGGGCTGACATTGGCAGTTAAATGTTTCGGAATGTTTGCGTTTTGGTCCCGAATCTTGTTTGTGCAATTGTATGCGCTTGGGATGTCCGTTTGAGCTGAAATTTGGCAATGAAGCATGAAATGTGACTAATTTCAAGTTGGTAACCTTAAATCGGATTAAGACCTTATAATTTACAGAATTTACATTTTGGTCCTTAAAGTTGTAAATTGTTCAATTGGGTCCCTGTTTGATCTCTGATGTTTATGATCTTTGAGTTTGTTGTTTGAATGATCATAACTAAGGTTAATGTGCATCTAGACAAGTTTAAAAAGAAAAAAAGGGGTCGTTAATCAAGGTTGACTTTCGGGTTAACTTTGGTTTTCCCCGTGTGACTTTCTTAATTCGGGTCAACCGTCTAGACCGGGTTAAGGGGGTTACAGTTCACATCTGTTTCAAGTTTTCCTTTAGGAAAGTGGTTTTGACATTCCTTTATTTGATTCCATAATCATCGTATGTAACAACTTGTAAGTGAGATTAAGATGGATTAAACATAGCTACAAGGAAGATGCTTTATCATAGTCTATACTATGAAGTTTGTCGAAAACTTTTAGCAATGAATCATCCTTTGTATGTTTTATCATCCATGTTAGTTTTTCCTTTTTGAAAAACTCATCCATACCTCTTAGGTTTTACCCTTTTAGGTAACCAAAGTCTATACTTGGTTTTAGACATGGATTCCATCTCATATCTCATGGTTCTTAGCCATTTCTCGAATTTTGGGCTCACCATTGCTTTCTGATAAGACCTAGTCTTTATCTTGATCCCAAAAGAAGAGTGTTTCCATGTACGAATAGTGAGAAATCCCTATTTCTCAAGTATATGGTATTCTCTTAAGGATCAACACAACGGTTGTGTTTTGTTCCAATGTTCCTTGATCATTTGTGGAACATTCTCAATCTTTGGTTCATAAATTTGTTGTCTAAAATTTCTTCACATTCCAAATTCCATTTTTTCCTTTTGTGAGATGTAATCTCTTTCGAGAGAAACTCTCGTTTGAGCAACAAACATTTTGTTCTCGTTGAAAAATGAAATCCCTTAGTGATAAGTATTCTCTTTCGAGATAAACTATCGTTTGAGCAACAAATATTTTGTTCTTGTTAAAGTTGAAGAAATAATATCCCTTTCTGAGAATTAATCTCTTTCAAGATAAACTCTCGTTTGAGAAACAAACACTTTGTTCTCGTTAGGATAAACAACAAATGAAGTTTTTAAGGTTCGAACTTTGTAAACATTTTAACATGTGAGAAACCTTAAAACTTCAAAGGTATTCTAGAACAATTCTTAGTCCATATCTTATATGACGTTTCGAAAAAAAACACGATTAAGTATGAGAGTTGTTTTTCTAGTGTGTAAAGAAGTCGAAAATGACTTGTTCTGAATCAAAACATGTCTAACATATTTGATTCTCTTTCAAAGACTTTTCGTTCCACTTGTGGGATTTAATTATGGGACTGTAACCCCCTTAACCCGGCCTAGACGGTTGACCCGAATTAAGAAAGTCACACGGGGAAAACCAAAGTCAACCCGAAAGTCAACCTTGATTAACGACCCTTTTTTTTTCTTTTTAATCTTATCTAGATGCACATTAACCCTAGTTGTGATCACACAAACAACATACTCAAAGATCACAAACATCAGAGATCAAACAGGGACCCAATTGATCAAATTACAACTTTAGGGACCAAATTGTAATTTCTGATAAATTAAAGGACTTAACCCAATTTAACCTTACCAACTTGAAATTAGTCAGGTTTCATGCTTCTCTGTAAAATTTCAGCTCAAAAGGACTTCTCAAACTCATACAATTGCACAAACAAGATTCAGGACCAAAACGCAAACATTTCAAAACATATAACTGCCCATGTCAGCCCCCAACGGTCGACCGTTCCGAAACAGGTTGACCCTGTTCCGAAACACGGGCCGTTCCGAAACCAGTTCCGCAACGGGGGTCTGGCAGAGACCAAACCGTTTCGAAACGGTGCATACCGTTTCGGACCCCTGGGTTCATTCCAGGCACCCGTTCCGAAACGGTGCACACTGTTCCGAAACGCCTGCTCAGATTTCAGCAAACTAGCATACCAAATCATGCAATTGATCACTCAAACATGCTCCAAATGCTACCAAACTTTACCAGCATGCAATTCAACATATATAGGACATATATGCATCATCAATTCATCAAAACAACATCACAAGCAAAAAGCCCCAATTCTATAGGCATGCTTCCTACACAAGCTAGCTATTCAAGCATTAACTTTAAAAACAAGCATATAAGGATCCAATCCAAAAACCAGCATTCAAATCATCATTCAACATACTTAGGGAGTTCCAAACACCTCCCAAAACATACACATTGGTCCCCCATTGCCAAATCATCCAAAAGCTAAAATGTTTAACAAAAACCTTCCATACATTGAGCTCTACTTGTACTTGAACTCTTGCCCTTCTTGCTGCCCTTCAAGATACTCTAGTGCTCTGCATTATTGAATTAAGAAAACGAGAGAGCGTAAGCAAAAGCTTAGTGAGGAGTGCTCCTTAAAAACCATTCAATAATGCAATTTAAAACATTTACAAAACATGCTTATAATTAACCTTTGCACATGCTCAAAAGCATACTTTTAAACAAACAATCTCATGCTTCAACATATCATTAAAACAAGCATCTCATGCTTCACAATATTCTTAACATGTCATATTGGCTCAAGTGATACATTTCATTTATTAAAACAAGTTCAACAACTTTCCCAAGGACTTTTAAACACCTTGGCCCCAAGGACTTTTAAACACCTTGGCCATGGACTTTTAACCACCATGGATGAGGACCACACAAGGACTTTTAACCACCTTTGTGTCCATAGCTTGAATCACCCCAAGGACTTTTAACCACCTTGGTCCCAAGGACTTTTAACCACCTTGGCCATAGACTTTTAACCACCATGGATAGGATCACCTAAGGACTTTTAACCACCTTAGTGTCCGCAACAAGAATCATCCAAGGACTTTTAACCACCTTGATGTTCTTAGGTAACAAGGCTCACTCAAGGACTTTTAACCACCTTAGTGACCTTAGCATTTTCAAAACATCACTTGCCAATATACATCTTTTACATCATATAATCCACTGTTTTAAAGCATTAAACCAAGCCATATTCAACATGCATTTCAAAGCATCAAACCACATTATTTCAATGTATAAAATCAAGGAACTCCTACCTAGAGTTACCTTCAACATATGGCTTAAAACATCAGCAAATACCATGCTAAAACATGCTTTCAAAACAGTAATTAAAACATGCATTTCACCATTTTGCATCACACCAAAATCATGGCCACCACTTAGAGAGAAAATCCGAAAACTTACACTTGAGCTTAGCAAAGTTGTTTAGACTTAAACTAAGCTCCCAAAACCTTCAAACCTTGGTTTTAAAATCCGAAAACCCAACTTCACTCACCGATTTCCACTTTGCTTCAAGCCAAAGCACCAAATCAAGCTTCCGGATCAAAAACTCTTGGATCCAAAGATGCCTCCCCTGTTTCAACACATCAAAGCAGAGGATTAATGCATCATCATGCATTAATTGCTTCAATGAAAGCACCTAAACTCGCTGCTCTCATTCAACCTCCATTTTCGGCCACCAAACACAACCGAAAATGCATCAGAAACACTTCTAAACAAAGCCCAGCCATAAACCAGCAAAACCACACTTCCATTAACACCATAAAACATCTAAAAACAATCTAACAACATCCTT
This sequence comes from Hibiscus tridactylites, assembly GCA_958450335.1. Taxonomy (NCBI): domain Eukaryota; kingdom Viridiplantae; phylum Streptophyta; class Magnoliopsida; order Malvales; family Malvaceae; genus Hibiscus; species Hibiscus tridactylites. The sequence goes on along the minus strand of OY288267.1, from coordinate 53,950,064 downwards.
ATACCTCCAGCAACATCAGATCCACAAGATCACCACAAAAACTACCTTGAAACACAAGCTAAACTTAGGAAACTCAACCTATCCGGGATTGCATCAATCAAAACTCAATTCCTTATCAATTTAGAGATCATTTAACATCAAAAACACCTCTCAAATCACAGATTACTCAGATCTAACGAAAATCATCAAAAATCATCAAAATCTTGCATAATAAGCCAAGATCCATTTCAACACTTTAAAACCTTTAATTAAACATCAATTTAGGATTGAAAACTTAGGAATTTCAGTAAAGAACTTGAAGTTCAGAGGAGAAGGACGTTCTTACCTCCAAACTTGAGTTTCTCCACTTTTTGGAATGAAAAACCTTGATGAAACTTGTTGCAATTGAAGAGGTTTTGAAGATACAATGATTAGGAATCAAATGAGAGTTGAAAGGAGGAATTTAGGTGAGAAAATCAGAAACAAATCTCTGGAAATAGAGTGTTTGGGTTGAGAGAAAATGAGAGAAAGAAAATGAGAAGTTAGTTATGAAAATTAGCCAAATGGCTTTTCCCTCCTTTTTGATATACTTTAAAATCAGAATTATAACTCAAAATATCTTAGAAAAATCTGGAGAAACTCCCTTTGGGTAAATAGCTCCTTAAAGATTCAAAGTTTCAACCCTTTATAAAACAGCCACCAAACTTGCGAAAATTACATTTTGGTCACTAGCCAAAATGTCACCCTTCCAAAACTCATTTTCCAAAATTGATTTCACAGTTCACTTAATTATATTAAAAGATGATTTTAGAACATTTTTCCATATTTTTAATGCACCCCGAACTAGGCTTTCCTAATTTAACCTCTTACGATTCGAACAGCACTTTGACCGACCGGTCAACGCCCAAGACTTCTAAGCCCAAAACCGGGGCGTTACAACTCTCCCCCCCTTAAGAAATTTCGTCCTCGAAATTTACCTGAAGGAAAGAGATAAGGAAACTGCTTCAGCATGTCTTCCTTCCGCTCCCACGTGGCTTCTTCAACACCACGATGCTTCCACAGCACCTTCACCAACTCAATGGTCTTGCCACGAAGAACCTTGCTATCCGAATCCAGAACCTTCACCGGTTCCTCATCATAGGTCAAATCCGGATTCAAAACCACTTCCTCCACAGGCATCACATGCGAAGGATCAGATCTATACTTCCGGAGCATAGAAACATGGAACACATCATGAATCTTCTCCAACTCCTGAGGTAACCTCAACCGATACGCGACAGGACCCACACGCTCAACAACCTCATACGGTCCAATGTATCTAGGGCTCAACTTACCCTTCCGACCAAACCTCATCACCTTCTTCCAAGGCGAAACCTTTAAGAACACACGATCACCCACCGCATACTCTATCTCCTTACGCTTCAAATCCGCGTAAGATTTCTGCCGGTCAGAAGCAGCCTTCAACCGCTCACAAATGAGCTTCACCTTCTCGGTGGTCCCATTCAACAAAGCCGACATCGAAACTAACTTTTGACCAGTTTCAGCCCAACAAAGAGGAGTCCTACACCTCCTCCCATACAGAGCCTCATAAGGTGCCATCTGTATACTCGCCTGATAACTAATGTTATAAGCGAACTCAACCAAAGGCAGATGCTTCTCCCAAGAACCTTGGAACTCTATCACGCAGCATCTCAACATATCCTCCAAGATCTGAATAACTCGCTCAGACTGACCATCCGACTGAGGATGATAGGATGTACTGAAATGCAACCTTGTACCCAGAGCTTGATGCAAACACTGCCAGAAACGCGATGTGAACCTCGGATCCCTATCCGACACAATCGACTTAGGCACACCATGCAGCCTCACAATCTCAACAATGTACAGCTCTGCCAGCTTATCCAAAGAAAACGTAGTATGCACAGGCAAGAAATGCGCACACTTCGTCAGGCGATCCACAATCACCCACACAGAATTCTTCTTTGATGGAGACAAAGGTAAACCAGATACAAAATCCATGGTAACCCTCTCCCACTTCCATTCAGGGATTTTCAACGGTTGCAACAAACCAGAAGGAACCTGATGTTCAGCCTTAACCCGCTGACACACCAAACACTTGCTCACAAACTCTGCAACATCCTTCTTCAAACCCACCCAATAGTACTCATCACGAAGATCACGATACATCTTAGTACTACCAGGGTGCATAGCAAAAGGACTATTATGACCTTCAGTCAGAATAGCACGCCTCAACTCAGCATCAGCAGGCACTACTATTCGACTCCCAAAACACAACACTCCATCCTCATTAAAGCAGAAATCCGAAGGTCTACCCTCCGCGATATCCTGAACATGAGACACCAAGGAATCATCCAACAACTGCTTATCCTTGATCAACTAAACCAACGATGGTTTCACCTGCAACTCAGCAACAAGACCACCATCCCGCGATATACTCAAGCTAGCAAACATAGCTCTCAGCTCAACAGCTACCTTCCTACTCAGAGCATCCGCAACAACATTAGCCTTTCCAGGATGATACTCTATCGTCAGATCATAATCCTTGAGCAACTCCAACCAACGCCGCTGCCTAAGATTCAACTCCTTCTGAGACATCAGATACCTCAAACTCTTGTGATCCGTGTACACAGTACACTTCTCACCATACAGATAATGCCTCCAGATCTTCAGAGCAAAATCCACTGCAGCCAGCTCAATATCATGCGTAGGATAATTGCGCTCATGCACCTTCAACTGCCGCGACGCATAAGCCACAACCTTACCCTCTTGCATCAGCACACACCCCAAACCAACATAGGATGCGTCACTGTAGACCACAAACTCTTTCCCTGATTCAGGCTGAATCAAGATAGGAGCTTGAGTCAAAGCCACCTTCAGCTTCTCAAAAGCCTGCTGTCTCGCTTCCGTCCACTCATACTTAACATCTTTCTGCAACAACTTCGTCAAAGGAGCAGCAATCTTGGAAAAACCATCCACAAACCTTCAGTAGTATCCTGCCAAACCAAGGAAACTACGAACCTCATGAACAGACTTAGGAACTTTCCAGTTCATCACCGCTTCAATCTTCTGAGGATCAACACGAATCCCCTCAGCTGAGACCACATGCCCAAGAAACACCACCTCCCTAAGCCAAAACTCACACTTGCTCAGCTTAGCATAAAGCTGATTCTCCAACAAAGCTTGCAACACAATCCTCAAATGCTCTTCATGCTCCTCCTCAGTACGCGAGTACACAAGGATATCATCAATGAACACCACAACGAACTTGTCCAGGTATTCATGAAACACACGATTCATCATGTCCATGAAAGCAGCAGGAGCATTTGTCAAACCAAACGGCATCACAAGGAACTCATAATGCCCATACCTTGTCCTGAAAGCTGTCTTAGGCACATCCACATCCTTCACCTTCAACTGATAATACCCTGATCTCAAGTCAATCTTAGAGAACACAGCAGCTCCCCGAAATTGATCAAAGAGATCATCAATCCTCGGCAAAGGATACCGATTCTTGATAGTCAACTTGTTCAGCTGACGGTAATCAATGCACATCCTCATCGTGCCATCTTTCTTCTTCACAAACAAGACCGGTGCTCCCCAAGGCGACACACTCGGCCGGATGAAACCACGATCAAGCAGCTCTTGCAACTGCGTCTTCAGCTCCTTCAGCTCCTTAGGTGCCATTCTATAGGGAGTAATGGACACAGGAGTTGTATTCTCATACAGCTCAATTCCAAACTCCACCTCGCGATTAGGAGGTAAACCAGGCAACTCCTCAGGAAAAACACCAGGAAACTCCTTCACAACCCTGATATCTTGCACCCTCAACTCCTTAGAACAAGGATTCATCACAAAATCTAGATAAGGTTCACAGCCCTGCCTCAGCATCCTACTCGCCTCCAAGGTAGAAACAACATTGGCAAGAAACTTCACATTCTCACCAACCACCACCACTTCATAATCATCCGCAAGCTTAAGCGAAACCCGCTTATTCTCACAATCCACAACAGCACGATGCTCAGCAAGCCAATCCATACCAAGGATCACATCAAAACCATAAAAGGGCAACTCCATAAGATCAACATGAAAGACATGCTCTTGAACAACCAAAGGACACCTTCTATAAAGCTTACGAGTCACAACAGTTTCACCAAAAGAACTAGTGACTCGAACACCAACATCCAAAGACTCAACAGGCAAACCAAGCAATTCAGCATGCTCACGCAAAATGTATGAATGCGTAGATCCAGAATCAATCAAAGAAAGCAATGACAAGGATTGCAAAGTAAAGGTACCTGCAATCACATCTGCATCATTCCTTCCCTCGCGCTGAGCATACACTCTCGCCTGGCCTCCTCCCTCAGGTTGAATAGCCACAACATGGGCTACTCCACGACCACCTTCCTCACGTCTCTGGAAATTACCACGGCCGCGCCCACGACCTCTCTGCGGCGCTGCAACAACAGGAGCACGCTCTTGACCACCAGCCATCCTCGGACAATCTCGCCTCAAATGGTCAGCAGAACCACAATTCCAGCACTCATAACCAGCTGCCGCAACAGGAGCTTGCACCTCCCTCACAGCACGAGGACAGTCACGCCTCACGTGACCACGTGAACCGCAGGTCCAACAAGCACTAGAGTCAGCTCTAGCATTGCCACCCTTAGCAGGTGTACCTCCACCTCTCTTAGCTGAGGACTGAAACCTCTGATCACGTCCCCTCTTGTTCCGTCCACCTCCGGAACTATACTCAGCAGCTCTCTTCCCAGAACTTGCTCCAGCACCTTTCGCAGACAAACTCAAATTCATCTCAATGTCCTTTGCTCGACCCACTAACACATCAAAATCATCATACTCAGTGGCCAGCACGTACATCTTTACCTCCGTTATGAGACCATAACGAAACCTCTCGCACCTCTCCTGCTCATCAGGAATCAGCTCCGGTGCATACTGACTGAGTCGCACAAACTGCACCTCATACTCAGCCACGCTCATACTCCCTTGGGTCAGAGTCATGAATTCACGCTTTTTCTCATCCAGATATCTCACTCCCAGATATCTCCTCTTGAATGCATTCTGAAAGAATGTCCAAGTGATGTCAGCTTCAGCCATTCCAGAGGTTGTGGTCGTCCACCACGTATAAGCATCGCTCTGCAGCAAGGACACAACACATCCCAACTTTTGCACATCAGTGCAACTCATCTGTCCCAAGATACACTTGGTACTTTCTAGCCAAGCTTCCGACCTCTCAGCTGACATACCCCTAAACTCAGTCCCACCAAGAGTGCGCAGACGCTCTAAGGGTAGTCTCACACCAGCATCTTCCTGATGCCCAGCTCCTTGAGCTCCAGCTACTGCTGCTCGAAAAGCACCCGCAATAGCTTGTACCAGCAACGTCATATCAGGCATAGCTTGCCCCTGACCAACCTCAGGTCCTGCAGCTCTAGCACCAGCTGCTTCAGCTCCAGCTCTCCCTCCCTCAGCACCACCACCACCAGGCGGAGGAGGAGGTAACACAGCACTACCCGCATTCTCATCATTCCCATCCGGGGTCGTAGCTCTCACGCTACTCCTTAACTCTCTACGTGGTGCCATACTTTTACCATGCATAACAATACAAATAAAACATAGTCAGGACCAGCAAGGTAAGCAATTCCAAGTATTCAAGCTCAATTTCTTTCAAAATCAACATCATTTCTTTAGCTTTTGTTTGGCAATGGGTACCCTCATCATGCATCATCAAAGCATACATCTCCAAAGCATCAACATCTCAAACCACTGAACATGCTTTCATACAACAAGCATAAAAGCCAAACATACTTCAATCATGCATACAAACATTCCCAATTACTCGAGAACCTGGCTCTGATACCACCAAATGTAACCCCCTTAACCCGGCCTAGACGGTTGACCCGAATTAAGAAAGTCACACGGGGAAAACCAAAGTCAACCCGAAAGTCAACCTTGATTAACGACCCTTTTTTTTTCTTTTTAATCTTATCTAGATGCACATTAACCCTAGTTGTGATCACACAAACAACATACTCAAAGATCACAAACATCAGAGATCAAACAGGGACCCAATTGATCAAATTACAACTTTAGGGACCAAATTGTAATTTCTGATAAATTAAAGAACTTAACCCAATTTAACCTTACCAACTTGAAATTAGTCAGGTTTCATGCTTCTCTGTGAAATTTCAGCTCAAAAGGACTTCTCAAACTCATACAATTGCACAAACAAGATTCAGGACCAAAACGCAAACATTTCAAAACATATAACTGCCCATGTCAGCCCCCAACGGTCGACCGTTCCGAAACAGGTTGACCCTGTTTCGAAACACGGGCCGTTCCGAAACCAGTTCCGCAACGGGGGTCTGGCAGAGACCAAACCGTTTCGAAACGGTGCATACCGTTTCGGACCCCTGGGTTCATTCCAGGCACCCGTTCCGAAACGGTGCACACTGTTCCGAAACGCCTGCTCAGATTTCAGCAAACTAGCATACCAAATCATGCAATTGATCACTCAAACATGCTCCAAATGCTACCAAACTTTACCAGCATGCAATTCAACATATATAGGACATATATGCATCATCAATTCATCAAAACAACATCACAAGCAAAAAGCCCCAATTTTATAGGCATGCTTCCTACACAAGCTAGCTATTCAAGCATTAACTTTAAAAACAAGCATATAAGGATCCAATCCAAAAACCAGCATTCAAATCATCATTCAACATACTTAGGGAGTTCCAAACACCTCCCAAAACATACACATTGGTCCCCCATTGCCAAATCATCCAAAAGCTAAAATGTTTAACAAAAACCTTCCATACATTGAGCTCTACTTGTACTTGAACTCTTGCCCTTCTTGCTGCCCTTCAAGATACTCTAGTGCTCTGCATTATTGAATTAAGAAAACGAGAGAGCGTAAGCAAAAGCTTAGTGAGGAGTGCTCCTTAAAAACCATTCAATAATGCAATTTAAAACATTTACAAAACATGCTTATAATCAACCTTTGCACATGCTCAAAAGCATACTTTTAAACAAACAATCTCATGCTTCAACATATCATTAAAACAAGCATCTCATGCTTCACAATATTCTTAACATGTCATATTGGCTCAAGTGATACATTTCATTTATTAAAACAAGTTCAACAACTTTCCCAAGGACTTTTAAACACCTTGGCCCCAAGGACTTTTAAACACCTTGGCCATGGACTTTTAACCACCATGGATGAGGACCACACAAGGACTTTTAACCACCTTTGTGTCCATAGCTTGAATCACCCCAAGGACTTTTAACCACCTTGGTCCCAATGACTTTTAACCACCTTGGCCATGGACTTTTAACCACCATGGATAGGATCACCTAAGGAGTTTTAACCACCTTAGTGTCCGCAACAAGAATCATCCAAGGACTTTTAACCACCTTGATGTTCTTAGGTAACAAGGCTCACTCAAGGACTTTTAACCACCTTAGTGACCTTAGCATTTTCAAAACATCACTTGCCAATATACATCTTTTACATCATATAATCCACTGTTTTAAAGCATTAAACCAAGCCATATTCAACATGCATTTCAAAGCATCAAACCACATTATTTCAATGTATAAAATCAAGGAACTCCTACCTAGAGTTACCTTCAACATATGGCTTAAAACATCAGCAAATACCATGCTAAAACATGCTTTCAAAACAGTAATTAAAACATGCATTTCACCATTTTGCATCACACCAAAATCATGGCCACCACTTAGAGAGAAAATCCGAAAACTTACACTTGAGCTTAGCAAAGTTGTTTAGACTTAAACTAAGCTCCCAAAACATTCAAACCTTGGTTTTAAAATCCGAAAACCCAACTTCACTCACCGATTTCCACTTTGCTTCAAGCCAAAGCACCAAATCAAGCTTCCGGATCAACAACTCTTGGATCCAAAGTTGCCTCCCCTGTTTCAACACATCAAAGCAGAGGATTAATGCATCATCATGCATTAATTGCTTCAATGAAAGCACCTAAACTCGCTGCTCTCATTCAACCTCCATTTTCGGCCACCAAACACAACCGAAAATGCATCTGAAACACTTCTAAACAAAGCCCAGCCATAAACCAGCAAAACCACACTTCCATTAACACCATAAAACATCTAAAAACAATCTAAAAACATCCTTATACCTCCAGCAACATTAGATCCACAAGATCACCACAAAAACTACCTTGAAACACAAGCTAAACTTAGGAAACTCAACCTTTCCAGGATTGCATCAATCAAAACTCAATTCCTTATCAATTTAGAGATCATTTAACATCAAAAACACCTCTCAAATCACAGATTACTCAGATCTAACGAAAATCATCAAAAATCATCAAAATCTTGCATAATAAGCCAAGATCCATTTCAACACTTTAAAACCTTTAATTAAACATCAATTTAGGATTGAAAACTTAGGAATTTCAGTAAAGAACTTGAAGTTCAGAGGAGAAGGACGTTCTTACCTCCAAACTTGAGTTTCTCCACTTTTTGGAATGAAAAACCTTGATGAAACTTGTTGCAATTGAAGAGGTTTTGAAGATACAATGATTAGGAATCAAATGAGAGTTGAAAGGAGGAATTTAGGTGAGAAAATCAGAAACAAATCTCTGGAAATGGAGTGTTTGGGTTGAGAGAAAATGAGAGAAAGAAAATGAGAAGTTAGTTATGAAAATTAGCCAAATGGCTTTTCCCTCCTTTTTGATATACTTTAAAATCAGAATTATAACTCAAAATATCTTAGAAAAATCTGGAGAAACTCCCTTTGGGTAAATAGCTCCTTAAAGATTCAAAGTTTCAACCCTTTATAAAACAGCCACCAAACTTGCGAAAATTACATTTTGGTCACTAGCCAAAATGTCACCCTTCCAAAACTCATTTTCCAAAATTGATTTCACAGTTCACTTAATTATATTAAAAGATGATTTTAGAACATTTTTCCATATTTTTAATGCACCCCGAACTAGGCTTTCCTAATTTAACCTCTTACGATTCGAACAGCACTTTGACCGACCGGTCAACGCCCAAGACTTCTAAGCCCAAAACCGGGGCGTTACATGGACAATCTCATATTCTTTGAAAGTTCATCAAACTTTAAATATTCTTGAATTTGATCTCATCAAATTACCTTAATACTTTTTATGAGTTTGAGATTAGTCATTTGTTTTATTTATCTTATAAATATTATTGATTTGATTAGTTTAAAGATCATTGATTCGTTGCGTCGTAAGAGATTAAAAGAATAACATTTATTTAAATAATCTCAAAATTAAAATATCTTGTCCTTACAAGATAACTAAAACTTAGGAAGAAAATAATAATCTTAAAAACTAAAACAAATCTATTTAAGCAAAAATACATGTCCTAATGGATGATGTAGCAACTCTTGCTTTATTTCCATTCGCAGGTCCATGTCTATTCTGATGCCTTCTCTTTAGAAGCCTCTGAGGTTGATGCCTCACTCGTTTTTGCTTTCTTGACTTCTTGTAGGTGTGTGGGGCAGTTTCTTTTCCAATGTCCGGTATTGCCGCAATGGAAACATTTTCCATCCTTCTTGATTCCCTTCTTAGGTTTCAATGCCTCCTTTCCATCGGTTTTGGTCTTACCATAACCTTTAGACTTTGTTGCCGGTTTACCTTTCTTCTTGCCCTTGCGGACGATCAGAACATGTTTAGGTCTTACCTTCTTCAGGTTGATTTTAGCAGTTCTCAACATGCCGAGCAACTGTGGCAGCGTTTTGTTAATTTCATTCATATTGAAATTAAGGATGAACTGATTGAAACTATCTGGCAGCGATTGTAGGATGGCATCAGTAGCTAATTCTTCTTTCAGCGGAAAGCCGAGCTTCTCCAACGTTTGGATGTAGCCCATCATTTTGATGACGTGAGCTCCTACAGGAGATCCCTGACTCATCTTGCATTGAAACAGAGATTTAGAGGTCTCGTACCTCTCTTGACGAGCTTGTCCTTCATAAATCTCCTTGAGATTTTGAATCATATAATAAGATACCATGTCCTCATGTTACTTCTGAAGCTCAGGGGTCATGGAGGCAAGCATAAGACAACCGACATCCAGCATGTCGTCCGTGTGTTTCTTAAACTTGTCTTTGTCAGCTCTGGAAGCAGTGGCAACCGGTTCATCAGGAACAGGTTCTTCACTGACATATTCCTTCTTTTCCTGTTTGAGAACAATTCTCAAATTCCGGAACCAGACAAGGAAGTTTATGCCATTGAGCTTATCCTTCTCATGGATAGATCGCATAGATAGAGTATTATTTGCCATTAATTCAACAACAAAGAAAATATGCTACATAAGTTTTACTAAATTTTAAAATTTATAGATAGGTCTTTACTATAAATTTACTCCCACTATTTTCATCAAAATTAAAAACCCTCTAGTTTTAATTTCAGGAAAAACGTTTCGATAGTTTTTCTAGTGAGTGGGGATCTGTATTTCACCATTCCTAAATCAGCTTTGGCCAGTCTTTTAGGAAATGGTTATTTAGGTAAGTAACACCTTACTAATTACATCTCATGTAATTCCTCATCTTTTGGTGAACAACTCTTGTTCTTTAAATCATCTTATGATTATCCAAAACTTTTAACCACTAGGTTTTCTAATCCTATTAGAATAACCCAGCTAAGTCAATACCAATATCTCAACCGGCGAATATCACTAGCTTATTCTTCGCGTTTAACTAAGATAGATAAATGTGACATTGCTTTGGCAAAGCTCGCATTATATCGATTGAAGCTTTAACGAGCGTAAATATTGGATGGTTAAAACATACTTAGAATTATAGTGAGGGATTTACTTAATTATCTCATCATTTTAACATTGATCCTATCAATAGAACTATGTTTAATCATGCTTATAAAACATCCATTGCATCACATACAAGGTAAATATAAGCGGTAAATAAATATGCAATGATTATAGCCCTTCTTAACCTAAGGCGACCCGTCCCAAGCCCATGGGAGGACCATTCTACTGAAGATAGAATCTGCTTCTGAAATGCCTGGTCCACCAGAAAAGGCCCACCACGCTGCTATGTTGGTCCTTGCTTTATCTCCATGAGTATTTACAACTTTTAGAAACTCGCATTACATGCGATGGAGTGAGACTAGAAGAGAAGTACAATAGAAGATAGAGAAAGGCACGACTCGCGTTACATTTCAAACATCATGCGAACAAAGTAACAATGTGTTTACGGAGTTTTAAACTGATTATCCCTATATTGCGGTTAATGGGCCAAAGAAGGATCACTAGGTTTCATAAACCATTTGCGTTAACGAAAAAATGCACCAGGTAGGTCAACATGAAAGAGAGGTGCCGCACTAGGCACACTTAAGTACCAGGTCTTTGATGATGCCAATCCTAGACATGCATTTTTCATAACGTCTAATCATAACTCTTATGGATTCACCGTGAAAGATAGTTTGATAACTTTTATCAAATTAGAAGCCCTTTTAGAGATTTCATAAATCTATGAAACTACGAACAACTATTTTTTCTCTAGACTAACTATTAGTCTCAACATGTTAACATTTAACATTGAAGCAACCTAACATAGTTATGATTAACTCTTAATCATTCAGTGATAATCGGAATATGTCTTTATTAGGTGGGATACGATAAACGATAAATATCTAAATCGAATCAAATAGCATGCATCTCATACATAAACATCACCCAAGAATTTAAGTTCGAATTCGTATGATACAAGTGGCTCTGATACCACTGTTGGGTCACGTCGGCACGCCCCGTGGCGCAGCGGAAAAATTAATCTGACGTAATCCAGCCAGGATCCATGTACAAGAACGAATCCGGGGTGAAAAAATGAAGAGTTACCTTTTAAAACTCTGGAAACTGGAAAACCTACGATATGTCAGAATAACCACGTCAAGTAAAACCAGAATCGTCACATGTTCGCAACGACCTATACGGAGTCAACCCGAAAAAAATGAACAAAGTTTCCGCCTCCCTAAAACTCAGGGATAAATTTCGACAGGTTTGAACACCTTCCATAGAGAAGTCGAAATCCCTCCAGTGATTCCTTAGGGAGTCTGAAATCGACCAGGGGTTCTACCGGGACTTGGATTCGAACTAGGAAGTCGTCAGGAATTTGTCAGGGGGCAAGAGGAACACCAGAAAAATATCGAACAACTTCTCAGAAGAAATCTGGGACTTGTCGAAAATTCCAGAGGGGAATTCCCAGGGACATGTCAAAATTTTCAAGGAGGAATAGAGATGATTTGGTTACTAGCCCTTGTCCCTTTAAATAGTATTCAGAGACTTAATTCTAGTTGAATATCTTAAATACAAGTTCAACCAAAATTCATAGAATCTAATTCTACTTGAAATTGGTTTATATTAAATATACATTATATTTAATAATATTAAATGATATATCTATATATATATTTAATTATGTAGAATCTTATTCTACATAAAACACAGATTTAAATATATATTATATTTAATCCATATATATATATATTTATTATATAGAATCTCATTCTATCTTTACTTGGATTTAAATATATTTAAATATATATTTTTAATTATGTGGAATCTAATTCTACATAAACTTGGAATTAAATATACATTATATAAATTCCAAATATATATTTGAATTTCTAGAATCTTATTCTATAATATTTAAGTCTCTAAATATTTTCCATACTCTAAATAATATTTGATAAATACAATATTTATCCAATATTATTCCCATTTAAGAGAGTTGCCGATTTCCCCTATCCCATTAGGGGTTTTCGGCAACCTCCCTAAATAGGGAGTATGGTTTCCAATTTTTGTTCGTTTCATTCGAATGGTGTGACCCTTGTAGGTTCATGCAACGTAAGCAGCAAAATTAGAACTGTTATAATTTTACAAACAATGAGTGGCATCTAGCAATACATCATTGCTACCTAAGTTGCATGAAGTCATGGTTTGACTTTCCTAATTCCTGAATAAACTTTCTTTATGTATTTCATCCTTTTGTCCTTTATATCTTAGATGAACACAAGTCATGGGTTAGTCACACTTGCGTTGTCCATCTAGTGTTTCTTGATGTCTTGAGTAGATTATGATAAACGAATCTCTATGATATCTCATATCATAATATTCGAGCATGGTAATGAATTTTCTAATCTCACTCAATCAAGTGGCCGAAGATATTTCTCCCATTATGTTGGAGGGACAAATCCTTTCTTGATCAACCATATTTCACTACATAGGTCATCACGTATCCAATCATTAGTCTTTATAATGTAGTCAGTTACGACACACGTTTGACTATGTCAAAATACGTAAATCTTTATGTTGAAATCATGTTGATCTCAAGTCTGAGGATTATACATATGTTTATCATGAGCAATGTTGTGACTGCCACATAATTACCCAAGAAACATGCTCATAGCGGGTCAATCCAGTATGTTGTTCTCTAACAAATACTTATGTGTTGATTTTGACATCTCTATGTGAATGACAACGCTTGTCATCAACCGCATATTAGTCTTTATATATTATCACTGTCCATACCCGTAATAATATTCGACTAAGGATCCTATTGAACAATAATCGTATTATTGTATAGACATTATTATCCAATTGTTAGTTTATTGCACAGAAACATACCAAATGATAATAACGGCAATGCCATTACTTGATAAATCTAGAAAAATAGTATGTCTATTCAATCATCATATGTTTGGTCTTTGGGCATTCTCCAACAACGACAGATCCAGATTCAACTCTATCTCCTCAACAGGCATCACATGTGAAGGATCCGATATGTACCTCAGTGACATAGAGACATGAAAAACATCATGTATCTTCTCCAACTCCGCAGGCAATCTCAACCGATATGCCACAGGACCAATACGCTCCACCGTCTCGTAAGGTCCAATGAACCTTGGGCTAAGCTTACCCTTACGCCGAAATATCATCACCTTATTCCAAGGTGAAACCTTCAAAAACACACGTTCGCCAACTGCGAACTCAATCTCCTTACGTTTTAGGTCCGCGTAAGACTTTTGCCTCTCCGATGCTGCCTTCAAACGCTTACAAATGAGCTTCACCTTCTCGGTGGTTCCCTTTAGCATAGCTGGCATCGATATCAACTTTCGCCTAGCTTCTTCCCAAGAGAGAGGGGTTCTACAACGTCTCCCGTACAAAGCCTCGTATGGAGCCATTTGAATACTCGCCTGGTAACTATTATTATACGCAAACACAACCAACGACAAGTGCTTCTCCCAAAAACCCTGAAAATCTATCACGCAGCATCTCAACATATGCTCAAGCACTTGGATCACACGTTCCGACTGTCCATCCGTCTGAGGATGATAACATATCGTACTGAAATTCAACCGTGTACCCAAGGCATGATGCAAACATTCCCAAAATCGTGCTCTAAACCTCAGATCCCTATCCGACGCTATAGACTTTGGCACACCGTGCAATCACACAATCTCAACTATATACACCTCAGCCAACCTATCCAAGGTATAAGTAGTATGCACAGGCAGAAAATGTGAACACTTCGTGAGCCGATCTACAATCACCCAAACTGAATTCTTCTTTGACGGCGACAAAGGCAATCCAGACACAAAATCCATGGTGATTCTCTCCCACATCCATTCTGGGATTCTCAAAGGCTGCAACAACCCAGAAGGAACCTGATGTTCAGCCTTCACTCGCTGACACACCATGCACTTACTAACGAACTCAGCCAAATCCTTTTTCAACCCCACCCAGTAGTACTCATCTTTCAAATCATGATACATCTCTGTACTACTAGGGTGCATAGAAAAAGGGCTACTATGGGCTTCGGTCAGAATAGTGCGCCTCAACTCAACATCATCTGGCACCAATATTCGACTCTCAAAGCACAAAACACCATCATCACTGAAGCTAAAATCTGAGGGTCTACCCTCCGCAATATCCTGAACATGCGTAACAAGAGGATCATCAAGCAACTTCTTATCTTTGATAAACTAAATCAGTGATGGTTTCACTTGCAATTCCGCAATAAGACCACCATCGCGCGAAATGCTCACGCGAGAAAACATTACCTTCAACTCCACAGCCCCTTTCCGCCTCAAAGCATCAGCCACAACATTAGCCTTTCTCGGGTGATACTCAATCGTCAGATCATAATCTTTAAGCAACTCCACCCAGCGACGCTGCCTATGATTTAACTCCTTTTGAGACATAAGATACTTCAAGCTCTTATGATCCGTGAACACAACACACTTTTCACCATACAAGTAATGCCTCCAAATCATCAAGGCAAACACCACAGCCACAAGCTCAAGATCATGAGTAGGGTAGTTGCGCTCATGCACCTTCAACTTCCTAGATGTATAGGCCACTACCTTACCCTTCTGCATCAACACGCAGTCCAAACCAACAATGGATGCATCACTATAGACCACAAACTCCTTATCAGACTCAAGTTGAATCAAAACAGGAGCTTGCGTCAAAGCTTCTTTCAGCTTCTCAAAAGCTTGTTGTCTCACATCCGTCCACTCAAAGCGAACATTCTTCTACAACTGCTTGGTCAAAGGTGCTGCTATCTTTGAGAAACCCTCGACGAACCTATGATAATACCCAGCCAAACTAAGAAAACTTCGCACCTCCGTCACTGACTTAGGTACCTTCCATCCCATCACAGCCTCTACCTTGTGTGGATCAACTCGGATACCCTCAGCTGACACAAGATGTCCAAGGAAGACCACCTCCCTAAGCCTAAATTCGCACTTACTTAGCTTGGCATACAACTGATTTTCCAACAACGCTTGCAAAACAATTCTCAAGTGTCTATCATCATGGAATACACGATTCATCATGTCCATGAAAGCAGCAGACGCGTTTGTCAAACCAAACGACATCACCAAGAATTCATAATGTCCATTCCTTGTCCGAAAAGTTGTCTTAGGTACGTCCACATCCGTCAACTTCAGCTGGTAATACCCCGACCTCAAATCTATCTTAGAAAACATTGAGGCTCCCCGGAACTGATCAAAGAGATCATCAATTCTAGGCAAGGGATACTTATTCTTGATCGTCAACTTGTTCAGTTGTCGATAGTCTATGCACATCCGCATTGTCACATCCTTCTTCTTTACAAACAAGACTAGTGCACCCCAAGGTGACACACTCGGCCAAATGAAACCTCGATCCAACAACTCTTTTAGCTCTTTAGGTGTCTTGCAATAAGGAGCAATGGACACCAGAGTCGTATTCTCGTACAACTCGATACCAAACTCAACTTTCCTGTTTGGTGGTAATCCATGCAATTCTTCGAGAAAGACACCCGGAAAATCGTGAACATTTCGGATGTCCTTCACACGCACATCCTTGGTGCCAGGATTCATCACATAGGCAAGGTAAGCCTCGCAACCCAGCCACATCATACGGTTTACTTCCAATGCTGAAATCACATTCGACAAGAATTTCACATTCTCGCCTACTACCACTACTTCATAATCATCGGCCAGCTTTAAGGTGACCTGCTTGACATCAAAGTCAACCACTACCCTATGCTCCGTCAACCAATCTGTGCCAGGGATTACATCAAATCCGTAGAAGGGTAACTCCATCAAATCCAGAAGAAAAACATGTCCTTGCACAGATAAAGGACATCCCCTATACAACTTCCTAGTGACTACAGTCTCACCAAAAGAACTAGTCACTTGCATTACTACTTCAAGCAACTCAACAGGTATATCAAGAAAATGCGCATGCTCACTCAAGATATAAGAATGTGTGGATCTAGAATCAATCAAAGCCAGCAAAGATAAAGACTGAAGAACAAAGGGACCTACGATGACATCAGTATCATTGCGCTCCTCGCGCTGAACATAAACCCTCGATGGTCCACCTCCCTCGGGTCGGACGGCTACTACATGAGCAATACCTCGCTTCCCCTCGTCTCTTCTCTGAAAGTTCCCATAGTCGTGCCCATGGCTTCTTTGAGGTGCAGCTACCACATCAGCACGTCCTTGGCCTCCACCAGCCAACAAAGGACACTCCCTCCTCATGTGATCCGTCGAACCACAATTCCAACATGAGTTCCCTATCACCACAACAAGAGCCTGGACCTCTCTAGCTGACCAAGTACAATCTCACCTCAAATGTCCCCGAGAACCACACGTCTAGCAAGTGTTCTTTTCAGCCCTATCTTATCTCCCTGAGCAGGTGCACCATGTCCACCATTACCTCGCCTAAAAGTAGGTTGGTACCTCCTATCTCGTCCCCTCTTGTTCCATCAACCACCGGAACTAGACTCAGATGCTCTCTTCCTAGAGCTAGAACCAACACCTCGATATGACAAACCCAAATTCTGCTCGATGTCCTTCGCTCGACAAACAAGCACATCAAAATCAGTGGAATCCGCAGCTGTTGTGTGTCAGAAGAACTATCACAAATAGTGCAAGTGTACACGATGCAAGTAGTAAAGTGATACAAGAGTATCGGATATCGTCTCCACATGGACTGGAATACTTCTATCCTTTAACTATCTGCAGAGAAGAAAGAAAGAGTTTTAATAATTTTATTGAAGAGTGTCACGAATAAATCAAGTAAAGAGAAAAAATCAGAATTATAAAACATGCAGGAATTGAATTGCTCCGTAGTGCAGGTATTGCACAGTTCAAGGACTTTTGTTCTGTGTCTGGCTCCTATCACGGCAGCACCTGTCGTGGCAGCGGTCCGTTGCTGTCGCGGCAGTGATAAGCAACTCAATTTCTTCAAGTTCGGCAAGAATCGCTGGATTGACTTGTCCTATACCTAGATCTAAGCTTGTCGGTGAACACGTCTTGGATGATACCTCCCGGCGTGAATCAAAGTATGAACACCGATGTTTATGAATTTTTCCTTAGCCGCTTAACCTCGTCCTATCCCTAGGTCCGAGATAGTTCAACCATAAACTGGAGAACCCACACTTATTCCTTTCGTATACTTAACTCTCCCGAAATTAAGTAAATAGATAATCTCACAATGCTCTCCTGATACTCTTGCAAGATGTTGAAACCAGAATAAGCAAACTTGAAGTTTTATTTCATTGAATAGAAAAATCCTAAGAACAGAACAACCCTTACAACTACTTTACAATATCAACCCTTTGCCCTAGGAGAGGTTTAGAACATGTTGAAGAAAGAGAAACGACTAGGGTTTTTTTAGATGAGAGGTATGGGATGTGATATCTCCTTATACCCTTACATACATGGGTATATATAGGCAAAGATCTAGTCTAAGTCCTTCTTGGAGTAGTAGTCCTTTTTGGAGTATAAATCCTTCTTGGAGTAGAAATCCTTGTTCAGCAAGTAAAGATAAGTTACTTTACTTATCGATCCTTGATCAGCTCTATGCTCCGCTCCCGACCTCATAAAAATGCAAGATTGGGCTAAATGGACTCAGAAAAATGTCCTCTATCAAACGAGACCCATCTTGACTATGTCGGCATATTGATGTCCGGGCGGCATTCTGCGGCGGCAGCGTTCTTTGTGGCAACTGGAACTGCTTCAGTACAGCTCCTTCTGCTTCTAGTCTCCAAAAATATGTGAGTGGCCCACGATAGTCCGGCTTGAAATCCTCTATTTTTTGATCACCACTTCGTGTTTTCCACCTTAGGTGTCTTCACTGTCGCCACTTCTGCCACAACAGCGGTCACGACAGGCAGTGTTCGTTAGCCCTTCACTCCAACTCCGCAATTCGCTTCTGCACCTTTGCTGCCCTGGATGCTTCCATGACAGATATCTACAAAAAGTGACCGAAATCAGCAGCATTTGTGCAATTTTATCTATTTGTGATGTAAATGCAAAACTTAACCTAAAATGCAGTTAAACATGCTTGAGTGCAGCAAAAATAAGGATAAATGAGGGGTAAAATATAGGACTATTAGGCACTCAACACACCCCCAAACTCGAATCCTTACTTTTCCTCAAGCAAATGCAACCTAACTAACATGCATGCATACATACATACATACATACATATATATATATATATATATATATATATATATATATTTCTTGGCTTAAGTCAGTGAGCAATCCTTACCCACAACACCATCCCTATCATGTTTAGCACATGTTCAAATATTTAAGGATCTACTTAGGGCAAAAGCATAGTTCTCGTGCAGGTGTGTGCATTTATTGTGAACATACATGAATATAGACTTCCTTGACAACTAGAATATTATACTTAGCTTGTTTAGAGTTTTCCTTCGAGACTTAATTCTTTTTTTTCTTACTAGAGCCAGTATTGGGCACCTCTAGTTGTTTTACTTCTTTTTCTGAATTTTTCTCTTTTCTACTAGAGCCAGTATTTCAGGCACATCTAGTTAACTATCTAGAGCCGGTGATAGACACCTCTAGAAGTTTTTCTCTGGTTATTTTCCTAGAGCCAGTGATAGGCACCTCTAGGTTTCCTGAGTTTCTAGTCTCTTTCTACTCTAAGTGCTAAGGTTTCTATTCTAAGTATGCTAGAGAATGTCTGTTATCAAGTAAGTCACAAAGTGTTTCAGTTTTTCAGAACTATGCTAAGGCTCTACTTAATTCCTAAAATATTTTTAAGGAGCTGAAATGACAGAAATGGCAGCAGCAGATAATAAAAGTTCAATAAATTAAGCTAAATTTTTTAGCATAAAAATAAATGCGACACAATGAAAACTAAATGCAATGTTATATTAATAATTAGGAGGACTGCCTACCACCAAACTCAAGGGTTGCATTGTCCTCAATGCATGACACGAGACATAAAAATGAAAAACAAAAAATAAAAATGACAAAAAAGTGAAACATCACAAAAAGATAATATATACAGTAGGCGACAGAGAAAAAAAAGAAGAAAGAAAACTTAAGTTGTGCGGCTGTCGTCGCTGCTTCTGGAGCTTTGGATGAGGAGCTGTCGACGGGCAGTCTCCTTGTACTTTGTTAGAGGAGCTGTGGGTGCTGCCCTGGGAGTTGGAGACGCGTAGGTTGCCTTCTTCCTTGTGTCACTATCTTCACTGCTATTGGCGATAGTCACTTTGAAATTCATCTCAGAGAGCATGAGTGCTGTCGCGGCAGGGGTGGAGGCAGAGCTTCCTCGGGTTGCGCGTATCGTCATTGCAAGGGTTCTCTCTATTTACCTAATAACACAAACAAACTAAAAACTAATATCAAATTTCTAATTCCTCAAACAATAAAGATAAAATAAGATAAAAATAAAATATAATAAAATAAATTAAGTTAAATTAAGAGTGCCTTGAGGGGCATCTCCTAAAGTAACTGCTCCATGTTCTATTGATGCTTGATGGGTCATTTTCGGTACTTCTTGAAGTCCATCTGTACCCTCCATCTGGTGATTATTCTCATGGTGGGGGCTCCTTTCTTTCTCTTCCCTTTGTAGTACATGAAGTCCTCCCTTCTTTGTAATGTTTCTGAGGGCATGAATATATAATTAGAAAAAATTAAATTGACATTCGACCACAAACTTACCTTGTTTTCGTTGAATGTTGTTGTGGTTGAATGTAGCCCTTGCTGTCGTGTCTGCTGCTGTGGCAACCAGTTATTTTGACAGTCCTTTGTCAAGTTACTTTGTAGGTCAAGGGGACATTGGAAAGTACCATAACTCTCCATATCAAATTATGTTGGCCACTCGAAGGTCTCCATCAGTAGAGATCTCGATGATTCTAAATCCACCGCCGTTGGTTCCTCTCATACATGCAATGGAATTTGTGAGTTTTTAAAGAATTCAAAATGTTCGTTTTTTACCTGCTCGTATTCCATTTGTGAGGCATTGTCATTGGGTAGCTCATCTAGGGGGTCGTGCGAGTGCCATGACAAGGATGGATGTGTGCAATCTTCGTCGGGCATAACTGAGGTAGTGGGTTGAGAGTTTGTCTCGGATGTGGTTGCCGCAGTGACATTCTCTTGAATTTCACTCAGCGTTATTGCGGTGTTGCTCCATTACGGCTCCTCGATCATTGCCATGGCACGTTGTTGCTCAGACTCATCATGTTGTGGGTATTCCTTCACATTGGCATTCTCGTCACCTTGCCTCAGGATTTCAGGTTCATCCGTGGCATGAATGGGGACCGGTCTGCTCAAGAGTGCATCTATCTTGGCGATACTTGCGTTCGTAAAAGCCGACAGTTTTTTGCATGAGGGCCACGAAGGCTTGAAGTGTACCTTCTAAGGAATTCATTTGCTCTTGAGGAGGACTACTTTCCCATGGCATGTCAGTTTCTTCACGGTAATTGCAAGAAGTCTCCCACATCAGCTCTCGAATAGTTTTTCCTGACATGTTGATGCTCCTTAAACCTGTATTTCACCTGAGTTTTTGATAAAAATAGAAAAATAATAATAAAAAAAATAACAATAAAGAGAAAAGAAAAGTGTAGAAGTTAAAGGTAAGAGTATGTTGCCAGTCCCCGGCAACGACACCAAAAACTTGTTGCGTGTCAGAAGAACTATCACAAATAGTACAAGTGTACACGACGCAAGTAGTAAAGTGATACTAGAGTATCGGATATCGTCTCCACAGGGACTGGAATACTTCTATCCTTTAACTATCTGCATAGAAGAAAGAAAGAGTTTTAATAATTTGATTGAAGAGTGTCACAAATAAATCAAGTAAAGAGAAAAAATCAAAATTATAAAATAGGCAGGAATTGAATTGCTCCGTAGTGCAGGTATTGCACTGTTCAAGGAATTATGTTCTGTGTCTGGCTCCTGTCACGGCAGAACCTGTCGTGGCAGCGGTCCGTTGATGTCGCGTTTCGGCAAGAATCCCTGGATTGACTTGTCCTATACCTAGATCCAAGCTTGTTGGTGAACACGTCTTGGATGATACCTCCCGGCGTGAATCAAAGTATGAACACCGATGTTTATGAATTTTTCCTTAGTCGCTTAACCTCGTCCTATTCCTAGGTCCGAGATAGTTCAACCATAAACTGGAGAACCCGCACTTATTCCTTTCGTATACTTAACTCTCCCGATATTAAGTAAATAGATAATCTCACAATGCTCTCATGATACTCTTGCAAGATGTTGAAACCAGAATAAGCAAACTTGATGTTTTATTTCATTGAATAGAAAAATCCTAAGAACAAAACAACCCATACAACTACTTTACAATATCAACCCTTTGCCCTAGGGGAGGTTTAGAACATGGTGAAGATGTTGGCTCACGTCGGCACGCCCCGTGGCGCAGCAAAAAAATTAATCTGACATAATCTAGCTAGGATCCATGTACAGGAACGAATCCGGGGTGAAAAGATGAAGAGTTACCTTTTAAAACTCTAGAAACTGGAAAACCGATGGTCTGTCGGAATA
The DNA here is from genome assembly GCA_958450335.1 of Hibiscus tridactylites. NCBI lineage: Eukaryota > Viridiplantae > Streptophyta > Magnoliopsida > Malvales > Malvaceae > Hibiscus > Hibiscus tridactylites. Next base: position 53,927,700 of record OY288267.1, on the reverse strand, counting down.
ACCACGTCAAGTAAAACCGGAATCGTCACGGGTTCACAACGACCTCTACGGAGTCCACCTGAACAAAACGAACAAAGTTTCCGCCTCCCTAACACTTAGGGATAAATTTCGACAGGTTTGAACACCTTCCAGGGAGAAGTCGAAATCCCTCCAGTGATTCCTGAGGGAGTCTGAAATCGACCAGGGGTTCAATCGGGACTTGGATTCGAACTAGGAAATCGCCGGGAATTTGCCAGGGGGCAAGACGAACACTAGAAAAATATCGAACAGCTTTCAGAAGAAATTTGGGACTTGTCAAAAATTCCAGAGGGGAATTCCCAGGGATATGTCGATCTTTGCAAGGAGGAATAGGGATGGTTTGGTTGCTAGCCCTTGTCCCTTTAAATAGTATTCAGGGACTTAATTCTAGTTGAATTTCTTAAATCCAAGTTCAACCAAAATTCATAGAATCTAATTCTACTTGAAATTGGTTTATATTAAATATACATTATATTTAATAATATTAAATGAAATATATATATTTAATTATGTAGAATCTTATTCTACATAAAACATGGATCTAAATATACATTATATTTAATCCAAATATATATATTTTTATTATATAGAATCTCATTCTATCTTTACTTGGATTTAAATATATATATTTTTAATTATGTAGAATCTAATTCTACATAAACTTGGAATTAAATATACATTATATAAATTCCAAATATATATTTAAATTTCTAGAATCTTATTCTATAATATTTAAGTCTCTAAATATTTTCCATACTCTAAATAATATCTGATAAATACAATATTTATCGAATATTATTCCCATTTAAGGGAGTTGCCGATTTCCCCTATCCCATAGGGGATTTTCGGCAGCCTCCCTAAAATAGGGAGTATGGTTTCCATTTTTTTTGTTCGTTTCACTCGAAGGGTGTGACCCTTGTAGGTTCATGCAACGTTAGCAGCAAAATTAGAATTGTTCTAATTTTACAAACAATGAGTGGCATCTAGCAATACATCATTGCCACCTAAGTTGCATGAAGTCATGGTTTAACTTTCCTAATTCCTGAATAAACTTCCTTTATGTATTTCATCCTTTTGTCCTTTATATCTTATATGAACACAAGTCATGGGTTAGTCACACTTGTGTTGTCCATCTAGTGTTTCTTGATGTCTTGAGTAGATTATGATAAACGAATCTCTATGATATCTCATATCATAATATTCGAGCATGGTCATGCATTTTCTAATCTCGCTCAATCAAGTGGCCGAAGATATTTCTCCCATTATGTAGGAGGGACAAATCCTTTCTTGATCAACCATATTTCACTACATAGTTCATCACGTATCCAATCATCAGTCTTTATAATGTAGTCAGTTACGACACACGTTTGACTATGTCAAAATACGTAAATCTTTATGTTGAAATCATGTTGATATCAAGTCTAAGGATTATACTTATGTTTATCATGAGCAATGTTGTGACTGTCACATGATTACCCAATGTTGCGTGTAAAAGAGTCTATCGCAATTGTAGTGCAAGTGTACACGACGCAAGTAGTAAAGTGATACGAAGTATCGGATATCGTCTCCACAGGGATTGGGCTAATAGCTTCACCTTAGTTTACTGCACGAAAGTAAAGGAAATATTTGAGAAGGTTGTCACGAAAATAATAAAGTAAACGTAAATAAAAAGAATAGAAATATCAAGATAGAGAGAATGGGCTGGTATTTAATTGCTCAGTAGTGCAGGTATTGTAGAGTTTAGGAAATCCAGTTCTGTCGTCGCGCCCGTCGCGGCAGCACCTGTCGCGGCAGCAGTCCGTTAGTCGTCGCGGCAGCAAACACACAAACTCAATACTTCAAGTTTTGCAAGAATCCTAGATCTGCCTTGGCCTATCCCTAGGTCCAAGTCTGTCGATGTTCACGTCTTGAAGATACCTCCCGGCGTGAATTGAAGGATGAACACCGATGTGTATGAATTCTTCTTTAGCCACTTAACCTCGCCCTATCCTTAGGCACAAGATAGTTCAACTATAAACTAGAGAATTCGCTCTTATTTCTTTCGTATACTTAACTCTCCCGATGCTAAGTAAATGGATAACCTCACAATGCTCTCCCGATGCTCTTGCAAGATGTTAATAACCAAAATAAGAGAACTTGAAGTTTATTTTATTGAACTTGGAAAATCCTAAAACAAAACGACCCTTGCAACTACTTTACAAATCAACCAGTGGCCCTAGGGGGTTTTTAGAACATATCGACGGCGGGTAAACGGCGGAGGGTTTTGGTAGTCGGTTTTGGGGTATATTGTGTGATATTCCTAGGTTAAAATATATGCCCTTATATAAGCTTTGGGCTCAAGTATTCTAAGTTAACAAGTATTACAACTTTAATTAAAAGTAAGATTCTAATAAAGACTTAATCTTCAAGTATCCTACTTTCCAGCCGCCTTCCTTGTTTCTTGGGATTTCTTCTCCTTGAGCTTTGGCTTGACATATCTTTTGATCCGGGGCTTGGAAAAATATATGGTTTTCACAAGACAGACGAGCATAATTTTCTCTATCTATCGAGGTCCACTTTGCTTTTCCTCCACTAATTTGCTGTCGTCCTCTGCTGTCAAGGCAGCTCCCTGGCAGCATCGTCTTCTTTGTCTGCTTGTTCAGTTCAGCTCTTCTGCTTCTCTGCCCTGCGCCCGCCTTCTCTATCTACTATGGCAGCAACCTGCAAAATCAGCCATTATTTAGTAGAATCCGTGCCTTTAATGTATTTGTGATGTTTTGCTGTAAATTAACCTAAATGCAATGCAATGATGCTTGAATGCAGCAGAAATATGGGTTAAAAGGGTGTAAATAATAGAACTTTTACACACTCAACACCCAAGAAACATGCTCATAGCGGGTCAATCCAGTATGTTGTTCTCTAACAAATACTTATGTGTTGATTTTGACATCTCTATGTCAATGACAATGCTTGTCATCAACCACGTATTAGTCTTTATATATTATCACTGTCCATGCCCGTAATAATATTCGACTAAGTATCCTATTTAATAATAATCGTATTATTGTATGGACATTATTATCCAATTGTTAGTTTGATGCACAGAAACATACCAAATGTTAATAACGGCAATGCCATTACTTGATAAATCTAGTAAAATAGTATGTCTATTCAATCATCATATGATTGGTCTTTGGGCATACTCCAACAGAAGAAAGAGAAACGACTAGGGTTTTTTTAGATGAGAGGTATGGGATGTGATATCTCCTTATACCATTACATACATGGGTATATATAGGCAAAGATCTAGTCTAAGTCCTTCTTGGAGTAGTAGTCCTTTTTGGAGTATAAATCCTTCTTGGAGTAGAAATCCTTGTTCAGCAAGTAAAGATAAGTTACTTTACTTATCGATCCTTGATCAGCTCTATGCTCCGCTCCCGGCCTCAGAAAAATGCAAGATTGGGCTCAATGGACTCAGAAACATGTCCGGTATCAAACGAGACACATCTTGACTATGTCGACGTATTGCTATCCGGGCGGCATTCTGTGGTGGCAACTGGAACTGCTTCAGTATAGCTCCTTCTACTTCTAGTCTCCAAAAATATGCGAGTGGCCCACGATAGTCCGGCTTGAAATCCTCTATGTGTCGATCTCCACTTCGTGTTTTCCACCTCAGGTGTCCTCACTGTCGCCACTTCTGCCACAACAGTGGTCACGACAGGCAGTGTTCGTTAGCCCTTCACTCCAACTCCGCAATTCGCTTCTGCACCTTTGCTGCCCTGGATGCTACCATGACAAATACCTGCAAAAAGTGACCAAAATCAGCAGCATATGTGCAATTTTATCTATTTGTGATGTAAATGCAAAACTTAACCTAAAATGCAGTTAAATGAGGGATAAAATATAGGACTTTTAGGCACTCAACACACCCCCAACATATAAGTCTTGACTTCCTGTACCAACTCGTACCGGAAGTGATCAGATCAGTGCCTCTCACTAGGTATTAGCTTAGGGGCATATTGGCTCAAGCGTATGAACTAAACCTCGTACTCAGCCAAAGAAATGTTGCCTGAACTAGTGACAAAAACTCACGTTTCTTTTTGTCCTAGTGTCTCACCCCTAGATACTTCCTCTTAAAGGCACATCTGAAAGACTCCCAATCCACCTCATTGGGTTCCAAGCCAGCAGTGGTAGTCGTCCACCAGCTGTAGGCATCGCCTTGCCACAAAGAAACTGCGTATCCCTTCTTGCGCACATCATTACATCCCATCTGATCCTTGATACGGATCGTACTTGCTAACTAGGCCTCAGACACCTCATGAGACATTCCAAAGAACTCCGCAACTCCTACGCTCCACAACCTCTCTAATGGCAAACTAGCCTGCCCAGCTGCAGGGGCCTGTGCATGCGCTCCGGCCACAGCATCTTGAAACACCCAGTGATCACCTGAACCAGTGGCGCCAAATCACCCAAACTTGGGCCAGCATGTCCTTTTTCCACCTGCTCCTCACCTCTAGGTGGTGACGGAGGAGGTAGATTTCCACCATGAGGGACATCAGCCCCTTGCTCACCCTAGTCACCCTGAGGTACTATTGTATTCGACCTCAGCTCTCTTCTCGGACCTATAATGCTATTTTAAACAAGGCATAACAACAAAAACAAGTCAAACCATTTAGGTCAGCTTCAAGGAAGAATCCAAGTTTACAAAACATTTTATTAGTGTAATAAGGCAATGGGCACCCCGATTTTCCCCAAAATAGCATAGCATACATGAAACATCATGCTCAACATGCTTTCCATCATCCAAAAGCAGCGCATGACAACCTTGCATCATTATCACACAATCATATCCATTCCACGTGCGATTCACATCAATCAAGCATGGCATAAGCTTCAAAATTTCAACCAATATCATGATTATCAAACATCATACGTCAATACATAACAACCAACATCCCCAATTCTTTCGTAACCTGGCTCCGGTAGCAACAAATGTAACCCTCTTAGTCCGGCCTAGACGCCCGACCTGAACTACGAAGATTAAACGGGAAAACCAAAGTCAACCCGAAAGTCAACCTTGATTAACGACCTTTTTTTCATTTTTATCTTATGTAGATGCACTTTATTAACCTATGTGATTAGCAAATCATTTCAGCGGAAGCGACACAGCGAACGGAACTCAAACAGGAGTTCGATTGCATACCAACGACTTTGAGGGACTAAAATGTAAATTCCCAGAATTATAAGGACTAAACAAGTTTTAGTGTTACCAAACCGTAATTAATCATAATCCATGCCATCATGTCAAAATTCATCTAAAACGGATCACTCAAACTCATTTTATTAAGCAATCAAGACTCAGGGTCCAAGACGTAAGAAACAGAAACATGAAACAATTCAATTTCAAACTTCAACGGCCAGGTGTTCCGAAACGCAGAGACCTGTATTGGAACGGTCGTTTCGAAACCAGGTTGACCGTTTCGATACTCGGGTGCGTTCCAAGACCCGTAGCGAAACACCCCTTTCCAGTAGCAAAACCGTTTTGGTACGTTCTTACCCATTCCGAAACCTCATGGCCATTTCAGGCCTCTGTTCCGAAACAGGCAAGAGCACTCTGATACACCTTCCCCTGCAACAACAGATTTTGTTGGTTTTTCACATATTTTCATATCCGAATACATTTCAAAACATGCCACAACATACATACAACATATTTATGCACCAAAGATCATCATTGCAAAGCATAAGCTAGAACATGGCATCATACATGCAAGCATAGGAACTATAAGACATGCTCCCTAGTCTTCCGAAACCGAACAAACCCAAAATCAACATTTAAACATAAACCAATCCATAAAGGCCATTTACAATTCAAGGATAAAAAACCAAACATGCTCAAAGAAGAAAGGAACATCCTCAACCATCCAAGAGTATAAATCCCACCCATTGCCTCTTATTACACCAAAGTAAAGCCACGTACTTTGCTAAACCAAAATGCTTGGATTCCCTTGCTTGTGTGCTGCCTCAAACGCCTAATTCTCTGCATTGATGAAACAAATGAGCATAAGCACAAAGCTTGCAGAGGATCGCTAAACAACATTCATCAAAGAATTCCACACAATTTGCAAAACCACCACTTTCAACATATGCCTTTACACAAGACATGTCCTTTCAAGACATCAATGCACTTTCCAAAAACATGATCATATGCATCCTTCTAAAACAACAAATAAATCTTTTCTCATTCTTACCAAGCATCCCATGCATTCTAGCATCATTTACAAGCATCTCATGCTTAACATTTATCATTTACATTATATTGGCTCACAAGTGATAAACCATAACCTTACCAACAAAAGACACAATCGGATATGCAGATTACAAGTGTTGTCCCACACACTTCATACACACTACCGGACTACACAAGGCTCACAAACGAGAGCAACCCTCCATCGTTGTGAAACCCGTGGTGGAGTATAACGGTATAATCACAACCCCTAAACACCACTCATCGGTAGTTGTATAATTCCACTAACGAGGGAATGAGACACATAACACAAGATCCACACACGGAATTAACATACACCGTTATGATCTTAACCTCAATCGTCAGGGTACTTGGATGGAGAATACGGTACAATCACAACCCCTCGACATCCAAGGTGACTTTATTCACGGTGCACCTAATCCTATAGCCGTCTAACTATATCCGATTAACACAACCAAAAACCATTTCCATCACTTGCCAATATAATCATTTAACCTCATTAATCCACTGTTTTACAAGCATAAACACAATGCCATTTCCACAAGCATAACATGCTTAACATCACATGCATTTAACATATGAAAACCAAGGATCACTTACCTAGTGCATCCTTAACATAATGGCATTAAAATCCAGCATCATTCATGCTTAAAACATGCTTTAAAACAATAATCAAATCCACACTTAACTCAAGTGCATTTTCATCAAACATAGCACATTTCCGAGAGAGAGATTTCTGAAGCACTTACTCTTGATCTTAGCTAAGTGTACCAAACTTACGTTAAGCTCCCAAGACCACGATCAAAGCGTTACAAAGCAGGAAATTTTATTTCCACTCACCGATACGCGAAGCCTTGTTCGCCGATATGAAAATTACTCTTCTGGAGCTTCCAACAACACCTTGTTTGCTTCCGGATCAAGATCTCCTATTTTCACAACATCAAAACAGAGATCCAAATGCATTAAAATGCGTTTCAACACCAGAAACAATTCACAATCTCATTGCTCACCCAAATTACACCAAATTACCCATCCAAAATAACCGAAAACCCAATCGATTGCTTCCGGATCCAATCCCAACCAACATACATCACTTCCAAACCATTTTAAACACCGAAACACATCTAACAAACAACCTAACCCAACCTTATACCTCCAGCAAGCAAGATTCCACCATTTCACCTCAAAAACTCACTTAAATCAACCAAGAAACTCAAGGATCTCGAGGATTTCGGGATCTATGTTATCAAAACTTCATTTCAACATAAGAAAACAACTTAGAACTTAATTAATATCAATCCAAAATAGAGCTTAACACATCAAATCCGAAAATCAAGATTTCAACCATAATTTCACAAGATTTTGATCTCCAATCAAAACTATAATGAAAACTCAACCAAAAATAGTATTTAGAAGCCAAATATCTTGGGAATTTCAATAAAGAACTTTGATTAGAGGTTGAGAACGGGATTTACCTCCAATCCTTGCTTTCCTCAATGAATGACAAGTTTTCCTTAGCCAAATCTTGAAAAGCTTGAAAGGATTTCTTTAAAATTGACTAGGAAATGTTAGGAGAGTGTTTGGGAGAAAAGAATTTTGGAGGAAAATGATGAAAATAGTGTTTGGATGAGAATGAGGAGAAAATGGTAGTTATGTAATAGGATCTCCCATTAACTACCCATTTAATTAATTAAAATTAAACAAATTAAAGCCATTTAATTAAAACCATTTAAAACACATGTCATGTTAAGGAAAGGCTAAATTGCCATAAAGCCCCCTATAGATTCTAAGAATTTGGCTTCTTCTTTAAAAATCACATTTTCCACAGTTTTGAAACTTTACAATTTAGTCACTACTCAAAATATCCCATTTCTGAAACTTTTTTTTTGTAAAATTGACTTGACCAACCACTTAAACATATTTCTATAGGATTTTAGCAATTTTTACCACATTTTTATCCTAACCCAATCCTTGATTTCCTTAAATCACCTTACGCGATTCGAACCGTTCTCGGTCGGTCCGATCCGATGTCTAAAACATCTAGGCCCAAAACCAGGGTGTTACAATTACTACATCGTAATCATTTGCAAGCTTCAGGGTAACACGCTTAACATCAAAATCTACCACAACTCAGTGTTAAACCAACCAGTACATTCCAAGAATCACATCAAGCCATAAAAAGGTAGTTACATCAAATCAACTGAAAACTCATGACCTTGAATAGATAATGGACATCTCCTATCCAGTTTTCTTGTACCAACAGTTTCACCAAGGAAACTAACCACTCCTACCCCCACATCTAACACCTCTGCAAAAAACATTCAGGTCACAACTTCCAAAGCAACTTACAACAACAGGCGCGAAAAACTATACCCCACCGATCAAACGAGGACAAGCTCACCTAACATGGTCATACGATCCACCTACTTAATAGGTATCAAACGTTACTCACGTCTCATATGGTTAGTGAACCCATAGTTCCAACATGAACTAGCTCCAGCCACAGGAGCCTGCACCTCACGAGCCGCACAAGGGCAATCCCTCCTCAAGTGCTCCAGTGAACCACACGTCCAACAGTACTACAACCTCGCCTAAACACGGGCGAAATTCCTAAAACATGACCATTCTTACACTGGATACCACTAACTAGAGTTCACAACTCACTTCCTAGCACTTGAATGTAACACCCCAATTTTGGGCTTAGAAGTTTAGGGTCTGAACCGGATCGGTCTAAGAAACAGTTCGAATATAAAAGGGAGTTTAAGGAAAACCTAGTTCGGGATGCTATAAAAATATAGAAAAATATCCATGTTTTCATCAGATTTTCCCTTAATTTGGGTGATTTAATTAATGATTTAATTAAATAAAAGAAAGGTGATAAACTACCTTTGACTTTCATAACCACTTTTCTCTAATTTTCTCTCATTTTATTTTCTCTCAAAATCCTATCAACCAAACACTTTTTCTCCAGCAAAATTCACTTTGATTTTCACTTCAATTGATGAGATTTCCATCACTCATTGATTCCTAATCAATCTTACAACAAATCCACTTGATTTCTACATTGTATTTTCATGGAAACTTGCTCAAATCAAGGAGAAATCATCTTTTAGAGGTAAGATTGTTCTTCTCCTCTAAATATTCAGTTCTTTACTGAAATTCCCAAGTTGGAAATCCTTTATTAAAGATTTATGAATGGTTTTAATGTTAGAAACAAGAATTTGGCTTAAAACTCAAGATTTTGGAAGGGATCTTGAACATTTTCGTGGAAATTGATTGGGCTCTGTTTTGAGATGGTTTTCTAATGTATTTTGGATGTTAAATGATGTTAGAAATGAGGTTTTATCAATCCAATCCCGAATAGGTTGTTTTTCCTAAGTTTTTGCTTGTGAAAATGGTGGGTTTTGGGGTGATTTTGGTGTTCTGTTATAGATGGAGGTATAAGGACGGGATTAGGGTTGTTTTTTATGCTAATTGATGTTTAGAAATGTTTAGAAGTGATGGATCTTGGCTGGGTTAAGTTTTGGAAGAGTTTGGAGGTGGTTTTGGTTGTGTTTGGTAGCCCAAATGTTGTGTTTAGGAAGAGCAGCGAGTTTTGGAGTGTTGGCTGAAGATTTCAATGCATGATGATGCATTAATCCTCTGCTTTTATGTGTCTAAAACAGGGGAGACATCTTCAGACACTTTTGGAGTTGATCCAGAAGCTTAATTGGCGTTTCGGCAAGCGAAACGAAATTTGTGAGTGCGTATGGCTTTAGAAGTCCTTGAGGGACAAAGAACAAAGGTTTGGGGATTTGGGAAAGGTTTCAAACACCTTCCTAAGTCCGGAAGTAAGTATTGGCTAGATTGCTCTCTAGAATGTGGTGATTGCCCCTTAAATGCTTTTACATGCTCATGGTTTTAGATTTATAAATTCCTACTGTTTTATGCATGAATTATAGCATGAGATGATGCTTGAAATGATTTCAATAAGTAACATTTTGCATAGTTGAGATTTGAGCTTATATGTTGAAGTGTAACAAATGTTATGGTTTTGAAAAGAGATGAGAATGTTGAGTTTTAATGCATGAAAAACAGTAGGGAGATGTTGATTTGACATAATATATTGGCATAGATGTTGAGAAAGTTACCGTATATAATTGATCGATCAATAGGATGAGAGGGCACTATAAACTAAAAATTCGTATGTGCTCTTTGGTTAAGCCAAAGGGAGATATTCCGATGATGGGCATTCCATCGGGTAGGACTTGGTAAATACCCAAGCTTGGTGGCGATGAGAGATTCTATGATACGTATCCGGTTGCGTGATGATCGAATTCGTATGTGATGTTGCCCGATCGTGATTCTAGTATGAAGTTGCAAACTTGAAACTTGAGTGTGGAAGTGATGTATATGGAATGAAGATGGTGAAAGTTGTTGTTTTAATAGGTGCTGGAATGGTTGGTGATTATGGTTTGAAAGATAAATGTAAGGGAAAAAATGGATAGAAGTTGATATGGATATATGGAATAGAATCGGTGTGGAACAAAGAAGAACCAACAGGATAGTGAATGTTGACCCAAACCTTACATGTTCTTACCCTTTGTGAAATGATGGAAGAAGGTTGGATTGTGACCCTTTAGCTATAATTGAGCTAAGAACCAACAATATAATCAAATGGAAGTGATGGTGGAATGGTGGATTGTGACCCGCTAGCTAGAAAGCTAGGAACCAACGCTATAAATAGAATAGAATGAAAATGGAAAATTTGCCACAAGACTAGCTTGAAAGCCGATAAAGTTCTTAAAGAACAATGAAGAGAACACTCTCATATATTTTCATCAAAAAAAGGTTCCTTACAAAGGCAACTGAGCATCCTATTTATAGTACATGGCAGCCTAGAATTTGAATGGACAAAACAATGCATTAAGGCTCCAATTTATGACATTCAACGGTTTGTCTTCAATCCTATCAAGTGTGGCTGGCCATTTGTGTAATTTAGAATGATTTTGGACATAATAAGGCTTGAATGAAGACTTATACACGTCCAAGTGATGGATCCTGTAACCCCCTTAACCCGGCCTAGACGGTTGACCCGAATTAAGAAAGTCACACGGGGAAAACCAAAGTCAACCCGAAAGTCAACCTTGATTAACGACCCTTTTTTTTCTTTTTAATCTTGTCTAGATGCACATTAGCCCTAATTGTGATCACACAAACATCATACTCAAGAATCACAAACATCAGAGATCAAACAGGGACCCAATTGAACAAATTACAACTTTAGGGACCAAATTGTAATTTCTGATAATTAAAAGGACTAAACCCAAATTAATCTTACCAACTTGAAATTAGTCGGATTTCATGCTTCTCTGTGAAATTTCAGCTCAAAAGGACTTCCCAAACTCATACAATTGCACAAACAAGTTTCAGGACCAAAACGCAAACAATTCAAAACATTTAACCGCCAATGTCAGCCCCCAACGGTCACCCGTTCCGAAACAGGCAGAGCCCGTTTCGAAACACGGGCCGTTCCGCAACGCGTACCGCAACGGGGGTCTGGCAGAGGCCAAACCGTTTCGAAACGGTGCATACCGTTTCGGACGCCTGGGTTTATTCAAGGCACCCGTTCCGAAACGGTGCACACTGTTCCGAAACGCCCTGCACAGATTGCAGCAAAACGCATTCCAAAACATGCAATTGATCATTCAAACATGCTCCAAATGCCACCAAACTTTACCAACATGCAATTCAACATATATAGGACATACTTGCATCAACAAATCATCAATACAACATCACAAGCAAAAAGCCCCAATTCTATAGGCATGCTTCCTACACAAGCTAGCTATTCAAGCACAAACTTCCAAAACAAGCATGTAATGATCCAACACAAAAACCAGCATTCCCAACAACATTCAACATACTTAGGGAGTTTAAAACCTCTCCCAAAACATACACATTGGTCCCCCATTGCCAAAGTATCAAAAGCTAAATGATCTTAGGAAAACCTTCCATACTTTGAGCTTTGCTTCCACTTGAATACTTGCCTTCCTTGCTGCCCTCAAGGTTCACTAATGTTCTGCATTATTGAATTAAGAAAACGAAGAGAGCGTAAGCAAAAGCTTAGTGAGGAATGCTCTTAAAACCATTCAATAATGCATTTAAAAACATTTACAAATCATGCTTCAATTCAACCTTTGCATATGCTCAAAAGCATACTTAAAACAAGCATCTCATGCTTCAACATAATATAACATGTCATATTGGCTCAAGTGATAGATTCCATTTCATTAAAACAAGTTCATCAACTTCCCAAGGACTTTTAAACACCTTGGCCCCAAAGACTTTTAAACACCTTGGCCATGGACTTTTAAACACCATGAATGAGGACCACACAAGGACTTTTAACCACCTTTGTGTCCATAGCTTGAATCACCCCAAGGACTTTTAAACACCTTGGCCCCAAGGACTTTTAAACACCTTGGCCCCATGGACTTTTAAACACCATGGAAAGGATCACCTAAGGACTTTTAACCACCTTAGTGTCCGCAACAAGAATCATCCAAGGACTTTTAACCACCTTGATGATCTTAAGAATACAAGGCTCACTCAAGGACTTTTAACCACCTTAGTGACCTTAACTTTTTTTCAAAACATCACTTGCCAATATACATCTTTTTCATCATTTATTCCACTGTTTTAAAGCATTAAACCAAGCCATATTCAACATGCATTTAAAAGCAACAAACCACATCTTATCAATGTACAAAAACAAGGAACTCTTACCTTGAGTTTCCTTCAACATATGGCTTACAACAACAGCAAAAACCATGCTAAATCATACTTTCAAAACAGTAATTAAAACATGCAAATAACCATTTCGCATCACAACAAAATCATGGCCACCACTAGAGAGTAATTCCGAAAACTTACACTTGAGCTTAGCAAAGTTGTTTAGACTTAAGCTAAGCTCCCAAGACATTGGTTTCAAAGCCGAAAACCCAATTTTCACAAATTCACTCACCGATTTCCACTTTGCTTCAAGCCAAAGCACCAAATCAAGCTTCCGGATCAACAACTCTTGGATCCAAAGATGCCTCCCCTGTTTTCAACACATCAAAGCAGAGGATTAATGCATCATCATGCATTAATTGCTTCAATGAAAGCACCTAAACTCGCTGCTCTCATCCACACACCATTTTCGGCCACCAAACACAACCGAAAATGCATCCAAACCACTTCTAAACAAAGCCCAGCCATAAACCAGCAAAACCACACATCCTTAAACATCATATAACATCTAAAACAACCTATCAACATCCTTAAACCTCCAGCAACATCAGATCCACAAGATCACCCCAAAAACAACCTTGAATCACAAGCTAAACTTAGGAAACTCAACCTATCCGGGATTGCATTAATCAAAACTCAATTCCTTATCAATTTAGAGTTCATTTAACATCAAAAACACATCTCAAATCACAGATTAATCAGATCTAACGAAAATCGTCAAAAATCATCAAATCTTGCATTATAAGCCAAGATCCATTTCACCACTTAAAAACTTTAATTAAACATCAATTAAGGATTGAAAACTTAGGAATTTCAGTAAAGAACTGATAGTTTAGAGGAGAAGGACGTTCTTACCTCCAAACTTGAGTTTCTCCTCTTTTTGGAATCAAAAACCTTGTTGAATCAAGTAGCAATTAAAGAGGTTTTGAAGATATGTTGATTAGGAATCAAATGAGAGTTGAAAGGAGGGATTTAGATGAGAAAATCAGATCCAATTCTCTGGAGAATAGGTGTTTGGGTTGAGAGAAAATGAGAGAAAGAAAATTGAGAAAAGTTGGTTACAAAATCCAAAATAGCCAAATGGCTTTCCCTCCACTTTTAATATCATTTAAAATCAGAATTTAGTCTTAAAATATCTTAGAAAAATCTGGAGAAACTCCCTTTGGGTAAATAGCTCCTTAAAGATTCAAAGTTTCAACCCTTTATAAAACAGCCACAAAACTTTCAAAAATTACATTTTGGTCACTAGCCAAAATGTCACCCTTCCGAAACTCATTTTCCAAAATTGATTTCACAGTTCACTTAATTATATTAAAAGATGATTTTAGAACATTTTTCCATATTTTTAATGCAACCCGAACTAGGCTTTCCTAATTTCACCCTTTTAGATTCGAACAGCACTTTGACCAAACCGGTCAACGCTCAAACTTCTAAGCCCAAAACCGGGGCGTTACAACTCTCGCCCCCTTAAAAAATTTCGTCCTCGAAATTTACCTGAAGGAAAGAGATAAGGAAACTGCTTCAGCATGTCTTCCTTCCGCTCCCACGTGGCTTCCTCAACACCTTGATGCTTCCACAGCACCTTCACCAACTCAATGGTCTTGCCACGAAGAACCTTACTATCCGAATCCAGAACCTTCACCGGTTCCTCATCATAGGTCAAATCCAGATTCAGAACCAATTCCTCTACAGGCATCACATGCGAAGGATCAGATCTGTACTTCCGGAGCATAGAAACATGGAACACATCATGAATCTTCTCCAACTCCTGAGGTAACCTCAACCGATACGCAACAGGACCCACACGCTCAACAACCTCATATGGTCCAATGTATCTAGGGCTCAACTTACCCTTCCGGCCAAACCTCATCACCTTCTTCCAAGGCGAAACCTTCAAGAACACACGGTCACCCACCGCATACTCTATCTCCTTACGCTTCAAATCCGCGTAAGATTTTTGCCGATCAGAGGCAGCCTTCAGCCGCTCACAGATAAGCTTCACCTTCTCAGTGGTCCCTCTCAACAAAGCCGGCATCGAAACCAACTTTTGATCAGTTTCAGCCCAACAAAGAGGAGTCCTACACTTCCTCCCGTACAAAGCCTCATAAGGTGCCATCTGTATACTCGCCTGATAACTATTGTTATAAGCGAACTCAACCAAAGGCAGATGCTTCTCCCAAGAACCTTGGAACTCAATCACGCAGCATCTCAACATATCCTCCAAGATCTGAATAACTCGCTCAGACTGACCATCCGACTGAGGATGATAGGATGTACTGAAATGCAATCTTGTACCCAAAGCTTGATGCAAACACTGCCAGAAACGCGATGTGAACCTCGGATCCCTATCCGACACAATCGACTTAGGCACACCATGCAGCCTCACAATCTCAGCAATGTACAGCTCTGCCAGCTTATCCAAAGAAAACGTAGTATGCACAGGCAAGAAATGCGCACACTTCGTCAGGCGATCCACAATCACCCAAACTGAGTTCTTCTTCGAAGGAGACAGAGGTAAACCAGATACAAAATCCATGGTAACCCTCTCCCACTTCCATTCAGGGATTTTCAACGGTTGCAACAACCCAGAAGGAACCTGATGTTCAGCCTTAACTCGCTGACACACCAAACACTTGCTCACAAACTCTGCAACATCCTTCTTCAAACCCACCCAATAGTACTCATCACGAAGATCACGGTACATCTTAGTACTACCAGGGTGCATAGCAAAAGGACTACTATGACCTTCAGTCAGAATAGCACGCCTCAACTCAGCATCAGCAGGCACTACTATTCGACTCCCAAAACACAACACCCCATCATCATTAAAACAGAAATCCGAAGGTCTACCCTCCGCGATATCCTGAACATGAGACACCAAGGAATCATCCAACAACTGCTTATCCTTGATCAACTGAACCAACGATGGTTTCACCTGCAACTCAGCAACAAGACCACCATCTCGCGATATGCTCAAGCTAGCAAACATAGCCCTCAGCTCAACAGCTACCTTCCTACTCAAGGCATCCGCAACAACATTAGCCTTTCCAGGATGGTACTCAATCGTCAGATCATAATCCTTGAGCAACTCCAACCAACGCCGCTGCCTAAGATTCAACTCCTTCTGTGACATCAGATACCTCAAACTCTTGTGATCCGTGTACACAGTACACTTCTCACCATACAGATAATGCCTCAAGATCTTCAGAGCAAAAACCACTGCAGCCAGCTCAATATCATGCGTAGGGTAATTACGCTCATGCACTTTCAACTGCCGCGATGCATAAGCCACCACCTTACCCTCTTGCATCAGCACACACCCCAAACCAACATAGGACGCATCACTATAGACCACAAACTCTTTTCCTGATTCAGGCTGAACCAAGATAGGAGCTTGCGTCAAAGCTGCCTTCAGCTTCTCAAAAGCCTGCTGTCTCGCTTCCGTCCACTCATACTTAACATCCTTCTGCAACAGCTTCGTCAAAGGAGCAGCAATCTTGGAAAAACCATCCACAAACCTTCGGTAGTATCCTGCCAAACCAAGGAAACTACGGACCTCATGAACAGACTTAGGAACCTTCCAGTTCATCACTGCCTCAATCTTCTGAGGATCAACACGAATCCCCTCAGTTGAGACCACATGCCCAAGGAACACCACCTCCTTAAGCCAGAACTCACACTTGCTCAGCTTAGCATAAAGCTGATTCTCCAACAAAGCTTGCAAAACAATCCTCAAATGCTCTTCGTGCTCTTCCTCAGTACGTGAGTACACGAGGATATCGTCAATGAACACCACAACGAACTTATCCGGGTATTCATGAAACACACGGTTCATCATGTCCATGAAAGCAGCAGGAGCATTTGTCAAACCAAACGGCATCACAAGGAACTCATAATGCCCATACCTTGTCCTGAAAGCTGTCTTAGGCACATCCACATCCTTCACCTTCAACTGGTAATACCCTGACCTCAAGTCAATCTTAGAGAACACAGCAGCTCCCCGAAATTGATCAAAGAGATCATCAATCCTCGGCAAAGGATACCGATTCTTGATAGTCAACTTGTTCAGCTAACGGTAATCAATGCACATCCTCATAGTGCCATCTTTCTTCTTCACAAACAAGACCGGTGCTCCCCAAGGTGACACACTCGGCCGGATGAAACCACGATCAAGCAGCTCTTACAACTGCGTCTTCAGCTCCTTCAGCTCCTTAGGTGCCATTCTATAGGGAGTAATGGACACAGGAGTTGTATTCTCATACAGCTCAATTCCAAACTCCACCTCGCGATTAGGAGGTAAACCAGGCAACTCCTCAGGAAAAACACCAGGAAACTCCTTCACAACCCTGATATCTTGCACCCTCAACTCCTTAGAACTAGGATTCATCACAAAAGCTAGATAAGCTTCACAACCTTGCCTCAGCATCCTACTCGCCTCCAAGGTAGAAACAACATTGGCAAGAAACTTCACATTCTCACCAACCACAACCACTTCATAATCATCTGCAAGCTTAAGCGAAACACGCTTATTCTCACAATCCACAACAGCACGATGCTCAGCAAGCCAATCCATACCAAGGATCACATCAAAACCATAAAAGGGCAACTCTATAAGATCAACATGAAAAACATGTTCTTGAACAACCAAGGGACACCTTCTATAAAGCTTTCGAGTCACAACAGTTTCACCAAAAGAACTAGTGACACGAACACCAACATCCAAAGACTCAACAGGCAAACCAAGCAATTCAGCATGCTCACGCAAAATGTATGAATGCGTAGATCCAGAATCAATCAAAGAAAGCAATGACAAGGATTGCAAAGTAAAGGTACCTGCAATCACATCTGCATCATTCCTCCCTTCACGCTGAGCATACACCCTCGCTTGGCCTCCACCTTCAGGCTGAATAGCCACAACATGGGCTACTCCACGACCACCTTCCTCATGCCTCTGGAAATTACCACGGCCGCGCCCACGACCTCTCTGTGGTGCAGCAACAGCAGGAGCACGCATCTGATCAACAGCCAACCTCGGACAATCTCGCCTCAAGTGGTCTGCAGAACCACAATTCCAGCATCCATAACCAGCTGCCGCAACAGGAGCTTGCACCTCCCTCACAGCACGAGGACAGTCACGCTTCAAGTGACCACGTGAACCACAGATCCAACAAGCACTCGGATCAGCTCTAGCATTGCCACCCCTAGCAGGTGCACCACCTTATCTCTTAGCTGAGGACTGATACCTCTGATCACGTCCCCTCTTGTTCCGTCCACCTCCGGAACTATACTCAACAGCTCTCTTACCAGAACTTGCTCCAGCACCTTTCGCAGACAAACCCAAGTTCATCTCTATATCCTTGGCTCGGCCCACTAATACATCAAAATCATCATACTCAGTGGCCAGCACATACATCTTCACCTCCGTTACAAGACCATAACGAAACCTTTCGCACCTCTCCCGTTCATCAGGAATCAGCTCCGGTGCATACTGACTGAGTCGCACAAACTGCACCTCATACTCAGCCACACTCATGCTCCCTTGGGTAAGAGTCATGAACTCACGTTTCTTCTCATCAAGATATCTCACACCAAGATATCTCCTCTTGAACACATTCTGAAAGAATGTCCAAGTCACATCAGCTTCAGCCATCCCAGAGATTGTGGTCGTCCACCATGTATATGCATCATCCTGAAGCAAGGATACCACACAACCCAACTTTTGCACATCCGTGCAACTCATCTGTCCCAAGATTCGCTTGGTACTCTCTAGCCAAGCTTCCGAACTCTCAGCAGACATACCTCTGAACTCAGTCCCACCAAGACTGCGCAGACGCTCCAAGGGTAATCTAACACCAGCATCTCCCTGATGCCCAGCTCCTTGAGCTCCAGCTACTGCTGCTCGAAAAGCACCCGCAATAGCTTGTACTAACATAGACATATCAGGCATAGCTTGCCCCTGACCAACCTCTGGTCCTGCAGCCCCAGCACCAGCTGCTGCAGCTTCAGCTCTCCCTCCCTCAGCAGCACCACCACCAGGTGGAGGAGGAGGTAACACTGCACTACCCGTGTTCTCTTCATTTTCATTCTCATTCTGAGCCGCAGCTCGCACATTACCTCGTAACTCTCTACGTGGTGCCATACTTTTACCATACAATAACAATGCAAATAAAACAAGTCAGGCCCAGCAAGGTAAGCAATCCAAGTATTCAAGCTCAATTTCATTGAAAATCAACATCATTTCATTAGCTTTTGTTTGGCAATGGGTACCCACAACATGCTACATCACAACATACAATTCAATTACACCCAAATCACAAGCCACTAAACATGCTTTCACACAACAAGCATACAAGGCAAACATACTTCAATCATGCTTATAAACATTCCCAATTACTCGAGAACCTGGCTCTGATACCACCAAATGTAACCCCCTTAACCCGGCCTAGACGGTTGACCCAAATTAAGAAAGTTACACGGGGAAAACCAAAGTCAACCCGAAAGTCAACCTTGATTAACGACCCTTTTTTTTCTTTTTAATCTTGTCTAGATGCACATTAGCCCTAATTGTGATCACACAAACATCATACTCAAGAATCACAAACATCAGAGATCAAACAGGGACCCAATTGAACAAATTACAACTTTAGGGACCAAATTGTAATTTCTAATAATTAAAAGGACTAAACCCAAATTAATCTTACCAACTTGAAATTAGTCAGATTTCATGCTTCTCTGTGAAATTTCAGCTCAAAAGGACTTCCCAAACTCATACAATTGCACAAACAAGTTTCAGGACCAAAACGCAAACAATTCAAAACATTTAACCGCCAATGTCAGCCCCCAACGGTCACCCGTTCCGAAACAGGCAGAGCCCGTTTCGAAACACGGGCCGTTCCGCAACGCGTACCGCAACGGGGGTCTGGCAGAGGCCAAACCGTTTCGAAACGGTGCATACCGTTTCGGACGCCTGGGTTCATTCAAGGCACCCGTTCCAAAACGGTGCACACTGTTCCGAAACGCCCTGCACAGATTGCAGCAAAACACATTCCAAAACATGCAATTGATCATTCAAACATGCTCCAAATGCCACCAAACTTTACCAGCATGCAATTCAACATATATAGGACATACTTGCATCAACAAATCATCAATACAACATCACAAGCAAAAAGCCCCAATTCTATAGGCATGCTTCCTACACAAGCTAGCTATTCAAGCACAAACTTCCAAAACAAGCATGTAATGATCCAACACAAAAACCAGCATTCCCAACAACATTCAACATACTTAGGGAGTTTAAAACCTCTCCCAAAACATACACATTGGTCCCCCATTGCCAAAGTATCAAAAGCTAAATGATCTTAGGAAAACCTTCCATACTTTGAGCTTTGCTTCCACTTGAATACTTGCCTTCCTTGCTGCCCTCAAGGTTCACTAATGTTCTGCATTATTGAATTAAGAAAACGAAGAGAGCGTAAGCAAAAGCTTAGTGAGGAATGCTCTTAAAACCATTCAATAATGCATTTAAAAACATTTATTCAACAGTGTGCATTAAACCAAGCCATATTCAACATGCATTTAAAAGCATCAAACCACATCTTATCAATGTACAAAAACAAGGAACTCTTACCTTGAGTTTCCTTCAACATATGGCTTACAACAACAGCAAAAACCATGCTAAATCATGCTTTCAAAACAGTAATTAAAACATGCAAATAACCATTTCGCATCACAACAAAATCATGGCCAGCACTAGAGAGTAATTCTGAAAACTTACACTTGAGCTTAGCAAAGTTGTTTAGACTTAAGCTAAGCTCCCAAGACATTGGTTTCAAAGCCGAAAACCCAATTTTCACAAATTCACTCACCGATTTCCACTTTGCTTCAAGCCAAAGCACCAAATCAAGCTTCCGGATCAACAACTCTTGGATCCAAAGATGCCTCCCCTGTTTTCAACACATCAAAGCAGAGGATTAATGCATCATCATGCATTAATTGCTTCAATGAAAGCACCTAAACTCGCTGCTCTCATCCACACACCATTTTCGGCCACCAAACACAACCGAAAATGCATCCAAACCACTTCTAAACAAAGCCCAGCCATAAACCAGCAAAACCACACATCCTTAAACATCATATAACATCTAAAAACAACCTATCAATATCCTTAAACCTCCAGCAACATCAGATCCACAAGATCACCCCAAAAACAACCTTGAATCACAAGCTAAACTTAGGAAACTCAACCTATCCGGGATTGCATTAATCAAAACTCAATTCCTTATCAATTTAGAGTTCATTTAACATCAAAAACACATCTCAAATCACAGATTAATCAGATCTAACGAAAATCATCAAAAATCATCAAATCTTGCATTATAAGCCAAGATCCATTTCACCACTTAAAAACCTTTAATTAAACATCAATTAAGGATTGAAAACTTAGGAATTTCAGTAAAGAACTGATAGTTTAGAGGAGAAGGACGTTCTTACCTCCAAACTTGAGTTTCTCCTCTTTTTGGAATCAAAAACCTTGTTGAATCAAGTAGCAATTAAAGAGGTTTTGAAGATATGTTGATTAGGAATCAAATGAGAGTTAAAAGGAGGGATTTAGATGAGAAAATTAGATCCAATTCTCTGGAGAATAGGTGTTTGGGCTGAGAGAAAATGAGAGAAAGAAAATTGAGAAAAGTTGGTTACAAAATCCAAAATAGCCAAATGGCTTTCCCTCCACTTTTAATATCATTTAAAATCAGAATTTAGTCTTAAAATATCTTAGAAAAATCTGGAGAAACTCCCTTTGGGTAAATAGCTCCTTAAAGATTCAAAGTTTCAACCCTTTATAAAACAGCCACAAAACTTTCAAAAATTACATTTTGGTCACTAGCCAAAATGTCACCCTTCCGAAACTCATTTTCCAAAATTGATTTCACAGTTCACTTAATTATATTAAAAGATGATTTTAGAACATTTTTCCATATTTTTAATGCAACCCGAACTAGGCTTTCCTAATTTCACCCTTTTAGATTCGAACAACACTTTGACCAAACCGCTCAACGCTCAAACTTCTAAGCCCAAAACCGGGGCGTTACAGATCCTTTGATATTCCCCTTGCTTGGCTCTTAAAAGTGCATGTAGATGACTTGGAATGAATCTGCCCATGTTTGCATCTAAGTGTATGTGTCTCTTCCACTTCCTTTCTTTATTTCTCAACTTTATTGGCTGAATAAAAGCATAATAAAGTCTTCTAAATGCTTCATCCTCCATGGAATTCAAAAAGACTCTCTTTAAATGGTGAAAAAGATGGCATGTCTCCTTAAAGAAGATGAAAAGTCTTCAATTGTTTCCATCTTAATCCCAACGTGTAATGACACTAAAAACACATAAAATATTAATCAAAATATGATAAAAATATTATGCAAACTTAAAGAATTAATTGAACAAGTTCAATGAATGAACTAGTTTAATTAATGAACCTACATGCTTAAATGAAACACATACATAAGTGAAGTATTTTCATAAATGAAGTGCTTGCATAAATGCAACAACAAGCATATTTATTCTCATGGAATGAATGAACTATTATGCAACTACTCATGCAAATTCTTATGCAACTTATTTCAACTTTCCAACAAACTCAAAACGTTGCAAGATCTAATTGTTGGTGTCATTTCTTCATTCATTTTCCAGCATTGGCAAAGCAAACTTTCCACAGCATCTTGAATCATTTTAGCTCTTGCACGAGTCATAGGCCCTCTAGGAAATTCATTGGAATTCTTTCTGGTTGTGGTCACATCATTCCCTCCCTCTTGAAAGCGATTTGCCCCAAATCGTCACCTGCATCATAAGGAGATAAATCAGCAACATTGAAAGTAGCACTCACATTATACTCACCGGGAAGGTCTATTTGATAAGCATTATCATTAATCCTCTTGACCACTTGGAAAGGACCATCCCCTCGAGGCATAAGTTTCGATTTGCGTTGGGCTGGAAACCTCTCTTTCCTCAAGTGCAACCAAACCCAATCTCCGGGTTCAAAAGTTATTCGTTTCCTCCCTTTGTTAGCTTGCTTCTCATATTGCTTTGTTCTCCTCTCAATGTTCTCCCGCACTTGTTGGTGAAGCTTCTTCACAAATTCAGCTCTATTTTGCCCATCCTTATTTTTGAATTGATCAATAGGCAAAGGAAGCAAATCAATTGGGGTCAAAGGATTGAAACCATATACCACTTCGAATGGAGAACATTTAGTGGCGGTATGCATGGAGCGATTGTATGGAAACTCAACATGTGGCAAGTCCTCTTCCCAAGTCCTTAGATTATTGCGTATAATTGTCCTAAGAAGCATGGACAATACACGATTGACAACTTCAGTTTTGCCATCCGTTTGTGGATGACAAGTTGTAGAAAACAACAGCTTTGTTCCAATCTTACTCCATAGCGTCCTCCAAAAGTGACTCAAGAACATCACATCTCGATCAGACACAATAGTTTTTGGAACTCCATGTAATCTCACAACTTCCCTAAAAAATAGATTAGCAATATGGGAAGCATCATTAGTCTTGTTGCATGGAATGAAATGAGCCATTTTTGGGAATCTATCTACTACCACAAAAATGGAATCTTTGTTATTCCTTGTGTAACACCCCAATTTTGGGCTTGGAAGTTTAGGGTCTGAACCGGATCGGTTTTAATTTCGATCCGAATATAAAAGGTGGTTTTTAGGGAAAGCCTAGTTCGGGATGTATTAAAAATATGGAAAAATATCTAAAAATCCTCTTTTATTATATATAATAGAGTGGTGAAATCAATTTTACAAAATGGGGTTTGGAAATATGACATTTCAAGTTAGTGACTAAAATGTAATTTTTGAAAAGTTGGTGACTGTTTTAAAAGGATTGAAACTTTGAATCTTTAAGGAGCTAATTTACCCAAGGGAGGGTTTCTCCAGATTTTTCTTAAATTTTAAAGACTCATTTAATGTTATTAAATAAAAAGAAAAGAGGGAAAATAGATATTTTAGTTTCATAACTAACTTTTGCCAAAATTTTCCCATTTCATTTTCTCTCAATTTTCCCTCAGCCAAACACATTTCCACAGCCACTTTTCCTTTGATTTTCACACCTAAAGTTGGGATTTCAATCTCTAAATGATTTCTAATCATTTCTACACCAAATCCTCATCATTTGCTTATTGAATTTTCAAGAATTTTAGCTCTAAACAAGGAGAAATCCACATTTAGAGGTATGAACGTCCTTCTCCTCTAAATACTCAGTTCTTTACTGAAATTCCCAAGTTCTCAATCCTTAAATTAAGTTTTATTAAAGGTTTTGATGTTGTGATCTTGATTTTGGCTTAAAATGCAAGATTTGGATTTAATTTTGATGAAATTCATATTAAATGATTGGGCTCTGTTTTGAGATGTCTTTTGATGTATTTTGGATGTCTAAATGTTGTGTACATGAGGTTTAATCAATGCAATCCCGAATAGGTTGATTTTCCTAAGTTTTTACTTGAGTTAATGGTGGTTTTTGGGGTGATTTTGATGTTCTGCTATAGCTGGAGGTATAAGGACGTGATTAGGTCCTTTTTGGATGTTAATTGATGTCTAAGAATGATTGGAATTGATGGATCTTGGCTGGGTAATGTTGTAGAGGTGTTTGGATGTAATTTCAGTTGTGTTTGGTAGCCGAAATGTGAGTTTTGATGAGAGCAGCGAGTTTAGGTGTTTTGGCTGAAGATTTTAATGCATGATGATGCATTAATCCTCTGCTTTGATGTGTTTAAAACAGGGGAGACATCTTCGGATCCTTGTGGTGTTGATCCGGAGGCTTGATCGGCGTTTCGGCAAACTTGCGAAACGGAATCGGTGAGTGAAGTTTGGTTTTCAGCTTTGAAACCAATGTTTGAAGGTTATGGGAGCTTAGTTTAAGTCTAAACAACGTAGCTAAGCTCAAGAGTAAGTTTTCGGAGAAACTCTCTTTTTGAAGAACCATGAGATGGTTGAATGCAATGTGTTTATTTTGCATGTTTAAATTCTGTTTTGAAAGCATATTTTAGCAAGTTTAATGCTGGTTTTATAAGCCATGTGTTGAAGGATGCTCAAGGTAAGAGATCCTTGTTTTGAACATTGATAAATGTGGTTTGATGCATGGTGATGCATGGTTATTTAATGGCTTTGTTTAATGCTTTAAAACAGTGGAATAATGATGATTAATGATGTATATTGGCAAGTGATGTGTTGGTTTAAAAGTACTTGAATCGGATATAGTTAGCCGGCTATAGGATTGGGTGCACCGTGAATAAAGTCGCCTTGGATGTTGAGGGGTTGTAATGGTACCGTAAACTCCATCCAAGAACACTAACGAGATGTCTAAGATCATAATGGTGGTTAAAATGCCATGTGGGGATCTTGTGTTGTGTTTCCCGTGTTCTCGTTAGTGATGTTATACAACTACCAATGAGTGATGTGGAGGGGTTGTAATTGTACCGTAGACTCCATCACGAGTGTTGAGGGGTTGTGATTGTACCGGTAAACTCCACCTTGAGTGTTGGTAGTGTGTATGGAGCGTATGGGACAACGCTTGTAATCTGCGTATCCGATTGTGTTTTGAGTTGAAAAATGGTTATGGATTATCACTTGAAAGCCAATATGACATGTTGATGAATTGAAGCATGAGATGCTTGGTTTGTATGCATAAATGCATGATAAATGATGTTTTGAAATTAAAGGCCTTGAAAAGGTGTTTTTACAAAGTGCATTATTGTGTTGTTTTATTAGTGCTTTTCTCACTAAGCATACGTGCTTACGCTCTCTCTTTCTTGAACCAAAAATGCAGAGCATTGAAGTGCTTTAAGGGCAACAAGGAGGTCAAGGATCCAAGTGAAAGTCTAAGCTCATGTATGGTGACTATTTTCACAACACTATTAGCTTTTGGTATTTGGCAATGGGAACCTAGATTGTGTTTTTGGGAGATGTTTTGGACTCCCTAAGTTTGGTTTAATGCCTATGGTGTTTGGAACATGTAAATGGCCATTTGGTATTTTGTTTTGGATATTTGATGATTGCTTGATTTTCTTTATAGGATGCATGCCTTTAGACTTGTGGTTTTTCTTATTTGAGGCCGATATTGAGCTTTGATGATGCAAATATGTTCCTTTAATGGTTGATGACTTGTTGGTATGATATGGAGGTCATATGATTGTGTTTGGTGGGTCGAAAGAGTGTAAAACAGACTTTTCTGCTGTTTCTGGTCAGGGTGTTTCGAAACACCCTTGCCTGTTTCGAAACAGGTGCATATTTTCGCCTGGGTGTTTCGAAACGGGCAGAGGTGTTTCGAAACACTTTGGCTACTGCCAAGGGGTATTTCTGAACGGCCTAGACCCGTTTCGAAACACTTGACCGTTGGGCACTAATTTGAATGGTTTTGAGGTTTGCAAGCTTTACGTTTTAGTCCTGATTTTTGTATATGCAATTGATTGAGTTTGAGATGTCTGTTTGAGATGAAATTTGACAGGGAAGCATGAAACATGATTAATTTCGTAATGGTAACTTAAAAATTGGTAAAGTTCTCTTAATTTCCAGAATTTACAAATTGGTCCCTAAATTCGTATGTTGTGCAATTGAGTCCCTAAATGTTTTCCGATTGCTGTGATTTTTGAGTATGGTTATCTCAAGAGTACACCTAGGATTAATATGCATTTAGACAAGGTTAAAAAGAAAAAAAAGGGTTGTTAATCAAGGTTGACTTTCGGGTTGACTTTGGTTTTCCCCGTGTAATCTTCGTAGTTTGGGTCAACCGTCTAGGTCGGGCTAAGGGGGTTACATTTGGTGGTATCAGAGCTGAGTTCTCAGGTATTTGGGAATGGTTATGTGGGTGATAAGTGTATGATTGCTTTATATACTTGTTGAATGAATGTATGATGTATGAATAGTAAGTATGTTGCAATTGTGGTGTATGTTGTGGTGAAGCATGTTAGAGGGACCCATTGCCATATCAAAGCTAATGAAATGATTTGTTTTAATTGGAAATGAGCTTGAGTACTTGGATTGCTTACCTTGCTGATCCTGACTATGACTATTGCAATTGTGATTGCATTGTATAGTGAATGGTACCTCGTAGAGAGACGAGGATTAATACGCGAGCTATGGCTCAAAATGAGAACGAAGAGAATGCTGAAAATGTGGTGGATTTACCTCCTCCACCCGGTGGTGGTGGTGCTGGGGGTGAGGGAGCCGGTGTTGGTGCTGGTGCTGGGGTCGCTGGACCTGAAGCTGGGCAGGGGCAAGCTGCTCCTGACATGATAGTGTTGATTCAGGCTATTGCTGAAGCCTTTCAAGCGGCGGTAGCTGGAGCTCATGGAGCTGGGCATCAGGGAGATGCTAATGTTAGACTACCTCTGGAACGCTTGCGCAGTCTGGGAGGGACTGAGTTCAGGGGCTTGTCTGTTGAGGGTTCTGAGTCTTGGTTGGAAAGTACCAAGAGAATTTTGGGACAAATGAACTGCAAAGAAGTGCAGAAGCTGGGCTGTGTAATATCGTTGTTGCATGACGATGCGTATACCTGGTGGACAACCACTATCTCCGGAATGGAGGATGCTGATGTGACTTGGACGTTCTTTCTGAACGCGTTCAAGAGGAGGTATCTGGGTGTGCGATACCTGGATGAAAAGAAAAGGGAATTCATGTCTCTTACTCAAGGGAGCATGTCAGTGGCTGAGTATGAGGTTCAGTTTGTCCGACTCAGTCAGTACGCACCTGAGCTTATCCCTGATGAGCGGGAGAGGTGTGAACGTTTCCGTTATGGTTTGGTGACGGAAGTGAAGACCTATATGCTGGCTGCTGAGTACACTGACTTTGATGTGCTGGTTGGTAGAGCAAAAGACATTGAGTTGAATTTTGGTTTATCTTCTAGAGGAGTTGGTTCTAGTGCGGGCAAGCGAGCTGCTGAGTATAGTTCCGGTGGCGGACGGAACAAGAGAGGACGTGATCGGAAGTATCAGTCTTCAGCTAGGCGTGGTGGTGGAGGGCAAGGTGCGCCTGTTCAGGGGGACAAGGCGAGAGCTGATCAGAACACATGTTGGGCATGTGGATCGCGTGGTCATCTGAGGCGTGATTGCCCTCGAGCAGCGAGGAAGGTATAGGCTCCTATTGTGGTGACCGGTACTTCGTGCTGGAACTGTGGTTCGGCGAATCACATGAAGAGAGAGTGTCCTCTGTTGGCCGGTGGTGGTCAGGGATGTGCTCCTGGAGTTGTTGCACCACAGAGAGGTCGTGGGCGCGGTTGTGGTAACTTCCAGCGCATGGAGGATGGTGGAAGGAATGTGGCTCATGTGGTAGTTGTTCAGCCTGAGGGTGGTGGCCAGGCTAGAGTGTATGCTCAGAGGGAGGGGAGGAATGACACAGATGTGATCGCAGGTACTTTCACTTTGCAATCCTTGTCATTACTTTCCTTGATTGATTCTGGATCTACACACTCATACATATTGCGTGAACATGCTCAATTGCTTGGTTTGCCTGTTGAGTCTTTGAATGTTGGTATGCGTGTAACTAGTTCTTTTGGTGAGACTGTTGTGACTCGAAGGCTTTATAGAAGATGTCCCTTGGTTGTGCAAGATCATGTTTTTCATGTTGATCTTATGGAATTGCCTTTCTATGGTTTTGATGTAATCCTTGGTATGGATTGGCTTGTTGAGCATCGAGCTGTAGTGGATTTTGAGAATAAGCGAGTTTCGTTGAAGCTTGCGGATGATTATGAGGTAGTGGTGGTTGGTGAGAATGTGAAGTTTCTTACCAATGTGGTGTCTACATTGGAAGCGAGCCGGATGCTGAGGCAAGGTTGTGAAGCTTACCTCGCCTTTGTGATGAATCCTAGCTCTAAAGAGTTGCGTGTGCAAGATATCAGGACTGTGCGAGAGTTTCCTGGTGTGTTTCTGGAGGAGTTTCATGTATTGCCTCCTAATCGCGAAGTGGAGTTTGGGATTGAGCTGTATGAAAACACAACTCCAGTGTCCATTAATCCTTACCGAATGGCACCTAAAGAGTTGAAAGAGCTGAAGACGCAACTTCAGGAGTTGCTTGATCGTGGTTTCATTCGGCCGAGTGTGTCACCTTGGGGTGCACCGGTCTTGTTTGTGAAGAAAAAGGATGGCACTATGAGAATGTGCATTGATTACCGTCATCTTAACAAGTTGACTATCCAGAATCGGTATCCATTGCCGAGAATTGATGATCTTTTTGATCAATTTCGGGGAGCGGCTGTGTTCTCTAAAATTGAATTAAGGTCGGGGTATTACCAGTTGAAGGTGAAGGATGTGGATGTGCCAAAGACATCCTTCAGAACGAGGTATGGGCATTATGAGTTTCTTGTGATGTCGTTTGGTTTGACGAATGCTCCTGCAGCTTTCATGGACATGATGAATAGAGTGTTCCATGAATACTTGGATAAATTTGTTGTGGTGTTCATTGATGATATTCTCGTGTATTCTCGTACTGAGGAGGAGCATGAAGGGCATTTGAGAATTGTGTTACAGGCTTTGTTGGAGAATCAGCTTTATGCCAAAGCTGAGCAAGTGTGAGTTCTGGCTTAGAGAAGTTGTGTTTCTTGGTCATGCGGTTTCTGCTGAAGGGATTCGTGTTGATCCTCAAAAGATTGAGGCAGTGATGAATTGGAAGCCTCCTAAGTCTGTTCATGAAGTCCGTAGTTTCCTTGGTTTTGCAGGATACTATCGGAGGTTCGTGGATGGGTTTTCAAAGATTGCTGCACCTTTGACGAAGTTGTTGCAGAAGGATGTTAAGTATGAGTGGACGGAAGCGAGACAGCAGGCTTTTGAGAAGCTTAAGGCAGCATTGACGCAAGCTCCTATCTTGGTTCAACCTGAATCAGGGAAAGAGTTTGTGGTGTATAGTGATGCGTCCTATGTTGGTTTGGGATGTGTGTTGATGCAAGAGGGTAAGGTGGTGGCTTATGCATCGCGTCAGTTAAAGGTGCATGAGCGCAATTATCCTACGCATGACATTGAGTTAGCTGCGGTAGTTTTTGCTTTGAAAATTTGGAGACATTACTTGTATGGTGAGAAGTGTACTGTGTACACGGACCACAAGAGTTTGAAGTATTTGATGTCTCAGAAAGAGTTGAATCTTAGGCAACGACGTTGGGTGGAGTTGCTGAAGGATTACGATTTGACTATCGAGTACCATCTAGGTAAAGCTAATGTTGTAGCAGATGCCTTGAGTAGGAAGGTAGCTGTTGAGTTGAGGGCTATGTTTGCCAGTTTGAGCATTTCGCGTGATGGTGGTCTTGTGGCTGAGTTGCAAGTGAAACCATCCTTGATTCAGTTGATTAAGGAAAAGCAGTTGTTGGATGATTCCTTGGTGCCACATGTTCATGATATTGAGGAGGATAGGCCATCGGATTTCTGCTTTAATGATGATGTAGTTTTATGCTATCGAAGTCGGATAGTAGTGCCCAATGATGCTTATTTGAGGCGTGCTATTCTGACTGAAGCTCATAGTAGTCCTTTTGCTATGCACCCTAGTAGTACTAAGATGTACCGTGATCTTCGTGATGAGTACTATTGGGTGGGTTTAAAGAAAGATGTTGCTGAGTTTGTAAGCAAGTGCATGGTATGTCAGCGAGTTAAGGCTGAGCATCAGTTTCCTTCAGGGTTGTTACAACCATTGAGGATTCCTGAGTGGAAGTGGGAGAGGATTACCATGGACTTCGTGTCTGGTTTGCCTTTGTCGCCATCGAAGAAGAATTCGGTGTGGGTGATTGTGGATCGCTTAACAAAGTGTGCGCATTTCTTGCCTGTGCATACTACATACACGTTGGATAAGCTTGCGGAGCTGTACATTGCTGAGATTGTGCGGTTGCATGGTGTGCCAAAGTCGATTGTATCGGATAGAGATCCGAGGTTTATGTCGCGTTTCTGGCAATGTTTGCATCAGGCTTTGGGTACACGGTTGAATTTCAGTACATCTTATCATCCGCAGTCGGATGGACAGTCTGAGCGTGTTATCCAAGTGTTGGAGGATATGTTGAGGTGCTGTGTGATTGAGTTTCAGGGTTCTTGGGAGAAACAATTGCCTTTGGTGGAGTTTGCCTATAATAATAGTTATCAGGCAAGTATTCAAATGGCACCTTATGAAGCTTTGTACGAGAGGAAGTGTAGGACTCCTCTTTGTTGGGCTGAAACGGGTCAGAAGTTGGTTTCGATGCCAGCTTTGTTGAAAGGAACCACTGAGAAGGTGAAGCTCATTTGTGAGCGATTAAAGGCAGCTTCTGATCGGCAAAAGTCTTACGCGGATTTGAAGCGTAAGGAGATTGAGTATGTGGTGGGTGACCGTGTGTTTTTTAAAGTTTCGCCTTGGAAAAAGGTGATGAGGTTTGGCCGGAAGGGTAAGTTGAGCCCTAGATACATTGGACCATATGAGGTGATTGAGCGTGTGGGTCCTGTTGCGTACAAGTTGAGGTTACCGCAAGAGCTAGAAAAGATTCATGATGTGTTTCATGTTTCTATGCTTCGGAAGTATAGATTGGATCCTTCTCATGTGATGCCTGTGGAGGAAGTGGAGTTGAATCCGGATTTGACCTATGATGAGGAACCAGTGAAGATTTTTGATTCGGATAGTAAAGTTCTTCGAGGCAAGACCATTGAGTTGGTAAAGGTGTTGTGGAAGCATCATGGTGCTGAGGAAGCCACGTGGGAACGGAAGGATGACATGTTGAAGCAGTTTCCATACCTTTTTCCTTCAGGTAAATTTCAAGGACGAAATTTCTTAAGGGGGGGAGAGTTGTAACACCCCAATTTTGGGCTTGGAAGTTTAGGGTCTGAACCGGACCGATTTTAATTTCGATCCGAATATAAAAGGTGGTTTTTAGGGAAAGCCTAGTTCAGGATGCATTAAAAATATGGAAAATATCTAAAAATCCTCTTTTATTATATATAAGAGAGTGGTGAAATCAATTTTACAAAATGGGGTTTGGAAATATGACATTTCAAGTTAGTGACTAAAATGTAATTTTTGAAAAGTTGGTGACTGTTTTAAAAGAATTGAAACTTTGAATCTTTAAGGAGCTAATTTACCCAATGGAGGGTTTCTCCAGATTTTTCTTAAATTTTAAAGACTCATTTAATGTTATTAAATAAAAAGAAAAGAGGGAAAAGAGATATTTTAGTTTCATAACTAACTTTTGCCAAAATTTTCCCATTTCATTTTCTCTCAATTTTCCCTCAGCCAAACACATTTCCACAGCCACTTTTCCTTTGATTTTCACACCTAAAGTTGGGATTTCAATCTCTAAATGATTTCTAATCATTTCTACACCAAATCCTCATCATTTGCTTATTGAATTTTCAAGAATTTTAGCTCTAAACAAGGAGAAATCCACATTTAGAGGTATGAACGTCCTTCTCCTCTAAATACTCAGTTCTTTACTGAAATTCCCAAGTTCTCAATCCTTAAATTGAGTTTTATTAAAGATTTTGATGTTGTGATCTTGATTTTGGCTTAAAATGCAAGATTTGGATTTAATTTTGATGAAATTCGTATTAAATGATTGGGCTCTGTTTTGAGATGTCTTTTTGATGTATTTTGGATGTCTAAATGTTGTGTAATTGAGGTTTAATCAATGCAATCCCGAATAGGTTGATTTTCCTAAGTTTTTACTTGAGTTAATGGTGGTTTTTGGGGTGATTTTGATGTTCTGCTATAGCTGGAGGTATAAGGACGTGATTAGGTCCTTTTTGGATGTTAATTGATGTCTAAGAATGATTGGAATTGATGGATCTTTGCTGGGTAATGTTGTAGAGGTGTTTGGATGTGATTTCGGTTGTGTTTGGTAGCCGAAATGTGAGTTTTGATGAGAGCAGCGAGTTTAGGTGTTTTGGCTGAAGATTTTAATGCATGATGATGCATTAATCCTCTGCTTTGATGTGTTTAAAACAAGGGAGACATCTTCGGATCCTTGTGGTGTTGATCTGGAGGCTTGATCGGCGTTTCGGCAAGCTTGCGAAACGGAATCGGTGAGTGAAGTTTGGTTTTCAGCTTTGAAACCAATGTTTGAAGGTTATGGGAGATTAGTTTAAGTCTAAACAACTTAGCTAAGCTCAAGAGTAAGTTTTCGGAGAAACTCTCTTTTTGAAGAACCATGAGATGGTTGAATGCAATGTGTTTATTTTGCATGTTTAAATTCTGTTTTGAAAGCATATTTTAGCAAGTTTAATGCTGGTTTTATAAGCCATGTGTTGAAGGATGCTCAAGGTAAGAGATCCTTGTTTCGAACATTGATAAATGTGGTTTGATGCATGGTGATGCATGGTTATTTAATGGCTTTGTTTAATGCTTTAAAACAGTGGATTAATGATGATAAATGATGTATATTGGCAAGTGATGTGTTGGTTTAAAAGTACTTGAATCGGATATAGTTAGCCGGCTATAGGATTGGGTGCACCGTGAATAAAGTCGCCTTGGATGTTGAGGGGTTGTAATGGTACCGTAAACTCCATCCAAGAACACTAACGAGATGTCTAAGATCATAATGGTGGTTAAAATGCCATGTGAGGATCTTGTGTTGTGTGTCCCGTGTTCTCGTTAGTGATGTTATACAACTACCAATGAGTGATGTGGAGGGGTTGTAATTGTACCGTAGACTCCATCACGAGTGTTGAGGGGTTGTGATTGTACCGGTAAACTCCACCTTGAGTGTTGGTAGTGTGTATGGAGCGTATGGGACAACGCTTGTAATTCGCGTATCCGATTGTGTTTTGAGTTGAAAATGGTTATGGATTATCACTTGAAAGCCAATATGACATGTTGATGAATTGAAGCATGAGATGCTTGGTTTGTATGCATAAATGCATGATAAATTATGTTTTGAAATTAAAGGCCTTGAAAAGGTGTTTTTACAAAGTGCATTATTGTGTTGTTTTATTAGAGCTTTTCTCACTAAGCATACGTGCTTACGCTCTCTCTTTCTTGAACCAAAAATGTAGAGCATTGAAGTGCTTTAAGGGCAGCAAGGAGGTCAAGGATCCAAGTGAAAGTCTAAGCTCATGTATGGTGACTATTTTCACAACACTATTAGCTTTTGGTATTTGGCAATGGGAACCTAGATTGTGTTTTTGGGAGATGTTTTGGACTCCCTAAGTTTGGTTTAATGCCTATGGTGTTTGGAACATGTAAATGGCAATTTGGTATTTTGTTTTGGAGATTTGATGATTGCTTGATTTTCTTTATAGGATGCATGCCTTTAGACTTGTGGTTTTTCTTATTTGAGGCCGAGATTGAGCTTTGATGATGCAAATATGTTCCTTTATTGTTTGATGACTTGTTGGTATGATATGGAGGCCATATGATTGTGTTTGGTGGGTCGAAAGAGTGTAAAACAGACTTTTCTGCTGTTTCTGGGCAGGGTGTTTCGAAACACCCTTGCCTGTTTCGAAACAGGTGCATATTTTGGCCTGGGTGTTTCGAAACGGGCATAGGTGTTTCGAAACACTTTGGCTACTGCCAAGGGGTGTTTCTGAACGGCTTAGACCCGTTTCGAAACACTTGACCGTTGGGCACTAATTTGAATGGTTTTGAGGTTTGCAGGCTTTACGTTTTAGTCCTGATTTTTGTATATGCAATTTATTGAGTTTGAGATGTCCGTTTGAGATGAAATTTGACAGGGAAGCATGAAACATAATTAATTTCATAATGGTAACTTAAAAATTGGTAAAGTCTTCTTAATTTCCAGAATTTACAAATTGGTCCCTAAATTCGTATGTTGTGCAATTGAGTCCCTAAATGTTTTCCGATTGCTGTGATTTTTGAGTATGCTTATCTCAAGAGTACACCTAGGATTAATATGCATTTAGACAAGGTTAAAAAGAAAAAAAAAGGGTCGTTAATCAAGGTTGACTTTCGGGTTGACTTTGGTTTTCCCCGTGTAATCTTCGTAGTTTGGGTCATCCGTCTAGGCCGGGCTAAGGGGGTTACACCTTGTGCGTGGAAGTCCTAGCACAAAATCCATGGAAAAATCCTCCCATGGTGCATTTGGAATTGGTAATGGTGTGTAAAGTCCATGGGGCATGACTTTGGACTTTGCCTTCTTACATGTGATGCAATGCTCACACCACTTCTCCACGTCTCGTTTCATCTTTGGCCAATGCAAATGTTCTTGCAATATAGAGTGCGTTTTGGCCACTCCAAAGTGTCCCATTAGTCCTCCACAATGGGCCTCTTTGATAAGCGATTCTCTAATAGATTCTTGAGGGATACAAAGCTTTCCTTCCTTGTAAAGATACCCATCAGCCCTACAAAACTTCTCATATGTTCCTTTTTCACAAGCTTTGTAAATTTCACCAAAATCATAATCAGATTCATAAAGCTCTTTAATTAAGGCAAAACCTACCAATCTAGAATCAAAAAGGTTAAGAAGAGTATACCTTCTTGATAAGGCGTCAGCAACAACATTTTCCTTACCCTTCTTATATTTGATAACATATGGGAATGTTTCTAGGAATTCAACCCACTTGGCATGTCTCTTATTAAGCTTGTGTTGTCCCTGCAAGTGTTTCAACGCCTCATGATCCGTGTGGATGATAAACTCCTTAGGCCATAGATAGTGTTGCCACGTTTCTAATGCCCTTGTGAGAGCATACATCTCCTTGTCATAAGTTGAATAATTTAGAGTTGCTCCACTCAATTTCTCACTGAAATATGCAATAGGACGTCCTTCTTGAGATAATACAGCTCCAACTCCTAAACCTGATGCATCACATTCAATTTCAAAAACATTATCAAAATCAGGTAAAGATAATAAGGGTGCATTGGTTAAAAGTTGTTTAATCAAACAAAAAGACTTCTCTTGTTCGTCTCCCCAAAAGAAGCTAGAGTTCTTTTTGATAACTCCGGTCAAAGGTGCGGCTATGGTGCTGAAATTGGGAACAAATCGGCGATAGAAACTAGCAAGTCCATGAAAACTCCTCACTTGACTAATGTTAGTAGGTATCGGCCATTCCTCAATTGCTTTAATCTTTTCTTGATCAACCTCCAAACCCTTTGAACTAACAACAAAACCTAAGAACACAACTTTGTTAGTGCAAAATGTACATTTTTGTAGGTTAGCATACAACTTTTCTTTTCGCAAAACATCCAATACTAACCTTAAATGTTGAGCATGATCATTCAAAGTTTGGCTATACACAAGTATGTCATCAAAATACACCACACAAAACTTACCCAAGAATGGTCGAAGTATATGATTCATTAACCTCATGAATGTACTTGGTGCATTAGTTAAGCCAAATGGCATAACCAACCACTCATACAAACCTTGCTTGGTTTTGAATGTTGTCTTCCACTCATCTCCTTCTCGCATTCTTATTTAGTGGTACCCACTCTTAATATCAATCTTAGAAAAGATGTTAGAACCACTTAATTCATCAAGCATATCATCTAATCTAGGAATAGGATGACGATACTTTACTGTTATCTTGTTCACTGCTCGACAGTCCACACACATACGCCAAGTTCCATCCTTCTTAGGTACAAGTAAAACCGGCATGGCACATGGACTAAGGCTCTCTCACACATAGCCTTTTTCCATTAACTCGGATACTTGTCTTTGCAACTCCTTAGTTTCTTCCGGATTGCTTCTATATGCTGGTCGATTTGGAATGATGGCTCCGGGAATGAAATCAATTTGATGCTCTATTCCTCGAATAGGTGGAAGCCCATTCGGAATCTCCTCCGGAAACAAATCTTTAAATTCCTGCAATAAAGAGACAATAAAAGATGGCAAACCAGGATCAAGATCATTAGTGTTCAAAAGATTTTCCTTGTACATGAGTACAAGTGCTCATTTCTCTGAAAGCAAACACTTTTTTATCTCTTTCTCTCTTGCAAAAAGAATGGTTTGTTTTCCCTCATTTTTGTCACTCTCTTTGGATTTAAACTCTTTTTCTTTCTCTTTGGCTGTTTTGAAACTCTCTCTCAAGTGGATTTGGTCTTTATGGACTTGTTTTGGTGAAAGAGGGGCTAAAGTGATCTTTTTGGTTTGATGGGTGAAAGTGTAACGGTTGGTATAACCATCATGTATAGGCCTTTTGTCGAATTGCCACGGTCTCCCCAACAAGATATGGCTAGCATGCATTGGTACAACATCACACAACACCTCGTCTTTGTATTTTCCAATGGAAAATGGCACAAGTACTTGCTTGGTGACTTTGAGTTCTCCCCCATCATTGAGCCATTGTAGCTTGTAAGGATGAGGATGCTTTGTTGTTGCCAATCTAAGCTTATCTACCATCAAAGTACTAGCAACATTAGTACAACTTCCTCCATCAATAATGACAAAGCATACCTTTTCGTTTACATGGCAGCGAGTATGGAAGATGTTCTCGCGTTCATCTTCTCCTTTTATGGCTTGCACTCTTAGGCTTCTTTTCACAACAAGAACCTCACCATGTACAGCATGTTCCATCTCTTTTTCTTCTTGGATAGGAACATCATCTTCTTCCTCCTCTTGGTCAGTTTCGATCTCTCCATCTTCTCGAATGAGCATTGTGTTGCGATTTGGACATTGGCTAGCAATGTGACCTCGCCCCAAGCATTTGAAGCATTGCACATCACGAGATCAAACTGGCATAGCGATGCTCTTTCCCTTACTAGTTTCGGCAATGGGTTTGGCACTCTTTGTTGGAACGCTTCGTTCATTAGGCGTAAAGGATGCCTTCTGTTTGTAGGTACCCTGCCCCCATTTAGAAGAAGAGCCTCCATAGGCACGAGTTGTGCCCTTCCTTTTGAGTTGCCTCTCGACCTTCATGGCCATATGAACCATGTCTTTGATCTCCACATAATGTTGCAACTCAACAGTGGCCGCAATATTAGGATCAAGACCGGATAGAAATCTGGCCATGGTGGCTTCTCGATCCTCATCAATGTTGGCTCGGATCATGGCTACTTCCATCTCTTTGAAGTAATCCTCAATAGTACGGTTACCTTGGGTGAGATTTTGCAGCTTGTTGAACAACTCCCTATGATAGTGAGTTGGAACGAACCTCCTACGCATAACGGCCTTCTTCTCATTCCAAGTAGAAATTGTATGTTCGCCATTGCGTCTCCTGCTAGATGTCAACTGATCCCACCATATTAGTGCATAATCTGTAAATTCAATGGCTGCAAGTTTTACCTTCTTAAGCTCGGAGTAGTTGTGGCACTCAAAGATGTGCTCAACTTTTTTTTCCCATGCAAGATAAGCTTCAGGATCCGTTCTTCCTTGGAAAGAAGGAATGGTTATTTTGATGTTGCTAAGATTATCATCAACTCTTGGTCGAGCTCTTTGGTTCTTAGGTTCTCGACGCCTCAAACTTTGCTGGGAGGCTCGCTCGTCTATGAGTTCTTCATCCACCTCTCCCTCATACTCTTCCTCGTGATCTGAATTATGCCTTCGTTGAGATCTTTCCTCCAAATGATCTAATCGTTCTTGCATCGGCCCCAACCTTTGTTGCAACAACATGTCCATCTCTCGGATAATATCTTGAAGATTGGAGTTAGTTGCATCTACGTTAACATTATTACTAGCACCAATAGTGTTTCTCACGGAATCTTGAGACATGATTAACTAATAAACCTCACTAGCAAAAATTCTCATCGTTACACTCCAAGGAAAACACTTACACTCGTGTTTCACTCGGGATGGCTTTTACCCTTGATGTGCACTCTTGCCTTTTACCGCTCTTGTTCTCCTATCAAAGTCCTTAGAGAACTTACTCAAGGCTTAACAAGTTTGCTTGTGGAAATTGGCTGAAAGAAAGGGTTTAGAAAAAAAAGTGTATAGGTAGAAAAGTAAAATGATTATAAAATAACAAGGCAATAGGAAATAATAATTTTCTGAATTGAGTATTACCAACAACAACCAAACTTCCCTTTTTTTCTTTTTCTTTTCTTTTCTTTTTTTTTCTTTTTTTTCTTTTTTCTTTTTTTTCTTTTTTTTCTTTTTTATGCAAACCGGGAAGAGAAACACTTGACTTACTGAATCAAAATAGCTCTGATGCCAAATGATACGTATCCAGTTGCGTGATGACCGAATTCGTATGTGATGTTGCCCGATCGTGATTCTAGTATGACGTTGCAAACTTGAAACTTGAGTGTGGAAGTGATGTATATGGAATGAAGATGGTGAAAGTTGTTGTTTTAATAGGTGCTGGAATGGTTGGTGATTATGGTTTGAAAGATAAATTTAAGGGAAAAAATGGATAGAAGTTGATATGGATATATGGAATAGAATCGGTGTGGAACAAGGAAGAACCAACAAGATACTGAATGTTGACCCAAACCTTACACGTTCTTACCCTTTGTGAAATGATGGAAGAAGGTTGGATTGTGACCCTTTAGCTATAATTGAGCTAAAAATCAGCAATATAATCAAATGGAAGTGATGGTGGAATGATGGAACGTGACCCGCTAGCTAGAAAGCTAGGAACCAACCCTATAAATAGAATGGAATGAAAATGGAAAATTTGCCACAAGACTAGCTTGAAAGCCGATAAAGTTCTTAAAGAACAATGAAGAGAACACTCTCATATATTTTCATCAAAAAAAGGTTCCTTACAAAGGCAAATGAGCATCCTATTTATGGTACATGGCAGCCTAGAATTTGAATGGACAAAACAATGCATTAAGGCTCCAATTTATGACATTCAATGGTTTGTCTTCAATCCTATCAAGTGTGGCTAGCCATTTGTGTAATTTAGAATGATTTTGGACATAATAAGGCTTTAATGAAGACTTGTACACGTCCAAGTGATGGATCCTTTGATATTCCCCTTGCTTGGCTCTTAAAAGTGCATGTAGATGACTTGGAATGAATCTGCCCATGTTTGCATCTAAGTGTATGTGTCTCTTCCACTTCCTTTCTTTATTTCTCAACTTTATTGGCTGAATAAAAGCATAATAAAGTCTTCTAAATGCTTCATCCTCCATGGAATTCAAAAAGACTCTCTCTTTAAATGGTGATAAAGATGGCATGTCTCCTTGAAGAAGATGAAAAGTCTTCAATTGTTTCCATCTTAATCCCAACGTGTAATGACACTAAAAACACATAAAATATTAATCAAAATATGATAAAAATATTATGCAAACTTAAAGAATTAATTGAACAAGTTCAATGAATGAACTAGTTTAATTAATGAACCTACATGCTTAAATGAAACACATACATAAGTGAAGTATTTTCATAAATGAAGTGCTTGCATAAATGCAACAACAAGCATATTTATTCTCATGGAATGAATGAACTATTATGCAACTACTCATGCAAATTCTTATGCAACTACTCATGCAAATTCTTATGCAACTTATTTCAACTTTCCAACAAACTCAAAACATTGCAAGATCTAACTGTTGCTGTCATTTCTTCATTCATTTCCAGCATTGGCAAAACAAACTTTCCACAGCATCTTTAATCATTTTAGCTCTTGCACGAGTCATAGGCCCTCTAGGAAATTCATTGGAATTCTTTCTGGTTGTGGTCACATCATTCTACCATGTGAGTACGGTGACGAGAGATTCCACCGGAAACTATGTTGCTAGATGAGTGAGTACGGTGATGAGAGATGCCACTGGAATTGTCTAGTGAGATGTCCGCATATCCAAGTAATAAATAGATGTGAAATGCCAATATAAAATATGTTATGGTTTTGATTCACATGTACCTTGATATAATGATTTATGCTATGAGAAATGCATATGTAGTTTGTTTATGAAATGCTTTAGAGTACAAGCATGATTTTGGCCTTGCCATGGGTTTTGCAATGGTTTTAATGCATGAGATAGAATGAAGGTACATGTGATTTCAATGAGTATTGTTTTGAAAGTTTCCAAGCATGAGAAAGAGATGAGCATGTGGTTCAAAAGCTTTTGATGAAAGTGTTTTCAAATGTGCATTATTGTGTTGGTTTTCTTTAGAGCATGCCTCACTAAGCATTTGTGCTTACGCTCTCTCTTTTACCAATAATGCAGATAATTGAGGTGTTTTGGGGCATCAAGGAAGCTAAGTCCATCCAAGGAAATCCAAGCTCACGTATGGTGAAGTTTGCACACACTTTAGTTTTGATAAATTGGCAATGGGAAACCAAATTTTGTATTTGGGAGATATGTTAAACTCCCTAAGGTTGTGGCATGTTTGTTTTGGGCTTGTTGGATTGTAAATGGTCTTGTTTTCTTGTTTTGAGGTTGGATTGCCTTTTTGTGTTTTGATATGAGGAAGCATGCCTCTAGACAAATGAGATTTCATGTTTGATGCTATGATTGTGTTTGTGTGTTCCAAATAGGTACCTTATATGTATGATGACTTGCTGGTATGGTTAGAAAGTCCTTGGGAAGTGTTAGACTAAGTTTTTGAGTGAAAAACCAGTCCTTGCTGCAGTTTCTAGGCAAACTGTATCGAAACACCCTCTAGTGTTTCAAAACGGGGGGCTGTAATGGCTTTCGTCTTTCAAAATGGTGGAGGCTGTTTCGAAACGTTTTGGCTACTGGAATGCCATGTTTCGAAGCGGGTCTCGAAATGGGTGGGTGTCTCGATCCAGCGTTTCGATACGACCGGTAGGTGTTTCGAAACGGGTGATCGTTGGACTCAAATTTGAATTGTTCAGATGTTTTCATGTTTTACATTTTAGTCCTAAATGTTGAGATTGCAATTGCTTGAGCTTGGGATGTCCAATTAAGATGAAATTTGGTAGAGAAGCATGTAACATGACTAATTTCATATTGCTAACCTTAAAATCAACGAAGACCATCTAATTTACAGTAATTGCAATTTGGTCCCTAAACTCGTATAAAGTGCAATTGAGTCCCTATAAGTTATCTGATCGTTGTGCCTTTCTCAATCGTATTTTATGAGTTCTCACTTAGGGTTAACCTGTATCTAGACAAGTTTAAAAAGAAAAAAAGGGTCGTGAATCAAGGTTGACTTTGGTTTTCCCCGTGTAACCTTCGTAGTTTGGGTCAACCGCCTAGGCCGGGTTAAGGGGGTTACATTGAACCTCTCGCATGAGCTATTAAACTAAGGTTCCACTAAATTACCTCGCCCGTGTTACCAACATGTCGAAAACAATGTAGCCAATAAATCAACAATTATGGCTTATCAATAGGCATCAATCCAGAAAGGTGCCAACACAACGATGTCTCATATCCACTTCCAATCCAAGAGCACACATGCTCAACTAAGCAATATGTACTTTAACTCAACCACAACTTACGATTTTCGATCCCAAACCACAAATTCACATTTCTCAAGATCCAAGTATCTAAGCCCTGATACACTAACTAAACACAGTGGTCCACTAACTAAACAAATTTCTATATAACCAGGATACAACCCATCTTTACAATATGGGTATCACTACACTCCATTTATTCCATAATCTTATTGATACAAGTCATCCACTCCCTTGATACCTCCTGTGCCAACCTTTGAACTCAACTTCTACTCAACTTGCGTAAGCGCTAACCACGGCTCACAAACACCCACCAGCTAGTGCAGTCACATGCACCTTAGCATTAACAGCTTCACAAGCTCTAAACATCGCATATAAACATGGCGCCATACAATCCAACACTTACCCAACCAACACAGGTTGTACTTACATCGATGCACATCGAGGCGTCTATCCCCCAGAAGACTTTACACACTCATTTATTCTTTTTTCCCAAAGGAACCATTAATCATACCAGATCGCTACTCTCTCCTCGGTTTATTGTGCTATCATTTTTAATGCATGATAACAACTTACAAAAACAAACAAAACAAATTGTTCAGGCCAGCTCCAAGCAAGGATCCAAGACTTTGATTTCAACTTAAAACATTTCACTAGGTAATAAGGCAATGGGCATCCCAATTTTCCCCCAGAATAGCACAAAGCATACTACATGCATGTCTCAACCATCATGCAACTCAAGCATCAAGATTTAGCCCAATCAACAT
Organism: Hibiscus tridactylites; assembly: GCA_958450335.1. NCBI lineage: Eukaryota > Viridiplantae > Streptophyta > Magnoliopsida > Malvales > Malvaceae > Hibiscus > Hibiscus tridactylites. The sequence continues at coordinate 53,884,689 of OY288267.1, read as the reverse complement.
CATAAAACAACTCACATCCATATTCATTCATCATGTATAGCATCATTACCACACATTCAATGTAAGCATGCATAAACATTCACAAGACAAAGAAAATATCACCAAAATACATATCCACATCACAAATCACTTACGAACAACTTACCATCAACCCAACCTTTCGTAACATGGCTCTGATACTACCAAATGTAACCCCCCTCGACTTGTCCTGGCCGATAGACTAAACCGAACGAATCACACGATGAATATTAAAGTAAATTGGGAAAGTTTACCTCAATAAACGAACTTTTTTTTCTTTTTATCTTGTCTAGATCCATCTTAGTTTCCTATGTGTACGTACACAAGCAGCAGATAAAACATCAACACGTTCGTCAATTAAAGTCGATTAAGGTTTAGGGACCATTTTGTAAATTTGCTAGCTTATAAGGGCTTTTTCCGAATTCGAGTTACCAATCTTCAATTAGATTCAGTACATACTTCCTGGTGATATTTCAGCTCAAAAAGATGTTTAGAACTCATCCAATTGCATACAAGACAAACAGGGACCAAAATGTAAGAAGCAGAAACTCAAAACAATTAAAAATCTGCATCCAACGGTCTGGTGTTTCGGAACGGGAAGCCCCATTACGATACAGTCGTTTCAAAACATAAGTGCCCGTTTTGAAATGCAAGACTGTTCTGAAACCTCTCTAAGCAGGTTCCGGTACAAAGGTTCACAGAGGCAAAATGTTCCGGAACGTGCCTCACCGTTCTGAAACACAAAGGCCATTACAGGCCACTGTTCCGAAACAAGTAAGGGCGTTCTAAAACGTCTAGACCTGCAACTTCCCAAAAAGCTGGTTTTAATCGGTTTTTACCATCCGGAACCATCCTGACACATGCGTCAACATACATACAACTTGTATACACATCAAAGATCACATATACGGAGCACAAGCATCATCAAAAGGCCATTCCCACAAACTATGATACTAAAGGCATGCTTCCTAGATGTCAAAAGCACAAAAAGGCTAAAAACCAATTACAAGCATAAACCAAACACAAAGGCCATTTACAAGTCAAAATATGCATCTTAAACTAGCATAAATTCAAAAAATACCAAACCAACAACAATCAAACCATCGGACACCCCCGTTGTCTTTATTACACCAGTCCAAAACCAAAGCTTACCTTCAATCAAAGTCTTCCACCGATCCCCCTTGAAAGTGCTGCCTCCAAAGCTTAAATTGACTGTGTTGATGAACAAAGAGAGCATAAGCATTCAAGCTTAGTGAGGATTGCTCAAACCGAAAACATCATCAATGCACAAAACCATTTTTCACTCTTTTCAAAACCATCAAGCTTCCTTTGACAAAACATGCACTTTAACCTCAAAACTATTGTAATGAACATCACGTAACATGATACGCGTAAATCCGGCAATTAAACCATTGCTACTCATTATACAAGCCTTCCAAGTATAATCACCTTTATGTTAAGCTTAAACCAAAACATGCATCTTTCAAATTATGCATTAACAACATTTTCCACAATGTTTCTTTTCATTATATTGGCTCACAAGTGATAAACAACAATCTCAAAAACATATATCAAATACACGGATTACCAAGGGTTGTCCCACACCCTTCATACACTCTACCGGCATTACAAGGCTCACACACGAGAGCGACCCTCCATCGTTGTGACACTCGTGGTGGAGTATTCGGTAAAATCACAACCCCTCAACACCACTCATCGGTAGATGTATAACTCACTAACGAGAGATGGGACTGACACAAGGTTCGCACCCGGGAGCTACCCTCAACTGTTGCAACCTTAAACAATCCTCAATCATTAGGGTACTTGGATGGAGTATTCGGTACAATCACAACCCCTTAACATCCAAGACGACTTGTTTATAGCGCACTCAATCCTATAGAAGGCTAACTATATCCAATTTCATTTATAAAACATTTTATACAACATCACTTGCCAATATAACCAATATCATATACATACCTCACTGTTTTTACAAAGCATTCATGATAAGCCATAAATCAAGCATTGAACCATGCTTCAAACCTCATGCATCAACACATGCATACAAGGATCACTTAACTAGTGCATCCTTAAACCACATGGCATCATCAACCTCATTTCACATATTCAATACATTCTTTAAAACAGTAGGTAAATGCAATTAAATCCAAGTGCAATCAAAGGTTCAAAACTAGCACAATCCGAGAGAGAATTTCACTTTACTTACATCTGAACTTAGTAAAGCGTTCCAAGCTCTTACTAAGTTCCCCAAACCTTTTCTAAAACGCTTCCATGCTGGAAAACTAGGTTCCACTCACCAACTTGCAAAACCACACTTGTCGACGCAACTATCGATCGTATGAAGCCTCCAAAATCACTTTGCTTGATTCCGGAATATTATCACATGTTTTCAACATATCAAAAATGTAACGCCCGAGTTTTGGGCTTATATGTTTTGGCGAGTCGGGTTGGACCGGTGGAACCAATGACTATTGTTCGAATCGTTTAAAAGGTGGTTTGGGGAGATCGGAGTTCGGGATAGGATAAAAATGTGATAAGAATTTATAAAATCCTCTAAAATGATGTTTAAGAGGTTGGTCAAATCAATTTTGCAAAACGGGTTTTTGAAAGTATACATTTTGGGTAGTGACCAAAATGTAAAGATTTTAAAGTTGAAAAAATGGTTTTTCAAGAAGAGTCAAAATCTTAGAATATTTAGGGAGCTACTTGGAAATTATGCATTTTCCCTAATTTGGCATGTGTTTTAAATGTTATTAATAATTAAAATGGTTTTAATTAAATTTATTAATAAAGGTAGTTAATCGGTTAGAGAAAACTTTTGACAAGCTTTCATTTTCTCACTTTTGCTTCTGCCAAACACCCTTCTTTTCTCTCAATTTTCTAGAAATTTTTTTCTCTAAAATCATCTTTTTGATTTCTTATCATTATCCATTGTCCTTCAAGTTTCTTCAAGCAAAACTTGCCAAATTAAAGGAGAACAAAGGATTAGAGGTAATTTTCGTGCTTTCCCTCTAATCTAAGTTCTTTAATGAAATTCCAAAGATATTTTACTCTTTAATACTGATTTTGATTGAGGTTTTGGGTTTAGATTAATAAACTCTTGAAATCTTGATGAACATTTGGTTTAAAATGTAATTTTCGGACATTGATTGATTTGGCTGGTTTGGGATTGTTTCTAAATGAGTTTTGAGTGGTTTGTGGTGTTGAAGTGGAGTTTTAATCATATAGATCTCGAAATCCTTGAGATCCTTACTTTTTGAATTGTTTTTGGGTGAGTGTTTAAGGTGTTATTGAGGATTTCGAGTTGCTGGAGGTATAAGGATGGATTTAGGTTGTTTTTGGATGTTGATTAATGCTTAGAATGTGTGGGATGAGTTGTGTAAAGGCTGGGCTGAGGTTTGTAATCAATCGATTGAGTTTTTTGTTATTTCGGATGGGTGTTTTGTTGCTTTAGAGCAGGGCTGCGGGATTTCTTGTCTGTGCTGGAGTTTCAGATGCATTTTAATGCATTGAGCCTCTATTTTGATGTGTTGAAAATAGGGGACAGTAATCCGGAAGCAAACAAATTGTTTTGTAGGCTTCAGAAGAGCGGTAGTTGCGTCGGCAAGCGTGGTATCGCGAGTCAGTGAGTGGAATTTGGTTTTCAAGTGTGGAAACGTGTTAGAAAAGGTTTTGGGAACTAACTAAGAGCTTGAAACACTTTATTAAGTTCGGAAGTAAGTAAATCAAAATTTCTCCCTCGGATGTTTTAGTTATGAGCCTTTGGTTGCACTTGATTTTAAATACATGTACCTACTGTTTTAAAGCATGATTTGAGTATATAAATTGTGTATGATGATGCCATGTGGTTTAAGGATGCACTAGGGGAGTGATCCTTGTATGCATGTGTTGATGCATGAGGTTTTAAGCACGGTTTAATGCTTGTTTATGGCATATCATGAATTCTTTGTAAAAATAGTGAGGTATGCATGAGATATGTATTATATTGACAAATGATGTTGATTAAAGTGTTTTATAAATGAAATCAGATATAGGTAGCCGACTATGTAACACCCTTGTTTTGGCCCTAGATGTTTTAGACATCGGATCGAACCAGTCGTAAACTGTTCGAATCGAGTTTGGTGATTTATGGAAATCAAGGATCGGGATAGGATAAAAATATGGTAAAAATCGCTAAAATTTTTCTAAAAACATGTTTTAGGGGTTGGTCAAATCAATTTTACAAAAAGAGTTTCAGGTGTGATACATTTTGGGTAGTGACCTAACTGTAAAGTTTCAAACTGTGGAAAAATGCAATTTCTAAAAGAGGAGACAAAATATTAGAATCTTTAGGGAGCTTTATGGTAATTTGGCCTTTTGTTAATATGACATGTGTTTTAAAAGGATTTTAAAGTGATTAAATAAAAGGGTTTTTATTTAATTAAAATTAATAAAATAAGAAAAGTGAGATTTCATTTGACATAACTACATTTCTCTTCTCATTTTCTGTCAAACATCATTTTAACTCATTTTCTCCATAATTCTATTCTCCCAAACACTCTCATTATTTTCCAAATCAATTTCAAGATTTCCAAGTTTTGTGAAGCTAAAACTTGTCATTCATTGAGGAAAGCAAGGATTGGGGGTAAATCTCGTTCTCAACCTTAAATCTAGGTTCTTTATTGAAATTCCCAAGATCTTTGGCTTCTAATTAATGTTTTTGTTTGAGTTTTCATTATAGTTTTGATTTGAGATCAAAATGTTACAAAAATATGATCAAAATCTTGATTTTCGGATTTGTTTTGTTAGACTCTGTTTTGGATTGATTTTAATTGAGTTTTGTATTGATTAATATGTTGAAAAGAGGTTTTGTTGATATAGATCCCGAAATCCTTGAGATCCTTGAGTTTCTTGATAGTTCTAATTGGGTTTTTGATGTGAAATGATGAAGTAATGCTTTTTGGAGGTATAAGGAATGGTTTAGGTTGTTTTTAGATGTGTTTTGATGTTTATAAATTATTGGAGGTGATGTATGTCGGCTGGGCTTGGTTTAGAAAGCAATCAATTGAGTTTTCGGTGTTTCGGATGGGTAAATTGGTGTAGTTTGGGTTAGCAACGAGTTTGTGTTTAGTTGATGGTGTTGAAATGCATTTTAATGCATTTTGATCTCTGTTTTGGTGGTTAAAACTGGGGATCTTTATCCGAGAGCAAACGAGATGATTTTGGAGGCTCTGAAAGGGTGATTTTCATGTCGGCGAGCAAGGCTTCGCGTATCAGTGAGTGGAAATGGATTTTCCAGTTTGTAACGCTTTGAGCGTGGTCTTGGGAGCTTAATGTAAGTTTGAAACACTTAGCTAAGCTCAAGAGTAAGTGATTCAAAAGTCTCTCTTGGAATGAGCTATGTTTTTGTTGGAAATTGCACTTGATATAAATGTGATTTTATTTACTACTTTAAAGCACGTTTTGAGCATTGATAACACTGGTGTTTAATGCCATGTTGTTAAGGATGCATTTGGTTGATGATCATTGGATTCGAGAAATGTATGTATGTGAGATTAAGCATGGTTATGCTTGTGAACATGGTATTGTGTTTATGCTTGTAAAACAGTGGAATATTGATGTTAAATGATTATACTGGAAAGTGATGAAAATGATTTTTGGTTACTTTAATCGGATATAGTTAGCCCGCTATAGGATTGGGTGCACCATGAATAAAGTCGCCATGGATGTCGAGGGGTTGTGATTGTATCGTATACTCCATCCAAGCACCCTAACGATTGAGGCTAAGATCACAACGGTGGATGTTAATCTCGTGTGTGAATCTTGTATTATGTGTCTCGTGATCTCGTTAGTGGAATTATACAACTACTGATGAGTGGTGTTGAGGGGTTGTGATTGTACCGTTATACTCCACCACGAGTATCACAATGATGGAGGGTTGCTCTCGTGTGTGAGCCTTGTGTAGTCCGGTTGTGTGTATGAAGCGTGTGGGACAACGCTTGTAATCCGTGTATCCAATTGTGTCTTTTGTGTTGGTTTGGGTATGATTTGAGAATGGATCACTTGCAAGCCAATATAATGTTGTTGATTAATGATTTAAGCATGAGATGTTTGTGGTTTATTCTAGAATGCATGTGATGCTTGGTTTAAGCATGAGTGAATGAATTTTTTGTTGTCTAAAATGATGCTATATGTATGTGAACTTAAAAGTGCATTGATGCTTAAATGGGCATGTTTTAAAGAAAGGCATGAGTTTGCAAATGATGATGCAATTGTTTTATGAAATGCATTGATGAATGTTGTTTTAGCGATCCTCACTAAGCTATATGCTTACGCTCATTTGTTTCATCAATGTAGAGAATTGAGCAATGAAGGCAGCCTGATAGCAAGGGGATTCCAACAGTTTTGGCTAAACAATGTACGTGATTTACCCTTAGTGTAATAAGAGGCAATGGGTGGGAATTCTTACTTTTTGGATTTGTTGGTGATGTTTGCTACATTAAGCATGTTTGGTTTCTGATTTTGGACTTGTAATCGGCCTCTAATTGGTGTCATGTTTTGCTTATAGTGTTTTGTCTATGCTTTAGCTTGTTTTCTTAAGCTTGCTTGAATAGATAACGTATCATCATAGTTTAATGTGTTCGATGAGTATGATTTACTGTTTGATGATGTCTACATGTCTAATAGGTTGATTATAACTCGTATGCATGATTAATTCTTGTTTGGGTATGATTAAGTGGGTTTAAATGCCTTTGGAATGTGCTTTTCTGGTATGCGTATCTAGAGCCGTTTTTGAGATTTTGGTAGCCCATGGGCGAACTTAAAAAATAGGCCCCTAATTAAGGGTGAGCGTTCGATCGAGTTAAGTTGAGTAAAAAATTTTCAAGTTATGCGAGTTTACAAGTCCTTACGACTCGAACTTAAAAAATTTATCTACTAAATACTAAAATTTTGAGTTATTAGAATTTTTATTTTACAACTCAAACTTTATTTGAAATTTTTTTCTAATCGAGTTGAAAGAATCAATTTTTTCGAGTCGAGTGGAGTTTTTCTCACCCTTTCCCCTAATAACAAGTATTAGAAAAAAATTGAAATTAAACCCTTAGTAACAAGTGATATATAAAAAAATGGTCCCTATTAACAAATTTTGAAAAAAATGAATTTTAAGAGTAATCTTGTAATAACAAATATAGGGGAAATGGAACCCTAATAACAAGTATTGAGAAATTAAAATTTAAGAGTATGCATGTAATAAAAAAATATTAGGAAAATAGACTATAAATAACAAGTATTGAAAAAAATTGGACTCGTAATAACAAGTATAAAAAAATAAAATTTAAGAGTAGGCTCTAATAACAAATATTAGAAAAGATAGGCCCCTAGTAACAAGTATTGAAAAATTGGCCTCATAATAACAAGTATTGAAAAATTTGTACCCTAATAACAAGTATTCGAAAAAAATGAGCCTATAATAACAAGTATTGAAAAAAATTATACCCCTAATAAAAAATATCGGAAAAAATAAAATTTAAGAATAGAACTCTAATAATAATTATTAAAAAATTAAATTTTAAATAATAAATATTAAAAAATATTAAACCTTAACTATAAATATTCGAAAAAATAGGCCATGGGCAGGGTAGGGGCCCTGGGCGGGCTCCCCTATAGCCCATGCCTAGGGACGGACCTGTGCGTATCGATACACGGGAAAGTGCATCGATACACGAGAAAGTGCATCGATACACTAAGGCCAATTCCAGGCTTTTCGGTACAGGGTTATCGGTAGAGATTGCCCGCGTATCGAAACGCCCAAGCCAAGTTCGAAGGTCGTACCGATACACGGGGAAGCGTTTCGATACGCTCTTCCCATCTTTTGCTACTGTCTTCCCGCGTATCGATACAGGCTCAGGTGTATCGATACGGGTAGTTAAAATTCAGTTAAAAGAATCTTCTTAAGTCTTGAAATGTTACATTTTGGTCCTTGAATGTTATTCGATTAATTTGATGAGTATAGATGATCGGTTTGAGTTGAGATTTGACGTGATGGCATATTACATGACTAATTAAGGATTGGTAACTTTAAATTCTAAAAAGTATCTGTATTTTCTGTAATTTCCAAAATGGTCCCTAAAGGTCAAAAGTATGTAATTTAACCCCTTTCTGAACATCGATCGTTGTGTCGTTTCCTTCTAATGGTCTTGCAGGACACATAGGTTAATATTGTGCATCTAGAGAAGATAAAAAGAAAAAAAATGGGTCGTCAATCGAGGTTGACTTTAACTAGTTGACTTTGGTTTTCCCTGTGTAATCTTCTTAGTTTGGTTCTGGCGTCTAAGCTGGGGTAAGGGGGTTAGAGGCTATAGGATTGAGTGCACTATAAACAAGTCGCCTTGGATGTTGAGGGGTTGTGATTGTACCGAATACTCCATCCAAGTACCCTAACGATTGAATATTGTTTAAGGTTGCAACGGTTGAGGGTAGCTCTCGGGTGCGAATCTTGTGTGTGTCCCGTCTCTCGTTAGTGGGTTATACATTTACCGATGAGTGGTGTTGAGGGATTGTGATTGTACCGAATACTCCACCACGGGTGTCACAACGATGGAGGGTCGCTCTCGTGTGTGAACCTTGAAATCCCGGTAAAGTGTATGAAGGGTGTGGGACAACCCTTGGTAATCCGTGTATCCGATACTTTGTTTTTGAGATTGTTGTTTATCACTTGTGAGCTAGTATAATGAAATGAAACAATGTGGAAAATGTTGTTAATGCATATGTTGAAAGATGCATATTTTGGTTTAAGCTTAGCATAATGGTGTTTATGCTTGGAAGGCTTGGAATATGGGTAGCAATGATTTAAAGGCTGAATTTGTAAGAATCATGGTGCATGATGTTTAATACAATGGTTTTGAAGTTAAAGTGCATGTTTTGACAAGAAAGGCTTGATGGTTTTGAAAAGAGTGAAAACAATTTTGAGAATTGATAATGTTTGTGGTTTTGAGCAATCCTCACTAAGCTTGTATGCTTATACTCTCTTTGTTCATCAATGCAGTCACATTAACCTATGGAAGTAGCACTTGCAAGGGGATCGGTGGAAGACTTTGATTGAAGGTAAGCTTTGGTTTTGGACTAGAGTAATAAAGGCAATGGGGGTGTTCAATGCAATGAATGCTGTTAATATGTTATTTTCTGGTTTTGTGCAAGTTTGATATGTATATTCGGATTTGTAAATGGCCATTATGTATTTGTTTGTGCTTGTAATTCGTTTTTTAGCCTTTTGGTGCATTTGACATCTAGGAAGCATGCCTTTAGTTCCATAGCTTTCAAGAATGATGCTATGATGTAGCTTGTGCATCGTATTGGTGGTCATTGATGTGTATTTATGTTGTATGTATGTTGGACATGTGTCGAGAAGGTTCCAGAGGGTAATCGTTGATTTAAACCAGCTTTTTGGAAAGTTGCAGGTCCTAGTGATTCAGAACTCCCTTACATGTTTTGGAATAGTGGCTTGTAATGACCTTGGTGTTTCGGAACGATGAGGCTCGTTCTGGAACAATTTGTCTCTGTGAACCAATGTACCGAAACGTGTCTCTTGGGGTTTAGAAATGAACTCGCGTATCAAAACAGTCAACCATGTTTCGAAACGACCGTTCTGATACGGGGTCGTCGGTTCCGAAACACTTGATCGTTGGGCCTATATTTGAATTGTCCTGAGTTATGTTTTCTTGCATTTTGGTATCTATTTTCTCACATGCAATTGAATGGGCTGTAAATGTCTTTTTAAGCTGAAATTTCACCAGTAGACTTGTATTGAGTCTAATTGAAGATTGGTAACTTTAATTTGGTAAAAGCCTTTAGAGTTTATCAAAATTTCTAAATGGTCCTTAGACCTTGTTCGACCTTAATCGAAAGACAATTGTATTGTTTTTGTATCCGTTGCTTGTGTACGTACACGTAGAATTTTAAATTGTATCTATACAATTCTAAAAGAAAAAAAGGTCATTTATTAAGGTAAACTTTCTCGATTTACTTCAATATTCCTCGTGTGATCCGTTCGGTTCGGTCTATCGGCTAGGTCAGGTCGAGAGGGTTACAAAAAACAGAGGTTCAATGCATTAAAATGCATCCAAAACTCCAGCACGTACAAGAAATCCCGCAGCCTTGCTCTAAAGAATCAAAACACCCATCCGAAACCGAAAACTCAATCGATTGACCTTAAACTTCAGCCCAGCCATTACCCAACTCATCCAACATATTCTAAGCATTAATCAACATCGAAAAACAACCTAAAACCATCGGTATACCTCCATCAACTCAAATTCCTCAAGAACACCTCAAAAACTCACCCAAAAACACTTCAAAAACAAAGGATCTCAAGGATTTCGGGATCAACATGATTAAGACTCCACTTCAACACCAAAAACCTTTTAAAACTCGTTTAGACACAATCTCAAACCAGCCAAATCAATCAAAGCCCGAAAATCACATTTTAAACCAATTTTTCATCAAGATTTCAATAGTTTATCAATCTAAACACAAAATCTCAATCAAAATCAGTATTAAAGAGTCAAATATATTTGGAATTTCATTAAAGAACTTAGATTAGAGGGATAGCACGAAAATTACCTCCAATCCTTGCTTCTCCTCTAATTTGCAAAGATTTCTTGAAGAAAAATGGAAGAAATCAATAGAGAAAAAGATAGAAATCAAGAGAGGGTTTGAGAGAAAAGATTTTCTGCAAAAATTAAGAGAAAATGAGAAGATTTTGGCTGATGTGAAAGTGAGAAATGAAAAGCTCATCAAAAGTTTCATTAACCGATTAACTACCTTCCTTATTTAATTAAGTAAAACCTTTTTAATTATTTTATAAAATATTTAAAACACATGCCAAATTAGGTAAAAGGTATAATTGCCAAGTAGCTTCCTAAAGATTCTAAGATTTTGACTCTTCTTGAAAAACACATTTTCTAACTTTTAAATCTTTACATTTTGGTCACTTCCAAAAATGTACACTTTAGAAAACCCGTTTTGTAAAATTGATTTGGCCAACCTCTTAAACATCATTTTAGAGGATTTTAGGAATTTTTATCCTATCCCAAACCTCGATCTACCTAAACCACCTTTTAACGATTCGAACAACCAACATCGGTTCCACCGGCCCGACTCACTAAAACATCTAAGCCCAAAACCGGGGCGTTACAATCCATTTCATAATCTAACATGACTATAGTCTAAAATCTTTTCTAACAAATTTTCCTAATTATATAAACATAATCTAACATAGCTAACATAAAATTTATGTATCATGTAAGCTTTCTTCAATGAATTAAATCAAATAAATCAACAAAAATCCCATTTAGCTAATCTATCAACATACTCGAATAGGGTAAGGAGATGAGAAGCTTACATTGCTTGTTAGATCAACTTTTAATGCAAATTTCATCCACGTGCAAGCTTAATTCTCCTCTAGTATGGTGGTTTTTCTCAAGTGTCTCTCTCTAACCTTTCTCTTCAAATCGGTACTAAGGAATTAGAGAAGAAGATGATGACATATCATCCATTTAATGGGTTTATGAAATGTCCGCTTTGACCTCAATTAGTGCTTCTTTAGAGAATTTACCAAGGGAACTCTTAGGAACTTAATTATTTAGCATGCATTCTTAAAATTCCCTACTTTATTCGGTTAAGTCACTTCAATACAGCCACTATTTTTATTCAATCGTTCAATTTAGTCCTTACTTATCCATTTGACATAAATTTTAGTTTAATTAGGCTATCACTTAAACAATTAAACTTGATTCTTCTAGGCTAATATTTAAGGTGTTACACTATAACCCCCTCGACCCGGCCTGGACGATATACCGAATCGAATGGGTCACACGAGGAATATTGAAGTAAACCGGGAAGTTTACTACAATAAACAACCCTATTCTTTTATTTTATCTTGTCTAGATGCTTATTATTATCCTATGTGATAAACATTGAAGCTGAACCATTTGCGACTCAAACAGATAACGATTAGGGACCCAATTAAAAACTAACATATTTTAGGGACCATTTTGTAATTTTACCAAAATATAGGGACTTAAGCCATTTTTAAATTACCAACCTTTAATCCTCTTTGTCAAGCCTCAACTAAAAACAATCATCCAAGCTCATTTAATTGCATTCACAACATTTAGGGACAAAAACATAAAGAAACATAACAACAGAAGATTCCAATGACTAACTTAACATCTTGTTGTTTCGTATAGGTTGCCCTGTTTCGAGACAGGTGTATTGAAACAGGGTCAATGTAACCCCCTTAACCCGGCCTAGACGGTTGACCCGAATTAAGAAAGTCACACGGGGAAAACCAAAGTCAACCCGAAAGTCAACCTTGATTAACGACCCTTTTTTTTAAATCTTGTCTAGATGCATATTAAACCTTAGATATGATCATACAATAGCATACTCAAAGATCATAAACATCAGAGATCAAACAGGGACCCAATTGAACAAATTACAACTTTAGGGACCAAATTGTAATTTCTGATAAACATGAGGACTTAACCCAAATTATAGTTACCAGCTTGTAATTAGTCAGGTTTCATGCTTCACTGTGAAATTTCAGCTCAAAAGGACATCCCAAACTCATACAATTGCACAAACAAGATTCAGGACCAAAATGCAAACATTTCAAAATATTTAACTGCCAATGTCAGCCCCCAACGGTCACCCGTTCCGAAACAGGCAGAGCCCGTTTCGAAAGGCGGGGCCGTTCCGCAACGCGTACCGCAACACGGGCTGGCAGTAGCCAAACCGTTTCGGAACGGTCTCTACCGTTTCGGAACGGTCTCTACCGTTTCGGACGCCTGGGCTTGTTTAAGGCACCTGTTCCGAAACGGGTGGCACTGTTCCGAAACACCCTGCACAGATTGCCCCAAAACGCAAACTTAAACATGTAATTAAACATCCAATCATGCTTCTATTGCCACCAAACTTCACCAGCATGCAATTCAACATATATAAGACATACTTGCATCAACAATTCATCAAAACAACATCATATACGAAAAGCCCCAAATCTATAGGCATGCTTCCTACACAAGCAAGCCATACAAGCATAAACTTCCAATTCAAGCATATAAAGGCCAAACACTAAAACCAGCATTCTCATCAACATTCAACATACTTAGGGAGTTCAAAACCTCTCCCAAAACATACACATAGGTCCCCCATTGCCAAATTACCAAAAGCTAAAAATGTACTTAAGAAACCTTCCATACTTTGAGCTTTACTTTCACTTGAATGCTTGCCCTTCTTGCTGCCCTCAAAGTACTCTAATGTTCTGCATTATTGAATTAAGAAAACGAAAGAGAGCGTAAGCAAAAGCTTAGTGAGGAATGCTCAATAAAACCATTCAATAATGCATTTATAAAACACTTTATAAATCATGCTTCAAATCAACATTTGCACATGCTCAAAAGCATACTTTAAAACAAGCATCTCATGCTTCATATCATAACATGTCATATTGGCTACAAGTGATAAATTCCATTTCTTTAAAAACAAGTTCATCAACTTTCACCCCAAGGACTTTTAAACACCTTGGCCCCAAGGACTTTTAAACACCTTGGCCCATGGACTTTTAACCACCATGGAAAGGACCACACAAGGACTTTTAACCACCTTTGTGTTCGTATCAAGTTTCACCCCAAGGACTTTTAAACACCTTGGCCCCAAGGACTTTTAAACACCTTGGCCCCATTGACTTTTAAACACCATGGCCCCATGGACTTTTAAACACCATGGAAAGGATCACACAAGGACTTTTAACCACCTTTGTGTCCATAACAAGAACCATCCAAGGACTTTTAACCACCTTGATGTTCTTAAGTAAACAAGGCTCACTCAAGGACTTTTAACCACCTTAGTGACATTAACCTTTTCAAAACATCACTTGCCAATATACATCATTATCATCAATTTATCCACTGTTTTAAAGCATTAAACCAAGCCATATTCACCATGCAATTAAAAGCATCAAACCACATTTTATCAATGTACAAAAACAAGGAACTCTTACCTTGAGCTTCCTTCAACATATGGCTTACAAAAACAGCATTAACCATGCTAAATCATGCTTTCAAAACAGAGTTTAAAACATGCAATAAACCACATTGCACAACAATCAAATCATGGCCACCACTAGAGAGTATTTCCGAAAACTTACACTTGAGCTTAGCAAAGTTGTTTAGACTTAAACTAAGCTCCCAAGACATTGGTTTCAAAGCCGAAAACCCAATTTCACTCACCGATTCCACTTCGCCTCTTGCCGAAGCACCAAATCAAGCTTCCGGATCAACAATTCTTGGATCCAAAGATGCCTCCCCTGTTTTAACACATCAAAGCAGAGGATTAATGCATCATCATGCATTAATTGCTTCAATGAAAGCACCTAAACTCGCTGCTCTCATCCACACTCCACTTTCGGCTACCAAACACAACCGAAAATGCATCCAAACCACTTCTCAACAAAGCCCAGCCATAAACCATCAAAACCTAACATCCTTTAACATCATTTAACATCTAAAAAGAGCCTATTAACATCCTTATACCTCCAGCAACATCAGATCCACAAGATCACCTCAAAAACAAACAAGAATCACAAGCTAAACTTAGGAAACTCAACCTATCCGGGATTGCATTAATCAAAACTCAATTCCTTATCAATTTAGAGTTCAAATATCATCAAAAACACATCTCAAATCACAGATTTAACAGATCAAACGAAAATCACCAAAAATCACCAAATCTTGCATTATAAGCCAAGATCCATTTCTCAACTCAAAAGCCTTTAATAAAACATCAATTAAGGATTGAAAACTTAGGAATTTCAGTAAAGAACTGATAGTTTAGAGGAGAAGGACGTTCTTACCTGCAAACTTGAGTTTCTCCTCTTTTTGGAATCAAAAACCTTGATGAATCAAGTAGCAAATGATGAGGTTTTGTAGATATGTTGATTAGGAATCAAAAGAGAGTTGAAAGGAGAGATTTAGGTGAGAAAATCAGAAACAATTCTCTGGAAAGAAGGTGTTTGGGTTGGGAGAAAATGAGAGAAAAGAAAATAGGAAGTTAGTTATCAAAATAGCCAAAATGGCTTTCCCTCCTCTTTTGATATGTTTTAAAATCAGAATATAGCTTAAAATATCTTAGAAAAATCTGGAGAAACTACTTTTGGATTAATAGCTCCTTAAAGATTCAAAGTTTCAACCCTTTATAAAACAGTCACCAAACTTTCAAAAATTACATTTTGGTCACTAGCCAAAATGTCACCCTTCCAAAACTCATTTTCCAAAATTGATTTCACAGTTCACTTAATTATATTAAAAGATGATTTTAGAACATTTTTCCATATTTTTAATGCAACCCGAACTAGGCTTTCCTAATTTCGCCTCTTTAGATTCGAACAGCACTTTGACCAAACCGGTCAACGCCCAAAACTACTAAGCCCAAAACCGGGGCGTTACAACTCTCCCCCCCTTAAGAAATTTCGTCCTCGAAATTTACCTGAAGGAAAGAGATAAGGAAACTGCTTCAGCATGTCTTCCTTCCGCTCCCACGTGGCTTCCTCAACACCTCGATGCTTCCACAGCACCTTCACCAACTCAATGGTCTTACCACGAAGAACCTTGCTATCCGAATCCAGAACCTTCACCAGTTCCTCATCATAGGTCAAATCCGGATTCAAAACCACTTCCTCCACAGGCATCACATGCGAAGGATCAGATCTATACTTCCGGAGCATAGAAACATGGAACACATCATGAATCTTCTCCAACTCCTGAGGTAACCTCAACCGATACGCAACAGGACCCACACGCTCAACCACCTCATATGGTCCAATGTACCTAGGGCTCAACTTACCCTTCCGGCCAAACCTCATCACCTTCTTCCAAGGCGAAACCTTCAAGAACACACGGTCACCCACCGCATACTCTACCTCCTTACGCTTCAAGTCCGCGTAAGACTTTTGCCGATCAGAGGCAGCCTTCAACCGCTCACAAATAAGCTTCACCTTCTCAGTGGTCCCTTTCAACAAAGCCGACATCGAAACCAACTTTTGACCAGTTTCAGCTCAACAAAGAGGAGTCCTACACTTCCTCCCGTACAAAGCCTCATAAGGTGCCATCTGTATACTCGCCTGATAACTATTGTTATAAGCGAACTCAACCAAAGGCAGATGCTTCTCCCAAGAACCTTGGAACTCAATCACGCAGCACCTCAACATATCCTCCAAAATCTGGATAACTCGCTCAGACTGACCATCCGACTGAGGATGATAGGATGTACTGAGATGCAATCTTGTACCCAGAGCTTGATGCAAACACTGCCAGAAACGCGATGTGAACCTCGGATCCCTATCCGACACAATCGACTTAGGCACACCATACAGCCTCACAATCTCAGCAATGTACAGCTCTGCCAGCTTATCCAAAGAAAACGTAGTATGCACAGGCAAGAAATGCGCACACTTCGCCAGGCGATCCACAATCACCCAAACCGAATTCTTCTTCGATGGAGACAAAGGTAAACCAGATACAAAATCCATGGTAACCCTCTCCCACTTCCATTCAGGGATTTTCAACGGTTGCAACAACCCAGAAGGAACCTGATGCTCAGCCTTAACTCGCTGACACACCAAACACTTGCTCACAAACTCTGCAACATCCTTCTTCAAACCCACCCAATAGTACTCATCACGAAGATCACGATACATCTTAGTACTACCAGGGTGCATAGCAAAAGGACTACTATGACCTTCAGTCAGAATAGCACGCCTCAACTCAGCATCATTGGGCACTACTATCCGACTCCCAAAACACAACACACCATCATCATTAAAGCAGAAATCCGAAGGTCTACCCTCCGCGATATCCTGAACATGAGACACCAAGGAATCATCGAGCAACTGCTTATCCTTGATCAACTGAACCAACGATGGTTTCACTTGCAACTCAGCAACAAGACCACCATCTCGCGATATGCTCAAGCTAGCAAACATAGCCCTCAGCTCAACAGCTACCTTCCTACTCAAGGCATCCGCAACAACATTAGCTTTTCCAGGATGATACTCAATCGTCAGTTCATAATCCTTGAGCAACTCCAACCAACGCCGCTGCCTAAGATTCAACTCCTTCTGTGACATCAGATACCTCAAGCTCTTGTGATCCGTGTACACAGTACACTTCTCACCATACAGATAATGCCTCCAGATCTTCAGAGCAAAAACCACTGCAGCCAGCTCAATATCATGCGTAGGGTAATTGCGCTCATGCATTTTCAACTGCCGCGATGCATAAGCCACCACCTTACCCTCTTGCATCAGCACACACCCCAAACCAACATAGGATGCATCACTATAGACCACAAACTCTTTCCCTGATTCAGGCTGAACCAAGATAGGCGCTTGCGTCAAATTCGCCTTCAGCTTCTCAAAAGCCTGCTGTCTCACTTCCGTCCACTCATACTTAACATCTTTCTGCAACAGCTTTGTTAAAGGAGCAGCAATCTTGGAAAAACCATCCACAAACCTTCGGTAGTATCCCGCCAAACCAAGGAAACTACGGACCTCATGAACAGACTTAGGAACCTTCCAATTCATCACCGCCTCGATCTTCTGAGGATCAACACGAATCCCCTTAGCTGAGACCACATGCCCAAGAAACACCACCTCCATAAGCCAGAACTCACACTTGCTCAGCTTAGCATAAAGCTGATTCTCCAACAAAGCTTGCAGCACAATCCTCAAATGCTCTTCATGCTCCTCCTCAGTACGCGAGTACACAAGGATATCATCAATGAACACCACAACAAACTTGTCCAGGTATTCATGAAACACACGATTCATCATGTCCATGAAAGCAGCAGGAGCATTTGTCAAACCAAACGGCATCACAAGGAACTCATAATGCCCATACCTTGTCCTGAAAGCTGTCTTAGGGACATCCACATCTTTCACCTTCAACTGGTAATACCCTGACCTCAAGTCAATCTTAGAGAACACAGCAGCTCCCCGAAATTGATCAAAGAGATCATCAATCCTCGGCAAAGGATACCGATTCTTGATAGTCAACTTGTTCAGCTGACGGTAATCAATGCACATTCTCATAGTGCCATCTTTCTTCTTCACAAACAAGACCGGTGCTCCCCAAGGTGACACACTCGGCCGGATGAAACCACGATCAAGCAGCTCTTGCAACTGCGTCTTCAGCTCCTTCAGCTCCTTAGGTGCCATTCTATAGGGAGTAATGGACACAGGAGTTGTATTTTCATACAGCTCAATTCCAAACTCCACCTCGCGATTAGGAGGTAAACCAGGCAACTCCTCAGGAAAAACACCAGGAAACTCCTTCACAACTCGGATATCTTGCACCCTCAACTCCTTAGAGCTAGGATTCATCACAAAAGCTAGATAAGCTTCGCAACCTTGCCTCAGCATCCTACTCGCCTCCAAGGTAGACACCACATTGGCAAGAAACTTCACATTCTCACCAACCACAACAACTTCATAATCATCCGCCAGCTTAAGCGAAACTCGCTTATTTTCACAATCCACAACAGCACGATGCTCAACAAGCCAATCCATACCCAGGATCACATCAAAACCATAAAAGGGCAACTCCATAAGATCAACATGAAAAACATGTTCTTGAACAACCAAGGGACACCTTCTATAAAGCTTTCGAGTCACAACAGTTTCACCAAAAGAACTAGTGACACGAACACCAACATCCAAAGACTCAACAGGCAAACCAAGCAATTCAGCATGCTCACGCAAAATGTATGAATGCGTAGATCCAGAATCAATCAAAGAAAGCAATGGCAAGGATTGCAAAGTAAAGGAACCTGCAATCACATCCGCATCATTCCTCCCTTCACGCTGAGCATACACCCTAGCTTGGCCTCCACCTTCAGGCTGAATAGCCACAACATAGGCCACTCCACGACCACCTTCCTCTCTCCTCTGGAAATTTCCACGGCCGCGCCCACGACCTCTCTGTGGTGCAGCAACAGCAGGTGCACGCACTTGATCACCAGCCAACCTAGGACAATCTCGCCTCAAGTGATCTGTGGATCCACAATTCCAGCATCCATTACCAGCTGCCACAACAGGAGCTTGTACCTCTCTCACAGCACGAGGACAGTCACGCTTCATGTGACCACGTGAACCACAGATCCAACAAGCACTAGGGTCATCTCTAGCATTGCCTCCTCTAGCAGGTGCACCACCACCTCTCTTAGCTGAGGACTGATACTTCTGATCTCGTCCCCTCTTGTTCCGTCCACCACCGGAACTAAACTCAGCAGCTCTCTTGCAAGAACCTGCTCCAGCACCTTTCGCAGATAAACCCAAGTTCATCTCAATGTCCTTGGCTCGGCCCACCAACACATCAAAATCATCATATTCGGTGGCCAGCACATACATCTTAACATCCGTCACAAGACCATAGCGGAACCTCTCGCACCTTGCCCGCTCATCAGGTATTAGCTCAGGTGCATATTGACTGAGTCGCACAAACTGCACTTCATACTCAGCCACACTCATGCTCCCTTGGATAAGAGACATGAATTCACGCTTCTTCTCATCAAGATATCTCACACCAAGATATCTCCTCTTGAACACATTCTGAAAGAATGTCCAAGTCACATCAGCTTCAACCATTCCAGCTATAGTGGTCGTCCACCACGTATACGCATCGTCCTGCACCAAGGACACAACACAACCCAGCTTTTGCACATCCGTGCAGCTCATCTGACCCAAGATTCGCTTGGTACTCTCCAACCAAGCCTCGGAACTCTCAGCAGACATACCCCTGAACTCAGTCCCACCAAGACTGCGTAGACGCTCCAAAGGTAGTCTAACTCCAGCATCTCCCTAATGCCCAGCTCCTTGAGCTCCAGCTACTGCTGCTCGAAAAGCACCCGCAATAGCTTGTACAAACATAGACATATCAGGCATAGCTTGCCCCTGACCAACCTCAGGTCCAGCAGCTCCAGCACCAGCTGCAACTTCAGCTCTTTCTCCCTCAGCACCACCACCACCAGGTGGAGGAGGAGGTAACACCGCACTACCTGTGTTTTCCTCATTCTCATTCTCATTAGGAGCCGTAGCTCGCACATTACCTCGTAACTCTCTACGTGGTGCCATACTTTTACCATGCAATCACAATGCAAATAAAACAAAGTCAGGCCCAGCAAGGTAAGCAATCCAAGTATTCAAGCTCAATTTCATTCAAAATCAACATCATTTCATTAGCTTTTATTTGGCAATGGGTACCCACAACATGCTACATCATAGCATACAACTCAATTGCATCCAAAACACAAGCCACTAAACATGCTTTCAATCAACAAGCACACAAGGCATACATACTTCAATCATGCACACATTCATTCCCAATTACTCGAGAACCTGGCTCTGATACCACCAAATGTAACCCCCTTAACCCGGCCTAGACGGTTGACCCGAATTAAGAAAGTCACACGGGGAAAACCAAAGTCAACCCGAAAGTCAACCTTGATTAACGACCATTTTTTTAAATCTTTTCTAGATGCATATTAAACCTTAGATATGATCATACAACAGCATACTCAAAGATCATAAACATCAGAGATCAAACAGGGACCCAATTGAACAAATTACAACTTTAGGGACCAAACTGTAATTTCTGATAAATATGAGGACTTAACCCAAATTATAGTTACCAGCTTGTAATTAGTCAGGTTTCATGCTTCACTGTGAAATTTCAGCTCAAAAGGACATCCCAAACTCATACAATTGCACAAACAAGATTCAGGACCAAAATGCAAACATTTCAAAACATTTAACTGCCAATGTCAGCCCCCAACGGTCACCCGTTCCGAAACAGGCAGAGCCCGTTTCGAAACGCGGGGCCGTTCCGCAACGCGTACCGCAACACGGGCTGGCAGTAGCCAAACCGTTTCAGAACGGTCTCTCCCGTTTCGGACGCCTGGGCTTGTTTAAGGCACCAGTTCCGAAACGGGTGGCACTGTTCCGAAACACCCTGCACAGATTGCCCCAAAACGCAAACTTAAACATGTAATTAAACATCCAATCATGCTCCTATTGCCACCAAACTTCACCAGCATGCAATTCAACATATATAAGACATACTTGCATCAACAATTCATCAAAACAACATCATATACGAAAAGCCCCAAATCTATAGGCATGCTTCCTACACAAGCAAGCCATACAAGCATAAACTTCCAATTCAAGCATATAAAGGCCAAACACTAAAACCAACATTCTCATCAACATTCAACATACTTAGGGAGTTCAAAACCTCTCCCAAAACATACACATAGGTCCCCCATTGCCAAATTACCAAAAGCTAAAAATGTACTTAAGAAACCTTCCGTACTTTGAGCTTTACTTTCACTTGAATGCTTGCCCTTCTTGCTGCCCTCAAAGTACTCTAATGTTCTGCATTATTGAATTAAGAAAACAAAAGAGAGCGTAAGCAAAAGCTTAGTGAGGAATGCTCAATAAAACCATTCAATAATGCATTTATAAAACACTTTATAAATCATGCTTCAAATCAACATTTGCACATGCTCAAAAGCATACTTTAAAACAAGCATCTCATGCTTCATATCATAACATGTCATATTGGCTACAAGTGATAAATTCCATTTCTCTAAAAACAAGTTCATCAACTTTCACCCCAAGGACTTTTAAACACCTTGGCCCCAAGGACTTTTAAACACCTTGGCCCATGGACTTTTAACCACCATGGAAAGGACCACACAAGGACTTTTAACCACCTTTGTGTCCATATCAAGTTTCACCCCAAGGACTTTTAAACACCTTGGCCCCAAGGACTTTTAAACACCTTGGCCCCATAGACTTTTAAACACCATGGCCCCATGGACTTTTAAACACCATGGAAAGGATCACACAAGGACTTTTAACCACCTTTGTGTCCATAACAAGAACCATCCAAGGACTTTTAACCACCTTGATGTTCTTAAGTAAACAAGGCTCACTCAAGGACTTTTAACCACCTTAGTGACCTTAACCTTTTCAAAACATCACTTGCCAATATACATCATTATCATCAATTTATCCACTGTTTTAAAGCATTAAACCAAGCCATATTCACCATGCAATTAAAAGCATCAAACCACATTTTATCAATGTACAAAAACAAGGAACTCTTACCTTGAGCTTCCTTCAACATATGGCTTACAAAAACAGCATTAACCATGCTAAATCATGCTTTCAAAACAGAGTTTAAAACATGCAATAAACCACATTGCACAACAATCAAATCATGGCCACCACTAGAGAGTATTTCCGAAAACTTACACTTGAGCTTAGCAAAGTTGTTTAGACTTAAACTAAGCTCCCAAGACATTGGTTTCAAAGCCGAAAACCCAATTTCACTCACCGATTCCACTTCGCCTCTTGCCGAAGCACCAAATCAAGCTTCCGGATCAACAATTCTTGGATCCAAAGATGCCTCCCCTGTTTTAACACATCAAAGCAGAGGATTAATGCATCATCATGCATTAATTGCTTCAATGAAAGCACCTAAACTCGCTGCTCTCATCCACACTCCACTTTCGGCTACCAAACACAACCGAAAATGCATCCAAACCACTTCTCAACAAAGCCCAGCCATAAACCATCAAAACCTAACATCCTTTAACATCATTTAACATCTAAAAAGAGCCTATTAACATCCTTATACCTCCAGCAACATCAGATCCACAAGATCACCTCAAAAACAAACAAGAATCACAAGCTAAACTTAGGAAACTCAACCTATCCGGGATTGCATTAATCAAAACTCAATTCCTTATCAATTTAGAGTTCAAATATCATCAAAAACACATCTCAAATCACAGATTTAACAGATCAAACGAAAATCACCAAAAATCACCAAATCTTGCATTATAAGCCAAGATCCATTTCTCAACTCAAAATCCTTTAATAAAACATCAATTAAGGATTGAAAACTTAGGAATTTCAGTAAAGAACTGATAGTTTAGAGGAGAAGGACGTTCTTACCTCCAAACTTGAGTTTCTCCTCTTTTTGGAATCAAAAACCTTGATGAATCAAGTAGCAAATGATGAGGTTTTGTAGATATGTTGATTAGGAATCAAAAGAGAGTTGAAAGGAGAGATTTAGGTGAGAAAATCAGAAACAATTCTCTGGAAAGAAGGTGTTTGGGTTGAGAGAAAATGAGAGAAAAGAAAATAGGAAGTTAGGTATCAAAATAGCCAAAATGGCTTTCCCTCCTCTTTTGATATGTTTAAAAATCAGAATATAGCTTAAAATATCTTAGAAAAATCTGGAGAAACTACTTTTGGATTAATAGCTCCTTAAAGATTCAAAGTTTCAACCCTTTATAAAACAGTCACCAAACTTTCAAAAATTACATTTTGGTCACTAGCCAAAATGTCACCCTTCCAAAACTCATTTTCCAAAATTGATTTCACAGTTCACTTAATTATATTAAAAGATGATTTTAGAACATTTTTCCATATTTTTAATGCAACCCGAACTAGGCTTTCCTAATTTCGCCTCTTTAGATTCGAACAGCACTTTGACCAAACCGGTCAACGCCCAAAACTACTAAGCCCAAAACCGGGGCGTTACAATCAAGTGGCGCAAAGCTCGAGGCCGTATCAAAACATCCCTTGAGGTGTTTCGGAACAGTGGTTTCTAGTTGCAAATCATACCAGAATAAACCTCCATGTTTCGAAACCATTAAGCCATTTCAGGCACCGTGTTTCGGTACAGGCTCGAGTGTACCAAAACACATGGGCTTGTAATGTCACTTTTTGCTGGTTTTTCATACTTTAATCCAATCTAAACCAATCCATCGTGCATCCAACATGCATACAAAATATATAGACATCAATCCTCAAGCATCCATGTCATATTCATCAACATAACATGAAGGCATGCATCCTATTGTCAAACCAAGCAAGATACCAAAATGCAAAATAAAGCATAAACCAAATACCAATGGCCATTTCCAAGTTTAAAACATCAAACCAAACTTGCCCAAAAAGAGTTTACACAAATCAATGAATCCCCCATTTCCCTTATTACTTTAGTCTAAACCGAAACATACGTTCTTAAGCGATGTCTCTTGGAATCCCTTCCTCTTCCTGCCTCCTAAACTCAATTGTATGCATTGATGGACAAAAGAGAGCGTAATATCACGGACTTATCTTTCTTCCAATGATATGTGCGGCGTTAGCACTCCTGACACAATGCTAACAAGCCTTTTCCACGCGACGCAATGGCTAACACACACAAGTATGGAGAAGGCAAGAACACTTACAAGGAAAAGAACCTTGTATTGAACTTAAGAAAGCTTTACAAGAGAGCTAGACTTGTGAACTTAAGAGATTTATGGAATTGAATTACAAATGACCATACCTTGCCTATTTATAGGCTCTCACCTCCTCAATGGACGGTGGAGATTGACTAAATCCAACGGCTAATATTTTGCCTCCAAAAATATCTACAAGACCTATAATATTCTAGAGATCTCTACATTAGTCCCTAATTATCTAAAGTGTTCTAGAGAACTCTAGGTAAGACTACACTTATCTACATAAGTTCTAAATGTTCTAAAAGCTCTAGAATCTTCTAGTGAACTCCATCATATAGTCATGGATGCTCCTCGATTGCTTTAACCTTCGTAGGAGAGCTCTTGCCTCGTCTTTGGCATTATCCGGATAGAATTGTCATTTGAGCTCCCTTTTAAAGTCATTGAAGTTAGAGATGGTGCATGTACCTTTCTCAATATCAATGTGCCTTCTCCTCCACCTAAGCATGGCGATGTCGGTGAGGTATAGTGTCGCAACTTGGATCTTGGAAGCCTCGTCCACAATGCCAACAGCTCCAAGGTTTTGTTCCAAGCCATATAGGAAATTGTCTACTTCCCTAGCGTTGCGTGCTCCCACGAAGGTTTGAGGCTTGGGCATCTCAACCCTTCTTGCCTCAACTGTGGTGCTTGGCCCGACGACCATAGCACGTTTGCACAAAACTACTGATAAGTGCCCAAAGTGTTATATTTTGACCCCTTTTAATGGTAATCATCACTCAACCTAAACCTATTTGAGCTGCATTATAGCCTTTCATGCATAGATTTCATCCTTTATGCCTTTGAGCTTTATATTCTGTTTATTATATAAAAAAGGTAATATTTAATGCATGATTGGTATTATTGCATGATGACCACTAGTGGAGCAGGATGATGCCGCCGCAGCACAGAAAGCATAGGGGAAGATGAGGCAGAGTTAGCAGACAACAGACCCCGATCGAGCCAAGCCACATGACAGCTTCTACTGAGGGAAGCTGAGGAAGCCTTGTTGACCAGAACAGACTGATGCCGAGGCAGCAACAGCCAGGTCGCGACAGCATTTCGCTAAAGGGAAAATGAGCAAAGTGGTAGCCGACTTGTAGATCCTTTAGCGTTGGCTTTTTCTACACACTTTGCGTGGAAGCTGGAGCTCAAGAAGAGGAGGAAAACATCTATGGAAGTATAAAGTTGGACTCTTAAATAAAAGTATTTATTGTAATAAGTTAAAGAGATTTACTTCTTTAATAAAGTTTAGTCCAAGTCCAACTTAACTTCCTCTCCAAGAAGGATCCATGCCTACACCTTCCCCTATATAAAGGCTTGCCGTCAGGGAGAAAGGATATCGAAGAGAGAGGAGAGATTGAGTTTAGGATTAGTTTCATTATGTTCTAATTTTCTTAGGGTTAGAATTAGATTGTTTAGTAGTTGTGTGAAAATTCCTTGTACTTAGTTTTTGTTCTTAATGCAATAAAATTGAGGTTTGCTTATTCTGGCTTTAATTATTTTCGCATTCTACTCGAGAGAGGGTCTGTGAGATCATCCATTTGTTCAATATCGGAAGAGTTGAGCTCACGAAAGGAATAAGCATGGTTTTCGCCGCACGTGGTGTTAGCTAACTCGACCTAGGGATAGGTTAGAGTTGAGCTCACGAAAGGAATAAGCATGAACTGTTGGTGTTTACCTTTGATTCACACCAGGAGCTATCATCAGAGTTCAGTCATCAACTAATGTTTCGTGCTTAGGGATAAGGTGGTACCACCCAAGGACGCTTTGTCGAACCTTAACTGCTTCTGCCCATGAGCAAAGGATTGTCGCGGCAGGGATTCAGCCAATGCGACTGCGGCAGGGATTTAGGTCACTGCCACGGTAGTAGTGCTTTTCTACATTAAGGAGAGAAACAAAGTCAAGAGGATTCCACACTACGACACATTCTAATTTAGCCCATCCTCTTATCTTGATTACGTCTTTATTTTTATTGGATTTCCTTAGTTTAGATATTTTTAGATTATCTCAAATCACCCAATTAATCTGTGTTTTTACTTTCTTTATTTTGCAGTGCAAGGGAGTAGAACCGAAGGTTGAGTACCAATCCTTGTGGAGTCGATACTCTTATACTTATCCCTATATTACGCTCAAAGACAGCCCACCAGCTCCACCATTCCCACAAAGGTTGAAACAACCCAAGCAAGAGTACCAGTTTAAAAAGTTCATGGATATACTTAAACAAGTACATATCAATATTTCCTCATTTTAGATTGCGAGGTGGATGAAAGAGCTCCGTTGATTCTCGGATGGCCATTCCTCGCAACTAGGAGAACTGTAATTGACGTGGGAAAGGGAGAACTAACAATGAGAATTAATGATGAGCATGTTGCAATTCATGTCCTGAACAATAGAAAACATGTCAATTATACAGCAACTTGTCAGGCACTCCATGCCACCTATCAACAAGGTATCAGAAAGGAACCAAAAGGCCCCAACAATGAAACGGTAGAATGTCGCGGCAAACATATTGGGCCATGCCAGGACACATGTCGCGACACACAAAGGGGAGAACATGGACAAAGGCTCCTACCACACACCGGAGCACATGTGATGAGGGATAAGGAAGTATACACTTTAAGGGATGCATCCAAGTGCACTCCTTCAGTGCAATAATCTTTTCTCCCTTTACTTTATTTTTATTTTTATTAGGTTTAGTTTTTTTTAGAATAAATTTTTATTTATTTATTGTATTTTTTTATTCAGAATAGTTTTTGTTCGTTTTTTAGTGAGAGCAAGAAAGAAAAGGGGAGGAACCAACGGCATGGAGAAGTGACCGTTAGCTACCTCGGCACCAGACGCCCAATACGTTGCGAGAGCTATAACGTCTAGTTTTCCAGCGAGCAGAATCACAACAGGCTACAACGGCTAGAAATGGCTAGTAAGGTCCATGGCCGCGAAATGTGCTCCAACGGCACAATGTGCCAAGACTCTATAAAAGGGCCATTATTCTCCTTTTATTTTTCACTTCCCACTTTCTTTTGCTTTCTTGAATCTCACAGTTATTCACCCTCAATTCTGCTCTCAATTCCTTTTACTCTCTTTCAATTATGCTCACTGCTCTTATACAATTCAGATGGAAACCAGAGGGGCATCTTCCAGCGTTACCGTGGAACCAGCATATACTCACTTCGCACCGGCATCGGTGGAAGAACATGTAACCCGCTTAGCCCGGTCTAGAGTTTAACTCGAACTACGAAGATTACACAGGGAAAACCAAAGTCAACCCAAAAGTCAACCTTGATTTACAACCCTTTTTTTCTTTTTATCTTATCTAGAAGCTCTTTATTATCCTATGTGTTCAGCAAGACACTCAGAAGAAAGCGGCTTAGCGATCGGAGTTCAATTAATGGTTCAATTGCATACATTTGACTTTTAGGGACTAAACTGTAATTTCCATAAAATACAGGGACTTCAAAGATTTTTAAGTTACCAAACTTTAATTAGTCATGTAACATGCCAACCAGCCAAATTTCGACTCAAACGGACCATCCAAATTCATTCAATTAAGCATTCCAAATTTAGGGACCATAACGTAAGAAACAGAAACTTGAAACAGTTCAAAATTCAAACCCAACAGTCAGGCATTTCGATACGGATGGACCTGTACCGAAACGGTCGTTTTGAAACAGGGTTGACCGTTTCGATGCTCAGGTACGTTCCGAGAACCGTATCGAAACACCCTTCTCCAGTAGCAAAACTGTTTCGATACAACCCCGCCCGTTCCGAAACCTCTTAGCCATTTCAGGCCTCTGTTCCGAAACAGGCAAGGGCGTTCTGATACGCCTTGCCCTGCAACAGCAGAAATTGCTGGTTTTTCATGTCTTTTCGTAACCGAAACATTTCCGAGACATGCCACAACATACATACAGCTCATTTATGTATCAAGGACCATATCTATGAAACATAAACTAAAACATAGCATCAATCATGCAATCATAGGTACTAAAGGCATGCTCCCTAGTCCACCAAAATCACAACAAGCTATAACAACATTCAAACAAAAATCCAAACATCAAAGGCCATTTACAACTCAAGTATAAGCAATCTAACATGCTCAAAGTAAAGGGAAACATCCTCAACCATTCCAAAGTATAAATGCCACCCATTGCCTTTTATTACACCGGAGTAAAGCCACATACTTTGCAAGATCAAGAGCTCGGATTCTTCTTACTTACTCGCCGCCTTGAAAGCCTAGTTTTCTGCATTGATGAAACAAAAGAGCGTAAGCACAAAGCTTAGTGATGACCGCTATGCAACATTCATCAATACACTTCACATTATTGGCAAAACCACCATTTTACAACTCACGCCTTTTCATAAAACATGCCTTCATAAGACATCATTGCACTTTATAAACAAATGTTCATAAGAATCACTCTAAAACAACAAATAAACCATTGCTCATGTTTTACCAAGCATCTCATGCATTCTTGCATCATTTACAAGCATTTCATGCTTCACAATATTCATTTACATTATATTGGCTCGCAAGTGATAATCCATAAACCATTTCAACACAAGACACAATCGGATACGCGGATTACAAGCGTTGTCCCTCACGCTTCATACAAACTACTGGACTACACAAGGAGGAGATAAATGGCACAATCACAACCCCTCAACACCCATGATGGAGATTAATGGCACAATCACAACCCCTCAACATCACTCATCGGTAGTTGTATTATTCCTCTAACGAGAGTATGGGACACATACACAAGACTCACACACGGGACTGACCATTCACCGTTGTGATCTTAACCTCAATCGTTAGGGTACTTGGATGGAGAATACGGCACAATCACAACCCCTCGACATCCAAGGCGACTTTATTCACGGTGCACCCAATCCTATAGCCGGCTAACTATATCCGATTAAAGTAACCAAAAACCATTTTCATCACTTGCCAATATAATCATTTAACAACATTAATCCACTATTTTACAATCATAACCACAATGCCATTTCCATAAGCATAACATGCTTAATATCATATGCATTCAACACATGCAAACCAAGGATCACTTACCTAGTGCATCCTTAATATAATGGCCTTAAAAACCAGCATTAAACCATGCTTAAAACAATAAACAATCTACACTCAGCTCAAGTGCAATTTCATCAAACAAAGCACATTTCCAAGAGAGGGGTTTCCGAATCACTTACTCTTGAGCTTAGCTAAGTGTATCAAACTTACACTGAGCTCCCAAAACCACGTTCAAAGCATTACAAAGCAGGAAATTGCATTTCCACTCACTGATACGCGAAGCCTTGCTCGCCGACACGGAATTACCCTTCCAGAGCCTCCAACAACACCTCGTTTGCTTCCGGATCAAGATCCCTTGTTTTCACATCATCAAAACAGAGATCTAAATGCATTAAAATGCATTCTAACACCAGCAACAATTCACAAACTCGTTTCTCACCCAAATTATACCAAAATACCCATCCAAAACAACCGAAAACTCAACCGATTGCTTCCTAAACCAAGCCCAGCCAACATAAAACACTCCTAGAGCATAATAAACATCAAAACACATCTAACAAACAACCTAACCCAACCTTATACCTCCAGCAAGCAAGATTCCACCATTTCACCTCAAAAACCCACTTTAAACAACCAAGAAACTCAAGGATCTCAAGGATTTCGAGATCTATGTTAACAACACATCATTTTAACATCTTAATCATCTTTAAACTCAATTAAAATCAACGCAAAACAGAGCCTAACTCATCAAGTCTGAAAATCAAGATTTCAATCATGTTTTACAAGATTTAGATCTCCAATCAAAACTATAATGAAAACTCAACCAAAAATAGATGAGAGAATTAGTGTTTGGCTGAAAATGAGAAAGAGTTGATAGTTACGTAATTAGAAATCTCACTTTAACTAACTATATTAATTAATTAATATAAATCTAATCAAATCCATTTAATTAAAAGCCTTTTAAAACACATGTCATATTGAGAAAATGTTAAATTGACTTAAAGCCCCCTAAAGGTTCTAAGATTTTTGCTTCCATATTAAAAATCACATTTTTCCCAGTTTTGAAACTTTACAATTTGGTCACTACTCAAAATGTCCCATTTCCAAAATCCATTTTGTAAAATTGACTTGACCAACCTCTTAAACATATTTTTAGAAGATTTTAGCAATTTTTATCACAATTTTATCCTATCCCGATCCTTGATTTCCTTAAATCACCTTACGCGATTCGAACCGCTCTCGACCGGTCCGATCTAATGTCTAAAACATCTAGGCCCAAAACCAAGGCGTTACAACTCTCCTCCACTTAGGAATTTTGTCCTCGAAATTCTTACCTAATGGAAAGAGATGCGTAAACTGCCTCAAGATGTCCGCCTTGCTTTCTCACGTGGCCTCCTCAACTCCTCGTTGTCGCCACAACACCTTCACAAGTTCTATCGTCTTGCCACGAAGAATTTTGCTACTCATGTCTAGAACCTTCACTGGTTCCTCATCAAACGAAAGATTCGGATTCAACTCTATCTCCTCAACAGGCATCACATGCGAAGGATCCGATCTGTATTTCCGTAACATGGAGACATGAAACACATCATGTATCTTCTTCAACTCTGCAGGCAATCTCAACCGATATGCCACATGACCAATACGTTCCACAACCTCGTAAGGTTCAATGAACCTTGGGCTAAGCTTACCCTTACGCCCAAATCTCATCACCTTCTTCCAAGGCGATACTTTCAAGAACACACGTTCGCCAACCACGACCTCAATTTCCTTATGCTTCAAGTCCGCGTAAGACTTTTGCCTATCTGATGCTGCCTTTAAATGCTCACAAATGAGCTTCACCTTCTCGGTGGTTCCCTTAAGCATAGCTGGCATTGAAATCAACTTTTTCCCAACTTCTGCTCAAGAGAGATGGGTTCTACATCTTCTCCCATACAAAGCCTCGTATGAAGCGATTTGAATACTTGTCTGGTAACTATTATTATATGCAAACTCAACCAACGACAAGTGCTTCTCCCAAGAACCCTGAAAATCTATCACACAGCACCTCGCCATGTCCTCAAGCACTTGGATCACACGCTCTGACTGTCCATCCGTCTGAGGATGATAAGAAGTACTGAAATTCAACCGTGTACCCAAAGCTTGATGCAAGCATTCCCAAAATTGTGCTGAAATTCAACCGTGTACCCAAATTCAACCATGTACCGTGCAACCGCACAATCTCAGCTATGTACAGCTCAGCCAACTTATCCAAGGTATACGTAGTATGCACATGCAGAAAATGTGCACACTTGGTAAGCCAATCAATAATCACCCAAACTGAATTCTTCTTTGACGGTGACAAAGGCAATACTGACAAAAAAATCCATGGTGATTCTCTCCCATTTCCATTCTGGGATTCTCAAAGGATGCAATAACCCAGAAGGAACCTGATGCTCAGCCTTCACTCACTGACACACCATGCACTTACTAACAAACTCAACCATATCCTTTTTCAACCTCACCCAGTAGTACTCATCTTTTAGGTCACGATATATCTTTGTACTGCCAGGATGCATAGCAAAAGGACTACTATGAGCTTCAGTCAGAATAGTGTGCCTTATGTAACACCCTGATTTTGAGCTTAGATGTTTTAGAGTTTGAATCGGGCCAGTCGAGAACGGTTCGAATCTTTAAGGGAGATTTAGGGAACGCCTAGTTTGGGATATTTTAAAAAATTGGAAAAATATCTAAAAATCCTCATTTATTATATAAATGATTATGGTGGAAACAATTTTACAAAATATGATTTGGAAATACTACATTTCGGTGTAGTGACCAAATTGCGGGTTTTGCAAAAGTGGACTAGTGACTGTTTTGTAAAGGATTGAACCTTTGAATCTTTAAGGAACTAATTTTACCAAAATGTTTTTCATCAGATTTCTCTTTAATTTGGGAGTTTTTATTAATGTTTTAATTAAGAGAATAAAGGAGAATTAAAAAGGAAAATCTATTTTGACTTTTCAAAACTACCTTACGTTGGTTTTCTCTCATTTCATTTTTTTTCTCAACTTTCACTCAACCAAACACATTTCCTTCGTCAATTAACCTCTGACTTTCATCCCTTTTGCTAAGATTTCATTCTCCTAAGGATTACTAATCTTTACCTCATCAAAACCTCTTGTTTTCACTTTGGATTTTCAAGAAATCTTGCCCAAATTGAGGAGAAATCGGCCATTATCGGTAAGCTTCGTCCTTCTCCTCTAATGATTAGTTCTTTACTGAAATTCCCAAGTTATCAATCCTTTGTTAATGATTTTTGAGTTGCTTTAAAGTTAGAAACGTGAAATTGAGGTAAAACTCAAGATTCTTGGAAAGATCTAGATGATTTTCGTAACTATTGGTTAGGCTCTGTTTTGAGGTTGATTTCTAATGTATTTTGGATGGTAATTGATGTTATAAATGAGGTTTTATCAAACAAATCCCGAATAGGTTTGGATTCCTAAGTTTTACATGCTAGATTGGTGGGTTTTGGGGTGGTTTTGGTGTTATGTTGTTGCTTGAGGTATAGGGACGAGTTTATGGTGATTTTTGGTGTTGACTGAGGTTTAGAAATGATTAGAATTGATAGATCTTGGTTGGGCTTTGTTTTGGAAGAGTTTGGAGATGATTTTGGTTGTTTTTGGTAGACGAAATGGTGTTTTTTAGTAGAGCATCGAGATTGTTTGAGTGGCTGGTGATTTCAATACATGATGATGCATTAATCTTCTACTCTTGTGTGTAATGAATAGGGGAGACATCTTCGGACGCTTTTGGTGTTGATCCGGAAGTGCCGGGAGCTTAGATATCATTTCGGCGAGCAAGCGAAACGTAATCGGTGAGTGCGAATGGTTTTAGAAGTCCTTGAGGGACAAAGAAACAAGGTTTGGGGATTTATGATTGGTTTGAAACACCATCCTACGTCCGAAAGTAAGTATGGCTAGATTTGCTCTCAAATATGTGGTTGTTGCCCCAAAAATGCTTTTACATGTTGTTGTTTTGAGATAGACAAATTCCTACTGTTTTATGCATGATTTGTAGCATGAGATGATGCTTTGTAGAGATTTCGTGAGATAGCATGTTGCATTGAAGAGTTTTTGAGATTTTGACTCAATGCAAAGCATGAGATATGATTTTGAAATGAGATGAGAAAGATTTGAGAAATGTTGCATAAAAACAGTAGGTGAGATGATGTTTTTAACATAATATATTGGATGAGAGTGCACTATAAACTAAAATCCGTACGTGCTCTTTGGAGTCGGGCAATGGGGGTAGTGCCATCCCGATCCAAAGTGAGAATTCGATGATGAGAGATACCATCGGGGTCGGACTTGGTGAAATACCCAAGCTTTGTGGTGATGAGAGATACCGCCATGAGAGTCTGGTGATGAGAGATTCTACCGGGGTAGGACTTGACCTTGAGTCAAGCTAATCCACATATTCGAGTAAAGATGAAATGCGAAATGGAAATATAATATATGAAAATGTATTTGATTCACATGTACCAAATGTTGAGATGATTTATGCTATGAGAAATGCATATGAGATTTGTATATGAAATGCTTTAGTTTTCGCAAGCATGTGTATGGCTTTGCCATGAGATTTGCATTGGTTTAAATGCATGAGATAGAATAGAGGTACATGTGTTTTCAAATGGAGATTTGCTTTGAAATGGCTTTCAAGCATGAGATAGAAAGAGCATGTTGTTGAAAATAGTTTTTGAGAAAGAGTTTTGAATGATACATTGTTGTGTTGGTTTTCTTTAGAGCTTGCCTCACTAAGCGAATAATTGAGACGAGTTTGGGCAGCGAGAAGGCTAAGGACATCCAAGGAAGTGAAAAGCTTATGTATGGTGAAATTTTTACATACTTTAGTATTGATATTTGGCAATGGGGCTCTAAGGTTGATTTTGGGAGATGTGTTTTGAACTCCCTATGTTTGTGGCAAGTTTGGTTTGGCTTTTGAAGTTTGTAAATGGCCTATATGGTTTGGATTGAGGTCTTTATTTGGTTTAGTGGCTAGGAAGCATGCCTATAGACTAAAGGTTCATGTGTTTGATGCCATGTTTTAGCTTAAGTTTCCTAAATATGTTCTATGATGTCTAATCATGTTGCTGGTATGTTATGGTATGATTTGGGATATGTTTGAATGTGCAAAGATGTGAAAATTTAGAAAATTGTATGGTTGCAGTGCAGGGTGTATCGAAACACCCTTGTCTGTTTCGAAACAGGGGCTTGAAATGGCTATAGCGTTTCGGAACGGGTAATGGTGTTTCAGAACACTTTAGCTATTTGAGTGGCCTGTTTCGATACTGGTCTCGGAACGCACCCAAGTACTGAAACGGTCAACTCTGTTTCGATACCAGGGTCAGCGTTTCGAGACGGTTGATCATTGGTTTGCATTTTGAATGGTTTCAAGTTTCTGTTTCTTCCACTTTAGTCCTAGATATTTGTGGATGCAATTGGTTGACTTGGGAATGTCCAAATAAGCTGAAATTTTGCAGAGATGCATGAAAAATGACTAATTACATATTGGTCAGTTTAAAATCTGCAAAGTCCTCTCAATTTGCAAAGTTTACGTTTTGGTCCCTAAAAGTGTAATTCTTACATTTGAATCCCTAATTGAATTCCGGTCGTTGTGCCTTTCTCTCCTATGATTCTTGAGTAATCACATAGGACTAATGTGCACTTAGAAAAGATAAAAAGAAAAAATGGTCGTTAATCAAGGTTGACTTTTGGGTTGACTTTGGTTTTTCCCGTGTAATCTTCGTGGTTCGGGTCAAGCGTCTAGGCTGGGCTAAGGGGGTTACACCTAAACTCAGCATCATCTGGCACCACTATTCGTCTCCCAAAGCACGGAACACCATCTTCACTAAAGCTGAAAACCGTAGGTCTACCCTTCGCAATGTTTTGAACATGTGAAACAAGAGAATCATCAAGCAACTGCTTCTCTTTAATCAACTCTATTTGGGATGGTTTCACATGCAATTCCGGAAGAAGACCACCCTCACGCGATATGCTCAAGCGAGCAAACATCGCTCTCAACTCTACTGCCACTTTCCGACTCAAAGCATCGGCTACAACATTAGCCTTACCCAGATGATACTCAATTGTCAGGTCATAATCTTTAAGCAACTCTACCCAGCGACGTTGCCTAAGACTCAACTCCTTTTGAGACATGAGATACTTCAAGTTCTTATGGTCTGTAAACACAACACACTTCTCCCCATACAGGTAATGCCTCCAAATTTTCAAGGCAAACACCACAGCCGCAAGCTCAATATCATGATTAGGGTAGTTGCGCTCATGCACCTTCAACTGCCTAGATGCATAGGCCACTACCTTACCCTCCTGCATCAACACGCCAAACCAACAATGGATGCATCACTATAGACCATAAACTCTTTACCAGACTCAGGTTGAATCAGAATAGGAGCTTCCGTCAAAGCTTCTTTCAGCTTCTCAAAAGCTTGTTGTCTCGCATCCGTCCACTCAAAGTGAACATTATTTTGCAACAACTTGGTCAAAGGCGTTGCTATCTTCGAGAAACCCTTGACAAACCTACAGTAGTACCCATCCAATCCAAGGAAACACCGTAACTTTGTCACCGACTTAAGCACTTTCCAACTCATCACAGCTTCTACCTTGTGCAGATCAACGCGAATACCCTCAGCTGATACAACATGCCCAAGGAAGACCACCTCCCTAAGCCAAAACTCACACTTACTCCGCTTGGCATACAATTGATTTTCCAACAACGCTTGCAAAACAATTCTCAAGTGCCTATCATGATCCTCCTCGGTACGCGAATACACAAGGATATCATCGATGAACACCACCACAAATTGATCCAAGAATTCATGGAATACACAATTCATCATGTCCATGAAAGCAGC
The DNA here is from genome assembly GCA_958450335.1 of Hibiscus tridactylites. Lineage (NCBI taxonomy): Eukaryota > Viridiplantae > Streptophyta > Magnoliopsida > Malvales > Malvaceae > Hibiscus > Hibiscus tridactylites. The sequence goes on along the minus strand of OY288267.1, from coordinate 53,848,336 downwards.
AGGCGCGTTGGTCAAACAAAATGGCATCACCAAAAATTCATAATGTCCATACGTCGTGCGAAAAGTTGTCTTAGGTACGTCCACATCCTTCACCCTCAGCTGATAATACCATGATCTCATGTCTATCTTAGAAAACACTGAGGCTCCCTGAAATTAATCAAAGAGATCATCAACTTGTTCGTCAACTTGTTCAGTTGCCGATAATTTCTGCACATCCGCATTGTCCCATCTTTCTTCTTTACAAATAAGACCGCTGCACCCCAAGGTGACACACTCGGCCGGATGAAACCTCGGTCCAACAACTCCTGCAATTGCGTTTTCAACTCTTTTAACTCTTTGGGTGCCATGCGATAAGGAGCAATGGACACCAGAGTTGTATTCTCGTACAACTCTATACCAAACTCAACTTCCCTGTTTGGTGACAACCCAAGCAATTCTTTTGGAAAGACTCTTGGGAAATCACAAACAGTTCAGATGTCCTGCACACGCACATCCTTGGTGCTAGGATTCATCACATAGGCAAGGTAAGCCTCGCAACCCAAACTCATCATACGGTTTGCTTCCAAAGCCGAAATCACTTTTGACAAGAATTTCACATTCTCGCCTACTACCACTACTTCATAATCATCAGCCAGCTTTAAGGTGACTCGCTTGACCTCAAAGTCTACCACCGCCCTATGCTCCGACAACCAATCCATGCCAAGGATTACATAAAATCCATAGAAAGGTAACTCCATCAGATCCACAAGAAAAACAAGATCTTGCACAGACAAAGGGCATCTCTTATACAACTTCCTAGTGACTACAGTCTCACCAAAAGAACTAGTCAATTGCATTCCTACTTCAAGCAACTCAACAGGTATATCAAGCAAATACGCATGCTCACTCCAGATATAAGAATGCGTGGATCCAGAATCAATCAAAGCCAGCAAAGATAAAGACTGGAGAGCAAAGGTACCTGCAATGACATCGGTATCATTGCGCTCCTCGCACTGAGCATATACCCTCGATGGTCCACCTCCCTCAGGTCGAACCGCTACTACATGAGCAACACCTCACTGCCCCTCATCTCTCCTCTGAAAGTTCCCATGGCCGCGCCCACGGCCATGCCCATGGCCTCGCTGATGTGCAGCTACCATAGGAGCACGTCCCTAGCCACCACCAGCCAACAAAGGACATCCTTCCTCATGTGATCCGTCGAACCACAATTCCAACGAGAATTCCCTGTCACCACAACAGGAGCCTGAACCTCTCTAGCAGCACGAGGACAATCTCACCTCAAATGGTCCCTCGAACCACATGTCCAACATGTATACTACTCAGATCTCACACGACGTCCCTAAGCCTGACAACCTCGACCCGGAGTACCACGCCTTCCATCAGGCTGATGTCTTCTATCACGCCCTCTTTTGTTCTGTCCACCTCCGGAACTGTACTCAGCTGCTCTCTTACCAGAGCTAGAACCAACACCTCGAGACGACAATCCCAAGTTCTTCTCAATGCCCTTCGCTCGACAAACAAGCACATCAAAATCAGAGTAGTCTACAGCCAGCATATACTTCTTAACTTCCTATACCAACTCGTACCAGCTCAGGAGCATACTGGCTCAAGCGTACGAACTGGACCTCGTACTTAGCCACATATAGGGAGCCCTGAACAAGCGACATAAACTCTCTTTTCTTTTCATCCAAGTATCTCACCCCTTAGATACTTCCTCCTAAAGGCACCTCTGAAAAACTCCCAATCGACCTCATTGGGTTCCATACCAGCTGCGGTAGTCGTCCACCAGCTGCAGGCATCGCCTTGCAACAATGATACTACGCATTTCAGCTTGCGCACATCATTACAGCCCATCTTATCCATGATACGGATCATACTCGCTAACCAGGCCTCAAATGCCTTAGGAGACATACCAAAGAACTCTATAGCTCCTAAGCTCCTCAACCTTTCCAACGGTAAGCCCGCCTGCCCAGCTGCATGAGCCTGAACATGCGCTCTAGCAACAACAGCTTGAAACGCTCCGGTGATTGCCTGAACTAATGGCGCCAAATCACCCAAACCAGAACCAGAAGGTCCTTGTTGCACCTTCTCCCCACCTCTAGGTGGTGGCGGAGGAGTAGATTTCCACCAGGAGGGACATCAGCCCCTTGTCCACCCTGGTCACCTTGCTCAGCTGCAGGTATTATCGTATTTTACCTCAACTCCCTTCTAGGTCTCATTGTGCCATTTTAAACAAAACACAACAACAAAAACAAATCAAACCATTTAGGCTAGCTGCAAGCAAGAATCCAAGTCTACAAAACATTTTATTAGTGTAATAAGGCAATGGATACCACAATTTCCCTCAACACAGCATAGCATACATGGAACATCATGCTCAACATGCTTTTCATCATCCAAAATCAACACATAACAGCATTGCATCATCGCCACACAATCACATTCATTCCACATGCAATTCACATAGATCGAGCATAGCATAAACTTCAAAATTCAACCAATCGCATGCTTTTCAAACATCATACTTCAACACATGACAATTTCACATGCCAACATTCTCAATTATTTTGTAACCTCGCTCTAATACCAACAAATGTAACCCCTTTAGCCTGGTCTAGACGTTTAACCCGAACTACAAAGATTACACGGGAAAAACCAAAGTCAACCCAAAAGTCAACCTTGATTTACAACCCTTTTTTTCTTTTTATCTTATCTATATGCTCATTATTGTCCTATGTGTTCAGCAAGACACTTAGAAGAAAACGGCTCAACGATCGGAGTTCAATTAATGGTTCAATTGTATACATTTGACTTTTAGGGACTAAACTGTAATTTCCATAAAATACAGGGACTTCCAAGATTTTAAAGTTACTAAACTTCAATTAGTCAAGTAACATGCCAACCAGCCAAATTTAGACTCAAACGAACCATCCAAATTCTTTCAATTAAGCATTCCAAATTTAGGGACCATAACGTAAGAAACAGAAACTTGAAATAGTTCAAAATTCAAACCCAACGGTCAGGCGTTTCGATACGGATGGACATGTACCGAAACGGTCGTTTCGAAACAGGGTTGACCGTTTCGATGCTTGGGTACGTTCCGAGACCCATATCGAAACACCCTCCTCCAGTAGCAAAATTGTTTCGATACGACCCCGCCTATTCTGAAACCTCTTAGCCATTTCAGGCCTCTGTTCCGAAACATGCAAGGGAGTTCTGATACGCCTTGCCCTGTAACAGCAAAAATTGGTGGTTTTTCATGTCTTTTCGTAACTGAAACATTTCCGAGACATGCAACAACATACATACAGCTCATTTATGTATCAAGGACCATATCTATGAAACATAAACTAAAACATAGCATCAATCATGCAATCATAGGTACTAAAGGCATGCTCTCTAGTCCACCAAAACCACAACAAGCTATAACAACATTCAAACCAAAATCCAAACATCAAAGGCCATTTACAACTCAAGTATAAGCAATATAACATGCTCAAAGTAAAGGGAAACATCCTCAACCATTCCAAAGTATAAATCCCACCCATTGCCTTTTATTACACCGGAATAAAGCCACATACTTTGCAAGATCAAGAGCCTGGATTTTTCTTACTTACTCGCCGCCTTGAAAGCCTAGTTTTCTACATTGATGAAACAAAAGAGCACAAGCACAAAGCTTAGTGAGGACCCCTACGCAACATTCATCAATACACTTCACATTATTGGCAAAACCAACATTTTACAACTCATGCCTTTTCATAAAACATGCAAATAAACCATTGCTCATGCTTTACCAAGCATCTCATGCATTCTTGCATCATTTACAAGCATCTCATGCTTCACAATGTTCATTTACATTATATTGGCTCGCAAGTGATAATCCATAAACCATTTCAACACAAGACACAATCAGATACGCGGATTACAAGCGTTGTCCCTCACGCTTCATACAAACTACCGGACTACACAAGGTGGAGATTAATGGCACAATCACAACCCCCTCAACACTCGTGATGTAGATTAATGGAACAATCACAACCCCTCAACATCACTCATCGGTAGTTGTATAATTCCTCTAACGAGAGTATGGGACACATACACAAGACTCACACACGGGACTAACCATTCACCGTTGTGATCTTAACCTCAATCGTTAGGGTACTTGGATGGATATTACGGCACAATGACAACCCCTCAAGATCCAAGGCGACTTTATTCACGGTGCACTTAATCCTATAGTCGGCTAACTATATCCGATTAAAGTAACCAAAAACCATTTTCATCACTAGCCAATGTAATCATTTAACCACATTAATCCATTGTTTTACAAGTATAACCACAATGCCATTTCCACAAGCATAACATCCTTAATGTCATATGCATTCAACACATGCAAACCAAGGATCACTTACCTAGTGCATCCTTAACATAATGGCATTAAAATCCAGCATTAAACCATGCTTAAAGATGCTTAAAACAGTAAACAATCCACACTCAACTCAAGTGCAATTTCATCAAATAAAGCACATTTCCAAGAGAGAGATTTCCGAATCACTTACTCTTGAGCTTAGCTAAGTGTATCAAACTTACACTAAGCTCCCAAGACCACGCTCAAAGCATTACAAAGCAGGAAATTGCATTTCCACTCACCGATACACGAAGCTTTGCTCGCCAACACGGAATTACCCTTCTAGAGCCTCCAACAACACCTCGTTTGCTTCTAGATTAAGATCCCTTGTTTTCACATCATCAAAATAGAGATCTAAATGCATTAAAATGCATTCTAACACCAACAACAATTCACAAACTCGTTGCTCACCCAAACTATACCAAAATACCCATCCAAAACAACCGAAAACACAACCGATTGATTCCTAAACCAAGCCCAGCCAACATACAACACTTCCAAAGCATAATAAACATCAAAACACATCTAACAAACAACCTAACCCAACCTTATACCTCCAGCAAGCAAGATTCCACCATTTCACCTCAAAAACCCACTTTAAACAACCAAGAAACTCAAGGATCTCAAGGATTTCGAGATCTATGTTAACAACACATCATTTTAACATATTAATCAACTTTAAACTCAATTAAAATCAACACAAAACATAGCCTAACTCAAAAAGTCCGAAAATTAATATTTCAATCATGTTTTTACAAGTTTTGATCTCCAATCAAAACTATAATAAAAACTCAACCAAAAATAGTATTTAGAAGCCAAATATTTTGGGAATTTCAATAAAGAACTTAGATTAGAGGTTGAGAACGGGATTTACCTCTAATCCTTGCTTCTCTCAATGAATGACAAGTTTTCCTTAGCAAAATCTTGAAGAATTAGAAAAGATCTCTTGAAAATGGTTTAAAAAAGATGAGAGAATTAATGTTTGGCTGAAAATGAGAAAGAGTTGGTAGTTACGTAATTAGAAATCTCACTTTAACTAACAATATTGATTAATTAATATTAATCTAATTAAATCCATTTAATTAAAAGCCTTTTAAAACACATGTCATATTGAGAAAAGGTTAAATTGACTTAAATCCCCCTAAAGATTCTATGATTTTGACTTCCACATTAAAATCACATTTTCCTAGTTTTGAAACTTTACAATTTGGTCACTACTCAAAATGTCCCATTTTCGAAATCCATTTTTTAAAATTGACTTAACCAACCTCTTAAACATATTTTTAGAGGATTTTAGCAATTTTTATCACAATTTTATCCTATCCCGATCCTTGATTTCCTTAAATCACCTTACGTGATTCGAATCGCTCTCGACCGGTCTGATCCGATGTCTAAAACATCTAGGCCTAAAACCAGGGTGGTACAGAACGGTTCAAAACGCACTACATCTCGCGGCAGGTGTGGGAAGATCAAGGGTTCGAAGCCTCCAGTGAACAAAATTACGATATCGAGCCCTTCCTTTTCAACAAGATCACACATCAGAAGTGGCAATTTTTCTGCCTCCAGCCATCCCAGGCCAACCTCACGATAGTTCGAGAGTTCTACGCTCATAGGCCAAATGCCGATGCACTGTTCGTGCATGTGAGGGGAAAGGCCATACGCATCGATGCCGACACAATCAACAGGTTTTACGGCCTGCACATTGAAAGAGATGAGCATGCCAAGGTTTTGGAAGCCCTTGATGAAGACGATTTCCTGCCCATAAGAGAAGAGCTTTGCTTCGCCAGCATGCCATGGGAGGCCGGATCACACAGAGGTTCGGTGCAGCAGAAATATCTCAGGCCAGAAGCCAAATTGTGGAACAAGTTCATCCGCCACCAACTCTTGCCGACATCCCACAGCACACTGTTGATCGGCTCAGGCTTGCCCTTATCGATTCTATTATGCAAAATCGTCAAATTAATGTGGGACAAGGTGATCTGCCACACCGATGCAGAGCATTACCAGGGCAGCATCCTCAGCATTCATCTCGGTTACACCTCAGCCACAAGCCTTTGTCATCCCAGACCTCCAGTAGATTCTAAACAAGTTGGAGGCAATGAACCAACGCCAACAGTTGTTCATGGCATATACCAGAGACTTCCACAACGCAACAACACGGTGGATCCAAAGGAGGGTCCCTGATCCAATGGTCCAATTCCCTGTCTTCCCTACCGTCGTCTTCTCTGTCGCTGCCACTCAGCCCAGAGCCCAAGAGAACCCCCACCGCCGCTACTGCCAGGCACCACCAGTCCCAGCCCACCGTAGCCTCCGATGCACTTTCTACCATAGCAAGGAGAGGCAAGCGCAAAGCTGGCCTACACACACCAGCCGGATTCATACCCCACACCACCTCAGATAGTGACCACTCTATTAGTCAAGTGTTTGGTTCGAGTTTGGGGGTGTAGTTTGAGAGGCTGAGGCACTGCCATGCCGGGGTAGTATAAATATAATTTCCATGCAATTTTTGATCTTTTACTTGTCAAATTTTTTTAATTGCACAGCCTTAACAGAATTTTGCTTATGCTACGGCAGTACTTTCTATCAATTGCCTTAGTTTAGTTTTAATTAAATCTTCTTACTTGGAAATAGAATTATCTTTTCTTACCATTGCTTAGGACTGTTTAGAGCCTTTATTTTTAGGATGCTTAAAGGAAGATAACTTAGGATCACAAAATGAGATTAGAACTTCAAACACCTTTGTGACTTGTATGATTTAAGGAATTCTAGTACACTTAGGTCATAGACTAGCTTAGAAAGAAAATTGGGTAAAAGTTAGAGGTGCCCACCACTGGCTCTAGCTTAAGGAAGCCCATGAGGTGCCCGAAACCGGCTCCAGGCTAATCACTAGAGGTGCCTAAAATTGGCTCTAGTTGGTTAGGTTGCTTGCAAAAAAAATTAACTACCCAACTTAAGTTAGTAAATACTTAAGTGTTTGCTTAGAATCCTTGTAATCACCGTGTTCACAATGCATGCACACACTCAGAAATCTTAAAGTTCGATTCCAAGGAATTCCTAGGGCATCCAAAGATCTAAGGGCCAAGGCGTTCTTCGCTATGGTTTGGAGAGTGAAGGAAAAGTAAGACCAAGGAGACGGTTCATAAAAACTAAGGTTTGGCAATTGATGGTTTGCATTGCTTGAGGACAAGCAATGGTTCAAGTTTGGAGGTGTGATAAGTGCCCAAAAGTCTTATATTTTGACCCATTTTCATGGCAATTATCACTCAACCTACACCTATTTGAGCTACATTATTGCCTTTCATGCATAGATTTCATCTTTTATGCCTTTGAGCTTTATATTTTATTTATTATATGAAAAATGTACTATTTAATGCATGATTGGTATTCTTGCAGGATGACCACTGCTAGAGCAGGATGATGTCGCCGCAGCACACAAAGTAGGAGGGAAGATGAGGCAGAGTTAGCAGACAACAGACCCTGATCGATCCAATCCACATGACAGCTTCTACAGAGAAAAGCTAAGGAAGCCTTGATGAGAAGAACAAACTGATGCCGAGGCAGCAAAAGCCAGGCAGCGGCAGCGTTTTTCCAAAGGGAAAATGAGCAAAGTGGTAGCCGACATGTAGAGCCTTTAACGCTAGATTTTTCTACACACTTTGCGTGGTAGCTGGAGCTCGAGAACAGGAGGAAAATATGGAAGAAAGTATAAAGTTGGACTCTTGGATAAAAGTGTTTAGTGTAATAATTTAAAGAGATTTACTTCTTTAATAAAGTTTAGTCCAATTCCAACTTAACTTCGTCTCTAAGAAGGATTCGTGCCTACACCTTCCCCTATATAAAGGCTTGCCACCATGGAGAAATGACATCGAAGAGAGAGTAGAGATTGAGTTTAGGATTAGTTTCATCATGTTCTAATTTTCTTAGGGATAGGATTAGTTTGTTTAGTAGTTGTGTGAAAACTCTTTGTACTTAGTTTTTGTTCTTAATGCAATAAAATTTAGGTTTGCTTATTCTGTGTTTAATTATTTTTGCATTCTACTCGGGAGAGGGTCTTTGAGATTATCCATTTGTTCAATATCGGGAGAGTTGAGCTCACGAAAGGAATAAGCACGGTTTTCGCCCTACGTGTTGTTAACTAACTCGACCTAGGGATAGGTTAGAGTTTCAGCGGCTAAGAGAAGTGTGTGAACAGTTGGTGTTTGCCTTTGATTCACACCGGGAGATATCATCAGAGTTCATTCATCAACCAGCGTTCCGTGCTTAGGGATAAGGCGGAACCATCCAAGGACGCTTTGTCGTACCTTAACTTCTTCTGCCCTCGAGCAAGGGATTCTCGCGACAGGGATTCACTGCGGCCGCGGCAGGGATTTAGGTCACTACCACGGAAGTAATGCGTTGCTTCATTCAAGCCAGAAACGAAGTCAAGAGGATTCCACACTACGACACATTCTAATTCGGCCCATCTTCTTATCTTGATTACCTCTTTATTTTTACTGGATTTCCTTAGTTTAGTTATTTTTAGATTATCTCAAATCACCCAATTAATTTGTGTTTTTACTTTCTTTAATTTGCAGTGCAAGGGAGTAGAACCGAAGGTTGTGTACCAATCCCTGTGGAAACGATACTCTTATACTTATCCCTATATTACTTGTGTCGTGTCTACTTGCACAATTTACGGAGCACTATTTACATGCAACAGCTACGTCGCCTTGTAATTCCTCAAGCTTGGCATGCATGTTGCCAAGCTCTTGTTGGCAAGAATCACAAACTTTCGAGAGCTTTCCCATGAGAAGATCATAGATTTGCCCCATCTTCGCGCACAGGGTCTCCTCTAGCTTCACCATCATAGCCCTCATAGTTGTATGGATCTGGACATCCTCCGCCTCAAGGCCTTCTACTCGATCTTGAAGATCGTCCACTTGGGCACTCATGCCCCCAACACTTTCCTCACATGAGTCAAGCGTGACTCCAAGCTATAGATCACATCCTTGGACTTGGCCCTTTGCCTTGTCACGTTAGGATCGACCATCTCCTCCCGCCCTCGTTGCTCATGCATGACCTCTGTGTCAGATGAGCTTGGCTCTTGCCGGTTTTCACCATCTCACGAGTCTCGAACACACTCTGATACCAACTGTCACGGACTTATCTTTCTCTCGATGATCCGTGTGGTGTTAGCACTCCTGACACAATGCTAACAAGCCTTTCCCACGCGACGCAATGGCTAACACACACAAGTATGGAGAAGGCAAGAACACTTACAAGGAAAATAACCTTGTATTGAACTTAAAAAAGCTTTACAAGAGAGCTAGACTTGTGAACTTAAGGGATTTATGGGATTGATTTACAAATGACCATGGCTTGCCTATTTATAGGCTCCCACCTCCACAATGGATGGTGGAGATTGACTCGATCCAACAGATAATATTTTGTCTCCAAAAATATCTACAAGACCTATAATATTCTAGAGATCTCTACATTAGTCCCTAATTGTCTAAAGTGTTCTAGAGAACTCTAGGTAAGACTACACTTATCTATATAAGTCCTAAATGGTCTAAAAGCTCTAGAATGTTCTGAAGACTTCCTAAGTTGTCATGATCCTTCATGAGCCTTCCACAATCTTCCCAATCCTTCTAGATTCTTCCGGGTGAGTCTAGAGTTGGGTGGAACTCCCTGAAACTAGGGGTGAGCGTTCGATCAAGTCGAGTCAAAAAATTTCGAGTTATTCGAGTTGACGAATCTAATTTTATCATTCAAAAAAATTTTGAGTCGATTTGAGTTGAAGAAGTTCAATTCGAGTCAAGTTTTCGAGTTCCTATAAAAATTTAATTGTAACTATTTATCATGTTATAGTACGGTTTGATTCCAATTTAAATGGCTTTCTCTAATCATATAAGATATGCATATATATATATATATATATATATATATATATATATATATATATATATATATTATATGTGGCAATATTTCTTTATATTTTTATATATCGGTATGTATATATCAATAAAAAATTTGAGGGACTCGTCTCAAACTTAAAAATAAATCCACTAATTGCTAGAAATTTCGAGTTATTCGAATTTCCATTTTACAACTCAAACTTTATTTGAAATTTTTTCGAGTCGAGTTTCGCTCACCCCTACCTGAAACCTCGTAGAACTGTGTGGCAACATTTCAAGAGGATTATAGGCCTTTCTATGCCGTTCTAGATCCTTCCTTGGAGTGTGCTTGGCCTTAAAACACCCAAGGGTCCTCAATTTGCCCTGGTTGGCCTTGGTGCACACTGGTGGGGCATGACAGTAAGCACACAAGGCTTAGTGGGGAGGCTCAAAAACGAAACACCATCAATGCATTAAAACCACTTTTCATGTCCACATTGAAATCTCATTTCAATTTGCTAAAACATCATTTGAAAACCATCACGCCTTTCTAAAACCATACTCTTTCCTTATTCAAAATTAGCATGTTAAGCATTATGCAACATGTATCATGAATCAATTATATTGGCTTACAAGTGATCATTAAACAAGTTCACTACTTAAAACTTCATATCGGATACACAGATTCAACAATTGTCTACCCGACACTTCAAGCCATCTTAACCAGAATTGGTACATTCACAACCAATGGTAATCTTTCAACCGGGTACAATTACAACCCATAGGGACACCAATCCTATCATCAGTTAGATTCTTAACCACTAACGAGAGACGGGACATCAACCTCCTTGATCTTTAGTGTACTTGGATGGAGACACGGGACACCAACCCCTTGATATCCAAGGCGACTTTTTATAGTGCACTCAATCCTATAGCTAGATAACTATATTTGATATCATTTATAAACCTTTTTCATAACATCACTTGCCAATATAATTCACATTTAACCACACGCCTCACTGTTTTCAAAGCATCATCAATAAATCACATTTCCAAGCATAAAACCATGCTTAAAATCACAAGTATAAAACATATACTTACAAGGATCACTTACCATGTGCATCCTTCATCATCACATCATTAAAAACAGTAAACCACATACTTTAATCATGCTTTAACCGTAGGTAAAACCAATACTTCAAAATAATGCATAAATCATCACAAAATACCACAACTGAGAGAGGAAATTCCTTTCACTTACTTCTGAACTTAGTTAAGCGTTTCAAGCTTACCACTAAGTTCCCAAATGACCTTTTTAAAGCTTTCAAAACTAAAATTCACAATCTCACTCACTGACATGCGCAAACTCGACTAGTCGACGTGAACCCAAGCAATCGAAACTCATGAACCTTCATCGATTGCTTCCGATAAGTTCTCCCCTGTTAATACCATGCAAAAACAGAGGATTAATGCATCAAATACATTAAAATCTCCAACAAACAAAGCTACCACGCTGCTCTGCCCAAAACCACCAAAATGCCTATCCGAAAACACCTTCATTAACACTACAAATTCAGCCCAGCCAAAACCTATCATTTTCATCCATTTTAAACATCAATTAACATCCAAAATCAACCTAATTACATCCTTATATCTCCAGCAACTTAGATTTCACACTAACACAACAAAAACCCCCCAAATCTAACAATCTAACAACTAGAGATCCAATCTAATTCGGGATTATTATGATAAAATCTTTATTTCAACATCATTTAACATCCAAATTATTATTATTATCAGCCTCATATCAATTAAAACAGTAGCATTCCAAAAGTCATAGATCTCAATCAATAATCCTCAATTTAACCAAATTTCCATAATTAATCCATCAAAACAACTTAGAAAACGTTTGTAAAGGATTGATAACTTGGGAATTTCAGTAAAGAACTGATCATTAGAGGAGAAGAACAAACCTTACCTCTAATGGATGAAATCTCTCTCAATTGGATGTGTTTATCTTGAAAAATCAAAGGAAAAACAATAAGGTTTTGTAAATCAAGATTAAAGAATCCTTTAGAAATCAAGAACTCGGTAAATCAGGAGCTTTACCTCAAGTTTCTTGAAAATGAAGAGTGATTGGCTGAAGGAAAACATTGAGAGAAAATAGAATGAGAGTAAATGACGTAAAAAAGAGTTTTAATGAAATAACTAACTTTCCTTTTATTAAGCCTTTTTAATCTTTAATTAAAATCTTTTAAAAATGCTCCTAATTGAGAGGAAAAATCTTATAAAAACAAGTAGGTCAAATATCTCATTAAAAACTCAAAGTTCCAATCCTTTTACAAAATAGTCACTAAAATAACTTTGTAAAAATTGTGTTTTGGTCACTAATTCAATATGTCCCACTTCCAAGGTCCTTTTCCTAAAATTGATTTTAGCAAAATCATTTATATTATTAATAATGATTTTTAAGCATTTCCCATATTTCTATCATAACTCGAACCTGGATTGCCCTGAATTGCTCCCAAAAACTCAGATCTCTAATCTAGGTCCTACGAACCTTGAAATACATCTAGGCCCAAAATCAGGGTGTTACAGCTCTCCCCCGCTTAGGCAATTTCGTCCTCGAAATTTTACCTGAAGAAAAAACATGTGGAAACTTGTTCATCATGTCTGCCCTGCTTTCCCATATGGCCTCCTTAACTCCTCGATGTCACCACAACACTTTCACAAGTTCAATCGTCTTACCACGAAGAACTTTGCTACTAGAACCTAGAATCTCAACAGGTTCCCCATCATAAGACAAATTTTGATTCAACTCAATCTCCTCAACAAGCATAATATGAGACGGATCCGATCTATACCCTTGCAACATCAAAACATGAAACACTTCATGAATTTTCTCCAATACGGGAGGCAACCTCAACCGATATGAAATACGACCAACACGCTCCAACACTTCATATGGTCCAATAAACCTTGGACTAAGCTTACACTTACGTCCAAACCTCATCACCTTCTTCCAAGACGATACCTTCAAGAACACGCGATCACCAACTGCAAACTCAATCTCCTTACACTTTAAATCCACGTAAGACTTTTGAAGATCCGATGCTACCTTCAATTGATCACAAACAAGCTTTACCTTCTCCGTCATTCCCTTAAGCAACTCCGGCAAGAAACCCAACTTTTGCCCCACTTCCGCCCAACAAAGAGGCATTCTACACTTCCTTCCATACAAGGTTTTATATGGAGCCATTTGTATACTCGCCTAAAAGCTATTATTATAGGCAAACTCCACCAAAGGTAATTGTTTCTCCCAAGGACCTTGGAAATCAATAACACAACACCTCAACATGTCCTTAAGCACTTGGATAAATCACTCAGACTTGCCATCCGTCTGAGGATGATACGAGGTACTGAAATTAAGTCGTGAGCCCAAAGCTCTATGCAAGCACTCCCAAAACCTTGATGTAAACATCGGATCTCCATCTGACACTATGGATATAGGTGCACCATGCGTAGTATGCACAGCTATGAAATGTGCACACTTCGTAAGACGGTCCACAGTTACCCAAATAGAGTTCTTCTTTGTCAGGGTCAAAGGCAAACTGGACACGAAATCCATCGTAATCCTCTCCCATTTCCATTCCGATATCTTCAAAGTTTGCAATAGCCCGGAAGGAAATTGGTGCTCGGCTTTCACACGCTGACAAACCATACACTTACTTACAAAATTCACGATACATCTTCGTACTACCAAGATGCATAGCAAAAGAACTGTTATGAGCCTCAGTAAAGATAATGCGCCTCGGCTTCATATCCTCTGGCACAAGTATTCGACTTTTAAAACACAAAACACCATCATCATTGAAACAAAAATCTGTTGCATTGCCATCTGCTATGTCCTGAACATGAGGCACCAAAGAATCATCAAGCAATCGCTTCTCTTTAATCAACAAAACCAAGGAAGGTTTCACTTGTAGCTCAACTATCAACTCACCATCATATGATATACTCAATTGAGCAAACATCGCCCTCAACTCTACAACCACCTTCCTACTCAAGGCATCGGCCACAATATTGGCCTTTCTAGGGTGATACTCTATTGTCAAGTCGTAATCTTTAAGCAACTCCAACCATCTTCGTTGCCAAAGATTCAACTCTTTCTGAGACTAGATATTTCAAACTCTTATGGTCCATATAAATCACACACTTCTCACCGTAAAGGTAATGCCTCCAAATCTTTAAAGCAAACACAACTGCAGCAAGCTCTAGATCATGAGTAGGATAGTTGCGCTCATGCACCTTCAATTTTCTAGATGCATACGCCACAACCTTTCCACCTTGCATCAACACACATCCTAAACCAACATACGACACATTACTATAAACTACAAACTCCTTACCTGATTCAGGTTGAATCAAGACAAGAGCTTGCATCAAAGCTTCCTTCAACCTCTCGAAAGCTTGTTGTCTAACATCCGTCCACTCAAAACAAACATTCTTTTGCATCAACTTGGTTAGCAGAGTAGCAATTTTAGAAAACCCATCCACAAACCTTTGATAGTAACCTGCCAAATCAAGGAAACTATGAACATCCGTCACTGATTTAGACGTCTTCCAATTCATCATCACCTCAATCTTATATGGATCAACCCAGATACCTTCGGCCGACACCACATGTCCAAGAAAGGCAACTTCTCTAAGCCAAAATTCACACTTACTCAATTTCCCATAAATCTGATTTTCAAACAACACTTGCAACACAATTCGCAAATTCTTGTCATGATCATCTGACACGAGAATATCATCAACAAACACAACCACAAATTGGTCCAAAAACTCATGGAACACGCGATTCATCATGTCCATAAATGCAGTTGGTGCATTAGTCAAGCCAAACGGCATCACCAAGAACTCATAATGTATGTACCTTATACGAAAAGATGTCTTAGGTACATCCACATCTTTTACCTTCAACTGATAATATCCAGACCTCAAATCAATTTTAGAAAACATTGAAGCACCTCGAAACTGATCAAACAAATCATCAATCCTTGTCAAAGGATACTTGTTCTTATTCGTCAACTTGTTCAGTTACCGGTAATCTATACACATTTGTAACCCCCTCGACCCGATCTGGACGATAGACCAAACCGAACGGGTCACACGAGGAATATTGAAGTAAACCGGAAAGTTTACTCCAATAAACAACCCTATTTTTTCATTTTATTATTGTTTAAATGCTCATTATGATCCTAAGTGATTAACATCACAGCCGAACAATTTACAAAACGGATGGACAACAATTTGAGACTCAATTGCATACAAACACACTTTAGGGAACATTTGGTAATTTTACCAAATTAGAGGGACTTCTTCACCTATGAAGTTACCAACCTTTAATTAATCATGATACATGTATCCATGTCGAATCTCAGCTTAAAATAATCATCCATGCACATTTAATTACATACATAACATTCAGGGACTAATCCGTAAAGAAACAAAACTTAAGAAGATTCCAATAACTAACATAACAGCGTATCGTTTTGCTATAGATTTCCCTATACCGAAACAGTCGTGCCGAAACAGGTTCGAGTGACTCGAAGCACGGGACCGTATTGAAACACCCCTTGAGGTGTTTCGGAACAGAGGTTTCCAATAGTAAATTGTACTAGAACAGGCCTCCTCGTTTCAAAACCCTTAGGCCATTTTAGGCTTACCGTTTCGGTACAGGCTCGAGTGTACTGAAACACATGGGCCTGTAATGACACTTTTTACTGGTTTTTCACACTTTAATACATACAAAACCATTCCAATATGCTTCCAACATGCATACAACATATTAAAAACATTCAACCACAATCATACATGACAGAAACAACATCATAGCATATCCATTTACATCAAAGGAATCTATAGGCATGCAACCTATGCAAAAAGGTCGTTCAAGAGTCAAAACACAATCCAAAGCATCAACCAACAATTAAAGGCCATTTATAAGTCATTATGTAACACCTCAAAATCTGGTCTAGTCGGAATTGGGTTCCAGTGATTGGAAATTTCACATCAATGAAGTTTAAATATGGTATTGGCTAGTTAATTATTAACGTCAGACTCTAATTGAATTAATTTATCGAGTACAAGTCTTATTGGATTTGTTAAAAACCTCTCTAGTGACCAAATTATATCTATAGGAAAGTTTTGAGGGTAAAACCATAAAGTATTGAGAGTTGAGGGACTAACCTTGCGATTAGCCCCTCCTCAATTAAAGGCATTACCTACGTGGATCATTTGGATGAGCTTCCTTCATGTGAAGGAAAGCTATCAGTTCATTAAGAAAAATATATAGAATAGAATTGAGAAAAGCTTGTCGAAAACATTGAAAGCAAACAACTCTCCAAATTCTTCATCTTCATCGTCTCCTACCTAAGCAAGCACCTCTATTGGAGCTAGCTTTAAGCTTTGTTTTCTTCGTTTTATTGTTATCAAATTATTGTTATGGATCGAGTAAGTTATATTCCTCAATCGGTTATTGGATTCCATGGATGTATTGAGCTAAATCTCAAGCTAGGGTTTTGATCATCCATGGATATTTCATCGTTGTTGTCTATATTGAAATCGGATATCGATTTTGATATTTTTTGTATTGATTTTATATCGTATTATCGATCCTAATAATCTCCCTATTGATTTCCTAGCTCAAGACAATAAAAAGGAGCATCCATCAAATTCATCGAAGGCTAGGAACAAGGGAGTTGTCATCTTAGAGCTGTAGAAGCATTGGATTAGTAAGGTGAGTGTAGTCAAGGTCTTGGGAATAGGCGAGGAGCCTTCCTGAATCTATTATTGTTGATTTTGGTTTAATAGCTAACATTCCTTTTAAGGAAGTTGCACCAGATTGTTAGTCGGATCTATTAGTTAGCATCGGTAAGTTATTATTGAATATCGGACATGGTCATTGGTATTATCATCGTGCATTGTTATCGATATAACTATTTATATTGAAACATTGTGAATGAACCATCGGGTAATGATATTGACATTGAAACTATGAAATATTGATATTGAGTCGTGTTCATTATGAGTAACTTTAAAGACATTGGTTATTGGAATTATCATTGATTATTGACATTGGTTATTGAAGTTATTATTGAATATTGACATTGGTAATGAAACTTTGGATTTGAATGGACTTTAGATACAATTGGCATGCCATAGAATTCATGAGCTCAGTGTACGGGTGGACTATGGTCCTAAGGCTACAACCTATATTGATTTGGCGAGGCGGAGGGATGTGTTGGTATTGGTCATATTGGTGAGGTGTAGGGATTGGACCATTCATTGATTTGGTGAGGCATATAAATTCGTGTATCCACTATCTTGATTCAATCCAAGGATTAATAATGAACTTAATATGTTAAACATTGTATATTGAGACATTGCATTGACATTGATGAGCATGAGATTATGTAAAACTTCATACATTTTTATTCATATTGTTGTGACTACCTCACTAGGCGATGTATGCCTAACGTGTCTAATCTCATGCATTTCAGGTTGAAGAATCGACCCCTTTTGAAGATCGGACAAGTTGTGGCAAGACAAGTCACTACAAGCCGAGTAATGTAAATTGTCCTTAAGAACTCCTATGAAGGTGGAAAAGTAGTTGAACTAGTCTCATATACCTCTTTTGTTATGTCTAATATGTGTAATAGGTGAAAAGTGGTCAAGGGCCAAAAAATGACATTTTGGTTTGGCTATAACTTGGCAAAAATGGTGTATTTGGCTCATAAAGGTCAAAACCTAGTAAATGTATTCATATGATGGTGAAATTTGGCATGCCAGTAGTTTATAACATTAAAAAGTTGTGTGTATGTTTTCATTGCATTTGAACACTGTTTGGCGGGTCCATTCGATTAAAACCCAGCAAAAATCTATCATTACAGGTCAAGCCGTTTCGATACGGGGTAATGGCGTATCGACACGGTTAAGCATAATTGGACCTAGGAACAGAGCGTTTTGATACGGTTTGAGGTCGTATCAGAACATTTTGCTACTGGAATTTACTGTTTCGATACGGGTCTTTAGTGTATCGAAACGGGTCAAGTCAAAGTCAAAGGGAGTCAACCCGTACCGATACAGGGCTTGCCCATATCGATACGGTTTAAAGGACAAGTAACCTTCGATTGACCATTGTTCACTTGTTTCGAAACAGCCTTAAGGTGTTTTGATACAGGGTTAGTTAAGTTAGTTAAAAAGCATAATCTGGCAGTTTGCTAGTTTACAGTTTGATCACTGAGTTTTGGATTTTAAATTTAATGAGTAAATAAACTCCAAATTGTATGAAACTTTACAGACTTGTTATTATTGTAATGCATTTCGTTAAGGTATGGTCAATTACATCGAAGGACCTCGAATTTATTAGATTTACAGTTTGGCCCCTAAAACTTGTAATAGTTATAAAGTGGTCCTAAGTGGATAGTTGTTGTCTTGTAACGGAATAATTAGTTTAAGAAGCGTGTTGGGTACTGATTTAATATTATTTCGTTGATTATTGTTTTAAATGTTGATAACAAAACGAAATTTTATTACACTGATAATTGTATTGTTCGTCGGTATCACCTTTCGACCCGGTTCTCGACCAGACCGGGAAGGGGGTGTTACATTTATGGTATCAGAGCTAGAGTTTAGTTGATTCTAGGACTAAACCAAAGCTTTTTGTATTGTTGTTATGTTACTTTGCCACCTAGGAGTTATATATTGTGTATACTGTGATTTGTCTACTAGTCTGATCTTTCATATAGATATGTCTGAAACTAATGAAGCTCACATTGACGAGCTTGCCACCAGCTCCTCGACACATGGCGAGAAGATTAGAGGAGGAAATCCTCCGAATCCACCGCACCCGCAGGATACTCCTGCTCAGGGTACCAAGCTTGTAGCATCTACTGCTCATGTTGAATGTTAGTTTGAAGTTATTTGAACTTATGTTGCTTTGAATATTATTTTGAAGTTTAATGATAATACGTTTCTTTGATTATGCTTTACTTTGTGCTTTATTACTCTATATCTTGTCTATATAATTTGTTATATGCATTGATTTTGATCTAACAAGAAGGGGGAGAAGTGTAAAAACCTAATTTTTTACAAACTGTTGAAAACCAATCTTAAATTAAGGGGGAGCAAACTTTTCAAAGTTTCAAAATACTTAAAATTTAACTTTTGTTTTGTTATATCAAAAAGGGGGAGATTGTAAAACCTATTTTGATTTTGATATAACAAATTATCTAAGGACCTATTTGTAAGAGTAAATTTTTTTAAGTATTCTAAAGTCTCACAAATTGACAAGCAATTTGAACCAAAACTAATTTTTAAGTCAAAACGTTCAAACCAAATATTTTTTTCTAAGTGTTTTCAAGCCAATTTTAACACTTATGCTAAGATGTATTGATATGCTCTAGTCGTATTGATATGTTTTATGTTATTGGAATTTCTATCGCTTAAATTGTACTGATACGGTAAACACCGTATCGATACAATTTTTAATCTAAATTAATTTTAAAGGCACAGCACACCGATACGGTAACCCCGTATCAATACAGTTTGGTTTGATTCAGTAAATCTTTGCATTTAATTAAAATAGTCATTACTTATCAGTTATGGGGAATTAGCAATTTTCACACGGTTTTTGGGCCGTATCGATACGCCCCTATAGCGTATCGATACACTTTTTACTTAAATTTCACTCAAGATTCCAGTGAGCAAAATTCATACCGATATGGTCATTGCGAATAGATACACCCCTTATTTTACACTATAATCGTACCGATACGTCTTCTCATGTATCGATACTCCCCTCTTAAATGTACACAATGACTCTTTCTTCTTTGAGACGGGTATCAATATGGACCTTTATGTACCTATACGGTGGGCAGCTGAAGAGCATTTATTGCGCCAAAAATGTAGCCCAACGGCTAGATTAATGATCTCAACCACCCAAACGACTAGAAATCAATGTAAGGGTATAAAAGCAAGCCTCCAAAGCGTTAGCAACAACTATTGAACTTATTTTCAACATCCAAGCATATATTCAAACTCTTGAGCTTAAAGAGTCAAATTCTTGTACCCTACTTGTTGTAATTTTCATTGTATGCATTTCTTTCAAGTTTAGGGAGAGTTTGTTTGTAATTTGGGCAACATATCAATCTTGTGAGAGATAATCTTAAGCTTGTCATTTCTTCTTTGTAAAGAGGGTGTCTTGGTTAATCTTTGGGTAGAAAGATTAATCGATTTGTAAAGGTTACCTCCAAAGCCTAGAAAAGGGGAAGAATATCTAGTGGATAGAAAAGGGGAAGAATATCTAGTGGATATTGTTCAAAATCCTTAGTGGGAGCTAAGGTAGTAGATGTAGAGCTTGTTCGAAGCTCGAACCACTATAAATTTCCTTGTGTTCAATTTTAACATTTCCAATTTGCTCCCTTCCACTTTAAAAAGCCAATTCACCCCATCTTGGCCAATTTCAATTCGATTGATCCACTCAACAATATCAAATCAAAAACAATTTGAGTTTTATAATTATAGTAATTTGAAATTTTGGGCCTAAATCTCATGTGTAAAATATCACATATTAATTTTCTTTTATAAGCTCAATAACAACAATGTGTATTTAAACACAAGTCAAGACATTTTCACAAATGGTGTGGGATTCTTTTTTTTGAAATATTGACACATTTTTACAACAGGATTTACAAACCTTAACAGAAGAACTACAAATTTGTATGTGGATTTACCAACCTTATCAGAAGAACCACAAATTTGCATGTGAATTTACCAACCACATTTTGAATCCAGATCAACTTTTACTGGTTGAAATTAAATCCTATTGAATAAGATTTGGTCACTTTTAGATTTTTTATCATCCTAATATCATTTACTCTCTAAAAAGTAAAAAAAAAATTATTCATTTACACGTAAAATACTTAATTTATAATGTGTTCGATGTATGCCATTAAATTATGGATGGTAATAAATGAGTTGAGTAGAGGCGATAATAAATTTTAGAGCTGAACTAGTAAATTTATTAGATTAAGGAAAAGAGTACCCACCAATCTTCTCTCTCTCATTACCTACCTTTCAACTTGTGCAACTTTGATTCTAATCAACACTATTACTGTAACATCTCGGTTTAGGGTCTAGAAGATCCAGTGAGGTTTCAAGGTCTGAAACACCTGTGTTGGGAGTTGTGAGTAAGTTCAGGGAAAGTAGTCCTTGGATGATTGGAAAATTATGAAATAAATTTCTAAAATCCTTAATAAATATGTAAAAGTTTTGGTAAAAACAATTTTGGAAAAATGTTTTCTGAACCGTGACATTTTAGTTTAGTGACCAAAAATGTAAAGTTTGCAAAATCTGTTTTGATGACAATTTTTAAAAGAGTCAAAACATAGAATCTTTAAGGAGCTAAATTGGCTGGGCCAATAGAGTTATTTTCTCCCTTTATTTTTGACTATTCAAACTTTTTAAAATAGGTTTTATAATTAGAATTAAAAAATGTTTTCTCTTATTTCTTTATTTCATGTTAAAACTCATTTTTAGCTTCCTCATTTTCTCTCTTCAGCCAAACAGCCTTTGGGCTTGATTTTTTCAAGGCAAAAGTGATTTCTTATCAATCTAATGTTGCCAAATGATTTTTTCCTACTTTGGTTTTTTAAAACCCAAGCTTGTTTCATTGTTTTTCTTAAGAAATTTTGCCAAACAATGGGAAATAGCTATCATTGGAGGTGAGCAACGAAATTCTCCTCTAATGTAAGGTTCATTATTGATATTCACATGCTTTGATTCTTTTAATTACTAAGGTTATGTTTTCTTAAAGTAATTTTAATGGAAATTGGTTAAAATGAGCTAGATTGAGCTTTGGGGTAAGATCTTGAGTGGAATCTGTTATTGCTGAGTTTGTTAATGGTTTTGCTTTCATTTTGATGTGGTTATTGTGTTGGGATGCTGGGTGAAGGATAGGAATCCCGAAATTGGGTTTGGTGTTGAAGTTTGAAGTGTGAAAATGTGAGTTTTGGGTGAGTTTTGAGGTAAATCGAAAGCTGGTGATAATCTCATGTTGGGTTGATGTTTTAGATGTTTATTCGTGTGTTTCGATGATATCTAATGCTGGGGTTTTGCTGGAGATTGTCCGAATTGTGTTTTTCGATGTTTTTGGCTTGTTTCAAAAATGTTTCGATAGGTGTTTTGATTGGGTTGTCGAATCTCTGTTTTTCAGCAAGTTAGAGTGTTGAAAATATCTTTAATCCTCTGTTTTGGGTTGGTTAGAGGCAGGGATTGAAGTATTTTGAGAGTTTGGGTTGAGCCGTTAGGCCAATCCAAGCTCAAGAGTAAGTTTTGTGTTGTTTTAGCTTTTTCGCCGTTTTACAATTGATCATGTTTTGATCATGAACATATCATTCTAAATGATAATTTCCACTATTGTTATGCATTAAATGCATGTTGTTTTTGTCCCATGAGAATGCCATATGATTTATGAAAGTGTTGTTTGATTTCATGCTATGCATGATCTTGTGGTTATGGCATTTGGGATGTGTTTGGAGAGGTGTTTATCCCCGATGTAAATCAGTGGATTGTGATGTTGCGATGAGTATATTGACACATGGGTTATATCGGATAGATTGATCGATCAATAGGATGTGAAGTGCACTATAATTATAAAATTTGCGCGTGAGAAATTCTTCGGTTTCACAATGGGGGTTGTGCTATTGTGATGCGAGTGGTAGGGGTAGTGCTATCACCAACGGGCAATGCGGGTAGTGGCATCCCGGCCGAAGTGAGTTTGTGTTGAGGGTTGTTTCACCATGTGACTTAATGGGGGTAGTGCCATCAAGGTGTTCGCTTATCTGAGCAACGTGTCAATGATGCCGGTATACTCATTCACATATGGTTTTAATATGAGCTTGGTAAACTCATATGGTTATATGTATTTGTGCTTGAAACATGAGAGTTGTTATGGAGCTGGTAGGCTTAGTTTGCATATGTGGTTTACATATGGTTTATGCATGGTTGATGCATGTTTGTTCCTTTAGCATGTGTTGTAACCTTTTGCTTATGTTATACCTATATTGGCATGTTGAAGGAAATGATTTACGAAAGTGGTTTTCTTTAAGAAATGGTTTTGGGTTTCAAAATGAAGATGGCTTTCAAAACTGCATTGTTGTAGTTTGGTTTTGAGCTCCGCTCATTAAGCTTTATAGCTTACGCTCTCTTTTCCAACAATCCAGATC
The DNA here is from genome assembly GCA_958450335.1 of Hibiscus tridactylites. Lineage (NCBI taxonomy): Eukaryota > Viridiplantae > Streptophyta > Magnoliopsida > Malvales > Malvaceae > Hibiscus > Hibiscus tridactylites. The sequence continues at coordinate 53,824,760 of OY288267.1, read as the reverse complement.
CGTAGATCTTTTGGAAGGCAACAGTTCAAGGGAGGCGATCCAAGTGTCCGCTTCTAGCTCAAGTATGACCTTGTTTAGATGATAGTGTATGTGGAAATGAGGATGAACCTCGTTTAGGTGTTAGGAGTGTTTTGTAAACTCTTTGTGTTGAGAGCATGTTGTTTGCCCTTGTTGGCATGTTTATACCTTGTGTTATATTAATGTTGGACCTTGGGATATCTTGTTTCAATCGTGTGTTGATCATGTTTAGTTCCCTTGTTCGTATGGATGTTTGATGGTTTGATCTTGGAGTTTGTATGCTCCTCTTGTTGTTTCTTTGATGTGTGTGATGTTTGGGACCATGGAAAAACAACCTTGGAGATGCTTAAGCTGCAGCTTTTCTTTTACTGCAGCAGGGTGTTTCGAAATGGGCTCGAACGTTTCAGAACGGCCCTTGTTTTGGTCTTGGCGTTTTGGAACGTGTATCGAAACGAGCTTTGCAGGGCCGAAACGGGTCCAAGCCGTTTCAGAACTAAAGCTCACTATGAAGCCCTGTTCCGATACGGTCGTAGGTGTTTCGAAATGGGAGACGTTAGAGGTTAGTTGAGAGCATCTTTGAAGTTATTTTTCTTGCGTTTTGGTTCTAGTTTGTTATGCTTTCAATTGTGGTTGATTGTAGGTTTTTTTAGTTACATTTCAACATGGAAGCCAAAAATGAGTTTAATTACAAATTGATCACCTTAATTACATTTTAGGTCCCTGTCTTATGCTAGTTTTTGCATTTTGGTCCATGGTTGCTCTTTTGATCGATTGGTGTTCGTTTTGGCGTTTTTCCCCTGCGTGTTTTTTTAAACATAAGGTTTAATTCGAGCATCTAGAAAAAATAATAATCAACGCGTTTAGGGTTGCTAACTGGAGGGAAACCTTTGGATCTTTCTCTGGTTAGTCCTGTGTGATCCACTCGATACAGTCTGGTGGCTAGGCCAGGTCGAGGGGGTTACAATTACTCATTCTCAGTTCGAGTTTGACTCATCATTAAAGATTTGAAGCCCTCATAAAAGAATTTACATAATATTTTTTGTGAAGTATTGATTATTCATGACAAACACGGGGAAGAAGATGATGCTCCATTTTCTCTCCAAAAGCAACAACATACAACTAAGATCTTCATGGTCATGGTCTTCCTATCAGCACTCAAAAACACTATCTTTTAAAGCTGATGAAACACCAACCTTGTCTAGCTCAACACCTTCTGTGCCTGAGGAATATCCAGTCGGGTCATCATTCAAGGTTTAATAAGGTCGAAGAGGTTGATTTTCGAGCCTGCAGACACCAATTCAAGCCTCAAAAAAAGTAAAGTCGATGAATGATGATGTGTTGTTACCTTTCAAAGGGAGTATGGTGTTGTCAATGGAGTCTCGAGATCCCTTTGTTGATTTCAGAAATTTCATGGAAGAATTGATGAAAGCTCAAGGTTTGAAAGATTATGAATGTCTTGAAGAGATTCTATGTTGGTATTTGAAAGCCAATGGAAAAGCCAACTATGGCTACATCATCGATGCCTTCGTTGGTATGCTTCTGAAACTGAAACTCACTGTAATTTAAAATGATTGTATTCCTTCTTCATCTCCTTTATCCTTCTACACTTGGTTGTCATCGTCTTTCATCATGTTCATCACCATCCTAAGACGATAATTCTTCAGCCACAACTCATTGTGTTTCTTTGTTATCAAATGCACCACATGAATGAGTTCAATCGGACCAGACATAATTGACTATCTTTTAGTCTTTGCTCCATTGTCGTTGCACAATAATAAGTAAAGAGGAGCAGATGTAAGAACCCATTTCCATTCGGGCCCAAATACCTATTACAGTTAAAATCTAATATCTTTTTATAATATAATAAGCCAATACTCATCATGCCCAAAATAATAACCCAAGCTCTTCATTATTGTCTAAAATGTTTCATCTAACTAACAATAAACCCTAGCCACTACTAACATCAACAAACCTTAAATTAACGTCAACAAACCCAAATCAGAAACTCAAATCCCTTTTGCCTTAGTTTCCATCATTGATATCAACATCTTTGTATGCCACCGTCACCATCAACTACAAACCCCGAATTATACCCACAAACCCCGAACTAAATACACTAACCCTAACCAAATCCCTAATTTAAGATAACCTAAACCCTAGTTTATTAACCCCCAACAAATCTTTGTCGTCAACATACACTAAATGACCAAATCCTAACAACTAAGTTAACCCCTACTCTGACCCAACCACTCAACTACTCTGACCGCGACATACCCTACATCCATCAGCCCCAACGAACGGAATTGGAGAAGAATAAAACTAAAGATAAAAGGTAATCATAGGAGAATTGGAAAAGAATAAACTAAAAGAAAAGGTAAAAACCTTTCAGTTTTTCCTCATATCTACTTACATAGGTTGTTTTCTTAGGAAAATTCGAGTTTAGATTTGGATTTAGGAGGTCAAAAGGCGTCGGAAAAGCCTAACCTTTGAGTTCTTCGGCTAGTGGAGGTAGGGATCACCGCCGCAGATGACCATTGACGCGCGATGAAGGCTCACATGCTCTATGTCGAGTTAGGGGATGTTTCTAGAGAGAATATAGGACGGTTTTAAGTTTTTCGTTTGAAATTTGAGAATGAATGATTTTTTGGAAAAAAATATTTATATGTATTTCAAAACAACATCGATTTAGGCGTCGATATCAAGACCCAAAACGGTGTCGTTTTATTTCTGTACCCGCGTAGGTGACCCAACCCGAGTACGATCCGTGCAAAATTCAATGAAATGGGGAAATCTCATTTTTTCTGTCTGTTTCGATACTTGTTAATTTCGTCCTTTTTTCTATAGTTTAATTATTTTTTCAACTTTTAATTTCAGTTTCCTTTCAATGTAGTCATTCTTATTTCAGTAATTTAATTTCCAACATGTTGAACAAACACATTTGGCCGGTTGGCTAAGTTACTCATATTTGTTCCCTCATATTCCCTTCGGTCATGTGTTCTAGACCCACTATGAGCTCCCCTTCCTTCCCCTAGAGTTCCCCCTTCCCCTCTATAGGTAGGATTAGAATTAAGATTTATCAAAAATAAATTTTCAACATGTTACTTTCTGTTATTTATGCTTATATCCCCATGATATGCATTTGTTTCATTTTAGTCCCATATCATCTACTTTTTTTGCCATGTAAATTGTTGGTTCGTGAATTTTAGTCATTATCCATGCATTTATGTTATTTCATGCATAATATTATCATAAATATGTTATTATAGGTATTATTAATTATAATTATATTTATATAAAGCTTATATGTGTATAAATGTAGTGTTTTATACTATATATAGTGTAAATAAACTATATATGTGATTTAGTTTTGATTATAATATTTATCATATATAGTTATATTTTAATGTAGTAAAAAATATTTTTAATATATTATGTATGTTTTTATTTAAAGTATATATATTCTATACTTTTTTTTGTTGCCCTTCCGGTTTATTTTTGTACCTGCGCAAATGACCCAACTCGGGTAGGATCCGTGCAAAATTCAATGAAATGGGAAAATATCATTTTTTCCATCTGTTTTGATACTTGTTAATTTCGTCCTTTTTCTTATAGTTTAATTACTTTTGAAGCTTTTAATTTTAGTTTCCTTTCAATGTAGTCGATGTTATTTCAATAATTTAATTTCCATGTTGAGAAAGCACATTTGGCCGGTTGGTCAAGCTGCCCATATTTGTTCCCTTATATTCCCTTAGGTCATGGGTTCTAGACCCATTAGGAGCTCCCCTTCCTTCCTGTAAAACCTAATTATATTTTGATACAACAAAGTGTTTAAGGACCAATTTGTAAAAGAAAATAAATTTTTAAGTATTTCAAAATCTCACAAATTAACAAGCAAATGTGAACCAAAAATGTTTCTAAGCCAAATAAATTGTTCAAACAAAAATTTTCTAAGTGTTATAGCCCAAAACCTACTTGTGCGCTAAGGCGTATCGATACGCTATATTCGTATCGATACGGTTTTTAGGTTATGGAATTTTAATTGACAAAAGCGTACTGATACGGTTATACCCGTATCGATATGGTATTTTATCTAGGCTTAACTTTAAAGCATAGTGTATCGATACGGTTGTACCTGTATCAATACGGTTTGATCTGATTCGATAAATCTTTGCATTTAAAATTTTTGACTGTTACTTGTCAGTTATGATTTCAGCAAGATTTCAAACGGTCGTTGGACCGTATTGATACGCCCATATAGCGTATCGATACACTTTTTGCTAAAGTTTTACTCAGGATTTCAGTGAGCAAAATTCGTATCGATACAGTCTTAGGGTATCGATACGTCCCTCTTTTTACAATATACCAGTACCGATATGCCCTTATAGCGTATCGATACGCCCTTTTAATGTGCACAATGACTCTTTCTGTTTTGAGATAAGTATTGATACCCTTGTTCGAGTACCGATACAGTATGTTGGAGAAGTACATTTATTGCGGGAAAATGAAGCCCAACGGCTCTATTGATGATCTTAACCACCGGAACGGCTAAAAATCAATGCAATCTTATATAAACAAGCCTCAAAAGTTACAGCAACAACTATTGAACCTATTTGCAACAATCCAAGCATATATCCAAGCATAGTTAAATTCTTGTAACCCCACTTGTATAATCTTTCATTGTATTATCTTATTTCAAGTTTGGGAAGTGTTTAAGTGTAATTAGGCAATCTATCAACCTTGTGAGAGGCATTTTTCAGATTGTCAATCTTCTTTGTATTTGACAGAATTTTTTATTAATCTTTGAGTAGAAAGATTAACCGATTGTAAGATTTCCTCCTAATCCAAGAAAAGGGAACGAATTTCTAGTGAACTTGGTTGAAAATCCTTAGTGGGAGCTAAGGTAGTAGATGTAGAGCTTGTTCTAAGCTTGAACCACTATAAATTGTATTGTCTTCAATTTTCAATATTTTAATTCACTCCCTTCAATTTTAAAAAGCCAATTCAAACCCTCTTGGCCATTTGTCGATTGATCCACTTAACACTTCCCCTAGAGTTACCCCTTCCTCCTCCCTCTAGATAGGATTAAAATTATGATTTGTCAAAATAAATTCAACATGTTACTTTATGTTATTTATGCTTATATCCCCATGATCTGCATTTGTTTATTTTAGTCCCATATTATCTACTGTTTTTTCCATGTATATTGTTGGTTCATGAATTTTAGTCACTATCCATGCATTTATGTTATTTCATGCATAATATTATCATAAATATGTTATTATAGGTATTATTAATTATAATTATATTTATATAAAGATTATATGTGTATAAATGTAGTGTTTTATACTATATATATAGTGTAAATAAAGTATATTTGTAATATAGTTTTGATTATAATATTTATCATATATAGTTATATTTTAATGTGGTAAAAAGTATTTTTAATATAGTATGTATGTTTTTATTAAAGTATATATACATTATATTTTTTTTTGTTGCCCTTCCGTTTTTTATGGTTTCGCCTTGATTAATCCGGACTGACCTGCGTCGTACACCAAACTTTGTCGGGTGAATCTCCCAGCGAAAATTTTCTGCATACACAACGCTTCTAACCTGAGACTTTGCTTAAGCGATATCAAACTGCTTATCACTTGGACCAACCCCGTTGGTATATTATTATTATTATTATTATTATTATTATTATTATTATTATTATTATTATTATTATTATTATTATTATTATTATTATTATGTTTTGTAAAGTTTATAGTAAATGTTTTATATTATTTATTTAATATTCGTATATAAATGTTTTCATATAATACTCATATTTAAAATACACATGTTATATTATGGTTATTATTTATTATTTTCACATCGTTTTCCTTTTTGCATCATTTAAATAATTGAATTTGTTTAGGACGAGGATATTTATTTATTTAGGAAGTTCGAGAAATTGTATCCCAGACTTATAGGGCGTGTCTTTCTCGATGTTCCTAAATAAATGAATATTCTTTTCATTTTAAGTTGCAACCACTCTTATTTAATCTGGTGAGGGAGGCTCTTAGTGCAATTTTGAAGAAAGCAGTAAGCCTTGAGTTAATAAAAACTGTTACGGTTGGTAGCAACGGTACCTCTATCAGCCACATCCAGTTCGCCGATGATCTAATTGTCTTTACGAAAGCAGAGGAGACATCGCTTCGCAATGTTAAACGACTACTCCGTGTCTTCGAATTCGCTGCTGGATTGTCTTTCAACGCCCAGTAAACAAAACTGTATGGTGTAAATGTGGGATCAGATCAGATTATTAGCTTGAGCAAAATAATACACGTAAGTTAGGGCAGCCTTCCAACTGAGTATCTTGGGTTACCACTGGGTGTTCTTCGTAATACCACGGAAATTTGGTTGTCGATCATCATTAAAATGCAGAAAAAACTTGAGACTTGGAAAGGGAAACTCCTATCCCTAGCAGGCCGAATCACACTTGTCAAAGCCATGCTGAATAATCTCCCGGGCAAGTGATGGTAAAAAAATCAACTGGATCAAGTGGGATCAGTTATGCACTCCGATAAGAAAGGGTGGTATTGGTCTGGTCGATGTTAGAACCAGAAACGTATCATTGCTCAACAAATGGAACTGGAGATACGGATGCGATAAAGGGAAACTTTGGAGGAGGGTAGTCGATGCGAAGTATGGTTATAACCAGAACGCACTTATTCCGAGTAGCGATCCTAAGCAAAAAAAATCATGGGTGTGGAAAAATATAACCAAACCTCTCTTAAATGTTGAGGACTCTTTCACAAGAAATATGAAGCTGATCTGTGGTGATGGTAAATCAATTGAATTTTGGACGGGTCCTTGGACTGAAGTTCGCTCGCTCAAAGAAGAGTTCCCACGGCTATTTTCGATTGCAGTGAAAAAAGATGGGAAAATCTGCGAGTTCAGACACAAAGTTCAGAACTCTTGGGGTCTGGAAAATCGAATTAAGAAGGAAACTGTTTGTGTGGGAAGAACAATCTTCGAGTAGATTTCTGTCTATTTTAAACAAAGCATCGAGATCGTCATTTGAGGCGGACAAGTTAAGATGGCAAGGCAGCTCGAATGGTTTCTACACGCCTAAGGCGTTCTGTGCAGCGAATGAAAACCAGGTTATTCCCATACCTTTCAATTGGAATTTAATTTGGGCTAAGCTTGCCCCGCCAAATGTTGAAACGTTTCTGTGGAGGGTATTGCACTTGAGGATCCCCACTTTCGATGAACTCAGCAAAAAAGGCGTTCACAAATCCCCAACAAATCTGTGCGTCTTGTGCCGGAATGTACCAGAATCGATAAACCACCTATTCTGCCAGTGTGAGTTCACTTGGATCATTTGGCAGCGTTGCTGCAACTTGTGGAACCTGAGGTTCACCATGCCCGCTGATGTACGATCGCTTGTTCAAATCTGGTTTGAGCTGTCTTCTGTATTCCAGTCCCCGCAGGTATGGGCGCTGATCTTATTTGGTTGTGCATGGACCATATGGCTTTGCCGAAATGAAACCATTTTCAGGAACAAAAAGTTTACGGTCGAGACTGTGTTCGAGTTAGTGATGCTTCGAGTAGGTTTCCGGTGCGTGAGCAAATGGCCCGAAACATTCTCCTCTATGACTGAATTTGTGGGAAATCCAACGGTAATAAAGCTCAAAAAGGTGCAGGCCGTCAAGCACGGAGAATGCTCATGGGAAGCGCCATCTAAAGGATGGCTCAAATTCAACGTAGACGCAGCCATCTCCGGAGGTGTAGGCGAGGCGGGGATAGGTGGAGTATTGAGAAACGATACAGGTAAAATTCTGATCCAATTCTCCAAACACATTGGAGTTGCAGACCCTACCTCGGCTGAGTTGTTCAGCATCCTAGAAGCACTGAATGTCTTTTCGAAATCATATTGGGGGAACAAATGCGGGCTACTCATAGAGACAAACGGTAGACTTGCGTCATTGTGGATTAAAGGACCGTCCAACGCTGCGGGTTGCTTCCACGACCTTGTCTTGAAAATAATTGAAGCAGGAAGAAGATTAACATGGGAAGTGTCGTTTGCGTATAGAGAAACCAATATGGTTGCACAGCGTCTGGCTAAAATAGGTGTAAACAGAAAGGACGACTTCGTTTGGGAAGCGGCTAGCTGACTCTGGATGAGAACGAGTGCAATATTCACTGTTGTTGCGTGCCTAATTTGCAACGGGCCTATTTTTGGAATGCTAGGCTGCGAAAGGGTTCCAAAAGCCATACAATGCGCTCAATGCAAAATTTAGTTCGAGTTATTGAGTTGTATTTATAGGACATTTCGTGTAATGTGAAACTCTTGCGGTTGCTTCATCAATAAAATCAGAATGGGCACTCTTTTTCCCCACCCTAGGTTTAGCGGGGGGTTTTAACGAGGCCCGAATTTCCTTTCAAAAAAAAAGTCGCAATATTTAAGGTAGTTTTCCTTTATTTAGAAACTCGAGAAATGGTATCTTGGATTTATAGGGACATGATCTTCTTGATAATTCTAAATAAAAGAACATTTCTTTAAATATTTTAGAATACATATTTATCATTCCTCGTTCATTTAGGAATCACAATTTAAATTTTGTTTGAAATCGCAATTTACATCATTAAGACATTAAATAATCGACTAAGTATCAATTTGGGGCGTTGTAGAGTATTAATCCTTCTTCAAACGTAATCGACTCTCGAACTTTTTTTTTTCTCTAATTATCTTTTAGTATCCGGTCTATCTAACTCAAGTGACCGGTGACTACTCCATTTTCAATTTCAAAATCAAGTTATTTTAAAAAATAAAATCTAGAAAATTTGTTATTTTATAATAATATTTATGTAAATATTCTTTCATCTTTCCCTTGATCATTCACCTCCATGTAAATCCTCTTTGTTCGTGTGATTCTAGTCGGGTAAAAAATGACATTGAAAAGCTCGTAACACATAAACAATAAGAAAACAAGTCATGAGAAAGACTAGTTCCTGAAGAACTAGGATTACCAATGTATATTTATTTCAATATTTCTTTGTTTTCTTATTTTAATATTATATATAGGGTTAAGATATTTTTTGGATCGTTAGATGAGGCAAATGGATGGTTGAGATTAACTCTTTATTTTTTTTCTCAAGTGATAATCTTCACATATTCTACTATTAATCTCATCCATCTAACGATCCAAATAACGTATAAAACTTAAAGAGTTTTAAACTGTAACTGAATCCTATCCCATATGTAAGGGTGAGAATCGGGTGGGGTAGGGACGATTTTTCTCGTACCCCACAATTTTCAGGGAATCCTTATCCCCATTCCAAAAAATTAAACAAAACTAGTATTTATTAACCAAAATAAATGGCCAACTCGGTTTAAAATGTAAAAATTTAGATACTTCGATTAGAAACAATTACGAAATGATGAAGATTGAAAGGGTATTGTGTTGGGAAAATTTAGACGAGAGTTTTAGCTTATAAACTAGAAACTAAAATAGAAACATGTTGAGAAACTTGAGTCTTGCTATGTTTGAAAGAAAATTAATGCGATAATAATATAATTACGTTTTTTTATTAAGATATGTATTGGAGTATATAAATATATATATATATATATATATATATATATATATATATATATAGGATTAATATCCTATACACTGGCGGTGGAAATTTTTTGTTTCCACAAGCGCCTCAATTATAGGGTTTAGGGTTAGGGTTTAGGGTTTAGAGTTTAGGGGTTTTAGTGTAAAGGTTTAGAATTTAGGGTTAATGTTTAGAATTTAGGATTTAGGGTTAGAATTTAGGGTTTAGGGTTAGGGTTTAGTTTTAGGGTAATATGGGTAGGGATTTAGATTTTAACCTATAACCCCTAAATTTTAACCCTAAACCCAAAATTCTATCAACAATCCCTAAATTCAAAACTACTACACTTATAGCCCTAAACTTTAAACCCTAAACGGAGTCCCTAGCCCCTAAAACTAAGACGCTTGTGTAAAAAAGTTTCCACAAGCGCTTGTGTATAGAACAATTACCCATATATGTTTAATATTTTAAAAAATCTTGTAAAATTTTAGGATTCTTTCGGATATTTGTTGAGATCCCCACAGTTATTTATACGATTACAATTTGGTTATCCTCACGGTTCGAATATAACAATCCCCGCCCCCATTTGAACTTCGGTGATAAAACTTTATCCGTCCCTATCCTCGTAGGTAAAAATTTCGGTTATTCCCCATCTCATCGGTTCAAATCCCCACGATTTTTAGATATTTCTCACCCAATTCCCATCCATTATATATATATAGGGATAAGATCTGTTTACAGTGTAAAACTCTTTAAGTTTTACACGTTTTTTGAACCGTTGGATGAGTGAAACGAATGAATGAGATTAACAGTAAATATGCGAAGATTATCACTTGAAAAAAAAGAGTAAGAAGTTAATTTGAGCCATCCATTCCCCTCATCTAACGATCCAGAAAACGTGTAAAACTTAAAGAGTTTTACATTGTGTAAGTTGATCCTAACTCATATATATATATATATATATATATATATATATATATATATATATATTCAAAATTGTAACCAAAGAATGGAATACATTTTACATTTACCGGTCCAAACATCTAAAATGTTCATATATTTTGGAAAAAAAACATTTTATGGAAAAAAAATATTTGAATTTTGAAACAAATGCACCTCAAATTTAATTTTGTTGTTTTTAAATATATGAATTGCAATTTCTTTTTCTTTTTCTTTGTTTATGAAAAAGCCCCGACGTTATCGGAGATTTAATGATGGTGTTAGAGCATTCGCAAATACATTGTTGAAAGATGAAGACACTGCTGCATTCGCAAATACATTGTTGAAAGATGAAGACACTGCTGCGATTCCTGCAATGGTTGTTACATGATTAACACACAAAATGGAGCAGCATAACATTTTTCATGCATTATTACTCATCAGGTTCGCGGCAAGATTTGATGCTCAACCTGCATACAATCATAAGGCTGATCTTACTGGCATTAGCTTGCTAATTTGTTCTTTATCAAGCTAGCAGCATGGCGTGCAACCCATAATGAGCCAGCCTCACTACAACAAAACCCATGAGTGTGACCCTCCCTTTCAATTGATAGAGCAATGCCTGAGGCCTGCCTAGAGACCTGAGAGCAAAAATAACTGAATTGAACATGCTTTTCGCAGGCAAGAAAAGCTCAATACAAAAGAAGAAACACCATAATCACGAGCTTCCCCTTTATTTCCCTTTATCAGATGGACCATCTCTACATCGGTATAGCTGCAACATGTCTAAGCAACACCATGGTTTTTCGGGTTTCTCCAATATGTATAGGATCATGCACATATACCATAGTCTGCTTTTATTCTATCAGGAATTTTACTGCAAGGCATATCTACTAGTTGATAACAATTTCGATTCAGTGGCTAGCAGCAATAGGTTTCTCTCTCTCTCTCTCTCTCTCTCTCTCTCTCTATATATATATATATATATATATATATATATATATATATATATATATATATTTTATTAATCTAGCAACTCAACCAATTGCTTTTATGGCCTTTTAAAATCTTCTAGCAATAGGTTTTGATGCTCCAAACCTGAAATACAACTTCAGAAAGAAAGAGTTGATTCTACCTCTTCAAACATTTGTAATGGTCCCCAATGATCGTCAATGCCATACAAGAATGAAATTTTCTCCTGGTTCTCTCTCATGAAGTTCCAATCTGGTGTTTCCGAAAGCTAACAGAAAAGGATAAAAGTAAGCAATGATCCGGAGATTGTTGACGTCAGTATATAGTCAGACAAGATACTAATTTCGTTTTAAGTTATAACCAATTTTTATAGAATTTTACTCTTACAGAACCAATTTCACGTTGTCGTCAGCATGAGTATACCTTTATGAACTCTGTCCTGGCCATATATAGCACATTGCGTATGGTATGATACTGCAAATGAAAAATTATGGGAGCAAAGTTAATATCTTAATATTAAACATGCACTTGATTTGATATTAGTCATAAGAATATGCATACAGGCATTATGCAAGAATACAATTAGAAAGACCTCTAGGCAGTTGAACAGAGGATGCAAGTATACCTACAAAAGGAAGAACATACTACTTATAATTAGAAGGAACAACATTTTAACAGGACTTCACCTGTGGTAAGTGAGAGCAAGCAGCTTCATGGGCAGTATTAGACCATGACTTCCCATTAGAAAGTTCAGAAATTAGCCTCAAAACCCGTCTTGGTAACAAGCCCAATAATGCTACAAGGAGCGTGACTGTAGTGGACAGTACTCTGGACCTGAAACTCAGATTGATTTTCTTGATCTCCAAATAAATGATAGAATGTCAAAAATTTTAATGCAGAATTAATGAACGTAACCTTCCGACAGAGGCAACTGAATATAATTCAGTCCAACCATCCAAGAGACAGAACAGTACCTGACTATTTGGTACTAGCATAGCAGATAAGGTTTTCTTTTATTTCTGGTTATACAAAATGAGTAAATAAATGATATATGAGATAATGTTTTGCACAAGCTTTATGATATTGTGCAGTAAAGGGATCATAAGTTATTGTGGAAAAGGATATTTAAACATGCTATACAATAAGATACCTGATGATGTGGTGCAGGTGCAACAAATAGAAGAAGTGTGAGGGCAGGATACTGGAAATTAGCATTCATCGTAATAGAGAACTGAAATATTTATCCCGTAAACTACGTATAGTGGGAAGGAATGATAGAGAAAGTGTCTTACATAATCACCTTCACAATGAAAGCCTGTTTCTTTGATTGCAGATTTAAGGCTAAAAACGGGTAGAGTCCAATGCAATAAACTGCCTAAAACACCATAGAAAGAATTTCAGGAAAACTATATTTTTGGTTAACACAAATGTGAATAAATTAGTTAAAAATAGTCATTCCACCTTCTCCGGCAGTCTCCTTAGCATTTCTAGCACTATATATGAACCAATTGAGTGCCCTACCTTCATGGAAAATTAAACACATACCGTGAGTTTAATCTTAGAAATCAGAATCATCTGCCAGAATTTTGGAATATCATATTTGACGGAAATTGGTGCTTTTTCTTTTCTCTTATGAAAGTCCATGTCTCCTTTAACAGAAAAACAAATAAAAAAGCACTTATTGATAAAGATGCTGCACATCAACAGATGTGTTAGATTGAGAACTGTATGCTAAGCAGTCTTGGACAGATACAACCATGCTTGAAAAATAGCTAAGCATGTCTATGTTCCTCGTTTCATGGAAAAAGGAAAACATTTCAAGAGGTTATATAATTATACTCGGAAGAAGAAACTGTTTTCTTGGACAAGCAGGAAGATGAAACAACATATAGGCAGAAATTATTCTTACCAGAACTAAAGGGGCTTCAATATTTTGCACTTTGATGAACTCAATCTGCAAAGTAAAAATGAAAGCACAGTTATAACCTTGTATGATGAACTGGTAAGCTAAAATGGTTTTGATCATAATTCTAAACTAAAGATCATCATCTAGAAAGATCGGACTAGGTAAAAAGGATAGCCAATACAATCAAATTAACATTCAATAAGGAAAAAGCACAGTCAACCGTCGAGGACAGTTATTTGATTTCAAGGGACTAAAACAAAAAAACATGAGCTCTCAAGTTGACCCTTATTGATGTTAGTCTTTCAATTTAACATATTTGTTAAGAATTTTTAAACAGCTCCCTAACCATGATAAATCAAAATATACCATATTCATTAACAATCCATGACGCTAAAATCAATAATAGAGAATAATTAGCAATTTTGAAAGAATAATTAGCAATTTTGAAAGAGACTCATTGAAATTCTTCCAATCTATCAATTTGTTGAAAGCCAAATAAATAATCAGAATGTTACCTTGTGATCAATTTGTTCTTGCAAGGAATACAACCTCCCGTGATCCCAATTCTTCAATGGAGGGTAAAAAAGAAAGAAACAATTAGAAAAGCATGTAGAGATGCACATAGATTACAAGGAATTGTTGTAGGTAGTAGGTACCCTTTCTGTATGACCTGCAGCGCCAACAGCTAATCGGAACCATATGAAAGCAACTATTAGATACAATATTAGGGATAATAATTAAAAAATGATAATATCTTTCAGAAAGAAGAAAAAGGTTCTCAATCTTTTGCCTGATACAGATGCAATTCCTCCGAGGAACTCAAACAATGATTCCACAAATTCCTTGTAAAAGGTAATAGCACCTGAGATGACCAGAAGCACTTGAAACCAAATTCTCACAATTCAACTAATACCAAACTAGTACATCAATGACATCAACAAACCAGGATTTCCAGGAACAAACACAACATGTAATGAGGGCTGATCAGCTTGAATTTCCAGTATCTCAGTCATGCAACTGTCCAGTGAAGATGTTCAAGAAAAGATCAATGCATTGACATGTATCAGAGTATAAGAGCTAATGCTGACTTAGCTGACGTAGCGAGTTGGTTCAGCTATAACAAATTTAGTTTTTCAGCCTTCAGTCAATTTGAATGTTTGTTAGCATTTTCTTTAGTTCAGTTGGTCAAAACATTTTCTGGTTAGCTGAGTCAGCTTACTTGTGTACAAATAATGACTGATTATTTTAACGATTGAGGTAACAAAACAGGTCATCACTTTTTCAGCAGCTCTCCAAGCTTTCTGTTTCTGCCCATTTCATTTTTTCACATACTTACTTTGTGGTTTTTCTGTTAATATGAACTTCTTATATAAAATCAGAAAATTTATAAATGCAACATACCCCGAGACATTGCACAACCGAAGATTCGCACATTTTGTAGCATCTGAATCCAAATCCTCGAAACTCATTCCTCTACTGGCGGAATTTGGTGCGCTATCAATTCTTCTAAAAATTGAAGGAAAAACAGTTACCACAGAAAGAATGAATGGGTTAGATTAAAAACGCCTCATCAAGTGTCAAGAACTGGGCTGGACTCACTCATTTTTCATGACAGTATAAGTGCTCAAAAGCTGAGAATCACTAAGCCTATAGTCACATGCATCAACAGTCTAATAAAACCAAAACATACAAAAACAGTTGGGAGGGGGGAAACCAAAAATATACTTTTTCTATTATCATCAAATGAAGAATTCGCATATACCTGTAACTGAATGAGCGAATAAAAGAAAGGGGTCTCTCTGTTAGAGAAGCAATGCGAAGTAACATTTCTGATCCTACTTTCAGACAACTTTTATAGATTTGTTACGGTACCTTCTGCCACTTCTTGTAAATCTATAAGAACTGATTCAAGGGGATTGTGGTTAGGCTGGAAACCTCAAACATGGAATCAGCTGACCCGGTTAACTACTTTAAAAGTATCCAATGGGAATGGGCCTGGATGAGTGCTGAGTCACCGACTAGACACAACTCAGCCTCAATCTCTTTTTAAATTTATTTTACCTTTTTAATTTATCATACTATTTATTATTTTTATATAATAAAAATTTTATTATTTTTTAAATTAAATATTATTCATTTTTATTTTAAATATTAGGATTTCAAATGTTTCAAAACTTTTAAGAAAAATCAAGGCTTAAATAAAAAATAAGTGCCCAAAGTATACTTTTTTTTAACCTTAGGTGTCCAAAGTTTTTTTTTTTTTGTAAAAACAGGTGCTCAAAGTTTCAACAGTTGCAATTTTAGGTGTCTGACAGTTAAAGGGTGTTAAATTTTTTTATAACCAATCAATGCTTAACATGTGACACTAATTTGATTTTTTTTAAAAAAAAATAAAGAAAAGCACCCTAAAATTTCAAATTTTCGTAAATCCTGAAATTTTGAAAATTTTACAAAACAATCCCCAAATCCCTAAAATTTCCTGTAACACCCCGGGTTTTGGGCCTAGGAGTTTGTAGGTTGGGTTTAGGTTCCGTTGGACCGAGACTAGAGATCTAGGTTAGTTCGGGATTGGTTCAGGGAAAGACTAATTCGGGAAGTGATAAAAATATGATAAAAATTTCTAAAATCCTTTTTAAATGTGTATAAGGGTTTGGTAAATTCAATTTTGGAAAATGACATTTGGAAGGTGGACATTTCAGTTTAGTGACTAAATCGTAAAAATGGAAAACTATTTTTAATGGCTATTTTGTAAAAGAGCCAAAACTTAGAATCTTTAGGGAGCTAATGCAAGTATAATCAGTTATTCCCTTAATTTGGCATGTTTTAAATGTGTTTAATTAAAAAGATTAAAAAGGGTTTTGATTAAAAAGGGAATTAAGCTTTACAAACTTATTTTGACGTAACTTCCATTTCTCTATTTTCTCATCAGCCAAACCACCCATTTTCTTTCAAAACTTTCAGAGATCTTTTACTTTTTATTTTACTTTGATTTCCAAATGATTTCCATGGAGTTTCCTCAACTTGTTTCAATGAATTCTTGAAGATTTTCAATCAAATCTTGTCAACAGAAGGAATAGCAAGGGATTAGGGGTAATTTTTGTGCTTCTCCTCTAATCAAGGTTCTTTAATGAAATTCTCAAGTATTTGGCTCTTTAATTATGTTTCTTATCAAGATTTTATAATTGATTTGAAGAAAATGGCTAAATCAAGCTTTAAATGATGATTTTTTGTAATTTTCGTAATGGGTCTATTTTGGTTGATTTATGAGTGATTTTAATCATGTTTTGGAAGTTTATTAATGTTGAGATTGAGGTTTAAGCATGGTAATCCCAAAACTATTTGGATCTCTAGTTGGTTAGGTTGTTAGAATTAGATTTTTGTGGTGTTAATGTGATTTTGTGAATGCTGGAGGTATGAGGTTGATAATAGGATGGTTTTGGATGTTAATCAATGATAATAAATGGTTGGAAGTGTTAGATTTTGGCTAGGTTGAATTTGTAGAGTAATCGATTGTGTTTTCGGTTGTTCTGGATGGGCGTTTTGGTTGATTTGGGCAGAGTAACGTGGTAGGATTGCTTGTTGGGGTTTTTAATGCATTGAGATGCATTAATCCTTTGTTCTTATGTAGTTTAAATAGGAGAGAACGTTTCGGAAGCAACCAATGAGGTTTCGGGAGCTTCAGACGCTTAGTTTCGCGTCGGCTAATCAAGGTTTCGCGTGTCGGTGAGTGAGAACGTGGATTACATCTTTGAAATGTTTGAAAGGTGGTTTTTGAAACTTAGATGTAAGCTTGAAACGCTTGTCTAATTTTAGAAGTAAGTATAAAGAATTTCTCTCTCGGTTGTGCTATTTACGAAATGGTTTTTATGCACTTGGTTTTGAATAAATATTTACCTACTGTTAAAGCATGTTTAAAGAATGTGGGTTGATGTTTTTAATGTTGAGATGATAAAGGATGCACATAGTATGTGTTCCTTGTAAGTATATGTTTTATACTTGTGATTTAAAGCATGGTTTAATGCTTTGGAAAATGATTTATTGGTGATTCTTTGAAAACAATGAGGTATGTGGTTAAATGTGAATTATATTGACAAGTGATGTTGTGAAAATGGTTTATAAATAGAATCGGATATAGTTAGCCGGCTATAGGATTGAGTGCACTATAAACAAGTCGCCTTGGATGTTTAGGGGTTTATACGGTGTACCGAATACTCCATCCAAGTACCCTAACGATTGAGGAATGTATGTGGTGTCCCGTCTCTCGTTAGTGGGGTTATACATCTACTGATGAGTAGTGTTGATGGGTTTATACGGTGTACCGAATACTCCACAACGGGTGTCACAACGGTAGAGGGTAGCTCCCGTATGCGAACCTTGAGATGTCAGTGAGAATGTATGAAGTGTTAGGACAACACTTGTGAATCCGTGTATCTGATATGTTGTTTTGAGAAATGAATTTGCCTAATGATCACTTGTAAGCCAATATAATTGATGATGTATCATGAGGTAGTTTATGTTGAATATTGTGATGTATACATGTTTTACTCTTTAAGCTTTACATATTGTAGTTATGCATGGGAAGGCTTCAATTGAATGTTAGTAATGGGACTTGTTGTTGGTTCATGATACATGTTGCATAAGATTTATTTATGCTGATTTTTTATTAAGAAAAGTGCATGGTTTTAAAGGCATGATGGTTTTCAAATGTATTTAAGTTAATTGAAATGAGATTTCAATGTGGACTTGGAAAATGGTTTTAAATGCATTGATGGTGTTTTGTTTTGAGCACTCCTCACTAGGGGTGTTCATGGTAGGTTAATCGTACCGTTTAGTTTAAATGGTCGGTTAACCGTTATAACGGTTATTGAATCATAACTTAACCATTAAGAAATGGTTAATCGTTTCAAACACTAATGGTTAACCATTATTAACTGTTAACCATTAGCGGTTAACCGTTTCTTAATAAATCACTTATAGGTTAACATGTACTCTATTACAATATCGATTGAAACAACAATTAAATTTACCAAATCATAATATCGTAAACATTTTTCACAATCCACTGAATCAAGAACGTAAAAATATATTCGACATGAAAATTTTGCACTAGCTACAATTCTTGAAAAATGAGACACAAAATAGAAACTAAAGTAATTTTTATATAAAAAAATTTAAACAAAACATAAACCAGTCATATTTATGAACAAAGAGACCGAAAATCATTCCTCTGTAATCCCGCCCTTCTAACGTATTCCCCTTATGAACATGCATACCAATAGTAGATGAACAAGCCATATGTATTAACATGGTATCATATAAATTAGAAAAGAAAAACAAAAATATACAACTATGAATTGAATTAAAAATATGTCATCATATAAATAAGAAAAAAAATTATAACTGCGGTAGTAACTAACGTCTACCCATCTCTTATATCAATTAATGAAGCAAGAATTAATACCCAAGGCTCCAATTAATACCCTACTTCATAAATCAACCGAGGTCTTCACCGTCTTCTTCCAAAATCGAATATGATTCATCAATCATAATTATCGGTTGATTGAGTGTTAAATCATTCATTCCTATATTTCAAAGCATAAAACAAATTAGTATAAGATATAATGTAATATTGGCAAATCAAAGATTAAAAAAATTATGAGCTAGATTAAAAAACTAACCATCCTCCAATTCTTCTAACTCAAGAAGATTTTCCTCTATTATAAGAGGACCTTGAGATTGGCGTAGCCAATCTTGTGAACAAATAAGAGCTTCCACTATTCTTGGAGTTAAGGAAGTGCGAAAAGAATTAAAAACTCGACCTCCTGTGTTAAAAGCGGACTTAGAAGCTACAATAGAAACTGGAATAGCTAACACATCTCGAGCCATTCGAGAAAGAACATGATACCTCATTTGAGACTCACTCCACCATCTTAAAATATCAAAACTAAGATCATTTGTTTCAACTTATTCACTTAAGTATTTCTCCAACTCAGTTTTTTCATCACAAATTCCTAAAGTCCCCTTTGCCATTCTATACTTATTATAGTAATGTTGTTGCACATCAATCTTTTTCTCATTGTTCTCCAAACTATGAAGTGTTGTTCTAATTGAAGTAGGAGTACTATTACTACTACTACTACTACTACTACTACTACTACTACTACTACAACTACTAGATTCTCCCTTCTTGCTCTTGGAGCGAGGCATAACATCATTATAAAACTCAAATATAGTTTTTAAAGTGACTTTGATGGTGGATATTAACAAATTGGCATTTTCAGCATCATAAGTATCACTTACTATCCACTCAACAAAACCCCATTTATGCCTTGGATCGAGTAGTAAAGCAACAAACAATAAACTATTGATGTTATCAATATTTCCTCAATATTTATCATGTTTGACCTTCATTTAATGAGCCATCCTTCTAATACTTTCATTTTCATGACCATAATAACTAAAAATTGTGTCTCTAACTCCAAATATCAGAGGTATATAAGAGTTACCTGTCACACAAAGACTCCCTGAAACCTTCAATGTAGTCTCATAGAAAATTTGTAAGAAAGGTAAAAAAGCTTTAACTTTTCTCCAATCATTGTCATCAGGTACACCAAAATGCCTCTTCAACTCTTTACAATAAACATCGCCTTTGGTGTACAAATTATCAAAAGCTTTCTTAAATTTTAAAGCTGTTTCAAGCATTAAGAAAGTGGAGTTCCACCTTGTTTCAATATCTAAGCAAACAAAACTCTTACTTGTAATGTTTTCTTCCTCTATACAAGCTTTGAACGTTTAAAGTCTATTAGGAGAAGACCTTACAAATCGCCCAACACCACAAATTCGAGCAATGGATAAATCAAGTTCTTTCAAACCATCCTTAACAATCAAATTTAATATATGTGTTGCACATCTCATATGTAAAAACTTACCATCCAACACACTCCCTCCTCAATGAGTGATTCTTCTTCTAAGATATTGAATAGCCACATCATTTGAACTAATATTGTCTACAGTTATGGTTAAAATCCTCCGAAGATTCCATTCATTCAAACATTTTTCAATGGATTTTCCAATGATTTCACTAGAATGACCTGGAATGGGACAAAAATTGATTATCTTTTTATGCAATGTCCACTGATCACCAATAAAGTGTGCGGTAAGACCAATGTACCCCAAGTTCTGACCAGAAGTCCACGTATAGGTAGTGAGGCACACCCTTGAAGACAACTTACTCAAAAGGTCTTTCAATTCATTTCTTTCTTCAATGAAGATACTATAACAATTTCTTGTCATAGTGGTGCGTGAAGGGGGAACAAATTCAGGACATAATTGTTTGCAAAAATATTAAAATCCTTTATGCTTCGTAAATACAAA
The DNA here is from genome assembly GCA_958450335.1 of Hibiscus tridactylites. Taxonomy (NCBI): domain Eukaryota; kingdom Viridiplantae; phylum Streptophyta; class Magnoliopsida; order Malvales; family Malvaceae; genus Hibiscus; species Hibiscus tridactylites. Next base: position 53,803,960 of record OY288267.1, on the reverse strand, counting down.
GGGTAACTCATCTACAATAAGCATCCTAGCAAGCGCCTTCCTACAATTATCTTGATCAAATTGCCAACACCTAGGGACTTTAACTGTTTTACTGGTGCCACCTGGTGATGTAATTGTTTTAGATTCAAAATCGACAAGTTTTTGTTTTCTATTCAAGTTTGCAGGATACCTTTTACATCTTGTAATATGATTCTTCATGCCACTAGTCTCATTAGATGGTTTGAAAGCAATACACTTTCCACAATAATTGCACTCCACCTTATTTGGATCATTGGTTTTCTGAAAATGATCCCAAACATAGGATGTCTTCTTTCTTTCTATTTTGTCATCACTTATAGAAGGATTGGAAGACTTCCTCTTCTTTTTAATCATTGTATCTCCATCAACATCATTTTTACTCTTTGCTTCACTATCTTCTTCACAAGAGTTACCTTATGAATTATTAATCTCATCAACAATCATCACATTATCATTAACAACGCTTTCCATAGTTTTTTATATTGTGCAAAATAAAACAAAGTAAACTTTAGAAACAAAATAAAAACACCAATAAAAAAACAAGGCCAAACCTAAAGTATATTTTGTTTTATTTGTTTAATCAAATTAAGCAAGGCAAAATGCACATGTCAAAATGCACCAAAACATATGAAAAAGGTATTAACGAATAGGCAAGTAGAGAAGATACAAGATGGGCATGCACTAAGAACTAAAAATGTATGAGTGCATGAATAAAAAAAATACATGAATTTGCACAACAAAGAGTGTTAGAGTATATAAAAAAATATAGACATGTTATGCATTCTGACAAGTAGAGAAGATACAGAATTGAGAATAAAAGTAGAGCTGCGGTGGGGGAAAATTTTAAGGGAGGAAGTAGAGAAATGGCTTCTAGATATTCAAGGAGTCAATGACGAAATGCGAGTCCTTAATCAAAGGCTGCAACATGTGTCTTGCTTTACACGAGCACACCTAGGGAAACTAGTTTCCCTAACAGTTCAACAAGTGGAAAAAATCATTAAATGAGTTGCATTCACTGATGCTCTAGTAATTGATAAACCATCCGATGCTGAAATCCCTTTTCGGTTGGGACTTTTAGAAGGGGAAACCATAGTGAAGGCAAAAATTTGGAACTATTTGATGGGTGATGAAAAATACATGCTTTTCTTCTCAATTTTGTATCTTCTCTACTTGGCAGAATGCATATGTTATGTATATAAAAAATACATGAATTTGCAAACATTCTAACACTCTTTGTTATGCATTCTATACATGAATATAAACCTGATTATATAAAAAAATATAATCATATTGGCAGTGACGAATTGTTAGCAATCAAAAAATCTAGTTCCTACCTTCTTCTAAGACTCTTTGTTATGCATTCTGTACATGAACTTGATTCATCTTAATCTATTTTAATGTTCATATTATTTTAATAAAAAAAATTATTTTAATCTAGTTCTTACATTCTAACACTCATTGTTATGCATTCTGTACATGAACTTGATTCAAGCATTCCACAGTAAATTAAGTTTGATTTTAATGTTCAAATCGAAGCATCATCAAATTTGTTTGTGGCAATGCAACTGTCCAGAATTAAAATATTGAAGTTGGATTCAAGTTCATTATGTTAAGCATTTGTTACAAGAATGACGTTCGAATAAGCATTTGTTCTGCATAATCACTTTCAATATGAACATTTCAATTACATTCTTCTAAGACTAAGAAATTCATATAGATTAAGATGAATAAGTGTCCATGATTTCTAATACCCAAGATGCGAAAATTATAAACTCTCACATTGTAACATGGAGATTGAAGATTCAAAAGAATAAAGAAAACCCCAAAACTAAAATAGTTAGATTACCAAATTTTACAACAAAAAAAGAATAAGAGAGAAAGAGAACATGCAATTCGCATATAAAATTATATCGAATGGTTAAATTAACACTTATCTAGCACATTCACTCAATTTTTTGAAGTACCGACTCGATAATTTTCAAGATCAATGACTTGTTCTCTTCAAGATACTGCAAGCATCAAAAGGATGTCATTGAACAAATTAGGAAAGATTTAGCAATAAATTAAAAGAAGGTGCAACAATTGATTAATTGAACACTTTGTTGGAGTCTTACCCGTAGCAATTTTGATAAGCCTTTAAAGTCAGAGAGAGGAGCGAATGGAAACGAGTTTGGTAATTTTAGGAATAGGGTTTAGATATTTGAAAAGAACATCGACGACCTTTGAAGTTTTTTAGAGTAATGGTTAACCTATAGGTTAATCCTCTATTAAAATTTATAATCGCGGTAGTAACCATTAACCATTAATTTTAACGGTTCGGTTAATTGAAATCGTTTAATTTTTAATGATTAGGTTAATTAACCTATAAAATGAACGATTGGCTCGGTTAACGGTTACGGTTAATTTTGCACACCCTACTCCTCACTAAGCCTTGTGTGCTTACGCTCTAATTTGTCCATCAATGAAGAGAATTGAGGTTTTGGAGGAGGTGTGGAGCAAGGGATCACAAGAGACTTCATTTGAGAATATATGTTTCGGTTTAGACTATAAGTAATAAGGGCAACGAGGGATTTGTTGTGTTTTTGGGAGATTTGTGTAAACTCCCTATTTGAGCAAGTGTTCATTGCTGTTTTAGATTTGTAAATGGCCTTTGGTTTATGCGTTGCTATACATTTTGGTATCTTACTTGGCTTGTTTACTAGGTTGCATGCCTATAGTTTACCTTTGATGCAAATTGTCATGATATGATGTTGAATATGCCATGAGTGTTTGAGGTTTGATGTTTGGATATGTTATATGTGTTGGAATCATGCTTGAATGGTTATGAGTGCATTAAAGTGTGAAAAACCAGCAAAATGTGACATTACAGGCCCAAGTATTTCGATACGTATAAGGTTGTATGGAAACGGTGAGCTTGAAATGGGCATGGGGTTTCGAAACAGGGAAGAGTGTATCAAAATAGGCTCGGTTAAGTTGGCTAATGGAATTTTGTGTATCGATACGTTTTGGAGACGTATCGAAATGGGCTCGTGTTCTGAAACACCCATAGCTATTCCGAAATAGGGTTTATCGATACAAGGCTAAGTGTATTGATACACCAAGTTGTTAAGCTAGTTAATCATAATCTTTTAGAAGTTCTGTTCCTTTACGTTTCAGTCCTTGAATATTGATGATGCAATTAAATGTGTTTGAATGATCGAATTGAGCTGAGATTTGACACAATGACGTGTAATATGACTAATTAAAGGATGATAACTTAAAATTAGTTAAAGTTCTTGTATTTTGTGTATTTTACATTTTGGTCCCTAAAGCATTTTTGTAATTCAATTGAATGTCAAATCGATGTCCGTTTGAGTTGATGTTTCTTCCGTTGTGAGTCTTAACACTTAGGGTAACAATGTGCATATAAAAAGGATAACAAGAAAAAAAAAGGTCGTTTATTGAGATAAACCTTCCCGGTTTACTTCAATATTCCCCGTGTGACTCGTACGGTTCGGTCTTTCGCCCATGCTGGGTCTAGGGGATTACATTTCCTAAATACAAATCCCTAAATTGCCGCCACTTTTGCCACTAGCCTCTGCCCCAGACCACACCCCTTTGGTCGCCGGACCAAAGCGGTTATTTCCCCCAACACGGTGTTGCCGGAAACGGCGAACGATGTGCTAGCCAAACGTTGATTTTGTGTTCGATGTTCGACGTTCGTCTGCACGTTGTTCACCGTTTCTGACGACGTCATGTTGGGGGAAATGACCGCCTTGGTCCGACGATCAAAAGGGTGTGGTTAGGGGCAATGATCGATGGTGGAAGTGGCGACGAATTGGGAGTTTGGGTGTGGGAAATTTTAGGGATTTGGGTACCGTTTTATAAAATTTTCAAAATTTTAAGATTTTATGAAAATTTGAAAGTTTTTATAAAAATATTGTTTTAAGTTTTTAATTTGGAAAAATAAAATAAAATAAGCATTCCACGTCTCAAGCATTGATTGGTTAACAATTTTTTAACACCTTTTAACGGCCAGACACCTAAAATTATAACAGTGTAAACTTTAGGCACCTAAAATTATAGATGTTGAAACTTTGGGCACCTATTTCTACAAAAAAAAAATACTTTAAGCACATAAAGTTCAGAAAATATATACTTTGGGCACTTATTTTCTATGTAAGCCAAAAATGAATTCAATTTCTGAATTTTGCATTCAATTAAACCTTCAAATCTATAAAAAATAGTTAAGCTCTCGAACTAGAAAGTTACATCAGTTAATTATTTTGACTAACTTTGATCGTTAAGTGTTGTTAATTTAAGGTTATATGTCACATGTCACGCTTTGGTGTACAAATTTTTGTTTTCAAAATATTAAAGTTTCTTAATAATGTTAAAAGTATTTTAATATTATGAAAATATTAAAGTGTTTGTTTTATTTAAATTAATAAAATTTATTCAAAAATGATAAAAAAAATAGAAATTCTAAAATGTTATAATATCAGAACACTTCTTTCTTCCATCTCAGCAGAACCCACCAATCAGAAGCAACAATGTCGACAAAACATGCAAAAATAGAGAATAGAACAATGACATACAAAGGTCGAATCCTATGAGCCCATTTTTTTGAATCTATAAGAGCCCAAAATTTTGAAATATTAATATGACATCAACAATTCTAAGCTATGACATAAATATTGACATGCTATAAATACCATGAGAGAGAAAAATAAATGGCATTGAATGGTGATAAAAAAGGCACAAATTATGGGGAATAATAAAGAGAGAGAGAGAGATGGTAATTAATATCACTGGGGAAAATGATTGGTCGCCAAAAATCTGAAAGGTCACCAAAATTTGAAAGGTCGCGAAGCCAAAAGGTCCCCGAAATTTGATCGGTCGCCCAGAAAGTGAAACGTCGTCGAAATTCGAATAACCGTTAAAGACATCAAACAGTAGCTGAAGAGTGGAAAGGATGCCGGAGATCTGAAAAATTCGAGCCCCGATCTGAGATTTTAAGTGAGTTGCATGGTGGCTGAAGTTTGCGTGGATGGTAGCCAAAGATAACGTCGAGAAGGTTTGGTTTCAAGTAGATCTAGGCGAGAGATGAAGGGTTGAACACTGATGTGTTCGGGTTAAGTTTAGAGGAGTGAATCTTGTTTTTTTGGATTGAGATTTAGAAAAGTAAAAGAACATTGATGATGTTCTTGATATTTTCAGGGTTTAATAGAAAAAAAAAACACAAAAATGATCTTTGGGTGTTTTAATGGATCAAGATCGGAAAATATGAAAGACTTGGGATTAAGGGCGGAGCTAGAAATATATTTACGTGGCGTTATTTTTTCAACAATTTTTAAAAAATATTAATTATTTATAAAAAGTGTCATTTTATTCATGTCATTTGTCTATATTTTTAATTTTCTATATACAAATTATATAAGAAAAATATGTTTTTTAGAAATATAGAAAATATGTTTTTTTAAAAAGTTGTCACGGGGCTAGGCTTATATGGCTAGCTCGTGCGACACTTGGTCGGGAAACGAACTTTGAAAGGGACCAAGTAAGCCTTAAAGCTAAGTCTTGGCTTGGCTAGAGTTGCGGAAGCGTTGCGAAGAAAGAAAGAACAAGATGGCTCGAGTGATTTGCAAAACGAAGAGCCTCGTTAAAAACCCCCTCTAAGCCTAGTTAGGGGGAAAAGAGTACTCGACGTTGCTAAGCTTTTATTGATGAAGAAAAGATGAAAACAAAGAGAATTCAGGATGATTACAAATGAGGGGGTGAGGCCCTTTTTATAGCCTAGCACCTCCCGATCTAACGGTCACTATCGATTACAATCGATGGCCAAGATTGGCCTAAGCTATCTAATAAAGGCAAGAGATTGCTATTAAGGATTCCTTCCATCTTGGTTGATCTTCTTTCCTTGTGAAAGGGATATGATTCTCCATGAATCGAGGGATGGATGGATGCTTGCTTGTTGCCTTGTATGCCATGGTCAAAGGGGTAGATATTCCCAAAGGAATGGGCTTGAATGGCCATGGATGGTGAAAATTCGGATGGGCCCATAGGGGTGGCTGGACGGGCTGCTTGGTGCTGCTCGGACAGGCCTATGGGTGCTGAAGGCCGGGCTGCTCGGTGCTGCTCGGTCAGGCCCTTGGGTGCTGCGCGGACAGGCCCTCGGGTGCTGCTGGGCGGCCTGCTCGGTGCTGGGCGGACAGGCCCTTGGGTGCGCGCGGACAGGCTGCATTGTAGCCCCATAGGTGCGGCAGAGTGGGCTGAATGGTTTGAGGCCCCATGGGTGCTGGAAAATGGCCCCTAGGTGTGCGGCAGATTGGGCCCTAGGGTGCACAACGGTAACATTCTCCTCCACCGAATTGAGCGACGCCCTCGTCGCTTGTTGGGCTTTGAATTCGACAATCTTGTCTTCAAACTGCCACAAGTCTTTGTCTAACTCCCAACTACCCTCGGCTTCGTTTAGACCCTTCCAAAGCACAAAGTACTCGTGCCTCGGTTGGTAGCCTTTGCGTCGAATGACTCGATAGGATTGGATTTCTTCGACTTCTCTCTCGAACGAAGTCCTAACTCCAACGGGTGCTCGCTTGGAGATGTTTCTTTCCGGATCTTCCTCGTCCTTGTGATAAGGCTTGAGAACACTCACATGGAAGACGGGATGAACTTGGATGTTGGATGGCAAGTCTAGCTTGTAGGCCACCTTGCCTACTCTCTTGATCACACGAAATGGGCCTTCATACTTCCTCACAGGAGCCCTGTGTTGCGTGTAAAATAGTCTATCGCAATTATAGTGCAAGTATACACGACGCAAGTAGTAAAGTGATACGAAGTATCGGATATCGTCTCCACAGGGATTGGGCTAATAGCTTCACCTAAATTCACTGCACAAAGTAAAAGAAATAGTTTGAGAGAATTGTCACGAAAATAATGTAAAAACGCAAATAAAGGAATTTGAGATATCAAGATAGAGAGAGTGGGCTGGTATTGAATTGCTCAGTAGTGCAGGTATTGAATTGCTTAGGATCTCCAGTTCTGTCGTCGCACCCGTCGCCGACAGCACCTGTCGCGGCGTCTGTCCGTTAGCTGTCGCGGCAGCGAACACTAACTCCGTACTTCAAGCTTGGCAAGAATCCCTGATCTGCCTTGCCCTATCCCTAGGCACAAGTCTGTCGATGATCACGTCTTTGATGATACCTCCCGGCGTGAATCGAAGGATGAACACCAATGTGTATGAATTCTTCCTTAGCCACTTAACCTCGCCCTATCCCTAGGCACGAGATGGTTCAACTATAAACTAGAGAACGCGCTCTTATCTCTTTCGTATACTTAACTCTCCCGATGCTAAGTAAATGGATAACCTCACAATGCTCTCCCGATGCTCTTGCAAGATATTAAAACCAAGATAAAAGAACTTGAAGTTTATTTTATTGAACTTGAAAAATCCTAAAACAAAGCAACCCTTGCAACTACTTTACAAAACAACCCGTAGCCCTAGGGGGAATTTAGAACATATCGGTGACAGGTAAACGGCAGGGTTTAGGTTTCTGTTATGGGGTAATCGGTCATGCCCTAGGTTTAATCTATGCCCTTATATAAGCTTTGGGCTCAAGTTATCTAAGGTAACAAGGATTACAACTTTAATTAAAAGTAAGATTCTAATAAAGACTAAATCTCTAAAGACTCCTACTTTCCAGCCGTACCCTTGCTTTTAGGGATTTCCTCTCCTTGAGCTTTGGCTTGACATATCTTTTGATCCGGGGCTTGGAAAAATATTTGGCTTTCACACGAAAGACGAGCAGATTTTTCTCTATCTATCGAGGTCCACTTCACTTTTCCTCTTCATAAATCTGCTGTCACCATGCTGTCACGACAGGTCCATGACAGGTTCGTCTTCTTCAGCTGCTTGTCCAGTTCAGCTCTCCTGCTTATCTGCCCTGTGCCTGCCTTCGACATCTACTGTGACAGATACCTGCAAAAATAGCCATCTTTCAGTAGAATCCGTGCCTTTTATATAATTGTGATGTTTTATTGAAAACTAACCTAAATGCAATGCAATGATGATTGAATGCAGCAGAAATATGGGTTAAAAAGGGTGTAAATAATAGAACTTTTACACACTCAACACACCCCCAAACTCAAGTTTTTGCTTGCCCTCAAGCAATGAAGACTTAAAAGAAAACTGAAAATTTTTGTGTTGGCCTTCAAACAGTGAACTGTCCCTGACATGTCGCTCATTCTCTATGGCGGCAGCAACCTGTCGGAAAGGTTAGGATCTGTCCGGAATCTCCCTATAGCTCTCGTGCAGTGTGTGCATGCTTGTGAACAGTTATATGCTAAGATTCTCTTAGTTTCACTAGAATATTCAACTCCTTAACTCGAATTTTTATGCCAAAGTTTATTTTTTTTAGAAGGCACATTTTCATGCTTCTTTTTCTTCTATTTTCAAGCTAAGTTTTTCTAGAGCCAGTTTTGGGCACCTCTAGTTAGCTTCCTAGAGCCGATTTCGGGCACCTCTAGGTTTTTGATTCTCTTTTGCTAAACTTCTTTCCTAGAGCCAGTGTTAGGCACCTCTAGGGGCTATCCAAGTTCTAAGCTTCCTATTCTAGTTTGGCTAAAAGAAATCTAAGCAATATAACAGTCACAAAAGTGTTTAAGTTTTTAGAACTATAGAAAGGCTCTAAACTTTTCCTTAACCTGTCCTAAAGATGCTGCCACGACAGAGCCGTCATGACAGGTAAGTTAACTTCACAGATTTAAGCCAACAGTTTAAATTTTCTGATTTTTTTTTGATAAAAGAACTTAAAATAAAAATAAGACACAATAATTAATAAAAGATGTACTAAGACTCCATTAGAATGGAGGGTTGCCACCCCCAAACTCAAGGGTTGCATTGCCCTCAATGCAAAATGACATGAAAAATAAAAGAAAGAAAAACAAAGTACATCACAAAATATAAAGGCAGGCAGCAGTAAAGGAAAGAAATAATAAAAACTTAAATTTTTATTCGCTGTCCTCGCTGCTGCTGCTGACGCGGATCTGATGGCGGCGTCTGCGCTGTGGAGGGGGCTGGGCAGGTTCCAGAGCAGGTTGATCAACAGGTTCATCAGCCTGTTGAGGGGCAGGTTCATCAGCAGGTTGAGGGGCAGGTGACTCCACTAGTCGGACATCGGAACTGCTGCCACTATCCCAGCTGCTACTAGTGATGGCTTTGGACATCCGTCTCTTGTTTGCCACGTGCTTAATACGTTTTACCCGCGTGAAGTCGCTGTCCAAATTCCTCCGAATAAGAGGGCTGTCATCAGTGGCAGCTCGCTTGGTTCCTCGAGGGGAGGTGTCTGCCGGAGGGCTACCGGCTACCGTCGGGGATGGTGTGGAGGAGGCAGATTCTCCGTGGGAAGAGACAGGTGGTGTGGGAGTGGGGGAGGGGATATTGAAATAATGGGCGGGGAAGGTGGGGAAGATGACATCCGAAAAATTCAAAGTATTAGTGATGAAATTTACCGTTGCATTTGAGAAGTCACGGATAAAGGTCATCAAACCCATTTGGCGCTTCTCTACCCTTAGGATGGCAGCAAGGATGTGGGCGTTCTGATCTGCCGGAGCGGTGTTGGTGGCAGCTTCGGGGGCAGGTTCGGTGGCAGGTTCATCATCGGACTCAGCAGGAGGGGCGTTGGGGTCGAAGGCATTGAGTGGCGATACGACTATGACCTCCATGAGGCTGGAGATGTTGCTGTCTGTCCAGCCGCTGCCCTTCTTGATTTTGTCGGAGGGCTCCTCTGGTACAGCAGCACAGCGGCAGAGGGCGGTGATGGTGAACGGCAGGCAGAGTCGTGAGTCTGTGCGGAAAGCACAGTCGAGGATGCTGTCCCTCATGTATCTGCCCACATTGATGGGCCTGTTGTGCATAATGGAGTGGATAAGGGCCAACCGCTGTCGGTTGACTGTCGTATGGTGGGATGAGGGCAGGATACGCTTTTTGATGAAAGCGTTCCATAGTTTCGCCTCAGGGAGTAGCTGCGCCCTATTGACGGAGTTGGGGTTCTTCTTACTGGTGCTCCATGTCGTTCCCGCCTCTGTCAACTCCCTCATGACAGCATAATGTCCGGCAGCGTCGAGGGTGTCCCAAAATTGTTGGTGAGCATCATCATTGGGGCCAAAGAAGAGGCCGAACACATGGTTGATGCTGCTGGCAGTGAAGGGAACTGCCACTCCTCGGACGGTGACAGATGTCGCCGTTTTGCTGTCGATGGCCTCATAAAATTCTCGGACCAATGTATCATTAAGCTCTGCCGGCTGCTCGGCAAAATCCTCCCAAAATTGTGCTGTTATGGCCTGCATGATGAACGGCCGGAGTCCCATATGGGGGGCATCTCTGTTATATATGAAGCTACGCTCCTCCCATAGTTCCTTTTTAGAGAACGGGGATGCTGCTGCTGAAGAAGAAGCGGCAGCAGCGTTCTGACGGGTTTGTCGTGATGACATTTTGGTTGCAAGGGCTGAAAAAAGAAAGAAAATAGATAAAACTAGAGGAGAATACAAGAGAGAAAAATCAGAAGTGAGGAAAAAATGAAAGGGGGAAGGGGTTTATATAGCGGTCGAGTGGCTGCCCATTTAATGCCGCAACGGCAGGCGGGAATAACGGGGCGGCAGATTGAATGTAGCGTGTCTGACGCGTCTGACACGCATTTATGCGTCTGCTGTGCGTCTGCCGCACGCTTCTGCGTCTGTAGTGTCAGCCTGTTGACAGCCTGTCAAGTCCGTCTGCGCCGGCAGCTGAAACGACAGGTTATCATAAATGGGCTTTATTGGGCTGATGGATGGGCGGTGGGCTTGGGCCACTTCTCCTTTTCTTCTTGACTCCTTTATTTCCTAAAAACTGAAATTAGAAAAACAAAACGTTATTCGAATAAAATAAACCTAATTTCCTAATAAATAATAATAAATAATAAAATAAAAAAAATTAGGTTAAATTAGGGATGCCTTGTGGGGCATCACCTAAGGTAACCACTTCCTGTATTCCTGGGGCTTCAGTCCCCTTGTAATGCTTGAGGCGTTGTCCATTGACTTTGAATTGGTGCCCGTCCTTTAATGATTGAATTGTAATGACACCATGGGGAAAAACTTGAACCACTTGGAACGGACCAGACCATCTAGATTTAAGCTTCCCTGAGAAGAGTTTCAACCTAGAGTTAAACAACAACACAAGCTGCCCTGGGCAGAACTGACGTGGCAGCAACTTCTTGTCATGCCACTTCTTTGTTTTCTCCTTGTATATTCTTGCGTTGTCGTAGGCCATTGTCCGTATTTCATCGATCTCATTTAAATCTAACAGCCTTTTCTGGCCTGCCTTGTCCAAGTCCATGTTTACTGCCTTGATTGCCCAATATGCCTTGTGCTCTATCTCGACAGGCAGGTGACAGGTTTTCCCATAAATCAAACGGTATGGAGACATGCCCAATGGAGTTTTGAAAGCTGTCCTGTATGCCCATAATGCATCATTCAGAAGTAGAGACCAATCTTTCCTAGTTGGTTTAACCATCTTTTCAAGAATGTTCTTCACTTCCCTATTGGAGATCTCAGTCTGTCCATTGGTCTGTGGGTGGTATGTTGTCGCGATCCTGTGCTTGACACCATATTTCTTCAAGGCGGCAGCAATTACCCTATTATCGAAATGTCTCCCTTCGTCACTGATAATCGCCCTAGGGATGCCAAATCTAGAAAAGATGTTTTTGTGCAAAAACTTTTGGACCGTTTTGGCATCATTCTTTTGAGTTGCGATTGCTTCTACCCACTTGGAGACATAATCCACTGCTAGGAGGATGTAAAGATTTCCACATGAAGATGGAAAAGGTCCCATAAAATCAATCCCCCAAACGTCGAAGATCTCGACTTCTAAAATATTCTGCAGTGGCATCTCGTTTCTCCTCGAGATGTTACCTGTCCGCTGGCACCTGTCACAGTTCTTGTAGAAGTCCTGTGCATCTTTATACAGTGTCGGCCAGTAGAACCCTGACTGCAGCACCTTGGCAGCAGTTTTGTTGCCTCCTAAGTGTCCTCCATATTGTGAAGCATGACAGTGATGGAGAATGTCTTCTTGTTCTTCTTGTGGTACACACCTCCTTATAACCTGATCTGCGCACATTTTGAAAAGAAGAGGTTCGTCCCAATAATAATGCTTAACATCATTTTGGAACCTCTTCCTGGCTTGATAATTAAGATCAGAAGGTAATATTCCGCTAACTATAAAATTAACGAAATCAGCATACCAAGGAAGGTCAGAAGACTTACCTGCCGCCATAGCTGTCGCGACAGCGATTGCGGCAGCAAAGAGCTGCTCATCTGGGAAGGTCTCCAGTATGTGTGTCTCATCGAACGGTAGACTCTGTCCCTTCTCCAATCTCGACAAATGATCTGCCACCTGATTTTCTGTCCCCTTTTTGTCTTTGATTTCAAGGTCGAACTCTTGTAATAGCAAGATCCATCGTATCAACCTAGGCTTTGCATCCTTCTTTGCGAACAAGTACTTAAGGGCAGAATGATCGGTGTGCACTATTACTTTCGTCCCAAGTATGTAAGAACGAAACTTGTCGATGGAGAACACCACAGCTAACAGCTCCTTTTCTGTGGTGGTATAGTTCACTTGGGCATCATTCAATGTTTTGCTGGCGTAGTATATGACATGAAACAGCCTGTCCTTGCGCTGCCCAAGTGCTGCCCCGACAGCATAGTCACTGGCATCACACATGATCTCAAATGGTTGTGTCCAGTCTGGTGGCTGTACTATGGGGGCTGTCACTAGCTTTTCCTTCAGAACCTTGAATGCTTCAGTACATTCCTTATTAAAGTCAAAGGGTCGGTTCTGCTCTAAGAGATGACATAGGGGCTTCGTGATTTTTGAGAAATTCGCAATAAATCTCCTATAAAAACCAGCATGCCCTAGAAAACTCCTAATGCCCTTGACTGTGGTTGGCGGCGGCAGCTTCTCAATTACCTCTATTTTGGCCCTGTCGACTTCTATCCCACGGCAGCTAATCTTATGGCCAAGGACTATCCCCTCATCCACCATAAAGTGGCATTTTTCCCAATTTAAAACCAGGTTTGCTTTTTCACATCTTTCTAGCACCTTTTGTAAATTGCCTAAACAACTCTCAAAATCGTCTCCAAAGACGAAAAAATCATCCATAAAAATTTCCAGGAAGTCCTCTACCATGTCGGAGAATATGGCCATCATGCACCTTTGGAAGGTGGCAGGTGCATTATAGAGTCCAAACGGCATCCTCCTAAATGCGTATGTTCCGTAGGGGCAGGTGAAAGTCGTTTTCTCTTGATCCTCTGGTGCAATAGCAATTTGATTATAACCTGAGTAACCATCAAGAAAACAATAGTAAGGTTTACCCGCTAATCTATCAAGCATTTGATCAATAAAGGGTAAAGGAAAGTGGTCTTTTCGGGTAGCTTTGTTAAGCTTCCGATAGTCCATACAAACCCTCCAACCGGTCACAGTCCTGGTTGGGATTAACTCATTGTTTTTGTTGGTTATCACGGTCATGCCTCCTTTCTTGGGAACACATTGCACCGGGCTTACCCATTTGCTATCGGAGATGGCGTATATAATGCCAGCATCTAACCATTTAATGATTTCCTTACGCACTACCTCCTTCATCGCATGGTTTAACCGCCTTTGGGCATCTATAGTCGGCTTATGATCTTCCTCAAGGAGGATTTTGTGCATGCATAATGCCGGACTAATGCCTTGAATGTCTGCTATCGTCCATCCAATCGCCTTCTTGTGCTGCCTTAACATGTTGATCAGCTGTCGTTCCTGTTCCTGCGGCAGCTTAGCAGAGATGATTACGGGCAGTGTGTCATCACAACCAAGATAAGCATATTTAAGCTGCCCTGGCAGGGGCTTAAGTTCTAAGACAGGTGGTTCAACAGTAGATGGCTTTTGGATTAAATGGTTATCCGAAGTGTAATTCAAGGGTTCGAATAACTTACCTGGACGATGGTCTAACCAGTCTACCTCCTCATGACCTTCAGTATCAGATGTATCGGATTCAGAGGAGTCGCTGTCGTCGGTGCTGTCGTCATTGCTGTCGTGACAGGTCTGTAGATGGCTGTCGCAGCAGTGACCAAATTTTATATCACGGCAGCCCGACCTGATGCAGGGTTGATCAAAGGTCACCTCAATGATGGCCTTGCATTCCTCATCCACGTCAGCATGTTTCATCGCTTGGAGAACATTCAACTTAATTTCTTGGTCGTTTACGCGCATGGTGAGTTCTCCTTTCTCCACATCAATCAATGATCTGCCCGTGGCTAAGAAGGGTCGCCCGAGGATGACTGGTGCGTTCTCATCTGCCTCACAATCTAAAATAAGAAAGTCAGCAGGAAAAATAAGTTTATCCACCCTTACCAAAATATCTTCAATTTTTCCTTCGGGGTGAACGTAAGAGCGGTCGGCTAGCTGTAGGGTAACTGTCGTGGGCCGCGCCTTGCCAATACCTAGTTTCTGAAAAACAGATTTGGGCATTAGATTAACACTAGCACCAAGATCACATAATGCCTTACCCACAAATCTGTCGCCGATTACGCAAGGTATGATGAAGCTCCCCGGATCCTTCTTTTTCTGGGGCGGTTGCCGATGAAGAATACTCATGCAACCTTCTGTCATCTTTACCGTTTCAAATTCCCCAAGTTTAGATTTTTTTGACATAACATCCTTGAGAAATTTAGCATAACCGGGCATCTCCCTAACAGCATCTAACAACGGAATATTAATATGAACCTGTTTAAAAATATCATAAATCTTTTTAAGTTGAGATTCATGCTTAGCTTGTTGTATCCGTTGCGGAAAAGGTGGTGGAGGACAGTAATCAGCAATGCGTCCTTCCCACTGCATGCGAATCTGAGGACGGTATTCATCTTTCTTCTCCTCTGTCGCTTCTGCTGTCGTGACAGGCTCATCGGCAACAGTCTGTTTATTACCTGTCGGGGCAGCTTCCTCGGCAGGTTTATCCAAGGCAGGTTCCTTTTCTGTTTCAGCTTCTTTTTCCGGCCCTGGTAACTTTTTCCCACTCCTAGTAGTAATTGCCTTACATTGCTCATGTGGGGGCGGTCTAGCATTTTCAGTATTGCTAGGGAATCCTCCATTCTGCCTTGGCTTAATATGCTGCGACACCTGACCCATTTGTGTCTCTAGAGATTTCAAGGTGGCCTTATGGTTTGTCATTCTCATCTTGGTTTCATCCATAAAGTTCTCCGTCTTCTTGACAAACTGATTAATATTTTCCATATACGTACCAGTCTGAGACATAAAGGTGGCCAGAGTCTGCTCCAATACACTACTCGTGGCAGATGGTGGCTGCTGTTGCTGCTGAGGCGGCAGGTTCTGAGGCAGGTTCTGCGGTAGGTGCTGTCGCGTCAACAATCTAGGACCCCCTGATTCTGATTATGCGCTTGTGGATTCAGGGCGTTGTTTGGGTTACTCCAGGAGAATTTGGGATCCTTCCTCCAATTAGGGTTGTAATTGTTGGAATTATAGTTTGGCTTGTAATTTCCAACATATTTTCCCTCTTCTATATTTATCGGGCATTCATCCCTACTATGATTTCCCTCACAAGTAGCACAAACTTCCTCGACAGCAAATCCTTGTAATTCATCATCATTCAATAACTTTTTCATTGCTTTAGTAAGGAATGCTACCTGCGATTTCATAGTGCTGTCGGCCTCATAGTCCTTGACAGCAAGTACCCGTTTACCTCCTCTTCTAACGGTTGGAAACTGCTCCTCATTCTTAGCCAGATGTTTCAAAACTTGCAGGGCCTCGTCTGGATCTTTATCCAATAATAGTCCATTTGCTGCAGAATCAATTCGAATGCGAGTTTGTAAGTTAGCAGCATTATAAAACTTCGTTACCTGATTCCAGACGGGAAATCCATGCATTGGGTAGTTTCGAAGAAGAGTTGTAAATCTGTCCCAGGCCTCGTGCATTGGCTCGTCATCTTCCTGTTGAAAAGTAGCAATTTCATTACGTAATCGCTCAGCTAAATGTGAAGGATTAAAACGAGACAAAAATTCACGAGTTAAATCTGCCCAAGTCATAATAGAACCCGGTGTAAGTTTATTCCACCAAGTTTTAGCTCTGTCCCTCAATGAATGGGGAAATAACCGAAGCCTCAGTATCTCCGGACTAACTCCTGGCAGTCTAAACGAACCACAGATTTCCTGGAACGTTTTGAGATGCTCCCTAGCATCTTCTGTCACAGAACCACTAAACTGCCCGACGTTGTTGATCATACTAAACATGACAGGTTTAAGCTCGAAGTTGTCAACATCAATATCCGACAGCGTGGTCTCCAGCTCTACATGATCGTTCATCATGTAGTCACGACATGACCGTCGTCCACCTGCCGCGGGCGGGTCACCGACAGGCGGTACATCTTCACCGATAGGCTGATTATAGGCCATCTGCTCTAGCTGTTTCTCAAGGTATTCGTTTCGGTCTAAGAGGTGGCGAATCTGTTTCTTAAGATTAAAGGAACGTTCGATCTCCGGATCTAATTTATACTCAGGATCTTCACCTCTTTTCGATCTGCGCATAAACAGGAAAACCTTGTGAAAAGCAAGAGTTTAAAACACTAAAGAAAAATTAAAGAAAATGAAAAATAAAAACAAAAACAAAAAAATAAAAACAAAAAGTGCAAGGAAAGAAAGGTGTAGTTATGTTGCCAATCCCCGGCAACGGCGCCAAAAACTTGTTGCGTGTAAAATAGTCTATCGCAATTATAGTGCAAGTATACACGACGCAAGTAGTAAAGTGATACGAAGTATCGGATATCGTCTCCACAGGGATTGGGCTAATAGCTTCACCTAAATTCACTGCACAAAGTAAAAGAAATAGTTTGAGAGAATTGTCACGAAAATAATGTAAAAACGCAAATAAAGGAATTTGAGATATCAAGATAGAGAGAGTGGGCTGGTATTGAATTGCTCAGTAGTGCAGGTATTGAATTGCTTAGGATCTCCAGTTCTGTCGTCGCACCCGTCGCCGACAGCACCTGTCGCGGCGTCTGTCCGTTAGCTGTCGCGGCAGCGAACACTAACTCCGTACTTCAAGCTTGGCAAGAATCCCTGATCTGCCTTGCCCTATCCCTAGGCACAAGTCTGTCGATGATCACGTCTTTGATGATACCTCCCGGCGTGAATCGAAGGATGAACACCGATGTATATGAATTCTTCCTTAGCCACTTAACCTCGCCCTATCCCTAGGCACGAGATGGTTCAACTATAAACTAGAGAACACGCTCTTATCTCTTTCGTATACTTAACTCTCCCGATGCTAAGTAAATGGATAACCTCACAATGCTCTCCCGATGCTCTTGCAAGATATTAAAACCAAGATAAAAGAACTTGAAGTTTATTTTATTGAACTTGAAAAATCCTAAAACAAAGCAACCCTTGCAACTACTTTACAAAACAACCCGTAGCCCTAGAGGGAATTTAGAACATATCGGTGATAGGTAAACGGCAGGGTTTAGGTTTCGGTTATGGGGTAATCGGTTATGCCCTAGGTTTAATCTATGCCCTTATATAAGCTTTGGGCTCAAGTTATCTAAGGTAACAAGGATTACAACTTTAATTAAAAGTAAGATTCTAATAAAGACTAAATCTCTAAAGACTCCTACTTTCCAGCCGCACCCTTGCTTTTAGGGATTTCCTCTCCTTGAGCTTTGGCTTGACATATCTTTTGATCCGGGGCTTGGAAAAATATTTGGCTTTCACACGACAGACGAGCAGATTTTTCTCTATCTATCGAGGTCCACTTCACTTTTCCTCTTCATAAATCTGCTGTCACCATGCTGTCACGACAGGTCCATGACAGGTTCGTCTTCTTCAGCTGCTTGTCCAGTTCAGCTCTCCTGCTTATCTGCCCTGTGCCTGCCTTCGACATCTACTGTGACAGATACCTGCAAAAATAGCCATCTTTCAGTAGAATCCGTGCCTTTTATATAATTGTGATGTTTTATTGAAAACTAACCTAAATGCAATGCAATGATGATTGAATGCAGCAGAAATATGGGTTAAAAAGGGTGTAAATAATAGAACTTTTACACACTCAACACCCTGTGAACAGAAGCATTTCGAGTTGTTAGATTAAGTTTAGCCAAAACTAAATCATTTACCTGAAATTCGACGTCGCGTCGCTTCTTGTCGGCCCACTTCTTCATTCGCTTGCTTGCTTTGTGGAGGCAAGCGTTGGCTAAGTCTCGTTGCTCTTGCAAGTCCTTCACTACATGGAAGGCGGCTGGATTTGGACCTTGGTACTTGGTCACGATGGCGTCCGGTGTGAGTGGTTGTTGGCCCATCACTATCTCGAACGGACTTTGGTTCGTGGCTTCACTCCTATGCAAGTTGTAGGAGAATTGGGCCACGTCTAGCAAATCAGGCCAATTACTTTGAGATGCGCTAACGAAGTGTCGCAAGTAGATCTCCAATAGTGCGTTGGCCCTCTCGGTTTGCCCATCGGATTGCGGATGGAAACTTGTTGAAAGGTTCAAGGAGGAACCCAACAACTTGAACAACTCGGTCCAAAACTTACCCGTGAACCGAGCGTCCCGATCACTTACTATAGATTTTGGGATTCCCCAAAACTTCACGACATGCTTCATGAAAAGACGAGCGGCTTCGTCGGCGGGGCATGTCTTGTTGGCGGGAATGAAGGTAGCATACTTTGAAAATCTGTCTACTACAACCATAATATTCGAAAAATTATTAACACAAGGGAAACCAATAATAAAGTCAAGAGAAATACTTTCCCATGGTCTTTCCGGTATTGGCAAAGGTTGGAGTAGTCCCATCGGCTTGTTTGCTTCGATCTTATCTTGTTGGAAAACAAGACAAGTCTTTACGTACGCTTCTACATCTTCATTCATACGAGGCCAATAATAACGTTCATTAAGTAAAGCTAAGGTACGATGCATACCTGGGTGTCCGGCCCACTTCGAATCGTGACATTCCTTCATCAATGTCCTTCTCAAATTGTTGAAGTAGGGAACGAACAAGCGTTGGCCTCTTGTGAAAAGAAGATCGTCTTCGACCCAAAATCGGCGTGACTTACCCTCTTTGGCAAAGATGACTAGGTTCTTTGCGGTGGGATCATGCGTCAAGCCTTCCTTGATGGATTCTAACAACTCACCACTAGGTTGGCTAATGGAGGCAAGGCTAGCTTTTCGGCTAAGCGCATCGGCCACGGTGTTGGTCTTTCCGGGCTTATGCTCCATTGAAAAGTCGAATTCCGCCAAGAAGTCTTGCCACCTAGATTGCTTAGGAGACAATTTCTTTTGGGTTAGAAAATAAGAAATTGCGGAATTATCGGTAAAGACGACAAACCTGGAACCCAAGATGTAGTGTCGCCATGTGCGAAGGCAATGGATGACGGAGGTCATCTCCTTCTCTTGAACGGTGTATCGCCTTTCGGTGTCGTTCAACTTTCGGCTTTCGAAGGCAATTGGATGGCCTTCTTGCATCAAAACTCCACCAATGGCATAATCGGATGCATCGGTGTGGATGACAAATTGCTTCGAATGGTCGGGCAAGGCTAGAACGGGCTCACTTACCATGGCTTGCTTAAGCCTTTCAAACACTTGTTGACAACTTGAACTCCATTCCCAAGGTTTGTCCTTCTTCAAGAGTTCGGTCAAAGGCGTAGCTATGGCGGAGTAACCTTGCACAAACTTACGATAATAGTTAGCTAAACCAAGAAAAGAACGAAGTTCGGTTACCTTAGTCGGCGGTTCCCAATCGTCGATGGCTCGAACTTTGCTTGGATCCATTCGGATCTTACCACCTCCAATGATGTGGCCTAAGAACGAAACTTCTTGTTGAGCGAAACTGCATTTTTCGCGCTTGATGTAAAGCTCGTTCTCACGAAGAACCTGCAAAACCTTCCTCAAGTGCATTAAATGTTCATGGAAAGTCTCACTATAGATGACGATGTCATCTAAGTAGACGACAACAAAACGATCAAGAAAGGGTGAAAGTACCTTATTCATTAAAGTGCAAAACGTTGCGGGAGCGTTTGTAAGGCCAAATGGCATTACAAGAAACTCAAAAGATCCATACCTTGTGATGCACGCGGTTTTGGGCTCGTCACCTTCGGCTATGCGAACTTGATAATATCCCGAGCGAAGATCTAACTTTGTGAAGAATCTAGCACTTCCAAGTTGATCAAATAAATCGGTAATTAAAGGAATAGGGTATTTATTCTTTACCGTGAGTTTGTTTAGAGCGCGGTAGTCGACACACATGCGCAAGCTACCGTCTTTCTTCCTTTGAAAGAGGATGGGTGCTCCAAACGGACCCTTGGATGGGCGAATGTACCCGGCATCCAAGAGCTCTCCAAGTTGATTTCGGAGTTCTTCTAACTTCGGTGGCGCCATTCGGTAGGGTGCCTTGCTTGGCGGCTCGACATTTGGCACCAACTCAATGCGATGATCCACCTCACGTTTGGGTGGTAAGGCCTTCGGCAATTCGGAAGGCATGGTATCCTCGAACTCTATGAGCACATGTTCCACTTCTTCGGGAACTTCTTCAGCTTCTATCGCCTCGTCTTCCTTGAGCACGGCAAGGAAAGACTCTTCCTCCTTTCGCACACCATTGCGGAACTGGATGGAAGACAACATCTTGGATTGGATACCTACATCTCGACTCACGGGGACCAAACATTGTTGGGCGCGGTCGAGCACAACCAATACATCGGCAAATGGCAAGAGAAGTGCATTAATCTTGTCCAAAAATGATAAACCAATCACAAGATCGTAATCGTCAAGAGGAATTACCTTAATATCCTCACGACCTTTCCAACTTCCAAGTTGGATTTCGACCCTCTTTGCAACTCCGGCAATGGGCGCTTCTTTCGAGTTGACTGTCTTGATCCACCCACTCGTCTTCAACACGTTGAGTTTGAGTTTTTGGGCGGCTCCTTTGGACATGAACAGCTCGGATGCTCCGGTGTCCACAAGTGCACGCAATTGCTTTCTGGCAATCGTGACTTCTACAAACATAAGACCACTTTTGGGCTTGTTAGATAAAGAATTTACTTGGAGATTACTTAAAATTGCTCCAAGTTGGGCGGCGGGTTCGTCGTTGGCTTTGACGGTAGAAAGATTTGTCCTTTGTGGACAATCTCGAATATGATGAGGTCCTTTGCATTGCAAACATCCTCGTCTCTCCCATTTGTTATTCGATCGGCCTTGTCGGTTATTGTTGTTGAAATTCTTTTCGTGGTTAAATCTATCACCTCCGGCTTTGGCATTCTTGTCTCCCCAATGCTTGGATTTCGGTTTAGATTTGGGCGAGTCTCGCTTCTCGAACTTGGCTATTGCCTCGGCTTCATCAAGAGCATGTGAAAGATCTTTGACACCACGTCTTTCCAACTCCATGTTAGCCCATCGGTTCAACCCATCCATGAAAATTGAGAAGCCTTCATCTTTTCCTAAGTTGGTGATTTGGAGCTTTAACGCGATGAACTTCTTCACATAGTCATGGATGTTGTTTTCATGCTTGAGTTGGCGTAACTTTGAGCGCAACTCTCTTTGAGCATTCTTGGGATAGAACGACTCACGGATCTCGCTTTGAAGCTCTTCCCAAGTTTCTACGGGAGCTTCTCCATCGTAGTCGGCACACCTATTTCTCCACCATAAAAGAGCATCGTCAATAAAATAACTTGAAGCAACATTTACCTTAGTGGATTCATCCACGGTGTTGGTGTTGCGGAAATATTGGTTCATGCTCCACAAGAAAGTGTCGGTTTCTTGAGCATCTCTTGATCCTTTGAATCCCTTTGGTTTCGGCACATCGGCTAGCACTCTACTCGGACTTGAAACCACTCCGTTGGCTACGGCGGTCTTATAGATGTTGAGTTCGGCCCTTAGCACATCCATCGCCTTTTCTAGTTCGGTTAGCCCCTCTTTGAGATATCTATTCTCAATCTCCACGTCATCGACCTTAGCTGCGAGGTCTTGGGAATCATCCTTGCAACCATCACCCCGAGATTCCAACTTTGCTAGTCGGTCCTCGACAACATCGAGCCTATTTCTCGACTCATTCGTGTTGTCTTCCAAACGGGTAACTTTGTCTTGCAAGGTTGAGATGGCATCTCTCGAACTAGCCCTCTTGGTTTTTCCACCACGAGTTTCCATTGGCTTGGAGGTGTCGATAGGAGCGTCACTTGGATTCGTCATCTCGAACAATTCTTCGCTAAAACGTTGGCTCTGATGCCACTTGTCACGGGGCTAGGCTTATATGGCTAGCTCGTGCGGCACTTGGTCGGGAAACGAACTTTGAAAGGGACCAAGTAAGCCTTAAAGCTAAGTCTTGGCTTGGCTAGAGTTGCGGAAGCGTTGCGAAGAAAGAAAGAACAAGATGGCTCGAGTGATTTGCAAAACGAAGAGCCTCGTTAAAAACCCCCTCTAAGCCTAGTTAGGGGGAAAAGAGTACTCGACGTTGCTAAGCTTTTATTGATGAAGAAAAGATGAAAACAAAGAGAATTCAGGATGATTACAAATGAGGGGGTGAGGCCCTTTTTATAGCCTAGCACCTCCCGATCTAACGGTCACTATCGATTACAATCGATGGCCAAGATTGGCCTAAGCTATCTAATAAAGGCAAGAGATTGCTATTAAGGATTCCTTCCATCTTGGTTGATCTTCTTTCCTTGTGAAAGGGATATGATTCTCCATGAATCGAGGGATGGATGGATGCTTGCTTGTTGCCTTGTATGCCATGGTCAAAGGGGTAGATATTCCCAAAGGAATGGGCTTGAATGGCCATGGATGGTGAAAATTCGGATGGGCCCATAGGGGTGGCTGGACGGGCTGCTTGGTGCTGCTCGGACAGGCCTATGGGTGCTGAAGGCCGGGCTGCTCGGTGCTGCTCGGTCAGGCCCTTGGGTGCTGCGCGGACAGGCCCTCGGGTGCTGTTGGGCGGCCTGCTCGGTGCTGGGCGGACAGGCCCTTGGGTGCGCGCGGACAGGCTGCATTGTAGCCCCATGGGTGCGGCAGAGTGGGCTGAATGGTTTGAGGCCCCATGGGTGCTGGAAATGGCCCCTAGGTGTGCGACAGATTGGGCCCTAGGGTGCACAACGGTAACAATAAGATACCCCTATTCAAAAGGTGGCTCCGCTCTTGCTTGGGATGAACTTGGTTTAAATCTTGGCTTTTAATCCGAAAAGGGCTAGAAATTTTAGATATTTGATGTTATGCTAGAGAGAGAAAAAATTTAGAGGAGGATAGAGATTTTTTTCAAATGAATGGAGAACAGGTCGATTTTTTTGACAAAAAGGCCTTTAAATAGGCATTTGTAACCTGGATCAGGGGCTTGCTATCCCTTGGTCAGGTCAGGCATGCTTCCTTCTTTCTTTCTCTTTTTAATTTGGGCACTTATTTTGTAATCATTGTAATTTAGTCCCTACTTTTGTTAATTGCAGCTTAATTAGTTTATTTTTTGCAACTTAATCCATTTTGTTTATTTTTATTAATGCCTTTAATTTATTTATCATGCATTTAGATCTTAATTATTAGTTTAGTTTAATTATTTAATTTAATTTAGATATTAAACCCTTATATTAGGTTCTCTTCAATTAGGATTAATAATTTAAATTAGGATTAATTAATCTAGTAATGTATATTATCTATTTAATTTTAAAAAATTAATTAAAAATAATAACTTAATATAATTAGGTGTTATTCTAAAATTAAATAAATAGTATTTTAGGTTAAACGTTAATTTAGTCTAATTTCTTAATTTAGAATTAGATCAGAGCCTCAATTAAGTTTTCTTAATTTCTAAATTAATAAATAAATGTTAATTTTAAATTTTATTTTGCATATTGTTTTTATTAATTTAAGCAATAAATTAAAAGGATATCCCAACATCAATTAGATATTATTTTAAAACTCTTAAATTAATTTAATAATTTGCAAAAGATATATAATAATATTTAATTAATCTTGATTTCAAAGTTAGGAATTATGCTCTAAAATAATTTGGTGTAGTTTTTACGAAATCACTGTTAATTAAATATTATTTAGTGTTCACTTGATTTAGATTAAGACTTTAGTGCTTTTAAGAAACTTTGCAGTGATCACCTGTCGCCATGGAAAGGAGAAGAAACACCCATGTTCGTCGGCAAGGGTCGACCATTTTTTGTGACAAATATATCAAAACGATTGCACTGGAAAAGATTATGGCATGTGTTTGATCACCATGGAAAGGTTCTGGATGTGTTTATACCAAACAAACGAGCGAGGGATGGTTCATGGTTTAATTTCATTCGAATGAATTCTAAGGAATAGGCGAATCACGTGATTGAACGATTACATGGGTTTTGGTTGTACGAATGAAGGGTTTTAGTGTCATTCGCTTGAAGAACGGAGAGATTTCAATCATGGAGGCAGAAAAGGGAGGAGGAAAGTCATGATTCTATGAATAAATTGACAATGCTGGGGGACAACAATGCATTAGGGTACAAGGGGTCATTGTTGACATCAAGATAGATGTCCTTCAGAGCTATGTCATGGGAAAGTGTCGGCGTTTGATGGGTCTCGTAACATTGGCAAGTGAATTGAAGGAAGCCGATATACGTTATTTGTCAATAATGTGTATTGCGGGTGTAACATCCCAAAAACCGGGCTAGTCAGAATTGGATTCCGATGATCAAAATATTGATATTAAATGGTCAAATGTCGTGTCTTTATTGCTTAAATTATATATTATATTGTTAAGAGACCCTAATTGAACTTATTCTTAGTTAAGGACCTCCTTGAAAATACATAAAATATTATTTTTGAGCTAGGTGTTTCGATACAGTATGACCTGTACTGAAACGGGCCAGGCAAACCGTTTCGAAACACCTTTAGAGCGTTCAGATATAGTTCTAACGGTTTTAACTAACTTTTTCTTAGCCGTTTCGATACAGTTTCACGTGTTTCGAAACGGGTCCTTGTAGAAATTAAATTTTGTACCCAAATTGCCAAGATTGAGGCTTGGTGATGACTCACCTGCTTATAGCTGCCCCTCCCTACGTGGAAGTAACAAAAAAGGATGACTTATTGTCTTCTTTATGACTAGTGTTGATAAGATAAAGAAAAGATTAGAATTAATAATTTAAGCTTACCTGTAACACCTGGGGTTTGGGGCCCGGGAGATAACCGAGTTTGGTTAAACCGGTTCGGGTCAATTTATTTGAAAGAAAACATTATTAAATAACACTAAAAGAGTTTTTTATTAAATAAGGGCAAAAGGGGAATTTGGGACTTAAAAACAAAAGGGTTTTTATCTCATCTCTTCTCAAAGATCAAAAAGAAAACTATCATCTTTTTTGAAAGGCAAAAAGCTCATAACCTTTTCAAGAACAAACATTTTTCATCAAATCTTCAGTTGTGGTGATTTCTTCAAGGTAAACGTCTTAATCTATCGGCCTTTACTAGATTAAGATAGATTTCAACTTAGTTTTCCATTTACCCAATGATTTAAATCAATAAACCCGAAACTAGGGCAGTGGATGATTTTTGAAGGTGAAAAAGTGATGTTTTTGGCTTAGTTTTGTGGTAAAACGAGGGCTGGAGGTATACGGACCTGGGATGAGTGTTTTTAGATGATTTTGATGTGTTTTGGATGTTTAATTTGATGGGTTATTGCTGGGTTTTGCTTAAGAACAGATTTGATGATATTTTGATGGATTTCGGCTTTGTTTTAATTGAGTAAATGTGTCGATTGATGGATTGTTTCTATTCAGTGAGTTTATGAAAGAGTATAGGAGTAATACTTTGGTTTTGGTTGATTAGAAACAGGGGAAACGAGTTTGGGTCCTTTGGACGCGATATCGGGTGATACGGGGGCTTGAGATCGGTCTTTCGACTTTCGGTTGGGCTCAATTGGTGAGTGGTAATGTTTTGAAGTTTAAAATGTTTCAAAGTGTTTCTTGGGGGTTTGGGTGGAGCCTTAAGGGCTAACCTAAACCCAAGTGCAAGTTTGCTAATTTACCTTGTTTCGTTAAGTGTTGATGTGTGTGGATATTCGTGTTGCTGTGTGAAATGTGGATTGCCTTTATTCTCCATTCTAATGTTGTTGTGTAGTCGTAGTTGATGTCAAGCCTCATGTGATGGTTAGTTGTTGTATACGGTGATGTGTAGTCCCACCGGTAGTGACTAGTAAATGAGTATGATGATGTGTAGTCCCATCGAAAAAATGCTAGTTGTTATGTACGATGATGTGTAGTCCCACCAGGATGGTTGTGCATGTGCAAACTATGTTTGGTCTATGCTTGCGTTTGTTTTATGTCTTACTTAAATGGTTTTGTTTTCCAAAACTAAGATATACGTTTAAACTGCATTGTTGTTGTGTTTTAGAGCTCCGCTCACTAAGCTTTTAAGCTTACGCTCTCATTTTCCAACAATGCTGATCGTTAGAGGTTCATGGAGGCAAGTGGGCAATGAAGGAGTTCTTGGAGTTCTTGCTAAGCTCAAAGTATGATTTTACTAGTTGTAATAATGCTTAGACAATGGGAGTACTAGATTTTTGTTTTAGGGAGTTGGTGTTCAAACTCCTAGGTTTGGCTTTGTTTAAGTTGCTAGCATGTTTGAAATGTTGATACCATGATATGTTTAGGCTTGTTATGGCTATTGGTATATTACCTTGCATTTTGACTTGTTGGTGTTTTTGAATGCTAAGTGCTCTTATGTGCTTTTGACTTGAAATCCATTTTGTTACGTGTATGCATATTTTAAAACGTGTTTAGGATGTTTTGCCTCTAGATGGTTTGTATGATAAGTTGCTATGTGGTTTGTGATGTTTCGGGGCAAGTTTGGGGGACGTTTGGAGATGTCAAAATGTGTTTTCAGGCCAAACTGTGCCTAGGCATTTCGGAACGCCTGATATGGTTTCAGAACGTTCGAGCTCCAAGGGTTCCCGTATCGGAACGGGGGTGGTGCCGTTTCGATACGAATTGCCACGGGAGGTTCCTGTTTCGGAACCATGTAGGGCCGTTTCGGTACGTTTGGCCACTGGAGGTTCCCGTTCCAGAACAAGGTAGGATCCTTCCGGAACGACTTGATGTTGCTTTTTAAATGAAGCCCGCGTTTCGGAACGGGCAGGCCTGTTTCAAAACGCATGTGGTTAAAACGATTACAAGGCGTCTTTGAAGGTTCTCGAATGTTATGTTTCAGTCCCTAATGCTTGTATACTTCCTAGTTGAGTTCAGATGTGTCCTTTGTGATGGTTTTGCCTCGTGAGCATGGAATTTGACAAATAAGCTACTTGGTAAATTTAAATTATCGAATGCCCCTACTCGGTTCATATCTGTGTTCGCTTCTCCGCTGTTGTCATCACACATAGGATTAAAAATGATATTTAAACAAGATAAATAAAAAGAAAAAAATAGGGTTGCTAATCGGAGTGAGACCTTAACGGGTTTCGCTTCAGTTTTCCCCGTGTAACCCGTTCGGTTCGGTCTGTTGGCTAGGTCGGGACGAGGGGGTTACATTACCCTTAGTTGAGGGAAACCTTTTCATTGGCCAAGTGTGAGGTGGGACAATAATTAAGTCTTGGCTAATCATAAATGATTAAAAGAAAAACCCTCATCCCAGATTTTGAGTTCCACCGAGACCAAACTCATCTTTGTTTATAGAAAATAAGCAAGCACCACCATTGCCATCTTCTCCATCAAGATTAAGCATACTGTTGAGATTTTAGGGGCTCGATTCGATCAACCGTTCTTGCTCGCCAAGTGTGGAGAAGTTGGATAATTGGGTGTTTTAGTGGGAGGTGAAAATTTGGCAAATTGACACAAGTATTTATAGTGGTTCAACCTTCTAACCAAGGTCTACATCCACTACCTTAGCTCCCCACTAAGGATTTCAAACAAATTCACTAAGAATTTCGTCCCCTTTTCTCGGATGAGGAGGAAACCGTTACAACCCTCAAAGCTTACTACCTAAAGCTTGAAGGAACACTCTCTTGTAAAAAGAAAGACTTAGCAAACTAGAAATCCCTCTAATAGGTGTTTGTTTGCAATTCTAAGCACTCACCTAAACCTAAACACTTGAGCAAATTTAACAATGTAAGTTCACTAGTGTTGTCTAAGCAAGAAATAAACAATTTAAGCTCTAGACAAATTTTGACATCATAATGTTGTAACAATTGAAGCATTAACCATTAGAAGATGCTTGGAGGTCCCTTTTATACTCCCAATTGAGTTTGTAGCCGTTACTAGCCGTTGGGGATGATTTGGAGCCGTTGAGGACTTTATTTCCCTTCATAAATGGTGTTCTACAGCCATCCGTATCGATACGCTTGGATCCGTATTGGTACGACCTTCATTAGAAACTAGCCGTTAGGCTATTGCTAGCCTGGGCATATCGATACGCTTGAGGGCGTATCGGTACGGGTTCACTTTTAAATGACCGTTGGGAAAATAGTCGTTGGGGTGGTTGAAAGGGGATCGGTACGCTTACCAGGAGTATCGAAATGATCCCGATCCCTATCAAAACGGCCAAGCCTGTTTCGATACGGGTTTTGACAGTGACCAAACTAAGGCAAAAAGGTATCTGTATGGGTACAACCGTATCGATAGGGGTAGCTTGAAAAGTCAAGTTTGGCTCTTTAAAAATAGTAAAAACATTGCCAAAACCCTCTAAAATATCTCGAACATAATTTCAAGTTGTTTGGACTTAAAAACAAGTTTTAAATTCTTTTCAAATTAGTCTAAAACATTTTTCAATTATTATACCAAAACACTAGTTCTACACATACACCTCCCTATGTTGACTTCATAAGCTTAAGTTTTCTTTGATTCAAAAGTCTCAATTTACAGCTACTAGTTGGGTAAGTAAAACTCCCAAATCAATTGTTGATTTCGTGAACCTTTGGAGATTTGATTTCAAGCTATAAGCCCTAAGTTAATCTTTTAAGCATGTGATTTGAATATTTTCCTATTAATTCTAATAATCCCTTATTGTTCCTCCTAGCTCCAGAATTGGAAAAGACCAATCCATCGTCTCTAACAAAGGCTAGGAATAAAGGAATCGTTATCCGAGAGCCTTAATATCGAGATGAATGTAGCCGGAGTCTCGAGAGTGGCTAGGTGTCATCTCGAATTATTGATTATTGATTTACTAACCATTGAATTGAAGGCTTTTGCATAAAACATTATTGAAAGCTATATTGGTAAGTCTTGGTAAGTATTGCATCAAATCATCGTCCATAGCATTGTTATTATTGTCATCGAAATCATTGAAGTATATAGAATCATTGACCATTGGATATTGCATTAGATTCTTACTATTGTTTATTGACATGGAAATATGATTATTGATCTATTGATATGTTACAATTGCCATCGAATTATTGTTATTGAACCTTGGGATCGAAGTATTGGATACAATTGGCATGCCATAGAATTCTTGAGCTCATTGGTACTGGTATTAGGCTTTAGCCATGGTGCGGTGGAGGGATGTGTTGTGTATTGGTCAATTGGTGCAGCGGAAGGAATATGACTAGATCATTATTGTTATTGGTGCGGAGATGGAATTCGTGTATCCAAATACCATGGAATCGACCCAAGTAAAACTATTGATTTTTGCTATTGAATATTGATATTAATATTGCCATTGAGTATTGATGCCATGATAGTATTTGATGTGGAACATTGCCATTAACATTCTTTGTTATATTGTCCATTGACGCTATGATCATGTTATTTATGCTAAAGATGTCGTTGGTGAAATTAAAGCATGTCATACCATGTGTGTTATGTTCATTTTTTGTTCTTGGTGAACTCACTTAGACTATGCACGTCTAATGCATTCATCTTCCACATTTTAGGTTAAGAAAGTTACAAGTTCGATATCGGGATCGGGACTAGTTGGAAAATCGGCAAGTCACCTCGAGCTTAAAGTAAAGTATTTTATCCCTATAAACTCCTAGAATGGTGGAAAAGTAGTTAAACTAGTTGATTTTGAAGTTGTCTATGTGTATAAAGGCTATGTGTTGCATGTGGTTTGAGTGCCCTAATTGACTTGTTAAAGGTTTCTTAAAAATGGCCTAATATGCATATTTGGCTTAAAAAGGAGAAAACATAGTAAATGGATTCAAATAATCATGGAATTTGACACACGCCCCTGACCTATTTTGATTAAGACCGAAAACCTATCTAAAATGGAGCCTAGTTTAAGCTGTCAAACAAATGATAGAATAGAAAATTAAGAATATCCCACTAGTAGGGAAGGGATATGGATGGGGTCTCGCTCTTGGGAGTAGATTAAATGGTTATAACCTTGCTGGTAAAGTTTCATTGTATTTGGACTTTGTTGGATGGGTCAAATTGTATAAAAACCAGTAAAATTCTGTCGTTATAGGCTAGGTGTATCGAAACGGGTCATGGCATTTCGGTACAGCCTTGTATATTTTGGCTTAATAAAATAGAGTGTTTCGATACACTTCAGGGGTGTATTGAAACGAAATTTGGC
The DNA here is from genome assembly GCA_958450335.1 of Hibiscus tridactylites. Taxonomy (NCBI): domain Eukaryota; kingdom Viridiplantae; phylum Streptophyta; class Magnoliopsida; order Malvales; family Malvaceae; genus Hibiscus; species Hibiscus tridactylites. The sequence continues at coordinate 53,773,427 of OY288267.1, read as the reverse complement.
AATAAGGTCCAAAAATTTGAATGTATAGATACAACCCTTAGGGTGTACCGAAACTGTCAGTTCTTGGTCAACGCATATCGATACAGACTTAGATGTATAGAAATGTGTCTTCTGGGAAAAGTCAAATTAGTTAACCTATTTCGATACGGCTGACGACGTATCGATCCAGGGTTAGTTAATTCCGTTAAAAGACATATATTATAGTTTTGCATTGTTTACGGATTGATCACTAAAAATTGGATGGCTTAATTGGATGTGTAAATGTACTCCAAATAACATGAAAATTTACAGGCTTGCCGTTGTTGTATTGAATTTAATTTTGGTATAATCAAATGCATTAAAGGACCTCTAAATTATCATATTTATAGTTTAGTCCCTAAAAATCGTAATAGTTTAAGAATTGGTCCTAAATGATTAATTATTGTTTCTTAATGGATAGATTGGACTAAGACTTATACTTGATGACGTTTTATAAGTATAAAATTGATTGTGTTGGTTATTGATTGAAATATATCGCACCGATCACCGTATCGTTCACCGATAGCACTTTCCGACCAGGCCAGGTAGGGGCTGTTACATTTTTGGTATCAAAGCTAGAGTTTAGTCGGTTCTGGACTAAACCTATGCATCTCTATATTGTTTATTGTGTTACTTTGAAACCCATGAGTTATTTTATTGTATATTGTGACTTGCTGGCTAATCTGATCTCTTTGTTTATAGATGACTAACTCTAATCAAGCTCGAATAAATGAGCATATCGCTGACTCCTCAACTCATGCTGTGGAAGTTAGAAGGAGAGATTCTCCGAATCCGCAAAACCCTCTAGTACGGAATCTTAACCCTAAAGTACAATCGGCTCAAATCGAATGCTTTAGGAACGTGTCTGACATGTTCAAAGTATTCATGATTTCGATGAAGGTGGATCAAACTTTTAAATCTCCCACTATTGCTATTCCGAGTACCCGAGCTCCTATTGACAAGTTGCCTCAACATCGAGCTTATTCTTTCACCGGCAAAATGATGATAACCCTAAAATTGCAGAGTATTGGTTAGGCAATACTTTACGAATTCTAACTAAGCTGTTGCAGTGTTCAGATGAACACAAGCTCGAGTGTGCCCTTTCCCTGTTAGTAGATGAAGCATTGTATTGGTGGGAGATGACAATTCTTACCGTTCCTGAAGAGACTATAAATTGGGAGTTCTTTTTACATGAATTTCGAAAGAAATACATCAGTGAATACTACCTTGCTGAAAGACGTGACATCTTCCTTCATCTAAAGCAAGGTGACAGACCTATCGAGCAGTATATTCGTGACTTTTGTAAGTACTGCTGATATGGGGCTGAATATATCAAGAAAGAAGAAGAGAAGTGTAGGATGTTCATCAACAATTTGAACGGTGAATTACGTCCTATATTCACGGCTTTGTGCATTACCAATTTTCAAAACCTTGTGAATAGGGTCAAAGCTACCGAAAGTGCTCAAAAGGCTCACACGAATAGTGGGTCAAACAAATTTGAGAAGAGACACCGAGATGAATCTCATAAATATTTCAAGAAAGGGAAGTACCATGATTCATAACTGAGAGTGTATTCACAGCATTCCCACTATAAATATCTTGTCAAACCACAAGCTGTGACTCAATGCTTTCCTAGTGTTAACTCCATTGAAAGCATTTATGTCTCTAAATAAGAGACGAAGTTTCCAGTTTGTAATTTCTGTCGACACATGCATCCTGAAGAGCAATGCCGAAAGAAGTCGGGAGCTTGCTTCTTTTGTGGAAAGATAGGACATCTCATTCGGGAGTGCCCTAAGAATAAGTCTGCTTCTACATCCGTTAACTCGTCCCTTGCTCAATCCTTTTGAGGCAAGGATCCTTCGGAAAACCTGGAGGTTCATCCAAAGCATCGCACCGAGCTGAATCTAAAGCTTCCACACAGATGTACCATGTGAGAGGCAAAGAACAAGAGAATGACCACGACATTATTCCAGGTAAAAAATTTAGGACAAATTTTTTTCTTTAGGGGGGGGGGGGAAGTTGTAACATCCCAAATATCGGGCTAGTCGGAATTGGGTTCCGATGATTGAAATATTGAAATTAAAATGCTCAAATGTCGTGTCTTTATTACCTAAATTATAGATTACATTGTTAAGGGACCCTAATTGAACTTATTCTTAGTTGAGGACCTCCTTGAAAATACTTAAAATATTGTTTTTGAGCTAGGTGTTTTGATACAACAGAACCTGTACCGAAACGGGCTAGGTGAAGAACTCGGCAATGGATACTTGTCTATCCTAGCTCTATGCTCAGTGAGCCAATCCATACCCAGAATCACATCAAAGCCATAAAATGGTAGCTCCATCATATCCACTGGAAACACATATCCCTGAACCATAAGCGGACATCTTCTGTACATCCTCCTAACTATTACCGTATCCCCAAAGGAACTAGTAACACTAACTCCTACTTCTAATATTTCACAAGGCAATTTCAACAACTTTGCATGTTCACTCAGAATATAAGAATGTGTAGACCCGGAGTCAATAAAAGAAAGCAAACCCAAAGACTGTATCGAGAAGTTACATGCGATCACATCTGTATCATGCTGATCCCCACGCTGAGCGTAAACTCTGGCCTGACCTCCGCCCTCGGGCTGGACTACAACTACATGTGCTATGTTCCTCTGGCCATCATTTCTCGGCTGGAAGTTACCTCTACCGCGCCCGCGGCCTCTCTGAAAGTCATTGGCTCTAGCAGGAGTCTGAGCTGGTGCCTGCCCCACCTGATGCGGACAGTCACGCCTGATATGATCCCTAGCTCCACAACCCCAACACGAGTAAAAGTTCCCCCAACACTCACCAGTGTGGTTCCTCCCGCAACTAGCACACGTGGGCAACCTCCCACTAGTCCTCTGGCCCTGTTGGCCCCTACCGTGGTTACCTCCACCATGTCTATGGTCATAGTGATGCCGGTTGTTCCGATGCCTCTTAGCATCACCTCTATCAAAGTTACTAGATCTCTTCCCAGAACTAGAACCACCAAATCGTTTGGTCAAGCCCAAACTGTGCTCCAAGTCCTTGGCCCTCGCGACCAAGACATCAAAATCTGTGTAGTTAGAAGCTAAAGTGTACCTCTTGATCTCTTCCTTCAACCCATAGCGGAAACGGTTACAACGTTCCACTTCAGTAGGAACAAGCTCAGATGCATACTGACTCAGCCTGACAAATCTGATCTCATAGTCTGTCACAGTCATACTCCCCTGAAGCAAAGCAATAAATTCCCTCTCCTTCTCATCGAGATATCGAGAACCCAGATATTTCTTACGAAATGCTGACTCGAAGAACTCCTAAGTGATCTCAGTCTCTTCAATACCCGTAGTGATGGTGACCCACCAAGTGTAGGCATCACCCTGAAGCAAAGATATAACACACCCTAGCTTGCGTTCCCCGGTACATCCCATTTGTGCCAGAATACGGACGATCTTCTCTAACCACATCTCAGACCTCTAGAGTGTCGACCCTCTGAACTCTTCACCTCCCAAATTGCGGAGTCTCTCCAATGGTAAACCAGTACCCTCTCCCTGGGGTTGTGCCACTGCCTGACCCCCAGCCACTGCAGCCTGGAAAGCCCCGGCTATCGCTTGAACTAGGGGAGCTAAATCTATTCCGGCCGGTCCTTGGCCAACTTGAGGTCCTACGCCCTCGGCTCCCGCCTCACCTCCCTCTTGATGAGGAGGAGGTGGAGGAGGTTGAGGAGCCTGCACCCCACCAATATGCTCAACTCCTGGAGCTTGTGCCCATGGTTCTGGTTGAACCATCCTAGGCCTCCCTCGTGGTCTCATGTTACAGCGAGCAAGATAATAACTACAACAAACAACATATAAGGATTAGGTTAGCAAAGGCAAGGGTCCAACTGTGCTCAAGTATTTTCCTTTACAAAACCTTTTTCAAATTAAGTAATAGTAGCAATGGGAACTCGACACTACACCAAACGCAACAATCATGCTTCTAAACATCATATGAATGACCAAACAACAAGAATACATAGCATAGCATACACCGAAGCAATACAATTACTTAACACTTCAAACTTACCTCACTTACCTGCCCGAGGTCTCGGAAACCTCAGGCTCTGATAACAACAAATGTAACCCCCTCGCCCCAGTCTGATCGATTGACCGGTTCGAGTAGGCTACACGGGGAAAACCGATGTGAAACCCGTTAAGGTTCCACCTCGGTTAGCAACCCTAAAAATTTCTTTTAATTATATCTTCTCTAAAGGCACGTTTAATTCCTATGTGATCACGACAACAGACAACGTCACGAGATAAAAGCAACCAAGCCCAAACAACATGTTAAACAACCCATTTTAAGTTTATAAGCAGGACGTTTCGAAACACCCAAGAGGTGTATCGAAACGCCTTGACTTGGTCAATGGCCCCAAGTCCACACGAGAAGGCTGTAGTCAACCGTTCCGAAACACCCCCAACGGTCAACTTCTCGTGGTCAACGACATATTGACCGTTTCGAAACACTTGAACCTGTTTCGATACCCCAAAATATCGACAATTTCTCAGATTTCCAGTAGCAAAACTGTACCGAAACGGACTCTAAGTGTATCGAAACGCCTAGCCTAAAACAAGAGGCCGTATCAAAATGAGACCAACCGTTTCGATACACGGGCTGCGAAAAGACAAATTTTTGCTGGTTTTAGATACGAGGCAGCCCCAAAACTCAACTAAAACCTATAATGCTCAACATACAACCAATCTAGATGGAAAGCACCCTAATTGCACATGCTTAGCACACAACAAACATGTAGAAGCCAAACATTAGATGAATCAATAAACACATCAAGGTTTCATGTAGCACATTCAAGATTTCAAGCCTTAGACAAGCATACACATAGCATCCACAAAAGGGATAGATATTGCATTAAAAGACATACTCAAAAACTTAAAAGGCCAAAAGCACATGCCTTCACATAAAGGTTCACATGCATCACTAACACATGTACTAATCCAAAGGCATATCATCGCAAACAAGCATTCAACAAGGCTTAACATGATTTACAAGTCCTAGCAAGCATAAACAAAAATCAACATTTATGAGTCATACAACGCTCATACAAAACACATAGCAGCCCCATTGCTAAACTACTACTTTATTTACTAAACCATACTTTAGCAACTATAAGCTTTGAATGTCCCTTCGCCTTGCTCCTTGCTAACACCACGCTACTGATATGTATTGTCGAAAATGAGAGCGTAAGCTAGAAGCTTAGTGAGGATGCTCTAAAACCAAAACAACGACAATGCAGGGTTCAAGTATATAATCCTTACATCACACACACAACAATCTAGCTAGCAACACAAGAGTCATAAATATGACATCTTACATCATATTAAGCTCAACAGTATAAATCAATTATCTCAACATCATAACCATATGAACAAGTACATTGGCCACTATTATTTTACTCGGATATGCGGATTTACTCTCAACAACAACATTACCTTGGTGGGATTACACTCATCACCGGACCTTGTATGGATGGGATTCCACTCATCACCACATGCCCTACGGATGGGATTCCACTCATCATCACATATATATAAATAATTTCCGGTGGAATATTACATCACCGTACTCCTCCTTGATGACTTAACGCCACCAAGGCCACACGCGAATTTGACTCAAACGTGTACACACTAATCCTAATGATCGATCATTTATACCCGGTAAGTTAACTAGTGCCAATTTCTTTTGAACCACATCACAACATCCATCATTTATACCATACATACATCATCACATATATCAATGTATACACATACAAAATCAATTCACACCTCCCAAGATCAATATAGGCATAGGCATTTAAAGCTCATTAACAAACAAGAAGTTAAACTACCAATTTAACTTCTACCTTGGAATGACCTACCAAGCTCATTCCAATACCTCCACTACACACACTTGAACCAACTTTAAAACAATTTAAAGTTTTACTCACCACCCTTCCTTAGCAAAGCAAGCAAAGCGAGTCAAGCCTCCACAATTCCCGGATTCGATCCTGATGCTTCTCCGATGTTTCCTCTAGCTTCTAACCAATCAAAAGACAAATATTACTCAACCGATTCAATGCTAAACTCAGCCACAACCCAACTCACAACCACAAGTCAAAGCTTCACAATTTCCAACCCAAATTAACCACAAAACCCACATTTTCGTGCTCCCCAAAAACCCAGCTGAAAACTACAATTTCCAACACCCAAATGACATCTAAAGGCTTCCAAAACACCTTCCTAACAACCCTATACCACCAGCCCTTCAACCCAACACAAAAACACATCAAAAACTCAAGTTTAGACACTTTGATAAATGCCCCAAAGACCCACTTCGGAATTTTCCCCCAAATCCTTCCATTTTAAGATATTAGATGTATCTAAGCGAATTGAATTCAAAACCCAACTCAACAAACCAAAAAACAAATGAAAAACCCATTAAAAATCCAAACTTTCATCAAACTTGAAAAACTTGGAAATTTAAAAAGATGATAGTTTTGAAATCTAAAACCATGGAAATGCTTGGGACGATGAGGAGAACTCAAATATGAAATTACCTTCGAAAAAGCCCTTGAATTGATAGAGAAAATGGATGGAATAGTTGATTGGGGCTTTGGGTCTATTTCACGTGAAATTGGAAAAAGGGGAAGAAGAAGACTTTTTTTTGTTCTTTTTGATTCAAAAAGGTGTCTTCTTTTTTTTTCAAGTTATTTACAGAAATACCATCCCTTAAATTTTAATTCTCATTTAATCAAAACTAAGGTCTAATTAAATTAAACCGATTTGATGACTCGAACCAAACACACATGCCAAACTCCCATCCCCAAAACACGGGTGTTACACTTTTCATTGGCTAAGTGTGAGGTGGAACAGTAATTAAGTCTTGGATCATCATAAATGAATAAAAGAAAAACCCTTATCCCTTGTTTTGAGTTCCACCGAGACCAAACTCATCTTGTGTTTAAAGAAAATAAGTAAGAACCACCATTGTCATCTTCTCCATCAAGCTTAAGCATACACCTCCCTATTTGGACTTCATAAGCTTAAGTTTTCTTTGATTCAAAAGTCTCAATTTATAGCTACCAGTTGGGTAAGTAAAACTCGCAAATCAAATGTTGATTTCATGAACCTTTGAAGATTCAATTTCAAGCTATAAGCCCTAAGTCAATATTTTAAGCATGTGATTTGAATATTGTCCTATTAATTCTAATAACCCCTTATTGTTCTTCCTAGATCAAAAATTGGAAAAGACTAATCCATCATCTCCAACAACGGCTAGGAATAAAGGAATCGTTATCCGAAAGCCTTAATATCGATGTGAGTGTAGCCGGAGTTTCGAGAGTGGGTAGGTGCCATCTCGAATTATTGATTATTGATTTACTAACCACTGAATTGAAGGCTTTTGCATAAAACATTATTGAAAGCTATATTGGTAAGTCTTGGTAAGTATTGCATCGAATCATCGTCCGTAGCATTGTTATTATTGCCATCGAAATCATTAAAGTATATAGAATCATTGACCATTTGATATTGCATTGGATTCTTACTATTGTTTATTGACATGGAAGTATGATTGTTGATCTATTGATATGATACTATCGCCATCGAATTATTGTTATTGAACCTTGGGATTGAAGTATTGGATACAATTGGTACAGGGCTTCGACCATGGTGCGGCTGTAACGCCCCGGTTTTGGGCTTAGAAGTCTTGGGCGTTGACCAGTTCGGTCAAAGTGCTGATCGAATATATAAGAGTGAATTTAGGAAAGCCTAGTTTGGGTTGCATTAAAAATATGGAAAAATGTTCTAAAATCATCTTTTAATATATAAAAGTGAACTGTGAAATCAATTTTGGAAAATGAGGTTTGGAAGGGTGACATTTTGGCTAGTGACCAAAATGTAATTTTTGAAAGTTGCGTGACTGTTTTATAAAGGATTGAAACTTTGAATCTTTAAGGAGCTATTATTCCAAAAAGAGTTTCTCCAGATTTTTCTAAGATATTTTAAGGTTTTATTCTGATTTTTAAAACATATGAAAGAGGAGGGAAAGTCATTTTGACTATTTTATAACTAACTTTCCATTTTCTTCCAATTCTCTTTTTCTCTCATTTTCTCTCAACCCAAACACATCTCTCCAGATTTTCTCCTCTGATTTTGTCACTCAAATCTTCCTTTTCAATTCTCTTTGGATTCCTAATCATCTCTACAACAAAACCTCACCATTTGCAAGTGGTTTCATCAAGCTTTTTGGTTCTAAAAAGGAGAAATTCAAGTTTGGAGGTAAGAACGTCCTTCTCCTCTAAACTATCAGTTCTTTACTGAAATTCCTAAGTTCTCAATCCTTGATTTGTGATTTGTTAAAGGCTTTTCAATTGAAATCTTGATTTTGGCTTATAATGCAAGATTTGGTGATTTTTGGTGAAATTTTCGTGTGATCTGTTTGGGCAGTGTTTTGAGGTGTCAAATTGATGTTAAATGAATGCTAAATTGATTAGAAGTTGAGGTTTAATTAATGCAATCCCGGATAGGTTGAAATTCCTAAGTTTTGCTTGAGTTTTTGGTTGTTTTTGGAGTGTTTTTGATGATCTGTTATACCTGGAGGTATAAGGATGTGTTTGTGATCATTGTGGATGTTAATTGATCTTTAAAAATGGTTAGAAGTGATGGATCTTGGCTGGGTTAAGTTTTGGAAGTGTTTGGAGGTGATTTCGGTTGTGTTTGGTAGCCGAAATGTTGGATTTGTGATGAGCAGCGAGTTGTGTTGTGTTGCTGGTGTTTTTAATGCATAAAGATGCATTAATGCTCTGTTTTTGTGTGCTTGAAACATGGGAGTTTGATCCGTGAGCTTTAGAGGTGTTGCGGAAGGTTTCGGATGCTTGGAAGGCTTGTTGGCTAGCCTTGTTTTGTGTATCGGTGAGTGAAGTTGGGTTTTCAGCTTTTAAACCAAGGTTTGAAGGTTTTGGGAGCTTAGTTTAAGTCTAAACAACTTTGCTAAGCTCAAGAGTAAGTAAATGGTTTTTCGCTCTTGGTTTGTGTTGTGAATTGGCTTTAAAAGCAATTGTGTTTGATGGTTGCAATGCATGTGATTTGCATGGTTTATATTCTGTTTTGAAAGCATATTTTTAGCATGGTTTAATGCTGGTTTTGAAAGCCATATGTGAAGGATGCTCAAGGTAAGAGATCCTTGGTTTTGTACATAGAAATTGTGGTTTTGATGCATGGTGTTGCATGATGTTTAATGGCTTTGTGTAATGCTTTAAAACAGTGGATTGATGATGGTAAATGATGGTTTTTGCATTATGGTTATGCATGTGAATCATTGGACTAATGTGGTAAGTTGGTTACATTGGCAAGTGATGTAAGTGGTTCTTGGTTTCTTTGATCGGATATAGTTAGCCGGCTATAGGATTGGGTGCACCGTGAATAAAGTCACCTTGGAGGTAGAGTGGTTAAGTGTGAACCGGTAAACTCCCTTCAAGTATCCTAACGAGATGGTTAAGGTCATAATGGAGGTGGAATGCCCATTCGAGGACCTTGGTTAAGCAAAGGTTATATGGTGGTTAAAAGTCCATATATGGGAACCTTGTGCTTGTTAAGATCACAATGAAGGTGTAAAGTCCATGTGTGGATCTTGTGTAGGGTGTCCCGGATCTCGTTAGTGATGTTATACAACTACCTATCGGTGATGCAAAGGTTGTATGGTGTTTGAAAGTCCATACATGGGAACCTTGTGCATGTCAAGGTTGTATGGTGTTTGAAAGTCCATACATGGGAACCTTGGGAAAAGTTGAGGTTGTATGGTGTTTGAAAGTCCATACATGGGAACCTCGGGAAAAGTTGAGGTTGTATGGTGTTTAAAAGTCCATACATGGGAACCTCGGGAAAATCTAAGGTTGTGTGGTGTTTAAAAGTCCATACATGGGAACCTTAGGATGGTGAGGTCAAATGGTGTTTAAAAGTCCATTTGGAGACCTTGGATTGGTAGTGTGTATGAAGCGTGGGGGACAACGCTTGTGATCCGCGTATCCGATCGGGTGTTGAGTTGAAAAGTGGATGTGGTTGATCACTTGGAAGCCAATATGATGTTCTTGATTATAAAGAAGCATGAGATGCTTGAAAAGATGCATGGTTGCATGAAAAGTGTATAATGCTTGTGAATGCATGTTTACTTGTTAAGTTGAACAAGTGTTGATTATCATTTGGTAAATGATGCATGGGTGCATGAAATCTCTTTAATGCATTGGAGTCTTGTTAAGACTTGTTTAAAAAGGCATGTGATGATAATGTTGTGGTTCATATATTGCCTTGGTTTAATGCATGTGTTGGATTGTTTGAGTAATGGTTTTAAAAGGTTTCTTGCTTGAAATGATGTTCAAGTATATGAAAGGTATAACATGAAATGGAGGTGTTTTCCAAGGTTTGAGTTTAGCTTTGCATATGGTGTTTATGCATGGAATGGTTGAATGGATGATTTTGCAAGTTGTGCTTTGAAAAGGTTTTCTTAGCTTGCTAAGCTAAGGGTTTGTTTTCATGTATGTGCAATGCATGGTTTTAAGCATGATGTTGAAAAAGGGTTTTCAAACTTTGCTTGGTTATCAAATCGAGTTTGTTTTAAAAGTGTTTTTATGACCCGCTGCATTGATGGTGTTTTGGTTTTGAGCATTCCTCACTAAGCATTATGTGCTTACGCTCCTTTTTGTCCATCAATGCAGATTCTTGAAGTTTGGACAGCGAGAAGCAAGGGATTCAAGGAGGACTCCATTTGAGATGTATGTCTCGGTGAATAGCTATAGTTAATAAAGGCAATGGGGTAGAATCTCTTGGGTTGATGTTTATGTGTTTGTATATGTTCGGACAAGAATGGTTATATGTTGTTGATGTTGTTGGAACATGTATTTGGCTTCTATGAGATTGATTTGGAAGTTTATGCTTGAATGGTTGCTTGTGTAAGAAGCATGCTTATAGATTTGGGGCTTTTCGTATATGTTGATATTTTATTGAATTGTTGATGCAAGTATGTCTCTTATATGTTGAATTGCATGTTGCTAAAGTTTGGTGGCTTTTGGAGTATGTTCGAATGGTCAATTGCGTGTTTAAGCATGTCTTTTTCTGCATTATGTGCAGGGCGTTTCGGAACAGGGACTACCGTTTCGGAACGGATGCCCTGAATCAGCCCAGCCGTCCGAAACGGTAGACACTGTTTCGAAACGGAAAGCATTCTGCCAGTCACCTGTTTCGGTACGCGTTGCAGAACGGCCCCACGTTTCGAAACGGGCTCTGCCTGTTTCGGAACGGGTGACCGTTGGGGGCTGACATTGGCAGTTAAATGTTTTGAATTGTTTGCATTTTGGTCCTGAATCTTGTTTGTGCAATTGTATGAGTTTGGGATGTCCGTTTGAGCTGAAATTTGGCAGAGAAGCATGAAACATGATTAATTTTAAGTTGGTAACTTAAAATCTGGTTAAGTCCTTAAAGTTTTCAGAATTTACAGTTTGGTCCCTAAAGTTGTAATTTGTTCAATTGGGTCCCTGCTTGATCTCTGATGTTTGTGATCTTTGAGTATGATGTTTGAGTGATCACAATTAGGGCTAATGTGCATTTAGACAAGATTAAAAAGAAAAAAAGGGTCGTTAATCAAGGTTGACTTTCGGGTTGACTTTGGTTTTCCCCGTGTGACTTTCTTAATTCGGGTCAACCGTCTGGGCCGGGTTAAGGGGGTTACATTTGGTGGTATCAGAGATGAGTTGCGAATGCTTGGGGAAAACGGTAAGTTGTGATGTGTGTTTGATGTTTACCTTGTTGTATGGTTGAAAGTTGGTTGAAACACGTGTTTCTGAGCAAGTTGCTGATGTTTTCAAGCATGTTTTGTGGTTATGAATATTGGTTGAGCTTATGTGGATTTGTGCTGATTCTGTGAGCTGGTGTTATGCTTGATGAAAGTGAAATGAGTATGTTATATTGCTAATATGCTGTTGCAAGTGGATGCTGTTTGGTGTAAGCATGATCAAAGTATGTTGTTTGATATGCTTGATGTTGTGATATCCATGTTTGTGATGACTGTTATGTCATGTAAAAGGGGGAGGATTCGGGATACCCATTGCCTTATTATTATAGCTATTATATTATTTTGGAGTTGGAGTTTGAATCCTTGCTTAATGCTGGTCTAACTGGTTTGTTTGTTTTGTTGTGAATGTTTGTTGTTGTTAGTAGTATGGCGAAGTCGATGATAGAATGGCAGTTGGGTGAGATGGTTGCCGCCTTAGGGCAGGTTGTTAAGGCATGGAATTCACCCTTCTGTAGAGGTGTTTTGTCTCAGTCTTCTGTGCCTGGGGTTGAGGTGTTAAGGCAGGAGAAAGAAGCTGGTTCTGTGATGAAGAGTTCATCACCAGTTGCTCAAGAGGTGTTGGGAACATCTCAGGCTGTGGTTAAGGTAAAGTCAGTAGATGTGCTGGCTGTGGGATGTGTGGGTTTGCCGAAGTAGCGTTTGCTTGATTTGGGTGCGGTGGAGTATCATGGTTCTTCACCGGAGATGTTTGAGGCCTGGTTGGCCAGTGTGATTCTGATTTTGGATCAGGAAGGTTGTGATTATGCTTGTAAGCTGGGAAGTGTTGTTTCTCTGATGTTGGAGGATGCATGTGCCTGGTGGACATCTGTGGCGGTGGCGTCACATATCCATGATATTGATTGGGATTTCTTTGTATCTGCCTTTTATGAAAGGTATCTTGGAGAGAAGTTTCCAAGGGTTAAGCAATGTGAAGGTAGTGCTGTTGTTGAGCAAGTGTTGCTTGAGCAAGGAGTGGAAGCTCAGCCACCGGTGTGTGATCGTTGTGAAAGGCGCCATGTTGGAGGTTGTTGGGGCGCGAGTGCTTGTTGGAACTGTGGTTCTAAAGTGCATGTGAAGCGTGATTGTCCCCTTGGGGTGAAGTCAGCTTTGGTGGTAGCCAAAGGGTCTCTGAAAGGTCGTGGGCACGGCCGAGGCAAGGTTCAGAGGTGGCAGAAAGAGCAGAAGGTTGTGAAGGGTTTGGGAAATGAGAATTGCTGGAAATGTGGGTCTGCTGGACATATGAGACGTGATTGTTTGATGTTGGCTCGGAACAGCCAAGGTTCCTTACCGCAAGAGGTCGGTGGTGACCTTAGTGTGTTAGTTGGTGTTACAGCGGTGCGGCAGGAGGATGATGGTTCCGCGAGAAAGAGAGCTCGTCTGATGAATCTTCAGGGTGGTGTTGTGTTTTCAGGTAACCTTGTTAAGTAATCTTTGCTCTAGTTACCCTGGTTTGGTTTCTGTTGGTTTTCCTTGCGTGGTAAGTCTAGTCTTGTTGCTAGTGTGTTTGGGGTGATAGTGGTAGTTTGGAAACATCTTTGGTGTGAAGAAGGTTTTAGTGAGTATCTTGTGGTTAACGGTTGTTGGAATGATGGAGTTAGATAAGTTAGAAGTGAGGTAGGAGGTTGTTCTTAGACGGATTTTGAGGATGTTATTGGAGGGTGTGAACTGGCATTCATGCACAGTTAAAATCATTGTTATATGCTATATTATATATGTGCTGGTCCATGCATACATGTGGCATGACATTAGAGGTTTTGCATACATGTACATCAGGCATTGATAGGGCATGTAGGTGATCATGCATACGATGTTCACACTCGCTAATAGCTAGTCGAATCTGTTAGTGTGGAGGTTGGGTTAGGTTGGATGATGGGTTTTTAGAGGTTGTTTTGGTGCTGGGAGAGAGTTAGAAGTAGTGGAGTATATTAAGCTAGTGCTGGAGATAGTGAGAGTAGTATAGCCTGTTGGTAGAAGGATAGTGTTGTTGCTTAAGGAGTTTAGTGGTTTGGTGGTGGAGAGTACCGGTTGAAGTTAGAATCGGTCAAGTGGTTTGAATGGCTAAGTGGAAGGGGTAGTTCCTTGGTGCTAAAGGATGTTGCAGTTTAGTGGTTGTGTTTCCAAGTGCTGAAGCAGCTTAGCATTTAAGTTGTTGTGGAAGGGTTGTGTTTGTAAGTGTTGGTTCTTAGTAACCTTCGAAGAGTTGAGAAGATGATCTGTATGTTTAAGCTGGGCGATGTTCTAGTAAGGCAGGTGTTGTGGTCAAAGCTTGCGGTGGATAGGCAATGAAAGATCGAAGGCCATTGTTGTTTGAAAGGATTCTTGTGAGAAGTGGTTGGTTAGTTGTGAGTATGTGTATTTCTTTTGTAGTCAGCTGGTGGTGTATGAAACGGCTGGCGGAGTCGAGTTGGGGTTGTGATGTAAATTTTGGAATCTGGGTGAGTAGTCCTTGTGAGTTGTTATGGTAATGATGGTGGCGGATGTGAAGGATTGTTAGCATTCGTTGAGGAGTTTGGGTAAGCAGTTGATGCTTAAGAATTTTTGCTTGTTGGGAAAATTCTTGGAAGAGGTTTGGGAGTTTGCAAGAGTTTTAGAAGCAGAGAAGTTTGCGCAGTGGCTGATTTGGTTTGGTTGGTGTCACTGTATAAACAAGTCTTGGGGGTTGTGTGTTACAATGTGGTGTGCTGTAAAAGTTGAAGTTCTTCAGGTTGATGTTGGGGCTGTGTACAGTCCGGATATGTGAAAGGTTAAGTTGTGGCTATCTTTGTGTGTTCTGGATTTGCGAACAGCGTGTGGTGGTGTTGAGTTTGGTGGAGTTTTTGTATGGAATGTGTTCAGTGGTGGTTGAGGCTGTTGTGTTGCCTTGTGTGTTGATTTGAGAAGGTTGTGGTTCTCTTGTCGCCAGTTGAAATTTCGAGGACGAAATTTCCTAAGGGGGGGGGGAGAGTTGTAACGCCCCGGTTTTGGGCTTAGAAGTCTTGGGCGTTGACCAGTTCGGTCAAAGTGCTGATCGAATATATAAGAGTGAATTTAGGAAAGCTTAGTTCGGGTTGCATTAAAAATATGGAAAAATGTTCTAAAATCATCTTTTAATATATAAAAGTGAACTGTGAAATCAATTTTGGAAAATGAGGTTTGGAAGGGTGACATTTTGGCTAGTGACCAAAATGTAATTTTTGAAAGTTGCGTGACTGTTTTATAAAGGATTGAAACTTTGAATCTTTAAGGAGCTATTATTCCAAAAAGAGTTTCTCCAGATTTTTCTAAGATATTTTAAGGTTTTATTCTGATTTTTAAAACATATGAAAGAGGAGGGAAAGTCATTTTGACTATTTTATAACTAACTTTCCATTTTCTTCCAATTCTCTTTTTCTCTCATTTTCTCTCAACCCAAACACATCTCTCCAGATTTTCTCCTCTGATTTTGTCACTCAAATCTTCCTTTTCAATTCTCTTTGGATTCCTAATCATCTCTACAACAAAACCTCACCATTTGCAAGTGGTTTCATCAAGCTTTTTGGTTCTAAAAAGGAGAAATTCAAGTTTGGAGGTAAGAACGTCCTTCTCCTCTAAACTATCAGTTCTTTACTGAAATTCCTAAGTTCTCAATCCTTGATTTGTGATTTGTTAAAGGCTTTTCAATTGAAATCTTGATTTTGGCTTAAAATGCAAGATTTGGTGATTTTTGGTGAAATTTTCGTGTGATCTGTTTGGGCAGTGTTTTGAGGTGTCAAATTGATGTTAAATGAATGCTAAATTGATTAGAAGTTGAGGTTTAATTAATGCAATCCCGGATAGGTTGAAATTCCTAAGTTTTGCTTGAGTTTTTGGTTGTTTTTGGAGTGTTTTTGATGATCTGTTATACCTGGAGGTATAAGGATGTGTTTGTGATCATTGTGGATGTTAATTGATGTTTAAAAATGGTTAGAAGTGATGGATCTTGGCTGGGTTAAGTTTTGGAAGTGTTTGGAGGTGATTTCGGTTGTGTTTGGTAGCCGAAATGTTGGATTTGTGATGAGCAGCGAGTTGTGTTGTGTTGCTGGTGTTTTTAATGCATAAAGATGCATTAATGCTCTATTTTTGTGTGCTTGAAACAGGGGAGTTTGATCCGTGAGCTTTAGAGGTGTTGCGGAAGGTTTCGGATTCTTGGAAAGCTTGTTGGCTAGCCTTGTTTTGTGTATCGGTGAGTGAAGTTGGGTTTTCAGCTTTTAAACCAAGGTTTGAAGGTTTTGGGAGCTTAGTTTAAGTCTAAACAACTTTGCTAAGCTCAAGAGTAAGTAAATGGTTTTTCGCTCTTGGTTTGTGTTGTGAATTGGCTTTAAAAGCAATTGTGTTTGATGGTTGCAATGCATGTGATTTGCATGATTTATATTCTGTTTTGAAAGCATATTTTTAGCATGGTTTAATGCTGGTTTTGAAAGCCATATGTGAAGGATGCTCAAGGTAAGAGATCCTTGGTTTTGTACATGGAAATTGTGGTTTTGATGAATGGTGTTGCATGATGTTTAATGACTTTGTGTAATGCTTTAAAACAGTGGATTGATGATGGTAAATGATGGTTTTTGCATTATGGTTATGCATGTGAATCATTGGACTAATGTGGTAAGTTGGTTACATTGGCAAGTGATGTAAGTGGTTCTTGGTTTCTTTGATCGGATATAGTTAGCCGACTATAGGATTGGGTGCACCGTGAATAAAGTCTCCTTGGAGGTGGAGTGGTTAAGTGTGAACCGGTAAACTCCCTTCAAGTATCCTAACGAGATGGTTAAGGTCATAATGGAGGTGGAATGCCCATTCGAGGACCTTGGTTAAGCAAAGGTTATATGGTGGTTAAAAGTCCATATATGGGAACCTTGTGCTTGTTAAGATCACAATGGAGGTGTAAAGTCCATGTGTGGATCTTGTGTAGGGTGTCCCGGATCTCGTTAGTGATGTTATACAACTACCAATCGGTGATGCAAAGGTTGTATGGTGTTTGAAAGTCCATACATGGGAACCTTGTGCATGTCAAGGTTGTATGGTGTTTGAAAGTCCATACATGGGAACCTTGGGAAAAGTTGAGGTTGTATGGTGTTTGAAAGTCCATACATGGGAACCTCGGGAAAAGTTTAGGTTGTATGGTGTTTAAAAGTCCATACATGGGAACCTCGGGAAAAGCTAAGGTTGTGTGGTGTTTAAAAGTCCATACATGGGAACCTTAGGATGGTGAGGTCAAATGGTGTTTAAAAGTCCATTTGGAGACCTTGGATTGGTAGTGTGTATGAAGCGTGGGGGACAACGCTTGTGATCCGCGTATCCGATCGGGTGTTGAGTTGAAAAGTGGATGTGGTTGATCACTTGGAAGCCAATATGATGTTCTTGATTATAAAGAAGCATGAGATGCTTGAAAAGATGCATGGTTGCATGAAAAGTGTATAATGCTTGTGAATGCATGTTTACTTGTTAAGTTGAACAAGTGTTGATTATCATTTGGTAAATGATGCATGGGTGCATGAAATCTCTTTAATGCATTGGAGTCTTGTTAAGACTTGTTTAAAAAGGCATGTGATGATAATGTTGTGGTTCATATATTGCCTTGGTTTAATGCATGTGTTGGATTGTTTGAGTAATGGTTTTAAAAGGTTTCTTGCTTGAAATGATGTTCAAGTATATGAAAGGTATAACATGAAATGGAGGTGTTTTCCAAGGTTTGAGTTTAGCTTTGCATATGGTGTTTATGCATAGAATGGTTGAATGGATGATTTTGCAAGTTGTGCTTTGAAAAGGTTTTCTTAGCTTGCTAAGCTAAGGGTTGGTTTTCATGTATGTGCAATGCATGGTTTTAAGCATGATGTTGAAAAAGGGTTTTCAAACTTTGCTTGGTTATCAAATCGGGTTTGTTTTAAAAGTGTTTTTATGACCCGCTGCATTGATGGTGTTTTGGTTTTGAGCATTCCTCACTAAGCATTATGTGCTTACGCTCCTTTTTGTCCATCAATGCAGATTCTTGAAGTTTGGACAGCGAGAAGCAAGGGGTAGAATAGCTATAGTTAATAAAGGCAATGGGGTAGAATCTCTTGGGTTGATGTTTATGTGTTTGTATATGTTCGGACAAGAATGGTTATATGTTGTTGATGTTGTTGGAACATGTATTTGGCTTCTATGAGATTGATTTGGAAGTTTATGCTTGAATGGTTGCTTGTGTAAGAAGCATGCTTATAGATTTGGGGCTTTTCGTATATGTTGATATTTTATTGAATTGTTGATGCAAGTATGTCTCTTATATGTTGAATTGCATGTTGGTAAAGTTTGGTGGCTTTTGGAGTATGTTCGAATGGTCAATTGCGTGTTTAAGCATGTCTTTTTCTGCATTATGTGCAGGGCGTTTCGGAACAGGGACTACCGTTTCGGAACGGATGCCCTGAATCAGCCCAGGCGTCCGAAACGGTAGACACTGTTTCGAAACGGAAAGCATTCTGCCAGTCACCTGTTTCGGTACGCGTTGCGGAACGGCCCCGCGTTTCGAAACGGGCTCTGCCTGTTTCGGAACGGGTGACCGTTGGGGGCTGACATTGGCAGTTAAATGTTTTGAATTGTTTGCATTTTGGTCCTGAATCTTGTTTGTGCAATTGTATGAGTTTGGGATGTCCGTTTGAGCTGAAATTTGGCAGAGAAGCATGAAACATGATTAATTTTAAGTTGGTAACTTAAAATCTGGTTAAGTCCTTAAAGTTTTCAGAATTTACAGTTTGGTCCCTAAAGTTGTAATTTGTTCAATTGGGTCCCTGCTTGATCTCTGATATTTGTGATCTTTGAGTATGATGTTTGAGTGATCACAATTAGGGCTAATGTGCATTTAGACAAGATTAAAAAGAAAAAAAAGGGTGTTAATCAAGGTTGACTTTCGGGTTGACTTTGGTTTTCCCCGTGTGACTTTCTTAATTCGGGTCAACCGTCTGGGCCGGGTTAAGGGGGTTACAGCGGCGGAGGGATGTGTTTTGTTTTGGTCAATTGGTGCGGCGGAGAGAATAAGACTGGATGTAGAGTGTCTACAAGTTCTATATTTTGTACACATTCTTGCCCTTATTATTGCTGTTCTTAGGCTCATTTAGGCATATTTAGGTGCATTGCATGCATAATAACAATATTTGCTCTTTCACCATACTTTTATTGAATATTTTATGTTTGGTTAAGAAAAGATATTGTTTTAGTTTCGTTTTATTCCCAAGTGCTGTAGCTAAGTAGTGGAGGAGAGGACATGAAAGCTGGGAGCAAAAGAAGTTGTACTGAAGCAGTTCGAAATGCCGCCAAGGACGCCGTCGTAGCAGCACTGCCGCCGATTGCTGCTTAGGCAGGAGTTAAACCGACTTAGTCAAGATGGGTCGCAATTGAAAGAAGACAATTTCCTGAGTCTAACAAGCACAATCTTGCAATTATCTGAAGCCTGTAGCGGCCTGAAGAGCTGATTAAAGATTGATAAGTAGGAGTACTTATCTTTACTTGCTGAAGAAGGAAACGTCCAAAGCGTTCACATTTAAGTAAAAAAGGAGTCACCATTTAATGTAAAACTACTTTAAGGAGTTCTACTCCAAGGAGGACTCAAACTTAGGCCATGAGCCCTATATATACCCATATATGTGAGGGTATAGGGGCATGAGGGGATATAGCGGAGAGGTAGATAGATAGATTAATGGAGCTGTTGGAGGTCGCGACCCAACTCTCTTAGGGTTTAGGTTTTTGTATGTAAAGTAGTTGTGAGAAACAGTTATAATAGTTTAAGTGTGTTTTCAATAAAATATTCTCAAGTTTGCTTAATTCATGTTCTTCACTTCTTCAATTAGTTCCAAAAGTCTAGTTGAGGAAATCCATTTGTTAGGCACGAGAGTGTCAAACTCACGAAAGGGTTAACCACGGTCTCATCATTTCGAAGTGTTGACTAATTTGGCTTAGACATAAGTTAGAATTTCAGCGGCTAAAAGGAGCAACCAAACGTCAACTGCCTGTGTTAGGTTTACGGTAAGATTGCTAGGTATTGCCTACATCACGTGGTGATAGAATCCTTGCCTAGACATAAGGAGGATCACTTAAGAATTGCTCTGCTAAACTTGGAGTATCTGCCAGACTTGCCGCCAGGACTTATCTCCATTCTACTTGCCGAGACAACAAAAGTTACAAGGGCAGAGACCACTGCGGCCGCGCGACAGGGTCGCAGCCTCCATCCGCCATTACCCGTCGAGGCAGCAGATCATGGCAGCATAAAACACACTTAGCTCTCCCTATCATCCTTATCATCACTATCCTGTTTTATTTGTGTTTTTACTTTTCCAAATTCAGAAATTTAATTGTGCATTTAGTGAATCCTTGTGCAGGAAAACATGCATAGGAGCTGTTCCAATCCCCGAGGGAGACGATATCTTTTATACTATAACTTGACAAGAGTGTGCACTTACGCTCATAAATAGAGAACACCTAATCGCTCTACAAGTTTTTGGCGCCATTGCCAGGGATCTGCAATAACAACTGTGTTTGAATTTTTGCAATTTTATTTTAGTTTTTGCACTTAAAATTTCTGTTTATTTTAATCTTAAAAAAGCCTCTCGTTTGTCTTTGGTGCATGTCCCGTCAGGGCGGCAAAGATGGCAGCCAACACCCACCTGAGGAGAGGATGGACATGCCTGGACGAAAAGCCAAACCCAAAGCCCTCAGGAAGTGGTTATGTTTGGGAAATGCGTAACCCAACCCAACATAACCTAATTTTTATTTTTATTTTTAATTTATTTTTATGAACTAGGGTTAGATTTAATTTTCAGTTATTTTTTATTTAATTTTTTCATTTAATGTATTTAAGGTTAGGAATGAAGGCAAGACCAAGAAGGATAAAAACATAAAGGAGAGGCCCAACCCAACGGTCAAGGCAGCCCAAGGCAGATAAGCATAACGGCTAGCGGCTTCATAACGGCTAGCCGCAACGGCTACATTTGCAACAGATGGCAGAAGGAATATCTGTGTAATGGCTAGAAGCGCGTAAATCGTGCCGCAATCATTACTGCCGGTTGACAGCGTGCCCGCCAAGGTAGCGTAGAGTAGTAGCTATATAAGGCCAAATATTCTCTCCTCATACTTCACTTTGCTCTCTCTTTTACTCTAATTTTTTCTTGTCTTCTTTGCTTTCAAGATTTCGTTTGCTTTACTTTCTTGCAATTTCTTTTTTTTCTTTCTTTAGAAAAAAACAATCGTTCTTACAGTTATGGCCACATCAAAACAAACCACCTCCACCTCCAAGCCAACTTTTCAGAGGTTCTTAAACCCTACTGTAGCGGAAACTTACAAGCAACACTTCACAGAGCGGCAACTCTGGGAAGAAATAGGGTTCCAATACACTAGACAAGATGGGGATCTTGGCCTTGAACCCACCATATTCGAAAGAGTCCACAACTTGGGATGGGATATTTTCGCACGACAGCAAGAGGAAAAAATAGCAACCAGGTGCGAGAATTCTATGCCCACAAGCCTACACCGGGAAACCCTTTTGTCTATATCCGCGGTGAAGGAGTCAAGCTCATAGCGAAAACAATCAACAACTTTTATGACATAGAAATAAGAGGGAATCCACAAGAAGAATGAAAGTCCTATTTAACGGCGGATGACTACGAAAAGATCAAGAAAGACATGCCAGCCTAACACTAAGTGGCTAACCGACAAGAATAACGGATCAGTCAACCACCGCGACCTGCTGCCATAGGCCATCCTTTGGAGCAACTTCTGTAACCCCCTTAGCCCAGCCTAGAGGTTAGACTCAAACTACGAAGATTACACGGGGAAAACCAAAGTCAACCCGAAAGTCAACCTTGATTAACGACCCATTTTTTCTTTTTATATTTTCTAGATGTGCATTAAGACTATGTGAACACTCAAGAATCATGAGAGAGAAAAGAACAGTGATCGGAAGGCATTTAAGGACTCAATTGCAAGGAAAACACTTTTAGGGACCAAAATGTAAATTTTGTAAAACATAAGGACTTTGTAGATTTTAGATTTTCCAAACCTCAATTAGTCATATTACATACCTCTCTGTCAAATTCCAGCTTAAAAGAACATTCCGAGCTCAAGAAATTGCAACCACAACATTCAGGACTAGAATGTAAAACATGAGAACTTGAAACAATTCAAAAGCACAGACCAACGGTCAACCGTTCCGGAACGCTGACCTTTGTACTGAAACACCCGTATCGAAACGGTGTTGACTGTTTCGGAACTCGAGTGCATTCCGAGACCAGTATCGGAACAGGCCTCTCCAGTAGCCAAAGTGTTTCGAAACACCTTTAGCCATTCCGAAACACTATGGCCATTTCGGGCCCCTGTTTCGAAACAATTAAGGGTGTTTCGATACACCCTACCCAAAACAGCAAAATTTTCTAGTTTTTCACATCTAAACACCATCCAACATGCTCCAAATCATTCCAAAACATACCAGCAACATGCTAAGCATCAAAACCATCATATTACATCAAAAGCTAGACACATTGCAAGCATTAGGCACATCAACTCATTTAACTCCTATAACAATAAAGAACTTGTTTTTAACCATAAAGTATAGCAATGTCAAAATACAAGATTGAGGATCCAACCATTACATATTAACCATCTACCAATATCAACCCATAAACCGAACTTGATCAAGGTAAACAAACTCATCACACAACAACGTAAAGGATTTCCCCATTGCCTTTATTATCTATAGCTATAAACCAAACATACTTCTCAAGTGGAGCTCTTCTTGAATCTCTTGCTTCTTGCTGTCCCAAATTCAACTATCTGCATTGATGGACAAAAAAAAGAGCGTAAGCACATAATGCTTAGTGAGGAATGCTCAAGACCAAAACACCATCAATGCAGCAAAACCATAAAACTCTATTTGTTTGCAATCACACCTCTATAAACCAAAGTATTGTTTGAAATCTTTATTTGAAACATCATTGCCTTAAATCATGCATTGCTCAACATAAAGACCAACATTAAACTCAAATGCAACAAGCAACTCAACCCCAAACAACATTCTTGCAATTACTTCCATTTAAACCTTTTCATGCATAAAGGCTTCATGCAAAATTTGAACCAATTTCCTTGGAAACCACTTCCACTTCACACTCTTCCTTTCTCATGCTTGAAAATCATTTCAAAGCAAAACACCAGTTGAAAACCACATGTACCATCTATCTATCTCATGCATTCAACCAATGCAAAACTCATGGCAAAGCCACAAACATGCTTGTTACTCAAAAGCATTTCATAAACTCGAAACCTCATTTGCATAAGAAAATCTCCATTTTGAAAACCACATGTACCATCTAGCTATCTCATGCATCCAACCTATGCAAATCTCATGGCAAGGCCACACATGCTTGATACACAAAAGCATTTCATAAACTCAATATCTCAAATGCATTTCTCATAGCATAAAAACATTACAAGCATTGGTACATGTGATACACACTTCATTCTCATATATTGGCATTTTCATATTCTATTTTTACACGGATATGCGGACAGCTTGACTCGTAGTCAAGTCCTACCCCGGTGGGATCTTGCCACCAGACTCTCAGGGCGGTATCTACCTTCTCCACAAAGCCTGGGTATTTCACCAAGTCCTACTACAATGGAATGCCCCTCATCGATTTCTCATGGCAATAACATCTAATGCCAAAAAGCTTGGGTGTTTCACCAAGTCCTACTCCGATGGAATGCTCCTCATCGGTCTCTCTCTTTGGAACGAATCCCAAGAGCACGTACGAATTTTAGTTTATAGTGCACTCTACATCCTATTGAGCGATCAATTATATTTGGTAATCTTCTCATCATCCATGCCAATATATCATGTTAAAATCATTAACACATATATTGTTTCAAAGCATGCAACACCATTAAGGCCAAAAATGCTAAACCATGCCTTTACAACACAAATCAACAACACCTACTGTTGAGTGTGTAAAAGTTCTATTATTTACACCCTATTTAACCCATATTTATGCTGCATTCAAGCATTCTTTATTGCATTTAGGTCAGTTTACAGCAAAACATCACAATTAATTAAAAGACAGTTTCTACTAAAAATGGTTGTTTTTGCAGTTTGCTGCCGCAGCAGACGAAATGGACAGGCGCTGGGCAGTGAAGCAGAAAAGCTGGAACTGGACGAGCAGTCAAAGAGGACGATGCTGCCAAGGTTGCCGTCGTGACAGCATAGGACGACAACAGTTTTGAGGAGAAGAAGCAAAGTGGACCTCGACAGATAGAGAAAATTCAGCCCGTCTATCGTGTGAAACCACCATATTTTCCAAGCCCCAAATCGAAAGGAATGTCAAGCCCAAAGTTCAATGAGAGAAAAGCCCAAGCAAGAAAGATGACGGCTGGAAAGTAGATTCCTTGAAGATTTAGTCTTTATTAGAATTGTACTTTCAATTAAAGTTGTATTCTTGCTATTTTAGATAACTTGGACCCAAAGCCTATATAAGGGCATATATTTCGACCTAGGAGGAGAGAACCGATTACCTAGCGTTCTTCCTAAAACTCTAACCGTTTTCCTTCCCACAACATGTTCTAAACTTCCTCTAGGGCCACAGGTTGATTTGTAAAGTAGTTGCAAGGGTTGTTTTGTTTTAGGAATTTTCAGTTCAATAAAATAAACTTCAAGTTCTCTTATTTTGGTTATTAATATCTTGCAAGAGCATCGAGAGAGCATTGTGACGTTATCTATTTACTTAGCATCGGGAGAGTTAAGTATACAAAAGAAATAAGAGCAAGTTCTCTAGTTTATAGTTGAACTATCTCGGGCATAGGGATAGGACGAGGTTAAGTGGCTAAAGAAGAATTTATCCATTTCGGTGTTCATCCTTTGATTCACGCCGGGAGGTATCATCAAAGGCGTGATCATCGATAGACTTGGACCTAGGGATAGACCAAGGCACATCTGGGATTCTTGCCAAACTTGAAGTACTGAGTTGAGTGTTCGCTGCCGCGACAAGCAACGGACTGCTGCAGCGACAGGTGCTGCCGCGACGGGCGCGACGACAGAACTGGATTTCCTAAACTCTGCAATACCTGCACTATTGAGCACTTCAATACCAGCCCATTCTCTCTATCTTAATATCTCTACTCTTCTATTTACGTTTACTTTATTATTTTCGTGACAACTTCTCAAATATTTTCTTTACTTTCGTGCAGTGAATTAAGGTGAAGCTATTAGCCCAATCACTGTGGAGATGATATCCGATACTTCGTATCACTTTACTACTTGCGTCGTGTACACTTGCACTACCATTGCGATAGAGTCTTTTACACGCAACAAGTTTTTGGCGCCGTTGCCGGGGATTGGCAACATAACTCTACCTTTTCTTTTACTGCACTTTTTGTTTCTATTTTTATTTCTCTGTTTTTCTTTGGTGTGTTCAACTCTTGCTTTTCACAAGGTGCCTTGTTTATGCGTAGATCGAAACGAGGTGAAGATCCTGAGTATCCATTAGATCCGGAAATTAAACGTTCATTCAATCTCAATAACCGACTTCGTCACTTACTAGCCAGGAACGAGTACCTTGAGGAACAATTAGAGACGATGGCACACCGAGGAGACGACCCTTCTGTTGGAGATGGAGAGGGTAGACAGCCTGTCGTCGACGCTGCTACCGCTGCCAGACGACGGTCCTGTCGTGACTACATGCTGAACGATCATGTAGAACTGGAAACCACGCTGCCGGACATTGTGACACTCTAAAAATACCCTAGTTGAAAACCCTAATTTAAACAATAAGAAAAGTGTAAACATTTTACATTTGGACCCAAAAAAAAAGAATTAGAATGAATTAAATAACGTCATGATGGTAATTAAATTATCCATAGATGTAAACAAAAGTAAATTAGTAATATAGTGTCAAAATTGTTTATGGAAATTCAACATTATAATAGCATAAATATGAATAACATACGATAGTTGAAATTAACACTCAAATTATATACTATATATATAATAGTGGAAATTAATGTTATATTAAAATTATAATAAAATAATACAAATTTATAGTGGGAATACATGGAGGATAATGAAGCCATGTGTCATTACCCCTTGGACAGCCAGCTATAGTGAGACTAAAGGAAAACACATGCAATTTTCATTCTCTCTCCTTCATTATCCCACCGAAACTAAGTCTTTGAGAGAGAGTAAGAATCTGAAAACCTTGAAGGTTACACACATACATTTGTGCTGGAAAAGGAGCTAAGAAATCATAGATGTTCATGAATGTAGGCAGATTGCATGTAAGTGTTCTTATGTTGTTTGATTGTTTCATTGTGTTTATACTTGTTTATGATAAAATCTGAGTTTGTTTAATTCTAGAAATTGATGTTTAAATGCTTGATTATGTATAACCATTGTTGGGTTTGTGTTAGTATTGAATTTGAACTGAAAATACACAATAAAAACAAGTTAGAACACCTAATCTGTCCAGATTCGCACCTATAGGATACCCTGTGGAAATCTGAAAAATTGAGCATGTTAGAGTTGTTTCTGGGAAAAGTGTCCCTATAAAAAGTTGTAGAGGACAAAATTTTACATGAGATAGAGCTAAGAATTGCACGAAAATGTTAAGTATAGGTCTCTGAATTGGTACTAGAAGTTACTGGACTGAAATTTAATGAATCTGGAAACTTCTTAGGTTAAATTATAATTTTGAAAATGTTTAGGGGTTTAATTGATGCCAATAAATTTTGGAAAATTTGTTAGAAACAGGAGAGGTATTTTAGGAATAAAAAAATAAATGGTCTAGCTTGAATTATATAACAATTGATAGTTTAAATATCATTAGAACACATAGAGGATCAAAATGGACTAGTTTGTAAGGATTGATGATTTGAGGACTTACATGCCTTGTTTTTGTGGTTTTTGGAACATAATTATTATGTTAATATATGTAGGTAAATGTGGTTAAAAGTTCAAGATTAATGGTGTAGTGAAACATAGGTTATAAATGCACTAAAGTCACAAATTAAGCATAGGCAGATTAGGTTTCTGAAAATGCCCTATGTTCAAGTAATAAACTGTTTTGATAGGGAAATGATAAAATTATGTGCCATACATGGTTGTAAAGGTGTGTTTATAAGCTTTTTAAAATGGTAAAGAACTCCTTATTTGGAGTTGTGAGTAAAAAGATATGGCCAGTTTAGTAGAGGTTACTCAAACTGCCAGTTTAGGGGGCAAATTCACTTGTCTAGGTGATTATGCTTAAGTAAATGAATTTATATGTTTGAATTAATTACTAATGGATATTGTATATGGTATTTTATGTTTTAAGATCACATTGGTGAAGAATTTCAAGAAGATTCAAGGAGTGATCAAGCAAAGAAAAGGGGGAAAGGAATCATCATCAAGGATAACAACTAAGCTTGGAAGTATTTGTGAGTGTAGCTAGTTTAGGGTTGAGATTAGTGTCTCAACCAATGTGTTTATGTTTCTTGGATGATTTAAAATGAAGCATGTAATGAACTTAATAATGGATTGGTAAATTTAAATGCTAAGGAAGAAGGACTAAAGGAATAAACTATGAACTAGGTATATGATGCTATCTAGATATGCTAGTTGATGTCTATATGGGTTGCTTTGTGACATGAGTTGTTTGAGCCACTTGAATTGAATTAATGGATGATTTAGCTACTGTTTGAAGATGTTTATATGATTGAAATGATGCTAAATGCTTGCTGGAAATTTGATTGAGCATGGCTTGAATGTGCACAATGTAAACATGATTGAATGTGTACATGACTTTGTGATATGTGTTTGATAAACAAGTAAAATGCTATTGTTAATAAAGAAAGATAAGTAAAGTCCTTGGTTTGATTAGTGTCTATAGGTAGAAGGGCATGCCTTAGAGTCATTGAGCTCCTTTGATTATTGTTAAAGGATGGTGGTTAGTCACCAATATTCCTTAAGGTGGTAAGTCACCTTGATGCTATGGCATCCTCTGATTACATGTCACAAGTTGGTTACAAAGCATTGATACCTCTGGGTATCCAAAGTCACATGTCACACGTGGACTCGATTACCTTGTTCATTAATCATCCAAGGCAACATATTTAAAAGTTACATGACTTGAAAGATAAATACCTAAATGATAAGTACCAATGAAATGAAATTGATATGCCTACTTGCCTTGTATATGCTAATGCTTTTAAATGATGCTTGCTGTTGTATAAGATAATGTTTTGATTGATATTTGATGTATGAATGAACATAAAAATATGTTGTTTATGTTGCATCAATGGTTACTTGAAATGGTTACAAGATTAGCTAAGTCTACTTATGTATGATGGACTAGCTAGATGAACTTTGATTAAAGCCTAGTTAGGTAACCTTAAAGATTGAATAATGCTCTAAAAGATAGAGATTAGTAAAGTTTAGGGCTGCCTCACTAAGTACATACCTTGTACTTATCACTCTTCTGTTCCCTTCTTCCAAATATTTCAGGTACTAGTCCCGAAAGCTAGTCGATTGTCCTAGAGAGCTGACCTTGAAGTCCAAGCACAAGTATGACTCTTTTGGTTATTATAGTTGGTGGCATAGATGTATATAAGTGTCACATGCATATGATACATGTATTTTGGATGCTTGACATGTAATTGTTATGTTTAAGACTTGGTTTTGTTTTGTATATATATGTAAGCATAAGCTTGTTTTGTAATAACTTTATGTTGGCATGTACATAAGTGATGTTTGTTAACTTTAAGTTTGTTATGATGGTTGCTATGGGATTTAAAGTGTGCTTGTATGATTATGTGATCTTGGAAAATTGATAGTGTTAATGAGACATGAACTATAGGATTGTAATATGCATCTAGATGTATGATATAAAATGAAGATTAGAATGTATTGCTATGCTTAGTTAGAATGTACCTAGGGAATGAGCCTTGTTTATATGTATGGTTCGAATAGAGTAGATTAAGAAATTGGTTTGGTAACATGATTATGTAATGGTTTTTGAATGTATAAGCATGATTAAATGATTATCTTGTTGTGTTATTACATGTATGTAATTGCTATGATTGTAACATGATTGCTTGTATGTAATAGTTAAGGTTTTTGTTAGCCCACATTTATGTATGTTTACATTTTTGGTTGAATGTTAGAGTAAGCTTCCGCATGTATACGTTGTATAAATCTAAATTATGTTTCATAAAGAAACTTGTATGTCAAGTATGTTATGATAATTGGAATTGCATATGTATGTCATGAATATGTTTAATATGAATCCGAATAATAATATGCTGCAAATGTAACACTCCTCGCTCGCATTCCCGGGCGAGGGGTGTTACATAAATTGGTATCAGAGCTTTAGGTTATAGATCCTTAAATTTGTTCGAACATGTCATGCATCATGTAGGATTACACTATGCCACCTAGGAGTCTTATATTGAATTATTTGTGACTTCGCTCTCTAATTTCGAACTTTCCTCTGAATTCCTTATAGAATGTCTGCTACCAACTTAGCTCGGGACGATGAGAGTCCCCAAGGATCTTCTACTAAGAATGGGGATAGCGTTGTTATGCGACCCCCAGTTGAACCTGAGCAACCTCGAGAGCAAACTCGAGTACAAGTCCCTCCTCTTTTGGACAATGCGACCATCGAAACTGTTCATCGGGAATGTTTTATCAGTGTCAAAGAAATATTCGATCACTTTGCAATGGGTGTACGAGCAGCCCCGGTTGCTGTTGCACCATCTCAAGCTCCGATCGACAAGCTCGCTTCACACCGAGCTACTCCTTTTAGTGGCCTTGATATCGAGAAACCAGAGAAAGGTGAGCAGTGGCTCGATAAAACTATCCAAATCTTAACTAAGCAACTCAAATGTTCCGATGAACATAAACTCGAGTGTGCAGTCTCCTTATTATCAGAAGACGCCTTAAGCTGGTGGGAAACCACGATCCTGACTACCCCTGCTGAGTCAGTGACTTGGGACTTCTTCGTTGATGAGTTTAAGAAGAAGTTCATTAGCGAACAATATCTGGCCGACTGTAGAAATAAATTCCTGTACTTGAAGCAGGCCAATCGGCCAATTGAATAATATGTTGCTGATTTCTGTAAATACTGCAAATACGGAGCTGCTTACATTAAGACTGAAGAAGAGAAATGTCGTAAGTTCGTCGGTGGTCTGAACGATGAGCTAAAACCGATGTTTACTGCTCTTGGTCTCACAAACTTTCAAACTCTTGTGAACCGAGCTATTTCTACTGAAGCTACGATGAGGGTCGCAGAAAAGCGAAAGAGTAGTTATCGTACAGACAAGGGTAAAAAGGGTGATAGTAAGTCCCGGTGGTCGAAGAGGCCGAAGCATCAGAATGAGTCCTTCTCTACTTATTCACCTGTCACTCAGAATGATTATCGACCTCCGTCCTCAAACAAGATGGCAATTCCGGTGGTTTCTGTTAATAGCACCGAAAAATCTGAAAGGACACCTACTTGCAAATTTTGTCAAAAACAGCACTTCGGCCAATGCCGATTTCAGTCTAATCTCTTCTTCGCCTGTGGAGGCAATGATCATTATATTCATGACTGTCCGAAGAAGGATGACCAAATTTCTACTCGTCACTCTAATCCGAACCCGGCACCATCTGGTCGAAACAAGAACCCGAGACAAGCTCAATCGGGTAATCAAGGGAAAGGCAAGGCTGCTCATTCAAAAGCCACTACCTATCAGGAATCTCGAGCCCCAGCTCGTGTCTATCACATTCGTGGCAAAGAAGAAGAAGAGTCTCCCGATGTCATTGCGGGTACGGTTGAACTTAACCTTAAACCTGTTTACGCTTTGATAGATTCGGGATCAACCCATTCATTTATATGCTCATACTTGTTAGATGAACTTAAATTGAAACCTGAAACTGTACAAACTGGGCTAATTGTTTCGAACCCTATAGGAGGTATGCCTATAAATTTGATTTGTAAAGACTGCCAAATAACAATCCAAAATGTACCCTTTCCTTGTAATCTTTATGTGTTGCCTAAATGTGAATTTGATCTAGTTTTAGGACTAGACTGGTTGGGAAAACATGAAGCCTGGGTAGACTGTCAAAATCGTAGGTTGTACTTACGGGATTTAGGAAAAGAATCCATTCTGTTAATAGATAAGAAACCAACCTCTATTTTTGCTGCTATGGCATTACAAGATGATCTTGACTTCGGTTTATCTGAAATGCCGATTGTATCTGAATTTTCTAATGTCTTTCCCGAGGAACTCCCTGGTCTTCCTCCAACTCGGGAAGTTGAATTCAAGATTGAAGTTCAACCCGGAACCAATCATGTGTCCATTGCGCCTTATCGTATGGCACCAGTTGAACTGAAAGAATTGAAAAAGCAAATCCAAGAACTCGAAGACAAATGATTCATTCGACCGAGCATCTCTCCCTGGGGTGCCCCTGTTTTGTTCGTGAAAAAGAAAGACGGTTCGATGCGGCTCTGTATCGATTACCGGCAATTGAACAAAGTCACTATCAAGAACAAGTATCCGTTATCGAGAATCGAAGATCTGTTTGATCAACTCAAAAATGCAGCCATGTTTTCCAAGATTGATCTTCGGTACGGATACTACCAAATGAGGGTAAAAGAAGAAGATGTACCTAAAACAGCCTTCCGAACTCGATATGGACATTACGAGTTTCTAGTGATGTCGTTCGGTCTAACAAACGCCCCTGCTGCATTCATGGATTTGATGAATCGAGTATTCAAACCCTATCTCGACAAGTTTGTTGTCGTATTTATCGACGACATTCTTGTTTATTCCCGGAACAAGGAAGAACATGCTGATCATCTTCAGATTGTACTTCAAACGCTCCGAGATTGCCAATTATACGCCAAGTTTACTAAGTGTGAATTTTGGTTATCCGAAGTTTCATTCCTTGGACACATCATCTCTTCCGATGGAATCAAAGTAGACTCTAAGAAAGTACAAGCTATTCTTGATTGGAGACCTCCGAGAAATGTGAGTGAGATCCGAAGTTTTCTTGGCTTAGCCGGTTATTACCGAAGATTTGTGAAAGGATTCTCGGTGATTGCCGCACCGTTAACTAAACTCCTCCGAAAGGATGTAACCTTTGAGTGGTCGGAAAAGCAGCAACGAATCTTCGACGCACTCAAACAAACTCTGACACATGCTCCAGTCCTTATTCAACCCGAATCGGGTAAAGAATTCATTGTGTACAGCGATGCATCACACTCGGGTCTAGGTTGTGTTCTGATGCAAGAAGGCAACGTGATTGCATACGCCTCTCGACAATTGAAGCCACACGAATTGAATTATCCTACTCACGATCTCGAGCTTGCGGCCATTGTGTTTGCACTCAAAATTTGGCGGCACTATCTGTACGGTGAAAGATGCAAGTTGTTCACTGATCACAAAAGCCTGAAGTATTTGCTCACTCAAAAGGATTTGAACCTTATACAAAGAAGATGGTTAGAGTTACTCAAAGACTACGATTTGATCATAGATTATCATCCCGGAAAAGCCATTGTCGTTGTCGACGCTTTGAGTTGAAAACCGAATCTTGGTATGTTATTCAAATCCGAGAACAATTCATTCTTAAGCTTAAAGCATTTGTTCGAATTCTTTATTGGTAGTCAAGGAAGAAATTCGAACTCTTTCTTGCTCATTAAGTAACAATTCGAAAGCTTCCTTAATCATTAAATAAAGTTTCAAATCATACCTTGAATTGTAAGTAACATCTCTAATTTTGTTATTTGTAGCTACCTTGGCTATCAACGCTCGTTTCCGGCTATGCAAAACTCAGAATTATCTGAATAAACTTCAAGTTCAATCTACTCTGATCACCAGGATCAAAGAACTTCAACAAATTGATCCGGAACTTCAGAAAATCAATTCTAAGCTTGAGTCTAATCCTGACTTCTCTGTTAAGTCGAACGATCTTCTATACTTCAAAGATCGTATATGTGTCCCTAATAACAAAGAATTACAAGATGAAATCCTACAAGAAGCGCACCAAGGTTCTTTTTCGATCCACCCTGGATCAGTTAAGATGTACAAGGACCTCAAGCCCTTGTATTGGTGGCCAGGAATGAAAACGGCTATCAACGACTCTGTAGCGAAATGTTTGAACTGCCAACGGGTTAAAGCCGAGCACCAAGTTCCTACTGGTTTGCTCCAACCTCTCAAATTTCCGCAATGGAAATGGGAACGGATCACAATGGATTTCGTAACTGGTCTTCCTTGTTCGCCAAGAAAGTGCGACGCTATCTGGGTGATTGTTGATCGTTTCACAAAGTCAGCACACTTCATTCCGGTGAGAATGAATCTCAGTCTTGAAACCTTGGCTGAATTATACATCCAATAAGTAATTCGTTTACATGGAGTTCCAATCTCAATAGTCTCCGATCGAGATCCCCGATTCACAGCTCGATTTTGGAAATCATTACATAAAGCTCTCGGAACCAAACTGAATCTTAGCACAGCTTTCCATCCGCAAAGCGATGGTCAATCCGAGCGAGTAATTCAAATTCTCGAAGCCATACTCAGAGCTTGTATCATTGACTTCGGAAAGAACTGGGAGAAATCGCTACCTTTGGTAGAATTCACTTACAACAATAGCTTCCAATCTTCGATTCAAATGGCTCCTTTCGAAGCGTTGTATGGCAGAAGATGTCGAACACCTCTATGTTGGTCTGAACTTGGTGATAATAAAGTTTTGGGACCACAATTGCTTCGGGAAACCGAAGAACAAGTTCAAATCATTCATTCTCGATTGAAGCAAGCTTTCGATCGCCAAAAGTCTTATGCCAATCTGAAACTTAGAGACATTCAACATCAAGTCGGAGATAAAGTGTTTCTTAAAGTCTCCCCGTGGAAGAAAGTATTTCGATTCGGCAAAAGAGGCAAGCTAAGTCCTCAGTTTATCGGACCATTTGAAGTAATTGAAAGAATTGGTCCTGTAGCTTATCGACTCGCTCTTCCTCCTGAGTTCGATAAAATACACAATGTCTTCCACGTCTCAATGCTCAGAAGATATCGATCTGATCCATCTCACGTTCTTGAACCTGAAGAAGTTGAACTCAATCCTGATCTTTCATACGAAGAAGAGCCTGTTCAAATCCTTGACCGGGAAGTCAAAAAACTTCGAAATAAAAGTGTTCCTCTTGTCAAAGTTCTTTGGAGGAATCACAACGTCGAAGAAGCGACGTGGGAACCCGAGGACACGATGAAGAAGCAATATCCTCACCTATTTGATTCAGGTAAAATTCGAGGACGAATTTTCTTTAAGGTGGGAGGAGTTGTGACACTCTAAAAATACCCTAGTTGGAAACCCTAATTTAAACAATAAGAAAAGTGTAAACATTTTACATTTGGACCCAAAGAAAAGAATTAGAATGAATTAAATAACGTCATGATGGTAATTAAATTATCCATAGATGTAAACAAAAGTAAATTAGTAATATAGTGTCAAAATTGTTTATGGAAATTCAACATTATAATAGCATAAATATGAATATCATACGATAGTTGAAATTAACACTCAAATTATATACTATATATATATATAATAGTGGAAATTAATGTTATATTAAAATTATAATAAAATAATACAAATTTATAGTGGGAATACATGGAGGATAATGAAGCCATGTGTCATTACCCCTTGGACAGCCGACTATAGTGAGACTAAAGGAGAACACATGCAATTTTCATTCTCTCTCCTTCATTATCCCACCGAAACTAAGTCTTTGAGAGAGAGTAAGAATCTGAAAATCTTGAAGGTTAAACACATACATTTGTGCTGGAAAAGGAGCTAAGAAATCATAGATGTTCATGAATGTAGGCAGATTGCATGTAAGTGTTCTTATGTTCTTATGTTGTTTGATTGTTTCATTGTGTTTATACTTGTTTATGATAAAATCTGAGTTTGTTTAATTCTAGAAATTGATGTTTAAATGCTTGATTATGTATAACCATTGTTGGGTTTGTGTTAGTATTGAATTTGAACTGAAAATACACAATAAAAACAAGTTAGAACACCTAATCTGTCCAGATTCGCACCTATAGGATACCCTGCGGAAATCGGGAAAATTGAGCATGTTAGAGTTGTTTCTGGGAAAAGTGTCCTTGTACAAAGTTGTAGAGGACAAAATTTTACATGAGATAGAGCTAAGAATTGCACGAACATGTTAAGTATAGGCATCTGAATGGCTATTAGAAGTTACTGGACTAAAACTGAATGAATCTGGAAACTGCTTAGGTTAAATTATAATTTTGAAAATGTTTAGGGGTTTAATTGATGCCAATAAATTTTGGAAAATTTGATAGAAATAGGAGAGGTATTTTAGGAATAAAAAAATAAATGGTCTAGCTTGAATTATATAACAATTGATAGTTTAAATATCATTAGAACACGTAGAGGATCAAAATGGACTAGTTTGTAAGGATTGATAATTTGAGGACTTACATGCCCTGTTTTTGTGGTTTTTGTAACATAATTATTATGTTAATATACGTAGGTAAATGTGGTTAAAAGTTCAAGATTAATGGTGTAGTGAAACATAGGTTATAAATGCACTAAAGTCACAAATTAAGCATAGGCAGATTAGGTTTCTGAAAATGCCCTATGTTCAAGTAATAAACTGTTTTGATAGAGAAATGATAAAATTATGTGCCATACATGGTTGTAAAGGTGTGTTTATAAGCTTTTTAAAATGGTAAAGAACTCCTTATTTGGAGTTGTGAGTAAAACGATATGGCCAGTTTAGTAGAGGTTACTCAAACTGCCAGATTAGGGGGCAGATTCACTTGTCTAGGTGATTATGCTTAAGTAAATGAATTTACATGTTTAAATTAATTACTAATGGATATTGTATATGATATTTTATGTTTTAAGATCACATTGGTGAAGAATTTCAAGAAGATTTAAGGAGTGATCAAGCAAAGAGAAGGGGGAAAGGAATCATCATCAAGGATAACAACTAAGCTTGGAAGTATTTGTGAGTGTAGCTAGTTTAGGGTTGAGATTAGTGTCTCAACCAATGTGTTTATGTTTCTTGGATGATTTAAAATGAAGCATGTAATGAACTTAATAATGGATTGGTAAATTTAAATGCTGAGGAAGAAGGACTAAAGGAATAAACTATGAACTAGGTATATGATGCTATCTAGATATGCTAGTTGATGTCTATATGGGTTGCTTTGTGACATGAGTTGTTTGAGCCACTTGAATTGAATTAATGGATGATTTAGCTACTGCTTGAAGATGTTTATATGATTGAAATGATGCTAAATGCTTGCTAGAAATTTGATTGAGCATGGCTTGAATGTGCATAATGTAAACATGATTGAATGTGTACATGACTTTGTGATATGTGTTTGATAAACAAGTAAAATGCTATTGTTAATAAAGAAAGATAAGTAAAGTCCTTGGTTTGATTAGTTTCTATAGGTAGAAGGGCATGCCTTAGAGTCATTGAGCTCCTCTGATTATTGTTAAAGGATGGTGGTTAGTCACCAATATTCCTTAAGGTGGTAAGTCACCTTGATGCTATGGCATCCTCTGATTACATGTCACAAGTTGGTTACAAAGCATTGATACCTTTGGGTATCCAAAGTCATATGTCACACGTGGACTCGATTACCTTGTTCATTAATAATCCAAGGCAACATATTTAAAAGTTACATGACTTGAAAGATAAATACCTAAATGATAAGTACCAATGAAATGAAATTGATATGCCTACTTGCCTTGTATATGCTAATGCTTTTAAATGATGCTTGCTGTTGTATAAGATAATGTTTTGATTGATATTTGATGTATGAATGAACATAAAAATATGTTGTTTATGTTGCATCAATGGTTACTTGAAATGGTTACAAGATTAGCTAAGTCTACTTATGTATGATGGACTAGCTAGATGAACTTTGATTAAAGCCTAGTTAGGTAACCTTAAAGATTGAATAATGCTCTAAAAGATAGAGATTAGTAAAGTTTAGGGCTGCCTCACTAAGTACATACCTTGTACTTATCACTCTTCTGTTCCCTTCTTCCAAATATTTCAGGTACTAGTCCCGAAAGCTAGTCGATTGTCCTAGAGAGCTGACCTTGAAGTCCAAGCACAAGTATGACTCTTTTGGTTATTATAGTTGGTGGCATAGATGTATATAAGTGTCACATGCATATGATACATGTATTTTGGATGCTTGACATGTAATTGTTATGTTTAAGACTTGGTTTTGTTTTGTATATATATGTAAGCATAAGCTTGTTTTGTAATAACTTTATGTTGGCATGTATATAAGTGATGTTTGTTAACTTTAAGTTTGTTATGATGGTTGCTATGGGATTT
Organism: Hibiscus tridactylites; assembly: GCA_958450335.1. Lineage (NCBI taxonomy): Eukaryota > Viridiplantae > Streptophyta > Magnoliopsida > Malvales > Malvaceae > Hibiscus > Hibiscus tridactylites. The sequence goes on along the minus strand of OY288267.1, from coordinate 53,736,196 downwards.
AAAGTGTGCTTGTATGATTATGTGATCTTGGAAAATTGATAGTGTTAATGAGACATGAACTATAGGATTGTAATATGCATCTAGATGTATGATATAAAATGAAGATTAGAATGTATTGCTATGCTTAGTTAGAATGTACCTAGGGAATGAGCCTTGTTTATATGTATGGTTCGAATAGAGTAGATTAAGAAATTGGTTTGGTAACATGATTATGTAATGGTTGTTGAATGTATAAGCGTGATTAAATGATTATCTTGTTGTGTTATTACATGTATGTAATTGCTATGATTGTAACATGATTGCTTGTATGTAATAGTTAAGGTTTTTGTTAGCCCACATTTATGTATGTTTACATTTTTGGTTGAATGTTAGAGTAAGCTTCCGCATGTATACGTTGTATAAATCTAAAGTATGTTTCATAAAGAAACTTGTATGTCAAGTATGTTATGATAATTGGAATTGCATATGTATGTCATGAATATGTTTAATATGAATACGAATAATAATATGCTGCAAATGTAACGCTCCTCGCTCGCATTCCCGGGCAAGGGGTGTTACAGACATAGATGTTGACAACTTCAAACTGAAACCTGTTATGTTTAATATGATCAACAATGCCGGTCAATTCAGTGGTGCTGTTACAAAGGATGCTAGGGAGCATCTCAAAAATTTCTAGGAGATCTGTGGTTCGTTTAGACTGCCAGTAGTTAATCCGGAGATACTGAGGCTTCGGTTATTTCCCCATTCATTGAGGGACAGAGCAAAGACTTGGTGGAATAAACTTACGACGGGTTCAATTAGAACTTGGGCAGATTTATCTCGTGAATTTTTATCTCGTTTTAATCCTTCGCATTTATCTGAGCGATTACGTAATGAAATTGCTACTTTTCAACAGAAAGATGACGAGCCGATGCACGAGGCTTGGGACAGATTTACCACTCTTCTACGGAACTGCCCAATGCATGGATACCCTTTCTGGAATCAGGTAACTAAGTTTTATAATGCTGCCAACTTACAAACTCGTATTCGAATTGATTCAGCAGCAAACGGACTACTATTGGACAAAGACCTAGACGAGGCAATGCAAGTATTGAAAAATCTGGCCAAGAATGAGGAGCAGTTTCTGACAACAAGAATAGGGGGTAAACGGGTACTAGCTGTTAAGGATTATGAGGCCGACAACACAATAAAATCACATGTGACATTCCTTACTAAGGCAATGAAAAAGCTATTGAATGATGATGCACAACATGGATTTGTTGTTGAGGAGGTATGTGAAATCTGTGAGGGAAATCATAGTTCGGATGAGTGTCCTATACAGTTAGAAGAGGGAAAGTATGTTGGAAACTATAAGCCAAATTACAACTCCAACAACTACAATCCCAACTGGAGAAAGGATCCCAAGTTTTCTTGGAGTAGTCCTAATAATGCGCTGAATCCTCAAGCACACAATAATCAGAATCAGGGAGGACCTAGACTGCTGACGCGACAGCAACTGCAGCCGCCGCAACTACAACAACAGCCACCAGCTTCCACTAACAGTATACTGGAACAGACTCTGGCTACGTTTATGTCTCAGACAGGTACTTATATTGAGAACATGAATTAGTTTGTCAAAAAGACAGAGACGTTCATGGATAAAACAGAGATGGGGATGACAAATCATGAAGCTACTCTGAAATCTTTGGAGACACAAATGGGTCAGGTTTCATAGCATATCAACCCAAGGCAGACTGGAGGATTTCCTAGCAATACTGAAAATGCTAGGCAGCCCACACATGAGCAGTGTAAAGCCATCACTACTAGGAGTGGGAAGAAACTACCAGGGCCAGAGAAGGAAGCTGAAACAGTGAAGAAACCAACCTTGGACATACCTGCCGAGGAAGCTGCCCCGACAGGTAACAAAGAGACTGATGCCGATAAACCTGTTACGACAGCATAAGCGATAGAGGAGAAAAATGATGAACCTAAACCTCCTCAGATTCGTATGCAGTGAGAAGGACGTATTGCTGATTATCGTCCCCCACCTCCTTTTCCTCAACGGTTACAGCAAGCAAAACAAGAATCTCAGCTAAAAAAGATTTATGATATTTTTAAGCAGGTTCACATTAATATTCCGCTGTTTGATGCCGTGAGGGAGATGCCCGGTTATGCCAAGTTTCTCAAGGATGTTATGTCGAAGAAATCTAAACTTGGGGAATTTGAAACGGTTAAGATGACAGAAGGATGCATGAGTATTCTTCATAAGCAGTCACCCAGAAAAAGAAGGATACGGGGAGCTTCATCATACATTGTGTAATCGGAGATAAATATGTGGGTAAGACACTTTGTGATCTTGGTGCTAGTATTAATTTAATGCCAAAATCTGTTTTTCAGAAATTAGGTATTGGAAAAGCTCGACCCACGACAGTAATTCTGCAGCTAGCAGACCGCTCTTATGTTCACACGGAAGGAAAAATCGAAGACATTATCGTAAGAGTGGATAAAATTATTTTTCCTGCTGACTTTCTTGTTTTAGATTGTGAAGAAGATGAAAACGCACCAATCATCCTGGGGCGACCCTTCTTAGCCACGGGAAGATCACTGATTGATGTGGAAAAAGGAGAACTCACCATGAGAGTGAACGATCAAGAGATTAAGTTAAATGTTCTCCAAGCTATGAAGCATGCCGATGCAGATGAGGAATGCAAGGCTATCACTGAAGTTATCCTTGATCAACCCTGTATCAGGTCGGGCTGTCACGACATCGACATTGGCCACTGAATCGGCAGCCACTTACAAGACTGTCACGAAAGCACCGATGACAGCAACTCCTCAAACTCCGATACATTTAATACTGAAGACCAGGTGGAGGTAAACTGGATAGGTGATCGTCCAGGTAAGTTATTCGAACCTTTGAATTATACTTCGGATAACCATGCAATCCAAAAGCCATCTACTGTTGAGCCCCCTATTTTAGAACTAAGGTCCCTGCCAGGGTAGCTAAAATATGCTTTTCTTGGTTCAAATGATACGTTGCCCGTAATCATCTCTTCCAAGTTAATGCAGGAACATGAACAACAGTTAATAGGGATGCTACGACAGCACAAAAAGGCAATTTGTTGAGTGTGAAAAAGTTCTATTATTTACACCCTATTTAACCCATATTTCTGATGCATTCAAGAATTATTCATTGCATTTAGGTCAGTTTACAGCAAAACATCATATATATTAAAAGGCACAGTTTCTACTAAAAATGACTGTTTTTGTAGGTTGCTGCCGTAGCAGACGGAATGGGCAGGCGCTGGGAAGTGAAGCAAAAGAGCTGGAACTGAACAAGCAGTCAAGGAGGACGATGCTGCCATGGTTGCCGCCGTGACAGCAGAGGACGACAACAATTTTAAGGAGAAGAAGAAAAGTGGACCTCGATAGATAGAGAAAATTCAGACCGTCTGTCGTGTGAAAACCTCATATTTTTTCAAGCCCCAGATCGAAAGGAATATCAAGCCCAAAGTTCAAGGAGAGAAAATCCCAAGCAAGAAAGATGACGGCTGGAAAGTAGATTCCTCGAAGATTTAGTCTTTATTAGAACTGTACTTTCAATTAAAGTTGTATTCTTGCTATTTTAGATAACTTGGACCCAAAGCCTATATAAGGGCATGTATTTCGACCTAGGAGGATATAGCCGATTACCCTAGCTTCCTTCCCAAAACTCTAGCCATTTTCCTTCCAACAACATGTTCTAAATCCCCCTAGGGCCACGAGTTGATTTGTAAAGTAGTTACAAGGGTTGTTTTGTTTTAGGAATTTTCAGTTCAATAAAATAAACTTCAAGTTCTCTTATTTTGGTTATTAATATCTTGCAAGAGCATCGGGAGAGCTTTGTGAGGTTGTCTATTTACTTAGCATCGGGAGAGTTAAGTATACGAAAGAAATAAGATCAAGTTCTCTAGTTTATAGATGAACTATCTCGGACCTAGGGATAGGATGAGATTAAGTGGCTAAAGAAGAATTCATACACATCGGTGTTCATCCTTCGATTCACGCCGGGAGGTATCATCAAAGACGTGATCATCGACAGGCTTGGACCTAGGGATAGGCCAAGGCATATCTGGGATTCTTGCCAAACTTGAAGTACTTAGTTGAGTATTCGCTGCCGCGATAAGAACCGGACTGCTGCCGCGACAAGGACGGCGATAGAACTGGAGTTTCGAGACTTAGCAATACCTGCACTACTGAGCAATTCAATACCAGCCCATTCTCTCTATCTTGATATTTCTACTCTTTTATTTACGTTTAGTTTATTATTTTTGTGACTACTTCTCAAATATTTTCTTTACTTTCGTGCAGTGAATTAAGGTGAAGCTATTAGCCCAATCCCTGTGGAGACGATATCCGATACTTCGTATCACTTTACTACTTGCGTCGTGCACACTTGCACTACCATTGCGATAGACTCTTTTACACGCAACAAGTTTTTGGCGCCGTTGCCGGGGATTGGCAACATAACTCTACCTTTCTTTTTACTGCACTTTTTATTTTTATTTTTATTTTTCTATTTTTCTTTGGTGCATTCAACTCTTGCTTTTCACAAGGTTTCTTGTTTATGCGCAGATCGAAACGAGGTAAAGATCCTGAGTATCCATTAGATCCAGAAATCGAACGATCATTCAATCTCAAGAAACAACATCGTCACTTACTAGCAAGGAATGAGTACCTTGAGGAACAGTTAGAGACGATGGCACACCGAGGAGATGACCCTCCTGTTGGAGATGGAGAGGGTAGACAGCCTATCGTCGATGCTGCTGCCGCTGCCGGATGACGGTCCTGTCGTGACTACATGTTGAACGATCATGTAGAACAGGAAACCACGTTGCCGGACATAGATGTTGACAACTTCGAACTGAAACATGTCATGTTTAGCATGATCAACAATGCCGGTCAATTCAGTGGTGCTGTTACAGAGGATGCTAGGGAGCATCTAAAAACGTTCCAGAAAATCTGTGGTTCGTTTAGATTGCCAGGAGTTAATCCGGAGATACTGAGGCTTTGCTTATTTCCCCATTCATTGAGGGACAGAGCAAAGACCTGGTGGAATAAACTTACGCCGAGTTCAATTAGAACTTGGGCAGATTTGTCTTGTGAATTTTTATCTCGTTTTAATCCTTCACATTTATTTGAGCGATTACGCAATGAAATTGCTACTTTTCAACAGGAAGATGACGAGCCGATGCACGAGGCCTGGGACAGATTTACTACTCTTCTACGGAACTGGCCCACTGCATGGATTTCCCGTCTGGAATCAGGAAACTACGTTTTATAATGCTGCCAACTTACAAACTCGTATTCGAATTGATTCAGCAGCAAACAGACTATTATTGGACAAAGACCCATACGAGGCAATGCAAGTATTGAAAAATCTGGCCAAGAATGAGGAGCAGTTTCTGACATCAAGAAGAGGGGGTAAACGGGTACTAGCTGTTAAGGATTATGAGGCCGACAACACAATGAAATCACAAGTGGCATTCCTTACTAAAGCAATGAAAAAGCTCTCGAACGATGATGCACAACATGGATTTGCTGTTGAGGAAGCATGTGAAATCTGTGAGGGAAATTGTAACCCCCTTAAACCGGCCTAGACGGTTGACCCGAATTAAGAAAGTCACACGGGGAAAACCAAAGTCAACCCGAAAGTCAACCTTGATTAACGACCCTTTTTTTTCTTTTAATCTTGTCTAGATGCACATTAGCCCTAATTGTGATCACACAAACATCATACTCAAAGATCACAAACATCAGAGATCAAACAGGGACCCAATTGAACAAATTACAACTTTAGGGACCAAATTGTAATTTCTGATAAATATGAGGACTTAACCCAAATTAAAGTTACCAGCTTGTAATTAGTCAGGTTTCATGCTTCACTGTGAAATTTCAGCTCAAAAGGACTTCCCAAGCTCATACAATTGCACATACAAGATTCAGGACCAAAATGCAAACAATACAAAACATTTAACTGCTAATGTCAGCCCCTAACGGTCACCCGTTCTGAAACAGGCAGAGCCCGTTTCGAAACGCGGGGCCGTTCCGCAACGCGTACCGCAACAATGGCTGGCAGTAGCCAAACTGTTTTCGGAACGGTCTCTCCCGTTCCGGACGCCTGGGCTTGTTTAAGGCACCAGTTCCGAAACGGGTGGCACTGTTCCGAAACGCCCTGCACAGATTGCCCAAAAATGCATTCTTAAACATGCAATTAAACATCCAATCATGCTCCAAATGCTACCAAACTTTACCAGCATGCAATTCAACATATATAAGACATACTTGCATCAACAATTCATCAAAACAACATCACATATGAAAAGCCCCAATTCTATAGGCATGCTTCCTACACAAGCAAGCCATTCAAGCATAAACTTCCAATTCAAGCATATAAAGGCCAAACACTAAACCAGCATTCTCATCAACATTCAACATACTTAGGGAGTTCAAAACCTCTCCCAAAACATACACATAGGTCCCCCATTGCAAAATTACCAAAAGCTAAAAGTGTACTTAAGAAACCTTCCATACTTTGAGCTTTACTTTCACTTGATTGCTTGCCCTTCTTGCTGCCCTCAAAGTACTCTAATGTTCTGCATTATTGAATTTAGAAAACGAAAGAGAGCGTAAGCAAAAGCTTAGTGAGGAATGCTCATAAAACCATTCAATAATGCATTTATAAAACATTTATAAATCATGCTTCAAATCATCAATTGCACATGCTCAAAAGCATACTTAAAACAAGCATCTCATGCTTCACATCATAACATGTCATATTGGCCACAAGTGATAAGTTCCATTTCTTTAAAAACAAGTTCATCAACTTTCACCCCAAGGACTTTTAAACACCTTGGCCCCAAGGACTTTTAAACACCTTGGCCCATGGACTTTTAACCACCATGGAAAGGATCACACAAGGACTTTTAACCACCTTTGTGTCCGTATCAAGTTTCACCCCAAGGACTTTTAAACACCTTGGCCCCAAGGACTTTTAAACACCTTGGCCCCATGGACTTTTAAACACCATGGCCCCATGGACTTTTAAACACCATGGAAAGGATCACACAAGGACTTTTAACCACCTTTGTGTCCATACAAGAACCATCAAAGGACTTTTAACCACCTTGATGTTCTTAAGTAAACAAGGCTCACTCAAGGACTTTTAACCACCTTGATGTTCTTAAGTAAACAAGGCTCACTCAAGGACTTTTAACCACCTTAGTGACCTTAACCTTTTCAAAACATCACTTGCCAATATACATCATTATCATCAATTTATCCACTGTTTTAAAGCATTAAACCAAGCCATATTCATCATGCATTTAAAAGCATCAAACCACATTTTATCAATGTACAAAAACAAGGAACTCTTACCTTGAGCTTCCTTAAACATATGGCTTACAAAAACAACAAATACCATGCTAAATCATGCTTTCAAAACAGTATTTAAATCATGCAATAAACCACATTGCATCACAACAAAATCATGGCCACCACTAGAGAGTACTTTCCGAAAACTTACACTTGAGCTTAGCAAAGTTGTTTAGACTTAAACTAAGCTCCCAAGACATTGGTTTCAAAGCCGAAAACAATTTTCACTCACCGATTCCACTTCGCCTCTTGCCGAAGCACCAAATCAAGCTTCCGGATCAACAACTCTTGGATCCAAAGATGCCTCCCCTGTTTTAACACATCAAAGCAGAGGATTAATGCATCATCATGCATTAATTGCTTCAATGAAAGCACCTAAACTCGCTGCTCTCATCCACACTCCATTTTCGGCTACCAAACACAACCGAAAATGCATCCAAACCACTTCTCAACAAAGCCCAGCCATAAACCATCAAAACCTAACATCCTTTAACATCATTTAACATCTAAAAAGAACCTACAAACATCCTTATACCTCCAGCAACATCAGATCCACGAGATAACCTCAAAAACAACCAAGAAACACAAGCTAAACTTAGGAAACTCAACCTATCCGGGATTGCATTAATCAAAACTCAATTCCTTATCAATTTAATGTTCAATTAACATCAAAAACACATCTCAAATCACAGATTTATCAGATCAAACGAAAATCATCAAAAATCACCAAATCTTGCATTATAAGCCAAGATCCATTTCACAACTCAAAAGCCTTTAATAAAACATCAATTAAGGATTGAAAACTTAGGAATTTCAGTAAAGAACTGATAGTTTAGAGGAGAAGGACGTTCTTACCTCCAAACATGAGTTTCTCCTCTTTTTGGAATCAAAAACCTTGATGAATCAAGTAGCAAATGATGAAGTTTTGTAGATATGTTGATTAGGAATCAAAAGAGAGTTGAAAGGAGAGATTTAGGTGAGAAAATCAGAAACAATTCTCTGGAGATAAGGTGTTTGGGTTGAGAGAAAATGAGAGAAAGAAAATTGGAAAGTTAGTTAACAAAATAGCCAAATGGCTTTTCCCTCCTCTTTTGACATCTTTTAAAATCAGAATAAATCTCAAAATATCTTAGAAAAATCTGGAGAAACTACTTTTGGATTAATAGCTCCTTAAAGATTCAAAGTTTCAACCCTTTCGAAAACAGTCACCAAACTTTCAAAAATTACATTTTGGTCACTAGCCAAAATGTCACCCTTCCAAAACTTATTTTCCAAAATTGATTTCACAGTTCACTTAATTATATTAAAAGATGATTTTAGAACATTTTTCCATATTTTTAATGCAACCCGAACTAGGCTTTCCTAATTTCACCTCTTTAGATTCGAACAGCACTTTGACAAAACCGATCAACGCCCAAAACTACTAAGCCCAAAACCGGGGCGTTACAACTCTCCCCCCTTAAGAAATTTCGTCCTCGAAATTTACCTGAAGGAAAGAGATAAGGAAATTGCTTCAGCATGTCTTCCTTCCGCTCCCACGTGGCTTCCTCAACACCTCGATGCTTCCACATCACCTTCACCAACTCAATGGTCTTGCCACGAAGAACCTTGCTATCCGAATCCAGAACCTTCACCGGTTCCTCATCATAGGTCAAATCCGGATTCAATTCCACTTCCTCCACAGGCATCACATGCGAAGGATCAGATCTATACTTCCGGAGCATAGAAACATGGAACACATCATGAATCTTCTCCAACTCTTGAGGTAACCTCAACCGATACGCAACAGGACCCACACGCTCAACAACCTCATATGGTCCAATGTACCTAGGGCTCAACTTACCCTTTCGGCCAAACCTCATCACCTTCTTCCAAGGCGAAACCTTCAAGAACGCACGGTCACCCACCGCATACTCTATCTCCTTACGCTTCAAATCCGCGTAAGACTTTTGCCGATCAGAGGCAGCCTTCAACCGCTCACAAATGAGCTTCACCTTCTCAGTGGTCCCTTTCAACAAAGCTGGCATCGAAACACACTTTTGACCAGTTTCAGCCCAACAAAGAGGAGTCCTACACTTCCTCCCGTACAAAGCCTCATAAGGTGCCATCTGTATACTCGCCTGATAACAATTGTTATACGCAAACTCAACCAAAGGCAGATGCTTCTCCCAAGAACCTTGGAACTCAATCACGCAGCACCTCAACATATCCTCCAAGATCTGAATAACTCGCTCAGACTGACCATCCGACTGAGGATGATAGGATGTACTGAAATGCAACCTTGTACCCAAAGCTTGATGCAAACACTGCCAGAAACGCAATGTGAACCTCGGATCCCTATCCGACACAATCGACTTAGGCACACCATGCAGCCTCACAATCTCAGCAATGTACAGCTCTACCAGCTTATCCAAAGAAAACGTAGTATGCACAGGCAAGAAATGCGCACACTTCGTCAGACGATCCACAATCACCCAAACAGAATTCTTCTTCGAAGGAGACAAAGGTAAACCAGATACAGAATCCATGGTAACCCTTTCCCACTTCCATTCAGGGATTTCAACGGTTGCAACAACCCAGAAGGAACCTGATGTTCAGCCTTAACTCGCTGACACACCAAACACTTGCTCACGAACTCCGCAACATCCTTCTTCAAACCCACCCAATAGTACTCATCACGAAGATCACGATACATCTTAGTACTACCAGGGTGCATAGCAAAAGGACTACTATGACCTTCAGTCAGAATAGCACGCCTCAACTCAGCATCAACAGGCACTACTATCTGACTCCCAAAACACAACACACCATCATCATTTAAACAGAAATCCGAAGGTCTACCCTCCGCGATATCCTGAACATGCGGTACCAAAGAATCATCCAGCAACTGCTTATCCTTGATCAACTGAACCAACGATGGTTTCACCTGCAACTCAGCAACAAGACCACCATCTCGCGATATGCTCAAGCTAGCAAACATAGCCCTCAGCTCAACAGCTACCTTCCTACTCAAGGCATCCGCAACAACATTAGCTTTTCCAGGATGATACTCAATCGTCAGATCATAATCCTTGAGCAACTCCAACCAACGCCGCTGCCTAAGATTCAACTCCTTCTGAGACATCAGATACCTCAAACTCTTGTGATCCGTGTACACAGTACACTTCTCACCATACAGATAATGCCTCCAGATCTTCAGAGCAAAAACCACTGCAGCCAGCTCAATATCATGCGTAGGGTAATTGCGCTCATGCATTTTCAACTGCCGCGATGCATAAGCCACCACCTTACCCTCTTGCATCAACACACACCCCAAACCAACATAGGATGCATCACTATAGACCACAAACTCTTTTCCTGATTCAGGCTGAACCAAGATAGGAGCTTGCGTCAAAGCCGTCTTCAGCTTCTCAAAAGCTTGCTGTCTCGCTTCCGTCCACTCATACTTAACATCCTTTTGCAACAGCTTCGTCAAAGGAGCAGCAATCTTGGAAAAACCATCCACAAACCTTCGGTAGTATCCTGCCAAACCAAGGAAACTACGGACCTCATGAACAGACTTAGGAACCTTCCAGTTCATCACTGCCTCGATCTTCTGAGGATCAACACGAATCCCCTCAGCTGAGACCACATGCCCAAGAAACACCACCTCCTTAGCTGAGGACTGATACTTCTGATCACGTCCCCTCTTGTTCCGTCCACCTCCGGAACTATACTCAGCAGCTCTCTTACCAGAACTTGCTCCAGCACCTTTCGCAGATAAACCCAAGTTCATCTCAATGTCCTTGGCTCGGCCCACCAACACATCAAAATCATCATACTCGGTGGCCAGCACATACATCTTTACCTCCGTTACAAGACCATAACAAAACCTTTCGCACCTCTCCCGTTCATCAGGAATAAGCTCAGGTGCATACTGACTGAGTCGCACAAACTGCACCTCATACTCAGCCACTGTCATACTCCCCTGGGTAAGAGTCATGAACTCACGTTTCTTCTCATCAAGATATCTCACTCCAAGATATCTCCGCTTGAACACATTTTGAAAGAATGTCCAAGTCACATCAGCTTCAGCCATCCCAGCTATGGTGGTCGTCCACCACGTATACGCATCGTCCTGCAGCAAGGACACAACACAACCCAGCTTTTGCACATCCGTGCAACTCATTTGTCCCAAGATTCGCTTGGTACTCTCTAGCCAAGCTTCAGAACTCTCAGCAGACATACCCCTGAACTCAGTCCCACCAAGACTGCGCAGACGCTCCAAAGGTAGTCTAACTCCAGCATCTCCCTGATGCTCAGCTCCTTGAGCTCCAGCTACTGCTGCTCGAAAAGCACCCGCAATAGCTTGTACTAACATCGTCATATCAGGCATAGCTTGCCCCTGACCAACCTCAGGTCCAGCAGCTCCAGCACCAGCTGCAGCTTCGGCTCTTCCACCCTCAGCACCACCACCACCAGGTGGAGGAGGAGGTAACACCGCACTACCCGTGTTTTCCTCGTTCTCATTCTCATTAGGAGCCGTAGCTCGCACACTACCTCGTAACTCTCTACGTGGTGTCATACTTTTACCATGCAACATCAATGCAAATAAAACAAAGTCAGGCCCAGCAAGGTAAGCAATCCAAGTATTCAAGCTCAATTTCATTCAAAATCAACATCATTTCATTAGCTTTTATTTGGCAATGGGTACCCACAACATGCTACATCACAGCATACATCTCAATTGCATCCAAATCACAAGCCACTAAACATGCTTTCAAACAACAAGCATACAAGGCATACATACTTCAATCATGCACACATTCATTCCCAATTACTCGATAACTCAGCTATGATACCACCAAATGTAACCCCCTTAACCCGGCCTAGACGGTTGACCCGAATTAAGAAAGTCACACGGGGAAAACCAAAGTCAACCCGAAAGTCAACCTTGATTAACGACCCTTTTTTTTCTTTTAATCTTGTCTAGATGCACATTAGCCCTAATTGTGATCACACAAACATCATACTCAAAGATCACAAACATCAGAGATCAAACAGGGACCCAATTGAACAAATTACAACTTTAGGGACCAAATTGTAATTTCTGATAAATATGAGAACTTAACCCAAATTAAAGTTACCAGCTTGTAATTAGTCAGGTTTCATGCTTCACTGTGAAATTTCAGCTCAAAAGGACTTCCCAAGCTCATACAATTGCACATACAAGATTCAGGACCAAAATGCAAACAATACAAAACATTTAACTGCTAATGTCAGCCCCTAACGATCACCCGTTCCGAAACAGGCAGATCCCGTTTCGAAACGCGGGGCCGTTCCGCAACACGTACCGCAACACGGGCTGGAAGTAGCCAAACCGTTTTCGGAACGGTCTCTCCCGTTTTGGACGCCTGGGCTTGTTTAAGGCACCTGTTCCGAAACGGGTGGCACTGTTCCGAAACGCCCTGCACAGATTGCCCAAAAATGCATTCTTAAACATGCAATTAAACATCCAATCATGCTCCAAATGCTACCAAACTTTACCAGCATGCAATTCAACATATATAAGACATACTTGCATCAACAATTCATCAAAACAACATCACATATGAAAAGCCCCAATTCTATAGGCATGCTTCCTACACAAGCAAGCCATTCAAGCATAAACTTCCAATTCAAGCATATAAAGGCCAAACACTAAACCAACATTCTCATCAACATTCAACATACTTAGGGAGTTCAAAACCTCTCCCAAAACATACACATAGGTCCCCCATTGCCAAATTACCAAAAGCTAAAAGTGTACTTAAGAAACCTTCCATACTTTGAGCTTTACTTTCACTTGATTGCTTGCCCTTCTTGCTGCCCTCAAAGTACTCTAATGTTCTGCATTATTGAATTTAGAAAACGAAAGAGAGCGTAAGCAAAAGCTTAGTGAGGAATGCTCATAAAACCATTCAATAATGCATTTATAAAACATTTATAAATCATGCTTCAAATCATCAATTGCACATGCTCAAAAGCATACTTAAAACAAGCATCTCATGCTTCACATCATAACATGTCATATTGGCCACAAGTGATAAGTTCCATTTCTTTAAAAACAAGTTCATCAACTTTCACCCCAAGGCCTTTTAAACACCTTGGCCCCAAGGACTTTTAAACACCTTGGCCCATGGACTTTTAACCACCATGGAAAGGATCACACAAGGACTTTTAACCACCTTTGTGTCCGTATCAAGTTTCACCCCAAGGACTTTTAAACACCTTGGCCCCAAGGACTTTTAAACACCTTGGCCCCATGGACTTTTAAACACCATGGCCCCATGGACTTTTAAACACCATGGAAAGGATCACACAAGGACTTTTAACCACCTTTGTGTCCATACAAGAACCATCCAAGGACTTTTAACCACCTTGATGTTCTTAAGTAAACAAGGCTCACTCAAGGACTTTTAACCACCTTAGTGACCTTAACCTTTTCAAAACATCACTTGCCAATATACATCATTATCATCAATTTATCCACTGTTTTAAAGCATTAAACCAAGCCATATTCATCATGCATTTAAAAGCATCAAACCACATTTTATCAATGTACAAAAACAAGGAACTCTTACCTTGAGCTTCCTTAAACATATGGCTTACAAAAACAACAAATACCATGCTAAATCATGCTTTCAAAACAGTATTTAAATCATGCAATAAACCACATTGCATCACAACAAAATCATGGCCACCACTAAAGAGTACTTTCCGAAAACTTACACTTGAGCTTAGCAAAGTTGTTTAGACTTAAACTAAGCTCCCAAGACATTGGTTTCAAAGCCGAAAACAATTTTCACTCACCGATTCCACTTCGCCTCTTGCCGAAGCACCAAATCAAGCTTCCGGATCAACAACTCTTGGATCCAAAGATGCCTCCCCTGTTTTAACACATCAAAGCAGAGGATTAATGCATCATCATGCATTAATTGCTTCAATGAAAGCACCTAAACTCGCTGCTCTCATCCACACTCCATTTTCGGCTACCAAACACAACCGAAAATGCATCCAAACCACTTCTCAACAAAGCCCAGCCATAAACCATCAAAACCTAACATCCTTTAACATCATTTAACATCTAAAAAGAACCTACAAACATCCTTATACCTCCAGCAACATCAGATCCACGAGATAACCTCAAAAACAACCAAGAAACACAAGCTAAACTTAGGAAACTCAACCTATCCGGGATTGCATTAATCAAAACTCAATTCCTTATCAATTTAATGTTCAATTAACATCAAAAATAGCCAAATGGCTTTTCCCTCCTCTTTTGACATCTTTTAAAATCAGAATAAATCTCAAAATATCTTAGAAAAGTCTGGAGAAACTACTTTTGGATTAATAGCTCCTTAAAGATTCAAAGTTTCAACCCTTTCGAAAACAGTTTACAAACTTTCAAAAATTACATTTTGGTCACTATCCAAAATGTCACCCTTCCAAAACTCATTTTCCAAAATTGATTTCACAGTTCACTTAATTATATTAAAAGATGATTTTAGAACATTTTTCCATATTTTTAATGCAACCCGAACTAGGCTTTCCTAATTTCACCTCTTTAGATTCGAACAGCACTTTGACAAAACCGGTCAACGCCCAAAACTACTAAGCCCAAAACCGGGGCGTTACAGAAATCATAGTTCGGATGAGTGTCCTATACACTTAGAAGAGGGAAAGTATGTTGGAAACTATAAGCCAAATTACAACTCCAACAACTACAATCCCAACTGGAGAAAGGATCTCAAGTTCTCTTGGAGTAATCCTAATAATGCCCTGAATCTGCAAGCACACAGTAATCAGAATCAGGGAGGACCTAGACTGCTGACGCGACAGCAACTGCAGCCGCCGCAGCAACAACAACAGCCACCAGCTGCCACTAACAGTATACTGGAACAGACTCTAGCCATTTTTATGTCTCAGACTGGTACTTATATAGAGAATATGAATCAGTTTGTTAAGAAGACAGAGACTTTCATGGATAAAACAAAGATGCGAATGACGAATCATGAAGCTACTCTGAAATCTTTGGAGACACAAATGGGTCAGGTTTCACAGCATATCAACCCAAGGCAGACTAGAGGATTTCCTAGCAATACTGAAAATGCTAGGCAGCCCACACATGAGCAATGTAAGGCCATTACTACTAGGAGTGGGAAGAAATTACCAGGGCCGGAACAGGAAGCTGAAACAACGAAAAAACCAGCCTTAGACAGACCTGCCGAGAAAGCTGCCCCGAAAGGTAACAAACAGACTGCTGCCGACGAGCTTGTCATGACAACAGAAGCGATAGAGGAGAAAAATGATGAACCCAAACCTCCTCAGATTCGTATGTAGTGGGAAGGACGTATTGCTGATTATTGTCCTCACCTCATATTCCTCAACGGTTACAGCAAGCGAAACAAGAATCTCAGCTCAAAAAGATTTATGATATTTTTAAGCAGGTTCACATTAATATTTCGCTGTTCGATGCCGTGAGGGAGATGCCCGGTTACGCCAAGTTCCTCAAGGATGTTATGTCGAAGAAATCTAAACTTGGGGAATTTGAAACGGTGAAGATTACAGAAGACTGCATGAGCATTCTCCATAGGCAGCAACTCCAGAAAAAGAAGGATCCGAGGAGCTTCATCATACCTTGTGTAATCGGAGATAAATATGTGGGTAAGGCACTTTGTGATCTTGGTGCTAGTATTAACTTAATGCCAATATCTGTTTTTCAAAAATTAGGTATTGGTAAAGCTCAGCCCACGACAGTACTTCTGCAGCTGGCAGACCGCTCTTACGTTCATCCGGAATGAAAAATCGAAGATATTCTGGTAAGAGTGGATAAATTTATTTTCCCTGCTGACTTTCTTGTTTTAGATTGCGAAGCAGATGAAAACGCACCAATCATCCTGGGGCGACCCTTCTTAGCCACGGGAAGATCACTGATTGATGTGGAGAAAGGAGAACTCACCATGAGAGTGAATGATCAAGAGATTAAGTTGAATGTTCTCCAAGCTATGAAGCATGCTGATGCAGACGAGGAATGCAAGGCTATCACTGAAGTTACCCTTGATCAACCCTGCATCAGGTCGGGCTGTCACGACATCAAACTTGGTCACTGCCTCGGCAGCCACTTACAGGACTGTCACGACAACACCGACGACAGCAACTCCTCAGAATCCGATACATCAGATACTGAAGATCAGGAGGAGGTAAACCGGATAGGCGATCGTCCAGTTAAGTTATTCGAACCTTTGAATTATAATTCAGATAACCATGCAATCCAAAAGCCATCTACTGTTGAGCCACCTGTTTTAGAACTGAAGCCCCTGCCAGGGCAGCTAAAATATGCTTTTCTTGGTTCAAATGATACGTTGCCCGTAATCATCTCTTCCAAGTTAATGCAGGAACAGGAACAACAGTTAATAGGGATGCTGCGGCAGCACAAAAAGGCAATTGGATGGACGATAGCTGATATTCAAGGCATTAGTCCGGTTTTATGCATGCATAAAATCCTTTTAGAAGAAGATCATAAGCCGACTATAGATGCTCAAAGGCGGCTAAACCATGCGATGAAGGAGGTGGTGCGTAAAGAGATAATCAAATGGTTAGATGCTGGTATTATTTACGCCATCTCCGACAGCAAATGGGTGAGCCCGGTGCAATGCGTTCCCAAGAAAGGATGAATGACCGTGGTGACCAATGAAAACAATGAGTTAATCCCAACCAGTACTGTGACCGGTTGGAGGGTTTGTATGGACTATTGGAAGTTTAACAAAGCTACCCGAAAGGACCACTTTCCTTTACCCTTTATTGACCAAATGCTTGATAGATTAGCGGGTAAACCTTACTATTGTTTTCTTGATGGTTATTCAGGGTATAATCAGATCGCTATCGCATCGGAAGATCAAGAAAAGACGACTTTCACTGTAACGCCCCGGTTTTGGGCTTAGAAGTCTTGGGCGTTGACCGGTCGGTCAAAGTGCTGTTCGAATCGTAAGAGGCTAAATTAGGAAAGCCTAGTTCGGGTTGCATTAAAAATATGGAAAAATGTTCTAAAATCATCTTTTAATGTAATTAAGTGAACTGTGAAATCAATTTTGGAAAATGAGTTTTGGAAGTGTGACATTTTGGCTAGTGACCAAAATGTAATTTTTGAAAGTTTGGTGGCTGTTTTATAAAGGGTTGAAACTTTGAATCTTTAAGGAGCTATTTACCCAAAGGGAGTTTCTCCAGATTTTTATAAGATATTTTGAGTTATAATTCTGATTTTAAAGATAACAAAAAGGAGGGAAATCTCATTTTGGCTAATTTCATAACAAACTTTTCTATTTTCTTTCTCTCTTTTTCTCTCAACCCAAACACTCCATTTCCAGGGATTAGATTCTGATTTTCTCACCTAAAATCCTCCTTTCAACCCTCATTTGATTCCAAATCATTGTTTCTTCAAAACCTCTTCAATTGCTACAAGTTTCATCAAGGTTTTTCATTCCAAAAAGAGGAGACACTCAAGTTTGGAGGTAAGAACGTCCTTCTCCTCTGAACTTCAAGTTCTTTACTGAAATTCCTAAGTTTTCAATCCTAAATTGATGTTTAATTAAAGGCTTTTAAGTTGATTTAAGGATCTTGGCTATTTATGCAAGATTTTGATGATTTCACATGATTTTCGTTAGATATGTTAGATCTGTGATTTGAGAGGTGTTTTTGATGTTAAATGATCTCTAAGTTGATAAGGAAATGAGTTTTGATTGATGCAAACCCGGATAGGTTGAGTTTCCTAAGTTTAGCTTGTGTTTTAAGGTAGTTTTTGAGGTGATCTTGGTGATCTGATGTTGCTGGAGGTATAAGGATGTTTGTAGGTTGTTTTTAGATGTTTAGTGATGTTAATGGAAGTGTGGATTTGCTGGTTTATGGCTGGGCTTTGTTTAGAAGTGTTTTGGATGCATTTCCGGTTGTGTTTGGTGGCCGAAAATGGAGGTTGAATGAGAGTAGCGAGTTTAGGTGCTTTCATTGAAGCAATTAATGCATGATGATGCATTAATCCTCTGCTTTAATGTGTTGAAACAGGGGAGGCATCCTTGGATCCAAGAATTGTTGATCCGGAGGCTTGATTTGGTGCTTTGGCTTGAAGCAAAGTGGAATTTGGTGAGTGCATTTGTGAAAATGGATTTTCAGCTTTAAAACCAAGGTTTGAAGGTTTTGGGAGCTTAGTTTAAGTCTAAACAACTTTGCTAAGCTCAAGTGTAAGTTTTCGGATTTACTCTCTAGTGGTGGCCATGATTTGATGTGATGCAAAATGTTGATTTGCATGTTTTAATTACTGTTTTGAAAGCATGTTTTAGCATGGTATTTGCTGATGTTTAAAGCCATATGTTGAAGGTAACTCTAGGTAGGAGTTCCTTGATTTTATACATTGAAATGATGTGGTTTAATGCTTTGAAATGCATGATGAATATGGCTTGGTTTAATGCTTTAAAACAGTGGATTATATGATGTAAAAGATGTATATTGGCAAGTGATGATTTTAAAAAGTGAAGGTCACTAAGGTGGTTAAAAGTCCTTGAGTGAGCCTTGTTACTTAAGAACATCAAGGTGGTTAAAAGTCCTTGGATGGTTCTTGTTGCGGACACTAAGGTGGTTAAAAGTCCTTAGGTGCTCCTTTCCATGGTGGTTAAAAGTCCATGGGGCCAAGGTGTTTAAAAGTCCTTGGGGCCAAGGTGTTTAAAAGTCCTTGGGGTGATTCAAGCATTGGACACAAAGGTGGTTAAAAGTCCTTGTGTGGTCCTCATTCATGGTGTTTAAAAGTCCATGGCCAAGGTGTTTAAAAGTCCTTGGGGCCAAGGTGTTTAAAAGTCCTTGGGGAAAGTTGTTGAACTTGTTTTATGAAATGAAATGTATCACTTGAGCCAATATGACATGTAAAGTATATTGTGAAGCATGAGATGCTTGTTTTAAATGATTATGTTGAAGCATGAGATGCTTGTTTAAATGTATTGTTGAAGCATGAGATTGCTTGTTTTAAGTATGCTTTGAGCATGTGCAAAGGTTGATTTTAATCATGTTTACAAATGGTTTTAATTGCATTATTGAATGGTTTTTAAAGAGCACTCCTCACTAAGCTGTTGCTTACGCTCTCTCGTTTTCTTAATTCAATAATGCAGAGCATTAGAGTACCTTGAAGGGCAGCAAGAAGGGGCAAGCAATCAAGTTCAAGTAAAGCTCAATGTATGAAGGTTTTATAAGTGCTTTTAGCTTTTGGGGTGATTTGGCAATGGGGGACCTATGAGTGTGTTTTTGGGAGATGTTGGAACTCCCTAAGTATGTTGAATGTTGATTTGAATTGCTGGTTTTTGGAATGGATTCTTATATGCTTTGCTATGAAGGTTTATGCATGTAGGGATAGCTTAAGTAGGAAGCATGCCATTAAAATTGGGGTTTTTCATATGTGATGGTTATATGTTGAATTGGTGATGCAATTATGGTCCCTGCATGTTGTTTGATTATGTGGTATGATTTGGTGATGTTTAAATGAAGTTTGAAGCATGAATGATGTTGATTTCGAGTCAATTTCAGGCAGGGGTATCGGTACTCGGGCTTGCGTATCGATACGCCTGAGCCAAATATGCTCATTTCTGCCCAGGCGTATCGGTACGGTGGTGTGGGTATCGATACCGTATGAAGGCCGTATCGAAATGCGGGATCTCGTATCGATACCGTCGCTGGAGTTTGATTACTGCCTTCCCCGCGTATCGATACGACACCTGGCGTATCGATACCTGACCGTTAATTCAGTTGAAAGTATCTTTTTATGTTTTGAAATGTTTGCGTTTTGGTCCTGAATCATGTTTGTTCAATTAAATGAGTTTGAGAAGACCTTTTGAGCTGAAATTTCACAGGGAAGCATGAAACCTGACTAATTTCAAGATGGTAACGTTAATTTGGACTAAGTCCTCATATTTATCAGAAATTACAATTTGGTCCCTAAAGTTGTAATTTGTTCAATTGGGTCCCTGTTTGATCTCTGATGTTTGTGATCTTTGAGTATGTTGTTTGTGTGATCACAATTAGGGTTAATGTGCATCTAGATAAGATTAAAAAGAAAAAAAAGGGTCGTTAATCAAGGTTGACTTTCGGGTTGACTTTGGTTTTCCCCGTGTGACTTTCTTAATTCGGGTCAACCGTCTAGGCCGGGTTAAGGGGGTTACATTTGGTGGTATCAGAGCTGAGTTTGCGAGTAATTGGGAATGTTTGTATGCATGATTGAAGCATGGTTTGGCTTGTATGTTTGTTGTTTGAAAGCATGTTCCGTGGTTTAAGATGTTGATGCTTTTGAGATGTATGCTGTGATGTTGCATGATGAGGGTACACATTGCCAAACAAAAGCTAAAGAAATGATGTTGATTTTGAAAGAAATTGAGCTTGAATACTTGAAATTGCTTACCTTGCTGGTCCTGACTTTATTTTATTTGTATTGTTATGCATGGTAAAAGTATGGCACCACGTAGGGAGTTAAGGAGTAGCGTGAGAGCTACGACCCCGGAGGGGAATGTGAATGAAGAGAATACGGGTAGTGCTGTGTTACCTCCTCCTCCGCCTGGTGGTGGTGGTGCTGAGGGAGGGAGAGCTGGAGCTGAGGCAGCTGGTGCTAGAGCTGCAGGACCTGAGGTTGGTCAGGGGCAAGCTATGCCTGACATGACGTTGCTGGTACAAGCTATTGCGGGTGCTTTTCGAGCAGCAGTAGCTGGAGCTCAAGGAGTTGGGCATCAGGGAGATGCTGGTGTGAGACTACCCTTAGAGCGTCTGCGCAGTCTTGGTGGGACTGAGTTTAGGGGTATGTCAGCTGAGAGGTCGGAAGCTTGGCTAGAAAGTACCAAGCGTATCTTGGGGCAGATGAGTTGCACGGATGTGCAAAAGTTGGGATGTGTGGTGTCTTTGCTGCAGAGTGATGCTTATACGTGGTGGACGACCACAATCTCTGGGATGGCTGAAGCTGACATCACTTGGACATTCTTTCAGAATGCGTTCAAGAGGAGATATCTGGGAGTGAGATATCTGGATGAGAAAAAGCGCGAATTCATGTCTCTTACCCAAGGGAGCATGAGTGTGGCTGAGTATGAAGTACAGTTCGTACGCCTCAGTCAGTATGCACCGGAGCTGATACCTGATGAGCGAGAGAGGTGCGAAAGGTTCCGTTATGGCTTGGTGACGGAAGTAAAGACCTACATGTTGGCTGCTGAGTACAATGATTTTGATGTGCTAGTGGGCCGAGCAAAGGACATTGAGATGAATATGAGTTTGTCTGCGAAGGGTGCTGGAGCGAGTTCTGGGAAGAGAGCTGCTGAGTATAGTTCCGGAGGTGGACGGAACAAGAGGGGACGTGATCAGAGGTTTCAGTCCTCAGCTAAGAGAGGTGGAGGTGCACCTGCTAGGGGTGGCAATGCTAGAGCTGACCCTAGTGCTTGTTGGATTTACGGTTCATGTGGTCACTTGAAGCGTGACTGTCCTCGTGCTGGGAGGGAGGTGCAAGCTCCTGTTGCGGCAGCTGGTTATGAGTGCTGGAATTGCGGTTCTGCTGACCACTTGAGGCGAGATTGTCCGAGGATGGCTGGTGGTCAAGAGCGTGCTCCTGTTGTTGCAGCACCGCAGAGAGGTCGTGGGCGCGGCCGTGGTAATTTTCAGAGGCGTGAGGAAGGTGGTCGCGGAGTAGCTCATGTTGTAGCTATTCAGCCTGAGGGTGGAGGCCAGGCGAGAGTGTATGCTCAGCGCGAGGGAAGGAATGATGCAGATGTGATTGCAGGTACCTTTACTTTGCAATCCTTGTCATTGCTTTCTTTGATTGATTCTGGATCTACGCATTCATACATTCTGCGTGAGCATGCTGAATTGCTTGGTTTGCCTGTTGAGTCTTTGGATGTTGGTGTTAGAGTCACTAGTTCTTTTGGTGAAACTGTTGTGACTCGTAAGCTTTATAGAAGGTGTCCTTTGGTTGTTCAAGAACATGTCTTTCATGTTGATCTTATGGAGTTGCCCTTTTATGGTTTTGATGTGATCCTTGGTATGGATTGGCTTGCTGAGCATCGTGCTGTTGTGGATTGTGAGAATAAGCGGGTTTCGCTTAAGCTTGCGGATGATTATGAAGTGGTGGTGGTTGGTGAGAATGTGAAGTTTCTTGCCAATGTTGTTTCTACCTTGGAGGCGAGCAGGATGCTGAGGCAAGGTTGTGAAGCTTATCTGGCTTTTGTGATGAATCCTTGTTCTAGGGAGTTGAGGGTGCAGGATATCAGGGTTGTGAAGGAGTTTCCTGATGTTTTTCCTGAGGAGTTGCCTGGTTTACCTCCTAATCGCGAGGTGGAGTTTGGTATTGAGCTGTTTGAGAATACAACTCCTGTGTCCATTACTCCCTATAGAATGGCACCTAAGGAGCTGAAGGAGCTGAAGACGCAGTTGCAAGAGCTGCTTGATCGTGGTTTCATCCGGGCGAGTGTGTCGCCTTGGGGTGCTCCTGTCTTGTTTGTGAAGAAGAAAGATGGCACGATGAGGATGTGCATTGATTACCGTCAGCTGAACAAGTTGACTATCAAGAATCGGTATCCTTTGCCGAGGATTGATGATCTCTTTGATCAATTTCGGGGAGCTGCTGTGTTCTCTAAGATTGACTTGAGGTCAGGGTATTATCAGTTGGAGGTGAAGGATGTAGATGTGCCTAAGACAGCTTTCAGGACAAGGTATGGGCATTATGAGTTTCTTGTGATGCCGTTTGGTTTGACAAATGCTCCTGCTGCTTTCATGGACATGATGAATCGTGTTTTTCATGAATACCTGGACAAGTTCGTTGTGGTGTTCATTGATGATATCCTTGTGTACTCGCGTACTGAGGAAGAGCACGAAGAGCATTTGAGGATGGTGCTGCAAGCTTTGTTGGAGAATCAGCTTTATGCCAAGCTGAGCAAGTGTGAGTTTTGGCTTAGAGAGGTGGTGTTTCTTGGACATGTGGTCTCAGCTGAGGGGATTCGTGTTGATCCTCAGAAGATTGAAGCGGTGATGAGTTGGAAAGTTCCTAAGTCTGTTCAGGAGGTTCGTAGTTTCCTTGGTTTGGCAGGATACTACCGAAGGTTTGTGGATGGTTTTTCCAAGATTGCTGCTCCTTTGACGAAGTTGTTGCAGAAAGATGTTAAGTATGAGTGGACAGAAGCAAGACAGCAGGCTTTTGAGAAGCTGAAGGTGGCTTTGACGCAAGCTCCTATCTTCATTCAGCCTGAATCAGGGAAAGAGTTTGTGGTCTATAGTGATGCATCCTATGTTGGTTTGGGGTGTGTGCTGATGCAAGAGGGTAAGGTTGTGGCTTATGCGTCGCGGCAGTTGAAGGTGCATGAGCGCAATTATCCTACGCATGATATTGAGCTGGCTGCGGTGGTTTTTGCTCTGAAGATCTGGAGGCATTATCTGTATGGTGAGAAGTGTACTGTGTACACGGATCACAAGAGTTTGAGGTATATGATGTCTCAGAAGGAGTTGAATCTTAGGCAGCGGCGTTGGTTGGAGTTGCTCAAGGATTATGATCTGACGATAGAGTATCATCCTGGAAAGGCTAATGTTGTTGCGGATGCCTTGAGTAGGAAGGTAGCTGTTGAGCTGAGAGCTATGTTTGCTAGCTTGAGTATATCGCGGGATGGTGGTCTTGTTGCTGAGTTGCAGGTGAAACCATCGTTGGTTCAGTTGATCAAGGATAAGCAGTTGTTGGATGATTCCTTGGTGTCTCATGTTCAGGATATCGCGGAGGGTAGACCTTCGGATTTCTGCTTTAATGAGGATGGAGTGTTGTGTTTTGGTAGTCGGATAGTAGTGCCTGCTGATGCTGAGTTGAGGCGTGCTATTCTGACTGAAGGTCATAGTAGTCCTTTTGCTATGCACCCTGGTAGTACTAAGATGTATCGTGATCTTCGTGATGAGTACTATTGGGTGGGCTTGAAGAAGGATGTTGCAGAGTTTGTGAGCAAGTGTTTGGTGTGTCAGCGAGTTAAGGCTGAACATCAGGTTCCTTCTGGTTTGTTGCAACCGTTGAAAATCCCTGAATGGAAGTGGGAGAGGGTTACCATGGATTTTGTATCTGGTTTACCTTTGTCTCCATCAAAGAAGAATTCTGTTTGGGTGATTGTGGATCGCCTGACGAAGTGTGCGCATTTCTTGCCTGTGCATACTACGTTTTCTTTGGATAAGCTGGCAGAGCTGTACATTGCTGAGGTTGTGAGGCTGCATGGTGTGCCTAAGTCGATCGTGTCGGATAGGGATCCGAGGTTCACATCGCGTTTCTGGCAGTGTCTGCATCAAGCTTTGGGTACAAGGTTGCATTTCAGTACATCCTATCATCCTCAGTCGGATGGTCAGTCTGAGCGAGTTATTCAGATCTTGGAGGATATGTTGAGATGCTGCGTGATAGAGTTCCAAGGTTCTTGGGAGAAGCATCTGCCTTTGGTTGAGTTCGCTTATAACAACAGTTATCAGGCGAGTATACAGATGGCACCTTATGAGGCTTTGTATGGGAGGAAGTGTAGGACTCCTCTTTGTTGGGCTGAAACTGGTCAAAAGTTGGTTTCGATGCCGGCTTTGTTGAAAGGAACCACCGAGAAGGTGAAGCTCATTTGTGAGCGGCTGAAGGCTGCTTCTGATCGGCAGAAATCTTACGCGGATTTGAAGCGTAAGGAGATAGAGTATGCGGTGGGTGATCGTGTGTTCTTGAAGGTTTCGCCTTGGAAGAAGGTGATGAGGTTTGGTCGGAAGGGTAAGCTGAGCCCTAGATACATTGGACCGTATGAGGTTGTTGAGCGAGTGGGTCCTGTTGCGTATCGGTTGAGGTTACCTCAGGAGCTGGAGAAGATTCATGATGTGTTCCATGTTTCTATGCTCCGGAAGTATAGATCTGATCCTTCGCATGTGATGCCTGTAGAGGAAGTGATTTTGAATCCGGACTTGACCTATGATGAGGAACCGGTGAAGGTTCTGGATTCAGATAGCAAGGTTCTTCGTGGCAAGACCATTGAGTTGGTGAAGGTGCTGTGGAAGCATCGAGGTGTTGAGGAAGCCACGTGGGAGCGGAAGGAAGACATGCTGAAGCAGTTTCCTTATCTCTTTCCTTCAGGTAAATTTCGAGGACGAAATTTCTTAAGGGGGGGGGAGAGTTGTAACGCCCCGGTTTTGGGCTTAGAAGTCTTGGGCGTTGACCGGTCGGTCAAAGTGCTGTTCGAATGGTAAGAGGCTAAATTAGGAAAGCCTAGTTCGGGTTGCATTAAAAATATGGAAAAATGTTCTAAAATCATCTTTTAATGTAATTAAGTGAACTGTGAAATCAATTTTGGAGAATGAGTTTTGGAAGTGTGACATTTTGGCTAGTGACCAAAATGTAATTTTTGAAAGTTTGGTGGCTGTTTTATAAAGGGTTGAAACTTTGAATCTTTAAGGAGCTATTTACCCAAAGGGAGTTTCTCCAGATTTTTCTAAGATATTTTGAGTTATAATTCTGATTTTAAAGATAACAAAAAGGAGGGAAATCTCATTTTGGCTAATTTCATAACAAACTTTTCTATTTTCTTTCTCTCTTTTTCTCTCAACCCAAACACTCCATTTCCAGGGATTAGATTCTGATTTTCTCACCTAAAATCCTCCTTTCAACCCTCATTTGATTCCAAATCATTGTTTCTTCAAAACCTCTTCAATTGCTACAAGTTTCATCAAGGTTTTTCATTCCAAAAAGAGGAGACACTCAAGTTTGGAGGTAAGAACGTCCTTCTCCTCTGAACTTCAAGTTCTTTACTGAAATTCCTAAGTTTTCAATCCTAAATTGATGTTTAATTAAAGGCTTTTAAGTTGATTTAAGGATCTTGGCTATTTATGCAAGATTTTGATGATTTCACATGATTTTCGTTAGATATGTTAGATCTGTGATTTGAGAGGTGTTTTTGATGTTAAATGATCTCTAAGTTGATAAGGAAATGAGTTTTGATTGATGCAAACCCGGATAGGTTGAGTTTCCTAAGTTTAGCTTGTGTTTTAAGGTAGTTTTTGAGGTGATCTTGGTGATCTGATGTTGCTGGAGGTATAAGGATGTTTGTAGGTTGTTTTTAGATGTTTAGTGATGTTAATGGAAGTGTGGATTTGCTGGTTTATGGCTGGGCTTTGTTTAGAAGTGTTTTGGATGCATTTCCGGTTGTGTTTGGTGGCCGAAAATGGAGGTTGAATGAGAGCAGCGAGTTTAGGTGCTTTCATTGAAGCAATTAATGCATGATGATGCATTAATCCTCTGCTTTAATGTGTTGAAACAGGGGAGGCATCCTTGGATCCAAGAATTGTTGATCCGAAGGCTTGATTTGGTGCTTTGGCTTGAAGCAAAGTGGAATTTGGTGAGTGCATTTGTGAAAATGGATTTTCAGCTTTAAAACCAAGGTTTGAAGGTTTTGGGAGCTTAGTTTAAGTCTAAACAACTTTGCTAAGCTCAAGTGTAAGTTTTCGGATTTACTCTCTAGTGGTGGCCATGATTTGATGTGATGCAAAATGTTGATTTGCATGTTTTAATTACTGTTTTGAAAGCATGTTTTAGCATGGTATTTGCTGATGTTTAAAGCCATATGTTGAAGGTAACTCTAGGTAGGAGTTCCTTGATTTTATACATTGAAATGATGTGGTTTAATGCTTTGAAATGCATGATAAATATGGCTTGGTTTAATGCTTTAAAACAGTGGATTATATGATGTAAAAGATGTATATTGGCAAGTGATGATTTTAAAAAGTGAAGGTCACTAAGGTGGTTAAAAGTCCTTGAGTGAGCCTTGTTACTTAAGAACATCAAGGTGGTTAAAAGTCCTTGGATGGTTCTTGTTGCGGACACTAAGGTGGTTAAAAGTCCTTAGGTGCTCCTTTCCATGGTGGTTAAAAGTCCATGGGGCCAAGGTGTTTAAAAGTCCTTGGGGCCAAGGTGTTTAAAAGTCCTTGGGGTGATTCAAGCATTGGACACAAAGGTGGTTAAAAGTCCTTGTGTGGTCCTCATTCATGGTGTTTAAAAGTCCATGGCCAAGGTGTTTAAAAGTCCTTGGGGCCAAGGTGTTTAAAAGTCCTTGGGGAAAGTTGTTGAACTTGTTTTATGAAATGAAATGTATCACTTGAGCCAATATGACATGTAAAGTATATTGTGAAGCATGAGATGCTTGTTTTAAATGATTATGTTGAAGCATGAGATGCTTGTTTAAATGTATTGTTGAAGCATGAGATTGCTTGTTTTAAGTATGCTTTGAGCATGTGCAAAGGTTGATTTTAATCATGTTTACAAATGGTTTTAATTGCATTATTGAATGGTTTTTAAAGAGCACTCCTCACTAAGCTGTTGCTTACGCTCTCTCGTTTTCTTAATTCAATAATGCAGAGCATTAGAGTACCTTGAAGGGCAGCAAGAAGGGGCAAGCAATCAAGTTCAAGTAAAGCTCAATGTATGAAGGTTTTATAAGTGCTTTTAGCTTTTGGGGTGATTTGGCAATGGGGGACCTATGAGTGTGTTTTTGGGAGATGTTGGAACTCCCTAAGTATGTTGAATGTTGATTTGAATTGCTGGTTTTTGGAATGGATTCTTATATGCTTGGCTATGAAGGTTTATGCATGTAGGGATAGCTTAAGTAGGAAGCATGCCATTAAAATTGGGGTTTTTCATATGTGATGGTTATATGTTGAATTGGTGATGCAATTATGGTCCCTGCATGTTGTTTGATTATGTGGTATGATTTGGTGATGTTTAAATGAAGTTTGAAGCATGAATGATGTTGATTTCGAGTCAATTTCAGGCAGGGGTATCGGTACTCGGGCTTGCGTATCGATACGCCTGAGCCAAATATGCTCATTTCTGCCCAGGCGTATCGGTACGGTGGTGTGGGTATCGATACCGTATGAAGGCCGTATCGAAACGCGGGATCTCGTATCGATACCGTCGCTGGAGTTTGGTTACTGCCTTCCCCGCGTATCGATACGACACCTGGCGTATCGATACCTGACTGTTAATTCGGTTGAAAGTATCTTTTTATGTTTTGAAATGTTTTCGTTTTGGTCCTTAATCTTGTTTGTTCAATTAAATGAGTTTGAGAAGACCTTTTGAGCTGAAATTTCACAGGGAAGCATGAAACCTGACTAATTTCAAGATGGTAACTTTAATTTGGACTAAGTCCTCATATTTATCAAAAATTTCAATTTGGTCCCTAAAGTTGTAATTTGTTCAATTGGGTCCCTGTTTGATCTCTGATGTTTGTGATCTTTGAGTATGTTGTTTGTGTGATCACAATTAGGGTTAATGTGCATCTAGATAAGATTAAAAAGAAAAAAAAAGGGTCGTTAATCAAGGTTGACTTTCGGGTTGACTTTGGTTTTCCCCGTGTGACTTTCTTAATTCGGGTCAACCGTCTAGGCCGGGTTAAGGGGGTTACATTCACATGCCCCTACGAAACATACGCTTTTAGGAGAATGCCATTTGGATTATGCAATGAACCCGCCACCTTCCAAAGGTGCATGATGGCCATATTCTCCGATATGGTGGAGGACTTCCTTGAAATTTTTATGGATGACTTTTCAGTCTTTGGGGACGATTTTGAGAGCTGCCTAGGCAATCTACAAAAGGTACTTGAAAGATGTGAAAAGGCAAACCTGGTCTTAAATTGGGAAAAATTCCACTTTATGGTGGATGAAGGGATAGTCCTTGGCCATAAGATTAGCTTTCGTGGGATAGAAGTCGACAGGGCTAAGATAGAAGTGATCGAAAAGCTGCCGCCGCCAACCACAGTCAAGGGTATTAGAAGTTTCTTGGGACATGCTAGTTTTTATCGGAGATTCATTGCAAATTTCTGAAAAATCACCAAGCCCCTATGTCATCTTTTGGAGCAGAACCGACCCTTTGACTTTAATGATGAATGTACTGAAGCATTCAAGGTTCTGAAGGAAAAACTGGTAACAGCTCCAATAGTACAGCCACCAGACTGGACACAGCCATTTGAGATCATGTGTGATGCTAGTGACTATGCTGTCGGGGCAGCACTTGGGCAACGGCGAGACAAATTGTTCCATGTCATATACTATGCTAGCAAGACACTGAATGATGCCCAAGTAAACTACACCACCACAGAAAAGGAGTTATTAGCTGTGGTGTTCTCCATCGACAAGTTCCGTTCTTACATACTTGGAACGAAGGTTATAGTGTACACAGATCATTCTGCCCTGAAGTATCTATTTGCGAAAAAGGATGCAAAGCCTAGATTGATACGGTGGATCCTGCTATTGCAAGAATTCGACCTAGAAATCAAGGACAAAAAGGGGACAGAAAATCAAGTGGCAGATCACTTGTCAAGGTTGGAGAAGAGACAGAGTCTACCAAAAGATGAGACAAACATACTGGAGACCTTCCCAGACGAGCAGCTCTTTGCTGCCGCAATCACTGCCGCGACAGCCATGGAGGTAGATAAGTCTTCTGAACTCCCCTGGTATGCTAATTTCGTTAATTTCCTAGTGAGCGGAATAATTCCTTCTGATCTTAATTATCAAGCCAGGAAGAGGTTCCAAAATGATGTTAAGCATTATT
Source organism: Hibiscus tridactylites (assembly GCA_958450335.1). Taxonomy (NCBI): domain Eukaryota; kingdom Viridiplantae; phylum Streptophyta; class Magnoliopsida; order Malvales; family Malvaceae; genus Hibiscus; species Hibiscus tridactylites. Next base: position 53,706,195 of record OY288267.1, on the reverse strand, counting down.
ATTGGGATGAACCTCTTCTTTTCAAAATCTGTGCAGATCAGGTTATAAGGAGGTGTGTACCACAAGAGGAGCAAGAAGACATACTTCATCACTGCCATGCTTCACAGTATGGAGGACACTTAGAAGGCAACAAAACTGCTGCCAAGGTGCTGCGGTCAGGGTTCTACTGGCCGTCACTATATAAAGATGCACATATCTTCTACAAGAGCTGTGACAGGTGCCAAAGGACAGGAAACATCTCAAGGAGAAACGAGATGCCACTGCAGAACATTCTAGAAGTCGAAATCTTCAACGTTTGGGGGATTGATTTCTTGTGACCTTTTCCATCTTCATGTGGGAATCTATACATCCTCCTAGCATTAGATTATGTCTCTAAGTGGGTTGAAGCTATCGCAACTCAAAAGAATGATGCCAAGAGAGTCCAAAGGTTTTTACACAAGAACATCTTTTCTAGGTTAGGCATCCCTAAGGCGATTATCAGTGATGAAGGGAGACATTTCGACAACAGGGTTATTGTTGCTGCCTTGAAGAAATACGGTGTCAAGCATAGGATAGCGACATCATATAACCCACAAACCAATGGACAAGCTGAAATATCTAATAGGGAAGTTAAGAACATTCTTGAGAAGATGGTTAAGCCAACTAGGAAAGATTAGTCTTTACATCTTAATGATGCGTTATGAGCATATAGGACAGCTTTTAAGACTCCATTGGGCTTGTCTCCGTACCGATTGATTTACAAGAAAACATGTCACCTACCTGTCGAGATAGAGCACAGAGCATACTGGGCGATCAAGGCAGTGAATATGGACTTGGACAGGGCAGGGCAGAAAAGGCTGTTAGATCTGAATGAAATTGAAGAAATCCGAACAATGGCCTATGACAATGCAAGAATCTATAAGGAGAAAACTAAGAAGTGGCATGACAAGAAGTTGCTGCCACGATAGTTCTGCCTAGGGCAACTTGTATTGCTCTTCAATTCTAGACTGAAACTCTTCCCAGGGAAGCTAAAATCTAGATGGTCTGGCCCGTTCCAAGTCGTACAAGTTTTCCCCATGGTGCCATCACAATCCGATCATTAAAAGACGGGCACCAATTCAAAGTCAACGGACATCGCTTGAAACATATCAGGGGACTGAAGCCCCAAGATTACAGGAAGTGGTTACCTTAGGAGATGCCCCACCTGGCATTCCTAATTTAACCTAATTTTTATTTTCTTTATTTTATTTTATTATTACTTAATACTTATTAGGAATAAGTTTTATTTTATTTGAATAATGTTTTTTGTTTTTATTGTTTTTAGAAAATAAAGGAGTCAAGAAGAACAGGAGAAGTGAACTCAGCCCAACATCCATCCATCAACCCAACAAAGCCCAATTTTTGAAGCCTATCGTTACAGCTGCCGCGACGGACACGGAAAATACAGGCTGTCATCACGCTGTCACGACAGACGCGGAAACACGTCACAGACGCGGAAACGTGTGTCAGACGCGTCAGACACGCTAACGTACATCAGCTGGCCCCGTTATTTGAGCCTGTCGTTACAGCTTCAACGGGCAGCAAATTTTTCTCTATATAACCACGTTTCATTTTCATTTTTCACTCACTTCTGCCTTTCTTACTTGCTCTCCCTCTTTAGTTTCATTTGCTTTCTTTATATTTTTCACAACCCTTGCACAAATATGTCTTCTAGGAAAACCCGACGCAATGCTGCCTCCACTTCCTCAACGACAGCAACTCCCCCATGTTCCTTTGCTAGCAGAGACATGTGGGAGGAAAGAGGCTTCATCTACGCACCAACGGAGGAAAATCTGGGCCTCACACCATTCATAGCCCGAAATATTAGAGCTCTACAGTGGCAAACATTTGCGGAGCAGCCGGAGGAAATGAATGTTACGCTAGTGCGAGAGTTCTATGCTGCCATCATCAGCAGGACCACGACAACAGTGTTCATTCGAGGGAAGGAGGTTCCGTTTGAAGCAGAATACATCAATACCCTCTATGACTTCTACATCAGTATCAATGACGACGCCCACCAGCAATTCCTGAATACACTTAACACTGCTGCCTACGACGCTGTCATGGCAAAATTGACCAGTGCCGGGACTCAATGGAACACAAACAAAAAGAATCCAAGGACTGTGAGAAGGACCCAGTTGCTGCCGGAGGCAAAGTTGTGGAATGCCTTCATAAAGAAGAGGATCATGCCGTCATCTCACAGCACCACCGTCGACCAACCACAGTTAGCATTGATACACTCTATTCTGCATGAACGGCCCATTAATGTGGGCAGCTTTATTCGAGAAAGTATTTTACAGTGTGCGCATAGACTGACGGGTCCCCTCTACCTGTCGTACCTAATTACCTCGCTCTGCCGCGGCCATAATGTCCCCGAAGTGCACATTGATTTGATAGTCGAAGGAAGAGGGTGGATTGAAAAGAACATCCTCAGCCTTATAGAGTTGACTGCCGCCACACCTCTGTCGTCATTTGACCCCACTGCCGCCACAGCCGAAACGACAGAGCAGCAACACTCTAAACCAGTTGCCGCAGCAGCTGCCCCGACAGACTCCTCCGCCCGGATATTAGCTGCTATTCAGAAACTGGAGGAACGACAGCTGGGCTTAATGACTTTCATCAGGGACTTTGCTGCCTCCACGGTAACATTCATACAAAGTTCTTTAAATTTTCCTGATGCTGCCTTTCCTACTTTTCCTACCCATTACTTTACTATCACTACCCCTGCCCATACCCCTACACCTGCTGCTACCCCACGGACACCTTCTACGGCCTCAACACCATCGCCTGCCCCGACAGCAGCGGGAAGCACCCACGCTGAACCATCTGCCCGAGGCACAAAACGTCGTATGGCATCGGAGGATCTAGATGCCTTTGTTGCTGGGTTCTCCTCCTCTTTTGTTTGGGCCGCAAGTGATAACGAACCCTCGATCCAGAGGAATCTGTCAAAGGAGTTCTCACCTATTAAGAGGCAAAAGAGGATGGCAGACAAAGGTAACATGCCAAAAGCCAACAGCATCGGAGGTGACGGCAGCAAAGGTGGTGACAGCAGCAGCAGCAGTGAGAGCAGCAGTAGCGGCTCTAAAATTCAGGTTGTGGAGCAACCACCACACATCTCCCCAACCAAAATCCAGCCACCAAGGGAAGACAAGTCCAAGAACACATCTGCTTCCCCCGTGCCCCAGCCCGCGCCGAAAGCCAGAGCCCGCTGCCAGATCCGCCTCAGCATCAGCAGCGAAGACAGCGACTAAATTTAAGTTTCTTATCTTATATTCTGTTGCCTGCTATATATTTTGTGATGTACTGCCTTATTTTGTTTTTTATCTGTCATTTGCATTGAGGGCAATGCAACCTTCAAGCTCGGGGGTGGCAACCCTCCATTAATGGAGTGCATCTTAGTTTAAAATTTGTGTCTTTACTTAGTTTATTTTTAAGTTCAAAAAAAATGAAAATTTTGAAAATTTTGGCTGAAAATTGTGAACTGAACTTACCTGTCGTGACAGCTCTGTCGTGGCAGCGACTTTAGGATAGTTTTTAGGAGAAGTTTAGAGCCTTTCTATAGTTCTGAAAACATAAACACCATTGTGACTGTTATACTGCTTAGACTTCTTTTAGCCAAACTAGAATAGAAAGCTTAGCACTTAGAGTAAAAGGGAGACTAGAATCTCAGGAAACCTAGAGGTGCCTACCACTGGCTCTAGGCAGATAACCAGAGAAAAACTTCTAGAGGTGTCTATCACCGGCTCTAGATAGTTAACTAGAGGTGCCTGAAATACTGGCTCTAGTAGAAAAGAGAAAAATTAGAAAAAAAGGAAATAACTAGAGGTGCCCGATTCTAGCTCTAGTAAAAGAAAAAAATGAGTCTCGTAAGAAAAACTCTAAACAAGCTAAAGTATAATATTCTAGTGAAACTAAGAGAGTCTTGGCATATAACTTTTCACAAGCATGCACACACTGCACGAGGACTATAGAGAGACTCCGGACATATCCTAGATTATCCGGCAGGTTGCTGCCGCCACAGGGAACGAACGACGGGTAAGGGAAAGTTCACTGTTTGAAAGCCAAAACAAAAATATTTCATTTTTCTTTTTAAGTCTTAATTGCTTGAGGGCAAGAAAAGACTTGAGTTTGGGGGTATGTTGAGTGTGAAAAAAGTTCTATTATTTACACCCTATTTAACCCATATTTCTGCTGCATTCAAGCATTATTCATTGCATTTAGGTCAGTTTACAGCAAAACATCATATATATTAAAAGGCACAGTTTCTACTAAGAATGGCTGTTTTTGTAGGTTGCTGCCGTAGCAGACGGAATGGGCAGGCGCTAGGAAGTGAAGCAAAAGAGCTGGAACTGGACAAGCAGTCAAGGAGGACGATGCTGCCATGGTTGCCGCCGTGACAGCAGAGGACGACAACAGTTTTAAAGAGAAGAAGCAAAGTGGACCTCGACAGATAGAGAAAATTCAGCCCGTCTGTCGTGTGAAAACCTCATATTTTTCAAGCCCCAGATCGAAAGGAATATCAAGCCCAAAGTTCAAGGAGAGAAAATCCCAAGCAAGAAAGATGACGGCTGGAAAGTAGATTCCTTGAAGATTTAGTCTTTATTAGAATTGTACTTTCAATTAAAGTTGTATTCTTTCTATTTTAGATAACTTGGACCCAAAGCCTATATAAGGGCATGTATTTCGACCTAGGAGGATATAGCCGATTACCCTAGCTTCCTTCCCAAAACTCTAGCTGTTTTCATTCCCACAACATGTTCTAAATTCCCCCTAGGGCCACGGGTTGATTTGTAAAGTAGTTGCAAGGGTTGTTTTGTTTTAGGAATTTTCAGTTCAATAAAATAAACTTCAAGTTCTCTTATTTTGGTTATTAATATCTTGAAAGAGCATCGGGAGAGCATTGTGAGGTTATCTATTTACTTAGCATCGGGAGAGTTAAGTATACGAAAGAAATAAGAGCAAGTTCTCTAGTTTATAGTTGAACTATCTCGGACCAAGGGATAGGATAAGGTTAAGTGGCTAAAGAAGAATTCATACACATCGGTGTTCATCCTTCGATTCACGCCGGGAGGTATCATCAAAGACGTGATCATTGACAGACTTGGACCTAGGGATAGGCCAAGGCATATCTGGGATTCTTGCCAAACTTGAAGTACTGAGTTGAGTATTCGCTGCCGCGATAAGCAACGGACTGCTTTCGCGACAGGTGCTGCCGCGACAGGGACGACGATAGAACTGGAGTTTCGAGACTTAGAATTACCTGCACTACTGAGCAATTCAATACCAGCCCATTCTCTCTATCTTGGTATTTCTACTCTTTTATTTACGTTTACTTTATTATTTTTGTGACAACTTCTCAAATATTTTCTTTACTTTCGTGTAGTGAATTAAGGTGAAGCTATTAGCCCAATCCCTGTGGAGATGATATCCGATACTTCGTATCACTTTACTACTTGCGTCGTGTACACTTGCACTACCATTGCGATAGACTCTTTCGCACGCAACACAATTGGATGGACGATAGCTGATATTCAAGGCATTAGTCCAGCGTTATGTATGCATAAAATCCTTTTAGAGGAAGATCATAAGCCGAATATAGATGCTCAAAGGCGGCTAAACCATGCGATGAAGGAGGTGGTGCGTAAAGAGATAATCAAATGGTTAGATGCTGGGATAATTTACGCCATATCCGACAGCAAATGGGTGAGCCCGATGCAATGCGTTCCCAAGAAAGGAGGAATGACCGTGGTTACCAATGAAAACAATGAGTTAATCCCAACCAGGACTGTGACCGGTTGGAGGGTTTGTATGGACTATCAGAAGCTTAACAAAGCCACCCGAAAGGACCACTTACCTTTACGCTTTATTGATCAAATGCTTGATAGATTAGCGGGTAAGCCTTACTATTGTTTTCTTGATGGTTATTCAGGTTATAATCAGATAGCTATCGCACCGGAAGATCAAGAAAAGACGACTTTCACATGCCCCTACAAAACATATGCTTTTAGGAGGATGCTGTTTGGATTATGCAATGCACCCGCCACCTTTCAAAGGTGCATGATGGCCATATTCTCCGACATGGTGGAGGACTTCCTTGAAATTTTTATGGATGATTTTTCAGTCTTTGGGGACGATTTTGAGAGCTGCCTAGGCAATCTACAAAAGGTACTTGAAAGATGTGAAAAAGCAAACCTGGTCTTAAATTGGGAAAAATGCCACTTTATGGTAGACGAAGGGATAGTCCTTGGCCAAAAGATTAGCTACCATGGGATAGAAGTTGACAGGGCCAAGATAGAAGTGATTGAAAAGCTGCCGCCGTCTACCACAGTGAAGGGTATTAGAAGTTTCTTGGGACATGCTGGTTTTTATCGGAGATTCATTGCAAATTTCTTAAAAATCACCAAGCCCCTATGTCATCTTTTAGAGTAGAACCGACCCTTTGACTTTAATGAGGAATGTACTGAAGCATTCAAGGTTCTGAAGGAAAAATTGGTAACAACCCCAATAGTACAACCACCAGACTGGACACAACCATTTGAGATCATGTGTGATGCTAGTGACTATGCTGTCGGGGCATCACTTGGGCAGCAGAGAGACAAATTATTTCATGTCATATATTGTGCTAGCAAGACACTGAATGACGCCCAAGTCAACTACACCACCACAGAAAAGGAGTTACTAGCTGTGGTGTTCTCCATTGACAAGTTTCGTTCTTACATACTTGGAACGAAGGTAATAGTGCACACAGACCATTCTGCCCTGAAGTATTTGTTCGCGAAAAAGGATGCAAAGCCTCGATTGATACGGTGGATCCTGCTATTGCAAGAATTCGACCTTGAAATCAAGGACAAAAAAGGGATAGAAAATCAGGTGGCAGATCACTTGTCAAGGTTGGAGAAGGGACAGAGTCTACCAAAAGATGAAACAAACATACTGGAGACCTTTCCATACGAGCAGCTCTTTGTTGCCGCAATCACTGCCGCGACAACCATGGCGGCATGTAAGTCTTCTGAACTCCCCTGGTATGCTGATTTCGTTAATTTCTTAGTTAGCGGAATAGTTCCTTCTGATCTTAATTATCAAGCCAGGAAGAGGTTTCAAAATGATGCTAAGCATTATTATTGGGACGAACCTCTTCTTTTCAAAATATGTGCAGATCAAGTTATAAGGAGGTGTGTACAACAAGAAGAGCTAGAAGACATACTTCATCACTTCCATGCTTCACAGTATGGAGGTCACTTAGGAGGCAACAAAACTGCTGCCAAGGTGCTGCAGTCAGGGTTTTATTGGCCGTCACTGTATAAAGATGCGCAAATCTTCTACAAGAGTTGTGACAGGTGCCAAAGGACAAGAAACATCTCAAGGAGAAACGAGATGCCACTGCAGAACATTCTTGAAGTCGAAATCTTCGACGTGTGGGGGATTGATTTTATGGGACCTTTTCCATCTTCATGTGGGAATCTATATATCCTCCTGGCAGTAGATTATGTCTCTAAGTGGGTTGAAGCTATCACCACTCAAAAGAATGATGCCAAGACAATCCAAAGGTTTTTACACGAAAATATCTTTTCTAGGTTTGGCATCCCTAAGGCAATTATCAGTGATGAAGGGAGACATTTCGACAACAGGGTTATAGCTGCTGCCTTGAAGAAATACGGTGTTAAGCATCGGATCACGACAGCATATCACCCACAGATCAATGGACAAGCTGAAATATCTAATAGGGAAGTTAAGAACATTCTTGAGAAGATGGTTAAGCCAACTACTAAAGACTGGTCTTTACTCCTTAATGATGCGTTATGGGCATATAGGACAACTTTTAAGACTCCGTTGGGCATGTCTCCGTACCGATTGATTTATGGGAAAACATGTCATCTACCTGTCGAGATAGAGCACAGAGCATACTGGGCGACCAAGGCAGTGAATATGGACTTGGACAGGGCAGGGCAGAAAAGGCTGTTAGATCTGAACGAAATTGAAGAAATCCGAATTATGGCCTATGACAATGCAAGAATCTACAAGGAGAAAACTAAGAAGTGGCATGACAAGAAGTTGCTGCCACGACAGTTCTGCAAAAGGCAGCTTGTATTGTTATTCAATTCTAGACTGAAACTCTTCCCAGGGAAGCTAAAATCTAGATGGTCGGGCCCGTTCCAAGTCGTACAGGTTTTTCCCCATGGTGCCATAACAATCCGATCATTAAAAGACGGGCACCAATTCAAAGTCAACGAACAGCGTTTGAAGCACTATCAGGGGACTTAAGCCCCATGATTACAGGAAGGGGTTACCTTAGGAGACGCCCCACCTGGCATTCCTAATTTAACCTAATTTTTATTCTCTTTAATTTATTTTATTACTTAATAGGAATAAGTTTTATTTAAATAATGTTTTTTTTTGTTTTTTTTATTGTTTTTTAGGAAATAAAGGAGTCAAGAAGAACAGGAGAAGTGAACTCAGCCCACCCTCCATCCATCAGCCCAACAAAGCCCAAATGTTGAAGCCTATCGTTACAGCTGCCGCGATGGATGCGGAAAATACATGCTGACATCTTGCTGTCACGACAGACGCGGGAACACGTCACAGACGTGTAACAGACGCGGAAACGCGCGACAGACGCGTCAGACACGCTAACGCAGAACAGTTGGCCCCGTTATTCGCACCTGCCGTTACAATTTCAACGGGCAGTAAATTCCTCTCTATATAACCCCGTTTCATTTTCATTTTCAATCACTTCTGCCTTTCTTACTTGCTCTCTCTCTTTAGTTTTCATTTGCTTTTCACAACCCTTGCACAAATATGTCTTCTAGGAAAACCCGACGCAATACTGCCTCCAGCTCAACACCGGCAGCAACTCCCCCACGTTCCTTTGCTAGCAGAGACATGTGGGAAGAGAGAGGTTTCATCTACACGCCGACGGCGGAAAATCTGGGCCTCACACCATTCATAGCTCGGAAGATTAGAGCATTACAGTGGCAAACCTTTGCAGAGCAGCCGGAGGAAATGAATGTTACGCTGGTTCGAGGGTTCTATGCTGCCATCAGCAGTAGAACAATGACAACAATGTTCGTTAGAGGGAAGGAGGTGCCATTTGAAGCGGAATACATTAATACCTTATATGGCTTCTACATCGGTATCAATGACGACGCCCACCAACAATTCCTGAATACATTAGACACTGCTGCCTACGATGCTGTCATGGCAGAATTGACTAGGGCCGGGACTCAATGGAACACCAACAGGAAGAATCCAAGGACAGTGAAGAGAACCCAGTTGCTGCCGGAGGCAAAGTTGTGGAATGCCTTCATAAAGAAGAGGATCATGCCGTCATCCCACAACACCACCATCGACCAACCAAGGTTAGCGTCGATACACTCTATTCTACATGAACGGCCTATTAATGTGGGTAGCTTTATTCGAGAAAGTATTTTGGAGTGTGCGCATAGACCGACGAGTCCCCTCTACCTGCCTTACCTCATCACCTTGCTCTGCCGCGGCCATAATGTCCCCGAAGTGCACACTGATTTGATAGTCGAAGGAAGAGGTTGGACTGAAAAGAACATCCTAAGCCTCATGGAGCTTACTGCTGCCACCCCTCTGTCATCATTCGACCCTGCTGCCGCCACAGTCGACACGACAGAGCAACAACACACTGAACCAACTACCGCAATAGCTGGCCCGACAGACTCCTCTGCCCGGATATTAGCTGCCATACAGAAGCTGGATGAACGGCAGCTGGGCTTAATGACTTTCGTCAGGAACTTTGCTGCCTCTACGGTAACATTTATACAAAACTCTTTAAATTTTCCTGATGCTGCATTCCCTACTTTTCCTGCCCATTACTTTACTGTCCCTACACCTGCCCACACCCCTACACCCGCTGCCACCCCACAAACACCTTCTGCTGCCTCAACGCCATCGCATGCCCCGATAGCAGCAGGCAGCACCCACGCTGAACCATCTACCCGAGGCACGAAACGCCTAATGGCGTCGGAGGATCTAGATGCCTTTGTTGCTGGATTCTCCTCATCTTCTGTTTGGGCCGCAAGTGATAATGAACCCTCGATCCATAGGAATCTGTCAAAAGAGTTCTCCTCGATGAAGAGGCAAAAGCGGATGGCAGACAAAGGTAACATGCCAAAAGCCAGCAGCAGCGAAGGTGACGGCAGCAACGGAAAAGACAGCAGCAGCAGCGGCTCTGAAATTCAGGTTGTGGAGCAACCCCTTCACATCCCCCAACCAGAGTCCAACCACCAAGGGAGGCCAAGTCCATGAACACATCCGCCTCCCCCGTACCCCAGCCCGCTCCGAAAGCTAGAGCCCGCCGCCTGATCCGCCTCAGCAGCAGTAGCGAAGACAACGACTAAATTTAAGTTTCTTATCTTATATTTTGCTGCCTGCTATATATTTTGTGATGTACTGCCTTATCTTTTGTTTTGAATTGTCATTTGCATTGAGGGAAATGCAACCCTCAAGTTTGGGGGTGGCAACCCTCCATTAATGGAGTGCATCTTAGTTTAAAACTTTGTGTCTTTACATAGTTTGTTTTTGTCAAAAAAAAGAAAAAAAATGAAAATATTGGCTGAAAACTGTGAACTGGAATTACCTGCCGTGACAGCTCTGTCGTGGCAGTGACTTTAGGATAGTTTTTAGGAAAAGTTTAGAGCCTTTCTATAGTTCTGAAAACTTAAACACCATTGTAACTGTTATACTGCTTAGACTTCTTTTAGCCAAACTAGAATAGAAAGCTTAGCACTTAGAGTAAAAAAAAGAGACTAGAATCTCAGGAAACCTAGATGTGCCTACCATTGGCTCTAGGCAGATAACCAGAGAAAAACTTCTAGAGGTGCCTATCACCGGCTCTAGACAGTTAACTAGAGGCGCCTGAAATACTGGCCCTAGTAGAAAAGAGAAAAAATTAGAGTAAAAAGGGAAATAACTAGAGGTGCCCGATTCTGGCTCTAGTAAAAGAAAAAAATGAGTCTCGTAAGAAAAACTCTAAACGAGCTAAAGTATAATATTCTAGTGAAACTAAGAGAGTCTTGGCATATAACTGTTCACAAGCATGCACACACTGCACGAGGACTATAGTGAGACTCCGGACAGATCCTAAATTATCCGACAGGTTGCTGCCATCACAGGGAACGAACGACGGGTAAGGGAAAATTCACTGTTTGAAAGCCAAAACAAAAATATTTCATTTTTCTTTTAAGTCTTAGTTGCTTGAGGGCAAACAAAAACTTGAGTTTAGGGGTGTGTTGAGTGTGTAAAAGTTCTATTATTTACACCCTATTTAACCCATATTTCTGCTGCATTCAAGCATTATTTATTGCATTTAGGTCAGTTTACAGCAATACATCACGATTATATTAAAAGGCACAGTTTCTACTAAAAATGGCTGTTTTTACAGGTTGCTGCCGTAGCAGACGGAATGGACAGGCGCTGGGCAGTGAAGCAGAAAAGCTGGAACTGGACGAGCAGTCAAAGAGGACGATGCTGCCAAGGTTGCCGCCGTGATAGCAGAGGACGACAGCAGTTTTGAGGAGAAGAAACAAAGTGGACCTCGACAGATAGAGAAAATTCAGCCCGTCTGTCGTGTGAAACCACCATATTTTTCCAAGCCCCAGATCGAAAGGAATGTCAAGCCCAAAGTTCAAGGAGAGAAAAGCCCAAGCAAGAAAGATGACGGGTGGAAAGTAGATTCCTTGAAGATTTAGTCTTTATTAGAATTGTACTTTCAATTAAAGTTGTATTCTTGCTATTTTAGATAACTTGGACCCGAAGCCTATATAAGGGCATATATTTCGACCTAGGAGGAGAGAACCGATTACCTAGCTTTCTTCCTAAAACTCTAACCGTTTTCCTTCCAACAACATGTTCTAAACTTCCTCTAGGGCCACAGGTTGATTTGTAAAGTAGTTGCAAGGGTTGTTTTGTTTTAGGAATTTTTAGTTCAATAAAATAAACTTCAAGTTCTCTTATTTTGGTTATTAATATCTTGCAAGAGCATCGGGAGTGCATTGTGAGGTTATCTATTTACTTAGAATCGAGAGAGTTAAGTATACGAAAGAAATAAGAGCAAGTTCTCTAGTTTATAGTTGAACTATCTCGGCCTAGGGATAGGACGAGGTTAAGTGGCTAAAGACGAATTCATCCATATCGGTGTTCATCCTTCGATTCACGCCGGGAGGTATCATCAAAGACGTGATCATCGACAGACTTGGACCTAGGGATAGGCCAAGGAACATCTGGGATTCTTGCCAAACTTGAAGTACTGAGTTGAGTGTTCTCTGCCGCGACAAGCAACGGACTGCCGCCGCTACAGGTGCTACCGCGACGGGCGCGACGACAGAACTGGATTTCCAAAACTCTACAATACCTGCACTACTGAGCACTTCAATACCAGCCCATTCTCTCTATCTTAATATCTCTACTCTTTTATTTACGTTTACTTTATTATTTTCGTGACAACTTCTCAAATATTTTCTTTACTTTCGTGCAGTGAATTAAGGTGAAGTTATTAGCCCAATCCATGTGGAGACGATATCCGATACTTCGTATCACTTACTACTTGCGTCGTGTACACTTGCACTACCATTGCAATAGACTCTTTTACACGCAACACCTACTCTCAAGAAACATTAGTTTCATGCTTTCTTCACCAAACCAAGTTTGATAATAAACTTTCATGCTTAAAAACCATGCCCAAACAATAAATTAAACCATATTGCCAAACACAACACATCAAAATCCATTTTGATACTTTTCAAAACGATAATAGCACAATTCAGGAGAGAAATCTAGTTCACTTACTTCCGAAATTAAACCGACGTTTCAAGCCTAGATTTAAGTTCCCAAACCTCTTTTCAAAATCATTCCAAAGCTGGAAACACGATCTCACTCACTCATACACAACACTATGCTAGCCGACGAGCCAACCAAGCGTCCGAAACCTCTAACGCTACCTCGATTGCTTCTAGATCATTCTCCCATGTTTTTAACACATAAGATCAGAGGATTAATGCATCACCATGCATTAAAATCACCAGCCATCATTCTAACCCGTTGCTCCCCCCAAAACAAACATTTCGGCTATCCGAAATGACCGAAAACATCACCAAACAAAGCCCAGCCAAGATCAATCAATTGTAACCTTTTGTAAACATCAGTTAACATAAAAAGCAACATAAACATGACCTTATACCTCCAGCAACAACATATCATCAAAACCACCCCAAAAACCACCATTCTAGCATGCAAAACTTAAGAATCCAAACCTATTCAGGATTTGTTTGATTAAGCCTCATTTATAACATCAATTATAATCCAAAATACATTAAAAATCAACCTCAAAATAGAGTCTAACCAAGAATTACGAAAATCACCAAGATCTCATCAAGAATCTTGAATTTTAACACAATTTCATGTTTCTAACATTAAAGAAACTCAAAAATCATTAACAAAGGATTGATAACTTAGTAATTTCAGTAAATAACTGATCATTAGAGGAGAAGGACGAAGCTTACCTCTAATGGCTGATTTTTCCTTGATTTGGGCAAGTTTTCTTGAAAATCCAAAGTTAAAACAAGAGGATTTGATGAGGAAGAGAATAGGAACCAAAAGGAGATTGAAATCTCATCAAAAGGAATGAAAATCAAAGGCTAATTGATGAAGGAATGGTGTTTGACTGAAAAGAAATTGAGAGAAAATGAAATGAGAGAAAATTGATGTAAAGTAGTTATGGAAAGTCAAAGATAGTTTTTCCTTTTAATTACCTTTATTTCCTTTAATTAAAACATTATTAAAATCACCCAAAATAAGGAGAAATCTGATTAAAAACATTTTGCTAAAATTAGTTCCTTAAAGATTCAAAGTTTCAATCCTTTACAAAACAGTCACTATTCAACTTTTGCAAAAACTACGATTTGGTCACTACACCGAAATGTAGTATTTCCAAACCTTATTTTGTAAAATTGTTTTCACCATAATAATTCATATATTAAATGAGGATTTTTAAGTATTTTTCCATATTTTTAAAGCTTCCCGAACTAGGTGCTCCCTAAATCTCCCTTAAAGATTCGAACCGTTCTCGACCGATCCGATTCAACCTCTAAACTTCTAGGCCCAAAACCGGTGCGTTACAATTTCGTCCAACGCCGCATAATGCCCACTTCGCATGGATCAATAGTCAACAAGTCGCGGCTGGCCCTTATCCGCAACATTATGAAGGGGCGGCCAATCAATGTTGGCGAAGTGATTCTTGAGGAGATCTATGCCCACACAGACAAGCCCAACGCCAATGGGCCCCTCATCTTCCATGCACTCATCATAGGCCTATGTGCCAATTTCCGTGTGTCGCTAGACCCAAAAGATACCATCATTGCCACCAAGGAAGGGTGGACAAGAAAGGCGCACCTCTAGATGATGCAGGAGTCAAAGCCTGAAATGCCAACAACTGCCCAACCATCGTCCCAACCTATCGCCACCCCAGCCGCAACAGACAATACTGATGCTACCCTCCCCTCCACTGTGATTCCTCTGCTGCGAAGCCTTGTGGAGAGCTGCTAGAGGATCGAGTACAAGCAGGTAATCTTCACCAAATACATTGATGAGGTGCAAGAGGCCTTTGTGGCCGACTTGCTAGACGAGTATCATGACGACAGACCAAAGTTGCCAGCCTTCCCATCGGAGTTAGCGGCATCCAAACCAACCCAGATCGCACCCAGACCAGCTGCCACTCCAGCCGCCGCCGACAGCAAGGGGCCGCACATCCACCCTAAGGGAAGGACCTCGCCCACTCCCATCCAGCCGTACAACCTCACCTCCTCGTCAGAATCAGAGAAAGAGGAGGAAACTACCGCTGCCTCTCCAGTAGAAAAAGAGGCAGCGGCCAAAGAAGCTGATGACTTAGACATGGAGATATCTGATTCCTTCGATGATGAACCGACATAGGCAGCAGGTAAAAGAAAGCGGCCCACTGATGGGTTGGGCTCTGTTTTGTATTGATTTTAATTGTGTTCTAAGTTTATTTATATGTTAAAATGATGTGTTGATATCCTAGATCCCGAAATCCTTGAGATCCTTGAGTTTCTTGGTTGTTTAAGGTGAGATTTTGTGGTGAAATGGTGGAATCTTGATTTCTGGAGGTATAAGGATGAGTTAGGATGTTTATTAGATGTGTTTTGGTATTGATAAATGTTTGGAAGTGATGTATGATGGCTGGGATTGTTTAGGAAGCAATCGATTGAGTTTTCGGTTATTTTGGAAGGGTATTTTGGTGTAGTTTGAGTGGGTAACGAGTTTATGAATTGTTACTGGTGTTGAATGCATTTTAATGCATTTAGATCACTGTTTTGATGATGTAAAAACAGGGGATCTTGATCCGGAAGCAAACGAGGTGATTTTGGAGGCTCTGGTGGTGTAATTTTCGTGTTGGCGAACAAGGCTTCATGTGTCGGTGAGTGGAAATGCAATTTCCTGCTTTGTAACGCTTTGAGCGTGGTCGTGGGAGCTTAGTGTAAGTTTGATACACTTAGATAAGCTCAAGATTAAGTGATTCGGAAATTCCTCTCTTGGATATGAGTTTTGTTGATGAATTTGCACTTGATGTAAGAGTGGATTTGTTTACTGTTTTTAAGCATGTTTAAGCATAGTTTGATGCTAGATTTTAATGCCATTATGTTAAGGATGCACAAGGTAAGTGATCCTTGGTTTGCATGTGTTTAATGCATATGATATTAAGCATGTGATGCTTGTGGAAATGGCATTGTGGTTATGCTTGTAAAATAGTGGATTATTGTGGTTAAATGATTATATTGGCAAGTGATGAAAATGGTTTTTGGTTACTTTAATCGGATATAGTTAGCCGGCTATAGAATTGGGTGTACGGTGAATAAAGCCGCCTTGGATGTCGAGGGGTTGTGATTGTGCCGTAATCTCCATCCAAGTACCCTAACGATTGAGGTTAAGATCACAACGGTGAATGGTTACTCCCGTGTGTGAGTCTTGTGTATGTGTCCCATACTCTCGTTAATGGAATTATACAACTACCGATTAGTGATGTTGAGAGATTGTGATTGTGCCATTAATCTCCATCACGAGTGTTGAGGGGTTGTGATTGTGCCATTTATCTCCACCTTGTTTAGTCCGGTAGTTTTTATGAAGAGTGAGGGACAACGCTTGTAACCCGCGTATCCGATTGTGTCTTGTGTTGAAATGATTTATAGATTATCACTTGTGAGCCAATATAATGTAAATGAATAATGTGAAGCATGAGATGCTTGTATATGATGCAAGGATGCATGAGAAATTTTTGTATGATGTAAGAATGCATGTGATGCTTGTTAAAGCATGAACAAAGGTTTATTTGCTCTTTTAAAATGATGCATATGAGCATGTGGTTAAAAAGTGCATTGAGGTCTTGAGAAGACATATTTTATAAAATGGAATGAGATGTAAAGTGTTGGTTTTGCAAAATATGAGATATACATTAATGAATGATGTTTAGCGATCCGCACTAAGTTTTGTGCTTACGCTCTTTTGTTTCATCAATGCAGAAAACTAGGCTTTGAAGGCAACAAGTAGGCAAGAGGAATCCAAGCTTTTAATCTTGCAAAGTATGTGGTTTTGCTCCGGTGTAATAAAAGGCAATGGGTGGGGTTTATGCTATTGCATGGTTGAGAATGTTTTCCCCTTTGTTTGGAGTATGTTTGATAGTTACTTTTGAGATGTATTGGCCTTTATGGTTTTTTTTAGATATGGTGGATTGATGTGAGCACATCTTCACCTACACCTTATGTTGATCCGGAGGTCTTACCGTTAGGACCAATTACGTGATCTAGGGCACAACGTCTCAGGGAAGCTCTTTTCTTTACTTGTGCTAATATTTCTGAATCATTTGATAATACTTGTGCCTTAGACGATAGGTGTAACGCCCCGGTTTTGGGCTCGGAAGTTTTGGGTGTTGACCGGTTCTGTCAAAGTGCTGATCGAATATATAAGAGTGAATTTAGGAAAGCCTAGTTCGGGTTGCATTAAAAATATGGAAAAATGTTCTAAAATCATCTTTTAATATATATAAGTGAACTGTGAAATCAATTTTGGAAAATGAGGTTCGGAAGGTTGACATTTTGGCTAGTGACCAAAATGTAATTTTTGAAAGTTTGGTGACTGTTTTATAAAGGATTGAAACTTTGAATCTTTAAGGAGCTATTATTCCAAAAAGAGTTTCTCCAGATTTTTCTAAGATATTTTAAGGCTCTATTCTGATTTTTAAAGATTATGAAAGGGAGGGAAATCATTTTAACCAATTTCCTAACTAATTTTCCATTTTCTCTCAATTTTCCTTTTCTCTCATTTTCTCTCAACCCAAACACAATTCTCCAGATTTCTTTCTCTCATTTTGACATCTAAATCACTCATTTCAACTCTCATTTGATTCCTAATCATCTCATCAACAAAACCTCTCAATTTGCAAGTTGTTTCATCAAGCTTTTTGGCTCTAAAATGGAGAAATTCAAGTTTGGAGGTAAGAACGTCCTTCTCCTCTAAACTATCAGTTCTTTACTGAAATTCCTAAGTTCTCAATCCTTGATTTATGTTTTGTTAATGGCTTTTCAATTGAGATCTTGATTTTTGGCTAAAATGCAAGATTTGGTGATTTTGGTGAAATTTTCGTGTGATCTGTTTGGGCAGTGTTTTGGAGTGTCAAAATGATGTTAAATGAATGCTAAATTGATTAGAAGTTGAGGTTTAATCAATGCAATCCCGGATAGGTTGAATTTCCTAAGTTTGGCTTGAGTTTTTGGTTGTTTTTGGAGTGTTTTTGGTGATCTGTTATACCTGGAGGAATAAGGATATGTTTGTGATCATTTTGGATGTTAATTGATGTATAAAAATGGTTAGAAGTGATGGATCTTGGCTGGGTTAAGTTTTGGAAGTGTTTGGAGATGATTTCAGTTGTGTTTGGTAGCCAAATTGTTAGATTTGTGATGAGCAGCGAGTTGTGTTGTTGTTGCTGGTGTTTTAATGCATAAGGATGCATTAATGTTCTGTTTTTGTGTGCTTGAAACATGGGAGTTTGATCCGTGAGCTTTAGAGGTGTTGCGGAAGGTTTCGGAAGGTTGGAAGGCTTGTTGGCTAGTCTTGTTTTGGTTATCGGTGAGTGAAGTTGGGATTTCAGCTTTTAAACCAAGGTTTGAAGGTTTTTGGGAGCTTAGTTTAAGTCTAAACAACTTTGCTAAGCTCAAGAGTAAGTGATTGGATTTTCGCTCTTGAATTGTGTTGTGAAATTGGCTTTTAAGCAAATGTGGTTGATGATTGATATGCATGTGTTTTGCATGGTTTAAATCTGTTTTGAAAGCATATTTTTAGCATGGTTTAATGCTGGTTTTGAAAGCCATTTGAGAAGGATGCTCAAGGTAAGGGATCCTTGGTTTTGTATATGGTAAATGTGGTTTTGATGCATTGTGTTGCATGGTGATCAATGGCTTTGTATGATGCTTTAAAACAGTGAATTGATGATGGTAAATGTTACCTTTTGCATATTGGTTGTGCATGTGAATCATTGGATTAATGAGGTAATGGTTTTGCATATTGGTTATGCATGTGAATCATTGGGCTAATGTTGTGATGGTTTTGCATTACGTTTATGCATGTGGAACATTGGATTAATATGGTAAGATGGTTATATTGGCAAGTGATGTAAGTGGTTCTTGGTTTGTTGATCGGATATAGTTAGCCGGCTATAGGATTGGGTGCACCGTGAATTAAGTCGCCTTGGAGGTGGAGTGGTCAAGAGTGGACCGGATAAGCTCCCTTCAAGTATCCTAACGAGATGAGGTCATAATGGAGGTTGTTGCCCATTCGAGGACCTTGGTTAATTGAGGTCATAATGGAGGTGTTTCCCATTCGAGGACCTTGGTTGAGTAAAGGTTATATGGTGGTTAAAAGTCCATATGTGAGAACCTTGTACTTGTTGAGATCACAATGGCAGTGTTAAGTCCATGTGTGGATCTTGTGTAGGGTGTCCCGGATCTCGTTAGTGATGTTCTACAACTACCAATCGGTTATGCAAAGGTTGTATGGTGGTTAAAAGTCCATACATGGGAATCTTGTGCATGTCAAGGTTGTATGGTGGTTAAAAGTCCATACATGGGAACCTTGGGGAAAAGCTAAGGTTGTATGGTGTTTAAAAGTCCATACATGGGAACCTTAGGATGATGAGGTCATAATGGAGGTGTTGCCCATTCGAGGACCTTGGATTGGTAGGGTGTAGGGAGCGTAGGGACAACGCTCGGAATCCGCGTATCCGATCGGGTTGTTGAGTTGAAAAGTGGATGTGGTTGATCAATTGGAAGCCAATGTAATGTTCTTGATCATAGTGAAGCATGAGATGCTTGGAATGATGCATGGTTGCATGTGAAGCATGAGATGCTTGAAATGATGCATGGTTGCATGTGAAGCATGAGATGCTTGGATTGATGCATGATTGCATGTGAAGCATGAGATGCTTGAAAAGATGCATTGTTGCATGAAAAGTGTATGATGCTAGTGAATGCATGTTTACTTGTTAAGTTGAACAAGTGTTGGTTATCATTTGGTAAATGATGCATGTGAGCATGAAATATCTATATTGCATTGGAGTCTTGTAAGACTTGTTTTTAAAGGCATGTGAAGATGATGTTATGGTTTTTATGTTGCCTTGGTTAAATGCATGTGGTAGAATATTTGAGCTATGGTTTTAAAAGGTTTCTTGCTTGATATGGCTTTCAAGTTTAAGGAAGGTATGTTGTGAAATGGGAGTGTTTTCCATGGTTTTGTTTAAGCTTGGCATATGGTGTTTATGCATGATTTGAGCTTGATGATGAAAAGGGTTTTCAAACATGGCTTTGGTAATCAAATCGGGTTTGTTTTAAAAGTGTTTTAATGACCCGCTGCATTGATGGCGTTTTGGTTTTGAGCATTCCTCACTAAGCATTATGTGCTTACGCTCCTTTTTGTCCATCAATGCAGATTCTTGAAGTTTGGACAGCAAGGAGCAAGGGATTCAAAGTGGACTCCAATGGAGATGTATGTCTCGGTGAATAGCTATAGTTAATAAGGGCAATGGGGTAGAATCTCTCGGGTTTATGTGTATGTGATCGTATATGTTTGATCAGGAATGTTTAAATGTTGTTGCTAATGTTGTTGGAACATGAATTGGCTTAAATGAGTTTGTTTTGGAAGGTTTGTGCATAAATGGTTAGCTTGAGTAGGAAGCATGCCATTGAAATTGGGGCTTTTCATATGTGATGGTTGTATGTTGAATTGGTGATGCAATTATGGTCCCTGCATGTTGATTGATTATGTGGTATGATTTGGTGTTGTTAAATTGAAGTTTGAAGCATGTATGATGTTGATTTTGAGTCGATTTCAGGCAGGGGTATCGATACTCGGGCTTGCGTATCGATACGCATGAGCCAAATATGCACATTTCTGGCCAGGGGTATCGGTACGGTTGTGTGGGTATCGATACCGTCTAGGCTAAATATGAAGGCCGTATCGAAACATGGGATTTCGTATCGATACCATCTCTGGAGTTTGGTCATTGTCTTCCCCGCGTATCGATACGACTCCAGGCGTATCGATACGTGACCGTTAATTCGGTTAAAAGTATCTTTGTATGTTTTGGAATGTTTGCGTTTTGGTCCTGATTCTTGTTTTTGCAAATGTATGAGCTTGGGATGTCCGTTTGAGCTGAAATTTGGCAGAGAAGCATGAAACATGATTAATTTTAAGTTGGTAACTTAAAATCTGATTAAGTCCTTAAAGTTTTCAGAAATTACAATTTGGTCCCTAAAGTTGTAATTTGTTCAAATTGGGTCCCTGTTTGATCTCTGATGGTTGTGATCTTTGAGCATGGTGTTTGTGTGATCACATCTAAGGTTAATGTGCATCTAGACAAGATTAAAAAGAAAAAAAAAGGGTCGTTAATCAAGGTTGACTTTCGGGTTGACTTTGGTTTTCCCCGTGTAATCTTCGTAGTTCGGGTCAACCGTCCAGACCGGGCTACGGGGGTTACATTTGGTGGTATCAGAGCTGAGTTGCGAAGGTTGGGGAAAACGGTAAGTTGTTGTGATGTGTGTTTGATGTTTACCTTGTTGTGTGGTTGAAAGCTGGTTGAAACATGTATTTTTGAGTATGCTGTTGATGTTTCTGAGAATGTTGCTGATGTATGCAAGCATGTTTTGTGGGTATGAATCTTGGTTGAGTTTATGTGGATATGTGCTGATGCTATGAGCTGATGTTATGCATGGTGAATGTGTTTTGAGCATGATATGTTGCTAATATGCTGGTGCAATTGGATGTTGTTTGGTGTAAGCATGATCAAGGTATGTTGTTGATATGCTTGATGTTGTGATATCCATGTTGTGTTGACTGTTATGTCATGTAAAGGGGAGGATTCGGGATACCCATTGCCTTATTAATATAGCTATTGTGTTATTTTGGAGTTGGAGTTTGAATCCTTGCTTAATGCTGGTCTAACTGGTTTGTTTGCTTGTTGTGATTGTATGTTTGTTTGTTGTTAGTGGTATGGCAAAGTCGATGAAAGAATGGCGGATGAAGGAGATGGTTGCTGCCTTGGGGCAGGTTGTTAAGGCAAGAAATTCACCCTTTTGTAGAGGTGTTTTGTCTCAGTCTTCTGTGCCTAGTGTTGAGGTGGTAAGGCAAGGGAAAGGAGCTGGTTCTGTAGTGAAAAGTTCATTATCTGTTGTTCAGGAGGTGTTGGGAACATCTCAGGATGTGGTAAAGGTAAAGTCAGTGGATGTGCTGGCTGGATGTGAGGGTTTGCCGAAGCAGCGTTTGCTTGATTTGGGTGCTGTGGAATATCATGGTTCTACACCGGAGATGTTTGAGGCCTGGTTGGCCAGTGTGGTTCTGATTTTGGATCAGGAAGGCTGTGATTATGCCTGTAAGCTGGGGAGCGTTGTTTCTTTGATGCTGGAGGATGCTTGTGCCTGGTGGACATCTGTGGCGGTGGCGTCACATATCTTTGATATTGATTGGGATTTCTTTGTATCGGCCTTTTATGGGAGGTATCTTGGAAGGGAATTCCCAAGGGTTAAGCAAGGCGCGGGTAGTGCTGTTGTGGGGCAAGTGTTGCTTGAGCAAGGAGTAGAAGCTCAGCCATCTGTGTGTGACCGTTGTAAAAGGCAACATGTTGGAAATTGTTGGGGCGCAGGTGTTTGTTGGAATTGTGGTTCTAAAGTACATGTTAAGCGTGATTGTCCACATGGTGTGAAATCAGCTTCAGTGATAGAAAAAAGGTCTCAGAAAGGTCGTGGGCACGGCCGGGGCAAGGTTCAGAGGTGGCAGAAAAAGCAGAAGGTTGTGAAGAGTTTGGGAAATGAAGTTTGCTGGAAATGTGGGTCTACTGGACACATGAGGCGTGATTGTTTGATGTTGGCTCGGAATAGCCAAGGTTCTTTACTGCAAGGAGTTGGTGGTGACCCTGGTGTGTTAGCTGGTGCTGCAATGGTGCGGCAGGAGGATGATGGTTCCGCAAGGAAGAGAGCTCGTCTGATGAAGCTTCAGGGTGGTGTTGTGCTTTCAGGTAACCTTGTTAAGTGATCTTTGCTTTAGTTGCCTTAGTTTGGTTTCTGTTGGTTTCCTTGTGTGGTAAGTCTAGTCTTGTCGCTAGTATGTTTGGGGTAATGGTAGTTGTGGTTTGGTAATATCTTGGGTGTGAAGAAGGCTTTAGTGAATATCTTATGGGTAATGGTTGTTGGTATGATGGAGTTAGATAAGTTAAAGGTGAGTTAGGAGGTTGTTCTTAGACAGATTTTGAGGATGTTATTGGAGGGTGTGAACTGGCATTCATGCACAGTTAAAAATCATTGTTATATGCTATATTATATATGTTGGTCCATGCATCCATGTGGCATGACACTAGAGGTTTTGCATACATGTACATCATGCATTGATAGGGCATGTAGGTGATCATGCATACGATGTTCACGCTCGCTAATAACTAATCGAATCTGTTAGTGTTGTGGTTGGATTAGGTGGGATGATGGGTTTTTAGAGGTTGTTTGGTGCTGAGTGAGAGTTAGAAGTATTGGAGTTTATTAAACTAGTTGCTAGTGATAGTGAGAGTGGTATAGCCTGTTGGTAGAAGGATAGTGTTGATGCTCAGAGAGTTTAGTGGTTTGGTGGTGAAGGGTATCGGTTGAGGTTAGTATCGGTTAAGTGGTTTGTTTAGCTAAAAGGAAGTGGTAGTTCCTTGGTGCTAAGTGATGTTGCAGTTTGAGGTTGTGTTTCAAAGTGCTGAGGTAGTTTAGCTTTTAAGTTGTTGTGGAGAGGTTGTGTTTGTAAGTGTTGGTTCTTAGCAACCTTTGAGGAGATCAGAGGCTGTTATGTGTGTTTGGGTTAAGTAATGTTCTGGTAATGCAAGTGTTCTGGTTGAAGTTTGTAGTGAAAGGGTTGTGAAAGATCGAAGGCTTTCGTTGGTTGTTTGGGTTCTTGTGAGAAGTGGTTGGCGGGTTGTGGTTAAGAAAGTTCCGTTTGAAGTCAGCTTGTGGTGTGTGGAGCGGCTGACGGATTCAAGTTGGGGTTATGATGTAATTTTTGGTATTTGGGTGAGTAGTCCTGGTGAGCTGTTATGGTAATGTTATGGCAGATATGAAGGATTGTCAGCTTCGTTGAAGAGCTTGAGTAAACAGTTGATGTTTAAGGATTTTTGCTTGTTGGAAAAATCTTTGGAAGAGGTTTGCGAGTCGCAAGAGCTTTAGGAGCAGAGAGGTTGCCTAGTGGCTGAGTTGGATTGGTTGTTGTCTTTGTGTAGACAAGTCTTGGGAGTTGTGTGTTACAGTGTTGTCTGCTGTAAGAGCTGAAGTTCTTAAGGTTGATGTTGGGATTGTGTACAGTCCGGTTATGTGGAAGGTTAAGTCGTGGTTGCCTTGAGAGTTTGGATTTGTGAACAGTGTATGGTGGAGGTTTTGTGTGGAATGTGTTCAGTGAGGTTGAGGCGGTTGTGTTGTCTTGTGTGTTGCTTTGAGAAGGTTGTGGTTCTCTTTTCGCCGGTTGAAATTTCGAGGACGAAATTTCCTAAGGGGGGGAGAGTTGTAACGCCCCAGTTTTGGGCTCGGAAGTTTTGGGTGTTGACCGGTTCGGTCAAAGTGCTGATCGAATATATAAGAGTGAATTTAGGAAAGCCTAGTTCGGGTTGCATTAAAAATATGGAAAAATGTTCTAAAATCATCTTTTAATATATATAAGTGAACTGTGAAATCAATTTTGGAAAATGAGGTTCGAAAGGTTGACATTTTGGCTAGTGACCAAAATGTAATTTTTGAAAGTTTGGTGACTGTTTTATAAAGGATTGAAACTTTGAATCTTTAAGGAGCTATTATTCCAAAAAGAGTTTCTCCAGATTTTTCTAAGATATTTTAAGGCTCTATTCTGATTTTTAAAGATTATGAAAGGGAGGGAAATCATTTTAACCAATTTCCTAACTAATTTTCCATTTTCTCTCAATTTTCCTTTTCTCTCATTTTCTCTCAACCCAAACACAATTCTCCAGATTTCTTTCTCTGATTTTGACATCTAAATCTCTCATTTCAACTCTCATTTGATTCCTAATCATCTCATCAACAAAACCTCTCAATTTGCAAGTTGTTTCATCAAGCTTTTTGGCTCTAAAATGGAGAAATTCAAGTTTGGAGGTAAGAACGTCCTTCTCCTCTAAACTATCAGTTCTTTACTGAAATTCCTAAGTTCTCAATCCTTGATTTATGTTTTGTTAATGGCTTTTCAATTGAGATCTTGATTTTTGGCTAAAATGCAAGATTTGGTGATTTTGGTGAAATTTTCGTGTGATCTGTTTGGGCAGTGTTTTGGAGTGTCAAAATGATGTTAAATGAATGCTAAATTGATTAGAAGTTGAGGTTTAATCAATGCAATCCCGGATAGGTTGAATTTCCTAAGTTTGGCTTGAGTTTTTGGTTGTTTTTAGAGTGTTTTTGGTGATCTGTTATACATGGAGGTATAAGGATATGTTTGTGATCATTTTGGATGTTAATTGATGTATAAAAATGGTTAGAAGTGATGGATCTTGGCTGGGTTAAGTTTTGGAAGTGTTTGGAGATGATTTCGGTTGTGTTTGGTAGCCAAATTGTTAGATTTGTGATGAGCAGCGAGTTGTGTTGTTGTTGCTGGTGTTTTAATGCATAAGGATGCATTAATGTTATGTTTTTGTGTGCTTGAAATAGGGGAGTTTGATCCGTGAGCTTTAGAGGTGTTGCGGAAGGTTTCGGAAGCTTGGAAGGCTTGTTGGCTAGTCTTGTTTTGGTTATCGGTGAGTGAAGTTGGGATTTCAACTTTTAAACCAAGGTTTGAAGGTTTTTGGGAGCTTAGTTTAAGTCTAAACAACTTTGCTAAGCTCAAGAGTAAGTGATTGGATTTTCGCTCTTGAATTGTGTTGTGAAATTGGCTTTTAAGCAAATGTGGTTGATGATTGATATGCATGTGTTTTGCATGGTTTAAATCTGTTTTGAAAGCATATTTTTAGCATGGTTTAATGCTGGTTTTGAAAGCCATTTGAGAAGGATGCTCAAGGTAAGGGATCCTTGGTTTTGTATATGGTAAATGTGGTTTTGATGCATTGTGTTGCATGGTGATCAATGGCTTTGTATGATGCTTTAAAACAGTGAATTGATGATGGTAAATGTTACCTTTTGCATATTGGTTGTGCATGTGAATCATTGGATTAATGAGGTAATGGTTTTGCATATTGGTTATGCATGTGAATCATTGGGCTAATGTTGTGATGGTTTTGCATTACGTTTATGCATGTGGAACATTGGATTAATATGGTAAGATGGTTATATTGGCAAGTGATGTAAGTGGTTCTTGGTTTGTTGATCGGATATAGTTAGCCGGCTATAGGATTGGGTGCACCGTGAATTAAGTCGCCTTGGAGGTGGAGTGGTCAAGAGTGGACCGGATAAGCTCCCTTCAAGTATCCTAACGAGATGAGGTCATAATGGAGGTTGTTGCCCATTCGAGGACCTTGGTTAATTGAGGTCATAATGGAGGTGTTTCCCATTCGAGGACCTTGGTTGAGTAAAGGTTATATGGTGGTTAAAAGTCCATATGTGAGAACCTTGTACTTGTTGAGATCACAATGGCAGTGTTAAGTCCATGTGTGGATCTTGTGTAGGGTGTCCCGGATCTCGTTAGTGATGTTCTACAACTACCAATCGGTTATGCAAAGGTTGTATGGTGGTTAAAAGTCCATACATGGGAATCTTGTGCATGTCAAGGTTGTATGGTGGTTAAAAGTCCATACATGGGAACCTTGGGGAAAAGCTAAGGTTGTTTGGTGTTTAAAAGTCCATACATGGGAACCTTAGGATGATGAGGTCATAATGGAGGTGTTGCCCATTCGAGGACCTTGGATTGGTAGGGTGTAGGGAGCGTAGGGACAACGCTCGGAATCCGCGTATCCGATCGGGTTGTTGAGTTGAAAAGTGGATGTGGTTGATCAATTGGAAGCCAATGTAATGTTCTTGATCATAGTGAAGCATGAGATGCTTGGAATGATGCATGGTTGCATGTGAAGCATGAGATGCTTGAAATGATGCATGGTTGCATGTGAAGCATGAGATGCTTGGATTGATGCATGATTGCATGTGAAGCATGAGATGCTTGAAAAGATGCATTGTTGCATGAAAAGTGTATGATGCTAGTGAATGCATGTTTACTTGTTAAGTTGAACAAGTGTTGGTTATCATTTGGTAAATGATGCATGTGAGCATGAAATATCTATATTGCATTGGAGTCTTGTAAGACTTGTTTTTAAAGGCATGTGAAGATGATGTTATGGTTTTTATGTTGCCTTGGTTAAATGCATGTGGTAGAATATTTGAGCTATGGTTTTAAAAGGTTTCTTGCTTGATATGGCTTTCAAGTTTAAGGAAGGTATGTTGTGAAATGGGAGTGTTTTCCATGGTTTTGTTTAAGCTTGGCATATGTTGTTTATGCATGATTTGAGCTTGATGATGAAAAGGGTTTTCAAACATGGCTTTGGTAATCAAATCGGGTTTGTTTTAAAAGTGTTTTAATGACCCGCTGCATTGATGGCGTTTTGGTTTTGAGCATTCCTCACTAAGCATTATGTGCTTACGCTCCTTTTTGTCCATCAATGCAGATTCTTGAAGTTTGGACAGCAAGGTGCAAGGGATTCAAAGTGGACTCCAATGGAGATGTATGTCTCGGTGAATAGCTATAGTTAATAAGGGCAATGGGGTAGAATCTCTCGGGTTTATGTGTATGTGATCGTATATGTTTGATCAGGAATGTTTAAATGTTGTTGCTAATGTTGTTGGAACATGAATTGGCTTAAATGAGTTTGTTTTGGAAGGTTTGTGCATAAATGGTTAGCTTGAGTAGGAAGCATGCCATTGAAATTGGGGCTTTTCATATGTGATGGTTGTATGTTGAATTGGTGATGCAATTATGGTCCCTGCATGTTGATTGATTATGTGGTATGATTTGGTGTTGTTAAATTGAAGTTTGAAGCATGTATGATGTTGATTTTGAGTCGATTTCAGGCAGGGGTATCGATACTCGGGCTTGCGTATCGATACGCATGAGCCAAATATGCACATTTCTGCCCAGGGGTATCGGTACGGTTGTGTGGGTATCGATACCGTCTAGGCTAAATATGAAGGCCGTATCGAAACGTGGGATTTCGTATCGATACCACCTCTGGAGTTTGGTCACTGTCTTCCCCGCGTATCGATATGACTCCAGGCGTATCGATACGTGACCGTTAATTCGGTTAAAAGTATCTTTGTATGTTTTGGAATGTTTGCGTTTTGGTCCTGATTCTTGTTTTTGCAAATGTATGAGCTTGGGATGTCCGTTTGAGCTTAAATTTGGTAGAGAAGCATGAAACATGATTAATTTTAAGTTGGTAACTTAAAATCTGATTAAGTCCTTAAAGTTTTCAGAAATTACAATTTGGTCCCTAAAGTTGTAATTTGTTCAAATTGGGTCCCTGTTTGATCTCTGATGGTTGTGATCTTTGAGCATGGTGTTTGTGTGATCACATCTAAGGTTAATGTGCATCTAGACAAGATTAAAAAGAAAAAAAAAGGTCGTTAATCAAGGTTGACTTTCGGGTTGACTTTGGTTTTCCCCGTGTAATCTTCGTAGTTCGGGTCAACCGTCCAGACCGGGCTACGGGGGTTACAATAGGACTTTTAATGTGTTGCATGTTGATATGTGACCCATTTATATTATATTAATTATTAGATGTGTTTGATAAGATTTATAATATTTTTATATTAGTTTAGTTTTAGATTATTATATGGTGACTTATTATTATTATACATTTGTTTGATAGGAGCCAAGTGTGACCAACTTTATTTTACATGGGCCATGCACGAATCGACCTAAAGATGACCATCCGCTCCATTTTGCAAAAGCATGCAGCAGTCCTAATATCACTCACGAGGAGTTCAACATGCTTAACCATGCAACACAGCCGGTCCAGCTTTCCCTAGCCCGTGCGCGTCCAGTATTCCTAACCCGTGCAACTCTTGTGCGTGTGCACCAACTTGTGCGCACCAAGATCAGCCCAGCCGAACCAGCCCCATGCAGCAAGGTGCGGCAAAGAAATTCATTGTAAACACACGTGCAACTTCTTTTAGTTGTGCGGCAGAATTTGGATAGAATCAATTGGTTTTCTCCACTTTGAATTTTAAAGAGGCAGCACATTAAACATGTGCCAATTTCCCTTACCGCCCACATGCCATACACGGCCAGAAATTGGATAAGCTTAGGAGGTTTTGTGGCTTTGAAATTCAAAAGCCATGCACATTTTATATGTGCTATAATCCTTAGGCGCCACTTTGATTCCACATGCACGGCCAGAATTGCATTGCCGCTCCATATGTTTGTAAACTCAGTAACCACCCTTGTAATTATAAATATTGCCAAACAACATTTGTACAAGGTTACACACTTTAATGAATAATTATTTTGTGAGATTTTTCTCTCAAATTTGGTTCTTTTTAGAACTTTTTCTTTGATACTTCGGGTTCTCAATTGTTCGATAATTGAAGGGTTCAAGTTCGTATTTGAGCAAATTCAAGATAAAGTTCGGGTTCGTTCAACAGATTGTTCGAGTTCTTCCTTGGAGTTTGTTCACCTTTTCCGACTACGAAGAACAGTTTCGATTCGGGTTTGCATAACAGATTATGCAAGTTCTTTCGAGTTCATCGTGTCAAATTCCAAGAACGTTACTACCGTTGTTGAATGCTTGAAGAATTTCATCTTCGTCGTTCAAATTATCCTAAAAATTTTTGCAACTTTCTTCTCTCCCAGTTCTGATTTTTTTTCTTTCATTTTTTACTATTTAAAATATCTAACTTCAACGTCATGTTTGTTTCTATTGCGAAATACTTGCTATTATCCTAGATCCGCGAATGAACGAGAAATGTTATTTTCTTCAACAACACCCCTGTATCATATGGTAATCAGAGCTTTGGTCGGATTTTAGCACTTTCTGCACTACCAAACATCAATATATATACAAAAATTTTAAAAAAAATTCGGAAAAAATTCTGAAAAAAGTCAAAATTTAAAGTTTGACCAAAAAGTCAAAGTAAAAAAAATTCGGAAATATTGAAAAAAATATTAAAAAAATCAGTTTCGAATATTTGGGGTATTTTGTGTTAATATGTGCTGTTTGGACGTGAAATGATGAAGGATGTGTCTATCTTACCTTGAAATGCTTTCTAATCACCCGAAATCAACTTTTCTTGTTTGTTCCAGAGATAGGATGGTGGTAAGCATTTCTACTGCGTAAGTTGCTAAATTCTTGTTCTTTTAGCATCTTTTCTTTCATTTCATATTGTTATCTTCTTTTCAACCCAATTCTCAACTTTCTTTTTTTATTATTATTTATTTCTTTTTCTCCTAACCCTTATCTTTGTTCTAACAATATTCACCTATCACCTGTTGTTTTCTTTCAATTTGACAACACTTGCAGAATCTGAACATCGGAATCAGTTCCTTTAAAGAACTAAGTACGAGAGATTGAGGGAAAAGGCAAACAGAGCGTGTGAGAACAGAAGGGGAGACAAAAAGAGCCATTCGAGTATTCTCCTGAGTGAAACACGAGTGCTGAGTGTTAATACCTTATTTTCTTGAGTGCAAATTCTTTGGAGTGACTAGTGAGGATTTTTGTTGTGTGATTGGTGAGGACTACTTTTTTTTTCTTTTTTTTCTAACCTTTAACTCATTTTTTTGTTTTTGTCGTTAATTATGGCAGGTTCCGATGATCACACGGTTGAACAGGATCCACTGATTCCTCAAATGCAAGCCTTAGAGAGAATGATGCAACGAGTAGTGGCTACTGCCTTAGAGCCATTACAGTCGAGGATGGATAGGTTTGACGGAGGATCCAACTCTGTTAATGATGTATTGAACGAAAATGAAGAAAAACGGTCACCAAGGCAGCATATTCCTAGACAAGGACGTGTGCAACAGGTAGACGATAATTTGACCAACATTAAGGTTGCTATTCCCTCTTTTCAGGGACGCTCAGATCCTGATGCATACTTGGCTTGGGAAAGCAAAGTGGAGCACATTTTCGAGTGTTATAATTACTCGGAACAGAAGAAGGTTCGATTAGCAGCAACATAGTTTGTTGATTATGCCTTGATATGGTGGGACCAGTTACTGCTTAGTCGTAGACGTACTGGTGATGATCCAGTTGCAACATGGATCGAGATGAAGTGACTAATGCGCAAAAGGTTTGTTCCTATTCACTATCATCGTGATTTGTTTCAAAAGTTGCAAAATTTGAAACAGGGAAATAAGAGCGTTGAGGATTATTTCAAGGATATGGAAATGGCTATGATGCGTGCAAATATCGAGGAAGATCGAGAAGCTACCATGGCACGTTTTCTAGCAGGGTTGAACACTGAGATTGCTAACGCTGTTGAGTTACAACATTATGTCGAGGTTGATGACATGGTGCAGATGGCAATAAAGATTGAACGACAACAACGCAGGAAGTCTTCAAATCGAGGTAACCCTTCCTTTGATTCTTTTTCAAATCCATTATATACTCCTAACAATTCCAGGAAACAAGCACCGCAAACGCCACTTCGGATTCGAGAGCAAGGCAAATCTAGTACACCAAAGCCTCCCGTTGCTGATAATGGGCGTGGCAAACAGCAAGTGGTGGTCAAAGAACGATCACGAGATATCCAGTGTTTCAAGTGCCTTGGAAGAGGACATGTTGCTAGTCAATGTCCTAATCGGAGGGTTATGTTGATGCGAGATGATGGTGAGATTGAGTCAGATTCCGAGGAGGAAGTGCATGATGTCCCTATTGAAGAGGAAGATGAGACCGACCTAGGGGTTCCTGAATCTGGTAAGGTAATGGAAGTTTTGGTTATTTAAAGAAGTCTGAATGTGCAACAGGTACCAGATGATCTACAGCGTGAGAATATCTTTCACACACGATGTAAGGTGCAAGACAAGGTATGTGTTGTGATTATTGATAGCGGTAGTTGTACTAATGTTGCCAGTTCAGTGATGGTTGACAGGTTAGGTATGAAAACGACAAAACATCCTCATCCATATAAGTTACAATGGTTGAATGATGGTGGCGAGCTTAAAGTGACCAGACATGCTATTGTACCATTTTCAATTGGAAACTACAAGGACGAGGTCCTTTGTGATGTTGTGACGATGGATGCTACTCACCTTCTTTTGGGACGCCCTTGGCAGTATGACAAGAAGGTAATGCATGATGGTTATACAAATCGTTACTCTTTTATGCATGCAGGTAAGAAAATCACTTTGGCTCCTTTAACATCGAGTCAAGTGTTTGAAGATCAGGCAAGCTTGAAAAAGAGTAAAGAGACTGCAAAAGAGAAGAAGAAGATGTCCGTGTAGGCGAGCAGTAGCGAAATCAGGAAATGTCTTTCCTCTCAACAATCTGTTCTTATTTTGATGTTTAAAGATTATTGTTTATTGACAGATTTTCCTACTGATCTACCTTCACCGACTTTGACACTTTTGCAGGAGTTTGAGGACGTGTTTCCAGCTGAAATATCAAAGGGATTGCCACCTCTTCGTGGCATTGAGCACCAGATTGATTTCATTCTAGGTGCTACTATTCCGAACCGGCCAGCTTATCGAACCAACCCTGAAGAGACGAAAGAGCTTCAAAGGCAAATTACTGAGTTGATGGACAAGGGTTATATTCGAGAGAGTTTGAGTCCGTGTGCTGTTCCGGTGCTGTTAGTGCCGAAGAAAGATGGTTCTTGGAGGATGTGCGTAGATTGTCGAGCTGTGAACCAGATCACAATTAAGTATCGTCATCCCATTCCAAGACTTGATGACATGTTGGATGAGCTTTGCGGAGCCGTCATCTTCTCCAAAATTGACTTAAGGAGCGGCTATCATCAGATTCACATGCGAGAAGGCGATGAGTGGAAAACAGGCTTCAAGACAAAGCTAGGTTTGTACGAATGGTTAGTAATGCCTTTTGGTTTAACGAATGCACTTAGTACTTTTATGCGTTTGATGAATCATGTTCTACGATATTTCATTGGTAAATTCTGTGTTGTATACTTTGATGATATCTTGATCTATAGCAAGTCTTTACAGGATCACGCAGGACATTTGTGAGCTGTTCTGCAGGTTTTGCGAGAAGAAAGATTGGTTGGTAACATGGAGAAGTGTGTATTTTGTACTGACAAACTCACATTTCTTGGTTACATTGTTAGTTCTTAGGGAGTTGAAGTTGATCCTGAGAAGATAAAGGCAATTCAGGAATGGCCACGACTGACATCGATTACTCATGTTAGATCGTTTCATGGTTTAGCGAGTTTTTATCGATGGTTTGTTCCTAACTTCAGTTCTATTACCGCCCCCTTAACTGGGATTATAAAGAAGAATTCAGTCTTCTCATGGGGTAAAGAGCAAGAAGATGCCTTTTTGAAAATTAAAGATTGTTTGACTAGAGCACTTGTGTTAGCATTACCTGATTTTGATAAAATGTTTGAAATTGAATGTGATGCTTCTGGAATTGGTATAGGTGCTGTTTTGATGCAGGAAAAGAGGCTCGTTGCTTACTTTAGCGAGAAATTGAGTGGTGCTACATTGAACTATCCGGTTTATGATAAAGAGATGCATGCACTGATTCGGGCATTGGAGACATGGCAGCATTATTTGTTGCCTAAGGAGTTTGTGATCCACACCGACCACGAGGCTTTACGTTACATCACATGTCAGCATAAATTGAATAAACGACATGCTAAGAGGGTTGAATTCTTAGAATCGTTTCCTTATGTCATTCGTTACAAGAAAGGGAAAGAAAATTTCGTTGCTGATGCATTGTCACGTAGGTATGCACTTTTGAGTTATCTTGACTCACATCTGATTGGTTTTGCATATATCCGTGATTTATACCCTGATGATCCTGATTTTAGAGATAAGTTTAATGCTTGTTCGAAAGGTGCAGATGGAAAGTTTTACAAGCATGATGGCTATATTTTCAAGGAAAACATGATTTGCATTCCACAGGTGATGTGATCTTGACCAGCACCAATTTTCTTCATGACGTGCTCACATCTTTGACAAACTATCAAGCTCAATCGAAGGGAGTTTTACCTTACTTCATCCTTTATTTGCTCATTTATGCATTATGTCTTATCATATGATATAATTTATTTGCATGAATTTGCATGAGCAATTCATAGTGGCATAACATCCATTTGCATTAATAAACATGTTGCCCATTAAAGGCATGCATTTCATTTAAAGCATTTAGTTCATTAATACATGTAGTTCATTCAATAAAGCTAGTTCATTCAATAAAGCTAGTTCCTTTAATTTTTTTTGCATGACATATTTAATTATCTTTTCAATTTAGCATGAACATTTGCTTGTTTTGTGTCTAGGTGCATGAAGGGAGACGAACAGTCACAATAAATGCAAGAATTTCAGTCAGAATGTTTTCAACTTCTGGATGCGATAAAGACATGTTAGGGTCTTGAGATCACTTGGAAGTTATTCCTCTATCCCTTAGCTTTCCAACGCATTTTGAATCACCTCAATCCGATATCGGGAGCTTGAGATATGATCGATTTACTGAAGACAATGCAGGCTGGAATTTTCATTACGGGAATTTTGTACAAGGATGATTTGGATGAGTTTGAGCCAAGGAAGAGTCCTTTCATCTTCATCCATGAGACATGCAATTGAAGGCTATCTTAATGCTCATATTCAAACCAATTCAAGGCTGAATTCTTATCATCTTTTCAAGGCTGTTCATATTCCACCAAGAACAATGCATTCAAATCTTATTAATTCACCTTTTTAAGGCTGAATTCATCACCTTTGGATGTTGTTCACGTTCTAGCAAGGTGACATGCATTGAAGGCTGAATTATTTCACTTAATACTACAATTTAGTGATATAAATCAGTATAGAATGGGAAGAGACACTCCAAAGTGGACAGCAAGATCATTACAACCATTCAAGGCCTCCATTCAAGTCATTTTATCTCCTAATCAAGCAAAGCAAGGTAGCCCAAGAGTCACTCCTCCTTTTGGACGAAATTGAGGCCATATTCATCTTAAAAATATCTAGATTCATCACCATTTGATCTAGAATATTCAGCCAAAGCTTGGAGATAAGAAAGACAAAGCATTCAAGAGCATTACAATGCATTCAAGTGCATGACAAAGCATTCAAGTGCATTTGTTTTCATCTTTTGTAAACCTTTTCATATGCTGCCCAAAATACTATAAATAGGTAGCTTAGGTTCATTGTAAAGGGAGATTTTGATTTTATAAAAACTCCTTTGAAAGGTTGCTTTCATTTTAGTTCTTGCGAGAACTCTATCGGCTTCAAGTTGTGCTTGTAGTCTTCATCCATTCCACTTGTTTATAACGTTGGTTCCTAGCTCCTTTATAGCTAGTGGGTCTCGTTCCATACTCCTACCACTTCGATTCCATACTTTTATATTGTTGGTTCCTAGCTTTCTATAGCTAACGGGTCACAATCCATAATCCTTACATTTATCTTTCAAACCATAACCACCAACCATTCCATCACCTATTACAACAACAACTTTCACCATCTTCATTCCATATACATCACTTCCACACTCAAGTTTCAAGTTTGCAACTTCATACTAGAATCACGATCGGGCAACATCACATACGAATTCGGTCATCACGCAACTGGATACGTATCATTTGGTATCAGAGCAAGGTTGATTCAGTAAGATAGTCGTTGTCTCTCTTTTGAAAAAAAAAAGAAAAAAAAAAGAAAAAAAAGAAAAAAAGAAAAGAAAAAAACAATCAAAAAAAATTAGAGGAAGTTAAAGAGGGAGGGGGCATCGTATTCTCTATTCTTCTTTAAAAAAATCCTTACATCATTTTTTCTTTTGCTACTATTTTGTTATCTTTACCAACTCTCACAATTTACCTTTTTTTTTGTTGCCACTTTTTCTTATTCCACCTTCCAAATTCTTTTTGCCAAGTTTTTTTTTTCAGCCGAATTCTACAAGCCATTTGCAAGCCTTGAGGAAGTTCTTAAAAGGACTTGATTGAGAGCAAGAGTGGAAAAAGGCAAGAGTGCACATCAAGGGTAAAAGCCATCCCGAGTGAAACACGAGTGTGAGTGCATTTTCTTGGAGTGGAATAGGTGAGGCTTTGTGTTTGTGAGGTTTTAAATTTTTTATTTTTGTTACTAATAATGTCTCAAAATTCCGTGAGAAACTCTGTTGGAGGAAGTAATAACGTTAACGTAGATGCAACTAACTCCAATCTTCAAGATATTATCCGAGAGATGGACAAGTTGTTGCAACAAAGGTTGGGGCCGATGCAAGAACGATTAGATCATTTGGAGGAAAGATCTCAACGAAGGCAATTTAGGGAAGAATTGAGAACCCTTTCAAGAAAAAGGAATGCTCCAAAGCACTATGTGGGTTCAATATCTAACTCGAGTCAAAGTCCAAGAAGGAATGACATAGTATCTCAATCAAGAGAGTACATGTCAAAAGAGAAGACTACTTCAATTAAAAGCAACTTACATCCAGATTTTAGATGCTATCGTTGCTTGGGAAAAGGACACCCACCAAGCCAATGTCCTAATCGGAGTGCCACACGATCATATGGGAGTGAAACATCAAAATGGGGTCTAAGTTCATACAAGAAGAATTCCCCATTACCATTCCACGATAGAGGAGGACCACCCAACGGAAGTAAGCCCATTGCCGAAACCAGCAAGGGTAAGACTACCGTCAATCCAAATCCTTCCCGTGATATACAATGTTTTAATTGTTTGGGGCATGCTCACATTGCAAGCCAATGTCCGAACCGCAACAACATGCTTCTTCGAGATGATAGAGCAGTTGAATTAGAAGAAGAGGAGGTTGAGAATGAAGATGCTGCCATTGAAGAAGACGAATCCAAGCATGCCATGGAAGGAGATGTTCTTGTTGCTAAAAGAAGCCTAAGCGTGCAAACCATTGAAGAAGAACATTTTGAGGTGACAAAAACACTTGGAGATGCAACCGTTGGAGTTGAAAAAGAGATTTTATGTGAGAAAATCATTGAAGTGATTGAAATTGAGGGCATTGAAAAGATTGAGAGAAATGATAAAAATGAGTGCGAGAGTGAAAGAAGCTTTCAAACAAAACAAGAGAGTGAAGAGAGCATTCAAGAAGAATATGATATTGAAGAGAGAATTCAAAACAAACATGAGCATGAGAGAAAAGAATGTGAGGAGAAGGAAGTTTTGATTTCTGCTAATCAATTATTTTCTTCTATTCGTTCTTTGAATTTGCAGGTTATTCCGAGAGACATAAAAGACGATTCAAGCATCATATCTTTTGAAATTCCAAAAGAAGTGTCACTTGAAATTTCAAGGAACGTATTCATTGACATTCCAAGAACACTCCATCCATTCGATGAACTTCGTGAAAGGGAAGTTTCAATGAATCTGATTCTTGAGAATGTCAAGGGTCAAATTCCATTCATGAACTTTTGCGAATCCTCTATGTTCATTCATTTTATTAATGGTGATTCATGTTCTAACTTAGATTTATTTAGCAGAACATTGATTCATGGAATTGTTCTTGCTTGTGATCATCGATTCAAGGAAAGGAAACGAGCATTATCCAACAATTCAAGATTCCTAATGTGGAAGGGTACAAGGAATAAAGTTGGTGATATCTACCTACTTGAAAGAGTTCAAAAGGCACCACTTTTCACCAGCCAACATGACGAGTTAAGGAGTGAAAGTGGAGTTATCTTTCTTAAGCATGGTGTTGATCCAAAGGAGAAACACAAAAGGACAAGTCCTTTCATCTATGGTCATTACGTTTCAAGCAAAGGAGGAGTCCAAAAGATGAGTCCTTTAACTGAAAGACATGATGAACCAATGGAGTTTTCCAAGAAGAACATCAAGCGTCAACCATTATCCATGAACATTGTTGAGTTTGTTTTCTTTATCTCTTTAAATTTGATTTTCTTTTCTACTAAACCAATTGTGATTGTAGAAAATGAAAGGAGACATCAGTTTGAGAAGGAACTCCACCGGAAGATGAGAGGAGACAAAGAAGATGTTCAATTGCTTGACGTCTTGAATAGTTCCCAAGTGATTTTTCAATTCAAAGACATGAAGCGAGGACTATCCACCTACTCGAAGGACATCATTCGAAAGGGAACAAGAGGAGATGGCGCTCCACAAGACGTTATATTTGTGAAAGGTTTCAGACATTGTGAGCACAACATCCTTAAATATTGCAAGAGAATCAACTTCAAATCAAGGGAGCAACATGGAAGCAAAGTTCACAAACGAGAAGATCTTGACCCTAGAGAATGGATACGGTGCAAGATGCAAGTGAAGAAGTTCCCTTCCCAAAGGAAATCAAAATTGTTCCCGTTCGTAGCAAGCATCGATTTGGGGACAAATCGCTTTAAAGAGGGAGGGGATGATGTGATCTTGACCAGCACCAATTTTCTTCATGACGTGCTCACATCTTTGACAAACTATCAAGCTCAATCGAAGGGAGTTTTACCTTACTTCATCCTCTATTTGCTCATTTATGCATTATGTCTTATCATATGATATAATTTATTTGCATGAATTTGCATGAGCAATTCATAGTGGCATAACATCCATTTGCATTAATAAACATGCTGCCCATTAAAGGCATGCATTTCATTTAAAGCATTTAGTTCATTAATACATGTAGTTCATTCAATAAAGCTAGTTCATTCAATAAAGCTAGTTCCTTTAATTTTTTTTGCATGACATATTTAATTATCTTTTCAATTTAGCATGAACATTTGCTTGTTTTGTGTCTAGGTGCATGAAGGGAGACGAACAGTCACAATAAATGCAAGAATTTCAGTCAGAATGTTTTCAACTTCTGGATGCGATAAAGACATGTTAGGGTCTTGAGATCACTTGGAAGTTATTCCTCTATCCCTTAGCTTTCCAACGCATTTTGAATCACCTCAATCCGATATCGGGAGCTTGAGATATGATCGATTTACTGAAGACAATGCAGGCTGGAATTTTCATTACGGGAATTTTGTACAAGGATGATTTGGATGAGTTTGAGCCAAGGAAGAGTCCTTTCATCTTCATCCATGAGACATGCAATTGAAGGCTATCTTAATGCTCATATTCAAACCAATTCAAGGCTGAATTCTTATCATCTTTTCAAGGCTGTTCATATTCCACCAAGAACAATGCATTCAAATCTTATTAATTCACCTTTTTAAGGCTGAATTCATCACCTTTGGATGTTGTTCACGTTCTAGCAAGGTGACATGCATTGAAGGCTGAATTATTTCACTTAATACTACAATTTAGTGATATAAATCAGTATAGAATGGGAAGAGACACTCCAAAGTGGACAACAAGATCATTACAACCATTCAAGGCCTCCATTCAAGTCATTTTATCTCCTAATCAAGCAAAGCAAGGTAGCCCAAGAGTCACTCCTCCTTTTGGACGAAATTGAGGCCACATTCATCTTAAAAATATCTAGATTCATCACCATTTGATCTAGAATATTCAGCCAAAGCTTGGAGATAAGAAAGACAAAGCATTCAAGTGCATTTGTTTTCATCTTTTGTAAACCTTTTCATATGCTGCCCAAAATACTATAAATAGGTAGCTTAGGTTCATTGTAAAGATAGATTTTGATTTTATAAAAACTCCTTTGAAAGGTTGCTTTCATTTTAGTTCTTGCGAGAACTCTATCGGCTTCAAGTTGTGCTTGTAGTCTTCATCCATTCCACTTGTTTATAACGTTGGTTCCTAGCTCCTTTATAGCTAGTGGGTCTCGTTCCATACTCCTACCACTTCGATTCCATACTTTTATATTGTTGGTTCCTAGCTTTCTATAGCTAACGGGTCACAATCCGTCATCCTTACATATCTATATAGTCCACGCCACCTTCACCACCTTCACCATCTTCACCATCAATTTTCCTTTCTTTCATTTTACCCCAAATCCATCACTCTTCCATAATCATCAAACAACATCTACAATCCCTTATTCCACCCTTCATTTATCATTATTATCATATTTATCCTTCTTACATCTTTATTTTGCAATTTCAGAGTTCAAGCTTTCGGGAATTAAGTTCTTACTAGAATCACGATCGGGCAACTTCGTATATGACTCGAAATCCATAACCGAGATCATATCAATGGGTTCGATGCGTGATATTCTGATTCGTGAGGCACATGAAGGCGGATTAATGGGTCATTTTGGTGTCACTAAGACGTTACACACACTGAAGGAGCACCTATTTTGGCCAAAGATGCGCAGAGATGTTGAAAGGCATTGTGAACGTTGTGTGACATGTAGGAAAGCAAAATCGAAGGTTTCACTACATGGTATGTGCTTACCTCTACCTATTCCTGATTCCCCTTGGACTGATATTTCCATGGATTTTGTTTTGGGATTGCCTCGAACTAGAAATGGTAGAGATAGTGTATTTGTTGTGGTTGATAGGTTCTCTAAGATGGCACATTTCATTGCATGCCATAAGATTGATGATGCTGTTAATGTGGCTAACTTGTTCTTTAGAGATATTGTTCGTTTGCATGTTATTCCCAGGTCGATTGTTTCTGACAGGGATGTAAAGTTTTTGAGTCATTTCTGGAGGACTCTTTGGAGCAAAAAAGGTACGAAACTCATGTTTTCTACTACTTGTCATCCCCAAACTGATGGACAGGCTGAGGTTGTTAATCGTGTCTTATCTACTTTGTCGCGTTCCATCATTAAAAAGACTATTAAGACTTGGGAAGATTGTTTGCCACATGTTGAATTCGCTTACAATCATGCTATACATTCTGCTACGAAAATGGTACCGTTTGAGGTTGTTTATGGTTTTATTCCTATTACGCCTCTAGATTTGTTGCCTTTGCCACAGGAACATGTGATAAGAAAGGAAGGAAAAGCGAGAGCAGATTATGTGAAGCATTTACATCAACAGGTTAAAGAGAACCTAGAGAAGAGGACTCAGCAGTACAAAAAGCAAGCAAACAAGGGAAGAAAGCGAGTCACCTTCGATGTTGGTGATTGAGTTTGGGTTCATTTCCGAAAGGAACGATTTCCAGCCCAAAGGCGGTCCAAGCTGTTACCGCGAGGAGATGGTCCTTTTCAGGTGTTGGAGAAAGTGAATGACAACGCCTACAAGTTAGATCTACCCGGGGAATACAATGTAAGTGCCACATTTAATATTTTTGACTTAACCCCTTATGGTGATTCTACAGATTTGAGGACAAATCCTTTTCAAGGAGGGGGGGATGATGTGAGCACATCTTCACCTACACTTGATGTTGATCCGGAGGTCTTACCGTTAGGACCAATTACGCGATCTAGGACACAACGTTTCAGGGAAGCTCTTTTCTTTACTTGTGCTAATATTTCTGAATCATTTGATAATACTTATGCCTTAGACGATAGGACTTTTAATGTGTTGCATGTTGATATGTGACCCATTTATATTATATTAATTATTAGATGTGTTTGATAAGATTTATAATATTTTTATATTAGTTTAGTTTTAGATTATTATATGGTGACTTATTATTATTATACATTTGTTTGATAGGAGCCAAGTGTGACCAACTTTGTTTTACATGGGCCATGCACGAATTGACCTAAAGATGACCATCCGCTCCACTTTGCAAAAGCATGCAGCAGTCCTAATATCACTCACGAGGAGTTCACCATGCGTAACCATGCAACACAGCCGGAGCAGCTTTCCCTAGCCCGTGCGCGTCCAACATTCCTAACCCGTGCAACTCTTGTGCGTGTGCACCAACTTGTGCGCACCAAGAGCAGCCCAGCCGAACCAGCCCCATGCAGCAAGGTGCGGCCAAGAAATTCATTGTAAACACACGTGCAACTTCTTTTAGTTGTGCGGCAGAAGTTGGATAGAATCAATTGGTTTTCTCCACTTTGAATTTTAAAGAGGCGACACATTAAACATGTGCCAATTTTCCTTACCGCCCACAATCCATACACGGCCAGAAATTGGATAAGCTTAGGAGGTTTTGTGGCTTTGAAATTCAAAAGCCATGCACATTTTACATGTGCTATAATCCTTGGGTGCCACATTGATTCCACATGCACGACCAGAATTGCATTGCCGCTCCATATGTTTGTAAACTCAGCAACCACCCTTGTAATTATAAATATTGCCAAACAACATTTGTAGAAGGTTACACACTTTAATGAATAATTATTTTGTGAGATTTTTCTCTCAAATTTGGTTCTTTTTAGAACCTTTTCTTTGATACTTCAGGTTCTCAATTGTTCGATAATTGAAGGGTCCAAGTCCGTATTCGAGAAAATTCAAGATAAGGTCCGGGTTCGTTCAACAGATTGTTCGAGTTCTTCCTTGGAGTTTGTTCACCTTTTCCGACTACGAAGAACATTTTCGATTTGGGTTTGCATAACAGATTATGCAGGTTCTTTCGAGTTCATCGTGTCAAATTCCAAGAACGTTGCTACCGTTGTTGAATGCTTGAAGAATTTCATCTTCGTCGTTCAAATTATCCTAAAAATTTCTACAACTTTCTTCTCTCCCAATTCTGAATTTTTTTCTTTCATTTTTTGACTATTTAAAATATCTAACTTCAACATCATGTTTGTTTCTATTGCAGAGAAATACTTGCTATTATCCTAGATCCGCGAATGAACGAGGAATGCTTGTTTTTAGATATGGTGGATGGTTTTGGCTTGTTATTGTCTTGGTGGACTAGGGAGCATGCCTTTAGTACCTAATCTTGCATGTTGGTTGCCATGTTATAACTAATGCCTTGATATGATGATTGTTGATATGTATCCATGGTGTATGCATGATGTGGCATGTCTCAGAAATGATTTGAATGTGTTAAAGCATGAAAACCAGCAAAATCTGCTGTTGTAGGGCAAGGCATATCAGAACGCCCTTGCCTGTTTCGGAACAGGGGCCTGAAATGGCCATAAGGTTTCGGAACGAGTGAAGGCATATCGAAACGTTTTGGCTACTTGAAGGGAGTGTTTCGTTACGGGTCTCGGAACGCACCCGAGTATCGGAACGGTCAACCCTGTTTCGAAACGACCATTTTGGTACAGGGCCAACCGTATCGAAACACTTGGCTGTTGGATTTGAATTTTGAGCTGTTCTGAGTTTCTGTTTCTTACATTTTGGTCCTTAAATGTTGGCTGCTTAACTTAATGAGTTTGAATGATCCGTTTGAGTTGAAATTTGACCTGATGGCATGTTATATGATTAATTTTGGAATGGCAACACTAAAACTTCTTTAATCCTAATAATTTTGGAAATTTACATTTTAGTCCCTAAAATACGTTTTTATTCAATTGAGTCCCTATTTGAGATCCGTTCACTGTGTCGCTTACACTGAGATAATTTGTCAAACATATAGGTTAATATTGAGCATCTAGAAAAGATAAAAAGAAAAAAACGGTCGTTAATCAAGGTTGACTTTCGGGTTGACTTTGGTTTTCTCCGTGTAATCTTCATAGTTCGGGTCAAGCGTTTAGGCCGGGCTAAGGGGGTTACACGTTGCCCACTCAAACTACACCAAAATACCCATCCGAAACAATCGAAAACTCAATCGATTGCTTCATAAACTAAGCCCAGCCAACATACATCACTTCCAAAGCATTATAAACATCAAAACACATTTAATAAACATCCCAACCCAACCTTATACCTCCAGCAAGCAAGATTCCACCATTTCACCCCAAAATCTCACTTAAAACTACCACGAAACTCAAGGATATCAAGGATTTCAGGATCTATGTTATCAACACATCATTTTAACATATAAATCAACTTAGAACTCAATTAAAATCAATACAAAATAGAGCCCAACTCACCAAGTCCGAAAATCAAGATTTCGTCCACAATTTCACAAGATTTTGATCTAAAATCAAAACTATATTTAAAACTCAATCAAAAATAGTATTTAGAAGCCAAATATCTTGGGAATTTCAATAAAGAACTTAGATTAGAGGTTGAGAATGAGATTTACCTCCAATCCTTGCTTCTCTCAATGTATGACAAGTTTTCCTTAGTGAAATCTTGAAGAACTATGAGAGTTTTCTTGAAAATGATTTAGGAAAAATTGAGAGAGTTTTTGGGAGAAAGAATTCTGGAAAAAGATGAGTGAAATTGTGTTTGGCTGAAATGAGAAAGGATTTTTGTAGTTACGTAATTGAAAAACCAATAACTACGTTTTAATTACTTTAATATAAAACCTAATTAATAATCATTTAATTAAAAACTCTTTTAAACCACATGTCATATTGAGAAAAAGGTCAAATTAACTTAAAGCCCCCTAAAGATTCTAAGATTTTGGCCTCCACATTAAAAATCACATTTTTTCCAGTTTTGAAATCTTACAATTTGGCCACTACTCAAAATGTCCATTTTCCAAAACCCTTTTTCGTAAAATTGACTTGACCAACCTCTTAATTATATTTTTAGAGGATTTTAGCAATTTTTGCAATATTTTATCTTATCCCGATCCTTGATTTCC
The DNA here is from genome assembly GCA_958450335.1 of Hibiscus tridactylites. Taxonomy (NCBI): domain Eukaryota; kingdom Viridiplantae; phylum Streptophyta; class Magnoliopsida; order Malvales; family Malvaceae; genus Hibiscus; species Hibiscus tridactylites. The sequence continues at coordinate 53,662,074 of OY288267.1, read as the reverse complement.
TAAAATCACCTTACGCAATTCGAACCATTCTCGACCGGTCTGATCTGTTGTCTAAAACATCTAGGCCCAAAACCATGGCGTTACAAAGCTTCCTAGTCTTCAAAACCATTCAAAATCTAAGAACCACATTCAAGCACAAATTATTCCTCAAAGTCCATTTACAAACAAAAATAAGCAAACCAAACATGCTTAAGGTGTTTAACATCACCAAATACCAACATGAGTAGAAATCCCACCCATTGCCTCTTATTACACCAAGGTGAAGCTACATACTTCGTTTAATCAAAAGCTTGGATTCCACTTGCTATCGGGCTACCTTAAATACTCAATTCTCTGCATTGATGAAACAAATGAGCGTAAGCATATAGCTTAGTGAGGATCGCTAATAGCAACAATCTTCAATGCATTTCATACAACCATTGCAACATTATTTGCAAGTTCACGCCTTTCATTAAAAACGTGCTCTTCTAGCATCAATGCACTTTTTAAACCACGTAATTTTAACATCATTATAATAACAACAAATAATCTTTCGCTCATGCTTAAACCAAGCATCACATGCATTCTAGCATAAACCTCAACTATATCATGCTTAAATCATTAAACAACAACGTTATATTGGCTTGCAAGTGATCCAATCTCAATGATACCAAAACCAACACAAAATGACACAATCGGATACTCAGATTACAAGTGTTGTCCCATATGCTTTATACACACTACCGGACTGCACAAGGCTCACATACGAGAGCAACCCTCCATCATTGTGACACCCGTGGTGGAGTATAACAGTAAAATCACAACCACTCAACACCACTCATCGGTAGTTGTATAATTCCACTAACGAGAGCACGAGACACATAACCCAGGATCCACACACGGGATTAACGTCCACTATTGTGATCTTAACCTCAATCGTTAGGGTACTTGGATGGAGTATACGATACAATCACAACCCCTCGACATCCAAGGCGACTTTATTCACGGTGCACCCAATCCTATAGCCGGCTAATTATATCAGATTAAAGTAACCAAAAACCATTTTCATCGCTTGTCAATATAATCATTTAACATCAATATTCCACTGTTTTACAAGCTTAAACAGAATACCATGCTCACAAGCATAACCATGCTTAATCTCAAATACATACATTTCTCAAATCCAAGGATCATCTACCAAATGCATCCTTAACAACATGGCATTAAACACCAGCATTATCAATGCTCAAAACATGCTTAATACAGTAGATAAAATCACATTTACATCAAGTGCATTCTCCAACAAAAACATAGCACATTCCGAGAGAGAATTTCGAATCACTTACTCTTGATCTTAGCTAAGTGTTTGAAACTTACACTAAGCTCTCGAGACCACGCTCAAGACGTTACAAAGCTGGAAAATCCGTTTCCACTCACCGTTACGCGAAGCCTTGCTCGCCGACACGAAAATTACTCTTCCGGAGCCTCAAAAAACGTCTCGTTTGCTCCCGGATCAAGATCCCCTGTTTCCACATCATCAAAACAGAGATCTAAATGCATTAAAATGCATTTCAACACCAGCAACTAATCACAAATTCGTTGCTCACCTAAACTACACCAATTTACCCATCCGAAACAACCGAAAGCTCAACCGATTGCTTCCTAAAACAAGCCCAGCCAACATACATCACTTCCAAACAATTATAAACATCAAAACACAACTAAAATCAACCTAAACCATTCGTTATACCTCCAGCAAGCATTACTCCAACATTTCACCTCAAAAACCCAATTACAACTATCAAGAAACTCAAAGATCACAAGGATTTCGGGATCTATATCAATTAAACCTCTTTTCAACATATTAATCAACTCAAAACTTAATTAAAAAATCCAAAATAGAGCTTAACAAAAAAAGTCCGAAAATCTAGAATTTCATCATATTTTTACAAGATTTCAATCTCAAATCAATACTATAATGAAAATTCAACCAAAAACATTAATTAGATGCCAAAGATCTTGGGAATTTCAATAAAAAACATAGATTGAAGGTTGAGAACGAGATTTACCTCCAATCCTTGCTTTCCTCATGAATGACAAGTTTTCCTTAGCAAAAATCTTTAAGAACTTGAAAGAACTCTTGAAATTTGTTTAGAAAATAATGAGAGAGTGTTTGGGAGAAAAGAATTCTAGAGAAAATGAGTTAAAATGGTGTTTGGCTGAAATGAGAAGAGAAAGGTAGTTACGCCAAATGTAATCTCACTTTTCTTATTTATTAATTTTAATTAAATAAAACCCTTTTATTAAATCACTTTAAAAATCCCTTTTAAAACACATATTATATTAAGGAAAGGCTAAATTACCATAAAGCTCCCTAAAGATTCTACGATTTTGGCTCCTCTTTTAAAAATTACATTTTTCCACAGTTTTGAAACTTTACATTTTGGGCACTACCCAAAATGTACCACTTCTGATTTTTTTTGTAAAATTGTTTTGACCAACCTCTTAAACATGATTTTAGAGAATTTGAACAATTTTTAGCATATTTGTATCCTATTCGATCCTTAATTTCCTTAAATCACATAACGCGATTCGAACCGTTCTCGACCGGTCCGGTCCGATGTCCAAAACATCTAGGCCAAAAACCAGGGCATTACACATTTGCTAACAAACTCGGCAACATCCGTCTTCAACCCCACCCATTAGTACTCATCCTTCAAATCACGATACATTTTCGTACTGCCAGTCAAAATAGCGTGCCTCAACTCCACATCATTCGGCACCACTGTCTGACTCCCAAAACATAGAACACCATCATCGTTGAAACTGAAGACCGAAGGCCTTCCTTCCGCAATATCCAGAACATGCGGTACAAGAGAATCATCAAGCAACTACTTATCCTTGATTAACTGAACCAAAGATGGGTTCACTTGCAACTCATCAACAAGGCCACCATCTCGTGAAATTGTCAAACAAGCAAACATCACCCTCAACTCCACCACCACTTTCTTGCTCAAAGCATCAACCACAATATTGGCCTTTCTCGGATGATACTCGACTGTTAGGTCATAATCCTTAATCAACTCCAACCAACGTCGTTTCCTAAGATTCAACTCCTTCTCAGACATAAGATACTTCAAACTCTTGTGATCCGTGTACACAGTACACTTCTCACCATAAAGATAATGTGTCCAAATATTTAAGGTGAACATCACCGCCGTTAACTCCATATCATGCGTAGGATAGTTACGTTCATGCACCTTCAACTGTTACGATGAATAAGCTACTACCTTACCTTCTTGCATCATCACACACCCCAAACCAACATAGGATGCGTTACTGTATCAGCACAGACCCCAAACTCATGAAACACCCAATTCATCATATCCATGAATGAAACATGAGCATTCGTCAAACCAAAAGGCATCACCAGGAATTCATAATGCCCATACCTTGTCTGAAAAGCAGTTTTTGGCACATCCACATCCTTAACCTTCAATTTATAGTACCCAGACCTTAAATCAATCTTCGAGAACACAACTGCTCCATGAAACTGATCAAAAAGATCATCAATCCTTGGCAGAGGATATTTGTTCTTGATAGTCAACTTATTCAGCTGAAGATAATCAATGCACATTCTCATCGTGCCATCTTTCTTCTTTACAAACAAGACCGGCACAACCCAAGGTGACACGCTAGGCCAAATAAAGCCTCGGTCATCCAACTCCTAAAGTTGCATCTTCGGCTCCTTCAACTCTTTAGGTGCCATTTGATAGGGAGCGATGGACACCGGAGTTGTGTTCTCATACAACTCAATTCCAAACTTGACCTCTCGACTAGGCAGAAAAGTAGGTAGCTCCTCCGGAAACACCCCAGGGAATTCACACATAGTCCTTATATCTTGAACCCAGACATCCTTCATACTAGGATTCATTACAAAAGCTAAATAAGCTTCACATCTTTGATGCAACAACCGGCTCGCTTCAAGCGTCGAAACCACATTAGATAAAAACTTTACGTTTTTTCCCACAACCACAACTTCATAATCATTAGCAAGTTTCAGCGACACTTACTTACTCTCAAAATCCACAACAGCCCTATGCTCAACTAGGCAATTAGTACCATGGATTACACCGAATCCATAGAAAGGCAATTCCATAAAATCCGCCAAGAACACATGTTCTTGCACCACTAAGAGACATCTCCTATACGACTTCCTTGTTATTATCGTTTCACCAAAAGAACTAGTAACACATATACCAACATCCAAAGACTCAACAGGCAAGCCAAGCATTTGAGCCTGTTCACGTAATATGTACGAGTGTGTAGATTCAGAATCAATCAGAGAAAGTAATGACAAAGTCTGCAAAGTAAAGGTACATGCAATCACTTCAGTGTCATTCCTCCCTTCCCGATGGGCATACACTCTGGCCTGGCCACCTCCTTCGGGTTGAACAACTACTACATGTGCTACATTCCTTGCACCATCATCTCTACGCTGGATATTGCCACGGCCGCGCCCACGACCTCTCTATAGCTCAGCTGCTCTCACCGGAACCCGCCCCTCTCTCATCGGCCGAGGACAATCCCGTTTCATGTGCCCACGAGAACCACAATTCCAACACGTAACAATGTTACCCCATCACTCTCCCGTGTGCCTCCTGCCACACCGATTACACGCATGTGTACAAATGAAAACATTCGACCCTTGCTGACCTCTCCCGTGGCTACCTCCCCCACGTCTAGCATCTATACGTAACCTTATATCCTTAGGCCTCTAAAATATATCCCTTCCAACATCACGATCTGCATCTCACTTCCCCGAGCTAGATCTTCATGCTTGACTCAACAAACATATATGTCTTCACCTCAGCCACCAACCCATATCTGAAACGCTCACATCTCACCCGTTTATTAGGGATCAATTCCGGTGCATATTTGCTAAGGCGTACAAACTGCACCTCATATTTCACCACTGACATGCTACCTTGCATTAGGGACATGAATTCCTTATTCTTCTCGTGCAAATAACGAACACCCAAATATTTCCTCTTGAGCGCATTCAGAAAGAACGTCCAAGTCACTTCAGCATCTTCCAAACCAGCTATAGTGGTCGTCCACCACGTATAGGCATCACCATGCAACATGGACACAATACACCCCAACTTCTGGACATCATTACAGTTCATCTGCCCAAGGATCCTCTTGGTGCTCTCCAACCAAGATTTGGAACCCTCAGGGGGCAGCCCCCTAAACTCAGTCCCTCATAGACAACAGAGTCGCTCTAACGGCAGACTCATACCAGCACCAGCCTGAGGTGCAGCCACATGAGCACCAGCTACTGCTGCCTGAAAGGCTCCAACAATAGCATGAATCAGTACAGTTATATCAAGAGCAGCTTGCCCTCGTGCTCCCTCGGGTTCAACAACCCCTATTCCAACTCCAACTCCAACAGCACCAACCTCTACTCCACCACCATCGGGTGGTCAACCAGAAGGAGGAGGCGATAGATTCTCAACACGTTCATCCGTCTCATTCTCATCCGCATTACGGATATTAATTCTAAGCTCTCTACGTGGCCCCATTCAAAATAATGCAACTAGCAAAATGCAATAAATCTCAGCTACGCAATATAAGGCAAGAAATCCAAGATGCTCAAGTTCATTTTCAAAACAATTATTTCCAATAGAAATGAATGGCAATGAGTTCCCCATCTATACCCCATCATAGCATAACAACACGATTTCATTTCAAACATTCAACTTGCATGCTTTTCATCTCATTAAAGCTCAAACATTGCACAAGTACTCAACATGCTTTCACAAAAAATCATAACTACTCACATTTACACATACCAACCACTTAGCAATGCCCCAATTATTTTCAAACCTGGCTCTGATACCAATAAATGTAACCCCCTTAGTCTGGGCTAGACGGATGACCCGAACCGATGTGATTATACGGGAAAAACCAAAGCCAACTCGTTAAAGCCGACTCCGATTGATGACCCTTTTTCTTTTAATCTTTTATAAATGCAACTTAAGTCCTCTGTGATCACGCAAGAGCATAGGAAGAAATGGTACAAAGATCGGATTTCATTTAGGGTTTAATTGCACAAACTAGACATTTAGGGACCAAAATGTAATTTTTGAAAATTATAAGGACTTCTCTGATTTTAAAGTTACCTTTATTCAATTAGTCATATTTCATGCTTGTCTATGAATTTTCATCATAATCTGACTAACCAAACACATCCAATTGCATTCATGAAGTTTAGGGACTTAAATGCAACGCTTCAAAACATCTTCAGCTGAGGTTTAACCAACTTAACGACCCGCGTATAGATACGCCTAAGGAGGGTATTGATACGCCCTCGATGGTCAAACTTCCCAGGCTTGTGTCACCAGACCGTATCGATACACTGAGGTACCGTATTGGTACGCCGTCGTCCAGTGACTAAAGAGGGCATCGATACGACCCTGTGTACCGATACGCCCTCACAAATCAAGCAGACCGTATCGATACGCTCGTAGGTGTACCGATACGTTGCAGTCTGCAAATGCCCAAAATGCAGATTTTGAACCTTAACGGTCCATCCAAACCACTCCAACATATAACTAAACATGCTTGCACACCAATATGCATCAACACTCAAAGGTACAAGTCAAGGAAAACATCAAACATCATTAACATCAATATTTGAATTCTAAAGCATGTTCCCTAAGAGTCAAAAACACCAAAAGATCATAAGCATCTTAAAAGGCAAGGTAAAACATCAAAACCAATATAAAGGCCTTTTTACAAACCATATAAAACTTGCATCAACAACAGGGAGTCCAAAACACATCTCCCAAAGCAAACCATTAAATCCTATTGCCAAATATCATTACTAAAGTAAAGGTAAACATCGCCTTACTTGAGCTTAACTAGTCCTTGGATCCTCTTAAGCCTCCTTGCTGCCCAAAATGTCTCAATTATCGGCATTGTTGGTAAAAGAGAGTATAAGCACGATAGCTTAGTGAGGCATGCTCTATAAACACCAACACAACAATGCAAGCTTTTAAAATCTCTATCTTGAAGTTCATTTCCAAAACCATGCTCTTTCTATCTCATGCTTGAAAACCATTTCAAAGCAAATCTCCATTTAAAAATCATATGTACCATCAATCTATCTATCTCAATCGTTCAACCAATGCAAATCTCATGGAAAAGCCACACACATGCTTGATAATCAAAAGCATTTCATAAATCTGAAAATCTCATATGCATTTCTCATAGCATAAAAATCATTTCAACATTGGTACATGTGAATCAAATACATTCTCATATATTGGCATTCCATATTCTATCTTTACTCGGATATATAGATTAGCTTGGCATAGAGCCATGTCCTACCCCGGTGGAATCTCACATCACCGGACTCTAATGGTGGTAACTCTCTTCGCCACAAAGATTGGGTGTTTCACCTAGACCTACCCCGATGGTATCTCTCATCATCGGATTCTCACTTTGGATCGGGATGGCACGACCCCCATTGCCCGACTCCAAAGAGCACATACAAATTTTTAGTTTATAGTGCATTTTACATCCTATTGGTTGACCAATTATATCCGGTAACCATGTCATCATTTATGCAAGTATATTACATTAAAATCATCATATCCCCTACTGTTTTGATGCAACATTTCTAAAATCAATCTCACCCCGACTCCAAAGAGCACATACAAATTTTTAGCTTATAGTCCATTGTTCATTACACATAAGAGCAGAGAATTAATGAATCATCATGCATTAAAATCACCAGCCACTCATTCTAACTCGCTGCTCTATTCAAAACTAATATTTCGGCTATCCGAAATAACTGAAATCACCTCCAAACTTTCTCAAATCAAAGCCAACCAAGATCTATCAATTCTAACCTTTTCTAAACTTCAATCAACATCAAAAATCAACATAAAACACAACCTTATATCTCCAGCAACATCAGATCACCAAAAACACCTCAAAAACCACAAATCTAGCAACTCAAATTTAGGAATCCAAACCTATTCGAGATTTATTTCTTAAAACCTCATTCTCAACATCAAATATCATCCAAAATATGTTAGAAATCAACCTAAAAATAGAGCTTAACATAGAAATACGAAAATCACCAATATCTCATCAAGAATCATGAATTTAGAAACTATTTCATGTTTATAACATTAAAACAACTCAAAAACCATTAACAATGGATTGATAACTTGAGAATTTCAGTAAATGACTGATCATTAGAGGAGAAGGACAAAGCTTACCTCTAATGGTTGACCACTCTTCAATTTGGCGAAGTTTTCTTGAAACCTAAAGCAAAAATCAAAAGGATTTGATGAAACAAAGATAGGAAATCTTTTGGAAGATAAAATCTCAGCAAACTAAATGAAAATTGATGAGAGAAAAGTGTTTGGCTGATTTGGAAATTGAGAGAAAATGAAAAGAAAAAACTATCATGAAATTAGTTATGAAAAGTCAACTTTAATTTTCCTTTTTAATTCTCTTTTATTTCTTTAATTAAATCATTATTAAAAGCTCCCAAATTAAAGAGAAATCTGATGAAAACAAATGGTAAAATTAGCTGCTTAAAGATTCAAAGTTTCAACCCTTTACAAAACAGTCACTAGTAAACTTTTGGAAAAACTGCATTTTGGTCACTTTACCAAAATGTAATATTTCCAAATTTCATTTTGTAAAAAAATTTTCACCATAATCATTTATATAATAAATGAGGATTTTTATATATTTTTAAAACATCCTGAACTAGGTGTTCGCTAAACCAACCTCAAGGGTTCGAACCGTTCCCAACCGGCCCAATTCAACACCTAAAACATCTAGGCACAAAACCAGGGCGTTACATACATGTTGGATGTGTGGTTCACGGGAGCACATGAGGAGGCATTGCCCTCGTACGGCTCGTGAGGTGCAGGCTCCTGTGGCTGGAGCTAATTCGTGTTGGCACTGTGAATCCACTGACCACATGAGACGCGAGTGACCCCTATTAGCGGGAGGAGGTCAGGGTCGTGCACCAGTTGGTGCACAACAGAGAGGTCGTGGGTGTGGCCGTGGCAACTTTTACAGAAGAGAGGATGGCCAGAGAGGTGTGGCACATGTAGTTGTTGTCCAGCAAGAGGGAGGTGGTCCCGCAAGGGTGTATGCACATCGCGAGGGATGCAACGACACCGATGTGATTGCAGGTACCTTCACCTTGAAATCCTTGTCCTTGTTAGCATTGATTGATTCTGGATCTACGCATTCATACATCTTGAGTGAGCATGCGCATTTGCTTGATATTCCTGTTGAGATGCTAGATGTAGGAATGCAAGTAACTAGTTCTTTTGGTGAGACTGTTGTTACAAGGAAATTGTATAGGAGGTGCCCGTTGTCTGTTCAAGGCCATGAGTTCTCTGTTGATTTGATGGAACTATGTTTTTATGGTTTTGATGTGATTCTTTGGATGGACTGGTTGGTTGAGCACCGAGCTGTGGTGGATTTTGATGTTAAGTGGGCTACCCTGAAGCTTGCAGATGATTACAAGGAATTAATCATAGGTGGGAACGTGAAGTTCATGTCTAACACAATTTTGGCTCTTGAAGAGAGTCAGTGATGGAGTTGGGATGTGAAGCTTTCTTGGCGTATGTGATGAATCCTGGCACGGAGGAAGTGCGTATGCAAGACATACTAACTGTATGTGAGTTTTCGAGTGTCTTTCCGGAAGAGTTGCCTGGATTGCCACCCAATCGAGAGGTTGAGTTTGGTATCGAGTTGTATGAGGATATGACTCTGGTGTCCATTGCTCCTTATCGCATGGCACCTAAGGAGTTGAAGACGCAACTTCAGGAGTTGCTTGACCGAGGGTTCATAAGGATGAGTATTTCACTTTGGGGTGCGCTAGTCTTGTTTGTAAAGAAGAAGGATGGTACCATGCGTATGTGCATTGATTATCGAAAACTGAACAAGTTGACGACTAAAAACATGTACCCTTTGCCGAGGATCGATGATTTGTTCGACCAGTTTCGTGGTGCTTCGGTGTTTTCAAAGATAGATTTGAGGCCTGGGTACTATTAGCTTAAGGCTAAGGATGTGGATGTACCTAAGACAACTTTTCAGACGAGGTACGACCATTATGAGTTCTTGGTGATGCCGTTTGGTTTGACAAATGCACCGACTGCTTTTATGGATATGATGAATAGGGTGTTCCATGAGTTTCTAGATCAGTTTGTGGTTGTGTTTATCGAAGATATTCTTTTGTACTCACGAGCTGAGGGGGATCATGATAAGCACTTGAGGATTGTGTTACAAGTGCTGATGGAGAATGAGTTTTATGCTAAGCTGAGCAAGTGCGAGTTTTGATTCAAGGAAGTGGTTTTCCTTGGACATGTGGTATCAGCCGAAGGTATCCAGGTTGATCCACACAAGGTTGAGGCGGTGATGAGTTGGAAGATGCCTAAGTCAGTGACGGAAGTGCGTAGTTTCCTTGGGTTGGCTGGTTACTACCGAAGGTTTGTCAAAGGTTTCTCTAAGATTTTTGCTCCTTAGACAAAGTTGTTGCAAAAGAATGTTCGCTTCGAGTGGACGGATATGAGGCATCAAGCGTTCGAGAAGTTGAAGGAAGCTTTGACGCAAGTTATTGTCTTGATTCAACCAGAACCGGGTAAAGAGTTTGTACTCTATAGCGATGAATCATATGTTGGTTTGGGTTGCGTATTGATGCAAGGTGGGAAGGTTGTAGCTTATGCATCTAGAGAGTTGAAGGTGCATGAGCGCAATTAGCTTACGCATGATCTTGAGCTTGCGGCGGTGGTTTTTGCTTTGAAGATTTTGAGACATTACCTTTATGGTGAAAGGTGTGTGGTTTATACCGATCGTAAGAGTTTGAAGTAACTTATGTCTCAAAAAGAATTGAATCGTAGGCAACAAAGATGGTTGGATTTGCTTAAGGATTACGATCTGACCATTGAGTATCATCCTAGAAAGGCCAATGTTGTGGCCGATGCTTTGAGTAGAAAGGTGGTTGTTGAGCTGAGAGCAATGTTTGCTCGTTTGAGTATATCGCGTGATGGTTGCTTAATAGCCGAGCTGCGGGTGAAACCTTATTTCATTCAGTTGATTAAGGAAAAGAAGTTGTTGGATGATTCGTTGGTGCCTCATGTTTAGGACATAGCTGATGGTAAGGCTACAAATTTCTGTTTTAATGATGATGGAGTTCTATGTTACAAAAGTGGTATAGTGGTGCCGAAATATGTTGATTTGAGGTGCACTATTTGGACTGAGGCTCATAACAATCCTTTTGCTATGCACCCTGGTAGTACTAAGATGTATCTTGGTTTGAAGGATGAGTACTATTGGGTGGGTTTGAAAAAGGATATGGCTTATTTTGTAAGCAAGTGTATGGTTTACCAACGGGTGAAGGCTGAGCATCAGTTTTCTTCCGGTTTGTTATAGCCTTTGAGGATACCAGAGTGGAAATAGGAAAGGATTATGATGGATTTCGTGTCCGGGTTGCCTTTGACACCGTCAAAGAAGAACTCAGTGTGGGTGATTGTGGATCGTCTTACGAAGTGTGCACATTTCTTAGTTGTGCATACTACGTATACGTTGGATAAGTTGGCAGAGTGGTATATTGGTGAGATTGTGCGTTTGCATGGTGTACCCAAGTCTATAGTGTCGGATAGAGATCCAAGGTTTACAACGAGGTTTTGGAATGTTTACATCAGGTGTTGGGTACACGATTGAATTTCAGCACATCATATCATCCTCAGTCGGATGGGCAGTCGAAACGAGTTATCCAGGTGCTGGAGGATATGTTGCGATGTTGTGTGATTGATTTCCATGGTTCTTGGGAAAAGCATCTGCCGTTGGTTGAGTTTGTGTATAACAACAACTTTCGAGCAAGTATTCAAATGGACCCGTACGAGGCCTTGTATGGGAGGAGGTGCAGAACGCCTCTTTGTTGGGCTGAGGCGAGGCAAAAGTTTCTTTCTTTGCCGAATATGCTAAAGGGAACAACTGAAAAAGTTAAGCTCATTTGTGAGCGGTTGAAGGCTGCATCGGATCGATAGAAGTCTTATGCGAATTTAAAGCGTAAAGAGGTTGAGTTTGCGGTTGGAGATCGCGTGTTTCTTAAGGTATCGCCTTGGAAGAAGGTGATGAGATTCGAACGTAAGGGAAAGTTTAGTTCAAGGTTTATTGGAGCTTATGAGGTTGTGGAGCAAGTTGGACTCGTGTCTTATTGGTTGAGGTTGCCTCCTAAGTTGGAAAAGATCGATGATGTATTTCATGTATCTATGTTGTGGAGATATAGATCGGATCCTTCGCATGTGATGTCGGTTGAGGAGATTGAGTTGAATCCGGATTTGACCTAAGATGAGGAACATGTGAGAATTCTAGATTCAAGTAGCAAAGTTCTTTGTGGCAAGACGATTGAGCTTGTGAAGGTGTTTCAGCGACACCGAGGAGTTGAGGAGGCCACGTGGGAAAGCAAGGCGGACATGCTGAGGCAATTTCCGCATCTTTTTCCTTCAGGTAAAATTTCAAGGACGAAATTTCCTATGTGGGGGAGAGTTGTAATGCCCAGATTTTTGGCTTAGGTGTTTTGGTGAGTCGGGTTGTGCAGGTGGAGCCGGTGTCGGTTGTTCGAACCGCTAAAAAGGTGGTTTAGGGAAATCAAGGTTCGGGATGGGATAAAAATATGATAAAAATTCCTAAAATCCTCTAAAATGATGTTTGAGAGGTTGGTCAAATCAATTTATCAAAACGGGTTTTCAAAACGCGTTAGGTACACATTTGAATTTCAGAACTTCATATCATCCTCAATCGGATAGACAGTTGGAACGAGTTATCCAGGTACTGGAGGGCATGGTGCGATGTTGTGTGATTGATTTCCAAGGTTCTTGGGAAAAGCATTTTCCTTTGGTCGAGTTTGCCTATAATAATAGATTTCAGGCGAGCATACAAAGGGCTCGGTATGAGGCCTTGTATGGGAGAAAGTGTAGAACGCCTCTTTGTTGGGCTAAGGCCGGGTAAAAGTTGGTTTCCTTACCGTATATGCTTAAGGGAACAACTGGGAAAGTGAAACTCTTATGAGAGCAGCTGAATGCTGCATCGGATCGTCAGAAATCTTACACGGATTTAAAGCGTAGGGAGATTGAGTTTGCGGTTGGAGATCGCGTGCTCCTTAAGGTATCACCTTGGAAGAAGGTTATAAGGTTCGGACGTAAGGGAAAGCTCATTCCAAGGTTTATTGGACCTTATGAGGTTGTGGAGTAAGTAGGTCGTGTGGCTTATCGGTTGAGGTTGCCTCCCGAGTTGGAAAAGATCCATAATATGTTTCATGTTTCTGTGCTGAGCAGGTATAGATTGTTTTCATCTCACGTTATGCTCGATGAGGAGGTAGAGTTGAATCCGGATTTGTTCTATGGTGGGGGCCCGGATGGTATTCTTGATTCCTATGGTAAATTATTTTGTAGTAAGACCGTTGAACTTGTGAAGGTATTGTGGTGACATTGAGGAACTGAGGAGGTCTCTTGAGGAAGTAAGGTGGACATGTGAAGATAGTCCCGTGCCTTTTTCCTTCAGGTAAAATTTCGAGGACGAAATTTCCTAAGTGGGAGAGAGTTGTAATGCCTCGGTTTTGGGCCTAGGTGTTTTGTGAGTCGGGTTGGGTTGGTGGAAAAAGTAATCGGTTGTTCGAACCTTTAAGAGCTGGTTTAGAGAAATCAATGTTCGGTATGGGATAAAAATATGAAAAAAAATCCAAAAATCCTCTAAAATGATATTTAAGAGGTCGGTTAAATAAATTTGGCAAAACAGGTTTTGGAAAGTATACATTTAGGGCAGTGACCAAAATGTAAAGTTTTAAAGTTGTGGAAAAGTGTGTTTTTCAAAAATAGTCAAGATCTTAGAATCTTTAGGGAACTATTTGGCAATTAAGCATTTTCTCTAATTTGGCATGTGTTTTAAATGGTTTAATAAATATTAAAATAACTTTAATTAATTTAATTAAAGAGTTACATATTTTGTTAAAAGATTTTGACGATCATTTTCAATATCTTGCTTTCAGTTCAGCCAAACACTCTCCATTTTCTCTCAAATTCCAGATTTTCTTCTCTCTCAAATTCTCTCTTGATTTCCAACTTCATCTTTCTGATTTCTCTCAATTTCCTTCAAGATTCTTCAAAGTTAAAACTTGCCAAATTAGAAGAGAAGAAATGATTGGAGGTAAATTTCATGCTAACCCTCTAATCAAGGTTCTTTAATGAAATCCCAAAGATATTTAACTCTTTATTCATGTTTTTGATTGAGATTTTGTTATTGTTTTTAGTAAAATGTTGAAATCTTGTTGAAAAAGATGATTAAAATGTGATTTTCGATGTTGTGTTGATTTGGTTCGTTTGAGATTATTTCTAAATGAGTTTTGACATGTTTATGGTGTTGAAATAGAGTCTTAATCATGTTAATCCCAAAATCCTAGTGATCCTTTGTTTTTAAGGTGTTTTTAGTTGGGTTTTTGGGGTGTAATGTGGAATCTGAGTTGATGGAGGTATAAGGATTGTTTTAGATTGCTTTTGGACGTTGATTGATGCTTAAAATGTGTTGGATGTATTGGTAGATGGCTGGGCTGAGTTTAGAGATCAATCGATTAAGCTTTCGATTGTTTCTATTGGGTAAGTTGGTGCTTTAGAGCAGGGCTGCAAGTTTCCTTTTGAGTGCTGGTGTTTTGGATACTGTGCATAGTGTTTTGGAATAAAAAAATGATTTTGGAGGCTTCAGACGTTTGATTCGTTCGTCAGCGAGTGTGGATTCACTAGTCGGTGAATGGAAATGAGATTTCTTGTTTTGAAACTTCATAAAAGAGGTTTGGGGGACATAGTAAAAGCTTGAAACGCTTTACTAAGTTCGGAAGTAAGTAAAGTGAATTTCTTTCTCTGATTGTGCTATTGTGAGATTTTCAATGCACTTGATTTAATTGTGTTAACCTAATGTTTTAAAGCATGTCTTGAGTTATTGAAATGTGTTTGATGATGCCATATGGTTTAAGGATGCACTAGATAAGTTATCCTTGTATGCATGTGTTGATGCATGAGTTTTGAAATGTGGAAAAATAGTGAGGTATGCATGAAATGTGGATTATATTGGCAAGTGATGTTATATAAAGTGTTTTGTAAATGATATTGGATTTAGTTAGTCAGCTTAAGGATTGAGTGCACTATAAACAAGTCGCCTTGGATGTTGAGGGGTTGTGATTGTACCGAAAACTCCATCCAAGTGCCCAAACGATTGA
This sequence comes from Hibiscus tridactylites, assembly GCA_958450335.1. Taxonomy (NCBI): domain Eukaryota; kingdom Viridiplantae; phylum Streptophyta; class Magnoliopsida; order Malvales; family Malvaceae; genus Hibiscus; species Hibiscus tridactylites. The sequence continues at coordinate 53,646,782 of OY288267.1, read as the reverse complement.
GGATTGTTTAAGGTTGCAACGGTTGAGGATAGCTCCCGGGTGTGAACCTTGTTCTTGTCCCGTCTCTCGCTAGTGGGCTATACATCTACCGATTAGTGGTGTTGAGGGGTTGTGATTGTACCGAATACTCCACCATGAGTGTCACAACAATGGAGGGTTGTCCCCGTGTGTAAGCCTTGAGATGCCAGTATAGTGTATGAAGGGTTTGGGACAACGCTTGGTAATCCGTGTATCCGATACGTTTTTGAGAAATGGAAATGTTGTTAATCACTTGTAAGCCAATATAATGGAATGAGATGTTATGGAAATGTTGATGATGGATGTTATGAAAAATGCATGTTTTACCTTAAGCTTAGCATAATGGTATTTATGCTCGGAAGACTTGAAGGTTATGTAGCAATGGTTTAATTGCTGGAAAGTACGTGTTTTATGTATCATGATGAATAGCATGTTGATTTTTAATGTTAAAGTGCATGGTTTGTCAAGAAGGCATGATGGTTTTTAATGGAGTGAAAACTGTTTTGTTGCATTGATGGTGTTTTCGGTTTTAGCATTCCTCACTAAGCATGTAGTGCTTATGCTATCTTTGTCCATCAATGTAGTCAATTTAAGCTTAGGAGGTTGCACTTGCAAGGGATCGATGAAAGACTTTGATTGAAGGTATGTTTGGTTATGGACTAGAGTAACAAAGGCAATAGGGGTGTCCAATGCTATGAATTTTGATTGCTTGGTATTTTCTACTTTGGTGCAAGTATTATATTCATTTTTGGGTATGTAAGTGGCCTTTTGTGTTGGTTTGTGCTTGGAATTGAGATTTGACCCCTTTTGGTGATTGTTTCTTTAGGATGTATGCCTTTAGATCTCTTTGATAATGCTAATGATGCTATGATGATAGTTCTGCCATGAATCCTTGATTGTTGAAATGTATTTGAGTTGCAAGCATGTTTAGTCATATGTCAGGTTGGTTTCGGATGGTTAAAATTGAGTTAAACCAGAATATTTAAGCATTTCAGGCCCAGGTGTTTCGAAACGTCCTCGATTGTTCTGAAACGATGACTTGAAATTAGCTTGGGGTTTCGAAACGGTGAGGCATATTTCGATACAATTTTCCTCTCTGAAACCATGTTCTGAAACAGGTATAAAAAATGTTTCAGAATGATCCTGTGTTTCGAAACAGGGTATAACTATTTCGATACGCCCGTTCCGATACTGGGCTCACTGTTCCGAAACGAGTGTCTATTATTTCAGTTTTTGGATTATTCCAAGTTTCTGTTTCTATGTGTTTTTGTCTCTTTTTGTCTTGTATGCAATTAGATGAGTTCTAAAGGTAGTCTTGAGCTGAGTTTGTGCAGAGAAGCATGTAATGAACCTAATTAAAGGTTGGTAATTCTAATTTGGTAAAAACCCTTACTAATTGTCAAATTTACGAAATGGTCACTAAACTTAAAATTGGTGTCAATCGTTGAGCGCTCGTGTTGTCGTTTGATCCGTTGCTTTGTTTGAACACATAGGAACCTAACGTGCATCTAGACAAGAAAAAAAGAAAAAAAGGTCGTTTATTGAGGTAAACTTTCCCGATTTGCTTTAATATTCCCCGTGTGACTCGTTCGGTTCGGTCTATCAGCTAGGCCGGGTCGAGGGGTTACAGTATAAACCCTCAAACATCCAAGGAGACTTGTTTATAGTTCAATCAATCCTACAGCCATATAACTATATCCGATAATATTTATAAACCAATTTCATAACATCACTTGCCAATATAATTCTCATTTCACCACATACCACATTGTTTTCAAAGCATCATCATTAAATCTTTTTCCAATGCATTTAACCATGCTTTAAATCGCAAGTATAAAACGTACACTTCTAAGGATCACTTACCATGTGCATCTTTCATCAACACATCAGTAAGAATAGCAAACCATATGCTTTAAACATGCTTAAACAATAGGTAATATGAATTCTAACAAGGTGCATAAAAACCATTTCATAATAGCACAACCGAGAGAGAAATTCCTTATACTTACTTTCGAACTTAGACAAGCGTTTCAAGCTTTCATCTAAGATCTCGAAACCACCTTTAAAACATTTCAAAGATTAAAATCTACATTCTCACTCACCAACACGTGAAACCTTGATTAGTCGACACGAAACTAAGCGTCCGAAGCTCCTGAAACCTCATTAGTTGCTTCCGAAACGTTCTCCCATGTTTAAGCCACACAAGAACATATGATTAATGCATCTAAATGCATTAAAAACTCCAACAAGCAATCCTACCACGTTGCTCTAACCAAAACCGCCAAAACGCCATTTGGAACAACCAAAAACGCCATCGATTACTCTACAAACTCAACCCACCCAAAGCCTAACACTTCCAACCATTTATAATCATTGATTAACATCCAACATCATCCTATTATCAACCTTATAGCTTCAGCATTCATAAAATCACATTAACACAAGAAAAACCCAATTCTAACAACCTAATAAACTAGAGATCCAAATAGTTTTGGGATTACCATGGTTAAACCTCAATCTCTACATTAATAAACTTCCAAAACATGACTAAAATCAATCTTAAATAAGCCAAAATAGATCCATTACGAAAATTACACAAAATCATCATTTAAAGCTTGATTTAGCCATTTTCTTCAAATCAATCATAAAACCTTGTTAAGAAACATGATTAAAGAGCCAAATACTTGAGAATTTCATTAGAGAACCTTGATTAGAGGAGGAGCACAAAAATTACCTCTAATCCCCAGCTATTCCTTCAATTGACACGATTTGGTTGAAAATTTTCAAGAATCCATTGAAACAAGTTTAGGAAACTCAATGGAAATCATTTGGCAATCAAAGTAAAATGAAGAGGAAAAGATCTCTGGAAGTTTTTAAAGAAAATGGGTGGTTGGCTGATGAGAAACAAGAGAAATGGAAGTTACGTCAAAACAAGTTTATAAAGCTTAATTCCCTTTTTAATCAAAACCCTTTTCAATATTTTTAATTAAACACATTTAAAACATTTCAAAATACGGGGATAGATTATTATACTTGCATTAGCTCCCTAAAGATTCTACGTTTTGGCTCTTTTACAAAATAGCCATTAAAAACAGTTTTTCCATCTCTTACGATTTAGTCACTAAACCGTATTTTCCACCTTCCAAATGTCATTTTCCAAAAATTGAATTCACCAAACCCTTATATACATTTAAAAAGGATTTTAGAAAATTTTCTCATATTTTTATCACTTCCCGAACTAGGTTTTCCCTGAACCAATTCCGAACTAACCCGGATCTCTAGTCTCGATCCAACGGACCCTAAACCCAACCTAAAAATTCCTAGAACCGAATTAGGGGATTTACAGCTCTCCCTTAATTAGTAAATTGCGTCCTCGATATTTTACCTTGCGGAAAAAGGTGCGGAAACTGCTTTAACATGTCTGCTTTGGTTTCCCATGTGGCCTCCTCAACTCCTCGATGATGCCACAACACCTTTACAAGTTCATCGCCTTACCACGAAGAACTTTGCGACTAGAATCAAGAATCTCAACAAGTTCCTCATCATAAGACAAATTCGGTCGCAACTCAATATCCTTTACTGGCATAACATGAGACGAATCAAAACCTATACCTCCACAACATCGAGAGATGGAACACATCATGAATTTTCACCAACTCGGGAGGCAACCTCAACCGATACGCAACAAGACCAACACGCTCCACAACTTCATATGGACCAATAAACCTTGGAATAAGGTTACCTTTACGTCCAAACCTCATCACCTTTTTCCAAGGTTACACTTTCAAAAACACGCGATCACCAACCTCAAACTCAATCTCCATATGCTTCAAATCTGCATAAGACTTTTGACGATCAGAAGCTGCCTTCAACAAATCACAAACAAGCTTTACCTTCTTTGTCGTTACATTAAGCAAATGCGGAAAAGAAACTAACTTTTTCCCTGCTTCTGCCCAACAAAGAGGTGTCATACAATTCCTTCCATACAAGGCTTCATATGGAGCCATTTGTGTACTTGCTTGAAAGCTATTATTATAAGCAAACTCCACCAAAGGCAAATGTTTCTCCCGAGAACCTTGGAAATCTATAACACAACACCACAACATATCGTCAAGCACTTGGATAACTCGCTTAGACTGACCATCCTTCTAAGGATGATATAAGGTACTAAAATTGAGCAGTGTACCCAAAGCTCTGTGTATACACTCCAAAAACCTCGCTGTAAACCTCGGATTCCTTTATGAAATTATGGATTTAGGTACACCATGCAACCTCACAACTTCTGCAACGTACAACTCTGCAAACTTATCCAACATATACATAGTATGCACAACTATGAAATGCGCACACTTCGTAAAATGGTCTACAATTACCCGAATAGAGTTCTTCTTTGACTGGGTCAAAGGCAAACCCGAAACGAAATCCATCGTAATCCTCTCCTATTTCGATTCTGGTATCTTCAAAGGTTGCAACAGCCTGAAAGGAAATTGATGCTCAACTTTCACGCACTGACAAACCATACTCTTACTCACAAAATCAGCAACATCCTTCTTCAACACATCCCAAAAGTACTCATCCTTCAATCCACGATACATCTTAGTACTACCAGGATGCATAGCAAAAGGACTACTATATGCCTCAGTCAGAATAGTACGCCTCAACCCAACATCATCTTACACAACTATTCGACTCTTAAAACACAAAACACCATCATCATTAAAACAAGAGTCTTTCAAATTACCATTCGCTATATCCTGAACATGCGATACCAACAAATCATCAAACAACTTGTAACGCCCCGGTTTTGGGCTTAGAAGTCTTGGGCGTTGACCGGTTCGGTCAAAGTGCTGATCGAATATATAAGGAGAAATTAGGAAAGCCTAGTTCGGGTTGCATTAAAAATATGGAAAAATGTTCTAAAATCATCTTTTAATATATAAAAGTGAACTGTGAAATCAATTTTGGAAAATGAGGTTTGGAAGGGTGACATTTTGGCTAGTGACCAAAATGTAATTTTTGAAAGTTGCGTGACTGTTTTATAAAGGATTGAAACTTTGAATCTTTAAGGAGCTATTATTCCAAAAAGAGTTTCTCCAGATTTTTCTAAGATATTTTAAGGCTTTATTCTGATTTTAAAACATATGAAAGAGGAGGGAAAGTCATTTTGACTATTTTATAACTAACTTTCCATTTTCTTCCAATTCTCCTTTTCTCTCATTTTCTCTCAACCCAAACACATCTCTCCAGATTTTCTCCTCTGATTTTGTCACTCAAATCTTCCTTTTCAATTCTCTTTGGATTCCTAATCATCTCTACAACAAAACCTCACCATTTGCAAGTGGTTTCATCAAGCTTTTTGGTTCTAAAAAGGAGAAATTCAAGTTTGGAGGTAAGAACGTCCTTCTCCTCTAAACTATCAGTTCTTTACTGAAATTCCTAAGTTCTCAATCCTTGATTTGTGATTTGTTAAAGGCTTTTCAATTGAAATCTTGATTTTGGCTTAAAATGCAAGATTTGGTGATTTTTGGTGAAATTTTCGTGTGATATGTTTGGGCAGTGTTTTGAGGTGTCAAATTGATGTTAAATGAATGCTAAATTGATTAGAAGTTGAGGTTTAATTAATGCAATCCCGGATAGGTTGAATTTCCTAAGTTTTGCTTGAGTTTTTGGTTGTTTTTGGAGTGTTTTTGATGATCTGTTATACCTGGAGGTATAAGGACGTGTTTGTGATCATTTTGGATGTTAATTGATGTTTAAAAATGGTTAGAAGTGATGGATCTTGGCTGGGTTAAGTTTTGGAAGTGTTTGGAGGTGATTTCGGTTGTGTTTGGTGGCCGAAATGTTGGATTTGTGATGAGCAGCGAGTTGTGTTGTGTTGCTGGTGTTTTTAATGCATAAAGATGCATTAATGCTCTGTTTTTGTGTGCTTGAAACAGAGGAGTTTGATCCGTGAGCTTTAGAGGTGTTGCGGAAGGTTTCGGATGCTTGGAAGGCTTGTTGGCTAGCCTTGTTTTGTGTATCGGTGAGTGAAGTTGGGTTTTCAGCTTTTAAACCAAGGTTTGGAGGTTTTGGGAGCTTAGTTTAAGTCTAAACAACTTTGCTAAGCTCAAGAGTAAGTAAATGGTTTTTCGCTCTTGGTTTGTGCTGAGAATTGGCTTTAAAAGCAATTGTGTTTGATGGTTGCAATGCATGTGATTTGCATGGTTTATATTCTGTTTTGAAAGCATATTTTTAGCATGGTTTAATGCTGGTTTTGAAAGCCATATGTGAAGGATGCTCAAGGTAAGAGATCCTTGGTTTTGTACATGGAATTTGTGGTTTTGATGCATGGCGTTGCATGATGTTTAATGGCTTTGTGTAATGCTTTAAAACAGTGGATTGATGATGGTAAATGATGGTTTTTGCATTGTGATTATGCATGTGAATCATTGGACTAATATGGTAAGTTGGTTATATTGGCAAGTGATGTAAGTGGTTCTTGGTTTCTTTGATCGGATATAGTTAGCCGGCTATAGGATTGGGTGCACCGTGAATAAAGTCGCCTTGGAGGTGGAGTGGTTAAGTGTGAACCGGTAAACTCCCTTCAAGTATCCTAACGAGATGGTTAAGGTCATAATGGAGGTGGAATGCCCATTCGAGGACCTTGGTTAAGCAAAGGTTATATGGTGGTTAAAAGTCCATATATGGGAACCTTGTGCTTGTTAAGATCACAATGGTGGTATAAAGTCCATGTGTGGATCTTGTATAGGGTGTCCCGGATCTCGTTAGTGATGTTATACAACTACCAATCGGTGATGCAAAGGTTGTATGGTGTTTGAAAGTCCATACATGGGAGCCTTGTGCATGTCAAGGTTGTATGGTGTTTAAAAGTCCATACATGGGAACCTTGGGAAAAGTTGAGGTTGTATGGTGTTTGAAAGTCCATACATGGGAACCTCGGGAAAAGTTGAGGTTGTATGGTGTTTAAAAGTCTATACATGGGAACCTCGGGAAAAGCTAAGGTTGTATGGAGTTTAAAAGTCCATACATGGGAACCTTAGGATGTAAGGTCAAATGGTGTTTAAAAGTCCATTTGGAGACCTTGGATTGGTAGTGTGTATGAAGCGTGGGGGACAACGCTTGTGATCCGCGTATCCGATCGGGTGTTGAGTTGAAAAGTGGATGTGGTTGATCACTTGGAAGCCAATATGATGTTCTTGATTATGATTAAGCATGAGATGCTTGAAAAGATGCATGGTTGCATGAAAAGTGTATAATGCTTGTGAATGCATGTTTACTTGTTAAGTTGAACAAGTGTTGATTATCATTTGGTAAATGATGCATGGGTGCATGAAATCTCTTTAATGCATTGGAGTCTTGTTAAGACTTGTTTTAAAAGGCATGTGATGATGATGTTGTGGTTCATAAGTTGCCTTTGGTTGATGCATGTGTTGGATTGATTGAGTAAATGGTTTTAAAGGGTTTCTTGCTTGAATGGTTTTCAAGTATAAGAAAGGTATGTTGTGAAATGGAAGTGTTTTCCAAGGTTTTTAATTTAGCTTTGCATATGGTGTTTATGCATGGAATGGTTAAATGCATGATTTTGCAAGTTGTGCTTTGAAAAGGTTTTCTTAGCTTGCTAAGCTAAGGGTTGGTTTTCATGAATGTGCAATGCATGGTTTTAAGCATGATGTTGAAAAAGGGTTTTCAAACTTTGCTTGGTTATCAAATCGGGTTTGTTTTAAAAGTGATTTTATGACCCGCTGCATTGATGGTGTTTTGGTTTTGAGCATTCCTCACTAAGCATTATGTGCTTACGCTCCTTTTTGTCCATCAATGCAGATTCTTGAAGTTTGGACAGCGAGAAGCAAGGGATTCAAGGAGGACTCCATTTGAGATGTATGTCTCGGTGAATAGCTATAGTTAATAAAGGCAATGGGGGTAGAATCTCTTGGGTTGATGTTTATGTGTTCGTATATGTTCGGACAAGAATGGTTTTATGTTGTTGATGTTGTTGGAACATGTATTTGGCTTCTATGAGTTGATTTGGAAGTTTATGCTTGAATGGTTGCTTGTGTAGGAAGCATGCTTATAGATTTGGGGTTTTTCGTATATGTTGATATATTGTTGAATTGTTGATGCAAGTATGTCTCATATATGTTGAATTGCATGTTGGTAAAGTTTGGTGGCAATTGGAGTATGTTTGGATGTTTAATTGCATGTTTAAGTATGCATTTTGGGGCAATCTGTGCAGGGTGTTTCGGAATAGTGCCTGCCGTTTCGGAACGGGTGCCTTAAACAAGCCCAGGCGTCCGAAACGGGAGAGACCGTTCCGAAACGGTTTGGCTACTGCCAGCCCGTGTTTCGGTACGCGTTGCGGAACGGCCCCGCGTTTCGAAACGGGCTCTGCCTGTTTCAGAACGGGTGACCGTTGGGGGCTGACATTGGCAGTTAAATGTTTTGAAATGTTTGCATTTTGGTCCTGAATCTTGTTTGTGCAATTGTATGAGTTTGGGATGTCCGTTTGAGCTGAAATTTGGCAGAGAAGCATGAAACATGATTAATTTTAAGTTGGTAACTTAAAATCTGGTTAAGTCCTTAAAGTTTTCAGAAATTACAATTTGGTCCCTAAAGTTGTAATTTGTTCAATTGGGTCCCTGTTTGATCTCTGATGTTTGTGATCTTTGAGTATGATGTTTGAGTGATCACAATTAGGGCTAACGTGCATCTAGACAAGATTAAAAAAAAGGGTCGTTAATCAAGGTTGACTTTCGGGTTGACTTTGGTTTTCCCCGTGTGACTTTCTTAATTCGGGTCAACCGTCTAGGCCGGGTTAAGGGGGTTACATTTGGTGGTATCAGAGCTGAGTTGCGAATGCTTGGGGAAAACGGTAAGTTGTTGTGATGCGTGTTTGATGTTTACCTTGGTGTGTGGTTGAAAGTTGGTTGAAACACGTGTTTCTGAGCAAGTTGCTGATGTTTTCGAGCATGTTTTATGGTTATGAATATTGGTTGAGCTTATGTGGATTTGTGCTAATGCTGTGAGCTGGTGTTATGCATGATGAACATGTAATGAGTATGTTATGTTGCTAGTATGCTGTTGCAAGGGGATGCTGTTTGGTGTAAGCATGATCAAAGTATGTTGTTTGATATGCTTGATGTTGTGATATCCATGTTGTGTTGACTGTTATGTCATGTAAAAGGGGAGGATTCGGGATACCCATTGCCTTATTAATATAGCTATTGTGTTATTTTGGAGTTGGAGTTTGAATCCTTGCTTAAAGCTGGTCTAACTGGTTTGTTTGTTTTGTTGTGAATGTTTGTTGTTGTTAGTAGTATGGCGAAGTCGATGATAGAATGGCAGTTGGGTGAGATGGTTGCTGCCTTAGGGCAGTTGGTTAGGGCATGGAATTCACCCTTCTGTAGAGGTGTTTTGTCTCAATCTTCTGTGCCTGGAGTTGAGGTGGTAAGGCAGGAGAAAGAAGTTGGTTCTGTGATGAAGAGTTCATCACCAGTTGCTCAAGAGGTGTTGGGAACATCTCAGGCTGTGGTAAAGGTAAAGTCAGAGGATGTGCTGGCTGTGGGATGTGTGGGTTTGCCGAAGCAGCGTTTGCTTGATCTGGGTGCTGTGGAGTATCATGGTTCTTCACCGGAGATGTTTGTGGCCTGGTTGGCCAGTGTGATTATGATTTTGGATCAGGAAGGTTGTGATTATGCTTGTAAGCTGGGAAGTGTTGTTTCTCTGATGTTGGAGGATGCATGTGTCTGGTGGACATCTGTGGCGGTGGCGTCACATAGCCATGATATTGACTGGGATTTCTTTGTATCTGCCTTTTATGAAAGGTATCTTGGAGAGAAGTTTCCAAGGGTTGAGCAAGGTGAAGGTAGTGCTGTTGTTGAGCAAGTGTTGCTTGAGCAAGGAGTGGAAGCTCAGCCACCGGTATGTGATCGTTGTGAAAGGCGCCATGTTGGAGGTTGTTGGGGCGCGGGTGCTTGTTGGAACTGTGGTTCTAAAGTGCATGTGAAGCGCGATTGTCCTCTTGGGGTGAAGTCAGCTTTGGTGATAGCCAAAGGGTCTCTGAAAGGTCGTGGGTATGGCCGAGGCAAGGTTCAGAGGTGGCAGAAAGAGCAGAAGGTTGTGAAGAGTTTGGGAAATGAGAATTGCTGGAAATGTGGGTTTGCTGGACATATGAGACGTGATTGTTTGATGTTGGCTCGGAACAGCCAAGGTTCCTTACCGTAAGAGGTCGATGGTGACCCTAGTGTGTTAGCTGGTGCTGCAGCGGTGTGGCAGGAGGATGATGGTTCCGCGAGAAAGAGAGCTCGTCTGATGAATCTTCAGGGTGGTGTTGTGTTTTCAGGTAACCTTGTTAAGTAATCTTTGCTCTAGTTACCTAGGTTTGGTTTCTGTTGGTTTTCCTTGCGTGGTAAGTTTAGTCTTGTTGCTAGCATGTTTGGGGTAATAGTTGTAGTTTGGAAACATCTTTGGTGTGAAGAAGGTTTTAGTGAGTATCTTGTGGTTAATGGTTGTTGGAATGATGGAGTTAGATAAGTTAGAAGTGAGGTAGGAGGTTGTTCTTAGACGGATTCTGAGGATGTTATTGGAGGGTGTGAACTGGCATTCATGCACAGTTAAAATCATTGTTATATGCTATATTATATATGTGCTGGACCATGAATACATGTGGCATGACATTAGAGGTTTTGCATACATGTACATCAGGCATTGATAGGGCATGCAGGTGATCATGCATACGATGTTCACACTCGCTAATAACTAATCGAATCTGTTAGTGTGGTGGTTGGGTTAGGTTGGATGATGGGTTTTTAGAGGTTGTTTTGGTGCTGGGTGAGAGTTAGAAGCAATGGAGAATATTAAGCTAGTGCTGGAGATAATGAGAGTAGTATAGCCTGTGGTAGAAGGATAGTGTTTGTTGCTTAAAGAGTTTAGTGGTTTGGTGGTGAAGAGTACCGGTTGAAGTTAGAATCGGTCAAGTGGTTTGAATGGCTAAGTGGAAGGGGTAGTTCCTTGGTGCTAAAGGATGTTGCAGTTTAGTGGTTGTGTTTCCAAGTGCTAAGGTAGCTTAGCATTTAAGTTGTTGTGGAAGGGTTGTGTCTGTAAGTGTTGGTTCTTAGCAACCCTTGAGGAGTTGAGGAGTTTTTATGTATGTCAGGTTGGGCGATGTTCTAGTAAGGCAGGTGTTGTGGTCAAAGCTTGTAGTGGATAGGCAATGAAAGATCGAAGGTCGGTGTTGTTTGAAAGGATTCTTGTGAGAAGTGGTTGGCTGGTTGTGGTTAGGTAAGTTCCGTTTGTAGTCAGCTGGTGGTGTATGAAACGGTTGACGGAGTTGAGTTGGGGTTGTGATGTAAATTTTGGAATCTGGGTGAGTAGTCCTTGTGAGTTGTTATGGTAATGATAGTGGCGGATGTGAAGGATTGTTAGCATTCGTTGAGGAGTTTGGGTAAGCAGTTGATTCTTAAGAATTTTTGCTTGTTGGGAAAATCTTTGGAAGAGGTTTGGGAGTTTGCAAGAGTTTTAGAAGCAGAGAAGTTTTGTATAGTGGTTGAATTGGTTTGGTTGGTGTCACTGTGTAAACAAGTCTTGGGGGTTGTGTGTTACAGTGTTGTGTGCTGTAAAAGTAGAAGTTCTTCAGGTTGATGTTGGGGCTGTGTACAGTCCGGTTATGTGAAAGGTTAAATTGTGGCTATCTTTGGGTGTTTTGGAATTTGCGAACAGCGTGTGGTGGTGTTGAGTTTGGTGGAGTTTTTGTGTGGAATGTGTTCAGTGATGGTTGAGGCTTTTGTGTGGCCTTGTGTGTTGATTTGACAAGGTTGTGGTTCTCTTGTCGCCAGTTGAAATTTCGAGGACGAAATTTCCTAAGGGGGGAGAGTTGTAACGCCCCGGTTTTGGGCTTAGAAGTCTTGGGCGTTGACCGGTTCGGTCAAAGTGCTGATCGAATATATAAGGAGAAATTAGGAAAGCCTAGTTCGGGTTGCATTAAAAATATGGAAAAATGTTCTAAAATCATCTTTTAATATATAAAAGTGAACTGTGAAATCAATTTTGGAAAATGAGGTTTGGAAGGGTGACATTTTGGCTAGTGACCAAAATGTAATTTTTGAAAGTTGCGTGACTGTTTTATAAAGGATTGAAACTTTGAATCTTTAAGGAGCTATTATTCCAAAAAGAGTTTCTCCAGATTTTTCTAAGATATTTTAAGGCTTTATTCTGATTTTAAAACATATGAAAGAGGAGGGAAAGTCATTTTGACTATTTTATAACTAACTTTCCATTTTCTTCCAATTCTCCTTTTCTCTCATTTTCTCTCAACCCAAACACATCTCTCCAGATTTTCTCCTCTGATTTTGTCACTCAAATCTTCCTTTTCAATTCTCTTTGGATTCCTAATCATCTCTACAACAAAACCTCACCATTTGCAAGTGGTTTCATCAAGCTTTTTGGTTCTAAAAAGGAGAAATTCAAGTTTGGAGGTAAGAACGTCCTTCTCCTCTAAACTATTAGTTCTTTACTGAAATTCCTAAGTTCTCAATCCTTGATTTGTGATTTGTTAAAGGCTTTTCAATTGAAATCTTGATTTTGGCTTAAAATGCAAGATTTGGTGATTTTTGGTGAAATTTTCGTGTGATCTGTTTGGGCAGTGTTTTGAGGTGTCAAATTGATGTTAAATGAATGCTAAATTGATTAGAAGTTGAGGTTTAATTAATGCAATCCCGAATAGGTTGAATTTCCTAAGTTTTGCTTGAGTTTTTGGTTGTTTTTGGAGTGTTTTTGATGATCTGTTATACCTGGAGGTATAAGGACGTGTTTGTGATCATTTTGGATGTTAATTGATGTTTAAAAATGGTTAGAAGTGATGGATCTTGGCTGGGTTAAGTTTTGGAAGTGTTTGGAGGTGATTTCGGTTGTGTTTGGTGGCCGAAATGTTGGATTTGTGATGAGCAGCGAGTTGTGTTGTGTTGCTGGTGTTTTTAATGCATAAAGATGCATTAATGCTCTGTTTTTGTGTGCTTGAAACAGGGGAGTTTGATCCGTGAGCTTTAGAGGTGTTGCGGAAGGTTTCGGATGCTTGGAAGGCTTGTTGGCTAGCCTTGTTTTTTGTATCGGTGAGTGAAGTTGGGTTTTCAGCTTTTAAACCAAGGTTTGGAGGTTTTGGGAGCTTAGTTTAAGTCTAAACAACTTTGCTAAGCTCAAGAGTAAGTAAATGGTTTTTCGCTCTTGGTTTGTGTTGAGAATTGGCTTTAAAAGCAATTGTGTTTGATGGTTGCAATGCATGTGATTTGCATGGTTTATATTCTGTTTTGAAAGCATATTTTTAGCATGGTTTAATGCTGGTTTTGAAAACCATATGTGAAGGATGCTCAAGGTAAGAGATCCTTGGTTTTGTACATGGAAATTGTGGTTTTGATGCATGGTGTTGCATGATGTTTAATGGCTTTGTGTAATGCATTAAAACAGTGGATTGATGATGGTAAATGATGGTTTTTGCATTGTGATTATGCATGTGAATCATTGGACTAATATGGTAAGTTGGTTATATTGGCAAGTGATGTAAGTGGTTCTTGGTTTCTTTGATCGGATATAGTTAGCCGGCTATAGGATTGGGTGCACCGTGAATAAAGTCGCCTTGGAGGTGGAGTGGTTAAGTGTGAACCGGTAAACTCCCTTCAAGTATCCTAACGAGATGATTAAGGTCATAATGGAGGTGGAATGCCCATTCGAGGACCTTGGTTAAGCAAAGGTTATATGGTGGTTAAAAGTCCATATATGGGAACCTTATGCTTGTTAAGATCACAATGGTGGTATAAAGTCCATGTGTGGATCTTGTATAGGGTGTCCCGGATCTCGTTAGTGATGTTATACAACTACCAATCGGTGATGCAAAGGTTGTATGGTGTTTGAAAGTCCATACATGGGAGCCTTGTGCATGTCAAGGTTGTATGGTGTTTAAAAGTCCATACATGGGAACCTTGGGAAAAGTTGAGGTTGTATGGTGTTTGAAAGTCCATACATCGGAACCTCGGGAAAATTTGAGGTTGTATGGTGTTTAAAAGTCCATACATGGGAACCTCGGGAAAAGCTAAGGTTGTATGGTGTTTAAAAGTCCATACATGGGAACCTTAGGATGTAAGGTCAAATGGTGTTTAAAAGTCCATTTGGAGACCTTGGATTGGTAGTGTGTATGAAGCGTGGGGGACAATGCTTGTGATCCGCGTATCCGATCGGGTGTTGAGTTGAAAAGTGGATGTGGTTGATCACTTGGAAGCCAATATGATGTTCTTGATTATGATTAAGCATGAGATGCTTGAAAAGATGCATGGTTGCATGAAAATTGTATAATGCTTGTGAATGCATGTTTACTTGTTAAGTTGAACAAGTGTTGATTATCATTTGGTAAATGATGCATGGGTGCATGAAATCTCTTTAGTGCATTGGAGTCTTGTTAAGACTTGTTTTAAAAGGCATGTGATGATGATGTTGTGGTTCATAAGTTGCCTTTGGTTGATGCATGTGTTGGATTGATTGAGTAAATGGTTTTAAAGGGTTTCTTGCTTGAATGGTTTTCAAGTATAAGAAAGGTATGTTGTGAAATGGAAGTGTTTTCCAAGGTTTTGAATTTAGCTTTGCATATGGTGTTTATGCATGGAATGGTTAAATGGATGATTTTGCAAGTTGTGCTTTGAAAAGGTTTTCTTAGCTTGCTAAGCTAAGGGTTGGTTTTCATGAATGTGCAATGCATGGTTTTAAGCATGATGTTGAAAAAGGGTTTTCAAACTTTGCTTGGTTATCAAATCGGGTTTGTTTTAAAAGTGATTTTATGACCCGCTGCATTGATGGTGTTTTGGTTTTGAGCATTCCTCACTAAGCATTATGTGCTTAAGCTCCTTTTTGTCCATCAATGCAGATTCTTGAAGTTTGGACAGCGAGAAGCAAGGGATTCAAGGAGGACTCCATTTGAGATGTATGTCTCGGTGAATAGCTATAGTTAATAAAGGCAATGGGGGTAGAATCTCTTGGGTTGATGTTTATGTGTTTGTATATGTTCGAACAAGAATGGTTTTATGTTGTTGATGTTGTTGGAACATGTATTTGGCTTCTATGAGTTGATTTGGAAGTTTATGCTTGAATGGTTGCTTGTGTAGGAAGCATGCTTATAGATTTGGGGTTTTTCGTATATGTTGATATATTGTTGAATTGTTGATGCAAGTATGTCTCATATATGTTGAATTGCATGTTGGTAAAGTTTGGTGGCAATTGGAGTATGTTTGGATGTTTAATTGCATGTTTAAGTATGCATTTTGGGGCAATCTGTGCAGGGTGTTTCGGAACAGTGCCTGCCGTTTCGGAACGGGTGCCTTAAACAAGCCCAGGCGTCCGAAACGGGAGAGACCGTTCCGAAACGGTTTGGCTACTGCCAGCCCGTGTTTCGGTACGCGTTGCGGAACGGCCCCGCGTTTCGAAACGGGCTCTGCCTGTTTCGGAACGGGTGACCGTTGGGGGCTGACATTGGTAGTTAAATGTTTTGAAATGTTTGCATTTTGGTCCTGAATCTTGTTTGTGCAATTGTATGAGTTTGGGATGTCCGTTTGAGCTGAAATTTGGCAGAGAAGCATGAAACATGATTAATTTTAAGTTGGTAACTTAAAATCTGGTTAAGTCCTTAAAGTTTTCAGAAATTACAATTTGGTCCCTAAAGTTGTAATTTGTTCAATTGGGTCCCTGTTTGATCTCTGATGTTTGTGATCTTTGAGTATGATGTTTGAGTGATCACAATTAGGGCTAACGTGCATCTAGACAAGATTAAAAAAAAAGGGTCGTTAATCAAGGTTGACTTTCGGGTTGACTTTGGTTTTCCCCGTGTGACTTTCTTAATTCGGGTCAACCGTCTAGGCCGGGTTAAGGGGGTTAGACAACTACTTCTCCTTAATCAACTGAACCAATGAATGTTTCAATTGCAACTCAGCTGTCAATCCACCATCATGCGAAACACTCAATCATGCAAACATGGCTGTCAACTCCATAGCTACCATCCTACTCAAAGCATCATCCACAACATTGGCCTTACCAGGGTGATACTCTATCGTCAAGTCATAATCCTTAAGTAACTCCAACCATCTACGTTGCCTAAGATTTAAGTCCTTTTGCTTCATCAAATACTTCAAACTCTTATGATCCGTATAAACAACAAACTTCTCAACGTAAAGGTAATGCCTGGAAATTTTCAAAGCAAACACAATCACGCTAAGCTCAAGAACATGAGTAGGATAGTTGCGCTCGTGCACCTTCAACTGCCTAGATGCATATGCCATAACCTTTCCACCTTGCATCAACACACAACCCAAAGCAACATATGATGCATCGCTATAAACCACAAACTTCTTACCCGACCCATGTTGAATTAAGATGAGAGCTAGCGTCAAAGCTTCCTTCAACTTCTCGAAAGCTAATTGCCTATCTTCCGTCCACTCAAAGAAAACATTCTTTTGCAACAACTTGGTTAATGGAGCAGCAATCTTTGAAAAACTATTCACAAACCTATGGTAATAACCTGTCAATCCAAAGAAACTACGAACATCCGTCACAGACTTAGACGTCTTCCAACTCATCACCGCCTCGATCTTATGTGGATCAACTCGGATACCCTCGGCTAACAACACATGTCCAAGGAAGAGAACTTCTTTAAACCAAAACTCACACTTACTCAACTTGGCGTAAAGCTGATTATCCAAAAGAAACTTGCAACACAATCTGCAAATTCTTATCATGATCCTCCTCGGTACGAGAGTACATGAGAATATCATCAATAAACACAACCACAAATTGATCCAAGAATTCATGAAACACACGATTCATCATGTCCATGAATGCAGAAGGTGCATTCGTTAAACCGAATGACATCACCCAAAACTCATAATGCCATTACCTCGTACGAAAAGCAGTCTTAGGCACATCGATATCCTTTACCTTCAACCGATAATACCCAGATCCCAAATCGATGTTAGAAAACACTAAAGAACCTTGAAATTGATCAATCAAATCATTAATTCTTGGCAAAGGATTTTTATTCTCAATCGTCAACTTGTTCAATCCCCGATAATCTATACACATTCGCATCGTGTCATCCTTCTTTTTCACAAACAACATCGGTGCACCCCAAGGTGAAACACTAGGCCTAATGAACCCTCGATCATTAACTCTTGAAGTTGCGTCTTCAACTCTTTTGGAGCCATTCAATAGGGAGAAATAGACACTAGAGTCGTATTTTCATACAACTCAAGGCCAAACTCAACCTCTCCATTCGATGGCAACTTAGGCAACTCTTCCATAAATACACTTGTAAACTGAAATATCGTACGTATGTCCTGCACGCGCACTTCCTTCGATCCTGGATTTATAACATATGCTAAAAAAGCCTTGCAACCTAATTCCATCAAACGATTCACTTCTAGAGCCGAAACAGCAGTGGACAAGAATTTAACATTCTCGCCCACGGTTACCTCTTCGTAATCATCAATAAGTTTCAATGTGACTCGCTTGGTATCAAAATCAACCATGACCCTATGTTCGGTCAACCAATCCATTCCAAGGATTACATCAAAACCATAGAAAGAAAATTCCATTAAATCAACTACAAACACATGACCTTGAACATATAAAGGACATCTCCTAAACAACCTTCTTGTAACAACCGTTTCACCAAAAAGAACTAGTTACTTGCATTCCCACATTTAACACCTCAATAGGGATAACAAGCAAATGTGCACGCTCACTCAAGATATACGAATGTGTAGAACTAGAATCAATCAAAGATAACAATGACAAAGATTACAAAGTGAATGTACCTGCAATCACATCGGTATCATTGCGTCCCTCGCAATGTGCGTACACCCTCATAGGACGACCACCCTCAGGTTGAGCTACCACTACATGTGCTACAACCCTCTGACCATCCTCCCTACACTGTAAATTACCACGACCGCGCCCACAGCCTCGTTGTGGTGAAAAAATAGGTGCTCTACCCCTAACCACCTCAAACCAACATCGAACAATCACGTCTCAACTTATCAGCCGATCCACAACCCCAAACAAAAGTTAGCCTCCATAGTCGCAGGAGCCTGCCCCTCTCGAGTCAAACGAGGATAGTCCCGTCTTAAATGTTCACACAATCCATAAACCCAACAAGCATTTTTCTCGGAGCTCACCCTATTACTCTAAACTGGCGCACCATGCCCAACAACACCTCGCCTCTACTCAGGACGGTACCTACGATCACGATGCCTCTTAAACTGTCCACCACCAGAGCCAGAATCCACAGCTCTCTTATCCGAACTAGAACTATCAACGCGAGAAGACAAACCCAAACTCTGCTCAATATCCTTAGCTCGCGTCACCAGCACATCAAAATATGTGTAATCAGAGGCCAACATGAAAGTCTTCCCTTCTTGCACCAAACCATAACGGAAGTGGTCGCAATGATTCCTATCAATTGGCACCAACTTAGGGCATACTAGCTCAAACGTACAAACTGAACCTCATACTCAACCAAAGTCATGCTACCCTGAACCAAAGTTATGTCTTCACGTTTCTTATCATCCAAGTATCTAACTCTTAGATACTTCTTCTTGAAGGCAACTTGGAAAACTACTAGTTCACTTCATTAAGCTCCAAAGCCGCAGTTATGTTCGTCCACTAATTGTAAGCATCACCTTGCAACAACGAAATAGCACATCCTAGCTTGCGTGCATCATTGCACCCCATTTGTTCCAAAATCGGAATCGTACTGGCCATCCAAGCCTTAGATGCTTCAGGCTACAAACCATGATACTTAACATTGCCCAAACTCTGCAAGTGTTCTAATGGCAACCTCGTTTTCCCAGCAACTGGTGCTTGCACTCTAGCAACAGCAGCCTGGAATGCTCCAGTCATCGCTTGAACTAAAGGCATCAAATCGCCCAACACTGGTCCAGCTTACTTATGTTGTACTTCTTCTTCACCCCCACGTGGAAGCGGTGGAGGAGGTAGATTCCCACCAGGAGGTACCTCGTTCACCTAATTTCCATGTCCTACAAAAGTAGAAATCGTACCAAATCGTAACTCTCTCCTCGGTCCCACTGTGTTGTTATAATTAAGGCATGATAATAAACCAAAACTAAATAATCATGTCAGCTTCAAGCAAGGATCCAATACTTCCAATTCAGTTTGAAACACTTCAACTATAGTAATAAGGCAATGGCTACCCCAATTTCCCCCAATCATGGCATAAAGCAATCAACATACATATTGCAAACATCGTGCATAGCAATCAACAAGATACATCTCACATCAACATGTATATAACCATCACCGAGCATAACAATCAATAGTTTATAATTCTCAATTATTTCACACTAACTTACCAATGACTTACCAACATCCCAATCTTTCGAAACTTGGCTCTGATACTAGCAAATGTAACCACCTCGACCCGGCCTAGACCCCGACCGAATTGAACGGGTCACATAGGGAATAATGAAGTAAATCGGGAAGTTTACCTCAATAGATGACCCTTTTTTCTTTTTATCTTGTCTAGATGAAAATCGTTACCCTAAGTGTTTAGACTAGAAGTGAAAGAAACATCAACTTAAACATACATCGATTTGGCATTCAATGGATTACAAACATGTGATAGGGACCAATTTGTAATTTCCGCAAAATATAGGGACATCTTCAAATTTTAAGTTACCATGCTTTAATTAGTCACATTACATGCCACTATGTCATATCTCAGCTAAATTCGATCATTTAAACACGTTTAATTGCATCCACAAAATTCAAGGACTGAAACGTAAAGGAACACTTCAAATGAGTATGGCTAACTAACTCAACAGCTTCGTGTATCGATACACTTAGCCATGTATTGATACACCCTATTTTGGAACTTCTCTAGGTGTTTCGGAACACGATCTCGTTTCTATACAATCTCCAAGACGTATCGATACACAAAATTCCAGTAGCCAACTTAACAAAGCTTGTTTTGATACACCCTACCATGTTTCGAAACCCCATGCCCATTGGAAGCTTGCCGTTTCGATACAACCTTAGTCATATAGAAATACATGGGCCTGTAATGTCACATTTTGTTTGTTTTTCACACTTTAATGCACCCATAACCATTCAAGCATGCTTCCAACATATATATAACATATCCAAACATCAAACCTCAATCATTCATGCATATTCAACATCATATCATGGCAATTTGCATCAAAGGTGAACTATATACATGCAACCTAGTAAACAAGCCAAGAAAGATGCAAAAATGCATAACAAAGCATAAACTAATAACCAAAGGCCATTTACAAGTCTAAAATAGCAATAAACACTAGCTCAAATAGGGAGTTTGCACAAATCTCCCAAGAACACAACGGATCCACCATTGCCTTTATTACTTATTGTCTAAACTGAAACATCCTTTCAAGAATGAAGTCTCTTTTGATCCCTTGCTCCACACTGCAGCGTAAGCATACAAGGCTTAGGGAGGAGTGCTCAAAAATAAAACCCCATCAAAGCATTAAAACCATTTTCCAAGTCCACATTGAAATCTCATTTCAATTAACTTAATACATCATTTGAAAATCATCATGCCTTCACGACCATGCACTTTTCTTAATAAAATATAGCATAATGAACCTTATGCAACATGTATCATGAACCAACATCAAGTCCCATTGCTAACACTCAATTTGATCCCTCTCATGCATAACTACCATATGCAAAGCTTAAAGAGTAAAACATGTATAAATCGCAATATACAACAGAAACCATCTCATGATACATCATCAATTATATTGGCTTACAAGTGATCATTAGGCATGTTACTTTCTCAAAACAACATATCGGATACATGGATTCACAAGTTTTGTCCCAACACTTCATAAATTCTCACCGGCATCTAAAGGTTCTCACACGGGAGCTACCCTCCATCGTTTTGACACTCGTGGTTGAGTATTCGGTACACCGTATAAACCCCTCAACACCATTCATCGGTATATGTATAACCCCACTAACAACAGACGAGACACCATACACACGCACCTCAATCGTTAGAGTACTTGGATGGAGTATTCCGTACACTTGTATAAACCCCTCAACATCATTCATCGGTAGATGTATAAACCCACTAACGAGAAATGAGACACCATACACACGTACCTCAATTGTTAGAGTACTTGGATGGAGTATTTGGTACACCGTATAAACCCCTCAACATCCAAGGTGACTTGTTTATAGTGCAGTTAATACAATAGCTGGCCAACTATATCTGATAACCTTTATAAACCTATTTCATAACATCACTTTCCAATATAATTCTCATTTCACCACATACCACATTGTTTTGAAAATATCATCATTAAATCTTTTTCCAAAGCAGTAAACCATGCTTTAAATCACAAGTATAAAACGTACACTTACAAGGATCACTTACCATGTACATCCTTCATCAACATATCATTAAGAACAGCAAACCATATGATTTAAACATGCTTAAATAGTAGGTAATATAAATTCAAACCAAGTGCATAAAAACCATTTCATAATAGCACAACCGATAGAGAAATTCCTTAAACTTACTTCTGAACTTAGACAAGCGTTTCAAGCTTACATATAAGTTCCCAAAACCACCTTTGAAACATTTCAAAGATGAAATCCACGTTCTCACTCACCGACAAGCAAAACCTTGATTAGTCGACGCGAAACTAAGCGTTTGAAGCTCTCGAAACCTCGCTGGTTGCTTCCGAAACATTATCCCTTGTTTATACCACACAAGAACAAAGGATTATTCATCTCAATGCATTAAAAACTCCAGCAAGCAATCCTACCATGTTGCTCTGCTTAAAACCACCAAAACGCCCATCTAGAACAACCGAAAACACCATCGATTACTCTACGAACTCAATCCACCCAAAACCTAACATTTCCAACCCGTCATAATCATTGATAAACATCCAAAATCATCCTATTATCAACCTTATACCTCAAACATTCACAAAATCACATTAATACAACAAAAACCCAATTCTAACAACCTAATAAACTAGAGATCCAAATAGTTTCGGGATTACCATGGTTAAACCTCAATCTCAACATTAATAAACTTCAGAAACATGATTAAAATCAATCATAAATCAGCAAAAATAGATCCATTACAAAAATTATACAAAATCATCATTTAAAGCTTCATTTAGCCATTTTCTTCAAATCAATCATAAAACCTTGTTATGAAGCATAATTAAAGAGCCCAATACTTAGGAATTTCATTAAAAACATTTATTAGAGGACAAGCATGAAAATTACCTCTAATCCCTTGCTATTCCTTCAATTGACAAGATTTGATTGAAAATATTCAAGAATCCATTGAAACAAGTTGAGGAAACTCCATGGAAATTGTAACCCCCTTAACCCGGCCTAGACGGTTGACCCGAACTACGAATATTACACTGGAAAACAAAAGTCAACCCGAAAGTCAACCTTGATTATCGACCTTTTTTTCTTTTTAATCTTGTCTATATGCACATTAACCCTATGTGAGTACTCATGAAACATATAGGTGAAAGGCACACCGATCGAACAACATGAGGGACTCAATTGCACTTATTACAAGTTTAGGGACCAAAATGTAATTTCTATAAATTAGAAGGCCATAATTGACTTTTTATGTTACCAATATGAAATTAGTCATATTACTTGCTTCCCTATCAAATTTCACATTAATTGGACATCTCGAACTCAAACAATTGCAAAAACAACTTTCGTGACTAAAACGTAAAACTCGCAAACTTCAACAGCATTAAAAATTGGTCTCCAACGGTCACTTGTTCCGAAACACATAGAGCCCGTATCGAAACGCAGGGCATCACTCCCCCGTTTCGATACTGGTTCCGAAACACGGCTCTCTAGTAGCCAAATCGTTTCGAAACAGCCTCCAGCCGTTTCGAAACACGAAGGTCATTACAGGCCCCCGTTTCGAAATGCCAAAGAGTGTTTCGATACGGTTTGCCAAAAAACTACAGATTTTGCTGTTTTTTCATACTTAAATCCAATCAAACTCTTTTAAATGGCCCTCTAATCATACCAAGAAGTCATCGTTCACATATGGCATAAGATTATAACCCCTAAACACATTTATAGCATCAAACATGAAACTTCACATGTCTATAGGCATGCATCATAATATCCAAACCAAGCAGTCAACCAATCTTCAAAACAAACATTAAAAGGCCATTTAAAAATCCGAAAACATCAAAAGCATCGTGCCACAACTTAGGGAGTTCAACACGTCTCCCAAAACACATCTTAGGTTCCCATTGCCAAATTACCAAAACTAATAGTGTATGAAAACATCACCATACATGAGCTTAGTTTCTCTTGGACTCTTAGATTCCTTGTTGCCCTCAACCACTTCAATTGTCTGCATTATTTGTACAAAAGAGAGAGCGTAAGCATAATAGCTTAGTGAGGCATGCTCTATATAAACCAACTCAATAATGCATTTTTAGAAAACATTTAAGCAAAGCTTAAAACCATAAGCCCATCTGTTTTCATGCAACCTTGCACACTTTACAAGCATATCATGCTTCAATACATTCAATACAACATATTGGCTTTCAAGTGATAGTTCATAACCATTTACAATCAAAAACACAATCGGATATGCGGATTACAAGCGTTGTCCCAAACGCTTCATACACACTACCGAACAACATAAGGTGGAGTTTATCGGTACAATCAAAAACCCTCAACACCCGTGATGGAGTTTAATGGTACAATCACAACCCCTCCACATCACTCATCGGTAGTTGTATAATTCCACTAACGAGTGCAAGGGACACATAACACAAGATCCACACACGGAATTTTAACCACCGTTGTGATCTTACCTCGCTCGTTAGGGTACTTGGATGGAGTTTACGGTACAATCACAACCCTCCAACATCCAAGGAGACTTTATTCACGGTGCATCCAATCCTATAGCCGGCTAACTATATCCGATTCAAGTACTTTAAAACCATTACATCACTTGCCAATATACATCATATAACATCAACAACCCACTGTTTTAAAGCATTATACAAAGCCATTTACATCATGCATCACTATGCATCAAAACCATAATTATAATATGTCAAACCAAGGATCTCTTACCTTGAGCATCCTTCAACACATGGCTTTCAAAAC
Source organism: Hibiscus tridactylites (assembly GCA_958450335.1). Taxonomy (NCBI): domain Eukaryota; kingdom Viridiplantae; phylum Streptophyta; class Magnoliopsida; order Malvales; family Malvaceae; genus Hibiscus; species Hibiscus tridactylites. Next base: position 53,622,551 of record OY288267.1, on the reverse strand, counting down.
CAGCATTAACCATGCTAAAACATGCTTTCAAAACAGAATTTAAACATGCACCATGTAACCAATGCATCAAGCCACTTCATGGCACATCCGAGGGAGTTTTTCCAAAAACTTACTCTTGAGCTTAGCTAAGTTGTTTAGACTTAAACTAAGCTCCCAAAGCCTCCAAACAATCATTTCAAAGTTGGAATCCCAACTCCACTCACCAATTACGTTTCGCTTGCTTGTCGAAACGCCAATCAATCTTCCGGATCGACTCCAAAGGTGTCCGAAGATGCCTCCCCTGTTTTAAAAACATCAAAGCAGAGGATTAATGCATCATCATGCATTAAAATCTTCAGCCATCACACCTAAACTCGATGCTCTAACCAAAACCTACATTTCGGCTACCAAACACAACCGAATACACCTCCAAACTCTTTCAAAACCTAACCCAGCTAAGATCCATCACTTCTAACCATTTCTAAACATCAATTAACATCCAAATTAATCCTAAACTCTTCCTTGTACCTCCATCTATAATAGAACACCATAAACACCTCAAAAACCACCATTTTCATAAGAAAAAACTTAGGAAATACAACCTATTCGGGATTGCATTGATAAAACCTCATTTCTAACATCTTTAGACATCCAAAATACACTAAAGAACCATCTCAAACATAGCCCAATCAAAACTCAACGATATTCTTCAAGATTTCTTCCAAATCTTAAGTTTTAAGCCAAAATCAAGTTTCTAACATTAAAACCATTTATAAAACTTAAATTAAGTATTGATAACTTGGGAATTTCAGTAAAGAACTGAGTATTTATAGGAGAAGAACAATCTTACCTCTAAATGGCGATTTCTCCTTGATTTGAGCCAATTTCCTTGAAAATCCAATGAGGAAATCAAAAGGATTTGATGCAAGATTGATTAGGAACTAATTGGTGATAAAAATCTCTTCAATTGAAGTGAAAATCAATGAAAAAGTTGCTGGAGAAAAAGTGTATGGATGATGGAATTTTGAGAGAAAAAGAAATGAGAAAAATCTAGGAAAAGGTAGTTATGAATTTCCAAAAGGTAGTTTCTCTTCTCTTTTAATTAATTAAAACATTAATTAATTCACCCAAGTTAAGGAAAAATCTGGAGAAATCATTTTTGGGTAAACTAGCTCCTTAAAGATTCAAAGTTTCAATCCTTACAAAACAATCACCACTAAACTTTTCAAATATCGCATTTTAGTCACTACACCGAAATGTAGTATTTCCAAACCTTATTTTGCAAAATTGATTTCACCAATCTCTTATATATATTAAAATAGGATTTTTAGATATTTTTCCATATTTTTAAAGCATCCCGAACTAGGCTTTCCTTAAAACCTCCTTTTATATTCGAACTGAAAATCAGACCGGTCTGGTTCAGACCCTAAACTTCTATGCCCAAAATTGGGGTGTTACAACTCTCCCCCCTTAAGAAATTTCGTCCTCGAAATTTACCTGGAGGAAAAAGGTACGGAAATTGCTTCTTCATATCATCCTTTCTTTCCCACGTGGCTTCCTCTACACCACGGTGCTTCCACAACACCTTAACCAATTCAATGGTCTTGCCTTGGAGAACATTACTGTCCGAATCCAGAATTTCAACCGGTTCCTCATCATAGGTCAAGTCAGGATTCAACTCCACTTTCTCTACAGGCATAACATGCGAAGGATCAGATTTATACCTCCGAAGCATAGAGACATGAAACACGTCATGAATCTTTTCCAACTCCTATGGTAACCTCAGCTTGTACGCAACAGGACCCACACGTTCAACCACCTCGTATGGTCCAATGTACCTAGGGCTCAACTTACCCTTTCGGCCAAACCTCATCACCTTCTTCCAAGGCAAAACCTTCAAGAACACACGGTCACCTACCGCAAACTCAATCTTCTTACGCATCAAATCCACATAAGACTTCTATCGATCAGAAGCTGCCTTCAACCGCTCACATATAAGCTTCACCTTCTCGGTGGTTCCTTTGAACAAAGCCGGCATCGAAACCAACTTCTGACCTATTTTAGCCCAGCAAAGAGGAGTTCCGCACTTCCTCCCGTACAAGGCTTCATAATGTGCCATTTGAATACTTGTCTGGGAGCTATTGTTATAAGCAAATTCCACCAAAGGCAAATGCTTCTCCCAAGAACCCTGAAACTCAATCACACAGCACCTCAACATATCTTCTAGCACTTGGATAACACGCTCAGACTGCCCATCCGACTTTGGATGATAAGAAGTACTGAAATTCAGCCGCGTACCCAATGCTTGATGCAAACACCCCCAAAAACGCAATGTAAACCTCAGATCTCTATCCGACACTATAGACTTTGGCACACCATGTAGCCGCACAATCTCAGCAATGTACAGCTCTGCAAGCTTATCCAAAGTATACGTAGTATGCACAGGTAAGAAATGCGCACACTTTGTAAGGCGATCCACAATCACCCACATCGAATTCTTCTTCGATGGCGACAAAGGCAAACCAGACACAAAGTCCATGGTAATCCTTTCCCACTTCCACTCAAGAATCCTCAACGGTTGCAACAACCCAGAAGGAAACTGATGCTCAGCCTTAACCCGCTGACAAACCATGCACATACCCACGTACTCCGCAACATCTTTCTTCAACCCCACCCAATAGTACTCAAGCTCATTTTCCAAAAACAATTCCTTTCATTAGTTTTGACATGGCAATGGGTTCCCCTAACATGCTTCAACACAGCATAACATCACAATTGCAACCATACCACACAATTCATAAAACATACTTTCACCCAAAAGGCATATCATGCAAATGCATATACATTAACCACACAATAAATCCCAAAGATACGAGAACTAATCTCTAATACCACCAAATGTAACCCCTTAGCCCGGCTTAGACGGTTGACTCGAACTATGAAGATTACACAGGGAAAACCAAAGTCAACCTGAAAGTCAACCTTGATTAACGACCTTTTTTTTCTTCTTTTTAATCTTGTATAGATGCACATTAACCCTATGTGAGTACTCATGAAACATATAGGTGAAAGGTGCATCGATCGAACAACATGAGGGACTAAATTGCATTTATTACAAGTTTAGGGACCAAAATGTAATTTCTGTAAATTAGAAGGTAATAATTGACTTTTTATGTTACCAATATGAAATTAGTCATATTACATGCTTCCCTGTCAAATTTCACATTAATTGGACATCTCGAACTCAAACAATTGCAAAAACAACTTTCGTGACTAAAATGTAAAACTCGCAAACTTCAACAACATTCAAAATTGGTGTCCAACGGTCACTTGTTCCGAAACACATAGAGCCCGTATCGAAACGTAGGGCATCACTCCCCTGTTTCGATACTGGTTCCGAAACACGGCTCTCTAGTATCCAAATTGTTTCAAAACAGCCTCCAGCCGTTTCGAAACACGAAGGCCATTATAGGCCCCCGTTTCGAAACGCTAGAGAGTGTTTCGATACGGTTTGCCCAGAAACTGCAGATTTTGCTGGTTTTTCATACTTAAATCCAATCAAACACTTTTAAATGGCACTCTAGTCATACCAACAAGTCATCATTCACATATGGCATAAGATTATAACCCCTAAACACATTTATAGCATCAAACATGAAACTTCACATGTCTATAGGCATGCATCCTAATATCCAAATCAAGCAATCAACCAATCTTCAAAACAAGCATTAAAAGGCCATTTACAAATCCGAAAACATCGAAAGCATCGTGCCACAACTTAGGGAGTTCAACACGTCTCCAAAAACACATCTTAGGTTCCCATTACCAAATTACCAAAACTAATAATGTATGAAAACATCACCATACAAGAGCTTAGTTTCCCTTGGACTCTTAGCTTCCTTGTTGCCCTCAATCACTTCAATTTTCTGCATTATTGGTACAAAAGAGAGAGCGTAAGCACGATAGCTTAGTGTGGCATGCTCTAAATAAACCAACTCAATAATGCATTTTTAGAAAACATTTAAGCAAAGCTTAAAACCATAAGCCCATCTCTTTTCATGCAACCTTGCATACTTTACAAGCATCTCATGCTTCAATACATTCAATACAACATATTGGCTTTCAAGTGATAGTTCATAACCATTTACAATCCAAAACAAAATCGGATACGCGGATTACAAGCGTTGTCCCAAACGCTTCATACACACTACCGAACAACATAAGGTGGAGTTTATCGGTACAATCACAACCCCTCAACACTCGTGATGAAGTTTAACGGTACAATCACAACCCCTCAACATCACTCATCGGTAGTTGTATAATTCCACTAACGAGTGCAAGGGACACATAACACAAGATCCACACACGGACTTTTAACCACCGTTGTGACCTTACCTCGCTCGTTAGGGTACTTGGATGGAGTTTACGGTACAATCACAACCCCTCAACATCCAAGGCGACTTTATTCACGGTACACCCAATCCTATAGCCGACTAACTATATCTGATTCAAGTACTTTAAAACCATTACATCACTTGCCAATATACATCATATAACATCAACAACCCACTGTTTTAAAGCATTAAACAAAGCCATTTACATCATGCATCACTATGCATCAAAACCATATTTATAATATGTCAAACCAAGGATCTCTTACCTTGAGCATCCTTCAACACATGGCTTTCAAAACCAGCATTAAGCATGCTAAAACATGCTTTCAAAACAAAATTTAAACATGCACCATGAAACCAATTCATCAAGCCACTTCATGGCACATCCGAGGGAGTTTTTCCGAAAACTTACTCTTGAGCTTAGCTAAGTTGTTTAGACTTAAACTAAGCTCCCAAAGCCTCCAAACAATCATTTCAAAGCTGGAAACCCAACTCCACTCACCAATTACATTTCGCTTGCTTGCCGAAACGCCAATCAAGCCTCTGGATCGACTCCAAAGGTGTCTGAAGATGCCTTGTAACCCCCGTAGCCCGGCCTAGACGGTTGGCCCGAACTACGAAGATTACACTGGGAAAACCAAAGTCAACCCGAAAGTCAACCTTGATTAACGACCCTTTTTTTTCTTTTTAATCTTATCTAGATGCACATTAACCTTAGATGTGATCACACAACCACCATGCTCAAAGATCACAATCATCAGAGATCAAACAGGGACCCAATTGAACAAATTACAACTTTAGGGACCAAATTGTAATTTCTGAAAACTTTAAGGACTTAACCAGATTTTAAGTTACCAACTTGAAATTAATCATGTTTCATGCTTCTCTGCCAAATTTCAGCTCAAACGGACATCCCGAACTCATACAATTGCACAAACAAGATTCAGGACCTAAATGCAAACATTTTGAAACATTTAACCGCCCATGTCAGCCCCCAACGGTCACCCGTTCCGAAACAGGCCAAGGCCGTTCCGAAACACGGGCCGTTCCGCAACGCGTTCCGCAACGGGGGTCTGGCAGAATACTTTCCGTTTCGGAACGGTGACACCCGTTTCGGACGCCTGGGTTCATGCAGGGCACCCGTTCCGAAACGGTGTTGCCTGTTCCGAAACACCTAGCCCAGAATGTTGCATTTTGCTCATTCAAACACACAATTGATCATTCAAACATGCTCCAAAAGCCACCAAACTTTGCCAACATGCAATTCAACATAAAAGAGACATACTTGCATCAACAATTCAACAATTAACCACCACATATGAAAAGCCCCAAATCTATAGGCATGCTTCCTACACAAGCAACCATTTAAGCACAAACCTTCCAATTCAATACAATCAAGCCAATCCATGATTCAACATCATTAACAACAGCATTTAAACATTCATGATCAACACATACGATCACAATAACAACAAACCCGAGAGATTCTACCCCATTGCCCTTATTAACTATAGCTATTCACCGAGACATACATCTCCATTGGAGTCCACCTTGAATCCCTTGCTCCTTGCTGCCCAATCCTCAAGAATCTGCATTGATGGACAAAAAGGAGCGTAAGCACATAATGCTTAGTGAGGAATGCTCAAAACCAAAACACCATCAACGCAGCGGGTCTTTAAAACACTTTAAAACCAACCCGTTTTGCTTTCCAAAACCATGTTCGAAAACTCTTTCAACATCAAGCTCAAAACATGCATAAACACCATATGCAAAGCTTAATAAAAACCATGGAAACACTTCCATTTTGTAACATACCTTTCTTTAACTTGAAAACCACATCAAGCAAAAAAAAAACCATTTAAGACCATAGTTCAAACAAACCATTTCAACATTTAACCAAGGCAACATAAAACCATAACATCATATTCACATGCCTTTAACAACAAGTCATACATGACTCCAATGCAACATAGGTAATCCATGCTCACATACATCATTTATCAAATGATAACCAACACTTGTTCAACATACAAATAGCATGCTTTTACTAGCATCATACACATCTCATGCAACAATGCATCTTACCAAGCAATCTCATGCTTCTTATGCAAACATGCATCAATTCAAGCATCTCATGCTTCACATGCAACCATGCATCATTTCAAGCAATCTCATGCTTCGCATGCAACTATGCATCATTTCAAGCAATTCCATGCTTCACATGCAACTATGCATCATTTCAAGCAATCCCATGCTTCACATGATCAAGAACATTATATTGGCTTCCAAGAGATCAACCATATTCACTTTCCAACTTTTCAACCCGATCGGATACGCGGATTACAAGCGTGTCCCAACGCTTCCTACACACTACCCAATCCAAGGTCTTCCAAATGGGCAACAACCTCCATTTGACCTTAACAACCTAAGGTTCCCATGCATGGACTTTTAAACACCATACAACCTTAGCTTTTCCTCAAGGTTACCATGTATAAACATACACCCTTGACATGCACAAGGTCTTCCCGTATGGACTTTCAACCACCATACAACCTTTGCATAACCGATTGGTAGTTGTAGACATCATCTAACGAGATCCGGGACATCACACACAAGATCCACACATGGACTTAACCATTGCCATTGTGATCTTAACAAGTACAAGGTTCTCACATAAGGACTTTTAACCACCTTATAACCTTTAGTTAACCAAGGTCTATCGTGGGCAACAACCTCCACTACGACCTTAAGCAACCGAGGTCCTCCCGTGGGCACACCCTCCACTGACCTCATCTCGTTAGGAATACTTGAGGGGAGTTTACCCGGTCCACACTTGACCACTCCGCCATCAAGGCGACTTTATTCACGGTGCACCCAATCCTATAGCCGGCTAATTATACCCGATCAACGAACCAAGAACCATTCACATCTCTTGCCAACATAACCATCTTACCATAATATCCAATGTTCCACATGCATAAACATAATGCAAGGTCATCACAACATTAGCTCAATGATTCACATGCATAAACAATATGCAAAAGGTACAATTATCATCATTAATCATCATCAACTCACTGTTTTTAAGCATCATACAAAGCCAATGAACAACATGCAACACTATGCATCAAAACCACATTTTCATTGCACTAAACCAAGGATCTCTTACCTTGAGCACCCTTTTCAATTGACTTTCAAAACCAGCATTAAACCATGCTAAAACATGCTTACAAAACAGAATTAAACCATGCAATAACACATGCACATCAATCATCAACCACAATTGATTTTAAAACCAAATCATACACAATCCAAGAGCAAAAACCTCTTCACTTACTCTTGAGCTTAGCAAAGTTGTTTAGACTTAAACTAAGCTCCCAAAAACCTTCAAACCATGTTTCAAAAGCTGAAATCCCAACTTCACTCACCGATTACCAAACAAAGCTAGCCAACAAGCTTTCCAAGCTTCCGAAACCTTCCGAAAACACCTCCAAAGCTCAAGGATCAACCTCCCCTGTTTCAAGCACACAAAAACAGAACATTAATGCATCCATATGCATTAAAACACCAGCAACATCAACACAACTCGCTGCTCATCACAAAACTAGCAATTTGGCTACCAAACACAACCGAAATCACCTCCAAACACTTCCAAAACTTAACCCAGCCAAGATCCATCACTTCTAACCATTTTTATACATCAAATAACATGCAAAATGATCACAACCACATCCTTATACCTCCAGGTATAACAGATTACCAAAAACACTCCAAAAACAACCAAAAACTCAAGCCAAACTTAGGAAATTCAACCTATCCGGGATTGCATTGATTAAACCTCAACTTCTAATCATTTTAGCATTCATTTAACATCAATTTAACACCTCAAAACCCTGCTTAAACAGATCACACGAAATTTTCACCAAAATCATCAAATCTTGCATTTTAGCCAAAAATCAAGACTCAATTGAAAAGCCTTTAATAAAACATAAATCAAGGATTGAGAACTTAGGGATTTCAGTAAAGAACTGATAGTTTAGAGGAGAAGGACGTTCTTACCTCCAAACTTGAATTTCTCCATTTTAGAGCCAAAATGCTTGATGAATCAACTTGTAAATTGAGAGGTTTTGTTGATGAGATGATTAGGAATCAAATGAGAATTGAAATGAGAGATTAAGATGTCAAAATCAGAGAAAGAAATCTGAGGAAATCTTGTTTGGGTTGAGAGAAAATGAGAGAAAAGAGAATTTGAGAGAAAATGGAAAATTAGTTGGAATTAGTTAAAATGATTTTTCCCTCTCTTTTCTTAATCTTTAAAATCAGATTTTAGACTTAAAATATCTTAGAAAAATCTGGAGAAATCCTTTTTGGAATAATAGCTCCTTAAAGATTCAAAGTTTCAATCCTTTATAAAACTGTCCCGCAACTTTCAAAAATTACATTTTGGTCACTACCCAAAATGTCAACCTTCCGAACCTCATTTTCCAAAATTGATTTCACAGTTCACTTACACATATTAAAAGATGATTTTAGAATATTTTTCCATATTTTTAATGCAACCCGAACTAGGTTTTCCTAAATTCACTCTTATATATTCGATCAGCACTTTGACCGAACCGGTCAACGCCAAAACTTCCGAGCCCAAAACCGGGGCGTTACAACTCTCCCCCCCTTAGGAAATTTCGTCCTCGAAATTTCAACCGGCGAAAAGAGAACAACAACCTTTTCAAGCAACACACACAAGACAACACAAAAGCCTTAACCAACACCACTGATCACTTTCCACACAAAACTTCCACCACTCACTGTTCACAAATCCACACTCTCAAGGGTAACCACAACCCAACCTTCCACACAACCAGATTATGCACAATCTCAACATCAACCTGAAAACTTCAACTCTTACAGCAAACAACACTGTAATACACATCTTCCAAGACTTGCCTACACAAAGACAACAACCAAACCAACTCAACCACTAGGCAACCTCCCAGTCTCTAAAACTCTTGCGATTCCCAAACCTCTTCCAAAGATTTCCCAACAAGCAGAAATCCTTAACATCAACTGTTTACTCAAGCTCTTCAACGAAGCTGACCACCCTTCACATCCGTCAAAAACATTACCATAACAGCTCACCAGCACCAAAAACCAAAATCACATCACAACCTCAACTTGAAACCTTTAGCCGTTCCACATACCATCAACAGACTTCAAACAAAACTTCATAACCACACTAACCAACCACTGCTCACACAAAAACCCAACAACCAACAAAAACCTTCGATCTTTCACAACCCTTTCACTACAAACTTCAACCAGAACACTTGCATTACCAGAACATCACTGATCCAAAACACACATAACAGCCTCTGATATCCTCAAAGATTGCTAAGAACCAACACAACCCTTCACAACAACTTAAAAAAAAACTAAACCACCTCAGCTGCAACAACACTTAGCACCAAGGAACAACCACTTCCTTTCAGCTAAACAAACCACTTAGCTGATACTAACCTCAAACAGATACCCTTCATCACCAAACCACTAAACTCTCAGAGCAACAAACACTTTCCTTTCACCAACAGGCCATTCCACTCTCACTATCACTAGCAACTAGATAACAAACTCCAGCACTTCTAACTCCCACTCAGCACCAAACACCCTCTAAAAACCATCATCCCACCTAATCCAACCACAACACTAACAGATTCGATTAGTTATTAGGGAGTGTGAACATCGTATGCATGATCACCTACATGCCCTATCAATGTCTGATGTACATGTATGCAAAACCTCTAATGTCATGCCACATGTATGCATGGACCAACATATATAATATAGTACATATCAATGATTTTAACTGTGCATGAATGCCAGTTCACACCCTCCAATAACATCCTCAAAATCTGTCTAAGAACAACCTCCTTACTCATCTTTAACTTAACTAACTCCATCATACCAACAACCATTAACCACAAGATACTCACCCAAGCCTTCTTCACACCAAAGATATTACCAAACCACAACTACCATTACTCCAAACATGCTAGCAACAAGACTAAACTTACCACGCAAGGAAAAACCAACAGAAACCAAACTAAGCAACTAAAGCAAAGATCACTTAACAAGGTTACCTGAAAACATAACACCACCCTGAAGCTTCATCGAACGAGCTCTCCTCCTTGCGGAACCAACATCCTTCCGCGGCACAACTGCAGCACCAACAAACACACCAGGGTCACCACCAACTCCTTGCGATAAGGAACCTTGGTTGTTCCGCGCCAACATCAAGCAATCACGCTTCATGTGTCCAGCAGACCCACACTTCCAGCAAACTTCATTTTCCAAACTCTTCACAACTTTCTGCTTTTTACGCCACCTCTGAACCTCGCCTCGGCCGCACCCACGACCTTTCAAAGATCCTTTGGCCAACATCAAAGCTGACTTCACTCCATGAGGACAATCACGCTTAACATGCAACTTGGAACCACAATTCCAACAAACACCTGCGCCCCAACAATTTCCAACATGTTGCCTTTTACAACGGTCACAAATAGATGACTGAGCTTCCACCCCTTGCTCAGGCAACACTTGCTCACCAACAGCATCAGCCGCACCTTGCTCAACCCTTGGAAATTCCCTTCCAAGATACCTTTCATAGAAAGCAGATACGAAGAAATCCCAATCAATATCAAGGATATGTGACGCCACAGCCACAGATGTCCACCAAGAACAAGCATCCTCCAACATCAGAGAAACAACACTCCCCAGCTTACAGGCATAATCACAGCCTTCCTGATCCAAAATCAGAACCACACTGGCCAACCAAGCCTCAAACATCTCCGGGGAAGAACCATGATACTCCTCAGCACCCAAATCAAACAAACGCTGCTTCGGCAAACCCACACATCTAGCCAGCACATCCTCTGATTCTACCTCAACCGTAGCCTGAGATGTTCCCAACACCTCCTGAACAACAGGTAAAGAACTTTCCATCCCGGAACCAGCTTCCTTCCCTTGCCTTACCAACTCAACTTCAGTCACAGAAGACTGAGACAAAACACCTTTACAAAAGGGTGAATCCTTTGACTTAACAACCTGCCCCAAGGCAGCCACCATCTCACTCATCCTCCACTCTTTCATCATCTTTGCCATACCACTAACAACAAACAACATACAATCACAACAAACAAACAAAACCTGTTAGACCAGCATTAAGCAAGGATTCAAACTCCAACTCCAAAATAACACAATAGCTATATTAATAAGGCAATGGGTATCCCGAATCCTCCCCCTTTACATGACATAACAGCCAACACAACACGAACATCACAACATCAAGCATATCAACAACATACCTTGATCATGCTTACACCAAACAACATCCAACAGCACTAGCACATTAGCAACATAACATGCTCAAAACGCATTCATCATGCATAGCATCAGCTCTTAACATCCACACATATCCATATGATCTCAACCAAGATTCATAACCACAAATCATGCTTGCATACACCAGCAACATGCTCAAAACATCAACAGCATATACAGAAACACATGCTTCAACCAGCTTTCAACCATACAAGAAGGTAAACATCAAGCACACTTACCACAACAACTTACCGTTTTCCCCAACCTTCGCAACTCAGCTCTGATACCACCAAATGTAACCCCCGTAGCCCGGCCTAGACGGTTGGCCCGAACTACGAAGATTACACGGGGAAAACCAAAGTCAACCCGAAAGTCAACCTTGATTAACAACCCTTTTTTTTTTTTTTTAATCTTATCTAGATGCACATTAACCTTAGATGTGATCACACAACCACCATGCTCAAAGATCACAATCATCAGAGATCAAACAGGGACCCAATTGAACAAATTACAACTTTAGGGACCAAATTGTAATTTCTGAAAACTTTAAGGACTTAACCAGATTTTAAGTTACCAACTTGAAATTAATCATGTTTCATGCTTCTCTGCCAAATTTCAGCTCAAACGGACATCCCGAACTCATACAATTGCACAAACAAGATTCAGGACCAAAATGCAAACATTTTGAAACATTTAACCGCCCATGTCAGCCCCCAACGGTCACCCGTTCCGAAACAGGCCAAGGCCGTTCCGAAACACGGGCCGTTCCGCAACGCGTTCCGCAACGGGGGTCTGGCAGAATACTTTCCGTTTCGGAACGGTGACACCCGTTTCGGACGCCTGGGTTCATGCAGGGCACCCGTTCCGAAACGGTGTTGCCTGTTCCGAAACACCTAGCCCAGAATGTTGCATTTTGCTCATTCAAACACACAATTGATCATTCAAACATGCTCCAAAAGCCACCAAACTTTGCCAACATGCAATTCAACATAAAAGAGACATACTTGCATCAACAATTCAGCAATTAACCACCACATATGAAAAGCCCCAAATCTATAGGCATGCTTCCTACACAAGCAACCATTTAAGCACAAACCTTCCAATTCAATACAATCAAGCCAATCCATGATTCAACATCATTAACAACAACATTTAAACATTCATGATCAACACATACGATCACAATAACAACAAACCCGAGAGATTCTACCCCATTGCCCTTATTAACTATAGCTATTCACCGAGACATACATCTCCATTGGAGTCCACCTTGAATCCCTTGCTCCTTGCTGCCCAATCCTCAAGAATCTGCATTGATGGACAAAAAGGAGCGTAAGCACATAATGCTTAGTGAGGAATGCTCAAAACCAAAACACCATCAACGCAGCGGGTCTTTAAAACACTTTAAAACCAACCCGTTTTGCTTTCCAAAACCATGTTCGAAAACTCTTTCAACATCAAGCTCAAAACATGCATAAACACCATATGCAAAGCTTAATAAAAACCATGGAAACACTTCCATTTTGTAACATACCTTTCTTTAACTTGAAAACCACATCAAGCAAAAAAAAACCATTTAAGACCATAGTTCAAACAAACCATTTCAACATTTAACCAAGGCAACATAAAACCATAACATCATATTCACATGCCTTTAACAACAAGTCATACATGACTCCAATGCAACATAGGTAATCCATGCTCACATACATCATTTATCAAATGATAACCAACACTTGTTCAACATACAAATAGCATGCTTTTACTAGCATCATACACATCTCATGCAACAATGCATCTTACCAAGCAATCTCATGCTTCTTATGCAAACATGCATCAATTCAAGCATCTCATGCTTCACATGCAACCATGCATCATTTCAAGCAATCTCATGCTTCGCATGCAACTATGCATCATTTCAAGCAATTCCATGCTTCACATGCAACTATGCATCATTTCAAGCAATCCCATGCTTCACATGATCAAGAACATTATATTGGCTTCCAAGAGATCAACCATATTCACTTTCCAACTTTTCAACCCGATCGGATACGCGGATTACAAGCGTATCCCAACGCTTCCTACACACTACCCAATCCAAGGTCTTCCAAATGGGCAACAACCTCCATTTGACCTTAACAACCTAAGGTTCCCATGCATGGACTTTTAAACACCATACAACCTTAGCTTTTCCTCAAGGTTACCATGTATAAACATACACCCTTGACATGCACAAGGTCTTCCCGTATGGACTTTCAACCACCATACAACCTTTGCATAACCGATTGGTAGTTGTAGACATCATCTAACGAGATCCGGGACATCACACACAAGATCCACACATGGACTTAACCATTGCCATTGTGATCTTAACAAGTACAAGGTTCTCACATAAGGACTTTTAACCACCTTATAACCTTTACTTAACCAAGGTCTACCGTGGGCAACAACCTCCACTACGACCTTAAGCAACCGAGGTCCTCCCGTGGGCACACCCTCCACTGACCTCATCTCGTTAGGAATACTTGAGGGGAGTTTACCCGGTCCACACTTGACCACTCCGCCATCAAGGCGACTTTATTCACGGTGCACCCAATCCTATAGCCGGCTAATTATACCCGATCAACGAACCAAGAACCATTCACATCTCTTGCCAACATAACCATCTTACCATAATATCCAATGTTCCACATGCATAAACATAATGCAAGGTCATCACAACATTAGCTCAATGATTCACATGCATAAACAATATGCAAAAGGTACAATTATCATCATTAATCATCATCAACTCACTGTTTTTAAGCATCATACAAAGCCAATGAACAACATGCAACACTATGCATCAAAACCACATTTTCATTGCACTAAACCAAGGATCTCTTACCTTGAGCACCCTTTTCAATTGACTTTCAAAACCAGCATTAAACCATGCTAAAACATGCTTACAAAACAGAATTAAACCATGCAATAACACATGCACATCAATCATCAACCACAATTGATTTTAAAACCAAATCATACACAATCCAAGAGCAAAAACCTCTTCACTTACTCTTGAGCTTAGCAAAGTTGTTTAGACTTAAACTAAGCTCCCAAAAACCTTCAAACCATGTTTCAAAAGCTGAAATCCCAACTTCACTCACCGATTACCAAACAAAGCTAGCCAACAAGCTTTCCAAGCTTCCGAAACCTTCCGAAAACACCTCCAAAGCTCAAGGATCAACCTCCCCTGTTTCAAGCACACAAAAACAGAACATTAATGCATCCATATGCATTAAAACACCAGCAACATCAACACAACTCGCTGCTCATCACAAAACTAGCAATTTGGCTACCAAACACAACCGAAATCACCTCCAAACACTTCCAAAACTTAACCCAGCCAAGATCCATCACTTCTAACCATTTTTATACATCAAATAACATGCAAAATGATCACAACCACATCCTTATACCTCCAGGTATAACAGATTACCAAAAACACTCCAAAAACAACCAAAAACTCAAGCCAAACTTAGGAAATTCAACCTATCCGGGATTGCATTGATTAAGCCTCAACTTCTAATCATTTTAGCATTCATTTAACATCAATTTAACACCTCAAAACCCTGCTTAAACAGATCACACGAAATTTTCACCAAAATCATCAAATCTTGCATTTTAGCCAAAAATCAAGACTCAATTGAAAAGCCTTTAATAAAACATAAATCAAGGATTGAGAACTTAGGGATTTCAGTAAAGAACTGATAGTTTAGAGGAGAAGGACGTTCTTACCTCCAAACTTGAATTTCTCCATTTTAGAGCCAAAATGCTTGATGAATCAACTTGTAAATTGAGAGGTTTTGTTGATGAGATGATTAGGAATCAAATGAGAATTGAAATGAGAGATTAAGATGTCAAAATCAGAGAAAGAAATCTGAGGAAATCTTGTTTGGGTTGAGAGAAAATGAGAGAAAAGAGAATTTGAGAGAAAATGGAAAATTAGTTGGAATTAGTTAAAATGATTTTTCCCTCTCTTTTCTTAATCTTTAAAATCAGATTTTAGACTTAAAATATCTTAGAAAAATCTGGAGAAATCCTTTTTGGAATAATAGCTCCTTAAAGATTCAAAGTTTCAATCCTTTATAAAACTGTCCCGCAACTTTCAAAAATTACATTTTGGTCACTACCCAAAATGTCAACCTTCCGAACCTCATTTTCCAAAATTGATTTCACAGTTCACTTATACATATTAAAATATGATTTTAGAATATTTTTCCATATTTTTAATGCAACCCGAACTAGGTTTTCCTAAATTCACTCTTATATATTCGATCAGCACTTTGACCGAACCGGTCAACGCCAAAACTTCCGAGCCCAAAACCGGGGCGTTACATGCCTCCCCTGTTTTAAACATATCAAAGCATAGGATTAATGCATCATCATGCATTAAAATCTTCAGCCATCACACCTAAACTCACTGCTCTAACCAAAACCAACATTTCAGCTACCAAACACAACCGAAAACACCTCCAAACTCTTCCAAAATTTAACCCAGCCAAGATCCATCACTTCTAACCATTTCTAAACATCAATTAACATCCAAATTAAACCTAAACTAGTCCTTATACCTCCAGCTATAACAGAACACCATAAACACCTCAAAAACCACCATTTTCATAAGCAAAAACTTAGGAAATACAACCTATTCGGGATTGCATTGATAAAACATCATTTCTAACATCATTAGACATCCAAAATACATTAAAGAACCATCTCAAACAAAGCCCAATCAAAACTCAACAAAATTCTTCAAGATTTCTTCCAAATCTTGAGTTTTAAGCCAAAATCAAGTTTCTAACATTAAAACCATTTATAAAACTTAAATTAAGGATTGATAACTTGGGAATTTCACTAAAGAACTGAGTATTTAGAGGAGAAGAACAATCTTACCTCTAAATGGTGTTTTCTCCTTGATATGAGCCAATTTCCTTGAAAATCCAATGACAAATCAAAAGGATTTGATGCAAGATTGATTAGGAACTAATTGATGATAAAAATCTCATCAATTGAAGTGAAAATCAAAGAAAAAGTTGCTGGAGAAAAAGTGTTTGGATGATGGAATTTTAAGAGAAAAAGAAATGAGAAAAATCTAGGAAAAGGTAGCTATGAATTTCCAAAAGCTAGTTTCTCCTCTCTTTTAATTAATTAAAACATTAATTAATTCACCCAAATTAAGGAAAAATCTGGAGAAATTATTTTTGGTTAAATTAGCTCCTTAAAGATTCAAATTTTGAATCCTTACAAAACAATCACCACTAAACTTTTCAAAAATCGCATTTTAGTCACTACACCGAAATGTAGTATTTCAAAACCTTATTTTGCAAAATTGATTTCACCACTCTCTTATATATATTAAAAGAGGATTTTTAGATATTTTTCCATATTTTTTAAGCATCCCGAACTAGGCTTTCCCTAAAACTTCCTTTTATATTCGAACCGAAAATCAGACCGGTCCGGTTCAGACCCTAAACTTCTAAGCCCAAAATTGGGGTGTTACAGAAATCATTTGTAAATCAAAGTAAAATGAAAAGGGAAAGGTCTCTGGAAGTTTTGAAAAGGAAAAGGCTGATGAGAAAAGAGAGAAATAGAAGTTGCGTCAAAATAAGTTTCTAATGCTTAATTCGCTATTTAATCAAAACCCTTTTTTAATATTTTTCATTAACCACATTTAAAACATGTCAAATTAAGGGAATAAGCGATTATACTTGCATTAGCTCCCTAAAGATTCTAAGTTTTGGCTCTTTTACAAAATAGCCATTAAAATCATATTTTCCATTTTTAAGATTTAGTCACTAAACCGAAATGTCCACCTTCCAAATGTAATTTTCCAAAAATTGACTTCACCAAACCCTTATATACATTTAAAAAGGATTTTATAAAATTTTCTCATATTTTTATCACTTCCCGAACTAGGTTTTCCCTGAACGAATCCCGAACTAACTAGGATCTCTAGTCTCGGTCCAACAGACCCTAAACCCAACCTAAAAACTTCTAGGCCCAAAATTGAGGTGTTACAAAGTACATCAATGTTCAAGATGTATGGATTTTAGAATGTGAAGCCTCAAGCCACTCTAATGAGCTCATCAATTAAGCTTGACAAAGATGAAGGAGGTAAGTGTGTCGATTCTAAGCTTTATCGTTCAATGATTGGCTCTTAACTTTACCTTACCACAAGTAGTCCCGATATCATGTTTAGTGTTTGCTTGTGTGCTAGGTTTCAATCTAGCTCTAGAGAATCACACCTTGTTGCCATTAAGAGAATCTTTAGATACATTAGAGACACACATTGTTTAGCCTTATACTCTTCCTTTAACCTACATGTTTATTCCGATACGGATTATGGGGGTTGTAAGATAGATAGGAAAAGTACCTCTGGCACTTGTCGATTCCTAGGTAGTATGCTCATATCTTGTTTCTCTAAGAAACAAAATAGTGTAGCCTTATCTATCACCAAAGCGGAATACGTATCGGTCGGGAGTTGTGCTCAAGTCCTTTTGATGAAACAACAACTTCTAGAATATGGAACTGATGTAGGTACAATACCCCTTAAGTGTGACAACACTAGTG
The DNA here is from genome assembly GCA_958450335.1 of Hibiscus tridactylites. Taxonomy (NCBI): domain Eukaryota; kingdom Viridiplantae; phylum Streptophyta; class Magnoliopsida; order Malvales; family Malvaceae; genus Hibiscus; species Hibiscus tridactylites. The sequence goes on along the minus strand of OY288267.1, from coordinate 53,604,192 downwards.
TCATATGTCTCACTAAGAATCGCATCCAACATTCTAGAACCAAGCACATAGAGATAAGACACCATTTCATTAGGGATCATGGCCTAATGAATGATGTTGTTCTAAAATATGTTGACACCTCAAACCAACTAGCAGATATATTTACAAAGCCATTAGACAAGAGTGCTTTTGGACTCTTAGGAGAGAGTTAGATCTAACTAGCTTATCTTGACCTTTTAGAGGTCTTAAATGTCAATAAATTTGCTTGAATTTGAATGATGATCATGTTTATATGTTTTTGCTTCTTGATGCATCTATGCTTGTTGCTAGGGGGAGTATGTATATGTTTTAGTTTATAAATGTTGCTCATTAATCATACACATGCATTTAGGATCAATTAAAATCCAAAATTTGAACTAAAGTCAGCTCAAAAATGCATTTATGGTAAAAGGTTATCGATACAAGTAATAGTGTATCAATACGAGTTGCTCAATTTACATCGATATAGTCTTAACTATATCGATACGGTCACGTGTATCGATACGATACGAAAACCGTACTAATACAGTGGATTGATATTCCACATCAACGTATCAATATGGTAAGTCGATGTAGTTTAAATGATGCTTTAAATGGTTCTTTCATTTTAATTAAAACACAAACCCCTTTCCCCTTAAAACTCTAGCCGATTTTCATCTTTAAAACCCTCCTCAAACCCTTATTTTTTCATACCAAACTCAAAATTCTTTTGGGGTTTTTCATCAACACATCAAGGCTAAGCTTTGCTATCAATTTGGTGCATTCATCATCCTTCATTCATCCAAATCCATTACTCAAGGTATAAAAACCATTTTCTTTCTTTTTAATTTTCATTTAAATTTTCTTATTGTTTTCAACTAATTTCGTATACATAGCAATTTATAATATGAGTTTTGAAGTTCTTGCAGCAATTCTTTAAAATCTAAATTTTTTTGTTTCGAATACATAAATATATCGTATATTTTATTATACTTTTTTCAAAACTATTTTTACCAAAATTAATATTTATACTTGTATATATTTTTAACATATAGAGTATAGTGTTTTTCACAATACCTTGAATTATTGGAATGATTATTGGATAGAATGTGATGATAATTGCATACAATGTTTTTGAATGGTTTTGATGTTTTTCAGGTTATTATGGGGATGAAAAAGAGACCAAGGAAAGAATTGCCTTCTACTTCATCCAATCCCAATTCGAAAAATAAGGGTATTGCTAAACCTAACTTTGGTTTTATTATTGAAAATAGATTTCAATCCCCTTCGGCTATGGCCCAATATAAACAATAGCAAGATTTTTCAATCCGAGATGAAAGTGTTGTTTCAATTCCTTTTCTAAAATCACAACGTTTTAAGTTCAAAAATTTTGGACAGTTACAACAATGGAAATTTATGACTTTTCTAAGTGTACCCCCAATTTTATATCGAAATCTGGTTTGATTTTCTTTGCTAATGCTTGATGTATACATGATCAAGCTAGGGAAAATGTAATTGCCATTGAATCATATCTCATGGGCAAGAAATTTCGAATTGACCAAAGTGTTTTATATAACGTTTTTGGTTTTGGAAATTTGGGAATTGATGATGAATACTCATTGGGGCATTCTCAACTTGGCTCAGTAACCGTCCTTGATGCCCAAGATCGTATCCTCCATCTTACCATCTCTTGGTGGATTCGTCCTTTCGGTGGGAAATTCTCTATCATTCACCAAGTTGATGTTTTTTTTGCTCCGTTGTTTCCGAGAGGGTAAGCGCCCAAACCTTTGCCAAATTATGTTCGCCGACTTGGATTATCTTATTCAACACCGTCACACCGATCAAGTCAAGTCCTTTTCTATGGAACAACTTTGAACTTCTTGTTCCATTCCTTGGAGACCGATTGTTCCTATGATGTCGTCGAGCCTCTAGGCAAGTCGGTCGATGAACACTCCCTAACTCGTGCTCACTTTGAGTACATTGATCATGAATGGGTTCGTGTTATCGACCTCCTCCTCAAGACGATCAATGTCCTTTGGTCGTTCAACAAGGTCCACATGTCCAAAAAGCACAATCTTCCATAGATGGACCCATGGGGTATCTAAATGAGCAATTCACATCTTTAGGGTCTAATATAGCTTCTTTAGATACAAAGATGAATGTATGATTTGCGGCCATTGATACTTGCTTTACATCATTGGAGGATTGAGTCAAGGCCCTTGAACAACAACAAACTTCCATAGATGTCTCTCTCGTCGCCTTCTATGGTTCTTGGCTCAATCATACTGGAAAGTCTCAAACCAACAATGGTGATGATGAAGAGGATGAGGACGATGGGAATGAGTAGTCTTTGAGCATATCATTACATATCATATAATTTAGGATTTATCTTTTACTATGCCCCTTTGTCTTTAGGAACCCTATGCTTTGATTTTGTTTTTAGGATTAAGTTTGGATTTTTAAGTTTGAAGTTATTTTGAACTATTTTTGCTTTGGATTTTCATTTGAACTTTAACTATATCCTTGAATTGTTGCATTGATTTTTATCTAACAAAAAGGTGGAGAACTGTAAAAACATAATTTTTTTAAAACCAATCTTAAATTAAGGGGGTAAAATTTTCAAAGCTTTCAAAATACTTAAAAATTTATTTTGGTTTTATTATATAAAAAGGGGAGGATGTAAAATCTAATTTGATTTTGATATAACATAGTGTCTAAGGACCTATTTTTAAAAGTAAATAAAATTTTAAGTAATTCAAAGTCTCACAAATCCACAAGCAAACTCGAACCAAAATGTTTTTAAGTCAAATAAATTGTTTAAGCAAATTTTTTCTAAGTGTTATAGCCCAAAACTAACTTGTATGCTAAGGTGTATCGATACGCTATAGTCAATGATACGGTTTGGAGGTTCTGGATTTTTAATAAAAAAAGCGTACCGATATGGCTATACCCATATCGATACAATAATTTATCTGGGCTTAACTATAAGGCATAGTGTACTGTAAAGTGCTTAAAAGTCTTATATTTTATGCCCATTTTAGCTCATATTGTCATTGTTCTTAAGCCCATTTAAGTTCATATTTAAGTTTCCATGCATGTTTTATAGTATCTTTCCTTCACTTAGCTTATTAGAGTATTTACGATTATTTGTGGAGAAAAGACACTATTTTTTGTTGCATTTTCATTACAGTTTACAAGAGACTGTCGTCGGCACCCGTCGTGGCAGCAGAAGAATGATCGAAGAGGAGGAGAAAGTAGAATGATCACATCCAGTCACACAGGACCAACCATCGTTGCAGAAAAGAACTATACTGAGGCTGTTCAAATAATGGACCGTTGAGACAGACTACCGCCAGCACTGCCGTTACGGCGACACATTGAAGATTGGCCAAAACGAAGTGCGATAGGAAGAGGAGAATTTCCAGAATCTGCATAACCAAGCCACATGATGAATGGAGCCCAGGAGCATCCAGAGATGACGTAAGAAGACCCAAAACAAGGAAGAAGCATGCGGCCCAGAAAAAGCCCAAAAGAGGAGTTATTTTGGAACAAAACACTCAGACGTTTAACATCATTTAATTCCATCTTAACTTCCTCCCAAAGAGAAACTTCTTCCCCAAATAGGGTTTTTACATGTAACCACATATAAAAAGAGGGCTTGACCGATTGGAAGACAACAAGGAGAGAGATTAGGTTTTAGAATTTATTGTTTTCTTATTTATATTATGTTCTAAACTTTCTTTAGGGTTAAGATTGTTTATTTAGTAGTTGTTGAGTACGGTTGTAATTAATTAAAACTTTTTATGAAATTCAATTCAAGGTTTTGTTTATCCATGTTCTTCATCTTTGTTTGCAATAGAATCGAGAGATCTTTGTGAGCACATCTATTTGTTTCAATTCAAGAGAGTTAAAACTAAATAAAGGGATAAAAGTGATTCCCTCCAATTAAGGCGAGAATCAACTTAGCTTAGAGATAAGTCTAGGTTTAAGGTGGCTAAGAAGGAACGTGGGAAGGTTATTGATTCAATCTGGGTTCACGTCGAGAGATATTGTCAAAGAGTGGACAACAACAATATTCAAACTTAGAGATAAGTTGAAATCAGATCAGGACGTTCTGCCAAAACCTTGAATGCCCTCTAAGTTCCCCGTTGTGGCAGTGTTCTACCCGTCACCCGTCGTGGCAGAGATATTGACTTTTCACTACTAGACTTTAACGAGTTCCACGCAGTTTCACACTGCGACACAACTCAATCTGACCTATCTTCATATTCTTATTACTCAATCCTTTTATTATTCGTTTACTTCAAGTTTATGCAATTTTCTCAAACCAATCCAAATCAATTATGTTTTTACTATTCCTTGTGCATGAATTTAATCTTGAAGTAGCATTCCATTCCCTAAGGAGACGATAATCTTTTATATTACAACTAGGCATCAGTGTACACTTGCACTTAAAGCAAGACTGTTTCACAGCCTACAAGTTTTTGGTGCCGTTGCCGGGGACTGGCAACAACAACTTCGTCTTTACTTTCTTGCACTTCTCCTTTATTACATTTAATTTCCAATTTAGTTTTTCTTTATAATAATAAAAAATTCTCACGGCTTCTTGTTCTAGTTTATGACCAGACCAAATCCATCGTCTAAACATCTGCTTATTGACGAGATCAAATAAGAAGCAAGAAAAATCAGAAGAGAGACATGTGAGGCATTAGCGGCAGCCAAAGAAGCAGAAGCAATAATGTTTAATGGTAATGATGGCAAAAATGCCGCCGTGGCAGACCCCGCCGAAAACGGTAGGCGGCAAGATCAGCAGCCACCACCTCTTCCTCCCGGCCAACAAAGACAAGTCACTACCACTCGAGACTACATGGAGGAGGATATAGACAACCTTGACTTTACACTCATAGAACCAGACATTGAGGCCAATCATTTTGAACTCGAGCCTGTTATGTTCAATATGATCGCTAAATTGGGAAAGTTTGGGGCACAACAAATTAGGAAGGAAGACAGCACATAAAGTCATTCTTAGAGATTTGCATGTCTTTTACAATTCATGGATTACCCCCTGGTGTTCTGAAGTTGCGGCTATTTCCTTATTCACTGATGGATAGGGCGAAAACGTGGTTAAATAGCTAGACGGCTAGTTTTATTGTGTCATGGATAGATCTGCGTCGAGATATTCTAGCTCGCTTCAATCCTTCAAATGTCACAGATCGAATACACATCGAAATTACCTCGTTCAGACAGGCTGACGATTAGGCGATGTACGAAGCATGGGAGCGCTACCGAGAAATGCTGCACAAATGCCCGCTCCATGGACTACCGCTTTGGATGCAAGTATCTTTGTTCTACAATGGTGTTAATCAACCCACCAGGATGATGCAAAATGCATCAGCAAACAACATACTCCTTGATAAGGCACCAGTGGAAGGAATGCGGATTCTGAACCAGTTGACCAAGAATGATTATCAATTTCCGTTTTCCCGTTGTGGCGGCATTAGACGACATGCCACAATGAATGAGTTGGAAGCCTCATAGTCCGCAAATACCCATATAGATAAGCTAACTAGATTAATGGAAAACATGATCAAACAAACGGGAAGATCATATGAGGTAAAAGAAGTGGAAGCCTTCTGTGATGAATGTGGTGGAGACCATGACTCTACAGAATATACAGAATCTAGAAATTTCATGGGAATCTACAACTAGAATGGTACCACCAACACGAACACATACGATCCAGGCTGGAAGAAACATCCAAACTTCTCATGGAGTAACCCTAACACTGTAGAAAACTCAACCAATCAGAATACGGGCTATCAAAGGAACCCGCCTCGGCAACAGATGGAACAACAACAACCTACAACAAACAATTCTTTAGATGCCACTTTAAACACTTTTATGTCTCATACTAGTGCTTATATTGCTAATTCTGATAAGTTTGTTAATAAGGTTAATGCTTGCATGGACATGACTGAAATGCGGATGCAGAATCAGGAAGCATCTTTGAAAACACTAGAAACACATGTTGGTCAATTTGCACAGATCCTTAATACATGACAGCAGGAGGTTTACCAAGTGATACTGAGGTGGCTAGAAGAAAACCCATGAGCAGTGCAAAGCAATCACCACCAAAAGTGGAATTTGCTTGCAACAACTGAAGGGTGAGGCAACAAAGGGAAAAGCACCAATGGTGCAACCGACCCAATCTTCAAAGCCCGCCAAGAAGGATGCTGCGGCAGGTCCTGATACCACGATAAATCCTGAAGAATCTGAACTGGCTAAATATAAGGAAAACCTTCCTGAAGAAACCCCCATCCCTCAGATCAAATTTCCCTGTAAAGAGAGAATTGAAGACATAAAACTACCACCACCATTCCCACAAAGGCTAAAGAGGCAGAAGCAAGATTAACAGTTTATGAAATTTCTAGACATCTTGAAACAAGTCAATATCAACCTGCCTTTGGTGGAACTCATCGAACAGATACCCATCTATGCCAAGTTCCTCAAGGACATAGTCTCTAAGAGAACACGAATCAATGAGTTTGAAAAAGTGGCAGTTATAGATGGATGCATGGCCATGATACACAACAGATCCCCACTAAAGAGAAAAGTTTCAGGCAATTTTATCATTCCATGTAAAATCAGCGGCAACTATATCGGGCAGGCATTATGTGATTTGGGGGACAAGTATCAACTTAATGACAAAATCTATTTTCCAGAAACTATGGATCGGACAAGCACGCCCTACTACTGCCATGCTTCAACTGGCGGACAGATCATACATTCAACTAGAGGGGAAAATCGAAGACATACTAGTAAAAGTTGATAAGTTTATTTTCCCTATTGATTTTCTTGTTTTAGATTGTGAAGCAGATGATCGAGCGCCTATTATACTTGGAAGACCGTTCCTAGCTACTGGAATGACATTAATCGACGTCGAAACAAGAGAGCTTACAATGAGGGTGAATGATCAGGAGATAAAACTGAATGTTTTCCATACCGTAAAAAAGAATGATGACTCGGATGAATGCAAAATGATCCAAGTCACACCTAGGTTGGAGTTCGATGTCGATAAACCATGCATGGGTAAGTACTGCCTTGGTAGTGATTCCGGTGAATGCCTTGGCAGTCACTTGGAGAGCAGCCCTGACAGCCGCCCCGACGGCCAGAATACAGAAGCTGCAGATGAGGAAGAGACAGAGGAGAAGGATGAAGTACAGTGGATGGCAACAAGGCCATGTATGTACTTTGAACCCTTAGATTACACTGATAAGGGAGGTAAAATTCATAAACCATCTATTGAAGAACCCACTAACCTTGAGTTAAAACCCTTACTTGAGCAACTAAAATATGTTTTCTTGGGACCCAATGATACGTTGCTCGTAATCATCTCTTCCAAGTTGTAGGATGAACGAGAATTCAAGTTGATAGACCTACTGCGGCGGTATAAAAGGGTGGTAAGATTGTCCATCGCTGATCTCAAGGAAATTAGCCCAGCAGTATGCATGAACAAAATCCTGTTAGAAGAAGGTTGTAAACCCACTGTTGAAGCTCAAAGGAGGCTGAACGACGAGATGCGAGAAGTCGTCAAAAAGGAAATCATCAAGTGGCTTGATGAAGGAATCATTTATCCTATATCCGACAGTGAATGGGTAAGCCTAGTACAATGTGTACCTAAGAACGGAGGGATAATGGTGGTAACTAATGAAAATAATGAACTAATCCCAACAAGGACTGTGACCGGTTGGAGGGTTTGCATGGACTACCGTAAGTTAAACAAGGCAACTAAGAAATATCGTTTTCTATTACCTTTTATTGATCAAATGCTTGACCACCTTGCTGGCAAACCTTTCTAATGTTTTCTTGATGGCTATTCAGGGTACAATCAGATTTCCATAGATCCCAAAGATCAAGAAAAGACCACCTTCCCCTGGCCTTATGTCACATATGCATTCCGGAGGATGTCATTCGAGTTGTGTAACTCACCAGCAACGTTCCAGCGTTGCATGATGGCAATATTCTCCGACATGGTAGAAGATTTCCTTGAAATTTTCATGGATGATTTCTCTGTCTTCGGCAGCAACTTCGACAGCTGCCTTAGCAACCTAGAGAATGTGCTAACAAGATTTGAGGAATCTGACTTAGTGCTAAACTGGGAGAAGTGCCATTTTATGGTGGATGAAGGGATAGTCCTGGGTTACAAAATATCTTCCAAGGGAATTAAGGTCGACAAAGCCAAAATCGAAGTGATTGAGAAACTACCGTCGCCGACCTCTATCAAGGGCATTAGAAGCTTCTTAGGACAAACATGTTTTTATAGATGATTTATTCAAAAAATTTCAAAGGTTACTAAAACTCTATGTACCTTGCTTGAACAAGACAAAACCTTCAAGTTCGATGACTCATGCAATGACGCATTTGAGACACTAAAGAAGAAGATGGGTTATGCACCCATTGTAGTCCCACTCGACAGGAACCTACCTTTCGAACTAATGTGCGATGCCAGTGACACATTCATAGGAGCTGCCCTTGGGTATAGACAGGGCAGGACATTCCATGTGATTTACTATGCCAATAAAACCCTAAATCCTGCCCAAGTCAACTACACAACCACCGAGAAAGAACTGTTAGCAGTAGTTTTTGCCTTTGACAAATTTCGACCGTACTTAATTGGAGCAAAGGTAACTGTCCACACAGATCACTCGGCTCTTACTACCTATTCGCAAAGAAATGTGCCATGACACAATTGATTCGATGGATTCATTTACTATAAGAGATCGACGTTGATATTAGAGACAAAAAGGGTATAGAGAAGCAAGTTGCCGACCACCTGTCACGACTGGAACAGGGCGACAACACCTCCACTAGTACAGAAATTCAAGATGCATTTCCATATGAACACTTGCTACTAGCATCCACCATTATGGAGAGCATTGTCGTGGCATTGACTGATGCACACGCCGCCGCGACAGATACATCGGCGACAACCATTCCTTCAACACCATGGTATGCTGATATTGTAAATTATTTAGTTACTGGTGTTTAGCTTATAACCTTAACTCTCAAGGCAAGAAGTGGTTCCAATATGATGCTAAGCATTATTTTTGGGACAAGCCTCTTTTCTTCAAACATTGTGCAGATCAGGTTATAAAAAGTTGTATTCTAGAAGAAGAAGAACATGCAGTGCTCGACCAATGCCATGCCGCCCCTTATGAAGGAAATTTCAGAGGTACACAGACATCAACAAAACTACTCCAATCCGGTTTCTATTGGCCCACTCTTTATAAGGATGCCCAAGCTTTTTACAAGCAATGTGATAGATGCCTAAGAACCAGGAATATATCAATGAGGAATAAGATTCCTCTACAAACCATTCTCGAGGTTGAGCTATTTGAGGTTTGGGGGATAGATTTCAAGGGACCTTTCCCATCGTCATGCGGTAACATATACATCTTCCTTATTGTTGATTACGTGTCGAAATGGGTTGAAGTTGTGGCAACCCCGAAAAATGATGCCAAAACCATCCACTGATTCCTTCACACTAACATATTTCATGAAGGTAAACATTTTGATAACAGGCTCATCGTTAATGTTTTGGAATCCCAAGGGCGATAATTAGCGATGAAGGTAAACATTTTGATAACAGGCTCATCGCTAAAGTTTTAAAAAGACTTCGTGTCTGTCTGTAAAGTGTCCATAAGTTCTATATTTCATGCACATTCCATCTCATACTATTGTTGTTTTTGAGTATATTTTAGGCATAATTAGGTTCATGCATTGCATTTTACAATATTCTTTACTCTACCATGCTTTGTATTGATTTTCTCTTATTTGGTAAGGAAAATGTATTGTTTTAGTTTAATTTTAGTTTCAGATATTAGAGGCTAACAAAGGAAAGATGAGCTAACCACATGATGTTGAGGCAGTAGACCAAAGAGTTGTACTGATGCAGTTCCAGATAAAAACATTAGCTGCTGTGTAGCTGCCACCGTCCTACCTGCCGCCCAAGACAGCAAGCTGAAGACTTGGAGAACTAGAGTGCAATATGTGGAGCAGAAAATCATGATCTTAACGATGTTGTCCACCGTAGCAGCAGGCAGAGCCACCGAAGGAGGAACTCGAGATTACTTGTGGAGCAAGGCAACATGAAGGAATCCACATTCAACTCAAAGAAGTAAGAATTTAAGGTTGCATTTAAAGCAAAAGCTAATTTGAAGACTTCTACTTAAAGAAGGACTAGACCTAGCTAATGCCTATATATACCCATTTTACTTTTACTTCAAAATAACTTAGGTTTTCCCTTAGGCATAGTTTAGGTTTTCTTGCTGCCATTATGTTCTAAAATTCTCTTTGGGTTTGGGTTATGTTGTAATTAGTGTGAGAACGGTTGTTTAGGATTTTAAGTTTGTTTTTGCAATAAAGCTTCAAGGTTTGCTTATTCTATGTTCTTCATAGTTTTCAATTGAGGCGAAAGATTAGTTGATTACTATCCATTTGTTTGGTATCGAGAGAGACGAACTCATGAAAGGAGTAAGCACAATCTCATCTATAGACAGTGTTGGTCAATCCAATCTAGACATAGGTTAGAGTTTAAGGTGGCTAAAAGAGGACGAACAACCATTGCTGTCTTTTCATGATTCACGTCGCGACTGGTATTATCTACAGTGGGCATCAACAACATTCTGACTTAGACATAAGAGCGATCACTTTTGAAGCGTTCTGTCGAGCCTTGTAGTTCTACCGAGTTCGCCGTCGAGACACACAACCATTCCACTGTCGGGGTAGTGAGAGCGTCACAACAGGCAATCTGCCATCTCCTACCGAGGCAGCGAAGTATGGCATCGCAAAGCAACTTATCCTATTCAACACAGTTTCACACTAAACAGTAGCATAACCCAACTCATTCCATCAATTTGATTTCATCCCTTTTAATTACTTGTGTTTCTGTTGAGATGATCACATAATTTCAAATGGCCAAGAGGGAGTGAATTGGCAATAAAATTTTTTATAGGTGATAATAGGAAAAAATAAAATGTGACACAAGAAGTTAGAGTGGTTCAAGTTCTCCAAATGAACTCTACATCAACTACCTTAATTCCCACTAAGGATTTTCAACCAATTCACTACTTGATTTCTTCTCCTTTTCTTGGATGAGGAGGTAACCTTACAAATTGATTAAGCTTTCTACCCAAAGCTTAATCCACACACTTTTACAAAGAGAAGTTTTGGTAAACTCTACAAATTCCTCTCAAAGGATAATTGTTTACCCAATGACAGTTTTACACTCCCCAAACTCAAAATAAAAAGATAACAATTGAGAACACAAGAGTTTGGTATAAGAATTTGACTCTAAGGGTGCAAAGTTTGGATTTGAGTGCTTTGATGATGCTTGTAGGTTCAATAGTTGTTGCTTGTTCAATTGAGACTTGTTTTTATACCCTTGTATTGAATTCTAGCCGTTTGGGTAGTTGGAATCATCATTAGAGCCGTTGAGAAGCATTTTTCCCGCAATAAATGCAGCTCTGCTGCCTATCGTATCGGTACGGGTAGGGGCGTATCGATACTTGTATCAAAGAGGAAAGTGTCATTGTGACTGAAAAACATCGTGTGTCGATACACTTAGAAGGCGTACCAGTACGGTTTTAAGGGGCGTGTCGATACGAGATTTGCTCACTAGAATCCAGGTTTGGTTTTTATAAACATCGTATCGATACGCATACTTAGCATATCTGTACGGTATAACGGTCATTTAAAAATTGGGATACCAACTAACTAAAAAGTCAACAGTCGAAAATTATATGCAAAGATTTTACAAAGATAAGCTTATTGTATCGATATAGTTGCAAAGCGTATCGGTACAATATCATTGAATGTGTAGCCCAGATGAATATCGTATCGATACGAGGTAATATCGTATCGGTACGCTATGTCCATTAAAATTCCAGTTGCTAAAAACCGTATCGATACGCCTAAGGGTATCGATACGCCTGGGCGTTTTTGTATAGTTTGGCTTGAAAACACATATGAAAAGACTTAGAAATATTTAACATTTTAAGAACTTGTCTTGAGATATTATTTTGTTTGAAATACTTGTCAATAGTGAGACTTTAAGGAGTACTTAAAAATTTATTGTTTTGCAAATTGGTCTATAAGTTTAGATGTTATATCAAAATCAATTTTGGTTTCACAATCTCCCCCTTTTTTATAGAACAAAACCACATATAAATTTTTAAGTTTTTGAAATTTTTGAAAAACTTTCTCCCCCTTAATTTAAGATGGATTTTCAAAATAAAAAATTGACTCTATAATCCTTCTCCCCCTTTTTGTTAGATCAAATATAAACACAAGAATAATAGCAACAATCATATGATAAAATCCAAAGCAAACTTCAAATTAAAGCAAACATAATAGTTCAAATGAAACTTCAAAGGAAAAGCAACATAATAATCCAAACATAGATCCTAAAACATAGATAAAAGGCATAAAGTACTAATCATAGGTGCAAAATCTAAATGTCATGAGATGGTATGCAAAAACTACTCGTCCGCCTCATCATCGTCATCTTCCTCGTCCTCTTCATATACATCGTCTCGAGTGGGTTGATTCCTCCTATTTTGGTTGAGCCAAGCACCATGGAAGGCGGTGAGAGAGATATCCATGGAGTTTTGTTGAAGAGCTATGGCTTTCATTTGATTCTCCATACCTTTGACGCGATCTTCAAAGGAGGTGAATCGAGTGTCAATGGCGGTAAACCCTACTTCCACGTTAGTGAATTTCTCATTGAGGAATGTCATGAGGGTGCTCATGGAAGAGGACTCAATCAGAGCTCGTTGAGAGCTTGAAGAAGCACGAGGACCATCAACCGGAGCATCTTGTTGAGGAGCATAAGGGACACGAACCCATTCATTGTCAACATAAGAAAAGTGGGCACGAGATAGAGAACTCTCATCTATGGGTTGGCCAAGGGGTTCGGGATAATCATAGGAACAATCAATTTCATGGGAGTGGAGGAGGTGACTCAACGTCGTAGAATAGTAAAAAGATTTGACTTGTTTGGTGTGACGGTGTTAAACTAGATAGATAAGGTCGGACAAAGGAATTTTCAAGCCTACCCTATTACCCCAACTCTTGGCACGGCTTAGCCCGTACTATATTGCAAGTTCTTGGCAGGGTCTTAGGCAAACATAATTTGACAAAGATTTGGACGATGACCCTCCCTAAAGCACTTAAGCCAAAAATCATCTACTTGACGTATAGTAGAAAAATTCCCTCCCGGTGGACGCAAAAACCAAGTAATAAGAAGATGAAGAATACGGTCATGAGCATCTAAGACTTTGACTAAGCCTAAAGAACCTTGACCTAAGGACTTCTCATCATCAATTCCTACGTTTTCAAAACCAAAAGCTTTGCAAAGAACCTCTTGATCAATTTTAATGGTTTTGCCCATAACAAATGACTCGATAGCAATGACATGTTCTCTAGGTTCATCATGAACACATAAATCATTTCAAAAGAATATGATGACCAAATTCCTATATAGAATAGGAGGAACGCTTAAAAAGGTTAGAAATTTCCATTGCCTAATTAAAGGGAGATATTTGAATTTGAAACGGGCAAAGTTTAAAAATGATATAGACTTAATGCGTTCCTCCCTAAGGGTGAAACCTTGAAATAGTTTGTAACGAGACATATCAGATGGGTCGGGAAAACTACACTGGATAATATAAGGGAGATTGGGTTTAGGGTTACCCTCTTCATCCTCACTAGGATCGAAAGTGGCAAGATAACGTCTAGATCTCTTTTTCGGTGCCATAACCCTGAAAACACATCAAAACAATTCGAATATGTATGCAATTAACATCTCATCCAAACCAATAAATTCTAATAGTTCAAGGTAATTAATTTTTTAAAAATTTCTTGTGAAAAAGATATGTACGTATTATTAGAAAGAGTTTTTAAAAAAATTAAAGAAAAAACAGATTAAAAAATACGAGTAGAAAATATATTAGAATGAAAATTTTTTGATATTTGAAAAATTTTGATAAAAAGATTAAAACCCATGTTATAAAAGTTTGTTTTGTACAAAAACTAAGTTGAAACAATTAAAATAATCGAACGAATATAAAGGAGAAAATTTTATACCTTGAATTGGTAGATTGGGTGAATGTGTTGATGTAAGTGCACAAGATTGCTGACAAAGCTTAGCTTTGATGTAGAGATTAAAAACCCTCAAAGAATTTTTAAGTTTGATGGAAAAAATTGAAGGATTGATGGGGTTTTTATAGAGGGTTGCGGCTAGGGTTTTTAAGAGAAAATAGGGGTTTTTAATTTTGAAGTGTTTTTTGTAGATGCAGCCCTAAATAACCTCTATGTCGAGACCGTGTCGGTACACTTGTAGAGTGTATCGATATGCTTTTACCCTAATTTTTTATTTGGTGTTATTACCGTATCGATACGCGGGACCGTATCGGTACAATTTGACCTGGATTACCGCCCTTGACTTAACCGTATCGATACGCTTCAGCCGTATCGATAATCATTTACCAGATAAGGCATTTAGGACAGATTTAAATTAAAAATCCAACTTTAAATGTCCTAAATGCATGTAAATGTCATATGAACAAGTTTTAATGACTAAACTTAATGCATACTCCCCCTAGGAACATGCATAGAAGAAAAAAAAAGGCAAATTAACATAAGCATGAATCACAACCAATTTCAAGCAAATTTTTGACATTTTGGGACCTAAAAAGGGTCAAGAGAAGCTAGTTAAACCTAACTCTCTCCTAATGGTCCAAAAACGCTCATTATCCAAAGGTTTTGTGAATATATCCGCTAATTGGTTCAAGGTATCAACATACTCTAAAATAAAATCATTTTTCAACACATGATTTGTAATAAAATGATGTCTAATTTCTATGTGTTTAGTTATAGAGTGTTGGATGGTATTCTTAGTGAGACAAATGGCACTAGTGTTGTCACGCCTAAGGGGTATGGTTTCTACTTCAACACCATAATCTAAGAGCTGTTGTTTCATCCAAAGGACTTGAGCACAACAACTCCCTAAGGATATGTACTTCGCTTCGGTGGTAGATAAGGCTACGCTATTGTGTTTCTTAGAGAACCAAGATACGACCATACTATCTAAGAATTGGCAAGTCCCGGAAGAACTTTTCTTATCTATCTTACAACCCCCAAAATCCACATCCGAATAAGCATGAAGGCTAAAGGATGAATCCTTAGGATACCAAAGGCCTAAATTAAGTGTGTCTCTAAGGTACCTAAAGATTCTATTAATGGCAACTAAGTGGGATTCTCTAGGACTAGCTTGAAACCTAGCACAAAAGCAAACACTAAACATGATATCCGGTCTACTTGCGGTAGGGTAAAGCAAAAAACCTATCATGGATCTATAAAGCTTAGAATCAATACACTTACCTCCATCTTTGTCAAGCTTTATGGAAGAACTCATAGGTGTGGCTTGAGGCTTTACATTCTCCAAGCCGAACTTTTTGAGCATATCGTTCATGTACTTAGCTTGATTTATGAAGGTGTCATCTTTCCTTTGTTTGATTTGGAGTCTCAAAAAGAATGAGAGCTCTCCCATCATGCTCATCTCAAACTCACCTTGCATTAGCCCCTTGGATGGATCACCCAAGATTTCACCACCTTTGACATAGTTGAACTCCCTTGGGTTAGATACCTTCTTTTCCTCAAGAGCATAGTCCTTTAAGGCTTCAAGAGGTGGATCTTGTGCATCTTCATCCTTAGTTAGAATCTCATCCACCTGTGACGTTTGTCCTCCATCAATGGCATCAGGAATTCCTATATCATCATCATCACAAGATTCCTTCCTCGGAAGGAGGTTATCATCAAAAACAACATGTATAGACTCTTCAACTACTAAAGTTCTTTTATTAAATACACAATAGGCTTTAGAGTTTAAAGAGTACCCTAAGAAAATAACTTCATCACTTTTAGCAAAAAATTTACCTAAGTTTTCTTTACCATTACTCAAGACAAAACACTTGCAACCAAAAGGATGAAAATAGCTAATGTTAGGCTTCTTAGATTTTAAAATCTCATAAGGTGTTTTCTTCAAAATTGGCCTAATCATTACTCGATTTATAATGTAGCAAGCGGTATTTGTGGCTTCTTCCCAAAAATATTTAGGTAAATTATTTTCACAAAGCATGTTCTAGCCATTTCTTGCAAGGTCCTATTTTTCCTCTCAACTACCCCATTTTGTTGAGGAGTTCGATGAGCCGAAAAATTGTGGCTAATACCATTTTCATTTAAAAACTCTTCAAAACCTAGATTTTGATATTCGGTTCCATGATCACTTCTAATTTGAGAAATTTTAAGTTTAAGATCATTTTGAGTTATTTTCGAAAACGTGATGAATTTTTCTAAAGCCTCATCTTTTGTACTTAAGAATAGAACCCAAGTAAACCTAGAATAGTCATCTACAAGTACAAAGGCATATGATTTACCACCAAAGCTTATTGTTCTAATAGGCCCAAAAAGATCCATATGAATCAATTGTAAACATCTACTAGTAGAGACATCATTAATGGATTTAAATGAAGTTTTATGTTGTTTACCCTTAGAGCATGCATCACAAATTTTATCATTAGAGAACTTAAGTTTGGGTAAACCTCTAACTAGATTAAGGGAAATCAATTTTTCTAAAACACTCATGCTAGCATGTCCTAATTTTCTATGCCAAAGCCATGAGTCATGTTCATCATGTGCAACTAAGCATTCTTGTCATATTAGAAAACTTGAACCCAAGGCCTGTATAAAGGCATGTAATTCGACATAGGGAAGGATATCTTATTCTCTAGTCGTCTTCCCCTAAACCCTAGTCGTTTTCCCCCTTTTCATCATGTTCTAAACTTCCCCTAAGGCTAAGGGTTTATTCTGTAAAGTAGTTGCAAGGATTGCATTGTTTAGGGATTTTTTCTGTTCAATAAAATAGATTTTCAAGTTTGCCTATTCTGGTTTTCAACATCTTGCAAGAGTATCGGGAGAGCATTGTGAGATTACACATTTACTTAATATCGGGAGAGTTATGTATACGAAAGGAATAAGTACAGGTTCTCCAGTTTATGGTTGAACTATCTCGAACCTAGGGATACGACGAGGTTAAGTGGCTAAGGAAGAATCCAACAACATCGGTGTTCATCCTTCGATTCACACCAGGAGGTATCATCAAAGACGTGTTCATCGACAGACTTGAACCTATGGATAGGCCAAGGCATAGCAGGGATTTTTGCCAAGCTTGAAGTATTGAATTGTGTGTTCGCTGTCGTGACAACAACAGACCGCTTCTGCAGCAGGTGCTACCGCGACAGGCGCTACGACAGAACAGAGAAGTCCTAAACATTGGAATTACCTGCACTACGGAGCAGATCAATACCGGCCCATTCTTTACTCTGAATATTTTCATATTTTATTTTCAGGCTTCTTTATTATCTCGTGAAAAACAATTAAACTATTTCTTTTCCTTATTGTGTAGAAATCCAAGGTTAAAGCTATTAGCCCAGTCCCTGTGGAGACGATATTCGATACTCGTGTATCACTTTACTACTTGCGTCGTGTACACTTGCACTACATTGCGATAGACACTTTTACACGCAACAAGTTTTTGGCGCCGTTGTCGGGGACTGGCAACATAACTTTACCCTTACTTTTTACTTCACATTCTTTTTATTTCTCTGTTTATTTTACTTGGATTGTTCAACTTGTGCTTTTCACAAGGTTTTCTGTTTATGCGCAGATCGAAACGAGGAGAGGAACCTGAGTAACCAATAGACATTGAAATCGAACGCTCGTACAATCTTAGGAACCGACTTCGCCTCGTGTTAGCCAGAAACGAATACCTTGAAGAATAGTTAGAGGCCATGAACAACCAAGGGAATCCCTAAGATCCTAACGATCCCGTCAGGGATAGAGAAAACGAACGTCCTGTTATTCCTGCTGCTAGAGCCGTACGCCGATCCTGCCAAGACTACATGATCAATGATCATGTGGAACTAGAGACCATCTTGCCAGACGTGGAAACTGAAAAATTCGAGCTGAAAGCTGTCATGTTCAGCATGAATAATAACGCTGGCCAATTTAGTGGTGCTGCTACAGAGGATGCTAGGGAGCATCTGAAAACGTTCCAGGAAATCTGTGGTTCGTTTAGACTACCAGGAGTAAATTCGAAGATACTGAGGCTTCGGTTATTTCCTCATTCATTGAGGGACGGAGCTAAAACGTTGTGGAATAAACTAACGTCAGGTTCAATATGAACTTGGGTAGATTTAACTCGTGAGTTTTTGTCTCGTTTTAATCCTTCACATTTATCTAAGCGATTACGCAATGAAATGCTACATTTCAACGGGAAGATGACGAGCCAATGCACGAGGCATGGGATAGGTTTACCATTCTACTGAGGAACTGCCCGATGCATGGATTTCCCGTTTGGAACCAGGTAATTAAGTTTTATAATGCTGCCAACTTACAGACTCGTATGAGAATTGATTCAGCAACGAATGGATTGTTGTTGGACAAAGATCCAGATGAAGTAATTGTAGTATTGAAAAACCTGGCAAAGAACGAGGAACAATTTCCTAGAGCAAGAAGAGGGGGTAAACGAGCACTAGCTGTGAAAGATTATGAGGCCGATAATTCCCTAAAAACACATGTGGCGTATCTCACAAAGGCAGTGGAAAAGCTATTGAAGAAAGATTCAAAACATGTCTACTTTGCTGAAGAGGTATGTGAAACTTGCGATGGGAATCACAGTTTGGAAGATTGTCCGCTACAGTTAGAGGAAGGGATGTATGTTGGGAACTACAACAAGCAGAACTACAATTCCAACAACTACAATCCCAACTGAAGAAAGGATCTCAAATTCTCTTGGAGCAACCCTAACAATGCCCTGAATCCTCAAGCACAGAACATTAAAAATTAGGGGACCTAGATTATTGACTCGACAGCAACCGCAACAGTAGCCGCAGCAGCCACCATAATGTGACCACAACCAGCAAGAATTCCAATTAATTTCCTAGAGGTCCTATGACTCGTGCAAGAGCTAAAATGATTCAAGATATTGTGGAAAGTTTGCTTTGCCAATGCTGGAAAATGAATGAAGAAATGACAGCAACAATTAGATCTTGCAACGTTTTGAGTTTGTTGGAAAGTTGAAATAAGTTGCATAAAAGTTTGCATGAGTAGTTGCATAATAGTTCATTCATTCCATGAGAATAAATATGCTTGTTGTTGCATTTATGCAAGCACTTCATTTATGAAAATACTTCACTTATGTATGTGTTTCATTTAAGCATGTAGGTTCATTAATTAAACTAGTTCATTCGTTGAACTTGTTCAATTAATTATTTAAGTTTGCATAACATTTTTATCATATTTTGATTAATATTTTATGTGTTTTTAGTGTCATTATACGTTGGGATTAAGATGGAAACAATTGAAGACTTTTCATCTTCTTCAAGGAGACATGCCATCTTTATCACCATTCAAAGAGAGAGTCTTTTTGAATTCCATGGGGGATGAAGCATTTAGAAGACTTTATTATGCTTTTATTCAGCCAATAAAGTTGAGAAATAAAGAAAGGAAGTGGAAGAGACACATACACTTAGATGCAAACATGGGCATATTCATTCCAAGTCATCTACATGCACTTTTAAGAGCCAAGCAAATGGAATATCAAAGGATCCATCACTTGGACGTGTATAAGTCTTTATTCAAACCTTATTATGTCCAAATTCATTCTAAATTATACAAATGGCCAGCCACACTTGATAGGATTGAAGACAAACCATTGAATGTCATAAATTGGAGCCTTAATGCATTGTTTTATCCATTCAAATTCTAGGCTGCCATGTACTATAAATAGGACGCTCATTTGCCTTTGTAAGGGACCTTTTTTTGATGAAAATATATGAGAGTGTTCTCTTCATTGTTCTTTAAGAAATTTATCGGCTTTCAAGCTAGTCTTGTCGAAAATTTTCCCTTTTCATTCCATTCTATTTATAGCGTTGGTTCCTAGCTTTCTAGCTAGCGGGTCACGTTCCACCATTCCACCATCACTTCCATTTGATTATATTGTTGGTTCTTAGCTCAATTATAGCTAAAGAGTCCAAATCCAACCTTCTTCCATCATTTCACAAAGGGTAAGAACGTGTAAGGTTTGGGTCAACATTCACTATCTTATTGGTTCTTCCTTGTTTCACAACGATTCTATTCCATGTATCCATATCAACTTCTATCCATTTTCCCCTTACATTTATCTTTCAAACCATAATCACCAACCATTCCAGCACCTATTAAAACAACAACTTTCATCATCTTCATTCCACATACATCACTTCCACACTTAAGTTTCAAGTTTGCAACTTCATACTAGAATCACGATCGGGCAACATCACATACGAATTCGGTCATCACACAACCGGGTACGTATCATTTGGTATCAGAGCTATTTTGATTCAGTAAGTTAAGTGTTTCTCTCTCCCGATTTGCATAAAAATGAAAGAAATGAAAAAAGGAAGTTTGGGTGTTGTTGGTATTACTCAATTCAGCAAATTATTATTTCCTATTGCCTTCTTATTTTCGAATCATTCTACTTTTCTACCTATAGCTTTTTTTCTAAACCCTTTCTTTTAGTCAATTTCCACAAGCAAACTTGTTAAGCCTTGAGTAAGTTCTCTAAGGACTTTGATAGGAGAACAAGATCGGTAAAAGGCAAGAGTGCAGATCAAGGGTAAAAGCCATCCCGAGTGAAACACGAGTGTGAGTGTTTTCCTTGGAGTGTAAGGGTGAGAATTTGTGCTAGTGAGGTTTGTTAGTTAATCATGTCTCAAGATTCCGTGAGAAACACTATTGGTGCTAGTAATAATGTTAACGTAGATGCAACTAACTCCAATCTTCAAGATATTATCCGAGAGATGGATAGGTTGTTGCAAAAAAGGTTGGGGTCGATGCAAGAACGATTAGATCATTTGGGGGAAAGATCTCAATGAAGGCATAATTCAGATCACGAGGAAGAGTATGAGGGAGAGGTGGATGGAGAACTCATAGACGAGCGAGCCTCCCAGTAAAGTTTGAGGCGTCGAGAACCTAGGTACCAAAGAGCTCGGCCAAGAGTTGATGATAATCTTAGCAACATCAAAATAACCATTCCTTCTTTCCAAGGAAGAACGGATCCTGAAGCTTATCTTGCATGGGAAAAAAAGTTGAGCACATCTTTGAGTGCCACAACTACTCCGAGCTTAAGAAGGTAAAACTTGCAGCCATTGAATTTACAGATTATGCACTAATATGGTGGGATCAGTTGACATCTAGCATGAGACGCAATGGCGAACATCCAATTTCTACTTGGAATGAGATGAAGGCCGTTATGCGTAGGAGGTTCGTTCCAACTCACTATCATAGGGAGTTGTTCAACAAGCTTCAAAATCTCACCCAAGGCAACCGTACTGTTGAGGATTACTTCAAAGAGATGGAAGTAGCCATGATCCGAGCCAACATTGATGAGGATCGAGAAGCCACCATGGCCAGATTTCTATCCGGCCTTGATCCTAATATTGTGGCCACTTTTGAGTTGCAACACTATGTGGAGATCGAAGACATGGTTCATATGGCCATGAAGGTCGAGAGGCAACTCAAAAGGAAGGGAACAACTCGTGCCTATGGAGGCTCTTCTTCTAAATAGGGGCATGGTACCTACAAACAGAAGGCATCCTTTAAGCCTAATGAACGAAGCATTCCAACAAAGAGTGCCAAACCCATTGCCGAAACTAGTAAGGGAAAGAGCACCGCTATGCCAGTTCGATATCGTGATATGCAATGCTTCAAATGCTTGGGGCGAGGTCACATTGCTAGCCAATGTCCAAATCGCAACACAATGCTCATTCGAGAAGATAGAGAGATCGAAACTAACCAAGAGGAGGAAGAAGATGGTGTTCCTATCCAAGAAGAAGAAGAGATGGAATATGTTGAAGATGGTGAGGTTCTTGTTGTGAAAAGAAGCCTAAGCATGCAAGCCATAGAAGGAGAAGATCAACGCGAGAACATCTTCTATACTCGCTGCCATGTAAACGAAAATGTATGCTTTGTCATTATTGAGGGAGGAAGTTGTACTAATGTTGCTAGTACTTTGATGGTAGAGCAGCTTAGATTGGAAACAACAAAGCATCCTCAGCCTTACAAGCTACAATGGCTCAATGATGGGGGAGAACTCAAAGTCACCAAGCAAGTTCTTGTGCCATTTTCCATTGGAAAATACAAAGACGAGGTGTTGTGTGATGTTGTACCAATGCACGCTAGCCATATCTTGTTGGGGAGACCGTGGCAATTCGACAAAAAGGCTATACATGATGGTTATACCAATCGTTACACTTTCACCCATCAAACCAAAAAGATCACTTTAGCCCCTCTTTCACCAAAACAAGTCCATAAAGACCAAATCCACTTGAGAGAGAGTTTCAAAACAGCCAAAGAGAAAGAAAAAAAGTTTAAATCCAAAGAGAGTGACAAAAATGAGGGAAAACAAACCATTCTTTTTTCAAGAGATAAAGAGATCAAAAAGTGTTTGCTTTCATAGAAATGGGCACTTGTACTCATGTAAAAGGAAAATCTTTTGAACACTAATGATCTTGATCCTCGTTTGCCATCTTTTATTATCTCTTTATTGCAGGAATTTGAAGATTTGTTTCCAGAGGAGATTCCGAATGGGCTTCCACCTATTCGAGGAATAGAGCATCAAATTGATTTCATTCCCGGAGCCATCATTCCAAATCGACCAGCATATAGAAGCAATCCGGAAGAAACTAAGGAGTTGCAAAGACAAGTATCCGAGTTAATGGAAAAAAGCTATGTGAGAGAGTGCCTTAGTCCATGTGCCATGCCGGTTTTACTTGTACCTAAGAAGGATGGAACTTGGCGTATGTGTGTGGACTGTCGAGCAGTGAACAAGATAACAGTAAAGTATCGTCATCCTATTCATAGATTAGATGATATGCTTGATGAATTGAGTGGCTCTAACATATTTTCTAAGATTGATCTTAAGAGTGGGTACCACCAAATAAGAATGCGAGAAGAAGATGAGTGGAAGACAGCATTCAAAACCAAGCAAGGTTTGTATGAGTGGTTGGTTATGCCATTTGGCTTAACTAATGCTCCAAGTACATTCATGAGGTTAATGAATCGTATACTTCGACCATTCTTGGGTAAGTTTTGTGTGGTGTATTTTGATGACATACTTGTGTATAGCCAAACTTTGAATGATCATGCTCAACATTTAAGGCTAGTATTGGATGTTTTGCGAAAAGAAAAGTTATATGCTAACCTACAAAAATGTACATTTTGCACTAACAAAGTTGTGTTCTTAGGTTTTGTTGTTAGTTCAAAGGGTTTGGAGGTTGATCAAGAAAATATTAAAGCAATTGAGGAATGGCCGAGACCTACTAACATTAGTCAAGTGAGGAGTTTTCATGGACTTGCTAGTTTCTATCACCGGTTTGTTCCCAATTTCAGCACCATAGCCGCACCTTTGACCAAAGTTATCAAAAAGAACTCTAGCTTCTTTTGGGGAGACGAACAAGAGAAGTCTTTTTGTTTGATTAAACAACTTTTAACCAATGCACCCTTATTATCTTTACCTTATTTTGATAAAGTTTTTGAAATTCAATGTGATGCATCAGGTTTAGGAGTTGGAGCTGTATTATCTCAAGAAGGACGCCCTATTACATATTTCAGCGAGAAATTGAGTGGAGCAACTCTAAATTATTCAACTTATGGCAAGGAGATGTATGCTCTCACGAGGGCATTAGAAACGTGGCAACACTATTTATGGCCTAAGTAGTTTATCATCCACACGGATCATGAGGCGCTGAAACACTTGAAGGGACAACACAAGCTTAATAAGAGACTTGCCAAGTGGGTTGAATTCCTAGAAACATTCCCATATGTTATCAAATATAAGAAGGGTAAGGAAAATGTTGTTGTTGATGCTTTATCAAGAAGGTATACTCTTCTTAACATTTTGGATTCTAGATTGGTAGCTTTTGCCTTAATCAAAGAGCTTTATGAATCTGATTATGACTTTGGTGAAATTTACAAAGCTTGTGAAAAAAGGAACATATGAGAAGTTTTGTATGGTTGATGGCTATCTTTTCAAGGAAGGAAAGCTTTGTATCTCTCAAGGATCCATTAGAGAATCGCTTATCAAAGAGGCCCATTGTGGAGGACTAATAGGACACTTTGGAGTGGCCAAAATGCACTATATATTGCAAGAACATTTGCATTGGCCAAAGATGAAACGAGACGTGGAGAAGTGGTGTGAGCATTGCATCACATGTAAGAAGGCAAAGTCCAGAGTCATGCCCCATGGACTTTACACACCATTACCAATTCCAAATGCTCCATGGGAGGATATTTCCATGGATTTTGTTCTAGGACTTCCACGCACAAGGAATAACAAAGATTTCATTTTTGTTGTAGTAGATAGATACTAAAAAATGGCTCATTTCAATCCATGCAACAAGACTAATGATGCTTCCCATATTGCTAATCTGTTTTTTAGGGAAGTTGTGAGATTACATGGAGTTCCAAGAACTATTGTGTCTGATCGAGATGTGAAGTTCTTGAGTCACTTTTGGAGGACGCTATGGAGTAAGATTGGAACAAAGCTGTTGTTTTCTACAACTTGTCATCCACAAATGGATGGCCAAACTGAAGTTGCCAATCGTGTATTGTCCTTGCTTCTTAAGACAATTATACGCAAGAATCTAAGGACTTGGAAAGAGGACTTGCCACATGTTGAGTTTGCATACAATCGCTACATGCATTCCGGCACTAAATGTTCTCCATTTGAAGTGGTATATGGTTTCAATCCTTTGACCCCAATTGATTTGCTTCCTTTGCCTATTGATCAATTCAAAAATAAGGATGGGCAAAATATAGCTGAATTTGTGAAGAAGCCTCACCAACAAGTGTGGGAGAACATTGAGAGGAGAACAAAGCAATATGAGCAGCAAGCTAACAAAGGGAGGAAACGAATAAATTTTGAACCCGGAGATTGGGTTTGGTTGCACTTGAGGAAAGAGAGGTTTCTAGTCTAACGCAAATCGAAACTTATGCCTCGAGGAGATGGTCCTTTCCAAGTGGTCAAGAGGATTAATGATAATGCTTATCAAATAGACCTTCCCGGTGAGTATAATGTGAGTGCTACTTTCAATGTTGCCGATCTATCTCCTTATGATGCAGGTGACGATTTGGGGGCAAATCGCTTTCAAGAGGGAGGGACTGATGTGACCACAACCAGCAAGAATTCCAATGAATTTCCTAGAGGTCCTATGACTCGTGCAAGAGCTAAAATGATTCAAGATGTTGTGGAAAGTTTGTGTTGCCAATGCTAGAAAATGAATGAAGAAATGACAGCAACAATTAGATCTTGCCACGTTTTGAGTTAGTTGGAAAGTTGAAATAAGTTGCATAAGAATTTGCATGAGTAGTTGCATAATAGTTCATTCATTCCATGAGAATAAATATGCTTGTTGTTGCATTTATGCAAACACTTCATTTATGAAAATACTTCACTTATGTATGTGTTTCATTTAAGCATGTAGGTTCATTAATTAAAATAGTTCATTCATTGAACTTGTTCAATTAATTCTTTAAGTTTGTATAACATTGTTATCATATTTTGATTAATATTTTATGTGTTTTTAGTGTCATTATACGTTGGGATTAAGATGGAAACAATTGAAGACTTTTCATCTTCTTCAAGGAGACATGCCATCTTTATCACCATTCAAAGAGAGAGTCTTTTTGAATTCCATGGGGGATGAAGCATTTAGAAGACTTTATCATGCTTTTATTCAGCCAATAAAGTTGAGAAATAAAGAAAGGAAGTGGAAGAGACACATACACTTAGATGCAAACATGGGCAGATTCATTCTAAGTCATCTACATGCACTTTTAAGAGCCAAGCAAGTGGAATATCAAATGATCCATCAATTGGACGTGTATAAGTCTTCATTCAAGCCTTATTATGTCCAAATTCATTCTAAATTACACAAATGGCGAGCCACACTTGATAGGATTGAAGACAAACCATTGAATGTTATAAATTGGAGCCTTAATGCATTGTTTTGTCCATTCAAATTCTAGGTTGCCATGTACTACAAATAGGATGTTCATTTGCCTTTGTAAGGGACCTTTTTTATGAAAATATATGAGAGTGTTCTCTTCATTGTTCTTTAAGAACTTTATCGGCTTTCAAGCTAGTCTTGTGGCAAATTTTCCCTTTTCATTCCATTTTATTTATAGCGTTGGTTCCTAGTTTTCTAGCTAGTGGGTCACGTTCCACCATCACTTCCATTTGATTATATTGTTGATTCTTAGCTCAATTATAGGTAAAGGGTCACAATCCAACCTTCTTCCATCATTTCACAACGGGTAAGAACGTGTAAGGTTTGGGTCAACATTCACTATCTTGTTGGTTATTCCTTGTTCCGCATTGATTCTATTCCATATATCCATATCAACTTCTATCCATTTTCCCCTTACATTTATCTTTCAAACCATAATCACCAACCATTCCAACACCTACTAAAACAACAACTTTCACCATCTTCATTCCATATACATCACTTCCACACTCAAGTTTCAAGTTTGCAACTTCATACTAGAATCACGATCGGGCAACATCACATACGAATTCGGTCATCACACAACCGGATACGTATCACACCAGCTGCCACGACTAGTATATTGGAGCAGACCTTGGCTACGTTTATGTCTCAAACATGAACTTACATGGAGAACATGAATCACTTCGTCAAGAAAACTGAGTCATTCATGGATAAAACAGAGATGCGGATGACTAACCATGAAGCTACTCTGAAATCACTGGAGACACAGATGTTTCAGGTTTCCCAACATATTAAACCGAGGCAGAATGGAGGATTCCCTAGCGATACTGAGAACGCTAGACAACACACACATGAGCAGTGTAAATCTATCACAACTAGGAGTGGGAAGAAATTACCAGGGCCAGAGAAGGAAGCTGAACCAGTTAAGGAACCAGCCCTAGAATCGACTGCCAAGAACGCTGCCCTGGGAGATGAAAAACAGCCTCCTGCTGATGAACCTGCCACGACAGCAGAGGGACAGAGGATAAGGATGAAGAACCTAAGCCTCCTCAGATCCGAAATGCAGGGGGAAGGACGCATTGCAGGCTATCGTCCTCCACCTCCTTTCCCTCAGTGGTTACAGAAGTTGAACCATGAATCACAAGTTAAGAAGATCTATGATATTTTTAAGCAGGTCCATATCAATATTCCGCTGTTAGATGCTATCAATGAGATTCCTGGTTATGCCAAATTTCTCAAGGATGTTATGTCGAAGAAATATAGACTTGGGGAATTTGAGACGATAAAACTAACATAAGGATGCATGACTATTCTGCACAAGCATCCACCCCAGAAAAAGAAGGATCCTAGGAGCTTCATAATACAGTGCATAATCGGAGATAAATTTGTGGGTAAGGCATTTTGTGATCTAGGTGCTAGTATTAATTTAATGCCAAAATCTGTATTTCAAAAATTGGGTATTGGATGAGCACGACCCACAACAGTAATGCTGCAGCTGGCAGACCGCTCTTACGTGCAACCATAAGGGAAGATTGAAGATATTCTGGTAAGAGTGAATAAATTTATTTTTCCTGCTGACTTTCTTGTTTTAGATTGTGAAGCAGATGAGAATGCACCAATCATACTGGGGCGACCCTTCTTAGCCACAGGAAGATCACTTATTGATGTAGAAAACGGAGAACTCATTATGAGAGCGAATGATCAAGAGATCAAACTGAATGTTCTCCAAGCAATTAAGCACGCTGATGCAGAAGAAGAATGTAAGGCTATCACTGAAGTTATCCTTGACCAACCCTGCATCAGGTCAGACTGCCATGACATCAAATTTGGCCACTGCCCCAGCATCCATTTAGAAGACTGTCACGGCAGCGACGACGACAGCAGCTCCTCAGACTCTGACATATCTAATATTGAAGATCATGAGAAGGTAAACAGGATAGGCAATCGTCCAGGTAAGTTATTCAAGCCCTTAAACTATGCCTCGAGTGAGCTTATTGTCCAAAAGCCATAAACTGTAGAGCCACTTGTTCTAGATCTTAAGCCCCTGCCAGGGCAGCTTAAATATTTTTTTTCTTAGATTAAATGATACGTTGCCTGTAATAATCTCTTCCAAGTTGATGCAGGAACAGGAACAACAGCTGATAAGGATGCTGCAGCAGCATAAAAAGGCTATTGGATGGACGATAGTTGATATCCAAGGCATCAGTCCAGCACTATGCATGCATAAAATCCTCTTAGAGGATGAACACAAGCCGACCATTGATGCCCAGAGACGTTTAAATGATGCTATGCGAGAAGTGGTCCGAAAAGAAATTATCAAATAGCTATATATTGGGATAATTTATGCCTTCTCGGATAGTAAGTGGGTGAGCCCGGTGCAGTGTGTTCCTAAGAAAGGAGGGATAATCGTGGTAACCAACGAAGAAAACGAGCTAATCCCAACCAGGACTGTGACCGGTTGGAGGGTTTGTATGGACTACCGGAAGCTTAACAAAGCTACCCGGAAGGACTACTTTCCCCTGCCTTTTATTGATCAAATGCTTGATTGATTAGCGTGAAAGCCTTACTATTGTTTTCTTGATGGTTACTCAGGTTATAACCAAATAGCCATCGCACCGGAGGGTGAAGAGAAGACGACGTTTACTTGCCCGTAGGGTACTTACGCTTTTCGGAGGATGCCATTTGGACTTTGTAATGCACCAGCAACCTTTCAGAGGTGTATGATGGCAATATTCTCCGACATGGTGGAGGATTTCCTGTAGATATTCATGGACGATTTTTTCGCCTTTGGAGACAGTTTTGAATGCTGGTTAGACAACCTACAGAAGGTACTTGAAAGATGTGAAAAAGTGAACTTGGTTTTGAACTTGGAGAAATGTCACTTCATGGTGGATGAAGGGATAGTCCTAGGCCATAAAGTAAGCTGTCGCGGCATAGAAGTCGATAGAGCTAAGATTGAGGTAATTGAAAAGCTGCTGCCACCCACCACAGTCAAGGGAATCTGGAGTTTCTTAGGGCATGATGGGTTTTATCAAAGGTTTATCGCAAACTTTTCGAAGATCACCAAGCCTTTGTGCCACTATTTGGAGCAGAACCGTTCCGTCGACTTCAATACTGAATGTACTGACGCATTCAGAGTTCTGAAAGAAATGCTGGTAACAGCCCCGATAGTACAACCACCAGATTGGAAACTACCATTTGAGATCATGTGTGATGCTAGTGACTATGTTGTTGGGGCAGCACTTGGGTAGAGGAAGGACAAGCTCTTTCATGTTATATACTATGCCAGCAAAATACTAAACGACGTCCAAGTAAACTACACCACAACAAAGAAGGAACTATTAGTTGTGGTGTTCTTGATTGACAAGTTTCGTTCATATATACTTGGAACGAAGGTCATAGTCCACACAGACCACTCTGCATTAAAGTACCTGTTCGCCAAAAAGGATGCGAAGCCTAGACTGACACATTGGATTCTGCTACTGCAAGAGTTCGACCATGAACTCAAGGATAAAAAGGGGACAGAGAACCAAGTCGTAGATCACTTATCAAGATTAGAGAAGGGAAAGAGTCCCTCAACGGACGAGACACGCATACTGGAGACCTTCCCTGACGAGCAGTTGTTCGCTGTCACAAGCCCTGGCGTGACAGCCATGGCGGCAGGTAAGTTTTCTGAACTCCCCTGGTATGCTGATTTCGTTAATTATTTAGTTAGCGGAATATCTCCTCCTGACCTTAACTATCAAGCTAAGAAGAGGTTCCAAAATGATGTTAAGCATTATTATTGGGACGAACCTCTTCTTTTCAAACTATGTGCAGATCAAATCATCAGGAGGTGTGTACCACAGGATGAGCAGGAAGCTGTGCTTCATCACTGCCATGCTTCACAATATGGAGGACACTTAGGTGGTAACAAAACTGCTGCCAAGGTTTTGCAGTCTGGTTTTTATTGGCCTTCACTGTTCAAGGATGCCCAGGTATTCTACAAAAACTGTGACAAATGTCAACGAACTGGAAATATCTAAAAAAGACATGAGATGTCGCTGCAAAACATTCTTGAAGTTGAAATCTTCGACGTTTGGGAGATTGATTTTATGGGACCCTTCCTAGCATCATGTGGGAACCTTTATATCCTCCTGGCAGTAGACTACGTGTCCAAATAGGTTGAAGCGATTGCTACACAGAAAAATGATGCCTAGACTGTTCAGAGGTTTTTGCAAAAGAACATATTTTCCAGATTTGGCATCCCCAAGGCGATCATCAGCGATGAAGGAATGCATTTTGATAATAGGGTTATAGCTGCTGCATTAAAGAAATACAGTGTCAAACACCGGATCGCAACAGCTTACCACCCTCAAACCAATGGACAGGCTGAAATATCCAACAGAGAAGTAAATAACATTTTTGAAAAATGGTTAAACCAACTCGAAAGGACTAGTCTCTACACCTCAACGATGCACTCTGGGCCTACAGAACATCATTTAAAACTCCATTGGGAATGTCACCCTATCGGCTGATTTATGGAAAAACATGACATCTACCTGTTGAGATTGAGCACAGAGCATATTGGGCCATCAAGGCAGTGAATATGGACTTGGAAAAGGCAGGACAAAAAAGGCAACTTTACTTGAATGAAATTGAAGAAATTCGAGCAATGGCCTATGACAACGCAAGGATCTACAAGGACAAGACAAAGTGGCATGACAAGAAACTGCTGCCACGATAGTTCTACCCAGGCAGCTTTTGTTGTTATTCAACTCTAGGTTAAAACTCTTCCCATGAAAGTTGAAATCTAGATGGCCCGGCCCGTTTCAAGTGGTGCAAGCTTTTCCATGTGGTTCCATCACAATAAGATCTTTAAAAGACAGGCACCAATTCAAAGTCAACAGACAAAGATTGAAGCATTATCAGGGGACTAAAGCCTCAAGAATGCAAGAAGTGGTTACTTTAGGAGATGCCCCTCCTGGCATCCCTAATTTAACTTAATTTTATTTTTATTTTTATTATTATTTATTTATATTTATTTATTAGGAAATTAGAATTATTTTATTTTTAGGAACTAAGTTTATATTTTTATTATTTTTAGGAAAAAAAGAAGACAAGGAGAGGAGAAGAAATGAACTCAGCCCACCATCTCACCATCAGCCCAAAAAGCCCAAAATAGGAGCCTATCGTTACAGTTGCCGCGAGAGACGCGGAAAATCCAGCCTGTCAACACGTTGTCGTGGTAGACACGCAAACGCGTAACAGACGCGCAGCAGACACAGAAATGCATGACAGACGAGTCAGAAACCGCGTAACAGCTGGCCCCTTTATTCGCACCTGTCGTTACAGCTCCAACGGGCAGCAGACTTCTCATCTATATAAATCACGTTTTACTATTCATTTTTCACCCACTTTCACTCTCTCTACTTGTTTCCTCTCAAGAATTTTATTTGCTTTCATTTTTCTTTTCCACAGACCCTTGCAACCATGAGTACCAGAAATACCCGACGCATTACTGCTTCAGGATCTGCCCCAACAGCAGCCACTCCCAGCTCCTTCCAGGCCAGAGATATGTGGGAGGAGAAAGGCTTCATTTACAGCCAACGAACGACGAATCTTGGGCTAAAACCATTTATAGCCCGTAAGATCAAAGCCCTACAGTGGCAGATGTTTGTCGAGCAGCTACAAGAGATGAACATCACATTAGTCCAAGAATTTTATGTTGCCATCGATAGCAGGGAGGCGACAGCAGTGATGGTTCGTGGGAAGGAAGTACCCTTTGAGCCAGAATACATCGACACCCTTTATGGCTTCTATGTCGGCAGAACGGAAGACGACCACCAAAGATTTGTGGAGAGCCTGGAGACAGCAGATTATGATGTTGTCATGGCAGAAGTCACCGAGGAAGGCACCAAATGGAATACCGATCCCAAACATCCAAGGACGGTAAAACGAGTTTAACTAACTCCCGAAGCCAAGCTGTGGAACGCATTTGTTAAAAAGAGGATTATGTCATCCTCACACAACAGCACGGTAGACCAACCAAGGTTAGCTTTCATCCACTCAATTTTAAACGAGAGGCCTATCAATGTTGGTCGATATGCTCGGGAGGAAATTTTGGATTGCGCGTACTGGCCATCGGGACCACTCGTCTTCCTCTACCTCATAATAGCCCTCTACCGTGGTCACAACGTCCCTAAATCTGCTAAGGATTTAAGAATCCAAGGAAATTGATGGACGAAGAGGAACATCCTTAACTTGATGGAGCTGAAAGCTACAACGTCAATATCCAGCTTCAACCCTACTACCGCGGCAGGTGAGTCGATAGAGCCCACCCAAATAGAGCATGCCGCCACAGAACAAAGGCAGCCCACTGCAGCAGCTCCCCCGGCAGATTCCTCAACTCAAATCCTTCCTGCCCTACAGAAAATGGAGGAACGACAGTTGGGCCTGATGAGCTTCATTCGGGACTTCACAACAGCAATGGTACATTTCATTAAAACCAATCTAAATTTTCCATATGTACTGTTTCATGTTTTCCCCGACCATTATTTTGATGCCCCCACACCTGCCCATACCCCTAACCCTGCTGCCACACCGAGAACACCATCTGTCGCGTCCACCCCAACACCGGCCACGACAGCTGCAGGCGGCAGCCACACTGCCATAGCATCTGCCAGGGGAGAAAAGAGGAAATAGCCCATGTCCGACCTTGATAGATACATAGTTGGTTTCTCCTCTTCCTCAATTTGGGACGAATCTGATGACGAGCCATCTATCAAGAGGAACCTGTCCAAGGAATTCACCCCGATGAAATGGCAAAACCCAAACACCGAAGTCGGATGATACTGCCAAGGGAAATCCGGCAGCAGCAGCAGCAGCGGTAGTAGCAGAAGCAGCTCCTCCGAGGAGGTTCAGGTGTTGGAAAAACCACCCCATATCTCACCTACTCGCATCCAGCCTCCGAGAGAAGCCAAGAACAAGACCACCTCTGCCTCTCCCAGCCATCTGCCGGCACCGACGAGGAAAGTTACTGCCCGCCGGCAGATTCGGATCAGCAGCAGCAACAGTGACGACAGCACTTAAAATTTAAGTTTCTTTTCTTATATTTTCTGTCTGCTATTTTGTTATAATTTGTGGTGTCATTTTTATTTTCTTTTTCTCAATCTGTCATTTTGCATTGAGGGCAATGCAACCCTTGAGTTTGGGGGTGGCATCCCTCCATTAATGAAGTGTCGTTAAGTTTAGAAATTGTGTCTATTATTTAGTTTATTTTTGCTTAAAAAAACTGAAAATTTGGCTTAAGTCTTTGAACTGAACTTACCTGCCGTGACAGACTCTATCGTGGCAGTGCCTTTAGGATAATTCTAGGAGCAGTTTAGAGCCTTACTATAGTTCTGATTCTCAAACACTCTTTGTGACTTTTATATTGTCTAGAACTCTGCTAGTAAACTAGAATTGGGAAAAGCTTAACACTTGAATTGCCCCTAGAGGTGCCTAACACTGGCTCTAGGAAAAGAAGTTAAGAAAAAGTAGACTCAATACAACTAGAGGTGCCCAAAACCGGCTCTAGGAAGTTAGCTTGAGGTGCCCAAAATCGGCTCTAGTCAAACTTAAATTGAGAAAAGAGGATCGAGTCTAAATAAAAACTAAAGGAGCCTAAAAATTGCCTCTAAAAAGATGAAAGTTGGCATAAAAATTCAAGTTAGAAGTTTAGCTATTCTAGTAAACTAAGGGAGTCTAGGCATATAATTGTTCACAAAACATGCACACACTACACAAGAATTATAGCAAGGTTCCGGATGCATCCTGAATTATCAGATAGGGTGTTGCTTACAGCAGGGAATGAAGGGTAGGTACGGCAAAGTTCATTGTTTCAAGCAAAACAAAAAAATTATTTCTTTTTTTAGGTTTTAATTGCTTGAGGGCAAGCAAGAACTTGAGTTTGGGGGTGTGTTGAGTGTGTAAAAGTTCTATAATTTAAACTTGTACTTTAAAGACATATACTCTGAAGATTTAGTCTCTACTAGAGTTGTACTTTAATTTAAACTTGTATTCTTGCCATATTAGAAAACTTGAACCCAATGCCTATATAAAGGCATGTAATTCGACCTAGGGAAGGATATCTTATTCTCTAGCCGTCTTCCCCTAAACCCTAGTCGTTTCCCCCCTTTTCATCATGTTCTAAACTTCCCCTAGGGCTAAGGGTTGGTTCTATAAAGTAGTTGCAAGGATTGCATTGTTTAGGGATTTTTTCTGTTCAATAAAATAGATTTCAAGTTTGCTTATTCTAGTTTTCAACATCTTGCAAGAGTATCGGAAGTGCATTGTGAGATTACACATTTACTTAATATCGGGAGAGTTAAGTATACGAAAGGAATAAGTACAGGTTCTCCAGTTTATGGTAGAACTATCTCGGGCCTAGGGATAGGACGAGGTTAAGTGGCTAAGGAAAAATCCAACAACATTGGTGTTCATCCTTCGATTCACGTCGGGAGGTATCATAAAAGACGTGTTCATCGACAGACTTGAACCTAGGGATAGGCCAAGGCATAGCAAGGATTTTTGCCAAGCTTGATGTACTGAGTTGTGTGTTCGATGTCGCGACAACAACAGACCGCTGCCGCAGCAGGTGCTGCCGCGACAGGCGCTACGACAGGCGCTGCGAAAGAACAGAGAAGTCTTAAACATTGCAATTACATGCACTACGGAGCAGATCAATACCGGTCGCAGCAGGCAACAAGTATAAAAAAAGCGCTGCCAAGTTAGGCAAAAGAAAAAATTTATGTTGTCTATGCCTAGAGGTGCCCGAAACAAGCTCTAGGAAGAATCATGTGCGAGGACACTCCGCTGCTGTCAAAGTCCATGAATCTGAAAATTTTGAAATAACGGAAAAATTAGCATGAATGAATGAAAGTCTTCACGGGATGACTCTACTCCATGGGTTCGTGGTTTTGTAGTTTCTCCTATCTTAATTTCAGACATAGAAGATTAGTTGTGATGAGCTGAAGCCCCCATTGCCATGATTATTTAAATTGTTCTTAAATATGTTTGCTCGACAGCAACCTTGTATATCATGACAGAATCTCTGTTAACTTAAAATATTCATCAGATTCAGCCTGTACACAGTTCTGCACACCCTTCGGTGACATATTATAGATTAATTCTGAGGTAATTCATGTTATTCCCCTCTCACTAATCGAATAACAGATGCCACAGCCTTTAGGTGTTAAATCAAGTTTAAAACAGATATTTTTTCTTTTTGATTAGTTTAAAGGGAAAGTATGTTTAGGTTGCATTGCTTGAGGACAAGCAATAGTTCGAGTTCGGGGTGTGTAGAGTGTCCATAAGTTCTATATTCCATGCACATTCCATCTCATATTATTGCTGTTTTTAGTATATTTTAGGCATAATTAGGTACTATTTGTGTTGATTTTCTCTTATTTGCTAAGAAAAAAGGTACAATTTTAGTTTAGTTTTAGTTTCAGGTACTAGAGGTTGACAGAAGGAAAAAGGAGCTAAGGACAAGATGTTGAGGCAGCAGACCAAAGAGTTGTATTGATGTAGTTCAAGACAGAGACAGCAGCTACCGTGTAGCTGCCGCCACCCTACCTGCTGCCCGAGACAGCAAGCTGAAGACTTGGAGAACTAGAAAGTGATATATATAGTAGAAAATCCTGATCTTAACGATATTGTCCACTCAATATTCTGGTGACCATAGCAATATGCAGAGTTGCCGAAGGAGGAACTCGAGATTACTTGTGGAGCAAGGCAACGTGAAGAAGTCCACATTCAACTCAAAGAAGTCATAATTTAAGGTTGCATTTAATGAAAAAGCTACTTTGAAGACTTCTACTTCAAGAAGGACTATACCTAGCTAATGCCTATATATACCCATTGTACTTTTACTTCAAAACAACTTAGGTTTTCCCTTAGGCATAGTTTAGGTTTTCTTTCCGCCATTATGTTCTAAAATTCTCTTTGGGTTTGGGTTATGTTGTAATTAGTGTGACAACGGTTGTTTAGGATTTTAAGTTTGTTTTTGCAATAAAGCGTCAAGGTTTGCTTATTCCGTGTTCTTCATAGTGTTTAATTAAGGCGAAAGATTAGTTGATTACTATCCATTTGTTCGGTATCGAGAGAGTCGAACTCACAAAAGGAGTAAGCACGATCTCATCTATAGACGGTGTTGATCAATCCAGCCTAGACATAAGTTAGGGTTTAAGGCGGCTAAAAGAGGACGAACAAACATTGTTGTCTTTGCACGATTCACGCCGCGACTTGTATTATCTGCAGTGGGCATCAACAACATTCTAACTTAGACATAAGCGGGATCACTTTCGAAGCATTCTACCGAGCCTTGTAGTTCTACCAAGTTTTCCACCGAGACACACATCCATTCCACTGACGGGGCAGCGAGAGCGTCACAGCAGCCAATCTACCATCTCCCGCCGAGGCAGCGAAGTCTGGCAGCGCAAAGCAACTTATCCTATTTAACGTAGTTTCGCACTAAACAACAACATAACCCAGCCCATTCCATTAATCTGATTTCTTCCCTTTTAATTACTTGTGTTTCTATTTTATTTTCCTCTTAAACAAACCAACTTATTTGTGCATTTTCTTTTCTTTTACAAGAACAACGAATCGAGTCAAGCTGTTCAATCCCTATGGGAGACGTTATCTTTTATACTATTACTTGACAAGAGTTTGCACTTGCGCTCATATTTAGAGAACACTAAAATGCTCTACATTGTCACAAGGTTGTCGCGACATACCATCCACAGACTAATGGGCGGGCACAAATTTCAAACCGAGGACTAAAGAACATCCTAGAAAAGGTAGTCAACCCATCTAGGAAAGACTGGTCCGTTAGACTGTATGATGCATTATGGACATATCGAACATCATTCAAAGCCCCTCTAGGCATGTCACCCTACAGACTTGTGTATGGAAAAGCTTGTCACCTACATGTCGAGATTGAAAACAAGGCATATTGGGCGATAAAAGCTTTCAATATGACTTGGGACCAAGCTGGGGAAAATGGACTTCTAGATGTACGAACAAAAAAATAAAGAAATGGCATGATAACAAGATATTGTCGTGGTCGTACCTGCCAGGGCAGCTAGTATTACTTTTCAACTCCCGCCTAAAGTTATTCCCTGGAAAGCTGAAGTCCAGATGGTCTGGGCCCTTTGAGGTTGTCAAGGCCTTCCCACATAGTGTTGTTACGATCAGACCCAAAACAAATGGGAATCAGTTCAAAGTCAATGGGCAGCGGCTCAAGCATTATAATAGAGCACTAGTCAGAAGAGACAATGAAATAGTTACTTTAGGAGATGCAATCCCATGCACTCCTACTCTAACATGAGTTTTATTTATTTTTCCATATTTTTTCTTTTTTATTAGGATTAGATTTTCAATTTCAGCATTTAGTAATTTCAGTTTTATTTTAGTTGATTAATAATTTCTTTTCATTTTTTAGGAAGAAAGACATCATTTAAAGAAGCAGACCATTAAACCACCCACATAGCCACCCAACAAGCCACCCTAACGGCTACAGTTTGTGAACGGCTATATCCTGCCCCAACGGCTATAAACTGCCAAACGTTTATATTCTGCCAACGGCTAGAATCTGCCCGTTACGCCAACCATCCTGCCCATTAGAAATCAGAACGTTGGGCATTATCAACTGCCTCGACAGCCTATATAAACCTTACTATTTCACTTCATTATATCATCTTCAACTTCTCCTTTCTTCAAACCTTAAACTCTCTTAGTTTCTTGAATTTTTCATATTTTCTCTCCAGTCACATCTCAAGAATGTCGACCTCTGGAACTATGCCACCTTTCAAAAGGTTCTTCTCACCAAAAGAATCCACCCGCTATAACAAGAAGTTCTCTTCCTAGCAGGTTCTTGAAGAACAAGGGTTTACAACCCCGATGACACAGGCGATTTCAGCCTGCCCACCTTTGCCTACGAGGTAATTAGAGATCACGGCTGGCAACTCTTTGCCTGCCAAACTGAAGAAGGGAACGTCACAATGGTCTATGAGTTCTACACGCACAGTCCACAACCGAGACTCCCATTTGTATATCTTTGTAGCAGCGGTGTTCGTCTGAATGCTGACACCATCAACGATTACTATTGGATCACTAATGAGGCACACGACCACGGTGACTTTGAGGCTACCCTAACCGCCACCGACTACGACCGCTTGAAAGATGAGTACTATGTACCTGACACCACATGGAATACAAGTAAGCACACTAGATTAGTACCTTGCCGAGTGCTGCTACCTAACGCCCAACTTTGGAACACATTTATCAAGCGCCGGCTGTTGCCCACTTCCCACAATTCCACTGTCCACCACCCACGAATGCCAATGATCGATTCTATTATGAAGCAGCGAAAAATCAATGTGGGAGCCGTCATCTGCCAAGA
The DNA here is from genome assembly GCA_958450335.1 of Hibiscus tridactylites. Taxonomy (NCBI): domain Eukaryota; kingdom Viridiplantae; phylum Streptophyta; class Magnoliopsida; order Malvales; family Malvaceae; genus Hibiscus; species Hibiscus tridactylites. Next base: position 53,565,597 of record OY288267.1, on the reverse strand, counting down.
AATCTATGTCTGTCATCCGAGGCCAAAGGGCTGCATTTTCTCCCCAAACCTCATCACCGAGCTATGCACGAACTTCAAGGTTCCTACAGACAAAGCAGACATGATGACACCCTATAGGCAGGGGTGGACAAAGGGATTTATATACAACATGATGGAATTAACAGTTGTGGTGCCAGAAAATGAGTAAGATCCCACTGTCACAACGGTAGGTACTTCAGACCAGGGCGGGCACATTGATCAGCCTTTCATTGACCCCACCAGGATGCTCTAGGATATCTACAGGAAGCGACAACGAATGGATCGCATGAACTTGAAATTTATGGAGTATGTGCGAAACTACAACACGGGTTTTGAGCTATTCCTCAAGGAGAAATTCTCAGGGGATGACCTCCATTTTCATGCCTTCCCTGCTGAAATCACAGAAGCCGCCATGGCGAGCCACCCTATCCCAGACTCCCCCGTCGCGGTATCACCTACAGCTTCTAGGGCATCCCATCAAGGCTCCTCCTCAGCCGCCAATACCCCACCTGCCTCTCCACAAATCCGCAGAGCCACCACTTTCTGTCTCACGACTCCTTCGATGATTTTGATGACAACTCCCCACCCGTCACGGTAGCACCAACCGCGACGGTGGAAACATCCATGAAATGGAAGTATCATTGCATCTCGGCTGATTCAGATGAGAAAGAGTCCGATGATACTGCTCCGGTCACCAAAAACACGACTTCCTCCAGAATCCAACCACGAAGGACTTCAAGTCTTTCCTTTTATTTTCTATTTTTCTGTTTTTATTTTGATGTTATGCATTTTTATTTTATGTTGCATTGAGGGCAAAGCCCGCCTCGAGTTTGGAGGGAGGGACAGTCCACCTTAGTGTAGTTCATATGTAGTTGCATATTAGTTAACTATATTAGTTACATTGTACTTATCTCTTCTTTAATGAAAAAGAACTTGTTAAACAACTCGTGCATATGATAGAATAGCCGACAACTCGCACCATTAAAAAGTACCTTTAATTTTTGGGTAGCATGAAGATGACCTAGAAATCTACTATAGTGCTATTTATCCTTAACACAATTGTGGCAGGTTGATTGGTTGAATGAAGTAGTGAACATGGACTGTTTAATTATTTGGTACTTTTAATTCACATCCATTACAGGACGCCGCCTCGGCAGCTGAAGTTGTCAATACTGCAAGGAAGGCTGTCGCGTCATGTAAGAAAAAATGCAATCCTAGAGGTGCCCAAAATAGGCTCTAGGCGGCTGGAGGTGCCCGAAATTGGCCCGGTCGTAATAAAAAATTAATGTTATGTTGCTTAGAGGTAACTGAAATTAGCTAAGTCTTTTGTTCACTTAAAAAGTTCTTGAAGATCAAATTGTACACAATTCAACACACATTAAAATGATATAGGTGCCACAGCCTTGAGGCATGAAATCAAGTTAAAGACAGGTTCCTTTTGTTAAATTATGGGGTAAGTACTTGTTAGGTTTTTCATCGCTTGAGGATAAGCAATAGTTTGAGTTTATGGGGGTGTAAAATGCTTAAAAGACCTATATTTTATGCCTATTTTAGCTCATATTGTCACTGTTCTTAAGCCCATTTTAGTTCATATTTAAGTTTCCATGCATGTTTTACAGTATCTTTCCTTCACTCAGCTTATTACAGTATTTACGATTATTTGTGGAGAAAAGACATTGTTTTTTGTTACATTTGCATTACAGGTTACAGGAGACTGCCGCTAACACCTGCCACGGCAGCAGAGTAGAAGAATGATCGGAGAGGAGGAGAAAGCAGAATGATCACATCCAGTCACACAAGACCAACCATCGTTGAAGAGAAGAACTGTACTAACACAGTTCAAAGAATGGGTCGCCGAGACAGACTGCCACCAGCACTACCGTCGCGGTGGCACATTGGAGATTGGCCAAAAGGGAGTACGATAGGAAGAGGAGAATTTTCTGAATCAGCAAAACCAAGCCACGTGACGAATGGAGCCCAGGAGCATCCAGAGATGAGGTGAGAAGACTCAAACAAGGAAGAAGCTTATGGCCCAAGAAAGCCCAAAAGAGAAGTTATTTTGGAAGAAAACACTCAGATATTTAACAACATTTAATTCCAACTTAACTTCCTCCCAAAGAGAGATATCTTCTCCAAATAGGGTTTTTACATGTAACCGCCTATAAAAGAAGGGCTTGACCGATTGGAAGACAATAAGGAGAGAGATTAGGTTTTAGAATTTATTGTTTTCTTATATATATTATGTTCTAAACTTTCCTTAGGGTTAAGATTGTTTGTTTAGTAGTTGTTGAGCACGGTTGTAATTAGTTAAAACTTTTTATGCAATTCAATTCAAGGTTTTGTCAATCCTATGTTCTTCATCTTTGTTTTCAATAGAATCGAGAGATCTTTGTGAGCACATTTACTTGTTTCAATTCGAGAGAGTTAAAATTCAATAAAAGGATAAAAATGTTTCCCTCCAATTAAGGCGAGAAACAACTTAGCTTAGAGATAAGTCTAGGTTTAATGTGGCTAAGAAGGAACGTGGGAAGGTTGTTGATTTAATCTTGGTTCACGCCGAGAGGTAGAGATAAGTTGAAATCATATCAGGGTGTTCTATCGAAACCTTGAATGCCCGCCGAGTTCCCCGCCGTGAAAGTGTTCTACCCATCACCCGTCGTGGCAGAGATATCGATTTTTCACTACAAGACTTTTACGAGTTCAACGTAATTTCACACTACGACGCAACTGTAACACCCCCTTCTCGGTCTGGTCGAGAACCGGGTCAGAAGGTGAAATCAATGATCAATACAATAATCGATGCAACAAATTTTCAGTTTAAACTTAACAATTACATCAATTATATTCAATAACTCAGTACCTTGATGTGTCTTAGTCAAATTAATCCTTACGAAACAATAATTAATCAATAAGGACTAAAATATCAACTATTACAAGTTTTTGGGACTAAAATGTAAAATTGATAAATTAGGGGTCCTTGGATTCAATTGGTTATACTACAATAAAATTCATCACAATATTAACATACTTGTAAAATTCCATACAATTTGGAGTTCATTAGCTCAATCAATTTAAACTTTCATATGCCTTTAACTAACATAACTAACCCCATATCGAAACACCCTAGGGTTGTGTCGAAACGGGTAAACGATGGTCAACCCTTGTTGACTTTACCCTGTACACCGTATCGATAGGGCCATGAACTATTTCGGTACGCCCTATTCCCCAGGTTCAATTATGCTTACCCGTATCGAAACGACATCACTCGTTTCGATACGGTATGATTTGTAATAACAGATTTTTGCTGGTATTTATTCAATTTGACTTACCAAACAGTGTCCAAATGCAACAAAACTTCTCGCACAACATTTTAATGGTATAAACTACTAGCATGCAAAATTTCATGACCACACGAATACGTTTACCATGTTTGACCTTATTGAGCCAAGTATGCACTTCTTAACTACTTTAAGCCTACCAAAAAGGCCATTTAGGGCCATTAACCATAATAAAACATAGTCATATCACAAACATATAAAAATGGTCATAAATGACTAGTTCAACTACTTTTCCACCTTTCTAGGAGTTCTTAAGATCAAAACACATTACTTTAGGGCTTTTAGTGACTTGTCTTGCCTTGACTATCCGATCCTCCAACACACAATCTTTCAATTTGAAATGCAAGAGATGAGACACGTTAGGCACACAATGCCTAGTGAGGTAGTTATAAACAATATGAACATCAATGTAACAAGTATCTATATACATGCTTTGTAACACCCCAAAAACTGATCTAGTCAGAATTAGGTTCCGACGATCTAAAATCCTACATCAAAAAAGCTTAAGCATTGCATTTATATTAAGACTTATGATCTCTTTCATTGATAAAGACTTTAGTGAGTCCAAACCTTTATTTTGGATTGCTTTTGAAAGCATAAAATGATGTTTTTGAGCTAGGTGTTTAGATACAGTCAGACTCATACCGAAACGGCCTAGGTAAGGCGTTTCGAAATGTTTATAGGTGTTCCGATATGATTCCAATGGTATTAACTAACTTTTGGACTTTTGCTTGACTGTTTCGATATGATTTCACTCGTTTCGAAATGGGTTCCCTATTTCAAATCTGTCTGAATATTAAATTAAAGGAAATGATGAGGTGATGACTCGCCAGCTTTGTTGTCGCCCTTCCCACGTGAAAGTAATCCAAAAGATGATTTATAGTTATCCTTTATTGATATGATAGAGAAAAGATAGAAAAATAATATTATAAGCTTACCTTTGGTTGAGGGAAAGCTTCTTATTGGTCCTTTGAGAGGTGGGAAATGATTAAAGATTTAGTTCCTTTTAATATGAATAAAAGCAAAGCTTTCATCTTTGTAATGTTTCACCCAGACCAAAACTCATCTTTTGGTTCAAAAGAATAAGCTCACACCTCCATTGTTATCTTTTCCATCAAGCTCAAGCACACACCTATTCATTTGTGAACCATAAGCTTAGGATTTCCTTTATTTAAGAACATCAATTCATAGCTATCGATCGGGTAAGTGGAAGCCCCAAGTCAATCATCGATTCTTTTGATCATTAAATGACCAATTTCAATATTGTCATATTGATTCTAATGATTCCTTATTTCTTTTCCTAGTTCAACAAGTGGAAAAGATTAATACATCGTCTCCATCGAAAGCTATGAATAAGGGTATCGCCATCCGAGAGCCTTAAGAGCTTCCGATTATCAAGGTGAGTGTAGTTATGTCACGTAGTCAGGTAGGTGCCACCCCATTGCATTTATTTATTATTACACGCTCTGCATTGCTTTGATATGGTTATAAGTATTTATGAAACAATTAAAATATGTGATTCGACATGAATGACCTGTGAACATGCTATGTTATGATATGAATGTGATATGACATTTTATATGATATGATATGTGCTTATTGTTCTATTGATATTTGAACCTTGGGATCAAAGTATTAGATACAATTGGCATGCCATAGAATTCATGAGCTCAGTGGTACGAAGATTATATGATGTAGTAGAGGGATGTGATGTGTGTTGGACAAAAGGGTGTAGTGGAGGATATTGGACCATAATATTCATTATTGGTGTAGTGGTGGAATTCGTGTATCCAAATACAGTCGAAATCGATCCAAGGAAGAATATTGATTATTGATATTGTCATTGATAATATGAATATTGATATTGCATTATCATGATATTGAGGTATTGTCATTGGTGAATTGATTATTGATACTATGTTTCAACAAGATTGAAAAGTATGCCATGATCATTGTTTGTTGATGTTATGATTGTCATCAAAGTATGAAAGTATACCAAGTGCATTTATTGTTATTGACTACCTCGCTTAGACTATGTAAGTCTAATGCATTGATTGTCCGTACATTTCAGGTTAAGGAAAGTGTCAGATCAAGATCGGGATTAGATGGAAGTTTGACAAGTCACCACGGGTTTAATGTAAAGAACTTTTGTCCCTTTGAACTCTTAGAATGGTGGCAAAGTAGTTAAGGTAGTTGATGATGATGTTTTGTTTATGTGTATAAAGGCTATGTGTTATATGTGGTTAAGTGTCTTAATTGACTTGCTAAGTTTGCTTGAAAATGACTTAATATGCATATTTGGTGTAAAGTGGTGAAAACATAGTAAACGTATTCGAATGATGATGAAAATTGGCATGACAATAGTTTATATCATTGGAATATTGTGCATAAAGTTTCATTGCATTTGGACATCGTTTGTTAGGTTAAATCGAATAAAAACTAGCAAGAATATGTTATTACAGGTAAGGCCATATCGAAACGGGTGATGACGTTTCGATACGGGTAAGCATATTAGAACCTAAGAAAACATGGCGTACCAAAACAGATTAGAGTCGTACCGACACATTTTGCTACTTGAATCCATCGTTTCGATACGGGTTCATAGCGTAACGAAACGGGTCAAAGTCAAAGGAAGTCAACTCGTACCAATAAAGGGTTGATTGTATCGATACGGTCAAAGGGGAAAAGTCAAAATGGGTTGACCATCGTCCACCTGTATTGAAATAGGCTTGAGTGTTTCGAAATAAGGTTAATTAATTTGGTTAAAAGGGTATAATTTGAAGGTTTGCATTGTTTACAGTTTGGTCACTGTGTTTTGGATAAATAAACTGAATGAGTAAATGAACACCATTTTGCATGAAAATTTATAGACCTGCTAATATTGTACTGAATTTCATTGTGGTTTAGTTTTTTGCATCGAACGACCCTTAATATATCAGTTTTATATATTAGTCCCTAAAACTTGTAAAAGTTATAAATTGGTCCTAAATAGTTAAATGTTGTCTTCTTATGAGTGAATTGGACTAAGATGTATATCCGATAATGTTTATTTGTATAATCTTTTCCAAGTATTGAATATTTTGGTTTTAGGTATTGACAACGATGAAATTTTATTGCACTGAACATCGTATTGTTTATCGGTAACACGCTCTGACCCGGTTCTCGACTAGGCCAGGAAGGGTGTGTTACATGCACTTATGATTATCAAAGTCAATACTATGCATCAATGAACAATGTCTAACATATTCATTTCATCATTAAATCCTTGGATTGAATCATGATAGTGGATACGCAAATTCCTACGCCTCGACAAGTCAATAAATGGTCTAGTCCCTCCGCCTCCCCAATATGACCAATACCAATAAACATCCCTCCGCCTCGCAAAATCAATATAGGTCGTAGCCTTAGGACCGTAGTCCACCCGTACACTGAGCTCATGAATTCTATGGCATGCCAATTGTATCCTTTGTCTATTCAAATCCAAGTTTCCAATGTTCATATCCATTTCAATATTCAATGAGTATTCCAATGACCAATGGTTTCAATATTATCAACGGCAAATATTTCTCATAAACAATGTTTCATGGTTCAATGTTAATAACAATAATCAATGATTTCTTTGCAATGTTTCGATAATGATAACTATAACAATGACAATGCTCAATGACGATACCAATAACTATGTTCGATATCCAATGACAAACTTACCGACACTTACCAAGGTGTCAGTCTAATAGTCCGATGTAACTTTCTCAATAGTAATGTGAGCTAAATGATCGAAGACAACAATAATAGATTCGGGAAGGCTTTTCGCCTAATCTCGAGACTCCGACTAAACTCACCTTGACAATCCGAATCTTTCAAGGCTCTCGGATGATAATCCCCTTGTTCCTAACTTTGGATGAGAACGATGGATGTTCTTTAACAAGTTCTTGAGCTAGGAAATCAAAAGGAGACTATTATGATCGATATTACGATATCAAAATCAATATAACAATATCAAAATCGATAATCGGTCTCAATATAGTTGACAACGATGAGACACCCATGAATTGTCAAAACCCTAGCTTAGGATTAAACTCAATACATCCATGGAATCCAATAACTGATTTAGGAATAAAGCTTACCTGATCGATAGTAACAATTTGATAACAATAAATCGAAGAAAAACGAAGCTTGAAGATAGCTCCAATGGAGGTGCTTGCTTAGGTTGGAGATGATGAAGATGAAGAGATAAGGGAGGTTCTTGCTTAGCTTAATAATCGGGTAAGTTTTTCTATCACCTTTCAATATCTTTATTTTTATTTATTATTGCTCACTTACGAGGCTTTCCTTAAGGTGAAGCAACTTCACCAGATTTTCGCATGTTTGGGAGATTAAAATTTAAGGAGGGGCTAATCACAAGGTTAGTCCCTCAACTCTCTTTGTACTATGGTTTTGACCTCGAAGTTTTCAGTTCCCACAATTTAGCCACTATAATGTTTCTGATAAGATTCAACAGGGTCTGATGGCAATGATTTAAATCAATTAGAGTCCAATATCAATGATTAACTAGCCGATACAATGTTTGGATTTTATGAATATGAGATTTTCGATCACCGGAACCTAATTCCGACTAGACCGAATTTTGGGGTGTTACAGAACTCAATCTGACCCATATTCCTATCATGGTTACTCAATCCTTTTATTTTCATTTATTTTAAGTTTATGCAATTTTCTCAGACCAATCCAAATCAATTGTGTTTTTACTATTCCTTGTCCAGGAATTTAATCTTGAAGTAGCATTCCAGTCCCTGAGGAGAAGATAATCTTTTATATTACAACTAGGCATCAGTTTACACTTGCACTTAAAGCAGGACTGTTTGACAGCCTATATGTACCGATATAGTTGTACCCGTATCGATACGGTTTGATCTGATTTGATAAATCTTTGAATTTAAAGTTTTTGACCGTTTCTTGTAAGTTATGGTTTCAGCAAAATTTCAAACGGTCGTTGGACCATATCGATACGGCCAAATAGCGTATCAATAATCTTTTTCTAAAGTTTTACTCAGGATTCCAGTGAGCAAAATATGTATCGATACGGTCTTAGAGTATCGATACGTCCCTCTTTTTACATTGTACCCGTACCGATACACCCTTATAGTGTATCGATACGCCTTTTTAAATGTGCACAACGGCTCTTTCAGTTTTGAGACAAGTATCGATACCCTTGATCGAGTACCGATACGGTAGGTTGCAAAAGTGCATTTATTGCGGGAAAATTGAAACCCAACAGCTCTATTGGTTATCACAAGCACCAGAACGGCTAGAAATCAATGCAAGGGTATATAAATAAGCCTGAAAAGCTACAACAACTATTATTGAACTTAATTGCAACAATCCAAGCACAAATCCAAACCTTTGAGCTATTAGAGTTAAACCCTTGTACCTAATTGAATGATTTTTAATTGTATTCATCTTTTATCAATTTGGGTTGAGAGTACTTGTAATTTGGGGCAAATATTCCACCTTGTGAGGTTTATCTTTCATTTGCCAACAATCTTTGTATTTGAGAGAGTCTTGGTTAATCTTTAGGTAGAAAGATTAACCGGTTGTAAGGTATCCTCCTAATTTGAGAAAAGGGGACGAATTTCTAGTGAAATTGGTTGAAAATCCTTAGTGGGATCTAAGGTAGTGGATGTAGAGCTTGTTCTAAGCTTGAACCACTATAAATTGTCTTGTGTTGAGTTTTTCCTTTTTCAATTTGCTCCCTTCAATTTTAAAAAGTCAATTCACCCTCTCTTGGCCATTTTTCGATTCGATTGATCAACTTAACAACATTAATTTAGGTTAGGATCTTTCGAAACAAAGTACAAGGTTTCGATACTTGTTGTGAAACCTAAAATGTAACTATTATGGATAACTCTTTAGGTTGAAATGATACAATCTTTGTATGTTTCGGAACTTCCAACGAAGTTTCTATAGTTGTCGGGAAACCTAAAGTGTAACAAGTATGTATAACATTTTAGGTTGGAATGGCAAAAGATTTTTTGTGAGTTTCAAAACTTCTCACTAAGTTTCGGTACTTGTCATGAAACCTAAAATGTAACTATTATGTATAACATTTTAGGTTGGAATGACATTTTTTGTGAGTTTCGGAACTTCCAACTAAGTTCCAATACTTGTGGTGAAACCTAAAATGTAACCAATATGTATAACATTTTAGGTTTGAATGCCAATTTTTTTTTGTAAGTTTTGAAACATCCGAGTACATTTCGATATTAGTCGTGAAACCTAAAATGTAACACGTATGTATAACACTTTAGGTTGGGGTGACACAATTTGTTTTAGTTTGGAAACTTCCGACTAGGTTTCGATACTTGCCGTGAAACCTAATATGCAACCAATATGTATACTATTTTATTTTCAAATGAATTTTTTTTAAGTTTTGAAACATCTGGTTGCAACCTAAAATATTGCCTAATATTTAGGTCGAAGTCTAGCCGAGTTTCAAGTTCTTTAACTCTTTAATGGTGATTTTGTTATTCCGAATTAAAGCTAAAAAATTTTATTAGGTGATGAAGATATCTTAGATTATATGAGTAGTCTAAACTTGATTTTAGCAAATTAAACCCAGAATTAGGTATTTGGAAAATTAACTTATTTTCAAGTTCTTTAACTTTTAATGGTGATTTTTTTTAATTCTGAACTAACGCTAAGATTTTCTATTGGGTAATGTAGATTTCTTAGAGTATATGAGTAATCTAAACTTGATTTTAACAAATCAAACTCGGAGTTAGGCAATTGATGAAAGAAATAGCTTATGTTCATGTTCTTTAACTCTTTAATGGTAATTTTGTTAGTTCCGACCTAAACCTAAGATTTTTTATTGGGTAGTGAAGATTTCGAGTATATGAGTAACCAAACTTGATTTTAACAATTCAAACCCATAATTTGGTAATTGATGATTATTGTAATATTTCTTTTAAGCTTGAATTCTTGATTTTTAGTAAAATTTAGAGCAAAATTTCGATACTTTGTCATAAAATATTTTCATTTTGGGACGATCAAATACCATATAACAATTTATGTTGAAGTGAGTAATATTTCAAGTTTTAACCTAAAATATTATACAAAATTATAACAATTTATGTTGCAATCTAAAATGTTATCAATTTAGGTTGACACCTAAAATGTTACCAACACATATAACATTTTAGCTTGGAGACTTAAACATGAAATATTACCCAAAATCATGACAATTTAAGTTGCAATCGAAATTATTACGAATATATATTACATTTTAGGTTGGTAACCGGGTAAAAGAAAGGAACGGTCACGTCGTATATTAACTGTATTTTAAATGCCGCACCACACACCTACCTAGATCCTCTTCCGTAGCAACAGTCTCTTAAAGTAGTTTAAAGACGTTTAATAGGATTAACTTTTTGAATTTTTTTATTATTCAATGAAATATTTGAATTTTTAAAAGATTATTCTGCATAATAATATTTCCATAAATATTTTTGAAAATGATTAAAATAATTATTACATTTATATAGACTATTGATAGATTAACTAATTTTTAACATGGTTAACACTTATTATCCATCTATTCTAATATTAATTCTTTTGAAATTAGTTTAATATGACATCAACTCACTTATTAAAAAGTATCATTGATTATATTATTTTTATCAAGTTGAAAGATATTAATATTTCGAAATTTGAACACATACAAGATAAAATAATATTAGTATTTTACCATTTAATTAATTAATTGTAAAGATAGATTAAGTTTTAATATCAAAGAATACGCCTACGACTAAAATGCTTGCTTTTAATAATTTTTAAAATATTTAAAAATATTAACTTTTTTCCTAAGAAAATTTCTGGTTAATGTGGGTGAGCAAAATTTTAGTATAAAAAAAGAGAGAATATCGGAAGAGAAAACCATAACCGACAAACGGTAAGGTCGTTGAAAAAGTACAAGGAAGGAAAAGAAGCCCCCTCCTCTCTCTCCGTCCATTCTTTCTAGCCAATCCTTTTTATTATTGGAAAAAATTAGTACTAACAACTGCTATAAATCCATCAATTCTCTAATACAATTCCAAAAATAAACTCTCAGAAGAGTTATTTCATTTTATTCCTCCCCGGAATCAAACTGATCATTTTTAGTTTTTTTTATCAGTTTGCTTCAGAGGTAAATCTAGGAGACTTCAATAATTCATTTGGTGTTTCATCTTTTTGTTGGTTTTTGCCTGGGAACAGGTTTGGAATTCTAGGTTGTTTTTGTTTGTGAATTTTACAACATTCTCTTAAGGAATACTATTTCATTTTTTCCCAGGAAAATTTGCTCGGAGGATTTCAGAGAAAAATAATTAATTAATAAAAAATGTTGGGCGATTTCTTGAACAGATTGCTAGTGTAAGTCTCTTTTGGGAGGTTTTACATTTTCCTTTTAATAAAAAATAAAGAAATGATTTTTAAAATGTTATCTTAATTATAATCAGCATATATTTTATTGCATTTGTGTTATAATTTCAGGTTGCTCTTTGGATATGCATATCCAGCGTTCGAGTGCTTTAAAACGGTGGAGAGGAACAGGGTTGATATTGAACAACTCAGATTTTGGTGTAAATATTGGTATATCAAAATGATGACCATTTCATTCTTATATTTGTATTAAATGGAGTGGATTTTAACTTTGGTTTAAAGCATACAAATTAAAGTCGGAATAAATTTTAAATTTAGAATTGATCGGACAAAAAAAACATTCTTTGTGGTTATGGATTTTGCAGGATCCTTGTGGCTTGTATTACAGTATTGGAGAGGATAACGGACATATTCATTTCTTGGTACGTATTAAGGCTTGATTGCTGGCTGCAATCCGATTGCTTAGATTAATAATATATGACTTTAATTATCCTGAAGGTTGCCCATGTATGGCGAGATGAAGCTTACATTTTTTATCTACCTATGGTACCCTAAAATCCAGGTGATCTACCAAATCCTGCAGGGTATTCATTCTGATGCAAATTTTGAACTCCATTCAAACATCAATGTATTCTGATACTGCAGGGAACCAATTTTGTGTACGACGCCTTCTTGCGGCCTTACTTGGCGAAACACGAAACCGAAGTGGATCGGAAGATCATGGAGCTGAAAGCTCGAGCATGGGACATTTTTACGCATTACTGGGCAAACTGCTCGGAAACCGGGTTGGCTAAATTCTTCGAAATGTTTCAATACATCGTAGGCCAATCAGCAAGGTTGAATCAAGGAAAATCTAGCAATAAGGTGACCCACTCCATCAGTTTGATTAAGTAGGAGAGATGTTATGAATATTTTGGTTACTACTTACTACTTGAACTTGATCCAGTTTGACTAAACAAAAATAACTGAATTATCCACATGATCAGAAATCTGAACGAAATCTTAATATTCCGCCGCCGCCTTCTCCGAATGGATTACGGAGTCCGTCAGTGAGGAACAGGGGTTGGAGCTCACCGCGTGTCAACTTTATAGATTCACCGAGGTTCGGTCAATCCCAACCAGACAGCCCGTCGGCATACGAGTTCGACAACGACGATGACTCAATTCCCTATTCCCCAAGTAACTCCAGGCTCCAACAAGCTCGTCTCAAGCTCCGACGCACCAAAGATTAATAGTTTGCAACAGAACAAACAAAATTTGTACCAAGATTTCGTACAAGAAAAAGGGGGGAGGGAGGGGAAACCCCAATTTGTTTCTTCAAGACCGAGTCTGAAATCCAATTCATCATTTTTTTTCTTTCGTTCTATATATATATATATATTATGTTTTTATGAAAAATCAAAGAATGTTGGTTGGGTTAGAAAGCTTTTATTTTCTTATAATTTTATGCCTTAGGCATCAAGTGCAAAAGAAAAAAAATGCATCTCTAAAATATATGCGTTTGTGTACGAGTTGTAAGCTTAACTATATATAAAACATGTAATTGTTTTTTTTTTATCAAAACAAGCAACTTGATGTGAGCACGTCTTCACCAGCACATGTTGCTGACCCGGAGGTCTTACCGTTAGGACCAATTACGCGATCTAGGGCGCAACGTTTCAGGGAAGCTTTGTTCCTTATTTGTGCTAATATTTCTGAATCATTTGATAATACTTGTGCCTTAGACGATACGACTTTTAATGTGTTGCATGCTGATATGTGACTTATTTAGGTTATATTATTTATTACGTATGTTTAAGAATATATATAATATAGTGTTTTGGGTTAGTAAAATATAACTTATAATGTATTTCTTTTAATATGTTTATTTTTATGTGTGTGTGCAGTAATGTGTGCACGTGAATGTGTGTGTAACCAATATGTAATGTGCATGTGCAACGTGTGTGAAGACTCTTGTGCATATGTGACCGAATGCATGGGAAATCATTGTGCGGCAAATTGAAGGATAAGCACAAGGGTGGTTCTTTTCAAATTTCAAACAAAACACATTAAAAACATGTGTTTTAATTTTGGCGCACATGGATCAGATTTGTTTGGAAGTTTTTTTTTTATTATTATTATTTTTTTTTAAGTTTTGAATTGGCTAGGTAACAGCCACACATATGTATTTTCGGCCAGCCTCTTATTCTATATATATGTACAAAAATAATGTAAGAAGGGTTAGACAATTAATGAATGATTATTTTGTGAGATTTTTCTCTCAAATTTGGTTCTTTTTAGAACTTTTTCTTTGATACTTCGGGTTCTCAATTGTTCGATAATTGAAGGGTCCAAGTCCGTATTCGAGCAAATTCAAGATAAGGTTCGGGTTCGTTCAACAGATTGTTCGAGTTCTTCCTTGGAGTTTGTTCACCTTTTTCGACTACGAAGAACAGTTTCGATTCGGGTTTGCATAATAGATTATGCAGGTTCTTTCGAGTTCATCGTGTCAAATTCCAAGAACGTTGCTACCGTTGTTGAATGCTTGAAGAATTTCATCTTCATCGTTCAAATTATCCTAAAAATTTCTGCAACTTTCTTCTCTCCCAATTCTGAATTTTTTTTCTTTCATTTTTTTTTACTATTTAAAATATCTAACTTCAACATCATGTTTGTTTCTATTGCAGAGAAATTCTTGCTATTATCCTAGATCCGCGAATGAACGAGGAATGTTGTTTTCTTCAACAACACCCTTGTATCACAACTGTTTACCGATATGCATGTTTTCGTCGTTTCTCTTGTCTATTACTCACATTATGTTTTGAGCAAACAAATTAGGAACCAAAATGAATTTTAACTTTTGTTAGCAAAACAACTATCTATAAATTAATTGTAGTATCAAATTTAATTGAGTTGAATATATCGACATCTTTAAATTACAATTCGTTTTCTAATTTGGTCATCAAACTTTTTAAAAAATATTTTTACCAAAATTACTTGACACTATGTCTTTCGTATGGCATCAAATTGTTGAGGTTTGATGAGCGTGTGGAACGTTCATGGGTTTAGGTTGGTTCTTTTGGCAATTGGGAAAGGGATTCAACATAATATTCAATGACAACAATTCATAATCGATGTTCCAATGCTCTCTTCAACATCCAATAATCAATGATTCTATATGTCAACGCTTCAATGATTTCCATGACAACAATAACAATGCTACATACAGTAATTCGGTGCAATACTTACCTATATAGCTTTCAATAATGTTTTATGTAAAACCCTTCAATTAAATGGTTAGTAAATCAATAATCAATAATTCGAGATGGCACCTAGTCGCTCTCGAGACTCCGGCTACACTCACCTCTATACTCCGAAGCTCCTATGGCTCTCGGATGACAATCCCTTTATTCCTAGACATTGTTGGAGGTGTCGGATTAACTTCCTCCAATTCTTGAGCTAGGAAAGACAATAGGAGATTATTAGAATCAATATGACAATATCGATACTTGGAATAGCTACTAGCTATTAGACAAAAGCTTATCTTAAAGCTTTTAACTTGAAATTTGGCATTCAATGATCAAGAGAATTGATAATTGATATGGGTTTCCACTTACCCGATCGGTAGCAATGAATTGAGACTTTTGAATCAAAGAAAACTTAAGCTTATGAAGCCCAAATAGGGAGGTATATGGTTAAGCTTGATGGAGAAGGCGACAATGGTGGTGCTTGCTTATTTTCTTTAAACAAAAGATGAGTTTGGTCTCGGTGGAACTCAAAAACAAGGATGAGAACCCTTTTTTCTTCTATTTAAAATAACTACAGGCCTAATCATTTTCCCACCTCACCAAGGGCCAATGAAAAGGTTTCCCTCAACCAAAGGTAAGCTTTAAAATAATAATTCTATCATTTCTTTATCCTATCCAATATTAGACATATAGATGACTATTTGTCATCTTTTTTTATCATATTCACGTGGATGGGTGGCAAGAAAATAGGTGAGTCATCACCACTTCATTTTCTTTTAATATGACCTTTGAACAGATTCGAATCAGAGGACCCATTTTGAAACGCGTGTACTTGTATCAAAACGGCTAAACAGGAGTCCAAAAGTTAGTTAAAACCATTAAAACTATATCGAAACACTCTATAGTTGTTCTGAAACGCCTTACCTATGCCGTTTCGGTACAGGTCTTACTGTATCGAAACGTCTAACTCAAAAACATCATTTTAGGCATTCAAAAGGGTTCCAAATCAAAAGTTTGGAATTACTAAAGTCCCTCATCAATAAAAGAGATTATAAAACTTAATATAAATGCAATACTTAAGCTTTTCAGTGTAGAAGTTTAGATCGTCGGAACCTAATTCCGACTAGATCGGTTTTCACGGTGTTACAATACTCAGTCGACCTCTTTCTCGAACCAGAACCACTCGAACGAGCCACTAAGCCCAAATTTTGCTCGATGTCCTTAGCCCGAGTGACTAAGTCATCAAAATCTGTGTAATCCAAAGCCAACATATACGTCTTGACCTCCTTCCCAAGCCTGTAACGGAAACGTTCACGTCTCTTTTGTTCATCAAGAACTAGTTCAGGAGTATACTGGCTCAACCGAACAAATTGAACCTCGTATTCTGAAATGGTCAAGCTTCCGTGCACCAAAGACATGAATTCTCGCTTCATTTCATCAAGGTAGCGAACACCCGTATACTTTCTCTTAAAAGTAGTTCCAAAGAACTCCCAAGTTACATCGGCATGTTTCATCCCCGTAGTGATGGTCATCCACCACGTATAAGCATCTCCATGAAGCAATGATACAACACAACCCAACTTTTACACATCATAACTAAAAATCATTTGGGTGCTCTCAAACCAAGCCTCATAACCCTCAGGAGACAAACCTCAAAATTCAGTTCCATCCAAACTGCGTAAACGCTCTAAAGGTAAACCGACATTAGCACCAAGTTGTGGTGTAGCCACATGCATGCCCGCTATTGCTGCTTGAAAAACCCCAGCTATAGGTTGAATCAACGATGTCATATCAGCAACAGTCTGCCCTTGCACTACCTGAGATCAACACCTCCAGTGCCAGCTCCCGCACAAGCTCCGTCAGCACTAGGAGAAAGAGGAGGGGCGGCAAATTCTCAACATCATTAACCTCATTCTTAACCATATTACATACATTGGCTCGAAGCTCTCGTCTTGGTACCATTATCAAAATGGTATGAATCTTTGAGCTAAAAATGCAACATTAAAAACAATCAGGCTAGCCGAAGCAAGAATCCAAAGTGCTCATGTTTTACTTTTAAAACCAAAATCCTCTTTATATTAGTTATAATATGGCAATAGGTACCCTTAACATCTCCCCCAACAACACATAACAACCATAAATAATGTTATCAAACACCGTGCATCACACACAAATCAAAACAACAATCATTTCATAGTATAAACAACCACCATGCATATCATTCATCATTAAATCAACCAAGTAATAATATCACATCAACCTTACCTCTCAATTTTTTCAAAACCTGGCTCTGATACCATAAAATGTAACCCCCTCGACCCGGTCTGGATGAAAAACTGAATTGAACGGGTCACACGGGGAATATTGAAGTAAACCGGGAAGTTTACTCCAATAAACGAACCTAATTTTTATTTCATTTTATCTCATCTAGATGCTCATTATTATCCTATGTGATAAACTTCGCAACGGAACAATTTGCAACTCAAATAGACAACACTTAGGGACTCAATTGCATACAAGCTTATTTTATGTACCATTTTGTAATTTTAATAATTTATAGGGACTTATTCCAATTTTAAGTTACCAACATTTAATTAGTCACATTACATACCTCTCTATCAAATCACAGCTTAAAACAATCAATCTCATTTAATTGCATCCACAACATTTAGGGACTAAAACTTAAAGAAACCAAACTTCAAAAGATTCCAATAACCAACTTAACAGCTGCGTGTTTCGGTACAGGTTGTCCTGTATCGGAACACCTATTTCAGAACAGGTTCAAGCGTATCAAAGTTCGGGCACGGATCGAAACACTTTCTATGGTATTTCGGAACACGTGATTCTAGTAGCCAACCTTAAGTAGCCCGTATCAAAACACTCACCCCTGTTTCGAAACCCCAAGGCCAATTCAGGCTCACTGTTTCAGTACAGCCTTGGGCATACCGAAACACATGGGCCTGTAATGACACTTTTTGCTGGTTTTTCACACTTTAAACCAATCAAACTCATTCTAACATACATCCAACATGCATACAACATATCTAAGCATCAAACCAAGGCATGTCAATATGCATTAAGGAAATCTACATGCATGCAACCTATGTAAAAAGACCACTCAACAGCCAAAACACAAACCAAGGAAAACATCAACAAGTAAAGGCCATTTACATGTCATCAAAGGCATCACAAACTTGCCACAAAATAGGGAGTTTCAAAATACACTCTCCCAAAACATAAAAGGCTTCCTCCCATTGCCGATTATTACTAATAGGTAAACATAAACCAATACTTGAGCTAAGTCTCACTCCATGGGTCCCTTCTTGCCTTTTTGCTGCCCAAAAGATGCTATTTCTCTGTATTGTTGGAAAAGAGAGCGTAAGCAATAATGCCTAGTGAAGGATGCTCAAAACAAACCATCTACAACAATGCATTTTAAAACCATTTCTCAATTAGAAAACTCTATCTCATCATGCTACATCTATCTCATACTTGAAATCACTTTCAAAGAAAAAAAACACATCATTAAAACCACATGTACCATCTATCTCATGTATTAACCCAAATGCATAATCTCAAAGCAAAACCACACATGCTTGTTTCTCAGAAGCATTATCTCATATACAAAACTCAATTCATTAAATCATTTATAAACAAGGTACATGTGAATCTCATATATTGGCATTTTAGCAACATTACTCGGATATGCGGATAGCTTGACGAAGTCTCACATCGTCAAGTCCTACGTTGGTGAAATCTCACATCACTGAACTCTCATGGTGGTATCTCTCATCGCCACAAAGCTTGATGGAATCTCTCATCATCAAGACCTACCGTGGTGGAATCTCTCATCACCACACTCTCACTTTGGAACGAGATTGCACTACCCCCATTGCCCGAACCAAAGAGCACGTACGAATTTTGTATACTATAGTGCACTTATCATCCTATTGGTCGAATAATTATATCTAGTAAAGGTAATCTTATCTCATGCCAATATACACTTTTAAACATCATTTACTTACTGTTTTTCAATGCCTAAACATAAACCATTTATCATCCCATTTCAAAAATACAAAAAATGCATAGCATTTTCTCAACAAGTTCTATCTCTTCAAATCATAATTATATCTCATGGGATCATGTAAGCCATCAAATCATTTCTCAAAACATTCATAAAACACTAGGTTTATATCTATCTTCAAAACATAAGCATGATCATAAAAAGCAATTAGATAAAAATTGAGAAACGAGAGCAAAACATCTCAAACTTACTTCCGGGCTTAGATTAGTGTTCCAAACTCAATCTAAACCCCCCAAACCTTGCTTTCAAGTCTTTGAAAGTCTTTAAAATCAATTCCACTCACCGACAACGCTTCGCTCACTTTGTCGAAGCGTAATTAAGCTTCTGAAGCTCCCAGAACTTCACAGATTGCTTTTGATATGTTCTCCCCTGTTTATACCTCACAAGAACAGAGGATTAATGCATCTTAATGCATTAAAATCACCAGCAACTAAAGCCACCACGCTGCTCTGCCCAAAAACATCATAACACCTATCTGAAACAACCGAAAACACCTTCGATTACACGACAAACTCAACCCATCCAAAACCTAACACTTCCATCCATTTTTAATCATCAAATAACATCAAAAAACAACCTAATTTCACCCTTATATCTCCAGCAACACCAAACCACATTATCACCACAAAAACCCCAAATCTAGCAACCTAACAACTAGAGATCCAATTCATTTCGAGATTACCATGATAAAACCTTTATTTCAACATCATTTAACATGAAAAACATGATTAAAATCAATCTCAAATTAACCAAAAAGTACCATCACGAAAATCTTGAGAAATCATCTTTCAAAGCTTGATCTAACCATTTTCATCAAATAGATTTTAAAACCTTATTAATAAACATAACTGGAGAGCCAAAGACTTGAGAATTTCATTAAAGAACCTTGACTAGAGGACAGTAGAACGACCACCTCTAACACAAGCTTTTTCCATTGATTGGTAATGATTTAGATAAAAACATTCAAGAAATCCATAGCTAGTTGATGTAGAAATCCATGGCAACCACTTAGAAATCAAGAGTGGATGAAAAGAGATAAATCTTTTGAGATTTTAGTGTTGAAAAAATAGTTTGGCTAATGGGAAAGTTGAGAGAAAAAGTTAGGAGAAAAGCAGTTACGTAAAAAATGTTCTAGCATTTTAAAATCCTTTTTATTAAAACCATTTAATAAATCAATTTATTAAATCTTTTGAAAATAGAAAAACAAGGGAAAAGACTGATAACACCTTGGTTTAATAGCTCCCTAATGATTCTAAGTTTTTGCCCTCTTTCTAAACAACCCTTAAAAATGGTTTTACTTTTTTTACAAATTAGTCACTAAACTTAAATGTCAATCTTCCAAAAGCCATTTTTCTAAAATTGACTTCACAAAACCTTTATCTATATATTTAGAGAAATTTAGGAATTTTTCCCAAAATTTTACCACATCCCGAACCATATTTTCCCTGAACCACTCCCAAACTAACCCAGATCTCTAGCCTAGGTCCTACGAACTACGATTCAACCTTAAAAACTCCTAAGCCAAAAACTGAGGCGTTACAATATGCTGCAAAACAGTCCCCAATATGTTGTTCTAACACAAAACAGCCCTTGAATAATGAAAACGATTTTCCCCTGTTTTAAACTACCAAAACAGTCCATATCTTTACTCATATATATATATATATATATATATATATATATATATATATATATATATATATATATATATATATATATTACAACCAAACAACCCTTACAAGGCCCCAAAAACAGTCCCACTATCAAATTTATACCTACACATTCTTGAAGCATATAAGATTTGTAATTTAACAACCAATGTCACCCAAATTTCCAAATCTATTGTGTAAATTCAGTTACGCAATGACTTATTCGAATACACATCTTATCACAAATTTCTAAAACTCATCACCAAACAATTTGACACACTAGCCTATGTTACAAGTTTTCAAATTCATGGTTGTTCATCAAAATCAACAACTACAATTTCTTACTCTCGAACTCAAATCTCTTAGAAATATAATATTACAACATAATTGAGGCTATTTCTCATAATTCTCAAAATGAATTCTGAATTTTAGGAAAGGAAAAGTGGGGTTACCTTCTCCTTAAGCTACACGATTCAATGTAGCAAGAAACTTCCACAACCAAGCTTAATTTCTCTTTCTCTCTCTCTTTCTCTACTTTGGTTCTCAGCTTAGTGTGTAGGAAGGAATAAGATGGAAGCTTGGTCTTGCTTCCTACGTCCAAAATGTCGAGACTACCATCTCCCCCCACTTGCCATCAAATTGGATTGACATGTGTACATGCCTTTCAATTTGTTGGAGTTTTGCATGCAACTATCACATTCCATTATGGATTCATTTGAGTCATTCTAATATAGTTCTCTATTAGTTTATGTAGCATTTTCACAATTTGAGACACCAACAAATAAATATCGTAACTTCTAAGTCATAATTTGGGGTATTACATTGTAACGCTCTGATTTTGGGCTTAGTTATTTTGGTGAGTCAGGTTTAGTCGGTAGAGCCGGCGTTGGTTGTTTGAATCGCTAAAAAGATGATTTAGGTAAATCAAGGTTCAGGATGGGATAAGAATATGATAAAAATTCCTAAAATCCTATAAAATGATGTTTGAGAGGTTGGTCAAATCAATTTTTCAAAACGAGTTTTCAAAGGTGTACATTTTGGGTAGTGACCAAAATATAAAGATTTAAAAAGTTGGAAAAAAGTGTTTTTCAAGAAAAGTCAAAATCTTAGAATCTTTAGGGAGCTACTTGACAATTATGCTTTTTCCCTTATTTGGCATGTGTTTTTAATGTTTATTCAATAATTAAAAAGGTTTTATTTAATTAATTAAGGAAAGTTAGTTAATCGGTTAATGAACTTTTTGACGAGCTTTTCATTTTCTCACAAACACTCTCCCTTTTCTCTCAGTTTTCCAGAAATCCTTTCCTCTCAAATCCTCTTTTGATTCCTATCTTTCCTTTATTGATTTCTTCCATTTTCCTTCAAGTTTCTTCAAGCTAATCTTGCCAAATTAGAGGAGAAGCAAGGATTGGAGGTAATTTTCGTGCTATCCCTCTAATCTAAGTTCTCTAATGAAATTCTAAAGATATTTGACCTTTAATACCGATTTTGATTGAGGTTTTGTTGTTAGTTTGTTAAACTCTTGAAATCTTGATTGAAAAATAGATTTTAAGGTGATTTTCGGGAATTGATTTAAATGACTGGTTTGAGATTGTTTTTAAATGAGTTTTGAAAGGTTTTTGGTGTTGAAGTGGAGTCTTAATCATATAGATCTCAAAAACCTTAAGATCCTTAGTCTTTGAAGTGCTTTTAGGTGAGTTTTTGAGGTTAGAGGTCAATCGATTGATTTTCAGTTGTTTCGGATGGGTGTTTTGGTGCTTTAGAGCATGGTTGTGGGATTTCTTGTGTGTGCTTGAATTTTGGAGGCTTCGGAAGATCGGTAGTCGCATCGGCAAGCGTGGTTTCACGAGTTGGCGAGTGGAATTTGGTTTTCCAGCGTGGAAACATTTTAGAAAAAGGTTTTGGGAACTTAATAAGAGCTTGAAACGCTTTATTAAGTTTAGAAGTAAGTAAATCGAAATTTCTCCCTCGGTTGTGCTAGTTTTGAGCCTGTGGTTGCACTTGATTTTAATTGCATTTACCTACTGTTTTAAAGCATGTTTTTGAGAATATAAAGGGTGTATGATGATGCCATGTGATTTAAGGATGCACTAGGTAAGTGGTCATTGTATGCATGTGTTGATGCATGAGGTTTTAAGCATGGTTTGATGCTTGTTGGTGGCTTATCATGAATGCTTTGTAAAAACAATGAGTTATGCATGAGGTATGGGTTATATTGGCAAGTGATGTTGAATAAAATGTTTTGTAAATGAAATCGACTATAGTTAGCCGGGTACGCACCTTGTGTTTGTCTCGTATCTCGTTAGTGGATTATACATCTACCGATGAGTGGTGTTGAGGGGTTATGATTGTACCGAATACTCCACAATGAGTGTCACAACGATGGAGGGTCGCTCTCGTGTATGAGCCTTGTAATGCCGGTAGAGTGTATGAAGGGTGTGGGACAACCTTTGGTAATTCGTGTATCTGATATATGTTTTTGAGATTGTTGTTTATCACTTGTGAGCCAATATGATGAAATGTGTTATTGTGGAAAATGTTGCTAATGCATATTTTGAAAGATGCATGTTTTGGTTTAAGCTTAGCATAATGGTGTTTATGCTTGGAAAGCTTGGAATACTAGTAGCAAGGGTTTAATTGCTAAATTTATATGAATCTTGATGCATGATGTTTAATACAATGGGATTGATACAAAAGTGCATGTTTTGTCAAGAAAGGCATATTGGTTTTGAAAGAATGAAAAATAGTTTTGAGCATTGATGATGTGTGTGGTTTTGCGCAATCCTCACTAAGCTTGCATGCTTATGCTCTCTTTGTTCATTAATGCAGATTATTAGGCTTTTGGAGGCAGCATCTTCAAGGAATCATACCAAGACATTTTGCTAAAAGTACGTTGGGCAATGGGGATGTCCGATGCTTGAATGTTTTTAGTTTGGTATTTCAAGATTTTGTGCAAGTTTGAGATGCATATTTGGACTTGTAAATGGCCTTTGAGATTTGTTTTATGTTTGCATTTGGATTTTAGCCTTTTGGTGCTTTTAATTTCTAGGGAGCATGCCTTTAGTTCCGTAGTTTATTAGAACGATGCTATGATTGTAACCCCCTTAACCCGGCCCAGGCGGTTGAACCGAATTAAGAAGTTTACACGGGGAAAACCAAAGTCAACCCGAAAGTCAACCTTGATTAACGACCCTTTTTTATTTTAAGTCTTATCTAAATGCACATTAACCCTAGATATGTTCACAAGAATAGCATACTCAAAGATCATAACAATCAAAGAACATTCAGGGACTCGATTACACAAGTTATAACTTTAGGGACCAAAATGCAAACACTAAAAATTATAAGGACTTAACCCAATTAAAAGTTACCAATATGAAATTAATCATCTTTCATGCTTCTCTGCCAAATTTCAGCTCAAACGGACATCTCAAACTCATTCAATTGCATAAACAAGGTTCAGGACTAAAACGCAAAGATTTCAAAACATATAACCGTCAATTTCAGTGCCCAACGGTCGAGTGTTCCGAAACGGGGATAATCCGTTCCAAAACGCGGGACCGTTCCAAAACAAGTTCCAAAACAGGGCTTGGCAGTAGCATTTTCGTTCCGAAACGGGTCTACCCGTTTCGAAACGCCAAGGCCATTTCAGGCCCTCTGTTCCGAAACGGTAGCACCTGTTCCGAAACGGGCTGCCCAGATTGCATAAATTTTGCTGGTTTAATATACAATTGACCCCTCAAACATGTTCCAAAGGCAACCAAAACATACCAGCAAGACATTACATGCACAAGGAACATAATAGCATCAACCATTCTCAAACATGGCATCAATTAAGCAAATCCCCAATTCTAAAGGCATGCATCTTATGTAGAAAACCATTCAAGCACCATAATACCAAACCAACTTCACAAAGGCCAATTACATGTTCCATCATCAACAACGACATAAAACCAACTTAGGGAGTCCAAAACATCTCCCAAATCAACAACTTAGGTTCCCCATTGCCAAATGCCAAAAGCTAATAGTGTTAAGAAACTTTCACCATACATGAGCTTAGTTCTTCACTTGGATTCTTGACCTCTTGCTGCCCTTATAAGCACTTCAATGCTCTGCATTATTGGTTCAAGAAAAGAGAGAGCGTAAGCAAATAGCTTAGTAAGGAATGCTCATTTAAAACAACTCAATAATGCACTTATAAAACACCTTTATAAACCTTAGTTCAAAACAACATTTATACATGCACATAAGCATTTAAAACAAGCATTTCATGCTTCAAATTATTAACATGTCATATTGGCCACAAGTGATAATCATAATCTTTTTCCATCTCAAAATACAATCAACACAAGATCCACACATGGACTTTTAACCACCATTGTGATCTCACAATTCACAAGGACCACACATGGACTTTTAACCACCATTGTGTCCTTAGCACAAGAATCACCCATGGACTTTTAACCACCATGGTGTACTTACAATCCACAAGGTCCACACAAGGACTTTTAACCACCTTTGTGACCTTAACACAAGAATCACCCATGGACTTTTAACCACCGTGGTGTTCTTACAATACACAAGGTCCACACAAGGACTTTTAACCACCTTTGTGACCTTACCATACACAAGGCTCACACAAGGACTTTTAACCACCTTTGTGACCTTAGTACAAGAACCAACCATGGACTTTTAACCACCATGTTGTTCTTAATACAAGAACCACCTATGGACTTTTAACCACCATAGTGTTCTTAACCATTCTCAAGACATCACTTGCCAATATACATCATTTAACAACAATATTCCACTGTTTTAAAGCATTTAACAAAGCCATAATCATCATGCATCATTATGCATCAAAACCACATTTAACAATGTTCAAAAACAAGAATCTCTTACCTTGAGCATCCTTCAACACATGGCTTATAAAATCAGCAAACAAACATGCTAAATATGCTTTCAAAACAGAATTTAAAACATGCAAACAAATCACATTGCATTCAACCAACTCATGGTTCATCAACAAGAGAGTTTTTCCGAAAACTTACTCTTGAGCTTAGCAAAGTTGTTTAGACTTAAACTAAGCTCCCAAACCTTCAAAACATTGGTTTCAAAGCTGAAAACCAAAATCCACTCACCGATTCCGTTTCGCAACTTGCCGAAACACCGATCAAGCTTCCGGATCACCACCACAAAGATTCGAAGATGTCTCCCCTGTTTTAAACACATCAAAGCAGAGGATTAATGCATGATCATGCATTAATATCTTCAATGAAAGCACCTAAACTCGCTGCTCTCATCCACACTCCATTTTCGGCTACCAAACACAACTGAAAACACATCCAAACAACTCCACAACACTACCCAGCCAAGATCCATCAATTCCAAACATTCTTAAACCTCAATTAACATCCAAAAAGGATCTAATCACGTCCTTATACCTCCAGCTATAGCAGATCATCAAGATCATCCCAAAAACAACCAAATACTCAAGCAAAACTTAGGAAAATTAACCTATTCGGGATTGCATTAATTAAACCTCAACTTCTCATCAATTATACATTCATTTTACATCAAAATGACATCTCAAAACAGTTCCCAATCAATTCATACGAATTTCATCAAAAATTAACCAAATCTTGCATTTTAAAGCCAAGATCAAGAATACAATTGTAAAACCTTTAATAAAACACAAATCAAGGATTGAGAACTTGGGAATTTCAGTAAAGAATTGAGAATTTAGAGGAGAAGGACGTTCATACCTCTAAACTTGAGTTTCTCCCTTTTTGGAACCAAGATCTTGAAAATCCAATAAGCAAATGCTAAGGTTTTGTTGAAGAAACGATTAGAGATCAAATGAAGGTTGAAATCTAATCTTTAGATGTCAAAATCAGAGGGAAATTTGCTGGAGAAATGTGTTTGGGTTGAGAGAAAAGTTGAGAGAAAAGAAAATGGAAAATTTGGGAAAAGTTAGTTAAAATGCCAAAATATCTTTTCCCTCCTTTTTCATCTAATTAAAAACCATTAATTAATTGATTAATATTCAGAAAAATCTGGAGAAACTCTTATTGGGTAAATAGCTCCTTAAAGATTCAAAGTTTCAATCCTTTTTAAAACAGTCACCCAGTTTTCAAAAATTACATTTTAGTCACTAAACCAAAATGTCACACTTCCAAACCTCATTTTGTAAAATTGATTTCACCATTCTCTTATATATAATAAAAGAGGATTTTAAGACATTTCTCCATATTTTTAATGCAACCCGAACTAGGCTTTCCTAAAAATCACCTTTATATTCGAACCGCGATCCGACCGGTCCGGTCCAAACCCAAAACTTCTAAGCCCAAAATTGGGGTGTTACAACTCTCCCCCCTTAAGAAATTTCTTCCTCGAAATTTACCTGAAGGAAAGAGGTACGGAAACTGCTTCAGCATGTCATCCTTCCGTTCCCACGTGACTTCTTCAACACCACGATGCTTCCACAACACCTTTACCAACTCAATAGTCTTGCCTCGAAGAACTTTACTATCCGAATCCAGAATCTTCACCGGTTCCTCATCATAGGTCAAATCCGGATTCAATTCCACTTCTTCCACAGGCATCACATGTGAAGGATCCGATCTATACTTCCGAAGCATAGAAACATGAAACACATCATGAATCTTTTCCAACTCTTGAGGTAACCTCAACTTGTACGCAACAGGACCCACATGCTCAATCACCTCGTATGGTCCAATGTACCTAGGGCTCAACTTACCCTTTCGGCCAAACCTCATCACCTTTTTCCAAGGCGAAACCTTCAAAAACACACGGTCACCCACCGCATACTCAATCTCCTTACGCTTCAAATCCGCGCAAGACTTTTGTCGATCAGAAGCTGCCTTCAAACGCTCGCAAATGAGCTTCACCTTCTCGGTGGTTCCTCTCAACAAAGCTGGCATCAAAACCAACTTCTGACCCGTTTCAGCCCAACAAAGAGGAGTCCTACACTTCCTCCCGTACAAAGCCTCATAAGGTGCCATTTGAATACTTGCCTGATAACTATTATTATAGGCAAACTCCACCAAAGGCAAATTTTTCTCCCAAGAGCCCTGAAACTCAATCACGCAGCACCTCAACATATCCTCCAAAACCTGGATAACACGCTCGGACTGACCATCCGACTGAGGATGATAAGATGTATTGAAATTCAACCGTGTACCCAAAGCCTGATGCAAACACTGCCAGAAATGCGATGTAAACCTCGGATCCCTATCCGACACAATCGACTTAGGCACACCATGCAGCCGCACAATCTCAGCAATGTACAGCTCCGCAAGCTTATCCAAAGAGTACGTAGTATGCACAGACAAGAAATGCGCACACTTCGTCAGGCGATCCACAATCACCCACACCGAATTCTTCTTCGATGGTGACAAAGGTAAACCGGACACAAAATCCATGGTAATCCTTTCCCACTTCCATTCAGGAATTCTCAATGGTTGCAACAACCCTGAAGGAAACTGATGCTCAGCCTTAACTCGCTGACACACCATGCACTTGCTCACAAACTCAGCAACATCCTTCTTTAAACCCACCCAATAGTACTCATTACGAAGATCACGGTACATCTTAGTACTACCAGGGTGCATAGCAAAAGGACTACTATGACCTTCAGTCAGAATAGCACGCCTCAATTCAGCATCATCGGGCACTACTATCCGACTCCCAAAACACAACACTCCATCATCATTAAAACAGAAATCCGAAGGCCTGTCCTCCGCAATATCCTGAACATGTTGTACCAAGGAATCATCCAACAACTGCTTCTCCTTAATCAACTGAACCAAAGATGGTTTCACTTGCAACTCAGCCACAAGACCACCATCACGCGAAATACTCAAACTGGCAAACATAGCCCTCAACTCAACAGCTACCTTTCTACTCAAGGCATCCGCTACAACATTAGCTTTTCCAGGGTGATACTCAATCGTCAAATCATAATCCTTGAGCAACTCCACCCAACGCCGCTGTCTAAGATTCAACTCCTTCTGAGACATTAGATACTTCAAACTCTTGTGATCAGTGTACACAGTACACTTCTCACCATACAGATAATGTCTCCAGATCTTCAAAGCAAAAACCACCGCAGCCAACTCGATGTCATGCGTAGGATAATTGCGCTCATGCACCTTCAACTGCCGCGAAGCATAAGCCACCACCTTACCCTCTTGCATCAACACACATCACAAACCAACATAGGACGCATCGCTATACACCACAAACTTTTTCCCTGATTCAGGTTGAACCAAGATAGGAGCTTGCGTCAAGGCTGCCTTAAGCTTCTCAAAAGCCTGCTGTCTCGCTTCCGTCCACTCATACTTAACATCCTTCTGCAACAACTTTGTCAAAGGTGCAGCAATCTTTGAAAACCCATCCACAAACCTCCGGTAGTATCCCGCCAAACCAAGGAAACTACGAACCTCATGAACAGACTTAGGAACCTTCCAATTCATCACTGCCTCAATCTTCT
The DNA here is from genome assembly GCA_958450335.1 of Hibiscus tridactylites. Classification (NCBI taxonomy): domain Eukaryota; kingdom Viridiplantae; phylum Streptophyta; class Magnoliopsida; order Malvales; family Malvaceae; genus Hibiscus; species Hibiscus tridactylites. Next base: position 53,536,348 of record OY288267.1, on the reverse strand, counting down.
GAGGATCAACATGAATCCCCTCAGCAGAAACCACATGACCAAGAAACACCACTTCCCTAAGCCATAACTCACACTTGCTCAGCTTGGCATAAAGCTGATTCTCCAACAAAGCTTGCAACACAATTCTCAAATGCTCTTCATGCTCCTCCTCAGTACGCGAGTACACGAGGATATCATCAATGAACACCACAACAAATTTATCCAAGTATTCATGAAATACTCGATTCATCATGTCCATGAAAGCTGCAGGAGCATTTGTCAAACCAAACGGCATCACAAGGAACTCATAATGCCCATATCTCGTCCTGAAAGCTGTCTTTGGAACATCCACATCCTTCACCTTCAACTGGTAATACCCTGACCTCAAGTCAATCTTAGAGAACACAGCTGCTCCCCGAAATTGATCAAAAAGATCATCAATTCTCGGCAATGGATACCGATTCTTGATAGTCAACTTGTTAAGCTGACGATAATCAATGCACATTCTCATAGTGCCATCCTTCTTCCTCACAAACAAGACCGGTGCACCCCAAGGTGACACACTCGGCCGAATGAACCCACGATCAAGCAACTCTTGCAATTGCGTCTTCAGCTCCTTCAACTCTTTAGGTGCCATTCTATAAGGGGTAATGGACACTGGAGTTGTGTTCTCATACAGCTCAATCCCAAACTCCACTTCGCGATTAGGAGGCAATCCAGGCAACTCCTCAGGAAACACACCAGGGAACTCTCGCACAGTCCTGATATCTTGCACACGCAACTCCTTAGAACTAGGATTCATCACAAAAGCGAGATAAGCTTCACAACCTTGCCTCAGCATCCGGCTCGCCTCCAATGTAGACACCACATTGGCAAGAAACTTCACATTCTCAACAACCACAACAACCTCATAATCATCCGCAAGCTTCAACGAAACTCGCTTATTCTCACAATCCACTACAGCTCGATGCTCAACAAGCCAATCCATACCAAGGATTACATCAAAACCATAGAAAGGCAACTCCATAAGATCAACAGGAAAAACATGATCTTGCACAACCAAAGGACATCTTCTATAAAGCTTTCGAGTCACAACAGTCTCACCAAAAGAACTAGTGACACGCATACCAACATCCAAAGACTCAACAGGCAAACCAAGCAATTCAGCATGCTCACGCAATATGTATGAGTGTGTAGATCCAGAATCAATCAAGGAAAGTAATGACAAGGATTGCAAAGTAAAAGTACCTGCGATCACATCCGTTTCATTCCTCCCCTCCCTCTGAGCATACACTCTAGCCTGGCCGCCACCCTCAGGCTGAACAGCTACAACATGGGCCACATTACGTCCACCATCCTCCCTACGCTGGAAGTTACCACGGCCGCGCCCAAGACTTCTCTGTGGTGCAACAACTACAGGAGCACGCCCTTGGCCACCAGCCAACATAGGACACTCTCTCCTCATGTGATCCGTAGATCTACAGTTCCAGCACGAATTACCAGCCGCCACAACAGGAGCTTGCACCTCCCTCACAGCTCGAGGACAATCACGCTTCATATGGCCACGCGATCCACATGTCCAACATGCGTTCGGATCAGCTCTTGCCTTGCCTCCCTGAGCAGGCGCACCACCACCTCGCTTAGCTGAAGACTGATACTTCTGATCACGTCCCCTCTTGTTCCGTCCACCACCGGAACTATACTCAGCAACTCGCTTACCAGCACTAGAACCAGCACTTCTAGAAGATAAACCCAAGTTCATCTCAATGTCTTTTGCTCGTCCAACCAGCACATCAGAATCATTATACTCAGCAGCCAGCATATACGTCTTTACTTCCGTCACCAAACCATAACGGAACCTTTCACACCTCTCCCGCTCATCCGGGACAAGCTCAGGTGCGTACTGACTGAGTCGGACAAACTGAACTTCGTACTCAACTACAGACATGCTCCCTTGGGTAAGAGACATGAATTCCCTTTTCTTTTCATCTAGGTACCTCACACCCAGATACCTTCTCTTGAACACATTCTGAAAGAACATCCATGTCACATCAGCATCCGCCATCCCAGAGATAGTGGTTGTCCACCAAGTATAAGCATCATCTTGCAACAATGATACCACACAGCCCAGCTTCTGCACATCGGTGCAATTCATTTGTCCCAAGATTCTCTTGGTACTTTCCAGCCAAGACTCAGAACCTTCAGCAGACAAACCCCTGAACTCAGTCCCTCCCAGACTGCGCAAACGTTCCAAAGGTAGTCTAACACCAGCATCTCCCTGATGCCCAGCTCCTTGAGCTCCAGCTACCGCTGCTCGAAAAGCACCAGCAATAGCTTGAACCAACATTGACATGTCAGGAACAGCTTGCCCCTGACCAGCTTCAGGTCCTGCGACCCCAGCACCAGCTGCAACATCAGCTCCTTCACCCCCAGCACCACCACCACCAGGCGGAGGAGGTAAATCCACAGCATTTTCAGCATTCTCCTCATTCTCATTTTGAGCCATAGCTCGCGTATTAACCCTCAATTCTCTACGAGGTGCCATTCACTAACAATGCAATCACAATGCAACAAACAAAGTCAGGCTCAGCAAGGTAAGCAATCCAAGTACTCAAGCTCATTTCCACTTAAAAACAAATCATTACATTAGCTTTTATTTGGCAATGGGTCCCCCTAACATGCTTTCACCACAGCATACACCACAATTGTAACATGCTTACAATTCACACATCATGCTTTCACTCAACAAGCATACAAAGCATTCAAGCACTTAACACCCATTCATCAGTTCCCAATTACTCGAGAACTCAGCTCTGATACCACCAAATGTAACCCCCTTAACCCGGCCCAAACGGTTGAACCGAATTAAGAAGTTTACACGGGGAAAACCAAAGTCAACCCGAAAGTCAACCTTGATTAACGACCTTTTTTTATTTTAAGTCTTATCTAAATGCACATTAACCCTAGATATGTTCACAAGAATAGCATACTCAAAGATCATAACAATCAAAGAACATTCAGGGACTCGATTGCACAAGTTATGACTTTAGGGACCAAAATGCAAACTCTGAAAATTATAAGGACTTAACCCAATTAAAAGTTACCAATATGAAATTAATCATCTTTCATGCTTCTCTGCCAAATTTCAGCTCAAACGGACATCTCAAACTCATTCAATTGCATAAACAAGGTTCAGGACTAAAACGCAAAGATTTCAAAACATATAACCGTCAATTTCAGTGCCCAACGGTCGAGTGTTCCGAAACGGGGATAATCCGTTCCGAAACGTGGGACCGTTCCGAAACAAGTTCCGAAACAGGGCTTGGCAGTAGCATTTTCGTTCCGAAACGGGTCTACCCGTTTCGTAACGCCAAGGCCATTTTAGGCCCTCTGTTCCGAAACGGTAGCACCTGTTCCGAAACGGGCTGCCCAGATTGCATAAATTTTGCTGGTTTAATATACAATTGACCCCTCAAACATGTTCCAAAGGCAACCAAAACATACCAGCAAGACATTACATGCACAAGGAACATAATAGCATCAACCATTCTCAAACATGGCATCAATTAAGCAAATCCCCAATTCTAAAGGCATGCATCTTATGTAGAAAACCATTCAAGCACCATAATACCAAACCAACTTCACAAAGGCCAATTACATGTTCCATCATCAACAACGACATAAAACCAACTTAGGGAGTCCAAAACATCTCCCAAATCAACAACTTAGGTTCCCCATTGCCAAATGCCAAAAGCTAATAGTGTTAAGAAACTTTCACCATACATGAGCTTAGTTCTTCACTTGGATTCTTGACCTCTTGCTGCCCTTATAAGCACTTCAATGCTCTGCATTATTGGTTCAAGAAAAGAGAGAGCGTAAGCAAATAGCTTAGTGAGGAATGCTCATTTACAACAACTCAATAATGCACTTATAAAACACCTTTATAAACCTTAGTTCAAAACAACATTTATACATGCACATAAGCATTTAAAACAAGCATTTCATGCTTCAAATTATTAACATGTCATATTGGCCACAAGTGATAATCATAATCTTTTTCCATCTCAAAATACAATCAACACAAGATCCACACATGGACTTTTAACCACCATTGTGATCTCACAATTCACAAGGACCACACATGGACTTTTAACCACCATTGTGTCCTTAGCACAAGAATCACCCATGGACTTTTAACCACCATGGTGTTCTTACAATCCACAAGGTCCACACAAGGACTTTTAACCACCTTTGTGACCTTAACACAAGAATCACCCATGGACTTTTAACCACCATGGTGTTCTTACAATACACAAGGTCCACACAAGGACTTTTAACCACCTTTGTGACCTTACCATACACAAGGCTCACACAAGGACTTTTAACCACCTTTGTGACCTTAGTACAAGAACCAACCATGGACTTTTAACCACCATGTTGTTCTTAATACAAGAACCACCTATGGACTTTTAACCACCATAGTGTTCTTAACCATTCTCAATACATCACTTGCCAATATACATCATTTAACAACAATATTCCACTGTTTTAAAGCATTTAACAAAGACATAATCATCATGCATCGTTATGCATCAAAACCACATTTAACAATGTTCAAAAACAAGAATCTCTTACCTTGAGCATCCTTCAACACATGGCTTATAAAATCAGCAAATAAACATGCTAAAATATGCTTTCAAAACAGAATTTAAAACATGCAAACAAATCACATTGCATTCAACCAACTCATGGTTCATCAACAAGAGAGTTTTTCCGAAAACTTACTCTTGAGCTTAGCAAAGTTGTTTAGACTTAAACTAAGCTCCCAAACCTTCAAAACATTGGTTTCAAAGCTGAAAACCAAAATCCACTCACCGACTCCGTTTCGCAACTTGCCGAAACACTGATCAAGCTTCCGGATCACCACCACAAAGATCCGAAGATGTCTCCCCTGTTTTAAACACATCAAAGCAGAGGATTAATGCATGATCATGCATTAATATCTTTAATGAAAGCACCTAAACTCGCTGCTCTCATCCACACTCCATTTTCGGCTACCAAACACAACCGAAAACACATCCAAACAACTCCACAACACTACCCAGCCAAGATCCATCAATTCCAAACATTCTTAAACCTCAATTAACATCTAAAAAGGATCTAATCACGTCCTTATACCTCCAGCTATAGCATATCATCAAGATCATCCCAAAAACAACCAAATACTCAAGCAAAACTTAGGAAAATTAACCTATTCGGGATTGCATTAATTAAACCTCAACTTCTCATCAATTATACATTCATTTTACATCAAAATGACATCTCAAAACAGTGCTCAATCAATTCATACGAATTTCATCAAAAATTAACCAAATCTTGCATTTTAAAGCCAAGATCAAGAATACAATTGTAAAACCTTTAATAAAACACAAATCAAGGATTGAGAACTTGGGAATTTCAGTAAAGAATTGAGAATTTAGAGGAGAAGGACGTTCATACCTCTAAACTTGAGTTTCTCCCTTTTTGGAACCAAGATCTTGAAAATCCAATAAGCAAATGCTAAGGTTTTGTTGAAGAAACGATTAGAGATCAAATGAAGGTTGAAATCTAATCTTTAGATGTCAAAATCAGAGGGAAATTTGCTGGAGAAATGTGTTTGGGTTGAGAGAAAAGTTGAGAGAAAAGAAAATGGAAAATTTGGGAAAAGTTAGTTAAAATGCCAAAATATCTTTTCCCTCCTTTTTCATCTAATTAAAAACCATTAATTAATTGATTAATATTCAGAAAAATCTGGAGAAACTCTTATTGGGTAAATAGCTCCTTAAAGATTCAAAGTTTCAATCCTTTTTAAAACAGTCACCCAGTTTTCAAAAATTACATTTTAGTCACTAAACCAAAATGTCACACTTCCAAACCTCATTTTGTAAAATTGATTTCACCATTCTCTTATCTATAATAAAAGAGGATTTTAAGACATTTCTCCATATTTTTAATGCAACCCGAACTAGGCTTTCCTAAAAATCACCTTTATATTCGAACCGCGATCCGACCGGTCCGGTCCAAACCCAAAACTTCTAAGCCCAAAATTGGGGTGTTACAATGATGTTGCTTATGCTTTTTATATGTGGTCTTTGATGTGTATTTAAGTTGACAATATGTTGGGGCATGGGTCAGGATGGTTTCAGAGGGTATAAAGTGATTTAAACCAGCTTTTTAGAACATTGTTGTCCCAGGTGAAAAAAAGGGTCCATGAGTTTACATTTGGTGTTATCAGAGCCAGGTTACGAAAGATGGGGATGATGGTAAGTTGTGGGTAAGTGATTTGCAATGTGGATATATGTTTTGGTGATATTTGCTTTGTTTGTTGAATGTTTAAGCATGCTTAAGTTGAATGTGTGATAGTGATGCTATACATGATGAATGAATATGAATGTGAATTGTTCTACGATGATGATTGGGTTGAATCTTCATGCTGGAGTCATATGATGGTTGTGATATGCATGTAGTATGCTTTATGCTATGTTGGGGGGAAATTGGGATGCCCATTACCTTTTTACCTAGTGAAATGTTTTTAAAGTATTGGGATCCTTGTTAAGAGCTGGCCTGATCATGTGGTTGTATTATGTTCAAGTTTTAATGTTAACTATCACAATGGGACCGAGACGTGAGTTACGTTCTGGAGCGATAGCTCCTGCTGAGGGCAGCGTGGCCAAGAGAATGAGGATCTGCCTGGTGGGAATTTACCTCCTCCTCCGCCACCACCATATGGGGGTGGGGAGCAGGAACAACAAGGACAGGCTGGTCCGGGGATTGGACGCCTTTGGTACAGGCGATGACGAGAGTATTTCAGGTTGCTAGAGTGCATGTTTAGGCTCCTGCTGCTGGGCAAGTGGGATTGCCACTGGAGCGATTGAGGAGTTTGGAAGGAGTAATGTTTTGAGGATTATCTCCCGAGGCATCTGAGGCATGGCTGGCCAGTACGATCCAGATAATGGATCAAATGGGGTGCAATGATGCACGGAAGTTGGACTGCGCAATATCGTTATTGTATGGCGATGCACATACATGGTGGACGACTGCGACCGCAGTATTGGAGCTGGAAGAGGTAGATTGGACATTCTTTCGGTATGCTTTCAAGAGAAAGTACCTTGGATTTAGGCACTTGGATGATAAGAAGAGAGAGTTTATGTCTATGGTTTAGGGTAATATGACCGTAGCTGAGTACGAGGTCCAGTTCGTACGATTGAGCCAGTATGATGCGAAGTTGATACTAAGTGATAGGCACTGATGCGATCGATTTCGGTATGGCTTGGTGCAAGATGTGAAGATGTACATGCCAGCCACTGATTATACAAATTTTGATGTGCTTGTGACTCGAGCCAAAGATATAGAGCATAGCCTGGGTCTGACCTCACGTGGGGGAGGTTCTGGTTTGGCCAAGAGAGCTATTGATGCTGGCCCTAGTGGTGGGCAGAATAAGAGAAACCGGGACCGTAGATATCAGTCTGTGGCTAGGCATGGTAACTTTGGACGAGGTGCACCGGCTCAGGGCAACAGACAGAGGTTTGAGCCGAATACATGTTGGACGTGTGGTTTATAGGAGCACTTAAGAAGGGATTGCCTTCATGCGGCTCGTGAGGTGCAGGCTCCTATGGTTTGAGCTAATTCATGTTGGAATTGTGGATCTACTGACCGTATGAGGCGTGAGTGTCCCCTTTTAGCGGGAGGAGGTTAGGGTCGTGCACCAGTTGTTCACAGCAGAGAGGTCGTGGGCACGGCCGTGGCAACTTTTAAAGGAGAGAGGATGGCCAGAGAGGTGTGACCCATGTAGTAGCTGTCCAGTCAGAGGGAAGTGGTCCTGCGAGGATGGATGCACATTGCGAGGGACGCAACGACACCGATGTGATTGCAAGCACCTTCACCTTACAATCCTTGTATTTGTTAGCATTGATTGATTCTAGATCTACGCATTCATACATCTTGAGTGAGCATGCGCATTTGCTTGATATTCATGTTGAGATGCTAGCTGTAGGAATGCAAGTAACAAGTTCTTTTGGTGAGACTGTTGTTACAAGGAAATTGTATAGGAGGTGCTCGTTGTCTGTTTAAGGTCATGTCTTCTCTGTTGATTTGATGGAATTACCTTTTTATGACTTTGACGTGATTCTTGGAATGGACTGGTTGGTTGAGCACCGAGCTGTGGTAGATTTTGATGTTAAGCGGGTTACCTTGAAGCTTACGGATGATTACGAGGTAGTAATCGTAGGTGAGAATGTGATGTTCTTGTCTAACGCAATTTCGGCTCTGGAAGCGAGTCAGATGATGGAGTTAGGATGCAAAGGTTTCTTGGCTTATGTGATAAATCCTGGTATGAAGGAAGTGTGTGTGCAAAACATACAAACTGTATGTCAATTTCCGAGTGTCTTTCCAGAAGAGTTGCCTGAGTTACCACCAAACCGAGATGTTGAGCTTGGTATAGATTTGTATGATAATACGACTTCGGTGTCCATTGCTCCTTATCACATGGCACCTAAGGACTTGAAGAAGTTGAAGACGCAACTTCAGAAGTTGCTTGATCGGGGGTTCATAAGGCCTAGTATTTTGCCTTGGGGTGCGTCGGTCTTGTTTGTGAAGAAGAAGTATGGTGCCATGCGTATGTGCATTGATTATCGACAACTGAACAAATTGACGATTAAGAACAAGTACCCTTTGTCGAGGATCAATGATTTGTTTGACCAGTTTCGTGGTGCTTCGGTGTTTTCAAAGATAGATTTGAGGTCTGGGTGCTATCAGCTTAAGGTTAAGGATGTGGATGTACCTAAGACAACTTTTTGGACTAGGTACGTCCATTATGAGTTCTTGGTGATTCTGTTTGGCTTGACAAATGCACCGGATACTTTTATGGATATGATGAATAGGGTGTTCCATGAGTTTTTGGATCAGTTTGTGGTTGTGTTTATTGATGATATTCTTGTGTACTCACGTACCGAGGAGGATCATGATAAGCACTTGAGGATTGTGTTACAAGTGCTGTTGGAGAATCATCTTTATGCTAAGCTGAGCAAGTGCGAGTTTTGGCTCAAGGAAGTGGTTTTACTTGGACATGTGGTGTCAGCCGAAGTCATCTAGGTTGATCCACACAAGGTTAAGGCAGTGATGAGATGGAAGACACCTAAGTTAGTGACGAAAGTGCGTAGTTTCCTTGGGTAGGATGGTTACTACCGAAGGTTTGTCAAAGATTTCTCTAAGATTGATCCTTCTTTGACCAAATTGTTGCAAAAGAATGTTCGCTTCAAGTGGGCAGATGTTAGGCAGCAGGCGTTCGAGAAGTTGAAGGAAGCTTTGACGCAAGCTCCTGTCTTGATTCAACCAGAATCGAGTAAAGAGTTTGTAGTCTATAGCGATGCATCATATGTTGGTTTGGGTTGTGTGTTGATGCGAGGTGGGAAGGTTGTGGCTTATGCGTCTAGACAGTTGAAGGTGCATGAGCGCAACTACCCTACGCATGATCTTGATCTCGCGGTGATGGTTTTTGCTTTAAAGATTTGGAGACATTACCCTTATGGTGAAAAGGTGTGTGGTTTATACCGACCATAAGAGTTTGAAGTATCTTATGTCTCAAAAGGTGTTAAATCTTAGGCAACGAAGATGGTTGGAGTTACTTAAGGATTACGATATGACCATCGAGTATCATCTAGGTAAGGCTAATGGTGTGGTCGATGCTTTGAGTAGAAAGGTTGCTATTGAGCTGAGAGCTATGTTTGCTCGTTTGAGTATATCGCGTGATGGTGGCTTGATAGCCGAGTTGCATGTGAAAACTTCTTTGATTCAGTTGATTAAGGAAAAGTAGTTGTTGGATGATTCGTTGGTGACTCATGTTCAGGACATAGCCGATGGGTAAGGCTACGGATTTCTGTTTTAATGATGATGGGGTTCTATGTTTCAAAAGTCGAATAGTGGTGCCGGAAGATGTTGAGTTGAGGCGCACTATTTTGACTGAGGCTCATAGCGGTCCTTTTTCTATGCACCATGATAGTACTAAGATATATTGTGGCCTGAAGGATGAGTACTCTTGGGTGGGGTTGAAAAAGGATGCGGCTGATTTTGTTAGCAAGTGTTTGGTTTGCCAACAGGTTAAGGTTGAGCATTAGTTTCCTTCCGGTTTGTTACAGCCTTTAAGGATACCGAAGTGGAAATGGGAAAGGATTAGGATGGATTTCGTGTCTGGGGTTGCCTTTGACACCGTCAAAGAAGAACTCAGTGTGGGTGATTGTGGATCGTCTTACCAAGTGTGCACATTTTTTAGCTGTGCATACTACGTATACGGTGGATAAGTTGGCAGTCGTATATTGTTGAGATTGTGCGTTTGCACGGTGTACCCAAGTCTATAGTGTCGGATAAAGATCCGAGGTTCACAGCGAGATTTTAGGAATGTTTACATCAGGCGTTGGGTACGCGATTGAATTTCAGCACATCATATCATCCTCAGTAGGATGGGCAGTCAGAACGAGTTATCCAGGTGCTGGAGGATATGTTGAGATGTTGTGTGATTGATTTCCAAGGTTCTTGGGAAAAGCAATTGTCGTTGGTTGGGTTTGCGTATAACAACAGCTTTCAGGCAAGTATTCAAATGGCACCGTAAGAGGCCTTGTATGGGAGGAGGTGCAGAACGCCTCTTTGTTGGGCTGAGGCGGGGCAAAAGTTGCTTTCCTTGCCGGATATGCTGAAGGGAACAACTAAAAAAGTTAAGCTCTTTTATGAGCGGTTGAAGGCTGTATCGGATCGTCAAAAGTCTTACGCAGATTAATAGCGTAAAGAGGTTGAGTTTGCGGTTGGAGATCGTGTGTTTCTTAAGGTGTCGCCTTGGAAGAAGGTGAAGAGATTCGGACGTAAGGGAAAGCTTAGTCCGAGGTTTATTGGACCTTATGAGGTTGTGGAGCGAGTTGGTCTTGTGGCTTATCGATTGAGGTTGTCTCCCGAGTTGGAAAAGATCCATGATGTATTTCATGTATCTATGTTGTGGAGATATAGATCAGATCCCTCGCATGTGATGCTGGTTGAGGAGATTGAGTTGAATATGCATTTGTCCTATGATGAGGAACCAGTGAGAATTCTGCATTCGAGTAGCAAAGTTCTTTGTGGCAAGACGATAGAGCGTGTGAAGGTGTTGTGGCGACACCGAGGAGTTGAGGAGGCCACATGGGAAAGCAAGGCGGACATGCTGAGGCAATTTCTTCATCTTTTTCCTTCAGGTAAAATTTCGAGGACGAAATTTCCTAAATGGGGAGAGCTGTAACCCCCCGATTTTGGGCTTTGGTGTTTTGGTGAGTCGGGTTGGGCCGGTGGAGCCGGTGTCGGTTGTTCGAACCGCTAAAAGATGGTTTAGGGAATTCAAAGCTCGAGATGGGATAAGAATATGATAAAAAAATCCTAAAATCCTGTAAAATGATGTTTGAGAGGTTGGTCAAATCAATTTTTCAAAACGGGGTTTCAAAGGTGTACATTTTGGGTAGTGACCAAAATGTAAAGATTTAAAAAGTTGGAAATTGTGTTTTTAAAGAAGAGTCAAAATTTTAGAATCTTTAGGGATCTACTTCGCAATTGTGCATTTTCCCTAATTTGGCATGTGTTTTAAATATTTATTAAATAATTAAAATGGTTTTATTTAATTAATTAAGGAAAGTTAGTTAATCGATTAATGAATTTTTTTACGAGCTTTTCATTTTCTCACTTTCACTTCAGCCAAACACTCTCCCTTTTCTCTCAATTTTCCAGAAATCCTTTTCTCTCAAATCATCTTTTGATTCCTATCTTTCCTTTATTGATTTCTTCCATTTTCCTTCAAGTTTCTTCAAGCTAATCTTTCCAAATTAGAGGAGAAGCAAGAATTGGAGGTAATTTTCGTGCTATCCTTATAATCTAAGTTCTTTAATGAAATTCCAAAGATATTTGACTCTTTAATATCGATTTTGATTTAGGTTTTGTTGTTAGTTTGTTAAACTCTTGAAATCTTGATTGAAAAATAGATTTTAAGGTGATTTTCGGAGTTTGATTTAAATGGCTGGTTTGAGACTATTTCTAAATATGTTTTGAAAGGTTTTTGGTGTTGAAGTGGAGTCTTAATCATATAGATCCCGAAAACCTTAAGATCCTTAGTCTTTGAAGTTCTTTTAGGTGAGTTTTTGAGGTTAGAGGTCAATCAATTGATTTTCAGTTGTTTCGGATGGGTGTTTTGGTGCTTTAGAGCATGGCTGTGGGATTTCTTGTGTGTGCTTGAATTTTGGAGGCTTCGGAAGATCGGTAGTCACATCGGAAAGTTTGGTTTCACGAGTCAACGAGTGGAATTTGGTTTTCCAGCGTGGAAACATTTTTGAAAACGGTTTTGGGAACTTAATAAGAGATTGAAACGCTTTATTAAGTTCAGAAGTAAGTAAATCGAAATTTCTCCCTCGGTTGTGCTAGTTTTAAGCCTGTGGTTGCACTTGATTTTTATTGCATTTTCCTACTGTTTTAAAGCATGTTTTTGAGAATATATAGGGTGTATGATGATGTCATGTGATTTAAGAATGCACTAGGTAAGTGGTCCTTGTATGCATGTGTTGATGCATGAGGTTTTAAGCATGGTTTAATGCTTCTTGATGGCTTATCATGAATGCTTTGTAAAAACAGCGAGTTATGCATGAGGTATGGGTTATATTGGCAAGTGATGTTGAATAAAATGTTTTATAAATGAAATTGGATATAGTTGGCCGGCTATAGGATTGAGTGCACTATAAACAAGTCGTCTTGGATGTTGAGGGGTTGTGATTGTACCGAATACTCCATTCAAGTACCCTAACGATTGAGAATTGTTTAAGGTTGCAACGGTTGAGGGTAGCTCCCAGGTGCGAACCTTGTGTTTGTCCTGTATCTCGTTAGTTGATTATACATCTACCGATGAGTGGTGTTGAGGGGTTGTGATTGTACCGAATACTCCACCACAAGTGTCACAACGATGGAGGGTCGCTCTCGTGTGTGAGCCTTGTAATGCCGATAGAGTGTATGAAGGGTGTGGGACAACCCTTGGTAATCCGTGTATCCGATATATGTTTTTGAGATTGTTGTTTATCACTTGTGAGCCAATATGATGAAATGTGTTATTGTGGAAAACGATGTTAATGCATATTTTGAAATATGAATGTTTTAGTTTACGCTTAGCATAATGGTGTTTATGCTTGGAAAGCTTGGAATATGAGTAGCGAGGATTTAATTGCTGAATTTATATGAATCATGATACATGATGTTTAATACGATGGGATTGATGCAAAAGTGCATGTTTTGTCAAGAAATGCATATTGGTTTCGAAAGAATGAAATATGGTTTTGAGCATTGATGATGAGTGTGGTTTTGAGAAATTCTCACTAAGCTTGCATGCTTATGCTCTCTTTATTCATCAATGAATATAATTAGGCTTTTGGGGGCAGCATCTTCGATGAATCATACAAAGACATTTTGCTAAAAGTACGTTGTGCTTTTGAAGTAGTGTAATAAGGGCAATGGGGGTGTCCGATGCTTGAACGTTGTTAGTTTGATATTTTCAGGTTTTGTGCATGTTTGAGATGCATATTTGGACTTGTAAATGGCCTTTGAGATTGGTTTTTTGTGTGCATTTGGATTTTAGCCTTTTGGTGCTTTTAACTTCTAGGAAGCATGCCTTTAGTTCTGTAGTTTATAAGAACGATGCTATGATGTTGCTTATGCTTTGTATATGTGGTCTTTGATATGTATTTAAGTTGTCAATATGTTGGGGCATGTTTCGGGATGGTTTCGGATGGTATAAAGTGATTTAAACCAGCTTTTTAGAACATTGCATGCCCATGTGTTTCGAAACACTCTTGCCTTTTTTGAAACGGTGGCCTGAAATGGCCCTGCTATTTCGGAAGAGTGAGGCTTGTTTTGAAACATTTTGCCTCTGTGAACCATCGTACCGAAACATGTCATGATGGGTTTCGTAACGAACCCACATATCGGAACGATCCGATGGGTTCCGAAACGGATGTTCTGATATGGGGCATTCTGTTCCGAAACGTTTGACCGTTGAACTTGTTTTTGAATTGCTCTGATGTTTCTGTTTCTTACGTTTTGGTCCCTGTTTGCCTTGTATGCAATTAGATGAGTTTCAAATGTCATTTTGAGCTAAGATTTCACCGAGAAGCGTGTAATGAACCTAATTAAAGGTTGGTAACTTGAACTTGGCAAATGTCCTTATAATTCTTCAAATTTACAAAAATGGTTCGTAAGTCTTAATTGGCTTTAATTAATTGGCGATTGAGTTGATGTTTCATCCGCTACTTGCGTACAGACACATAGGAAATTAAGTTGCATGTAGACAAGATAAAAAGAAAAAAAGGTCGTTTATTGAGGTAAACCTTCCCGGTTTACTTCAATACTCCTTGTTTGAAAAAAGAGCCGAGGGGTTATATTTGGTGTTATCAGAGCCTGGTTACGAAAGATGGGGATGATGGTAAGTTGTGGGTAAGTGATTTGCAATGTGGATACGTGTTTTGGTTATATTTGCTTTGTCTGGTGAATGTTTAAGCATGCTTCAGTTGAATGTGTGGTAGTGATGCTATACATGATGAATGAATATGGATGTGAATTGTTCTACGATGATGATTGGGCTGAATCTTGATGCTAGAGTCATATGATGGTTGTGATATGCATGTAGTATGCTTTATGCTATGTTGGTGTTGAAATTGGGATGCCCATTGCCTTATTGTCTAGTGAAATGTTTTAAATTGGTTTTAAAAGTCTTGAGAACCTTGTTAAGAGCTGGCCTGATCATGTGGTTGTTTTATGTTCACGTTTTAATGTTAACTAGCACAATAGGACCGAGATGTGAGTTACATTCTGGAGCGATAGCTTCTACTGAGGGGGAACGTGGCAAGGAGAATTAGGATATGTCTGGTGAGAATTTACCTCGTCCTCTGCCGCCACCACCTGGGGGTGGGGAGCAGGAACAACAAGGATAGGATGGTCCGGGGATTGGACGCCTTTGGTACAGGCGATGACGGGAGCATTTCAGGCCGTTGTTGCTGGAGTGCATGTACATGCTCCTGCTGCTGGGCAAGTGGGATTGCCACTGGAGAGACTCAAAAGTTTGGGAGTAGTAGAGTTTCGCGGATTATCTCCCGAGGTGTCTGAGGCATGGCTGGCCAGTACGATCCGAATATTGGATCAGATGGAGTGCAATGATGCACGGAAGCTGGGCTCCGCAGTATTGTTGTTGCATGGTGATGCATATACATGGTGGACGACTGTAACCGTAGTATTGGAGCCGGAAGAGGTAGTTAGGTACTTTGATGATAAGAAGAGAGATTTTATGTATCTGGTTCAAGGGAATATGACCTAGCTAAGTACAAGGTCCAGTTTGTACGGTTGAGCCAGTATGCTCCAATGTTGGTGTCGAGTGATAGTCACCGATGCGATCGATTTCGGTATGGCCTGGTGTAAGACGTGAAGACGTACATGCTAGACACTGATTATACAGATTTTGATGTGCTCGTGACTCGAGCAAAAGATATAGAGTAGACCCTGGGTCTGACCTCGCGTGGGGGAGGTTCTTTTTTGGGCAAGAGAGCTACTGATGCTGGCCCTAGTAGTGGGCAGAATAAGAGGAACCATGACCGTAGATATAAGCCTGCGGCTAGGCGTGGTAACTTTGGACGAGGTGCAGCGGCTCAAGGAAACAGGTAGAGGTTTGAGCTGAATACATGTTAGACGTGTGGTTCACGGGAGCACTTGAGGAGGGATTGCCCTCATGCGGCTTCTGAGGTGCAGGCTCCTGTGGTTGGAGCTAATTCATGTTGGAATCGTGGATTCGCTGACCATATGAGGCATGAGTGTCCCCTGTTAGCCGGAGGAGGTTAGGGTCATCCACCAGTTGTTGCACAATAGAGAGGTTGTGGGTGCGGCCGTGACAACTTTAAGAGGAGAGGGGATGGTCAGAGAGGTGTGTCCCATGTAGTTGCTGTCCAGCCAGAGGGAGGTGGTCCTGCGAGGCTGTATACACATCGCGAGGGACGCAACAACACCGATGTGATTGCAGACACCTTCACCTTGCAATCCTTGTCTTTGTTAGCATTGATTGATTCTGGATCTACACATTCATACATCTTGAGTGAGCATGCGGTTTAAAGATGCACCAGGTAAGCGGTCCTTGTATGCATGTGTTGATGCATGATGTTTTAAGCATGGTTTAATGCTTGTTGATGGCTTATCATGAATCCTTTGTAAAAACAATGAGTTATGCATGAGGTATGGGTTATATTGGCAAGTGATGTTGAATAAAATGTTTTATAAAAGAAATCGGATATAGTTAGCCGGCTATAGGATTGGGTGCACTATAAACAAGTCGCCTTGGATGTTGAGTGGTTGTGATTGTACCGAATACTCCAACTAAGCACCCTAACGATTGAGGATAGTTTAAGGTTGCAACAATTGAGGGTAGCTTGCGGGTGCAAACCTTGTGTTTGTCCCTTCTCTCGTTATTGGATTATACCTCTACCAATTAGTGGTGTTGAGGGGTTGTGATTGTACCGAGTACTCCACCACGAGTGTCACAACGATAGAGGGTCGCTCTCATATGTGAGCCTTGTAATGTCGGTAGAGTGTATGAAAGGTGTGGGACAACCCCTGGTAATACATGTATCCGATATATGTTTTTGAGATTGATGTTTATCACTTGTGAATCAATATGATGAAATGTGTTATTGTGGAAAATGATGATAATGCATATTTTGAAAGATGCATGTTTTGGTTTAAGCTTAGCATAATGGTGTTTATGCTTGGAAAGCTTGGAATATGAGTAGCAATGGTTTAATTGCTGAATTTATATGAATCATGATGCATGTTGTTTAATACGATGGGATTGATGCAAAAGTGCATGTTTTGTCATGAAAGGCATATTGGTTTCAAAATAATGAAAAATGGTTTTGAGCATTGATGATGTGTGTGGTTTTGAGCAATCCTTACTAAGCTTGCATGCTTATGCTCTCTTTGTCATCAATGCAGATAATTAGTCTTTTGGAAGCAGCATCTTCGAGAAATCATACCAAGACATTTTGCTAAAAGTACGTTGTGCTTTTGAGCTAGTGTAATAAGGGCAATGGGGGTGTCCGATGCTTGAGTGTTGTTAGTTTGGTATTTTCAGGTTTTGTGCATGTTTGAGATGCATATTTGGACTTGTAAATGGCCTTTGAGATTGGTTTTATGTTTGCATTTGGATGTTAGCCTTTTGGTGTTTTTAACTTCTAGGAAGCCTGCCTTTAGTTCCGTAGTTTATAAGAACGATGCTATGATGTTGCTCATGCTTCATATACCTGGTCATTGATGTGTATTTAAGTTGACAATATGTTGGGGCATGTGTCAGGATGGTTTCGGAGGGTATAAAGTGATTTAAACCAGCTTTTTAGAACATTGCAGGCCCAAGTGTTTCGAAACACCCTTGCATGTTTCGAAAATGGTGGCCTGAAATGGCCTTGGTGTTCTAGAAGAGTGAGGGTTGTTTCGGAACATTTTGCCTCTGTGAACCATCGTACCAAAACGTGTCATGATGGGTTTCGAAACGAACCCGCGTATCGGAACGGTCAGCTGGGTTCCGAAACGGCTGTTATGATACAAGGCATTCTGTTCTGAAACGTTTGACCGTTGAACCTCTTTTTGAATTGCGCTGATGTTTCTGTTTCTTACATTTTGGTCCCTGTTTGCCTTGAATGCAATCGGGTGAGTTCTAAATTTCATTCTGAGTTGAGATTTCACCGAGAAGCATGTAATGAACCTAATTAAAGGTTGGTAACTTGAATTTCGCAAAGGTCCTCATAATTCACCAAATTTACAAAATAGTCCCTAAGTCTTAATCGACTTTAATTAATTGGCGATTATGTTGATGTTTCATCCTCTTCTTGTGTACGAACACAGAGGAACCTAAGTTGCATCTAGACAAGATAAAAAGAAAAAAAGGGTCGTTTATTGAGGTAAACTTTCCCGGTTTACTTCAATACTCCCCGTGTGATCCTTTCGGTTCGGTCTATCGGCTAGGCCGGGCCCAGGGGGTTACATACATGGAGATGAATCTACTTCTACCCACGTAGACTTTCTCCAATATATGTAACATTTAATGAAGCGGGAAACCAATGGCTTTCTTTAATGAATCCGTACACACTTTAGAGTACTAAAACCCTAGTTTCACCATCTGTATAAGGAAGACTTGGACGCTACTTCACGAGGAGCGATATATAGATGACAATCCTAGTTTGAAGCTTGCGGAGAACCACCGATGCGAAGCTAGAAAATTCTCCTCAATGAACGACGCTATCGAGAAAGGTTGACGGAGAGGGGACCTAAAACACAGTTGGACGACACAGAGGGATTTTTATGGAGTGACGCTCGACTCTTTTCTTTTTCTTGCTTGATAAACTGCCATACTTTATAATTTTAATTAAGGATGTTTTAGGCTCAGACATGAGCTAAATACTTTAGTTGGGATTATTGCGTGCCATGATTTTATGTTTTGATTACTTTATTTGAATGCATTAGTTGTTTCCTCTTTATCTATTTTGTTCATGTAACACCCCAATTTTGGGCTTGGAAGTTTAGGGTCTGAACCGGACCGGTCTGAATTTCGGTTCAAATATAAAAGGTGGTTTTAGGGAAAGCCTAGTTCGGGATGCTTTAAAAATATGGAAAAATATCTAAAAATCCTCTTTTAATATATATAAGAGAGTGGTGAAGTCAATTTTACAAAATAAGGTTTGGAAGTGTGACATTTCAAAATAGTGACTAAAATGTAATTTTTGAAAAGTTTATGACTGTTTTGTAGGGATTGAAACTTTGAATCTTTAAGGAGCTAATTTACCCAAAGAAGGATTTCTCCAGATTTTTCATAATTTTAATGACTCATTTAATGTTTAATTAAATTAAAAGAAAAGAGGGAAACCGTATTTTAGTTTTCATAACCAACTTTTGCTAGAATTTTCTCATTTCATTTTCTCTCAAAATTCCCTCAGCCAAACAAATTTCCACAGCAGCTTTTCTTTTGATTTTCACACTAAAAGATGAGATTTCAATCCTCAAATGATTCCTAATCAATTCTACATCAAATCCTCTTCATTTGCTTATTGAATTTTCAAGGATTTTGGCTCTAATCAAGGAGAAATCCACATTTAGAGGTAAGGATGTCCTTCTCCTATAAATACTCAGTTCTTTACTGAAATTCCCAAGTTCTCAATCCTTAAATTAAGTTTTATTAAAGGTTTTAATGTTGTGATCTTGATTTTTGGCTTAAAAATCAAGATTTGGATTTAATCTTGAAGAAATTCGTGAGGAATGTTTGGGCTCTGTTTTGAGGTGTCTTTTTAATGTATTTTGGATGAATAATGATGTGTAATTGAGGTTTAATCAATGCATTCCCGAATAGGTTGATTTTCCTAAGTTTTTACTTGTGAAAATGGTGGTTTTGGGGTGATTTTGGTGTTCTGTTATAGCTGGAGGTATAAGGACGTGATTAGGTCCTTTTTGGATGTTAATTTATGTCTAAGAATGTTTAGAAGTGATGGATCTTGGCTGGGTAATGTTGTGGAAGTGTTTGGATGTGATTTCGGTTGTGTTTGGTAGCCGAAATGTGAGTTTTGGTGAGAGCAGCGAGTTTAGGTATAATGGCTGAAGATTTTAATGCATGATGATGCATTAATCCTCTGCTTTGATGTGTTTAAAACAGGGGAGGCATCTTCGGATCCTTGTGGTGTTGATCTGGAGGCTTGATCGGCGTTTTGGCTAGCTTGCGAAACAGAATTGGTGAGTGGAGTTGGATTACCAGCTTTGTATTGAATAATTGAAGGTTTGGGAGCTTAGTTTAAGTCTAATCAACTTAACTAAGCTCAAGAGTAAGTTTTCGAAAAAACTCTCTTGGATGAGCCATGGATTGGTTCGATGCATTTGTTGATAATTGCATGTTTAAATTCTGTTTTTGAAAGCATGTTTAGCATGGTTAATGCTGGTTATGAAAGTCATTTGTTGAAGGATGCTCAAGGTAAGAGATCCTTGGTTTGATTTGTTAAAAATGTGGATCGATGCATAGTGATGCATATTGTTAAATGACTTTGTTTTAGATGCTTAAAAACAGTGGATTATTGATGATAATTGATGTATATTGGCAAGTGATGTGTTGGTTTTAAAGTACTTGAATCGGATATAGTTAGTCGGCTATAGGATTGGGTGTACCGTGAATGAAGTCGCCTTGGATGTTGAGGGGTTGCAATGGTACCGTAAACTCCATCCAAGTACACTAACGAGATGTCTAAGATCATAATGGTGGTTAAAATGCCATGTGAGGATCTTGTGTTGTGTGTCCCGTGTTCTCGTTAGTGATGTTATACAACTACCAATGAGTGATGTAGAGGGGTTGTGATTGTACCGCTAAACTCCATCACGGGTGTTGAGGGGTATTGATTGTACCGGTAAACTCCACCTTGTGTGTTTGGTAGTGTGTATGAAGCGTATGGGACAATGCTTGTAATCCGCGTAGCCGATTGTCTTTTGTGTTGAAAATGGTTATAGATTATCACTTGAAAGCCAATATGACATGTTGATGTAATGAAGCATGAGATGCTTGTTGTGTATGCATTGTTGCATGAGAAATGATGTTTATGAATTTAAAGGCCTTTGAAAGGTGTTTTATAAAGTGCATTATTGTGTTGTGTCATTAGAGCATGCCTCACTAAGCATTTGTGCTTACGCTCTCTCTCTTGAACCAATAATGCAGATAATTGAAGTGTTTGAGGGCGGCAAGGAAGCTAAGAATCCAAGGGAAGGACTAAGCTCATGTACGGTGACTATTTTACAACATTATTAGATTTTGATATTTGGCAATGGGAACTTAGGTTGTGTTTTTGGGAGATGTTCATGGACTCCCTAGTTGTGGCATGATGTCTTTGAAGTTTAAGACTTGTAAATGGCCATTTGGTGGTTGCTTTGATGATTTGATGTTTGGTTGGTTTTGTGTATTAGGTTTCATGCCAAAGGATTGAGGTTTTTTTCCTAATTGATGCCATGAATGTGTTTTAATGTTGCAAATATGTTCCTTGAATGTATGATGACTTGTTGGTATGATTTGGAGGATATAGGGTTGTGTTTGAATGGTCAATTGTATGATAAACCAGCAAAATCTGCACTTTCTGGGCAGTCCGTATCTGAACGGGCACTACCGTTTCGAAACAGGGGCATGTATTGGCCTTTGTGTATCGAAACGGGTAGAGGGTGTTCCGAAACACTTTTGCTACTGCCAAGCCCTATTTCGGAACGGGTTCCGAAACAAACCCGTGTTTCGGAACGGGTTCTGAAACAAACCCGCGTTTCGGAACGGTCAACCCCCGTTCCGAAACACTTGACCGTTGGGCACTGATTTGGATGGTTTATGGTTTGCAAGCTTTACATTTTAGTCCTGAATTTTGTATATGCAATTGCTTGAGTTTGGTATGTCCGTTTAAAGTGAAATTTGACAGGGAAGCATGTAACATGATTAATTTGATATTGGTTACCTTGAAATTGGTAAAGTCCTTCACCTTTCCAGAATATACATTTTAGTCCCTAAATTTGTATGTTGTGCAATTGAGTCCCTTTTTGCTTTCTGATGGCTGTGATTTTCAAGTATGTCTTTCTCAAAAGTACGCTTAGGGTTAACGAGCATTTAGACAAGATTAAAAAGAAAAAAAAGGTTCTTAATCAATGTTGACTTTCAGATTGACTTTGATTTTCCCCGTGTAATCTTCGTAGTTCGGGTCAATCGTCTTGGCTGGGCTAAGGGGGTTACATTTGGTGGTATCAGAGCTGAGTTCTCATGTAATTGGGAATGGTTTTGTGGGTAATGTATGAATGAATGCATGATGTGCCTTTTTGAGTGAAAGTATGATGTGTGAATTGTAAGTATGTTGCAATTGTGATGTATGATGTGGTGAAGCATGTTAGAGGGACCCATTGCCATATCAAAACTAATGTAATGATTTGTTTTTATTTGAAAATGAGCTTGAGTACTTGGATTTCTTACCTTGCTGAGCCTGATTATGTTTATTGCATTTGTGTTAGTGCATTGTTAGTGAATGGGACCTCGTATAGAGACGAGGATTAACGCGCGAGCTATGGCTCAGAATGAGAATGAGAATA
This sequence comes from Hibiscus tridactylites, assembly GCA_958450335.1. NCBI lineage: Eukaryota > Viridiplantae > Streptophyta > Magnoliopsida > Malvales > Malvaceae > Hibiscus > Hibiscus tridactylites. The sequence goes on along the minus strand of OY288267.1, from coordinate 53,514,172 downwards.
TTGCTGAAAATGTTGTGGATTTACCTCCTCCTGGTGGTGGACCGCCCGGTGGTGGTGGTGCTGGAGGTGATGGAGCGGGTGCTGGGGCCGCTGGACCTGAAGCTGGGCAGGGGCAAGCTACTCCTGACATGACAATGTTGATAAAGGCTATTGATGGAGCCTTTCAGGCAGCAGTAGCTGGAGCTTATGGAGCTGGGCATCAGGGCGATGCTAATGTGAGACTACCTTTGGAACGTTTGTGCAGTCTAGGAGGGACTGAGTTCAGAGGTTTGTCTGCTGAGGGTTCCGAATCTTGGTTGGAAAGTACCAAGAGGATTTTGGGACAGATGAACTGCAACGAGGTGCAGAAGCTAGGCTGTGTGGTATCGCTGTTGCATGATGATGCGTATACCTGGTGGACAACCACTGTCTCCGGAATGGAGGAAGCTGATGTAACTTGGACGTTCTTTCTTAACGCGTTCAAGAGGAAGTATCTGGGTGTGCGATACCTGGATGAAAAGAAAAGAGAGTTCATGTCTCTTACTCAGGGGAGCATGACGGTGGCTGAGTACGAGGTTCAGTTTGTCCGTCTCAGTCAATACGCACCTGAGCTTATTCCTGATGAGCGGGAAAGGTGTGAGCGTTTCCGGTATGGGTTGGTGACGGATGTAAAGACCTTTATGCTTGCCACTGAGTACACTGACTTCGATGTGCTGGTTAGAAGAGCGAAGGATATTGAGCTGAATCTGAGTTTATCCTCTAGGAGTGCTGGTTCTGGCGCGGGCAAGAGAGCAGCTAAGTATAGTTCTGGTGGTGGACAGAACAAGAGAGGATGTGATAGGAGGTATCAGTCTTCAGCTAGGCATGGTGGTGGAGGGCAAGGTGCGCCTGTTCAGGGAGACAGGGCGAGAGCTGATCAGAACACATGTTGGGCATGTGGATCGCGTGGTCACTTGAGGCGTGATTGTCCTCGGGCAGCGAGAGAGGTGCGGGCTCCTGTTGTGGTGACCGGTAATTCGTGCTGGAATTGTGGTTCGGCATATCATATGAGGAGAGAGTGTCCTCTATTGGCCGGTGGTGGTTAGGGACGTGCTCTTGGAGTTGTTGCACCACAGAGAGGTCGTGGGCGCGGCCGTGGTAACTTCCAGCGCAGAGAGGATGGTGGAAGGAATGTGGCTCATGTGGTGACTGTCCAGCCTGAGGGTGGTGGCCAGGCCCGAGTGTATGCTCGGCGGGAGGGGAGGAATGACACGGATGTGATCGCAGGTACCTTCACTTTGCAATCCTTGTCATTACTTTCCTTGATTGATTCTGAATCTACACACTCATACATATTGCGTGAACATGCTCAATTGCTTGGTTTACCTGTTGAGTCTTTGGATGTTGGTATGCGTGTAACTAGTTCATTTGGTGAGACTGTTGTGACACGAAAGCTGTATAGAAGGTGTCCTTTGGTTGTGCAAAACCATATTTTCATGTTGATCTTATGGAATTGCCTTTCTATGGTTTCGATGTAATCCTTGGTATGGATTGGCTTGTTGAACATCGAGTTGTAGTGGATTTTGAGAACAAGCGAGTTTCGTTGAAGCTTGCGGATGATTATGAGGTAGTAGTGGTTGGTGAGAATGTGAAGTTTCTTGCCAATGTGGTGTCTATATTGGAGGCGAGCCGAATGCTGAGGCAAGGTTGTGAAGCCTACCTAGCCTTTGTGATGAATCCTAGCTCTAAGGAGTTGCGAGTGCAAGATATCAGGACTATGCGAGAGTATCCTGGTGTGTTTCCGAAGGAGTTGCCTGGATTGCCTCCTAATCGTGAAGTGGAGTTTGGAATTGAGTTGTATGAAAACACAACTCCAGTGTCCATTACTCCTTATCGTATGGCACCTAAAGAGTTGAAGGAGCTGAAGATGCAACTTCAGGAGTTGCTTGATCGTGGTTTCATTCGGCCGAGTGTGTCACCTTGGGGTGCACCGGTCTTGTTTGTGAAAAAAATGATGGCACTATGAGAATGTGCATCGATTACCGTCAGCTTAACAAGTTGACTATCAAGAATTGATATCCATTGCCGAGGATTGATGATCTTTTTGATCAATTTCGGGGAGCGGCTGTGTTCTCTAAAATTGACTTAAGGTCAGGGTATTACCAGTTGAAGGTGAAGGATGTGGATGTGCCAAAAACAGCCTTCAGAACGAGGTATGGGCATTATGAGTTTCTTGTGATGCCGTTTGGTTTGACAAATGCTCCTGTAGCTTTTATGGACATGATGAATAGAGTGTTCCATGAATACTTGGATAAATTTGTTGTGGTGTTCATTGATGATATTCTCGTGTACTCTCGTACTGAGGAGGAGCATGAGGGGCATTTGAGGATTGTGTTGCAGGCTTTGTTGGAGAATCAACTTTATGCTAAGCTGAGCAAGTGTAAGTTATGGCTCAGGGAAGTTGTGTTCCTTGGTCATGTGGTTTCTGCTGAGGGGATTTGTGTTGATCCTCAGAAGATTGAGGCAGTGATGAATTAGAAGCCTCCTAAGTCTGTTCATGAAGTTCGTAGTTTCCTTGGTTTGGCGGGACACTATCGGAGGTTCATGGATGGATTTTCAAAGATTGCTGCACCCTTGACGAAGTTGTTGTAGAAGGATGTTAAGTATAAGTGGACGGAAGCAAGACAGCAGGCTTTTGAGAAGCTTAAGGCAGCTTTGACACAAGCTCCTATCTTGGTTCAGCCTGAATCAGGGAAAGAGTTTGTGGTGTATAGTGACGCATCCTATGTGGGTTAGGGGTGTGTACTGATGCAAGAGGGTAAGGTGGTGGCTTATGCATCGCGACAGTTGAAGGTGCATGAGCGCAATTATCCTACGCATGACATTGAGCTAGTTGCGGTGGTTTTTGCCTTGAAAATATGGAGACATTACTTGTATGGTGAGAAGTGTACTGTGTACACGGATCACAAGAGTTTGAAGTATCTGATGTCTCAGAAAGAGTTGAATCTCAGGCAACGACGTTGGGTGAAGTTGCTTAAGGATTACGATTTGACGATCGAGTACCATCCGGGTAAAGCTAATGTTGTAGCGGATGCCTTGAGTAGGAAGGTGGCAGTGGAGTTGAGGGCTATGTTTGCCAGCTTGAGCATTTCACGAGATGGCGGTCTGGTGGCTGAATTGCAAGTGAAACCATCCTTGGTTCAGTTGATAAAGGATAAGCAGCTGTTGGATGATTCCTTGGTGCCGCATGTTCAAGATATTGCTGAGGATAGGCCATCGGATTTCTGCTTTAATGATGATGGGGTTTTATGTTTTAGGAGTCGGATAGTAGTGCCCAATGATGCTGATTTGAGGCGTGCTATTCTGACTGAAGCTCATAGTAGTCCTTTTGCTATGCACCCTGGTAGTACTAAGATGTATCGTGATCTTCGTGATGAGTACTATTGGGTGGGTTTAAAGAAAGATGTTGTTGAGTATGTGAGCAAGTGCATGGTTTGTCAGCGAGTTAAGGCTGAGCATCAGTTTCCTTCTGGGTTGTTGCAACCGTTGAGGATTCCTGAGTGGAAGTGGGAAAGGATTACCATGGACTTTGTATCTGGTTTTCCTTTGTCGCCATCGAAGAAGAATTCGGTGTGGGTGATTATGGATCGCCTTAAGAAGTGTGCGCATTTCTTACCTGTGCATACTACGTACACTTTGGACAGGCTTGTAGAGCTATACATTGTTGAGATTGTGCGGCTGCATGGTGTGCCAAAGTCTATAGTGTTGGATCGAGATCCGATGTTTACATTGCGTTTCTGGGAGTGTTTACATCAGGCTTTGGGTACACGGTTGAATTTCAGTACTTCTTATCATCCACAGTCGGATGGACAGTCTGAGCGTGTTATCCAGGTGCTGGAGGATGTGTTGAGGTGCTGTGTGATTGAGTTTCAGGGTTCTTGGGAGAAGCATTTGCCTTTGGTGGAGTTTGCTTATAACAATAGCTACCATGCGAGTATTCAAATGGCACCTTATGAAGCCTTGTACAGGAGGAAGTGCAGAACTCCTCTTTGTTGGGCTGAAACAGGTCAGAAGTTGGTTTCGATGCCAGCTTTGTTGAAAGGAACCACCGAGAAGGTGAAGCTCATTTGTGAGCGATTGAAGGCAGCTTCTGATCGACATAAGTCTTACGCGGATTTGAAGCGTAAGGAGATTGAGTTTGCGGTAGGTGACCGTGTGTTTTTGAAAGTTTCGCCTTGGAAAAAAGTGATTAGATTTGGCCGAAAGGGTAAGTTGAGCCCTAGGTACATTGGACCTTACGAGGTGATTGAGCGTGTGGGTCCTGTTGCGTACAAGTTGAGATTGCCACGAGAGATGGAAAAGATTCATGATGTGTTTCATGTTTCTATGCTTCGGAGGTATAGATCGGATCCTTCGCATGTTATGCCTGTGGAGGAAGTGGAGTTGAATCCGGACTTGACTTATGATGAGGAACCGGTGGAGGTTCTGGATTCAGATAGTAAAGTTCTTCGAGCAAGACCATTGACTTGGTGAAGGTGTTGTGGAAGCATCGTGGTGCTGAGGAAGCCACGTGGGAAAGAAAGGATGACATGGAGAAGCAGTTTCCATACCTTTTTCCTCCAGGTAAATTTCGAGGATGAAATTTCTTAAGGGGGAGAGTTGTAACACCCCAATTTTGGGCTTGGAAGTTTAGGGTCTGAACCAGACCGGTCTGAATTTCGGTTCGAATATAAAAGGTGGTTTTAGGGAAAGCCTAGTTCGGGATGCTTTAAAAATATGGAAAAATATCTAAAAATCCTCTTTTAATATATATAAGAGAGTGGTGAAGTCAATTTTACAAAATAAGGTTTGGAAGTGTGACATTTCGAAATAGTGACTAAAATGTAATTTTTGAAAAGTTCATGCCTGTTTTGTAAGGATTGAAACTTTGAATCTTTAAGGAGCTAATTTACCCAAAGAAGGATTTCTCCAGATTTTTCTTAATTTTAATGACTCATTTAATGTTTAATTAAATTAAAAGAAAAGAGGGAAACCATATTTTAGTTTTCATAACCAACTTTTGCTAGAATTTTCTCATTTCATTTTCTCTCAAAATTCCCTCAGCCAGACACATTTCCACAGTAGCTTTTCTTTTGATTTTCACACTAAAAGATGAGATTTCAATCCTCAAATGATTCCTAATCAATTCTACATCAAATCCTCTTCATTTGCTTATTGAATTTTCAAGGATTTTGGCTCTAATCAAGGAGAAATCCACATTTAGAGGTAAGGATGTCCTTCTCCTCTAAATACTCAGTTCTTTACTGAAATTCCCAAGTTCTCAATCCTTAAATTAAGTTTTATTAAAGGTTTTAATGTTGTGATCTTGATTTTTGGCTTAAAACTCAAGATTTGGATTTAATCTTGAAGAAATTCGTGAGGAATGTTTGGGCTCTGTTTTGAGGTGTCTTTTTAATGTATTTTGGATGAATAATGATGTGTAATTGAGGTTTAATCAATGCATTCCCGAATAGGTTGATTTTCCTAAGATTTTACTTGTGAAAATGGTGGTTTTTTGGGTGATTTTGGTGTTCTGTTATAGCTGGAGGTATAAGGACGTGATTAGGTCCTTTTTGGATGTTATTTGATGTCTAAGAATGTTTAAAAGTGATGGATCTTGGCTGGGTAATGTTGTGGAAGTGTGTGGATGTGATTTCGGTTGTGTTTGGTAGCCGAAATGTGAGTTTTGGTGAGACCAGCGAGTTTAGGTGTAATGGCTGAAGATTTTAATGCATGACGATGCATTAATCATGTGCTTTGATGTGTTTAAAAAGGGGGAGGCATCTTCGGATCCTTGTGGTGTTGATCCGGAGGCTTGATCGGCGTTTCGGCTAGCTTGCGAAACAGAATTGGTGAGTGGAGTTGGATTACCAGCTTTGTATTGAATAATTGAAGGTTTGGGAGCTTAGTTTAAGTCTAATCAACTTAACTAAGCTCAAGAGTAAGTTTTCGGAAAAACTCTCTTAGATGAGCCATGGATAGGTTCGATGCATTTGTTGATAATTGCATGTTTAAATTCTGTTTTTGAAAGCATGTTTAGCATGGTTAATGCTGGTTATGAAAGTCATTTGTTGAAGGATGCTCAAGGTAAGAGATCCTTGGTTTGATTTGTTAAAAATGTGGATTGATGCATAGTGATGCATATTGTTAAATGGCTTTGTTTTAGATGCTTAAAAAAGTGGATTATTGATGATAATTGATGTATATTGGCAAGTGATGTGTTGGTTTTAAAGTACTTGAATCGGATATAGTTAGCCGGCTATAGGATTGGGTGCACCGTGAATAAAGTCTCCTTGGATGTTGAGGGGTTGTAATGGTACCGTAAACTCCATCCAAGTACACTAACAAGATGTCTAAGATCATAATGGTGGTTAAAATGCCATGTGAGGATCTTGTGTTGTGTGTCTCGTGTTCTCGTTAGTGATGTTATACAACTACCAATGAGTGATGTGGAGGGGTTGTGATTGTACCGTTAAACTCCATCACGAGTGTTGAGGGGTTGTGAATGTACCGGTAAACTCCACCTTGTGTGTTTGGTAGTGTGTATGAAGCGTATGGGACAACGCTTGTAATCCGCGTATCTGATTGTGTTTTGTGTTGAAAATGGTTATGGATTATCACTTGAAAGCCAATATGACATGTTGATGTAATGAAGCATGAGATGCTTGTTGTGTATGCATTGTTGCATGAGAAATGATGTTTATGAATTTAAAGGCCTTTGAAAGGTGTTTTATAAAGTGCATTATTGTGTTGTGTCATTAGAGCATGCCTCACTAAGCATTTGTGCTTACACTCTCTCTCTTGAACCAATAATGTAGATAATTGAAGTGTTTGAGGGCGGCAAGGAGGTTAAGAATCCAAGGGAAGGACTAAGCTCATGTACGGTGACTATTTTACAACATTATTAGATTTTGATATTTGGCAATGGGAACCTAGGTTGTGTTTTTGGGAGATGTTCATGGACTCCCTAGTTGTGGCATGATGCCTTTGAAGTTTAAGACTTGTAAATGGCCATTTGGTGGTTGCTTTGATGATTTGATGTTTGGTTGGTTTTGAGTATTAGGTTACATGCCAAAGGATTGAGGTTTTTTCCTAATTGATGTCATGAATGTGTTTTAATGTTGCAAATATGTTCCTTGAATGTATGATGACTTGTTGGTATGGTTTGGAGGTCATAGGGTTGTGTTTGAATGGTCAATTGTATGATGAACCAGCAAAATCTGCACTTTCTAGGCAGTCCGTATCGGAACGGGCATTACCGTTTCGAAATAAGGGCCTGTATTGGCCTTTGTGTATCGAAACGGGTAGAGGTCGTTCCGAAACACTTTTTCTACTGCCAAGCCCTGTTTTGGAACGAGTTCCGAAACGAACCCACGTTTCAGAACGGTCAACCCCCGTTCCGAAACACTTGACCGTTGGGCATTGATTTGGATGGTTTATGGTTTGCAAGCTTTACATTTTAGTCCTGAATTTTGTATATGCAATTGCTTGAGTTTGGTATGTCCGTTTAAGGTGAAATTTTCCAGGGAAGCATGTAACATGATTAATTTGATATTGGTAACACTTAAATTGGTAAAGTCCTTCACCTTTCCAGAATTTACATTTTGGTCCCTAAATATGTATGTTGTGCAATTGAGTCCCTTGTTGCTTTCCGATGGCTGTGATTTTCAAGTATGTCTTTCCCAAAAGTATGCTTAGGGTTAACGAGTATTTAGACAAGATTAAAAAGAAAAAAAGGGTTGTTAATCAAGATTGACTTTCGGGTTGACTTTGATTTTCCCCGTGTAATCTTCGTAGTTCGGGTCAATCGTCTAGGCCGGGCTAAGGGGGTTACAGTTCATCATTCTTCATGCATAGTTAATTGTAAGAGCTATCGAGAGAGGCCTGTTAAATATTGATCTATGGCTTAATATCAAGAGATTTAGGTTATACAAACATGAACAGTGGGGCTAAGCTGTTAACTTAGTCTTAATCTGGCTTAGACATAAGTTTAGGGTTTTAGCGACTAAAAGGGAGTTCTTAAACAAATAATATGGTTGTTAGGGTACTCGTAGATATGTATTACCTTAACCTCAATATTATTAACTTCTAGGCATCGAGAGAGTAAGAAGATCATTAGAAATTCCTGTCGAGTAGATAAAGAACTTAATGGTTTATAGAGACATGTATTGCTAGTCGCTATAGCATGAACATATGTAATCAAGCATATATCCTTAGAAATAATCCCAACCTCCATAATTATATGTTAGTTGTTGCAGTTGTTTGTCTTAATCATAGCTATCTTTATACTAGTTAACTTTGTTTTAATTAAATCTACAATCAGGAATAATTGAAAAAACATTCTTAGGCATAATAGCTTCATAGCTATTAATCCAATCCTCGTGGGTTCGACACTCTACTTTTCACTTTGTTACTTGATATGATGAGTTTACTTGCTCTAAAGTGTATCAGTATTCAACTAGCCTCAAGTTTTTGGCGCAGTTGCCGGGGATTGGTTGTCGATACTTATGTTGTAATTTTTCTTACGAATTTATTTTTATTACAATTAAATTTTTTATTTATGTTTCTATTCTCATGTACATGCCAGTCCATGACCAGAATGAGAAGTTGGACCCACCTGGGGACAACCCTGAGAATGCGCTTAACTAAGGAATACACCCAATCGATGGAAAATGAGAAGTTGGAGTGGGAAATAATGGCCAGGAGGATCCACCACCTGCCAGGCCCATAAGACATATTAGAGACATCATTGAGCATGGTATCAACAACCTCAATCCACCGATTGTTGTGCCTGATCTAGGGATACCCACTTTGAGCTAAAGCCCGTTATGTTCAAAATGCTCAACAACATTGGACAATTTGAAGGATCAGAAAAGAGGATGCCCGTAAGCACATCCAAGCTTTCTTGGAAGTCTGTGATTGTTTCAGGCAACTAGATATTCCTACTGATGCCTTGCGACTCAAGCTATTCCATTTCTCTCTACGAGATGGTGCCAGAGCATGGTTAAAGATTTGTTTTCCAGGATCTATTACATCCTGGGATGACTTGTGCGGCAAGTTTCTGCACCGATGTGATCCACCGAACGTGCACAACAAAAAGCAAAGCGACATCATCTCTTTCCAACAACACGATGATGAGTTCATGTATGAAGCATGGGATATATACAAAGACATGCTTCACAAGTGCTCAATCCTTGGATTTACAGATTGGCTACCTATCATGACATTTTACAATGGCGTCAATGCACCAACAAGAATGATGATTGACTCGCCAACTAATGGTATCTTGCTCGATAGAGAACCAAACAAGGCCTTCAAGATACCTGACCAGATAGCCAATACTGACTACCAGTTCCCAAGAGGGAGATTGAAGCCTGGACCCAAAGTAGCTAGAACACTCCAATTGGATGATTCCCAGACAGTGGCAGCTCAGCTCTCTACTATCTCTAACCTGCTAAAGAACATGCAAGGAATATCCAATGTCTAAGAGGCTAAGGTGGTGCAATACACTTCTGAGCACTATGATGGGGAACATCAATCGAGTGAATGCCCTTAACAACAAGAATCTGGATGCTATGTTGGGAACACCAATCACAACATCCACCCCTACTCCAACACCTACAACCCAGGGTGGTGGAAACATCTAAATTTTTTTTGGGAGGTAACAAGGGAAATTCAAGAGCCCAACAAAGTGCATCAACTGAACCTCACAGATTCCAACAAAAGTCTTACGGGCAGAATCAAGGAGCTTCTCACTCCAACTCTAGTTCTTTTGATAGTTCTTTTCAAAATTTTATAGAAACTGCTCGTGTCATTATGCAGGATCAAACATCCACCTGAAGAATCATAGTGACATGCACACAACGCATGATGCCATATTGCAAAACAACACGACTTCCATATGTTCTTTAGAGACGCAAGTTGGGAAGATTGCCCAAATGCTGAAAACAAGACCACCTAGCGTTTTTCTTAGTGATACTAAAGTCACTTAGGCTTTTATTTTGGAGCAATGTAATGACATCACTCAACGTAGTGGCATGTAATTGAGGACATAAGCCAAGTTAGGGGGAGGCTCTCTAGTGGAGTCTACTCCAAGCAAGCTATCCATTTATGCTCCTGCACATAAGGCCCCATATCCTATGTCTAATATAGTGAGTGACCTTGTTGCTGAAGGCAGAGAAGTAAACCTGATGATGCCCTTGCATCTAGTGAGTCACTCGACGAGCCCAAACCACCACCTCCATTCCCACATCGATTGAAAGCTTAGAAACAATAAGTATAGTACTAGAAATTTATGGAAATGCTCAACCAGTTGCACCGCTACTGGAGACCATTAATCAGATGTCTATATACGCAAAGTTTCTGAAGGAGATCATGACAAAGAAGAGAAAGGTGAGTGAATTTGAATCTGTTACTACTACGAATGTGTTCATGGCTGTGCTGAGTGATTTGCCACCCAAGATGAAGGACCCCAGAAGCTTCACCAATCTATGCTCGATAGGCGACAACTACTCTGGTCGTGCCTTATGTGATCTCATTACAAGTGTGAACTTGAAACCAAAATCTGTCTTTAAAAGATTATGGATAGGAAAAGCAAGGTCTACATCGCTGATCCTTCAATTGGATGATCGATCTTAAACCCGACCCGAGGGCAAAATTGAAGATGTGCTAGTTAAGGTAGATAAGTTTGTCTTCCCTGCAGACTTTATCATCCTTGATTGTGAAGCTAATGAGAATGCTCCCATCATCCTGGGAGACAATTCTTAGCCACCGGGTGTATTGTGATTCATTGTGAGAAAAGTGAACTCACTATGAAGATGAACTACCAACATATCGAATTCAACGTCTTCAGCACACTTAATTATGTGGGTGATTATAAAGAATTCTAGCTTGTAGACACTAAAGAAGCCCGAACTAAAGAGAGTTCGCTCAAGATATGTTGCAGTAGTATAATTACTGAAGAGGATCAAGCTAACATTGACGAGGATATGCAAGAAGCTGAAGAAAACACTATAAATTGGCAGTTGGATAACTCAAGAAGTGTGTGCTCATAATTATACAGATACAAGGCACTAATTGTTGATGAATTTAGCAACTCGGTCAAACCAAAACTCACTCCAACCATGCTTATGCAGGAAGTTATTAAATGGTGTGAAGCTGGGATTCTTCCCCTATCACAGAACGGCCCATTGCAAATCCTAACTTAAGTATTCTACTCATAAAGAATTCCATCAGAATTCTGAATGATGTTGATAAACTTCTTTCACCTCAACTGATAAACATGGTGATAAGTACCTAAAAGTTCTATATTTTCACCCTTTTTACATGGCAATTATTGCTCAACTTACACCCAATTCAGCTACATTATGGCCTTTTATGCATTAATTATATTGTTTCTATCCTTGATCCATACATTTGATTTATTTAAAGAAAAAGGTATTGTTTTGATGCATTTTCGTGCTTGTGCAGATTTACTCATTGCCAGGGCATGTGATGTCGTGCGAGCAGGTGATGCTAGGGCATGTGATGTCGTGCCAGCAAGTGATGCCAGGGCATGTGATGCCATACCGGCAGGTGATGACGTGACATTTTATTGTCGAGCCATTGTCGTTGCACTTCATTGCCAAGCCAAGCCGAGCCAAAGATGACAACTTCTACTAAAGAAAGCTAATTTATGAAGATAATGCCTTGTAGAGCAGATCCAATTTCAGACCCATGTCGAGGCAGCAAAATTCTATGCTGCGGCAATTCATTGTCATTCCAATGCCGCAACAATTCATTGTCGAGCCAAATTCGCGGTATTGTACAACCCAACTTGTCGGCGGGCAAAATATGCAAAGTGGTAGTCGATTTGAAGAGCATAAAATGCTAAATTTTTTACACATTTTGAATGGAGATTGTAGCATGAAAAGATGATGAAAGCATGGAAAGAAGGTTAAAGATGGAATTCGGAAAAAAAGGATTAAATGCATTAAATTAAAGAGATTCACCACTTTAATGAACACAAGTCATACTCCAACTTAACTTCCTATCCAAGGACTTTGCCCTACACCTCCTCCTATATAAAGAAACCTTCGGTCAAGAGGAGAGATGTCGAATATTTATAGTTTTAGAGGCTTAGAATGTTCTAGTTCTTAGGCTAGGGTTATTTTGTTTAGTAGTCATGGGAAAACAATTGTATTTCGTTTAAGTTTTTAATGTAATAAAAGTTAAGATTTGCTTATTCTTGATTTTAATTATTCTTGCATTCTATTCGGGAGAAGGTTTGTGAGGTTATCTATTTGTTCAATATCGAGAGAGTAGAACTCGCGAAACGAATAAGCACGGTTATCACCCCACGTAGTATTAGCTAACTTGACCTAGGGATTGGTTAAGAGTTTCAGCAGCTAAGAGAAACGTAAACATCATAGGTGTTTGTCCTTGGTTCACGTCGGGAGGTATCATCAAGATTCATTCATCAACCAGTTTTCTGAGCTTAGGGATAAGAAGGAACCATGAAAGGACGATTTGTCAAACCTTAACAGCATCTGCCAAGAGCAAGGGATTGTCACGACAGAAACTTCAACCATTGCTGCCACGGCAAGGACGTTACTGCCGGGGCATCACTGTATTCGTTGCATGAAAATATTGAGACAAGTCAGTTGGATTCCACACTATGACGCAACTTGACCCGGCCTACTCTTCTCTCTTATTCGTCCTATCTATCTATCTTATATTTTTTAGTTAGATAAAACTCTTTCAATCAACTTATATGTGTTTTTACTTTATTTGTTTTGTAGTGCGAGAAGATAGGACCAAAAGACGAGTACCAATCCCTGTGGAGACGATACTCGATATAATTATAACTTTATTACTTGCGATGTGTATACTTGCAAAATTGTGCATCACTTTACACGCAACACATGGCGTCGATCTGGAATCGGCATTTCAGCCACACTTGAATGGCACTTCAATGGTTGAAGATGTATAATAGAGAACAAGTCTTTCGTGATAAACATGTTGCGTCGGCATTAGAGAATTAGATTATTCACTTCCCATAAATATTTAACTCTTTGCATTTTTTTTCGTATTAAGTTTTATTCATAGTTTTTTTTTATTTTTATGTTGAATATTTTATTTTTATTTTGGCAGTTGTCAAGACAGCAAAGCTAAAGGGAGGTGTCTGTCTGACTCTTGGATAAACAATGACCAACTATAGAGGCACACTAGCACATAAACACGTCTGCGATTAGTGTGGATATACGAGGAGATTTTTTGCTTAAATATTTCCCTTCACATGCTAATTACTAAGTGCACCCTCGACATTTTCCTCACGTAGTATTCTAATTAATGCCTTATTCACTGCATCTAGGACACTCTTGCTGCCTACAACATAACCCACCCTTTTGCATTCCTACACTCACTATCCCCAACCACAATAGAAGAAGAAGTGTTTCCCTATTATCTCTATCTCCAAATTTAACCAAACATTCCGCTATTTTCAAATGGCATCCAGTTCTGCGGCTTCTAATTCTATCTTCGATGAAACCCACTCTCAAAACCCAACTACCCTCCAAGAACCCTTACACATTCTATCTGATGACAATCCTTTCTTTTTCTGAAAAGCCCTGAAACAATGACATGAGTTAATCTACCAACATGGAATCATTAAAGAGGAAGGGCTGGAATTCACTACCACATATGAGAACCGATTCGACCCTCATGCTCTATATGTGATTCAGAAGCAAAATGTAACATTTTCATCCAACAATCGAGATATATTAATGTCTCTAAGGTTCATGAATTTTACACCCATGTGGGGCACGAAAGAGAGAATAATGTACTGGTTAGAGGTAGGTGTGTGAATTTCTCTGATGATACAATAGTGTAGCACTATCATATCTATGACCATCATGAGGAAAACCAAACAACAAGACAGGCCCTTGACCCTTACACTGAGATTCTATGGGAACTTTGTGTCCCTGCAACAAAATGGACTTGCCTCAGCGAGGCCATGAGAGAAGGGTGCAATGGCGGCAGCTGAAGCCCGATTCATGATTTTGGGCCCACATAATTAACAAGCGTCTCATGCCTACTCGTAATTGGAAACCTTTTTCCATCCGACGGATGCGACTGTTAGAATCCCTTATTCAAGGGTTCAACTTATTCTCAGTGAAATTGATTCGAGCTACTATAATAGAGGGTGACACAACAATAAGTAAATTCAATGGCTACCCTTTCCTAACTTAATCACTGCTCTTTACGCTCATGAAGGAGTCCCAACTCGGGAAGGGGGACGATCATCGAAGCCCGTCAAGGGTTGCTTTCATCCCAAGTGGAGGAATTAAAAGGATATGCTCGTATTGCACCCTCTGCAATTTCTTCTGCCACCTCGCTTCCTCTCCACGACATTGTGGTAGAAACTGTCACCACAAACCTCCAACCACACTTTGTAGTTGTTGAACGAAGAGAAGCAAGGCTCCAAACGTTATTTCAGAGGTAATTGCCCAATGAGCCAATTGAATTTCCATAGTCCCCCCCCCCAACAACTTCTACAAGACACCACCACCACCCGTTGAAGACAACGACTAGATACTAATGTTGGCGCCTCCTCCCGCCCTACCAAGAAACAAGTGTCCATCCGAGACAAAGGAAGGGCATCATCATCCGAGAACCACCACCCCAGTAAATCTCTAGGTTAGTTTTCATTTCATTTCATTTTATTTCGTTTTTAGTTTAGTTTAGTTTCATATTATTGCATTTGCATACTTGCTTTTCGTTAATTTCTTTTTCTTTTATTTTCTTTTTGCATTGGGGACAATGCTCTTCTCAAGTATGGGGGAGTACATACCCTTATATATTATAGGTTAAATCTAGGAAAAAAATTAATTAAAATTGCAATTAGCATAATATGTCCGATAGGTCCCTTTCACTATGATTCCTTTGATTTTGAATCTGCTGCTGCGTTGATTATGACTTCCTATGATGAGTCTATGTTGATGCTTTGCAAGGTGTTAAGAGCTTTAGGTTTTGAACTTAATGATTAATCTGTTGTAGCCCTTAAAAACCACATGTTGTATGCAATATAAACACTTAAGAAGCCTTATGGATGCTCTAGGTCGACTTTTTGATGTCAAATCATGAATCAAAGTAAATTAACTTAAATGCTCAATGTAGCAAAACAAAGGCTTAAAAATTCCCTAAAAAATCAAGAAAATAAAACTAAGACTTGATAATTTAAACAAAATTGTTGAGGGACACTCTTCTATGCGTCTTGATATCTTAGTACACTAGGTGAGTTTTGTTTGATCCATTTAACTTTCCCTGGTAGGAATAATAGTACTGGCAAAGAGTGAATGAAAGTTTTCACAAAATGACACTGCTCGTAGGGCTCGGAGATGGGCTCTTTACTACACTCCATCCTCAGTTACTAAAGAGTTAGTTTGATAAGTTGAACCCCCGAGGATACAATTTTCAAACTTAAAAAGAACATGGAGTAAAAATGTGATGAAAAGGGAAAACAATATGTCGAGGCAGAAAAAGAAAGCAACCCTTAAGCTTCTCTAAGGCTTTTAAGTGATGAATGCATGTAACTGAGCACACATTGCACTTACAATAGGTTTGATGTTTTGAACAAAACTGTAAGCTCTAATACATTTTCTTATCATCGACATAGCTGAGGAATGAATTACTGCCACAGCATCAGTTGGATTCACTATAATCATAGCATAGTTTAACCTTAGGAATTAGGGCTATTTATTGTTCTTATTTTCTATTTTTATTTTCCTTGCTTCCATTTTGCATCACTTGAGGACAAGCAAGAGTTCAAGTTTGGGGGTATTTGACGAGTGCTTAATTGATCTATTTTAGATGCCCTTATTCTTATTCTTTTGCATGTTTTCAAGCTCATATAGGTTGCATTTATGTTAGATTGTACATATTTGCATGCAGATAGGGAGGTACACCGCATGTGCTTTAATTGTCATATATATTGGTTGTTTTCACGGGAAAGGTGGTGTTTTGTGGTGCATGTGCAGGATGCTAGAGTATTGCTGGAGAGAAGAGGAGCATATTACATGGTTGGAGCTGAGTAGGCTTGAATAGTTGGAGATGAATATGCTTCTGTCCACATGGTCTTTCTCCCAGATACGCAACCTTTAATGAAAAGGGAAACCAATGGCTATCATTAATGAAGCCACGTGCACTTTATTGTACTAGAACCCTAGTTTCACCGCCTATATAAGGAAGACTTGGACACTACTTCATGGGGAGCGCAATTTTAGATGACAGTCCTAGTCTGAAGCTTGTGGAGAACCATCAGGGTGAAGCTAGAAGATTCTCCTCAACGAACGACGCCATCGAGAGAGGCTAACGAAGAGGGGACCTGCAACACAGTTGGACGACACAAAGGGAGTTTTGTCGAAGACGCTCGACTCTTTTCTTTTCCTTGCTTGATAAACTATCATACTTTATACTTTTAATTATGGATGTCTTAGGCTCAGTCATTAGCTAAATACTTTAGTTTGTATTATGTCGTCCCAGGATTTTATGTTTGGATTACTTTATTTCAATGATTTATTTGTTTCCTCTTTATCTACTTTGTTCATCGTTCTTCATACGTAGTCAATTGTAACAACTACCGAGAGAGGCATGTTAACTATTGATCTGTGGCTTAGTATCGAGAGAGTTAGGCTATACGAACATGAACAGTTTGGCTAAGCTGTTAACTTAGTCTAAATGTGGCTTAGACATAAGTTTAGGGTTTTAACGACTAAAAGGGAGTTCGTAAAAAAATAATAAGGTTGTTAATTTTCACGCAAACATGTATTACATTGACCTCATTATTATTAAATTCTAGGCATCGAAGGAGTTAGAAGTTCATTCAAAAATCCTGTGGAGTAGATAAAGAACTTAATGATTTACGCAGACATGTATTACCAGTCGTTGTAGCATTGACATAGGTAATCAAGCATATATCTTTAGCAATAATCCCAACCACCATAATTATATGTTAGTTGTTGCAGCTGTTTGTCTTAATCATAGATATCTTTAGATTAGTTAATTTAGTTTTAATTAAATCTACAATCACCAATACTTGCAAACACATTCTTAGGCATAATAATTTCAAAATTATTAATCCAATCCTTGTGGGTTCGACACTCTACTCTTCAGTTTATTACTTAATACGACGAGTATATTTGCTCTAAAGTGCATCATTATTCGACAAGCATCACCTCTATTTACAAGGACTTGGGTAAAGGTTGGCATGACAAAATCATATTGCAGCGACAATTTGAAGTTGGACAATTAGTTTCGCCATTCAATTCAAGACTGAAGTTGCACCCAAGAAAATTTTGTCATATTGGTTTGGACCTTCCAAAGTTGTGGAAGTATTTCCACATGGTGCAATCACAATCAAGGACACTAAAGATGGGATTCTATTCAAAGTCAATGGGCAAAGACTCAAACTTTACTTTGATAACTTTGATTGTAAGAGTGTTGAGACCATTAAATTGGTCGAAATTTTTTGATATTTCTCTTTATTTCTTTAATTAGATATAAATTTAATTTTTTTCTTTTTTTCCTTGTTTATCTTTAATTTCCTTTTATTTTTTTTTGCAGAATATATCCTCCATTCTTCCTTTATTTAGGTATGGAATCATTTTCCAATAATTTGTACGGCAAGAAGGAAACACTAGATATGCATGATTTTTGGGGCAATTATGAAATTTTATTACACCAACTGATAACCCCAAATCACAACCCTTCGTTGGTGAGAGCGAGAGATACATCGAACGAGTGTGAATATTTCGACACAATCATACCGTTAATTCTCATCGCATCAGACGAGCTGCTCAAAAAAATTCCATAAGGACCTCAACAAAATATACTCAAGGCTCAGCCTCAAACCCTCAATTTGAGGAGGTTGTTTGCGTATGAGGTGTTCCAAATAAAAATGGCTGAGGTACGACACAAGGAACATATCGTGAAGCGGAATATCCTTCTAGGGCAAGGGATTCTTCTTTCGCACTCAGCCGGGTAATTATTGTATGGCTCTAGTAAAGGGAATTTTACGCTAACCTTTACGAGCCTTCATTAAAGCTTGTTATTGTGAGAGAGAGCTCTATACCTTGGAGTGTCGCTATTATTAACAAGCTCTTAAAAACTTCTTTGAGTGTTGATGAGCATGTCTTGTTTGTGAAAGACATCAATGAGGAAAAATGGATTTTCTAGTTAGGGATCTTTGTGTTGCTGATGCATTTTGGTATGAGACCAATATAGGAAACTTCACAATTTATAGGAAAATTTTAACCCTGGTTACGAACATATGGTTCCAATTTTTCAATTTTAGGTTGCTGCCCTCTACGCATAGTACAACCGTCTCCCTAGATAGAATGTGTCTGATACATTATATCATGAAAGGAAGAAAAATAGATGTTGGGGAGATCATAAACTAGGAAATTGTAGATTGCGCCAAGAGAAAGAAGGGAGTCTTGGCCTTCCCACCGTTGATAATGCAGTACTTGTGCAACCTGAAGGAGATCAAACCCTCAAAGAATGAGGAGATGACAATGAACAAGGGGCCATTGAATGAGGCTGTTGTTGAGAAAATTGTGTGAAATATTGAGGTTCCTACATGAAATGTGGGCACTGCAATGAGGGAAGAAAATGAAAATCAAAGGTGGAAGCTGCAGTTGAGGGTGTTCCCACAAGTAATGAAGTGTGGATGAAAGTTCTGCCTATTAAGCATAAACTCGATGCTGTGACGAGCACGCTGGGGAAGGTTGCAGCCACATTTCAAACACGTGACCTGGCACATAATTTATTTTATGTGTATGTCAAGACATGGCACAAGTCTGCTCTTGATATAATGAGTAGAATCACCCCAGTTGCTTTGCCAGAATTTCCAGAATTCTCACCAATCATACGTAGTTATGATTTTTCTTCTGATGCGGCCACAAAGAACATTAGCGAGGCTGAGGATACACCGAAGGAAGAAGCATCAAGCAAGATAATCAATGACTTCCTCTTTAATTTGAATGTTACAACAGAGGAAGCAACTACCTCGTCTGTTCCAGAAAAAGAAGAAGCTTTTGTGAAAGATGTTGATGAAGATGAGGAAGACACTTCCCGAGTTGAGAAGACTACTATTAAAGAAATTTTTGTTGAATGAAGGTCGATTGCATCCAAGGTTTTGGATGCAACCTCTGAAGTAGCAGAGTTGAAGCTAGATTCTACGAGACCGTCGGAAGTTGTCTCAATAACGGTTGAACAAGAGAGTAACCATCTTGCCATGGTGGTGTACAAAGCAGCAGCTCTGTTCATCCCCACTATGGACATGGCCGATGATGCCGATAAAAAAGAGGAGCAAGAAGAAGAAGCGTCGCTCCGCCTCCTCCTCTTTAGAGCCCTGATGTCAGAGCTAGTTTGTTTTAGTTTTTGTAAGCATGCATACCATATAGTGTAATTTTATTTTGTTTGCTGTATTGTCATGACATTTGCATTGTCATTGTAATTGCAATTAGTTGTAATACCATTTCATTCATCATTGTAACCACATTCTGTCATTGAATTCAATTTTGTTTTGCATTGGGGACAATGCAGTCTTTATGTTTGGGGGTATACTGTCATATCCTTAGAAATGGGCTTAGAAGTTATACACCAAACTATTTATATGTGTGAGATTTTATGTGAGGCATTGTAACATCCCACCAAATTGTGTAGTAGTATGATCTATTGAGTTAATAATTCAATTGAATATATTTACTATCAAATTGATTGGGTTAGAATTAAAGGGATATAATTGAGATAATGTTTAAATTTAGGGAATGTTTTATAAGGGACCATTTTTATAAAATGAACAAAGTAGGGATTGCATGTTAATCATGCAAAGAATTGAGGGATATGAAAAAATGTCCCATTCCTAAAGCATACGGTCAACATGGGGAGAAGGAAAACATCTCCTTCTTCATTCGTTTGGACACCAAAAAAATACATAGAGATAGAGAGGAGAGAATCTTGAGCTAGCTTTGGGATAGAACAATCGGTTAATTGATGAATGCTGGAATTGGTTCGGTGCAAATGGTGGGGTAAGTGTCTTTTCATTGTTCTTTATTTCATGCATGAAATCTTGGTGAATCATTTAGTTAGTGATTCGATTATATTGAATGAATATTGGATTGGATTCTTGGAATGTTGTTAATGTTTGGAACAATGGAAAGGATTATTTGAATGTTCGAAAATCAGGATATTTGTAAATTGGTCTGGGTATGTTAGATGACCATTCGATTATTAGAAAAGAATTTAAGTTGAACATTTATTTGAGGTAGCTAGTTCGATTAGAGGCAGTTTGGTAACCCAGAAAATTGTTAAAAGTTACTATGGTTAAAGTTTGTTAAATGTGTGATAATTAGTATAAGGAAATCCTTTGATATGTGATCTATTATTAGTTGCTGGATTGTTTTACATAGTTTGGAAACAGGGAAATATGAAGACAATGAAATAAGGATAGTTAAGAATCCTGGTTACAATCCGGACTATTTTAATTAATAATTAAAAACGCATAGAATCAAGCTGAATTGTAATTAGTTGTTAAAGGATGAATCTTATATGTACAGAATCATGTGTATGTCTAGTTTCATTTAAAGAAAACGGTGATTTGTTTTGAGTCCTGGATCAAAAGATATGAAATTTTGAACGAAAGTAGGACAGAAAAACTGGAAGCAGATTTTGCTATGGGCAGTCTCTGTTTCGGGACTTTTAGGAATTTTCATAATTTTTTGTGGATTTTATTAAAGTATGTGGCTTATACCGTTAAAACTGCATTTGAATCTAGTTTATAACTGTGAAAAGAAAGTTAAATTATACTGAGTATTCTGTTCTGTATGAGCAATTCTTTGAAGGTAGTACACGCTGCCAAAATTATGGAAATAATTGCCTAGCTTAAAAGTGAGAATAGCTTGGTATTGTATGAATCTTAAAGAATGAAATGTGATTAATGTTGTAAATTAAAAGACATATGGACTGTTTTTATCTCGTATATGAATACATGTAAAATCATGACTGTTTTGTATTGATTTAAAAGTGAGCTGGGCTGTCTAGGACATGAGTGGGTTATTTTAAGACTTAGGGAGGGGTTGTCCTACATGTATATAAAGTTTTGGGGACTGATTTGAGTGCATAAATTTTATACATATGCAATTTGCCTTGAATTGAGTGTACATGAATATAAGTAGACTGCTTTGTGCATATGTCTGTGTATTTATGTACATGTAAGTAATGAAGACTGATTTTACATGAACGTGAATTCTTGAGGCTGCTGGAATATAGGAGAAAGTATGAGGATTGATTTATTTGTGTTTTGTATATGTGTATATAAATGTATGCCTATGCATTTTGATTTGTATCTTGAACGAATGTATAAGATTTTTGGACTAAATTGCGTATAGGATTACCTCTGTGGACTGTTTTCTTAGTGCGTGGAACGCTTGTTGGATTGATGAATTATGTGTATGTGTTTATTTAAAACTTGAGGCTGTTTTACATGAGTTAAAACATTAATAAACTATTTCGAACAACTAGAAGCTGGGAAAATATTCTGAAAGTTAATAAATGGACTGTTTGTGTGTATGATTATGCGTCCAAGTAAGTAAAACTGTTTTGCATGATTATAGGGCAGAATTGGATTGTTTTGTTAATGGTAAATGTGTGTAAATGTAAATTGGACATGCCTTGCTTGATGTTTTGTTAATGTGCTGTTTTGTTAATCATTGATAAATAATTGATACAATGCAATTAAATCCTAATGCATAACTATAATGTTGTAATAGATAGATAACAAAGGGATTGATCAAG
Source organism: Hibiscus tridactylites (assembly GCA_958450335.1). Classification (NCBI taxonomy): domain Eukaryota; kingdom Viridiplantae; phylum Streptophyta; class Magnoliopsida; order Malvales; family Malvaceae; genus Hibiscus; species Hibiscus tridactylites. Next base: position 53,492,341 of record OY288267.1, on the reverse strand, counting down.
TTGGTGAAAAGCTAAAAGGAGTTGGATAGTGGCAATACAAGAATGAGGATTCAGGTATCCCGTAACTTCGGGATAAGAGGTAAGAGTAGTTTAAGTCTCGGAATAGGAGTAATCCATCCCGAGTACCCTTAACTGCTTTAATTTACTTGGATTGTTAGATAATTTATTTTACAATATGCAATTAAGCTTGGGATCCGAGGTAAGTACTTTTGTGAAAAAGTACCTTGTGATAAAATGAGTAAGTTTATAGTATTGTTGGTGCTTGAACCATAGATTCGATTATAACTTGAAAGAGATTTGTTACTCATAATAAATGTCTTGATGTCAATTTAATAAGATTGAATGTTATGACATTCTTGCTAGTCTTGAAAGTTAGAAGTGATTGTTTTGTGCGATTTGCAATAAGGCATATGTTAGATCAAATGATACAACTTAAAATAATCTATTGTTATCCATAGTGCTCATTCGAATAAACTAGAAATGAAGAAATGATTGATTAATAATGAAGCCTTGGTGGCCTTGTTGATAACAATATGAGCAATTCTCATCTTAAATGTGAAATTCACATTAGGTGAATAATACTTGCATTGAAGGGCAATATGTAATGTGGTATAATATCAACGAGAAGCTATGTTCGAAATGTTGTTAAACAGACAAATAAATGTGAAAGGCCTTGGTCTCGAGTCAATCGTGGGTACATTTGGCATGCCATAGAATCCGTCGAGCTCGCTAGTCCAGACTACGGTCCGCTTGTTGTTAAAGATTAAAAAGTCTATTTGGTACTATCTGTGTACCGTTGTTCTTGTATTATTTGTATACCCCTGTTTCGGTACTTGGTGTACCGCCTGCTTGATATTGAATATAGATGATTCAATTATTTATGCAGTTATTTGAGTCTCAAGGCTAAGGTTAGATTAAAAATTCATAATAATGGATCTTGAGAAAATGAATTGAAAATTTTAGAGTGAGTTCCCTTGATGTTTAATGGATTATGATCCCTTGATAAAGATTAGACTATGGGTCCCTAGCAAATGTTTAGTCTATGCTCTATTTGTGATGACAATTGAACAAACATAGTTAGATATGATACTATACGTGTTCATAATTGGAAATATTTGAGTGTTGCTTGTAGATATAACCAATCGAAAGCTCTAGAATTTAAGTATAAATGTTTATACATGTCTAATGGACTGCTGGAGTCTTGAATGGAATGTACGAGGTCTGTTTTGCTAAGTATAAATCTTTATACATGTCAAATGGACTGCTTGAGTCTTGAATTGAATGTTTGAGGGCTGTTTTGTTAAGTATAAATGTTTATACATGTCTAATGGACTGGTTTTGACTTGAAATGAATCTAAGTGGGCTGTATGGACTTAAATTTAATATCCATGGACTGTTTTGTATTGTTTGATTGTGAAATACTCGTAAGTGGACTGATTAGTCCTAAATTGAACAATCTTGGACTGCCACTACATAAGTAGGGTCAGTTTCGAGTAATTTAAATCCCGAGGACTGCTTGAGTATGTCTACACGCTTATTATGAGTTGGTAAAATGGAGAATTAAATTTAAATGACTAAATGATAAGAATAGTGATTGAAAGTGTTATGAGGACTGCTCTTTACTATAAGGAATGTTTTTATAAGATTGATAGGTTGTTTTACTTAAATATTGGATTGTTGATAACTCGTTTGTGAAAGCATAATTTGGAGCATTTTTAGTGTGTTAGAAGAGGCCAAGGTATTGTTTTAATCATGTAGATAATCTATAGAAACTATTTTGTGTAAAGTAGTATCTTGATGAACTGTTTTGAAGGATGTATACGAATGTAGAATTGTCTGGATTAAATAAGAAAAGACTAAGGACAATTTTAAAGTTATAATGACTGTTTTGGATGAATATACATTATGCTAAGTGTTGTTTTGATATGAATAAGTATGATATATGTTCAAATTGTTATTTAGTAAATGAATGATAAGTAAAATAGGTAATGCTCGATTTAGCTTGTTATATTAGGAATCCTGATTCGAATGCTTTATGTAAGTCCTTGTATAACCGTATGTAATAAGATTAGAATTTTCTTTGTTCATGAGACTTGAGATATCGATTGTTCAGAAACCAAGAAATTTGGAATGGGTGTGATTAATTTAGTGCTGGATTTGGCCTAATGGAAAAATGTTGTAAAAGACTTAAAGGTTACAATCCTATATGAGGAATATTGATTGATTATGAGTCTTTGAAATGATCTATATGTCTAGGAACATGGAGAAAGGTTTATAACGTTAATGTGATCACAATTCGCAGTAGTATTTCTTGAAACTTGGCTAGATTTGTTGAAAGAAAAAAAGGTTTAGATTGTAAAAGGATTCTTGTTTCACTTTTTAATCTTCGACCTCACTAGGCAAATATGTTAGCTTATTTTACTCCCTCGTTTTATTTCAGAGCATGTGTTGGCTTGCGTTTCTCTCCTGAAGTAAAACGAAATCACAAGTTCTGTTTATGAAACGATCTATTATCATTAAGACTCCTAGAAGGTGGCTCAGTTTGATTAAGGCGCATGATGCATATGTTGGATTAAAATCCTCAATTGTGGGCACATATGTAAAATGTATGATGATATTATAAAATATGACACAAAATCAAGTGACTAATTATGTTAGGCGTGTCATAGGTATTAAAGTGTCATGAAAATAAAAGTATAGATACCATAAGATATATTTATAATTCATATATTCAATGAGGGACAGAGTTATAAACATTTAATAGTTGATTGAATAATCAACTATATAAAGAGGTAGTGGTTCCCAAGAAATAGGTTGAGTTGTATTACTCTTGTCCCCGTCACAGAGTTTTTACGACAAGGGCTAACTATCTTTTTGGAAGATCAATGCCAAAGATTTAGGATTTCAACAATTCAAGGTTTTCAATCTATCGATTAATTCAGGTACGCTTCCGCAATCGGTTTATTGTTCTTGATGATTTGACATGATAGATCTTGGATTTTAGATTTCATATTTATTATGTTTTGGTTCTAACAAGTGGTATCAAAGCCTCGTTGTGTTGAATCATTGAGAATTAATTTGTTTAATTGATTTTGGATTGATTCTTTAGTTCAGATTTTAGGGTTTTACGCTGATTTGTGTTCATAATTTCTATCGGACATAAATTACCGACGGTTGATTTTAAAGAAATTTTAGGAATTGAATTTCATTGATATTGACGGTAAGTTAAGGTTTTAATTAAGCGTATAATTAAAAAAATACATAGAAGTCAGGATGTGCGTTTTTTGGGGGATGGGATAACGACACCTTTAATCCCTCAGGTTCTCAAGTCATTCAGTTTAGTCCATGCTTATCTTTTGTAATTCAGGTTTAATCTCAAAACAGTTTCCGTTTTTATTAATTCAGTCTAATTTTTCATTATGTTATTTTAAATGATATACACTGGAAATGAGGTCCGAGTTAATTTTAGTTTTTTTTTGGTTTTGAATCGGATTACAATATATGGTTGATTAATTTTATTATTTGCAATTGTATGCATGTTGTCTAAAAATATGCTACTAATTGTATGACTACGGTTTTGACTGGATTTATTTTGGTTACGTTGTTATTTATCGCAATGTCATTAATCTTATAGTATATTAAAGTTTGATCAAGAATTTTTAATTTTAATTATTCGGTTATTACCAATATATTAAAGTTTTATGTGATAATTATATGAATTAATCATTTGTATAATACTTTTGATTTTGGCTTTTAGTTAAAGATTGGATGTTTTGAATTCAACTTCGATTTTGGGAAATACATGCTTAAGGTTTAAGACATTTTTGTTAAGAGACAGTCAAAGATTTAAGTTTTTCGATTTCTGATAGCCCCATTCAAACAACCTTATTTTGGGTTATTTCAGATACTTAAGTGTTATCAGAAATTTCAGTTTTGACTGTTATAAAATTTTAAATTTGAATATCGGTATATTTATGTTATATATTTTGAGATAAATTAATTGAAGCATGAAGTCACCAAAGTGACCTCTATTGTGAAAATTATTTTATTTTCAAATATAGAAGGTTTTGTGCATGTAAGTCGGATTATGTTAGTATTAATCGGCCCAAAGGAATGTTAATAATTGACATTATTACATGTGCAACTATGGTAATAAACATATGATAATTATTCGGTTTTATATGTGAGCAATAAATTGGCCTAAAGGAAGATTTCTATTTGATATGTTCTTATTATCAATGTTTGATTACTATACCAAGATATCACTTGCAAGTTAATGTTTTGTCCAAAGATAAAATATTAATGAAGTGTCTGGTATCTTGATATGAGGTTTATCTTTATTCAAATTTACTATTATTTTGCTTATCTTTTAATTTCATTGAAAGATAAAATTAAGACAAATATTTTGAAACAATTAAATTCGTATTTTGGTTTCAGATGTCTAATATTTTAATGGATTAATTGAAACATAATGTCACAAAAGTGACCGCTTTTGTGTAGATTAGTTTATTTAAAATATTAAGATAATTATGAGTTTTTGTAATTCATGCGTTTATTAATTGGCCCAAAGGAAAGTTAATATTTGGCAAAATTACAACGACAACTGTGGCGATAAATGTGTGACAATTATAAGATATTTTATGTGAGCAATACGTTAGTCCAAAGATTAGCATATTGTTTGACATAGTTTATTGTCAATGTTTGATTGCTACAACAAGAGTACCGCTTACAGTTAATATTACTGTTTAAAGACTTGATATTAATGTTGTGCTTGGTATCTTGAGGGGAACTAGTCATTATTTTAAATTTATTTGTTTACTTATGAATATTTATGTGAGCTTATTTTTATTTTATTTATTTATTTTTGTTCTATATTTAGGTAATTTATCTTTGTTATACATTCTACACCCATTTTTAGTGAAACAAATTTCAAGGAATAAGAAAAAATACTTACATATAGTATTTGGTTGTATGAACTTAGACTTTGCACTAAGGAAAGAACATTTTGCACCTCTCACAGCGGTAAGTGAAGAGAAACAGAATTACTGTTCTGTTTTCATTGAATAATTAATCATCGTTACATCAGTAGATTATATCCTAAATAGGTTAGGACTTTTAGTTTTACAAGGAGACCTAGTTAGGTTTGAACTCTAACTCTATCTGTTAGGTACAAGATAAAGATACACTTTAACTTATTTACAAACTCTAAGATTGCATTATCTAACACTCCCCCTCAAACTGGAATATACACATTGTATAATCCCAGTTTGGTTATAAATCTGTCAAAATAAGCCTTTGATAGAGGTTTTGTAAGAATATCTGCCACTTGTCCTTCTGATGGTACATAGTGTAAAGATGTCATCCTTGTAGCAAGTTTTTCAGCAATGAAATGTCTATCAATCTCTATGTGCTTAGTCCTGTCATGTTGGACAAGATCCTTAGCTATTTGGATAGTTGACTGATTATCACAGAAAACTTCAAAACTTTCACTTTGTGTCACTCCCAAATCCTTGAGTAGTTTTACAATCCAGATTCCTTCGCAAATTCCCAAAGCCAATGCCCTGAACTCTGCCTCGTCACTGCTTCTAGAAACAACTGTTAGCTTTTTACTCCTCCATGTCACCAAGTTACCCCAAACAAAGGAGCAATACCCACTAGTAGACCTCCTGTCCGTAAGCTCACCTGCCCAGCTTGCATCAGTAAATACTCCAATGGTTCTGTCATGACCTTTTTTAAAGAATAAGCCATGACCTGGTGTGCCTTTCAGATACCTTAGAATCCGTTTTGCTGCCTCCATATGTTCTTGTCTCGGATCAGTCATATGTTGACTGATAATATTCACCGGAAATGAAATATCTGGCCTTGTAAGAGACAAGTAGATCAGTTTTCCAATCAATCTCTAATAAAGCCCTTTATCAACTTCAGGGCCAAGTTTTAACCTGTCAAACTTCAAACCTGCATCCATTGGTGTATCTGCTGGTTGTCCTGACTCTTCGAGTAAATCAAGAACATATTTACGTTGATTAATTATCAGTCTCTCTTTATTTCTTGCTACCTCCATGCCAAGAAAATACTGAAGAGTTCCTAGATCTTTAACTTCAAATTCCCTGCTCAAAAGACCTTTCAATCTGCTGATCTCGACTTCATCATCCCCTGTCACTATGATGTCATCCACATAAATAATTAGGATAACCCTTTTATTCGAAGAAGTTACCTTGATAAATAAGGTGTGATCTGCTGAAGATTGTTTGAATCCATCCTTCAAGATGACTTTTGTAAATCTTTCAAACCAGGCTCTAGGGGACTGTTTTAGCCCATATAACGACTTCTCTAGCTTGCAAACTTGTCGAGACTGTTATGTGCCCTTTACTCCTGGAGGAATCTGCATATAAACCTCCTCCTCAAGGTTCCCATTCAAAAAAGCATTCTTCACATCTAGTTGGTGTAGTTTCCATTCGCAATTCACTGCCAAGCTTAAAAGAATCCTAACTGAATTCAATATAGCAACAAGTGCAAAGGTTTCTTTAAAATCAATCCCATAGGTTTGGCTAAACCCTTTGGCAACTAACCTCGCCTTGTACCTTTGCACACTCCCATCAGAATTATACTTTATAGCGAACACCCATTTACAACCAACAGGTTTTTTACCAGGAGGTAGATCAGTAATTTTCCATGTCCCATTCCTTTGAAGTGCTTCAATCTCCTCCTCAATAGCCATTTTCCACTGCGGATTCTGCACTGCATCTTCAAATCTGTCCGGAATCTCCTCACCATCCAAACATGCTGTAAAAGCTTTGAAAGAGGGCATTAAACTAGAATAAGCAGCATATCTTTGGATACTTAGTACATTTTCTCACCCCTTTCCTCTTAGCAATAGGAACATAGTCACATTCAAGAAGTTGAGAAGGAATATTAACAGATTTATTACCTTCACTTCTTTCACAAGCATCTGAACCGAATTCCAATTCTTGACGAGTGCAAGATTGCAGAAAAATTTCGGGAATGATTTTGGTTTTCTTTCGAGTATAGACCTGCAGCTGTTTAGGAGGCTGTGAAGAAGGTTTAGTAAACTGTTTTGATGTAGAAGATGGAGAAGATAAGGTAATAGGCGATGCATTTGGGTCTTTATGAGGGGAGGAAACTTTAGGTTCAAGCAAAAGAGGACAAAGAGAAGAAGAAGGAATCGAAACCTGTTTCGAAGAAGGCTGAAAATCATTGTTAAAAGTCTGCCCCTGAATTTCAGTCGTGGAAAAATAAGGTTCCTGTTCAAGAAAGGTTAGATCCATAGTGACAAAAAATTTCCGCGAAGGAGGATGGTAACACTTGTAGCCCTTCTTTAGCGAAGAATACCCAACAAACACACACTTAACAGACTTAGGGTCAAGTTTCGATCTAGTCGGACTCAAGTTTTGAACAAAGACAGTGCAACCAAAAACACGCAAGGAAAGAGTCGAACTCAGAGGCTTAAAAGAAGGAAAATAAGAAAGGAAAACATCCTTAGGTGTTTGAAAATTTAACACTCGACTAGGCATACGATTAACAAGATAAGTAGAGGTTAACAAGGCTTCTCCCCATAAATACTTAGGAATATTAGAAGAAAACATAAGGGCTCGGGTAACTTCTAAAAGATGACGGTTTTTGCGCTCTGCTATCCCATTTTGTTGGGGAGTATCAACACATGAACTGATATGAATAATGCTTTTAGTTTGAAAAAACTCTCCTAATGTTCTAGTGAAAAATTCCCCCCATTATCAGACTGGAAAAGCTGAATTTTGGTGTGAAATTGTGTATTAATCATATTATAGAAGTCCATAAACACCCTAGCAACTTCAGATTTCTCTTTAAGCAAATATGTCCATGTAAGCCTACTATGATCGTCGATAAAAGTAACAAACCAACTACCCCCAGTGATATTCTTCACACGAGAAGGACCCCAAACATCACTATGAATACGAGAGAATGGATGAGAAGGTTCGTAAGGCGAAGGCAAAAAAGATTGACGAGTTTGTTTCGCAAGAGGACAAACAGTGCAAGTAAAAGAATAAGGCTTTTTATTACTAAATAATTGAGGAAACAACTTTGAAAGATACAAGAAATTTGGGTGGCCTAATCTGTAATGCCACAACATAACATCATCTTTTCCTAAAGAAGTAAAACAAAGTGCAGAAGGGTGAGGAAATTGAGTGGTGGAAAAAAGATATAAACCATTCTGCAAACTAGCACTGCCAATCCTCTTCCTCATGTCCAGTGCCTGCAAAACGCATTCAGAATCAGTAAATGTCAGAACACAGTTGAAATCCTTGGACAATTTACTCGCGAACAACAAATTACACTTCAAATCAGGCACAAACAAAACATCATGAACCAGCAAACCCTCATTAATATAAACAGAACCCTTTCCACGAATCTTATAATAAGAACCATCAGCAATCTTGATAGAACGATTAACAGAGGAAGAATAAAATTCAAAAATATATCCCTGTTACCAGTCATGTGATCTGAGGCACCTGAATCAATAATCCAAGTCGAAGTACAAGAAGCGAAAAGGAAAGCAGGAGAAGGAGAGGAACACTCTATACCTGCAGATTCTATACTGGCCACATTACCTTAACTAGGACCAGTAAACTTACTAAACATCTGTTGTAATTGAGCCATCTGTTGCTTGGTGAACCCACCAGATGCAGAATTGGAAGTATCATCAGAAGATGAACTGAGGGAAGGCTTGGATGTCGAGGATTTCCAATCAGGAGACTTCCCATGTAACTTCCAGCAGGTTTCCTTAGAATGGCCTAGCTTCTTGCAATAGTTACAAACTATACGCCCCTTCCTCGGTTTTGGAGAAGAAGAAACTTGAGTAACCAATGCAGAACTATCCGGAGCAGCCACATTCGGAACCATATAAGCACGCCTGCTCTCTTCACGTCGAACATCAGAAAATACCCCTCGGATTGAAGGAAGCGGACTAAGACTAAGAACTCGAGACTTAACTGGCTCAAAATCTTGATGCAAGCCACTCAAAAACTGAAAAAGTCTGCGTTGTTCAGTGATCTTTTTGAAGAGACCAGCATCAGTAGGAGTCTCCCATTCGTGTGAATCATAAAGATCAATCTGCTGCCATAAACTATTGAGAGTAGCATAATACTGAGTAACAGTCATCCCATCTTGCTTCAAGGCAGCAGCAGTGCTCTCAATTCCAAACAGCTTAGAATTGTTATTCGTACTGGAATAGGTATCACGAACAGCTTCCCACATCTCTTGTGCAGTCCCATAGAGAACAAACTGGGCACTAACATCAGGAGCCATGGAGTTCAATAAGCAGGACATAACACGACCATTTTCTTGAATCCACTTGTCAAGACCACTCTCGCCAGCAGCAGGTTTAGGAGTTTTACCAGTGATATACCCTAAGGTGCCATGTCCGATGAGAAACAATTTAACGGACTGTGACCACTGGAGATAATTTGTGCCTGTTAATCGAGGACACATGTTGATTGAACCAGAAGGTTCCAAGAAATCTGCCATGGAAGTAGCAGACGAGGAGGAAGGAGAGTGCAGCGCACTCGAAGAGAAATTTTCCACCATCGAAAAAAAAATTCGATTGGATCGAATTTAGGCTGATACCATGAAGAGAAACAGAATTACTGTTCTGTTTTTGTTGAATAATTAATCATCGTTACATCAATAGAATATATCCTAAATAGGTTAGGACTTTTAGTTTTACAAGGAGACCTAGTTAGGTTTGAACTCTAACTCTATCTGTTAGGTACAAGATAAAGATACACTTTAACTTATTTACAAACTCTAAGATTGCATTATCTAACAGTAAGCACCCATAAAAGCTATTTTGAGAGGTGAGATCGTTCGAATCGCATGAGTCTAATGGTTATAAAGTACAACACTCTAGATGTTTTCTGGAGCATAAATCTAAAAAGATTACTCATATTAAGGGTTTCCTTGACGAAATTAAGAAATGTTTTACCCAAAACATTAAGGTTAAGATGACATCACTTATGCTTTCTTTGATGTATATGAAGTATAAGGGTCAAGGAAATGTGAGAGTAGATTATAAAAATTCTTAATATTGCTTCAAAATATAAAGCACATAAGATCAAACTGTCTAACAATTGTTTGTTCTTATGATTGTGGTACTGCTTCCTATACAATTTAACCAATTCAAGATCAGTTACAATTGCCAAAAGGAGAAATATACTCTAATTAGGATCATTTCTCATTGTGTTCAAGAGGAAGAAAAGTTGAAGCATTATAAGTGTAAAAATACACATTTTATTAGTGCTCATTTAGATAGTGTCTCTAAGAATAAGGGCAATAAAAGAAAATGTTAGAATAAAGTTGCTAAGGGTACTAGTCAAAAGAAATAACAATAAGTTACAAAGTGTTGATTCTTTTGTATAAGTTAGGACATATGTGAAGAAATTAAACTTCAAAAGTGAGCAACTACTTTGGTTATTTTGAGTGATCCATGGGCTGTAAATTTTATGATCCCACAATAAAGATTATTTTAAGGAGAGATTTATTTTGTTAGGATGTTGAGTTTGGAGGGAGAAATAAGGTTATATACATTGTTATTGAGGAGGAATTGAATTATAATTTAATTCCTACTATCACTTTTGAAAATGTTCAGGTTTTCAACCTATCATTAATCAAGAAGTGAATCAAGTACCTCAACAAAACAATGTTGAACAACTCCGATTCAAGATAAGGAAATTGTTTCAGAAGAACAAACTCGACAACCTTAAAAAACAAGTGTCATTAAAGAGGTCCACGAGATGAAGATCAAATACTATTACAAATTATTATATTATATTTCTTTAAGAAAATAAGCTAACAATGGAATGATAGAAAATGATCAATCTTTTTTTAATTAGGCCATAAAAGTTTTAACTCTCAAAAGTGGATTAATATCATTCAAGAAAAGTATAATTTGATGCAAGACAATAAAGTTTATAAACTTGTCTTATTACGTGAAGGTGCAAACCAATTGGTTGTAAATGGATATTTAAAACTAAGAGGGATGCAAATGGTAATGTGGATAAGTATAAAGCACGTCTTGTATCTAAAAGATATACTCTAAAAGAAGACATTGATTTTGTAGAAACTTTCTCTCAAGTTTTTATTGAAAGACTCTTTCAAGATAATTATTACACTTGTTGCTTGTTTTAGTCTTAAGCTACATTAGATAGATGTTAATCTTGTTTTATTTTCAATGACGACATTGAAGAAACTATTTATATGGTACAATCATAGAGTTGTGTCTTATGATACAATATCAATGATATGTAAATTAAAGAAATATATCTATGAGCTTAAGTAGGACTTTTATATGTGACCCTCTTGGTTTGGGTCTAACGACTAGGCCGGGTCAAGGGAGTTACATGCTCATAACAGCATCAAAAACCATTATAAACTCATCTAAAAATTAACCAATCAAATAGTTTCGAGATTTATTTCAATATCTCTTTTCACATTATGTTTACCTTATCAAAACATGAAATTACCCGATCAAAATCTCTAAGTTTCATCAACTTAAACAAATCTTTAAGCAAATCATCAAAATCTTCATTACTCAATCAATTCTTGAAATCCAATGTAAAACTAAGTTAAAATCAATCTAATAACAGCTAACTACTAGGGAATATCGATAAAGAACCTTAGTTTTAAGAGAGGAAAATAAATTCACCTTTAAAGAAGCTCCTACCAAAATTGACGAAAGATTTTCTTGTAATCCAACTTGTGGAATTGATGAAATCTTTTAAAATCCTTGTATGGTTTTGTTAGGGATTAAAAGTAGAATCAAATGATGAATTTTCCATAGAAAACCAGCAAAGAATTTTGGAGAATCATGTTTGAAAATTGAATAGAAAGTGAAGAAAAATAAGAAGAGAAAATGAGAGAAAATTACAAAGAATAGGAAAATGATTTTAGAAATAATTAATCGTCAATTCCTTACCCAATTAAAGTGGTCATTTTCTGATTAAAAACATTAAGAAATATTTGCTCTCTAAAGATTCTTAGTATTGGCTCAATTATAAAAATTGTCATTAAAAATAGTTTTGCAAACATTATAATTTTGTCACCAACCTGAAATGTCACTTAACCCAATTTAATTCACTCCCAATTTAATTACCAAAACACTTGGCAATATAATTAAAAAAAAATTGTAACTCAAACCAAGTTTTATCCCATCAATTCAAATTTTAAAATATTAAATTTCTCAAAACTCATTTTAGCGGTTAATTCGGTTCGACCGAGTTAAACCCAACCTGATCAAATCTCTAAAAATCTAGCCCTATTTTGGGGGTGTTACACTACCTTTGCTCACGTGGACTTTCTCCCAAATACGCAACATTCAATGAAGCAAGAAACAATAGGCTTTCTTTAATGAAGCCACACAACTTTAGGATACTAAAGCCCTAGTTTCATCGCCTATATAAGAAAGACATGGACGCTACTCAAAGGGACAGATGGATAGAGAGTAGGATTCAGACGACAGTCCTAGTCCGAGCTTACGGAGAACCACCATGGCGAAGCTAGACGATTCTACTCATCGAACGAAGCCATCGAGAGAGGCTGATGGAAAGGAGGCCTGTAGCACAGTTAGACGACACGAAGGGAGTTTTGTTAAGGACGCTTTGCTTATTTCTTTTCTTGCTTGATAAACTGTCGTACTTTATACCTTTAATTATGGTTGCTTTACGCTCAGACATGAGCTAAACTTTTTAGTTGGGATTATTATGTTCTAGGATTTTGTGTTTTGATTATTATATTTCAATGCTTTAGTTGTTTTCATCTTCATCTATTATGTTCATGTGCTTAATGTGTAGTTAATTGTAAGAGCTATTCAAGAGAGGCATGTGAACTATTAAACTATGACTTAATATTCGTGAGAGTTAAGTTATACAAACATGAGCAGTGGGGCTAAGCTGTTAACTTAGTCTTAATTTGGCTTAGACATAAATTTAGGGTTTCAACGACTAAAAGGGATTTCTTAAACAAATAATAGAGTAGTTAGGGTTAACGCATACATGTATCACCTTAATTACAAAGTTATTAACTTCTAGACATCGAGAGAGTCAGAAGTTCTTTAGAAAATCATGTCGAGTAGATGAAGTTGTAGAAAAGTGGTATGTGCAGAGAAGAAAGATTATTTCTCTGTATTTCTTGATATCTTTTATTGATAAAGTAGTACCTATTTATAGGTTACAAAAGGAGACTAATCTAGGAAAATTACATAAAATCAGCAACTATATTATTGCTAAATCCCTAAATGTTAGCAGCTAAATATTTGAGAATATAATTTCCTAACTTTATGTTATTTACAATCTAATCTTTATTTTAAATGCCAATTATCTACACTCCCCCTCAAGCTGGTGAGTATATATTGTAGAGTCCCAGCTTGGATATGAATTCGTCAAAGGTAACTCTTGGTAGTGCCTTGGTGAGTACATCGGCTAGCTGCTTCTTTGTAGAGACAAAGTTAAGTTTAACCACTCCATTGTTGACCTTTTCTGAAATGAAGTGTCTATCGATCTCCACGTGCTTTGTCCTGTCATGTTGGACTGGATTTTTAGCAATACTAATAGCTGGTTGGCTATCAGTTTGTAATTCAAATTGACTGCAACTATCAAGTCCCAGTTCTGCCAAAAGTCTCTTAAGCCATATTCCCTCGCAAATTCCCAAAGCAAGAGCTCTATATTCTGCCTCGGCACTGCTTCTTGACACAACTGACTGTTTTTTACTTCTCCATGTCACCAAATTTCCCCAAACAAAGGAGCAATATCCACTAGTTGACCTTCGGTCTGTTAACTCTCCAGCCCAACTTGAATCAGTAAAGATTTTTATTGTTCTGTCTTCATTCTTTCTGAAAATCAAACCATGGCCAGGAGTCATTTTTAGATACCTTAGAATTCTGTAGACTGCATCAAGGTGCTCCTCTCTCGGGTCACACATGTATTGGCTTACAATGCTGACAGAAAAAGCTATATCTGGTCGTGTAAGTGACAAATAAATTAATTTCCCCACAAGTCTTTGGTACTGTTCCTTGTTAACAGGAATTCCCAACTCATCTTTCCTTAACTTCAAGTTGATCTCCATAGGAGTTTCTACTGGCTTACAACCCATCATTCCAGTTTCTTCAAGTAAATCTAAAACATATTTTCTCTGATTAATAACAATGCCCATCTTGGATCTTGCTACCTCCATTCCCAAGAAGTATTTGAGATTTCCAAGATCTTTGGTTTCGAATTCAAAGGCCAGTATCTTCTTTAGTTGTTCTATCTCATAAACATCATCTCCTGTAATGATAATATCGTCTACATAAACAATTAGAATTGCCTTTTTTCCACATGGAGCTGTTTTTACAAACAAAGTGTGATCAGTTTGACATTGCTTGTACCCATTTTTAAGAATGACTCTAGTAAATTTATCAAACCAGGCCCTTGGAGATTGTTTTAATCCATATAAAGATTTTTCCAATTTACAAACCTTTTGATCATTACGATGTAGTTTCATACATGGAGGAATTTTCATGTAGACCTCTTCTTCCAGAGTCCCATTCAAGAATGCATTTTTAATGTCCAGTTGATGAAGTTCCCAATCTTTATTTGCTGCCAAAGATAACAACACTCGAACTGAATTTAGTTTTGCAACAGGAGCAAAAGTTTCTTCATAATCTATTCCATATGATTGTGTAAATCCTTTGGCCACAAGTCTAGCCTTAAATCTCTCCACACTACCATCAGAATTGTACTTCACTGTAAAAATCCATTTACAACCTACTGGTTTTTTACCTGGTGGTAAATCGACAAGAGTCCATGTTTTATTACCTTCAAGTGCACTAATCTCTTCATCAACTGCCCTCTTCCATTGAGGATCTTCTAAAGCTTCTTCTATTGTTTTAGGGACAAAGATTCTGTCAACATTTGCAGTAAAAGCCTTGAATGAAGGATTTAGTTTTCCATATGCTACAAACCTTTGAATTGGATGGTTAGTGCACTTTCTCACACCTTTCCTTTGAGCAATGGGTAAATCAACATTATCAATAATAGGAATATGAGCTGTATTTTGAGAAATTCCCATACCTTCCAAGTGTTCTGAGGCTGTAGGGCTGAGTTCCAGTTCTCGGCAGTCTCCAGGTTGTATGTTAGTCTCTTTAATAGGCTTTTGTCTCCTTTTATAGACACTAAGTTCCCTCTTCTCAAATTGCTCAGGTTGGGTCTTTTGAGGAGTTTGTGGTGAGCTAGGAACTGGAGATTGTGTGGGTCCTGAAGATGGTATAGGTTCTGAAGGAGAAGTTATAGTTATGAAGGGTTGAACTGTAGGTTCTGAAGGAAGTATGGGTTTTGAAGGAGAAGATATAGGTATGATAGGTTGAGCTATAAAAGGCTGAAAATCATCAATAAACTGAAAATCATCAAAAAGCTGAGGTTTTCTTACACTCTCCCCCTGAATTTCAGCCTTGGAGTAAAAAGGATTGTTTTCCAAGAAAGTATCATCCATGGTGGTATAGGTTCTTTTAGTGACAGGTGAGTAACACTTGTAGCCCTTCTTAGTGGAAGAATATCCTAAGAAAATGCACTTAAGAGCTCGAGGATCAAGTTTAGACCGAGAATGAGGATAAATATGGACAAAAACGGTACACCCAAAGACTTTTAATGGCAAATTGGAAGAAAGTGGCTGAAAATTAGAAAAATGATGAAGAAAAACATCTCGAGGTACCTTAAATTGCAAGGGTTTACTAGGCAACCTATTTATAAGGTATGTGGCTGTAAGAATGGCTTCCCCCCAAAAGAATTTAGGAACATTTGTGGAAAATAATAATGACCTTGCTACCTCTAAAAGGTGCCTATTTTTTCTCTCGGCAACCCCATTCTGTTGAGGAGAATCAACACAAGAGCTAATATGAAGAATTCCTTTCTCCTGAAAATAGGATCCTAGAGTTCTAGTGAAATACTCACTGCCATTATCAGTGTGAAAAATCTGAATTTTTGTTTTAAACTGAGTCTCAATCAGGTTCTGAAATCTTCTAAACACACTCTCAGTTTCAGATTTTTCTTTCATTAAAAAATTCCAAGTGAGTCTAGAGTGATCATCTATAAAAGTAATGAACCACCTAGAACCATCTATGTTTTTCACTCTCGAAGGGCCCCAAATGTCACTGTGAACAATGGAAAAGGGACTAGAGGATTTGTATTTGGATGGAGGGTATGAATTTTTTGTGTGTTTAGCAAGTGGACAGATTTCACAAGTAAAAAAAATTGGACTTGTATTTTGAAATAAATGAGGAAACATTTTGGAAAGGTACTGAAAATTAGGATGTCCTAGTCTATAATGCCATAATAAAACATTTGGAGAAGAATTAGAACCATGATTAGGAAAAAAGTTTGGTTGAGAACAACTTGAGTTGGCTTGTCTATGTAGAGATGGTTGGCCTTGAAGAATGTAGAGGCCACCACACAACCTAGCACTTCCAATCACCTTCCCCGAGTCCATAGCCTGAAATTCACAAACATGTGGAGAAAATTTAATAGTGCAGCAGAAATTAGTAGAGAGTTTACTGACAGAGAGAAGATTGCAAGCTAAATTAGGCACATATAACACATTCAATAATTCAATGTTTTCAGAAACTCGAATTGAACCACTCCCTTCAGTGGGTGATAAAGAGCCATCTGCAGTCTTTATGTGAGAGGGAAAATTTAATTTCTGAAACTTATGAAACAACGTCACATCTCCTGTCATGTGATCTGATGCCCCTGAATCCACAATCCATGATGTGCAATTATTATCAGCCAAATTTGTAAAAATTGTACTACCTCCATGAGTCTTGGAAGTCACATTGGTTTGCTGAAAGGATGAATGTGGCTGTAGATTATCAGCATCAATGGGCTGCTGGAAGGTTGAAGATGGCTGGAAGTTATCAACAACATTGAGCTGCTGAAATCTGTTGTAAGGCTGGAAATTGCCAACAGCAGTGGGCTGCTGGAATTTTTTTAAAGGTTGAAATACATCATCTGAAATATTTTCTGAACGGATTGCAGAAGATGAATACATCTCGCAAATGTTAGGATCTAAAACCTAACCTGATACCATGTAGAAAAGTGGTATGTGCAGAGAAGAAAGATTATTTCTCTGTATTTCTTGATATCTTTTATTGATAAAGTAGTACCTATTTATAGGTGACAAAAGGAGACTAATCTAGGAAAATTACATAAAATCAGCAACTATATTATTGCTAAATCCCTAAATGTTAGCAGCTAAATATTTGGGAATATAATTTCTTAACTTTATGTTATTTACAATCTAATATTTATTTTAAATGCCAATTATCTACAGAAGTACCTTAGAGTTTACGCAGACATGTATTGCTCATTGCTATAGCATTGAGATAGGTAATCAATCATATATCCTTAGCAATAATCCTAACCTCCATAATTAATTGTTAAGTCGCTGCAGCTATTTGTCTTGATATTTGTTATCTATAGATTAGTTAATTTTAGTTTACTTAAACCAACCTTCACCAATACTTGCGAACTCATTCCTAAGTATAAAATCCTCGTATTTATTAATTCAATCCTCATGAGCTCAACACTCTACTCTCACTTTATTACTTGATATGACGAGTATACTTGCTCCAATGTGCATCACTATTCGACAAGTATCAGTATTCGGGCATTTTTTGTTTGTTAGAAGCTAACTTGAATCTTGTTCATATCTCTAGATGAAAAATTTTTATTACAAAATAAAATAGCCATGAAATAATCAAAATAGACTTGTAGAACATCGCATTGTTTTTTAAGTTTTTCCTTTCGACTTCAAATTTGTCCAGTTTTTTGTCCAACCTTCTTACTTCATCCATACTCACCAATCTGCAATTCGTTATTCTAAATTTGAATTTCTCTATTTTCAGCCAATAACATTTGAACTTGATTTCTCATTCTTTAACATCGATCGAATTTCCACCATTATCAATTCATTTAAAGAAATTACATCGGCTCTACAAATGTGCAAAAGAAATTCAGAGTAATACATTAGTCAAATCATTGGAACAATAAACCCAACTTATTGCTTATTACCTAGGGGCCTCTAGCACAACCATAAAATCTCTTTCCTTTCATCTATGGTACAGTTGAAGTCCAAACAGGTGATTTTTAATATCCCAAATAATGGCCTAGAAGTGGTACGACAATAGATCACAAGCAAATTTGCTAAGAAGATTTTCGATTGTTAGGTTTATTAAGTAATCTAAGACTTAAATTAAATGAAGGAAAATCGAATGCCCAATTAGTGAAGGATTATTTTGAATATCATATGAAGTTGCAAGATTGCATGCCAAATAGTCGTAAGTATAATGGCATGTACACTTGTCAAGTGAAGTTAGAAACAAGTGTGGGGGAGTGGGTATGACTCAGCAATATGAATAAGAAAGAAGGCACAAGCTTTCATCTTCTTCCTCATTTTCTTTTGGCAAGCACCGAATCATCAAATTGGTTGGGGGGAGAGAGAGAGAGCTTAGGGGAGCATCCATGGAAGTGAAGGACCTAGCTTAGCATGATTCATGCTTTAAATTCTTCATTCGGTCAGCTTAAGAAAAGGGTAAGTAATTTCCTCAATTCTCCAAAATTAGAGTTTGAAATTGAGGAAGAGATTGGTTGAGAATTGTTTGAATCATGTGTCTCTAAGAATGGTTTGTAGGTCGATTCATGCTAGGTAAAATTATGAGTTGATCGAGTGTGGTGTGTATGTGTAATGCCTAGTTTTGTACTTATGAAAGCGTGAATAGGCTGATTTGTATATACATAAGAGTATACGTTTATGTGATGCCTTGTTTTGCATAGTTGGAAACCTGAATAAAATGGACTGTTTTTTGAATGTATAAGGATATGTAGGGATTGTCTTGCGCACCTATATGTACACACACATGAAAATGGACTGAATTTGAATGCATTAAGATATGATAGAAGCTGTTTCGATTTATATACTTGCGTTAGCTAATGAATTAGATTAACCTAATTAAAGGAAATCACATTAGGGACTGTTTTAAGGTATATAAAAATACAAATGTAAGGGACTAATTTGGAAGTATAGAATCATAACGGGACTGGTCTGAATGCTTAATTATACGTACACGTATAGATGCCTGTTTTGGTGCATATATGAACATGTATAGGCCATTTCACTAAGTGTAGAGTTATGAACATTTAAGGGTCTGTTTACTAAATGTAAGGACTGTTATGAAAACACCTAAGGACTGTTTTGAGTGCTTTGAAAACAAGAGATGCAGATTTGTTAACAAACAGAATTGTTTTGAAGGTTAAAAAAAATGTTAGGGATCGTTTGGTTATTACATGGTCACAAGTAAATATGTTAGGGGCTAGTTATCAGTATGTGTAAAATTAAGGCACTCTCGATAAAATGAAAGACCTCGGGACTGTTTTGAATTAATAAAGAGAGTAGTGGACTGTTTTGGATCTATATATTATATATCAATGAATTAGGGACTAAATGAATACGTATAGAAGTATCTTGGATTGTTTTGAATAGGTAAATAAAAGCATGAAATTTGGGGACTGTTTTGTGTACATGAATATGTATGTATGTACATAGTAAATTATAAGGTACATGACTATTTTAAATATGAACAAATTAAGCTAAGAACTGATTTGTATCGAACAAAGTATTAGGGGGCTGTTGGTGAATATGCAAACGTACACATATGTAAATGAATATTGGAACTGTTTAGAGTGGTTCAAATCAAGGGAATTGTTTTCTTTTTATGTGTATAGGGGCTGTCCTTGAATAATTGTAAATGTATATCTTTGAAAATCAGATGGTTAGAATGTGTAAAAGCATGCTAGAAACAGTTTGGAATACATTGAGAATGTGCTGGATTGTTTTGAATGCATATCTAATGATGTGAACTGTTTGGGCATGTTAGGAATGTATGTGGACTGCCTTGAGTCATAAGTATATATGTATGTGAATTTTTGGATTGTTGTGATATGTTATAAAGCATGTATAGGTTGCCTTGTATGGTATGTAAATGTATACTTGTTCAAATGGGACAGTTGTGTGTATAGGTAGAGACATGTGGACTGTTTTGATGTGTTAAAACAAGGGAATGTTGTCTTATAAATCAAAGTTTGAAATGCCTAAGAATAGAGACTGTTTTTAAGGTGTTATGGACTGATTTGGTCAAGTATATATGAGTATATGATTTGTGGACCGTTTTGGTTTGTGTACTTGTGAATATGAGTGATTTTTTTATTGAATAAATAAGCAGGAAAAGACACGGAACTGTTTTGTGTTTAGATTAAATTGCAAGACTGTTTTATGAGTTCAAGTAAGTATATAGCATATATATGAAGTTTAGGGTCTGTTTGGTAATTGATTAAATTGGATCGATTGTAACAATTTTGTTTGCAATGTTCAATTATTTGAGGTGCACATTTGGATAAGGATGGCTAAGGATGGAATTCGATTGAGAAGTAAATTATAATTGTGGATTCATGTATCCCGTAACTTCGGGATAAGAGGTGAGTATAGTTATGCATTTGGGATGACAAGGAGTCATCCTACTCTATGTTTAATTGATGACTTTAGTTGGAATGTGTGCATTTTTGCATTAAGCTCATGTAAAGCACATTGAGGGGTAACATAAACTCATAGCATAACATCCTTGTAAGTCTTTTGTTCATAATTGCATTCCTTATGCACACTTATTTTGCTATGTTATGATGTATGAAAGTGTTAGTAAGCTATCTTGATAATAAAATTTTGAAGCTAACTTCTGATCAAGGATGCCATAAAAATCTAAAGAAGATACTCAATCTAAATCTTACAAACTCATAAGTTCTTAAGTCTAAGAGTTAAAAGCTTAATTTATAAGATTACTTCTATCATAAGATATCGTCCTAATCTTGAACATAAGATACGTAAGTTGCCTGAATAATGGAAGACCTTGGACAATTTGGCATGGTACAGAGGTACATATTTCAGGGACTACGGTCCATGAGCTACGGCTCAGGGGACGCCCCATTTATATGTGACATTATGGAGACAGTAGGAGGTAACGGGGGAGATGAAACGGAGATTGGCGACAATTGGTTGGATAGTTGAGAAGTTAGGTTTGTTTTGTTTTCAATACTAGCTATTGGTATGTGCTTTGGGCTATGTATAATTTGGACCAATACGGTCAATCTAAGACCAATGTTACTCATGTCCAAATGTGATCCAAGGAAAACACTCTAAAAGATATCAATTCAGATGTTAAGCTTCAATGAGAAACTCCAATAAGAAATGTTATGAATTCGGATAAGTTTCGTTGTGGTCTCTGATAAGCCTTGATGAGATCTAATAAGAATTTCGATAAGCCTCACTAAAGTTATGAAAAGATAGATTATGAACTTTGAAAGTTAAGTAAAATTTCAAAAGAAACTCAATTGGATCTTGGAAGTAATTTCGATTAAGCTTCTGCTTAAGTTCCAAATAAGCTTTCGAATAAGCTTCGAATTAAAGCCCTTAAAATAAGACAATGTACTTTGAAATTAACCTCAATGCTTAATAAATCTTATGATTGATTATATTGTTTTCTTCATTGATTATTTTCATTGTTTTATCATTGGTTACTACCTCACTTAGGCTATATAAGCCTAATACACTCATTATCATGCATTGCAGGATAATTAAAGCTTGTATGTCTCAATTGTGGCCAAGTGTTGCAAGTCATGGCCTAAAGATCCAAATAGAGCTTAGATTTAAGCTTTTGTAATACTCCTAGAATGGTGGCTCAAGTACCTAGTTTAGACATGTAGTTAATCACCTTTTGAACATGTATAACCTTAAAGTATTTCCTACTATTTGTATTTAAGACTCCTAATATGTCTTTGGTGGTTTTTGGTTGCTTGAATGGTCTTAATATTACCTGAAAGTCAAGTAGCCTTCAATGGGAATACATGTAAGATAGATTATTTAAGAATGCATGTCATAATGCTTAATCCGGAAATCCTGCTTGAAGTGTTTGATTTTGTTTAAGTAGTTAGCTCATTAATGAAATTCAATATGTATCCTTGGTTTGGTTATGAATATGAAAGTTTAGTAATTTGTTAAGTTGATTAATTTCACGTAGATGGTTACTGATTGGTTGGATCTGAATTGGCCTTTTAGTTGTCATGTATCTAAATAGGCTTCTATATGTCTAGCTTGTGAACTATTACATCACATTAGTTAATTGAAATTATTGATGCTAGAAATCAGACTTGTAAGGTTTTAAGAGCATTGTAGAATACAACATGTGACATTTTGACCCCTATTATAAGATTCGAATATGAAATCTATAAATTCATTTAGCATTTTAGTATACCCTTGTATCTTTGTTTAGATTTGATGTCTAAATTACCTAGTATAAAACTATTTTATCAAGATGATAAAAAGATGGATTAAACAGTTAAGCCTAACCAAATTGATATGAATAAAAGTGGGACTTTGAACCTTGTTTTCAATGTGATTTCTAATTGAATTAATTTCTATTGAAGGAATTCGATTAAAGACTTACATAAGTGAGTCTAACTGTGTTAAATCTGAAACACTACTAGATCGGCTTAGTTGATTTGTAAATAAGGTTTATAAATTTGTAATAATTTGTAAAGTTTCTCATATAGTCGTGATCGTAACTTATTTGGTTAATTACTATGTTAACATGTTTAGCAAATAACTACCCTTACTAAAAGATGATTGGTATCTTGTAAATGGCCTTTCTAAATCTTGATAATGCTTAAGTGGTTAACGTTTGGTTTTTATGTTTTGTTAATCAATGAGTTAAGATTAGGGATGCATGAATGAAGTAATAGTTAGATCAAGTTATATGTAAAAGTTAAGTCTATGTTAACTTAACCCTTTGACCTTAATATTTTTTATCCTTGAAATAAGATCATCCTTGTATGTTGTTTAAATAGTTGCTTGTTGGTTAAGCTAAGCTAATTTTTTATGTTTAAATATTTGGTTCTTAAAAGAATTTAGCTCTAGTGAATAAATATAAAAATATTTTTGTTAACCTGCCTTGAAATATTTTGAAATTTTTGGTTTTTGGTCTTTGATTTCTGGTTTGCGTTCTCAGTAACAACTTTAATTCCGATTTTTTTCTAAACCGGGTTGAGAGTGTTACATGATTGCAATCCACAATAACAGTGTTCATCAGTTCCCAAAAGATGTTTCTGACTACATCTTGTCAATCCATTTATAAAAATTAACAACTCAAAATCAATTTCTTCAAGAACATGATCAATTCCCATCGTCTTTATATCTTTCATCAATTCGTACAATTGTTTCTGACTACACCTTATGTCAAAAGATGTCTACAGGAGATAAAATAGCAATTATTACATTAATTTTAATATAAACTTATATTATATTAAACAAAGAATGTCTTTATGTCAAAAGATGTCTACAGGAGATAAAATAGCAATTATTACGTTAATTTTAATATGAACTTATATTATATTAAACAAAGAATGTCTTTATAATGCTATTACCTTCTTCGGAACGCCTAATTTATAGTCTTTGTATGTCGTCATCAATGTAAGGTTATTTTTCTTCTTTCGACATGTTCTCCTATTTCTTACCTAACTCTTTTCTAACCTATGAATGACAAATTCAAATAAATTTAACATTTTAGATATGCCTTTAACAAACATCATAAACCACTAAAAGCTACTACAATATTCATTTTTTCCTCAATTTGCTTCATCCTCGTACATTCAGCTCTACTGTGAAACATTAAAATAACAAAGGTATCTATTCTTTAATGTTCTCGGATAACTTACATAACTATTCTAAAAATCCGTCATTTATTAACCGTATAACACGCCTTCCTTTAAACTCATGTTCCCTTCTTTAATGGAGACTTGATAAGGCTACCCAATATTCAAACTTACGGCATGTACGTAATCATGATCTTTTACATCACATTGACAACATAAATTGTCTTGTTCTCTTATTTACTTCTACATTTCCACTTTTCATGATTAGCATAATTACAATGGTCATTTTTATGGTAAGAATTATTTCATCACTGTCCATGCTTATTATATATCAATAATAAAATTAACTAAAAATTAATACTTCTTCGAAGGATAACCAATTGTTTTTCAAATCATAGTAATAGAAATTTCTTCAAACACTCAAGGGTTCAAATTTTATCCAATTGAAAGAAAATTTTTTTATCCAATTTAAGTTTATGGATTAAGATTTTATTTTAAAGTTTAAAGGTTTAGATTATAGAGTTTAAAATTGAAAGTTAGTGATTAGAATTTATGGTATATAGTTTAAGGCTAGAGATTAATTTTTTAAAGTTAAGATTAAAAATTTAAGATTTAGAAATAATTTTACACAATCTGTGTATCAAAATTTATTTTAATACGTACTAAAATCATGCATTAAGCTAAATTTTATGATCTTTTAAACCAGATCTTTGAATAAATTTAAAAAATATGTTCAACTCTTTTTTTCATATTGAACCAATATCCAGTTTTTCAAGTGGATCACGTTTGTATTACATTTGTTTAGAAGCTTCAATTTTAATAAAGCAACTCTACAGTCTCAGCACACCCCAAGGGGAGTCTGGGCTGTCTGGCTACCGTTGCTATTAGCTAGTAAAGCAGAAAATATGCCTGTTTAACTAGTACACCAGACAATAAAGGGAAGTAACTAGGCATGGGAAAATTTCCCCGCGTCATCAATAAAATCATAAAACAATTACAAAAAAAAACATGAAAATTGTAATACCAAATGGAAAAGAATGTACATATGGTCCAACCGACAAAATGACAGGCAACTGCATTTGAAGAACAGCAACCAGGGGCCGAAGCTTGAGATTTGCACTGCAAGTCTTGGATTAATGATTACGAATCGAAAACATGTTGGCATCAAAATGAAGGAAACATCCTTACAATCCCATATATCATGTTACAGCTGACCTAATTTTTCCTGTTACAGAAAATGAGAAGCAACCCCGTTTAGAATATTATGGCAAGCAATATTTAGGCATGTCATAGCTATGTTATTCCGACTCGTCATTTCTTCTATAGGTACTCATGTCCAAAACATATGCAGATATTAGAACATCAATATGAACATCAAAGAAGCCTCCATATACATGGAAAAGTTTAAGAAAACTCATGTCAGATGTATCCAACACTCATCTTAGTCTAAAAAACATAAAAACGTACTAATGTATACATGCATCAATCCAGAATCTAGAGAAAATTTAGAGATAGAAACGTGAAATCTCCTTGGAGAAACAAAAATTTGAAGACATGTAGAAGCTAAACCTGAAGCATCTGCATTAACTTTGGATGCTGCTCCAATAGCTGGCAAAGTTTTTCTCGATCCCTCAACAAAGACTGCATTCGGAAAGAGTAAAGGTAAAATTATTATAGAAAATATCAAGCAGATGCATTTCCACTTCATGGGGTTATATGTGCACAATACGTACCTGAATAGCTTCTGGAGACTGGAAGTACTCATGTAAGGACAATCCAGAATCCTGTTGCTGCTGTGATGTACGACCAGCTTGTGGTGGAGCTTGTTGCGCAAGCTCAACTTGCAGCTGGTGTTGTGCTGCTGAAAACTCAGGTTGCGGAGGCTGATAATAAGGATTAACAGGAGCAACAGGAGCTTGTTGCAGCATCTGTAATGACTGTATTTGCATCTGAACAGGGGTTTGCGAAGACACTCCTTGCTCCAACTGCTGTGATGATTGCATGGATGGCCTAAGATGTTGAGTTGGCTGCAACGGACGTTGAAGCTTCTGCAACTGAGTAAGAGAATGCATTGACTGAATAGACAACTGGGGTATCGAGGGGTTCTGCAAGATGCTAGGAGGGGGGTTCTCACCCTGCTGCAGTCCCGGAGAGTTTGCATAAGGTGTAACAGGGATTGAAGGAGGCCTATTAAAAACTAAAGATTGCATCAATGGTGGAGGTGGATAAGAAGCCAAGCCAGCAGCTGAAGTAGGAAGTCGAGCATCAATAGCAGGTCCGATAGAGCCCTGAGGAAGTTCAGTTTTCCCCATACCAGACTGGTTGTAGAGCGCTGGTTGGGAAGTAGAAGTATTTAAGGAAACTAAATTATATGGGTTAGATGCAAATGGAGGAGGTGTCGAAGGAAGTGGCGGTGGTGGCCTAGTAGTTCCACTGGATGAAGGTATAGAGGTTCTCAAAAACTTAGAATCTGACATGGGAAGAGAAGATTGCATCAGTGGACTGCCACTAACTGAAGATAAATAATCGGATTGGGCCTGCAAGAAAGAAAAGTTGAAAATTTAGAAAGTGCAAGTAAACAATCAACTGAAAGAAGTGGACAACGAATGTCAGGCTGGAAACTTACAAAGGAGCACTACTAGATAGAGAACTTACTGGCAAAATTGTTGGTGGAGGCGGCATTGGAGGTAAGGGTGGTTGATTTGGCAGAACTTTCTGCTCATATAATCCTCGAGATCCAGAAGCCACAGGAATATTACTACCATATTGTGCATTGTTCTTCAGATAGAAGTTTTGTGGAGTTATCCTTGAATCTGCTGGCAACTGCATTGATGTTGCAGGTGCATTACTATAAACCGGAGCAGAAAAGCCCAAAATATTTGCCGCAGCGGCAGAATCAAACCCGCTAGAGTTCTTAATTGAACCAGCATTCTTCGAGTCATCAGATAGCTCAAAATATTTCTTATCAGAAGAAACACTAGATTCTCGAGTTAAAGACATTTCAGGACGTGAAACTGACATCCTTGAAGAAAACTCACTTTGGGCATTCTCATCGGCATTAGATGCTAAAGGTGTACCCATGTGAGAAAACTGACTATTTTCATTAACATCACTTTCAGTCTCTTCAACAACAGACTGTGGCGAACTTTGCTCAAAGATTACAGGAGCAGGCTGCTGCAGATTATCATCTGGCTGGGGAAAGGGTAACTTATCATCAGTTTCAGACTCCTCACCATCAAACACTATATCAATTCCTTGAAGATCGTCATCGAGATCAGATTTCAGCTGCTTAGACTTGTTTACTTTTTCATTATCTGGGCCATTTATAGGAGCTGGGTTCTTAGATTGTGATGCGGCCTCGGCCCCTGATGCAACAGGATTTTGACGCTCCCTCTGTCTAGCCATAAATTCATCCACATGAATGGAAGGTGGTCTTCCCCCAGAAGATCCTACTCGCTGAACAGCTATCACATTAGAATTAGCAACACCATCAACACTCCTTTCTCTTGCAACATAATCATCCACATGCATAGATGGAGGCCTGCTCGTATTAGGTTTCCGCTGTCGAAAGCTATCCCTTCGAGTAGTACCAGAAGAGGCTGTAGATGGACCCAATCCCCGTTGAAATGCAGTAGGGTTTGTTATCTCAGCCACTGAGTTGTCTCCCCGCGCACTCCTATTTGAGCTGTCAGTTGGTTGCAGTTTCTTTCTTGTAGGAAGAGCTGTCTGCAACAATCTACCAGGTAATGTTTCAGGCAATTCCCATGAAAACTTGTCTTCAAATCCTCCCAAGTAAAGGCTTCCATCAGCCTTTTCGTTGAAGCCTAGTCCAAAGTGATGAATTCTTGAAGGGACTTGAACATTGTTTCGACGAAAAGAAAGACTTTCATAGAGACTGGTATCATCCACCTTAACAGTAGTAGCTGAATTTTGGAACAATAACAACAATGATTTCACAGATTCTGAAACCTGTACATCAGTGGTAAGTTAAAGCTAGATAAATAAATCAAAATCAAAGATGCAATTACACTTAGTTATACCTGACACATGGTGATATGCATATCGGATGAAGTTTGATAGTCATCATCATTAGCAATCCTTGAGCTTAACAGAGAAGAAAATTCCTGAATATATTTTATGTTGTCTTCAGGAAAGCCATCTAACCCAGCCATATCATCAGGAAGCCCAAGAAGGAATTTCAATGCTACAACAGCATTCATGTTCACACTAATACAAGAGCACACCATAAGATAGCCGCAAATACTCTTCCAACGAACAGATGAACAAAGAAATTAATGTGCAGACATTATAGGAAACAAAAATGAATCAAGCTTAAGATATTACAAAGCCTTTGTGCATATAACAAGAGAAAGCTAGGTTGCATTTGGGTTTCAAAATGATTTCAGCTTTCTTTGTTTTGGTTCCCAAAATGTCCTATTTCTTTTTCCCAATCCCACTACAAGCATTTGATGAGAAAGAATACAATGTTTTGCTTTCTCTATAGAAAATATTGAAACATGTTTAAATCATTCTCAATCTCTGCCATAACTGGAGCTGAATTTCCTAAAACTATTCTCTTTTAATCGCCAAAAGAGTTTTTGCAAGAGTTCTCTATTTTCCATGAAAATAAAAGGAAACCAATATTCTTAAAAACAAACACATCACCATCTTCCTCAAAAACATACTTGAGCCATAAGATTGTGTATGGTCTAAAACAATGAAATGATAAGTCATACCAACAAAAAATAGTAAACACCGTCTTCTAGTCTACTGTAAGTATAGAAGTGCAGCAATATTATGAAAGCGATTAGGTGTGCGCATCTCACCTATTCCCAACCATGCAAAAGCCCAAAGTACCTAAAGACAACGCATTAGCAGCTTCAAGTGTACAAGGTGACAAATAATCTTTTGAATCAACCGATCTTAATAACTTTATCCAGCAACAGAGCAAAGGGGGAGATTTTCTCCATTCAGATTCATTAAGAAGATGAAAATTTACATTGTTTTCATTTCCACCCTCTGATTCAAGTTCCTCGTGAGTAGAACTACTGCTATATAGCAAAGCAGACAACAAGGCACTACGCCCTTCAGTGCAAGAACCCATGTCTTTAAAAGCTGTAAGGCAAGACACTAATTCTTTTCCAACTGGTAGGACCTGAGCAACAAAATGGCATTTCAATTACAAGATTAGCTATCTTGTGAACCAATACTGGTTCTTGTTCTCCATAAGAGAATGATGAGTCTATCTATAGATCTTTAAGTCTTCCAATTACCTTGCAAAACTTCAAGAGATGATTAAGAAATACAGAACAATCTTTGGGGCTCAAACTTTCAAAATTGTGCCTGGTAGACCACAATGAACTTAAGTGAAAACATCATTAAGCACTAAACATCACGTGCAATTTCATTCCAAATAAATCATTAAGGAGAGAGAGAGAGGGAGAATGTGAAAGCAATTAACCAACTCACATCTCATGTCTCCCATCATACTGCGGAAATGTTCGAGAACCACATAGTAGTGAGATAGACTGAAAAACCGGGATGTACACACTAATCAAAGAAAATCCATATTTAGCAGAATCTCTACAATCTGAAACCTGCCTCTGATCTGAATCAGTAACATTGAAACAACTCTCCAGAACTCTTGTTAGTATTTGGGGAAAACCCTCTCCAAGCAACAGCACCTGATGCAGAAAGTAGCACGAGTAAAATACATTTGCAAATTGTAGGGGAATAGGGGGTAAGGATTAAGGAATCCATAGATTGACAAACCTTGGCATATGGATGCTCCAGTAAGCCAGCAAGAAAATCAAGGAATCTATAAACCTGCAGAGGGAGAAAATGGAAACCATTTGGTATAACAGTCTAAACAACCACAAAAAAGGTAATTTGGGAAAAATATTAACAATTATCACCTTGAAAGCATCCATGTCAGATAAAGAAGATAAGTCGGAAGTGTGATCATGTATCCATGATAATATAGGCCGCAGAAGTTTAGAAGCCTGATCAGCCTTTAGGCAAGCAATGCGAATTATAAAAACTCGAAGCATGTCTTGTGTGACAACCAATGCCTGCTTAAAAGTAATATATTAATAGATTGACATGATACAGAGCAAGTTTATCAAAATAATATAGCTAGACTCCCCCCACCCTTTCTACATTCCTGCAATACCATAGATTTCAGATGATAAGAAAAATAAAGCAGCATGTAGATGAAAGAGCACATACAGATATGGCGTAATGTTGGATAATCTGTGCAATTTTGTCAAGCTGTGGTGTCAATTGGTTGAACAGCTTCTCTAGGTGACCACACTCTAGATACCAATCAACCTGTCTTTCCTTATGAGGTCCCAATAGAGTCCCTATAGCCAATGGCCTAAGGGCACTGAACAAAGGCATCCCATTCTTCCAACACCAGACACTTTCTTCAGGAAATAAATCATTCTTGCAATGTAAAAGGCAAAAGAAACTAGTTAATGCTGCAAGTAAAGGAAATCCCCATTTGAGAAAAAACATGCCCCAAGTTGTGAGAAGGGTCTTCTATTTCAAATAACAGAAAAATGCTATTGAAAAAAGCAGCAAAGAATTCAAGTACAGTATGCAAATTTGGGATTAATTGTTTTCCAGATTGGCATATATAAAACAAAACAAAAACAAGCAATCCCGGTGAAAAACAAGTTCCTTAATAATCACCATTGTGGGTAAGATATATGCAACAAGAAAACATTAACTAGGTAAATATTTCTTGATATGAGTAAGGAGACCAGGGTGCTGCTATTAGTATTAAAGAAAAGGAACACTGAAATACCAAAAGACAAAGTAAACTGCAGGTTTCTTTTGGACCCAAGGCCAGTGACGAAGTGGTTTGAACACCGGCAAGAATTGTATGGAAGAGGCCAGGACTCCAACCATATACTGGCCAATAAGCAAGAGCTGACACAGCAAGATGGCAGACGGCTTCAAAACCAAGTGCAGAATCAGGATAGGGAGAGGACAAATTAGCAGCACAAGCTGCAAGCTTTGGGCTGCAAGACAGCAATATGCTTAGTGCCTTTCTCCATAAATGAGCATGGTACTAAAAAAGTTTATATTGAGAACAGTGAAATTAATTACCTTACTTCTCGATGCAATCGTAACAATGCATTCATTAGTTTCGTATTCTTGTGTTGTTCCTTAGCTTCCTATATGTAGAGGATAAGACGACTCGATTCTCAAATTTGGAAGATGGCGTAAATTGATAAAAAGGTTAACGACGCGCAAAATTACAGAAAACCATTAATTGTTCCTTAGCTTCCTATACGTAGAGGATAAGGCAACTTAATTCTCAAATTTGGAAGGTGGTGTAGATTGATAAAAGTTTACGGTGCACAAAAATGCAGTAAACCGTTAACAGAGTGCAAAGAGTCAGATCTTAGGGGCATTGGTATTCCATGAACTTCACACCTAGTGCCCTAAGTCTTTTCTCAATTAGAAGGAAGAGTTAATTCTAGAACAACATAAACCTAGCAATCTTTTGCAGAAGTGTCTGAAAGCATCAATTCTATCCTCCGTCACTAACAACCCTTCAAACTAAACAAAGTTGGTAATAGCATCTTCAATCTCTCCATAAATCCACAGAAAGTTTCATATGCTTTTTGTAGGAAGAAAATTATCTTCCTTATCAAATCAAAAAGGTGACCCATAAGGACACAATATAACTAATAAGCGACAAACCTGTAATCTCTGCAAAAGTGTGATCAGCAATACAAGTGAAGGAATCAAAAGATCAACTAAACTCTGTTCACGGTTGCGTTCCAGTAATAAATCAGATGTAGAATTGCATTCGGTACCCTCATCAACAAGATAATCTGTTCAAGAAAAAATAAAATGATGTCATAAAGCAAGGACAATAAAAAATCTTTTAAAATCTTGAACCACAGTACAGAGACGTGGCAGAAGTGTAAACATATATAAACAACATAATTTTAACAAGGTC
The DNA here is from genome assembly GCA_958450335.1 of Hibiscus tridactylites. NCBI lineage: Eukaryota > Viridiplantae > Streptophyta > Magnoliopsida > Malvales > Malvaceae > Hibiscus > Hibiscus tridactylites. Next base: position 53,460,595 of record OY288267.1, on the reverse strand, counting down.
AACAAGCAATTCATAATACACGTCATAGATGATGATGATAACATACGGACAAAAGCATGCTATGATAGAGCCCAATAAACCTTGATCCTATCAAGATCTTCTAAAGCTTCTGGTGTACTCGAAAGCGAGAAAGAGAGAGGTTTGACACAAGTAGTAAACCCAAAAATCTTAGGGGAATAGGATAGATCAAAAAGTTTTACTCAAATCACCGCTTATCATTAAGATAATGGTAACTGAACTTATAATACAATTCTAGTGTGTTCATATTAACTTTTAACTATATAAATCATAAACATCAGTTTCCATTTATATGCTGCAATTAGAGTGAGCAATCAATTAATTTATGAGAAACTTTCAAAAGCCGTATTAACTGAATTTATATATTTTATTGACTGAATTTTATGAATTAACCGCTAACAGAACAAGAATTGCATCAGTTAAGTTGGTTGGTTAACCAAATTAACAAAAAATTACTCCAAAGTTTTGAGCCTAAATTCCTAAATTAAATTTTACTTTTCTCAGACAATTTTATTTGGAATTTATCTGGTGGACACATCATAAGCTTACAACATGGTGAGCTTATTTATTGGGCTATAGATAACTATTTACAGGTTAAGCATTATCTTGGAAGAGTTATTGTCAGGAAATATGCACATAAATTAGAGATTCTATGTATAATTAGACAGGATTCTGTAGATCCTTGTTTGTAGTTACAATCCCTAACTTTAAGGGATTTTAAGTTTCATAGAATAGTCTCTTTCCTAACTTAAGAGATACCTAAGTTAAGGACATAAGCTGTATATAAGAATGTAACCTCTTGTATAGAAATTAAGATAGTTTTTCCAGTAATTTTCTCTACGTTTAACAGTTATAGATAGATAGACAGACGGAGGGAGGGAGGGATGGATAGATAATATGTTAAATTGGTTAATTCATTAACTAATTAAAAATTATAAATCCATAACCGACCAAATTAATAAAATTAACTCCAACTAATTCACAATTGACCAGATTGCTTCAGTCAATTTGACTAACTCTGTTTTAACCGAAAATTGCTCACCCCTAGGTACAATATAATTATTAAATCAGACTCGCAACTCACTCTATAGAAATACACATTAACTTACCATAACTGTTTGAGGACCTCTCAAGCATGTAGCTACAATTGACAAGAACCACATAAATAACTGTAATGGCACCTTCATCATACAAAGCAGCAGCAACAGTCTACAATAAAGAGCTACACATAATGAGTCGAAGCAATTGAGTTTTAAAATAGAAATCAAAGCTAAAATTGCATACTGGATTCTCTGAAATGAATGCCAAAATTCGAAATGCAGTTGTCAGCTGGGCTATAGAAGAGTCACGGAGGTTAACACCATCAAAGGACTTTACAGAGATAATGCTTCCAAGATTCTCCATGACATTAATGTCAGAAGCATTAGAAGATTCTCCAACAATATTATCAACAACATCTGCTAAATCAGAGACTAGAATGTTGGTTGAGGTAAGGTGAGCATCTCCTCCAGAAGCCAACACAGAAGCGTATCTTAGAAGACCAATAGCTCCATTTTTATGATAAACTAAACCAGCGTCAATCCACTCCAGCAGCCGAGTAGGAGCATCTTTCCTATTGGACCCAGGGGAAGAAGAATGTAAAGCTTTATGAAGTTCCATGGCATGTCTGATCCAAGAGGAAAGAGATGATGCAGTTGAATCAGTAACAATGACCTCAACAATCTCAGCAGCTGAGTGTAAAATTGCAAGATTGAGAGGTGAAGCGCCTGCATATCCAGAATGTTGCAAATATAAGGCCATGCATGATGCAAGTCAACAAGAAACTTTTCCACTAATTAAACCCTCACAACAAAATAAACAGTACCACTATTCTTGATGGTGGGTTCTGATTCCTTGACTGAATGCAAAGCTTCAATCAGAACTGAAAACACCTGAAAGAAAGGGAAACATAATCACATCGAAATGAATAAATGCGATTAGTCTACCTTGATATGTTAATACTAAAACACAAGTATCGAACAGAAACCAAGTTTCTGTACACCGTAGAATATTAGCATAGAGATTATTTTTCAATACCTCGGGAAAGAAACTAAGGGCCAATAAAGCTTGACGTCCACAATCGGACCTGCCAAATATATATTAAAAAGAGAAAGTTCCTGTCAGAACCACCTATGGTGTAGTTCAAGTCCAAGGTTAAAGAAAAGAACAAGTAATTCACCTAGCGAGACCACACAGCTCCCACAATACCCATAAAAATTCTTCAGACCGTGGACTTGCTGAAAGCAAACGATCTATGGCATTAACCTACAATGAAATATTCAAAAATAAGACATGCATAGTCACACATTGGTAGTAAAAATATAAATAAAAAAGGAGTAAAAGATTGTCAACATTCATATCAATCAAGAAAAGGAACTAACCACCCTCAAATGTGTCTCAACAATAATTCCAACTTCTTGCGGACTGCATGTAAATCCTTTAGATATTAAAACAGATGCATACCGAAGCGGAACACACTCTTCCTTATTCATAGTATCAACACCCTTCAGGGCATGAATTAGTGTAGCAGTAAGCTCAGGCTGATGCAGGAGGAAAACCAAGCCTGAAACAGAAGTAACATAGCATCAGTCACAACCATCATTTACTTAACACAAAGCCATCTTGGGACTTGGATGCATAGTAATAAACTCAACCTGAGTGACAAAAAAGAAGGGAGAGAATTATGGATCCCATGGATGACACAATCTCTAAAGAAATGTCGAGAACATCTTTGTCTTCAGAGTGCAAAATAGTTGTCGACAACAGTGCAGCTGATAAAGGAAGAAATCCCCTATCCTGCTTAAAATGAGACAATTTCAAGATTAATGATAGAACAACAATTATTTGCTCCCACACCCCCACCTCATCCAAAATGAATAGAGAAAATAATAGATTACCTGTAGGGTTGAATTAACCCTCTAAAAACTAACGATTATAGACACTACATACACCATCACAATAAATAGAAATGAAAATAAAAAAGAGGGTTAGAATACCAAGAGGAAATCTTATGGCAAATCATATACAAATTTTACCCCCTTCCATGGGTAAATAGGTAAGGTCACTGGTCTTTCATCAACAAAGATATCTTTATTGATCCAAGGGACGGTCTCATTTGTAGTTAGAGGTTATCAATATCTTAGTTTTAAAAAGCGCGCCTAAGGCGCAGCAAGGGGCATGGAAAATCGCCTCTGGCGGCCTAGGCGCAGCGCAGAACGAGAAGCGCGCTTTTGAAGAGTCGCAGCGCTTCTAGCGCCTTAGGGATTCAAGAGGAAAAAAAAACATTTTTCTCTTCTCTTTCAAGGCTCCATCGGAGTTTTCTACGGCCACCGGAGCTCTTTGTCAGGTGTGTCGTTCTCTTCTCTCCTTTCTTCCATTTCGATCTCTTCTTTTTTGTTTCAATTTTCGATCTCCTATTCTCTGTTTTATGCCAACCCAAACAAAAAAATGAAGAAACTTAAAGGGCGTTTAAGCTGGCTTTATGTAGAAGATGACTTTTAAGCTGACTTCTCATTTACCGATTTATTTTATGGGAGTGGGGAGGACTTTTCGCATTTCTTTTTTATTTATATATTATTGCTGTCTGACATCTCTTACTTTATCTAGGCACGTGATTTTAACTATTAATTAAAGGGTTATGCTATTGACAGCTCCTTGCCCCTAGGCTCCAAGGACTCTTTGCACCTTGGGACGCCTTGCGCCTTTTAAAACTAAGATCAATATAGTCATTTATCAATTTAATTGAGTATTAGTGTTCTCTCTCTATTAGTTAACTGTAATCATATCAAAATGAGACGTGGCATACAATAATAGATTATCAAATTCTACTTTTCATCTTGCAAAAAACAGTACAAGATGAGATACAATTGTCCACTTTCTAACCTTTAGTACTCACTTCATCTTTTGTACCAAATCTATCCTAAAAGAAAAAAATAATTATGCAACTACACAGATTGTGCGAAGTTGTATTTAACCCTTCAATAATAAAACTTTTAAAAAATAGGTAAAATGGTCTCAAAACAGATAAATACGATAAGCTGAAATCAAATTTGCAAAAGCACCAAGCTAAAATATGGAACATTAAAAAAGTTCATACGAGCTAACAGAGTAACATACCTTAAGAAGAGCCAGCAAATGCAAGTCAATTTCCCATTCTGAAAAGCAACAATTTGATGAAGCAATCAACCCACTGGTTGCTTTATATGATACTAATCCATCAGTCTGACCAAGAATAAAATTTCTGGTTGCATGGGCCACTGGAGATGGATCTTCAACTGGGCCATGTGAAATTACCAAATGCTGCATTAACGTTGTGAGCAAACATGACAGAATTACATTTAGAGTAGCCACCACATATTTCAAAAACAACAGGTTGAAAGATCGACAACTGACCAGAAGCTTTTTAAGTAGTGATCCAACACCTCTCAGCTTGTTTGATGCAACACTTGTCCCTTTAGCAGCAGCAGAAAGGCCACCGAGTATGGACAAGATTTCACACTGGTAACGAATAAAATTATAAGCAAGGATTATTAAGATTGTCTCAGATACAAAACAACTGTACAAGCAAAAATGCACCACCAAATTCACATGGCATACCTCATATCTTGAAACAACTTCATAAAACCTAAGCCGATGAAGGACATAAGTTGCTAGGGACGCAACATCATGTCGTGGTTTTTGCAGTAGCAACTTTAACAAGTGACTGTAACCATCACTAGTGCCAAAAGGGATATTTTCATCCTCACGAGGCCACCAACCAAGAAATCCTTCACATCCAACATAATGTCGAGTAGCCTGCTCAATAACTCCAAGTAGCAACAATGTAATGGCAGTAGAATTCCGCATTTGGTGATCAAAAAGATATGCAAGCTGATCCATTCCCCCACAGTTGACAAAGTGAAAGCAGCTCTCCTTACTAGAGCACAAGAAAAGAGCCACATTCAACCCCAAGATGACATTTTCACTCTGTAAATCAAGATTAGCATATCAAAAATGGATGAGCTTTCATTTTGTACCGAGTAATTTTATAATTTTGATTCAGAAAGGAAAGCAAATAGATACTATAAATAACAAGTAAAACAGCCTCTATCTCAATTACCACTGAGAGCTGGTGATGCCCAAAACTAGAGGAGCTTCTACTGAATTGGAAGAATGGTGATAACATTTCCACCAATTGTTTGGAAGAAGCGAATTCAGCATCAAGCTCCATAAAGATACATTCTGTCAATGATTCAGAGGATTCATTCATGGATTTACGTTGAAGAGCCTCATAGATCTCAAGCAGCTCTTTTCTGGCCTCACTAACACCATGGTCCAACTCCTTTAAATCTTTTTTTCTTGCTGATGTATGATGCTTTTGATCGATTGCATTAAAATCTAAGTCAAAGGTTATAAGTGAAGCAGCTGCTAATGCTACGGTACAGAGAATTTTATGCACTGCATAGCCAAGGTTTGGCAAGTCCAAAATCTTCATCATTAGCTGTAGTAATTGCTTAACATCTACGGATAAATCTAGTGTGACTGCTGGTAAAGATAGAAAATTTAATGAAGATAATGATTCCTCAAATGTACGATTAAATGTGCGTAATGGAAGAGGTAGGTCTTCAAGCTTTCCATCAGCAGAGCTAACAAGATTAGTTAGAGAGCTATCATCAAATTCAATGTTGAACTGCCCCAAATCCTCTGCTGTATTTCCATATATGACCAAGCTTAAACTCCGGTAGCTACCTCTTACAACCAGATGATTGGTGACAACTGCCTGCAGAAAATCACAGTATAATTTTAAACAAATTCGGTGTTTGCATATAGCTTTCAGAATATATAGGCACACCGCGATGAACAGCTACGAAGCATAAAACATTTTTATATAAAGGAGATATAATTATAAATAGGAGATGAGAAGATAAACGGAATTGGAAATATCAAAGATTAACCATATGTCAGGAATATTACAAAGATCACTATCTTATAATAAAGTTGACAAAATGTTCTTTGCACACTGAACAAACTGCTTAATTGCAGAATGTATAAATCAAATGGTTGATGCTAGAAAATTCAAGAAAAAATTACTAATTTGTTCTTTTGGAAACATTATATCATGCACCAATAAACCTATAGGCGTGCATAAAAGCATACATAGATACAAAAGTAGGCTTATATAAACCACTACAAAAGTGAGACAACATAAACCGAAAAAGTGAAATTTAGAATTCAAACAAATCCCAATGGCACAAAATTGTAGAATCACCTCAACTTCAAGCACGTTTGATGAAGAATGAGAATATAAAAAAGGCTGACAGAGGCGTCTAAATCTGGTCTCTCCCTCACTCTGAACAAACACCTCCAAAGCAAATGAAGGGGGTGAAGTGGCCCTGTACATATTGCATAGATAAAGATTTCAAACACCTCCAAAGCAAATGAAGGGGATGAAGTGGCCCTGTACTAACTCAACATACCCAACAAGCGATACAGCTTGAGAAGCCGAGGACGCATTCTGTTCTAGAAACTCACACGCAGTTATAACAACTGGTTCAGCAAACAATACCTGAGAAAAAACGAGAAATAAAAATCAAAACACAAACCGAAACCCATAAATCAATTTTTAAAAGAAAATACAATACCCTAATCAATCAATAAACCAAAACACTTCCAATAAAATCCTGAATTACCACAAATAATTTACTATTTATTCCTTGATAACCCAATTCATAAAATGCCAAAAAAAAGTACAGAAATAATCCACACCAAGAAAAAGAATTACCTCGTCGACGTATTCGTCCAAGTGAGTGTGGACGAAAGTCTGAGAAAACAGGACGCAGGGCTCGGGTCGACCCATTTTGGCTTGGGGTTTTAGTTTATCGATCTTCGGGTCGATTGATGAGTGGACATGAAAATTTGAAGAAAAAAATCAGGGTTTGGAATTGTGTAGGGTTTTGGATTTGATTCTGGTTGGAAGGGGGTTCAGTTTTTGTTTTGTGGCCGAACCGGAAGACGGGCTAAGAAAAGGTTTTAGGCTTCCTTTAGCATTGTTTTCTTTTTTTTTTTTTTAGAAAGGAGTTGGGTAAACCTATAAGCCTCATTAAAAACTCCTAAACTTAAATGAGAAAAAAAGTTTTTATCGAAATACTAAGACAAAGAACAACGCGAGCAAAACCTCGTCTACCTAAGCCTAATCACAAAACTACTATAACCGTGCTTTTAAACACCACGGAACAAGCAACAAGAACAACCCCCTTAACCATCGGGATCAACATGCCACCGAGCCTCAGCACCATTGCCTAAGTGTTGCTCAGCTTCCACCTCCAAATCCCCTCGCAAGCACAGACCACGTTCCGCGACAACCAACACCATCACAAGTAGAGGCGGCTCCAAGTAAGTCGACGCAGCAAGGCCCCCATCTCGACTCAAGGACGCAAGCTTATCAGCAACACCATTACTCTCCCGCTTGACATGATTGATCATCACTCGCCATTCGCGACAAATCAACTCCCTAATATCCTCAACCAGCACACTACCGGCCAAAGCTGCCAATTTACCGCCAATAATCCTCGTAATCTCCTTACAATCTGTTTCAACTTCTACACATCTATAGCCCCTCGTCTATGTATAGATCAAGTCATCATGAAGCGCCCATAATTCCGCTACGAGAACTGAGCATCTACCCACATTCCTAGAAAAGCCGATGAGCCCCTCGCCCGTCTCATCCCAAATCACTCCACCAATCGTTGTCTGGTTATCCTTTGTGTTTACTGCAGCATCAACGTTGAGCTCAACCCAACCCGGCGCCGGTACCGACCAATGCACTAAAGAACGAGATTGGTCTGTCTCCTCTTGTCGCGTTGGTGAAAATGCTCGACCACACTCTTCCACCAAGCGATCCCCTCGGCTCAATATGTCCTCTCGTAACACAAAGTTCTCATCTAAGACCATGATGCATCGTGTTTTCCAGAGCAACCAGCAATACACCGAAAATCTAACACTCCAAGTTACGCCCGTCGATACCTTGGTACTACTCTCGACAAGGTTGTGTAGCATCCAATCCTCAAACGAACTTTAGAAAAACACACCTTGCTGGCTAGGGTCAATCACGCCCTTCCATAGCTCAACCGCTATCAGACAATGTCGAAGGACATGATCTATATCCTCGGAATCCTTCTGGCAAACAACACACTCCTCTGACAACGCTAAATGTCACCTTACCCTTTCCACATTTGTAAGGTGGCGCTGATGAATCGCAAGCCAAATAAAGAGTCGTATGCGTTGAGGAACACGTAACTGCCAAATAACTCGCCACTTATTTCCCGGATCCACCACCACTCTATTAACCAGATAGTCATATGTCGACCGAAGTGTGAATACCCTATCATTAGTCCATCGTCAACTAGGGCAATCAGCCCCTAACGATGCTCGAGGTGGTTTTGTTGCCGTCAAATGCTCCAAAACATCCTTAGGCAGGTTCGGTGCTAACTTGTCCCAGACCTAGTCCCCCGAATCCTTAACCAAATATGCGACCATCGTAGGCCTTGGCGCAGAGTCGGATAACCAAGAAAAGATTAACCGTCCAGACGGATCAAGCCAATTATCTTACCAGAAATCCGTAGATGTTCCATCACGAATCTCCCAAGATACGCTTTTCTTAACATCCTCCCACACACTCATTAACCCCTTCCAAAGTCTTGAACACTTTGTGCGGTGGATCGACAGTGGCAACACCTCCTCCCAATTATACTTCGCCCGAAGAAACTGAACCCAAAGTTTATCCACATTCTTTAGAAGCTGAAACCCAAGTTTCATCAAGAACGCTCTATTTTGCTAGAAAATATCTTTAAAACCCAAACCTCCTTCAATCATAGGCCTCTGAACCGTCTTCCAAGGTACCAAACTAATTCCCTTTTTACCATCATTGGAACCCCATACAAATAGACGAATTAATTTCTCCATCTCCTCACACGTGCCTTTCGGCAACCACGTGGACTTCATCACATACACCGGAATAGCCTGCAGGATCGCCTTTGCTAAGGTTATCCGACCTGTCAGAGTTAGAGATTTCGCAGCCCATCCCGGTAATCTCGCTCTCATTTTTTCAAGAAGATATGAGTATGTCGTCGTAGTTACCCTCTGGTACAATAACGAGACACCTAAATATCTACCCAAATCCTCCACCTCCTCAAATCCAAAAGCCTGGGCGATGCTAGCTCTGTCCTCAAGCGGGTAATTACGAGAGAAAAATATCTGAGTTTTTACAATACTAACCTTATGACCAGAAATAGCACAGAACCATTCCATGACATCTTTAATCACCAAAACACGTTCCATGGATGCTTCCGCAAATAACACCATATCGTCAACAAAAAATAACAAAGACAAATGTGGTCCCCTCCGAGCTAAACTGATCAGCTTCCATAACCTCGCATTAACCCTGTTCTCAATCTCTTGCGACAACCTCTCCATACACAAGACAAAAAGATAAGGCGAAAGAGGATCACCTTGTCTAATACCTCTGGTAGGATGAAACGAATCAGACAACTCACCATTCCATAGGATCTGAGTGGATACAGAGTGAACACACACCATAATAAGGTGAAGAAGCTTGGCGGCACTCCCACTGCTATTAATGTATCCTCTACAAAATCCTATTTCAGGCGATCGTATGCCTTTTCAAGATCAACTTTAATTGCCATCCACGCCTTTTGTCCCTTTTTAGATACCATTGAATGCACAACTTCTTGGGCAAGGATTATATTATTTGTAATATGACGACCAGGGACGAAACTAGCCTGAGTATTGGCAACCCAATTCGGAAGGAAAGGCTTCAATCTGTCAACGATTATCTTAGTAATAATTTTATACAAAACTGTGAAAAAGGCTTATAGGCCGGAATTGGTTGATAAACTCTGGAACATCAACCTTCAGAATTAAAACGAGAAGAGTTTGATTAACCCATTCCTCTAAAAACCCTCCTCAAAAAAGCGCTGAACAAAGCTTACCACTTTACTTCCTACCGTGTTTCAATTTCATTGATAAAAAGAAACATGCAACAACCCTAGGGGCCTTTAATGACGCCATCGCAAAAACCACTCGCCTTACCTCTTCAAATGTGACAGCCCCAATCAATAGCCTCAACTCCTCCTCCCTGAATTGTTTAAATGTACTCGTGACATCCACAACTACCGTCGACAAACGTTCGCTTGTAAACAACCTACGAAAGAACTGAATCACATGCACTTTAAGAGTCTCTTGATCTGCACACCATCTACCATCCTCCAAGCGCAACATACGAATCATGTTCCTTTTCCGTCTGGTCATCGTTGCAGTGTGATAAAACGCAGTGTTTCAATCACCCTTTGTTATCCAATCGTTTCGAGCCTTCTGGTACCAAAGACTTTCCTCCTGCTCTGACACGACATCAAGCTCTTTCTTCAGCTCATCCTCCAAAGTCTCTAAATAAGGATCATCGGTATCTTTCAAAGCTTTCTATATCTCTTTAATGCACGCCACCAACCTTGACTTTCGCCTCCCAATATGACCAAACACATCCATGTTCCATTTTCAACCCTCATCATGAAAAGATTCCACATTCGCCAACAAAGTTTTATCCGGAGACCAGATCGTTAAAAGAAAATCTGAGAACTGCGGGTGATCATTCCAAGCAACAATATATCGAAACGGTCATTTTCCTTTCATCTCTAGTCGATCACCTGTATCAAGCATGATAGGTCTATGGTCTGATCCAAGCTTCAATAGGTGCAACACTTTTGACTGTGGAAAAACCTTGTACCATTTTGTATTACAAATACACCTATCAAGCCTTTCAACCAAAGAGCCACGCCGCTATGTAAACTTAGGCCCATGAAAACCCATATCAAGCAATCCAGAATCAAACATGAACTCACGAAACCTCTGACAAATATCGGATCTCCTCTGAGAGCCACCCCTCCGTTCTATCGAGCTACTAATAACATTGAGATCACCACCCACTACCCATGGTAAACCCTCCTCTGGTTCCAAGATCTTTAGGTGTTCTCGGAGACTCTTCCGTTTAACAACAATCGGACTAGCACAGACGAACAAATCAAACAATCCTCGCCCATCGACAGAGCACACACCATGCACATATTAAGTCGACACCACAAGAACATTAAAACGAACTGTATCTCTCCATAGGACCCAAATACCACCCGAAAAACCCCGAGCTTCCACTCTATACGAAAACTTAAATCTCGATCGATGAATGAATCTATCAGCATCAACCCCGCTAATACGAGGCTCTATAACTGCTACCATATCTGGTTTTTGTGACTTCATCAACAACTTAAAAGAACGATTAAAGCCAGGGTCAAAAGCAACCTAAACATTCCAAAAAATAATCTTAACCATTAAATCAAAAGAGAAAGGAGAGCATCAGGCTAAACCTGTATATCTGAACCCCCGGTTGCTCAAATGCCGAGTTCGCTCGCCATTGGACCCTTGTTCCATTCGTCCCGTTTTCTGACAGGGACCCTAATTGTTTCTCCCGTTCAACTGCCTCTGCTCTATTGAGATCTGAGACAAGCTTTGTTAGACATGAAGCAAGGACCGAATTCGATTGCTATCGAGTCTCTCGTTTCTTCTGTTTGAGATCATGTTTTTGAATCCCTGTAGTCCTATGGCCTTTTTTGGTAAATCCCTTACTCACCCCTCCACTCCGTAATGAACTCGACAACACTCTTCCCTTAACTCCTTTGACCATGTTGTCTTTCTCCGTTCCCACGACATGAACCGAGCTATGCTTGGAAGCATCCAAAGTGACTTTAGATGCCACTACCTTCCCTTGAGCCGCAACCATCTCTAGAGCCCCCTTTTGAGCTTCTGATAGCTCATCCCTTGGTGCCGCCTCGCTCACACCCTCAGGCCCTACACCGCCTTTGCCCGATTGCCTATAAGGAACCACGACCGGCTCAATCCCCCTTCCCTTCGGTACCACCTCTCTTGGCCCCGGAACACCATCACTACCCACACCCTCCACCAACTCCTTAGGAGCTGGCAACTTCTTATCACGACCATTCTCAACGCCCTCATCATCTGCTATCATCGCAAACCGAGAACTAGTTATTTTTCCAGCCTCGTTCCCAGCATCGACTTTACTCGGTCCTTTCTTTACCTCAACTGGTCATCGTCGACGGTTCACCACTAGCATCCATGGTCCATATAACTCAGAAGGATCTCTTTGGACTGTCTTCTTAACGCTTGCTTGCAATAAAGATGATTTCACACCACATGTTTCCTTCAAATGTCTGAACTTACCACACTGAAAACAAATTGATGGTAATCCCTTGTACTCAATATCCTGCCTAACCCCATCAATAACGATACCTGACACAAGCGGCTTCTTAAGGTCAACAATGATCGCTAGGTGAGCAAATCTAACCCTTTTCCCTTCCGTAGTGCTGTAATCTACCCGAACAACCTTGCCAATGGCTGCAACGATATACCGAATGAGACTCTTAGTGTAGTATCTATATGGAAGCTTGGGCAGACGAACCCAAACCATAATATTAGAGGGATGAACATCAGCTATAGAGAAATAACGACTTCATGGCTGCACAGTCAGATAACAACCATATATTACCCACAGCCCCCCAGCAAGCACCTTGTGAAAATCCTCTTCTTTCGTAAAATGAACAAGAAAATAGTCATTGTCTAAATCAATAAGATTCATGTCACCAACAGGATTCCAAATACTCTTAATTCGATTAAGGAGAGCCCTATAGCCTATAGGCTTCCCAAGGAGCCGGATAATCACCGAATTAGCCAATTTAGCATCGTTCGCATCGTGCAACCTATCCGAAAAACGAATTTCTAGAAGCGTATTGTTCCCTCCCAAATAGACATCCTCCTCCTTCACCTCGACGTCCAAGTCACAAATACCATGTGCAGACCTAGCCTTGCTTGTATGACCAAGAAGCTTGTCACTAAACGAAGGAGCATTCAGTGTTTCTCCGGTAACACCCCCAGTCACCGCTTCCTTCCCCCTAATATTGTTGCATCTGCCTTGTCAGTTGTTACCTCTGTCTGCACGTTATCTTCCTCCATGGCAACATCATTTAGACCACTCCGGTTCACCCCAAGCGACCCATCATCCTTACCCGTTTCTCCCACACCACGTCATTTTTTGCTTAAAGGTTGAACCTCCACAGGAATCGGGGATCCAAGACGCTTGAAGGACACGTGAGCATCTAAAACAAGAACCTCGTCCGGTGGTCGTCCCCCGTGATAGCCGGAAACCACAACCTCGGCAGAAGACGTAGCCGCTACGTTAGGGTTAGAAGACTCGTTAGGGTTTTCCATTGAGTTCTTGGCAGGGGCACTGAAAGTTTCTTAAGATTTCTGCATGGTATAATTCATCTTCTTATCTTGAGATTTCTAGTCTGTGGCGAAGGGCTGCGACGAAAACCCTTGTCGAACATACGTTATTTATTGGCTGCGGCGAAAACCCTTGGCGAAGGGCTGCGGCGAAAACTTAACTTCCTTTAGCATTGATTTTTAAACAATACTAAACAACTAGTTTTTGGATAAAAAACTACAAAAGCTTTTTAACTTAAACGTTTTTCAGCTTTTGCGGTTGTAAAAATATTTTTGAGAGTCAAATTACAATTTTAACTTTCATTTGTTATTATATTTATTTATATTTTATAAATTTATAATTTTTATGAAGATATTATAATTAATTATTTTTTAGTTTAAAAATAATATATATTTATTTGTGTCAAGTTTTTTAAATAAAATATTTAAATTTTATTATATTTTCATGGAACACGTACAATTGCTAAAAAATGTATTTATTAATAAAAATATTTTTATGTTTTATAATAATTTAAGAAGATATATTATAACATTAAAGAATTTGAATATCATTATATATATATATATAACTTACAATATCATGTCCAAAATGAGAAATGTTGCTAAAAATGGTCATTTATCTTCTTAAAAGTACTTTTTGATAGTAATACTAAACACTTAAATTTTAAACTCAAAAATCTAGAGGCACTTTTAAAAATTGCTTTTTAAACTAGTTTTTCCACTTCACTTTTCAAAAGCAATGCTAACTGGCCCTCAGTTGAAACTTGAAATTAAAATAAAATTTTTCTAATTTGGTTCTTTTAACTTCAAATTTACTAAATTATTTGGGAAATTCTAACGTGAGGCTCGTTAAAATGAGGCTAAAATGAGCGGTACAAAAATGCTTACAAAAATAGTAAGAAATTATGTATCAACTCGTAAGGATTTTGTAGGTACATAAATTCTTACAAAAAGCGTTAAGCATTTCTATATATACCGAAATAAAAAAAGGGTAAAAGCTAAACTGGTAGCCTTAAATATAGGATAAGAAATTGTGTACGTACACTTTTCCTTATCTTTTATGTAACAAATTATTTGTATTTTGTAATAATTTTTGTAGATACTTAAATTCTCATAATTCTTACAAATTATTTGTTTGTTTTACGGATTTCGCACCGCACCCACCCAGTTGGAGTGGAGATGGGTATGAGTTTGGTAGGTAGTGGGCGGGTGTGGATGTAAAAAGTCATACTCGTTGTGGGTAGTGGGTAGGTGACGGGTTTGAAACTTTACCCGCACCATATTCGCCCGCCCCGCATCTGCCCGCCCACCCACTAACTACCCACCGTATGAATTTTGGACCATTTATGTTTGTATACTTTAATTATGCCTTTTATTAATTATTATGGTGTTTTATGTACTAAGATATTGGTTTATTTTAAAATCTACGTTAATCCTTAAGTTTCTAGACTTTGAACTCAATTAATTTAGTTTGAAAAAATGATGGTTTATAATCGAGCTTGAATTAATCATGTTGTAATTTTATAATATGCGTGGTTAAGTGGAATTTGTACAAGTGTAAATGCTTTAGTTAAGTTATCTATAGTTAATTAGTTAGCTGTAGTTAAGTAGAATTTATACTAGTGAAAATGTGCTTTAGTTAAGTTAGTGACCATTAGTTAGTTAGCTGTGGTTAAATTTATACTGGTGTAAATATATTATATATATACATTTGATCAATCAATAAAGTATGCAAAGTTGTACTCTTCTTTACAAAAGTATATGATTTATTTTTACATAATTCGATATTAGTGGTTGTTTGTCGGTGAATACGGGTTGGGTAATGGATGTCCATTTGGGTAGTGGGTGTGGGGATGAATTTGAGAGTGTACCCACGTGGGCGGGTGTGGATTTGAAAATTGTACCCGCCGTGGGTGGTGAGTAGGTGGTGGATATAAAAATTTTAAGTGGGTATGGGGATGGAAAAGGGGGTATCTGCACCCTCCCCACCCGTTTGCCATCCCTAGTTATCGTGTAGCCCAATTTGCGTGTACACAAATCCTTACTTATAGTTGAGCTCCTTTTTGTTTGGGTGATCTCGGGTAAGGATTTCTGTACGCACCTTTTTTCTTACCCTTTCTAAACCAAATTATGTATAGTCTGTAATACTTTGTGTACCTACTCAAATTCTCATCCTTCTTGTAAGAAAATAGGTTATCATGTAGCCCATATGTGTGTACACAAATGCTTACTTATAGTTGAACTCCTTTTGGTTTGGGTGATCTCGGGTAAGGATTTTTGTACGTACCTTTTTTCTTACCCTTTCTGAACTAAATTATGTATTTTCTGTAATACTTTGTGTACCTACTCAAAATTATCATCCTTATTGTAAGAAAATAGGTTATCGTGTAGCCCAATCTGTGTGTACACAAATGCTTACTTATAGCCGAGCTTCTTTTGGTTTGGGTGATCTCGGGTAAGGATTTCTGTACGTACCTTTTTTTTACCTTTTCTGTACCAAAATATGTATATTATATAATAATTTGTGTACCTACTCAAGTTCTCATCCTTCTAGTAAGAAAATAGGTTTTCGTGTACCCAATATGTGTCTACACAAATGCTTACTTATAGTTGAGCTCCTTTTGGTTTGAGTGATCGCGGGTAAAGATTTCTGTATGTACCTTTTTTCTTACCTTTTATGTACCAAAATATGTATATTTTGTAATAATTTGTGTACCTACTCAAATTTTCATCCTTCTTGTAAGAAAATAGGTTATCTTGTAGCCTAATCTGTATGTACACAAATGTTTACCATAAGTTGAGCTCCTTTTGGATTGGGTGATCTCGGGTAAGGATTTCGGTAGTACACTTTTACTTACGTTTTATGTAACCAATTATGTATATTTTGTAATGATTTTTGTGGCTACTCAAACTCTCATATTTTTTGTAAGAAAAAAGGTTTTCGCGTAGCCAAATTCTGTATGTACAGAAATACTTACCATAAGTTGAGCTCCTTTTGGTTTGGCTGATATTGAGTAAGAATTTCTGTATATTAAGAAAAAAATGAGAAAAGAATTGAGGCTGGTGGGTTTCAAACCAACGACCTCGCCCTAATCTCATGCCCCTTGTGTTTAACCACTGGGCTAAGCGCCCAAGTTTAATAAGGAATAACTTGGTTAAGTCTTGAAGTAAAAATTTGGGGGTTTTAACCTGAATTAAATTTATCTATCTGACTCTTCACCTACTATATTTAATGCATTCTCGATCTGAAAAAATATTAGACCCAAAAACCTGGAAATTTCTCCCAGCCACCCAACTGTCCGGCCACCAATCTTCCCCACCGCTCCGTCGTGGCCTTCACCGCTACCACCGGCGTGTTCGTCGTCATGTAGCGAACCTAGGGCCATCAGCCACTCGTGGTTATCAGCCGTCATCCACCATGGAAACCCGTTTGCATGCTTCGTCAAAGAAGCCAAAAGCGCCCTCTATTTTATGCGTTTTTCGCTCACCTCCGTCGTCCTTTTGTCGCACATCCACCGAATCTGAGCTCCCTGCGTTGTGGCGAGTAAAACCCAACTTACCAATCGTCGATCCACCATCGGGAGAGCCCTCGTCAGAGTTACGTGGATTTCGGGCATTTTGAATCGTTTTTGGGTAAGTTCCTTTCGTATTCCGGCTTAGATTGTTGTTTTTTCTACTTGAATGAACTGAGTAATTCGTGTTCTTTGATTTTCCTGCAGTTTGGTGTTCTTTGTCACCAGTGACAATTACGGTGACCGGTCGACGAGCTGTTACCAAATAACGGTAAGTGGTTGAACCAGTCTGAACCAACTGCTTGAACTCGGTCCGAGCCCATTACCTCCAAAACCCAAACCCGAGTTCGACCCACCCGACCCGACTCGTCTGCCCGACCCGTTAACCCGTTCACCGAGTCAACCCGATTGAGTCAACTGAGTGAGTCAACCCGTTTGAGTCAACTCAGTGAGTCAACTTGGTTGACCGTTGACAACAGCATTGACTGTTGACCGCTGACGCCAGTATTGACCGTTGACCAGTTGACCATGACGTCAATGTTGACTTTGACCGTTAACATGCCCGTTGAACGTTGACTTGTCCATTGACTTTGACCCAAAAGTCAAATTTTCCGAAAACCCTTATTTTATGTTTCTCGACGTCCTGAGTCCGTTTTACGAAATTCTATCCTGAAAGCCTTCGAATCTGACCTTGAACCTAAACTTGTATATGTATTTATTTATTAAGTTAAGAGTAATGTGAATAAGGACTGAAATTAGAATTTGTGTATTTGAAGGTGTTCTCAGTTCCTTGTATACGAGATGTTGAGGGACGTCAAATTCGAGTTCAAGAGAGTGATCAAACGGTGTATCATGGATCGGCTAATGTAACTCGGAGCTGAGGTAATACATTACTACCTCAAGAAACGTTCTAGCGATGTATGATGGCCATATTCTCCGACATGGTGAAAGATTTCATGGAAATCTTCATGGATGGTTCTCTGTCTTCAGCAGAAACTTTGATAGCTGCCTTAGCAACTTAGAAAAGGTGCTAACGATATGTGAGGAATCTTAGCTAGTGTCGAACTGGAAGAAGTGCCATTTTATGGTGGATGAAGGGATAGTCCTGAGCCACAAAATATCCGCCAAGGGAATTAAGGTTGATAAAGCCAAAATCGAAGTGATCGAGAAACTCCCGCCGCTGACCTCTGTCAAGGGCATCAGAAGCTTCCTAGGACATGCAGGTTTTTATAGATGATTTATTGAAAACTTTTCAAAAATTACTAAACCTCTGTGTACCTCGCTTGAACATGATAAAACCTTCAAAGTCGATGACTCATGTACGTAGGAGCCGCCCTTGGGCAGAGGAAGGACATGACGTTCCATGTGATTTACTATGCTAGAAAAACCCTAAATCCTACCCAAGTCAACTATACCACAACGGAGAAAGAATTGTTAGCAGTGGTCTTTGCCTTTGACAAATTCCGACCGTACTTAATGGGAACAAAGGTAATTGTCCACACAGATCACTCGGCCCTCAAGTACCTGTTCGCAAAGAAAGACGCCAAGTCACGATTGATTCATCGAATTCTGTTACTACAAGAGTTCGATGTGGATATCAGGGACATAAAGCGTACAGAAAACCAAGTTGCCGACCACCTGTCACGACTGGAACAGGCAGCAGCACTTCCACCAGTATGGAAATTCATGACGCATTTCCAGATGAACAGCTGCTACTAGCATCTACCATTACTGAGAGCATTGTTGTAGCACTGATTGATGCACACGTCGTTGTGGCAGGCACATCGGCGACATCCATTCCTTTAACACCCTGGTATGTTGATATTGTCAATTATTTAGTTACTGGTGTTTTACCTTATAATATTTACTATCAAGGCAAGAAGCGGTTCCAATATGATGCTAAGCATTATTTTTGGGACTAGCCTCTTTTGTTCAAACACTGTGCAGACCAGGTTATAAGAAGATGTATTCCGAAAGAGGAACAACATTCGGTGCTCTACCAATGCCATGCCGCCCCTTATGGAGGACATTTTGGAGGTACACAGACAGTGGCAAAGGTACTCCAATTCGGTTTCTATTGGCCCACTCTCTACAAGGATGGCTAAGCCTTCTACAAGCAATGTGATAGGTGCCAAAGAACCGGGAACATATCAAGGAGGAATGAGATGCCCCTGCAACCCATTCTCGAGGCCGAGCTTTTTGATGTTTAGTGGATAGACTTCATGGAACCTTTCCCATCTTCATGCGGTAACTTGTACATCCTCATAGTTGTTGATTATGTGTCAAAGTGGGTCGAAGATGTAGCAACCCTAAAGAATGATGCCAAAACCGCCCACTGATTCCTTCACAAGAACATATTCACCAGGTTTGGAATCCCGAGGGTGATAATTAGTGATGAGGGCAAGCATTTTGACAACATGCTCATCGCTAAACTATTAAAGAAACTTGGTGTCTATCACAAGGTTGCCGCAGCGTACCATCCACAGACTAATGGGCAGGTCGAGATTTCAAATAAGGAACTAAAAAACATCCTAGAAAAGGTAGTGAACCCAACTAGGAAAGATTGGTCCCTGTGTTTGGATGATGCACTCTAGGCATATCAGACATCGTTCAAAACCCCTATAGGTATGTCACCTTACCAACTTGTGTATGGAAAAGCTTGTCACCTACATGTCGAGATTAAGCACAAAGCCTATTGGGCGATAAAAGCTGTCAACATAGACTGGGAACAAGCTTGAGAAAAGAGACTTTTAGATCTTAATGAGATAGAAGAATTCAGAAGGGAGGCATACGAGAATGCCAAGCTCTATAAAGAAAAATTAAAAAAATGGCATGACAACAAAATACTACCGCGATAGTACCTGCTAGGGCAGCTAGTGTTACTGTTCAACTACCGCTGTAAGTTGTTCCCTGGAAAACTGAGATCCAGATGATCTGGGCCTTTTGAGGTTGTCAAAGCTTTCCCATACGGTGTTGTTACGATCTGATCCAAAACAGATCGGCAACAATTCAAAGTTAATAGGCAGCGGCTAAAACATTATATTGAAGCACCAGTCAGAAGGGACAAGGAAGTAGTTACTTTAGGAAATGCAATCCCATGCACTCCTATTGTAACATAAGCTTTATTTATTTTCCCACATTTTCCTGTTTTTATTAGGATTAGATTTTCAATTTATGCATTTAGTAATTCCAGTTTTATTTTATTTGACTAATAATTTATTTTCGTTTTATTTTAGGAAGAGAGACGAAATTTAAGGAAGCAGCCCAATCAAAACAAGCACATAGCCGCCCCAACGGCCCAACCTCGCGAACAGCATCAGGCTGCCCCAACGGCTACATTTGCGAACGGCGATAACAATCCCAACGGCTACATTTGCCAACGGCTAAAACCCGCCTTAACAGCTAGTTCACGCCAACGGCTACAGCCTGCCCCAATGGCTAGTTCGTGCAACGGCTAGTTTCTTAACCACCCAACGGCTATTTAACTTCCTTTTATCATCTTAACCCGTTATGCCAGCCATCCCTCCTATTGGAATACGACCGTTGGGCATTATGAGCCTCCATGACGACCTATATAAACACTACTATTTAACTTCCTTTTATCATATTAACCCATTGCTTGCTTAAATCTTGAACTCTCACAACTTTCTTTAATTTTCAGATTTTCTTTCAACCACATCTCCAAAAATGTCAACACTACCCCACCGACACAGGCGACTTTGGCCTGCCCGCCTTCGTCTACGAAGTCATCAAGGATCACGGCTGGAAATTCCTTGCCCGCCAACCTAAAGAAGGCAACGTTATGATAGTCAGGGAATTTCACGCCCATAGTCCAACACCAAAGGCCTCGTTCGTATACGTTTGTGGCAGCAACGTTCGACTGGATGCGGACACCATTAACACCTACTATGGGATCACTAACGACATACATGACCATGGTGCCTTTGAAGCCGCCCTCACCGCCGCTGACTATGACAAGTTGAAGGATGAAAATTGTGTGTCCGACACTACGTGGAACACGAGAAAACACACCGGATCAGTGCCCCGCATCACCCTATTCCCAAATACCAAACTGTGGAACACATTCATAAACCGCCGGCTACTACCCACCTCCCACAATTCCACTGTCGACCGCCTACGCCTCGCAATGATATACTTTATCTTGAAACGACTGAAGATCAACATGGGAGCCGTTATCTGTCAGGAAATCTATGGCTGCCATCAAAGGCCAAAGGGCATGCTTTTCTTCCTAAACCTTATCACCGGCTTGTGCACAAACTTCAAAGTGCCGAAGGACAAAGCAGACACGATGACAAAACACATGGAGGGTGGACAAAAGAATACATATACAAGATGATGGAGCTAACTGAGGCGACACCAGAAAGTCAATATGATCCAACTGCCACCGGGACAGGAACATCATCCCAGGGCGGGTACACATATCAAGCCTTTATCGACCCCACCAGATGCTCCAGGACATCTATCGGAAGCTGCAACAAAAGGAGCACAAGAACTTGAAGTTTATGGAATACGTGCGGAACTACAACACTGGTTTCTAGCTATTCCTCAAGAAGAAGTTCCCAGGGGATAACCTACACTTTCCCGCCTTTACAGTTGAGATCACAAAAGCTCCCTTGGCGAGCCAGCCCATTTTAGACTCCCCCGCCACGGCATCACCTACAGCCGCCCAGACATCCTACCAAGGCTCCTCCTCATCCGCCAACACCCCACATCACTACAAAAAAAGTGACATATACCGACGGACACAAATTTGTCGGTAAAACACCAAAAATCCGTCGGTATATACCCTAAACACTTTTACCGACAGACAAAAGGGAAATTCCGACAGACAAAACGCCGTCGGTAATATGCTTGTCGGTATAAAGTTATACCGACGGACAAAACCGTTGGTATAGGTATTCTAAACCTATACCGACGGACACAGCCGTAGGTATAGGTGTGGACTACCCCGACAAATTAAGGTATATATTCCGACGCATTTCGTCCGTCGGTATAGGCTCAGAATACCTATACCAACGGTTTTGTCCGTCGGTATAGGTGTTATCTATAATGACGGTCTGTCCGTCGGTATAGGGGTATAGATCTATACCAACGGTTGTGTCCATCGGTATAGGTGTTATCTATAATGACGGTCTGTCTGTCGGTATAGGGGTATAGATCTATACCAACGGTTGTGTCCGTTGGTATAGATGTTATCTATAATGACGGTTTGTCCGTCGGTATAGGGGTATAGATCTATACCAACGGTTGTGTCCGTTGGTATAGATGTTATCTATAATGACGGTTTGTCCGTCGGTATAGGGGTATAGATCTATACCAACGGTTGCGTCCGTTGGTATAGCTGTTATCTATAATGACGGTTTGTCCGTCGGTATAGCTCCTAGCGGTTATCTTTTATTGACAGTTTTGTCCGTCGGTATAGGTTTAATTGGTATTTTTTATTTTTTTAAATATTAAATAATTATTAATATATTCCATTTTTTATTTAATATTTTTTTATTTTAAATATTAAAATTACTAAAACTACAATAACAAAAATAATTTCATTTTAATAAAGGGAAAATATTAGATTTAATGTTCGAATAAAAAAGTATGTAATACATAATCAATAAAACAAGTACCTACGAGTTTAGTACAAACAAAAGTAATATGCAAAAAAGTACCTACGAGTTTAGTACCCACGAGTTTAGTACAAACAAAAGTAATATGCAAACAAGTACCTACGAGTTTAGTACAATCACCCTCTATTGTCTACCAGCATCATTTCCACTTGTATTTTGTTGATTTGTTGAAGGCAAGGATGGACTGATACAATTGACTGGTGCTGAAGCACTACCAGCATCAGGTGTTGCCTATTAAAAGTAATTAAAAAAATGAATTTAAATAAAAAATGAATGGAGTAATAAGAAAGAAAAATATTTTGAATACCTCTGTATCAATCATACGAAGCAAAGCATCCATATCGGGCACATGTAGATCTGGACGCTGTTGTTGAAAGTAGGGTAGAAAACAAGTTTCAAAAAGTTTTTCTAATTTCGCAACCTTAGATTTCAACCCTTCCACTTCTTCAGTATTTTGAGCTGATTGTGAAGGTCCAGATTCTTGAGTGGTGCAGGAGCTAGTAAGTGGGTGGTAAAGCTTTATTTGTAGATGCTTAGATTCTACTTAATGGTTACGCGTTGAAGTTGTCATCCTAACATAAGATAAGTGCAATCCTAGGAAGAAGCAGGGTATGAATGATGGTAAAAGTACTATCTGTGTTTATATGATTCTCCATGTAACAACAAAAAGATTTTATGATCATCAGCTGGTCACACAATCACTTAATGTTTCAATTAAGGAAAAGTTTAAAAGACAATTTCCTATGTATATCATGACTACTGAACCTCCAATAAACCATCAAATTGCACAAATTAGTCACTAAAAAAATAAAATTAGAGTCTACAACTAGTTTCATACTCCAAACGGTAATTTTTACTTCTTGGTGCATTGAGTTTAGCATGAGATGATGTGGTTTTGATCATGTGCAGATTATCATTTACAACTAAATACTGTATTTTATGACAGGATCTTCCATTTGACCCAACTGGAGAACTTGATAGCTTCCGATCCTTTGTCGAAGAGAACAGTGATATATGTAAATGGGTTGGCCTCGGTGTGGTCATCATTATAGTGATGAATCAGAATGAAACAAAATGTGAAGAGGAGGTTAAGTTTTCTCGGCAGCTTACCCTTGCACTTTGGCCTTCAATGTAAACACATGTTAGAATGTGTACAACGATTTTGTGTGTGCGTGTGTTCGTGTGTGTTTCTGGGGGGAGGGGGGATTGAGTTCCTTGAGTTTCAGACTTTCAGTAAGGTCAAAACATAACCAACAGTTTCAGTTAACCCATAAGTATCGAGAGAGGAAGCAGTAAGCAACATTTGGTAAATCCAAAAGCTTATAAGCCAAGAATTGTATTCCCTTGAACTTGTTGTATCTATTTTTCATTGGTACAAAATGAGATACGAAAGAAACTCTACATGATCCTATAGTTAAACTGACATCATTCCCAGGGTGCTATTACAATCTTCATGCCTATTATTTGTATATAGTGTGGCATTCAAACATCATTTACAAGTGCTGATAATACGAGGCATTAATGTGTTACACGAACAACCAAAAACGTAATATACCATTACCAACTACTTCCAAAATCATGTTCCAAATTGCAACAACACTACAAGAGGCATCTCTTCAAAGTCATTAACATGCATCATTTGAACTGAGGGAAAAAAGTTCGACCAGGTGATGGCAATTTATAAATGAAGCACGTACAAAGGCTATTGGCTAATCAACAATGGTAAGTTGTGTTCGCTGGAATAGGATCCTACCAAGTACAGAACTGTACTAGTAAACAAGTGGAACTAATATTATAATTCTAAGTCTACTCCTCTATATTAGCTCAAAAATTTTCATTTGCAAGAACTGAAAGAGATTACAAACAAAAATACCGCACCGAAAATGCATACAAGGGAATTATAATCCCCGCCATTTTCAGTCAATCTGTGGGAATTCATCATTCCACTCTTTTTCAACGAATAATTTATTAGAAAAAGTTTTGTAGCATACCTGGAATCAAACAGAGAGAGCAGAAGACGCGGGATTGAAGCCAAGATGGCGTTCAAAGCAACAGCCATCGACGAGCGCGAGAGAGAGCAGAAGACGTAGGCTT
Source organism: Hibiscus tridactylites (assembly GCA_958450335.1). Lineage (NCBI taxonomy): Eukaryota > Viridiplantae > Streptophyta > Magnoliopsida > Malvales > Malvaceae > Hibiscus > Hibiscus tridactylites. The sequence goes on along the minus strand of OY288267.1, from coordinate 53,435,949 downwards.
GGAGCCAAGACCGGCATTCAAAGCCACGGCCGTCGACGAGCGCGAGAGAGAGCAGAGTTATTTGGGTGAAATTTTAATTTAGGGATTTGGATTTTGGGGAATTCTATATCGTGAAAATAATTAAAAACGGTAAAAAATTAACCTGCCTATACCGACGGTGGTAAATACCGTCGGTAAATATTTTATCTATACCGTCACACAAGTTTACTTATACCGACAAACTGGGTCACCTATACCGACGGTCACAATAACCGTCGGTATAAACTACACCTATACCGACGGTTTCAGTACGTCGTCGGTATATATCAGATCTATACCGACACATTCTTATTTTCCGTCGGTATATATTACATCTATACCATCAAATTCTTTATCCGTCGGTATACATACGAACTTTTACCGATGGTGTTATTTTCCGTCGGTATAGATTATCTATAGCGACGATATCTGTCCGTCGGTATAACCGAGCGTCGGTATATGTACATTTTTTTGTAGTGCATGCATCTCCAGAAAATCCACAGGGCCAACACTCTCCGTCTCATGACTCCTTTGACGATTCTGATGACGTCTCCTCACCCGTCACAACAGCACAACCCGTCACGGAAGCACCTACGCTGGCAGAAACATCCAGGAGAAGGAAGTATCATTACATCTCAGCCGATTCAGACAAGGAAGAATTCGATGATACTGCTCCAGTGACCAGGAACACACCGCTCTCCAGAATCTAGCCACAAAGAACTTCAAAGAATGTCCAACCATCTCCTCTCAAGAGGCGGCGGCTTGACCTTTCTTACGGCGACGAAGTGGCCAGAAACCCATCCTCCTCCTCATTTTAAATATAATCTGTTTCTTTTTCCTTTTAATTTTTTAAGTTTTATTTTTTTTATTTTCTTTCCTTTTATGATATGTATTTTTTTTTGTTGCATTGAGGGAAGCCCACCTCGAGTTTGGGGGAGGGACAATCCACTTTAGTGTAGTTCATTTGTAGTTGCATATTAGTTAATCATTTTAATCGCATTGACTCACATCTTCTTTAATGAAAAAGAACTTGTTAAACAACTTGTGCCTATGATAGAATAGCTGACAACTCGCACCATTAAAAAGTACCTTTAATTTTTGGGTAGCATGAAGATGGCTTAGAAATTTACTATATTGATATTTATCCTTAACACAATTATGACAAGTTGATTGATAGAATGAAGTAGTGGGTATAGAATGTTTGGTTACTTGCTACTTTTAATTCACTTCCATTACAGGATGTCGCCTCGGCAACTGAAGTTGTCAATATAGAAAGGAAGGCCGCTGTGGCATGTAAGAAAAAAATACAATCCTAGAGATGCCGCAACAAGCTCTAAGCGGCTGGAGGTGCCCGAAATTGGCTCCAATCGTAATAAAAAATATTTCAATCCTAGAACTGCAGTCAGCACCCACCGCAACAGCAGAGCAGAAGAATGATTGGAGAGGAGAAGAGACCAGAATGATAACATCCAATCACATAGGAAGAACCATTGTTGTTGAGAAGAACTGTACTAATGCAGTTCAAAGAATGAGCCACCGAGACAGACTACCGCCAACACTGTCGTCGTGGCGGCACATTGAAGATTGGTCAAAGGGGAGAGCGATAACAAGAGGAGAATTCCCTGTATCAGCAGAACCAAGCCACATGACGAATGAAGCCAGGAGCACTTAGAGATGACATGAGAAGACCCAAACAAGGAAGAAGCTTGCGGACCAAGAAAGCCCAAAAGATGAATTAGTTTGGAAATAAACACTCAGCCGTTTGACTTCATTTAATTCCAACTTAACTTCCTCCTAAAAAGAGACTTCTTCCCAAATAGGGTTTTCACATGTAACCACCTATAAAAGGAGGGCTTGACCGAATTGGAAGAGAAGAAGGAGAGCATTAGGATATTTAGAATTTATTTTTGTGTTTTCTTATTCACATTATGTTCTAAAATTTTCTTAGGGTTAAGGATGTTTTGTTTAGTAGTTGTGAGTACAGTTGTAATTAGTTTAAGTTTTTAATGCAATTTGAATTCAAGGTTTGTTTATTCCATATAATTCATCTTTGTTTACAATAGAGTCGAGAGATCTTTGTGAGCACATCCATTTGTTTCAATTCGAGAGAGTTAAACTCAAGAAAGGGATAAAAATGATTTCCTCCAATTAAGGCAAAAATCAACTTAGCTTAGAGATAAGTTTAGGTTTAAGGCGGCTAAGAAGGAACGTGGGAAGGTTGTTGTTCAATCTAGGTTTACGCCGAGAGGTATTGTCAAAGAGTAAGCATCAACAATATTCAAACTTAGAGATAATTCAGAATCAGTTTAGGACATTCTGCCAAACCTTAAAAGGCCCGCCGAGTTCCCCGCCGTGGCAGTGTTCAATCCGTCACCCGTCGTGGCGGTGATATTGACTTTGCATCTTAAAACTTTTTCAAAGTTCAACGCAGTTTCACACTATGACGCAACTCAATTTGACCTGTCTTCTTATTTTGATTACTCAATCTCTTTACTATTCAATTCCTTTAGTTTTTGCAATTTTCGCAAACCAACTCAAATCTATTGTGTTTTTACTTTTCTCTGTGCAAAAAATTAATCTTAAAGTAACCATCCAGTCCCTAAGAAGACGTTAATCTTTTATACTATAACTTGACAGAAGTGTACACTTGCACTCGATTTAGAGAACACCTTTACGCTATACAACTGTCGGGCAAGTATTGCCGTGGCAGTGAAGGAAGGAGAAATAACGCTGCAGAACCATCACTTGACGATCCAGACCAAGCCATTCTTTGACGTCAAGCCTTACTGAGGAACGTTGAACCAAGAGAATGAGCCCTGCTGAGCAGAAAAGACTAACAGACCATTGCCGAGGAAGGTTAAGATCGGAGCTTAGGAAGTTCATGAAAAAGTCAAAGGAAGGTTAAGGATAAGAAATCGATAAGGAGGAATAAAATAATGAATTAAAAGATTTATTTCTTTTATGAAGTTATGTTCAACTCCAACTTATCCTCCTATTCCAAGAAGAACTCGACAAGGTCATGCTCTATAAAAGCCAAGGCCTAGCCGCCACCGAGGGAGGGAGAGAGATTCAGTAGAGAATTTAGAGTGCTTTTTATCACTTTGTTTAGTAGTTGTGAGAAGACGATTGTAATTTGTTTAGGTTTTTGTTAATGTAATTAAGTTCAAGGTTTGCTTATTCTTGGCGTTTACTTTTTCTTGCAATTGAATCGGGAGAGGATATTGCTATTGCATCTATTTGTCTAATATCGGGGAGTTGGACTCACGAAAAGAGTAAGCATGGTCTTTATCCCAATCAGTGAAGACTAATTCGACTTAGGGATAAGTACGAGTTTCAACGGCTAAGAGAAGTGTAAGATTGGTTGGTGGTAACCCTTGGTTCACGCTGGGAGGTATTGTCAAGGCTTGCACATCAATAGAGTTTCGACTTAGGGATAAGAAGGAACCATTGAAGAACGCTTTGCCGAAACTTGGAGGTTGTCGCTCAATTTCCCAGGCAGTAGCCGTGTTCTTTACCGCGACAATAGTTTCGCCCATTACCGAGGCAAATCTTTTTCCCATTGCCGAGGCAATCAAGTTGACGTTTGTGTTCAAAACTGGGACAGTTTCATTCAATTTCCACACTACGACACAACATAATCCGGCCTACTCTATCATCATATTTACTCAATCTCTTATTTTAATTGTTTTCTTTGTTTGAGTTGTTTTCTCTACCAAACCATTACTTGTGTTTTTATTTTTCTACAGTGCGAGATAGTAATCTCTAGAAGTAGCCCCAATCTCTGTGGAGACGATATCTTGTATACTATAACTTGGCAACATGTATACTTGCACTAAAATTGCGACACTGAATACGCACAACAATGGTGTTCAAGTAGATACCATACCCCTTAAGTGTGACAACACTAGTGTCATTTGTCTCACTAAGAATCTCATCCAACACTCTAGAACCAAACATATAGAAATTAGATGTTGCGTGTAAATAGTGCTTTGTAATTGTGCAAGTATACACGACGCAAATAATATAGGGATAAGTATATGAGTATCGTGTCCACGGGGATTAGTACTCAACCTTCGGTTCTACTCCCTCGCATTGCAAGATAAATAAAGTAAAAACACAAATTAATTGGCTGATTTGATATAATCTAAAAATAGCTAAACTAAGAGAATTCACTAAATAAAATAAAAAAGTAATCAAGATGAGAAAATGGGCCGAATTAGAGTGTGTTGTAGTGTGGAATCCTCTTGACTTTGTTTCTATTCTTGAATGCAGTAATGCACTACTGTCGTGGCAGTGACCTAAATCCATGTTGCGGCCGCAATGGCTGATGTCCTACCGCAACAATCCCTTGCTCATGGGCAGATACAATTAAGGCTCGGTAAAGTGTCCTTGGGTAGTTCCGCCTTATCCCTAAGCACTGAACGCTGGTTGATGAGTGAACTCTGATGATACCTCCGAGAATGAATCAAAGGGCAAACACCAACTGCTCATACACTTCTTTTGGTCGCTGAAACTCTAACCTATCCCTAGGCCGAGTTAGTTAACACCACGTGGGGCGAAAACCGTACTTATTCCTTTCATGAGCTCAACTCTCTCGATATTGAACAAATAGATGATCTCACAAACCCTCTCCCGAGTAGAATGCAAAAATAATTAAAGCCATAATAAGCAAACTTTAACTTTTATTGCATTAAGACCAAAAACTAAGTACAAAGAGTTTTCACAAAGCTACTAAACAAACTAATCCTAACCCTAAGAAATTTAGAACATAATGAAGCTAATCCTAAGCTCAATCTCTCTCTCCGATCCGCTGTGTCCCCTTTTTCTCTATGGCGTCAAGCCTTTATATAGGGGAGGTGTAGGCACAAATCCTTCTTGGAGAGGAAGTTAAGTTGGACTTGGAATAGACTTTATTAAAGAAGTAAATCTCTTTAATTTATTACAATATACACTTTTGTCCAAGAGTCCAACTTTATACTACCTTTCATGTTTTCCTTCTCTTCTCAAGCTCCAGTTTCCACGCAAAGTGTGTAGAAAAATCCAGCGTTAAAAGCTCTACAAGTCGGCTACCACTTTGCTCATTTTTCCCTCTGGCGAAATGTTGTCGCGGCCTAGCTTTTGCTGCCTCAGCATCAGTCTGCTCTGTATAGCAAGGCTTCCTCAGCTTCCCTCAATAGAAGTTGTCATGTAGCTTGGCTCGATCAGGGTTTGTTGTCTGCTAGTTCGACCTCATCTTCCCTCATGCTTTTTGTGCCGTGGCAACATCTTCCTGCTACAACGGTGCAAATCTGCAAGAATACCAAACATGCATTAAATAGTACCTTTTTCATAGAATAAACATAATAATAAGATCAAAGGTATAAATGATGAAATCTATGCATGAAAGGCAATAATGCAGCTCAAATGGGTGTAGGTTCAATGATAATTGTCATGATAAGGGGTCAAAATATAGGACTTTTGGGCACTTATCATTAGACATCATTTCATTAGAGATCATGTCTTGAATAATGATGTAGTTCTAGAATATGTTGACACCTTAAACCAATTAACGGATATCTTTACCAAACCTCTAGATAAAGAGCATTTTTGGACTCTTAGGAGGGAGTTAGGTCTAACTAGCCTATCTTGACCTTTTAGACCCCTTAAGTGCAAAAAATTGCTTGAATCTTTGAATGATGATCAAGCTTATGTGATTTTGCTTCTTAATACATCTATGCTTGTTGCTAGGGGGCATGCATTAGTTTTAGTTCATATAACATGCTCATATATTATTTACATGCATTTAGGCTCGATCTAAGTTGGCCTTTTGGACTTGAAACTGTCCAAAATGCATTTTCTAGCAAGGGTGTATTGAAACAAGTACATATGTTTCGATACAGACTCGGTCTAAGGTGTTCCAGTAATGAATCGTATCGAAACAAGCTCGTCGTGTTTTGATACGGGTTCTCAGTTTTGTTCCGAAACAGGGTCAATCTGTATCGAAACTAGTCTCGTACCGAAACGTCTCGAAACTGTTTCGAGACCCCCGTTCTGATACGCCAAGTGGCGTATCGATACGCGTCCGCGCATACTATTTTAAATAACTTTAAATGAGTATCCAACTTTAATTAAAACACCAACTCTCTTTTTCTCTCAAACCCTAACCGAAACCCCTATATAAACTCCTCAAATCTCTTGATTTTTCACATCAAAACCTACTTTTTTAGGGTTTTCAATTTACACATCAAGGCTAAAGCTTTGCAAGCAATTTGGTGCATTAATCATCCCTCATTCATCCATAATCCTATATCAAGGTATAAACCCTTTTCTTTTCTTTTAAAAATTTCGTTTAAATTTCTTTAATGTTTTTACTCAATTTTTGTATACAATGTATACTTATAGTATGTGTTTTGAAGTTTTTGCAAAAATTCTTTAAAACTCGAAAACTTTTGGTTCGAATATAAAAACTATATTTTAAATTTTTTTACTATTTTTCAAAATTCTTTTTACCAAAAATTTGTTTTATATTTATACATGTTTTTAAACTATATTGTATAGATTTTTATCAACACCTTGATTGTTGGATTGCCCATTGGATTGAATTTGGTTGATTTACGCATACATGTATTTTTGTGTCTTGATTTATTTCTAGATTTCGAATATGGGTTCTAGGAAGAGAGTATGAACCAATGAGGCTGGTGAAAGCTCTAACTTCAATGACAGTTCCACTCGTCCCAACCTCACTTTACTCTACCAAAAGAGTCTTCGAAACAAAGACGCCCATGCCAACTTCAGGCTCTTTCAAGATCATGCTATTCGTCGTGAACGTATTGTCTATATACCCTTTTTGGATTCCGAACGATTTCAATTTCGCTACCTTGATTTACTGAGGCGTTGGAACTTCATATCCTTTTCGGGCTTACCCGGTACTTTGTACCGTAACATGGTTCTTCTCTTTTATGCCAATGCTCGATGTATCTCCAATGCCGATTATTCTCAAGTGATTGCCATTGAGTCCTACCTAAAGGGGAAGAACTTCCGGGTTGATCCAGAAACCTTGGTCAATGTTTTTGGGTTTGACGATGAGGGTATTTCGGATGAGAACTCTTTGGGACATACTTTTGGTGGATCCATCACGGTCCTTGATGCTCATGATCGCATCCTTCATCTCATGGTCTTGTGGTGGTTTCGTCCTTCCGGAGGAAAATTCTCCCACATTCGGCAAGTGGACGATTTTTGGATTCGATTTTTTTGTGAGGGACGTCGACCAAATCTTTGTCAAATCATGTTTCCCGAGATGGCGCATCTTGTTCAAAACCGCAACTCGGATCTTGTAACATCCTTCACTTATGGCACCGCCTTGAGATACTTGTTCTCAAAGTTAGGGATCGATTGCTCTCTTAACTTTCTAAAACCACTCAAGAATCCTATCGATGAGCGCACACTCTTCGTTGCCAATTTCATTTCATTGATGGAGAGTGGATTCGTGTCGAGCATCCTCCTCAAGTTGCGGCTCCCGAAACTCAACCTCAAGTTGCTCCACCAAACAATGAAGCACTTACGACTTTCTTTACCAAGCAATTCAATGGCTTGCGAACCCACATGGACTCCAGTTTTGCCACTCTTGACACTCGCCTCACTTCCGTGGAGGGACGTATCTAAAGTGTTGAGAATCAACTCACTTCGGTTGAATCTCAACAAGCCTCAATGGACATGTCTTTTACAGGCTTCTATGGTGAGTGGAGACAATTTTGAACATAGCATCTAGTTTAGGATTTCCCTATTTATGCACCTATCTATGTTTTTGCTTTAAGATCTATGCTTTAATTTATTTTTGGATATTATGTTTTAAGTATTAAGTTTGGTTATTATGTTTGGATATTATGGAATTATTTTGCTTTGGTTTATTATGCTTAATGGAATTATGTTGCTTTAATTTTGCTTTGCCTTGTGCTACAATGCTTTATCTCATGATTATATTCCTTCATTGATTTTGCTCTAACAAAAAGAGGGAGAAGGGTTAAGCTAAATTTTTAAAATCTATTTCAAAACATAGCTTCAATTTAGGGGGGGTTTACTTAAAAAATTTACTTTGGTTTTGTTATATCAAAAAGGGAGAGATTGTAAAACCAATATTTGATTTTGATATAACAAATAATCTAAGGACTAAATTGCAAAGTAAATAAATTTTTAAGTAATCAAAAGACTCACTTTTGACAAGTAAATTTTAGACTTAAAATGTTTTGAAGTCAAAACATAAACCCCATAAATTTTTTAAGTGTTTCAAAGCCAAAATACACAAATTTGCCCAGGCATTTTGAAACACCCCCAAAGTGTTTCGATACGTTTTGCCACTAGAAACGTCCATTTCGATACGGACTAAACTATTTTGAGACAAGGCTTTCGAAACGGCCTTGCCTTCGATACAACCTTCATCTAGGCTTTTGATTTTTAAGTTTTGTTTCGAAATGGCTCATACTCGTTTCGATACAGGGGTTAAGTATTTTCAAAATCGAGCATGAAATGAACTAGCCGTTACTTGTCAGAAACTAACTTTTGAAAAATTGGTTAAGTGTTTCGATACACCCCTATGCTGTTTCAAAACACAAGTTTATAGTTTCAAAACGTTTCGGTACAGCCTATTGTCATTTCGATACGAGCCTCTTTTTACACTTTACAGTTTCAATCTGTTTCAATATGGCCTATAGTCGTTTTGATAAGGATCCTTTTTACACACAACGACTTTCTTTTTTGGTGTCCGTTTCGATACAGGGCCTTGTGTTTCGATACAAGTAGTTGCAGAACAGCATTTATGGAAGGAAGAGAGAGCCCCAGCGGCTCTATTGATGATCTAAACCACCCAAACGGCTAGAAATCAATGAGAAGGTATAAAAACAAGTCTCCAAAGCTACAACAACAACTATTGAACCTTCAAGCAACATCAAAGCATTATTTCCAAACCCTTGAGCCTATTAGAGTCAAATTGTGTACCCAACTTGTAATATTCTCAATTATTTATTTTTCTTTCAAGTTTGGGGAGTTTTGGTTTGTAATTGGGAAATATATTAGTCTTGTGAGAGATACACTTCAAATTACCTCTTATTCTTTGTAATTGAGAGTCTTGTAATTCAATCTTTGGGTAGAAAGATTGAATTTGTAAAGGTTGCCTCCTTAGCCTAGAAAAGGGTAGGAAAGAATTAGTGAAGAGTTTGTTAAAAATCCTTAGTGGGAGCTAAGGTAGTGGATGTAGAGCTTGTTTAGAAGCTTTGTAACCCCCTTATCCCGGTCTAGATGGTTGACCCGAACCGAGGTGATTACACGGGGAAAACCGAAGCCAACTCGTTAAAGCCGACTCCGATTGAAGACCCTTTTTTTCTTTTTATCTTTTCTAAATGCAACTTAAGTCATTTGTGATCACCCAAGAGCATAGGAAGAAACGGCACAACGATCGGATTTCGATTAGGGGTTTAATTGCACAAACTAAACATTTAGGGACCAAAATGTAATTTCTACAAATTACAAGGACTTCTATGATTTTAAAGTTACCACTATTCAATTAGTCATATTTCATGCTTCTCTGTAAATTTTTATCACAATTCGACTAACCAAACACATCCAATTGCATTCATGAAGTTCAGGGACTAAAATACAACGTTTGAATACATCCTCAGCCGAGGTTTAACAAACTTAACGCCCCACGTATCGATACGCCTAAGGAGGGTATCGATACGCCCACGATGGTCAAACTTCCCAAGCTTGCATCACTAGACCGTATCGGTACGTTGAGGTATTGTATCGGTACACCCTCGTTTGGTGACCAAAGAGGGTATCGATACGACCCCGTGTACCGATACGCCCTCACAAATCAAGCAGGTCGTATCGATACACTCTGAGGTGTGCCGATACGTTACAGTCTGCAAATGCCCAAAATGTAGATTTTAAACCCCAAAGACCTATCCAAATCATTCCAACATGTAACCCCCTTAGCCCGACCTAGATGATTGACCCGAACTATGAAGATTACACGGGGAAAACCAAAGTCAACCCAAAAGTCAACCTTGATTCACGACATTTTTTCCCTTTTACTCTTGTCTAGATGCTTGTTAACCCTAAGTGAGTACTCACGAATCACGATTGAGAAAAGCACATCGAATGAATAACATCTAGGGACTCAATTGCACTTCATACAAGATTAGAGACCAAATTGTAATTTTTGTAAATTAGAAGGACTTCATTGGTTTTAAGGTTACCATTATGAAATTAGTCATGTTATATGCTTCTTTGTCAAGTTTCAACTTAAAAAAGGCATCTCAAGCTCAAGCAATTGCAATCTCAACATTTGGGACTAAAATGAAAAGCATGCAAACATCAAAACAATTCAAATTTGTGTCCAACGGTCACCCGTTTCGGAACACCCACCTACCGTATCGAAACGCTAGATCGAAACGGCGTTGACCGTTTCGGTACGCGAGTGTGTTCCGAGACCATTATCGAAACATGGCATTCTAGTAGCCAAATCGTTCCGAAACAGCCTTCACCGTTTCGATACACGAAGGCCGTTACAGGCCCCCGTTTTGAAACGCTAGAGGTTGTTTCGATACGATTTGCCCAGAAACTACAACAAATGCTAGTTTTTCACTCAATAACCTATTCAAACATATCACAAGGACTCTCTAATCACACCAACAAGTCAACATACATATAAGGTACATATTTGGAACACTCAAACACAATCATAGCATCAAACACAAAATCTCATTAGTCTAGAGGCATGCTTCTTAATATCAAAACACAAATAGGCAATCCAACCTCAAAACAAGCAATTAAGGCCATTTACAATCCAAACAAGCCAAAACAAACATGCCACAACCTTAGGGAGTTTAACACATCTCCCAAATACAATTCTTGGTTTCCCATTGCCAATCTATCAAAACTAAAGTGTATGAAAACTTCACCATACATGAGCTTGGAATTCCTTGGATAAACTTAGCTTCCTAGATGCCCGAAAACACCTCAATTATCTGCATTATTGGTAAAAGAGAGAGTGTAAGCACAAATACTTAGTGAGGCATGCTCTAAAGAAAACCAACACAATAATGCACACTTTGAAAACACTTTCATCAAAAGCTTATAAACCACGTGCTCATTTCTATCTCATGCTTGGAAACCATTCAAAGCAATTTCTCATTGAAACCACATGTACCTTCATTCTATCTCATGCATTTAAACCAATGCAAAACTCATGGCAAAGCCAAAATCATGCTTGTACTCTAAAGCATTTCATAAACAAACCACATATGCATTTCTCATAGCATAACCATTGCATCAAAGGTACATGTGAATAAAAAACCATAACATATTTTATATTGGCATTTCACATCTATTAATTACTCGGATATGCGGACATCTCACTAGACACTTTCGGTGGCATCTCTCATCACCGTACCCACTCGTCTAGCAACATAGTTTCCGGTGGAATCTCTCATCACCGTACTCACATGGCGAAATCTCTCATCGCCACAAAGCTTGGTTATTTCACCAAGTCCTACCCGAAGGAATGCCCATCATCGGTTCTCTCCCTTTGGCTTAACCAAAGAGCACGTACGAATTTTTAGTTTATAGTGCACTCTCATCCTATTGATCGATCAATTATATCCGGTAAGTATCTCAACATCTATTCCAATATATTATGTTAAATCAACATCTCACCTACTGTTTTTCATGCATTAAAACTCAACATTCTCATTTCTTTTCAAAATCATAACATTTGCTATACTTCAACATAAAAGCTCAAATCTCGATTGTGCAGCATGTTACTTTATGAAATCATTCCAAGCATCATCTCATGCTATAATTCATGCATAAAAACAGTAGGAATTTATCAATCTAAAACCATGAGCATGTAAAAGCATTTAAGGGGCAATCACCACTTTCTAGAGAGCAATCTAGCCAATACTTACTTCCGGACTTAAGAAGGTGTTTCAAACCTTTCCTAAATCCCTAAACCTTGATTCTTTATCCCTCAAGGACTTCTAAAACCATACGCACTCACAGATTTCGTTTCGCTTGCTTGCCGAAACGTTATCTAAGCTTCCGGATCAACTCCAAAGGTGTCTGAAGATGTCTCCCCTGTTTTAAACACATAAGAGCAGAGGATTAATGCATCATCATGCATTGAAAACGTTAGCCAACACACCTAAACTCGCTGCTCTACACAAAATCCACATTTCGGCCACCAAACACTACCGAAATCACCTCCAAACTCTTCCAAAACAAAACCCAGCCAAGATCCATCACTTCTAATCATTTTTAAACATCAACTAAAATAAAAAACTAACACAACCACATCCTTATACTTCCAGCTATAGCAGAACACCAAAATCACCCCAAAAACCACCATTTTAACAAGCAAAAACTTAGGAAAAACAACCTATTCAGGATTGGATTGATAAAACCTCATTTCTAACATCATTTAACATCCAAAATACATTAGAAAACCATCTCAAAATAGAGCCCAACCAATCACCACGAAAATCTTCAAGATCTCTTCCAAAATCTTGAGTTTTAAGCCAAATTCTTGTTTCTAACATTAAAACCACTTAAAAATCATTAATAAAGGATTGACAACTTGGGAATTTCAGTAAAGAACTGATCATTAGAGGAGAAGGACGAAGCTGACCTCTAATGGATGATTTCTCCTTGATTTGGGCAAGTTTTCTTGAAAATACAATGTAGAAATCAAGTGGATTTGTTGAAGGATTGATTAGGAATCAAAGTGTGATTGAAATCTCATCAAATGAAGTGGAAATCAAAGTAAATTTTCTGGAGAAAAAGTATTTGGTTGATAGGATTTTGAGAGAAAATGAAATGAGAGAAAATTAGAGAAAAGTGGTTATGAAAAGTCAAAGGTAGTTTTTCTATTTTGATCACCTTTAATTTCTTTAATTAAAACTTTAATTAAATCATCCAAATTAAGGAAAAATCTGATGAAAACATTTTTGGTAAATTAGCTCCTTAAAGATTCAAAGTTTCAATCCTTGACAAAACAATCACTACTAAACTTTGCAAAAACTGCGATTTGGTCACTACACCGAAATGTAGTATTTCTAAACCTTATTTTGTTAAATTGATTTCACCATTCACTTCTACATATTAAATGAGGATTTTTAGATATTTTTCTATATTTTTAAAGCATCCCGAACTAGGTGTTCCCTAAAACCCCCTTTCAAATTCGAACAGATTCCTAGACCGATCTGGTTAAGACTCTAAACATCTAGGCCCAAATTTGGGGTGTTACACAACATATATTTAAACATGCTTGCACACAAATGTGCATAACACTCAAAGGTACAAGTCAAGGAAAATATCAAACATCATCAACATCAATATTTGAATTCTAAAACATGCTCTCTAAAAGTCAAAAACACCAAAAGACCATAAGCATCTCAAAAGGCAAGGTAAATCATCAAAATCAATTTAAAGGCCTTTTACAAACCATATAAACCATATAAAACTTGCATCAACAACAGGGAGTCCAAAACACATCTCCCAAAAACAACTACTAAATCGCATTGCCATATATCATTACTAAAGTAAATGTAAAGCATGCAAACATCAAAACAATTTAAATCTGTGTCCAACGGTCACCCGTTTTAGAACACCCACCTACCGTATCGAAACGCTGGATCGAAACGGCGTTGACCGTTTCGGTACGCGAGTGTGTTTCGAGACCATTTCCGAAACATGGCATTCCAGTAGCCAAATCGTTCCGAAACAGCCTCCACCGTTTCGAAACACGAAGGCCATTATAGGCCCCCGTTCCGAAACACTAGAGGGTGTTTCGATACGGATTGCCTAGAAACTGCAGCAAATGTTGGTTTTTCACTCAATAACCTATTCAAACATATCCCAAGGACTCTCTAATCATACCAACAAGTCAACATACATATAAGATACATATTTGGAACACTCAAACACAATCATAGCATCAAACACAAAATCTCATTAGTCTAGAGGCATGCTTTCTAATATCAAAACACAAATAGGCAATCCAACCTCAAAACAAGCAATTAAGACCATTTACAATCAAAACATGCCACAACCTTAGGGAGTTTAACAAATCTCCCAAATACAATTCTTGGTTTCCCATTGCCAATCTACCAAAACTAAAGTGTATGAAAACTTCACCATACATGAGCTTGGACTTCCTTGGATGAACTTAGCTTCCTTAATGGCCGAAAACACCTCAATTATCTGCATTATTGGTAAAAGAGAGAGTGTAAGCACAAATGCTTAGTGAGACATGCTCTAAAGAAAACCAACACAATAATGCACACTTTGAAAACACTTTCATCAAAAGCTTTTAAACCACGTGCTCATTTCTATCTCATGCTTGGAAATCATTCAAAGCAATTTCTCATTGAAACCACATGTACCTTCATTCTATCTCATGCATTTAAACCAATGCAAAACTCATGGAAAAGCAAAAATCATGCTTGTACTCTAAAGCATTTCATAAACAAACCACATATGCATTTCTCATAGCATAACCATTGCATCAAAGGTACATGTGAATAAAAAACCATAACATATTTTATATTGGCATTTCACATCTATAAGTTACTCGGATATGCGGACATCTCACTAGACACTTCCGGTGGCATCTCTCATCACCGTACTCACTCGTCTAGCAACATAGTTTCCGGTGGAATCTCTCATCACCGTACTCACATGGCGGAATCTCTCATCGCCACAAAGCTTGGTTATTTCACCAAGTCCTACCCGAAGGAATGCCCATCATCGGTTCTCTCCCTTTGGCTTAACCAAAGAGCCAGTACAAATTTTTAGTTTATAGTGCACTCTCATCCTATTGATCGATCAATTATATCCGGTAAGCATCTCAACATCTATTCAATATATTATGTCAAATCAACATCTCACCTACTGTTTTTCATGCATTAAAACTCAACATTCTCATCTCTTTTAAAAATCATAACATTTGCTATACGTCAACATAAAAGCTCAGATCTCGATTGTGCAACATGTTACTTTATGAAATCATTCCAAGCATCATCTCATGCTATAATTCATGCATAAAAACAGTATGAATTTTTTAATCTAAATCCATGAGCATGTAAAAGCATTTAAGGGGCAATCGCCACATTCTAGAGAGCAATCTAGCCAATAC
This sequence comes from Hibiscus tridactylites, assembly GCA_958450335.1. Classification (NCBI taxonomy): domain Eukaryota; kingdom Viridiplantae; phylum Streptophyta; class Magnoliopsida; order Malvales; family Malvaceae; genus Hibiscus; species Hibiscus tridactylites. Next base: position 53,420,765 of record OY288267.1, on the reverse strand, counting down.
TTACTTCCGGACTTAGAAAGGTGTTTCAAACCTTTCCTAAATCCCCAAATCTTGATTCTTTGTCCCTCAAGGACTTCTAAAACCATACGCACTCACAGATTTCGTTTCGCTTGCTTACCGAAACGTTATCTAAGCTTCCGGATCAACTCCATAGGTGTCCGAAGATGTCTCCCCTATTTTAAACACATAAGAGCAGATGATTAATGCATCATCATGCATTGAAATCGTCAGCCAACACACCTAAACTCGCTGCTCTACACAAAATCCACATTTCGGCTACCAAACACTACCTAAATCACCTCCAAACTCTTCCAAAACCAAACCCAGCCAAGATCCATCACTTCTAATCATTTTTAAACATCAATTAACATCAAAAACTAACACAGCCACGTCCTTATACTTCCAGCTATAGCAGAACACCAAAATCACCCCAAAACCACCATTTTAACAAGCAAAAACTTAGGAAAAACAACCTATTCGGGATTGGATTGATAAAACCTCATTTCTAACATCATTTAACATCCAAAATACATTAAAAACCATCTCAAAATAGAGCCCAACCAATCACCACGAAAATCTTCAAGATCTCTTCCAAAATCTTGAGTTTTAAGCCAAATTCTTGTTTCTAACATTAAAACCACTTAAAAATCATTAATAAAGGATTGACAACTTGGGAATTTCAGTAAAGAACTGATCATTAGAGGAGAAGGACGAAGCTGACCTCTAATGGATGATTTCTCCTTGATTTGGGCAAGTTTTCTTGAAAATACAATGTAGAAATCAAGTGGATTTGTTGAAGGATTGATTAAGAATCAAAGTGTGATTGAAATCTCATCAAATGAAGTCGAAATCAAAGTAAATTTTCTGGAGAAAAAGTATTTGGTTGATAGGATTTTGAGAGAAAATGAAATGAGAGAAAATTAGAGAAAAGTGGTTATGATAAGTCAAAGGTAGTTTTTCTATTTTGATCACCTTTAATTTCTTTAATTAAAACTTTAATTAAATCATCCAAATTAAGGAAAAATCTGATGAAAACATTTTTGGTAAATTAGCTCCTTAAAGATACAAAGTTTCAATCCTTTACAAAACAGTCACTACTAAACTTTGCAAAAACTGCGATTTGGTCACTACACCGAAATGTAGTATTTCTAAACCTTATTTTGTTAAATTGATTTCACCATTCACTTCTACATATTAAATGAGGATTTTTAGATATTTTTCTATATTTTTAAAGCATCCCGAACTAGGTGTTCCCTAAAACCCCCTTTCAAATTCGAACAGATTCCTAGACCGATCCGGTTAAGACTCTAAACATCTAGGCCCAAATTTGGGGTGTTACACAACATATATTTAAACATGCTTGCACACAAATGTGCATAACACTCAAAGGTACAAGTCAAGGAAAATATCAAACATCATCAACATCAATATTTGAATTCTAAAACATGCTCTCTAAAAGTCAAAAACACCAAAAGACCATAAGCATCTCAAAAGGCAAGGTAAATCATCAAAATCAATTTAAAGGCCTTTTACAAACCATATAAACCATATAAAACTTGCATCAACAACAGGGAGTCCAAAACACATCTCCCAAAAACAACTACTAAATCGCATTGCCATATATCATTACTAAAGTAAATGTAAAGCATGCAAACATCAAAACAATTTAAATCTGTGTCCAACGGTCACCCGTTTCAGAACACCCACCTACCGTATCGAAACGCTGGATCGAAACGGCGTTGACCGTTTCGGTACGCGAGTGTGTTTCGAGACCATTTCCGAAACATGGCATTCCAGTAGCCAAATCGTTCCGAAACAGCCTCCACCGTTTCGAAACACAAAGGCCATTATAGGCCCCCGTTCCGAAACACTAGAGGGTGTTTCGATACGGTTTGCCTAGAAACTGCAGCAAATGTTGGTTTTTCACTCAATAACCTATTCAAACATATCCCAAGGACTCTCTAATCATACCAACAAGTCAACATACATATAAGATACATATTTGGAACACTCAAACACAATCATAGCATCAAACACAAAATCTCATTAGTCTAGAGGCATGCTTTCTAATATCAAAACACAAATAGGCAATCCAACCTCAAAACAAGCAATTAAGGCCATTTACAATCAAAACATGCCACAACCTTAGGGAGTTTAACAAATCTCCCAAATACAATTCTTGGTTTCCCATTGCCAATCTACCAAAACTAAAGTGTATGAAAACTTCACCATACATGAGCTTGGACTTCCTTGGATGAACTTAGCTTCCTTAATGGCCGAAAACACCTCAATTATCTGCATTATTGGTAAAAGAGAGAGTGTAAGCACAAATGCTTAGTGAGACATGCTCTAAAGAAAACCAACACAATAATGCACACTTTGAAAACACTTTCATCAAAAGCTTTTAAACCACGTGCTCATTTCTATCTCATGCTTGGAAATCATTCAAAGCAATTTCTCATTGAAACCACATGTACCTTCATTCTATCTCATGCATTTAAACCAATGCAAAACTCATGGAAAAGCAAAAATCATGCTTGTACTCTAAAGCATTTCATAAACAAACCACATATGCATTTCTCATAGCATAACCATTGCATCAAAGGTACATGTGAATAAAAAACCATAACATATTTTATATTGGCATTTCACATCTATAAATTACTCGGATATGCGGACATCTCACTAGACACTTCCGGTGGCATCTCTCATCACCGTACTCACTCGTCTAGCAACATAGTTTCCGGTGGAATCTCTCATCACCGTACTCACATGGCGGAATCTCTCATCGCCACAAAGCTTGGTTATTTCACCAAGTCCTACCCGAAGGAATGCCCATCATCGGTTCTCTCCCTTTGGCTTAACCAAAGAGCCAGTACAAATTTTTAGTTTATAGTGCACTCTCATCCTATTGATCGATCAATTATATCCGGTAAGCATCTCAACATCTATTCAATATATTATGTCAAATCAACATCTCACCTACTGTTTTTCATGCATTAAAACTCAACATTCTCATCTCTTTTAAAAATCATAACATTTGCTATACGTCAACATAAAAGCTCAGATCTCGATTGTGCAACATGTTACTTTATGAAATCATTCCAAGCATCATCTCATGCTATAATTCATGCATAAAAATAGTATGAATTTTTTAATCTAAATCCATGAGCATGTAAAAGCATTTAAGGGGCAATCACCACATTCTAGAGAGCAATCTAGCCAATACTTACTTCCGAACTTAGAAAGGTGTTTCAAACCTTTCCTAAATCCCCAAATCTTGATTCTTTGTCCCTCAAGGACTTCTAAAACCATACGCACTCACAGATTTCGTTTCGCTTGCTTGCCGAAACGTTATCTAAGCTTCCGGATCAACTCCATAGGTGTCCGAAGATGTCTACCCTGTTTTAAACACATAAGAGCAGATGATTAATGCATCATCATGCATTGAAATTGTCAGCCAACACACCTAAACTCGCTGCTCTACACAAAATCCACATTTCGGCTACCAAACACTACCGAAATCACCTCCAAACTCTTCCAAAACCAAACCCAGCCAAGATCCATCACTTCTAATCATTTTTAAACATCAAAAACTAACACAGCCACGTCCTTATACCTCCAGCTATAGCAGAACACCAAAATCACCCCAAAAACCACCATTTTAACAAGCAAAAACTTAGGAAAAACAACCTATTCGGGATTGGATTGATATAACCTCATTTCTAACATCATTTAACATCCAAAATACATTAGAAAACCATCTCAAAATAGAGCCCAACCAATCACCACGAAAATCTTCAAGATCTCTTCCAAAACCTTGAGTATTAAGCCAAATTCTTGTTTCTAACATTAAAACCACTTAAAAATCATTAATAAAGGATTGACAACTTGGGAATTTAAGTAAAGAATTGATCATTAGAGGAGAAGGACGAAGCTTACCTCTAATGGATGATTTCTCCTTGATTTGGGCAAGTTTTCTTGAAAATACAATGTAGAAATCAAGTGGATTTGTTGATGGATAAATTAGGAATCAAAGTGTGATTGAAATCTCATCAAATGAAGTGGAAATCAAAGTAAATTTTCTGGAGAAAAAGTGTTTGGTTGATAGGATTTTGAGAGAAAATGAAATGAGAGAAAATTAGAGAAAAGTGGTTATGAAAATTCAAAGGTAGTTTTTCTATTTTGATCACCTTTAATTTCTTTAATTAAAACATTAATTAAATCATCCAAATTAAGGAAAAATTTGATGAAAACATTTTTGGTAAATTAGCTCCTTAAAGATTCAAAGTTTCAATCCTTTACAAAACAGTCACTACTAAACTTTGCAAAAACTGCGATTTGGTCATTACACCGAAATGTAGTATTTCCAAACCTTATTTTGTAAAATTGATTTCACCATTCACTTTTATATATTAAATGATGATTTTTAGATATTTTTCTATATTTTTAAAGCATCCCGAACTAGGTGTTCCCTAAAACCCCCTTTCAAATTCGAATAGATTCCCAGACAGATCCGGTTCAGACTCTAAACATCTAGGCCTAAATTTGGGGTGTTACACAACATATATTTAAACATGCTTGCACACAAATGTGCATCAACACTCAAAGGTACAAGTCAAGGAAAACATCAAACATCATCAACATCAATATTTGAATTCTAAAACATGCTCCCTAAAAGTCAAAAACACCAAAAGACCATAAACATCTCAAAAGGCAAGGTAAATCATCAAAATCAATTTAAAGGCCTTTTACAAACCATATAAACCATATAAAACTTGCATCAACAACAGGGAGTCCAAAACACATCTCCCAAAAACAACTACTAAATCCCATTGCCATATATCATTACTAAAGTAAATGTAAAACATCACCATACTTGAGCTTAACTATTCCTTGGATCCTCTTAAGCCTCCTTGCTGCCCAAAATGTCTCAATTATCTGAATTGTTGGTAAAAGAGAGCGTAAGCATGATAGCTTAGAGAGACATGCTCTAAAAACATCAACACAACTATGCAAGCTTTTAAAATCTCTATCTTGAAATTCATTTCCAAAACCATGCTCTTTCTATCTCATGCTTGAAAACCATTTCAAAGCAAATCTCCATTTGAAAATCACATGTATCATCTATCTATCTATCTCATGCATTCAACCAATGCAAATCTCATGGAAAAGCCGCACACATGCTTGATATTCAAAAGCATTTCATAAATCTCATATGCATTTCTCATAGCATAAAAATCATTTCAACATTGGTACATGTGAATCAAATACATTCTCATATATTGGCATTTCATATTCTATCTTTAATCGGATATGCGGATTAGATTGGCATAGAGCCAAGTCCTACCCCGGGGGAATCTCACATCACCGGACTCTCATGGTGGTATCTCTCTTCGCCACAAAGCTTGGGTGTTTCACCAAGACCTACCCCGATGGTATTTCTCATCATCGTATTCTCACTTTGGATCGGGATGGCACTACCCCCATTGCCCGACTCCAAAGAGCATGTACGAATTTTAGTTTATAGTGCACTTTACATCCTATTGGTTGACCAATTATATCCGGTAATCATCTCATAATTTATTCCAATATATTACATTAAAATCATCATCTCACCTACTATTTTGATGCAACATTTCTAAAATCAATCTCATCCCATTTCAAAACCACAACTCATGCATATAATTTAGTCAAAATCTATAAACTCTTCACAATGTCATTCTATCTCATGGGATCAATATGAAACCTCATTTCATGTCATAAATCATGCATAAAATAGTAGGAATTTGTTTATCTCAAATCAAGAGCATGTCAAAAGCATTTAGGGGCATCAACCACTTTTCGAGAGCAAATCTAAACATACTTACTTCCGGACTTAGGATGGTGTTTCAAACCAATCATAAATCCCCAAACCGTGTTTCCTTGTCCCTCAAGGACTTCTAAAATCATTTGCACTCATCGATAATGTTTCGCTTGCTCGCCGGAACGATTTATAGGCTTCCGGCACTTACGGATCAACACCAAATGCGTCCGGAGATGTCTCCCATGTTCAATACACATAAGAGCAGAAGATTAATGCATCGTCATGCATTAAAATCACCAGCCACTCATTCTAACTCGCTGCTCTACTCAAAACTAGCTTTTCGGCTATCCGAAATCACCTCCAAACTTTCTCAAATCAAAGCCTAGCCAAGATCTATCAATTCTAACCTTTTCTAAACTTCAATCAACATCAAAAATCACCATAAACACAACCTTATGCCTCCAGCAATAGCAGATAACCAAAAACACCTCAAAAACCACAAATCTAGCATCTCAAACTTAGGAATCCAAACCTATTTGGGATTTATTTGTTAAAACCTCATTCTCAACATCAAATATCATCCAAAATATGTATAAATCAACCTCAAAACATAACCTAACATAGAAATACGAAAATCACCAAGATCTCATCAAGAATCTCGAATTTAACAACTATTTCATGTTTATAACATTAAAACAAATCAAAAACCATTAACAAAGGATTTATAACTTGAGAATTTCAGTAAAGAACTGATCATTAGAGGAGAAGGACGAAGCTTACCTCTAATGGTTGATCTCTCTTCAAATTGGGAAAGTTTTTTTGAAATCCAAAGCAAAAATCAAACGTATTTGATGAAACAAAGATAGGAAATCTTTTGGAAGATAAAATCTCAGCAAACAAAATGAAAATTGATGAGAGAAAAGTATTTGGCTGATTGGAAGTTGAGAGAAAATGAAAAGAGAAAAATATCGTGAAATTAGTTATGAAAAGTCAACTTAAATTTTCCTTTTTATTTCTTTAATTAAATCATTATTAAAAGCTCCCAAATTAAAGAGAAATCTGATGAAAACAAATGGTAAAATTAGCTCCTTAAAGATTCAAAGTTCCAATCCTTTACAAAATAGTCACTAGTCAACTTTTGCAAAAAAAATGCATTTTGGTCACTATACCAAAATGTAATATTTCCAAATCACATTTTGTAAAATTGTTTTCACAATAATCATTTATATAATAAATGAGGATTTTTAGATATTTTCCATATTTTTAAAACATCCCGAACTTGGTGTTCCTTAAACCAACATCAAGGGTTCGAACCGTTCCCGACCAGCCCGATTCAACATCTAAAACATCTAGGCCCAAAACCAGGGCGTTACAAGCTTGAACCACTATAAGTGACGTGTTCTTTATTTTTAATTGTTCCTTTTTGCTCCCTTCATTTTAAAACTTCCAATTCACCCCCTCTTGGCCATATCGATTACTTCGATCCACTCAACATACTCGCGTGACAAAATAAAGAACAACTATGTTATATTCAAATATAACGCTTCACTGAAACATCGATTCACTATCGGAATCTGTAATTGCCTAAAACTTAATGACATCTTTATGCTTTGCCTTATATATGTATGTTGCTTATCGCATCTTCTGGTAGTTCTATATCACCGAGCTTTCCGAAGCTCACGTTGTTTTTACCACCACAGGTTAAAAGATCGATCATGTTACAGTTATCAATGTTAGTATGGGAGTTTCTTCGACTTTGCTTGCGAAGTACGGTACCTGTGTAATTAGGGGGCATGTATGTCACATCTTGTTTCATATTTGAGTCTGAAACTTGTATTAGTAACTTGTACCATAGTTTTTGTTTCATTGTTTGAATGATTTCTGAAAATTGTATTTGAATTTATATCTTGATTTATGATTTTAAATGGTTTGACAACTTTTTTATTTGAAAATTTTAATGTGGGTCGCTTCGATGACCCTAATGTGACCTCTTAGATTTAGGTGTGTTGCATAGTCGGGTCTAGGGAGTTACAGTAATCACCCCCAAATTATTTATTAAAATAACAATTATTTCAGTCACTAAAATAAGACGCGTCAAATCAACAACATTTTTTAAAAGACATGGTTAACCATTTTTTTTGGTGTGACATCGAAAATGAAGAGCATGTGCGAGCCAAAGTGCCTCATAGAATTTGAACTCCTAAATAAAAAATAATTTTTAGTGTTTTCAAAATTTTCACATGTTTTCAAATTTCGAATTTATATTTTGGACTATTATCTTATACACTGGTAATGGAAAACAAAATTTCCACCACCAGTGCATGGTATAATTACCCTAAATTCCAAACACATAAACCTAAACCCCTAAAGTATGAACCCTAAACTAAATCAATAACCCTAAAAATAGGGCGCTTGTGGAAACAAAACGTTTTCCACCATCAGTGCATGGTATAATTACCTATGATTGGGAAAATATATAATGCACTGGCTGTGGAAAGATTTTGTTTTCACAAGCGCCCTAATTTCAGGGGTTATAGATCCAATTTAGGATTCATAGTTTAGGGGTTTAAAATTTAGGTTAGGGTTTAGAGGAAAAGGTTTAGGTTTTATGGTAAGAAATGCCTGGGATTTGGGTTTTTACTTATAACGCCTAAATTCTAACCCTAAACTTTAAGTCCAAACCATAGTCCCTAAATTCTAAGCATATAAACATAAACCCATAAAGTATGAACCCTAAACTAAATCACTATCCCCTAAATTAGGGTGCTTGTGGAAACAAAATGTTTCCACCGCCAATGCATGATATAATTACCCCTGATTGGGAAAATATATGATATAGGATTAAATTTGCTATCATACATAGTTTTATATCAGCCAAGTTAAGTACTTAATGGCTGAATTACCATTTTGTTATAAAACATAAAGTTTAATTGTCATTTTGTAACATTTGAAAGTTTGGTTACTGATTTTTTAAGTTTAGTGACCATTTGTGAACTTTACCCAAATTTTAAAATGGTGATATTTCTGTTCATTTTAGTTCCTAAGATTTAATTTTTACCCGAAACCCTACAAAAACAAAACCAAAATCAGTACGACTAACTTCTATGTTGTAATTTAGGGTTATTGGTTTATGATGCCAAATTTCATGGCAATAAGGTTTTTGGTTTAGGTTTTAACTCTTACTGTTAGTGGTTTAGGGTTTATGTTGTAATTTAGAGGTAATAGTTTATGAGATGAATTTGTATGGCTTTAAGGTTTATGGTTTATGATTTAGGGTTTAGTAATAATGGGTTAGGGTGTATGGTGTAGTTAGAGTTAGTGGTTTATGAGAGCAATTTGTATGGTTTATTGTTCATTGTTTTGTTGACATTTATTGAGGTAACAATCGATAATGCTTTTAGATAAGGGTTTATGGTTTAGGGTTTAGGGTTTATGGTTTTTGTTTTAAGGTTTTAGGGATAAACCAATGCTTTCTGACTAACTTTTGTCACACACCTACTTGAACATGACAGTTTGGAACCAAGAGAGAATCTTGTTGGGAAACATCGGTACACCCCATGGCACAACGGAAAAATTATTCGGCGATTACCTCCAAATATCCATGTACGTGGAGAGAATGTGTTTCGGTTCTTGGGAAGCTTTTTATGTTTATACGGATTGAATGGGTGAAAATGAATGATTTTGAAGATGAACACGGGATGAACATGGGTGTTTCATCGAAAATAGGGTTGGGTTCTGGAATTTTTCGTGTTGTTAGAGAGAGAGAGAGAAGGGGAGCACGTGTAAATGGACGGGTTCAACTCGGTCTTAGGGTATTTGTAATGCCCTGGTTTTGGGCCTAGATGGTTTAGACATTGGATCGGACCAGTCGAGAACGGTTCGAATCGCGTAAGGTGACTTAAGGAAATCAAGGATCGGGATAGGATAAAAATGTGGTAAAAATTGCTAAAATCCTATAAAAATATGTTTAAGAGGTTGATCAAGTCAATTTTACAAAATGGATTTCGAAAATGTGACATTTTAAGTAGTGACCAAATTGTAAAGTTTCAAAATAGGGAAAATGTGATTTTTAATGTGGAAGCCAAAATCTTAGAATATTTAGGGGGCTTTAAGTCAATTTGACCTTTCCTCAATATGACATGTGTTTTAAAAGGCTTTTAATTAAATGGATTTAATTGGGTTTATATTAATTAATTAATAAAGTTAGTTAATGTGAGATTTTCAATTACGTAACTACCAACTCATTCTCATTTTCAGCCAAACACTAATTCACTCATTTTTTTCCAGAATTCTTTCTCCCAAAAACCCTCTCAACATTTTTAAACCATTTTCAAGAAATCTTTTCTAATCCTTCAAGATTTTGCTAAGGAAAACTTGTCATTCATTGAGGGAGGCAAGGATTAGAGGTAAATCCTATTCTCAACCTCTAATCTAAGTTCTTTATTAAAATTCTCAAGATATTTGGCTTCTAAATACTATTTTTGGTTGAGTTTTCATTATAGTTTTGATTGGTAATCAAAATCTTGTAAAAACATTGTTGAAATCTTAATTTTCGGACTTGATGAGTTAAGCTATGTTTTGTGTTGATTTTAATTGAGTTCTAAGTTGATTAACATATTAAAATGATGTGTTGATAACATAGATCCCGAAGTCCTTGAGATCCTTGAGTTTCTTGTTAGTTTTAAGTGAGTTTTTGAGGCGAAATGGTGGAATCTTGCTTGCTGGAGGTGTAAGGTTGGGTTAGGTTGTTTATTAGACGTGTTTTGATGTTTATTATGGTTTGGAAGTGATGTATGTTGGCTGGACTTGGTTTAGGAAGCAATCGATTGAGTTTTCGGTTGTTTTGGTTGGGTAAATTGGTGTAGTTTGGGTGAGCAACGAGTTTGGGAATTGTTGCTGGTGTTGGAATGCTTTTTAATGCATTTAGATCTTTGTTTTGATGATTTGAAAACAAGGGATCTTGATCCGAAAGCAAACGAGGTGTTGTTAGAGGCTCTAGAAAGGTAATTTCTGTGTCGGCAAGCAAGGCTTCGCGTATCGGTGAGTAGAAATGCAATTTCCTGCTTTGTAACGCTTTGGGCGTGGTATTGGGAGTTTAGTGTAAGTTTGAAACACTTAGCTAAGCTCAAGAGTAAATGGTTCAAATGTTCTCTCTTGGAAATGTGCTATGTTTTGATGAAAATGCACTCGAGATAAATGCGGTTTTGTTTACTGTTTTTAAGCATGTTTAAGCATGGTTAAATGCTGGATTTTAATGCCATTATGTTAAGGATGCACTAGCTAAGTGATCCTTGGTTTTCATGTGTTGAATGCGTATGATGTTAAACATGTTATGCTTGCGGAAATGGTATTGTGGTTATGCTTGTAAAACAATGGATTAATGAGGTTATATGATTATATTGGCAAGTGATGTAATTGGTTTTTGGTTACCTTAATCGAATATAGTTAGCCATCTATAGGATTGGGTGCACCGTGAACAAAGTCGCCTTGGATGTCGAGCGGTTGTGATTGTACCGTATACTCCATCCAAGTACCCTAACGATTGAGGTTAAGATCACAACGGTGGATGTTAATTCCGTCTGTGGATCTTGTGTTATGTGTCCCATGCTCTCGTTAGAGGAATTATACAACTACCGATGAATGGTGTTGAGGGGTTGTGATTGTACCGATATACTCCACCACAGTTGTCACAACGATGGAGGGTTGCTCTCATGTGTGAGCCTTGTGTAGTCCAGTAGTGTGTATGAAGCGTGTGGGACAACGCTTGTAATTCGTGTATCTGATTGTGTCTTGAGTTGAAATGGTTTATGGATTATCACTTGTGAGCCAATATAATGTTAATGATAAATGTGAAGCATGAGATGCTTGTAAATGATGTAAGAATGCATGAAATGCTTAGTAAAGCATGAGCAATGGTTTAATTGTTGTTTTAATATGTTACACATGAGCATATGTTATTAAATGCATTGTTGTCTTGAGAAGACATGATTTATGAAAAGGCATGTGATAAAAGTGGTGGTTTTGCAAGTCATGTGAAATACATTGATGAATGTTGTTAGCGATCCTTACTAAGCTATATGCTTACGCTCATTTGTTTCATCAATGCAGATAATTGAACATTCCAAGGCAGCCCAAAAGCAAGAGGAATCCAAGGCTTTGTTTAAGAGATGTATGTGGTTCACCCTTAGTGTAATAAGTGGCCATGGGTGGGATTTCTACTTCCTGATTTTGTTGGTGATGGTTGTTGTTTCAAGCATGTTTAATTTCTGATTGTGGACTTGTATTTTGCCTTTATATGGTTCTATGGTTTGTTTGTGGTGTTTTACCTTTTCTATAAGTTTGGTATCTTAAGCATGCTTGGATAGCTCAATAGTCAGCATGGTTTGAAGTGGTTAACGAAAGTGTTTTGCTGTTTGATAGTGTCTATAAGTCTATTAGATGGATTATATCATGTATGCATGATTTGAGCTTGTTTGGATGTGTTTTAGTATGTTTAAAAGATGTCGGAATGAGCCAATTTGGTATGTGTATCGATACTCGGGGAAGTGTATCGGTACGCTAAGGCAAAAGTGAGGCATTTTTGTACAGGGGTATCGAAACGGATTGCCCGCGTATCGATACGCCTAGGCCAAGTTTGAAGGTCGTACCGATACGCGGGGAAGCGTTTCGATATTCTCAACCCTTCTTTAGCTATTGTCTTCCCGCGTATCGATACAGGCTCAGGTGTATCGATACGGGTAGTTAAATTTCAGTTAAAAGTAACTTTTAAAGTTTGGAAATGTTGCATTTTGGTCCCTGAATTTTGTGTATGCAATTGAATGAGTTTGGATGATCCGTTTGAACCAAAATTTGGCATGTTATATGACTAATTAAAGATTGGTAACTTTTAAACCTTGGAAGTCCTTGTATTTTATAGAAATTACAGTTTAGTCCCTCAAAGTCAAATGTATGCAATTGAACCCGTGATTGAACTCTGATCGCAGTGCCGTTTTCACCTGATCACTTTGTTGAACATATAGGATAATAATACGCATATAGAGAAGATAAAAAGAAAAAAAGGGCGTCGTTAATCGAGGTTGACTTTAACTAGTTGGCTTCGGTTTTCCCCATGTAATCTTCTTAGTTCGTGTCGGGCGTCTAGGCCAGGCTAAGGGGGTTACATTTGTTAGTATCAGAGCTAGGTTTCGAAAGAATTGGGGATGTTGGTATGAGAAATTGATATGTATTGATGTATGTTGTTTGAAAAGCATGCAATTGGTTAAATTTTGAAGCTTATGTTATGCTTGATTTATGTGAACCGCATGTGAAGTGAATATGATCGAGTGATGATGATGCAATGTTGTTATGTGCTAAATTTGGATGATGAAAAGCATGTTGAGCATGATGTTTCATTGTATGCTATGCCAAGTTGGGGGAAATCGGGGTGCCCATTGCCTTATTACACTAATCAAATGTTTTTGTAAACTTGGATCCTTGCTTGAAGCTGGCCTAAATGGTTTGATTTGTTTTTGTTGTTATGCTTTGTTAAAATAGCACTATGGGACCGAGAAGAGAGCTGAGGTCCAATACAATAATACCTGCAGCTGAGCAGGGTGACCAGGGTGAACAAGGGGCTCATGTCCCTCTTGGTGGAAATCTACCTCCTCCGCCACCACCTGGAGGTAGGGAGCAGGTGCAGCAAGGACCTGCTGGTTCTGGTTTTGGTTATTTTGTGCCACTGGTTCAGGCGATCACTGGAGCGTTTCAGGCTGCTGTTGCCGGAGCGCATGTGTAGGCCCCTGCAGCTAGGCAGGCGGGCTTACCGTCAGAGAGATTGAGGAGCCTAGGAGCTGTGGAGTTCTTTGGTATGTCTCTTGAGGCGTCTGAGGCCTGGTTAGCGAGTACGATCCGTATCATGGATCAGATGGGCTGTAATGATGTGCGCAAGCTGGGATGCGCAATATCTTTGTTGCAAGGCGATGCCTACAGTTTGTGGATGACTACCACGACTGGTATGGAAACCAATGAGGTTGATTGGGAGTTTTTCAGAGGTGCCTTCAGGAGGAAGTATCTAAGGGTGAGATACTTGGACAAAAAGAAACATAAGTTTATGTCCCTTGTTCCGGGCAACCTTTCTGTGGCTGAGTACGAGGTCCAGTTCGTACGCTTGAGCCAATATGCTCCTGAGCTGGTACTGTTGCGTGTAAAAGTGTCTATCACAATGTAGTGCAAGTGTACACGACGCAAGTAGTAAAGTGATACAGAAGTATCGGATATCGTCTCCACAGGGACTGGGCTAATAGCTTCACCTTGGATTACTGCACGAGAAGAAAAAGAATAGTTTAAATTGTTGTCATGAAAATAATAAAGAGAACTGGAAATTAAGATTAAAATAATCAAGATAGGGAGAATGGGCCGGTATTGAATTGCTCAGTAGTGTAGGTGTTGCAAAGTCTGGGAAAATCTGTTCTTTCCAGCATAAGAAAACTTGATGAGAAGGGGAAGGACGAGGTTAAGTGGCTAAGGAAGAATTCAACAACTTCGGTGTTCATCCTTCGATTCACGCCGGGAGGTATCATCAAAGACGAGTTCATCGACAGACTTGGACCTAGGGATAGGCCAAGGCATCGCAGGGATTCTTGCCAAGCTTGAAGTATAGAGTTGTGTAATCGCTGCCGCGACTAACAACAGACTGCTGCCGCGACAGGTGCTGCCGCGACAGGGACGAGGAAAGATGTTGAAAATAAACTTCAAGTTTACTTAATATCGGGAGAGTTAAGTATATGAAAGGAATAAGTGCGGGTTCTCCAGTTTATGGTTGAACTATCTTGGACCTAGGGATAGGACGAGGTTAAGTGGCTAAGGAAGAATTCAACAACTTCGGCGTTCATCCTTCGATTCACGCTGGGAGGTATCATCAAAGACGAGTTCATCGACAGACTTGGACCTAGGGATAGGCCAAGGCATCGCAGGGATTCTTGCCAAGCGCAGGGATCCTTTCATATACTTATTTTATTGAACTGTAAAGTAGTTGCAAGGATTGCATTTGCTCTCCCGATACTCTTGCAAGATGTTGAAAACCAGAATAAGAAAACTTGAAGTTTATTTTATTGAACAGAAAATTCCTAAAACAAATGCAATCCTTGCAACTACTTTACAAATCAACCCATGGCCCTAGGGGGAATTTAGAACATGATGAGAAGGGGAAAACGGCTTGGGTTTTGGGAAGAAGGCTAGAGATGAAGATGATGTCCCCCCTAGGTCGAATTACATGCCTTTATATAGGCCTTGGGTTCAAGTTTTCTAATATGGCAAGAATACAAGTTTAAATTAAAGTACAACTCTATTAAAGACTAAATCTTCAGAGCATAAGTCTTTAATTCGTCCTTCCTTCTTGCTTGGAGTTTCTTCCTTGAACTTTGGGCTTGTCCTTCATTTTGATCTAGGGCTTGGAAAAATATATGGGTGCTCTACGACAGATGGGCTTAATTTTCTCTTTCTATCGAGGCCCACTTTGCTTCTTCTCCTCAATACTGCTGTCGTCCTTGGCTGCCACGGCAGCGGCCTTGGCAGCATCGTCCTCCTCGTCTGCATATCCAGTTCCAGCTTTGCTGCATCACTGCCCAGCACTTGCTTCCCCATCTGATACAGCAGCTACCTGCAAATTTAACCAATTTCAGTAGAAATTGTGCCATTTAATATATTTGTGATGTATAACTGAAATCTAACCTAAATGCAATGAATTATGCTTGAATGTAGCAGAAATATGGGTTAAATAGGGGGTAAATTATAGAACTTTTACACACTCAACAAGTACCTAGTGAGAGGCTCCGATGTGATCGCTTCTGGTATGGGTTGGTACAGTAAGTTAAGACGTATATGGTGGCTGCAGATTATACTGATTTTGATGTGCTTGTTTGTCGAGCAAAGGACATCGAGCAAAATTTGGGTTTGTCCTCTCGAGGTGTTGGTTCTAGCTCTGAGAAGAGAGCAGCTGAGTCTAGTTCCAGTGGTGAACGGAACAAGAGGGGACAAGATAGAAGGTACCAACCTGCTGCTAGGCGGGGTAATGGTGGACATGGTGCACCTGCTCGGGGAGATAGGATGAGGGCTGAGCAGAACACGTGTTGGACGTGTGGTTCTCATGGTCATTTGAGGCGAGATTGTCCTCGAGCGGCTAGAGAAGTTTAGGCTCCTGTGGTGGTGACAGGGAACTCCTATTGGAATTGTGGTTCGGCGGATCACATGAGGAGGGAGTGTCCTTTGCTGGCTGGTGGAGGCCAAGGACATGCTCATATGGTAGCTGCACCTCAGAGAGGCTGTGGGCGTGGTCGTGGGAACTTTCAGAGGAGAGACGAGGGGCATCGAGGTATTGGTCATGTAGTAGCCGTTCGACCTGAGGGAGGTGGACCAACGAGGGTTTATGCTCAGCGCGAGGAGCGCAATGATACCGATGTTATTGCATGTACCTTTGCTCTCTAATCTTTATCTTTGCTGGCTTTAATTGATTCTGGATCCACGCATTCTTATATTTTGAGTGAGCATGCACATTTGCTTGATATACCTATTGAGATGCTTGAAGTAGGAATACAAGTGACTAGTTCTTTTGGTGAGACTGTAGTCACTAGGAAGTTGTATAAAAGATGCCCTTTATCTGTACACTGACATGTTTTCCTTGTGGATTTGATGGAGTTACCTTTCTACGTATTTGATGTAATACTTGACATGGATTGGTTGTCGGAGCATAGGGCGGTGGTTGACTTTGATGTCAAGCGAGTCACCTTAAAGCTGGCCGATGATTATGAGGTAGTGGTAGTAGGCGAGAATGTGAAATTCTTGTTGAATGTGATTTCAGTTTTAGAAGCAAATCGTATGATGAGGTTGGGTTGCGAGGCTTACCTTGCCTATGTGATGAATCCTGGCACCAAGGATGTGCGTGTGCAGGACATTCGAACTGTTCGCGATTTTCCGGGTGTCTTTCCGAAAGAATTGCCTGGTTTGCCACCAAATAGGGAAGTGGAGTTTGGTATAGAGTTGTACGAGAATACGACTCTGGTGTCTATTGGTCCTTATCGCATGGCACCTAAAGACTTAAAAGAGTTGAAAACGCAATTGCAGGAGTTGTTGGACCGAGGTTTCATCCGGTCGAGTGTGTCACCTTGGGGTGCACCGGTCTTGTTGTTAAGAAGAAGGATGGGACAATGCGGACGCACATAGATTATCGGCATGTAACCCCCTTAACCCGGCCTAAACGGTTGACCCGAATTAAGAAGTTTACACGGGGAAAACCAAAGTCAACCCGAAAGTCAACCTCGATTAACGACCTTTTTTTTTTTCTTTTTAATCTTTTCTAAAAGCATATTAATCCTAGATATGTTCATAAGATCAGCATATTCAAAGGTCACAACAAACAGAAAACATTTAGGGACTCGATTGCACAAATTATGAATTTAGGGACCAAAATGAAAATTCTGAAAATTATAAGGACTTAACCAACTTTTGAGTTACCATTATGAAATTAGTCATATTTCATGCTTCTCTGCCAAATTTCAACTCAAACGGACATCTCAAACTCATTCAATTGCATAAACCAAGTTCAGGACCAAAACGCAAAGATTTCAAAACATTTAACCATCAGTTTCAGTGCCCAACGGTCGAGTGTTCCGGAACGGGGAAGGACCGTTCCGAAACGCGGGACCGTTCTGAAACACATTGCGAAACATGGCTTGGCAGTGGCAAATCCGTTCCGGAACGGCTCCACCCGTTTCGGAACGCCAAGGCCATTTCAAGCCCTCTGTTCCGATACGGTAGCACCTGTTCCGAAACGAGCTGCCCAGACTGCAGATTTTTTTCTAGTTTAATTCACTTTCAACCAATCAAACGCATTCCAAAGACCCTCAAATCATACCAGCAAGTCATTATATACTTAAGGCACATAATAGCATCAACCATTCTCAAACATGGCATCAATTAAGGAAAATCCCTATTCTATAGGCATGCATCCTATATTGAAAACCATTCAAATATCAAAACACCAAACCAACCTCAAAAAGGCCATTTACAAGTTCCATCAATATCAAAAGCATAACACCAACTTAGGGAGTCCAAAACATCTCCCAAAACAACAACATAGGTTCCCCATTGCCAAATGCCAAAAGCTAAACAAGTTTGAAAATAGTCACCATACATGAGCTTAAGCTTCCACTTAGATTCTTGACCACCTTGCTGCCCCTTTAAGCACTTCAATGCTTTGCATTATTGGTTTAGGAAAGAGAGAGAGCGTAAGCACATAGCTTAGTGAGGAATGCTCATTTAAAACATCACAATAATGCATTAGTAAAACTCCTTTTCAAAACCATAGTTCAAAACAACATTTGATCATGCACATATGTAAATAAACCAAGCATTTCATGCTTCAAATCATTAACATGTCATATTGGCTTTCAAGTGATAATCATAACCATTTTCCAATTCAAAACACAATCGACAATCGGATACGCGGATTACAAGCGTTGTCCCTTACGCTTCATACACACTACCAATATCAAGGTGGAGCAAATGGTACAATCACAACCCCTCAACACCCGTGATGGAGACTATGGTACAATCACAACCCCTCCACATCACTCATTGGTAGTTGTATAACATCACTAATGAGATCACGGGACATATAACACAAGATCCACACATGGACTTTAAACCACCATTGTGATCTTACCATACACAAGGTCCACACATGGACTTTTAACCACCATTGTGACCTTAACACTAGATCCACCCATGGACTTTTAACCACCATGGTGTTCTTAACCATCTCATTAGTGTAATTGGATGGAGTCTACGGTACAATCACAACCCCTCAACATCCAAGGCGACTTTATTCACGATGCACCCAATCCTATAGCCGGCTAACTATATCCGATTCAAGTACTTTTAAACCAACCACATCACTTGCCAATATACATCATTTAACAACATTAATCCACTGTTTTAAAGCATTTGATAAAGCCATTCATCATCATGCATCATTATGCATCAAAACCACATTTTATCAATGTACAAAACAAGGATCCCTTACCTTGAGCATCCTTCAATACATGGCTTATAAAACCAGCAATAAACATGCTAAAATATGCTTTCAAAAACAGAATTTAAACATGCAAACAAATCACATTGCATTCAACCAACTCATGGTTCATCAACAAGAGAGTTTTTCTGAAAACTTACTCTTGAGCTTAGTTAAGTTGTTTAGACTTAAACTAAGCTCCCAAAACCTTCAAACATTGGTTTCAAAGCTGAAAACCAAACTTCACTCACCGATTCTGCTTCGCAACTTGCCGAAACACCAATCAAGCTTCCGGATCAACACCACAAGGATCCGAAGATGTCTCCCCTGTTTTAAACACATCAAAGCAGAGGATTAATGCATCATCATGCATTAATATCTTCAACCAAGACACCTAAACTCGCTGCCCTCATCAACACTCACATTTCGGCTACCAAACACAACCGAAATCACATCCAAACATCTCCACAACACTACCCAGCCAAGATCTATCAATTCCAATCATTCTTAAACCTCAATTAACATCCAAAAAGGATCTGATCACGTCCTTATACCTCCAGCTATAGCAGAACATCAATATCACCCCAAAAAACCACCATTAACTCAAGCAAAACTTAGGAAAATCAACCTATTCGGGATTGCATTGATTAAACCTCAATTTCACATCAATTATACATTCAATTTTCATTAAAAAGACATCTCAAAACAGTGCCCAATCATTTCATACGAATTTCATCAAAATTAAACCAAATCTTGCATTTTAAAGCCAAGATCAAGAACATAACCATAAAACCATTAATAAAACTCAAGTCAAGGATTGAGAACTTGGGAATTTCAGTTAAGAACTGAGTATTTAGAGGAGAAGGACGTTCATACCTCTAAATGTGAGTTTCTCCTTATTTGGAACCAAGATTCTTGAAAATTCAATAAGCAAATGCTAAGGTTTTGATGTAGAAATGATTAGAGATCAAATGAAGATTGAAATCTCATCTTTAGATGTCAAAATCAGAGGAAAATTTTCTGGGGAAAAGTGTTTGGGCTGAGAGAAAAGTTGAGAGAAAAGAAATAGAAAATTTTGAGAAAAGGTAGTTATGACAACAAAATATCTTTTTCCCTCCTTTTACCTTTAATTAAAAACCATTAATAAATTGTTTAATATTAAGAAAAATCTGGAGAAAACTCTTCTTGGGTAAATTAGCTCCTTAAAGATTCAAAGTTTCAATCCTTTTAAAACAGTCACCAAGTTTTCAAAAATTACATTTTAGTCACTAACCCAAAATGTCACACCTCCAAACCTCATTTTGTAAAATTGATTTCACCATTCTCTTATATATAATAAAAGAGTATTTTAAGATATTTTTCCATATTTTTAATGCATCCCGAACTAGGCTTTCCTAAAATCACCCTTTTATATTCGAACCGCAACCCGACCGGCCCGGTCCAAACCCAAAACTTATAAGCCCAAAATTGGGGTGTTACACGGCAACTGAACAAGTTGACGATCAAGAACAAGTATCCCTTGCCTAGAATTGATGATCTCTTTGATCAGTTTCGGGGAGCCTCAATGTTTTCTAAGATAGACTTGAGATCGGGGTATTATTAGCTGAGAGTGAAGGATGTGGACGTACTTAAGACATCTTTTCGGACGAGGTATGGACATTATGATTTTTTGGTGATGCCGTTTGGTTTGACTAACGCGCCTACTGCTTTCATGGACATGATGAATCGTGTATTCCCAGAATTCCTATATTAGTTTGTGGTGTTGTTCATCGATGATATCCTTGTGTATTCGCGTACCGAGGAGGATCATGATAGACACTTGAGAATTGTTTTGCAAGCGTTGTTGGAAAATAAGTTGTATTCCAAACTGAGTAAGTGTGAGTTTTGGCTTAGGGAGGTGGTCTTCCTTGGACATATTGTGTCAGCTGAGGGTATTCACGTTGATCCGCACAAGGTAGAGGTTGTGATGAGTTGGAAAGTACCTAAGTCAGTGACAGAGGTACGAAGTTTCCTTGGATTAGCTGGGTACTACCGTAGGTTTGTCGAGGGTTTCTTGAAGATAGCGACACCTTTGACCAAGTTGTTGCATAAAAATGTTTGCTTTGAGTGGACTGATGCGAGACATCAAGCTTTCGAGAAGTTGAAGGAAGCTTTGACGCAAGCTCCTATTTTGATTCAAGCTGAGTCTGGTAAGGAGTTTGTTGTCTATAGTGATGCGTCCATTGTTGGTTTGGGCTGCATGTTGATGTAGAAGGGTAAGGTAGTGGCCTATGCATCTAGGCAGTTGAAGGTGCATGAACGCAACTACCCTACTCATGATCTTGAGCTTGCGGCTGTGGTGTTTGCCTCAAAGATTTGGAGGCATTACCTGTACGGTGAGAAGTGTGTTGTGTTCACGGATCATAAGAGTTTGAAGTATCTTATGTCTCAGAAGGAGTTGAATTTTAGGCAGCGTCGTTGGGTAGAGTTTCTTAAAGATTATGATCTGACGATTGAGTATCACTCGGGTAAGGCTAATGTTGTAGCCGATGCTTTGAGCAGAAAAGTAGCTGTGGAGTTGAGAGTGATGTTTGCTCGCTTGAGCATATCGCGTGATGGTGGTCTTATTGCAGAATTGCAAGTGAACCATCTCTGATACAGTAGATCAAAAATAAGTAGTTGCTTGATGATTCTCTTGTTTCGCATGTTCAGGACATTGCGGAGGGTAGACCTTCGGATTTCAGCTTTAGTGATGATGGTGTTTTGTGCTTTGGGAGTCGAATAGTGGTGCCAGCTGATGATGAGTTGAGGCGCGCTATTCTGACTGAAGCTCATAGTAGTCCTTTTGCTATGCATCCTGGTAGTACAATGATGTATCGTGATTTGAAAGACGAGTACTACTGGGTGGGGTTGAAAAAGGACGTGGTTGAGTTCGTTAGTAAGTGCATGGTGCGTCAGCGAGTGAAGGCTGAACATCAAGTTCCTTCTGGGTTGTTGCAGCCTTTGAGAATCCCAGAATGGAAGTGGGAGAGAATCACCATGGATTTTGTGTCTTGATTGCCCTTTTCACCATCAAAGAAAAATTCAGTTTGGGTGATTGTAGATCGGCTTACAAAGTGTGCACATTTTCTGCATGTGCATACTATGTATACCTTGGATAAGTTGGCCGAGCTATACATAGCTGAGATTGTGTGGTTGCACGGTGTGCCAAAGTCCATTGTGTCAGATAGAGATCCGAGGTTTACAGCACGATTTTGGGAATGTTTGCATCAAGCCTTGGGTACACGGTTGAATTTCAGAACTTCTTATCATCGTCAGACGGATGGACAGTCGGAACGTGTGATTCAAGTGCTTGAGGACATGTTGAGATGTTGTGTGATAGATTTTCAGGGTTCTTGGGAGAAGCACTTGCCGTTGGTTGAGTTTGCGTATAATAACAGTTACCAGGCATGTATTCAAATGGCTCCATACGAGGCTTTGTATGGGGGAAGATGTAGAACCCCTCTCTGTTGGGCAGAAGCTGGGCAAAAGTTGATTTCGATGCCAGCTATGCTAAAGGGAACCACCGAGATTTCCTGCAGAGTTGGAGAAGATACATGATGTGTTTCATGTCTCATGTTACGGAAGTACATGTCGGATCCTTCGCATGTGATGCATGTTGAGGAGATAGAGTTGAATCCGAATCTGTCGTATGATGAGGAACTGGTGAAGGTTCTGGATGTGAGTAGCAAAGTTCTTTGTGGCAAGACGATAGAGCTTGTGAAGGTGTTGTGGCGACACCGAGGAGTTGAGGAGGACATGCTGAAGCAGTTTCCGCATCTCTTTCCATCAGGTAATAATTTCGAGTATGAAATTTCCTAAGTGGGGGAGAGTTGTAATGCCCTGGTTTTGGGCCTAGATGATTTAGACATCGGATCGGACCAATCGAGAACGGTTCGAATCGCGTAAGGTGATTTATGGAAATCAAGGATCGGGATAGGATAAAAATGTGGTAAAAATTGCTAAAATCCTCTAAAAAGATGTTTATAAGGTTGGTCAATTCAATTTTACAAAATGGATTTCGAAAATGGGACATTTTAAGTAGTGACCAAATTGTAAAGTTTCAAAACTAGGAAAATGTGATTTTTAATGTGGAAGCCAAAACCGTAGAATTGTTAGGGGATTTTAAGTCAATTTGACTTTTCCTCAACATGACATGTGTTTTAAAAGGCTTTTAATTAAATGGATTTAATTGGGTTTATATTAATTAATTAATAAAGTTAGTTGATGTGAGTTTTTCAATTACGTAACTATCAACTATTCTTATTTTCAGCCAAACACTAATTTACTCATCTTTTTTCAGAATTCTTTTTTTCCAAAAACTCTCTCAACATTTTTTAAACCGTTTTCAAGAAATCTTTTCTAATCCTTCAAGATTTTGCTAAGGAAAACTTGTCATTCATTGAGGGAAGCAAGGATTGGAGGTAAATCACGTTCTCAACCTCTAATCTAAGTTCTTTATTGAAATTCCCAAGATATTTGGCTTCTAAATACTATTTTTGGTTAAGTTTTCATTATAGTTTTGATTGGAGACCAAAATCTTGTAAAAACATGGTTGAAATCTTAATTTTCGGACTTGATGAGTTAATCTCTATTTTGTGTTGATTTTAATTGAGTTCTAAGTTGATTAATATGTTAAAATTATGTGTTGATAACATAGATCCCGAAGTCCTTGAGATCCTTGAGTTTCTTGTTAGTTTTAAGTGAGTTTTTGAGGCGAAATGGTGGAATCTTGCTTGCTGGAGGTATAAGGTTGTGTTAGGTTGTTTATTAGATGTGTTTTGATGTTTATTATGGTTTGGAAGTGATGTATGTTGGCTAGGCTTGGTTTAGGAAGCAATCAATTGAGTTTTTGGTTGTTTCGGTTAGGTAAATTGGTGTAGTTTAGGTGAGCAACGAGTTTTTTAATTGTTGCTGGTGTTGGAATGCATTTTAATGCATTTAGATCTCTATTTGATGATGTGAAAATAGGGGATCTTGATCCGGAAGCAAACGAGGTGTTTCTGGAGGCTCCAGAAGGGTAATTTCGTGTCTGCGAGCAAGGCTTCACATATCAGTGAGTGGAAATGCAATTTCCTACTTTGCAACACTTTGCGCGTGGTCTTGGGAGCTTAGTGTAAGTTTGAAACACTTAGCTAAGCTCAAGAGTATGTTTGATGAAAATGCACTTGAGATAAATATGGTTTTGTTGACTGTTTTAAGCATGTTTAAGCATGGTTTAATGCTGGATTTTAATGCCATTATGTTAAGGATGCACTAGGTAAGTGATCCTTGGTTTTCATGTGTTGAATGCATATGATGTTAAGCATGTTATGCTTGCGGAAATGACATTGTGGTTATGCTTGTAAAATAGTGGATTAATGAGGTTAAATGATTATATTGGCAAGTGATATAAATGGTTTTTGGTTACCTTAATCGGATATAGTTAGCCGGCTATAGGATTGGGTGCATCGTGAACAAAGTCGCCTTGGATGTCGAGGAGTTGTGATTGTACCGTATACTCCATCCAGGTACCCTAACGATTGAGGTTAAGATCACAACGCTGGATATTAATTCCGTGTGTGGATCTTGTGTTATGTGTCTCGTGCTCTCGTTAGAGGAATTATACAACTACCGATGAGTGGTGTTGAGGGGTTGTGATTGTACCGTTATACTCCACCACGGGTGTCACAACGATGGAGGGTTGCTCTCGTGTGTGAGCCTTGTGTAGTCCGGTAGTGTGTATGAAGTGTGTGGGACAACACTTGTAATCCGCATATCCGATTGTGTCTTGAGTTGAAATGGTTTATGGATTATCACTTGTGAGCCAACGGCCGTCTGTTCGCACCGATGATCCGAACAACGAGTTTTATGTCCATCCCAACGAGAATCCTTCTCTCGTTTTGACGTCGACTCTTCTCACCGGCAACAATTATCATGGCAGGGCTCGATCGATGAAGATGGCCCTCATCTCGAAGAACAAATTTCAATTTGTAGACGGGACGATTCAAGAACCCAGTATAGACAACTCCTCGTATGGTGCCTGGGTCAAATGCAACAATCTGGTTTTGTCCTGGTTGCAGCGCGCGTTGAGTGTTGAGATCGCGTAGAGTGTTATTTGGATCGACAACGCCAGCGAGTTGTGGTCCGATTTATTCGACCAATTTAGCCAAGGGGATCTTGTTCGTGTTTCGGACTTGTTACAAGATTTTTACTCTCATCAGCAAGGCTCCTCTTCTGTCACGGCTTACCACACTCAACTCAAGGTATTGTGGGATGAAATCTCGAACCTTCGACCTTTAATTTCATGTTCTTGTGATGCTAGCAAGTATAGGAAACAAAATTTCATTCTTAGGTTTTTAAGAGGGTTGAATGAGAATTTTTCGGTTCAAAAGTCCCAAATCTTAATGATGAAACCCTTACCTTCGATAAACGAAATCTTTGCTTTAGTCCTTCAACATGAGCGAACCCTAGGATTTGTTTCTAGTTCTGATTCTGCAGTTTTCTTGGCTGGAAGGGTTAATTCCCAGAATTTTTCTAGGTTTTCCTCACAAAAACCTCCTGCTTCCAGTTCCAATTTTGATAATAAGAAATTCTATAATAATTCTGCTTCTAAAAAACCTGTTTGTTCCTTCTGTGGGATTTCTAGTCATTCAGTAGACAAATGTTACCGTAAACACGGGTTTCCTCCTGGTTATAAAACCAGATATCAGTCGTCTAAGTCTAATCAACTTAGTTCTCATGAGTCTGCCCCTCCTAGTGATTCCTCTAGGAATCAAGATGTTGTTTCTTCTCATGTTTTTACTAAAGAGCAATATGAAAGCATTGTCTCCATGCTTCAAGAGAGGAATTCTTCTTCTGCTTCTGAAAATGCTATGCATACATCTCAAATCAATGCCCTTTCTTCTAGCTTTGTTCCTGAGAGCACTGTTCCAGACACATGTATGGTTCTTTCTGCTTTTCATGGTTCTAGTGACACCTGGATTATTGATTCAGGTGCCACTGACCACATAACTAATGATTCAAGTTTATTTCAAAATAGTAGAATTATTCATAATAAGTTTGTTAAGTTACCAAACAATGAACTTGTCCAAGTATCCAGCATTGGTGATATCTTTTTAAACTCTGTTTTGTTTTTAAAAGATGTCCTTTATATCCCTAACTTTGGTTTTAATCTCATATCTGTTTCTCAGTTAGTTAAAGATGATAAGTATGCCTTGCTTTTCTCACAGAAGTCTTGTTGCATACAGGATATTGCTCTTTCGAAGATGATTGGTACAGCTAGCCAAGTTGGTGGACTTTATCATCTTAAGCTTTTAAATCCAGTTTCTTTCTTAAACTCTGTTTCTAAATCTTCTTCTTTGACTGTTTGGCATGCTAGATTAGGCCATCCTTCTGCAAAAAGGATGAAGTTTTTTTCTGAAATCTGTGCTGATATTCCAGTTGGTTGTGTTTCTAATTGTGAAATCTGTCCTTTAGCTAAACATAGAAGACCTTCCTTTCCTATTAGTACTTCTGCTAGCAATAATTTGTTTGATCTTGTTCATATAGATGTTTGGGGTCCATTCCCAATTAAGAGTCTATATGGTCATTCCTATTTCCTTACTGTCATTGATGATAAAAGCAGATTTTTATGGATTTTTCCATTAAAACTAAAAGCTGAAGTAAGAGATGCTATTGCTAAATTCTATGTTTATGTTGAGGTTCAATTTTCTAAGAAGATAAAATGCATAAGAAGTGATAATGCTAAGGAGTTTGACATGTTTGACTTTTTCAAAGAGAAATGCATTGTACATCAAACTTCATGTACCTACACACCTCAACATAATAGTACTGTTGAGCGTAAACACCAACATATTATGTCTGTTGCTAGGTCTCTTAGATTTCAAGCTAATCTCCCCTTGATCTTTTGGATTGACTGTGTTCTTCATGCAGCTTACCTTATCAATATTACACCTACATCTGTTCTTGAAAACAGAACACCTTATGAGTTGTTATATGGTTCTAAACTTGTCCTGAGTCAGTTAAAAGTGTTTGGATGTCTCATATATGCTTCTATTTTGCCTAAGCCCAAAACAAAAATGCATCCTCGTGCCTACAAGTGTATTTTTCTAGGGTACCCTAAAAATACTAAGGGTTATAGGGTATATGACTTAGAGACTAAATCTGTTTTTCTTTCTAGGGATGTCAAATTCTGTGAAAATGAATTTCCCTTCAAATCTTCTAAGGCTACTCAGAATACTGTTGTTCTTCCTAATTTAGAAAACAATGTTGAAGATATTGTTTTTAAAGATAGGAGTATTTTAAAAACCACTGAAAATGTTTCTGCTAGTTCTAGTTCTGAAAATGGTCTTGCATCTGATAGAATTGTTTCTGCTGAAGGTGTTTCTGATAATTCTCATGAAAATGTTCTTGAAGTCAATTCTAAGAATTTACATAATCATAATGCTACTTCTAATCATGTTCTTGAGTTAAATGAAAATCAAAACTCTACTATTCTTGTTGATTCTTTAAGTGAACAACAAAGTTCTTTAGCTTCTTCTAAAGAACAAAGAGTTGTTCCTTCAAGGCCTGTTAGACAGAGGCAGTTTCCAGAAAAATTTAAAGATTTTGATGTCTCTATGCCCAAAGTAAGATCTTCTTCTCATACTCTTGATAAGGTTGATTCTTCTGCTAATATTTCTGACATTCATAAGTCTTTCATCAATAATGTTTCTGTTTTAAGTGAGCCTAAAACCTATAATCAGGCCATTAAGCATGAGTGTTGGAAAATAGCTATGCAGGAAGAAATTAATGCCTTAGAGTTAAATCACACTTGGAAATTAGTACCTCTTCCACCAGGGAAACAAACTATAGGCTGTAAATGGGTATATAGGACAAAATTGAAATCTGATGGCTCTTTAGAACGGTATAAGGCACGTTTAGTTGCAAAAGGATTCACTCAGCAATCTGGAATAGACTATTTTGACACTTTTAGCCCTGTTGCTAAGTTAAACACCATTAGAACTTTACTTGCTTTTTGTGCTGCTAATAAATGGCACTTACATCAGCTTGACATTAACAATGCTTTCTTGCATGGTTTTCTGCAAGAGGAAGTTTATATGGAACTTCCACCTGGCTTTAATTCTCCTACTTCTGGCTTAGTTTGCAAATTAGAAAAGAGTTTGTATGGTTTAAAACAAGCCAGCAGAAAGTGGAATGAATGGATAACTGAGTTTCTTTTGTCCTTGAATTTTAAGCAAGCAAGTTCTGATTCTTCTTTGTTTATTAAAGGTGTTGGTACTTCATTTATAGCTCTTGCAATATATGTAGATGACATCATTGTTTCTAGTCCTAACATGGATGAAATAGTTCATATTAAGTTTGTTCTGGATAATGTCTTTAAAATTAAAGATCTAGGAGTTCTCAAGTACTTTTTAGGATTGGAAGTAACTAGGTCTCATTCAGGAATTAATCTTTGTCAGAGGAAATATACTCTGGATTTATTAAGAGATTATGATTTTTTAAGTTCAAAACCTGTTGCCACACCTATGGTAGTTGCTTCTAAATCTGTTGCTAATTCAGAACAAACCTTAGTGGATATTACTGAATATAGAAGACTTGTGGGAAAATTATTGTATTTAACACATACAAGGCCTGATATTTGTTTTGCTGTTCAGCAATTATCTCAACATATGTCTGCCCCTACTTCTATTCATCTTGTTGCTGCACATAGGGTGCTTAGATACTTAAAGAATAGTCCAGGACAGAGCATTTTCTTTCCCACTGATAATGATTTTACATTAAAGGCCTTTTCTGATTCAGATTAGGCTACATGTCCAGAATCTAGAAAATCAACAACTGGTTATTGTATATTTTTGGGTCAATCTCTAATTTCCTGGAAATCAAAGAAACAGAATACTGTTTCTAGATCATCAACTGAAGCAGAATATAGGGCTATTGCTGTTGTTATATGTGAATTACAGTGGCTTAATTTTCTTCTTTCTGATTTGCAGGTTAAAATACAAACAACTCATCTATATTGTGATAATCAGTCTGCCATCAAGATTGCTGAAAATCCTGTGCAACACGAGAGTACGAAACATATAGAAATTGATTGCCATTTGATCAGAGAGAAGATCCAACAAGGAACAATAAAGCTCTTCCCTGTCTCTTCAAAGAACCAATTAGCTTATTGTTTTACTAAAGCCCTGCCTTCTGTTGATTTTACTCAGTTTGATTCCAAGCTGGGCTTACATAATGTATATGCTCCACCTTGAGGGGTATTAGGAATATTGGTTAGTTGGTTAGTTAGAAAGTTAGGTTTATACAGTTGTATTTTCTTTAATAGTTTTCTTTATTTTTTACCTTGTATAAAAGTCTGACTTCGGGTCAAACTAAAACACTTTTGACTTTTCCTATATTCTAAATGAAAATTCCCAATTTGCTTCCATTTCTATTTTCATCAGAAACCCTAGTCTAAACTGAAAGCCACAAATCCCAAATTACAAAACTAAATCTTGATAAATAAGGGAGAGTTCTAAGAGAAAATTGGAAGAAGTGATTGTTCTTCAACGACAATCAAAAGACATGGCTGCCAAGAATGAGGACAAGAAAAACAGTATTGCTGCACTTCAATCTTGTATTGATGGAATAAGTAGTTTTAAATCAGGTCTTAACACAATGGTAGCATTATACAAAGCCTTTGTACAATCTTGCCTTTATCAAAATTGGAATTTATAAGCCATACTTTTGGGGGAACATAAAATAGTAAGGTTTGTGGCTCTAACAGTAGCAACTGATCAGACGGAACATATAGTTCTTGAAATTTGATGTTCCAAAGTTGAGTTTTATACTTAAAGTTATTCTTGATGGTCTAGTTCCTTCTCTCTTATTATATGAAATCTCTGAAATTCACTTAAATCATCCATGGCTAATATGTCCTTTCATTTTCCTTAATTATGATCCAGGTATCTAAGCATGTTAGCAGTGCATGATGATGCATGTATTAGTTTTCACATCATATAACATGTTTTGTTGTTTAATTGGGCTAACATGTTCAGTTCCTTTTGTGAAATGTGAAGAACAGGAGAAGAAAAACCACGGTTTTCCTTGATGTTTTTCTTGTTGCATTCCTCAAAAGGCTATCAACCACTGTATATCTTGTATAATCAATCATTCTTTTTAGCGTGTAGTCCAGTTAAATTTATTCAAGAAAAAAATGCAGGAATGTGATCATAGATCTACAGCAGAAGCTAGGAAAATGGTTGAGGATATCCAAGCCAAGATTACCGGGGGCTTGATATTCGAAGAAGGCAACAAAGAAAATAGTTCCACCTTTCTTAATTTCTTTACAATTTAAAAGGTTTCAAGTGACATCTTCAATCACATGGATGATTAAATGTGAAATTATACAAATTATTTTTATTTCAGTGGTCAAAATAGAAGTGAAGTAATAGTTTAAGGACTATCTAGGTAATTTACCTTTTTTTATTGTGCCAGATCAGCATCCCGTTTAAGTTTAACGGCAACAAACTTCTCAGGGACCAAAAGTTTACAGATCGAAAACGTAAGTGACCTTACTGGTCGTTTTTGAAAATCGGTGATCAACTCTGTACTAAGGAGAAACATAAGTGATCATCCTAGTAATTAACCCTTAAAATAAAATAAAATAAAATAAATATATGATATAAGTAGCTAGTAACATTGAATGATTAGGAATATTATTGATTTAGGACTTAATATGGGTAGTGCGCAATTATTTGGGTGTTATCACATAAACCCTAAACTTAATAATATTCATAGTTTCTTTAATTAATTAAATCAATGGAGCCCTAATTAGGATTCAACTTAAAAATGACAAGACAATAATTGGACATGCATTAAACATTTTGTGTTAAGATACATTTTGAATATAAATTGAAGTGTCCTAAAGTATTTGGACGTTTTAAAACTTATATTCGTTTAAAATGTATTTTCTTACCAAAGGATATCTCCATTCGAAATAAAATTCATTTAACAATTAAAGATTTAATAAAATTCAGATTAATGTTCGAAATGCAAAAATGTCACGTGGAATTAATAAGGTATTGATAACGGGCGTTGTAGGGGTGCTAACCCTTCCCTACACATAACCGACTCCCGAACTCAAATTTTGCTAAAAAGAATATCTGATCCGTTTTATGGTGTCCGGTCTACCAAAGTGATCAGTGCGACTCCAAATTGGTTTTTTAAGAATAAATAAGGAAAATCAATTTAATATGAAAAACCCCTAATTTCAGGATCAAATTAAAAAAGGTGAAACCCCAATTTCAAAACCATAATCGTGAGGCTATTTTTTACACACAGTTTTAAAAATGGTCGCGACAGCTTGGCGACTCCGCTGAGGATATAATTGAGAGTCATGACTATTAATTAATTCTACGTGGCATTTTGGCATTTTAAACAATAATCTGAATTTTAATTTTTCTAATAGAATTGTTGGATGGATTTTCAGGAAAATGTGGTAGCTTTTGTGTGTGATATATTTGTCATTAATGCATAAACTCTCGACCCGAGTTTTCACCCTTAAGTGGGAAATAGACAATATCCGACGTGATGCTCTCCAGCTTCGAGTTCAGATTTTCTTCTTCTTCCGTTATACTAACCTTATGCATCATGGGGCCCACGCCTCTGTTATAAGGGACATATACTACCGAATCGATGACTTACTGTCGCAGTAGACGGTAACGACAGTTCGAGAACCAATAGTCTAGAACATATCCCACATTCTATTTTTAGAAGCCCACCCCGCTAAAGCCAGACAGGGACCTAGGACAGGTGATGCCGGTTTAAATACATTTTTATGGTTATTTTCTTTGCTAAATATTATGTGCTCCTCTGAGTTAATAATTTGTTTACTTACTTTTCATGTTAATTCACAATACTAACACGAGTTTGTTTTGAAAAAAATTCAAGCATCAAAAAGAAATTGATATTGATAACTGGAAAGACAAAAGAGTGGTTGGATAGAAAAATGGCTAATAATGACATCATCGATCAAAACGAGGATAAAAAGCGTACCAACTGGAGGGACCTTAAAGAACTGATATTGGCAAGTAATGATGAACTAGTCGGGATGAAAAGCCTATTCGCCTTGTGCATCTATGGGTTGGTTTTATTTCTAATGACTCTGGGCATATCGACCCATCAACCCTGGGATTGTTTGAGCGATTAGAGAAAGGGGTCAATCCAGTGCCTGCTATCCTAACAGAAACTTACAGATCACTGACTACCTGCAAGAAGTCAGGAAAAGGAAGATTTTGGGGATGTGCACAGTTTCTTGAGATTTGGTTTAGAGGATATAGGTGGAATACTCCTTACAGAGGAATTAGGCATCTTGATACATACTCACCCATAGAAGAACATCTAACCAGTTGCTTGTTGGAGAAAAAGAGCGAGAGACACTGGGAAGAATACTTCAAGGACATGAAAGATGCAGATATGGTATGGAAGGCTCCATGGTTGAATAAGGGAACAACTTTCTTATATCAGTGTGTAAATAGAGACTGAGTCCCACTGCCAGGAATTTGGGGAGGAACGACTTACTGCCCCTTGTTAGTATATAGATAGTTTGGTTTAAGACAGTTTATACCAGCCACTGCAAGCATGGCAAAGTTCGAGTACGCACACAAGACGAATGACTACAAAGGGTTAGTAGTTCAGACAACAAGATCATGGGAAAAGGTGAGAAGGGTCCAACCATATCAAGACTTGGAAGTAATGATAAGATATGATGAATGGAGAGCACAAAGGGTTAACGACAACACATTAAGGCCGTTAAATGCTAGCCCTTCTACTCAGTCTGTTAGAGAAGGAAGGGCTACAGAAAAAGCTAACAAGGCAGTAAGGCGAAAAAGAAGCTAGAAGAGGAACAAGCTAGGAACTTTGATCTAACAAAGCAAGTAACACAATTAAAACAACTAATCATAAAGTACCACAACGAAGACAAATTTCAGATGGAAATAGAGAAGGAATGGCTACAGAAAAAGATAACAAAGTTAGAAAATGTGGTACATGATTTGAAAAAGAAACTTGTAGGTTATAAAGGAGCGTTGTACGTAGAGAGCGTGGCATGGAAGGACAAGTACGAGGCAGCACAACACACGGTCCAGAGCCAGAATGATGAATTAGTGAATTTCAAGAAACAAGCCAAGAGTGTTGCTTCGTACGTACAGATACTATCAAGGCAAGCTACGAGTTTGTTGGAGCAACCCAATGTTGAGCTGGAACATGGAGAAGTCATCACTCGTTTGTTACGTGAGTTGGTCAACTTAGGGATTAGGGCTAGTAGTTTTCTGTAAAAGAATTTATCTTTTCCTTTTATTTAAACTTTCGGATGAATGAATGTTTCCAAAAGACTAGTTCTTAAATTCGATGCCTTCTTTTTGCATTCATGAATTCACAAATTTTAAACACCATATTATATTCTGCATAATTAGGAATTTAATAAAGCAAGGTTTAATGGCAGTTTGCTTTTAAGCCGCAATCATACCACAATCATACGTAACTCGCCTACGCTTTAAAGCCATGGCTGTTGAGGATCGAATTGCCACTTTGGAGAACGATCAGGTGGAGACACAGAACTGTTTTTATAGAATGGAGCAATCTATCAAAGACTATTTTACCCAGACACAGATAGAGATTATCAATCAGCTGACTGCTCTGTTAGGACCAAAGGAGTCTGGAAAAGCTAAAATGTTTGAAGGTGCTTCCAATGACATGAATGACCAGGCAGAAACTACATCTCACATTAGGGTGCAGCCCGAAAAGCCTCCTCCTGTGAAGAAGGTCCACATCAACCTGGAAGGAGCAACGCCTAGTCACCAGTGCATGTTGGGGCAAATTTTTGAAGTTCACAAAACTCGAACAAAAAAGATTCTCGTGGTCTGAGAGCTATATGAGGCTCCGAAGAATGTGACCATTAATTCACTTGGTACAGCAGCGGGGAGTTCACAAAACTCGAACAAAAAAGATTCTCGTAGTCCGAGAAACGACAAGATGAATTTTACACCCATACCAATGACATATGCTGAATTGTACCCCCAACTATATGAGACGGATTTGGTAAGGCCATACTATTTGACTCCCCTGCAGCCTCCTTACCCTCCATGGTATAAATCTGATGCCCATTGTAAATTTCACGTCAGAATACTAGGACATTCGATTGAGACTTGCATGGCATTCAAAAAGGTGGTACATAATTTGATCAATAATGGAATCTTGAAGTTTGACGAGCCAAGCATTGCAGCAAATCCTTTGTTGAACCATGGTGGGCAAGGAGTGAATGCTATAGAAGAAGATGATGAAGTGAAGCGATTGAAGATTAATGTTTCAAAAATCAGATATCCGTTGAAATGGGTATTTGAGCAATTGAATGCCAAGCTGATTGAAATAGGCATGAAAGTGGAAATGGAGACACAATCTGAGATGTATTTTGAGTATCATCAGGAATGTGGCCATGAGATTCAACATTGCCCAGAGTTTAGAAGCTTAGTGCAAAAAATGATGGATAATAAGGAAATTGAGTTCTTTGAGAAAGCATGAATGAAGAAGGAAGTTGAGGTGTGTAATTCTGAGTGTTCTGGAGTTAAATATGGAGTCCACAAGTCTTTGGTTGTTTCTGTTAGACCTAAGGCTAGAGGTTCGTCAAATGTAAAGCCAACAATAGTTCCAAAGGTTGTAATATCGTCTCTTGTATCGTTTGCTTTCAAAAGTACCCATAAGGTTCCCTAGAATTATGCAGCTAATGTGACTAAACTTGAGGGAGGAAAACCACAAGAGGAGATAAAGTCAGCAGATGAAATGAAGGTTGTGCTAGAAGAAAAGAAGGATGAACAGCCTGACACGAAAGCAGTAAATGAGGTAGGACACTTTACCCGTAGTTGTAGGTGCTATTCTTCTCCTGAAGTATCTAAGGAAGTGGAGAAGATTAAAGGAAAGGCTGCGGCAATACCAGGAAAGATTTTTGGAGAAGATCCCACTCCGAAAATAAATGAGCTGGTAACAGAAGAGCAAGCACAAAAATTCTTAAAGTTTTTGAAATATAGTGAATATAGTATAGTCGAGCAGTTAAAGAGAAAACAAGCAAGAATTTCGGTCCTAAAGTTGCTGATAAGCTCTGAGGGGCACCGCAATGCTCTAATAAAGGTGCTCAATCTGACATTTGTACCAAATGACATATCCATGAACAAATTGGACAGAATTGTTAATCATATTACCGTTGACAATTACATTAGATTCACTGATGATGAGATTTCTGAAGGAGGAATGAGGTCTGTGAAGGCTTTAAACATCACCACACACTGCAAAATTATGTATTGCCAGGAGTTCTGATAGATGATGGATCAGCCTTAAATGTTCTGTCAATGGCAACTCTAAAAAGGTTGCCAATTGATGACTCGCACATGAAGACATATAAGAATATTGTGAGGGTCTTTGATGGAACAACTCGAGATGTATTGGGAAAGATCGAAGTGCCATTGCTAATTGGGCCGACAGTTTACAACATAGACTTTGTGGTGATGATATCAAGCCTACATATAATTGTTTGTTGGGTAGGCCCTAGATTCATTCAACTGGTGCAATCTCGTCGTCCTTGCACCAAAAACTAAAGTTTGCGAGTGTTGGAGCGAAAGA
Source organism: Hibiscus tridactylites (assembly GCA_958450335.1). Lineage (NCBI taxonomy): Eukaryota > Viridiplantae > Streptophyta > Magnoliopsida > Malvales > Malvaceae > Hibiscus > Hibiscus tridactylites. The sequence goes on along the minus strand of OY288267.1, from coordinate 53,385,261 downwards.
GGATATTATTGCTTCGATAACCACCGACGCCTCATATATCGAAGCAAATGAAAATGCCCTCGAGTGCTCTTTCCGAGCTTTAGAATTTGTCAACGCAACCTTTGTTGCTGAGGGTAAGTCGTTCCTCCGACCATGGCTGTCAAATTGAACTAAGATGACTGTACGAGAAACATTAGGAAGGGGTGGAAAGACTGGAAAAGGACCGGGAAAGCATCTGCAAGGGTGCTTACTTCTAAAACCTGTCATCATGAAAAAGGATCACTTCGGACTGGGATTCAAGATTAGTGTGCAGGACCGGCTGAAGGAATTGAAAAGAAGAGAAGAACAGAGGAGGACCTGTTTTCGGGGAAATGAAGCTCCTTCTAAGCTGGTAACCTCATTTGACATGACAAAGATCTTCAAGTCACGGGGTTTTGGGAATGTTGAGAAGCAACTTGAAGAAGTCAATAGAGAAACTGTGAAGCTATGTGAAGAAGAATTTTCAGCAATGATCTGGACGAGCTCTTCATTGGAGGAATTTTTGAAGGAGCTCCACCTAGAAAATTTCTGGAAAAGATTCGCCCATAATTCCCCGGCGAAGTGCTTAACAACTGGATAGCCGAAGACCTTCCTCTAGTGACTAAGAATAAGACAAAGTAAATATCATGAATAACCCTATACTTTTGCTCGCGTGTATAAGAGGTTATCTATAAAGGGCCATCATATTAGTCCATTTTTAATAAAGATGCTTTCATGTTGATTCACTAATGGCAAACTTGTTTCTTTGTAGGTCTTCAACTATCGACTGTATGAATGATCCTAAACATAATCCTAGAGTAGATTCTAAGAGGGCAGTGTGTCTAATGGAAGTCAATGAAGTCGAGGATGAAACAGAATGTGAAATCCTTGAAGAATTACTAAGGTTGGTGGAAAAAGAAGAAAAGCAGATCTTACCTCATAAAGAGGAATTAGAAGTTCTCAATTTGGGAACAAATGAAGATAGGAGAGAGGTAAAGATAGGAACTGCATTCTCGTCGAAAGCAAAGCAAAGGTTGATTGATCTATTGCGAGAGTTCAAAGATGTATTCTCCTGGTCATATCAAGACATGCCAAGATTAAACACCAACATAGTGGTACACAAACTGCCCATAAGGCCAGAATTTAAATCGGTTCAGCATAAGCTTAGAAGATTGAGGCCAGAAATGGTACTAAAGATAAAAGAAAAGGTACAAAAACATATTGATGCTGGTTTTCTCGGGGTATCCCAGTATCTAGAATGGGTGGCCAATATAGTCCTTGTACCAAAGAAAGATGAGAAGGTATGCATGTGCGTGGATTACATAGACCTGAATAAAGCTAGTCCGAAGGATAATTTCCCTTTGCCACATATAGATATCCTGGTCGATAATACACTGGGACATTCATGGTTCTCCTTCATGGATGGTTTCTCGGAGTATAACCAGATAAAGATGAATGCGGAGGATATGGTCAAAAAAACATTCATAACTTTATGGAGCACATATTGTTACAAAATGATGCCTTTTGGATTAAAGAATGTCGGGGCAACTTATCAGCGAGCAATGGTTACCTTGTTCCACGATATGATGCACAAAGAAGTTGAGGTGCAAGTGGATTACATGATTGCTAAGTCCCATACTAAAGAGGAACATATTTAGAACTTAAGAAAGTTATTTTTGAGGTTGAGGAAGTACCAATTGAAACTCAATCCCAACAAATGCACTTTTGGACAAACGTCAGGAAAACTTCTAGGATTCGTCATCAGTAGAAAAGGAATTGAAATAGACCTAGATAAAGTGAAGGCCAGTCAAAATTCGCCACCACACAATTTAGAAAAAGAAGTCCGCAAATTCCTTGGGAGGTTGAATTATGTTTCTCGGTTCATTTCACAATTGATCGATAAATGTGATCCAATCTTCAAGTTGCTTAAAAAGAATAATCTCGAAGAGTGGAATGAGGAATGCCAGGAGACGTTTGACAAAATTAAGAAGTACTTGACGAATGCTCCGATATTAGTTGCACTGGTTCCAGACAGACCACTTGTCCTTTATTTGACGATTTCTGATCATTCAACGGGATGTGTGTTGGGGTAACATGATGACACGGGAAAGAAAGAAAGAGCCATTTACAATTTGAGAAAAAAATTACAGAGTGTGAAGTACGATACCTGCCAATCCAAAAGTTATGTTGTGACTTGGTTTAGGTGACTTGTAGGCTCAGACAATATATGTTATATCACACTACATGGTTAATTTCTTGCCTTGATCTGTTGAAATTTATGATGGAGGCGCCATCATTGACTGGAAGATTGGCGTGTTGGCAAATGTTGTTGTCAGAGTTTGATATTGTATATGTAAGCCAGAAAGCAATAAAAGGAAGTGCTATAACAGATTTCCTAGTCAGTCGTGCATCAGAAGATTATGAACCCCTAAACTTTGATTTCTCAGATGAGGATGTGATGAATATCTCCACAACGGAAACTGGAATCCCAACAGTGAAACTTAGAAATTGTATTTTGATGGAGCAGTCAATGCCCATGGACGTGGAATTGGAGCAGTATTGATTTCTCTAAATAATGTATGATATCCTTTCACAAGCAAGTTAGAATTTCTTTGTACCAACAACATGGAAGAATATGAGGCTTGTGTCATGGGCATGTGGGGTGCTATTGAAAGAAAGATAGAGCTCCTGAAAGTATACGGGGATTCAGTGTTGGTGATCTACCAACTTCGTGGAGAATGGGAAACAAATGACATAAAGTTGATCGAGTACCGAAAGTTGATCTTGGAGGTAATAAAAGAATTTGAAGAAATCACCTTTACATATATTCCCATGGAAGACAATCATATGGCAGATGCCTTAGCCACACTGGACTCAATATTCCTAGAAAACAAACTGGAAAACGTGATGCCAATTCAAATGTAGAGTTATGAGACCTATGCTCACTGATGTAGCATAGATGAGGAAGTAGATAAAAATCCTTGGTATTTTGATATCTTGCAATACCTTAAATTTCAGACTTATCCCCTAGGAGCAAATGATAATGACAAAAGAACTATTTGAAGAAGGGCTTCAGGGTATGTGCTCGACGGAGAGATCCTTTACAAAAGGGGTAAATATCATATCCTACTAAGATGTGTCAATGCCAATGAAGCAAGAAACATCATGGCAGAAGTGCACGACGGAATATGTGGAACACATGCCAATGGGTTCTTAATAGCCAGAAAAATCATTAGATACGACTATTATTGGACAACGATGGACGGAGATTGTATTGAATATGCCAAAAAGTGTTATAAGTTCCAGATGTACGATGACAAAATTAATTCTCCGCAAGTACCTCTTCATACACTGAATTCGCCATGGCCTTTTTTTGTCTGGGGCATGGACGTTATTGGGTAGATCCACCCTAAAGCTTCTAATGGACATCGTTTCATCCTTGTAGCCATGGATTACTTCACCAAATAGGAAAAGGCAGCTTCTTATGCCAATATCACGAGAACAACAGTTTGCAAGTTCTTGAAGAAAGAGATAATCTGTCGGTATGGATTACCACAATGAATTGTTACTGATAATGCCACCAATTTCAACAACAACGTAATAGCAGAAGTGTGTGAGCAATTCAAAATCATGCACCACAATTTTGTGACTTATCGTCCCTAAGATGAATGGGGCAGTGGAGGCGGCAAATAAAAACATCAAGAAGATCATATAAAAAACAACATAAACTTACAAGGATTGGTATGAGAAACTACCCTTCGCATTGTTTGTATATCGAACTTCAATACGAACCTCAATTGGGGCAACACCCTACTCTTTGGTCTATGGGACATAAGCAGTACTCCCAATTGAGGTTGAAATTCCATTGCTTCGTGTTTTGTCCGAAGTAAATTTGGATGATGCAGAATGGTTACGAGTTCGATTTGATCAGTTGAATCTTATTGAAGAAAAGAGGTTGAAGGCAATTTGTCATAGCCAGATGTACCAGAAAAGAATGATGCGAGCATATGATAAGAAGGTGCGGCCTAGAGAATTCTGAGAGGGGGATCTTATGTTGAAAAAGGTCTTACAAATATATCGAGATGATCGGGAAAAATGGATGCATAACTGGGAAGGACCTTATGTTGTCAAAAAGGCTTTCTCTGGAGGAGCATTGATTTTGACTAAAATAGACGACAAGGAGTTGCATAAACTAGTGAACTCCGATTCAGTTAAGAAATATTATGCTTGAAGAATTCAGAAAGAGAATGAAAAAAAAAGTGGAGTGAAAACCAGAAAGGGCGCTTCGCAAAATGAAAATATTTATGGTGAAAACACAAAAGGGAGTCTTAGATATCAAAAAAAAGATAAAAGTAAAAGGGGGTTCTAGATGAAAATCCGCAAAGGGCGTCTTGAAACCAAAGGAGGATCTGGGCTGAAAACCCGTAAAGGGCAGTACATTTATATCAGGTTTGGCATCCGGCGATTAGAACCTCTCGGACACCTGGTATTTCGGAAGGGATTTCACATATGTAATCATCCTCACAACGTTTGAAGTCTGTTGGACATGAGTGCAAGCTCAGCTCTATATCTGGTCGATGGGGTGTTTGGATGCTAGGAGATCTGACCTTGTTTCTTGATTTTGTTGCTTCAGTTTGTCATGACTATTTAAAAATTTCGTTGTATTTTGATTTATAAGCTTTAATAAAATTCATGAATTCACTTCCGAGCCTTCTTTTTATTCTAAAGAACCATAAAATGGCTAATATAATGCATAAAAGCAGATAATTGCTTGGTACTACTATGTTTTAAAAGTACATGTGAACTTTAGCACTTTGGGATATTGAAGAAGAGTGTATAAAGCAGGATGGTGTGAGCTCAAAGACAGAATAAAAAGGCTCATGAAAATCGTTGAAGAAAGACGTCAAGATAAGCCTTAGTAGAGAATTGCGGATTAACTTGGAACTGATATTGACAAGAAGGTATTTCAACCGAAGAACATTGATTTTTATCTTTGTGCTCATGCTAAGATGATTGGAACCACAAGGCCAACACATTATCATGATCGGAACTTGTTCATTCTCTATCCTATGGGCATTAAAGAAACAAATATTGTAATCGTTGTCATTGTACCGACCCGTTGCAAACACTTGGCAGCATCTCGGTTAGAACAATTTATGAAGTTTAAAGTGAATTCTTAGATATTGACGGTAAGATTCTTTGATTTGCAGAATCTTGTTGGAAAAGTGAAGTGTTGATTGGCAATATATCACTGTAGTCAATTTGAGCTCTCAAAAAAAATGAGAAAAAAGAAAAAGGGAAAGAAAAGGAAAAAAGAGAAAAGAAGAATCAAGGTGAAAACCTGAAAATGCACCTTGAAAAAAAAGAAATAAAAAATCGAGGTGAAAACCCGAAAAGGCGCTTTTAGAAAAGTAATCTAAAGTGAGAACCCGAAAGGGCACTTTAGATTAAAGGGCCAGAAACGCATAAAGGATATTTTTACGGCCAATCCTGAATGTGAGATGGGAATTAGGAAAGAAGCATTAGAATGGGTCCTTAGAGAGCATAAGATGATTGATGAATCTCAACAAGTCATGGTTCATGAATCATGTAGAAAATCAGGGACATGCTAACCCTTATGTTTTAGTTGTTTTGAAAGGAAATAGAACTCCTAATGAGAAGAGTTCACCCAAAAAAAAAGAATTCCTAATGAGAAGAGTTTGCTCAACAAAGATAGAGTTCCTAGTGAGAAAAGTTCGCCCAACAAAGAAGAATTCCTAGTGATATGGATTCGCCTAGCAAAGACAGAGCTCCTAATGAGAAGAGTTCGCTCAACAAAGATAGAGTTCCTAATGTGAAGAGTCAACCCCCATCAAAGAAAGAACTACAAATGAGAAGAGTTCATCTGGTGAAGGTGGAACTCCCAGTGAGAAGAGTTAATGTCGAGGTTCCAAATGAGAAGAACCTATCCCCGAAGAATAAGGAAGTCAAAATAAATAATAAATAGAATTCAAACAATAGCTCATAAATGCGTACAAAGTCCATTTACACTTTAAATAGCCAAAAGCCCAACCAAAGCCCAAATATTCTATCCTAAAAGCCTTTCCCGCCCAAAATACATGCCCATTTGGTCTCTCAAAATCGGTAAAAACCCAAAGAAACACAAATGTGTTTCTTTGGCCCGCCAAAAATGCCACATGGCGGCCATCCATTCGCTCATTCCTTTTCACGCGGATAACCATCCTCTGCTGACGTCAGCGCTTACACCAGCTATAAATAACCACTTGGAGAGAGAAAAATGAATTAATTCCTAATCATTGCATAATTAATTGGAAGCAATAATTGAGGAGAGAAGGGAAACTGAAGAGGCATACCAGAAAGGTGAACGGTGGCCTGAATAGCTCGTCGAGAAGATTGCCGGAGCACGTCAAACATACTGGAAGGTATATTCTAATTCCCTCTTTTCTTTCCTGTATCAATAACACAAAAAAGAGTCAAATTTGAGTCTTACAATGGAAAAAACAGTAACCTAAAACCGAGATCTAGAGTTAAACACAAATCTAAAGTTAAAGTTCCGAATGCTAATCTTTTTCCGAATGTCGCTGGAGTTAGAGATATGAGAGTTTAGGCTTTTTGGAGAAGTCAAAAATGATAGGAGGAGAGAGTTTTGGTTTCAGGTAGGTAGTTTAGGACAGGGAAGATGGTGTTCCTGTTGAAACGGGCACTAGAATAGGCTTTAGGATGAAAAAATAAGGATTTTGGGAATTTTTAGGTTTCCGACATGGTGGCCGGAAATCGCATGACGGCGGTGGCAGACGGCTGGAGTTACAGCTTTAGTCGATGAAGACAATTGGAAGTGCCGGTTTAATCAGAGAAGGTAACCGGAAACGACGACCGGTGGTCGGTGTCACCTCCGGCAGCCGGCGAACGGGCCAGAGTTTTGTTGTGGTGTCGAACATAGATCAAAGAAAGAAAGTTAAAGAATGTGTTTCAGTTCCTGAGAAAATAGAGCTTTTGATTCAAAAAACAAGAAAATAAGGAGCTTTTTATGTTTATACGAATTGAATGGGTGAAAATGAATGATTTTGAAGATGAACACGGGATGAACCGTGGTGTTTGATCGAAAATAGGGTAGGGTTCTGGAATTTTTCGTGTTGTTAGAGAGGGATAGTTGATTGAAGAGAGAGGGGGAGATCATGTAAGTGGTCGAGTTCAACTCGGTTATAGGATATTTATACCCTGAGTCAAACAATGTCGTTTCGGCATCGGGTTGGCTCGACCCGCTTGGATGATTCAGATCTGGTCAAGGGATCCGCACCCTTCTTTCCCCTTCTCACGCTTGGATAATTTAGTCACCAAATCATTGTAATTTGGCTCACCTAGTTGGAATATAATTCAATTTAGTCCCTTTAGCTTTGTTCTAAGTTTTAATTCTTTTTAATTTGTTCATTTAAAGCTTTGAATAATTTAATTGCAATTGTTTAATTTATTTGTATGATTGCATGTGTAAAACCAAAACTTTGATTTTGATATAACAAATAATTCAAGGACCAATTTGAAAAGAAGAAAATTTTTTAAGTCCTCAAACTTCCCAAAATTGACAAGCAAAATGTTTTAGTCAAAACGCTAGTTCCCATGAATGTTTCTAAATGTTTTCCAAGCCAAAAAAGTGATTTTCGACTAACCGTTTCGAAACACCCCTTAGGTGTTTCGAAACGATTTGAAACTGTAAAGTGATTTTATAATAATGTAAGTGCCATTGCTTCTTGGATTCCTAAGGGAACCAAGGTTATAAGGGCTAACACACATCGACCCAAAATGATTTGGGTACCAAAAACCAAAGTCTAATTTCTTTGTTTGATGGGGGAGCATTGCTACAAGGCCAAAGCTTCATGTCAAAACTCATGGTACCTTGATAGTGGATGCTCAAAACACATGACCGGTGACAAGAGTAGATTCATGGAATTCAAGACAAAGAGTGGTGGAGTAGTAACTTTCGGTGACAACTCCAAAGGTGTTTCAAAATGATTTGAAACTGTAAAGTGATTTTCGACTAACCGTTTCGATACACCCCTTAAGTGTTTTCAAATGATTTGAAACTGTAAAGTGTGGGCTTGAAACGAGAGAACTTGTATCAATACGGTAGTATCAATACGGTAGTATCAAAACGGTCTCAATCGTTTTGATACAAGTTTTGAAAGTTGATTTAAAAATAATATTGTTACTTTGTCATAACCGTTTTATTGAAAATTAGTTAAGCGCATCGATACACTTTAGGTGTGTTTCGATACGAGTTTTCATAGTTTCAAAATGTTTCAATACGGTCTTGTCCCATTTCGAAATGGGCTCTTTCAGTATCACAACGACCACGATCGTTTCGATACGGTCTCTTAAACGCTCCCAACGGCTCATTTTGTTTCTGCTCTATTTCGATACAGGTGATGTCGTTCCGGTACGGGTAGTTGCGGAACAACATTAATGGTGGGAAGATGAAGTCTCAATGGCTATATTCATGATGTCAACCACCCAAATGACTAGAAATCAATGAGAAGGTATAAAAGCAAGCATTTGGAGCACCAGTAACAACTATTGAATCTACAAAAATATCCAAGCATCAAATTCAAACCTTGTGCCTTTTACTGTCAAATCCTTGTAACCAACTCTATTAAGTGTTTCATTCTTATTTGTATTGTGAGTTTGGGGAGTGATAAATTGTATTTGGGTAAACAATTCATCCTTTGAGAGGAATTTGTAAGGTTTACCATTTTCTCAATTGTAAAGAGTGTTTCAAATTAAGATTTAGGTAGATAGCTTAATTTCTTTGTAAGGTTTCCTCCTCATCCAAGAAAAGGGGAAGAATCAATTGTGGATTTGTTGAAAATCCTTAGTGGGTGCTAAGGTAGTGGATGTAGATTTCATTGGAGAACTTGAACCACTATAAATCTGTTGTGCAACTTTTTTTTATTCATCCATTTCTCTTCTATCAAATTTTTAATTGCCAATTCACCCCCTCTTGGCCAATTGCATTGTTTGATCAACTCAACAATTGGTATCAGAGTCACACTAATTGGAAGGATTACAACCCTCTTGAGTGGATTTTAGGAGAGTTTTGATCAACAACAAGTCAAAGCAATGACATCCACCTCCATTTCCAGCATCTATGAGTCTCGATCCACCACCAAACCATCATTCTTCAATGGGGATAACTACCCATATTGGAGGAATTGAATGTGACTCTTCATCAAATCCACCGACTACATGGTATGGGATGTAGTTGAAGAAGGGTCATGCATTCCTATAAAGAGAGATGGTGAAGGAAGACTTGCCCCAAAGGTTAAAGCCGAAATTTCCGAAGAAGATAGAAGAAGGATGCAAGTCAATGATAAAGCCTTGCATATTATCTTCTGTGCTCTTTGTCCGGATATCTACTCAAAGGTTTCTTCAATCGAGAGCGCTAAGGAAGTTTGGGATACCCTCGAGACAACATATGAGGGAATTAGCGATGTCAAAGAGACAAAGATCGGGCTACTCAATCTAAGCTATGAAAACTTCAAGATGGATCCTAATGAGAGTGTATCCAAGATGTTTGATTGATTCTCGGTCATCGTCAATGGATTAAATGGTTTCAGTGAAGTCATTCCCGAAGACAAGCTAGTGAGGAAGCTATTGTATTCTTTTCCAGAATCTTAGGATAGTAAGAGAACGGCCATCATTGGAGCTAGAGATTTGAAGACTCTCAAGCTCGATGCTCTTGTTCGATCTCTACTTACCCATGAGATCATGAAAAATGGAAGAGAAGAAGAAATGAAGGTGGAGGAGAAGAAGGTTGAGAAGAAGGAAGTTGAGAAAAAGAAGATTGGAATCACACTAAAGCTTCATATCATGATAGCGATTCTAGTGAGGATGAAGATGGGGAGATGTCCATGTTGACCAAACGATTCACTCATTTCATAAAGTCTAGCCGAGGGAGAAAATTCAATAGAAAATGGGACTTCAAGAACAATGGTAAAGAAGAAGAGAATGACTAAATCATTTGTTATGAGTTCAAGAAATCCAGCCATATCCGATCCGAGTGCCCTCAATTGAAAAAGAAGAGTTTTAGGAAGAAGAACAAGCTCAAAGCTCAACTGGCAACTTGGAGTGACGAGGAGTCATCCGACAAGGAGAAGGAAGTGGCTAACCTTTGCCTCATGGCCATTGATGATGATCCAATGGTAAACCTAAACTCATATAATTTCAATTTTACCTGTGAAGAGCTTCATGATGTATATGATGAGTTGCAAGAGGTTTACGATGAGTTAGTTGAAAAATATAAATAGTCAATTTTGAGAAATAAGAAAAATATTTCCGATTTGAGAAATCAAAATGAGTCTCTTTCAAAAACTAACTCCGAATTTGAAAAGAAGGTTTTATATTTGATGAATCTTTCAAATGATCTCAAAAAGAAAATTGTTTATTTAGAAAAACTTCTTTCCGATTTTCAAGATTATCACACCAAGGAGGTGGATAATCTTAAAACCTCTATTACTATTAGGAGAAATGATTTTGAGAAAGGAAATTCATCTAAAACTCAATATGTAAAAAGAAAACCTTTTTATCCTAAACAAAGAAAATTTTCAAAGCAATCTAAAAATAAAAGAATTAGGAGTGTTTGGGTTCCCAAGGAACTCATTGTTTCTAATAATGTGAATGCTATTGCTTCTTGGATTCCTAAGGGAACCAAGGTTTTAAGGGCTAACACACATGGACCTAAAATGATTTGGGTACCAAAAACCAAAGTCTAATTTCTTTGTTTGTAGGGGGAGCATTGCTACAAGGCCAAAGCTTCATGTCAAAACTCATGGTACCTTGATAGTGGATGCTCAAGACACATGACCGGTGACAAGAGTAGATTCATGGAATTCAAGACAAAGAGTGGTGGAGTGGTAACTTTCAGTGACAACTCCAAAGGCCACATTGAAGGAATTGGCTCCGTTGGTAATCACTATTCTATTTTTATTGAAAATGTTTTATATGTCAGCAGTCTTAAACATAATTTATTGAGCATTAGTCAATTATGTAATAAAGGTTTTAATGTTCTCTTTGATAAAAATGGTTGCAAAATAATGAACATTAAAACAAATCAATTGATGTTCATAGGGCATATGATAGGAAATATCTACATGGTGCATTTATATGACATACATTCATCCCTTGCATGTTTAGTTGCACATGATGAGAATGATGCATGGTTGTGGCATAGAAAACTTGGGCATGCTAGCATAAGTGTTTTAGAAAAATTAGCTTCCCAAAATCTAGTTAGAGATTTACCCAAACTAAAATTTTCATTAGATAAAATATGTGATGCTTGTGCTAAGGGTAAACAAAAGAGGGCCTTATTTAAACCCATTAATGATGTATCGACTAGTAGGGTATTACAACAAGTTCACATGGATTTATTTGGGCCTATTAGAACTATGAGCTTGGTTGGTAAGTCATATGCTTTTGTTTTGGTAGATGACTTTTCTAGATACACTTGGGTTCTATTCTGAAGTACTATGGATGAGGCTTTAGAGAATTTTATTACTTTTACAAAAATTACCCAAAATGATCTTGATTATAAAATTTCACACATTAGAAGTGATCATGGAATTGAAATTCAAAATATGGGGTTTGAAGATTTTTGTAACGAAAACGGTATTAGCCATAATTTTTCAACTCCTCGTACTCCTCAACAAAATGGGGTAGTTGAGAGGAAAATAGAACTTTAGAAGAAATGGATAGGACTATGCTTTTTGAAAATAACTTACCTAAGTATTTTTGGGTGGGAGCCACTAATACGACGGCAGCGGCGGCACACGAGACTAGCCCTTGTTCTCTATCACTCAACAAGGAAGGGGAGGATGAAGGCTATATATACCTTTCAAATGTTAGTTTCTCACCCATTGTGGGATATCAACTTTTGCATTACTAACATTCCCCCACAAAGGCGAAAGAATTCTACTGAAACTCGAAAAACAATCTTCCAAGAAGATCAATAGCGGAATTAGATGCTTAAGCACTAGTGAACAAATCTTGAACTAGTACATAGTGATAATAAGCAATTCTTCTCTTAGATAAGTGAAACTAGTCTTAGGTAAGAGTAAACTTATAACACACACTTAATTCCTTCATCCTTCATCCACCGAAGTCCTCGATGCGTAAGATATATATATATATATATATCTATATCTATATATATATATATATAGATATGAAAGTATATTTAGCCATCTTACCTCAGGATTGTAGTAAGTGTTTTATAAAAATGGCCCAAGGCTTTTCATAGAAGGCGGCTAACCCTTCTCACTTACTTAGGTTATTTCATCAGGTTTTTCTCAATAAAACCCAAGTAGTCATCTACCAAGTGTATCTAGAAAAGTCATCTACCAAAAGTGCCTATCCTTATGCTGCATACTCTATATCATCATCTTCATCTTCTTGTATGGCAGCAACTTCATCTTCCTCCTCTTGTTCCGATTCAACCTCTTCATCATCACGAAGAAGCATGGTGATGCGATTTGGGCATTGGCTTGCAATATGCCATATTCCCAAGCACTTGAAGTAGTGTATATCTCAGGAATGGTTTGGAACATTCGGAGCCTTAACTTTGCTAGTTTCAGCAATGACCTTGCTTCCTTTGGGTGGTGCGCCTCTTTCATTGGGTGGCATTGGAGGACTCCGTTTATAAGAACTTTGCCCCCATCTTGATGATGCTCCCCCATAGGTTTGTGTGGAACCCTTCCGTTTAAGTTGCTTTCCCACTTTTATGGCCATATGCACCATGTCTTTGATCTCCACATAATGTTGCAACTCAACGACGACCGCAATATTAGGGTCAAGGCCGGATAGAAATCTTACCATGGTGGCTTCTCGATCCTCATCAATGTTAGCTCGGATCATGGCTACTTCCATCTCTTTAAAGTAGTCCTCAACACTACAGTTGCCTTGGGTGAGATTTTGAAGCTTGTTGAACAACTCCCTATGATAGTGAGTTGGAACGAACCTCCTACGCATAACGGCCTTCATCTTATTCCAAGTAGAAATTGGATGTCTGCCATTGTATCTCCTGCTAGATGTCAACTGATCCCACCATATTAGTGCATAATCTGTAAATCCAATGGCTGCAAGTTTTACCTTCTTAAGCTTGGAGTAGTTGTGGCACTCAAAGATGTGCTCAACTTTTTTCCCATGCAAGATAGGCTTCAGGATCCGTTCTTCCTTGGAAAGGAGGAATGGTTATTTTGATGTTGCTAAGATTATCATCAACTCTTGGCCGAGCTCTTTGGTACCTAGGTTCTTGACGCCTCAAACTTTGCTGGGAGGCTCGCTCGTCTATGAGTTCTTCGTCCACCTCTCCCTCATACTCTTCCTCGTGATATGAATTATGCCTTCGTTGAGATCTTTCCTCCAAATGATCTAATCGTTCTTGCATTGGCCCCAACCTTTGTTGCAACAACCTGTCCATCTCTCGGATAACATCTTAAAGATTGGAGTTAGTTGCATCTACGTTAACATTATTACTTCCTCCAACGGAGTTTCTCACAGAATTTTGAGACATTATTAGTAACAAAAATAAAATAAAAATTAAAACCTCACAAACACAAAACCTCACCTATTCCACTCCAAGAAAATGCACTCACACTCGTGTTTCACTCGGGATGGCTTTTACCCTTGATGTGCACTCTTGCCTTTTTCCAATCTTGCTCTCAATCAAGTCCTTTTAAGAACTTCCTCAAGGCTTGCAAATGGCTTGTAGGATTCGGCTGAAAAAACAAAACTTGGTGAAAAGAATTTTTAAGGTAGGATAAGAAAAGTGGCAACAACAAAAAGGTAAATTGTGAGAGTTGGTAAAGATGAAAAATAGTAGCAAAAGAAAAATGATGTAAGATTTTTTTAAAGAAGAATAGAGAATACGATGCTCCCTCCTTCTTTAACTTTCTCTAAAAAAAATCGAATTTTTTCTCTCTTTTTTCAGAAGAGAGACATCTGTTATCTTACTGAATCAACCTTGCTCTAATACCAATTGATATGAACCCGATAATGTGACCCGAGTCATATAGATGTGCCCGATTGTGATTCTAGTAAGATATATTCGTTTCTACACTTTGAACCCCGAGATATCATAAAACATACATGTGAGATGAATAGCAATATAATAAAAATTAATGAAGAAAGGAATTGGATAGGTAATTTGAATAGTTTGGTGGCTAAGGATGGAGGATGATAATCGTGGAAAGATGTAAATGAAAGGAGTGATGGGAGATGCTAAAGGCTACGTGGATTTGTATGGTTGCGAGGATAGCAAATTGTGACCCGCTAGCTATAACGAGCTAGGAACCAACAATATACTTTGATGGAGTCGAGGTGGAGGAGTGTGGAACGTGACCCACAAGCTATAAGAGAGCTTGGAACCAACACTATAGTAAAATGAAATGGATAGAAGACTACAAGTACAACTTGAAGTCGATAGAGTTCTCGCAAGAACAAGATGAAAGCAATCTTTCAAAGGTTTATATTCTCCAAAAAAAGACCTTACAAATGAACCTAAGGTGCCTATTTATAGTTTGGCTAGGCACCATATGAAAAGTCACACAAAAGAGAGATGAATGCTCATCTAAATGCTATTGAATACGAATAAATGAAATGTTTCTTTCTTATCCTTTTGATGGATGAATTTTGCTTCAAATTGAGATGAACTTAGCCTTAAATTCGTCTAAAAGGAGTGGTGACTCTAGGGCTACTTCATTTTACTTGCAAATGGATAAGAGGGAATGAATGTGTACATATGATGAATGTAGACATCCCACACGTCCAAATCAACTTGTCTCTTTGAATTCCTTGCTGATTTTATCACTTAATTTGATGATTAAATGACATTAAACCGACCTTCATTGCTTGCTCATTTGTAGAATATGATCAGCCTTCAAAAGATATAAATAAAGGCCTTGAATGCATAGTTTGAATGCTGATTATTGCATGTCCCTTCTCTTTAACGTGAATGACCTTCATTGGTTCATAATTTTAACCTTGAATATGTGAATTATGAAGCTTAAATGCTTTGTTACTCTAAGAAGATGAACAACCTTGAAAAGATGAAAAAAATTCTGTTGAGTTGATCGAACAATTGCAAATGGCCAAGAGGGGGTGAATTGGCAATTAAAATTTTGGTGGAGAGAAAGATTGAAAATAAAAATGACACAAGTGGTTATAGTGGTTCAAGTTCTCCAAATGAACTCTACATCCACTACCTTAGTTCCCACTAAGGATTTTCAACAAATTCACTACTTGAATTCTTCCCCTTTTCTTGGATGAGGAGGTAACCTTACAATTTCGATTAAGCTTTCTACCCAAAGCTTAATCCACTCAAATACAAAGACAAGTTGTGGTAAACTCAAATGATTCCTCTCAAAGGATAATTTGTCTACCCAATTACAATTTCAATAACCCCAAACTCACAATACAATTTGACAATTGAAAGACACTAGAGTTGGGTACAAGAATTTGACTTTGAATAGCTCAAGGGTTTGGATTTTTGCTTTGATGATGCTTGTGTGTTGAATAGTTGCTGCTGACCTTCAAATGGCTTCATTTTATACCTCCTCCATTAATTCTAGCCGTTTGGGTGGTTGGGAACATGAATAGAGCCGTTGGAACCCTCTCTTACCACCATAAATGCACTTCTGCAGCTATCTGTATCAGTACACGGGGATCCGTATCGATACCTGTCTCAAAAAAGAAAGAGCCGTTGTGTGCAATAAAATAAGGGGTATCGATACGCACGTAAGCGTATCGGTACGGGGTATCAAAATGGCTAAGACCGTATCGATACATTTTTCTCAACTTAGCTCACTGTCGATTTCCGTATCGGTACGAGGGTTTAGCGTATCGATACGGGTCAACGACCAATTTAAAAATTGGTTACCTAACCAACTAACACCAACGGTCAAAATATTTAAACCGACTTGAATTTAAAAATCATTAAGTTCGTATAGATACGAATGAAGTCGTATCGGTACGCCATTCAAACTCTTTAGACTTTTACAAAGGGGCGTATCGATACAGGTGAAGAGCGTATCGATACGTGTTCCTCCAGTAGCCAACTTTGGTAAAAAGGTATCGATACGGTTGGAAGCGTATCGATACACCTGGACGATTTTCAATAGTTTGGCCTTGGAACACTTAGAAAATATTTTGAGTTTGGGTTTTTCAAATCAGTTTAGTGTTGGTGATTTAAAACTTATTAAGGGACTTATAAAACAATTTTAAGTTTTTCAAATTGATCGTTAAAGATTTAATTATATCAAAATCAAACATAGGTTTTACAAATTCATTCTTGATTTGCCTTCAATTGCCTTGTTTTCCTGAGTAAAGATGGTCATCAATGACTTGTTTCCAAGCTGAAGTTGAAAAGTCTCTTCTTTAATCCACACGTCACATGAACCTAGACACACATAAAGGATTTATTCAAACTTAAAATAATAGATGCATGAAACAATGAAAGAGTTAGTTAATTGAGTGAACTAGTTAAATGAATGAACTAGTTTAATTAAAGAACTAACTTTATTGAATTTAACCAAATGCATGAATGAAGTAGTTTAATGAATGATTTAAGATACATAATTAAACTACTTCCCTAAATGAACTAAAACATAAATGAAGTGCTTGCTTTAATGACCAGCACACATTATTAATGCAATGGAAGTTATGAAATACTTAAATTCTCATGCAAATGCATGCATGAGCAAGGTAAGGCATTTCTCCCTTATTATTTCTTCTTTCACACGTTCATGGCTTGTTGTAAACAAGCTTTCCATGGCTGATTGAAACTCCTTGGCTTGTGCACGTGTAATGGGGCCACTTGGGTACTCCTCTGGGTCCTTGTTCTTGATGGTCATATCAAATTCGTAAAGAACGTGTTGTGGACATGAATTTCCTTCAAAACCCAAACTACAACTTCAAAATGAAGTCAACAAGAAATGGGGTTGGAATGCTTTTCTTGAGATCAAATTGAGGGTTTGTGAAAGACTTGTACATGTGTTTTACAATAATGCCACAATTGAACGTGCACCAAATTCTGCTGAGATCATAGCCATCAAATATTTTGTTATGAGTAAGGAACTCTTTATCACCCTCAATCAATTGCATCTAATTTAGGTATTGAAAATAAATGCCCTTATGATGAAACCGAAACCAGCACTATTGAAAAGTACAAAGACCATAGCCCTAGAAATCTTCCTTTTAAAGAGAGAATCTTTCACCTTATTATGGCATAGTTTTTTTTATCGTCTGCTAGGAAGGCATCAACAATCCGAGAGCTTGATTATTGGTGGCTTAACTAATATCAAATTGAGGTTTCTCCTAACATTGCCAAAATCACTTTCCTCCAGCTAGTATCCTTTGTCAATAAGAGCCATGGGGCCTCAACCTCTCTTCCATTTGCTTGTGTCCTTACACAAATCTTTCAAAAGAATGGTTTCGATTTTTCTTTTGACCTACTTGTCTCTTTAAAGGAAAATATTGGCATTCATTCGGCCCACAAATGTGGATACCTCTTTCGAAAAAATCGTTGGATTTATAAGGACTCAAAAGATGCCGCCAACACAGAAAATGTAGAAAAACATTCCCCTTCGCCTGCCAAACAAGTTTCTTCTACAAATCTAGGTGAGATTACGATGAATTCACTGCTTGACTACATGATTACTTGTCGTGAACATGTTGATTCGCAGTTAGCTGACCTTGGTAACAATGCTGATTCCTAGTTCGCGAAGCTTCAAAACCATGTTGAGTCTCAGTTTGTTGAGCTTTGCATCCATGAAGATTCGCAGTTTGTTGAGCTTCGTAAGCATGGCGATTCTCAATTTGCAGAGATTCGCAAGGAAGTGGCCTCCCTTCGTCAAGAATTCAGTATTCGCAAGACGGGTGAATAGACTTTTAATATGATGACATTTGAATTTGTTAATATTTTTTGGAATTTGATGCATATGAACTTAATGTTTGAAGGACTTCATTTTATTTTATTTCAGTTAGATTTCTACAAATTTAAAATTCCATTGCTTTTTTATTTTATTTGCCAAAATTATACATTGTTCTTATAATCCTCTCCACTTTCATCTTTGCACAGTGCAACGCTAACTGTTTGAGTTTTCCTTCGACGATATCTATTGGAAGTTCATAATCACGCGTCGAAGGAAATATTGTTCACTGTTATTGTGGATTGCAATCATCAGTTTGCACTTCAACTGTACTGCGGAGCAAAGGGAAGAGATTTATGGATGTGCTAGATGCCCCGAGGTATTAAGTAATAGGTTGGGTTTATTGTTGCAGTGTTTCGATTAATGTGTTATTCTGAATTTCTTTTTCACATTTGTGGAGCCGCTATGATTTCTTTAAATGGACTAGCAATGATAGAAATTCGATCGATGTTGAAGAATTGAGAAATCAGGTTCAAATGTTGTTGGATGAAAATAGGGAAATTCCAATTTAGAATACCGAATTGCAGAAATTGGTGAATATGGATGAAGTAAGAAAGTTGGAAAAAAAAACTGGAGAAATTTAAAGTCGAAAGAAAATACCTGAAAAACTATGCGATGTTCTACAAGTTTGTTTTGATTATTTCATGGTTGTGTTATGTTGTAATAAAAAAATTTATCTAGAGATATAAACAAGATACAACTCCCTTATGTCAAACAAACAATGCCAGGATACGTTTGGAAACTAACAACTACTTGCTTATCATCAATGTAATATGACAACACAACTAGTAAGAAATCGAAACCTATCGTGAAAGTAACCTGACTAAAAGTTGTACTCCGGTATAACTCACGACTCATTTCAAGAATCTCTTATGCACGTCACTGACACGTCATCTCATTGTAACACCATTGACCCGGATGTCACAATCTAGGCCTCAAGCCCAAACCAAAACCATTTAAAATTCTCAAATTGGGTTTAGCCCAAAGAAGTTATTTCGCAAAAGAATTTAAAGTCAATAGTTGAAAATATAATTAAATAATCAAAACAGTACAAAGGAGCTCCAATTTAATTTAAAACATTTAAACAATTGATTTGATTTATAAAATTTTAAAATAAGAAATACAAACCCAACCACGTAAGGCCCTATGAATACATACCCCACCAAACACAAGTATCATACTCTGAAAGTCTCCACATGATGGAATCCCAAACCGATAGTGCTCATTGAACCCACGATCCAACAATCAACCTACACACAGAAACAACGATTTCGAGCGTTGAGCTTACAAAGCTCAGTGGTACACATCTACTCTACTATAATTCATGCTAATCATAAACATAAACATGTAAGCTAGTACGAGCAATAAGGAGAGATAAATCAACACGTGTCGCTACCACTAGTCGCCTAAACACATGATCTCATCACAAAAAAACATCATACATGGCCCACAAGGCCCAACCATACTCGAGATCCCACAGGATCCCTCGAGCAAAACACACAATGACACAACCACAAACCTTGAGTGAGACCCGGTGCCACACAGCTTCAGGAACATACAATCTGAGTGAGATATGGTGCTACACAGCTTCATAAACATACACTCTTTAGGTGAAACCCAGTGCCACACAACTTTGGGAACGTACATTCATGCTCAGAATGTCCCGTCAAGCATCTTTGAATGAGACCTAGTGCCACACAGCTTTAGGAAAGTACATTTGACATCTCTAACCATGGTGTTGCAACACTCTTCCTCTGGTATCCGGATCCCATCAATCAAGAAGACCCAACCACACAAGTGCCCTTACTTGGCATGTAACCACACATGATCCACCAAGGACCCCTATGGTTTCTATTACAAACAAGTCACTCAACATTAATCAAGTTATATCTCGTTATATTCATGTATGCGGTTAAATTCCCAGTTTTTCAATTTTACTATTCATTTTACCTTATTAGGGGTCCACTAGGCTCTAGCCTACGAATTATATGTCATTTATTGAAACTAGCCTTACTACCACAAAATTCTATCTATTATGAAAAAAACCAAGAAAACATGTTGTGACCAAGAAAACAAATTGGTGACAAAAAAATCAGTTAGTGACCAAGAAAACCAGTTTCCATCCTTAACTTGCATTACGAGCTTACGAAGCTTACTCAATCCCTAAAACTTATGAGAGTCATTAAAGTTGGTTTACTACCGAATTTAATCAATTAATATTAATTACCAATTTTATACTTATTTATTCGAATGTAACCAATATTCATCTATTACACAGTTTCCATCAAATCACATCAGTCCATTCAAACAAGTATACAAAACGTCACATTAATCTCAAACAATCCAACAATCATCACTTAATCATACTGGCATCACAAACGACCCTACACGGTCTCTAAAGCCTCTAGTAGTCTCATCATATCCATAACATCATCATACATCTCAAAATATCGAGTCATATACAATCAGTCTCTACTCAAGCTTATCTATCATCAACCTAGTTTGCAACCACTAACAAGCAAGGTAATTACGCTTATGATGCCCATGAAGCAATAGGAGTTCGAGGTGTACTAACCTTAGGCTGATATCGCTAAAATCCAAATCCAAGCTTCCCGAATATTCCACTTAACCCAATGTTCAAACCCGAATAATCCTTGTATACCAATTAATACCATAAGTACTTCTTAATCACATACTCTAAGGAATTCAAAGGGTTAATTGCAAAAAAAAGGCTTAGTGTGTTCGAATTTGGTAAGAAGGATTGCAACAATCGATCCGGAACATCGAGAAACCCAGGGGTAGGGTCTCTCAAAAAAAGTCAACGCCCAGTCAACGTCCGGTCAAAGCTAGTCAACCTCTTAGATGATCTAGTGCGATGCGATGCACAACAACTAAGGTGCACCCGCACCAAGTGATAACTGCATGAATATCCTTGTTTCTGCACCTTTTTGCTATAACATTTGCCTGTTCTTGAGCCCATATCATAGCATTTAGACTGCATTTAGGTTGCATTTTCTTTTTCTGGGTGCATCTTTATTTTTGTTGGTTATTAGTCCATGTTGAGGGGTACTTCTCGGAAGGTTGGTTTTAGGTTTGGTGATGCGCACGAAGGGAGTCTAGCGAGACAAAGCTGGCGCCAAGAATTGCTATAGCATAGTGGAAGTGGATATTGGCCAACATGTGAGATGTGAGGACACGTGAGCTGCAGTAGCACGTGAATATGCAGAAAAGGACAACCTGACATGTGCAGCAGTCGGTACCCACCCGCAGACTGTCCTTCTTGTCCCCTCGTGGCAGAGCTTGTCGGTGGATATTTCTTGGGATTATCAAGGAATCTTTAGGGCACAAACCCTACGAGCCTCCACTATATAAAGAGGGAGAGAAGTGTGCAAGGAGGAGAGAGCGAAGAGAGAGAGAGGGAGAGAGGTGCGTGCTGAACAAGGAGAGAGAAGCATTCTTCTTCATCTTCTCCAACTTGGTGTCCTCCATCGTTGAAGCTCCAAGGAGTGGCCTCGCGGGCCTCGAGAGAGGCGGTGAGCCTAAGACAGTCGGGCAGTCAATGGCTGAGAGGGAGTTCACCTTTCTTTCTATCGCTTTAGCATTTCCTGTTTATATCTTTATCTTTGGGGATATTATCAAAATGATACGTTGGATGATATTGCCCAACCACGAACTGTTTTAGGTGGCTTGGGTTTGATGGATAATTTTATTCTTAAGTACTTTTTAATGCATGCTATAGCTTTCCAGTGTTTATCATGTTCTATGTTTGCTTATGCATTTTATTTCCTTAAAGTTGTAAGAGCCCTTGAGAGTTGGTCGTTCTTTAAGTGTTTGTTGAGGTTAGTAATCGAGAGAGCTAGCCTTAGAACCCCCATAAGCAATAGAGTGGCTGTCGAGAGGCAGTCTCTAACCTACATTAGAGATAAGTGATAGGTTTTCAAGGGCTAAAAAGGATAGCTCGTGAAGGGTAGGGGAGTGTTAAGAGTTTACGCCAAGAGGTATTGCTGTAGCATTTTTGACTCCCAGTTTCCTGGCTAGAGATACTTTAGGAACACTTTTAGCAAATCTCGCCTAGCATAGAAGATAGCTGAAGAGCCTTAGTGTTAAGAAGCTTAGTTTAGGTTGTCCATCATTCCCAGCCCGTCATTCCGTAGTGAGTTTCGCATACGAAAGGGGACATGTTCATCATATTGTTATATGAGCTTTCTTTACACTATTTTGTTACAACATTATTTTACACCATCTCTTTTACTATAGTGTTTTCTCCTGCAAAAAGTTCATTCAATATTGTTACAACAAACTGTGAATACCTCCAATCCCTGTGGAGACGATACTCACTCACTCACTTTACTACTCGTTTGACGTGTATACTTGCACCATATTTACGTATCATTTATAGTACATTACGCGTAAGAACAAGTTTTTGGCGCCGTTGCCGGGGATTGGCAATTGGTTGTTTACAGTTTTTTTGTTTATATCGCTTGTTCTTTTTGTTTTTGTACATATTTATTTGGGATTTTTCATTTTTCTTTTTAGGCGTCCTGCTAGTGCATGACCAGAAGAAGACCTAGAGGACCCCTGCAATCACCTATTTCTGAAATCGAGCTTTTCTTGCGACTCAGGAGACGTGTTCGAAGAGAAGAGACCAGAAACATGAACGGAGAGATACCACAACCTCCAGGTAACGGAGATGCTATGGCAAATGGCCAGGGAGAAGCGGCTCGACCTCGAGCCATTAGAGATCATTTGACTCCTATCTTGGACGATCTCTATCCCGGAATAGTAGCTCCAGAAATTCAGGCAGCCCAGTTCGAGCTTAAACATGTTATGTTCAACATGTTGAACACTATTGGTCAATTTGGAGGTTTGCCTCACGAAGATGCAAGACAACATATTTGTGCTTTCTTGGAAGTTTGTGACTCGTTCAAACAGCAAGGAGTGCATGAGGATGTGCTAAAGCTTAAATTGTTTCCATATTCTTTACGAGATCGTGCTAGAGCATGGCTAAGTGGAGTGCCAGCTAGATCAATGGAGACTTGGACAGATCTATGCAAAAGTTTTCTGCTACGGTATAATCCACCCAATAGAAACACTCAGTTGAGAAATGATATTGCTTCTTTTCGTCAAGCTGATGACGAATCCATGTACGAGTGTTGGGATCGATTCAAGGGATTATTGAGGAAGTGCACAAATCATAGTTTTCATGATTGGACCCAAGTGGTTATGTTCTATAATGGAGTGAATGCTCTTACAAGGATGATGTTAGATGCTTCAGCAAATGGGGCCTTGTTAGACAAATCACCGAAGGAAGCATTCAACATTCTTGATAGGGTAGCCAACAATGACTACCAGTTTTCAACTACAAGGCTTGGAACGGAGAGGAGAAACCAAGTAGTTCGAGAGAGTGAAGCTGATGACTCGGTAACCACCCAGTTAGCTGCTATCACCGATATGCTAAAGAACCTCCAATGTCCCAGCGAGGTCAACGAAGTGAAGTCCACAACCTCATGTCTCAGATGCGATGACAATCACCATTTGAGTGAATGCCCTGACAATCAAGAGTCAGCCAACTATGTGGGGAATTATAACCGCAACAACAATCCATATTGTAATACATACAGCCCAGGATGGCGTCAGCATCCAAATTTTAGTTGGGGTAATGTAAAACCTATGTTTGATTTTGATATAATTAAATCTTTAAGGATCATTTTGTAAAACTTAAAATTGTTTTTTATAAGTCCCTTAATAAGTTTTAAAACACCAACACTTTAAAACTGATTTATAAAACTCAAACTCAAAATATTTTCTAAGTGTTCCAAGGCAAAACCATTGAAAATCGTCCAGGAGTATCGATACAGCACCAAGCGTATCGATACTATTTTTGCCAAACTTGGTTACTGTCGGAACCAGTATCGGTACCCCAAACCCTTCTATCGATACCGCCCTGTGTTAAAATTAAAAGAGTTTGAATAGCATACCGATACGGCAAACCCTCGTATCGATACGACCCTTATAATTTTTAAAGATTAAGTCGGTTTAAAAATATGACCGTTGGTGTCAGTTGGTTGGTAACCAAACTTTAAAAGTTCGTTGACCCGTATCGATACTCCTAACCCTCGTACCGATACGGTTATGGACAGTGAGCTAAGTTCAGAAAATAGTATCGATACGGCCCTTGCCGTTTCGATACCCAGTACCGATACGCTTACGTGAGTATCGATACCCCTTATTAAATGCACACAACGGCTCTTTCTTTTCTGAGACAGGTACCGATACTCCTTCCGCGTACCAATACTGGTAGCTGCAGAAGTGCATTAATGGTGGTAAGAGAGGGTTCCAACGGCTCCATTTATGTTCCCAACCACCCAAACGGCTAGAAATCAATGAGGAGGTATAAAAGACATATCCAAAAGCTACAACAACAACTATTGATCTTCAAGAAAACACTTATTCATCAAATCCAAGCAATTGTGCCAAAATTCCTATTTGTCTAGAAATCCCAATTGTAATCTTCATTCATACTTTGTCAAATTGGGTTGAGTGCTTGTATTGGGGCTATCATTTGTATTGAGAGATACCTTATTAGCCATGAAATTTCTTTGTTCACTTGTGTGAGGATTGGGTTGATTTTTGGGTAGAAAAATCAACCGAAATTGTAAAGGGTTGCCTCCTTGTCCTAGAAAAGGGGAAGAGCAATTTAGTGGAATTGTTGCAAATCCTTAGTGAAGCTAAGGTAGTGGATGTAGAGTTCATTTGGAACTTGAACCACTCTAAATCTCTTGTCCATCATTTTTAATTTACAAATTTCCACTATAAAACTTTAAATTTCCAATTCACCCCCCCTCTTGGTCAATATCGATCTTGCGATCCACTCAACAATTGGTATCAGAGCCTACCTCTTTGAGGATTAACAACCACAAAAGGAGTTCCTTGGAAGAGTGTGATCATCAAAGTATCAAGAGATGACTTCAACCTCCGGTTCCGGCATGTACGAGTCACAATCGACCACAAAGCCTCCATTCTTCAATGGTGACAATTATTCTTTTTGGAAGAATAGAATGCGTCTATTCATCAAGTCAAATGATTATCTTGTGTGGGATGTCATTGAGGATGGGTCATATATTCCATTGAAGCAAGATGGTGAAGGCAAGATGGTGCTAAAGAAGAAAGTGGAGATGAGTGAAGAGGAGAGGAAAAAGATTCAAGTCAATGACAAAGCTCTCCACATGCTATTTTGTGCTTTCAGTCCGGTCATCTACTCAAAGGTCTCATCAATTGAAAGTGCCAAAGAAGTGTGGGACACTCTTGAGACCACTTATGAAGGCACCAATGATGTTAAAGAAACTAAGATTGGAATTCTCAATCTTAGTTATGAAAATTTCAAGATGGATCCCGATGAGACAGTGTCAAAGATGTTTGATCGATTCTCCACGATTGTAAATGGTCTAAAGGGCTTTGGAGAGATCATACCGGAAGACAAGCTTGTCCGGAAACTACTCTATTCACTTCCCGAGTCTTGGGATGGGAAGAGAACCGCTATCATCGAAGCAAAGAACTTGAAGACATTGAAGCTTGATGAGCTTGTGGGTTCTCTCCTTCCTCATGAGATCATGAAGCAAGGAAGGGAAGATGAGAAGAAGAAAGAAGAGAAAAGGGTAGAGAAGCTTGAGGTTGAGAAGAAGAAGAAGATGGGAATAGCTCTCAAGGCTAAAGCTTCACAACATGATGAGAGCTCATCTTGTGAGGAGGATGAACTTGAAGAATTGGCTATGATAGCCAAACGGTTCTCACGCTTCATGAGGTCCAACCGGGGAAGAAAAATCCAAAGGAAGATGGACTTCAAAGGCAAGAACAAAGAAGAAGGAAAGGATCCTATCATTTGCTTTGAGTGCAAACAACCCGGCCACATCCGTTCGGAGTGCCCTCAACTCAAGAAGAAGGGCTTTGAGAAGAAGAAGAGACTCAAAGCCAAGCTTGCTACTTGGAGTGATGAGGAGTCATCGGAGGATGACGAACAAGAAGTGGCTAATCTTTGCCTCATGGCACTTGAGGAAGATTCCTCCTTGGTAACCTCTAACTCATCTACTTTAGATTTTTCATATGAAGAATTAAATGATGCATATGATGAGTTACAAGAGGTATATGATGAATTAGTTGAGAAGTATAAGGAGTCGGTCATTAGGAATAAAAAGATTATTCTAGAACTAAATGAGAAAAATGACTCACTTACTCAAGCTAATTCTAAATTTGAGAAAAAGATTTTAGGATTAAAAGATGAACTTAAATTTTTTCAGGATGAAAATGTTGATCTTAATAATCTTTTGTCTCAATGTAATTGTGAACACCAAAAGGTGTTGGGTGAGCTAAATGAGCTCAAGAAGTCTTTAAAAAATGTTGGTAGTGTCAAGCTTGAAGTAGGAGAATCATCTAGAACACACCAACCTAAGAAAAAGACTAACTACTACAAACAAAGTAGCTATCCTAGACATAGTAGAGCTAAAAGAATTAGAACTGTATGGGTTCCTAAGGAACTTGTTAAATCTAATAATATTATTGCTATGTCATCTTGGATTCCTAAGGGAACCAAGGTTTTGGGAGCTAACACTCATGGACCCAAAATGATTTGGGTACCAAAAACCAAAGTTTAATATCTTTGTTTGTAGGGGAGCATTGCTACAAGGCCAAGGCACAAAGTCAAAACTCATGGTACCTTGATAGTGGATGCTTGAGGCACATGACCGGAGACAAGAGTCGATTTATGGATCTAAAGCCAAAAAGTGGAGGAGTAGTAACATTTGGTGACAACTCCAAAGGCCACATTAAAGGTATTGGCTCCATAGGTAATCACTCTACCATTCTCATTGAAAATGTATTATATGTCGATGGTCTTAAACACAATTTATTGAGCATAAGTCAATTGTGTGATAAAGGATTTAATGTTTTATTTGATAAAAATGGATGCAAAATTGTAGACATTAAATCTAATAATATTATGCTCATAGGTCATCGCATAGGAAACATATACATGGTGCATTTAGATGACATACATACATCTCATGCATGCTTAGTTGCTCAAAATGAAAATGATGCATGGTTGTGGCATAGGAAGCTAGGACATGCTAGCATAAGTGTTTTAGAAAAACTAGTCTCTCTAAATCTAGTTAGAGGTTTACCCAAAATAAAATTTTCAAATGATAAAATTTGTGATGCATGCTCAAAGGGTAAACAACATAGGTCTTCCTTTAAATCCATTAATGATGTTTCTACTAGTAGATGTTTACAACTAATTCACATGGATTTGTTTGGGCCAATTAGGACTATGAGCTTGGGTGGTAAGTCTTATGCTTTTGTGCTAGTTGATGATTTTTCTAGATTTACTTGGGTTCTCTTTTTAAGTACTAAAGATGAGGCTTTGGAAAAATTCATCACATTTTCAAAATTAACCCAAAATGATCTTGAGCTTAAAATTTCTCATATTAGAAGCGATCATGGAACCGAGTTTCAAAATTTAGGGTTTGAAGATTTTTTAAATGAAAATGGTATTAGCCATAATTTTTCGGCTCCTCGAACTCCTCAACAAAATGGGGTAGTTGAGAGGAAAAATAGAACTTTACAAGAAATGGCTAGAACTATGCTTTGTGAAAACAATTTACCTAAATATTTTTGGGCGGAAGCCACAAACACCGCTTGTTATATTGTAAATCGAGTAATGATTAGGCCAATTTTAAAGAAAACACCTTATGAGATTTTAAAATCCAAAAAGCCTAACATTAGTTATTTTCACCCTTTTGGGTGCAAGTGTTTTGTTTTAAATAATGGAAAAGACAACTTAGGTAAATTTGATGCAAAAAGTGATGAAGCCATTTTTATAGGTTACTCTTTAACCTCTAAAGCCTATCGAGTATTTAACAAAAGAACTTTAGTAGTAGAAGAATCTATTCATGTTGTATTTGATGATAACCTCCTTCCTAGGAAGAATTCTTGTGATGATGATGATGTAGGGATCATAAATGCCTTTGATGGAGGTCAAACTTCAAAGGAGGATGAGATTCCAACAAAGGAAGAGGACTCACAAGATCCACCTCTTGAAGCCTTGAAGGACTTGGCTATTGAGGAAAAGGAAGTGAGCTACCCAAGGGAGTTGAACTATGTCAAAGATGGTGAAATCTTGGGTGATCCATCCAAGGGGGTAACCACTCGTTCATCTCTTAGATTAATGAACCATGTTGCATTTATCTCATGCATAGAGCCTATAAATATAAAAGAAGCATTGAAATATGACTTTTGGATTATGGCTATGCAAGAAGAGTTAAATCAATTTGAGAGAAGTAATGTTTAGACATTAGTTGATAGGCCTAGTAATCAATCTACAATAGGAACTAAATGGGTCTTTAGGAACAAACTAGATGAGAGTGGTAACATTGTGAGAAATAGAGCTAGACTTGTAGCACAAGGTTACACTCAAGAGGAGGGAATAGATTTTGATGAAACCTATGCACCCGTAGCTAGAATGGAAGCCATTAGGATGTTGCTTGCATATGCATGTTATCATAATTTCAAGCTTTTTCAAATGGATGTTAAAAGCGCATTTTTAAATGGTTTTATAAATGAAGAAGTGTATGTGGAACAACCACCGGGTTTTGAAGATTCAAAATTTTCAAATCATGTTTTCAAACTTACCAAAGCTCTTTATGGTTTAAAACAAGCTCCTAGAGCTTGGTATGAAAGGCTTTCAAATTTTTTGATTGAAAAAGGATTTGAAAAAGGTAAGGTGGACACTACACTCTTTATAAAAATGTATAAAAATGACATCATAGTAGTTCAAATTTATGTTGATGATATTATTTTTGGTTCTACTAATGAATGTCATTGTCAAGAGTTTGCTAAGTTAATGCAAGGTGAATTTGAGATGAGCATGATGGGGGAGCTCTCATTCTTTTTGGGACTCCAAATCAAGCAAAAGAAGGATGGCACCTTCATCAACCAAGCAAAATACATAAAGGATATGCTCAAGAAGTTTGGCTTGGAGAATGCAAAGCCTCAAGCCACTCCTATGAGCTCATCTACAAAGCTTGACAAAGATGAAGGAGGTAAGTGTGTTGACTCTAAGCTTTATCGTTCTATGATTGGATCTTTGCTTTACCTTACCGCAAGTAGACCGGATATCTTGTTTAGTGTTTGCTTGTGTGCTAGGTTTCAAGCTAGTCCTAGAGAGTCTCACCTTATAGCCGTTAAGAGAATCTTTAGATACCTTAGAGACACTCCTTGTTTAGGTCTTTGGTATCCTAGAGACTCTACCTTCAACCTTCATGCTTACTCGGATGCAGATTATGGGGGTTGCAAAATTGATAGGAAAAGTACTTCGGGAACTTGCCAATTCTTAGGTAGTATGCTCATATCTTGGTTCTCTAAGAAACAAAATAGTGTAGCCTTATCTACCACCGAAGCCGAGTACATATCCTTAGGGAGTTGTTGTGCTCAAGTCCTTTGGATGAAGCAACAACTCTTAGATTATGGAATTAAAGTTGAAACCATACCCCTAAAATGTGACAACACTAGTGCTATTTGTTTAACAAAAAATCCCATCCAACACTCTAGAACCAAACACATAGAAATAAGGCATCATTTCATTAGAGATCATGTCCTTAAGGAAGATGTGGTTATAGAGTACGTAGACACCTTGAATCAATTAGCGGACATATTTACAAAACCCTTAGACAAAGAGCGTTTTTGGTCCCTTAGGAGAGAGTTAGGTCTAGCTAGCCTATCTTGACCTTTTAGGACCTCTTTTGTGCTTAAATATGCTTGATTTTGTGAAATGCCATGTTTATGTGTTTAAACTCCCAATTTCTTCCATGCCTATAGTTAGGGGGAGTATGATTCTGTTAAAATATGCTTAGAACTGCTCATACATCATTTGCATACTCATAGGAGATGTTAAGTTCGAGCCTTTGGTTGTTCTTTGAACCAAATATGTAATTCTGGGCATCCAGTATCGATACAGCTCTACGCGTATCGATACCCGTTCTTCATTCAGTTTCCCAGAATTTTCTTCGCTTCACGCGTATCGATACGGGTCGTTTCGATACGGACCCCTCCGTTTCGATACGACTTTTCCAACGGGCATTTTTGCGAAAAGACAATTATATCCCCATATCAATACACCTTCGGGCGTATCGATACTCGACTGCGCTGATGGCATTAATTAAGCTTTTAATGAGTTCAACTTTTACCCAAATTCAAACTTTTCAAAACCTAATTAACCCTAGCCGTTTTTGCCTATAAAAAGGCTCTTCCTCCTTCATATTTTTCACATCTCAACTCAAACCTAAAAGAGTTTTTGAATCAAGCAAGGCTTTGTGCTCTCTTTCTCATTTTTGTGCTAGTTTTCTTCAAATCTTCAAGTTTCTATCAAGGTAATCTCCTTCTTTCTCTTTTTTTTTTTTGCTGTTTTGATTCTTTTGTTTCATTTTTTTTAAACAAACTTTGTTTTTCTTCAAACTTTTTCTTGAGATTTTCTTCTAAAATTGTCTTTTCAAAATTTCTCTTAAAAAATTTCTTTTAAATTCTTTTTACCTTGATTTTTGCTCAAATTGAAGAAATCTCCCTTGCTTAATTTCTCTTTTAGATCATGGCACCAAAAGAACCATCGAGGAAGCGACCAAGGGTTAATCAAGCCAGTGAATCTTCCACCCTTGGAGCAATTGCTCGCCCTAACTACTCAACCATCTATGAGCAATCCTTTGAAGGCAATTCGGGTCTAAATCACTTTCGTCAATATGAGAATTATAAGATCCGTGCCGAAAGGGTAATATCCATTCCTTTTCTCAATTCGGAGAGTTTCAAGTTTGAATACCTCCCCTTGCTTCATCGTTGGAATTTCATGGATTTTATCTCTATTCCCGGTTTTTTCTATCGCCTCTTGGTTTTGATTTTCTATGCTAATGCAAGATGTATTAGTCGTAATGGGGAAGTTGTTGCAATTAGCTCTTATCTTATGGGAAAGAAAATAATCCTTGATGTTAAGTCTATTTGTGAGGTTTTTAAGTTGGATGATGAAGGCCTTGATGATGAGCATGGTATAGGGCATGTTCTTAGTGGATCCGTCACCGCCCTTAATGCTCACGACCGGATCCTACATTTGATGGTGTCGTGGTGGTTTCGTCCTTCCGGAGGAAAATATTCCACCATCCGTCAAGTGGATGATTTTTGGATTCGGTGCTTCCGTGAAGCCAAGCGACCAAATCTAGCTCGACTCATGTTCGCGGAGATCGTCTACCTCGTTCAAAATCCTAACACTCCTCATGTCACCTCCTTCACATACGGTACGGCTTTGAGATATTTCTTTGTTAAAAAGGATATTGATTGCTCCTATGACACTCCAACTCCTCTCACCGATCCCATTGACGAGCGATCTCTTGCTCGGGCAAAATTTACTTATCTTAATGGTGAATGGATACGTCTTGCCGAGTTACCACCGGAAGCCGCCGCCATGTTTGAAGAGGCTCAAGCTCCTCAAGCTCCTCAAGTCCAACAACCCAATATGGATGCTCTCATGACCTATCTCAATGAGCAATTTACCGGGTTGCGCACGGACATGAATACTCGTCTCACTTCAATGGAAACTACTTTTGACACTAGGATGACGGGTATGGAGAATCGCCTCACATCTCTTGAAAGCGGGCACAATTCCTTGAATATTTCCATTGCCGCTTTCCATGATGAATGGCGTAATAGCATGCGCACTAATGAGCCTTTGGGAGTTGATGATGAAGATGATGAAGACGAAGAAGACGATGCTTAGACGTTTCTTCTTGTTTGTCATGCATATCATTTAGGATTTTATATTTTATGCACCTATGTTTTATGTTCTTAGGATTAAAGTTGCTTTAGGATTAAAACCTATGCTTTGATTTCTTGTTTGCTTTTGTTTGGATTTCCAGTTTAATGCTATGATGAATAAAATTATGTTGCTTATTATCATTATACCTTTGATTTCCTTATGCACTTACTTGTCTCAAAGGATTTTTGATCTAACAAAAAGGGGGAGAAGAATCTAGCTCACTTCAAAATATTTTGATTTTAACTCAAAGGTTACCAAGCTTATATTAAGGGGGAGTTAACTTTGTAAAGGTTTTTCAAAAATGTAAAAAATTTTAAGTTTAAGTTTTGTTATATCAAAAAGGGGGAGATTGTAAAACCTATGTTTGATTTTGATATAATTAAATCTTTAAGGATCATTTTGTAAAACTTAAAATTGTTTTTTATAAGTCCCTTAATAAGTTTTAAAACACCAACACTTTAAAACTGATTTATAAAACTCAAACTCAAAATATTTTCTAAGTGTTCCAAGGCAAAACCATTGAAAATCGTCCAGGAGTATCGATACAGCACCAAGCGTATCGATACTATTTTTGCCAAACTTGGTTACTGTCGGAACCAGTATCGATACCCCCAAACCCTTGTATCGATACCGCCCTGTGTTAAAATTCAAAGAGTTTGAATAGCGTACCGATACGGCAAACCCTCGTATCGATACGACCCTTATAATTTTTAAAGATTAAGTCGGTTTAAAAATATGATCGTTGGTGTCAGTTGGTTGGTAACCAAACTTTAAAAGTTCGTTGACCCGTATCGATACTCCTAACCCTCGTACCGATACGGTTGTGGACAGTGAGCTAAGTTCAGAAAATAGTATCGATATGGCCCTTTCCGTTTCGATACCCAGTACCGATACGCTTACGTGCGTATCGATACCCCTTATTAAATGCACACAACGGCTCTTTCTTTTCTGAGACAGGTACTGATACTCCTTCCCGCGTACCGATACCGGTAGCTGCAGAAGTGAATTAATGGTGGTAAGAGAGGGTTCCAACGGCTCCATTTATGTTCCCAACCACCCAAATGGCTAGAAATCAATGAGGAGGTATAAAAGACATATCCAAAAGCTACAGCAACAACTATTTATCTTCAAGAAAACACTTATTCATCAAATCCAAGCAATTGTGCCAAAATTCCTATTTGTCTAGAAATCCCAATTGTAATCTTCATTCATATTTTGTCAAATTGGGTTGAGTGCTTGTATTGGGGCTATCATTTTTATTGAGAGATACCTTATTAGCCATCAAATTTCTTTGTTCACTTGTGTGAGGATTGGGTTGATTTTTGGGTAGAAAAATCAACCGAAATTGTAAAGGGTTGCCTCATTGTCCTAGAAAAGGGGAAGAGCAATTTAGTGGAATTGTTGCAAATCCTTAGTGAAGCTAAGATAGTGGATGTAGAGTTCATTTGGAACTTGAACCACTCTAAATCTCTTGTCCATCATTTTTAATTTGCAAATTTCCACCACAAAACTTTAAATTTCCAATTCACCCCCCCCCCCCCCCTCTTGGTCAATATCGATCTTGCGATCCACTCAACAGGTAATCAAAGGCACAATAATTCTGCACATCCAGTGCCACAGTAAAATCTGATCAAAGCACCACCTTCTAACCATATGATGCCATGGCAAGGTCACAAGGGAGCAGCATCTTCATCAAATAGTCCGTTGGAGACTACATTCAAAGAATTTATGGCTATGACAAAAGATTTTATGGGAACCACGAAAGTTTTGCTACAAGACTATACAACAAATATTAAGAATCAATAAGTCTTATTGCAAAGGCAAAGTTCTTCATTCAGAGCTTTAGAGACCCAAGTTGGTCAGATAGCTCAAATCTTACATGCGCGACCACAAGGGAGTCTGCCTAGTGACACTGAAGCCACTACGCACCATAGCAAGGAGTAATGCAGCACACTCATATAAAGGAGTGGAAAGGAAATTAACAAAGAAGACAAGTTTGGGGGAAAGGAGAAGGAGGAATCTCAGTCCAACTTGCCTCCCGAAGAAGATAACTCACAAGACCCTCCAGCTGAAGAGAAGGATGATGAGGAAGTCATGGCAAAAGAAACACCGAAGGAGGAGCCTGCTTTTGCTACAGCAAAAAATGCAACTCCACCTGTCCAGATAAATGAAGTTATGCCCCCACCTCCTTTTCCTCAACGACTAAAGAAGTAGAAAGAAGACCTTCAATTCTAGAAATTCGTGGATATCCTTGAAAAATTACATATTAATGTCCTATTTCTGGAGGCCATTGATCAGATTCCAACATATTCCAAGTTCCTTAAGGATATAGTTACAAAAATGAGGAAGGTCGAGAAGCAAGAAACTATTGCTATAGCAAAAGAATGTTGTTATGTGTGGAGTAAGCTGCCACCTAAGAGGAAGGACCCAGGTAGCTTTGTCATCCCATGCTCTATTGGAGATAAGTTTGTTGGTAAAGCACTTTGCGATTTGGGATCAAGTGTTAACTTGATGCCTAAGTCGATTTTTCTGAAACTGGGAATACGAGAGGCACAACCCACCAAGGTTGTGCTACAGCTAGCAGATCACTCTCATGTTCGCCCAGAAGGAAGAATTGAAGATGTCATGGTAAAAGTGGACCGATTTATCTTTCCAGTCGACTTCTTAATCCTCGACTGTGAAGCTGACAACAACACACCCATTATCTTGGGTAGGCCATTTTTAGCCATCGGGCGAGCTTTAATCGATTGTGAGAAGGGTGAGTTCACGATGTGAGTGGCTGATCAAACGGTCATGATAAATATTCATGACACCCTCAAGTATGCGAACAATCCGGGAGCATGTCAATATATAGATGCTACATCACAGAATGGAACTGCGGAGTTTTGTTGTAGCAATAAGATGCAAATGGAAGAGTTTGAAGCACTCTGCAAAGATGATGATTTAGACCTAGAAGAACTCTCAAGGGAACTGGAGCAGTCTACTCGACTCGAAGCTAAACCAGGTACGCACTTTGAACCTCTTGATTTTTCATAATTTGTACCTTCTAAGCCTTCCCTTGAGCATGCACCTACTTTAGAACTGAAACCTTTGCCATCATGTCTTAAGTATGTTTACTTAGGGAGCAATGAAACTTTGCTTGTGATAATCTCATCTAGTCTCACACCTAAAAAAGAAACTAGCTTAGTAAATAGGTTGTTACAACATAAAAATGCGCTAGGGTGGACTATGGTTGATTTGAAGGGTGTAAGCCCTGCTATATATATGCACAAATTTTTTTCTTGATGATTGTCACAACAATTCTGTTGAGCCCCAGAGAAGATTAAATCCAATCATTAAGAATGTGGTAATGAAAGAGATAATTAAGTGGCTTGATGCTGGAGTAATCTACCTGATATCTGATAGCTCATCGGTTATCCTGGTGCAATGTGTACCGAAAAAAGGAGGCGTGACCGTGGTAAGCAACGAGGAGAATGAGCTATTTCCTACTAGAACCATCACGGGGTGGAGGATTTGCATGGACTATAGGAAGCTCAACAAGGCAACCAAGAAGGACCATTTTCCCCTCCCATTCATTGATCAGATGTTAGATCGACTAGCGGGCAAGGCATTCTACTGCTTCCTCGATGGGTATTCTGGGTACAATCAGATTGCTATAGCACCCGAAGACCAAGAGAAGACAACTTTCACATGCCCTTATGGAACTTACGCTTTCCGTAGAATGCCCTTTGGTCTCTGCAATGCCCCAACAACTTTTCAAAGATGTATGTTGGCTATCCTTTCAGACATGGTCGAGGATTTTTTAGAAATTTTCATAGATGACTTCTCGGTCTCCAGAGATGAATTTGACACATGCTTGGGCAATCTCGCCAAGGTTCTAAAGAGGTGTGAGGAAGCTGACTTGGTGCTCAATTGGGAAAAATGACATTTCATGGTAACGGAAGGAATAGTCTTAGACCATAAGATCTCGAAGCAAGGGATAGAAGTTGACAAAGCAAAGGTCATTGAAAAACTATCTCCCCCCACTAATGTCAAGGGAGTAAGAAGCTTTCTAGGGCATGCTGGCTTCTATCGGAGATTCATCAAGGATTTTTCGAAGATCTCAAAGTCGCTATGCAATTTGCTACAGCAAAATCAGCCATTTGTGTTTGACAAAGATTGCCATAGCGCGTTTCAAGAGCTAAAAGAGAAGCTTATCTCAGCACTGGTTGTCATTCCACCTTATTGGAACGATCCATTTGAGCTAATGTGTGATGCAAGTGACTAAACCGTTGGTGCAGCACTTGGACAACGCCGAGGTAAACTCTTTCATGTTATTTATTATGCTAGTCGCACTTTGAATGATGCACAAATCAATTACACCACTACTGAGAAAGAATTGCTTGTTGTAGTATTTGCCTTTGATAAGTTTAGGTCATACTTTATAGGCACTAAGGTTATAGTTCATACCGATCATTCAACCATCAAGTACTTAGTGACTAAAAAGGATGCTAAGCCTAGACTTATTAGATGGATACTCTTGCTACAAGAATTTGATTTAGAAGTTAGAGATAGGAAAGGATATGAGAACCAGGTAGCTGATCATCTATCTAGGCTAGAAAATGCTATCACACAAGGTAGTGAATCTGAAATTAAGGAGGAATTCTCTGACGAGAAACTGTTGTCCGCTACGGCAATTCTGTGGTATGCTAATATAGTTAATTATCTTGTTAGTGGCATTTTCCCTCCTGATTTATCTAGCCAGGGACTCAAGAAATTCAGACATGATGCAAGATTCTACTATTGGGATGAACCTTACTTGTTCAAGCAATGTCCTGATCAGATCATAAGGATATGTGTTCCAGAGGAAGAATACCATAGCATTTTGCACCATTGTCATTCATCACCGCGTGGAGGGCATTTTGGTGGTGCTAGGACTGCTGCAAAAATTCTTCAAGCAGGATTCTATTGGCCTACACTTTTCAAGGATGCATACGAGTTCTTTAAGACTTGTGATAGATGCCAAAGAACGGGGAACATCTCTAGGCGGAATGAAATGCCACTACAAAATATTTTGGAGGTTGAAATCTTTGACGTGTGGAGAATTGACTTCATGGGCCCGTTTACCGCATCATATAGAGATTTATATATTTTGCTAGCAGTCGACTACGTGTCAAAATAGGTGGAGGTTGTTGCCACCCCGAGGAACGACTCCAAGACAGTCTTGAAGTTCCTTCACAATAACATCTTTACAAGGTTTGGAGCACCCCGAGCCATCATTAGTGATGAATGAAATCACTTTGACAACAAACTTATTGGTAAAGCATTACATCGATATGGAGTCAGACACAAGATTGCTACAGCATATCATCCGCAAACGAACGGACAGGCTGAAGTTTCCAATCATGAAATCAAGCAAATCTTTGAGAAGGTGGTCAACCCTAAGAGAAAAGACTGGTCCCCCAAGTTGGATGAAGCACTATGGGCATATAGAACAACCTTCAAGACGCCTTTGGGCATGTCACCCTTCAAGCTCGTATTTGGCAAGGAATGCCATCTACTCGTTGAGCTTGAACACAAGGCTTATTGGGCAATTAAGAAACTCAACATGGATGCCCAACTAGCTGGTGAAAAAAGGTTGATAGAGCTGGAAGAATGCTCGCATTTACAAAGAGAAAACCAATAAGTGGCATGACAAACATATTTTGCCAAGGCATTTCTCAAAAGGTCAACAAGTGCTTCTCTACAATTCCAAGCTAATGCTTTTCCCTGGAAAGTTGAAATCAAGATGGTCAGGACCATTCATTATACACAAGGTGTACCCTCATGGCGCGGTTGATATCAAGAAGTTGGACGATGATGAAGTCTTCAAGGTCAATGGCCAATGCCTGAAGGTGTACAGTGGAGCCCCTATCCTCAGAGACAAGTTACACCTGGATCTACACGATCCTTGAGAGTTTGCTTCTCTAAACTCTCTCATTTATGCTATAGCATGTTCATGAATAATGCTTTTCTTTTTAGTTTAGTTTTTGTGTTATCTTTTTCTTTATTTTCTTATCTTTTCATGTGACCCTCGTACAAGCTTTCTCTTTCATAGTACCATGTTAGGTGCAGAGGTAGGTGAGCATGGTCGCCTACAGGGTTTGTAGCAAAAAGGCAAAAGACATGGAGTTTTGTTTTCATCCACTTTAGGGAGTAAAAAAAGGAGGAAAGGTTTTACCCGAAAAGTGGGGGAGGGTGAATAAAAAATAAAAAACAAGGGAAAAGTTTGAGAGAGAATATTCATCCAATTAATGTGGTAAAACCCTAGCCATAAAACCTATTTATTCTCTCTCCAGCCATCACCCATCACATTAACTTCTAGCCTTTTTCTCTCTCCCTTAAAGCTGACACACGTCGCCATCACCCTCTTGTTCCCTTTAATTCATCTATTTCCTCCCTTCACCTTTTTTCAACTTCCCACACGTTATCATCATCATCAGTCCCTTCATCTTCTCCACCATAATCTTCTTCTTCAACACTCAAACCCTTTTCTTCTTCCCTTCTATTTTCTATTTTCTCAAAACACCGAAAACTCTCAATTACTTTCCCTTCAACCATTCACTCCTTCCTTACTTTCGCTAAATCGCCATGGCACATTGCAAAAACGCTCCAGAAACCCCTGACCGCCCTAAAAACCCCAAGTCCTGGAGATTATCAAGTTCGTCGATGAAGCTGCAAAAGACCGGTGGAAGAAACTGGAGGAAAAAAATGTTCTTTCTGAGTTAGGGTTCAAATACCCTAAGGAAGGGGAAGACCAGTTTGACCAAACTGTTATGGATATTATCGGTAGGCATGAATGGAAGTCATTCGCTGCCCACCCTGATGAAATTTGCACTTCACTGGTCAAGGAGTTCTACGCCCATCATACAAGCCCTACTCAGTTCACTGTCTATGTACGTGGCGAGCAGATCAAGTCCATCCCTACAGCAATCAACAAATACTACGGGCTGAAGCGTACCGTGGACCATCATACCACATTCGTGAAGACCATGGACCCGCAAATGCAGCGCGAGGTTTTGGAAGACATCTGTTTCGAGGGCACAATGCTGGACAATAGTAGATCAGTAGAAAGTGGTCGCCTCAAGCCAGAGGCTAAGGTATGGAATCACTTCTTGCGACACAAGATAATGCCCATGTTGCACACAGCCACTGTCCATGTTTCTAGGCTATTTCTTCTCTACTCTATAATGCATGGTAGACCGATAGATATAGGAAAATTATTGTGGATGAAGTTTATGCTTGCTTAAAAAGGCCTTGTAGTCCTTTAGTGTTTCCTAACATGATAACAGCCATGTATAAGAGGAAGGACGTCTTTGTAGACGATCTTGTAGATGGGGAAATTTCAGGAAAAACATGTCTCACACAAGCCCTAGTCACTGAGCTCCGAGGATTTAACGAGGATGTCTCTCAGCAGACGATGGAGGGGGCGATAAAAGCTTTGCTACAGCAAGGGTAGCTGTATTGGTGGCCACGACAAAAGACTTGAGCGCTGAGCTCAACCTGATGAAGGCACATCAACTGACATACTTTAAGTATACCCACCATCGAGATGGTGCTATAGCATCTTGCTTCACCAAACTTCTCCCGGACCAGAACATTTCATTCCCTCTATTTTTCCCGGAGTTATTGCAAGCGCCCACCACTGCCACAGCAAGCCCAGTCTCTCCCAATCAAAGCGACGTTGACCCTAGCTCAGTCTTGTACCCTGATAAGAAAAAGACTGCAAGAAAGAAAAAAAACATGCGACTCCTCCTGCCTAACTCAAAAAAGCAACCCCCTCGATTCCACCTCCCGTAGAAGAAACTGCCCATGCACCCACCCCGAGCAAAAAGAGAAAACGCAGCAGAAAGGCAACCAACCTTGCGCGTTCACGCCTGAGCCTGCCCCGGCACAAATAGAGGATGCTACAGCATCCAGAACTAAGACGTGCATCAAGCGTACCGGTGGTCGTACCCGCTCTTCACCTAGTGCTCAGCAAGTCTCCTCCGAGGGTGTGGATGATCTCCAAAATCCCCACAACTACTCGTCTGAAACTTCCATTGACAACACCAGTAGCACTACATAACCTCCGCACCCAGGAGGTAATTTTTCTTTTTCGTTTCATTTATTTCATTTTTCATTATTCTTCATTGCATGTCATATAGTATAAATTAGTTCATGCATTGAGGACACTGCATTCCTTAAGTTTGGGGGTGTTGGTGTTCATAGTTAGTATTTTGCTTTAGTATATGCATAGTAGGAAAGAAAAAAAATTTACTATGGCATTCTGTTTAGTGTAGAGACAGCTTATGAGTATATCTAAGATGTCTAATGACGAAAACTTAAAGGCTTGAATTAGTTTAGAACAAACACAACTAGTTGAGATCTGTAGAACTGACCTTAGGATCTAGTTGTTAAAATATTTTTTTCTTTACACAGTTGCCCTCTTTCTATAAGTAAGTTCATTAGAAAAATTTTTTAGGGAAGAACCCTAGTGAACTCTGGTATGTAAACTCTAGAGAACTTTTTTTAAAAATAATAATAATAATTTAGACGTCTCTGTGCTAAAACGAATGAATAAATGCTACGGCATATCTGTAGAAGGACACTCCGTTGTGCTATAGCATAATAAAAAATGCAAAAAAAAAAAGAAGAAGAGAGAAAAGAAATAAAGTTTTGCTATAGCATACGAGTGAATGAAAATTGTCACGTGATGACTCTACCTACAAGCTCGGGGGGTGAGAGGTTTGCTCCCTACTCATCTAGAGCTAAGGACGGTAGGTGTGATTAGCTGACACCCTTCGTAGCAAAAAATCTATATCTTTGGGAGTTTGAAAATTAGAAAAGAGCTAGAGAATATGGTTAGGGTATAACTAGGGAGCTTCCTTGAAAATTTGTCTTACTAGCTTAAGTATAGGAGGAAGGCAGCCACACACACACACGCACATAGCTTAGTCCTAAGGAATGTTCCAAAGGAACTAACTTCTAGTTGTTTATATTATAATTGCCT
This sequence comes from Hibiscus tridactylites, assembly GCA_958450335.1. NCBI lineage: Eukaryota > Viridiplantae > Streptophyta > Magnoliopsida > Malvales > Malvaceae > Hibiscus > Hibiscus tridactylites. The sequence continues at coordinate 53,344,439 of OY288267.1, read as the reverse complement.
ATGTCATTTTTGTTGGAGTATGCCCAAAGACCAATCATATGATGATTGAATAGACATATTATTTTACTAGATTTATCAAGTAATGGCATTACCGTTATTATCATTTGGTATGTTTATGTGCATCAAACTAACCATTGGATAATAATGTCCATACAATAATACGATTATTGTTAAATAGGATCCTTAGTCAAATATTATTATGGGTATGGACAGTGATAATATATAAAGACTAATATGTGGTTGATTGATGACAAGTGTTGTCATTGACATAGAGGTGTCAAAATCAATACGTAAGTATTTGTTAGAGAACAACATACTGGATTGACCCGCTATGAGCATGTTTCTTGGGTAATTATGTGACAGTCACAACATTGCTCATGATAAACATATGTATAATCCTCAGACTTGAGATCAACATGATTTCAACATAAAGATTTACGTATTTTGACATAGTCAAACGTGTGTCGTAACTGACTACATTATAAAGACTGATGATTGGATACGTGATGACCTATGTAGTGAAATATGGTTGATCAAGAAAGGATTTGTACCTCCTACATAATGGGAGAAATATCTTCGGCCACTTGATTGAGTGATTTTAGAAAATGCATGGCCATGCTCGAATATTATGATATGAGATATCATAGAGATTCATTTATCATAATTTACTCAAGACATCAAGAAACACTAGATGGATAACGCAAGTGTGACTAACCCATGACTTGTGTTCATCTAAGATATAAAGGATAAAAGGATGAAATACATAAAGGAAGTTTATTCAGGAATTAGGAAAGTCAAACCATGACTTCATGCAACTTAGGTAGCAATGATGTATTGCTAGATGCCACTCATTGTTTGTAAAATTAGAACAGTTCTAATTTTGCTGCTAACGTTGCATGAACCTACAAGGGTCACACCCTTCGAATGAAACGAACAAAAAAAATTAGAAACCATACTCCCTATTTTAGAGAGGTTGCCGAAAATCCCCTATGGGATAAGGGAAATCGGAAACTCCCTTAAATGGGAATAATATTGGATAAATATTGTATTTATCAAATATTATTTAGAGTATAGATAATATTTAGAGACGTAAATATTATAGAATAAGATTCTAGAAATTTAAATATATATTTGGAATTTATATAATGTATATTTAATTCCGAGTTTATGTAGAATTAGATTCCACATAATTAAAAATATATGTTTAAATATATTTAAATCCAAGTAAAGATATAATGAGATTCTATATAATAAATATATATATATATATGGATTAAATATAATGTATGTTTAAATCTATGTTTTATGGAGAATAAGATTCTACATAATTAAATATATATATTTCATTTAATATTATTTAATATAAACCAATTTCAAGTAGAATTAGATTCTATGAATTTTGGTTGAACTTAGATTTAAGGAATTCAACTAGAATTAAGTCTCTGAATACTATTTAAAGGGACAAGGGCTAGCAACCAAATCATCCCTATTCCTCCTTGCAAATTTCGACATATCCCTGGGAATTCCCCTCTGGAATTTTCGACAAGTCCCAGATTTCTTCTAAGAAGCTATTCTGTAACACCCCAATTTTGGGCTTAGAAGTTTAGGGTCTGAACCGGACCGGTCTGATTTTCGGTTCGAATATAAAAGGAGGTTTTAGGGAAAGCCTAGTTCGGGATGCTTTAAAAATATGGAAAAATATCTAAAAATCCTATTTAAATATATGTAAGAGAATGGTGAAATCAATTTTACAAAATAAGGATTGGAAATACTACATTTTGAATTAGTGACTAAAATGCGATTTTTGAAAAGTTCAGTGGTGACTGTTTTGTAAGGATCAAAACTTTGAATCTTTAAGGAGCTAATTTACGCAAAAATGATTTCTCCAGATTTTTCTTTAATTTGAGTGAATTAATTAATGTTTTAATTAATTAGAAGAGAAGAGAAAATACCTTTTGGTAAAATCATAACTACTTTTTCCTAAAACTTTCTCATTCCTTTTTCTCTCAAAATTCCATCATCCAAACAATCTTCTCCAGCAACTTTTGCTTTGATTTACACTTCAATTGATGAGATTTCTATCATCAATTAATTCCTAATCAATCTAGCATCAAATCCTTTTGATTTTCTCATTGGGTTTTCAAGAAAATTGGCTCAAATCAATGAGATATCACCATTTAGAGGTAAGGTTGTTCTTATCCTCTAAATATTAAGTTCTTTATTGAAATTCCCAAGTTATCAATCCTTAATTAAAGTTTTGTAACTGGTTTTAATATTAGAAATTTGATTTTGGCTTAAAACTCAAGATTTGGAAGAAATCTTGAAGAATTTCGTTGTGATTGTTTGGGCTCTGTTTTGAGGTGATTCTTAAATGTATTTTGGATGTCTAATGATGTGTAAATGAGGTTTTATCAATGCAATCCCGAATAGGTTGAATTTCCTAAGTTTTTGCTTATGAAAATGGTGGTTTTTGAGGTGATCTTGGTGTTCTGTTATAGCTGGAGGTATAAGGACGAGTTTAGGTTTATTTTGGATGTTGATTGATGTTTAGAAATGGTTAGAAGTGATGGATCTTGGCTGGGTTAAGTTTTGGAAGAGTTTGGAGGTGATTTCGGTTGTGTTTGGTAGCCGAAATGTTGGCTTTAGGTAGAGCAGCGAGTTTAAGTGTGTTGGCTGAAGATTTCAATGCATGATGATGCATTAATCCTCTGCTTTGTTGTGTTAAAAATAGGGGAGACATCTTCAGACACCTTTGGAGTTGATCAGGAGGCTTAATCGGCGTTTCGACAAGCTTGCGAAACGGAATTGGTGAGTGGAGTTTGGTTTCCAGCTTTGAAACGATTGTTTGAAGGTTTTGGGAGCTTAGTTTAAGTCTAAGCAATTTAACTAAGCTCAAGAGTAAGTTTTCGGAGAAACTCTCTTGGATGAGCCATGAGGTGGCTTGATGCATTGGTTATGATTTGCATGTTTAAATTCTGTTTTGAAAGCATATTTTAGCATGGTTAATGTTAGTTTTGAAAGCCATGTGTTGAAGGATGCTCAAGGTAAGAGATCCTTGGTTTGTCATATTGTAAATGTGGTTTTGATGCATAATGATGCATGATGTTAGATGGATTTGATTAATGCTTTAAAACAGTGAATTGTTGATGATAAATGATGTATATTGGCAAGTGATATAATGGTTTTGAAGTACTTGAATCGGATATAGTTAGCCGGCTATAGGATTGGGTGCACCATGAATAAAGTCGCCTTGGATGTATCTCGTGTACTCGTTAGTGAAATTATACAACTGCCGATGAGTGATGTTGAGGGGTTGTGATTGTACCGTTAAACTCCATCACGGGTGTTGAGGGGTTGTGATTGTACCGGTAAACTTCACCTTGTGTTGTTCGGTAGTGTGTATGAAGCGTATGGGACAACGCTTGTAATCTGCATATCTGATTGTGTTTTGAGTTATCACTTGGAAGCCAATATGGTGTGATGGTAATAATGAAGCATGAGATGCTTGTTATGTATGCAAGGTTGCATGAAATGTGTTGAGCATGTGTTAGAAAGCTCGTTGAAAGTGTTTTCTAAAATGCATTATTGTGTTGTTTTCTTTAGAGCATGCCTCACTAAGCAATTGTGCTTACGCTCTCTCTCTTGAACCAATAATGCAGATAATTGAGGTGTTTGAGGGCAACAAGGAAGCTAAGAGTCCAAGGGGAAACTAAGCTCATGTATGGTGATGTTTTCATACACTATTAGTTTTGGTAATTTGGAAATGGGAACCTAACATGTGTTTTGGGAGATTTCTTGGACTCCCTAGTTTGTGGCATGATGCTTTGATGTTTTGGATTTGTAATTGGCCGGACTAAGGGGGTTACATTTGGTGGTATAAGAGCTGAGTTCTCGTGTAAATGGGAATGGTTATGTGGGTGACTTATGTGTATTTGCATGATATGCTTCTTGGATGAAAGAATGTTGTTTGAATTGTGATGTATGGTTGTAATTATGATGCTATGCTATGTTGAAGCATGTTAGGGGAACCCATTGCCATATCAAAACTAATGAAAGGAATTGTTTTTGGAAAATGAGCTTGATTACTTGGATTACTTACCTTGTTGAGCCTAATTATGTTTATTGCATTTGTGTCAGTGCATTGTAGTTTACTTATAAATGGGGCCTCGTAGAGAGATGAGGATGAATACGAGAGCTATGGCTCAGAACGAGAATGAGGAACATGTTGAGAATGTTGTGGATATACCTCCTTCTCCTGGTGGCGGACCACCCGGCGGTGGTGGTGGTGGAGGTGAAAATGCTGGTGTTGGTGCTGGTGCTGCGGTTGCTGGACCTGAAGGTGTGCAGGAGCAAGCTGCTCCTGACATGACTGTTTTGATTCAAGCTATTGCGGGAGCCTTTCAGGCAGCAGTAGCTGGAGCTCACGGAGCTACGCATCAGGGTGATACTAACTTGAGATTACCTTTGGAACGTCTTCACAGTCTGGGAGGGACTGAGTTCAGAGGTTTATCTCCTGAAGGTTCTGAATTTTGGTTGGAAAGCACCAAAAGGATTTTGGGACAAATGAACTGCAACAATATGCATAAATTGGGTTGTGTGGTATCTCTGCAACATGATGATGCGTATACGTGGTGAACGACCACCATTTCTGGAATGGAGGACAATGATGTGACTTGGACGTTCTTTCTGAACGCGTTCAAGCAAAAGTATCTAGGTGTGCGATACCTGGATGAGAAGAAAAGATAATTCATGTCTCTTACGCAAGGAAGCATGAAGGTGGCGGAATATGAGGTCTAGTTTGTTCGCCTCAGTCAGTACGGACCTGAGTTAATCCCTGATGAGCGGGAGAGGTGTGAACGTTTCCGTTATGGTTTGGTGACGGATGTGAAGACTTTCATGCTTGCTGCTGAGTATACGGATTTTGATGTGATGGTGAGTAGAGCGAAGGACATTGAGCAGAACTTGGGTCTGTCTTCCATAGGTGTTAGTTCTAGCTCGGGCAAGAGAGCTGTTGATTATAGTTCCTGTGGTGGACGGAACAAGAGAGGACGAGATAAGAGGTATCAGTCTACTACTAGGCGTGGTAATGGAGGGCATGGTGCTCCTTTTCAATGAGATAGGATGAGATCTAATCAGAACACGTGTTGGACGTGTGAATCACGTGGTCATTTGAGGCGAGATTGTCCTCGAGCAGCGAGAGAGGTTCAGGCTCCTGTAGAAGTGACCGGAAATTCATGCTGGAATTGTGGTTCGGCAGACCACATGAGGAGGGAGTGTCCTTTGTTGGCCGGTGGTGGTCAAGGACGTGCTCCTAGGGTAGTTGCACCACAGAGAGGTCGTGGGCGCGGTCGTGGTAACTTCCAGCGCAGAGATGATGGTGGGAGGAATGTGGCGCATGTGGTGGCTGTTCAACCTGAGGGTGGTGGCCAGGCTCGAGTGTATGCTCAGCGTGAGGGGAGAAATTGTACGGATGTGATCGCAGGTACCTTTACTTTGCATTCCTTATCATTACTTTCCTTGATTGATTCTGGATCTACACACTCATACATATTGCGTGAACATGCTCAATTGCTTGGTTTACCTGTTGAGTCTTTGGATGTTGTTATGCGTGTAACTAGTTCCTTTGGTGAGACCGTTGTGACACGGAAGTTGTATAGAAGATGTCCTTTGGTAGTGCAAAACCATGTTTTTCTTGTTGATCTCATGGAATTGCCATTCTATGGTTTTGATGTGATTCTTGGAATGGATTGGCTTGTTGAACATCGAGATGTAGTGGATTTTAAGAACAAGCGAGTTTCGTTGAAGCTTGCGGATGATTATGAGGTAGTGGTGGTTGGTGAGAATGTGAAGTTTCTTGCCAATGTGGTGTCTTCGTTGGAAGCAAGCTGAATGCTGAGGCAAGGTTGTGAGGCTTATCTGGCCTTGGTGATGAATCCTAGCTCTAAGGAGTTGCGAGTTCAAGTATCAGGACTGTGCGAGAATTTCCTGAAGTGTTTCCGGAGGATTTACCTGGATTGCCTCCTAATCGAGAGGTGGAGTTTAGGATTGAGTTGTATGAAAACACAACTCCAGTGTCCATTACTCCTTACCGAATGGCACCTAAGGAGTTGAAGGAGCTGAAGACGCAACTTCAGGAGTTGCTTGATCGTGGTTTCATTCGGCCGAGTGTGTCACCTTGGGGTGCACCGGTCTTGTTTGTGAAGAAGAAGGATGGCACTATAAGAATGTGCATTGATTATCGTCAGCTGAATAAGTTGACTATCAAGAATCGGTATCCTTTGCCGAGGATTGATGATCTTTTTGATCAGTTTCGGGGAGCAGCTGTGTTCTCTAAGATTGACTTAAGGTCATGTTATTACCAGCTCAAGGTGAAAGATGTGGATGTGTCAAAAACAACCTTTAGAACGAGGTATGGGCATTATGAGTTTCTTGTGATGTTGTTTGGCTTGACGAATGCTCCTGCAGCTTTTATGGACATGATGAATAGAGTTTTCCATGAATACTTGGACAAGTTTGTTGTGGTGTTCATTGATAATATCCTTATGTACTCTCGTACTGAGGAGGAGCATGAAGGGCATTTGCAGATTGTGTTGCAAGCGTTGTTAGAGAATCAGCTTTATGCTAAGTTGAGCAAGTGCGAATTCTGGCTTAGGGAAGTTGTTTTCCTTGGTCATATGGTTTCTGTTGAGGGAATTTGTGTTGATCCTCAGAAGATTGAGGCAGTGATGAATTGGAAGCCTCCTAAATCTGTTCATGAAGTCCGTAGTTTTCTTGGGTTGGCAGGATACTATCGGAGGTTTGTGGATGGATTTTCAAAGATTGCTGCACCTTTGACGAAGTTGTTGTAGAAGGATGTCAAGTATGAGTGGACAGAGGCAAGACAGCAGGCTTTTGAGAAGCTTAAGGCAGCTTTGACGCAAGCTCCTATCTTGGTTCAACCTGAATCAGGGAAAGAGTTTGTAGTGTATAGTGACGCATCCTATGTTGGTTTGGGGTGTGTGTTGATGCAAGAGGGTAAGGTGGTGGCTTATGCATCGCGCCAGTTGAAGGTGCATGAGCGCAATTATCCTACGCATGATATTGAGTTAGTTGCGGTGGTATTTGCTTTGAAGATTTGGAGACATTACCTGTGTGGTGAGAAGTGTACTGTGTACACGGATCACAAAAGTTTGAAGTATCTGATGTCTCAAAAAGAGTTGAATCTTAGGCAACGACGTTGGGTGGAGTTGATTAAAGATTGCGATCTGACGATCGAGTATCATCCGGGAAAAGCTAATGTTGTAGCGGATGCCTTGAGTAGAAAGGTGGCAGTGGAGTTGAGGGCTATGTTTGCCAACTTGAGTATTTTGCAAGATGGGGGTCTTGTGGCTGAATTGCAAGTGAAACCATCTTTGGTTCAGTTGATAAAGGACAAATAGTTGTTGGATGATTCCTTGGTGCCACATGTTCAGGATATTGCTGAGGATAGACCATCGTATTTTTGTTTTAATGATGATGGGGTTCTATGTTTTGGGGGTCGGATAGTAGTGTCGAATGATGCTGAGTTGAGGCGTACTATTCTGATTGAATCTCATAGTAGTCCTTTTGCTATGCACCCTGGTAGTACTAAGATGTATCGTGATCTTAAGGATGAGTACTATTGGGTGGGTATGAAGAAGGATGTTGCGGAGTACTGAGTAAGTGTATGGTTTGTCAGCGGGTTAAGGCTGAGCATCAGTTTCCTTCTAGGTTGTTGCAACCGTTGAGGATTCTTGAGTGGAAGTGGGAAAGGATTACCATGGACTTTGTGTCTGGTTTGCCTTTGTCACCATCGAAGAAGAATTCGGTGTGGGTGATTGTGGATCGCCTTACGAAGTGTGCGCATTTCTTACCTGTGCATACTACGTATACATTGGACAAGCTTGCAGAGTTGTACATTGCTGAGATTGTGCGACTGCATGGTGTGCCAAAGTCTATAGTGTCGGATAGAGATTCGAGGTTTACGTCACGTTTTTGAGAGTGTTTGCATCAAGCTTTGGGTACGCGGCTGAATTTCAGTGCTTCTTATCATCCACAATCGGATGGACAGTCTGAGCGTGTTATCCAAGTGCTGGAAAATATGTTGAGGTGTTGTGTAATTGAGTTTCAAGGTTCTTGGGAGAAGCATTTTCCTTTGTTGGAGTTTTCTTATAACAATAGCTACCATGCAAATATTCAAATGGCACCTTATGAAGCCTTGTACGGGAGGAAGTGCATAACTCCTCTTTGCTGGGCTGAAACAGGTTAGAAGTTGGTTTGATGCCGGCTTTGTTGAAAGGAACCACCGAAAAGGTGAAGCTCATTTGTGAGCGTTTAAAGGCAGCTTATGATCGACAGAAGTCTTACGCGGATTTGAAGCGTAAGGAGATTGAGTTTGCGGTAGGTGACCGTGTGTTCTTGAAGGTTTTGCCTTGGAAGAAGGTGGTGAGGTTTGGCTGGAAGGGTAAGTTGAGCCCTAGGTACATTGGACCATACGAGGTGATTGAACGTGTGGGTCTTGTTGCGTATAAGCTGAGGTTACCGCGGGAGTTAGAAAAGATTCATGATGTGTTTCATGTCTCTATGCTTCGGAGGTATAGATCGGATCCTTCGCATGTTATGCCTGTGGAGGAAGTGGGGTTGAATCCAGACTTGACCTATGATGAGGAGCCGGTTGAAATTCTGGATTCGGACAATAAAGTTCTTCGAGGCAAGACCATTGAATTGGTTAAGGTGTTGTGGAAGCATCGTGGTGTTGAGGAAGCCACGTGGGAAAGAAAGGATGATATGAATAAGCAGTTTCCATACCTTTTTCCTCCAGGTAAATTTCGAGGACGAAATTTCTTAAGGGGGGAAAGCTGTAACACCCCAATTTTGGGCTTAGAAGTTTAGGGTCTGAACCGGACCGGTCTGATTTTCGGTTCGAATATAAAAGGAGGTTTTAGGGAAAGCCTAGTTCGGGATGCTTTAAAAATATGGAAAAATATCTAAAAATCATCTTTTAATATATGTAAGAGAATGGTGAAATCAATTTTACAAAATAAGGTTTGGAAATACTACATTTTGAATTAGTGACTAAAATGCGATTTTTGAAAAGTTCAGTGATGACTGTTTTGTAAGGATTGAAACTTTGAATCTGTAAGGAGCTAATTTACCCAAAAATGATTTCTCCAGATTTTTCTTTAATTTGAGTGAATTAATTAATGTTTTAATTAATTAGAAGAGAAGAGAAACTACCTTTTGGTAAAATTATAACTACCTTTTCCTAAAACTTTCTCATTCCTTTTTCTCTCAAAATCCCATCATCCAAACACTCTTCTCCAGCAACTTTTGATTTGATTTACACTTCAATTGATGAGATTTCTATCATCAATTAATTCCTAATCAATCTAGCATCAAATCCTTTTGATTTTCTCATTGAATTTTCAAGAAAATTGGCTCAAATCAATGAGAAACCACCATTTAGAGGTAAGGTTGTTCTTCTCCTCTAAATATCCACTTCTTTATTGAAATTCCCAAGTTATCAATCCTTAATTAAAGTTTTGTAACTAGTTTTAATATTAGAAACTTGATTTTGGCTTAAAACTCAAGATTTGGAAGAAATCTTGAAGAATTTCGTTGTAATTGTTTGGGCTCTGTTTTGAGGTGATTCTTAAATGTATTTTGGATGTCTAATGATGTGTAAATGAGGTTTTATCAATGCAATCCCGAATAGGTTGAATTTCCTAAGTTTTTGGTTATGAAAATGGTGGTTTTTGAGGTGATCTTGGTGTTCTGTTATAGCTGGAGGTATAAGGACGAGTTTAGGTTTATTTTGGATGTTGATTGATGTTTAGAAATGGTTAGAAGTGATGGATCTTGGCTGGGTTAAGTTTTGGAAGAGTTTGGAGGTGATTTCGGTTGTGTTTGGTAGCTGAAATGTTGGCTTTAGGTAGAGCAACGAGTTTAAGTGTGTTGGCTGAATATTTCAATGCATGATGATGCATTAATCCTCTGCTTTGTTGTGTTAAAACATGGGAGACATCTTCGGAGTTGATCCGGAGGCTTAATCGGCGTTTAGGCAAGCTTGCGAATCGGAATTGGTGAGTGGAGTTTGGTTTCCAGCTTTGAAACGATTGTTTGAAGGTTTTCGGAGCTTAGTTTAAGTCTAAGCAACTTAACTAAGCTCAAGAGTAAGTTTTTGGAGAAACTCTCTTGGATGAGCCATGAGGTGGCTTGATGCATTGGTTATGATTTGCATGTTTAAATTCTGTTTTGAAAGCATATTTTAGCATGGTTAATGCTGGTTTTGAAAGCCATGTGTTGAAGGATGCTCAAGGTAAGAGATCCTTGGTTTGTCATATTGTAAATGTGGTTTTGATGCATACTGATGCATGATGTTAAATGGCTTTGATTAATGCTTTAAAACAGTGAATTGTTGATGATATCTGATGTATATTGGCAAGTGATGTAATGGTTTTAAAGTACTTGAATCGGATATAGTTAGCCGGCTATAGGATTGGGTGCACCGTGAATAAAGTCACCTTGGATGTTGAGGGGTTGTAATTGTACCGTAAACTCCATCCAAGTACACTAACGAGTAGGTTAAGATCACAACGGTGGTTAAAAGTCTGTGTGTGGATCTTGTGTTATGTGTCCCGTGTACTCGTTAGTGAAATTATACAACTACTGATGAGTGATGTTGAGGGGTTGTGATTGTACCGTTAAACTCCATCACGGGTGTTGAGGGGTTGTGATTGTACCGGTAAACTCTACCTTGTGTTGTTCGGTAGTGTGTATGAAGCGTATGGGACAACGCTTGTAATCCGCGTATCCGATTGTGTTTTGAGTTAAAAATGGTTATGAGTTATCACTTGGAAGCCAATATCATGTGATGGTTATAATGAAGCATGAGATGCTTGTTATGTATGCAAGGTTGCATGAAATGTGTTGAGCATGTGTTAGAAAGCTCGTTGAAAGTGTTTTCTAAAATGCATTATTGTGTTGTTTTCTTTAGAGCATGCCTCACTAAGCAATTGTGCTTACGCTCTCTCTCTCTTGAACCAATAATGCAGATAATTGAGGTGTTTGAGGGCAACAAGGAAGCTAAGAATCCAAGGGGAAACTAAGCTCATGTATGGTGATGTTTTCATACACTATTAGTTTTGGTAATTTGGCAATGGGAACCTAAGATGTGTTTTGGGAGATGTTTTGGACTCCCTAGTTTGTGGCATGATGCTTTGATGTTTTGGATTTGTAATTGGCCTATTGATGCTTGATTTGGAGTTTGGTTTTTGGATATTAGGATGCATGCCTATAGATATGTGAAATTCCATGTTTGAGGCTATGGATGTGTTTTGAAGTTGCAAACATGCACCTTATATGTATGATGACTTGTTGGCATGATTAGGAAGTCACTAGGATGTGTTTGAGTGGTTTTATGTGTGAAAAACCAGCAAAATCTGCAGCATATGGGCAAATTGTATCGAAACGGGCACTGGTGTTTCGAAACGGGGGCCTGTAATGGCCTTCGTGTTTCGAAACAGCTGGAGGTCGTTCCAAAACGATTTGGCCACTAGAAGGCCCTGTTTCGGAACAAGTCTCGAAACGAACTCGTGTTTCGGAACGGTCAACACCGTTTCGAAACGGGTGACCGTTGGGCACTGATTTGAATGGTGTTGAGGTTTGCAAGCTTTACGTTTTAGTCTCGAATGTTGTAATTGCAATTGCATGAGTTTGAGATGTCCGATTAACGTGAAATTTGACAGGGAAGCATGTAATATGACTAATTAAATATTGGTAACCTTAAAATCAGTTAATACCTCCTAATTTCCAGAATTTACATTTTGATCCTTAATATTTGTATTTTGTGCAATTGAGTCCCTCGTGTTGTTCGATCGATGTGCTTTTCACCTGTATGTTTTCATGCGTACTCACATAGGGTTAATGAGTATCTAGACAAGATTAAAATGAAAAAAAGGTCGTTAATCAAGGTTGACTTTCGGGTTGACTTTGGTTTTCCCCGTGTAATCTTCGTAGTTCGGGTCAACCGTCTAGGCCGGGCTAAGGGGGTTACATGTTCGATATTTTTCTTGTGTTCCTCTTGCCCCCTTGCAAATTCCTGGCGATTTCCTAGTTCGAATCCAAGTCCCGATAGAACCTCTGGTTGATTTCAGACTCCCTCGGGAATCCCTAGAGGGATTTCGACTTCTCCCTAGAAGGTGTTCAAACCTGTCGAAATTTAACCCTAAGTGTTAGGGAGGCGGAAACTTTGTTCGTTTTGTTTGGGTGGACTTCGTAGAGGTCATTGCGAACCTGTGACGACTCCGGTTTTACTTGACGTGGTTATTCCGACATACCGTCGGTTTTCCAGTTTCTAGAGTTTTGAAAGGCAACTCTTCATCTTTTCACCCCAGATTCGTTCCTGTACATGGATCCTGACCGGATTACGTTGGATTAATTTTTCCGCTGCGCCACGGGGTGTGCCGACGTTTTAAAATTTAGGAATGGTGAAATACGGATCCTCACTCACTAGAAAAACTATCGAAACGTTTTTCCGAAATTAAAACTAGAGGGTTTTTAATTTTGAAGAAAATAGTGGGAGTAAATTTATAGTAAAGACCTATCTATAAATTTTAAAATTTAGTAAAACTTATGTAGCATATTTTCTTTGTTGTAGAATTAATGGCAAATAATACTCTATCTCTGCGATCTATCCTTGAGAAGGATAAGCTCAATGGCATAAACTCCCTTGACTGGTTCCGCAATTTGAGAATTGTTCTCAAACAGGAAAAGAAGGAATATGTCATTGAAGAACTTGTTCCTGATGAACCGGTTGCCACTACTTCCAGAGCTGACAAAGACAAGTTTAGGAAACACATGGACGACATGCTAGATGTCGGTTGTCTTATGCTTGCCTCCATGACCCCTGAGCTTCAAAAGCAACATGAGGACATGGTAGCTTATGATATGATTCAAAATCTCAAGAAGATTTATGAAGGGAAAGCTCGTCAAGAGAGGTACGAGACCTCTAAAGCTCTATTTCAATGCAAGATGAGTGAGGGATATCTCGTAGGAGCTCACGTCATCAAAATGATGGGCTACATCCAAACGTTGGAGAAGCTCGGCTTTCCACTGAAAGACGAATTAGCTACTGATGTCATCTTGCAATCGTTTCCGGATAGTTTCAATCAGTTCGTCCTTAATTTCAATATGAATGAAATTAACAAAACGCTGCTACAGTTGCTCGGCATGTTGAGAACTGCTGAAATCAACCTGAAGAAGGTAGGACCTAAACCTGTTCTGATGGTCCGTAAGGGCAAGAAGAAAGGTAAATCGGCAGCAAAGTCTAAAGGTGATGGTAAGACCAAAACCGATGGAAAGGAGGCATTGAAACCTAAGAAGGGAATCAAGAAGGATGGGAAATGTTTCCATTGCGGCAAGACCGGACATTGGAAGAGAAACTGACCCACACACCTACAAGAAGTCAAGAAAGAAAAAACGAGTGAGGCATCAACCTCAGAGGCTTCTAAAGAGAAGGCATCATAATAGACATGGACCTGCGAATGGAAATAAAGCAAGAGTTGCTACACCATTCATTAGGACATGTGTTTTTGCTTAAATAGTTTTGTTTTAGTTTTTAAGATTATTATTTTGTGCCTAAGTTTTAGTTATCTTGTAAGGACAAGATATTTTAATTTTGAGATTATTTAAATAAATATTATTTTTTTAATCTCGTATGGCACAACGAATCAATGATCTTTAAACTAATCAAATCAATAATATTTATAAGATAAATAAAACAAATGACTAATCTCAAACTCATAAAAGTTTTAAGGTAATTTGATGAGATCAAATTTATGAATATTTAAAGTTTGATGAACTTTCAAAGAATATGGGATTGTCCCATAATTAAATCCCACAAGTGGAACGAAAAGTGTTTGAAAGAGAATCAAATATGTTAGACATGTTTTGATTCAGAACAAGTCATTTTCGACTTCTTTACACACTAGATAAACAACTCTCATACTTAATCGTGGTTTTTTTCGAAACGTCATATAAGATATGGACTAAGAATTGTTCTAGAATACCTTTGAAGTTTTAAGGTTACTTACATGTTAAAATGTTTACAAAGTTCGAACCTTAAAAAACTCCATTTGTTGTTTATCCTAACGAGAACAAAGCGTTTGTTTCTCAAATGAGAGTTTATCTTGAAAGAGATTAATTCTCATAAAGGGATATTATTTCTTCAACTTTAACGAGAACAAAATATTTGTTGCTCAAACGATAGTTTATCTCGAAAGAGAATACTTATCACTAAGGGATTTCATTTTTCAACGAGAACAAAATGTTTTTTGCTCAAACGAGAGTTTCTCTCGAAAGAGATTACCTCTCACAAAAGGAAAAAATGGAATTTGGAATGTGAAGAAATTTTAGACAACAAATTTATGAATCAAAGATTGAGAATGTTCCACAAATGATCAAGGAACATTGGAACAAAACACAACCATTGTGTTGATCCTTAAGAGAATACCATATACTTGAGAAATATGGATTTCTCACTATCCGTACATGGAAACACTCTTCTTTTCGGATCAAGATAAAGACTAGGTCTTATCAGAAAGCAATGGTGAGCCCAAAATTCGAGAAATGGCTAAGAGCCATGAGATATGAGATGGAATCCATGTCTAAAACCAAGTATAGACTTTGGTTACCTAAAAGGGTAAAACCTAAGAGGTATGGATGAGTTTTTCAAAAAAGGAAAAACCGACATGGATGATAAAACATACAAAGGATGATTCGTCGCTAAAAGTTTTCGACAAACTTCATAGTATAGACTATGATAAAGCATCTTCCTTGTAGCTATGTTTAATCCATCTTAATCTCACTTGCAAGTAGTTACATACGATGATTATGGAATCAAATAAAGGAATGTCAAAACCACTTTCCTAAGGGAAAACTTGAAACAAATGTGTACATGACACATCCAGAAGGTTTTGTCACTCCAGTAAACACTTGGAAGGTATGTAAGCTACAAAGGTCTATCCGTAGACTAAGGCAAGCTTCTCGAAGTTGGGATATTCGTTTCAGAAGATACAATCAAAAGGTTTGGTTTATCTAGAAACAAAGGGGAGTCTTGTTTTCAAAAGAGCTAGTGGGAGCATTGTTACTTTCCTAAGTATTGTATATAGATGACATACTCATCAAAAGGAACTAAAGATCGCAATCCATTTTGCATAAATAAAAGATACTGCGAGTTAGAAACATGAGACATTATCTAACTCTACAACATATGTTGAATGTATTACAGTTGACATAGCAATAAAGAAGGATGTTTGGATCTAAAGGGTTCACTTCTGAACTAAGGGTTGTTCCCAGCATATTAGATGCTACATAACTCTGTTATGATGGAACCTTTGCGTAAGCAAATAAAACCAGAATCTCATCAATAAATCCAAACATATTCTAAAGTGCTTACATCTTGGAGATGTGAAAGTATGCAACATACGCACAAAGTTGATAACTTTGTCAACTCCCTGACAAAGCTTTTGACACAGCATAAGCATGTCAGTTAGACTAAGCCATATCGTATTAGATACAAGAATGATTGGTCTTAGTGCTAGTGGGAGATTGTTGGAGTATGCCCAAAGACCAATCATAAGATGATTGAATAGACATACTATTTTACTAGATTTATCAAGTAATGGCATTGCCGTTATTATCATTTGGTATGTTTCTGTGCATCAAACTAACCATTGGATAATAATGTCCATACAATAATGCGATTATTGTTAAATAGGATCCTTAGTCGAATATTATTATGGGTATGGAAAGTGATAATATATAAAGACTAATATGTGGTTGATTGATAACAAGTGTTGTCATTGACATAGAGATGTCAAAATCAATACATAAGTATTTGTTAGAGAACAACATACTGGATTGACCCGCTATGAGCATGTTTCTTGGGTAATTATTTGACAGTCACAACATTGCTCATGATAAACATATGTATAATCCTCAGACTTGAGATCAACATGATTTCAACATAAAGATTTACGTATTTTGACATAGTCAAACGTGTGTCGTAACTGACTACATTATAAAGACTGATGATTGGATACGTGATGACCTATGTAGTGAAATATGGTTGATCAAGAAAGGATTTGTCCCTCCTACATAATGGGAGAAATATCTTCAGCCACTTGATTGAGTGAGATTAGAAAATGCATGGCCATGCTCGAATATTATGATATGAGATATCATAGAGATTCATTTATCATAATCTACTCAAGACATCAAGAAACACTAGATGGACAACGCAAGTGTGACTAACCCATGACTTGTGTTCATCTAACATATAAAGGACAAAACGATGAAATACATAAAGGAAGTTTATTCAGGAATTAGGAAAGTCAAACCATGACTTCATGCAACTTAGGTAGCAATGATGTATTGCTAGATGTCACTCATTGTTTGTAAAATTAGAACAGTTCTAATTTTGTTGCTAACGTTGCACGAACCTACAAGGGTCACACCCTTCGAATGAAACGAACAAAAAATTGGAAACCATACTCCCTATTTTAGGGAGGTTGCTGAAAATCCCCTATGGGATAAGGGAAATCGACAACTCCCTTAAATGGGAATAATATTGGATAAATATTGTATTTATCAAATATTTTTTAGAGTATGAAAAATATTCAGAGACTTAAATATTATAGAATAAGATTCTAGAAATTAAAATATATATTTGGAATTTATATAATGTATATTTAATTCCAAGTTTATGTAGAATTAGATTCCACATAATTAAAAATATATATTTAAATATATCTAAATCCAAGTAAAGATAGAATGAGATTCTATATAATAAATATATATATATGGATTAAATATAATGTATATTTAAATCCATGTTTTATGTAGAATAAGATTCTACATAATTAAATATATATATATATATATTTCATTTAATATTATTAAATATAATGTATATTTAATATAAACCAATTTCAAGTAGAATTAGATTCTATGAATTTTGGTTGAACTTGGATTTAAGGAATTCAACTAGAATTAAGTCTCTGAATATTATTTAAAGGGACAAGGGCTAGCAACCAAATCATCCCTATTCCTCCTTGCAAATTTCGACATATCCCTAGGAATTCCCCTATGGAATTTTCGACAAGTCTCAGATTTCTTCTGAGAAGTTGTTCGATATTTTTCTGGTGTTCCTCTTGCCCCCTGGCAAATTCTTGGTGATTTCCTAGTTCGAATCCAAGTCTCGTTAGAACCCCTGGTTGATTTCAGACTCCCTCAGGAATCCCTGGAGGGATTTCGACTTCTCCCTAGAAGGTGTTCAAACCTATCGAAATTTATCCCTAAGTGTTAGGGAGGCGGAAACTTTGTTCATTTTGTTCGGGTGGACTCTGTAGAGGTCGTTGCGAACCTGTGACGATTCCAGTTTTACTTGACGCGGTTATTCCGACATACCGTCGGTTTTGTAGTTTCCAGAGTTTTAAAAGGTAACTCTTCATCTTTTTGCCCCGGATTCATTCTTGTACGTAGATCATGGCTGGATTACGTCGGATTAATTTTTCCACTACGCCACGGGGCGTGCCGACGTGACCCAACAATTTTTTAGGACTGAGATTTGGCCATAGCAATTCTCTAGGGTAAATCTTTGCCATAGTATTTCTTTCGTTCTGTTCTACTCATTGCTTGAGAACAAGAAATAGCTTAAGTTTTGGGGTGTGATAACTCCATGAATATCCTTATTTTCATACCTTTTTGCTATAGCATTTGCCTGTTCTTGAGCCCATATCACAGCATTTAGACTGCATTTAGGTTGCATATTCTTCTTCTTGTTGCATCTTTATTTTTGCTGGTTATTAGTCCATGTTGAGGGGTACTGCTCGGAAGGTTGGTTTTGGGTTTGATGATGCGCAGGAAGGGAGTCTAGCGAGAGAAAGCTGGTGTCGGGAATTGTTATAGCATAGTGGAAGTGGATATTGGCCAACACGTGAGCTATGAGGACATGTGAGCTGCAGTAGTACGTGAATATGCAGAAAAGGACAACCCGACATGTCCTCCTTGTCCCCTTGTGGCAGAGCTTGTTGGTGGATATTCCTGGGGATTATCAAGGAATCTTTAGGGCACAAACCATAGGAGCCTTCACTATATATAGAGGGAGAGAAGTGTGAAAGGAGGAGAGCGCGAAGAGAGAGAGAGAGGTGCGTGCTGAACAAGGAGAGAGAAGTGTTCTTCTTCATCTTCTCCAACTTGGTGTCCTCCATCGTTGAAGCTCCAAGGACTGGCCTCGCCGGCCTCGAGAGAGGCGGTGAGCCTAAGACAGTCGGGCAGTCCATGGCAGAGAGGGAGTTCACCTTTCTTTCTGTCACTTTAGCATTTCCTGTTTATATCTTTATCTTTGGGGATGTTATCACAATGATACGTTGGATGATATTGCCCAGCCACGAACTATTATAGGTGGCTTGAGTTTGATAGATGATTTTATTCTTAAGTACTTTTTAATGCATGCTATAGCTTTCCAGTGTTTATCATGTGCTATGCTTTGCTTATGTGTTTTATTTCCTTAAACTTGTAAGAGCCCTCGAGAGTTAGTCGTTCTTTAAGTGTTTGTTGAGGTTAGTAATCGAGACAGCTATCCTTAGAACCCCCATAAGCAATGGAGTGGCTGTCGAGAGGCAGACTCTAACCTACCTTAGAGATAAGTGATAGGTTTCAAGGGCTAAAAAGGATAGCTCGTGAAGGGTAGGGGAGTGTTAAGAGTTTACGCCGAGAGGTATGGCTGTAGCATTTCTGACTCCCAGTTTCTTGGCTAGAGATAGTTTAGGAACACTTTTAGCAAATCCCGCCTAGCATAGAAGATAGCAGAAGAACCTTAGTATCGTTAAGAAGCTTAGTTTAGGTTGTCCATCATTCCCAGCCAGTCATTCTGTAGTGAGTTTTGCATACGAAAGGGGACCTATTCATCATATTGTTATCTCAACTTTATTTACATTGTTTTATTACAACATTATTTTACACCATCTCTTTTACTATAGCATTTTCTCCTACAAAAAGTTCATTCAATATTGTTACAGCAAACCGTGAATACCTCCAATCCCTGTGGAGACGATACTCATTCACTCACTTTACTACTAGTTTTGACGTGTATACTTGCACCATATTTGCGTATCATTTATAGTACATTACGTGCAAGAACAGGCAGCGATCCAGTGTGGCAAGGAGCAAGTGTACCCGGCCGAGCAGGATTCAGTGTAGCGCGGTGCACTGGATCTGGGTGCACCCGTTTGGGCAGACGCGCGCCCACTCCTCTGGGTGGCGCGTAGGCCGCCCTCCAGTGGCCGGACAGTGCCGGCGAGCTCCAGGCTGGCAGTTCTTCGGTCGGTGAGCATATCGGTGGCCTCCATTTTTGGTTTTAGCCGCTGTAAATGCTCTAACTTGCTCTTGGCCGAACTTCTTTCCCCTCACCCCCGACGAACAACGGCGGCAACGACGACTTGGTGACCACTGGTTGACTCGTCTCGGCGAGAGCTTTCCAATGATACATGTGGTGTCGTAAACAGATGCTCGAGCGGCAGTAGTTTGAGCTTCAAGGCTCTTCTCTTTCACTTTTCCATTTTTCTCTTTCACTTTTCCATTTTTCTCTCTTCCTTTTCATTTTCTCTCTCTCTCCACCATACTCTTATTTTTCTTTTTCCCACCTACCACCCACTTTATCTTCTTTCTTCTTTTATTTTTATTTTCTCTTTTAAATTTCAAACTCTTCAAAATAAAAGATGATACCCTTTACCTAAAAGCCCAACACCTCATTCTTCCTTTTTGCCACTAGGCCCAAACTCATTAATTGGGCTCCCAACATAAAGGCCCAAAATTTGGTCTGAGACCCAATTCTCTAACCCAAAGTTCAGGTCATTACACTCATTCTCAGGATTCTCTGATGTACATGCTTAACACGACTTCTTTTGTCAGGAATCTTAGCTGTAACAGAACTAAGAGGTTCGATATTCAAACATATAAAATGTACCCATTCCTGTAAAGTTTTGATATTAATCGTGTGCAGTGTTCATGAATAGTTATATGTTCATATGTAATTGGGAGTTTGAAATGTGTATAAGAGGTCCAATACTTATAACGAGAACGACCACCTTAAATGTCACCAAATCATGTAAGATTTTAGGTTCATATTGAAGAATATCAAAACTCGACGTTTAGTTTCAACACTTATCGATGCTAAACAAATGCCGAAGATGTTTAACGATATACTCAGTTCTGATTAAATTGTCAAAATCCCATTACATTTGGTACATTTGTTCGGAGGAACCGATGTGTCTCAATATAATCACCAACACAAACAAAAATTAGATTAAAAAGTGCGATTTGAAATTTGATACATGGTTCATTGCTACTAAGCTTAGTTTAGTTAAAATAAATGGAAGAAGAGTTTGTTTTCGTGTTGTCGTAGTCTGTACATATATCAGATGTGACGTTCAATTCCTCAATTATTTTTTTTCTCATGCCGTCTCCTGAAATTATGTACAGAAACAACGTCTATGAAAGGTGGAGCACCTTTTGCGATTCTTGATGAACTAACACCTTCATCAAAATTTACATACAACTCGATGGTGGTACCCCCTACACGTTTGTATCTTCTAAACATATTGCGAAGGTCGCTTGCATTACATATTTTTAGCATGTAATACGCTTCAAGGTCGGGCTCATCAATGGGGATTTTGGCTTCCAATGAAGAGAATTTCTTCTTTGTTGATTTGCTAACCTCTTTAGAAATCAACTCAGACAAATCATCCTTCTTTATGTTGTTGTTGAATGAAGTGTAAAGGTAAATTCTTAAAAAGAAAACAGTTGCAGAAAATCTTGCCATAATTTTTTAAATGTTTTCTGCAAAATATGGTAGAAGTGTAGACGTATTTATAGATGATTTGTAAGGGTAAAGCACCTAAAATGTTATCGATAATCAGTTTAGAGTTTGGCATTTAAAATGCTACTGATAATCAGTTTCAGACTCGACATCTAAAATGTTATCGATAACAAATTTGGGGTTCGGCACTTAAAATGTTATTGATAAACAATTTGAGGTTCGACACCTAAAATATTATCGAAATTTAGTTTGGGTTTCAGACCGTAAAATGTTACTAGAAATCAGTTTGGTGTTCGACACATAAAATGTTACTAAAAATTAGTTTGGGGTTCGACACTTAAAATGTTATCGGCAACTAGTTTGGGATTCGAAATCCAACATGTACCTGGAAATTAGTTTGGGATTTGAACCCTAAAATGTTAATAAAATTCAGTTTCGAGATCGGCACCTAAAATGTTACCTACATTCACTTTTACCGTAAAATGTTAATGAAAATCAGTTTCGGGATCGACACCTAAAATGTTACCTACATTCAATTTGACCCTAAAATATTAATGAAATTCAATTTCGGGGTCAACACCTAAAATTTTACCTACATTCAATTTGGCGTTAGGGAACCTAAATTATCACCGAGATATTTAACTTTTTAAGTTAAGTGAAACATTTCATTCGTCACTTAAAATGTTAGCGAAAAGCAGTTTGAGTGGTTAGGGAACCTAAAATATTACGACATGTTTCACTTTCTAAGTTCAAATGAAAACATTTAACTCGGTAACTCAAATATTAAAAAAAACTAATTTTAAGGTAAAACATTTTATTAGCCAACTAAAAATGTTAACCGAAACGGTTGATAACCTGCAATTGAAAAAATAGTTGTCGTCGTATATTAACCGCATTTTAATATGTTGTACCTCATACCTACAAAGAGGAGATTGATCAAAAGATGCAAAATTTTCTCGGTGGAAATCATGTTATTTTTCATGTCCAGACTAAAGTTTCACCAGCAAGCTTAAATTGTAAATCCCTACTGTAACCATAAATGGTAATAAAGACGATATTCTTTTTACATTAACCATAAAAAACAGGCCTGACCCTGAACCAAGACAATAAAAGAACCTGTTTAGGGTTCACCACCGGCCCAGAATCTACTGTCCATAATTAAAATAAAAAAAAGTTGTTTAAAATTTAGTTATGCATTAGTGGAGTCCATCGCTCCTAATTTATTTTTTAATATTTGTTATTATAATTTAATATTTTTAATACTTGTTATTAATACCCTATTTTTACAATTCAATTTTTTAAATATATTTTTTTGAATTTTTTAATACGTGTATTAAGATTTCAAAGTAATTTTAAAATTTATTATTATTAAAGATATGGTTATAAACGAACTAAATGTTCAGCGAACCGTTCATGAACCGTTCGACGAGAAGTTCGTTTATTTATTAAACGAACGAACATGAACAAGATTTTTTGTTCGTTTAATTAAATGAACGAAAACGAACAAAAGGCTTGTTCGTTCATTTATGTTCGTGAATGTTTCGTAATCCGTTCGTTTATGTTCATTTAAATTTATTCACATATGTTCATTTATATTTATTATTTTTTATAACAAAAGGTATTATATTTAAAAAATTAAAAACATACATTAAAAATATGAAATAAAAAGAAAAAAAACAAACGAGACTTCATATTTCTTAAGAAAAAAAATTAAACAATACTCAATGTTCGTTCGCGTTCGTCTATTATTTTAATAAACGAACACAAACAAAAAATTATGTTCATTTAGTTGTTCATATTCGTTCATTTGTTCGATTAAAATTAAACAAACGAACGTGAACATGCCATCGTTCAGTTCGTTTACATGCCTAATTAAAGGTCAATTTTTTCAATACATGTTATCAAGATCCAATTTTTACTTGTTATTAGGGACTTATTTTTTTTACCTAATATATGTTATTATGTACAAACTTTTGAAATTTATTTTATTTTCTAAAAATTCTTTTATTCCAACACTTGTTATTAGAGGTCTAATTTTAAAGTTTACTCTTAAACTATTAAAATCTTATAAATAAACATTCGATTGAGCCGAATAAAAAACTATGATTTAATCAAATAAAAAAGTACTATTTTATAACTCATTTATTTAAAACAATTTTGAGTCAAGTTTATAGAAATCAAATTGAATCATTCAAATTTCTGTTCAAATTTAATTATAAATATATATAATGTTATAGCGCAATTATTTCTATAAAATACACATATATGTAAAGTAGAATTAAAAAACTCAACCTAAACTTAAAAATTATTCTACTAATTATTAAAAAATTTAAGATATTTAAATTTCTATTTTATAATTTAAACTTTATTTTAAATTTTTAAAATCAAATCGAATATTTAAAAAAAATTCAAATGAGTTTTGTTGCACCCAGACCTTATAGTCTATTTAAATGCGGGAGACGACGAGGTTAGGAAGGATGGAGCAAGAAATGATTAATAACCTAGAACCATGATCCCCTCTTTTCACCATAACCTCTTATGAAAAAATATTCAAACATGTTAAAGAGAATATTCTTTTTAGGTAAAACAACAGCACCGCCCTAAAAAGTTGATTTTTGTTTACCGAGAAAACTATACATTTAGTACCCCACTTATTTATGTGTTACTATTTTAATACTCTAACTATATATTTTGGTAAAATAATGCCAAACGTTTTATTTTTGATCTATTTTAGTACTCCACCTTTAAAAATTAACAAAATTGATGACGGCCTCATTTTCAATTAGAATAATAACAATTTTAATCCTAAAATTTAAGCATTGCTATCATTTTGGTCCAAACCCTATTAATTTGATCACCATCTTAATATTTGGGTTAAAATTATAAATTTTTCGACTGAACATGCTCTAATTGCAAAGAACGACCTCTTCAACGGCATAACGTTCCCTTATTTCCATTGTTAAGTCGTAAAATCGTAGATGAAAACATTAGTCACAGGATCGTAACTCACTGGATTCCTCCAGCCCATCACCAAAGCTTCCCCTCACAGCTTGCTAACTACAAAACAAAGGCAAATTCCACCAATTTGGGAACAAGTGGAAGTTTGTACCATCACTGATTCGCAAATTCAAACACGAAAATCCCATAACTCGATTAATCACCTGATTTTTTAGACCTGTTCACAATTCCACCATTAAGGGCTTGAACCAAGTATTGCCTTTCTGGGTATACCCAATTTTTTTGCATGGTAATAAAAATCTTGGCATTGGAGCAAATTCCACCATCGGTTACAGACTAAGGTGTGCCTGTGAGCTGTGTAAGGTAACCGAGTTAAGCACTCGAGACCGAGTTCATTGGGTAAACCCGAGACCAACACAGTCTAAAAATAAAAACTTTTCATTTCTCAAGTTTCTAGAAGGCTTGTTCTACCCAAAGGCCATGGAAGCATTGAAAATCAAATCTATTGTAGTTAAATTCATCAAAAGAACTGATATATTGCAAAAGGAAAATTTTATAGTTTTAACCCAAATATTTAAGATAATATTTTTTTTTTGAATATGCTGATACAATGCAAGGGTAACATCTGTTCAACTTTCTTAGTCTTTTCAAAGACGGCACACACAGCATGGCATAACTAGTGCTCGAACCTGGGTCCCAAGGGATGATAAACATCTTCCTTTACCACCAGGACACAAGGGGATGATAATTAAGTTAATAGAGTTTGAATTAAATTGATAGAAATATACAAATATGAGGATTAAAATTGTTATTATCCCAATTAAAAATGAACCACGTCATCAACTCTGTTAATTTTTAATGGCTGGGATACCAAAACAGAACAAAAATATAACATTAAGGACCATTTTACCAAAAAAATATATTTGAAGTATCAAAACAATAACGCGAGAACAGGTGGAATATTTATACTAAATATGTAATTATCCCTAACTTATATTATGGTATAATAAATGAATAGCAGTCCGTCCTAATATAAAGAATGTTAAAGAGTACAATTTCAGTACCTTACATTTTGACTGTGCAATAACTCAACCACAGCAGACACCACTCCTTTTCCTTCTACGGAAATATCAAACCCAGGTTCCTCAACCTTTCTGTTCAATAGCTTGTCAAGTTCTCCCCGCAGGTTCTGCACGAAAATGATGATGAGAAGCAAAATACACGGCATTTTTATCTAAAAAACCCATTTTAAATAATTATTTAGATAAATGACCCTAAATTGTTCATGTAAGGCAAACTTACGTTTTAAAGGTGAGTTCCATGTTCACGTAAGGCAAACTTACGTGGGAAATTAATTTTTTTTTCTTTTTTACCAACTTACTCAAGGACAATTTGGGGGTCATTTTTCTAATTAACTTTTGGAGGGGTCATTTTTCTAAATAAATATTAAAATTGGATTTTTCATATAAAAATGCCAAAATAAACAAAGATAACCATGTATGTTTATAAGTGTTTTATGTTCATCAATCTCGTAAATTAGGTCTAAACAATAAACAGAGATAAGTATTTTTATAAGTGTTGTGCTCTTTTATGCAAAAAAAAAAACAGAAAACAAAGAGAATACGAGGGATTACCCGTATCAAGTCTAAGACACTCTTTGAAGCAGAAAAATGAAGGTACCCTCCAAGCATCTCAATACCCTCTCCTGTTTTGTTAGGAATAAGATTACCGCCAAATAGAAGCAAAGCATAATCAGAAATGTTGGTCGAGTCTCGAACAAATATGCTCGTTGTTTTCACTTTTTCACTGTAAATCATGTAAGGCAATGGGAAGAGATGAACCCCCGCATTAACGGATGCAGGATGAATGTCAACTTTCCCGACTTCTTTAGTGTAGAATGCAGTACGCTTTCCTCTTCTTTTGCATTGCACAACATTTGGGTAAAGCCCAGCACAAAGGATTGCACATACCATCTCCAAATCATGGCTGTATCGGTTGTAAGCCTGTATCAAAATACACATGGAAGTTGATTAAAAGAACAATTAGACAGTTACCATTTTCAAGTTAAAAACTAACACCAAAGACTGATAAAACAAGCAGTATACGTACAGTATGAATGAAAACCTCACAAGGTTTTTATTTTTATTTTTAAAAAGGGTGATGGGATAGAATAACGTTTGTGCATGGCAAAAAAAAAAATTAGTTAAGACAGAGAGCTTACACTAGCACCTAGTGACTTGTCTACAAATCCTATGTCCGATAACAGATCAATGAACTGATTTCTCATATCCTCCATCATCTGCAAGGTTACTGGGGATAAAAAATTTTCCCAACAAAATGCTCTCTCTCTTCCATTACGTTTTGCATCTTTATATCCTTCAAAGGCTTTAAGAACTGCTATATGGTCACTACATGTAAAAAAGTTAATATTCTGCAGTTAGTAACATGATTATAATCAAGTTTAATTCGCAAATCACACAGCAAGGATAACTGAGTATTGACAAACCTGCAAGAATCACCAGCAAAGGATCTTTTGGCTGCATCAGCTTCCTCTTTCCTATTTATTGGAAGGACAAATGGGTCACGATGAGCAAGAGCAGCCGCAATTGTCAAGGCAGGATTAAGGCATTGAAAAATGGCCCCCATCAGAAGCATCTTTCCTATGTTTGGGTCCAAAGGTAGAGTGCAAAGATGGCAACCTGCAAAATGCCAGTTCGGATAACATTTAATATTTTAGAGCTGACATATGTTGAGAACAATGGTTAAAAAGAGAAAAGAAGAGATACCGAGAGGTGTAAGCTCCTCTGTATCATCCAAAGCTCCAATTGTTTTAAGAAGCTCAATTGCATTTTCAACAGAAAGAGGATCCGGCGGCTGAAGTGCCTTCGCCAGAAATGATCCCACAGTTCCAAGCCGAAAGCTTTTGATATGAAGGCATAACTCTTGCAATGGTGTTCGGAGAATTTCAGGCAATTGATACTCAAGCATTGCATCGTGAATTAATTTTGGGTACAACCTATAGCAAACTCCAGGTTGCACACGGCCAGCACGGCCTCGTCTCTAAAACGACCCATGTCAGAAAGAAAATCTTGGTAACAGGTGAAACTAGCCAAAACTTGGAATAAATGTAGAGAAATTGCCCATTACCTCCGACTTTGAAAATAAACAAATACCTGATGTGCTGAAGCCTTTGAAATCCATGATGGTAAAAGACAAGCCAGTTTGTTAAGAGCATCATAACTTGTTTCCTTCGCCTTTCCACAGTCTATAACATACACAACATCATCTATGGTAATGCTACTTTCAGCAATATTTGTTGCCACGACAATTTTTCTGAAAGATGGAGCAGCAAATTCAGAATCCAAGATGAGATAAAGGAGAACCAAAACAAAATGATAAAAAAAATGCACAACACCACTGACCATAGTGACCAGTTGGAAATATACAGCAAAGAAATATATATGGATGTTGGAAAACAAGCAATGAGAACAAGTAGCATAGCAAAAACAACACTTAGGCCATGAACTAATTATTTGCCACTTGACAAAGAAAACCCATCTTTAATGACATGAAACTCCCGAATTTGTATTCTGACAGTAAAAATGCACAATAACATATAGATACTTCATACAATATTATCTTAGAAGTTATATGAATTTATAAGAATCCAATCTAAAAATATAATGCACCATCCTTTCTCTTCAGCCCATCTAACCAAGAGAAGGTTTAACCTATTCAAAAGTTGATGCTTCAAACATGACATATAAGTAAACATGGGGAAAAGAAAAAAAAAATTAAAAGTGAAAAGGGTGACAAAGAATAAAGAATAATTGTTATTGTTCAACATATGAGAAGAATCTTGGATACCAATCTCAGTGTTACTACCATTCAGTATCTCCTGCATTGCTTAAGGATATGATTTGGTCATTATAGCCATACTTCTATGACCAGAAAATTAGCACAAGATATCATAATTGTAGGACAGGCAGGTATATAAATTGTCTCATGTTACTTATAAAATATAATTAAAATATAGACCTGGGGGAAAAAAGATGATGCTAGCTGCTAAAGGACAAGGGCGCCATACACCTTCAAGATTTTGTTTTACTTTATTTTTTAAAAGATATCATAGAAATTCTTACCGCTTGTTAGGTGGTGGACGGTCAAATATTTCTCGCTGATTAATGGTAGGCATAGAACCATGTAGTGGAAGAACCAGAAACTTGCTAAGGTCCCCAAGAAAGTTGTTCACTTTGATCTTGTCAAGGAGCTTAGAAATGTCATCCCAGCCCGTGAGGAATACAAGAATAGCTCCATCAGCTTCATGGCGGCAAATATGTTCAATTGTGGCCTCCACCTAGAAATTTCCAAGAATTGTAAATATGATTAGAGACAATACAGAATAATATGGTTTAAAAGTTTTTGCAAATGATATTGTAGCATATGTTCTTTTTTGAGAAAAAGATACTTTGTTTCCCTATAACCATGAAAATGGCAGGCCTAAATTAAAAGGTCACATTACATAAAAGTGGGCGCGGGGGGTGGGGGGTGGGGGGGGGGGGGGGCAAGTTCCGTACTTATCTGATATCGTAAATTACATACCAGGCCCAAATCAATCTGTGAACCAGACCATGCTTCGAGTGAATGTCTTGTAGCTGCACTGTAATCATTATATTCGGAATCAATGTCAACAGCCTACATAAGAAAATGCCAAAATGTCATAAGTACCTAACAGAAATAAAGAACAAACTTCCAGATGAAAAAAAAAGCTTATCCAGATGAAAGTGCTACATCCCTAATTAATAAATGCTATGCTAATAACGGTAATATGAATTAATATCAATGAGAAAATGGAGAGATTGAGAGATAAAGATAGAGACACATACAGACAGAGACCGAGCCATCTGAAACGAAACTAAAAGGTGCACTCACAACAAGCACATCTACCACGTAAGTAAGCATAAAACGAGATGAACTCTAAATCTCTAATAAACTTAGAGGACATAAAATGCTTAATATTGTTGCATAGTATGGGGTGAAAAAGGCATTAAGCTGAGAAGCACAAGAGTGAAAGTACTAGATAAGAAACCAGTTAGCTTGCCAAAACCCAAAGGAGAAGTAGTTTCAGGCCATTCCTATACGTAACCTGGTTTGGTAAGTTAGACCCTTATGGTAAACTTATGGACTACATACCAATTAGTTTATTTTTTATAGGGTAATTATTCCATACACAGGCGGTAGAAACAAAAAGTTTCCACATGTGCTTTAGTTTTAGGGTTTAGATGTTATGAGTTTATGTTTATGGGTTTAGAATTTAGGGGTTGTGATTAGAATTTAGGGGTTATAGGTTAAAACCTAAATCCCTAACCATATTACCCTAAACTTTAAACACTAACCTATAAATCCGAAATTCTAACCACAACCCTTGAATTCTAAACCCATAAACCCTAAACAAAATCCATAAAGCCTAAAATTAAGGCGCCTGTGGAAACTATCGCCGGTGTATTGAATATAAATACTTTTTTTATATTAATTTAAAATTTTAAGGGAAAATGGCAGAACGGTGACACTTATAAATTTCTATTGCACACTTCAATGGCAGCATAACTAGGTATTGACCATTTGGTTTTATTGTAAAATTTAACAATTAAATACACCGATGATTGAATTTATCATTGAAAACATACCTCAAATAGTGCAGTCAAATTATCTTTCTTCCAATCAAGCTCTTTACTTCTTCTTCGGGAACTGCCCTGATAATTGTCAAACTCGGATTTAATATTATAACAAGTTTTCTCCAGCAAATCCTCCAGAAATAACTCTGCCACAGGAAAAGTCAACCCCTGCATATACAAAGGTAGATGGTGTGTAAAAAAAATAGAAGCAATGAACACGTGTCTAACAATGAAACTTCACCACTGGCTATACCGGTATGTGAATAGTTGGAGCATTTCCAAAATATTTAGAGAACAAATCAGCATTGATGGTTGCACTCATCAAAATAAGACGCAAGTCCGGACGACGAGGAAGAAGGTCACGCAAAATTATTAACAAAAAGTCCTCATTTATGCCTCTTTCATGAATTTCATCCACTAGCAAATGACTCACACCATTTAAATCTGAGTTCTGAACCTGCAGTTCCATAAAAATATACAACAGATAAATGAAAAAGATGTCATAGAAGGGAAATACAACTAGCTGAGAGGAAATATCACATGAAGCAAACAAATGCTCTAGTGCTTTTTAAGCACCCCAAGAAAATCGCGGAAGCAACCAAGAATTTTTTTTGTCGTGCCCAGAGAAGTGTGGTTTAATCACATCAAGAAACATAAAGCAAACAGAAGCTCTAGTTTCAGCATCCAAAGAATTCACTGGCAAGATGCATTTCACCTGACAGTGTGATCTTTAGTGACAAGATAGCTTAAGGAAGATAAAAAAAAACTTTGTTAGTGACAGAATAGCTAAACACAGCCAAGCTATAACAATCAGATTTCTGCCAAAAAAACCTTAAAAGTACACTAAAACTTTGGAAGTGAACAAAGTAACACATAGAGATAAGAACTTGAATCAGCAGAAAATGAGGATGTGATAGTACCAATTGTCTGAGTAACACTCCAGTAGTGCAAAACAAGAGCCGTGTTTGAGCAGACTGCTTTGACTCTAGGCGAATCTGATAACCAACTGTTTCACCAAGACACTCTCCCCTTTCAGAGGATATTCTAGCTGCAACAGATATGGCAGATATACGACGTGGCTGAGTACATATTATGTTACAATCAGCACCCTTCAGAGATGATATCTCCTCTTCTAGAATAAACTGAGGAAGCTGTGTTGTTTTACCACATCCTGTTTCTCCTGAAACCACTAAAACCTGTATCATTGAATAAAATAACAAAAATCAGAATGTCTCTTGAGCACTGCTAACTGCAAGGAAATAAATTGAATTATAGAACTACAAGGAAATAAATTGAATTATAGAACTATTCTCTTTAACCATCTTTTTTATCATGTGTAGGTCAGTCTCTAAAACCCATCGGTAAATAATCTTCTATTGCATCATTTAACAAATCTTGAAAATGAAGACAACGGAGGATGACGGATGAAGGAAACGCAGAAAGAAATATTGACCATGAAGGAATCCAAAATCCACAAACTGCGGAGTTCTGAAATCCATCATTGACTATGTTTTGCATGCCTTCTTCTTATAGTTCCTTTGGAGTGTATGCGAGTAAACATACTTGTGAGCTCATCAGGCCGACTCATTGAATAACTGAACTTGGCTAATTCATCATTGAGATAAACTCAAGCTTGAGTAGTTCAAAGCTTAATCAACAAACAAAGCTTAATCAAATCGCACAAAGTGGCGACAAGGTTTTTTTTTTTTTTTTGAGTAATGCTTGAGCAAAGCTTGTTTTGAGTTCAATTGAGCATGAACTAAAGCTTTTTACTAGCTCAGCTTGGTTATACAAGATGATCCTCTACTCTTATAATGATAATTCAAGTATTCAGCTCTCTTTGAAATATACATGCAAACTTTTCAGCTTATCCTCCAAGCACACAAGCATGTGTATAAAGAGCCTATGATTTTAGCATATGAATATAACATACCAAAACAATTAATAGAATAGGCTTTAACATACCAAAACAACTAATAGATAATTTCATAATACCCTAACAGACCTTATAAGAAAGAAAAAAGCTATGAAATGTATATGCACTGATCAATTTAGAACATCCAGAGAGTGGAAAGCTCTTCTTTCATACCATTAAAAAAAGAAATGTGCAATTACGTCAAAAAGGCTTGAACATAGTAAGCACCAAATATTTTTATTTGAGGTTCCATATTTATAGAAAAACTGATTACGCTTTTACAATAGCATCTAATTATCAACCTCCTTTTTCCTGGTTTACAGAATAAAACATGCCATCAGCAAGCTAGTGACACCAGAGAAAGAAAATGATGCTATCTTAATTTGGGATAAACTGTTTAATAAGAGTAATAGACCTGATTTTCAGCAACAGCCTTTAGAAACTCAGTTTTCACTTTGAATGCAGGTAGTTTTTCTCTGAAAGACCGCATCACCTTCACACTGTTACTTACCTATAAGAGATCAAATACCATGCGAAATATTAAAGCAGAGCAACCTGAACCATAGGGATATATTGATTTTAAATATTAATAGCATGTCAGGATTCGAATACATACATTCAAGTTTTCCTGCTTCTTCTTAAGTTCAGCACTGAGTTTTTCCTTCGCAGAACCAGTTTCACTTGTAGCAACTAAACCAGTTCTTTTTGCATCGGGCAATGGCTTTATGGCACCCCTACTAGATGCCACTCCAGAATCATCACCCAACCTCGTGTCCTTTGAGATATCCAAAAGATTTCCAACTCGCCTCTCAGTTTCTGTAGACATTTGGATCTGTAAAAAAGGTTAGAAAATAAGAACTTATATGAACATTCTTGGTAAGCATACAATGACATTAATAATATAGAAAGTACTCAGATTTAACCTGTTTCTGTGTTGATCCGTGACTTTCATCGAGATCTGCACGATAATTTGGCAACGGAACTTTACTAACCACAAGAGCCTTCCCTTTATTATATGCATGACTTCCTTCCCACAAATGCAAAATCAAGGGGGTTGGGGATGTAACAATTAAGTAAAAAAATTAATATATATATATTGGAAATGAAAAGCAACCATCTTTACTGCTACAAAATGATTGGGAAAAACAAAATTCAAACTTAAATATAAGATGTTATTGAGAAGTAATTACAGAACACATACAAGTAAAGACCTAATTCATAGGCCATATCAGACAGAACTTGTTGGTCAGAACGGCTGAAATTTCGTTTAATGATCATCTCTTGCTCCTGTCCTTTTTTCATTTGATTCATCTTATCCCACCACTCAGCCTCATCAAGAACTTCCATCTAAACACAAGCAAAAGTATATTGAAAAATAATAGTAATAAACTTCCTTTTTCAATTAAGTTTATTACTCAAGTTTTGCTTCGTACAAAGATTTACTTCTAACGCAAAAGCAAATGACAAAAAGTTAATATGTTAGGATAAAAATGAGAAGAAAAAAAATAAATTTCGACACACTAATATTCAAAAAAAGAATGCTCATGAATTTTGATATTTAAAAAATTATTTATTATAATCATTCAAAATTGCTGGGATTCTATCTATGCATCCAAATACCAATCAGAAAACAGCGAAAACATAGGCTAATTACATAATGAGCACACTTAAATTAGCAGCTTATACAATTTCAAACAGCCAAAAACAAAACTTTACAGCTTTTAGATACCTCGGCTGCCTTTTGACGGAGGCGCTCAGCACGCCAAACCGGGTCCCACCAGCGCTGCTCGCCGCCACGTCCTCCGCGTCCGCTGCCGCCTCCGCCTCCTCGGCGTCCACTGCCGCGGCCGGAGTTGGGACCGCCGCCCCGACGGCCACCTTGGTAGTTAGGGCGATAAGACATAGCAAAGGATGAAATCTGGTGTGGAGAAAAAGGAGAGATGAGCGTAGGCGCGAGAAAGGGGAGATTGTAAAGAAGCAGAGTGGGCTTATTGATAGTGCTAAGCAAGCGCAGGGACATTTATATACGGTCGACCGAAGAAAATGGAACTCTACTTTAATTTATATAGCTGGATGGATCGCACTATTGAAAATGGGCGGCGAGTTGGTTTATTTGTTGAACAGAGTCGAGCTACAATGCAACACTTGTCGTCGGATGCTTTTTAGGGATGGGCTTTAATTATAATCCAATTCATTATAGTGAAATCCAGATTTTGAGAGCGTCTGAAAAACAACAAGTTAGTATACTATTAATAAACACTGGGATGTTAGAATTTTTAGATGGGAAAATTTTTTATTTTGATCGTTAGATTTAGATTTCTATTAAAAAACATACGGAAATGGGAAGAGGTTGTTGCCGGTAAATTTTAGAACTTAGTAAGTAGTATCGCAATTTTATAGGGATAAAATTTGTGTTGTAATTTCAAATGTTAAAATAACGCATAAGTTTCGAAACTATGAGAACTGTACCGGAATCGGTAGCTAAAAGTATAAACCTAAATTGTTATTAAAGTTTGTGACAATTAATGTTGGAAGAAGATGCCTCGGAACTTGTATATGTTTTTCTCTTGATATCGGAACTTGTGTACATGTTCTGGAACATGTAGTAAATGTTTAAACTAGAAATATTTAAAGTGCCTTTAACAATACATGTTTGTATAGTATGTTGCGAAACTTAAGTATACATACCGAAACCTGGTGTATGGTATGTTTGATAGATAAAATTAGACGTAGAAACCATAAGAGCGAAGGAAGTAGATAACTTATTAGGTCCAACCGTCAAGTATCGGAATTCATCAACGAGTTTCGCAACCTAAAGTAGAAGATTATAATATTTTCGGTTTAACGATTCATATTTGTAAAACCTGATTTGATTTTTGATATAACAAAGTGTTTAAGGACCTATTTGTAAAAGTAAATAAACTTTTAAATATTTCAAAGTCTCACAAATTGACAAGCAAACTTGAACCAAAATATTTCTAAGTCAAATAAATTGTTTCAAGAAAATTTTTCTAAGTTTTATAACCCAAAACCTGTTTGAACGCCAAGGCGTATCGGTACGTTATAGCCGTATCGATACGGTTTTTAGGTTTTGAAATTTTAATCCACAAAAGTGTACCGATACGATTTTACCCGTATCGATACGATATTTTACATGGGCTTAACTTTAAGGCATAGCGTACCGATACGGTAAGTCCTCGTATCGATACGTTTGATCTTATTCGATAAATCTTTGCATTTAAAGTTTTTGAATGTTGCTTGTCAGTTATGATTTCAGCAAAATTCAAACGGTCGTTAGACCGTATCGATACGCCCATAGAGCGTATTGATACACTTTTTACAAAAGTTTTCCTCGAAATTTCAGTGAGCAAAATTCGTATCGATGCGGTCATAGAGTATCGATACGCCCATATTTTTACACTCAACCGTACTAATATGCCCTTATAGCGTATCGATACGCCATCTTAAATGTGCACAACGACTCTTTCTGTTTTGAGACAAGTATAAATATGGTTGTTCGAGTACCGATACGGTAGGTTGCAGAAGTGCATTTATTGCGGGAAAAATAAAATTCAATGGCTCAATTGATGATCTCAACCACCAGAACGGCTAGAAATCAATGCAAGGGTATATAAACAAGCCTCAAAAGCTACAACAACTATTGAACTTAATTGCAACAATCCAAGCACAAATCCAAATTGAGCTATTAGAGTCAACACTTATACCCAATTGAGTGATTTTCAATTGTATTCATCTTTTATCAATTTGGGTTGAGTGAACTTGTAATTTGGGGCAAATACTTTACCTTGTGAGGTTTATCTTTCATTTGCCAACAATCTTTGTATTTGAGAGAGTCTTGGTTAATCTTTGGGTAGAAAGATTAACTGATTGTAAGGTTTCCTCCTAATTCGAGAAAGGGGGACGAATTTCTAATGAAATTGGTTGAAAATCCTTAGTGGAAGCTAAGGTAGTGGATGTAGAGCTTGTTCTAAGTTTGAACCACTATAAATTGCCTTGTATTTATTTTCTACATTTTCAATTTGCTCCCTTCATTTTTAAAAAGCCAATTCACCCCCTCATGGCCATTTTTGATTCGATTGATCCACTTAACAATATTCTAGTTTTTTTAGGTCTCGCAACGTACGTCATCGTTTCGTTACTCATAGCGATTAAAACCCTCCGACTCCCTAGAATGAGAATCGAACATTTATTTGTTTAGTAACATTTTAGGGCTATAACTCATGTCCCCCACTGAAAATCTAGAGAATCCTCTGAATTTGGGAAAAACGTTTCAGTCAGTGTAAAGAATTGAAACCTCAATTTAGGTATGCAACTGAACATGTGCAATCGTCTCCATTGCAAAGGTAACAAGCAAAACCCTAAGTTTGTTTGTTTATTTGCGAAATACTTGAAATCTAGGGTTTGTGTTTCGAATTTTTTGTATGGAATTGCATTTCTTGTTGGAGGAAATCTGTTGAAACTGAATATTTTGTTCTTTTTCGTTTTTTTTAATGTTACCCTTTCCCTCTCTTTGAACCTAAAAAGGTTAGATTTGTTTGTAATGATGATTGTTTATATATGAGTCAGTTGGTTTGTTTCTGCACTGATTCATGTGAAGATTTGATTCTTAGGATGACAACTACAAATTTGAATCCCATTTTTGACGAAGTTGTTGATGAAGTTGGTAAAGCAGTTGTTGTCGATGAGGAAGTTTCTGATAAAGATGGTAATGATGAAGTTGCTGAAGAAGTTGTTGTCATTGAGGAAGTTGTTGATAAAGATGGTAATGATAAAGTTGGTAATGAAGTTGCTGATAAGGAAGTTGGGTCTTTGGTCATATGTGCTAGGCCGTACGCAAAAAAAAACATGTCCTCCCTTCATTAAGTTTTAATAAGTTGATAAATTATTTACGTATTCTTATTGCATCTTAGAATGAAAGATTGAATGTATACCTTTGTTTTTTTTCATGTTTTACAATCAAGGTGAATGTATAAGGATGAAGCAAACATAGGAAAAAGTGACTACTGAGGTGGGTTTCAATGGTTTATGATGTGTAAAATGTTAAATTCATTTGAATTTGTCATTCTTAGGTTAGGAAAGAGTTAGGCAAGAAATGGGAGAAACTACCGAAGGAAGACAAACAACCTTACATTGATGAAACTCAGAAAGAGAAGGTGACATACAAAGAGTATAAATTAGGACATCCGAAGAAGGTAATAGCATTATAAAGACATTATTTGTTTGATAGAGTATAATAGTTTATATTGAGATTGACGTAGAAAGTTGTTATCTTATCCCCTGTAGACATCTTTTAACACAAGGTGTAGTCAAAAGCAATTGTACAATTTCATAAAGGAAATGAAGATGATGAGGATTGATCCTGTTCTTGATGAAAGTGGTTTTGGGTCGTTAGTTTTTATAAAATTGCACATTCTACGTCGGGACCTATGTGGGAAATTGATGAAAAGTTTTGATGTTGGAAGGAGTGTTATAGAATTTGAAGAACATAACATTACTATATCAATTGAAGATGTATAAGTTATATTGGGCCTGAAGAATCTGGGTGTTGATGTTCATGAAGTGTTGTTGAGGGAGAATGGTAGAGAACTTGGTGCAAAGTATAACCTAAGCACAGATAACAAGCTATGCCTAAATTTCAAATTCCAGAAACAAGATAACAAGCTCGTATCGATACGGTTTAAGAATGTACCGATACTGGTTGACCACGTTGACTTCGTATCGATACGCCTTAGCCCCGTATCAATACCATTTTACAACCAAATTCCAGTAGCCAAAATCCGTATTGATACGCTATGTCGTATCGATACGCCCTGATTCTTATGTCAAATTATGCCTAACCTTACCGATACGGCATCACCCCGTATCGATACGGCCTGACCTATAATGACAGAATTTTGTTGGTTTTTATTCGAATTGACCTATCGGACGATGTTCAAATACAATGAAACTTTACGCACCATATTTCAATACTATAATCTACCAACATGCAACGTTTTAGGGTCATTCGAGTCCATTTACTAGGTTTTTACCTATGTAAGCCATATATACCATTTTTTTGCCAATTTTAACACCACCAAAAAGTCATTTTAAGGCCCTTAACTACATTACAACCCTTACACAATATAAACATACCAAAATGGGCACAAAAGACTAGTTCAACTACTTTGCCACCATTCTAGGAGTTCATAAGGACAAATACATTACTTTAGGCTTGTAGTGACTTGTCTCGCCTCAACCTTCCGATCTTCAACCACAACGAACTTTCAACCTGAAATGCATGGAAGATGAATGCATTAGGCTTACATTGCTTAGTGAGGTAGTCATATACAATGTAAATATCATGAATGATACATGTGCATCTTCTCATGCTCAATAACATCAATGTTATGCTTCAATATTCAATGATTAACATATCATATTAATTATTATCCCTTGGATTGAATCAAGATAGTGGATACGTGAATTCCTACGCCTCGCCAAATCAATAAGTGGTCTAATCCCTCCGTCTCGCCATTGACCAACAACAATACACATCCCTCATTCTCGCCAAATCAATATAGGTCGTAGCCTTAGGACCGTAGTCCACCCGTACATTGAGCTCATAAATTCTATGGCATGCCAATTGTATCCAATGTCCGTCAAATCCAAGGTTTTAGTGACAATATCCATGTTCCATTATTCAATGTTTTATGACCTTAACAATAGACATGATAATGTTTCGTAATTTCAATGTCAATATCATTGTCCGGTGATTCATTTACAATGTTTCAATAACAATAATTATATCGATATTAATGCACAATGACAATGTCAATATCAATGTTCGATGTTCATAATCTAACTTACCGATGTTTACCAATAGTCCGTTTAAAGATCCGATCCAATATCCTTAAAAGAATTGTTAGCTATTTAATCAAAATAAACAGTAATGAATTCGGGAAGGCTCCTCGCCTAATCCCGAGACTCCGACTACACTCACCTTGACAATCTGATGCTTTTACGGCTCTCGGATGACAACTTCTTTGCTCCTAGCTTCCGGTGAAGCCGATGGATGCTCTTTGTCAATTTCTTAAGCTAGGAATTCAATAGGAGTGTGTTGGAATCAATACCACGATATCGTAATCAAATTAACGATATCAAAATCAATAGCTAAGGCCAAAACGAACTTAACCCAAGGATTTTCCATAGATGGCCAAACCCTAACTAAATATTAAGCTTGATTTATCTACGAAACTCCATGATTAATTGAGGATTATAGCTTACCCGAACGATAGCAATAATTTGATAACAATAAAATGAAGAAAAACAAGGCTTGAAGCCAACTCCATTAGAGGTGCTTGCTTAGGTAGGAGATGAAGATTGAGGTGCTTGCTTGAGTTTGTATCGGGTAAGTTTTCAATCTTCCTTCTTTTTTTTTGCATTAGTCGAATTGGCTTTCCTTCCTATGAAGGAATTGTGTTTTAAACACACCACGTAGGCAATGACTATGCTTAGGGAGGGCTAATTTCAATATTAGTCCTCCAACTCTCAAAACTTTATATTATTACCTGTTAACTTTCAATTTTCACAATTTAACCACTAAACAGGTTTCGATATTATTCAATAAGGTCCATGTTCAATAAACTGACTCAATTAGAGTCCAAGGTTGATATAGTTAAGTGCTTGGTCATTTTCAATACAATATTTAAACTTTATCGATGTAAGACTTCCGATTACCGGAACCCATTTTTGACTAGATCGAATTTTGGGGTGTTACAACTCTCCCCCTCAAGAAAAAATTGTCCTCGAATTTTACCTGAACCGAAGAGATGAGGATACTGTTGTTTCATAGTCTCTTCAGGTTCCAAGTTAGCTTCTTCAACGGTGTGGCTTCTCCAGAGCACTTTAACCAACGTTACAGATTTGTTACGAAGCCTCTTAACTTCTCTAGCAAGAATTTGAACTGGTTCTTCCTCGTAGGACAAGTTTGGTTGAATCTCCATAGACTTAGGTTCGATAATGTGTGTGGGATCAGAACAGTACTTCCGGAGCATCGATACATGGATTTTACTCAGTTTTGAGGGCAACTGTAATTGATATGCCACGGGGCCAACTCTTTCAATGACTTCAAAGGGTCCAATGTATCGGGGACTCAATTTTTCCTTCTTGCCAAACCTCAAGACTTTCTACAACGGTGAACTTTAAAAAAGACTTTTTCACCAACTTCATACTAAATGTCTCTTCTTTTGAGATCAGCATAGGCCTTCTGTCGGTCAAAGGCAACTTTCAAGCGATCGTGAATAATGGTAACTCGTTCATCAGTCTCCCGAAGTAATTCAGGGCCCAACATTTTGCCTTTACCGAGTTCAGACCAACACAATGGTGTCCGACATCGTCTACCATACAATGTCTCGTACGGAGCCATTTGGATTGAGGCTTGATAACTGTTATTCTATGAAAACTCAACAAGGGGTAGGGATTTCTCCC
Source organism: Hibiscus tridactylites (assembly GCA_958450335.1). Classification (NCBI taxonomy): domain Eukaryota; kingdom Viridiplantae; phylum Streptophyta; class Magnoliopsida; order Malvales; family Malvaceae; genus Hibiscus; species Hibiscus tridactylites. The sequence goes on along the minus strand of OY288267.1, from coordinate 53,304,526 downwards.
AAGTTCCACTAAAGTCGGTGATGCATGCTCGGAGCATATCTTCTAAGATCTGTATCGGAGAGTTCAATAGCAACACATGTTCAAGGGTTCAATGGAAGAGTCTTTCGATAATTACCTGAATTACCATTTCTGACTGGCCGTCAGATTGAGGGTGAAAGGCAGTACTAAGATTAACCCTGGTTCCCAAAGCTACTTGTAAGGTTCTCCAGAACCGAGTTGCAAAACGAGGATCTCGATCGAAGATAATAGACTTGGGTACTCCATAGAGTCAGATCACTTCCTTGATGTACAAGTCAGCTAATTTAGGAAGACCGTAGTCCATTCTAACCAGTATAAAATGAGCTGACTTGGTAAAATGATCTACAAATGACCTATATGGCATCATGTTTTGCGGGAGTTAAAGGTAGACCACTAACGAAATCCATAGTGATCTTCTCCCACTTCCATTGCGGTGGGTCAGTAGGTTATAGATATAGAGCAGTCCTTGCGTGGTGGTAGTATTCCTACAGAGACAACAAAAACTAATACTCCTTCTTACAAATTCAAAATACCCCAAGGTTATGGATATAGAGCAGTCCTTGCGTGGTTTGATGCAAGTTGTGAATACAGATTCAAGAAAAAGAACCGTGGAATTTGGCTATGCTGGGAGACAGAACAAGAGATAGTGTGATAAGCGATACAAGCTGGATCATAAGCGTAGCGGTAGTGGCTATAATTAGGGTGTACGTGTTGCTACTGATTGTGAGCGTTATGAAAGATGCTACGCGGGTGTACGCTGGGGAATGGCTAGAGCTTGTTAAGAGTGTGAATCACATGATCATCTAAAGCGCGATTGTCCACGTGTTGTGAGAGATGAACCGACGCAAGTAGCTGCTGTACCCGCTGGAGGCTGAAGCCGTGGCAGGGGTAATTTTTTAGAGGTGTGAGGATGGTAAGAGGATTGTGGCTCATAGAGTTGTTGTGCAACTGGAGAATGATGAGCTAGCTCGAATCTATGCTCATCGCGAGGGCCGTAATGACACCGATGTGATTACATGTACTTTTACCTTGCCATCTTTTTCATTATTTTCCTTAATTGATTCGGGGTCCACTCATTCATACATTTTGAGCGAGCATGCACATTTGTTAGACGTACCTATTGATATCTTGATTGTTGGTATGTTAGTTACTAGTTGCTTTGGTGAGACGATTACAGTTAGAAGGTTGTATAGGAGATGCCCTTTGGTTGTTCAAGGCCATGAATTTACCGTAGATTTGATGGAGTTGCCATTTCATGATTTTGACGTTATTTTGGGAATTTATTGGCTAAGTGAGCATAAGGCGGTTGTGGATTGTGAATCCAAAAGGATTTCCCTGAGGCTTGCCAACAATTATGAGGTTGTAGTGGTTGGCGAGAATGTAAAGTTCTTGTCTAACGTTGTTTCGACTATGCGAGCAGAAAAGATGATGCAATAGGGTTGTCACGTATATTTAGCAATGGTGATGAACCCGGATGTCAAAGGAGTTTGAGTGCAGGACATTCGAACCATGTTGTGCCTGTTGAGGTGATTGAGTTGCGACCTGAGTTGGCTTATGACGATGAACCGATAAGAATATCTGATTCTAGTACTAAGGTTCTCCATGGTAAGACTATTGAGTTGGTTAAGGTGTTGTGGCGACATCAAGAAGTCGAAGAAGCTACGTAGGAGACGAAAACGGATATGAAAGAGCCATTTCCTCATCTTTCTCCCCTAGGTAAAATTTGGGGATGAAATTTCTTAATAGGGGGAGAGTTGTAACATCCCAAAAATAGGGCTAGACGTTTAGAGGTTATATCGGGTTGGTTCCACTCGGTTAAACCGGGAAAATGAGTTTCGGGAAAATTAATATTTTAAAATTTTGAATTTTTGGATAAAAATTGGTTTGAGTTACCAAAAATGTTTAATTATATTGTCAAGCATTTTGGTAATTAATTTGGGAGTTAATTAAATTGGTTTAAGTGACATTTTGACTTAGTGACTAAATTGTAAAGATTGCAAAATTGTTTTTAATGACTATTTTGTAAATGGGCCAATACTAAGAATCCTTAGAGAGATATTATTTCTTAATGTTTTTAATCAGAAAATGACCACCTTAATTGAGTAAGGAATTGATGGTTATGTTTCCAAAGATTGATTTGAGGTCGTGGTATTATCAGTTAGAGGTTAAGGATGCAGATATGTCGAAGACTACTTTTCGCACGAGATATCGACATTGTGAATTTTTGGTGATGCCGATTGGTTTGACAAACGCCCCATCTGCTTTCATGGATATGATGAATAGAGTGTTCCATAAGTATCTCTTAATACCCCAGAATTTGGTTTAGAAGAACATTATTTTATTGATTTCTAAGTTAATTGTAATAATTTATACTTGATAGCTTAATTAGAGGATTAAGGACTGAAATGAATGGCATGAGAGGAGTGATGCTTAAAAGACAAAGGACTAAAAAAGGGTAAAGTTCAAATAATAAAGGTTGCATGTCAAATTCTAAATTATGGAGGACAATCACACATGCCATGACTTTGGCTTGACAAGTGGGAAGGGGAGAGATTGTTGGATCGACAACTGAGAGGGAAAGGAAGAGAAAAAAAGTTTTCATCTTCTCTATTTTTCCCTCAAAGCCAAAACCGAATCTAAAGAGAGATGAGTGAGGAAGCTTAGTTTAGAATCGATTAAGCTTTTTTGGCAGACTTGTGCACATAAAATCCTCGAGGAGGTAACTATTCTTTCATTTGTTCATTTATACGAATTGGTTTGATAGTTGAAACATATATTAATGTGTTGCATGAAAATTCAAGGTTATTGAATGTTGAAATTATGATTAGAAAGAATATGTATAGTATGTAATTGGCTGGATAGATTGTGATTATCATTGTGTGATAATTGATCGAATGACTCTGCTCATGTATGAAACTATTTTTGAGTAGTTGTTTTTCATGCATAATTATTTTAGGGGATGTTGTGATGAAATGAATAAATTAAGGGACTAATTTGATCATTGAGGAGCACTTTGAAACTATTTATAGTTTCTAGAATAGAGGAGGGGGTTTTTGACAGTTTTAAAGAAGTTTAAGGTCTGTTTTGAAGGGTTTGAGGCACTTTGAAATTGTGATTTAATGTTTGATGCATAAATGTTCAATGAAAGTGTATTGAATGAGATAAAAATGTAGGTCAAAGTTAATCATGTAAAAAGAATTAAAAAAAGAATTCGATTTCTTTCTATCTTTGGAAGACATGACATGTCATTAGTTGGAAACCTCGTATGTCCTTTTTTGTGTGTGTCTAAGTAGTTCAACCATTTGGGAACAAGATTCTTGAATTCATTGTAAGTTGGAAAGTTATAAAATAAAGTTCATGTTATGAAGTGTTTTGGTGTGTTATGTATGAGTGTGATGTTACTTGTTTTAAAGGAACACCTCCAAATAGAAATAAAAAGAAAAGTTTTTAATTTCGTTGATCTTTATTTGCATGTTGGTTCGATGGTGTTAAATTGCACATGATTGATTAAGTGTTGTTAGTAACACTTTTATACCGGTTTACCTTCTAGACCGGGTTAGGGGGTGTTACAATTTGGTATCGGAGCATGGTTTAGTCAATTCTCAGACTAAATTAGTAGATGTTGCATTATTTTAAGATATTGTGCCACCTAGGAGTTAGACTTGAGAAGTACTTATAATCATTGTCTGATAAAATCTCTCTTTTATATGTAAATAACCTTTGGAAACATAGAGATAGGTTTGTATCAGGTTAATGGGAGCCCGACTGACTTCTTTAAAAGAAGAGGAAGAGTAAATAAGGAAACATTCTTTAAATATGTTGTCATTTTAGCCCAAGATTTCCTTGGTTCCTTCTATTTTTACTTTGGATATACAACCAAGGACTTCGGCATAGTGAATCAGCTTAAGATCAAAATTTATACCCTCATGAGTACAATTCAAATCCTGTATTTATTCATTGTCTGATTCTAAATCAATTCATCCTTTATGCCTTCGATCCTCATTAAAAAGTTCGATTTGAGATCTGGGCCTACCAATTATAATTTAGTTGCTATAAATCCTTGAGAGATAGAGCTACAATAAATAGAATGTGCTAGAGTTCTCTTTTGCCTATATAAAGAAATTCTTTTTCTTACTAAATTCTCTTATGTTACCCCCTTCATTATCAATTTCAGATCATAACACTATCGGGTAAATATTAAAAGAAATTGACATTTCTAAGATTTTAATTCGGAACTCTATATGGTCTCTACGAATCTTTTTAAAGATATTTCAGCTTAGCACTTGTTACAACCGTGTACATAAACCTTATACATTGAACCTATAAATCACATTTGGATAAATTTATAGCTGTCTTATTTCAACAAAGGTATTCTTGTCCATTTCAAAGAGATGGATGAACCTCCAAGTTATATACAATTGCTACACGTAACTCCTTGAAACTAGCAACTCCATGCTAAGTTAAGAATGATTCTGAGAGGACTAAAATGATATGGGTTGAGAATCTCTACAATTTCTAGAGAAGTTAGAAGTTTCTTGCAGATTAAATGGATATTACCATAGAACGATTATAGAGCTCTCCAAGATGGCCACCCCTTTAACCAAGCTCTTGCACAAGGATATGCCTTTTTATAAATCAAAAAACTAATGATGAAATTCTGATCAGATGAGGTGAATTCTTGCTCATGCTTCATTCTTGATAACAAAAGAATCGACAACCTTTAGTCAAACTTCAAATTTCGTTTGATTTGATTTCGACAACCCAGACATTTCAGTGCTAATATCCTAGATTTCAGAATGTTTTGCTCAAGGTAAAAGATGAACCTAGGATAGACTTCTTGTTTAGTTGGAGTAACAAAAATGTTATACAATTTGATCAAGTGTATGAAGTAGTCAGAATGTAAAAAAACAAAAGTTTTCTCAGTGGAAGTGATATGTAAGAGTGACAAGTTGAGAGAATCACTTGAATACTTAAAGCAGTTATAAGGAATTTATGTTCTCATTTGTTTACCTTAGTTAAGAAGTTCGAGGACAAATTTCTTTTAAGGGGGAGAGAATTGTAATACCCCGGAATTTGGTTTAGAAGAATAATACTGTATTGATTTCTAAGTTAATTGTAATAATGTATACTTGATAGCTTAATTAGAGGATTAAGGACTGAAATGAATGGCATGAGAGGAGTTGTAACACCCGGGTTTAGGGGGTCAGATGTTAAGAGAGTAAATTGGGTTCGCGTCTTTGGGCTTGGTTTAAATAAAATGGGCTTGGTTTTGAATTAAAAAGACCATGTGTTTTCATTAAGGGTAAAATGGGGGGTTTTCTAATAAGAAAAAAATAAAACAAGTAAAAGAGCTTTTTGAAGCTATCATCTTCTTCCTCTTGAATAAAAAACCCAGGACACTAAAACCCCTCCCCAACCCAAACACCGATCCATCATCTTCCTCAACGTTTTCAAGAGTTTTTATCAAGGTAATTACGTTTTTGACTTCTCCTCTTCATCCTTAACATTTTCATGGTTTTAGATTTTCATAAACTCCATTTTTGAGTTGCTCCAAGTATTCAAATTTTAAATCAAAGGTGGAAACTTTGTTGGCTTTCCATTGAGTTTTGATTTGTAAAGTTTATATATGTTATCATCTTGCTTTTAAGTTTAACATAAGTTAAAATGGTGAAGTTGTAATGAAATCTCGAAATGGGTATTTATGGGTGAGTTTAAAGGTGAAAATCTTGAGTTTTTGAGGTAGTTATGTGAAGGAAAGTTGGGCTGATGGTATGGCTATACTTGGGGGCTGTTTTGAACTTGTTTAATGATGATTTGGATGATGAAATTGATGGGTATTTGCTGGGTTGTGTTCAAGTCCGAAAATGAAGAGTTTGGGTTAGTTCTTGGCTTGGAAATGTAGTGAAATTGCCTTGAGTTGTAATCTGATTTGTGGCAGTAATTTTATGAATGTTTTGATGTGTAATGCACTGTTTTTGGTTGATTAGAAGCAAGGGAAAACGTTGGAGAAGCTTCGGGCTCAATTCTGGGGAACTTGGAGGCTTGATCGACATTCTTGGCTTGTATTGGGGGTGTTTGGTGAGTGGACTGTTTTCAATGGTTTTAAATTGGTTCAAATTATGTTATTGGGGTACTAGATTGTGCTTGGTAGGTCAATCTAATGTGGGGTTAAGTTGGTAGCTTAATCTCTTGTTCAACTTTATGTATTTCTTGTTAAATGTGCATAAATGTGGTCTTGTGTGATAAGTGTCCGATCATGCGTGTTACGATATATTTATGTTGCTTGATGGTGATTTGTATGTTGTATTGCATGATTTGTGGAATCATGGTGAGTACTCGCTTAGTATGTTGGCACTAGTTATGTTACCAGTTATAAATGATCGATCATTAGGATGAGTGTGCACACGGTAAGAGTCAAATTCACGCATGGCCTTGGTGGTGTGAAGTCACCAAGGTGGAGTACGGTGAAGCAACATTCCACCGGAAAGTATATATGTGTGATGGTGAGTGGAATCCCATCCATAAAAGAAAACGGTGATGAGTGAAATCCCACCGGAAGGTAATATTGTTGTTGTTGAGTACGTTGGGTGAAAATCCCAATGGAAGCTATCCACATATCCGAGTAAGCTATTTAGTTGCCAATATACCTTGTTTTTGTGTGGTTGATGTGGTAAGATGTTCTGTTACATCCATGCTAAGCATACCATGAGGTAAGATGCCATGTTCATGCATTCTTGTAGCGGATGGCTATGTTGTTATGTTGGTGTTAATGCATGCCTTGTTGATGATTTATGGATACCATGCTTTAAACCCTACATTATCGATATTTGTTTTTGAGCTCCCTCACTAAGCTTTCAAGCTTACGCTCTCATTTCCGACAATGCAGATCATTAGTGTGAAAGTTAGCAAGGAGCAAGGAAGGGGCACCTAAGAGCGTGTGTTGCTGCTCAAGTATGGTTTTTCTTGAATAATATAATAGTTGGCAATGGGGATACCAAGTGTTGTAGGAGGGTATGTTAGACTCCTTTGTTGGCCTTCATGTTGTTGAATGTTCATGTTTTTGGTGTTGAAGGGATGTAAACCTTGTTTTATGTGATGCTCAACTTGCTACATGTTTCTTATAGCTAAATAGACTCGTTATGCATGCTTGTATGTTTAATCATGCTCTGTTGTAGGATGTGTTGCCTTTAGATAGTTTGTATGATTGTTGCTTTGTGATCTTTTTGTTTCGGGGCAAGTTTGAGGATGCTAAACCCTCTTTTTTTGCCACTCTATGTGCATGCGTTTCGAAATGCTCGAAGTGGTTTCGGAACGGTCGTAGCTCTAGGGATACTCGTATCAGAACAGGGGCAATACCGTTCCGATACGATTTGACACTGTGAGCCTCGTTTTGGAACCCGTTTCGATACGGTTTGCCACTGTGATCTCTTGTGTCGGAACCAATTCCAAAACATTTTGTCACTGTAGACCCCAGTTCCGGAACAAGGTGGGCATTTTCGGTACGACTTGGTCTTGCTTTTAAAATGGATCCCGCATTTCAGAACGGGCAAGTATGTTTTGAAACGCAAGCAGGTAAATTGGTTAACTGGCATCTTCAAAGGTTCTCGGATGTTACATTTTAGTCCCAAATGCTTGCTTGCTTCCTTGTTGAGTTCATATGTATCTTTATGAATGGTTTTGCTTCATATGCATGAAATTGGACTAACAAGTTACATGGTAAATTTAAGTTGCCATATGTTCTGCTTGGATTGTTTCGCTATCGTCTTCCGCTGCCGCCTTCGCACTTAGGATTAAATGTGATATTTAGACAAGATAATTAAATGAGTAATTTTAGGGTTGCTAATCGGAGTGAGGCCTTAGTGGGTTTCACCTCGATTTTCCCCGTGTAACCCATTCGGATCGGTCTGTCAGCTAGACCGGGATGAGGGGTTTACATTTGTTAGTATCAGAGCCTGAGGTTTTTGCGACCTCGGGAAGGTAAGTAAGGTAAGTTTGAAGTGTTATGTTTCAATATCTCGGTGTATGTGGTGCGGTGAATGCTCTTGGTATGTATGCTTGTTGTTCGCTTGCTTGCATGGTGTTTGAAAGCATGTGTTAGTATGGTTGTTATGTTGAGGCGTAGTTGTCGAGTTCCCATTGCTATTATTACCTTATTGGAAAAGATTTTAAGTAAAGGAATACTTGAGCACTTTGGACCCTTGTCTTGCTAACTCAATCTTTGTGTGTTTATTTTGTTTGTAGTTGATATCTTGCTTGACGTAAGATGAGACCTAGAGGTAGGCCTAGGGTGGTTCATCCGGAACCACGGGCTGTAGCTCTTGAAGTTGAGCCGGTTGTAGAGGCGGAGGCTCCTCTACCACCTCCTTCTCCCCCTCGAGAGGGAAGTGAGGCGAGTGTAGAGGGCGTAGGACCTCAGGTTGGCCAAGGTCCGGCCGGTATAGATCTGGCTCTGTTGGTCCAGGCTATAGCTGGGGCTTTTCAGGCAGCCGTGGCCGGGGGACAGGCTGTGGCACCACCTCAGGGTGAGGGCACCGGTTTGCCACTTGAGAGGCTTCGTAGCTTGGGTGGAGAAGAATTCCGAGGGTTGGCACCCGAGAGGTCAGAGGTTTGGTTTGATAAGACTGTTCGTATCTTGTCTCAGATCGGTTGTACTGGGGCACGCAGACTGGGATGTGTTGTTTCCTTGCTTCTGAGTGATGCCTACACTTGGTGGGTCACCATTACTACATGCATGCCAGATGCTGAGATTACTTGGGAGTTCTTTGAGTCTGCTTTTCGCAAGAAGTATCTGAGTCCTCGCTATCTTGATGAAAAGAAGAGAGAGTTCATGGCCTTGCTTCAGGGTGACATGACAATGACTGAGTATGAGGTACGGTTTGTCAGATTGAGTTAGTACGCGTCTGAGCTAGTTCCTACTGAGAGGGAACGATGCGACCGCTTCCGTTACGAGTTGAGTGAGGAAGTGAAGAGGTATACTTTGGCTACGGATTACATGGACTTCGATGTCTTGGTCGCTAGGGCCAAGGACATAGAGCACGGTTTGGGTCTGACCATATGTTCAGGTGGGTCTGGTTCAGGGAAGAGGTTTGCTGGCTTTGATAGAGGTGATTCCAAGAGGCACAGGGTTAATAGGCATCATTTTGATCACAGACGTGGGGGTGGTAACCACGGAAGAGGCCATCAGGGCCAAAGAGCTAGTGGGCGCTTACCTGAGTGTGCTATGTGCAGGAGGCATCACACCAGAGAGTGCTGGGGAAACTTTCATGCGTGCTGGAACTGTGGAGCTAGAGATCACCTTAGGCGTGATTGTCCACATCAGGCCGGGCTTGCACCGGTTCAGGTTCAGGCTCTTGCTAGAGCTAATGAGTACCCGAGAGGCTGTGGGCACGGTCGAGATAACTTTCAACCGAGGAACGATGGTCAGAGGAATATAGCTCATGTGGTTGCGGTTTAGCCGGAGGACAGAGGTCAGGCTAGAGTTTATGCTCAGCGAGAGGGACAGAACGACACGAGGGTGATTACAGGTAATTTCTCAATACAGTCTCTGGGTTTGCTTTCCTTGATTGACTCCGGGTCTACGCATTCATACATATTGAGTGAGCATGCAAAGATGTTAAATATACCTTGTGAGGTACTAAAGGTAGGTGTTAGTGTTACTAGTTCCTTCGGGGATATAGTATGTAACGCCCCGGTTTTGGGCTTAGAAGTTTTGGGCGTTGACCGGTTCGGTCAAAGTGCTGTTCGAATATATAAAGGTGAAATTAGGAAAGCCTAGTTCGGGTTGCATTAAAAATATGGAAAAATGTTCTAAAATCATTTTTTTATATATATAAGTGAACTGTGAAATCAATTTTACAAAATGAGGTTGGGAAGGGTGACATTTTGGCTAGTGACCAAAATGTAATTTTTGGAAATTGCGTGACTGTTTTAGAAAGGATTGAAACTTTGAATCTTTAAGGAGCTATTTACCCAAAGGGAGTTTCTCCAGATTTTTCTAAGATATTTAATGTTTTAATTCTGATTTTTAAACAAAAGAAAAGTGGAGGGAAGTTATTTCTAACTAATTTTCCTAAAATCTCATTTTCCTTTTCTCTCATTTTCTCTCAACCCAAACACCTTTTCTCCAGAGTTTTTCTTCTGATTTTGTCACTTAAATCTCTCTTTTCAATTCTCTTTTGATTGCTAATCATCTCATCAACAAAACCTCACCATTTGCTAGTTGATTCTTCAAGCTTTTTGGTTCTAAAAGAGGAGAAACTCAAGTTTGGAGGTAAGAACGTCCTTCTCCTCTAAACTCTCAGTTCTTTACTGAAATTCCTAAGTTCTCAATCCTTAATTGATGATTTATAAGTGGTTTTAAAGTTGTGTGGTGGATCTTGGCTTTAAATGCAAGATTTGGTGATTTTTGATGAATTTTCGTTTGATCTGTTAAAGCAGTGATTTGAGGTGTGTTTTTGATGTTAAATGAATGTTAATTTGATAAGGAATTGAGTTTTAACTAATGCAAACCCGGATAGGTTGAATTTCCTAAGTCTAGCTTGTGATTCTTGGTTGTTTTGGAGTGATCTTGTGGATCTGTTGTTGCTGGAGCTATAAGGATGTTGTTAGGTCCTTTTTAGATGTTAAATGATGTTAAAGGATGTTTAGTTTTGATGGTTTTTGGCTGGGCATTGTTGAGGAGTTGTTTGGATGCATTTTCGGTTGTGTTTGGTGGCCGAAAATGGAGTGTGGATGAGAGCAGCGAGTTTAGGTGCTTTCATTGAAGCTATTAATGCATGATGATGCATTAATCCTCTGCTTTGATGTGTTTAAAACAGGGGAGTCATCTTTGGATCCAAGTGGTGGTGATCCGGAAGCTTGATTTGTGTTTCAGCAAAGAGGCGAAACGGAATCGGTGAGTGGAATTTGGTTTTCGGCTTTGAAACCAGTGTTTTGGAGGTTTGGGAGTTTAGTTTAAGTCTAAGCAACTTAACTAAACTCAAGAGTAAGTTTTCGGAAAAACTCTCTTGGTGATGGCCATGGTTTTTGGTTGTATGCAATGTGTTGTTTGCATGATTTTAAATCTGTTTTGAAAGCATATCTAGCATGTTTATTTGCTGAGATTTTAAGCCATGTGTTGAAGGAAGCTCAAGGTAAGAGTTCCTTGTTTTTGAACATTGTTTAAATGTGGTTTAATGCTTAAAGATGCATGATGTTTATGGCTTGGTTTAATGCTTTAAAACAGTGGATATATTGATGATAATGATGCATATTGGCAAGTGATGTTAAGGTCACAAAGGTGGTTAAAAGTCCTTGTGTGAGCCTTGTATATTTAAGAACATCAAGGTGGTTAAAAGTCCTTGGATGGTTCTTGGTTAAGATCACAAAGGTGGTTAAAAGTCCTTGTGCGGATCTTGGAAAGTTTAAGAACAACATGGTGTTTAAAAGTCCATGGTTGGTTCTTGGTTAAGGCTCAAGGTGGTTAAAATTCCTTGGAAAGCCTTGGTTACTTAAGAACTCCAAGGTGGTTAAAAGTCCTTGGGAGATTCTTGTTAAGGACACAAAGGTGGTTAAAAGTCCTTGTGTGGTCCTTGCCATGGTGTTTAAAAGTCCATGGGTCCATGGTGTTTAAAAGTCCATGGGGATAAGATCACAATGGTGTTTAAAAGTCCATGTGTGGATCTTATGTGAAATGTGTCACTTGTTGCCAATATGACTTATTATGAACTTGAAGCATGAGATGTTTGATAATGTGTTTAAGAGCATGTTTAATGTTACTTGAAGCATGAGATGCTTGTTTTAAATGTTTAAGAACATGTCTAATGTTGCTTGAAGCATGGTTTATAAATGAGTTTTATAAATGCATTATTGAGTGGTTTTAATGAGCATTCCTCACTAAGCTTTTGCTTACGCTCTCTCTTTTTCTTAAATCAATAATGCAGAGCATTAAGGTGCATTGAGGGCAGCAAGGAAGGCAAGCAATCAACTGGAAGTTAAGCTCAAGTATGGGAAGGTTTTCTTAAACACTCTTAGCTTTTGGCATTTGGCAATGGGGGACCTATGTGGATGTTTTGGGAGGTGTTTTGAACTCCCTAAGTTTGTCTAATGTTGTTAATAATGCTGGATTTTGTATTTGGCCATTATGTGCTTGTTTTGGAGATTTAATGCTTGAATGGTTGCTAAAGTAGGAAGTATGCCTTTAGATTTGGGGCTTTTCATTTTCGATGCTATAATGATGATTGAATGATGCATTTATGCTCCATACATGTTGAATGTCTTGCTGGTAAAGTTTGGTTGCATTTGGAGCATGATTGGTTGGTCAATTGTGTGTTTAAGCAAGCAAATTTCTGCATTCTGTGCAGGCCGTATCGGAACAGTAGCTACCGTTTTGGAACGGGTGCCTTGTAGCAGCCCAGGCGTCCGAAACGAAAGACACCGTTCCGAAACGGAAAGCCCTCTGCCAGTCCTCGTTTCGGAACCTGTTGCGGAACGGCCCCGCGTTTCGAAACAGGTTCTCCTTGTTTCGGAACACCTGACCGTTGGGGGCTGACATTGGCAGTTATATGTTTTGAAATGTTTGCGTTTTAGTCCTGAATCTTGTATGTGCAATTGTATGAGTTCGGGAAGTCCGTTTGAGATGGAAATTTGCAGAGAAGCATGAAACCTGACTAATTACAAGTTGGTAACTCTAATTTGGGTTAAGACCTTATAATTTACAGAATTTACATTTTGGTCCCTAAAGTTGTAAATTGTTCAATTGGGTCCCTGTTTGATCTCTGATGATTATGATCTTTGAGCATGCTGTTTGAATGATCATAACTAGGGTTAAGGTGCATCTAGGCAAGAGTAAAAAGAAAAAAAGGGTCGTTAATCAAGGTTGACTTTCGGGTTGACTTTGGTTTTCCCCGTGTGATCTTCTTAATTCGGGTCGACCGTCTAGGCCGGGTTAAGGGGGTTACATAGTAGTGGCTAGAAAGATGTACAGAAGGTGTCCTTTAATGGTTCAGGGGCATATATTTCCAGTGGACATGATGGAGTTACCGTTCTATGGCTTCGATGTGATTTTGGGTATGGGCTGGCTTATAAAGCATAGGGCTAGGATAGATTTCGAAACAAAGAGAGTCTACTTGAAACTTGTAGATGACTACGAGATTGTGGTAGTAGGGGAGAATGTAAAATTCTTATCGAATGTTGTTTCAGCCTTAGAGGCTCAGAGATTAGTTGAGTTGGGTTGTGAGGCGTACTTGGCCTACGTAATGAATCCGAACATGAATGAAGTTAGACCGCATGATATCAGAACAGTGTGTGATTTTCCGAGTGTGTTTCCGGAAGAATTGCATGGTTTGCCGCCTGATAGAGAAGTAGAGTTCGCCGTAGAGACATACTCAGATTCTACTCCCGTTTCGATTTCTCCATACCGTATGGCACCGAAAGAACTGAAAGAGTTGAAGACTCAGTTACAAGAGTTATCAGATAGAGGTTTTATCCGTCCTAGTTCTTCGCCTTGTGGCGCTCCGGTATTATTTGTGAAGAAGAAAGATGGTAGTTTGAGGATGTGCATCGATTATAGACAGTTTAATCAGTTGACAGTGAAAAACAAATATCCCTTGCCACATATCGATGATCTGTTTGATCAGTTGAGAGGGGCATTATTCTTTTTGAAGATTGATTTGAGATCTGGTTATTACCAGTTGAAGGTAAAAGAGGTTGATGTACCGAAGATAGCTTTCAGGACTAGGTATGGTCACTACGAGTTCTTGGTTATGCCGTTTGGGTTGACAAACGCACCAGCTGCTTTCATGGATATGATGAACAGAAGCTTCCATGAGTACTTAGATCAGTTTGTGGTTTTATTCATAGATGATATTTTGGTGTATTCGTGTACCGAGGAAGATCATGACAGGCACTTGAGGATAGTTTTGCAGACATTGCTAGACAACCAGTTGTACGCTAAGTTGAGTAAGTGTGAGTTTTGGATCAGAGAAGTAGTCCTCCTAGGACATGTAGTATCAGCCGAGGGGATTAGAGTTGATCCGAAGAAGATATAAGCCATTGTTGAGTGGAAGCAACCAAAGTTTGTGACAGAGATTCGTAGTTTCCTAGGCTTAGTAGGTTATTATATGAGGTTTGTGAATGGGTTCTCGAAGATAGCCGATCTATTGACAAAATTGCTTCAGAAGAATGTTCAGTTTGAGTGGTCAGATGCGAGACAACAAGCCTTTGAGAAACTGAAAGAAGATTTGACAGATGCACCGATTTTGATTAAGCCAGAGTCGGGGAAGGAGTATGGGATCTATTGTGATGCTTCATATATAAGATTAGGTTGTGTACTCATATAGAACGGAAGAGTTGTAGCTTATGCCTCGAGGCAGTTAAAGAATCGCGAGCACAATTATCTGACACACGACATAGAGCTAGCCGCAGTTGTGTTTGCCTTGAAGATCTGGAGACATTACTTGTATGGTGAGAAATGCACAGTGTATAAGGATCACAAGAGTCTGAAGTATATAATGACACAAAGAGAGTTGAACCTTAGACAGCGTAGGTGACTAGAGTTACTTAAGGACTACGATCTCACGATTGAGTACCGTCCGGGTAAAGCGAATGTAGTGGCAGATGCTTTGAGTAGGAAGGTAGTTGTTGAGTTGAGAGCCATGTTTGCTAGTTTGAGCTTGTCCGGTGATGGTGGTCTAGTGGCCGAGCTTCAGGTTAGACTTACCTTAGGCCAGTTGATTAGAGAAAAACAGCTGTTAGATAGATCGTTGGCACCTCACGTGCAAGATATAGCCGAGGGTAAACCATCAGATTACAATTTCAGTGTTGATGGGTCTTGTGTTTCAGAGACAAAATAGTTGTACTGGATGACAGTGATTTGAGACGTACTATCTTGACCGAAGCACACAATAGCTCGTTCGCTATGCATCCTGGTAGTACAAAGATGTATCGTGATCTGAAGAATGAATACTACTAGGTTGGTTTGAAGAAAGACGTAGCCGATTTCGTGAGTAATTGTATGGTATGCAGAGAGTTAAGGTAGAACACCAGGTTCCATCACGTTTGTTGCAACCGTTGAGGATTCTGGAATGGAAGTGGGAAAATATCACCATGGACTTCGTTTCAGGTTTGCCTTTGACTCCTTCGAAGAAGAACTCAGTTTGGGTTATAGTTGACCGCTTCACAAAGTGTGCCCACTTTATAATTATTCATACGACTTACTCCTTAGATAGATTCGCCGATTTATACATAAGTGATATTGTGAGATTGCATGGTGTGTCGAAGTCGATTGTGTCTGACAGAAATTCGAGATTTACAACCAGATTTTGGGAGTGTTTGCATAGTGCTTTGGGTACCCGATTGAATATTAGTACGTCGTATCATCCTCAGTCAGATGGTCAGTTAGAGAGGGTTATACAGATTTTGGAGGACATGTTGCGTTGTTGCATTATTGACTTTCAGGGTACTTGGGAGAAACACTTGTCGTTGCTCGAGTTCGCATACAATAACAATTGTCAATCGAGCATTCAGATGGCTCCGTATGAGGCATTGCATGGTAGAAAATGTAGAACTTCGATTTGTTGAGCCGAAGCAGGTCAGAAGTTGTTACCGATGCCAGATATGCTTAAGGGGACTATCGATAAGGTGAAGTTAATCTGTGATCGTTTGAAGGCAGCTTCAGATAAATAGAAATCATATGCCGATTTGAAGAGGAAAGAAGTTGAGTATGCTGTGGGATATAGAGTGTTCTTGAAAGTCTCTCCGTGGAAGAAAGTTACGAGGTATGACATAAAAGGGAAATTGAGTCCGAGATACATTGGGCCGTATGAGATTGTGAAGCGAATCGGTCCGGTTGCTTATCAATTACATTTTCCATCCGAGTTAGAGAAGATTGACAATGTGTTCCATGTTTCGGTGCTTCAAAAGTATAGATCAGATCTGTCACACGTTATGCATGTGGAAGAGATTGAGTTGAACCCAGACTTGACGTACGATGAAGAACCAATTAAGATCTTGACATCAGGTAGCAAAGTGTTGCGTGGTAGACCGATTGAGTTGGTCAAAGTGAAGTGGCAATACCGAGGTGTAGAAGAGGCCACTTGGAAGAGAAAGGAGGATATGGAGAGGCAATTTCCGTATCTCTTTCCGTTAGATAATTTCGGAGACGAAATTTTCTTAAGTGGGGGAGAGTTGTAACACCCGGGTTTAAGGGGTCGGATGATAAGAGAGTAAATTGGGTTAGGGTCTTTCGGCTTGGATTAAATAAGATGGGCTTGGTTTTGAATTAAAAAGACCATGTGTTTTCATTAAGGGTAAAATGGGGTTTTTCTAATAAGAAAAAAATTAAAACAAGTAAAAGAGCTTTTTGAAGCTATCATCTTCTTCCTCTTGAATCAAAAACCCACGACACTAAAACCTCTCCCCAACCCAAACACTGTTCCATTATCTTCCTCAATGTTTTCAAGAGTTTTTATCAAGGTAATGACGTTTTTGACTTCTCCTCTTCATCCTTAACATTTTCATGGTTTTAGATTTTCATAAACTCCATTTTTGAGTTGCTCCAAGTGTTCAAATTTTAAATCAAAGGTGGAAACTTTGTTAACTTTTCATTGAGTTTTGATTTGTAAAGTTTATATATGTTATCGTCTTGCTTTTAAGTTTAACATATGTTAAAATGGTGAAGTTTTAATGAAATCCCAAAATGGGTATTTATGGGTGAGTTTAGAGGTGGAAATCTTGGGTTTTTGAGGTAGTTATGTGAAGGAAAGTTGGGCTGATGGTATGGTTATACTCGGGGGCTGTTTTGAACATGTTTAGTGATGATTTGGATGATGAAATTGATGGGTATTTGCTGGGTTGTGTTCAAGTCCGAAAATAAAGAGTTTGGGTTAGTTCTTGGCTTGGAAATGTAGTGAAATTGCCTTGAGTTGTAATCTGATTTGTGGCAGTGATTTTATTGATGTTTTTATGTGTAATGCACTATTTTTGGTTGATTAGACACAATGGAAAACGTTGGAGAAGATTCGGGCTCAATTCCGGGGAACTTGGAGGCTTGATCGACATTCTTGGCTTGTATTGGGGGTGTTTGTTGAGTGGACTATTTTCAATGGTTTTAAATTGGTTCAAAGTATGTTATTGGGGTACTAGATTGTGCTTGGTAGGCCAATCTAATGTGGGGTTAAGTTGGTAGCTTAATCTCTTGTTCAACTTTATGTATTTCTTGCTAAATGTGCATAAATGTGGTCTTGTGTGATAAGTGTCTGATCATGCGTGTTACGATAAATTTATGTTGTTTGATGGTGATTTGTATTGCATGATTTGTGGAATCATGGTGAGTACTCGCTTAGTATGTTGGCACTAGTTATGTTACCAGATATAAATGATCGATCATTAGGACGAGTGTGCACACGGTAAGAGTCAAATTCGCGCGTGGCCTTGGTGGTGTAAAGTCACCAAGGTGGAGTACGGTGAAGTAACATTCCACCGGAAAGTATATATGTGTGATGATGAGTGGAATCTCATTCGTAAAAGAAAACGTTGATGAGTGAAATCCCACCAGAAGGTAATATTGTTGTTGTTGAGTACGTTGGGCGAAAATCCCAACAAAAGCTATCCGCATATCTGTGTAAGCTATATAGTTGTCAATATACATTGTTTTTGTGTGGTTGATGTGGTAAGATGTTCTGTTACATCCATGCTAAGCATAACATGAGGTAAGATGCCATGTTCATGCATTCTTGTAGCGGTTGGCTATGTTGTTATGTTGGTGTTAATGTGTGCCTTGTTGATGATTTATATATACCATGCTTTGAACCCTACATTGTCGATATTTGTTTTTGAGCCCCTCACTAAGCTTTCAAGCTTACGCTCTCATTTCCGACAATGCAGATCATTAGTGTGGAAGTTAGCAAGGAGCAAGGAAGGGGCACCCAAGAGCGTGTGTTGCTGCTCAAGTATGGTTTTTCTTGAATAATGTAATAGTTGGCATTGAGAATGCTAAGTGTTGTAGGAGCATATGTTAGACTTCTTTGTTGGCCTTCATGTTGTTGAATGTTCATGTTTTTGGTGTTGAAGGGATGTAAACCTTGTTTTATGTGATGCTCAAGTTGCTACATGTTTCTTATAACTAAATAGACTCGTTATGCATGCTTGTATGTTTAATCATGCTCTATTGTAGGATGTGTTGCCTCTAGATTGTTTGTATGATTGTTGCCTCCAGCAACAACAGATCACCAAAACCACCCCAAAAACCATCATTCTAGCAAGCAAAACTTAGGAAAACAAACCTATTCGGGATTTGATTGATAAAACCTCATTTGTAACATCAATTAACATCCAAAATACATTAGAAAACAACCTCAAAACAGAGCCTAACCAAGATCCACGAAAATCCTCAAGATCTCTTCCAAAATCTTGAATTTTAAGCCAAAATCTTGTTTCCAACACTAAAACCATTCATAAAACTTTAATAAAGGATTGAAAACTTGGGAATTTCAGTAAAGAACTAAGTATTTAGAGGAGAAGAACAAGCTTACCTCTAAATGATGATTTCTCCTTGATTTGGGCAAGTTTCCTTGAAAATTCAATGTAGAAATCAAGTGGATATGATGAGGAATTGATTAAGAATCAAAGAGGAATTGAAATCTCATCAAATGAAGTGTAAAATCAAAGTAAATTTGCTGGAGAAAGTGTGTTTGGTTGAAAGGAATTTGAGAGAAAATGAAGAGAGGGGAAATTTGTGAAAAGTAGTTACGAATAGTCAAAGTTAGTTTCTCATTTAATTAAACCTCATTTCCTTTAATTAAAACATTAATAAAATTACCCAAATTAAGGAAAAATCTGGAGAAAACATTTTGGGTAAATTAGCTCCTTAAAGATTCAAAGTTTCAATCCTTTACAAAACAGTCACTATTTCACTTTTGCAAAAACTGCGATTTGGTCACTACACCGAAATGTAATATTTCCAAACCTCATTTTGTAAAATTGATTTCACCATTCTCTTTTATATATTAAATGAGGATTTTTAGATATTTTTCTATATTTTTAAAGCATCTCGAACTAGGTGTTCCCTAAAACTCCATTTTAGATTCGAATCGATTTCCAAACCGATCCGGTTCAGACTCTAAACTTCTAAGCCCAAATTTGGGGTGTTACAACTCTCCCCCTCTAAGGAAATTTCGTCCTCGAAATTTCAACCTGCGAAAAGAGCACGATACCAAACTTCCCAAAGCAACACACAATGTAACACAGGAGACTTAACCACCACTGAAACATCCTCCACCCAAAACACCACAAAATCAACTCATCCTCAAATCAAACTTACACTATACCCAAACCCAACACCACTACTTACGGTTCAAGACTTCCAGATCACTCGGTTATTAGCCTCAGCTTAACTTTTCACACTTTCGAACTGTGCATAGCCCCAACAACCCGAAGAACCTTCAAATCTTTACAACATACTCCACCTTATCTCATAACTCCCTCAACAAAACTCGCACACACGGTGACACCAACCCATCCAGTTTCAACCACCATGTGACCCACAACCTTCACTGCTTCTAAAACCCCTTGCAAAACTGCTCAACTCCTTTCAAAGATTACCACAACAAGCAAAAATTTCTTAAGCAACAACTGCTTACTCAAACCTCTTAAGGTAATGATGACATTCCTTCACATCCGCCACTATCACTACCATAACAACTCATCAAAACTACTCACACAACATCCGAAATCCACATCACAAGACTCCAACCATAACTCTGCCAGCTGTTCCACTCACCCCCAACTGACTTAGGAAAGATTTACTTATACTCAACTAACAAACCACTTCTCTCAAGAACCCGACCAACCAACAATGGCCCTTGAACCTACATTGTCATTCCACTTCAAGCTTTGACCATAACACTAACCTTACCTGGATACCACCCATTCCATACAAACATATTAAGATTACGAAACCTCTACTCATCCCAAGCCAAACCTTATCTACAGCTCTCAACACAACCTCCTCCCAACTCCCCTAAGGTTGCTACGAACCATCACCTACATAAACAACCCTCCTATTGCAAGCATCAACGCCAAGATGCCTCAACACTCCGGAAACACATCCACTAGTCCACAACATCATTTAACACAAAGAAACTACCACACCTATTAACTATTCACAACCACCTTGACCGATTCTAACTTCTACCGGCAACCTCCTTACCACCACACCACTAAACTCTTTAAGCACCAAAACACCTTCCTTTCTGCCAACATGCTAGATCGCACTCACTATTACTGACAACTTGTTCACTACCTTCTACTACTTCCAGCATTCACCCAGCACTAAAACAACACTTAAAACCCACCATCCAACCTAATCCTACCACAACACTAACGGACCCAACTAGCTATTAGCAAGTGTGAACGTTCGTATGCATGGTCACTAACATGCCCTAACAATGCCTGTTTACATGTATGCAAAACCTCTAATGTCATGTCGCATGTATGCATGTACCAACATATATATATATATATATATATATATATATATATATATATATATATATATATATATATAATATAACAAATGGTTTTAACTGTGCATGTATGTCGGTTCACACTTACCAATAACATCCTCAGAATCCGCCTAAGAACAACCTCTTACCTCACTTCTAACTTGTCCAACTCTACCATTCTAACAATCCGCTAACCAAAAAATGCTCCACTAATACCCTCTTTACACTAAAGTTGTTTTCAAAACAACACCGGCTACTACCCCAACTTGCTAGCTATAAGACCTTACGCACTACACAAAGGAATCCAAACCGAAACCAACAAAGATAACTAGGACAAAGATTACTTAGCAAAGTTACCTGTAAACACCTCATTGCCCCGGAGCTCCTACAGACAAACTCTCTTCCTCGCAGAACCATTATTCTCTGGCCGCACCGCCGCAGCATCAACCAACACTTTAAAGTCATCACCGTCTCCCTGCGGTAAAGAACCCTGACTACCCTGAGCTAACTCCAAACAATTCCGTCTCAAATGTCCAACAGACCCACAATTCCAACAAGATCCATCCTCCAAACACCTCACACCTTTTTGCCTTTCTTGCCACTTCCGAACTCTGTCTCGGCCGCGCTCACGACCTTTATGAGACCCTTTTGCACCCACTGAAGTTGATCTCACCATTTGAGGACAATTTCGCTTCACATGCTCCATAGAACCGCAGTTCCAACAAACCCCAACACCCTAACAAACTCCAACATGACGCCTTCTACAATAGTTACGCATCGACAACCGAACCACCACTCCTTGATCATGTAGCACTTGACCCACATCTGCACTACCACCTAAACTTCGATTCAAGCAAACCCTTCTGTCACGTAGCCTCTTACGCTGACCACTCTCGAGGTCAGTACCCACAGCTCCTTTGCTTAAACTTTTCCCACCATCATAATCTGAAGCCATACCCCAACGTTGCTTAACCACTGAGAACTTCTCTCCAAGGTATCTTTCATTAAAGGCAGACACAAAGAACTCCCAATCTATATCGTGGATATTCGTTGCCACCGCCACAGATGTCCACCAAGCACAAGAATCCTCCAACATTAACGAGACAACACTTCCCAACTTACAGGCGTTGTCACACCTTTCCTGATCCAAAATCGGAATTATACTGGCTAACCAAGCCTCGAACGCCTCAGGTGTTGAACCATGATACTCCACAGCTCCCAAATCATATAAACGTTGTTTTGACAAACTCACATGTCCGACAGTCGGCACGCACACAGGCCTCACCTTTACCACGGCTTGGGACGTTCCCGACATCTCCTGAACCATAGATGATGAATCCTTCATCACAGAACCAGCTTTTTCATTATGCCTTACTTCCTCAACTCCAGACACTGTAGACTGAAACGAAACACCTCCACCAAAAGGTGAATTCCACCCCTTTACAACTTGCTCTAAAGCAGCAACCATCGTACCCAACTAGCACTCTCTCATCGATCCCATTGTGCTATTATTAACAAAGCAATGATAACAAAACAAACAAAACGATCAGGCCAGCTTCAAGCAAGGATTCTCGACTCCAACTCCAACATAACACAATAGCTATAATAATAAGGCAATGGGTATCCCAAATTCTCCCCTTTTATATGACATTACAATCAATAAAAACATTGATATCACAAACATCGAGCATATCAATCAGCAAACTCAATCATGCTCTCATCAAACCACATTCACCCTCAACAGCATAACATCAACATATCATACCCATCACATTTTCATTATTCAGAAAATCAACTCACAACACCAGCATATCACCAATACATGTTCACACTAGCTCACAGAAGATTCATAACCAAAAAGCATGATAAAAACATTAATAATTCACTCAAAGACACATTTTCCAACCAACTTTCAACCACACATTAGAATAAACATCCAACACTTACCATAACAACTTACCACAACTTACCGTTGCCCCAAAAGTTTGCAACTTAGCTCTGATACCAACAAATGTAACCCCTTTAGCCCGGCCTAGACGCTAGACCCGAACTACGAAGATCACACGGGAAAACCAAAGTCAACCCGAAAGTTAACCTTGATTAACGACCCTTTTTTTCCTTTTTAAACTTCTCTAGATGCGCATTAAACCTATGTGAAAGCCCAAGAACCTTGGAAGAGAAAATCACAGCGATCGGAAACGTTTAAGGACTCAATTGCAAGAAATACACTTTTAGGGACCAAAATGTAAATTTTGGAAAATAAAAGGACTTCCAAGATTTTAGTTTTACCAAACCTCAATTAAACATATTACAAGCCTCTCTGCCAAATTTCAGCTTAAAAAGACATCTCAAGCTTAAGCAATTGCAATTACAACTTTCAGGACTAAAATGTAAAGCATGCAGAATCTGTGTCCAACTGTCACCCGTTTCGAAACACTGACACCCGTATAGAAACACCCGTGTCGTACGCCTGTATCGAAATGGTGTTGACCGTTTCGATACGCGGGTATGTTCCGAAACCAGTTCTGAAACAGGCACTTCCAGTACCAAAGTGTTTCGAAACACTTCTAGCCGTTCCGAAATGCCCAAGCCATTTCAAGCACCCGTTTCGAAACAACCAAGGGTGTTTCGATACACCCTACCTAGAAACATCAGAAAATTCTGTTTTTTCACTTCAAAACACCATCAAACATAATTGAAACCATTCCATAACACATCATCAACGTGATAAGCATTATAACTATCAAATTACATCAAAGACTAGATACATTACAAACATTAAGCACACCTACTCATTCATCCCATCCAACACATGATCTTGCTTTTAATCAAAGAGCATAGCATATCAACTTATGAAGAAGAAGATTCAAATATGGCAAAGCGATCAACAACAAGGTTCAAACCATAAACCGAACATGGTCAACATACACAATCTCATTACACAACAACATAAAAGACTTTTCCCCAATTGCCTTTATTATCTATAGCTATAAACCAAGACATACTTCTCAAGTGGAGCTCTTCTTGAATCCCTTGCTTCTTGTTGTCCCAACTTAAAATATCTGCATTGATGCACAAAAAGGAGCGTAAGCACATAATGCTTAGTGAGGAATGCTCAAAACAAAAACACCATCAATGCAGCGAAACATAAAACCTTCTTTAAATGTAGATACAATTCAATAAACCAAAGCATTATTTGAAAACCTCCTTTGAAACAACATTGCTCTAAACCATGCATTGCTCAACATGAAAACCAACCTTTAACTTTGAAATGCTAAACAACTCACCCCAAACCACACTCTTGCAAATACTATCATTTAAACCTTCCCATGCATGAACACTTCATGCAAAGTTTAACTCAATTTCCTTGGAAATCACTTCCACTTCACACCATACTTCTCTCATGCTTGATGATCATTTCAAAACTAAATGCCTTTTGAAAACCAATTGCTCCTTCTATCTATCTCATGCATTCAACAAGTGCAAAACACATGAACTACAAAAGCAACATTTGCATTACGTGCCTTTTTAAAACAAGCCTTCACAAGACTTCAATGCACTTATGAGATTCTATGCACATATGCACCATTCACAATAGAAAATATACTTTTGCTCATGCTTAACAAGTATCACATGCATTCTTGTATCATTTACATATTTCCCATGCAACCTTGCATCATTTTCAAGCATCTCTCGCTTTATTACATTCAAAGACATTATATTGGCTTTCGAGTGATAGATCACAAACCATTTCAACACAAGACACAATCGGATACGCGGATTACAAGCGTTGTCCCACACGCTTCATACACACTACTGGCTTTACAAGGTGGAGTTTATCGGTACAATCACAACCCCTCAACACCCGTGATGGAGTTTAACGGTACAATCACAACCCCTCAACATCACTCATCGGTAGTTGTATAACCCACTAGCGAGAGCCGGGACACAACACAAGGCTTACACATGGGAGCTACCTCAACCATTGTAATCACCTTAACTAAACTCACACATGGGAGCAATCCTCCATCATTTTGACGCTTAACCATGTCCACCCACGAGAGCCATCCTCCATCGTGGTGACACCAATTTCCTCAATCGCTAGGGTTCTTGGATGGAGTTTACGATACAATCACAACCCCTCAACATCCAAGGCGACTTTACTTACGGTGCGCCCAATCCTATAGCCAGCTAACTATATCCGATCCAAGTACTCTAAGACCATTTCATCACTTGCCAATATACATCAAATACCATCATCAATTCGCTGTTTTAAGCATTAATCAAAGCCACTTATCATCATGCATCTCCATGCATCATAACCAAATTAATAACATGTCAAACCAAGGATCTCTTACCTTGAGTAACCTTCAATACATGGCTTTCAAAACCGACATTAATCATGATAAAATATACTTTCAAAACAGTAATTAAACATGCAATTAATAATCAATGCATCAAACCACAACATAGCACATCCGAAGGAGTTTTTACGAAAACTTACTCTTGAGCTTAGCTAAGTTGTTTAGACTTAAACTAAGCTCCCAAAACCTCCAAATAATCGTTTCAAAGCTGGAAAACCATCTCCACTCACCGATACACAAAACTATGTTAGCCGACAAGCCTCCCAAGCATCCGAAACTTCCAACGCCACCTCTATTGCTTCCGGATCATTCTCCCCTGTTTTAAACACATAACAACAGAGGATTAATGCATCACCATGCATTAAAATCACCAGCAATACAACCCAACTCGCTGCTCTACTCAAGAACCCCATTTCAGCCACCAAAAACAACCGAAATAACCTCCAAACTCTCCCAAAACAAAGCCCAGCCAAGATCTATCAATTCTAAACATTTCTAAACATCAATTAACATCAAAAAGCAACATAAACATGACCTTATACCTCCAGCAACATCAGATCACCAAAACCACCCCAAAAAACCACCATTCTAGCAAGCAAAACTTAGGAAAACAAACCTATTCGGGATTTGATTGATAAAACCTCATTTGTAACATCAATTAACATCCAAAATACATTAGAAAACAACCTCAAAATAGAGCCTAACCAAGATCCACGAAAATCCTCAAAATCTCTTCCAAAATCTTGAGTTTTAAGCCAAAATCTTGTTTCCAACACTAAAACCATTCATAAAACTTTAATAAAGGATTGAAAACTTGGGAATTTCAGTAAAGAATTGAGTATTTAGAGGAGAAGAACAAGCTTACCTCTAAATGATGATTTCTCCTTGATTTGGGCAAGTTTCCTTGAAAATTCAATGTAGAAATCAAGTGGATTTATGAGGAATTGATTAAGAATCAAAGAGGAATTGAAATCTCATCAAATGAAGTGTAAAATCAAAGTAAATTTGCTGGAGAAAGTGTGTTTGGTTGAAAGGAATTTAAGAGAAAATGAAGAGAGGGAAAATTTGTGAAAAGTAGTTATGAATAGTCAAAGTTAGTTTCTCATTTAATTAAACCTCATTTCCTTTAATTAAAACATTAATAAAATTACCCAAATTAAGGAAAAATCTGGAGAAAACATTTTGGGTAAATTAGCTCCTTAAAGATTCAAAGTTTCAATCCTTTACAAAACAATCACTATTTTACTTTTGCAAAAACTGCGATTTGGTCACTACACCGAAATGTAATATTTCCAAATCTTATTTTGTAAAATTGATTTCACCATTCTCTTTTATATATTAAATGAGAAGTTTTAGATATTTTTCTATATTTTTAAAGCATCCCGAACTAGGTGTTCCCTAAAACTCCCTTTTAGATTCGAACTGATTTCCAGACCGATCCGGTTCAGATCCTAAACTTCTAAGCCCAAATTTGGGATGTTACATGCTTTGTGATCTTTGATGTTTCGTGGCAAGTTTGAGGATGCTAAACCCTGTTTTCGGGCCACTCTGTGTGTAGGCATTTTGAAACGCTCGAAGTGGTTTCAAAACGGTCGTAGCTCCAGAGATACTCGTATCGGAACGGGGGTGGTGCCGTTTCGATACGATTTGATAATGTGAGCCTCGTTTCGGAACCCATTTCGATACGATTTGCCACTATGAGCCCCTGTTTCTGAACCAGTTCTGAAACGTTTTGTCACTATAGACCCCTGTTCCGGAACAAGGTGGGCAGTTTCGGTACGACTTGGTCTTGCTTTTAAAATGGAGCCCGCGTTTCGGAACGAGCAAGCATGTTTCGAAACGTAGGTAGGTAAATTGGCTAATTGGCATCTTCAAAGGTTCTCGGATGTTACGTTTTAGTCCCAAATGCTTGCTTGCTTCCTTGTTGAGTTCATTTGTATCTTTATGAATGGTTTTGCTTCGTATGCATGAAATTGTACTATGGATTAAATGTGATATTTAAACAAGATAATTAAATGAGTAATTTTGGGGTTGCTAATCGGAGTGAGGCCTTAGCGGGTTTCGCCCCGATTTTCCCCGTGTAACCCGTTCGGACTAGTCTGTCGGCTAGACCGGAACGAGGGGGGTTACAGGAGTGATGCTTAAAACGCAAATGACTAAAATGGGTAAAGTTCAAATAATAAAGGTTGCATGTAAAATTCTAAATTATGGAGGACCATCATACATGCCATGACTTTGGCTTGACAAGTGGGAAGGGGAGAGATTGTTGGATCGACAATTGAGAGGGAAAGGAAGAGAAAACAAGATTTTCATCTTCTCTATTTCCCCCTCAAAGCCAAAATCGAATCTAAAGAGAGATGAGCGAGGGAGCTTAGTTTAGAATCGATTAAGCTCTTTTGACAGACTTGTGCACATAAAAATATTAAGGTGGTAACTATTCTTTCATTTGTTCATTTATATGAATTGGTTTGATAGTTGAAATGTATATTGATGTGTTGCAAGGAAATTCAAGGTTCTTGAATGTTGAAATTATGATTAGGAAGAATATGTATAGTATGAAAATGGTTGGAGATATTGTGATTATCATTGTGTAATAATTAATCAAATGACTCTATTCATGTGTGAAACTATTTTTGACTAGTTTTTTTTCATGCATAAGTATTTTAGGGGCTTTTGTGATGAAATGAATAAATTAAGGGACTAATTTAATCATTGAGGAGCACTTTGAAACTGTTTATATCTTCCAGAATAGAGGAGGGGATTGTTTGACAGTTTTAAAGAAGTTCAAGGACTATTTTGAAGAGTTTATGCAACGCCCTGATTTTGGGCTTAGGAGTTAGTCGGGTTCGGCTAAGAGGTTCGGGTGAACCAGTTCGAGCGAGTTATGCTAGATTCGGGATTTATTTGAAATAAATGGTTTTTGAGGGAGATAAAATATGGAAAATATTTTATAATCTTAAAATAATGTTTTGAAGGTTTTGGAGAGTTCAATTTGATAAAATTGGACTGATTTAATTGGTATTTTGAAAACAGTGACTAAATTGTAAAACTTGCAAAATACGTTTTAATGACTAAATTGAAGAGGGCCAAAACTTAGAATCTTTAAGGAGCTATTACACCAAGGTGTTATCAGCCTTTTCCCTTGATTTTGTGTTTTTAAAAGATTTAATTAATTGGTTTAATAAAGGGGTTTTATTAAAAGAGATTTTAAAAGGCTAAAACATTTTTTTACGTAATTACATTTCTCCTAAACTTTTCTCTCAACTTTCCTATCAACCAAACTATCTTTTCATCACTAAAATATCCAGATATTTATCTCTTCTCATTCACTTTTGATTTCTAAATGATTCTCATGGATTTGTACATCAACTAGCTATGGATTTCTTAAAGGATTTCATCTAAATCATTACAATTAAGGGGAAAAGCTTGTGTTAGAGGCGATCTTTCTATTCTTCACTCTAATCAAGGTTCTTTAATGAAATTCCCAAGTCTCTGGCTCTCTAAGTATGATTATTAACAAGGTTTTATAATCTTTTTGATGAAAATGGTGAGATCAAGCTTTTAAAGATGATTTTCGTAGTGCTACTATTTTGATTGATTTGAGATTGATTTTAATCATGTATTGGATGATAAATGATGTTGCAATAAAGGTTTTATAATAGTAATCTCGAAATGAGTTGGTTGTCTGGTTATTAGATTGCTAGATTTGGGGTTTTTGTGGAGATAATGTGGTTCTGGTGTTGCTGGAGGTATAAGGATGAAATTAGCTTGTTTTTGGATGCTAATTGATGATTAAAAGTAGATGGAAGTGTTAGGTTTTCGGTTGTTTTGGATAGGTGTTTTGGTATTTTTGGGCAGAGCAGTGTGGTGGCTTTAGTTACTGGTGATTTTAATGCATTGAGATGCATTAATCCTCTGTTCTTGTGTGGTATAAACAGGGGAGAACATATCAGAAGCGATCAGTGAAGTTCTGGGAGCTTCAAAAGCTTGATTACGCTCCGACAAAGCAAGCGAGGCATTTTCGGTGAGTGGCATTGGTTTGAAAGCCTTTCAAAGACTTGAAAGCAAAGTTTAGGGGTTTATATTTAGTTTGAAACACTAATATAAGCCGGAAAGTAAGTTTGAGATGATTCACTCGCATTTTTCAGTTTTTATCCCATTGATTTTTATGATAATGCTCATGTTTTGAAGATAGATGTACACATACTGTTTTAAGCTTTTTTTGAGAAATGATTGATGATTTATATGATCCCATGAGATAAAATTGTGATTTTGAAAAGATAGAATTTATTGAGAAAATGCTATGCATCGTTTATGCTTTAGAAATGGGATGCGATTGATCTATGTTATGCATTGAAAAAAAGCGAGAAAATGATGTTTAAAATGAGTATATTGGCATGAGATGAGATAATTGTTATCGCATATAATCGGTCGACCAATAAGATGAGAAGTGCACTATAATATACAAAATTTGCATGTGCTCTTTGGTTCGGGCAATGGGGGTAGTGCTATCCCGTTCCAAAGTGAAAGTGTGGTGATGAGAGATTCCACCACGATAGGTCTTGATGATGAGGGAATCCACCAAGCTTTGTGGCGATGAGAGATACCACCATGAGTATTCGGTGATGTGAGATTCCACCGAGGTAGGACTTGACGATGTGAGATTCCGTCAAGCTATCCGCATATCCGAGTAATGTTGCTAAAATGCCAATATATGAGATTCAAATGTACCTTGATTATAAATGATTTTATGCATTGTGTATTGCATATGAGAACATGATTTGAGAAAATGCTTTTAAGAAACAAGCATGTGTGGTTTTGCTTTGAGATTATGCATTTGGGTTAATGCATGAGATAGATGGTACATGTGGTTTTAATTATGTGATTTTCTTTGAAAATCATTTCAAGCATGAGATAGATTAAGCTTGATGAGATAGAGATTTATACTTAAGAAATGGTTTTGAAATGCATTGTTGTTGTTGGTTTGTTTTGAGCAACCCTCACTAGGCATTTTTGCTTACCCTTTCTTTTCCAACAATGCTGAGAATTAGCATCTTTGGGGCAGCGAAGAAGCAAGAAGGGAACCAAGGAGTGAGACTTAGCTCAAGTATGATTTTATGTTGGCTTATTAGTAATAATTGGCAATGGGAGGAAGCCTTTATGTTTTGGGAGTGTGTGATTTTAAACTCCCTATTTTGTGGCAAGTTAGTGATGCCCTTAATGACTTGTAAATGGCCTTTACTTGTTGATAGTTTCCTTAGTTTGAGTTTTAGCTCTTGAGTGGCCTTATTGCTTAGGTTGCATGCCTATATATTTCTTTAATGCATATTGACATGTTGTGTTGTTGAGATTGCCATGAATGATTGAGGTTTGATGTTTAGATATGTTGTATGCATGTTGGAAGCATGATGGAATGTTGTTGTATTGATTAAAGTATGAAAAATCAGCAAAAAGTGTCATTACAGGCCCAGGTGTATCGGTACACCTAAGCCTGTATCGAAACAGTGTGCCTGAAATGGCTTGAGGGTTGTGAAACGGGGGGGAAATGTGTTTCGATACGTTTTGCTACTAGAATCCCCTGTTCCGAAACACCCTTGAGGCTGTTTCGATACGAGCCCGAGCATCGATCCACTTGACTCTGTTCTGATACGGGTGTTTCGATACAGAGCAACATGTACCAAAACGACAAGCTGTTAAGTTAGTAATTGGAATCTTCTAATGTTCCGTTTCTTTACGTTTTGGTCCCTGAATGTTGTGGATGAAATTAAATGAGCTTGGATGATTATTTTGAGCTGAGATTTGACAGAGAGGCATGTAATGTGACTAATTAAAGGTTGGTAACTTAAAAATGGAAGAAGTCCCTGTAATTTGTTAAGATTACAAAATGGTCCCTAAAATGTGTTTGTATGCAATTGGGTCCGTAATCGTTGTCTGTTTTAGTTGCAAATTGTTCCGCTGTGAAGTTTATCACTTAGGATAATAATTAGCATCTAGACAAGATAAAATGAAAAAAATACGGTTGTTTATTGGAGTAAACTTCACGGTTTACTTCAATATTCCCCGTGTGACCCATTCGGTTCGGTCTATCGTCCAGACCGAGTCGAGGGGGTTACATTTGGTGGTATCAGAGAGGTTGATGTGGTATGGTTTCTTGGTTGATTTAATGATGAATGCTATGCATCGTGATTGTATATGCTATGTTATGACCATTGTTTTGGTTTGTGTGTGATGCACGGTGTATGATAACATGATTTATGATTGTTATGTGCTGTTGGGGGAGAGGTTAAGGGTATCCATTGCTGTACTATTACTAATATAAAGAGGATTTTGGTTTTAAAAGTAAACTTGAGCACCTTGGATTCTTGCTTCGGCTAGCCTGATTGTTTTTAATGTTGCATTTTTAGCTCAAAGATTTATACCGTTTTTGATAATGGGAACGAGACGAGAGCTTAGAGTCAATGTGCGTAATATGGTTGAGAATGAGGTTAATGATGTTGAGAATATGCCTCATTCTCCTCCTCCTGGTGGTGATGAAGTTGGTGCTGGAATTGGCGCTGGAGGTGTTGGACCTCGGGCAAGCACAAGGGCAAGTTGTTGCTGATATGACACCGTTGATTCAAGCTATAGCTGGGGCTTTTCAGGCAGTGATAGCGGGTATGCATGTGGCGGCACCACAGCTTGGTGCTAATGCTGGTTTACGTTTGGAGTGTTTACGTAGTTTGGGTGGAAGTGAGTTTCGAGGGTTGTCTCCTGAGGGTTCCGAGGCTTGGTTTGAGAGCACCAGAAGGATTCTTGGTCAGATGGGTTGCAATGATGCGCAAAAGTTGGGTTGTGTTGTATCCTTACTTCATGGAGATGCTTATACGTGGTGGATGATCATCACTGCGAGTTTGGAACCTGCCGATGTGACTTGGGAGTTCTTGGGAACTTCTTTTAAGAGGAAGTATCTGGGTGTTCGATATCTTGATGAAAAGAAGTGAGAGTTCATGTCTTTGGTGCAAGAAAACTTAACCGTTTTAGAATATGAGGTTCAGTTTGTCCAGTTGAGCCAATATGCTCCTAAACTAGTTCCTGATAAACAAAAGAGATGTGAACGTTTCTGTTACGACCTTGTGAAGGAGGTCAAGACCTATATGTTGGCATTGTATTACACAAATTTTGATGTCTTAGTCACTCGGGCAAAGGACATTGAGCAGAATTTGGGTTTGGTTGCTCGTTCGGTGGTTTTGGTTCCAGAAAGAGGTCGACTGAGTATGATGCTGGAAAGGATCGTTACAAGAAGCACAAGGGTAGGAGATATCAACTGGATCCAAGGCAAGGTGGTGGTCAACAAGGCCAAAATGGTTTTGTTCGTACTCCAGAGTGTAACCAGTACGGTAGGACGCACACAGGTGACTGTTGGGGTAATCTGGGTATGTGTTGGAACTGTGGATCACAAGGACATATGAAGCGTGATTGGTCACACCCGGTTAGAGATGGATAAGCTGTGGTGCGAGCTGTTGAGCCACAGAGAGGTCGTGGGCGTGGTCGTGGTAATTTTTAGCGCATAGATGATGGACAGAGGAATGTTGCTCATGTTGTTGTTCAGCCCGAGGGAGGTGGACAGACTAGGGTGTATGCACACCGTAAGGGAAGGAATGACACGGATGTGATCGCAGGTACCTTTACTTTGCAATCATTGTCATTACTTTCTTTGATTGATTATGGTTCTATTCATTCATATATTTTGCGTGAGCATGCACAAGTGCTTGACTTACCCGTGGAGTTGTTAGATGTTGGTATGCGTGTAACTAGTTCTTTTGTTGAAACAATTGTTACGAGAAAGTTGCATAAGAGGTGTCCTTTGTCTGTTCAAGGTCATGTGTTTGAGATTGATCTTATGGAATTGCCTTTCTATAGTTTTGATGTAATTCTTGGTATGGATTGGTTATCCGAGCATAGAGTTGTGGTTGATTTTGAGACCAAACGAGTTTTGTTGAAACTTGGCGATGATTATGAGGTGGTGGTTGTAGGCGAGAATGTGAAGTTCTTATCTAATGTGGTTTCAGCTCTTGAAGCGAGTCAGTTGATGCGTATGGGATGTGAAGCTTTCCTGGCTTATATGATGAATCTGAGTACAAAGGAGGTGCGAGTATAGGACATACACACGATATGTGAGTTTCCGGGTGTTTTTTCGGACGAGTTTCCTAGTTTGCCACCGAACCGAGAGGTTGAGTTTGACATTGAGTTGTATGAAAATATGACTCCGGTGTCAATTGCTCCCTATCGAATGACACCAAAGGAAATGAAGGAGTTGAAGAAGCAACTTTAAGAGTTTCTTGATCGAGGTTTCATTAGGCCTAGTGTTTCACCTTGGGGTGCACCGGTCTTGTTTGTGAAGAAGAAAGATGGCACGATGCGGATGTGTATAGATTATTGGCAACTGAACAAGTTGAAGATCAAGAACAAGTATCCTTTGCCAAGTATTGATGATCTTTTTAATCAGTTTCAAGGTGCTTCGGTGTTTTCCAAGATTGATCTGAGATCTAGGCATTACCAATTGAAGGTAAAGGATGTAGATGTGCCTAAGACTGCTTTTTGCACAAGGTACGGGCATTATGAGTTCTTGGTGATACCGTTTGGCTTGATGAATGCCCCTGCTGCATTCATGGATATGATGAATTGTGTGTTTCATGAGTTTTTGGACCAATTAGTTGTTGTGTTTATTGATGACATTCTTGTGTACTCTCGTATCGAGGAGGATCATGATAGGCATTTGCGAATTGTGTTGCAAGTGTTTTTGGAAAATCAACTTTATGCTAAGTTGAGAAAGAGTGAGTTTTGGCTTAAGGAAGTTGTTTTCCTTGGTCATGTAGTGTCGGTCGAAGGGATTCAGGTTGATCCCCAAAAGGCTGAAGCAGCGATGAATTGGAAGTAGCCTAAGTTGGTCCATGAGCTGCCTAGTTTCCTTGGTTTGGCGGGATACTATCATAGATTTGTGGATGGTTTTTCAAGGATTGCTGCTCCTTTGACAAAGTTGTTGCAAAAATATGTCAAGTTTGAATGGACGAAGATTAGGCAACAAGCTTTCGAGAAGTTGAAGGAAGAATTAACGCAGCTCCTATCTTGATTCAGCTCGAATCGAGTAAAGAATTTGTGGTTTATAGTGATGTATCCTATGTTGGTTTGGGATGTATGTTGATGCAAGAAGGTAGAGTGGTAGCTTATGCATCTCGGCAATTGAAGGTGCAAGAGCGTAATTACCCTACGCATGATATCGAGTTGGCCGCGTTGGTGTTTGCCTTGAAAATTTGGAGGCATTACCTTTATGGTGAAAAGTGTACGGTGTACACGGACCACAAAAGTTTGAAGTATCTCATGTCACAAAAAGAGTAGAATCTTGGGCAACGATGGTGGTTGGAGTTCCTTAAGTATTATGATCCGACGATTGAGTACCATCCGGGGAAGGCTAATGTTGTAGGCGATGCCTTGAGTAGAAAGGTGGCTGTAGAGTTAAGGGTGATGTTTGCTCGGTTGAGTATATCGCGAGATGGTGGTTTAGTGGCTGAATTGAAAGTGAAACCCTTGTTGGTAGAGTTGATTAAGGAGGAGTAATTGTTGGATGATTCGTTGGTACCGTATGTTCAAGACATTACGGAAGGAAACCCAAGGAACTTTTGTTTCAATGATGATGGTGTACCGTTCTTTAAGAGTCGTATAGCTGTTCCGGAGGATGTTGAGTTGAGGCGCACTATTTTGATTGAGGCACATAGCAGTCCTTTTTCCATGCATCCTAGTAGTACAAATATGTATCGTGGGTTGATGGATGACTACTATTGGGTTGGTTTAAAGAAAGATGTGGCTGATTTTGTTAGTAAGTGCATGGTTTGTCAGCGAGTTAAAGCTGAGCATCAATTTCCTTCTTGATTGTTGCAATTGTTGAAGATTTCGGAAAGGAAATGGGAGAGAATCACCATAGATTTCATGACGGGTTTGCCTTTGACACCGTCCAAGAAGAATTCCATTTGGGTGATTGTTAATCGTTTTACGAAGTGTGCACATTTTCTGGCAGTGCATACTACATATACGTTAGACAAGTTGTCAGATTTGTACATCTCTGAGAATGTGAGGTTGCATGAGGTTCCTAAGTCCATTGTTTCAGATCGAGATCCGCGTTTCACCGCAAGGTTTTGGGAGTGTTTGCATCGAGCGTTGGGTACACGTTTGAGTTTCAGTACTTCATATCATCCGTAAACGGATGGACAGTCTGAACGGGTTATCCAAGTGTTGGAGGATATGTTGAGGTGTTGCATCATTGATTTTCAAGGTTCTTGGACGTGTTGGACCTGTTGCTTATAGGTTGAGGTTGCCTCCCAAGTTGGAGAAGATACATGATGTATTCCATGTATCCATGCTTCGGAGGTATAGATCGGATCTGTCTCATGTTATGCCTGTAAAGGAGATAGAGTTGAATCCAGATTTGTCGTATGATGAAGAGCTAGTTGAGATCTTTGATTTGGACAGTAAGGTTCTTCGTGGTATCTTGTGGCGACATCGTGGTGTAGAGGAAGCCGTGCGAGAAAGGAAGGATGACATGATGAAGCAGTTTC
The DNA here is from genome assembly GCA_958450335.1 of Hibiscus tridactylites. Classification (NCBI taxonomy): domain Eukaryota; kingdom Viridiplantae; phylum Streptophyta; class Magnoliopsida; order Malvales; family Malvaceae; genus Hibiscus; species Hibiscus tridactylites. The sequence continues at coordinate 53,269,075 of OY288267.1, read as the reverse complement.
CTTATCTTTTTCCATCAGGTAAAATTTCGAGGACAAAATTTCCTAAGTGGGGGAGAATTGTAACGCCCCGATTTTGGGCTTAGGAGTTAGCTGGGTTCGGGTGAACCGGTTCGAGCGAGTTATGCTAGTTTCGGGATTTATTTGAAATAAATGGTTTTTGGGGGAGATAAAATATGGAAAAATATTTTATAATCTTAAAATAATGTTTTGAAGGTTTTGGAAAGTTAAATTTAATAAAATTGGACTGATTTAATTGGTATTTTGAAAACGGTGACTAAATTGTAAAAATTGCAAAATATGTTTTAATGACTAAATTGAAGAGGGCCTAAACTTAGAATCTTAGGGAGCTATTACACCAAGGTGTTATCAACCTTTTCCCTTGATTTTTTGTTTTTAAAAGATTTAATTAATTGGTTTAATAAAGGGGTATTATTAAAAGAGATTTCAAAAGGCTAAAACATTTTCTTACGTAACTATTTTTCTCCCAAACTTTTCTCTCAACTTTCCTATCAGCCAAACTATCTTTTCATCACTAAAATCTCCAGAGATTTATCTCTTTTCATCCACTTTTGATTTCTAAATGATTCTCATGGATTTCTACATCAACTAGCTATGAATTTCTTGAAGGATTTCATCTAAATCATTACAATCAAGGGGAAACGCTTGTGTTAGAGGTGATATTTCTTTTCACTCCTCTAATCAAGGTTCTTTAATGAAATTCACAAGTATTTGACTCTCTAGGTATGATTATTAACAAGGCTTTATAATCTTTTTGATGAAAATGGTGAGATCAAGCTTTTAAAGATGATTTTCATAGTGCTACTGTTTTGATTGATTTGAGATTGATTTTAATCATGTTTTGGATGTTAAATGATGTTGAAATAAAGGTTTTATAATATTAATCCCGAAATGAGTTGGATCTCTAGTTGTTAGATTGCTAGATTTGGGGGTTTTGTGGAGATAATGTGGCTCTAGTGTTGCTGGAGGTATAAGGATAAAATTAGATTGTTTTTGGATGTTAATTGATGATTAAAAGTAGATGGAAGTGTTAGGTTTTAGCTATGTTGAGTTTGTAAAGTAATAGAAAAAGTTTTCAGTTGTTTCAGATAGGTGTTTTGGTGTTTTTAGGCAGAGCAACGTGGTGGCTTTAGTTGCTGGTGATTTTAATGCATTGAGATGAATTAATCCTCCGTTCTTGTGTGGTATAAATAGGGGAGAACGTATCGGAAGCGATCAGTGAAGTTTCGGAAGCTTCAGAATCTTGATTACACTTCGGCATAGCAAGCGAGACGTTATCGGTGAGTGTAATTGGTTTTAAAGCCTTTCAAAGACTTTAAAGCAAGGTTTGGAGGTTTATATTGAGCTTGAAACACTAATCTAAGCCCGAAAGTAAGTTTGAGATGATTCACTCTCGTTTCTCAATTTTTATCCCATTGATTTTTATGATCATGCTCATCTTTTGAAGATAGATGTACACTTATTGTTTTATGCATTTTTTGAGAAATGATTGATGATTTATATGATCCCATGAAATAGAATTATGATTTTGAAGAGATAGAACTTGTTGAGAAAATGCTATGAATTGTTTTTATTTTTGAAATGAGATGATAAATGGTTTATGTTTATGCATTGAAAAACAGTAGGTAAATGATGTTTAAAAGTGTATATTGGCATGAGATGAGATAATTGTTTCTAGATATAATTGGTCGACCAATAGGATGAGAAGTGCACTATAATATGCAAAATTCGTACGTGCTCTTTTGTTCGGGCAATGAGGATAGTGTCATCCCGTTCCAAAGTGAGAGTGTGGTGATGAGAGATTCTACCACGGTAGGTCTTGATGATGAGAGATTCCACCAAGCTTTATGGCGATGAGAGATACCGCCATGAGAGTTCGGTGATGTGAGATTTCACCGAGGTAGGACTTGACGATGTGAGATTTCGTCAAGCTATCTGCATATCCGAGTAATGTTGCTAAAATGCCAATATATGAGATTCACATGTACCTTGATAATAAATGATTTTATGCATTGTGTATTGCATATGAGAACATGATTGGAGTAATGCTTTTGAGAAACAAGCATGTGTGGTTTTGCTTTGAGATTATGCATTTGGGTTAATGCATGAGAAAGATGGTACATGTGGTTTTAATGATGTAGTTTTGCTTTGAAAATGGTTTCAAGCATGAGATAGATTGAGCATGATTAGATAGAGATTTCTACTTGAGAAATGGTTTTGAAATGCATTGTTGTTGTTTGTTTGTTTTGAGCAACCCTCACTAGGTATTATTGCTTGCGCCCTCTTTTCCAACAATGCAAGGAGTTAGCATCTTTGGGGCAGCGAAGAAGCAAGAAGGGAACCAAGGAGTGAGACTTAGCTCAAGTATGGTTTTATGTTTGCTTTTTAGTAATAATCGACAATGAAAGGATGCCTTTATGTTTTGGGAGTGTGTGATTTGAAACTCCCTTTATTGTGGTAAGTTTGTGATGCCCTTAATGATTTGTAAATGGCCTTTACTTGTTGATATTTGCCTTAGTGTGAGTTTTGGCTCTTGAGTTTCCTTATTGCTTAGGTTGCATGCCTATAGATTTCCTTAATGCATATTGACATTTTGTGTTGTTGAGATTGCCATGAATGATTGAGGTTTGATGTTTAGATATGTTGTATGCATGTTGGAAGCATGTTGGAATGTTGTTGTATGGATTAAGGTATGAAAAATAAGCAAAAAGTGTCATTACAGGCCCAAGTGTTTCGATACACCTAAGCCTGTACCGAAACAGTGTGCCTGAAATGGCTTGAGGGTTTCGAAACGGAGGAAAGGTGTTTCAATATGTTTTGCTATTGTTATCCACTATTCCGAAACACCCTTGAGGCTGTTTTGATACGGGCCCAAGCTTCGAGCCGCTTTACCCTGTTCTGATACATGTGTTCCGATACAGGGCAACCTGTACCGAAACGACAAGCTGTTAAGTTAGTTATTGGAATCTTCTGATGTTCTATTTGTTTACGTTTTGGTCCCTGAATGTTGTGGATGAAATTAAATGAGCTTGGATGATTATTTTGAGTTGAGAAGTGACTAATTAAAGGTTGGTAGTTTAAAAAGGGAAGAAGTCCCTGTAATTTTTTAAGATTACAAAATGATCCCTAAAATGTATTTGTATGCAATTGGGTCCCTAACCGTTATCTGTTTGAGATGCAAATCGTTCCACTGCGAAGTTTATCACTTAGGATAATAATGAGCATCTGGACAAGATAAAATGAAAGAAAATTAGGGTTGTTTATTGGAGTAAACTTCACAGTTTACTTCAATATTCCCCGTGTGACCCGTTCGTTTCAGTCTATCGTCCAGATCGGGTTGAGGGGGTTATAATTTAAGGGACCAATTTCTAAGCTGGAAGTTAGGGACTGCTTTTATAAAATATTGGGACCGTTTCTAACATTTAGAAATCTGTTTTGAGCACCCATAAATATGTATATATATGATTAAGAATTGTGAAGAAGGTATATGAATAAGTCAAGGACAGAAATTGATGTTATAAGAGTGGCTTGAAACTGTTTTGGTCTTGAGGCAGCCAACAATTGAAAACAAGGCAGAATTGAGATTAAATAAGCATGAAAAGGGCTGTGTTAGTGAGTTAACATACGTGCAATTATAGTCATCCTATTTTGCAATAATAGAAAGTCTACGGACTGTTTTTGAGTATAAAAATGTATCTATATCTAACCCGGGCTGTTTTGTGTTTATGTGCATGTAAACCTATGTGTTGAAACTGTTTTGATTGCTAGGTATATTAATTGACTGATTCGTATCAGTATATATGAATATGTGCAATGAGGTTGTTGATAATTGAATTGTTTTGATATTGATGAGTTGTTTATTTAATTAGAGGTACGTACCACATTAAGGAAATGGGGTAAGGACATGAGAATAGAAAGGGGAGTCATTTAGGAAGTATAAGGAGGTGTGGATTCAGGTATCCCGTAACTTCGGGATAACATGTGAGTGTAGTTTAAAGCCTCGAGAATAGCTTGAAGCCATCCCGAGCACCTTTATTGTATTTAATTTTTGCTATGGTATCCTTGTACTATGTAAAGCTTTATGAGCTCGGATTGGGGTAGTATCTTAATGTTAAGAAAGGGAATAAGGTGGGTTATATTTTTTGAATATATTTTGATGTGAAAATAAGATAAGTTTGTACATGCTTGTTGTTGGTTGTTATACCACTATTCGAATAGGATAAATAAGGTACTTGAAAACTTTCATAATTGAATTGGATGCCTTACATGATTGAACAAAACTTATATGTTTGGTACATGTTTGTTAGTAGTTTATAATATGCTACTAATCGAGTAAGTGGGATGATGTATTGTAAAATTTAGGCATAGTACCCTTGCTTGATACGAAAAAGAACAATAAACTTGATTAAGAATTTTTATTCATGTTGTTCTTGCATATGATAAAATTCGATTGAAAACCTTGATGTGAATTATATTAGTCTTGTATATTTGAACCTGTAAGATAATGGTTTATATCTAGGTAACATTAGAATGAAATAGAAAGAAACATTGGGAAAAATGCATGAATTGTTTAATACGAAAGAAAACGAACCTTGCTTGTGTGGTTTGAAACTATGTTTATAATGGGAGCTGCAATTGGTAGGGTAAAATGTAATATTTGTCTTTTTGATCTCATAAACACATAAGATTGATGAAATAAGCAAGTTCTTTGTGATGTGCAAATTAAATTGGAAGTATAATTAAGTACTCAAAGTACTAAATATGCTATGTGATACTTGTTTGAGATAAAAGACATGATGTGAAAGTATTGAATAAGATGTTGGCTATGAGGCCATTCGAATGTAATGAATGATACATGATACCCAATTGAAGTGAATGTATTTAATCCTTATAAAAGGATAAAGAGATTGCAATGTGATGCAAAGTTATGAGCAAGGCTCACTATGAATTGATAAAAGATAAAACATGTTAAAGCCTTGGCCTCGAGTCAGTCTTAGGTATAGCTGATATGCCATAGGATCCATTGAGCTCTTGTTTCTGGTTGGACTGCAGTTCTTTATTGGCGACAGTAGGAGGGAAGTTGTGTAGTCACTTGGCGACAATAGGAGGGATTGACCGGTACTACGAGTACCATTTTATGGGCGGCAGTTGGTTGAGGATTTGTGTACCTAGGCTAAAGTTCGATTCTCAAGCTATGTTAAAGATTTATAATGAAACTTATAACTAAGCTAAATAGTAATCTCAATACCTTATGAGATGAAAATTTACAATTCATATGTGATATGTCTACTACCTTGAAAGACGATTAATATATAATGCTATGAATGAGAAAGTTTTTGATAAGTCACATATAATGAATTGGGTGTTAGTAGAATATGTTAAGGAATCTTTGAAAGTTTACATGCTAAGCTAATAAAGAATTGTGATATTTTTTAATGAAATTGTGTTCTCATATGACTTTGGTAATACTCAAAAAGAAGATATGTGCCTTAATTAAAAGATTGCATGATTGTGTGATTTGGTAGATTGCTTAATTTTGAGTTGGTTGATGTTGTACATGGTTGTTTATTGCCTAGTTTGAAATGTAGCTTGTAATGTAAGTTATACAATTAAATGCCTCGATTGGTAATTTTGGAAACAAGTTAGACTCCTTTTGTTTTGTTTGATTGTTACCTTATAAGACAAGTAAGTCATAATAATGAGTTATTATGTTATAAGTCTAATATAATAGGTAAATTGCGTACAAGCAAGCTAATTCGAATATCACGAACAAAATGCCACTTTATATGATTAGTATGGAGTAAGCATGATCCTTGACTCAGCTCTAGTGAATGAATAAATGTGAATGTTTCCTAATGTTTCGAATTGCGCACTTAATGGCTTTGACTAGTGCTATTCAATGTCTAAATTGCCCAAATAAAAAGGGAATTTGCATAACAAGTAATGATAAGTTAACTAATTTTTTATTCAACCAATGGAGTATATGTGATGCCCTAAAATTTCATTGATAATAATAGTTTAGCTACGACACTTGTGCAAGTAATGTAAATGTAGGACTGATTTCATAGTTACCAAAAAGTTTGAAGCTAGTCTTAAATTTAAGGCGTGCATGTCTAAATGGGCATTACAGTGGACCCAATAGAATTTTTACTGAGTAAAAAGCTTTCAAATTGAGGTTAAGTTATATAATTATGCTCAAAAGCAGATAAATAAATATTTGAACTCATAAAATTTGATTTAAATTTATTTTGCGACCGTTTTGTTGAGGGTTTAAGCCGTGTATGTCTTAATGGGCTTTACAATGACCCGTTGGAATTTTAACATAGTAAAAGGCTCTGAAATTGAAGTTAGGACATATAATCATGTACAAAAGCCCATAATTAAATAATTAAACTCATAAAATTTGATTCAATCTTATTTTGCGGTCGTTTTGTTGGGGTTTAAGACGTGGATGTTTAAATGGGCTTTACAGTGGACCCCTTAGTATTTTAACCGAGTAAAAAAATTTAAAATTGAGGTTAAGCTATATAATAATGTTCAAAAGTCCATGTTTAAATATATGAAGTCATAAAACTTGATTCAATCTTATTTTGCAACCGTATTGTTGGGGTTTAAGGCGTCCATGTCTTAATGAGTTTTTATAGTGGACCTGTTAGAATTTTAACTGAGTAAAAAGCTTAAAACATGAGGTTACAATATATATTAATGTTCAAAAGCCCTGAATTAAATATATAAACTCATAAATTTGATTTAATCTTATTTTGCGATCGTTTTGTTAGGAGTTTAAGGCGTGCATGTCTAAATGAGTTTTATAGTGGACCCATTAAAATTTTAACCTAGTAAAAAATTCTGAAATTGAGGTTAAGTTATATAATCATGTTCAAAAGCCCATCTTTAAATATATGAACTCATAAAATTATATTTAAATTTATTTTTGCGGCCATTTTGTTAGTGTTTAGGGCGTGCATGTTTAAATAGGATTTATAGTGGACCCGTTGGAATTTTAACTGAGTAAAAAGCTCTAAAATTGAGGTTAAGCTATATAACCATGTTCAAAAGTTCATAATTAAATATTTGAACTCAAAAAATTTAATTTAATATTATTTTGCGGCCGTTTTGTTAGGGTTTAAGCCGTGCATGTCTTAATGAGCTTTATAATGGACCCGTTGGAATTTTATCTTAGTAAAAGGCTTTGAAATTGAGATTAAGACTTATAATCATGTACAAAAGCCCATAATTAAATATTTAAACTCATAAAAATTGCTTTAATCTTATTTTGCGGCTGTTTTGTTGGGATTTAAGACGTGCTTGTATAAATGAGATTTACAGTGGAACCCTTGGAATTTTTTTTGAAGATGGTGAGCCTCATTAAAAACCCCACTATCACCCTCTGGCTTGAGGGCCAGAAGGTCCCTAAAAGAGGAAAAGAGTACCCTAGATTATATTATAAAGATTGAGATCGAAACTCGGAAGTTTCAAAGTGGCGGATACAATCCGGATAATGGAAACCAAAGGACATAGAAGTCATGGTTCGAAGGGCGTGAGTGGCCAAAGTCTGTGCAACAAAGTTAGCCTCTCTATTTACATAATGAACATGGATAAGAGGGAAAGAGGAGAGCAAATCTCGTGCCTGAAGGAGGGTAGGACCCAATCAAAAAGCTTATTTTGATTTAATCTTATTTTGTGGCCGTTTTGTTGGGGTTTAAGGTGTGCATGTTCAAATGAGCTTTATAGTGGACCCCTTGGAATTTTAATAGAGTAAAAAGCTATGAAATCGAGGTTAAGATATATAATCATGTTCAAAAGCCCATAATTAAATCTTTGAACCCATAAAATTTGATTTAAACTTATTATGCGACCGTTTTGTTAGGCTTTAAGATGTGCATGTCTAAATGGGCTTTACAGTGGACCCGTTGAAATTTTAATAGAGGAAAAAGATATAAAATTTAGGTTAAGCTATATAATCTTGTTCAAAAGCTCATAATTAAATATTTGAACTCAAAAAAATGATTTAATCTTATTTTGTAACCGTTTTGTTAGGGGTTTAAGGCGTGCATGTCTAAATTTGGTTTATAGTCTACCCATTGGAATTTTAACTAAGTAAAAAGCTCTGAAATTGAGGTTAAGATATATAATCATGTTCAAAATCCCATAATTAAAAATTTGAACTCATAAAAGTTGATTTAATCTTATTTTGCAGTCGTTTTGTGAGTGTTTTAGGCGTGCATGTTTAATTGGGGTTTAGAGTGGACCCGTTGGAATTTTAACTAAGTAAAAAGCTCTGAAATTGAGGTTAAGCTATATAATCTTGTTCAGAAGCCCATAATTAAATATTTGAACTCATAAAATTTGATTTAATCTGATTTTGCGGGCGTTTTAAGGCGTGCATGTCTAAATGAGCTTTACATTGGACCCGTTGGAATTTTAACCAAGTAAAAAACTCTAAAATTGAGGTTAAGATACATAATCATATTAAAAAGCCCATAATCAAATATTTTAACTCAAAAATACTTGATGTAATCTTATTTTACGGGCTGTTCTGTTGGGTTTAAAGCCGTGCATGTATTAATGGGCTTTACAATAGACCCATTAAATTTTTAACCTAATAAAATGTTTTGAAATTGAGGTTAAGTCATATAATCATGTACAAAAGCCCATAATTCAATATTTGGACTCATAAAATTTTATTTAATCTTATTGTTCGGCCGTTTTGGTAGGGTTTAAGGCATGCATGTTTAAAAGGGCTTTACAGTGGACCCCTTGCAATTTTAACCGAGTAAAAAGCTCTGAAATTGACGTTAAGCTAAATAATCATGTTCAAAAGCTCATAATTAAATATACGGTAAAATACACATGTCATCACTCAACTATCTTATCACTCTTATTTTTGTCACTCAACTTTCAAACTTTTCGATTTACCAACTAAACTTTTCAGATTGCACCTGTTTTGGTCACTCTTGAATATTTTATTATTATTTTTTAATTTTTTAAATATTATTAAATATAAAAATAATTTAAAATAAATAATAAAATCATATTTTCTTATTATTAAATTTAAAAATAGGAAATAAATCACCATCACTGCCGACCACTGTGGGTCTAAATCGATGACCATTTGATCCCAAATTGCACCATTGGACTCGTTTTGACATGCTAAGTTTGAATTTGGTATTTGTATCACCAAAAAATGTCTCGAAACCTGGAAATCTCGTTTGAAACTTTCGGTTTCTTAAATTTGGATATCTTTTTTCGTGGACTTCAGAGCATTTTCCAGCAAAATGGAGGTTGGATTCTGACTCAAAGGGCATATACAAAGAGACCAGTGAAATTTAGGACTGAATGGCCACCATATACGACTATCGACGTTGGCGTTCGATGACGGTGAATGGTGGCTGGTGAACAATTGTATTTAATTTATGTTTACATTTTAAATTATTTTTATATTAAATAATAATAAAAATGTCAAAAAAATTCAAAAAAAATAATAAAATAATCGAGAGTGACTAAAATACGGGGTAATTTGAAAGTTCAGTTAGTAAATTGAAAAGTTTGAGTGTTGAGTCACGAAAATAGGAGTGAGAGGATAGTTGAGTAATGATATGTGTATTTTACCCTCAAATATATGAACTCATAAAATTTGTTTTAATCTTACTTTGCGACCGTTTTGTTGGGGGTTTAAGGCGTGCATGTCTAAATGGGCTTTACAATCGACCCCTTGGAATTCTCATTGAATAAAAAGCTCTAAAATCGAGGTTAAGCTATAAAAAATCATGTTAAAAAGCCGATAATTAAATATTTGAACTCATAAAATTTGATTTAAACTTATTTTGCAGTCGTTTTGCTGGGGGTTTAAGCCGCGCATGTCTTAATGGGCTTTACAATGGACCCGCTGGAATTTTAACCTAGTAAAAGACTCTGAAATTGAGGTTAAGACATATAATCATGTACAAAAAGCCCAGAATTAAATATTTGAACTCATAAAACTTGATTGAACCCTATTTTCTGGCCGTTTTGTTGGGGTTTAAGGCGTGCATGTTTAAATGGGTTTTACAATGGACCCCTTGGTATTTTAACCAAGTAAAAAGCTCTGAAATTGAGGTTAGGCTATATAATAATGTTCAAAAGTCCATAGTTAAATATATGAACTCATAAAACTTGATTGAATCTTATTTTGTGACCGTTTTGTTGGGGGTTTAAGGCGTCTATGTCTAAATGGACATTATAGTGGACCCATTGGAATTTTAACCGAGTAAAAAACTTAAAAATTGAGGTTATGATTTATATTAATGTTCAAAAGCTCGTAATTAAATATATGAACTCATAAATTTAATCATATTTTGTGACTATTTTGTTAGAGGTTTAAGGTCTGCATGTCTAAATGGGCATTATAGTGGACCTATTGGAATTTAGCCGAGTAAAAAGTTCTTAAAATTGAGGTTAAGCTATATAACCATGCTCAAAAGCCCATAATTAAATATTTGAACTCATAAAATTTGATTTAATCTTATTTTGCGGCCGTTTTGTTAGTGTTTAAGGCGTGCAAGTTTAAATGGGCTTTACAGTGGACTTGTTGGAATTTTTTTTGAAGAAATTGAGCCTCGTTAAAACCCCCGCTAATGCCTCCTGGTTCAAGGCTACGAATACAAAGCGTGAGAAACAGAATAGGCCTCTCTGTTTACAAAAAGGACTCGGGCATGTGGAGATGAAGCAAGCAAGTCTCGCGCCTGCAAGAGCATAAGACCCAAGGTGGAAAGATTCGGGCCTGATCGATTAAGCATGTTTGTTATGGATGCACAATCCGTCTCAAAGAGAAAATTGGACTAGCCTTGTTCTTGGGGGAAAGTGATGCCATCAAGAATAGCATGGCCCTCAACCGTGGTAGCGTCCAGGCAGCTTCCCAAGGGATAGGCTAAACCACCAACGACAACTACCATATCATCACGAACCACTACTCCAACTACTTCCGCACGGGTGACCAGGTCAAAAGCCCCATCCACATTAACTTTAAGAGACCCCAGAGGGTCCCGCCTCTAGCGAGGTTGAGAGAGAGGAGGTTGATCTAACAGAGCTATATGGTTAGAAGAGGTATTCTCCTTATAATCACGCATGGGGGCTATAGAGTTGATGGCAATGAACCATGGAGGTTGCAAGTGGCGGTTATGGACCCAATCATTGCGACGGTTCCAAATGTTCCATAGAACAGTGAGAAAGAAGCCAAACAATTCGGTCGATAGCGTGGCTGCGCCTGCTTCAAGCCAATGCAGGCTAGAAGAGGTATAGTTGTGGATTAGGGAAGAAGGGATGTCTGCCAAACAAAGAGCCTTTGAGGCCCCAGGATAGTTCCTAAGAGCATGGATTACATATTCCTAGCATGTTAGGTAGATAGGGCAGGTCCCAACATTAGGGGTGGGCACATGGAGTTTGGAGCCAATAGGTAGGGTGTCTGACCCTAGACGCCATCTGAAAGTCTTAATTTTGAGAAGGACCTTTAACTTTGCCAAAACCTTCTAGAAACAAGAAGGTCGATTACATGGCTCAAGAGCCCGTTGTAGGTAGGAGTAGCCGGAGAAAACCGAATAGATTCTAGAATTATAAGGATTCCATAATATAGAATCACATTTGTCATTAATAATTGGAATATTAAGAATAGCATTGGCGTCATCAGGCGCGAAATAATTGCGAACTTTGACTGGGTCCCATCGGGCCTGATTCGGAATCATGAAATCACTACAACGAGTATGGACTTCGTTCGTGACTTCATCTTCTCTATGGAGTTGAGTGGGGGATGAACCGCCCTAGTTATCTTTGTGGACCCTGATACGACTGTTCATACTAGGTCGGTAAAGAAACCCTCCATGGAGATGTTGCAGAGTGTTATAGAGCCCTTGCCAAGCAAAGGAGCCACAACGCGGTGGTTCAGCGTCAAGGATTTGTACTGAAGGGAAGTATTTCGCCTTATAGATTTAGTCTAGTAAAGACTCAGGCTCACAGATTAGCCTCCAAATCTGTTTGCCTAGTAGTGACATGTTAAAATGATTGAGGTCCGGTCCCTAAAACCGACGTCACCTGCTGACTTAGGTAGACAGACTCGGTCCCAAGAGAGCATGTGCCAACCTTTCTTGTTATGTCGTCCAAACCACCAATATCGGAGGATCGTGGTAGTATTCACCGCTGCGACACCTTAAACATTCCTCGATCGTTAGGGTACTTGGATGGAGTGTTCGGTACAATCACAACCCCTCAACATCCACGACGACTTGTTTATATTGAACTCAATCCTATAGCTGGCTAACTATATTCGATTTCATTTGCAAAACACTTTACACAAAATCACTTGCCAATATAATTCACTTTTAATGCCAACCTCACTTATTTTTCAAAGCATTGACAATAAGCCATATTCCAAGCATTAAACCATGCTTTATAAAACAAGTATAACACATACTTACAAGGATCACTTACCTAGTGCACCCTTCAGCAATATAGCATCATAAACAACAAATTATATGCTCAAAACAAGCTTTAAAACAGTAGGTAAACACATTTAAAAACAAGTGCATCCACAAGCTTACAATAGCACAATCCAAGGGAGAAAATCCCTTTACTTACTTTCGAACTTAGTAAAGCATTTCAAGCTTACACTAAGTTCCCGAAACCACTCTAAAAGTGTTTCAAAGCTGGAAATCTCATTTCCACTCACCGACTCGCAAAACTTCAATTGTCGGCGTGAAATCAAGCATTCGAAGCTCCTTAATCTTCACCGTTTTCTTCCAAAAGATTCTCCCCTATTTATACCACACAAGAACAGAGGATTAATGCATCTCAATGCATTAAAACTACCGGCAAACACCAAAAACCCGCAGCTCTGCCCAAAGGCATCAAAATACCCATTCGAAACAAACGAAATCACCTTCGATTGATCACCAAACTCAACCCAGCCATCAACAAACACTTTCATCACATTTTAACCCTAAATCAAAATCCAAAAAATCCTAATATCATCCTTATACCTCTAGCAACTCAGATTTCACATTCCTAAGCCAAAAACCCAAAACTAACAACCTAGACAATTAGAGATCTCAATGATTTCGGGATTATTATGATCAAAGCTCATTATTAACATCATTTAACATCCAAATCAACCTTAAAATCATTCTTAAATCAATCAAAATAGTGCCCAAACGAAAATCACATTTAATCTCATATTTTTGCAAGATTTCAGTATTTTCACCAAATCAACATCAAAACCTTAATTAAAAACATAAATCAAGAGTCAAACACTTTGGAATTTCATTAAAGAACCATGATTAGAGGAGTAACTCGAAATTACCTCCAATCCTTTCTTTTCTTCCAATTGGCAAGTTTTCCAACTCAAGAAGCTTTGTAAATCTTTGAGAAAAATCTTTAGAAAAGAGTTGCGGATCAAAGGAGCAAAAATGATGAAAGGAATTCTGGATATTGAGAGAAAAGAGGGAATGTTTGGCTGAAGAGAAAAGGAGAAATAGAAAAGTTACGTCAAAAATGATTTAACAAATTAACTATCTCTTTTAATAAAATCTCCCTCTTCCATTTTAATTGAAACATTAAAATCACATGCCAATTAAAGAAAATGCTTAATTTCCATAAAGCTCCCTAAAGATTCTAAGAATTTGACTCTCCTTTGAAAATCACACTTTTTTCCACAGTTTTAAATCTTTACATTTTGGTCACTGCTCAAAATGTACACGTCCCAAATTCATTTTGTAAAATTGATTTTACCAAGCCCATCTATATGATTTTAGATGATTTTATAAATTTTTACCTTATCCCGAATCATGATTTCCCTGAAACGATTCTAAACGCTCGAATCTCCAATTCTAGGTTCGACCAACTTAAACCGATGCCTAAAACATCTAGGCCAAAAACTGGGGCGTTACAACTATCCCCCACTTAGGAAATTTTGTCCTTGAAATTTTACCTGAAGGAAATACATGCGAAAATTGCTTCAACATGTCCACTTTGCTTTCCCAAGTGGGCTCCCCAACTCCTCGATGTCGCCACAACACCTTCACAAGTTCAATCGTCTTACCACGAAGAACTTTGCTACTAGAATCAAGGATCCCCACTGGTTCCTCATCATAAGATAAATCCGGATTCAACTCAATCTCCTCAACATGCATCACATGAGACAGATCCGATCTATACCTTCGCAACATTGAAACATGAAACACATCATGAATTTTCTCCAACTCGAGAGGCAACCTCAACCGATACGCAACAGGACCAACTCGCTCCACAACCTCATAAGGTTCAATAAACCTTGGACTAAGCTTACCCTTACGTCCAAATCTCATCACCTTCTTCCAAGGCGATACTTTCAAGAATACGCGAACTCCAACCGCAAACTCAATCTCCTTACGCTTTAAATCTGTGTAAGACTTTTGACGATCCGAAGCAGCCTTCAATCGCTCACATATGAGCTTCACCTTCTCAGTTGTTCCCTTAAGCAAATCCGGCAAGGAAACCAACCTTTTCCCCGCCTTCTCCCAACAAAGAGGCGTACTACACTTTCTTCCATACAAAGTTTCATATTGAGCCATTTGTATACTTGTATGGAAACTATTATTATATGAAAATTCCACCAAGGGCAACAACTTTTCCCAAGAACCTTGATAATCTATAACACAACATCTCAACATATCCTCCAACACCTGGATAACTCGCTCTGATTGTCCATCCGTCTGTGGATGATATGTAGTGCTGAAATTTAAGCGTGTGCCTGTAGTGTGTCCACGAGTTCTATATTTTGTACACATTCCTGCCCTTCTTATTTATGTTCTTAAGATCATTTAGGCATATTTAGGTGCATTACATGCATAATAACAATATTTGCTCTTTCACCATGCTTTTATTGAATATTTCATGTTTGGTTAAGAAAAGATACTGTTTTAGGTTTGTTTTTATTTTCAGGTGCTGTAGATGGTAGCTGTGGAGAGAATCAGAGAGGACCGAAGAGGAAAGGAAAGATGGGAGCAAAAAGGAGATGTACTGAAGCAGTTCCAGATGCTGCCAAGGACGCCGCCGTAGCAGCACTGCCGCTGAGTGCCGCCTAGGCAGGAATTACACCGACTTAGTCAAGATGGGTCACGATTGAAATAGGGCAATTCCCTGAGCGCAATGAGCCCAATCTTGCAAATTCTCTGAAGCCTGTAACGGTCGGTAGAGCTAATCCACGTCTGATAAGAAGGAGTACTTATCCTTACTTGCAGGAGAAGGCAACGTCCAAATAGTCCACATTCAAGTCAAAAAAGAAGTCAACATTTAATGTAAATATACTTTAAGGACTTCTACTTCAAGGAGGACTAAAACTTAGGCCATGAGCCCTATATATACCCAATGTATGTGAGGGTATAGGGGCATGCTGATGCGCGTGCTTCTGCTTAGACGCACAGATAGATGGATGTATAGCGGAGAGGTAGCTAGATAGATGGGAGGTGTTGGAGGTCGCGACCCAACTCTCCTAGGGTTTAGGTTTTTGTATTGAAAGTAGTTGTGAGAAACAATTGTAATAGTTTAAGTGTGTTCTCAATGAAATATTATCAAGTTTGCTTAATTCATGTTCTTCACTTCTTCAATTAGTTCCAAAAGTTCAGTTGAAGAAATCCAATTGTCGGGCACGAAAGTGCAAGACTCACGAAAGAATTAAGTACAATCACATCATGTCGAGGTGTTGACTAAATCGGCTTAGACATAAGTTCGAGTTAAGCGGCTAAAAGGAGCAACCAAACATCGACTGCATGTTTTAGGTTTACACTAAGATTGCTAGGTATTGCCTACGTCACGTGGTGATAGAATCCTTGCCTAGACATAGGAAGGATCACTTTAGAATTGCTCTGCCGAACTTGGAGTATCTGCCAGACTTGCTGCCAGGACGTATTTCGATTCCACCTTCCGAGACAGCGAGAGTGCAAGAGCAAAGACCTGCTGCGGCCGCGGGACAGGGTCGTAGCTGCCATCTGCCATTACCCGCTGAGGCAGCAAATCGTGGCAGCTTAAAACACACTTAGGCTTTATAATGCAGTTTGCACACTACTGAACTACAATTACCTTACCCAATCTATCGACCTTATCTCTCCCTATCATCCCTATCATCATTATCTTTATTTTACTTATGTTTTATATTTCCACATTTAGAGATTTAATTGTGCATTTACTAAATCCTTGTGCAGGAAAACATTCATAGGAGCCGTTCCAATCCCTGTAGGAGATGATATCTTTTATACTATAACTTGAAAAGAGTGTGCACTTGCGCTCATAAAAAGAGAACACCTTGACGCTCTACAGTGCCCAACGCTTGCTGTAAACACTCCCAAAATCTCTCTATGAACCTCGGATCTCTATCCGACACTATCGACTTAGGCACACCATGCAAACGCACAATCTCCTCAATATACAACTCCGCTAACTTATCCAATGTATACGTAGTATGCACAACAAAGAAATGCTAACATTTCGTAAGACGATCTACAATCACCCAAATGGAGTTCTTCTTTGATGGTGTCAAAGGCAAACCGGACACAAAATCCATCGTAATCCTTTCCCACTTCCATTCTTGTATCCTCAAAGGTTGCAACAAGCCAGACGAAAACTGATGCTCAGCCTTCACATGTTGACAAACCATACACTTGCTCACAAAATCAGCAACATCCTTTTTCAACCCTACCCAATAGTACTCATCTTTCAAACCACGATACATCTTGGTACTACTAGGGTGCATAGCAAAAGGACTGTTATAGGCCTCAGTAAAAATAGTGCGCCTCAACTCAACATCCTCTGGTACAACTATCCGACTTTTGAAGCATAAAACACCATCACCATTGAAACAGAACTTTGTTACATTACCATTAGCTATATTCTAAACATGTGGCACAAAGGAATCATCAAGCAACTGCTTATCCTTAATTAACTGAATCAAGGAAGGTTTCACTTGTAACTCGACTATCAATCCACCATCATGCGATATACTCAACCGAGCAAACATCTCTCTCAACTCAACAGCTACCTTCCTACTCAAGGCATCAGCCACCATATTGGCCTTTCCAGGATGATACTCAATCATAAGATCATAATCCTTAAGCAATTCCAACCATCTTCGTTGCCTAAGATTCAACTCTCTCTGAGACATGAGGTACTTTAAACTTTTATGATCAGTGTAAACCACACACTTTTCACCGTAAAAGGTAATGCCTCCAAATCTTCAAGGCGAACACAACTACATCAAGCTCTAGATCATGAGTAGGGTAGTTGCGCTCATGCACCTTCAATTGTCTAGATGCATATGCCACAACCTTTCCACCTTGCATCAACACACAACCTAGACTAACGTATGACGCATAACTGTAAACTAAAAACTCCTTACTTGATTCTGGTTGAATCAAGACAGGAGCTTGAGTCAAAGCTTCCTTCAACTTCTCGAAAGCTTGTTGCCTAACATCCATCCACTCAAAGTGAACATTCTTTTGTAGCAATTTAGTCAACAATGCGGCAATCTTAGAAAAACCCTCCACAAACCTTTGATAATACCCAACCAAACCAAGGAAACTACGCGCTTCCGTCATCGATTTAGTCGTCTTCCAATTCATCACCGCCTCAATCTTGTGTGGGTCAACCCAAATACCCTCGGTCGACACTACATGTCAAAGAAAGACAACTTCCCTGAGCCAAAACTCGCACTTGCTCAGCTTACCATAAAGATGATACACCAACATCACTTGCAACACAATCCGCAAATGCTTTTCATGATCCTCGGTACGCGAGTACACGAGCATATCATCGATAAACACTACCACAAACTGATCTAAAAACTCATGGAACACACGATTCATCATATCCATGAAAGCAGCCGGTGCATTTGTCAACCCAAACGGCATCACCAAGAACTCATAATGCATGTACCTTGTCCGAAAAGCTGTCTTAGGTAAATCTACATCTTTAACCTTCAATTGATAATATCCGGACCTCAAATCAATCTTCGAGAACACTGAAGCACCTCAAAACTGATCAAACAAATCATCAATCCTTGGAAAAGGGTACTTGTTCTTAATCGTCAACTTTTTCAGTTGTCGATAATCAATACACACACGCATCGTGCCATCCTTCTTCTTTACAAACAAGACCGGTGCACCCCAAGGTAAGACACTTGACCTTATGAACCCTCGATCAAGCAGCTCATCAAGTTGCATTTTCAACTCCTTCAATTCTTTAGGTGCCATCCAATAAGGAGAAATAGACAATGGAGACGTATTTCCATACAACTCAATGCCAAACTCAACTTCTCTATTCGGTGGCAAACCAGACAATTCTTCCAGAAAACACTCGGAAACTCACATACTGTTCGTATGTCTTGTACTCGCACCTCCTTTGTACCAAGGTTCATCACATAAGCTAGGAAAGCTTTGCAACCCAACTCCATCATCTGACTCGCTTCAAGAGCCGAAATCACATTGGACAAGAATTTCACATTCTCGCCTACGATTACCACCTCGTAATCATCAACAAGTTTTAAGGTAACTCACTTAATATCAAAATCAACTACAACTCTATTCTCAGACAACCAATCCATCCCAAGTATCACATAAAAACCATAGAAAGGCAACTCCATTAAATCAATTGAGAACAAATGGCCTTGAACAGATAAAATACATCTCCTATACAATTTTCTTGTAACAATAGTTTCACCAAAAGAGCTTGTTACTTGCATTCCTACATCTAGCATCTCAACAGGGATATCAAGAAAATGTGCATGCTCACTCAAGATATATGAATGCGTGGATCCATAATCAATTAAAGCTAACAAAGACAAGGATTTCAAGGTGAAGGTACCGGTAATCACGTTGGTGTCGTTACGTCCCTCGCAATGTGCATACACTCTCGCAGGACAACCACCCTAAGGTTGAACAGCAACAACAGGTGCTCCCCCTTGACCACCCCCAGTTAGAAAAGGCACTCACGTCTTATTTGATCAGTTGATCCACAGTTCCAACAAGAATTAGCCCCGGCCATAAGAGCCTGCACCTCTCGAGCCACACGAGGACAACCTCACCCCAAATACTCTTGTGACCCACATGTCCAGCAAGTATTCTGCTTAAACCTCACCCTGTTACCCTGAATTGGCGCACCTCACCCATAATTACCTCGCCTTGCCTCAAGCCGATATCTGCGATCACGGTTTCTTTTGTTCTGCCCACCACTAGGACCTGAATCTATAGCTCTCTTACTCGAGCTAGAACCACGCACTCGAAAGGTCAAACCCAAACTCTGCTCTACATCCTTGGTTCGCGTCACTAGCACATCAAAATCATTATAATCAGTCGACACCAACTCCGGAGCATACTGGATCAAATGTATGAACTGGACCTCATACTCAGCCACTGTCATGTTTCCTTGCACCAAGGACATGAACTCACGCTTCTTGTCATCCAAGTATCTAACTCCCAGATACTTCTTTTTAAAGGCATCCTAAAAGAACTTTCAGTCCACCTCATTGGGTTCCATGGTCGCGGTCACAGTCATCCACCAATTGTATGCATCACCATGCAATAACGAGACAACACATCTTAACTTGCGTGCATAATTACATCCCATCTAATCCAAAATCCAGATCGTACTAGCCATCTAAGCCTCGGATGCTTTAGGAGACAATTCACGATACTCAACGCCTCCTAGACTTCGTAAGCGTTCCAACGACAAACCAAATTGCCCACCCGCAAGTGCTTGTACTTGTGCTTGCACTCCATCAACAACAACCTGGAATGCTCCAGTCATCGCCTGTTCCAAAGGCGTCAAATCACCCAACACCGGGCCATCTTATCCGTGTTGCACTTGCTTGTCACCCCTAGGTGGTGGTGGTGGAGGAGGTAAATTCATACCAGGCAGAACCTCGTTTTTTTGATTCCTTTGCTCCTCACCCGGAGCAACTGATCCTGAACGTAACTCTCTCCTCAGTCCCGTTGTGCTATTATCAATAAATCATGAATAGAAAACAAAACAAGAAATTAGGCCAGCTTCTAGCAAGGATCCAAGACTTCGAATTCAATTTAAAACACTTTACTACAGTAATAAGGCAATGGGCATCCCAATTTCCCCCAAACATAGCATAAAGCATACAACGTACATATCTCACAATCATCATGCATTACAACCAATAAAGTTCAGCCCACAACATCATCGTATATAATAGTTGTTGCGTATAAAAGTGATACGCAAATTGCGTGCAAGTATACACAGTGCCAAGTTAGAGTATTTAAGATATCGTCTCCACAGGGATTGTGACAACCTCCAGAATTCACTTTTCTGCACAGGTAAAAATAAAAACACAAGTATTAAGAGTTAGTTTGATTAAAACTAAGATTAAAGCAAATAAAATAAATTGAGAAAATCAGAGTGAGAGAATGGGCCGATATTGGAATGCTTCGTAGTGTGGAGATTGGATGCACTGTCTTAGCATAGTTTTGCAGATCGACTTAGCAACGTTTGGTAGCCGCCCACGAGTACGCCTTGACAGAAGCCCGAAGCCCGCCTCGGCAAAGCCAATGTGACTGCCTAGGTAGTTAAGCGATGATTCAAGGTTCGGCAAGGCTCCCTTCAATGACTTCCTCTTATTCCAAAGCTTGAAGTACTATTGGCGAACACGTCTTGGATAATACCTCCATGCGTGATTCTAAAGATGAACACCAACCGATTATGAAGCCTCTCTCAGTCGCTGAACTTCTAACTTATCCCTAAGTCGAAGTAGCTTTACCCTATGGTTGGGTAAAACCATGTTTACTCGTTTTGTGAGTTCAACTCTCCCGATATTAAACAAATAAGTTGATGCCCTCTTCTCTCCCGATAAAGATTGCAACAATGAAGAACCAAGAGTAAACAAACCATGAATTTTATTGCAAAATCTGAAAACCTAAATAAATACAAGCAAAACTCTCACAACTACTACACAACCAACCTTTAGCCCTAGGGAAGGTTTAGAACATAATGGAGGATGGCGGCACAAGAGTTTTTGATAAGAAGGAGTTTTCTCTCTAATCTCAATTGTCTTTTTCTTCCTTCAAGTCGATTACACTTATAGGGGAGGGGCCTAGGTCTAAGTCGGTTTAGGGCAAGAATCCTAGTTAGAATCTAATTTCAACTCATTAAAAGAACAAATCTAACATTAAATCTTCTTAAATTCCCATTTGACTTTTCCACCTTGACTTTGACCATGGCTTTATTTTGCCTTCTGGGCTCTAATGCACGTGCAAGTGGTCTCCAAAAATTGGGCCTGATAGGCTCTTTCAGTCGCATACCACTTTGCATATTTACATCCTTCCTCGAGTCGCCGCCTCAGCGGAACACTGTTGTCTGCCTCGGTAGAGGTCTGGGTTGGTGTGCAGGGGTTGGCACAGCTCTTCAGTTTGGGCCTCTCCTCCTCGATCAGCTCTCCAAATGGTGCAACAACTTCCTCCATCAATTTCCAGCTTCTCCTCTTCTGCCCTCTCTGCTGCCTTGGCGGTATCTGTTTGGGCGGGTACCTGCGCACAGTTTGAAAACATGCCTGAGCAGTATATTTTATATATAATCAATTAAGTTCAACACTGTAACACCCCAATTTTGGGCTTGGAAGTTTAGGGTCTGAACCGGACCGGTCTGATTTTCGGTTCGAATATAAAAGGTGGTTTTAGAGAAAGCCTAGTTCGGGTTGCATTAAAAATATGGAAAAATATCTAAAAATACTCTTTATATATATATATATATAAGAGTGGTGAAATCAATTTTACAAAATAAGGTTTGGAAGTGTGACATTTCGAATTAGTGACTAAAATGTAATTTTTGAAAAGTTTAGTGGTGACTGTTTTGTAAGGATTGAAACTTTGAATCTTTAAGGAGCTAATTTACCCAAGATTGATTTCTCCAGATTTTTCTTAGTTTTTAATGATTCATTTAATGTTTAATTAATTAAAGGAAGAGGGGAAAAACCAATTTTTGAGATTTCATAACTAACTTTCTAGAAAACTTTCTCATCTCATTTTCTCTCAAAGTTCTCTCAGCCAAACACATTTCAACAACAACTTTTCTTTTGATTTTCACACCAAATGATGAGATTTCAATCATCAAATGATTCCTAATCCTTTCTACATCAAATCCTCTTCATTTGCTTATTGAATTTTCAAGGATTTTGGCTCTAATCAAGGAGAAATCTACATTTAGAGGTAAGGATGTTCTTCTCCTCTAAATACTCAGTTCTTTACTGAAATTCTCAAGTTCTCAATCCTTAAATTAAGTTTTATTAAAGGTTTTAATGTTGTGATCTTGATTTTGGCTTAAAACTCAAGATTTGGATTAAATCTTAAAGAAATTCGTGGTGATTGTTTAGGCTCTGTTTTGAGATGGCTTTTTAATGTATTTTGGATGTTTAATAATGTGTAATTGAGGTTTAATCAATGCAATCCCGAATAGGTTGATTTTTCTAAGTTTTTGCTTATGAAAATGATGGTTTTTGGGGTGATCTTGGTGTTCTATTATAGCTGGAGGTATAAGGACGACTTTAGGTTCTTTTTGGATGTTAATTGATGTCTAAGAATGTTTAGAAGTGATGGATCTTGGCTGGGTAATGTTGTGGAAGAGTTTGGAGGTGATTTCGGTTGTGTTTGGTAGCCGAAATGTTAGATTTGGTGAGAGCAGCGAGTTTAGGTGTAATGGCTGAAGATTTTAATGCATAATGATGCATTAATCCTCTGCTTTGATGTGTTTAAAACAAGGGAGACATCTTCGGATCCTTGTGGTGTTGATCCAGAGGCTTGAACGACGTTTCGGCAAGCTTGCGAAACGAAATTGGTGAGTGGAGTTGGATTTCCAGCTTTGTATCGAATATTCGAAGGTTTAGGAGCTTAGTTTAAGTCTAATCAACTTAACTAAGCTCAAGAGTAAGTTTTCGGAAAAACTCTCTTGGAAGAGCCATGGATTAGTTCGATGCATTTGATGATAATTGCGTGTTTAAATTCTGTTTTTGAAAGCATGTTTAGCATGCTTAATGCTGGTTATGTAAGCCATTTGTTGAAGGATGCTCAAGGTAAGAGATCCTTGGTTTGATTTGTCAAAAATGTGGATTGATGCATAGTGATGCATGTTGTAAATGGCTTTGTCTTAGATGCTTTAAAACAGTTGATTATTGATGATAATTGATGTATATTGGCAAGTGATGTGTTAGTTTTAAAGTACTTGAATCGGATATAGTTAGCCGGCTATAGGATTAGGTGCACCGTGAATAAAGTCGCCTTGGATGTTGAGGGGTTGTAATTGTACCGTAAACTCCATCCAAGTACACTAACGAGATGTTTAAGATCACAATGGTGGTTAAAAGTCCATGTGTGGATCTTGTGTTGTGTGTCCCGTGTTCTCGTTAGTGATGTTATACAACTACCGATGAGTGATGTGGATGGGTTGTGATTATACCGTTAAACTCCATCACGGGTGTTGAGGGGTTGTGATTGTACCGGTAAACTCCACCTTGAGTGTTCGGTAGTGTGTATGAAGCGTATGGGACAACGCTTGTAATCTGCGTATCCGATTGTGTTTTATGTTGTAAAAGGTTGTGGTTTATCACTTGGAAGCCAATATGACATGTAATTGATATTGAAGCATGAGATGCTTGATA
Organism: Hibiscus tridactylites; assembly: GCA_958450335.1. Lineage (NCBI taxonomy): Eukaryota > Viridiplantae > Streptophyta > Magnoliopsida > Malvales > Malvaceae > Hibiscus > Hibiscus tridactylites. Next base: position 53,245,389 of record OY288267.1, on the reverse strand, counting down.
TGAATGCAATGTTGCATGAATAATGATGTTTAAGTATTAAAGGCATTATGGAAATTGTTTTATAAAGTGCATTATTGTGTTGTTTCTTTAGAGCATGCCTCACTAAGCATTTGTGCTTACGCTCTCTCTCTTGAATCAATAATGCAGATAATTGAGGTGTTTGTGGGCAGAAAGGAGGCTAAGAATCCAAGGGAAAGCTAAGCTCATGTATGGTGACTATTTTACAACAACTATTAGATTTTGATATTTGGCAATGGGAACCTAGGTTGTGTTTTTGGGAGATGTTTTGGACTCCCTAGTTGTGGCATGATGCCTTAAATGTTTTGGATATGTAAATGGCCATTTTGGTGCTTGCTTTGATGTTTTGATGATTGTTTTGCTTTGGACATTAGGATGCACGCCTATAGTCTTGTGAATTTTCCTATTGATGCCATGATCGTGTTTTGATGATGCAAACATGTGCCTAATATGTATGATGACTTGTTGGCATGATTAGGAAGTCATTAGGATGTGTTTGAGTGATTAAATGTATGATAAACCAGCAAAATCTGCACTTTCTGGGCAGTCCGTATCGGAACGGGCACTAACGTTTCGAAACGGGGGCATATAATGGCCTTCGTGTATCGAAACGGGTAGAGGCCGTTCTGAAACAGTTTTGCCACTGCCAGGCCCTGTTTCGATATTGGTCTCGAAATGAACTCGCGTTTCGGAACGGTCAACCCCCGTTCCGAAACACTAGACCGTTGGTCACTGATTTGAATGGTTTAAGGTTTGCAAGCTTTACGTTTTAGTCCCGAATTTTGTATTTGCAATTGCTGGAGTTTGAGATGTCTGTTTGAAGTGAAATTTGACAGGGAAGCATGTAATATGACTAATTTGATTTTGGTAACCTAAAAATCAGAAAAGTCCCTCATCTTTCCAAAATTTACTTTTTGGTCCTTAGCTTTGTATGTTGTGCAATTGAGTCCCTTATTGCTTTCCGATCGCTGTGATTTTCAAGTATGATTTTCTCAAGAGTACGCTTAAGGTTAATGAGCATCTAGATAAGATTAAAAAGAAAAAAATTGGCGTTAATCAAGGTTGACTTTCGGGTTGACTTTGGTTTTCCCCGTGTAATCTTCGTAGTTCGGGTCAACCGTCTAGGCCGGGCTAAGGGGGTTACAAACAAATAAGGCAAAATATCTAATCTATGTAGTTTTGTGTATGTTTTCCTAATAAATGCTACTAAACTAGACTTAAGAACAACAATAATTGAGCTAAACTAGGGCATAAATATAGGATTTTTGAACACTTAACAACATCCTATACTCATATCACAATCATCATGCATATCATCATCATCATTTGATTAAGATTCAAATTCTCATGACATTCACCGTGCAAAACAAACATCACCAAGTACATACATTCACATCTCATTGACTTACCATTATCCCAATCTTTCGAAACCTGGCTCTGATACCACCAAATGTAACCCCCTCGACCCGGCCTAGCTGGTAGACCGAACCGAACATGTCACACAGAGAATATTGGAGTAAACCGGGAAGCTTTACCTCAATAAATAACCCTATTTTTTCTTTTTATCTTTTCTAGATGCAAATTAGGTTCCTATGTGTTTAACATTACAACGGATCATTCACATGTCAAGCGTAAATCAATTCCATCCAATTACAACTTTTAGAGACCAATTCATAATTTTTCTGATTCGTAGGGACTGAAGCCATTTCAGTGTTACCACCCTTTAATTAGTCGCATTACATTCATCACAGTCAAAACTCAGCTCAAAATAATCATTCACGCTTGTCTAATTGCATCATCCACATTTAGGGACTAAAACGTAAAGAATCAGAATAGCAGAACGTTCCAATAACTAACATAACTAACAATCGTTTTGAAACACTAAGGTCCTGTTTCAAACCTCAAAACATTCCATTAACAAACATAAATGTCACCTGTTTCGGAACACTAAAGCCTTGTTTCAAAACATGGGCTCGTACCGGAACGCCTTTGAAGTGTTTCGAAACCATGGTTTCTAGTAGCAAATTGTACCGAAATAGACCTTACTCGTTTCGAAACCCTAAGGTCATTTCGGGTACCCCGTTTCGATACAGACTCAAGTGTTTCGAAACCCCTGGGCCTATAATGACAGATTTCTGGTTTTTCACCTAAAATTTCAACCTAAACCAATCCAACGTGTTTCTACATGCATACACCAATTATAAACATTATTCCTCAAATATAAGCATCACATTAAGCATCAAAGCATGGCTAATTGCATCAAGGAAAATCTAAAGGCATGCATCCTATCAAGAAAGCCACTCAAGAGTCAAAACTCAAATCAAAACTTCAAACACCAATTAAAGGCCTTTTACAAGTATAAAAGCATATAACAAACATGCTCAAAGGGTGTTTATACACACCACCCAGACAAAACATGGAATCCCCCATTGGCCTTATTACTCTAGTTCATAACCGAAACATACTTTTGAAGTGAAGTCTTCTTAGATCCTCTTGCAAGATGCTGCCTCCAAACACTTAGTTATCTGCATTGATGGACAAAGGATAGCGCAAGCAAATAGCTTAGTGAGGAATGCTCAAAAACCAAAACCACCATCAATGCTTAAAATCATTTTCACACTTTTGAAAACCATCAAGCCCTCTTTGAAATCCATGCACTTCATCATTAAAATCAGCATGTTATACACCATGCAACATGTATCAATACTTCAACAGCAAAAATCCATTTGCTAACACATAACACAAGCTTTCCATGTATATCAACCATATGCAAATCTTAAAGGAAAAAACATGCATTTTTCATGTTATGCATCCATAAACATTTCCATAGCAATTAATCAATTATATTGGCTCACGGGTGATCAATAAAATTCTTATTTCTCAAAACGTATTAGATACATGGATTACCGAGTGTTGTCCCAAACACTTCAAACACTCTACCAGCATCTCAAGGCCCACACACGGGAGCTACCCTCCACCATTGTGAAACCCATGGTGGAGTATTCTGTAAGATCACAACCCCTCAACACCACTCGTTGGTAGATGTATAACCCACTAACGAGAGACGAGACACTATACAAGGTTCACACACGGGAGCTATCCTTCACCTTTGCGACACCTTAAACATTCCTCGATCGTTAGGGTACTTGGATAGAGTATTCGGTACAATCAAAACCCCTCAACATCTAAGGCGACTTGTTTATAGTTCACTCAATCCTATAACCGGCTAACTATATCTGATTTCATTTGCAAAACACTTTACACAACATCATATGCAAATATAATTCACTTTTAATGCAAATCTCACTATTTTTCAAAGCATTCACAATAAGCCATATTCCAAGCATTAAATCATGCTTTATAAAATAAGTTTAACACATACTTACAATGATCACTTACCTAGTGCATCTTTCAGCAATATAGCATCATAAACAACAAATTATATGCTCAAAACATGCTTTAAAATAGTAGGCAAACATATTTAAAAACAAGTGCATCAACAAGCTTACAATAGCACAATCCGAAGGAGAAAACCACTTTACTTACTTCTGAACTTAGTAAAGCGTTTTAAGCTTACACTAAGTTCCCAAAACCACTTTAAAAGTGTTTCAAAGCTGGAAATCCCATTTCCACTCACCGACTCGCGAAACTTCAATTACCGACGCGAAATCAAGCGTTCGAAGCTCCTAAATCTTCACTGTTTGTTTCTAAAGGATTCTCCACTGTTTATACCACATAAGAACAGAGGATTAATACCTCTCAATGCATTAAAACCACCGTCAAACACCAAAAACCCACAGCTCTTCCCAAAGGCATCAAAATACCCACCCGAAACAAATGAAACACCTTCGATTGATTACCAAACTCAACCTAGCCATCAACAACCACTTCCATCACATTTTAACCATAAATCAACATCCAAAAACATCCTAATATCATCCTTATACCTCCAGCAACTCAGATTTCAAATTTCTAAGCCAAAAACCCAAAACAAACAACCTAGATAATTAGAGATCTCAATGATTTCGGGATTATTATGATCAAAGCTCATTATTAACATCATTTAATATCCAAATTAACCTTAAAATCATTCTCAAATCAATCAAAATAGTGCCCAAACGAAAATCACATTTAATCTCACCTTTTTGCAAGATTTTAGTATTTTCACCAAATCAACATCAAAGCCTTAATTAAAAACATAAATCAAGAGTCAAACACTTTGGAATTTCCTTAAAGAACCATGATTAGAGGAGTAGTTAAAAATTACCTCCAATCCTTGCTTTTCTTCCAATTGGCAAGTTTTCCAACTCAAGAAGCTTTAAGAAATTCTTGTAAATCTTTGAGAAAAATCTTTAGAAAAGAGTTGTTGATCAAAGAAGCAAAACGAATGAAAAGAATTCTGGAAATTGAGAGAAAAGAGGTAATGTTTGGCTGAAGATAAAAGGAGAAATAGAAAAGTTACGTCAAAATGATTTAACAAATTAACTATCTCTTTTAATAAAATCTCTCTTCCATTTTAATCAAAACATTAAAATCACATGCCAATTAAAGAAAATGCTTAATTGCCATAAAGCTCCCTAAATATTCTAAGAATTTGACTCTCCTTTTAAAATCACACTTTTTCCCATAGTTTTAAATCTTTACATTTTGGTCACTGCTCAAAATGTACACGTCCCAAAATTCATTTTATAAAATTGATTTTACCAAGCCCATCTATATGATTTTAGAAATTTTTACAATATTTTTACCTTATCCCGAATCATGATTTCTCTGAACCAATTCTAAAAGCTCGAATCTTCAATTCTAGGTTCGACCAACTTAAACCGATGCCTAAAACACCTAGGCTCAAAACCGGGGCGTTACACGTAGCATAGACATCATGGAAGAAAATTCAATCAACAAGGTAGACTTATAGGCATGATATATACCCCACATGCTTAAATCTTCCCAAAGCCCCCATTTCAAAACATAAACCAGCTCACAAGTCCAAATCACCAAATCGAACATGTCCAAAACAGGGAGAAACCAAAACAACCCTCCCAATTACAACTTGGTCACATTGCCCTTTTTTAATACTATGTATTTATAAAACCATACTTGAAATATCTTAACTCTTGGATTCCTTCTTGCTTGCTGCCCCGTAAGCTTATTTATCTGCATTGATGAGATAGGAGAGCGTAAGCATAAAATGCCTAGTAAGGGAATACTCAAAAACACTCATCAATGCATTTAAAACCATTTGCTTAAAAAAGTGAATTGAACATCATACCAAAACATCTCATGATTCCTTTATATTTTCCAAAAAATATACATAGTAAACCATATGCTAAACATGTATCATGGATCTCTAGCATAACCCATATGCAAACCTCAATTTAAGCCGAAACATGCTTATTTTCTAAAAGCGAAGCTTAAAGAGCACAACTTGTATAAATCACATTATACAAACATACACCATTTACCATGATACATTAATTCATATATTGGCATTAAAGTGACCCAAAACCAAACTTTTCTATTTGCAAAACACATCAGATACACGAATTTTCTAAGTGGACCCTTCGACCACTTACACATACATCCTTGAACTGGAGCATGGTACTACTACCCCTCAACGGTTATGATGTATAAATCCACCACTGGGAGAATTCTAAGCAATTACCCCTCGACCGCTGCGGTTCTCATGGTGGAGCAACCCCTTGACACACATGAGAGGACTTATTATAGTGCACTTTAAACCCTATGGCTAGCCAACTATATCCGATAACTTTTAACCATTCCCACTTGCCAATATACTCATTTAAAGCACATCACCTCATTGTTTTACATATGCATCAATCAAACCAAATTCCAATACATTAAACCATGTATTTAAGCATTCTTTAAATCCTTTTACAAACCATTTTTCATATTCATAAATAATCAATATATATATATATATATATATATATCAGTTGTAACATCTTTCATTGCTAAAACATGCATATAACGGTAGGTAATCAAAATCATTAACAAAGCATGAGAAAGTATTTTACAAAATCGAAAACGAGAGCGAGAACGTCCAATACTTACTTCTGAGCTTAGACAATAATTTCAAGCTTCATCTAAACCCCAAAAATCACATTCAAATCTTTATAAAGCTTTAAATCTCGTTTCCACTCACCGACGACACAAAGCTCCACTTGCCAATGTGAAATTAAGCGTCTAAAGCTTCTGAAACTTCACCAATTGTTGTAGGATCAATCTACCCTGCTTTATCCACATAATAACAGAGGATTAATGATTCATTATGAATCCATAATCCTAGCAACAACAATTCCCAACTTTGCCTCACTAAAAACCATCAAAACACCTTCCAAAATAACCGAAAACACCACCAAACACAACCTAAACAAAGCCCAGCCACAACCTATTGATTTAATCATCTTAACAACATCAAATGAAATCTAAAAACACTTACATAACCACCTTATATCTCTAGCAACCTTTTAACACCATAAACGCCTCAAAATCTAACTATTATCAACCTAGAAAATTAGCAATTCACTTAGTTTTGAGATTTCTTTTATAAATCTCTTCTCATAACATTATAATATACTTTAGGTCTGATATAAATCAATCAAGACCACCAAAAATCATATTCATAACAAGACCCAATTAGTTTTCTTAATAAAGTTGACTTTAAACCTTTTAATCTTGATTTAATCATTAACACATCAAAAATAGATTGTAAAGGATCAAGAACTTGGGAATTTCAGTAATGAACTTTTGATTAGAGGAGAAAAACGAAAATCACCTCTAATGGTTGACTTCCCCCTTAATTGGCATGACTTGAGTGAAATCTTCAAGAAAACAAGTAAGGTTTGATGTAGAACTCCAAGGAATCAACTGAGGAATCAAAAAGAAATAAAAAAGAGTTGATTCTTGATAATTTTGGAATAAGAAAAGTAGTTTGGCTGATGGGAAAATTTGAGAGCCAAAGTAGATACCTGGGAAAAGTGTTTTAGCTAATAAAACCAATTTAATTAAATCTCTTTTATTTTTATTTCATAATCATTTTAAAAATCATTTAAAAATAACCTAATCTAAGGGAAAAGTCTGAATAAAAATATTTATAGATTAGCTCTTTAAAGATTCTAAGTTTTGTCTCTTTTAAGATTTAGTCACCAAAATAGTTTCGAAAACTTTACATTTTAGTCACTGATTTGAAATGTCTTTTAATCCGAATTTATTTTATCAAATGGAGTTTACCAAAACCCTCAATATAATAGTTAAATATTTTCCCATATTTTATTTTAGCAAAAAAAATTTATATGAATTAATTCCCAAAACTAGTTCAAATGGACTAATCTGGCTCACCCGAACCGTCTAATCCCTCTACCTAACTTCTAGACCCAAAATCGGGGCGTTACAGTAAATCTTTGGAAGCGAAAGCAATCAAAGTACAATTTCCCAAGCTTGGAAAACACATTGCCTTATCACCAAAAGCTTTAAGCTAAAACCATACTCAAAGTCAAACGATGTCTTAGGATCTCCTCGCTCCAATGCTCCCACAATCCTCAATCCTCTGCAAAGAAGAATGAGAGTGTAAGCAAACATATGCTTAGTGGTGCCACTCTCCCATATTCATCAATGCATTAAAAACATGAGTATAAAGCAAACACCCTTTAATTGCCTTTTCAAAACATGGTATGCATAATCATCATATGCAAATATACTTCCACTCATTTCTCATATATTGGCAAATAATGTGACCATTAGATAAACCACTGTTTTAATTAAAACCACATCGAATACACAGATTTCCCGGTGGACTCACCTCTACCAAACCATACCTTGACCCGGATAGGATCACCTCTATCCTACCTCAAGGTACACCATCAACTTGGGTTGCCTACTTAAACCGCAAACCACAAGTGATATAACCCAACAGCCCGAGTTGCCTAGTTAAACCACTTTCCTCAAGAACCATGGTGCTATCAAATTTACAAATTATACTGTACTTTAAACCATACGACATGCCGACTATATCTAATACTTTATTTCCTTTTTTCACATAGCCAATATACACTTTTAAACACATTTACTTACTTATTTCCATATGCATTTAACAAAACATTTCCATGTGCAACTATCACATTTCCCAAGGCAAAAACCACATTCCATTTAGGAACCACTTCTCAATGCTTTAAGCATCCATAAACTTGATAAATCATTGCATATCATTTAAAAAATGCATAAAACAGTAAGTAAACCAATCCATGCTTTTAAAGCAAAACATGTAATTCAAGTCGCATATCAAAACGATATTCAAAGACGAAATTAGGGAAAACTTACTTCCGAGTTTAACTAAGCTTGCTAGGCTTAATCTAAACTCCCCACTCCTTATTCAAACCATTAAGAAGGTCCGAAACACATTTACACTCACTGATACACAACTTCTTGCTTGTCATTGCGTTCCAAGCTTTCGAAATGAGCCGACTTCCACAAAATGAGCTAGACTTGATCCTCCCCTATTTTGAAAACACAAAACCAGAGGCAAAATGCATTAAAATGAATTCTAACACCAGCCTACAATCATCCCCTGAAACCTCTACAAAATTGCATAAAAAACCATCCAAAAACACAGAAAACTACTCCAATCAACAACCAAACAATCTCCAGCCACAACCTAACGATTCTAGCATCCTAACCACATCAAAGAACATCCAAAAATATGTTCCAACCATCCTTATACCTCCATCAATCAAGAATCTATCAAATAGCCCAAAAACCACTCTTAAACTATCTTAGAAATTTGCCAATTAAATAGTTTCAGGATTGATTATGAAAAATCCCAATTCACATTATATTTACACAATCAAAATGTTAATTAACCCAATAGTAATCTCCAGCAATCATCCTGTAAAATAAGAATTTAGGCAAATCATCAAAATCATCAATTAATCTCACTTTCTTGAATTAAAATGCAAAACCATGTTATAATCTACAAAACACAAGCCAATCATTAGGGAATATGAATAAAGAACCTTAGTGTTAAGAGAGAAAAAAATTTACCATTGAAGAACCTTCCACCAAAATTGACGTAAGTTTTCTCTTGAAAAATAACTTGGAAAATAGATTAGATCTTTATGAAATCTCAACAAGGTTTTGTTAGGAAATAAATGAGGAATCAAATGATGAAAACTCCATTGAAAAACAATAAAGAAATCTTAAAATCTTGTTTGGAAAAAAAAGTGATGGAAAATGAGAAGAGAAAGTATTGGCCCAATTACACTTTTGTCATTAAAAAACAATTATGCATTTATTACAAATTGGTCATCTCAATTAATTAAATTAATTTCCATTTTCCAACCCATAACTGTAACCCCCATGGACCCGACCTAGTCGCCAGACCGAACCGAGCGAGCTACATTGGGTTTGTTGAAACAAACCCAAAACAATTCACTTAAAATTAGGTCCATTTTTTCTTTTATCTTGTCTAGATGCAAAATTACGTACTATGGTGAGCATGCTGTCAAGGGATAACTTCTCGTTTGAATCAGACATCGAATTAACATCCGATTGAGCATAACTACCGTTTGGGGACCAAATTGTAATTTTGGAAAACTTGAGGACTTACTTAAATCCAAAGTTACCGAATGTCAATTAATTAGAATACATGCTTTCCGGTCAAATACTAGCTTAATACGATAAACCAAACTCATTTAATCGCATAAATAAGAATCAGGGACCAAATTATAAACAAAGCAAACTTTAGCATACATTTACCAGAATTAACGAACCCTGTATCGATACCAACAAGCCTGTATCGAAACTTGTCCCCAATTTGCAAAGGGTATCAATACAGTTCCATTGGTACCGATACGTATAGCCAAAATTTGAAACATAGAATTCAGTAGCTAAAACTGGTACCGGTACGATTGCCCGTGTATTGATACCTAGCATAATTTTAAAGAGCGTACTGATACAGTGGCTAAGCGTACTGATACCTCTGTGCAAATTTCCCCACGGTTAATCCTATTAGGAACTCGCATACCGATCCCAAAGGACCCGTATCAGTACGAATAGACCTGTAATGACCTCTTAGTCTAACATATGACACTTTAGCTCAATGGAAACTCATTCAAACATTATCAAAACATGATACAACCCAAAAGGAATCATAAATCCATAAAACAACATAGGAAAAACCAACATTCCAAGCATGGGAAGCAAATGTAGAACCCTATATGCATGATCTCTACCCAAACATGCAAAATCCTTCCCAAGCCCCCAAATCAAACTTCAAACATCAAAAAATAAATCTATTGAAGTATAGAAACATGCTAAAATATAGAGAGCAATATAATATAAGTCTCCCAATATCCAATGCCACATTGCTCCTTTATTGCTACAAAAGTTCGTGTATGTAAACCATACTTGCAAATCCGAAATATTGGAAGATCCCTTGCCTAAAGGTTGCCTCAAAATCTTACTTATCTGCAAGGATGAGAATGGAGCGTAAGCACAATATGCTCAGTGAGGGATACTTAAAAACACTCATCAATGCAACTAAAACCATAATATAAAACCAAGCTTTGAGGCTAAGTAAATATTTGATAAACTTTCAATGCTTTTACAAATATCTTTCAAACTATGTCAAACCATATGCTTTTCAATGTATCATGGATTACATGCATGGTCTCATATGCAAAACCTCAACTCAAGCTTCCTCATGCATAAATATTTCAAATAGCATAGCTTAAGGAGCATCATCGTCATAAAACACATCATAACCATCTTCCATATTTATCATGATACATTAATTTATATATTGGCATTATAGTGACCAAAACCTTTACATCATTTTATGAAAACACATCGGATACTCGGATTTCCATGGTGGTACCTTTAAACACACCTTTTTCTTGGTGGTACCTTTAAACACACCTTTTATCAACCAGCTGGAGTAACCTTTCAGTGGTTGTGGTTCTCAATGGTTGGAGATTACCCCTTGATAAACCATGATGTGACTTATTATAGTGCATTTTAAACCCTATGGCATGCCAACTATATCCGATAACATTTATTTCATTGTCACTTAGCCAATATATTCATTTAAGCCATGTTACCTCACTGTTATTCCATATGCAACATATAAACCAATTTCCAATGCAATAATCATGTTTGCAAATCATGTAACTTTTCCTTTCGAAAATCACTTTTGCCAAAACTCATAGAGAATCATATATATCATCATTCGCATTGCATTTTCATGGAAAATCTAGTATAAAGCAATAGGTATCAAAACATGCTTCCAATCAAAACAATACCTTAAACATTATGGGTCAAAAACCAAAATATCGAGAGAAAATCACTTTTTACTTACTTCTGATTCTAACCAAGCTTGCTAGATTAAAACCCCAAAGAAACTAACCCTTTTAAGAGCTTCGAAACACATTTCCACTCACTAACAACGCAAAGCTTTCCTCGCCGATGCGAAAATAGCCGTTCTACACCTCCAATTCTTCTTCAATCGCTATAGGATAAATCTCCCATGTTTTATTCACATAATAACAGAGGATTAATGCATCATTATGCATCCATAATCACAGCAACATCATTCCCCAGCTATACACATCCAAACTCCACCAAACGCCACCCGAAAATAACCGAAAACACCTCTAATTTCATCTTAAAAAAAGCCGAGCCATATACTAACGATTTGAATCACTTAACATCTAAAAACACTTAAACCATCACCTTATATCTCCAGAAACCTAATAACACCATAAACACCTCAAAATCTAACTATTAACAACCAATAAAATTAACAATTGAATTAGTTTTAGGATTTCTTTTTTAAATCTCATATTATAACATTAAAATACCCATTAGATGTGATCTAAATCAATCAAGATCACTAAGATTCGGATTCCTAACAAAGATCCATCAAATTCTTAATTAAAATAAAATTAAACCTTTAAATCTTGATTTAATTACCAACACATGTTAAAACCGATTGTAAAGGATAAAAAACTTGGGAATTTCCGTAAAGAACCTTTGATCAGAGGAGAGAAATAAAAATCACCTCTAATTATAGACTCCCTCCTTAATTGACTTGATTTTGATGAAATCTCCAAGGTAATTTGATGTAGAATCATGGAAATCAATTGTTGAACCCATAAGCAAGGTTAAAATATGAATCAATGGGATTCTTAGTGAGAAAAGGAGTAGTTTGGTTACTGAGAATTTGAGAGAAAATGATTTAGAGAAAGTATTTATGTAAAATAGCATTTTAACTAATTAAAACAAAATCATTAAAAATCCTTTTTAAAACTATTTTAAAATAGCCCAAATTAAGAAAGAAGTCTAATAAAACCAAGTGGTTTAATAGCTCCTTAAAGATTCTAATTTTTACCCTTTTACAATTTTGTCACCAAAACAATTTTGAAATCTTTACATTTTGGTCACCATACCAAAATGTCAGTTAATCATAATTTATTTTATCAAATCGACACCTCAAATATGTTTAATACCTTAATTAAACATTTTAGGATATTTTTCCATATTTTATTTTAGTCAAAATCATTTATTTGAATTTATTTCTCGAAACCAATTCAAACTGTCTAATCTATGTAGCTAACTCATAGGCCCAAATTCGGGGCGTTACAACTCTCCCCCACTTAGGAAATTTTGTTCTCGAAATTTACCTAAAGGGAAAAATGAGGAAACTGCCTTTTCATGTCCTCCTTACTTTTCGATGTGGCTTCTTCGACACCTTGATGTCGCCACAACACCTTCACTCGCTCAATCGTCTTCCCACGAAGTACATTGCTGCTAGTGTCCAATATTTTCACTTGTTCCTCATGGTAGGTCAAATCTGGAAACAATTCAATCTCCTCAATAGGCATTACGTGCGACAGATCCGATCTATACTTCTGAAGCATCAACACATGGAAAACATCATGTGTCTTTTCCAATTTCGTCGGTAGCTTCAAACGGTAAGCCACTAGACCAATACGTTCCATCACCTCATAAGGTCCAATGAACCTCAGACTCAACTTGCGCTTACGTCCAAACCACATCACCTTTTTCCAAGGCAAAACCTTAAGGAAAACCTTATCACCAACCGCAAACTCAATCTCCCTACGGTTCAAATCCGTGTAGGATTTCTGTTGATCTGAAGCTGCCTTCAACCATTCACTAATAAGTTTCACTTTCTCATTAGTGCCTCTAAACATATCAGGCACCGTAACATACTTCTCTCCTGCCTCCGCCCAAAAAAGTGGCATACGACACCTTCTACCATACAAAGATTCACATGGAGCCATTTGAATGCTCACTCGATAATGGTTATTGTAAGTAAACTCTACCCATGTTAGTTACTTCTCCCAAGTCCCTCGGAACTCTATAACACAACATCGTAACATATTCTCCAAGATTTGGATAACATGTTTAGACTGACCATCTATCTTAGGATGATACGAAATGCTGAAATTCAATCGAGAACCCAACACTCCATGTACACACTCCCAAAACCTCAACATAAAATGCAAATCTATATCCAATACGGTAGACTTGGGCACCATGTTACCTCTCCAAAAGTATTGTTTTTAATGCCAATCTTACAATGTTTTTGCTTGTTTTTAGGTACATTTACTTGCATTAGGATGTTAAAATAATGCATTTACATAAAGAGTTAAGAATTCTATCTATGCCAGTATGAAAGGTTGTTTTCTTGGCAATTTTGCAGGTTTGGCATAGTATTTGACACATAACAGCAACACAATTAGGACTACCAAGGAGAATGCCAAGTGTTGTTGGCACATGAGGACTAGATAGTGTCAAGAACCTGTTGGCAGAGAAATGAACTTGATGCCACACCAAGAGGCTGTTGAACCCTGAGAAAATAGGATAAGACCGGGCTCCTAAAAGATCGCAATTGGATCAATCTCCAAAAAAATAACGGATAAGGTGATGCCAAGTTATGTTGGGAAAGACATGCCAAGCTTGGATGCCAAGACAACATCAACATGATGACGTCAGCCCTAGCCTTATCAGCTTATCACCTAATCAACTTATCACCTAATCAACTTATCATATTCAAATTCGGATAAGATCTCATCTATTATCCTTTCAGCATTTAAAATTCAAATGCAAAGGCTTATCCTTTGGCTTCCTCACATACCAAGCTTGGTTGCCAAGGCAAAGTTGACACGATGACGTCAACCCTAATCCGATCAACTTATCAAATGTTTTGATCTGCCTATCAAGGATAAGATTACCGCAACCTTATCCATTGAAAATTCAAGTTCAAATCAAAGACTTATCCTAGCCCTCCTTGCACTCCTATTTAAACACCAAGAAAGAAAGCATTTTGAGAACAATGAATTGAAGAGAATAAATCATCTTTTGCCTCTTGAGTGTATAGATGAACCTAAAGAATGCCAAGCTGTCGAGATCATAGAATCTAGCTTCGATGAGGACTTGGTACAACTTTGCCAAGGTATTGATGATGATGCCAGAGAACTGGATGACAAGGATACACCGAGTGAGGAATATGAAGAACTGACCTTGCTGGATGAAGTTGTATGTTGTTTTGATATATCGAAGCCACTTGAGTTAGTTGGAAGAGAGATCGTGGCACTTAAACCATCTATTGAAGAGCCACCCAAGTTGGAACTAATATCGTTTCCAGATCACCTAAACCTTGCCTCGGCATCAAAGAAGACAAGAGAAGTAGAGCCTAGGCACTACTGGGGTGCTGAATTCGACCAAAGGTTCTCGAGACCTACAACAAAAAGGTACTTCGATTTCCTAAGGTGGTTGTTCAAAGCAACAATAGGAAAATATTCTCTTTTATTGTGCAATCAAGGGTTTGGCGTTCTCAAAGGTTAGAAATTCTTTGGCTTTCTACATTGGTTATTCAAACAAAAGATTGCCACAGCCTACCATCCACCAACCAAGGGCCAATGGCTGAATTACTACTGGGAAGGAAATAAGATTAATGCCAAGGAGACCATTCTCCTTGTGGATATTCAGTAACATTTTGCCTACTCGGTATGATCATTGTAAATAGTTTAGGAGAGTTATTTTCTTTTTTGTACTTAGGATATTTCAGATTTAAATTTTTAGTTTTTCATTTTATTTCTTTTTTCAGTTTTGAAAGGCCTTTGATTTTTATCACATTGAATTATGCCAAGAGACCATACCGAGTCCTAGTGCCAAGACACCCAAGGTTGAATCAACCACTCAATTGCCAGTTGATGTTGTGGCATTACATCCTAGATGTATCAACGCCAAGAGACCATCCTCCAGAAGTTGGAGAAGGCCGAGGAGCAGAACTTGATGCTTTGGTAGTATGATCATGCCAGGGATCAGGCCATGAAGAAAACACTTAAGGACATGTTTGTCCACACACTGCCAACATTCCCTGAGTTCTCTACCAACCTCCTTGACAAAGATGCCATGCCAGCCAGTCCCCAATCAGCTCGTACCCCATCTGATGCCACAATCTCGTTTTCTCTAGTCCATGCTGAATTTTCTAGTACCAAATCTCCAATTAAATCAAAGGAAACCAAAGCTAAGTCTACCACAACACATGTCACACCGACACAATCCGATGCCACCGACACCCCTGCTGCTCTGGAACCTACCAAGATTGTGGAGGAAGTTCTTCGAGACGTTAGAGCCTCCACTGTCACCTCAAAGCCAAGCAAGAAAAGGAGGAAACAAAGGGCCCTCGATCTTGGGACATTTGTGAAATGAAAAACCCAAGTCACATGAGAAGAAGTGTCATCTAAAGGGGAGTCCTCTTCTTCCTAAACTCATTTACATTTCATTCCATTGCATTTACATGTGCATGCATTTTATTTTTCTGTTTTACTTATATATATGTGTTGTTTCATGCATTGAGGATAATGCACATCTTTGGTTTGAGGGTGTGCATTTTCTCACATTTACTCCATACCAGGTTTTTATGCCATGCCATGCATTTCATGTTTAAATTTTTTCTTGCCATGCCATGTAGGTCATATAAGATAGTTGCATACCGAACCGTTAAAAAAAGAAAAAGAAAATTTTGCCTCGATTTAATTTTGAAGGATTTTAACATTTGTTAGGGAGGTTTAATTTGATCTAGGTTTTTCCCAATCAGGATATTTTAATCTTTAGTTGTCATGCCATGCCACCAGAGTAGTATGCCAGGAATTGCTTGGCAATTGATCTCTAGTTTAGGGAATTGAATTATCTTCTACCTAGGGATAATAGAGATCAATTCATGCCACTAGAGACATATCGCGTGTTAAATGAAAATTGGAGACTTAGACTGTTTGAAACTTATATTGTTTTAAGGGAATTGAAGAAGGAGAAAAAGACGATGAAAAAGATGAAGGCTTGAACTTGAGAAGCGGTCTACAACAATGGAGAAGGAGGAATTGGAGACAACAAGATCAAAGGCCTGAAGATTCCATGAGACATCAGGAATCCATTGAAGGGCTACATCGAGAGACCTCTTTCCTTGCTTTAATTCTTGTTGGTTTTTTGTATTTCTTTCTTGTGTTTAAGAATGATATCAAACCTATCTTTGTTGTGTTTTATGTTTAGTTGTTAATAATTCAAACGCCATGGCATTGTTCATTTATCTGGCATGCTTTACTATTTTCTAACTGTCTTGCCAAGTGAGAGCTGGCATTACTATTTTCTAAATACTTTGCCAAGCGAGAGCTGTTTGTTAGCCTATTGCTCCTCAATATCTTAACAGACTTGGGTGGCAACGATCATTTGCTGGATACTAAGGTGAGATGCTTTGAGAGAAGATGTTCAAGTAGATGAACTTACTTCGTGAGTGAGTCTACCCCTTAGGAGTATAGATTGGGACTTAATCAAATTGATTTATGAAAAACATCGCTATAGAGATATATGAGTTTTTGCATGGTTAATTTTGGGCATTGCCATCGAGATAGGCAATGCCAACTTTGAATCTGCCCGGCAAACAATGCCAAGGTAGGACATTATTACTAGCCATCATTGCTAGCATAAAATTCAAACATTCTATGTCGAATCTTTGTTATGATTCTTGTACCCTTTGTTTGCCAGACCATTATTATTATATTACTGTAATATTCACTTTACTTCAATTATCCTTATCATCTTTATTTCCTTAATTCTTGTATTCTACTCATTCCCTCAATCAATCACCATCACTTTTATTTTCTATTTCACAAGTATTAATCGTAGCAATTAATTCCTAGGCAATCACTATGGAGACGATACTCAACTCACTACTATATTACTTGTTGACCGTGTATATTTGCACGTAAACGATGTATTCTTAGCATAGTTTTTACTTGCTTATTTATACTGAATACTTATTCCTTTTCCATGCAATATTATGTCAACACACCCAGTGCAACCTTACAATCTCTGCGATATACAATTCTGCCATCTTATCCAACGTATACATCGTATGCACTGCTAGAACATGTGCACACTTCGTAAACCGATCAACAATAACCCAAATGACATTCTTATTAGACAGCGTCAAAGGAAATCCCATCACGAAATCCATCGTTATCCTTTCCCACTTCTATTCGGGTATCCTCAACGGTTGCAACAAGCTGGAAGGAAACCAATGCTCAGCTTTAATCTGCTGACACACCATACAACGAGCCACATAATCCACCACATATTTATTCAAACCAACACAAAAATAATCCTCCTTCAAATTCCGGTACATCTTTGTACTACCCGGATGCATAGCCAAAGGACTAGAATGAGCCTTAGTTATAATAGTGTGCCTCAACTCATCATTTTCTGACACCACTATCCGACTCTTAAACCACAAAACCCCATCATCAATAAAACAAAAGTCCGTCGTATTACCCTCCATAATTCCTTAACATGTGGAACCAACGAATCATCATACGGTTGCTTTGCCTTAATCATTTGTGACAATGATGGCTTCACTTGCAATTTAGCCAATAAACCTCCATCTTTCCTCACACTTAATCTCGCAAACATCGCCCTTAGCTTAACCATGACTTTCCTACTAAAAGCACATACTACAACATTAGCCTCACCCAGGTGATATTAGATCGTCAAATCATAATCCTTAAGCTACTCCAACCACCTGCGTTGCCTAAGGTTCAACTCTTTTTGTGACATCAAATACTTCAAACTCTTATGATCTGTATAAACAAGACACTTATCACCATAAAGGTAATGTCTCCAGATTTTCAAAGGAAAAACCACCGTAGCAAGCTATAAATCATGTGTAGGATAGTTGCGCTCGTGCACCTTCAATTGCCGAGATGCATAAGCCACAACTCCCCCTTCTTGCATCAACACACATCCCAAACCAACATAAGATACACCGCTATAGACTACAAACTCTTTTCCTAACTCGGGCTGAATCAAGATCGGAGTGTTAACTCCTACTAAGTACTAATTTTTATGCATATTTCACAATGCTTCTGTTTGTCTTTAGGTGTATACGTTTGCATTTAGTTGTTAAAATCATGCATTTGCATGAGGAGTTAGGGAGTTGTTCCTTGCCAGCGTGAAGAGTTGTTTTGCTGGCATTGATGCATGTTAGGAGTAGGGCATGCTTGCCAGAGCATAGTAGGAGCAGGAAGTAGGAAGCATGCAAGCAAAAGAGAATTGTCGAGTCGTAGTTGGCAGAGTTGGACCAAATATTTCCAAGCTCGCATGGCAAGGAAGTGAAGTCTGATGCCCGATTAAAGTAGCCGTTGGACCCAGTTGACGTTAGCATGGTTAACTTAATCGAGTTAATTAATGACAAACTTCACTATAGACATATAGGGTTTTTAACATGGTTAACTTAGGGTATTGCCATCGAAAGAGGGAATGCCATTCTTGAAATCTACTCGGCAATAAATCCAAGGCAGGAAATTATTAATAGCTGACATAACTAGCGTAAAATCCCGACATCCCTTGCCAATGCTCATCTTCCTTTTGAAACTTATTTTTGCCAAACTGCTTTCACTTTCATTGCATTGCCTTAGCTATTTTCTAAAACAAAACTCCAAATCGATCCAAACATTCTTGATTCCTTTAACGAGTAAACCATTGAACAATCAAATTCTTGGTCAATCCCTGTGGATACGATACTCAGCTTATTGTTGTATTACTTGTTGACCGTGTATACTTGAACACAAAAAACCTATTCTTGGCATTATTTCTTATATATTTACATTGCATTTCCACTCTGTTGTTAAGCGTTAGTAAAGTTGACAAGTTTTTGGCGTTGTTGCCGAGGATTGCAACAAAGTTTATTGTTTTGATTCATTTGTTTTGTTTTGTTTGGTGTATGACGAGGAACTGCCATGAGATGGAGGGATGGCCATACGACCCATAAATTGAACAAACCTTACGCAGATTGAAAAAGAAAGTTCGAGAGATAACTCTTAACGAACAAGAAAGAGTAGATGGTTTCCTCAATAACCAGATTCCACTAATTAACAATGGGATACTGACAGCTCCTGATGCCCCTGCTGTTGATCTAGATTGTGAGAGACCTATTGGAGAACACTTGGCACCAAATATGGACAATCTGATGCCAGGACTAGTTGGTATAGAGGTAAACACAACTAATTTCGAATTTAAACCGGTAATGATTCAGACTTTTTTTGAATGTAGGACAATTTGCTGGATGTTTGCCTACCATTTCAGCAACCTGGAGTTTCCGAGGATACAATGAAGCCGAAATTATTCACATTTTCCCTAAGAGATAGACCAAGATCATGGCTAAGTTCTTTGCCACCTAGTTCATTCACTACATGGGAAGATTTATGCCAGAAGTTTCTTTTACGATTCCAACCCCTTAAACTTAATGCCAACCTGAGGAATGAGATCACAACATTAATTCAGGCTGATGATGAGACCTTATATGATGCTTGAGAGAGATTCAAGGACCTGTTGTGGAGGTGCCATATGCATGGATTCCTTAATTGGACCAAGATAGAAACCTTTTACAATGGACTTAATGCTCATGCCAGGATTGTGGTTGATGCTTCGGCAAATGGTTCGCTGCTAGACAAGAATTATACGGAGGTAGTTGACATCCTTTAAAGGGTTGATGCCAATGATGTTTAGTATCCTACTACCAGACTAGGAACGGGAACAAAAATCGCTGGAAAATTGGTTCTTGATGCACTAACATCCATCAACGCTCATATTTTCGATCTCACTAGCATTGTGAAAACTTTGCAAAAGAATAATGAATCCCAAGAAGTGAAGGCATTAGACCCATTATGCACTATTTGTGGAGAGGATCATCATGTGGATGATTGCCCAACAATTCCTGAATTGATAAATTATGTTGTCAATTTTAACCCACACTTTAATCCTTATAATGCAGGATGGAAGCAGTACCCCAACTTTTCTTGGACAAACCAAGGCGGTAACCAATTCAATACCAGCGGTAGAACAATAGCGCATTACCAGGATTCAACCATAATTCTATGCCATAGAGAGCGTAAAACAATTTTCAACAAAAGAAAAGATCTAACCAAGGAAACACTTTAATTGATTACATGGTGAGAAATGATGCAACTGTCCAGAGTTTGGTAGCGTCAATGCAAAACATGGAAGTTCAGCTAGGGCAGATTGCCAATGCACTCACCAATTGACCCCAAGGAACTTTACCAAGTGATATGGAGGATGCTCGACATAACGATTATGAACAATGTAAAGCAGTAACTCTTCGGAGTGGCAAGCAATGCGAGACTGATATACCTGTCAAGCAGTCAATTAATTGCCAAGTAGAAAACCTAATGCCAGCAGATGACCCTAAAAAAGTAGAGAAAGAAAAAGTAAAAGACGGTGATGCTAAACCATCATTGGATACCAGACCATTATTTGATGCCAGACAGAAGCCAGATGCCAACACCACCTTGGCAAAGCCAGTGGTGCCATCATTTACTTATCCACCCCACCTTTTCCACAAAGGCTCCAAAAGCATAAACATGACCAACAATTTAAGCAATTCTTAGAAGTTCTTAAAAAATTACAAATCAACATACCATTAGTGGAAGCTCTTGAGAAAATGCCCAATTATGTCAAATTCATGAAGAACATCTTGTCCAAAAAGAGGAAATTGGGTGATTTCGAGACCGTAGCTCTTACTGAAGGTTGTAGTGCTATGATACTCAATCGATTGTCACCAATGCTGAAAGATCCAGGAAGTTTCACTATTCCTTGTACCATTGTCTATAGATTCATGGGCAAGACACTGCGTGACCTGGGAACCAACACCAACTTGATGCCTATGTCAGTTTTCAAAAAGCTTGGAATTGAAGCAAGACCTACCACAATAACACTTTAGCTGGCAGATCGATCTTTTGCACATCCTAAGGGTAAGATTGAGGATGTGTCGGTGAAGTTAGACAAATTTATATTTCCAGCTGATTTCATTAGTTTAGATTATGAGGTAGATTTTAATGTCCCAATTATATTTGGTAGACTATTCATTGCCACAGGTAGGGCCTTGATTGATGTTCACAAGGGTGAACTTACAATGCACATGAATGATCAACATGTTACATTTAATGTGTTTCAAGATCTTAAATGTGCAGATGAACCTGAGGAATGCCAAGCTGACGAGATGATGGAGTCCATTTTCACTATGGACGTGAGTTATTTTGGACAACCAGAGCCACTAGAGTTAGCCGGCAGAGAAATCAAAGCACCCAAACCATTAATAGAGGAGCCGCTAGATTTAGAGGTAAAACCATTGCCAGACCACCTCAAGTATGATTATTTAGGTAATAACTCAGCTTTGCCAGTGATCATTGCTACTACTCTCACTAATGATCAAGAGGAATGATTATTGGAAATATTAGGCAATTATAAGCAAGCTTTGGGATGGATCTTGGCTGACATCTGAGGAATAAGCCCAATTATTTGCATGCACAAAATCATTTTGGAGGAATACCATGTCAAAACCATTGAAGGCCAGAAGACTGAACCCGAGCATGAAAGAGGTAGTAAAGAAAGAAATCATAAAATGACTGGATGTCGGCATAATCTATCCCATTTCCGATAGCTCGTGGGTCATCCCGGTGCAATGTGTGCCAAAGAAGGGTGGCATGATCGTGGTACAAAATAGAAAAGATGAGTTGATTCCCTCTAGGGCTGTCACGGGTAGAAGGGTGTGTATGAATTACATGAGGCTAAACAATGCCACATGAAAGGACCACTTGCCATTGCCCTTCATCGACCAGATGTTGGACAAGTTGGCAGGTAAGGTGTTTTATTACTTTCTAGACGGTTACTCAAGTTACAACCAAATTACCATCGCCCCGGATGATAAAGAAAAAATCATGTTCACTTGTCCATATGAAACATTCGCTTTTAGAAGAATGCCCTTTGGATTGTGTAACACCCAAGAAATGTTTTAGCGTTGTATGATGTCTATTTTCTCCGACATTATAGAAAACAACTTGGAAGTGTTCATGGATGATTTCTCGGTGTTTGGAAAAACATTTGAGGAATGTCTTTAGAATTTGGAACTTTTTTTGAGGAGATGTATTGAGAGTAACATGGTTCTGAACTGGAAAAAATGTCACTTCATGGTGAGGAGGGCACCTCCTACTAGCGTTAAAGGTATAAGAAGTTTTTTGGGACATGCATGTTTTTACCATCGTTTCATTAAAGATTTTTCAAAAATTTTGAAACCTTTATGATTGCTTTTGGAACAAAATACCGCTTTTGCATTTGATGATTCTTGTTTAAGAGCATTTTAGGATCTTAAAGAATGGTTGATTAATGCCCATATAGTTGTGGAGTTGGATTGGAATGAACCATTCGAGCTCATGTGCGATACCAACGACTATGCCGTTGGAGTAGTGTTGGGACAGAGGCGTGGCAAAAATTTCCATACCATATATTATGCCAGCCGAACGCTAAATGGAGCTCTACTTAATTACTCCATAACCGAAAAAGAATTTCTCACAGTTTTCTTTGCATTTGACAAGTTCAGATCTTACTTGGTAGGTAACAAGGTTGTGGTGTACACAGACCGTTCAACATTAAAATATCTCTTGGTAAAGAAAGTTATGGTGTACACAGACCGTTCAACATTAAAAGATCTCTTGGTAAAGAAGGTTGTGGTGTACACTTTTGTTGCAAGAGTTTGATCTCGAGATCTGAGACAAGAAGGGGAGTGAGAACTTTGAAGCTGACCACCTATCACGACTAGAGCATCACCTTGAGGATGATAGGACTACTATCATAAGGGATGAATTTCCAGATGAGTATTTACTTCCAGTCAGTTTTGTGACATGGCTGACATAGTCAACTACCTGGTAAACAAATTTTTTTCCACCGGATTTGGCAAGTAATGCTAGGAAATGATTTATGCGAGATGTTCGGCAATATTATTAGGATGAGCTAATTTTGATTAAGCAACGTGTCGATCAGGTGATACGTCGGTCCATGCCAGAAGATGAACAATACAACATATTGCAATTATGCCATGTAGCACCGTATGGAGGTCACTTTGCTGGAATGAAAACTGCGGCCAAAGTGCTACAGTCAGGATTCTTTTGGCCCACACTGTACAAAGAAGCCCATAATTTTGCCAAGGCATGTGATCGATGCCAGCGGACGAGTAACATCTCCAACAGACATCAATTGCCCCTTTAGAACATTATGCCGGTAGAACTATTTGACGTATGGGGAATAGACTTCATGGGTCCCTTTCCCCCATCATTTGGTAACCTATACACTCGTATGGTCGTTGACTTTGTTTCAAAATGGGTTGAAGCTGTTGCTTTGCTAACAAACGATGCTACGACCGTTGCCAAGTTCTTGTATAAGCTTATTTTCACTCGATTCGATGCCTCCAAATCTATTATACATGATGAAGGTGCACACTTTAAATGTAATTTAATTTCTAAAGCTCAGTGCAGGTACGGAATCCAGCAACGAATTGCCACAGCCTACCATCCTCAAACGAATGGCCAAGTGGAGATCTCAAATAAGGAGATTAAGAACATTTTGGAGAGAAAACTATGAACCCAACAAGGAAGGACTGGTCCTTGAGACTAGATGACTTTCTTTGGTCTTACAGAATGGCTTTTAAGACTCCCTTGGGAACCTCCCCATACAGACTCATTTTTGGGAAGGCATGCCACTTGCTAGTGGAGTTGGAACATCGATCTTATTGTGTGACCAAAAAGCTCAATATGGAATGGAAGGTTGCTGATGAGAAAAGGCTATTTGATTTGAACAAGTTAGATGAATTCCAAGCTCAAGCCTATGAGAATGCCAAGCTGTATAAAGAGAAGACAATGAGGTGGCATGATAACATGATATTGCCAAGACAATTTGATACCGACCAAAGAGTTATGTTATTTAACTCTAGGTTAAAGCTACTCCATGGGAAACCTAAGTTTAGATGGTCGAGACCCTTCGAAGTTGTCAAACCATATCCTCATGGAGTAGTTGATATCAAGGATTTGAAAACTGGTACAACTTTTAAGGTAAATGGCCAAAGGTTAAAACATTATTGTAACGCCCCTGTTTTGGGCCTAGAGGTTTTTGGGATGGTTTTAGGGTCTGTTGGACCTAGAATAGAGATTTAGGTAAGTTTCGGGATGGGTTTAGGAAAAATATATTTCGATAGGTGATAAAAATATGGAAAGTTATCTAAAATCCTCTTTAAATATATAAAAGGTTTTTGTGAAATCAATTTCAGTAAACGAGTTTTGGGAATGTGACATTTTGGACTAGTGACCAAAATGTAAAGTTTAAAAACTGTGTTTAGTGACCTATTTTGTAAAAGGGTCAAAACTTTGAATCTTTAAGGAGCTAATATACCTAAGTGTTTTATCAGATTTTTCTTTCAATTGGACTAGTTTTAAATGTTTTAATTAGAGGATTAAAAGGAATTAATTAAATGAAAGTAGTTATTTTTCACAAAAAACAATTTCACGTGATTTTCTATTCTCCAAACATTTCTCTCAAAGTCTTTTCGGCCAAATATCTATTTTCCAGCAAATATTTGAGGTGATGATCTTGTTTTCTTAAACTAATGATTCCTATTAGATTTCCTAATTCGTTTCTACAAAATCTCATTAATTTCCTTTGCTTTTCATTCAATTGAGAGGGATTTAAATCATTGAAGGTGAGGTTCGTTCTTCTCCTTTAACGAATGGTTCTTTACTAAAATTCCCAAGTTCTTGATCCTTTATATATGTTTTCTAATGGGTTTTGATGATTTAATTATGGAAATTTGGTTTAATTGAGGTTATTGATTGCGATTCGTTTTGGATCTATTTTGCTGGGTTCTTGATCAGATTAGAACATGATTTTGATGTTTTATGATGTTAATAAGTTGGTTTTAACATTGGAATCCCTAAACTATAAGAATTTCTAATTATTTAGGTTGTTAGTTATGTGTTTTTGGAGAGTTATGGTTTTGTAATGGTTTCTGGAAGTATATGGATGTTATGAGAATGTTTTTAGATGTTTTTTGATGATAATTGGTGGTTGAAAGTGATGGGTTTTTGCTGGGTCAAGTTTGAAGGTCAATTGATGTTGTTTTCAGTTGTTTTGAATAGGCGATTGATAGCTTTTAGCAAGGCAATGTTGTGGAATTGCTTGCTGGGATTTTGAATGCATTGAGATGCATTAATCCTCTGTTATTATGTGGCTAAAATAGGGGAGAATGATCCGTTAGCAACCGGTGAAACTTTGGAGGCTTCAGACGTTTAGTTTTGCGTCTGTGAATCAAGGTTTCACGTGTCAGTGAGTGAGAACGTGGATTTCATATTCAAAATGTTTTAAAGGTGGTTTCAGAACTTAAGTTTGAGCTTCAAATGCTTCTCTAAGTTTAAAAGTAAATAAAGTGATTTCTCTCTCGGTCGTGCTATTATGAAATGGTTTTTATGCACTTGGTTTTGATTACATGTTACCTACTGTTAAACCATGTTTAAAGTATGTGATATATTGTTTTTAATGATGAGATGATAAAAGATGCACATGGTAAGTGATCCTTGTAAGTATATGTTTTATACTTATGTTTAAAGCATGGTTTGTTGCTTTGGAAATCGTTTAATGTTGATGCTTTGAAAATAGTGAGGTACATTGTTAAATGTGAATTATATTGGCAAGTGATGTGGTTTTAAAAATGCTATCAGATATAGTTAGCCGGCTATAGGATCGTGTGCACTATAAACAAGTTGCCTTGGATGTTGAGGGGTTTATACGGTGTACCGTATAGTCCATCAGTGTACCCTAACGATCGAGGAAGTGTAGTGTCTCATTGTTGCGTACAAAAGTGATGCACAAATTGCGTGCAATTATACACGGTTCCAAGTTATAGTATTTAAGATATCGTCTCCACAAGGATTGTGACAACCTTTCAGAGTTCACTTTTCTGCACAAGTAAAATAAAAACACAAGTATTATGAGTTGGTTTTGATTAAAGCTAAGACTAAAGAAGTGAAGTAAAATGAGAAATCAAAGTGAGAGAATGGGCCGGTATTGGATGTTTCGTAGTGTGGAGATTGAATGTATTGTCTTGGCACAGTTTTGCAGATCAACTTAACAACTTTCATCAGCTGCCCACGACTATGCCTCGGCAGGCGCCCTCCTCGGTAGAGACCAAGTGACTGCTTGGGCAGTTAAGTGATGAATGAAGGGCGCCCTTCTATGACTCCCTCTTCTCTCGAAACTTGTAGTACTATTGGCGAACATGTCTTGCATGATACCTTACGGCGTGAATCTAAGGGTGAACACCAACCGATTATGAAACCTCTCTTAGCCGCTGAGCTTCTAAACTTATCCCTAAGCCGAAGTAGCTTTAACCTATGGTTGGATAAAACCGTGTTTACTTGTTTCATGAGTTCAACTCTCCTGATATTGAACAAATAGATTGACGCCCTCTTCTCTCCTGATAAAGATTGCAACAATAAAGAACAAAGAGTAAACAATCCTTGAATTTTATTACAAAAATTGAAACCTAAACAAGTACAAGCAAACTCTGACAACTACTACACAACCAAACCTTAGCCCTAGGGAAGTCTTAGAACATGATGGGGGTAGAAGACACTAGGGTTTCAACAACAAGGAGTTTCTCTCTAATCTCAATTATCTTCTCTCCTTCAAGTCGATTACATATATATATGGGAGGAGCCTAGGCCTAAGTCTGTTTAGGGTAGGAATACTAGTTATAATATAATTAAAATTCATTAAAAGAACAAATCTAACATTAATTCATCCTAGATTCCCATTTGACTTTTTCCAACTTGACTT
Organism: Hibiscus tridactylites; assembly: GCA_958450335.1. Lineage (NCBI taxonomy): Eukaryota > Viridiplantae > Streptophyta > Magnoliopsida > Malvales > Malvaceae > Hibiscus > Hibiscus tridactylites. The sequence continues at coordinate 53,218,104 of OY288267.1, read as the reverse complement.
TGACCATGGCCTTTCTTTATCTACTAGGCTCCAATGCACGCGGAAGTTGTCTTCAAAAATTGGGCTTGTTGAGCTCTTTCTATCACATACTACTTTGTATTTTCCCACTCTTCCTCGAGTTGTTGCCTCAGTGGCACTCTGTTGACTGCCTCGACAGAGGTGTGGGATGGTGTGCATGGGTTGGCACAGCTCTTCATTTTGGTCCTTTCCTCCTCGATTAGCTATCGAAAGGGTCTAACAGGTTCCTCCATCAATTCCTAGCTTCTCCTCTTCTGCCCTCTCTACTGCCTCGGCGGTGTCTGCCTAGGCGGGTACCTGCGCACAGAGGGAACACACCTGAGTAGTATGTTCTAGATAAAATCAATTAAGTTCATCAAATAAGACAGAATATCTAATCTATGCAGTTTTGTGTACGTTTACCTAATAAATGCAACTAAACTAAACTTAAGAACAACAATAATTGAGCTAAACTAGTGCATAAATATAGGACCTTTGACACTTAACACACCCCCAAACTCGAACTATTGCTTGTCCTCAAGCAATCTAATCTAATAATAACATGCCAAAACTTAAAATCATATCTAAACTAAGCCGGGAAAGCACCTTGAGCAACCTTTACATATCGTGTAGATTTACGCCTAATTAACATCCTTTTGAATGACAATAGACTTACCCAAAACTGAACTATATATCTCGTGAGTGTGTGTGTTCCTCGTGATAAGAATGATTCTTCGTCTTCTAAGTAAACCTTCGGTAAACACTTTAATTCCCTTGGATTTCCCTCTAGTTTCTTTTTCAATTTAACCACTAGAGCCGATGATAGGCATCTCTAATGATTTCAGCAACTTTTTTCTTTAGAGCTAGTTTTGGGCACCTCTAGCTTATCCTAGAGCCAATTTCAGGCACCTCTAAGACGTCTATTTATTTTTTTCTTTTCTGAAAACATCAAGTTCTACCCAAGTTTACTAGGTGAAATACCTAAGTTTCCTATAAGTCCTAAAATCAAACTAGTCACAAAGAGTGTTTTCTTTTAAGTTCAGACCAAAGTAGGATTCTAAGTTAACCTAAAGTCATTTAGTGTTGCCGCCTAGGTGGGTCATATGCTGCGAAGGGTAAAAGGTACTCAAGAGTTTTCCTCAAACTAAGAATTCATTAGATTTTGAATAAGGGCATGTTACATTAGAACCAAACCTAAATGCAGCCAAAAAACAAAACAGAAAAATAAAAAAATAAAAAAACTAGAAAATAAAAGAAAACAAAGAAAAAGAAAAAAAATAGAGAACTAATTTCCCCCCAAACTCGAGGGGAGCATTGTCCTCAATGCATGCTTACATACACAAAATTTAAGCATAGATTAGATAAAAAAAATAAAAGAAGGGGAGAGAAGCTTATATAGGTTGTGACTCATATGAGATGTTCGTCACCGTCGGCTATGATTACTCTCTTATGAGCTGTCATTTTGAAGCGTTTGGCCGCCCTCGGCGGCTGCTGGCGGAAAGGTGGATTGGCTTGTGCTTTTTGTGCGACCTATCGTTCACCGCCTTCTTCATTGTCTGGGCAGACTTCGGTGGAGAAGTGTGTTCTCTTGGCACCTGGGGAGAATGTCGGTTCGAGCTTCCTTGTGACGGATCGAATCGTGTCTTGCCACATCGAATCGTTCGATAAGAAATCATTGAGGTAGGCTGAATCGGATGGTCCTAGTGCGTCGGCTGCTGCCCGTGACGTCTGCCCTTGTTCTCTGATTGGGGCTGCCACTGTATCTCCACGGTTGTCGGAGATAGAGAGGACTTTGGTGGTCGTGGCTTGTCGACGGTGGAGTTGTGGGTCGTGGGAAGTAATCGTCTCTTCACGAACGTGTTCCATAGCTTCACCTTGGGCAGCAAGTTCCGCCGGTTGATAGTGCCTCTATTTCTGCTCTCATTTCATATTGTTCTTGATTCCCAAAGTTCTTCCTTTATTGCCTCGTAACTATTCGTTGTGAGGGAGGCGGCAAGGAACTCCGCGTATTGATCTTCATGAATGTGGAGGCCGTAGTAGAGGTTGATCTTATGCTCGTCAATCGTTACTGGCCACCCCCAGACATTCACTGTTTGTACGTCCTCTGTCAGCCCATGGGCCTAGTACTCACGCACCATTGTTTGATTTGCCGGCTTTGGTTGCTGGGTAAAGACTTGCCACCTTTGCTGCTCGATTTTGGAGTATATGAACTGTTCTAGCCCTAGATTCCTCTTCCCTGGCTCATAGAAAAATCCTTGCTCTTCCCACACCGACCATTCTTTAAATTTCTCGTTATGGCGGACCTTAATCTCTGGTGTGGCAAAACAGTTGAGAGATTCCTTTGATTATGCCTGGGCAGCGCGGTGGCGGGGGGTTCTTTCCATTCTTAATATGGTTTTAGGGTTTGTTTGTGAAGAGAGTTGTGAGAGTTTGAGAATCTGTAGAAAGAAATCTGAAAGCAAAAGAATTTTGTGAAACAATATGCAAGAGAGAGTAAAGAAGAGTGAATAGTAAAAAAATGAGGGGGTTTAAATAGAAGTTCAAGGGTGCTGCCGTTTCATCGGTCGAGGCAGACGTTGCCCAGGTAGAGAGCCGTTGGAACGGAATGGGCTTCTCACGAATGGATAGTCTGCAACGGCTAGTTTTGGCGGGAAGCAACGTCTATCTACCGCGGCAGACTTGGCTAGCGGACTGGAGCGGTTGATGGAATTGTGCTTTCTTCTTCTCCCTTCTCTTGGGTCGGTGTCTCTCCTAAAAAACTGAAATAAAATATATTAGAAAATAAACAAATACTGAAATTAAATCTAAAAAATGAAAGAAATTAAAATATAAATCCTAAAACATAAAAGCAAAAGAAAAGAAATTTTAAGTTATGATGGGAATACATCTGGATGCATTTCCCATCATAACCAATTCCTGGGTTGCTGTAACATCTGTTTCACCCTCTGCCAGGGCGGGTCTTTGTGTTTCTCTTGATCATTGGCATTGCCAGGTTGCCCGCCCTGGCGGCTGTGACTGGAGTGCTCTAGCTCTATGCTGGGATTGGTGTTTGCTGAGGCATGAATGTCCTGACATTCTTCTTTGTCGTTAGATTTTTTTCAAGGGTTGCAAGACATTCAGCTTGATTTTATGATCGTCCACCCTCATAGTAAGCTCCCCATTCTCCACATCTATTTGAGTTTTGCTCGTGGCTAGGAATGGTCTTCCCAGGATGATGGGTGCTTTGTCGACGGCCTCACAGTCCAGAATTAAGAAATCAGGTGGAAAATTAGGTTATCCACTCTTACTAGGATGTCTTCAATTTTTCCTTCCGGTTGCACGTAAGAGTGATCAGCTAACTGGAGAATGATGGTGGTGGGTCTAGCGTTTCCAATTCCCAGCTTTCTAAACACCAACTTGGGCATTACATTGATGCTTGCCCCAAGGTCGCATAAGGCTTTGCCCTCGTAATGGTTCCTAATAACGCATGGAATGAGGAAACTACTTGGGTCTTTCTGCTTGGGCAGTGTTTTATTGTACAGTATGACCATGCATTCTTTCATCATGGCTATCGTTTCAAATTTCTCTGATTCTTTTTCGTTTGGAAACAATATCTCTCAGAAATTTGGCATAGTTAAGCAATTGTTGTATAGCTTCCACCAGGGGTATGTTGATATTCACTTGCTTGAGAATATCCAGAAACTTTTTGACTGATGGTCCTACTTCTGGTGTTTCAGCTGTTGTGGAACAGGTGGGTGTGCATGTACCTCACGTCTCTCGGAAGCATCAGTAGAGTTTGCCATGGTAGAAGGTCTTGGGTCTGCCGCGGCGGACTTGCTTACTTCTGTCTGGGCAACTGATTTGTTGGCCTTGCACTACTCGTATGTGGGTTTCCTTGTGACTTCAGTATCGATGGGCAATCCTCCAATAGGTCTGGTGTTCAGTAATTGCGCAAATTGTCCCACTTGCATCTCCAGTGATTTTAAAGCTGCCTCAAGATTTTGCATTCTCATCTCGCTCCTGTTAATGAAAGCTTCAGTTTTTTTTAACAAATAAATCCATGTTGGACATATAGGTACCTATCTGAGCCATGAAGGCATCAAAGTCTGCTCTAAAGCACTGGGTGCTACCTGTTGCTGCTGTTGCAGCATCGCTTGCTGGAATCCTTGCGATTGATTTGTCTAATTAGCTGGATTCGGAGAATTGTTGGGATTACTCCACGAGAAGTTAGGGTGCCTCTTCAAGCCAAGATTGTAGTTGTTTGATGTAAGGTTGTTGTTTCTGTTGAAGTTCCCCACAAAGTAGCTAGTTTCAGTTCCATGTTGACACTCGGATGCGTCATGGTCTCCCCTACATTAGTCGCAAAAGGCATCAATGGCTTTGACCTGTTGTGTATTGTTCTGCCCTTGCATAGTTTTTTTTTATCTTTTTCAACTGAGCAATTTGTGCTACAACTACATATGATGCTCCTAGCTCGTTTGCTGTGGCCTGCCTTCTTATGCCGCCTCGGGGGGCATTAGGAAACTGATAGTCGTTTGTTGCCATCCTGTTCAGAATTTGAATTGCTTCGGCGGACTCCTTGTCTAGTAATGTACCATTGGCATAGGAATCCAGCATCATCCTTGTTGACGTGTTTACACCTTTGTAGAATATGGATACTAGTGTCCACTCTGGAAATCCATGGGAGGGGTATTTATTCAACAACTCGCAGTACCTCTCTCGCGCCTCGTACATTGGTTCATCATCTACCTATCGAAAAGTAGTGATGTCAATACGCAATTTATTAGTCAGATTGACAATATTAAATCGAGCTAAGAAATCTAGGCATAGTTTCGTCCAAGATTTGATGGACTCCGATGGTAGGCTATTGAACCAAGTCTTTACCCTATCCCTCATTGAATAAGGAAACAATCTGAGACGTAGCAGGTCATAATGAACTCCATGGATTTTGAAGGATTTGCATATATCCAGGAAGGATTTCATATGCTGGCGGGCATCTTCAGTGGCGGATCCTCCAAATTGTCCAAGTGTATTTAGCATGTTGAACATGATCGGTTTGAGTTCAAAGTGGTCCACTTCTATTTCAGGATCAATAACGCCAGAGTTTAGCCTTCTGAGATCTTCCTCCAAGCAGTCACGAACAAGCCGCCCAGCGGCAAGAGGTTGCCTGCCTTTGCCTGCTACGACATTGGCGATTGGTGGGGGTAGGTTCTGTTTGTCTACTGGATCAGCCATGGTTTCTTTGTTTGCTTGTCTTAATCTGCATGCAATACGTTAAGGCTCTGGATCATATTCTCACAGGGGTGATTTCTGATTTGCTCTGGTCATACACCAAAGAAAATCAGGGGGTTAAACGGAAAATAAAAAGTGCAGAAAAATAAAAACAAAAACTTGTACGACAATCCCCAGTAACGACACCAAAAACGTGTTGCGTGCAAAAGTGATGCGCAAATTGCGTGCAAGAATACATGGTGTCAAGTTATAGTATTTAAGATATCGTCTCCACAGGGATTGTGACAACCTTTCAGAGTTCACTTTTCTGCACAAGTAAAATAAAAACACAAGTATTAGGAGTTGGTTTTGATTAAAGCTAAGACTAAAGTAAGTAAAGTAAATTGAGAAATTAGAGTGGGAGAATGGGTCGGTATTGGATGTTTTGTAGTGTGGAGATTGAATGTACTATCCCAACACAATTTTGCAGATCAACTTAAAAGCTTTCAGCAGCCGCCCACGACTATTCTTTGGTAGGCGCCCGCGTCGGAAGAGAGCAAGTGACTGTCTGGGCAATTAAGCAGATTAAAGGTTCGACAAGGCTCTCTTCTATGACTCCCTCTTCTCCCGAAGCTTGAAGTACTATTGGCGAACATGTCTTAGATGATACCTCCCGACATGAATCTAAGGGCGAACACCAACAGATTATGAAACCTCTCTTAGCCGCTAAACTTCTAAACTTATCCCTATGCCGAAGTAGCTTTACCCTATGGTTGGATAAAACCATGTTTACTCGTTTCGTGAGTTCAACTCTCCCGATATTGAACAAATAGACTGCCGCCCTCTTCTCTCCTGATAAATAGTGCAACAATGAAGAACCATGAGTAAACAAACCTTGAAATTTATTGCAAAAAATGAAACCTAAACAAGTACAAGCAAACTCTCACGACTACTACACAACCAACCCTTAGTCCTAGGGAAGGTTTAGAACATGATGGGGGTAGACGACACTAGGGTTTTGACAAGAAGAAGTTTCTCTCTAATCTCAATTGTGTTCTCTCCTTCAAATCGATTATATACATATAGATGAGGAGCTTAGGCCTAAGGCGGTTTAGGTTAGGAATACTAGTTAGAATATAATTACAACCCATTAAAAGAACAAATCTAACATTAATTCTTCCTAGATTGTCGTTTGACTTTTTCAACTTGACTTTGACCATGGATTTTCTTTGTCTGCTGGACTCCAATGCACGTGCAAGTGGTCTCCAAAAATCGGGCTTGATGACTTCTTTCTATCGCATACCACTTTGTATTTTCCCACTCTTCCTCAAGTTGCTTCCTGAGCGGCACTCTGTTGACTACCTCGGTAGAGGTGTTGGATGGTGTGCAAGGGTTGGCACAACTCTTCATTCTGGTCCTTTCCTTCTCGATCAGCTCTCGAAAGGGTTTAACAGCTTTCTCCGTCAGTTTTCAGCTTCTCCTTTTCTGCCCTCTTTGCTGCCTCAGCGGCGTCTGCCTGGGCAGGTACCTGCGCACAGAGAGAAAACGCACCTGCGCAGTATCTTTTAAATAAAATAAATTAAGTTCATCAAATAAGGAAGAATATCTAATCTATGCAGTTTTGTGTATGTTTACCTGATAAATGCAACTAAACTAAACTTAAGAACAACAATAATTGAGCTAAACTAGTGCATAAATATAAGACTTTTGCACACTTAACACTCATCTCTCATTTGTGGGGTTATACATCTATCGATGAGTGGTTTTGAGTGGTTTATACGGTGTACCGAATACTCCACCACGAGTGTCACAACGGTTTAGGGGTTTATATTGTGTACCTAATACTCCCTTGTGTGAACCTTGAGATGCCGGTGAGAATGTATGAAGTGTTGGGACCACACTTGTGAATCTGCGTATCTGATGATGTTGTGATTTGGAAAAGAGAACTTGGTTAATGATCACTTGTAAGGCAATATAATTGTTGAAGTGTTGTATAATGAGAGTTATTCATGTTTACTCTTTAAGCTTTGCATATGGTATGTTATGCATGGGAAGGCTTAAGTTAATGCTAGCATTGTGATTTGTTGTGGTTTTACAATACATGTTGCATATGGTTTAATATACTGGTTTTTGAATGGTTAAAGTGCATGGTTTTAAAGGCTTGATGTTTTCAAGTAATTTAAATGATATTGCAATCTAGTTTTGGAAAATGGTTTTAAAATGCATTGATGGTGTTTTGTTTTTTAGCACTCCTCACTAAGCCTTGTGTGCTTACACTCTCTTTGTCCATCAATGTACAGAATTAGAGCTTGGAAGGTAGCGAGAAACAAGGGATCAAGAAAGACTTCATTACTTGAACGTATGTTTTCGTATTAGACTATAAGTAATAAGGGCAATGGGGAATCCATTGTGTTTTGGGGAGATTTGTGTGAACTCCCTGTTTGAGCAAGTTTATGTTGCTATTTTGGACTTGTAAATGGCCTTTATTGTTTGGTTTATGCTTTGATATGGTTTTTGAACTATGCTTGGATTGGTTTATAGGAAGCATGCCTTTAGATTTCCATTTGATGCTTGATGCCCTGAGTTGATCTTGAATATGCCATGTTTGGTTGAGGACCGATCCTTGGATATATTATGCATATGTTAGAAGCATGTTTATGTGGTTTGTATTGCATCAAATTGTGTTACACCAACAAAATGGGACATTACAGGCCATACCGATACACGTAAGGCTGTATCGGTACGACAAGGCAGAAATGGGCTTGAGGTTTCGATATACGGGTTAATGTACTAGTACAGTTTAGTGTAATTCTTAAAGGCGTATCGATACGGCAAAAAGGGTATCACTATGGTTTTTGAACTATGTTTGACTTGTAAAAGCGTTATTGATGATATCCTTGTGTACTCTCGTACATAGAATGATCATGATAAACATTTGCGAATTATGCTTCAGGCTTTTTCAGATAACCAGTTGTATGCTAAGTTGAGCAAATGTGAGTTTTGGCTTAGGGAAGTTGTCTTTCTTGGACATGTTGTGTCAGCCGAGGGAATTCGGGTTGATCCACATAAGTTTGAGGCAATGATGGGATGGAAATCACCTAAATCAGTTCAGGAAGTTCGTAGTTTCCTTGGGTTGGTAGCATACTATCATAGGTTTGTGGATGGTTTTTTGCGGATTGCTGCTCCGTTAACCAAGTTGTTGCAAAAGAATGTTCGTTTTGAGTGGACAGAAGAAAGACAACGAGCTTTCGAGAAGTTGAAGGAAGCTTTGACGTAAGCTCCTATCTTGGTTTATAGTGATGTGTCCTACGTTGGTTTGTGTTGTGTGTTGATGCAAGGTGGAAAATTTGTGGCTTATGCATCTAGGAAATTGAAGGTGCACGAGCGCAACTATCCTACCCATGATCTTGAGCTTGTTGTAGTTTTGTTTGCTTTAAAGATTTGGAGGCATTATCTTTATGGTGAGAAGTGTATTGTGCACACGAATCACAAGCGTTTAAAATATTTGGTGACTCAAAAGGATTTGAATCATAGGCAACGTAGATGGTTGGAGTTGCTTAAGGATTACAATTTGACGATTGAGTCATTCGGGTAAGGCTAATGTTGTGGCAGATACCTTGAGTAGGAAGGTTGTGGTGGATTTAAGAACAATGTTTGCACGGTTGAGTGTGACACAAGATGGTGGTCTTTTGGCCGAGTTGCAAGTGAAGCCATCTTTGTCACAGTTAATTAAGGATCAGCAACCTTATTGTAACACCCCAATTTTGGGCTTGGAAGTTTAGGGTCTGAACCGGACCGGTCTGATTTTCGGTTCGAATATAAAAGGGTGGTTTTAGGGAAAGCCTAGTTCGGGATGCTTTAAAAGTAAGGAAAAATATCTAAAAATCCTCTTTTAATATATATAAGAGAGTGGTGAAATCAATTTTACAAAATAAGGTTTGGAAGTGTGGCATTTCGAAATAGTGACTAAAATGTAATTTTTGAAAAGTTCAGTGGTGACTGTTTTGTAAGGATTGAAACTTTGAATCTTTAAGGTGCTAATTTACCCAAGATTGATTTCTCCAGATTTTTCTTAGATTTTAATGATTCGTTTAATGTTTAATTAATTAAAGGAAAAGAGGGAAACCATATTTTAGCTTTTCATAACTAACTTTCTTAAAAACTTTCTCATCTCATTTTCTCTCAAAATTCCCTCAGCCAAACACATTTCTATAGCAACATTTCTTTTGATGATGAGGTTTAAATCATCAATTGATTCCTAATCCTTTCTACATCAAATCCTCTTCATTTGCTTATTGAATTTTCAAGGATTTTGGCTCTAATCAAGGAGAAATCTACATTTAGAGGTAAGGATGTTCTTCTCCTCTAAATACTCAGTTCTTTACTGAAATTCTCAAGTTCTCAATCCTTAAATTAAGTTTTATAAAAGGTTTTAATGTTGTGATCTTGATTTTGGCTTAAAACTCAAGATTTGGAATAAAGCTTGAAGAAATTCGTGGTGATTGTTTGGGCTCTGTTTTGAGATGGCTTTTTAATGTATTTTGGATGTTTAATGATTTGTAATTGATGTTTAATCAATGCAATCCCGAATAGGTTGATTTTCCTAAATTTTTGCTTGTGAAAATGGTGGTTTTTGGGGTGATCTTGGTGTTCTATTATAGCTGGAGGTATAAGGACGAGTTTAGGTTCTTTTTTGATGTTAATTGATGTTTAAGAATGTTTAGAAGTGATGGATCTTGACTGGGTAATGTTGTGGAAGAGTTTGGAAGTGATTTCGGTTGTGTTTGGTAGCCGAAATGTTAGTTTCAGTGAGAGCAACGAGTTTAGGTGTTATGGCTGAAGATTTTAATGCATGATGATGCATTAATCATCTACTTTGATGTGTTTAAAACAGGGGAGACATCTTCGGATCCTTGTGGTGTTGATCCGGAGGCTTGAACGGCGTTTCGGCAAGCTTGTGAAACAGAATTGGTCAGTGGAGTTGGATTTTCAGCTTTGTATCAAATGTTTGAAGGTTTGGGAGCTTAGTTAAGTCTAATCAACTTAACTAAGCTCAAGAGTAAGTTTTCGGAAAAACTCTCTTGGATGAGCCATGGATTGGTTTGATGCATTTGTTGATAATTGCATGTTTAAATTTTGTTTTTGAAAGCATGTTTAGCATGGTTAATGCTGGTTATGTAAGCCATTTGTTGAAGGATGCTTAAGGTAAGAGATCCTTGGTTTTATTTGTGAAAAATGTGGATTGATGCATAGTGATGCATGTTGTAAATGGCTTTGATTTAGATGCTTTAAAACAATGGATTATTGATGATAATGGATGTATATTGGCAAGTGATGTGTTGGTTTTAAAGTACTTGAATCAGATATAGTTAGCCGGCTATAGGATTGGGTGCACCGTGAATAAAGTCGCCTTGGATGTTAAAGGGTTGTAATTGTACCGTAAACTCCATCCAAGTACACTAACGAGATGGTTAAGATCACAATGGTGGTTAAAAGTCCATGTGTAGATCTTGTGTTGTGTGTCCCGTGTTCTCGTTAGTGATGTTATACAACTACCGATGAGTGATGTTGAGGGGTTGTGATTGTACCATTAAACTCCATCACGGGTGTTGAGGGGTTGTGATTGTACCGGTAAACTCCACCTTGTGTGTTCGGTAGTGTGTATGAAGCGTATGGGACAACGCTTGTAATCCGCGTATCCGATTGTGTTTTATGTTGTAAAAGGTTATGGTTTATCACTTGGAAGCCAATATGACATGTTAATGATATTGAAGCATGAGATGCTTGATGTGAATGCAATGTTGCATGAATAATGATGATGTGTGTTAAAAGGCTTTGTGAAAAGTGTTTTATAAAATGCATTATTGTGTTGTTTCTTTAGAGCATGCCTCACTAAGCATTTGTGCTTACGCTCTCTCTCTTGAACCAATAATGCAGATAATTGAGGTGTTTGAGGGCATCAAGGAGGCTAAGAATCCAAGGGAAAGCTAAGCTCATGTATGGTGACTTTTTCACAACATTATTAGTTTTTGATATTTTGCAATGGAAACCTAGGATGTGTTTTTGGGAGATGTTTTGGACTCCCTAGTTGTGGCATGATGCCTTAAATGATTTGGATTTGTAAATGGCCATTTTGGTGCTTGCTTTGATGATTTGATGGTTGTTTGCTTTGGATATTAGGAAGCATGCCTATAGACTTGTGAATTTTCCTAATTGATGCCATGAATGTGTTTTGATGTTGCAAACATGTGCCTTATATGCGTGATGACTTGTTGGCATGATTAGGAAGTCATTAGGATGTGTTTGAGTGATTAATTGTATGTTAAACCAGCAAATTCTGCACTTTCTGGGTAGTCTGTATCGGAACGGGCACTAGCGTTTCGAAACAGGGGCCTGTAATGGCCTTCGTGTATCGAAACGGATAGGGCCGTTCCGAAACGCTTTTGCCACTGCCAAGCCCTGTTTCGATACAGGTCTCGAAACGAACCCGCGTTTCGGAACGGTCAACCCCCGTTCCGAAACAGGTGACCGTTGGGCACTGATTTGAATGGTTTAATGTTTGTAAGCTTTACGTTTTACTCCTGAATTTTGTATTTGCAATTGCTTGAGTTTGAGATGTCCATTTGAGGTGAAATTTGATAGGGAAACATGTAATATGATTAATTTGATATTGGTAATTTAAAAATCGGCTAAGACCCTCATCTTTCCAGAATTTACAATTTTGTCCCTAACTTTTGTATGTTGTGCAATTGAGTCCCTTATTGCTTTCCGATCGCTGCGCTTTTCAAGTATGCTCTTCTCAAGGGTACGCTTAGGGTTAATGTGCATCTAGATAAGATAAAAGGAGAAAAAAGGTCGTTAATCAAGGTTGACTTTTGGGTTGACTTTGGTTTTCCCTGTGTAATCTTCATGGTTCGGGTCAACCGTCTAGGCCGGGCTAAGGGGGTTACATTTAGTGGTATCAAAGCTGAGTTCTCGAGTAAACAAGAATGGTTATGTGGGTGATATATGTATGATTGCATGATATGCCTTTTTAAATGAAAGTTTGATGTGTGAATTGTAAGTATGTTGCAATGGTGATGTATGCTGTGTTGAAGCATGTTAGAGGGACCCATTGTCATATCAAAACTAATGAAATGAATTGTTTTTGAAAAATGAGCTTGAGTGCTTGGATTTCTTACCTTGTTGAGCCTAATTATTGCATTTGTGTTAGTGCATTTTTTTAGTGAATGGGACCTCGTAGAGAGACAAGAATTAATACGCGAGCTATTGCTCAGAACAAGAATGAGAACAATGCTGAAAATGTTGTGGATTTACCTGCTCCTCCTGGTGGTGGACCGCCCGGTGGTGGTGGTGCTGGAGGTGATGGAGCTGGTGTTGGTGCTGGTGCTGGGGTCGCTGGACCTGAAGCTGGGCAGGGGCAAGCTGCTCCTGACATGACAGTTTTGATACAGGATATTGCTGGAGCCTTTCAGACGGCAGTAGCTGGAGCTCACGGAGCTGGGCATCAGGGTGACGCAAATGCGAGATTACCTTTGGAACGCCTGCGCAGTCTGGGAGGGACTGAGTTCAGAGGTTTGTCTGCTGAGGGTTATGAATCTTGGTTGGAAAGTACCAAGAGGATACTGGACAAATGAACTGCAATGATGTGCAGAAGTTAGGATGTGTGGTATCACTGTTACATGATGATGCGTATACCTGGTGGACGACCACTATCTCCGGAATGGAGGAGGTTGATGTGACTTGGACGTTCTTTCTGAACGCGTTCAAGCGGAAGTATCTAGGTGTGCGATACCTGGATGAAAAGAAAAGAGAGTTCATGTCTCTTACACAAGGGAGCATGACGGTGGCTGAGTATGAGATCCAGTTTGTCCGTCTCAGTCAGTACGTACCTGAGCTTATTTCTGATGAGCGGGAAAGGAGTGAACGTTTCCGATATGGTTTGGTGACGGATGTAAAGACCTTTATGCTTGCAACTGAGTACACAGATTTTGATGTGCTGGTTAGTAGGGCGAAGGACATTGAGCAGAATCTGGGTTCGTCTTCTAGGAGTGCTGGTTCTGGCTCGGGTAAGAGAGCTGCTGAGTATAGTTCCGGTGGTGGACGGAACAAGAGAGGACGAGATAGGAGGTATTAGTCTTCTGCTAGGCGTGGTAGTGGAGGGCATGGTGCGCCTGTTCAGGGAGACAGGGCGAGAGCTGATCAGAACACGTGCTGGGCGTGTGGATCGCGTGGTCATTTGAGGAGTGATTTTCCTCGGGCAGTGAGAGAGGTGCAGACTCTTGTGGCAGTGACTGGTAATTCGTGATGGAATTGTGGTTCGGCAGACCACATGAGGATGGAGTGTCCTTTGTTGGCCGGTGGTGGTCAGGGACGTGCTCGTGGAGTTGTTGCATCACAGAGAGGTCGTGGGCGCGGTCGTGGTAACTTCCAGCGTAGAGATGATGGTGGGATGAATGTGGCACATGTGGTGGCTGTCCAACCTGAGGGTGGTGGCCACGCTCGAGTGTATGCTCAGCAAGAGGGGAGGAATGACACGGATGTGATCACATGTACCTTCACTTTGCAATCCTTGTCTTTACTTTCCTTGATTGATTCTGGATCTACACACTCATACATATTGCGTGAACATGCTCAATTGCTTTGTTTGCCTGTTGAGTCTTTGGATGTTGGTATGCGTGTAACTAGTTCCTTTGGTGAGACTGTTGTGACACAGAAGTTATATAGAAGATGTCCCTTGGTTGTGCAAAATCATGTTTCTCATGTTGACCGCATAGAATTGCCATTTTATGGTTTTGATGTGATCATTGGTATGGATTGGCTTGTTGAACATCGGGCTGTGGTGGATTTTGAGAACAAGCGAGTTTCGTTAAAGCTTGCGGATGATTATGAGGTAGTGTTGGTTGGTGAGAATGTGAAGTTTCTTGCCGATGTGGTGTCTTCCTTGGAAGCGAGTCGAATGCTGAGGCAGGGTTGTGAAGCCTACCTAGCCTTTGTGATGAATCCTAGCTCTAAGGAGTTGCGAGTTCAAGATATCAGGACTGTGCGAGAGTTTCCTGGTGTGTTTCCGGAGGAGTTACCTAGCCATTTTAATGTTGCTGCTTTGTAAACAGTGAGGTACATGGTTAAATGTGAATTATATTGGCAAGTGATGTGGTTTTAAAATTGCTATCGTATATAGTTAGCCAGCTATAGGAATGATTGCACTATAAACAAGTCGCCGTGGTTGTTGAGGGGTTTATATGGTGTACCGAATACTCCATCCAAGTACCCTAACGATCGAGAAAGTGTAGTGTCTCGTCTCTCATTAGTGGGGTTATACATCTACCGATCAGTGGTGTTGAGGGGTTTATACGGTGTACCTTATACTCCACCACGGGCATCACAACGGTTGAGGGATTATATTGTGAATCGAATACTCTTGTGTGTGAACCTTGAGATGTCGGTTAGAATGTATGAAATGTTGGTACAACACTTGTGAATCTGCGTATCCGATGATGTTTTGATTTGGAAAAGAGAACTTGGTTAATGATCACTTGTAAGCCAATATAATTGTTGAAGTGTTGTATAATTGGATTTATACATGTTTACTCTTTAAGCTTTGCATATGGTATGTTATGCATGGGAAGGCTTAAATTGAGGCTAGCAATGTGAGTTGTTGTGGTTTTATAATACATGTTGCATATGGTTTAATATGATGGTTTTTGAATGGTTAAAGTGGATGGTTTTAAAGTCTTGATGTTTCAAATGATGTTTTGAAGTAATTGAAATGAGATTTCAATGTGGTTTCTAGAAATGGTTTTGAAATGCATTGATGGTGTTTTGTTTTTTAGCACTCCTCACTATGCTTTGTGTGCTTACGCTCTCTTTGTCCATCAATGCAGAGAATTGGAGCTTAGAAGGCAGCATGAAGCAAGGGATCAAGGAAGACTTCGTTACTTGAACATATGTTTTCGTATTAGACTATAAGTAATAAGGGTGATGGGGAATCCGTTGTATTTTTTGGAGATTTGTGTGAACTATTTGTTTGAGCAAGTTTATGTTGTTGTTTTGGACTTGTAAATGGCCTTATTGTTTGGATTATGATTTGATATGGTTTTTGAACTATGCTTGGCTTGGTTTATAGGAAGCATGCTTTTAGATTTCCATTTGATGCTTGATTCCCTGAGTTGATGTTGAATATTCCATGTTTGGTTGAGGATCGATCCTTGGATATATTGTGCATATGTTAGAAGAATGTTTAGGTCGTTTGTATTGCATCAAAGTGTTTTAAACCAGCAAAATTGGACATTACAGGCCCAAGCATACCGATACATCGAAGGTTGTATCGGTATGGCAAGGCATAAATGGGCTTGAGGTTTCGGTACACGGGTTATTGTACCGATACGATTTACTGTAATTCTTGAAGGCATTTCGATACGATAAAGAGGGTATCAGTACGGTTTTTGGTCTCTGGAATCTAGAATTTGATTTACACAAAAGTGTACCGATACGCCTATTCGTGTACCAGTACGGTTGGTCGTTATTGGTAGTTAATGGGTGTTTTAAGATTCAATTTTCTTACATTTTGGTCCTTGATTAATGCGAATGCAATTAGATGAGTTTGGATGGTCGTTTTGAGCTGAAACCTGATGTGCTATCATGAAACCGTATTAATTAAAGGATGATAATATTAATTCAGGAAAAGTCCATGAATTTATCTGTATTTCGAAATTGGTCCTTAATATCGTAATTATGCATTTTAAACTTGTATTGTTGAGGGCTTTGTGATGTATCTTCTTCTACTATTCGCCTGAACACCTTATGGTAAATAAGAGCATCTATAGAATATAAAAAGAAAAAAAGGTCGTTTATTAAGGTGATCCTTCGTGAGTTTACTTCAATATTCCCCCAGTAACTCGCTAGAGTCGGTAAAACGATTAGACCGGGTTTAGGGGGCTATAATTATCTGGAAGGTAATTAAGGTAATGCCAAGTAGATCGTTCTCTTTGCAGAGATTGAATGATTTTGTTACCTTCAATCGATCAGTGTAAATAATTAGGTTAGTTATTTTTCTTTTTTCAGATTTTATTTTCTATTTTCTGTTTTTGTTTTTATTTTCATTTGCACCTTTGAAAGGTTTGCTTTCAATGAGTGTAGGTACAGGTTACATTGTCAGATAGCATGTCCAGATCAGGGCTGGCATGAAGAATCCAATGATGTGTAAATGGACTTAAGAGAGTAAGGTCCAAGGAGAGTGAAATTTTTCTTAAGGGCGGGATTAAAACCCTGTCCGCCTAGGGTAAAACTTGAAATTCAAAATTTTAACTTATCACTTTTCCATATGTCCCGCGTCGTCCCTTCACCTTCTACCCCTAGCTTATCATCATCCCTTAGCTCATCATTATCTTTTCCCCCTAAACACCCATTCATTATTATCTCTGTTAACCACCTATTAAAACCCTCAACCGTCACTTCTTCCCTCTACTTAAACCTCAACCTTTCTCTTAGTCAAAACTTTACACTTTCTTTTTATCTTCCTCGACAAGAAAGAAAGAATCCAACCTTTCTTTTCCCCAAAACTCTTTCGATTTCTTTCAAAGTTCTTCGATGGCATCTTCTTCAACACCTTTCAAGATCTTCTTTAATGAAGAAATCCGCAAGAAACATGAGGATATTTTCGCGGCAAGAATGTTTTATTACGAGAAGAACTTCGAGTTCATAAACGAACCCAACTTCCGTTATTCACCGGAGTTCATGACAGTGGTCACAAAGCATAAGTGGGAGTTGTTTTGCCAGGAAACGATGGAAGTTTATTTCAACATTTTATGAGAATTTTATGCTCATCTCACAACCAAAGACTCACCTTTCTTGATGGTTCGAGGTACGTGTGTTAGATTTTATGAGGGTTTTATTAATGCTATGTTTGATTTGGATGGTGAAGAGGAACACTTAGAGTTGGCTGACTCGTTGGACACTACCAAGAGGCCAAAGCTCTTGAAGGATTTATGCAAACCTAGCACAAAGTGGAATGTGTCCTCGAAGGGCCATCGTACGGTGAAGCGGTTGGCATTGAAGCCATAGCCAAGGGGGTGGAACCACTTATTAAAGGCAGACCTAATGCCGACCACCCAAAACGAGACTGCCTCGAAGGAAAGACTGTCCTTGCTACATTCAATCATCGTGGGCTACAAGATCAACATCGGCTGTATCATTATCGATGAAACTTATAAGAGTGTCACTAAGGGTAGTGGAAGTTTGTTTATCCCTTTATTGATTTCTAATATTTGCATGAAGTGCAGTGTGCCAAAGCTTGATTCGGACAAGGTCCAAGAGAGCAAGGGAACTACTATCACTCCTACCCTACGGAGGCAACTCATTGCCCCTGAATCCAAGGAGAAGGGCAAAGGAAAGGTTGTAGAGCCGGTGTCCAAGGCCAAGGTGCCCAAGGCAGAACCTGAGACTCCTATGCCAGCTGGGTCAGTGGCAATGCTTTCCCATATCTACCAACGCCAGGAGATCATTCTTCAAAAGATGGAGAAAGTAGAGGAGCAGAACACCAAGCTCTGGCATTATACTCATGTCTGCGACTGTGCCATCAAGAAAACTCTTGAAGGAATGTCCCCGAGTGTCTTTACATCCTTCCCTGAGTTCCCCACTAACCTTTTTGCCAACGATGATGTGCCTGCCAATCCTCATTCAGTCCATACTCCGACGCAATCAGATACAACCGTACCAGTGTCCCCTTTCCAAGTTGAGTCCGCAAGAACAGACACGCTGCCTGAGTAAGAAAAAGAAGGAATCCAAGCCAAACCTACCGCAACATATGTTGCACCTGCCACTGATGCTCCTGTTGCCTCGGAGCCAGTAAAGATTGTCAAGGAAGTCCTCTGTGACATTAGAGCTTCCACTACCGCCTCAAAGCCCAGCACGAAGGGAAAGAAACACATGGCTCCTGATCGTGGGAGCTTTGTCAAGAGAATGACTCGTGTCACGCGCCAAGAAAACTCCAAAGGGGAGTCATTTTCCCCTTAAACTCCTTACATTCATTTTTTTCATTTGTTCATGCATTTTATTTTATTTCATTTGTTTATGCATGTTTAAATGCATTGAGGACAATGCACACCTTTGGTTTGGGTGTGTGTGTTGCCTCACATATGTTTCCATGACATGCATTCATGTTTATAATTATGTTTGCATTATGTTGCCATATAGATTAGGTATAACCATGCATACCAAACCACTATTTTTTGTGCCTCAGTTAAATTTGAAAGAATGCTAACACTATGATAGTATAGTTTAATTTGTTCTAGAATATTTTGTCTGATGATGAAATTTGAAAATCTTTATTTTGGATATGCCAACAAAATAGTAATGCCAGGACAGCTTGGCAATTGATCTCTAGTTTAGGAAACTGGACATTCACTTAACACATAGTATGCATCAAGTTCCTAAACAAACTTAGGATTCTTGAAACTAAGATCAGAAAAAAAGAAAAAAATTATAATGATGCTAGGGTAGGAGAAAATAATAAGGCAACAATGTTTTTCCAAGGAAATAAAAAAAATGTAGAACTCTCGTCTACCTTAGAGATAATAAGTAACTTGGGGCTTCGTGGTTTGCTCCCTCTTAGTTCTCAAGTCAAAAACTTTAGGGTATGAGTTGAAGAGTAAATCATAGTAATGTCTGGACTAACGTGGGGGTTCGTGGTGTGCTCCCTCTTAGTTCTCACGCCAAACAATATTACGAAGCAAGCCTAAAAATATTGGTAGCAAACACCCTTTGCAAATAAATAATATATATATATATATATTATAATAATTTTGAGTTTGGGAAGTAAATTTGACTAAGGGAGTTAAAGGACACTTGATGCATATTCCCCGGACTTCATGCACACTTCATGATCTTAGACTAGAGTTATATTGCTGCACTTGAATTAGTGTATCTGCTTGGCATTATTGCACTAGAATACCTGAGGACGTAACTAGGGCCAGATTCTGCTTATTGGCATTTGTTGGCATTCAGAATAATTTTGCCGAGGTACCCATTTTTTATGTTTTCTAAATTTTAGTTGCATTACTTGAGGACAAGCAATGAGCTAGGTTTGGGGGAATGTTAACTCCTAGAAAGTACTTATTTTTATGCATATTTCACAATGCTTTTGCTTGTCTTTAGGTATATATGCTTGCATTTAGTTGTTAAAATCATGCATTTGTATAAGAAGTTAGGGAGTTGTTCCTTGCTTACGCGAAGGGTTGTTTTGTTGACATTGATGCGGGTTAGGAGGAGGGCAGGCTCGGCAGAGCAGCACAATAGCAAGAAGCAGGCAAGTAGAAGAGAATTGTCGATTCATAGTTAGCAGATTTGGACCATAGATTTCCAAGCTCAGTTGGAAAAGAAGTGAAGTCCGATGCCTGGTCAAAGTAGTCGTTGAACACAGTACACGTCAGCCCTAAAATTCAAAAGAAGATAAGAAGATAACACGCTTTATCCTAAGTGCGGAATCAAATTTCAAATTCAAACCCACTCTAGGGTTTCCCACGCGTTCCTATTTAAAGGAAGAGATCGATGAGAACTAGGAGAGAGAACCGTGGTGAAAGAGGAAGCTAGAGGTTGTGTGGTTCGACCATCTTAGACTGAGAGCTCTAGAGCATTTGAGTCACTGCATCGACAGACGTCCTACTTTCCCATTCTCTTAGTTTTATTTTTATTTAAGTGACGATGTTGAGATACGATGATATTTTGTGGATGGAACCCCAACCATGAACTAAGCTTTTATAATTGGTTGGGGATGTTTGTGATTAACACTCAGTTTATGTTGGTTTTTAATAATTTAATGCCTTGGCACTATTTTCTATATAGCTAGCACTTCATTTCTTTAAATTCTTTGCCATACGAAAGTTGACATTATTTGTTTATTACACCTTAATATCTTAATAGAATTGAGGAGTAAGGATTAGTTGTCATGTACTAAGGAGAGAAGCTTTGATAGAATATGTTCAAGTAGATGAGCTTACTTCAGAAGTGAATCTACCCCTGAGGAGTATATATTTAAACTTAATTAAGTTAATTAATGAAAAACTTCACTATAGACATATATGGGTTTTCACATGGTTAACTTAGGGTATTGCTATCAATAGAGGCAATGCCATTCTTGAAATATGCTTGGCAATAAATCCAAGGCAAGACATTATTAATAGCTAGCGCAAAATCCAGGCATCCCTTGCCAACACTCATCATCCATTTGAAACTCTTTTTGCCAAGCTGTTTTCACTTTCATTGCATTCCCTTAGCAATTTTCTAAATCAATCCAAACATTCTAGATTCCATTAACGAGTAACCCATTGAACAGTCAAATTCTTGGTCAATCCCCATGGATACGATACTCAGCTTACTATTGTAATACTTGCTAATTGTGTATACTTGCACGCAAAAGATTCATTCTTGGCATTATTTCTTACATATTCACATTGCATTTCCACTTGATTGTCAAGCGTTAGCAATGTCGACACGGAGCTTGTGTCAAAGCCTCCTTTAACTTCTCGAAATCTTGTTGTCTTCCTTCCTTCCACTCAAAACAAACATCATTTTGCAACAATTTGGTTAACGGAGTTGTGATCTTTGAAAAACTATTCACAAACCGACGATAGTAATCGGCCAACCCCGAGAAACTACGAAATTCTGTCACCGACTTAGGTTGCTTCCAATTCATCATAGCCTCAATCTTCTGTGGATCAACACGAATACCTTCCGCCGAAACAACATGACCAAGAAAGGCCACTTCTTTAATCCAAAACTCACACTTGCTCAACTTAGCATATAACTGATTATCCAATAAGGCTTGAACACAATCCACAAATGTCAATCATGGTCATTCTCGATTCATCATATCCATGAAAGTAACAGGTGCATTCGTCAACCTAAACGGCATCACCAAGGATTCATAACTTCATATATTGTGCAAAAAGCTGTTTTCGATACATCCTTATCCTTAACCTTCAACTAATAGTACCCAAAGCTCAGATCAATCTTAGAAAACACGGTTGCACCCGGAAATGGTCAAACAAATTATTAATTCAAGGCAAAGGATACTTATTCCTTATCTCCAACTTGTTTAATTGACGATAACCAATGCACATTCTCATAGTTCCATATTTCTTTTTCACAAACAAACTGGTGCTCCCCGAGGTGAAACACAAGGTCGGATGAAACCGTGATGCAACAACTCCTAAAGTTGCATCTTCAATTCTTTCAACTCTTTCAGTGTCATACGATATGGAGCAATTGACACCGGAGCTGCATCCGTATACGTTTCAATACAAAACTATACCACCCTATTTGGTGGCAATCTAGGAAATTCCTCTAGAAACACCCTCGAAAATTCACAGACTGTGCGAATATCCTGTACACGAGCATCCTACGTACACGGAACATAAGCCAAATAGGCTTGACATCCACCCTCCAATAATCTTTGCGCTTTCAAAGTCGAAATAACATTAGACAAGAACTTAACATTCTCGCCCACCACAACGACCTCATAATCATCCACTAGCTTTAATGAGATTTGTTTGGTTTCAAAATCAACCACAACTCTATGCTCGCTCAACCAATCCATTCCCAAAATCACATCAAAACCATAAAATGGAAACCACATCAAATCCACCTGTAAGACCTTTAGCCCGGCCTAGACGCCCGGCCCGAACTAAGAAGATTAAACGGGGAAAACCGAAGCCAACTCGTTTAAGCCAACTTCGATTAACGACCCTGTTTTTTCTTTTTATCTTTTCTAGATGCATATTAAGATCCTATATGTTCAGCAAGTCACATAGAAGAAAACGACACAACGGTCGAAGGTCAAACAAGGGTTTAATTGCAAAACTATAACCTTTAGGGACCAAACTGTAATTTCTAAAAAATTACCGAAACTAATCCAGTTTAAAGATGATCTAACCTTAATTAGTCATGTAACATGCATCCATGTCAAATTTCATCACAAACGGATCATTCAAACCCAACCAATTGAACTTACAACATTTAGGGACCAATATGTAACATTTCAGAACTTTAAAAGATTCTTTTAACAGAAAATAACGGACATGTATCGGCACGCTTATGCCCGTATCGATACGCAGGATGGCAGTAGCCAAAATTGGGAATAAGGTATCGATACCCTTCCCCACGTATCGATACGACCTCCAAACTTTGCATAGACGTATCAATACGCACACTAGAAAAACACATCCAACAACCTTCAATTCACATTTAGCATCAAGAAATCATATTCAAAATATACATACATACTAGGACATGCAAAATCAACACATAAGCATCAACATCCAAACTTGTTTCAGGCATTAGACATGGCAATTTATGAAGGGTATAAAACTATGTAAGCATGCCTTGAAACTCTATCCAAAGCATAGCCAAAATACCAAAGGTAAGACCATAAACCATTTAGAGGCCAATTACAAGTCCCAAAACACAAACCAAACATGCTCAAGGTGTTTAACATCATTTGCTTAGCCAAAACACTTGGATATCATTTGCTTGCTTGCTGCCAAAAATGCTCAATCTCTGTATTGATGAAACAAATGAGCGTAAGCATCAAGCTTAGTGAGGACCGCTATAAAACCAAACATTCATCAATGCATTTTTTAAACCAAAACATCATTCTTTATAAACACTGCCTTCCTTACAACCATGCACTTTCAAACACATTTCCCCTTTTAAACCACATGCTCATAACATCATTAATTACAACAACAAAAACCTTTGCTCATACTTAAACCAAGCATCACATGCATTCTCAAAATATACATTCATCATTAATTCATTATTCATCATTATATTGGCTCGCAAGTGATCAATAACAAGAACCATATCACAACACAATTGACACAATCGGATACACGGATTACAAACGTTGTCCCACACGCTTCATACACACTACCAGCTTCACAAGGTGGAGTTTAATGGCACAATCACGACCCCTCAACACCCGTGATGGAGTATAATGGCACAATCACAACCCCTCAACATCACTATCGGTAGATGTATAATTCCACTAAAAAGAGCACGGGACACAAACCACAAGATTCACACACGAGATTAAACCATCAACCGTTGTTATCTTAGCCTCGATTGTTAGGGTACTTGGATGGAGTATACGGTACAATCACAACCCCTTGACATCTAAGCGACTTTATTCACGGTGCACCCAATCCTATAGCTGGCTAACTATATATGATTAAAGTAACCAAAACCATTTACCATCACTTGCCAATATAATCATTAATCATCATTAATCCACTGTTTTTCAAGCATAAACCACAATGCCACTTCCACAAGCATTAACATGATTAAAACCAATTTCATAAATCATATAAACTCAAGGATCACCTACCATGTGCATCCTTAAAAAAATGGTATTTAAAACCAGCAACATCATTGCTCAAAACATGCTTTAAAACAGTAATCAAAACGCATTTAATCCAAGTGCATTTTAAACCTAGAACATAGCACAATACGAGAGAGACTTTCGATTTACTTACTCTCGAGCTTAGCTAAGTGTTCCAAACTTACACTAAGCTCCCAAAACCACGTTCAAAACGTTTCAAAGCTAGAAAACTCTTTTCAACTCACCGATACGCAAAACTTCACTTGCCGACGCGAAGATCACTTGCCTGAAGCTTCCAAAATCACTTCGCTTGCTTCCGGATCAACGTCCCTATTTTTAGAGCATCAAAAATAGAGATCCAATGCATTAAAATGCATTCCAACACCAGCAACTAAACACAAATTCGTTTCCTAGATAAACTACACCAATTTACCAATCCGAAATAACCAAAAACTCATTTGATTGCCTCCTAAACCAATCCCAGTCAACAAACATCACTTCCAACCATTAATGTCCAACAAAACACATCTATAAACAACCTAAACCCTTCCTTATACCTCCAGCAAACATATCACCATCAAATCACATCGAAAAATCAACTAAAAATATCATAAAAGTCAAGAATCTCAAGGATTTCAGGATCTATGTTATCAAAACACATTTTCAACATCAAGATTAACTTAAAACTTGATTATAATCCATCCAAAACAGATCTCATCAACAACACTCCGAAAATCAAGATTTAAACCTTTATTTTGTAAGATTTTAATCTTAAATCAAATCTATAATCAAAACTCAGTTGAAAACAACAATTAGGAGTCGATAATCTTGGGAATTTCAATAAAGAACCTTGATTAGAGGTTGAGAATAGGATTTACCTCCAATCCTTGTATTCCTTAATGTTTGACAAGTTTTTGCTTCACAAATCTTGAAGAAATTGAAGAGAATTCTTGGAAATGGATGAGAAATCAAAGAGAGAGTGTTTGAGAGAAAAGAAATCTGGAGAAAAGGTTTTAGAAATGGGTTTTGCTGAAATGAGGATTGGAAAGTTAGTTACGTACAATGAAACCTCCCAATTTTACTATTTTAATAATTAAAATAAAATCTCTTTTTAATCCATTATTTTAAAACTCATTTAAAACACATGTCAAATTAAGGAAACGTGTAATTGCACAAAAGCTCCCTAAAGATTCTAAGATTTTGACCCCTCTTTTGTAATTTGCATTTTTTCCATAATTTTAAAACTTTACATTTTTGTCACTACCCAAAATGTACCTCTTCCAAAACTCATTTTGTAAAATTGATTTGACCAACCTCTTAAACATGATTTTATAGGATTTTAGCAATTTTTTTAATATTTTTATCCTATCTCGATCCTTAATTTCCCTGAACCACCTAATATGATTCGAACCGTTTCCGACCGGCCCGATCCGATGTCTAAAACATATAGGCCCAAAACTAGGGTGTTTCAACTCTCCCCCACTTAGGAAATTGCATCCTTAAAATTTTTACCTGAAGGAAAAAGATGCGGAAACTGCTTCAACATGTCCACCTTGCTTCCCCACGTGGCCTCCTCAACTCCTCGGTGTCGCCATAACACCTTCACAAGCTCTATCGTGTTGCCACGAAGAACTTTGCTACTCGAATCAAGGATCCTCGCCGGCTCCTAGTCATAAGACAAATACGGATTCAACTCTATCTCCTTAACAGGCACCACATGCTTAGGATCCGATCTATACCTCCGCAACATTGAAACATGAAACACATCATGACCTTCTTCGAACTCGGGAGGCAACCTCAACCGATAAGCCACGGGACCAATACGCTCCATAACCTCATATGGTCCAAGAAACCTCGAGCTAAGCTTACCTTTCCGCCTAAACCTCATCACCTTCTTCTAAGGCGATACTTTCAGGAACATGCGTTCGCCAACTATGAACTCAATCTCCTTACGCTTCAGGTCTGCATAAGACTTTTTCCGATCCGATGTTGCCTTCAAGCGCTCACAAATGAGCTTCACCTTCTTGTGGTTCCTTTCAACATATCCAGCATCGAAATCAACTTTTGTCTAGTTTCTGCCCAAAAGAGAGGAGTTCTACACTTCCTCCCATATAAAGCCTCGTATGGAGCCATTTGAATGCTTGCCTGGTAACTATTATTGTAGGCAAACTCAACCAAAGGCAAGTGCTTCTTCCAAGAAACCTGAAAATCAATAACGCAGCATCTCAACATATCTTCAAGTACTTGGATAACACGCTCCGACTGTCCATCTGTGTGAGGATGATATGAAGTACTGAAATTATACCGTGTACCCAAGGCTTGATGCAAACATTCCCAAAACCTCGATGTGAACCTCAGGTCTCTATCTGACACTATAGACTTCGGCACACCGTGCAATAACACAATTTCAGCGATATATAGCTCTGCAAGCTTATCCAATGTATACGTAGTATGCACATGCAAGAAATGTGCACACTTCGTAAGGTGATCAACAATCACCCAAACAAAATTCTTTTTTGATGGTGACAAAGGCAAACCAGACACGAAATCCATGGTAATCCTTTCTCACTTCCACTCTGGGATTTTCAATGATTGCAACAACCCAGAAGGAACCTGATGTTCAACCTCCACTCGCTGATAAACCATGCATTTGCTAACATATTCAGCCACGTCCTTCTTCAATCCCACCCAATAGTACTCATCCTTCAAACCACGATACATCTTCGTACTACCAGGGCGCATAGCGAAAGGACTACTATGAGCTATAGTCAGAATAGTGCGCCTCAACTCATCATCATTCGGCACCACTATCCGACTCCCAAAACATAGAACACCATCATCATTGAAACTAAAATTCAAAGGCTTACCATCCACAATATCCTGAACGTGAGGTACAAGAAAATCATCAAGTAACTGCCTATCCTTGATCAACTGAATCAAGGATGGTTTCACTTGCAATTCGGCAACAAGACCACCATCTCGCGATATGCTCAAG
The DNA here is from genome assembly GCA_958450335.1 of Hibiscus tridactylites. Lineage (NCBI taxonomy): Eukaryota > Viridiplantae > Streptophyta > Magnoliopsida > Malvales > Malvaceae > Hibiscus > Hibiscus tridactylites. The sequence goes on along the minus strand of OY288267.1, from coordinate 53,191,546 downwards.
CGAGCAAACATCGCCATCAACTCTACATCGACCTTCTTGCTCAAAGCATCGACCACAATATTGGCCTTTTTAGGATGATACTCGATCGACAGATCGTAATCCTTAAGCAACTCCACCCATCGACGTTACCTAAGATTCAACTCTTTTTGAGACATAAGATACTTCAAACTCTTATGATCTGTGAATACTAAGCACTTCTCGCCATACATGTAATGCCTCCAAATCTTCAGAACAAACACAACTGCCGCAAGCTTCAGATCATGAGTAGGGTAGTTATGCTCATGCACCTTCAATAGCCTGGATGCATATGCCACTACCTTACCCTCTTGCATCAACACACAACCCAAACTAACATAGGACGCATCACTATAGACTATAAACTCCTTACCAGACTTAGGTTGAATCAGGACAGGAGCTTGCATCAAAGCTTCATTCAACTTCTCGAAAGCTTGCTGCCTCGCATCTGTCCACTCAAAGCGAACATTCTTCTGCAACAACTTGGTCAAAATGTAGCAATCTTAGAGAAGCCCTCAACGAACCAACAATATTATCCAGCCAAGCCAAGAAAACTTTGCACCTCGGTCACCGACTTAGGCACTTTCCAACTCATCATTGCTTATATCTTATGTGGATCAACACGAATACCCTCGGCTGATGCAACATGTCCAAGGAAGACTACCTCCATAAGCCAAAACTCACACTTGCTCAGCTTAGCATAAAGTTGGTTTTCCAACAACACTTGCAACACTATCCTTGAGTGTCTATCATGATCCTCCTCGGTACGAGAGTACACAAGGATGTCATCGATGAACACCACCACAAATTGATCCAAGAACTAATGGATACGCGATTCATCATGTCCATGAATGCAACATGTGCGTTGGTTAAACCAAAAGGCATCACTAAGAACTCATAATGTCTGTACCTCGTCCGAAAGGCCGTCTTAGGTACGTCCACATCCTTCACCTTCAACTGGTAATACCCTGACCTCAAGTCAATCATAGAAAACATCGAGGCTCCTCGGAACTGATCAAAGAGATCATCAATCCTTGGCAAGGGATATTTGTTCTTGATCATCAACTTGTTCAGTTACCGATTATCTATACACATCCGCATTGTCCCATCTTTTTTCTTTACAAACAACACTGGCGCACCCCAAGGTGATACACTCGGCCGGATGAACCCTCGATCAAGCAACTCCTGAAGTTGCGTCTTTAACTCCTTCTGTAACATATGGGTTTGGGGGTTGGGTGAAAAATAATATTAAAATAATGTTTTGGATTTTGATTTTATAATTAAAATAATAAAATAATTTTTTGGGCCTCGGGTTTTCAAAACAAATAATTTATGTTAGACATGTTTTGATTTTAAAGCCCAATTATGGAATTTGGAAATTGAGATAGCTATCCTCATTAATGGCATCATGGTAATTAAGTGGACTTTCAAATTAAAACCATTTTTATTAAAATAGCATTGTCATCATCTTCCCCCTCCCCTCCATTTTTGCAATTTCACGACAAAGAGAGAGAGCTCTTCTCTATTTCACTATTCCATCACCATATACCTTCATCTTTGGTGCTTTTTGAAAGGTAAACTCGTTTTTGATTTGTCCTCCTTTCCCTCTACAAGATAGTACCTTTATTTTTCTCAAAGCTCCTAGTTTTTAGATTTTGGTGTTTTGAAAGTTTAGATTAAAAATGAGAACTTTATTGTCTTTAACAAAAGCTTTTGATTATTTACTGTTAGATAAGATGTTTACAACCTATAAGGTCCAACATATGTGAATTTTAAAAGTTTTTATGAAGATTCTCGGATTTGGGTTTTAGAGGGGGTTTTTGAAGGGTTTAAAGGTTGGTTTGGGGGTGTTTATGTTGGAAATTGAGGGCTGATGTTAGTATGATAGTTAGGGGTTGTTTTGGGAGCATTTAAGTGTGTTAAAAAGGTTGAAATCAAGAGTTTTGGACTGTGCTAAAGGGCTGCTCGGGATTGAGGTTTTGGGAGTTGTTCTTGGCTTGAAATCTTGTGTTTTATGCTTGATTAGTGTTCCGGGTTGGCTACATTGAATTGTGAACTGATTTGAGGTTGTTTTGATTGTGTTGAGTTGAGTTGATTAGAAGCAAGGATTTGTGTTGGTGAAGCCTTGGGAACGAATCCGGAATCGTTGGAAGCTTGATCGGCTAGTGTGTTGAGCTTGGAATATTCGGTAAGTGGTTAAATGTTTTTAAATGGTTTTCAAGTGTTGGTTCAAGCATGTGGACTAGGTTGGGCTTGGTAGACCCACCTAGAGTTGGGATTAGATTGGTAGTCTAATCCCAAGCTTTAGTTAGAGACCTTGGTTGAACTCTAATTGTTGTTTATGCCTCATGTTTAATTGTGATAATGGTGAGTATGTATATTGTTTTATACATGTTGTTGAGGCATGGTTTTGATGCATTGTGATATGCATGTGGATTGTGCATGATGGTGATCATGGTGAGTACGTGCTAAGCACGAAAGTTGATATGAAATGATGTTGTGAAAGGTTATGGATTGTGTTTAATACTGGCACTAGTATGCTTGGGTACAATGATCGATCATTAGGATGTTTAGTGTGCACACGTGAGTCAAATGCGCGCGTGGTCTTGGTGATGGTAGTCATCAAGATGGAGTACGGGTTCGTCCGGAAAATCTTCTTATATATATGCTAGTCGGTGATGAGTGTAATCCCATCGACGGGGCATGAGGGTGAGTGGAATCCCCTCCGCGTGAACGGTGATGAGTGTAATCCCATCGTAAGGTAATAGTTGTGTTGGATGTGAGTTCCAACGGTTATCCGCGTATTCGAGTCATAGCTAGGTGCCAATATGGATTTGATATATGTGTTTGTTAATACGTTAGTATATGTATTTTCATGTGTGGAGCTTATGACTTGTTGAGCATGGCATAATATGGAATATATGTTCATGCATCATATATATTTTGGCTCATGTGGATCGAAGGTAAGATCATGCATTCTACCTTGGTTGTGCTTGTGCTTGGACCCTGCATTGTCGAGGTTGTTTTAAATGAGCTCACCCTCACTAAGCTTCATGCTTACGCTCTCTTTTGTTCAACAATGCAGATCCGTAGTTCGTGGGTTGCTTGTGCAAGGAGAGGGCCTCCAAGTGTGCTTTGTGGTGCTATTTTAGCTTTCAAGTATGGACTTTTAAGTTATAAGGTGTAATAGTCAAGCAATGGGATATGTATTGTTGTCTTGAGCTTTTGGATGTACGTGGATGTTTGGTTTAAGAGCATGTTAGACTCCTTTACATGTTTATGTTGGTTTGGCTTTTGGATGCCATGTTTGGATTGTACCCCATGTTTAAGTTGCTTACCTTGAATGCTTAAGTGTATGTCTTGTTAAAGCATGAATCTTGAATGTCATGTATGAAGCATGTGTTGAATGTTGTTGATTCCTTAAATGTATGGCCTCTTTATGTTTGGAGTGTTCTAAGCATGCTTATTGTGTGTATCTTGTCTTAGAGTTAGGCATGGTTGAGTTGGGGTCTTAGTTGGTGTCTTAAGGCAACCATAAGCCTTAAAATCAGCTAAAACCAGTCTGCAGACAGAGGGCGTATCGAAACGGTTGGTCCCATTCCGATACAGTCCCTTTATTTTTGGCCAGGCGTTTCGGTACGCTAAGGAACGTTTCGGTACGATTTTGCCACTGGAAATTTGAGATTTTGATGATAAAATGAAGTATCGAAAAGGGCTTTAGTGTTTCGGAACGGCTTTCGTATCGTTGACCACGAGAAGTTGACCGTTGAGGGCGTTTCGATACGGGCCACCCCTGTTTCGAAACGGTCTCTTCGGGTTGACTTTGGCCAGTTGACCTAGTTAAGGCGTATCGAAACACCCTATGGGCGTTCCGATACGGCCTGCTGTTTAAGATTAAAATGGGCTGTTTTAATTGGGATGTTGGTTGTTTACCTCATTGTTTCTTCCGTTGTTGCTTTTCTCACATAGGATTTAATATCTCATCTAGAAAAGATAATAATAATGAAAAGGTTTTTCTTGGGTCGGTAACCGAAGTGGAGCCTTAACGGGTTTCGCCTCGGTTATCCCCACTGTGACCCACTCGGACCAGTCAAGCGTCCAGACCGGGACGAGGGGGTTACACCTTCAGCTCTTTCGGTGCCATTCGATAAGGCTCAATGGACACCGAAGTCGTATTCTCATACAACTTGATACCAAACTGAACTTCCCTGTTTGGTGGCAACCCAGTCAACTTCTCCGGAAAAACACACGAAAAATCGCAAACGGTTCTAATATCTTGCACACGTACATCCTTTGCACTAGGATTCATCATATATGCAAGATAAGCATCACAACCCAACCTTAGCAGACGACTTGCTTCCAAAGCCGAAACAACCTTAGACAAGAATTTCGCATTCTCGCCTACTATCACCACCTCATAATCATCAGCAAGCTTTAAGGTGACTCGCTTAACATCAAAATCAACCACTTCTCTGTGCTCAGACAACCAATCAATCCCAAGAATCACATCAAATCCATAAAAGGGTAATTCCATCAAATCCACAGGAAAAACATGACCTTGCACAGACAAAGGACATCTCCTATACAATTTCCTTGCGACTATAGTCTAACCAAATGAACTAGTCACTTGCATTCCAAATCCCAACAACTCAACAGGTGTATCAAGCAAATGTGCATGCTCACTCAAGATATAAGAATGCGTGGACCCAGAATCAATCAATGCCAACAACGATAAAGAGTGTAGAACAATGGTACATACGATGACATCGGTGTTGTTGTGCCCCTCACGCTGAGCATAGACCCTCGCAGGACTGCCTCCGTCAGGCTGAACTGCTACCACATGTGCGATGCCACATTGGCCCTCACCTCTCCTCTGAAAATTACCTCGGTCGCGCCCACGGCCTCTTTGAGGTGCAGCTACAGCAGGTACACGCCCCTAGCCTCCACCAGCCAACAGAGGACTCTCGCGCCTCATATGATCAGCTAAACCACAGTTCCAGCAAGAATTCCCTATCACCACAACAAGAGCTTGTGCCTCTCTAGCCGCACGTGGACAATCTCGCCTCAAATGATCCCTTGATCCACACGTCCAACAAGTGTGCTACTCGGACCTCACTCATCCACCCTAAGCTTGTCCACCCCGTCCTGGAGCACCTCGCCTCGTATCAGGCTGATGCCTCCTATCTTGGCCTCTTTTGTTTCGTCCACCTCTGGAATTGAAATCAGCGGCTCTCTTATCAGAGCTAGCACCACCTCCACGAGATGTCAAACCCAAGCTCTTCTCGATGTCCTTAGCTCGACACACGAGCACGTTAAAATCTGGGTAATTCGTGGCCAACATAAAGGTCTTCACTTCCTGTATAAGCCCATAGCGTAAGCGATCACAACAATTCCTCTCACTCGGCATCAACTCAGGGGCATACTAGCTCAGACGTACGAACTGGACCTCGTACTCATCCACAGAAAGACTTTCTTGCACAAGCGAAATAAACTCGCGCTTCTTCTCATCCAAGTATCTCACACCAAGATACTTCTTCCTAAAAGCACTCTGAAAGAACTCCTAATCCACCTCATTGAGCTCCAAACCAGCGGTGATAGTCATACACCAATTATAGGCATCACCCCGGAGCAAGGAAACTGCGCACCCAGCTTGCGCGCATCACTACATTCCATCTGATCCATAATGTTGATCGTACTAGCTAACCATGCCTCCAGAGACATACCTCGGAACTCAACAGCTCCCAGATTCCTCAGCCTTTCCAAAGGCAAACCCGCATGCCCAACTGTAGATGCCTGAACTTGCGCTCTAGCTACCGCAGCCTGAAACGCTCCGGTGATCGCCTAAACCAGTGGCACTAGATCACCCAATACTGGACCAGCCTGTCCACGTTGCTCCAGCTCTCCACCTCCAGGTGGTGGTGGTAGAGGTAGAGTCTCATCCGATGGGTTCTCGCCCCCTGATTACCCTGCTAAGGCATAGGTACGATCGTATTCGATCTAAGCTCTCTCTTAGGACCCATTGCGCTATTTTTAACAAGGCATAGTAACAAAAACATTTCAAACCATAGGTTAGGCCAACCTCAAGCAAGGATCCAAGTTTACAAAACCAATTTAAAACATTTAACTAGTGTAATAATGCAATGGGCACCCCGATTTCCCTCAAGCATAACATAGCATACAAAAGTGTATCACAATCATCATGCTTTACATCATCCACAAACAGCTCACGTCATTACCACATCATCAACAAACAATCATATTTAACTCCTATATGATTCATAACAACCACTCATAGCATAAGAACCACCGTTCAACCAAAAACATGGTTTTTCCAACAACATGCCACTTAACATTGAATATAACATCAAAACATACCAAATTCACTTACCATCATCTCCAATTCATTCGAAACATGGCTCTGATACCAAAAAATGTAACCCTCTTAGCCCGGCCTAGACGCCCTACCCGAACTAAGAAGATTACACAGGGAAAACTGAAGCCAACTCGTTTAAGTCGACTTCGATTAACGTCCCTATTTTTTTCTTTTTTTTCTTTTCTAGATGCATATTAAGATCCTATATGTTCAGTAAGTCACATAGAAGAAAACGACACAATGGTCGAACGTCAAACAGGGTTCAATTGCAAAACTATAACCTTTAGGGACCAAACTATAATTTCTAAAAATTACAGTGACTAATCTAGTTTTAATATTATCAAACCTTAATTAGTCATGTAACATGCATCCATGTCAAATTTCATCACAAATGGATCATCCAAACCCAACCAATTGAACATACAACATTCAGGGACCAATATGTAACATTTCAGAACTTTAAAAGATACTTTTAACAGAAAATAACAAACAAGTATTAGTACGCTTAAGCCTGTATCGATACGTGGGATGGCAGTAGCCAAAATTGGGAAAAAGGTATCGATACCCTTCACCGTATATCGGTACGGCCTTCAAACTTTGCACAGGCGTATCGATACGCGGACAACCCGTATCGATACCCCTATGTTGATTTGCCTAAAAATTTCCTTCAAGTATCAATACTCGAACCCGAGTATCGATACACACACCAGAAAAACACATCCAATAGCCTTCAATTCACATTTAGCATCAAGAAATCATATTCAAAACATACGTACATACTAGGACATGCAAAATCAACACATAAGCATCAACATCTAAACATGTTTCAGGCATTAGACATGGCAATTCATGAAGGGTATAAAACTATGTAAGCATGCTTTTCAACTCTATCCAAAGCATAGCCAAAATACCAAAGGTAAGACCATAAACCATTTAGAGGCCAATTACAAGTCCCAAAACACAAACCAAACATGCTCAAGGTTTTTAACATCACCAAACAATCCATGAGTGGAAATCCCTCCCATTGCCTCTTATTACACTAAAGTAAAACCACATACATTGCTTAGCCAAAACACTTGGATATCCTTTGCTTGCTTGCTGCCAAAAATGCTCAATTCTCTACATTGATGAAACAAATGAGCGTAAGCATAAAGCTTAATGGGGACCGCTATAAAACCAAACATTCATCAATGCATTTTTAAAACCAAAACATCATTCTTTATAAACACATGCCTTCCTTACAACCGTGCACTTTCGAACATATTTCCTCTTTTAAACCACATGCTCATAGCATCATTAATTACCACAGCAAAAATCTTTGCTCATGCTTAAACCAAGCATCACATGCATTCTAGCATAAACCTCAAGCATCACATACTTTCTCAAAATATACAATCATCATTAATTCATTATTCATCATAATATTGGCTCGCAAGTGATCAATAACAAGAACCATATCACAACATAATGGACACAATCGGATACGCGGATTACAAGTGTTGTCCCACACGCTTCATACACACTATCAGCTTCACAATGTGGAGTTTAATGGCACAATCATGACCCATCAACACCCGTGATGGAGTATAATGGCACAATCACGACCCCTCAACACTCGTGATAAAGTATAATGGCTCAATCACAACCCCTCAACATCACTCATCGGTAGTTGTATAATTCCACTAATGAGAGCACGGGACACAACCACAAGATTCACACACGGGATTAAACCATCCACTGTTGTGATCTTAGCCTCGATCGTTAGGGTACTTGGATGGAGTATAAGGCACAATCACAACCCCTCGACATCCAAGGAACTTTATTCACGGTGCACCAAATCCTATAGCCGGCTAACTATATCTGATTAAATTAACCAAAACCATTTACCATCACTTGCCAATATAATCATTAATCAACATTAATCCACTGTTTTTCAAGCATAAAGCACAATGCCAATTCCACAAGCATTAACATGCTTAAAACCAATTGCATAAATAATATAAACTCAAGGATCACCTACCATGTGCATCCTTAACAAAATGGCATTTAAAACCAGCAACACCATTGCTCAAAACATGCTTTAAAACGGTAATCAAAAAACATTTACTCCAAGTGCATTTTAAATCCAAAACATAGCATAATCCGAGAGAGACTTTCGATTTACTTACTCTCGAGCTTAGCTAAGTGTTTCAAACTTACACTAAGCTCCCAATACCACGTTCAAAACGTTTCAAAGCTGGAAAACTCTTTTCCACTCACCAATACAAGAAACTTCACTTGCCGACGCGAAGATCACTCGCCTGAAGCTTCCAAAATTGCTTCGCTTACTTTTGGATCAATGTCCCCTATTTTTAGAGCATCAAAAACAGAGATTCAATGCATTAAAATGTATTCCAACACCAGCAACTAAACACAAACTCGTTGCCCGGAATGCATATTAATGCATTTCGGGATCTATGTTATCAAATCCCCTTTTAATCCATTATTTTAAAACTCATTTAAAACACATGTCAAATTAAGTAAAGGTGTAATTGCACAATAGCTCTCTAAAGATTCTAAGATTTTGACCCCTATTTTGTAATTTGCATATTTCCACAATTTTAAAACTTTACATTTTGGTCACTACCCAAAATGTACCTCTTTCAAAACTCATTTTGTAAAATTTATTTGACCAACCACTTAAACATGATTTTAGAGGATTTTAGCAATTTTTTTCATATTTTTATCCTATCCCGAACCTTGATTTCCCTAAACCACTTAATACGATTCGAACTGTTTCCGACAAGACCGATCTGATGTTTAAAACATCTAGGCCCAAAACTAAGGCGTTACACCACCGCAAACACATGACCTTGAACTTTCAAAGGACATCTCCTATACAAACTCCTAACAATAACTGTCTCGTGAAAAGAACTAGTTACTCGAACACCCATATTTAAAACTTCTACAGGGATATTAAGCTATTGTGCATGCTCACGCAAGATATATGAATGCGTAGAACCAAAATTTACTAAAGAAAGAAATGACATTGATTGCAAAGTAAACGTACCCGCAATCACATTCATGTCATTCTGTCCCTCGCGGTGTGCATTCACCATCGTAGGTCTGCCTCCCTCAAGATGAACAACTACGGTGTGAGCAACAGTCCTCTGACCTTCCTCCCTACGTTGGAAATTACCAAGACCATGACCCCTCGATGGTGAAGCGACTAACGCCACAAGAGCCTGACCATCTTTTGCCAACTGAGGGCACTCACATCGCAAATGATCCAGAGATCTACAATTCCAGCAAGCACTCTGAGACAACCAGCACTCTCTTGGATGTCGTTTACTGGAACGTCCACACTCTGGTCTCCCCACATGAACATTTTAGCCTCAACCAGCGTTACCACCTCCACGATGTCTATGATTCGGTCGATACTTCCTGTCTCGATGTCTCTTATACTGATCTCTTCTAGCATCTGAATCAACAATCCTATTTCTAGAGCTAGAACTTCCCGAACGAGAGGATAATCCCAAATTTTGTTCAATGTGCTTGGCTCACATAACCAAGACATCAAAATCAGTGTAATCCGAAGCTAGCATGTAAGTCTTCACTTCCTTTATTAAACCATATCGGAAATGATCAAATCACTAACGATCATCAAGAATCAGCTCAGGTGCATACTGGCCCAACCGAACAAACTAAACCTTGTATTCCGATATAGACATGTTACCCTAAACCTATGCCATGAACATACGCTTTTTCTCATCTTAGTAACAGGAACCCAAATACTTCTTCCAAAAGTCAACACAAAAGAACTCCCACATTACATCCACATGTGTCATGCATGTAACAGTAGTGGTCCACCAATTATATGCATCTCCTTGAAGCAAAGACATCGTGCAGCCCAATTTACGAGCATCCGTAGACTTTATTTGCTCAAGAATTCTTTGGGTACTCGCAAACCATTCTTCAACAGCTTCGGGTGCCCAACCCATGATCTCGGTACATCCTAAGCTATGCAGACGTTCCAACGAAAGTCCAGCATTAGCAGCCACTACAGGTGCTGGTGTAGGTGCATGCACTCTAGCTATATTGTTTGAAACGATCTAGTCATAGCCTGAATTAACGGTGTAATACTCAACACTTGCGGTAACTAAGGCATAACACCTCTAATTCTAGCACCAACACGAGGACTTGGTGGAGGAGGTCGTAGATCATTGTTATGCCCAACGCCAGCATTACTCATATTAGCTCGAGTCTCTCGTCTCAGACCCATATTCAAAAACAAAAATCTATAACATAAAATACCATATGCACATTTAAGCCAACATTAAGCAAGGATCCAAGATAACCTGCATTTTAAAACAAATCGCATTGTTCTTGTAGCAATAAGGCAATGTGTCCCTGATATTATACCTCAACACAATAAAAATCACATAATAACAACAAGAATCACGTATTCAAACAGCCTATATTGCAAACAAAACATGCAAACATTAACCAACTCCCAACAATCATAACATGGCTCTGATACCACAAAATGTAACCCCCTTAACTCGACCTAGTCGCCAGACCAAACCGAGCGAGCTACATTGAGTTTGCCAAAAAACCTTGAAATGATTCACTTAAAATTAGGTCCATTTTGTTCTTTTCTCTAGTTTAGATGCAAATTTACGTCCTAAGGTGAACATGCTGGTAGGAGATAAATTCTCGTTTGAATCAGACATCGAATTGACATCCGATTGAGCATAATTGCATTTTAGGGACCAAATTGTAATTCTAGAAAACTGTGAGGACTTACTTAAACCCTAAGTTGCCAAATCTCAGTTAACCAAGTTACATGCTTGATGGTTAAATTCTAGCTTAATACGATCAACTAAACTCATTTAATCGCATAAATAAGAACTAGGGACCATATTGTAAACAAAGTAAACTTTAGCATATATTTACCATAATTAACGAACCCCGTACCGGTACCAACAAGCTCGTATCGATACCTTTCCCCAGTTTGAAAAAGGTATTGATACGGTTCCAAGTGTACCGATACGTACAACCAAATATTGAAATAGGGAATTCTAGTAGCTAAAATTGGTACCGGTATGGTTGCCCGTGTACTGATACCAGGATTAATTTTAAAGAGCGTACCAATACAGTAGCTAAGTGTACCGATACCTCTGTGCAAATTTCCCCACGCTTGAGCCTATTAAGAACCCGTGTACCGATCCCAAGGGACCCATATTGGTACGACTGGACCTGTAATGACCTCTTGGTCTAACATTTGACACTTTGGCTCAATGGAAACATATTCAAACATTAACAAAACATCATACAACCCAAAAGGCATCATAAATCTATAAAACCACATAGGAAAATGTTTGCGGCAAGGTTTTGGCAGTGTTTGCATTGAGCCTTGGGTACAAGGTTGAATTTCAGTACTTCATATCATCCTCAGACGGATGGTCAGTCCGAGCATGTTATCCAAGTGTTGGATGATATGTTGAGATGTTGCATCATTGATTTTCAAGGATCTTGGGAGAAGCACTTGCCTTTGGTAGAGTTTGCTTATAATAATAGTTATCAAGCGAGCATTCAAATGGCTCTTTATGAAGCTTTGTATGGTAGGAGGTGGCGTACGCCTATATGTTGGGCGGAGGTAGGTGAGAAATATATTTCTTTGCCTCATATGCTAAAGGAGACTAATGAGAAGGTAAAGCTTATTAGTGATCAGTTGAAAGCGAGTTTGGATCGGCAAATGTCTTACGCGGATTTGAAGAGTTTCACCTTGGAAAAAGGTGATGAGATTTGGCCGGAATGGCAAGTTGTGTCCGAGGTTTATTGGAATTTATGAGGTATTGGAGCGAGTTGGTCTAGTAGCTTGTAGATTGAGGTTTGCCACATGAGTTAGAGAAGATACATGATGTTTTCCATGTATCCATGCTTCGGAAGTATAGATCTGATCTGGCGCATGTTATGAAGAGGAACTGATTGAGATCTTGGATTCATATAGTAAAGTTCATCAAGGTAAGACCATTGAGTTGGTTACGGTGTTGTGGCGACATCGAGGTGTATAGGAAGGCACGTGGGAAAGGAAGGATAACATGAAGAAGCAGTTCCCTTATCTTTTTCCACCAGGTAAATTTCGAGGACGGAATTTCTTAAGTAGGGGAGACATGTAATGCCTCGATTTCTAGGCTTGGAAGTTAGATGGGTTTGGCTAGACGGATCGGGCGAACCAGTTTAGACTAGTTTCAGGAATAAATTGATTTAAAATGTTTTTTGGGCGAAATAAAATATGAGAAATGTTTTAAAATCCCAAAATAAAGTTTGGAAGGTTTTGGAGAGTTCAATATGATAAAATTGGACTGATTTAATTGTCATTTTGAGAATGGTGACTAAATCGTAAAAATTGCAAAATACGTTTTAATGACTACATTGAAAAGAGTCAAAGCTTAGAATCTTTAGGGAGCTATTACACCAAGGTGTTATTAGCTTTTTCCCTTATTTTGGATATTTTTAAAGTTTTAATAAAAATGTTTATTAAATGGTTTTTAATAAAATGGAATTTTATATGGCTAAAACATTTTCTTACGTAACTACTTTTCTCTCAACTTTCCTATTAGTCAAACTACTTTCTCGTCACTAAAATCTCAAGAGATTTATTCCTTTTAACCACTTTTGATTTCTAAATGGTTTCCATGGATTTCTATCATCAAGCATTCTTGGATTTCTTGAAGGATTTCATCCAAACTATTGCCAAACAAGGGAAAAGATTGTGATAGAGGTGATCTTCTTAATTCTCCTCTAATCAAAGGTTCTTTATTGAAATTCCCAAGTTCTTGACTCCTGTAAATTGTTTTGTAAATTGATTTGAGTTATAAATGATGATATCTTGCTTTAATTAAGCTTTAAATGGAGTTAAATTGATGAAATTGGTTGGGTTTCATTTTGGACTATATTTGCTAGGTTTGAGATTGATTTTAATCATGATTTTGATGTTAAATAAATTGGTAAGGTGGGTTTTAATAATAGAATCCAGAAACTAGGTGAATTACTAGATTTCTAAGTTGAAATCTTTGAGTTTATGGCTTGTTTATGTGGTTCAATGGTCGACAGTGGTAAAAGGATGATGAGGTGATGTTTTTAGCAGTATATTGATGTTGTTTGATGGTTAATCTCACAAGGTATTGGCTGGAGATTGGTTAGAGTGTTTTTGCTAATGTTTTCGGTTGAATACGAATGACGTTTGTTTGGTTTTTGTTAGAGAAAATTGTGGAGTTGAGTTGCTGGAGGTTTTTATGCATGAATGTGCATTAATCCTCTGTTTTGCTTTGGTTAGAAGCATTGAAGATTGATTTGATGTCTTTAGAATAGGTCTTGGTTGCTCCGAAGGATTGATATCACTTCAGCAAGTGGAGTGAAGCTTTGTCGGTGAGTGTAAATGATTTTAAAGGCTTTCAAAGGTTTGAAAAGCAAGGTTTTAGGGTTTAAATTGAAACGCTAATCTAAGCTTGGAAGTAAGTATGGAAGATTTTGCTCTCAGTTTTTCGGTTTTTCCCATTATTTTGATTAATCATGCTCATGTTTTAGAAAGAGATTTGCTACCTACTGTTTATGCATATTTTGAGACTTGAAAATGGTTGAATATGATCCCATGAGAACTGTTTATATTTTGAAAGTGTTTATAACTTGTTGAGAAAATGCTATGCATTGTTTATGCTTTTGAGATGGGATGAGACTTGATTATTGTTTATACATTGAAAACAGTAGGGTAAAATGGTTTGAAAGTGTATATTGGCAAAATGATGAGACTTAATATTATCGGATATAATTGGTCGACCAATAGGGAGCAATGCACTATAATATACAAAATTCGTACGTAAGACAAATTATTTGGTTCACAATAGGGGTAGATTCTATTGTGTAGCGAGAGATAGGGGTAGATTCTATCACCAACGGGGAATAAGGGTAGTGTCATCCAGGCCGAAGTGGGATTATGGTGAGGGTAGATTTCACCATGAGACTTGATGGGGGTAGTGCCATCAAGGTGTCCGCATATCCAAACATTTTGGATAGGGGTAGTGCTATCCAAGGATGAGGGTAGATTCCATCCGTATCACTTTTAATGCCAATATATGAGATTACATGTATCATCATTTATAATGGTTTTGTATAACGGGATTTATACATGAGATTCTATTTTGAGATTTGTGTAATGATGTTCAAGCATGAGAAGCTTGCAATGATATTTGCATTGTGATAAATGCATGAGTTTGATGATACATGTTTTACAAGTGTTATTGGTTTTTGCTTTGAAATGGATTTAAAGGATGAGTTGTATTTGAGCATGATGAAAAGAGATTTGCTTTTGAGAAATGGTTTTAAAATGCATTGTTGTTGGCTTTTAATCGAGCAACCCTCACTAGGCATTTATGCTTATGCTCTCTTTTTCCAATAATGCAGAGAAATAGCTATTTGGAGGCAGCAAGAAGGCAAGAGGAGATCTAAGAGACGTTTCATAACTCAAGTATGGTTTTACGTTTACTAAATAGTAATAAGTTGCATTGGGAGGGTACCTATATGTTTTGGGAGATTGTGTTTTGAAACTCCATGGTTTGTGGCAAGTTTATGTTGCCTATTCTGATTTGTAAATGGCCTAAATTGGGAGAAGTGTCACTTTATGGTGGATGGAGGCATAGTTCTCGGCCACAAAATCTCATCTGAGGGAATTGAATTTGACAAAGAAAAAGTGGATGTGATCGAGAAACTACCCCCACCAACTTCAGTCAAGGGAATTCGAAGCTTTTTGGGAAATGCAGGTTTTTATAGAAGGTTTATAGAAAATTTTTCTAAGATTACTAAACCTTTGTGTAACTTGCTTGAACGAGATACAGCCTTTAACTTCAATGACTCATGCATCAAAGCATTCAAGACCCTGAAACAGAAACTTGTAACCGCACCAATATTAGTTCCACCAGATTAGACATTGCCTTTTGAACTTATGTACGATGCAAGTGACTTTGCGGTAGGAGCAGTCCTAGGTCAACGAACAGGTAAGATCTTTCATGTGATCTACTACGCTAGTAAAACTCTTAATGAGGCGCAAGTAAACTACACCATCACTGAGAAAGAGTTACTAGCCATAGTGTTTGCTTTTGATAAATTTCGTTCATACCTGATTGGGACCAAGGTAATTGTTCATGCTAACCATTCCAAAATTAAGTACCTCTTTTCCAAGAAAGATGCCAAACCTCGTTTTAATTCATTGGATTTAACTTTTACAAGAATTTGACATTGAAATTAAGGACAAGAAAGGTACCAAGAACCAAGTTCCTGATCATTTGTCACGACTGGAACAAGGAGACACCAGAAACGCAGAAATCCAAGAAGCATTCCCAGATGAACAGTTATTCATTGACTGAGCAAGCTCGACTGATACTGCCCCAGCAATGGCAATAGGGATTGCCTCGGCAATGCCCTCGGCAACAACTACGACACTAGCTTTAACAACCCCATGGTATGTTGATCTTATAAATTTCTTAGTTAGTGCTATATTGCCTTATAACCTTACTCACCAAGGGAAGAAGCGGTTCTGACATGATGCTAAGCATTATTATTGGGACGAGCCTCTTTTGTTTAAACAATGTGGAGATCAAGTTATAAGAAGGGGCGTCCCGGAAGAAGAACAACAAAATGTGCTCGAGCAATGCCATTCTTCACCTTATGGAGGACATTTTTGAAGGACACGAACCGCGGCCAAAGTCTTACAATCATGATTGTATTGGCCCACACTTTACAAAGATGCTCAATGTTGCGTGTAAAATAGTCTATCGCAATGGTAGTGCAAGTATACACGACGCAAGTAGTAAAGTGATACGAAGTATCGAATATCGTCTCCACAGGGATTGGGCTAATAGCTTCACCTTAATTCACTGCACAAAAGTAAAGAAAATAATTGAGAAGTTGTCACGAAAATAATAAAGTAAACGTCAATAAAAGAGTAAAGATATCAAGATAGAGAGAATGGGCTGGTATTGAATTGCTCAGTAGTGCAGATATTGCAGAGTTTAGGAAATCCAGTTCTATCGTCGCGCCCGTCGCGGCAGCACCTGTTGCGGCAGCAGTCCGTTGATTGTCGCGGCAGCAAACACTCAACTCAGTACTTTCAAGTTTGGCAAGAATCCCAGATCTGCCTTGGCCTATCCCTAGGTCCAAGTCTGTCGATGATCACGTCTTGATGATACCTCACGGCGTGAATCGAAGGATGAACACCGATGTGTATGAATTCTTCTTTAGCCACTTAACCTCGCCTTATCCCTAGGCACGAGATAGTTCAAATATAAACTAGAGAACTTGCTCTTACTTCTTTCGTATACTTAACTCTCCCGATGCTAAGTAAATAGATAACCTCACAATGCTCTCCCGATGCTCTTGCAAGATATTAATAACCAAAATAAGAGAACTTGAAGTTTATTTTATTGAACTGAAAATTCCTAAAACAAAACAACCCTTGCAACTACTTTACAAATCAACTCGTGGCCCTAGGAAGGATTTAGAACATGTCGAAGGAAGGAAAACGGCTAGGGGTTTTGGTTATCGGTTATGGGGTATTAGATATTCCCTAGGTTAAAATACATGCCCTTATATAAGCTTTGGGCTCAAGTTATCTAAATTAGCAAGAATACAACTTTAATTGAAAGTATTATTCTAATAAAGACTAAATCTCCTAGGAATCTACTTTCCAGCCGTCATCTTCTTGCTTGGGATTTTCCCGCCTTGAACTTTGGCTTGACATATCTTTTGATCTGGGGCTCGGAAAAATATGAGGTTTTCACATGACAGACGAGCTGAATTTTCTCTATCTGTCGAGGTCCACTTTGCTTTTTCTCCACAAAAACTGCTTTCGTCCTCTACTGTCACGGCAGCACCATGGCAGCATCATCCTCTTTGTCTGCTTGTCAAGTTCAGCTCTTCTGCTTCTCTACCCAGCGCCTGCCCTTACCGTCTGCTACGGCGGCAATCTGCAAAAACAACCATTTTTAGTAGAATCTGTGCCTTTAATATATTTGTGATGTTTTGCTGTAAACTAACCTAAATGCAATGAATAATGCTTGAATGCAGCAGAAATATGGGTTAAAAAGGGTGTAAATAATAGAACTTTTACACACTCAACACACCCCCAAACTCAACTTTTTGCTTGCCCTCAAGCAACTAAAACCTAAAAGAAAAATGAAATATTTTTGTTTTGGCGTTCAAACAGTGAACTTTCCCTTAGCCGTCGTTCGTTCCCTGTGATGGCAACAACCTGTCGGATAATTTAGGATCTGTCCGGAATCTCACTATAGTCCTCGTGCAGTGTGTGCATGCTTGTGAAGAGTTATATGCCAAGACTCTCTTAGTTTCACTAGAATATTCAACTCTTAACTCGAATTTTTATGCCAAAGTTTATCTTTTGAAGGCACTTTTTCATGCTCCTTTGATTTTTTTTGTTTTGACTCGATTTCTCTATTTTTAAGCTTAAGTTTTACTAGAGCCAGTTTTAGGCACCTCTAGTTAACTTCCTAGAGCCGGTTTCGGGCACCTCTAGGGTTGTTGAGTCTCTTTTGCTAAACTTCTTTCCTAGAGCCAGTGTTAGGCACCTCTAGGGGCTATCCAAGTGCTAAGCTTCCTATTCTAGTTTGGCTAAAAGAAGTCTAAGCAGTATAACAGTCACAATGGTGTTTAAGTTTTCAGAACTATAAAAAGGCTCTAAACTTCTCCTTAAACTATCCTAAAGTTGCTGCCACGACAGAGCTGTCACGACAGGTAAGTTCAATTCACAGTTTTAAGCCAAATTTTCAATCTTTTCATTTTTTTAAGAAAAAAAATAACTAAGTAAAAGACACAAAATTTAACTAAGATGTACTTGGACTCCATTAATATGGAGGGTTGCCACCCCCAAACTCGAGGGTTGCATTGCCCTCAATGTAAATGACAAAATAAAAATGAAAGCATATGAAGGCAGTACATCACAAAATATATAAATGGCAGGCAGCAATAAGAAAATAAGAAACTTAAATTTTAAGCACTGTCTTCACTGCTGCTGTTGAGGCGGATTTGGCGGCGGATTTTGGTCCTTGGGGCGGGCTGGGGTGGTTGTTGTACAACCTGAATGTCAGAGCTGCTTCCGCTGCTGTCACTACTGCCGCTGGCCCTTGGCAGAGTTTTCTTGACTGTCATTCTTTTCTGCCTCTTTGCCGGTGTAAATTCCTTCGACAGGTTCCTTTGAATAGAGGGTTCAGCGTCGCTGTCTGCCCAGACGGAGGAGGAAGAGAACCCAACAACAAAGGCAACAAGGTAATCCGAGGGCACTGATCGCTTCGTTCCTCGAGCAGATGTTTCGGCATGGGTGCTGTCGGCTGCCGTCGGGGCAGGTGATGGTATGGAGGCGGTAGATGGTGTTTGTGGGGTAGCAGCATGTGTAGGTGTGTGGACAGGGGTGGGGACAGTGAAGTAGTGGGCAGGGAAGGTGGGGAAAACAACATCATGGAAATTTAAAGTAGTTTGAATAAAATTTACAGTGGATGCGGCAAAGTCCTTGATGAATGTCATGAGGCCCAACTGTCTGTCCTCCATCCTTTGAATGGCAGCGAGGATCTGATTGGAGGGGTCTGTCGGAGCAGCTGCTGTGGCGGCAGGTTCAGGATTTGGCTGCTCTGATGATTCAGCTGGGGCGGCAGCGGGGTTGACAGATGAGAGAGGGGTTGCCACTATCAGCTCCATGAGGCTGATGATATTCTTTTCTGTCCAACCCCGTCCTTTCACTATGGAATCAGTGTCGGCTTCCGACACATCATGACAGCGGCAGAGGGACGTGAAGAGGTAGGGGAGGCAAAGGAGGGCCGTCGGTCTATGTGCACTTTCCAAAATACTCTCTCGCATATAACTTCCCACGTTAATGGGTCGTTCATTTAAAATAGAGTGTATTAAGGCTAACCTCTGCTGGTCAACAGTGGTATGATATGACGACGGCAGAATCCTCTTTTTGATGAAGGCATTCCACAGTTTTGCCTCCGGTAGCAGTTGCCCCCTCTTCAACGTGTGAGGATTTTTACGGCTTGTATTCCATTCGGTCCCATCTTCCGTCAGTTCTGCCATGACAGCGTCATAGGCAGCATCATCCAAGGTGTCGAGGAATTGCTGGTGTGCATCATCATTGGGGCCTAGGTGGAGGCCATATAAAGAGTTGATGCGCTCGGCTGTGAATGGCACCTCTTTCCCTCTGACAGTCACTGCTGTCGCCGTTTTGCTGCTGATGGCAGCATAAAATTCCCTCACCAGCGTCTCGTTCATCTCCTCTGGTTGCTCCGCAAACGATTGCCATGATAGAGCTCTAATCTTCCTGGCGATGAAAGGCTTAAGGCCGAGATTCTTTGCCTTTGGAGTATAAATGAAGCCTCGTTCTTCCCACAGATCTCTAGTTGCGAAGGACTGTGGGGGAGTTGCTGCCGGTGAGGAAGTTGAAGCAGCACTGCGGCGGGTTTTTCTGGAAGACATGTTAGTGCAATGGTTGTGAAAGAAAATGAAAACTAAAGGGGGAGAGCAAGTAAGAAAGGCAGAAGTGAGTGAAAATGAAAATGAAACGGGGTTTTATAGGAGAGGAATTGCTGCCCGTTGAAGCTGTAACGGCAGACGTGAATAACGGGGCGGTTGTTGAGCTTTAGCGTGTCTGACGCGTCTGACACGCGTTTCCGCGTCTGTTACGCGTCTGTCACATGTTTCCGTGTCTGTCGTGACAGCATGGTGATAGCCTGTCTTTTTCGTGTCTGCCGTGGCAGCTGGAACGACAGGCTTCAATATTGGGCTTTGTTGGGCTGATGGATGGATGGTGGGCTGGGTTCACTTCTCCTGTTCTTCTTGACTCCTTTATTTCCTAAAAACAGTAAACATAAAAACATTATTCGAATAAAATAAACCTTATTTCCTAATAAATAATAAATAATAATAAATAATTAAAATTTAGGTTAAATTAGGGTTGTCAGGTGGGGCATCTCCTAAGGTAACCACTTCTTGCATTCCTGGGGCTTCAGTCCCCTTATAATGCTTGAGGCGCTGTCCATTGACTTTGAATTGGTGCCCGTCTTTTAATGATCGGATTGTGATGGCACCATGGGGAAAAACTTGTACGACTTGGAACGGGCCAGACCATCTAGATTTTAGCTTCCCTGGGAAGAGTTTCAGTCTAGAATTGAACAACAATACAAGCTGCCCTGGGCAGAACTGTCGTGGCAGCAACTTCCTGTCATGCCACTTCTTAGTTTTCTCCTTGTAGATTCTTGCATTGTCGTAGGCCATTGTCCGTATTTCTTCAATCTCGTTCAGATCTAATAGACTTTTATGTCCTGCCATGTCCAAGTCTATATTCACTGCCTTGATCGCCCAGTATGCTCTGTGCTCTATCTCGACAGGTAGATGACAGGTTTTCCCATAAACCAATTGGTACGGAGACATGCCCAATGGAGTCTTAAAAGCTGACCTATATGCCCATAACGCATCATTGAGGAGTAAAGACCAATCTTTCCTAGTTGGCTTAACCATCTTCTCAAGAATGTTCTTAACTTCCCTATTAGATATTTCAGCTTGTCCATTGGTCTGTGGGTGATATGCTGTCGCGATCCGATGTTTGACACAATATTTCTTTAAGGCGGCAGCAATAACCATATTGTCAAAATGTCTCCCTTCATCACTGATAATCGCCTTAGGGATGCCAAACCTAGAAAAGATGTTTTTGTGTAAAAACTTTTGGACTGTCTTGGCATCATTCTTTTGTGTGGCGGTGGCTTCAACCCACTTAGAGATATAATCTACTGCTAGGAGGATGTATAGATTCCCACATGAAGATGGAAAAGGTCCCATAAAATCAATCCCCCAAACGTCGAAAATTTCGACTTCTAGAATGTTCTGCAGTGGCATCTCGTTTCTCCTTGAGATGTTACATGTCCTCTGGCACCTGTCACAGTTCTTGTAGAATATTTGTGCATCTTTATACAGTGACGGCCAATAAAACCCTGACTGCAGCACCTTGGCAGCGGTTTTGTTGCCTCCTAAGTGACCTCCATACTGTGAAGCATGGCAGTGATGAAGAATGTCTTCTTGCTCTTCTTGTGGTACACACCTCCTTATAACCTGATCTGCACAAATTTTGAAAAGAAGAGGTTCGTCCCAATAATAATGCTTGACATCATTTTGGAACCTCTTTCTGGCTTGATAATTAAGATCAGAAGGAATTATTCCGCTAACTATGAAATTAACGAAATCTGCATACCAGGGGAGTTCAAAAGACTTACCTGCCGCCATGGCTGTCGCGGCAGTGATTGCGGCAGCAAAGAGCTGCTCGTCTGGGAAGGTCTCCAGTATGTTTGTCTCATCTGTTGGTAGACTTTGTCCCTTCTCCAACCTTGACAAGTGATCCGCCACCTGATTTTCTGTCCCTTTTTGTCCTTAATTTCAAGATCGAATTCTTGCAATAGCAGGATCCACCGTATCAATCTAGGCTTTGCATCCTTTTTCGCGAACAAATACTTCAGGGCAGAATGGTTTGTGTGCACTATTACCTTCATTCCAAGTATGTAAGAACAGAACTTGTCAATGGAGAACACCACAGCTAATAACTCCTTTTCTGTGGTGGTGTAGTTCACTTGGGCATCATTCAGTGTCTTGTTGGCATAATATATGACATGAAATAGCTTGTCTCTCTGCTGCCCAAGTGCTGCCCCGACAGCATAGTCACTAGTATCACACATAATCTCAAATGGATGTGTCCAGTCTGGTGGCTGTACTATTGGGGTTGTTACCAGTTTTTCCTTCAGAACCTTGAATGCTTCAGTACATTCATCATTAAAGTCAAAGGGTCGGTTCTGCTCTAAGAGATGGCATAGGGGCTTGGTGATTTTTGAGAAATTTGCAATGAATCTCCGATAAAAACCAGCATGTCCCAAGAAACTTCTAATACCCTTGATTGTGGTCGGCGGTGGCAGCTTTTCGATCACTTCTATTTTGGCCCTGTCGACTTCTATCCCACGGCAGCTAATTTTATGGCCAAGGACTATCCCTTCATCCACCATAAAGTGGCATTTTTCCCAATTTAAGACCAGGTTTGCTTTTTCACATCTTTCAAGTACCTTTTGTAGATTGCCTAGGCAGCTCTCAAAATCATCCCCAAAGACTGAAAAATCATCCATAAAAATTTCAAGGAAGTCCTCCACCATATCGGAGAATATGGCCATCATGCACCTTTGGAAGGTGGCGGGTGCATTGCATAATCCAAACGGCATCCTCCTAAAAGCATACATTCCGTAGGGGCATGTGAAGGTCGTCTTTTCTTGATCCTCCAGTGCGATAGCAATTTGATTATAACCTGAATAACCATCAAGAAAACAATAGTAAGGTTTACCCGCTAATCTATCAAGTATTTGATCAATAAAGGGTAAAGGAAAGTGGTCCTTTCGGGTAGCTTTGTTAAGCTTCCGATAGTCCATACAAACCCTCTAACCGGTCACAGTCCTGGTTGGGATTAACTCATTGTTTTCATTGGTCACCACGGTTATTCCTCCTTTCTTGGGAACACATTGCACCGGGCTCACCCATTTGCTATCAGAGATGGCGTAAATAATACTAGCATCTAACCATTTGATTATCTCTTTACGAACCACCTCTTTCATCGCATGGTTTAGCCGCCTTTGGGCATTTATAGTCGGCTTATGATCTTCTTCTAAAAGGATTTTGTGCATGCATAACGCCGGACTAATGCCTTGAATATCAGCTATCGTCCATCCAATTGCCTTTGTGTGCTGTCGCAGCATCCTTTTTAGCTGTCGTTCCTGTTCCTGCGGCAGCTTAGAAGAGATGATTATGGGCAACGTATCATTTGAACCAAGAAAAGCATATTTTAGCTGCCCTGGCAGGGGCTTCAGTTCTAAGGCAGGTGGCTCAACAGTAGATGGCTTTTGGATTACATGGTTATCCGAAGTATAATTCAAAGGTTCGAATAACTTACTAGGACGATCGCCTATCCAGTTTACCTCCTCCTGATCTTTAGTATCAGATGTATCGGATTCAGAGGAGTTGCTGTCATCGGTGCTGTCGTCGTTGCTGTTGTGATAGGCCTGTAGGTGGCTGCCGAGGCAGTGACCAATTTTGATGTCGTGACAGCCCGACCTGATGCAGGGTTGATCAAGGGTAACTTCAGTGATAGCCTTGCATTCCTCGTCTGCATCAGCAGGCTTCATAGCTTGGAGAACATTCAACTTAATCTCTTGGTCGTTCACTCTCATGGTGAGTTCTCATTTCTCCACATCAATCAGTGATCTTCCCGTGGCTAAGAAGGGTCGCCCAAGGATGATGGGTGCATTTTCGTCTACCTCACAATCTAAAACAAGAAAGTCAGCAGGAAAAATAAATTTATCCACTCTTACCAGAATATCTTCGATTTTTCCTTCCGGATGAACATAAGAGCGGTCTGCCAGCTGCAGAGTTACTGTCGTGGGTCGCGCCTTTCCAATACCTAATTTCTGAAAAACACATTTTGGCATTAAATTAACACTAGCACCAAGATCACAAAGTGCCTTACCCACATATTTATCTCCGATTACACAAGGTATGATGAAGCTCCCCGGATCCTTCTTTTTTTGGGGTGGCTGCCTATGAAGAATACTCATGCAACCTTCTGTCATCTTTACCGTTTCAAATTCCCCAAGTTTAGATTTCTTTGACATGACATCCTTGAGAAATTTAGCATAACCGGGCATCTCCCTAACGGCATCTAACAGCGGAATATTAATATGAACCTGCTTAAAAATATCATAAATCTTTTTGAGCTGAGATTCTTGCTTAGCTTGTTGTAACCGTTGAGGAAAAGGAGGTGGGGGACGATAATCAGCAATTCGTCCGTCCCATTACATACGAATCTGAGGAGGTTTGGGTTCATCATTTTTCTCCTCTGTCGCTTCTGCTGTCGTGACAGGCTTATCGGCAGCAGTCTTTTTGTTACCTGTCGGGGCAGCTTCCTCGGCAGGTATGTCCAAGGCTGGTTCCTTTACTGTTTCAGCTTCTTTTTCCGGCCCTGGTAATTTCTTCCCACTCCTAGTAGTAATAGCTTTACACTGCTCATGTGTGGGCTGCCTAGCATTTTCAGTATTACTAGGGAATCCTCCAGTCTGTCTTGGCTTAATATGTTGGGAAACCTGACCCATTTGTGTCTCCAAAGATTTTAGAGTAGCTTTATGATTCGTCATCCGCATCTCTGTTTTATCCATGAATGTCTCTGTTTTCTTGACAAACTGATTCATATTCTCAATATAAGTACCTGTCTGAGACATAAAAGTGGCCAGAGTCTGTTCCAGTATACTGCTCGTGGCAGTTGGTTGTTGCTGTTGTTGCTGCTGCGGCGGCAGTTGCGGTGGCAGTTGCTGTCGCGTCAGCAATCTAGGTCCTCCCTGATTCTGATTATGTGCTTGCGGATTCAGGGCATTATTAGGGTTGCTCCAAGAAAACTTGGGATCCTTTCTCCAGTTGGGATTATAGTTGTTGGAATTGTAATTTTGCTTGTAGTTTCCAACATATTTTCCCTCTTCTAACTGTATAGCACATTCATCTGAACTATGATTTCCCTCACAGATTTCACATACCTCCTCAACAGCAAATCCATGTTGTGCATCATCATTCAATAGCCTTTTCATTGCTTTAGTAAGGAATGCTACATGTGATTTCATCGTGTTGTCGGCATCATAATCCTTGACAGCTAGTACCCGTTTACCCCCTCTTCTTGCTGTCGGAAACTGCTCCTCATTCTTAGCCAGATTTTTCAATAATGGCATTGCCTCGTCCGGATCTTTATCCAATAATAGTCCATTTGCTGCTGAATCAATTCGAATACGAGTTTGTAAATTGGCAGCATTATAAAACTTTGTTACCTGATTCCAGACGGGGAATCCATGCATTGGGCAGTTCCGTAGAAGAGTAGTAAACCTGTCCCAGGCCTCGTGCACCGGCTCGTCATCTTCTTGTTGAAAAGCAGCAATTTCATTACGTAATCGCTCAGATAAATGTGAAGGAATAAAACGAGATAAAAATTCACGAGACAAGTCTGCCCAAGTTTTAATTGAACCCGGCGTAAGTTTATTCCACCAAGTCTTTGCTCTATCCCTCAATGAATGGGGAAATAACCGAAGCCTCAGTATCTCCGGATTAACTCCTGGCAGTCTAAACGAACCACAGATCTCCTGGAACGTTTTGAGATGCTCCCTAGCATCCTCTGTAATAGCACCACTGAATTGACCGACATTGTTGATAATACTAAACATGACAGGTTTCAGCTCGAAGTTATCAACATCAATGTTCGGGAGTGTGGTTTCCAGTTCTACATGATCGTTCAACATGTAGTCATGACAGGACCGTCGTCCGGCAGCGGCAGGCGGGTCGCCGACAGGCGGGTTAATATCGCCGACAGGCGGGTCGTTTCCATTGTAGGCCATCTTCTCTAGCTGTTCCTCAAGGTACTCATTCCTGACTAGCAAGTGACGAAGTTGTTTCTTGAGATTGAATGATCGTTCGATTTCTGGATCTAATGGATACTCAGGATCTTTACCCCGATTCGATCTGCGCATAAACAAGAAACCTTGTGAAAAGCAAGAGTTGAATGCACCAAAGAAAAACAGAAAAATAAAAAATAAAAACAAAAACAAAAACAAAAAAGTGCAGTAAAAGAAAAGGTAGAGTTATGTTGCCAATCCCCGGCAACGGCGCCAAAAACTTGTTGCGTGTAAAATAGTCTATCGCAATGGTAGTGCAAGTATACACGACGCAAGTAGTAAAGTGATACGAAGTATCGGATATTGTCTCCACAGGGATTGGGCTAATAGCTTCACCTTAATTCACTGCACGAAAGTAAAGAAAATAATTGAGAAGTTGTCACGAAAATAATAAAGTAAACATAAATAAAAGAGTAAAGATATCAAGATAGAGAGAATGGGCTGGTATTGAATTGCTCAGTAGTGCAGATATTGTAGAGTTTAGGAAATCCAGTTCTGTCGTCGCGCCCGTCGCGGTAGCACCTGTCGCGTCAGCAGTCCGTTGATTGTCGCGGCAGCAAACACTCAACTCAGTACTTTCAAATTTGGCAAGAATCCCAGATCTGCCTTGGCCTATCCCTAGGTCCAAGTCTGTCGATGATCACGTCTTGATGATACCTCCCGGCATGAATCGAAGGATGAACATCGATGTGTATGAATTCTTATTTAGCCACTTAACCTCGCCCTATCCCTAGGCACGAGATAGTTCAACTATAAACTGGAGAACTTGCTCTTATTTCTTTCGTATACTTAACTCTCCCGATGCTAAGTAAATAGATAACCTCACAATGCTCTCCCGATGCTCTTGCAAGATATTAATAACCAAAATAAGAGAACTTGAAGTTTATTTTATTGAACTGAAAATTCCCAAAACAAAACAACCCTTGCAACTACTTTACAAATCAACCTGTGGCCCTAGGAAGGATTTAGAACATGTCGAAGGCAAGAAAACGGTTAGGGGTTTTGGTTATCGGTTGTGGGGTATTAGATATTCCCAAGGTTAAAATGCATGCCCTTATATAAGCTTTGGGCTCAAGTTATCTAAATTAGCAAGAATACAACTTTAATTGAAAGTATGGTTCTAATAAAGACTAAATCTCCTAGGAATCTACTTTCCAGTCGTCATCTTCTTGCTTGGGATTTTCCCGCCTTGAACTTTGGCTTGACATATCTTTTGATCTGGGGCTCAGAAAAATATGAGGTTTTCACACGACAGACGAGCTGAATTTTCTCTATCTGTCGAGGTCCACTTTGCTTTTTCTCCACAAAAACTGTTGTCGTCCTCTGCTATCACGGCAGCACCATGGCAACATCGTCCTCTTTGTCTCCTTGTCCAGTTCAGCTCTTCTGCTTCTCTGCCCAGCGCCTGCCCTTACCGTCTGCTACGGCGGCAATATGCAAAAACAGCCATTTTTAGTAGAATCTGTGCCTTTAATATATTTGTGATGTTTTGCTGTAAACTAACCTAAATGCAATGAATAATGCTTGAATGCAGCAGAAATATGGGTTAAAAAGGGTGTAAATAATAGAACTTTTACACACTCAACACTCAAGAGTTCTACAAACAATGTGATCGTTGTCAACGAACAGGCAATATTTCAAGGCGACACAAGATGCCCTTACAAAACATCCTTGAAGTCGAACTATTCGATATGGGGAATTGATTTCATGGGACCTTTTCCATCCTCATGTGGGAATCTCCACATCCTCCTTGCCGTTGACTATGTATCCAAGTGGGTCGAGGCGATAGCAACTCCAAACAATGATTCCAAAACCGTGTAAAAATTCCTTTAGAAAAACATATTCACACGGTTTGGAATGCCGAGAGCAATCATCAGCGATGAAGGCAAGCACTTCGATAACAAGCTAATTGCCAAGGTATTGCGTAGATTTGGAGTGTCACACAAAATTGTCAGGGCATATCACCACAAAAAAATGGGCAAGCTGAAATTTCTAACCGAGAGTTGAAAAATATCCTTGAGAAAGTAGTCAACCACTCTCACAAACAATGGTCCATTCGACTTGATGATGCATTTTGGGCCTATCAGACTGCATTCAAAACACCATTAGGCATGTCCCCCTTCCGACTTGTCTACGGAAAAAGTTGTCATCTACCGATTAAAATCGAACATAAGGTGTACTGGCAATCAAAACTATGAATATGGATTGGGATAGTGCTGGAAAAAACGACTATTGGACCTTAATGAGATAGAGGAGTTTCGTGCCTTATCCTACGACAATGCAAGAATCTACAAAGAGAAAACTAAGCGTTGGCATGACAAGAAACTATTGTCGAGCAAATTCTTGCTCGGGCAATTAGTTCTCCTTTGCAATTTTCGGTTAAAACTCATCTTGGGAAAATTGCGATCAAGATGGTCTGGGCCGTTCAAAGTAGTCAAACCCTTCTCCCATGGTGCAGTGATAATCAAGTTCACAATTGACGGTTATGAATTCAAAGTGAATGGACAAAGATTAAAGCAGTACACCGGCACCCATGTCATGCGCAATAAGGAATTGATTGCTTTAGGAGATGCATGACCATGCTCTCCTTTAGTATTTTTAATGTTTGCCTTTATTTTTTCACATTCTTTTAGGACAAGAGTTTATTTTAAGTTTAATCTCTATTATCTTTATTAATTTTCAATTATTAATGTTAATTTTTTTATTTTAGGCATGTTTTTAGGAAAGGAGTTCAACTTGAAGAAGAATTGGAAAGAAGATTGAAGTCTCACCTGAAGAAGGGGGATCATGGGCCGATTTTTTAGGGATACAAGGACTGATTATTAGGGATATATGGGCTGATTTTTAGGGATTCTAAACCCAAATTTTCACCTAAAAATTACCTCCCAACCCCTACACTAGTCGGTCGACTCTCCACCTTCCCCATACAAACTTGCCGCCCACTCAAATCAATATGTCATTAAAGATTTCAAATTTGATTTTCAAATTTCAATCATGACAAAACACCACTTAAACTCCCAAACTTTTCTTCTTCTATTTTCTCTAGATAGTCGATTCTCACAACACCACAAAACCACCATGGCCATGAAACTCAAAGCAATGGAACACCAAGAAACAAGCCAAGAGCCGTCCTTCAAGAGATATGCCACGCTAGCGATAAAGACAAGATTCTTGGAAAAGTTTGCCCACCGAAAGGTCTTGGAAGAGGAAGGGGTTTTCTACACCACATCACACCAAGATTTCGGTTTGGAGCCATTCGTCTTCCGTGTAATGGAACAGCAAAAATGGCAAATCCTTTCCCACCAACCATAGCCAGGCAATGTTAGTTGGGTTCGGGAATTCTGTGCCTGCTCACCCAACCCGAACAACTCCTATGTATTTGTCTGCGACAAGGCCATCCCGGTTGAACCCGAATCCATCAACATCTTCTATGGGCTAACCATTCCGAAAGACGAACACAAGGAGTTCATTGACAACCTCATGCTGGGAGATTATGATGACATCCTCAAAGAGCTCACCATTGTCGACACAACATGGAACGAGGGAGCATTCAAAGGCATGGTAAACTGCCTAAGGCTTAAGCTCGAGGCAAAACTTTGGAATACTTTTGTCAAAAGATGCTTAATGCCAACCTCACACAACACCACGATTGACAAGCCTAGGCTATTATTAATTAATTCTATATTGCATAACCGTGTTATAAATGTTGGATCTATCATATGCAATGAGATGTCTCCATGTAGTCTAAAGAACAAGGGGAAACTATATTTCCCTAGCCTCATAACCGGATTGTGTGAGCAACAACATGTGGAGAGTGATCTGGTTAATGAGAATACACCGACAAGGAAAGGATGGACGAGAGCCTAATATTTAAAGATCATGGGAGTTTCCGAAGTCGAACCACAGTCCACTCCGATCAAAGGAATTGGCCCGACAACATCTTCGGGCAATGCCACGACAACAACCACCACCAACGCCAATACGGGTGAACCGGCAATGACAATGCTCGAGGCAACGATTCGGCCACTTGCACACAGGCTAGAGGCCATGGAGAAGCGGCAGGTAGAGTTTATTAAGTATATGAAGGATTACAACAACGCCATAATCTAAGTGATCCTAGAGAAATACCCAGACAACTCGGTGAGGTTCCCAATTTTTCCAACCGACATCATTCTCGCGGCAATGCCTACAGCCCCTACTCCGGCAAAGCCCGCTGCTACTGGCTCGACAATGCCAGCTATTATTGCCTCGGCAATTCAAACCGAAGATGCTCCACCAACCTGGGATAACAAAGGCAAGGCACCATTAACCGAGCCAAGCAACACCGTGACATGGTCATAATCCTCCGATTCGGACGAGTCATCCGCCGTCTGACCCAAAGCCGTTCTGGCATCCCATGCCACGGCAAAATGCAAAGCCTCCACCATCGAGTAAAATCAACATTGGGGAGGAAGATGATGACGAGGTGAGCAAACAACCGGCTCCTACACCTGCTACACGCCATCAACCACCTCGAGCAAGCAAGAGAGTCAAGAAAATCGTGAGAAGGAAACTCATTATTCAAGACGAGGACCTCTCTGAGTCGTTTTAATTTCGTTTCTTTAATTTTTCACTTTTTGTTTCCATGTACTTTTATGTTTTCATGCATTGAGGACAATGCTCTTCTCGAGTTTGGGGGTAATTGTCTTTATTTAGTTTCATGTTTAGTATAGTTTCATGTTTAGTTTCATCCATCCTTAGTTAATTGCATATAGATTGCATATGTACTTTCAATGCCTTTAATTAAATCCAATTGCTAGGACTTGTTGAATTTCTCAAGATGAATTTTGGCACTACACTTAATTGAAAGAACCTTTAACTTGAGGATTGCATGAAAAGGACTTATAATTTTACTATGATGCTGAAAGTTAATGGACACACTTGTAGCATGTTGATTGATAGAGACTCGGTGAACATTAGGTCGCTTAGAAATTGGGGAAATTAAAAGAATTAAGCTTCTAGCTAGAGGTGCCCGAAACAGGCTCTAGTCAAATTAAATGAAAATCACGTTCTTGGGATACTTTGTTGCTATAACATGTCCATTTAAATCTAAAACATTAAATGTGAAGGACAATTTAGCATGAGTAAATGAAAGTCATAACGGGATAACTCTACTCAATAGGCTCGGGAGTTCGTTGTTTGCTCCAATCTTATCTTCAAGCCTAGGAAAGTAGTTGTGATGAGATGAAGTCGTAAAAACTCCATGATTTATAGATTAATAAATGCCCCAATAATTAAAATAATAAAAACCTATTGCTCACATAAGACTCTTGATAATCAACTTGCACACAACTACGCACACACATGATCACGAGCATTATAGTCTAGTTTTGGGAAAATTCATGCTATCTGAACACTCATCCTAAAATTGTGCCACTGTAACACCCCAAATTTGGGCCTAGATGTTTTAGAGTCCGAATCGGACCGGTCAGAAAATGGTTAGAATCTTAAGGGAGCTTTAGGGAACACCTAGTTCGGGATGCTTTAGAAATAGAGAAAAATATCTAAAAATCCTCATTTAATATATGAAAGGTTATGGTGAAATCAATTTTACAAAATAAGGTTTGGAAATACTACATTACGGTGTAGTGACCAAATCACAGTTTTGCAAAAGTTAAATAGTGACTGTTTTGTAAAGGATTGAAACTTTGAATTTTTAAGGAGCTAATTTTACCAAAATGTTTTCATCAGATTTTTCCTTAATTTGAGTGATTTTATTAATGTTTTAATTCAAGTAAATGAAGGTTAATTAATTGAGAAACTATCTTTGACTATTCATAACTACTTTTCACAAATTTTCCCGCATTTCATTTTCTCTCAAATTCTTTTCAGCCAAACACATTCTCTCCAGCAGTTATACTTTGATTTTCACTTCATTTGATGAGATTTCAATCATCTTTTGATTCTTAATCAATTCCTTATCAAATCCTCTTGATTTCTACATTGAATTTTCAAGAAAACTTGCCCAAATCAAGGAGAAATCATCCATTAGAGGTAAGCTTCGTCCTTCTCCTCTAATGATCAGTTCTTTACTGAAATTCCCAAGTTATCAATCCTTTGTTAATGATTTTTGAGTGGTTTTAATGTTAGAAACAAGAAATTGTCTTAAAACTCAAGATTTTGGAAGAGATCTTGAAGATTTTTGTGGTAAATGATTGGGCTCTGTTTTAAGTGTTTTTCTAATGTATTTTGGATGTTAATTGATGCTACAAATGAGGTTTTATCAATCAAATCCTGAATAGGTTTGATTTCCTAAGTTTTGTATGCTAGACTGATGGTTTTTTGGGTGATTTTGGTGTTCTATCATAGCTGAAGGTATAAGGACGTGTTTGTGGTGGTTTTTTATGTTAATTGATGTTTAGAAATGATTAGTAGTGGTAGATCTTGGCTGGGCTTTGTTTTGGAAGAGTTTGGAGGTGATTTCGGTTGTGTTTGGTAGCTGAAATGTGGTTTTTGAGTAGAGCAGCGAGTTTAGGTGTGTGGCTGATGATTTCAATGCATGATGATGCATTAATCCTCTGCTCTTATGTGTTTAAAACAGGGGAGACATCTTTGGACGCCTTTGGTGTTGATCCGGAAGCCTAGATAGCGTTTCGGCGAGCAAGCGAAACATAATCGGTGAGTGCGTATGGTTTTAGAAGTCCTTGAGGGACAAAGAATCAAGGTTTGGGGATTTAGGAAAGGTTTGAAACACCTTCCTAAGTCCGGAAGTAAGTATTGGCTAGATTGCTCTCTTGAATGTGGTGATTGCCCCTAAAATGCTTTTACATGCTCATGGTTTGAGATAGATAAATTCCTACTGTTTTTATGCATGTTTTATAGCATGAGATGATGCTTGAAATGATTTCATGAAGTAACATGTTGCATGGTTGAGATTTGAGCTTTTGTTTAAAGCATGGCAAATGTTATGGTTTTGAAATGAGATGAGAATGTTTTGAGAATTGTTGCATGAAAAACAGTAGGTGAGATGATGTTTTGACATAATATATTGGCATAGATGTTGAGATACTTACCGAATATAATTGATCGATCAATAGGATGAGAGTGCACTATAAACTAAAAATTCGTACGTGCTCTTTGGTTAATCCAAAGGGAGAGAACCGATGATGGGTATTCCATCGGGTAGGACTTGGTGAAATACCCAAGCTTTGTGGAGATGAGAGATTCCGCCATGTGAGTACGGTGATGTGAGATTTCACCGGAAACTATGTTACTAGACAAGTGAGTACAGATGTGAGATTCCACCGGAAGCGTCTAGTGGTTTGAGAATGATGTCCGCATATCTGAGTAATAATTAGATGTGAAATGCCAATATAAAATATGAATTTGTTTTTGATTCACATGTACCTTTGATGAAATGATTTATGCTATGAGAAATGCATATGAGATTTGTGGATGAAATGCTTTGGTGTTACAAGCATGAGTATGGCTTTGCCATGAGTTTTGCATTGGTTTAAATGCATGAGATAAAATGAAGGTACATGTGTTTTCAATGAGAAGTTTCTTTGAATGATTTTCAAGCATGAGATAGAATGAGCATGTTGTTAAAAAGCTTTTGAGAAAGTGTTTTCAAGATATGCATTATTGTGTTGGTTTTCTTTAGAGCATGCCTCACTAAGCATTTGTGCTTACGCTCTTTTTTACCAATAATGCAGATAATTGAAGTGTTTTCGGGCATCAAGGAGGATAAGAACATCCAAGGAAGTACAAGCTCATGTATGGTGATGTTTTCATACACTTTAGTTTTGATATAATGGCAATGGGAAACCAAGGTTGTATTTGGGAGATATGTTTGAACTCCCTAAGTTTGTGGCATGTTTATGTTGGCATTTTTGGGTTGCAAGTGGCCTTAAATGTTTGGTTTGAGGTTGGGTTTCTTATATTGGTTTTGAGATTAGGGAGCATGCCTTTAGACTATGTGATTTTGTGTTTGATGCCATGCACGTGCTAGAGAGTCCTAAATATGTTCCTTAATTGTAAAATGGTTTGCTGGCATGATTTAGGGATCTTTGAGGAATGTTTGAATGGGTTAAAGGGTGAAAAACCAGCTATATTTTTTGTTTCTAGGCGAGGTGTATCGAAACACCCTCAATTGTTTCGAAACAGGGGCTTGTAATGGTCTTAGTGTTTCGAAACGGTTGAAGCTATTTCGAAACAGTTTGGCTACTGGAGTGCCCTGTTTCGGTATTGGTCTTGGAACATACCCGCGTACCGAAACGGTCAACACCGTTTTGATACGTGTGTTTCGGTATGATGGGTAGGCGTTCCGATACAGTTGACCGTTGGATGCTGATTTGAATTGCTTTGAGTCTTCATGCTTTACATTTTAGTCCTAAATAATTGTGGATGCAATTGCTTGAGCTTGGAATGTCTTTTTAGGCTGAAACTTGACAGATAGGCATGTAACATGATTAATTTCATATTGGTAATCCTAAAATCAGCGAAGTCCTTCTAATTTACAAAAATTACATTTTGGTCCCTAAATGCGTACTTTAAGCAATTGAGTCCCTAGATGTTTTCCGATCGCTGTGCCTTTCTCCTGCATGATACGTGAGTGCTCACTTAGGCGTAATATGTATCTAGACAAGATTAAAATAAAAAAGGGGTCGTTAATCAAGGTTGACTTTCGGGTTGACTTTGGTTTTCCCCGTGTAATCTTCGTAGTTCGAGTCAAACGTCTAGGCCGGGCTAAGGGGGTTACAGCCACGATTTAGAAGTTTGAAGGCAGGTATAAAACATGTATCGTTTGATTAAAGTCTTGGCAAGTAATTGATAGTTTTGCATTGCTTGAGGACAAGCAATAGTTCGAGTTTGGGGGTGTGTTAAGTGTGTAGAAGTACTAATTTTCTACCCTTTTTCATCTCAATTATTGTTAGACTTAGGCTAATTTAGGTTGCATTATTAGCCATTCATGCATAAGTCCATTGTTTTCTCCCTTGCCATGCTTGCTTATCTTTAATTGCTTATTTGGTGGAAAAGGTGCTGCTCTGGAATATGTTTCGATGTGTGCATGTTAATTTCCCGGGCAAGTATTGATGTGGCAATGAAGGAAAGAAGAATGATGCTGATTTAAGACAAGAAGAAGTTGGCGATTTCAACATAAAGAAACTATTACTCTTCACAACTAAGAGATGTTGATTTCAACAAGGATTCAGTCCTTTTTACAAGTCGAAAGCCACAATAACTCCTAGAAGAAGTCGAAGTTCCTTGAGTTGTTAAAAGGAGATTAAATTCCAAGAAGATAAGAGGAGTTATAGGGGGATAAGATAATAAAATAAAAAGGAATTTATTTCTTTTATTTTATAGCATTTAATTCCAACTTAACTTCCTCCTCTAGAAGGAGTATAACCAACCAATCTCCTATAAAAAGAAGAGAATGTGCATCCAAGAAGGGGAGTCGAATTGAGGGAGAAAAATTGACAAGGATGTTGAAGATCAAGGCAGCCCTATTCTTCTATTGTTCTTTGTTTTTCAGTTGATGTTATTGTTGGGAAATTATCTTGTGTTGTTCCTAGTCCCAACTATGAACTAAACTATCTTAGGCTACGGTTATTTGTTTAGTAGTTGTGAGAAAACATTTGAATCTTGTTTAGGTTTTTGTTATGCAATTTGAGTTCAATGTTTGCTTATTCTTGGTGTTTTTCTTTACTTGCAATTGAATCGAGAGAGGAGATTGCAATATCATCCATTTATCTAATATCGGGAGAGTTAGATTCAAGAATTGAATAAGCATGGTTTTTGCCCAAACCGGTGAAGACTAATTCGGCTTAGGAATAAGTACAAATTTCAATAGCTAAGTCAGGCGTAAGATTAGTTGATGTTCACCCTTGGTTCACACTGGGAGGTATTATCAAGGTTTGCACATTGATAGAGTTTCGACTTAGGGATAAGAAGAAACTATTGAAGAACTCTTTGCCAAACCTTGAAGGTTGTCGCTCAATTGCCCGAGCAGTAGCTTAATTATTTTTCCTGGCAACCGCCTTACCAATTGCCCAAGCAATCACCCTGTGCATTCCCCAGACAATCGTATTGCCCATTGCCGAGGCAACCATTCTTCCTATTGTCGATGCAGTCAAGCTTCCTCTTGTATGCAAAACCAAGACTGTTCCATTCGAATTCCACACTACGACGCAATATAATCTTGACTATTCTCTTATTCTGTCAACTCAATTCTTTAGTTTATTCGTTTATTTTAATTTAGTCGATTATTCAACCCAAAACTATTACTTGTGTTTTTTACTTTTCAGTGCGAGACGATAGATTCTTGAAGTAGCACTAATCCCTATGGAGACGATATCTTTCTATACTATAACTTGCGACATGTATACTTGCACAAATTATGAAGCACTCGAATCACTCAACAAGTACAAAAAGGATTCTTGGTCAGATGGAGTGTACGAATGCAAGTAAGCTGGGTTGCATCGTGTCCCTGTTGCATGGCGATGCTTATACATGGTGGACGACCATTACCATGGGAATGGAACCTGCTGAGGCGAATTGGGAATTCTTTTGTGCTTCTTTCAAGAAGAAATATATGGGTACTCGCAATCTAGATGAGAAAAAATGGGTCCAAAGCTTTAGTGCAAGGAAGTATTTTGTTATCAGAGTATGAGGTGCAGTTCATACGGTTGAGCCAGTATGCTCCAGAGCTGGTTCCCAACAAACAGAAGCGATGTGATTGTTTTTGTTATGGGTTGGTGAATGAAGTAAAGACCTAAATGTTGGCTTCATATTATACAGATTTTAATGTTTTGGTTACTCGAGCCAAGGATATTGAATAGAATTTGGGTTTGGTTCCTCATTCAGGGAGTTCTTATGTTGGTAAGAGATTTGTTGAGTCTGATGTTAGTAGAGATCGCTATAAGAGGTAGCGTGACAAGAAGTAATACCCGAATCAAAAGCGAGATGGTGGTGGTAATGTTGGTCGCGGACAGTAGGGCCAAAATGCTTTTGTTTGCACAACTGATTGTAACCGTTGTGGGAGGCAACACATGGGTGAATGCCTGGGTAATCTTGGTGTTTGTTGGAATTGTGGTTCACAAGGTCATTTGAAGCGTGATTGTCCATAGCCGATCAGAGATAGGCAAGCTCATATGCATGGTGTTGAGCTACAAAGCGGTCGTGGGCAAGGTCGTGGTAATTTCTAGCGTAGGGGGGATGCTCAGAGGAAAGTTGCACATGTGGTAGTTGTTCAGCCTGAGAGAGGTGGCCATGCAAGGGTGTATGCACACCGCGAGGGAAGGAATGACACCGATGTGATTGCAGGTACCTTTACTTTGCAGTCTTTGTCATTACTTTCTTTGATTGATTCTGATTCTACGCATTCATATATCTTGAGTGAGCATGCACAGTTTCTTGATATACCTATTGAGTTATTAGATGTGGGTATGCAAGTGATAAGTTCTTTTGACGAAACAGTTTTTATTAGAAAGTTGTATAGAAGGTGTCCATTAATGGTTCAAGGACATGTGTTTGTTGTGGATATGATGAAGTTGACTTTCTATGGTTTTGATGTTATATTGGGTATGTATTGGTTGACTAAACACAAAGCTGTAGTTGATTTTGAATCTAAGCGAGTTTCGTTAAAACTTGTCAATGATTATGAAGTTGTGGGGGTGGATGAGAATGTCAAGTTGTTATTCAATGTTGTTTCGGATTTAGAAGAGCAAAATTTGTTGGAGGTTGGGTGTCAAGCATACTTGGCGTATGTTATGAATTCGAATATGAATGAGGCACGACTCTAGGATTGTAACGCCCTAGTTTTTGGGCCTAGGTGTTAGCCGGGTTTGGTTAGGCGGTTCGATCGAACTCGTTTACCGGTCTAGTCTAGTTTCAGGAAATAGTTCATTTGGAAGGTTTTTGATCGGATAAAAACATGGAAAATTTCTTAAAATCATAATTATATATATGATTAATTTTGGTAAAGGTAAATTAAAGAAAACAATTTTGGAAATCGGTCATTTTGGTTTAGTGACCAAAATGTAAAAATGGTAAAGTTTGATTTAATGGCAAAAACGTAAAAGGCTAATACTTTGAATCTTTAAGGAGCAATATTACCAAGGGCTAATAAGGATTTTTCCTCATATTTTTCAATTTTTAATTAAATAAATTATATTAAAAAGATGGAGGGAAGTTGAAAGGGTTTTTCATTCTTTTTACAAAGATTTGACGTAGTTTTTCTTCTCTCACATTTTCTCTCAAAATTCCTTCACCCAAACAGCAAGATTCCAAAGGTAAACTCTAATTTTATTTGGATTTCAAAGATTTACTTATTTTTTTTATTGATTCTCTATTGAATCTCTTATTTTTTTCTTTGGTTTTCTTTTCAAAAATGGAGGAAGAGATCATCATTAGAGGTAGGTTCATTTTTCTCCTCTAATGACATGTTCTTTACTGAAATACCCAAGTAATTAGTCTTTTACATATTGTTTTTAATGGGTTTTATATGTTAGTTGATGAAATTGTGTTTAATTGAGGTTTCTTGAAGATTTATGGTGGATCTTTGAAATTGATGTTAGTTCCTGAGTTAATTGTTGATTATTAATGTGTTGTTAATGGTTAATAATGTTAACTTAATGGATTTTGTTAAGTAATCCCGAAACTAGTTTGACTACTAGATGTTAGTGATGAAATCTTGAGTTTTAGGGGTTGTTGTATTGGTTTCTTGATGGCTGGAGGTTTGTAGAGGTTGGGGAAGCGTTTTAGGTTGTAAATGGATGAAGATTGATGGTTTATTTTGTTGGGTAATGATTGATGGATGAGGATTGGTGGTGGATCGGTTGTTAATTGCTTGGAAAATGTTGGAGTTGAGAGGGGGTTTGTGTTGCTAGAGGTTTTGATGCAAGAGTGTGCATTGATCCTCTATTTTTCCTTGGTTAGAAGTAGGGCAAGACGTTGCTTGATCGTTGGAAGGCACATTTGGAGTTTCGAAGGCTTGGAATAGCTTCGGCAAGTGAGGCAAAGTTGTATCGGTGAGTGGATATGGTTTGAACATTTTTGTAAGCTGGGAACCAAGTTTTTGGGAGGTTAGTGTAAGATTGAAACGCTAAGCTAATTTCGGAAGTAAATATGGTTACTAAAGCTCTCGGTTATCGATTTAAAGTCCATGTGGATTATCATGCTCATGTTTTGAAATATGTTGTTACTCACTGTTATGAATGTTTTATAAGCATGGTTTTGCTGAATTAAATCCCATGAAATGATTTGATTATGTTTCAAGAGGTTATATTCTTGATGAGATATATTATGCTATATTTGAGACATGTTTTGAGATGGGATATGTGGTGATTTTGATAATGCATTGAAAGCAGTGAGTTAGCATGGATTTAAATGGTATATTAGCTTAGTGATGAGATTTCTATTATCAGATATGTTGGTCGACCAATATGATGTGAAGTGCACTATATTATACAAAAATCGTACGAGAGATAAATTCTTTGGTTTCACAATAGGGGTAGTGCTATTTTGATGTGAGTGATAGTGGTAGTGCTATCATCAACGGGCAATGCAAGTAGTGGCATCTCGGCCGAAGTGAGATAATGGTAAGGGTAGTTTCACCATGTGACTTGATGGGGGTAGTGCCATCAAGGTCTCCGTATATCCGATCATGAATGGATAGGGTTAGTGCTATCCAATGATGGGGGTAGATTCCATCCGGTTCACTTGAAATGCCAATATATGAATTGAACATGTATCATGGTTTTAAAATACTTTTGTATAAAGACTCTTATACATGATGATTAGGCTTTATGAGAATTAAGCATGTGAAGAAGCTTTGGTTTAGTTTTCCATTGAGACATGCATGAGATAATGATACATGTGGTTTACAAATGATGCTTTAATTGTGGTTTCTAAAGCATGAGAAAGTTTAGGATGATGTAGTTATGTTTTTAAAGAAGCATGGTTTTTGGAAAATGCATTGTTGTTCTTTAAATTGAGCTTTCCCTCACTAAACCAACAATGCAGATAAGTGAGCATTTGGGCAGCAATATAGTAAGGGATTTCACCCAAGACGCCACTCGATTTACAAGTATGGGATTTGATTAATAAGGTGGAATTGGCAATGGGGAGGGTACCTCGGTATTTGGGAGAATATTGTTTAAACTCCATGGTTTCGCAAGTGTGGTTTGCCTTATAAGACTTGTATTGGGCCTTTAAATGTTGTTATGCTTTGCTCTTTGGTTTTTGAAACTCTATGTGGATTGCTTATAGGGTGAAAGCCTCTAGAGTAGTCATGTTATATAAATCACGTTGCTAGATGCCTTTGTTGATGGCTATGTGTTGGATAAATATGTTGTTGATGTTTACCTATGATTGCATGATGTTTAGTAGCCATAGGGTATGTTTTAAAATGCTTAAATGTTGTTGTTTCAGTGCAGATCTGGTATGTGTTTTGAAACAGTAGCAGATATTTCGATACAGCTTGCATATTTGGTCTCAACGTTTTGGAACACTACTAGACCATTTCGAGACCTTTAGTTATAATTTGAACTCGTATCGAAACTCGGGGTCGTTTCGATACAGCTTTGTTTTGTCTGAATGCATGGAAAATCAATTTGGGGATTTGCTTCCGAAACGGGTAAGGGTCGTTCTGAGACAAAACGCTACTAGAATGTATGGTTTCGAAACAG
Source organism: Hibiscus tridactylites (assembly GCA_958450335.1). Taxonomy (NCBI): domain Eukaryota; kingdom Viridiplantae; phylum Streptophyta; class Magnoliopsida; order Malvales; family Malvaceae; genus Hibiscus; species Hibiscus tridactylites. Next base: position 53,150,939 of record OY288267.1, on the reverse strand, counting down.
GGGGTGACTGTTTTGAAACATGGTTGTTAAGTTAGTTAAAATGGCATAATCTATCAGTTTTGAATGTTTACATTTCAGTCGCTATTTATATGATTTGTAATTGTGGATGTTTAAATGATTGTATGATGCTGATTTTTCACTTCTCGCATGTAATGAACGTTATTAATGGTTGGTAACATTAATTTGTAATTTAACCTTATATCGGGTTGTTTGCAAATGAAAGTACATTTGAGGTTTGGTTTAAATAAAAATATATATTCATTGCACGAGTAAACACAGTAGGACTTAATTAAGCATCTAGACAAGTTAAAAGAAAAAAAGGTTGCTAATCGAGGTTGACTTTAATGAGTTGACTTCGGTTTTCTCTATGTAATTCTCTTAATTCGAGTTAAACGTCTAGACCGGACTATGGTGGTTACATTTGTTGGTATCAAAGCCAGGTTATGAAAGATTGGGATGTATGTTGAATGTGGAATTATGATTGATAACATGTTGTATTCGATGTTATGCATTGTGAATGATTGTATCAGGATTTGATTGATAGTATGTGATGTATGATGATTATGTGATGAATCGATATATGTGACCGGGGTACCCATTGCCAACCCTACCGGTAAAGGAAAGAGTTTTTGTTTTAAAAAGACAGAATGAGTGACTTGGGTTCTTACTATTTGAAAGCCTAACTATTTTTGTTATTGTATTTGCATGGTAGAATTGTTTATCATATCATGGGACCGAGAAGAGAGCTTAGAGGAAATATCTAGAATGTACTTGAGAATGAGGTAGATGAAGATGATGAGAAATTGCCGCCTCCTCCTCCTGGTGAGGGCGGGGCTGGAGCAGGAGCTGGTATTGGGGGTGTCAGACCTTAGACAGCGCAGGGGCAAGCTGCTCCTGACATGACACCTTTGATTCAAGCTATTGTCAGGGCCTTTCAGGCAGCAATAGCAGGTATGCACGTGGCCACACCTCAGCCTGATGCCAATGCTAGTTTACCCTTAGAGCGCCTACGTAGTTTGGGTGAAAATGAGTTTAGAGGTCTATCTCCTGAGGGCTCTAAGGCTTGGTTCGAAAGTACCAAGAGGGTTTTGGGGCAGATGAGTTGCAATGATGTGCAGAAGTTGGGTTGTGTTGTCTCTTTGCTACATGGAGATGCGTATACATGGTGGATGACCATCACAGCTGGTATGTAACAAGACGAGGTTACCTAGGCATTCTTCGTAAATGCTTTTAAGAAGAAGTATCTGGTGTTCATTATTTGGATGAGAAGAAGAGGGAATTCATCACAGTAGTTGTGCCAGAGGACGTTGAGTTGAGGCGCACTATCTTGACGGAAGCGCACAATACTCATTTTTCCATGCATCCTGGTAGTACTAAGATATATCGAGGGTTGCGAGATGAGTACTATTGGGTGGGCTTGAAAAAGGATGTGGCGGAGTTTGTTAGAAAGTGTTTGGTGTGTCAGTGAGTGAAAGCTGAACATCGTTTCCTTCTGATTTGTTGCAGCCTTTGAGGATTCCGAAGTGGAAATGGAAGAGGATCACGATGGATTTTGTGTCGGGTTTTCCTTTGACAACGTCAAAGAAGAATTCTGTGTGGGTTATCATGGACCAATTAACGAAGTGTGCACATTTCATGCCAGTGCATACTTGTTTTACCCTGGATAAGCTGACGAAGCTTTTTGTTGTAGAAGTTGTGTGGTTGCATGGTGTTCCTAAGTCTATAGTCTCATATAGGGATCCACAGTTCACATCGAGGTTTAGGAGTGTTTGCATCGAGCCTTGGGCACGAGGTTTAGCTTTAGCACGTCTTACCTTCCTCAGACGGATGGTCAGTCTGAGCAGGTTATCTAGGTATTGGAGGATATGCTTCAGTGTTGTGTGATCGATTTCCAAGCTTCGTGGGACAAGTTGTTGCCGTTGGTAGAGTTCGCCTAATACAATAGCTAGTAGGCGAGCATACAAATGGCACCGTACGAGGCTTTCTATAGTCGGAAGTGTCGTACACCCGTATGTTGGGCGGAAGCAGGGCAAAAGTTGGTTTCTTTGCCGGCTATGCTCAAGGGTACAACCGATAAGATGAAGCTCATTTGTGATCGTCTAAAGAAGGCTTCAGATCGTCAAAAATCTTACGCGGATTTGAAGCGTAAGGAAATTGAGTTTGAGGTTGGTGAGAAGATCTTCCTAAAAGTTTCACCTTGGAAGAAGGTGATGAGGTTCGGACAAGCAAACATAGTTTAGCTTTATTGCATATAAATTGCAATTCCCGCTGGAGTTGGAGAAGATACATGATGTTTTCCATGTATCTATGCTTCGGAGGTATCGTTCGGATCGTTTGCATGTGTTGCTAGTTGAGGAAGTGGAGATGAATCCAGATTTATCTTATGAAGAGGAACCGGTAGATATCATGGGTTCGGATAGTAAGGTGCTTCAAGGAAAGACCATTGAATTGGTGAAGGTGCTTTGGAGACACCGAGGTGTCGAGGAAGCGACGTGTGAAAGGAAAGAGGATATGAAAAATCAATTTACCTATCTCTTTCCACCAGGTAAATTTCAAGGACGAAATTTCTTAAGAGGGGGAGAGTTGTAACATCCCAGTTTTTGGGCCTAGGTGTTAGCCGGGTTTGTTTAGGCGGTTCGGTTCGAACCCATTTAGCGGTCTAGTCTAGTTTCGGGAAATTGTTAAATTGGAAGGTTTTTGATCGGATAAATATATGGAAATTTCCTAAAATCATATATATATATATATATATATATATATATGATTAATTTTGCTAAAGGTAAGAAAAAGAAAACAATTTTGAAAATCGGACATTTTGGTTTAGTGACCAAAACGTAAAAATAGTAAAGTTTGATTTAATGGCAAAAACGTAAAAGGCTAATACTTTGAATCTTTAAGGAGCAAAATTACCAAGGGCTAATAAGGACTTTTCCGCCTATTTTACAATTTTTAATTAAATAAATTATATTCAAAAGATGGAGGGAAGTTGAAACGGCTTTTCATTCTTTTTACAAATATTTGACGTTGTTTTTCTTCTCTAACATTTTCTCTCAAAATTCCTCTATCCAAATAGCAAGATTTCAAAGGTAAACTCTAATTTTGATTTGGATTTCAAAGATTTACTTATTTTCTATTGATTCTCTATTGATTCTCTTATTTTCTCTTTGGTTTTCTTTGGTTTTCTTTTCAAAAATGGAGGAAGAGCTCATCATTAGAGGTAGGTTCGTTCTTCTCCTCTAATGACATGTTCTTTACTGAAATTACCAAGTAATTAGTCTTTTACATATTGTTTTTAATGGGTTTTTATATGTTAGTTGATGAAATATTGTTTAATTGAGGTTTCTGGAAGATTTATGGTGGATCTTTGAAATTGATGTTAGTTGATGAGTTAATGGTTGATTATTAATGTGTTGTTAATGGTTAATAATGTTAACTTGATAGATTTTGTTATGTAATCCCGAAACTAGATAGATTGCCAGGTGTTAGTGATGAAATATTGAGTTTTAGGGCTATTGTTGTGGTTTCTTGATGGCTGGAGGTTTGTCGAGGTTGGGGAAGCGTTTTAGGTTGTAAATGGATGAGGATTGATGGTTGATTCTGCTGGGTAAAGATTGGAAACGATTTATAGTGGTTTTGTCGGTGTTTTCAATTTGTATCGGTTGTTAATTGTTTAGCGAATGTTGGAGTTGAGTGGGGGTTTGTGTTGCTGGAGGTTTTGATACAAGAGAGTGCATTGATCCTCTGTTTTTACTTGGTTAGAAGCAGGGTAAGAAGTTGCTTAATCGTCGGAAGGCACATTTGGAGTTTCGAAGGCTTGAAATAGCTTCGGCAAGTGAGGCGAAGTTTTATCGGTGAGTGGATATGGTTTGAACGTTTTTGTAAGCTGGGAAACAAGGTTTTGGGAGGTTAGTGTATGCTTGAAACACTTAGCTAATCTCGGAAGTAAGTATGGTTACTAAAGTTCTCGATTATCGGTTTAAAGTCTATGTGGATTATCATGCTCTGGTTTTGAAATATGTTGTTACTCACTGTTATGCATGTTTTATAAGCATGGTTTTACTTACTTATATCCCATGAAATGATTTGATTATGTTTCAAGAGGTTACATTCTTGATGAGATATATTATGCTATATTTGAGGCATGTTTTCATATGGGATATGTGATGATTTTAATAATTCATTGAAAGTAGTGAGTTGGCATGGATTTAAATGGTAAATTTGCTTAGTTATGAGATTTCTATTATAGGATATGTTGGTCGATCAATAGGATGTGAAGTGCATTATAATATACAAAATTTGCGCGTGAGATAAATTTTTCGGTTTCATAATAGGGGTAGTGCTATTGTTATGCGAGTGATAGGGGTAGTGTTATCACCAACGTGCAATGCGGGTAGTGGCATCCCGGCTGAAGTGAGATAATGGTGAGGGTAGTTTCACCATGTGACTTGATGGGGGTAGTGCCATCAAGGTGTCCATATATCCGATCATGAATGGATAGGGGTAGTGCAATCTAAGGATGGGGGTAGATTCCATCCAGTTCACTTGAAATGCCAATATATGAATTGAACTTGTATCATGGTTTTAAAATACTTTTGTATAAAGACTCTTATACATGATGATTATGCTTTATGAGATTTAAGCATGTGAAGCTTTGGTTTTTGCATTGAGACATGCATGAGATAATGATATATGTGGTTTATAAACGATGCTTTAATTGTGGTTTCTAAAGCATGAGAAAGTTGAGCATGACGTAGTTATGTTTTTAAAGAAACATGGTTTTTGGAAAATGCATTGTTGTTGTTTAAATTGAGCTTTCCCTCACTAAGAAAATATGCTTACGCTCTTCTTTCCAACAATGCAGATAAATGAGCATTTGGGCAGCAATATAGAAAAGGATTTCACCCAATACGTCACTCAATTTACAAGTATTGGATTTGACACTTTTAATAAGGTTGAATTGGAAATGGGGAGGGTACCTCGGTATTTGGGAGAGGATTGTTTAAACTCATTGGTTTGGGAAGTGTGTTTTGCCTTATAAGACTTGTATTGGGCCTTTAAATGTTGTTAATCTTTGCTCTTTGGTTTTTGAAACTCTATGTGGATTGCTTATAAGGTGTATGCCTCTAGAGAATTTATGTTATATAAATCACGTTGCTATATGCCTTTGTTGATGGCTATGTGTTGGATAAATATGTTGTTGATGTTTATCTATGATTGCATTATGTTTAGTGGCCATAGGGTATGTTTTAAGATGCTTAAACGTTGATGTTTTATTGCATATTGGTATGTGTTTCCAAACAGTAGTAGCTATTTTGATACAACTTGCATATTTGGTCTCAACGTTTCGGAACACTACTAGACCGTTCCGAGACCTTTAGTAATAATTTGAACCCGTATCGAAACTCGAGGTCGTTTTGATACGGCTCTATTTTGTCTGAACGCAGGGAAAATTAATTTGGGGATTTGGTTCTGAAACGGGTAAGGGTTGTTCCGAGTCCAAATGCTATTGGAATGCATGGTTTCGAAACAGGGGGTGACTGTTTCGAAACAGGATTGTTAAGTTAGTTAAAATGCCATAATTTGTCAGTTCTGAATGTTTACATTTCAGTCCCTGTTTATATGATTTTCAATTATGGATGTTTACATGATCGTATGATGTTGATATTTCTCCTGCAAGCATGTAATGAAACTAATTAAAGGTCGGTAACATTAATTTGTAATTTAACCTTATATCGGGTTGTTTGCAAATGAAAGTAAAGTTGAGGTTCGGTTTAAATAAAAAATATATATTCGTTGCGCGAGTAAACACAATAGGACTTAATTAAGCATCTAGACAAGTTAAAAGAAAAAAAGGGGTTGCTAATCGAGGTTGACTTTAATGAGTTGACTTCAATTTTCCCCGTGTAATTCTCCTAATTCGAGTTAAACGTCTAAACCGGGCTAAGAGGGTTACAAGGATATTCGCACTGTTTGTGATTTTCTGGGGGTGTCTCTGGAAGAGTTGCCTAGTTTACCGCCGGATAAGGAGGTAGAGTTTTATATCAAGACATATTCGGATACGGCTCCAGTGTCCATTGCTCTGTATCGCATGGCGTCTAAAGAGTTGAAGGAGTTGAAGATGGAAATTCAAGAATTGTTGGATCGTGATTTGATTCGTCCTAGTGTTTCGCATTGGGGAGCGCTTGTGTTGTTTGTGAAGAATAAGGATGGCACTATGAGAATGTGCATTGACTATCGACAACTAAACAAGTTGACGATTAAGAATAAGTATCCTTGTCCACAGATTGACGATCTTTTTGATAAATTTCGTGGTGCAACGGTGCTTTCTAAGATTGATTTGAGATCATGATACTATCATTTGAAGGTGAAGGATAAAGATATTTCGAAGACATCTTTTCGAACACGTTATGGGCATTATGAGATTTTGGTGATGCCGTTTGGGCTAACAAATGTACCTGTAACTTTCATGGACATGATGAATCGAGTGGTCCATGAATTCTTGGATCAATTTGTGGTAGTGTTTATTGATGATATCCTTGTGTATTCTCGTACGGAGGAGGATCATGACAAGCATTTAAGGATTGTTTTATAAGTCTTGTTGGATAATCAGCTTTATGCTAAGTTGAGCAAGTGTGAGTTTTGGATTAAAAAAGTAGTTTTCCTTAGTCATGTAGTATCGGTCGAAGGAATTTGTGTAGATCCACAGAAGGTTGAAGCAATTGTGAATTGGAAACGACCTAAGTCAGTGACAGAGGTTCGTAGTTTCTTAGGCTTGGCATGGTATTATCGTCATTTTGTGGATGGTTTTCAAAGGTTTCCTCTCAAGATTTTGATTATATTAGGTTTCTTGTCAATTTCTCTTATTTGGCTGTGGAAGATTCAAAAGCATTATTCTTTGCTTTATATAAGTTGTGTCATGCTGGACTATAGCTTCGTAGGTTAGTCCCAAAAGAACATTTTGAATGTACTTATCCATGCATAGGTCCTCGATTGAACTTCTTGAAAAGAAACTATGTTACTCAGACTTGGATATGTCTGACATGAGTATGGTTAATTTTTCTAGGGTCGTCGGACTTACCTTAGTGGATCTGCTAATACTTCATTGACTTCCATGAGCCATGAGCATCAACATTTTTCCAATTACCATAAATTTCCACTTCTTAACTTAGAAAACAATAAACTGGGATGGAAATCTTCTATCCCTTTTCGGTATCCCTATTTATGCCCCACATTTAAAATTATGTTTAGGGTTTTAAGTTAGGGGTTATGGTTAGGGTTTAGGGAATTTAGGATATGGTGTATTTTTTAGGGTATAGAGTGTAGGGTTTAGAATTTAAAATTTAAAGTTAGGGCTTAGAATTTATTTTTATTGTGTTTTTTAGTGTTGAGGCATAAGTAGAGACACCGAAAAAGGGCAAAAAATTTGTATCCAATAATATGTGCCTAAAACATTTGCATTCATTGATTCTTATTCATCTTCAGACTTATGATAGACCATACATCGAGAAATGGTTGAATGAAGGTATCTTAACATGCGCTCCCACTCTACCCTCACTAGGCATGTGAAATCAACTAGTTTCATGTCATATCAAATTGGATACGAATTATGTCAGGTCAATCAATGTTGTCCTTGGGCATGAGCAGGAGGAGTGTCCGCTTAGTGCCTCATTTTTTTTATAATATTCGATAATAAGATTTAATTTTTTAATATTTATTATTAAGGGTGTACTCTTAAAATTTATTTATTTAACACTTATTATTAGAACTCAATTTTTTTCCAATATTTGTTATTAGAGGCCTACTCTTAAATTTTAATTTTTTTTCAATATATGTTATAAGGGGTCTATTTTTTTCAATAATTATTATTAAAGGCCTATTTTTTCCCAATATTTATTATTAATGACATACTCTTAATTTTTTTTTCAATACTTGTTATTAGACCCCATTTTTGTAATACTTATAATTAGGGCTCAATTCCTCATATTTGTTATTAGGGACATTCTCTTAAAAATTAATTTTTTTAAAATTTGTTATTAAAAATATTTCATTTGGATCTTGGAGGGAAATAACCTAAAAATTAGGGGGCTTAATTCTCTTCAAATTTTTGTCCTTCTCCCCTACCAATTATTTTTTTGATGATTTTAATTAAAGTGAAACGGTGTGAGGGAAAGTTTCCCACCCGCGTGGGTTTTTAGGTTAGAATAAATTATTTTTAGCCTTTCTAACTTTAGATATTTTTCATTTAAGTCTCAAATTTTCACTTTTCGGTTTTAATTTAATTCAATTGAGTCCTAATTTAAATTAGTTTAATTGAAATTCCACATTTAGTTTTAGAATTCTTTTAAATATGTCTGTGATTTATGCTTCTGAGTTCTAATTTAGTTCAGTTAGATCATAAGTTTAATAAGTTAATTCAATTCGAACATTATTATTATATCATATAAATTTCGATTAAATATTTTTTTTTTGAAATTTAAACGGCTTTATTCAAGATCAATCCGCAAGAGAATAAAAAGATCATGATTCCCGCCTCGTTAAAAAACCTCCTTAATCCTATATGGAGGAAAAAGAGTGCGAGGAACCATGATCAAAACCACAACAGCATACATCCGGGGTCAACACCCATAAAACCACCCTGCTGCCCAACTACACACTGCGTATGGCATCTGCTAGCGATACAAAGAAAAAAGACAGCCACCCTACACGCTATAAAGAAGGAGGGACAACAGCAATGCTAGTTTCGCCATTACCTAGTCGTGGGCATTACTAGTCCACAGCAGTGGCTCCATCCTGGCTATGCCTGACTTCGCTAATAGATCCGCCGATTTATTTACTTCTCTTGGCACACTATGAATTTCCCATAAAATGGCTGCACTAGTCTTTAAGCAACTATCAATCAGATTTCTGAACACCGGTGGCGCGGAGGAAGGAAACCGAAACCAATTCACTAGCGCCTCGCAATCGCTCTCTATTAACAACTTGTAGTTCCGACCCCTACTCCACTCGCAGTATAATTTTAGCGCTTCTCTTACAGCTAAAATCTCCGCTGAGGTGGCATCTAGCACCCCTGCACTCTTGGAGAACATCAACACAATATCACCGCTACTGTTTCTCAGTACGCCACCTAAGTCTGCTCTTCCAAACCCTTTCTCTGTCGCTCCATCAACGTTAAACTTTAGTGTTCCAAACTCCGGTTTGATCCACTTCGTCGCCTTCAGAGGCTGCTGTTTCGGGATCTTTACTGTCAACACACAAGGGTTATGTATAATGTCTACAATTGATAAAGGGATACTCGGCCATTTAGCTTTTAACCATCTCCCTAAGTTCACCAAAGCCGATTCAAACAGTTTATGTATAACAACAGTTTTATCGTTGAAAACCTTGTCATTTCTAGCAATCCAGATAGACCATATTAGACTCAAGAAAGCAAGCTGCCATATTTCAAGGCTTACACAAGGTGCTGGATCGGTCATCTATGCAAGCAAAAAATCTGCAACTCTTCCCGGCATCACCATTTGCATACCCCAAGATTTGAACCATAGTTTCCAAATCTTCCAACTCCATTTGCAGTGAATTAGTGCATGTGCTGCTGATTCCTCCTCCACGGCACACATTGGACACAAAAGACCATTGTTGAATCGGATGCCCCTTTTGGCGAGCTCCACCTTAGTTGGGATTCTCTCGTGCACTGCTCTCCACAAGAAGACCTCAACCTTTGGTGGTGCGAGGTTCGGCCACAGGAATCTCCATACTTCATTGTTTATGTCCGTTGATACAGCATTAGCCGTAGTCAGTAGTTTGCCGCATGACTTGACCGAAAAGAGCCCACTAGAGTCGCCTATCCACCTGATGCTGTCGTCGGCCAAGGCAGCAGGCTCGACGGAATTGATTAACGCTAACATCTCTGTCAAAAGTGCTTTCTCCCACTCGAACAAATGTCTCCGGAAGCCAATAACCCACTGCCATCTATTGTTCAGCAATCTGCCATAGTCAGCAATTACACCACGATTATTGGAAGCTAACAAAAACAGTCTAGGAAACGCTTCCTTCAAACTTTGGTTGCCCACCCAAACATCGGACCAAAAGCGGATGCTTTGCCCATTCCCAATCACCATTTTCAGATTCGACCGAATAAGACCTTCCGGATCATTCATAGGAGAAATTATCCCCTTCCATATCCATGAATTCTTCTTTGGAGCGACATTTGCAGGAAGTAAATTATTCGGAGATTCATCATACTTGGCATTCATGAATTTTCTCCACAGACTGTTCCGCTCAGTTGCATATCTCCACAGCCACTTACCGAGAAGGGCTCTATTCCTTGTATCAAAGTCAGTTAGACCCAAACCACCACAAGATCTCGGCGCACACATCTTCTCCCAGCTAACCCAATGTATACCTCTTTTCTCCGAATTATTCCAAATGAATCTGGCTATTAAACTTGATAAACGATTTTTAATCGAAGCAGGCATTGGAAATATGGACATAAAAAACACTGGGAGACTTGCCAACACTGACTTAACCAGCAAAATTCTTCCCCCTATTGACAGTAATTTCTGTTTCCAGCCCGCTAATTTTTTCTGAAATCTCTCCACCACCGGCGACCATAATTGTTTCTCATTTTTTGCCGCCCAAGAGGAAGACCCAAGTAAAGACTTGGGAGAGAGTCAACTTGACACTTCAGCAAATTGGCCCAGTTCATAACCAGTGAGCTATCCGAATTGATCCCGTACAGTTTTGACTTTTGTAAGTTCAAATTGAGACCAGCAGCAACTTCAAATCCTTTAAGGATTCTAACAATGTTTCTGACTTGCCTTTCCTCAGCTCCGCAAAAAAGTATCAAATCATCGGCGAATTGAATATGGGATACTTCTAGACCGACGTTGCCGATACTCACACCATTGAAGAGGCCTTGTGCTGTAGCTTTTTTCAGAATTGTACTCAACGATTCTGCCACAAGGTTGAAGAGTAGCGGTGATAGCGGACAGCCTTGCCTCAAACCCCGGCCCACCTTGAAGGGAGTAGTTGTTGTACCATTAACCAAAACGGATATCGATGCCGTCGACAAACAAGTATGAACCCAACTGCACCATTTCGCACAAAACCCCATCTCCTTCATAATGTGTATAAGAAACTCCCAATTGACAGTGTCATAAGCCTTGCGGAAATCCGCTTTAAAAACAACCCCCCTCAATCCTTTCCGTTTCAAAAAGTCAATCGTCTCGTTAGCGATCAAAGAACAATCGAGAATCTGTCTGCCGGGACAAAAGGCGAACTGATTTTCGCCAATAATATCGCCTACACACTCTCTAAGTCGCAATGCGAGACACTTTGCAAGGAGTTTGTAAATGCAGCCAACCAAGCTTATTGGCCTGAAGTCATCGTTACTCAATGCTGGCTGTTTTTTTGGGATGAGCACAATAAAGGAGTTGTTGAATCTGAAATCCGTTATCTCACCCTTGTAAAAGGCTTCGAAAAATGCCATGATATCCCCTTTCAAAGAGTCCCATAAGGTTTTGATGAATCCAATATTGAATCCGTCTGGACCCGGGGATTTAGAGTCTTCACACATAGCCAGTGCTGCCTGAACTTCAGAGATGGAAAATTCCTCAACTAACCGAGAGGCTGCTGTAGGGTTCAACTTGTTGAGTTGACATCCAAATTTCCTTATTGGAATCGTATTAGATTCATTGTAGGCAAGACGAAAGTGTTCCCTCACCACTTTTTTAATATCATTCGGATCCGAAAATCTCTCCTTTCCGACACTGATTTTCGAGATAAAGTTGGCATTTCTTCTACTAGAGGCTAATGCGTGGAAGAACTTCGTATTGTGGTCCCCTTCTTTAGCCCACTTCAATCGAGATTTTTGAACCCACTCTCGTTCCTCCTTCCTGATGCAGGACCATAGATTATTCCTACACACCTTAAGCTCTTCATGAAGCTCCACCCTATCTGCACCACGGTGGATGGCCTTTTCTAAGGCTTCGCATCTAATTTCAAGCTCCTTAATGTCCATGCCATTTTTGGACTGAGTCCGATGTACCCAACCCTTAGACACCATTTTACATTTCTTCAGAATGTTGCTAATGCCCTGCCCCTTTGAACTACTGCATATGTTTTTGATGCTTTGCACATATCCATTCTCATCAGCCAAATGGTTAAACCATTTAAAAGGTTTAGGTCCCCAGCTTTTATTATCAACCGAGATTCTGATCGGGTTATGATCAGAGATACTCTTAGGAAGGGAGCTTTGTAACAGATTCGGCCATAGGCTTAGGAAATCAACAGAGACCACGAACCTATCCAATCTGCTAAACGATGGATTTTCACGATAGTTTGACCAAGTGAAGAAGCCATCTTTCATGGGAAGATCAACTAAGCCCAACTCCTCCAAGAATTCTGCAAAACAATTCATAGCGTGCCTATTTCCTCTTCCACCCGACCTTTCCTCTGGTATTAGTACTGTGTTAAAGTCACCCCAATTAATATTGGGTATGGATAACCAGCCAAGAGATTTTTTAGCTCACCAAACACCCTAAGCCTTTCCGCATCATCATTCGGAGCATACAGATTCACCAATACGCATTTAAATTTTAACTCGACAAACTCACCTTTCATAATTATGAATTCACGATTGCAGACACTGTTATCGCAAGCGAAGAAATAGGGATCGTAGAGAGAGATAAGGCCTCCAGCCGCACCCACTGCCGGCAAATGCAGAAAATTGTAATCCATCTTTGATCCGCATATTTGTTTCATAAACTGCATGTCTACTTCCCTTCTTTTGGATTCTTGCAAAAAGAAAATTTTTGGTTTGAAGTTTCTCAGTAGCTTCTTGATCACGGCCCTTTTTTCAAAACTCCCAACACCACGAATATTCCAAGAGATGAAGATGTTCTGAACCATCTAAACTGGGTTTTGACACACCATTGAACAGCATATTTCCCACCTTAATTCTCATCATGGAACGCTGCCACAAGCCTAGAGAGTACGGTCTCCCTGTCCGCATCAAAAATGAGGCCTAAATTCTCGCAAACTTCCACTATTGCTTCCGCTTCAAGAAGGGCCGCAGGTTCCGCCGGGACCTTACCAGAGCGATCGTCAATTGGCGAGAAATTGTCAGAAGCAGGTGCCTTGATTCTCTCTTGAAGACCTGATTTGCCTGACGATTCTATCTGATGGGCATTCCTCTTTTTTTATTTTTCTAGGCTTCGCTTGAAAGAACAAAGCTGGAAAGCATCTCCCCGTTTGAGAATTTTGGGTTTGATAGAGTACATACCCGTTGCTAAGTCCAGGACCGGGTTCAGAGATACACTATGTCCTGACGAGGCCTCAAACTCCGGCCCAGCTGCTACTGGGACATCAAATAAGGAAGGCCCGTTAACGTGCCCCAAGTCACGCCCCGCAACATGTTCTGCATGTCAAAGCCGTTAGAGCCGCCATTCATGATTTCTGCATTAAAATCAACTTCGTTTCCCGCAACAGTGGGCCCCGCCCAATCCCCCGATATGGGAGAGTGAAGCGTCTCGTTTTGATACTCACCGGAAAAAGACTCTGGAGGACTGTTTTTAGAATCCTGATCGAGCCAGCATCTTGGATCATCATATTCTGCAGTGTGAATACAAATATTGTAAACCTGGCCTTGCATCATCACTCTGGCGCTTCCCGGGATCTCCGATAAGCACCCCACACCCATTAGTATACGGGCCACATCTAGCCGTTTCCTCTCCACTGTTTCTGGGTCAATTCTGATGACATTCCCCCAACAACTGGTGATTGATCTGAGAACATTATCCTGCCATGCCATCAAGGTTAAGCCTTCTAAGCAAACCCACACCATCAGCTTCTTCTTGTTCATAAAGTTTTCCAAAGTATCAATGTCATCAAACCAAGAACTCAATAGACTATCCTTCAGATCCCTAAAGATGGATACCTGCTCTTCTTCTTCAAAATAAATGATCGCAAAAAATCCGGACCAACCACTGACCTTCACCTTGAAACCATCTGCTTGTAGCGCTTGCTGCACAAAGGAAGTGTCATACATACCCTTAATTTGTACTACCAGACACATGCTTAACCACTGCAACTCTTTTTCTTGTACTGTGACATGTATCAGCTTATTTTGCCACCCCTCAACTTGCGACGACGGTTCCGACGTCTCCCTTGCGGGATAAGGGACATCTCCAGGAGAAGGTCTATCTCCTTGTCCACTTGGTTTTCCTAGCAACGCTTCTTTGTAAGACAAACCATCCCTGCGATTGTGTATAACTTTCTGCTGCTTCTCGCTGCTCTTGTAGCGATGGTGCTTTACCTTATCGCTCTGATCTGCTAGTGCTAAACTCCTCTCCAAAAAAACTCTGATCTGAAAGCCATCCAAGCGTCTATTGTTGCCTTCAGAAACAGCTATCTTAGCCTCCTCTATTGTTTCAAACATAACAAAACCAAAGGTGCTTCTCATTCCAACCCTTTTAGGGTTATTGTACGCGATGTACACATCCAGGATATTCCCATAGGGTTCGAAAGCTTTTCGGAGAGTGCTCTGATGGATTCTCTTGCTAATAAAGTTTACAAAGACTGCTGCTCCCTTCCTAACCTGACTCCGACGAGCCCAAAACCTGCTTGCCCTGTGGAACCTTGACTTCTCAAATAATCTCTGGCCATTTCGACTTCTTCTTGTTTTAATCTCCTCCCATTCTCCTCCGCCAAACCGATATGCTCCTTGACCTATCTCCGGCTCCCTACGCTGCTTCCACCCATCACCGACAAACCGATGTGCGCCTTGACTCTTCGACTGCTCCCTGCTATTCTCCCTAAGCTGCTCCATCGATTTCCCACTGGAAAAGACAGAATTATAGACGATTTTTCGATTAAATATAATTATACACAATTTTTTTATTTGGATGTAAATATGTAATTATACACATGAAAGTTGAAACATTAATTTAGTTCAATTGTACATATGAAGCTTTGATTTAAATATTTAGTCAAATTCAAATGCATAAATTAGCAAGTTGAATCGGAATTAATCTCGTAAATCAATAACTTTATACTAAACCATAAGCCATTAATACTAAACCCAAAACCATAAACCTTAAGGAATTAAAATTTATCTCATAAAACAATAACCATAAGCTAAATCATAAACCATTAATACTAAACTCTAAACTTAAAGGAATCCAAATTAATCACATAAACCAATAACCATAAACTAAACCCTAAACTAAACCATAAATGTTAAAGAATCATAATTAATCTCATAAACCAATAACACTAAACTAAACCATAAACTGTTAATATTAAAACATAAATTATAAAGCTTAAAGAATTATGTTGACAATATTTAGATATTTAATAAAACTTTTAAAATTTTTATATACTATAATTTATAAATATAAAAATAAACATATTAATTTAATGATCATAATTAATCATGTACATTAAAATGTGAAGATGTATTTTGTCACACTATAATATAATAAATTCATAATCTCACAAATTCATCAATTGTAACTTATTAGTTATTACAAGTCAGATAAATATCAATTCAGGTAAATATCAAATCAGTTCAATAACAAGTTAGGTTATTTACAGGTTGAGTCAATTACAGATCAAGTTGATAACATGTCAGGTTGATAACAGGTCGGGTAATATCAATTATTTACCAGGTTAATCTCGGTTCAGGTTCATATCAGGTCGGGTGCAGGTTGGGTTCGGTTATCACATTATCAGGTTGAATTCGGGTTCAGGTCGTTTTCATGTCAGGTGCAGGTCGGGTTCAGATCTAAAATTTTCAAGTCCAACTCGAGTTTAGGTCAACACTAATTTAAATTCGAATCGATTTTAGATCACCACTACCTCAAATTACAAACAATTCTAACTCAAGTCAGTTTCAATCAGTTTTGCAGGTTGAGTCAGCTTTTTACATCGCTAATCCTGACCCCTAATTGTTTGGTTCGAAAATTGATTTCGTGCTGGTGCAAGGGAAGTGGTGTTGCATTACCAGAATCCCATCAGGTTCTCGGTGGAGAAATGATTACCGAGATGGACCGGATTTTCTTAAACTTTAGCATTTCTGTTGTTTGATATTCGTGTCTATTATTTTGTTACTATCAGAGTCACCTTTCTTAGAGCAGAGTGTCCGCAGCTAATTTTTTTTGTTATCCAATCAAAATCGAACACAGATAATATTAAATATTTTTTAATTTTATTTTTAAAAAAATAAATAATTTTTTTTAAAATATCATGAAATTTTCAAATAATCTCAAAACAGTCCTCAAATCCTTAAACTCCTAAATTCGACCACTCCCATCAGTGATGGTCACGTTTTTGGCGACGGAATGAAGCACCCTCCCCTCGCCGAACGACGCACACACCGTTCATGATCTGTTGTGCCGCCATTCATCGCGAATCATTCGAATACACCATTAGACGATTTCAACATTCCGTACGGCGTTGGTTAGTTTCCGGCAACGAAGTGGTGGAGTTAATGGTCGTGATGGTCAGATGAAAGATGTGACGGGCGGCGGTGTTGCAATCGGTGACGAAATCAGGCCAAAATCGAGAATTAGGTTTTGGAGTATTAGGAATTTCAAATTTTGGGCTACTTTGTGAAATTTGAGGTTATTTTGTTTTATTAATTTTTATTTATTTTTAAATATAATTTTGGATTTTTAAGAAGACGCGTGTCAGATAACGGAAGTTATCGGTAAAAATTAACAGACAATACCTATTTAAGTAACGTTGAAAACGTTAGGCACCTAACTGAAAAAAAAGATATAATTTGAACACTTATTTGACTGTTAAGTTTATTTTTTTTTATAACATTTTAGGTTCGTGGTAATTTTCGAAACTTGTAAAAAAATATTTTGAGTAACATTTCAGTTGATATGAGTAACATTCTAATTCGGTATTTTTTAATATTTTAATTGTATTATTTTTAATCATATATTAAACTATTGTACAGACTCGTACTGTTCAGGAAAAGATAGAATAAGAAGTAATTGGGTGTGGTATTAGGTAGATTGACATTGTCAAGTATGAAATCAGGAGGTTTAGAAATTGTTTGTCGGTGACCGCCACCTAAGTGGACAAAATTTGAATAGAGTAAAAAATCAAATTATTCGTCTTGATGGGAAAAAAACAACTTGTTTTGATTCGATTCATAACTTCATAAATTCGATTCGAAAAAATTTCAAATAAAGTTTGAGTTATAAAATAAAAATTGAAATAACTCGAAATTTTTAGTAATTATTTGATCAATTTCAAGTTCGAGTCAAACCTGTCAATTATGTCTAATATATTATGTATATCACATGTTAAAATATAAAGAAATATACATGTATATCGTATTATGGATATAGAAAGTCATTAAATTGAAATCAACATATATTATAACATTATAAATAATTATAATTAAATTTATATAGAAACTCAAAAATTCGATTTGAAAATTTTTAAATAAAATTTAAATCGTAAAATAAAACTTGTAAAACTTAAAAAAAAATTTACTCCAATCGCCATCCACTAAAACAAGGTTTCCGCATCCGTCTACATTTGACAATATTCTTTCTTTCTTCCATCCATTCCATTCCATTCCATCATTGGCGTGCGTTTTTTAACACGTATTTGAGTATAGGTCCCTATTAAAACATACAGTTGTTTGGCATATATTTGACTATGGCATTCATCTTAAATGGCTAAATCCAAATAACATTAATTTATCGGACTCAAACAGATCATAAAACAGGAAAACTGCACAACTGAGTAATGTATTTTTCTTTTTTCGGTTTTATTTTGTTTCGATTCTCCATTTTTCTTAAATTATGAATATTTAATAAATGTATGACACATATTTATTCAATAAAAACATGAAATTAAATGCGTTTTCATATTTGATATTCGAAAAACATGAAATTAACGTTGAGAAAATGACTGCAAGGTGAGTATCATCCAAAGATTTCCACTGCAAAAGCTAATCAGTTTCTAAATACAATAAAATGATTCTAAAGCACAGTGAGATTAAACTAGGAAATGCCAACCGCTGACTGCCGGAGAACATGTTTCAGTTTAGAAACAATGAAAAATGAAAGCAAATTTAATAAAAAAAACTGAATATGAATGCATCGTTCGCTGGTCGGATCCTTTGATTGAAACATGGGTATTTTTGAAAGGAATCGTTGTGATTTTCAGACTAGAAGAAATGGTGAAAGTGATGTCAATTTCTTGTTTTAATGAATGGGATTTGAGTGTTATCCATACATGTTTAAGCATTATTTAGAATGGGTTTTTATCCAAACGGGTATGTTTTTCTCCAGGTTTTTCCATGTACCCATATCCAAAAATATGTCCAACACAAGTGCTTGGAGAAAAATAGTCAGAGCAACAGAGGTTAAATGCCTAAAGCTAAAAATACTAAACCTTATTCCTCAGGCAAAATTTCGATCTAAATTCGATTTGTAAACTCTAAAACATTGTATCCTCTACAATGTAGTAAAAGCAGCTTGGACCACAAAGCATAATCTTCGAATGCAGTAACTCATAATGTAAATTCAAATTACCCTTCACTTCAATGGCTTGTGGCTAGACTATCAACTATGTTACTCTAACTCGGGCGCAAGTTTCATACATGAGGATTTTTCATGGATATGTAGAGGGTCCTTGGAATGTTATATCCCCATATCCATATTCGAATATTTTTCAAACACGGAGACTCCAGGAAAAATAAAAAGTCGGAGTGACATAGATATAAGATGAAACCAATAAATCTTATCTTCATAAGCATTGCAAACATTAACCAAGGATGAACGGACTCAACTCGAATTAATGAGCAAACCTTCTTATATGATCCATTGGTATCTTAGTTCTACAATACCTTAAGAAAGAGAGAGGGCAATCACGTCTTGGCATTAACATTTTCATAGAGAAGTACCAAGCATTGCCAGCATCCAAGACCCTCATTGAGTACTTAATTCAAGATCATGCCAGGTATTGTTATCCACTTGTTGAGTCTCATGATCTGAAAAAAACAGTAAATTCGAAAAGAAAAAGACAGATTAGATAAACTAAATCTGTTCCAAAACACTATAAGAATTAACAAAAGAAACTTGCTATATTTTTCTACAATTTTGACATGCATTCATGCATAGATTCCCTGTGGCTGTATTTTCTCAGCCATGCACAGGAAAGAAACATGAGCATTTTCATAACAAATGATAGATGCATTTTCATATTGTCGTTAATAGAAAAAATGTATAATCCAATATTCAAAAACATACTTGAGTCTTCGGTATCATCAGTGCGAGCAACCATTACAGGTGGAAGTTGAAGATCTGCATTAATCAGTAACAAGATAAAGAAATCAACAATGAAGAAGAAAAGAAAAGGGATGACAATCCAATAGGATCATCTTACTATGCCCCAATACACAATCAGCAGAAATGCAAGGAACAGGTTTCCATACTTTTCATGGAAAATATATGAGAGAAACAGAAAGCTGCTTGAGGATACATCCAATTCCGATTCAGCTCCTCTATATACTCTACAGCAATGGAATCATTGTGGTCCTACGTTACTCTAATCATCTTTCTTGAAATACACATATCCAGACAAGCGTATTGGGATATATCCTCAAAGACACTCCAAACACATGGAAATCTTAGAAAATACTGAACAGACGTGTTGGACAGATACTAATGTCAGACACTCACAACGAGTCCGAGTGACAGTTTTGGTGCATCAAGCAGCAACCTTTTAACACAAAATAGAAGAACGTCCTTCGTAATCAATGTTAAACTACCATCCTATGCATTATCTCCTCAAATGAAAACATCTACATAAGAATTAGCAGCCTAATTTGAACATAATCAATTAACAAACTACACATGATCTATATGCAAGTTTACCTGCTTTTGTAACCAATAATAAGTTCGAACTCGTGCAATAATCTACTCAGGCAAAAATTGATTATATTCAAAAGAAACTGTCTTAACATAATGAATGCCAAACACATATGAACAACATCTAGAACCTGGTTCTATAGCTGATGTAAAACATTTACACTGTTACACATAAAATTTCAAGAGGGTTTTGAAATAAACATACCATCATCAGGCAGAGTATCTCTCATCCATTCCTCATCAACAATATCTATAAGTATACCAAGGCTCAGTTCTGCCATCTTTTGCTCTTCACTTCAGTAATTACCCTTAAAAAATGCAGACATATAAACACCCAAAGGTTAAAATATCAGTATTTCAAAGTTTTAACCCTAAATATTCTCCCCAAAATATTTTTTAAACAACAAAGACGACCACGACCACGACAACAAAGTTAAAATCCAGAATTCTTTTGCTTTGAATTACCAAAATCCAGATTGAAAACAAAGCCTTAATGAATTTCGTTCCTCTTGCAAAAAGAGAGAGAGAGAGAGAGAGAGACAACTTTGAGCCGATCTGGAACTGTTCTTTTGGCATTGAATTAGGTTAAAATATATTTTATCAAGCATGTGAAAGCATAAAAATCGATGGGCATTTACAAGCAAGAGAAGCTGGTGTAATTGAAATTGAGACAAAAAAAATACCTAACCGAGAGGTGAGAGATGACGATGATAAAACTTTTGGTTCGTGATTGTTGCCTTTTTTCAAATGATCTTTGCTGTTTGAAGCTTGAACAGTTTTCCTTTTAAGTGGCATCTGATTCCTTCACCCTCGATTTGTTCCTGACTATACCGGATTTCATTCAATTATGACTACGGAAAATATTATCCAATTTAAAAAAAATTATATCTGATATTAAACTTTAATTTCCGACTTGAAAATACCACTCCGCCCTTAAACCATAAATAATGTGCTAACATGTAACCCAAATCATGTTACCCCACTAATGTGGATTATTTTTTCCACTTAATTTATATCTTAAAGTAAAAGGATTAATATCCTATACACCGGTGGTGGAAACTTTCAGTTTCCACGAGCGCCTTAGTTTTAGGGTTTAGGGAGTTAGTTTAGAGTATAGGGTTTAGGGGTTTAGGTGTAGGGGTTTAGAATTTAGGGATGGTTTTTTCAATTTAAGGTTTAGGGTTATAATTTAGGGTTTATTGGTTAGGGTTTAGTTTTTAGGGTAATATAGTGAGGATTTAGGTTTTAACCTATAAACCCTAAATTATAACCTCAAACCTTAAATTGAAACAACTATCCCTAAATTCTAACCTCATACACCTAAACCCCTAAACCATATACCCTAAACTAACTATTTATACCCTAAAACTAAGGCGCTTGTGGAAACTTTCAGTTTCCACCGCCTGTGTATAGAATATTTATCCAAAGTAAAATTATAATATGTTGAGTTGATCAATCAATGAAGATGCTCAAAAGAAAGATAAATTGACAATTAAAAATTTTGGTGGAAACGAATACAAAAAGAAAAGAAACTTGTAGAAGTAATTTTAGAGTGGTTTAACCTTCTCAACAAGATATACATCCACAATCTTAGCTATCCACGCTAATTTCACAAATTCACAAATTTATTTTTCTTTTTAGGCTAAAGGAGATAACCTTACAAAACCTAGACTTATACTTCAAACTCTAACGATCTTTTTTCTAATTTTTTTTAACAAAGGATCTTTTTCCTAAAATTGAAAACAAAGAAGCAAACTATAATAATCCTCTAAAAGAAGATTGTTTGCACAATTTGAAGTTCACTAAACTCCAACGCCTGAATGAAAAAGAATTACAATGAAGAACACTTAAGTGGGCACAAGATTTTACAATAAAAGCTCTACAAAATGTTGAATATGTACTTGGATGCTTTAGAGTCGTTGTCTTATTGTTGAAGAAACTTTAAAGATTTATTTTTATACTCATTCATTGATTTCTAGTTGTTGGGGAATTGAATAGAACTGTTAGGAATAAATTTTTTCACATTAAATGTAGTATGACAACATTGGGTATCCATACGCGGACTTCCATATCGGTGCCTGCTCAAAATAGAAATGGTCGTTATAAGAAAGAGGTACCGGTACGCGAGTTTACATATCGGTAAGGAGTGGTGATTTTAAATGGGGTACCGATACTGAAGTTACTGAAATTTCTAGAAATCTTTTTGAACTAAGCGTATCGTTACGAGTATTATCGTGCTGATACTCAGTTCAATTTGAAAACGAGTTTCGCTCTAAATCAGACAAGCCTTTAAATTGTTTAAAGCTCGTATCGGTACGCCAAAGGTCGTACCGATACTCAGATGTCTTTTAAATTTACAGTGGTGAAAGGTCGTACTGGTACGCGTGTAGTCGTACCGGTACTCAGTTACCATTAAAAAAACACTTTTCAGTACTGAAAGTCTGTACTAGTACGCATATGCCCGTACCGATACTCACTTACCAAAATAACTTGTTTGAGTACCAAAATATTTAAAAAATATTTGTCTTTTAATTATATGACTTATACAAAATATTTTCTTCAAAAATAAGTTAAGTTTGCTCGAATACTTGTCCTTTAGTGAGTAATTTTAATACCTAAAAAAATTTATTTACAATTAAATCCTTGTTATATCAAAATCAAAACATTGACTTAATACAATATGTACAATTTTTTTTGCCAAAACGATGTAGTGTCGTCCTACTAATATTTATAAAACCATCAATTCTTAAATTCTGAACCTAATTAAGTGTATTTATTTACCAACTTTTAGGCATCATTCTATCGACAAAAATGAAAGGAGAGTTGCGAAGGCCAACAACACACATAGGTGGAATGAAAGAATGTATTGTGTTTCTAGTATGTGGGTGTGCCTTTTTGGTGCAATTGCGAACATCATGGTCTAACGACAAACTTAGAAATATGTTCTTTGGCTGCAAAAATCACGGGCAGTTTGGTGCATTATGATTGTTAATTTTTCAGTTGATTTGATCTTCTAATGACCTCACATGTAAAAATTACTCTCTTAAGACTGTTGAAGGGAATCATGACAAATGAAGTTCAAAGAATGAATGAGATAATTAATTGAATTTTTATTTTTATTTTGTGTTTGTACTGATTTTGTACTAAAACATTGATTGTGGTACTGATATAGGTGTTGATTTTTGGTGGGTTACTGGTACTCACATAAAGTTTAGTGATGATTGTGGTTTGCTGGCAGTACTATATAGAAATTATAATTGTTGTTGGTTGTATTTGGTTTAGGGACTTACTAGTTTTTGGTGGCTTCAATGTCAAGGAAATAGAAGTTAAGGTTGTTTAATTTTGAGAAGTTTAAATCTGAATTATAAAAAATTATTGGTTTAAGAATTGATTTTTTCACAATGGCATATTATTTTTTTATTAAACGTCATGAAAGATATTACAAATACAATGAATAAAAAGAGAGAAAAAAGAATTAGTCCGCTAAAAATCTCATAAAAATGTGCAAAGAAAAGCAACCACTTTCATAAAGATTAGCATAACATCAAAACCCAAAAATCTTCATAAATCTCCTTGTCTTTAGCCAAACGAGACGCTTTACGGGATGAAAAATGAGTGGTGAGCGAACCAAAATATTAGGCAGATTGTTCCACTACACAATTCAGATTACATCGGCTAACAAACCATCAAACGAGTAAGGACCAATCTTTTCTATGACCACCGACGAAATCAAATCATAAATTTTACACCATGAAGATCTCTATACCACCATCAAACAAACGGTAAAGTATGCTGAAATCGTGTCAAACGACATATGAAACGAAACACAAAAGTCAATGAAAAATGTGCCACAACGGCAGAGGAAACGCATGCTACAAAGAGTAAAGATTCTTATTAAAATTGAGAAAACAAAACATGAAGAAACAAAAAAATAAAAAACACCGGTGGTCGACAACCAATACTAAAACTAGTTTTCGACTGACGAAAAAAGAATCAAAAGAAGAAAAAGCTGCGACGCAAAAAAATTTAGAAGAGAGAAAAATTGGTTTATAATATACAAATGATGAATATAAATATAGAAAATAAAAAACTCATAATGTATAGTTAAAGCTTCATATGTACCATAAAATATTTGATAACAATTGAACATAGTGCATAGTGCACATAATCACTATGACAAAATAGGTTTTTAAAATGTATCAAAAAGAGTTGTGCTTGCCAGTAAACACAAACAATGTATCCCAAAATGTAACACAAAAGATCTATCACCCTCATGATTGTTATCATAAAAGATCTATCACCTAAAATTTCCCCTACATCATCCTTGGCATTTCACCTAAACTTTCATGACTGTTATCTTTTTGCACATTTTAAGTTAGTATGCTTGACTGGCTTAAACTCTGACCAACATTGCAATTTTTATGTGAAGTTAATATCTATTAAACTGTCATAATATTTTTAAGTTGTTGAATTAACAATCTTACTGTGTAATTAGATGAGATACAAGTCCTGGGGTAAAAATAAAATAGAAGAGACTGATTTGTGATGATAATGTAGTGAGTCTTCTAACCTGCATCATTCAATTTAATTAAATAAAAATAAATATAAAAACATAATTAAAGTATATTTAAAGGTACTTACTTGTAATTTTGATAATCTGATAGAAGGTAGTCTAACAGGTACACCTCTTATCTAGTTTGTTGTATTTCTTAGAGCATTTAAGGCATGTTAGCACCAACTTTTCCCTTACAGATTCTTTGGTTGTAACCTGATTTGCGACACTTGAAGCAGTACATTGTAACCCCTTTCTTAGTAAATTTAGTAGTAAATTTTGATGGTTCATCTACTTCTTTGACCCTCATCTTTTTGGGTCAACCTGGTGGCCTTCTAAACTTTGGTTCTATAATTGGTTCACAAGTAGTGTCTTGTAGCCACTGATTAGGGCCGCTTATGGATATGATGAAACGACTATAGTTTATTGTTGGGTGGTTATACGATAACAATGGTTAATATATGATTCAGGCATGCGATTGTTTTACACCATAGCTAAAACATGTATACATGAAACTTTTGTTGAAAAAGAAATTAAAGAATGTGAATTGATATGCATAAATAAATTAGAGAATGTTAAAGGATAAATGACCAACCACTAAGATCCCTCTTCATGCAAGAACATGTATGATATTTCAAATTTACATGTTGGTTGGATGGTCCAACATACACTTGATATTTATTTCTTCAAACATGTGTAAGCCAGCACCTGTAAAAAATTGTAAAAAAAAAATTAATTGAACATTAATTTAAAATGATAACATGCACATATAGTGGGTTGTTTGAACACCAACAATAACATCAACCAATCCATGAATTCAGAAACAAAAGAATGATTAACTATTACTTTACAAAATGTAAGAAAAAAAAGAGAAAATTTTAACAATAGCTAGTGGATTGTTGTATTATCAGTTTAACTTTCTTATGTATTTTGGGACATAAAATTTTAGTGAATTTGTCTACGTCTTCCTTTTTCATTACAATTTTTTATAAAATTTTGGTCCTCACCATCTCCGTCAATGTCAGAATGGGTTTATCAATGCCTCCAAGATCACATAGTAACAAATATTCTTCAAAGTCAGGTACATGTAAAAATAAAATTAATGAACTTGTTTCTTAATGAACATTTTACCTTATGGAAGCACTCAGATAAATTACTCAACAACATGCTCGACTTGCAAAATGGGGAGAAATGAGATTTGGATCATTGTGAAGGGTGCTTTCTGTTCAACCAATTAAAGGCTGAAGTTTGTTACTACTTTCAATTCAAATGTTGTATCTTCAAATCATTTTTGATAGGTAACTTTTGCAGCCTTACAAAGTAAATCCTCTAAGTGTTTCCCTTTGAAGTTTTCTATATTTTTGAAGTTGGATTACAAGTGCTTGACACAAATTTTATGTTCAGCACTAGAAAACACTTGTGCCATTGTCTCCTTCAATCCATGTTCCACAATAATGAACTTATTATTAAACACTATGTAAATGAATAAACTAAGTCATTAATTAGAGTAAACAAATAAATATCTTCTGTTTATCTGAAATAAAGGTGACATCATGGTTATTTTTAATCTCCAAGTTAGCATCCAACAGTGGCAAAAACTAATCCCAAAAAGATTCACTTTCAGCCTTAACAACAACATAAGCTATCGAGTAAATGCTATCATCTACATCTATACTAACAACTGTCAAAAAAAGTTTCTTCAAACTAACCTTTAACGTGGTAGCCATCAATGCTTATAATAGGTCTACAACCTGATTTGTAACCTTCCTTGCAACCTCCTAAACATATGTATATCCCCATGAACACTCTATTATCCAACATAAGGATGGTTGTGCTACCACAATTAGATGTCCAAATTTTTTCAAGATAATTATATATCATTGAGTATTGACCCCCTATGACTCCCAAGAACTATTTCTAGAGCTATGTTCTTAGCTCTCAAGCACTTACTAGCTGAAACATTATAGACATGATCATGCATTACATCTTGTTTTAGATGTTACTTGAGTATTGTAACCCCTCGACCCGGCCTAAGCGAGAGACCGAACCGAACGGGTCACACGGAGAATATTGAAGTAAACCAGGAAGGTTTACTTCAATAAACGACCCTATTTTTTTCTTTTATCTTGTATAGATGCTCGTTACAAACCTAAGTGTTTAATGTTGCAGCGGATTATACATAACATCAGTCGAACAACAATTGCATGCGTAAACAACTTTTAGGAACCAATTTGCAAACTTGGCAAATTACAAGGATTTTTTTTCCAATTTTTGATTACCATCTTTAGATTAATCATATTACATGTATTTCTGTCAAAACTCAGCTCAAAATAATCATTCAAACTCATTTAATTGCATTCACAATATTCAGGGACCAAAACATAAAGATTTAGAACTTCAAAAATATTCCATCAACTAACATAACCGCCATCTGTTTCGGTACAGGCTAGCCCTGTATCGAAACGGGTGTATCGAAACGATACTTCACGGCTTGGAACACAAGCCCGTATCGAAACGCCTTTGAGGGGTTTCGAAACTGTGGTTTCTAGTGGCAAAACGTACCGAAACAGACCTACCCCATTTTGAAACACTAAGGCTATTTTAGGCTCACCGTTTTAGTACAGGCTCGAGTGTACCGAATCATCTGGGCCTGTAATGACACTTTTTGCTGGTTTTTCACTCCTAAACCATCCTATACTAATCCAACATGTTTCCAACATACATACATCATACTTACACATTAATCCACAAGCAATCATAGCATATTTAGCATCATATCATGGCAATTAGAATCAATGGGAAACTAAAGGCATGCAACCTAACAAATAAGCCACTCAAGAGGCAAAACTCAAACCAATACTCCAAACACCAAATATAGGCCTTTTACAAATATAAATCCACAAAGCAAACATGCTCAAAAGGGTGTTCAAACACATCACCCAAATAAACCATGGATCCCCCATTGCCCTTATTACTCTAGTCTAAAAACGAAACATACATTCAATCAAAGTCTTTCGCCGATCCCTTGCTAGTGCAACCTTCAAGACTTTATTTTCTGCATTGATGAATAAAAAAGAGCGTAAGCACAAAAGGCTTAGTGAGGAATGCTCAAAACCAAAACATCATCAATGCATTTAAATCGGTTTCCAAACTACATTGAAATCTCATTTCAATTAACACAAGTATCATTTAAAATCCATTATGCCATCGAAAAACCATGCACTTTTCTCATTCAAATTCAGCATGAAAACCTCATGCAATACGTGTTAACCAACCAACAGCAAATCCCATTTGCTAAACTCAATTTAACCCTTCCCAAGCATTTCCTCACAAGCTAAGCTTAAAGAGTAAAAGCATGCATTTTCAATATTATGCAACATAACATATTTTAAATTACATCATTTCTCATATTGGCTCACAATTGATCAGCAACAAGATCATTTCTCAAAAACCACATCGGATACACGGATTACAAAGTGTTGTCCCAAACACTTCATATACTCTACCGGCATCTCAAGGCTCACACACGAGAGCTACCCTCCACCGTTGTGACACCCGTGGTGGAGTATTCGGTACAATCACAACCCCTCAACACCACTCATCGGTAGATGTATAGCCCACTAACGAGAGACGGGACACTAAACAAGGTTCACACACTGGAGCTATCCTCCACCGTTGCGACACCTTAAACATTCCTCGATCGTTAGGGTACATGGATGGAGTATTCGGTACAATTTCAACCCATCAACATCCAAGGCGACTTGTTTACAGTGCACTCAATCCTATAGCTGGCTAACTATATCCAATAGCATTTTTAAAAGTATTTTCATTCGTCACTTGCAAATATGAACCATATTTCATCACATATTTCACTGTTTTCAAAGCATCAATTACCAATCCATATTCTCAAGCATGAAATCATGCTTAAAACCACAAGTATAAACGTGTACGTACAAGGATCACTTACCATGTGCATCCTTCATCATTATATCATCAAAATCAGCAATTCATTTACCTCAAATCATGCTTTAACAGTGACGATATGCATTCTAAAACAAGTGCATCAACAAACTCATAATAGCACAATCTGAGGGAGAAAATTATTTTACTTACTTCCGAACTTAGTAAAGCATTTCAAGCTTACACTAAGTTCCCAAAACCAGCTTTTAAGCGTTTCAAAGCTAGAAATCTCATTTCCACTCACCGACACGCAAAACCTCAATCGTCGACGCAAAAATCAAGCGTCTGAAGTCCCCGAAACTTTGCCAAATGCTTCTAAAGAATCCTCCCCTGTTTATACCACACAATAATAGAGGATTAATGCATCTCAATGCATTAAAACCACCAGCAATCACTAAAAACCCGCAGCTCTGCCCAAAGGTACTTAAAAGCCTATCCGAAACAACCGAAAACTCAACCGATCTTGCTCGAAACTTAAACCAACCATAATTCCCCACTTCCATTCACTTTTAGCCATCAATCAACATAAAAAAATCCTAATTACATCTAATAACGCCCAGCAACACCAAATTCACATTTCCAAGCCAAAAACCCATAATTAACAACCTAAACTTTTAGAGATCTAACCTAATCCAGGATTATTATTATTGAGCCATTATTTCAACATCATTTAATATCCAAAAAAACTTTAAAATCAATCTAAAATCAACCAAAACCGTGCCCAAACGAAAATCTTTGAAAATCACAACATAAAGCCATTTTAGCTAATTTCCCATTAATCAATTATAAAACAAAGTTAATAAACATACTTAGCAGGCAAAAAACTTGAGAATTTCATTAAAGAACCTTGATTAGAGGAGTTAAACGAAATCTTACCTCTAACCTTGCCTTTTCTCCTCAAATGACAAGATTTTGAAGAAATTTTCAAGTAAACTTAATGATATTTGATAAGAGAATCAAAGAACTCTTTAGCTATTCAAAAAGAATTAGAAAAGATGAAAAATATCTCTCTTTTTTAGAAAAGAAAGAGTGTTTGGCTGAGTGCAAAATGAGAGAAATTAGTTACGTAAAATCTTCTGTTGTTTTAATTAAAATTACCTTTTAAATTTGAAACCCTTTTTAAAATCTTTTTATTAGAATAATTAAAATGGTCAATTTGTGAGAAAAGGTCCAAAAAAGATATAAGCTCCCTAAAGATTCTAAGTCATGTCCTCTTTTCATTTTAGTCCTTAAAATCCAACTTTGCACTTTTTAAAAAATGGTCACTTTCTGAAATCTCGACTTTCCAAAACTCATTTTCTAAAATTGATTTTACCAACCTTCAATATATATTTTTAAAAGATTTAGCAATTTTTTTCATAATTTTATCCCATCCCGGACTACGTTTCCCCTGAACCACTTCAAAAGGCTCGAATATCTAATTCTAGGTTCGACAAACCCAAACCGATGCCTAAAACATCTAGGCCCAAAACCGAGGCGTTACAACTCTCCCCCACTTATGAAATTCCGTCCTCGAAATTTTACCAAAAGGAGGAAGGTGTAGAAACTACCTCAACATGTCTGCCTTACTTCCCACGTGGCCTCCTCAACTCCTCGATGTCGCCACAAGACCCTTACAAGTTCAATCGTCTTACCGCGAAGAACTTTGCTACTAGAATCAAGAATCCCTACTAGTTCCTCATCATAAGAAAAATCCAGATTCAACTCTATCTCCTTAGTAGGCATAACATGAGATGAATCCAATCTATACCTTCGCAACATCGAAACATGAAACACATCATGAATTTTCTCTAACTCGGGAGGCAACCTCAACCAATATGCAACAGGACCAACACGCTCCACAGCCTCATAAGGTCCCATAAACCTTGGACTAATTTTACCCTTACGTCCGAACCCCATCATCTTCTTCCAAGGCGATACCTTCAAGAACACGTGATCTCCAACCGCGAACTCAATCTCCTTAAGCTTTAAATCCGTGTAAGACTTTTGACAATCCGATACAGCCTTCAACCACTCACATATGAGCTTCACTTTCTCAGTTGTTCCCTTAAGCAAAACCAGCAAGGAAACCAACTTTTTCGCCGCCTCTACCCAACAAAGAGGTGTTCTAAACCTTTTCCCATACAAAGCTTCATACGGAGCCATTTGTATGCTTGCCTGGAAACTATTATTATAGGAAAACTCCACTAAGGGCAATTGCTTTTCCCAAGAACCTTGGAAATATATAACACAACACCTCAACATATCCTCCAGCACTTGGATAACTCGCTCTGACTGTCTATCCGTCTGAGGATGATACGAGGTACTAAAATTAAGCCTCGTACCCAACGCTTGGTGTAGACACTCCCAAAACCTCGCTATAAACCTTGGATGCCTATCCGACACTATAGATTTAGGCACACCATGTAAACGCACACTCTCAGCAATATACAACTCCGCTAGCTTATCCAACTTATACGTAGTATGCACAACCAAGAAATGCGCACACTTCGTAAGACGATCTACAATCACCTAAATGGAGTTCTTCCTCGATGGTGTCATAGGCAAACTGAACACAAAATCCATCATATTTTTTTCCCATTTCCATTCCTGTATCCTCAAAGGCGGCAACAAACTGGAAGGAAAGTAGTGCTCAACTTTCACACATTGACAACCATACACTTGCTTACAAAATCCGCAACATCCTTTTTCAACCCAACCCAATAGTACTCATCTTTCAAACCACGATACATCTTTGTACTACCAGGATGCATAGCAAAAGGGCTACTATGAGCTTCAGTCAAATAGTGCGCCTCAACTCAACATCCTCCGGCACAACTATTTGACTCTTAAAGCACAAAACACCATCATCATTGAAACATAAATCCATTGCATTACCGTCAGCTATATCCTGAACATAAGGCACCAAAGATTTATCAAGCATCTGATTATCCTTAATTAACTGATTTAAGGAAGGTTTCGCTTGCAACTCGGCTATCAACCCACCATCACGTGATATACTCAACCGAGCAAACATCACTCTCAACTCAACATCCACCTTCCAACTCAAGG
Organism: Hibiscus tridactylites; assembly: GCA_958450335.1. Classification (NCBI taxonomy): domain Eukaryota; kingdom Viridiplantae; phylum Streptophyta; class Magnoliopsida; order Malvales; family Malvaceae; genus Hibiscus; species Hibiscus tridactylites. Next base: position 53,119,481 of record OY288267.1, on the reverse strand, counting down.
CATTGGCCACCACATTGGCCTTTCCCGAATGGTACTCTATCATCAGATCATAATCCTTAAGCAACTCCAACCATCTTCGTTGCCTAAGATTCAACTCTCTCTATGACATTAGATACTTTAAACTATTATGATCTGTGTAAACCACACACATGTCACCGTAAAGGTAATGCCTCCAAATCTTCAAGGTAAACACAACTTCGACATGCTCTAGATCATGAGTAGGATAGTTGCGCTCATGCACCTTCGATTGCCTAGATGCATACGCCACAACCATCCCGCCTTACATCAACACACAACCTAGACCAACATATAATGCATCACTATAAACCACAAACTCCTTACCTGATTCTGGTTGAATCAAGACATGAGCTTGCGTCAAAGCTTCCTTCAATTTCTCGAAAGATTGTTGTCTAACATCCGTCCATTCATAGCGAACATTCTTTTGTAACAATTTAGTCAACCGAGCAGCAATCTTAGAGAAACCCTCAACAAACCATCAATAATATATAGTTAAACCAAGGAAACTACGCACTTCCTTCATCAATTTAGGCTTCTCCAATTCATCACCGCCTCGATCTTGTGTGGGTCAACCCAGATACCCTCAGCCGACACCACATGTCCAGGGAAGACAACTTCCCTGAGCCAAAACTCGTATTTGCTCATTTTAGCATAAAGCCGATTCTCCAACAACACTTGCAGCACATGGTTCATCTAATCCATGAATGCAACCTGTGCATTTGTCAAACCAAACGGCATCACCAAGAATTCATAATGCACGTACCTTGTCCGAAAAGTTGTCTTAGGCACTTCTACATTCTTTACCTACAATTGATAATACCCAGACCTCAAATTAATCTTAGAGCCGTCTTTCTTCTTCCCAAACAATACCGGTGCACCCCAAGGTGAAATACTTGGTCTTATGAACCCTCGATCTAGCAACTCCTGAAGTTGCGTTTTCAATTCCTTCAACTTCTTAGGTGCCATCCGATAAGGAGCAATTGACACTTGAGTCATATTTTCATACAACTCTATTGTAACCCCCTAAACCCAGCCTAGAAGAAAAGACCGAATTTAGGAAGTTATCATTGAAAACTTTTTCCTCAAGTAATAGATTTTAGGTTTAAATAATTTATAAAACAATTTAATTATAAAAAAACAATAAGTACCGTAAAATACTACAATTCGTTACTAACTCTAGTGTTATGAAAATATTCTGATCATTTAATAAAATATCTTAAATAAAGTGTGTAATTATTTTCTGATGCATAATCTAAAAAATATAGAGTTCCATAGTCTGAAAAAAACGTAAATGTCCAAAACCATATAATAATAATAATAATAATAATAATAATAATAATAATAATAATAATAATAATAATAATAATAATAATAATAATAATAATAATAATAATAATAATAATAATAATAATAATATGATAGTCTAAAATAATTTCATACTGAATAATAAAATAACTGGATACAATATGAGATCCTCCAAGTACCACGTCGCCCAAAGTCTAAGATATCTGTAAAACAAAACTATGGGGGAGTAAGCTATAGAGCTTAGTGTGTCTCTAAAGTGCAAGAAAAACAGTAAACACAAAGACAATAATTTCTATAAAATTTTTAAGTTCAAAACAATGATGATTCACAACACAAACGATTTATATAGCAACGTTAAGTGGTCGAAACCACAACCTTCCACCGTACAATCCCAACCCATGCACACAACGGTATAGAATCACAATTCTCTAGTCTCTACACAATTCTGCAATGTAATCCGAGTTCATAGTTCACAAAACTATTATTTAAAATAAATATCTCAAGTATAAATTCATAGAAAATTCTTTATGCAACAACACATTTCATGTAAAATACCCATAAATTGTAAACAACATCACACTGTAAAACCATTTATATAGCACGGTAAGAAAACACACCTTAGCCAAAGCAAACTCAGCTTATTGAATATCGTGATTTTCCATGATCAAAAGTATTAGATCCAACTGTATTCGTACCTGAATAAGCTTGGGGTTTGATCGAATTAAATAAATATCAAAAAAGGAAAAAAAGGAAGATGTGTTTCGAATATAAATCGAGAGGGAGGGGGAAAGACGGCTACGACAAATAAACAAAATTACAAGGAAAGAATATTGGGTTTTATAAACAAAATTTTAGATAAATTACAAGGTAAGTCCTTGTACTTTTCTAGGGTTCACAAAATAGGTACCTAATATCAATTCTTTATAAAGAGTTACTAAATTCGTTTAAAAATTCAATTAATTCCCAAATTTCTCAATTCTTTATAAAAAGTTACTAATATCAATCCATCATGCCATCCAAAAACCATGCACTTTTCTCATTCAAATTCAGCTTGAAAACCTCATACAACATGTGTTAACCAACCAACAACAAATCCCATTTGCTAAACTCAATTTCAGACATCCCAAGCATTTCCACACATGTTAAGCTTATAGAGTAAAAAAAATGCATTTTCAATATTATGCAACATAACACATTTTAAATTACATCATTTCTCATATTGGCTCACAAGTGATTAGCAACAAGATCATTTCTCAAAAACCACATCGGATACACAAATTACCAAGTGTTGTCCCAAACACTTCATACACTCTACCGACATCTCAAGGCTCCCACACGAGAGCTACCCTCCACCGTTGTGACACTCGTGGTGGAGTATTCGGTAAAATAACAACCCCTAAACACCACTAATTGGTATATGTATAGCCCACTAACGAGAGATGAGACACTAAACAAGGTTCACACACGAGAGCTATCCTTCACCGTTGCGACACCTTAAACATTCCTCGATCGTAAGGGTACATGGATGGTATAACGCCCCGAGTTTAAGGCTGGGAGATAATCAGATTTGTCAAGCCGAGTCGGGTTAAATTTAAATTGGACAAAAAACTAATTTTAACACACACTTAAAGTGTTTTAAAGGAACAAGGGCAAAAATGAGTTTTTTTAATTCTAAAAAGGGTTTTTGAAAAGCTATATTCTTCCTCAACTTTCTCCCAACGTTACTTTCACACAAAAACCCATTACACTATTCCATTTGTTTCAACACTTCAATCCAAGTGATTTCTTCAAGGTAAATGGCTCCTTAACTTGGTTTTATCTTCCTTAAGTCATAAATGTTGAGATTTTTTTACAAAACCTATGGTTTAAACATGTTTTGATTTTTTTAAAGTTTGGTTTGAAACGAAAGGGAGTTTATGGGTTTCGTTTGGGTTGACTATGGCTGAGTTTGAGTGTGTTTTAACTTTGTTTTATTGCTAAAATAACATGAAAATGATGGGTTGTTATGGGAAACCCAAAATGGGTATTGTGGGTGATTTTGGGAGTTGAAAATCTTGAGTTTTTGGATGGGTTTTGGGTCAAAATGACAGTTGAATGTTTGATAGCTTTGGGTTGATGTTTTGGGATGTTAAAAGGTAGATTTTTGATGGTAAATTCGTTGGGTGTGGCTGCAAGTAGTTTGGGACTGAATTGATATGTTTCGGGTGAAATTTGGGCTTGAATCGATGTGTGTTCTTGCAAGATTGTTGAGTTCCAGGTTTTTGCTGTGTTTGTGAGTGTATTAGTGTTCTAATGTTCAGTTTTGGGTTGCTTAAAATAGAGGAATCAGATTTGGGCTTTGTGGACGGAGATCTGGGTAGTTCGGAAGCTTTATTTGGCATCTTAGACATCTATTGTGTGTTGGCTGGGGAGTGGATCGATTTTAAAAGCCTTACCGTTGTTAAGGAAATGTTTTGGGAGTTTGGATTGAGCTTGAAAAGCTAATCCAAGCTCAAGCGTAAGTTTTAAAGGTTTTGTGCAATTAAATCGTGTTTTATGTTTCTTGATGCAATGTGAACATGTCATGTTGATAATGTGTTAGTTTGCATTGTTATACATGTTGAGACTTATGACTTGTGTTTATACTTGCATCGTGAGTACATGCTTTGCATGGAAGTTTGGACTTGGTAAGTGGTTCAAGCATCGATAATGCTTGTGGTTGTGGATGAGTATATTAGCACGTGTTGAGTTGTTACCGGATATAATTGATCGATCAATAGGATTAGAGTGCACTCAAGGTAAAAGTCGTGCGTGGCCTTAGTGATGCTAGATTCCACTAAGGAGGAGTACGGTGATGTGAGATTCCACCAGAAGTGTCTAGTGGGTTTGAGAAACTATCCGTATATCCGAGTAAAAACGATGAATGTCAATATACCCATGATGCTTTAATTCTCATGTTAAACATGTTGTTAGTTTCTTCTATTATGCTTATGCATTGTTGGTTACTTTGCTTGCGTTATGAGAATGAGCATGTGGTAAGCCTATGGCTTGTGGTTGCATTCGGTAAATCCACGTGAAGGTAAATGCATGTTGTTATGTGTTCAAGCATGTAGAGATGATTTGGAAATGGTTTTGGTTTTCAATCAAACTAATGTTTTAAAACTACATTGTTGTAGCTACCGTTTTGAGCACCGCTCACTAAGCTTAAACGCTTACGCTCTCTTTTCCAACAATGCAGGCCCTTAGACCTTCAGAGCAGCTTGGGGAACAAGCGAGAATCCAAGGGAGTTTGGTTTGCTCAAGTATGAGTTTAGACTACAATAATTAGTATTAAGCACTGGGATATGACCTTTATGTTTTGAGGAGTTTGTTGGCATGTCTCTTGCTTTAGACTAGTTTGTTGAAAATTAAAATGGGTTATCTTAATTGCTTGTTTTGCTTGTTTTATATCCATGTGTGTTTCCCGCTGCGTGTCCTCTCACATAGGATATAATTAATGCATCTTGACAAGATAACTTTAAAAGAAATTTTCTAGGATTGCTAATCGGAGTGGAGCCTTAACGGGTTTCGCGTAGGTTCGTTGAGTTTCTGCAAGCCGAAAGGTAAGTGAGATAAGTTTTATGGTGTAAGCTTGTTAATTGTGATTGCATGATGATTGTAAGCATGCTTGTGGTTATCTTTCTGTTGTTGAGAAATAGTTAAAGGCACCCATTGCTAGTATACTATTATTGTAAGTGATTTTAAGTTTAAGAACTTGAGCACCTTGGACCTTGTTCCTTGTTGACCCCAAATCATTTCACTTGTTGTGTTTGTTGTTTAGCTTTGCATCTGTTAGCATGGTGAGACCGAGGGGAAGGCCAAGAATGGATAATCCGAGGGCTGAGCGGTTTTAGAATGTTGAGGATGTGCGAGGAGAGAACTTGCCTCCTCCTCCTCCTCCTCCTCATCCGAGGGGTGGAGTGAATGTAACCACCTAAACTCGACCCAGAAGAACTGGGTCGAATATAAGGAGTCAAGCTCAAAGCTTGTCCCTTACGCTAGCAACCTGGTTTAAAACTTTAATTCCAAAATAGACAGTAATAATAATACATAATACATATTGATAAAAATATTCCTGAAAATATTAAATATTCGAAATGTACATGCATGATAAAACATAGTAACCCCAAATAAAACATCCGAAATCTGAAATTATATACCAACTGATAAAACATATAATATAAATAGGTCCAAGTATCATATTGATAATAATAAATAAATAAAGCTGGAAAATGAGGTTCTCCAAGTACCGTAGCTTAGACCTGAGTATCTAAAAATAGAAACTAAGGGGGAGTCAGCGATAACGCTCAGTGTGTCTCTACAGTGCAAACAGAACTAACTGTATCATCATATCAACAGAGTCAATCAGATATTATCAGAATACAATTTTCCACTACGAATGAGTTCAAACACATAAACAAGTGCGAATGAATATGCAACACAATATGACATGCACCCAACTACATCACCATCCGAAGAATAAGGTTCCCCAGAACCACTCTCTACCTCATCACCATCCAAAGTGGAATCCAGCCCGTAGGGCGAAACCACTGATTTGAAGTAGACATCATCCCGAAGGATGAAGCTACTGAACTTCCCTGTACAGAATCCCACCCATAATGAGATGACATAAAATCCGAGTTCTGAATCTGAATGCATTGTTTATCAACGGAAATGCATAATCATATAATCTGATATACAGTAATCTGAATCTGGATGTATATACAAATATTTCATAACATAACAGAATGCTGAACAAGTCAAACATTAGAGATCAACATAATATTACAATAATATATCATCAGACCACATCATGTATACATTTCAACAGATCAACACATTATCATACAGAGCACTGTAAACAGACATCACAGAAGAGAACACAACTCAAGTAGCTAACACTCAACATCGACGATGACGTCTCCCACGCTCAGCTCTATCTCTAGTCGGTTAGAGTTAGCTCCTATAACAAATAAATACACCATCAAAGATACTACTACTATGCCAAGACACTGATAATATAAATATCGAATATATATTAATAATTAAACTCACGAGCGGATCCCGATGTCTGAGCAACAGGAGGTCGTCCAGGTGGAGGAGGAGGAAGGATCTCAATATCCGAATCAATGTCGTCTGCAAATTCGAATAATACCAATTATTTTTTCCGATATTCAAATCTTTAAATACAAGTATAAACAAATAAAAGTGGTCAAAACGGTCTTTCGGGTTCGAATTTCGAAAAATGGGCAGCGGAAACGGAATTTGGACGTCGAAAAACAAAAACTAGCCTTTTTTCTGAAAAAGTCAACGGTAAACGTTGACGTCATCGATGACGTCAGTCGACTGTTTATAAGACGAACCGGTTCGGTTCAGTCAACCTGGTTCAGCCTTTGGACCGGTTCAAACCCAAAAATCCCCAATTTCCTACTAATCTGGAAATTAAGGTTTCCCCTAATCGGATTTTGTCACCGGAAAACACGCTGGTAACCTCTAAACGTTATTTCCAGCCAAACCAAACACAAAACATGCAATTTCATACTCACCCAACTCAAAAACACGGTGAGTCGACAAAACTAGGTAACGTCATCGGGGAAAACGAACGGTCTTCGAACTGTTTCTTAACAACGGTGGACGGAAAACAAAGATTGTGGCTAAAGTTTCGATCGGAACATCGAGGGGAGATAAACGGTGGCGTTGGATCGTCGAACGGATGGCGTTTGGCTCTTGAACGGACGGTAAACGGAGTAACGACGGTAGTTTTTCCCTTTTGTTCGCACAAAATGCTAAAGGAGAGGGAGGGGAGCGGCCAGAAAATAGAGGAAATGGCTGAAAGGTTCCATTTATACCCTAAGAAAAGGGTTAATTACAGAGCGTGCCATTAAACGTTTCTAGGGTTTATGAAACGACGCTTAAGTTTTGCAACCATTACAATTTGATCACTGAAATTCTGAAAATTCTCATTTTAATCACTAAAATTTAATTAGGTCCTTAACCTAAAATTTCCTAATTATTAGGGTTTTTAACTTAGGGATTTCAATTAAATTAGGGTTTCAAATTAGGCAAAAATTGGGGTGTTACAACTCTCCCCCCGTTAAAAGAAATTTTGGCCTCAAAATTTTACCTGGAGCAAAAAGATGCGGATACTGAGCTCGGATGACGGTCTTGGGCTCCCACGTAGCCTCATGATGACTACGACCACGCCACAGAACTTTGACCATCTTAATGGTCTTCCTTCTGTGAACCTTTTTATCCTAAGCAAGAATCTCAATAGGCTCCTACTCAAAACGCAAATCAGAACGGACCTCAATATCCTCAACATGCATAACATGTGATGGATCAGGATGATAACGTCTCAACACTGAAATATGAAAGACATCATGAATATGCTGAAGCTCTAGTGGTAGCTCTAGCTGATAGGCAACTGGTCCGACTCGACGAATAATTCGATAAGGGTCAATGTAACGAGGACTCAGCTTGCCTTTCCGACCAAACCGAAGTACCTTCCTCCAAGGAGATAATTTCAAGAAAACCTCATCACCCACCTCAAACTCAAGATCACGACGTCTCAAATCGGCATAAGACTTCTGTCTGTCAAAAGCAGCCTTAAGCCGATCCTGAATCAATCTGACAGTCTGCTCAGCCTCGTGCACAATCTTCGGTCCCAACAACCTGTGCTCATTCAACTAAGTCCAACCAATAGGTGAACGACACCTACGCCCATACAGAGCCTCATACGGTGCCATCTTGATATTGGCCTGATAATTGTTATTATAAGCAAACTCTACAAGCGGCAAGAAATCCTCCCAACTGCCTCTGAAATCAAGAATATATCCCCTCAACATATCCTCAAGAATCTGGATCACACGCTCAGACTGACCATCTGTTTGCGGATGATAAGATGTACTGAAGTTCAACCGAGTACCCAAAGCAGAATGAAGAGACCCCCAGAATCTTGCAGTGAACCTCAGATCTCTGTCAGAAATAATAGATAATGGTACCCCGTGAAGTCGAACGATCTCAGAAATATAAAGCCGGGCTAACTTACTCAAAGAATAGTTAACTCAGACAGGAATGAAATGCGCGGACTTTGTCAGACGATCAACAATAACCCAGATGGAATCCTTCTTCGATGGAGTTAAAGGAAGTCCACTAAAAAAGTCCATAGTCACACGCTTCCACTTCCACTGAGGAATCTCAATATGCTGTAGCAACCCAGACGAACGCTGATGCTCTACTTTGACTTTCTGACAAGTCAAGCACCTCGATACAAATCCAACGACGTCTCGCTTGAGACCTTTCCACCAGTACCTCTCACGAAGATTCTTATACATCTTGTCACCACGAGGATGCATAGCATAAGGACTGTCATAGGCCTCATGGAGAATAATCTTTTTTAACCCAGATTTCCTCGGAATACAATACCGCCCACGGAAACATAATACCCCATCCTGATCAATAGAGAAATCCCGAGATGTATCCTCACGCACCTCTCTGATACGATGCATCAAAAACAGATCACTAGGCTGCTTAGCTCGAATATCAGAAATCAATGTAGGAATAACACAAAGTTCTACCAACAGACTGCCATCGTCGTACAAACACATCCAAGCAAACAAAGCTCTCAGATCTGAAATGGCGTTACGACTCAATGCATCAGCAACAACGTTAGCTTTACCCAGATGATACTCAATCTCACAATCATAATCCTTGAGAAGCTCTAACCAGCAACGCTGTCTCAGATTAAGCTCTTTTTGAGTGATGAGGTATTTCAAACTCTTATGGTCTGTATAGATATAACACTTCTCTCCGTAGAGATAATGTCTCCAGATGTTAAGTGCAAAAATAACACCAGCAAGCTCTAGGTCATGGGTAGGATAGTTACACTCATGCGGTTTCAACTGTCAAGACACATAAGCCACTACCTTCCCGTCCTGCATCAGAACACACCCCAATCCGGTGTATGAAGCATCACTGAAAACTGTATAAGCCTTACCAGGCTCAGGCTGAACCAAAACAGGTGCTTCCTTCAACACAAACTTAAGCTTCTCGAAACTAGATTGCTGAGCCTCAGTCCAAACAAAGGGAACATCCTTCCTCAGAAGCTTAGTCAACAGAGCTGCAATAGAAGAGAAACCCTCAACGAATCTCCGATAATAACCAGCTAAACCCAAGAAGCTTCGAAGCTCAGGAACATTCTTGGGCTGCTTCCAACTCATAATAGCCTCATCATTCATCGGATCAACCTAAATACCCTGAGCAGAAACTATATGACCTAGAAACATAACCTCAGAAAGCTAGAATTCACACTTACTGAATTTTGCATACAGTTGTTTCTCTCGCAGAATCTGTAATACAATCCGAAGATGTTCCTCATGCTTCGCCTCAGATCTAGAATATACCAGTATATCATCAATAAATACCACAACAAACTGGTCAAGATAGGGTTGAAACAGCCTATTCATCATATCCATAAAAGCGGCAGGGGCGTTAGTCAACCCAAAAGGCATCACAAGGAACTCATAATGACCATATCGTGTCCGGAAAGCTATTTTGAACACATCAGAATCCTTAACCTTGAGTTGGTAATAACCAGATCTTAGGTCTATCTTAGAGAATACCGTAGCCCCCCAAGAACTGGTCAAACAGATCATCAATACGAGGAAGAGGATATTTGTTCTTGATCGTCAGCTTGTTCAGCTTCTGATAATCTATACAGAGTTGAAGTGTCCCATCCTTCTTCTTAACAAACAAAATAGGAGCTCCCCAAGGAGAAACAAAGGGTCGAATGAAACCTCGATCCAATAGTTCTTGCAACTGAATCTTCAACTCTTTAAGCTCATTCGGTGCAATCTGATAAGGTGCCATAGACACAGGAGCTGTACCCGGATAAACCTCGTTGCCAAACTCAACCTTATACCGTTTCGGTGATACCCCAAGTAATTCTTCCGGAAAAACGTCTAGAAAGTCTTTCACAACTCGAATCTTATCTAATCTAGAATCAGACTGTCTCGGATCAAGGATATAGGCAAGATAAGAAATAGAATCTTTCTTGATCATTTTCTCAGCTTTGAGAGCTGAGACGATGTTACATAGGAACCCTCTGCGCTCACCAATCAGAATCACCTCACGATCATCAGGAGTTCTCAGTGTAGCCCTCTTCTTTTCACAGTCCAAAGTAACACAGTGTGTAGACAACCAATCCATACCCAGAATAAGATCGAACTCTCCAAAGGGTAACTCCATCAAATTAGCTAAAAAGATCTCCCCTTGAATCTCAAGAGGACAATTCCTGTATACTTTAGTAACCTCAACTGGATTACCCACTGGACTATGTACAGTAACAACACTAACAATATCCTCAACAGAAATCTCAAGACCCCCAGACACAGAACTCGCAACATATGAATGAGTCGAACTATTATCTAGCAGAGCAAAATATGGAATAGAATGGATAGAAAATGTACCGACAATAACATCTGGCTCATCACGGTCCTCGTGCCTCCTAATAGAATAAACTAACCCCGGCTGTCTGGCCTCTAATCCTGCTGATCCTCTACTCAGAGCTGGTATACCTCTACTAGCAGAGCCTGAAGTAACAGATCTGATATGACCTCTTCCCCTTGCGGGAGTCTGTATTGATGCCTGAGACTGAGTGGTAGTAAAAGCTGAGGGAGGTGGAACCGAACAATCTCTGAAACGATGCTCGAATGAACCACATCTAAAACAAGATCCAGTCTACCACCTACACTCGCCCGAATGCCACTTCTTTCAAAAGGACACTGTGGCACCCCTCAAGTACCAATCGAACCACCAGAACTGACAGTCGGAATAGAAGAAGTCACTGGTCTAGCTCTCGAATAACTCTGATAGTCTAACTCATCTCTGGCCCACTTCCTAGACTGATTTCCCTGACTATGCTGAACTGGCACTGACACTGGTCCCTTCCCTCTATCAGAACCATGCAACTCAAGCTGTCTCAACTCTACCTCATTACGCTCAGCCGTCCTAGCTCGTCGAGTAATGTCTTTGTATTCCTGGTTCATATGTAAAGTAACACCGGCCTTTATCGTAGGATGCAATCTCTTTAGAAACCAATCACACTTGTCTTTTTCTGTGGTCACTAACCCTGGGACGCACTGAATCAATCTCATAAACTCAATCTCATAGTCATTAACAGTCACATCGTTCTGTCTCAGATTCATGAAATCATCTCTCCACTTAGCTATATAATCAGCTCTGACATATCGATCACGAAAAGCCTGCCTGAAATGATCCCAAGTAATAGTACTACCTGGAGTGACAATCTCCTCAGCCTCTCACCAATTTTGGGCTTCATCCTGCAGCAGTGAAACGACAACCCTGAGTTTCCGGTCGGTAGGATAATCCATCTCAACAAATAATCGCTGAAGCTTCTTCAGCCAGTACTCTGCATCTGCTGGGTCTGTACCCGTCTTTCCATCGAACATAGTCATCTCGACAACAAGAAACTCTATGGATATGGGCCTCCGAACACTCTTAGACTGACGAAGGTATCTCAATAACTCTCTCTGAACAGTCACAACATCTGTGCCCACTGTCTCACTATCCTCTGAATCACGATGACCACTACACTGAGCAGGCTTAACATGTGGGTCTCCTCCACCAATCTGCTGAGCTCCTGTCTGCTGAGCTCTAGTCTGCTAATCTCCTGTCTGGTCCACATGTTGTTCCTTCACATTCGCACCTTGGACCTCATCCTGATTTTGTATCGAACCCTCAAGAGGTGAAACGTCACTATCGACAATCGTGGCACGACCTCGACCTCGGCCACGACCTCGACCTGTCGCTACTCTAGAACTTCTCCGAGGTGGCATAGTAGTATATCTACAAAAGACAGAATCCTAAGATTAGAATCGGTACTTGGAGACCTTATTTAGAATATGTATAAATATTATTCATAAAAGATCATAACTTTTTCTGAAATTCTCGTTTTTCCCGAAAACATTTGATAATGCATGCAAAAAATTAGTTTTAAATTTAAATCACCCAGGCCGAGTGTTAAACCTGGCTCTGATACCACTAAATGTAGCCCTCTAAACCCGACCCGGAAGAACTGGGTCGAATATAAGGAGTCAAGCTCAAAGCTTGTCCCTCACACAAGCAACCTGGTTTAAAACTTTAATTCCAAAATAGACAGTAATAATAATACATAATACTTATTGATAAAAATATTCCTGAAAATATTAAATATTCGAAATGTGCATGCATGATAAAACGTAGTAACCCCAAATAAAACATCCGAAATCTGAAATTATATACCAACTGATAAAACATATAATATAAATATGTCCAAGTATCATACTGATAATAATAAATAAATAAAGTTGGAAAACGACGTCATCCAAGTACTGTAGCCTAGACCCGAGTATCTGAAAATAGAAACTAAGGGGGAGTCAGCGATAACGCTTAATGTGTCTCTACAGTGCAAACAGAACTAACTGTATCATCATATCAACAGAGTTAATCAGATATCATCAGAATACAATTTTCCACTATGAATCAGTTCAAACACATAAACAAGTGCGAATGAATATGCAACACAACATGACATGCACCCAACTACATCACCATCCGAAGAGTAAGGTTCCCCAGAACCACTCTTTAACTCGTCACCATCTGAAGTGGAATCCAGCCCGTAGGGCGAAACCGCTGATCTGAAGTAGACATCATCCCGAAGGATGAAGCTATTGAACTTCCCCGTACAGAATCCCACCCATAATGAGATGACATAAAATCTGAGTTCTGAATCTGAATGCATTGTTTATCAATAGAAATGCATAATCATATAATCTGATACACAATAATCCGAATCTGGATGTATATACAAATATTTCATAACGTAACAGAATGCTGAACAAGTCAAACATTAGAGATCAACAGAATATTACAATAATATATCATCAGACCACATCATGTACACATTTCAACAAATCAACACATTTACATATAGAGCACTGTAAACAGACAACACAAAAGAGAACACACCTCAAGTAGCTAACACTCAACGTCGACGGTGACGTTTCCCATGCTCAGCTCTATCTCTAGGCCAGTCAAAGTCAGCTCCTATAACAATTAAATACACCATCAAAGATACTACTACTATGCCAAGACACTAATAATATAAATATCGAATATATATTAATAATTAAACTCACGAGCGGATCCCGATGTCTGAGGAATAGGAGGTCGTCCAGGTGGAGGAGGAAGAATGATCTCAGTATCTGAGTCAATGTCATCTGCAAATACGAATAATACCAATTAATTGTTCCGATATTCAAATCTTTAAATACAAGTATAAATGAATAAAAGTGGTCAAAACTGTCTTTCGGGTTCGAATTTCGGAAAACGGGCATCGGAAACGGAATCAGGACGTCGAAAAACATAAAATAGCCCTTTTTTGAAAAAGTCAACGGTCAACGGGTCAACGGTCAACACTAACGTCATCGATGACGTCAGCTGGCTGTTTATAAGACGAACCAGTTTGGTTCAGCCTTTGGACCGGTTTGGACCGGTTCAAACCCAAAATCCCTAATTTCCTACCGATTTGAAAATTAGGGTTTCCCCTAATCGAATTTCGTCACTGGAAAACACGCCGGTAACCTCTAAACGTTATTTCCGGCCAAAACAAACACAAAACATGCAATTTCGTACTCACCCAACTCGGAAACACGGTGAATCGACAAAACTAGGCAACGTCGTCGAGGAAAACGAACGGTCTTCGAACCGTTTCTTAACAGCGGTGGACGAAAAACAGAGATGATGGCTAAGGTTTCGATCGGAACAACGAGGGGAGTTAAACGGTGGCGTCGGACTATCGAACAGACGACATTTGGCCCTTGAACGGACGATAAACGGAGTAACGGCGATAGTTTTTCGCTTTTGTTCGCACAAAACGCTGAAAAAAAAGAGGAAGGGGAGCGGCCAAAAACAGAGGAAATGGCTGAAAAGTTCCATTTATACCCTAAGAAAAGGGTTAATTACAAAGCGTGCCATTAAACATTTCTAGGGTTTATGAAATGACACTTAAGTTTTGCAACCATTACAATTTGATCACTGAAATTCCGAAAATTCTCATTTTAATCACTGAAATTTAATTAGGTTCTTAACTTAAAATTTCCTAATTATTAGGGTTTTTAACTTAGGGATTTCAATTAAATTAGGGTTTCAAATTAGGCAAAAATTGGGGTGTTACAGTGAATGTGGAAGGTGTTGGACCCCAGGCTTGTTAGGGAAAGGCAAATATTTATGTGAATCCATTGATTCATGCTATAGTTGGGGCTATTCAAACAGCTTAGGCGGGTGTTTGGGTTGCAGCACCGCCTCAGGGTGCAGGTTCTGGTTTACCGTTAGAGTGACTCTGTAGCTTGGGCAGGGTTGAGTTCTGTGGGTTGTCATTCGAGGGTTCAGAGGCATGGTTTGAGAGCACAATTCATATTTTGAGTCAGATGGAGCGTTCTGAAGCGCATAAGCTAGGTTGCGTTGTCTCTTTGTTTCAGGGGATGCCTACACTTGGTGGACTACTATCACTACGGGTATGCCAGAGGCCGAGTTTACTTGGGAGTTCTTCAGGACTGCTTTTCGTAAGAAGTACCTAGGTCCTCGAAACCTAGATGAGAAGAAGAGAGAGTTCATGGCTCTAGTTTAGGGTAGCTTGACCATGTCCGACTATGAGGTGCAGCTCGTACGTCTGAGTCAGTATGCTTCTGAGTTAGTTCCCACTGAGAAGGAACGTTGTGAGCGTTTCCGTTATGGGTTGGTTCAGGAGGTGAAGACCTACATGTTGGCTTCCGACTATATAGATTTTGATGTGTTGGTCGCTAGGGCCAAGGACAGCGAACAGTCTTTGGGACTTGCAGATCGCAAGGGCGGATCTAGTTTAGGAAAGAGGACTGTTGAATGTGACAGAGATCATGACAAGAGGCACAAGCATAGGAAACCTCATCATGATCATAGACGCGGAGGTGGTAATCCGGGGTGAGGCCATCACAGCCAAGGGATTGAGAATCGTACTCCCTAGTGCAACAAGTGTGGTAGAGGTCATTACGGTGAGTGTTGGGGAACTTATGGCTCTTGTTGGAGCTGCGGGTCTAGAGCGCACTTGAAGCGCGATTGTCCACATCCGTCTAGGGATGGACAAGCTCCTGCACGAGCTGTCGAGCATCAGAGAGGCCGTGGGCCCGGTCGAGGTAACTTTCAGCCTAGGAATGACGGTTACAGGGATGTAGCTCATGTTGTAGTAGTTTAGCCCGAGGGAGGTGGGCCAGCTAGGGTGTGTGCACACCATGAGGACAGGAATGACACATATGTGTACAGTCTTTGACTTTTCTTTCCTTGATTGATTCCGATTCTACGCATTCGTACATATTGAGTGAGCATGCAAGATTGCTAGATATTCTGGTTAAGATATTATATGTGGGTATGAATGTCACTAGTTCCTTTGGCGAGATAGATGTGGTCAGAAAGATGTACAAAAGATGTCCTTTGATGTTTCAGCGTCATATTTTTCCCGTGGATATGATGGAATTGTCGTTTTATGGTTTCGATGTAATATAAGGCATGGACTGGCTTGTAGAGAATAAGCTAGGGTAGATTTTGAGACAAAGCGAGTGTCCTTGAGACTTTTAGAGGATCACGAGGTAGTAATAGAGGGAGAGAACGTTAAGTTCTTTTCCAATGTAGTTTCAGCCTTAGAGGCATAGAAGTTATTGGATGTGGGTTCATTCGTCCGATTACTTCACCTTGGGGTACACCGGTGTTGTTTGTTAAGAAGAAAGATGGCAGTTTGAGAATGTATATCAACTATTGACAGTTGAATAAGTTGATAGTGAAGAACAAATATCCGTTGCCGAGGATTGATGACTTGTTTGATCAGTTGAGAGGTGCTTCAGTGTTCTCGAAGATAGATTTGAGATCCGATTATTATCAGTTGAAAGTAAGAGATCAAGATGTACTGAAGACAACTTTTTGCACTCGTTATGGGCACTACGAATTCTTAGTGATGCCCTTTGGTTTGACTAATGCACCAGTAGCTTTTATTGACATGATGAATAGAGTGTTTCACGAGTACTTGGATCAGTTTGTGGTAGTGTTCATAGATGATATTTTAGTTTACTCTCGTACCGAGGAAGATCATGATCGACATTTGCGTTTGGTGTTGTAGAAATTGTTAGACAATCAATTGTATGTCAAGTTAAGCAAGTGTGAGTTTTGGATTAGGGAAGTAATCTTCCTAGGTCATATTGTATCAGCTGAGGGAATCCGAGTGGATCCCAAGAAGGTCGAGGCAGTTGTGAATTGGAAACCACCAAAGACAGTGACCGAAGTTCGTAGTTTCTTAGGTTTGCCCGGTTACTATAGACGTTTTGTTGAGGGTTTCTCAAAGGTTGTAACTGCTTCGACTAAATTACTACATAAGGATGTTCGATTTGAGAGGACTGATGCAAGACAACAAGCATTTGAGAAATTGAAAGAAGCCTTAACTGAAGCTCCTATTTTGATTCAGCCTGTGTCAGGGAAAGAGTTTGTAGTCTTCAGTGATGCGTCGTATGTTGGCTTAGGTTGTGTGCTTATGCAAGAGTGAAGAGTAGAGGCCTATGCGTCTAGACAGTTGAAGACTCATGAGCGTAATTACCCTACGCATGACATAGAATTGGCTGCAGTGGTTTTCGCTTTGAAAGTTTGGAGACATTACTTGTATGGTGAGAAATGCACAGTGTATACAGATCACAAGAGTCTGAAGTATATAATGACACAAAGAGAGTTGAATCTTAGACATCGTAGGTGGCTAGAGTTACTTAAGGACTACGATCTCACGATTGAGTACCATCTGGGTAAAGCCAATGTAGTGGCCGATGCTTTGGGTAGAAAGGTAGTAGTAGAATTCCGAGCTATGTTTGCTAGATTGTGTTTGTCTAGAGATGTTGGTTTAGTGGCCGAGTTGTAAGTTAAAACTTCGTTGCTTCAGTTGATTAGAGAGAAACAGTTGCAAGATAGATCATTAGCATCTGATGTACAAGATATAGCGGAGGGTAAATCGACAGATTTTTGTTTACTATTGATGGACTCTTGTGTTACAAGAGTAGAGTAGTTGTTCCGGAAGATGTAGACCTGAGACGCACCATCCTAACTGATGCTCACAGTAGTCCGTTTGCTATGTATCCGAGAAGTACGAAAATATATCGCGATTCGAAAAATGAGTATTTCTGGGTTGGTTTGAAGAAAGATGTTGTCGAGTTTGTGAGTAAGTGCATGGTTTATCAGCGAGTTAAAGCCGAGCACCAGTTTCCTTCAGGTTTGTTACAACCGTTGAGAATTCTCGAGTGGAAGTATGAGAGAATTGCCATGGATTTCGTATCGGGTTTGCCGTTGACACCTTCTAAGAAGAATTGGGTTTAGGTAATTGTTGATCGTCTTACGAAATGTGCACACTTTTTGGTCGTTCACACTACTTATACTTTAGATAAGTTGGCTGATTTGTATATCACTAAGATAGTGATATTGCATGGTGTACCGAAATCTATAGTGTCAGACAGAGATCCGAAAATCACGGCTAGATTTTGGGAGAGTTTGCATAGTGCTTTGGGTACTCGACTGAATTTCAGAACTTCATATCATCCTCAGACCGATGGTCATCCAGAGAGAGTTTGCATATAATAACAGTTATCAAGCGAGCATTCAGATGGCACCTTATGAAGCTCTGTATGGTAAAAAATGTAGAACACCTATTTGGTGGGCCGAAGCGAGACAGAAATTGATACCTTTGCCTGATATGCTTAAGGGTACTACCCAAAAAGTACAGTTGATTTGTGACCGTTTGGAGGTAGCTTCGAATAGATAGAAATCTTATGCAGATTTGAAAAGAAGAGAAATAGAGTATGCCGTGGGCGACAAAGTGTTCTTGAAAGTTTCCCCTTGGAAGAAGGTGATGAGGTTTGGTAGGAAAGGTAATTTGAGCCCGAGGTTCATTGGTCCGTATGAGATAGCTGAGAGAGTTGGTCCATTGCCTATAGATTGAGACTGCCGGCCGAACTAGAGAAGATTCATGACGTGTTTCATGTTTCGATGCTTCGGAGGTATAGATTAGATCCGTCACATGTTATGTCAGTTGAGGAGATAGAATTGAATCTGGATTTGACCTACGATGAAGAACCATTTGAGATTTTGGCTTCGGACAAAAAAGTGTTGCGAGGAAAGACCATTGAGTTGGTTAAGGTTAAGTGGCGACACCGATGAGTGGAAGAAGCCACTTGGGAGAGGAAGGATGACATGAGAAAACAGTTTCCGCATATCTTTCCGCCAGGTAAATTTCGGGGACAAAATTCCTTAAGTGAGGGAGAGTTGTAACGCCCCATGTTTAGGGCCGGAAGATAATCAGATTAGTCAAGCCGAGTCGGGTTAAATTTAAATTGGAGAAAAATTAATTTTAACACACACTTAAAGTGTTTTAAAGGAAGAATGATAAAAAGGAGATTTTGTAATTCTAAAAAGGGTTTTTGAAAAGCTATCTTCTTCCTCAACTTTCTCCCAACGTTACTTTCACACAAAAACCCATTTCACTATTCCATTTGTTTCAACACTTCAATCCAAGTGATTTCTTCAAGGTAAATGGCTCCTTAACTTGGTTTTATCTTCCTTGAGTCTTAAATGTTGAGATTTTTGCAAAACCTATGGTTTAAACATGTTTTGATTTTTTTAAAGTTTGGTTTGAAATGAAATAGAGTTTATGGGTTTTTGTTTGGGTTGACTATGGCTGAGTTTGAGTGTGTTTTAACTTTGTTTTATTGCTGAAGTAACATGAAAAATGATGGGATGTTATGGGAAACCCGAAATGGGTATTCTGGGTGATTTTGGGAGTTGAAAATCTTGAGTTTTTGGATGGGTTTTGGGTCAAAATAACAGCTGAAGATTTGATAGCTTGGGTTGATGTTTTGGGATGTTAAAAGGAAGATTTTTGATGGTAAATTCGTTGGGTGTGGCTGCAAGTAGTTTGGGACTGAATTGATATGTTTCGGGTGAAATTTGGGCTTGAATCGATGTGTGTTGTTGCAAGTTTTTTGAGTTCCGGGTTTTTGCTGTGTTTGTGAGTGTATTAGTGTTCTAATGTTCAGTTTTGGGTTGCTTAAAATAGAGGAATCAAGTTTGGGCTTTGTGGACGGGAATCCGGGTAGTTCGGAGGCTTGATTCGGCATCTTGGACATCGTTTGTGTGTTGGCTGGTGAGTGGATCGATTTTAAAAGCCTTAACGTGGTTAAGGAAATGTTTAGGGAGTTTGGATTGAGCTTGAAAAGCCAATCCATGCTCAAGAGTAAGTTTTAAAGGTTTTGTGCAATTTAATCGTGTTTTATGTTTCTTGATGCAATGTGAACATGTCATGTTGATAATGTGTTAGTTTGCATTGTTATACATGTTGAGACTATGACTTGTGTTTATACTTACATCATGAGTACATGCTTTGCATGGAAGTTTGGACTTGGTAAGTGGTTCAAGCATCGGTAATGCTTGTGGTTGTGAATGAGTATATTGGCACGTGTTGAGTTGTTACCGGATATAATTGATCGATCAATAGGATTAGAGTGCACTCGAGGTAAAAGTAGCGCGTGGCCTTAGTGATGCTAGATTCCACTAAGGAGGAGTACGGTGATGTGAGATTCCACTAGGATTATATGTTTATCCATGGATGCCTTGTGATATATGTGTGAATGTATGTTGCTTAAATGTTTGCTAAGTGCCTCTAGTGTTGGGTCCTTTATGCTTTTAACAGCTTAAACTTATTTTACAGTGCAGGGCGTATCGATACGCTCAAGGGTGTATCGATATTGTCCCTTGTTGTTGGGCAAGGAGTACCGGTACGCGGGGGCGTATCGATACCCAAAATGCTCTCTAGAAATCTGAGAAATTGACGAGATTTTGGCGTATCGGTACGTGTCCTAAGAGTATCAGTGCGATATTCGAAGTTGACCAAGGGAAGTTGACCGTTGAGAGCATATCGATACCCATAAGGTGGGTATCGATACAGTTTCCCTAGATTTGACTTTAGGGTGTTGACCAAGTACAGGCGTATCGATACGATCCTTTAGCGTATCGATACAACCTATTGAAAATTAAAAAGGGTTATCTTAATTGCATGTTTTTCTTATTTTGTATCCATGTGTGTTTCCCGCTGCATGTCCTCTCACATAGAATATAATTTATGCATCTAGACAAGATAACTTTAAAAGAAATTTTCTAGGGTTGCTAATTGGAGTGGAGCCTTAACGAGTTTCGCTTCGGTTTTCCCCTTGTAACTCATTAGATGCAGTCTGGCGGCTAGGCTGGGTCGAGGGGGTTACATTTGTTGGTATCAGAGCCTAGGTTCTTCCTAGGTTCGTTGAGTTTCCGCAAGCCGAAAGGTAAGTGAGGTAAGTTTTATGGTGTAAGCTTGTTAATTGTGATTGCATGGTGATTGTAAGCATGCTTGTGGCTATCTTTGTGTTGGTTGAGAAATAGTTAAAGGCACCCATTGCTAGTATACTATTATTGTAAATGATTTTAAGTTTAAGAACTTGAGCACCTGGGACCTTGTTCCTTGCTGACCCCAAATCATTTCACTTGTTGAGTTTGTTGTTTAGCTTTGCATATGTTAGCATGGTGAGACCGATGGGAAGGCCAAGAATGGATAAACTGAAGGCTGAGCGGGTTGAGAATGTTGAGGATGTGCGAGGAGAGAACTTTTCTCCTCCTCCTCCTCCTCCGGGGGTTGGAGTGAATGTGGAAGGTGTTGGACCCCAGGTTGGTCAGGGACAAGCAGGTATTGATGTGAATCTGTTGATTCAGGCTATAGTCGGGACTATTCAGACAACTTTAGCGGGTGTTCGGGTTGCAACACCGCCTCAGGGTGCATGTTCTAGTTTACTATTAGAGCGACTCCGTAGCTTGGGCAGGGTTGAGTTCCGTGGGTTGTCACCCGAGGGTTCAGAGGCTTGGTTTGAGATCACAATTCATATTTTGAGTCAGATGGAGAGTTCTGAAGCGCATAAGCTAGGTTGCATTGTCTCCTTGCTTCAGGTGGATGCCTACAGTTCATGGACCTCTATCACTACGGGTATGCCAGAGGCCAAGGTTACTTGGGAGTTCTTCAGGACTGCTTTTCGTAATAAGTACCTAGGTCCTCGATACCTAGATGAGAAGAAGAGAGAGTTCATGGCTCTAGTCCAAGGTAGCTTGACCGTGTCCGACTATGAGGTGTAGTTCGTACGTTTGAGTCAGTATGCTTTTGAGTTAGTTCCCACTAAGAAGGAACGTTGTGAGCGTTTCCGTTATGGGTTGGTCCAGGAGGTGAAGACCTACATGTTGGCTTCCGACTATACATATTTTGATGTGTTGGTCGCTAGGGCACATGACATCGAACAGTCTTTGGGACTTGCGGATCGCAAGGGTGGATCTAGTTCAGGAAAGAGGACTGTTGAGTGGGATAGAGATCGTGCCAAGAGGCAGAAGGATAGGAAACCTCATCATGATCATAGATGAGGAGGTGGTAATCCAGGGTGAGGCCATCACAGTCAAGGGATTGAGAATCGTACTCCCGAGTGCAACAAGTGTGGTAGACATCATTACGATGAGTGTTGGGGCACTTTTGCCTCTTGTTGGAACTGTGGGTCTAGGGCGCACTTGAAGCGCGATTGTCCACATTCGTCTAGGGATGGACAAGCTCCTGCACGAGCTATGGAGCATCAGAGAGGCCGTGGGCGTGGTCGAGGTACCTTTCATCCTAGAAATGACGGTCAGAGGGATGTAGCTCATGTTGTAGCAGTTCAGCCCGAGGGAGGTGGGCCAGCTAGGGTGTCTGCACACTGTGAGGACAAGAATGACACAGATGTGATTGCAGGTAATTTCTCGTTACAGTCTTTGACTTTGCTTTCCTTGATTGATTCCGGTTCTACACATTCGTACATATTGAGTGAGCATGCAAGATTGCTAGATATTCCTGTTGAGATATTAGATATGGGTATGAATGTCACTAGTTCCTTTGGCGAGACAGATGTGGTCCGAAAGATGTACAAAATATGTCCTTTGATGGTTCAGGGTCATGTGTTTCCCGTGGATATGATGGAATTGTCGTTTTATGGTTTTGATGTAATATTAGGCATGGACCGACTTGTAGAGCATAGAGCTAGGGAAGATTTTGAGATAAAAAGGGTGTCCTTGAGACTTTTAGAGGATCACGAGGTAGTAATAGTGGGCGAGAACGTTAAGTTCTTTTCCAATGTAGTTTCAGCCTTACAGGCTCAGAAGTTATTGGATGTGGGTTGTCAGGCGTACCTAGCCTATGTTATGAATCAGAATATGAATGAGGCGCGACCGCAAGACATTAGGATAGTTTGTGACTTCCCGAGTGTTTTCCCAGAAGAATTGTCTGGTTTGCCTCCAAATAGAGATGTAACGTTTGTCATTGAGACTTATTTAGATTCAGCTCCAGTATCGATTGCACAGTACCGAATGGCTCCTAATGAAATGAAAGAGTTGAAGACACGTCTTCAGGAATTGATAGACTGAGGGTTCATTCGTCCGAGTACTTCACCTTGGGGTGCACCGATGTTGTTTGTGAAGAAGAAAGATGGCGGTTTGAGAATGTGTATCGACTATCGACAATTGAATAAGTTGACAGTGAAGAACAAATATCCGTTGCCTAGGATTGATGACTTGTTTGATCAGTTGAGAGGTGCTTCAGTGTTCTCGAAGATAGATTTGAGATACAGTTATTATCAGTTGAAAGTAAGAGATCAAGATGTACCGAAGACAACTTCCCGCAGTCGTTATGGGCACTACGAATTCTTAGTGATGCCCTTTGGTTTGACTAATGCACCAGCAGCTTTTATGGACATGATGAATAGAGTGTTTCACGAGTACTTGGATCAGTTTGTGGTAGTGTTCATAGATGATATTTTAGTGTACTCTCGTATCGAGGAAGATCATGATCGGCATTTGCGTTTGGTGTTGCAAAAATTGTTAGACAATTTGTTGTATGCCAAGTTAAGCAAGTGTGAGTTTTGGATTAGGGAAGTAATCTTCCTAGGTCATATTGTATCAGCCGAGGGAATCCGAGTGGATCCCAAGAAGGTTGAGGCAGTTGTGAATTGGAAATCATCAAAGACAGTGACCGAAATTCGTAGTTTCTTAGGTTTGGCCGGTTACATTAGACGTTTTGTTGAGGGTTTCTCAAAGGTTGCAACTCCTTTGACTAAATTACTACATAAGGATGTTCGATTTTAGTGGACTGATGCAAGACAACAAGCATTTGAGAAATTGAAAGAAGCCTTAACCGAAGCTCCTATTTTGATTCAGTTCGTGTCAGGGAAAGAGTTTGTAGTCTTCAGTGATGCGTCGTATGTTGGCTTAGGTTGTGTGCTTATGCATGAGGGAAGAGTAGAGGCCTATGCGTCTAGACAGTTGAAGACTCATGAGCGTAATTACCCTACGTATGACATAGAATTGGCTGCAGTGGTTTTCACTTTGAAAGTTTGGAGACATTACTTGTATGGTGAGAAATGCACAGTGTATACGGATCACAATAGTCTGAAGTATATAAGGATACAAAGAGAGTTCAATCTTAGACATTGTAGGTGGCTAGAGTTACTTAAGGACTACGATCTCACGATTGAGTACCATCTGGGTAAAGCCAATGTAGTGGCTGATGCTTTGAGTAGAAAGGTAGTAGTATAATTACGAGCTATGTTTGCTAGATTGAGTTTGTCTAGAGATGGTGGTTTAGTGGCCGAGTTGCAAGTTAAAACTTTGTTGCTTCAGTTGATTAGAGAGAAATAGTTGCAAGATAGATTATTAGCATCTCATGTATAAGACATAGCGGAGGGTAAACCGACAGATTTTTGTTTTAGTATTGATGAAGTCTTGTGTTTCAAAAGTAGAGTAGTTGTTCCGGAAGATGTAGACTTGAGACGCACCATCCTAGCTGAAGCTCACAGAAGTCCGTTTGCTATGCATCCGAGAAGTACGAAAATGTATCGCGATTTGAAAAATGAGTATTTCTGGGTTGGTTTGAAGAAAGATGTTGCCGAGTTTGTGAGTAAGTGCATGGTTTGTCAGCGAGTTAAAGCCGAGCACAAGTTTCCTTCCATTTTGTTAAAACCGTTGAGAATTCTCGAGTAGAAGTGGGTGAGAATTGCCATGGATTTCGTATCGGGTTTGCCGTTGACACCTTCTAAGAAGAATTCGGTTTGGGTAATTGTTGATCATCTTACGAAATGTGCGCACTTTTTAGTTGTTCACACTACTTATACTTTAGATACGTTGGTCGATTTGTATATCAATGAGATAGTGAGATTGCATGGTGTACCGAAATCTATAGTGTCAGACAGAGATCTGAAGTTCACGACTAAATTTTGGGAGAGTTTCCATAGTGCTTTGGGTACTCGACTGAATTTCAGCACTTCATATCATCCATAGACCGATGGTTAGCCAGAGATAGTCATACAAGTGTTGGAAAACATGTTGAGATGTTGCATTATTAAATATCAGGGTTCGTTGGCGTTGACAAAGGGAAGTTGACAAAGGGAAGTTGACAAAGGGAAGTTGACCGTTGAGAGCGTATCGATACCCACAAGGTTGGTATCGATACGGTTTCCCTAGATTTGACTTTGGGGTGTTGACCAAGTACAGACGTATCGATACGATCCTTTATAGTATCGATACGACCTGTTGAAAATTAAAAATGGTTATCTTAATTGCTTGTTTTGCCTGTTTTGTATCCATGTGTGTTTCTCGCTGCGTGTCCTCTCACATAGGATATAATTAATGCATCTGGACAAGATAACTTTAAAAGAAATTTTCTAGGGTTGCTAATCGGAGTGGAGCCTTAACGGGTTTCGCTTCAGATTTCCCGATGTAACCCATTCGATGCGGTCTAGCAGCTAGGCCGGGTCGAAGGAGTTACATTTGTTGGTATCAGAGCTTAGGTTTTGCCTAGGTTCGTTGAGTTTCCACAAGCCGAAAGGTAAGTGAGGTAAGTTTTATTGTGTAAGCTTTTTAATTGTGATTGCATGGTGATTGTAAGCATGCTTGTGGCTATCTTTGTGTTGGTTGAGAAATAGTTAGAGGCACCCTTTGTTAGTATACTATTATTGTAAGTGATTTTAAGTTTAAGAACTTGAGCACTATGGACCTTGTTCCTTGCTGACCCCAAATCATTTCACTTGTTGTGTTTGTTGTTTAGATTTGCATATGTTAGCATGGTGAGACCGAGGGGAAGGCCAATAATGGATAATCCGAGGGTTGAGCGGATTGAGATAGTTGAGGATGTGCGATGAGAGAACTTGCATCCTCCTCCTCCTTCTCTGGGGGTGGAGTGAATGTGAAAGGTGTTTGACCCCAGGCTGGTCAGGGACAGGCAGGTATTGATGTGAATCCATTGATTTAGGCTATAGCATGGGCTATTTAGACAGCTTTAGCGGGTGTTCGGGTTGCAGCACCGCCTCACAGTGAAGGTTCCGATTTACCGTTAGAGAGACTCTGTAGCTTGGGCAGGGTTGAGTTCTATAGGTTGTCACCCGAGGGTTCAGAGGCATAGTTTGAGAGCACAGTTCATATTTTGAGTCAGATGGAGTGTTCTGAAGCGCATAAGCTAGGTTGCATTGTCTCTTTGCTCTATGGGGATGCCTACACTTGGTGGACTACTATCACTACGGGTATGCTAGAGGCCGAGGTTACTTGGGAGTTCTTCAGGACTGCTTTTCGTAAGAAGTACCTAGGTCCTCGATACCACTAAGGAGGAGTACGGTGATGTGAGATTCCACTAGGATTATATGTTTATCCATGGATGCCTTGTGATATATGTGTGAATGTATGTTGCTTAAATGTTTGCTAAGTGCCTCTAGTGTTGGGTCATTTGTGCTTTTAACAGCTTAAACCTGTTTTGCAGTGCAGGGCGTATCGATACGCTCAAGGGTGTATCGATACGGTCCCTCGTTGTTGGGCAAGGCGTACCGATACGCGGGGGGCGTATCGATACCCAAAATGCTCTCTAGAAATCTGAGAAATTGACGAGATTTTGGCGTATCGGTACGAGTCCTGAGAGTATCGGTACGATCTTCGAAGTTGACCAAGGGAAGTTGACCGTTGAGGGTGTATCGATACCCACAAGGTGGGTATCGATACAGTTTCCCTAGATTTGACTTTGGCGTGTTGACCAAGTACAGGCGTATCGATACGGTCCTTTAGCGTATCGATACGACCTGTTGAAAATTAAAAAGGGTTATCTTAATTGCCTGTTTTGCTTATTTTGTATCCATGTGTGTTTCCCGCTGCGTGTCCTCTCACATAGGATATAATTAATGCATCTAGACAAGATAACTTTAAAATAAATTTTCTAGGGTTGCTAATCGGAGTGGAGCCTTAACGGGTTTCACTTCGGTTTTCCCCATGTAACCCATTCGATGCGGTCTGGCGGCTAGGCCGGGTCGAGGGGGTTACATTTGTTGGTATCAGAGCCTAGGTTTCGCCTAGGTTCGTTGACTTTCCGCAAGCCGAAAGGTAAGTGAGGTAAGTTTTATTGTGTAAGCTAGTTAATTGTGATTGCATGGTGATTGTAAGCATGCTTGTGGCTATCTTTGTCTTGGTTGAGAAATAGTTAAAGGCACCCATTGCTAGTATACTATTATTGTAAGTGATTTTAAGTTTAAGAACTTGAGCACCTTGGACCTTGTTCCTTGCTGACCCCAAATCATTTCACTTGTTGTGTTTGTTGTTTAGCTTTGCATATGTTAGCATGGTGAGACCGAGGGGAAGACAAGGAATGGATAATTCAAGGGTTGAGCGGATTGAGAATGTTGAGGATGTGCGAGGAGAGAACTTGCATCCCCCCTCCTCCTCTTCTGGAGGGGTGGAGTGAATGTGAAAGGTGTTGGACCCCAGGCTGGTCAGGGACAGGTAGGTATTGATGTGAATCCGTTGATTTAGGCTATAGTCGGGGCTATTTAGACAACTTTAGCGGGTGTTCAAGTTGCAACACCGCCTCAGGGTGCAAGTTCTGGTTTACCATTAGAGCGACTCTGTAGCTTGGGCAGGGTTGAGTTGCGTGGGTTGTCACCTGAGGGTTCAGAGAAATGGTTTGAGAGCACATTTCTTATTTTGAGTCAGATGGAGTGTTCTGAAGCGCATAAGCTAGGTTGCATTGTATCTTTGCTTCAGAGGGATGCCTACACTTGGTGGACTACTATCACTACGGGTATGCTAGAGGCCGAGGTTACTTGGGAGTTCTTCAGGACTGCTTTTCGTAAGAAGTACCTAGGTCCTCGATACCTAGATGAGAAGAAGAGACAGTTCATGGCTCTAGTTCGGGGTAGCTTGACCGTGTCCGACTATGAGGAGCAGTTCGTACGTCTGAGTCAGTATGCTTCTGAGTTAGTTCACATTGAGAAGGAACGTTGTGAGCATTTCCGTTATGGGTTGGTTCACGAGGTGAAGACCTACATGTTGGCTTCCGACTATACAGATTTTGATGTGTTGGTCGTAGGGCCAAGGACATTGAACAGTCTTTGGGACTTGTAGATCGCAAGGGTGGATCTAGTTCAGGAAAGAGGACTGCTGAATGGGACAGAGATTTTGCCAAGAGGCACAAGGATAGGAAACATCATCATGATCATAGACGCGGAGGTGGTAATACGGGCCAGGTCATCACGGCCAAGGAACTGAGAATCGTACTCCTGAGTGCAACAAGTGTGGTAGACGTCATTACGGTGAGTGTTGGGTACTTATGGCTCTTGTTGGAACTGCGGGTCTATGGCGCACTTGAAGCTCAATTGTCTACATCTGACTAGGGTTGGACAAGCTCCCGCACGATCTGTCGAGCATCAGAGAGGCCGTGGGCGTGGTCGAGGTAACTTTCAGCCTAGGAATGATGGTCAGAGGGATGTAGCTCATGTTGTAGCAGTTCAGCCCGAGGGAGGTGGGCCAGCTAGGATGTATGCACACCGTGAGGACAGGAATGACACAAATGTGATTTATGGTAATTTCTCGTTACAGTCTTTGACTTTGCTTTCCTTGATTGATTCCGGTTCTACACATTCGTACATATTGAGTGAGCATGCAAGATTGCTAGATATTCCGGTTGAGATATTAGATGTGGGTATGAATGTCACTAGTTCCTTTGGCGAGACAGTTGTGGTCCGAAAGATGTACAGAATATGTCCTTTGATGGTTTAGGGTCATGTTTTTCTCGTGGATATGATGGAATTTCTGTTTTATGGTTTCGATGTAACATTAGGCATGGACCGGCTTGTAGAGCATAGATCTAGGGTAGATTTTGAGACAAAGCGGGTGTCCTTGAGACTTTCAGAGGATCACGAGGTAGTAATAGTGGGCGAGAACGTTAAGTTCTTGTCCAATGTAGTTTCAACCTTAGAGGCTCAGAAGTTATTGGATGTGGGTTGTCAGGCGTACCTAGCCTATGTTATGAATCCGAATATGGATGAGGCGCGACCGCAAGACATTAGGACAGTTTGTGACTTCCCGAGTGTATTCCCATAAGAATTGTCTAGTTTGCCTCCAGATAGAGATGTTGCGTTTGTTATTGAGGCTTATTCAGATTCAGCTCCAGTATCGATTGCACAGTACCGAATGACTCCTAAAGAAATGAAAGAGTTGAAGACACGGCTTCAGGAATTGATAGACCGAGGGTTCATTCGTCCGAGTACTTCACCTTGGGGTACGCCGGTACAATTTCAACCCCTCAACAACCAAGGCGACTTGTTTATAGTGCACTCAATCCTATAGCCGGCTAACTATATCTGATAGCATTTTTAAAAGTATTTTCATATCATCACTTGCCAATATGAACCACATTTCATCACATATTTCACTGTTTTCAAAGCATCAATTACCAATCCATATTCACAAGCATCAAATCATGCTTAAAATCACAAGTATAAACGTATACTTAAAAGGATCACTTATCATGTGTATCCTTCATCATTATATCATCAAAATTAGCAATTCATTTACCTTAAATCATGCTTTAACAATGACTATATGCATTCTAGAACAAGTGCATCAACAAACTCATAATAGCACAATTTGAGGGAGAAAATCATTTTACTTACTTCTGAACTTAGTAAAGCGTTTCAAGCTTACACTAAGTTCTCAAAACCACCTTTTAAGCATTTCAAAGCTAGAAATCTCATTTCCAATCACCGACACGCGAAACCTCAATCGTCAACGCGAAAATCAAGCGTCCGAAGTCCCCGGAACTTTGTCAAATGCTTCCAAAGAATCATCCTCTATTTATACCACACAATAACAGAGGATTAATGCATCTCAATGCATTAAAACCACCAGCAATCACTAAAAAGCCGAAGCTCTGCCCAAAGGCACTTAAAAGCCTATCCAAAACAACCGAAAACTCAATTGATCTTACTCGAAACTTAACTCATCCATAATCCACCACTTCCATTCACCTTTATCCATCAATAAACATCCAAAAACATCCTAATTACATCTAATAACGCCAAGTAACACCGGATTCACATTTCCAAGCCAAAACACATAATTAACAACCTAAACTTTTAGAGATCCAACCTAATCCGGGATTATTATGATTGAGCCATTATTTCAACATCATTTAATATCCAAAACAACTTTAAAATCAATCTAAAATCAACGAAAACAGTGCCCAAACGAAAATCTTGGAAAATCACCACATTAAGCAAATTTTAGCCAATTTCCTATTAATCAACTATAAAACAAAGTTAATAAACATATTTAGGAGGCACAAAACTTGAGAATTTCATTAAAGAACCTTGATTAGAGGAGTTAAACGGAATCTTACCTCTAACCTTGCCTTTTCTCCTTTGACAAGATTTTGATGAAATCTTCAAATAAACTCAATGATATTTGATAGGAGAATCAAAGAAATCTTTAGCTATTGAAAAAGGATTAGAAAAGATGGAAAATATCTCCAGTTTTTAGAATAGAAATAGTGTTTGGCTTAGTGCAAAATGAGAGAAATTAGTTACGGATACTCTTCTCTTGTTTTAATTAAAATTCCCTTTTTAATTTGAAACCCTTTTTAAAATCTTTTTAATAGAATAATTAAAATGGTCAATTTGAGAGAAAAGGCCCACAAAAAGATATAAGCTCCCCAAAGATTCTAAGTCCTGTCCTCTTTTCATTTTAGTCCTTAAAATTCAACTTTGCACTTTTTACAAAATGGTCACTTTCTGAAATCTCGACTTTCCAAAACTCATTTTCTAAAATTGATTTTACCAACCTTCAATATATATTTTAAAAGATTTCTCAATTTTTTCTCATAATTTTATCCCATCCCGGACGACGTTTTCCCTGAACCACGTCAAAAGGCTCGAATCTCTAAATCCAGGTTCGACTAACCCAAATTGATGCCTAAAACATCTAGGCCCAAAACCGGGGCGTTACAAGTATATAGCATCAATCTTATATTTTTCAAGGTAAGTTTTACCCAACCACTGATAAGAGTGCTTGGCGTGGATGTGGAAGCAATCCTATGCGATAGACTCGATCAAACAAGGTATAGGCAGCTTTCTTGAATTTCAAGAGAAACTAGTTAGGCGTTTCTTAAAAATTCTGTAAAGAGAAAACATAAGTTAAAGAAAGATGATGACTAAGATAGAATCAATGGAGATTAATAAGAAATTAACAAAAAAGATCAGTAAAAATAAAGCTAGAGGATAGAAAATGATGTAGAAGATGATGAAGATGGCGTGTGATGATAGTTGATGTCCCATGGAAGCCTCCTAATTGCATTTAACTAGGAAACCTCCACGATACGACTCTAACCGACCCTCCTAATCGCAATTGACTAGGCAACCCAGAGTGTGAAGATCCTCAACGACAAATACTGAAGAACTTGAAGATCGATTTGCTTCTAACACACAAGATAAACTTCTTGCAAGTATGAACTCAAAAGAGAACTTTATTTAATCAATGAAATCTGAAAAACAAAGAAGAAAGAATCATCCTTTTATAAATGAAGGATGGCTCTAACCTAAAGCTAATAATGAATAAAATAAACAAAGAAATCTGGTTCGTTAAATTTGACTTGATCTAACGGCTTGGGTGAAGGGTGGCTGGTTCTTAAAGTATATAAAACCCTAAAAACATAATTTAAATGTTGATAATTAAGTTGAGCTAAGTCTAATTCGTCCAAAAGCTTTATTTATTAGCTTTTGGGATGAATTTACAAAATCATGTAGTTAAACTCGTATCTAGTTTTCTGCTTGCGCAGTTTTTAGTAATATGCACGTATCCAATTGACGCGTTTCAAGATACGTTAAAAAGATAACTGAATGACGGTCAATTTGTTAGAAGACAACTGGACCCAGAAATGCCAGGATCCCATCCGAAAATTCATCTCAAGTAGGCTAATTTGTCTCCATTACATGTATCATTCCCCCACTCCTCAAAAAGATTTGTCCTGGAATCTAAACCGACTATGAGAGAACGACAAGAAATGTCAATAAAAAATGATTCTTTTTCATATGTGGAGTGATCTAATTAAGCTTCTTTTAATAGTTCAACAAAATCCTGAAAAAATAAGACAAAACTACTCGAACATTTGTTATGATTAGTAAAAACAAAATCACTCATCGTGTTCTTTTTCTTTCCTTTTTCTTTTGGTCTTTGTGTGACTTTTACCTCAGATGTGTTTTCACTCACCAAATTTGGGCCATTAATTTGACTTTTTCCACTCTCTGCCTCTTTACTCTATGTCTTTTGTATCTCACATTCCATATCCCTCTCACAAAATTTATCATCAAAGTACAATTGTTTTAGAGGAGAAGATGTTTGACTAGAATCAAAAGAAGGGTTAAAAATACACTTACTTTCTTTGTGGGAGGTGATAAGAATGTAACAAGGGAACTTACTACTTCACATGAAGGATCAGAAGCATTGTCCTCGTGATGTGTTCACGATCACTGTCCTCTTGTTTGGGAGATGATTTATCTTCAACATCAACATTTGCACTAATGCTAAAAGTAGAAGTATAAAGAGAATCATGTGTACCTTTTGGTTCTAGTGTGTCTTCATGGTTGTTCTCCTTTGAGCGTTCAATTAATTTAGCCTTTTGCGACTTCAATTTTTTTAATCTCTCACAAGATTTTGCACTCTCACCTGCTCTTCATATGCTTCTTCCGGCTCTATTGAACCCAACGTGAACTGGTGTACAAAAGAGTATCTATTTGTTATGATTCTATGGATAGCGTATCGATCATCTTGCCACGGGGTTCCCAATAGCAAATGGGTGACTTCCATAGAAACCACATCACACAAACATCATCACAATAGCCTCCAAGAGTAAAAGTGATTAAACAACGTTCGATTATCTTCATATATGCTTCGTTATTAAACCCTTGAAGATGATATGAATTAGGGTGTTCTTGGCACGGTAGATTGAGTGCATCAACAACGAAGCTGCTCACTAAGTTTACATGACTATAGCAATCGATGATGAAAGAACATTGTTTACCTTGTATTCAACATCGTGACTGAAAGATATTTATTGGTATAACATGAGGCGTGTTTCGATGAGAATAAAACATCTTGAAAACTCACAAAAAGAAAGAAAAAACGAAGTAAATCTTCACCATTATTCACTCCAAACAATGGCTCTAGGTATCTAATTGAATTGAGTTGCAAAGAAGAAGAAATTTATGCAACTTCTAAATTTTCTACTAACACAAGAAACAAGAAGGTGTTAGAAGATGTATAAGAATAAAAAAGGCTAAAACAAAGGAAAACTGATAGTTAAGAGTGAAAGAAAATTAGAAAACCCAAAAAAACCCTGAAATTTACAGAAACTTGATCCTATTCAATCGAGGTGTTCTCGATCTCCAAAAAATATAAAATTTTGTGTAGAGACTCCTCCAATGGTTTAGATCGGATCTGGAAATTTTGGGCTAAAAATTTATTCGTTTGATTTTTCCGTTTTTTTTTCTTTTTTCACCCAAAAAGTTAAAAATTTACCAAAGAATCGGCCCAATATGATACCAAATGATAAGAGTGCTTGGCGTGAATGTGGAAGCAGTCCTATGCACTAGACTCGAATAAACAAGGTATGGGAAACTTTCTTGAATTTAAAGAGAAACTAGTTAGACGTTTCTTGAAAATTCTGAGAAGAGCAAACAAAAGTTGAAGAAAGATGATGACTAAGATAGAATCAATGGAGATTAATAAGAAATCAACAAAAAATATCAATAAAGTTAAAGCTAGATGATAGAAAACAAATCTGAAAAAATTTAGTTTTGACTTTGGTGGAGATGATGTCAATGGAATTTGGTGTAGAAGATGATAGAGATAGTGTGTGAAGATAGTTGATGTCCCATGGAACCCTCCTAATTGTAATTAACTAGGCAACCTCCATGATACAAATCTAACTGACTCTCTTAATCGTAATTGACTAGACAACCCGTAGTGTGAGGATCCTTAATGATAAATCTCGAAGAGTGTGAAGATCGATTTGCTTCTAAAACACAAGTTAAACTTTTTGCAAGTATGAACTCAAAAGAGAACTTTATTTAATCAATGAAATCTTAAAAACAAAGAAGAAAGCATCATCCTTTTATAGATGAAGGATGACTTTAAACTAAAGCTTGATCTAACGGCTTGCAAGAAGGGGCCTTTTTTTAGGTTGTAAATTTAATATCTATTATGAATAAATTTTTCTTATACTTCTCCTTAAATAGTAATTGTTCAAGAAATTTTTTACGTATCATTCTAATCTTTTTTTCTCTTTTTATGGTTGTATTGATAAATTTGAAATTAATTATGTTTACCCGTGAAATTCATGTCAATGTGGGCTTCTCTTCAATTATTCTTGAAGGGGATGCTCGTTCGGTTATCCTTAGGCTCCAAGCTCATTCGTCTGATCTCTCCGAAATTAGCCCCTACATCAGCAATGGTAAGGAGTTATCTAGGCTATTCTCCAAATGTATCTTCCAATTCACTCATCGAAATGCTAATAGAGCTGCTCATTCAATGGCAAAAGAGGGATTACCTATGTTGGAGGAGAGATTTTGGGTCGAGGAAGCCCCATCGGCGGTAATTCCCATTATCGAGGCGGATATTAGGGATTTCGATCCGCCTTAGCTCACTGCTTCCTCTCTCTTTTGGATCGGGGTTCTTCACAGCGTCTCCTCATTTCTTTGAAAGCGTCTCCAGCTCTTAGTGAGCCCATCAATTCTCTTGATTTGATCGGAGATTGCTCAGCCGGACTATCATCGTGTTTTCCCTTTCTTTTCAGGCGTTTTTAAGTTTTCTTTCTTTAGTTTTTGGTTCACTTGTTTTAATGCCTTTTCCTTTCCTCTCTTGTATATATTGTTTGGTTTGCTTCATTTAATGCATCAGTCGGTTTTTTCTCAAAAAAAAAAAAAAAGATTAGATGTGTCTTTTAAACATGAGCTACTTTAGTTAGTTAAACACTCATTAACACCTTTATGAGAATTATAATTTGAATCTCACTAATGGTCTCATTTAACTTATAAAAAATTAAGGGTAAACTACCCGAAATACCATTAAATTTTAACATATGTATCGAAAATACTATTGAACTATAAAACCATACTATTATACCACTTAACTTTGTTTTACAATAGTATTATACCATTGAACTTTATTTTTGCCTCCAATCCAAGCACTCCACCGTTAACCTGTAACGGTACACCAATTCAAGCACTCTGTCGTTAATCTGTAACGGTACATTGAATGCAAACGACGTCGTTTTGATATATTTGCTTTGATATCTAAGATAGGCCAAAACAACATCGTTTTGTTAGAGAAAAATTAAGAAAGCATTGTATTTAAGGAGGCTCAAACCAATAACCTCTCGGATGAAAGGTTGGAACCAAACCATCAAACCAACTTAACAACTTGATATAAATACAACACAAATAGTATAGAAATAAAACTACAGTTAAACTTAATTTCATATATCCCATGATATAATTTTATAATATAATTTTATAAATATTTTAACTTTACAAATAAATATTACTTATAATTTATCTTAAAAAACTAAAATATGATTTGCAATCTAAATCCTAAACCATAAATTCAATATCCCAAACCATAAACTCTAAACCCCAAACCTCAAACCTTATATAACTAAATAATAAACCACACATTCAAAATCTCAAACCACAAACCCTAACTCTCAACCATAACCTCCTAACTCCAAACCCCTAACCATATATATAACTAAATCCTAAACCACAAATCCCAAACCTTAAACCCTAAAACTAAACCATTATTTATAATACATATTAGGATTTGTAATATAAATTATAAAAATATTTTAGTTTTAGAGTTTAGAATTTAGTTATATATAGGGTTTAGAGTTTGAGTTTGAGTTTGAGTTATATATATATTGTTTATGATTTAAGATTTGAGTTTGGGATAAGGGGTTTGAGGTTTAGTTATATATATTATAAATAATATTTTCTTTTTGTAATGTAAATTACAAGCAATATTTATTTATAAAGTTAAAATATTTATAAAATTATATTATAAATATTATAAAATTATATCATGAGATAAATGAAATTAAGTTTAACTGTTTTTTTATTTATATATTATTTGTGTTGGAATTATATTAAGACTTTAAGTTGGTTTAGTGGGTTGGTTCTAACCTTTTATCTATGAGGTTTTTGGTTCCAGCCTCCTTAAATATAAAGCTTTTTTAATTTTCTTCTAACAAAACGACGTCTTTTTGACCTATCTTAGGCATCAAAGTAGCTATACCAAAATGACGTCGTTTTATATTTAACGGACCGTTACAGGTTAATGAACGGAGTGCTTGGATTGAAACAAAAAAATAAAGTTCAATGGTACAATAGTATCGTTTTATAATTCTATAATAGTTTAGATACACATGTTAAAGTTCTATGGTATTTCGTGTAGTTTACAAAAAAATTAAACATGGTTTACAGTCAACTTTTCTCACATTTCGTTTTTTTTCTTTCTAAATGAATTAAGATTATCGTCATCGTACATTACTTTTAAAAAATAATGTTAAAATCTTAATATCATTTTTAATGAGTCATCAATATACAGACACGAAGTCAAAATGAAATTTCAGGGACATATATAAATAATTATAGACTTATAACTTAATTCGTTTAATTTCAAAATTAAGACTCATACTGAAATTTCAGGGTTATAGTCTAATAATTAAATAATCAATTTTAAAAGTAAAATTTAAGACTCATAACTTAATTCGTTTAATTTCAAAATTAAGGGTCTAAAAAACAACATAACCCGAATAATTGGAGAATCAAGGCTTATTCTGCCTACTTCCAAGACCAATAGAACCTAACAATTAATCAAACAGACCCGATTGAGAGCGACCGGGACTTAATTTATATAATTTTACAATTAAGATGGGTCTGAAAATTATTGGACATGAAATTTGGGGACATGGCCCCTCCAACGGTAGTTTTTAGGACTGTTCAAACGGTTAATTCGATTACCAACCAAACAAAATTATCCGTAACTGAATTAATCGAAAAAATTTTCCCTTTAATTATTAACCAAATCGAATTATTAAAAAAATAATCGAACCGAATAAATTTTGATAATTCAATTATTTTTCAAATTAACTGAAATATGTTATGAGTTTTCTAATCTTAATTAAAATGACAATATACTTTAATTCACAAAATAAAAATCCTCAAGAATAATTGTTAGTTTGCATTTAATTTAAATAACATCTAGAGATATAATAAGATGTTAGAATTTAGCTTAAACATTACATTAAAACAATGTAACAAAAGAAATGCAAGGTCTACTGATAGAAAAATACTAAGTCAAGTAGTGAATTAACTCGTACTTTGACAAAATAAATAAAGTATTTGAACTGCTATCAAGAGAACCAATTAGGCATAACTTAAGGAGAACATATAATCTGCACATAAAAAGATTTTTAGAAATCAAATATAAATATTATTTCTATTAAACGAGTTAAAAAAATAAGAATAAAGGCTGGATCCATGCTGTTATTTGTTTAGGCTATTGTTTATGTTAAACGGTATGAACAATGGTTCAACATAACATAAGTATGTTTAGACTGGCCTAACATATTAATGTCATTGTTTATAAAATTAGTCTAAGCTGGGTTAATGACCTAACATAATCAGGTGAGTGGCGGTGATTTTATGAAATTAAGAACCACACGGCTGAGGGTAAAAAGCCTGGGAAAGAAGGGTAATGTATGGTTTTAGGCTTTGTTAGACATTTAGATAATTTTCTGTATTTTTTCTTTGGTTTCAAGGTGGGTATTAAAATTTTATTGGATTTGGGTTATATATATGTATAATTTATTTAATATTTCAATTTCGAGTAAATTGGTTAATTCATTTAATTAATTTTTTCGAATCAAATTAATCGATAATTGAACTTTAAATTTTTTAGCCGTTAGCTGAGCAAAAAAGTTTCGTCATTGATCTTTTAACTGAATTAATTCGGTTCGATCAATTAATTAAAATTTAACCAAACAGTGAACACCCTAATAGCTTGTTAGAAAATAAGCGTTAATCCAAAAAAATAAAATAGACAGTAAAATAAATACTGAATTTATTTATTGTATCGAACATAGTACAAAATAAAATAACTCGAAATTAAATAAAAAAACAAAAGAAAACAAATAGAAACTATTTATTTGTTGAGGCTTGTGTAGTACATAGTTTACTTAAGACAGATTTGCCTGCTCTTATAGTGCTTGAGAAACGTCGGACGTCTGTCTCTCAGGATACAAAAACATAATGAACAAAACAGTAGCACGTCTACAGTGATCATCGAACCATAATCTCGTCTTCTTCTATCACAAAAAAATATTTTCGAAAAGCATAAAGCAGAAAACAATTGAAAATTCTATGTGTTGTTGTTTGTTTAACCTAGTAGGTTAACAAGGTATTTATAGGGGTATCACATGGGAGAATAATTGAAAATAATATATTCTGAAATTAAGGTCGTCAATCATTACAGTAGAACAAGTTTTTTACGGTGTTTTTTAGGCCTATAGCGGCATTTTTTCGCGCCGCTAAAAATGCTCGAGGCGCTAGGAAAAGCGCCACTAGAAGCAGCGCCGCAATAGTTAGCGGCATTTTTCTTCAAAAACGCCGCGATAGATTTTGATCTTTAGCGGCGTTTATAGTTAAACACACCGGGAGAGACTACT
The DNA here is from genome assembly GCA_958450335.1 of Hibiscus tridactylites. Taxonomy (NCBI): domain Eukaryota; kingdom Viridiplantae; phylum Streptophyta; class Magnoliopsida; order Malvales; family Malvaceae; genus Hibiscus; species Hibiscus tridactylites. The sequence continues at coordinate 53,080,906 of OY288267.1, read as the reverse complement.
CTCTAGTGGCGTTTTGTTTCCCAAACGCCGCAAAAGGTTGCAATTTATTGTGGCGTTTTTCTTCTAAAACGCCACTAATAATCTTGTAATAGTGGCGTTTTTTGAGCAAACACCGTGATATGTTACTAATTTTTAGCGGCGTTTTTATGGACAAACGCCGCTAAGCCTTCTGTTTCTCCATTCTACATTTCATAAAACGTAAACTACCCAAATCTGTATCAACAAATCCTAAAAATTAATTACAAGCATTAAGTAAAATTAACAAAAAACAAATTCAAGTCTAACATTAAAGTGAAATATATAGTTCAACGATAAATTAAAATGTAATTTAACATTGTTCACTTGACTTCACACATGAAAGAACCTAAAATCAACTAAGACGACATATTCTTTGGTTGGTTCTGTTTTAACATCGCCATCATTTCTTAAAATTCTCTTTGGAGATTTTGATATGCTGCTTCTCTCGCTGCTATCTCAGCCTCTCTCGCTGATTCTCTTCTTTCTCTCTCAGGTTCCCTTTCAGCTTATCTTCTTTCTCTCTCAGCTTCTCTCGCTTCCACCTCTTCTTGCAATTGAGTTAACTATTGTTTCAAACGATTAATTTCTGCCTGAGAAGATTGGCTCTGTGATGACATGTACATAGACGAGTTAGGTCCAAAATATTTTATCGGGGTAACGAATGATCCTTGACAACGAACCCAACCATATCTTTCAGGACCCAAAACATCAACAATAACTTGATTTTAAATCTCATCCATATTAACAGAACCATTAGTTGAAGCTGTAGCTTCATACTCCGTTCTTTTTTCCCCCAACTTCGCCTGGTAATCAATCAAAATTATATAACGAATTCAAACGTTATACTATTGATATAAATATAATACAATCTAAATTCTTTTTCCAATGAATATACCATAATTTTCACAGCTTCGGAAGTCATTGGAGAGCCATCTTTTTTTGTGTGTGATGTCGAAGAGCTTTATTCGTCCAATGCTAGTGCCAGTTGCAAGTTGCTACAACGTACAATAGAAATAATACTTACGAAAAAGTCCTACATTAAAAACTAATCAGTAATTAAAAAAATAATACCTCGTCATTAGCTATACGAGCAAAAATGTTTGACCCAGCAGTGTGAGTAAACTTTTGTTGATGTATGCTAGTAACTCCAACGCGCTCTCGATCCTACAATTTAAAATTTGCATTACGTATAAAGACAATATTATAATAATATGGTATTATTTTTTAAATGCATCGATTGTACCTTTCCTTTTGTTGAACTCCAAAACCTGACTGCATCTTCCCATTGATATCGAAAAATTCCTAGTGGGACATTTTGCAGATTCTATTGAAGGCTTAGATTATTCTTGAAATATGTCTTTTTCAAAAATCTCTTATTGTCTCTCCATTTTAATATATTTGAATATGTGGTGATAGATTCTTCGATCTATAGTTTCATAGGATAGGTAGGTGTCCACCCTTGAACCTTCCCTTGTGAAAGTATACTTATTTTATTAGTTGATCAGTAGACATGATGTACTTGAACTGTCTACCGTTTGTGTAAACAATGATATACCTCACACAACTACTACCATGGCAAGATTTTAGTTCTCATAGTTATGTTCATATGGTCGTGAACATCTCCCTGGTTCTGCAAGAGTTTGAGAGAACTATGCCTCGATAGTCTCCTTGAAGCAACCCTACTTCACTCTGACATAGGTGACTTATGTTGCTTGGCTCACCAAAGGACACAATGGTCATTAAAAGCATTGCTTAGCCTACACCAATTTGATCATTGTTTACATCATAGAAATAAACTTGGGGATAATAACCCCATAGTGATCGCACAGGTCTATGCAATTAGGTTGTTCCTTTGAACCTAGATCTTGGGATCTCCAGTCAACTAGGTAGGGTTTTCCTTCACATAGTGCCTCAAATTTTCATGGGTTTTAGTCTAATTCCTTTCGATGTTTTCTCAACTTGATCTCAATTTAACTCTTTAGTTAGTAGATCGGCAACACTATCCTTTGATCGTACAAAATCAATAGAGATAACTTCATTTGAGATCAGTTGTCTGATGGTATTGTGTCGATGACACATATGTCTCGACGTACCATTATACATAAAGCTTTGTGCTCTACCAATTGTTGCTTGGTTATCATAATATATGCATATTGTAGGCAGTGACTTTGGCCATTCAGGAATATCCTCCAAGACATTTCGAAGCCATTGTAACATCCCGAAACCCGGTTAGGTCAGAATTAAATTTTGGTGACCAAGTATTTTATATTGATATATAATTTACTCGATTTTTATAAAAAAGTTATTTAGGCCAATTTATAAATTCGGGGTTAAGTTCCAGCGATCGAATATTTTTGTTTCGGTTATAAGTTGGCTTGATCTTGTATCTAAAACGAAATAATATGTATTCGTATTGGTTTATTATTATTAAAAATGTATATTATATATAATGGGGGAAACCACAGAGTCCTTCAAATTGAAGGATTCCATGTGAATTCCCCACGTGGGGGGGGGGGGGGGGAGAATGAGTAATGAATTAAAATGCCACACGACCGATTGGAAACAAAGCCACCACATGCCCATTTACACGTGGCATGTACCAAGGGTAAGACCCTTTGACTAATCACCCGTTGGAACATGTATAAATACCGGGGAAGGGGAGAAAATAAGGGAAATAAATCAACATTTAGGTAGAAATCATACTAAAGAGCAGGAGTAATTTTTAGAAAAAAATAATGTACGGTTCAGTGTTCGATTGGTGGTTGATATTTTTGATATAGCGATATCGAATCTTTACTAGCGCTGGGGTAAGCTCAGACCCTTGGTTAGTTTAAGTTTTAGTATCGAATTTAATTAATATCTCTGTATTAATTTAATATTGTCTTATTGATTCTAATATTTTTTATTAACTGATTAACGTAGTTCACGGGGTCAATCAGGAGCAACCGCCAACCTTTTCTAAAGCCAGAAATAAAAATATTATTATTCGATAATCTTAAAAACCTCAAATCATCGAGGTGAGTGTAGTCAGAGTTTCGAGATTAAGCTAGGTACTTCTCCCGGTTTCATTAGTATTAAAATTTTGTTACTAATCCTTTGTGAAAGGAACCATCGTTGAGTCTTTCAATGGACATATTGGTAGGCACTGATATTATTGGTAAGCATTGTATTGAACATCGGCGTAAGACATGAACATAGATATTGGTCCTTCGCATATTGATCATGGTCATTGTATTACATAAATATAGAACCATCGTAGATGCATCATCGTACATCACCATTGTAATTGATAAAATCATTGAATATTGATATTAATATTAAAATTATAAGCATGCATATTGGAATACTAAATATTGGTAATAAAACATGGATATGGTTGAACCATGGAACATCGATCATTGTCATTGAACAATTGCATATTGGATATTGAACCATTAATATTGTCATTGATTCATGAAATACATTGATCATTGCTATTGTTATTAAATATAGACTATTGAAACTATTACCGGACCTTGGATTCGAAGGACATTGGATACAGTTGGCATGCCATAGATTTTATGAGCTCAGTGTACGGGTGGACTACGGTCCTTGGGTTACATCCTATATTGATTTGGCGAGACGGAGGTTCGATTTGTGGTATTGGTCATTTGGCGAGGTGGATGGATTAGACCATTTATTGTTTTGGTGAGGTGTAGAGAATTCACGTATCCACTATCCTAAATCGATCCAAGGGATTATTGTCAAAATATGAAAATAATGCTAAAGAGCATGAACATTGGATAGCTATCATTAATTATTGCATAATCATTGGTATTGTTTACAAGCTTGTGCATACATTGTTATTATCATATTTATGACTACCTCACTAGGCAGTATATGCCTAATGCATTTGTCTCATGCATTTTAGGTTAAGCCAATTGTTCGGTCAAAATCAAGAAAAGTCGGAGCGCTACTCAAGTCACAAACATGTTTATATTGGTATATATCAAACCTATAGACTTCTAGCAAAGTGGCAAAGTACTTGTATTAATTTAATATGCCTTTTGATATATCATGCTTAATGCTTGAATGATATAGTTGGTATGCCCTATAGTGCTCTAAAATTTACTTAGAAATGTTTAAAATGACATGCGTATATTAGGTAAAAGCCTATTAAGTAGATTCTTTTGACCCTAAAATTTGGTATGCAAGTAAAATATGACATGAAAATGTATAGGAATAATAATAATATTGTATTTGAATCACAATATGGTTTAGTTAATTATGGACAAAGACCATTACTTTTGAAAGACCTACAGTTCAACCTTAAAACTTAGAAAAGTTTAAAATTGACCCCAAATTAAGTAAATTACTAATAAGGTTAAATTGTTAAGTCTCAAAAGAGATTAATGAAACATTATAAATTTGATTTTGAACATCAAAATAAGTTTCGATCTCTAAATATGTCCCCCAGTAACATTGTCCGACCCGGTTCTCTACCAGGCTGAGAAGAGGGTGTTACATTTGTGGTATCATAGCCAAAGTTTAGTCTATTCTAGGACTAAACTGAAGATTATTGTATTGTTATTGTGTTACTTTGCCACCTAGGAGTTATATAGTGTATATTGTGACTTGTCCACTGACTTGATCCTTCATATTATAGATATGACTGAGACTGACGAAGTTCATACACATGAACACGCTAGTGGTTCCTCGACCCATGGCAAGGAAATAAGGGGGAGAATCACAAAACCCACCCAATCCCCCACCTCAGCGTACTGAGCCTGTAGTACATGATGCGTAGGCGGAATGTTATCGGAACATAGCGGACATGTTCCGACAATTTATGACTTCCATGAGAGCAGAGCCACCTGCATAGCCTGCTCCTACTGTTGTCCAGTATGCCCGAGCTCCTGTTGACAAGTTGGCTTCACTTCGAGCTTACTCATTTTCTAGGCAAGACGATGACCAACCAAAAATAGCTGAATATTGGTTTGATAACACATTGAGAATCCTGAATAAGCAACTATAGTGTTCCGACGAACACAAGTTGGAGTGTGCTTGTAGAGTGTCCACAAGTTTTATATTTCGTACACATTCCTGCCCTTACTATTGCTATTCTTAAGCTCATTTAGGCATATTTATGTGCATTGTATGCATGATAACAGTATTTTCTCTTTCATCATGCTTTTATTGAATATTTTATGTTTGGTTAAGAAAAGATATTGTTTTAGTTTAGTTTTAATTTTCAGGTGTTGTAGCAAGGAGAGGACGTGAAAGATGGAACAATAGGGGCTATACTGAAGCAGTTCCAAGATGCCGCCAAAGACGATGTTGAAGCAGCATTGCCGCCAAGTGCCTCCCAGGCAGCAGTTTCACCAACTTAGCCAAGATGGGTCGCAATTGAAAGAGGGCAATTCTCTGAACCCAATGAGCCCAGTCTTGCAATTTTCTGAAGCCTATAGCAGCCGGTAGAGCTAATCCAAGATTGATAAGTATGAGTACTAAGTATGAGTACTTATCCTTACTTGCGGGAGAAGGCAACGTCTAAAGAGCCCACATTTAAGTCAAAAAGGAGTCTGTATTTAATGTAAATTACTTTAAGAACTTCTACTTCAAGGAAGACTCAAACTTAAGCCATGAGCCCTATATATACCCAATGTATGTAAGGGTATAGGGGCATCTCGCATATCGGGAGAGCATATCATACCGAATAGATGGAGAGGTAGCTAGATAGATAGAGTTGTTGGGGGTCGCGGCCCAACTCTCCTAGGGTTTAGGCGCTTGTATGTAAAGTAGTTGCTAGAAAGGATCACCAACCGAATTGACTAGCATGTGTTAGGTTTACGCTGAGATTGCTAGGTATTGCCTACGCCACGCTAGCTTTCGTGCATCTTTGCCTAGAAATAGGGAGGATCACTGTCGACTATCCCGCCAAACTTGAAATGTCTGCCAGACTTGCCGCCAGGACTTATTCTCATTCCACTTGCTGAGACAACAAAAGTTGCAGGGGCAATGACCCGCTGCGGCCGCATGACATGGTCGTAGCTGCCACTCGTCATTACCCGCCGAGGCAGCAAATCTTGGCAGCGCAAAACACTCTTAGGCTTTACAATGCAGTCTACACGCTACTGAGCTGCAATTTTCTTACCCAATCTATCGTCCAAAACTCTCCCTATCCTCCCTCTCATCACTATCTTTATTTTATTTGTGTTTTTATATTTCCACATTGTGAGATTTAATTGTGCATTTACTAAATCTTTGTGCTGGAAACCATTTATAAAAGCTGCTCCAATCCCTTTGGGAGACGCTATCTTTTATACTATAACTTGACAAGAGTGTGCACTTGCGCTCATAAATAGAGAATACCCAAACGCTCTACAAGTTTTTGGCGTCGTTTCCAGGGACTGGCAACAACAACTGTATTTGAATTTCTGCACTTCTACTTTAGTTTTTGCACATTAAATCTCTGTTTATTTTATTGCTTAAAAAATAATTTTTGCCTCTTTGTTTTGTTTGGTGTATGTCCCGTCAGGGCGACAAGGATGGCAGAAACATCCACCTGAGAAGGGGAAGGACATGCCCAGATTAAAAGCCAAACACAAAGCCCTCAGGAAGTGGTTATGTTTGGGAAAAGCACAACCGACATAACCTAATTTTTATTTTTACTTTTCTTTGTAATTTATTTTTATGCATTAGGATTAGATTTAATCATTTAATTTTTGCATTTAATTTATTTTAGGTTAGGAATGAAGGCAAGACCAAGAAAGATGAAAGAATAAAGGAGAGGCCCAACCAGCGGCCAAGGCAGATGAGCATAACGGCTAACGGCTAGCCGCAACAGCTACATTTGCATCAACAAGCGCAACTGCTAGAATCTCATTATTCGCGTCGCAATCATGGCCGCCCGTGGGCAGCGTTCCCGCCAAGGCTGCGGAGAGAAGCGGCTATATAAGGCCAACTATTCTCTCTCCGTTCTTCACTTTGCTCTCTCCTTTACTCTCAATTCTTTCTGCCATATTTTCTTTCAAGATTTCACTTGCTTTATTTTCTTTCAATTTCTTTTTTGTTCTTTAGGAAAATACAACCATGTAACAGCTATGGCCACACCGCAACAACCCGCATCCACCTCCAAATCTCTTTTCCAAAGGTTCTTGAACCCAACTGTCGAGGCAACCTATAAGTAGTACTATAGAGAGCGGAAACTTTGGGAGGAAATAGGGTTCTAATACACCAAGCCTGATGGGGATTTTGGCCTCGAACCCTCCGTATTCGAAAGGATTCACAACTTAGACTGGGACCTACTCGCACGATAGGAAGAAGGGATAAACAGCAACCAAGTGCGAGAGTTCTACGCCCACAGACCTACACCGAGAAATCCTTTCGTATATGTCTGCGGCGAAGGTGTGAAGTTCATGACGGATACCATCAACAGTTTCTACAACATTGGAATCTACGGTAATCCGCATGAAGAATGGGAGTCCTACCTCACGACGGCTGACTATGACAAGATCAAGAAAGAAATCTGCAAGCCCAACACCAAGTGGCTAACAGGCAAGAACAATGGGTCAGTCAACCGCCACGATCTGCTGCCGGAGGCAGTTCTTTAGAGCAACTTTGTCCAACGTCGCTTGAGGCCCACCACGGACGGATCAACGGTTAACAAGCCGCGGCTGGCCCTCATCTACAACATTATAAAGGGGTGGCCAATCAATGTTGGCGAAGTAATCTTTGAGGAAATTTATGCCCACGTAGACAAGCCAAACACCAACAGACCTCTCGTCTTCCCTACACTCATCACAAGCCTATGCGCCAATTTCCACGTGCCGCCGCACCGCAAGGACACAATACTTCCTGCCAAGGAAGGATGGACAAGAAGGGCGTGCCAGCAGATGATGCAGGATCCGGATCCAGAAACACCTTCAACCACCCAATCGTCGTCCCAACCTACCGCCACCCCAGCTGCAGCGGGCAGTACTGAAGCTGCCCTACCCTCCGCCGTAATCCCACTACTGGCAGCCTCGTCGAAAGCTGCCAGAGGATCTAGCACAAACAGGCGATCTTCACCAAATATTTTGCAGAGGTGCAAGAGGCCTTGGTGGCCTACTTGCTAGACAAATACAATGACGGCAGCCCACAATTACCCGCATTTCCATCGAAGTTAGCAGCATCAAACCGATCCATATCACACCCAGACCAGCTGCTACTCCAGCCGCCACCGATAGCGAGGGGTCGCACATCCGCCATAGGAGAAGGACCTCACCTACTCCCATCCAGCCATACAGCCTCACCTCATCCGACTAAGAGAAGGAGGAGGAAACCACTGCCGCCTCCCCAGCAGCAAAAGAGGTCGCTGCCAAAGATACCGACGACTCAGATATGAAGATCTCAGACTCCTTTGAGGACGAACCAGCAAAGGCAGTAAGGACGAGAAGCGGCCAGCAACCGAGCCTCAGGGTGGAGGACCTGAAGGACAATCTAAGAAACCCACCCTTAGCCACATTCAGCCGACGCGTAGCAAGAAAAAGAGCCCAGCCGCCAGACCATCTGCCACGCGCAGCCTAGTCCTGCCCGCCTCCTCAGCATCCTCCTCTGACGCAGCAACAACAGAGGGGAACTCCCTAGTCTACATCACCCTTTTCTTTTTCTATTTTTCCTTTTCTTTTTATGTTTTATTTGATTTTTCTATTTTTATGTTCATTTTATGTTTTATTTTCTGTTTTGTTTTTAAGGCATTGAGGACAATGCCAACCTTGAGTTTGGGGGGGACTACTCCTTTTTGTTTTTAGGTTCATTTAGTAGCATATTTTTTAGCTTAAAACTTGTTCCTATGATAGTCAGTTGATTACTTATATTCGCACCATACTAAAAATTGTAACCTAACTATGGGAAGAAGCATGAAAAACACTTATACAAAATTTTTCTTTTTGCCAAATATTCTTACATTGTCTATTAAATGTTAAATTTTTGCTTGAGTTCTAAGTTTAACACTGCCTGCCTTACTTAATAAAAATTTCTTAATTGAATACAGGTTTGTCACCGCGGCAGTACAGGGCAGCAGAACAAAAAGGAAGAAAACCCTAGAGGTGCCCGAAACAGGCTCTAGGTAGGATGTTTAAATACCCTAGAGGTGCCCGAAACAAGCTCTAGGAAGGATCATAAGCAAGGACACTCCGCTGCTATCAAAGTCAACATATCTAAACCAAGTGACGGACAAATTAGCAAGAGTAAATGAAAGCCTTCACGGAATGACTCTATTCAAAGGGTTCAAAGTTTCGTAGAGTGCACCTATCTTAGCTTCAAACCCAGAGAATAGTAGTGATTAGCTGAAGCCCTTAAAGCCATGATAAAAAAAAGAAGACAAAAAGTGCCTAATTGTGTTGCTAAAGCAGCAACTTGTATCCTTTTTGGTAATTTAATTATTTTAGGCATTCTTTGTTAACTTAGTTATCTCGGCATGTTTAGCATTGACATAGACTTGCACACACTGCACTGTCACTAAAAAATTAAAAATTTAAGTTATTTCATGCCATTCCCTATCATTAACATTAAATATGTTTCACGGCCTTGAGGTAAGAAATCAAGTTAAAGGCTAAGTTTCTACTTATTTTGTGCAAGGGGTAGATTTACTAACTAGGTTGCATTGCTTGAGGACAAGAAATAGTTCGAGTTTGGGGGTGTGTTGAGTGTCCACGAGTTCTATATTTTGTACACATTTCTGCCCTTATTATTGTTATTCTTAAGCTCATTTAGGCATATTTAGGTGCATTGCATGCATGATAACAATATTTTCTCTTTCACCATGCTTTTATTGAATATTTTATGTTTGGTTAAGAAAAAATATTGTTTTAGTTTAGTTTAAATTTTCAGGTGCTGTAGCAAGGAGAGGACAAGAGAGGACAAGAAAGTTGGAACAATAGAAGCTGTACTGATGTAGTTCCAAGATGCCGCCAAGGACGCTGCCGAAGTAAAATTGCCGTCAAGTGCCGCCCAAGCAGCAGTTACACCGACTTAGCCAAGATGGGTCCGATTGAAAGAGGGCAATTCCCTGAACCCAATGAGCCCAGTCTTGCAATTTTCTGAAGCTTGTAGCGGCCGGTAGAGCTGATCCAAGATTGATAAGTAGGAGTACTTATCCTTACTTGCGGGAGAAGGCAACATCCAAAGAGTCCACATTTAAGTCAAAAAAGAGTCTGTATTTAATGTAAATTACTTTAAGAACTTCTACTTCAAGGAGGACTCAAACTTAGGCCATGAGACCTATATATACCCAATGTATGTAAAGGTATATGGGCATCTCACATATTAGAAGAGCATATCATACCAGATAGATGGAGAGGTAGCTAGATAGGTGGGAGTTGTTGGGGGTCGCGGTCCAACTCTCCTAGGGTTTAGGCGCTTGTATGTAAAGTAGTTGTGAGAAACGGTTGTAATAGCGTTGAGTTGTTTACAATAAATTTCCAAGTTTGCTTAATCTATTCACTTCATTCTTTCAATTAGTCCTAACCAGTCAGTTGAGAGAATCAATTTGTCGGGCACGAAAGTGTAAGGCTCACGAAAGGGTTAAGCACGGTCACAACATGTTGGGGCGTGACTAACTTGGTTCCCAAAAGTTCACAAGTTTCAGCAGCTAAAAGAGATCACCAACCGAATTGACTAGCCTGTGTTAGGTTTACGTTGAGATTGCTAGGTAGTGCCTACGTCACACTAGCTTTCGTGCATCTTTGCCTAGAAATAGCGAGGATCATTGTCGACTATCTCGCCGAACTTGGAATGTCTGCCAGACTCGCCGCCAGGACTTATTCTTATTTCACTTGTCGAGACAACGAAAGTTGCAGAGGCAATGACCCACTGCGTCCGCGTGACAGGGTCATAGCTACCGCCTACCATTATTGCCGAGGCAGCAAATCATGGCAGCATAAAATGTTGGGTGTAAAATAGTCTATCGCAATAGAGTGCAAGTCTACACGACGCAAGTAGTAAAGTGATACGCGAAGTATCAGATGTCAAATCCACAGGGACTGGAAATAACTTTATCCTCGAATTGCTGCACAAGAGAGAAAGAAGAGAGTTTAATTGATTGAGGAATAATATTGAAGAATACTAAAGATAAAATATTAAAAGATTCAGGGTAAAGAAATAGGCCGGTATTGATTTGCTCGGTAGTGCAGGTGTTGCACTGTATAGATCTTTCTGTTCTGTCGTCGTCCCTGTCGCGGCAGCACCTCCAGCGGCAGTAGTCTGTTGTTGTCGCGGCAACGATCACACAACTCTGTACTTCAAGCTTGGCAAGAATCCCTAAATTGACTTGTCCTATCCCTAGGTCCAAGTTTGTCGATGGACATGTCTTAGATGATACCTCCCGCGTGAATCGAATGATGAACACCGATGTTGTTGAATTCTTCCTTAGCCACTTAACCTCGTCCTATCCCTAGGTCCGAGATAGTTCAACCATAAACTGGAGAACCTGCACTTATTCCTTTCGAATACTTAACTCTCCGATATTATGTAAATGAATAATCTCACAATGCTCGCCCGATACTCTTGCAAGATGTTGAAAACCAGAATAAACAAACTTGAAGTTTATTTTATTGAACAGAAAAAATCCTAAAACAATACAATCCTTGCAACTACTTTACAGAATCAACCCTTAGCCCTAGGGGGAGTTTAGAACATGATGAGAAGGGGGAAAACGACTAGAGAATAAGATGTCCTTCCCTAGGTCGAATTACATGCCTTTATATAGGCCTTGGGTCTAAGTTTTCTAATATGGCAAGAATACAAGTTTAAACTAAAGTACAACTATATTAAAGACTAAATCTTTAGAGTAGATGCCTTTTATTCGTCCTCTTTTCTTGCTTTGGGTTTCTTCCTTGAACTTTGGGCTTGGCCTTCATTCTGATCTAGGGCTTAGAAAAATATAGGAGTGACCCACGACAGACCAGCTGAATTTCCTCTTTCTGTTGAGCTTCACTTCACTATTCCCCTCACCATTGCTGTCGTCATTGGCTGCCACGGCAGGGGCCACGACAGCGTCATCCTTCTCGACTTCAGTCCTATGTTCGAGCTCTGCTTCTCCACTGCCCTGAGTCTACTACAGCAGCTACCTACAGAAGTAACCAAAATTAGTAGCAACTGTGCCATTTTATATAATTGTGATGTATATGTGAAATCTATCATAAATGCAATGAATTATGCTTGAATGCAACAGAAATATGGGTTAAATAAGGGGTAAAAAGTAGAACTTTTGCACACTCAGCACACCCCCAAACTTCCCAAACTCAAGTTCTTGCTTGTCCTCAAGCACTTTAAGACCTAAAAATAAATAAAAAGACAAAAAAAATTGGCTTAAAACATTGAACTTTTCCTTTCCTACCATTCATGCCCTATTGTGAACAACACACTGTTAGATAATTTAGGATTCATTCGGAACCTTGCTATAATCCTCGTGTAGTGTGTGCATGTTTTGTGAACAATTATATGCCTAGACTCCCTTAGTTTACTAGAGTAGCTAAGCCACTCACTTGAATTTTATGCCAACTTTCATTTTCTTAGAGGTAATTCTTAGGCTCTTTTAGTTTTTTCTTAGACTCGATTTTCTTTTCTTAGTTTAAGTTTGACTAGAGCCTATTTCGGGCACCTCTAGCTAACTTCCTAAAGCCGGTTTCGGGCACCTCTAGGTGTATTGAGTCTATTTTCTTAAATTTTTTTCCCTAGAGCAAGTGTTAGGCGCCTCTAGGGGCAACTCAAGTTTTTAAGCTTTTTCCTATTCTAGTTTACCAATAGAGTTCTAGACAGTATAAGAGTCACAAAGTGTGTTTAAGGATCAGAACTATAGTAAGGCTCTAAACTGTTCCTAAAAATATCCTAAAGGCACTACCACGATAGAGGCTGTCACAGCAGGTAAGTTCAGTTCAAAGACTTAAGCCAACTAAATATTTTTTTGACAAAAATAAACTTAAATAATAATTAACACTTAGACACAAATTTGCACCTAAAAGCACTTCATTACTGGAGGGATGCCACCCCCAAACTCAAGGGTTGCATTGACCTCAATGCATGATGACAGAAAATAAAAATAAAATACATCACGATTATAATAAAACAAAAAGACATCAAAATAAGATAGAAACTTAATTTTAGGTGCTGTCATCGCTGCTGCTGCTGCTGATCTGTACTTGCCGGCGAGCAGTGACCTTCTTTGTTGGTGCCGGCAGATGGCTCGGAGAGGCAGAAGCAGTCTTCTTCTTAGCTTCCCTTGGTGGCTGGATACGAGTGAGTGAGATCTGGGGTGGCTTTTCCAGCACTTGTACCTCCTCCGATGAACTGCTGCTGCTGCTACTACTGCTGCCACTGCTGCTGCTGCTGGCAGACTTATCCAGATCGGAGGGTCCTTCACCAGTGTTGGTCTTCTGCCTTTTCATTGGAGTGAACTCCTTTGAAAGGTTTCTTTTGACAGAGGGCTCCCCATCAGATTCTTGCCAGATGGAAGAGGAAGAGAACCCAGCAATAAAGTCATCAAGTTCGCCCAGCGGCTCTTTTCGTTTCTCTCCTCTGGCAGAGACAGTGGTGGTGTGGCTGCCGCCTTCAGCTGTCGCGGCCGAGGTTGGAGTGGATGCAGTAAAGGGTGTTTTTGGTGTGGCAGCAGGAGTAGGGGTATGGGCAGGTGTAGGGATAGCAAAGTAATGCTCTGGGAAAGCAGGAAAATGTACATTTGCAAAATTTAAATTGTTTTGAATAAAATGTACCGTTGCTGGAGGAGTCTGCTGTTGGCTGTTGCTGCTCTGCGGCGGTAGGTTCTGTCTGAGTGGGCTCTGCTTGCTCCTCTACCGCGGTAGACGGGTTGAAGAAGAAGAGGGGTGTGGCTGCTTTCAGCTCCATCAAGCTAAATATGTTGCGCTCCGTCCATCCCTTCCCTCGGACCTTGTAATCTTCAGGGATTTCGGGAACATTGTGGCCGCGGCAGATCTCAGTGATGAGGTTTGGGAAGACAAGGGGTCCCGATGGTCGAAGGGCACAATCCAAAATCCCCTCCCGAATATACCGGCCGACATTTATGGGACTCTCATTTAAAATGGAATGAACGAGAGCTAATCTGGGTTGATCGACCGTATTGTTGTGGGAAGAAGGCATTATCCTCTTCTTTACGAAGTGGTTCCATAGTTTTTCCTCGGGAGTGAGTTGGGCGCGTTTCACCGTCCGTGGGTGTTTTGGGTATGTATTCCACTGTGTCCCCTCCTTCGTTAATTCTGCCATGACAACATCGTAGTCTGCCGGCGACAGACTTTCCATGAACCTCTTGTGTCCGTTATCCCGCTTGCTGACATAGATGCTGTAGAGGGTGTTGATGTATTCCGGCTTGAAAGTAACTTTTTTACCTCGTATGGTCACAGTCTCTGTATCCTTGCTATCGACGGCAACGTAGAATTCTCTGACCAGCGTGACATTCATCTCCTCTGGCTGGCAGCAAACATCTGCCATTTGAGGGCTTTGATCTTTCGAGCTATGAACGGTTCGAGCCCGAAATCTTTTGTACGTTTGGTGTACAGGAACCCTCTCTCTTCCCACATCTCCCTCTTTTGGAAGGAGGTGTAGTATCGGTCGACGGAGTCGGTGGTGGCAAATTGGTTAGGGAGTCTGTTGTGGCTAGGTGTGCCGGCTGCTGCGGTAGAGCTGGAGGCAGCACTTCGTCTTGTTTGTCTGGTACTCATAGTTGCAAGGCTGTGGGAAAATGAAAGAAAATTGAGATCTTGAGAGAAAGCAAGTTGAAAGAGTAGAAGTGAGGTGAAAAATGAATAGTAAAATGGGGTTCATATAGATGAATGGGTTGCTGCCCGTTGGAGCTGTAACGGCAGGCGCGAATAACAAAGCCAGCTGTTACGCGGTTTCTGACGTGTCTGTCACGCGTTTTCGTGTCTGTTGCACGTCTGTTACGTGTTTGCGTGTCTGCCGCGACAGCGTGGTGAAAGGCTGTCTTTTCCGTGTCTGTCATGACAACTGTGAAGACAGACTCCTCCTTTGGGCTTTTTGGGCTGCTGGTGAGATGGTTGGCTGGTTCACTTCTTCTCCTCTCCTTGTTTCCCTTATTTCCTAAAAATAATTAAAATAAAACTTAGTTCCCAAAAATAAAATAATTCTAATTTCCTCATAAATAAATATATATAAATAATAGTAATAATAATAAAAATAAAATTAAGTTAAATTAGGGATGCCTTGAGGGGCATTTCCCAAAGTAACCACTTCCTGCATCCTTGGGGCTTCAGTCCCCTGATAATGCTTTAGTCTCTGTCCATTGACTTTAAATTGGTGCCCGTCTTTTAAGGATTTGATTATGATAGCACCGTGAGGATAAACTTGCACAACTTGGAATGGGTCGGGCCATCTAGATTTCAGCTTCCCTGGGAAGAGTTTCAACCTAGAGTTAAATAACAACACAAGCTGCCCTGGGCAGAACTGTCGTGGCAGCAACTTCTTGTCATGTCACCTCTTTGTCTCGTCCTTGTAAATCCTTGCGTTGTCATAGGCCATTGCTCGAATTTCTTCAATTTCATTAAAGTCAAGTAACATCTTATGTTCTGCCTTATCTAAGTCCATGTTCACTGCCTTGATAGCCCAGTAAGCTCTGTGCTCTATCTCAACATGTAAATGGCATGTTTTCCATATATCAGCCGGTAGGGTGACATTCCCAATGGTGTCTTAAATGATGTTCTGTACGCCCAGAGTGCATCATTGAGGTGTAAAGACCAGTCCTTTCGAGTCGGTTTAACCATCTTCTCAAGAATATTCTTTACCTCCTTGTTGGATATTGTGGCATGTCCATTGGTCTGAGGGTGATAAGTTGTTGCAATGCGATGCTTTACGCCATATTTTCTTAAGGCAACAGTCTTGGCATCGTTTTCTTGTGTGGCGATCACTTCAACCCATTTAGACACATAGTCCACTGCCAATAGGATATATATATTCCCACACGATGGTGGGAATGGTCCCATGAAATCAATCCCCCAAACGTCGAAGATTTCAACTTCGAGGATATTTTGCAGCGGCATCTTATGTCTTCTTGAGATGTTCCCCGTCCGTTGACACTTGTCACAGCTTTTGTAGAATGCTTGGGCATCTTTAAACAGTGAGGGCCAATAAAAGTCGGACTGCAAAACCTTGGCAGCGGTTTTGTTTCCACCTAAGTGTCCTCCATAAGTTGAAGCATGGCAGTGATGAAGCACAGCTTCCTGCTCATCCCGTGGTACACACCTCCTGATGATCTGATCTGCACAATGTTTGAAAAGAAGAGGTTCGTCCCAATAATAATGCTTAACATCATTTTGGAACCTCTTCTTGGCTTGATAATTAAGTTCAGGAGGAAATATTCCGCTAACTAAATAATTAACGAAATCAGCATACCAAGGGAGTTCAGAAAACTTACATGCCGCCATGGCTGTTGCGACAGTGCTCGTGGCAGCAAACAGCTGCTCGTCAGGGAAGGTCTCCAGTATGTGTGTCTTGTCTGTTGGCAGACTCTTTCCCCTCTCTAATCTTGACAAGTGATCTGCAACTTGGTTCTTTGTCCCCTTTTTATCCTTGATTTCAATGTCGAACTCTTGCAGCAGCAGAATCCAACGTATCAGTCTACGCATTGCATCATTTTTAGCGAACAGATACTTCAGTGCAGAGTGGTCTGTGTGGACCACCACCTTCGTTCCAAGTATGTATGAACGGAACTTGTAAATCGAGAACACCACTACTAATAGTTCCTTTTTTGTTGTGGCGTAATTCACTTGGGCATCGTTTAGTGTTTTATTGGCGTAATAAATTATATGGAATAACTTGTCCTTCCTCTGCCCAAGTGCTGCCCCTACAACGTAATCACTAGCATCACACATAATTTCAAATGGTAAACTCCAGTCTGGTGGCTGTACGATTGGGGTTGTTATCAGCTTCTCTTTCAGAATTTTGAATGCCTTAGTACATTCAGTATTGAAGTCAAAGGGACGGTTCTGCTCCAGTAAGTGGCATAGAGGCTTGATAATCTTCGAAAAATTTGCAATAAACCTTTGATAAAACCCAGCATGCCTTAAGAAACTCCGAATTCCCTTGACAGTGGTGGGTGGCGGCAGCTTTTCAATCACCTCGATCTTTGCTCTGTCAGCTTCTATATCGCGGCAGCTTACCTTGTGGCCTAGGACTATCCCTTCATCCACCATGAAGTGACATTTTTCCCAGTTTAATACCAAGTTCGCTTTCTCGTATCTTTCGAACACCTTCTGTAGGTTGCCTAAGCAGCTTTCAAAACTGTCTCCAAAGATGGAAAAATCGTCTATGAATATTTCTAGGAAATCCTTCACCATGTCAGAGAATATCGCCATCATACACCTCTAGAATGTTGCTGGTGAATTGCAGAGTCCAAATGGCATTCTCCGGAAAGCGTAAGTTCCTTATGGGCAACTGAAAGTCGTTTTCTCTTGATCCTCCGGTGCTATAGCTATCTTGTTATAACCTGAGTAACCATCAAGAAAACAATAGTAAGGTTTTCCCGCTAACCTATCAAGCATTTGATCAATAAAGGGTAGAGGAAAATGGTCTTTCCGGGTAGCTTTGTTAAGCTTCCGGTAATCCATACAAACCCTCCAACCAGTCACAGTCCTGGTTGGGATCAATTCATTCTCTTCGTTGGTCACCATGGTTATTCCTCCCTTTTTAGGAAAACATTGCACCGGGCTCGCCCACTTACTATCCGAGATGGCATAAATTATCCCAGCGTCTAGCCATTTGATAATTTCTTTTCAAACCACTTCTCGTATAGCGTCGTTTAATCGTCTCTGGGCATCGATGGTCGGCTTATGATCATCCTCTAGGAGAATTTTGTGCATGCATAATGCCGGACTGATGCCTTGGATATCAGCTATCGTCCATACAATAGCCTTTTTATGCTGCTGCAACATCCTTATCAGCTGTTGTTCCTGTTTCTAAATCAACTTGGAAGAGATGATTACGGGCAACGTATCATTTAAACCAAGGAAAACATATTTAAGCTGCCCTGGGAGGGGCTTAAGGTCTAAAACATGTGGTTCTACAGTTGAAGGCTTTTGGATTATGTGTTCATTCGAGGTATAGTTTAGGGGCTCGAATAACTTACCTGGACGATTTCCTATCCATTTTACCTCCTCATGACCTTCAGTGTCAGATAAGTCAGAATCTGAGGAGCTGGTGTCTTCGTTGCTGCCGTGACAGTCTTCCAGATGGCTATTGTGGCAGTGACCAAATTTGATGTCATGGCAGCTCGACCTGATGCAGGGTTGGTCAAGGATTACTCCAGTGATAGCCTTGCATTCTTTTTCTGCATCAACATGTTTTATTGCTTGGAGAACATTTAGCTTGATCTCTTGATCATTCACTCTCATTGCAAGTTCTCCCTTTTCTAAATCAATCAGTGATTTGCCTGTGGCTAGGAAGGGTCGCCCCAGGATGATTGGTGCATTCTCATCTGCTTCACAATCTAAAACAAGAAAGTCAGCAGGAAAAATAAACTTATCCACTCTTACCAGAATATCTTCGATCTTCCCTTCTGGTTGCACGTAAGAGTGGTCAGCCAGCTGCAGTATAACTGTCGTGGGTCGTGCTCGTCCAATACCTAATTTCTGAAATACAGATTTTGGCATTAAATTAATACTAGCACCTAGATCACAAAGTGCCTTACCCACGAATTTGTCACCAATTATGCACGGTATGATGAAGCTCCCAAGATCCTTCTTTTTTTGGGGTAGATGCCTGTGCAGAATAGTCATGCATCCTTCTATCATTTTTACCGTTTCGAATTCCCCAAGTTTGGATCTTTTCGACATAGCATCCTTGAGAAATTTCGCATAACCGGGCATATCCTTGATGGCCTTTAACAGCGGGATATTGATGTGAACCTGCTTAAAAATATCATAGATCTTTTTGAGCTGGAACTCCTGTTTCTACTTCTGTAACCGTTGTAATAAAGGAGGTGGAGGACGATAGTCTTCAATTCGTCCTTCACATGGTATTCGGATCTGAGGAGGCTTAGGTTCTTCATCATTCTCCTCTGTCTCTTCTGCTGTCGTGACAGGTTTTGCGGCAGCATGTAGTTTATCGTCTGTCGGGGCAGTGTTTGCGACATTTGATTCTAGGGCTGGTTCCTTAGCTGGTTCGGCTTTCTTCTCCGGCCCTGGCAGTTGTTTCCCACTTCTTGTTGTAATGGCTTTTCACTTCTCATGTGTGGGTTGTCTAGCGACCTCAGTATCGCTAGGGAATCCTCCGTTCTACCTTGGCTTAATATGCTGGGAAACCTGGCCCATTTGTGTCTCCAGTGATTTCAGGGTAGTTTCATGGTTAGCCATTCTCATCTTTGTTTTATCCATGAACGACTCAGTATTCTTGACGAAGTGATCCATGTTCGCCATGTAAGTTTCTGTCTGTGACATAAATGTGGCCAATGTCTGCTCCAGTATACTAGGTGTGGCTGTCGGCTACTGTTGTGGCTGCTATTGCGGTTGCTGCCGTGTCAGAATTCTAGGTGCCCCATGGTTTTGAGTGTTCTGCACTTGAGGATTCAGTGTGTTGTTTGTGTTACTCCAGGAGAACTTGGGGTCTTTCCTCCAATTGGGATTGTAATTGTTGGAATCGTAGTTTCTCGGCTTGTTATAATTTCCAACATACATCCCTTCCTCTAGCTGTAGCGGGCAGTCTTCTGAACTGTGATTCCCACTACAAGTACCACATACCTCTTCTGCAGCATAAACCGGTTGTGAATCTTTCTTCAGCAAGTTTTCTACTACCTTTGTGAGGTACGCAACCTGTGTCTTTAGGGAATTGTCGGCTACATAATCCTTCACAGCTAGTACTCGTTTACCTCTCCGCACTGTGGGAAATTGCTCTTCATTCTTCGCTAAATTTTTAAATACCACCATGGCTTCATCTGGATCTTTGTCCAACAGCAATCCATTGGCTGCTGAATCTATTCTCATACGGGTGTGTGTGTTGGCAGCATTGTAAAATTTAATTACTTGATTCCAAACAGGGAATCCGTGCATTGGGAAATTCCTCAGAAAAGTGGTAAACTTGTCCCATGCCTCGTGCATTGGCTCGTCATCTTCCTATTGAAAAGTAGCAATTTTGTTACGTAATCGCTCAGATAAATGGGAAGGATTAAAACGAGATAAAAATTCACGAGTTAGATCCACCCAAGTTCATATTGAACCCGACGTTAGTTTGTTCCACCAAGTTTTCGCTCTGTCCCTCAATGAATGGGGAAATAACCGAAGCCTCAGTATCTCCGAATTTACTCCTGATAATCTAAACGATCCACATATTTCTTGGAACGTTTTCAGATGTTCTCTGGCATCCTCTATAGCAGCACCACTAATATGGCCAGCGGAATTGATCATGCTGAACATCACAGGTTTCAGCTCGAAATTTTCAGCTTCCACGTCTGGCAGGGTGGTCTCCAGTTCCACATGATCATTAATCATGTAATCACGGCATGACCGTCGTGCGGCCACGGCAGCGGCAGGCTGTCTGTTTCCCTCATCTCTGATAGGATCTTCGAGATTCTCTTGGTTGTTCCTCCCGTTATGCATGGCTTCTAATTTTTCCTCAAGATAATCATTTCTAGCTATCAAAAGACGGACTCGGTTTCTGAGATTGTACGAGCGTTCGATTTCAGGATCTAGTTGATACTCAGGTTCTTTACCTCGTCTAGATCTGCGCGTAAGCAAAAAAAACACTTGTGAAAAGCACATGGTGAACAATCCAAATAAAAACAGAAAAATTAAAAAGAATGTGTAGTAAAAGTAGGGTAAAGTTATGTTGCCAGTCCCCGGCAACGGCGCCAAAAACTTGTTGCGCGTAAAATAGTCTATCGCAATAGAGTGCAAGTGTACACGACGCAAGTAGTAAAGTGATACGCGAAGTATCGGATGTCGAATCCACAGGGACTGGAAATAGCTTTATCCTCAACAGACCGGCTTAATTTCCTCTTTTTGTCGAGCTCCACTTCACTTTTCCCTTCACCATTGCCGTCGTCATTGGCTGCCACGGCAGGGGCCACGGCAGCGTCGTCCTTCTCGACTTTAGTCCTGTGTTCCAGCTCTGCTTCTCCACTGCCCCAAGTCTGCTACAGCAGCTACCTGCAGAAGTAACCAAAATTAGTAGCAACTGTGCCATTTTATATAATTGTGATGTATATGTGAAATATATCCTAAATGCAATGAATTATGCTTGAATAAGGGGTAAAATGTAGAGCTTTTGCACACTCAACACAAAACATTCTTAGGCTTTACAATGCAGTCTACACGCTATTGAGCTGCAATTGTATTACCCAGTCTATCGTCCAAAACTCTCCCTATCCTCCCTCTCATCACTATCTTTATTTTATTTGTGTTTTTATATTTCCACATTGTTAGATTTAATTGTGCATTTACTAAATCTTTGTGCAGGAAACCATTCATAGAAGTTGCTCCAATCCATGTGGGAGACAATATCTTTTATACTATAACTTGACAAGAGTGTGCACTTGTGCTCATAAATAGAGAACACCCAAACGCTCTACAGTGCCCTTGTAACCCCTTAGCCCGGCCTAGACGGTTGACCCGAACTACGAAGATTACACGGGGAAAACCAAAGTCAACCCGAAAGTCAACCTTGATTAACGACCCTTTTTTCTTCTTTTTAGACTTATCTAGATGCACATTAACCTTACGCGTACCCTTAAGAAGCACATACTTGAAAAGCACAGCGATCGAAATGCAACAAGGGACTCAATTGCACAACATACAAAAGTTAGGGACCAAATTATAATTTCTAGAAATATGAAGGAATTAGCTGATTTTTAAGTTACCAATATCAAATTAATCATATTACATGCTTCCCTGTCAGATTTCACCTCAATCGGACATCTCAAACTCATGCAATTGCAAAAACGACTTTCAGGACTAAAACGTGAAGCTTGCAAACCACAAAACCATTCAAATCAGTGCCCAACGGTCATCTGTTTCGGAACGGGGTTGACCGTTCCGAAACGCGGGTTCGTTTCGAGACCTGTATCGAAACAGGGCCTGGCAGTGGCCAATTCGTTTCGGAACGGCCTCTACCCGTTTCGATACACGAAGGCCATTACAGGCCCCCGTTTCGAAACGCTAGTGCCCGTTCCGATACGAATTGCCCAGAAAGTGCAGAATTTGCTGGTTTAACATACATTTATCCACTCAAACAAATCCTAATAACTTCCTAATCATGCCAACAACTCATTATGCATATAAGGTACATGTTTGCAACATTAAAACACATTCATGGCATCAATTAGGGAAATCCACAAGTCTATAGGCATGCATCCTAATAACCAAGCCAAACAACCATCAAAGCATCAAAGCAAGCACCAAAATGGTCATTTACAAATCCAAATCATTTAAGGCATCATGCCACAACTAGGGAGTCCAAAACATCTCCCAAATCACATCCTAGGTTCCCATTGCCAAATATCAAAAACTAATAATGTTGTGAAAAAGTCACCATACATGAGCTTAGCTTTCCCTTGGATTCTTAGCCTCCTTGCTGCCCTCAAACACCTCAATTATCTGCATTATTGGTTCAAGAGAGAGAGCATAAGCACAAATGCTTAGTGATGCATGCTCAAAAGAAACAACACAATAATGCATTTTATAAAACACTTTTCTCAAAGCCTTTTAACACAACATCATCATTATTCATGCAACCTTGCATTCTTATACAAGCACCTCATGCTTCATTAGTACAACATGTCATATTGGCTTTCAAGTGATAATCCATAACCATTTACAACGTAAAACACAATCGGATACGCGGATTACAAGCGTTGTCCCATACACTTCATACACACTACCGAACACACAAGGTGGAGTTTACCGGTACAATCACAACCCCTCAACACCCGTGATGGAGTTTAACGGTACATTCACAACCCCTCCACATCACTCATCGGTAGTTGTATAACATCACTAACGAGAACACGGGACACACAACATAAGATCCACACATGGACTTTTAACCACCATTGTGATATTAACCATCTCGTTAGTGTACTTGGATGGAGTTTACGGTACAATTACAACCCCTCAACATCCAAGGTGACTTATTCACGGTGCACCTAATCCTATAGCCGGCTAACTATATCTGATTCAAGTACTTTAAAACCATACATCACTTGCCAATATACATCATTTATCATCAATAATCCACTGTTTTAAAGCATTAATCAAAGCCATTAAACCATCATGCATCACTATGCATCAAACCACATTTTCTAATATCAAACCAAGGATCTCTTACCTTGAGCATCCTTCAACACATGGCTTTCAAAACCAGCATTAATCATGCTTAAACATGCTTTCAAAACAGAATTTAAACATGCAAATTAACCACAATGCATCCAACCATCTAATGGTTCATCCAAGAGGAAGAGTTTTCCCAAAAACTTACTCTTGAGCTTAGTTAAGTTGCTTAGACTTAAACTAAGCTCTCAAACCTTCAAACATTCAATACAAGCTGGAAATCCCAACTTCACTCACCAATTCTGTTTCACAAGCTTGCCGAAACGCCAATCAAGCCTCTGGATCAACACCACAAGTATCCGAAGATGCCTACCCTGTTTTAAACACATCAAAGCAGAGGATTAATGCATCATCATGCTTTGAAATCTTCAGCCATTACACCTAAACTCGCTGCTCTAACCAAATCTATCATTTTGGCTACCAAACACAACCGAAATCTCCTCCAAACTCTTCCACAACATAACCCAGCCAAGATCCATCACTTCTAACCATTCCTAAACATCAATTAACATCCAAAATGAACCTAAACTCGTCCTTATACCTCTAGCTATAACAGAACACCAAGATTACCCAAAAAACCACCATTTTCACAAGCAAAAACTTAGGAAAATCAACCTATTCGGGATTGCATTGATTAAACCTCAATTACACATCATTAAACATCCAAAATACATTAAAAAGCCATCTCAAAATAGAGCCCAAACAATCACCACGAATTTCTTCAAGATTTGTTCCAAATCTTGAGTTTTAAGCCAAAATCAAGATCACAACATTAAAACATTTTATAAAACTTAATTTAAGGATTGAGAACTTGGGAATTTCAGTAAAGAACTGAGTATTTAGAGGAGAAGAACATCCTTACCTCTAAATGTGGATTTCTCCTTGATTAGAGACAATTTCCTTGAAAATCCAATAAGCAAAACAATAGAATTTAATGTAGAAAGGATTAGGAATCAATTGATGATTGAAACCTCATCATTTGGTGTGAAAATCAAAAGAAATGTTGTTGTACAAATGTGTTTGGCTGAGGGAATTTTGAGAGAAAATGAGTTGAGAAAGTTTTTAAGAAAGTTAGTTATGAAAAGCTAAAATATGGTTTCCCTATTTTCCTTTAATTAATTAAACATTAAATGAATCATTAAAATCTAAGAAAAATCTGGAGAAATCCTTTCTTGGGTAAATTAGCTCCTTAAAGATTCAAAGTTTCAATCCTTACAAAACAGTCACCACTGAACTTTTCAAAAATTACATTTTAGTCACTATTTCGAAATGTCACACTTCCAAACCTTATTTTGTAAAATTGATTTCATCACTCTCTTATATATATTAAAAGAGGATTTTTAGATATTTTTCCATATTTTTAAAGCATCCCGAACTAGGCTTTCCCTAAAATCACCTTTTATATTCGAACCGAAAATCAGACCGGTTCGGTTCAGACCCTAAACTTCCAAGCCCAAAATTGGGGTGTTACAACTCTCCCCCCCTTAAGAAATTTCGTCCTCAAAATTTACCTGGAGGAAAGAGATACGGAAACTGCTTCTTCATGTCATCCTTTCATTCCCACGTGGCTTCCTCAGCACCACGATGATTCCACAACACCTTTACCAACTCAATGGTTTTACCTCGAAGAACTTTACTGTCTGAATTCAGAATTTCCACCGGCTCCTCATCATAGGTCAAGTCTGGATTCAACTCCACTTCCTCCACAGGCATAACATGCGAAGGATCCGATCTATACCTCCGAAGCATAGAGACATGAAACACATCATGAATCTTTTCCAACTCTTGCGGCAACCTCAACTTGTACGAAACAGGACTCACACGCTCAATCACCTCGTACGGTCCAATGTACCTAGGGCTCAACTTACCCTTTCGACCAAACCTCATCACCTTCTTCCAAGGCGAAACCTTCAAAAACACACGGTCACCTACCGCATACTCAATCTCCTTACGCTTCAAATCCGCGTAAGACTTCTGTCGATCAGAAGCTGCCTTCAATCGCTCACAAATGAGCTTCACCTTCTCGGTGGTTCCTTTCAACAAAGCTGGAATTGAAACCAACTTCTGACCTGTTTCAGCCCAACAAAGAGGAGTTCTGCACTTCCTCCCGTACAAAGCTTCATAAGGTGCCATTTGAATACTTGCCTGGTAGCTATTGTTATAAGCAAACTCCACCAAAGGCAAATGCTTCTCCCAAGAGCCTTGAAACTCAATCACACAGCACCTCAACATATCCTCCAGCACTTGAATAACACGCTCAGACTGTCCATCCGACTGTGGATGATAAGAAGTACTGAAATTCAGCCGTGTACCCAAAGCTTGATGTAAACATTCCCAGAAACGTGATGTAAACCTCGGATCTCTATCTGACACTATAGACTTTGGAACACCATGCAGCCGCACAATCTCAACAATGTACAGCTCCGCAAGCTTATCCAATGTATACGTAGTATGCACAGGTAAGAAATGCGCACACTTCGTAAGGCGATCCACAATCACCCACACTGAATTCTTCTTCGATGGCGACAAAGGCAAACCAGACACAAAGTCCATGGTAATCCTTTCCCACTTCCACTCAGGAATCCTCAACGGTTGCAACAACCCAGAAGGAAACTGATGCTCAGCCTTAACCCGCTGGCAAACCATACATTTGCTCACATACTCAGCAACATCTTTCTTTAATCCCACCCAATAGTACTCATCCTTAAGATCACGATACATCTTTGTACTACCAGGGTGCATAGCAAAAGGACTACTATGAGCTTCAGTCAGAATAGCACGCCTCAACTCAGCATCATTGGGCACTACTATCCGACTCCCAAAACATAAAACTCCATCATCATTAAAGCAGAAATCCGATGGCCTATCCTCAGCAATATCTTGAACATGTGGCACCAAGGAATCATCCAACAACTGCTTATCCTTTATCAACTGAACCAAGGATGGTTTCACTTGCAATTCAGCCACAAGACCGCCATCTCGCGAAATGCTCAAGCAGGCAAACATAGCCCTCAACTCCACTGCCACCTTCCTACTCAAGGCATCCGCTACAACATTAGCTTTTCCCGGATGGTACTCGATCGTCAGATCGTAATCTTTAAGCAACTCCACCCAACGTCGTTGCCTAAGATTCAACTATTTCTGAGACATCAGATACTTCAAACTCTTGTGATCTGTGTACACCGTACACTTCTCACCATACAGGTAATGTCTCCAAATTTTCAAAGCAAAAACCACCGCAGCTAACTCAATGTCATGCGTAGGATAATTGCGCTCATGCACCTTCAACTGTCGTGATGCATAAGCCACCACCTTACCCTCTTGCATCAACACACAACCCAAACCAACGTAGGATGCGTCACTATACACCACAAACTCTTTCCCTGATTCAGGTTGAACCAAGATAGGAGCTTGCATCAAAGCTGCCTTCAGCTTTTCAAAAGCATGTTGTCTCGCTTCCGTCCACTCATACTTGACATCCTTCTGCAACAACTTCGTCAAAGGTGCAGCAATTTTCGAAAATCCATCCACGAACCTCCGGTAGTATCCTTCCAAACCAAGGAAACTACGGACTTCATGAACAGACTTAGGAGGCTTCCAATTCATCACTGCCTCAATCTTCTGAGGATCAACACGAATCCCCTCAGCAGAAACCACATGACCAAGGAACACAACTTCCCTGAGCCAGAACTCACACTTGCTTAACTTAGCATAAAGCTGATTCTCCAACAAAGCCTGCAACACAATCCTCAAATGCCCCTCATGCTCCTCCTCAGTACGAGAGTACACGAGGATATCATCAATGAACACCACAACAAACTTGTCCAAATATTCATGGAACACTCTATTCATCATGTCCATAAAAGCTGCAGGAGCATTCGTCAAACCAAACGACATCACAAGGAACTCATAATGCCCATACCTCGTTCTGAAGGCTGTCTTTGGCACATCCACATCCTTCACCTTGAGCTGGTAATACCCTGACCTTAAGTCAATCTTAGAGAACACAGCCGCTCCCCGAAATTAATCAAAAAGATCATCAATCCTCGGCAACAATCCTCGGCAATGGATACCGATTCTTGATAGTCAACTTGTTCAGCTGACGGTAATCGATGCACATTCTCATAGTGTCATCCTTTTTCTTCACAAACAAGATCGGTGCACCCCAAGGTGACACACTCGGCCGAATGAAACCACGATCAAGCAACTTCTGAAGTTGCGTCTTCAGCTCCTTCAACTCCTTAGGTGCCATTCTATAAGGAGTAATGGACACTGGAGTTGTGTTTTCATACAGCTCAATTCCAAACTCCACCTCTCGATTAGGAGGCAATCCAGGTAACTCCTCCGGAAACACACCAGGAAACTCTCGCACAGTCCTGATATCTTGCACTCGCAACTCCTTAGAGCTAGGATTCATCACAAAGGCTAGGTAGGCCTCACAACCTTGCCTCAGCATTCGGCTCGCTTCCAAGGAAGACACCACATTGGCAAGAAACTTCACATTCTAACCAACCACCACTACCTCATAATCATCCGCAAGCTTCAACGAAACTCGCTTGTTCTCAAAATCCACCACAGCTCGATGTTCAACAAGCCAATCCATACCAAGGATTACATCAAAACCATAGAATGGAAATTCCATGAGATCAACATGAAAAACATGATTTTGCACAACCAAGAGACATCTTCTATATAACTTTCGTGTCACAACGGTCTCACCAAAGGAACTAGTTACACGCATAGCAACATCCAAAGACTCAACAGGTAAACCAAGCAATTGAGCATGTTCACGCAATATGTATGAGTGTGTAGATCCAGAATCAATCAAGGAAATTAATGACAAGGATTGCAAAGTGAAGGTACCTGCGATCACATCCGTGTCATTCCTCCCATCTCGCTGAGCATAGACTCAAGCCTGGCCACCACCCTCAGGTTGGACAGCCACCACATGTGCCACATTCCTTCCACCATCATCTCTGCGCTGGAAGTTACCACGGCCGCGCCCACGACCTCTCTGTGGTGCCACAACCCCAGGAGCACGTCCCTGACCACCACCGGCCAACAAAGGACACTCCCTCCTCATGTGGTCTGCCGAACCACAATTCCAGCACGAATTACCAGTCACTGCCATAGGATCCTGCACCTCTCTCGCTACCCGAGGACAATCACGCCTCAAATGACCACGCGATCCACACGCCCATCACGTGTTTTGATCAGCCCTCGCCCTGGAACTATACTCAGCAGCTCTCTTTCCCGAGCCAAAACCAACACTCCTGGAAGACAAACCCAGGTTCTGCTCAATGTCCTTCGCCCTACTAACCAGAACATCAAAATCCGTGTACTCAGCTGCAAGCATGAAAGTCTTTACGTCCGTCACCAAACCATATCGGAAACGTTCACACCTTTCCCGCTCATCAGGGATAAGCTCAGGTGCGTACTGACTGAGACAGACAAACAGGATCTCGTACTCAGCCACTGTCATGCTCCCTTGTGTAAAAGACATGAATTCTCTTTTCTTTTCATCCATGTATCGCACACCTAGATACTTTCGCTTGAACGCATTCAGAAAGAACGTCCAAGTCACATCAACTTCCTCCATTCCGGAGAAAGTGGTCGTCCACCAGGTATAGGCATCATCATGTAACAGTGATACCACACATCCTAACTTCTGCACATCATTGCAGTTCATTTGTCCCAATATCCTCTTGGTACTTTCTAACCAAGATTCAGAACCCTCAGCAGACAAACCTTTGAACTCAGTCCCTCCTAGACTACGCAAACGTTCTAAAGGTAATCTCGCATTTGCATCACCCTGATGCCCAGCTCCGTGAGCTCCAACTACTGCCACCTGAAAGGCTCCAGCAATAGCATGTATCAAAACTGTCATGTCAGGAGCAGCTTGCCCCTGCCCAGCTTCAGGTTCAGCGACCCCAGCACCAACACCAGCTCCATCACCTCCAGCACCACCACCACCGGGCGGTCCACCGCCAGGAGGAGGAGGTATATCCACAACATTATCAGCATTGTTCACATTCTCGTTCTGAGCCATAGCTCGCGTATTAATCGTCGTCTCTCTACGAGGTCCCATTCACTAAAACAATGCACTAACACAAATGCAATAAACATAATTAGGCTCAACAAGGTAAGTAATCCAAGCACTCAAGCTCATTTTTCAAAAACAATTCATTCATTAGTTTTGATATGGCAATGGCTTCCTCTAACATACTTCAACACATCATACATCACAATTGCAACATACTTACAAATCACACATCAAACTTTCATTTTAAAAGGCATATCATGAAATCATACATATATCACCCACATAACCATTCCCAATTACTCGAGAACTCAGCTCTGATACAACCAAATGTAACCCCCTTAGCCCGGCCTAGACGGTTGACCCAAACTACGAAGATTACACAGGGAAAACCAAAGTCAACCTGAAAGTCAAACTTGATTAACGACCCTTTTTTTTTCTTTTTAGTCTTATCTAGATGCACATTAACCTTATGCGTACCCTTAAGAAGCACATACTTGAAAAGCACATCGATCGAAATGCAACAAGGGACTCAATTGCACAACATACAAAAGTTAGGGACCAAATTGTAATTTCTGGAAAGATGAAGGACTTAGCTGATTTTTAAGTTACCAATATCAAATTAATCATATTACATGCTTCGCTGTCAGATTTCACCTCAATCGGACATCTCAAACTCATGCAATTGCAAAAACGATTTCAGGACTAAAACGTGAAGCTTGCAAACCATAAAATCATTCAAATCAGTGCCCAACAGTCATCTGTTTCGGAACGGGGTTGACCGTTCCGAAACGCGGGTTCGTTTCGAGACTTGTATCGAAACAGGGCTTGACAGCGGCCAATTCGTTTCGGAACAGCATCTACCTGTTTCGATACACGAAGGCCATTACAGGCCCCCGTTTCGAAACGCTAGTGCCCGTTCCGATACGGATTGCCCAGAAAGTGCAGAATTTACTGGTTTAACATACATTTATCCACTCAAACACATCCTAATGACTTCCTAATCATGCCAACAACTCATTATGCATATAAGGTACATGTTTGCAACATTAAAACACATTCATGGCATCAATTAGGGAAATCCACAAGTCTATAGGCATGCATCCTAATAACCAAGCCAAACAACCATCAAAGCATCAAAGCAAGCACCAAAATGGCCATTTACAAATCCAAATCATTTAAGGCATCATGCCACAACTAGGGAGTCCAAAACATCTCCCAAATCACATCCTAGGTTCCCATTGCCAAATATCAAAAACTAATAATGTTGTGAAAAAGTCACCATACATGAGCTTAGCTTTCCCTTGGATTCTTAGCCTCCTTGCTGCCCTCAAACACCTCAATTATCTGCATTATTGGTTCAAGAGAGAGAGCGTAAGCACAAATGCTTAGTGAGGCATGCTCAAAAGAAACAACACAATAATGCATTTTATAAAACACTTTTCTCAAAGCCTTTTAACACAACATCATCATTATTCATGCAACCTTGCATTCTTATACAAGCACCTCATGCTTCATTAGTACAACATGTCATATTGGCTTTCAAGTGATAATCCATAACCATTTACAACGTAAAACACAATCGGATACGCGGATTACAAGCGTTGTCCCATACGCTTCATACAACCGAACACACAAGGTGGAGTTTACCGGTACAATCACAACCCCTCAACACCCGTGATGGAGTTTAACGGTACATTCACAACCCCTCCACATCACTAATCGGTAGTTGTATAACATCACTAAAGAGAACACGGGACACACAACACAAGATCCACACATGGACTTTTAACCACCATTGTGATCTTAACCATCTCGTTAGTGTACTTGGATGGAGTTTACGGTACAATTACAACCCCTCAACATCCAAGGCGACTTTATTCACGGTGCTCCCAATCCTATAGCCGGCTAACTATATCCGATTCAAGTACTTTAAAACCACACATCACTTTCCAATATACATCATTTATCATCAATAATTCACTGTTTTAAAGCATTAATCAAAGCCATTAAACCATCATGCATCACTATGCATCAAACCACATTTTCTAGTATCAAACCAAGGATCTCTTACCTTGAGCATCCTTCAACGCATGGCTTTCAAAACCAGCATTAATCATGCTTAAACATGCTTTCAAAACAAAATTTAAACATTCAAATTAACCACAATGCATCCAACCATCTCATGGTTCATCCAAGAGAAAGAGTTTTCCCGAAAACTTACTCTTGAGCTTAGTTAAGTTGCTTAGACTTAAACTAAGCTCCCAAACCTTCAAACATTCAATACAAGCTGGAAATCCCAACTTCACTCACCAATTCCGTTTCGCAAGCTTGCCGAAACGCCAATCAAGCCTCTGGATCAACACCAAAAGTATCCGAAGATGCCTCCCCTATTTTAAACACATCGAAGCAGAGAATTAATGCATCATCATGCATTGAAATCTTCAGCCATTACACCTAAAATCGCTGATGTAACCAAATCTAACATTTCGGCTACCAAACACAACCGAAATCACCTCCAAACTCTTCCACAACATAACCCAGCCAAGATCCATCACTTCTAACCATTCCTAAACATCAATTAACATCCAAAATGAACCTAAACTCGTCCTTATACCTCCAGCTATAACAGAACACCAAGATCACCCCAAAAACCACCATTTTCACAAGCAAAAACTTAGGAAAATCAACCTATTCGGGATTGCATTGATTAAACCTCAATTACACATCATTAAACATCCAAAATACATTAAAAATCCATCTCAAAACAGAGCCCAAACAATCACCACGAATTTCTTCAAGATTTGTTCCAAATCTTGAGTTTTAAGCCAAAATCAAGATCACAACATTAAAACCTTTTATAAAACTTAATTTAAGGATTGAGAACTTGGGAATTTCAGTAAAGAACTGAGTATTTAGAGGAAAAGAACATCCTTACCTCTAAATGTGGATTTCTCCTTGATTAGAGACAATTTCCTTGAAAATCCAATAAGCAAAACAATAGAATTTGATGTAGACAGGATTAGGAATCAATTGATGATTGAAACCTCATCATTTGGTGTGAAAATCAAAAGAAATGTTGTTGTAGAAATGTGTTTGGTTGAGGGAATTTTGAGAGAAAATGAGATGAGAAAGTTTTTAAGAAAGTTAGTTATGAAAAGCTAAAATATGGTTTCTCTCTTTTCCTTTAATTAATTAAACATTAAATGAATCATTAAAATCTAAGAAAAATCTGGAGAAATCCTTTCTTGGGTAAATTAGCTCCTTAAAGATTCAAAGTTTCAATCCTTACAAAATAGTCACCACTGAATTTTTCAAAAATTACATTTTAGTCACTATTTCGAAATGTCACACTTCCAAACCTTATTTTGTAAAATTGATTTCACCACTCTCTTATATATATTAAAAGAGGATTTTTAGATATTTTCCATATTTTTAAAGCATCCCGAACTAGGCTTTCCCTAAAACCACGTTTTATATTCGTACCGAAAATCAGACCGGTCCGGTTCAGACCCTAAACTTCCAAGCCCAAAATTGGGGTGTTACAGCCCTTGCACTGCTGACTGATGAAGCTCTCCAATGGTGGGAGACCACCATTCTCACCGTCCCTAATGAATCTATTATGTGGGAATTCTTCCTCCGAGAATTTTGAAACAAGTACATCAGTGAGTAGTATCTTGCTGAGAGACAAAGCACCTTCCTCCACCTGAAACGAGGAGGACAACCTATTGAGCAGTATATTCATGATTTCTATAAGTATTGCCGCTATGGAGCCGAATACATTAAGAAGGAAGAGGATAAGTTCAGAATGTGTATTAACGACCTTAGCAATGAGTTGCGACCTATGTTTACAGCCTTGGGCATCAAGAATTTCCAGGACTTGGTGAATCGAGCTAAAGCCACTGAAGCTACCCAAAGAGATCAAAGTGGTGGCGGCTTAGACAAATCAGAAAAGAGACCTAGAGATGATTCTCAACCACCAAGATGGAACAAGAAAGACGAGTATTAAGGCCCAAAACAAGCTACGTACTCACAACCTCCACGTTCGGGGAACATCGAGAAGCCTCAGACGGTCACCTAATCTTCTACTAAGACTGCCTCAGTAGAAAGTACTGGAGGTTCCAACCGCAACACACAAAATCCGATTTGCAATTATTGTCAGAAGCGACATCCAGTAAGGCAATGCATGAAGCAAACTTGGGCTTGTTTTATTGCGGTGAGCAGGACCACTTTATCCGAGATTACCCGTTGAATACTACTAAGCCTGCTGCCGCACTAGAAAACACAGCTTCACCTGCTCAGTCCTTTAGGGGCAAGGGACCGAAGCAAGCACCATCGGGAGCTACGGGGAAACCTAGTGGCTCGGGAATATCCAACAACATGAAAGAAGCAAGGGCCCCTGCTCAGATATACCACGTAAGGAGCCGAGAAGATGATGATGAGCCTGATGTCATTGCAGGTATGGTTGAGTTATATTCTCATCTCTTATACACATTGATTGACCCTGGCTCTACACACTACTTTATAAGCACTGAGTTAGTCAGGAAATACGACATGTCTAGTGAACCTATAGTACCTAGAATCTCTGTAACGAACTCTCTGGGAGACAGTGTCACCATAAGCTTCGTATGCAAGAATTGCCCTTTGATGATTCAAGGAATTCCAATTGTGACGGACTTGTTGGCCTTACCTATGCAAGAGTTCGATATAATACTGGGCATGGATTGGCTTGGTATACATCAAGCATGGGTGGATTGTAGTAAGAAGAAACTGTACCTTCGAGGGCTCGGCAAGGAGAGCGTTGTTTTAATGAAATCCAGAGGCCCTTCGTTGCATACTTTAGAAGCCAAGGACAAACCTCGAATACAAGACATCGACACCGTATGTGAATTCCTTGATGCCTTCCCTGATGAACTTTCGGGTCTACCCCCAACCCGTGAAGTAGAATTCGGCATTAAGGTGCAACCTGGGACTACTCCCATTTCCATCGCACCAAATGGCTGCAGTTGAGCTAAGGGAGTTGAAGGTTCAACTTCAAGATTTGCTCGACAAAGGCTTTATCCGATCGAGTACTTCGCCCTATAGAGCTCTCTTCCTCCTTGAAAAGTAGAAGGATGGTTCCATGAGGTTATGCATCGACTACCGACAACTAAACAAGGTAACCATCAAGAATAAGTATCATTTGCCAATAATTGATGACCTGTTTGATCAACTTAAGGATGCAACTGTGTTTTCCAAGATCGACTTAATGTCGGGATATTACTAGGTGAGAGTCAAGGACTGTGATGTACCTAAAATTGTTTTTCGCACGAGATACAAACACTATGAGTTCCTCGTAATGCCATTTGGGCTAACAAACGCCTCGACATCCTTCATAGATCTGATGAATCAAGTTTTTAGACCTTATCTCGACAAGTTTGTTGTGGTGTTCATCGATGATATCTTGATCTATTCCAAGAATGCTGAAGAGCACCGTAACCATCTTCGCATCGTGCTTCAAACACTCCGTGAGAAGCAGTTTTATGCCAAATTCTCCAAGTGTGAGTTCTGGATCACAGAAGTTTCCTTTCTTGGGCATATTGTGTCATCTTTGGGCATCTAGGAGGACCCGAAGAGAATTCATTCTATTCTTGATTGGCATCCACCAAAGAACATTGGCGAAGTTCGAAGCTTTTTGGGCCTTGTCGGCTATTATAGAAGGTTCGTTAATGGATTTCTATGATAGCAGCACCTTTGACCAAGCTCCTACGAAAAGAAACTTCTTTTGTGTGGACTGAGGATCAACAATGAAATTTTGACCAATTAAAGCAAGTATTAACCCATGCACCCGTCCTGACCCAACCCGAGTCTAGAAAGGATTATACAGTTTACAGTGTTGCCTCGCACCTCGGTCTAGGATGTGTATTGATGCAAGAAGGAAAAATTGTTGCTTATGCCTCAAGACAACTCAAAATGCATGAAATGAATTACCCGACCCATGATCTGGAGTTAGTTACGGTTGTTTTCGCTTTGAAAATTTGAAGACTATCTCTACATTGAAAAGTGTTATCTCTTTACCGACCACAAAAGCCTTAAATACCTTTTGACACAAAAAGAGCTAAACCTTGGACAACGGAGATGGATGAAACTCTTTAAGGACTACGATCTTGTCATTGACTACCACCCAGGCAAGGCCAACGTTGTAGTTGATGCACTCAGCTGCAAACCTTCGCATGGTAAGCATCATTGATAAATATTAGAAACTCTAAGTTTATAACTTGATTCAAATCATTGTGAACCCTTTCTTTGTAGCTCCTTGAGCTATCAACGCTCATTTTCGACTTCAAAAACATCATGGCCTAGTGGCTGAACTACAAGTTTAGTCCACTATCGTCTCAAGGATCAAAACATTGCAAGAACAAGATCCCCATGATGACATCAACTAATCCATTATTTTTAAGCTCCAGGATAACCCTGATTTCAACATCAACTCTGAATGACTCATATGCTTTCGTGGTCGGGTCTGTATACCCAACAACGAGTCCCTTCGTGATGACATTCTTAAGGAAGCACATTCGAGCTCGTTTTCTATGCATTCGGGATTCGTGAAGATGTAGGAGGATCTCCGTGAGCTTTATTGGTGGCCAGGTATGAAACGAGCCATAGTTGAATTTGTATCTAAATGCCTTACCTGTCAACGTGTGAAAGCAGAGCACAGAGTCCCCACTGGTCTTTTGCAACCTATTGATCCACCGCAATGGAAGTGGAAGAAGATCATTATTGACTTTGTCAGTGGTCTACCAATAACTCCTGCTAAACACGATGTTGTTTGGGTGATTATAGATCATCTTACCAAGTTAGCACACTTCATACCAGTCTGAATGGATTACAGACTTCCCAAGTTAGCCGAATTGTACATCAAGGAAGTTATTAGAATTCATGGAGTACCTCAGTCTATCATCTATGATCGAGACCCACGGTTTGCTTCCCGTTTTTGGAAGGCATTGTAGGGAGCATCAGGCACCAAGGCCAATCTCAGTACCGTTTTTCACCCCAGTCTGATGGACAATTGGAAAGGGTAATCCAGATTTTGTAGGACATGCTTCAATCATGCATCATTGACTTTGGTGGAACATGGAAAAATCGCTACCTCTTATCGAGTTTGCCTACAACAATAGTAACCAAGCTTCCATTCAAATAGCACCGTACAAGGCACTGTATGGTAGATGTTGCCGAACCCCATTGTGTTGGTATGAACTCGGTGAAGGCAAGATATTGGACCCTAATCTGCTTCGGGAAATCGAAGATAAGGTCGCAATTATCCATGAACGTTTGAAAGCTGCCTTTGACCAACAGAAGGCCTATGCTGATCTTAAGAGAAGGGACATCCAATATGAAGTTGGTGAGAAAGCTTTTCTCAAAGTTTCACCATGGAAAAAGATGTTACGATTTGGCAAGAAAGGGAAATTGAGTCCCCGATTCATCAGACCCTTTAAGATCATTGAGAGAGTTGGCCCCGTAGCTTATCGGTTGTCATTACCTTCAGAGTTAAGCAAGATTCAAGATGTGTTCCATGTCACCATGCTCCGAAAATACTGATATGATCTATCACATATCATTGAACCGGAGTCCGTGGAGATTCAACCAAACCTATCATATGAAGAAGAGACGGTTCATATTCTTGCTAAGGGAGTCAAGAGGCTCTGTAACAAGTATGTGCCATTGTTCAAAGTGCTCTGGAGGAGTCATTCTGTTGAGGAAGCTACTTGGGAACCTGAGGAGACTATGAGACGACAATATCCACATCTCTTTGGCCCAGGTGAAAATTTGAGGACGAATTTTTCTTAAGGGGGAGGGAAGAGTTGTAACACCCCGAAACTCGGTCTAGTCGGAATTAAATTCTGGTGACCGAGTATTTTATATTGATATATAATTTACTCAAATTTTATAAAAAGTTAATTGGGCCAATTTATAAATTCGGGGTTAAGTTTCAGTGATCGAATATTTCCGTTTCGGTTATAAGTTGGCTTGATCTTGTATCTAAAACGAAATAATAGGTATCCGTATTGATTTATTATTATTATTATTATTATTGAAAAATATATATTATATATAATGGGGAAACCACAGAATCCTTCAAATTGAAGGATTCCAAGCGAATTCCCCAAGTGGGGGGGGGGGGGGGGCTGAGTAATGAATTAAAAGGCCACACGGCCGATTGGAAACAAAGCTACCACATGCCCATTTACACGTGGCATGTACCAAGGGGAAGACCCTTTGACTCATTACCCGTTGGAACATGTATAAATACCGGGGTGGGGAAAAAGTAAGGGAAATAAAGCAACATTTAGGTAGGAGTCATACTAAAGAGCACGAGCAATTTTGAGAAAAAAATAATATACGGTCCAGTGTTTGATTGGTGGTCCGATATTTTCGATATAGCGATATCGAATCTTTACTAGCATTGGGGTAAGCTCAGACCCTTGATTAGTTTAAGTTTTAGTATCGAATTTAATTAATATCTCTGTATTAATTCGATATTGTCTTATTGATTCTAATCATTTTTTATTAACTGATTAACATAGTTCACGGGGTCAATCAAAAGCAACCGCCAACCTTTTCGGAAATCAGAAATAAAGGCGTTATTATTTGATAATATTAAAAACCTCAAATCATCGAGGTGAGTGTAGTCAGAATCTTGGGATTAAGCTAGGTGCTTCTCCCGGTTTCATTGATATTAAAATTTTGTTAGTAATCATTTGTGAAAGGAACCATCGTTGAGTCTTTCAATGGACATATTGGTAGGCACTGATATTATTGGTAAGCATTGTATTGAACATCGGTATAAGATATGAACATAGATATTGGTCCTTCGCATATTGAACATGGTCATTGTGTTACATAAATATAGAATCATCGTATGTGCATCATCGAACATTACCATTGTCTTTGATAAAATCTTTGAATATTA
Organism: Hibiscus tridactylites; assembly: GCA_958450335.1. Classification (NCBI taxonomy): domain Eukaryota; kingdom Viridiplantae; phylum Streptophyta; class Magnoliopsida; order Malvales; family Malvaceae; genus Hibiscus; species Hibiscus tridactylites. Next base: position 53,042,595 of record OY288267.1, on the reverse strand, counting down.
ATATTAAAATTATAAGCATGCATATTAGAATACTGGATATTGGTAATAAAACATGGATATGGTTGAACCATGAAACATCGATCATTGTCATTGAATAATTGCATATTGGATATTGAATCATTAATATTGTCATTGATTCATGAAATACATTGATCATTGCTATTGTTATTATTAGATATGGACTATTAAATCTATCACCGAACCTTGAATTCGAATGACATTGGATAAAGTTGGTATGCCATATAATTCATTAGCTTAGTGTACAGGTGGACTACGGTCCTTGGGCTACGGCCTAGATTGATTTGGTGAGGCGGATGTTCGATTTGTGGTATTGGTCATTTGACGAGGCGGAGGGGTTAGACTATTTATTGTTTTGGCGAGGCGTAGAGAATTCGCGTATCCACTATCCAAAATCGATCCAAGGGATTATTGTCAAAATATGAAAATAATGCTAAAGAACATGAACATTAGATAGTTATCATTAATTATTGCATAGTCATTGTTATTGTTTACAAGCTTGTGCATACATTGTTATTATCTTGTTTATAACTACCTCACTAGGCAATATATGCCTAATGCATTTGTCTCATGCATTTTAGGTTAAGCCAATTTTTCGGTCAGGATCGAGAAAGTCGGAGCGCTACTCAAGTCAGAAACATGTTTATAGTAATATATGTCAAACCTATAGTCTCCTAGCAAAGTAGCAAAATACTTGTATTAATTTAATATGCCTTTTGATATATCATGCTTAGTGCTTGAATGATATAGTTGGTATGCCTTATAGTGCTCTAAAAGTTACTTAGAAATGTTTAAAATGACATTTGTTGGCATATTAGGTAAAAGCCTATTAAGTGGATTCTTTTGACCCTAAAATTTGGTATACAAGTGAAATATGACATGAAAATGTATAGGCATAATAATAATAATATTGTATTTGAATCACAATATAGTTTAGTTAATTATGGACAAGGACCCTTACTTTTGAAAGACCTACAGTTCAACCTTAAAACTTAGAAAATTTAAAATTGACCCCAAATTGAGTAAATTACTAATAGGGTTAAATTGTTAAGTCTCAAACGAGATTAATGAAATATTACAAATAGGATTTTGAACATCAAAATAAGTTTCGATCTCTAATTATGTCTCTCTATCAGGCCGAGAAGGGAGTGTTACAGCAATTCAACTTCTTCTCTAAACTTGTCTAGAGCTAGAAACTCAGATTCCATTGTGGATCTGGTTATAATCATGTGTCTTGAGGAATTTCATGACACAACTCCTCCTTCCAAAGTGAAAACATATCCACTTGTGCTTTTGGTATCTTGAATATCAGATATCCAACTATCATCGGAGTATCCTTCTAAAATAACGAGATCTTTGGAATAATGCAATCCATATTCTTGAGTATATCTAAGATATATCAATATTCTCACAATCGTTTTCCAATGGTTTTCACCTAGATTGCTTCTGAATTTGCTTAAACTGCTCACAGTAAAAGCAATATCTGGTCTAGTGCAGCTTATTTGATACTTTAGACTGCCTATGACTCTTGCATATTCCACTTAGTCAACACTTTGACCTTTGTTCTTGTAAAGATGTTGGCACGTGTCTATTAGACTTCTAGCTATACCAAAATCATCCTCGCCAAATTTCTCAAGAATCTTGTCTACATAGTGTGACTGAGTTAATATGAGACCTTCAGGTGACCGTTTGATTTGGATGCCCAAAATAATATCGGCTAGTCCCATATCCTTCATCTCAAATCTTGAATTTAACATGTCTTTGGTACATTTTACCATTTCATTGTTGCTTCCAATAATAAGTATGTCATTAACATATAAACATAGAATAATATATCCAATGTTGGTAGTTTTGAAATACACACTTTTGTCACTCATTTATCTTGGATTTGTTTGTCATCATGACACTATCAAACTTCTCATGCCAATGTTTTGGTGCTTGTTTAAGTCCATACAAGGACTTCACCAATCTGTAGACATTCTGTTGAGTGTGTAAAAGTTCTATATTTTACCCCTTATTTAACCCATATTCTTGCTACATTCAAGCATAATTCATTGCATTTAGGATAGATTTCATTTATACATCACAATTATATTAAATGGCACAGTTTCTACTAATTTTGGTTACTTTTGCAGGTAGCTGTTGTAGCAGATTCAGGGCAGTGGAGAAGCAAAGCTAGAACACAGGACTACAGTCGAGAAGAATGACGTTGTCGTGGCAGCCAATGACGACAACAATGGTAAAGGGAACAAGTGAAGTGGAGCTCGACAGATAGAGGAAATTAAGCCGGTCTGTCGTGGGTCACTCCTATATTTTTTGAGCCCTAGATCAGAATGAAGGCCAAACCAAAAGTTCAAGGAAGAAACCCAAAGCAAGAAAAGAAGACGAATTAAAGGCATCTACTCTGAAGATTTAGTCTTTAATAGAGTTATACTTTAGTTTAAACTTGTATTCTTGCCATATTAGAAAACTTGAACCCAAGGCCTATATGAAGGCATGTAATTCGACCTAGGGAAGGATATCTTATTCTCTAGCCGTCTTCCCCTAAACCCTAGTCGTTATACCCTTCTCATCATGTTCTAAACTTCCCCTAGGGCTAAGGGTTGATTCTGTAAAGTAGTTGCAAGGATTGTATTGTTTTAGGATTTTTTTTTTGTTCAATAAAATAGACTTCAAGTTTGCTTATTTTGGTTTTCAACATCTTGCAAGAGTATCGGGAGAGCATTGTGAGATTATTCATTTACTTAATACCGGGAGAGTTGAGTATACGAAAGGAATAAGTGTGGGTTCTCTAGTTTATGGTTGAACTATCTCGGACCTAGGGATAGGACGAGGTTAAATGGCTAAGGAAGAATTCAACAACATCGATGTTCATCCTTCGATTCACGCTGAGAGGTATCATCTAAGACGTGTTCATCGAGAGACTTGGACCTAGGGATAGGACAAGGCACAGCAGGGATTCTTGCCAAGCTTGAAATACAGAGTTGTGTGTTCGCTGCCGCGACAACAACAGACCGCTCCCGCCGCAGGTGCTACCGCGACAGGAGCGACGATAGAACAGAAAGACCTAGACAGTGCAACACCTGCACTACTGAGCAATTCAATATCGGCCTATTTCTCTACCCTGAATCTTTTAATCTATTATCTTCAGTATTCTTTATTATTCCTTTACAAACAATTAAACTTTCTTCTTTCTCTCGTGTGCAGCAATACAAGGATAAAGCTATTTCCAGTCCCTATGGATTCGACATCCGATACTTCGTGTATCGCCTTACTACTTGTGTCGTGTACACTTGCACTCTATTGCGATAGACTCTTTTACACTCAACAAGTTTTTGGCGTCGTTGCCGGGGATTGGCAACATATCTTTACCCTACTTTTACTGCACATTCTTTTTAATATTAATGTTTCTATTTGGATTGTTCACCATGTGCTTTTCGCAAGGTTTTTTGTTTGCTTATGCGCAGATCTAGACGAGGCAAGGAACCTGAATATCCACTAGACCCTGAAATCGAACGCTCGTGCAATCTCAGGAACAGAGTCCGTCTTTTGATAGCCAGAAACGATTATCTTGAGGAACAGTTAGAAGCTATGCATAACGGGGGGAATAACCGAAGGAATCCCGAGGATCCTATCAGAGATGCAGGAAACGGGCAGCCTATCGTTGCCGCGGCCGCACGCCGATCCTGCCGTGATTACATGATCAATGATCATGTGGAATTGGAGACCACCCTGCCAGACGCGGAAGCTGAAATTTTTGAGCTGAAACCTGTGATGTTCAGCATGATCAATTCCGCTGGCCAATTTAGTGGTGCTGCTACAGAGGATGCTAGGGAACATCTGAAAACATTCCAAGAAATCTATGGATCGTTTAGATTACCAGGAGTAAATCTGGAGATACTGAGGCTTCGGCTATTTCCTCATTCATTGAGGGATAGAGCAAAAACTTGGTGGAACAAACTAACGCCGGGTTCAATACGAACTTGGGCAGATTTAACTCGTAAATTTTTATCTCATTTTAATCCTTCCCATTTATCTGAGCGATTACGTAACGAAATTGCTACTTTTCAATAAGAAGATGACGAGCCAATGCACGAGGCATGGGACAGGTTTACTACTCTTTTGAGGAATTGCCCGATGCACGGATTCCCTGTTTGGAATCAAGTCATCAAATTCTACAATGCTACCAACCTACAGACCCGCATGAGAATTGATTCAGCAGCCAATGGATTGCTGTTGAACAAGGACCCAGACGAAGCCATGGTAGTATTGAAAAATCTAGCCAAGAATGAAGAGCAATTTCCCATATCGATGAGAGATAAACGAGTACTAGCTGTTAAGGATTACGAAGCCGATAATTCCCTAAAAACACAAGTTGTGTATCTCACAAAGGCAGTAGAAAATTTGCTGAAGAAAGATTCACATCCGGTCTACGCTGCAGAAGATGTATGTGGAACTTGTAGTGGGAATCATAGTACGGAAGACTGCACGCTACAGCTAGAGGAAGGGATATATGTTGGAAACTATAACAAGCAAAACTACAATGCCAACAACTACAATCACAATTGGAGGAAAGACCCCAAGTTCTCCTGGAGCAACCCAAACAACGCTCTGAATCCTCAAGTACAAAACACTCAAAATCAGGGGGCACCTAGACTTCTGACATGGCAGCAACCGCAACAGCCGCCGACAGCCACACCTAGTGTACTGGAGCAAACCTTGGCTACATTTATGTCACAAACAGGAACTTACATAGCAAACATGGATCACTTCATCAAGAAGACAGAGTCGTTCATGGATAAAACAGAGATGCGAATGACTAATCATGAAGCTACTCTGAAATCACTGGAGACACAGATGGGTCAGGTTTCCCAGCATATTAAGCCAAGGCAGAACGGAGGATTCCCTAGCGATACTGAGGTCGCTAGAGAACCCACACATGAGCAGTGCAAAGCCATTACAACAAGGAGTGGGAAGCAATTACTAGGTCCGGAGAAGAAAGATGAACCAGTTAAGGAACCAGCCCTAGAATCGACTGCCGCGAACGCTACCCCGACTGACGATAAACAGCCTGCTGCCGCCACACCTGTCATGACGGCAGAAGGGACAGAGGAGAAGGATGAAGAACCTAAGCCTCCTCAGATCCGAATACCATGGGAAGGACGCATTGAAGATTATCTTCCTCCACCCCCTTTTCCACAGCGGCTACAGAAGCAGAAATAGGAGTTCCAGCTTAAAAAGATCTATGATATTTTTAAGCAGGTTCACATCAATATACCGTTGTTAGATGCCATCAAGAAGATGCCCAGTTATGCCAAATTTCTCAAGGATGCTATGTCGAAGAAATCTAGACTTGGGGAAATTGAAATGGTTTAAATGATAGAGGGATGCATGATTATTCTGCACAGGCATCCACCCCAGAAAAAGAAGGATCCTGGGAGTTTCATCATACCGTGCATAATTGGTGATAAATTCGTGGGTAAGGCACTTTGTGATCTAGGTGCTAGTATTAATTTAATGTCGAAGTCTGTGTTTCAGAAATTAGGTATTGGACGAGCACGACCCACAACAGTTATCCTGGTAAGAGTGGATAAGTTTATTTTTCCTGGTAAGAGTGGATAAGTTTATTTTTCCTGATGACTTTCTTGTTCTCTATTTTGAAGCAGGTGAGAATGCACCAATCATCCTGGGGTGACCCTTCTTAGCCACAGGCAGATCACTGATTGATGTAGAAAAGAGAGAACTCACAATGAGAGTGAATGATTAAGAGATCAAGCTAAATGTTCTCCAGGCAATTAAGCATGCTAATGCAAAAGAAGAATGCAAGGCTATCACTGAAGTAACCCTTGACCAACCCTGCATCAGGTCGAGCTGCCATGACATTAAGTTTGGTCACTGCCACAACAGCCACCTGGAAGACTGTCACGGCAGCGATGACGACAGTAGCTCCTCAGATTCTGACATATCTGACACTGAAGGTCATGAGGAGGTAAACTGGATAGGCAATCGTCCAGGTAAGTTATTCGAGCCCTTAAACTATACCTCGAATAAACACATCATCCAAAAGCCATCAATTGTAGAACCACTTGTTCTAGACCTTAAGCCCCCGCCAAGGCAGCTTAAATATGTTTTTCTTGGAATAAATGATATGTTGCCCGTAATCATCTCTTCCAAGTTGATGCAGGAATAGGAACAGCAGCTGATAGGGATGCTGCAGCAGCACAAAAAGACTATTGGATAGACGATAGCTGATATCCAAGGTATCAGTCCGGCACTATGCATGCACAAAATTCTCCTAGAGGATGATCATAAGTCGACCATTGATGCTCAAAGACGCTTGAATGATGCTATGCGAGAAGTGGTTCGAAAAGAAATTATAAAATGGCTAGACGCTGGGATAATTTATGCCATCTTGGATAGTAAGTGGGTGAACCTGGTGTAGTGTGTTCCTAAAAAGGGAGGAATAACCGTGGTGACCAATGAAGAAAACGAATTAATCCTAACCAGGACTGTGACCGGTTGGAGGGTTTGTATGGACTACCGGAAGCTTAACAAAGCTACCCAGAAGGACCACTTTCCCCTGTCTTTTATTGATCAAATGCTTGATAGATTAGCAGGAAAGCGTTATTATTGTTTTCTTGATGGTTACTCAGGTTATAACCAAATAGCCATCACCGGAGGATTAAGAGAAAACGACTTTCACTTGCCCATACGGTACTTACGCTTTTCAGAGAATGCCATTTGGACTCTGCAATGCACCAGCAACCTTCCAGAGGTGTATGATGGCGATATTCTCCGACACGGTGGAGGATTTCCTGGAGATATTTATGGACGATTTTTCTGTCTTTGGAGACAATTTTGAAAGCTGCTTAGGCAACCTACAGAAGGTGCTCGAAAGATGTGAAAAAGTGAACTTGGTATTAAACTGGGAGAAATGTCACTTTATGGTGGATGAAGGGATAGTCCTATGCCACAAGGTAAGCTGCCGCATAATGGAAGTCGACTGAGCCAAAATAGAGGTGATTGAAAAGCTGCTGCCACACACCACAGTCAAGGGAATTCGGAGTTTCTTAGGGCATGCTGGGTTCTATCAAAGGTTTATAGCAAATTTTTTGAAGATCACCAAGCCTTTATGCTACCTACTAGAGCAGAATCGTCCCTTTGACTTCAATACTGAATGTACTGAGGCATTCAGAATCCTGAAAGAGAAGCTAGTAACAGCCCCAATCGTACAGCCACCAGACTGGAGTTTACCATTTGAAATTATGTGTGATGCCAGCGATTACGCTGTAGGGGCAGCACTTGGGCAGAGGAAGGACAAGCTATTCCACGTAATTTACTACGCTAGCAAAACACTCAACGATGCCCAAGTGAATTACACCACAACAGAGAAGGAATTGTTAGCAGTGGTGTTCTCGATTGATAAGTTTCGTTCATACATACTTGGAACAAAGGTGGTGGTCCACACAGACCACTCTGCACTGAAGTATCTGTTCGCTAAAAAGGATGCGAAACCTAGACTGATACGTTGGATTCTGCTGCTGCAAGAGTTTGACATTGAAATCAAGGATAAAAAAGGGGACAAAGAACCAAGTTGCAGATCACTTGTCAAGATTAGATAGGGGAAAGAGTCTGCCAACAGACAAGACACACATACTGGAGACCTTCCTTGACGAGCAGCTGTTTACTGCCACGAGCACTGTCGCTACAACCATGGCGGCAGGTAAGTTTTCTGAACTCCCCTGGTATGCTGATTTCGTTAATTATTTAGTTAGCGGAACATTTCCTCCTGAACTTAATTATCAAGCCAAGTAGAGGTTCCAAAATGATGTTAACCATTATTATTGGGACGAACCTCTTCTTTTCAAACATTGTGCAGATCAGATCATCAGGAGGTGTGTACCAAAGGATGAGCAGGAAGTTGTGTTTCACCACTGTCATGCTTCACCATATGGAGGACACTTAGGTGGTAACAAAACTGCTGCCAAGGTTTTGCAGTCCGACTTTTATTGGCCCTCACTGTTTAAGGATGCCCAAGCATTCTACAAAAGCTATGACAAGTGTCAATGGACGGGGAACATCTCAAGAAGACATGAGATGCCGCTTCAAAACATCCTAGAAGTCGTGATCTTTGACGTTTGGGGGATTGATTTCATGGGATCGTTCCCAGCATCATGTGGGAATCTATATATCCTCCTGGCAGTGGACTATATGTCCAAATGGGTGAAGAGATCGCCACACAGAAAAATGATGCCAAGATTGTTCAGAGATTTCTGCACAAAAATATTTTCTCCAAATTTAGCATACCTAAGGCGATCATGAGTGATGAAGGGAGACATTTCGACAATAGGGTAATAGTTGCTGCCTTAAGAAAATATGGTGTAAAGCATCGAATCGCAACAGCTTATCACCCTCAGACCAATGGACAGGCTGAAATATCCAATATAGAGGTAAAGAACATTCTTGAGAAGATGGTTAAACCCACTCGAAAGGACTGGTCCTTACACCTCAATGATGCACTCTGAGCCTATAGAACAACATTTAAGACTCCATTGGGAATGTCACCCTACCAGCTGATATATGGAAAAACATGACATTTATCTGTTGAGATAGAGCACAAAGCTTACTGGGCCATCAAAGCAGTAAACATGGACTTAGAAAAGGCAGGATAGAAAAGGTTACTTGACTTGAATGAAATTGAAGAAATTCGAGCAATGACCTATGACAACGCAAGGATTTACAAGGACAAGACAAAGAAGTTGCATGATAAGAAGTTGTTGCCAAGACAGTTCTGCCCAGGGCAGCTTGTGTTATTATTCAACTCTAGGTTGAAACTCTTCCCAGGGATGCTAAAATCTAGATGGTCTGGCCCATTCCAAGTTGTGCAAGTTTTTCCACATGGTGCCATCACGATCAAATCACTAAAAGACGGGCACCAATTTAAAGTCAACGGACAGAGACTGAAGCATTATCAGGGGACTGAAGCCCTAAGAATGCAGGAAGTGGTTACTTTAAGAGATGCCCTTCAAGGCATCCCTAATTTAACTTAATTTTATTATTATTATTATTATTATTATTATTATTATTATTATTATTATTATTATTATTATTATTATTATTATTATTATTATTATTATTATTATTATTATTTATTTATTTACTAGGAAATTAGAATTATTTTATTTTTAAGGACTAAGTTTTTTATTTTAATTATTTTTAGGAAATAAGGGAAACAAGAAGAGGAGAAGAAGTGACCCAATCCACCATCTCACCAGCAGCCCAAAAAGCCCAAAGGAGGAGTCTGTCGTCACAGCCTGTCAATAGCTGTCGCGATAGACGCAGAAAATACAGCCTGTCAACATACAGTCGCGGCAGACACGTAAATGCGTAACAGATGTGCAGCAGACACGGAAACGCGTGACAGACGCGTAACAGCTGGCCCCGTTATTCGCGCCTACCGTTACAACTCCAACGGGCAGCAACCCTTCATCTATATAAACCCCATTTTACTATTCATTTTCACCTCACTTTTACTCTCTCAACTTGCTTTCTCTCTAGATCTCAGATTTTTCTTTCATTTTTCTACAGTCTTGCAACTATGAGTACCAGAAACAGAAGACGAAGTGCTGCCTCCAGCTCCACCGCTGTAGTAGGCACACCCAGCCACGATAGACTCCCCAACCGTTTTGCCACCTCCGACTCCAATGACCGCTACTACACCTCCTTCAAAAAATGGGAGATGTGGGAAGATAGAGGGTTCCTCTACGCAAAACGCATTGAAAATTTCGGGCTTGAACCGTTCATAGCTCGGAAGATTAAAGCTCTCCAATGGCAAAAGTTTGCTGCCCAGCCCGAGGAGATAAACGCCACTTTGGTCCGAGAATTCTACGCTGCCATCGACAGCAAGGACACACAGACCGTTATAGTGCGAGGTAAGGAAGTCACCTTCGAGCCATAATACATCAATACACTCTACGTCATCTACGTCGGCACGAAGAAAGACGGGCACAAGAGGTTCGTGGAAAGTCTATCGCCGGCAGACTACGATGCTGTCATGGCAGAAGTAACGGAATAAGGGACAGAGTGGAATGCTGATCCCAAGCACCGTTGGACAGTAAAACGCACTCAACTCACTCCAGAGGCAAAGCTATGGAACCACTTCGTCAAGAAAAGGATTATGTCTTCTTCCCACAACAGCACGGTCGACAGACCCAGGTTAGCTCTCGTTCATTCCATTTTAAATGAGAGACCTATTCATGACGGCCGATACATACGAGAAGGAATTTTTGAGTGTGCCCTTAAGCCATCAGGACCCCTTTACTTCCCATACCTCATCACCGAGATCTACCGAGGGCACAAAGTTCCCGAAATCCCTGAAGATTACAAGGTCCAAGGGAAAGGATGGACGGAACACAACATTTTCAGTCTGATGGAGCTGAAAGTTGCCACACCCATCTCCTGCTTCAACCCGTCTGCCGCGGCAGAGGAACCAGCAGAGCCCACGCAGACAGAACCTGCCGCCGCAGAGCAGCAGCAGCCAACAGCAGCAGCTCCTCTAGCAGACTCCTCCACTCAAATCCTAGCCACATTGCAGAAGATGGAGGAACGACAGCTGGGTTCAATGAGTTTTGTCAGAGACTTCACAACAGCAACGGTACATTTTATTCAAAACAATTTCAATTTTGCAAATGTACAAGTTCTTGTTTTCCCCTATCACTATTTTGATGTCCCTACACCTTCCCATACCCCTACCCCTGCTGCCACACCAAAAACACCCTCAGCCGCGTCCACTCTAACCCCGACCGCGACAGCTAAAGGTGGCAGTCACACCGTCACTGCTTCTGCCAGAGGAGAGAAGCGAAAGGAGCCACTGTCCGACCTTGATGAATTTATTGCTAGTTTCTCCTCCTCCTCAATCTGGGAGGAATCTGATGGCGAGCCTTCTGTCAAGAGGAACCTTTCAAAGGAGTTCACTCTGATGAAACGGCAGAAGCCCAACACCGGTGAAGGACCATCCAGCCAGGGCAAGACTGGCAGCAACAGAAGCAGCAGCAGTAGCAACTCTTCTGAAGAGGTACAAGTGCTGGAAAGACCACCCCAGATGTCACCTACTCGCATCTAGCCCCCGAGGGAAGCTAAGAAGAAGACTACCTCCGCCTCTCCGATCATTCTGCCGGCACCCACAACGAAAGTCACTGCCCGCCGGCAGCTAGAGATCAGCAGCAGCAGCAACGACGAAAGCACCTAAATTTAAGTTTCTATCTTATTTTTGATGTTTGTTGTTTTAATATAATTGTGATGTTTTTATTTTCTATTTTTTATTTGTCATCGTGCATTGAGGGCAATGCAACCCTTGAGTTTGGGGGTGGCATCCCTCCAGTAATAAAGTGTCTATTATGTTTTAAAAAAGTGTGCATATGTGTTTAGTTTATTTTTGCCAAAAAAAATGAAATTGTGAAAATTTGGCTTAAGTTTTTGAACGTAACTTACCTGTCGCGACATATGCTGTCGTGACAGTGCCTTTAGGAAATTTTAGGATATGTTTAGAGCCTTGCTGTGATTCTACCCTGTACAACACTCTTTGTGACTCTCGTGCTATCTAGATTACTTTAGTACACTGGAATAGGAATGTTTACCCAATTGAAACTGCCCCTAGAGGTGCCTATCACTAGCTCTAGGAAAACAATAAAAGAAAAAAAATATTCAGACTCAATTGCATGCAAAACTGCCTTGCACTTATTTTAGGAGATTTCTTTTTGAGCTAAGTTAGAAAAAACTAAAGGAGCCTAAGAATTGCCTCCAGAAAAGATGCAGTTAATTCAAGAGTCAGAAAAAACTAAAGGAGCCAAAGAATTGCCTCCATAAAAAATTAAATTGGCATGACCTCAAGTTTGTAAGCATAACTATTCTGATATACTAAGGTTGTTTAGATGCATATGTGTTCACAAAACCTGCACACACCACACCAGAATTATAGCATGGTTCCGAATGAATCCAGAAAGGCCCGACAAGGTATTGCTCTTGATAGAATATAAGTGGTAGGTAATGTAGGGTTCACTGATTTAAGCCAAAACAAAAAAATATTTCATTTTAGTTAGGTAATATTTGCTTGAGGGCAAGCATGAACTTGAGTTTGGGGGTGTGTTGAGTGTGTAAAAGTTCTATATTTTGCCCCTTATTTAACCCATATTCCTGCTGCATTCAAGCATAATTCATTGCATTTAGGATAGATTTCATTTATACATCACAATTATATTAAATGGCATAGTTGCTACTGATTTTGGGTACTTTTGCAGGTAGCTGTTGTAGCATATTCAGGGCAGTGGAGAAGCAGAGCTGGAACACAGGACTGCAGTCGAGAAGAATGATGCTATCGTGGCCGCTGCCGTGGCAGCCAATGACGACAGCAATGGTGAAGGGAAAAAGTGAAGTGGAGCTCGACAAATAGAGGAAATTAAGTCGGTCTTTCGTGGGTCACTCCTACATTTTTTGAGCCCTAGATCAGAATGAAGGCCAAGCCCAAAGTTCAAGGAAGAAACCCAAAGCAAGAAAAGATGACGAATTAAAGGCATCTACTCTGAAGATTTAGTCTTTAATAGAGTTGTACTTTAGTTTAAACTTGTATTCTTGCCATATTAGAAAACTTGAACCCAAGGCCTATATAAAGGCATGTAATTCGACCTAGGGAAGGATATCTTATTCTCTAGCTGTCTTCCCCTAAACCCTAGTCATTTTCCCCCTTCTCATCATGTTCTAAACTTCCCCTAGGCCTAAGGGTTGATTCTGTAAAGTAGTTGCGAGGATTGTATTGTTTTAGGATTTTTTCTATTTAATAAAATAGACTTCAAGTTTGCTTATTCTAGGTTTTCAACATCTGGCAAGAGTATCGGGAGAGCATTGTGAGATTATTCATTTACTTAATATCGAGAGAGTTAAGTATACGAAAGGAATAAGTGCGGGTTCTCCAGTTTATGGTTGAACTATCTCGGACCTAGGGATAGGGCGAGGTTAAGTGGCTAAGAAAGAATTCAACAACATCGGTGTTCATCCTTCGATTCACGCCGGAGGGTATCATCTAAGACGTGTTCATCGATAGACTTGGACCTAGGGATAGGACAAGGCACAACAGGGATTCTTGCCAAGCTTGAAGTACAGAGTTGTGTGTTCGCTGCCGCGACAACAATAGACCGCTGCCGCCATAGGTGCTGCCGCGATAGGAGCGATGACAGAACAGAAAGACCTAGACAGTGCAACACCTTCACTATTGAGCAAATCAATACTGGCCTATTTCTCTACTCTGAATCTTTTAATCTATTATCTTCAATATTCTTTATTATTCCTTTCCAAACAATTATACTTTCTTCTTTCTCTCTTGTGCAGCAATACAAGGATAAAGCTATTTCCAGTCCCTGTGGATTCGACATCCGATACTTCGTGTATCACTTTACTACTTGCGTCGTGTACACTTGCACTCTATTGCGATAGACTCTTTTACACGCAACACTTTCTTTTCTTGACCTGAAATTACATGATCCTCAAGTTGTTTCATGTATATTTCTTCATCAAGATCTCTATTAAAGAAAGTTGTTTTAACATTCATTTTGTATACTTCTGGATTCCGCAAAGCGACAATTGCAAGTGCCATCCTTATGGAGGTTATTGGAAAACCTATATTTGATTTTTGATGTAACAAGGAATTTCAAGGACTATTTTGTAAAACAAAATATATTTTTAAGTACTCAAAAAGACCCAAAATTGACAAGTATTTGAACCTAAAGGTAAAAGACTAAACCCCAAAATATATTCTGAGTGTTTTTGTACTCAAATAGTCAAAATTGGTCTAGGAGTATTGATACGCCCTTCACCGTATCGATACGGTTTTTAGCTACTGGATTTCATTTTTATACTTAATGGCTATAGGGTACCGATACACGTTTAGCCGTATTGGTACACCATTCAACATGGAAGCCAATATTAACTTCAAGTATTGGTACAACATTTGTGTGTACCAGTACGAGGTGTTAAGATTTTGTAAATTTTTTGTAATAAATATTCGATCGTTTCTTGTTAGTTTATTGGAATCATAAAGTTTGAAAATTATTTATAGCGTACCGATACCCATATATGTGTATAGATACGATTTTTCATCCACATCTTTCTCAGATTCTAGTGAGCAAAATCGGTACCGATAGGATACGAAATGTACACGTACACCTTTATAAAATGAACTCCTCATATCGATACGGCTTCTCGCGTATCGATACCCCTTTATACAACGAATCTTTCTTCTTATGGCAGGTATCGATACGATTGCTCGAGTATTGATACCAGTGTTGGAAGAGTACATTTATAGTGGGAAAATGAAGTCCAACGGCTATAATTATGATCTCAGCTGCCCAAACGGTTGGAAATCAATAAGGGGATATAAAAACAAGTCTCCAAATCTTCAACAACAACTATTCATCAAGCCTAATACAATCAAGCACATATCCAAAAATCTTGAGCTCATAGAGTCAAATTCTTGTAACCCACTTGAGTGTTCTTAATTGTCATCATTTTATTCAAGTTTGTGAGTTTAAGTAAACTAGATATTGTGCAAACATTTTATCTTTCAGAGGATTTTTTCAGTTTGCTTGTTTTTCTCTTGTTAGAGAGGGTTTCTCAAAGCTTTGGGTATAAGCTTTGAGGTTGTAAAGGTTTTTTTCTTGAACCTCGAAAGAGGGAAGAAATTCATAGTGAATTTGGGAAAATTTTTAGTGGGAAGCTAAGGTTGTGGATGTAAACCTTGTTAGAATGTTGAAGCACTATAAATTCTTGTGTCCGAATTTTTTATCTTTCCATTTGCTTCCACCAATTTTTTAAATTACCAATTTACCCCCTTTTGGCCTTCTACCATTGATTGATCATCCCAACAATTGGTATCAGAGCTACACTCATTGGAAGGATTAGCACCCTCTTGAGTCTTAAGGTGATTCAATCAGTCCGATCAAGCCATGGCCTATACTTCTGGAACCAACCTCTACGAGTCACAATCCATCACCAACCCACCTTTTTTTCAATGAGGATAACTATTCTAATTGGAAGAATAGGATGAGGCTCTTCATCAAGTCCAATGACTACCTCCTTTGGGATGTAGTAGAAGATGGGCCTTTCATTCCTATGAAGGAAGAAGGAGAACGATGCATCCCCAAGACAAGGCAATAGTATACCGATGAAGATCGGAGGAAGATGTTGGTAAACGACAAAGCCATGCATATACTCTTTTGCGCTCTTGGACTGGATGACTATTCCAAGATGTCTTCTTACACTAGTGCAAAGAAGATATGGGGCAAGCTTGAAGTTACATACGAGCGCACAAACGAAGTCAAGGAGACCAAGATTGGACTCCTAAATCTTAGCTATGAAAACTTCAAGATGGAACCGGATGAAGACATCACCAAGATGTTCGATAGATTCTCCATCATCGTCAATGGACTCAAAGGATACAGAGAAGTCATTTTAGAAGACAAGCTTTTTCGGAAGCTTATCTATTATATTCCCGAGTCGTGGGGACGAAAAGAAGACCGTCATCATTTAAGCCAAAGATCTCAAGTCCTTGAAGCTTGATGCTCGTATGGGGTCTCTTTTCACTCATGAAATCATGACGAAATGAAGAGAAGAAGATGGCGAATAAGAACGTGGAGAAGAAGAAGATAGGAATTGCTCTCAAAGCATCACAAGAGGATAGCGATTCTAGTGAGGAAGAAGATGAAGAAATGACTATGCTAGCCAAGAGATTCACTTGATTCATGAAATCGAACCGGGGAAGAAAGTTCCATCAGAAAGAGGGTTTCAAGAACAAGAACAAAGAGGAAGAGAAGGATCAAATAGTTTGTTATAGTGCAAGAAGCTGTGACACATCAAGTTCTATTGTCCCCAACTCAAGAAAAAGAGCTTCGAGAAGAAGAAGAAGAAGAAGCTCAAGGGTTAGGTTTCTACTTGGAGTGATGAGGACTCATCCAATGAGGAGGAGCAAGAAGTAGCCAACCTTTGACTCATGACACTAGAGGAGGATCCTAAGTTAACCTCAAACTTATCTATCTTTGATTTTACATTTGATGAGCTTTAAAAAGCATATGATGAGTTACAAGAGGTGTATGATGAGTTGGTTAAGAAGTATAAAGAATCACTCTTTAAAAATAAGAAAACGGTTACTGATTTGAAAAACCAAAATGATTCCTAATTCAAAACCAACATGGAACTTGAAAGGAAGGTTATAGATTTGAAAAAATAAAAAAATAAAAGGATTTTGAAAAGAAAAATCATGATTCGCATAACCTTCTTTCTAAAGTTCATGATGATTACCAAAAAGATGTGCGCGATCTTAAAGCTTCATTGAATAAAGTTGGAAATTCTCGTTTTGAAAAAAAGTAACTTTTTCAAAACCCAACTATGTGTAAAAGAACTTTGGTGGCTACAAACAAAGAGGCTTCCAAAGGCTCACAAATGGTAAGAGGATTAGGACTGTTTGGGTTCCTAAGGAACTTGTCACTTCTAATGATTTTAGTGATATTGCTTCTTGGATTCCCAAGAAAACTAAGATTTTGGGAGCTAATCCTCATGGACCCAAAAGAATTTGAGTACCAAAAATCAAGACTTGATTCTTTGTTTTTAGAGGGTGCATTGCTACAAGGCCAATACTTCAAGTGCAAATTCATTGTACCTTGGTAGTAGATGCTCGAGACATATGACCGGTGACAAGAGTCGATTCTTGGAGCTAAAGACAAAAGTGGAGGAGTAGTGACTTTCGGTGACAAATTCAAATGCCACATTGAAGGAATTGGTACCATTGGTAATCACTCTTCCATACTTATTGATAATGTCTTGCATGTCAACGGTCTTAAGCATTGAAATTAACAAAATTGCACTTATTGGTCATCGCATAGGAAACATATACATGGTGCATTTAGATGACATTCATATTTTAAATGCATGTTTTGTTGCAAAAGATGAGCATGATTCTTGGTCGTGGCATAGAAAACTAGGACATGCTAGCAAGAGTGTTTTGGGAAAATTGATTTCAAATGGTTTAGTTAGAGGTTTGCCAAAAATAAAGTTTTCTTATGACAAAATTTGTTATGCATGTGCAAAAGGAAAACACAAAAGAGTTTCTTTTAAACATATTAATGATATTTCTACTAGTAGAGTTTTACAATTGATCCACATGGATCTTTTTGGCCCTATTAGAACAATGAGTTTGGGTGGATAATCATATGCATTTGTTTTAGTTGATGACTACTCTAAATTTACTTGGGTTCTACTTTTAAGTACGAATGATGAGGCTTTAGAAAAATTCATCACATTTTCAAAAGAAAATCAAATCGATGTTGGTTACTCTATTTCTCATGTTAGGAGTGACCATGGAACCAGATTTCAAAATCTAGGTTTTGAGGAGTTTTGTAACTCAAATGGGATTAGCCATAATTTTTCCGCTTCCCGCACACCTCAACAAAATGATATTTTTGAGAGGAAAAATCGAACTTTAGAAGAAATGGCTAGAACCATACTTTGTGAAAACAATTTACCTAAGTATTTTTGGGCGAAAGCCACTAGTACAACTTGTTATATTGTCAACCCAGTAATGTTTTGGCCTATTTTAAAGAAAACACCTTATGAGCTTTTCAAAAATAAAAAGCCTAACATTAGCTATTTTCATCCTTTTGGATGCAAATGTTTTGTGTTAAATAATGGAAAAGACAATTTAGGCGAATTTGATACAAAAAATGATGAAGCTATTTTTCTAGGTTACTCTTTAAACTCTAAATCCTATCGTGTATTTAACAAATAAACTTTAGTGGTTGAAGAGTCAATACATGTGGTTTTCGATGATAACCCCTTTCGAGAAAGGATACTTGTGATGACGATGATGTAGGAATTTTTTATGGCAATGATGGTGGAGGACAATCATCGAAGGTAGATGAAGTTCCATCAAAAGAAGAACCACAAGATCCACCTTTAGAAGCCTTGAAGGATATGACTATAGGGGAAAAGGAGGTGACCTACCCAAGGGAGTTCAACTATGTCAAAAGTGGTGAAATTTTAGGTGATCAATCCAAGGGGGTAACCACTAGATCCTCTTTTAGAAATACATGTAATTATGTAGCATTTATCTCATGCATTGAGCCTAAAAATATCAATGAAGCATTAAATGAAAATTATTGGATATTTTTCGTGCAAGAAAAGTTAAACCAAATTGAGAGGAGTAAAGTTTGGACATTAGTTGATAGACCTAGTGATTAATCTACCATAGGAACTAAATGGGATTTTAGACACAAACTAGATGAGAGTGGTAACATAGTAAGAAATAAGGCTAGGCTTGTTGCTTAAGGTTACACTCAAGAAGAAGGAATTAATTTTGATGAAACTTATGCACCCGTAGCTAGAATGGAAGCTATAATGATGTTACTTGCATTTGCATGTTATCATGAATTCAAGCATATTTATTTAAACGGACAAATAAATAGAACATATCATGATTTTGCAAATTTTATATTTTTTTTTAAAAAATCATTTTTATAAAACCATCTAAAACCAATTTATGGCCTAGCCCTCTTTTGTTTTTATTTTAAAAACAAAAATACGTCCTCAGCAGAGTCGCCAAGCTGTCGCAACCACCTCTTTAGGGAGGCTTCGAATTTTTGGTAAAAAACTTAAAAAAAACACGGAGTCGCCACCAATATTTTTGAAAAGTGTGATTGGATCACATTAAAATATGGTTATTTTAATAAAACATTTTGTTTTAATAAAACAACAATTTTGGTCTGCGAAAAACAAGAAAACAGGTTCGGGAGTTGGTTACGCGTGGGGAAGGGTTAGCATCCCACGACGCCCAAAATTAGTACCTAATTGGTTTTAAAATCACTTTCAAAAATGGAATTTACAAGTTCAAAAAGGTTCGACTTTACTTGCTCGTTTAATGAATAATAGTCTATTTTAACGGCCTTATCGCCCGGGAGATGAACTTTAATCACCGCCAACATTTCTGACGCTAACCCGTCATTCCCGTTTGATAAGACACCGCATTAAATTAATTTCACTTTTTTAAGCAACAAAGAGATTTAGTGTGTTGAGCATTTTATTCATTTCTAAGTTCGATTAGTTAAAAACCCTAAAAAAACGTCTAAATCTTTTATTCCTAATTAAGAGTTTAAGTTTACTTAAGTGTATTTTATTTTTGTGAAGAACATTTTTCAACAAAACATGTCTCTGTCTAATTTTAGAACCTAGCCCTATGTTTTAACCTATTTCTAAAACAAGCAAGCAACTTTATTCTTTTGAGTTTTTCCATTTTTATTATTCTTTTAAAATTTATTATTTTTTATTTTTTATTTTTTAAAGGCCAAGACCATTTTTCATTTTTTTACCTTTTTCATCTTTTTGTTTTTTACCTTTTATTTTTTTATGTTTTCTATGTTTTTTTTATTTTTATGTTTTTCTTTAAAAAATCACTCTCTTTTAAAATAAATTTTATTTTTAAAAAGATTTCCTTTTAATTTTTTTTTAAATTGATTTTTAAACTTTATCTAAAAACCCTTTTTATTTTGTTTTCCTTTAAAAAAGCTTTTATTACTTATTTCTTTTTTCCGAAAAAAATATTTTATTTATTTTTTCTTTTTTTAAAATCACTTAACCCATATATTATTAAAAATAAATTTCATAAAAACCTTTTTTATATTTTTTAAATCAAGCCCCTTTTTTATTTCCACCCATGCATTATTGTTTTTCTCTAATTTAATCTCTAACTTTAAGTTTTTTCAATTAAACCACAATAATTCATTTTATTCTTACATTTTAATTTAAACACTTTTTTAAAAAATATTTCTACATTTCTAAAGATCAAAACAACTTTAACAATATTTTTTAAGCATGCAAATTTTAAAAAGATCAAACTAAATTTAAAACGGAAAACGAAAATATTACCGGAATCGTGAAACGTTTTTCCGACTTCAAGAATACAACCTAAAATCCCAAAAAAAACACAAATACAAAAATTCAACCAAGAACAAGCATAAAAAATCAAAATAAAAAGTAAAAACAAAGAAAGAAATTTTACCGAAACGACGAACGAAGAACTCAAATCCGGACTTCTCGAAATGCTCCTAATTGCCTCTGAAAAATTGCTTCCAAACTTGAACTTCAATTGAAAATTTCCAGCAACCCTTGAAGACTTTGTAGAGTATTTTTTCGGATTTTTCCTAAGCCTCTTTGCTTCTTTTTTTCAAGTGTGTTTTCTTGAAAATGGTGTGTTGAAGAATGGAAGGGAGTGGGGTTTTTATACTCAACTTGAGCTTGCAAATCAAGATAAAATCTATGTTTAATCCTCAAATTGGAGCCAAAATCAAACCAAGAACTTGATTCTCGGTAAAACCCCTCAATCCTTATCTGATTTGGTCTAATAAGGAACCTGAATTTTCCCATTGATTCGAGCCTAGAGTTTGACCTTTCGTCTCGGTTTTTTGCAGATTCCGGCGAGCACAGGCGGCGGCAGCGAGCGGAGTTGGTGGCATTAGGTCGACGGCTGCGAGGCGGACCGACCGATACTAACGGCGACAGCAGCCATGGCCGGTAAACGCCGACCAACCTCCTTGAACACTCGGCACGAGGATTTGCTGAGGAACTAGCCCGCGTGCGTGCAGCCCACGCGCTGGTTCCCCCTTTTCTCTTTTATTTATTTATTATTTTTTCTCTCTTTTTTGCTTTTTTTTGTTTTCTTTGCTGATTTTTTTTATATTTAATGTTTTTTTCCTTCATTTTATTTCCTTTTCCCTCCAACATTTATTACTATTTATTTTATTTTTATCATATTTTCTTTTTCTTTTTCTTAAAAGATGGGCTTGTTTTTTTTAATAGGCTTTGTTCTTTTTTTTTTTGAACTGTGCTACAAGGAAATGAGCTTTTAAAAGTGAGTTTTTGTTGTATTCATTTAATAAAAAAAAGGTGGGCCTTTTATTATTTAAAGCGAAAGGGAATTTTTTATTTTTTATTTTTTTTCAAATTATTTAAAGTTGAGGTGAAAATTTAGTGACAACAGGTATAACCATTACTACGGTTGCTTCAGATGCCACATTTAGTGTTGGGAGTCGTGTAATTGATCCTTATAGATCATCACTAAGTTCTGAAACCGTACAAATGTTAATTTGTACAAAAAATTAGTGTCGATCTTTCCATGGAGTGAAGAGAAAAAATAAAGTAAGGATTAGTAATTTATATGTGTACACTTTCTTTTATTTTTTTAGAATTTATTTTTAGTTAATGGCTTAATGATTTTTTTGTAAAAAATTAATGAAGATCAATTATAGGAAATTATTTTGCCCGCTCTTTAGGTTTGTTAATAAAATTTTATGATGCTTTATAATTTATTGTTTTCACAATAATTAGTTGAATTATTTTAATGATTTTACAATAAATATGATGAAGAAAATCAGGAGAAGATGAAGAAAGGCAGTGCTTGGAGCTTTGGATTAGAATAATTGATGGAAGAAGTAACTAATGGATTTTTGATTAAAGTTTATTTTGTTTTCTTAGGTTGTTGCATGTTTGCAGTTTTATTTTACTTTAACTGGTTGTTGTTTAATTTTGTATTTTCTTTTATTACGTATTTGTACTATAAGAATATTTTTTGGATATTTAAATTAATCTAATTTTTTGGCACTCTTTTTCCCTTGCCGACATTATATTTCGTTTCAATGTTGGTTAGAAAGGGGTTTTTAACGAGGTCCTATCTTTTATTAAAAAAATATAATAAAATTATCCACTTCGAGTCGAGCCTCGAGCCGAGCTCAAATACTTTATTCCGAGCTCGGCGAGCCTTGAGCCCAAACCGAACCTGGTAATATTATTTCCGAGCCGAGCCGAACCTAGTCAGGCTCGAGCTTAGCTCGTTATCAACCCTAGTTGCATATATGAAACATGAATATAATGTATGACATTTTAATTCTAATACTAATTTGAAAGTGTACCGAATATATATATATAGTGTTTTATAAGTACTATCTACAACAATAACATCATCGAATACATCAAAAGGTTTTGTTTATACCGTTATATTTAACCAACTTGATTATTTTACTTTTGACTAACTTGATTAGTTTACTAAAGAAGGGAGATTAAGGTTTAATATTTCCAGTCAAAAGAATAGATCAAAAAGTTGGGCACGGAAGGTTCACAACCATGGGCGGAGCTAGAAAATTATTTAAAGGATGTCATTTTTCTTGTATTGTAATTAAGGAGTGTCAATTATTTATAAATGAGTGTCATTTATTTATTTTTTAAATATTTTTATATAAAAATTATATAAAAAAAATTTCCTAACAAACTTTGAGGTGTCATTTGAACCCCCATGGGCCAAGTGGCTCCGCCCATGTTCACAATGATGTCAGCCTTTTTCAAGTTGGGATCATTTTGATCGGATGATAATTTATTCTTACATCTCATTTTTCCTATATTTTTCTTATCAATCGCATAAGTATACGTTAATATATCAAAATTTTAAATGATAATTATACGATATATATTATATTATTCTCATATTTATTAATTATACGAACAATGTTGAATGACATCAGTGGGTATTTACTTATCTTCAAGGCTCAGAGAAAAATAAAATAAAATAAGAATAAATTACACAGATGACCACTGAACTATGGGTTTGGTGTCAAAATACCACTATATTATTTTTTTCGGCAAATGCACTACACAACTATTGAAATGGTTCTATATTAGCCACACGCCGTTAAAAAATGAAAAAGTTAAAAGGAACTGTTAAAAAATTGGTATAATTACATATTTGGTCCTCTATATTTATACAAAATATCAATTTAGTCCTAATTTTAATCTAATAAAATAAATTAATTATTCAATAAGATGATGACACGTGTCACCACCTTTTTAGAAGTCTTTAATTATTTTTATTTAATTGGAGGCGGAAGATGATGACTGAGTATAAAGAAACAGTGGGGAGAAGGTATTTCACAGTGACCGGTGAAAACTCGGATGAGGAAATCATCGAGAAGATAATTTCCAATGACAATGGCGGTGAGAGATTCTTAACACGGGCGAGACAAGAGCATGGTCGAGGGAAAGTGTTGGAAACAGTGGTCGAGATTCAGGACAGGCACGATGCGGCTAAAGAGATTGAGAAGAGCTTGCTGGAACTGCACCAGGTGTTTTTGGATATGGCGGTGATGGTTGAGGCGCAAGGGGAACAAATGGATGACATTGAGCATCATGTGAAAGATGGTTCTAAAGAGCTCAACACTGCAAAACAGTACCAAAGGAGCAGCAGGAAGTGTATGTGCATTGGTATCATTCTTTTGTTGCTGATTGTTCTTGTGATTGTCATCCCAATTATTCCTTCTGCTTTTATGTCGTTTAGAAAAATGTATGATCTGGAGTATGCATAGGATGCAGTCTTTACTTCGGGACTGAGATCCTTGAAGTTCAATAGAAGATTATACTTTAAGTTGCTCTTAGACATCTTTATTTAAGCAAAATCATGCCTCAATCTCGTCTGATTCGGCTGGTTTTTCGGAAATAACGATTGTAATCTCCTTGATTTCTTGTTCATGATATGCAAAACTTGGTTTTAAATCCCCCACTGAGCTCTCCATTTCTACTTTTCTGCTATCTCAACATCCTTGTTTGCATTCTTGTATTTCACATAGATGATCATTTGAGTTATTCCAAGCAGAAATCCCAACAGATTTGGCAACTGAAAACACAAAAAACACAGTTTTTTTAATGTCAATGTTATGAAGTTCTAAATGGATTTTTATTTCAACAAATTAAGGTTTAAGAACTATAAATGTATTAATTTGACTTATTGCCACATAGAAATCTTGTATGAGAAATCCATAGAAGAACCACAGTATGGCACAGAATGTGAGGAAAAAGGAGGGGGAAAGGGCATGTATTCCACACTTCTAGTCCTTATGACATGTCTTTGCAGCAAACATGGTGATGCTTTGTTGAGGACAAGAATAAGATCATCAAAGAAATCGAGTAACTGCCTTTATCAGGTGGGGGAAATTAATTAAATAAATTAAATAAAAATAATTAAAGACTTCTAATAAGGTGGTGACACGTGTCACCACCTTATTGAATAATTAATTTATTTTATTATATTAAAATTAGGACTAAATTGATATATTGTATAAATATAGAGGATCAAATGTGTAATTATACCAATTTTTTTTAACTTTTTTGTTTTTTAACGACGTGTGGCTAAAATAGAACCATTTAAATAGTTGTGTGGTGCATTTGCCGGAAAAATAATATAGTGGTCATTTTAATATCAAACTCATAATTCAGTGGCCATCTGTGTAGTTTACCCATAAAATAAATGCCACTAGTGCACCATATTACATCATCAAATAAGATAGGAACAATTCACCTTCGCATGATCATTATTTGAATACTGAAATGATATTAAAGAAAAGAAAACATATATAAAATGAATCTGGAATAATGCTCTATGTTTCTTTCTTAGATTTTTCATACAACAGATTTTGTATTAAAAACTAAAAACAATATATTTTAACAAGTAGTTTATTTTTATAATAATTTATTACACCAGCAAATGAAACCACGATTATAATGATAAATATTCAAAATATGGTATCAATGGTCTCAAATTAAAGTTAAGTGTAAACTTTATACATTTTTTATAATCATTGATATTTAATCTATTAGTTGATTAACTTGAATCGAGTATCTTAAAAGCTCATCCATAGGTGATTCTCTCAATCCAATTTACTCTATTCACAAAGTTAGGGTTCGAACTCTTGACCCCTTGATTAAAGGATTTAATGTTTCATTTCACTATAGACCAACTAATTGTCGATTAATTTTATACATTTTTAATATATGTTAAAAATATTTTAATTGTTTGTAATGACCCGGAATTTGGGTTGATAATTCAGGTCTTGGATCTTGATTTGAATAAAGAGTTAAAGTTGAGTCTAAAGTGAAAATTGGGGGATGACATGTGTTTATTTTATGGGAGTGTAGTTTTTGAATTTTAAATAGGTGGTGCGGGAGAAAAGGGGAAGAAGATTTTATGAAGAGAAAGAAAGTGAAAAGTGAGGGAAAATATGAGGTTCAGAGAGTTTTGGAAGGTTGGAGTATTCAAGCCTTTTTTTTCGCCATTATCCAGACTGTAAAGAGTGACACCGCCTGTCATCTGGAGGAGCTCGCCGAGATGCAGCCGTTGGTGGTCACCATGCTACCTGTTGTCACTAAATTTTCACTTCGATTTTAAATAATTCAGAAAAAAATAAATAAATAAAATCCTTTTGAAGCCCACATTTTAAATAAAATAAAATCCCTTAAAGTCCACCTTTTAAATAAATAAAACTCATTTTCAAAAAAAAAGTCCATTTCAAAAGCTCACTTTTAAATAAAGAGAACAAAGCTCATTTTTCTTATGTTGAAGCCCATTTTTAAAGTAAAAGAAAAAATATTATTATGATGCTTAATAGTTTTGAAAAGGGAAATAAAGTGTGGTAATAATTATGATAATGTGATAAAAAAGCAAAGAAAGACAGCCAAAAACAACAAAAAAAGGAAAAAGAAACAGCAAAATAAAAGAGGATTGCACGTGCGCTGCACGCGCTCGATCCAGCAGCTAAAAGCCCAGCCCCGACAACCCTAGGCGCGACACTGAGGGACTCTGTCTGCCGTCTACCGGTCATGGCCGGTGACGTGGACGGTACCGACATGTCCGCCTCGTCGTCACCGTCATGTGTCCACCAACCCTGCTTGTCGTCACCGCCTGTGCTCACCGGAATCTACAAAAAAACCGAGACAGGTGGTCAAACCCTAGGCTGTAACACCCGTGTCTCGGGCCTAGGAGTTAGCCGGGTTGTTGTTCGAGTCAAATGAAGTCTAATTAAAATAAAACAAACTTAGATAATGACCTAATTGAATTTAAATAAAGAGGGAGGGACCAAAGTTGTGATTTACCCCATTTAAAAATAAAGGAAGACAACTTTTCCATAAAAATTGTCATCTTCCTCTATCTTTTCCTCTTCACCAATTTCAAAACCTCACCCCACTTTCAAACTCTCCTAAAGCCCTAATCACTATTCCATTGGGTTGGCTAATCAATTTCATCATCAAATCAAGAGGTAAACATAAATTCTTAACCTCCTCTACATTATCTACTCACCTATTGTTTTAGATTTCAAAAATAATGAGTTTTGGGAATTAGGGTTCTTATGGAAAATTGGGGTTTTGATGGGGCTTTTCAATCTACTTTGAAAAAATTGTTTTGGGGTTATGCTTGGGTATGATGAAACTCACAACATATCTTAATTTGATAGAATTTGGGTGAATTTTCGTGGTGGGTCTTTAAGGCCAATTTTGGGGTATGAAAAATTGGGATTTTAAGAGGATTTGTGTTGGGAATGAAGGGCTGATGGTCTACCTATGTTAGGGGAGTGTTTTGGGATGTTTTGGAAGCCATTTGGGTGCTTGGAATTGAGTATTTCAGCCCTTGGTTGTGGGAGTCCGAAAAATTGGGTTTTTGGGATGCTATGTGATTTGGAAATTGTGGAAATTGAGTTGTGTTTTGCAATGTGGATTGATGATTGAATTAGCATTGATTTGGGAAGTGATGAATGTGTTTGTTTGGCTAGAAGCAAGGGGAAACGTGGAAGAAGCTTCGGGATCGAATCCGGGAATTTGAAGAACGGACGCTTGCTTGGTCTTGTGCTTGGAAGCTTAGGTGAGTGGTTGGTTGCTTTTAAAAGTTTTAAATTAGTTGGTTCGAGTATGTGGACTAGGTCGGGCTTGGTAGACCCACCTAGAGTTAGGATTAGGGTGGTAGCCTAATCCTAAACTTGGTCTAAGCCTTTGGATGAACTCAATTGGATGATTGTATATGCCTTGTATGCCATGTGACATGAATGCTTATGTATATTGTTCTATACATGTGAAATGAGGCATGGGTTGTATGGCTTAAAGCATGCATGGTGATGGTTCATGGTTGTGTCCATGGTGAGTGCGTGCTAAGCACGGAAATGGTTGAAATGTGCGTTGTGGAATGAGTAAAATATTGGCACTAGTATACTTAAATACAAATGATCGATCATTAGGATGTTAGTGTGTACACATGAGTCTAAAGTCGCGCGTGGCCTTGGTGGCGTTGAGTCACCAAGGAGGAGTACGGGTACGCCCGGAAATGGTATCTAAATATAGTCGATGATGAGTGGAATCCCATCGACGGGGCGTGAGGATGAGTGGAATCCCCTCCGCGAGGCCGGTGATGAGTGGAATCCCACCGAGGTAATGTGGTTGTTGGATATGAGTTTCCAACGAGTCTATCCGTGTATTTGAGCGATAACTAGGTGCCAATGTGTTTGATATATGTATCAATGTGTTGAGATTATGAGCTGCTTGGATGTTGTATGTGATTGCATGTATGGTAGTGTTGAGCTCATGATTATGGCATATATGTGATATAATTGCTCATGCATCTATATCTTGTGGACTCTTGAATTATGTATGTTGCCTTGGCTAGATCGTGCTCGGACCCTGCGGTGTTGAGGTTTGTTTTTAGAGCTTACCCTCACTAAGCATCATTGCTTACGCTCTCCTTGTTCAACATTGCAGATCCTTAGTTCGTGGGTTGCTCGGCAAGAGGAGGGCCTCCAAGTGTGGTTTTTGGTTTGAGTACATCAAGTATGGCTTTTAAATGTTGAACATGTAATAGTTTAAGCAATGGGACATGTGTCTTTTGATGGATGATTATGGTTGGTTAGGAGCATGTTTAGACTCCATGTTATGTTGCTTTTGTATGGCTTGTGATGCCATGTTTGAGTTGTAATCCATGCCTAAATTGCTTATCTTGAATGTTGGTTAAGTACCTTTGAGTTTGCCTTATGTTGAATGTTGAAGTATGAGTTTATGCATGTTAAATGTCATCCTTGGGTCAATTGCATGTTCCTTCAATGTATGTATATGTTGGGTACTTGTATGGCTTTAT
Source organism: Hibiscus tridactylites (assembly GCA_958450335.1). NCBI lineage: Eukaryota > Viridiplantae > Streptophyta > Magnoliopsida > Malvales > Malvaceae > Hibiscus > Hibiscus tridactylites. Next base: position 53,014,553 of record OY288267.1, on the reverse strand, counting down.
TGTGGCATGTAAGTGTCGTATGAATGCTTGTTGGGGTCTAGGAGAGTTCTAAAATGCATTTAGATTCGAGTCCATATCGTTTTTGCTGAGTTGGGAGGCTTTTCTGTGCAGGGGTATCGATACGGTTGGTATGGTATCGATACCACCTTCTTGATCAAGCCTCGTGTATCGATACACTTGAGAGGTGTACCGATACTATTTTTGCTACTGGAGCTACTGTCCAGTTCCGTATCGGTACGACCCTTCACGTGTATCGATACGGTCCCCTTAGCGTTGACCGTGGGAAGTCAACAATTGGAGAGGGTATCGATACACTCCCAGCCGTATCGATACGGTATCCACAGGTTGACTTTGACCAGTTGACTTGGTCAAGGGGTATCGATACACCCCTTAAGTGTACCGATACACCTGCAGCTAAGTCTTAAAATTGGACTGTTTTATGATTGTTTGATGTTCGTTCGATTGTTTTGAATGTGTTGTTCCGCTGTATGATCACGTAGGATTAAATACTCATCTAGACAAGGTTTAAAATGAAAAAAAAAAATAGGGTTGCTAACCGAGGGGGAATTCCTTAGGGAGTTCTCACTCGGTTTTCCCCGTGTGACCCACTCGGACCGGTCATTCGGCCAGACCGGGACGAGGGGGTTACATAGGCTCGATTCAAAGAGAAAATTCAGCTTCAAATCTGAACCAAATTGGATAGGGTTTGAAGGGTTTTTCCTAGAATCAAGTTTCTTGTCTGGTTTTAGCTTCAATTCGGGGATTGAAATCCAGATTTAGCTTGAATTTAAAGCTAGAAATCAACTATAAAAACCCCCAAATGCTTCATTTTTTAACACACCAAATTTGAGAGAAAAACCACTAAAAAGGTTCAAGAAAAATCCGAAAAATTCTTTAAATTTTTCTTTAGTTGGCTGGAAATTTTTGGAGTGAAAATTCAAGTTTGGAGCAATTTTCCGGAGGTGGTTTGGAGCATTTCGAGAAGCTTGAATTCGAGTTCATCGTTCGTCGATTTCTCGGTAAAATTTCTAACTTTTCTTTGTTTATCTTTTATGCTAATTATATGTTTGTTCTTGGTTGAATTTTGGTGTTTTTGCTTGTGTTGTTTGTGATTTTTAGGTTGCTTTTTCAAAGTCGGAAAATCGTTCATGATTTCGGTAACTTTTTTGTTTTAAATTTCGTTTTAATTTTTAGTTTGATCTTAAAATGTTTGCATGCTTTTAAAAAATGTTGTTGGGGTGATTTTGATCTTTAGGAATGTAGAAAATAATTCAAAAAATGTTTAGATTTTAAATGCAAGAATAGAAAAGAATAAATGTGGTTAAATTGAAAAAGTTGAAATTAGGGATTTAATTAGAAAAAAATAATAATGTAGGGTTTAAAATAATAAAAGGACTTGATTTTAAACAAAAAAAAAAGATTTTTATGATTTGTTCTAAATAATAGATGGGTAAAAATAATTTTAAAAGAAAAAATAAATAAATATGTTTTTTAGAAGGAAAAAAAAGGAAAGAAATTAGTTTTTCAAGAAAAAGAAAATAAAATGGTTAGGGTCTAGGATTTAAATAAATTTTTGAAAAGGAAAAAAAATAAAAAGAAGTTTTTTAGGAAAAATAAAGTTTTTTTAAAAGGGTTATTTTAAGAGGAAAAAATAGAAACTGAAAAATGAAATTAAATTAAAAAAAGGTGAAAATGCTTTTGAAAAAGGAAAACACAAAATGGTAAAAAAACATAAAAATGTAAAAAATGAGATTTAGCTTAGAAAATGATAAAAAGAAATAAAGTCTTTTAAACGGAATAATAAAAAGGGTAAAATTTAAAAGGATAAAAGTTTGCTTGCTTATTTTAGAAATAGGTGAAAACTTAGGATTAGGGACTAAAGCTTAGATAGAGATTTGTTTGTTGAAAAATGTTCTTCATAAAAAATAAAATACACTTAAGCATATTTAAATCTTAAATTAGGAATAAAAGACTTAGACATTTTTAGGGCTTTTAAATAATCGAATCTAGAAATAAATAAAAATGCTCAACACACTAAATTTCTTTGTTGCTTGAAAAGTGAAAACTTAATTTAATGCAGTGTCTTATCAAACGAGAAGATGGGTTAGCGCTAGAGATGTTGGCGGTGATTAAAGTTCATCTCCCGGGCGATAAGGCCGTTTAAATAGACTAATATTCATTAAATGGACAAGTAAAGTCGAACCTTTTTGAACTTGCAAATTCCAATTTTGAAAACGATTTTAAAACCAATTAGGTATCAATTTTGGGCGTCGTGGGGTGCTAACCCTTCCCCACGCGTAACCGACTCCCAAACATATTTTCTGATTTTCGCAGACCAAAATCGTTGTTTTATTAAAACTAAAAATGTTTTATTAAAATAACCATATTTTTTAAAAGTGATCCAATCACATTTTTTTCAAAAAGATTGGTGGCGACTCCGTTAATTTTTAAAAGTGTTTTTCCAAATTGTCTAAGCCTTCAGTAAAAAGGCGGTTGCAACAGCTTGGCGACTCCGTTGGGGACATGTTTTTGTTTTTTTTTAAATAAAAACAAAGAGGCTCAGGCCACAAATTGGTTTTAAATGGTTTTAAAAAAAAAATATTTTTAAAAAATATGGAATTTGCAAGTTCACCATAGGTTCTATTTATTTGTCCATTTAAATGAATGTAACTCTATTTTATGCATTTTAGACTTAATTCCAAGCTCTATTCCCGAGATTTATCCCGTTCGTTTAAGTGGGAGGAACACGCTTTGCTCATGTAAGAATATTGATTCTTCGTATGACCATCACAAAGTACCTTCGGAACTCAATTCCTTTGCCTTCGTAAGAATATTGATTCTTCGAGAAGGCTTCGGTGGTGAGTCCTCCTGAGTTGAACTCTATAACACCCGGGTTTGGGGGTCGGGTGAAATAAATAAATAAAATAATATCCTGGTTTTGGTTTGCAAAATTAAATTAAAGTGTTGGACCAAATTTTTGATGTTTAAGCCCAATAGCCATTTTAATGGCATTTATGTAAATAGTTGGACTTCCAAATTAAAAACCCCCCTTTTAATTAAAACAAAAATTTGTCATCTTCATCTCTCCAATTCCACGACAATGGAGAGCTTTTTCTCCATCTCCCCATTTCATCCCTTTTCTTCTTCATTCTTGGAGCTTTTTGAAAGGTAAACACATCCCCATCTTGCTCTCATCTTCCTCTACTTGAAAGTACAAATAGATTTCATTTTCATCAATGTTTTAGAATTTGAGTTTTTGGAAGATTTGAATAAAAATGATATCCTTATTGTTTTTAACTTAAGATTTTGATTTGATATTGTTAGATATGGTGTTTATGAACCAAAAGGTCCAACATATATAACTTTTAGAGTGTTTTGAATGAATTCCCGAATTTGGGTTTAGGTGGGGTTTTAGGAGAGTTTTTAGTTGAGTTTTAGGTGTGGTTTGTGTTGGAAATTGAGGGTTGATGTTAGGGTAATAGATGAGAGCTGTTTTGGAAGCATTTGAATGTGTTAAATGTGTTGAAATCACAAGTTTTGGTCTGGGTATAAGGGCTGCTCGGGTTTGGTGATTTTGGGGATTGTTCATGGCTTGAATTGTTGTGTTTGGTGTTTGATTAGTATTCTGGGTTAGCTACTTTGATGTTTGAGTTGATTTGAAGTTGTTTTGCTTGTGTTGAGGTGTTTAGAAGCGAGATTTTGTGTTGGTGAAGCCTTGGGAACAAATCCGGAAATTTGAAGACCATGGTTGCTTGGTAGTGGAGCTTGGAGGTGAAGGTGAGTGGTTACTATTTTTAAATGGCTTTCAAATATTGGTTCAAGCATGTGAACCTAGGATGAGCTTGGTAAACCCACCTAGAGTTGAGATTAGAGTGGTAGCCTAATATCAAGCTTAGCTTAGGAAACCTTTGGTTGAACTCCTAATTTCTTATTATGCCTCATGTCTAATTGTGATTGTGTTGGCTATGTATAATGTGTTATGCATGTTGTTGAGGCTTGATATGATGCGTTGATATATGCATGTGGTTTGGTTTATGAATCGTGCATGATAGTGATCATGGTGAGTACGTGCTAAGCACGAAAGTTATGTTGAGTTGATGTTGTGAAAGGTTATGGAATTTGATTAATATTGGCACTAGTATGCTTGGGTACAATGATCGATCATTAGGATAAGTGTGCACACGAGAGTCAAAGTCGCGCGTGGCCTTGGTGGCGTTAAGGCACCAAGGAGGAGTACGGGTACGCCCGAAATCTTTATATTAGTCGATGATGAGTGGAATCCCATCGACGGGGCGTGAGGATGAGTGGAATCCCATCGACGGGGCGTGAGGATGAGTGGAATCCCCTCCGCGAGAACCGGTGATGAGTGTAATCCCACCGCAGGTAATGGTTATGTTGGAAATGTGTTCTAACATGTTATACGCGTATTCGAGTCATAGCTAGGTGCCAATATGAGATTGTATGTATATGCAAATATGAGATCATATGTGCCTTCATGATTGAGATGTGTTGCCAATAGGAAATGAAATGTGATTCCAATATGCATTGAGATATGTTGTTAATAATACATTGATGTATGTATCATTGTAAGTTGAGCTTATAAGTTGTTGAGCATGGCATAATGTTGATTACATGTTCATGCATCATGTTTGATTTGGCTCTCGTGGATCGGAGGTAAGATCATGCATCTCATCATGGTAGTTGCTCGTGCTTGGACCCTGCATTGTCGAAGGTTTGATTTATGAGCTTACCCTCACTAAGCTTTTATACTTACGCTCCTTTTTGTTCGACAATGCAGATCAGTAGCTTGTGGGTGGCAAGGGCAAGGAAAGGCCTCCAAGTGTTGCTTTCAGTTAGCTCAAGTATGATCTTTAAGTTATAGATTGTAATAGTCAAGCAACGGGATAGGTGTTGTTGATGTGAATGCCTTGTTGCATGTTGATGTTGGTTGGCTTTGGTTGCCTTGGTTTGCTTGTAAACCATGTTTAAATTACCTATCTTAAATGTCTAATTGTAAACCTTGTTTTTGATGCATGTCTTGAATGCTTATATGTTTTGTTGGCTAAGACATGTAACCTTAAAAGCTATGTATGCTTCCTCGTGGTGAATGTATGATCTTGTGTTTGGATGCTTCATCTTAAGCCTTGTGTGTTTGAGCATGTTTTGACATAGGGTCAATGCCTCTAGTTTGTGCTTGTAAGTGTTGAGTGCTTCTTGGGGTCGTTTAGGGCCTTTAGAGTTGTTGAGAAATGCTTAAAGTTGGTTTTCGAAGGTTGCAGACAGCCAATGTTTCGAAATGGGTTGGGCCGTTTCAGAACGGGTAAGGCTTTAGGGACCCCGTATCGGAACGCGTTTCGATACGGTTTGGCCACTGTGAGCCCATGTTCCGATACGAATTTCGGAACACTTTGGCTACTGGAAATCTGAGAAATTGCCGAGATGAAGGCGTTTCGAAACGGGTCTAAGGGTTTCGAAACGGTCAATATCTCGTTGACCACGAGAAGTTGACCGTTGAAGGTGTTTCGGAACGGTTGACCTCCGTTCTGATACGGCCTCCTCGTATGGGCTTAGGACAGATGACCTGGTCAAGGCGTTTCGATACGCCTCAATGGTGTTTCGAAACGGCCTGCCTAATGGATTAAAATTTGACTATTTAATCGTTGTTTTGTGTTCAGATGATTGTCTTCCTTATATTTTTTCGATGTGGTGATCATATAGGATTTAAATGTGCCTTTAGAGAAGATTAATATAAAAGAATTTTTTTGGGGTTGCTAACCGAGGGGGAACCTTAACGGGTTTCGTTTCGGTTTTCCCCGTGTGGCCTACTCGGACCGGTCATCCAGCTAGACCGGGACGAGGGGGTTACATTTGTTGGTATCAGAGCCTAAGGTTTCCGAGACCTTGGGCAGGTAAGTGAGGTAAGTTAAGTTGTTGTGTTGAAATTGCACGATGTTTGCTTGCCATGTAAGCATGTTGCTTGTTATTCGAGTATGCTGTAATGAATGATTGTTTGATTGTGAACGTATGTTGCTTGAAGCATGTTGAGTAGAGCCCCATTGCTTCTATTACATCGGAAAAAGAGATTTTTTAGTGAGGGAATCATACTTGAGCCACTTAGACCCTTTTCTTTGCTAACCCAGTTTGTATGTAAATTTGTTGTTGTTGTTGATTTATCGCTTTTATGTAAGTTTGAGGTCAAGGCGTGGGTCGTAGATTGGTAAGTGGGAGTTGCGGTATCTGAGAATGTGGATGATGTTGAGGGAGTTCATCGCTTTGGTCAGAGAGGTATGGTTGTACCGGAGTTTAGGTACAATTTGTTTATTTGAGTCCGTATGTACGTGGGTTGGCTCCAGTTGATAAGGGACGATGAGATCGATTCTGGTATTAGTCGGTAAAAAGAAGTGAAGACCTATGAGTGGGAGTCAGAGTGTTATCGATGTTGTAGCAGATAAGCCCTTGGTACAGTTTTGAGTTTGTCCCTCCGGTTGATTCTGAATCTGTACTCCTGTGTATTGTTAGCAAGCATGCAAAGTTTGAATGTGCTGGGTGAAGTGTTAGAGGTAGGTGCGAGTACCTTAGTTCTTTAGGCGAGATCAAGGTAAGGGTCTCGTGTGAGTAATCTGAAATTCAGAAATGTTAGTTGGTGATCGTTGGAGTTTGGCATGTGGTTTTAATACAAGATAGCCGGTCAGTATCCGTGAGTGGGAATCAATTTGTGTGTTTGGGCCATTGTGCGTCTGAGTTGTCTTCCAGCAAGAAGGAGAGATGAAGTCGCTTCCAATATAGTTGTGCCGAGAGAGAAGTCTTGGGCTTTAACTCCAGATTGTTTGGTAGTGGGATGTTTTGAGTCGCCAGGACCGATGTTATAGAACAAGTTCCAGGATGATTGTTTGTGTGTGATCAGAACTAAATTTTGAGGTTTCGAGATGCTCTAAAAACGGTTTTGAAGAGTTAGGTTATGTTTGAAGAACCAGCCTGAAAACAAGAGAACCGAAGACTATCAGCTGTATACATGTGAATTTGCAATTTCTGCGAATACATCCTTTGTGTGGGCATGTAAGGAAGCTAGATATCTCTGTTGAGATTTTAGACGTAGGGACACATGCGACTAGACCTTTTGGTGAGATAGTGGTGGCCAGAAAGATGTACGGAAGATGTTTGCTGATGGACCAGGGTTACGTGTTTCCAGTAGATGTGCAGTAAATGTCTTTTTACGGTTTCGATGTAGCTTTTGGCATGGTTTAGCTTGAAGAACACAGAGCTAGGGTATACCTTGAGACAATGAGAGAGTTGCCTTGAAGCTGCAGATTTCTGTGAGACTGTAGTGGTAGGTGAGGATGTGAACATTTATCGAATGTTGATCCAGCTTAGAGGTCGAAGATTGATTGAGTTTAGTTGATAGGCTTGCCTAGCAAATGTGATGGGTTTGATTTTTGAATGAAGATTAGACCGCAGAATGTTAGAATAGTTTGTGATTTTCCTAGAAGTGTTTGGAAGAATTACCCGGTTTGTCTCTTGATAGGGAAGAAGAGTTTGTTATTGATACAGTCTACGAGTTTGCTCATGTTTTGATTGCTCTGTACCTTACGAATCCCGAAAGAATTGAGAGTGAAAGAATCAACTTCGAGATTTGTTAAACCTTAGATTTATTAGGCCTAGTACATCATCTTAGAGTACGACAGTGTAATTTGTGAAGAAGAGAAAAGGGAATACAAGAATGTGATTAGATTACAGAAAGTTGAAACAATTGACAGTGAATAGTTAGTATCCGTCTCCCAGCATCAGTGATTTGTTGATCAGTTTGGGTGTGCTCTAGTCCTTTCGAAGATTAATTTGAGATCCGTTTACTATCAGTTGAAAGTGAGAGAAGTTGGTGTACCGAAGACAGCTTTTGGAGCAAGATGTGATCGCTTTGAGTTCCGAGCTATGTCGTTTCATTTGACTAGTGTGTTAGTTACTTTTATAGAGATGTTGAGCAGAATATTTCTTGAACTCCTTGATCAGTTTGTAGTAGTCCTCATACATGATACATAGGTATATTCACGTACCGAAGGAGACCATGACAAGCTTTAGAGTTAGTGTTGTAGATCCTATTAGAGAATTAGTTGTATGCCAAGTTGAGCAAACGTGAACTCCGAGTTAAGGAAGATGTTCTCCTAGGACATGTAGATCAGCTGAGTGTATTAGAGTATATCCTATGAAGATAGAGAAGATGTGGGTCGGAAGAAACCGAAGACTGTGACATGTATCTATAGTTCCTAGGTCTAGCATTGTTACTTTCAGAGAAATTGTAAATAGTCTTTTGAAGATAGCTGCTCCTTTGACAAGTTGCTACCGAAGACTGTTCAGTTGTGTGGTCAGACGCGAGACAATGAACCCTTGAGAAACTGAGAGAAACTTTGAAGAGAGCTTCGGCCTTGATCCAACCTATATCAGAGAAAGAGTTTGTGAACCATAGTGTGCGTTATATGTAGGGTTAGGTTGTGTGCTCATGCAAGACAGAAGATTGTGGCTTTTTCGTCGAGATAGTTGAAAGACCTTGAAAAGAATTATCCAACACTAGACTTAGAGCTAATTACAGTTGTATTTGCTTCGAAGACTTAGAAACAAAGCTTGTATAGTAAGAAATGCACAATATGTACACTTATCATCAGAACTTGAAATATTAGACGACTTAGGAAGGGTTGAAACATGAATGACATAAGTTATTAGAACTACTTGAAGACCGTAATCTCAAGATTGAGTACCATCCGAAGAGAGTTAACGTAGTAACCAATGCTTCGAGTTGTATTTGTTGTTAGATTAGTAGTTGAGTTGTGGGATGTATTTGCCAGATTCAGTTTATCAAATGATAGTGGTTTTGTGGCCGAGTTTCATGTTAAACCTACTTTGACTCAGATACTTGAAGAGAAACAGTTGCAAGACAAGTTCTTGGCACCTCACGTGCAAGACATAGTGGAAGGAAGACCTTCATAATACAGTTTCAGAGATGATAGAGTTTGTATTTTCAGAGACAAAATAGTTGTGCCGATTGACATAGTGTTTTGAGACATATTGTTTTGGCCGAAGCACACGACAGTTCATTTGTATTGCATCTGAGTGGTATGAAGACGTATTGTGGGTTGGAGATGAGTACTTCTGGATTGAGTTGATGAATGACATTGTTCAGTACGAGAGTAAGTGTGTAATTTGCCAACGTGTCAAGACCGAGCATCAGTTTTATTCTAATTTGTTACATCCGTGGAAGATTCTTAATGAAAGTGGGTAATAGAGATTCGAGATTTCAATTAGATTTTTGAAGACGTCGGCATAGTGTTTGGTTACCTGTTGAAGTCAGATGATCAGTTAGAAAAAGTTATGGGTCAAGTATTCAAACAATGCTGTGTGAGATTGTGAATCGGGCTAGTTCTGTTGTTTATTTTTTGCGGTTACCACTAGAGTTAGAAAGGGGTTTGTGAGGTGTTCCGTGTATCTATGATTCGAAAGTGTGAGTCAGATCTGTCCCATGCTATGTTTGCGAAGAGATTGAGTTAAATTTAAAATTGACATGCATCGAAGGACCCATTGAGATCTCAGCATTAGATAGCTAATGATGAGTGGTAAGTCTGTCGATTGGTTAGTATGTTGTGGTGAGAAGGAAACTGGGTAAGAGTAGATTTCGTGGAAATTCCTGTCTGATAAATTTCGGGGACGAAATTTCTTAAGTGGGGGAGAGTTGTAACACCCGGGTTTGGGGGTCGAGTGAAATAAATAAATAAAATAATATCCCGGTTTTGGTTTGCAAAATTAAATTAAAGTGTTGGACCAAATTTTTTATGTTTAAGCCCAATAGCCATTTTAATGGCATTTTTGTAAATAGTTGGACTTCCAAATTAAACCCCCCCCCGTTTAATTAAAACAAAAATTTGACATCTTCATCTCTCTTCATCTCTCCAATTCCACGACAATGGAGAGCTTTTTCTCCATCTCCCCATTTCATCCCTTTTCTTCTTCATTCTTGGAGATTTTTGAAAGGTAAACACATCCCCATCTTGCTCTCATCTTCCACTACTTGAAAGTACAAATATATTTCATTTTCATCAATGTTTTAGAATTTGGGTTTTTGGAAGATTTGAATAAAAATGATATCTTTATTGTTTTTAACTTAAGATTTTGATTTGATATTGTTAGATATGGTGTTTATGAACCAAAAGGTCCAACATATATAATTTTTAGAGTGTTTTAAATGAATTCCCGAATTTTGGTTTTGGTGGGGTTTTAGGCGGGTTTTTAGTTGAGTTTTAGGTGTGGTTTGTGTTGGAAATTGAGGGTTGATGATAGGGTAATAGTTGGGGGCTGTTTTGGAAGCATTTGAATGTGTTAAATGTGTTGAAATCACAAGTTTTTGGCTGGGTATAAGGGCTGCTCGGGTTTGGTGATTTTGGGGATTGTTCATGGCTTGAATTGTTGTGTTTGGTGTTTGATTAGTATTTCGGGTTAGCTACTTGATGTTTGAGTTGATTTGAAGTTGTTTTTCTTGTGTTGAGGTGTTTAGAAGCGAGATTTTGTGTTGGTGAAGCCTTGGGAACAAATCTGGAAATTTGAAGACCATGGTTGCTTGGTAGTGGAGCTTGGAGGTGAAGGTGAGGGGTTACTATTTTGAAATGGCTTTCAAATATTGGTTCAAGCATGTGAACCTAGGATGTGCTTGGTAAACCCACCTAGAGTTGAGATTAGAGTGGTAGCCTAATCTCAAGCTTAGCTTAGGAAACCTTTGGTTGAGCTCCTAATTTCTTATTATGCCTCATGTTTAATTGTGATTGTGTTGGCTATGTATAATGTGTTATGCATGTTGTTGAGGCTTGATATGATGTGTTGATATATGCATGTGGTTTGGTTTATGAATCATGCATGATAGTGATCATGGTGAGTACGTGCTAAGCACGGAAGTTATGTTGAGTTGATGTTGTGAAAGGTTATGGAATTTGATTAATATTGGCACTAGTATACTTGGGTACAATGATCGTTCATTAGGATGAGTGTGCACACGAGAGTCAAAGTCGCGCGTGGCCTTGGTGGCGTTAAGGCACCAAGGAGGAGTACGGGTACGCCCAGAAATCTTTATATTAGTCGGTGATGAGTGGAATCCCATCGACGGGGCGTGAGGATGAGTGGAATCCCCTCCGCGAGAATCGGTGATGAGTGTAATCCCACCGCAGGTAATGGTTATGTTGGAAATATGTTCCAACATGTTATCCGCGTATTCGAGTCATAGCTAGGTGTCAATTTGAGATTGTATGTATATGCAAATATGAGATCATATGTGCCTTCATGATTGAGATGTGTTGCCAATATTACATGAAATGTGATTCCAATATGCATTGAGATACGTTGTTAATAATACATTGATGTATGTATCATTGTAAGTTGAGCTTATGAGTTGTTGAGCATGACATAATGTTGATTACATGTTCATGCATCATGTTTGATTTGGCTCTCGTGGATCGGAGGTAAGATCATGCATCTCATCATGGTAGTTGCTCGTGCTCGGACCCTGCATTGTCGAAGGTTTGATTTATGAGCTTACCCTCACTAAGCTTTTATGCTTACGCTCCTTTTTGTTCGACAATGCAGAACAGTAGCTTGTGCGTGGCAAGGGCAAGGAAAAGCCTCCAAGTGTTGCTTTCGGTTAGCTAAAGTATGATCTTTAAGTTATAGATTGTAATAGTCAAGCAATGGGATAGGTGTTGTTGATGTGAATGCCTTGTTGCATGTTGATGTTGGTTGGCTTTGGTTGCCTTGGTTTGCTTGTAAACCATGTTTAAATTACCTATCTTAAATGTCTAATTGTAAACCTTGTTTTTGATGCATGTCTTGAATGCTTATATGTTTTGTTGGCTAAGGCACGTAACCTTAAAAGCTATGTATGCATCCTCGTGGTGAATGTATGATCTTGTGTTTGGATGCTTCATCTTATGCCTTGTGTGTTTGAGCAATTTTTGACATAGGGTCCATGCCTCTAGTTCGTGCTTGTAAGTGTTGAGTGCTTCTTGGGGTCGTTTAGGGCCTTTAGAGTTGTTGAGAAATGCTTAAAGTTGGTTTTCGAAGGTTGCAGACAGTCAGTGTTTCGAAACGGGCTGGGCCGTTTCGAACGGGTAAGGCTTCAGGGACCCCGTATCAGAACGCGTTTCGATACGGTTTGGCCACTGTGAGCCCCTATTTCGATACGAGTTTCGGAACACTTTGGCTACTGGAAATCTGAGAAATTGCCGAGATGAAGGCGTTTCGAAACGGGTCTAAGGGTTTCGAAACGGTCAATATCTCGTTGACCACGAGAAGTTGACAGTTGAAGGTGTTTCGGAACGGTTGACCTCCGGTCCGATACGACCTCCTCGTATGGGCTTGGGGCAGTTGACCAGGTCAAGGCGTTTCGATACGCCTCAATGGTGTTTCAAAACGGCCTGCCTAATGGATTAAAATTGGACTGTTTAATCGTTGTTTTGTGTTCAGATGATTGTCTTCCTTAAATTTTTTCTTTGTGGTGATCATATAGGATTTAAATATGCCTTTAGAGAAGATTAATATAAAAGAAATTTTTTTGGGTTGCTAACCGAGGGGGAACCTTAACGGGTTTCGCTACGATTTTCCCCGTGTGGCCTACTCGGACCGGTCATCCGGCCAGACTGGGACGAGGGGGTTACAAACTCGATTCGTTTGTAGCCTATAATGGGTGAGAATCGAGGGCCTTGCTACTCTTAGTAGAGGACAACAAGGATAGCTCGGGTACCCTTTTAGAACCAAGACAAGTTTGAGAATCTAGAGCCTACCCCTAATAGAGCCATGCGGAAAGCCTAGGGTGTTGAGTCGTAGTAATAATTCGTGGAGACATGTCCTGAAATGTTGGAATGTCGGCCCAGGATTATTATGTAATTATTTTGGATCTTTTAAGTTTTGTTTCCTTTTTTTACTAACCTTTGTGTGTGAGAGTTTTGTTTTATAGCATGTTTATTTGTTACTAACCTTCTTGTGTGAGTCTTGTTTTGTTTTTGTAGCATATTTATTTGTTACTAACCTTTTTTTTGTATGAGCTTTGTTTTGTTTTTATAGCATATTTATTGCATGCATCATTTCATATTTAGAAGGGGTTGATTCTGGAAAATTGTTCAATTATGAATGGAAAGCTTTTAAAAGGAGGAGAACCAAGCACGTGACAGCATTGGCAAATGAAGCTGCAGCCCTTCGTCAGTACGTCAAGCCCGTTGGAGAGGTTGGACCATGGCTCATGTGGCTAGTTGAAGAAATCAAGGAGTTAGGCGTTCAAGCGGGAAAATATTTGTAAAAAAACAAATGTAACAAAAGCTTTCAAATTTAATAAAGAGTTTCCTTTCGTGAGCAGATTTTTAATGGAATTGATGGCCCTTCGACTGCATTCATGCATTTGCACTGTTTTGTTTACCTCGTTGTTTGCTTTTGTGAATTTGTTTGTGCATACATACACTTGCTTACATACATTTGTTTGTTTGCATTAAATAATGTTTTGATCATTGCATTCATTCATGTAAAATAAAAAAGATTAAATTTGGAACGTTCCATTTAAATAGTAAAGATCCCGCACAAACACAACTCGAGCCATGAACATTGAGGAAAGATTGACAACTCTAGAAGCAAATCAGAAGAGCATTTGTGACAAGCTTGAGAAGATGATAAATAATCTGAAGAAAGAGATTGAGATATCACACCAGAAAACAATTAGCCAAATTGCAGCCATGTTTGGGTTCAAAAACCCAAAAGTGAGAGAGGGCACCAACACTTTCTCGTGGATGCCTTTCGCCTGTACTGAAGACAACACCGATGAGGTTCGTAGCCCCGAGATGCCTGACCTCAATAAAGAAACTGACATGGCAAAGGTCGAGAAGAAATGGGAAGACCGCTACAAGAAGTTGGAGGAAATGTTTAAAGTTTATCAAGAAGGAGGCATTTATGGTGGCAAGGATGCTAGAGACTTGATTCTAGTTTTGGACTTGGTGGCACCTCCAAAGTTCAAGGTCCCTGACGTTGAAAAGTATAATTGAACTACATGCCCATTGGCACACTTGACTATGTATTGCCAAAAAATGTCACCGCATTTAGAAAACGAGAAGTTGTTGATCCACTGTTTCCAAGACAATCTATTTGGGTCTGCTATCCGATGGTATGCTCAATTGAGTCGGGCCAACATACGCACTTGGAGAGATTTGTCAAAAGCTTTCCTCAAACAGTACGAGTATGTAACAGATATGGCCCCCAGCAGGATTTTATTGTAGAATTTGGAACAAAAGCCCAATCAGAGCTTCTGCCAATATGCCCAGAGATGGCGAGATGTGGCAGCCCAAGTTCAACCTCCACTGTCAGAAAATGAGGTTACTCTCATGTTTGTGGAGACATTAAATGGACCTTTCTATAACTACATGTTAAATCACACCACCGAAGGTTTTGCAGAAATGGTCATGAATGGAGAGTTAATATTGGCAGCCATAAAAATGGAAGACTTGAGAGAGAAGAAGATGACTAGGACGGGCGCGTTTATAGTTTTGTTATGAAGTCGTTGGAGGCAAGATAGGCAGGGATTTGTGCTTTCATGGAATAAAACTTAATTTTCTCTAGATAGTTGGGATCATGCTTAGAACCAACCCTCTTGCTTTTGCCCGCGAGCATTAGGGATCTTTTGTAAGGGCTTATATGTCAGTTTATTTGTTTAAAGATGCATTTTTTCCTTCAAATGGAAAACATTTCTCCTTTTTGTCCTTTTCCCTTCTTTTCATTTTTATCTTTTTCCCCGCATACATCTTCTTTGCAGAGTCTCAATTATTGATTGTATGAATGATTCTTGAAACTACTCCCGAGAGAGAGAGGGGAAAAATGTGTGTTCAGGATTAATGGGGAAATCCCATATACATATTATGAGTGTACTTACCTCTCAGGCATTGTTGTTAGGGTCCTTGAATGAAGTGATAACTCTAAAACAACTACCAACTGAAGACGGCTTTTCTTCGACGGTATTTGTGTGTGAAATGACATTTGGCATTCCTTCATTTCGCTTCACGAATAAGAAAATTCATTTGTTGTCCCCTTTGAGCCTGATATTATTTTTCTTCTGATTTAACCCTAACCAAGGATCACTCCCCACACCGGGGGCAAAGAAAATGAAAAGTTGTTTGAAAGAAATATGTTAGATTAAGTTGAATGTCCTAAACTGTAAATGAAAAAGACACAAAAAGAAAAAACAAGATAGAGGATAGAAAAAGAAAAGAAAAAGAAAAGAGGAAAAAAAGAAAAAAAGGAAAAAAGAAAGAAGGAGAAAGAAGAAAAAGAGAAAAAGAGAAGAGAAGAGAAGAAGAGAAGAAGAAAATAAATGAAGAAAATGCGAAGGAAAATTTGAAATCCTTCAAACAAGATTGTACCAGAAAAGGAAATGAGCTCTAAGGTGAAAACCCAAAATGGGCAGTCTAGAGTGATCCAAAGAATAAAAGAAGAAGAACAGAGATTTCATTAGAAAAGTTGATCATTGGTTTAATCACCCTTAAAATATGAATTTGAGCCTTTATATCCTTTCTTTGGCAACTCGAGCCTAGCCTACATTACAAGCCTTAAAAGACCATTTGGATCACACATGAATATTTGAGAAAAGGAGTTCGTCTTTAGAATACATTCCGCCTAATTCAGTTAACCTTTCTTTAGGGACTTCGAGCTTCTAATGTCTGATTGAGATTAGAAAAGTGGAAAAATTTTATATTTGGGAAGTGTGTGAGTAAAAGAGAGCCATCAAAAAATGGGGCACTATCCGGTTGATGGATTCTTGAATCATTCATGCTTTGAATTTTGGGGCATCTGACTTAGCCCTTTTTCTTGTGTTTGCCATGACTATTTTCTTGAGATCCCTATTTTTAGCCTTTACTTGCGCTTGCTATGACTTTTTTCTTGAACTATATTTTCTAGCCTTTTTCTTGCATCTTACAAGTAGGCTGACATAGATTAATAAAAAGCAAAAGATTTCTTGGTATTGATCTCGAATATAGGAGACCATGAACAAATGTTTTCATCACTTCAGAAAACAATTGAACCTCAGTTTGAATGGGGGCATCACCTTGCATGAGAAGAAGAAGCACATGTGTTAAAGAGTTTGAAGTGGGTTGTAGCCCCCTAAAACCCGACCCAGAAGAACTGGGTCGAATATAAGGAGCCATGCTCAAAGCTTGTCCCTCACACAAGTAACCTGATTCAAAACTTTAATTCCAAAATAGACAATAACAATATCACTTAATACATATTGATAAAATATTCCTGAAAACATTAATATTTGAAATGTACATGCATGCAAAACGTAATAAACCCAAATAAAACATCCAAAATCTAAAATTATATACAATCTGATAAAAACACATAATATAAATAGGTCCAAGTATCATACTGATAATAATAAATAAATAAAGCTGGAAAACGAGGTCCTCCAAATACCGTAGCCTAGACTTGAGTATCTGAAAATAAAAACTAAGGGGGAGTCAGCGAAAACACTGAGTGTGTCTCTATAGTGCAAACAGAACTAACAAAATTATCATATCAACAGAGTCAATCAGACATTATCAAAATTCAATTTTCCACCAAAAACCAATTCAATCACATAAATAAGTAAGAATGATTATGCAACACAGTATGACATGCACCCAACTACATCACCATCGGAAGTGGAATCCAGCCCGTAGGGTGAAACCACTGATCCAAAGTAGACATCATCCCGAAGGATGAAGCTACTGAACTTCCCCGTACAGAATCCCAACAATAATGAGATGGCATAAAATCCGAGTTCTAAATATGAATGCATTGTTTATCAACATAAATACATAATCATATAATCCAATATACAATAATCCGAATATGATAAAATATACAAATATTGCATAATGTAATAGAATGCTGAACAAGTCAAATATCACAGATCAACAGAAAATTATTATCATACATCATCATACCACATCATGTATACATTTCAGCACATCAACACATTTACATACAGAGCACTGTAAACAAACAACACAGAAGAGAACACACCTTAGGTAGCTAACACTCAACGTCGACGGTGACGTCTCTCATGCCCAGCTCTATCTCTAGGTCGGTCAGAGTCAACTTCTATAACAATTAAATACACCATCAAAGATACTACTACTATGCCAAGACATTGATAATGTAAATAACGAATATATTATTAATTAAACTCACGAGCAGATCCCGATGTCTGAGCAACAGGAGGTCGTCCAGGTGGAGGAGAAAGGATCACAGTATCCAAGTCAATGTCGTCTGCAAATACGAATAATTCCAATTAATTTTTCGATATTCAAATCTTTAAATGCAAGTATAATCGAATAAAAGTGGTCAATACGGTCTTTTGGTTTTGAATTTGGGGAAACGGGCAGCGAAATCACGATGTCGAAAAACATAAAACATGTCTTTCCTGAAAAAGTCAACGGGCAACGGGTCAACGGTCAATGGGTCAACGGTCAGCGGGTCAACAAGTCAACGGGTGATGTCATCTCTAACATTAGCTGACTCGATTCTGATAAAGATATGGTTCGGTTCTGTTACGGTTCGATCACTCCGGTTCGGTTTAGCCCACCCACTTGGATTCAACCCGGATCTTGGGCTCTCACCAACCCAACTCGGTTCAGCCCACTCTCACACCCATTTGTCTAACCCAAACCCATCACACAACATCTCAAGCCTAAATCCCCACACTCAACAACAACTAGCAAAACTAAAAACCCTAAGGACAAAACCTATGATGGCGCCGACCGCCAGCGACGCTCCGATGACCTCCTATGGTCATTTTTCCAACCAAAACACGCATACAAACTACATGATAACACCAGACAAGGCCTCATCAACTTACCCATACGCCAAAACTGAACGGAAACGGAAAACAACAATGGTGAGGCGGAGTTCGAAGGATTTTACACCGATTACCGATAAGGGACAACGGTGCGAGGGCGACGAAGGGGTGGGTTTTGATCGGACTTGAAAAGGGAGTTGAATGGTGGTTATGGATCGACGAACGGCCAACAGTAGCTCCCTCACCGGAGCTTGATCGGAAAAGAAATGGTTTGGTTGGTAGCTTCACACGAAAAACCAAGAGAGAGGGGAAAAAATAGAGTGCGACGCAAAACAAGACCCAGGGTGTCAAAATGAGTATAAATACCCTAACAAAAGGGTAAATCACAAAGCATGCCTTCGAACTTTCTAGGGTTTATGAAACGACACTTAAGTTTTGCAACCTTTGCAATTTGGCACTAAAATTCCGAAAATTTCCAATTAAAATTTTCCAAATTTTAGGGTTTTGAATTAGAGATTTTAATCAATTTATTGTTTTAATTTATGGTAAAATTCGGGGTGTTACAACTCTCCTCCAGTTAAAAAGAAATTTCGGCCTCGATATTTTACATGGAGCAAAAAGATGCAGATACTGAGCTCGGATGACAGTCTTGGGCTCCCACGTAGCCTCATCATGACTACATCCACGCCACAAGACTTTGACCATCTTAATGGTCTTCCTTCTGAGAACCTTTTTATCCTGAGCAAGAATCTCAATAGGCTCATCCTCAAAACGTAAATCAGGACGGATCTCAATATCCTCAACACGCATAACATGTGATGGATCAGGATTATAACGTCTCAACACTGAAATAAGAAAGACATCGTGAATACGCTGAAGCTCTAGTGGTAGCTCTAGCTGATAGGCAACTGGTCCGACTCGACGAATAATCCGATAAGGGCCAATGTAACGAGGACTTAGCTTGCCCTCCCGACCAAACCGAAGTACTTTCCTCCAAGGAGATACTTTCAAGAAAACATCATCACCCACCTCAAACTCAAGATCACAATGTTTCAAATCGGCATAAGACTTCTGTCTGTCAAAAGCAACCTTAACTTGATCCTGAATCAATCTAACAGTCTGCTCAGCCTCGTGCACAATCTTCGGTCCCAACAATCTGTGCTCATTCAACTCAGTCCAACCAATAGGTGAACGACACCTACGCCTATACAGAGCCTCATACGGTGCCATCTTGATACTGGCCTGATAACTGTTATTATAAGCAAACTCTGCAAGCGACAGGAAATCCTCCCAAATGCCTCTAAAATCAAGAATACAGACCCTCAACATATCCTCAAGAATCTGGATCACACGCTCAGATTGACCATCTGTCTGCGGATGATAAGATGTACTGAAGTTCAACCGAGTACCCAAAGCAGAATGAAGAGACCTCCAGAATTTTGCAGTGAACCTCAGATCTCTGTCAAAAATAATAGATAACGGTACCCCGTGAAATCGAACAATCTTGGAAATATAAAGCCAAGCTAACTTACTCAAAGAATAGTCAACTCGGACAGGAATGAAATGCGCGGACTTCGTCAGGCGATCAACAATAACCCAGATGGAATCCTTCTTCGACTGAGTCAAAGGAAGTCCACTAACAAAGTCCATAGTCACGCGCTCCCACTTCTACTAAGGAATCTCAATATACTGTAGTAACCTAGATGGACATTGATGCTCTGCTTTGACTTTTTGACAAGTCAAACACCTCGATACAAATATGACGGCGTCCCGCTTGAGACCTTTCCACCAGTACCTTTCACAAAGATTCTTATACATCTTGTCACCACCAGGATGCATAGAATAAGGACTGTCATGGGCCTCACGGAGAAAAACCTGTTTTAACCCAGATTTCCTCGAAATACAATACCGACCACGGACACATAATACCCCATCCTGATCAATAGAGAAATCTCGAGATGTACCCTCATGCACCTCTCTAATACGATGCATCAAAAATGATCACTAGGCTGCTCAGCTCGAATATCATAAATCAATGTAGGAATAACTTGAAGTTCTGCCAAAAAATTGCCATCATCGTACAAACTCATCCGAGCAAACAAAGCTCTCAAATCTGAAATGGCGTTACGACTCAATGCATCAGCAACAACATTAGCTTTACCCGGATGATACTCAATCTCACAATCATAATCCTTGAGAAGCTCCAACCAGCGACGTTGTCTCAGATTAATCTCTTTCTGAGTGAGAAGGTATTTAGACTCTTATGGTCTGTATAGATATAACACTTCTCTTCGTAGAGATATTGTCTCCAGATCTTAAGTGCAAAAATAACAGCAGCAAGCTCTAGGTCGTGGGTAGGATAGTTACACTCATGTTGTTTCAACTGTCGAGACGCATAAGCCACTACCTTCCCGTCCTGCATCAGAACACACCCCAATCTGATGTACGAAGCATCATTGTAATATGTATAAGCCTTACCAGGCTCAGGTTGAATCAAAACTGGTGCTTCAGTCAGCACAGACTTAAGCTTCTCGAAACTAGACTGATGAGCCTCAGTCCAAATGAAGGGAACATCCTTCCTCATAAGCTTAGTCAATGGAGCTGCAATAGAAGAGAAACCCTCGATGAATCTCCGATAATAACCAGCTAAACCCAAGAAGCTTCGAACCTCAAGAACATTCTTGGGCTGCTTCCAACTCATAATAGCCTCAACCTTCATTGGATCAATCTGAATACCCTGAGCATAAACTATATGACCCAGAAACATAACCTCAGAAAGCTAGAATTCACACTTACTGAATTTTTCATATAGATGTTTCTCTCGCAGAGTCTGTAACACTATCCGATGATGTTCCTCATGCTCTGCCTCAGATCTAGAATATACCAGTATATCGTCAATAAATACAACAACAATCTGGTCAAGATAGGGTTGAAACACCCTATTCATCATATCCATAAAAGTGAAAGGAGTGTTAGTCAATCCGAAAGGCATCACAAGGAACTCATAATGCCCGTAACGTGTCCAGAAAACTATTTTGAACACATCAGAATCCTTAACCTTGAGTTGGTAATAACCAGATCTCATGTCTATCTTAGAAAATACCGTAGCTCCTTGGAACTGGTCAAACAGATCATCAATACGAAGAAGAGGATATTTGTTCTTGATCATCAGCTTGTTCAGCTTCCGATAATCTATACAGAGTCGAAGTGTCCCATCCTTCTTCTTAACAAACAGAACATGAGCTCCCCAAGGAGAAACATTGGGTCAAATGAAACCTCGATCCAACAGTTCTTGCAACTGAATCCTCAACTCTTTAAGTTCTTTCGATTCCATCCGATAAGGTGCCATAGACACAGGAGCTGTACCTGGATAAACCTCGATGCCAAACTCAACCTCATCCCGTTTCGGTAGTACCCTAGGTAATTTTTCCAGAAAAACGTCTGGAAAGTCTTTCATAACTCGAATCTTATCTAAACCATAATCAGACTGTCTCGGATCAAGGATATAGGCAAGATAAGCGATAGACCCATTTTTTATCATTTTCTCAACTTTGAGAGCTGAAAAGATATTACATAGGAACCCTCTGCGCTCACCAATCAAAATCATCTCACGATCGTTAAGAGTTCTCAGTGTAGCCCTTTTCTTTTCACAGTCTAAAGTAACACGGTGTGCAGACCACCAATCCATACCCAGAATAAGATCGAACTCCCCAAAGGGTAACTCCATCAAATCAGCTAGAAAGATCTCCCCTTGAATCTCAAGAGGACAATTCATGTATACTTTAGTAACCTCAACTGGATTACCCATTGGACTGTGTACAGTAACAGCACTAACAGTGTCCTCAACAGAAATCTCAAGACCCCCAGACACAGAACTCGCAACATATGAATGAGTAAAACCATTATCAAGTAGAGCAAAGTACGAAATATAATGGATAGAGAATGTACCAACAATAACATCTGGCTCATCACGATCCTCGTGCCTCCTAGTATAATAAACTAACCCAGACTGTCTGGCCCCTGATCTTGTTGATCCTCTACTCGGAGCTGGTCTACCTCTACTAGCAGAGCCTGAAGTAACATATCTGACCTGACCTTTTCCCCTGGCGGAAGTCTGTATTGATGCCTGAGACTGAGTAGTAGTAAAAGCTAAGAGAGGTGGAACCAGACAATCTCTGAAATGATGCTCGAATGAACCACATCTGAAACAAGCTTCAGTTTGCCTCCTACACTTGCCCGAATGCCACTTCTTACAAAAAGGACACTGCGACACCCCTCGAGTACCAGTCGAACCACCAACACTAACAGTCGGAACAGAAGAAGTCACTGGTCTAGCTCTCGAATAACAATGATAGTCTGACTCATCTCTGGCCCTCTTCCTAGACTAATTCCCCTGACTATGCTGAACTGGCACTGATGCTAGTCTCTTTCCTCTATCAGATCCATGCAACGCAAGTTGTCTCAACTCTGCCTCATTATGCTCATTTGTCCTAGCTCGTCGAGTAATATCTTTGTATTCTTGGTCCACTTGTAAAGCAACATCGACCTTTATTGTAGGACGCAATCCCTTCAGAAACCAATCACACTTTTCTTTTTCTGTGGTCACTAACCCTGGGACGTACTAAATCAACCTCATAAACTTGATCTCGTAATCATTAACAGTCATATCATTCTGCCTCATATTCATAAAATCATCTCTGCACTTAGCTATATTATCAGCTCTGACATATCGATCAGGGAAATCTTGTTTAAAATCATCCCAAGTAACCTTACTAGCTTGAGTAACAAGCTCCTCAGCCTCCCACCAATTCTGGGCTTCACCTTGCAGCAGTGAAATGACAGACCTGAGTTTCCGGTCAGTAGGATAATCCATCTCAACAAATAGTCGCTGAAGCTTTTTCAGCCAGTACTCTGCATCTGGTTGGTCTGTACTCATCTTTCCATCGAACATAGTCATCCCGGTAGCGAGAAACTTTGTGGATATGGGTCTCCGAACACTCTCAGACTGACGAAGGTATCTCAATAGCTCTCTTTGAACAGTAACAACATTCGTGCCCATTGTCTCACTATCCCCTGAATCACGATGACCACTACTCTGAGCATGTTGAACATGTTGGTCTCCTCCACCAGTCTGTTGAGCTCCTGTCTGGTTCACATATTGCTCCTCCACATTCGCACCCTGGACCTCACCCTGGTTTTCTATCGAACCCTTAGGAGGTGGAACGTCACTATCTGCAGTCGTGGTACGACCTCGACCTTGGCCACAACCTCGACTGGCCGCTATTCGAAAACTTCTTCGAGGTGGCGTAGTAGTATATCTACAAAAGACATAATCCTAAGATTAGAATCGGTACTTGGAGACCTTATTCAGAATATGTATAAATATTATTCATAAAAGATCATAAGTTTTTCTAAAATTCTCGTTTTACCCAAAAACATTTGAGAATGCATGCAAAAATTTATTTTCAATTTAAAATTGATTTAAGTCACTCAGGCCGAGTATTGAACCTGGCTCTGATACCACTAAATGCAACCCCCTAAAACCCGAATCGGGAGAACTTGGTCAAATATAAGGAGTCAAGCTCAAAGCTTGTCCCTCACACAAGTAACCTGATTCAAAACTTTAATTCCAAAATAGATAATAACAATAGCGCATAATACATATTGATAAAATATTCATGAAAACATTAAATATTCGAAATGTACATGCATGATAAAACGTAATAACCCCAAATAAAACATCTGAAATCTGAAATTATATACAATCTGATAAAACACATAATATAAATAGGTCCAAGTATCATACTGATAATAATAATTAAACAAAGCTGGAAAACGAGGTCCTCCAAATACCGTAGCCTAGACCTGAGTATTTGAAAATAGAAGCTAAGAGGGAGTCAGCGAAAATGCTCAGTGTGTCTCTACAGTGCAAACAACACTAACAGAATTATCATATCAACAGAGTCAATAAGATATTATCAAAATTCAATTTTCCACCAAGAATCAATTCAATCACATAAATAAGTAAGAATGATTATGCAACATAGTATGACATGCACCCAACTACATCATCATACGAAGAGTAAGGTTCCCCAGAACCACTCTCTACCTCGTCACCATCCGAAGTGGAACCCAGCTCGTAGGGCGAAACCACTAATGCATAATCATCCCGAAGGATGAAGCTACTGAACTTCCCTGTACAGAATCCCAACAATAATGAGATGACATAAAATCCGAATTCTGAATCTGAATGCATTGTTTATCAACAGAAATGCATAATCATATAATCTGATATACAATCATCTGAATCTGATAATCTATACAAATATTGCATAATGTAACAGAATGTTGAACAAGTCAAATATCCCAGATCAACAGAATATTATTATCATACATCATCAGACCACATCATGTATACATTTCAGCACATCAACACATTTACATACAGAGCACTGTAAACAGACAGCACGAAAGAGAACACACCTAAGGTAGCTAACACTTAACGTCGACGGTGACGTCTCCCACGCTCAGCTCTATCTCTAGGTCGGTCAGAGTCAACACCTATAACAATTAAATATACACCATCAAAGATACTACTACTATGCCAAGACACTAATAATGTAAATAACGAATATATTATTAATTAAACTCACGAGCAGATCCCGATGTCTGAGCAATAGGAGGTCATCCAGGTGGAGGAGGAAGGATCTCAGTATCTGAGTCAATGTCGTCTACAAACACGAATAATTCCAATTAATTTTCCAATATTCAAATCTTTAAATACAAGTATAATTGAATAAAAGTGATCAAAACGGTCTTTCGGTTTCAAATTTGGGGAAACGGGCAACGGAATCAGGACGTTGAAAAACATAAAATAGGCATTTTCTGGAAAAGTAAACGGTCAACGATCAACGATCAATGGGTGAAGTCATCACTAACATCAACGTTGACATCAACCAACTCAGTTCTGGTGGAGATCCGGTTCAGTTCAATTACGGTTCGGTCACTCCGGCTCGGTTTAGCCCACCCACTTGGATTCAACCTGGATCTTGGGCTCTCACCAACCCAACTAGGTTCAGCCCACTCTCACAACCATTTGTCTAACCCAAACCCATCACACAACATCTCAAGCCCAAATCCTCACACTCAACAACACTTAGCAAAACTGAAAACCCTAAAGACAACACCCATGACGGCGTCGATCGTCGGTGACGCTTTGATGACCTCATAAGGTCATTTTTCTGACCAAAACACGCACGCAAACAACATGATAACACCAGACAAGGCCTCATCGACTTACCCAAACGCTAAAACCAAATGGAAACGGAAAACAACAATGGTGAGGCGGAGTTCAAAGGATTTTACACTGATTATCGACAAGGGACAACAACGCGAGGGCGACAGAGGGGTGAGTTTTGATCGGACTTGAAAGGGGATTTGAATTGTGGTTACGGATCGATGAACAGTCGGCAGTAGCTCCTTCGCCGGAGCTTGATCGAAAAAGAAACGATTTGGTTGGTAGCTTCACACAAAAAACTAAGAGAGAGAGAGAGAGAGTGGAAAAAATGGAGTGCGGCACAAAACAAGACCCAGGGTATCAAAATGAGTATAAATACCCTAACAAAAGGGTAAATCACAAAGCATGCCTTTGAACTTTCTAGGGTTTATGAAATGACACTTAAGTTTTGCAACCTTTGCAATTTGGCCACTAAAATTCTGAAAATTTCCAATTAAAATTTCACAAATGTTAGGGTTTTGAATTAGATAGTTTAATCAATTTAGGGTAAAATTCAAGGTGTTACATGGGTCGTGTTGTCAAGAAAAGATCCACATATGAAAAATCTCAAAAGCATGAAAAAAAAGAAAGAATTGCACTAGAGAAGCAAACGATGCCATCATATTGGGGTAGTCTACATAGGCTAATGATTTAAGACCCTCAGTATGAATAGGCGTGAGAAGGAGAGATTAAAGCGCCAATATCAATCGAAGGTATTCAGGGTGGAAATAAGCTTTCACATACAAGCAATTCAAGATGTCCTACAGGGGCGGGAATTTGAGAATTCACAAGAAGCATTGAAGATTCTACTTAAGGGGCATATGAAGACTTGAAGCTTTCAAAACCAGAATAGGAAGCTTTTCACTCAACATTGATATATCAACCACGTTGGTAGAAGATCTTGAGGCATTTCACTTCGAAGATCGATGTTTCCGATGAAGCAAAGAGATATGAAGAATGAGAATGACGAAGCAATGACAATTGAAGGAGTTCGTCCTTCCAATCATGAGTACATGATCACTGGATCAAGTAAGCAAATATTGGATGTTTTCCTATGATTCGGAAAAAATACAGAGAAAAAGTACAAATGCTTATCTGGATTTAAGCGGGTAAACATGTGGAAAAGTCAATTTTGAGAAAAAAAATCAAAAAGCAAAAGAAATGAGTCATGCATTCATGTTTTAAGCATCCCTAGGGTCATGCACGTCATAATTGCATTATGTATTGCATTTTTCAGGTACACGGAGGACCTTTCAGTAAAAGAACCCGCCTATCCGTTCGGGCATTTGGAGAATGGAACCCACTTATTCATCCAAGCGTAAGGTGGATGAAACACTTTTCAAAACCCGCTTATTCATCCAAGCGTAAGGAGGATGAAATTTTTTAGAAGATTCGCTTATCCGTTCAGGCGTAAGGAGAATGGAGTTTGCTTATTCATCCAAGCATAAGGAGGATGAAATTTTTTCAGAAGATTCACCTATTCGTTCAGGCAAAAGGAGAATGGAGTTCGCTTATTCATCCAAGCACAAGGAGGATGAAATTTTTTAGAAGACTCGCTTATTCATCCAAGCGTAAGGTGGATGAAACATTTTTTGGAACCTGCTTATTCATCCGAGCATAAGGAGGATGGAACTGTTTTTTAGAGTTCTCTTATTCATCCAAGCATAAGGAGGATGAAGTTTTTTTAGAAGAATTGCTTATGCGTTCAAACGTAAGGAGAATGGAGTTCACTTATTCATCCAAGCATAAGGAGCATGAAGTTTTTCAGAAGATTCGCTTATCTGTTCAGGCATAAAGAGAATGGAGTTCGCTTATTCATCCAAGCACAAGGAGGATGAAATTTTTTAGAAGACTCGCTTATTCATCCAAGCATAAGGAGGATGAAGTTTTTTCTAGAAGAGTCGTCTAGCCAGGTGTAAGGAAAATGGAGGTTGCTTATTCATCCAAGCATAAGGAGGATGAAGTTTTCCAGAAGATCTGCTTATCTATTCGATCACAAGGAAAGTAGAACTCGCTTATTCATCCAAGCAAAAGGAGGATGAAATATTTCAAAGGTTCGCTTATTCATCCAATCGTAAGAGGGCTGAAATTTTTTTCAGAAGATTCGCTTATCCGTTCAAGCATAAGGAGAATGGAGTCCGCTTATTCATACAAGCATAAGGAGGATGAATTTTTTTTCAGAAGATTCACCTATTCGTTTAGGAGGAAAGAGAATGGTTGCTTATTCATCAAAGCATGAGGAGGATGAAATCTTTTGAAGTCTGTTTACTTATTCATCTGAGTGTAAAAGGATGATACTTTTTGAGGTTTTGCTTATTCATCCAAGTATAATGAGGATGAAATCGTTTGAAGTCCGTTTGCTTATTCATCCAAGCATAAGGAGGATGGAGTTTTCAGAAGAATTTGTATGTTTGAGTATCTGAGAGAATAGAACCCAACTCAACAATTCGGGCACTTGGGAGAATAGAACCCAGCTCAACTATTCGGGCATTTGGGAGAATAGAACCCAGCTTAGCTATTCGAGCGTAAGGAGAATAGAATCGGCCTATCCATTCGGGCGTTTGGAGACTGGAATCCGCTCATCTATTCCGGCAAAAGAAGAATAGAACAAGCCTATCCATTCGGGCGTTTAGAGATTAGAATCCGCTCATCTATTCAGGCAAAAGGAGAATAGAACAAGCCTATATGTTCGAGCATTTGGAGAATGAAGCCAATTTGGAAAGTCGGTGAAAATTAGTGCCTTTTTGGTCTTTGCTTTATTTCTGTTGCACAGAGATAAGCAAAGAGGGGCAGTTGTTGTTACTAAATTTTCACCTCGGTTTTAAATAATTCGAAAATTAAATAAATAAATAAATAAATAAAATCCTTTTGAAGCCCACCTTTTAAATAAATAAAATCTCTTTAAACCCCACCTTTTAAATAAATAAAACCCATTGTCAAAAAAAGGCCCATTTCAAAAGCCCTCTTTTAAATAAAGGGAACAAAGCCCATTTTTAAAGTAAAAGGAAAAAAAAGAAAGAAAAGAAAAAAAAAGAAAAGAAAAAATATTATTATGTTGTTTAATAATTTTGAAAAAGGAAATAAAGTGTGGTACTAATTATGAAAATGTGATAAAACAACAAAGAAAGACGGCCAAAAACAGAAAAAAAGAAAAAAATAGCAAAAAAAGAGGATCACGCGCGCGGCCACGCGCCTAGCGCGTGCGCCGCACACGCTCGATCCAGCAGCCAAAAGCCTAGCCCTGGTAACCCTAGGTGCGACACTGAGGGACTCCGTCTGCCGTCTAGCGGTCACAGCCAGTGACGTGGCCGGTACCGGCCGGTCTGCCTCGCCGTCGTCGTCACATGGCCACCAACCCTTCTCGCCGCCACCGCATGTGCTCGCCGGAATCTGCAAAAAACCGAGACAAGTGGTCAAACCCTAGGCTCGATTTAAGGGGAAAATTCAGCTTCAAATCTAAACCAAATCGAATAGGGTTTGAGGGGGTTTTTCCTAGAATCAAGTTTCATGTCTGATTTTAGCTTCAATTCGGGGATTGAAATCCGGATTTGACTGTTTTTGGAGAGAAAACCACTAAAAAGGGTTCAAGAAAAATCCGAAAAATTCTCTGAATTTTTCTTAAGTTGGCTGGAAATTTTTGGAGTGAAAATTCGAGTTTGGAGAAATTTTCTGGAGGTGGTTTGAAGCGTTTTGAGAAGCTTAAATTCGAGTTCATCGTTCGTCGATTTCTCGTTAAATTTTATAATTTCTTTGCTTATTTTTTATGTTAATTATATGTTTGTTCTTGGTTGAATTTTGGTGTTTTTGCTTGTGTTGTTTGTGATTTTTAGGTTGCTTTTTCGCAGTCGGGAAATCGTTCACGATTCCGGTAACTTTTTTTTTTGTTTTAAATTTCGTTTTGATTTTTAATTTGATCTTAAAATGTTTGCATGCTTTTAAAAAATGTTGTTAGGGTGGTTTTGATCTTTAGGAATGTAGAAAATAATTTAAAAGATGTTTAGATTTCAAATGCAAGAATAAAAAAGAATAAATGTGGTTAAATTGAAAAACTTGAAATTAGGGATTTAATTAGAAAAAATAATAATGTGGGGTGTGAAATAATAAAATGGCTTGATTTTAAACAAAAAGTATGATTTGTTTTAAATAATAGATGGGTAAAAATGATTTAAAAAAATAAATAAAGATGTTTTTTAGAAGAAAAAAAGGAAAGAAATAAGTTTTTCAAGAAAAAGAAAATAAAAGGGTTAGGGTCTAGGGTTTAAATAAATTTTTGAAAAGGAAAAAATAAAAAGAAGTTCTTTAGGAATAATAAAGTTTTTTTAAAAGGATTATTTTAAGAGGAAAAAAGTAGAAAGTAGAAAAATGAAAATAAATTTTTTAAAAAGGTGAAAATGCTTTTGAAAAAGGAAAACACAAAATGGTAAAAAACATAAAAAGGTAAAAAAAATGTAAAAAAAAAAAAGAGTTTTAGCTTAGAAAATAATGAAAAGAAATAAATGCCTTTAAAAGGAATAATAAAAAGGGTAAAATTCAAAAGGATAAAAGTTTGCTTGCTTGTTTTAGAAATATGTGAAAACTTAGGATTATGGACTAAAGCTTAGATAGATATTTGTTTGTTGAAAAATGTTTTTCATAAAAAATAAAATACACTTAAGCATATTTAAATCTTAAATTAGGAATAAAAGACTTAGATGTTTTTAGGGCTTTTAAATAATTGAATCTAGAATTAAGTAAAAATGCTCAACACACTAAATTTCTTTGTTGCTTGAAAAGTGAAAACTTAATTTAATGCGGTGTCTTACCCAACGGGAATGAAAGGTTAGCGCCAGAGATGTTGGCAGTGATTAAAGTTCATCTCTCGGTCGATAAGGTCGTTTAAATAGACTAATATTCATTAAACGGACAAGTAAAATCGAACCTTTTTGAACTTGCAAATTCCAGTTTTGAAAACGATTTTAAAATCAATTAGGTACCAATTTTGGGCGTCGTGGGGGTGCTAACCCTTTCCCACGCGTAACTGACCCCCGAACCTATTTTCTGATTTTCGCAAACCAAAACCGTTGTTTTATTAAAACTAAAAATGTTTTATTAAAATAACCCTATTTTTTAAAAAGTGATACAATCACACTTTTTTTCAAAAAGATTGGTGGCGACTCCATTGATTTTTAAAAGTGTTTTTCCAAAAAGTCGAAGCCTCCCGTAAAAAGGTAGTTGCGACACTACCGTTGTGACTCCATTGACTTCCAGTGCTCGTCGTCGTAAGACATTGCCACCATAGAGATCCTCGTCGCTGGAAGATCAGTTCTAGAGCTCGTAATACATGTTCGACCACTTGAGGCCAGTGTACGTGTCGATTCTTGCACGTGGGTGACCTCTAGCCGCAGATAGGTTGCTATATATCGGGCTTGACTTGTGCCAAGTAGGTCGGGCCAAGCTACCTAGCTGTCATGTCGAGTTGACCCAAGACTGGTCCATTGAGCTGAGCCGTATAGACCATCGAGACGCGTTGACCGAGCCGTTGACTGTTGACCAGGTCGTTGATTTTTTCCGATGTACCCTATTTGGGGGTTTCTCGACATTTTGAGTCTATTGGCATAATCCGTTTTGCCAAATTCAAACTCGGTAAGTTGTTTTTATGCGTTTGACCTTGTGGATTACTTAGTGAATGAGGTTAATTGATAAGTGTGGTATTCGTATATTTATGAGTATTTTCCAAGCTGGAATGCCAGATCACTAGGAGCGTTTGAGGAGCTCAAGTAAGGATTTAGCGATATTCGCTTAAGGTTAGTACACCTAGAACTCCTATTGCTTTATGAGCATCATAAATTTGATTGCTTTGCGTGTTAGTATCTGAAAAATAGGTAGATGATGAATATGCATGTTTGGAGACTGATAGTATGTAACTTGATATTTGTGTGAGGCATGATGATGTTGTGAATATGATAAGACTCGTGGAGGTTTTTAAAGATAATGTAGGGTCGTTTTATATGCTTGTATAATTTACTTGATGAATGTTTGATTGATTGATAATTGTGATGTCTTGTATGCTTGTTCAAATAGATTGATGTAATTTGGTGGGAATCATTCATATGGGATAAATACTCGATTAAATGGTTATCTAGCTGGTACCTACTATTACTTGCATGAATGCATTAGTAACCAAACCCTAATGACTTTCATAAGATTTAGGGATCGAATAAAGTGTTATAAAATTGTAATTCAAGGAAATGGTATGAACCTATGTGTAGGGTATTGATACGAGCTTTAGGTGTACTAGTGCGTGATTAGGGGTTGTATCGGTACGGGTCGACACGTACTTGTACAAGTGGAAATCTAGGATTTCTAGTAAATAATATTTGTATCGGTACGCGTGTGAGTACAAGTACCCAGGGGTACCGTATTGATACTCGTGTTCAAGTACCGGTACCCACGGAACGAAATAGTCTATAATATTAATAAAAAGATAGGAAATTGACGTGGGATATTAATGAGGATATTAATTTACATTTTCTTTATGTATTAACAAGTTGGTAAACTTAAATTAGTGGCTTGATAATTGATAGAAACCATAGAGATTGGTAATCATGTTAATATTGTGTTTTGTGCGCTAATCGTGTCCATGCTATGTGTTGTTTGGACAATTGGTTTGTTGAGTTACCTTGTTTGTTGGGATCCGGATACCAAGAGAACGTGTTGCAACACCATAGATAGAGATTCTGAATGTATATTCCCAAAGCTGTGTGGCAACGGGCCTCATTCGATGTTGCTCAATGAGAGATTTCGAGTAGGGGTGTACATTCTCGATGCTGTGTGGCACCGAGCCACACCTAGAGAGTGTACGTTCCCATAGTTGTGTGGCATCGGGCCTCACTCCAGGTTTGTGGTTATGACTTTGTGTGTTTTAGCTTAGATGATCTGGTGAGATCTCGAGTATGGTTGGGCCTTGTGTGCCATGTATGGTGTTTGTGTGATGAGAGCATGTGTTTAGGCGAGTAGTGGTAGTGCCATGTGTTTATTTATCTTTCATTATTGCTCATACTAGCTTACATGCTTATGTTTACGATTAGCATGAAGTATAGTAGAGTAGATGTGTACCGCTGAGCTTTGTAAGCTCAACGCTCAGAATCATTGTTTCTATATGTAGGTTGATCGTCGGATCGTAGGATCGATGAGGACTATCAGTATGAGATTCCAGCATGTGGTGATTTCCAGAGTACAATATTTGTGTTTAGTGGGTTGTATTTTCATAGGACCTTACGTGGTGGAGTCTATAATTCTTACCATTGAAATTGTATTAATCAAGTCGAATGTTTAAATTTAAAGTGGAGCTCATTTGTAACATTTTGATTGTTTATCTATGTTTTAAATATTGGATTTAATGTTTTTGAAAAACAACTTGTTGAGGCTAAACCAGGTTGAGAATGTTTATGGTAACAGGTTGGTCTTACGACCCAAATATGACATTCGGATTTAGAGTGTTACATTTAATGGTATTAGAGCTTAGGTTTAGCTGGTTCTAGGAAACCTTGGGGTGGTATATGTGTTTTAGTAAGGTATCTAGTGAATACAAGCCCTTAAATTAAGTTTGTACTCCCTAAGACTGGAATTCTGATGGTGCGTCCAATGTTGCGATGCTAAGATAGTTGTAACCCCCTCGTCCCGGTCTAGCCGGATGATCGGTCCGAGTGGGTCACACGGGGAAAACCGAAGCGAAACCCGTTAAGGTTCCCCCTCGGTTAGCAACCCTATTTTTTTCCATTTTAATCTTGTCACGTTCGAATATTAAATTCCAAGTGATCAAACAGCGGAACATACCACACGAGACAACATTCAAACCCTCAAACCACATTCAAACATCCCAATTTTAATCTTGACTAAAGGCATCTTAGTACCTATGTGTTTTTCTCTTCAAACAGGCCAACAAGGGTCAAACAGTGCAGTTTTGGGTCAAGGTTTCGAAACCTTTGGGGAAGGTTTCGAAACTTTGGCTGGCAGTGACCTCTGGAACTCAATTTTCACCAAAAGTTTTGAAACCTTGGGTAAGGTTTCGAAACCTTTGACCATAGTTTCGAAACCTTCCCCAAAGGTTTCGAAACTTTGGTTGGCAGAATGTCCAGAAATCCCAAGATTTGCAAAGGTTTCGAAACTTTACCCATAGTTTCGAAACCTAGGTGCAGGGGAGCACTTACTGCTTAACTCTAACGACTTCCTAACTATGAAGAACACTAAGATCATGCATAGACACAAATAAAAGCTTAAAAAGGACCAAAGGCATGAATTAACACTCATAAGACTAGCACATACTATCATTTAAACAACCATACATGAACCATAGATAGCAACCAAGCAATTAACAAGGCATCCATACATAGCATTCATACAAAGAGCAATTCATGCATATATGGACATACAAGCATTTAAGATTTCATGCATTAGCAACCAAAACACGTAGACATTCATGGCATGTAACATAAGCAATATTTACAATCAGACAAGGCATCCACTAACCAAGCCAACAACGATATACATCAAAGCTCAAATCAATGACACCTATCCCATTGCTTAACTATTACAATCTATTACTTAAAACTCATACATTGAGCTCACCAAAAGCAACACTTGGAGACCTTTCCTTGCCCTTGCCACCCACAAGCTATTTATCTGCATTGTCGAACAAAAGAGAGCGTAAGCATAAAATCTTAGTGAGGGTAAGCTCATAAAACAAACCTTCGACAATGCAGGGTCCAAGCACGAGCAATTTCCATAATGAAATGCATGTTCTTACCTCCGATCCGCATAAGCCAAAATGAACATGATGCATGAACATATAGTCAACATTATGCCATGCTCAACAACCATAAGCTCAACTTAGCATGATACATAATCCAAAGCATTAGCCACATCATATATCAATTCATAAGGACATCACATTTCATGTCATATAAGCACATAAGCATAATCCCACATTGGTATATACATACAATCTCATATTGGCACCTAGCTATGACCCGAATACGCGGATAACCCGTTGGAACGCATTTCCAACAACAACATTACCTCAGTGGGATTCCACTCATCACTGGTCCTTGCATGTGCGGGATTCCACTCATCGCCAAATGCCCTACGGATGGGATTCCACTCATCATCACGTAGAAATATAAAAGCTTCCGGTGGAATATTACATCACCGTACTCCTCCTTGGTGCCTTAACGCCACCAAGGCCACGTACGTTTTGACTCAATTTGTGTGCACACTCATCCTAATGATCGATCATTGCACCCAAGCATACTAGTGCCAACATTAAACGCAATCCATTTTTCATAGCTACATGCATATGACAAAGCATCAAATATCATGTCTCACATGCATGTATTTCACAACCCAATACCATGCCTAGCATGTACTCACCATGATCATCATCATGCATAATTCACAATCCAATCCACATGCATAGCAATGCATCAAACCATGCCTCAACAACATGTATAACACAATATACATAACTACCGTAAACACCTATAATTAAGAGGCATAACAAACAATTAGAAGTTCAACCAAAGTTCCCTAAACTTAAGCTTGAGATTAGGCTACCACCTTAACCTCAACTCTAGGTGGGTTTACCAAGCCCAACCTAGGTCCACATGCTTGAACCAATGTTTAAAACCATTTAAAAACAATAACCACTCACCTCTACTCCAAGCTCAATTACCAAGCAAGCATCACCTTCAAGTTTCCGGATTTCTTCCCGAAGCTCCTCCAACGCAAACTCTCGCTTCTAAACAACCACAATACAATTCAAATAATCCTCAAATCAGCCCAACATCAAAATATCAACCCGGCATACAAATTCAAATATCAAACCCAACATTTCAAGTCATGACCAAACCCCATACTTAGCAATTTCGGACAGCCCTAATACCTCTTCCAAAAACCTTGTTTCCAACATCCATTGCACCCAGAAATGATCCCAAATCAATCCCTAACCATAGTACTACCATTGGGCTATCAAACCCCACCTTAAACAACCCCCAAAACTCACCCAAAACCCTCCAAAACACCATTTTCGTACTAATATTTTACCCAGCAGAAAATCATGTTTTTAAACACCCAAATGACATCTAAATGGTCTCAAATCATCCCCTTAGCATACATATACCATCAGCCCTCTAATTACACCCTAAAACCCACCAAAAATCAACTTTTTGACACCTCAAAAATGGGTTTAAGGACCCATTTCGGAAATTCATCAAAATCCAACCAAATCAACATATAATGTGTATTTTGACATGATTAAACAAAACTCCAATACAATTTATCAAAACAAATTGAAAAACCCCATTAAAAACCCAAATTTCCATATGAACCCTAATTCTCAAAACTCAATATTTTCGAAATCTAAGACTATAGATAAATAGAGGATAGAGAGGAGGTTAAGAAAATATATTTACCTCTTAATTTGGTGTTGAAATCGAATGGCAATAAAATGGAATAGTAGCTAAGGTTTTAGGAGAGTTTGAAAACATGGAAGAGGGGTTTGACATGGGAAATGGGTGTTGGGAGGAAGATGACAACTTTTTGCTAAAAGTTGTCTTGCTTTATTTAAAAATTTGGGCAAATTACAACATCGGTCCCTCCCTCCTTATTAAAGCTCAATTTGGTCATTATTTATAGTTGATTTATTTTAATTAGATTTTATTTGACTCGAACTATAACCCGGCTAACTCCTAGCCCCAAAACACGGGTGTTACAACTCTCCCCCACTTAAGGAAATTTCGTCCCCGAAATTTATCGATCACGGAAGGCCACTGAAACATGCACCTCCACGCTTTCCTCTCTCACCACAACGTACTAACCAACTCGAAAGACTTACCACACAACACTTGCTATCTTACACTAAGATCTCAACTGATTCTTCAAGGCATGCCAATTTCAAACTCAACTCAATCTCTTCAACAAATATAGCACGGAACAGATTTGACTCACATTTCTGAATCATAGATACACGTAACACATCTCAAACCCCTTTCTAACTCTGGTGGTAACCGCAACAGATAACAACAGAACTAGCCCGATTCACAAACTCATACAATACTGCTTGAACACTTGACTCATAACTTTCTCTGACTGATCCTCTGTCTTCATCAATTAACCAAACACTATGCAGACGTCTTCAAAATTATTCTAGTTGAAATCTCGGATCTTTATTACTCACTTTTACTGCGAATCTTCCACGTATGTAACAAACTAGAAGAAAACTGAAGCTCAGTCTTGACACGCTGGCAATTTACATACTTACTCTCATACTGAACCACATTATTCATCCACTCATTCCGAAAGTACTCATCTTCAACCCACAATACGTCTTCATACTACTCAGATGCAATACAAATGAACCACCGTGCGCTTCGGCCAAAACAATACATCTCAAAACACTAGGTCAGTCGGTACAACTATTCTGTCTCTGAAATGCAAAACTCTATCATCTCTAGACTGTATTCTGAAGGTCTTCTTTCCACTATGTCTTGCACGTGAGGTGCCAAGAATCTGTCTTCCAACTGTTTCTCATCAAACATTCTGACTCAAAGTAGTCTCAACCCGAAACTCGGCCACAAAACTACTATCATTTGATATACGGAATTCAGCAATTGCAACTCGTAACTCAACTACTAATCTAACAGCAAATACAACTCGGAACTCGGTTGCTACGTAGACTCTCTTCAGATAGTACTCAATCTTGAGATCACAGTCTTCGAGCAATTCTAACTACTCATGTTGTTCAAGTTCCAACCATTCCCAAGTCTTCAAATATTTCAAGATCTAATGATACGTACATATACACTGCGCATTTCTTACTACACAAGCTTGTCTCCAAGTCTTCGAAGCAATTACAACTGTAGTTAACTCTATGTCTCATATCGAATAACTCTTCTCACGGTCTTCCAACTATCTTGATGAACAAGCCACAATCTTCTGTCTTGCATAAGCACACAACCTAACTCTACATGTAATGCATCACTGTGGTTCACAACTCTTTCTCTGACATAAGTTGATTCAAGGTCGAAGCTCTCTTCAAAGTTTCTTTCAGTTTCTCAAGGGCTCATTGTCTCGCATCTAACCACACAACTGAACATTCTTCTGTAGCAATCTATCAATGGAGCAACTATCTTCAAACACTATTTACAATTCTTTGAAAGTAACAATGCTAGACCTAGAACTATAGATATCTGTCACAGTCTTCAATTTCTTCCAACTCACATCTTCCTTTGTCTATTCAAGATTTGTTCTAATACACTCTGCTAATTTTCATGTTCTAAGAGAACATCTTCATTAACTCGAAGTTCACGTTGTACAACTTGGTATACAATTAATTCTCTAATAGAATCTACCACACTAACTTCAAAACTTGCCATGATCTTCCTCGGTACTTGAATATACTCACGTGACATCTAGAAGAGCTACTACCACTGATCATGAAACTCAGAAAATTATTCTGCTCAACATCTCTATGAAGGTAACTAATACACTAGTCAAACAAAGCGGCATAACTCAGAGCTCAAGGCGATTACATCTTGCCCCTAAAGCTGTCTTTGGTACTTCAAATTTCTCACCTTCATCTGGTAGAAACGGATCTCAAATTAATCTTCAAATAGACTGAAGCACACACTAACTGATCAACAAATCACTGACACTTGTTTCGACTGTATGTAAACTGAACACATTCTCGTACTGTCACTCTTTCTTCTTCACAAATTACACTGTAGAACTCTGAGATGATGCACTAGGCCTAATGAATCTAAGGTCTAACAAGTCTCGAAGCTAATTCTTCAACATTCTCAATTCTGTCGGAAACCATAAGATACAGAGCAAACTAAAACACGAGCAAACTCGGAGACGACATCAATAATAAACTCTTCTTCGCTGTTAGGAGACAAACTGGGCGTTTCTTCTAAACACTTCTAGGAAGAATCACAAACTATTTTAACATTCTGCGGTCTAATCTTCGTTCAAAAATCAAATCCATCACAATTGCTCAGCAAGTCTGTTAACTAAACTCAATCAACCTTTGATCTCTAAAACTGGATCAACATTCAATAAGAAGCTCACATCCTCACCTACCACTACAGTCACACAAAAATCTGCAATTTCAAGGCAACTCTCTCTTTGTCTCAACGTACACACTAACTCCGTGCTCTTCAAGCCGAACCTTGTCAAAAGTTACATCAAAACCGTAGGAAGACGTTCGCTTCACACCTACTAGAAACTAGTAACTCTAAACCACCAACAAACATCTTCTGTACATCTTTCTGATCGCTACTGTCTCCCAAAGAGGGCTAGTCACATGCGTCCCTACATCTAAGATCTCAACAAGTATATCCAATTTCTTACATGCTCACGCAAAAGGAGGTATTCGCAGAAATTGCAACTTCACATGTACACAACTGATAGTCTTCGGTCCTCTTGTTTTCAGACTGGTTCTTCAACAGAATCTGACTCTTCTAAACTGTTCTTAGAGCATCTCGTAACTTCAAGACTCAATCCTGATCGCACACAAACAGTCTTGCTGGACTTGTTCTACCCCTACCAAACAATCCTGAAGTCAAAGCTCAAGGCTCCCTTCTCGGCTCAACTATATCGGAAGTGACTTCATCTCTTCCGCTTGCTGGAAAACAACTCAACGTACACTGACTCAATCACACAAACTAGCTCCCACTCACGGACACTGACCGGCTGTCTTGCATTAAAATCATAGGCCAACCCCAACGGTCACCAACTAACACCTCACCAGGCATGTTCAACTTGCATACTTGCTAACAATGTACAGAGATACGGATTCAGAATCAACTGGAGGAAACAACTTGATACTGTACTAAGGGCTCATTCGATAAAACATTGACACCACTCTGACCCCCGCCCATAGGCCTTCACTTCTTCTTACTAACTAATGCCAGAGTTGATCACACCGTCCCTCATCCACAAGAATCAACCTATATACACACTGTCTCAAACGGACGAATTGTACCTCAATTCTGGTACAACCATACCTCTCTAACTGAGGTGATGGACTCCCTCAACCTAGTCCACCCTTTCAGAAACTACGACTTCTACTTACCGAAAAGCAATTAGATCAACAACAGTATCAACAGTAAAACATACAAGATTGGGTTAGCAAGGCAAGGCTTCCAAGTGGCTCAAGTATGTTTCCCTCACTTAAAAATCTCTTTTTCGATGTAATAGTAGCAATGGGACTCTACTAAACACGTTTCAAACAAATCAACACACATACATGCTCAACCAAGCGTATATCAAGCCTTACTTGCTAAACAAGTAAACATATGCGTACGATCAAACAACATACGTTCTCAATCAA
The DNA here is from genome assembly GCA_958450335.1 of Hibiscus tridactylites. Classification (NCBI taxonomy): domain Eukaryota; kingdom Viridiplantae; phylum Streptophyta; class Magnoliopsida; order Malvales; family Malvaceae; genus Hibiscus; species Hibiscus tridactylites. Next base: position 52,975,070 of record OY288267.1, on the reverse strand, counting down.
ACAATCACACATCACATCTTACACGGGTAACGAGCAACATGCTTTTAAACGAACAATCAACATACTTGTCATACAAGCAATCATACTTACAAAGCAAGCAAACACCGTGCATATCAATTCAAAACTTAAACTTACCTCACTTACCTGCCCAAGGTCTCGGAAACCTTAGGCTATGATACCAACAAATGTAACCCCCTCGTCCCGGTCTAGCCGAATGACCGGTCCGAGTGGGTCACACGGGGAAAACCGAAGCGAAACCCGTTAAGGTTCCCCCTCGGTTAGCAACCCTATTTTTTTCCATTTTAATCTTGTCACGTTCGAGTATTAAATTCCAAGTGATCAAACAGCGGAACATACCACACGAGACAACATTCAAACCCTCAAACCACATTCAAACATCCCAATTTTAATCTTGACTAAAGGCATCTTAGTACCTATGTGTTTTTCTCTTCAAACAGGCCAACAAGGGTCAAACAGTGCAGTTTTGGGTCAAGGTTTCGAAACCTTTGGGGAAGGTTTCAAAACTTTGGCTGGCAGTGACCTCTGGAACTCAATTTTCACCAAAAGTTTCGAAACCTTGGGTAAGGTTTCGAAACCTTTGACCATAGTTTCGAAACCTTCCCCAATGGTTTCGAAACTTTGGTTGACAGAATGTCCAGAAATCCTAAGATTTGCAAAGGTTTCGAAACTTTACCCATAGTTTCGAAACCTAGGTGCAGGGGAGCACTTACTGCTTAACTCTAACGACTTCCTAACTATGAAGAACACTAAGATCATGCATAGACACAAATAAAAGCTTAAAAAGGACCAAAGGCATGAATTAACACTCATAAGACTAGCACATACTATCATTTAAACAACCATACATGAACCATAGATAGCAACCAAGCAATTAACAAGGCATCCATACATAGCATTCATACAAAGAGCAATTCATGCATATATGGACATACAAGCATTTAAGATTTCATGCCTTAGCAACCAAAACACGTAGACATTCATGGCATGTAACATAAGCAATATTTACAATCAGACAAGGCATCCACTAACCAAGCCAACAACGATATACATCAAAGCTCAAATCAATAACACCTATCCCATTGCTTAACTATTACAATCTATTACTTAAAACTCATACATTGAGCTCACCAAAGGCAACACTTGGAGACCTTTCCTTGCCCTTGCCACCCACAAGCTATTTATCTGCATTGTCGAACAAAAGAGAGCGTAAGCATAAAAGCTTAGTGAGGGTAAGCTCATAAGACAAACCTTCGACAATGCAGGGTCCAAGCACGAGCAATTTCCATAATGAAATGCATGTTCTTACCTCCGATCCGCATAAGCCAAAATGAACATGATGCATGAACATATAGTCAACATTATGCCATGCTCAACAACCATAAGCTCAACTTAGCATGATACATAATCCAAAGCATTAGCCACATCATATATCAATTCATAAGGACATCACATTTCATGTCATATAAGCACATAAGCATAATCCCACATTGGTATATACATACAATCTCATATTGGCACCTAGCTATGACCCGAATATGCGGATAACCCGTTGGAACGCATTTCCAACAACAACATTACCTCGGTGGGATTCCACTCGTCACCGGTCCTTGCATGTGCGGGATTCCACTCATCGCCACATGCCCTACGGATGGGATTCCACTCATCATCACGTAGAAATATAAAAGCTTCCGGTGGAATATTACATCACCGTACTCCTCCTTGGTGCCTTAACGCCACCAAGGCCACGTACGTTTTGACTCAATTTGTGTGCACACTCATCCTAATGATCGATCATTGTACCCAAGCATACTAGTGCCAACATTAAACGCAATCCATTTTTCATAGCTACATGCATATGACAAAGCATCAAATATCATGTCTCACATGCATGTATTTCACAACCCAATACCATGCCTAGCATGTACTCACCATGATCATCATCATGCATAATTCACAATCCAATCCACATGCATAGCAATGCATCAAACCATGCCTCAACAACATGTATAACACAATATACATAACTACCGTAAACACCTATAATTAAGAGGCATAACAAACAATTAGAAGTTCAACCAAAGTTCCCTAAACTTAAGCTTGAGATTAGGCTACCACCCTAACCTCAACTCTAGGTGGGTTTACCAAGCCCAACCTAGGTCCACATGCTTGAACCAATGTTTAAAACCATTTAAAAACAATAACCACTCACCTCTACTCCAAGCTCAACTACCAAGCAAGCATCACCTTCAAGTTTCCGGATTTCTTCCCGAAGCTCCTCCAACGCAAACTCTCGCTTCTAAACAACCTCAATACAATTCAAATAATCCTCAAATCAGCCCAACATCAAAATATCAACCCGACATACAAATTCAAATATCAAACCCAACATTTCAAGTCATGACCAAACCCCATACTTAGCAATTTCGGACAGCCCTAACACCTCTTCCAAAAACCTTGTTTCCAACATCCATTGCACCCACAAATGATCCCAAATCAATCCCTAACCATAGTACTACCATTGGGCTATCAAACCCCACCTTAAACAACCCCCAAAACTCACCCAAAACCCTCCAAAACACCATTTTCGTACTAATATTTTACCCAGCAGAAAATCATGTTTTTAAACACCCAAATGACATCTAAATGGTCCCAAATCATCCCCTTAGCATACATATACCATCAGCCCTCTAATTACACCCTAAAACCCATCAAAAATCAACTTTTTGACACCTCAAAAATGGGTTTAAGGACCCATTTCGGAAATTCATCAAAATCCAACCAAATCAACATATAATGTGTATTTTGACATGATTAAACAAAACCCCAATACAATTTATCAAAACAAATAGAAAAACCCCATTAAAAACCCAAATTTCCATATGAACCCTAATTCCCAAAACTCAATATTTTCGAAATCTAAGACTATAGATAAATAGAGGATAGAGAGGAGGTTAAGAAAATATATTTACCTCTTAATTTGGTGTTGAAATCGAATGGCAATAAAATGGAATAGTAGCTAAGGTTTTAGGAGAGTTTGAAAACATGGAAGAGGGGTTTGACATGAGAAATGGGTGTTGGGAGGAAGATGACAACTTTTTGCTAAAAGTTGTCTTGCTTTATTTAAAAATTTGGGCAAATTACAACATCGGTCCCTCCCTCCTTATTAAAGCTCAATTTGGTCATTATTTATAGTTGATTTATTTTAATTAGATTTTATTTGACTCGAACTATAACCCGGCTAACTCCTAGCCCCAAAACACGGGTGTTACAATGGTTACAATCGTGCTCTAGAGGGTCGGGTTAAGTGTTGAGCAGCTCATGGGAGTGATACTAGGGTCGACGTCGCCCCAGATTGTAAAGATACGAGTTAGTTGAATGATGTTAGAATCGAGGATGTATCCTTCTTCTGCCACTTGAATGGTGTCTTCGTTGAGTGTTGTAGTCACTCCGAAGCCTTCAGATACATTATGAGAGTTTGTGACAAAAAATATTTATTGTTATGCGTGAATAACGTGTGTGATGCAGGTTCAGAAAATCCAGTCTCGAAATCGATCAGTGGATGCACGTTGGTCAAAGGACCCTTTGTTCGCTTAAAATGAGTCTTGTTGATACTTGGGAAGTATCATCGCCCTTCTCAAGGACATTTCTTGGAGATAGTGGATTCGAGATCCACTAGTTTGTTAGAGTGTGACTGAAGTTAAACGTTCCACAAGTTTGATCGAGCTACATACTGAAGAGTTGTTGCGACATGGAAATTGCTTTGGTTAATCAAGCTCGATGCTAGCCAGCAATGTCGAGAGTGAGCTCGAGGCTACGGGACCTTGAGGGAACCAACATTTTGTAATGAGAATGTTGAACCATTGCCTTTCTACCGTGATTTTTGTTATGGTTGTTTAGAGAATGGCACAACGGGGTTGTGAGACATGTTTGACCGTTTGACATATGCCAATGTGTGTGGTTCAACGCTGAAGAGCTTTTGAACTGTTAGAGTGTTTGTTTATTATGCTTCTTGGAGGAGTCTTCAGGACTTCCTCCCTGTCAAGAACATGAGTTAATGTTAACATAAGATTGAGTTTGACGTCGGTTTCAATCACCCATGTTAAAGGAACTGGCCCAATTGAGAGAGTCAGAGATTCAATTATGAAGGCACAAATCAAATGAGGTTTCTTTTTTCTAAGTGTTACGCTCAAGGGAAAGTCAGGCTTGTTCGCTAGTAAGAAGTTGGTTCATTAGGGTGATGCTTAAACCGTTGCTAGTTTGTTAACTGGTAGTGAAAGACCATTACTTGTCTCCTAAGGTGGATAACTCGTTTAACCAATTGTGAAGTACATGTGTGTTCTTTCAGGATTGATGCGAGAATGAGATGTTTACGATTAAAGTGTTGGATGCTAGTAAATTCGCAGTGAAATTTGGGATGAAGATTTCTCTCTTTACAACGTGTCGTGATAACGTTTGATGTATGTAGTGATGTTTGAGGTGTTCCAGTGATAACAGGGTGGGGGACACCATATTGTCTCTAGAAAAATAAGTTTGATGCTTTGTGTGACATGTGTGATTGTATAAGGAATATGGAAGTATAAGCGTTAACAAGATAATTACTTTAATGACCTAATGTGTGGGATAGGTTAGTTATCGTGTAATTAGTTAAGGAGGAAAGGATTCGAGACTTCATAAATGCTTTTGATTTGTATAACAGTTTCCTTGAAATGAGCCGAGGAATATGGGTAGAGATTCGAGCTGCATGAGGTCATTTTTTGTTACCGTGGTTCTGACCCGATTAAGGTCGTGTAAGATTTTAAGATCTTCGAGAATGTTTTGTTGTATTGCCAAGGTTGTATTTTCGTGCTAGAAGAGGGTAGGGTTCACCCCAACATTATGAAGTTTTGAGTGCTTGTTCACCAATGAAGTTGAGAGTGGGACAACGACGTGAGTAAAAGTAATTGAAAATTGTTGATCGTGTTATCAATCACCACCCAAGTAAAGTAAACTTGTTAAGTGATGGGTGGTACAAAGTTAGTCCGGGTTATAGTATCATGCTGCCCATGAAGGGCGATCAAGGATCGCAAGTGATGGTCATGTAAGGGAGTACCGATACTAGCTCCATGTGGTACCAGTAATTGGTTCTCCTAGTGTTGGTATTGATCGGTCAGTATCGATACCTGTGTATTTTAATAGTTAGGCTCCAAGTTGAGGATTAGGTAACTTTGGATAACGCGATAAGTACTAAGTAACATTTTATTCTAATTAAGAGGACATGGTGTTTTGATTGAATTTGGCTATGATGGACTTTGAGATCTTGTAGTGGGTGTTTTATAGAAAGAGATATCAAGGCAAGAGATTCTTTCTATAATAGTACAATGGTCAGTATATGGTGAATTTTGAGAGTGACAATTTGTACCAAACTTTAGCTGCGTGTTTTGGGAGACAGTGTGAAGTCGTGTGTTTAAGATAGTAATAAGTGTTTGACTTGCCATTGGTTGGGAGACAAACATTGAGTTCCTCGGAGTTTTTGTGATGCTTCGATGTTCCTTAGTGGAAATTAAATAGATGACTATGAATCTTGTAAAGGACTGTGAGTGCACAGTTTCGATAGGATTTCGTTGAGTAATGGTATATTCCTTGGTAAGTATTGTATGATATTTTTGGCAAAGGTGAAATCCAGACATAAAGTTTTCTTGGATTGTTTTTTGGTTGGGTTGTACGACACTACAGTGTGCACATGCTACCTTCGGCACGAGATTCGGGGTTTGTGATAGAACCTTATTCCTTGGTAGGTTTTCATGCGATGAAAGATTCGAGTGAGAGTATATATGACATGTTTTCCCAAGCATAGTATAGTTTGAAGTGTAAGACTCTCGCGTGAACCGAGTTAGTGAAAGCTACTTTAGTTTCCATTTCGATGTGAGGCGTTTCGAGATCTAAGGTCAGTCTTGAGTCAGGTAGAGACGACTTTTGCTCTAAGAAGTCTTACACTAGACAAGAAATGATATTGATAAGGTATGCCATCAGAGTTAGAGTCTCTTTCGGAAGTCACCACGAGAGAAGTCATTTCATTTGGTTACAATGGTTGTTTAAACCTCCCATTGTTTTAGATCTTACAAAGTTGTGGAAAGATTTTATTGTGCAACAACTTGTTGGGTTTTACAGCATAAGTTAAGTTTATTTGATGATGTTTTGTCAAGGTAACGTTGGGTTTGTTCAATGAATTAGGTTATGCACCAAATAATGATGGATCTCTTTAAAAGAAATGTTTAGTTAAATTAGGGTTGTACTGTTAAAAGACAAGGGTCATGATTGATAAGTGTTGTGAGAGATCAAAGTAGCATAGCGGGAAAATCTTTGAGAATGATGAAGAGTTATAAAGGTTTGAGCATCTTCTTTGATTTATGGGTACAAATTTCAAGGAAAAATTTTTCTTTAAGGATGAGAGAGTTGTAACGACCCAGATTTTGGGTTAATAATTTGGGTCTTGGATCCGAATTTGAATGGGAGTTAAAGATGAGTCTAAAGTGAAAATGAGGGATGACATGTGTTTATTTTATGGAGATGTTGTTTTTTATTTTTAAATATGTGGTGTGGGAGAAAAGGGGGGAAGAAGAGTTTATGAAGAGAGAGAAAGTGAAAAGTGAGGGAAAAGATGGGGTTGAGAGAGTTTTGGAAGGTTGGAGCATTCAAGCCCCTTTTCGTTTTCGTCTAGACCGCATGGAGTGACGCCATTGACGCTATTAGGAGGAGCTCGTCGAGACACAGTCGCTGGTGGTTACCATGCTATTGTTGCCACCGTCACTCGCTGGGGTAGAGCTCGAGAATATTCAGAAACGTTGGAAAACAAGATTCCAGTGCTCGCCGCCGCAAGCCATCGCAACCATGGAGATTCCTATCATTAGAAGAACATTTCTGGAGCTCGTCGTCCATGTCCGGCCACCAGAGCCCGCCGCATGCGTCGTACACGCCACCATCTACTTGTGGGAGACCTCCAGTCACAGATAGGTTGCTATATACCGAGTTTGGCTTGGGTCAAGCTGCCAAACCGGTATGCCGAGCTGACCTAAGACTAGTCCACTAAGCCGAGCCATGTGGACCATCGAGTCGAGCCACGTTAATCGAGCCGTTGACTTTTGGGGGGGGGGGGGGGGGGCTCTACCTAAGGGTTTCTCAACGTTCTAAGCCCGTTAGCACAGTCCATTTAACCAAATTTAAACTTGGTAAGTTGTTTTTACACGTTTGACCTTGTGGATTAGTTATTGAACGAGGTTAATTAATAAGAATGGTATTCGTGTATTTATGAGGATTGTTCGAGCTCGAATACTGGATCAAAAGGAGCATTTGAGGAGCTCGAGTAAGGATTTATCGATAATCTCTTAAGGTTAGTATACCTTAAACTCTCATTGCTTCATAAGCATCATAAATGTGATTTTTTTGTGTTAGTGTCTGCAAAATAGGTAGATGATGAATATACATGTTTGGAGACCGATAGTATGCGACTTGATATCTGTGAATCATGATGATGTTGTGAATATGATGAGACTCATGGAGGCTTTTAGAGACCATGTAGCTTTGTTTGAGATGTTTGTATAATTTACTTGATGATTGTTTGATTGATTGATAATCGTGATGCCTTGTATGCTTGTTTGAATAGATTGACGTAATTTGGTAGGAATCATGCTTATGGGATAAATACTCTATTAAATGGTTATGAAGCTAGTAACTAATATTAATTGAATGAATGTGTTAGTAAATAAACCCTAATAACTTTCATAAGCTTTAAGGATCGAATAAAGCGTTGTAAAATAGTAATTCAAGGAAATGGTATGAACCCGTAAGTAGGGTATCGGTACGAGCTTTGGTTGTATTGATACGCGATTAAGGATCATATTGGTACAGGTCGACCCGTACCGATACTTATGGAAATCTAGGATTTCCAATAAAAAATATATGTATTGGTACGTGTGTGAGTGTCGACACCCAGGGTTATTGTATCGATACTCATGTTCGAGTATCGGTACTCATGGAATGGAATAACCTATAATGTTAATATAAAGATAGGAAATTGACATGGGATATTAATGCGATAATTAATGAGGATTTTAATTTACACTTTCATAATGTATTAACAAGTTGGTAAACTTAAATGGGTGGCTTGAGTGTGGTAATCGTGTTAATTTTGTGTGTTGTGGGGTAATCGTGTGCATGTTATGTGCTTTTTGGACACTTGGTTGTTGAGTTACCTTATTTATTGGGATCCGGATACCCAGAGAACGTGTTGCAACACCATGGATAAAGATGTCGAATGTACGTTCCCGAAGATGTGTGGCACCGAGCCTCATTTGAAGTTGCTCGATGAGAGATCCCAAGCAAGAGTGTACATTCTCGAAGCATTGTGGCACCTAGCCTCACCTAGAGAGTGTACATTCTCGAAGCATTATGGCATCGGCCCTTACTCAGAGTGTACGTTTCTGAAGCTGTGTGGCACCGGGCATTACTCTAGGTTTGTGGTTATGACTTCGTGTGTTTTAGCTCGAATGATCCAGTGAGATCCCGAGTATGGTTAGGCATTGTGTGTCGTGTATGATGTTTACGTGATGAGAGCATATGTTTAGGCGACTAGTGGTATTGCCATGTGTTTATTTATCTCTCCTTATTGCGTGTACTAGCTTGCATGCTTATGTTTATGATTAGCATGATGTATAGTAGAGTAGATGTGTACCACTGAGCTTTGTAAGCTCAGCACTCAGAATCGTTGTTTCCATACGTAGGTTGATCGTCGGATCGTGGGATCAAGGAGCATTATCAGTACGGGATTCTAACATGTGGTGATTTCTAGAGTACGATACTTGTGTTTAGTGGGTTGTGTATACGTAGGACTTTACGTGGAGTATGAAATTCTTATCTTTGAAATTGTATTAATCAAGTTGAATGTTTAAATGTTTTAAATTAAAGTGGAGCTCCTTTGTAACGTTTTGATTGTTTATCTATGTTTTGAACTATTGGATTTAAAGTTTTTGAGAAAAAACTGAGTTGAGAATTTTTATAGTAATGAGTTGGACTTAAGGCCTATATGTGACATCCGAGTTTAAGGTGTTACATTATTAGTCTAATTATTTATATTTTTGTTATGTTTAATTTCTACCATAGTTATACAAATTAATAAAATTAAGAGGAGTGAAAGTTCTCTTATGTTGCATCAACATTGTAACAACAAAAAGAAACCAATAGGAATTTGACAAATGAGAGAAAAACTTAAAGTCGATGAGGTGTATTACGTCACCAATTGGTAGGGGCTGCTTCGCTTCGCAATTTGGTCTTCTCCCTCAAAAGTCAACAGTTTTAAGTTACGAGACTTTTAGTCTAACACTTTCCCGACCTTTTTCAAGGTCCACACGTCATTAATTTTTCACACTTTCAACTTTTAATTCAATAATTGTTTTACTTTTGTCGGTTTTTATTTCGTATATTCTGCCTTATGCAATCTAAATTTTGTAAAAAAATGGACAATTATAATTTGTTAACTTTGATTTTGAATATAATTTATTAAGTTTGATAAATAATGGATTCATGTAAAATTAATGAGATAACCCCCAACAAGTGCTGAGGTGGCATAATAGGGTCAAAAGAGGTATTTTTATATCAAAAACCTATTTTTATTTATTATTTGGAAGACTGACCTCGTCGTCTTTTATTTGTAAAAATGACCCCCAAATTTGCCACGTATAAAGAACTCGCTTTTTGGGAAACGCAAGACGCAATATCGCTTTTTGCAGAAAGCGAGTTCTACATACGTGTCAATGCTTTCAGAATAACAAATTTAACAGGAACTCGCGTTCTGCAGAAAGAGAGTTCCCCGAGAATTTGAAGAGCCGGCTTAATTTATCGTGGGGAACTCGCTTTCTGCAGAAAGCGAGTTCTTTGTAAATCGGGCTGGCAGACCAAGCGTCTATAGGCATGTTCGAGAAGTATTTGGGGGTTATTAATCGTATAATTTTAGTAAACATTAAGTTTAGGTGTGTAGTACTGGAAATTGTCTTTCATTCGACACTAATATGGGCAAGTTTTGTGCATTTTAAACCGAGTAAAATTCGCGTTGAAACGGTTACATAGCTTGTTTTGTGAATGAATGAAAATATAAAATGGTCTGATAGGCTTGTTCTGTCAAAATTTCTGGGTTTTTAATCCGAGAATTATCGCAATTTTTGACCTTAGAGGCGTTGTAGTGGAACTTGTCTTCGATCTGAGACTGATATTGGGATGTGCGATACATGGAGAATGGTATAAAATTTGTGTTGAAAATGGTTCCAAAGCGTGGTTTTGTGCAAGAACGACAAGCCGAAAAGAGAATTTTTAAACCGAATTAGATCTTATTATTTAAACCGAAACTTGAAGAATGCAGACAGTAAGAAATTACAATCACTTAGTTGATACAAGGGCCCGATCGATTAGGACACTTGTTACGCGTGTGTCTTGGATTTTCTACATATAGTGCAATGTTTCTTTTGTCTGGTTTTTTCTCTATGTTTGATCATATCCTCCGCACAGTAAATTCGTGTCGGTCGTGGATGTCCTTTTTCTCGTAGTAGTGCAGGATCTAGGAGTATGGTCGGTTCAGCGTCAACAGCATACGGATCAATTTCATTTCTGATGGAAGGAAACTCTTTTTCGTAAACCCTGAATACTGTTTCTAGTGAGTATACCGGATCAAGCACTCTCATGTAGTGAATCCGTTAGGAAGAACAAGCAGCAATGGCGTGTGCGCACTCCCTTGAGTTTTGAGTTGACCGCCTCAACCAAGTTCGTTGTCATGTGACATATCGTTTACCCCAGTCTTATGATCGAAGCCATTTTTTCCTCGGGATTTTGGCAAGGTAGTCCGCGCCATCTTTATTCCTAGCTCTCAATTCTTTGAATAGCTAGTCTACCTCATGTATGTAATACGAGTTGCCTAGGGAATGACAGTTGAATAGTTAGGGGCAAACAATACATGCAAAGATATCGTAAATGCAAATGACCTAAAAGACGGACCCATTCAAAGCACCATAGCACATTCATCTTGGTTCTTGTAGTTCTGCAAGTAGTTGGCTGCAATGTGTCATAAGCAGTAATGGTGGTAATATGAGGAGGCTCCCAAGACTGTCCCAAACGTTTTATTGCCCACTTGATCATTGTGCCTCTGTCGAAAATAACACACATCCCATCATCCATTGCCCGCATTACAGGAGAAATAACATGTCTCCATAGGTTCTTAAGGAAGAACAACCAAGACTCGAGATCCTTCTTTTGAACTATTGTGAAGGCTACAGGAATGGTTTTTCGATTTCCATCTTGTGCAACCGCCAGAAGTAAGACCTGTGTATATTTCCCGTACAAGCAAGTACCGCTGATCTGAACCATCAACTTGCAGTGGATTAATGCACTGCGGAAATGTCCAAAATAGTCGTTTGAATTGACAAACACCTAGTATGACATGATCATTTTCGTATGCCGGAATTGTCTCAAGTTTCACAACCGTTTCGGGTATGTGTTTCTGCATCAGGTTTAGCCACGGGCGCAACTGGTTGTAAGATTCCTCCCATTGGCCAAACATTTTTTGTTTATTTTTTATTTTTAACTTTTATTTATTTATTTATTCTTATATATATATATTATATTTTATTATTTTTCTTTAAGAACTACGAACAAGCATTGACATGCTATCTAAATCGTATCACCGACGCGCCAAATGAGGGTATTGTTCCATTTATTGAGAAAGGTAGTTTTGGTCACGTCGATACTATCGTTGGCGGTACGAAGTTGAACCATCCCTTTACTAACGCAATATTAGAACGATGGAGGCCAAAGACACACATCTTTCATCTTCCGTGTGGCGAGGCTACAATTACATTGGAAGATGTTGCATATCATCTTGGCTTGCCTACTGACGGCGAGATTATTATCAGTATTGTCGACGGTGACTGGCCGACCCTGTGTGTTGACCTGCTAAGAGTGGTTTCGGACAAGTTCGCCGGTGCAAAAATCTTATTAACTTTTTTGGAGCAGAATTTTACAATCCTCCCCCCAATGCGGATGATGAAACAAAGCTGGTAAATATATTTATTTTATTATATATTTTATTTTCTATTTTTTTAATAATTAAATTTTTTTATTAACGGTACTTATTATTTTTGCAGTGGTTTTCTCATGCCCACATCCTACAAATTATTGAAGGGATTTTGATGCATGAAAAATCTCGCAACAAAGTCCATGTGATGTGGTTGTACCATCTCGGTAATTTTGTCGAATCAGGAAGAAAATGATATGGATCAGCGGTCTTGGCCTTTTTGTTCAGGGAGCTTTGCAGAATCGTCGACCTTGGTAGAGCCGCAATCGGAGGATGTCTTTTATTGCTGCAGTCTTGGGCTTGGTTTCAGATGTCGTTTTTAAGCACGCGGCCTTAAAACCCGACCCCGTACCTATTCCCACTTATTCGAATGTACTATTAAAATTATTTAATTTATTTTATTTTATTTTATTTTATAAATATTTTTAAAATATTACAATTTTTTAATTCTTTTTCATTAACGGCAGGTGGTGTGTTCCACTCACTCACCAGAGACTGCCAGATAGACAGCGCGACTATAGACTTTTGATCGACAAGATACAAGACAAGGTCAAGAATTCAGACCATTTTTTCTTAATTTCTCAAATTCTTTTTCTAATCAAACTTTATATAACTCACGTTAAAATATATTTCAGTTTGTGTAAACTCCGTACACTGCTTCTCCCATTCGGGACTGTATTTCGCATGACATTATGGACACCTCTCACATCTAGCTGCTGCGAGTGCCACTCATCAACTACGAAATTGTCGAGTGACATCCTATCGACTGGGTTCTGCGACAATTTGGCTACATCCAAGGGGTTCTGAAGCCGCCACCCAATTCGGACGAATTACATCGGGTGACACGGCAGGGGAAGACGGAAATCCATTGGGGCCATAATCATGCTAATTGGGTCGAGCAGTGGATGACAAGATATGGCAGGCGGCCGCCCATCTGTGCACCCATTGTGAATCATGACATCACTTTCGACTATTTGCAGTGGTACCACCAAAATAGGAAGCCGCATATACTGACTTCGGAGGAGCGCGTGCGAGAAATTGAGGTGTCTCCCCAAACTGCCCACCCGCACAACGTCAAGCCACCTAGAGCCAGCCGACGCAGCGCGGTACCAGAATGGGGCTTGAAAGCCACATACGGTGAACTCACACTGCAGGGGAATCGTTGTTTGGAACAGCGCAAGCAGCAGATCACTTCACGGCATAGCGTTTGACACCAGCGCTAGGACTGACATTCATGCACTAAGCTTCGTCATCGTTTCTGCAGATGAGTGGTCTTGAGACGTTTCAGCAGATGAGGCCTACACCCAAGTTCTTCTTCATGGACACCTATCGTCCCTTCATGCCGATGAGTTCATCATATGTTCCTCCGGTGTTCGATGTTCCATCGTTGGCAGCACGGTTCGACTACAACATTGTCGAGCAGACGCCGCCGCAGAGCTTGTTCTACATCGGCCTAGGTACCAGCAGTGGTCCACGTTTCGATCACGATCATGGTGGCAGTAATGATAGCGTTGCTGATGAGGACGACGATGGAGCACATGACGTTCAGAGGAATCCGCCACGAGATCGTCGTGCACCCAGCTGCGAAACGGGTGGACATAGGCATCATTAGGACGAGGGATGTATAAAAAAAATTGATTATGTTTATGCACGACTTTTTTTCTAATTTCATAATTAGCAATATTTAATTCTGCCTTATTTATTTTTTACATAGTTTTTAGAATTTATATTTAATTTCATTCTTCTTTGGATAAACAATAACCTATCACACCTTTTTAAAAGCAAAATCATTCACAAAAAACAATCTATGGAACTGTTTTGAATGTGAATTTTACTCGGTTTAAAATGCACCGAACTTGCTCATATTGGTGTCGAATGAAAGACAAGTTCCAAAACTACACACCTAAACTCAATGTTTACTAAAATTATACGATTAATAACCCTGAAATATTGCTCAAACATGTAACCCCCTTAGCCCGGCCTAGACGTTTGACCCGAACTACGAAGATTACACGGGCAAAACCAAAGTCAACACGAAAGTCAACCTTGATTAACGACCCTTTTTTCTTTTTAATCTTTTCTAGATGCACATTAAGCCTATGTAAACACTCAAGAGTCATGGGAGAGAAAGGCACAGCGATCGGAAATCATTTAGGGACTCAATTGCATAAATTACACTTTTAGGGACCAAAATGTAATTTTCCGAAATTATAAGGACTTTGCAGATTTTAGGTTTACCAATATATAATTAGTCATATTACACGCTCCTCTGTCATATTTCAGCTTAAAAGAACATTCCGAGCTCAAGCAATTGCATCCACACAATTCAGGACTAAAATGTAAATCATGAAAACTTAAACAATTCAAATCAACATCCAACGGTCATCCGTTTCGGAACACCCACCCTTTGTACCAAAACACCCGTATTGAAACGGTATTGACTGTTTCGATACTCGGGTGCATTCTAAGACTGGTATCGAAACAGGCCTCTTTAGTAGCCAAACTGTTCCGAAACACCTTCAGCTGTTCCGAAACACTATGGCCATTAAAGGCCTCCGTTTCGAAATAGTTAAGGGTGTTTCGATACACCCTACACTGTGACAGTAGAAAATGCTGGTTTTTCACCTTTTAAACCACTCAAACATGCTTCAAAATGCATCACAACATACCAGCAACTCAATTTAACACTAAAGATCATATTTAAGAACCTTAAACTAGAGCATGGCATCAAACACATGATCACTCAATCTACATGCATGCTTCCTAGCCACAAATCCAAATATACGCATTTGAACCTCAAACAAAACCTTAGGACCATTTACAACCCATAAAAGTCATCACAAACATGCCACAAACTTAGGGAGTTCAAACACCTCTCCCAAATACATCCTTGAAGTCTCATTGCCAAATATCAAAACTAAAATGTATAAAAACATCACCATACATGAGCTTTGCACTTCCTTGGATGTTCTTAACCTCCTTGCTACCCGAAACGCCTCAATTATCTGCATTATTGGTAAAAGAGAGCGTAAGCACATTTGCTTAGTGAGGCATGCTCTAAAGAAAACCAACACAATAATGCAATCTTTAAAACACTTTCTCAAAAGCTTTTTCTACAACATGCTCATTCTATCTCATGCTAGAAAACCATTTCAAAGCAACTCCTCATTGAAAACACATGTACCTCAAGTCTATCTCATGCATTTAAACCAATGCAAAACTCATGGCAAGGCCATACACATGCTTGTAAAAACCAAAGCATTTCATATACAAATCTCATATGCATTTCTCATAGCATAACTCATCTCAACAATAGGTACATGTGAATCAAAAGCATTTTCATATATTATATTGGCATTTCACATCTCATTACTACTAGGATATGCGGGCAATGTTCTCAAACCACTAGACGCTTCCGGTGGAGTCTCACATCACCGTACTCACTTGTCTAGTAACATAATTTCTGGTGGAATCTCACATCATCGTACTCACATGGCGGAATCTCTCATCGCCACAAAGCTTGGGTATTTCACCAAGTCCTACTCGATGGAATGCCCATCATCGGTTCTCTTACTTTGGATTGCATCCAAAGAGCACGTATGAATTTTTAGTTTATAGTGCACTCTCATCCTATTGATCGATCAATTATATCTGGTAAGTATCTCATCTTCTATGCCAATATATTATGTCAAAATATCATCTCACCTACAGTTTTTCATGCAACATTTCTCAAATTTTTCTCATCTCATTTCAAAACCATAACATTTTCCATGCTTTAAAACAAAAGCTCAAAACTCATCAATGCAACATGTTATTTCATGAAATCATTTCAAGCATCATCTCATGCTACAAATCATGCATAAAAACAGTAGGAATTTATCTATCTCAAACCATGAGCATGTAAAAGCATTTTAGGGGCAACCACCACATATAAGAGAGCAATCTAGCCAATACTTACTTCCGGACTTAGGAAGGTGTTTCAAACCTTTCCTAATTCCCCAAACCTTGTTTCTTTGTCCCTCAAGGACTTCTAAAACCATTCGCACTCACCGATTACGTTTCGCTTGCTCGCCAAAACGTTATCTAAGCTCCCGGATCAACACCAAAGGCGTCCGAAGATGTTTCCCCTGTTTATAACACATAAGAGCAGAGGATTAATGCATCATCATGCATTGAAATCATCAACCACACAACTAAACTCGTTGATCTACTCAAGAACCTCATTTCGGCTACCAAAAACAACCGAAATCATCTTCAAACTCTTCCAAAACAAACCCCAACCAAGATCTATCACTTCTAATCATTTCTAAACTTCAAAAACCACCACAAACTTGTCCTTATACCTCTAGCTATAACAGAACACCAAAACCCCCCCAAAAACCACCATTCTAGCATACAAAACTTAGTAATCCAAGCCTATTCGGGATTTGTTTGATAAAACCTCATTTATAACATCAATTAACATTCAAAATACATTAGAAAACAACCTCAAAACAGAGCCTAACCATCAACCACGAAAATCATCAAGATCTCTCTAAAAACCTTGAGTTTTAATACAATTTCTTGTTTATAACATTAAAGCAACTCAAAAATCATTAACAAAGGATTGATAACTTGGGAATTTCAGTAAAGAATTGATCATTAGAGGAGAAGGACGAAGCTTACCTCTAATGGTTGATTTCTCCTTGAATTGGGCAAGTTTTCTTGAAAATTCAATGTGAAAACAAGAGGATTTGATGAGGAGTAGATTATGAATCAAAAGGAGATTGAAATCTCATCAAATGGAATTTAAATCAAAGGCTGATTGATGGAGGAAATGTGTTTTCCTGAAAGGAAATTGAGAGAAAATTGACGTAAAGTAGTTATGAAAAGTCAAAGATAGTTTTTCCTTTAATCAATCTTTATTTCCTTTAATTAAAACATTATTAAAATCACCCAAAATAAGGAGAAATCTGATTAAAAACATTTTAGCAAAATTAGCTCCTTAAAGATTCAAAGTTCCAATCCTTTACAAAACAGTCACTATTTAACTTTTGCAAAAACTACGAAATGTAGTATTCCCAAACCTTATTTTGTAAAATTGTTTTCACCATAGTTATTCATATAATAAATGAGGATTTTTAGGTATTTTTCCATATTTTTTAAACATCCCGAACTAGGTATTCCCTAAATCTCCCTTTAAGATTCGAACCGTTCTCAACCGGTCCGATTCGGACTCTAAAACATCTAGGCCCAAATTTGGGGCGTTATAGAACATGCCTATGAATGCTTGGTCTGCCAGCTCAATTTACAAAGAACTTGTTTTCTGTAGAAACTAAGTTCCCTGCAATAAATTAAGCCGGCTCTTCAAATTCTCGGGAAACTCGGTTTTTTGCAGAACGTGAGTTTTTGTTAAATTTGTTATTCTGAAAAGCGTTGCCACGTATAAAGAACTCACTTTCTGCAGAACGCGAGTTCGTGTCTCGCTATTTCTAGAAAGCGAGTTCTTCATACATGGCAGATTTGGGGGTCATTTTTCCAACTATAAGTCGGGTCATTTTTCCAAATAATAAATGAAAATTGGTTTTTTGATTCAAAAATACCGTCAAAAGAACGTGAACAAATACCTTAAGCTGATGTGGAAAGTTCGTGTCCACCTCAACATCTTAGGTTTCATTAAAATGTCAATAATATCGTAACTAGGGGTGATAACGAGCCGAGCCCGAGCCTGACTAGGCTCGGATCGGGCTCAAGGCTCACCGAGCTCAGAATTTTAGGCTCGGGCTCGAGCTCGGAATAGAGTATTTGAGCTCGGTTCGAGGCTCGGCTCGAAGTGGGTAATTTTACTATATTTTTTAATAAAAGATAGGGCCTCGTTAAAAACCCCTTTTTAACCAAAATTGAAATGAAATTCAATGTCGGCAAGAGGGAAAAGAGTGTCCCAAAATTAGATTAATCCAAATATCCAAAAAATATTCTTACAGTACAAATATGTAATCAAAGAAAATACAAAACAAAATAACAACCAATTAAAGGAAAATAAAACCGCAAACATGCAACAACCTAAGAAAACAAAATAATCTCCAACAACAATCCATTAGTTACTTCTTCCATCAATTAACCTAATCCAAAGCTCCAAGCACTCCCTTTCTTGCTCTTCTCCTGATTTTCTTCATCATATTTATTGTAAAATCATTAAAACAATTCAAATAATTATTATGCAAAAAATAAATTGTGAAGCATCATAAAATTTTATTAACAAACCTAAAGAGCGGGCAAAATGATTTCCTTTGATTGATCTTCATCAATTTTCTGTAAAAAATTATAAAGCCATTAACTAAAAATAAATTCTAAAAAAATAACAGAAAATGTACATGTATAAATTACTAATACTTACTTTATTCTTTCTCTTCACTCCATGGAGAGATCGACACCAATCTCTTATTCAAATTAACATTTGTATGGTTTCAGAACTTAATGATGATCTATAAGGATCAATTACATGGCTCCTAGCACTAAATGTGGCCTCTGAAGCAACGGTAGTAATGGGAACACCCAAGACATCTATGGCCAATCGTGACAAAATACAAAATATTCTAGCTTTTTCCTTCCACCAACATAAAGCATCAAACTTACTCTCTTGAGGAATATAACACCCTTCTTCAAGATATAGATCAACTTCAGATTGCTTATTCTCAGTCATTTCCTCACTTCTCACACCTTGTAAAATTTCCAATAATCCTGGAGTACTCCTCATTCCTCCACAAAGATTTGCACTAGTTCCACATTCACCCACTTGCTCCATTAAAGGGGGAGAATAAAAATTCACATACTCATCATAAAGTTCATACAAAGTTTCTCTAACTTTATGTACATTCTCCCTAACTACATCAGGAGAAAACATCTTTGGAAAAGTAATCTCAATCACTTCCATTTTCAATCGAGGGTCCAACGTTGCACCAATAGTCATAAGTAGATTACATTCACCCCAATATTTATCAAACCTTTCTTTCATGCTTGTCACCATGCTTTTAACAAAATCATCGGAAGACTTAGAATTGGTATCCAACAACAATTTAATTCTGTAAATCTCACTAAGAAACAAATTAGAAGTGAGATACTTGGATCCTGAAATAACATTTGTAGTACCAAAGAACACATTTAGAATTTCAAGCAATTTCTCAATTTCCCCCAATCCTCTAAGCTAGGGCAATAAACATATTCTCTATCTTCCAAAGCAAGTCTAGAAAATACCTATTTAAACTTGATTGCGCAAGCAAGCATCTCGTAAGTAGAATTCCATCGAGTCTTGCATTCTAGAACCAATCTCCTTTCTTTTATGTTATATTGTTAAGCAAGTTCGGCAAACTTTTGCAATCGTTGTTCACTTCCAATTAGATAATCAATTGTATCGTGAACATTCTTGATGATGGTTTTGACTTGTTTGAGACCGTGTTGAACCATAATGTTTAAAATGTGAGCACAACAACGAACATGAAACAATTTGCCCCCACAAATCAACCTTTTAGTCAGTGAGAAAGTATCTTTCATGATTTGTATGCATGAATCATTTGCAGAGGCATTGTCCACAGAAACGGTGAATACCTACAAAAAAATACAATATTGATTAGTGCTAATTTGATAATAAGTTAATATTTATAAAAGACTAAAAGTATTAAACTTACTTTGACCTCGATGTCGCACTCTTTTAAGCATTTAAAAATACAATTAGTTATGTCTTTGCCTTTCTGAGGAGGAGGTATGTGGACAAAATTCAGCACTCTCTATTGAAGTTTCAAGTCATGGTCAACAAAATGAGCCGTAAGAACCATGTATTCTATCTTTTGAGGTATGGAATGCCATAGATCAGTGGTCAAAGAAATTATGTCTGCATTCTTCAATGTTTCCTTCAACTTATTCTTCTCAATCTCATAAACTTTGAAAGAATCATTTCTTATAGTATGACGTGACACACTTTTCCATTGTGGTATTCCTTTCTTCAACATCATATTAAAGCCTTCTTCTTCAACAATAGAAAAAGCATGCTCGTGTATAACAATCCAATGTGCAATTCCTTCTCTCATTTTCAACGGATCAAACTTACCATCATGTAGAGCACTAACAAATTCAGTATTTGGAGAGCCCGTAGTTGAATCAGACGGTAAAAAGTTGATCAACTTTTGTTGTCGTATGTGAACTTTTCTTTGTGTACATTTATCCAAATGACGCTTTAAGTGACTCGTAGGACCACGTCTAGAAACAGTTAGAAGAGTCTTACAATACAGACAAGGAACTTTCCAAATGTTAGAGTTTCCTTGACGTTGGGGTTCCCCAAATTCCTTCCAAACAACATATTTTTTTGCTCTCTTAAAAGGATATGATGTGGATTCATCTTCCATATTATGAACTTCACTATTATTGGTAACATTAGTTTGGGGATCAGGCACTTCTGCATTTTCTAGATCAATTGTATCTTCATCGATTTCATTTACATCATTTAAATTTACCCCAAGTTCCTCTGCAATCGGGGTTGAATTGTCATATGATATTCTCAATCTAGTAGTAGACATTCCTAGATTACAAATCAAATATAAAGATTAATTATACAAAGCACAACATTATAATAAACATTATAACAAACAAAAGCTACAATTAACAGTCACCGTACCATTCACAATTACTTTATTGTTAACACCAAAGAAACAATTAGTGTTTAACTCTGTTTCACACTTCCAACCATCTTTTGCAAGCAATAGATCTCTCGAAATATACAAGGCCTTGTACTATCCATTTTTGGCGAATTTAATCCCCCTACAATAATTTGATCATTTTTAATCCTCTCACAGTCCACTCTGCTTATTTTTCAAAAAAAAACATCTTAGCATCTTTTTTATACGGTTGGATAACTTTTTTACACATTTAAAAAATACAAAAGAAGATAAAATGATACGATATTTATCCAATTGCACAGAAAATTTCAATGTAAAGGGCTAAAAATGACCAAATTATAATAAAGAGACAAAATCCACCAAAAATGCATGGTACAAGGACCTTCCCTGCAATTTGACAATTTGTAAAACCAAAAAAAGCTCATACAAAAATCAGTTTCTTTTTCACTATTTCCATACTTCTCTGTGATATCCTAGAGATGATAAAGAGTTAATCATAAGAAAAACACAATTTTTTTAAAAAATTTTCTTCAGATCAATCTCTAATCACTATTAATCAGTGTCTAATACTATTTATTTGTATTAATATCAAATTATTAACCCATGCAAAGAACCCAAGAATTTACCAAATTCAACAACAACAAAAACTTTTTTTTGACAAAGAATGAATATTGAGTGCAAATGAACATACAGTAACATGTATGTAGATAAGGGCAAATGAATCAAACCAAAAAAGATAAGAATTTTTCTAAAAAGAAAAAGTTGAAGAGATGAGTTTTTACCCAAGTTTTAGCGCAGAGATGAGCAGAGTATGAGAATTGTTTAGTTTCCAATATTTTCAATTGCAGAGAGCGGCCATTGATGAATGCTTGCTTCTGCTCTTTTTGTCGGATTAATAAAGGCCAACCTTTAAGACAACAAGGTTAGGTTAACGCTAAAATTTCAGGCAAATTTTTACAGCGAACAACACAACGTCTCTGCGAGTGAAGGACGACGGTGTAATCCGGGTGAGACGACGCTCTTGTTGGTATTGACAGTGATAGGCACGGTGGGCGGTGGCCAAGATCGGAGGAACAACAATGAAGGGTAGGGTTTCCTAATTGGGAGAAAAATTGAGGTTTAGAAACAAACCATGTCAATTTCTTGAAACTATGGGTGATAATGGATTTTCTCATACTTTTATTTAAATTTCAATTATATCCAAAGTTATTGTTTAAAAGTTACTCAAATGGCTATAACATTATTTTACTAACCATATGTCATGGGTTCAAAATCCCTTGGCAATGTCTCTCATTTTTTTTTGACTTTATTTTTTTCAATTATTTTTTAATATATATAATTTATTTATTTTTAATATATATATATATATATATATATATATTCTGAGGCTTTTCGAGCCGAGCTTGGATTGGCTCAGCTCGGCTTGTTAAGTTCTCGAGCTCGAGCCGAGCTCAAGTAGCTCGCAAGCCGGTCAGACTCATTATCACCCCTAATCGTGACATGGACTTTGGTTGGCCGTCACGGCTTAATCTCTCGAGTTGATTTAATTAACTAATTATAGTTATTAATCATTATTTATTACTCTTACGTTTATTTTTTTAAGTTTAAATTTTAATTTTGACTTTTTAAAAAAAATAATTTTGACCATAACTAATTTAAATATTTTTAAATAATTAAATTTTTAAAAAATATATATATATATATATTTATAATAAATTTTAAATAACATGGAATCAAATTTTAAAAATACCAAAAATAAATAAGTGGTAAATTTAATGGTACATGAGAGTATTGTACATAGATCTTGCTTAACTTAGATATATTCGATAATTTAAATGGAAAGGAAAATTCTACAACTGGCGTTGCACACTGCTGAACACACTAACACTGAACACCGTTGAATATCATTAAATATTTTAATAAAGATTAAAAATTTTAAGGATTAGACTTATAATTAAAATTATCTCAAAAAATTAAAATTAAAATTAATAAATCTTTTATATGTTGTGAATAAAATAAAGAAGAACAAGAAGAACAAAGAGATGAGAGGAAGAGGGAGATTTGTATTATTCTCAAAATATAGAATTGTATCCAATGCCTTCAATGAATCATCTATTTATAGGCATAAGAAGTACATAATACATTAAACTCTAATTCATAGAGATAATATTCTTAATAATAAATAAATCAAACTCCTTTGATAAAGTTCTAATCATGATAGACATCCACATAGATAAATATTCATAACACTCCCCCTTGGATGTCTACGAAGATAATGTGCCTCGTTAAAACCTTACTAAGATAAAAACCCAGTGGGAAAAAAATTCTTTAGTGAAGGAAAAAGAGTACACACATCTTTGATACGCATAACTTGTTGCCTCATTAAAAACCTTACCAGGAAAACCCATTGGGACAAAACCTCGGTTAAGGGAAAAAGAGTGCAACGCGTATTTACTCCCCCTCATGAAAACATCACAGAAGATCTTTGAATCTTCATAATTTAATCTTGAATATCATTTTTTCTAAAGATCGTGAGGGATGAAACTTTGGAGTAATATGTTCCATGATGTATCAACTTTCAAACTGAGATATACATCTTGCTTTATCTTCACACAAGATAGCTTTTATCATATCTTGTAAAAGTAATTCCACATATCTTTTGGATATGTTGGGTCAATAATCTTAGCCAAACACATTTTTTTGGCTTGCCTCGTGCATAACAATTATTTCTACGACATTTGAGGAGGCATCAACGAATGTTTGAAGATCTAAATGTAATGATCTTTGTATATTCATAGATATTTCTTGACCAACTAATATATAGTGCTTCAAGACCAAGAAAAGATATAATTATCTTTATTCACATCCAACAATCTTACAACTATTGGGATACTCAATAGATATGCTCTATTCATATTGAATCTTCTTTAAGATTCTTTCAGCTTATGTCTATTCATAGACAAAAGAAATATATAAAAATGCTCGATCTTCAGGTCGAGATAAACTTGATGTCAAGATTCAAGTACTTGTATTGAAAGTACTTCATGAGTTTCCAATTTGAAGCTCTTTAGGAGTTCTAAAATTATCATAATGGATCTTGATCCAAACTCCTTTATAAAATACATAAGAAAATCTGATCATTCTTATAGTATTTTCTCAATTAGTATTCACTAAGGCGATTATACCAATTGCGCCAAAATATTCATGAGACATGTCTAAATAAATTTCCTCAGAAATTTCCAAATGCTTATAGCATTTTAGATCCTTCAAGGATAAATATGGATC
Source organism: Hibiscus tridactylites (assembly GCA_958450335.1). Classification (NCBI taxonomy): domain Eukaryota; kingdom Viridiplantae; phylum Streptophyta; class Magnoliopsida; order Malvales; family Malvaceae; genus Hibiscus; species Hibiscus tridactylites. Next base: position 52,951,025 of record OY288267.1, on the reverse strand, counting down.
CACAAATAATTAGACGCATGTAAAATTTTCAAAACTGCCAAAGTAATTGCATCCACCATGAAGTAATTAAAACTTTTCATAAATCATAGTTCAAGTCGTATTTACGACTACTTATTTGTGCCTCACTTGCATTACACCTTTAGGTGTTTGGACTGCTTGTCCAAATACTTCTACTTTAGAAGTTCAAAGCGTCTTTCAACATTGGCCAATTCAATATCTATACTTCCGGATAGATTTTATACAAGATCCTCGATTTCTTTCTTTACTTCTATAGAAGTATTTTATGTAAAATTGTTTGTAAAATCGTTGTCGACAACTTTCCAATTTTCTGGTTCCATTCTCGTAATGACATAACTCATCGAGATCTCTTCAAGATTTCAATCTTTATTTCAGGTACCTGAAACTCTTATAGAGTTTTATTATTTGTTATGTCTTGGGTCTCATCAGGAGCACCCGCCTCCAATATATGACCATCTCATATTACTTTCTATTTACGAGAATTTTGATCATTGGAACCATTTCAACTATCATGCTTCAGGCATAATTTACATTCTCTCGCTCTAACATGTAATTTAAACTTAGAGCGTTTCAGCTGGTATATGAGACTTAATTACTCTCATTGGGTCAGTAAATATGTCTGGCAGTTGACATGTAATAACATGAATTATCTTATGAACTTCTAGTTCATATACGAGGATCTAGATAATGATATTTCATTTTCCTCTATCCAGCTGATTATTATCTCCCCCTGATGTTGAGAAAATCATGTCATAAATGATTCTCCAATTAATGTTTAAGAATTTAAACATAAAAGGAGACTCGTACTCAATATATATTCTCAACCCTTTTTATTTACCCATTTTGTGCGTTGTGGTGGAGCAATTCATACCGCACATTCAAAAATCATAAAATGGGAAATGTATGGTTTCTGACCAAAAACCAATCATAACGGGGAGTTTATTATAACTCGTTGGCTTGATGCGTATAAGTGTTGCTATATGGAAACACCATATAAATAATAACTCTTTTGTTCTCATAGTTTAGCTATTAAATAGGAGGCATCAAATTGAAATTTTGCTAAACTATATTTTCATAATCAATAGGCTTTGTAACAACTGATATAGCCTAAAATATAAACCCACTAGCTTTTCAAGACGAATAGTCTAACGGCATAATCTGAATCTTTTTAGAATCAATCTCACAAACTTCTGGTTGTAAGTCGATAAAACAATGTAGATGCATCTACTAAAATCATATAAAACTTTCCACATTTGTGGATATATGGGCCCATATTTCGTTCAGATATGCAAGACATACAGTCTTAACTTCAGTACAAGAACTTTAAGTTCTAATTCTTTTGGTAAGTGGGATCATCTATATCCTTTGAGAACAAACAACACAACAACTTCATGTTCTTTTAGTAAGTGGAATTTAATCAATTCCTTTAAGCAACACAAGAACTTCACGTTCTTTAATAAGTGGAATTTAATCCATTCCTTTGAGAATAAGCACCACAAGAACTACAGGTTCTTTTAATACATGTGCATGTAAATCTCAATAATTTCTGCACCATTATTGATCAGGATGGTCTAACCGATCATGCCAACTATATATATGTGTGTATATATCTCTGAATTTGTGAACTCCTTGTTTACCGTAACATGTAATTCAATCTCACTCGTACATGTCTAGTACGACCATCAAAATTGTTCCTTTAAATAGGAATATATTTATCTCTTTCAGAGCTTTCAATTGAAATTATCTTTTGGTAGCAATATATAGCTCTTCTAGAGCTTTCAACTGACTTTTTGGCTACCAAAACTTATATCCATATTGGCTTATTTCGAATGCCAGTTGATAACATATGTTATCTATAATTCCCAAAGGGATAGTTTGCGAACTCATATTGCTCTCTTTATGCCTTTGACGAGTATAACACAATGTGAATATGGAATAAAGTTCCATTTGACAATAACATATTTGCTCAACCAGAGCCTTTTGTGATATTAGTACTTTCGGATATAGTACTCACATTATTTCATTGCATTTTAATCGAGAAATGCATAATTGTGCACCTTTCAAAATGTGCTTTGTTTCATTTACTTCAGGTAATGAAAATATGTACTTTGTATCATTCACTTCGAGGAATGAAAAATATAAAATATAGCACATCATATCAAGTCGATTATCTATCAGAGATAAACTTTCAGGTGCTCTTCCAAAGTATTGATATTTTAGTACTTTGAGAAATACTACTCATATTTCCCCTTGCATTTAAATGAGAAAAATATTTCTTATGCTTAAGTACAATATGAGTACTTGCATTATCTGCTAGGCATAAATAGCCACAATTCTAGGCATAAATAGCCACAATTCATTGTATATTTTATTCCGGAAGTAATCATATTCTCCAAATAATAAATTAACATAAATCGTAAATAAATAATATGTGAAATAAATAAACATAAAGCAAACCAACATAAATAAATAATAAATAAAACGAATTAACATAAGAAAAACCAATTATTCATGTTAGATGTTATAAGGGAAATAAAATAAATGGTAAATTATTCCCTTCAAGGGTTATGAGAAAATTAACAATATCCAATTGAGTTGGATCAATAACGCCATAATTATTTTCGCCATAAACAAATTTTGTTTATATTTTATTTCATTTATCATTCATGATTATGGATAAAGTCCATAATACTTTGGCGTTTGACAAGTACGAAACCAATGGTTTATAACATCACGTTGGTAAAAGGATTTCACTTCCTTAGAATGATCTTTATCACTCTTGTCATCCTTATAACTTCGCTACCAGCGGGTAGAAGTATTCTTAAAACGACTATATTTTTCATGTGTATATTCATAGCCTCGACCACGATCACAACTTTTAATGTGATTTTTTTATTCCTTCCATAATATAATCTCACATTCACTTCAGGGAATGGAGTAGAGCCAGTGGGCCTTTAAAACCTTTTTCACATATCCTTATCACAAAGAACAAAGATTTAATCATCGTACGCGGCATTGTTAAACCTGTCCACAAGGTCCTTTAAAAACCTCCTTTGAGACCAGTAACCTCGCAGAATGGGATGTCCAGCCAATTATACTTGGATTATATTAAAATTATGTCTCTAATTGAATAATGATTTACCATGTTTGCATTCACTTCAGGGAATGAAACAGATCCAATAATTGCATGGAATAAACATCATGCTTGCATTCACTTCAGGGAATGCCCCATCATTGATAATTGCATGGAATAAACATCATGCTTGCATTCACTTCAGGGAATGCCTCATCATTGATAATCGCATGGAATAAACATCATGCTTTGCATTCACTTCAAGGAATGCCTCCCATAAAACTTTTTGGATCAAGAAGAATTTTCGTAACTTGAAATTGGGAGAAGTCTATGGTCGAGTTTTTCGACAAAGAAGAAAAATTGCTTTCGAGCAAATATAGACTTTATAACAATCTTTTTATAGATTAAAATTCATCATGATTTATCGCACATTAAAATCATAATTTAAAGAATAAAAAATAAAATAAGAATTTACCGATATTAGTTTTCCTCTCGAGGAAAATGGAGACGTAGCAAATGACCAAAACATCTTCTCATAATGTCGTGTCTCTTTCCAAGTCATTTAAATACATGTAAAACTCAATACATGGTTAAAATATCAATATCATCAAATAAAATATTATAAACACATATTGATCTTAATACGAAGTTCAACCATTGTGTCAAAAATAAACATATATGAAACCATAATAATATATGTATGGGCTGAATTGAATATATTAGAAATCAGAGGATCTATGTCATAATTCTCTCTTTAAAAAAAAACTAAACCAACAAAGGTGTTTCATTAATGTACAAATCTTTGTTACTAAAAAAAACCTTAAACCTAGAGTACGTATTTTAATGAATTTATATGAAAGACTACCATAGTTCTACGTACATAACTTTGTTATTCATGATTACAAAGTATAATCAGTAAATCGAACAGGCTTTACATGCACCATCATCAAACTTCATGAATTTACAAATATACAAACACAAATAATAATAATTAAGTATGAAAAGCATAAGCAGTTGAGTACCAAAAATGAAAACCCACAAATACTTTCGCTCAACAAACCTTAATCGATTCCATCGTTCCCTGCTTTAAAAGCCGAGGAGGCAGGTAAGGAAAACAGCGCGACATTATCGATTTTTCCCGCTAATTAACCCTTTTAGGAACAAGAGAAAACACACGTAATTTACACCAAACACAACCTCTTCGTCTCTGTCGATTCGTCTTTTGGTTTGTGAGAAGCCACAAATTTATCTCTTTCCAATGTTCGAATAAAATCAAACATACTTCCAAAATTTTCAAAAATTAAAACAAAGTTAAAATATAAAGAGAAAGACAATCGGTAACTAAAAAAAATAAGGAGAAAAAAACTTATCTTTGGTTTATTCTATAATCGAATTCTTCCTGGTAACTTCTTTTGAATTATAACGATGAAGACCTCAGTTGATTAGAGTCTCGTGCTGATAACGTGTTGTGAATAAAATAAAGAAGAACAAGAAGAACAAAGAGATGAGAGGAAGAGGGAGATTTGTATTATTCTCAAAATATAGAATTGTATCCAATGCCTTCAATGAATCATCTATTTATAGGCATAAGAAGTACATAATACATTAAACTCTAATTCATAGAGATAATATTCTTAATAATAAATAAATCAAACTCCTTTGATAAAGTTCTAATCATGATAGACATCCACATAAATAAATATTCATAACATTATATTTCTTTTATAATATTTTTAATTGATATATTAGAATTAAATTTTTTAAAATCTCCTTAATATAAAAAATCCTAAATCCAACCTTTTTATTTTCCTTTTGTCGCCACCGTCGTCGCTTTCGAATACCATGCACGGCTAAAATAAATACTCTTGGACCTTGATTCGAATACTTAGTTGAGGGATGGTGATGGTGGTGACAACATACGATAAGTTTGATTTTGGTGGCTCAGAAACCCCATTTCTGCCATTGAATTGTTCTTCCATTCTGAGATGAGCAGCAGCAGCCATGCTTATTAATTATGAGTCGTAAAGTGTTGATTTTTTATATAAGAATGTAGATCACAAATGGGGGAAAGCGGCGGTAGCAGCGGCAGAAAAGAGATAGAGGGGTTGGGTTTAAGGCTTTTGATGTTAAGAAAATTTAGAAAAAAATTAATTTTAATATATTAATTAAAAATATTATAAAAAGAAATATAAAAGGTTTATTAAATTTTATTTTTTTTTGAAACAATTTTAATTATAAGCCTAGTCTAAGATTTTTAAGCTTTATTAAAATATTTAATGGTGTTCAGCATTAGTGGTGTACGATGCACGTGGAAGACTCATACAAATGTAAGGATGGCAATGGATTGGACTTGAATCGGACTTTAAAAAGTTCAATCTAATTAATAATCGAACCTAAAAAAATCCAAGTTCGCATCCAAGTTCGATTACATAAATTTAAGTACAATCCAATAAAATATCTAAACTCCAAATCTAAATACGAAAGTCCAAATCCAATTAATTTTTTTATTTTTTTAAAGTAACAACTCAAACAAATATCTTTAAATAAAAAAATAATTTTTATCAAACAAATATATTTAAACTAATAGCACAAATAAATTCAACAAATATTACAATTCAATATAAAATAAATTAAAGTAACAACTCATACTTCAATTAAAAAAACTCAACAATAACAGAATTATCCTCACATAAACTACTATTATCCAAACCTGTCAACTGTGTTGGCCGATACGAACCATAGGCCCAGGGAAGTGTGGGCATGCTTACTGTTTTCAACCTCGAAATGGTTTAATAAAGTTCCAATCATTATTGAAATTATAGTCTTTTTAGCAGTCAAGTGAATCGAATCACCGCAGTTGGGCCCGTCCTACTTTGCGGAGATTGTCAGGAAATGTAACAAATTTTGCAATAATCAGAACTGAAAATCAGTGTTTGAATATAGAAAAAGAAACGTTGACGCTCTTTCACTAGCTAAACGAGGCTTGGAAAGGTGTCCTGACCTGTTATGAGTTGCCAATGATGTTTAAATCGTGGTCTAGCTAAAGGAGGGGTGATGTAAATTTTTAAGGATCATTGGTATTTGGTAGTGTTGTTGGGTGGTGTTGCTGTACTGAGTTATGAGTTTTACAGGTGGGTTTATGGGCATTAGACGGTGCCTTGTTGTATGAGCATCTGGATGTGCTGCGACTCTTGACAAAAGGAAATATCGTGTATGTTCTCTTCATCGTGAATAAAATAGACTTAGAATTAGAGGGGTCTTAACGAGACTCACTTTTCTTTTAAAAAAATAATTAATTTTCAAATTACAATTATAAAATGTCTAATAAATATTATAATCTAATATAAAAAATTAAAAATATAATCAAAATGTTCAACCATCAACATTTTGTAGGAAAAATATTTGGTTAAACCGAAAAGGGTTGAAAATAAGACTTGCTTGAGGCGTGCACTAGACACTGTCTTTAAGAATATTTCGCGGTGAAGCGTACCCTCAAGGATTCAACAAGCACTTCTGCTAAAGCATGCAACAGAAAGAGCAAAGAACCAATGAATACTCAACTTTTAAAAGATGTTTAAAATGAGAGAAAGAAGAAGAAAGTAAATATATGATTCTACTTTAAGATGAATTATGAAGGCATATGTGCATGGTATTTATAGTACCATGCATGCCTAAAAAGGGCATCTAAAAATAGTAATTAGACAAAGGCAAATCGGTCGAAAATAAAATGAATGGTTAAGAATAAAGATATTTTTATTTGAAATGAATGGTTAAAATTAATTAGAAAAATGGATGGTTAAAATGAATATAATTTCATTTTAAAATGGATGGTTAAAATGAACTTTAAAAATAATAAATAAATAATAATAATAGATCGAGCCTCTAGTTCATGCACATGAAAAAATTTGTCGGTTCCAACTAGACTGAACTTCTTGACCAAACCTCATGTGCGTGCAACCACCATTATATTTTTCTCTTACAAGCTCAATACTAAGTTTTTATATTTAAAGACAAAACAAATAATATAAAAGAGAGATGTGGGATTCTTTGAAATATACTGGTAAACTTATATTTTTACAACAATCCCCCACATATTTCAAAGAATGAAAAAAAATTAGCTGAGTATTCTGACATAACGTATTCATTATGGTGTCTTTCGGACTATGAACCATAACTTAAAAAAACGAGACATAACCTACTGAGTAATTGGTGAAACATGTTTCTATGAACCAATAACTCATTATTGTAAGCTAACATTCTCATTAATCACATTATATCTATTCTTGCTCTTTATCACGGTTGTGCGCTAATAGGCCATGTGCGTGCCTGGTTTTCATAAGTGCTCTAGAGACTTTGCCATATATCTCATAGAAGCGGCCTCACTTCACACTTATATAGGTCAAGTCATCAAGTGTATTCTGCAGATCAAGACACCACCTATAAAGGCTATGAACTTGATTAAGAGTTTTACTCACCCTCGCCATCTTTGCAGTTTTTAGCACTATTTACGCCATAGGAAGGGACAAAAAATGTAGTGCTTTCTCTACAAGATCGATCAATGACTTGTTATTACCCATATAAACCTTCTTCATGGGATCGCCAATTACAAAAGTTGGGTTACCATTGTTGAGTGTGTAAAAGTTCTATTATTTACACCCTTTTAACCCATATTTTTGCTGCATTCAAGCACCATTTCATTGCATTTAAGCCACTTTACAGCAAAACATCACAAATATATAAAAGGCACAGATTCTACTAAAAATGGCTGTTTTTGGCAGGTTTCCGCCGTCGTGAACGAAGAAGGCAGGCGCAGGGCAGATAAGCAGAAGAGCTGAACCGGACAAGTAGACGAAGAGGACAATGCTGCCATGGAACTGCCGTGACAACAGAAGACGACAGCAAGTTGCTGCCATAGTAGACGAAGAAGGCAGGCGCAGGGTAGATAAGCAGGAAAGCTGAACTGGACAAGCAGACGAAGAAGACGAACCTGTCATGGACCTGTCGTGACAGCAAGGCGACAGCAACTTCATGAAGAGGAAAAGTAAAGTGGACCTCGATAGATAGAGAAAAATCTGCTCGTCTGTCGTGTGAAAGCCAAATATTTTTCCAAGCCCCGGATCAAAAGATATGTCATGCCAAAGCTCAAGGAGAAGAATTTCCATGAAACAAGGAGGCGGCTGAAAAGTAGGAATCCTTAGAGATTTAGCATTTATTAGAATCTTACTTTTCATTAAAGTTGTAATCCTTGTTAACTTAGAATACTTGAGCCCAAAGCTTATATAAGGGCATAGATTTAACCTAGAGAGATAACCCCGAGATCATACCCCATAACCGATAACCCAAAACCCCCCTGTCGTTTACCCGTCACCGACATGTTCTAAAACCCCCTAGGGCTACGGGTTGTTTTGTAAAGTAGTTGCAAGGATTGTTTTGTTTTAGGAATTTTCAGTTCAATAAAATAAACTTCAAGTTCTCTTATTTTGGTTATTAATATCTTGCAAGAGCATCGGGAGAGCATTGTGAGGTTATCCATTTACTTAGCATCGAGAGAGTTAAGTATACGAAAGAAGTAAGAGCAAGTTCTCTAGTTTATAGTTGAACTATCTCGTGCCTAGGGATAGGGCGAGGTTAAGTGGCTAAAGAAGAATTCATACACATCGGTGTTCATCCTTCGATTCACGCCGGGAGGTATTATCAAAGACGTGATCATCGACAGACTTGGACCTAGGGATAGGCCAAGGCAGATCTGGGATTCTTGCCAAACTTGAAGTACGGAGTTGGTGTGTTTTCTGCCGCGACAGCCAACGGACAGCTGCCGCGACAGGTGCTGTCGGCGACAGGCGCGACGACAGGACTGGATTTCCTAAACTCTGCAATACCTGCACTACTGAGCAATTCAATACCAGCCCATTCTCTCTATCTTGATATCTTTATTCTTTTTATTTACGTTTACTTCATTATTTTCGTGACAAATATCTTAATCTATTCTTTTCCCCTTGTGCAGATAGCGAAGGAAAGGGTTAGCCAGTCCCTGTGGAGACGATATCCGATACTCTAGTATCACTTTATTACTTGCGACGTGTACACTTGCACTCAATTGCGTTAGACTCTTTTACACGCAACAAGTTTTTGGCGCCGTTGCCGGGGACTGGCAACACACTCTTACCCTAGCTTCTGCACTTTTCTTTTATTTTTATTTTTTTTATTTTTTATTTTTTTTTTCTTCACAAAAAAAAAATCAGGTGAAAATACAGGTTCAAGGGCATCAACATGCCAGGAAAAACCATTCGAGAGTTGATGTGGGAAAGTTCTTGCAATTACCGTAAAGACATGCTGCCACGACAGCAACAGGGGCAGCAAATGCCGATGCCGCAGCAGGAAAATTTTATATGGTACGATGAAAACCCACAAAATTTTTTATATCATAACAGTTTTGCTTTAGAACCCGACCTGCCCTGGCAATGTCATCATCCTCAAGAGCAGTCAAAATCCTTAGAAGACACACTGCAAGCCTTCACGGCACTCATTCAAAAAGTGTCGGCTTCTACGAACGCAAGTATCGCCAAGATGGATGAACTCTTGAGCAGACCCGTCCTCATTCATGCCACGACTGAACCTGAAATCCCGAGGCAAGATGACGAGGATGCCCATGTGAAGGAATACCCAACATATGATGAGTCTGAGCAACAATTTGCCATGTCAATGATCGAGGAGCCGGAATGGAGCAACACCGCGACAACGCTGAGTGAAATTCAAGAGAATGTCACGGCAGCAACCACTTCTGAGGCAGAAACTCCAGTCAAAGCGGAAACTACCGCCTCGATAGAAACTTCCGCCTTAACAGCAATTGCCGCCTCGACAGCAACTGCCGCCTTGACAGCAACTGCCACCTCGACAGCAACTGCCGCCTCGACAGCAACTGCCGCCTCGGCAGAAACTGCCGCCTCGACAGAACCTGCCGCCTTGACAGCAACTGCTGCCTCGACAGCAACTGATGCTGAAGCAGCAACCACATCAGAGGCAAATTCTCAACCCACCACCTCGATTATGCCTGACCAAGATTGCACACATCCATCCCTGTCATGGCACTCGCACGACCACCTAGAAGAGCTACCCAATGACAATGCCTCACCGATGGAATATGAGCAGGTAATAAACGAACCTTTTGAATTATATGAAAACTCACCAATTTCATTACAGGTATTTGAGGAACCAAAGCCGGTGGACACAAAATCATCAAAATCTCTACTTATGGAGATCTACGAGTGGTCAACAGAATTTGGTATAAAGAATGATGGCACTTACCAATGTCCCATTGACCTGCAAAGTAACCTGATAAAGAACTGTCAAAATAACTGCCTGCCGCAACAGCAGACACGACAGCAAGGGATACATTCAACCACAACAACATTCAACGAAAACAAGGTAAGTTTGTGGCCGAATGTCAATTTGATTATTTCTAATCATATATTCATGCCCTCAGAAACATTACCAAGAAGGGAGGACTTCATGGACTACAAAGGGAAGAGAAAGAAAGGAGCCCCCAACATGAGAATAATCACCAGATGGAGGGTACGGATGGACTTCAAGAAGTACCGGAAACGACGCCTCAAGCATTATCAGGGGACTGAAGCCCCATGAATGCAGGAAGTGGTTACCTTAGAAGATGCCCCACTTGGCATCCCTAATTTAACCTAAATTTTATTTTTATTTTTATCATTTATTATTTATTAGGAAATGAGGTTTATTTTATTCGAATAATGCTTTTAGGAAATAAAGGAGCCAAGAAGAACAGGAGAAGTGAACTAAAACCCAACACCCATCCATCAGCCCAACAAAGCCCAATATTGAAGCCTGTCGTTACGGCTGCCATGACAGACGCGGAAAAGACAGGCTGTCACCATGCTGTCACGACAGATGCAGAAACGTGTGACAGACGCGTGACAGACGCGGAAACGTTTGTCAGACGCATCAGACACACTAAAGCTCGACAGCCGCCCCGTTATTCACGCCTGTCGTTACAGTTTCAACGGGCAGCAATTCTTTTTCTATAAAACTCCGTTTCATTTTCATTTTCACTCACTTCTGCTTTTCTTACTTGCTCTCCATATTTAGTTTTCATTTACTTTCAATTACTTTTCACAACCCTTGCACTAACATGTCTTCCAGAAAAAACCCGCCGCAATGCTGCCTCTACTTCCTCGGCGGCAGCAACTCCCCCAAAGTCCTTTGCAACCAGAGATCTGTGGGAAGAACGAGGCCTCATTTATACTCCAAAGGAAAAGAATCTGGGCCTCAAGCCTTTCATCACCTGCCGCCTCCATACCATCTGCCGCCTCCATACCATCACCTGCCCCGACGGCAGCCGGCAGCACCCATGCCGAAACATCTGCTCGAGGAACAAAACGACCAGTGCCCTCAGATGACCTTGCTGCCTTTGTTGCTGGATTCTCTTCCTCCTCCGTCTGGGCAGACAGTGACGTTGAACCCTCTATTCATAGGAACCTGTCGAAGGAATTTACATCGGTAAAGAGGCAGAAAAGAATGGCAGATAAGAAAACTCTATCAAGGGCAAGCAGCAGCAGCGGCAGCAGCTCTGATATTCAGGTTGTTCAGCAACCACCCCAGCCCGCCCCGCGAACCAGAACCCGCCGCCAGATCCACCTCAGCAGCAGCAGTGAAGACAGTGATTAAAATTTAAGTTTCTTATCTTCTTATTGTTGTCTGCCATATATATTTTGTGATGTACTGCCTTCATATGTTTTTATTTTTATTTTGTCATTTGCATTGAGGGCAATGCAACCCTCGAGTTTGGGGGTGGCAACCCTCCATATTCATGGAGTACATCTTAGTTAAATTTTGTGTCTTTTACTTAGTACTTTACTAAAAAAAAATTTGGCTGAAAATTGTGAACTGAACTTGCCTGTCGTGACAGCTCTGTCGTGGCAGCATCTTTAGGATAGTTTAAGGAGAAGTTTAGAGCCTTTCTATAGTTCTGAAAACTTAAACACCATTGTGACTGTTATACTGCTTAGATTTCTTTTAGCCAAACTAGAATAGGAAGCTTAGCACTTGAATAGCCCCTAGAGGTGCCTAACACTGGCTCTAGGAAAGAAGTTTAGCAAAAGAGACTCAAAAACCTAGAGGTGCCCGAAACCGGCTCTAGGAAGCAAACTAGAGGTGCCTAAAACTGGCTCTAGTAAAACTTTAGAAATCGAGTCAAAACAAAGAAATCAAAGAAGCATGAAAATGTGCCTTCAAAAAAAAGATAAACTTTGGCATAAAAATTCGAGTTAAGAGTTGAATATTCTAGTGAAACTAAGAGAGTCTTGGCATATAACTGTTCACAAAGCATGCACACACTGCACGAGGACTATAGGGAGATTCCGGACAGATCCTAAATTATCCGACAGGTTGCTGCCGCCACAGGGAACGAACGACGGGTAAGGGAAAACTCACTGTTTGAAAGCCAAAACAAAAATTTCTTTTTCTTTTAGTTCTTAGTTGCTTGAGGGCAAGCAAAAACTTGAGTTTGGGGGTGTGTTGAGTGTGTAAAAGTTCTATTATTTACACCCTTTTAACCCATATTTCTGCTGCATTCAAGCACCATTTCATTGCATTTAGGCCAGTTTACAGCAAAACATCACAAATATATAAAAGGCACAGATTCTACTAAAAATGGCTGTTTTTGGCAGGTTTCTGCCGTCGTGAACGAAGAAGGCAGGCGCAGGGCAGATAAGCAGAAGAGCTGAACCGGACAAGCAGACGAAGAGGACAATACTGCCATGGAACTGCCGTGACAACAGAGGACGACAGCAAGTTGCTGCCATAGTAGACGAAGAAGGCAGGCGTAGGGTAGATAAGCAGGAAAGCTGAACTGGACAAGCAGACGAAGAAGACGAACCTGTCATGGACCTGTCGTGACAGCAAGGCGACAGCAACTTCATGAAGAGGAAAAGTAAAGTGGACCTCGATAGATAGAGAAAAATCTGCTCGTCTATCGTGTGAAAGCCAAATATTTTTCCAAGCCCCGGATCAAAAGATATGTCAAGCCAAAGCTCAAGGAGAAGAATTTCCATGAAACAAGGAGGCGGCTGAAAAGTAGGAATCCTTAGAGATTTAGCATTTATTAGAATCTTACTTTTCATTAAAGTTGTAATCCTTGTTAACTTAGAATACTTGAGCCCAAAGCTTATATAAGGGCATAGGTTTAACCTAGAGAGATAACCCCGAGATCATACCCCATAACCGATAACCCAAAACCCCCCTGTCGTTTACCCGTCACCGACATGTTCTAAAACCCCCTAGGGCTACGGGTTGTTTTGTAAAGTAGTTGCAAGGATTGTTTTGTTTTAGGAATTTTCAGTTCAATAAAATAAACTTCAAGTTCTCTTATTTTGGTTATTAATATCTTGCAAGAGCATCGGGAGAGCATTGTGAGGTTATCCATTTACTTAGCATCGGGAGAGTTAAGTATACGAAAGAAGTAAGAGCAAGTTCTCTAGTTTATAGTTGAACTATCTCGTGCCTAGGGATAGAGCGAGGTTAAGTGGCTAAAGAAGAATTCATACACATCGGTGTTCATTCTTCGATTCACGCCGGGAGGTATCATCAAAGACGTGATCATCGACAGACTTGGACCTAGGGATAGGCCAAGGCAGATCTGGGAGTCTTGCCAAACTTGAAGTACGGAGTTGGTGTGTTTTCTGCCGCGACAGCCAACGGACAGCTGCCGCGACAGGTGCTGTCGGCGACAGGCGCGACGACAGGACTGGATTTCCTAAACTCTGCAATACCTGCACTACTGAGCAATTCAATACCAGCCCATTCTCTCTATCTTGATATCTTTATTCTTTTTATTTACATTTACTTCATTATTTTCGTGACAAATATCTTAATCTATTCTTTTCCCCTTGTGCAGATAGCGAAGGAAAGGGTTAGCCCAGTCCCTGTGGAGACGATATCCGATACTCTAGTATCACTTTATTACTTGCGACGTGTACACTTGCACTCAATTGCGGTAGACTCTTTTACACGCAACAACCATCACTGTTGATTTCTTATATTGGCATAAGTCCCTTTCCCCTCGATGTTTCACATATTAATTTTCTTCCCAGGGGTTTTAGCTGAATGATTTGGCCAAAATCATTTCTAACTTTACATATTCAATCGATATCACTTCATCTTTTTGCAGCTATTTTATTACCTCATGCCATTAGACAAATATGTCTAGTTTAACAAAAAAATTTACTATTTACAATGTCTATTGCTACTTGGCAATCATAATGCATTGACACTGAATCTATCATTTTTGTGCCTAATGAAATACAGGATAAGGGTTTTTTCAACCGCTCAACTTCAAGTACATGCTAAGAGATCACTTAGCTTTATTGTTCAGGTTAAGAAGGTTTTCTACCACTTAACTTCTTTACACATGCTAAGAAGTTTTCCTACCACTTAGCTTCATTGTCAGGCTAAGAAGTTGAAGAATCCACTTAGCTTCATTATTGGCCAACTCTAATGCAATAAACGCAAACTTCATAGTAAATTTTCTATAAATGTTTGTTTGGCTAGTTTTTTAAGATAATGTTCTACCTCTAAGGATGAATACATAACCACTAGTAGATCTAGTTTCACGTGAATAAAATATTTAATTATCATCATTGTATTGTTTTAATACAATGAGTACTCACTAAGTACAATATCATAACTCATGATATCCTTTTGATATATTATTAATTTTACTATATCAACTCAACAAAAATGATTTGAGTTGTGTATATCAGCTCAATTGAAAAATAACATGTGTCATCTCAGGTTTAGTAAAATTCATCAAGTGCATCAAAATTTAATAATTTTGTGCATACTTGGATTGAGCAACATGATCACATGTATATTTTTCTCATTTGAATATTAGCATCACAATGAGTATTTACAAGTTTGGTATCAATATATCCAAACTTCTTAAAAATTTAACATTATGTTCTTGTGATAACATTTTGCTACCACGCTTCATCTTGATTTAAATACTCAATATGACACTTGCTTTCATTGAAGCAAGATACCTTTCAGTCTCACATAATAATGTAGATAATTGACATTTAAAATAAAGATTAGATTGTAAATTACATAAAGTTAGGAAATTATATTCTCAAATATTTAGCTGCTAACATTTAGGGATTTAGCAATAATATAGTTGCTGATTTTATTTTCCTAGATTAGTCTCCTTCTGTAACCTATAAATATGTACTACTTTATCAATAAAAGATATCAAGAAATACAGAGAAATAATCTTTCTTCTCTGCACATACCATTTTTCTACATGGTACCAGATTAGGTTTTAGATCCTAAAATTTGCGAGATGAATACATCTTCTGCAATCAGTTCAGAAAATATTTCAGATGATGTATTTCAACCTTTAAAAAAATTCCAGCAGCCCACTGCTGTTGGCAATTTCCAGCCTTACAACAGATTTCAGCAGCTCAATGTTGTTGATAACTTCCAGCCATCTTCAACCTTCCAGCAACCCATTGATGCTGATAATCTACAACCACATTCATCCTTTCAGCAAACCAATGTGACTTCTAAGACTCATGGAGGTAGTACAATTTTTACAAATTTGGCTGATAATAATTGTACATCATGGATTGTGGATTCAGGGGCATCAGATCACATGACAGGAGATGTGACGTTGTTTCAGAAGTTTCAGAAATTAAATTTTCCCTCTCACATAAAGACTGCAGATGGCTCTTTATCACCCACTGAAGGGAGTGGTTCAATTCGAGTTTCTGAAAACATTGAATTATTGAATGTGTTATATGTGCCTAATTTAGCTTGCAATCTTCTCTCTGTCAGTAAACTCTCTACTGATTTCCGCTGCACTATTAAATTTTCTCCACATGTTTGTGAATTTCAGGCTATGGACTCGGGGAAGGTGATTGGAAGTGCTAGGTTGTGTGGTGGCCTCTACATTCTTCAAGGCCAACCATCTCTACATAGACAAGCCAACTCAAGTTGTTCTCAACCAAACTTTTTTCCTAATCATGGTTCTAATTCTTCTTCAAATGTTTTATTAGGGCATTACAGACTAGGACATCCTAATTTTCAGTACCTTGCCAAAATGTTTCATCATTTATTTCAAAATACAAGTCCAAATTTTTTTACTTGTGAAATCTGTCCACTTGCTAAACACACAAAAAATTCATACCCTCCATCCAAATACAAATCCTCTCCTCCCTTTTCCATTATTCACAGTGACATTTGGGGCCCTTCGAGAGTGAAAAACATAGATGGTTCTAGATGGTTCATTACTTTTATAGATGATCACTCTAGACTCACTTGGACTTTTTTAATGAAAGAAAAATCTGAAACTGAGAGTGCGTTTAGAAGATTTCAGAACCTGATTGAGACTCAGTTTAAAACAAAAATTCAGATTTTTCACACTGATAATGGCAGTGAGTATTTCACTAGAACTCTAGGATCTTATTTTAAGGACAAAGGAATTCTTCATATTAGCTCTTGTGTTGATTCTCCTCAACAGAATGGGGTTGCTGAGAGAAAAAATAGGCACCTTTTAGAGGTAGCAAGGTCATTATTATTTTCCACAAATGTTTCTAAATTCTTTTGGGGGAAGCCATTCTTACAGCCACATACCTTATAAATAGGTTGCCTAGTAAACCCTTGCAATTTAAGGTACCTCGAGATGATTTTCTTCATCATTTTTCTAATTTTCAGCCACTTTCTTCCAATCTGCCATTAAAAGTCTTCGGGTGTACCGTTTTTGTCCATATTTATCCTCATTCTCGATCTAAACTTGACCCTCGAGCTCTTAAGGGCATTTTCTTAGGATATTCTTCCACTAAGAAGGGCTACAAGTGTTACTCACTTGTCACTAAAAGAACCTATACCACCATGGATGTTTCTTTCTTGGAAAACAATCATTTTTACTCCAAGGCTGAAATTCAGGGGGAGAGTGTAAGAAAACCTCAGCTTTTTTATGATTTTCAGTTTATTGACGATTTTCAGCCTTTTATAGCTCAACCTATCATACTTATACCTCCTCCTTCAAAACCAATACTTCCTTCAGAACCTACAGTTCAACCCTTCATAACTATAACTTCTCCTTCAGAACCTATACCATCTTCAGAACCCACACAATCTCCAGTTCCTAGCTCACCACAAACTCCTCAAAAGACCTAACTTGAACAATTTGAGAAGAGGGAACTTAGTGTCTATAAAAGGAGACAAAAGCCTATTAAAGATACCAACATACAACCTGGAGACTGCCGAGAACTAGAACTCAGCCCTACAGCCTCAGAACACTTGGAAGGTATGGGAATTTCTCAAAATACAGCTCTTATTCCTATTATTGATATTGTTGATTTGCCCATTGCTCAAAGGAAAGGTGTGAGAAAGTGCACTAACCATCCAATTCAAAGGTTTGTAGCATATGGAAAACTAAATCCTTCATTCAAGGCTTTTACTGCAAATGTTGACAGAATCTTTGTCCTTAAAACAATAGAAGAAGCTTTAGAAGATCCTCAATGGAAGAGGGTAGTTGATGAAGAGATTAGTGCACTTGAAGGTAATAAAACATGGACTCTTGTCGATTTACCACCGGGTAAAAAACCAGTAGGTTGTAAATGGATTTTTACAGTGAAGTACAATTCTGATGGTAGTGTGGAGAGATTTAAGGCTAGACTCGTGGCCAAAGGATTTACACAATCCTATGGAATAGATTATGAAGAAACTTTTGCTCCTGTTGCAAAACTAAATTCAGTTCAAGTGTTGTTATCTTTGGCAGCAAATAAAGATTGGGAATTTCATCAACTGGACATTAAGAATGCATTCCTGAATGGGATTCTGGAAGAAGAGGTCTACATGAAAATTCCTCCAGGTATGAAACTACATAGTAATGATCAAAAGGTTTGTAAATTGGAAAAATCTTTATATGGATTAAAACAATCTCCAAGGGCCTGGTTTGATAAATTTACTAGAGTCATTCTTAAAAATGGGTACAAGCAATGTCAAACTGATCACACTTTGTTTGTAAGAACAGCTCCATGTGGAAAAAAGGAAATTCTAATTGTTTATGTAGACGATATTATCATTACAGGAGATGATGTTTATGAGATAGAACAACTAAAGAAGATACTGGCCTTTGAATTCGAAACCAAGGATCTTGGAAATCTCAAATACTTCTTGGGAAGGGAGGTAGCAAGATCCAAGATGGGCATTGTTATTAATCAGAGAAAATATGTTTTAGATTTACTTGAAGAAACTGGAATGATGGGTTGTAAGCCAACAGAAACTCCTATGGAGATCAACTTGAAGTTAAGGAAAGATGAGTTGGGAATTCCTGTTAACAAGGAACAGTACCAAAGACTTGTGGGGAAATTAATTAATTTGTCACTTACACGACCAGATATAGCATTTTCTGTCAGCATTGTAAGTCAGTACATGTGTGACCCGAGAGAGGAGCACCTTGATGCAGTCTACAGAATTCTAAGGTATCTAAAAATGACTCCTGGCCATGGTTTGAATTTCAGAAAGAATGAAGACAGAACAGTAAAAATCTTTATTGATTCAAGTTGGGCTGGAGACTTAACAGACCGAAGGTCAACTAGTGGATATTGCTCCTTTGTTTGGGGAAATTTGGTGACATGGAGAAGTAAAAAACAGTCAGTTGTGTCAAGAAGCAGTGCTGAGGCAGAATATAAAGCTCTTGCTTTGGGAATTTGCGAGGGAATATGGCTTAAGAGACTTTTGGCAGAATTGGGACTTGATAGTTGTAGTCAATTTGAATTGCAAACTGATAGCCAATCAGCTATTAGTATTGCTAAAAATCCAGTCCAACATGACAGGACAAAGCACGTGGAGATCGATAGACACTTCATTTCAGAAAAGGTCAACAATGGAGTGGTTAAACTTAATTTTGTCTCTACAAAGAAGCAGCTAGCCGATGTACTCACCAAGGCACTACCAAGAGTTATCTTTGACGAATTCATATCCAAGCTGGGACTCTACAATATATACTCACCAGCTTGAGGGGGAGTGTAGATAATTGGCATTTAAAATAAAGATTAGATTGTAAATTACATAAAGTTAGGAAATTATATTCCCAAATATTTAGCTGCTAACATTTAGGGATTTAGCAATAATATAGTTGCTGATTTTATTTTCCTAGATTAGTCTCCTTTTGTAACCTATAAATAGGTATTACTTTATCAATAAAAGATATCAAGAAATACAGAGAAATAATCTTTCTTCTCTGCACATACCCCTTTTCTACAAATAATTATTAAGGTAAGCATGTAATCAATACATAAACAAATAATCACACAAACATCGTCAATCAGTTTGGTATAAACAAAAAAACATTATTAAGATAAACATGCTACCAACACAAACAAATAATTACTCATGTTTTCACTTATCCTTTGATTGAATTTTTCATTCCACAATTTTGAAAGTTTGTTTCAAGACATACAATGATTTGAGAAATTTACAAACTTTGATTTCACGACCTGATACGATGCATTCTTCGGGTTGTTCACTATATACTTTTGTGTAACAAAAAACATGACTTTAACGTCCTTTTGGCTGATAAAAAATTGTATTGAAACAAGAGAAAAAGATTCTAATGATTTTTTTGTTTGTTTGTAAATGGAGTAAAAATAACAAAATAATTTATATTGTTTTAAGTAAAAGCTTTTGCAATATATATTTATAAAATAATTATTCTTAAATTTTCTTTGTAAAAAAAATTTGTTTGCAGTCGATAAGTTATGTATTATGAAGTAAAAAACTAATTTAGAAACGTTGTAAAAGTGAGTTATATTCAATATTAACCACTTTTCAAAAGAAAAGCATCGTAAGAAAAAATCGATTCAGAAAAATTATATCATTTTCAGCCAAGTATAAATTTAAAAAATAATACGTCTAAAGAATTTTACAGTTCTAGGTCGCTCAGATATTCTCAAATCATTATGTTCACAATCAAGTTTCAAATAAGTTTGGCTCATAAATTAGAAGAAAAAAACGTGCAATTGTAATGATACACCAATTTATAAGAGGAGATAGATCACAAATTATTATTTCTTTTCCATTATAGTCATTAAACAAAATAAGCATCTCCTTTATCTTACCCATTCTTTTTTTCTTGAAATAAAATATGGTATTAAATCGAAAACACGTATCACAAAAATTGACATAAATTATAGTCATTATTTGTTTAACAATTTTATTTCAACCAAATATGTTATTGTCCAAAGCATATATGCAACATTGTGAACATGCAATCTAACACTTTAGAAACAATTTGGTAAAATACCCCCACACTTAAAAATATTTTAAGAACATATAACTTTTAAAACTTAAAGTGTCTCTAATCATTTTCACATAGAAAATCTAACATACACATTTTACAAATTATATTAATATTAGCATGTCAAATCAATCATAACAATATAAGTTCTCACATTAACATGTCACATAGATCATCATAACATTAATCATACAAGAAATATAAATAGCATGCGTAATAATTTTGAACAAACATGTTACAAACCCCTTTTCACAGAATATATTCTCGATTCGTCACATTTGGAGGAAACTTAGGTTAAGGTTTTTTTTTACTTTGAATAATACCTTGCCTCTTCAAATACTTGTGCAGTTTCAAACGGTGTCTAAGATAGACAGTTTCTTCCCCTTCCTCCGTAAGGGAACATGACATAAATGTGTGCTTAGTAGCATCATTGTCTATCATCCACTCTTTTGTATTCGTAAATATATCAATTTTGAGAAATTGTCACCAAAATTATCTCATTTGTTTCAACCAAATTAAAATTTGGCTCAACAGGATTTTCTCTTTTTGATTATTTCATTTGTTTCAACCAAATCGATATTTGTTTTAACAGGATTAACAATGTCTGTTTCAACCAAATTGGCTTAACAGGATTAACGACATCTGTTTCATCCAAATTAATATTTGGCTTAACATGATAACCATTTCTCATTGAAATTTCTGCACTAAGTTATATGGTGGCTCAATGTGTCATCATAATTTGAGATAAAAATCGTGGGCATAGTCAATGAATAATGCACCAGGTAAGTTCTTATGAAAGAGAGGTGGTGTCAAACACAATCTTAAATACCAAGTCTTTGATAGGACCAATCCGAGACATGCACTTTCACATTATACCAACAATCAATTATGGAGTCTGCCACACATAAAATAATTTTCCTTTTCCTCTTTTTTTAAAATATTATTTTAAGTTTGTAACCAACTTCAATCATGCTTAAAGCTCAACTCACAAAATTCTGTAAGCATAGATATTAGGCATAAGAATAATAATTCAACATTATAGCATAGATAAATAAAATTATTATCTAAAAGCATCCTCAAAAATTCATAGACAATACATACCTATTTTAGCAGCGGAGTTCAAATTATGATGTACAGACAACATCGCGACTGTAAAGGGACGCACTAGAGTACTGCACGGACAACGTAACAACAACAGCAACACCAATGAAAATTTTTGTTAAGTGGTCGCAGGTTTTCGGTTTAAAATAGGAAATGGGTAAAATATCCTTAAGGTTGTAGGAAAAATATTTGGTTAAAACGAAAAGGGTTGAAAATAAGACTTGCTTGAGGCGTGCACTAGACGTTGTCTTTAAGAATATTTCGCGGTGAAGCGTACCCTCCAAGATTCAACAAGCACTTCTGCTAAAGCAGGCAACAGAAAGAGCAAAGAACCAATGAATACTCAGCTTTTAAAAGATGTTTAAAATGAGAGAAAGAAGAAGAAAGTAAATAGATGATTCTACTTTAAGATGAATTATGAAGGCATATGTGCATGGTATTTATAGTACCATGCATGCCTAAAAAGGGCATCTAAAAATAGTAATTAGACAAGGGCAAATCGGTCGAAAATAAAATGAATGGTTAAGAATAAAGATATTTTTATTTGAAATGAATGGTTAAGATTAATTAGAAAAATAGATGGTTAAAAATGAATATAATTTCATTTTAAAATGGATGGTTAAAAATGAACTTTAAAAATAATAAATAAATAATAAAAATAGATCGAGCCTCTAGTTCATGCACATGAAAAAATTTGCCGGTTCCAACTGGACTGAATTTCTTGACCAAACCTCATGTGCGCGCAACCACCATTATATTTTTCTCTTACAAGCTCAATACTAAGTCTTTATATTTAAAGACAAAACAAATAATATAAAAGAAAGATGTGAGATTCTTTGAAATATACTGGTAAACTTATATTTTTACAACACATTTGACATAGAGAAAAACATTTCTAACCATCAAGCTTCTATTGGTACACCACATGGCGCAACGAAAAAAATTATCAGAGATCCATATACGAAGAAAGTATCGGAATGATTAAGAGTAAAGAATTATACGTTTAAAATCTGGAATTCTGAATTTGGATTTCAATATTAATATACATAATCTCAGTTCAACTTAATTAGGATTTCAATATCTAAATTAATATATATAATCTAAATTCAACTTAACTAGGATTCAATATCTATATTAATATACATAATCTTAATTCAACTTAATTAAGATTTCAATATATATTTATATATTTTTAAATATAAGAGTTTTAAATATTTTTATTCGGATTCATATCTGGATCGGACTCGGATCTGATATGGATCTGGATCGGATTATGGCAATATTCATATCCGATCCACCTTTTATTAGGACTCGAACTTTTTTTGATCGAATTTGAACCAAATTTTTTCTTCGGATCAAATCAGATTCGGATTATATTATCAACCCTATCCAAATAGAAATAGTTAATATTGTATTGGTGGATGCACCACTTCTTCTCTAGTACAAGTATATATATGTGTCGATGTGTTTTGACATACCAATTCAGATTTAGAGTTATTTTGTAAATATTTTTATATATTATATATAATGCAAATACAGGTAAATTACCCACATGCATAGGCTTTATGGTTTGAATATTCTCTTTTGGGAGTTTATTGGGAAAATAACCCTCAAAGTTTGATATTCGGAAAAATACTCCCTTTCATGCCATGTAGGACGAATTCGCGTCCTAGGGAAAGCAAATTTTAAATTTGCGTCCTACAAGACGCGAATTTCTGTGCCGTTTCAGTCAAGGGAATTTGCGTCCCGCAAGACGCGAATTTCTGTGCCGTTTCAGTCAAGGGAATTCGCGTCCTGCAAGACGCGAATTAAAGGGGAACCGAATTCGCGTTCTGCAGGACGCGAATTCTATTTATTATACTGAATTCGCGTTCTGCAGGACGCGAATTCGGTTTGAATTCCCTCCCCTAGATCGTGTCTTCTCTATAAATTGGGGGAATTGGGAGAGAATTTTCATTCTCTCCCAAGATTTTCATTTGAAGTTTTAGTTGTTTAACGCGAATTCGAAGCGAGTGCGATAATGGCGAGTTTGCTGAAATTAGATGAAGGTCACGTATGCAATTATCGTGAAATAATGTAAGTTTTTTTTTATTTTTTATTTTAATTCGAATATGTAAATTTAATTTAGTGTTGCCGACATGATTTGAATATGTTAATAGTATTTATTTTTAGAGAAAAAATTAGCAAAATTCGAATATGTCTTTAGATTTTATTTTTAGACTAAGAGAATTAGTAAAATTCGAATATGTCTTTAAATTTTATTTTTAGACTAAGAAAATTAGTTAAATTCGAATATGTCTTTAGATTTTATTTTTAGACTAAGAAAATTAGTAAAATTCGAATATGTCTTTAGATTTTATTTTTAGACTAAGAAAATTAGTTAAATTCGAATATGTCTTTAGATTTTATTTTTTAGACTAAGAAAATTAGTTAAATTCGAATATGTCTTTAGATTTTAGTTTTAGACTAAGAAAATTAGTTAAATTCGAATATGTCTTTAGATTTTTTTTAGACTAAGAAAATTAGTTAAATTCAAATATGTCTTTGGATTTTATTTTTAGACTAAGAAAATTAGTTAAATTCGAATATGTCTTTAGATTTTATTTTTAGACTAAGAAAATTAGTTAAATTCGAATGTCTTTAGATTTTATTTTTAGACTAAGAAAATTAGTTAAATTCGAATATGTCTTTAGATTTTATTTTTAGACTAAGAAAATTAGTTAAATTCGAATATATCTTTGGTATTGACTTATAGAATAAAAATTAGTAAAATTAGAATGTGTTTAGTATTTTATTGTACACTATAAAAAAATTGTGACATTCAAATATGTGATTGTTAATTTGTGTGTGTCTTTAATTATTTGTAGAATGGAGAAGAACGTCGGTTGGAGGTTTATATCACTCGGATGAGGATGGCCCCGGATCCTCGTCTAGCCGATTACATAGCCCAAGTCGGATTTGGGTATGTGTCGAGGATTAATGGAGGAGGTGCGAAATTAGACGTTGATTTAATCAACGTGCTTGTGGAGAGGTGGAGGCCAGAGACACATACCTTTCACTTACGATTTGGTGAGGCGACCATCACATTAGAAGATGTGTCGCATATTCTTGGCCTGCCTGTAGATGGGGAGGCTATCACCGGTGCCGCCAATGAGGATTAGGAGGGCTTCTATATGGAGTTGTTAGGGGATCAGCCAGAAAAACTACAGGGCGGATGTGTGACTCTGAAGTGGTTGCGTACGCAATTCTCTAATTTACCTGCTGGAGCTAATGAAGATGTGAAGAAGGTAAAAAAATTATTTTTTGTTAGTAGTAATGAAATTATAAAATTATTATATTTTAATATTTTTTCATATTGTAGGCATATGCTCGGGCGTATATCTTACAGATCATCGAGGAAATTTTGGTGGCCGAAAAAACTCGCAACAAAGTTCACATGTTGTGGTTGTGGCACTTGCGGGATTTTGAAGTTGCTGGTAAATTAAGTTGGGGTTCGGCAGTACTTGCATTTCTGTATAGGAGTTGTGCAGGGTTGCGAGTGCTGATAGACACGACATCGGAGGATGTCTTTTGCTGCTTCAGGCTTGGGCGTGGTTTAGAATGCCATTTTTACGCCCTAAGTTGTTCGCGCCAGTTGACTATTCCTATCCACTATGTTTGCGGTAAGGAACATAATCTTAACTAAATTTTATTTATAAATTGGTTATTTTCCTAATATATATATATATATATTTAAATATTAAAGTTATATTTTGATGTTATGTAGGTGGTTCCATGCTCTAAGTCATGTTGGGATTCTGACTATGATGCATTCTATTAGGCAAGATATTGACAAGAAATCTGCAAATGAGGTCAATATTTTATTTTTATATTAAGTTGAAGTTTAATATGAATATAGTTTAGTTTATTTTTTAATCATTTCTTTATTTAATTTACAGTTTTTGTGGACCCCGTACTCGGATTCGGAGATCAACGAGTGTCTGCCTATTTTTTCGCCTGAGACGATTTCCTCTTGGACGGCCGTGGTACTATCATTTGATATGCTGTAGTTGAGTGGCATCCGGTCGATCACGTCCAACGCCAGTTCGGTTGTCTGCAAACAATTTCGTTAGATTCTCCTGATTTCGACAAATTACATAAGAGCACCCGACAAGGAAAACTTGAGGTACAATAATTAAATTTGGTTTAATAGTTATCGATTTATACTTACTTTACAATTTATAAACAATAATTTTGTTGATGTTTTGTGGTAGGTGGACTGGTTGGTGAAACATGTGCAGTGGATTGCACAATGGCAAGATAGGCATCAATGGCAGCTCTAAATGAGTACCGGATGTTTGATGAGCCTATGGTGAGCAATGAGTACTTTGCATGGTTCTTTGGTAGTGGGAAACTGTATCTCCTCACTCCAGAGGAACAAGCAGTTGTGTTTGAGCCTGTGCAGCGCAACCGCCCCCGGACTCATCGTACGAGCGGAGCAGGTGGATCGCAATGTCGAAGGGGAGCAGGTGCTTCATCCTCTAGAGCAGCTGATGGTACCGATCCGATTTACCCCCAGGGCCCCACCCAGTTGATGATTCAGCCGAGGCCCCCGAGTCCGACGGAAGGCTTTTTCACTCCTATTGTGGGAATGATAGATGGATCTTCGATGCCGACTATGTATGGGTCATTTCCTAGCATGATCGTCAGATCTTCGAGTACAACCGTTCCCTCTGCTTTTGTCCCCTACCCGTTTCATGTTAGGCCTTCTGATATTTCGGGCGCCGGGTTCGTTCAACAAACACCTTCATAGTCGTTGTTCTTTTCTAGTGGGCCTGTCGGACCGAGTGGTACTGCTGGAGACGACAGAGACATCGATAGCGGTCATGGTCCGCAACAAGTTGCGGTTCAACGTGGACGACACAATCTCTCGCGATCTCGACGTCCACCAAATTGTGGTACCGGCGGACATAGACAGTAGTTATATTTTTTTATATGTTTTTTAAAATTAGTTCGTGCAAACTATTATGTTTTTTTTAATGTTAGTTGTTTTTAAGTAATGTTAATTTATATTTTCTTAATTGAAGTATTATATATTCAAAATTATTAATTGATACTTTCATATTTAAAAACTTATATAAGTTACGTCGAAAGCACTACATCGAAAGTACCGAGTTCACAAAATACAAGTACGCAAGATAAATAACTTACATAACTTAATCAAAATTACATTACTAATCGTAGTCGGTACTTATGTCAGACGTTAAGTTTAGTTCCCCAATTATTTGTTCTTTCTCCTGCTGTCTTTGATAAATTTGTAAGAACACGTCATTCTCATCTAGACTAGCTAACTCATTCTCGTCTTCGCCAGCTAACACATTCTCGTCTTGGGCAGCTACCGCATTTGTTGAAGAACTTGACCCATCATCAAATTTCACGGTAAGCTCGATGTTTGTTCCCCCAGCACGTTTGTATGCCCGAAACATCTTCTGCATATCTTTCTTATCTGACAGTGTGAGCATATAATGCTTCTCGGGGCCGGGCTCATTGACCGGTACTTTCACTTGCAAGGCCTCTATTTTTGCGCTCGTCGACTCTTTAACCCATTTCGAGATCAACTCAAATAATTCATTTCTTGTGATCGTTTCACTAAAAGATGTGTAGAAGTATGTTCCACGAAAAAATACAGTGGCTGAATATCGAGCCATTTTCCCTTTCAGAAAGGCAGAAGTTTGATGAGAAAGTAATAAGTTTGATGGGATGACTAAGGCAGAAATGCAGAAATCTCGTGAAGATAGGAAAGTAATAAGTTTGATGGGATGCCTAAGGCAAAAATACAACATATTTATACAGGTGGTTGTAGGCATGCAGGGTCCTACTTGCGTGTTAGAAACGCGGATTCATTAGATATAACTGTGAAATTCGCGTTTTGGAGAACACGAATATCTTTATTCGTACTGAATTCATGTTTTTAGGACGTGAATTCTATAGATTCTTGCACAATTTGCGTTCTACAGAATGCGAATTCCAAAGAATCCTATAGAATTCGCTTTATACAGAACGCGAATTCCAAAATTATTGGGCTGACAAATGCTTTACCAGGCTTTGGGCTGACAATTGCATTATGTTGGTGCAGAATTCAATAATTCACATTTCTATTTATAATTGAGGGTGCGCAGAATTTCTAGATGCACCCTAACAAAACTTAGAATCACAAAGCTCATCGATTTTCAGAAATGGCACCGCGAATTGAAGCTACAGTATACTACGATGGTCAGATGGTCCGCGATTCATACATTGGGATCATATTTCAATATGAAAATACTATTACGATCAACATTTCGAGACGATCAACGTTCTAGTCGCTTAGGACCTCAATATCTAAGAAGGTTCACAATCGCTCGGGGAGGGAGTTGCAGTCTTTGAAGTATCGATGTCCAATGTCGATAGAGCCACTGTATTACACAATATTCAATGTTGAAGACGATAATTCTGTAGAAATGATGATAGATACACATCGCCAGTACTCAATGGGATGGGCCATGGAGCTGTTTGTAACATTTGTTGAAGTTCACGTTGGCGCTCATAATGTGGTACCAAATTGGTTACGAGCAAATATCGAGTTCAATCCAAATGTTATTAGTCCGACATCGAGTTTACGACGTGACTTCAACCTTCTACAAACGAGAACCGATGAAGCTTCATCGCCGTCATCTTCGCGGAAACGACGTTCTTCCGTTCCAAGGTTCGAATTTGACCTTAACTTGCCACCAACCCAAGAGTCATCATACAATCCATACATTCCAAGAAACGATGATTTCTCTACCGGGCGCCACTCAACATACATTCCATACACGGCGTCTTCAACGTACAATGAACAGTTTAACCCGTTCGATGCTTTTTCTACCGGGCGCCACTCAACATACATCCCAAGTCACCGAAATGTGGATGATATGTTATCCGTGGGGAGACATTCAACCGCCGCTACTGTCGATCCGGTTATGACTTCAGAACCTGTTCACGCACACGTTTATGATGATGCAGAACTTTTCCAGTTTGATGAGGCGCTTTCTGATGAAGAGCCGCGTACAAAGGTTGGGCCCAATGGTGACGAGATGGGTCTATTTCCTTCTTAACCATCTAACATTGACGAACCGGTGGAATCAGATGAGAGCGCAGAAAACTGTTCTAAGGATGATGAGGACGGTGATGTTCGTTCGACGCAACTGCATGGACCAAGCAGTTGCGCAACGTATTACGACCCACCTTCGCACTTCACAACAGTGGATATGGATGGCTTCTTCGATACCAAATTCCCAGAACATCCACAATTAGACCATTTCAACCAATGGAATGTGGGTTCGACTGAGCTACATGTTGGAATGGTCTTCAGGACAAAAAAGCTCGCGGAGGCTGCCATCAAGCATTACAACATTGAGCGTTCAGTTACGTCCATCGTTTGGAAGACCGAGGCCAGGAAATATATTGCAGAGTGTCCTCACAAGTCCGTCGGATGTAAATGGAGGGTTCGTGTGTCGCAATTGAAAAGGCTGAATAACTTGTGGAAAATAACGAGATATACAAGGCCTCATACATGCTCCGTTGAGAGCCTCAGCCAAGATCATCCTAACTTGGATGTACACGTGCTTTCGGACGCAATCCTTCCACTCGTGAAAGCAAACCCACGTGTATTCGTGCCAGTGTGTATAGGTGACATCAAATCCATTTACAAGTACACCGTCAATTACGATAAGGCATGGTATGCAAGATATCGAGCCATCGAAACACTGTACGGGCAATGGGAGCTATCAAACAACGATCTGCGATCATGGCTTCAAGTTATGCATGAATACAATCCAGGGACAATTGTGGAATTGGAGACTGTTCTGAAGTACTACAACGATCGTGTTGTACCAGGGGAGGTCAAATTTCATCGCCTTTTCTAGACGTTCCCCCAATGCATAAAGGCTTTTCGTCACTGCAAACCTATGCTCCAGATCGACGGTACATTTTTATATGGCAGGTACACGCAGATATTTCTAATTGCAGCTGCCCAGGATGGCAACAGAAAATGTATCCCAGTTGCTTTTGCGATTGTTGAAAAGGAAAATATCCCTTCTTGGGAGTTTTTCCTTTACAACCTCCGCAAGTATGTCCTGCACCGGGTTTTGCATACACGTGAAGATGGCCTAGCTATTATTTCAGATAGAGGCGCAGGGATTTGGGGAGCAATTCAACGTTTGGGAGATTCATGGAAACCCTCATACATACATCACCGGTATTGTTTGCAGCATATAGCAGCAAACTATTATCAGAGGTTCAAGAACGAGGATGAACGTATAATGGTTCTCCGTATGGGTATGCAACCATTCCATTTTGTTATTCTACGTCCACCATTTTCATATTATTACCAATTAACTATATTACATGTCTTATTCAAAGGCAACGCACATCGAGTTAATCAAGTTGAAGAGCTATTAGAGGAGTTGCAATTGAGAAATCCACACGGGTATAACTATCTTATGGAGATACCGAAGGAGAAATGGTTGCGATGTTATGACGGGGGTCGTCGATACGGCCATATGACAACAAACTTGGCTGAGGCGATCAATTCGTCTCTTAAGGGAACGCGCCATTTACTTATCACGTCCGTTGTCAAAGCAACATATTACCAATTGCCAACCCTTTTCGCAACCCTCGGCAAACAAGCAATGAACTGGATGGCAGGTGGCCACATATTTCATCTAGATCTCACCGACAAAATCCAAGCGTCCATTGCGCATGCAAACTCGATGGGTGCGTTGTGCTTCTCTCGTCGGGAACATATCTTTGAGGTCACACAATTTTCTGAACCGCTGCAAGGAATAACGCAATACACCTACGTGGTTGATTTGCAAAAACGAACGTGCGATTGCGGGGAGTTCTAGACGTTCAAGTTCCCATGTTCGCATGCTTTCGCAACATGTGCATCGGTTCATTTTGATGCAATGGCACTCATTGATTCGGTCTATAGGCTCGAAACTATTTTCAAGGTTTACCGAAACGAGTTCCCTCCGATCAGGAATGCACGTGATCGTCATATAATCAACAACGAACCAAAGATATGCCCATATTCCTCCCTGTGACGAATGAAAAAAGGCTGACCAAAATCAATGAGGATTCACTATGCTTAGGATATGGTTCCGAGAGAAAAGACTGGACAACCTAAGAGGTGCAGTAAATGTGAGAACACTAGACATGATATTAGGAAATGCCCTCTTAGGACCGGCCCCCGAATTAACTAGATCAACCATTGTGTACTCTTTTCTGATTTGTGAACTTGTATTATCTGGTAATTTAATAAATTTTATGGGCACTCTTTTCCCCCTACATAGGTTTAGAGGGGGTTTTTAACGAGGCCCTTTAACTTAAAAAATAAAACATGCCTATGGACACATTTTTTGCTTCGAAAATGTTACTTTGATAGCATTTTAACACAATTTCTCACATTTTCGGACACCGTCTTCCTCTGAACTTTAGAACCACTATAAAATTAAGTTGCACATCTTTGTCTCCAAACTTAGGAAAAACCAAAAACAAGTTCGAAACACACAATAAAATGCATTTAAACATGCCTATACAGTAATGTTTCCTTCTAAAACATTGTTACTTGCCCAATTCCAGGCCATTTTAAACATCTTAGGATGTTGTATACGCTCGTATCTTCACACCATCTTAAAGATATGTTTCAGTACGACACCGTTATAGTTCAAAAAATTTAATCGGGTCCCCAAGTAACCCATTTCCAGGCCATTTCAAACATCTTTTATTGGTACCTAAACATCTTTTATTGGTACCTAAACATCTTTTATTGGTTTGAATTCATCTTTCTCCGTAAAATGCAATAAAACGTTGAATTCGCGTCTTGCAGGATGCGAATTCCCTTTTGACTGACACGTCACAGGAATTCACGTCTTGCACGACGCGAATTTGTCCTACATGGCATGAAAGGGGGTATTTTTCCCAATATCAAATTTTGGGGGTTATTTTCCCCAATAAACTCCCAAAAGGGAATATTCAAACCAATTTGCCCATGTATATGCTTATAAAAAATATCAATTAAAATTTTAATTAAATTCAAAAATTTAATTAAATGATTGTATTTTACTTTGGTTGTGACTAGGTAAGAAATAAAAATAGTTTAAAATATTGTACCAAGTACCAACTGGTTTGGACCGGTATATACTTATATTGATTGGAATAGATCGAAACATGTGGAAAAGTCCAAAGAACATTGAAATTTTTGGCCAAGACAGAACTTAAACAACTTGATACCGGTTTAAAATCGGTATGCTTGGTATACATTGATATGATATTGGATACACTAATTGATCTGATTAATCTATATAATAGTTTATATGAAGCAAAATGTAATCCATACATGGTAGCAATGATTAAGGTGATATTTGTAAAAAAAAATGGTACTTAATTTTTTAACTAAAAATCAATAATTTGAAATAAGCTTCTTGAGAAAATAATGATTAAATAATTCTTAATTGACGTCTAGATACACTTGTTAAGATAACAATTTACTTAATATAATGACTTTAAAGAGTATACTCAACAAATAATTCTTACAATATACTAACAAATAAAGTAATAAAATGATCTTTTTCAATCTACTTCTACGCCTTGGCTACGTTCTTCTTCTTCTTCTTCTTCTTCTTCTTCTTCTTCTTCTTCTTCTTCTTCTTCTTCTTCTTCTTCTTCTTTTTCTTCTTCTTCTTCTTCTTCTTCTTCTTCTTCTTATTATTATTATTATTATTATTATTATTATTATTATTATTAACTTGCACCAATCAATGATTTTATATAAATCTTATGTTATAATATTTACAAAAGTAAATAAACATTTTCCGTACATATACATATTATAAAATATTAAAATTTAATGATACACAAAAGTGTAAAATATATAAAAAAAACAAATAAATTAAAAACCTATAATTTTCTCTAAAGCCGCAACTTTATTTTTGTTTCATCTTGTTTAGCTGTCGGTAATTACATTAAGTTTAGTGCTGGTTGTCGACTGCTGGTAATATTTATTTTTTTATTATATGGCTTAACAATAAAAAAGTGTTCAACTTATACTTTTTTTTTTAGTTTGGTGCTTAATATTTTTTCGGGCCACTTTGGTGCCTAACATTTCATTCCGAAACTTAAATCAGGTTTTTCCTGTAACAGCTGTTAATTTTTTTTCATTATCCAACTATAACATGACACGTGGCCTATTCATTTATTTATTTAATTTTTAAATTTCTTTAATAATATGAACTTAAAAAAAACTCAAAAGTTTAATTTCTTTCAATCAAACCCTCAAATCAAATCTCCCTAACCGTCCGACATCCCCCATACGTCGGCGGCTCATCGTTCACCATTCAAGTGTCGGGTACCTCGCCATTTAGCATTCCCCACCCTCTAGCTGTCGGTTAGAAACTCAACCGGTCTATTTTTCTTCATTTTTGGATGTTCGTTGACGAAGCAAACGATGATTCATTCGTCGGTTTTCGACGATGGGATGATAGGGCTTTCAGTTGTGGGGGGTCGATGAAGGTAAGAGTGGCCGGTGGTGGTTGAATCGGTGGTGGAAAGGGAGGAATTTAGGGATTTAGAGTTTGTGTTCGGGGGTTTTAGAGAAATTAAAGATTTGAATTTTTTACAAAATTAAAGATTTTCTGATTTTTCTTTAAAAAAATAAAAATTAGAGAGAATACCATAAATATGTCATGTGACATGTTTTTATTGGATAACGAAAAAAATTAACGTTTATCACAAAAAAAAACTAATTTGAGTTACGTAATGAAACGTTAAGCACCAAAGTGGCTCGAAAAAAACGTTAGGCACCAAGCTGGAATAAAGGGTATAGGTTGAGCACATTTTTGACTATTAAGCCTTATTATATTCTATCTTTGGTTTTCTTTTTGTTTTCTAGTTTTTATTAAGAATAACTATGCTTTTGTGGCACGTTTTTCTCTGTCTTGTGGTAGGTCTTTCTTTACTTTTGACACATTTTTATTTTTATTGATGGTCGTTTGATTGTTCTTTTCATTTTTATTTTTCTTAGGGTTAAATTTGACATCGCCTCGACTGATCAAGATGGTGTTTGTTGATGTTCTCTGTATTGGACCACGAATTGGATATGGATACAAGATTTGTGTTTTTGGATGGTTTCTCACGAAATTTGACTCTAATTTGCGGTTGTCAGTGATCTTTGAGTAGTTTGATCCCTTTTTGTGGTTCGTTTTCCGATGCAGTTATATTTGTTCGTATTTATCCTTTGTTCTAATATGATGATTGAGGTTTTAACCTTTTCATTGTATGGTCTTGTATTAGTCTAAAGTGGTTAGTTTATTATGTTAATGGTTATTGAAAATTTTCTAAATAATGTGTTTAGTTTACGCTTATGATTATAGACCCTCACTGTAATTTAAATATTGTTTCCCTTTAAAACTAGCGGCTTCTACAGAAAAACAAACAAACATATACATTAAAATTACAAAAGCATAATTAAAATTTAATTTGATTTTGAACCCAACATGTGTCATGTGGAAAAGCGAATGATATTCATCCTATAAGACACGAGTTTAAATCACATTGTCTACAAGGTGTATGCCTATTGTCAAAGAATATGTATGAAGAAATACTACTTTGTAATCATCTTTAGACCATTTAAAAAATTAATTTGATTTTACGGGTATATACCATATAAACGAAACAATTATATTATATTATATTATATTATATTATATTATATTATATTATATTATATTATATTATATTATATTATATTATATTATATTATATTATATTATATTATATTATATTATATTATATATTGTATAAATTGAATTTTTGTTTTTTAATTGATCTTAATATATAATGTGTAGGTTTCCATGAAATATCATTTATTAATTTTCATCTTATTTTCTTCATCATTGCTTCCCCAAATAGGGTGGTTTCCATTAAAGAATATTTGAACCTAAGCTTGACAAATTAATTGATGAGTTTTTTTCTGGGAAATTTCGAACTTTGCAAAACAGGCAATGAGAATATTTATTTATGTTAGGTTTTACACAGATGAGAAATATTTTAATATGTAATATTTCAGAAAAAGAAGAATAAAAGGCATTGCTTCCCCACTAGCTTAGAAACCTCCTCCTGTTTTTCTTCTTAGTTTCATAGTATTAATTTGTTTTCGAATTTTCAAACAGGTAAATACCGCTATGAAAATCGGATGAGTCTAAAGTAAAAAGCTATGTATTGTATTATTAATAATATGTATTGATATTCATTTTTTAAAATTATTGGATTAAAAACATGATTATTTTTTTAAAATAAAATATGTTAAAATACTTTTTGTTTTATTTTTTCAGATTTTTTCATTTTTAGATTCAAAAACAATAAAGTTACTAAAATAAAAGTGGACAAAAATATAAAAAAAAATTGAAAAAATAATCCTAAAAGTGTTTTAACATATATTATTCTGCAATAATCAAATTTAAGTCCTCATAATCTTTAAAGTTATTAAAATAATTAATAATACATATTAATGCATATGATTAATAGTACATATCAATACATAACAATTACTCTAGAATTTTTCCTATGAAATCACATAAATAGCAATAAAATAAATAAATTACTCAACGAGGCTTCCTTGGTAAGGTGACTTGGAGCCTACGTATCTCCCGATCAACATTATCTCCTCTATTTAAGCTCTTCATTTCCCCTTTATTCTTCTTTCTTAACAGCCTTCTCTTCTGCAAAAACAAAGCTTCAGATTTCTCCTCATAACTTTCTCTTATAGTTTCTTTTGCTTTCCACAGCAGTATCTTTGCATTATTTGTAGCTTTTTTGAATCTGGGTTTCTTTTGTTTTGTATAAATTCATAAAGGGTTCCTTTCGATGAGTTGTTTTTCCATGGCAGACGCCATTGTTGCTAATAAAGGACGAGAAGAACTTGTCGATTTACCGCCCGGTTTTCGGTTTCATCCGACGGATGAGGAGATTATAACTCATTATCTTTTGGAAAAGGTGATGAACAGCAACTTCAGTGCATGCGCTATTGGCGAAGCTGATTTGAACAAGTCTGAGCCTTGGGATTTGCCCGGTAAGTCCTCTTTCTCTATTTCAATCTCGGAGGAATTGCCTATGCTAAAATTCGAATATAAAAAACAGGGTTAAAGTTGAGTTCGTATTTGCTTTATGCCTACTTTGTATCTAATTTTATTTCCTTTTGGTTGGTTTTTGTAGACAAAGCTAAGATGGGCAAGAAAGAATGGTACTTCTTCTGCCAAAGAGATAGAAAGTATCCGACCGGGACGAGGACGAACCGAGCAACCGAAGCTGGCTATTGGAAGGCGACCGGAAAAGATAAAGAGATTTTCAAAGGCAAAGGTTGCCTTGTTGGTATGAAAAAGACCCTTGTTTTCTACAAAGGGAGAGCTCCTAGAGGGGAGAAAACAAATTGGGTAATGCATGAATACAGGCTTGAAGGCAAATTCTCTTACTATAATCTTCCCAAAGGTGCAAAGGTAATGTAACTAAAAAAGTCTTTTGTTTTTTGAGGTATTCTTTTCCAATTTCATTGATTCGAAGCTACATTCGAGTTTTAGTATTTGCAATTTCCTTTTTATGGATTCTTGTGTTAAAAAAATAATGTTTGAGAGTTTATTTTCATGGGGGTTGTAAAAGAAGAATCTTAGATGACTTGTTTTTGGTTGTGACAGGATGAATGGGTTGTTTGTAGGGTTTTCCATAAGAAAAGTCCATTTGGGGATGAATTTATAGATTATGCTTCTTTACCTCCTCTCATGGAACCCAGTTTTGATTGTGAAAATGAATTGAAGGCCATCAACATGACCCCAACTCTCATCCCTCAATTTCCAATCCCAAACCCGGATTCCGGCACCGGCACCGACGGCATGGCAGCCAGCAAAAACGGTGGTGGGGTGGAGCACTTTTCATCAAACCAATCTATGGACACCGGCATTAACAACAACAACAATGAGATTTCAAATAGTATTCAACTTGGAAGCTTCAAATCTTATGATGATATAAATATTGAAGAATTGGTATGTTTGTGGAACTACTGAACAACTGGAATTCATCAAAGATTGACTTAATTTGTTAATTTAGGAATTAATTGTATTATCTATAAATATAGATTCATGGTGTAAAAATCTTTTTCATTAACACATAACTGAGAAAGATTTCTTTATTATTTCTACTTAATTTGTTAATTTAAGGTTGTCTGGTTTGTTTAGGTGTGTGAACTTAATATTAACTATGATAATATATATATCTAAGATTTTATTATAATATAAAATAAATTTGTTATATTTTATATTTACAGAATTGATAAGAAATCCTTCATACAAACATGTCGAGTAATCTTAATTTTTCCACCTGAAGTTAAATTTATTTATATTCCCACGGGACGTTTAGTTCAAATATATAATACTACATTTCTAGAACATATGGTAATATCAATACGTCAATATCACTTCTTTCATACTAAATTTATACACCTTCAGTAAATAAAATTGTTGACAATTTACCTATTTTTAATACCCTTGATTCATTTTACTTAAACTAGTGAAATCATGTTGAAACAAACTAAATTTAGGGACGGACCCATGGGTAAACTTATAAAATTAAGAGGGGCAAAAATAGATTTTTAAATCTAATAAAAGTTTCTAAATATTTCTAAATCATATTTTTAGGGAGACCACCGCCTCCTCCAACCCGTCGGTCGATCCCTGACTAAAATGACTTAATAATAAGAACTAATGAATCAAATTCTCCCTTTCTTTGATATAATATTCAAATAACAATTCAATTATATATTTATTTATTATAAGTTGGAGGGAAATAACATGTCTACTACATTCCGTTCGAAAGGTTACCTTTGTAACAATTTTACCATTATTAATTTATAGTATTGGTTAAGTTTGTTCTTAAACCATAACAAATAACATGCGTTCAGTAAAGAAGAAAACATATTTTTTTTCTTTGTTTATTTATTTATTTAGTAAATGATATATGCAAATAACTTATTGATAATATGGTGGATGCTTTTGTTGACTATTGTAGTGTGTGTGTTTTTCTTTTCTTTTACAATGTTAGATTTGTTAGATGTCCATGTAATTCACAGTTTTTTTGTTATATTACTAAACTACTATATTTTGGACCCTCGGACTAACCGTCCCATATTGATAAGTGCTTGCAATAATCTTAGATATGTCATGTTTGAGTTGCGATAAAGCTAGTTGTCAATGTATTACCAGTGATGATGTTGTTTATCTTTCAACATTAACAATTAAGTTTGTTTGTATCTTTTATTTTTATGAGTTGTTTGGTTAGATTTTTTTTATTTTTTAGGTTAATATAATTAGTCTACTTTAAACTTTATAAACTCTTATTTCTTATGATTGTGGACTTTTTTTGTATTTTCTCTTTATTTAGTAAAGTACTAACTCTTTATTTTTTTGATTAAATAGATATTATATTTTGATACCAAAATACAAAATGAGATAATTTGAATATCTTTAGCTACTAGGCCAATAAGTATATCTCATAAACTAACTCTTTATTTAATAAACTAACTACATAATTATCGAAAATAAATATGCATCGATTTATCATTAAAATAAAATGCTTTAAGATTGAATATATAAAGTAAATTCTATAAAAGGTAATTTAGTAAAATAATTTAATATTTTGCAAAACAGTTATTAAAATCTTATATTTTAATTAAGTGAATTAAACATGGTAGAATACATGCTAATATATTAAAAATCTTATATTTCAATAATTTTATTTTTTGATATAATCTTATGGCCTAGAAATCAGATACCACTAATTAATTTTGTAAAGAAAAAGCAAGATCACCTAAAATTGGAATGATTCACGTGAAATATTCCCTGAACCTCTGCAGCCTACGTGCCTAACTATATCACTGACATATCTCGCAATATTTCGTAATCGACGAGATTTAACCTTACAATTATGTCTTATGTATCATAATTAAATGACAAATTTAACTTTAAATATAAAGTAAAGTACACAAACAATCACAAAACTTTGGTAAAAAAAATGTAACTAAATTTTTAAAAATTATAAAATGACAATTAAACTTTATGTTTTATAACAAAATAGTAACTAGACGTTAAATTCCGTTAAGTGTCTGTTATAAAATTTGATATAATAACACATTTAGTCCTTCATATTTATACATTCAATCAATTTAGTCCTAGTTCGAAACAATTCTCTAAATTTAGCCCTCGTTATTTACGCATTCTTTCAATTTGGTCCTTAAAGCAAAATTCCAAAGTATGATAACATGATAAATAATTACAATTAAAATTTTATAGGAACTCGAACTCGACTCGGCTCGAATCGAAAAAATTTCAAATAAAATTTGAGTAGTAAAATATGGCGCGTTAACTCAAATAACTCGAAATTTTTTGACTCGACTCGATCGAAAGCTCACATTTATATTAAGATATGACGCATCAACTCGAATAACTCGAAATATTCGAATATTTTAAATCATTTTTTCTTTTAAATCGAATATTTTTTTAAAATAGAATATTTAATATTTTCATATTTAAATCACATTGAATATTTAATAACTACTTTAAATATTCGATTTAATTTAAAAATATTCAATTTAAAAAAAATTGGTTTAAAATATTCAAATATTTAATTAAATTTTTATAGGAACTCGAAAACTTAACTCAACTTGACTCGAATCGAAAAAAATTCAAATAAAGTTTGAGTTGTAAAATATGACGCGTCAACTCGAATAACTCAAAATTTTTTTGACTCGACTTGATCAAACGCTCACCTCTATCTTAAGATATGACACATCAACTCGAGTAACTCGAAATATTTCATTATTTTAAATCATTTTTCTTTTAATCACATCGAGTATTTGATAACTACTTTAAATATTCGATGCGATTTAAATATGAAAATATTAAATATTCTATTTTAAAAATATTCGATTTAAAAGAAAAAATGATTTAAAATATTCGAATATTTCGAGTTAATCGAGTTGACGCGCCATATCTTGAGATGAAGGTGAGCGTTCGATCGAGTCGAGTTAAAAGATTTCGAGTTATTTGAGTTGACGCGTCATAATTTACAACTCAAAATTTATTTGAATTTTTTTATTCGAGTCGAGTCGAGTTTTCGAGTTCCTATAAAAACTTTAATTGTAATTATTTATCATGTTACCATACTTTGGTATTTTGCTTCAAGAACCAAATTGATAGAATGTGTAAATAACGAGGACTAAATTTAGTGAATTGTTTCGAATTAGGATTAAATTGATTGAATATATAAATATGAAGGACTAAATGTGCTATTATACCAAATTTTATAGCAATCACTTAACGGGATTTAACGTCTAGTTACCATTTGTTATAAAACATAAACTTTAATTGTCATTTTGTGTTTTTCGAAAGTTTGGTTACCATTTTTTTTTATCAAAGTTCAGTTGCCGTCTGTGTACTTTACCCTTAAAAATATCTTAATTAAATAAAAACTAGTTTATTTATGTTTAAATTGAAGCACAACGTAGTTTTCATCCCTAGTTTTCTAATGTAGTTTTTTACTTGCACCAGGTTTTTTTGTTTGGTCGACATCGTCAATTGTCGTTGTTCATTATTTTTCTTATTTTTGTTCTAATATTTTATTTTTTTATTTTTCTTGAGTTTTTTCTTAAAAATTTTAATAAGAATTTCTATTCTTGTGGCATGTCTTTCTTCTGCCTCTATGGTACCTTTCCTCTATCATTTGGCACAATTTTTGCATACTTTAATGGTCGTTTGGTGCTCACACAGAGATCATCACAATGCTTGTGTTTCTTATTTGGATTTTTCAGTGGTCATAGAAAGTTTGATACCTTTAGTGGTTGTTTTCTCGATGTAATCAGAAATTCAGAATTGTGTAGCGGAGCAAATATGCTTGATTGTTTGGTTCGCTCACCATTCCCTTTTCACCTCGTAAAACGTCTCATTTAGGTAGAGACATAGGAGATTCATGAAGATTTCTAGGTTTTTGTTGATGTTCGCCAATCTCAAGCAGAGGCAGAGCCATGATCGAATATTGTTAGGGGCCAAAATATTGAATTTCAAAAATGCAAGGGCTTATTACATATTTAAACTCAAAATTCATTGGGCAAGACGTAATTTGTCTAATATTTAAATTTATATGGACCTAAATTGTTGTTGGACCAAAAAATTTGAGGATACATGCCCATTCTTCTTTAGTTCAACCAAGAGGTGAAAATGAATAGAGCGTTTGATGAATTGTTAGTGAACCATTCGTATAACGTTCGTTTAGTCAGCTAAATAAATGAATATGAACAAATTTTTATGTTCGTTTTATAAAAGAATGAACGAACACGAACATAGGTGTATTTCATTCGATTATGTTCTCAAACAAACTCGTTTATTGGCTCGTTTATAAGCTCATTTACTTGGTTTCTCTTTTCTTTTTATTTTTTTACATTTTAAATATTGGTGAATGTATGGACTAAATTGAACACGTGGTGATTTTTTGAGTTCAAACTGTGAAGCTCAATGAGCTTAAAGACTAGTGGTGTAATTCCACCATTTTGGCGAACATATAAATGAACAAGTACGCGAACATTATACAAATATGTTCACGAACGTTAAGCGGACATGTTCGTGAACGTTAAAAAAACGAACACGAACACCTTTAAAAATAAATAAACAAACACAAACATGATATTAAAAATTTAAATGAACCAAGCATGAACACCTTCAAATATAAATAAACGAAAATGAACAAAACCTTATTCGTTCAAGCTTGACTCATTTACACCCCTAGTTCAACCCTTACTTGGTTATATATTTAATAAAATCTTATATTTTTTAATTTAAATAATTATTTTTTTTGCAAGGGTCAATTGCTATTAAACCAAAATTATTAAATAATTATATTTTAACATGTTTTCTTTTTTTTTTCACATTTAAGTTTCATGATTTATTTTTGTACGAGTGTTTTGGTGTACATAGTCCTCATTTCCCCCTCTTTTTTCAAGTACATTGTATTCGTGATATCTTTAATTGTTTTTTTAATAAAATTCATTCGTTGTTTTTTTTGCTCAATAACTTATGATTTTATTAGATGCAAAATCATACAAAGAAAGGAATGGGTGCCTCGTTAAAACCCCTCTAAGCCTAGATGAAGGAAAAAGAGTACACTCGCGCCCTTATACAAGAACAAACGCCAAACCATAAGAAACAAACAAACAACAAGTACAAGGAAGCCTGAACTCACCGAGACCCAAACCATAGTGAGTTTCGTCGAAGAAGGGCGATTTGTCAATGGATTGCGCCATTGAGCCGGTTGATTGAAATAATGATCGAGCTTGCCAGATCTACCCAATAGAATGTTAATCCTCTTCAATTGAGCCAAGCTCTGATTCCAATTGTTGAGATTTGCGGGGCTCGATTCTTTCAACCGTTCTTGCTCGCCAAGTGTGGAGAAGTGAGATATTTGAGTGTTTTTGTGGGAATGAAAAGATAGACAATTTACACAAGGATTTATAGTGGTTCAACCTTCTAACCAAGGTCTACATCCACTACCTTAGCTTCCCACTAAGGATTTCCAAACAAATTCACTAAGAACTTCGTCCCATTTTTTCAGATTAGGAGGAAACCGTTACAACGATCAAGCTTTCTACCCAAAGCTTGATCAAACACTCTCTTACACAATAAAGACTTAGCAAACTAGAAATCCCTCTAATAGGTAATTGTTTGCACTATAAAGCTCTCACCCAAAACCGTAACACTTGAGCAAATTTATTTAACGAATCAATAGTAATAAGTTGGCAATGGGAGGTTACCTTGATAATTTGGGAGCGTATGCAGTGAACTCCCTGGTTTGGCACATGTTTGTTGCCTTAATAAACTTGTAAATGGCCTTTAATTGCTGGTATTTGGTTTGGTTTCATTTTGGTAATTAAATGGATATTATGCTTAAGGAGCATGCCTATAGATTGCTAAATATATTGTGTTGATGTTGAAAGCATGCCTTGGTGTTATTTACCTTTAGAGTCATGACCTAAGTGATTGCTTATACTTTGTTAATGTGTTGGATTAATATTTGATATGTTTTGACTTGTAAAACCAGAAAAATGTGACAATACAAGCCTAGGCATACTGATACGCGGGCTACCGTATCAGTACAATATAGCCAAGTCATGCATACCGTATCGGTACAAGGTAGACCATATCGATACGGATAAAGGGCAAAATGAGAAACCGTACCGGTACATGAGGTCGTATCGATACCCTATTGTGCTACTAGAAATCTGAGAAATTGAAGAGATAATGGCTTATCGATACGGGTTGAAGTGTATCGATACGCTTGGCTGTTAAGTTGGTTTATTAAGGCCTTTTGATGTTCTATTTTCTTTCGTTTTGGTCCCTAAATATTTGGATATTCAATTGAATGAGTTTGGATGATTGAAAGAAGTTGTAAATTGACATGTGGACATGAAACCTGACTAAGTGACTATCAGTAACTTTAATTTGGTTAAAGTCTCTATAATTTGTTAAAATTAAAAAGTGGTCCCTAACCTTTGTTTATAAGCAATGGAGTGCCAAATCGTTGTACGTTTGCATTGGAGTTTCTTTCGCTGCGAGTGAGAATCACATAGGATGTTAGTGAGCATCTAGGCAAGATAAAACAAAAAATAAGGTCGTTTATTGAGGTAAGTCTTTACCGATTTACTCCAATACTCCCCGTGTGACCCGTTCGGTTCGGTAAACGGTTAGACCAGGTCGATGGGGTTTCATTTGTTGGTAGCAGAGCCATGTTTACAAAAAAAATGAGAGGTAGTTTTGGTAATATCAATGTTTAATAATTTCTTGATGTTTGTTATGCACGATGATTGCTTATGATATGTTTTAAATAATTGATTGATTGTGTACAATGTACGGTGTTTGATAACATGTTGTATGAATTGCTATGTGATGATTTGAGGAGAGATATTGGGGTACCCATTGCCTTATTACTATTGATGTGAAGAGATTTTGTTTTAAACTTGAGCGTCTTGGCTTCTTGCTTCTGGTTGTCCTAACTATTTTTATTATTGCAATTATATGTAGAGGTTTATGTTGTTTTCGCAATGGATTCGAGATGAGAGCTTAGAAACAATGTGCGTGATATTGTGGAGAATGAGGGTAATGAGGAATTGCCACCACCTCCTCCTGGCGGTGGAGTCGAAGCTGAAGATGGTGTGAGAGGTGTTGGACCTCAAGCAGCGCAGGGTCAGGCTGTCAGTGATATGACACCATTGATTTAGGCCATAGGTGGAGCTTTTTAGGTTGGTGTAACGGGTATGCACGTGGTTGCGCCACAACCTGCCGTCAATGTTGGTTTACCTTTGGAGTATCTACGCAGTCTGGGTGGCATCGAGTTTAGAGGTTTGTCTCTGGAAGGTTCTGAGGCATGGTTTGAGAGCCCTCAGATGATTCTTGGTCAGATGGAGTGCACAAATGTTCGCAAGCTGGGTTGTACAATATCTTTGCTTCAGGGAGATGC
The DNA here is from genome assembly GCA_958450335.1 of Hibiscus tridactylites. NCBI lineage: Eukaryota > Viridiplantae > Streptophyta > Magnoliopsida > Malvales > Malvaceae > Hibiscus > Hibiscus tridactylites. The sequence goes on along the minus strand of OY288267.1, from coordinate 52,906,902 downwards.
TTATTCGTGGTAGACTACCACTATTGCGGGGATGGAACCTGCGAAGGTGACATGGGAGTTCTTCGGGAATGCTTCCCGGAAGAAATATTTGGGTGTTCATTATCAAGACCAGAAGAAGCGAGAGTTTATGGCCTTGATGCAAGGGAACATGTCGGTTTCGGAGTATGAAGGACATTTTGTTCGATTGAGCCAATATGCCCCTAAATTGGTTCCCAACAAACAGAAGAGATGTGATCGTTTCTGGTACGGCTTGGTGAAGGATGTAAGGACTTTTATGTTAGCTGCGGAGTATACGGATTTCGATGTCTTGGTCGCTTGTGCTAAGGAAATTGAGCAGAGCTTGTGTTTGCCTTCTCGTGCAGGGAATTCTAGTTCTGGGAAGAGGGTTTGGTGAGTTTGACGGAGGAAGAGATCGTTACAAGAGGCACCGTGATAAGAAGTTTTATCCGGATCAGAGGTGTGGTGGTGGCGATAATGTGGGCCGCGGACAGTAGGGCCAGAATGTGGAGGTTCGTTTTTCCTGAGTGTACTCGTTGCGGGGGGCGTCATCCTAGAGAGTGCTAGGGTAATCTTAATGATTGTTGTGGTTGTGGTTCATAGGGTCATATGAAGCGTGATTGTCCTCAGCAAGCTAGACAGGGACCTGTGCGTGCTATTGAGCCTTAGAGGGGCCATGGGCGCGGCCGAGGTAACTTTCAGCATATGGAGGATGGTCAGAGGAATGTTGCTCATGTTGTGGCTGTTCAGCCTGAGAGAGGTGGACCGGCTAGGGTGTATGCACACCACGAGGGAAGGAACGACATGGATGTGATTGCAGGTACCTTTACTTTGCAATCCTTGTCACTACATTCTTTGATTGATTCTGGTTCCATGCATTCATATATTTTAAGTGATCATGCAAAGTTTCTTGACATACTGGTTGAGTTGTTAGATGTGGGTATGCAAGTGACGAGTTCTTTTGGTGAGACAGTTGTATATGAGATGTCTGTTGATGGTTCAAGGACATGTATTTGCGGTTGATATGATGGAGTTACCTTTCTATGGTTTTGATGTTATTCTTGGTATGGATTGATTAACCGAGCATAGGGCTATCGTATTTTGTGAAACCAAGTGTGTTTCATTGAAGCTTTCCGATGATTATGAGGTTGTGGTGGTAGGTGAGAATGTTAAGTTCTTGTCCAATGTTGATTCAGTAGTAGAAGCGCAAATTTTGATGTATGGAGGATGTCAAGCATACTTGGCGTATGTTATGAATCCAAATATGAAGGAAGTACGTCCCCAAGATATCCAGACTATTTGCGATTTTCTGGGGGTTATTCCGAAAGAGTTGCCTGGATTGCCGCCGAATAGAGAGATAGAGTTTTGTATCAAGACGTATACGAATACGACTCCTATTTCTATTGCTCTGTATCGCATGACACCTAAAGAATTGAAAAAAATTGAAGACACAACTTCAGGAGTTGTTAGACCGTGGTTTTATTAGGCCTAGTGTGTCGCTGTGGGGAGCGCCGGTGTTGTTTGTGAAAAAGAAAGATGGCACTTTGAGGATGTGCATCGATCATCGGCAACTAAACAAGTTGACGATAAAGAACAAGTATCCTTTACCGTGAATTGACGACCTATTCGATCAATTCTGTGGTGCCACAGTGTTTTCCAAGATTGATTTGAGATCAGGATACAATCAGTTGAAGGTGAAGGATAGAGATGTGCCAAAAATAGTGTTTCGTACTCGTTACAGGCATTATGAGTTTTTGGTGATGCTGTTTGGGTTGACAAATGCGCCTGTAGCTTTCATGGACATGATGAATCAGGTGTTCCATGAGTCCTTCGATCAATTTGTGCTTGTGTTTATAGGTGATATCCTTGTGTATTCACGTAACGAGGAGGATCAAGATAGACATTTGCGTATTGTGTTGCAGACCTTGTTGGACAATCAGTTATATGGTAAGTTGAGCAAGTGTGAATTTTGGATTAAGGAAGTTGTGTTCCTTTGTCATGTTGTGTTGGCGGAAAGAATTCGTGTGGATCCGCAGAAAGTTGAGGCGATTGTGAATTGTAAACAACCTAAATCGGTGTCGGAGGTTCGTAGTTTCTTGGGCTTAGCGGGTTATCGACGTTTTGTGAATGGTTTTCCTAAGGTTGCTACTCCATTGATGAAATTGTTGCAAAAGGATGTTAAGTTCGAGTGGACGGAGATGCGACAACAAGCTTTTGAGAAGTTGAAGCCAGCTTTGACACGAGCTCCGATCTTGATTCAACCTGAATCAAGTAAAGAGTTTGTGATTTTTAGTGATGCATCCTATGTGGGATTAGGGTGTGCGTTGATGCAAGACGGAAGAGTTGTGACATATGCACCTAGGCAGTTAAAGGTGCATGAGCGCAATTATCCTACACGGGATATTGAGTTGGCTGTTGTGGTGTTTGCGTTGAATATTTGGAGACATTACCTTTATAGAGAAAAGTGTGTGGTGTATACGGATCATAAAAGTTTAAAGTATTAGTAGGAGTTGAATCTTAGGAAACGGAGATGGTTGAAGTTGCTTAAGGATTACGGCTTGACGATAGAGTATCCCCTGGAAAAGGCCAATGTTATGGTCGATGCTTTGAGTAGGAAGGTAGCTGTGGAGTTGAGAGCCATGTTTGCACGATTGAGTGCATCACAGGGTGGTGGATTGATAGCTGTGTTGCAAGTGAAACCTTCCTTGGTTCAGTTGATTAAGGAGAAGCAGTTGCTTGATGATTCGTTGGTACCGCATGTTCAGGATATAGCGGGTGGTAATTCGACGCACGTTTGTTTTAATGATGATGGTGTTTTGTGTTTTAAGAGTCGAATAGTTGTGTTGGATGATGTTGAGTTGAGGCGCACTATTCTGACAGAGGCTGTTGAGTGTGTAAAAGTTCTATTATTTACACCCTTGTTAACCCATATTTCTGCTGCATTCAAGCATTATTCATTGCATTTAGGTTAGTTTACAGCAAAACATCACAAATATATTAAAGACACAGATTCTACTAAAGAATGGCTAATTTTGCATGTTGCTGCCATAGTAGACGGAGAAGGCAGGCGCTGGGCAGAGAAGCAGAAGAGCTGAACTGGACAAGCAGACAAAGAGGACGATGCTGCCATGGTGCTGCCATGACAGCAGAGGACAACAACAAGTTAGTGGAGAAAAAGCAAAGTGGACCTCGACAGATAGAGAAAATTCAGCTCGTCTGTCGTGTGAAAACCATATATTTTTCCAAGCCCCGGATCAAAAGATATGTCAAGCCCAAAGCTCAAGGAGAGAAAATCCCAAGAAACAAGGAAGATGGCTGGAAAGTAGATTCCTTGAAGATTTAGTCTTTATTAGAATCATACTTTTAATTAAAGTTGTAATCCTTGTTAACTTAGATAACTTGAGCCCAAAGCTTATATAAGAGCATGTATTTTAACCTAGGGAGATATCATAGCCGATTACCCCATAACCGATAACCAAAAACCCCTAGCCGTTTACCCGCCGCCGACATGTTCTAAATTCCCCTTAGGGCCACGGGTTGATTTGTAAAGTAGTTGCAAGGGTTGTTTTGTTTTAGGAATTTTCAGTTCAATAAAATAAACTTCAAGTTCTCTTATTTTGGTTATTAATATCTTGCAAGAGCATCGGGAGAGCATTGTGAGGTTATCTATTTACTTAGAATCGGGAGAGTTAAGTATACGAAAGAAATAAGAGCAAGTTCTCTAGTTTATAGTTGAACTATCTCGTGCCTAGGGATAAGGCGAGGTTAAGTGGCTAAAGAAGAATTCATACACATCGGTGTTCATCCTTCGATTCACGCCGGGAGGTATCATCAAGACGTGATCATCGACAGACTTGGACCTAGGGATAGGCCAAGGCAGATCTGGGATTCTTGCCAAACTTAAACGTATTGAGTTGAGCGTTTGCTGCCGCGATGATCAACGGACTGCCGCCGTGACAGGTGCTGCCGCGACGAGTGACGACGACAGAACTGGATTTCCTAAACTCTGCAATACCTGCACTACTAAGCAATTCAATACCAGCCCATTCTCTCTATCTTGATATTTTTACTCTTTTATTTACGTTTACTTTATTATTCTCGTGACAACTCTCAAATATTTTCTTTACTTTCGTGAAGTGAATTAAGGTGAAGCTATTAGCCCAATCCCTGTGGAGACGATATCCGATACTTCGTATCACTTTACTACTTGCGTCGTGTACACTTGCACTACCATTGCGATAGACTATTTTACACGCAACAAGTTTTTGGCGCCGTTGCCGGGGATTGGCAACATAACTCTACCTTTTCTTTTATTGCACTTTTTGATTTTATTTTTAGTTTTATTTTTATTTTTCCGTTTTTCTTTGGTGCATTCAACTCTTGCTTTTCACAAGGTTTCTTGTTTATGCGCAGATCGAAACGAGGTGAAGATCCTGAGTATCCATTAGATCCAGAAATCGAACGTTCCTTCAACCTCAAGAAACAACTTCGTCACTTACTTGCCAGGAACGAGTACCTTGCGGAACAGCTAGAGAAGATGGCCTACAATGGAAACGACCCGCCTGTCGGTGATATTAACCCGCCTGTCGGTGACCCGCCCGCTGCTGCCGGACGACGGTCCTGTCGTGACTACATGCTGAACGATCATGTAGAACTGGAAACCACGCTGCCGGATATTGAAGTTGACAACTTTGAGCTGAAACCTGTCATGTTTAGTATGATCAACAATGTCGGGCAGTTTAGTGGTGCTGTTACAGAGGATGCTAGGGAGCATCTAAAAACGTTCCAGGAGATCTATGGTTCGTTTAGACTGCCAGGAGTTAATCCGGAGATACTGAGGCTTCGGTTATTTCCCCATTCATTGAGGGACAGAGCAAAGACTTGGTGGAATAAACTTACGCCGGGTTCAATTAGAACTTGGGCAGATTTGTCTCGTTAATTTTTATCTCGTTTTAATCCTTCGCATTTATCTGAGCGATTACGTAATGAAATTGCTACTTTTCAACAGGAAGATGACGAGCCGATGCACGAGGCCTGGGACAGATTTACTACTCTTCTACGGAACTGCCCAATGCATGGATTCCCTGTCTGGAATCAGGTAACAAAGTTTTATAATGCTGCCAACTTACAAACTCGTATTCGAATTGATTCAGCAGCAAATGGACTATTATTGGATAAAGATCCGGACGAGGCAATGCAAGTAATGAAAAATCTGGCTAAAAATGAGGAGCAGTTTCCGATAGCAAGAAGAGGGGGTAAACGGGTACTTGCTGTCAAGGATTATGAGGCCGACAGCACGATGAAATCACAGGTAGCATTCCTTACTAAAGCAATGAAAAGGTTATTGAATGATGATGGACAACATGGATTTGCTGTTGAGGAGGTATGTGAAATCTGTGAGGGAAATCATGGTTCGGATGAGTGTCCCATACAGTTAGAAGAAGGAAAATATGTTGGAAATTACAAGCCGAATTACAATTCCAACAACTATAATCCCAATTGGAGGAAGGATCCCAAGTTTACTTGGAGCAACCCTAATAATGCCCTGAATCCTCAAGCACACAATCAGAATCATGGAGGACCTAGATTGCTGACGCGACAGCAACTGCCGCCGCAGCAGCAACAACAGCAACCAGCTGCCACGAGTAGTATACTGGAACAGACTCTGGCCACTTTTATGTCTCAGACAGGTACATATATTGAGAATATGAATCAGTTTGTCAAGAAGACAGAGAATTTTATGGGTAAAACAGAGATGCAGATGACGAATCATGAAGCTACTCTGAAATCTTTGGAGACACAAATGGGCCAGGTTTCCCAACATATTAAGCCGAGGCAGACTGGAGGATTCCCTAGTAATACTGAAAATGCTAGGCAGCCCACACATGAGCAGTGTAAGGCAATTACTACTAGGAGTGGGAAGAAATTACCAGGGCCTGAAAAGGAAGCTGAAACAGTAAGGAAACCAGCCTTGGACAAACCTGTCGAGGAAGCTACCCCGACAGGCAACAAACAGACTACTGCCGATGAGCCTGTCACGACAGCAGAAGCAACAGAGGAGAAAATTGATGAACCTAAACCTCCTCAGATTCGTATGCAGTGGGAAGGACGTATTGCTGATTATCGTCCCCCACCTCCTTTTCCTCAACGGATACAACAAGCTAAGCAAGAATCTCAGCTCAAAAAGATTTATGATATTTTTAAGCAGGTTCATATTAATATTCCGCTGTTAGATGCCGTTAGGGAGATGCCCGGTTATGCTAAATTTCTCAAGGATGTCATGTCAAAGAAATCTAAACTTGGGGAATTTGAAACGGTAAAGATGACAGAAGGTTGCATGAGTATTCTTCACCGGCAGCCACCCTAGAAAAAGAAGGATCCAGGGAGCTTCATCATACCTTGAGTAATCGGAAATAAATGTGTGGGTAAGACACTTTGTGATCTTGGTGCTAGTGTTAATTTAATGCCAAAATCTGTTTTTCAGAAATTAGGTATTGGAAAGGCGCGGCCTACGACAGTAACTCTGCAGCTGGCAGACCGCTCTTATGATCATCCGGAAGGAAAAATTGAAGATATTCTGGTAAGAGTGGATAAATTTATTTTTCCTGCTGACTTTCTTGTTTTGGATTGTGAGGCAGACGAAAACGCACCAGTCATCCTTGGGCGACCCTTCTTAGCCACGGGAAGATCACTGATTGATGTGGAGAAAGGAGAACTCACCATGCGAGTGAACGATCAAGAGATTAAGTTGAATGTTCTCCAAGCGATGAAACATGCTGATGCAGACGAGGAATGCAAAGCTATCACTGACGTTACCTTTGATCAACCCTGCATCAGGTCGGGCTGTCACGATGTAACCCCCATAACCTGGCCTAGACGGTTGACCCGAATTAAGAAGATTACACGGGGAAAACCAAAGTCAACCCGAAAGTCAACCTTGATTAACGACCCTTTTTTTTATTTTAATCTTATCTAGATGCACATTAACCCTAGATATGTTCACCAGATCATCATACACAAAGATCATAACAATCAGAGAACATTCAGGGACTCAATTGCACAAATTACAACTTTAAGGACCAAAATGTAAATTCTAAAAATTACAGGGACTTAACCCAATTTAAAGTTACCAATATGAAATTAATCATCTTTCATGCTTCTCTGCCAAATTTCAGCTCAAACGGATATCTCAAACTCATTCAATTGCAATAACAAGGTTTAGGACCAAAACGCAAGGTTTTCAAAACATTTAACCAACAATTTTAGTGCCCAATGGTCGGGTGTTTCGGAACAGGGAGGACCCGTTCCGAAACGCGGGACCGTTCCGAAACCTGTACTGAAACAAGGCCTGGTAGTGGCAAAACCGTTCCGGAACGGTTCTACCCGTTTCGGAACGCCTAAGCCATTTCAGGCCCCCGTTCCGATACGGTAACTCCTGTTCCGAAACAGGCTGCCCAGATTGCAGAAATTTTGCTGGTTTATCACACATTCGACCCGTCAAACACGCTCCAAATGCAACCAAATTATACCAGCAAGTCATTCAACAATCAAGGAACATAATTGCATCAAAATCTAGATACAAGACCACCCCTAGGTGCACCAACCCAATCAACACATCCAATACTCATTCATGCTTTTAAAACAAGAAGCATATCATATCAACTTAGGAATAAGAAGATCCAAAGGTTGCAAGCATTAAACCACATAGTTCTAAAACATAAACCAAACTTGTCCAACATACACAATCTCATTAAACATCAACATAAGAGATTCACCCCCCACTGCCTTTATTATCTATAGCTATTAACCGAGACATACATCTCAAGTGGAGCTCTCCTTGAATCCCTTGCTTCTCACTGTTCCAACTTCAGTTATCTGCATTGATGGACAAAAAGGAGCGTAAGCACATAATGCTTAGTGAGGAATGCTCAAAACCAAAACACCATCGATGCATCGAGTCATAAAACCACTTTTAAAAGCAACATAATCCGATAAACCAAAGCAATATTTGGAAACCCTTTTTCACAACATGCTTAAAATCATGCGTTGCTCAAACATGAAAATCAACCCTTAGCTTAGAAAGCTAAGTAATCCTTTTCAAAGCACAAACTTGCAAAACCATCAATTTAACCATTCCATATATGAACATCATAAGCAAGGTTAAAAGCAAGATCCTTGGAAAAACACTTCCACTTCACATCATACTTTTCTCACACATTGAAAATCATTTCAAAACAAGAAACCTTTGAAAACCACTTACTCCCTCAATTAATCACATGCATTAAACAAATGCAACACATGAACCACAAACTCAACATTTGCATTACATGCCTTTTTAACAAGCCTTCACAAGACTTCGATGCACTAAAGAGATTTCATGCACACATGCACCATTCTCAATAGATAATAAACACTTGTACAAGCTAACAAGTAATAAATGCATTCATAAAGCATTACACACTTCTCATGCAACCATGCATCATTTCAAGCATCTCATGCTTCATTATATTCAAGAACTTTATATTGGCTTCCAAGTGATAAACCATATCCACTTTTCAACTCAACATCCAATCGGATACGCGGATCACAAGCGTTGTCCCCACGCTTCATACACACTACCAATCTCAAGGTCTCCCAAATGGAATTTTAACCACCATTTGACCTTACCATACACAAGGTCCTCATATGGAATTTTAACCACCATATGACCTTAACATTCACAAGATCCTCATATGGAATTTTAACCACCATATGACATTAGCATCACCCATTGGTAGTTGTATAACATCACTAACGAGATCCGGGACATACAACACAAGATCCACACATGGACTTTACACCACCATTGTGATCTTAACAAGCACAAGGTCCTCAAATGGAATTTTAACCACCATTATAACCTTTGCTTACCCAAGGTCCTCAAATGGAATTTTAACCACCATTATGACCTTAACACAAGACCCACCCATGGAATTTTAACCACCATGGTGTTCTTAACCATCTCGTTAGTGTACTTGGATGGAGTTACCGGTTCACTCACAACCACTCCACATCCAAGGCGACTTTATTCACGGTGCACCCCAATCCTATAGCCGGCTAACTATATCCGATTAAAGTAACCAAGAACCACTTACATCACTTGCCAATATAACCTTCTTACCACATTTATCCATCGTTTTACAAGCATAATCAAAATGCCAAAACCACCAATTACCATCATCAATTCACTGTTTTGAAGCATTAAATAAAGCCATTAAACAACATGCAACACTATGCAACAATTCCACAATTCCAATGCACAAAACCAAGGATCTCTTACCTTGAGCATCCTTCACACATGGCTTCCAAAACCAGCATTAAACCATGCTAAAATATGCTTCCAAAACAGAATTTAAAACATGCAAATCACATGCATTGCATCCAACAATCACAAATGCCTTAACAACCAATTCATAACACAACCAAGAGAGAAATTCCATTTACTTACTCTTGAGCTTAGCTAAGTTGTTTAGACTTAAACTAAGCTCCCAAAACCTTCAAACCTTGGTTTTAAAGCTGCAAACCCAACTTCACTCACCGATACACAAAACAAGGCTAGCCAACAAGCCTTCCAAGCATCCGAAACCTTCAACACCACCTCTATTGCTCACGGATCATTCTCCCCCGTTTCAAGCACATAACAACAAAGGATTAATGCATCATAATGCATTAAAAACACCAGCAACACTCCTAAACTCGCTGCTCTTTGCAAATCCAACATTTCGGCTACCAAACACAACCGAAATCACATCCAAACACTTCCAAAACTTAACCCAGCCAAGATCCATCACTTCTTACCATTTATAAACATCAATTAACATCCAAAATGATCCCAACCACGTCCTTATACCTCCAGCAATAACAGATCATCAAAATCACTCCAAAAACAACCAAAAACTCAAGCAAAACTTAGGAAAATCAACCTATCCGGGATTGCATTGATTAAACCTCAACTTCTCATCAATTATACATTCATTTAACATCAAAAAGACATCTCAAAACAATGCCCAATCAGATCATACGAAAATTCATCAAAATTAACCAAATCTTGCATTTTAAAGCCAAGATCAAGAATACCTTTGCAAAACCTTTAACAAAACACAATTCAAGGATTGAGAACTTGGGAATTTCAGTAAAGAACTGAGAATTTAGAGGAGAAGGACGTTCATACCTCTAAACTTGAGTTTCTCCCTTTTTGGAACCAAGATTCTTGAAAATCCATATAGCAAATGCAAAGGTCTTGTTGAAGAGATGATTAGTGATCAAAAGAGGATTGAAATGTGTTATTTAGATGACAAAATCAAAGGGAAAATGTGCTGGAGAAAGTGTTTGGTTTGAGAGAAAAAGATGAGAGAAAAAGAAAATGGAATTTAGGAAAAGTTAGTTGGAAAATGCCAAAATATCTTCCCTCCCTTTTCTTTTATTTTAAAACCTTTAATTAAACCTTTAATATTTAGGAAAAATCTGGAGAAACTCCTTTTGGGTAAATAGCTCCTTAAAGATTCAAAGTTTCAGTCCTTTTTAAAATAGTCACACAGTTTTCAAAAATTACATTTTGGTCACTAACCCAAAATGTCACACTTCCAAACCTTATTTTGTAAAATTGATTCCACCATTCCCTTATATATAATAAAAGAGGATTTTAAGACATTTTTCCATATTTTTAATGCAACCCGAACTAGGCTTTCCTAAAAATCACCTTTTATATTCGAACCGCACTCTGACCGGCCCGGTCCAAACCCAACACTTCTAAGCCCAAAATTGGGGTGTTACACACGATATTAAAATTGGTCACTGCCTCGGCAGCCACCTACAGGGCTGTCACGACAGCAATGACGATAGCACCGACGACAGCAACTCCTCTGAATCCGATACATCTGATACTGAAGATCAGGAGGAGGTAAACTGGATAGGCAATCGTCCAGGTAAGTTATTCGAACCTTTAAATTATACTTCGGATAACCATTTAATCCAAAAGCCATCTACTGTTGAACCACCTGCCTTAGAATTGAAGCCCCTGCCAGGGCAGCTAAAATATGCTTTTCTTGGTTCAAATGATATGTTGTCCGTAATCATCTCTTCTAAGCTGCCACAGGAACAGGAACGGCAGCTAATAAGCATGCTGCGGCAGCACAAAAAGGCAATTGGATGGACGATAGCTGATATTCAAGGCATTAGTCTGGCGTTATGCATGCACAAAATCCTTTTAGAGGAAGATCATAAGCCGACTATAGATGCCCAAAGGCGGCTAAACCATGCGATGAAAGAGGTGGTTCGTAAAGAGATAATCAAATGGTTAGATGCTGGTATTATTTACGCCATCTCCGACAGCAAATGGGTAAGCCCGGTGCAATGCGTTCCAAAGAAAGGACGAATGACCGTGGTGACCAACGAAAACAATGAGTTTATCCCAACCAGGACTGTGACCGGTTAAAGGGTTTGTATGGACTATCGGAAGCTTAACAAAGCTACCCGAAAGGACCACTTTCCTTTACCCTTTATTGATCAAATGCTTGATAGATTAGCGGGTAAACCTTACTATTGTTTTCTTGATGGTTATTCAGGTTATAATCAAATTGCCATCGCACCAGAGGATCAAGAAAAGACGACTTTCACATGCCCCTACAGAACGTATGCTTTTAGGAGAATGCCTTTTGGACTATGCAATGCACCCGCCACCTTCCAAAGGTGCATGATGGCCATATTCTCCGATATGGTAGAGGACTTCCTTGAGATTTTTATGGATGATTTTTCAGTCTTTGGAGACGATTTTGATAGCTGCCTCGGCAATCTACAAAAGGTACTTGAAAGGTGTGAAAAAGCAAACCTAGTCTTGAATTGGGAAAAATGCCACTTTATGGTGGATGAAGGGATAGTCCTTGGCCATAAGATTAGCTGCCGTGGGATAGAAGTCGACAGGGCCAAAATAGAAGTGATTGAGAAGCTGCCGCCGCTGACCACAGTCAAGGGTATTAGAAGTTTTTTGGGACATGCTGGTTTTTATCGGAGATTTATTGAAAATTTCTCAAAAATCACCAAGCCCCTATGCCATCTTTTAGAGCAGAACCGACCCTTTGACTTCAATGATGAATGTACTGAAGCATTCAAGGTTCTGAAGGAAAAACTGGTAACAGCCCCAATGGTACAGCCACCAGACTGGACACAACCATTTGAGATTATGTGTGATGCTAGTGACTATGCTGTCGGGGCAGCACTTGGGCAGCGCAGAGATAAGCTGTTTCATGTCATATATTATGCCAGCAAGACACTGAATGATGCCCAAGTAAACTACACAACCACAGAAAAGGAGTTATTAGCTGTGGTGTTCTCCATTGACAAGTTTCGTTCTTACATACTTGGAACGAAGGTAATAGTGCACACAGACCATTCTGCCCTAAAGTATTTGTTCGCGAAAAAGGATGCAAAGCCTAGATTGATACGGTGGATCCTGCTATTACAAGAATTCGACCTTGAAATCAAGGACAAAAAAGGGACAGAAAATCAGGTGGCAGATCACTTGTCAAGGTTGGAGAAGGGACAGAGTCTACCAACAGATGAGACAAACATACTGGAGACCTTCCCAGATGAGCAGCTCTTTGCTGCCGCAATCACTGCCGCGATAGCCATGGCGGCAGGTAAGTCTTCTGAACTTCCCTGGTATGCTGATTTCGTTAATTTTATAGTTAGCGGAATAATTCCTTCTGACCTTAATTACCAAGCCAGGAAGAGGTTCCAAAATGATGTTAAGCATTATTATTGGGACGAACCTCTTCTTTTCAAACTATGTGCAGATCAGGTTATAAGGAGGTGTGTACCACAAGAAGAGCAAGAAGACATACTTCATCACTTCCATGCTTCACAATATGGAGGTCACTTAGGGGGTAATAAAACTGCTGCCAAGGTGCTGCAGTCAGGGTTCTACTGGCCGACACTGTATAAAGATGCACAAGACTTCTACAAGAACTGTGACAAGTGCCAGCGGACAGGAAACATCTCAAGGAGAAACGAGATGCCACTGCAGAACATTCTAGAAGTCGAAATTTTCGACGTTTGGGGGATTTATTTTATGGGACCTTTTCCATCTTCATGTGGGAATCTATACATCCTCCTAGCAGTGGATTATGTCTCTAAGTGGGTTGAAGCTATCGCCACTCAAAAGAATGATGCCAAGACAGTCCAAAGGTTTTTACACAAAAACATTTTTTCTAGATTTGGCATCCCTAAGGCGATTATCAGTGATGAAGGGAGACATTTTGACAATAGGGTTATTGCTGCCGCCTTGAAGAAATATGGTGTCAAGCATCGCATCGCGACAGCATACCACCCACAGACCAATGGACAAGCTAAAATATCTAATAGGGAAGTTAAGAACATTCTTGAAAAGATGGTTAAGCCAACTAGGAAAGATTGGTCTTTACTCCTCAATGATGCACTATGGGCATATAGGACAGCTTTTAAGACTCCATTGGGCATGTCTCCATACCGGTTGATTTATGGGAAAACCTGTCATCTGCCTGTCGAGATAGAGCACAGAGCATATTGGGCAATCAAGGCAGTGAATATGGACTTGGACAAGGCAGGCCAGAAAAGGCTGTTAGATTTGAACGAGATTGAAGAAATACGGACAATGGCCTACGACAATGCAAGAATTTACAAGGAGAAAACTAAGAAGTGGCATGACAAGAAGTTGCTGCCACGACAGTTCTGCCCAGGGCAGCTTGTATTGTTGTTCAATTCTAGACTGAAACTCTTCCCAGGGAAGCTAAAATCTAGATGGTCTGGCCCGTTCCAAGTTGTACAAGTTTTCCCCATGGTGCCATCACAATCCAATCATTAAAAGACGGGCACCAATTCAAAGTCAACAGACAGCGCCTCAAGCATTATCAGGGGACTGAAGCCCCAGGAATACAGGAAGTGGTTACCTTAGGAGATGCCCCACAAGGCATCCCTAAGTTAACCTAAATTTTATATATTTATTTTTATTATTTATTATTTATTAGGAAATAAGGTTTATTTTATTTGAATAATGTTTTTATGTTTACTGTTTTTAGGAAATAAAAGAGGCAAGAAGAATAGGAGAAGTGACCCAAGCCCACCATCCATCCATCAGCCCAACAAAGCCCAATATTGAAGCCTATCGTTCCAGCTGCCGCGACAGACACGGAAAAGACAGGCTGTCACCAGACTGTCACGATAGACGCGGAAACGTGTGACAGACGCGTAACAGACGCAGAAACGCGTGTCAGACGCGTCAGACACGCTAAAGCTCAACATTCGCCCCGTTATTCTCGCCTGCCGTTACAGCTTCAACGGGCAGCAACTCCTCCTCTATAAAACCCCGTTCCATTTTCATTTTACTCACTTCTGTTATTCTTACTTGCTCTCCCCTTCAGTTTTCATTTGCTTTATTTTACTTTCAACAACCCTTGCACTAACATGTCTTCCAGAAGAACCCGCCGCAGTGCTGCTTCAACTTCTTCACCGGCAGCACCTACCCCACAATCCTTTGCTACTCGAGATTTATGGGAAGAAAGAGGCTTCATTTACACTCGAAAGGCAGTCAATATGGGCCTCAAGCCTTTCATCGCACGGACGATTAGAGCCCTCTTGTGGGAAACATTCGCAGAGCAACCAGCAGAGATGAACGAAACGCTGGTAAGGGAATTCTATGCTGCCATCGGCAGCAGAACGACAACAGCAGTGACTGTCCGAGGGACAGAAGTTCAGTTCACAGCCGAGCGCATCAACTCTTTCTATGGCCTCTACTTCGGCCCCAACGATGATGCTCACCAGTTGTTCCTTGACACTCTAGACGATGCTGCCTTCGACGCTGTCATGGCAGAAGTGACATAAGAAGGGACTGAATGGAACACGAGCCGCAAAAATCCCCACACAGTGAAGAGGGGGCAGCTGCTGCCGGAGGCCAAACTGTGGAACGCCTTCATTAAGAAGAGGATTCTGTCGTCCTCACATCACACCACCGTGGACCAGCAGAGATTAGCACTAATACACTCCATTATCAATAAACGATCCATTAATGTGGGAAGTTATATACGTGAGAGTATTTTGGACGGCCCTCCTCTGCCTTCCCTACCTTATCACATCCCTCTGTCGCGGTTATGCCGTGCCGGAAGCCAACACCGATCGCATAGTGAAGGCACGGGGCTGGACAGATAAAAATATCATCAGCCTCATGAAGCTGACAGTAGCAACCCCCCTCTCTTCCTTCAACCCTGCTGCTGCCCCAGCTCAATCGTCAAAACAGCCCAACCCTGACCTGCCACCGCAGCAGCCGCTCCGACAGACCCATCCACTCAAATCCTTGCTGCTATTCAGAGGATGGAGAACAGACAGCTGGGTCTAATGACATTCATCAAGGACTTTGCCGTATCCACGGTAAATTTTATTCACAACACTTTAAATTTTCCTGATGTTGTCTTTCCCACCTTCCCTGCCCACTACTTCACTGTCCCCACCCCTGCCCACACACCTACACCTGCTGCCACACCACATACACCATCTGCTGCCTCCATTCCATCACCTGCCCCGACGGCAGCCGACAGCCCTCATGCCGAAACATCCGCCCGAGGAACAAAGCGACCAGTACCCTCGGATGACATTGCTGCCTTTGTAGCTGGGTTCTCTTCCTCATCCGTCTGGGTAGATAGCGACGTTGAACCCTCTATTCGGAGGAACTTGTCGAAAGAATTTACACCGGTCAAGAGGCAGAAAAGAATGGCCAACAAGAAAACTCTGCCCAAGGCCAGCAGCAGCAGCAACAGCAGTAGCAGCAGCGGCAGCAGCTCTGACATTCAGGTTGTACAGCAACCACCCCAGCCTGCCCCAAGAGCCAGAATCCGCCTCAGCAGCAGCAGTGAAGACAATGCTTAAAAATTTAAGTTTCTTATTTTCTTATTGCTGCCTGCTATTTATATATTTTGTGATGTACTGGCTTCATTTATTTTCATTTTGTCATTTGCATTGAGGGCAATGCAACCCTTGAGTTTGGGGGTGGCAACCCTCCATATTAATGGAGTTTGAGTACATCTTAGTTAATTGTTGTGTCTTTTACTTATTTATTTTTTTTCTCTTAAAAAAAACTGAAAAACTAAAAATTTTGGCTTAAAACTATGAATTGAACTTGCCTGTCGTGACAGCTCTGTCGTGGCAGCATCTTTAGGATAGTTTAAGGAGAAGTTTAGAGCCTTTCTATAGTTCTGAAAACTTAAACACCATTGTGACTGTTATACTGTTTAGACTTCTTTTAGCCAAACTAGAATAGGAAGCTTAGCACTTGAATAGCCCCTAGAGGTGCCTAACACTGGCTCTAGGAAAGAAGTTTAGCAAAAGAGACTCAAAAATCCTAGAGGTGCCCGAAACTGGCTCTAGGAAACTAACTAGAGGTGCCTAAAACTGGCTCTAGTAAAACTTTAGAGAGATCAAGTCAAAACAAAAAAATCAAAGAAGCATGAAAATGTGCCTTCAAAAAGATAAACTTTGGCATAAAAATTCGAGTTAAGAGTTGAATATTCTAGCGAAACTAAGAGAGTCTTAACATATAACTGTTCACAAGCATGCACACACTGCACGAGGACTACAGTCAGATTCCGGATAGATCCTAAATTATCTGACAGGTTGCTGCTGTCACAGGGAATGAACGACGGGTAAGGGAAAGTTCACTGTTTGAAAGCCAAAACAAAAATATTTCATTGTTCTTTTAGGTCTTAGTTGCTTGAGGGCAAGCAAAAACTTGAGTTTGGGGGTGTGTTGAGTGTGTAAAAGTTCTATTATTTACACCCTTGTTAACCCATATTTCTACTGCATTCAAGCATTATTCATTGCATTTAGGTTAGTTTACAGCAAAACATCACAAATATATTAAAGGCACATATTCTACTAAAGAATGGCTAATTTTGCAGGTTGCTGCCATAGTAGACGGAGAAGGCAGGCGCTGGGCAGAGAAGCAGAAGAGTTGAACTGGACAAGCAGACAAAGAGGACGATGCTGCCATGGTGCTGCCATGACAGCAGAGGACGACAGCAAGTTAGTGGAGAAAAAGCAAAGTGGACCTCGACAGATAGAGAAAATTCAGCTCGTCTGTCGTGTGAAAACCATATATTTTTCCAAGCCCCGGATCAAAAGATATGTCATGCCCAAAGCTCAAGGAGAGAAAATCCCAAGAAACAAGGAAGACGGCTGGAAAGTAGATTCCTTGAAGATTTAGTCTTTATTAGAATCATACTTTTAATTAAAGTTGTAATCCTTGTTAACTTAGATAACTTGAGACAAAGCTTATATAAGGGCATGTATTTTAACCTAGGGAGATATCATAGCCGATTACCCCATAACCGATAACCAAAAACCCCTAGCCGTTTACCCGCTGCTGACATGTTCTAAATTCCCCTTAGGGCCACGAGTTGATTTGTAAAGTAGTTGCAAGGGTTGTTTTGTTTTAAGAATTTTCAGTTCAATAAAATAAACTTCAAGTTCTCTTATTTTGGTTATTAATATCTTGCAAGAGCATCGGGAGAGCATTGTGAGGTTATCTATTTACTTAGAATCGGGAGAGTTAAGTATACGAAAGAAATAAGAGCAAGTTCTCTAGTTTATAGTTGAACTATCTCGTGCCTAGGGATAGGGCGAGGTTAAGTGGCTAAAGAAGAATTCATACACATTGGTGTTCATCCTTCGATTCACGCCGGGAGGTATCATCAAGACGTGATCATCGACAGACTTGGACCTAGGGATAGGCCAAGGCAGATCTGTGATTCTTGCCAAACTTGAACGTACTGAGTTGAGCGCTTGCTGCCGCGACGATCAACGGACTGCCGCCGTGACATGTGCTGCCGCGACGGGTGACGACGACAGAACTGGATTTCCTAAACTCTGCAATACCTGCACTACTAAGCAATTCAATACTAGCCCATTCTCTCTATCTTGATATTTTTACTCTTTTATTTACGTTTACTTTATTATTCTCGTGACAACTCTCAAATATTTTCTTTACTTTCGTGAAGTGAATTAAGGTGAAGCTATTAGCTCAATCCCTGTGGAGACGATATCCGATACTTCGTATCACTTTACTACTTGCGTCGTGTACACTTGCACTACCATTGCGATAGACTATTTTACACGCAACAGAGGCGCATAGTAGTCTTTCTGCTATGCATCCTGGTAGTACTAAGATGTATCGTGGATTGAAGGATGAGTACTATTGGGTTGGGTTGAAAAAGGATGTTGCTGATTTTGTGAGTTAGTGTATGGTTTTTCAGCGCGTGAAAGCTAAGCATCAATTTTCTTCCGGGTTGTTTCAACCTTTGAAGATACCATAATGGAAATGGGAGAGGATTACGATGGATTTCGTGTCAGGTTTACCTTTGACCCCATCAAAGAAGAACTCTATTTGGGTGATTGTAGACCGTCTTACGAAGTGTGCACATTTCATACCTGTGCATACTACGTATACGTTGGATAAGTTGGCAGAGTTGTACATTGCGGAAGTTGTGAGGTTACATGGTGTACCTAAATCCATAGTTTCAGATAGAGTTTCGAGGTTTACAGTGAGGTTTTGGGAGTTTTTGCATAGAGCTTTGGGTACACGACTCAATTTCAATACCTCGTATCATTCTCAGACGGATGGTCTGTCTAAGCGAGTTATCCAAGTGCTTGAGGATATGTTGTGGTGTTGTGTTATACATTTCCAAGGTTCTTGGGAGAAACAGTTGCCTTTGGTGGAGTTCGCTTATAATAATAGCTATCAAGCAAGTATACAAATGGCTCCATATGAAGCCTTGCATGGTAGGGAGTGTAGAACGCCTCTTTGTTGGGCGGAAGCGGGGCAAAAGTTAGTTTCTTTGCCGAATTTTCTTAAAGGAACGACATAGAAGGTAAAGCTTTTTTTGATCGGTTGAAGGCGGCTTCTGATCGTCAACAGTCTTACGTGGATTTGAAGCGTAAAGAGATTGAGTATGAAGTTGGTGATAAGGTGTTTTTGAAAGTTTCACCTTGGAAAAAGGTGATGAGATTTGGTCATAAGGAAAAGTTGAGTCTGAGGTTTATAGGACCATATGAGGTGCTTGAGTGCGTTAGATCGATGGCTTATAGGTTAAGGTTACCGCTTGAGTTAGAAAAGATACATGATGTTTTCCATGTATCCATGCTTCGAAAGTATAAAACAGATCCGTCGCAAGTTATGGCTATTGAAGAAGTTGAGATGAATCCAGATTTGACCTATGATGAGGAACTAGTTAAGTTCTTAGATGTGGAGGCGACACCGAGGTGTCGAGAAAGCTACATGGGAAAGGAAGGATTACATGAAGAATCAGTTTCCTTATCTTTTTCCATCGGTTTAGGCTAGACGGTTCAGGAGAACCGGTTCGAACAACTTAGACTAGTTTCAGGATTTAATTATCTTAAAGGTTTTTTTAGGTTGGTAAAGTATGGGAAAATGTTTTTGGTGGGATCAATTTTAGAAAATGGATTTTGGAAATTGGTGACCAAAATGTAAAGATCATAAAACTATTTTTAGTAACTAAATCGCAAAAGATCAGAACTTTGAATCTTTAAGGAGCTATTGATCCAAAGTCTAATTCAAACATTTTCCCTTTAATTGGTCAATTTTAAAGTGGTTTTGATTAATAAAACAAGGTGGAGAGAATTAAATTGACTTTGTCTCTTAAAATCTATTTTACGTAACTATCTTTTCTCCTAATCATTTTCTCTCAAACTCTCTCCAGCAAAATATTAGTTTCTTCTTCAAAGATTTGAGGTAAACACTTGATTTGATTTATCTTTTAACACCAAATGATTTCCTATCGAAATCTTATGATTTTATCTTTGTTTTCTCATGTAAATCTTTACAATTGAAGGGAAAAGTCATCATTAGAGGCAAGGTTTCGTTCTCCCCCTCTTATGAAAGGTTCTTTATTGAAATTCCCAAGTTCTTGATCTTTTATGAGTGTTTTCGATTGGGTTTTGATGTTACAATTATGGAAAATTGGTTTAAATGATGTTTAATTGGTTAAATGAAGAAATCTTTGTTTTGAATCTGTTTTGTTGGGTTTATAATGAGAATATATCATGATTATGATGTATTGAAATGTTGATTAAGTGATTTTAATTTAGGAAACCCGAAACTAGATGAGTTGGTTGATTTTTAGGTTAGAATCTTTGAGTTTTGGCTTGGTAGTGTGGTTGTTTGATTGCTGGAGGTACTTTGGTATTGAGAAGGTGTTTTTAGAGGTAAATTACTGTTGTTTTGATGTTAAACTCGCTGGGTAATGGCTGGAGATCTGTTAGAAAGGTTTCACTGGTGTTTTCGGTAGTTTTCGGGTAGCGAAAGCTTACTTGTTGATGGAGGATGATGTAGTTCCATGTTGTTGGGGATTTTGATGCAAGGTTGTGCATTAATCCTCTATTTTCCTTTGGTTAGAAGTAGGAGATGATGTTTCGTTAGCTTCGGAAGGAGTTACGGTTGATTCGGAAGCTTGATTTTGCCTCGGCAAAGTAAGCGATGTGTTGTCGGTGAGTGGAACTAGTTTTAAAGCTTTTCAAAGGTTTGAAAGCAAGGTTTGGGGTTTAGATTAGGCTTGAAACACTAATCTAAGCTCGAAAGTAAGTATGGAAGATTTCACTCTCAGTTTTTGGTTTCCATGGTTTTATTAAATTCATGCTCATGCTTTGAAGTTAGAATTGTTTTACCTGCTGTTATATGCATGTTTTGGAAGTGGAAAATGTTGCAAATGTTTATGTTTTGATAGTACACGTGTTTAGAAAGTTGTATGTAACATGTTTGAGATAATGCCTAAATACATGGTTTAATGTATTTGAGATACTTTGATAGAAATTAGTTTGAATGATGCATATGAAAAACAATGAGGTAACAAGGTTTAAAAGTGTATATTGTCAAAGTGATGAGACTTGATATTATTGGATATAATTGGTCGACCAATAAGATGAGAGTGCACTATAAAATATATGCAAAATTTGTACGTACGTGTGATAAAACGTGGTGGGAACAACCACACCTTGTGAATACTTTGGTGGGAACAGCCACACCAAGTGTTCTTCCCTTTCTTATGGTGGGAACAACCACGCCATAAGGTGTATCCGTATGTCCGAGTTAGTTTATGGTGGGAATAGCCACACCATGTGTTTTGGGATGGAGTGTAGCCATCCGGGTCACTTGAATGCCAATATATGAGATTACATATTTCATTGATTTAAATAGTTTTGTATGATGAGCATTATACATGAGATTCTATTTTGTAGCATGTTTTGTAAGTTAAAGCATGTAAAGCCTATTTTGAGATTTGCATTGGGATTAATGCATGAGCCAAATGACACATGTGTTTTAAAGTTAAATGGTTTGCTTTAATGTGTTTCAAAGCATGGGATAAATGAGCAGGAATGTAAGAGACTTTTATTTGAGAAATAGTTTTAAAATGCATTGTTGGTTGGTTTTTATTTGAGCATCCCTCACTAAGCAAATGTGCTTATGCTCTCTTTTTACCACAATGTAGAAAAGTAGATCGAACTAGCAGCGAGAGAGCAAGTAAAGAAGTCTAAGCGTCGCTCAAAGCTCAAGTATGATTTTTAAACGAATCAATAGTAATAAGTTGGCAATGGGAGATTACCTTGATAATTTGGGAGCGTATGTAGTAAAGTCCCTAGTTTGGCACACATTTGTAGTGCCTTAATAGACTTGTAAATGGCCTTTAATTGCTGGTATTTGGTTTAGTTTGCATTTTGGTACTTAAATGGCTACTATGCTTAGGGAGCATGCCTATAGATTGCTAAATATGTTGTGTTGATGTTGAAAGCATGCCTTGTTGTTATTTTCCTTTAAAATCATGACCTAAGTAATTGCTTATGCTTTGTTAATGTGTTGGATTGATATTTGATATGTTTTGACTTGTAAAACCAGCAAAATGTGACACTACAATCCCAGGCGTACCGATATGCGGGATACCGTATCGGTACAATATAGCCAAATCAGGCATACTGTATCGGTACATGGTAGACTATATCGATACGAATAAAGGGCAAAATGAGAAATCTTACTAGTACACGAGGCCATATCGATACCCTTTTGTGCTTGTAAAGTGTCCATAAGTTCTATATTTCATGCACATTCTATCTCGGATTATTGTTATTTTTAGTAAATTTTAGGCATAATTAGGTTCATGCATTGCATTTTACAGTATTCTTTACTCTGTCATGCTTTGTATTGATTTTCTTCTATTTGGTAAGAAAAGGTACTGTTTTAGTTTAGTTTTAGTTTCAAGTACTAGAGGCTGACAGAAGAAGAGAGGAGCTAACACTACAAGAAAAAACAACTTTAGTGACAGTGTAAGTAGTCACTAAAAGTATTAAATTTTGACACTAAAGTGCATAGTGACAAAATTTTCAAGTCGTCACCTATCGCCACTAATAACTCCGTCACTAGTGTATTTGTGACAATTGTTCATAAAGTTGTCACAATTGCTCATTTTTTTGTGTCCATATGTTCGACACTATTATTATTACTATCTGTGATAAAACAAATGGTCACAATAACTCCATCTATTGTGATGATTTTATGACACTAAAAACAAATATTGTGATGGAAAAATTCGTCACAATAATTTTTTGTTGTGACGAAACATTAGACACTGTAAGCAATAACAATTGTGACAAATTTGTATGCCACTATAAAAAATTTTTGTGCCCAAAAAAGTTGTCACGACAATTATTTTTTGTGACCAAATATTTGTCACTACAATCATTAGTAATTGTGGTAAAAAATTTTGTCACTACGAATATATTTTGTGACAAATAAATTATGTCACACTATCAAAATTTTGTGACAAATAAATTATGTCACACTATCAAAATTTCGTGACTATATATTAATAAGGCGCAATAATTATTTAGAAATTGTGATAAATAAATAGTCACAATTACTCTTTAAAGTATGATTAATTATTCGACACTAAAAGTTAAAGTTGTGACAAAAAATTTCATAATAACTAATCAATTAATAATTAGTATTATCTCGTCACTAGTCTATTAATATTTTTATATTTTAATATTTAAATTATTAAATATATTATCAGCAAATAAAATATCTAATTACCAAAAAATGTAATTTAATTATTCATTCGTCATTTTTTAATACGAAGACAATTATTATATTTAAAAAGTAAATAAAATAACTAAAATATAAATAATGTTAAAATATTTAAAAAATATTCAAAATAAACTTTAAAAACTAAATTGTTCATAAATCCAATAGTAAGCTATCAATATACTAAATTGAAGTCCATGCCATGTCCTTTACACCAAAGTTCATTTTTAGACGTTTTCTTACAAAATAGACAATAAAAAAATTAATTAATCAATAATGAGAAAGTACTGATTAAAAATAAATTATGTATTAAATTTAAATATTGTACTTACACCAGTAGTTGCAGAATTTGACTGAGATGCATTAGGAAGCAGATTTGAAATTAATTGTTCACTGCCAACCGTGCAAACAACTCTCTTACTTGTTGTAGCTCCATAGTTTGTTTCTCAATGGCCTTTCCTTAAACTATAAGTTGTTCGCGTTGAGCTTCTATATCATTTTGAAGTTGAATGTTGGTTTCTTCTTGTTTTTTTTTTTTGTAATTTCAGTAAGTCTTGCAACTTCATTTTCTGCACGTCTTTTTGCAGCCTCAGTTTCTGCTAGAATGCGGCTTTTTACTTGAGAACTAGATGTTATTCCTCCAGCACCTATACCACGTGAGTAATTTGATGTTGTTCCCAAAACAAGTGCAAAATGTTCCACTAGGGGTATAGGTGCAGATGAAATCTTCTCTTGATTTTTCTCTCCCTCTTCGCGAAGCTTATTCTACATTTTTTAAATAAAAAATTAATTAATTTAAAAAATAAATATAATATGAAATAAAAAATAAACTAACCATTATTTCTTCTCCATTTGGTACAGCCCAAGTGCCATTAGGTTTCATATGTGTAGCCTTCCAAAGTTTTACAGCATCAGGTCATTCATCAGAATCTTTATCTTTCTGAAATAAAAAATAAAACAAACATAAATAAATATGGTGAATGCACATAAATTGAATATTTAATTTGAATTTACCATCTCACGTGCTTTTTGAATAATTGATTTTGTGCCAACAATGGATCCGATTTGTTGGTGTCCTCTATTCACTTTGTTTCGATCGCTCTGAGACTACAATATGTTTTAAAAAATAGTGTTATATAACATGAATAAAAAAATAAAATTTATTAAATAAAGTTACCTTAAATTTATTTGTAGTCCACTTATTGGTAATCAACCATTCCCAATCATTTGAGTCCACATCATTCGGACATTCAGTGCTCTTCAGATAACGGCGATATAATTATTACTGACGATTTTTATATCGAGTTTGCACTTGTTTCATCACATACGGGTATACATCATCGGGAAAATTAAATTTATCCTAAAATCAAATCAAATATATATAAATACCAATATATTAATTTTAAAATAAATCTGCATCACCTATGTAGTAAGAATTATACTTATGTTCATGCGTGTTTCTGAAAAAATGCACATAAAACCATACCTTTAAAATAAGCCACAATGTCTTGACGTCGTTTTCTAAAATTTCTTTCCAACTAGCGACTTGAAACGGTGCATGTTGTCGAACACAAGTTGTTACTTCAGCCTTAAAAAGCTTGGCATGCTTACCACATACCTTATTGTATGGAGGGGGAAACTGAATATCCAATTCTTGACCTTTTTTTTCGCAAGTTTTGTATTTGTAGTTGGTCCTCGTCCTCTTTTCCTAAAAGCTTGAATCTCTATATATATGGAATTAATTATAAATATAAAATTTATAATCATATGAATTATTTTTTGTCAAATAATACATTTAACACTATCAATACAACTGTCAATGGATGAAAAGAGCACAAGATTTAGAACCCCTAAACAAATACATACTATAAAGTATAAATGACAACTAAATAATGAAACAAGAATCTGCAAAAAGCATGCAGGCTAATTTAGTAATCATAGTTTGAGTCGAGAAACATGCAATTGTTCATAAATTATTTTTTTAATTTGAATATAAAATTTAAATTTCAGTAAATAATTTGTTCAAATCAGATAACCTGTAGAAGTGAAATTTGGTGCTTCTTGTCTGCGGTTAGTATCCGAGTTCTCAAGTCCACCAGTTAGTTGATTAAGCGCATTTGTTTGTTGAACATCATTTTCAGCATGCCTGTCCCCTTGTTGACCTTTAGAATTGGTCAAATATATACAATTTAAAATGTTGACCATTTTATACTTGTAAAATTAAAAGATAGTTCAATGAAAGAGATAATAAATTTTATACTAAAATATATACATGCAATCTACTTGGATTAAAACAAAAACAATAACTCAATAATTAAATCCAAAAAACAAAGAAATCAAACATTAACAGTACTATTAGTACTAAATTAAAATTAAAATTTTAATTACTACCATTTTTGAGATAACAATAAATCCTATTAAAAATACTAAGAAAAATAAGTGCATTTTACAAATCACATAACATAATTAAGCACCAAATTTTACGACTAGTTATTCAAAAGGATCAACAAAAACATTTATCCAAATTAGACGTAAAATTTGTAGAGGAAAAAACTAAAATTTTAATTTTAAAAAACAGTATAATGTTAAGAAAATAAACAGTAGGCGAGGCCTTAAATAAGGTAATTATGTTTACCTTGTTTCCTTGGAATCTAAGAACTAAGGTAAGTCTAATTTCTTTATATCATCACACAAGTAAAAAGTGGGAAAAGTACGAAAGACATAAACACAAACAAATTCAAAACACGAAATCGTATAAACAAGTACACAAAAAAACGTTTATGATAGAGAATTACAGTAGAATCATTAAGCAAAACCAATACAACAACAAAATTATTCAAGAAAAAATTACTAAACAAAGTTCTCCACCTCATGCCATAGCAACATCAACCACAAGCAAAAGAAACCGACACACCCATAATAGCTAAAAAAAAACTAAATTAAAGAACAACAAAACAAAAAATTTTGAAAAACAAAAGACTACAATTAACAAAATTGACATAAAAATTAATTAAATAAATCAACCACGAAAATAAATATAATAAATTAGTATAGACACACAATTCATATATTCAAAAGTGTAACAATAATTTATTTAGGACACGAGAATCTATTTATGAACATTTGATCATACATGGGATAAATTGAGAGTACAAAAAATGGTTTCACCATGGAGAGGGTATGTTTGAATCTAATGATTATAGTGATGATGAACTTGATAATGAGAGCGAGGATGGTGATGTTCAAGATAGAATATATGATATGGTGTTCGACTTTGGACGTCCTGCTGAGAATTTTACTCGACAATTTAATGCTCAAACTAATGATGATCCCCTCGATGCAAGTTCTAATGCTAGTGGAGAAGTTAATGAACCTATCAATGTAAATACCAATGATCCAAATACTGAAGCTATGAAGTTTTACAGATTATTGCAAGAAGTAGAACAAAATTTATATCCTGGTTGTGAAATTTTTTTCAAATTATCCTTCATTGTTCAAATACTAAACTTCAAGTGTCTCTATAATGTTAGTGCGAAAGCAATAGATGCTTTACTAAAAATATTGATCAAAGCATTTCCTAAAGGTAACAAACTTCCTTCATCATTTGCCGAGAGTAAAAAAATTACACAAGATTTAGGGCTTACATATGTGAAGATAGATGCTTGTGTAAATGATTGCATCTTTTATAGGAAGAAATATGATAATGCTAAATCCTGCCCAACTTGTGGTGAATCAAGATGGAAGAATGGTGACAAATGTGAGAATACTACTAATCAGCAAGGTCGTAGGAAAATGGTTGCCCAGAAAATTTTACGATATTTTCCAGTAACTTCACGCTTGCAATGGTTATACATGTCATCAAAGATTGCTAAAGAGATGAGATGACACAAACAAAATTCTTGTAATGATGGGTCTATGAGACATCCAGCAGATTCTGAGGTTTGGAGAAACTTTGATATATTATATCCTTCTTTCGCAATAGATCCACGTAATATTCGGCTTGGTTTAGCAAGTGATGGTTTTAATCCATTCAACAATATGAGTTCCTCGTATAGTGTATGGCCAGTGGTGTTAATTCCTTATAACTTACCACCATGGATGTGCATGAAAGATCCTTATTTTATGATGTCACTCATCATTCCTGGTCCTAAAGCTCCTGGAAATGATATTGATGTGTTTTTAGAACCTTTGATTGATGAGTTGAAAGAATTATGGGAGAAAGGAGTGGAGACATACGTTGCATTCTCAAAGAGTAATTTTCAGTTGCATGCAGCACTCTTGTGGACCATAAATGATTTTCCTGCATATGCTAATTTATCAGGATGGAGCACAAAAGGAAAATTAGCATGTCCTACTTGTAATATGGATACATCATCTTATAGGCTTCAACATGGACGTAAAACATGTTATTTAGCCCATCGTCATTTCTTGCCACTTAGTCATTCATGGAGAAACAATGCAAAATCCTTTGATGGAACAAAAGAAACAAGGTGTGCACTTAAGCAATTGCATGGAGATGATGTGATTGAGCAATATAAACAATTTCCACAGGTGAAATTTTATTTATTTATTTTTCATTTTGATTCATTAATATTTTAATACATTTTTATTTGTGTTTCTAATGTAATTATTTGTGATTATAATAATATACATGTGACATTTGGTAAAAATTTAAGAAAAAGAAAGCGAGACGAAATTCCATTACTCGGTAATTGGAAGAAAAAAAGTATTTTTTTTGAATTACCTTACTGGAGAACGTTAAAATTGCGACACAATTTAGATGTTATGCACATTGAAAAAATGTTTGTGACAATGTGCTTGGGACATTATTAAACATTGAGGGTAAAACAAAAGATAACATCAATGCTCGTTTTGATTTGGAGTGCATGGGTATACGGCATGAGCTCCATGCTACTTCTGTTGGTGATGGTAGGTATGTGTTTCGCCCCGCATGTTATACAATGTCAAAAGATGAAAAACGAGCTTTCTGTCAATTTCTAAAAGATCTTAAAGTTCCAGATGGTTATTCTTCTAATGTCTCTCGTTGTTTGAATCTAAATGACTACAAGATTTCTGGAATGAAGTGTCATGATTGTCATGTATTTTTGCACCGATATCTTCCGTTAGCTCTACGTGGTTTATTGTCTAAAGAGGTATCTGAAGTACTAATTGAGTTAAGTGCTTATTTAAGAGAGTTGTGTGCTAAAACATTATGTGTCGAGGACTTGGAGAAACTTGTACAGTCAATTCCTTTAACCATGTGTAAGTTAGAGAATATATTTACCCCTTCTTTTTTTGATATAATGGTACATTTACTAATTCATTTAGCAAGTGAGGCGAAACTTGCAGGACCAGTACAATTTCGGTGGATGTATCCTATTGAGCGATTCTTACGTAAGTTAAAATCTTATGTGAGAAACAAAGCTCGTCCAGAAGGTTCAATTGCTGAAGCATATATCATGCAAGAAGCGGTCCATTTTTGTTCTAGGTATTTATGTGAAACTGAAACTAGTTTGAATCGGGTTGGAAGAAATTTTGAAGGAAGTGAAAGCCATTCACATCCAAGACTACATATTTTCTCTCAAGTTGGTAGGCTATTACTTGGAAAACAATACGAAGAATTGAGTTTGACAGAATGGGCTCAAGCTAGGATGTATGTTCTAAAAAATTGTGAAGAAATCGGAATCTTTGTTGAGTAAGTAATCTAACATTTGTATATTTATACTATTTGTTCTATTCATAATTATTTTTTCTTACATTTGATTTCTTATGAATTGTGTAGCATGCACAAGGAAAAGCTTAAGAGGGAGGATACTAGAAATATAGCGAAAAGGCACGCCAAAGAATTTCATCAATGATTTAAAAGTCATGTAAGTATTAGATATATTTTTAAATTTTTAATTAATATCGTTTTTTTAATTTAATAATTTTTTATTGTAACATGTATGTCAGTTGTATGATGAAGGAAGTGAATTGGTCAACAATCAACTATTTAATCTAGCTTGTGGACCTGATAAACGAGTTTTTCGCTACACAAATTATCTTATCAATGGTTGGAGGTTCAACACGAAAGAACGCGACTTACAATTAAAATCACAAAATAGTGGAATTTTTGTCAAAGGAGATGAGAGTACAAGTAACTTAGATTACTTTGGTGTGTTAATAGACATCATACAATTAAATTACCCTGGTGTAAATAGTGTAATTTTGTTTAAGGCTGATTGGTGGGATGTGTATCACAAAGCGGGGTTTAAGGAAGATAAATTTGGATTTTCTATGGTTAATGTGACACATAAGTTGAGAACCGAAGAGCCATATGTTTTAGCTTCTCAAGCTGAACAAGTTTACTACGTTAAAGATATCAAAGATTCGAATTGGCAAGTTGCAGTGAAGACAAAGCCACGTGATTTGTACGATTTACCTTGTGAAGATGTTAGAGAAGAACCATGCCAAGAAAATGAGGAATTAGGTTTCAAATTTCATGAATTTAATGTGGGTAATGATGGTGATGATGATAATGATGTGGTGTCTTTGGATAGGCCTCAATTAGGTATTACACTTATTGAAGGAAGTCCAGTTAATCTTGATGTGATCACAGATGTTAAAGATGAAGGAGATGAATCTGATCATGATGAGTTTACTTTTATTAATGATGAGGATCATGAGTTAGATTTAATTAGTGATGCTGAAGCAGATAATGATGATGATGATTGAACATATATTATTGTTTAAAATTTTATATTTTGTGAATATTTTTTTAACAATTTGTAATTTGGTATTTTATTTAAATACTTTTTTATAATGCATTTAGTTTCTTTACATTGTGTTAAAAATTTTATCGTCACAATTATTATTAATAATAGTGACTATTTGAAACATCACTAGCACATTATACCATGATAAAAAAAATGGGTGCAAATATAAAAATTTGATTAATGTCAAAATGATAGTGACAAATAGATGTCACCACAATATATAGTTATAGTGACTATACACTTTTAACACAATTATTTTATTATAGAAAGGCTAAATGTAATTGTGATAAGTTTGTATCGTAACAATTATGAATAATAATAGTTACTCCTTCAATATTGTCACTATTACATCTTTTCCCACCAAAAAATAAGTTGGCGCCATTTAGAGTATGTTATAAAAGCTAAATTTAATAGTGACAAATTTGCATCGTTACAATTATAAATAATAATAGTGACTCCTTCAAATGTTGTCACTATTACATCTTTTCCCGCCAAAAAATGAGTTGGCGCCAATTTGAGTATGTTATTAGTGTCAATTTTATAATGACAACTTAATTTGGTCACAATAAGATATTAATAGTGACGTTTTACTTGTGACTAATTTATAATTGTCACAAATACTATTAAAACAGTGACCAAAGAGTGGTACGTCACAATTACTAATTTCATTAGTGTCACAAACTACTTTAGTCACTAATAACCTATTTTTTGTGACAAAAAATTTCATCATCACAATCAAGTCGTCACTAAAAGTCATAATTGTTGTAGTGTAAGGACATGATGCTGAGGCAGCAGACTAAGGAGCTGTACTGATACAGTTCCATACAGAGACATCAGTTGTTGTGTAGCTGCCGCCCAAGATAGCAAGCTAAAGACTTGGAGAACTAGAGTGCGATCTGTAGAGCAAAAAATCCTGATTCTATCGATGCTGTCCACTTAATTTTCTGATGACTGTAGCAGCAGACAGAGCTGCCGAAGGAGGAACTCGAGATTTCTTGCGGAGCAAGGCAATGTGATAAAGTCCACATTCAACTCAAAGAAGTCAGCATTTAAAGTTGCATTTAATGCAAAAGCTACCTTGAAGATTTCTACTCCAAGAAGGACTAGACCTAGCTAATTCCTATATATACCCATTGTACTTTTACTTCAAAACAACCGAGGTTTTCCCTTAGGCATAGTTTAGGTTTTCTTGCCGTCATTATGTTCTAAAATTTTCTTTGGGTTTGGGTTATGTTGTAATTAGTACAGAGGCAGTACATAAAGAACTACCTGCCGCGGCAGCATCCACCCCAGCCGTCCCGGCAGATGAGTCTTACAGCAGCCCTGAGGCAGATGATCCTCCACAAATAAAGTTTCCATGCAAAGAATGTATAGAGGACATCTGGCTGCCAGCACCTTTCCCCCAAAGGCTTAAGCAACAGAAACAGAAGCACCAGTTCAGGAAATTCTTGGATATTCTAAAGCAGGTGCACATAAACATACCTCTCATAAAAGCCATTCAGAACATGCCCAACTATGCCAAATACCTCAGAGACATGGTTTCTAAGAGAAAGAGAATTGAGGAGTTCGAAATAGTTGATGTAACAAAGGAGTGCATGGCTATGCTACACAACAAACTGCTGCCCAAGCAAACAAATCCAGACAGCTTTGTTATACCATGCAAAATAGGCAGCAAGCATGAAACAAAAGCCCTGTGCGACTTAGAAGTCAACATAAACTTGATGCCCAAGGCAATCTTCGACAAACTAGGAATTGGGCAAGTCAAACCTACCTCCATTATGTTGAAACTTGCCGATGATTCATTTGTACAACTGGAGGGCAAGATCGAAGACATCCTAGTTCGAGTGGGCAACCTTATTCTTCCAGCTAATTTCCTCATCTTAGACTGTGAGGCCGATGAAAATGCCCCCATCATCCTTGGGCGCCCATTTTTTGCCACAGGCAGAACTCTAATAGATGTAGAACATGGGGAGCTGACCATGAGGGTAGACAATCAGAGCATCAAGTTAAATGTGTTACAACCCCCAGAAAAGGAAAAGGAAGGATGCCCGGATGCTCAAGCCGCCAAAATCAGCATAGAGACAGGTCAAGGCAGTAGCTGTCACGGCAGACCCAAGGGTAGGCTGAAGGACCCATTAGCACACCACCTTAAAAACAGGAGGATCCCCCAGGAGGGAAAGACAAGAAACGCCACCTCAGGAAGTGGTTATGTCTGGGAGATACACCCAAATGCACTCCCAACATAACTTAATTATTTTTATTTTTATCTACTTTATTTTTATTTTTGTACTTTAGGAATAGTATTTAATTTTCTGTAGTTTATTTCCTGTTAGGATTAGATTTTTAATTAGTTAAATTTATTTTTCACATTTTTATTTTTCAGAATTTATATTTATTATTTAATTGTCGTTATTTTATTTCAGGCCTTAGGAATAAAAGAGTCGGATCAAGAAGAAGGCCCAATAAGGAGCCCGCCCACCATCCCGCAAAGACAGCCAAGGGCGGCCCAGCTCAGACAACGCGTAACAGCTAGTTGCCCACTAATGGCTAGCTACCAACGGCTATAGAAATAACGAGCATAAATCCTGTAACGTGCGCGAGACAACTTGACCGTTGGACATTTAATGCCGCCCTGTCACCTCTCGGCAACCTCTATTTAAACCTCACTCATCCCATTCATTTACTTTACTTTCACTTCCTTGCTATCTTATTCTTGCATCCACTGCTCTCTAGCTAATTACCTTCTTTTTAAAGTTTCAGTTAAATTTCAACCGTCTCACACATGGCATCAGCATCCCAATCCAAACCCACCTTCCAACGCTTTTGCTCCAAGGCAGATAAGAAGAGATACAAAGATCAGTTTGCCAAGCAAGCAATTTGGGAGGAGCAAGGTTTCCACTACACGTAGCAAACAGGGGACCTTGGCTTAGAGCCTGCCTTGTTCGAGACCATCCACAACAAGCGATAGGAAATATTTGCACGACAGTCGAAGATGGCCAACATCACTTTGGTCAGAGAATTCTATGCCCATCATCCCTGCACAGAGCTGCCGTTCGTTTATGTTCGAGGGGAGCCTGTCAAGCTGAACGCCGTCGTGATCAACAGCTTCTACGGCCTAGAGATGGACGACAACCCCTACGAGGAGTGGAGGCAGTCACTAACGGCTGTCGACTACGACAGACTCAAGGTCAAGCTGTGCAATCCCAACACGTCGTGGTTGGCAGGAAAGCATGGCGACTCTATCCAACGCCGCCACTTGCTGCCCGAGGCATTGCTGTGGAATACCTTCATCAAAAGGTGTCTGCTGCCCACCTCCCACAACTCCACCGTAGACCGGCCGCGCCTCGCACTTATTCACAACATTATGATGAACCGACCCATCAATGTTGGGGAGATTATATGTAATGAGATCCACAACTGCTTCCGCAAGACGAAGGGCATGCTATATTTTGCGTCACTCATCACCGCCCTTTGTGCCAATTTCAACGTCCCAACCGACCACGAGGACGAGATGACAATCGCCAAAGAGGAGTGGACTAGGAAAGTCCGCCTGCAAATGATGCATGCCCCGAAGACAAAGCCCATCACCCCCAGGCAGCCTTCTGCCACCTAGCCTGCCACACCAGCCGCCCCTAGCAGTACTGAAGCTGCCCCAACCAATGGAGTCCTCACTCTACTGCGCACCCTCATTGACAACAACAAAAGGATCGAACAGCAGCAACTGACCTTCATGAAGTGTGTGGGGGAGGTCCAAGAGGCCTTTGTGGCATATCTCCTGCAGAAGTACCCAGATGACGGCCCACCCTGCCAACCTACCTCGTTGATCTCGCCGCTGCAGCTGCTCCCGCACAAGGAACACCCTCAACCGCAGCTGCCCGCCATGCCGCCTTCCGTAGATAGATGTCGTCTCCGACGCACTACCCATCATATTCCGTCACCTTTGCTTCCAAAACGGTGGCAGACTCCCCAGAGTGGCATCAACAACATCATTCCCCTATCTGCACAGCGGCTACGATGGCTAACACCTCCTCATCAGAAGAGGTTGAGCAGCAGCCACCACCAACAACAGAAGCAGCAACCCCAATGGTAATAGACCCTCTAGCAGCGCCACCAACGAAAGGAACAAGGTAGAGGAAGCGGCAAATCATAGCCGCCGAGCCAATGGACAATGAGACATAATCAGAAGAGAGCTAAGCCCCTCTTACCGCTCCTCCTACAGAACCTCAAGAAGATGGAGCTCCCTACTCCCAAGAGATTCCAGTCGTCCCGGACAGCAGAAGTCTCACCTGCTAAGTCTGCTACCTGGACATCTGTCGGCCGCTGCCTTATCATCCAATCCCCCTCCTCCTTTTCAGCAGCAAAGACCCAACCATCTGCCAACTTCTAGTTTTTTTTATTTTCTTCTCTTTCTTTTATTTTTTCTATTTTCATATCAGTTGTATTTATTTTTCTATTTTTAATTTTCTGTTTTTATTTTTGTGCATTGAGGACAATGCCCATCTCGAGTTTGGGGGGTTAACACTCATTATCTTGTAGGCATATTCTAGTACATTTTAGGTTGCATAATGTACTTGCCTTAGAAAATTAATCAAAATTTTTTTTGTTAGAACTTGTACCGATGATAGGATAGCCAACTTTAAAATTTTTGCACCAAGTTAAAATTAACTTAATTTTGGGGGAAAGCATGAAGTAAACTTGGGATTTTTTTTTATATAGTTGCCAAAAATTAAAACACTACTGTTACTTGCTGAATTTGTTTGAGTTTCTGGTAAACATTGCTTGTTGAATTGTTTGTAAAATTCTAACATGGTTGCAAGAAGCTGTCGCGGCAGGCAACAAACATAAAAAAAAAACAAAAGCACCGCCAAGGCAAGTAAAAGAATGTTTTTATGTTGTCTATCCCTAGAGGTGCCCGAAACAGGCTCTAGGAAGAATCATGTGCGAGGACACTCTGATGCTATCAAAGTCCATGAATCTGAAAATTTTGAAGTGACGGACACATTAGCATGTGTGAATGAAAGTCTTCACGGGATGACTCTACTACATGGGTTCGGGGTTTTATAGTTTGCTCTTATCTTAATTTCAGACCTAGAAGAGTAGTTGTGATGAGTTGAAGCCCTCATTTCCATGATTATTTAAATTGTTCTTAAATATGATGTCCCGGCAGCAACCTTGTATATCATGACATCATCTTTGTTTACTTAGAATATTCATCAGATTCAGCATGTACACAGTTCTGCACACACTTCACTGGCATATTATAGTTTAATTCTGAGGTAATTCATGTTATTCCCCTCTCACTAATCTAATGGTAGGTGCCACAGCCTTGAGGTGTTAAATCAAGTTTAAATAGATTTTTTTATTCTTTTTGATTAGTTTAAAGGGCAAGTATGTTTAGGTTGCATTGCTTGAGGACAAGCAATAGTTCGAGTTTGGGGGTGTGTAAAGTGTCCATACGTTCTATATTTCATGCACATTCCATCTCAGATTATTGTTGTTTTGAGTACATTTTAGGCATAATTAGGTTCATGCATTGCATTTTACAGTATTCTTTACTCTGCCATGTTTTGTATTGATTTTCTCTTATTTGGTAAGAAAAAGGTATTGTTTTAGTTTAGTTTTAGTTTCAGGTATTAGAGGCTGACAGAAGGAGAGAGGAGCTAAGGACATGATGTTGAGGTAGCAAACTAAGGAGTTGTACTGATGCAGTTCCAGACAGAGACAACAACTGCCGTGTAGCTGTCGCCGCCCTACCTGCCGCCAAAGACAGCAAGCTGAAGACTTGAAGAATTGGAGTGTGATCTGTAGAACGGAACATCCTGATTCTATCAATGATATCCACTCAATTTTCCGATGACTGTAGGAGCAGGCAGAGCCGCCAAAGGAGGAACTCGAGATTACTTGCAGAGCAAGGCACGAGATAAAGTCCACATTCAACTCAAATAAGTAAGCATTTAAAGTTGCATTTAATGCAAAAGCTACTTTGAAGACTTCTACTCCAAGAAGGACTAGACCTAGTTAATGCCTATATATACCCATTGTACTTTTACTTCAAAACAACTGAGGTTTTCCCTTAGGCATAGTTTAGGTTTTCTTGTCGCCATTATGTTCTAAAATTTTCTTTGGGTTTGGGTTATGTTGTAATTAGTGTGAGAACGGTTGTTTAGGATTTTAAGTTTGTTTTTGCAATAAAGCTTCAAGGTTTGCTTATTCCATGTTCTTCATAGTTCTCAATTAAGGCGAAAGAATAGTTGATTGCTATCCATTTGTTCGGTATCGAGAGAGTCAAACTCACGAAAGGAGTAAGTACGATCTCATCTATAGACGGTGTTGATCAATCTAGTTTAGACATAGGTTAGGGTTTAAGGTAACTAAAAGAGGACGAATCAAACTTTGTTGTCTTTGCACGATTCACGTCGCAACTGGTATTATCTGTAGTGAGCATCAACAACATTCTGACTTAGACATAAGCGAGATCACTTTCGAAGCGTTCTGCCGAGTTTGCCGCCGAAACACAAGTCCATTCCCCTGTCGAGGCAGCGAAAGCGTCTCAGCAGCCTAACTGCCATCCCCCGCCGAGGCAGTGAGACTGGCAGTGCAAAGCAACTTGTCATATTCAACGCAGTTTCACACTAAACATCAGCATAACCTGACCCATTCTATCAATCTGATCTCTTCCCTTTTATTTATTTGTGTTTTTATTTACTTCTCTTCTAAAACAAATCAACTTATTTGTGCATTTAATTTTCTTTGTGCAGGAACTACGATTCGAATTAAGCTGTCTAATCCCTACGGGAGACGATATCTTTTATACTATTACTTGACAAGAGTGTGCACTTGCGCTCATTTTTAGAGAACACTAAAGCGCTCTATAGTGCTACTGGAAACAAGAAATTGATGGACAATGGCGTATCGATACGGGCTGAAGTGTATCGATACGCTTGGCTGTTAAGTTGGTTAATTAAAGCCTTTTGATGTTCTGTTTTCTTTCGTTTTGGTCACAGAATATTTGGATGTTTAATGGAATGAGTTTGGATGATTGAAAGAAGTTGTAAATTGACATGTGGACATGAAACATTACTAATTGACTATCGGTATCTTTAATTTTGTTGAAGTCCCTGTAATTTGTTAAAATTACAAATTTGTTCCTAACTTTTATTTATAAGCAATGGAGTGCCAAATCATTGTACGTTTGCATTGAAGTTTCTTTCGCTGCGAGTGAGAATCACATAGGATGTTAATGAGCATCTAGACAAGATAAAACAAAAAATAGGGTCATTTATTGAGGTTAGTTTTCACCAATTTACTTTAATATTCCCCGTGTGACCCGTTCGATTCGGTAAACGGTTAGACCGAGTTGAGGGGGTTACACAGATCTTGATGGCTGCAAGAAAAGAAGGCATATCATATATAGATTTAGGGTTATTTTTATTAGGTTAGAAGTCAACGGCGACCCGCACGGGGAGTGGGAATCATATCTGACGGGGCACGACTACAACCAAATCAAGAAAGAGCTCTGAAAGCCAAAAACCAAATGGCTGACAGACAAAAAAAACGGGTCAGTCAACCGCCGAGATTTGCTGCCGGAGGCAGCACTTTGGAGCTATTTTGTTCAGCGCCGTCTGATGCCAACAACGCACGGATCCACTGTGAACAAGTCGCAGCTCGCCCTTATCTGCAGTATAATGAAAGGGCAAAAAATCAACGTGGGCGAGGTAATAATCAAGGAAATTTATGCCCATGCAGAGAAACCAGCTACCAAAGGTCCACTCTTCTTTCCTGCACTCATCACCGGCCTCTGTGTCAATTTTGGCGTGCCACTGCACCCAAAAGATAGAATTCTTCCTGCCAAGGAAGGATGGACAATGAGGGCACGTCAACAGATGATGCACAGTGCGGAGCCAGAAACACCCTCCACCGCCCAGCCGCCGTCCCATGCTACCGCCACCCCAGCCGCAGCAGGCAGTACTGATGCTACCCTTACGTATGCCGCAATTCCCCTACTGCGCAGCTTAGTGGAATGCTTCCAGCGGATCGAGCACAAGCAGGTGATCTTCACCAAATATGTAGCAGACGTGCAGGAGGCCTTTGTGGCCTACCTACTAGACAAATACCAGGATGCCAGACCACAGTTGCCCGCCTTTCCAACGGAGCTAGCAGCATCCAAACCGATACACATCACTCCAAGGCCTGCTGTTACTCCTACCGCTAAAGAAAGCGAGGGGTCGCACTACCGCCATTGCTACCCAAGACTCCGGCTACTCAGACATGGAGATTTCAGACTCCTTTGAAGATGCACCGGCCAAGGTAGCACGAATGGGAAAGCGGCCAGCAGCAGAACCCCTGGGTGGAGAAATAGACAGACAAATCAAGAAAGTTGTATCCAGCCGCCGCGTAGCTCGAAGAAGAGCCAGCATAAATACCATCCGCTACGCGCCGCCTTATCCTGCCTGCCTCCTCGGATTCCTCCGCTGACGCGGCAGCAACAGAGGGGAACTCCCCCAGCCTATAGCACCATTTTTTGTTGTTTTCTATTTCTGTTTTATTTTTTTGTTTTATATTTTATTTTCTTTTTATCTTTTATTTTATGTTTTTTTGTAGAGGCATTGAGGACAATTCCAACCTTGAGTTTGGAGGGAATTAGTCCTCATTGTTTTAGATTCATAGCATATAGATACATTTGTAAATTCTGCCTCTAGTACTTAATGAAATAGAATCCTTAGTTCAAAACTTGTACCAATGATAGCTTCACCGATTACTTATTTTCGCACCAGTCTAAAAATTCTAATATAACTTTGGGAAGAAGTGTGAGAATACTTAGAAAATTTTCTTTGTTCCAATTATCCTTACACTTGTTTGTTAAAAGCTGAATTTTTACTTGAGTTTTGAGTTTGACATCGCCTGCCTTACCTAATAAAAGTTTCTTGATTGAATACAAGTTTGTCGCCACGGCAGCACAGGGCAGCATAACAAAGAAAGAAAAACCCTATAGGTGCCTAAAACAGGCTCTAGGCAGGAATAAAAACCCTAGAGGTGCCCAAAACAGGCTCTAGGAAGGATCATGAGCAAGGACACTCCGCTGCTATCTAAGTCTATGAATCTAAACCAAGTGACGGACAAATTAGCAAGAGTGAATGAAAGTCTTCACGGGATGACTCTACTCAAAGGGTTCAGAGTTTGTAGAGTGCACCTAACTTATCTTCAAACCCAAAGAATAGTTGTGATGAGCTGAAGCCCTTATAGCCATGATCAGAAAAAGAAAACAAAAGTGCCCAACTGTGCTGCCAAGGCAACAGCTTGTATCCTTTCAGTAACTTAATTATTATAGGCATACTTTGTCAACTTGGTAACTTCAGCATGTTTAGCATGGACACAGACCTGCACACACTGCACAGGCATTAAGAAAAATTAATCTAACTTATTTCATGTCATTCCCTACCACTAACATTATATAGGTGCCACGGCCTTGAGGCAAGAAATCAAGTTGAACAGCTAACGTTCTATTAATTTTATGCTAAGGGCGGTTTTATAAGTTAGGTTGCATTTCTTGAGGACAAGCAATAGTTTGAGTTTGGGGTGTGTAGAGTGTCCATGAGTCCTATATTTCGTACACATTCATGCCTTTATTATTGATGTTCTTGAGCTCAATTAGGCATATTTAGGTGCATTGCATGCATTATAACAACATCTTCTCTTGTACCATGCTTTTAATTGGTGAAGAAAAGTTACTGTTTTAGTTAGTTTATGTTTCCAGGTGCTATAGCTAGGAAAGTAGAGGATAGGACGGGACAAAACAAGAAAGCTGGAACCAACGAAGTTGTACTGAAGCAGCTCAAGTTACCACCAAGGAC
Source organism: Hibiscus tridactylites (assembly GCA_958450335.1). Lineage (NCBI taxonomy): Eukaryota > Viridiplantae > Streptophyta > Magnoliopsida > Malvales > Malvaceae > Hibiscus > Hibiscus tridactylites. The sequence continues at coordinate 52,867,153 of OY288267.1, read as the reverse complement.
ACTATCGAAGCAGCATTGCTGCCAAGAGCCGTCCGGGTAGGAGTTACACCGACTTAGCCAAGATGGATTGCGATTTCAAGAGGATAATTTCTTAAGCCCAATGAGCCCAGTCTTACAGCTTCTTGAAGCCTGTAGCGGCCGATAGAGTTAATTCAAGATTGATAAGTGGGAGCATTTATCCTTACTTGCTGAAGAAGGCAACATCCAAAGAGTATGTATTTAAAGCTTAAAAGAGTCTGTATTTAATGTAATTTACTTTTAGAACTCCTACTTCAAGAAGGACTCAACTTAGATCAAGAGCCATATATATACCCAATGTATGTAAGGGTATAGGGGCATATATCTTGTAGAGGGGGTTAACTAGATAGGGCAACTGTGCGAGAGATCAACGACAACTGCCGATGAGAGTGAGGATGTGGGGTTAACTAGATAGGTTGGAGTGTTGGGGGTCGCGGCCCAACTCTCCTAGGGTTTAGGCGCGTGTATGTAAAGTAATTTGGGAAACAATTGTATAGTTTTGAGTTGTTTTCAATAAAGTTCTGAGTTTTCTTAATATATGCTTCTTGTTCATTCAATTAGTCCACACCAGTAATTTGAAGAGAAAATCTATTTGTTGGGCACGAAAGTGCAAGGCTCGCGAAAGGGTTAAGCACGGTCACAACTCACAAGGGTGTGACTAACTTGGTTCCACACTAGTCCACAAGTTTCAGTGGCTAAAAGGGATTACCAACCGAGTTGTCTAATTTGGTTTCACACTAGTCCTCAAGTTAAGCAATCTCGAGCATCCTAACCTAGAAATAGGAGGGATCACTGTCGACTATCTTGCCGAACTTGGAATGTCTGCCAGATTTGCCGCAAGGACTTCTTTCCGTTCCACATGCTGAGGTAGTACACACCTCTGCCATGGCAGTGATCTATTGTGATCATGTGACAAGGTCATAGTTTGCCGCCCACCTTACCCATCGCGGCAGCAACTCATGGCAGCGCAAGACATACTTAAGACTCCTTAATGCAGTCCACAGGCTACTAAGCTACACTTGTCTTTCCCAGCTTAACGCCCAATCTCCCCTATCATTCCTCTCATCACTATCTTTATCTTTATTTGTGTTTTTATATTTCTACATCTTGAGATTTAATGGCGCATTTATTAAATCTTTGTGCAGGAAAACACTCATAGTAGCTATTCCAATCCCTATGGAGACAATATCTTTTATACTATAACTTGACAAGAGTGTGCACTTGCGCTCGTAAATGGAGAACACCCAAACACTCTACAAAAGGCCTAGTAATCAATCTACTATAGGAACTAAATGGGTCTTTAGGAATAAACTAGATGAGAGTGGTAACATAGTGAGAAACAAGGCTAGGCTTGTTGCTCAAGGTTACACTCAAGAAGAGGGAATTGATTTTGATGAAACATATGCACCCGTAGCTAGGATGGAAGCTATTAGGATGCTTCTAGCATTAGCATGTTACCATGATTTCAAGCTTTTTCAAAATGATGTAAAAAGTGTTTTTCTAAATGGTTTTATAAATGAAGAAGTGTATGTTGAACAACCATCGGGTTTTGAGGATTCAAAATTTCCAAATCATGTTTTTGAACTAACCAAAGCCCTTTATGGTTTAAAATAAGCTCTTAGAGCTTGGTATGAAAGACTTTCAAACATTTTGTGTAACCCCCTTAACCCGGCCTAGACGGTTGACCCAAATTAAGAAGATTACACGGGGAAAACCAAAGTCAACCCGAAAGTCAACCTTGATTAACGACCCTTTTTTTTCCTTTTTAATCTTGTCTAGATGCACATTATCCCTAGATATATTCATAAGATCATCATATATAAAGATCAAAGCCATCAGAGATCATTCAGGGACCCAATTGCACAAATTACAACTTTAGGGACCAAATTGTAAATTATGAAAATTATAAGGACTTAACCCAAATTAAAGTTACCAATATGAAATTAGTCAGGTTTCATGCTTCTCTGCCAAATTTCAGCTCAAACGGGCATCTCAAACTCATACAATTGCATAAACAAGTTTCAGGACCAAAATGCAAACATTGCAAAACATTTAACCATCAAATTCAGAGCCCAACGGTCGAGTGTTCCGAAACAGGGAAGACCTGTTTCGAAACGCGGGACCGTTCCGCAACGGGTTCCGAAACATGGCTTGGCAGTGGCCAAACTGTTCCGAAACAGTGCCTCCCGTTTCGGAACGCCCTGGCCATTTCAGGCCCCCGTTCCGATACGGTAGCACCTGTTCCAAAACAGGTTGCCTAGATTGGAGCAAATCAGCTGGTTTAACATGCAATTCACCTATCAAACATGCTCCAAAAGCCACCAAACTTTACCAGCAAGTCACACAACATACATGGAACATAATTGCATCAACCAAACATCAACATGGCATCAATTATGAAAAGCCCCAATTCTATAGGCATGCTTCCTACTTAGCAAACCATTCAAGCATCAAATCTCCAATCAAACCATATAAAGGCCAATTACAAATACCAACATTGTTAGCAACATAAATCCAACTTAGGGAGTCCAAAACATCTCCCAAAACAACAACATAGGTCCCCCATTGCCAAATTACCAAAAGCTAATAGTGTTTAAGAAACCTTCACCATACATGAGCTTTGTTCACCACTTGGATTCTTCACCACCTTGCTGCCCTCAAATGCACTTTAATGCTCTGCATTATTGGTTTAAGAAAAGAGAGAGCGTAAGCAAAAGCTTAGTGAGGAATGCTCATTAAAACTACACAATAATGCATTTATAAACACCTTATAAATCATACTTCAAATCAACATTTATACATGCTCATAAGCATTTAAAACAAGCAACTCATGCTTCAAGTTCATATCATGACATATTGGCAACAAGTGATACATTTCACATAAGATCCACACATGGACTTTTAAACACCATTATGATCTTATAGTTTCCAAGGACCACACATGGACTTTTAAACACCATTGTGTCCTTAACCCCATGGACTTTTAAACACCATGGCCCATAGACTTTTAAACACCATGGCAAGGACCACACAAGGACTTTTAAACACCTTTGTGTCCTTAACAAGAACCATCCAAGGACTTTTAAACACCTTGATGTTCTTAAGTAACAAGGCTTACACAAGGAATTTTAACCACCTTTGTAACCTTAACCAAGGACCAATCATGGACTTTTAAACACCATATTGTCCTTAAAATATACAAGACTCATCCAAGGAATTTTAACCACCTTGATGATCTTAACCAAGAACCAACCATGGGCTTTTAACCACCATGTTGTTCTTAAATAAACAAGGCTCACACAAGGACTTTTAAACACCTTTGTGACCTTAAACATCACTTGCCAATATGCATCATTAACAACATTTATCCATTGTTTTAAAGCATTAAACCAAGCCATAAACATCATGCATCTTTAAGCATCAAACAACATTTAAACAATGTTCAAAACAAGGACCTCTTACCTTGAGCATCCTTCAACACATGGCTTAAAATCTCAGCAAATAATCATGCTAAATATGCTTTCAAAACAGGATTTAAAACATGCAAACAACCACATTGCATACAACCAATTCACGGCTCATCAACAAGAGAGTTTTCCGAAAACTTACTCTTGAGCTTAGCTAAGTTGCTTAGACTTACACTAAGCTCCCAAACCTTCAGTTCAATGGTTTCAAAGCTAGAAACCAAAATCCACTCACCGATTCCGTTTCGCCTCTTGCCAAAACACCAATCAAGCTTTCGGATCACCACCACTTGGATCCAAAGATGCTTCCCCTGTTTTTAACACATCAAAGCAGAGGATTAATGCATCATCATGCATTAATAGCTTCAATGAAAGCACCTAAACCCGCTGCTCTCATCCACACTCCATTTTCGGCTACCAAACACAACCGAAAATGCATCCAAACAACTTCACAACATTACCTAGCCATAATCCATCAAATCTAAACACTCTTAAACATCAATTAACATCCAAAATGGATCTCAACACATCCCTATACCTCCAGCCATAACAGATCAACAAGATCACTCCAAAAACCATCTAAAACACAAGCTAAACTTAGGAAATTCAACCTATCCGGGATTGCATTAATTAAACCTCAATTCCTTATCAATTTAACATTCATTTAACATCAAAAATACACCTCAAATCACTGCTTAAACAAGTCATACGAATTTTCATCAAAATCAAGCAAATCTTGCATTTAAAAGCCAAGATCATGAATACATCTATAAATCCTTTTATAAAACACAATTTAAGGATTGAGAACTTAGGAATTTCAGTAAAGAACTGAGAGTTTAGAGGAGAAGGACGTTCTTACCTCCAAACTTGAGTTTTCTCCCTTTTTGGAACCAAAATCTTGAAAATCCAATTAGCAATTGGTGAGGTTTTGATGAGGAGATGATTAGCAATCAAAAGAGAATTGAAAAGAGGTATTTAGGTAGCAAAATCAGAGGAAAAAGCTCTGGAGAAAGATGTTTGGTTTGAGAGAAAATGAGAGAAAAGGGAAAATTGGAAAATATGGAAAGTTAGTTGGAAATGACAAAATATCTTCCCTCCTTTTTAGTTTTATTTAAAAACACTTTAATAAATCATTTAATATCTTAGAAAAATCTGGAGAAACTTCCTTTGGGTAAATAGCTCCTTAAAGATTCAAAGTTTCAATCCTTTTTAAAACAGTCTCACAGTTTTCAAAAAATTACATTTTGGTCACTAGCCAAAATGTCATCCTTCCAAACCTCATTTTGTAAAATTGATTTCACAGTTCACTTATATATATTAAAAGAGGATTTTAGAACATTTTTCCATATTTTTAATGCAACCCGAACTAGGCTTTCCTAATTTCACTCTTTTATATTCGAACAGCACTTTGACCGAACCGGTCCAAGCCCAAAACTTCTAAGCCCAAAACCGGGGCGTTACATTTTGATTGAAAAAGGTTTTGAAAAATGTAAGGTGGACACTACACTTCTCATAAAAAGATATAGTAATGACATCTTAGTAGTGCAAATTTATGTTGATGATATCATTTTTGGTTCTACTAATGAATGTTATTGCAAAGAATTTTCTAAGCTAATGCAAGGTGAGTTCGAGATGAGCATGATGGGGGAGCTCTCATTCTTCTTGGGACTCCAAATCAAACAAAGGAAGGATGACACCTTCATAAATCAAGCAAAGTACGTGAATGATATGCTCAAAAAGTTCGGCTTGGAGAATGTAAAGCCTCAAGCTACCCCTATGAGCTCTTCTATAAAGCTTGACAAAGATGAAGGAGGTAAGTGTGTTGATTCTAAGCTTTATAGATCAATGATAGGTTCTTTGCTTTACCTTACTACAAGCAGACCGGACATTATGTTTAGTGTTTTCTTCTGTGCTAGGTTTCAAGCTAGTCCTAGAGAATCACACTTAGTAGCCATTCAGAGAATTTTTAGATACCTTAGAGACACACCTAACTTAGGTCTTTGGTATCCTAAGGATTCTTCATTTATCTTTCATGCTTATTCAGATGCAGATTATGGGGGATGCAAAATAGATAGGAAAAGTACTTTCGGGACATGCCAATTCTTAGGTAGTATGCTTGTGTCTTGGTTCTCTAAGAAACAAAATAGCATAGCCTTATCTACCACCGAAACAGAGTACATTTGGGAGTTGTTGTGCTCAAGTCCTTTGGATGAAGCAACAACTCTTAGATTATGGTGTTCAAGTAGAAACCATACCCCTTAGGTGTGACAACACTAGTGTCATTTGTCTCACTAAGAATCCCATCCAACACTCTAGAACCAAACTTATAGAAATTAGACATCATTTCATTAGAGACCATGTGTTAAAAAAAAGATGTTGTTCTAGAATATGTTGACACCTTAAACCAATTAGCGGATATTTTTACCAAACCTTTAGATAAAGAGCGTTTTTGGACCCTTAGGAGAGAGTTAGGTTTAACTCGCCTTTCTTGATCGTTTAAGGTCCCAAATGGTCAAAAATTTGCTTGAGTTTCAATGATATTCATGCCTGTGTTAATTTGCATTATTTTGCTTCGATGCTTGTTGCTAGGGGAGAATATAAATGTTTTTGCCTATAGTCTTTGCTCAAGCATCTTAATCATGCATCATGAATCAATTGAAAATCGATTTTTCTGCACCTTTGTGCCCAAACTCCACATTCTGGCACATGTGTATCGAAACGGGTACCCATGTTTCAATACAGGCTACCTTAACGGAGATCATTGAACCAAACTGTATCGAAACGGACACAATGGTTTTGAAACGTTTTGGTTCTGGAACAATCTGTATCGAAACACCCTCTATTTGTTTCGATACGGGCATCTTTATGAGAATCGATACAGTCAAAGCTGTATCGACACGGTCATAGGGTTTTGGAATGGTCGAATGCGTTTCGATACGCCTATTTCAACACGACTCTACCTGTATCAAAATGTGTATCTGGAAAGGGCTCTATTTAAAGGGCTTTCATCTTTAAAACAACTTTTCATTAAACCCAAACACCTTAAAACCCTAACCTTAAGTTTTTTCTTTAAGTTATCATCAACCCTAAACTTTTTTTCACTCAAATCTTAAGGGTTTTTAGTTTTCAACCCCAATCTAAGCAAGAGTTATCAAATTTGTGCATCTACATTAATCTATTCCTCCAAAATCCCAAATCAAGGTATTTTTTTCTTTTCTTTTTCAAATTTCGTTTGAATCCTTTGATTTAAAATTATCTTTTTTGTACATATTCTATATTTATACTATGGGTTTCAAAGTTTTTGCAACGATTTCTTCAAATCTCAAAATTTTTAATTCGAATATAAATTTTTTAAACCATATATTTTTTCAAATCATCTTCTTAAATTTCTTTTATTGTATATATTTAAAACCTTGATTATAGGATATCCATTGGATTGAATATGAATTTTAATGCATGCATATTTTTGCTTGCTTAAAACGGTTATTCGACTCTTTTCAATGGCTCACAAAAAGCGAAAGACCGAGGAAACGGGCGAAGGATCTAAAGCTACTGTTGATGACTCCTCTCGTCCCAACCTAGCTCTTCTCTTTACTAAGAGTCTCAGAAACAACGAAGCTCACGCGAACTTCAAGCTCTATTAAGACACCATCATTCGTCGTGAGCGTATGCTTGATGTAACCTTTCTTGATTCTGAACGCTTTTACTTCAAGTATCTACCTCTTTTACAACGTTGGGGGTTCTTATTTTTCATGACTATACCCGATATTCTTTACTGTAACCATGTTTTGCTATTTTATGCTAATACCCGATTAGTGAGTAACCAAGACCATTCCGAAGTCATAGCCATAGAATCCTATCTTATGGGAGAAAAGGTCCGAATTGAGCCATCAACCTTGGTAAATTTCTTAGGCCTTGTCGATGATGGCATTGAAGATGAGGCTTCATTGGGCTCTCGAATCGGCTTCATTCTCTCCTTAGATGTTCATGGTCGGTTCTTGCATCTTATGATCTCTTGTTGGTTTCGTCCCTCCGGAGGCATGTTTGCTCACATCCGCCAAGTTGACAACTTTTGGCTTGAGTGCTTCCGTCAAGAAAAGAAACCGAACCTCATAAAAATCATGTTTTTCGAGATGATGCATTTGGTTAGGCATCATGGTTCCGAATTCATCCAATCCTTCACCTATGGGACTAATTTGAGCTACATTTTCTTCTGGTATGGGATTGATTGTTCTTGTGACTACCCGAAATCTCTCAAGCAAAAGCTCAATGAAAGCACCCTCATTAGGTTTGGGTTTTGCTATGTTCTTTGTGAATGGGTTCGTGTGGAAAGAGGGGCAAGAGATCCTCTGGTTGATCCTCCACATCAAGCTCCTCAAGCACCCACAGCTCCTCAAAACAATGATGCGCTTATGGCTTATATCAACACATAATTCACCGGCTTGCGAACCGACATCTCCTTCGGATTTGCTGCCATCGATACACGGTTCACCGCTTTGGAGGAATGTGTTCTTAGTTTGGAAAATCGTCTCACTTCTCTTAAAAATCAACATGCCTTGATGGATCTATCCTTCACTGGTTTCTATGGTGAATGGAAACACTTTTGGAGAAGTCAAAAGGACGATAAAGACGAATTTGGGGATTGTGGAGATGATGAGGATGGTGATGATATGGAGCCCTAGCTTAGTTTTCATTTCATGGCATATCATACTATCTAGTTTTTCTTATGCACCTCTTTTAGTTATTTGAACTATCTTTATTTCCTATCTCATGTTTTTAGGAATTAAGTTTGGATTTTGTTTGTCTTATGGTTTGGATATATGAACTTAATATATTATGTTGTTTGCTTTGATTTAATTTCCCATTTTATTTCTCATTGAATTATGCCTATTTTGATCTAACAAAAAGGGGGGATAAATATGAGGCAATTTTGAAACTTTGCAACTTAACTTTAAAAACCTATCTTAAATTGAGGGGGAGTTAGTTTTTATAAAGGTTTCAAAACTTAAAAATTTATACTTGATTTTGTTATATCAAAAATGGGGGTTGTAACCAAAACTTTTATTTTTGATGTAACAAATATTTTAAGGACTAATTTGAAAAGAATATAAATTTTTAAGTCCTCAAACGTCCTAAAATTGACAAGCAAAATGTTTAAGTCAAAACTCAAAGTCCCATAATTTTTTTCTAAGTGTTTTCCAAGCCAAAATAGTGTCTTTCGACTAACTGTTTCGATACAACCCTTAGGTGTTTCGAAACGATGTGAAACTGTAAAGTAAATTATGACTAGTTGTTTCGATACACCCTTCAAGTGTTTCGAAACGTTTTGAAACTGTCAAGTATGGGCTCGAAATGAGAGAAATCATATCGATACGGTCGTATCGAAACGGTCTCACTCGTTTTGGTACGAGTTTTGAAAGTTGGTTTAAAAAATATGACTGTTGTGTTTCATAACCGATTTCCTTCTTTTCATAACCGTTTTCTTGAAAGTTAGTTAAGCGTATCGATACACTTTAGGTGTGTTTCGATACAGGTTTTCACAATTGCAAAATGTTTCGATACGACCTTGTCACGTTTCGAAATAGGCTCTTTCAGTTTCGGAATGACCACGATCGTTTCAATACGGTCTCTTAAATGCTCCCAATGGCTATTTTGTTCTTGCTCTGTTTCGATACAAGTAGTGTCGGGTAGGTGCATAACAACATTAATGGTGGGAAGATGAAGTCCCAAAGGCTATATTTATGATGTCAACCACCCAAACGGCTAGAAATCAATGAGAATGTATAAAAGCAAGCATTTTGAGCATCAGCAACAACAATTTGAACCTACAAGAATCATCCAAGCATCAAATCCAAACCCTAGTGCTTTTTATTGTCAAATTCTTGTACCCAACTCAATTGAGTGTTTCATTCTTATTTGTATTGTGAGTTTGGGGAGTGAAAAATTGTAATTGGGTAAACAAATCATCCTTTGAGAGGAATTTGTAAGGTTTACCATTTTTCTCCGTTGTAAAAGTGAGTGGATTAAGCTTTGGGTAGAAAGCTTAATCAAAATTGTACGGTTTCCTTCTCATCCAAGAAAAGGGGAAGAATCAATAGTGTATTGGTTGAAAATCCTTAGTGAGAGCTAAGGTAGTGGATGTAGAGTTCATTGAAGAACTTGAACCACTCTAATTGCCTTGTGTCTCAATTTTTATTCTTCTAATTTCCACCCTTAAATTTTTTATCGCCAATTCACCCCCTCTTGGCCATTTGCAATTGTTTGATCAACTCAACAATATCATTAGAACTCCTGAAGAGCTTCAAATTGGAAATTAATGAAGAGCTTTCAAAGCGTTTACTGAAAGTACTTGAGAAAAAGAATCTTGAGATAGGGTTTTGTCTCGACTTAAAGATCAAGCATTTAAATATGTGTTTTTGTCTATGAATGGACATAAGCTGAAAGAATCTTAAAGAAGATTCAAGATGCATAAAGCATGTCTATTTAGTACCCTAATGATTGTAAATTTGTTGGATGTGAATAAATTTATCTTTGAAAGAAAGATAAATGAATCTTTGGTCTAGAAGCACTATATATTAGTTGGTCCAAAAGTACCATCTAAACGCTACAAAGATACCTTTAGATCTTCAAACATTAATCGATGTCTCCTTAAATCATGTAGAAATCATTGTTATGCATGAGGCAAGTCAAAAATGTGTTTGGCTAAGACTATTGATCCAACATATTCAGAAGATATGTGATTTACTTTCACAAGATAAGATACAAACTATCTTATGTGGACATAATGAAAATTTTATATCTCAATCGAAATGTGAATACATCGAAGATGGCAAAATGAAACATATTACTCCAAATTTTCATTCCTCGCGATCTTCAGAAAAATAGTATTTAAGATTGAATTATGAAGATTTAAAGATCTTATGTGTTGTTTTCATGAGGGGAGTAAATACGCGTTGCACTCTTTTTTCCTTAACCGAGGTTTTGTCCCAATGGGTTTTCCTGGTATGGTTTTTGATGAGGCAACATGTTATGCGTATCAAAGATGTATGTACTATTTTCCCTTCACTAAAGAATTTTTTTCCCACTGGGTTTTTTTAGTAAGGTTTTAACGAGACACATTATCTTCATAGACATTCAAGGGGGAGTGTTGTGAATATTTATCTCTGTAGATGCCTATCATGATAAGAACTTTATCTAAGAGATTTGATTTACTTTATCAGTAGAAATATTATCTTCATTAATTAGAGTTTTATGTATTGTCTACTTCTTTTGCCTGTAAATAGATGATTTGATGAAGGTATTGTACACACTTCAATATTCAGAATAAATATAAATCTCCATCTTCTCTCATCTTCTTGTTCCTTTGTTCTTATTATAGTTTTTTGTTATTTTATTTACAACAGAGATTGAATTTTATGTCTTATACAATTTGATTAAATTTTATATCAGCTAATTTACTAATTTTTTTGTTTCCATGTAAATATTTAATACAAAAATTTGACACGCATAATTGTGTCAAAAAAATTTGGAAAAAAAGTTAACGTGAAACAAATGAATGTTTTTAAGTGCTGGGTATTCCTTTTAGAAAAACGGTTAGATTTTGTATATTTTATATAGGAATGTAAAATTGGGTACTCGGTCGGGTTACAGGTCAGGTCAAGTAAATGGTTTAACTCGAGTCGGGTCGAGTCTGAGTTGATTCGGGTTCAGGTCAACGTCTGGTTGATCCCAACTTTGACTCTGGTCGGGTTAATACCAAGTTTGGGTCCAAATAGTTAATTATCAGGTTAATTTAGTTCGGATGGACTTCGGGTCGGGTCATTTCAAATATCAGGTCAAGTTCAGGTTGGGTCGCAACGGTTTCAGATAAAATTTTCTCGACTCAAATTTTATAAACTGCACTTGTCTCAAATTTCATAAACTTGGCTCGAATCGTAAAACAATTTAAATAAAGTTTGAGTTATAAAATAAAATTAGAATAAATTTAATCCATCAACCATATGATGACATTTGTTTGGTAAAAATTAGACTAATCATTAAATTGAGTTTTTTTAAACTTAATTAATAATTTTATTTTTTATTAAAAAATTAAAATCATATGAGTATATACATATATAAATATATATATATATATATATATATTAAAGAATTTCAAATTTTAGAATTATATGAATAATGTTTAAAAATTTAAAATATTAATTCTATAAGTGTATCTATAAAACTATATTAAAAATTAAAAATTTTAAAATTATATGAATAAAAAATTAAAATCTCAATTTAGTGAGTATATCTATAAAATTATATTAAAAATTATAAATTTTAAAATTATATAAATAACCTTTAAAAATTTTAAAATCTTAATTCAATGAGTATATTTGTAAAAGTATATTAAAATATTATAAATTTTAAAATTATATGAATACTCTTTAAATTTTTAAAACTTTTAAATATTAATTCAATGATTATAACTATAAAATTATATTAAAAATTTAAATTTTTTTTAAAAAATATATGAAAATATTTAAAATTTTAAAATTTAAAATCTTAATTTAGTGAGTATATCTATAAAATTATATTAAAACTTTTAGAGTTATATGAATAATCCTTAAAAAATTAAAAATTTATAGATTTAAAATCTTAATTCAATGAATATGTCTATAAAATTATACTCAAAATAAAATTTTAAAATTATATTAATATTTTTAAAAAATAAAAAATAAAAATATTAATTTGAGTATATTTAATTATATTAAAAAATTAGAAATTATATGAATAATATTTAAAAATTTTAAAAACTTAATTTAATGTGTATATCTATGAAATTATATAAAAATTATAGATTTTAAAATTATATGACTAATCTTTAAAAATCTTAAAATCTTAATTCAATGAGTATATCTATAAAACTAAAATTATATTAAAAATTTATAAAATTTTAAATTATATGAATAATCTTTAAATTTTTAAAATTTAAAATCTTAATTCAATGAGTATATCTATAAAATAATATTAAAATTTTAAAATTATATGAATAATCTTTAAAATTTTAAATCTGAATTTAATGAGCACATCTATTAAATTATATTAAAAAATAGAAATTATATGGATAATCTTTAAAAATTTAAAATCTTAATTCAACGAGTGTATCTATAAAATTATATTAAAAATTTTAAAATTATTTGAATAATCTTTCAAAATTTAAAAGTTTTAACATCTTAACTAAAGGAGTATAGCTATAAAATTATATTAAAATTTATAAAATTTAAAATTATATGAATAATCTTTAAAAGATTATAAAATTAAAATTTAAATCTTGATTCAATGAGTATGCCTATAAAATTATATTAAAATATAAAAAATTAAAATTATATGAATATTCTTTTAAAAATTAATTTCAAAATTGTAATTCAATTAATATATCTATAAAATTATTTAAAAATTAAAAAAAATAAAATTACATGAATAATATTTTAAATTAAAAATTATTTAAGTAATATTTCAAAAATTAAAATTTAAAATCATAATTCATTGAGAATATAGAATTATACTAAAACTTTTTGAAATTGTATGAATAATCTTTAAAAATTTAAAAATCTAATTCAATGTGTATATCTATAAAATTATATTATAAATTATAAATTTATATGAATAATCTTTAAAAAATTTAAATTTTAAATCTTATTTGATTGAGTATATTTATAAAATTATATTTAAAAATTTTAAAATTATAGGAATAATCTTTAAAATTAAAAAAATAATTTAAAATATTAATTTATTGAGTATATCTATAAAATAATTTTAAAGATTTAAAAATTTTAAAGTTATATGAATAATTCTTTTTAAAAATCTAAAATTTAAAATCTTAATTCAATCATGCAACTAATATCCCTTTCTCTATTTAAACCTCTTTTTCTCACCAAACACTACATCATTTTCTTTTCTCATTTTTTTTGCAATTACCCTTTCTTCTCCTACTTTTCCCATTCAAATATTTCATCTTTTCCTTTAGAGCTCCGATTGTTCGTTCGTGTGAGACGTCGACCATATTTAGGTGTTTAGCACAACTTTGCGAGCACAACCATTGTCATTATTGTTGTTTTTTCGACCACCGCCAATCTTTCTCCTTCTTGGTTCGTGTAAGTATGTCGTAAAAATCTAAAGTTAATTATGTGATGTTTTCTGCTTGTGGATTGATATTCACTTGATATTTGACTTTATTGTGTTTAATTTAATAGATGTATATATTCATACCCTTCATGTGATGTCTTCTTCTGCATCTAATAGATCAACAATCTGAAAGAGGTATATTCCTTGTAACCCTATTCCTTGTAACCCGCTAGACCCACCTATGCGTTACCACTGATCTTAGGGAGTCACATTAGGGTCATAAGAGCGACCCACAGTAAAAATCCACATAAAAACATTTTTTCTAACATTGACTATTGTTTTAAAATACACTTCCAGAAAATCATTTAAACATATAACAATAATTTTAGAAAACATTTTCCAGATATTGTCATAAAATAATACATGACATGCATAGTCACTAATTGTACTGGTAGCGTACTCTAAAAGTGACGCCGAGAGAACTCCAACCACTGATGTTGATCATTACCATGATAGATTTTCTAACCTGCGGTGGTAAGAACAACATGAGCTTGGGAAAGCTCAATAATACGAAACTACCAAAAGAAGCTTCATGTCACAATTTGTTTAGTTGTTACACTTGAAAGTCCGTACACCGATATGCAGTTCCTTAGAACTGCATACATAAGGACTTACCTTAGGTCCATAAGGAATTACCCGTGCCGAAGCATAGGAACCTACCCAAGGGGAGACCTCGGGTCTATAAGGAATTACTAGCGCTTAACCTATAGAGACTTCATAACCTAACCTAGAAATACCCCAATTAGAATAACTTAGTGAAAACAGACTGAGCGGGGTAAGGATAGTAATCGTACATGTATTTTCAGAGTATCAGAAATCAGAGAGCATGTATTCCAGATCAGATACAGATGTATATAATTTAGCCAGACATAATTCATGATTCGTATCAGAGAGGATTAGTTTCAGATCATAGAGAATATACTTGTGCAAGAAACTTTCCACGTGATTTACTTCATTCCTCAGAGATACTTGATCATTATCAGAAGGGGAATATTTGAAAACTTTGGACTGATTGCAGAATGGCATCCCAGGAAAAGGGAAGTTCGGTAATAACGACTCGAACCAAACATCAAAAGTTGATGCACCGAGATTAGTGAGATTCCTGATATATCATGAGTGATCCAACATTAATGCTTACGAGGGTAAAGTGGTCATTATGATCTTCAGGGGTAATTTGGTAATTTAAACCAACAAGGTATAGATGGTAATGTACATAATTCAGGAATTTTAGTTTTTCATTAAGTTTCCGAGTCCCTTTGAAACAATCAAACCCATCAACACGGTGTCATTACTTAACTGGGCAAGTACACCTTAAACATTCATTTCTCAGCATTGATCTTAGTGTAAAACAAGAATAGCTCGCCATCACCAACCATCCATTGAACTTACAACGAGCAATCGAACATATATTCGAGTTGTATTTTCCAAGTATTCAAACATGGGCAGTATACCCGAACTCAAACAATAGTATCGAACGTACCCTTAAACAGATTACTCTTACCGTTAACTATGTATTTCCTCCAAACCGATCGAATATGCCTTCATATGGTATTCATTCAAATTCATATATATATATATATATATATATATATATATATATATATATCAAACGACCATCAAACACAAGTCTTAAAGATATTTTCAGTCATTTCAGTGTTCAAATGTTTTTCAATTGTCCTGAGCCTTTCGACTCCTTCCAAATATTCGTTCGATTCGAGTCTCGGGGGTACATCCATCATTATGGTTAATTCCGCATCTAGTACCCGATGGTATTTTCGTTCTTTTGGTCATTATACACATTTCGACTAGTTCAACCTTATCAGCATTTCCAATCATTTTAGTCATTTCAATCAATTCAACTTTTACACCTCTTAGATAAATCTAGACATACAAATAGCTTTCCGTAGTCTTATCTTTGGATATTTATTCAAAACTCAGGAAGAGCATAGCACTTTGCAATTTTAAAGGTTTAGGCTTCGTTAACATAACTTTCAGAGCAAAACTGAGGTTTTCGGATGAATCGATTATGTTACCAGATCTAGTGAAGATTTCTAGATCGCTTCCATTAACATAGGTATTTTTTTGTCTTTCTTACACACCAAGGCGTCTTTGCCATTTAACAACAAAACATTCTGAGCATTAGATCTTTAATAATGAAATAATCTGAATTGGATGTTTCGAGGTGAACTATTTTACCGATTAACCATTAAACTTGTATTACTCATCGATCATCAATTCCTTATCTGCATCATTCAAATCCTATTCAAAATAATTATAGAACTCTAGATCTTATCGATTTATTCTTTTTTTTAATCGTATATGTCATGCTTATCTGAATTTTCATACTTATTTTTCGTATCTGATTTGACTTCGGTAAATTAACAATATACATCACCATAAGCATGCATACTATAACCAGATGCCACCATGTTCATAAAGCATTCAATTGGTAGAAAAGTATTACCTTGGCTCCGAGCTACATCGGTCGATTCGTGAACGACATTCGAACACACTTGAACCCGAATTTGACGCCCCTCAACAATTCGTATTCAAGGAGCTGTGAGTACCTTCAATTACATAAATTTCCATTTTAGTCCTTATTCACAACACCTTTAACTGCATAACTAATTACATATACAAGTTCGGGTTCAAGGTCAGATTCAGAGGCTTTTGGGTTCGAATTTGACGAAACGAGCTTCAAAAACAGACTCAGGATGTCGAAAAACATAAAATCTAGGTTTTCAAAAAATTTGAATTTTTGGGTCAAAGTCAACGCTGACATCAGTATGACGTCAGCAGTCAACAGAGGGTCAACTGAGTTGACTCAACGAGTTAACTCACTGAGTGAACTCGAGTGAGTTGACTTGGCGAGTTGACTTATTCGGGTCGAATATGGGTCAGAGGTGGGTCGGGACGGTTCGAGTCTGGGTCATGGGCCGACCGGTTTAACTGGTCTAGCTGGTTCAGACAGGTCCACTTACCCTTCGAATTGGCTTCGTCGGTTGGTCACCAGAATGTCGCCGGAGAGTCAAAATCGCTACCTTTTTACCTGAAAAAGGACATATCTGTGATTACTCGATTTAACGCAAACTACACATAATCAATATTCACCGGAATCATACTGGAATCTTACGAAGAAGCAAAAAGGTCGTCGGAATCCATGAAGCTCCGTTGATGGCCTTGTCGGCGTTGATCGGACAAAGGAGCACCTGGGGTTTGCACGACTCAACGCGAGGATCTCGGAAGTACCGACGTTAAGGTGAAACGACGGCGGCACGATCGGAAAAATTAGGGAGAACATAGGGGCCAAACTCACTGAACTTTCAGCTTGGTTTTTGCTGCAGATGGCGGCATGAGAACGCGCGTAACCGACAGCAAAGAGCTCCGAGCGGCGAGGCCCGTTTACCAGTGCAGGCAGTGGCGTACGCCGAACGGTGGTAAGGACAGTTGAGGGTTCGCCGGAACTGGAGAAAGAATGGTTCAGTGAGAGAGAGAAAGAGACAAGGTTTGGAATTCGAAAAGATGGGTCAAAATTAATGAGGTAGGTGAACATACGAGTTTTTATTAAATGCATATTTAAATGACCTCGCGTTAACCTTAAAGAGCAAAAGAGGGATGTAATATCAGAAGTGAGCCTTTAGCTTAATGGCTTGCACGCTGAATGGTGAGAGGTGAGGTTGCGGGTTTGAGCCTCCACACCCTCACCTTCATTTCCTTTTTTTTCAGGTTGTTTCATTCCTTCTTTCTTTAATTCCATATTTTCTTTTCTTTAATTGTTTTGGGCTTACACTTTTACTAATATGATTTTTTTGTTTGAATGGAATGGTAATGATCAAATGTCTGAAACAGTTGATGGACAGCCTACTGATAAACGGAGGGCTGCAAATTCAGGAGAATTTGGGAGAAGAATATCTCTTGTTTGGGATCATTATACATTCATTAAACTCCCTGAAGAAGTTTTTACACAATGTAAGTATTGCAAAATCAAAAAAACATAAAGCCGATTCTAATTTTGGCACATTTAACCTGAAAAGGTATGTTGATAAATGCTAAGCTTATAAGAAAATTTTTGTAGAAAATCTCGGTATGGTAAGCTTATTTGATCAAGAAAAAAAATTCAATTATTTACCGAGACTATTTTATTTCATGGTTATGCATTGAGTATTGTCGAGCATGAAAAGCTTAGAAATTTGCATCAATATATCAATATTTGAATCCTAATGTGAAGGATATTTCTAGGTGTACTATTACAAAGTATTGCATGTTAGAGCATGACAAGCATAAAAAATTGTTACTTGATTTCTTGCATTCTATTTCAAGTCGTATATGTTTTACTTGCGATAGATGGTCTGCTTGCACATAACGTTCATATTTTGATCTTACTGCACATTATATAGGTAATAATTAGAAATTTCGGTCTAAAATATTAAATATTCGCCATGCGAATGGGGTCTTGAAAATAATTTTTTTATCATAACCATTGACAATGTAACTGCAAATGAGAAAATGGTTAAGCGACTTAGAAAGGATTTGCATGTCATTTCTTCTCTTCCATGTAATGATAAATATTTTCATATAAGGTGTGTTGCTCATATTCTGAACTTGATAGCTCAAAGAGGCTTGAAAGTAATTGATTCTTCTATTATGAAATTACGTGAAGTTGTTAAGTTTATTGATTCTTATGATTTTCGACTTTGTAATTTTTAATTAGTTATTAAAGTTTACAATTATTCTTTTCATGGTAAGTTATTGTTGGATGTTTCTACTCGATGCAACTCTACTTACTAGGCAATTGATGCTAAATCTGACATTAATTTCTTTGTTAATAGGGAAAATGACTTGAATGTAATTAGTGATGATGAGTGAGAAACTACTTAAATAATTTGCGATTTTCTTGAGCCTTTTTAATGAAATTACTATGTTGTTCTCGGGATCTAAGTATCCTACTTCTAACTTATATTTGACTAACGTTGTTGCAATTAAAGTTGTTGTGTGATGTTATCAGTGATCCTTGTGAGGGGATTTCTACAATGGCACGACCTATGCTTGATTTATATAGAAAATATTAGTCTGATCACTCAATGATTCTCTCGTTTGCTATACTACTTGATCCTCGGTATAAACTTCAATTTCTAAAAGAATTGTACAATGTCTTTTATGTTGAGCGCGAGGTTTAATGGAGAGTAAGTACCATATATAATGAGTTTCTTGATTTATATAATTTGAATAAAAATATGTTGCTTGTTTTTTTTCTTCTGGTCAAAACAGCACATCTCTAAATACAAGTGGGTCAAGTTCTCACCTGACAATTTTAAATGATTTTTAATATTTTGCATTTTAAAATTTTTTATGCCAATTTAGCTGCTAATAAGAGTGGAAAAATTGATGTTGACTCCTACATCAATTTGCTCTTTGTCCCTCATACTGACGATGATAAGTTTGATATTTTTAGACTATTGGAAAATACAAAAGTGTTTCTTATCCAGTACTTTCTCACATGTCTAGAGACATTTTAGCCATTCTAATTACTTATGTTGCCTTTGAATCTTCTTTTAGCATGAGGGGCCGGATTCTGAACAAGCTTAGAGCTAAACTTGTAGAACCGAATTTTTGTCCGGGTATATATATATATATATATATATATATATATATATATATATATATATATATATATATAATAGTAAACAAAACAATAATAAAAGAAAAAACCAAATATATTAAGAGTCTAGAAACATAATAAAGTCCAAATGTACATAACAAAAGGCCCAATACAAAAGCCCAAACCAAAAGCCAAAATCCATTACAATTATCGACAACCCAAATCCAGCCCAACAAACACAAAAACCCACTTGAACCCATCCGTGTTTCTTTTTCCCGCTCGATTTTGAGCCCAAAGGGACACGTGTCAGCATGGTATTGGCTCATTCTTTTTCACTCGGATTCTCACCGAGCTGGGACCAGCTAGCATCGTCAACTGTGCAAGAATGACGCCACTCCTGACGTAGGTATAAATACCTGCGAAGAGAGAAAAAAGGTAATTAATGCAGTCATAATTACATAAATAATTTCCAAAAAAGAAATCGAAAAGATTGAGAGAGAGGAATTACCTGAGGAGCCTGAACCGATCGGAGAAGACGACTGGACACAGAGATCTTACCAGAAGCTCGTCGGAACTGTCTGAACACTGAACCGAGGTATTTCTACCTCTGTTCTTCTCCTTTTCCCGTCTTTAAATGTTCGAAAAACGTAAAAGCAAGTTAGATCTCTAAAAAACAGAAACCAACCCTGTCTAAAACTAGATCTTAGACATAAATCACAGCTCGAACCTAAATCTAAATCCAAATCAGATCCATAATACATGTAAAAACCTAGATCTAAGGTAAATAAAACGGATCTAAGAAAAATAAAACAGATCTAGATCAGATCTACTTCGAAACTAAAAAAAAATACATAAAAATAAATAAAAAAAAGTAGAAGAGAGAGATTGAGAGCTTATCTTGCTTCGTTATTGTCAGAAACGTCGTCGGAGTGAAAAATAAAAACGAGCGTTCGGATCGTTTTTGGAGTCGAAAAACGGTGATGAGAGGACACTAGTCTCGGGCAGGTAGCTTAGGATCGGGAGAAGAGGGGTGTTTCTGATGAAACATGGTTCAGATTTAGGATTATGGTTAAAAAAGAAGTCTTTTGGGTAGATTTAGGGTTTCGGTGACGGCAGAGGCGGTGGTCAGAGTTGCAGACAGTGGCCGGAAAAGCCAGGTCTGGCCAGGGAAGATGACCGGAGAAGATCCAGTCATCAGAAAACGGAAGAAGAAGATGGACGGTGGTCGAAAGTTGCAGTGACGTCGGAGAAGATGACCGGAGAAGGTCCGGTCATCGAAAAGAGGAAAGAGGAGACCAGAGATGATATCTGGCGGTCGATATCATCCCGGCGGCCAAGAAATAGGTCAGGGAAGAGTTTTGGAGAAAATGTGGATTGAAACGGTGTTTTTGGAAAAGTTTCAATGTGTTCTTGAAAACAATAGAGTTTTTGATCTTTGTAAAGATCAAATGAAGGGTTTTAGATGTGTTCTAGATCTGTTCTTGGAAAAAGATGAGGTTTGATCTTTAAAAATAGTTTTGGAAAGGATTTTTAGTGTTTTTGAAGATCGAATGAAGGATATTTTGAAGAACAAACGAAGAACCGAAGCAAGAACAGGGGTTTTGATCGAAAAACATGTTGGGTTTTTGGGTTTTTGGTGTTTGGGTTCAGAGGATTTAAGAAAGAGAGAGGGGAGAATGGTCGATGTTGCGTGTAAATAGAACTATTGCAAATAGTGCAAGTGTACACGACACAAGTAGTAAACTGATACTAGAGTATCAGATATCGTTTCCAGAGGGACTGGAAGTAACTCTTTCCTTGAATTGCTGCACAAGAGAAAGAAATAGTTTAATTGAATGGGTGAAGTAATCTTGAGAAACAACTGAAATAAAAGATAAAGGAATCAGATTTAGAGAATAGGCCGGTATTGAATTGCTCAGCAGTGCAGGTGTTGCAATGTTAGAGGAACTTCTATTGTATGTCGTCGTTCCTGTCGCGGCAGCACCTGTCGCGGTAGAGGTCTGTTGATGTCGCAGCAGCGATCAACAACTCCGTACTTCAAGCTTGGCAAGAATCCCTGTGATGACTTGTCCTATCCCTAGGCCCAAGTGCTGTTGATGAACACTACTTGGATGATACCTCCCGGCGTGAATCAAAAGGTGAACAGAAATATTTGTGAATTCTTCTTTAGCCACTTAACCTTGAACTTATCCCTAAGCCAAGATGATTTAACCATAAACTAGAAAACACGTATTTACTCCTTTCGTATACTTGACTCTCCCGATATCAAACAAATCGATAACCTCACAATGCTCTCCCGATGCTCTTATGAGATATGAAAACCAGAGTAAATAAACTTGAAGTTTTTATTACTTGACAGAAAATTCCTAAAACAATACAATCCTTGCAACTACTTTACAATTCAACCCTTAGCCCTATGGGAGTTTAGAACATGGTGGAGAAGGGAAAACGACAAGGGTTTTGGGGGAAGATGGCTAGAAGTGAGATATCCTCCCCTAGGTCGAATTACATGCCTTTATATAGGCCTTGGGTCTAAGTTTTCTAATATGGCAAGAATATAATTTTGAATTAAAGTGCAACTCTATTAAAGACTAAATCTTCTGAGTATATGCCTTGAATTCGTCCTCTTTTCTTGCCTTGAGTTTCTTCCTTGAACTTTGGGCTTGGCCTTCATTCTGCTTTAGGGCTTAGAAAAATATGGGAGTGGTCCACGACAGATCGGCTTGAAATCCTCTATCTGTCGAGCTCCACTTCACTTTTCCACCTCAGCGTTCCTCTATCGTCATGGCTGCCACGGTAGATGTCACGAGAGCCTTTGCTTTTCAACTCCAGCTCTGTAATTTGCCTCTACTCCCTTACTACCATGGGTCTGCCACAGCAGCTACCTGCAAAAGTAACCAAAATTAGCAACAACTGTGCAATTTTATCTATTTGTGATGTATATGCAAAAATCTATCCTAAATGCAATGAATCATGCTTGAGTGCAGCAAAAATATGGGTAAATGAGGGGTAAAATATAGAACTTTTAGGCACTCAACATACCCCCAAACTCAAGTTTTTGCTTGTCCTCTAGCAAATACAACCTAACTAAAAATAAAAACTTTTTGGCTTGGCTTAATTTAGTGAACTTTCATTACCTACAACACATTCACTCTCAAGAGCAGTACCTTGTCGGGTGTTTATGGATTTATCCGGAACAATGCTATAATTCTTGTGCAAGTGTGTGCAAGTTTTGTGAACAAATATGTGCTTAGACTCCTTTAGCTTACCAGAATAGTTATGCTACTCACTTGAATTTTATGCCAATTTCATTTTTTGGGAGGCAATTCTTAGGCTCCTTTAGTTTTTTCTGGCTTAGACTCAACTTCATTTTTTCTGGAGGCAATTCTTAGGCTCCTTTAGTTTTTTCTGACTTAGACTCAAAAAAGTCTTCCTAGAGTCGTTGTAAGGCAGTTCTGGGGGCAAATGAGTCTAAATTTTTTTCTTTGTTTTATTCCTTTCCTAGAGCCAATGTTAGGCACCTCTAGGGGCAACTTAAGTGGGTAACCTTCCTATTCTAGTTCACTACTGAAATCTAGGCAGCATATGAGTCACAAGGGTGTTCTAAAGTTCATAACGATAGCAAGACTCTAAATAATTCCTAAAACATCCTAAAGGCACTGTCACGACAGAGAATGTTGCGGCAGGTAAGTTCAGTTCAAAGACTTAAGCCAGTTTTTATAAAAAAAATTGACATAAAAATAAACTTAAAATGAGACACAAATTAAAGACACAACTAACAAGTTCATTAATAGAGGAATGCCCACCCCCAAACTCGAGGGTTGCATTACCCTCAATGCATGACAATAATGAAAATGAAAAAAAAGAGAAAAAACATCACAAAATAGATAAAACAACAGCAAAGACAGCAAATATATAAGAAAAAGCACTTAAGTTGAGGAGTTGTCGTCGATGCTGCTGCCGGCGGGCAGTGACCTTGACGGTAGGGCTGGCTGGGAGACGGGGAGGCCATCTTCTTTTTGGCCTCTCGAGGTGGCTGGACTCGGGTAGGTGAGATGTGTGGGGGTTGGTCCAGAACCTCGAGATCATCATCGATGTTGCTGTTGTCCGACCTGCCGTGGCAGGGTTCTTCAACAGTCTCGTTCAGCTTCTTCCTCTTCATCAGTGGGAAGTCCTTGGATATGTCTCGGACGACCGACAGCTCTGTCAGAATCGTCCTGGCAGACGGAGGAGGAGGACAACCCTTCAAAGTATTTTGGGTCAATTTCTGGTAGAGGTTCCTTCCTTTTCTTTCCTCGGGGAGTGACAGATCTTTTGCCGTCATCTCCTGTCGTGGAAGGTGGTGATGTGGAGGCAGCAGTGGGTGTTCTGGGGCTAGCAGAAGGTGTGGGTGTGGCAAAAATGGATTCTGGGAAAGAATGGAACTGCGCGTTTGGGAAATTTAAATCAGATTTAATAAAATTTATCGTGACGGCAGTGAAATGCCTCATAAAACCCATGAGGCCGAGCTGTCGTTCCTCTATCTTTTGCAGCATTTTCAGGATCTGGATGGAGGTGTCTGCTGGTGGTGCTGCCATCGTCTAATCCGGTTCTACCGTGATAGGTTCAGGGGAGTCAAGTTTTTTTGTTGCTTCTGTCGCGGTAGTGGGGTCCACGTAAGACAGAGGAGTGGTAGCCTTTACTTCCATCAAGCTATAAAGCTTCTGCTGCGTCCATCCCTTTCCTCAAACTTTGACATCTTCATTGATCTTTGGTACGTTGTTGCCTCGACAGAGTGTGATGATCAGATAGGGGAAGAATAGAGGGCCCGTTGGTCGGAGTGCACACTCAATGATGTTGTCTCAGATGTATCTGCCAATATTGATTTACCTCTCGTTAGGATGGAATGTACGAGGGCTAATCTTTGCTGGTCCACCGTGGTATTATGTGAGGTAGGCATGAGGCATTTCTTCACGAAATGGTTCCACAACTTGGCTTGTAGGGGTGAGCTGAGTCCTTCGCACAGTCCACCGGTGCTTGGGATCATCGTTCCATTGCGTGCCCTCTTCTGTCAGCTCTGCCATGATAGCATCAAAGTCTGCCGGCGACAGACGGTTCACGAACCTCCAATGGGCATCTTCCTTCTTACTCACATAGAGGCCAAACAACGTGTTAATGTATGCCAGTTTGAGGGAGATCTCTTTGCCTCTGACAATCACTGTCATTGCATCTTTATCGGGGACGACAGCATAGAACTCTCGAACTAGGGTGACGTTCATCTCTTCTGGCTAGGCAGCGAACATCTGCCACTTGAGTGCGAGGATTTTCCTGGAGATGAAACTTTCAAGCCCTAATTCTCTCGTCTTTTGGGTGTAAGTGAACCCTCCTTCTTCCCACATCTCTCTCTTTTGAAATGAACCATAGTACCTCTGCTCTGAGTCCACTGATGTGAAGCGGCTGGGTATCCCGTTGTGGCTGGGTGTGGATACTGCCGCGACAGAGGTGGAGGCAGCACTTCGTCGTGTTGATCTTGTAGCCATTGCAAGGAAAACTGTAGAAAATAAAAGAGATTTCTGAAAGCCTAAATTCTGGAGAGTAAAGCAGAGAGAATGAAAATGAGATGAAAAATGAAATGAGAGTAGGGGTTTATATAGAACGGGGTTTTCTGTCCGTTAGGACTGTAACGGCAGGCGCGAATAACAGGGCCAGCTGTTACGCGGTTTCTAACGCGTTTGTCACACGTTTCTGCGTCTGCTGTGCGTCTGTTACGCGTTTGCGTGTCTGTTGTGACAGCTCCGTGACAAGCTGTATTTTCTGCGTCTGTCGCGATAGCTGGTGACATGCTGTCACGACAGAGTTGTCCGTTGGGCTTTATGGGCTGTTGTGAATATGGTGGGCTGGTTCATTCCTCCTCTTTGCTTTGCTTCCTTTATTTCCTAAAAATAAATAAACAAATAAACTAAGTCAAAATCTTATTTCCTAAAAATAAAAATCTTAATTCCTAAATAATAAATAAATAATTAAAGAAAATAAAATAAAATTAAGTTAAATTAGGGATGCCTTGAGGGGCATCTCCTAAAGTATCTCCTAAAGTAACTACTTCCTGCATCCTTGGGGCTTCAGCCCTTGATAATGCTTGAGTCTATGTTCATTGACCTTGAATTGGTGCCCATCCTTCATTAATTTGATTGTAATGGCACCATGGGGGAAAATTTTGACAACTTGGAAAGGGCCAGGCCACCTAGATTTAAGCTTCCCTAGGAAAAGCTTCAACCTAGAGTTGAACAACAACACCTGCTGCCCTGGGCAGAACTGTCGTGGCAGCAGCTTTCTGTCGTGCCACTTTTTCGTTTTGTCCTTGTAGATCTTGGCGTGTCGTAAGCCATTGCTCGAATTTCCTCAATCTCATTCAAGTCCAATAGCCTTTTCTGCCCTGCCTTGTCCCAAACCATATTGACTGTCTTGATAACCCAATATGCTCTGTGTTCTATCTCGACAGGTAAATGGCAAGTTTTCCTATAAATGAGTCGATAGGTGACATCCGCAATGGTGTCTTGAATGTTGTTCTGTAGGCCCAGAGTGCATCATTTAGATGCAGAGACCAGTCCTTTCGAGTAGGTTTAACCATCTTCTCTAGGATGTTCTTTACTTCTCTGTTTGATATCTCGGCCTACCCATTGGTTTGAGGGTGATATGTTGTTGCA
Source organism: Hibiscus tridactylites (assembly GCA_958450335.1). Lineage (NCBI taxonomy): Eukaryota > Viridiplantae > Streptophyta > Magnoliopsida > Malvales > Malvaceae > Hibiscus > Hibiscus tridactylites. The sequence goes on along the minus strand of OY288267.1, from coordinate 52,841,222 downwards.
ATTCGGTGCTTCACTCCGTATTTCCTTAGTGCACTAGCAATTACCCTATTGTCGAAATGTCTCCCATCGTCGCTAATTATCGCCCTTGGGATGCCAATCCTTGAGAAGATGTGCTTGTGAAGAAATCTTTGCACAGTCTTGGCATAGTTCTTTTGAGTGGCGATCGCTTCTACCCACTTAGACACATAGTCTACTGCCAGCAGGATGTATAAATTCCCACAAGAGGCTGGGAATTGCCCCATGAAGTCGATTCCCCAAACATCGAAGATTTCGACCTCCAGTATGTTCTACAGTGGCATCTCGTGCCTTCTTGATATATTCCCAGTCCTTTGGCATTTGTCACAGCTCTTGTAAAAAGCTTGTGCATCCTTGAACAGTGTGGGCTAATAGAAACCGGATTGCAGAACCTTGGCAGCAATTTTATTTCCTCCCAAGTGTCCTCCATAAGGGGCAGCATGACAGTGGTGAAGCACTTCTCCATGTTTCTCTTGTGGTATGCATCTCCTGATAATTTGATCTGCACAGTGCTTAAAGAGAAGAGGTTCGTCCCAATAATAATGTTTTGCATCATTTTGGAACCTCTTCCTTGCTTGGTAATTAAGCTCATGAGGTAATAACCCACTTACAATGTAGTTAATAATGTCAGCATACCAAGGGGTTTCAGAAAGCTTAACTGCCGCCATGGCTGTCGCGGCAGTGCTGGTGGCAGCAAATAACTACTCATCTGGGAAGGTTTCTAGTATATTGGTCTTGTCTTTCGATTGATTCCTTCCCATCTCCAGCCTTGACAATTGGTCTGATACTTGGTTTTCTGTCCCCTTTTTATCCTTGATGTCAATGTCAAATTCTTGCAGCAGTAGAATCCAACGTATCAATCTTGGTTTAGCATCTTTTTTGGTGAACAGATACTTGAGTGCTGAGTGGTCTGTATGGACCACCACTTTCATTCCAAGTATGTACGGACGGAAGTTGTCAATTGAAAACACCACTTCTAGTAGCTTCTTCTCTATTGTGGTGTGGTTTATTTGGGCATCATTCAGCGTTTTGTTGGCATAGTAAATCACATGGAAGAGTTTATCCTTCCTCTACCCTAATGTTGCCCCGATAGCATAATCACTGGTGTCACACATTATCTCAAATGGTAAGCTCCAGTCTGGTGGCTGCACTATCGGGGCTGTTACCAGCTTTTCCTTCAATATTCAGAATGCTTCAGTACATTCAGTGTTAAAGTCAAAGGGGCGATTCTGTTCCAACAGGTGGCAAAGGGGCTTAGTAATCTTTGAAAAATTGGCTATGAATCTTCGATAAAACCATGCATGCCCTAAGAAGCTTCGTATCCCTTTGACTGTGGTGGGTGGCGACAGCTTTTCAATAACCTCTATTTTGGCTCTGTCTACCTCTATGTCGCGGCAGCTAACCTTGTGCCTCAACACTATGCCTCCCTCCACCATAAAGTGGCATTTTTTCTAGTTTAAAACCAAGTTCGCCTCTTCGCATCTTTCAAGGACCTTCTGTAAATTGCCTAAACAACCGTCGAAGCTGTCTCCAAAGACGGAAAAGTCGTCCATGAAAATTTCTAGGAAATCCTCCACCATGTCGGAGAATATTGCCATCATGCACCGTTGAAAGGTTGCTGGTGCATTGCAGAGCCCAAATGGCATTCTTCGAAAGGCATAGGTTTCGTACGAGCAAGTGAAGGTGGTTTTCTCTTGGTCCTCCGGTGCGATTGCGATTTGGTTATAACCTGAGTAACCATCAAGAAAATAGTAGTATGACTTCCCCGCTAATCTATCTAGAATTTGATCGATAAAGGGTAAGGGGAAGTGGTCCTTCCGGGTAGCCTTATTAAGCTTCCGGTAGTCCATACAAACCCTCCAACCGGTCACAGTCCTGGTTGGGATTAGTTCGTTTTCCTCATTCGTTACTACGGTTATGCCTCCCTTTTGGGGCACACATTGCACCGGGCTCACCCACTTGCTATCTGAGATGGCATATATTATTCCGACATCAAGCCACTTGTTGATTTCTTTCCACACCATTTCTCGCATAGCCCCCTCCAGTCGTCTTTGGGCATCGATAGTCGGCTTGGTCATCCTCCAAGAGGATCTTATGCATGCAAAACACCGAACTGGTGCCTTGGATATTAGCAATGGTCCATCCAATGGCCTTTTTATGCTGCTGTAGCATTTTGATTAGCTATTGTTCCTATTCCTGCATCAATTTGGAAGAGATGATTACGGGCAACGTATCATTTAAACCAAGAAAAACGTATTTAAGTTGCCCTGACATGGGTTTAAGGTCTAGAACAGGTGGCTGTTCAATGGAAGGCTTTTGGATTACATGTTCATTCGAGGTATAATTCAAAGGCTCGAAGAACTTACCTAGATGTGTGCCTATCCAATTTACCTCCTCAGGACCTTCAGTGTCGGATGATTCTGTGTCTGAGGGGGCACTATCGTCGTTGCTGCCGTGACAGTCTTCAAGGTGATTGCGGCGGCAGTGACCAAACTTTTTGTCGTGGCAGTTCGACCTGATGCAAGGTTGGTCAAGGACTACTTTTGAGATTGCTTTGCACTCTTCCTCTGCATTAGCTTGTTTTATTGCTTGGAGAACATTGAGCTTGATTTGCTAATCATTCACTCTCATAGTCAGTTCTCTTTTCTCGACATCAATCACTGTCCTGCCTGTGGTTAGGAAGGGTCGCCCCAGGATGATCGGTGCATTTTCATCTGCTTCACAATCTAAAACAAGAAAGTCAGCAGGAAAAATGAACTTATCCACTCTTACCAAGATATCTTCGATCTTTCCTTCCGGTTGTACGTAAGAGCGGTCTACCAGCTGCAGCATGACTGTTGTGGGCCTTGCTTGTCCAATACCTAGTTTCTGAAATACAGATTTGGGCATTAGATTAATGCTAGCACCAAGATCACAAAGTGCCTTACCCATAAACTTGTCTCCAATTATGCATGGCATGATGAAGCTCCCAGGGTCCTTTTTCTTTTGGGGTGGATGCTTATGCAAGATTGTCATGCATCCTTCTGTCATCTTCACTGTCTCAAATTTCCCAAGTCTGGACCTTTTGGACATTGCATCCTTGAGAGACTTAGCATAACCAGGCATCTTCTTAATGGCTTCTAGCAGCGGTATGTTAATATGTACTTGCTTAAAAATGTCATAAATTTTCTTAAGCTGGTACTCCTGTTTCTGTTTCTGTAACCGCTGTGGAAAAGGAGGTGGAGGACGGTAATCTTCAAGGCGTCCTTCACATGGAATTCGGATATTAGGAGGCTTAAGTTCTTCAGCATCTTCTGTCTGCTCCTCTGTCCCTTCTGCTGTCGTGGCAGGTGTGACGACAGCATACTGTTTCTCCTCTGCCGGGGTAGTGGTCACGGCAGGTGTCTGTAGAGTCGGGTCCTCACTTGGTACTTCTTTTAGTTTCGGCCCTTGTAATTGTTTCCCACTCCTTGTTGTAATTGCTTTGCACTGCTCATGTGTGGGTTTTCTAGTGACCTCAGTATCACTAGGGAATTCTCCATTCTACCTCGACTTAATGTACTGTGAGACCTGGCCCATTTGTGTCTCCAGAGATTTTAGGGTAGCCACATGGTTTTTCATTCTCATCTCTGTCTTATCCATGAATGTTTCAGTTTTCTTGACAAAGTGATCCATGTTTGCCATGTATGCTCCTGTTTGTGACATAAATGTTGCCGAGGTCTGTTCCAATATACTAGGTGTTGCTGCCGGCTGCTGTTGTGGTTGCTGTCGTGACAGAATCCTGGGTACTCCTTGGTTCTGACTGTTCTGCACTGGAGGGTTCAATGCATTGTTCGGATTGCTCCATGAAAATTTGGGATCCTTCCTCCAGTTGGGATTGCAGTTGTTGGAATCATAGTTTCTAGGCTTGTTATAGTTCCCAACATACATCCCTTCTTCCAGCTGTAAAGGACAATCTTCTGAACCGTGATTCCCACTATAGGTTTCACACACCTCTTCTGCAGAATATACGACTTTAGAATCTTTCCGCTGCAGAATTTCGACTATCTTCGTGAGGTATGCAATCTGTGTTTTAGCTGAGTTATCAACTTCGTACTCCTTTACAGATATTCCTCGTTTGCCTCCTCTTCGAGTTGTAGAAAATTGCTCATCATTCTTTGCTAACTTTTTCAACACTAGAATTGCCTCGTCTGGTTCTTTATCCAGTAATAGCCCATTCGCTGATGAATCTATTCTCAGTCAAGTGTGTGCATTGGCAGCGTTGTAGAATTTGACAACCTGATTCCACACAGAGAATCCATGCATTGGGCAGTTCAGTAAGAGAGTTGTAAATATGTCCCACGCTTCGTGCATTGGTTCGTCATCTTCCTGTTGAAAAGTAGCAATCTCGTTACGCAATCTTTCAGATAAATGAGAAGGATTAAAACGAGAAAGGAATTCATGAGAGAGATCTGCCCAAGTTCTTATTGAACCCGGCGTTAATTTATTCCACCAAGTTTTAGCTCTATCTCTCAATGAATGAGAGGATAGTCGGAACCTCAGTACTTTCGAACTTATTCCTGGCAGTCTGAACGATCTACAGATTTCTTGGAAAGTTTTAAGATGTTCTCGTCAATCCTCAGTAGCAGAACCACCAAATTGGCCACCAGAGTTTATCATGCTGAACATGACAGGTTTCAGTTCGAAGTGTTCAGCTTCCACGTCTGGCAGGGTAGTTTCCAGTTCAACATGGCCATTGTCCATGTAGTCTCGATAGGTCTGTCGTGCTGCTGCGGCAGTGGGCGGCGGCAGATCGTTCCGGGCATCGTTAGGAGGATCAACAATAACCCTAGGGTCATTGTTGTTGTTGGGATCATCTCTCCCATTGCCTTGCCTTCCGTTCACCATTGCTTCCAGTATCTCCTCAAGATAGTTGTTTCTTTCTATCAAGAGTCGGGCTTGGTTCCTGAGTTGGTATGTGCGTTCGATTTCTGGGTCTAACTCATACTCAGGCTCCTTACCACGTCTCAATCTGCGCATCAGCAATAAGAGAACCTTGTGAAAAGCACAGGGTAAATAACACCAATAAAAACAAAAAATAAAAAAAGTGCAGTAATAAAAAGGTAAAGATATGTTGCCAGTTCCCCGGCAACGGCGCCAAAAACTTGTTGCGTGTAAATAGAACTATCGCAAATAGTGCAAGTGTACACGACGCAAGTAGTAAAGTGATACTAGAGTATTGGATATCGTCTCCACAGGGGCTGGAAGTAACTCTATCCTTGAATTGTTGCACAAGAGAAAGAAATAGTTTAATTGAATGGGTGAAGTAATCTTGAGAAACAACTGAAATAAAAGATAAAGGAATCAGATTTAGAGAATAGGCCGGTATTGAATTGCTTAGTAGTGTAGGTGTTGCGATGTTAGAGGAACTTATGTTGTATATCGTCGTTCCTGTCGCGGCAGAGGTCTGTTGATGTTGCAGCAGCGATCAACAACTCCGTACTTCAAGCTTGGCAAGAATCCATGTGATGACTTGTCCTATCCCTAGGCCCAAGTGTTGTTGATGAACACTACTTGGATGATACCTCTCGGCGTGAATCAAAGGGTGAACACCAATATTTGTGAATTCTTCTTTAGCCACTTAACCTTGAACTTATCCCTAAGCCAAGATGATTTAACCATAAACTGGAAAACACGTATTTACTCCTTTCTTATGCTTGACTCTCCCAATATCAAACAAATGGATAACCTCACAATGCTCTCCCGATGCTCTTATGAGATATGAAAACCAGAGTAAATAAACTTGAAGTTTTTATTACTTGACAGAAAATTCCTAAAACAATACAATCCTTGCAACTACTTTACAATTCAACCCTTAGCCCTAGGGGGAGTTTAGAACATGGTGGAGAAGGGAAAACGACAAGGGTTTTGGGGGAAGATGGCTAGAAGTGAGATATCCTCCCCTAGGTCGAATTACATGCCTTAATATAGGCCTTGGGTCCAAGTTTTCTAATATGGCAAGAATACAATTTTGAATTAAAGTGCAACTCTATTAAAGACTAAATCTTCTGAGTATATGCCTTGAATTTGTCCTCCTTTCTTGCCTTGAGTTTCTTCCTTGAACTTTGGGCTTGGCCTTCATTCTGCTTCAGGGCTTAGAAATATATGGGAGTTGTTCAGGACAGACCGGCTTGAAATCCTCTATCTGTCGAGCTCCACTTCACTTTTCCACCTCAGCGTTCCACTGTCGCCATGGTTGCCACGAGATATGTCACGACAGCCTTTTCTTTTCAACTTCAGCTCTGTAATTTGCCTCTGCTCCCTTGCTGTCCTGGGTCTGCCGTAGCAGCTACTTGCAAAAGTAACCAAAATCAGCAGCAACTGTGCAATTTTATCTATTTGTGATGTGTATGCAAAAATCTATCCTAAATGCAATGAATCATGCTTGGTTGCAGCAAAAATATGGGTAAATGAGGGGTAAAATATAGAACTTTTAGGCACTCAACAGTCGAATGACCGTTCCAATTCGGTTTCGGGCCATTTATACCAAGTTGGGAATGGTGTCGTTTTGAGGAGCCGGGTCACAGAGGATCCACGCATTTCTATGCGGGTTTGGATATGGGTCTGTGACCCGGTCGACCTAAAACATTTGGGTTTGGGCTTTATTAATTCGAATGATAAGGGTTTGAGCCTGGGTAACGGTTTGGGCTTGGTATTTGGGTCCGGGCTTAGTCTTTTATGGTTTTTAGTTTTGGGCTCTTATACTTTAAGTCCCTTACAAATTAGTCACATATTCATTTGTAATTTGGTTACCTAAGATGCAATTTAATTCAATTCAGTCCTTTCCTGAATTAATTTCTTTATTTAATTGCTTTAATAAATTGTTTTATTTTAATTATTTGTATGCTTGAAATGTTTTAAAAAATATCATGACATTATATTGTGTGGACAATTAATCACATGTTAAATTAGATTAGAACAATTAGTGTAGTTTACTTAACCATAATTGAATAGGGAGATCATTGTAGAAAATAGGTAGATATTTGAAACAATGTTAGAATGCTCAATATTGACTAGTGTCACAATGTAGAGTGATGTTAACCAATGAGCATTAAACCTTTGTGTTGAGGTACATTTTCCGAATATAAGTTGAAGTTTCCTAATGTAATTGGATGTTTCATAATCATATTCGATCAAAATATATTTTCTTACAAAAGGATATTTCTATTCGGAATAAAACTCATTTTACAGTTAAAAGATTTAATTAAATTCAAAATTAATGTTCGAAATGCCAAAATGCTACGTGTAATTAATAAGGTACCGATAACGGGCGTTCGTAGGGGTGCTGTAACCCCCTCGTCCCGGTCCAGGCGACTGACCGGTCCGAGCGGGTTACACAGGGATAACCAAGGCGAAACCCGTTAAGGCTCCACTTCGGTTAACAACCCGAGAAAACCTTTTCATTTATTATTATCTTGTCTAGATGCATTATTATGTCCTATATGAAACGACAACAGCGGAAGCAACAAGCGAGGCGATCAACCCAAACAGCATACCAAAAACAGCCCATTTTAACTTAAATTGCAGGTCGTATCGATACGCCCAAGAAGTGTATCGATACGCCTTGACTAGGTCAACTGGCCAAAGTCAACCCGAGGAGACCGTATCGAAATGCTTGTTGGCCGTATCGAAACGCCCTCATCGATCAACTTCTCGTGGTCAACGCTACGAAGACCGTTCTGAAATGCCTAGGACCGTTTCGATACCCTCAATTTCTCGTCAAAATCTTAGATTTCCAGTAGCAAAATGGTATCGAAACGCCCCTCCCGCGTATCGAAACGCTTGGCCTGAAACAAGGGGACCGTATCGAAACAGGTCCAACTGTTTCGATACGCCTGCTACGAGCAGACTGGTTTTAGCTGGTTTATGGCACAAGGCTGCCTCAAAACAACAACTAAGACCTCCCACAACCAACATACATAAACCCTAGATGCAAGGCACCCTATAACAAGCATGCTTAACATACAACATACATCTAAAAGCCACACATTGAAAGGAACAACAATTCAACATAAGAATCATACATAGCATTTAAAGGATTTCATGCCTTAGAGCCAACAACATATAAGCATTCAAGATAAGCAACACAAACATGGTTTATAATCCAAAACATAGCATCAACAAGCCACATTAACATCAACATTTTAAGGAGTCTAACATGCTCCTAACACATAATAACCACATAAGTCCCCATTGCTTGACTATTACATCATTAACTTAAAATTCATACTTGAGGTTAGCAAAAGCTCAACTAGCGCACTTGGAGGCCCTCTCCTTGCACAAGCAACCCACGAACTACGGATCTGCATTGTCGAACAAAAGAGAGCGTAAGCATAAAGCTTAGTGAGGGTAAGCTCATAAAACAAACCTCGACAATGCAGGGTCCAAGCACGAGCACACAACCAAGGTAGTATGCATGATCTTACCTTTGAACCACATAAGTCATTTATAAATATGATGCATGAACATAATATCAACATCATGCCATGCTCAACAAGTCCATAAACACAACATATGGAAACACATATATCAATGTATTATCAAACACATTCCACAATTCGTATTGGCACCTAGCTATGACCCAAATACACGGATAACCGTTGGAACTCACATCCAACAACACAACAATTACCTTACGGTGGGATTACACTCATCACCGTTTCACGCTGAGGGGGTTCCACTCATCCTCACGCCCAGTCGATGGGATTCCATTCATCACCGACTAACATATATATAAGAAGATTTCCGGGCGAACCCGTACTCCATCTTGATGACTACCATCACCAAGACCACGCGCGCATTTGACTCTCGTGTGCACACTAAACATCCTAATGATCGATCATTGTACCCAAGCATACTAGTTCCAATACTAACACATTTCACAATCTTTCACAACACAAGTTCTTACCATTTTCCGTGCTTAGCACGTACTCACCATGATTTACCATCATGCACATACCACATTCCATAACAACATGCATATAACCATGCATCAATTATCATGCCTCAACACACATGTATAACACAATATACATAACCACATTCATCACAATTAACATGAAACAAGAGGCATACTCAACATTTAAAGTTCAACCAAAGTCTCTAACTAAAGCTTGGGATTAGATTACCAATCTAATCCCACCTCTAGGTGGGTCTACCAAGCCCAACCTAGTCCACATGCTTGAACCAACCTTTGAAAATCAATTTAAAACGTAGAACCACTCACCGACTATTCCAAGCTCAACCACTCTAGCCGATCAAGCTCCCAACGGTTCCGGATTCGATCCCGAGGCTTCACCAACACAAATCATTACTTCTAAACATCCCAACACAATCAAAATAACCATAATTCAGTCCACAAATCACTGTAACAAACCCAGAACACAAACCAAGCACAAAACACATGATTTCAAGCTAAAGACAACCCCAAAAATGCCATTTTCGAGCAGCCCACAAGCGCAGCCTAAAACCATTGATTCAACTCTTATAACACTCTCAAAAGCTTCCAAAACAACCCTTAACTATCAACCCTTCTAAAACCTCTCAAAAGCCCAATTTCAGGAATCATTGCAAAACCTTATAAAAATTACATATGTTGGACCTTTAAGATAGCCAATAACTTATATAACATCAATAAATCAAAATCTTAAGTTAAAGTTGATAAAGATGACATTTTTAATCTAAAACCCTAAAACCTCAAAATGTAAAAAACCATGAGCTTTTATGAAAATAAAGGTATGAACTTGTAGAGAATGATAAAGACAAGTCAAAAATGGGTTTACCTTTGAAAATCTCCAACAACAAGCAAGAAGGATGATGAATAGTAAACTTGGGGAGAGGAGTGTGTTTGTCGTGGAAATGAAAAATGGGTGGGAGAAGAAGATGAGTGAAAAGTTATTTTTAATGTTTGTTTAAAATTAAAAGGTCAAAGACCATTTTACCCTTAATGAAATAAGGCATTTACAAAAGAGGGATATTCATGGCTATTTGGGTTTTAAATCAAAACAAGTCCAACATAAAATTATTTGTTTTGAAAACACTAGGCCCAAAATATTATTTTATTATTTTAATTCCACCCGACCCTAAAACCCGGGTGTTATAGGTGCTAACCCTTCCCTACACGTAACCGACTCCCAAACTCGAACTTTTCAAAAAGAATCTCTGGTACCTTTTTATGGTGTCCGGCCTACCAAAGTGGCTGGTGGCGACTCCAAAACGACTTTCAAGCAAAATAAAAGGTATTTTGACTAAAATGGAAAATTAATTAATTACAATATAAAATTGGTTAAAAACCCTGATTTTCCAAAAACCTAATCGTCATGCTGCTATTACTCCAAACAATTAAAAAGTGGGCTTTCAAAAAACGGTCGCGACAACTTGGCGACTCCGTTAGGGACTAAATTGAGAGTCAAGCCTAACAATTAACTACATGTGGCATTTTGGCATTTCTAACATTAATTTGAATTTAATTTTTTCTAAAAAAGTTGTTCGATGGATTTTAAGAAAATGGGGGTAATTTTTGTGTATGCTATATCTGTCATTCATGCTTAAACCCTAAACTCGGGTTTTCCACCTTTAAGTGGGCGTAAGACAATATCCGACGTGATGCTCTTCAGCTCCGAGTTCGGATTTTTGTCTTCTTCTGGTATACTAACCTTACGCATTATGGGGCCCACGCCTCTGTTGTAAGGGACCTATAATACCGAATCGATGTCTTGCTACAGCACTAGGCAGTAACGACAGTTCTAGAACCGAGAGTCTAGAACAAAGGCCACATGCTATTTTAGAAGCCCACCACATTAGAGCCAGACAGGGACCTAGGACAGATGCTGTCAATTTAAATTCATTTCTCTGTTTATTTTGCTGCATTAAATGTTGTCATTTTAATTCAAATAGTTATTAATCTCGTAGTTTGTTTATTTGCCTTCAATATTAATTTGAGATACTAACACTAGTTTTTTTTGTTTTTTTGTCATCAATTGCATTTTTATTTTCAACATCGAATTGGAGTCAGTCAAATTTAGAAGTACTTGATATGTCACAAGGGTTTAAAGTAGGAGAGGATAATACTGTTGTATGGATTTGGTCTGAACAGACACAGCGCGAAAAAGGGGATAGCCTTAGAAGAGGAGAAATATCAAAGATGAAGGGATACACAAAGCTAACCACTAATCAAGAGGCATGTTTATCAGATTTTAAACATATATGGGATCAGTGGGATAACAAGATGAAAGAGTCATTTTGAGATGAATTCGGGGACATAGTTCTATTGCTAGAAATAAAGGTTGACCAAGAGTTATTAAGGGCGATGGCTCAATTATGGAACCTAGCCTATAATTGCTTCACCTTTGGGCAAGTAGATATAACACCGACATTGGAGGAATACAAGGTATTGATTAACTGCCCGAAAATAGAAAGTGACAAGATCTATACCAAGTCACTCAATAGATTCGGACATTCAGGGTTCGTCAAAAAGTTGGTAGCATTGACAGGAAAAACCAAGGAGTGGTGGGATCAAAGATTGGCAAAAAATGACAGAACTGACCAAAATGAAGATAGGCAGCGAGTTAATTGGAGGATTCTCAAAGAACTGATACTGGCAAGTAGTGACGAACCGGTTTGAATGAGAAGCATGTTTGCTCTGTGTATTTATGGCCTGGTAATCTTCCCCATAACCCGTGAGCATGTTGATTCATCGACTATTGGATTATTTGAACGACTGAGTAAAGGAGTTAACCCGGTGCCGGAAATTCTGACAGAAACTTATAGGTCACTCACCAACTACAAAAAGACAGGGGAAGTAAAATTCTAGGGGTGTGCACAACTACAAGAAATATGGTTCAAGGGCCACAGATGCAACGCACCTTAAAGAGAAGCTAGATACCTGGATACTTATTCACCGATCAGAGAGCACCTAACTGACTGTGTCTTGGAAAAGAAAACTAAGAAACACTGGATTGAATATCTCAAAGACTTGAAGGGTACGGATATAGTATGGAAAGCACCCTAGTTGAATACATGTACAACCTTTCTATATCGTTGTGGAAACAGGGATTGGGTTCCTTTACCAGGAGTTTAGGGAGGAACAGCTTATTGCCCATTGTTAGTCTCGAGACAATTCCGATCAAGACAATTTGTGCCTGCTACTGCTGGAATGGCTAAGTTCGAATATGCTCACAAGACCAATGACTACAAAGGACTAATTCTGCAAACCTCAAAGGCTTGGGAAGCACCAAGAAGGGTTCAACCTTATCCAGGATCAGAAGTAATGGCAAGATACGATGAGTGGAGGGTCTAGAGAGTCAATGACACTACGTTTCAAGAAATGCCCCAAAGAGCCGGAACTTCAACACGGGCAATTCAGGAATCGCTTTCAGCTTTAGAGAAACTCAAACATGACCGGGAGCAAGACTTGAAAAGGTATGAAAAAGGAGTCCAAGACCTTAAGGAGGAATTAACCACGGCACAGTTGCAAGTAGAGATCCACAAAGGAAAGGAAAATGAGCTGGTGGAACTGAATAAGAAAGTGAATCAAGAACTAAAAGAGCTGCGGGAATTGCACAATGACTACAAAGCCAAACAAAAGGGCGGAACAAGCAAGATAATAAAGAATCTATCGGAGGAATTGGATGCAATGACCCAAGACAAGGATGATTATAAAAATGTATGATAGAAAGACACGAGCAAGCAAAGAATCGAATGACAAAGCCAAGAAGAGGCTAGAAGAAGAACAAGCCTGAAATTTCGACTTGACTAGCCAGGTATTATAGCTTGAAGAGTTAATCACCAAGTATCACAACGAGGATAAAGTCGAAGCATAGATAGCAAAAGAAAGAATGAAGAAAAGAATAACTAAGCTGGAAGTCATTGTTCAAGACCTGAAAGACAAGTTGGTTGGATATGAAGGAGCAGTAATGGCAGAGAGCGGAGCATGGAAGGATAAATGTGAGGCAGCCCAGCGAACGGTCCAGTGTCAGAACGATGAACTAATGAGATTTAAAGCCCAAGTCAGAAGTATTGCTTCGTATGTCCAAATCCTGTTGGAGCAGCCTAACATCGAAGAGGAACACGGGGAAGCTATTGTGCGTCTGTTGCACGAGTTAGTCAACTTAGGAGTTAGGGCTAGCGTTTTTATATAGCAAGTTTTCCCCTCCGTGTAATTAAATTTTTGGATGGATGTGGTGTTTCTAAGAAAGACTGGTTTCTAAATTCGATGTTCTTTTATTGCATTCATGTATACATGCACGCATTTATTTTAAAATCTTATGATAAATAAGGAATTTAATAAGAGAAAGGTTTAATGACAGAATTCGCTCTAAGCCGTAAACATTCCACATTCATACGGAACTCACTTGTATTCACGATCCATGGCTTTTGAGGATCGGCTTGCCATCTCGAAAACGAACGCATGGAAACGCAAAATTGTTTCGACAGGATCGAACAATCAATTAAAGATTGCTTTACTCAAACCCAGGTAGAAATCATCATCCAGTTGACTGCTCTATTGGGCCCTAAGGAATCTGGGAAGGACGAAGAAGCTTCCAACGAGGTGAATGATCAAGCAGAGACAACCTCCCACCTTAGGATGCAGCCAAAAAAACCTTCAACAGTGAAGAAGGTCTAGATCAACTTAGCTAGAGGAACACCAAGTCACCCAGTACACATTGGTACAAACTTTGAGAATGCCGAAGAGGTGCCAGATTTGAATGCTCTTGATGAGATTGGAAAAATATGTGCTGAAATTGAGCGCAAGTACGAGGAGCGCTGCAAAGCTCAAGAGGATCGCTTGATGGAACTGCAGAAAGCTAATGAGATGAGACCATGAGCTGTGGAAATAATCCTGGTAGCTGATTTGGTACTTCCCCCCAAGTTCAAAGTCCCGGACTTTGAGAAATACGATGGAACTTCTTGTCCCAAAGCCCATTTGACGATGTATTGCAGAAAAAGGGTTGCTTACTTGAGAGATGAAAAGTTGTTGATACATTGCTTCCAGGACAGTCTAACTGGTTCAGCTGCTCGCTGGTATATCCAACTAAGATGGGTGAATATCTGATCCTGGAAGGACTTGTCAGGAGCTTTTGTGCAGCACTATAAGCATGTCACAGAAATGATCCCAAGCCGGGTAATGTTGCAGGGGATGGAGCAGAGAAGTGACGAAACGCTCCGACAATATGCCCAAAGATGGAGGGATATTGCAGCACAAGTACAACCCCCGCTAATGGAAAGTGAGATTGCTCCTATGTTTGTACAAACTTTGAGGGGACCGCTTTTTGAAAGGCTTATCAGCAATGCCACCCAGAATTTTGCCGACATTGTGATGATAGGAGAGCTGATAGTAGCCGCAATAAAGAGCAGAAGGATTGAAAGTGGAGAGAGTTCTCGCAGGAACTATAAGAGGAAAGATAATGAAGTGAATAATGCAAACACTTATGAGGCACCAAAAAACATGACAATTACATCACCCGAAACCTCGGCTGGAAACTCTCAAAATTCAAACAAGAGGGATTCTCAAGGACCGAGAAATGATATAATGAACTTTACACCCATCCCAATGTCATATGCAGAATTATACCCTCAGCTGCATGAGGCGGATCTAGTGAGACCGTATCATCTGACACCTCTACAGCCTCCTTACCCTTCATGGTACAAAGCTGATGCCCACTATGAATTCCATGCTGGAATACCGAGACATTCAATTGAAATATGCACAGCGTTCAAGAAGGTGGTGCAGAATTTGATCAATACTGGGATAATGAAGTTTGATGAACCCAATATCGCTGCTAATCCCCTTCCGATTCATAGAGGACGTGGGGTGAACATGATAGGAGAATATGATGAGGCGAAGAGGCGAAAGACTGATGTTTCAGAGATTCAGTCTCCATTGAGATGGGTGTTTGAACAGCTATATAACGCCAAGATGATTGAAGTTGGCATGAAAGTTGAGATGGAAGTACCTGCTAAGGTGTATTGTGAATATCACCAAGAGTGTGATCATGAAATTCAGCACTGTCAGGAGTTCAGGGACCTGGTTCAAAAAATGATGGATAACAAAGAAATTGAGTTCTTTGAAAAGGTTGGTACAAACAGAGAGGTTGAAGTGTGTGCTTCGGAAAACTCTGGAATGAAATATAGGGTGCATAAACATTTGGTTGTAACAGTTAAACTGAAGGATGCAAATGTGAAGTTAGTGGTGGCACCAAAGATAGTAATTTCAACTCCCGCTCTGTTTGCTTTCAAAAGTACCAATGCAGTCCCTTGGAATTAAGCGGCTAGTGTATCAATACTGGAAAAAGAGAAGTTGCAAGAAACAAAACCGAATGAAGAGACAAAGGAAGGACCAGAGAAAGAGCAAACGAATCCAGACGCAGTAAACGAAGTAGGCCATTTCACTCGAAGTGGCAAATGTTACTCCTCCCCAAAAGTCATGAAAGAAGCTGAGAAAGCTAAAGAAAAGATATATACTGCCCCTGAAAAGATTTTTGAGGAAGATAAATGAACCGGTGACGGAGGAGCAAGCCCAGGAATTTTTGAGGTTTTTGAAACACAGTGAGTACAACATTGTAGAACAATTGAAGCGGCAACATGTGAGGATTGCAGTCCTAGAGTTATTATTGAGCTCTAAAGGGCACCGTAATGCTTTGATGAATGTGCTAAATCAGACGTTTATGCCAAACAACATCTTAGTAGACAAGCTGGACAGAATTGTGAATCATATTGCTGCTGACAACTACATCACATTTACCGATGACGAAATTCCGGAAGGAGGAATGGGGTCAGTGAAAGCTTTGAATATCACTACGCATTGTAAAGGATATGTGCTGCCTGGTGTTTTAATTGACAATGGATCAGCCCTGAATGTTATGCCGATGGCGACTCTGCAAAGGTTGCCTATCGATGACTCCCATATGAAGGCATATCAGAACACTGTAAGAGCCTTTGATGGAACAATCTGAGATGTGCTTGGGAGGATAGAAGTACCATTGTTGATAGGACCGGCAGTTTACAATATAGATTTTGTGGTGATGGATATTAAACCTACCTATAATTGTTTGCTTGGACGACCCTAGATTCATTCAGCAGGGGTAGTCCCATCTTCTCTACACCAGAAACTCAAGTTTGTTATAGAAGGAAAGTTAGTTAGTGTTGGAGCAGAGGAAAACATTATTGCCTCTGTAACAACTGATGTACCCTACATCCAGACAGATGAAAATGCCTTGGGGTGCTCTTTCCGGGCGCTGGAATTTGTAAATGCTACCTTCGTGGCTAAGGAAAAACCATTTCCACGGCCAAGACTGTCAAACTGCACCAAGATGACGGTACGAGAGACACTTGGAAGAGGTGCAAAGATAGGGAAGGGGCTTGGAAAACATTTACAGGGAAGTTTGCGACCGAGGCCTTTTCTGATGAAGAAATATCATTTTGGATTGGGGTTTGCTCCTACAATAAAGGACCGATTGAGAGAACTAAAGAAGCAGTGGGAACAAAGGAGAGCTCGCATACAAGGAAAGGAGACGTCCTCCCGTCTGGTGACATCTTTTGACATGACAAAGATCTCCAAGTCATGTGGGTTCACCAATGTTGAAAAACAGCTGGAGGAGGTCAATCAAGAAATAATAAAGCTACATGAGGAGGAAATCTTCGGCAATGACCTAGATGGACTTTTTGTTGGAGGAATCTTCGAGAATGCTCATTTTGGAAATTATCTGAGATTGATTCGTTCCTGTGCTCCAAGCGAGACATTGAAGAACTGGACAGCTGAAGATACTTCCTTTGTAACCAAAGATAAAATAGAGTAAATACTGGGACCACCTTATACCTTTTCCCGCGGGTATAAGAGGATTATCTGTAAAGGGCCATTATACCACCATTTTAATAAAGATGTTTTCCATGTTGATTCACAAATGGCAAACGAGTTTTTAATTTTTCGCATCCTTTTCAAAATATATTATTATTTTCTTTGCAGGTCTTCAACTATCGATTTTATGAATGATCCTAAACTCGATCCTAGGGTAGGACCTGAATAGCCAGTATGTCTAACGGAAATCAATGAAGTTGGGGGTGAACTAGAATGTGAAATCCCTGAAGAATTACTGAGGTTGGTGGAAAAAGAAGATAAGCAAATCCTGCCCCACAAAGAGGAATTAGAGATTCTCAATCTGGGAACAGAAGAAAACAAAAGAGAAGTAAAGATCGGGGCAGTATTTTCGCCTTGAAAGAAGCAAGAATTAATTGATCTGCTACGCAAATTCAAAGATGTTTTTGCCAAGTCTTACCAAGACATGACAGGGTTGAACACTGACATAGTGGTGCATAAATTGCCCATCAGGCCTGAATGCAAACCGGTTCAACAGAAACTTAGAAGGTTGAGGCCGGAAATGGTGATAAAGATAAAAGAAGAGGTGCAGAAGCATATTGATGTCGGTTTCCTTGTGGTGTCTCAATATCCAGAATGGGTGGCTAATATAGTACTTGTACCAAAGAAGGATGGGAAGGTACGAATGTGTGTTGACTACAGGGACCTGAACCGGGCCAGTCCAAAACATAATTTTCCTTTGCCACACATAGGCATTCTGGTCGACAATACGTCGGGGCATTCCTGGTTTTCTTTTTTGGATGGCTTCTCAAAATATAATCAGATAAAGATAAGTCCAAAAGATATGATCAAGACCACCTTTGTAACCCTATGGGGGACTTATTGTTACAAGGTGATGCCTTTTGGATTAAAGAACGCTGGGGCAACATACCAGCAGGCAATGGTGACCTTGTTTCACGACATAATGCATAAGGAAGTCGAAGTGTATGTAGATGAAATGATCGCCAAATCCTATACTGAGGAGGAGCACATCCAAAATCTGAGAAAGTTATTCTTGAGATTGAGAAAGTACCAACTGAAGTTCAATCCTAACAAATGCACCTTTGGAGTAACATCAGGAAAACTTCTTAGGTTTGTTATTAGTAGAACGGGAATTGAGATAGATCCCGATAAAGTAAAAGCCATCTAGAACCTGCCATCGCCCAGCTCACAGAAATAAGTTCGGGGGTTCCTTGGCAGATTGAATTATGTTTCTCGGTTCATATCACAATTGACCGATAAATGTGATCCAATCTTCAGGATGTTGAAAAAGAATAGCCCGGGAGAATGGAACAAAGAGTGTCAAGAGGCATTCGACAAAATCAAGAAATACCTTGCCAATGCTCCCATATTAGTAGCACCGGTTCCTGGCAGGACACTAATCCTTTACCTGATAGCATACGAGAACTCAATGGGGTGCGTATTGGGGCAACATGATGACACGGGAAAGAAAGAAAGAGTCATCTATTACTTGAGCAAGAAGTTTACTGAATGCGAAGTGAGGTACCCACCAATTCAAAAGTTGTGTGGTGCTCTGGTTTGGGTAACCCGGAGGCTCAGACAATACATGTTATACCAAACAACATGGCTTATCTCTCGTCATGACCCGTTAAAATTAATTATGGAAATAACAACATTGACTGGAAGACTGGCACGCTGGCAAATGTTGTTATCAGAGTTTGACATTGTGTATGTGAGTCAAAAAGCAATAAAAGGAAGTGCTATAGCAGATTTCCTAGCCAGTCGCGCAATGGAGGATTATGAGCCCCTGAACTTTGATTTCCTAGATGAAGATGTGATGAATGTCTCCACAATAAAAGTCTGAATTCTAGAAGAGAAAACTTGGAAATTGTATTTTTGAGGGAGCGGTTAATGCCTTTGGACGAGGAATTGGAGCAATATTGATCTCACCAGATGATGTACACTACTCGTCCACGAGCAGGCTAGAATTTCTTTGTACCAATAACATTGCAGAATATAAAGCATGTGTGATGGGCCTGCGAGCTGCCATTGAAAGAAAAGTAGAAGTCTTAAAAGTGTATGGAGATTCGGCGTTGGTGATTTACCAACTTCGTGGAGAATGGGAAACGAAAGATGTAAAATTGATCGAGTACCGAAAATTGATCCTGGAACTAATAAAAGAGTTCGAGGAAATAACCTTTATATACGTCCCCATAGAAGATAATCAAATGGCAGATGCCTTAGCTACACTGGCTTCGGTATTCCTAGCAAATAGATCAGAAGATATGGTGCCTATCCGAACACAGAGCTATGAAACCTATGCTCACTGCTGCAGCATAGAAGAGGAAATTGACCAACATCCTTGGTACCATGATATTTTGCAATACCTAAAGTATCAAACTTATCCTCTGAGAGCAAATGATAATGAAAAAAGAACTATCAGAAGGATGGCTTCAGGATATGTACTCGACAGAGAAATCCTATACAAAAGAAGCAGAGATCATATCCTGCTGAGATGTGTTGATACCAACAAAGCAAAGACTATAATGGCAGAAGTACATGACGGGATATGTGGCACACATGCAAATGGGCTCTCAATAGCCAGGAAGATTATGAGATATGGCTATTATTGGACGACCATGGAAAGAGATTGTATTGAATACACAAAGAAGTGTCATAAATGCCAAATATATGCTGAAAAGATTAACTCTCCGCCAGTCCCTTTGCATACTATGAATTCACCATGGCCTTTTGCAGCCTGGGGCATGGATGTTATTGGGCAGATTCATCCCAAAGCTTCAAACAGACATCGCTTCATCCTCGTGTCGATAGATTATTTTACCAAGTGGGTGGAAGCAGCCTCTTATGCCAATATCACAAGAACCACAGACAGTAAATTCCTGAAGAAAGAGATAATTTGCCGATATGGACTACCATAAAGAATTGATACTGATAATGCTACAAATTTCAACAACAAAGTGATCATGGAAGTGTGTGAACAATTCAAAATCATTCACCACAATTCAGTAACCTGCCGCCTAAAGATGAATGGGGCAGTGGAAGCAACAAACAAAAATATAAAGAAGATCATATCAAAGACAACATAAACTTATAAGGACTGGCATGAGAAGCTAATGTTCGCTCTATTCGCATATCGGACATAAATATGAACCTCAACTGGGGAAACACCTTACTCCTTGGTTTATTGGACAAAGGCAGTACTACCCATTGAAGTTGAGATCTCGTCGCTCTTGGTGTTGTCAGAAACAAAGTTAGATGATGCAGAATGGTTGCAGGTTAGATTCGACCAGTTAAATCTCATTGAGGAAAAGAGGTTGAGAGCAATCTGTCACAGCCAGATGTACCAAAAGAGGATAATGCAGGCATATGATAAAAAGGTGCGCCCGAGGGAATTCCGAGAGGGGGATCTTGTGTTAAGAAAGGTCCTACAAATACACCAAGACGATCGCGGGAAATGGATGCCTAACTGGGAGGGGTCGTATGTTGTCAAGAAAGCCTTCTTTAGAGGAGCGTTGATATTGACCGAAATGGATGACAAAGAGCTACATAAGCCGGTGAATTCGAATTCGGTCAAAAAAGTATTATGCTTGAAGAATACAAAAAAAAGATTAAAAAAAGAAGAAAAAAGAAAAAAAGCGGAGTGAAAACCCAAAAGGGCGCTCTTGCAAAAAGAAAATATCTATGGTGAAAACTCCAAAAAGGGCGCCTTAGATAAAAAAAACAAAAAATCAAAAAAATAATCAAAAAATAAGGGGGTTCAAGATGAAAACCCGCAAAGGGCGTCTTGAAACCAGAGGAGGATCTGAGTTGAAAACCTGAAAAGGCGACTTAGATGAGTGGCATTAGGCATCTGATAACAAAGACCTCTCAGACACCTGGTATTTCGGAAGGGGTTTCACATTCAAAAGCATTCCAGCAACATTTGAAGACTGCCGGACATGAGTGCTAACTCAGCCCTACTTCTAGTTGACAGGGTGGTTGTATCCTTCATGCGTTGGGTGCCCGGATATCTGACTTTGTTCCTTGATTTTTTGTTTGCCATGACTATTTCAAAATCTGTTGTATTCCAATTTATAAGCTTCAATAAAATTCATGAATTCACTTCTAAGCCTTCTTTTTATTCCAACGCATCTTAAAATGCTTGATATAATGAAAAAGTAGATAATTTCTTGTTATTACTTTGTTTTAGACATGCAGGTGGACCTTGTCACTCTAGGAATTGAAGAAGAGTGTACAAGATGAGGCAGTGTAAAACTGAAGGTTGATCATGAATGTCGTAACGAAGATTGTCACCCAAAAAACGGTGATTTATCTATAATGAGATGATCAGAAATATGAGAGCAAAGCATTACAAGGTCCCTCTGAGTTGATTTTGGCAGGTGCCGAGAAGAGAAGCATTCGCAGCTCGGTAGAAATTCTTGGGAACAGCAAGGTTTCTTTATTGGTTGAAGCAATATATGGCTAATCAAAATAAAACCTCTTTGATCATAATACTTCCAAAAAAAAGAAAGAAAAAAGAAAAGGGGAGATAAAAACCTGGAAAAGGTGCCTTTCGAAAAAAAAAAGAAAAAAAAGAAAAAAAAAGAAAAAAACCAAAGTGAAAACCCGAAAGGGCGCTTTGAGAAAAGCAAACTAAAGTGAAAACCTGAAAGGGCGCTTTAGAGCAAAGGGCCGGAAACGCGGAAAGGGGGTTGCAATGATGAAGTCCTGGTGTAGGACAGATGTTGCGTGTAAAATAGTCTATCGCAATTGTAGTGCAAGTGTACACGACACAAGTAGTAAAGTGATACGAAGTATCGGATATCGTCTCCACAGGGATTGGGCTAATAGCTTCACCTTAGTTCACTGCACGAAAGTAAAGGAAATATTTGAGAGAATTGTCACGAAAATAATAAGGAAAAACGTAAATAAAAGAGTTGGAATATCAAGATAGAGAGAATGGGCTAGTATTGAATTGCTTAGTAGTGCAGGTATTGCAATGCTTAGGAACTCCAGTTCTGTCATTGCACCTGTCGCGGCAGCGCCTGTCGCGGCAGCACCTGTCGCGGCAGCGGTCCGTTGGTCGTCGCGGCAGCAAACACACCAACTCAGTACTCCAAGTTTGGCAAGAATCCCAGATCTGCCTTGGCCTATCCCTAGGTCCAAGTCTGTCGATGATCACGTCTTTGATGATACCTCCCGGCGTGAATCGAAGGATGAACACCGATGTGTATGAATTCTTCTTTAGCCACTTAATCTTGCCCTATCCCTAGGTACAAGATAGTTCAACTATAAACTAGAGAATTTGCTCTTATTTCTTTCGTATACTTAACTCTCCCGATGCTAAGTAAATGGATAACCTCACAATGCTCTCCCGATGCTCTTGCAAGATATTAAAACCAAAATAAGAGAACTTGAAGTTTATTTTATTGAACTTGGAAAATCCTAAAACAAAACAACCCTTGCAACTACTTTACAAATCAACCCGTGGCCCTAGGGGGGTTTTAGAACATATCGACGGCGGGTAAACGGCGGAGGGTTTTCGGTTGTCGGTTATGGGGTATGGAGTATTTTCTTCCTAGGTTAAAATCTATGCCCTTATATAAGCTTTGGGCTCAAGTATTCTAAGTTAACAAGGATTACAACTTTAATTAAAAGTAAGATTCTAATAAAGACTTAATCTTCAAGTATCCTACTTTTCAGCCGCCTTCCTTGTTTCTTGGGATTTCCTCTCCTTGAGCTTTGGCTTGACATATCTTTTGATCCGGGGCTTGGAAAAATATATGGTTTTCACACGACAGACGAGCATAATTTTCTCTATCTATCGAGGTCCACTTTGCTTTTTCTCTACTAACTTGTTGTCGTCCTCTGCTGTCACGGCAGATCCATGGCAGCATCGTCCTCATCGTCTGCTTGTCTAGTTCAGCTCCTCTGCTTCTCTGCCCTGCGCCCGCCTTCTCCGTCTACGACGGCGGCAACCTGCCAAAAACAATCATTTTTAGTAGAATCTGTGCCTTTTATATATTTGTGATGTTTTGCTGTAAACTAACCTAAATGCAATGCAATGATGCTTGAATGCAGCAGAAATATGGGTTAAAAAGGGTGTAAATAATAGAATTTTTACACACTCAACACACCCCCAAACTCAAGTTTTTGCTTGCCCTCAAGCAATTAAGACCTAAAAGAAAAATGAATATTTTTGTGTTGGCTTTCAAACAGTGAACTGTCCCTTACCCGTCGCTCATTCTCTGTGACGGCAGCAACCTGTCCGAAAGATTAGGATCTGTCCAGAATCTCACTATAGTCCTCGTGCAGTGTGTGCATGCTTGTGAACAGTTATATGCTAAGACTCTCTTAGTTTCACTAGAATATTCAACTCTTTAACTCGAATTTTTATGCCAAAGTTTATTTTTGAAAACACATTTTCATGCTTCTTTTCTTCTATTTTTCAAGCTAAGTTTCACTAGAGCCAGTTTTAGGCACCTCTAGTTAGCTTTCCTAGAGCCGGTTTCGGGCACCTCTAGTTAGCTTTCCTAGAGCCGGTTTCGGGCACCTCTAGGTTTTTGAGTCTCTTTTGCTAAACTTCTTTCCTAGAGCCAGTGTTAGGCACCTCTAGGGGATATTCAAGTACTAAGCTTCCTATTCTAGTTTGGCTAAAAGAAATCTAAGCAGTATAACAGTCACAATGGTGTTTAAGTTTTCAGAACTATAGAAAGGCTCTAAACTTCTCCTTAAACTGTCCTAAAGATGCTGCCACGACAGAGTTGTCATGACAGGTAAGTTTACTTCGCAGTTTTAAGCCAACAGTTTTTAGTCTTTTCTGATTTTTTTAGAGAATAAATGAAACACAGCAAATAATAAAGATGTACTAAGACTCCATTAAAAATGGAGGGTTGCCACCCCCAAACTCGAGGGTTGCGTTGCCCTCAATGCAAATGACAGAAAAAAATGAAGGCAGGTACATCACAAAATATAGATGAAGCATGCAGCAATAATAAGAAAATAAAAGACTTAAATTTTAAGCGCTGTCTTCACTGCTGCTGCTGACACGGATTTGGCGGCGAATTCTGGGCTGTGGGGCAGGTTGGGAAGGTTGCTCCAGGACCTGGATGTCTGAGCTGCTGCCGCTGTCCCAAGTGCTGCTGCTGCTGGTGGTGGTGCTGGCCTTTGGCATGAGCTTTCTGTCGGCCATCTTTTTCTGCCTCTTGACAGGCGTGAATTCCTTTTCCAAATTCCTCCAAATAGGAGGTTCTGCCTCGCTGTCAGCCAAACAGAGGAAGAGGAGAAGCCAGCTACATAGGCATCGATGTCATCCGAGGGCTGTCGCTTCGTTCCTCGGGCGGAGGTGTCTGCCGAAGGACTGCCCGCTGCCATCAGGGCAGGTGATGGGGTGGAAGCAGCAGAATGTGTGTGTGGGGAAGCAGGTGGTGTAGGTGTGTGGACAGGGGTGGGGGTGGTAAAATAGTAGGCAGGGAAGGTGGGGAAAGCAACATCGGGATAATTTAAAGTATTGGTAATGAAATTTACCGTTGAGTTGGCGAAATCCCGGATGAATGTCATCAGCCCCATCTGTCTGTCTTCCACCCACTGTATGGCGGCAAGGATCTGAGCAGATTGGTCTGTCGGAGCAGCTGCTGCGGCAGGTTCAGGGGCAGGTTCAGGAGCAGGTTCCTCGGATGATTCTGCTGGGGTGGCAGCCGGGTTGAAGGAGGAGAGGGGTGTTGCAACTATCAGCTCCATGAGGCTGGTAACGTTCTTATCGGTCCAACCCCGTCCCTTGACCAGTTTATCAGTGGTGGCTTCTGGTACGGCAGCGCAGCGGCAGAGGGATGTGATCATGAATGGCAGGCAGAGGAGGGCGGTTGATCTGTTGGTGCAGTCCAAGACGCTCTCCCTCATGTAGCGTCCCACGTTAATAGGCCGGTTGTTCATGATCGAATGGATGAGTGCTAGCCTCTGCTGATCCACTGTCGTGTGATGGGAGGACGGCAGAATACGCTTTTTAATGAAAGCGTTCCATAGTTTGGCCTCTGGCAGTAGCTGCCCCCTTCTAACGGTGTTGGGATTCTTTTTGCTCGTGTTCCATTCTGTCCCTTCCTCTGTCACCTCTGCCATGACAGCACCGAAGGCAGCTGTGTTGAGTGTGTCCAGGAACTGCTGGTGGGCATCGTCGTTGGGACCAAAATAAGGCCATACATATGATTGATGCTATCGGCTGTGAATGGTACCTCTGTCCCTCGGACAGTTACTGATGTTGCCGTCCTGCTGTCGATGGCAGCATAGAATTCCCTCACCAGCGTGTCATTCATTTCTGCTGGTTGCTCTGCGAATTGCTCCCATAGCTGAGCCTTTATCGCCCTTGCGATGAATGGTTTGAGCCCCATGTTTTCTGCCTTTCGGATGTAGATGAAGCCTCTTTCTTCCCATAGTTCCTTAGTGGCGAAAGACTGCGGGGTGGGTGCTGCCGGTGAAGATGTTGAAGCAGCACTGCGGTGGGTACGTCTGGAAGACATGTTAGTTGCAAGGGTTGTGAAAGTAAAGAAAAACAAAGAAAAACGAGAGGGGAGAGCAAGTAAGAAGAAGCAGAAGTGAGGGAAATGAAAATGAAACGGGGTTTTATAGAGGAAGAGTTTCTGCTCGTTTAATGCTGTAACGGAAGGCGTGAATAACGGGGCGACTGTTGGGCTTTGGCGTGTCTGACGCGTCTGACACGCATTTATGCGTCTGTTACGCGTCTGTCGCACGCTTCTGCGTCTGCCGTGACAGTTTGTTGATAGCATGTCTTATCCGTGCCTGCGGCGGCAGCTGGAACGACAGGCTTCAATAAATGGGCTCTGTTGGGCTGGTGGATGGATGGTGGGCTTGGGTCACTTCTCCTTTTCTTCTTGACTCCTTTATTTCCTAAAACAGAAAATATAAAAACATTATTCGAATAAAATAAACCTAATTTCCTAATAAATAATAAAAATAAATAAAAATAAAAATTAGGTTAAATTAGGGATGCCTTGGGGGCATCTCCTAAGGTAACCACTTCTTGTATTCCTGGGGCTTCAGTCCCCTGATAATGCTTGAGGCGTTGTCCGTTGACTTTGAATTGGTGCCCGTCTTTTAATGATCGGATTGTGATGGCACCATGGGGAAAAACTTGTACCACTTGGAACGGGCCAGACCATCTAGATTTTAGCTTCCCTGGGAAGAAGTTCAGTCTAGAATTGAACAACAATACAAGCTGCCCTGGGCAGAACTGTCGTGGCAGCAACTTCCTGTCATGCCACTTCTTAGTTTTCTCCTTGTAAATTCTTGCATTGTCGTAGGCCATTGTCCGTATTTCCTCAATCTCGTTCAAATCTAACAGCCTTTTCTGGCCTGCCTTGTCCAAGTCCATATTCACTGCCTTGATCACCCAATATGCTCTGTGCTCTATCTCGACAGGCAGATGACAGGTTTTTCCATAAATGAATCGGTATGGAGACATGCCCAATGGAGTTTTGAAAGCTGTCCTATATGCCCATAATGCATCATTGAGGAGTAAAGACCAATCTTTCCTAGTTGGTTTAACCATCTTCTCAAGAATGTTCTTAACTTCCCTATTGGATATCTCAGCTTGTCCATTGGTCTGTGGGTGGTATGATGTCACGATCCGATGCTTGACACCATATTTCTTCAAGGCGGCAGCAATAACCCTATTGTCAAAATGTCTCCCTTCATCACTGATAATCACCTTAGGGATGCCAAATCTAGAAAAAAATGTTTTTGTGCAGAAATTTTTGGACTATCTTGGCATCATTCTTTTGAGTGGCGATAGCTTCAACCCACTTAGAGACATAATCCACTGCCAGGACGATGTATAGATTTCCACATGAAGATGGGAAAGGTCCCATAAAATCAATCCCCCAAACGTCGAAGATCTCGACTTCTAAAATGTTCTGTAGTGGCATCTCGTTTCTCCTCGAGATGTTACCTGTCCGCTGGCACCTGTCACAGTTCTTGTAGAAGTCCTGTGCATCTTTGTAGAGTATCGGCCAGTAGAACCCTGACTGCAGCACCTTGGCAGCAGTTTTGTTGCCTCCTAAGTGACCTCCATATTGTGAAGCATGGCAGTGATGGAGAATGTCTTCTTGCTCTTCTTGTGGTACACACCTCCTTATAACCTGATCTGCACATAATTTGAAAATAAGAGGTTCGTCCCAATAATAATGCTTAACATCATTTTGAAACCTCTTCCTGGCTTGGTAATTAAGATCAGAAGAAAGTATTCCGCTAACTATAAAATTAACGAAATCAGCATACCAGGGAAGTTCAGAAGACTTACCTGTCGCCATGGCTGTTGCGGCAGCGATTGCGGCAGCAAAGAGTTGCTCATCTGGGAAGGTCTCCAGTATGTTAGTCTCATCTATTGGCAGACTCTGTCCCGTTTCCAATCTTGACAAGTGATCTACCACCTGATTTTCTGTCCCTTTTTTATCCTTAATTTCAAGGTCGAATTCTTGCAATAGCAGGATCCACCGTATCAATCTAGGCTTTGCATCTTTTTTCGCGAACAGATACTTCAGGGAAGAATGGTCTGTGTGTACTATTACCTTCGTCCCAAGTATGTAAGAACGAAACTTGTCAATGGAGAATACCACAGCTAATAGCTCCTTTTCCGTGGTGGTGTAGTTCACTTGGGCGTCATTCAATGTCTTGATGGCATAATATATGACATGAAACAGCTTATCTCTGCGCTGCCCAAGTGCTGCCCCGACAGCATAGTCACTAGCATCACACATAATCTCAAATGGCTGTGTCCAGTCTGGTGGCTGAACTATGGGGGTTGTTACTAGTTTTTCCTTCAGAACCTTGAATGCTTCAGTACATTCATCATTAAAGTCAAAGGGTCGGTTCTGCTCTAAAAGATGGCATAGGGGCTTGGTGATTTTTGAGAAGTTTGCAATGAATCTCCGATAAAAACTAGCATGCCCTAAGAAACTTCTAATACCCTTGACTGTAGTCGGCGGTGGCAGCTTCTCGATCACTTCTATTTTAGCCCTGTAGACTTCTATCCCACGGCAGCTAATCTTATGCCCAAGGACTATCTCTCCGTCCACCATAAAGTGGCATTTTTCCCAATTCAAAACAAGATTTGCTTTTTCACATCTTTCAAGTACCTTTTGTAGATTGCCGAGGCAGCTCTCAAAATCGTCTCCAAAGATGGAAAAATCATCCATAAAAATCTCGAGGAAGTCCTCTACCATGTCGGAGAATATAGCCATCATGCACCTTTGGAAGGTGGCGGGTGCATTACATAATCCAAACGGCATTCTCCTAAAAGCATACGTTCCGTATGGGCATGTGAAGGTCGTCTTTTCTTGATCCTCCGGTGCGATAGCAATTTGATTATAACCTAAGTAACCATCAAGAAAACAATAGTAAGGTTTTCCCGCTAATCTATCAAGCATTTGATCAGTAAAGGGTAAAGGAAAGTGGTCCTTTCGGGTAGCTTTGTTAAGCTTCCGATAG
Organism: Hibiscus tridactylites; assembly: GCA_958450335.1. Lineage (NCBI taxonomy): Eukaryota > Viridiplantae > Streptophyta > Magnoliopsida > Malvales > Malvaceae > Hibiscus > Hibiscus tridactylites. Next base: position 52,812,877 of record OY288267.1, on the reverse strand, counting down.
TCCATACAAACCCTCCAACCGGTCACAGTCCTGGTTGGGATTAACTCATTGTTTTCATTAGTCACCACGGTCATTCCTCCTTTCTTGGGAACGCATTGCACCGGGCTCACCCATTTGCTGTCGGAGATGGCGTAAATAATACCAGCATCTAACCATTTGATTATCTCTTTACGCACCACCTCTTTCATTGCATGGTTAAGCCGCCTTTGGGCATCTATAGTCGGCTTATGATCTTCCTCTAGAAGGATTTTGTGCATGCATAACGCCTGACTAATGCCTTGAATGTCTGCTATCGTCCATCCAATCGCCTTTTTGTGCTGCCGTAACATGCCGATTAGCTGCCGTTCCTGTTCCTGCGGCAGCTTAGAAGAGATGATTACGGGCAACGTATCATTTGAACCAAGAAAAGCATATTTTAGCTGCCCTGGCAGGGGCTTAAGTTCTAAGGCAGGTGGTTCAACAGTAGATGGCTTTTTGATTAAATGGTTATCCGAAGTATAATTCAAAGGTTCGAATAACTTACCTGGACGATTTCCTAACCAGTTTACCTCCTCCTGATCTTCAGTATCAGATGTATCGGATTCAGAGGAGTTGCTGTCGTCGGTGCTATCGTCGTTGCTGTCGTGACAGTCATGTAGATGGCTGCCGCGGCAGTGACCAAATTTAATATCGTGACAGCCCGACCTGATGCAGGGTTGATCAAGGGTAATGTCAGTGATAGCCTTGCATTCCTCGTCCACATCAGCATGTTTCATCGCTTGGAGAACATTCAACTTAATCTCTTGATCATTCACTCGCATGGTGAGTTCTCCTTTCTCCACATCAATTATTGATCTTCCCGTGGCTAAGAAGGGTCGCCCAAGGATGATTGGTGCGTTTTCATCTGCTTCACAATCTAAAACAAGAAAGACGGCAGGAAAAATAAATTTATCCACTCTTACCAGAATATCTTCAATTTTTCCTTCTGGATGAACGTAAGAGAGGTCTGCCAGCTGCAGAGTTACTGTCGTGGGCCGCGCCTTGCCAATACCTAATTTCTGAAAAACAGACTTTGGCATTAAATTAACACTAGCACCAAGATCACAAAGTGCCTTACCCACAAATTTATTTCTGATTACGCAAGGTATGATGAAGCTCCCCGGATCCTTCTTTTTCTGGGGTGGGTGCCGATGAAGAATACTCATGCAACCCTCTGTCATCTTTACCGTTTCAAACTCCCCAAGTTTAGATTTTTTCGACATAACATCTTTGAGAAATTTAGCATAACCGGACATTTCCCTAACGGCATCTAACAGCGGAATATTAATATGAACCTGCTTAAAAATATCATAAATCTTTTTAAGTTGAGATTCTTGCTTAGCTTGATGTATCCGTTGGGGAAAAGGAGGTGGGGGACGGTAATCAGCAATACGTCCTTCCCACTGCATACGAATCTGAGGACGAAAATCATCGTTTTTCTTCTCTGTCGCTTCTGCTGTCGTGACAGGCTCATCGGCAGCAGTCTGTTTATCACCTGTCGGGGCAGCTTCCTCGGCAGGTTTGTCTAAGGCTGAATCCTTTACTGTTTCAGCTTCTTTTTCCGGCCCTGGTAGTTTCTTCCCACTCCTAGTAGTAATTGCCTTACACTGCTCATGTGTGGGTTGCCTAGCATTTTCAGTATTACTAGGAAATCCTCCAGTCTGCCTCGGCTTAATATGTTGGGAAACCTGACCCATTTGTGTCTCCAGAGATTTCAAAGTAGCTTCATGATTTGTCATCCTCATCTTTGTTTTATCCATGAAATTCTCTGTCTTCTTGACAAACTGATTCATATTCTCAATATAAGTACCGGTCTGAGACATAAAGGTGGCCAGAGTCTGTTCCAGTATACTGCTCGTGGCAGATGGTGGCTGTTGTTGCTGCTGCGGCGGCAGGTGCGGCGGCAGTTGCTGTCGCGTCAGCAATCTAGGACCTCCCTGATTCTGATTATGTGCTTGTGGATTCAGGGCATTATTAGGATTACTCCAGGAAAATTTGGGATCCTTCCTCCAATTGGGATTATAATTGTTGGAATTGTAATTTGGCTTGTAGTTTCCAACATATTTTCCCTCTTCTACTTGTATTGGGCACTCATCCCGACTATGATTTCCCTCACAGATGTCACATACTTCCTCAACAGCAAATCCTTGTAGTCCATCATCATTCAATAACCTTTTCATTACTTTAGTGAGGAATGCTACATGTGATTTCATCGTGCTGTCGGCTTCATAATCCTTGACAGCAAGTACCCGTTTACCCCCTCTTCTTACAGTCGAAACTGCTCCTCATTCTTGGCCAGATTTTTCAAAACTTGTAATGCCTCGTCCGGATCTTTATCCAATAATAGTCCATTTGCTGCTGAATCGATTCGAATACGAGTTTGTAGGTTGGCAGCATTATAGAACTTTGTAACATGATTCCAAACGGGGAATCCATGCATTGGACAGTTCCGTAGAAGAGTAGTAAATCTGTCCCAGGCCTCGTGCATCGGCTCGTCATCTTCCTGTTGAAAAGTATCAATTTCGTTACGTAATCGCTCAGATAAATGCGAAGGATTAAAACGAGATAAAAATTCACGAGATAAATCTGCCCAAGTTCTAATTGAACCCGGCGTAAGTTTATTCCACCAAGTTTTAGCTCTATCCCTCAATGAATGGGGAAATAACCGAAGCCTCAGTATCTCCGGATTAACTCCTGGCAGTCTAAACGAACCACAGATCTCCTGGAACGTTTTGAGATGCTCCCTAGCATCCTCTGTAACAGCACCACTAAACTGCTCGGCATTGTTGGTCATACTAAACATGACAGGTTTAAGCTCGAAGTTGTCAACATCAATATCTGGCAGCGTAGTCTCCAACTCTACATGATCATTCAGCATGTAGTCACGACAGGACCGTCGTCCGGCTGCTGCAGGCGGGTCGCCGACAGGCTGTATAACTTCACCGACAGGCGGGTCGTTTCCAACATGGGCCATCCTCTCAAGCTGTTCTTCAAGGTACTCGTTCCTGGCTAAAAGGTGACGAAGTTATTTCTTGAGGTTGAAGGAGCGTTCAACTTCCGAATCTAACGGATATTCAGGATCTTCACCTCTTTTAGATCTGCGCATAAACAAGAAAACCTCGTGAAAAGCAAGAGTTGAAAGCACCAACGAAAAACAGAAAAATAAAAATAAAAATAAAAAGAAAAAGAAAAACGAAAAGTGCAATAAAAGAAAGGTGTAGTTATGTTGCCAATCCCCGGCAGCGGCGCCAAAAACTTGTTGCGTGTAAAATAGTCTATCGCAATTGTAGTGCAAGTGTACACGACGCAAGTAGTAAAGTGATACGAAGTATCGGATATCGTCTCCACAGGGATTGGGCTAATAGCTTCACCTTAGTTCACTGCACGAAAGTAAAGGAAATATTTGAGAGAATTGTCACGAAAATAATAAGGAAAAACGTAAATAAAAGAGTTGGAATATCAAGATAGAGAGAATGGGCTGGTATTGAATTGCTTAGTAGTGCAGGTATTGCAATGCTTAGGAACTCCAGTTCTGTCGTTGCGCCTGTCGCGGCAGCACCTGTCGCGGCAGCGGTCCGTTGGTCGTCGCGGCAGCAAACACACCAACTCAGTACTCCAAGTTTGGCAAGAATCCCAGATCTGCCTTGGCCTATCCCTAGGTTCAAGTCTGTCGATGATCACGTCTTTGATGATACCTCCCGGCGTGAATCGAAGGATGAACACCGATGTGTATGAATTCTTCTTTAGCCACTTAATCTTGCCCTATCCCTAGGCACAAGATAGTTCAACTATAAACTAGAGAACTTGCTCTTATTTCTTTCGTATACTTAACTCTCCCGATGCTAAGTAAATGGATAACCTCACAATGCTCTCCCGATGCTCTTGCAAGATATTAAAACCAAAATAAGAGAACTTGAAGTTTATTTTATTGAACTTGGAAAATCCTAAAACAAAACAACCCTTGCAACTACTTTACAAATCAACCCGTGGCCCTAGGGGGTTTTAGAACATATCGACGACGGGTAAACGGCGGAGGGTTTTCGGTTGTCGGTTATGGGGTATGGAGTATTTTTTTCCTATGTTAAAATCTATGCCCTTATATAAGCTTTGGGCTCAAGTATTCTAAGTTAACAAGGATTACAACTTTAATTAAAAGTAAGATTCTAATAAAGACTTAATCTTCAAGTATCCTACTTTTCAGCCGCCTTCCTTGTTTCTTGGGATTTCCTCTCCTTGAGCTTTGGCTTGACATATCTTTTGATCTGGGGCTTGGAAAAATATATGGTTTTCACACGACAGACGAGCATAATTTTCTCTATTTATCGAGGTCCACTTTGCTTTTTCTCTACTAACTTGCTGTTGTCCTCTGCTGTCACGGCAGATCCATGGCAGCATCGTCCTCATCGTCTGCTTGTCTAGTTCAGCTCCTCTGCTTCTCTGCCCTGCGCCCGCCTTCTCCGTCTACGACGGTGGCAACCTGCCAAAAACAATCATTTTTAGTAGAATATGTGCCTTTTATATATTTGTGATGTTTTGCTGTAAACTAACCTAAATGCAATGCAATGATGCTTGAATGCAGCAGAAATATGGGTTAAAAATGGTGTAAATAATAGAACTTTTACACACTCAACAACAGAGTCGGGCAAAGAGTATCCATAAAGAGACTCAAAAGAGCGGAAGCTTATTGATGGATCTGAGTAAACCGTTAGTTCATGCATCATATAGGACATTAGGGTCATGACAACCTACATATTTTATTTGTTTTAACAAGAAAAGGCAAAGAATGATTCATAATGAGAAGGATCCGCCCAGCAAAGAAGGATTCATAATGAGAAGAACTTGCCCAGCAAAGAAGGATTCATAATGAGAAGAATCCGCCCATCAAAGAAGGATTCATAATGAGAAGAATCCGCCCAGCAAAGAAGGATTCATAATGAGAAGAATCTGCCCAGCAAAGAAGGATTCATAATGAGAAGAGTCTACTCAGCAAGGAAGAATAAGAAAGTTCCAGATGAGAAGAGCTTGCTTATTCAGTGTCGCTGCAAAATGCAGACCAGTGAAAGAACAAGGAATGAAGAATTTCATAATAAGAAGAACAGCTTCAGACCTCAGAAGATGAAACGGTGCCAGATTATCAAAGATTGAAGAAATTCATAATGAGAAGAACAGCTTCAAGCTTTGACGAGTAGATCGTTCGGACAAAATCCGTGTCTTTTCAGTCTTTGCCCTATTCATGTTCCACGGTAATGAGCAAAGAGGGGCAGCTGTAGAACCGGATTTTTGTTCGGGTATACATACATACATATATATATATATATAATATATAAATAATAATAAACAAAACAATAATAAAAGAAAAAAACCAAATATATTAAGAGTCTAGAAATATAATAAAGTCCAAATGTACATAACAAAAGGCCTAATACAAAAGCCCGAACCAAAAGCCAAAATCCATTACAACTATCGACAACCCAAATCCAGCCCAACAAACACAAAAACCCACTTGAACCCATCTGTGTTACTTTTTACCGCTAGATTTTGAGCCCAAAGGGACACGTGTCAGCATGGTATTGGCTCATTCTTTTTCACTCGGATTCTCACCGAGCTAGGACCAGCTGGCATCGCCGGCCGTGCAAGAATGACGTCACTCCTAACGCAGGTATAAATACCTATGAAGAGAGAGAAAAAGGTAATTAATGCAGTCATAATTACATAAATAATTTCCAAAAAAGAAATCGAAAAGACAGAGAGAGAGAGAGAAATTACCTGAGGAGCCTGAACCGATCGGAGAAGACGACTGGACACGAAGATCTCATCGGAAGCTCACCGGAACCGTCTGAACACTGAACTGAGGTATTTCTACCTTTGTTCTTCTCCTTTTCCCGTCTTTACTTGTTCGAAAAACATAAAAGCAAGTTAGATCTCTAAAAAACAGAAACCAAACCTATCTAAAACTAGATCTCAGACATAAATCACAGCTCAAACCTAAATCCAAATCCAAATCAGATCCATAATACATGTAAAAACCTAGATCTAAGGTAAATAAAACAGATCTAAGAAAAATAAAACATACCTAGATCAGATCTACTTCAAAACTAAAAAAATACATAAAAAATAAATAAAAAAGTAAAAGAGAGAGATTGAGAGCTTATCTTGCTTCAACGTTGTCAGAAATGTCGCCGGAGTGAAAAAAACGAGCGTTCGGATCATTGTTGGAGTCGGAAAACGGTGATGAGAGGACACTAGTCTCGGGTAGGTAGCTTAGGATCAGGAGAAGATGGGTGTTTTTGATGAAACGGGGTTTAGATCTAGGATTAGGGTTAAAAATGAGTCTTTTGGGTAGATTTAGGGTTTCGGCAACGACGGAGGTGGTGGTCGGAGTTGCAGACGGTGGCCGAAAAAGCCAGGTCTGGCTAGGGAAGATGACTTGAGAAGGTCCGGTCATCGGAAAAAGGAAGAAGGAGATGGACGATGGTCGGAAGTTGTAGGGACGTCGGAGAAGGTCCGATCATCAGAAAAGAGGAAAAAGGAGACCGGAGATGATATTCGGCGGTCGATATCATCCCGATGGCCAAGAAACAGGTCGGGGAAGAGTTTTGGGGAAAATATGGATTGAAACGGTGTTTTTTGAAAAGTTTCAATGTGTTCTTGAAAAAAATAGAGTTTTTGATCTTTGAAAAACAAGTTCTCAGATGGCTTAGGTGTTTGTAAAGATCAAATGAAGGGTTTTAGATGTGTTCTAGATCTGCTCTTGGAAAAAGATGAGGTTTGATCTTTAAAAACAATTTTGGAAAGGATTTTTAGTGTTTTTGAAGATCGAATGAAGAATTTTTTGTAGAACAAACGATGAACCGAAGCAAGAACATGGGTTTTGATCGAAAAACATGTTGGGTTTTCAGGGTTTTGGTGTTTGGGTTCAGAGGATTTAAGAGAGAGAGGGGGGAGAATGGTCGAATGACCATTTCAACTCGGTTTTGGGCCATTTATATCGAGTTGGGAACGGTGCCATTTTGGGGAGCCGGGTCACAGAGGATCCGCGCGTTTCTATGCGGGTTTGGATACGGGTCCGTGACCCGGTTGACCTAAAACATTTGGGTTTGGGCTTTATTAATTCGAATGGTAAGGGTTTGGGCCTGGGTAACGGTTTGGGCTTGGTATTTGGGTCCGGGCTTAGTCTTTTAGGGTTTTTAGATTTGGGCTCTTATACTTTAATTCCCTTACAAATCAGTCACCTATTCATTTGTAATTCGGTTACCTAAGATGCAATTTAATTCAATTCAGTCCTTTCCAGAATTAATTGTTTTATTTAATTGTTTTAATTAATTGTTTTAATTTAATTATTTGTATGCTTGAAATGTTTTAAAAAATATCATGCCATTATATTGTGTAGACAATTAATCACATGTTAAATTAGATTAGAACCATTAGTGTAGTTTACTTAACCATAATTGAATAGGGAGATCATTGTAGAAAATATGTAGATATTTGAAACAATGTTAGAATGCTCAATATTGACTAGTGTCACAATGTAGAGTGATGTTAACCAATGAGCATTCCGATAAAAGTTCCAATTTTCTACTATAACTTAAAAAATGGAAATAAATCATTAATTAGGTAAATTTAACAAGTAAAATAAAATATGATTAATAATTAGTGTTAGGAATGTTGTTATTTTGGGCCCGATAAAGAAATGTCCAATATTATTTTGGGTGTTTTCTTTTATGTCCAAAATTAATAACATTCATAGAATTTTAATTAAAGCAACTAATGGAGCCTAATTAGGGTTTACTTAAAAATGACAAGACAATAATAAATCATGCATTAAACCTTTTGTGTTGAGGTACATTTTCTGAATATAAGTTGAAGAGTCCTAATGTAATTGGATGTTTCATAATCATATTCGATCAAAATGTATTTTCTTACAAAAGGATATTTCCATTCGGAATAAAACTCATTTTGCAGTTAAAAGATTTAATTAAATTCAAAATTAATGTTCAAAATGCCACGTGTAATTAATAAGGTACTGATAACGAGCGTTCGTAGGGGTGTTAACCCTTCCCTACACGTAACCGACTCCCGAACCAGAACTTTTCAAAAAGAATCTCTGGTACGTTTTTATGGTGTCCGGCCTACCAAAGTGACCGGTGGCGACTCCAAAATGACTTTCAAGCAAAATAAAAGGTATTTTAACTAAAATGGAAAATTAATTAATTAAAATATAAAATTGGTCAAAAACTCTGATTTTCCAAAAACCTAATCGTCAGGCTGCTTTTACTCCAAACAATTAAAAAGTGGGCTTTCAGAAAACGGACGCGACAAAACTCTTGCCTAAAAATATTAAGATTTTTGTAACAACTCGTAATTAGTTATATGGTTTTGAACCTGAGGAAAGGGATGAAAAGTATTTTGGTGTAGTTACATATTCTGATTTAGAAGAAGAGTCACTTCCAGTTTAAGATTAATAATCTTGTTTGTGCTCTTTAATGATTTCTTATTTAATTTTTTGGATGGTTTAATGACTTTTAGTTTTATGTGTTTGGGTTATTTTGTTTAACTTTGCAGGTTGTTCCTGATTCGAGAAAATGGGGTGATGTTGGATTGTTTTATCACCTATTTTATTTAGAGTTCTTGTTGTTCTTTTATTCCTATGCAACCTCAAATTTATTGTATTATTTTATTTATACTTTCTTTTTTATTATAGTAATAAATTTTGGGTACTATTTTCCCCTTATATTGATTGAGCCCATGATTAATCAAGTGTTGAGGGGTTTTTAACGAGACCCTTTTCAATATGCAATCTAAGATGAGTAATGTTTAACTATATTAGTCTTAATCAAGCTAATTACAATAATGATACAACTCACTTATGTTCTATTCATTTTAATATGGATCAAATATGTATGTTGTAATTTTGGTGTGCGTAATTAAAAATCTAAATTTGAATAATATCTAGAAACTCTTGTTGTAAAATTTGTACTTAGGGTTCAATTTAATTTTTGTTAATCATCTCAACAGCAAATTTTTAGAAAAAAATCAAAAGCAAAAAGAAAGACAGAATAACGTGTATTTTAAAAACACAAACAAACATATAAAAAATTTATGGACCTAATAATTACTTCATGCACATGCGTGGATAGGATATTATTAGAAATTACATTTTTTGACTTAAAACAAAAAAATTAATATTGTGCTTTGATTAAAATCTTTATTTTGCTTATTACTGAAAGAGAAATATAATTTTTTAATTAAAATTTTTACTTTTGGACCCTTGAAGAATATCAAAGGAGACTCATTATTTACATCGTTTATTCAAATTACATTCTAAAATTAAAATAAAGTCGATAAGTTGCACTTTAAAGTTAAAAAGTGTGTGTCTGTGACAAAGATTTAAAACTTTAAAATGAGTTTGCTTTGGGTTAATATTTTAGAGTTTATTTATTCAGATGTAATCTAATACTTGCAGTAATAATGAAGTAAAAATTATAACAATAGAAATAGTAGTGAAATTAATTAATTGCATGACAGGTCAATTAATAGGTCGGGTTAACAATTAGTCAGTTCGTAACTGGTCAGGTCAATTACAAGTCGGGTAAAATTAGATCTCGACTCATTTCAAGTCGAGTTTTACCAGATATTTGCCAAGTTAATTTCAGGTTCAGGTTCATATCAGGTCAGGTTCGATTATCACATTATTGTGTTATATTCGAGTTCGGGTTGTTCTCAGGTCGAGTACAAGTCGAGTTCGAATTCAAAATTATCAGATCAAACTCGAGTTCATGTTACACCCCGAAAATTGATTTAGTCGAAATTAAGTGCCGGTAATCAAATATTTTGTACCACTATGTTCGAACGACGTGATTGTTCGATCTTGTACCCAATTTGAAACAATAAATATCATCATCATCATCATATTATTATTATTATTATTATTATTATTATTATTATTATTATTATTATTAGGATTTAGGAAAACCCCACGGCAGGGGAAAAAGCTAGTGCCAAGTACCCCATGCACGCGGGGAATTGTGGCAACAGCTGGTGGCTCTCCCACTTACGTGGACAGCATAAGATTAGGAGCATTTCCGCATCTCCAAATCCACGAAAGTTTGGGGAACCGGCCATGTTGAGTATAAATAGAAGGGAAGGGGGGGGGGGGGGGGGGTTCGCAAGATGCAAAGCGAAAAAGAAGAAGAAACAAACAAATAAATCGATTTGGTGTTAGGTTCGATAATTTGAACCCTGCTATCGTTGGGATAAGCTCAGATTTTTGGTTAATTTAAGTTTTGATATTGATTTTGATATATATTTTCGTATTAATTTGACATCGTTTTGTCAATTCTAACTGATTCCTATTAATCTAGTTCAAGAATTAAAAATGAGTAAATCGACATCTCCAACAAACGCTAGGGACAAAGAAATTATTATCCGAAAGCCTTAATATCGAGGTAAGTGTAGTTGTGTCAAGGGATAGGCTCGGCACCGTCCCATTGCATTATTTATGATTATGTTTGCATTTATTTAGGGCTCACGTAGAGCAACTATGTTCGAATGACAAATTTGATAAGTGCCTTGCATTACTTTGATATGTTCGAATATGACTATGATATACTACATGTATATAAAAATAATATGAAATGCTACATGATATAGAGCTACGACTCATCTTGTTTTATGATATGATATGAGAAATATGGACTTTGTGAATCAGTGTAATTACGTATATTGGATACAATTGACATGAAATAAGATTATTTGAGCTCACCATGTAATGGAGGACTACGGTCCAAAGCTACGGCCTATATGTGGGAGAAATGAGAGCGGATGTGTAAAAGATATATTCCGGAGCTACGGCTCAAGGGCTACGGCCCATCCTCTGATTATGTATTTTGGTGTACAGAGAATTCGCATATCCAATGGTACCTAATATAATATGTGCATATGAATTTTGTTATGACAATATGATTATGTTAAATGTATATGTGAATATGAAAGCATGTGAATTGTAGAATAAGCATGATGATGTGTATATTGGATTATATCTATGTTATGTATTTGTTCATTATGTCATTCATAATTGTGGACATTCATTACATTTGTTATAACTACCTCACTACGCTATGTAAGTCTAATATTTGTGTGTCTCATGTATTTTAAGACCATAATAAATTTTGATCTTTGATCGTGTTGTTGCAGTTGCAAGTCACTTCAACGAATTACATGTATGTTAATTTCTGCCCTGCACTCCTAGTATGGTAGCATATGGTCTAGATATGTTATATATATGTGCCTTTTGATAGTCTAATGTTGTGCAAGAGTTAAATATGATTTTTATCATGTTTGATAGTGGTTAAAACTAGTAAAATGAGCTTATACGTGTTAAAAGGTGAAAAATAGATAAATTAATTCGAAATGCCTTAAAACATGACATGCTATTAGAAATATAGATTTTAGACTTTATGGTAAAATTTGGTAAGGTTTGGAAACCATTTGATAGGCTAATCTGAATAAAAAATATATTTGAATAATTTACAAAATAGTCAATAAATATTGTATTGTCTAATCGGATAGGTACATGACCTCCGTTACTAATGAACTTTCACATGCTAATAATTAGTAAGTTTAATTTTAGTATGATAACACGAATTTTGGGTAAGGACCTTTAGTTTATAAAATTTATATTTTAGTCCCTAAAACTTGTATGGTCTAATTAGATTCGTAAATGATATCGGAATAGTATGAAAATATACATCTATGCTGTTTATAAGTTTAACTTTGTGATAGTAAGATTAATTTCACAAATTCCCAAAATGGCCCTCAATGTTAGTTTTGCGTTTTAATTCGAGTAAATTGGTTAAAGAATAATATCCGGCAATATGTAAAAAGGGATATTTTTTATTAAAGCCTTAGTAATAAGTTAAAATTTAGGCAATAAGTCTACAAATTCATACCTCCGATCTTCGTTTCATTTTCGATAATACTCTCCGGTCCGGTTCTCGACCAGGCCGGGTAGGGGTCTTACAATTCTGGTCAACATCAGGTCGGACTCGGTTGAGTTCGGGTCATCATTACCTCAGGTCACAACCAGTTCAAACTCAGGTCGGTTTCAGTCGGGTTTTTAGGTCGGGTTAGCTTTTCACACCCCTAATTATATACAATAATGTTTATATTTTATAAAATAATTTTATATAAAAATTATTGTATAATTAGTTAAAAGATTCTCGGACTCGATATCTAAGATATTTGATTTGTTAATTATTTTCTTTTGCAAATTGAAATTAAACATAAATAATGAATTGAGTTTGAGTTTAATTGGTATAATTGTTATTATAAAATTTAAGAGGCTGTAAATTTGATCGGTTTAAATGTATTATCCTTTAATTTATAAATGAAATATAATCTAAATTATTTAAAATTTATATTAAAATTAAGGGAAAACTACACCGGTGATCTCTAAACTATCACCATTTTCTTATTTTGGTCACCAACTAATTTTTTCGTCAAAATCGTCCCTCTCGTTAGATACATTTCTTGTTTTGGTCCCCCGCCGTTAAAAATCTAACGAAATTGGTGACTTGATAATTTTTTTTTATTTTCCACGTTAGTGCTTCTCTCCTTGCCAACATTTAAATAGTATTTTTTTTATTCGACCAACCAAGAGGTGACACATAAAAAAATGTTTAAAATGCTACTCCTTGGGGGAGACCCCTTGCATAAGAGGTCCAACGCCTAACCATGGAGCTAGACCTAAAATTTGGCTAATTTTTATCTAAATTATATTTACCTTATACTCTTCCAAATTCAAAAATAATATAAATGCCTTCATGGAAATGTGAACCAAGATCATCTTGCGTTAAATAAAAGGTGTTTAACGACTGACCTAAGTTAATAGCCTTTATAAATCTATAGTATTTATTCTTTAATTTATAATGTATTATCACCTCAAAATTAAATCAAAATATTTTTATACTCAAAATACCTATTTTTAACTAAAATACTGTTAAATAATTAACGGTAATGACATGTCATCTAACTTGCCACATTATTATACGTAAAATATAATTTTATTTTAATTTAAAGTATTAAGAAACAAATAAATATTAAATATAAAACAAAAAATAAACATGGCAAAGAACTTCCTTAATCCTACTGATGGTAGAATCCCTAGCTAATAGACTCACGAAATCAACCTTTAAATCTTTTATAGCTTTACTAGGAATCGATACAAATTCTATGACAAAGAGATAGCATTTATGGGTTATCATTTTCATCCCAAAGAGCTAAAAAGTAAGTTCTGCGTTGCAATTATCATTTTTTTTTCTCCCCCACACAAAAGCAGAAGTGCTACTGGTCTCTTTTTGTAAATAAACACCCTTCCGATATAAAAAAAAAATAAAGTACACAGATAAATATTAAATTATACCCAAAAAAATAAAATGGTAATTAAACTTTTAAAAATTATAAAATAACTTTAAAACTTTATGTTTTGTTACAAAATGGTAACTGTGTCGTTAACCTTCGTTAAAATAGTTACATGGTTGTTAAATTTTTTGTACAATAGCACATTTAGTCCTCAATAATTACACATTCAATTAATCTAGTCATAATTCGAAGAAATTCAATAAATTTAAGGCTTAAATAAAAAATAAGTGCCTAAAGTATACTTTTTTGAACTTTAAGTATCTAAAGTATTTTTTGTAAAAATAGGTGCCTAAAGTTTCAACCGTTACAATTTTAGGTGCCTCGGTGTTAATGGTCATTAAAAAAACTTGTTAGCCAATTATAATGTGACACATGGCAAATTTTTATTTTTTTATTTTTAAATTATTTTTAAAAAATAAAAAGAATTGAAATTTTCAAAAAATCCCCTAAATTCCAGAAAAGCCCCAATTTCAGAAATTTTAAATCTCGAAATACCTAAATCTCTCAATTCGGCCACTCCTGCCGTCGTTGGCCAAGATTCCGGGGACAGAATGGTAGGGGTGGGCAAAAATACCCGACCCAATTGACCCGACCTGAAAACCCGACGACCCGAACCTAAAATGTCGGGTAATTCCCGAAAAAAAAATTACCCGACCCGACAAATTTACCGGGACACGGGCTGGAAGTTTCCCCTTACCGGGTACCCGACCCGACCCGGTAAAAATTAATATATATTTTTTATATTTAAAAATATATTTTTATTTTATGTTTCTTAATATTTTTACTCTAAAATTAAGTTTAAATCCCTACATTTTTTCTATGTTTGTATAATATTCTTTTAAGTTTTAAGTTTAATTTTTTTAAAAATATTTTTGTGTTTAACATGTGATTTTTTAATTTTAGAATTAAAAAATAAAAAAAATAGGAACCGGGTACCCGAATTTTACGGGTACCCGAATCTCGGGTACCCGGATATAATGGGCCGGGACACGGGCCGCCTAATGAGGTACCCGGATGAACTGAGTACCCGACAATGCCCACCCCTACGGAATGGAGCGTACTCCCCTCTCCCAAGCACCCATGCATCAATCGTCGTCGTTCAATTGTCGCAAATCGTTCGAATGAATTTTTCGAATATTTCAGCTTTCGTCCAGCGTTTTGCACGACTTTCGTCTATTTTCGGTGACGTGGTGGTAGGGTAAACGACCGTGGTAGTCCGGCGACGAATGTGGCAGGCGTCGGCGTGACCATCGGCGACAGAAATGATTCAAATCGTGATTTGAGTTTTGATGAGTTAGGAATTTCGAATTTGGGGATATTTTGTGAATTTTGGAAATTTAGAGATTTTTTAAAAATTAAAGTTAAAAATAAAAGAAATTAAAATTGAAATAAAATAAAAAAAAATTAAAAAGTTAACGTTAATTAACACGAGGCACCTAAAATTATAACGGTTGAAATTTTGAACAACTATTTTTACAAAAAAAACTTTAGGCACCTAAAATTCAAAAGTGGTATAGTTTATGCACCTATTTTTCATTTAAGCCTAAATTTAACCCTCAATTTTTACACATTGTTATAATTTAGTCCTAATTCTACAAAATTTATAACTAATAACAACGTTAAATTTATAACAAAGTGTAAAAATTGAAGGTTAAATTTAGTCCTAATTACACATCTGTCTGTGTGTTCTTAGCTATACTTTTTTAGAATTAGGACTCAATTATAACAAAGTGTAAAAATTGAAGGTTAAATTTATTAAATTTCTTCGAATTATGACTAAATTGATTGAATGTGTAACTATGAAGGACTAAATGTGCTATTATACAAAAAAATTAACAACCATGTCACTTCTTTAACGGAGGTTGACGGCAAATTACCATTTTATAACAAAAATATAAAATTTAATTGTTATTTTTAAAAGTTTGATTATCATTTTACTTTTTCAGTATAGTTTAGTGACCGTCTATATGATTTACTCTAAAAAAGTGTATGTACTTCCCTCAAAACTGTATTATTGATGGTAATTTCTACTTTCTCAAATCATTAAGAATTTTTAAGTTGATTTCTTGAGTCTTTTAGCTAGGAATTCTACCATATTCAGGATTAAGAGAGTTATTTTTTACGTCTATTTTTATTTATTTTATTTGAATTTATTTGTTTTTTTAGTTTAAATTAAAATAGAATTATATTTCATGATTAAGTATGCTAATTAATAAATGGGTACTTTGGCAAAAAAAACATAGGTTGAAGGTTAAATTTATCTTCAAAAAAGAATGAGGGCCAAAATGAAAATAACTATAAACGTTAAGGATTAAAATTATCTCTATGCCTAGTTTTAAACACAATACGTCAATTTAATTGTGTGTTATATAATTATATAAAGTAATTTAAATAATTTGGAACACAAATAAGTATTTTAAACTATTACTACTTTGTTCATTATTTTTAATATGGGAGGGTTATGTTATTGACAGCCCTTAGGGCTGTCAATAAGAACACTATAGATTTTGTAATTAATGTGTTTTAATTTTTTAAAACAAATATAGTATAATGTAATTAATTACATTCTTAAAAAGTTGTGTTTCATTAATTTAAATTTTTTAATTTAATTAAACAATAAAACCTTAAATTCAAACTCCAAACCTCAAACTTAAACCCTAAATCATAAAACTCAAACCCAAACCATAAACACTAAACATCAAACCATAAAACTTTAACCTCAAACCCTAACCCCTAAACCCAAACCCTAAACCCTAAACATCAAACCATAAAACTTAAACCATAAACCCTAAACCCAAACCCCAAACCCTAAACCATAAACCCTAAACCCAAACATCAAACACTAAAACTTAAACCCTAAACCCTAACCCTCAAACCCTAAACAATAAACTATTTTAAGTGAGTATTAATTACATTAAGCAACCTAAAATTAATTAAACATAATTTTTTAGGAATGTATTTAATTACATTTTACTAGATTTCATTACAAAGCAAAACAATCATTTATTATAAAGTAAAACAAACATTAATTACAAAGCAAAACAAACATTAATTATAAGAATTTATAGAGTTCTTATTGACAGCCTTAGGGTTGTCAATAGCAAAATCATTTATATATATATATATATATATATATATATATGTGTGTGTGTGTGTGTGTGTGTGTAAACATTTAAGTATTGTAGAAGTCCATATATTATACTTAAAAGTTTATTTTAGTCCATGTACGTCCGAAAAGTTAATATTTTTATCCAAAACACTAAAGTTATTAATAGTTGATTTAAATATTTTGGTTTAAACAATCTTTGGATCCCTCTCAATTTTAAACTAGTCTATGTATGTCTGAAAAGTTAATATTTTTATCCAAAACACTAAAGTTATTAATAGTTGACTTAAATATTTTGGTTTAAACAATCTTTGGGTCCCACTCAATTTTAAACTAGAGCAAATTAATCTCTCAAAAAAAAATTGTGATTTTTTACATGAAATTTTTAAACACTTATGAAATCTAAATGCAAAATTAATTCATATTCTAACTTCAAACTCCATTGTCTTTAATTACAATAATATTACAATTATAAGCCAAAATATAAAAAAAAATTAAATGTTTTAATTAGAAAGTGCACATAATTTTTTTTTTGAAAATTTTAAATTCAAAGTAAGAGTAAGGGTTTAATTGAAAAAGATGATACAAAAATCACAAAAATATTTAACATTTCATTAAAATTTTCAAAATTATGAAAATATATTATAAAATTATATTTTGATCAAAAATATATTATAAATTTCTATAATATTTTGGTTTATTTTATTTAAAAAATTATTCGATCATAGTTGGACATGTGTTATGTACTGGAGAAAAAGTAGAGGGGGCAAGCTAATCCAAGACTGAGACTCAAACCGATTTTACCCGGACAGAGACTCGATATCGACCCGATTTTTAGTTGAACCGATATGTACCCGATCCAATTTTCAAGCGAACCGGTTTTCAAGTGAATCGAATGGACCCGAACCGATTTCATCCGAACTGAAGGCAACCTGAAATAAAGACAATATATTAAAAGAAACAAAGAAAGATTTGATGTGAACTGTCGCACAACTCAAAAAAACTCAAATATACTGGCTTTATAAAGACATATATGGGTGTAAGAAACTGATCTGGCCTGAAAACCCGACTGAAACATATCGATGTCCTATTGAACCGATCTTGACCCGACCCAAAAATACCTCACCTGATATCAATCGACCCAAAAACCGATACCCGACCTGAATCACTATAAACCTGAATTAAAATCGAAACAGGTCGGATCTAACCCGAACTGAACCGAAATCGAATGTAGTCAAAATAGAACCTGACCCGAACCGACATGACTGACTTGAACCTGACCCGAACGAGTCGTTTACCACCTCTATGAAAAAGGTCAGCACCATTGTAGATCGACATTATTTATTAACTTTCAAAATATACACTTTATTATTAATAAAATTAATATATTAATATATTCATAAAATTTTTAATTTATGTAATACACTTTATTTAATATCGATATAAAGAAAAAAATATTTTTATAATTAGTTACGTACAACATTAATTCATTTATTAAAAAGCAAATAATTTATTAATTCATATATTTAACTTCAATGAAAAGGAAAAAAAATGTACACAACGTTTTCATTTATTAATAAATTATTTACTTTAAAATTATTATTATTAATATTATTATTATTATTATTATATATTAATAAATTATTTACTTTAAAATTATTATTATATATATATATATATATATATATATATATATATCAAGAAAGATCAATTTGCTCAATTTCAAAACTGATAAGTATTTAAAGGGTGTTTAAACTAAAATATTTAAGTCAACTATCAATAATTTTAGTGTTTTTGAACAAAATGTTGCATTTTCAAACATATAAGGACTAAAATGTTTTTTTATAGTAGAGGGACTAAAATAAACTTTTTAGGTATAGTGCAAGGACTAAAATGAACTTTAAAGCAGAGTACAAGGACTATAATATTCATTTTATAAGGCTTAAAGGCCCAATTGTCCCCTAAATTATGCACTTTTTACCGAGTTAGCCCTAAAGTATTTTTCAGGACGTTTTGCACATTAACTAAAAATTATGACCCTATATGGCCCATCCGTTAGATACCGTTAAAAAAAATTCACAGGACAATTAGAGCGCGCCGTTAAAAAATAAACTGACTTAAATAAAATTTAAGTCAAAGGGGCGAATTACACGTTAGGTATGCCATATTATATTTTTTTTGTTCATTTTAGTCCTTAAAAATATTTATTTTCCCCGAAATTTACCCTTATTTCTTTCTAATTTTTATAATTTAGTTCAATATTTTTAATATGATGATATTTTTGTTAATTTTAGTCCCTAAAAATTTATTTAACCCAAAATTTACCCCTAATTCGTTCTAACTTTTACAATTTAGTCCAAAATTTTAAATATAATATTATTTTTATTAATTAAAATAAATTCTTTTTGACCAATTAAAATGAGCCACGTTAATACCTATTAAAAAATGAACAAATATTATCGATAGTCACTGCAATCGACCACGATAACATTTGTTATGATCTATATATGATGTATACGCCATTGGCAATGGCATTTGACTTTTTGATCTCTGTACAGCACCCTAAATTTTGTTCTGATAGTTTTTTTTTTTTTTTTTGTAAATTACATTATCATTTGATCCTGTTTACAATTGTTAAGGGAAGTTGATTCTACTTGTGTACTCGTTCGTATTTCCAATAGCATAATCGTATGTAAGATAATTAATTAATTAATTATTAATCCAGTTGAAGAAAGACGAAAAGATTATCATATATAATGGGCGTTGACATGGCACATTTTAATTGGTTAATTTTTTTAATTAACAAAAATATCATCCTATTTAAAATTTTAGATTAAATTGTAAAATGGGAAGACTACACCACTGACCACCAAACAAATTGGGGATACCTATTTGAACTACCGAACTATAACAAACGTCAATCACACCACCGAACTTATAAAATCAACATATTTTGACCACCGCCGTTAAAAACCTAACGGTAGAGTGACGGAACTGTCACGTGACAATTGATGGGTATATTTAAAAATTACACATTTGGTCCTGTTATTTACACATTCTTTCAATTTAGTCCTAATTTTAAATTAATAAAATAATAAATTATTTAATTAAGTGGTGAAACGTGTCAAGAGCTTATTGGAGGATTTTAATTATTTATATTTAATTTTATTAATTTATTTTCCCCCTCAAATCAGGTGGTGACACGTGTCACCACCAATTTAGCGAAGAAAAATAAAATTTTCTTCACCTACGTTAGGGTGGATTCAAACCTGGGTCTCCCAAGGGTAAAGCCAATGGCTTTGCCACTACACCAAGCACAACTTTGTGCTATAATTCTCCAGATATATTATATATATATCTATTATTAGTTTCTACATATATAAGCCAAAAGCTCAAACCCTAAACACTAATTTCACATATATAAATCTTAAACCCTAAACTCTAACCCTAAATATTTCAAATTAATTTCACGCTAAATATTTCAAATTAAACATCAAACCCTAAACCCTAAACCCTAAACCTCAAACCCAAACCATAAACCATAAAACCCAAACCCCAAACCCTAAACTTAACCCTAAATATTTCAAATTAATTACATGCTAAATATTTTAAATTAAACCCTAAACCTTAAAAATTTCAAATTAATTCCACGCTAAATATTTTAAATTAAACCATAAACCTTAAAAATTTTAAATTAATTTCACACTGAATATTTCAAATTAAGCCTTAAACCCTAAACCATAAATATTTCAAATTAATTTCACGCTAAATATTTCAAATTAAACCTCAAACCCTAAATTTCAAATTAATTACACACTAAATATTTAGATTTAATTTGAAATATTTAGTGTAAAATTAATTTGAAATATTTAGGGTTTAAATTAAAATAGTTGGCGTGTAATTAATTTGAAATTTTTAGGGTTTAAGGTTTAGGGTTTAGGGTTTAATTTGAATTATTTAGCGTGAAATTAATTTGAAATATTTAGGGTTTAAGGCTTAATTTGAAATATTTAGCGTGAAATTAATTTGAAATGTTTAGGGTTTAATTTAAAATATTCAGCGTGGAATTAATTTGAATTTTTTAGGGTTTAAAGTTTAATTTGAAATATTTAGCGTGAAATTAATTTGAAATATTTAGGGTTAGAGTTTAGGGTTTAGGATTTATATATGTGAAATTAGTGTTTAGGGTTTGAGCTTTTGGCTTATAAATGTAGAAACTAATAAAAGATATATATATTATATTTGGAGAATTATAGCGCAATGTTGTTTTTGGTGCAGTGGCAAAGCCATTGGCTTTACCCCTGGGAGACCCAGGTTCAAACTCACCCCAGCGCATGTGAAGAAAATTTTATTTTTCTCCTCTAAATTGGTGGTGACACGTGTCACCACCTGATTGGAGGGGGAAAATAAGTTAATAAAATTAAATATAAATAATTAAAATCCTCCAATAAGGTCTTGACACGTGTCACCACTTAATTAAATAATTTATTATTTTATTAATTTAAAATTAGGATTAAATTGAAAGAATGTGTAAATAACAGGGACCAAATGTGTAATTTTTAAATATACCCATCAATTGCCAGGTGGCAGTTCCGTCACTCTACCGTTAGGTTTTTAACGGCGGTGGTCAAAATAGGTTGATTTTATAAGTTCGGTGGTGTGATTGACGTTTTTTATAGTTCGGTGGTTCAAATAGGTATCCCTAATTTGTTTGGTGGTCAGTGGTGTAGTTTTCCCTTGTAAAAATTAGAACGTAATAGGGGTGAATTTTGGGTTAAATAAATTTTTAGGGACTAAAATAAACAAAATACCATCATATTAAAAACACCGAACTAAATTATAAAAAATAGAAAGAAATAAGGGTCAAATTCGAGACAAATAAAGATTTTTAAGGACTAAAATAAAAATAAAAATCTGGCATACCTAATGTGCAATTCACTCTTTTATTTAAGTCAACTTATTATTTTATTAATAAAACACACATGGCGCATTCTGATTGGCCATGTGGAGTCATGGTTTTCAGTTAAGAGGGTAAAACGTCCCAAAAATACTTTAAGAACTCAGTAAAAGGTGCAAAATTTAAGGAACTATTGAGCATTTAAGCTTTTTTATAATAGAGGGGGCTAAAAATGAACTTTTAAGTACAATAAAGGGATTTTTACTATACTTTAACATGTGTAAAACTCACTTATAGATTATATTAATTGTATTCACAGATAATGACAAATGATGATCATGTTTATATTATTGGAAAATAATGAATAAAAAATAATAAAAGGGAGTTTGATCCTTTTAAACGAGTTGTTTTCAATCGAACCATGAATGATAAGGAATCTAAATAATTAATTTTTATAGGCTAAATAATTAGTTTTGAATGAAGTATAACCAGCATACTGTGACTGGAAACTAATTAAGGTAAAAACGCTATTAAGAATATAGGAAAAAATATCCAATAAGTAGTTTTAGTGAAAAAATGGATGATGTTCATTATAGTAAACCCGAATTCAAATCACTGTCTACAAGATGTGTGTGCATTGTCAAATAGTTAAGAATATGTATGAACAGATACTACCGTCTAATTAGAGTATTATAAAAAGAATACAAAGGAAAAATAGTTTGTTGGTGGTTAGAAATATGGGTTCTTTTAATAAATGTAAATATCCTTATAGTTGTATACATATTTTATCTTATGTTTATAAAACTTGTATGTCTTCACTGATTAAATCAGTGTTCGGTTAACTTATAATACGGAAATCAACCATTTTATAATGTATATATCTAACTGAAAACAGGAAAACAATTTTTTTTTTCTTCTAAAATTTAAAATGCAAAAATATGATGTATGACAACATAGATAAATAATGTAAAGGTTTTGATGAAAAAGCTTTTGCATCTTTAGAAAATAGGGACACAAACAACACCTTTTTTCTTCCAATTATTAATGACCATTTCTTTTATTGTATTACTTAATATTTGATACGTGAGCATATTTTTTCACAGTAGCTTGCTATTGCTCGGGCCTAGCGCACCCCCACCCAATTGCATTGTAGAACTAGTGCAAGGGAATGTAGCAGGAACTCCTCTCTATAGTTGATTTTCTGATCTTCAATGATTAGCCGCAAGTAGTTGGTTTTTGTTCCATCTCCCATAGGCTCAATTGAAAGTTGCTTTGTGTTATTCTTCCACACTAGATTCATTTGTTCAAATCTTTCATTTTGCCCCAATTTTATATTTGATCCCTAAAAGCTCTAACCCTTTCTCATAGTCAATATTTATATAAACGCACAAAAATAAAGAAACGGAACTGCCAAAAGACTAACGAGCTTAGAAATGTGTATAAATAGGAAGACCACAATGTTCAAATCTGCAAAGGCAAATTTTGCAGCCATAGAAACTCTGCAATAGAGCTTCTTTATTCCTTTTCTAATACATACTGGCAGAAGTAGGCCTTTAGACGGATCAAGATTTTCACACACAGGCAAAAACCCCTAGAAGATAATGCATTCGAAGCTATACGTCGAGGCACGATACAGCTTCAACGTATAACCAGCGGCACCATATTGCAAGCATCCTGCATTTATCACACCAGATATTAGGAGAAACATAGAAGAACATGGTAACAGAGATTGGCAACATTTGACCCATAGTTGTGTTTAATTTTATCATTAAGGGAAAGGACAACAAGATTTAAGAAATAGCGGAAATGATTCAAATCTTGTCGAGATTTAGGACCAACGATGGTCAGAAACTTCGCTAGGCTTTTAACCGTCTTTGCTTTCTAGTTTTTGAGGAACTTACAGTATGGTACAATCTTCCATATCTGGTTATCTCCCTTGTTCCATTGCCACAGCACAATAGTAGTACCATTGTGGATGCCACCAGATTTCTTATCGCCATGGAAAGCATCAACATTCAGGCGAATGTTATTAATCATTCTTATAGCCCTGTAGCCATCGTGGACTTCCTTGCTCTGACTCCATAGTACAGACTCGTCAAGATCTGGTTTGTAAAGTACCAATTGGACCTGCAGAAAAACCCTTATTTTATCAAAATCTTTAAGGTTGCTAAATTCAAAATGTTATTCGCTTTCACTGTCTAAAATGAGAAGGGAAAAAAGTCATGATGCATAAACAAATTCTCGCCCCTGCAGATTAAGAGGGCATTTTAGCAGTGATAAGCAGCTTGTCAACTAACCCAATAACGTAACACTGTATAATGTTACAGACTTACAGTGCCACTGAAACGCAAAACAAAAGATAACACCTACACACAATTGTGACTCGGATAATTCCTATGTTCAGCTTCTTCTGTATTTTACCAACTGATTGAAGCCTTTGTGTAATAAAAGGTATTGAAGATCTTAATGTGCAAAACTTGACAGATTAGAAAAATCATGAGGCAACTGATGGTCAAATATGCATCACGTGAAGGGAACAAAGGGAATTCAATAATATCTTTGAAATGTTAGAATAGCATGGATAACACAAGAAATGTTTTGTTCGATTAGTTAAGAGGTGACATCCCCGTAGATTTGGGGTTCGACAAAGCTCTAAGTTCAACGATTATACCGAACTAGTAGATTATACCATAACCAATAAGTGATCAATCTTTGAATGTAATTTGAAAGTGTGCCAACTGTTAAACAACATAAAACTCAATCATATCTTAAAGGGAAATGCAAAGGAGAAACCAAAGTTCTTACAGGGTGAGAAGCTCCAATGGAGTGTTTAATGACTTGACCAGTGGCTTTATTAACCAGAGAAAAGCTGGGGAAACCCACTTCATCTTTCACCCTTGTGCTGAACTTCTCATCTTTGTACCAGTGCTAAAACAACAACAAAAATTAACATCCAAATCAAAATAAGATCATTTGCCCTAATATTGAGTTTCAATAGTTAAAAGGCGCTTTTGGGTTGTCAAGTAATGTGTTTTATGAAGTCAAAAGGATTAGAACTACATAAAATTGGGAAATTTAACCAAAAGTAAGAAAATCAATCCGATTTCCAACAAACCATTACCAAGTTGATAATTTTATAAATAAATCAAATTAAACAGGTTCAAGAAGATTGTAAATCTGCTGAGACAGTACCTGGAATTCATCAGAGGGGTCAGATGAAGCAAGAACAACTTTACCATCTCTGATGGTAAGATGATAATTAGGATCAGCTTTGCAAAAGACTTTAACAGTAGGTTTGTTGTGGAATTCAGATGGTAAATGGGGTCTAAGAGGAAGATGACGATCAACCCTTCCATGGCCACTATCATGGGCAACATGTGCAACAGATGGTGGTGGTGGGTAGTTCAATGAACTATGTTCAGGCTGGTGGTGGACGTGAGGAAAGCCAGGCTGCTGAAAGTATGGCGGTTGTGGTGGTGATGGTCCATCAAAGCCAGGCTGCTGGAAGAATGATGGTGGCGGTGGCGATGGATATGGTCCATCGAAGCCGTGTGGTTGTTGGTAGTTTGGGGGTGGCGGGTAGTGCTGAGACGGCGGAGGAAAGTCATGGTGGTGGAGATGTGGAGGTGGTGGTCTTTCTCGGTTGTCTTCGTCGTCGTTCCTGTGGTGATGAGTGTGAGAGAGGCTGTGGCCGAAAGGGAACTCCATTTGTTGGAATCCGATCGAATTTCTTCAATCCTACCACCCACTTTTTTTAGACATGAATATTCTTTTA
The DNA here is from genome assembly GCA_958450335.1 of Hibiscus tridactylites. Classification (NCBI taxonomy): domain Eukaryota; kingdom Viridiplantae; phylum Streptophyta; class Magnoliopsida; order Malvales; family Malvaceae; genus Hibiscus; species Hibiscus tridactylites. Next base: position 52,787,662 of record OY288267.1, on the reverse strand, counting down.
GCTGGACTAATGGCAACTTTTCATATTTTTGAAATTGCAGTTAAAAATTGATTTTAAAAAGGAATTTTAAAAGAGTTAACTACCGGAATAGTCACTTATTTTCCTCCAGTATAGAGTTAGTCACCGATTTTGAAAAACGACCAGTAAGGTCACTTACGTTTTCGGGGCGTAAACTTTTGGTCACCCAGCCGTTTGTTGTCGTTAAGCACTGACGGATAGTTGACCTGGCAACGAAAAATAAAAGTAAATTACTACAATGACCATTAAAGTTTATCTCATGTACATTTTTACTCATCATTTTAAAAAATAAACATTATAGTCACTAATAAAAATGTTTTTTTATAATTTCACCCTAAATTTTTAAAAATTCATTTTTCAACCCTAAAATTTACAATCAATTAGTACAATAATATTATAAATGCTTAGATGAAAAATAGGTGCCCAAAGTATACCCTTTTTAAACTTAGGTGCCCAAATTGCTCCTATTTAATAACTAAACTTTCAAATTGCTCATATTTTTCACTCTGAATTATTATTTATTTATTATTATTATTATTATTATTATTATTATTATTATTATTATTATTATAAGTCATGTCATTTTTTATTATTTTTAAATTAAAAATAATTTTTTTAAAAAATTATTTTTAAATTTAAAATATTTTAAAAAATATTAGTTTTTAAAATAATTTAGGTGTCTAAAGTATTTTTTTGTAAAAATTGGTGCCCAAAGTTTCTGTAGGTACAATTTTAGGTGCCCGATTGTTAAAAGGGTGTTAAAAAAATTGTCAACCAATCGGTACTTGACACGTGGCATTAATTGGAAGATACTCAAATTTTTCAAATTATTATAAAATCTCAAAATTTTACAAGCTTCACAAAACAATCCTTAAATCCCTAAAAAATCCCAAACTTTCGTCGTCGACTGCTGCCGCTTCCGCCGCCAGTTGTCGTCGCTGACCGCACCCACTTGGTCGTCGGGCCAAGGCGAAAATTTTACCTAACACGGCGTCATCGGAAACGCCCAACGGTGTGCAGCCGAACGTCAAACGCGAACATCGATTTCATGTTTGATGTTTGGTTGCACGCTGCTGGGCGTTTCTGACGACGTTGTGTTGGGAAAAATGATCGCCTTGGTCCGGCGACCAAGTGGGTGCGGTCAGCGACGACAACTGGCGGCGAAAGCGGCGACAATCGACGTCAAAAGTTTGGGAATTTTTAGGGATTTAAAGACTGTTTTGTGAAGCTTGTAAAATTTTGAGATTTTATAATAATTTGAAAGTTCTAAGTATTTTCCATGAAAAATTAATAAAATTAGTGCCACGTGTCAAGTACCGATTGGTTGACAATTTTTCTAACACTCATTTAACAGCCGGACACCTAAAATTGTAACTATGGTAAATTTAGGCACCTATTTTTACAAAAAAAAAATACTTTAAACACCTAAATTATTTTAAGAAGTAAATTTTAAAAAATATATTTTAAATTTATTAATAATAAAAATGATTTTATTTTGTTTTAAAATTATTTTTAATTTAACAATAATAAAAATGATATGTCATGTTACAATAATATTAAAAACAATCTAGAATGAAAAAAATAGGAGCAATTTGAGCACCTAAATTTAAAAAGGGTATACTTTGGACACCTATTTTTCATTTAAGCCTTTATAATATTATTATACTAATTGATTGTAAAGTTTTAGGGTTGGAAAATTAATTTTTAAAAATTCAAGGGTGAAATTATAAAGAAACATTTTCATTAGTGACTATAATATTTATTTTTTAAAATTGAAGAGCAAAAATGTACATGAGATAAACTTTAATGGCCATTGCAGTAATTTACTCTTATTTTTTCGTTGCTAGGTCAGCAATCCGTCAGTATTTAACGGCAACAAACGACTGAGTGACCAAAAGTTTACGCCCCGAAAACGTAAGTGGCCTTACTGGTCGTTTTTCAAAATCGATGACCAACTTTGTACCAGGGAAAAACATAAATGACTATTCCAGTAGTTAACCCATTTTAAAAAGTTAGTTGTAAGATTTAAGTATTCAACATTGCTGTCAAAAAGTATTTTTAAGAAGATAAATGATTATTTTGAATATGATATTGTAAGTTATATATATGTGTATATATACATATATATATATATATATATAGATAAATGATATTCAAATTCTCTAATGTTATAATATATAAATTATATCAGCTTAATTTATTATAAAAATATAAAATATTTTTATTAATAAATCTACTATTTTAAATAAAAAATAATTATTAATTATATAATTATATCTTCATAAAGAATTATAAATCTATAAATTATAAATAAACACAATAGCAAATGAAAGTTAAAATTGTAATTTGGCTCTAATTACTTTTACAACCACAAAAGTTAAAAATTTTAACTTTTGCATTTGAGTTGAAAATCACTTTTCGAAAGTATTTTTTCTCTCCAAAAACTAGCCGTTTAACACAACTTTTAGTATTTTTATAATAAAATATTATAAAATTAAATTAAAAGAGATTAAAACATCTCGAAATTTTAATATTCGAAGTTGTTTATCTCAAATCAATCAACAATTAACCTCCCGATTATCTATCTAGTTTACCACTAGTAACAGCAAAAATCAGTAGCATAAAATAAAGGTAAACTAAACTAAGGGTAAATTTAACCTTTTCCTTCCAACCGAGATTATTCACTTCAGAAGCTAAAAAAATTGATGTTATGTGTTTGGCTTGAAATCTCAGTTTTAAACGTGATTTTGTTTTATTTTTTATCCGTTTAGGATTGATTTTGTTTTTAAAACCAACTTTTCAGCCAAAAGTTAGTTCTAAACACAATGGTGAACGAAGCCTAAGACATAAATAATATTGGGCTTATAAAATATTAACAAATAAATAAAAATAGGTTTTTAAAATTAACAAATAAGGATAGATAGGTTGAAATTTCGTAATATCTGAATTTTATTTATTTATTTCATTAGTTGGTTTATTTATTAATAAATGAATACCTTATAGACTGAAAAACTGACCCTGAAACAAGATACAAACATTGAAAGAACATGCAACAACTAGCAAATAGACTAAACAAAAAATTCATTCTTGAGAGGAGTAGAAAACAATCCCTCTGATGATTTAAACAAAACCAACCATCTCAAAAACTAAAAGACTCAAACTGCACCAAAATGCAGATAATAATATATGTGAGAGAAAAGTAGCTTGATGAGGCTTCATGTGGAACCATGCAGAATCACAAATATCTAGTACCCAAGCTATACCATACACAAAGGACTATTGGGGGAGACTCAACCTTTCTCTAATCAACTCTGCAGTAGATGTGACACCTGGTTGAGCTTCTTCAATCCAGTATCTCGTTCTTTTTTTGCGACCGACCTTCACGAGCAACTACATGAGTATCATTATTGGCTTCATAGTGGATAGAATAGAAGATAATACTTTCAAAGTCTTTAGAAACCTCTTTAATGTCATATACAATTGGATTAATCAACCAGCCATCAGATGTCGAACAAAGTAATTTCTTGATTACAGTAAGAGAGTCCCCTCAATAATCATCCTTATAAATCCAAGCTCTTTTACAAAAGTAACCACTTAAAAACAAGAAAGCGCTTCAACCAAAAAAGCATATGCCACATGCTAATGGGGTGAGGTACATGCTGCCATTATGAGACCAAAACTATCTCGACATATTACACCTGAGGTTGCCTCCTTGGTCTCTGTAGTATATATCGAGACAAAGTTTAATTTAACCTCATTCTCTACTGGGGCCTATCAACGATCATAAATCATCATAGATCTGTGACGCGTGAGAATATTGAGCGTGTCATTCTCTCTAAGGAAAGCTTTGACAAAAGAAAAGGTTTCATGTACTGATGACCCAATCCCTTCATGAACAACCTTATTACAAGTAGACAATATAGCCTAAAGGGACACCAACAACTCATTTTTATGTTTAGCATGGAGGTTGTTGAAAAACAAGGCTAACTAATATTTCCATTGAGCGTTTGCAAGACATAGAGAAAGGTGCAAACTTTGATAAAATCAAGAATGAGCAAGTGGATTCATACCAGGAGTTATGGCATGATCATCTCATAGCTGCATGTATCCATTCATCATTATTCAATTCTCAGAGCCATTAGGTCACCAAACTATCTCATCATTCAATCCTGACATGGACAAAAGGATGGAGCAAATTTTAGTCACATGTTCATCATCAAACAAATCTTTCATTGCGTCATATTTTCATGTAGCATTGGTAACATCTATGAGGTCAGACACATTCATATAATTGATATTAATATTTTGGCTTTTGATTCTACCTTCACTAGGGCCCGACAACCATGGATCGTTCCATATATTCACCTACTTACATGAACCAATGCGCCACCATAACCTTTCTCGATCAATTCTCTAGCACTCCATATGCTTTTCCAAATGTACGAGGGACTTGACCCTAAATTGGAATTTAGAAAATCAACTATGGGGTAGTATTTAGCTTTAAGCACCTTGGCAAAAAAGTGTTTAGGTTGAGTGATAAGACGTCTGCATTGCTTTGCAAGGAGGACAACATTAAATTGGCAAAGATCGCGGAAGCTATCCCCTACACAATTTAGGACGTGCAAGATGGCTCTATGTACTCCAATGGATCCCTTCTTTGTCCTACTACTCCACTATTAAAACTTTTCCATTACTTGCTCCATAGCTCGACATAATGTTGTAGGTAGTAAAAAGAATTATATTGCATAAACGTGGATTACTTGTAGAACACTTTTTACCATGACCTCTTTTCCCCTATGGAAAGGAAACGAACACCCCAGTTATCAATTTTTTTATTGAAGCGATCCAGGTAAAAGTTGAAAGATTCCCTTTTTATTCTTGCCTACAATCGTCGGCAACCCCAAGTATCTTTCAGGATTCGATGAAACACGCACCTCCAATAATGTTCCAATTTTCTCCTTGATGTTTGGATCAACATTACCGCTAAAGAAAATAAGTGATTTGTCAAAGTTTAATCGTTGCCCAAAAGCACTACCGTAAACACTTAACACATTCTTCATATTAGTGGCTCCTGAGATTGAAGCTTCACCAAACAATCAATACGCTATCATTTGCAAATAGAAAGTGACCAATCTCTAATCTTTCGCATCCGTGATCATTGCACCTTTTATAGACTTATCTTTGTTGGCTGCATTCAACAGAACATATAAACCCTATACACAAACAAGAAAAAGATAAGGGCTTAAATGGTCTCCTTTTTTAGACCCCAAGAAGGCCCGAACTGATTGCCAATAGTCTCATTAAGACCAACTGAATACGACATCATTCTAACATAACGCATAATCAGATTCACCAAGTTATCGACAAAACCCAACATCAACAACATTCCTTCTAAGAACGCCCATTCCACTCTATCATACGCCTTACTCATGTCGGCTTTGAGAGCAAAAGAACCATGTTTACCATCACACTTTTTCTGCATAGAATTCAAAACCTCATATGTTATAACAACATTATCCGAGATTTTTCAGCCAAGAATAAAGGCACCCTGCGTTTTGTCAATACAAATATCCAGCACGGTAGAGAATCTGCAAGATAATACCTTTGCAACAATTTTATACAACACATTACATAAGCTTATTGGCCTAAATTGTGTCATATTTTCAGGTTGACCGACCTTTGGAACAAGAATGATTTGAGTGTTATTAATCGAATCCAAATCAGAATCCCCATTCAAAATTGACAGACAAAAATAAAGCGATATTATCTCTAATCACATGTCAATACCTCAGATAAAATAACGCTGAGAATCCATCAATACTTGAAGCTTTCATGGGTGCCATGCTTTTAACTGCCTAGCACACCTCATCGGCTTGGAATGGAGGAAGCAACTTGTCATTCATTGCAACAGTAACCCGCAGTTGTATTTCATCAATGTAAAACCCATGTTTGGGGATCGGGTGAAAATAATATTAAAATAATATTTTGAGTTTCAGTTTTATAATTAAAATAATAAAATATTATTTGGGCCCCGGGTTTTCAAACGAATAAATTATGTTGGACATGTTTTGGTTTTAAAGCCCAATTTCATGGAATTGAGAAATTTAAATGGCTATTCTCATTAATGGCAAAAGGGTAATAAAATGGTCTTCCAAATTAAAAATCCTTTTTTTGTTTAAAACACCCTTTTGTCATCTTCTTCCCTCTTCACTTCTTCATTTTCACGACAAGGGAGAGAGTTTTTCTCCATTTCACTATTCCATCACTTTACATCTTCATCTTTGGTGCTTTTCAAAAGGTAATTACATTTTTGACTTGACCTTATCTTTCTCTTCATTTTGATATCATTAGTTTTCATTAAAACCATGCATTTTATATTTTGGGTTTTTCAAAGAATTTGTCAAAGGTTGAAGCTTTATGAAATTTTAACAAAGCTTTTGATTTATAGTTGTTAGATAAGTTGATTACAACCCATAAGGTCCAACATATATGAATTTTAAAGAGTTTTATGGTAATTTTCGGATTTGGGTTTTAATGGGGTTTTTGAAGGGTTTAAAGGTTAGTTTTGGGTGTGTTTAATGTTGGAATTTGAGGGCTGATGTTCGAGTAATAGTTAAGGGTTGTTTTGGAAGCATTTAAGTGTGTTAAAAGGGTTGAAATCATGAGTTTTGGATTGGGTTTGATGGTGCTCGGGATTGAGGTTTTGAGAGTTGTTCATAGCTTGAATTCATGTGTTTTATGCTTGAGTAGTGTCCCGGGTTTGCTACATTGATTGTGAACTGATTTGAGGTTGTTTTGAATGTGTTAAGATGTTTAGAAGCAATAGTTTGTGTTGGTGAAGCCTTGGGAACAAATCCGGAATCGTTGGAAGCTTGATCGGCTAGTGTGTTGAGCTTGGAATAGTCGGTGAGTGGTTAAATGCTTTTAAATGGTTTTCAAGTGTTGGTTCAAGCATGTGGACTAGGTCGGGCTTGGTAGACCCACCTAGAGTTGGGATTAGAGTGATAGCCTAATCCCAAGCTTTAGATAGAGACTTTAGTTGAACTCTAATTGTTGTTTATGCCTCATGTTTACTTATGTTATGATGGCTATGTATAATGTGTTATACATGTATGTTGAGGCATGGTATTGATGCATTGTGATATGCATGTGGATTGTGCATGATGGTGATCATGGTGAGTACGTGCTAAGCACGGAAGTTGTTATGAAATGATGTTGTGAATTGTGTTTAGTATTGGCGCTAGTATGCTTGGGTACAATGATCGATCATTAGGATGTTTAGTGTCCACACATGAGTCAAATGCGCGCGTGGTCTTGGTGATGGTAGTCATCAAGATGGAGTACGGGTTCGCCCGAAAAACCTTCTTATATTTCTATGTTAGTCGATGATGAATGTAATCCCATTGACGGGGCGTGAGGATGAATGGAATCCCCTCCGCGTGAACGGTAATGAGTGTAATCCCACCGTAAGGTAATGGTTGTTGTTGGATGTGAGTTCCAACGTTTTATCCGCGTATTCGAGTCATAGCTAGGTGCCAATATGATTTGAGATGTGTTGCTAATATGGATTAAAATATGTGTTTACATATGATGTGGACATGAACTTGTTGAGCATAGCATAATATTGAATATATGTTCATGCATCATGTGTATTTCGGCTCATGTGGATCGAAGGTAAGATCATGCATTCTACCTTGGTTGTGCTTGTGCTTGGACCCTATATTGTCGAGGTTTGTTTTAATGAGCTTACCCTCACTAAGCTTTATGCTTACGCTCTCTTTTGTTCGACAATGCAGATCCGTAGTTCGTGGGTTGCTAGAGCAAGAAGAGAGCCTCCAAGTGTGCTTTGTGGTGCTATCTTAGCTTTCGAGTATGGACTTTTTAGTTCTGAGATGTAATGGTCAAGCAATGAGATATGTGATGTTGATTTAAGCTTTTGGATGTATGTTGATGTTTGGTTTTAGGAGCATGTTTAGACTCCTCGTTTGTGGGTGATATGTTTGAGGTTGCTTGCCTAGTGTTTTGGCTTTGTGCCCCTTTATGTATGGTCATCTAAGGCATGAACCTTTCAAGTGCCATATATGTCTTCTTATGGTAAATGCATGAATCCTTTGAATGAATGTTCCTTATTCGTGTTGGTTGTCTCGTGTGCTGGGATCTTGGTTGTTAAATGTTGTATGTATGTTTGTATGTGGCTAGGGAAGTCTTAAAATGCATCTAGAGTCGTGTTTTAGAGTCTTAGGCTGCAAACTTGGGTATTGCAGTGCAGGGCGTATCGGTACGCCCAAGGGCCGTATCGATACAGTCCTACACTTTGGGACTCAAGTTCGGCCTAGCGTACCGATACACGAGGGCGTATCGATACGCCAAATCCTCTCTGTAAATCTGAGTTATTGACGAGATTTTAGCGTACCGGTACGGGTCTAGGGTGTATCGATACGGTCTTGTATCGTTGACCGTGAGAAGTTGACCAGTCAGGGCGTATCGGTATGGTCAACCTGTGTACCGATACGGTCTCCCTGGTTTGACCTTGGGCTGTTGACCTAGTCAAGGCGTATCGATACCCTCTCTTAGTGTATCGATACGACCTGCTGTGAAAGTTAAAATGTGTTGTTTTAATTACCCGTTGGTTGTTTTGACTCATTGTTTCTTCCACCGTTGCTTTTCTCACATAGGAGTTAATATCTCATCTAGAAAAGATAATATAAATGAAAAAGTTTTCCTTGGGTCGGTAACCGAAGTGGAGCCTTAACGGGTTTTGCCTCGGTTATTCCCATGTGGCCCACTCGGATCGGTCAAGCGTCCAAACTGGGACGAGGGGGTTACAATCAAAGATAGGGGATGCGTCAGTTGGTGAAGAAGACTGAAATAACTCCATGAAATACTTACTAGCCAAAGAAATTAATTCAGGATTTTCAGTTATCCATTTCCCATGTAAATCAAACAGTCCATTTACTGTATTCTTCTTCCTACGGTGTGATGCATAATTCTTAAAAAATGGAGTATTTTTGTCATCATGTTGGAGCCAGTTAACACGCGCCCTTTGCTCTTAGAAAATTTCTTTCTCATCTGCTTCTATATTTAGGCCAAGTTTTACCTCAATCAACTCTTGCAATACCTCACCATCTAGATCATACATCGACAACTCTCACAGTCGATTTTGTAGGGAATGCTTTTGTTTTGTAGACTCTCTTTTATTGCTCCAGCTTCAGGACATTAACGAGAGGCCAAGGTTGTGTAACCTATTTGGCACAACCTCACATGAATTCTCCAGTAGTTCTTTATAACCTACTTCGTTTCTCCTTTTAAAATCCAATTTGCATCAAATCGAAAGGCAATATTTCGGGTTACGATGCCTTGGAAATTATATTTTTCTTTGTTTCAATGAGTAATGGGAAATGATTAGAGATTGCATGTTGTAAGTACGAAACAGAATGACCTGGAGGTATGCTCTACCAATTAGGGCTAGAAATTGCCCTATCTGATCGCTCTTGAACATTGTTCTCGGGTAGACAGCCTCTTTCCCACGTATACTAGGTTCCACTAAAGCCCAGATCACTGAGGTCACAATCACTCAAAGCCTCTCGGAAACCAACCATGTTTCTTTCGCAACGCAATCAACCTTATTACTTTTTAAAAGAGTAAGAAATTTCATTGAAGTCCTTGACAACTAGCCATGGAAGTGATTGATTAGATCCTAATTGACGTAATAAGTCCCATGATTCAGATCGACCACGCTCATCAGGATTACCATAGAAGCTTGTAAAACACCACACCATATGAGCACTCTCTCAAATAACGACATCAATATGCGAACGTGAGTAACTCCGCAATGTAACATACCAATCCAGCTTCCATCGTAAAGATAAACCTCCTCTTGATCCCACATCATTAACATCTATACCAAACTAAAAACCACACTTCCCACGTACTATTTCTATTCTCCTCGCATTAAGTTTTGTTTCCATGAGAATCTAAAGTTGGGGATAACTACCTCACAAAGAGTTCTTGAGATGGATAATCGCCCGTGGTTTCCCCAACCCACTAACGTTCCAACAAACAAGCTTCATGGAATCCAGTCGATATCTCATTCATGTCACTAGGTGCAGTAGAATCATTAATCCTTGAAATTGTCGACACCTTCCCAATACGTCATTGCCTCTGATTCCCATCAAGTATGCTAATTAGATTATCTTCAGCATCATACCCCATATATATATATGGCCGCAGGCTAAAGGCCCATTTTCACAATTGGTAAGCCCCATAAAGTTAGTGTTGTTCGTATTTAGAGTAGGCAAGTTTCTAAAACCATGTTGGATGCTTACACGTGGGGATTGTGGTGCATTTGTCATGTCTACTAACTGCCCATGCATTTGTAACTGCTCATACACGTCCTTTATAGCTTTGATCTCAACTAGGGATGAAGCAGTAACTTTCTCCCATAACCACCTGCTCGACGTTGACGACCCTCTTTTAGTCGGAGCGCAGAGAGACAAGTCCCACCCAAATACCACCTCCTTTGGATCCATCGTCAATCGTAAAGGACAATAGCTTTCCTCATGCCCTAGTTTACTATATATAAAGCATAATAGAGTGATTTTCTCATACTGAAAGCGAGCTGGACATTATGATCTTTACCCAGCGCTATTTTCTTCTTCCATTTCAATGGATGATTTACATTAAGCATAACCTAAATACGCATATATTTTTTTCTTCCACAAAAAACCAGCTTCGAGTTATATTCAAGTAACTGCCTAATAAATTTTCCAAATTGACGAGTCATTGTGTAACCCCTAAACCCGCCCAGAAGAAATGAGCCGAATATAAGAAGTCACGTTTGAAAACTTAACCCTCAAGAAAACTAATTTTAAAAATTATACTTTAATTTAAAATAAAATAACAGTAATTTAATAAATAGAGGAAACTATGAGGGAGTGAGCTAAAAAGCTTAATGTGTCTCTAAAGTGCAAGAAAACCATAATCGTAAATCATAATATTATTTTCTTAAAATCCTCTAAACATAAAACAAATGGTACAATATCACAAGCGTAATGCAATGCACCCAGCTATAACCGCCAAGAGAAGAGGAAAGTTCCCCAAAACTCCTCACTACAACCACCATTCAAAGTGGAACTCAGCCCGAAGGGTGCAACCACTGATCCGATACATATATAATGTTTAAAACTCAAATTTCACAAACACGATTCCATAAATCCTATATTCCATAAAACATGCTTCATAAATCATAGTCCATAAATCCATAAATCATGGTTTATATACGATGTTTAACAAATCATAGTTAAAAACATATTATGAAACAATATGCATATGATAACATACATACAAGCCATAGTGCAAATCATAATCAAGCAAGGTGCAAAACACCAACACACAAAAAATAATAATATATTTACAATAAACCTACTAAATGACGCGTTTTTCACGATTAGAAGTAATGGGTTCAATTGTATTTGTACCTATGAGAATAATTTCTATATTAATAATTTCACCATGCCACCAAATTAAGTCTAAAACATTAATCTAAAAATTTGATGACTCAACTGATTCATATTATTGATCTCCAAATCAATCGAAGGCGTGATTGGACTAAACAGTTCGGGTTAGAACAGTTCGAATTTGACGAAACAAATAGCGATCAAAGTCACAGGCGGTTCAATCAATAGCTCGATGTGTTTTGAGACGATGACTCAATGTGCTCAAGACACCAATGACATTGTTCTTGTTTGGCGATCAACAGTGTATCAGTATGGTTCGAACATAGGTGACCTCGAGGATGGAGAACGAATGGGTCTAGGACTCTCGAATCAACGTGTGGGCAGCAATCAATAAAGAAATTTCAGTTTTAAGGGAACCGACAATAGATAAGATAGTTTTTTTTGTCAAACCGAAATTCAATTAAAACGAATATGAGCAGGGAATTGAAGAAGACAAATTAAATGAATAATTAGAAGAATTAGAAGTAATGATTGATCCACTTTAAGGTTAATTAATAAATAAATGTTAATGAATTGAGAAAAAGAAAGATCATGGTTTTTTTAAACAATCTAATTCACTTACCAAGTGAGGCACGCATGACTAGGGGGGTAGTGACGGCTGCGGAGATTTTCCGAGAATAAGTCTTAGGTCTTTTAGGTTTTGATTATATTGTTCGGTGAGAATTTAAGGGAGACATCAATATTTATATTAAAGGTCTAATTGGGGCCTTGGTCTCTAAATTTTAAAAGAATTTCTGAAATAGCTCCATGTTTCTAAAATGTTAGATTTGATCCGAAAATTTTATGTAAATTACAAAATGATCTTAAAGTTGCTATTAAAAAACGATTTTGAATCTGAAATCCATATTTCTTAGAGTTTATCTTGTGCTAAAAAATCTCAAAATTAAAGATCAAAAGTTTCCAAAAATTACAGTTGAATACTCAAAAGTTTATCGTTTCATAAATTGGTCTCAAATTCTGATTTTCAGTTTCTTAAAAATCGATTAAAAATTTCCCAAAAGCTAGGATTTTGGAAATTGGGGATTCCAATATTAGGGTTTTTAATTTAAGATTTAAAAACTTAGGGTTTCTGAATTGAGGGAAAATTTTGGGGTGTTACAACTCTCCATCCCTTTAAAAAATTTCATCCTCGAAATTTTTAGGCTTAGCGACAAACTCTCAAAAGTACGGTTGTTCAGATAGAAGCTTAAAAGAGCATTTCGGATCAGGTTACGAATGAAAACATAGAGTTTTCATATAGACTTTGATATCAAATTTATAGGAAAGAGTATGATCACGATTATTTGTTCAATTAACTCAAGTTCACGTCCTTAATTAGAGTTCATGTTATGGTCATATCCAAAGGTTACACGAAAGAGGTATCATAAGGATTCACGTGGTTTAGAAGTATCTTATTGATATCGCAATGAGAAATAAGTTATAGGAAATTCTATGTCTTGAGTAGTAGTCACTAACTAACGGGTATTCAATCTCCCTAGTTCTGAATCCATATGAAACATGCTCAAGTCTAAGACTCTTACAAGGTGGCATACTCAACTATCTGCAAAATGTAATAACCTAAAGATTAAAATTGGTATGATAGTCTCAAAATTTTTAAACACACTTTAAAATAATAAATAACTAATAGATTCATAAAAAAAACTTCTCGTTTACCAAAAACATTTAATGTATGCATATAGTTATTTTTTTTGAAAATGGTTGTTGTGAGCCTCATAGTCTGAGGGTTGAACTTAACTCTGATAGCACTAAATGTAACCCCTAAACCCACCCAGAAGAAATGGGTCGAATCTAGGAAGTCACATTTGAAAACTTAACCCTCAAGAAAACTAATTTTAAAAATTATACTTTAATTTAAAATATAATAACAGTAATTTAATAAATATCTTATAATAAATAAAAACATAAATATTTGCACTGAATAATAAAGTAACCGGATAAAAGGTGAGATCCTCCAAGTACCATGTTGTAATACCTTAAACATTGGCCTATGAGTATGCTACATTAAACTATAAGTTAAATTGTTATGAGGTTATAATCTACTAGACTTATTAAGTGCACTAAGATCAAATTAGAAATGAAGAAAACTTGAGTAATCTTTTAAGAAGGGACTAAAATGAATATTAGGTAAAAATTTGAGGTTGCATGGTGAAGAAATTTTGAGGGTGAATTTGTACACATGACAATTAAAAATGAAGACATGTTATAGGTGGATGGGGCCGACCATATGGAGGATAAATCTATATTGACTCCTTCATTCTTTAGGGAAACCGAGAATCAAAACTTGAGGGAAATCAAGCTGGTTGCTATGGAATTTTTGAAGAATTGGGTGAAGCTAGTTCAAATAATTGAATATAGTTCGATCGTTTAAAAGGAGAGGGTAAACATCCTTGTTATCTTCTTGTGTTGGAACTTAAATTGAGAATTTCATATGGGTCTCTCTCTTTTATTCTAAATATTAGTGTTTGACTAGAGAAAGATAGTTTCATGCTTAGAATTATCCTTGAACGTTTGAAATGTTTCATGCAAATAAGAAAGAATCGTGTGTATGAACTTAAGTTGGTTGTTTAAGCTTATGAAGGGTTCGAACATATGGGTTTTTTCATAAGATGATAAAATCATTTGAATGGAATAAGTAATAGTTTCCATGACTTGTGATTTTGGTAACATAAATTGAATTAGTCATGTTGCTTGAATTTGAATTTAGAAGTCATTGCTTGCTATTAGATCCATAAGAGGGGGACTATTTTGACATGTAAAAATGGTTATACAACTGAGTTTAACTTTCGAATAGTGCAATTATATGAGGCATAAATTACAATCGAATTTGAGAATAATGTTGTAGAGCATAGATCACTTTAAAATTGAATCAAATAAATGATACATGTACATGCCGTGTTTCAAATGGTGTTAATAACTTCAAGTATTGCTTGAATGGTATTGTTGTATTAAATACTCTATGAGGGGTTGTTGAGTCTAATTTATAAACTGTTTGAAATGAATTTATGAATGCGTATGTAATGACCCTGTTTTACGTTTCAAGGAGCATATAGAGCTGTCTAAAAGGTATATGAAAGTATGAGTAGGCTGATTAGAATATACATGGGAGTATATATGCATAATACCCTGTTATGCATAATTGAAAAACATGAAAATGAATTAGGGAGTTGTTTTAAAGTTAAGTATGAACTTAGGTTTGGTCAATGGTTTAGGATAATGGTAATGTCTTAAGAAAATGTTTGTGGTTAATTAATATTGGAAACTTGATTGAATATGCTGGAAAAATCTGAGTATGTATGATGAAAAAAATTACCATGTGTGTGTAATCGATTGGAAGCTATTTAATAAGATTAAAATGATGCTGTTTTGAAAGGGACTAAATAGCATATTTGAATTGTATTAAAATGCAGTTTTAAATAGGTAAAATAATGCAGAATTGAATTAAAATTGTGCATATTTTTAGGCAATAAAAAATACAGTTTAGCTAATGTTGTTTTGAGTATAATTGAAAATATAGTGGATTGTTTTGGTGTATACAAAAGTGTATACATGTGCTATAGACTGTTTTGCTTAGTTAAGAACATAAATGGACTGCTCTATAACTAAGTTTAGGGACTATTTTAGTAGAAAATCTTCAAGCAATCTAAACACTGATTTTAGATTGTTTTGTGTTAATGAAAAACTGTTTTAAAACTGTTATGAATTGATAATATCAGAGGAGGGTTTGTTAATAGGTTAATTGTAAAAAAATGAGACTACTTTGTATCTTTAAGTATTGTTTCATGTATATTAAGGTTGTCTTGGGGCTATGTATGCATGTTTATGATTCATGGACTGCTATGCATGTACGAGACATTAGATGATTGTTTTGATAAACTTTTATGGACTGTTTTTGAGAAGTTAATAACAGGGCATGGACTAAATTGTATACTAGTGGATTGTTTGCTTAATAAGAAAATGTAGGGACTATTTTTTATAAGTATTTGTGTATACATGTTTAGCTAGGCAGTTTTGAATAAATAAGAAAGTATATGATCTGTTGGAGCTTGTGTATATGTAGGCCTATTCTTTAAAAGGTATGATGGGTTGTTAGGACATGTCTGTAAGTATGTACATATGTTGTGAGCTATTTTGAATACTTGAGGAAGCATGTAGACTGTTGGGGATGTACACATGTATATTTGTGCAATAGGATTGTGAATAAATGAATTAAATTGATGTTAATGATTGGTTATTTAATTTGAGGTACCTATCTTAATAAGAAATTGGGAAGGGCATGAAGTCTAGAAAGGAAAGCCAATTAGGAGTGTAAAGAAGTGTGAATTCAGGTATCCCGTAACTTCGGGATAACATGTAAGTGTAGTGGTGTTTGTCTCGGATGACACGATGTCACTCCAAGTCTTGCTTCTATAACATGTTACAATTTATTTATGAGTATATGCATATGACTCACA
Source organism: Hibiscus tridactylites (assembly GCA_958450335.1). NCBI lineage: Eukaryota > Viridiplantae > Streptophyta > Magnoliopsida > Malvales > Malvaceae > Hibiscus > Hibiscus tridactylites. Next base: position 52,771,677 of record OY288267.1, on the reverse strand, counting down.
TAGAGCACAACATGTGATTACATTCATAGCATGACATTTAATAAGTCCTTTGGGTTATGTTTGCATTACATTTGCATTTTGTACTTGGTTATGCTATGATTTGTAATGAAAGACTAAGTAGATTTGTTGTTAAGCTTGAAGCTAACTTTTGACCTACATGCCCTATGTTTTAATAAAGGAATTCAATCAATGTTATAAGTTCATGTACTCTAAGGTTTGAAAGAGTTAAAAGCTTAACTCATGTTATAAAATGCTAAGAAAAGAAATAAGTAAAATACTTGTATCATAAGTTACTCCTAAATTCAAAGTATGAAATATGTAAGTTGCCCGAGTAACGGAAGACCTTGGACAATTTGGCATGGTACAAATATATATATATATATATATATATATATATATAGACACACACACACACACACACACATGAGCTAAGGTTCCGGGGACGCCCAATTTACATGTGATATGTCAGTAGGAGGTAACGGGGGAGATGATTTAGAGATTGGAGACAATTTGGTTGGATAGTTTGAGAAGTTAGGATTGCTACGTTTCCAATACTAGACATTGCTATGTTCTTTGGGCTATGTATAAATAAGACCAATGCGGTCAACCTCAGGTCAAGGCTACCCATGCCCAAATGTGATCCAAGGAAAATGCTTTAAAAATCATGAACTCATATACTAAGTTTAAAAAGAAAACTCTGATAAGAAATGCTATGAACTCAGATAAGCCTTGTTATGATCTCTGATAAGCTTTAACAAGAACTTCGAAAGTTCTGATAAGAATATCAATAAGCCTTACTAAGGCTATAATAAGATAAGCTATGAACTCTGATAAGTTCGATAAGATTATGAAAGAACTCAGGTTATTCTATGAAGGAAATTCGAATAAGACTTGAAAGATTATAAACTCTTAGGAAGCTTCTAATAAACAAAGCCAAGTTTAAGCTAATATCAAATTATAAAATTTTAGTGTCAATATATGTTTGAATTTATTTTGAATTTCCCACTTAATATCATAAACATTATGTTTGCTATTTTGATGATACTACCTCACTTAGGCTATATAGGCCTAATGCATTCATTGTCATGCATTTCAGGATTCGTGAAGCCTTGTGTTTTGATCGTGATCGAAGTTGCAAGTTGCTATTCCAGAGTTGTTATGCATAATATCGTAGCTTTTGGTTCATGAACTCCTAGTTGGTGGCATATGTGTAAACAATCGAGCATGATACATTTGATTGATTTCTTTAATTATGTATATGTAGTTAAGTTCATAAGCAACTTATGCTTTTGTTAACAATCTATTAAATTCTTTGGGAACCTGTTTGATGGACATGTGGTCTTGTAATTAGGTTAATCGAATATATTTGGTTGTGGTTTAAATTTGAAAGCAAGTTCGAAATACAATAGATTGCGTCATCTACATGCTTAACAAAATATAGTGTCTTAAATTAAGGCATGATAATCTTATAAATTGTACGATCTATACGTTTAAAGGTATGATGATTTAGAATGCTCTTGTTAAGTAAATTGGGCTCACATGTTATTCGAATGAATTTCAGAATAGTAAGTTATGTCCGTTTCTTTACGAATAGTTATTTTTAGTACAAAATATGTAAGATCAATATATGGTTGAATACATATTGGTTAAGTTACCTATTTTGTGATGTTAGTTAAGTTGTTGGATATGCTTCATATATAGTTGAGATCTGAGAATGTCAAAATAATAACTATAAGTCTGTGACATGCTAAGTTCGATAACTTATGAGACAAGCATGTAATGCCTTTGTTATGTTATGGTTGATTGTTTTATATGCCATGTAACTTTGGAGTATAATATGTTATGTAGAGTGTCTTAAGTATCAAGTATCTCACGTATAGAAAAAGACTATGTTTGATATCTTATTACCAACTAGTAACCAATCTTGGGATGCTAAGTTGATAAATTGAAGCAGGCAAACTATATCTACGAATTGTAACATTTGAAATTTTGTGATCATGTTTCATCTTGCTTAAAATTTTTTTAATTTGAACACCTAAACTTTTAATTTGTGTCTTCAGTAATAATGTATAAATTGTTTAGTGACAACGATTTACCCTTTTTGGACAAATCGAGCCTTATGTTATGAGGCAAGTTAGCTTTGTGTGTTTGTTTTTAACACTCTAAGCCCAGTTTTCTTCTAAGCCGGGTTGATGGTGTTACACACGTGGCCTAAAGTCCAGAGATATCTGTAAGAGAAAACTATGGGGACGTGAGTTAAAGAGCTTAGTGTGTCTCTAAAGTGCAAGAAAACCATATTCGTCAAACATAATATTATTTTCTTAAAATCCTTTAAAACATAAAACAAATGGTACAATATCACAAGCGTAATGCAATGCACCCAACTACAACCGCCAAGAGAAGAGGAAAGTTCCCCAAAACTCCTCACTACAACCGCCATCCGAAGTGGAACTCAGCCCGAAGGGTGGAACCACTGATCCGAAGCGGAACTTATCCCAAATGGTGAAACCACTGAACTTCCCCGTATAAATACCAACCCATGCTCATACATATATGATGTTTAAAACTCAAATTTCACAAACACAGTTCCATAAATCCTATATTCCATAAAACATACTTCATAAATCATAGTCCATAAATCCATAAATCATGGTTTATATATAATGTTTCATAAATCATAGTTAAAAACATATTATGAAAAACTATGCATATGATGACAAACATACAAGCCATAGTGCATATCATAATCAAGCAAGGTGCAAAACACCAATGTAATATCCCAAAATGTGGTCTAGAAGTTCATGTTTAACCCATGTGAAACTTGATTGTATTTAAAATACCTTTGGATTAGAATTTTTATCCAAATGATTTAAGGACAAAAAGGAAATAAATAAATGATTAGAGGCTCTAAATGCAAGGACAAATTTTCTAATGCTTAAAACAAGAGATTTGAATGCTAAACTTTAAGAAAATTTGGGTCTTGGACACACGTTCAAGAGATGAATGAACATGTGCCATTGGAGAGAAGGGTTTCGGCCATGTAGGAGAGCCAACCATACTCCTCCTTCTCCCAAATGAGAATGTCGAAACATTTAGAGAGAGAGCTTGAAATTGGCCATGAGAATTGGTAGCTTTGGAGCTAGATAATTTCGTTCTTGAATCCTTGATAGTATAAATTGAAGAAGAAGGTAATTGCATTCATCTTCTCTTCATGATTGAAGCTTTGTAAAATTTGTTGTTGGTGATCTTTGTATTGGAGTAGTTGGAATGGTTAATTGGGATAAATCTATGCTTTGAATTTGTGTAACGAAATAGCATGAATGGATTATGATTGTTGAAGAAAAACTTGAGCATTTAGTTGATATTATGCAAGGATATGAAGTAGTGTTTGAAATTTGTTAGTGTTACTATGAATTGTAAGGTTTTGTCTAAGATATGTATAGATAAAATGAATTAGTTCAAGATGGATTTAACTATGAAAAGAAATGTCTTAAAAACTGTTTTGGAATAGTTTAAGGTAATAGAATGTTTTGATTTCGATTGGGCTTGTCTTAGTGATCTAAATAGATCGAATTGCAAATTAGAAGAATAAAGATTAATTGGTGTTAGTAAAGAGGCATTTTAGGTTGTTTTGCTATGCATAATGGTGCAAAAGTTATGACTTAGGAACTTCCCTATTTATATGCATATTTTGGGGGTTGTTCTGTTTTTATAAAATGGCTTGGGATTGTTTTTGCCATGGAATTGAGATAATAGATTTTTAAACAAATGCTTTGTAATATATGACTACATTGGGGCTGCTTTGATTGTTGCATGTAAAGTACACTATTTTGTTGCTTTAATAGTAAAGATACATGTTTAAATGATTTAAAAAGAATACAAATGCATTAAGGGATAAAATTTTGGTGCATAGGTGCGTATATGTTTATGTATATGAGCTGGATTGTTCGATTGGTTGAATATGTTTGTGTTTGTGTTAATTAATCAAGTAGATAAGGGGATGATAAATCTAAGTCTAATTCATAGATCCATTGTTGTTATAAATAGATAAAAAGGGAGCTGATCAAGTTGATGAAAGGCAGAAGGGGATTGTTATGCAAGGAGAAGAATATATTGGATTAACTGTGAGTGTAGTTTAAAGTGTCAAGATATGCTAATAACCTTCTCGAGCATTGCTTTCTAGTTCGATTGCTTTAAATTGTTAAATTATGCTATGAATGATTAGTTCGGATGCAAATAAGTACCTTAATGAAGAATACTTTAAAGCATGCAATTTAGTTGAAAGCATGAGTATGATTTAAAATGCTTAATATATTATGTGATGCTTGATTGATTTGAAAGATACATATGAATAGAAATGTTTGTTTTTTGGAAGTGGTGAACAAATCTGGATCATGTTTAACTATATGAGAATTTGATGACTTGAATACAAAGATATATATATATATATATAGGAGATTTAGGCTTTGAGGCCAATCGAATAAGATTGAAACATTGAGATTCACATGAGTTGAATATGTGTACCCAAATGATAAAGGGTTATGAGATATTGATATGACCCTATGATGTGGAGCTATGCTCACCTTGTCTTAATGAAAGATGATATAAGTTAAAGCCTTGGTCTCGAGTCAGACTTAGGTATAATTGGCAAGTCATAGAGTCCATAGAGCTCAGGTTGGGGTGGACTACGGTCCGAAACAGTGGTCCTTATTTGGTGATAGTAGGAGGGATTGACCGGTGTTGCGAGTACCATTTTATGGGCGACAATTGGTTGGGGATTCGTGTACCTAAGTTGAAGTTTGATTCTCAAGGCTATGCTAAAAGCAATTAATAAGGTTTGCAAGTTAAATAAAAAGTTATCTTAAAGCCTCATGTAACAAGTAACTTGTGATATGATATGTTAAGTTTAAGATATGCTTGTTCATGATATGCTATAATTAAGCTATATTTGATATTTTGTGTGACAAGTAAATTAAATATACATAGGTTATACTCAAGACTTTGTTAGAGTGAAATAATGAGAGAACTTCCTTGACATGTTGCATTATTATCTTACATGACAAGTAAAAATGAATCCAATGATTATCAAATGCCTTTATATGAGTTGGAAATCTATGATAATAAGCTTACTTACCAATGGTTACATTGAATGAATAAAAGTATATGCCTTTGTTCAACTTGAATTCTCATGTAATATACCTATCTTGATTGAATTCTCATGTATATGTATGTGTTTAATGTTTTTGTGACAAGAACTTATTGCTAAGACGTGTATTACCTAATGTCATGCATATTACGTAACCTAATGATTAATGAATGTTTCTTGAATAAAGGTAAAAGCCTTGGTAAAATGTTATGAGTATATTCTATTTGGTTGATTGGAATACTTTCATGCGCATTAGGTTTGAAAATCATGAATTAGTGGGGCTAAGTTAATGTGAAATAATGAAAACTACAAGATAACTATTAAATCAATGTAAACGCTTGCCTAACAAGTGATATGATCCTATCGAATCTTGAGTATTCTCTTGAGGAAAGTTATGTATTCGATTATTTGTATACATTTTTATACGATTTGGATGGTTGATATCTAATTGTGTGTTCGAAAACCCTTGATTTATGATAAAGATTAAACAATAATAATTTGCTAGATAATTTAGGCTATGTTTGATTCTTTAAATGATCAGTAATTCATAGTTTTGGTAAGCTAAGTTGCCATCTTATGTGATAAGTATACACGTGTTAAGTGTGCAAAAGTCCTATATTTTTGCGCTAGTTTAGCTCAATTATTGTTGTTATTGAGTATAGTTTAGTTGCATTTATTAGGAAAACATACATAAGACTGCATAGATTAGATATTATGCCTTATTTGATGAACTTAATTGTTTTTATGCAAAATATACTCCTCAGGTGTGTTTTCTAACTGTGCGCAGGTACCCGCCGAGGTAGATGCCGCCGAGGCAGTAGAAAGGGCAGAAGAGGAGAAGCTGGAAACTAATGGAGGGAGCAGTTGGATCATTTGGAGAGCTGATCAAGGAGGAGAGTCCCAGAATGGAGAGTTGTGCCAACCCCTGCACACCAACCCAGACCTCTGCCGAGGCAGTCAACAGTGTGCCGCCGAGGCAGCAACTCGAGGAAGGGTGAAAATATGCAAAGTGGTATGCGGTTGAAAGATCTCATCAAGCCCGATTTTTGGAGACCACTTGCACGTGCATTGGAGCCCAGCAGACAGAGAAAAGCCATGGTCAAAGTCAAGGTGGAAAAAATCAAATGGGAATCTAGGAAGATTTATTGTTAGATTTGTTCTTTTAATGGGTTGTAATTAGATTCTAACTAGTATTCCTACCCTAAACCGACTTAGACCTAGGCTCCTCCCCTATATATATATATAATCGACTTGAAGGATAAAGAAGAAGAGAGATTAGAGAGAAAACTCCTTCTTGTCGAACAACCCTAGTGCTGACATCCTCCATTATGTTCTAAACCTTCCCTAGGGCTAAGGGTTGGTTGTGGAGTAGTTGTGAGAGTTTGCTTGTATTTGTTTAGGTTTTCAGTTTTTGCAATAAAATTCAAGGTTTGTTTACTCTTGATTCTTCATTGGTGCAATCTTTATCGGGAGAGAAGAGGGCATCAATCTATTTGTTCAATATTGGGAGAGTTGGACTCACGAAACGAGTAAACACAGTTTTTTTCCAACCATAGGGTAAAGCTACTTCGACTTAGGGATAAGTTAGAAGTTCAGCAGCTAAGAGAGGCTTCATAATCGGTTGGTTTTCATCCTTAGATTCACGTCGGGAGGTATCATCCAAGACGTGTTCACCAATAGTACTTCAAGCTTAGGGATAACAGAAAGTCATTGAAGGGAGCCTTGTCGAACCTTGAATCGTCGCTTAACAGCCAAGGCAGTCACTTTAGTCTCTACCGAGGCAGGCGCTTGCCGAGGCATAGTCGTGGGCGGCTGTTGAAAGTTGTTAAGTTGATCTACAAAACTGTGCCGAGACAGTGCATTCAATCTCCACACTACGAAGCATTCCAATACCGGCTCATTCTCTCATTCTGATTTCTAGATTTACTTTACTTGCTTTAATCTTAGTTTTAATCAACCCAACTTTTAATATTTGTTTTTTTACTTTTTACTTGTGCATAAAAGTGAATCCTGAAGGTTGTCACAATCCCTATGGAGACGATATCTTAAATACTATAACTTGGCACCGTGTATACTTGCACGCAATTTGCGCATCACTTTTGCACGCAACAAGTTTTTGGCATCATTGCTGGGGATTGGCGTACAACTTTTTTGTTTTTGTTTTTCTGCACTTTTTATTTTTCTGTTTAACCCCCTGTTTTCTTTGGTGTATAACCAGAGCGAACCAGAAATTACCCTTGCAAGAATATGATCCTGAGCTTGAATGTACTGCACGCAGATAAGACAAGTTAACAGAGAAGCCTTGGATGACCAAGCGAACATCCAGGACCAGCTTCCACCACCACCGCCCCCAATCGACAATACCATGGCGGGCAATGGCAGGCAACCTCCTGCCGCTCAGCGGCTAGTTTGTGATTACTTGGAGGAGGATCTCAGAAGACTAAACTCTGGCGTGATTGATCTAGAAATAGAAGCGGACCACTTCGAACTCAAACCAGTCATGTTCAATATGCTAAATACACTAGGACAGTTTGGAGGATCCGCCACTGAAGATGCCCACCAGTATATGAAATCCTTCCTAAATATCTGCAAATCCTTCAAAATCCATGGAGTCCACCTTGACGTGCTTCGACTCAGATTATTCCCCTATTCACTGAGAGATAGGGCAAAAACTTGGTTCAACAGTCTATCATCGGAGTCCATTGAATCTTGGACAGAACTATGCCGAGATTTCTTAGCTCGATTCAATCATGTCAATTTGACTAATAAATTGTGGACTGACATCACTACTTTTTGATAGGCAGATGATGAACCAATGTACGAGGCATGAGAGAGATATTGTGAGATGCTTAATAAATGCCCATCCCATGGATTTCTAGAGTGGACACTAATATCCATATTCTACAATGGTGTAAACACACCAACAAGGATGATGCTCGATCCCTCTGCCAATGGTACATTACTTGATAAGAAGCCTGCCGAAGCAATTCAAATATTGAACAAGATGGCCAAAAAGAACTACCAGCTCCCTAATGCCCGCCGAGGTGGCATAAGAAGGCAGGCCACAGCAAACGAGCTAGGAGCATCAGATGCAGTTGTAGCACAAATCGCTCGGTTGACAAAGATGGTAGAAGCTATGCAAGGGCAGAACAATACCCAGCAGGTTAAAGCCATTGATGCCTTTTGCGACCAATGTGGGGGAGACCATGACTCATTCAAGTGCTAACAGGGAACTGAAACCAACTGTTTTGTGGGGAACTACAGCAGGAACAACCCTACATCGAACAACTACAATCCTGGCTGGAAGAGGCACCCTAATTTCTCGTTGAGTAACCCCAACAACGCTTTAAATTCGACTAATCATACGAACCAATCGTAAGGATTCCAGCAACCTATGCCATGACAGTAGCCACTACAGCAGCAACAAGCAGCACCCAGTGTGTTGGAGCAGACATTAAATGCCTTCATGACTCAGAAAGGTACCTATATGTCCAACATGGATCTATTTGTTAAGAAAACTGAACCTTTCATAGATAGGACCGAGATGAGAATGCAGAATCATGAGGCAATTTTAAAGTCACTGGAAACTCAAGTGGGACAATTTGCACACGTCATGAACACCAGACCTATGGGAGGATTGCCCAACGACACTGAAGTCGCGAGGAAACCCACTTACGAGCAGTGCAAGACCATCAAATAATTTGCCCATATAGAAGTAGATAAGCCCGCCTCGGCAGATCCAGGACCCTCTGCCACGGTAGACCTTAATGATGCTTCCAAAAAATGTGAGGTACGCACACCTGTTCCACAGCAGATGAAACAACAGAAGCAAGACCATCAATGCAATTTTTTTTAGATATTCTCAAGCAAGTGCATATCAACATACCCTTGGTGGAAGCCATACAACAAATGTCGAACTATGCCAAATTTTTAAAAGACATGGTTTCCAAATGAAGAAGAATCAGGGAATTTGAAACAATCGCCATGACGGAAGAATGTATGGCCATGTTGCATAATAAAACGCCGCCCAAGCAGAGAGACCCATGCATCTTCCTCATTCATTGCGCTATTGGGAACCGCTACGAAGGGAAAGGATTTTTATGACCATAGGGCAAGCATCAATGTAATGCCCAAGTCGGTGTTTGAAAAATTGGGAATTGGTAAAGCTAGACCCACCACTGTCATGCTCTAGTTAGTTGACCACTCTTACGTGCAACCAGAAGGAAAAATGAAGGCATCATAGTAAGACTAGACAATCTTATTTTTCCAGCTGATTTCTTAATTCTAGACTGTGAGGCAGACGACAAAGCACCCATCATCCTGGGAAGACCATTCCTAGCCACAAGTAGAACTCTGATAGACGTGGAGAACGGGGAGCTTACTATGAGGGTGGACGATCAGAAAATCAAGCTGAATGTCTTGCAACCTTAGAAAAAATCTGACATCAAAGAAGAATGTCAAGATATTCATGCCTCAGCAGACACCAAACCCAGCACAGAGCTAGAGCACCCCAACCACAGCCGCTTGAGCGGGCAACCTGGCAATGACAATGACCCACAGAAAAACAAGGACCCGCCCTGACAGAGGGTGAAGCAGATGTTGTAGCAACCCAGGAAGTGGTTATGCTGGGAAATGCATCCAGATGCATTCCCAACATAACTTAAACTATTTCTCTTTTATTTTTATGTTTTAGGATTTATATTTTAATTTCTTGCATTTTATTCAGTTCTTAGGAAGTAGATTTAATTTCAGCATTTATTTACTAATAATTTTTATTTTAGTTTTTCTTATTTTAGGAGGAACAATAGCCCAAGAGAAGAGAGAAGAAGCAAGCCCAAAACCATCACCCAATTCAGCCCACCCACCAAATCTGCCGCGGCAGACAGACGTTGCTTCCTGCCAAAACTAGCCTTTGCAGACTAGCTGTTCCAAGAAGCCCATTCCGTTCCAACGGCACTCTGCCCAGGCAACGGATGCCTCGGCAGATGAAACAACAGACCCTTTCACTCCTATCTAAACCTCCTCATCTTTTTACTATTCACTCTTCTTTACTCTCTCTTGCATATTGTTTCATAGATTTCCCTTGCTTTCAGATTTCTTTCCTTTTCTACAGATTCACAAACTCTCACAACCCTCTTTGCACCAAAACCCTAAAGCACAAAACCAAGAATGGCAAGAACCCCACGCCGTCGTGCTGCCCAGGCAGAATCTGAAGAATCTCTCAATCGCTTTGCTACACCAAAAGTCAAAGCCCGACACAATTAAAAATTCAAAGAAAGATCAGTGTGAGAAGAGCAAGGATTTTATTACGAGACGGGGAAGAGGAATTTCGGGCTCGAGCAATTCATATACTCAAAGATCGCACACCAAAAATGGCAGATCTTTTCCCAGCAACCAAAGCAGGCAAATCAGACGATGGTGCGTGAGTATTATGCCCATGGGCTGACAGAGGAAGTGCCGACAGTGAATGTCTGCGGGCGGTCAGTGAAGATCGACGAAGACAAGATCAACCTCTTCTATGGCGTCCATATTTGCGAAGATCAACGCGCAGAATTCCTCGCCTCCCTCACGACAGAAAGTTATGAGGCAATGAAGGAAGAGCTTTGCATTCCGGGGACAGTTTGGAGTGAAGGCAAAAATAGAGGCACCGTCAATCGGTGGAACTTGCTGCTCGAGGCAAAGTTATGGAACACGTTCGTGAAGAAACGGTTGCTGCCCACGTCCCACAACTCCACCGTCAACAAGCCATGCTTGGCACTTATCCACTTCATCATCAACAAAAGGTACATCAATGTGGGTGCGATTATTGCTAACGAAATTTATAAGTGTGGGCAGAAAACGAAGAGGCAACTCTACTTCCCCAGCCTCATCACGACGTTGTGCGAGAAGGCACACGTTGCAGCTGCCCCAACTGACCCCATGACGCCGAACAGAACCGGGTAGATGAAGGACATCATCCTTCGAAAAATGGAGATCACAACGGCCACTCCGGAACACTATGCCCCGACATCATAGATGGGCAGCCAACAACAATTCCAACAGCCTGCCCCGACAACCACCATAGGTGACTTGGCAGCGTAGCTGGACAGAATGGAAAGACGCTAGCTGACCTTCATGGCCTATATCTGGGAATTCAACAGTGCAACCGTTACCACCATCAAGGAGAAGTTCCCGTCGGCCTACTTTCCAGAGTTCCCTGCCGAGATATTTGCCCCGGTAGCACCATAAACGCTCGTCGCACCCTCTACCTCGGCAACCCATCCGGCCACCTCCGCAACTCCAACCACCCCTATCTCAATCGAGTCTCAAGCCTCCCCAGCAGCCATAGCCACCGACATCCTCTCCATCTCCGAAAATCGTAGAGAGACATCGGTCACTCCGATTAGAGAACAAGGGCAGACATCCCGGGCGGCAGCCAACGCACAAGGACCATCCGACTCAGCCTACCTCAACTTATTATCATTAGACTAAATATGGAAAGACTCGGTCTGATCCATCACTAGGAAAATCGAGCCATCATTCTCTCTAGGAGAGAAAAGAAAACACTCTACCACCGAAGAAGTCTGCCCCGACAGCGAAGATGACGGCGAACGAGAAGTCATGCAGAAGGCACAACCAAGTCCACCTTCCCGCCAAAAGCCACCGAAGGCGGCCAAACGCTTCAAAATGACAGCTCGAAAGAGGGTGATCATAGCCGCCGCCGCCGACGTCTCCTCCGAGACACCATCAATCTAAGCTTATCTCTTCTTCTTCTATTTTATTTTTTTTTCTAATCTATGCAAAATTTTGTGTATGTAGGCATGCATTGAGGACAATGCACCTCTCGAGTTTGGGGGGGATTATTCCTCTAATTTTTTCTTTTGTTTTTCTTTTCTTTTTTCTTTTTTTATGTTTTGTATTTTTAGTTGCATTTAGGTTCTAATGTAACATGCCTTTATTTAAAGTTTAATGAATTCTTAGTTTGAGGAAAATCCTTGAGTAGTTTTTACCCGTCGCGGTAGATGGCCCGCCTGGGCGGCAACCTTAGCATGACTCTAGATTGACTTAGAATCTTACTATGGTCTGAACTTAAAGAAAACACTCTTTGTGACTAGTTTGATTTTAGAACTTCTAAGAAACTTAGGTATTTCACCTAGTAAACTTGGGTAGAACTTGAAGTTTGAAAAAAAAGAGAAAAGAAGAAAAAAAAAGATACGTCCTAGATGTGCCCGAAACTGGCTCTAGAGAAAAAAATGAATAGAATCATTAGAAGTGCCTATCACCGGCTCTAGTGGTTGAATTGCAAAAAAAAACTAGAGGGAACCCCAAGGGAATTAAGATGTTTATCGAAGTTTACTTAGAAGCCGAAGAATCATTCTTATCACAAGGACCGCACACACTCAAGAGATATGTAGTTCAGTTCCGAGTAAGTTCATTGTCATTCGAAAGGTTGCTAATTAGGCTTAAATCTGCACGGTATGTAAAGGTTGCTCAAGGTGCTCTCTCGACTAAGTTTTTACATGTTATTGTTAGATTGCATTGCTTGAGGACAAGCAATAGTTCGAGTTTGGGGGTGTGTTAAGTGTGCAAAAATGTTATATTTATGCCCTAGTTTAGCTCAATTATTGTTGTTCTTGAGTATAGTTTAGTTGCATTTATTAGGAAAACATAAAAAATACTGTATATATTAGATATTCTGCCTTATTTGATAAACTTAATTGTTTTTATGCAAAAGATACTGCTCATGCATGTTTTCTAACTATGCGCAGTTACCCGCCCAGGCAGATGTTGCCGAGGCAGCAGAAAGGGCAGAAGAGGAGAAGCTGGAAACTGATGGAGGAAGTTGTTAGATCATATGGAGAGCTGATCAAGGAGAAGAGTCCCAGAATGGAGAGCCATGCCTACCCCTACACACCAACCTAGACCTCTGCCGAGGCAGTCAACAGTGTGCCGCGGAGGCAACAACTCGAGGAAGGGTGAAAATATACAAAGTGATATGCGATTGAAAGAGCTCATCAAGCCTGATTTTGGGAGACCACTTGGACGTGCATTGGAGCCCAACAGACAGAGAAAAGCCATGGTTAAAGTCAAGGTGGAAAAAATCAAACGAGAATCTAGTAAGATTTAATGTTAGATTTGTTCTTTTAATGAGTTGTAATTAGATTCTAACTAGTATTCCAGCCCTAAACCGACTTAGACCTAGGCTCCTCCCCTATATATATGTAATCGACTTGAAGGAGAAAGAAGAAGAGAGATTAGAGAGAAAAATCCTTCTTGTCGAAAAACCCTAGTGCTGCCATCCTCCATTATGTTCTAAACCTTCCCTAGGGCTAAGGGTTGGTTGTAAAGTAGTTGTGAGAGTTTGCTTGTATTTGTTTAGTTTTTCAGTTTTTGCAATAAAATTCAAGCTTTGTTTACTCTTGGTTCTTCATTGTTGCAATCTTTATCGGGAGAGAAGAGGGCATCAATCTATTTGTTCAATATCGGGAGAGTTGGACTCACGGAACGAGTAAACACAGTTTTATCCAACTATAGGGTAAAGCTACTTCGGCTTTGGGATAAGTTAGAAGTTCAACGGCTAAGAGAGGCTTCATAATCGGTTGGTGTTCATCCTTAGGTTCACGCCGGGAGGTATCATCCAAGACGTGTTTTCCAATAGTACTTCAAGCTTAGGGATAAGAGGAAGTCAATGAAGGGAGCCTTGCCGAACCTTGAATCATCGCTTAACAGCCCAGGCAGTCACTTTTGTCTCTGCCGAGGCGGGCGCCTTCCGAGGCATAGTCGTGGGCGGCTGTTGAAAGTTGTTAAGTTGATATGCAAAACTATGTCGTGACAGTGCATTCAATCTCTACACTACGAAGCATTCCAATACCGGCCCATTCTTTCATTCTGATTTCTCAATTTATTTTACTTGCTTTAATCTTAGTTTTAATCAACCCAACTTTTAATATTTGTGTTTTTACTTTTTACTTGTGTGCAGAAAAGTGAATCCTGAAGGTTGTTACAATCACTGTGGAGACGATATCTTAAATACTATAACTTCGCACTGTGTATACTTGCACGCAATTTGTGCATCACTTTTGCACGCAACAACACACTCCTGAAACATTATGCTTAAAAACTTATACGACAAGTAACTTTGTAATGAGATATTAGGTTCGTTAATTCATGTGATAATATGTATGTTCTTAAGATTTTATGAATAGTGTCTTGGGCAACAAGTAATTATGTAAATGAGATGCTACGTTTGGTAACGTAGGTAACAAATAAGCATAAGTTTAAGACAAGCTAAATTTTGTAGCTTATATGATAAGTAATTTAAGTCCATGATATACTATGTTAGTAAGAAAACAAGAGTGTATAAGCTAAAATGAGAATGATTTGTGATAATTTACTCATTAAGAAAGGTGTATCCAATGACACTGGAATAACCTTTAGTTTAAAAAGACACATTTCTATTGAAAAGTTTGTATTTTGATGGATTTGTGGATTGCTAAATCTTGAGCTGTGAAATTTCATGTTTGGAATGATGCTATTCGAATGGCTTACTACACACACACACACACATATAGCTTTTTCTGTGTGATGTAGGACTTGGTTTGAATGACAAACAATGTTTGCTTATTTCATACTTAGTAATTTTTTTAAAGAAAGAAGGTGATATTAGAAAACTTGAGTGATAAATATCACCTGATTGTGATGCTATATTGAATAGCTTGTGTGATAAGAAACCATGACTTGATATGCTATGAATGGTATTTTTAAGTGTTATGAAACCTATGACTTTGGTCTGATATGTTTGACATCATGTATGCCAAGTAGTTTATGTTTATGGAATAACACATTTGATATCTTCCTTGCCAAGTAACTCCTAAATAGGATTTGATATGTTTGGTATCTTATATACAAAGTATATCGTGTATTTGGAATGTTAAGTTTGATAATGTATAAGATAAGGGGAAATTCACATTTATGTCATGTTGGTTAACTTATATGATACACAATAGACATTAGTGAGAGACTATATGTAAGAAATTAGTGAAACCTATAAGCTAAACTAAAGTATCTCCTTAATAACTTATATAAAAAGGGTAATGTGTGTTAATATGATAGTTGTGTTTATGAATCAGAGTAAGGAATGTTACCATGTTTGAAACTTTAAAATTATTGTGGTTTGCATATAACCAAGTTTTTCATTTGTACGGATTCAATAAACTTTGAATTAATGTTGTGTTCGAACTTTATGAGCAGGATAAAACGTATTTAATCAAATCTTGTACTTAGCAAATTTGATTGTGTTCGAAGGAAATATAGAATTGTAATATAGAGTTTTGATTCATACATTTAGTTGTTTATAAGCTACCTCACTAAGTCAACGCTTACTCCATTCCTTCAAATATTTCTGGGTAAACTCGCTTCTTGTTGTCTTGAGAGCTTGGACGAGAGCACAAGGACCCATATATATGTTTGAAAATTCTTAATGTACTCCTAGATGGTGACAAAGAGTGAATATGCATTGTGCATGTAGATTATCTTTGTGGCTCATTGTGTATATAAGCTTTATGAGAGTTTAAAACTTGTAATGGGCCTTTAATTATGTTATGGTTGTTTGCTTCTAATTTATAATAGTTTAGATGTTGGTACGATAGAATAGATTTATGAGTTTGCTTGAAGTAATTAGATCATCTTGTTTTGAGTTTATGCATGCATGTTCATATGCTTCTTGTATCATGAGTTAAATCTGGTAAGGTTTTGTAGCTATAGCATTTAGTTATGTTTTGATTGCCAAAAGTTGCCTAAATGTTTGATGTTTAAAGATTAGGATCATGAAAGCTTGTGTGAGAGGAATAAAATAGGATTGAACAAAACCTATGTCCTTGTTTAATTCATGAGATGTGGATATTGTTACCTATATGTCATGATAATAGAAGATTATTATCTTGCTAAAGGGGAAATCAGGGCAGTTCTGCTGTAAGGCGGTTAATATACGGCGTGACCGGTTAAAAAGGTGACCGGTTAAAGATAACAAAATCGGTAAAATTACCTATTTTGTTGATTCGAGTATCAACATATTCGGTAGCGCCTAATTTGTTGATAATTTTGAGGTGATGGGGCCTTGGAAAATCCCACGATAACAAAATCGGTAAAATTACCTATTTTGTTGATATGAGTATCAACATATTCGGTAGCGCCTAATTTGTTGATAATTTTGAAAGTATCTATACTTTTTAAAAAGTATGGATACTTTTTTAAAAGCAATGTAACCGCGGTTGAAAAAAGTATCGAAAATATCGATACTTTGTGCACAGTATTTTGTAATGAATTTAAAAAAGTATCAAAAAAATAGATACTTTTGTAACACTTTATACAATTTTATCGATACCAAGGGATCGAAAGTATTATGATTCTGTTTCCACAGTACTAATAAAAAGTATCTATCCTTTAGAAGCTAATTTGACATTAACGGAAAAAAAGGCCAAACAGGTTACATTATTAATACAAACAATGTAACAGGTAAATTGTTACCGTATTGTTTGTTTGGTGTCGATACTTTTGTAAGAACATGTGCAAAAGAATCGGTACAATAGAAAAAATTAGACATAACCGGTTACATTATTAATACATATAATGTAACCGATAAATCGTTACCGGATTGTTTGTTTGGTGTTGATACTTTTTTAAAAACATGTCAAAAGAATCGGTAAAATAGAAGCAAATTTGACATAACTAGTTACATTATTAATACATATAATGTAACATGTAACTCGTTACCGTATTGTTTGTTTGGTTTCGATACATTTGTAAGAACATGTACGAAAGAATCGGTACATTAGTAATTTAAAAGGATTTTGAAACATAAAAGGGGTCGAAAGAATCGACACAATTAAAAAAAGTATCGAAACTTGGGGAATTGTATCGATTAAATATAATTGATATAACCGGTTAAAAAGTATCTACTCTAATACAATCCTTGTATTGCTTGCATTTACAGAAAACCTAAGAGAATATTTGAAATCGAACCGGTTTTGGTTGCTGCAAAATAGAAGGGAGGCGTTTTTAGAGTCGTGGTGTATCAGAATCGAAAGGAAAGGTTTTGGGTTTAGGGATTTTGATGTAAAAGGTATGTTGTCGAAACCCTAGTTTTCTTGGTAATGTAGTATTCGAAAATTGGGGTTTAGGTTTTGGGTTTAGGGATTTTGAAGTAAAATAGGATTTCAGATTGATTATAGGTCGAAATTGTAATTATAGTTAGAAAATAAATATCGGTACTTTGTTCAGAGAACTTATAGGTAGAAATTGATATTGTCGGTAAAAAATGAATATCGATACTTTGTTCAGAGAACTCAAGCGGTTACTATAAGATGGGTGCAAAGGATCATGAAGATGTTGTTCGTGAAGATGACACTGAAATGGCTCAGGAAAATGTTGTTCGTGAAGATGACACCATTGAAATGGTTGAAATGGAGCCGGAGAGTATCGAAAGTGAGGAAAATCGAAAGCAACCAAAGGGTGGATATATGTACTTCTAGTAAGTATCAATGTATTTGTGCACTTGTTCTTTAAATGGTAATTGGATTAAAGTATTTAAGAACATTTAAACTTTCCTATCATGACAGTATGAATGAAGTGCAAAGGATGAAGGAATGTGGTACTTACAAAAGCGGTTCGGTATGTAAACTGAATTTATAATGAATATAATGTAGCTTTAATATTTTGATTAAGAAACATTTATGCATAATTTTCAGGTGATAGACGATGTGGTGAAGAAATGACACACGACGGGTGATACTGAGAAGGAACCATTTATGAAGTTGTCCACAAAGGATAGAGCAAAATATTTGGCTTCGAGGAAAGCACATGGAAACATTGAGAAGAAGGTATTCGTTAAACTTGTAAATACTTTGATAAATGATATATAAAAACTCTAACATTATATGTAAATAATATAGGAAGTGTCGACAAGGTGTAGCATAAAATGAGTTCAACACATAATAGAAGACTTGAAAGTGAAGGATAAAGCCAATGTGTTGGAAGAAATGGGGTTTGGATCTCTTATTGGATTGAAGGACCGACCAATTCGGAGGGAATTGTGTCGATTGTTGATGGGAGATTTTTATTTGCAAAAGTGTGAAGTTCGATACGGTAAATATTCTTTTCATTTTGGTGTCCGATGTGTTGAAGCCGTATTGGGGCTAGAAAATAAAGGGAAGAGTGTGCATGAAGTAATTAAGAGGAAGGATTGGAAAAAAACTTGTGAACAAGTATGACCTAAAGTCCAAGGTGACATATGCTACACTCGAGGACGATATTAAAAGCGGCAAGTATGATGGGGATCATCTGAAGGCCCGAGTACTATTGTACCTTGTCGGAGTATTCCTTTGTCCAACGGGTGATACATCCCCGAGCAAGGAATATATAAAGTTGATTTGCGACTCCGGGTTGAAAGGTGAATTAAATTGGGCCTCATTTGTCAGTGAGAAATTATTTGATGCAATCAAGAGCTTTTAGAAGGCCGAAAATCCCACATACCTCAAAGGGTGCATAGCTGTCTTAGAGGTAAATGAGTTGAACGATGTGTTGGTTTAGAAAACTTTGTAAGTGTAGTTATTATAGAAAATGATAAAGTTTATTATAAATGCAGGTTGCATTGTTTGATTTTTGGTCTAATTCTTCAAGTGTGCCGACCTTCCAAAGAACCAGAGTGGCACGCATCATTGCATGGGGCAAGGAAGAAGTCGCCCGAGTGATGGCAAAGTTAAAGTTGGAAAGACCGAAAAAAAAGTAAGGGTAATAAAAGTATTTATATATTAGTAATGACTTAAAAAAGAAAGATGTTCTAATATTGTAATTTATTTTTGAAGGTTATTGGCGAGGAGGAAGAGGAGGAAGAGAAGAAGGTAGAAGAGAAGGTGAAACAGAATGAAAAAGGGGGAAGTAAATATGACATTTTGATGGCTGAGTTGGCGGAGCATAAAAAAGCCGTTTCTGATTGTTTGCAAAGACAATCCAGAATCGAAGAGGCAATTGAAAGCATTAAGGGGGAAGTAGGGGAAAAGGTTGATGGTGTGGTGAAAGAAGTGGTGGAATTGATGGGTGAGTTGAATGGGGTGATTGGAATGGTAGGAAAAAAATGGATAAGGGGAAAATTTTAAGTTATGAAATTAAACAAACGATGAGTTATGTTGAGGAAAAATATGATGAACTTAAAAAATATGATGAAGAAAATATAAAAGAATTGAGTATGAGGTAGGAAAATATAGAAGTCCACTATCCAGATATGAGGACACTGGATAATGTAATAGATGCAGATCTGGATTCAGAGTGTCGTGCACCAAAGAAGAAGCAAAAGGTAAAATGAATAAAATAATTGACATCCATTTTGATTATCGTGTTGTGGCTAATATCTATAATCAATATCGTAGGTTGAAAAGGTCAAAATACTAAAAGGAATTGGTGCAATGGAGGGTGCAATGTGTGAGTATGTATGGAATAGTGGGTTGTTAGATGATGGGTAAGTAATATATATTGCTTTGTGAGTGATATTTAAATATTTTTGTGAAAAACTTAATCCAAAAAATTGCTTGTATAGGGATGTTATCATAGATTTCAGAAGCCAACACGACACAGTAGGCGACGTTGGGTCGTTAAAACCTGGTGAATGGATTTACGATAAGGTTATTGATATGTACAGCTAGTTGTTGGCTCACGAGTCGATGAAGAAGATATCAGGGAACCGGAAGATTTGCTATTTTCCATACTTCTTTGTGGTAAGTTAAATTTATACACATTTTCGTGTTGTGTTATGCCTATGGCTGGTCAATTAATAGTGATTGTTTTTGGAAATGCAGTCATCGTTGGTAGAGGACGGTCAAGATGCGTCGTCTATTGTAAGCTTCTAGACTAACATATTGGAAGACCATAATAAAATGACCGATTGTGACACGGTAAGATATTTTTGCGTACATGTTGTTTGTATTTAAATAATAACAATAAATGTTCTAATTTTTTGTCTTGGATGTGACATTTATTGTAGATCTTCTTGCCAATAAAAGATAGCAGAAGTCATTGGTATCTCTTGGTGTTGGATATGGTTGATCGTGTAGCATCGGTTCTTGATAGTCTAAATTCATCTTACCGGCACAAGACAAGAGTGCAACAATGCAGGCAATTGGTATGTGTCGATAAATTTGTAATTTATAATGCATAATTTCTTCGTAATCTAATTTAATAATTTTTGACGCAGATGAGATGTTTAGATAAATTTAATCAGGACGCGAGCTTTGTTGATACATTTGGGAAGATGAAGGTCCTAGTGACGGATTTAGAATTAGTGGACCGTAAGACCAAGGTGCTAACGAACGAGTATAAAATTTGAGTATTTAATAAGTCAAATATTTCTGTGGTTATCTAACTATTTGACATTTGCGGCAATATAACAGAGATGATTGCGGAATGTATGTGATTATGTGGATGGAAGCTATTGCTGATGGGAGGTCAACGGATGATTTGGTAAGTGGTCTGAAAAGGACTTTTAAAATAAAATTGGGGTACTCTTACATTGAATGATGTGGTAACAAAATGTTCTAATGTGAATGTAGGTTGTTGGGGAATGGGATCGTCCAAGAATTTTAAACGATCTCATAAATCACGAAGGTAATAAAAAGAGAGCTCAGTTCACAAATGGTTGCCTGAAACATATGAAAAAGTAATTCCTTTTGATAGCAAATATTTTGTATGTACATTATGTTACCATAATTTTGTATATAATTATTTATCATAGTTACATTGTTGTAAATTATGTTACCATAATTCTGTATGTACATATTTAGCATCAAATTCCTTTTGAAAGAAAATGTATTGACATAGCTTACGTGAAGAAAGTGTCGATACTTTATTCCAACTATGGAAAAAATTATCGATACTTTATTAAAAATCGATTGACATAGCTTACTGGTAATAAAGTGTCGATACTTTATTTACACTATAAAAACAAATTACCGAGACTTTTAATAAAAGCAATGTTTCTGGTAGTAAATTTGATCGAAAATATCGATTCTTTCATCCCACTATTTAAACAAAATATCGATATTTTTGAAAATAATGATTGTCATAGCTTACTGGAATCAAAGTGTCGATACTTTGTTCCCGCTATGAGTAAAATTATCGATACTTTTAAACAAAATCAATGTTTTCGAAATCAAATTTTGCTCGAAAAGATCAATACTTTTTCCCTATATAAAAAAATTATCGATACTTTTGAAACAAAAGGATTGCCATAGCTTACTGTAAAGAAAGTGTCGATACTTTATCCCGCTATGATTAAAAGTATCGATACTTGTAAACAAAATCAATGTTTTCGGTATCAAAATTTGCTCGAAAATATCGATACTTTTCTCCTTATATAAAAAAAATTATCGGTACTTTTGAAACAAAATGATTGTCATAGCTTACTGGAAACAAAGTGTCGATACTTTATTCCCGCTATGAATAAAAGTATCGATATTTTTTTTAAGAAAAGGATTGTCATAGCTTTCTGGAAACAAAGCGTCGATACTTTTCTCCCTCTATGAACAAAAGCATCGATACTTTTTGAAAAAAATAAATGTTTCCGGTTGCGACTTTACCGTTTTCATTATTGATTACATCAATGTTACCAGTATACTTGTCAATGTTTCCGGTAGCGATCTGACTTTGAATTTTAGGTGCGATTTCTCTTTAACCCAACCCTAAACTTAAATCCTCAATTTCCTAATTTTATCGATACTATACCAGAGATCTCTTCCACTCCAAGGACGATTACCACCGTTCAGAAAAATTGCACCGTTCAACCTGCTTATAAAATCAACTCCGACGATTACTACGATCAGATTTGTAGGTTAGTAAATGGTAATTTTGTGTAATTTAGGGTTAGGGATTTGCACGATTTGGGAGTAACCGTTCTTCTTTTGCAAATAACAGTTCTTCTCAAGAAAAAAAATGGCGCCCAAACGTCCGAGACGTAGTGCTTCTCAGTTAAAGTCTTCTTCTTCTAATTCAAAGTCTGCTGCTCAAGTAAGTTCTTCTAAAGCAAATATGTCGTTTGAAACGCAAAACTTTAGAAGCAAGGAAGAGAAAGTGAAATATGATCGCAATTTCAAAACAAGAAAGATTCGTCCAGAACGTGTTATTGACATGGACTTCTTCTTCGATGTGAAAAACAAATTTGGTTTTAAACAGACATTTACAGATTGAGGATGACTTGAATTTCTTGGTGTAGAACCAAAATATTACCCCAACCTTGTTAGAGTTTTCTACAGTAATGCTACATTACACCGCCAGCCTAGTACAGAAGCAATATTAGGAATTAGGACTTATGTCATGGGGAAAGAGATATATATAGATCCGAAATCTATTATTGATGGAATAGGTGTTAAGAATATAGGAGATTCCGATGAACATGTTTTAGATCCTACCATTAAACGTGTGGATCGGAATAGTCCCATTAATCTTGGTGTGGAGGGCAGATTGTTC
This sequence comes from Hibiscus tridactylites, assembly GCA_958450335.1. Taxonomy (NCBI): domain Eukaryota; kingdom Viridiplantae; phylum Streptophyta; class Magnoliopsida; order Malvales; family Malvaceae; genus Hibiscus; species Hibiscus tridactylites. The sequence continues at coordinate 52,749,041 of OY288267.1, read as the reverse complement.
CACCTTCTTGTGACTTGGTTTCTTCGACCTTCCGGTGGAAAATTTTCACAAATTTGAGATAGTGATTATTGGTGGTTGTCTAAGTATGCATCAAAAACCGCTCAAAACATTGGAAAACTGATTTATGAGAGAATTCTTAATATAGTGAAAAAGGGTGCTTCCATTACAACTTCACTACCATATGAATGTGTAATTAGCCATATATTGAGGAAGGAAGGAGTGGAATTCAATCTTGATTACCCTCTTCGATTATCCCGGAAGATCGACATGTTATCCTTGACAAAAGCGGGATACGATTTTATTGAAAATGTCGGTTGGATAAACAAATCTGGCATTGGAGCGGAACAAGACAACGACCAAGTGGACAACATTGAAGAAGAAGTCCACGAGCAGATGGAAGAAGATGAGATCGAAGGGGTGATTACGATGAAGTCAGTGATGGCTTACATGGTTAACTTCCGCCAGCATTTGGATGCTCGTGTTGGCGAGATTAATGACCAAATCGGGCAAATGCGAGCATATATTTCATCACTTCGTGATGACTTCTCCAACTTCCGTAATCAATGCCTTCAAAGAAAAGGCAAAGCTTTAGGTATGACAATGCTTTAAATTGACTATTGACATGCAGTTAATTGACTATTGACATGCTTATAACAGAAGTGGAGAATCCAATGGTGAATGAAGAGGTGAATGATGAAGAGGTTGACAGTTTAGATGATGATGAGCATGAAGACCCGGACAGATATATAATTTCTGCAACACCGATTACCAAAAAACTTGTCATTTTTTATGTCAATGGAGTCCTTTCCTATTATACAAAACAAACTCCAGAGGTAATAAAATGGCTTCAAATTTGTTTACGGATGTGTTAAGCTATAAACACAAATGTGGTTGAATTTTTGTTCATGTTGTAGATGTTATAATGAGGCCAGTTGTAGAAGAATTTATCAATTTTTGTTTAGAGAACTTTGTTGTTGCCATTTGGTCATCGAAGTTGAGGTAAACACCGTTAAGATTTTAATTGTTAACAATTTGATATTGCTCTTAACCAATTTAATGTTTATCGTGATAATTGTTAACAATTTCAGGCATAACATTGATCTTGCTATTAACCAAATACATGTACCGTATGCCCAATATATATTCATTTGGGTAAGATGCTTCTTCTTTGCGTTCGATAATTGTATTTGTTTATGATTCTTACAAATTGATGTTTCACAATTTCCTATAAACAGGATCAAGCAAAGTGCAAACGGAAAGAGGAATTCACCTTCTGCAAAGATTTGCATGACGTTTGGAATGAGTTTCCTCAATTCCACTCGGAAAATACACTGTTGGTGGATGATTCTATAGAAAAAATTATTTATAATCCAGTGAGTTATATATATTTTTTCCATGCATATTTTTTAAGGTAAAAGTTCATTCATTTGTTAATTGACATTTTATGTATAGCAATACAGTTACATATGTCCGCATCCCTATAACGGTTCATCTTTCAACGACAATGCTTTAGGTATGACAGTTACATATGTGACTTATTCCATTGGTTTATTAATATATTGAACAGGTTGACAGTTTGCTAATTTGACTTATTTATATATATCCTCAGAAAAGGGCGGAAGCATACGAGAATATTTGGAAAAGTTGGCGAAGGAGCCTAATGTTCGGGACTTTGTCAAAAATAACCCTTTACAAATTTGAATTTTATTTCATTTATATATTTAACATTCTTGATTTATATATTGGTGTATGTGGGATACATTCAAGTAATGGAGAGTTACAATGTCGGATACATACCAGATGATAGTTAAAATGTCTGTTGATCGGTACTTGCAGTATTCCAAATGTCTTCGTTGCCTTGAGACGTAATGGAGAGATTGAAATTATAAATACTCATTAACAATTTAAGACATAATTGTGGAATAGACATAGTAACTCACATTATAATCATCATTTGCGCGCCCGTACGACCATTCCGTTACGTTATCAAAAAATTCAGTCGATGTAGGTTATGTAAACGATTCCAAACCGAGCTTTAATTTAGGACATGTTACTTTGTTATGTCCCTCAACGTTGCAGAAAGAGCAGTGCCTACTTTTCTTCTGGACCTTCTTCTTCTGGACTTCTTTTCGCTTTCCTTGTCTTCGTTTAGGGTCGCAAACCCCATTTACAAAATTGCTTCGGTTGCTTGAATCTTTCAAACCGAACGAGTGTTCAAATTCGGCAGTTAGTCTTTTCATCTCATCTCTTGCGGTTATGAAAGATGTGTCAGTCTTTGATGCAATGTAGCATAAACGACTTGACGTTGCACGTAGGGCAGCGAACCGTGCCATTTGCATAACTTCTGGTGGTACATTGAAGTCAAGGAAACTTGGTGCAGAATCCTTCGCATCCTTAGTCCACCTACTTAGAATCAAAGACTTAGGAAGAGATGTGTAATCCAAGTGCTTCAAAACATGTAGTTGATGGCAACATGGAATTCCTACGATCTCGAATTTCCTACACGAGCATGTGACAATTTCCGAAACGACGTCAAAACATACGTGAAATCTCGTGTTCTTTTCCTTGTACTTTGACAAAACAAAATTTTGACATTCATCTGATAAGGACTGAATTTGTTCCTCAATCCGGTACAAGGTCTCGTCTTGCAGTTCTTCTTGGAAGATCCGAAATGATGCCCGCGTATAAATTTCACCAGCATGGCTTTCTAGGTCTGTCAGTTTAGTGATCTGGAAGGGTATTGTCTGCGAACTTAAGTAATCCGCTTTCAACTCGTTGATACGCATTTTACTAATACCTTATTCAATTGTACGAACAACATCTACATATGTCTTCTTCTTTTTCAATGCAAGTGCGAGTGAAGTATTCAAGGACTCGCACCTTTGTGTGGATCGCATATTCGCAAAGAAATGACCGGTTTGATATGCTTGAACCTAAAAGTTCCGAGTATTTCCCTTCTCCATCACCCATGGATGCTTTCCGACATTGAATTCTGAAATCATTGCAGACCATTCAATATCAAATTCTTCTGTTGTCCACCAGGAACTCATACATCTAGTAAATGCTGTGCTAAATTTGATGTCATCAATGTTAGCTTGTACATTACGAGAAAGATGCTAAGAACATAATCTGTGCTTAGCATAAAGGATAACACATTTGATAGCCCTCTGCATTGCCCTATCCCCATCGGTGACAACAGAAAGAGGCGATTTATTCATCATGGCTTGTAAAAAATTACGCAGCACCCACTCGAATGATTGAGTCGTTTCGTCAGCGATGATTGCAGTAGCAAATACTATTGTGCTATGGTGATAATTGACACCGACAATAGGCATAATTGGTCATCCATAGAAATTACCTTTGTACGTTGTGTCGAACGCAATTACATCACCGAAGCAAGTGTAATCTGATCTCGATGTTGAATCAGCCCAAATAAGATTATGCAATGCCCTTGATTCATCTATTGAGTATGTCATAAAAAACCCCGGATCATCTTCTTTCTTATAATCAAAGTAAGCAATTAGTGCATTCACATCCCCATTGACAATTTCCTTTGCTTTATCTCTTTCAAGTGCATTGTAGAGGTCTTTACTTGTAAATCCAACATTATGATAACCCCCTGCCTGATTCATGAAATAATTCATTACTTGTGATGTCCCAACACCAACATCTTTCAATGCTGTTGCCTCAGCCACATCAGCCTCACTCACAGCTCTATTTGAACGCATAAATGGTTTCATAACATGTGTGCACAATGCATGATTATGTTCCTGAAAAGACTTACTTAGAACCCACTGATCATTTGTATTTGTTGATGTGACCACGGTTTTTGCCTTGCATCCTGTTCGTGTGACTAGCATATGAGCACGTTGACGATAAACAGTATGGGCTTTGGATGACCGAAACCCTTCTTTTGAACAACAAAATTCTTGTGTCTTCACATTCCCTTCGCGATCCAGCCATGTTGTTCCTAGACGTGCACTAAAACCATGTTTCATAGCGTATTGCTTGTAAAAATTCCAAGCTTCCTCACGTGAAGAAAAGAGCTGACCGAGCAACCGTTTCGAATCATCAACGGTCAACTTTTCATGCCCCTCCTCGCTTGAATGAACATCGTTGGATGGAGTATCGTCCATTTTGGTAAACATGATCGGTGGAAGTGGTCCAAACAGGAGTTGTGTGTTGCTTTCATTTTCAGGTAGTAAAATCAGTAGGTGGTGGTGTTGATGGTGGTTGAAGTCTGGCTACAACATTTGTTTCTTAGGAAAAAGTTAGTTGTGCAATAAATTGTAGTAAAATGTCGATATTTTTTTCCCACTACGAACAAAATTATCGATACTTTTTGAAAATAAGAATTCTCATAGCTTACTGGAAACAAAGTTTCGATACATTTTTCCCACTTAGAGTAAAAATATAGATACTTTTGTAAAAATCAATGTTTCCGTTAGCAAGTCTCCTCGAAAATATCGATACTATCTTCCATCTACGAACAAAATTATCGATACTTTTCAAAAAAAAGATTCTCATAGCTTACTGGAAACAAAGTTTCGATACATTTTTCCCACTTTGAGTAAAATTATCGATACTTTTGTAAAAATCAATGTTTCCGTTAGCAAATATGCTCAAAAATATCGATACTTTATTCCCATTATGATAAAAATTATCGATACTTTTTGAAAAAAGGATTCTCATAGCTTACTGGAAACAAAGTTTCGATACATTTTTCCCACTTTGAGTAAAATTATCGATACTTTTGTAAAAATCAATGTTTCCGTTAGCAAATCTGCTCGAAAATATCGATACTTTCTTCCTCTGCGAAAACAATTATCGATACTTTTCATTAAAAAAGGATTCCCATAGCTTACTGGAACCAAAGTGTCGATATTTTTTTCACGCTATGAATAAAATTACCGATACTTTTGAAAAAAAATCAATGTTTCCGGTAGCAAGTTTGCTCGAATATATCGATATTGTCTTCCCTTTGCAAACACAATTATCGATACTTTCCAAAAAAGGATTCCCATACCTTACTGGAAATAAAGTGTCGATATTGTTTTCCCGGTATGATTATAATTATCGATACATTTGCAAAAAAAATCAATGTTTCCGGTTGCATTTCTACCGTTTTCATTATTTAGTACATCAATGTAGCCGGTTGATTGTTACCGTTTTCATTATTTACTACATCAATTTTGCATTGCAGTGTTATGTATTTTCACTTGTATCACATGCACTGTTTACTGCTCATCCTGTATAAAGCTGGTTTTGATACCCCCTAGAACGAATCTGCCTTTTCAGTTTCGAGTCTTTTCACTTGTATAACATGCACCGTTTCATGTTCATGTACCTTCATGAACAGGCATTGTGCCTTCTCACTTTCTCTCCCAAACGGAAATTCCCTATAAATTAACAACACCTCTCTTTACTCTTTATAACATCTTCAAATTAATATACTCAACCCTTCGTTTATTTCTATAGTCAGTTCTCCTTCACCTCACCTTTAAAATCTTCTATTATAGAATGAGTTCGAGCAGAGGTTCTGGTAACAATCCTCAGCCATTGGCAAAGAGGAAACTTGATTTCGAGACATCATCAAACATCGATGATGATTTCTATATTGATTCTGATGAAGAGGAGGAACAAAGCCATGAGTCAATGAAAACCAGCAGATGTTTCAACAAGTTCTTCCAGACCTTCGATAGAATGAACACCATCAATGACCCTTCTACTCAATGGCGGTGTCCAGCATGTCAAGGAGGTCCTGGTGCCACTCACAGGTTTTGTGGCCTTCAGTCCCTAGTGACACATGCCAAAACCAAAGGCGGACCAAATCTCAAACTTCATTGCCAACTTGGTCAGCTATTGGACGATGAATTGCGTAGAAGGGGTACTTCGGTTGTTCCTCAAGGTCAAGCTTATGGGGAATGGAGTGGGTTGAGAGACGATGCTGCTATTGTCTCCCCCCCCCCCCCCCCCCCCGCCTTCAAACAACGAGGAAGCGGATCACAAAATACTCTGGCCACCCATGGTGATGATAATGAACACAAGGCTTCATCAAGATGCAAATGGGAAGGTAGTTATATAACTTCTGAATTATGTTTTAATGAATATTAGAATTCCTTAACTTCTTATTTCTTTAATTTTCTGCTTCAGTGGCTTGGAATGGGAACCCAAGAGCTTCTTAACTATTTCAGTTCCTATCCTACTGTTGCTAAGGCTCGCCATTCATACGGTCCTCAAGGCCATCGTTGGATGAGCCTTCTGATTTTTGAGAGCACGGCAACAGGTTATTTCGATGCTCAGCGTCTGCATACCCAGTTTGCTGCCCAAGGTTTCGATAGAGAGGCTTGGCAACGTTGTTAGGGCTTCTTGTATGGTCCAACCAGCCAGCGCCAACTTTATGGTTATATGGCTGCCAAAGAAGACATAGACAACTTCAACCGCCATACTCAAGGTTTTCTCTATCATTTTCTTCTATTATACAAGATGCACTTCTACTCATACTTATGCAAACATGTTTTGTTCATTAGGCAACAATAGGGTCAAGTTTGAGATGCGGCCATATGCAGAGATGGTTGGACATCAAGCTGGAACAAGTGCCATGGGTGGCAGAGGGCATGAAGGTCGTTTCCCTGGCCAGGGATGAGGATTGTGGACTTGAGGAGGCTCATTCTTTTACTTTCATTTTTTATTTCAATTTGTAATTGGTAATTGAAGCACTAGGACTTCAGTTTTTTTCATAATTATTCTTCATCCTTAAGTATCAAAACTTTTCATTGGAAACTTTTTATTTTCATAAATATAATTGATATAAACGATTAAATAGAATTATACCGATACTTTTAATATAAGTATCCATACTTTTTATGCAAGTACCCATACTTCTAATTTAAGTATCGAAACATTTAATATAAGTATCCATACTTTTTATTTAAGTATGCTTACTTTTTATTTAAGTATCCATACTTTTAATTTAAGTGTCGAACCCCTAAACACACACTTTTAATTGATATAAACGATTAAATGGAAGTACCCATACTTTTATACAAACAATGTAACCGGTCTGGCTACAACATTTATTTCTTCTTAGGACAAAGTTACTTGTGCAATAAATTATAGTAAAATAACGATACAATTAAAGAAATTACCGATACTTTTAATATAAGTATCCATACTTTTAATTTAAGTGTCGAAACTTTTTATGGAACCGGTTGAAACATGGCTAGAAAATATCGATACGTTTTATTAAAATATCGATACTTTCGAGCCACAATTGAACCAGTTCCAATGTTTTTATTAAAATATCGATACTTTTGTAATAACGTATCGATACTTTTGTTTAAAGTTATAATATTAATGTAAACGATAAAATAATAACAAATTAGGCGCTACCGAATATGTTGATACTCATATCAACAAAATAAGTAATTTTACCGGTTTTGTTATCGTGGTATTTTCCAACGCCCCATCAGCCAAAATTATCAACAAATTAGGCGCTACCGAATATGTTGATACTCATATCAACAAAATAGGTAATTTTACCGACTTTGTTATCGTGGGATTTTCCATGGCCCCATCAGTTCAAAATTATCAACAATTTAGGCGCTACCGAATATGTTGATACTCGGATTAACAAAATAAGTAATTTTACCGATTTTGTTATGTTTGTATCTTAACTACCGATAACTTAAATTTGCCGGTTACCAATTCTTTATTATTATTTTCATGTTTTATACCAGATACATTATCTCATATCAACATATCCGATAGCGCTTTACCTATTTTGTTATTTATCTTATAATGTTTCCGGTAACGCTGTTTCTTAGCCGTATATTAGTCCGTCTTTCATTAGAATTTCCCGAAAATCACTATATCAGGTATATGATCTAATTATTATAATAGTCGTTTCTCTATAATCCCCTCGATAGGTAGGCATAAACTTTAAATGGGGTTAACATGGTCACCCTTATAGTAACATTTTTGCATTATCTACATATCTTCCTAATTAATCTATATGGTTTAAGCTTTTTGTTACTTGAATATTAAGTAAGCTTCGTAAATGGGAATTTCATAATGATAAATTATATGTTTTGGGACTTTTATGTGTGTGTAATTGTGCTATGTTTAAGCTTACTTGTCTGAAAATGAAAGTTACTAAAATTATTTAAATTATCCTGATTTCTGATTGCCTATTTGGTTAAGAAATACTAAAACATCATTGGTTTATTTGAATGATTGTATATCTTTGTTCTGTAACACTACCTTACTCGGTTTATATTCTAAGCCGGATTTGGGGTCATACAACCAACACACAATAAAATAATAATTTATTTATAGTACAGGAAAAAACACATCTTAACAAAAATAAACTCAACCTACTGAATGACACGTCTTTCACTATCAGAAGTAATGGGTCCAGCTGTATTGATATCTATGAGAATAATTTCTATATTAATATTTTTACTATGCCACCAAATTAAGTCTAAAACATTAATCTAAAAATTTGATGACTTAACTGATTCGTATTATTGATCTCCAAATCAATCGAAAGCATGATTGGACTGAGCAGTTGGGGTTTGAACTGTTCAAATTTGACGAAACAAATAGCGATCAAAGTCATAGGTGGTTCGATCAACAGCTCGATGTGTTTTGAGACGATGACTCAATGTGCTGAAGACACCAACGACATGGTTCTTGTTTGGCGGTCAACAGTGTATCAGTATGGTTCGAACATAGGTGACCTCGAGGATGGAGAACGAATGGGTCTAGGACTCTCGAATTAACGTGTGGGCTGCAATCAATAAAGAAATTTCAGTTTTAAGGGAACCGACAATAGATAAGATAGTTTTTTTTTGAAACCGAAATTCAATTAAAACGATTATGAGCAGGAAATTGAAGAAGACAAATTAAATGAATAATTAGTTGAATTAGAAGTAATGATTGATCTACTTTAAGGTTAATTAATAAATAAATGTTAATGAAATAAGAAAAAGAAAGATCATGGTTTTTTTAAACAATCTAATTCACTTACCAGGTGAGGCACGCATGACCTAGGGAGGTAGTGACGGTTGGGGAGATTTTTCGAGAATAAGTCTTAACTCTTTTAGGTTTCGATTATATTGTTCGATGAGAATTTAAGGGAGACATCAATATTTATATTAAAAATATTAAAGGTCTAATTGGGGCCTTCATCTCTAAATTTTAAAAGAATTTCTAAAATAGCTCCATGTTTCTAAAAATTTAGATTTGAATCATTTGATCCGAAAATTTTATGTAAATTACAAAATAATCTTAAGGTTTTAGAAAGTTGCTATTTAAAAAAACGATTTTGAATCTGACATCAATACTTCTCAGAGTTTAGTCTTGTGTTCAAAAATCTCAAAATTAAAGAACAAAAGTTTCCAAAAATTATAGTTGAATACCCAAAAATTTATCGCTTCATAAATTGGTCTCAAATTTTGATTTTCAGTTTCTTACAAATCGATTCAAAAATTCCTAAAGATAGGATTTTAGAAATTGGGGATTCCAATATTAAGCTTTTTAATTTAAGATTTAAAAATTTAAAATTTATGAATTGTAAAAAATTTTGAGTGTTACATATCGGCTCAGACATTAACCCTGCCGGCAGGTCGTGTACCTAGACCCAAAACACAACAAAATTCAGTGGAACCACCAATAGATTCTCTCTTTTTTCCATCTTGTGCAATAATAGTAAATGACTATTGAAGAATCAAGGACAATCATCCAAAACCTAAAGCATATCAACCTCATGATAGAATCGGAAGCATGTCATTTTCTCACCAATATTTATGATCGAGATACTCCTAAAAGGGTGTTACATCTGTCAATGTATTTCACATTAACAGGAACTGCACAACACTTGTAGTCAAAAATCTCTCAATCAAACACAACTCATACTCATCGGCGAATTTTTCAATTTCAGGAAGAAGCAAAAGAGCCTCCTCCTCACCATCAGCTATAGACAGAGTTGTAGTTCAACATCTATTTTTGAGAAGATTCAACAGTCACCACCATAATAGTCTGAAAGAAAGGGATGAATCAGCGTGCAAAACTATAGACTTACATTTTTCTACTATATTAGACGCTTCTCGAATGAATATTTGTTTTTATATAAAAAAAAATTCATGTCTAATTTATTTGGTTTAAAGTATGTATTTTTTTATTTTGTCACTTAAATTTTGTTTTGTTTTAGTATCTGAATTATATATGTGTTATACTTTATAGTCTAAAAGTTAATCAAATTGAAAAAATCTCAAACTATACATATATAAAATGTAATTAGAACTTCCAAGTAATTTGAAATTATTTTACAGACCCACTACACCAAATTTGTTTTATGGCGGCGCTATTCGTGGCGTTTTTGAAACAAATGCCGCTAACGTTTCACTTATAACGGCGTTTTCGAAACAAACGCCACAAAACTGCAACATTGGCGGCGTTTTTTGTACAAACGCCGCCATAGGGTGACATATAGTGGCGTTTGCTTGAATAAACGCCGCAATGTGTTTTGTGTTAGTGGCGTTTCATGCGATAAACGCCGCTATAGGTTTCATGTTAGTGACATTTTTTTTTGTAAACGCCGCAATATGTGTATGGTTAGGGGTGTTTGTTGCTAAAAACACTGTCATATGTATAGGGTTAGTGGCGTTTGTTGCTAAAAAAGCCGCCAAAGGTATAGGTGTAGTGGCGTTTGTTTTAGAAAACGCCGCTAGGTTAAACACACTGTTTTAATCGAATATATCCCTCAATCTCTTAGACGCAAATATCGTGCAAAATTAAAAATCTTCAAATCTGTGCCCTAGCCGCTCCTCCTTGTCGTGTCGCTCCTGGTCGTCGTTCCTGGCCGGCCGTGCTCCTCGCGGTCGACCGTCGCTCCTCTCGCTCAGGCTTCTCGGCCGTGCTCCTCGTGGTATGTCATTCTTTTGTGAAACGTTGTTTTGATTTGGGTACAATACAAAAACCTATTTTATGCTCCTCTCCCTCTATTTTATGCTTTCTCATTTTCTGGGACTACTACTACATGAAGAGTGAAACGTTGTTTTGATTTGGGTACAATACAAAAGGTTGTTGAAAAGCTTGATTAGCTTGTCTGTGAAGTGCAAAGGGGAGAGTGAGAGGAGATTGCTTTATATGATTAAAGGAGTGAATACTTAGTTAATGTGATTGGCATATAATTTTATGACAATAGTCAAATGTGTATCGTTCATCAGATTCCAAAACAAACATGTATGGTTGAGTACAATAGCTGTATTATTAGAGAATTATGTACGACCATGTTGTTTCATAGTCATACACCTCTATATCTATGGTTAGAGGCCTTTATTCTGAATAGGTTACCATCATCTAATATTCATTTTAGTACTCTATATTTTATGTTGCATCGGAGTCTTTCTTCTTAAAGTTTGATCTTAAGATTGTTTTATGTGTTTTTGCAGGATACAGTAGAAAACACAAAGGTTACAAGTGTTTCTATCACCCAAGTCGTAAATTTATAATTTCACGTCATGTTGTATTTGACGAAACTATTAAATTTCCACTTTAGTAATGCTTATCATTATTTTTTTTAACAGCTCATTTACCTCTCTTAATAGTTTGGAATAAACTAAAGAAGATAACTTTCCCCAATAGGTAATAGTTACATCTCTTTTCATCCTTCAAATATGACTAATAGATAGTTTATGTATTTGACTTAATTGGTAATATAATAGTTACATCTCTTTTCATCCTTCAAGTATGACTGATAGGTAGTTTATATCTTTAAATTGGATATGACATAAATTGAAAATGGATAGGAGTTGGATGAATTTGCCAAGGGTAAACGCCGACTATCGAAATAGAGTAGAATATTTTTTAAATTTAGCTTTTGCAAATGCAAGCCAAGAAAATATGATTCTTTGCCCCTGTAAGAAGTGTGTTAACATTAATTGGCACATTCGAGAAGTTGTACACGAACATCTAGTCGTTTTTGGCTTTGTTCCAAGTTGTAGAAAATGGGTATTCCATGGAGAGTTGACATCTCGTACAACTTCTTCCACGAGTAATCCACCTTTTCATCATAATTCTCATCGTGGATCTCTTAGAGAAGATGACATGGAGGGTATGTTGCGAGATGCATTTAATATGAACGATTATCATCAGTCTGTTAGAGAAGATTGTGATATTGGTGTTACTGATTTCACCGAGATGGGAAGAAGTGGATGTGATGAAGAGCCAAATGGAGAAGCGTCAAAGTTTTACAATTTTCTTAATAAAATGAATGAACCACTTTATGAGGGATCAAAATATTCAAAGCTCTCCTTTTGCATTCGCCTTTTCAATTTAAAATGCTTGGATGATGGACCGGTAACTCTTTTACGCAATTATTAGAGTTTTTGAGTGAATTTTTTCCTTTTGCAAAAATTCATCAATCTGGCAAAGATATGAAAATAGTGATAAACGGTTTAGGGCTTGGTTATGAGAAAATTCATAGTTGTCCGAATTATTGCATGTTGTATTGGGGTGATAGAAAAAAATCAAGAGTCTTGTCATGTATGCGGTAAATCTCGGTGGATAAATGGGGACACGGAAAATGTGAGTGAAGACGAAGTTGCAACACGAGCAAGAAAGAAGCCAATAAAGATTCCGCGATATTTTCCTCTAATACCTAGGCTTCAAAGACTTTTTATGTCTTCAAAGACTGCTGAGTCTATGAGGTGGCATCACGATGGACGAACAAATGATGGATTATTAAGGCATCCTGCATATTCTTTAGCTTGGAAGACATTTGACCAAAAATTTCCAAGTTTTGCAGGAGATCCTCGCAATGTTAAGCTCGGTCTTGCATCTGATGGGTTTAATCCCTTTAAAATCATGAGTACTTCATATAGTACTTGGCATGTTATACTTGTTCCTTACAATTTGCCTCCATGGATTTGCATGAAACAATCATCATTTATTTTATCCATGATAATCCCAGGTGACAAAGGTCCAGGGAATGATATTGACATCTACATGCAACCTCTTATTGAGGAGTTAAAACAATTATGGGTGGGTGTCGAAACATATGATGTGTTGAAGAAGGAGAACTTTAATTTGCGTGCAACTTTATTGTGGACTATTAATGATTTTCCTGCTTATGCAAATTTATCTAGGTGGAGTACCAAAGGTCGTTATGCTTGTCCTTGTTGCGCTGCACAGACATGCTCGAGGTGGTTGTATAATAGAAAAAAATTCTCTTACATGGGACACCGTCGGTGGTTAGATGAAAATCATAGATTTAGATATGAAAAGAATATGTTTGATGGTACTGAAGAGTTTAGAAAAGCTCCTAAGCAAACAATCGGGTCTGATATCTTGTCAATGTCGAAACATATCAAGTTCACTTATGAAAAAACGAACCAACCACCAAACCCACGATCAAAGAAGAAGACAAAAAGGTGTATGACCGTAAGTTTGAGCAGCTTAGTGATGATGACTCTGATGAAGAGGATGATCCAAATTAGGCGGAGTTGTGGAAAAAGAAAAGTATTTTCTTCAAGTTGCCTTACTGGAAGCATAACATTTTGAGACACAATCTTGATGTAATGCACATTGAGAAGAATGTTTGTGAGAACATTATTGGGACCATTCTTAATGTCGATGGAAAATCTAAAGACAATCTAAAGAGTCAACTTGACTTAATTGACATGGGAATTTGGCATGATCTTCATCCTCAAGAACTTCGTAATGTAAAATTTTCGTTACCACTTTCTATTTTTACGATGTCGAAGAAAGAAAAAGAAGTGTTTTGCACGGTGTTGAAAGATATAAAGGTCCCAGATGGGTATGCATCAAATATATCTCGATGTGTCAGTGTTAAAGATCGAAGACTTTATTCTCTAAAGTCACGTGATTATCACATATTGATGCAAGATTTAATGCCAGTTGCATTACGCGGTTGTATGTCAACTGAGGTGACATCTTGTATTATTGAACTTTCTAATGTAATGAAAGCTATTTGTGGGAAAGTTTTGATGGTTGAAGAACTTGACAAATTACAAGATCGAGTCGCATTGACTTTATGCAATATAGAGAAGATATTTCCACCTTAATTTTTTTTACAATTATGGTGCATTTGTTGGTTCATCTCCCTCACGAAGCTAAAGTTGGTGGACCAGTTTTCTATCGGTGGATGTATCCTATTGAGAGGTACAAATTGTTTAACATATATTCACACCATTGAACAATTCATTTAATTACAACTACTTATATAATGTTCTGTTTATTACGGTCTAGGTTCTTGAGCAAGTTAAAGTCTTACTGTCGTAATAAGCATTATCCAGAAGGATCAATTGATGAAGGGTATTTAGAAGAGGAATGTTTGACTTTTTGCTCTATATATTTGAAAGATGTTGAAACGAGATTCAATAGACCAAATAGAAATGAAATGTGCAACAATAATAACTTAGCTGAGACTTATTTGTTTCAAAGTTTTGGTGAACCACTCGGTAAAGTTGAAATTGCACAGTTAGATGACAAGTCTTGGGTACAAGCACATCGATATGTTCTTTTCCATCATGACTCAACAGAGCCCTTACGGACGTAAGTTTATATAAATTCTAATGTATTCACTTCATCTTTTATATTACCCATTCTTTAACCACGTAGCTTACTTTGTAGTGAATTTAAAGAAGAGCTACAATCTCAAGTACACTCCCGAAGATTACATCAAAGAGAAATTCATAAGTTGTTCATAGAAAATTTCCATGATTGGTTAGCGAAGATGGTAAGCAAATGAATCTTTGTACTATATGCACCTAATAACTTTTCTTCATTTGCTACATCAATATAAATGATAACTTATTCACCTTTTACGTGTAATAGGTTTGGTGTGGGAGAGAAGTTAGTGAAGAGGTTAAGTGGCTTTCTCAAGGTCCAAATAGAATTGTTAAAAGATATAATGTCTTTCTCATTAACGGGTTTAGGTTCCACACGAAATCTCGAGAAAGATTAAGGAGGACACAAAATTGTGGAGTAGTTGTAACTTCTTCAACTACAAGTTATGCTAGTGCTAGGGACAATCATCCTGTGGTGGGAGATGTAGAATATTATGGAATTCTTATAGACATTATTGAGTTGGATTATTATGGCAAATAGAAAGTTGTGTTATTTTGTTGTGACTGGGCCGATGTAAATACGACTCGAGACATTAGAAGAGATCAATTTGGTTTTTCAATGGTGAACTTCTCTCGGTTAATTCACACAGGTCATCAATTGATGGACGAACCATATGTATTTCCTTCTCAAGTCAAACAAGTTTTCTATTGCCCTGATCCAATAAAAGAGGGTTGGTATGTTGTACTCTGTAACACTCCTAGAGACTTGATAGACATTGGGGATAGAAATAGAGATTACATTGAAATAAGATCAGAAACTCTGCCTTTTGTAGCACAAAATTTAGATAGAACAATCCCTAGTTCTAGTTCACAATTCCAATGAGTCCGGGAGGACATGGATGAAGATTTTAATGAAAACTAACTACATAACAATGTAGTAAGTTTTATATCTTAACTTATTAATTTATAATAGTATTGTTGTCTCTAATTACTAAAATTATCTTTTGTTTATTGTAGATACTATGCCTAGGAGGAAATTAAGTGATCTGCAGATAGTTCAAGTACCGAGAGAGGAAGAAGAAACAAATGATGATGATTTGTCTTGTGTTGGATCCTCACAAGTTTCGGAGACAGTTGAAAATATAGAGATTGATGGTAATGTTCAACACTTTATTTAAATGCAGTTGTTTGTTATTATTGACTTGATTTTAAAAATTTTATTGAATTATTTCTTATATAGGTGGAAATGGTCGAAGTCGTAAGAGTAGAGGGCACACGACGTTGAATGGATTGTACAATCTTCCCGCTGGTGAACGCGTGAAAGTTTCAAGAAACGATATCGGCCAACCCATTGGTGCAGAAGCATGTGTTCTGGGCAGTTACTTAGGCATTATTGCACGCAACCCTACGATTTTGCCGATCAATTATGAGTCATGGCGTCAGATGCCGAATAGTAACAAAAATCAGGCTTTGGATCTTGTTAAGGTAATAATGTCATTGTAATAATAATCTATTACAATTCAAAATAATATTTATATTTGCTTTGATTGTGCCATTTGTAGATACATTTTCTTTGGAAGTCTCAAACGATTATGTGAAGCATGCATTAGGGAAAAATGGAGAGACAATAAGAGTTTCTTGAAGAAGACATATTTCAAGAACGATCTCACTCTTCAAGAGAAGCTGCAAAATGTCCCGCCGGGAATTCTCCGATATCAATGGGAAGATGCAGTCAGGTTTTGCAGTTCAACAAAAGGAGAGGTATGATCGATGCACTTTAAAAAATTATGTCATTATAATATTGACTTTATACATAATGCAAAATTTAAATTGTAGGATCGAGAGCGCGTTGGAGTTTCTAGCAGACAAAAACAAAAGTTTACTCACACCGCCGGGTCGAAGAGTTTTTCTCGTATAGCTAATGACGAGGTATTATTATTTTTAATTATTGATTAGTTTTTAATAAATTACTTTTTCGTGAGTATTAATTTTTATTATACGTTGTAGTAAATTACAACCGGCACTAGCATTGGACGGATAAAGCTCTTCGACATTACGCACACAAAAAAAGATGGCTCTCCTATAACTCCCGAAGCTACAGAAATTATGGTATATTAATTAGAAAGAAAATCTTGATTATGTTATATTTAATATCAATAGTATAACAGTTTTAATTGTTTGTCAGGAGAAATTGAGGGGAAAAGGACCGAGTATGAAGCGACAACTTCAACTAATGGTTCTGTTAATATGGAAGAGATCGAAAATCAAGTTATTGCTGACGTCTTGGGTCTTGAAAGATATGATTGGGTTCGCTGCCAAGGATCATTCGTTACCCTGACAAAATATTTTGAGGCTAACTCGTCTCAGTACATCCCATCACAGAGCCAATCTTCTCAAGCAGAAGTTAATCGGTTAAAACAACAGTTATCTCAATTTCAAGCCGAGGTACAAGCGAGAGAAGCTGAGAGAGAAAGGAGAGAAGCTGAGAGAGAAAAGAGAGAAGATGAGAGAGTAAGAAGGGAAACTGAGAGAGAAACGAGAGAAGTTGAGAGAGAAGCAGCATATCAAAAGCTTCAACGAGATTTTGAAGAAATGATGGCGATGTTAAGGCAGAATCAACCAAAGAATCCGTCATCTTAGTTCATTTATGTGTGAATTCAAATAAAAATGTTGAACTACATTTTAATTCAACGTTTGAACTATATTTCACTTTAATATTCTAGACTTGAATTTGTTTTTGTTTTTTTACTTAATTTTTGGAGTTTTTTAAAAATTTGATGTTATTATTGATTATTTTACAGGTTATTTGCGTATTTCACATTTTAAAAATGTATTTTATAGAGGCAGTGAGTGTAGCGGCGTTTGCTAAAAAAACGTCGCTACAAATTCATAACATATTGTGGCGTTTACAAGAAAAACGCCTCCATAGAGCAGTCAATGCCGACGTTTAGGAACACAAACGCCGAAATAGAAGCATCTTTCTCGACGTTTTAAAATAAAACGCCACTAAAGATCTCAGACCTTTTGCGGCATTTTTTGTAAAAACGTGCTACAGAAGCATTATTCCCGGTGTTTTAATATACAAACGCCGCCATAGACCACCGATCTTTTGCGGCGTTTTTTCTAAAAACGCCGCTATAGAATGAGCATTACCGGCGTTTTAATATACAAACGCCGCTATAGAACAAAACCTATAGCGGCGTTTTAATATATAAACGTCGCTATAGAACAAAACCTATAGCGGCGTTTATACGACAAAAACGCCGCTACCTATTGCGGCGCTGCTTCTCGCGGCTCTTTTGGCGGCATTTTTCTTAACACCGGGAGTGTTTTTAGCGGCGCTAAAGAACGCCGCTATAGGGTTATAAAAACGCCGCTAAAAGCCTGATTTGCTGTAGTAACATTAAGTGGATTTTGGGAACACCTCGATTAAGAAGACCACGATTGACAATAGTCTGATGACAATACTTCTTAATGTATGGACAAGATGACGTGACACATGTCACATTAGAAGAACTCGAATATAAACGTATAAAGTGAAGTGTTTGAATACTTAACCATTAAGTCAAGTTGGGAACTTCATTATTTATTGACAAGATATATTATATAACTATATCTAGGACCATCTTTTGTAGTCGGAAAATAATTGTATTTTTTTTTTAATCAATGATCAATTTTAGTCTATTATTATAATCCGGAAACCAAGCTTGAAAGGCTGATGCAACATTCAGATGCCAAATAGAATATATTATTTGAGATTCGTATTTGAAGGATGATCAGTTTCTTCTTTGTTAAATTTACTAGACCAGGGTATAGTTTACAAATTGTAAGTGTCAATTTATTAGAAATTTGGGATTTTCTTAAACAAATAATTTAGTTTAACATTGTTGAGAGCAATGAACCTATTCAGCACTCATCTATTATATTTTATTGGAGAATATGATAAATGGCGAAGAAGTTGTGTAAATATTTTGGGAGATCACTTGTGACTTAAGGGTCTCGCTTCTGTTATAAAATTAAAATATTTGATAAAATTTGATCTAATAATAATTTGGTCTTTATAAAAATAAATATTTAAATATAGAAATATAAGAGTTTATTAAATATATAATCAAATAAGGGTTGAGCTGAAGAAAAATGAGTTTCTATCTTCAATTTTTTGGTCCAATAACAATTTAAGTCTTTATAAATTTAAATATTAGATAAATTAAACATTACCATTAGTTTTGAATTTAAATACTTAATAAGCCATTGTATTTTTGAATTTCTAACATTTTGATCACTATAAATGTTGACCTCGACTCCGTATGTGCTTCTTTCTATACCATCTCTAGATTATTCGTCTCAGAGTTTGTTTCCTGGTAGAACTTTTTAACACGAAAATCTTAACAAATTCCCCTTAATCAATTGGGAAGATATTATGCACCTAAATTCTATTGAATCCACGATTTTCATGAATTTATGGACCAAGCCAGGGTTTTCATTCATTCAAAAAAAAAAGCACACGTGGTTTTTTAACTTAAGAAATTAAAAATTAAATTAATTACAATCATATTTCAAAGAATATTGACGAAAAGTTTCGCGGAATATTTTCGAAAAATTAATGATAATTTCTTACTGGTCTTTTAAAAACATTTTTATCTTTTTTCTTCACTATATAGAAATACATGTTTTTAGTTATACATATAATTATATCAATTATCAGTTGATTTAACGAGATTAGATGCTAAGTCATTTAAGCAATGTCAAAGATAGTGACAAAACTTCACAAAAGAGTGTGGGGCAACTTAAAATTTTCAAAAATTTTAGAGGTTTAAATTTAAATTTTCAAAAACTTTAACGAGTTTAATTAATATTTTCCAAATAATTTTGGGTCTAATTTTTTAAAATAATTTTGAACAGTTTAATGAGATTTTGTAACACCCCGATCCCGATCTGAATTACTACATTCGGGTCACCCAAAAATTCGACCCAAAAAGTTTCACTTAAAAATCATAGATTAATATTTAATATTTATTCAAAAAATTATATCATCAAATACTTCATATAATCAAATAAACAACATAAATCAATTTAGAAAATAATAGCTTCAAGTTTATACATTGTATATCAAAATAATATTTTAAAATAAAGTAACAAACTCGGCCACGTAAGGTCCTATGAATACCCAACCCGCTAAATATAAGTCTTGTACTATGGATGACATCGCTTGCTGGAATCCTGAACTCATAGCACTTCTTGAGCTCTCGATCAATCTACCAACCTACGCACGAAAAAAACGATTCCGAGCGCTGAGCTTATAAAGCTCAATGGTACACATCTACTCTACTATACTTCATGCTAATCATAAACATAAGCATGCAAGCTAGTACGGGCAATAATGAAAGAAAAATAAACATGTGGTGCTACCACTAGTCGCCTAAACGCGTGCTCTCATCATGCAAGTCAACAATACATGGCACACAAGGCCCAACCATACCCTGGATCTCACCAGATCGTCCAGGCAAAAGCACACAAAGTCATAACAACAACAAACCTGGAGTGAGGCCCGGTGTCACACAGCCTCGAAAACGTACACTCTGAGTAAGGCTCGATGTCACACAACCTTCGAAACATACTCTTTCTCTCTAGATGATGCCCAGTGTCACAAAGCCTCGGGAATGTACACTCATACTCGACATCTCTCCTCGAGTATCTTTGAATAAGGCTCAATGTCACACAGCCTCGAGAAAGTACATTCGACATCTCTAACTATGATGTTGCAACACGCTCTCTGGGTATCTAGATAAAAAAATCAAGGGTGACTCAACCAAACAAGTGCCCTCACTTGGCACGCAACATATCACGGTCCACCAAGGATCCCCTATGTTTACTAATACAACAAGCCACCCAAAGTTTACCGAGTTATTAATACATTATGAATGAGTACATTTGTCATTCTCATTAATTATCTCCATTAATATAAATTATCTCATTAATTAAGGCATAAACCAATTCATTAATCTTGCACGTCGATTTTCATCTTTAATTGGTGTTCTAGATTATTCAACTTAGTGGGTACTGGTACTGGTACTCGAACACGAATATTGGTATGGTACCCATAGGTATCGGTACTCGCACGCTTATCGACATTGACATTGCTTACTAGAAGTTCTAAATTTCTCAAATACTGATACGGGTCGACTCGTACTAATATGGCCTCAAATCGCGTACAGTACGACCGAAGCCTATGCCGGTACCCTACTCATGGGTTCGTTCCATTTCTGCGTAATACGACGTTACAACGCTTTAGTTGATCCCTAAAGCTTATGAAAGTCATTATAATTTGTTTACTAACACATTTAATTATTTAATATTAATTATCAGCTTCATGATCATTTAACTAAGTAATTTCCGATATTTATCTCTCAAGCACAATTTTCATCAAACACGTCAATTTTCATATCACTAGCACCCAAGCAACACAAGATGTAAATAAACTAGTGAAAGGATTATACAAATATTCAACGAACCTACATGATCTTTAAAATCTCTGCGAGTCTCAACATATTCACAAAATCAACATGCATCTTATAAATACCAGTCTTATAATCCTGGTCTTTAAACATGCTTATTTCCCGTCTACCTATTTTACAGACACTAATGTGAAAGGCAATTAAACTTACGATGCTCATGAAGCATTTAGAAGTTCGAGGTGTACTAACCTCAAGAAATTACTGGCAAATCCTTATTCGAGTTCCACAAAGCATACTACAACAAATTTTTCAATTAGTGACGAAAATTCTATATGATGTTGTATATAACGTCACATAATATACTATAAACGTGACGATTATTTGTTTTCGTCACATTTAACGATTGATGATATATCTTTATGAATTTTTTTAAAAAATGTCATTGGTTTTCGTCACTATATGTTTGGCGCCAAAATTTACCTCCAAAATTTTTTGTTGAGAAAGATTTCAATGACGTTTAGATAAAGTAGTGATGTTGTAAAATCGTCGCCAACAAAAATTTGTATCTGTGACGAATTATTATTATGACAATTCAATTTGAATTGGTGACGTTACAAATTTATCACCGATAAGCTTTATTCATAATAATTTTATTCGTCATATTTTATGAAGTGTAAAATAATTTTTTTTAACATGATGGATATAGTTATTTCACTCATTGTTATATATCTTATGTGTTATATGACGTTTTTAAAAGATATCATGAATTGGATTAATGTTTCATGCGAAATATTAAAGCATAAAAAAATTGATGGGAAAATTTTATGGTGACACATTGGTTTTGTCAATAATTCAAAGTTATTTTCCTATACAAGTTTATTTGAGTTTAGATCTTTTTATTTAGTGTTTAGGATTGAGAGTTTAGATTTTAGAATTCAGAATTTTAAAGTTTATAGTTAAAATTTATATTTTAAGGGATTTAGATTTTAAAATAAGGATTATAGAATTAAAATTTTATAGTTTAAATAAGCATGATTGTGTAATTTTTTACGCTAACAATATTTCAGATAATAACCCTTATTTTAACCTAAATATAAAGTAAAAACATCTCTTTAAAAAAAGCAACTACACCGTTCTTGCTTTTTACTGCCTTTCACCTCTCTTCCATCGTCGAAAAGCTTCCCCGGTCAAGTTACACTGTCGATGGAAAGCTTTTATCCTCCTTATCTGATTTATTGGAGCTATTAGTGAATCTGTCCAAAAATGTAAGTTCTTGGTGCTCTCGCTCCTTTTTTTTCTATTTTGTAACTTTTTTGATCAATTTTTTTTACTATATCGTCAGTAAGGATTCTTATGCTAATTATATTTTATTTGTTTGTTTGTTTATGCTATGATGATAAATTAGGCTTTATATTTTTCTTTTATAAAAAAACTAGAATGTTTAATTGGGAGATACAAAGATGATGAAAAGAAGATTCAATCTTCTTCGTCTCTACTTTGTTTTTTTTAACTTTAATATAATTACTTAACAATTGTGATTTTCTTGTTGTATACTTTTAGCATGAATTGTTTACAGGGCCGTCTCGGATATTTTCGGGGCCCTGAGCAAAAACTCAAAATAGGCCCCTATAAAATTAAAATATATTTTATTTATTTAAACTATTATAAAATTTCATTAAGTAATCATATATCAACAATTAAACTCTTTTAACACATTTTTATTGTTTTATTAAAAAAATCATCTTAAAAGTAACCACTAAGTTACAAAAATATCACTTGAAAAAATTCGTCTTTCGAGTATTTTTTGATACAAATTCATCAATCAAATCCTTATAAAAAACTTTAATATAACAACGTTTGTTATATTCAATTAATAAAGATTAAATAGAAATTAAATGTCTTGGAATTTATTTTTTTAAAGGCCAGTCTTAAATTATGTTATTGTTTATTTATTTTTTAATACAATTTGAATTAATTCTTTCCCATTATAAATAGGGTAAAACTTGGATACATAAGCTGTGTAAAATTTATTTTACACAAGCCTACATTTTTATCTTATAAAACCTAAATGTTAAATTCCTAGCCCTAACACCCTACGACCTAAACCCTAAACACAAACCTTAACCTTAAATTCTAAACCCTAAAACATAAATGCCTAAACTTTTAACTATAAACTACAACCCTAACCCCTAAAATTAAAAAGCTCGTATAAACTTTAACTTGCACGACTTGTATATCAAAAATTTTCTCCTTTAAATATAACCACGTTTGTTAACCAACAAGTTTCCCAAAATAAGTAAAAAAAATTGAAAACAATTGTTTTAGGCAACCCATTTGTATAAAATCAATTTGTCTAACATAAATACTTAATTTTCTGTTTATTTGTTTTTAATATAATAACGCTTAAAATCCTTTTCAATTGTTTACGAGCAATGATAGAAATAATAAATTGTTCATTGGGGCATATAAAAAAATATAGAAACAATGAAAGCATTGAATGTTGGCATTAACTGAGGATAAAGTGGGGCCCATATAAAAAAAATTGTTTACAACCAATTGTCATTTAATTGTTTCTTTACCGTTTGTTATTGCATGTTTTATGAGTCCCCGGGAGAGTGGGGCCCTGAGCAGGCGCTCAGGGTGCTCCTGCTCTTAGCCGGGCCTGATTGTTTATTTATTTATTTATGTATATCTCTAAAGCATTGGTGTAGTCTACACCGTGTAGATTAGGCAAAACAATTAAATTTTTGTCACTTGATTTTGGAACTTTTAAATTAAATATATTTAAGCTAAGAATTGATATCATATTGATGTACTCTGACATAGCTTTAAGAGGACTTTCGATTTTGTACAGTACATAGAATCTTTGAATGGATGTATTAGTGTTGTGTTTCTTGTGAATTTTTAAATCAGTGAAAAAAGGATCCAAAATAGTTCAATAGATTATGGTATAAGATTAATGACTCTAAAAGATTTTTTTTTTAAATCCGCTCTTCAATTTTCTTTAACTACATTATTTTGCATACTTTGTAATTGATATGTCATGTTATTATTCTATCGGCGTCTTCCCTATCAACAACTACTATTTGCGGTGCTTAGGATACAATAATAATCCTGAAGAAGTATATACATGCTCATATTGTAAGCTTCTTGTGGGTGGATTAATACCTCCCAATAGAAATGGCTTCCTGGTATGCATTTACATTTGTATGAATCATCTTTTAGAAGAAGCTTGTGTGCCTATTAACTTCTCTTACCATTCACATGGGTTAATGGAAAGTATTCAGATTTGTTGAAAACTTTTGTGTAAGGTATACAAGTAAAAATTTAAATCTTATTTTGTGGTGTCTAGTATACTATGCGATTAAATTTCAACATGTTTTAATATATAATTACCTTTTCATCTCTGCAAAGAAAAAAAGAATGATCAATTATGTAATTGGGTTTCATGTCTATTGGTTAAAATGTTGGATTGTATTTGAGATGTAAAATGTTAAATTGAACAACAAGTGTAACCCCTCGTCCCGGTCCGGGCGACTGACCGGTCCGAGTGGGCACACGGGGATAACCGAGGTGAAACCCGTTAAGGCTCTACTTCAGTTAACAACCCGAGAAAACTTTTTCATTTATTATCTTCTCTAGATGGATTAAATTAGACCTATGTGTGAAGCGACAATGGAAAACAAGACTTACAAGAAGACTAACAACAAACAGGGCCTAAGCCCAACCCTTGAGAACCTTTAGAGATGTTAAAAAGCCCCATTTTAGGCCTGGGTTTCGAAACGGGCATTGCCCGTTTCGAAACACGGGCCCCAGTTTAAAAAGCCAAACACCCGTACCGAAACGCATCCACCCCGTTTCGGAACAGGGGTCCATTTCGCTTAGACGTTCCGAAACACGTTTCGGAACAGGCTCTCACAGTAGCCAAAGCATTTCGAGACTCGTATCGGAACAGGGGCTCACAATAGCCAAATCGTACCGGAACGCGTTCCGGTATGGGTGTCCCTGGAGCCACACTCGTTCCGAAACAGCATGAACCGTTCCGAAATACCTGCAACCAGTTAGTTTCCAAAACCATATTTAAACACCTCTAAACGATCTCAAACGACCCCAACGACTTCAAGAAGCAAGACACATCAAGCACACAACCATAAAGGCATACACCCTATTACAAACATGCTCAAAACACACAACATACATGTGAAGGCCGTACAGTTAAAAGGATCATGCATTCACCATACAAAGACATACATTGCATTTTAAGGTTTCATGCCTTAGAAACAAAACACATAAGCATTCATGATACGTAACATAAACATGGTCGACAATCCAAAATAAGGCATAAACAAGCCACACCAAAACACCAACATATCAAGGAGTCTAAACAAGCTCCTAACACAAAACAACAACACTAATCCCATTGCTTATCCATTACATCTCATAACTTAAAAGTTCATACTTGATGTAGCAAAAGCACAACTAGCACACTCGGAGGCCCTTCTTCTCGCACAAGCAACCCACGAACTAAGGATCTGCATTGTCGAACAAAAGAGAGCGTACGCGTAAAGCTTAGTGAGGGTAAGCTCATAAAACAAACCTCGACAATGCAAGGTCCAAACACGAGCAACATAACCAAGGTAGAATGCATGCTTTCCTTACCTTCGAAGCCACATGAGTCAAAATATATATGATGCATGAACATAATATCAAATATCATGCCATGCTCAACATGTCCATAAACCTAACCACATGGAAACACATTTAACAAGCGTATTGGCACCTAGCTATGACCCGAATACACTGATAACAACCGTTGGAACTCACATCCAACACTCAACCATTACCTTACAGTGGGATTACACTCATCACTGTTTCACGCGAAGGGGATTCCGCTCATCCTCACGCCCCGTCGATGGGATTCCACTCATCACCGACTAACATATAAAAGAAGATTTCCGGGCATACCCGTACTCCATCTTGATGACTACCATCACCAAGACCACGCGCGCATTTCGACACTCGTGTGCACACTAAACATTCTAATGATCGATCATTTGTACCCAAGCATACTGGTGCCAATACTAACTCATTTCACAATCTTTCATAACACAAATTTCTTACCATGTCCCGTGCCTAGCACGTAGCCACCATGATTCACAGTCATGTACACACATTACATCAACCACATGCATATCACAATGCATCAACAAATCATCATGCCTCAATAACACACATAGCCACAATGTGCATAACAACATTAATCACAAATAACATGTGAGGCATAAACACAACATTCAAAGCTCAACCAAAGGTCTCTAGCTAAAGCTTGAGATTAGACTACCAATCTAATCCCAACTCTAGGTGGGTTTACCAAGCCTAACCTAGGTCCACATGCTCGAACCAAAATGTTTGGAAACCATTTAAACCAAGTTGAAATCATTAACCACTCACCGACTACTCCAAGCTCAACAACTCTAGTCGATCAATCCACCAAGCTATCCGGATTCGTTCCCGAGGCTTCACCAACACAACTCCTTGATTCTAAGCAATCTAACACAATCAAAACAACCACATTTCAGTCCACAAATCACTATAGCAAACTCGGAACACAATTCAAGCATCAAAATCAAGCCAAGACACTCTTAAAACACCATTTTTGAGCAGCCCTCAAACTCAGCAAAGAACCAATGTTTCCAACACTTTTAACACACCTAATAGCTTCAAAAAAAACCCCTAAACATCATACAAACATCAACCCTCAATTTCCAACACAAAACAGCCCCAAAACTCATCTTTAAACCCTTCTAAAACCCCCAACAAACCCAAATCCGAAAATCATTATAAAATCTTGTAAAAATTAGGTATGTTGGACCTTTTGGATAGTAAATAACTTATCTAACAACAACTAATCAAAAACTCAACTAAAAGCTATCAAAGTTAACATTTTTAATTCAAACCCCCAAAACTTCAAAATGCAATACAATGGGTTTTAATGAAAACTAAAGGTATAAGAATGGAGAGGAAGGTAAGGGCAAGTCAAAAATACAATTACCTTTCAAAAATCTTCAAAGATGAAGGAGGATGGTGATGGAATAGTAACTTGAATGGAGGGGAGGAAGTTGTCGTGGAAATTTGGAAGAGAATTGGGGAAGAATATGAGTGAAAAAGCAACTTTTATTGTTTTGTTTTAATTTAAAAGTCAAAGACCATTTTACCCTTAATGAAATAAAATATTCACAATAGTATGAAATTCATGGCTATCTAAAGTTTAATTTTAAAATATGTCCAACACAACTAATTAATTTGAAAACAAAACCCGGAACATTATTTTAATTATTTAATTCACCGACCCCCAAACCCGGGTGTTACAACTCTCCCCCACTTAAGGAATTTCGTCTCCGAAATTACCTTACGGAAACAGATACGGAAACTGCTCAAGCATATCAACTTTCGTCTCCCACGTGGCCTCTTCCACACATCTATGTTGCCACAACACCTTGACCGACTCTCTGGTCTTGTCACGCAACACCTTGCTATCGGAAGCAAGTATCTCAATCGGTTCTTCATTGTAAGACAAATCTGGATTCAATTCTATCTCCTCAACGGGCATAACATGAGACGAATCTGATCTATATCTCCTAAGCATCGACACATGAAACACATCGTGGATCTTCTCTAACTCTGAAGGCAATCTCAAACGGTAAGCTACTGGCCCAATCCGCTCAACTATCTCATACGGACTAATAAACCTTGGACTCAACTTGCCTTTTCGGCCAAATCGCATTACCTTCTTCCACGGAGATACTTTCAGAAACACTTTCTCACCCACTGAGAACTCAATCTCTTTTCTCTTCAAGTCTGCGTAAGATTTTTGACGATCGGAAGTTGCCTTCAAACGGTCACAGATCAACTTCACCTTATCAGTAGTCCCCTTGAGCAAATATGGCATAGGTAACAATTTCTGACCCGTTTCGGCCTAACAGACCGGAGTCTTACATCGCCTACCATAAAATGCCTCATAAGGAGCCATCTGGATACTAGCCTGTTAACTATTGTTGTAAGCAAACTCGATTAAGGGTAAATGCTTCTCCCAAGAACCCTGGAAGTCAATCACACAACAACGGAGCATATCCTCTAATACATGTATCACTCGCTCTGACTAACCATCAGACTGCGGATGATATGAAGTACTGAAATGCAAACGGGTACCTAGGGCACTATGCAAACAACTCCAGAACCTTGTTGTGAATCTCGGATCTCTGTCTGATACAATAGACTTCAGAACTTCATGCAACCTCACAATCTCGCGGATGTACAAATCTTCCAACTTGTCTAAAGAATCTATGGTGTTCACTGCTAAGAAAAGAGCACACTTAGTGAATCTATAAACAATCAACCAAACAGAATTCTTCTTCGAAGGAGACAACGGTAACCCTGACACAAAGTCCATAGCGATTCTCTCCCATTTCCATTTCGGAATCTTCAAAGGCTGTAACAAACCTGAAGGAACTTGATGTTCTGCCTTTACCCTCTGACAAACCATGCAACGGCTCACATACTCGGCTACATCTTTCTTCAAACCAACCCAGAAATAATCATTCTTCAAATCTCGGTACATCTTAGTACTGCCCGAATGCATAGAAAATGGACTCGAATGTGCTTCACTCAGAATCATACGTCTCAACTCAACATCTTCAGGTACTACAACTCTGTCTCTAAAATACAACACATTCTCATCACTGAAACTGTATTTTGTCGGTCTACCTTCTGCAATGTCCTGAACATGTGAAGCTAAAGATACATCTTGCAACTGCTTCTCTCTGATCATCTAAAGCAACGAATGCTTCACTTGCAACTCTGTAATCAAACCATCGTCATCTGATACACTCAATCTAGCAAACATAGCTCGCAACTCAACTGCAACTTTTCTGCTCAACCATCGGCCACAACATTTGCCTTACCCGGATGGTACTCAATAGTCAAATCATAGTCTTTCAACAGTTCAAGTCATCTTCTCTGTCTCAAGTTTAACTCTCTCTGAGTCATCAGATACTTTAAGCTTTTATGATCAGTGTAAACCGTGCACTTCTCACCATACAAGTAGTGACGCCAAATCTTCAACGCAAACACAACTGCTGCTAACTCAATGTCGTATGTAGGGTAGTTCTTCTCGTGCACCTTCAACTGTCTCGAAGCATAAGAAAAAATTCTCCTTTCTTGCATTAGAACACAACCTAAACCTACGTAGGAAGAATCATTATAGATCACGAGCACTTTCCCTGAAACTGGCTGTACTAACACTAGAGCACTCGTCAAAGCCTCTTTCAACTTCTCAAAAGCACTATGTCTCGCATCTGACCACTCAAACTTCACTCCTTTTTGCAACAATTTAGTCAACGGAGCAGCTACTCTAGAGAACCCATCAAGGAACCTCCTATAGTAACCGGCTAGTCCTAGGAAACTCTAATCTCTGTCACTGACTTAGGTTGTTTCCACTCAACAATAGCTTCAATATTTGTTGGATCAACTTGGATACCTTCAGCTGACACAACGTGGCCAAGAAACACAACCTCTCTAATCCAGAACTCACATTTACTCAGCTTAGCATACAACTGATTACTTATCAATCTCTGCAAAACAAGTCTCAAGTGCTCATCATGTTCTTCTTCTGACCTCGAGTACACAAGGATGCCACCTATGAAAACAACTACAAATCGGTCTAGATAGTCTCGGAAAACTCTATTCATCATGTCCATGAAAGCTGCTGGTGCATTCGTGAGCCCAAACGGCATCACAAGGAACTCATAATGACCATATCTAGTCCTAAAAACTGTCTTCGGAACATCACACTCCTTTACCTTCAACTGATAGTACCTTGATCTCAAATTTATCTTCGAAAACATTGAGGCACCTCTCAACTGATCAAACAAGTCATCTATACGAGGCAACGAATACTTGTTCTTTACTGTCAACTGGTTCAACTGCCTATAGTCGATACACATCCTCATACTGCCATCCTTCTTCTTCACAAACAACACGGGATCACCCCAAGGCGAACTACTAGGCCTAATAAAACCTCGTTCTAACAACTCCTGAAGCTAACTTTTCAAATCTTTCGGAGCCATACGATACGGAGCAATAGAAACTGAGTAGACCCTGAAACGGTCTCAATCACAAACTCTACATCTCTATCACGAGGCAAACATGGTAACTCTTCTGGAAACACATCCGGATAATCACAAACTGTTCTGATATCTTTCGGTCTAACCTCACTCATATTCGGATTCATCACGTACGCTAAATAAGCCCCACAACAGGAGTCCATCAACCTATGAGCCTCTAAAGCCGATACAACGTTCGACAAGAACTTAACGTTCTCGCCTACTACCACTACCTCGTAGTCATCAAAAAGCTTCAACGAAATTCTCTTTCTCTCAAAATCTACACTAGCTTTGTGCTCTATCAACCATTCCATACTCAAAATAATATCAAAACCATAGAACGGAAGCTCCATCATATCAATCGGAAACACATAACCCTGAATCTTCAACGAACACCTCCTATACATCCGTCTAACTACAACTGTCTCACCAAAGGAACTAGTCACATGCATCCATACATCGAAAATCTCAACAAGTATGTCTAACTTCTTTGCATGCTCACTCAAAATGTAAGAATGCGTGGAACCCGAATCAACTAAGGAAAGCAAAGACATGGACTGTAACTCGAAATTACCTGATATCACATCTGTGTCATTCCCTGCCTCTCTCTGTACGTAGACTCTAGCCGGTCCACCGGCCTCTGGCTGAACTGCCACTACATGAGCAAGATTCCCCGGTGCCTCTATCCTAGATGCATCAGCCCTCGGCTGGAAGTAACCACGACCGCGCCCACGGCCTCTCTGATAGTCGATCGCTCTCGCAGGAGCTTGTGCCTGAATCGGTGCCTGTGCCGCCTAATGCGAACACTCTCTCCTGAAGTGGTCTCTCAATCCACAGTTCCAGTAAGCATGATAGTTTCCCAAACACTCTCCTGAATGTTGTCTCTCACATCGGGCACACTCGGGCAAACGCCCTCCGGCTCTCTGGCCCTGATGGCCTCTACCATGGTGGCCACCGCCACGCCTATGATCAAATTGTTGTCCACTGCCCCGATGCCTCTTGGCATCACCACAGTCAAAGTTGTTGTGTCTCTTCCCTAAACTGGATACTCCCGAACGCTTGGTCAGCCCAAGCTATGCTCGATGTCCTTGGCCCTAGCGACCAAGACATCAAAATCAAAATAATCTGTAGCTAAGGTGTACCTCTTGACTTCCTCATGAAGCTCATACCTGAACCGATCACAACGGTCCCTCTCAGTAGGAACCAACTCCGGAGCATACTGACTCAATCGGACAAAGCGGATCTCATAATCTGTCACTGAGGTGTCTCCTTGAACAAGAGCCATGAACTCCCTCTTCTTCTCATCTAAGTATCTCGGGTCCAAATACCTCTTTCTGAAAGTAGTCTCAAAGAAATTCCAACTGATCTAGGCCTCAGGCACGCCGGTAGTAATGGTGACCCACCAGGTGTAGGCATCACCCTGAAGCAACGAACTACACAGCCCAACTTACGAGTCCCAACACATCCCATCTGAGCCAAAATACGAACTGTCTTCTCTAGCCACAACTCTGATCTCTCAGGTGTAGATCCCCTGAACTCATCTGCTCCTAGGCTACGAAGCCTCTCTAAAGGTAAGCTAGCATCATCACCTCTCGGTTGAGCTGCAGCCTGAGCTTCGGCAACTGCGGCCTGAAACACTCCCGCTATAGCTTGAACTAGCGGAGCCATATCTATCCCCGCAGGACCTTGGCCACCCTGACCAACCTGAGGTCCTGCTCCCTCAGCTCCAGCCTCGCCTTCCACATCAGGCTGATGAGGTGGTGGTGGTGGAGCTCCGACTCCAATAGTAGGCTCTTCCACATGAGCGTCTACTCCAACCACCGGCTCATTAACAAGAGCCGCAACACGGGGGTCCTGACGAACCAACTTCGGTCTACCTCTAGGCCTCGACATAACCGCTCACAGATAACGACTACAACAACAACAACATACAAGATAGGGTTAGCAAGGGCAAGGGTCCAAGTGGCTCAAGTATGTTTCCCTCACTTAAAAATCCTTTTTCCGATGTAATAGAAGCAATGAGACTCTACTCAACATGCTTCAAACAACATACATATACGATCAATTAAGCAAACATCAAAGCATACTTGATAAACAAGCAAACATACTTACATGACAAGCAAACACCATGCAATTGCAATACACGAATTTAACTTACCTCACTTACCTGCCCGAGGTCTCGGAAACCTCAGGCTCTGATACCAACAAGTGTAACCCCCTCGTCCCAGTCCGGGCGACTGACCGGTCCGAGTGGGCTATACGGGGATAACCGAGGCGAAACTCGTTAAGGCTCCATTTCGGTTAACAACCCGAGAAAACTTTTTCATTTATTATCTTGTCTAGATGGATTAAATTAGACCTATGTGTGAAGCGACAACGGAAAACAAGACTCACAAGAAGACTAACAACAAACAGGGCCTAAGATCAACCTTTGAGAACCTTTAGAGATGTTAAAAAGCCTCATTTCAGGCATGGGTTTCGAAACAAGCATTGCTCGATTCGAAACACGGGCCCCAGTTTAAAAAGCCAAACACCCGTACCGAAACGCATCCACCCTGTTTCGGAACAGGGGTCCATTTCACCTAGACGTTCCGAAACACGTTTCGGAACAGGCTCTCACAGTAGCCAAAGCGTTTCAAGACTCGTATCAGAACAGGGGCTAACAGTATCCAAACCGTACCGGAACGCGTTCTGATACGGGTGTCCCTGGAACCTCACCCATTCCGAAACAACCTGAACCGTTCCGAAACGCCTGCAACCAATGAGTTTCCAAAACCATATTTAAACACCTCTAAACGATCCCAAATGACCCCAACGACTTCAAGAATTAAGACACATCAAGTACACAAATCTAGAGGCATACACCCTATTACAAACATGCTCAAAACACACAACATACAGGTGATGGCCGTACAATTAAAAGGATCATGCATTCACCATACAAAGACATACATTGCATTTTAAGGTTTCATGCCTTAGAAACAAAACACATAAGCATTCATGATGCACAACATAAACATGGTCTACAATCCAAAATAAGGCATCAACAAGCCACACCAAAACACAAACATATCAAGGAGTCTAAACAAGCTCCTAACACAAAACAACAACACTAATCCCATTGCTTATCCATTACATCTCTTAGAGGCCCTTCT
The DNA here is from genome assembly GCA_958450335.1 of Hibiscus tridactylites. Classification (NCBI taxonomy): domain Eukaryota; kingdom Viridiplantae; phylum Streptophyta; class Magnoliopsida; order Malvales; family Malvaceae; genus Hibiscus; species Hibiscus tridactylites. The sequence goes on along the minus strand of OY288267.1, from coordinate 52,715,676 downwards.
CCTCGCACAAGCAACCCACGAACTAAGGATCTGCATTGTCGAACAAAAGAGAGTGTAAGCGTAAAGCTTAGTGAGGGTAAGCTCATAAGACAAACCTCTACAATGCAGGGTCCAAGCACGAGCAACATAACCAAGGTAGAATGCATGCTTTCCTTACCTTCGAAGCCACATGAGTCAAAATATATATGATGCATGAACATAATATCAACTATCATGCCATGCTCAACATGTCCATAAACACAACCATATTGAAAACACATTTAACAAACGTATTAGCACCTAGCTATGACCCGAATACGCGGATAACAACCGTTGGAACTCACATCCAACACTAAACCATTACCTTATAGTGAGATTACACTCATCATCGTTTCACGCGGAGGGGATTCCACTAATCCCCACACCCCGTCGATGGGATTCCATTCATCACCGACTAACATATAAAAGAAGATTTCCGGGCGTACCCATACTCCATCTTGATGACTACCATCACCAAGACCACGCGCGCATTTCGACACTCATGTGCACACTAAACATCCTAATGATCGATCGTCTGTATCCAAGCATACTAGTGCCAATACTAACTCATTTCACAATCTTTCATAACACAAATTTCTTACCATTTCCCGTGCCTAGCACGTAGCCACCATGATTCACAATCATGTACACACATTACATCAACCACATGCATATCACAATACATCAACAAATCATCATGCCTCAATAATACACATAACCATAATGTGCATAGCAACATTAATCACAAATAACATGTGAGGCATAAACACAACATTCAAAGCTCAACCAAAGGTCTCTAGCTAAAGCTTGAGATTAGACTACCAATCTAATCCCAACTCTAGGTGGGTTTACCAAGCCCAACCTAGGTCCACATGCTTGAACCAAAATGTTTGGAAACCATTTAAACCAAGTTGAAATCATTAACCACTCACCGACTACTCCAAGCTCAACAACTCTAGCAGATCAATCCACCAAGCTATCCGGATTCGTTCCCGAGGCTTCACCAACACAATTCCTTGATTCTAAGCAATCCAACACAATCAAAACAACCACATTTCAGTCCACAAATCACTGTAGCAAACCCAGAACACAATTCAAGCATCAAAATGAAGCCAAGACACTCTCAAAACACCATTTTCGAGCAGCCCTTAAACTCAGCAAAGAACCAATGTTTCCAACACTTTTAACACACCTAATAGCTTCCAAAACAATCCCTGAACATCATACAAACATCAGCCCTCAATTTCCAACACAAAACAGCCCCAAAACTCATCTTTAAACCCTTCTAAAACATGTGGCTCAAGTATGATTTCCCTCACTTAAAATAAACAAATTGGGTTAACAAAGGAAAGGTCCAAGTGGCTCAAGTATGATTTCCCTCACTTAAAATCATTTTTCCGATGTAATAGAGGCAATGGGACTCTACTCAACATGTTTCAAACAAATCAGCACACATACATGCTCAACCAAGCATATAACAAGGCATACTTGCTAAACAAGCAACACATACGTACGATCAAACAACATACATTCTCAATCAAACAATCACACATCACAGCATACACGGGTAACAAGCAACATGCTTACAAGGCAAGCGAACACCGTGCAATTTCAATGCAAGAACTTAACTTACCTCACTTACCTGCCCAAGGTCTCGGTAACCTTAGGCTCTGATACCAACAAATGTAACCCCCTCGTCCCGGTCTGGTCGGATGACCGATCCGAGTGGGCTACACGGGGAAAACTGAAGCGAAACCCGTTAAGGCTTCCCCTCGGTTAACGACCCAGAAAATTTCTTTTTATTTTATCTTGTCTATAGGCATAATTTAATCCTATGTAAAGCACAGTAGCGGAAAATACAAACAATGTAACATACACAGACCAACCAAAACATTAAACAGCTCATTTTAGTCTTTTACAGTAGGCCGTTTCGAAACGCCCTTAGGGTGTTCCGAAACGCCTTGACTCAGTCAACAGGCCAGGGTCAACCATAGGGTGACCGTTTCGAAACAGGGGTGACCCGTATCGAAACGACCTTGACGGTCAAAATCTCGTGGTAAACGATATTTGACCGTTTCGAAACATCAAAGGCCCGTTTCGGAACGCCTTTATCTCGTCAATTTCTCAAAATTCCAGTAGCAAAAATGTTCCGAAACGACCCCCATCCGTTTCGAAACGGCAGGCCAAAAGCAAAGGAACCGTTCCGAAACAGGGTGGCCCGTTCCGAAATGCCCCCTGTCTGCAGACTGGTTTTTGCTGGTTTAAGGCACAAGGGTGCCCCTAAACCCCACCAAAACCTCTAACAACACACTAACAACAATTTTAAAGGCAAAACAACATACAAGCATGCTTGAGCATCGTCATAACAAGACTAAACACCAAGGCACATCATCACATTGCCACACAACCATACATGTCATTATAGATATTAAGCTTTAACATATCCAACACTTAGGCAATTCTAGGTAGCAAAATACTAGCATGATTTCAAGCAAGGCATACATCCCAAAAGCCAAATTAACAAACACATACGGGGAGTCTAACATGCTCCTAAACAACAACAACAACAAAAATACATTCTAAAAGCATCATAACACGACACCTATCCCATTGCTTTACTATTACAATCTTTAAATTTAACTATCATACTTGAGCTAACTGTAAGCAACACTTAGAGGCCCTTCCTTGCCCTTGCCACCCACTAGCCATTGATCTGCATTGTCGAGCAAAAGAGAGCGTAAGCATAAAAGCTTAGTGAGGGTAAGCTCATAAAACAAACCTTCGACAATGCAGGGTCCAAGCACAAGCTACAACCAAGATAAATTGCATGATCATACCTTTGATCCACACGAGCCATAATTATAAATGATGCATGAACATATATTCAATATCATGCCATGCTCAACATGTTTAAATCCATCACATATGTAATCACATATATTTAACCATGTTAGCAACACATCCCAAATCACATGGGTTCACAATTAATCACATATTGGCAACATAAACTACAATCCGTATTGGCACCTAGCTATGACTCGAATACGCGGATAACCGTTGGATCTCACATCCAACAACACAACCATTACCTGACGGTGGGATTACACTAATCACCGTTCACGCGGAGGGGATTCCACTCATCCTCACGCCCGTCGATGGGATTCCACTCATCACCGACTAATATATATATGAAGATTTCCGAGCGAACCCGTACTCCATCTTGATGACTACCATCATCAAGACCACGCGCGCATTTTGACTCACGTGTGCACACTAGACATCCTAATGATCGATCATTTGTACCCAAGCATACTAGTGCCAATACTAACACATTCCACAATATCATTTATTAACAACTTCCGTGCTTAGCACGTACTCACCATGACTTACCGTCATGCACAAACCACATTTCCATGCCTAGCATGTACTCACCATGATCCTCGGATCAAGCAATCACCTCATAATCTCATTTCACAAGACAACACCACATGTACATCATTATCAAACATATCACATCATATTTTGCACATGTGTATAACCATATCACCTCTATCATCATCATGCATATAATAATGCATCCAACATGCCCCAACATACATGTATACAACATATATATAATCAACATCATCATAATTTAACACGAGGCATATACAACCATTAAAGAGTGCAACCAAAGTCTCTAATCAAAGCTTGGGATTAGGCTACCACTCTAATCCCAACTCTAGGTGGGTTTACCAAGCCCATCCTAGGTTCACATGCTTGAACCAAATACTCAAAACCATTTTAAAAATATTAAACCGCTCACCTTACTTCCTTAAGCAATCCAAGCAAAGCCAACTCAAGTCTCCACAACTTCTGAAATCGTGCCCGAACCTCCCAAGGCCAAATCCGATGTCTCTAATCAATCAAAGGAAATGTATTAACCTCTTAATCAACCACAATTTACTGTTACACATCAGCTCTCAATTCTCTAACATTTTCTCAACAATTCAAAGCCGAAACCCTCCCAAATAATCTCATTTTCGTACTCCAGCAAAACCCAGCCATTACCTCCCAAATTTAACACTTAAAACACTCCAAAACATGTCCAAAACACCCTCATAATGTTGTATAACCATCAACCCTTCATTTCCCCACACAAACACTTCAAAAACTCTTAATTTCCACTCCTAAAAACCACCTACAGCAGTAGCTACGGGAATCCCATCAAACTAACATTATAACCTCTCAAAAATCATCACAAAACATCTAAAAACACCCACCCAATGTTGCTATAACATCAACCCAACAATTTCTCACAAAACCCTTCCAAAAATACAAATTTTTACACTTTAAATACACCCCTAAAACCCATTTCGGAAATTCATCAAAATCCAACCAAATTAACATATATTGTGCATTTTAACATGATTAAGCAAAGCCCCAACTCAATTTATCAAAACCAAATGAAAACCCCCCTTAAAAATCCAAACTTGATATAAACCCTAATTTCCAAAAGTTCTTGGTTTTAAAATCAATGACCATGGATAGATAGGAAATGGTAAGGAGAGTTCGAATATGTACTTACCTTTCAAAAACCCCTTGAATCGAAGTTGAAATCGAATGAAACATATGCTTGAAAATTGAGAGAGTTTGGGGAATGGGGGGAGGTATTTCACGTGGGGGGGGATAAGGGAAAAGGGGAAGAAGATGACAATTTGAAAGTTGTCATCTTTCTTTTTTTTTAAAAAGCTTTTGGGCAAATTACAACATAAGCCCTTCCCTTTTTATTAAAGTTCAATTACACCACAATTTAGGTTGAATTTATTTTAATTTAATTTTATTGACTCGAACTATAAACTCAGATAACTCCTAACCCCAAAACACGGGTGTTACAACTCTCCCCCACTTAAGGAAATTTCGTCCCCGAAATTCATCGATCACGGAGGGCCACCGAAACATGCACCTCCACGCATTCCTCTCTCACCACAACATACTAACCAACTCGAAAGACTTACCACGCAACACTTGCTATCTTACACTAAGATCTCAACTGATTCTTCAAGGCATGCCAATTTCAAACTCAACTCAATCTCTTCAACAAACATAGCATGGAACAGATCTGACTCACATTTCTGAATCATAGATACACGGAACACATCTCAAACCCCTTTCTAACTCTGGTGGTAACCGCAACAGATAACAGCAGAACTAGCCCGATTCACAAACTCATACAATACTGTTTGAACACTTGACTCATAACTTCCTCTAACTGACCATCTGACTTCAACAGGTAACCAAACACTATACAAACGTCTTCAAAAATAATCTAGTTGAAATCTTGAATCTCTTTTACTCACTTTTACTGCAAATCTTCCACAGATGTAACAAACTAGAAGAAAACTGACGCTCGGTCTTGATACGCTGGTAATTTACACACCTACTCTCGTACTGAACCGCATTATTCATCAACTCAATCCAGAAGTGCTCGTCTTCAACCCACAATACGTCTTCATACAACTCAGATGCAATGCAAATGAACTACCGTGCGCTTCGGCCAAAACAATACATCTCAAAACACTAGGTCAATCAGTACAACTATTCTGTCTCTGAAATGCAAAACTCTATCATCTCTGAAACTGTATTCTGAAGGTCTTCCTTCTACTATGCCTCGCACGTGAGGTGCCAAGAATCTGTCTTGCAACTGTTTCTCTTCAAGCATTCTGACTCAATGCAGGTTCAACATGAAACGCGGCCACAAGAACACTGTCTTTCGGCAACTGAATTCGGAAAATACAACTCGCAACTCAACTACTAATCTAACAACAATTTCAACTCGGAACATCGGTTACTACATTGACTATCTTCGGATGGTACTCAATCTTGATATTACAGTCTTCAAGCAGTTCTAACACTTATACTGTTCAAGTTTCAACCCTTCCTAAGTCTTCAAATATTTCAAGCTCTGATGATACGTACATATACACTGCGTATTTCTTACTATACAAGTTTTGTCTCTAAGTCTTCGAAGCAAATTCAACTGTAGTTAACTCTATGTCTCATATCAGATAACTCTCTCACGGTCTTTCAACTATCTTGATGAACAAGCCACAATCCTATGTCTTGCATAAGCACACAACCTAACTCTACATGTAACACATCACTATGGTTCACGAATTCTTTCTCGGATATTGGCTGGATCAAAGTCGAAGCTTTCATCAAAGTTTCTTTCAGTTTCTCAAGGGCTCATTATCTCGCATCTAACCACACAACTGAACATTCTTCTATAGCAATCTATCAATGGAGCAACTATCTTCAAAAGACTATTTACAATTCTCTGAAAGTAACAGTGCTAGACTTAGGAACTATAGATATCTGTCACAGTCTTCAATTTCTTCCAACTCATGTCTTCTTTTGCCTACTTGGGATTTACTCTAATACACTCGGATGATCTGCACGTCCTAGGAGAACATCTTCATTAACTCGAAGTTCACGTTGCACAATTTGGTATACAATTAATTCTTTAATAGAATCTACCACACTGACTTCAAAGCTTGTCCTGATCTTCCCCGGTACTTGAATATACTCATGTATCATCTATGAGAACTACTACAAACTGATCAAGAAGCTTAGGAAAATATTCTGCTCAACATCTCTATGAAGGTAACTAATACACTAGTCAAACAAAACGGCATAACTCAGAGCTCAAGGTGATCACATCTGGCCCCTAAAGCTGTCTTCGGTACTTCAACTTTTCTCACTTTCAACTGGTAGTTATCGGATCTCAAATTAATCTTCAAATAGACTGAAGCACACACTAACTGACCAACATATCACTGACACTCGGAAACGGTTACTAATTATTCACTGCCACTTGTTTCAACTGTCTGAATCTAAACACATTCTCGTGTTGTCTTCTTCTTTTTCACAAATTACACTGTAGAACTCTGAGATGATGCACCAGGCCTAATGAATCTATGGTCTAACAAGTCTCGAAGTTAATTCTTCAACATGCTCAATTCTTCTGGGATTCATAAGTTACAGAGCAAACTAAACAGGAGCAACCTCGAAAACGGTTTCAATGACAAACTCTTCTCCTCTAACAAGAGGTAAACCGACAATTCTTCCAAATACTTCTAGGAAAAGAAAACACAAACTATCCTAACACTCTGCGGTCTAATCTTCATTCAAAAATCAAATCCATCACACTTGCTAAGCAAGTCTGTCAACTAAACTAAATCAATCTTTGACCTCTAAATCTGGATTAACATTCAACAAGAAGTTCACCTCCTCACCTACCACTGCAGTCACACAAAAATCTTGCAACTTCAAGTCAACTCTTTCCTTGTCTCAACGTATACACTAACTATTTGCTCTTCAAGCCGAGCCTTGTCAAAAGGCACACCGAAACTGTAGGAAGACAATCACTTCATATCTACCAGAAACTAGTAACTCTGAACCACCAACAAACATCTTCTGTACATCTTTCTGACATCTACTATCTCCCAAAAAAGTCTAGTCACATGCCTCCCTACGTCTAAAATCTCAACAAGGATATCTAATTTCTTTGCATGCTCACACAAACGGACGAATCTGCAGAGATGGCGGCTTCACTAGTACACAACTGATAGCCTTCAGTCCTCTTGTTTTCAGACTGATTCTTCAACAAAATCTGACTCTTCTAGACTATTCGTAGAGCATTTCAAAACTTCAAAGACGCAGTTTTGAGCACACACAGACAACCATGCTGGAAAACCACCCAGACGCACACTGGCCCCAAACACACAAATCGGTTCCCATTCACGGATACTGATCGGCTGTCTTGCATCGAAATCATAGGCTAAACCCCAACGGTCACCAACTAACACTTTTGAATTTCAGATTACTCATACGAGACCCCTACCTTGATCTTGCTAAAAGGACCAAGGTACTCACGCCTACCTCTAACACTTCGCCAGGTATATTCAAACTTGCATGCTTGTTAACAACATACGGAAGTACGGACTTAGAACCAATCGGAAGAGGCAAACTCAAAACTGTACCAAGGGCTTATCTACTATAACATAGATACCACTCTGACTCACACTCATAGGTCTTCGCTTCTTTTCACCAACTAATTCCAGAGTTGATCACATCGTCCCTCATCCACAAGAGTCAACCCACATACACACCGTCTCAAACGGACAAATTGTATCTCAATTCCGGTACAACCATACCTCTCTAACTAAGGTGGTGGACTCCCCTAACGTCGTCCACCTTTTCAGAAACTACAACTTCTACTTACCAAAAAGCAATTAAATAAACAACAACATCAACAGTAAATTTTCATACAAATTGGGTTAGCAAAGGAAAGGTCCAAGTGGCTCAAGTATGATTTCCCTCACTTAAAATCCTTTTTCCGATGTAATAGAAGCAATGGGACTCTACTCAACATGTTTCAAACAAATCAGCACACATACATGCTCAACCAAGCATATAACAAGGCATACTTGCTAAACAAGCAACACATACGTACGATCAAACAACATACATTCTCAATCAAACAATCACACATCACAGCATACACGGGTAACAAGCAACATACTTACAAGGCAAGCGAACACCGTGCAATTTCAATGCAAGAACTTAACTTACCTCACTTACCTGCCCAAGGTCTCGGTAACCTTAGGCTCTGATACCAACAAATGTAACCCCCTCGTCCCGGTCTGGTCGGATGACCGATCCAAGTGGGCTACACGGGGAAAACCGAAGCGAAACCCGTTAAGGCTTCCCCTCGGTTAACGACCCAGAAAATTTCTTTTTATTTTATCTTGTCTATAGGCATAATTTAATCCTATGTAAATCACAGCAGCGGAAAATACAAACAATGTAACATACACCGACCAACCAAAACATTAAACAGCTCATTTTAGTCTTTTACAGCAGGCCGATTCGAAACGCCCTTAGGGTGTTCCGAAACGCCTTGACTCAGTCAACAGGCCAGAGTCAACCATAGGGTGACCGTTTCGAAACAGGGGTGACCCGTATCGAAACGACCTTGACGGTCAAAATATCGTGGTCAACGATATTTGACCCTTTCGAAACATCAAAGGCCCGTTTCGGAACGCCTTTATCTCGTCAATTTCTCAAAATTCCAGTAGCAAAAATGTTCCGAAACGACCCCCATCCGTTTCGAAACGGCAGGCCAAAAGCAAAGGAACCGTTCCGAAACAGGGTGGCCCGTTCCGAAACGCCCCCTGTCTGCAGACTGGTTTTTGCTGGTTTAAGGCACAAGGGTGCCCCTAAACCCCACCAAAACCTCTAGCAACACACTAACAACAATTTTAAAGGCAAAAAAACATACAAGCATGCTTGAGCATCGTCATAACAAGACTAAACACCAAGGCACATCATCACATTGCCACACAACCATACATGTCATTATAGATATTAAGCTTTAACATATCCAACACTTAGGCAATTCTAGGTAGCAAAATACTAGCATGATTTCAAGCAAGGCATACATCCCAAAAGCCAAATTAACAAACACATACGGGGAGTCTAACATGCTCCTAAACAACAACAACAACAACAATACATTCTAAAAGCATCATAACACGACACCTATCCCATTGCTTTACTATTACAATCTTTAAATTTAACTATCATACTTGAGCTAACCGTAAGCAACACTTGGAGGCCCTTCCTTGCCCTTGCCACCCACTAGCCATTGATCTGCATTGTCGAGCAAAAGAGAGCGTAAGCATAAAAGCTTAGTGAGGGTAAGCTCATAAAACAAACCTTCGACAATGCAGGGTCCAAGCACAAGCTACAACCAAGATAAATTGCATGACCATACCTTTGATCCACACGAGCCATAATTATAAATGATGCATGAACATATATTCAATATCATGCCATGCTCAACATGTTTAAATCCATCACATATGTAATCACATATATTTAACCATGTTAGCAACACATCCCAAATCACATGGGTTCACAATTAATCACATATTGGCAACATAAACTACAATCCGTATTGGCACCTAGCTATGACTCGAATACGCGGATAACCGTTGGATCTCACATCCAACAACACAACCATTACCTGACGGTGGGATTACACTCATCACCGTTCACGCGGAGGGGATTCCACTCATCCTCACGCCTCATCTCACGCGGAGGGGATTCCACTCATCCTCACGCCCGTCGATGGGATTCCACTCATCACCGACTAATATATATATGAAGATTTCCGGGCGAACCCGTACTCCATCTTGATGACTACCATCATCAAGACCACGCGCGCATTTTGACTCACGTGTGCACACTAGACATCCTAATGATCGATCATTTGTACCCAAGCATACTAGTGCCAATACTAACACATTCCACAATATCATTTATTAACAACTTCCGTGCTTAGCACGTACTCACCATGACTTACCGTCATGCACAAACCACATTTCCATGCCTAGCAAGTACTCACCATGATCCTCGGATCAAGCAATCACCTCATAATCTCATTTCACAAGACAACACCACATGTACATCATTATCAAACATATCACATCATATTTTGCACATGTGTATAACCATATCACCTGTATCATCATCATGCATATAACAATGCATCCAACATGCCCCAACATACATGTATACAACATATATATAATCAACATCATCATAATTTAACACGAGGCATATACAACCATTAAAGAGTGCAACCAAAGTCTCTAATCAAAGCTTGGGATTAGGCTACCACTCTAATCCCAACTCTAGGTGGGTTTACCAAGCCCATCCTAGGTTCACATGCTTGAACCAAATACTCAAAACCATTTTAAAAATATTTAACCGCTCACCTTACTTCCTTAAGCAATCCAAGCAAAGCCGACTCAAGTCTCCACAACTTCCAAAATCGTGCCCGAACCTCCCAAGGCCAAATCCGATGTCTCTAATCAATCAAAGGCAATGTATTAACCTCTTAATCAACCACAATTTACTGTTACACATCAGCTTTCAATTCTCTAACATTTTCTCAACAATTCAAAGCCGAAACCCTCCCAAATAATCTCATTTTTGTACTCCAGCAAAACCCAGTCATTACCTCCCAAATTTAACACTTAAAACACTCCAAAACATGTCCAAAACACCCTCATAATGTTGTATAACCATCAACCCTTCATTTCCCCACACAAACACTTCAAAAACTCTTAATTTCCACTCCTAAAAACCACCTACAGCAGTAGCTACGGGAATCCCATCAAACTAACATTATAACCTCTCAAAAATCATCACAAAACATCTAAAAACACCCACCCAATGTTGCTATAACATCAACCCAACAATTTCTCACAAAACCCTTCCAAAAACACAAATTTTTTACACTTTAAATACACCCCTAAAACCCATTTCGAAAATTCATCAAAATCCAACCAAATTAACATATATTGTGCATTTTAACATGATTAAGCAAAGCCCCAACTCAATTTATCAAAACCAAATGAAAACCCCCCTTAAAAATCCAAACTTGATATAAACCCTAATTTCCAAAAGTTCTTGGTTTTAAAATCAATGACCATGGATAGATAGGAAATGGTAAGGAGAGTTCGAATATGTACTTACCTTTCAAAAAACCCTTGAATCGAAGTTGAAATCGAATGAAACATATGCTTGAAAATTGAGAGAGTTTGGGGAATGGGGGGAGGTATTTCACGTGGGGGGGGATAAGGGAAAAGGGGAAGAAGATGACAATTTGAAAGTTGTCATCTTTCTTTTTTTTTAAAAGCTTTTGGGCAAATTACAACATAAGCCCTTCCTTTTTTTATTAAAGTTCAATTACACTACAATTTAAGTTGAATTTATTTTAATTTAATTTTATTGACTCGAACTATAAACCCGGATAACTCCTAACCCCAAAACACGAGTGTTACAAGTCTCCCCCACTTAAGGAAATTTCTTCCCCGAAATTCATCGATCACGGAGGGCCACCGAAACATGCACCTCCACGCATTCCTCTCTCACCACAACATACTAACCAACTCGAAAGACTTACCACGCAACACTTGCTATCTTACACTAAGATCTCAACTGATTCTTCAAGGTATGCCAATTTCAAACTCAACTCAATCTCTTCAACAAACATAGCACGGAACAGATCTGGCTCACATTTCTGAATCATAGATACACGGAACACATCTCAAACCCCTTTCTAACTCTGGTGGTAACCGCAACAGATAACAGCAGAACTAGCCCGATTCACAAACTCATACAATACTATTTGAACACTTGACTCATAACTTCCTCTAACTGACCATCTGACTTCAACAGGTAACCAAACACTATACAAACGTCTTCAAAAATAATCTAGTTGAAATCTCGAATCTCTATTACTCACTTTTACTGCGAATCTTCCACAGATGTAACAAACTAGAAGAAAACTGACGCTCGGTCTTGATACGCTGGTAATTTACACACCTACTCTTGTACTGAACCGCATTATTCATCAACTCAATCCAGAAGTGCTCGTCTTCAACCCACAATACGTCTTCATACAACTCAGATGCAATGCAAATGAACTACCGTGCGCTTCGGCCAAAACAATACATCTCAAAACACTAGGTCAATCGGTACAACTATTCTGTCTCTGAAATGCAAAACTCTATCATCTCTGAAATTGTATTCTGAAGGTCTTCCTTCTACTATGCCTCACACGTGAGGTGCCAAGAATATGTCTTGCAACTGTTTCTCTTCAAGCATTCTGACTCAATGTAGGTTCAACATGAAACGCGGCCACAAGAACACTGTCATTCGGCAACTGAATTCGGAAAATACAACTCGCAACTCAACTACTAATCTAACAACAATTTCAACTCGGAACATCGGTTACTACATTGACTATCTTCGGATGGTACTCAATCTTGATATTACAGTCTTCAAGCAGTTCTAACACTTATATTGTTCAAGTTTCAACCCTTCCTAAGCCTTCAAATATTTTAAGCTCTGATGATACGTACATATACACTGCGTATTTCTTACTATACAAGTTTTGTCTCTAAGTCTTCGAAGCAAATTCAACTATAGTTAACTCTATGTCTCATATCAGATAACTCTCTCACGGTCTTTCAACTATCTTGATGAACAAGCCACAATCCTATGTCTTGCATAAGCACACAACCTAACTCTACATGTAACACATCACTATGGTTCACGAATTCTTTCTCGGATATTGGCTGGATCAAAGTCGAAGCTTTCATCAAAGTTTCTTTCAGTTTCTCAAGGGCTCATTATCTCGCATCTAACCACACAACTGAACATTCTTCTATAGCAATCTATCAATGGAGCAACTATCTTCAAAAGACTATTTACAATTCTCTGAAAGTAACAATGCTAGACTTAGGAACTATAGATATCTGTCACAGTCTTCAATTTCTTCCAACTCATGTCTTCTTTTGCCTACTTGGGATTTATTCTAATACACTCGGATGATCTGCACGTCCTAGGAGAACATCTTCATTAACTCGAAGTTCACGTTGCACAATTTGGTATACAATTAATTCTTTAATAGAATCTACCACACTGACTTCAAAGCTTGTCCTGATCTTCCCCGGTACTTGAATATACTCATGTATCATCTATGAGAACTACTACAAACTGATCAAGAAGCTTAGGAAAATATTCTGCTCAATATCTCTATGAAGGTAACTAATACACTAGTCAAACAAAACGGCATAACTCAGAGCTCAAGGTGATCACATCTGGCCCCTAAAGCTGTCTTCGGTACTTCAACTTTTCTCACTTTCAACTGGTAGTAATCGGATCTCAAATTAATCTTCAAATAGACTGAAGCACACACTAACTAACCAACATATCACTGACACTCGGAAACGGTTACTAATTATTCACTGTGTAACGCCCTGGTTTTGGGCTCAGAAGTTTTGGCGTTGACCGGTTTAGTCAAAGTGCTGATCGAATATATAAGAGGGAATTTAGGAAAACCTAGTTCGGGTTGCATTAAAAATATGGAAAAATATTCTAAAATCATATTTTAATATATAAAAGTGAACTGTGAAATCAATTTTGGAAAATGAGGTTCGGAAGGTTGACATTTTGACTAGTGACCAAAATGTAATTTTTGAAAGTTGCGGGACAGTTTTATAAAGGATTGAAACTTTGAATCTTTAAGGAGCTATTATTCCAAAAAGGATTTCTCCAGATTTTTCTAAGATATTTTAAGTTTAAAATCTGATTTTTTAAAGATTAAGAGAAGAGAGGGAAATCATTTTAACCAAATCTTAACTAATTTTCTATTTTCTCTCAAATTCTCTTTTCTCTCATTTTCTCTCTACCCAAACAAGATTTCCTCAGATTTCTTTCTCTGATTTTGACATCTACATCTTTCATTTCAACTCTCATTTGATTCCTAATCATCTCATCATCAAAACCTCTCAATTTGCAAATTGTTTCATCAAGCATTTTGGCTCTAAAAGGGAGAAATTCGAGTTTGGAGGTAAGAACGTCCTTCTCTTCTAAACTATCAGTTCTTTACTGAAATTCCTAAGTTCTCAATCCTTGATTCATGTTTTATTAAAGGCTTTTCAATTGAGATCTTGATTTTTGGCTAAAATGCAAGATTTGGTGATTTTGGTAAAAATTTCGTGTGATCTGTTTAAGCAGGGTTTTGAGGTGTTAAAATGATGTTAAATGAATGCTAAAATGATTAGAAGTTGAGGTTTAATCAATGCAATCCCGGATAGGTTGAATTTCCTAAGTTTGGCTTGAGTTTTTGGTTGTTTTTGGGGTGTTTTTGGTGATCTGTTATACCTGGAGGTATAAGGACGTGGTTGTGATCTTTTTGCATGTTAGTTGATGTATAAAAATGGTTAGAGGTGATGGATCTTGGCTGGGTTAAGTTTTGGAAGTGTTTGGAGATGATTTCGGTTGTGTTTGGTAGCCAAATTGTTAGATTTGTGATGAGCAGCGAGTTGTGTTGATGTTGCTGGTGTTTTAATGCAAAGGGATGCATTAATGTTCTGTTTTTATGTGCTTGAAACAGGGGAGGTTGATCCTTGAGTTTTGGAGGTGTTTTCGGAAGGTTTCGGAAGCTTGGAAAGCTTGTTGGCTAGGCTTGTTTGGTAATCGGTGAGTGAAAAATGGATTTTCAGCTTTTAAACCAAGGGTTGAAGGTTTTGGGAGCTTAGTATAAGTCTAAACAACTTTGCTAAGCTCAAGTGTAAGTTTTCGGATTACTCTCTTTAAGTGGTGGCCATGTTTTGATGAAATGTGAAATGATGATTTTGCATGATTTGCTTCTGTTCTGGGAAGCATGTTTTAGCATGTTAATTGCTGATGTTTTAGCATGATTTATGCTGATGATTTAAGCCATGTGTTGAAGGTGTCTCTAGGTAAGAGTACCTTGTTTCTATGCATTGTTAAATGATGATTTAATGTTTTGAAATGCATGATGAAATGGCTTGGTAAAAATGCTTTAAAACAGTGGACTATGTGATGTATAAAGTGTATATTGGCAAGTGATGGTTTGTAAAAGTGAAGGTCACTAAGGTGGTTAAAAGTCCTTGAGTGAACCTTGTTATCTAAGATCATCAAGGTGGTTAAAAGTCCTTGGATGAATCTTGTTGCGGACTCTAAGGTGGTTAAAAGTCCTTAGGTGCTCCTTTCCATGGTGTTTAAAAGTCCATGGGGCCAAGGTGTTTAAAAGTCCTTGGGGCCAAGGTGTTTAAAAGTCCTTGGGGTAATTCAAGCTACGGACACAAAGGTGGTTAAAAGTCCTTGTGTGGTCCTTTCATGGTGTTTAAAAGTCCATGGCCAAGGTGTTTAAAAGTCCTTGGGGCCAAGGTGTTTAAAAGTCCTTGGGGAAAGTTGTTGAACTTGATTTCATAATTGAAATGTATCACTTGAGCCAATATGACATGTATAGTACATTGAGATGCATGAGATGCATGTTTTAATGTTTATGTTGAAGCATGAGATGCTTGTTTAAATGAAATGTGGAAGCATGTTATTGCTTGATTTAAAGTATGCTTTGAGCATGTGAAAAGGTTGTTTATAAGCAAGTTTTATAAATGGTTTTAATTGCATTATTGAATGGTTTTTTTTTAAAGAGCACTCCTCACTAAGCTTTGGCTTACGCTCTCTCGTTTCCTTGATTCAATAATGCAGAGCATTAGAGTACATTGAGGGCAGCAAGAGGAGGCAAGCAAACAAGTTCAAGTAAAGCTCAATGTATGGAAGGTTTTGCTAAACATTTAGCTTTTGTATGTTTTGGCAATGGGGAACCAATGTATATGTTTTGGGAGGTGTTTAAGACTCCCTATGGATGTTAAATGTTGTTGTGGTTGCTGGATTTTGGATCGACTTCCTATTGCTTGTTTTTGAAGGTTTATTGCTTGAAAGTTGGCTTGCGTAGGAAGCATGCCTATAGAATTGGGGCTTTTTGCATATGATGTTATTTTGTTGAATTGATGATGCTTATATGTCTTAAATATGTTGATTGCACGCTGGTAAAGTTTGGTAGTGTTTGAAGCATGTTTGATTGGTCAATTGCATGATTTAGTTTGCTGTTCTGCTGAAATCTGAGCAGGCGTTTCGGAACAGTACATACCGTTTCGGAACGGGTGCCTGGAATGAACCCAGGGGTCCGAAACGGGGTGCACCGTTTCGAAACGGAATGCTCTCTGCCAGACCCCCGTTGCGGAACCAGTATCGGAACATCCCGCGTTTCGGAACAGGGTCAACCTGTTCCGAAACGGTCGACCGTTGGGGGCTGACATGAGCAGTTATATGTTTTGAAATGTTTGTGTTTTGGTCCCGAATCTTGTATGATCAATTGCTTGAGCTGTGGATGTCCTTTTGAGTTGTAATTTCACAGAGAAGCACGAAACCTGACTAATTTCAAGATGGTAACTTAATTTTGGGTTAAGTCCCTTAATTTTATCAGAATTTACATTTTGGTCCTTAAAGTTGTAATTTGTTCAATTGGGTCCCTGTTTGATCTCTGATGTTTGTGATCTTTTAATATGTTGTCTGTGTGATCACAATTAAGGTTAATGTGCATCTAGACAAGACTAAAAAAAAAAAAAGGGGTCGTTAATCAAGGTTGACTTTCGGGTTGACTTTGGTTTTCCCCGTGTAATCTTCGTAGTTCGGGTCAACCGTCTAGACCGGGCTACGGGGGTTACATTTGGTGGTATCAGAGCTGAGTTCTCGAATAATTGGGAATGTGTGTATGCATGATTGAAGCATGGGTTGGTTGGTATGCTTATTGAGTGAAAGCATGTTCAGTGTTATTATATGATGATGTGTATGTGATGCATGTTGTGATGATGCATGATGAGGGTACCCATTGCCAAACAAAAGCTAAAGGGATGATGTTGTTTTTGAAAGAAATTGAGCTTGAATACTTGGAATTTGCTTACCTTGCTGGTCCTGACTTGTTTATTTTGTATTGTTATGCATGGTAAAGTATGGCACCACGTAGAGAGTTAAGGAGTAGCGCGAGAGCTACGACCCCGGAGGGGAATGTGAATGATGAGCACACTGGTAGTGCTGTGATACCTCCTCCTCCACCTAGTGGTGGTGGTGCGGAGAGGGAAAGAGTTGGAGCTGGAGCTGAGGCAGCTGGTGCTGGAGCTGCAGGACCTGAAGCTGGTCAGGGGCAAGCGATACCTGACATGTCTGTGCTGGTACAAGCTATTGCGGGTGCGTTTCGAGCAGCAGTAGCTGGAGCTCAAGGAGCTGGACATCAGGGAGATGCTGGTGCTAGACTACCCTTGGAACGTTTGCGCAGTCTTGGTGGGACTGAGTTTAGGGGTATGTCAGCTGAAAGGTCTGAAGCATGGTTAGAGAGTACTAAGCGTGTCTTGGGACAAATGAGTTGCACTGACGTGCAGAAGCTGGGATGTGTGGTGTCACTGCTGCAAGGTGATGCTTATACGTGGTGGACGACCACAATCTCTGGGATGGCTGATGTTGATGTTACTTGGACGTTCTTTCAGCATGCGTTCAAGAGGAGATATCTGGGAGTTAGATATCTGGACGAGAAGAAGCGTGAATTCATGTCTCTGACCCAAGGGAACATGAGTGTGGCTGAGTATGAGGTACAGTTTGTACGTCTTAGCCAGTATGCACCAGAGTTGGTACCTGATGAGCGCGAAAGGTGCGAAAGGTTCCGTTATGGTTTGGTGACGGAAGTTAAGACTTATATGTTAGCTACTGAGTACAATGATTTCGATGTGCTGGTTAGTCGATCGAAGGACATTGAGATGAACCTGAGTTTGTCTGCTAAGGGTGCTGGAGCTAGTTCTGGAAAGAGAGCTGCTGAGTATAGTTCCGGTGGTCGGAACAAGAGAGGGCGTGATCAGAGGTTTCAGTCCTCGTCTAAGAGAGGTGGAGGTGCATCTGCTAGGGGTGGTAATGCTAGAGCTGACCCTAGTGCTTGTTGGATTTGTGGTTCCCGTGGTCACTTGAAGCGTGACTGTCCTCGTGCTGGGAGGGAGGTGCAAGCTCCTGTGATAGCAGCTGGTTATGAGTGCTGGAACTGTGGTTCTGCTGATCATCTGAGACGTGATTGTCCGAGGATGGCTGGTGGTCAAGAGCGTGCTTCTGTTGTTGCAGCATCGCAGAGAGGTCGTGGGCGCGGCCGTGGTAATTTTCAGAGACGAGAGGAAGGTGGGCGCGGTGTAGCTCATGTTGTGGCTATTCAACCTGAGGGTGGAGGCCAAGCGAGGGTGTATGCTCAGCGCGAAGGAAGGAATGATGCAGATGTGATTGCAGGTACCTTTACTTTGCAATCCTTGTCATTGCTTTCTTTGATTGATTCTGGATCTACGCATTCATACATTCTTCGTGAGCATGCTGAGTTGCTTGGTTTGCCTGTTGAGTTTTTGGATGTTGGTGTTAGAGTCACTAGTTCTTTTGGTGAAACTGTTGTGACTCGTAAGCTTTATAAAAGGTGTCCTTTGGTTGTTCAAGAGCATGTCTTTCTTGTTGATCTTATGGAGTTGCCCTTTTATGGTTTTGATGTGATCCTTGGTATGGATTGGCTTGCTGAGCATCGTGCTGTTGTGGATTGTGAGAATAAGCGGGTTTCGCTTAAGCTTGCGGATGATTATGAAGTGGTGGTGGTTGGTGAGAATGTGAAGTTTCTTGCCAATGTTGTTTCTACCTTGGAGGCGAGCAGGATGCTGAGGCAAGGTTGTGAAGCTTTTCTGGCTTTTGTGATGAATCCTAGTTCAAAGGAGCTGAGGGTGCAGGATATCAGGGTTGTGAAGGAGTTTCCTGATGTTTTTCCTGAGGAGTTGCCTGGTTTACCTCCTAATCGCGAGGTGGAGTTTGGTATTGAGCTGTATGAGAATACCACTCCTGTGTCCATTACTCCCTATAGAATGGCACCTAAGGAGCTGAAGGAGCTGAAGACGCAGTTGCAAGAGTTGCTTGATCGTGGTTTCATCCGGCCGAGTGTTTCGCCTTGGGGTGCTCCTGTCTTGTTTGTGAAGAAGAAAGATGGCACGATGAGGATGTGCATTGATTACCGTCAGCTGAATAAGTTGACTATCAAGAATCGGTATCCTTTGCCGAGGATTGATGATCTCTTTGATCAATTTCGGGGAGCTGATGTGTTCTCTAAGATTGACTTGAGGTCAGGGTATTATCAATTGAAGGTGAAGGATGTGGATGTGCCTAAGACAGCTTTCAGGACAAGGTATGGGCATTATGAGTTCCTTGTGATGCCGTTTGGTTTGACAAATGCTCCTGCTGCTTTCATGGACATGATGAATCGTGTTTTTCATGAATACCTGGACAAGTTTGTCGTGGTGTTCATTGATGATATCCTTGTGTACTCGCGTACTGAGGAAGAGCACGAAGAGCATTTGAGGGTTGTGTTGCAAGCTTTGTTGGAGAATCAGCTTTATGCTAAGTTGAGCAAGTGTGAGTTTTGGCTTAGAGAGGTTGTTTTTCTTGGGCATGTGGTCTCAGCTGAGGGGATTCGTGTTGATCCTCAGAAGATTGAAGCAGTGATGAACTGGAAAGTTCCTAAGTCTGTTCAGGAGGTTCGTAGTTTCCTTGGTTTGGCAGGATACTACCGAAGGTTTGTGGATGGTTTTTCCAAGATTGCTGCTCCTTTGACGAAGTTGCTGCAGAAAGATGTTAGGTATGAGTGGACAGAAGCAAGACAGCAAGCTTTTGAGAAGCTGAAGTTGGCTTTGACGCAAGCTCCTATCTTGATTCAGCCTGAATCAGGGAAAGAGTTTGTAGTCTACAGTGATGCATCCTATGTTGGTTTGGGGTGTGTGCTGATGCAAGAGGGTAAGGTTGTGGCTTATGCGTCGCGGCAGTTGAAGGTGCATGAGCGCAATTATCCTACGCATGATATCGAGCTGGCTGCAGTGGTTTTTGCTCTGAAGATCTGGAGGCATTATCTGTATGGTGAGAATTGTACTGTGTACACGGATCACAAGAGTTTGAGGTATCTGATGTCTCAGAAGGAGTTGAATCTCAGGCAGCGACGTTGGTTGGAGTTGCTCAAGGATTATGATCTGACGATAGAGTATCATCCTGGAAAGGCCAATGTTGTTGCGGATGCTTTGAGTAGAAAGGTAGCTGTTGAGTTGAGAGCTATGTTTGCTAACTTGAGCTTATCGCAGGATGGTGGTCTTGTTGCTGAGTTGCAAGTGAAACCGTCGTTGGTTCAGTTGATCAAGGATAAGCAGTTGTTGGATGATTCCTTGGTGTCTCATGTTCAGGATATCGCGGAGGGTAGACCTTCGGATTTCTGTTTTAATGAGGATGGAGTGTTGTGTTTTGGTAGTCGGATAGTAGTGCCTGCTGATGCTGAGTTGAGGCGTGCTATTCTGACTGAAGGTCATAGTAGTCCTTTTGCTATGCATCCTGGTAGTACAAAGATGTATCGCGATCTTCGTGATGAGTACTATTGGGTGGGTCTGAAGAAGGATGTGGCAGAGTTCGTGAGCAAGTGTTTGGTGTGTCAGCGAGTTAAGGCTGAACATCAGGTTCCTTCTGGTTTGTTGCAACCGTTGAAAATCCCTGAATGGAAGTGGGAGAGGGTTACCATGGATTTTGTATCTGGTTTGCCTTTGTCTCCATCAAAGAAGAATTCTGTTTGGGTGATTGTGGATCGCCTGACGAAGTGTGCGCATTTCTTGCCTGTGCATACTACGTTTTCTTTGGATAAGCTGGCGGAGCTGTACATTGCTGAGGTTGTGAGGTTGCATGGTGTGCCTAAGTCGATCGTGTCGGATAGGGATCCGAGGTTCACATCGCGTTTTTGGCAGTGTTTGCATCAAGCTCTGGGTACAAGGTTGCATTTCAGTACATCCTATCATCCTCAGTCGGATGGCCAGTCTGAGCGAGTTATTCAGATCTTGGAGGATATGTTGAGATGTTGCGTGATAGAGTTCCAAGGTTCTTGGGAGAAGCATCTGCCTTTGGTTGAGTTCGCTTACAACAACAGTTTTCAGGCAAGTATACAGATGGCACCTTATGAGGCTCTGTATGGGAGGAAGTGTAGGACTCCTCTGTGTTGGGCTGAAACTGGTCAAAAGTTGGTATCGATGCCTGCTTTGTTGAAAGGTACCACCGAGAAGGTGAAGCTCTTATGTGAGCGGTTGAAGGCTGCTTCTGATCGGCAGAAGTCTTACGCGGATTTGAAGCGTAGGGAGGTAGAGTTTGCGGTGGGTGATCGCGTGTTCTTGAAGGTTTCGCCTTGGAAGAAGGTGATGAGGTTTGGGCGGAAGGGTAAGCTGAGCCCTAGATATATTGGACCGTATGAGGTTGTTGAGCGTGTTGGTTCTGTTGCGTATCGGTTGAGGTTACCTCAGGAGCTGGAGAAGATTCATGATGTGTTCCATGTTTCTATGCTCCGGAGGTATCAATCTGATCCTTCGCATGTGTTGCCTGTGGAGGAGGTGGAATTGAATCCGGATTTGACCTATGATGAGGAACCGGTGAAGATTCTGGATTCAGATAGCAAGGTTCTTCGTGGCAAGACCATTGAGTTGGTGAAGGTGCTGTGGAAGCATCGCGGTGTTGAGGAAGCCACGTGGGAGCGGAAGGAGGATATGCTGAAGCAGTTTCCTTATCTCTTTCCTTCAGGTAAATTTCGAGGACGAAATTTCTTAAGGGGGGGAGAGTTGTAACGCCCTGGTTTTGGGCTCAGAAGTTTTGGCGTTGACCGGTTTAGTCAAAGTGCTAATCGAATATATAAGAGGGAATTTAGGAAAACCTAGTTCGGGTTGCATTAAAAATATGGAAAAATATTCTAAAATCATCTTTTAATATATAAAAGTGAACTGTGAAATCAATTTTGGAAAATGAGGTTCGGAAGGTTGACATTTTGACTAGTGACCAAAATGTAATTTTTGAAAGTTGCGGGACAGTTTTATAAAGGATTGAAACTTTGAATCTTTAAGGAGCTATTATTCCAAAAAGGATTTCTCCAGATTTTTCTAAGATATTTTAAGTTTAAAATCTGATTTTTTAAAGATTAAGAGAAGAGAGGGAAATCATTTTAACCAAATCTTAACTAATTTTCTATTTTCTCTCAAATTCTCTTTTCTCTCATTTTCTCTCTACCCAAACAAGATTTCCTCAGATTTCTTTCTCTGATTTTGACATCTACATCTTTCATTTCAACTCTCATTTGATTCCTAATCATCTCATCATCAAAACCTCTCAATTTGCAAATTGTTTCATCAAGCATTTTGGCTCTAAAAGGGAGAAATTCGAGTTTGGAGGTAAGAACGTCCTTCTCTTCTAAACTATCAGTTCTTTACTGAAATTCCTAAGTTCTCAATCCTTGATTCATGTTTTATTAAAGGCTTTTCAATTGAGATCTTGATTTTTGGCTAAAATGCAAGATTTGGTGATTTTGGTAAAAATTTCGTGTGATCTGTTTAAGCAGGGTTTTGAGGTGTTAAAATGATGTTAAATGAATGCTAAAATGATTAGAAGTTGAGGTTTAATCAATGCAATCCCGGATAGGTTGAATTTCCTAAGTTTGGCTTGAGTTTTTGGTTGTTTTTGGGGTGTTTTTGGTGATCTGTTATACCTGGAGGTATAAGGACGTGGTTGTGATCTTTTTGCATGTTAGTTGATGTATAAAAATGGTTAGAGGTGATGGATCTTGGCTGGGTTAAGTTTTGGAAGTGTTTGGAGATGATTTCGGTTGTGTTTGGTAGCCAAATTGTTAGATTTGTGATGAGCAGCGAGTTGTGTTGATGTTGCTGGTGTTTTAATGCAAAGGGATGCATTAATGTTCTGTTTTTATGTGCTTGAAACAGGGGAGGTTGATCCTTGAGTTTTGGAGGTGTTTTCGGAAGGTTTCGGAAGCTTGGAAAGCTTGTTGGCTAGGCTTGTTTGGTAATCGGTGAGTGAAAAATGGATTTTCAGCTTTTAAACCAAGGGTTGAAGGTTTTGGGAGCTTAGTATAAGTCTAAACAACTTTGCTAAGCTCAAGTGTAAGTTTTCGGATTACTCTCTTTAAGTGGTGGCCATGTTTTGATGAAATGTGAAATGATGATTTTGCATGATTTGCTTCTGTTCTGGGAAGCATGTTTTAGCATGTTAATTGCTGATGTTTTAGCATGATTTATGCTGATGATTTAAGCCATGTGTTGAAGGTGTCTCTAGGTAAGAGTACCTTGTTTCTATGCATTGTTAAATGATGATTTAATGTTTTGAAATGCATGATGAAATGGCTTGGTAAAAATGCTTTAAAACAGTGGACTATGTGATGTATAAAGTGTATATTGGCAAGTGATGGTTTGTAAAAGTGAAGGTCACTAAGGTGGTTAAAAGTCCTTGAGTGAACCTTGTTATCTAAGATCATCAAGGTGGTTAAAAGTCCTTGGATGAATCTTGTTGCGGACTCTAAGGTGGTTAAAAGTCCTTAGGTGCTCCTTTCCATGGTGTTTAAAAGTCCATGGGGCCAAGGTGTTTAAAAGTCCTTGGGGCCAAGGTGTTTAAAAGTCCTTGGGGTAATTCAAGCTACGGACACAAAGGTGGTTAAAAGTCCTTGTGTGGTCCTTTCATGGTGTTTAAAAGTCCATGGCCAAGGTGTTTAAAAGTCCTTGGGGAAAGTTGTTGAACTTGATTTCATAATTGAAATGTATCACTTGAGCCAATATGACATGTATAGTACATTGAGATGCATGAGATGCATGTTTTAATGTTTATGTTGAAGCATGAGATGCTTGTTTAAATGAAATGTGGAAGCATGTTATTGCTTGATTTAAAGTATGCTTTGAGCATGTGAAAAGGTTGTTTATAAGCAAGTTTTATAAATGGTTTTAATTGCATTATTGAATGGTTTTTTTTTAAAGAGCACTCCTCACTAAGCTTTGGCTTACGCTCTCTCGTTTCCTTGATTCAATAATGCAGAGCATTAGAGTACATTGAGGGCAGCAAGAGGAGGCAAGCAAACAAGTTCAAGTAAAGCTCAATGTATGGAAGGTTTTGCTAAACATTTAGCTTTTGTATGTTTTGGCAATGGGGAACCAATGTATATGTTTTGGGAGGTGTTTAAGACTCCCTATGGATGTTAAATGTTGTTGTGGTTGCTGGATTTTGGATCGACTTCCTATTGCTTGTTTTTGAAGGTTTATTGCTTGAAAGTTGGCTTGCGTAGGAAGCATGCCTATAGAATTGGGGCTTTTTGCATATGATGTTATTTTGTTGAATTGATGATGCTTATATGTCTTAAATATGTTGATTGCACGCTGGTAAAGTTTGGTAGTGTTTGAAGCATGTTTGATTGGTCAATTGCATGATTTAGTTTGCTGTTCTGCTGAAATCTGAGCAGGCGTTTCGGAACAGTACATACCGTTTCGGAATGGGTGCCTGGAATGAACCCAGGGGTCCGAAACGGGGTGCACCGTTCCGAAACGGAATGCTCTCTGCCAGACCCCCGTTGCGGAACCAGTATCGGAACATCCCGCGTTTCGGAACAGGGTCAACCTGTTCCGAAACGGTCGACCGTTGGGGGCTGACATGAGCAGTTATATGTTTTGAAATGTTTGCGTTTTGGTCCCGAATCTTGTATGATCAATTGCTTGAGCTGTGGATGTCCTTTTGAGTTGTAATTTCACAGAGAAGCACGAAACCTGACTAATTTCAAGATGGTAACTTAATTTTGGGTTAAGTCCCTTAATTTTATCAGAATTTACATTTTGGTCCTTAAAGTTGTAATTTGTTCAATTGGGTCCCTGTTTGATCTCTGATGTTTGTGATCTTTTAATATGTTGTCTGTGTGATCACAATTAAGGTTAATGTGCATCTAGACAAGACTAAAAAAAAAAAAAGGGGTCGTTAATCAAGGTTGACTTTCTGGTTGACTTTGGTTTTCCCCGTGTAATCTTCGTAGTTCGGGTCAACCGTCTAGACCGGGCTACGGGGGTTACACACTGCCACTTGTTTCAACTGTCTGAATCTAAACACATTCTCGTGTTGTCTTCTTCTTTTTCACAAATTACATTGTAGAACTCTGAGATGATGCACCAGGCCTAATGAATCTAAGGTCTAACAAGTCTCGAAGTTAATTCTTCAACATGCTTAATTCTTCTGGGATTCATAAGTTACAGAGCAAACTAAACAGGAGCAACCTCGAAAACGGTTTCAATAACAAACTCTTCTCCTCTATCAAGAGGTAAACCGACAATTCTTCCAAATACTTCTAGGAAAAGAAAACACAAACTATCCTAACACTCTGCGGTCTAATCTTCATTCAAAAATCAAATCCATCACACTTGCTAAGCAAGTCTATCAACTAAACTAAATCAATCTTTGACCTCTAAATCTGGATTAACATTCAACAAGAAGTTCACCTCCTCACCTACCACTGCAGTCACACATAAATCTTGCAACTTCAAGTCAACTCTTTCCTTGTCTCAACGTATACACTAACTATTTGCTCTTCAAGTCGAGCCTTGTCAAAAGGCACACCGAAACTGTAGGAAGACAATCACTTCATATCTACCAGAAACTAGTAACTCTGAACCACCAACAAACATCTTCTGTACATCTTTCTGACATCTACTATCTCCCAAAAAAGTCTAGTCACATGCGTCCCTACGTCTAAAATCTCAACAAGGATATCTAATTTCTTTGCATGCTCACACAAACGGACGAATCTGCAGAGATGGCAGCTTCACTAGTACACAACTGATAGCCTTCGTTCCTCTTGTTTTCAGACTGATTCTTCAACAAAATCTGACTCTTCTAGACTATTCGTAGAGCATTTCAAAACTTCAAAGACGCAGTTCTGAGCACACACAGACAACCATGCTGGAAAACCACCCAGACGCACACTGGCCCCAAACACACAAATCGGTTCCCATTCACGGATACTGATCGGCTGTCTTGCATCGAAATCATAGGCTAAACCCCAACGGTCACCAACTAACACTTCTGAATTTCAGATTACTCATACGAGACCCCTACCTTGATCTTGCTAAAATGACCAAGGTACTCACGCCTACCTCTAACACTTCGCCAGGTATATTCAAACTTGCATGCTTGTTAACAACATACGGAAGTACGGACTTAGAACCAATCGGAAGAGGCAAACTCAAAACTGTACCAAGGGCTTATCTACTATAACATAGATACCACTCTGACTCACACTCATAGGTCTTCGCTTCTTTTCACCAACTAATTCCAGAGTTGATCACATCGTCCCTCATCCACAAGAGTCAACCCACATACACACCGTCTCAAACGGACAAATTGTATCTCAATTCCGGTACAACCATACCTCTCTAACTAAGGTGGTGGACTCCCCTAACGTCGTCCACCTTTTCAGAAACTACAACTTCTACTTACCAAAAAGCAATTAAATAAACAACAACATCAACAGTAAATTTTCATACAAATTGGGTTAGCAAAGGAAAGGTCCAAGTGGCTCAAGTATGATTTCCCTCACTTAAAATCCTTTTTCCGATGTAATAGAAGCAATGGGACTCTACTCAACATGTTTCAAACAAATCAGCACACATACATGCTCAACCAAGCATATAACAAGGCATACTTGCTAAACAAGCAACACATACGTACGATCAAACAACATACATTCTCAATCAAACAATCACACATCACAGCATACACGGGTAACAAGCAACATGCTTACAAGGCAAGCGAACACCGTGCAATTTCAATGCAAGAACTTAACTTACCTCACTTACCTGCCCAAGGTCTCGGTAACCTTAGGCTCTGATACCAACAAATGTAACCCCCTCGTCCCGGTCTGGTCGGATGACCGATCCAAGTAGGCTACACGGGGAAAACCGAAGCGAAACCCGTTAAGGCTTCCCCTCGGTTAACGACCCAGAAAATTTCTTTTTATTTTATCTTGTCTATAGGCATAATTTAATCCTATGTAAAGTACAACAGCGGAAAATACAAACAATGTAACATACACCGACCAACCAAAACATTAAACAGCTCATTTTAGTCTTTTACAGTAGGCCGTTTCGAAACGCCCTTAGGGTGTTCCGAAACGCCTTGACTCAGTCAACAGGCCAGGGTCAACCATAGGGTGACCGTTTCGAAACAGAGGTGACCCGTATCGAAACGACCTTGACGGTCAAAATCTCGTGGTCAACGATATTTGACCCTTTCGAAACATCAAAGGCCCGTTTCGGAACGCCTTTATCTCGCCAATTTCTCAAAATTCCAGTAGCAAAAATGTTCCGAAACGACCCCCATCCGTTTCGAAACGGCAGGCCAAAAGCAAAGGAACCGTTCCGAAACAGGGTGGCCCGTTCCGAAACGCCCCCTGTCTGCAGACTGGTTTTTGCTGGTTTAAGGCACAAGGGTGCCCCTAAACCCCACCAAAACCTCTAGCAACACACTAACAACAATTTTAAAGGCAAAACAACATACAAGCATGCTTGAGCATCGTCATAACAAGACTAAACACCAAGGCACATCATCACATTGCCACACAACCATACATGTCATTATAGATATTAAGCTTTAACATATCCAACACTTAGGCAATTCTAGGTAGCAAAATACTAGCATGATTTCAAGCAAGGCATACATCCCAAAAGCCAAATTAACAAACACATACGGAGAGTCTAACATGCTCCTAAAAACCAAACAACAACAATACATTCTAAAAGCATCATAACACGACACCTATCCCATTGCTTTACTATTACAATCTTTAAATTTAACTATCATACTTGAGCTAACCGTAAGCAACACTTGGAGGCCCTTCCTTGCCCTTGCCACCCACTAGCCATTGATCTGCATTGTCGAGCAAAAGAGAGCGTAAGCATAAAAGCTTAGTGAGGGTAAGCTCATAAAACAAACCTTCGACAATGCAGGGTCCAAGCACAAGCTACAACCAAGATAAATTGCATGACCATACCTTTGATCCACACGAGCCATAATTATAAATGATGCATGAACATATATTCAATATCATGCCATGCTCAACATGTTTAAATCTATCACATATGTAATCACATATATTTAACCATGTTAGCAACACATCCCAAATCACATGGGTTCACAATTAATCACATATTGGCAACATAAACTACAATCCGTATTGGCACCTAGCTATGACTCGAATACACGGATAACCGTTGGATCTCACATCCAACAACACAACCATTACCTAACGGTGGGATTACACTCATCATCGTTCACGCGGAGGGGATTCCACTCATCCTCACGCCTCATCTCACGCGGAGGGGATTCCACTCATCCTCACGCCCGTCGATGGGATTCCACTCATCACCGACTAATATATATATGAAGATTTCCGGGCGAACCCGTACTCCATCTTGATGACTACCATCATCAAGACCACGCGCGCATTTTGACTCACGTGTGCACACTAGACATCCTAATGATCGATCATTTGTACCCAAGCATACTAGTGCCAATACTAACACATTCCACAATATCATTTATTAACAACTTCCGTGCTTAGCACGTACTCACCATGACTTACCGTCATGCACAAACCACATTTCCATGCCTAGCATGTACTCACCATGATCCTCGGATCAAGCAATCACCTCATAATCTCATTTCACAAGACAACACCACATGTACATCATTATCAAACATATCACATCATATTTTGCACATGTGTATAACCATATCACCTCTATCATCATCATGCATATAACAATGCATCCAACATGCCCCAACATACATGTATACAACATATATATAATCAACATCATCATAATTTAACACGAGGCATATACAACCATTAAAGAGTGCAACCAAAGTCTCTAATCAAAGCTTGGGATTAGGCTACCACTCTAATCCCAACTCTAGGTGGGTTTACCAAGCCCATCCTAGGTTCACATGCTTGAACCAAATACTCAAAACCATTTTAAAAATATTTAACCGCTCACCTTACTTCCTTAAGCAATCCAAGCAAAGCCGACTCAAGTCTCCACAACTTTCGAAATCGTGCCCGAACCTCCCAAGGCCAAATCCGATGTCTCTAATCAATCAAAGGCAATGTATTAACCTCTTAATCAACCACAATTTACTGTTACACATCAGCTTTCAATTCTCTAACATTTTCTCAACAATTCAAAGCCGAAACCCTCCCAAATAATCTCATTTTCGTACTCCAGCAAAACCCAGCCATTACCTCCCAAATTTAACACTTAAAACACTCCAAAACATGTCCAAAACACCCTCATAATGTTGTATAACCATCAACCCTTCATTTCCCCACACAAACACTTCAAAAACTCTTAATTTCCACTCCTAAAAACCACCTACAGCAGTAGCTACGGGAATCACATCAAACTAACATTATAACCTCTCAAAAATCATCACAAAACATCTAAAAACACCCACCCAATGTTGCTATAACATCAACCCAACAATTTCTCACAAAACCCTTCCAAAAACACAAATTTTTTACACTTTAAATACACCCCTAAAACCCATTTCGGAAATTCATCAAAATCCAACCAAATTAACATATATTGTGCATTTTAACATGATTAAGCAAAGCCCCAACTCAATTTATCAAAACCAAATGAAAACCCCCTTTAAAAATCCAAACTTGATATAAACCCTAATTTCCAAAAGTTCTTGGTTTTAAAATCAATGACCATGGATAGATAGGAAATGGTAAGGAGAGTTCGAATATGTACTTACCTTTCAAAAACCCCTTGAATCGATGTTGAAATCGAATGAAACATATGCTTGAAAATTGAGAGAGTTTGGGGAATGGGGGGAGGTATTTCACGTGGGGGGGATAAGGGAAAAGGGGAAGAAGATGACAATTTGAAAGTTGTCATCTTTCTTTCTTTTTTTAAAGCTTTTGGGCAAATTACAACATAAGCCCTTCCCTTTTTATTAAAGTTCAATTACACCACAATTTAGGTTGAATTTATTTTAATTTAATTTTATTGACTCGAACTATAAACCCGGATAACTCCTAACCCCAAAACACGGGTGTTACAACTCTCCCCCACTTAAGGAAATTTCTTCCCCGAAATTCATCGATCACGGAGGGCCACCGAAACATACACCTCCACGCATTCCTCTCTCACCACAACATACTAACCAACTCGAAAGACTTACCACGCAACACTTGCTATCTTACACTAAGATCTCAACTGATTCTTCAAGGCATGCCAATTTCAAACTCAACTCAATCTCTTCAACAAACATAGCACGGAACAGATCTGACTCACATTTCTGAATCATAGATACACGGAACACATCTCAAACCCCTTTCTAACTCTGGTGGTAACCGCAACAGATAACAGCAGAACTAGCCCGATTCACAAACTCATACAATACTGTTTGAACACTTGACTCATAACTTCTTCTAACTGACCATCTGACTTCAACAGGTAACCAAACACTATACAAACGTCTTCAAAAATAATCTAGTTGAAATCTCGAATCTCTATTACTCACTTTTACTGCGAATCTTCCACAGATGTAACAAACTAGAAGAAAACTGACGCTCGGTCTTGATACGCTGGTAATTTACACACCTACTCTCGTACTGAACCGCATTATTCATCAACTCAATCCAGAAGTGCTCGTCTTCAACCCACAATACGTCTTCATACAACTCAGATGCAATGCAAATGAACTACCGTGCGCTTCGGCCAAAACAATACATCTCAAAACACTAGGTCAATCGGTACAACTATTCTGTCTCTGAAATGCAAAACTCTATCATCTCTGAAACTGTATTCTGAAGGTCTTCCTTCTACTATGCCTCGCACGTGAGGTGCCAAGAATCTGTCTTGCAACTGTTTCTCTTCAAGCATTCTGACTCAATGTAGGTTCAACATGAAACGCGGCCACAAGAACACTGTCTTTCGGCAACTGAATTCGGAAAATACAACTCGCAACTCAACTACTAATCTAACAACAATTTCAACTCGGAAAATCGGTTACTACATTGACTATCTTCGGATGGTACTCAATCTTGATATTACAGTCTTCAAGCAGTTCTAACACTTATACTGTTCAAGTTTCAACCCTTCCTAAGTCTTCAAATATTTCAAGCTCTGATGATACGTACATATACACTGCGTATTTCTTACTATACAAGTTTTGTCTCTAAGTCTTCGAAGCAAATTCAACTGTAGTTAACTCTATGTCTCATATCAGATAACTCTCTCACGGTCTTTCAACTATCTTGATGAACAAGCCACAATCCTATGTCTTGCATAAGCACACAACCTAACTCTACATGTAACACATCACTATGGTTCACGAATTCTTTCTCGGATATTGGCTGGATCAAAGTCGAAGCTTTCATCAAAGTTTCTTTCAGTTTCTCAAGGGCTCATTATCTCGCATCTAACCACACAACTGAACATTCTTCTATAGCAATCTATCAATGGAGCAACTATCTTCAAAAGACTATTTACAATTCTCTGAAAGTAACAGTGCTAGACTTAGGAACTATAGATATCTGTCACAGTCTTCAATTTCTTCCAACTCATGTCTTCTTTTGCCTACTTGGGATTTACTCTAATACACTCGGATGATCTGCACGTCCTAGGAGAACATCTTCATTAACTCGAAGTTCACGTTGCACAATTTGGTATACAATTAATTCTTTAATAGAATCTACCACACTGACTTCAAAGCTTGTCCTGATCTTCCCCGGTACTTGAATATACTCATGTATCATCTATGAGAACTACTACAAACTGATCAAGAAGCTTAGGAAAATATTCTGCTCAACATCTCTATGAAGGTAACTAATACACTAGTCAAACAAAACGGCATAACTCAGAGCTCAAGGTGATCACATCTGGCCCCTAAAGCTGTCTTCGGTACTTCAACTTTTCTCACTTTCAACTGGTAGTTATCGGATCTCAAATTAATCTTCAAATAGACTGAAGCACACACTAACTGACCAACATATCACTGACACTCGGAAACGGTTACTAATTATTCACTGCCACTTGTTTCAACTGTCTGAATCTAAACACATTCTCGTGTTGTCTTCTTCTTTTTCACAAATTACACTGTAGAACTCTGAGATGATGCACCAGGCCTAATGAATCTATGGTCTAACAAGTCTCGAAGTTAATTCTTCAACATGCTCAATTCTTCTGGGATTCATAAGTTACAGAGCAAACTAAACAGGAGCAACCTCGAAAACGGTTTCAATGACAAACTCTTCTCCTCTAACAAGAGGTAAACCGACAATTCTTCCAAATACTTCTAGGAAAAGAAAACACAAACTATCCTAACACTCTGCGGTCTAATCTTCATTCAAAAATCAAATCCATCACACTTGCTAAGCAAGTCTGTCAACTAAACTAAATCAATCTTTGACCTCTAAATCTGGATTAACATTCAACAAGAAGTTCACCTCCTCACCTACCACTGCAGTCACACAAAAATCTTGCAACTTCAAGTCAACTCTTTCCTTGTCTCAACGTATACACTAACTATTTGCTCTTCAAGCCGAGCCTTGTCAAAAGGCACACCGAAACTGTAGGAAGACAATCACTTCATATCTACCAGAAACTAGTAACTCTGAACCACCAACAAACATCTTCTGTACATCTTTGACATCTACTATCTCCCAAAAAAGTCTAGTCACATGCGTCCCTACGTCTAAAATCTCAACAAGGATATCTAATTTCTTTGCATGCTCACACAAACGGACGAATCTGCAGAGATGGCAGCTTCACTAGTACACAACTGATAGCCTTCGGTCCTTTTGTTTTCAGACTGATTCTTCAACAAAATCTGACTCTTCTAGACTATTCGTAGAGCATTTCAAAACTTCAAAGACGCAGTTCTGAGCACACACAGACAACCATGCTGGAAAACCACCCAGACGCACACTGGCCCCAAACACACAAATCGGTTCCCATTCACGGATACTGATCGGCTGTCTTGCATCGAAATCATAGGCTAAACCCCAACGGTCACCAACTAACACTTCTGAATTTCAGATTACTCATACGAGACCCCTACCTTGATCTTGCTAAAAGGACCAAGGTACTCACGCCTACCTCTAACACTTCGCCAGGTATATTCAAACTTGCATGCTTGTTAACAACATACGGAAGTACGGACTCAGAACCAATCGGAAGAGGCAAACTCAAAACTGTACCAAGGGCTTATCTACTATAACATAGATACCACTCTGACTCACACTCATAGGTCTTCGCTTCTTTTCACCAACTAATTTCAGAGTTGATCACATCGTCCCTCATCCACAAGAGTCAACCCACATACACACCGTCTCAAACGGACAAATTGTATCTCAATTCTGGTACAACCATACCTCTCTAACTAAGGTGGTGGACTCCCCTAACGTCGTCCACCTTTTCAGAAACTACAACTTCTACTTACCAAAAAGCAATTAAATAAACAACAACATCAACAGTAAATTTTCATACAAATTGGGTTAGCAAAGGAAAGGTCCAAGTGGCTCAAGTATGATTTCCCTCACTTAAAATCCTTTTTCCGATGTAATAGAAGCAATGGGACTCTACTCAACATGTTTCAAACAAATCAGCACACATACATGCTCAACCAAGCATATAACAAGGCATACTTGCTAAACAAGCAACACATACGTACGATCAAACAACATACATTCTCAATCAAACAATCACACATCACAGCATACACGGGTAACAAGCAACATGCTTACAAGGCAAGCGAACACCGTGCAATTTCAATGCAAGAACTTAACTTACCTCACTTACCTGCCCAAGGTCTCGGTAACCTTAGGCTCTGATACCAACAAATGTAACCCCCTCGTCCCGGTCTGGTCGGATGACCGATCCAAGTGGGCTACACGGGGAAAACCGAAGCGAAACCCGTTAAGGCTTCCCCTCGGTTAACGACCCAGAAAATTTCTTTTTATTTTATCTTGTCTATAGGCATAATTTAATCCTATGTAAAGCACAGCAGCGGAAAATACAAACAATGTAACATACACCGACCAACCAAAACATTAAACAACTCATTTTAGTCTTTTACAGCAGGCCGTTTCGAAACGCCCTTAGGGTGTTCCGAAATGCCTTGACTCAGTCAACAGGCCAGGGTCAACCATAGGGTGACCGTTTCGAAACAGGGGTGACCCGTATCGAAACGACCTTGACGGTCAAAATCTCGTGGTCAACGATATTTGACCCTTTCGAAACATCAAAGGCCCGTTTCGGAACGCCTTTATCTCGTCAATTTCTCAAAATTCCAGTAGCAAAAATGTTCCGAAACGACCCCCATCCGTTTCGAAACGGTAGGCCAAAAGCAAAGGAACCGTTCCGAAACGCCCCCTGTCTGTAGACTGGTTTTTGATGGTTTAAGGCACAAGGGTGCCCCTAAACCCCACCAAAACCTCTAGCAACACACTAACAACAATTTTAAAGGCAAAACAACATACAAGCATGCTTGAGCATCGTCATAACAAGACTAAACACCAAGGCACATCATCACATTGCCACACAACCATACATGTCATTATAGATATTAAGCTTTAACATATCCAACACTTAGGCAATTCTAGGTAGCAAAATACTAGCCATTGCTTTACTATTACAATCTTTAAATTTAACTATCATACTTGAGCTAACCGTAAGCAACACTTGGAGGCCCTTCCTTGCCCTTGCCACCCACTAGCCATTGATCTGCATTGTCGAGCAAAAGAGAGCGTAAGCATAAAAGATTAGTGAGGGTAAGCTCATAAAACAAGCCTTCGACAATGCAGGGTCCAAGCACGAGCTACAACCAAGATAAATTGCATGACCATACCTTTGATCCACACGAGCCATAATTATAAATGATGCATGAACATATATTCAATATCATGCCATGCTCAACATGTTTAAATCCATCACATATGTAATCACATATATTTAACCATGTTAGCAACACATCCCAAATCACATGGGTTCACAATTAATCACATATTGGCAACATAAACTACAATCCGTATTGGCACCTAGCTATGACTCGAATACGCGGATAACCGTTGGATCTCACATCCAACAACACAACCATTACCTGACGGTGGGATTACACTCATCACCGTTCACGCGGAGGGGATTCCACTCATCCTCACGCCTCATCTCACGTGGAGGGGATTCCACTCATCCTCACGCCCGTCGATGGGATTCCACTCATCACCGACTAATATATATATGAAGATTTCAGGGCGAACCCGTACTCCATCTTGATGACTATCATCATCAAGACCACGCGCGCATTTTGACTCACGTGTGCACACTAGACATCCTAATGATCGATCATTTGTACCCAAGCATACTATTGCCAATACTAACACATTCCACAATATCATTTATTAACAACTTCCGTGCTTAGCACGTACTCACCATGACTTACCGTCATGCACAAACTACATTTCCATGCCTAGCATGTACTCACCATGATCCTCGGATCAAGCAATCACCTCATAATCTCATTTCACAAGACAACACCACATGTACATCATTATCAAACATATCACATCATATTTTGCACATGTGTATAACCATATCACCTCTATCATCATCATGCATATAACAATGCATCCAACATGCCCCAACATACATGTATACAACATATATATAATCAACATCATCATAATTTAACACGAGGCATATACAACCATTAAAGAGTGCAACCAAAGTCTCTAATCAAAGCTTGGGATTAGGCTACCACTCTAATCCCAACTCTAGGTGGGTTTACCAAGCCCATCCTAGGTTCACATGCTTGAACCAAATACTCAAAACCATTTTAAAAATATTTAACCGCTCACCTTACTTCCTTAAGCAATCCAAGCAAAGCCGACTCAAGTCTCCACAACTTCCGAAATCGTGCCCGAACCTCCCAAGGCCAAATCCGATGTGTCTAATCAATCAAAGGCAATGTATTAACCTCTTAATCAACCACAATTTACTGTTACACATCAGCTCTCAATTCTCTAACATTTTCTCAACAATTCAAAGCCGAAACCCTCCCAAATAATCTCATTTTCGTACTCCAGCAAAACTCAGCCATTACCTCCCAAATTTAACACTTAAAACACTCCAAAACATGTCCAAAACACCCTCATAATGTTGTATAACCATCAGCCCTTCATTTTCCCACACAAACACTTCAAAAACTCTTAATTTCCACTCCTAAAAACCACCTACAGCAGTAGCTACGGGAATCCCACCAAACTAACATTATAACCTCTCAAAAATCAACACAAAACATCTAAAAACACCCACCCAATGTTGCTATAACATCAACCCAACAATTTCTCACAAAACCCTTCCAAAAACACAAATTTTTGACACTTTAAATACACCTCTAAAACCCATTTCGGAAATTCATCAAAATCCAACCAAATTAACATATATTGTGCATTTTAACATGATTAAGCAAAGCCCCAACTCAATTTATCAAAACCAAATGAAAACCCCCCTTAAAAATTCAAACTTGATATAAACCCTAATTTCCAAAAGTTCTTGGTTTTAAAATCAATGACCATGGATAGATAGGAAATGGCAAGGAGAGTTCGAATATGTAATTACCTTTCAAAAACCCCTTGAATCGAAGTTGAAATCGAATGAAACATATGCTTGAAAATTGAGAGAGTTTGGGGAATGGGGGAGGTATTTCACTTGGGGGGGATAAGGGAAAAGGGGAAGAAGATGACAATTTGAAAGTTGTCATCTTTCTTTTTTTTAAAGCTTTTGGGCAAATTACAACATAAGCCCTTCCCTTTTTATTAAAGTTCAATTACACCACAATTTAGGTTGAATTTATTTTAATTTAATTTTATTGACTCGAACTATAAACCCGGATAACTCCTAACCCCAAAACACGGGTGTTACAAACTTAATAATTAATCAAATTGTATTAAAAATATAATTATATAAGAAAGAAATTAATATATATATATATAATATATATCCTTCAAATATGCTTAGTAATGTTATATTAAAAAATTAATTTTCATAATCTAATTAATATTGATAGATACAAAGTATTGATAACTAATAAATTATTCAAACAACGATTGAATGTAATATTGTCATTATATGTCATTTGCTTGTTCAGATAATCAAATACCTGTCAACAATCTCTAGAGCAGGTGGTTAAAGCTCTCATTTGACACCCTCCTCTTCCTCTAGGTTGTGGGTTCAAGACTCAGTAGGAGCAAAATTCACCTTCCCCCTCCCCTAGCTAAAAATTGTTCAAAAAAATAATCAAACTATCAGTTAATTTTATCAAACATTTTTTTTATCATCTAAGTATAATGTTATTTATGTGAAAAATCATACACATGAATATTATTGTATAGCTCATTAAAAATCTCCTTAAATTTAAGTTAGAAAAAGAAGTACAACATGCTAATATTAAGAGGAAAAACACCAAACAAAATAACGGAACCAAACACAAAAACGATAACACACAACATCGTTAACCATATCCATCGCAAAGTTTCATACGAAACAGCAGCAACAAGCAATACCACAAGTTTCACAATTTCATCTACCCTCGAAACACGATAAATGCCACATGCATAGGGAGTCCACACCACCCTTACTCAGAATGTCGCTATCAGCCACAACTTGTTTCTGTTACTAAAACACCATTAAAGAAGAGAATACATAAGCACTTATGTCATTGAACCACCTTGAAAAAAATCAAAATCCTGATGAAAAATGTTCTAAACTCAACAAACCAAATCATCAAATGTTTTACTCTTTTACAATTTTGATTGACCATAATTTCTCTTCTTCATACGTTTTACAACAACCTTTTACTCTACCGGTCAGGGTTTCAAATAGCGGAGCGCAACCGCGATAGCGGCCGCGAAATTGCGGTCGCGCTGCCGTCCGAAACCGCAATCGAAGGAATTCACGGTGGGCAACGGAATCACGACGATAGCGGGCTGTCGCGGACGCGAAATAACGAGATAGCGGCTGTCGCGACGATAGCGGGACGCTATCCCCGTTTTCCGCTCAATTGCGGCTGGTGGCCGCGGAGGAGGAAAAAGTTGCAGAGAAAAAAAAAAGAGAATCGGGTTGAAGACGATGGTATAATATTAAAAGGGTAAATGCGGGAAGAAGGGTTCTAATTTTAAATCATTTTTGGAGAGGCTTAAAAGTTTTAGTTTTCTTATAATTTAGTCCTTTAAGGCAGATTTTTAATTTAATTAAGATATTTTATTTTATTTCATTTTCAATTAAGTCATCAAATCCATAACAAAACTTCCAATTGAGCCTCTAAGTCTTATTTTCTTTCAATTAAATCCATTTATAAGTGTTGGAAACTTTTTATAATTATAATTATAATTTTCTATTTTTGATATTTACCTTGATATTTTTTTAATTAAGGTATTGACCTAGAACAAATATATATATATATATATTATTTTTGAGTTTGCTAATGGAAAAAATCTTTAATAAAATCGTAAAAAATTTAATCTTCTATCTCACAATTATAATTTATAATAGATATTTTTTTAATCCATTTTAATTTATGTTTATTTTTGTTTAGAAAATATTGTAAATATCATTAAAAATGACTCTTTATAGTTATAATTATAATTATAATATTTTAATATAAGTTGTGCAAATTAAAAAAAAAATTCACGACCGCGACACCCGCAATGACCGAAATAGCCTACGTTATGTCCGCAACCGCGATAACCGCGACGCGACCGAAAACGCGACCGCGAACGCTATTTAAATCCCTGCTTCCGATTATAAAATGTCTCACACTCAACAAACTAAATCACTAAACATTTTACTCTTTTACAACTTTGATCGACCACAATTTCTCTTCTTCGTATGTTTTACAACAACCTTTCACACTTCTTCATACATTGAAAATTTTTCAAAATTTTTATTTAAATTAATTTGTGTCCCTTCGAATTAAGTATTTTGTTATTTAAAATATTTTATACTATATTATTTATATTTCAACTAAATATAAAATATTAATTCTATTATTAAAATTTGAATTTTGGATTACAAGTTTAAGAAGTGTTTCATGCACCATTCAAAAACTAGTCAACATTTTTGATGTTTTGGTAAGAGAGCTTTGTTCAAGTTTTCAGTTAATTTTAAATAAATAAAATATATGAATTAATGACCATGAAACATGTTTATTGTTTTTACTAACAACTAGTTGGTCTAATTAGATGAGACATTAAATTCCTTAAATAATTTAAAAGTTTGAATCACTTTGTAAATGAAAAAAAAAAAACTGAGTTGTAAGGGTCATTCTTATAATA
Organism: Hibiscus tridactylites; assembly: GCA_958450335.1. Classification (NCBI taxonomy): domain Eukaryota; kingdom Viridiplantae; phylum Streptophyta; class Magnoliopsida; order Malvales; family Malvaceae; genus Hibiscus; species Hibiscus tridactylites. The sequence goes on along the minus strand of OY288267.1, from coordinate 52,675,937 downwards.
AATCTCTGTAAAATTTGATTTGGATTAGCCAACCAATTAAACAAATACTGAAAATTATAAATAAAAAGAACATGTTTATTGTTAAACAAGTCATTGCATGCGTTTCAGAATACTTTATTTGATTTGAAATTTATTTAAAATGATAATTACTTATCTTCTTAATATAGATGTAATACAAGGACTTTCGGGAGTTATAATCATAATATTATTTGATTGCATATTTCTAATATTTTCCTTTTCAAATTAATATAAATATATAATGATTGTGGATTTTTATTTTTGCCGCTGTTATTTTTTATCGGCATTCAAAGTATATAGTGTGTAATTGCACAATCAATTCTTTGGATTGTATTGCCATGTAAGAAACCTACAAACACTGGAAAATCATGAATATATTTAAATCTAAAGGAGGGTAAACCTACAAATTGTCGGTCTCGCGGATAGGGAAGCCCTCACTTTCCAATTCATTCCACCAATGTTGTCCAACTTCATATGTACTACTACTGACAAGCTGAATCTTCAAATTTCTCCAACAACTTCCTAGACCTCTTTTTTACTTTACTAGCCATGATTAAGAGGTTTGTTTTGTAGCATTAAAGAGGAACTAGGAAACAGAGAAGAAAGAAAAGCAAAAAGACGAGTAGTAATGCAGTTATTTTCAAGAGTTGATATGAAGCAGATTTGAGGTTTGAAACAAAGCTTTCTCAAGTTAACCGCATTGAATTTGAACCTATGATTTTAGGGTTTGAAGATGGGAGACTAAACCAGAAATGGTTACAAAACCATTCTAATATTTAATTTCTGGGGTTTAGATGAGGTTCAATCTTCCATATTTGGTTGTTCCCATCGTTCCATTCCCATAGACCAACAGGGGTGCCATTAAAAATGCTAGCATCGCGGTTGCCAAGGAAAGCATCAAGATTCAGGCGAATGTTATTAGCCATACGTATTGCTTTGTACCCATCTCTCACTTCATCCGACTGCCTCCATAATATGCACTCCTCGACATGGCCTGGATCGAAAGGCACCAACTGAACCTGCGGATCAAAATCCCATACAATTCAATCAAAGCTAAGGTTAACAAATTCGAAATGTAAGCTTTTTTTAAAAAAAAAAAATGAAGAAATGCTTACAACTTCAGATACTCCAACATGTTTAATGGCTCCACCAGTGGCTTTATTTACCAGAGAAAAACCGGGGAAACCCGTTTCATCTTTCACACTTGAGCTGAACGTCTCAACTTTATACCAGTGCTATAACAACAAAGATAATTAATGCCAGAACTGGTTCTTCCTTGATCTTAAGTTAATAGAAAAACGAGATTAATTGGGATCTGCTGCTATGGTACCTGGAAACAATCGAACTCATCAGATGGTGCAAGAACAACCTTACCATGTCTGATGGTAAGACTGTAACTAGGATCCGCCTTACAGTATATTTTCACCGTAGGTTTTTGTTCAGAAACTAGATGGGGAGTGAAACGAAAAGGATCAATCCCTGGAGTTGGTTGACTACTTTGATGTGCACATGAACACACAGAGTTCGGTATTATGATGGTAGCGAAATACGATGTGGTTGCTGCTGCTGGTCCAAAAACCACATGATGCTGGAAGTAGGATGATGACGGTGCTGTCGGACAAAAAAGAACAGGATGCTGGTAGTAGGATGGTGCCGGTGGTTGTGGTGGTGGCCTCTCTTGGTCAGCATTCCTTCGCCGATAACCGGATGAGTGTTTTTTGCGACCGACTGGGATCCTCATTTGTTCAATTCTGTCCTTTGAACCTTAAATTTTGAAATAAAGAATACAAATAAACATCTACTTATAGTAGATCAAAACGGTGGGAAAATATATTTGCTCGTCTTTTAAAATATATTTGACAGAAACAGACGTGTAGATTTGGTTCTAAGATTACTGAGGAGACAAAAGAGAAAATATATGATGACTCTACTTTATATTGAGTATAGGGTAGGATGTGACTAGACCGGCTTTTTCCTCTACCAATATTAATTATTTTCGCGTCTCAATAAGTCTTTTCATGTATTCAACTAATTTTTTTTTGTATGGTTGATTTTTTTATGACAATAAAAGAAGAGTAAAGTACACAGACGGTTATTGAATTTTGTTAAAAAAAATAAAATGGTAATTAAATTTTCAAAAATCACAAAATAAATTTTATGTTTTATAATAAAATGGTAACTAGACGTTAAATGCCGTTAAGTGGCTGTTATAAACTTTGGTACAATAACACATTTAGTCCTTCATATTTATACATTCAATCAATTTTGTCCTAATTCGAAACAATTCACTAAATTTAGCCCTCGTTATTTACGTATTCTTTCAATTTGGTCCTTAAAGTAAAATTCCAAAGTATGGTAACATGATAAATAATTACAATTAAATTTTTATAGGAACTCAAAAACTCGACTCGACTCGAATCGAAAAAATTCAAATAAAGTTTGAGTTGTAAAATATGATGCGACAACTCGAATAACTCAAAATTTTTTGACTCGACTCGATCGAACGCTCATCTCTATCTTAAGATATGACGCGTCAACTCGAATAACTTGAAATATTTGAATATTTTAAATCATTTTTTCCTTTTAAATCAAATATTTTTTAAAATAAATATTTAAATCACATCGAATATTTAATAACTACTTTAAATATTCAATTCAATTTAAAAACATTCGATTTAAAAAAATGATTGAAAATATTCGAATATTTAATAACTATTTTAATTATTTTTCTTTTAAATATTCAAATATTTAATAACTACTTTAAATATTTATTATATATTCGAATATTTTAAATCAATTTTTTCCTTTTAAATCGAATATTTTTAAATTAAATCGAATATTTAAAGTAGTTATTAAATATTCGATTTGATTTAAAAAAATGATTTAAAATATTCGAATATTTCGAGTTGACGTGTCATATCTTAAGATAGAGGTGAGCGTTCGATCGAGTCGAGCCAAAAAATTTCGAGTTATTCGAGCTGACGCATCATATTTTACAACTCAAACTTTATTTGAAAATTTTTCGATTCGAGTCGAGTTGAGTTTTCGATTTCCTATAAAAATTTAATTAAATATTCGAATATTTTAAATCAATTTTTTTCTTTTAAATCGAATATTTTTAAATTAAATTGAATATTTAAATTAGTTATTAAATATTCGATGTGATTTGAATATGAAAATATTAAATATTTTATTTTAAAAAATAATCGATTTAAAAGAAAAAATGATTTAAAATATTCGAATATTTCGAGTTATTCGAGTTGACGCGTCATATCTTAAGATAGAGGTGAGCGTTCGATCGAGTCGAGTCAAAAAATTTCGAGCTATTCAAGTTTACGCGTCATATTTTACAACTCAAACTTTATTTGAAATTTTTTCGATTCGAGGCGAGTCGAGTTTTCGAGTTCCTATAAAAATTTAATTATATATTCGAATATTTAAACTCATTTTTTCTTTTAAATCGAATATTTAAAGTTGTTATTAAATATTCAATGTGATTTAAATATGAAAATATTAAATATTCTATTTAAAAGAAAAAATGATTTTAAATATTCGAATATAGAGTTATTCGAGTTGACGCGTCATATCTTAAGATAGAGATGAGCGTTCGATCGAGTCGAGTCAAATTTTTTTTGAGTTATTCGAGTTGACGCGTCATATTTTACAACTCAAACTTTATTTGAAATTTTTTCGATTTGAGTCGAGTTTTCAAGTTCCTACAAAAAATAAATTGTAATTATTTATCATGTTATCATACTTTGGAATTTTGCTTTAAGGACCAAATTGAAAGAATACGTAAATAACGAGGGCTAAATTTAGTGAATTATTTCAAATTAGGATTAAATTGATTGAATGTATAAATATGAAGGACTAAATGTGTAATTATGCCAAAGTTTATAACAGCCACTTAACGGCATTTAACGTCTAGTTACCATTTTGTTATAAAACATAAAGTTTAATTGCTATTTTGTGATTTTTGAAAGTTCGGTTACCATTTTATTTTTTCTACCAAAGTTCAATGACTGTCTGTGTACTTTACCCATAAAAGAATTATAAGTATACACTTGGAAGTTGGAACACAGGTCAAAAAAAACAAAAAGCCCAACTAGCTAAGACAAATAAGGACACACAAAGCCTTAAAAGAAATCTTGAACAGATAGAGAGAAACACTCTGTAAACGTTAAAATAAATATAAGGCTACCACAAGTTAAACGGTCGACATAAGCAATTTCGGAGGCATAAAGATCTTGAGTGAAAGAATTTTTTAATCAGAGATGACATCGTAAATCTTTGGGTTAATAGTTTGCATCACCAAAGGATCAACAACAGAGGCTACAAAGACAGTCGCCAGGCGAGGCAACAACGTTCGTTGAATTGGAAGATAAAGCCATCGAAAAAACAATTGAGAAAAAGACCAACTTCAGACCACCTTCAAACTCCAACGAACACTTGAAGTCAAGTCAATGATGCTTGAGGGAGAAGAGGGGCCAGCCCAAGAAGTCCTCAGCAACCCAAACAATGCTAAAATTTAGCTTTGAAGGTGGTCGAGGTGAATAAGTCATCGTCGAAGGGAGGGCGAAAGCATGAACCAGCCGCAGAAGAAGATGCCACTAGTCCACATGTCGTTGGATGAGAATGTCTTCCAATTCGGCCGAGTTGAATGGGGACGAGAGGAGGGCATTGGGACCAACCTAAATTCAACAAACACCAGATAAAATCCTTAGTAGAGACCTACGACGAACCTGAGAGCAAACATCCAGTGAAGAACAACCAAACCAACATCGTGGAGAGGCAGCATTTTATTCAGCAATTGGAGATTTTCGGCGCCAGAAACGTCAAAAAGTTAAAATCAAATGGTGAAGAGAGGTGAAAGAGAGAGGAGAAAGACATATTGAAAAAATAGAGATGATCCAACGATAGTGATTGAAAAAGAGAGGAAGTGACGCTTCAACTTAGATCTATATTGTTTGAAGTGTAAATCAACGAAACCAACACAAAATTCGAGATCTGTACATTGAGATGAACATCTCAAGATAAGAAAGTCATCATTTGACCACTGAAGATGACGACCAACGACGGTCGGTGAATTAGTTAAGACAACTTGAGTAAAAAAGTTTAGAGAGAAGTTGGATCTCTAAGAATTTGCTTGGCTGGGTGGAAAAGTGGAAGAGAGGAAGGAGAAAAGAGAAAAATGGAAAGAAAATGAATTTAATGATTGTTTGGTTTACTTTTTGAAAAAAAGTCCCAATATTTTATGAAAGTTTTCAAAATGACCCATAAACTACTTATTTTTGCAATTAACACTCAATTTCAAATCCGATTTCAAAACAAATTCACCATTATGTATAATTGGAATTGGTGAGTCGAAAATGAACCTAAAACCGAGTACTTAAATTAAAATCAAACTTATGAATTATTTACATTTTAGTCCCTAAACCTCGATCTATGTAATTTTTTTCGTTTTTAACTTTTTTTAGCAAAATAGAGGTATAAGATGTTTATACTTATATTAAACTTGTATTTAAGTTTTGAATGTTTTTGGGTTTAAATTTTATTTTGGGGAAGATTCAAAAGTGGAAGTTGATTTTGGGGAGGGAAGATAAAATTGTTTGGATTCATGATAAAGCATGGGCGTTTTTCGTGAAAAGTTTATTAGAATTATTGGTTAAAGCTGAGCTTTTGGATCTTGATTTTAACTTTGATAAGTTATGGAGTTTGAAAGTCGTCCTAAAGTTAGAAGTTTTTTGTGGATGTTGAAACTAGACAAAGTCCCTACAAAACTCTTTTTGCAAAAGAGAGGCTTGGACTTAGAGAACTGTAATTGCATTTGCAGTTTGTGTAATTTTGGTCTAGAAGATTTGAATCATTTATTCGATGCATGTAGTTTTTCAGATTGCTTCTGAAAGGAAATTAGTATATGGTGGGGATGGTCTTGGCAGGGGAGCAGGGATATCGAGAACCTATTTGATATTTGTTTTCGGTTCCTTTTTCTAGTATAATAAAAACTGTGTTATTAATTGTTTGTGTTGCAGGCTTTTGGAGTCTATCGATTGCTCGTAATGACATTGTGTTCAATAAAAACGGAAGAACTTAAAAGACTTAATCTTTTTCTTGAAGCTAAGGGCTTTCACTTAGCTCAATTCGACAAAGAAGGGAACATAAATTGATCAACCTTGGTGGTGGGACAACCCTTTACAGTGCTTCTCAAATGATTTTGTTCGTTAGACTTTGAGTTCCAATGTGCAATATTCTATGGAAATACTAAATTTATTTGTGATTGGAGGCATTTAGGAGGGAGCAACTAGGTGTGGAGGGGTGCTTAGGACGAGACCTAGAGTAATAAAAGAACTTTTTTATGGACCTGTTCATGGGATGGGGTTGAATTTTACGACAATATTAGCCGTTAAAATCACTATAGAAGTTTTCCTCGAGGCAAATTGCTGAAAAAACAAGTTTGACTGTTACTTTGGGATTTAAAATGTTGTTGAATTGGATAATCAATCCTATGATTCGACCGTGGTGTTGTGGCGGGAACTATTGGTGATAGATCGACTATCCAAGAGATTTGGAAGAATAAAGTTTGAGCAGTACCCCTCGTCAAGCAATGGATGGTAGAAGGTTTAGCAAAGGAATGTGCAAAGAGAACAATTCTGTTTAAAGCCTGGTGGTAGAAACAATTCTTACTTAGCTTTGTCTTGTGGAAACGTAATCTTCTTAGGGATCCAAGTTTAGTGTTGATACAACTTGTCCATTTGAATGTGTGTTTCCTAGTGTTGTCCTGTACTGGATTTTGGTATTTCATGGCTATGTGTGCTCTTTTCCTCCATTTAGGTTTAGGGAGGTTTTTAATGAGGCACATATGTCGGTTAGCTTTCATGATCTTAATAAAATATTATTGAGATGTTTGTTTTGATATAATAATAGAAAATTTGTTTTGGACTAAATTGAAATGGTTTCAAAATTATTATAAGTCCAAACAACTTGAAAATATGTTTGATGGTTTTTATAAGGCTTTGGAATGATTTAAAATGTCTTTCAAGTAGCCAAACCTGAGTTTTTCAAGTAACTGTACCGATACAGTATACACCGTATTGATACGCTTTAGGGTTTCAAGCTACAGGAAAATTCCAGTAGCCAATACCCATACCGATATGGCTTATTTGTATCGATACGGAGCAGAGTCGCATCGATACGCTTTGTAGCGTACTGATACGGTTTTAGCTACCCCCAACGGGTAGTTTCTCAACGGTCATTTGAATTGCAGGCTGTACCGATACGCTCCCAGACGTATCGATACACATCAGCTGAGAAGAGCTCAACGGCTAGTTCTATAGAAGGGCGTACCAATACGGCTACCCGCGTATCGATACGAACAACTCCAGAACTGTATTTATTGCGGGAAATAAAGTCCCCAATGGCTCCAATTCAATCCCAGCGGTCTCCAACAGCTAGGAACTCAATTGGGAATATATAAGGGACCTCCAAGCATCTATGCAAGACTAATGATTCATTGTCAACAACATTATGATGCAAAATTGTCTTAGTACTCAAATTGTAACATTTCTTGTATAAACAACACTTGTGAGCTTAATTTTAAATATATACTCAAGTGTATTACAATTTGGGTGAATGCTTAAGAGTGCAAACATACACCTAGTGAGAGGGATTTCATTTGCTTTGAATTCTCTTTGTATAAGAGTGTTTGATCAAGCTTTGGGTTAGAAAGCTTTGATCGGTTTGTAACGACTTCCTTCTTATCCTAGATAAGGGCAAGAATTCTTAGTGAATTGGTTGAAATCCTTAGTGGGGAGCTAAGGTAGTGGATGTAAGCATTTGTTAGAAAGCCGAACCAATCTAAATCTTGTGTCAAATTCTTTCATCTTTTGCTTCCACCACAATCACCAAAAAACACCACTTCTCTACCACTTGGCAAGCATTTTGGTTGTGATTATCGAGCCCAATAACTGGTATTGGAGCGAGGCTTAATCGAGAAGGTTTAACCACCTATTGAGACAATCGAGAAGCTCGACCAACAAACAAGTAAATCGGTGTTAAATAGTGCAATCAATCGACAAGTCACCATTCTTCAATGGTGAGCATTGTGCCTATTGGAGGAATAGGATGATGTACTTCATCAAAGCCAAGTACTACCATCTATGGGATCTTGTTGAAGATGGACCGTTCATGCCTCAAAGAAGGAAGTCAGATTGGAATGCCAACGACAAGAAGATGATGAAGCTTAATTGCAAGGCGTTGTACATTCTCTTTTGTGCTTTTGGCCCATATGTATATGCAAAGATGTCTTCTTGTGAAAGTCCCAAGGAAGTATGAGACAAGCTTAAAGCTACATACGAGGGAACAAACGAAGTAAATAAGAACAAGATCGGTCTTCTCAACTATGAGTATGAGAACTTCAAGATGAACCCGGAAGAAGACATCATGAGCATGTTCGATCGGTTCTCCACAATCGTTAATAAACTCAAAGGATTTGGAGAGGAGATTTCGAAAGACAAGCTCATTCGGAAGTTGATTTATTCACTTCCCGAATCATGGGAGGGCAAGGCGTTGACTATCATCAAAGCCAATAACCTAAAGCTACTCAAACTTGATGAGCTAATTGGGTACCTTATTACCCATGAGATGGTGTCTATACCCTTGAAGAGGGAGAAGAAGAAAAAGATCAAAGAGCAAGGCATTGATGTTAATGGCATTACTCTCAATTCCTCCAAATGCCAACATGAAGAATCAAGTGAGGAGGAAAGTGAAGACGAAGAGATAATTCATCTCTTCAAGAAATGTGCCTGATTCATGAAGAGCAAAATGGAAGAATCCAAGCATGAATCGAAGAAAAAGAAGAGGCCAAGCTCTTCAAGCCATAAGAAGATGACATATGTGGCTACTTAGAGTGATGATGACTCCACCGATAATGAACAAGCCAACCTTTACCTTATGGCCATCCAAGAAAATTCAAGGGTAACTTCTAATTCATCTACTTCAACTTCTTATTATTTTGATGAATTACAAGATGCCTATGATGATTTAGTTTTAGAGTTTAAAAATCACATTTTGAAAAACAAGAAAGTGGTTTAAAATTTGAAAATTCAAAATGATTTGATTTCTAAAACCAAAATTGAACTTGAAGCAAAACTCAATGAGTTTGAACAAAAATGTGTTGATTTACAAAATTTGCTTCATAAAGTTCAAGAGGAAAAAGATTTGATTTCCAAAGATCTTGAAAAGAAAATCAATTTTGAAAAATCAAATTTTTATCAAAGACAATCTAGTGCCCCTAGATTTTTAAATGGTAAATGTTTTAGAAGTATTTGAGTCGCAAAAGGACTAATTACTTCTACTAAAAACGATGAAATTGAAAAATGGATTCCTAAGGGGACTAAATTATGTGCTACTAAAGCTTATGAATCCAAAGCAATTTGGATACCAAAACATTTGTGATTGTCTTGTTTTAGGTGTGATGGAGAATGATCAACAAAGTACAACATTGAGGGAGAGCTCCATACACACAAGGAAAGCACTTGAAGAAGAAAGGCTTCACATCCTCTCTTTGGTTCAAGTGTGGTAAAATTTAGTTGAATCTATTTGCTTCATTTTGATTATCTTTAATTCAACTAGATAATCATATTTGTTGGACTAACCATTTGATGATGCTTTAAGTATGGGGGAGCCATTTTAAAACTAAAATTCTTATTTTTGTCAAAATCTTTTAAACCTCCATTGTTATTTTGAGCTTAAAGTCTTTCAAATTCCTTTTGATATAACAAAAAGATGGAGAAATGATTTGAAAAAAATTGATTTTTCAAGTGAATAAGGTGGAGTTTTAATTACATTTCTTTTTTAAAATCTCTTATTCAAAATTTTAAATACTAAGGGGGAGAATCACAAATAAATTTTCAAGTTGGTTTATTACATCAAAAAAGGGGGAGATTGTTGAGATGTTTGTTTTGATATAATAATAGAAAAATTGTTTTGGACTAAATTGAAAAAGGTTTCAAAATGTTTATAAGTCCAAATAACTTGAAAATATGTTTGATGGTTGTTTTATAAGGTTTTGGAATGATTTAAAATGTCTTTCAAGTAGCCAAACATGAGTTTTTTCAAGTAACCGTACTGATACGATATACACCGTAAAGATACGCTTTAGGGTTTCAAGCTACAGGAAAATTCTAGTAGCTAAAACTCGTACCGATACGGCTTGTTTGTATCGATACGGAGCAGAGTTGTACCGATACATTTTTAACTACCCCATATGACTAGTTTCTCAATGGTCATTTGAATTGTAGGTCGCATCGATACGCTCTCAGGCGTATTGATATGTATTAGTTGAGAAGAGCTCAACGACTAGTTCTGAAGAAGAGCACACCGATACGACTACCCACGTATCGATACATACATCTACAGAACTGCATTTATTATGGGAAATAAAGGCCCCAATGGCTCTAATTCAATCCCAACGGTCTCCAACGGCTAGGAAATCAATTGGAAATATATAAGGGACCTCCAAGCATTTATGCAAGACTAATGATTCATTGCTAACAACATTATGATGCAAAAATTGTCTTAGTAATCAAATTGTCAAATTTCTTGTATAGACAACACTTGTGAGCTTAATTGTAAATGTATGCTCAAGTGTATTAGGATTTGGGTGAGTACTTAAGAGTGCAAACATACACCTAGTGAGAGGGATTTCGTTTGCTTTGAATTCTCTTTGTAAAAGTGTGTTTGATCAAGCTTTGGGTTAGAATGCTTTGATCGGTTTGTAACAGTTTCCTCCTAATCCTAGAAATGAGGAAGAATTCTCTGTGAATTGGTTGAAATCCTTGGTGGGATGCTAAGGTAGTGGATGTTGGCTTTGGTTAGAAAGCCGAAACACTCTAAATCTTGTGTCAAATTCTTTCATCTTTTGCTTCCACCACAATCACCCCAAAACACCACTTCTCCACCACTTGGCAAGCATTTTGGTTGTGATTATCGAGCCCGACAAATATGATTTGCAGAGAAAAAATAAAATAAAATAACGAAAATTCAATTTGGTTAAATCATTTATTTTTCTTAAGTATTTAAAAGGTTTATTTTCTCGAGTGAATTTAGTTAAGTTGTTTCTCCTTTATGTTCAAGTTGATTGTTTACTTTCATGTAATCAAATATGCTTGGATGGAAAATTGAAGTGATGGAAAAATGAAAGGATGAAAAATATATTTTTTCTTTCCATCGGTGTGCTTTAGAAAAATAACCCATTCCCCATGTAAATTCATTATTACCTTGTTTCCCCCCAAGTCTTTTTGTATGATAGAGTGTATTCGTATACTGATGTAACATGCGCCATCAACACAAAAACAATGACTTTAGGGCTTGTGTGGACAATTGGTTGGACGCTCCCGACGATGATTTTTGAATCAAGGTTTGGATGATCTTGTCTATAACCGATAACGCAACAAGTATGCAGGCCATTGTAGACTATAATTTCCCTGATGTTGTCTTTCTTTTTTTCTTTTGGACCCGTACCTTATAGTTGCATCCGTTACGCTTTTTGAATACATTCACATGCGCAATTCTTTGATGTTGATCTCATCACCTTAGAATGAACACCATTACGTATGTTGTAGTTTTTAACAACTACTTTCTGTAACCCCCTTAGCCCGACCTAGACGCCCGACCCGAACGAAGAAGATTGCATGGGGAAAACTGAAGTCAACTCGTAAAAGTCAACCCCGATTAACGAACCTTTTTCCCTTTTATCCTTCCTAGATGCACACTATTATCCTATATGATTAGCAAAGGGATTATGCGAAAACGGCACATCGATCGGCGTTCAATTGCATTCATTTGACTTTTAGGGACTAATTTGTAAATTCTAGAAATTACAAGGACTGTCCAGATTTTAAAGTGACCAATCCAAAGTTAGTCATATAACATGCCAGTATGTCAGATCTCATCTCAAACGGACCATCCAAACTCAACCAATTGAACAATCATTACTCAAGGACCAAAACGTAAGAAACATGAACTCGGAACAATTCAAATTCAGCACCCAACGGTCGAGTGTTTCGGAACAGAGAACCCTGTATCGGAACGGCTGTTTCGAAACAAGAATGACCGTTTTGATACGTGGGGGCGTTCTGAAACCTCAAGAAACCCGTTTCGATACGTTGGTTCACAGTGGCGAAATGTTCCGGAACGTACCCTTCTGTTCTGAGACACCATGTCATTACAGGCCTCCGTTACGAAACGAACAAGGGCGTTCCAAAATGCCTGGGCCTGCAACTTTCCAAATTGATGGTTTTAAACAAGTTTTCATCTTCGGAACCATTCCAACACTTGTCCCAACACACATACAAAATGGATAAACATCAAGGACCACCCATACGAAGCACAAGCTATACCATAGCATCATTCTTGCAAGCTATAGGACTATAGACATGCTTCCTAGATGTCAAAACAACAAAAAGGCTAAAAACCATATTCAAGCTCAAACCAACACTCAAAGGCCATTTACAAATCCGAATAAGCAACCCAAACATGCTCAAGGTGTTTAACATCACGAAATATAACCAAGAGTAGAAATCCCTCCCATTACCTCTTATTATACTAAGGTAAAACCACATACATTGCTTAGTCAAAGATACTTGGGATCCACTTGCTTTCTTGCTGCTTCAAATGCTTAATTCTCTACATTGATGAAACAAATGAGCGTAAGCATAAAGTTTAGTGAGGATCGCTAAAACCAAACATTCATCAATGCATTTTACAAAACCGAAATATCATCATTCGCCAACTCATGCCTTTCTTTTAAACATGCTCTTTAAAGCATCAATGCACTTTTTATACCACATGCTCATAGCATCATTAAAATAATAGCAAAATCCTTTGCTCATGCTTAAACTAAGCATCACATACATTCTAGCATAATTCCCAAGAATCACATGCTTAAATCATTAATCAACAACATTATATTTACTCGCAAGTGATCAATTCTCAACCATATCAAACCAACACAATTGACACAATCGGATACGCGGATTACAAGCATTGTCCCACACGCTTCATACACACAACCAAACTACACAAGGCTCACACACGAGATTAGACCATCAACCGTTGTGACACCCGTGGTGGAGTTTAACGGTATAATCACAATCCCTCAACACCACTCATCGGTAGTTGTATAATTCCACTAACGAGAGCACGAGACACAAACCACAAGATCCACACACGGGATTAAACCATCCATTGTTGTGATCTAAGCCTCAATTGTTAGGGTACTTGGATGAAGTATACGGTACAATCTCAACCCCTCGACATCCAAGGTGACTTTATTCACGGTGCACCCAATCCTATAGCCGGCTAACTATATCCGATTTAAGTAACCACAAACAATTTCCATCACTTGCCAAAATAATCATTTAACATCATTATTCCACTATTTTACAAGCATAAATCACAATGCCATTTCCACAAGCATAAACATGCTTAAACTCAAATGCACACATCTCATAAATCCAATGATCACCTACCAAGTGCATCCTTAACAAAATGGCATTAAACATTAGCATTACCAATGCTCAAACATGCTTTAAAACAGTAAATTAAACCACATTTAATTCAAGTGCATTTTCCAACAAAAACATAGCACATTCCGAGAGAGACTTTCGAATCACTTACTCTTGAGCTTAGCTAAGTGTTTCAAACTTACACTAAGCTCCCAAGACCATGCTCAAAGCTGGAAAATCCATTTCCACTCACCGATACGCGAAACCTTGCTCGCTGACGCAAAAATCACCCTTCCGAAGCCTCAAAAAATGCTTCGTTTGCTTCCTGATCAAGATCCCCTGTTTTTAGAGCATCAAAATAGAGATCCAAATGCATTAAAATGCATTTCAACACTAGAAACTAAACACAAACTCGTTGCTCACGAAAACTACACCAATTTACCCAACCGAAACAACTGAAAACTCAATCGATTGCTTCCTAAACCAAACCCAGCCAACATACATCACTTTTAACCAAGATGTGTACCAAAATCAGCCTCAAACATACATCTAACATCATCAAATCATCACCAAATCATATGGACATGCTTATAACATCAAAACCAACATATGAGCATTCCACTCTAAGCACATGGCAGGCATTTGAAATAGTATCACAAGTAACTCAAAGCATCTAATAGAGCATGCTTTAACCAAAAGCTATAGGCTACCAAAATACAAAGTAAAGCACCAAAATAATTATAATGGCCTCTAACAAACCAGGAATAGCACACATAACTTACTACCACACATGGGAGTCTAACATACATCTCCCTAAAACAATCCATTAAATCCAATTGCCATATATCATTACTAAAGGTAAATTTAAAACATCATACTTGACCTTATTTACTCCTTGGATTCCTTTAAGCCTCCTTGCTACCCAAGATGTCTCAATTACCTGCATTGTTGGTAAAGCAGAGTGTAAGCACAATAGCTTAGTGAGGCGTGCTCTAAAAACACCAACACAACAATGCAAGTTTTCAAAACATTATCTTGAAATCCATTTCTATGACCATGCTCTTTCCATCTCATGCTTGAAATCCATTTCAAAGCAAATCATCATTTGAAAACCACATGTACTATCTATCTATCTCATGCATTCAACCAATGCAAAACTCATGACAAGGCCACAAATGCTTGATATACAAAAGTATTTCATAATCTCAAAATCTCATATGCATTTCTCATAGCATAAAAACATTTCAAGCATTGGTACATGTGAATCATAATTCACTCCCATATATTGGCATTTTATTTTCTATCTTTACTCGGATATACAGATTATCTTGACATAGAGTCATGTCCTACCCCGGTGGAATCTCACATCACCGAACTCTCATGTCGGTATCTATCTTTGCCACAAAGCTTGGGTGTTTCACCAAGACCTACCCCGATGGAATCTCACACCATCGGACTCTCACTTTGGATCGGGATGGCACTACCCCCATTGCCCGACTCCAAAGAGCACGTACGAATTTTAGTTTAGAGTGCACTTTACATCCTATTGGTCGACCAATTATATCCGGTAACATCTAATCAATTATGCCAATATATTACATTAAAACATCATCTCACCTGCTGTTTTGATGCAACATTTCCAATCCAATCTCATCCTATTTCAAAATCAAAGTCCATGCATAGCATTTGATCAAAATCTCAAAACTCTTTGCAATTGATACAAGGGTGTTGTTGAAGAAAACAACATTCCTCGTTCATTCACGGATCTAGGATAATAGCAAGCAATTCTCTGCAATAGAAACAAACATGATGTTGAAGTTAGATATTTTAAATAGTAAAAAAATAAAATAAAAATCAGAATTGAGAGCGAAGAAAGTTGCAGAAATTTTAATGATAGTTTGAACGACGAAGATGAAATTCTTCAAACATTCAACAACGGTAGCTACGTTCTTGGAATTTGACACGATGAACTCGAAAGAACCTGCATAATCTGTTATGCAAACCCGAATCGAAACTGTTCTTCGTAGTCGAAAAATGTGAACAAACTCCAAGGAAGAACTCGAACAATCTGTTGAACGAACCCGAACCTTATCTTGAATTTGCTCGAATACGGACTTGGACCCTTCAATTATCGAACAATTGAGAACCCGAAGTATCAAAGAAAAAGTTCTAAAAAGAACCAAATTTGAGAGAAAATCTCACAAAAGAAATTATTCATTCAAGTGTGTAACCTTTACAAAGTGTTTTGGCTACATATATATATAATACAAGGGTGGTTGCTGAGTTTACAAACATATGGATGTTAATGAAGCCATTTGAATATTAAATTCAAATGAAAAAAAAACTTCCTAATGTGGCGGCATGTGCTTTTCAGCCATGCATTTTGAAAATAGGCAGAAATGTGTATATCACATTTAACATGTGATAATAACATTTTGAATTTCAAAACACACCATTTGTTCTCATCTTGTTCTGCCGCATCATGGAGAGAGCTTGCTGGTCTCACAAATCACATTTAACATGTGACAAATACATTTGAATTTCAAACGAGAAAAAAAACCCATTGCTCTTATCCATTGCTGCCCGCATCAAGTAATTCCACATGCTAATTGTGGTGGCGTATATGTTGAAATGTAATTCATTTCAATTGCCGCACACGGTCTGCAAACATAAAAAAAAAACATTATGAAAACATTATTGGAATTAAACCACATGTAAAATTTATGCATGCATTTACAATTCAAAGATGGGATACTGCACATATATAAAATATTATTATAAGTTATATTATTAAATTATTCCAAACATATGTATCATATGATATACGTATTTAAAAACACCCATGTATTATATAACCTAATCATGTCACATATTAATTATGCAACACATTAAAAGTCCTATCGTCTAAGGCACAAGTATTATCAAATGATTCAGAAATATTAGCACAAGTAAAGAACAGAGCTTCCCTGAAACGTTGCGCCCTAGATCGCGTAATTGGTCCTAACGGTAAGACCTCCGGATCAGCAACATGTGCTGGTGAAGACGTGCTCACATCATCCCCCCTTCTTGAAAAGGATTTGTCCTCAAATCTGTACAATCACCATAAGGGGTTAAGTCAGAAACATTAAATGTGGCACTTACATTGTATTCCCCGGGTAGATCTAACTTGTAGGCGTTGTCATTCACTTTCTCCAACACCTGAAAAGGACCATCTCCTCGCGGTAACAGCTTAGACCGCCTTTGGGCCAGAAATCTTTCCTTTCGAAAATGAACCCAAACCCAATCACCAACATCGAAGGTGACTCGCTTCCTTCCTTTGTTTGCTTGCTTTTCATACTGCTGAGTCCTTCGTTCTAGGTTCTCCTTAACCTGTTGATGCAACTTCTTCACATAATCGGCTTTGCTTTGACCATCTCTGTTCGTCACCTGTTCCTGTGGCAAAGGCAACAAATCTAGAGGCGTAATAGGTTTAAAACCATAAACAACCTCAAATGGTGACATTTTAGTAGCAGAATGTACAACATGGTTATAAGCAAACTCAACATGTGGTAAACAATCTTCCCAAGTCTTAATATTCTTTTTAATGATGGAACGAAGTAAAGTAGATAAAACCCTATTAACAACCTCAGTTTGTCCATCAGTCTGGGGATGACAAGTAGTAGAAAACATGAGTTTCGTACCTAATTTGCTCCAAAGAGTCCTCCAGAAGTGACTTAAAAACTTCACATCCCTGTCAGAAACAATCGACCTAGGAATACCATGTAAACGTACAACATCCTTAAAGAATAAGTTATCCACATTAACAACATCATCAGTCTTATGGCAAGCAATAAAATGTGCCATTTTCGAGAACCTATCAACCACAACAAATACATTATCTCTACCATTTCTAGTTCGAGGCAATCCCAAAACAAAATCCATCGAAATATCAGTCCAAGGGGAATCAGGAATAGGTAGAGGTAAGTACATACCATGTGGTGAAACCTTCGATTTTGCCTTCCTACATGTCACACAACGTTCACAATACCTTTCAACGTCTCTGCGCATCTTTGGCCAAAACAGATGCTCCTTCAGTGTGTGTAACGTCTTAGTGACACCAAAATGACCCATTAATCCACCTTCATGTGCCTCACGAATCAGAATATCACGCATCGAACCCTGTGGAATGCAAATCCTATTTTCCTTGAAAAGATAACCATCATGCCTGTAAAACTTTCCATCTGCACCTTTCGAACAAGCATTAAACTTATCTCTAAAATCAGGATCATCAGGGTATAAATCACGAATATATGCAAAACCAATCAGATGTGAATCAAGATAACTCAAAAGTGCATACCTACGTGATAATGCATCAGCAACGACATTTTCTTTCCCTTTCTTGTAACGAATGACATAAGGAAAAGATTCTAAGAATTCAACACACTTAGCATGTCGTTTATTCAATTTATGCTGACCTGTGATGTAACGTAAAGCCTCGTGGTCGGTGTGGATCACAAACTCCTTAGGCAAAAAATAATGCTGCCATGTCTCCAATGCCCGAATCAGTGCATACATATCTTTATCATAAACCGGATAGTTCAATGTAGCACCACTCAATTTCTCACTAAAGTAAGCAACGGGCCGCTTGTCCTGCACCAAAACAGCACCTATACCAATTCCAGAAGCATCACATTCAATTTCAAACATTTTATCAAAATCAGGTAATGCTAACACAGGTGCTTTAGTCAAACAATCTTTAATTTTCAAAAAGGCATCTTCTTGTTCCTTACCCCATGAGAAGACTGAATTCTTCTTTATAATCCCGGTTAAGGGGGCGGTAATAGAACTGAAGTTAGGAACAAACCGTCGATAAAAACTCGCTAAACCATGAAACGATCTAACCTGAGTAATCGATGTCGGTCGTGGCCATTCCTGAATTGCCTTTATCTTCTCAGGATCAACTTCAACTCCCTGAGAACTAACAATGTAACCAAGAAATGTGAGTTTGTCAGTACAAAATACACACTTCTCCATGTTACCAAACAATCTTTCTTCTCTCAAAACCTGCAAAACAGCTCGTAAATGTCCTACATGATCCTGTAAAGACTTGCTATAGATTAAGATATCATCAAAGTATACAACACAGAATTTACCAATGAAAGATCGTAGAACATGATTCATCAAACGCATAAAAGTACTAGGTGCATTAGTTAAACCAAAAGGCACTACTAACCATTCGTACAAACCTAGCTTTGTCTTGAAGGCTGTTTTCCACTCATCGCCTTCTCGCATGCGAATCTGATGATAGCCGCTCCTTAAGTCAATTTTGGAGAAGATGACGGCTCCGCAAAGCTCGTCCAACATGTCATCAAGTCTTGGAATGGGATGACGATACTTAATTGTGATCTGGTTCACAGCTCGACAATCTACGCACATCCTCCAAGAACCATCTTTCTTCGGCACTAACAGCACCGGAACAGCACACGGACTCAAGCTCTCTCGAATGTAACCCTTGTCCATCAACTCAGTAATTTGCCTTTGAAGCTCTTTCGTCTCTTCAGGGTTGGTTCGATAAGCTGGTCGGTTCGGAATAGTAGCACCTGGAATGAAATCAATCTGGTGCTCAATGCCACGAAGAGGTGGCAATCCCTTCGGTGTTTCAGCTGGAAACACGTCCTCAAACTCCTGCAAAAGTGTCAAAATCGGTGAAGGTAGATCAGTAGAAAAATCTGTCAATAAACAATAATCTTTAAACATCAAAATAAGAACAGATTGTTGAGAGGAAAGACATTTCCTGATTTCGCTACTGCTCGCATACACGGACATCTTCTTCTTCTCTTTTGCAGTCTCTTTACTCTTTTTCAAGCTTGTCCGATCTTCAAACACTTGACTCGATGTCAAAGGAGCCAAAGTGATCTTCTTACCTGCATGCATAAAAGAGTAACGGTTTGTATAACCATCATGAATTACCTTCTTGTCATATTGCCAAGGGCGTCCCAAAAGAAGGTGAGTAGCATCCATCGTCACAACATCACAAAGGACCTCGTCCTTGTAGTTTCAAATTGAAAATGGTACAATAGCCTGTCTGGTCACTTTAAGCTCGCCACCATCATTCAACCACTGTAACTTATATGGATGAGGATGCTTTGTCGTTTTCAGACCTAACCTGTCAACCATCACTGAACTGGCAACATTAGTACAACTACCGCTATCAATAATCACAACACATACCTTGTCTTGCACCTTGCATCGTGTGTGAAAGATATTCTCACGCT
This sequence comes from Hibiscus tridactylites, assembly GCA_958450335.1. Classification (NCBI taxonomy): domain Eukaryota; kingdom Viridiplantae; phylum Streptophyta; class Magnoliopsida; order Malvales; family Malvaceae; genus Hibiscus; species Hibiscus tridactylites. The sequence continues at coordinate 52,656,160 of OY288267.1, read as the reverse complement.
GTAGATCATCTGGTACCTGTTGCACATTCAGACTTCTTTTAATAACCAAAAGTTCCATTACCTTACCAGATTCAGGAACCTCTAGGTCGGTCTCATCTTCCTCTTCAGTAGGGAGATCATGCACTTCCTCCTCGGAATCTGACTCTATCTCACCATCATCTCGCATCAACATAACCCTCCGGTTAGGACATTGACTAGCAACATGTCCTCTTCCAAGGCACTTCAAACACTGGATATCTCGCGATCGTTCTTTGACCACCACTTGATGTTTGCCACGCCCATTATCAGCAACAGGAGGTTTTGGTGTGCTGGATTCGCCTTGCTCTCGAATCCGAAGTGGCGTTTGCGGTGCTTGTTTCCTGGAATTGTTCGGAGTATATAATGGATTTGAAAAAGATTTAAAGGAAGGGTTACCTCGATTTGAAGACTTCCTACGCTGCTGTCGTTCAATCTTTATTGCCATCTGCACCATGTCATCAACCTCGACATAATGCTGTAACTCAACAGCGTTGGCAATCTCGGTGTTCAACCCTGCTAGAAAACGTGCCATGGTAGCTTCTCGATCTTCCTCGATATTTGCACGCATCATAGCCATTTCCATATCCTTGAAATAATCCTCAACGCTCCTATTTCCCTGTTTCAAATTTTGCAACTTTTGAAACAAATCACGATGATAGTGAATAGGAACAAACCTTTTACGCATTAGTCGCTTCATCTCGATCCATGTTGCAACTGGATCATCACCAGTACGTCTACGACTAAGCAGTAACTGGTCCCACCATATCAAGGCATAATCAACAAACTCTGTTGCTTCTAATCGAACCTTCTTCTATTCCGAGTAATTATAACACTCGAAAATGTGCTCCACTTTGCTTTCCCAAGCCAAGTATGCATCAGGATCTGAGCGTCCCTGAAAAGAAGGAATAGCAACCTTAATGTTAGTCAAATTATCGTCTACCTGTTGCACATGTCCTTGTCTAGGAATATGCTGCCTCGGTGACCGTTCATCTTCATTTTCGTTCAATACATCATTAACAGAGTTGGATCCTCCATCAAACCTATCCATCCTCGACTGTAATGGCTCTAAGGCGGTAGCCACTACTCGTTGCATCATTCTCTCTAAGGCTTGCATTTGAGGAATCAGTGGATCCTGTTCAACCGTGTGATCATCGGAACCTGTCATAATTAACAACAAAAACAAACAAACAAACAAACGGGTTAAAGGTTAGAGAAAAGAAAAAAAGTAGTCCTCACCAATCACACAACAAAAATCCTCACTAGTCACTCCAAAGAATTTGCACTCAAGAAAATAAGGAATTAACACTCAGCACTCGTGTTTCACTCGGGAGAATACTCGAATGGCTCTTTTTGTCTCCCCTTCTGTTCTCACACGCTCTGTTTGCCTTTTCCCTCAATCTCTCGTACTTAGTTCTTTAAAGGAACTGATTCCGATGTTCAGATTCTGCAAGTGTTGTCAAATTGAAAGAAAAACAATGGGTGATGGATGAATATTATTAGAACAAAGATAAGGGTTAGGAGAAAAGAAATAAATAAATAAAAAAAATGAAAGTTGAGAATTGGGCTAAAAGAAAGAAAAAAGATAACAATATGAAATGAAAGAAAAGATGCTAAAAGAACAAGAATTTAGCAACTTACGCAGTAGAAATGTTTACCACCATCCTATCTCCGAAACAAACAAGAAAAGTTGATTTCGGGTGATTACAAAGCATTTCAAGGTAAAATAGACACACCCTTCATCATTTCACGTCCAAACAGCACATATTAACACAAAATACCCCAAATATTCGAAACTGATTTTTTTGAATATTTTTTTCAATTTTTCCGATTTTTTTTACTTTGACTTTTGGTCAAACTTTAAATTTTGACCTTTTTTTTTCAGATTTTTTTTTACGAATTTTTTTTAATTTTTGTATATATATTTTTTTGATGTTTGGTAGTGCAGAAAGTGCTAAAATCCGACTAAAGCTCTGATTACCATATGATACAGGGGTGTTGTTGAAGAAAACAACATTCCTCGTTCATTCACGGATCTAGGATAATAGCAAGCAATTCTCTGCAATAGAAACAAACATGATGTTGAAGTTAGATATTTTAAATAGTAAAAAAAAAATTAGAATTGAGAGCGAAGAAAGTTGCAGAAATTTTAATGATAGTTTGAACGACGAAGATGAAATTCTTCAAGCATTCAACAACGGTAGCAACGTTCTTGGAATTTGACACGATGAACTCGAAAGAACCTGCATAATCTGTTATGCAAACCCGAATCGAAACTGTTCTTCGTAGTCGAAAAATGTGAACAAACTCCAAGGAAGAACTCGGACAATCTGTTGAACGAACCCGAACCTTATCTTGAATTTGCTCGAATACGGACTTGGACCCTTCAATTATCGAACAATTGAGAATCCGAAGTATCAAAGAAAAAGTTCTAAAAAGAACCAAATTTGAGAGAAAATCTCACAAAAGAAATTATTCATTCAAGTGTGTAACCTTTACAAAGTGTTTTGGCTACATATATATAATACAAGGGTGGTTGCTGAGTTTACAAACATATGGCTGTTAATGAAGCCATTTGAATATTAAATTCAAATGAAAAAAAAACTTCCTAATGTGGCGGCATGTGCTTTTCAGCCATGCATTTTGAAAATAGGCAGAAATGTGTATATCACATTTAACATGTGATAATAACATTTTGAATTTCAAAACACACCATTTGTTCTCATCTTGTTCTGCCGCATCATGGAGAGAGCTTGCTGGTCTCACAAATCACATTTAACATGTGACAAATACATTTGAATTTCAAACGAGAAAAAAAAAACCCATTGCTCTTATCCATTGCTGCCCGCATCAAGTAATTCCACATGCTAATTGTGGTGGCGTATGTGTTGAAATGTAATTCATTTCAATTGCCGCACACGGTCTGCAAACATAAAAAAAACATTATAAAAACATTATTGGAATTAAACCACATGTAAAATTTATGCATGCATTTACAATTCAAAGATGGGATACTGCACATATATAAAATATTATTATAAGTTATATTATTAAATTATTCTAAACATATGTATCATATGATATACGTATTTAAAAACGCCCATGTATTATATAACCTAATCATGTCACATATTAATTATGCAACACATTAAAAGTCCTATCGTCTAAGGCACAAGTATTATCAAATGATTCAGAAATATTAGCACAAGTAAGGAACAAAGCTTCCCTGAAACGTTGCGCCCTAGATCGCGTAATTGGTCCTAACGGTAAGACCTCCGGATCAGCAACATGTGCTGGTGAAGACGTGCTCACATCAGCAATATTGCTCAATCTCATGGGATCAACATAACATATCATATCATGTCATAAATCATGCATAAAACATTAGGAATTTTCTATTTCAAATAAAGAGCATGTCAAAGCGTTTAGGGCATCATCCACATTTTGAGAGCAAATCTAAACATACTTACTTCCGGACTTAGGATGGTGTTTCAAACCAATCCTAAATCCCCAAAACTCGTTCCCTTGTCTTTCAAGGACTTCTAAAACCATTTTCACTCACCGATGACGTGTCCCTTATTTGCCGAAACAATTTCTAAGCTGCCGGTGCCTCCGGATCAACACCAAACGCGTCTGATGAAGTCCCCCTGTTCAACATACATAAGAGCAGCAGATTAATGCATCACCATGCATTAAAATCACCAGCCAATCATTCCAACACGCTGTCCTACTCAAAACTAGCATTTCGGCTATCCGAAATAACCGAAAACCCTTCCAAACTTCCACCAATCAAAACCCAGCCAAGATCTAACAATTCTAACCTTTTCTAAACTTCAATTAACATCAAAAATCAATATAAACTCGGCCTTATACCTCCATCAAAAACAGAACATCAAAAATACCTCAAAAACCACAAATCTAACATCTTAAAATTAGAGACCCAAGCCTATTTAGGATTTATTTGTTAAAACCTCATTCTCAACATCAAACAACATCCAAACATGTTGAAAATCAACCTCAACTCAGATCATAACATATTAATTCGAAAATCACCAAGATCTCATCAAGAATCTTGAATTTAACAACTCTTTCTTGTTTATAACATTAAAACAACTCAAAAACCATTAACAAAGGATTGATAACTTGGGAATTTCAGTAAAGAACTGATCATTAGAGGAGAAGAACGAAGCTTACCTCTAATGGTTTATCTTTCCTTCAATTGGGTGAAGTTTCTTGAAAATCCAATGAGAAATCAAAGAGACCTTTGCAAAGACAAGTTGGGGAATGGGTTGAAGAATCAAAACTCAGCAAATCAAGATGTAAATCATGGTTTCTTTGAAGTAGAAAAGTGTTTGGCTAGAGAGAAAGAAAATGAGAGGAAATAGGGAAAAGAGATTTCACGTTAAAAATGAAATTTTAGTTAGGAAAAGTCAACTTTATTAACCACCTTTAATAATCAATAAAATCTTTATTAAAATACACCCAATTAAAAGAAAAATATGATATTACAACTTGGTAAAATTAGCTCCTTAAAGATTCAAAGTTTCAATCCTTTACAAAACGGTCACTTGTCAAACTTTGCCAAAAATCTTATTTTGGTCACTATGCCAAAATGTAATTTTTCCAAAACTCATTTGTAAAAATTGTTTTTACCATAATCATTTACATAATAAATAATGATTTTTAGACATTTTTCTATAGTTTTAAAACATCCCGAACTAGGTTTTCCCTGAACCGACCTCAAGGATTCGAATATCTAATTTGCGGTCGGTAACCCATCAAACTGTTCCCTAAACCTTTTAGACCCAAAGCCAGGGCATTACAACCCCCCCCCCCCCCCCCTTAAGAAATTTCATCCTCAAAATTTTACCTGAAGGTAATAGATGCGGGAACTGCTTCAACATGTCCGCCTTGCTTTCCCAAGTGGCCTCCTCAACTACTCGGTGTCACCACAACACCTTCACAAGAAATATCATCTTGCCACAAAGAACCTTGCTGCTCGAATCAAGGATCTTCATCAGTTCCTCGTCATAAGACAAATCCAAATTCAGCTCTATCTCCTCAACAGGCATCACATGCGAAAGATCCGATCTATACCTTCGCAACATCGAAACATGAAACACATCATGAATCCTTTCCAACTCGGGAGGCAACCTCAACCGATAAGCCACAGGACCCACTCGCTCCACAACCTCGTAAGGTCCAATAAACCTCAGGCTAAGCTTACCCTCACGTCAAAATATCATCACCTTCTTCCAAGGCGATACTTTCAAAAACACACGTTCGCCAACTACGAACTCAATCTCCTTACGCTTCAAATCCGCGTAAGACTTTTCCCGGTGTAATGATGCCTTCAAGCGCTCACAAATGAGCTTCACCTTCTCAGTGGTTCCTTTCAACAAGGCTGGCATCGAAACCAACTTTTGCCCTGTTTCTGCCCAACAAAGAGGAGTTCTACACTTTCTCCCATACAAAGCCTCGTAGGGTGCCATTTGAATGCTTGCCTGGTAACTATTATTGTAAGCAAACTCAACCAAAGGCAAGTGCTTCTCTCAAGAACCTTGGAAATCAATAACGCAGCATCTCAACATGTCCTCAAGCACATGGATAACACGCTCCGACTGTCCATCCGTCTGAGGATGATAAGAAGTACTAAAATTTAACCTCGTACCCAAGGCTTGATGCAAACATTCCCAAAACCTCAATGTAAACCTCGGATCTTTATCCGACACTATAGACTTCGGCACTCCATGCAAACGCACAATCTCAGCAATATACAACTCAACTAGCTTATCCAATGTATACATAGTATACACAGGCAAGAAGTGTGCACACTTCATAAGGCGATCAACAATCACCCAAACCGAATTCTTCTTTGACGGTGACAAAGGCAAACCAGACACAAAATCCATGGTAATTCTCTCCCACTTCTATTCTGGGATTTTTCAATGGTTGCAGCAACCTAGAAGGAACCTGATGTTTCGCCTTCACTCGCTGACAAACCATGCATTTACCAACAAATTCGGCAATATCCTTCTTCAACCCCACCCAATAGTACTCATCCTTCAAACCATGATACATCTTCATACTACCAGGTTGCATAGCAAAAGGACTACTATGAGCTTCAGTCAGAATAGTGTGCCTCAACTCAACATCATTCGACACCACTATCTGACTCCCAAAGCATAGAACACCATCATCATTGAAACTGAAATCCGATGGCCTACCATCCGCAATATCTTGAATGTGAGGAACAAGAGAATCATCAAGCAACTGCTTATCCTTGATCAACTGAATCAAGGATGGTTTCACTTGCAATTTGGCACAAGACCACCATCTTGCGGTATGCTCAAGCGAGCAAACATCGCCCTCAACTCTACATCCACCTTTCTGCTCAAAGCATCAACCACAACATTAGCCTTCCCAAGATGATAATCGATCGACCGATCATAATCCTTAAGCAACTCCACCCATCGTCATTGCCTAAGATTCAACTCCTTTTGAGACATAAGATACTTCAAACTCTTATGATCTGAGAATACCACACACTTCTTGCCATGAAGGTAATGCCTCCAAATCTTCAAAGCAAAGACAATAGCCGTGAGCTCAAGATTATGAGTAGGGTAGTTACGTTCATGCACCTTCAACTGCCTAAATGCATATGCCACTACCTTACCCCTTTGCATCAATACACAACCAAAACAGACATAGGACACATCACTATAGACTGCAAACTCCTTACCCGACTCAGGTTGAATCAAGATAGGAGCTTGCGTCAAATCTTCTTTCAGCTTCTCAAAAGCTTGCTGCTTCGCGTCTGTCTACTCAAAGCGAACATTCTTCTGCAACAACTTGGTCAAAGGTGCAGCAATCTTGGAAAATCCATCCACAAACCTTCGGTAGTAGCCCGCCAAACCAAGGAAACTACGAACTTCATGAACAGACCTATGAGGATTCTAGTCCACCATCGCCTCGATCTTTTGAGGATCAACACGAATTCCTTCGACCGAAACCACATGGCCAAGGAAAACAACTTCCTTCAACCAAAACTCACCTTTACTCAGCTTGGCATAAAGATGATTTTCTAGCAAGACTTGCAAAACAACCCTCAAATGTTCCTCGTGCCCCCTCAGTACGAGAATACATAAGGATGTCATCGATGAACAACACCCTCAAACTTATCCAAGAACTCATGAAACACCTTGTTCATCATATCCATGAATGCAACAAGAGCATTCGTCAAACCAAAAGGCATCACCAGGAACTCATAATGCCCATACCTAGTCCGAAAGGCAGTTTTTGGCACATCCACATCCTTAACCTTCAATTGATAGTACCCGGACCTCAAATCAATCTTTGAGAACACATTCGCTCCATGAAACTGATCAAAAAAATCATCAATCCTTGGCAGAGGATACTTATTCTTTACAGTCAACTGACGATAATCAATACACATCCTCATCGTGCCATCTTTCTTCTTTACAAACAAGACCGGTGCACCCCAAGGCGACAAACTAGGCCGAATAAAGCCTCGGTCAGGCAATTACTGAAGTTGCGTCTTCAGCTCCTTTAACCATTTTATGTGCCATTCGATAGGGAACGATAGACAAAGGAGCCATATTCTCATACAACTCAATTCCAAACTCAACCTTTCGACTAGGCGGCAAACAAGGCAACTCCTCTGGAAACACCCTAGGGAATTCACATACAATCCTTATTTCCTGTACCCGAACATCCTTTGGGCTTGGAACAAAAGCTAAATAAGCTTCACCTCCCTAACGCAACAACCGACTCGTTTCAAGAGTCGAAACCACATTAGATAAGAACTTCACATTCTCTCCCACCACCACAACTTCGTAGTCATAAGCTAGTTTCAACGAAACTCGCTTATTCTCAAAATCCACAACAGCCTTGTGCTCAACTAACCAATCCATACCAAGGATTATATCAAATCCATATAAAGGCAACTCCATGAGATCAACCATAAACACATAATCTTGCACCATTAAGGGACATCTCTTATATAACTTCCTTGTTACAATTGTTTCACCAAAGGAACTAGTCACACGCATACCAACATCCAAGGACTCAGCATGCAAACCAAGCATTTGAGCATGTTTACGCAATATGTATGAATGCGTAGACCCAGAATCAATCAGAGAAAGTAATGACAAAGATTGCAAAGTAAAGGTACCTGCGATCACGTCTGTGTCATTCCTCCCCTCATGGTATGCATAAACTCTGGCCTGGCCACCTCTTTCAGGATGGACAGCTACCACGTGAGCTACATTCCTCAGACCATCATCTCTACGCTGAAAGTTGCCACGGCCGTGCCCACGGCCTCTCTGTGGCTCAACTACTCTCACCGGAGCCTGTCTCTCTCTCACTAGTTGAGGATAATCCCGTTTCATGTGCCCACGAGAACCACAATTCCAACATGTACCAATGTTGCCCCAACACTCTCTCGTGTGCCTCCTACCGTACCGGTTACACTCAAGTGTACGGACAAAAGCATTTAGTCCCTGCTGACCTCTCCCTGGGTTACCTCTTCCACGTCTAGGATCCGAATGAGACCTTCAATCCTTAGGCCTCTTAAAACGATTCCTCCCAACATCATGATCTGCAGCTCACTTCCTTGAGCTAGATCCTCCTGCTCGACCCACTAGACCAAGGTTCAGCTCAATATCCTTGGCTTGAGTGACCAAAACATCAAAATCGGAGTAATTCGATGCAAGCATGTACGTCTTCACCTCTTTCACCAATCCATATCAGAATCGCTCGCACCTCTCCCGCTCATTAGGAATCAACTCAGGTGCATAGTGACTGAGACGCACAAACTGCACTTCATATTCGGCCACGAACATGCTTTCTTGCACCAGGGACATAAATTCCCTCTTCCTCTCATCCAGGTAACGAATACCCAGGTACTTCCTCTTGAACACATTAAGAAAGAACGTCCAAGTCACCTCATCAGCCTCCAATCCCGCAGTAGTGGTTGTCCACTACGTATAAGCATCACCGTGTAACAGGGATACAATGCATCTTAGCTTCTGGACATCATTACAATCTATTTCTCCAAGGATCCTCTTGGTTCTTTCCAACCAAGTCTCAGAATTCTCAGGGGTCAGCCCCCTGAACTCAGTCCCACCAAGATTGCAGAGTCGCTCTAACGACAAACTCGCACCAGCACCAGGCTGAGGTGCAGCCACTTGAGCACCAGCTACTGCTGCCTAAAAGGCTCCAGCAATAGCGTGAATCAGCACAGTCATATCAGGAACATTTTTCCCACGTGCTCCCTCGGGTGCAACAACCCCTACTCCCACTCGAGCACCAGCCCCCGCTCCACCACCACCGGGTGGTCCACCATGAGAAGGAGGCGTAAAATTCTCTACATGTTCATCCATCTCATTCTCTACCGAGCTACGAGTGTTAATTCTAGGCTATCTTCGTGGCCCCATTCGAAATAATGCAACTAGAGAAATGCAATAAAACTCAGTTAGACAATTCAAGGCAAGAAAATCCAAGGTGCTCAAGTCTCATTTTCAAAACAATTTCTTCCATTAGTAATGATATGGCAATGAGTTCCCAAATTATACCCCAACCATAGCATAGCAATACAATTTAATCTCAATCAACAAAATTGTATGCATTCCATCTCAATCAAGCTCAAACATTGCATAAATACACAACATGCATTCAATGAATTCATCACAACATGTATTTAAACTTATCAACCACTTACCACTGCCCCAATTGTTCGCAAACCTGGCTCTGGTACCAACAAATGTAACCCTCTTAGCCCGGTCTAGACGGATGACCTAAACTAAGGAGCTTACATGGGAAAACCGAAACCAACTCGTTAAAGCCAACTTCGATTAGTGACCCTTTTTAACTTTTCTAGATGCAATTTAGGTCTTATGTGATCATCAAAGAGCATGGGAAGAAACGACACATCAATCGTATTTCATTTAGGGGTTTAACTGTATAATTTAAACATTTAGGGACCAATTTGTAAATTCTATTAAAATACAGGGACATTTCTGATTTTAAGGTTACCAATATTCGATTAGTCATATTTCATGCTTCTCTACAAAATTTCATCACAATCAGACCATCCAAACTCATTTAATTGCATGCCCGAAGTTCAGGGAATAAAATGTAACATTTCCGACTTTCCAAGAATCCATTTAACCAAATTAACGGTCAGGTACCGGTACCCTAGGGACCCGTATCGATACTTGGGGTGACAATAGCCAAGTTTTGAAAAATGGTATCGATACACATTCCTGAGTATCGGTACGCCCTTCAAACTTTTCCTAGGCGTATCGATACGCTTCATATTCGTATCGATACCCCTGGACCATTTGGGCACCAATTTGCTTATGAGTATCGATACTCAAGTCCGAGTATCGATACCCATACCAGATGTGTACCAAAATCAGCCTCAAACATACATCTAACATCATCAAATCATCACCAAATCATATGGACATGATTATAACATCAAAACCAATATATGAGTATTCCACCCTAAGCACATGGCAGACATTTGATATAATATCACAAGTAACTCAAAGCATCTAATAGAGCATGCTTTAACCAAAAGATATAGGCTACCAAAAGACAAAGTAAAGCACCAAAATAATTATAATGGCCTCTTACAAACCAAGAAGAGCACACGTAACTTGCTACCACACAAGGGAGTCCAACATACATCTCCCTAAAACAATCCATTAAATCCCATTGCCATATATCATTACTAAAGGTAAATGTAAAACATCATACTTGAGCTTATCTACTCATTGGATTCCTTTAAGCCTCCTTGATACCCAAGATGTCTCAATTATCTGCATTGTTGGTAAAAGAGAGCGTAAGCACAACAGCTTAGTGAGGCATGCTCTAAAAACACCAACACAACAATGCAAGTTTTCAAAACATTATCTTGAAATCCATTTCTATAACCATGCTCTTTCCATCTAATGCTTGAAATCCATTTCAAAGCAAATCATCATTTGAAAACCACATGTACTATCTATCTATCTCATGCATTCAACCAATGCAAAACTCATGACAAGGCCACACATGCTTGATATACAAAAGCATTTCATAATCTCAAAATCTCATATGCATTTCTCATAGCATAAAAACATTTCAAGCATTGGTACATGTAAATCATAATTCACTCTCATATATTGGCATTTCATTTTATATCTTTACTCGGATATGCGGATTAGCTTGACATAGAGTCAAGTCCTACTACGATGGAATCTCGCATCACTGGAATCTCACGTCATTGGACTCTCACTTTGTATCAAGATGGCACTACCCCCATTGCCCGACTCCAAAGAGCACGCACAAATTTTAGTTTAGAGTGCACTTTACATCCTATTGGTCGACCAATTATATCCGGTAACATCTCATCAATTATGCCAATATATTACATTAAAAACATCATCTCACCTACTGTTTTGATGTAACATTTCTAAACCAATCTCATCCCATTTCAAAATCAAAGTCCATGCATAGCATTTGATCAAAATCTCAAAACTCTTTGCAATATTGCTCAATCTCATGGTTTGCGGCACAAGGCAACGACAAGAGGAGTCCAAATTCAAGTCAAAGAAGTCAGAATTAAATAATGCATTCAATGTAAAAGTTACTTTATCATGAAGAAGACTTATACTCCAAGGATGACTTAACCAAGGCCATGCCCTATATATACCCGACCTTACCTTGTATTTTAGACAATCGAGATCTCTTGGCATAGCTTAGTTTCTCTTGTGTTTTCTTACCACCATTATGTTCTAAATTCTCAAGGGTTTGGGTTGTGTTGTAAAGTAGTTGTGAGAACGGTTGTTTAGGTTTAAGTTTGTTATTGCAATAAATTCAAGGTTTGCTTATTTCATGTTCTTCATTTTTTTCAATTGAGTTCGAAAGATCGATTGTGAGCAATCCATTTGTTTGGCATCGAGAGATTCAAACTCACTAAAGAAGTAAGAAAGATCTCATCAGACACCTAATCCTTGTGTTTATTTACTTTTCTTTTAAACAAACTGAAATTTACTTGTGCTTTTAAATATTCTTTGTGGAGGAATTTATATTCGAGTTCGTTGTCTAATACTCGTGGGAGACGATATCTTTTATATTACAACTTGACAAGAGTGTACACTTGCGCTCATATTTAGAGAACACCTAATCGCTCTACAGCGTTACATAAACATCATGCCTTTAAAAACCATGCACTTAACACTTTTGAAAAACCGACATATTAAACCATATGCTACAATTATCATGGATCAACAACAAATTCTCATTTGCTAACCCTCAATTTAAGCTTTCCCATGCATAACAACCCATATGTAAGGCTTAAAGAGTAAGCATGTATAAACCAACATTAAACAACACAATCCATCATTAATTATATTGGCTTTCAAGTGATCATCAACCAAATTCTTCTTTACAAAATATTACATCGGATACACGGATTCAATAAGTGTCCTCTCAACACTTCATGTAATATCAACCAGAATTCAAGGTACATTTACAACCGGGTACCATCACAACCTAATCATCGGTTAGATGCATATTCCACTAACGGGAGTTTTTGGTACCAAATAACCCCTCGACCATTAGGGTACTCGTGGTGGAGTATTCCATACACATAAACCCCTCAACACCCAAGGCGACTTAATTATAGTGCACTATCAATCTTATGACCAGCCAACTATATCCGGTAACATTTTAAACTACATCATTTGCCAATATAATTCATTATTAACCATGTACCTCACTATTTTTTTTATACATTTACAAGTATTCCTCATACTAACATGGACCATTTCCCAAATGCATCCATCATCAATATATGATCAAAATCAGTATAAAATATACTTAAACATGCATAAACAGTAGGTACCATGTAATTCAAAACCAAGTGCATAAAATCAATTTCACCAAAACACGACCGAGGGAGAAATCTCATCATACTTACTTCCCAGTTTAAACCAGTGTTTCAAGCATAATGTAAGCTCCCAAAATAACTTTTAAATCGTTGCAAAGGTGAATTCCACGTTCCGACTCACCGACTACACAAAACCTTGTTCGTCGATGCGAACTACTCCTCCAAAGCTTCCGAAATGATGCCACAAGCTTGAGGAATAATCATCCTTTTTTTAGTGATCTTTGAGAAATACTTTTGACCAATTCAATTTTTAATTCCCTAAACCCAATCTTATCAATTAAACCTCGATTCAACCAATTTTCCATAATTAAATCATTAAAACTCATTGGAAAACACATATAAAGGATCATTAACTTGGGAATTTCAGTAAAGAACCTTTCATTAGAGGAGAAGAACAAACCTTACCTCTAATGAGTGAATTTCCTCTCAATTGAATATTTTACTCTTGAAAAACAAAGGGGAAACAATGACATTTTGAAAAACAAGATTAAAGAATCCATTAGAAATCATAAATTGAAGAAGTCAAGAACATTACATGAATTCTTTGATTAAAAAGAGAGTGTTTGGCTGAATGAATTTCGATAGAAAAGTTACGTCAAAAGTGTTTTTAGAAACAACTACTTCTCTTTTATTAAATCCCATTTAAATTCAATAATTAAACTCATTTAAAATAATCCAAATTGAAAGAAAATCAGATTAAAACATTTGGTAAATTAGATCCTTAGAGATTCTAAGTTTTGATCCTTTTACAAAACAATCACTAAAAATAGTTTTACATTCTTTACATTTTGGTCACTAGCCCAAAATGTCCAATTCCAAAAATCCATTTTCCAAAATTAACTTTGCCAAAAACATCACTATATTAAATAGTGATTTTAGGATATTTTCCATATTTTAATCTCTCTCAAAAGTATTTATCCGATTTTAAATTCCCGAATCTGATTCTAATCTTTAATTCTGGTCCAATAGATTGTCTAATCAACCTAGAAACACCTAGGCCCAAAATCGGGGCGTTGCAAGATTTATAAATTTAATTGTCCCCACATCAATGTTTACTTGAGGGCAAGTAAAAACTTAGTCTCAGTCACTCTTATTTCACATATTTCGGCCTATTTTGTCTTGTTGTCGATGTATTTCTAATGTCCCTACATAGGAGGTTTCACCACTACAGCCAGCTCGACACTGTAACTGCCAGTTGTTCAGTCTGCTAAAAGATAAGGATGACCTTGCCAACTATATTATTTATTATAATAAATAATGTATGGCCTTGGGTCACGCAAAACACATGAAGGACATGTGTCCTTTCTTAAGCGGATTATAAAAGGACGAATCCAGGAAGAGAGAGAGAGATAGACACACGAATTATATTTTCATATCATCTTCAACTTCAAGCTATTTCTTCTCATCAATGGAGATTTAAGCTCCATTTATGGAGATCCAAGGTGAAGCTATGCAGAATTATTCGAGGAGAAGAGGATTCCAGAACAAGATCAAGAAGAGTATTTTGTTATCTTCTTAAAATTTTCTTTAATTAGATGTTTGCTGGAAATTTCCATTATATTTGGTGCTTTATTGAGGATGGTTTATTTCTTTTAAGCTCTGCATGAACTTGATTATATCTTATCTTTTAGTTCAATATATCTTTATTAGCTTTTTCTCATACTTTGATTGTTGGATCTAATTATAGTTTGCATGAGAGTGTTAAACATAGTTACTGACATCGACATATGCAGTGATAAGTCAAGTTAACAAGTCAGTACATCGAGAGTTGAATGAGGATACAATGATAGTTGATTGACTTGTTCTAAGGATTGTAGTTTTCAACTTATAATGAGAGTTAAGGCCGATCTACGTCTTTGCGTCAACAATTAAAGATTGAATGGAAGTTAGTAAGCTAGTTTACTCTTCACTTTTCAATTGAGCCATCGTACTTCCTTGATGTTGTCACTAGATTTTCACCCCAATTTTTAAAAATAAAAAAAATCATTTCCCCTTAAAATAATAGAAGGCCTACCCCTTTTCTATATTAAATAAAAAATACAACACAAACCGATCTTTAAAAACTTATTTTTGAAGCCCATTTCAAAAGAAAAAAAGACAAAGCTCATCTTGAAATACAAGCCCATCTTTAAAAAAAAGAAAAAAAAAGAAGAAAATGTGATAATAATTTTAATAAATAATAAAGGTGGAAATAAATGTTGAAAAAAAGGAAATAAAATGAAGACCAAAAATATAAATGTAATTAAAAAAATAACAAAGAAAATAGCCAAAAAAATAGCAAAAAAAAGAGAGAAAGAAAGTAATAAAATAAAAAAAAGAGAAAAAGGGGGAACCAACGCACGTCACGCGCCAGCACGTGAGCGGCACGCGCGCGGGCTGGTTCCCCTGCAAACCCTCTCGTCAAACACCGAAGAGAGCTGTACAACGTCTACCAACCACGACTACCGTCGCCGTTAGTGTCGGTCGATGCGTCTCGTCGTCGCCGACCCAACGACACCAACGCCGCTCACCGCCGCAACCTGTGGTCACCAGAATCTGCAAAAAATCGAGACAAGTAGTCAAACCCTAAGATCGAATCAAGGGAAAAACTTAGCTTCGAATCTGAACCAAATCGGATAAGATTTGAGGGGTTTTCCGAGAATCAAGTCTCTTGTCTAATTTTGGCTTCAATTCGGGGATTGAAATTCGAATTTGGCTTGAATTTGAAGCTGAAATTCAAGTATAAAATATCCCTATTTTCATTTGTTCAACACACACCAATTTCAAGAGAATATACACTTAAAAAACAAAATAGGCTTAGAAAAATTCCAAAAAATCTCTAAAAATTCTCAAGAATTGCTGGGAATTTTGAAGTTGAATTTCGAGTTTGGAGGCAATTTTTCGGAGGCAATTAGGAGCGTTTCGAGAAGTTCATATTCGAGTTCACCGTTTGTTGTTTCGGTAAAATTTCTATCTTTCCTTTTAATTTTTATTTAGTAATTTTCATGCTTGTTCTTGGTTGAATTTTTGTGTTTGTGTTTGTTTTTTTTTGTGGATTTTAGGTTGTGTGCTTGAAGTAGGAATTTGTTTCGCGATTCCGGTAATGTTTTTGTTTTAAATTTTCGTTTATTGTTGGGATTGATCTTTAAAAAGTTGCATGTTTTAAAAAATATTGTTAGGAATGTTTTGATCTTTAGAAATGTAGGAATAAATGTTTAAAAGTGTTAATATTAAAATGGAAGAATAAAAATGAGATAATGTGGTTTTATTAAAAAAACTCAAAGTTAGGGATTTAATTAGGAAAAAATAATAATGCATAGGTGGAAATAATAAATGGGCTTGGTTTTAAAAAAAATAATAAAAGGTTTTTCTTGAAATTTAGTTTTAATGATAAAGTGGGTTAAGTGATTTTAAAAAGGAAGAAGTAAATAAAGATATTTTTTAGAAAAAAGAAATAGGTGATAAGTTCTCAAGAAAAAAGAAAATAAGAAGGTTTCAAATAAAAGTTTAGAGTTTTAGGAGAAAAATAAAGTTTTAAAAAAGGCCTAAAGGGAAATCTTTTCAAAAAATAAAGTTTATTTTAAAAGGTCATATTTAAAAGAAAAACTTTTAAAAAATGAAAAAAAAAATGAAGAGAAATTCTTTTTTTTGAAATAAAAAACATATAAAAAGAGAAAAAAACATAAAAATAAAAAAAGCTAAAAATGTAAAAAAGGGAAAAGAAGGGTCTTGGCTTTAAAAAGTTAAAAATAAAAAAAAGAAAAAAAAAGTTTTTTAAGAAATAATAAAAAGAAAAAAAAAGTTTTTTAAGAAATAATAAAAAGAAAAAAAAAGTTTTTTAAGAAATAATAAAAAGAAAAAAACACAAAAGAAAATTTGAGTTGCTTGTTTATTCTTTAGAAATAGGTTAAAACATAGAACTAAGTTCTAAAGCTTATATAGAGACGTGTTTGTTGAACGATTAACTTCAAGAAAAATAAAACACACTTAAGAAAACTTAAACTTTTAATTAGGAATAAAAGACTTAGACCTCTTTTCAGGGATTTTAAATCACCAAATTTAGAATAAATATAAAATGCTCAACGCACTAAATTTCTATGTTGTTTGAAAAAGCGTAATTAATTTAATGCGGTGTCTTATCAAACAAGAATGATGGGTTAGCGCCAGAAATGTTGGCGGTTGTAAACCCCTCGACCCAGCCTAGCCGCTAGACCGCATCGAATAGGTTACACGGGGAAAACCGAAGCGAAACCCGTTAAGGCTCCACTCCGATTAGCAACCCTAGAAAATTTCTTTTGAAGTTATCTTGTCTAGATGCTTTAATTATATTCTATGTGAGAGGACACGCAGCGGAAGACACACATGGATACAAAACACGCAAAACGAACCATTAAGATACCCTTTTTCAAAATTTACGACAAGTCGTATCGGTACATTAGAGGACCGTACCGATACGCCTGGACTTGGTACACACTCCAAAGTAAACCTAGGGAGAACATATCGATACGCTATAAGACCGTATCGATATGCTCTAAACGATCAACTTCCCCAAGGTCAAGCTACGAAGACCGTACCGATACCCTCAGGACCCGTACCGATACGCCAAAATCTCGTCAATTTCTCAGATTTTCACAGAGCATTTGGCGTATCGATACACCCCCACGTACCGGTATGCCTTGCCTAAAACAAGGTCCAAAGTAGAGGACCGTATCGATATAGCCCTTGAGCGTATCGATACGCCCTGCACTGCAAGACTCATTTTAACAGCTAAAAACGCAAGGACTCCACACTAGAGGCATATAACGAACATTCAAGCAACATAAAATCATGCATACATTACAAGGCGTCCATGGATAAGCATATAAAGCGTATCAAACACATAGCGATGCAACTTTCAACATGTTAAGATTTATAAGGGAAACATGCATACATAACATTCACCAACTTAGCCAAAGTTAACCAAAAGCATACTTCAACATGGTAAAAGGCATTACAAGTCCAAAACAACTAAACAAACTTGTCTAAGCCAAAGAACATGCCCTCAACATCGCAAACATAAAGGTCCTATCCCATTGCCTTATACTAGTTATTGAAGTCTAGACCATACTTGAGCAAACCAAACTCCCTTGGAGTCTCCCTTGTTCCCCGAGCTGCTCCGAAGGTCTAAGGGTCTGCATTGTTGGAAAAGAGAGCGTAAGTGTTTAAGCTTAGTGAGCGGTGCTCAAAACAGTAGCTACAACAATGCAGTTTTAAAACATAGATTGCTTGAAAACCAAAACCATTTCCAAATCATTTCCACATGCTTGAACACACAATGTCATGCATTTACCTTCTCGTGCATTTACCAAATGCAACCACAAGCCATAGGCTTACCATATGCTCATTCCCATATCGCAAGCAAAGTAAACCACAATGCATAACTATAAGCATAATAGAGGGAAATCAAGAACATGCTTAACATGAGAATTAGAGCATTCATGGGTATATTGACATTCAACATTTTTACTCGGATATACGAATAGTTTCTCAAACCCACTAGACACTTCCGGTGGAATCTCACATCACCGCACTCACCCGTCTAGTAAAAACATAATTTCCGG
Source organism: Hibiscus tridactylites (assembly GCA_958450335.1). Lineage (NCBI taxonomy): Eukaryota > Viridiplantae > Streptophyta > Magnoliopsida > Malvales > Malvaceae > Hibiscus > Hibiscus tridactylites. The sequence continues at coordinate 52,637,605 of OY288267.1, read as the reverse complement.
TGGAATCTCACATCACCGTACTCCTCTTTAGTGGAATCTAACATCACTAAGGCCACACGCGAATTTTACCTCGAGTGCACTCTAATCCTATTGATCGATCAATTATATCCGGTAACAACCCAACACATGTCAATATACTCAACTACACCCACAAGCATTATCGATGCTTGAACCGCTTACCAAGTCCAAACTTCCATGCAAAACATGTACTCACAATGCTAGTATAAACACAAGTCCCACATCTCAACATGAATAACAGTGCAATTCAACACATAATAACATAGCATGTTAAACTTGCATTCAAGAATCGTAAAACACAATTTAATTGCATAAACCTTTAAAACTTACTCTCAAGCTTAGATTGGCCTTTCAAGCTCAGTCCAAACTCCCAAAACATTCCCCTAACCACGTTAAGGCTTTTAAAATCGATCCACTCACCAGCCAACACACAACCAATGTCCAAGATGCCGAATCAAGCCTCCGAACTACCTAGATTTCCGTCAACAAAGCCCGAATCCAATTCCTCTATTTTGAGCAACCCAAAATTGAACATTAGAACACAAGTACACTCACAAACACAGCGAAGACTCGGAACTCAACAACCTTGCGTCTACACACATCGATTCAAGCCCAATTTTCACCCAAAACACAATCAATCAAAACCCAACTACTAGCAGCCATACCCAACGAGTTTACCATAAACAAATCTACCTTTTAACATCCCTAAACATCAATCCAAAGCTACCAAACCTCCAGCTGCTATTTAGACTCAAAACCCAACCAAAAACTCAAGATTTCCAACTCTTAAAATCACCCACAATACCCATTTCGTGTTTCCATTAAAAACCCACCATTTTTATGTTACTTTAGTGTTAAAACAAAGATAAAAACACTCTCAACTCAGCCTTAATCAACCCAAACAAAAACCCAAGGATTTTCCTTCATTTCAAACAAAACTTTAAAAACCAAAAACAAGATAAATCCATGAGTTTTACAAAAATATCAACATATAAGACTCAAGGAAGATGAGACTAAGTTGAGGAACCATTTACCTTGAAGAAATCACTTGGTTTGGAAGCTTGAAATCAATGGAATAATGACTAGGGTTTGGGGAGGGTTTTAGAACGTGAATTTCAAATTAGAGAAGAAGATGGCTTTTGTTAAAAATCCCTTTTTTATTCCTTTTTTGAAAAATTCCCCTTTTTGCCCATTAGTCTTTTCAAACTCTTTTTGGTGTATTAAAATGGTTTTTCTCCAATTTAATTTTAACTCGACCCGGTTGACCAATCCAATATCTCCTAGCCCTAAATTCAGGGCGTTACAACTCTCCCCCACTTAAGGAATTTCGTCTCCGAAATTACTTGGCGGAAAGAGATGCGGAAACTACTTTCGCATGTCATCCTTCCTCTCCCAAGTGGCTTCTTCCACCCCTCAGTGTCGCCACTTGACCTTAACCAACTCAATGGTCCTTCCTCGCAATGCTTTGTTGTCCGAAGCCAAAATCTCAACTGGTTCTTCATCGTAGGTCAAATTTAGATTCAATTCTATCTCCTCAACTGGCATAACATGTGATAGATATGATCTATACCTCCGAAGCATCGAAACATGAAACACATCATGAATATTCTCTAGCTCGGTCGGGAGTCTCAATCTATAGGCAACGAGACCCATTCTCTCAACTATCTCATACGGACCAATGAACCTTGGGCTCAACTTGCCTTTCCTACCAAACCTCATCATCTTCTTCCAAGGTGAGACTTTTAAGAACACTTTGTCGCCCACGACATACTCTATTTCTATTCTTTTCAAATCTGCATAAGATTTCTATCTATCCGAAACTGCCTTCAAATGTTCACAAATCAACTGTACTTTCTCGGTAGTACCCTTAAGCACATCAGGCAAAGGTATCAATTTCTGTCCCGCTTCGGCCCAAAAAACATGTGTTCTAAATTTTCTACCATACAAAGCTTCGTAGGGTGCCATCTCAATGCTCGCTTGATAACTATTATTATATGCAAACTCTACTAACGGTGGAAGCTTCTCCCACGAACCATGAAATTCAACAATACAACATCTCAACATGTCTTCCAACACTTGTATGACTCTTTCTGACTGACCATCAGTCTGAGAATGATACGAAGGGCTAAAATTCAGTAGAGTACCCAAAGCTCTATGCAAACTCTCCCAAAATCTAACAGTGAACCTCAGATCTCTATTTGACATTATAGATTTCGGTACACCATGCAATCTCACTACCTCACCGATGTATAAATCGACCAACTTATCTCGAGTATAAGTGGTGTGAACGGAAAAAAAGTGCGCACACTTCATAAGACAATCAATTATTACCCAAACTGAATTCTTCTTAGAAAGTGTCAACGACAAACTCGATATGAAATCCATGGAGATTCTCTCCCACTTCCACTCGGGAATTCTCAACGGTTGTAACAAACTTGAAGGAAACTGGTGCTCGGCTTTAACTCGCTGACAGACCATGCATTTACTCACAAACTCGGCAACATCTTTCTTCAAACCAACCCAGAAATACTCATTTTTCAAACCGCGATACATTTTCGTGTTTCCCGGATGCATAGCAAATGGACTACTGTGAGCTTCAGTTAGGATGGTGCGTCTCAAGTCTACATCTTCCAGAACAACTACTCTACTCTTGAAACACAAGACTCCATCACTACTAAAACAAAAATCTGTCGGTTTATCCTTCGCTATGTCTTGTACATGAGATGCTAAAGATCTATCTTTCAACTATTTCTCTCTAATCAACTGAAGCAACAAAGGTCTAACTTGTAACTCGGCCACTAAACCACCATCTTTGGACAAACTCAATCTAGCAAACATAGCTCGTAATTCCATTGCTACCTTTCTACTCAAAGCATCAGCCACTACATTGGCTTTACCCGGATGGTACTCCATCGTGAGATCGTAGTCTTTAAGCAACTCTAGCCACTTACGCTGTCTAAGATTCAATTCTCTTTGTGTCATTATATACTTTAGACTCTTGTGATCCGTATACACTATGCACTTCTCACCATACAAGTAATGTCTCCAAACTTTCAAAGCGAAAATCACTGCAACCAATTCTATGTCATGCGTAGGGTAGTTACGCTCATGAGTCTTCAACTGCCTAAGCGCACAGGCCAATACTCTTCATTCTTGCATAAGCACATAACCCAAGCCAACATATGACGCATCACTGAAGACTACAAACTCTTTCCGGACACGGGTTAAACTAAAATAGGAGCTTCGGTTAAGGCTTCTTTCAATTTCTCAAATGCTTGTTGTCTTGCATCAGTCCACTCAAATCGAACATCCTTATGTAGCAATTTAGTCAAAGGAGCTGCAACCTTTGAGAAACCATCAACAAAACGTCTATAGTAACCGACCAAACCTAAGAAACTACGAACTTCGGTCACTGTTTTCGGTGGTTTCCAATTCACAACTACCTCAACTTTCTTAGGATCCACTCAAATTCCCTCGGCCGATACAATATGGCCTAAGAAGACCACTTCCCTAATCCAGAATTCACATTTGCTCAACTTGGCATACAACTGATTGTCTAACAATTTCTGCAACACCAAACGCAAATGCCGATCATGATCTTCCTCGGTACGAGAGTACACTAAAATATCATCAATGAACACTACCACAAATTGATCAAAGTACTCGTGAAACACTCTATTCATCATGTCCATAAAAGCTGTCGGTGCATTAGTCAAACTAAAGGGCATCACTAAGAATTCGTAGTGCCCAAAATGAGTGCGGAAAGCTGTCTTCGGTACATCTTGATCTCTTACTTTCAACTGAAAATAACCGGATCTCAAATCTATCTTCGAGAACACTGAAGCACCTCTCAACTGATCAAACAACTCATCAATTCTCAGCAACGAATATTTGTTCTTCAGTGTCAACTTGTTCAACTGTTGGTAATTGATACACATTCTCAAACTGCCCTCTTTCTTCTTCACAAACAACACCGGTGCACCCTAAGGTGAAGTACTCGGACGAATGAACCCTCGATCTATCAGTTCCTGAAGCTATGTCTTCAACTCTTTCATTTCTTTAGGGGCCATTATGTACTGTGCTATCGATACTGGAGCTGAATTTGAATATATCTCAATAACAAACTCCACATCTCTATCTGGAGGCAAACCAGAAAATTCTTTCGGGAACACACTCAGAAAGTCTCAAACTTCTAATGTCTCGTGGTCGTGCCTCATCCATATTTGAATTCATAACATAGGCTAGGTACACCTAACAACCCACATCCAGTAACTTCTGAGCCTCTAAGGCTGAAACTACATTGGACAAGAACTTAACGTTCTCACCCACTATTACTACCTCATGATCTTCTGAAAGTCTCGAGGACACCCGCTTTGTCTCAAAATCTACTCTAGCCCTATGCTCTACAAGCCACTCCATGCCTAATATTACGTCAAAACCATAGAACAACAATTCCATCATCCACATGAAAAACATGACCCTGAACCATCAAAGGACATCTTCTATACATCTTTCGGACCACGACTGTCTCACCAAAGGAACTAGTGACATTCATACCCACATCTAAAATCTCAACCGGAATATCTAACAATCTTGCATGCTCACTCAATATGTACGAATGCCTAGAACCAGAATCAATCAAGAAAAGAAAAGTCAAAGACTGTAACGAGAAATTACCTGCAATCACATTTGTGTCATTCTTGTCCTCATGGTATGCATACACTCTAGCTGACCCACCTCTCTCGGGCTAAACTGCAACAACATGAGCCACATTCCTCTGACCATCATTCCTAGGCTGAAAGTTACCTCAACCGCGCCCACAAACTCTCTGATGGTCGACAGCTCGTGCAAGAGCTTGTCCATCCCTAGACGGATGTGGACAATCGCGCTTCAAATGCGCCCTAGACCCGCAGTTCCAATAAGAACCATAAGTGCCCCAACACTCACCAAAATGACGTCTACCACACTTGTTGCACTCGGGAGTACGATTCTCAGTCTCTTGGCCGTGATGGCCTCACCCCAGATTACCACCTCTGCATATATGATCATGATGCGGTTTCCTATCCTTGTGCCTCTTGGCACGATCCATGTCACAATCAGTATTCCTTTTTCCAGAACTAGATCAACCCTTGTGATCCGCAAGTCCCAAAGATTGTTCGATGTCCTTGGCCCTAGCGACCAACACATCAAAATCTGTATAGTCAGAAGCCAACATGTAGGTCTTCACATCCTGAACCAACTCATAATAGAAACGCTCACAACATTCCGCCTTAGTGGGAACTAACTCAGAAGCATACTGACTCAGTCGTACAAACTGCACCTCATAGTCGGATAAGATCAAGCTACCCTGAACTAGAGCCATGAACTCCATCTTTTTCTCGTCTAGGTATTGAGGACCTAAGTACTTCTTATAGAAAGCATTCCTGAAGAACTCCCAAGTAACCTTGGCCTCTGGCTTACGTGTAGTGATAGTAGTCCACCAAGTGTAGGCATCTCTCTAAAGCAAAGAGACAATGCAACCCAACTTGTGTGCTTTAGAGCACTCCATCTGACTCAAGATACGAACTGTGCTCTCAAACCATGCCTCTAAACCCTCGAGTGACAACCCACATAACTCAACCCCGCCCAAGCTACGGAGTATCTCTAACGGTAAACCAGGGAAATTGGTTAAATTTGTAACCCCCATAGCCCGGTCTAGACGAATGACCCGAACAAAAGAGCTTACACGAGGAAAACTGAAGCTAACTCGTTAAAGCCGACTTCAATTAGCGACCTTTTTTTATCTTTTCTAGATACAATTTATGTCCTATATGATCATCAAAGAGCATAGGAAGAAACGACACATCGATGGGATTTCATTTAGGGGTTTACCTGTATAATTTAAACATTTAGGGGCCAAAATGTAAATTCTATTAAAATACAGTGACATTTCTGATTTTAAGGTTACCAATATTCGATTAGTCATATTTCATGCTTCTCTGCAAAATTTCATCACAATCAGACCATCCAAACTCGTTTAATTGCATGCCCGAAGTTTAGGGACTAAAATGTAACATTTCTGACTTTCCAAGATTCCATTTAACCGAATTAACGGTAAGGTACTGATACCCTAGGGACCCATATCGATACGGGGTGACAGTAGCCATGTTGGAAGAAATGGTGCCGATACACATTACCGAGTATCGGTACGACCTTCAAACTTTGCCCAGGCGTATCGATACGCTTCCCATTCGTACCGATACCCGTGGACCATTTGGGCACCAATTTGCTTATGAGTATCGATACTCAAGCCCGAGTATCGATACCCATACCAGATGTGTATCAAAATTAGCCTCAAACATACATCTAACATCATCAAATCATCACCAAATCATATGGACATGCTTATAACATCACAACCAACATATGAGCATTCCACTCTAAGCACATGGTAGGCATTTGATATAGTATCACAAGTAACTCAAAGCATCTAATAGAGCATGCTTTAACCAAAAGCTATAGGCTACCAAAAGACAAAGTAAAGCACCAAAACAATTATAATGGCCTCTTACAAACCAGGAAGAGAACACGTAACTTGCTACCACACAAGGGAGTCCAATATGCATCTCTCTAAAACAATCCATTAAATCTTATTGCCATATATCATTACTAAAGGTAAATGTAAAACATCATACTTGAGCTTATCTAATCCTTAGATTTATTTAAGCCTCCTTGCTGCCCAAGATGTCTCAATTATCTGTATTGTTGGTAAAAGAGAGAGTAAGCACAATAGCTTAGTGAGGCATGCTCTAAAAACACCAACAAAACAATGCAAGTTTTCAAAACATTATCCTGAAATCCATTTCTATAACAATGCTCTTTCTATCTCATACTTGAAATCCATTTCAAAGCAAATCATCATTTGAAAACCACATGTACCATCTATCTGTCTCATGCACTCAACCAATACAAAACTCATGGCAAGGCCACACATGCTTGATATACAAAAGCATTTCATAATCTAAAAATCTCATATGCATTTCTCATAGCATAAAAACATTTCAAGCATTGGTACATGTGAATTATAATTCACTCTCATATATTGGCATTTCATTTTCTATCATTACTTGGATATGCGGATTAGCTTGACATAGAGTCAAATCCTACCCTAGTGGAATCTCACATCACCGGACTCTCATGGCGGTATATATCTTCACAACAAAGCTTGGGTGTTTCATCAAGACCTAACCCAATGGAATCTCACATCATCGGACTCTCACTTTGGAACGGGATGGCACTACCCCCATTGTCCGACTCCAAAGAGCACATACGAATTTTAGTTTAGAGTGCACTTTACATTCTATTGGTCGACCGATTATATTCGGTAACATCTCATCAATTATGCCAATATATTACATTAAAACATCATCTCACCTACTGTTTTGATGCAACATTTCTAAACCAATCTCATCCCATTTCAAAATCAAAGTCCATGCGTAGCATTTGATAAAAATCTCAAAACTATTTGAAATATTGCTCAATCTCATGGGATCAACATAACATATCATATCATGTCATAGATCATGCATAAAACAATAGGAATTTTCTATTTCAAATCAAGAGCATGTCAAAAGCGTTTAGGTGCATCATCCACATTTCGAGAGCAAATCTAAACATACATACTTCCGGACTTAGGATGGTGTTTCAAACCAATCCTAAATTCTCAAAACTCGTTTCCTTGTCCATCAAGGACTTCTAAAACCATTTTTCACTCACCGATGACGTTTCACTTGTCTGCCGAAAAACTTTTTAAGCTTCCGGTGCCTTTGGATCAACATCAAACGCGTCCGATGAAGTCTCCCCTGTTCAACACACATAAGAGCAGAGGATTAATGCACCACCATGCATTAAAATCACCAGCCACTCATTCCAACACGCTGCCCTGCTCTAAACTAGCATTTCGGCTATCCGAAATAACTGAAAACACTTCCAAACTTCCACCAATCAAAACCCAGCAAAGATCTAACAATTCTAACCTTTTCTAAACTTCAATTAACATCAAAAATCAACATAAACTCGGCCTTATACCTCCAGCAATAACAAAACATCAAAAACACCTCAAAAACCACAAATATGACATCTTAAAATTAGGGACCCAAGCCTATTCGAGATTTATTTGTTAAAACCTCATTCTCAACATCAAATAACATCCAAAATATGTTGAAAATCAACCTCAACTCAGATCATAACATAGTAATTCGAAAATCACCAAGATCTCATCAAGAATCTTGAATTTAACAACTCTTTCTTGTTCATAACATTAAAACATCTCAAAAACCATTAACAAAGGATTGATAACTTGGGAATTTCAGTTAAGAATTGATTCTTAGAGGAGAAGAATGAAGCTTACCTCTAATGGTTGATCTTTCCTTCAATTGGGTGAAGTTTCTTAAAAATCCAATGAGAAATCAAAGAGATCTTTGCAAAGACAAGTTGGAGAATGGGTTGAAGAATCAAAACTCAGCAAATCAAGATGTAAATCATGGTTTCTTTGAAGTATAAAAGTGTTTGGCTGGAGAGAAAGAAAATGAGAGGAAATAGGGAAAATAGATTTCACGTTAAAAATGAAATTTTAGTTAGGAAAAGTCAACTTTATTAACTACCTTTAATAAACAATAAAACCTTTATTAAAATACACCCAATTAAAAGAAAAAATCTGATATTACATCTTGGTAAAATTAGCTCCTTAAAGATTCAAAGTTTGAATCCTTTACAAAACGATCACTAGTCAAACTTTGCCAAAAATCGCATTTTTGTCACTATGCCAAAATGTAATTTTTGCAAAATTCATTTGTAAAAATTGTTGTTACCATAATCATTTACATAATAAATAATGATTTTTAGACACTTTTCTACATTTTTAAAACATATCAAACTAGGTTTTCCCTGAACCGACCTCAAGGATTCAAATCTCTAATTTGCGGTCGATAACCCATCAAACCGTTCCCTAAACCTTCTAGACCCAAAGCCAAGGCGTTACAAAATCAAGGTTTAATTGATGAGATTATGTGATTTTCGTATATGATCTATTTTACTGAGTACTTGATTGATTCTAAACATGATTTTGATGTTAAATGATGTTAATATTATGGTTTTAACATTATAATCCTGAAACTATGTAAATCTCTAATTTCTAGGTTGACCGTTATGTGTTTTTGAGGTGTTGAGGTGGTTTAATGTATGCTGGAGATATAAGGTTGATGTTAGGTTGCTTTTGGATGTTAATTGAAGGTAATTAATGGATTGTTATGAATTGTTGTGTTAAGTGTGGATGGTGTTTGATGTTGATTTTGGTAGTTTTGGAGAGGTTTGGGCTAGTGTTTGAAGAGGATTGTTATGAATTGTTGTTGTTGGGTTTGTGAATGTATTTTGATGCATTGAATCCTCTATTTTGTGTGGTAAAATCAGGGGAGGTTGATCCTTAATCTTGTAGCATTGCTTCAAAAGCTTTAGAGGAGTGATTCGTATCGACGAATGAGGCTTTGCGTTGTCGGTAAGTGAGAACGTGGTTTATAGCGTTGAAATGGTTTAAAGGTTATTTTGGGAGTTTAAACATAGCTTGAAATGCTGGTTTAAACTTGGAAATAAGTATATTGAGAATTCTCCCTCGTTCGTACATTGGCGAAATTGGTTTTATGCACTTGTTTTTGAATTACACAGTACCTACTATTTATACAGGAATTAAGTATGGTTTACACTGATTTTAATCATATATTGATGATGAATGCATTTGGGAAATGGTTTATGTAAGTATGAGGAATACTTGTTAATGCATGATTTAATGCATTAAAAATGGTTTCGGATGTTGCTTATAAAAACAATGAGGTACATTTCATAATAATGAATTATATTGGCAAGTGATGTGGTTTAAAATGTTATCGAATATAGTTGGTTGGCCATAGGATTGATAATGCAGTATAAATAAGTCGCCTCAAGTGTTGAGGGGTTTATGTGTACTGAATACTACACCACGAGTACCCTAACGGTCGAGGGGTTATATGGTACCGAAAACTCATGTAAGTGGATTATGCGTCTAACCGGTGATTGAGGTTGTGGTTTTACTTGGTTGTGAATGTACCATAATTTTGGTTGAGATGGCATGAAGTGTTGAGAGGACACTTTTTGAATCCGTGTATCCGATGTAATGTTTTGGAAAGTGCAATTGGGCTAGGATCACTTGAAAGCTAATACAATTGTTAATGTATCGTGTTGATGCATTATAATGCTGGTTTATACATGTTTACTGTTTAAGCCTTGCATATGGGTTGTTATGCATGGGAAAGCTTAAATTGAGGGTTAGCAAATGGGATTTTGTTGTTGATCGATGATACATGTTGCATACAGTTTAATATGCTGGTTTTTGGAAATGTTAAATGCATAGTTTTCAAGGCATGATGTTTTGATAGAAGATTGAAATGGTTATTTCAATGTGTTTTGAAAAAACGGTTTAAATTGCATTGGCGGTGTTTTGTTTTGAGCACCCCTCACTAAGCCTAGTGTGCTTACGCTCTCTTTGTCCATCAATACAAAGAATTAAAGGTTGGAGGCAGCGAGCAAGCGAGGGGAAATCCAAAGACTTGAACAATTGAATGTATGGTTTTTAAACTAGACTAGTAGTAATAAAGGTAATGGGGTTCATTGTTGTTTTGGGTGGGTTTTTGCTAAACTCCCTGTTCAAGCAAGTTTGCATTGTTGTTTTGAGATTGTAATGGCTTATATGTTTGGTTGCTGCTTTGAATTGGTAATTCATGTTTTAGAAGAATTGATTCTAGGACGCATGCCTCTAGATTCTTGGTTGAAACATGTTGTGATGTTTTAAGCATGTCCGATTCCTTGAATGTTTGAAAAGGCAGAAAAATTGGACAATACATGTCTGAGCGTATCGTTACGCGTTAGTCTATATCGATACGGGTATACATTTTTAAGAATGGCATATCGATACATGGGAAGGTTTATCGGTACGGGTTTGTGTATTTTGGCTATGGGTTTCGGTACACGAGAGGATGCATCGGTATGGGTTTAAGGTACTAGGATCTGGGATTTAGAATATGTGAAAGTGTACTGATACACTTATACGCGTACTGATACGGGTAGACATTTTTTATGGTTAATGGGTTGAATGAAGTTTCTGAATTCTTTCATTGTAGTCCCTGATTCATGCGAGTGCAATTGGATGACTTTGGATGATCTTTTTGAGTTGAAATTTGGTAAGCAAGCATGTAATCTAATTAATTGAGGGTTGGTAACCTAAAATTTGGATAAGTCCTTGTATTAGATCAAAATTACGTTTTAGTGCTTGAAATGCGTATTTCTGTAATTGGTTGCCTTTTCGTTACTCATTTCTTTCAATAATTCATCCGATGCCATTATGTTCACCGTATGCTAATAAGTTTCATCTACACAAGATAAAAAGAAAAAAATATGGACGTAATTTGAGTAATTTTTTCACGGGTTTGTTTTAACAAACCGAATGTAGCTCGCTCGGTTCGATCTGGCGACTAGGCCGGGTCGAGGGGGTTATATTTGTTGATATTAGAGCCATGTTTGTGATAATTGGGATGAGATTATGATTGTTGGGATGTTGTTATTGATTGATTGTTGTTGTTATTTGCTATGCACGATGATAGCTATATGTGCGATGATTGTTATCTGCCATGTTGGGGGAAATGTCTTGTCGGACACATTGCCTTATTACTACAGTCTGAAATGTTTTGATTTGAAATGGAATTCTTGGATCATCGCTTTAAGCTGGCCTAACTATTTTTATTTGATTTAATTACCATGCCTTAGATATTTTAGTACAATGGGACCGAAGAGAGAATTGAGGTATGGCACGAATGTTGCTGCCATTAGGCAAGGGAATTAGGAGAACGTTATACCTCGTAGAGGTTTGCCACCTCCTCCGCCTTATCCACCTATTGGTGTGGAGCAAGTACCACCTGCGCCAGCTGGGCCAGTGTTGGGTGATATGACGTCTTTGACTCAGGCGATGACTAGAGTTTTTCAAGTTGTCATTGCTGGAGTGCATGGGCCTGCACCAGCTACTGGGCAAACGAGGTTGTCGTTGGAATGCTTTCGTAGCTTTGGAGGAGTTGAGTTCAGAGGGTTGGCACCCGAAGCATTCGAGGAGTGGATGGCCAGTACTGAACGAATTTTGGAACAAAAGAGGTGCAATGATGCCCGTATGCTGAGTTGTGTTGTATCTCTGTTGCAAGGAGACGCTTATAGTTGGTGGACTATCGTGATCGCGGGCATGGAACCTGGTGATGTGACTTTGTATTTATTTTAAGCCGCTTTTAAGAAGAAGTATCTGGGAGTTAGATACTTAGACGAGAAAAATCGTGAGTTTATGGCCTTGGTTTAGGGCAGTATGTCTATGGCAAAGTATGAGGTACAATTTGTTCGGTTGTGCAAGTATTCTCCTAAATTGGTACTGGATGAGAGGCGTCGTTGTGACTAATTCTGTTACGGATTGGTGCAAGAAGTTAAGAACTTTATGTTGGCTTCTGATTACACCGATTTTGACGTGTTGGTGACACGAGCGAAGGACATTGAGCAAAATTTGGTTTTATCAGCTCGTGTGGGACGTCCTGGCTCTGGCAAAAGAGTTGTGGAATCTAGTTCTAGTGGTGGTCAGTTTAAGAAGCATCGTGATAGAAGGTATCACTCTTAGTTGAGACGAGCTAGAGGTAGTACTGGGCGAGGACCTTAGGGTTAGGGTACTCAGGCTAGAGCACAACATAACACATGTTGTCTTTATGGATAGCATGATCACATGAGGCGAGACTGTCCATGTTTGGCTCGTGAGGGATAGGCTCTTGTGGCTGTTGTTGTTAATTCTTGTTGGAGATGTGAATGGATCGATCATTTGAGATGTGATTTTCTAATGTTGGCTGGTGGTGGACAAGCTAGGGCACCTGGAGTTGTACCACAGAGAGGACGTGGTCTTGGCCGAAGAAAGTTTCAACAAAGGGACAAGTGTCCAAAGATGGTGGCTTGTACCGTTGCTATTCAAACATAGGGTGGTGGTCCTGCGAGGGTGTATGCACATCGCGAGGGACGTAATGCCACCAATGTGATTAGAAGTACATTTACTTTGCAATCTTCACCATTGTTATCTTTGGTTGATCTGGTTCTACGCATTCTTATATCTTGCGTGAGTATGTGCATTTACATAATATAGATGTAGAAGTGTTAGATGTGGGTTTGCAAGTAACTAGTTCTTTCGAAGAGACGGTTTTTGCGAGAAGGTTGTATAGAAGATGCCCTTTAATGGTTCAAGGTTATGCGTTTGCGGTTGATTTGATGGAGTTTTTGTTTCATGGTTTTGATGTAATTTTTGGCATGGATTGGTTGACTGAGCATAGGGTTGTTGTTGATTTTGAGACTAAGCGAGTTACCTTGAAACTTGCTGACGACTTTGAAGTGGTGGTTATTGGTGTGAATGTTGCATTCTTGCCCAATGTTGTCTCTGCTCTAGAAGCGAGTCGTATGATGAAATCTGGTTGTTTGGCATTCTTAGCCTATGTCATGAATCCAGTATCGAAGGAGGTGCGCGTTCAGGACATTCACACAGTATGTGAGTTTCCAGTTATTTTTTTGAGGAATTGTTGAGTTTGCCACCAGATCGGAAGGTAGAGTTTGGCATTGAGTTGTATGCAAATACAGCTCCAGTGTCTATTGCTCCGTATTGCATGGCACTAAAGGAGTTAAAGACGCAACATCAAGAGTTGCTTAATCGAGGGTTTATTAGGCCTAGTGTTTCACCGCGGGGTGCGCTAGTGTTGTTTGTGAAAAAGAAGGATGGCATGATGTGGACGTGCATTGATAATCGACAATTGAACAAGTTGACGATTAAGAATAAATATCATTTGTCATGGATTGGTGATTTGTTTGATCAGTTTATAGGTGCTTTAATGTTTTCTAAGATTGATTTGAGGTATGGGTATTACTAGTTGAAGGTAAAGGATGTGGATGTGCCTAAGATTACCTTTCGACCTAGGTACGCGCATTAAGAGTTCTTGGTGATGTCGTTTGGTTTGACGAATGCACTGGCTGCGTTCATGGACATGATGAATCGAGTATTGTATGAGTTTTTTGTCCAATTTATAGTTGTGTTTATTGATGATATTCTTGTGTACTCTCATACCGAGGAGTATCATGATAAACACTTGCAAATTGTGATTTAGGTGTTGTTGGATAATCAGTTGTATGCTAAATTAAGCAAGTGTGGGTTTTGGCTTAAAGAGGTTGTATTTCTTGGGCATGTTGTGTCAACTGAAGGAATTCAGGTTGACCAACATAAGATCGAGGCCGTGATAGGTTGGAAGCCGCCTAAGTCTGTGTCGGAGGTTCGTAGTTTCTTATGCTTTGTTGGTTATTATCGTTGGTTTGTGGATGGTTTTTCGGAAATTGCTGCTCTGTTGACCAAATTGTTACAGAAGGATGTCCGTTTTGAGTGGACGGAGGATAGAAAAAGAGCTTTTGAGAGGTTGAAGGTGGCTTTAATGAAAGCTCCAATATTGATTCAACCAGAGTCAGGAAAGGGGTTTGTTCTTTATAGCGATGCATCATATGTAGGTTTGGGTTGTGTGTTGATGCAAGGAGGAAAAGTTGTGGCTTATGCATCTAGATAGTTAAAGGTGCACGATCGTAATTATCATACCCATGATCTTGAGCTTGCCGCATGTTAGGAAACGTTGGTACACCCCATGGCGTAGCGAAAAATTATCCGACGAATTCCGATAGTGATCCATGTACAAGGGACAAATTCGGGGTGAGTAGGGATGAAATATAACCTTAATAAATCTGGTATCTTGATATCCTTAAGGAGTTAGGATAACCAAATCAAATATGAGTCATCACAATAGCGTTCCGACCTCTACGCAATCCCCCCGAACAAAACGAACAATATTTTCTCCTCTCTAACTGTTAGAGAGGTTTTCCGAAAAATCAAACTTTGGCTACTAGACCTTATGTCTTTATATAGCATTCAAAAACCTAATTCTAATTAAATTTGGATTCATTAAATATACAATATATTTAACCGAATATAATTAAATATGTAGAATCTCGTTCTACTTTAATTCGAATTCATTAAATATACAATATATTTAACCGAATACAACTAAATCTGTAGAATCTGATTCTACATTAATTAGGTTTGTTTAGGGAAATATATATATATATTAATAGTGTTTGATAATTACAATAATTATCTAATTATTAAAATATATATAAATGAGATTAATTTCGTCTTTAATAATTATTACGTGCACAACAAGTTTGTACGCATGCTATCTAGTCGATATTTGTTCGTTTCAATTATAGGGTGTGACCCTTGTAGGTTCATGTAACGTTAGTAGTAATATCTAGAACAATACTAATATTACAAACAGTGAGTGGCACCTAGCAATATATTATTGCTACCTAAGTTACATGAAGTCGTGGTTCGACTTTACCATTTTCTGTGATTAACTTCTTTTATGTATTACATCCTTTTGTCCTTATATCTAGATCGAACACAAGTCATGGATTAGTCACACTTGTACAGTCCATCTAATATTTCTTGATGTTTTGAGTAAAGTATGATAAACGAATAATTATGATATCTCAAATCAATTTATTAAAGCGTGGCCATGCATTTTCTAGTCTCACTCAATCAAGTGGCCTACGATATTACTCATATTATGTAGGAGAGACAAATCCTATCTTAATCAACCATATTTCGCTATATAGAGTGTGACATATCCAATATTAGTCTTTATAGTGTAGTCTGTTACAACACACGTTTGACTGCATCAATATATGTCACTCTCGATATTGAAATAATAATGATCTCAAGTATGAGGATCATACACTTAATTATCACCATGAGCAATGTTGTGACTGTCACATAATAATCCACGAAACATGCTCAAAGCGGGTCAGTCCAGTATGTCATTCTCTAACACATACTTATGTATTGATTTTGACATCTATATGTCAATAACAACACTTTGTTATCAATGAACTACATATTAGTCTTAATATATTATTGTTGTCCACGCCCACAATAATTCTCGACTAAGGACATTCAAGAATAACTGTATTATTTTAAGGACTTTATTTTAATTCAGTTTATTTATAGATGCACAGAATAAGACTGAAATAATAATAATAATGGCTTTATTAATAAAAAAGATAAAATAAGTATGTATTCTATAAACATCTCACGATTGGTCTTTGAGCATACTCCAACAATCTCCCACTAGCACTAGGACCAATCACTCATGTATCTAATACCAAGAGACTTAGTGTGACGTTCATGCTTCTGCTGTGTTAGAGGCTTTGTCAGTAGATCAGCGACATTTTCATCCGTTGGTACTCTGCATATTTCTACATCTCATCGATCAATTATTTCACAAATAAGATGGTAACACATAAGTATGTGTTTGGATCGCTGGTGAGATATGGGTTCTTTTGCTTGTGCGATGGCTCCGTTGTTGTCACAATGTAGATCTATATCATTTGATATTCTAGGCACGACCCCTAGTTTAGATATAAACTTTTTGATCCAAACAACCTCTTTTACAGCATCGTTTGCCGCAATATACTCGGCTTCTATTCTAGAATCTGCTACTGTATCTTGCTTTGAAGTTTTCCAACTTACAGCACCTCCATTAAGGCAAAACACAAAACCCGATTGCGATCGAGAATCATCCTAATCAGTCTGGAAGCTTGCGTCAGTATCACCATTTATACTTAGTTCTTCCTCACCTCCATACATAAGGAACGTATCCTTAGTTCTTCTTAAGTACTTAAGGATGATTTTCACTGCAACCCAATGACCTTCACCTGGATTTACTTGGTATCGACTTGTCATAGTTAGTGCATATGATACTTCCAGACGTGTACATAGCATGGCATACATGATAGAACCAGTGGCCGAAGCATATGGAATCTTACTCATGTGTTCTCTCTCTTGAGGCGTTGAAGGACACATTTCCTTAGAGAGCGAAATACCATGTCTCATAGGTAAGAATCCTCTTTTAGATTCTTCCATACTGAATCTTTTCAGTACTTTGTCTATGCATGTATTTTGACTTAGTCCTAGGAGTCGTCTTGATCTATCTCTATAAATCTTGACTCCTAATATGTAGGTTACTTCACCCAAGTCTTTCATAGAAAAACATTTTCCTAACCAAGTCTTTACAGACTATAAGGTAGGTATGTCATTTCCTATTATTAGTATGTCATTCACTTACAATACCAAGAATGTAACAGTGTTCCCACTAGTTTTCTTGAAAACACATGGCTCATCTTCATTTTTAACGAAACCAAACTCTTTGATTTCCTCATTAAAACAATGATTCCAACTTCGAGAAGCTTGCTTCAACCCGTAAATGGATCTTTGTAGTTTGCATACTTTTAGGGCATCTTTTGGACCGACAAAACCCTCAGGCTGTGTCATGTACACATCCTCATCTAATTTTACATTATGGAAAGCGGTTTTGACATCCATTTGCTAGATTTCATGATCGTAATATGCAGCTATTCCAAGCAATATCTGGATAGATTTAAACATAGCAACATGGAAAAAGTTTCATCATAGTCTATACCATGAATTTGACGAAATCCTTTAGCGACCAATCGCCCTTTGTATGTTTGTACATTGCCACCCATTTCGGTTTTCTTTTTGAAAACCCACTTGCAGCCTATGGGCTTAACTCGTTTGGATGGGTCGACCAAAGTCCATACTTGGTTTTCTGACATGGAATCCATCTCGGATTTTATGGCTTCTAGCCATTTCTCAGAGTCTGGGCTCTCCACTGCTTCCTGATAAGTCTTAGGTTCATCTTGGTCTATGAGAAGAATGTCTCCATGCATTGTGACAAGAAATCCATATCTCTCAGGTACATTGCGTTCTCTCATAGATCTCCGCAGTGGTTGTGTTTTAAGAACGGTTGGATGTTCCTCAACTATTTGTGGAACTAGTGGTTGTTCAGTCTCTGGTTCAATGATATGTGGTTGATGTTGAATTTCTTCAAGTTTAATATTTCTCCCACTTCCCTTTCCGAGAATAAATTCTCTTTCGAAGAAGACTCCTGTTCGAGCAACAAACACTTTGTTCTCAGATGGATTGAAGAAATAGTATCCTTTAGTTTCTTTAGGATACCCTACAAAATTACATTTATGAGATTTGGGTTCGAGTTTTGTAGACATCTGATGTTTAACATAAACTTCGCATCCCCAAATTTTCATAAAAACATACTAGGACGCTTTCCAGTCCACATCTCATATGGTGTCTTTTGAACCGATTTAGATGGAACACGATTTAGTGTGAAAGCAGATGTTTCTAGCGCATGTCCCCAAAAAGAAGTTGGAAGATCAACATGACCAATCTTTAACCGAACCATGTCTAACAATATTTGATTTCTCCTTTCAGAGACTCCATTGTGTTGTGGAGTACCTGGAGGTGTAAGTTGTGAGACAATCCCACATCCTTTAAGGAGTTCATCAAACTCTAGGCTTCAATATTCTCCTCCTCGATCTGATCAAAGAGCTTTGATACTCTTTCCTAACTAGTTTTGTACTTCATTCCTAAATTCATTGAACTTTTCAAGGGCTTCAGATTTACGATGCATTAGGTAAACATACACATATCTACTGAAGTCGTTAGTGAAAGTAATAAAGTATTGAAACCCTCCTCTGGCTTGTGTATTTATCGGTCCACATACATCATTATGTATTAAACCTAATAAATCACCTGCTCGCTTATTTTTACCGTCAAATGGTGATTTGGTCATTTTTCCCATTAAGCAAGGTTCACATATATCTAATTGTTTGAAAAAAAAATCCAAAAATCCATCTTTATGAAGTTTTGATGTGTGTTTCGCACTTATATGACCCAAGCGACAATGCCAGAGATAAGTTTGATTAGAGTCATTTGCTTTTGATTTTTTCGTATTTATGTCGTATATGGAGTTGTCTTGATCTAAGATATAGAGGCCATTGATTAATTGAGTCGTACCATAAGAAAACATTATTGAGGGAAAAAGAACAACTATTATTCTTAATGATAATCTCAAAACCAAACTTGTCCAAACAATAAATTGAAATAATATTTTTAGTCAAACTAGGTATGAAATAACAATCCTCTAAATCTAAAACAAGTCCACTAGGTAATGACAAAGTATATGTTCCTATAGCTAATGTATCAACTCTTGCTCTATTTCCCACTCGTAGGTCCACATCTCCTTTTGCCAATTTTCTACTCCTTTTTAGTCCCTGTACAGAAGTACAAATGTGTGAACCACAACCGGTATCTAATACCCAAGAAATAGACGTTGATATATTAATATCAATAACATAAATACATGATCCTGGCTGTCCATTTTCTCTTGCCTTCTTGATGTCCTCAAGATACACATGGCAATTTCTCTTCCAATGTCCAGCATTGTTGCAATGGAAATACTTTCCTTCTTTTGCAACTCCTCCTTCGGGTTTCAATGTAGCTTTTCCTTTGTTAGGTTGGTTTTGCCTTGGTGTTGGGCTTTCCTTTTCTGTTATCCTTTCGGACCAGTAAAATAGGTTTACAACCAACCTTTTTCAAGTTGTTTTCTTCTGTTCTTAACAGACCAAGCAACTGGGGCAACGATTTGTTAATTTCATTCATATTGAAAATAAGAACAAACTGATTAAAACTATCTGGCAACGATTGTCGGATAACATCAGTAGCCAATTCAACACTTAAAGGGAAGCCCAATTTTTCAAGGGTCTGAATATACCGTATCATTTTGAGAACATGAGTTCCCACTGGAGTTCCATCCAACATTTTGCATCGAAACAATGCCTTAGAGGCCTCATACCTCTCTTGACGAGCTTGCCCCTCATATAATTCTTTGATATTTTTAACCATCTCATAGGGAATCATGTCCTCATGTTGCTTCTGAAGCTCAGGGATCATGGTCGCAAGCATCAAGCATCCAACATCTACCATGTCATTTGATTATTTCTCAAAGGATTCTCTTTCATCTTTGGAGGCATCATCCGCTGGCCTTTTAGGGACAAGTTCTTCGATGATTTGCAGTTCCCGTTCTTGCTTAAGGATAATCTTTAAGTTACAGAACCAATCAAGGAAATTCAAGCCATTCAATTTGTCCTTCTCAAGGACGGATCACAATGATAATGTGTTTGAGTTTGCCATAAAATCTACAACAATAAAATATAATTTATAAGTACCTTTTATAATGTTTATAAAGAAATTACATTCCCACTATTAAAAACCCTCAAATTGAAAAACTTACTATAAGTATTTCTAGTAGGTAAGGATCCATATTTCATTACATCCTAGGTCAGCTTTGGCTTTACTCCTTGAATTCAATTATTAAGGTAAGCAACACTTTCTAGTTACATCTCATGTAATTCCTATATTTGGTGAACAACTATTTGTCCAAAATAAAAGTTCATATGGTCTAATAGAAAGCTCAATAATGAACAATGCACTAGGTAGGTAACTTATGAGAAGAGAGGTGGTGTACTGGGCACGCTTAAATACCAAGTCTTTCAAAGAACCAATCCTAGACATGCACTTTCGTATTGTATTTCAATTACCAAAGTCTTTGAACATTCATTAGTCTTTAGGTTTCTAATCTCATTAGAACAACCTAGTTTAACCAATATTACAACTAGTGAATATCACTTGCTTATTCTTCGCGTTTAACCAAGATAGATCTAAGTATTTTTCTTAGGAAAACCTACATAGTACCGATCGAGGTTTTAATGAGGGTTAGTATTGGATGACTAATTTTATTAAATATGAAGGGTTTTTTTTGTTATATTAATATCACCATTCTATTATGATTTAAGAAGTTACCAAAATGCTAAAAAAATACATTGTATCATATACATGTAAAGCAGTAAATATAAATGCAATGATTATAACCCTTAAAGCTAAGGTGGCCCATCCCAAGCCAATGGGAGAACCAAAATTACTAAAGATAGAACTTGCTTCTCAAGCACCTAATCCACCTTTGATCGGCCCATCATTCTGCTCCTTTGGTCCACGCTTTCTCCGCAAATATTACATTTTTTCAGAAACTCGTTTTTCATACGAGGGAGTAAGATGAGAAGAGAACTACAATAGAAGAAAGAAACACACGACACGCATGCCATATTTATTTAAAACCAAAATAAAGGGCTATTAGGCTATAATCATGCATTTCAAACATCATGCATATTGAGCATAACATCGAGCGGTTTATTATTGAGGTCTTGACAGATTGTACCTAAGCAGGGGGCAATGGATGAAACCCCTTGCAGGGGTCCGGCGGCCCCGCAAATGTTGGTAGGGGTGCAGTGGCGAGGAAATTTTTAAAGATCATCATCTTAATTGCTGTGTAAAAACCTCACGATTTGATAACTTTTATCAATATCATCACCTTTTCAGGATTTCAAAATCCACGAGGTTTTTTACTTGAACAACTATTTGTTACTTTTCCTGCACGTTATCTATATACTAACCATTAGTCTGAATATAATTGTTACCCATATATGTTAATGCTTAACATCCGAAAACCCTAACATATCTTTGACTAACTCTTTAATCACTTGGAATAATAAATTTAATTTATTCAGATTAGGCGTAAAATGATCTAATGTGTAAAAATATTATATATTTGTCAAAAATTGAATAAACCCTAATCTAATAGCATGTATCTCATACAAAAGTATCATCCAAGTATTTAAGTCCGAATTCGTATCGTACAAGTGGCTCTGATACCACTGTTGGGGAACACTGTCACACCCCAAGGCGCGGCAAAAAATTATCCGGCGAATTTCGCCAGTGATCTATGTACAAGGGACGAATTCATGGTGAGTATGGATGAACCTACAAAGGTCACACCCTATGATTGAAACGAACAAATATCGACTAGATAGCATATGTACAAACTTGTTGTACACGTAATAATTATTAAAGAGGAAATTATAATGATTATTGTAATTATAGATAATCTCGTTTATATATAATTATTACATTAAGAACAAGTTTGTACACATGCTATCTAGTCGATATTTTTTTGTTTCAATCATAAAGTGTGACCCTTGTAGGTTCATGTAACGTTAGTAGTAATATCTAGAATAATTCTAATATTACAAACAATGAGTGACATGTAGCAATACATCATTGCTACCTAAGTTACATGAAGTCATGGTTTGACTTTACCTTTTTCCTTGACTAACTTCTTTTATGTATTACATCCTTTTGTCCTTATATCTAGATCGAACACAAGTCATGGATTAGTCACACTTTTATAGTCCATCTAATATTTCTTGATGTCTTGAGTAGACTATGATAAACGAATAACTATGATATTTTATATCAATTTATTCGAGCATGGCCATGCATTTTCTAGTCTCACTCAATCAAGTGGCCTATTATGTAGGAGGGACAAATCCTATCTTGATCAACCATATTTCACTATATAGAGTGTGACATATTAATATTAGTCTTTATAGTGTAGTATGTTACAACACACGTTTGACTGCATCAAAATATGTCACTCTCGATATTGAAATAATGATGATCTCAAGTCTGAGAATAATACACTTAGTTATCACCATGAGCAATGTTGTGACTGTCACATAATAATCCAAGAAACATGCTCATAGCGGGTCAGTCCAGTATGTTGTTCTCTAACACATATTTATGTATTGATTTTGGCATCTCTATGTCAATAACAACACTTTGTTATCAATGAACTACATATTAGTCTTAATATATTATTGTTGTCCACGCCCACAATAATTCTCGACTAAGGA
The DNA here is from genome assembly GCA_958450335.1 of Hibiscus tridactylites. Taxonomy (NCBI): domain Eukaryota; kingdom Viridiplantae; phylum Streptophyta; class Magnoliopsida; order Malvales; family Malvaceae; genus Hibiscus; species Hibiscus tridactylites. The sequence continues at coordinate 52,614,745 of OY288267.1, read as the reverse complement.
CATTCAAGAATAACTATATTATTCTAAGGACTTTATTATAATTCAGTTTATTTATAGATGCATAGAATAAGACTGAAATAATAATAATGGCTTTATTAATAAACAAAATAAAATAAGTATGTCTTTTACAATCATCTCATGATTGGTCTTTGGGCATACTCTAACACCGTAGTGGTTTTTGCTTTGATGATTTGGAGGCATTATCTCTATGGTGAGAAGCGTATTGTGTACACAAATCACAAGAGTTTAAAGTATTAGATGGTTGGAGTTGCTTAAGGATTATGATTTAACGATTAAGCATCATTCAGGTAAGGCTAATGTTGTGGCAGATGCCTTGAGTAGGAAGGTTGTGGCAGAGTTGCGGGTGATGTTTGTACGGTTAAGTGTGACGCGAGATGGAGGTTTATTGGCCGAGTTGTAAGTAAAGACATCTTTGTCACAGTTGATTAAAGACAAGCAACCTTATGATGTGGAGTTAGTACCACATGTTAAGGATACCATGGATGGAAATCTAATAGATTTTCATTTAAATGATGATGGAGTGTTGTGTTTCTAGGATCGAATAGTGGTACTTAAAGATGGTGAGTTGAGGCATACCATTTTGACTGAAGTGCATAGTAGTTCTTTTTCTATGTATCCCACTAGTACTAAGATGTATCGAAGTTTGAAAGAGGAGTATTATTGGGTTGGTTTGAAAAAAGATGAGGCTGATTTTATTGTTAAATGCATGGTATGTCAGCGAGTGAAGGCTGAGCATCAGTTTCCTTCCGGGTTGTTACAACCGCTGAGGATGCCGAAATGGATGTGGGCGAGAATCTTCATGGATTTTGTGTTTGGTTGTCGTTGACGCCAACTAAGAAGGATTCTGTAGAACTAATGTTTTGATATAATAATTGAAAAATGTTTTGGACTAATTTAAAAAGTATTTAAAACATTTTCCAAAAGTTCAAATAACTTAAAACTATGTTTAGGGATGTTTTAAGAGGTTTTCACATGTTTTTCAAAGCCAAACTTCACAAAACTGTCTAGGCGTTTTGAAACACCTTAGGGCGTTTCGATATGGTGCATTCCAGTAGCTAAAACGTTTCGATACTAGTATCGAAACAGGCTTTCCCTGGATAAGGATTTTTGCCCAGCGTTTCGAAACGGGCTATGCCGTTTCGATGCGCCTACATGGCATTGACCACAACGGTCATAAACCCCAACGGCTATTTCCCAACTAACTTTTAAATGAAGGTCGTTCCGATACGGGGACAGGCGTTTCGAAACAGGTGTTTCGAAACGGACTAAAGCGTTTCGATACGGGTCCACGTCAGACTGCAATGACTCTTTCTACTTAAATTGTGTTTCGAAACGGGTTCGAGCGTTTTGAAACGGTGAGCTGCAGAACTGCATTTATGGTCGGAATTAAAGTCCTCAAAGGCTCCAATTCAATCCCAACGGCTAGTAACAGCTACAAACTCATCAAGGAGTATAGAAAGGGACCTCCAAGAATCAAGTAAAGGCTAATGCTCATATTGTCAATCAACAAATGATCAAGAATTGTCTTAGAGCTTAAATTGTCATTTATTGTATAGACAAACACTAGTGAGCCATAATTGTCAAATTTGCTCAAGTGTTTTAGGTTTTGGGTGAGTGCTAAATTGTACAAACAAACACCTATTAGAGGGATTTGTGTTTGCTTTATTTATCTCTTTGTAAGAGAGGGTTTGATCAAGGCTTTGGGTAGAAAGCTTGATCAGTGTAAAAGGTTTCCTCCTAAGCCTAGAAAAGGGGACGAATCAATAGTGGATTGATTAGAAATCCTTAGTGGGGAGATAAGGTAGTGGATGTAGACCTTGGTTATAAGGTTGAACCACTATAAATCATTGTGTGAATTTACTTTTTAGCTTCCACAACCCTTCCACCAAAAAATTCATCTCTCCACCACTTGGTGATCCATATCGGTTGAACGAATCGAGGTCCTCACAACTCAACAATTGGTATATAGTTCTTCATCAACCGGCTCAAATGGCACAATCAATCGACAAACCGCCTTTCTTTGACGGAACCCACCATGCCCATTGGAAGACAAAGATGAAGTTCTTCATCAAGTCATCATCGAAACAAAGAATTCGAAGACCTTGAAGCTTGATGAACACATGGGGTCACTCCTTACTTATCAAATCATGAAGAAGAACAAGGAAGATGAGAAGAAGAGGGAAGAAATTAGAGCTATGAGAGAGAAGAAAATCAAAGGCTAGGCATCAATGCAAGTGCCATGGCTCTCAAATCCTCCACTTGTCATCATGTCTACTCAAGTGAAGAGGAGGATGAAGATGAAGAGATAGTTCATCTCTTCAAGAAGTGTGCCCCGTTCATGAAGAAAGCTTTGAGAGAGCTTGAACGAGATTCCAAGAAAAAAGAGAGGGCAAGCACTTCAAGCCATAAGAAGAAGGCATATGTGGCTACTTAGAGTGATGAGGACTCCACCGATGATGAACAAGCCAACCTTTGCCTTATGGCCATCAAAGAAGATTCAAGGGTAACTTCTAATTCATCTACTTCATGTTCTTACTCTTTTGATGAATTACAAGATGCCTATTATGATTTGGTTTTAGACTTTAAAAATCACATTTTGAAAAGCAATAAAGTGATTTCAAAGTTGAAAATTCAAAATGATATGATTTCTAAAACCAAACTTGAACTTGAAGCAAAACTCAAGGACTTTGAACTAAAATGTTTTGATTTACAAAAAATTTCTTCAAAAAGTTCAAGAAGAAAAAGATTTGATTTCCAAAGAGCTTGAAAAGAAAAACAATTTTGGAAAATCAAATTTCTATGTAAGACAATATAGTGCCCTTAGATTTGTAAAAGGAAAATTTATTAGAAGTGTTTGGGTCCCAAAAGGACTAACCACTTCAATTAAAAAGGATGACATTGAAAAATGGATTCCTAAGGGGGCTAAAAGATGTGCTACTAACGTTTATGGATCCAAAGCAATTTGGATACCAAATGTCACTTGATTGTCTTTTGCTAGGTGTGATGGAGATTGATCTACAAGTCAAACATTGAGGGGGAGCTCCATGCACACAAGGAAGAACACTTGAAGAAGGAAGGCTTCACATCCTCTCTTTGGATTCAAGTGTTGGTAAAAATCTAGTTGTTTTTGCATTTATTTGTTTTAATTTTTATTTATGTCAACTAGATGATCATTTATGTTTGACTAACATTTTTAATGATGCTTTGAGTAAGGGGAGCCATTTTAAAACCAAATTCTTATTTTTGCCAATTCTTTACCTCTATTGTTATTTTGAACTTAATGTTTTAAATTCTTTTTGATATAACAAAAAGGGGGAGAAATGGTTTGAAAAATTGAATTTTCAAATGAAGAAGGGGAGCTTTATTTGATTGATATCTTTAATTCTTTTATTCATATTTTTGAAGTTAAAGGGGGAGAATCCCAAACAATTTTTCAAGTTAGTTTTATTATATCAAAAAGGGGGAGATTGTAGAACTAATGTTTTGATATAATAATTGATAAATGTTTTGGACTGATTTAAAAAGTATTTAAAACATTTTCCAAAAGTCCAAATAACTTGAAACTATGTTTAGGGATGTTTTAAAAGGTTTTCACATGTTTTTCAAAGCCAAACTTCACAAAACTGTCCAGGCGTTTCGAAACACCTTAGGGTGTTTCGATACGGTGCATTCCAGTAGCTAAAACGTTTCGATACTAGTATCAAAACGGGCTTTCCCTGGATAAGGATTTTTGCCCAGCATTTCGAAACGGGCTATGCCGTTTCGATACGCCTACGTGGCATTGACCACAACGGTCATAAACCCCAACGACTATTTCCCAACTAACTTTTAAATACAGGTCGTTTCGATACGGGGACAGGCATTTCGAAACGGGTGTTTCGAAATGGACTAAAGCGTTTCAATACGGGTCCACGTCAGACTGCAACGGCTCTTTCTACTTAAAGGGTGTTTCGAAACGGGTTCGAGCGTTTCGAAACGGTGAGCTGCAGAACTGCATTTATGGTGGGAATTAAAGTCCCCAACGGCTCCAATTCAATCCCAACGGCTAGTAACGGCTACTAACTCATCAAGGAGTATAAAAGGGACCTCCAAGCATCAAGTAAAGGCTAATGCTCATATTGTCAATCAACAAATGATCAAGAATTGTCTTAGAGCTTAAATTGTCATTTATTGTATAGACAAACACTAGTGAGCCATAATTGTCAAATTTTCTCAAGTGTTTTAGGTTTTATGTGAGTGCTAAATTATGCAAACAAACACCTATTAGAGAGATTTGTGTTTGCTTTATTTATCTCTTTGTAAGAGAGGGTTTGATCAAAGCTTTGGGTAGAAAGCTTGATCGGTGTAAAGGGTTTCCTCGAAGCCTAGAAAAGGGGACGAATCAATAGTGGATTGATTGGAAATTCTTAGTGGGGAGCTAAGGTAGTGGATGTAGACCTTGGTTAGAAGGTTGAACCACTATAAATCATTGTGTCAATTTACTTTTTAGCTTCCACAACCCTTCCACCCAAAAATTCATCTCTCCACCACTTGGTGAGCCATATCTGTTGAACGAATCTAGCTTCTCACAACTCAACAGATTCCATTTGGGCGATTGTTGATTGGTTTATGAAGTGTGCACATTTTGTGCCAGCGCATACGATGTATACCTTGGATGGGTTGGCATATATGTATATTGCGGAGATTGTGCATTTGCACGGAGTGCCCAAGTCTATAGCTTTTGATAGTGTTTTACAGTTTACAATGAGGTTTTGGGAGTGTTTGCATCAGGCTTTGGGTACACGTTTGAATTTCAATACTTCGTATCATCCTCAGACGGATGGTCAGTCCGAACGTGTGATCCAAGTGTTGGAGGATATGTTGAGGTGTTGTATCATTGAGTTCCAAGGAATCTGGGAGAAACAATTGCCTTTGGTAGAGTTTGCCTATAATAATAGTTATTAGGCTAGTATTTAGATGGCACCGTATGAGGCCTTGTATGGCAGGAAGTGTCGTACGCCCTAGTGTTGGGCTGAGGTTGAGGAAAAGTATGTTTCTATGCATGATGTATTGAAAGGCACGAATGAGAAACTGAAGCTCATTTGGGATCACTTGAAAGTGGATTCGGATCATCAGAAATCCTATTCATATTTTAAGTGTAGAGAGATTCAGTATGTGGTTGGTGACCGTGTTTTCTAGAAAGTGTCGCCTTCGAAAAAGGTGATATGTTTCGGTCGTAACGGAAAACCTAATCCTCGACCATATGAGGTTTTGGAATGTGTGGGTCTTGTAGCCTATCGTTTGAGTTTTCCTCCTAAGTTGGAAAAGATTTATGATGTGTTCCATGTATCGATGTTGCGGAGGTATAGATCGGATCCATCACATGTGATGCCTCTAGAGGATATTGAGTTCAAACAGGATCTATCTTATGACGAGGAACCTTTTGAGATCCTAGATTCTAGCGACAACGTTCATCATGACAAGACGATTGAACTTGTAAAGGTGTTGTGGCGACATCGTGGAGTTGAGGAGGCCACGTGGGAAAGTAAAGCAATCATGAAAAGGCAGTTTCCGCATCTTTTTCCTCAAGGTAAATTTTGACGATAAAATTTCTTAAGTAGAGGAGTTGTAACACCCAAGTTTTGGGCCTAGATGTTAGCCGGGAAGGTTAGACGGTTCGGGAGAACTGGGTTAGTCGATTCGAGCTAGTTTCAGGATTTAATTGATATTAAATATTTTAATGAGGAATAAAATATGAGAAAATGTTGGAAAATACCTAGTTATTATAATTAGGGTTTTTGTAAAGTCAATTTGAAGAAATAAATTCAGATTTAAAGACATTTTGGTTAGTAACCAAAATGTAAAGTTTCAAAATTGTTTTTGGTGACTAAAATGTAAAAGAATCGAAACTTTAAATCTTTATGCAGCTATTTTACCAAAGCTTTTAACCAAAATTTTTGTTTAATTTAGGCTATTTTTAAATGGTTTTAAAATGGATATTATTGGGAATAAAATGGATTTCATTAAAAGGAGTTTATTTGATTAAAATCACTTTTCTTACGTAACTACTTTTGCTCTCAATTTTCTCAGCATCCAAACAATATTTTCTACTCTAAAATGATCAGATAATAGCTCTTCTGATTTCCCTTTTCGATTCTTCCAGTGATTCCTTGAATTTTTACATCAAACCTTATTTGTTCTTGGAGATTTCACTCAAATCATGACAATTAAAGGGAAAGCCAACTATTAGAGGTGATTTTCGTTTCTCTCTTCTAATGAAAGGTTTTTTTTAACTAAAATTACCAAGTTCATGACTCTTTTGATTTGTTTTCTAATGAGTTTTAATGATTTAATTATGGAAATTGGTTAAATCAAGGTTTAATTGATGAGATTATGTGATTTCCGTATTGTATCTGTTTTGTTGAGTTCTTGATTGATTCTAAACATGATTTTGATGTTAAATGATGTTAATATGATGGTTTTATCATTAGAATCCTGAAACTATGTGAATCTCTGTTTTTCTAGGTTGATAGTTTTGTGTTTTTGAGGTGTTGAGGTAGTTTAATGTATGCTGGAGACATAACGTTGATGTTAGGTTGCTTTTGGATGTTAATTGAAGGTAATTAATGGATTAAATTGATAGGTTTTGGTTGGGTTAAGTGTGGATGATGTTTGATGTTGATTTTGGTAGTTTGGGATAGGTTTCGGCTAGTGTTTGAAGAGGATTCTTACGAATTGTTGTTGTTGGGTTTGTGAATGCATTTTGATGCATTGAATCCTCTATTTTGTGTGGTAAAATTAGGGGAGGTTGATCCTCAAGCTTGTAGCATTGCTTTGGAAGCTTTAGAGGAGTGATTCACATCAGAGAATAAGGCTTTGCGTTGTCGATGAGTGAGAACATGGTTTACATCGTTGAAATGGTTTAAATTTTATTTTGGGAGTTTAGACTTAGCTTGAAATGCTGGTTTAAACTCGGAAGCAAGTATATTGAGAATTTTCCCTCGGTCGTACATTGGCAAAATTGGTTTTATGCACTTGTTTTTAAATTACATGGTATCGACTGTTTAAGCATGATTTAAGTATGGATTGTACTGATTTTTGATCATATATTGATGATGAATGCATTTGGAAAATGGTTAATGTATGTAAGAGGAATACTTGCTAATGCATGGTTTAATGCATTGAAAATGGTTTCGGGTGTTACTTATAAAAATAGTGAGGTACATTGTTAATAATGAATTATATTGACAAGTGATGTGGTTTAAAATGTTATCAGATATAATTGGTCGGCCATAGAATTGATGGTGCACTAGAAATAAGTCGCCTTGGGTGTTGAGGCGTTTATATGTACCGAATACTCCACCATGAGTACCCTAACGAGAGGGGTTATTTGGTACCGAAAACTCTCGTCAGTGAATTATGCGTGTAACCAATGATTGGGGTGGTTGTGATTGTACCCGATTGTTAATGTACCATATTTCCGGTTGAGATGACATAAAGTGTTGAGAGGGAACTCGTTGAATTCTGTTGGGTAGTGTGGGGCTTGATTCGATCAACCAATATTGTTCACCAAGTGGTGGAGAGATGGATTTTTGGGTGGAAGGGTTGAGGAAGCTAGAAAGAATAAAGACACAATGATTTATAGTGGTTCGGCCTTCTAACAAGCACCTACATCCACTACCTTAGCTTCCCACTAAGGATTTCACAATCAATCCACTAATTGATTCGTCCCCTTTTCTAGGATTAGGAGGAAACCCTTACAACCGATCAAGCTTCTACCCAAAGCCTTGATCAAAACCCTCTTTTACAAAGAGATAAATAAAGCAAACTTAAACCCTCTAATAGGTGTTTGTTTGCACAATGAAGCACTCACCCAAAACCTAAAACACTTGAGCAAATTTGACAATTTTGGCTCACTAGTGTTTGTCTATACAAGAAATGACAAATTAAGCACTAAGACAATTTCTTGATCATTTGATGTTTGACAATATGAGCATTAGCCTTCTCTTGATGCTTGGAGGTCCCTTTTATACTCCCAATTGAGTTTGTAGCCGTTACTAGCCGTTGGGATCAAATTGGAGCCGTTGAGGACTTTATTCCCACCATAAATGCAGTTCTGCAGCTCCCCGTTTCGAAACGCTCGAAGCCGTTTCGAAACATTCTCAATGTAGAAAGAGCCGTTGCAGTCTGTCAGGGTACCCGTTTTGGAACACCCCCTTGCCGTTTCGGAACGCGTATCGAAACGCTATAAGCCCGTATCGAAACGCCTGCATTTAAAAGTTAGTTGGGAAAATAGCCGTTGGGGTCATTGCCACGAGGGCGTATCGAAACGGCCTAGCCTGTTTCGAAACGCTGGGCAAAAATTCTGTCCAATGAAGGCCCGTTTCGATACGAGTATCGAAACACTTTTGCCACTGGAAGCACCTGTTTCGAAACGCCCTAAGGTGTTTCGAAACACCTGGACAATTTTGTTTAGATTGGCCTTTGAAAACATATGAAAACCTTTTAAAACATCCCTAAACATAGTTTCAAGTTATTTGGACTTTTGGAAATTGTTTTAAATACTTTTTAAATCAGTCCAAAATATTTTTCAATTATTATATCAAAACATTAGTTCTACAATCTCCCCCTTTTTGATATAATAAAACTCTTGAAAAATTGTTTGGGATTCTCCCCCTTTAACTTTAAAAATGTGAATAAGAGATTAAAACTTTTAATTCAAAATAAAGCTCCCCCTTATTCAATTGAAAATTCAATTTTTCAAACCATTTCTCCCCCTTTTTGTTAGATCAAAAAGAATTTAAAACATTAAGTTCAAAAATAACAATAGAGGTAAAAACTTTGACAAAAATAAGAATTTGGTTTTAACATGGCTCCCCCTTACTCAAAGCATCATCAAAAATGTTAGTCCATCAAATATGATCATCTAGTTGAATAAACTAAAAATAAGACTAATTAAATCAAAACAACTAGAAATTTTACCAACACTTGAACCCAAGGGAGGATGTGAAGCCTTCCTTCTTCAAGTGTTCTTCCTTGTGTGCATGGAGCTCCCCCTCAATGTTTGACTTGTTGAACATCTCCATCACACCTACAATAGACAATCAAGTAATTTTTGGTATCCAAATTGCTTTGGATCCATAGACGTTAGTTGCACAAATTTTAGTCCCCTTAGGAATCCATTTTTCAATGTCATCCTTTTTAATTGAAGTACTAAGTCCTTTTGGGACCCAAATACTTCTAAAACATTTTCCTTTAATAAATCTAGGGGCACTAGATTGTCTAACATAAAAATTTGATTTTCCAAAATTGTTTTTCTTGTCTAGCTCTTTGGAAATCAAATCCTTTTCTCCTTGAACTTTTTGAAGCAATTTTTGTAAATCAAGACATTTTAACTCAAACTCTTCAAGTTTTGCTTCAAGTTCAAGTTTGGTTTTAGAAAGCAAATCATTTTGAATTTTTAACTTTGAAATCAATTTATTGTTTTTCAAAATGTGGCTTTTAAAATCTAAAACCAAATCATCATAGGCATCTTGTAATTCATCAAAAGAATAAGAACATGAAGTAGATGAATTAGAAGTTACCCTTGAATATTCTTCGATGGCCATAAGGCAAAGGTTGGCTTGTTCATCGTCGGTGGAGTCTTCATCACTCCAAGTAGCCAATTGTGCCTTCTTCTTATGGCTTGAAGTTCTTGCCCTCTCCTTTCTTTTAGGTTCTCGTTCAAGCTCTCTCAAGGCTTTCTTCATGAAAGGGGCACACTTCTTGAAGAGATGAACTATCTCTTCATCTTCCTCCTCCTCTTCACTTGAGTAGACATGACGGCAAGTGGAGGATTTGAGAGCCATGGCACTAGCATTGATGCCAAGCCCTTTGATTTTCTTCTCTCCCATAGCTCTAATTTCTTCCCTCTTGTTCTCATCCTCTTTGTTCTTCTTCATGATTTGATGAGTAAGGAGAGACCCCATGAGTTCATCAAGCTTCAAAGTCTTCAAATTTTTGGCTTCGATGATGGCGGTCCTCTTTGAGTCCCAGGACTCGGGAAGTGAGTAGATGAGCTTTCGAACAAGCTTCTCCTCCGGGATGGCTTCTCCATAGCCTTTGAGACCATTGGTGATGGTGGAGAACCTATCAAACATCTTCTCGATGTTCTCTTCCGGATCCATTTTGAAGTTCTCATACTCCAAGGTTAGGAGCCCAATCTTGGTCTCCTTGACTTCATTTGTCCCCTCGTATGTGACTTCAAGCTTGTCCCATACTTCCTTGGCACTCTCACAAGAAGACATCTTCTCATAGATGGATGGACCAAATGCACAAAATAGAATGTGCAAGGCTTTGCAATTTAGCTCCATCTTCTTGCGATCGACGACACTCCACTCCACTTTACTCTTTTGAGGCACGAACGGGCCATCTTCAACTACATCCCATAGCTTGTAATCTCTTGATTTGATGAAGAACTTCATCTTTGTCTTCCAATGGGCATAGTGAGCTCCATCAAAGAAAGGCGGTTTGTCAATTGATTGTGCCATTGAGCCGGTTGATAAAGAAGTGATCGAGCTTGCCGGATCTTCTCAATAGGATGTGAATCCCCTTCGATTGAGCCAAGCTCTGATACCAATTGTTGGGTTGTGTGGGGCTCGATTCGATCAACCAATATTGCTCACCAAGTGGTGGAGAGATGGATTTTTGGGTGGAAGGGTTGAGGAAGCTAGAAAGAATAAAGACACAATGATTTGTAGTGGTTCGACCTTCTAACAAGCACCTACATCCACTACCTTAGCTTCCCACTAAGGATTTCACCATCAATCCACTAATTGATTCGTCCCCTTTTCTAGGATTAGGAGGAAACCCTTACAACCGATCAAGCTTCTACCCAAAGCCTTGATCAAAACCCTCTTTTACAAAGAGATAAATAAAGAAAACTTAAACCCTCTAATAGGTGTTTGTTTGCACAATGAAGCACTCACCCAAAACCTAAAACACTTGAGCAAATTTGACAATTTTGGCTCATTAGTGTTTGTCTATACAAGAAATGTCAAGTTAAGCACTAAGACAATTTCTTGATCATTTGATGTTTGACAATATGAGCATTAGCCTTCTCTTGATGCTTGGAGGTCCCTTTTATACTCCCAATTGAGTTTGTAGCTGTTACTAGCCGTTGGGATCAAATTGGAGCCGTTGAGGACTTTATTCCCACCATAAATGTAGTTCTGCAGCTCCCCGTTTCGAAACGCTCGAAGCCGTTTCGAAACATTCTCAATGTAGAAAGAGTCTTTGCAGTCTGTCAGGGTACCCGTTTCGGAACACCCCCTTTCCGTTTCGGAACGCGTATCGAAACGCTATAAGCCCGTATCGAAACGCCTGCATTTAAAAGTTAGTTGGGAAAATAGCCGTTGGGGTTTATGACCGTTGGGGTCATTGCCACGAGGGCGTATCGAAACGGCCTAGCCCGCTTCGAAACGCTGGGCAAAAATTCTGTCCAATGAAGGCCCGTTTCGATACGAGTATCGAAACACTTTTGCCACTGGAAGCACCTGTTTCGAAACGCCCTAAGGTGTTTCGAAACACCTGGACAGTTTTGTTTAGATTGGCCTTTGAAAACATATGAAAACCTTTTAAAACATCCCTAAACATAGTTTCAAGTTATTTGGACTTTTGGAAATTGTTTTAAATACTTTTTAAATCAGTCCAAAACATTTTTCAATTATTATATCAAAACATTAGTTCTACAAATTCGTGTATATAATGTAACATTTTGGAAGCTGGAATTGGGTTATGATCACTTAAAATCCAATATAATTGGATTATAATGTTGGTTTATACATGTTTACACTTTAAGCCTTGCATATGGGTTGTTATGCATGAAGTGTTTAAATTGAGGGTTTGCAAATGGGATTTTGTTGTTGATCCATGATACATGTTGCATATGGTTTAATATGTCGGTTTTTGAAAATGTTAAGTGCATGGTTTTCAAGGCATGACGCTTTGATAGATGATCGAAATGGTTATTTTAATGTGTTCTGGAAAACGATTTAAATTACATTGATGGTGTTTTGTTTTGAGGACTCTTCACTAAGCCTAGTGTGCTTACGCTCTCTTTGTCCATCAATGTAAAGAATTATAGGTTGGAGGCAGTGAGCAAGCGAGGGGAAATCCAAAGACTTGAACAATTGAAAGTATGGTTTTTGAATTAGACTAGTAGTAATAAAGGCAATGAGGTTCATTGTTGTTTTGGGAGGGTTTTTGCTAAACTCTGTGTTCGAGCAAGTTTGTATTGCTGTTTTGAAATTATAATGGGCCTTATATGTTTGGTTGATTCTTTGAATTGGTAATTCATGTTTTGGATTAATTGATTCTAGGACGCATACCTCTAGATTTTTGGTTGAAGCATGTTGTGATGTTTTAAGCCTGTAACCTCGATGTTTTAGTGTGGTATGATCCCTAGAATTGTTTGGTTTATGTTTGAATCATGTTTAAGCATGTTCGATTCCTTGAATACTTGAAAAACTAGCAAAATTGGACAATACGGGTCTGAGCGTATTAATACACGTGAGCCTGTATCGATACATGTATGCATTTTCAAGCATGTCGTATCGATACGGGGGAAGGTGTATCGATACGAGTTTGTGTATTTTGGCTATGGGTTTCAGTACACGAGAGGATGTATCGGTACAAGTTTAAGCTACTAGAATATGGGATTTAGAATATGTGAAAGCGTACCGATACGAGTAGTCAGTTTTATGATTAATAGGTTGACTGAAGTTTCCGAATTCTTTCATTATGGTCCCTGATTCATGTGAGTGCAATTGGATCAGTTTGGATGATCCTTTCGAGTTGAAATTTGGCAAGAAGACATGTAATCTAATTAATTGAGGAATGGTAACCTAAAATTTGGCTAAGTTCTTGTATTATACCAAAATTATGTTTTAGTCCTTGAAATGCGTATATGTGCAATTGGTTGCCTTTCCGTTACTCGTTTCTTTCGATAATTTATTCGATGCCAGTATATTCACCATAGGATAATAAGTTGTATCTAGAGAAGATAAAAAGAAGAAAAAATTGGACATAATTCGAGTAATCTTTTCACGGGTTTGTTTCGGCGAACCCAATGTAACTCGCCCGGTTATGTCTGGCAACTAGGCCGAGTCGAAGGGGTTAGATTACTAACCAAAATATATGGCCAATTTTAAATCACAAGTCATATATTCAATACACTTAAAAATGTGGTTGAAGGGGAATAAAGTAAATTGGGAGATAAATAGATTATATACTTTTAAATTTTTTAAAAAAGGTAAATTACTATAGAGATCACCCAAACTTAATAAGATTAAAACAAAGGCACAAATATCTTAATGAATTGAAAATTGATAATAAGATAGGTAGGTATACAGGTAATTGAGAGTTATATATATATATATATATATATATATATATATATATATATATATATATATATATATATATATATATATTAAATTTTTGTAAAATATGGGGATCCTTACCGATATTTTTTGGGGATCGCCACAGTTATTTATACCGTTACGGTTCGGTTATCCTCGTAATTCGGATTTAACAAGCATGATCCCCATCCGCATTTGAGTTTTACCTCACGAACCACATGTGCAAAGCAATCCCCTCCCATAACATTACAGGCCTGATCAATGACAAAAATTACTTCCAAAATCTCCAAGGTCTTCCAGTCCCATTCGTCACCCATCCTAGAGCCACTTTGGAGTCTGACTCTACAATCACAGACCAATACAAGCACCATTTCGACCCCACAAGCAAAGACACAACATGAGCTATAGTTGCTAACTTCACCTCATTAGAGTCTGCTACCTCCAAGATACAAAAAAAAGCTTAAGGACAATCCCCGCCTCATCACACAACATTCCCCCAAACCCTATCGGGTCAAGCTTACCTCGCATAGAGCCATCAACATTGAACTTAAGGCTCCCCCTAGAAGGAGACCAACTCATAGTTGATCGAGCACATGATATCGCCCGCTCACCCCAACAAGACCGAGGACAATCCCACCATGCGACCTCCTCAACAATCATGCTCTTCTCCGCCGCTTTAACCTAATGCAACTATCTAAGCTTAACTAAGAAGACAACTTCATCCATAGACATCCTCTTCCCATTAAACATAGCCTCATTTCGCGCTAACCATAACGACCAAAGAAGGGCAGCAACACACGAACACCACCACCGACGAACCCCTCCCACAAAAGAACCTTGCATATTCGATCTCAAGAAATCCTGAAGATCCCTTGGCATCGGTAAAGACACTCCCCAACATTAGAAAAAGAAACCCACACCCTACAAGAGAATAAAATATGATCAGCCTCGTCTTCATCTTCATTACACCAAACACACTACCCTTTCCCCTTACTGAGAGGAATCTCGTGACTACTCAAGAATGCGAGTGTCAATAACCAGCCAAGCCAAACAAACTAAAAAAAGATTGCACCTTCGGTGGCACCGAAAGCTTCCACAAAAAACATGCCTCAACGGCACCATCCCCTACCCTATCCAACCAATTTGAAAGCGACTTAACCAAAAAAATGCCCAAAAATATCCATCTTCGACACTAATACATTATTCACCCTATACTATAATCTAAACGGAACCACAAAAGACCATAATTCCCTCAAAGAACAGAGCTCCAACATAGTTGGAGCTCCAACAAGTCATGCGCAAATGAGTATGTGCATTGAAAAATAATCATTCAAAGGTTTTTCAATACGCCAAGGGTTAAACCAAAATAATACACGCTCTCCACCCCCACCTTCCACATGAAACTAGCCTCACCCAAATACAGATTCAACTCACTACTAGTGACCGAGGTGATAATTTGTCACTAAAGAATTGACATAGTTGTTGGTCGAGACTCATTGAACCGCCACCAAGGAGTATATGTCGCACATCACCTTGCCCACCTAGAAAGCAACGCTAAATTACGAACCAGTAGATTTGCAACACCAAGAACACCAAGATGACACAACCGACACATCACATCCCAACTTACCCGACTCATCTTCCATTGCATCTCTACGCCACCCCATAAGAAATGACGTCAAATCTGATCAATCTTAACAATAACACCTTTAGGGACCACGAAAACCCATATATAATAAACCAACAAGAAAGATAAAATTGAATTAACAAGCGTTACACTTGAAGCAAATCAAAATGACGTCCTCTTCAATCCAACTAACTTCAACTGAAACCTTGCAACAATCGGATACTACATGTTCTTACTCCTAGGATTAAATCCTAGAGGCATTCCTAAATATTGAAAAGGTAGGACCCCTTCCTCGCAATTTAACACATCTTCCACCTCTTGATATAAAGACTCATCAACCCCAAAGACGAATAAAGAGGAATTTTGAAAATTCACCTACAAGCCAGAACACTCCTGAAAATAATGCAAGAGACATTATACATGACGCGCAACATCCAAAGCGGCCTCAAAATATTCTCTCAAAATAGGGTTTGTCGTTCTTGAAAAAATATTGTTGGAAGGAAGTTCTCTATGAAGTAATTTCGTTGAAGAGTGGGCGATAATCAATAATATATCACTTAAGTTTGTCATCATTGTCTTTGAAATCACTTGGGTTTCATTTTGGTTTTGTTAGGGGTAATAAAAGTGATCGATTGACTTCTCTTTTCTTTTTCAGTTCAAATCAAAATGGAGGAGCGGGTGTTGCGAAGTGAAGAACAATCAAGCGTGAAATATGGTAAGCATTCAAATATTTCGCATTTCCTATGTGTTGTTAAAATTCAAATAAATTTGTGTTTTTTCGATTTTGTGAAAAAATTTACTCTTCTTTTGTTTATTGAATTCAATCATGATGTTGGGGTTTCTATTCGGTTTGTGAAACACAATAGGATACAAAGTTAATAAATTGTACTGGAAAATTATACTTAAAGGAGAATAGTGCTTGTAAAGTAATGGTTGATTGTATAACCAATTATGGTTTAATTATTTCTATTGAATAATGTATGTTACTTTCTATTTGTGCACACTATAATGTATTGGTATATTAGACTTAAAGGAGAATATTGTTCTTTAATTAAATTGCTACAAATTGTACACCTATAATGTCAACGTTTAGCATGTTGATTAGCTTGTGTAATTTCAATATTCATGCACATGTTCTATTTTAAATTTAGCGGACCACCTTTTATTATTATAATATTATTTTTTAAGAATGAATAGTGGACTAATTATCATTATTATAATAATATTACTTTCTTTGGAATGATTGTTGGACCAGAATGTATTATTTGGAAGTTAGCTTTATCTACTTTTTATAGTAGTATGTTTCTGAAGGATCATTGCATGTTTATATTTGGTTAAGGAGACTATTTGCATATTGTTTAAGTTTGAAAAAAATGTAGCTTATTGGAATTTATTTATCTATGACGGGACATCATTCGAATATTTTACTATTGACATGCGCTATGGTGGTTCTTGGTGAATTAACCAAGATCTTAGTACACTGAGAAAAAAATTACTTTGAAATGTGTCATGTAGATAGCATGTCAATGCTTGAAATGTATAACATAGTAGAAGAGTTAGGTTACTCTAGTAGGTATGTTTTGTATTAGAGACAATCTGAAAAGAGCTTTAGTTAGGTTACTCTAGTAGGTATGTTTTGTATTAGAGACAATCTGGAAAGAGCTTTAGTGTTAAGCATTTAAGAACATATAGTGGTATTATTGCTA
Source organism: Hibiscus tridactylites (assembly GCA_958450335.1). Classification (NCBI taxonomy): domain Eukaryota; kingdom Viridiplantae; phylum Streptophyta; class Magnoliopsida; order Malvales; family Malvaceae; genus Hibiscus; species Hibiscus tridactylites. The sequence continues at coordinate 52,598,012 of OY288267.1, read as the reverse complement.
TGATGAAAGATATGACTAGGGATAAACAAATATATGTTTACTTTAAAAAAGAGGTTGCAGAAATTGTTAGGACATAATTTTTTCTAGCAACTAAAGAAGCTACTCTTCTAGTAACTAATGATGTTAGGACAAAATGTATATCTGAAGAAGATTCAGATTATGCAGCAGATGATGATAGTGGATTTTAAGATAGTGAGAATGATGGATGTGATCATGAAAGGTATACACATAGTGTACCTAGAATAATAGGTTTTGAAATGGACTTAAACAATGATCTTTTAGGAGGCTGTCATGTTAGATTGAATGATGATGATGTGGATGAAGGAGCAGAGTTGCACAGTTGATCGGATAAAGAAGTTAAAATTTCCTAAGTTCAACACTAAAGCGGGCATGGGAAACCCACCTACTCAAAAAGGGTGATATTAGTTGTGTAACACCCTTGACCCGGCCTAGATACACTTGTTCGTGTTTCAGAACGCAAGCCATATTCCCACTTTCCATACATGTTTCAGGTCCCGAGTATCGATACAGGAAACCTTGTACCGATACCCAAAGGCCTATAATGCCCAATTCATATGGTTTTTGACCTTCAAAACAATACAAGCTTGCCCCAAACATTCCAGCATGCATACTAAACATGTTTAGCATAAAAGGGTATCATCCACAACATACCAAAACATCAAATATGTATTTTCAAACACAAAAACGTAAACTATAGGCATGCTTCCTAAACAATCCAACCAACATACTCGAAATAGGAATAAAGCATGAAACCATCAATCCACAACCCAAAATCTAAACAATAATCCATCAACAACCCTGTTACAATCCTTGGAAGCCAAAGCAATCAAAGTACAAATCTCCAAACTTGGACAACACATTGCCTTATTATCAAAAGCTTTAAACTAAAACCATACTCAAAGTCAAAAGATGTCTTAGAATCTCCACGCTCTAATGCGCCCAAAATCCTCAATTCTATGAAAAGAAGAATGAGAGCGTAAGTACACACATGCTTAGTGGTGCCACTCTACTAATTCATCAATGCAATAAAAATGTGAGTACAAAACCAACACCCTTAAAAGTCCATTTTCAAAACATGGTATGCATAACAACCATATGAAAATATAAACCACTTGTTTCACATATATTGGCAAGCAATGTGATCATTAAACAAACTATTGTTTCATTAAAATCACATCGGATACACGAATTTTTTGGTAGGTTCACCTCTGCGAAACCATTTCTTGACCTAGATAGGCTCACCTCTATCCTACCTCAAGGTACAGCAACAACTTGCGTTGCCTAGTTTAACCGCAAACCACAAGTGATACCCAACTGCCCTAGTAGCCTAGTTAAACTGTTTTCCTCAAAGACCATGGTGTGACCAACTTTACATATTATAGTGCACTTTAAACCCTGCGGCATGCCGACTATATCCGATACATTATTTCTATTTGTCACATAGTCAATATACACTTTTAAACACATTTACTTATTGATTTCTATATGCATTTAACAAAACATTTCCATATGCAAATATCACATTCCCCAAGGCAATAACCACATTCCATTTAGGAACTATTTTTCAATGTTCTAAGCATCCACATACTTGATAAATTATTTCATATCATTTAAAAGATGGATAAAATAGTAAGTAAACCAATCCATGCTTTTAAACCAAAAAATCTAATCCAAGTCCCATATCAAATCGATATTCAAAGGCGAAATTAGGGAAAACTTACTTTCGAGTTTAGTTAAGCTTACCGAGCTTATTATAAACTCCCAACTCCTTATTCAAACCTTTAAGAGTGTCTGAAACACATTTACACTCATTGATACACAACACCTCACTCGTCGTTGCGTTCCAAGCTTCCGAAACGAGCTGACTTCCACAAAATGAGCTAGGCTTGACTATTCCTTATTTTGGCAACACAAAACAAGAGGCAAAATGCATTCCATCACCATCCTGCCAACATCCCCTGCAACCTCTACAAAATTTCATCAAAAAACCCTCCGAAAACACCGAAAGCAACTCTAAAACAACCAAACAATATCCAGCCACAACCTAACGATTCTAGCAACTTAACCACATCAAAGAACATCCAAAATAATATTCCAACTATTCTTATACCTCTAGAAATCATGAATCTACCAAAACAACCCCAAAACCACTCTTAAACTACCTTAGAAATTAGTCAATTAAATAGTTTCGAGATTGATTATGAAAATCTCATTTCACATTATATTTATACAATCAAAATATGAATTAATAGAAATCTCCAGCAATCATCTTGCAAAACAAGAATTTAGGCAAAACATCAAAATCATCAATTAATCTCACTTTCTTAAATTAAATTGTAAAACTATGTTATAATCCACAAAACACGAGCCAATCACTAGGGAATATCAATAAAGAACCTTAATTTTAAGAGAGAAGAAGAAATTTACCTTTGAAGAACCTTCCACCAAAATTGACGTGAGTTTTCACTTGAAAAATCTTGGAAAATAGATGAGATCTTTATGAAATCTCAACAAGGTTAAGTTAGGAAATAGATGAGGAATCAAATGATGTAATCTCCATTGAAAAACATCAAAGAAATTTTAAAATCTTGTTTTGGAAAAAGTAATAGAAAATGAGGAGAAAATCCAAGAAAATTGATAGAATAGTAAAATGTTTTGGAAAAAAAAACAACTAACCGTCAAAACCTTACTCAATTAAGGTGGAAAACTTTTAACTAAAACATTTCGAAAAGTAGCTCTATGAGGATTCTTATCATTGGCCCAATTATACTTTAGTCATTAAAAATAGTTTTGCATTTATTACATTTTGGTCACTAAATTCAAAATGTCACCTCAATTAATTAAATCGATTTCTGATTTCCAATTTCCAACCCATAATGCATAATATAATTATTAAACATATTTAAAAGTTTTATCCAAATTTTATCCTTTTTTGAAATTCCCATTTCAAAAATATTTATTTTCTCGAAACGTATTTTAATCGTTAAACCCAGTTCCTTGGTCCGAACCTAAACCACCAAAACTCCTAAGTCCATTTTCGGGGCGTTACAAGGTGGTAAGGATATTTTCAAACAGGCAGTTATAGAATATGAGATTAATAACAAGGTTGATGTAAAACTCAAAAGAATAAACAATAAATGGGCGCATGTTATTTTCAAGGAAGGGTGTCTCTGATATATTTGAGCCTCAAGAGTTCATCTAAAATATAAAATGAGCTCAACATAGAATATTAAGTCTTACATTGGAAATCATAAAGGTATAACAAGTTTTCAAAATAGAGATGCAACTTATAAGTGGAATGATACATACATAGGAGGGATGAAATTGTGGCAACTGAAAATTTTAAATCCAAATAGTTGATGAATGATACGTAAAGTTAAAAAGGTAGGCAAATGCTAATGCAAATACATAAAATATTTACCAGCAAAGTTGTATATTTTAAAATAGGCTTAATTAAAATTATATGACATTTTAAATACGATTAAAAAATATTAAAGAATATAAATATAATGTAGTGTGCGAGACTTATTGTTGCAGTAGGGTATGATTGCTGGTGTTTTAAGGTCCCAGCACCAAGAAGTTGGTTTAGTTGTGCAAATGATTCTGAAGTGATTCAAAAGTGTACAAATAATGACAACGACACTAATTAATTACAACGCCCCCAACAAAACAGCCTAAGAATTATTATGGCTTAACGGTCGAATAAGTGCTCAAACTATCTTTTATTCTAGTTAAGTGTCTAAATTTTATTTGGTCCAAATAAGTATTTAACGTTTTCAACGTTACTCAAATAGAGTCCCCGCCATTACTATTTAATTTTATGTTAACTTCCGTTATCTGACACGTGTCATCTTCTTCAAGTTTTGAAATTATATTTAAAAATAAATAAATATTAATTTCACAAAATATCACCAAATTTTAAAATCCCTAACACTCAAAACACAAATCCTAATTTGACATGATTTCACCGTCGATTGCCACGCCGTCGCCCATTGCATCCGTCGTCAGACCATCCCAACAATTTCCCCACCACCTCGTCATCGAAAATCGACCGACGTCATGTGAAATTTCGAAATCGTCAAATGGTTCATTGAATAATTCACGATGAACGACAGTATAAAGGACGATGAACAGTGTGTGGGTCGTTCGACGGGGGAGAACGCTTCATTTTGTCACCGAAAATGCGACCAACACCGGTGGGAGGGGCCGAATTTGGGGAATTAGGGATTTGGTGACTATTTTGGGATTATTTGAAAATTTTAGGATATTTTAAAATTTCTGGTTTTTCTAAAATAAAATTTAGAAAATGTTTAATATTGCCAAGTGTACGATTTTCATTGGAGAACAGCAGAAAATTAACGTCCGTTACGGTGAGGCACCAATTTGGATCACGAAAGAAAATGTTACGAATCTAATCGGCCCAAAACAAAGTTTAGGCACTTATATGGAAAAAAAGAGTATAGTTTGGGCACTTATTTGAGGGTTAAGCAAGTTACTATCTTATTGTGTTTAAGAGGGAAATGGAACCTCTCTTTTCCATTTTTTTTTATTCTACAATTGATTTCATATTGATATTTTTATGCCCTTTTGTGACGAGCGGAGCTTTAGTTGGAACCGATCTTGAAATATTGGAAAGGTAAACAATTGTAGGGATACTTAAATTATAATGAATTTTGGGTAAAGTTCACAAATGACAACTAAACCCAAATTACATGTCATTTTCCATCTTGCCAATTTAGCCACTTACTTGTTCAACACCGTTAAATCACTAACGATGTGTTGATTGGGTTGTCCACCTATTTTAACATTTTCTACGTCATATTAAACCCAAATTACATGTCATTTTCCATCTTGCCATCTCTTAAATCACAACAACTCGCCTTCTTCACCATCTTACCATCTCTTCAACCACAACAGCTCGACTTCTTCACCATCTCGCCACTGCTTGGTCTGGTCTCTACACAATCTTTGCTCTCTCTGATTCCTTTGTTCGTTCATGTATTTCTTGCTCCACTCATTCTGTTCTCCGCGAACACATGGTCCTTGACCTCTTCATTAACGATTACCTCCGCAAACTCACTTTCGGTACCAAAATCGAAACTTCAAACCCGTTCGTTGCTTGATTGTCACCTCCACCACCAACAACCAAAAAAAATTCACCATTCACAAGATCTTCATCCGCGACGTTGAGATCATTAAACCAGATCTATTCAATAACATCCTATTGCAAGGGTCGTAACTAGTATGCAATTAGAGTAAGTGTACTCGTCGATCAAGTAATACAATGATAAGTAGAGTGTTGAACTCACAATGATTAGATTAATAACTTCGAAGCAATCGTACTCAAAAGTTAGTGAGCAAATATTGGTGTGATGATGGTTTTATGTAACTAATTGCAATAAAAGTAAAGATAACAATGATCAAAAGGCAAACAGATGATGCATCATATATTCAGATGATTATGAAAGATGGGTTTATTTCCTAGAAATTATGCTAAATACCATTTGAATCCTATAATGAATAGTGATACATGTCTACATAAACCAATTATGTCTTTACCTATTCGAAAGAGTTTTCTAATTATCTTCTTGACTCTCTCGATATCTAGAAGTTGATAATAAGGATGTTATGGCAATACATGTATGTATGAACCCTAACAACTTATTATCTATTAAAGTTCCCCTTATTAGTCGTTGAAATCCTAAACTTATGTCAAAGCTGGATTAAAACCAAAGTTGACAGCTTAAGCTCCAATGTTCACATTTTTTCTAACTTAATGGGATGTGATCAATGCTGATATTCTACGATTCTTTGAAAATTTCCATGCAAGTGGGCGGCTACCTAAAGATGTGAATTGCACATTCATCGTGTTAATTCCTAAGGTAACATCTCCCACGACCCTTGGCGAATATAGGCCGATATGTCTAGTAAACTCCGTGTACAAAATTTTGGCAAAATGCCTTGCGACTCGACTACAAGGGGTATTGGCAGATTTAATAAGTGATACCCAATCAGCGTTTATTAAGGGTCGACAATTGGTGGATGGCGTACTTCTAGCACTTGAGGTGGTACATTCCCTACGACAACGGGGTGCATGTGGTTTTTTATTGAAACTTGATTTTGCCAAGGCGTATGACTGCGTGAGCTGGTGTTTTTTGGATGAGGTGTTAGGAAGAATGGGATTTTGTGACACATGGCGCATATGGATTCAGGAATGTATCAGTTCAGTTAGGTTGTCGGTGCTTCTCAACGACAATGCCACCAAGGAATTCAGAATGGGCAGAGGCTTGCGACAAGGCTGTCCGCTATCACCTTTGCTGTTTGTGATAGTCGCGGAAGCAATGCATTTGATGCTGCGAAGGGCTGAATTAGGGGGTCTAATTCGTGGAGTTCAGGTAGCGGCAGGGATATCCGTGACACATTTACAGTTTGCCGATGACACACTTTTGTTCTTTGAGGGCTCGTTAGAAATTGCGAGAAACGTGAAACGAATTCTGCACTGTTTTCAAGTTTGCTCGGGGTTGAAGATTAACTTCGGTAAAAGTTCCTTATACTCAATTGGTATAGAAGATGAGCTGGGCAGCAACGTAGCCGAGGTAATGGGTTGTAGAAAAGCGGAATTTCCATTCGTCTATTTGGGATTTCCAATAGGAGCAAGTCCGAGACTAATAGCTACGTGGGAACTAGTGATCGCTAATTTCCGACGCAAATTAGCAGGTTGGAAAAGGACCTCTTTATCCTTTGCAGCTCGAGCGGTGTTAGTCAATTCAGTCCTCTCGTCGTTACCAATATTCTACATGGGATTATTTGTCGCCCCCAGAGGAGTAATAGAGAAGATCGATAAAATTAGAAGAGCTTTCTTGTGGGGGGGGGGGTGTGGGTTTGGAACGGCGGATGAGCAGAGTAGGATGGGAGGTAGTTTGTCGTCCGAAACATTTAGGGGGTTTGGGAGTCGCGGATTTGCGAGTTAAGAACATGGCGATGCTATCAAAATGGGTGTGGCGTTATGCGCAAGATAGAGATTCATTGTGGCGTGGCTTGATAATTGCAAAATATGGAGAACATACACAATGGTGGCATTTCAACACGGAAAAGATGTCATCTATGTCGCTTGTATGGCGGCAAATCGTAGCTCTCTCATGCGATGCACAAGTTGAAAAGCTTATGGGCATATCTGGTTTTCTATGGAAGCTGGGGGATGGTAGATCGATTTTGTTTTGGTTTGATCCGTGGGTTGAACAAGTGGCATTAAAAGATTCATATCCGCGCTTATTCTCGTTAGCATGTGATAAATTAGCGAGGGTGGGGGACTATATGGTGGAGGGTAGATTATCGCACCATGGTTGGAATGATTTTTTTAGACGCCCACTACGAGATTTTGAATTAGGAATGTTACGTGATTTAATTCAAACGGTATCCAATTTCCGCGCATGGGAAGGAAAGCTGGACACGTTAATTTGGTGATCGGACGAGCGTGGGATTTTTTCAGTTAGGACTTTATCGAAATTGCTCATGCTAGATAAGGTGGGGGAAATGGACTTTGGAGAATGTTTCGCTTGGAAGGTGCCGGTGCCGCCGAAAGTCCAAGCTTTCCTATGGTTCACATGGTTACGTCGTTTGCCCACTGCTGATTTCTTGCGAGCACGTGGGGTTCCACTACCGGAAGATCAAGGCTGATGCCCTTAGTGTGCGATGGTAGAGGAGAGCATCGCTCACATCCTCTATGAATGTCCGTTTGCGCAGTCGGTTTGGCTATGGATGCGGGAATGGTGGGGAATAGACACGACTTTACCGATTAGTTTTGATGCATTCTACGTTCTTGACTTTCATAGTATATTCAAGGGATGCATGAATATGTGGTGGATAGCATGTGTAGCCACTGTTTTATGGTCTTTATGGATTGCAAGAAATGAATTTATTTTCCGTGGGAAGAGATGGAACTTGGCTGAATTGTGTTTCTTGGTGAAATTGAGATCTTATTATTGGATAAAAGCTGATAGGCGGGGAGAATTGGTAGCGGAGGCAGCTTGGTGGACATGTCCTTCTAAAATAGAGGTTGCTGCCAAACCGAAGAGGTCGAGGGGAGAAAGTTGCTGGCAGCCCCCGTTACAAAATATTCTAAAATTTAATACGGATGGATCAGCGCGAGGAAAGCCGGGTCCGGCAGGGATTGGTGGTGTGTTACGAGATGCGGATAGCTGTATTTTGGGTCTTTTTTCAGGCCCTATAGGCGTGATGGAATCAAATGAAGCAGAGGTCAGAGCGATAGCCTTTGCGTTGGGAATGATCAAAGAGAAGGAATGGCGACAGGTTTGTGTGATTATGGAGACGGACTCTCAAGTCGCGTTGAGCTGGATCAATCAGAATGCAAAACGACCGTGGCGACTGTGGGAAGTATTTTTGGAAATTGATCAAGCTTGTCAAGTCATCTATGATATTCAATTCTGTTATGTGCCGAGGGAAGCGAACGGATTTGCGGATGCACTGGCGAAAGAGGGAGTAGATCGACTTTCGATGTTCATGGCTTGTCTGTGACTTGTCCCTAAGCGACATGCTTTGCATATTGTAATCGACGGATCGTATCGTACTCTTTTCCTCCAATAGGTTTAGGGAGGTTTTTAACGAGGCGTGCGATTTCGTCAAGCTGTATGTTTTTACTTATATTAATAAAAACATATAGTTGCTGATCAAAAAAAAAACTCTCCTGATATTAAGCCACAAATCAGTAATTAAAAGGCCTCTCTCGATAGCTCTTTCAATAACCATGCATGAAGAACAATGAACATAATCGATAAAGGAAAAGGCTATAACATTGAATAAGTAATTAAAACATAAAATCCTAAAACAATAAACTCAACAAAAGTATTTAGCTCATGTTTGAGCAAATTACATCCATAATAAAAGCAATAAAGAACATGACAGTTTATAAAACAAAGAGAAAAAAGGCAAGCGTTCTAGAATTCACCTCCAAGCTCTCTAACTGTGATGCAGGTCCAACATTCCTCAAGCCTCTCTCAATAGCTCTCGTTGTTTGGAGACTCCTTTAGACCCTCAAATATGGTGGTTCTCCAATAGTGAAGACTGAGGGTTGTTGTCTAAGATCAATTTCTCTTTGTTTGTAGCCCAAGTCGTCTTTATATAAGCGATAAAGCTAGGGTTGAGAAACCCTAAAGCATGCGAAGCTTTTTAATGAGGGTCTTGCTTTCCCACTTCATTCAATGAAGTCCATATCGGATGGAAGTCCACGTGTGAGTGATTTGTTAAGAGTTAAGACTCGTCTCCAACTCTACTGCTTAGTCGACTCGTCTTGAAAAGGATGCTCCTCTACTACAGCATCGTTCCTCTACCTCGGTTGCTTCCTGCAAAAGCACCATTAAAAAATCACTACCTTCCCCATTAAAAGCATCAAAGTATATAACAATTAAGCACGTGCACCATTAACTCCCTAACCACATGCAAACTATATGCAAACTACTCCTAAGTACAACTATATGGGCCTAACATAAGCAAAAGCTAAGTAAAAGGTACAAAATATAGGTTCTCTACGTAGTCATCAAATACCCTCCCAACTTGAATTGTTGTTTGTCCTCAAGCAATGCAAAAACTATCATAAACTGAACCTAAGAACAAAACAAAAACCTACAGTTTCCAAAGTTCCAACTAAGTTATGGTTTCAAAAGTTCCAAAATATGTTGCGGCATTAATTCAATCCTCAGAAGCAAATCAAATATATGCAATATAACAAAGCGCACAGATTTGTTCCTAGGGTCAACTCTACTGTAGGTGAGTTGTGTGCAGTGTTGTATACAATCGGTACTTAATGACCTTAGGAAATTTCAAGGATTGCTCTCGATTGTTGCCCTAACATTTTCTTTTCTTTTAAACACTTTATTTTACTCCCTTAATTCTTTTTAGTTCATTAAACAGTACCATTGGGGCTTCAACTTATCACACCTACTCTTTAATGCCTGAAAATGAAGTGGAGCAAACACCTCATCCCCGAGCCCTACGAGCAGAGTAATCCTGTGAAGACTTTCATTCACTCTTATGCTAATATTATTGTTCCTACCAGGGAAAGTAAAATGGAGCAAACACAGCTCACCTAGTGTACTAAGCTAGCAAACCATATTAGGGTATCCCTCAACAGTTTGCCTTTGGCATCGAGTTTAACATTTAAATTGATCTTTATTTTCTTTCTCGATTTTTTCTGTGAGTTTAATTTATGCCTTTTATGTTACATTGAGCATTCAGTTCATTATCATCAATTTATATTAGAGCATAAGAGAGTTGGCCTAGAGTTTCCCTAAGGCTTTGTCGCGACCGTTTTTTTTTAAAACTCGCATTTTATGTTTGGAATAAAAACAGCCCGACGATTGAAATTTCAGAAAATTGAGGTTTTTTATTTAATTTGGTCTTTTAATTAGTGAATTTTCCATTTTTTATTAAATTTCCATTATTTGCATAAAAATCGTTTTGGAGTCACCACAGACCACTTTGGTAGGCCAGACACTATAAAAACGTACCATATATTCTTTTTTGAAAAGTTCGGGTTCAAGAGTCCGTTACGTGTAGGGAAGGGTTAGCACCCCCTACAAACGTCCGTTATTGGTACCTCATTAATTACACGTAGCATTTTGGCATTTCGAATATTGTTCAACATTTGATTAATTCTTTTAACTGTAAAATGAACTTTATTTCGAATGTAGGTATCCTTTTGTAAGAAAATACATTTTGGACGAATATAATTATGAAACGTCTATTTACATTAGGACACTTCAATTTATATTAAAAATGCGTCTCAACACAAAAGGCTTAATGCATGTCAAATTATTGTCTTTCCATTTTTAAGTAAACCCTAATTAGGCATCATCAATTTAATTAATTTAAAATTCTAAGAATATTATTAATTTTTGGGCATAAATGATAACATCCAAAATAATATTGGACACTATTTTTAATGAGTTCAAAAGTAATAATATTCTCTAATTAGAGTGACTCTAATTAATTGTCCTATTTTTAATTTATTTAAACTTATTAAGACAATTTCCATTTTCTAAGTTGAAATGGAACATTGAAATTCTCATTCGAGTGTTCATTGATTAACATCACTCTTCAATGTGATACTAATCAATTTGAACATTCAAATTTTATTTTAATTATCGATTTATTTGCTACAATGGCCTTTTTTGTTCAAATTATTTAAGTAAGAGACCTAGGCTTAAGGCTCTAATTATTAGTATTAATTAAGTGACCAAATTGTCTAAATAATAAAGTTAAGTGCTCAATTTTAAAGAGACGCAAACAAACATACAAATAATTAAACTATTAAACAAATGAATTAAAGCTAAAAAGGGACAAAATTGAATTAAATTGAAACTTAGAGGGTCAAAATACAAGCAATTAGTGGCTGAATTGAAAAGGATGCAAAACAGAATAGCTCAAAGTGTGAAGATCCCATAGTAGGGCGCGAGTCGTCCAACCCGACCCGTAAAGAATGCGCGGGACGAGCGCCCAAAACAACGATGTTCCAAATAAATTATAAAAAGCCTAAGACCGAGTTAGATCGGTCATAACCCATTTGCACTCTCTCTCTCTAACTCACGAATTCTCTCCCCTCTCTAAGCTCAAACACCAAAAACCCAAAAACCTAGCCACATTTTGATCAAAACACCTATGCCCATCACAAAATCATCATAAGTTCTTCTATTTTTCAATGTTTAATCCACTTAAACATCTGAAACCCCCACTTTTTCTTTTTTTTAGATTAAACCTAAAAAATAATAGAAAACTCATTAAATATTCTTCAACCCTTCCCCCTTTGATCATCAACTATCATCATCACCATACTTTTGTCTGTTCAACGGCCGCTGGAAGCGACGCTGACCACCGGTCGTCGTCTCCGATGACCCTAAACTTTCCAATCACTACCTAGTTTTCCGGTCATCTTCTCCGATGACCCTGAACTTTCCGATCATCCCTGTCTCAACTTCGGCGGTTTGGTCGCTGACGCATGACGACTTTCGACCACCGTCCTCCACCGCCGGAAAACCTTAAGACCTTTATTTCTTCCCGATTTTCACCTTAAATGACCTAAAACCTACTCTCGATTCAATAGAACCTCCCATCTTCCCCGTTCCTAACCTAGATCTACCTGTTCCCGAACCTAGGTTACCTCTTCAACTCCACCAGATTTCTAAAAACTCCGGCCACCACAAGGATTAGCTCCAATTTCTTTTTCGGTCTCTCTTTTTATTATATTTTTATTTGCTTTTACTTTAATCTAAATTGTTTTCATGTGTTTGCAAGGAATTAAGAGATCAGTGAGGAATAAACCTTTGGCGGTTAAATCGTCGACTCCAGCAGCACCAATGACTACTCCAGCGACGGATGAAGCTCCGACGTTCTCTCCATCTACGGTGGTCGTTCGTGTTCACGGCGATGGTTCGAATTTCCATGGTGGTTGATCTTCCCAAGTGAGAACTCTCTCTCCTCCTTGATTATTAATTATTATTATTATTATTATTAGGAGAGTAATCATGGTGGATAATAATTGTCTTACTTTTCTCTCTCTCCAGGGTATTTATATGCTGACGAGGATGACATCATCAGAAAGAGTTTAATTCGCGTGAAAATGATTTCGGCGAGTGACAATATGCCACGTGTCAAGGAATGGCGGGAAAGCTGAAATTTTGTGTTTGTTGGGTCTGATGTGTACCAAAAATGAGCGGGAAAAGGGTTTTCCAGATCTTTTGTGTTTCTTTGGGTTATAGTAGGATATAGAGATTTGGGTCTGAATTTATAATGGGCTTCATGTATGTATTGTAGAGAGAATTTTTGTAAATGGACACTAAAAACGAACTTTGGGCTATTTATATATTTTTGACCCCATATTTATTTATTATTTATGTATTTATTTATGTCATAAATAATACCTACCCCGGACAAATACGTGTTCTACAACGCCCCTCTTTGCTCATTGTTGTGGAACATGAACAGGGCAAAGACTGAAAAGAGACGAATTTTGTTCGAACCATCCATTTCATGGAATCTTGAAGTTGGTCTTCTGATTATGAAATTCTTCAATATTCCACCAAACCAAAGAGTCTAAAGTTGTTCTTCTGATTATGAAATTCTTCGTCTTCTAAGTTTTGGAATTACTCTTTGAAATTCTTCATTTTTCGATGTCTGAAGTTGTTCTTCTTATTATGAAATTCTTCATTACTCACTCTTTGTTGGTCCACATTTCTTTAAAGGCACCGGATAAGCAAGATCTTCTCATTAGGAACTTCTTCATTTTTAAAAGGGTGAACACTTCTCATTGGGAGTTCTTTCTTTGCTGGCGAACTCTTCTCATTAGGAGTTCTTATTTGCTGGGGCGGACTCTTCTCATTAGGAATTCTTCTTTATTGGGCGAACTCTTCTCAGTATGAGCTCTTCTTTGCTGGAGTAGACTCTTCTCATTATGAATCATTCTTCACTTGGCAGACTCTTCTCATTGGGAATCCTTCTTTGCTTGGCAAACTCTTCTCATTAGGAGCTCTCCATTCTTTTGGAAAACATGGATTTGTCTCTCTGCAAAGGCGTCGAATAAGCAAACTCTTCTCATTAGGAACTTCCTCATTCTTCAAACGGTGAACTCTTCTCATTAGGAGTTCTGTCTTTGCTGAGTGAACTCTTCTCATTTGGAATTTTGTCTTTGTCGTGGACTCTTCTCATTAGGAATCCTTCTTTGCTAGTGAACACTTTTCATTAGGAGCTCTTCTTTGCTAGGGTGGACTCTTCTCATTATGAATCCTTCTTTACTGGGGTAGACTCTTCTCATCATGAATCCTTCTTCGCTGGGCGGACTCTTCTCATTATGAATCCTTCTTCGCTGGGCGAACTCTTCTCCTTAGGAGTTCTTCTTTGCTGGGGCAAACTCTTCTCATTATGAATCCTTCATTACTGTGCGAACTCTTCTCATTAGGAGCTCACCATTCCTACAAAAAGAAATGTCATCAATTAATAAGGATTCTTCTTGGTGTAATACGAGACATCTTCAATTTTCTGTTTGAAACATTGAAAACTTTAAAGTCACTGATTCTCTGTCAAACATATCTCCATCTTTCAATCTAAAACTCATATCAAATCTCTTGTTTCCTTATGTATAAGTCTGTCTCGTTCTACTGCATGTGACTTGTACAAGCCAAATCCATCATTATCTCTCCAACATTAATTATAGAGCAAATTTGCTACCTGAATGAAACATTAAGGAACTTTAATTGCTTTATCGAGAAACTCTAAGATTTTTGAACAATTAAATTGTGCATCTTTCTAATCCTAAGGCTGATCTTTCTCGTACTTCCCTCCTAGCAGCATGAACCATTTTGTTTTTCTTTCTTTTCCCTTTTTTTTCTTGTTTTAAACTGGGGCCCCGAAAGATCAATCTCTTTGTCAATACCATGCCCCAATCTTCCAACTATTCTACTGTGACATCATCCAAAAAGTTCTTATCATTTCCGGAAGTGTCGTTCTTAAAGGACTTAACATCATGCCCGAAGGGCTTACTGACGACCCGATGGCTTTAAAATTGCATTGCACTATCTGTCTCGTGCAAGCAATCACATCACCCCCGAAGGTGATGGCCCGTAGGACTTAACATCATCCCCGAAGGATTTAGATTTGTAATGCACTTCCTTTCATGTGCAAACAACTACATCACTCCCGAAGGCGATGGCCCGAATGACTTAACATCATGCCCGAAGGACTTACTAATGACCCGAAGGATTTAACATCATGCCTAAAGGACTTATTGATGACCCGAAGGATTTACATTTTTAATGCATTTCCTTTCCTATGCAAACAACTACATCACTCCCGAAGGCGATGGCCCGAAGGACTTGACATCATGCCCGAAAGACTTTGATGACCCGAAGGATTTAAAATCATGCACGAAGGACTTATTGATGACCCGAAGGATTTATGATTATAATGCACTATATGTCTTGTACAAATAATTAGAAAATCTTGTTGAAATTCATCTTTGTAAACGTATGTGTAAACTTTGTTAAAATCCGCCTCTTCAAACGAATCTTTTAGGCCCGTCTCTTCAAACGGGTTGAAATCTTTAATGACATGTCTCTTCAAATGGGTTGAAATCTTTAATGATCCGTCTCTTCAAACATGTTGAAATCTTTATTGTCATCTGCCTCTTCAAACGGGTTGAAATCTTTGTTGAAATATGTATCTTCAAACGGGTTGAAATCTTTAATGATCTGTCTCTTCAAACGAGTTTAAATCTTTAATAATCTGTCTCTTCAAACGATTTGGAATCTTTTTTGAAATCTGTCTCTTCAAACAGGTTGAAATCTTTGTTGTGATCTTTGCAATTCCTTGTTAAATCTTTTTCCTAAATCTTGAAACTATAGATTGAAATATGGTTTACTTTTTGTTGATTCTTGTAAATTCCTGCAAAAATGTATTAAAATGCTTTGAATGCATGCATTAGAATGCTCCTATCTTATGGATGCCTAGCTATATGATGCATCGGTTGTGTCAACTAAAAACCACTTGGATGGGCTCTGATCTTCTTTGCTTCTTTGTTGAGATTTCTGTTTCTGCTGCAACGGTACTTTATCTCTTCAGACTGCTCTTTTCAAATCTGACTTAGCTTGATTCTTCATGAATTTCATCCACGGCTCTTATTATCTTCTTATTTTGGCAAACTTTTCCCCGAAATTTCACTGCTAAGCTCTTTTCCTTTTTGTCATCTCTTCAAATTGTTCTCGTCAGATCTTGATCAATTTGCCCTTCTAAAGCTCTCACTATATTCTGGCTTTGCCAACATTTTCCCCAGAACTTTGTTGTTGGAATCTTTTTTTCCTGAGCAAATCTTGACTTCTTTGGTGATCGAATTCCTTCAAGCTCTGCATCATTTCTGGTCTATTCCAACTTGGATTCTCATGCCGCAAGAATCTTGTATTAATAGTCAATAATGTCTCTGATCTCTTTATTTCTTGCCTCATCATGTAGATTTTTGCTCCCTCTTTCATCATTTATGGCGAACAAATGCCTCAAGTCTCCAAACTTTTCGGTCCCCGAACTTTTTCAGTCCTTGTTCCATTCCCTGAAATTTCTTTAGGTCCCTCAACTTTATTGAAGTCCGTATACTTTCCTCAAGCCCATTCTATTAATTCGATCCATAACCGAAGGTGAAGACATACCTCAGGTCTTTTATCCTTATTGTACATGCCTTCTTGTTTTTGTCCTCACCACAACCCCTGGTGAGTGATTCCTCATCTTTGATGAAAGGACCGACGAACAAATAGGCTTCTCATAATCAACCATATTTTACCATATCTAGATGTCATTTGCATCCATGAACTCACATACTGAAGTTTATCTCCAAAACAGTACAAGGAAATCTTTTTGTTTTTGGAGAAATGCCAGTTTATTGATTAATATTTCAATGAAGAATACCTTACATAACCCGAAAAATCAAGGTCTTAATATAAAGCGAAAAAACAGAATAGGATGCCCTGGATATCGAGTGCAATAGCGTTTTTGATTCAACCCTCCCATGGGTAACATAACTCATGAATGTCGTGGCAACGTCTGAGGTTATGAAATTCTTTCCAAATCGCTCGGTTTACACCCTATGATCCTTTTTCCATTCATAAATGTGTTCAAGCTTTCCAGACTTGTTTAACCAGTAGAGTGCAAAAATATCATTCTAAGAATAGAGTTCTATAAGTGCATGTGTGTGCTTCTGATTCTTATTAGCTATTATTATATATTATTATACACATGCCTTCAAAGATACATCTTTGACGCTTGGGTATTGGACAGGTAGAGCGTGGCTCCTTATTGGATTTGTCGACATCCCCCACAACTCCATCGGGATGTTCCCAGACTTATTTATTCAGTAGTTCATTACCCCACTCCTCCCTTTTTTTTCTTTCATTTTTCTCTATTTTCGTTTTCACTTTCTTTCTTTTCCCACTTTTTCTTCTTTTTCACTTGTTCTTTTTCCTCTCATTTTTTTTCGCTTTTTCTTTCTCGCTCTTATTGTGCCTTTTAGGGTATAGAAGACTACACTTAGAATTTCAATTTCAAGCAACTTTAATTGGTTAAAATCGCCTACTTTGTTTCATTTGTTATGAATTTCAAGGATTTGTCATCGAACATCATCAAAAGTGTTGTAATCTAGCATTTTCTTACTTTGCTGACCTGAGTAGACCAAGAAACAAATCTCATTTCATTTTCTTCACAACATCCAATCGTTCTTTGTACCAAAATCAGTATCGCATCTTGCAATTGGCATCCAGGGGCGTACAAGGGTAACAAGAGATATACATATATTCATAGTTTTTAAGAAAATCTCTATTGAAATGAAAACCATCAAACATGACATATGCCCCTAGAAAATGATCTTTACTAATTTCGGGCCATAAGTAGCAAGATTATTTCCTTGTATCACTTCAAAAATAGTCCTTGCACAAACATGAGTAAGATACGCTCTTCAGAACTCTAGACAGTCTTGGAAGCATTCATCATGGTTCTTATATTCTTCGGTTGGTATAGCAGCTTGCTCTATTCCTCTTTTCTCCCATTTCTAAACTAGTTCCCGTGTTAAGACTCTATTACTGACTAGTTTCTTGATCTCTTCCATTAAAGGTTTACACCTCTTAGTAGCGTGTCCTGGTGCCCCCATGTGAAAATCGCAAACGTTGTCTGGATCATAACTATGGGCAGATGGCTTTGGCACGACCTTCATTTGCCTGGGAGTGATATTTTTTCCTTCAATGAGGTGAGGAAATAAGTCAGAAATGGATACTCCGAATATTTCCAGATTTGCACTTGCTCGAGGTATTTTCCATGGTCACTTTGATGAATTAGCTGGCCTTTTTCTCTTGCAGTTCCGGGAACTTTGAACATTACATTCATTCACCTCTTTCTCTTTCTTCTTTTCTTGATCAGCGCGGCTTTCAAATCTAGGTTCGATTTTCCCTTGTCGGATCCCTATTTCGATTTCTTCTCCAATCACCATGAGGTCACTAAAATTGTCCCTTTAATTCGCAAGCATTCTTTCGAAGAAAGGAGATGGAAGTGTTTGATGAAACATGAGGGATATTTCTTCCTCTGTCATGGGAGATTGTACTTGAGCTGCTAATCCTCGCCACCTTAATGCATAGTCTTTAAAGCTTTCATTGACCTTCATATTTATGTTCTGTAGGAGTTGGCGATCTAGAGCCAGGTCTATCACATACTTGTATTGTCCCAAAAATGCTTTGGCCAAATCGACCCACGATCAAATCTGTTCTGGACTTAATCTGTTGTACCACACTACAATAGGTCCAACCAGGCTATCATGGAAATAGTGGCTCAACAATTTACCATCATCCAAATATCCTTCCATTTTTCTACAAAATACTGCCAAGTGAATTTTAGGACAACTTGAACCGTCATACTTCTCAAAATTGGGGGCCTTGAACTCGGGTGGTATGACTAAATCAGGAACTAAGTAGAATTATCTTGCACGAAATCTAAGATCAACAACGTCTTCTCTTGTCTTAATCTCTTCCACAAGTCTTGCACAATTATCTTTCAACTGCTCGATAATTGATCCTGGGATGGTAAGCTTCATAGAACCTTTCTTTACATTCGAGTTAGATGCCCCAAGGTAAATGGTTAAACATGGTGTAGCAATGTGGTTCTTCACATTTTGTTGAGGCTCGGTCATTCATTCTTGTAACCCTTTCTTGATCTTGTTCAATTCCCACCATGTAACGCCCCGGTTTTGGGCTTAGAAGTCTTGGGCGTTGACCGGTCGGTCAAAGTGTTGTTCGAATCGTAAGAGGTTAAATTAGGAAAACCTAGTTCGGGTTGCATTAAAAATATGGAAAAATGTTCTAAAATCATTTTTTATTATAATTAAGTGAACTGTGAAATCAATTTTGGAAAATGAGTTTTGGAAGGGTGACATTTTGGCTAGTGACCAAAATGTAATTTTCGCAAGTTTGGTGGCTGTTTTATAAAGGGTTGAAACTTTGAATCTTTAAGGAGCTATTAATCCAAAAGTGGTTTCTCCAGATTTTTCTAAGATATTTTGAGTTATAATTCTGATTTTAAAGTATATCAAAAAGGAGGGAAAAGCCATTTGGCTAATTTTCATAACTAACTTCTCATTTTCTTTCTCTCATTTTCTCTCAACCCAAACACTACATTTCCAGAGATTTGTTTCTGATTTTCTCACCTAAATTCCTCCTTTCAACTCTTATTTGATTCCTAATCATTGTATCTTCAAAACCTCTTCAATTGTTACAAGTTTCATCAAGGTTTTTCATTCCAAAAAGTGGAGAAACACAAGTTTGGAGGTAAGAACGTCCTTCTCCTCTAAACTATCAGTTCTTTACTGAAATTCCTAAGTTTTCAATCCTAAATTGGAGTTTAATTAAAGGTTTTTAAGTGTTGAATTGGATCTTGGCTTATTATGCAAGATCTTGATGATTTTTGGTGATTTTCGTTAGATCTGAGTAATCTGTGATTTAAGAGGTGTTTTTGATGTTAAATGATCTCTAAAATGATGTGGAATTGAGTTTTGATTGATGCAATCCCGGATAGGTTGAGTTTCCTAAGTTTAGCTTGTGTTTTAAGGTAGTTTTTGAGGTGATCTTGGTGATCTGTTGTTGCTGGAGGTATAAGGATGTTAGTAGATTGTTTTTAGATGTTATATGATGTTTATGGAAGTGAGGTTTTGCTGGTTTATGGCTGGGCTTTGTTTAGAAGTGGTTTGGATGCATTTTTGGTTGTGTTTGGTGGCCGAAAATGGAGGTTGGATGAGAGCAGCGAGTTTAGGTGCTTTCATTGAAGCAATTAATGCATGATGATGCATTAATCCTCTGCCTTGATGTGTTGAAACAGGGGAGGCATCTTTGGATTCAAGAGTTGTTGATCCGGAGGCTTGATTTGGTGCTTTTGCTTGAAGCAAAGTGGAAATCGGTGAGTGAAGTTGGGTTTTCGGATTTTAAAACCAAGGTTTGAAGGTTTTGGGAGCTTAGTCTAAGTCTAAACAACTTTGCTAAGCTCAAGTGTAAGTTTTCGGATTTTCTCTCTAAGTGGTGGCCATGATTTTGTTGTGATGCAAAATGGTGAAATGCATGTTTTAATTACTGTTTTGAAAGCATGTTTTAGCATGGTATTTGCTGATGTTTTAAGCCATATGTTGAAGGTAACTCTAGGTGGGAGTTCCTTGATTTTATACATTGAAATAATGTGGTTGATGCTTTGAAATGCATGTTGAATATGGCTTGGTTTAATGCTTTAAAACAGTGGATTATATGATGTAAAAGATGTATATTGGCAAGTGATGTTTTGAAAATGCTAAGGTCACTAAGGTGGTTAAAAGTCCTTGAGTGAGCCTTGTTACCTAAGAACATCAAGGTGGTTAAAAGTCCTTGGATGATTCTTGTTGCGGACACTAAGGTGGTTAAAAGTCCTTAGGTGATCCTATCCATGGTGGTTAAAAGTCCATGGCCAAGGTGGTTAAAAGTCCTTGGGACCAAGGTGGTTAAAAGTCCTTGGGGTGATTCAAGCTATGGACACAAAGGTGGTTAAAAGTCCTTGTGTGGTCCTCATCCATGGTGGTTAAAAGTCCATGGCCAAGGTGTTTAAAAGTCCTTGGGGCCAAGGTGTTTAAAAGTCCTTGGGAAAGTTGTTGAACTTGTTTTAATAAATGAAATGTATCACTTGAGCCAATATGACATGTTAAGTATATTGTGAAGCATGAGATGCTTGTTTAATGTTTATGTTGAAGCATGAGATTGCTTGTTTTAAGTATGCTTTTGAGCATGTGCAAAGGTTGATTTTAATCATGTTTATAAATGATTTTAATTGCATTATTGAATTGTTTTTAAAGAGCATGCCTCACTAAGCTTTTGCTTACGCTCTCCTTGCTTTTCTAATTCAATAATGCAGAGCATTAAAGGACCTTGAGGGGCAGCAAGGAAGGCAAGCATACAAGTTCAAGTAAAGCTCAATGTATGAAGGTTTTATAAGTACTCTTTAGCTTTTGGGGTGATTTGGCAATGGGGGACCTATGTGTATGTTTTTGGGAGATGTTTGGAACTCCCTAAGTATGTTGAATGTTGATGAGATTGCTGGTTTTATATTTGGCCTTATTATGCTTGGTTATGAAGGTTTATGCATGAATGGTTAGCTTATGTAGGAAGCATGCCATTAAATTGGGGCTTTTCATATGTGATGATTATATGTTGAATTGATGATGCAATTATGGTCCCTGCATGTTGATTGATTATGTGGTATGATTTGGTGTTGTTAAATTGAGGTTTGAAGCATGTATGATGTTGATTTTGAGTCGATTTCAGGCAGGGGTATCGATACTCGGGCTTGCGTATCGACACGCATGAGCCAAATATGCACATTTCTGCCCAGGGGTATCGGTGCGGTTGTGTGGGTATCGATACTGTTTGGGCTAAATATGAATGCCGTATCGAAACGCGGGACTTCGTATCGATACCACCTCTGGAGTTTGGTTACTGCCTTCCCCGCGTATCGATACGACTCCAGGCGTATCGATACGTGACCGTTAATTCGGTTGGAAGTATCTTTATATGTTTTGAAATGTTTGCGTTTTGGTCCCGAATCTTGTTTGTGCAATTGTATGAGTTTGAGAAGTCCTTTTGAGCTGAAATTTCACAGAGAAGCATGAAACCTGACTAATTTCAAGTTGGTAAGATTAATTTGGGTTAAGTCCTTTAATTTATCAGAAATTACAATTTGGTCCCTAAAGTTGTAATTTGTTCAATTGGGTCCCTGTTTGATCTCTGATGTTTGTGATCTTTGAGTATGTTGTTTGTGTGATCACAACTAGGGTTAATGTGCATCTAGATAAGATTAAAAAGAAAAAAAGGGTCGTTAATCAAGGTTGACTTTCGGGTTGACTTTGGTTTTCCCCGTGTGACTTTCTTAATTCGGGTCAACCGTCTAGGCCGGGTTAAGGGGGTTACATTTGGTGGTATCAGAGCCAGGTTTGCGAGTAAATGGGAATGAATGTATGCATGATTGAAGTATGTTTAGCTTGTATGCTTGTTGTTTGAAAGCATGTTCAGTGGTTTGTGATGTTGATGCAATTGAGTTGTATGTTGTGATGTTGCATGCTGAGGGTACCCATTGCCAAACAAAAGCTAATGAAATGAAGTTGATTTTGAAAGAAATTGAGCTTGAATACTTGGAATTGCTTACCTTGCTGGGCCTGACTATGTTTTATTTGTATTGTTATGCATGGTAAAAGTATGGCACCACGTAGAGAGTTAAGGAGTAGCGTGAGAGCTACGACCCCGAATGGGAATGAGAATGATGAGAATGCGGGTAGTGCTGTGTTACCTCCTCCTCCTCCGCCTGGTGGTGGTGGTGCTGAGGGAGGGAGAGCTGGAGCTGAAGCAGCTGGTGCTAGAGCTGCAGGACCTGAGGTTGGTCAGGGGCAAGCTATGCCTGATATGACGTTGCTGGTACAAGCTATTGCGGGTGCTTTTCGAGCAGCAGTAGCTGGAGCTCAAGGAGCTGGGCATCAGGAAGATGCTGGTCTGAGATTACCCTTAGAGCGTCTGCGCAGTCTTGGTGGGACTGAGTTTAGGGGTATGTCAGCTGAGAGGTCGGAAGCTTGGCTAGAAAGTACCAAGCGAATCTTGGGGCAGATGAGTTGCACTGATGTGCAAAAGTTGGGATGTGTTGTGTCCTTGCTGCAGAGCGATGCGTATACGTGGTGGACGACCACAATCTCTGGAATGGCTGAAGCTGACATCACTTGGACATTCTTTCAGAATGCGTTCAAGAGGAGATATCTGGGAGTGAGATATCTGGATGAGAAAAAGCGTGAATTCATGACTCTGACCCAAGGGAGCATGAGTGTGGCTGAGTATGAGGTGCAGTTTGTGCGACTCAGTCAGTATGCACCGGAGCTGATTCCTGATGAGCGGGAGAGGTGCGAGAGGTTTCGTTATGGTCTCATAATGGAGGTAAAGATGTATGTGCTGGCCACTGAGTATGATGATTTTGATGTGTTGGTGGGCCGAGCAAAGGACATAGAGATGAATCTGAGTTTGTCTGCGAAGGGTGCTGGAGCGAGTTCTGGGAAGAGAGCTGCTGAGTATAGTTCCGGAGGTGGACGGAACAAGAGGGGACGTGATCAGAGGTTTCAGTCCTCAGCTAAGAGAGGTGGAGGTGCACCTGCTAGGGGTGGTAATGCTAGAGCTGACCCTAGTGCTTGTTGGACCTGCGGTTCACGTGGTCACGTGAGGCGTGACTGTCCTCGTGCTGTGAGGGAGGTGCAAGCTCCTGTTGCAGCAGCTGGTTATGAGTGCTGGAATTGTGGTTCTGCTGACCACTTGAGGCGAGATTGTCCGAGGATGGCTGGTGGTCAAGAGCGTGCTCCTGTTGTTGCTGCACCGCAGAGAGGTCGTGGGCGCGGCCGTGGTAATTTTCAGAGACGTGAGGAAGGTGGTCGTGGAGTAGCCCATGTTGTGGCTATTCAGCCTGAGGGTGGAGGCCAGGCGAGAGTGTATGCTCAGCGCGAGGGAAGGAATGATGCAGATGTGATTGCAGGTACCTTTACTTTGCAATCCTTGTCATTGCTTTCTTTGATTGATTCTGGATCTACGCATTCATACATTTTGCGTGAGCATGCTGAATTGCTTGGTTTGCCTGTTGAGTCTTTGGATGTTGGTGTTCGTGTCACTAGTTCTTTTGGTGAAACTGTTGTTACTCGAAAGCTTTATAGAAGGTGTCCTTTGGTTGTTCAAGAGCATGTCTTTCATGTTGATCTTATGGAGTTGCCCTTTTATGGTTTTGATGTGATTCTTGGTATGGATTGGCTTGCTGAGCATCGTGCTGTTGTGGATTGTGAGAATAAGCGGGTTTCGCTTAAGCTTGCGGATGATTATGAAGTGGTGGTGGTTGGTGAGAATGTGAAGTTTCTTGCCAATGTTGTTTCTACCTTGGAGGCGAACAGGATGCTGAGGCAGGGCTGTGAAGCTTACCTAGCTTTTGTGATGAATCCTAGCTCTAAGGAGTTGAGAGTGCAGGATATCAAAGTTGTGAAAGAGTTTCCTGGTGTTTTTCCTGAGGAGTTGCCTGGTTTACCTCCTAATCGCGAGGTGGAGTTTGGAATTGAGCTGTATGAGAATACAACTCCTGTGTCCATTACTCCCTATAGAATGGCACCTAAGGAGCTGAAGGAGCTGAAGGAGCTGAAGACACAGTTGCAAGAGCTGCTGGATCATGGTTTCATCCGGCCGAGTGTGTCACCTTGGGGAGCACCGGTCTTGTTTGTGAAGAAGAAAGATGGCACGATGAGGATGTGCATTGATTACCGTCAGCTGAACAAGTTGACTATCAAGAATCGGTATCCTTTGCCGAGGATTGATGATCTCTTTGATCAATTTCGGGGAGCTGCTGTGTTCTCTAAGATTGACTTGAGGTCAGGGTATTATCAGTTGAAGGTGAAGGAGGTGGATGTGCCTAAGACAGCTTTCAGGACAAGGTATGGGCATTATGAGTTCCTTGTGATGCCGTTTGGTTTGACAAATGCTCCTGTTGCTTTCATGGACATGATGAATCGTGTGTTTCATGAATACCAGGACAAGTTCGTTGTGGTGTTCATTGATGATATCCTTGTGTACTCGCGTACTGAGGAGGAGCACGAAGAGCATTTGAGGATTGTGCTGCAAGCTTTGTTGGAGAATCAGCTTTATGCTAAGTTGAGCAAGTGTGAGTTCTGGCTTAGGGAGGTGGTGTTTCTTGGGCATGTGGTCTCAGCTGAGGGGATTCGTGTTGATCCTCAGAAGATTGAAGCGGTGATGAACTGGAAAGTTCCTAAGTCTGTTCATGAGGTTCGTAGTTTCCTTGGTTTGGCAGGATACTACCGAAGGTTTGTGGATGGTTTTTCCAAGATTGCTGCTCCTTTGACGAAGTTGTTGCAGAAAGATGTTAAGTATGAGTGGACGGAGGCGAGACAGCAGGCTTTTGAGAAGTTGAAAGCGGCTTTGACGCAAGCTCCTATCTTGATTCAGCCTGAATCAGGGAAAGAGTTTGTGGTCTACAGTGATGCATCCTATGTTGGTTTGGGGTGTGTGCTGATGCAAGAGGGTAAGGTTGTGGCTTATGCGTCGCGGCAGTTGAAGGTGCATGAGCGCAATTATCCCACGCATGATATTGAGCTGGCTGCAGTGGTTTTTGCTCTGAAGATCTGGAGGCATTATCTGTATGGTGAGAAGTGTACTGTATACACGGATCACAAGAGTTTGAGGTATTTGATGTCGCAGAAGAAGTTGAATCTTAGGCATCGGCGTTGGTTGGAGTTGCTCAAGGATTATGATCTGACGATAGAGTATCATCCTGGAAAGGCTAATGTTGTTGCGGATGCCTTGAGTAGGAAGGTAGCTGTTGAGCTGAGAGCTATGTTTGCTAGTTTGAGTATATCGCGGGATGGTGGTCTTGTTGCTGAGTTGCAGGTGAAACCATCGTTGGTTCAGTTGATCAAGGATAAGCAGTTGCTGGATGATTCCTTGGTGTCTCATGTTCAGGATATCGCGGAGGGTAGACCTTCGGATTTCTGCTTTAATGAGGATGGTGTGTTGTGTTTTGGTAGTCGGATAGTAGTGCCTGCTGATGCTGATTTGAGGCATGCTATTCTGGCTGAAGGTCATAGTAGTCCTTTTGCTATGCACCCTGGTAGTACTAAGATGTACCGTGATCTTCGTGATGAGTACTATTGGGTGGGTTTGAAGAAAGATGTTGCAGAGTTTGTAAGCAAGTGTTTGGTGTGTCAGCGAGTTAAGGTTGAACATCAGGTTCCTTCTGGTTTGTTGCAACCGTTGAAAATCCCTGAATGGAAGTGGGAGAGGGTTACCATGGATTTTGTATCTGGTTTACCTTTGTCTCCATCAAAGAAGAATTCTATTTGGGTGATTGTGGATCGCCTAACGAAGTGTGCGCATTTCTTGCCTGTGCATACTACGTTCTCCTTGGATAAGCTGGCAGAGCTGTACATTGCTGAGATTGTGAGGCTGCATGGTTTGCCTAAGTCGATTGTGTCAGATAGGGATCCGAGGTTCACATCGCATTTCTGGCAGTGTTTACATCAAGCCTTGGGTACGAGGTTGAATTTCAGCACATCTTATCACCCTCAGACGGATGGACAGTCTGAGCGAGTTATTCAGATTTTGGAAGATATATTGAGATGATGTGTGATTGAGTTCCAAGGTTCTTGGGAGAAGCATCTGCCTTTGGTTGAGTTCGCTTATAACAATAGTTATCAGGCGAGTATACAGATGGCACCTTATGAGGCTCTGTATGGGAGGAAGTGTAGGACTCCTCTTTGTTGGGCTGAAACTGGTCAGAAGTTGGTTTCGATGCCGGCTTTGTTGAAAGGGACCACCGAGAAGGTGAAGCTCATTTGTGAGCGGTTGAAGGCTGCTTCTGACCGGCAGAAATCTTACGCGGATTTGAAGCGTAAGGAGATAGAGTATGCGGTGGGTGATCGTGTGTTCTTGAAGGTTTCGCCTTGGAAGAAGGTGATGAGGTTTGGTCGGAAGGGTAAGTTGAGCCCTAGATACATTGGACCGTATGAGGTTGTTGGGCGTGTGGGTCCTGTTGCGTATCGATTGAGGTTACCTCAGGAGCTGGAGAAGATTCATGATGTGTTCCATGTTTCTATGCTCCGGAAGTATAGATCTGATCCTTCGCATGTGATGCCAGTGGAGGAAGTGGTTTTGAATCCGGATTTGACCTATGATGAGGAACCGGTGAAGGTTCTGGATTCGGATAGCAAAGTTCTTCGTGGCAAGACCATTGAGTTGGTGAAGGTGCTGTGGAAGCATCGAGGTGTTGAGGAAGCCACGTGGGAGCGGAAGGAAGACATGCTGAAGCAGTTTCCTTATCTCTTTCCTTCAGGTAAATTTCGAGGACGAAATTTCTTAAGGGGGGGAGAGTTGTAACGCCCCGGTTTTGGGCTTAGAAGTCTTGGGCGTTGACCGGTCGGTCAAAGTGTTGTTCGAATCGTAAGAGGTTAAATTAGGAAAACCTAGTTCGGGTTGCATTAAAAATATGGAAAAATGTTCTAAAATCATCTTTTATTATAATTAAGTGAACTGTGAAATCAATTTTGGAAAATGAGTTTTGGAAGGGTGACATTTTGGCTAGTGACTAAAATGTAATTTTCGCAAGTTTGGTGGCTGTTTTATAAAGGGTTGAAACTTTGAATCTTTAAGGAGCTATTAATCCAAAAGTGGTTTCTCCAGATTTTTCTAAGATATTTTGAGTTATAATTCTGATTTTAAAGTATATCAAAAAGGAGGGAAAAGCCATTTGGCTAATTTTCATAACTAACTTCTCATTTTCTTTCTCTCATTTTCTCTCAACCCAAACACTACATTTCCAGAGATTTGTTTCTGATTTTCTCACCTAAATTCCTCCTTTCAACTCTTATTTGATTCCTAATCATTGTATCTTCAAAACCTCTTCAATTGTTACAAGTTTCATCAAGGTTTTTCATTCCAAAAAGTGGAGAAACACAAGTTTGGAGGTAAGAACGTCCTTCTCCTCTAAACTATCAGTTCTTTACTGAAATTCCTAAGTTTTCAATCCTAAATTGGAGTTTAATTAAAGGTTTTTAAGTGTTGAATTGGATCTTGGCTTATTATGCAAGATCTTGATGATTTTTGGTGATTTTCGTTAGATCTGAGTAATCTGTGATTTAAGAGGTGTTTTTGATGTTAAATGATCTCTAAAATGATGTGGAATTGAGTTTTGATTGATGCAATCCCGGATAGGTTGAGTTTCCTAAGTTTAGCTTGTGTTTTAAGGTAGTTTTTGAGGTGATCTTGGTGATCTGTTGTTGCTGGAGGTATAAGGATGTTAGTAGATTGTTTTTAGATGTTATATGATGTTTATGGAAGTGAGGTTTTGCTGGTTTATGGCTGGGCTTTGTTTAGAAGTGGTTTGGATGCATTTTCGGTTGTGTTTGGTGGCCGAAAATGGAGGTTGGATGAGAGCAGCGAGTTTAGGTGCTTTCATTGAAGCAATTAATGCATGATGATGCATTAATCCTCTGCCTTGATGTGTTGAAACAGGGGAGGCATCTTTGGATTCAAGAGTTGTTGATCCGGAGGCTTGATTTGGTGCTTTGGCTTGAAGCAAAGTGGAAATCGGTGAGTGAAGTTGGGTTTTCGGATTTTAAAACCAAGGTTTGAAGGTTTTGGGAGCTTAGTCTAAGTCTAAACAACTTTGCTAAGCTCAAGTGTAAGTTTTCGGATTTTCTCTCTAAGTGGTGGCCATGATTTTGTTGTGATGCAAAATGGTGAAATGCATGTTTTAATTACTGTTTTGAAAGCATGTTTTAGCATGGTATTTGCTGATGTTTTAAGCCATATGTTGAAGGTAACTCTAGGTGGGAGTTCCTTGATTTTATACATTGAAATAATGTGGTTGATGCTTTGAAATGCATGTTGAATATGGCTTGGTTTAATGCTTTAAAACAGTGGATTATATGATGTAAAAGATGTACATTGGCAAGTGATGTTTTGAAAATGCTAAGGTCACTAAGGTGGTTAAAAGTCCTTGAGTGAGCCTTGTTACCTAAGAACATCAAGGTGGTTAAAAGTCCTTGGATGATTCTTGTTGCGGACACTAAGGTGGTTAAAAGTCCTTAGGTGATCCTATCCATGGTGGTTAAAAGTCCATGGCCAAGGTGGTTAAAAGTCCTTGGGACCAAGGTGGTTAAAAGTCCTTGGGGTGATTCAAGCTATGGACACAAAGGTGGTTAAAAGTCCTTGTGTGGTCCTCATCCATGGTGGTTAAAAGTCCATGGCCAAGGTGTTTAAAAGTCCTTGGGGCCAAGGTGTTTAAAAGTCCTTGGGAAAGTTGTTGAACTTGTTTTAATAAATGAAATGTATCACTTGAGCCAATATGACATGTTAAGTATATTGTGAAGCATGAGATGCTTGTTTAATGTTTATGTTGAAGCATGAGATTGCTTGTTTTAAGTATGCTTTTGAGCATGTGCAAAGGTTGATTTTAATCATGTTTATAAATGATTTTAATTGCATTATTGAATTGTTTTTAAAGAGCATGCCTCACTAAGCTTTTGCTTACGCTCTCCTTGCTTTTCTAATTCAATAATGCAGAGCATTAAAGGACCTTGAGGGGCAGCAAGGAAGGCAAGCATACAAGTTCAAGTAAAGCTCAATGTATGAAGGTTTTATAAGTACTCTTTAGCTTTTGGGGTGATTTGGCAATGGGGGACCTATGTGTATGTTTTTGGGAGATGTTTGGAACTCCCTAAGTATGTTGAATGTTGATGAGATTGCTGGTTTTATATTTGGCCTTATTATGCTTGGTTATGAAGGTTTATGCATGAATGGTTAGCTTATGTAGGAAGCATGCCATTAAATTGGGGCTTTTCATATGTGATGATTATATGTTGAATTGATGATGCAATTATGGTCCCTGCATGTTGATTGATTATGTGGTATGATTTGGTGTTGTTAAATTGAGGTTTGAAGCATGTATGATGTTGATTTTGAGTCGATTTCAGGCAGGGGTATCGATACTCGGGCTTGCGTATCGACACGCATGAGCCAAATATGCACATTTCTGCCCAGGGGTATCGGTGCGGTTGTGTGGGCATCGATACTGTCTGGGCTAAATATGAATGTCGTATCGAAACGCGGGACTTCGTATCGATACCACCTCTGGAGTTTGGTTACTGCCTTCCCCGCGTATCGATACGACTCCAGGCGTATCGATACGTGACCGTTAATTCGGTTGGAAGTATCTTTATATGTTTTGAAATGTTTGCGTTTTGGTCCCGAATCTTGTTTGTGCAATTGTATGAGTTTGAGAAGTCCTTTTGAGCTGAAATTTCACAGAGAAGCATGAAACCTGACTAATTTCAAGTTGGTAAGATTAATTTGGGTTAAGTCCTTTAATTTATCAGAAATTACAATTTGGTCCCTAAAGTTGTAATTTGTTCAATTGGGTCCCTGTTTGATCTCTGATGTTTGTGATCTTTGAGTATGTTGTTTGTGTGATCACAACTAGGGTTAATGTGCATCTAGATAAGATTAAAAAGAAAAAAAAAAGGTCGTTAATCAAGGTTGACTTTCGTGTTGACTTTGGTTTTCCCCGTGTGACTTTCTTAATTCGGGTCAACCGTCTAGGCCGGGTTAAGGGGGTTACACACCATATCTTCATCCATGATATCAAATTTTTAAACTTTCACTGTTTTCTAGATTTCTGCCATCGAAACCCGACCGCTTAGATCATGAATGTTAATGCAATGATTATAAAATAATAATGTTATGATGATAAATATGCAATGCATGAATGCATGAGGTATTGATTCTACAAGGTGATCATCATAGAACCACTTTCACTGAGATAAAAGAATTTCTTTTATCTGATATTAGATTCTACAAATATTGGTGAGCTCTAACTCCCAACTTCCATGCTTCCTTTAAGAGCCAAGTCAGCTTTCCTTCCTTATCTAGTGCTGGTTCAATGTTCTAACTCAGTGCCATTGCGACAATTGCTAAATCTGCCACTTGTTGAGCCATTTCTTGGGCTTGGGTTGCAACATCTTTCATGCCATTGTCTCTTTCTCACATCTTCATTCTTGATCTCCGAAGTTGGGCATGCGCTTTGCTAACTTTTAACTCCTCTATAACGACATTGCGTTGTATTTCTCTCGCCTACAGGTCACACAAAAGTGTGTTGACTCGACTCTCATTTACCTTACCGTTCCTTTTCCAATACTCGGCTTCACGCTTTAGTTCTTTAATACTTTCCTTTGATTGTTCTAGGGTCACACCTAAACCAACATTCTTGAGCATCGAACAAATTCTTTGATATTCGAATTGCAGACTTTTCAGCTTTTCATCCAGATCATCCTTCTCTTGTTCTAGCTTTCTTATTTGAATCTCATATTCGAACTGACGCCCCTCTTTCTGAGTCCTTTGATCATGTGTCTCCCACTCAGTCATTGAATCAAGACGGTTTTCTATCTCGAATTTCCATTTTCCGTGCTCCAAAAGAACTTGAACCCGACGCTTGAAAGTGATGCAATTTTCAATAGAATGGCCATAGGTTCCATCATGATATTCACAGTGAGCCTTGGCGTCATACCATTCCGAATACGGAGGATGCAAATGTGTGACAAATTGTGGGGTCACCAATCGGGCTTTCAGCAACTAAGGATACAATTCTTTGTATGAAATAGGGATTGGGTCAAAATGAAACTTGTAATCTCTTGTCTTTTAGCGATCTGCTGAAGGGATACTGAAGTTCGAACCTTGTCCTGGACACTAAATTGATTTTGATAGACTAGAAATTTCTTTCATCTTTGCATCTTCAGGTGATCTTTTAATTATCATGCTTCCAGGAAATCTGGGCTTTCCGTCTTCAAAACTTAATAGACCTTCCCCGATAAAATTTTCAACCTTGTTCCTCAAAACCTCACAATTCTCGATAATGAGATTTGAACCTCCTTGATGATAGCCACAGATTGTGTTGTTGTTGTAACCTCTCGAATAATAAAATTCTTTGGACTTGGACCAGACTGGGCTCACATATTTTTTTCTACCAAAAGTGGGAGTAGCTTTGCATATGTCATCGAGATTGAGTTAAAAGTCGCTCCATTTCCTTCCACTCGGGCTTCTTCCGGGCCCATCATTATGTTTTCAGGTTTTGACCGACTAACACCCCCAATTGGTTTACTTTTACAAATTGTAACAATTCTTAGACCTGGTCATTTATACATCTTCTGGTTTTTATTGGTTCTCCTTCTAGTTCAATATGTCCCTTGTCATAATCGTCATCACAGTTATTACTTCAGCCATTTGTTTTTTAGTTTTGAATCTCATTCTTGTCAGTATTGGCACTAACATAATCAGGTGTATGACCCTTGGATGAACTACTCTACATTTTTCCCGTGACTCCTTCCGGATACTGCCTCAAATTTGTAGTCTCTTCTATCGGATTACGATTCCCTTCACCTGTCATGATTGTCTTCTATTGATAACTACTTTTTGAATCAATAC
The DNA here is from genome assembly GCA_958450335.1 of Hibiscus tridactylites. Lineage (NCBI taxonomy): Eukaryota > Viridiplantae > Streptophyta > Magnoliopsida > Malvales > Malvaceae > Hibiscus > Hibiscus tridactylites. Next base: position 52,565,898 of record OY288267.1, on the reverse strand, counting down.
CTCTATATAATGATGATGCGGTGCAAAATGCAAAACAAAAATAAAAGAAAACAAAAGAAATGAGTCGGTGTGGTAAATTAATTGTGTAAGCAAAAATTATATTGTTGGTAAATAAAACAATTTAATTAAGCAAGAAAATAACCAGAGAAAAGTATTTAAATCGGCAGCACCTATCCTAGGTCCCTGTCTAGCTCTAGCGGGGTGGGCTTCTAAAATAAAATGCGGGTTTGGTTCTAGACTCTCGGTTCCCGAACTGTCATTATCGTCTACTGCGACAGTAAGACATTGATTCGGTAGTATAGGTCCCTTATAACGGAGGGATGGGCCCCACGACGCATAAGGTTAGTATACCAAAAGAAGACAAAAATCCGAGCTCAGAGCTGGAGAGCATCACGTCGAATATTTTCATACTCCCACTTAAGGGTGAAAAACCTGGGTTTAGGGTTTATGAATGAATGACAGATATAGCATACACAAAAACTACCCTTATTTTTCCCAAAATCCATCAAATAATTTTTCTGAAAAAATTAAGTTCAAATTCATGTTCGAAATGCCAAAATGCCATGTGTAATTAATTATTAGGCTTAACTCCCAATTTTCCCCAGCGGAGTCGCCAAGCTGTCATGACCGTTTTTTTAACTCGCTTTTAATGTTTGGGATAAAAACAGCCCGACGATTGAAATTTCAGAAAATCGAGGTTTTTTATTTAATTTGGTCTTGTAATTAGTGAATTTTCCATTTTTATTTAAATTTCAATTATTTGCATAAAAATCGTTTTCGAGTCGCCACCGGCAACTTTGGTAGGTCGGACACCGTAAAAAAGTACCATAGATTCTTTTTTGAAATTGAACATTGAAATTCTCATTCAAGTGTTCATTGATTAGCATCACTCTTCAATGTGATACTAATCAATTTGAACATTCAAATTTTATTTCAGTTATCCATTTATCTGCTACAATGGCCTTTTCCTATTCAAATTATTTAATTAAGTGACCTAGGCTTAAAGCTCTAATTATTAGTATTAATTAAGTGACCAAATTGTGTAAGTAATAAAGTTACATGCTTTTAAAGAGATGCAAACAAACATACAAATAATTAAACAATTAAACAAATGAATTAAAGCTGAAAAGGGACGAAATTAAATTAAATTGAAGCTTAGAGTGTCGAAATAAAAGCAATTAGTGGTCGAATTGAAAAGGATGCAAAACAGAAAAGCTCAAAGTGTGAAGAGCCCATAGTAAGGCGCGGCTCGTCCAACCCGACCCGGATAGAATGCACGGGTCGAGCGCCCAAAACGAAGTCGTTCCAACTCGGCTATAAAAAGCCCAAGACAGATTTGGACCGGTCATAACCCGTTTGCACACTCTCTCTCTAACTCACGAATTCTATTCCCTCTCTCTAAGCTCAAACACCAAAAACCTAGAAACATAGTCACATTTCGATCAAAACACCTTTTCCCATCACAAAATCATCATAAGTTCTTCTATTTTTCAATGTTTAATCGACTTAAACATCTGAAACCCTTACTTTTTCTTTTTCTTTTATATTAAACCTAAAAAAAACTTGAGAACTCATTCAATATTCTTCAACCCTTACCCCTTTGATCCTCAGCTGCAATCATTACCATACTCCGGTCTGTTCAACGGCTGCCAGAGGTGACGCCGACCACCAGTCGTCATTTCCGGTCATCTTCTTCGATGACCCTGAACTTTCCGATCATCATTGTCTCAACTATGGCGGTCGATCGCTGCCGCATGAAGAATTCCGACCACCGTCCTCTGCCGCCAAAAAACCTTAAGACCTTCATTTCTTCCCAATTTTTCACCCTAAATGACCTGAAACCTACTCCCAATTCAATAGAACCTCCCATATTCCCTGTTCCTAACCTAGATCTACCCGGTCTCGAACCTAGGCTACCTCTTCAACTCCACCAAGTTTCTAAAAACTCCGGCCACCACAAGGATTAGCTCTAATAGCTTTTTCGGTCTCTCTTTTTATTATATTTTTTCTTTGCTTTTACTTCGATCTAAATTGTTTTCATGTTTTTGCAAGGAATTTAGAGATCAGTGAGGAATGTACCTTCGACAGTTAAATCGACGACTCCAGCAGCTCCGACGATTGCTCCGGCGAAGGATGAAGCTCCGACGTTCTCTCCATCTATGGTGGCCGTTCGTGTTCACAGCGATGGTTTGAATTCCTACGGTGGTTGATCTCCCGAGGTGAGTACTCTCTCCTCCTTTATTATTAATTATTATTATTATTATGAGAGTAATTATGATGGATAATAATTGTCTGACTTCTCTCTCTCTCCAGGGTATTTATAGCCTGACGAGGATGACATCATCAGAAGGAGTTTAATCCGCGTGAAAATGATTTCGGCCAGTAACAATATGCCACTTTTCAAGGAATGTCGGGAAATCTGAAATTTTGTGTTTGTTGGGTCTGATGTGTACCAAAAATGAGCGAGAAAAGGGTTTTTCAAATCTTTTGTGTTTCTTTGGGTCATAGTAGGATATAGAGATTTGGGCCTAAATTTATAATGGGCTTCATATATGAATTGTAGAGAGATTTTTTGTAAATGGACACTAAAAACGAACTTTGGGCTATTTATATGTTTTTGACCCCATATTTATTTATTATTTTTGGGTTTTATTACTTATGTATTTATTTATGTCATATATAATACCTACCCCGGACAAAATACGGGTTCTACATGCTTCTTAAGCTTTTAGAGAGCATGCAACATGTAGAGTATAAGTTACAGTAATTTCAACCCTAAGTTCAAATCACTCGAGCTCTTAACATATTGCAAAACACATTTAAGCACAAGTTCATCATAGGAATACCATAATCAATGCAACATCAGTTTTATCATTCAAAACCATAGCATAATTCTTACCTAAGACAACCTTAAAAAAATTACCTAAGACAATATCTGCAAAAGAAAAAAAATTTCCTAAGACAACCTCCCACAAACTTGAGAGAATCATTTCCCCCAATGAAAAAGGAAAAACAAAAACTATAAAAATTCAAAATGGAAAATCAAAATAAATAAATAAATAATATACCTAAGAAGTTTTGGGAAAGGTGAAGATGGTTCTCAAATCATGATTCTCTTGCCTTTGTCTCTCGAAGTCATTGCCTATTTTTGCATGGCGACTCGAAGTACCAGCATCAGTATCTGGTCTCTTTCTTTGTTAAGGGGCAGGGTAGTTGGGCTGATGTCTCTAACCCCTGGTCGATTGTGTGGTGAAGGCATCGCAATAGTGGGGATGCCTGGGCCAGTAATGTATGACATGGGGAATTGTAGAAAGGCCACTTGTGAAGCTGGAAGCAGCTTATGGAACAGGGTTCACACAACCATATCTCTCTCTTGAACATACAAGAAATAAGGTTGTAGATAGGTAGTTATTGCTTTCGGTATGACATTGTTGGGTGCTGGGGGCAGGTGGTCTGTTGCGTGGCGTGCAAGCCCCTTCTGTTCTTGTACCTACAAGGGAAACCATCCTGTAAGGGCCTCGAGGATGATATTCTCACCCCACTCGCTTACTCAGGCCTGCTTGCAGAGGGCGGTGATAAGATTGAGGAAGGCTAGATCTTTGTAATTGCGTTTAGATGTGGCCCTTGTCATAGAGTGTAGCAGCAGCAACCATCATCATGAGACGGTGGAATGATATCTGGTTGGAAGGAGGCGGTTGTTGATGAAGTGTATCTAGAACTTGGAGTCTCGCGTTAAGTGCTGCCAATGCACTACCCTGGAATTCGATGTCACTCGTACCCATTTAGTTCCAGGGACACATAGGTCGTGCAGAACATGGGTATAAGTATCCTCCGTGGCATTAGCCACAAATGCAAGATGATTGCCCTATCAATGGGAGTCGGAAGTGAGAACCAATCGCGGCCTCTAAGAAGTCAACATTCTCTCACAAAACATAAGCCCATCGTTCCCCAGGTGGCCGACATGGGTGTAGAACGCCTGCACCCAGAAAACATTGACAGAACCCAGTTGTCGGATATAAGTCGCTGATCATCAAACTTCATGCAGTAGGTCGGAGTGAATTCCAACCCTTCTTCCAAGGTGAGTTCCTGGTTTCACATGTGCTCATATAGCCTTCTAATATGGTTGAAGAGGAGGTGGCTATTGAGCAGGGTCGTTAGTTAAGGAGAGACCGGGGTATCAGTAGAATCATCGAAGGCGGAGTCAGATGAAAATGTTGTATGAATGGAGAAGATGGAGGATTGGGGCTTTTCCCTTGGCGAGGAGGGTGTTGAGAATGGCGGGTAACGGTGTGTGTGTGTGCACGATTTTTAAAGACAAGGGTTGAGGAAGATGAAAGAAAAGAAAGCTTTTAGGGTTTTAGATAGAAAGAAATATGGCAGTCTTGTATGTTGAAAAGGAATTGTCTCTCCAATATATTGTGTTTGGAAGGCGGAAAAAGATGGAAAGATGGGAAGGTGAAGGGATCGTGGTTATTTTGGAGGGAAAATAACATTTAGTTCTGATTGTATTGTAAAGTGGGAAAGTAAAGAGTTAGGCGGCGTGTGATGGGGAAAGGAAAAGACATTTGGCGGTCATAAGGAAGTGTTGAGGGATAAATTAGGAGAGAGAGTACATGGTTATAATGATTAAGGGAAAAGGGTGATAAACTGTAATAAATTACACAATATTCGTGCCCTTTTTTCACATGTGGCCACCGAAATTCCTTGGCCTTTCAAACATATCAACCAAAAGTCTTCTGTAGGCTGTAAAATAGTTCTTCTTTGAGTGCAAGTGTACATTGATGCCTAGTTGTAATATAAAAAATGTCGTCTCCAAAGGGATTGAGAAATCCTTTAGAATTTATCTTCATGTACAAGTAAAAGTAAAAACACAAGTGATTGAGATTTGATTTGATTTGACTAAAACTAAAAGCATGTAAATTAAAAGGTTGAGAATTTAGTTTGAGAGAATAGGTCGGTGCTGGAATGCGTCGTAATGTGGATATTGAATATTTTGTCTCGGTTAAAGTGCTGCAAAATTGACTTAGCTGTCTTGGCAGTTGTCAAGGTGATGCCTCGGCAGATGACCTGCCGCGACAGAGGATGATGCGTTGCCTGGGCGGCTGAGTGATGCTTCAAAGTTCGGCAAGGCTTCCTTCAATGACTCCTCCTTATCCCTAAGTAGAAGTGCTATTGGCGAACACGTCTAGATAATACCTCCCAATGTGAATCGAGGGATGAACACCAACCAGTCTAAAGCCTTCTTTAGCCGCTGAATTTCTAACTTATTCTTAAGCCGAAGTAGTTTCACCCCAAGTTGGATAAAATCGTGTTTACTCGTTTCGTTAGTCTAACTCTCCCGGTATTAGACAAATCGATAATTGATCTATCCTCTCTCGATTTGATTGCAAACAAGAATAATGCCAAGAGTAAACAAACTTTGAAATTTTATTGCAAACGCTAAAAATCTAAACGAATACAAGCAATCTATCACAACTACTCAACAAAACCATCCCTTATCCCTAAGAGAAGTTTAGAACATGATGGATGAATGGAAGCACTAGGGTTTCCTCCAAGAACTCTCGATATCCCCACTAGTCGGCTAAGATACAATATATATAAGCCTTTGCCTAATCAAAGTCGGTTAAGGGAGTAGAGTACAAGTTTGAATTAAAGTAGATCTCCTAAAAAAGATTAAACTCTAATTATATCTTCATTTAATCCAAGCTTGACTTCTGGTTGACTTCAAAATCCTTGAACTTTGACTGTGGCTTTTTTTGGGCTTTTGGGCTCTGATCTGCATGCAAGTTGTCTCCAAAAACTGGGCTTGATGTGTTCTTCCAATCGTATACCACTTTGCATATTTTCAGCTGCCTTGGGATGTTGCCTCGGCGGCGCACCATCTGCTGCCTTGGCATAGGTCTGTATCAGTGTGAGTGGCTCAACATGGCTCTTTATTCTAGGCTTTTCCTCCGTAGCTTAATCTAATCAACTCTTCAGCAAGTACATCATCATCTTCCATCGATTGTCCAGCTCTTTCCTTCTGCCCTCCTTGCTGCCTCGGCATGGTCTGTCTGGGTGAGTATCTGTGCACAGCAAATCACATACCTGAGCAGTATCTTTTATAGAGAAAAATAGTGAAATTTATCAAACAGGGCAGATTATCTATTCTATGCAGTTTTGTGTATGTTTACCTAATTATGCAACTAAAATGGGCTTAAGTCTAACAAGAATTGAGCTACACTAGGGCTAAAATCTAGTACTTTTGCACACTTAACATGCCCCCAAACTCGAACTATTGCTTGTCCTCAAGCAATGCAATCTAACTGTAACATGCCAAAACTTAAAATCTTAAGAAAACTTAGCCTAAAAATACCTTGAGCAACCTTTACATATTGTGCAACTACACACATGATAGCAACCCTTTGCATGACAATGGACTTACCCAGAACCGAACTATGTTTCTCGTGAGTGTGTGCAGGTCTTGTGACAAGAATGATTCTTCAGCTTCTAAGTAAACTCCAGTAAAACACCTTAATTCCCTTGGGTTTCTTCAAAGTAGCCTTCACTAGATCCAATGTTAGGTATCTCTAGTTTTTTTAAGCACCTTACTAGAGCCGGCTTTGGGCACCTCTAGCCTATCCTAGAGCCAGTTTTAGGCACCTCTAAAATATATCTTTTTTTTATTACTTCGAGTGCTACCCAAGTTTACTAAGTGAATTTTCTAAGTTTCCTAGAAGTCCTAAAATCAAACCAGTCACAAAGGGTGTTTCTTTAAGTTCATAACATAGTTGGATTCTAAATACTTCCAAAGTCATGCTAAGGTTGTTGTTTTAGCGGGTAATCTGCCGCGGCGGGTAAAAGCTACTCAATTTTTTTTTCAAACCAACATTTTCTTTAAATTTTAAATAAAGGTGGTTACACTATGTCCTATGTGCTTCTAACTATGCAACTACATGTAATGAAAACAGAAAACAAATAAAGAAAAAAAATTAGGACTAATTCCCCCCCCCAAACTAGAGAGGAGCATTGTCCTCAATGCATGCCTACATACTCAAAAAAACATAGATCAGATAAAGAAAGAAGATGATAGCTTAGAATTCTGGTGAATCGGAGGAGGTATCGTCTTCTTCGTCATCGCTAAGTATCATCCGCCGTTGAGCTGGCGCTTTAAGTCTTTTGGTCGCCCTCGGTGTCTGCTTGCGGGATGCTGGTGTTGGTCGGTCTGACTTTGTGACTTCTCGTTCACTATCGTATTCGTTGTCTGGGTATATCTCCTCGGTGTTGGATGCTTTCTTCTTTTTGGCTGGGGAGTATGCGGTTTCGAGCTTCTTTGTAATTGATCAGACTGTGTCTTGCCACACCGAATCTGATGATAATGAGTTAAAGAAGGCAGATTCGGATGGTTCTGGCGCGGGGGTTGTATCTTTCGCTACCCGTGATGATTGTCCTTCTTCTCGGATTTTGGAGGCTGCAGTGCCAACATGATCGTCCGAGATGGAGAGGACTTCGGTTGATGTGGCTGCTACTTCAATGGGATCAGATGTTGCTCGATGTGTGGTCGAGACTTGGGCGGTTGGAGTGGCAGAGTCAGCGACATTGAGTGAAGTCAAGGCAGAGGGTACGACAGAGGCGGCTGGTGCGGCATGGGCATGAATTTCGGTATGGAAATCTAGGAACTGGGCAGTGTGTGTCGGGAATTTCTCTTTGAGGACCGCAATTGTGGCAGCGTTGAAATCTCTGATGTATGCCATAAATGTGAGTTGGCGTCTTCCCATCCGATCCAACTGAGCTGCAATATCGCTGATCGTGGTTGCCGAGGTGGTCTGGTGGTCTGGTTGATTGCAGCCCCTCTATGATGCCTCGGCATAGTTCTCCGGGGTGGCTTCTTATATCTCCATCTTTCTTAAGATTATATCCCTCGTCCACCCTGTACGCTCTAGGGTCATGTTGTTGTTGGGATCGGTAGGGACGAACACTTTATCGCACAATTCCGTGATCAAGCTGGGAAAGTAAACCTGGCCCCTACCTTTCTGTCCACAAATAAAAATTTCATTAGCAATTATCTCACCAATATTTATAATTCTGTTGTGGAGTATAGAATAAATTAGTGTTAGGTGGGGCTTGTCTACTGTCGAATTGTGTGATGTGCGCAGGATTCGTCTCTTGACAAATGTGTTCCACAACGTGGCCTCTGGGAGAAAGTTCCTTCTGTTGACCGTTCCCCGATTCTTCCCCATGTTCTATACGATGCCCAGGATGCAAAGCTCTTCTTTAATCTCCCCGTAGTTGTCTGTCGTGAATGAGTCAACAAACTCCTAGTGTTCATCGCGGGCAAGGTGGGTGTCGTAGAAAGCGTTGATTCTGTTGGCATCAATCTCGACTCGCCACCCTCTGACATTCACTGATGGGTCTTCGGCTGTCGGCCCATGGGCATAGAATTCGCAAACTATGGTTCGGTTCGCCTGTTTGGGTTGCTGGGTAAAAATTTGCCATCGTTGGTGTTTGATCTTGCTGAAGATGAAGTGGTCAATCTCGAAGTTTCATTTCGCCATCTCACGGAAGGACCCTTGTTCTTACCACACAGCTCGCTCTTTGAACTTTTGATTGTGTCGTGCCTTTACTTCGGGTGCGGCAAATCTATGAAGTGAAGAATCAGAGTCTACCAAGGCGGCTTCGCAGCGGGGTGTTCTTGCCATCTTTTTTTTTGGGATTAGGGTTTAAAAGTTGAGAGAGTTGGGAGAGCCATAGAGTAATCTAAAAGCAAAGGGAAATCTAGTGAGACAAAACACAAGAGAAAAGTAAATATGAGTGAATAGTAAAAAAATAAGGGGTTAAATAGGAGTGAAAGTTTCTTAGTGAATAATTGTTGCCTTTTTGTCTGTCGAGGCATCCGTTTCCTGGGCAGAGAGCCGTTGGAACATACGACTTTATCTACAACGGCTTGTTTTGGCGAGAAGAAACGTCTACTGCTGTGTAATGTCGTGACAGTCTTCACGGGCGGGCTGGAATGGTTGATGGGTTGGGCTTGATTCTTCTCTCCTCCTTTGGGTTTTGTTTCTCCTAAAATAAACTGAAATAAAATTATTAGTGCTTGAAAAATAAAAATGGATGCTAAAATTAAATCTAATGCCTAAAAACAGAAAAATAACAATAATGTTGGTGAAAAATAAACGCAAGAAATTTAAATCTAATTCCTAAAAATTAAAAACAGAAAAAAAATTAGGATGTATTAGGAGTGCATTTGGATGCATCTCCTAACATGACCACTTCCTTGTCTCTTGCAACATGAGTTCATGTGTAGTGCTTTAACCTCTACCCATTCACTTTAAATTCATGCCCATCCTTGGTAGATTTGATTGTGACTGCACCATGTGGGAATGCTTTAACTACCTCGAACGGGCCAAACCATCTTGATTTTAACTTCCTTGGGAATAGTTTCAATCGAGAATTGAAGAGGAGTACTTGCTGCCCGGGCATAAACTGCCTTGGCATCAACTTCTTGTCATGCCATTTTTTTGTTTTCTCCTTGTATATTCTCGCATTGTCATATGCCAAGACTATGAATTCTTCGATCTCATTCAAGTCCATGAGTCTATTTTGCCCGGATTTGTCCCAGTCTAGGTTTACCGTCTTGTTGGCCCAATATGCTTTATGTTCAATCTCAACGGGCAGGTGGAAGGTTTTTCCATACACGAGCCAATAGGGTGACATGCCCATTGGGGTCTTATAGGTTGTTCTATATGCCCAAAATCCATTATGGATTCGAAGAGACCAATCTTTCCTAGATGCATTAACCACATTTTCGAGAATGCTCTTCAGTTCTTTGTTTGATATTTCAGCATGTCCATTGGTCTGAGGGTGGTATGTTGTGGCAACTTTGTGTGTGACACGAAATTTCTTTAATGTCACGGCAATCAGTTTGTTGTCAAAGTGTCTCCCCTCATCACTTGTGATGGCTCTAGGGATTCCAAACCATGTAAAGATATGCTTTTGGAGAAATTTTAGAATTGTTTTCGAATCATCCTTTGGTGTAGCAATGGCTTCTACCCACTTGGACACATAATCCATTGCTAGCAGTATGTATAAGTTCCCACAAGATGATAGAAACAGGCCCATGAATTCGATTCCCCATACGTCGAACAGTTCGACTTCTAGAATATTCAGCAGTGGCATCTAGTTCCTCCTTGAAATGTTTCCCGTATGTTGTCATCAGTCGCACTGTTTGTAGTATGCTTGGGCATCTCCATAGAGTGTCGGCCAGTAGAGTCCCGATTGGAGAACCTTGGCGGCAGTTCTGGTTCCTCCAAAATGTCCCCCATATGATGAGTTGTAGCAATAGTGGAGGAGTTCTTGTTATTCTTCCTCTGGTACACACCTCCGAATCACCTGGTCTACACATTGCTTAAACAAAAGAGGTTCGTCCTAATAATAATGTTTTGCATCATTTTAGAACCTCTTTTTCCCTTGGTAATTCATGTTATGAGGAAAAATACCACTAACCAAGAAGTTTACAAGATCAACGTATCAGGGTGTGGTGGAGGTCGTCATGGCTACCAGAGGTTCTGTCGCGGAGGCTATGGTATATGCTGCTTGGGCAGCTGCGAGGTCTACTACCGAGGTGGCTAAGATCTGCTCATCTGGGAAGTTTTACTAAATTTCTGTCATGTCTGTAGGTGTTCTCTCTAGTCATGACAGATGATCAGCCACTTGGTTCTTTGTCCCTTTTCTGTCCTTGATTTCTACATTGAATTCTTGCAGGAGAAGAATCCAGCGTATCAATCTTAGTTTTGCATATTTCTTAGAGAAAAGGTATTTTATGGATGAATGGTTTGTGTGCATTGTCACCTATGTTCCGGTGAGATAGGCTTGGAACTTATCAAAAGCAAAAACTACTGCCAACAGCTCCTTCTCAGTGGTGGTATATTTAACTTGGGCCTCGTTGAGCGTCTTGCTGGTATAATAGATGACATGGAGGATTTTGTTTTTCCTCTTCCCTAGCACTGCCCCAACAGCATAGTCACTAGCATCATACATTATCTCAAAGGGTAGTGTCTAGTCTGGTGGTACTACAATGGGAGCGGCTACAAGTTTCTCCTTCAGGGTTTCAAATGCCTTAGTGCATTTGTAATCAAAGTTAAAGGGTTTGTCCTATTCAAGCAAAGAACACAATGGTTTGGTTATTTTCGAAAAGTTTTCAATGAAACGACTATAAAAACCAGCGTGTCCCAGAAAATTCCTGATCTCTTTAACAGTGGTAGGTGGCGGCAGTTTTTTGATAACATCGATTTTGGCTCTGTCAACCTCAATGTTGCGGCGGGAGATTTTATGGCCCAACACAATGCCCTCGTCTACCATAAAGTGGCATTTCTCCCAGTTTAAGACCAAGTTAGATTCTTCACATCTCTCGAGTACTTTTTCCAGGTTGCCAAGGCATCTGTCAAAGCTGTCTCCAAAAATTGAAAAATCATCCATGAAGATTTCTACCATATCAAAGAAAATAGCCATCATACATCTTTGGAAGGTTTCTGGTGCATTGCAAAGTCAAAACGACATCCTTCTGAATGCGTATGTTCTGTACGGGTAGGTGAAGGTAGTTTTCTCTTGGTCCTCCGAAGCGATTGCAATCTGATTGTAACCTGAGTATCCATCAAGAAAACAATAGTAATGTTTTCTGGCCAATCTATCTAACATTTGATCTAAGAAAGGTAAGGGGAAGTGGTCCTTTCAGTTTCTTTATTCGACTTTCGATAGTCCATACAAACCCTATAACCGGTCACAGATCAGGTTAGGATTAACGCGTTGTCTTCGTTCGTGATGACTATCATCCCTCCTTTCTTAGGCACACATTGGGTGTCAATGGTTGGTTTATGGTCGTCCTCTAGGAGGATCTTATGCATGCAAACTTCCAGGCTGATTCCTTTCAGATCATCGATGGTCCATCCAATGGCTTGTTTCTACCGCCCGAGCATCTCAACCAACTGTTGTTTCGGTTCCTGCATCAACATGAAAGAAATAATTACGGGCAGGGTGTTATTCTGTCCAACATAAATGTATTTAAGTTGCTCGGGCAGTGGTTTAATTTCCAGTTTGGGCGGCTGCTCAATAGATGGTGTTTCAATGGTACTCTCTTTTGTAGTGTATTTAAGAGGTTCAAAATACTTACATGGACGAGTATCAGTCCAGTTTACCTCTTCAGGGTCATCAGGGCATTCTTCAAGCTGGTTGTCGAGGCAGGTGTCTAGGCAGTAGTCTATATAGGTATTGAGGCAATTCCCATAATCTCTACCCGAGCAGTGATTGTTGAGGCATGGGGAATCCTGTGTGAGATTTACCTCCATGGTTGCCTGGATCAGCCGACACTCGTCTTTGCTGTCGGCTTGGTTGAGGGTCTGAAGTACATTCAACTTTATGTGATGGCCGTTCACCCTCATGGTTAATTCTCACTTCTCCATGTCGATCAGAGTTCTGCCTGTGGCTAGGAATGGTCTTCCCAGTATGATCGGTGCATGCTCATCTGCCTCACAATACAAAAAAGGAAGTCAGCAGAGAATATAAATTTATCCACTCTTACTAGGATATATTCGATTTTTCCTTCAAGGTGTACGTAAGAGCGGTCAGCCAGCTGAGCATGACAGTGGTGGGCCAAGCTTTCCCAATGCTCAGTTTTTCAAACACTGATTTGGGCATTAAGTTGATGCTTGCCCCAAGAAAACATAGAGCCTTTCTTACGTAATGATTTCCAATGGCATATGGAATAAGGAAGTTTCCTGGATCTTTTAGCTTAGGTGGGGCTCGGTTGTGCAGCATTTCCATGCAACCTTGTGTCATGGAAACAGTTTCGAATTCCCCTATCCTTGCTCGTTTTGATACCATCTCCTTGAGGAACTTAGCATAATTTGGCATTTGTTCTATGGCCTCAACAAGTTGTATATTTATGTGTACTTGTTTAAAAATATCAAAAAACTTCTTAAATTGGTACTCCTGCTTCTGCTGCTTCAACCGTTGTGGAAATGGAAGGGGCGGCCGAATATTTTTTATACCCTCTTTGCATTGAAACATGATCTGGGGGAGAATAAGATGTTCAGGTTTGTCTTCTTTTTCATTGATTCTGCCAGGGGTATCAGTAGGTTTGGTTACTGAAACAGAGTACCCTGGTTCTACCGAGGCAGTAGCATCAGCGTCTGCCGAGGCGGCTGGCTCCCTTGGTTGTTTCTTTTTTGGTTCTTCGGCACCAATTTCTTCAAGTTGTTTCCCACTTCTAGTTATGATTGCTTTCCAATGCTCATGAGTGGATATCATTGCGACTTCAGTATCGTTGGGCAGCCCTCCTGTTGGTCGAGTGTTCATTAGTTGTGCAAACTGCCCCACCTAAGTTTCTAGTGACTTTAGAGTTGCCTCATAGTTTTGCATCCTCATCTCGGTCTTGTCCATGAAAGCATCAATTTTTTAACAAATGAATCCATGTTAGACATATATGTACCAGTTTGAGACATAAAATCATTTAAAGTCTGTTCTAGAGAACTAGGTGATGCTAGTTGTTGCGGCGGCGGCTGCTGCCGCAACAAAATCTGCTAGAATCCTTGGGGTTGATTCTTCTGATTGGGTGGATTCAGGGCATTATTGGGGTTGCTCCAAGAAAAGTTTGGATGCCTCTTCCAACCAGGATTGTATGTGTTCGATGACAGGTTGTTGCTTCTATTGTAGTTTCCTACGAAGCAGCTAGTTTCTTAGAATTGCTGGCTTTCTGATGAGTCATAGTCTCCCCCACATTGTTCAAAGAAAGCATCAACAACTTTAACGTGTTGGGTATTGTTCTGCCTTTTCATTGCTTTCATCATTTTTGTTAGATGAGTCAACTGTGTTGTGACTACGTCGGATGTTCCTAGCTCATTGACAGTGGCATGTCGCCTTACTCCGCCTCGGCGAGCGGTAGGGAACTAGTAGTCATTTTTGGCCGTCCTGATCAATATCTGAATTACTTTTGCATGCTCTTTATCAAGAAGTGTGTCATTTGCTGAGGCATCCATCATCAGTCTTGTTGGAGTGTTGACACCATTGTAGAACATCGTGAGTTGTGTCCACTCCAGGAATCCATGGAGTGCGCATTTGTTTAGCATATCGCAAAATCATTCCCATGCCTCATACATTGGTTCATCATTAGCATGTCGAAAAGTAGTGATTTCAATAGCAATTTATCAGTTAAATTAACAAGATTAAATCTAGCTAGAAAATCACGACATAATTCCATCCAAGACTCAATGAACTCGGATGGTAGACTATTAAACCATGATTTTGCCCTATCCCTCAGTGAATAGGGAAATAGTTTGAGTCTTAGCACATCTGGTTGAACTCCTTGTATCTTGAAGGATTTACAGATGTCTAGGAAGGATTTCGTATGTTGTCTTGCATCCTCAGTGGCGGATACTCCAAACTGTCCAAGTGTGTTAAGCATGTTGAACATGAGAGGTTTGAGTTCAAAATGGTCTGCTTCTATCTCAGGATCGACAACACCAGTGTTCAACTTCCTAAGGTCCTCTTCCAAGTAATCACAGACATTTGGTCGGGGGGTAGGTGGATTTTCTCATTGTCGTCGGGCGGCTGAATGCCGTCGGCAGGATGGTTGCCGCGAGCATTGTCGTCACCAACATGATCTATTTTTCTGATATTTCTATGTCGAAGTCTATGTGTGGTCCTTTCAATTTCAGGATCAAACGGTCGTAGTGGTGATGTTGGGTTCGCTCTGGTCATAAACCAAAGAAAACCACAAGATTAAAAATAAAATTAAAATGCAAGAAAATAAAAACAAAAGATATTTAACGCCAATCCCCAGCAGCGGCGCCAAAAACCTGTATGCTGTAAAATAGTCCTGCTTTAAGTGCAAATGTACACTAATGCCTAGTTATAATATAAAATATATCGTCTCTACAGGGATTGAGAAATCCTTCAGAATTTATCTTTCTTCACAAGTAAAAGTAAAAACACAAGTGATTGAGATTTGATTTGACTAAAACTATAAGAAAGTAAATTAAAAGGTTGAGAATTCAGTTTGAGAGAATGATCAGGTGTTGGAATGCGTCGTAATGTGGATATTGAATGTTTTGTCTTGGTTAAAGTGCTTGAAAATCGACTCAGCTGTCTTGGCAGTTATCAAGGTGATGCCTCGGCAGATGACCTACCGCGACAGAGGATGATGCGCTGCCCGGGCGGCTGAGTGATGCTTCAAAGTTTGGCAAGGCTTCCTTCAATGACTCTTCCTTATCCCTAAGTCGAAGTGCTATTGGTGAACACGTCTTGATAATACCTCCCGGTGTGAATCGACGAATGAACACCAACCAATCTAAAGCCTCTTTTAGCCGCTGAACTTCTAACTTATTCTTAAGCCGAAGTAGTTTCACCCCAAGTTGGATAAAACGGTGTTTACTCGTTTCGTGAGTCTAACTCTCCCGATATTAGACAAATCGATAATTGCTCTCTCCTCTCCCGATTGGATTGAAAACAAGAATAATGCAAAAAGTAAACAAACTTTGAAATTTTATTGCAAACACTAAAAACCTAAACGAATACAAGCAATCTCTCACAACTACTCAACAAAACCAACCCTTAGCCCTAGGAAAAGTTTAGAACATGATGGATGAATGGAAGCACTAGGGTTTTCTCAAAGAACTCTCGATATCCCCACTAGTCGGCTAAGATACAATATATAAGCCTTTTCCTAATCGAAGTCGGTTAAGGGACTAGAGTACAAGTTGGAATTAAAGTAGATCTCCTAAAAAGATTAAACTCTAATTAAATCTTCATTTAATCCAAGCTTGACTTCCGGTTGACTTAAAATTCCTTGAACTTTAACCGTGGCTTTTCTTGGGCTTTTGGGCTCCGATCTGCATGCAAGTGGCCTCTAAAAATTGGGCTTGATGTGTTCTTCCAATCGCATACCACTCTGCATATTTTTAGCTTCCTTGGGATGTTGCCTCAGCGGCGCACCATCTACTACCTTGGTAGAGGTCTGTATCTGTGTGAGTGGCTCAGTAGGGCTCCTTATTCTGGGATTTTCCTCTATAGCTTATTCTAATCAGCTCTTCAGCAGATACATCAGAATCTTCCATCGATTGTCCAACTCCTTCATTTTGCCCTCCTTGCTGCCTCAACATGGTCTGTGTGGGCGGGTATCTGTGCATAGCAAAATACATACCTGAGCAATATCTTTTATAGAGAAAAACAGTGAAATTTATCAAACATGGCAGATTATCTAATCTATGCAGTTTTGTGTATGTTTACCTAATTATGCAACTAAAATGTGCTAGCTATCATAGGGTTAAAATCTAGTACTTTTGCTCACTTAACATCTTCTTTTCCAAATTTAATAACAAAAAAAGAAAACAGGCATAAAATTTAAACAAAATTAAAGGTACAAATAAACTAAGAACTGATAATAAAGTTTGAACATAAAAATTAAATAAAACTGGAAAATTAAATTAAAGTTCAAAAGAAAATAAAAATGCAAAAAATAAAGAAAAGCGATAGAATTGGATGCCTAAGCATCCAGTAGCGTGACTGAAGTTTTTTCATGGAGAACTGGTTCTCCTTGGTAGGATTTAAGTATATTTGACCGTTGACTTTGAATATCATTCCATCTTTGAGATCCTTAATGTCAATAGCACCGTGTGAATAACCTTGACAACCTGAAATGGGCCAAACCAACGAGACTTCAGCTTGCCCAGGAAGATCTTGAGGCGAGAGCTGTAGAGGATGGCGTTTTGGCCTTCAAAAAAATACTGAGGCATTAGTTTCACATCATGCCATCTCTTGGTTTTCTACTTATATATCTTGGCATTCTCGTAAGCATCCAGGCAATGCTCTTCTAGCTCATTCCACTCCAACAGTCTTCTTTATCTACATAATTGACAGTCAATGTTAATCTTTTTAATATCCGAAAAGGCTTTGTGCTCAAGCTTGACCGGTAAGTGGCATGCCTTGCCTTAGACAAGTTGTAAAGTGTCCAAAAGTCCTATATTTCATGCACTTTCCAACTCTTATTATTACTGTTTCTAAGCACATTTTAGGCATAATTAGGTTCATGCATAGCGTTTTACAGTATTTCATTGTTCTGCCTTACTTTTATAACTTATCATTCATTTGGTGAACAAGAGGTATTGTTCTAGTGTATTCTTGCTTGTAGGTACTAACAGCTGAACAAGGGAGCCGAGGAACGGAAGACACAACACTAAGAAGCAAACCCAAGAGCTGTACTGAAGCAGTTCCAACTGAAGTAAGTTGCTGTTGAGCGCTTGCTGAGCATCTGTCGAGCAAAGCTGCTGCCAACCTTGCTGCCCGCGGCAACTGACTATGGAAGTTTGGAGAACCAAAGCGTGATTAGTAGAGCTAAAACTCCTTATTCTATCGTCGACATTCACGTGATTTTCCGACGTCTATAGCAGCGGCTAGGGATGCCGAAGCGAAAATCTTAAGCTTACTTGCGGGCTAAGGAAAACGAGGAAGAGTCCATATTCCAAGCAAAGAAGTCAGCATTTAAAGCTACTTTAGAGGACTTCTACTTCAAGGAGGAGTTGACCTAGTCTTGAGTCTATAAATGCCCATTGTACTTCTAGTTTAAATCATCCTAGGTTTTCTATAGACTTTACTTGTGCTCTTCTCTGTCGTCATGTTCTAAATCTCCATTGGGTTAGGGTTATGTTGTAACTAGTGAGAAACGGTTGTTTTAGGTTTTTGAGTTATTTCTTCAATAAAATATTCCAAGTTTACTTAATCCATTATTCTTCATTCTTTCAATCTTGCTACACCAGTCGTTTGAGAGAATCTATTTGTCAGGCACGAAGGTGCAAGGCTCACGAAAGGGTTAAGTACGGTTACAACGGGAGGCGTGACTAACTTGGTTCTACACTAGTCCACAAGTTTCAGCGGCTAAAAGGGATCTCTAACCGAGTTGATTGATTTGGTTCCACACTAGTCCTCAAGTTATCAATCTCGAGCATCCTAACCTAGAAATAGGAGGGACCACTGTCGACTATCCTGCCGAACTTGGAGTATCTGCCAGACTTGCCGCCAGGACGTCTTTCCATTCCACCTACCGAGACAGTACACACCCCTGCAGTGGTAATGACCTACTGCGACCTCGTGACAAGGTCGTAGTTTGCCGCCCGCCTACCCAGGCAGCAGATCCTGGCAGCAAAGGATAACTCATACCTAATTCAACGCATTTTTCACACTAAGTGGCACCATAACCCTGCCTGCTCTGTCAACCTGATCCACCTCTTCTCATTTACTTATGTTTTATTTACTTTCCAATCTCAACCAATCATTCACTTGTGTTTTTATTTTACCTTTGTGCAGGAACTAAAGAACGAGACAAGCTGTCCAATCCTCGTGGGATTCGATATATTATATACTATAACTTGACATGAGTGTGCACTTGCTCTCCCATATAAGAGGGAACACCTACACCCTCTACACAAGTCTATAGGGTCACATGCCCAACGGTGTTTTGAACGGGGTCTGATAGGCCTATAAGGCTTCATCCAGCTTCAAGGACCAGCCCTTGCAGTTTGGCTTGAGAACCTTTTCAAGGATTTGCTTTTTTTCTCGGTTAGAAACTTTAGCTGGTCCATTGGTGGCGGATGATATACTGTGGCGATCTTACAGTGAACTCCATATCGACGCAATGCCTTAGCAATCAGTTTTTTGTCGAAGTGTCTGCCTTGCTCACTAATAATAGCTCGAGAAACTCCAAACCGAGTGAAGATATTCTTATGAAAAAACTTTATGACAGTGTTTGCATCATTCTTGGTTGTCGCAATGGCCTCCACCCACTTGAACATGTAATCGATTGTCAGCAGAATGTACAAGTGTCCACTAGAGGATGAGAAAGGTCCCCTGAAGTCAATGCCCCAAACACCAAATAGTTCAACTTCAAGGATGACTTGCATGGGTAGCTCATTCCTTCGAGAGATGTTCCCCGTTCTTTGGCATCTACCGCAAGCATTTTAGTACACGTGGGAATCTCTAAACAAGGTTGGCCAATAGAATCCAGACTGTAGGACCTTTGCATCAGTCATTTGTCCTCCAAAGTGCCCTCCTCATGGAGTAGAATGACAATGGAAAGGATATCTTTTTTCTCTGGATCATTTGACCAGCGCATTGCTTGAAAAGGTAGGGCTCGTCCCAATAGTAGTGAACGCATCATGTCGAAATTTCTTCCATCCCTAGCTGTTAAGATCACAAGGAAAAATACCACTAACAAGAAATTTAACAATATCAGCAGACCACGGCAATGTTGTAGCATTCAACAATTTTCTTTAGGGAATCCTTCCTTAATATCAAGTGGATTATCATGATCGCATGCTTTCTTAAGCCCAGAGAGATAGTCAGCTACATGGTTGCCAGTACCTTTTCTATCCACAACCTCAATGTCAAATTCTTGCAATAGTAGAATCTACCTAATAAATCTAGGTTTAGCATCCTTTTTAGTCACAAAATATTTAATGTTTGAATGATCGGTATGCACAATGACTTTAGTTCCTATAAGGTATGCCCTAAATTTATCAAATGCAAACACCATAGCAAGTAGTTCTTTTCATTGGTAGTGTAGTTCATTTGTGCCTCATTTAGGGTGCAACTAGCATAGTAAATAACATGAAAGATCTTACTCTAACGTTATCCTAGAATGACACTAACGACATAATCACTAACTTCGCACATCAGCTAAAAGGGTTTTGACCAATCGAGAGGCACTACTACTGGTGCAGAAATGAGTTCCTTCCTTAAGGTTTCGAACACTACAGCAACAAGCAAAATGGCTTCGAGATTTTGGAGAAATATTTGATGAATCTCCTATAGAATCCGATATGGCCAAGGAAGCTTCGAATGAATTTGACATTCAATGGGGGTGGAAGCTTCTCTATCACTTCTATCTTGGCTTTGTCCACTTCGATGCCTTGCTTGGAAATATGGTGGCCCAAGATAATGCCCTCGGTGACCATGAAGTTGCACTTCTCCCAATTAAGCACAAGGTTAGTTTCCTCACATCTTTTCAACACTTTGGCAAGATTCCCAACGCATTGTTCGAATGAATCTCCAAAGACAGAAAACTCGTCCATGAAAATCTTGAGAAAGTCATCCACCATGTTTGAAAAAGATGGCCATCATACAATGTTGGAAAGTTGCTAAAGCATTGCATAGGCCAAAGGTCTTTTGGCGAAAGGCATAACATAGAGAAATGTGAATGTCGTCTTCTCTTGGTCCTCGTGTGCTATAGCAATCTAGTTGTACCCAGAGTAACCGTCTAGGAAACAATAATAGAGTTTCTCCGCGAGCTTGTCGAGTATCTGTTTGATGAACGGGAAGGGGAAATGGTCATTCTTGGTGGCTTTGTTCAGCTTTCTATAGTCGATACATATCCACCGTCGAGTAACGGTTCTAGTGGGTTGGTGTTCATAGGCATCATTCTTTATCACAGGCATGCCTCATTTCTTCGGCACACATTGGAATTTTCTCACCCAAGAACTATCCGAGATAGGGTAGATGATTCCATCATTGATCTATTTGATGATCACCCTCATAACCACATTCCTCATGATCGGATTGAGTCTTCGATGTGTTTCAATCGAGCTGTTGTGACCATCTACAAGCAAGATCTTATGCATACAAAGAGTAAGGCTTATGCACTTCAAGTTAGCAATAGTCCAACTAAGAGCTTTCTTATGTTAAGTCAAAATATACAACAATTTATTTTCTTGGTTGGATGTCAAGAAAACATATATAATCACAAACAATGTAATACTCTTCCCTAAAAATGCATACTTTAATTGTAGGGGAGAGGTTTTAAATTGAGTCCAGACGGATGCTTCAACGATGGCTTGGGAGATTTTAATTCTGAAAAATTCAAAGGACGTACCTGGTCTAGCTAGCACAACATTGGATTGTTTAGTATCTCAGCTACTTATTGTGCTTCTCGTATTACCTTGTCAAATTCTGATTGCTCTATAGCATTAAGTACATTGCTGGAGCAAATTTCTTGAAGGGTCTCTTCGACTAAGGCTTCTTCACTATGCACAAGTTGTCATTCTTTATACGCATCCGTAAAATTTAGAGTGTTGAATAAATTGAGTGTGATCTTTTGTTCATTCATCTTCATAGTAAACTCACCCTATTTGTTATTAATCACGTTCCGCCCAGTAGCATGGAACGATCTCCCCATAATGATGTGAGCGTTATCATCGCCTCACAGTCAAGAATAATAAAATCTGTCAAAAAGAAAAATCTATCAACCTTTACGAGGACATCTTTAATTCTTTATTCGTGTCAGATTTGAGATCAATCAGCCAACTGAAGGATAACTGAGGTAGATTTTGCCTTCCCCATACCAAGTTTCGTAAACATTGATTTCGGCAACAAGTTCACATTTGCACCGAGATCACATGAAGCACGACCATAGTTGTTGTGGCCTATGGAAGATGGACTGGTAAAGCTGCCAAGATCTTTCATCATGGGTAGCAAATTACTTCGCACTGCCATGCATTCGCCTATTGTAGAAACAGTTTCAACTTTGCCCACCATCCTCTTGGTCACAATCTCCTTCAGAAACTTCGCATAGAATGGCATTTGATCGATGGCCTCCAAGAATGGGACATCGATATGCAACTGTTTGAACATATCTAGAAACTTATGGAACTTAGAGTTGTGTTCTAAGCTTTCAATTTTTGCGGGAATGAAGGCGGAGGTCTAGGACCATCGCGTGGTGCACTGGATGTTGTAGTATCTTTTTTCTCTATTTTCCTTGCCATTAGTAGCAAGTTCCTTTTCTGTATCAGAAACACGAGGTGCATCTTTGGATGTAGGAGCACCGATAGATTTCTTTCTTGGAGAGGAATCACCCAGGGAACCTCCCCCAAACTTGTCATCTTTGGTCAACTGGGTGTCACTACTCAATGTGATGGCATCACATTGTTCCGCACCAAGGTCTTAGTGATTTCAATATCACTAGGTAAATCGCATTGAGGTCTTTTCTTCAAGATTTGGGCAATCTGCCCCAACTTGTGTTTCCAAGGATCGTAGGGAAGCGGTATGGTTTTGTGAGATGGATTGTTGATTTTGTAACATGGCGGCTTGCGTCGTGAGCATGTCTCTATGGTTCTTTAGATTTGCTGAATGGTCCTGTAAAATAACTTGGTCAGTATCCATAAAACTTTGATATGAAGTTTCAAAAGAGCTAGAATTAGAACTACAAACTCTCTTCCCTAGTTTTGCCTCTAATTTTTCTATTGGAATCTAGAAGGATCTGGTGTAGCATTCTGTTTGGCTCTCGAATTTCCAATGTTTCCTCCCCATCCAAAGTTTGGATGTTGTCGCCACCCGAGGTTGTAGGTGTTCGAGTAGGGATTATTGTTGTGGTTGGCATTCCCTACATAACATCTAGAATCTTGTTGCTGGGGGACATTCACTCAACTGGTGTTCCCAATCAAAATACTCACAAGTGTATTGGATTACCTTGGCCTCCCGTATGTTGAATGGTGGATGCATGTTCTTGATCATGTTTGTGATGGTAAAGAGTTGAGCTACCACACTTTGGGAATCGTCCAATTGGAGTGTTCCAGAAGCTTTAAGACCGAGACTCAATCTCCCCGCAGGAAATTGATAGTCATTATTGGCTATCTAATTATGGATTTTGAATGCCTCTTCAGGATCTTTATCGAGCAGAATACCGCATGCTGAAGAGTCAATCATCATTCTCGTGGGTGCGTTAACGCCATTATAAAATGTTACCACTTTTAGCCAATCATGAAACCTATGAATCAAGCACTTGTGTAGCATGCCTTTGTATCTATCCCATCTTCCATACATGGATTTGTAGAGCACTTTAGTGTTCTCTAAATATGAGCGCAAGTGCACACTCCTGTCAAGTAATAGTATAAAAGATATCGTCTCCCACAGGGATTGGATAGCTTAAGTCGATTCATTGTTCCTGCACAAGAAAAGTAAATGCACAAATAAGTTGGTTTGTTTAAGAAGAAAATAAAATAAAACACAAGTAAATAAAAGGGAAGAAATCAGATTGATGGAATGAGCTGGGTTATGTTGTTGTTTAGTGTGAAACTGCGTTGAATAGGATAAGTAGCTTTGCGCTGCCAGACTTCGCTGCCTCGGCGAGAGATGGAAGATTGGCTGTTGTGACGCTCTCGTTGCCCCAGCAGTGGAATGGATGTGTGTCTCGGCGGCGAACTCGGTAGAACTACAAAGCTCAATAGAACGCTTCGAAAGTGATCATGCTTATGTCTAAGTCAGAATGTTGTTGATGCCCACTGCAGATAATACCAGTCGCGGCGTGAATCATGCAACGACAGAAAAGTTAATTCGTCATCTTTTAACCGACTTAAACCCTAACCTATGTCTAGGCTAGATTGATCAACACCATTTATAGATGAGATCATACTTACTCCTTTCGTGAGTTAGACTCTCTCGATACCGAACAAATGGGTAGTAATCAACTAATCTTTCGCCTTAATTGAAAACTGTGAAGAACATGGAGTAAGCAAACCTTGAAGCTTTATTGCAAAAACAAACTTAAAATTTTAAACAATTGTTCTCACACTAATTACAACATAACCCAAACCCAAAGAGAATTTTAGAACATAATGGCGGCAAGAAAACCTAAACTATACCTAAGGGAAAACCTAAGTTGTTTTGGAGTACAATTACAATGAGTATAGATAGGCATTAGCTAGGTCTTGTCCTTCTTGGAGTAGAAGTCTTCAAAGTGGCTTTTGCATTAAATGCAACTCTAAATGCTGACTTCTTTGAGTTGAATGTGGACTTAATCATGTTGCCTTGCTCCGCAAGTAAGCTCGAGTTCCTCCTTCGGCGGCTCTACCTGCTACTACAGTCATCGGAAAATTGAGTGAACAGCATCGTTAAGGTCAGGATTTTCTGCTCTACAGATCATACTCCAGTTCTCCAATTTCTCATCTTGCTGTCTTGGGCGACAAGTAGGGCGGCAGCAGCTGATGTCTTTGTCTGGAACTGCATCAATACAGCTCTTTAGTCTGCTGCCTCAGCATCATGTCCTTATCTCCTCTCTCCTTCTGTCAGCCTCTAGTACCTGAAACTAAAACTAAACTAAAACAATACCTTTTTCTTACCAAATAAAAGATAATCAATAAAAAGCATGGCAAAGTAAAGAATACTGTAAAATGCAATGCATGAACCTAATTATGCCTAAAATGTACTCAAAAACAACAAATATATGAGATGGAATGTGCACGAAATATAGAACTTATGGACACTTTACACACCCCCAAACTCGAACTATTGCTTGTCCTCAAGCAAGGCAACCTAAACATACTTGCCCTTTAAACTAATCAAAAAGAAAATTTTCTGTTTTAAACTTGATTTAACACCTCAAGGTCGTGGCACCTATCATTAAATTAGTGAGAGAGGAATAACATGAATTACCTCAGAATTAAACTATAATATGCAGTTAAGTGTGTGCAGAACTATGTACAGGCTGAATCTGATGAATATTCTAATTTAACAGAGATGATGTCATGATATACAAGGTTGTTGTCGAGACAGCATATTTAAGCACAATTTAAATAATCATGGCAATGAGGGCTTCAGCTCATCACAACTACTCTTCTAGGTCTGAAATTAAGATAAGAGCAAACTACAAAACCCCGAACCCATAGAGTAGAGTCATCCCGTGAAGACTTTCATTCACTCATGCTAATTTGTCTGTCACTTCAAAGTTTTCAGATTCATGGACTTTGATAGCAGCGGAGTGTCCTCGCACATGATTCTTCCTAGAGCTTGCTTCGGGCACCTCTAGGGATAGACAGCATAAAATTTTTCTTTTGCCTGTCTTGGCAGTGCTTTTTTCTATTTGTTACATGCTGTGGCAGCTTCCTACAACCATGTTAGAATTTTACAAATAATTCAACATGCAATGTTTATCAGAAACTCAAACAAATTCGGCAAGTAACAGTAGTGTTTTTATTTTTGGCAACTATAGAAAAATCATAAGTTTACTTCATGCTTTTCCCCAAAGTTAAGTTCATTTTAACTTGGTGCGAAAATTTAATGTCGGCTATCCTATCAAAGGCACAAGTTCTAACAAGCTCAAAAAATTTCGATTAATTTTCTAAGGCAAGTACATTATGCAACCTAAAATGCGCTAGAATATGCCTACAAAATAATGAGTGCTAACCCCCCAACTCGAGATGGGCATTGCCCTCAATGCACAAAATAAAAACAGAAAATTAAACAGAAAATTAAAACAGAGAAAAATATACAATTGATATAAAAATAGAAAAATAAAAAGAAGAAAATAAAAAAAAACTAGAAGTTGGTAGATGGTTGAGAAGAGGCTTGGGTCTTTGCTGCGGAGGAGGAGGGGGAGGAGGAGGATTGATTGATAAGGCGGCGGCCGGCAGATGCCCGTGCTGCAGACTTAGCAAGTGAGACTTTTGTTGTCCGTAACGGCTGGACTCTCTTGGAAGTGGGGCGAGGCTCCTCTTGAGGTTCTGTAGGAGGGGCTTCGCTCTCTTCTAATTTTGTCTCCTCGTCCTCTGGCTCGGCAGCTATGATGTGTCGCTTCCTCTTCCTTGTTTCTTCCTCCATTGGTACTGTCGGAGGGTCAATCTCCATTTGGGCTGCTACTTTTGCTGATGCTGCTTCTGTTGCTGGCAGTTACTGCTCAACCTTTTCTAATGAGGAGGTGTTGGCCACCGTTGCCGTTGTGCAGATGGGGGAATGATGTTGCTGATGCCGGTCTGGGGAGTCTGCCACCGTCTTGGAAGTGAAGGTGGCAGAATACGATGGGTAGTGCGTCGGAGACGGCATTTGGCGGTAGAAGGCGGCGTGGCGGGCAGCTACGGCTAAGGGTGTTCCTTGTGCGAAGGCAGCTGCGGAGGCGAGATCAACATGGTAGGTTAGCAGGGTTGGGCCATCATCTAGAAATTTTTGAAGGAAATATGCCACAAAGGCATCTTGTACCTCCCCCACGTACTTCATGAAGGTTAACTACTAATGTTCGATCCTTTTGTTGTTGTCGATGAGGGTGTACAGCAGCGTGATGACTTCATTGGTTGGGGCAACTTCAGTACTGTCGGGGGCGGCTGGAGGGTGATAGGCTGGCTGGGGGTGATGAGGTCTGTCTCTGGGGCCTACATCATTTGCAGGCGAACTTTCCTGGTCCACCCCTCCTTGGCAGTTGTCATCTCATCTTCTGGGTCGGTTAGGACATTGAAGTTGGCACAAAGGCCGGTGATGAGTGACAGGAAGTATAGCCTACCCTTCGTCTTGCGGAATCAATTGTGCATCTCCTTAAATATAATCTCCCCAACGTTGATGGGCCGATTCATCATAATGCTGTGAATGAGTGCAAGGTGCAGCCGGTCTACGGTAGAGTTGTGGGAGGTGGGCAGCAGACGCCTTTTGATGAAGGTAATCCACAACATAGGCTTGGGCAGTAGGTGGCGGCGTTGGACAGAGCTGCCATGCTTTCCTACCAACCACGGCGTGTTGGGTTTGCACAGCTTGTCCTTGATTTTGTCGTAGTCGGCAGCTGTCAGTGACTGCCTCCATTCCTCGTGAGGGTTTTCGTCTATCTCTAGGTCGTAGAAGCTGTTGATGACAGCGGCGTTCAGCTTGACAGGCTCCCTTCGTACAAACACGAACGACAGCTCAAGGCAGGGGTTGTGAGCATAGGACTCCATGACCATTGTGATGTTTGTTGCCTCTGGCTGTCGTGCGAACATCTCCCAACCCTTGTTGTGTATTTTCTCGAACAAGGTGGGCTCTAGGCAAAGATCTCATGTCTCCTTGGAGTAATGGAACCCTTGTTCCTCCCAAATGGCTTGCTTTGCGAACTGGGTTCTGTACCTTTTTTCATCATAACGGGAGAAGAAGCGTTGGAAGGTGGGTTTGGATTGGGATGTTGATTCCATGTGTAAGACGGTTGAAGTTTAACTGAAACTTGAAAAAAGAGGTAATTAGCTAGAGAGTAGTAGATGCAAGAATAATATAGCAAGGACGTGAAAGTAAAGTGAATGAATGATGTGAGAAAGGTTTAAATAGAGGCTTCCAAGAGGTGTCGGGGCGGCATTAAATGTCCAACAGTCAAGTTGTCTCGCGCACGTTACGAGATTTCTGCCCGTTATTTCTGTAGCCGTTGGCAGCTAGCCGTTAGCGAGCAACTAGCTGTTACGCGTTTTCTGCGCTAGGCCGCCCTTGGCTATCTTGGCGGGATGGTGGGCAGGCTCCTTGCCGGGCCTCCTTCTTGATCAAGTTCTTTTATTCCTAAAGCCTGAAAAATAAAGATAATTAAATACTAAAAATAAATTCTAAAAAATAAAAATGTGAAAAAAAATTCAAAATTTAATCCTAAGGAAAATAAATTCCAATAAATTAAATTCTATTCCTAAAACATAAAAATAATAAAAATTAAATTAAGTTGTGTTGGGAGTGCAATTGGGTGCATCTCCCAGACATAACCACTTCCTGAGGTGGTGTGTCTTGTCTTTCCCTCTTGGGGGGTCCTCCTGTTCTGAAAGGTGGTGTGTTGTTGGGTCCTTCAGCCTGCCTTTTGGTCTGCCGCAACAGCTGCTGCCTTGGCTTGTCTCTGTGCTAGTTTTGGCCGTCTGAGCATCAGGGCATCCTTCTTTTTTCCTTTTCTAGGGGTTGTAGCACATTTAATTTGATGCTTTGATTGTCTACCCTCATGGTCAACTCCCCATGTTCCACATCTATTAGAGTTCTTCTCATGGCCAAAAATGGTCGCCCTAGGATGATGGGGGCGTTTTCATCGGCCTCACAGTCTAAGATGAGGAAATCAGATGGAAGAATAAGGTTGCCTACTCGAACTAGGATGTCTTCAATCTTGCCCTCCGGTTGTACAAATGAATGATCGACAAGTTTCAGCATAATGGAGGTAGGTTTGGCTTTCCCAATTCCTAGTTTGTCGAAGACTGCCTTAAGCATCAAGTTTATGATGGCTCCTAAATCGCACAGGGCTTTTGTTTCGTGCTTGCTGCCTATTCTGCATGGTATAACAAAACTACACGGATATGTTTGCTTGGGCGGCAACTTGTTGTGCAGCATAGACATGCACTCCTCCGTTACAGCAACTATTTCGAACTCCCCGATACTCTTCCTCTTAGAAACCATGTCCCTGATGTTATGGCATAGTTGGACATGTTCTGAATGGCTTCTATGAGAGGTATGTTTATGTGCAACTGCTTCAGAATATCCAAGAATTTCCTAAACTGGTACTCATGTTTATGTTGCTTAAGCCTCTGGGAAAGGTGATGGCAGGCGGATGTCCTCTATACGTTCTTTGCAAGAAAACTTTATATGTGGAGGATCATCTACTTCAGGACTGCTGTCAGGCTCAGCTGTCGGGGCGGCTGGTGTTGATGCTGCCGTGGCAGGTAGTTTTTTCTGTGATGTCTGTTTCTCTTCTAGCTTTTCCACTCTGGGCTCATTCAATTGTTTCCCACTCTTGGTTGATATGGCTTTTCACTGCTCATATGTGGCCTTAGTTGCTGCCTCTGTACTATTGGATGCTGCGCCCATTGTTCTGCTGATATAGATCGCAGTGAACTGGCCAAACTGGGTTTCTAGGTTCTTTATCGCAGCCTCCTGGTTGTTCATCCTCATCTATGTCCTATCCATGAATGACGCAATTTTATCAATAAACTTATTTGTACGAACAATAAATTCACTAGTGTTAAACATAAAAGTTTGAAGGGTTGCTTCTAGTGAATTATTGTTTTGTGGATGTTGAGCTTGCTGTTTGGACTGGTTTTGCTGGTAGCCTCCCTGTTATTGTTGTGGATTGGCAGCTATTTTAGAATTGCTCCAAGAGAAGTTTGGATGATTCTTCCAACCAGGGATATACATATTCGTGTTGGGTCTGTTGTTCCTCTCGTATCCTCCCATGAAATTGGTTGATGCAGTGCATTCAGAGGAACCGCAGTTTCCCCCACACTCATCACAAAATGGCTCTACAGCCTTGGCCTCATAGACTTTCCCAGTGGGTTTTACAAGGTTCATGACCAGTTCTGTCAGTTTGTCAAGGCGGGCATTGACAGATTCTGAGTCTTCCACTTCGTTCACAATAGATGGCTGCCTAATGCCGCCTCGGCAGGCTATAGGGTACTTATAATCATTCTTGGCGACTTGGTTCAAGATTCAAAGTGCCTTTTCTGGTGGTCTATCAAGGATGATTTCGTTGGCTGAGGCATCAATCATCATTCGAGTTGGGTATTTCACCCCGTTGTAAAACATTGACACATGTGTCCAAGTCGGGAAACCATGGAGCGGGCAGTTGTTAAGCATATGTTGGTACCGCTCCCATGCTTTATACATTGGCTCATCATCCCCTTGTTGGAAGGCTGTAATCTTGTTTCTCAATCTGTTTGTGACATTGGATGGGCTGAAACGATCCAGGAAATCCTTACACAGCTTTGTCTATGTGTTGAATGACCCTACTGGCTGGTTGTTCAACCACTTCTTTGCCCTATCCCTCGGTGAATAGGGGAATAATCTCAGCCTTAGCACATCTTGGTGGACTCTGTGTATTTTGAAAGCTCTACATATGTCCAGGAATCCTCTTAAGTGCTGTCGAGCATCTTCTGTGGCAGTCCCACCAAATTTCCCCAATGTGTTGATCATGTTGAACATTACGGGCTTTAGCTCAAAGTGATCCGCCTCAACCTCATGTTCTGTCAATGTCGGATCGAACCCTCTGAAGTCATGTTCCATGTAATCCCTAGTGGTTCGAACGTACTGCGGCTACCTGGGCGGATTTTAAGGGTGCTGCCTAGGTGGAATTTATTTTTGTTCTCTGGGCGGCGAGTCTTGCTGCCTATCCCTGCCACTCTAAGCATTGTTGGCAGGGTTGTCGTTTATTACTTCCATTCTTTCCTCTGTTTTTCTCTCTTCTTTGGTTTTCCCAAGGGCTATTCTGATCTCCTTTTTGAGTTCTCTTGCTCTTCGTTTGTTATCGTCAACGTAAATGATTTCGCCTTTTGGGTTTGTGATAGCTAAGCTATTACCTATATATTTATGCCTCTTTGCTATAGCAATTGCTTGTTTTCAAGTGCATTACATTGCATATAGGCTGCACTTTTAGTATATTATGGGTGCTTTTAAATTTATTGCTCGTGTGGAGTTGGTGCTGCGTGAAAGTTAGTTTTTTGTTGTTTGCGTACAGGATGATAGTGCAGAATGCGAAGGAAGAAGCAAGGAGGAAAATGCTATAGCAAAGGAGGAGAAAGAAGGCTAGCTGGCGCACGAAAGTACAAGCACGTGAATTGTAGAAAAGGACGCCTGACACTGTCAGACAGCTTTATACAGCAGCCGCACTCCATCTGCATACCGTCCTCTTTGTCCCCTGGTGGACAGAGCTTGTCGAAGCATATTCTTTGGGACCCCCAACGAGATACCAAGGCACCAAAACCCTAGAAGACCACCCCCCCACTATATAAAGGCTTCATCTCTTCAAGGAGAAGAGAGGTGGAGAGGAGCAAGAAAAGTGTGCAAGAGGAAGCACAACAGATGGGAGGAGCACTTCGTCGTCGGTCAGCTTTTGTGTCCTTCACCGGGAAGCTCGAGGTGTGGCCTCACCATCCTCTTCCGAGGCGGTGAGCCTAAGGTGGTCATGGCAGTCCACCGGCGAACTAGGAGTTTGTCATTCCTTTTTGCTATATGACAATGATACGTTTGATTATTGCCCAGCCATGAACTGTTTTAGATGGCTTGGGTTCTGTTGGATAATACTCTGTTGATTTTCTTAATTTTATGTTAAAGTTTATTGTTCTTTCTTGATCTATGCTTTGTTTATGGTGTGCTTAACTTCCTAAAGTTGTAAGAGCTTAGGGTTGTCAGTGCTTTGAGAGATAGGCCCTACCTTAAGCGCCTTCGAGAGTTGGCCTTTATTTAGGAACAGCCCAGGGATGTAAGAGATTAGGGATGTTAGTGCCTCGAGAGACAGGCCATTCCTTATGATGCCTTCGAGTGATGGCCATTCCTTAGGTACAGATAGGGGTAGTGATCGAGGTAGCAAGCCTTAGCTAATAGTGACAGCTAGAGTAGTGCGTGATAACCTTCGAAAGAGGGTCATTTCTTTAGCATTAGCTTGGGGAGTGAACGAGAGAGCTAGCCTTAGATCCCATAAACAATGGAGTAACCACCAAGAGGAAGGACTCCAACCTGCCTTAGAGATAAGTGATAGGTTTAAACGGCTAAGAGAGATAGAGATTAGGAGAGGAAAGTGTTTAGAGTTAAGCCGAGAGGTATTGCTGTAGCATTTTAGTCTCCCAGTCTTCTTGCTAGAGATAGTTTAGGAGCAGCCTAAGTAAATCCCGTCGAGCATAGTATAGAGAACTAGGATTCGTTAGGAGTGTTAAGAGAGTTGAGAGGATTATCCTTCAAGAGCTAGCCTGCCATTCCGTAGAGAGCTTCGTATCCGAGAGACGACCTATCTGCCATTTGATTATCTCTTCTCTGTTTGCTTGTTTTGCTACCGCATTTTCTTTCATTCATTCTGCCTCAGCATACTCACATTACAATTTGGTTACTATAGCAATATGGATACGAAAATTGTGTTCACCTCCAATCTCTGTGGAGACGATACTCACTCATCACTTTATTACTCGTTCGACGTGTATACTTGCACAATTTGCGTATCATTTATAGTCATTGCACGAACGCAACAAGTTTTTGGCGCCGTTGCCGGGGATTGACAATTGGTTGTCCACAGTTTTTATTTTCATTTTGCTTTCTATTTCCACATTGTAAATATTCACCTATTTTGTTGTTTTACTTCTCTTTTTCAGGTATTCTTCTAGTTTATGACCAGCAGAAGCTAGAGTCATGGAACCAGCACCTGTTAATGCAGATGCTATGGCAAATGACCATGAAGCGGAGGTTCGACCACGAACCATTAGGGATCATTTGGCTCCTAGTTTGGATGATCTTTATCCCGGAATTGTAGCTCCATAAATTCAGGCAGCCCAGTTCGAACTTAAACCCCTCGTGTTCAACATGTTGAGAAACATTAGATAGTATGGTGGCTTGCCTCATGAAGATGCTAGACAGCATATCCGCGCTTTCTTGGGTATTTGTGATTCTTTCAGACAGCAAGGGGTGCACGAGGATGTGTTGAAATTAAAGTTGTTTCTGTATTCACTAAGAGATCGTGTTAGAGCATGGCTAACTGAAGTGCCAGTCGGATCAATTAAATGTTTGACCGATTTATGCAAGAAATTTTTGATATGGCATAGTCCACCAGTGATGAACACCCAGTTGATGAATGATATAGCTTCCTTTCGTCAGTCGGATGACGAATCTATGTATGAGTGCTCGGACCGATTTAAAGGATTGTTGAGGAAATGCTCTAACCATGGGTATCATGAGTGGACCCAAGTGGTTATGTTCTATAATGGTATCAATGCGCCCACAAGGATGTTGATAGATGCTGTAGTAAATGGGACACTGTTGGACAAGTCACCTGAAGAAGCATTTGACATCCTCGACAAGGTAGCCAACAACGATTATCAGTTCCCAACAACAAGGCTTGGAACGGGGAGGAGAACTCAAGATGCCAAGGAAAGTGAAGTTGACAACTCAGTATTGTATCAGTTGGTCAACATCACAGACTTGCTAAGGAATCTCTATCGTTCCAACAAAGTGAAGGAAGTTAAGGAAGTAAGCTCGTGCCTAAGATGTGATGGCAATCACCACCTCAACAATTGCCCTGACAATCCAGAATCTGCCAACTATGTGGGGAACTACAACCGCAGCAACAACAACCCTTATTCTAACTCCTACAACCCAGGATGGTGTCAACACCCAAACCTGAGTTGGGATAATCAGGGACACAGCAACAATTCAGCCAATCAAATGCCACAGCAAAATCCGCAAGAGGCGCACCACTTCAGCCAGAATATGACATGGCAAAACCAGAATGGAAAAGCACCTTCATCAAGCAATTCATTGGAGTCTACTTTCAAGGAGTTCATGGCTATGACAAAGGACTTCATAAGGACCACGAAAGTTTTGCTACAGGATCAGGCAGCACACATCAAAAATCAGGGAGCCCTTCTACAAAGCCATAGTGCATCCCTACGAGCCTTAGAAACTCAAGTGGGCCAGATTGCTCAAGCCTTGTACGTGCGACCACAAGGAACGTTTCCTAGTGACACTGAAGTCACTAAGCAGCATGGCAAGGAACAGTGTAGTGCACTCACACTAAGGAGTGGCACAGAGATTAATAAAGATGATAAGTTTGGGGGTGAAGAGAAGGACGAAGCCCAACTCAGCTTACTGCCATTGCAAAAAGATCTTCAAAAACCACAGCACGTAGAAGGAATAAAGGAGGATGGCAAAGCCAAAAGACCAATCGAGGAAGGGCCAGTTTTTATTACAGCAAAAGGCACAGCCCCACGAGCTACAGCAGATTTAGCTAAGCCACCTCCACCATTCCCCCAAGGACTCAAAAAGCAGAGAGAAGATCTCCAATTTGAAAAGTTTGTAGATATCCTTGATCAGTTGTATATCAATGTGCCACAATTGGAGGCCATTGACCAGATGCCCACATATGCTAAGATCTCCAATTTGAAAAGAAGAGGAAGGCAGAAAAGCACGAGACATTTGCTATAGCAAAGGAATGATACTACATTTGGAGAAAACTCCCACCAAAAAGAAAAGACCCAGGAAGCTTTACTATCCCCTACTCTATCAGAGATGAGTTTGTTGGGAGAGCATTGTGTGATTTGGGATCGAGTGTGAACCTGATGCCTAAATCCATATTTTAGAAACTAGGGTTGAGAGATGTCAAGACTACTAGGGTTGCGCTACAGCTTGCTGAACACTCTGAAATCCGACCAGAAGGAAAAATTGAAAATGTTGTAGTAAAAGTTGATAATTTTGCTTTCCCGCCTAATTTCTTGATCCTGGATTGTGAAGAAGATAGCGATGCTCCTATTATTCTAGGAAGGCCATTTTTAGCTACAGGGCGAGCCTTGATTGACTGTGAGAAGGGTGAAGTCACACTGAGAGTTGGTGAATAGATAGTTACCTTCAATATACATAACACCCTTCATGAGAGGTCAATGGAAGATAGGAACTGCAATATTATAGCATGGGATGAGCTACAAGAACTTTGTTGTAGCATCAACATTCAAAAGAAAGCTTTTGTTGGACTAGTTCAAGAGAAAGAATTTAAGGACCTGACCAGGGAAGGGAACCCAGATGCTGAAGATCACCCAAACGAAGTGGGGCTAGCCACATCTCACCTCATCCTTCTCGACCCTTGATAGTATGATTCTTAACTTTTTCTTTTTGCTTTAGCATTTTCAATAAACAGTAGTTAGTTTGTTTTTGTGTGTTTTCAGATTTGTTCTTATCTTTTGTTTGTCTTTTCTTTTAATTTATTATCCTGTGAATTCCGTATCATAGTACATGTCCTCTGTAGTGTTGATCAGTCATGCAGGTGGTACATCAAAAAGGGGTTAACACCTGCCCAGATTCCTCAGTTGAAGGGATTTGATGAGGATGCTTCAAACAAGACCCTGGAGGGAGGAGCCAAGAGCTTTGCTGCTGCAAGGACCGCAACATTGGTTGCTAAAGCAACCCACCTAGCCACAGAGCTTCACAGTCTGAGGGTGCAGCTGAGCACCTATTTCAAATATGCCAACCAAAAGGATGTGGGCATCTCACAATGCTTCTTCGAGGTCTTTCTGGGAATTGCAATTCAGTTTCCCCCATTTCCAAAGGAACTCCTCATCACTCCTGAACCTCAAGACCAAAATACTGCAGTGAGCACGCCCCGACCACCAGCCCAAAAGAGGAATTTAACAGCTCGGAAGAAAGTCAACCCAACGCCTGCCCATGAGCCAGATAGTCGAGACCCGTCAGCTCAAAAGTCTCAGCAAATTGATCCTGCTTCCACACCCACTAGGAAGAGAACACGAAGCAACAAGCCTACTACAGCAACATCGCAGCCACCTGAATCGCAAAAGGAGCCAGCCACCACCTTGAGTAATGATGATCAGCCTATAGCTGAGGCGGCCCCCACCACTGGAACCAACCCCGTTGTGCCACCATCTGAGGATGTTACAACATCCAAGCCGAAACTTTATAAATGCACAGTAGGGCGCACTGTCAAACCAATCGATCCATCCCCTGCCCTATCTAATGATAGTGCAACCTCAGCAGTTCCTATGGTGCACGACGACCACTCCACTAATGACACAAGTGACAATTGACCTCAGCACCCATGAGGTACACTTTTTATTTTATTTATTTATCTTTTGTTCTTTTGAGTTTATTTTTGCATCAGCATCTTGCATAACATTTTTTTCATGCATTGAGGATGACACATCTCCAAGTTTGGGGGTGTTTCGCCTTTGCTTAGTTTAGGATCATAGCATTTGCATCGTAAGATTAGACAAAAGTTTTGCTATGGCATTCTGTTTAGCTAGGAAGAAATATGCAAATTTGTTGATGATGCTTAATGATGATCATTTGAAATTCAATAGGCCTGAACTTAAAATTTTACAAATGCATGAGACTTAAAGAACTATCTTAGGAGTGAGTTTGCTATAGAAAATAACTTTAGACACAGATTGCTTTCTTTCTCTGCTTGGTAAGTTTAGAAAAACTTTTTAGGAAGGACTTTAGTATTGCCTTGCATGAAAGAATGAAAAATGAGCATAACAGAAAATAGACTCCTATGTGCCTAAAATTGGAAATGAATAAATGCTATAGCATAAATGTAGAAGGACACTCTGATGTGCAGTCTTCAGGCCATATTGTTCAAAAAAAGAGATAGAAGAAGAAACAAAATAAATAAGTGGCAATGAAAAGCACATGAGTGAATGAAAGTTGTCACGAGATGACTCTACCTACTAGCTCGGGGGTGCGAGGTATGCTCCCTGCTCATCTAGAGTTAAGGACGGTAGGTGTGATGAGCTGACACCCTTCACAACAGTACCTCTTTTATTTTTGTAAGAGTCTGTAATACTTGAAAATTTCATTGCTAAGGCATTATTATTGAGCTTCCTTGAAAAAACTTTCATCGCTTATCATACATAGCTCGAAAGTAATCTTGCACACACACTCACTAGAAGCTTGCTCTTAGGAGAAATTCTTGCCAGCCTCAAATAAATGTTGTTGATATTGAATGCCTATATTTTCCTGAAAGATAAAACATTGTTGTAGTATTAATTCCTCGTTAAATCTTTGCCATGGCATCCCTTTTGTTTATTTTTACTCATTGTTTGAGGACAAGCAATAGCTTAAGTTTGGGGGTGTGATAGCTATGATATTACCTATATATTTATGCCTCTTTGCTATAGCAATCTCTTGTTTTCAAGTGCATTACATTGCATATAGGCTGTATTTTTAGTATATTATGGGTGCTTTTCAATTTATTGCTCGTGTGGAGTTGGTGCAGCGTGAAAGGTAGTTTTTGGTTGTTTGCGTGCAGGATGATAGTGCAGAATGCGAAGGAAGAATCAAGGAGCAAAATTCTATAGCAAATGAGGAGAAAGAAGGCTAGATGGCGCACGAAAGTACAAGCACGTGAAGTGCATAAAAGGATGCCTGACACTGTCAGACAACTTTATGCAGCAGCCACACTCCATCTACAGACTGTCCTTTTTGTCCCCTGGTGCACAAAGCTTGTCAGAGCATATTCTTTATGATCCCCAACGAGATACCAAGGCACCAAAACCTTAGAAGACCACCCCCCACTATATAAAGGCTTTATCTCTTCAAGGAGAAGAGAGGTGGAGAGGAGCGAGAAAAGTGTGCAAGAGGAAGCACAACAGATGGGAGAAGCACTTCATCGTCAGTCAGCTTTGGTGTCCTTCATTGGGAAGCTCAAGGCGTGGCCTCGTCGTCTTCTTCCGAGGCGATGAGCCTAAGGCGGTCATGGCAGTCCACCGGCGAACTGGGAGTTTATCTTTCCTTTTTGCTATAGCATTTATTTATGTGGAGGGTTATATGACAATGATACGTTTGATTATTGCCCAGCCATGAACTGTTTTAGATGGCTTGGGTTATGTTGGATAATACTATGTTGATTTTCTTAATTTCATGTTAAAGTTTATTGTTCTTTCTTGATTTATGCTTTGTTTATGGTGTGCTTAACTTCCTAAAGTTGTAAGAGCTTAGGGTTGTCGGTGCTTTAGAGATAGGCCCTACCTTAAGCGCCTTCAAGAGTTGGCCTTTCTTTAGGAACAGCCCAAGGATGTAAGAGATTAGGGATGTTAGTGCCTCGAGAGACAGGCCATTCATTATGATGCCTTCGAGTGATTGTCGTTCCCTAGGTACAGATGGGGGTAGTGATCTAGGGAGCAAGCCTTAGCTAATAGTGATAGCTAGAGTAGTGTGTGATAACCTTCGAAAGAGGGTCATTGCTTTAGCATTAGCTTGGGGGAGTGAACGAGAGAGCTAACCTTAGATCCCATAAGCAGTGGAGTAACCACCAAGAGGAAGGACTCCATCCTGCCTTAGGGATAAGTGATAGGTTTGAACGGCTAAGAGGGATAGAGATTAGGAGAGTAAAGTGTTTAAAGTTAAGCCGAGAGGTATTGTTGTAGCATTTTAGTCTCCCAGCCTTCTTGCTAGAGATAGTTTAGGAGCAGCCTAAGTAAATCTCGTCGAGCATAGTGTAGAGAACTAGGATTCGTTAGCAGTGTTAAGAGGGTTGAGAGGACTATCCTTCAAGAGCTAGCCTTCCATTCCGTAGAGAGCTTCGTATCCGAGAGAGGACCTATCTGCCATTTGATTATCTCTTCTTTGTTTGCTTGTTTTGCTACCGTATTTTCTTTCATTCATTCTACCTCAACATACTCACATTACAATTTGGTTACTATAGCAATTTGGATACGAAAACTGTGTTCACCTCCAATCCCTGTGGAGACGATACTCACTCATCACTTTATTACTCGTTCGACATGTTTACTTGCACAATTTGCGTATCATTTATAGTCACCGCACGAACGCAACAGTTTGCCCTGGTCATGCACTTAGCAAAGGAACTATAAAATTCTTTTTTTCGATTAAAAATAAAATTAATAAAAACTGAAAATTAAATGCAAATAAATAAAGGTGCAGAAATTTAAAAATGAATTATGATGTTACCAATCCCCGGCAACGGTGCCAAAAACTTGTAGAGCGTTTTAGTGTTCTCTAAATGTGAGCGCAAGTGCACACTCCTGTCAAGTAATAGTATAAAAGATATTGTCTCCCACAGGGATTGGATAGCTTAACTCGATTTGTTGTTCCTGCACATGAAAAGTAAATGCACAAATAAGTTGGTTTGTTTAAGAAGAAAATAAAATAAAACACAAGTAAATAAAAGGGAAGAAATCAGATTGATGGAATGAGCTGGGTTATGTTGTTGTTTAGTGTGAAACTGCGTTGAATAGGATAAGTTGCTTTGCGCTGCCAGACTTCGCTGCCTCGGCAGGAGATGGCAGATTGGCTGATGTGACGCTCTCTCTGCACTGACAGTGGAATGGATGTGTGTCTCGACGGTGAACTCGGCAGAACTACAAGGCTCGGCATAACGCTTCGAAGGTGATCCTGCTTATGTCTAAGTCAGAATGTTGTTGATACCCACTGCAGATAATACCAGTCGCGGCATGAATCGTGCAAAGACAGCAAAGTTAATTCGTCCTCTTTTAGCCGCCTTAAACCCTAACCTATGTCTAGGCTGGATTGATCAACGTCGTCTATAGATGAGATCGTACTTACTCCTTTCGTGAGTTCGACTCTCTCGATGCCGAACAAATGGGTAGTAATCAACTAATATTTTGCCTTAATTGAAAACTATGAAGAATACGGAGTAAGCAAACCATGAAGCTTTATTGCAAAAACAAACTTAAAATCCTAAACAACTGTTCTCACACTAATTACAACATAACCCAAACCCAAAGAGAATTTTAGAACATAATGGCGGCAAGAAAACCTAAAATATGCCTAAGGGACAACCTAAGTTGTTTTGAAGTACAATTACAATGAGTATATATAGACATTAGCTAGGTCTAGTCCTTCTTGGAGTAGAAGTCTTCAAAGTGGCTTTTGCATTAAATGCAACTCTAAATGCTGACTTCTTTGAGTTGAATGTGGACTTAATCATGTTGCCTTGCTCCGCAAGTAAGCTCGAGTTCCTCCTTCGGTGGCTCTGTCTGCTGCTACAGTCATCGGAAAATTGAATGGACAACATCGTTAAGATCAGGATTTTCTGCTCTATAAATCGCACTCCAGTTCTCCAATTTCTCATCTTGTTGTCTTGGGCGGCGGCAGCTACTCGGCAGCTGATGTCTCTACCTGGAACTGTATCAGTACAGCTCCTTAGTATGCTGCCTCAGCATCATGTCCTTGGCTCATCTCTTCTTTTGTCAGCCTCTAGTACCTGAAACTAAAACTAAACTAAAACAATACCTTTTTCATACCAAATAAAAGATAATCAATAAAAAGCATAGCAAAGTAAAGAATGTTGTAAAATGCAACGCATGAACCTAATTATGCCTAAAATGTACTCAAAAACAACAATAATATGAGATGGAATGTGCATGAAATATAGAACTTATGGACACTTTACAGGATTCATCATCTCTTTTCCTGAATGATATGATGTCGCTCCACAACTGATTGTGCACGTTCGGTGGATTGTATTTGTGCAAAAAGATTTTGCACAGCTTCTCCCAAGATGTAATCGGTCATAAGGGTATGATCTTCAACAATGCTTGGGCTCGATTTCACAAGGAATAGGGAAATAGCTTAAGCCTCAGCACATCATCAGGTACTCCTTGTTGTCTAAAATAGTCGCATACTTTCAAAAAATCTTGGATGTGCTCTCTAGCATCCTCCTTGTTGATCCACTGAATTATCCAATGGACTGAGCATTTTGTACATCACAGGCTTGGGATCGAAGTGAGATGCCTCTATTTCTAGCACAATGATCTCTGGAGTTAGGTCATTAAGGATAGGTGCAAAGTTATATTGAATGGGTCTTATTGGACGAGGTGGTGGTTGACCACCCTAGTGTCTAGGTTGTTGTCCATTCACGATCACTTCCTCAATAATTATTCTACCACTAAGTGTACCGTTGTTTCCATTGTTATTCTCGTTGTTCGGGTTATCATCATTGTCATCGTTACTATGATTCTTCTTTCGTTGAGTCTCGTACGGTAAAGGCTTTCGATTTTTGGTACAATCGAGTAAGCTGGTTCTTCTCGTTTTGTACGTTTGGTCATGCACTATGACATACTGGAAAAGGAAATAAAACTTAGAACTAAAAATAAAAATTTTATGCGCAATCACTAAGAAATTATCAATTGCCAATCCCCGGCAACGGTGCCAAAAACTTGACAAGCTCATAACTAGTCTGTATTTAGAGCAAGTATACTCGTCGATCAAGTAATGTAATGATAAGTAGAGTGTCGAACCCACAAGGATTGGATTAATAACTTCGAAGCAATCATAACCAAAAGTTAGTAAGCAAATATTGGTGTGGTGATGGTTTTATGCAACTAATTGCACTAAAAGTGAAGATAGAATTGATCAGAAGGCAAACAAATGATGTAGCAGATATTCAGATGCTTTTTGAAGCTGGTTTTATTACCTATGAATTATGATGATTACCATTTGAATGTTATAGTGGTTGGCAATACATGTCTGCATAAACCAATTATGTCTTTACATATTCGAGAGGGTTTTCTAATTAACTTCTTGACTCTCTCAATATCTAGAAGTTGATGATAAGGATGTTATGGCAATATATGTCTGCGTGAACCTAACAACATATTACCTATTCAAGTTCCCCTTATTAGTCGTTGAAATCCAAAACTTATGTCTAAGCGGGATTAGAACCTAACTTGACAGCATAAGCTCCATTGTTCACATTTTTCTAACTTAACTCTCTTGATATTAAGCCACATATCAATAATTAAAAGACCTCTCTCGATAGATCTTACAATAACTATGCATGAAGAACAATAAACAAAATAGATAAAGGAAAAGGCTATAACATTGAATAAGTAATTAAAACATAAAATCCTAAAACAATAAACCCAACAAAAGTATTTAGCTCATATCTGAGCAAATAACATTCATAATTAAAGCAATAAAAAACATAGCAGTTTATAAAGCAAAGAGAAAGAAGTCAAGCGTCCTCGAATTCTACTCCAAGCTCTCTAACTGTGTTGTAGGTCCCGCACTCCTCAAGCCTCTCTCGATAGCTCTCGTCGTGTAGAGACTACTCTAGATCCTCGACTACGATGGTTCTCCAATAGTGAAGACCAAGCGTCATTGTCTAAGGTCAAGATCTCTTTGTTTATAGCCCAAGTCGTTTTTATATAAGCGATAAAGCTAGGGTTGAGAAATCCTAAAGCATGTGAAGCCTTTTAAATAGAAGCTTGTTTTCCCGCTTCATTCAATGAAGTCCATA
The DNA here is from genome assembly GCA_958450335.1 of Hibiscus tridactylites. Lineage (NCBI taxonomy): Eukaryota > Viridiplantae > Streptophyta > Magnoliopsida > Malvales > Malvaceae > Hibiscus > Hibiscus tridactylites. The sequence continues at coordinate 52,524,440 of OY288267.1, read as the reverse complement.
TCGGATGGAAGTCCATGTGTAAGTAATTTTTCAAGAGTTAAGACTCGTCTCCGACTCTACTGCTTAGTTGGCTCGTCTTGAGAGGGATGCTCCTCCACTTCTCCAACGTTCCTCTTCCTCAATGGCTTTATGTACAAGCACCACTAAAAAGCACTACCTTCCCCATTAAATGCATCAAAGTATATAACAGTAAGCCCAAACACCATTAACTCCCTAACTACATGCAAACTACTCCTAAATATTTAGTCCTAAACACGTGCAAAAGTTAAGTAAAGGGGTACAAAATATAGGTTATCTATGTAGTCATCACCTACTCAAAATCCATGGTCTCCAATGCAACATCTCACCTCTTTCACCTTTCTCTTGCAGCGTGGAGCAGATGGCGTTACTCTCCTTTCCCTTTCACCATGATTGTAACCTCCTCGACCCGGTCTGGGCGAAAGACCTAACCGAATGGATCACACGGGGAATATTAAAGTAAACTGGGAAATTTACCTCAATAAATGACCCTATTTTTTAATTTTATCTTTTCTAGATGCTCTTAAATACCCTATGTGATAAACTTGCAGTGGAACAATTTGCAACTCAATCAGACAACGTTTAGGGACTCAAATGCATACAAACACATTTTAGGGACCATTTTGTAATTTCATTAAATTACAGGAACTTCTTCACTTTTTAAATTACCAACATTTAATTAGTCACATTACATGCATCTCTGTCAAATCTCGGCTCAAAAATATCATCCAAGTTCATTTAATTGCATCCACAACATTCAAGGACCAAAACATAAAGAAACAGAACTTTAGAAGATTCTATTAACCAACTTAACAGTTGGGTGTTTTGGTACAGGTTGCCTTGTATCGAAACACACGTTTTTGAATAGGGTCAAGCGTCTCGAAGCTCGGGCTCGTATCGAAACATCCTCTATGGTGTTTCAGAACACGGATTCCAGTAGCCAAATGTATCTAAATGTTCCTCCATGTTTCGAAACTCCTATGCCATTTCAGGCTCACTGTTTCCATACAGCCTCGGGCGTACCAAAATACCTAGGCCTGTAATGACATTTTTTGTTGGTTTTTCACACTTTAATCCAATCAAAATCATTCCAACATGCATACAACATATTTAAGCATCAAAGCTCAATCATACATGGAAATTCCAACATCATAGCATGGCAATAAGCATTAAGAAAATCTATAGGCATGCTACCTATGCAAGATAACCACTCAAAAGCCAAAACACAAACCAAGGAAAATATCAACATGTAAAGGCCATTTACAAGTGATCAAAGGCATCACAAACTTGCCACAAATCAGGGAGTTTCAAAACACATGCTCCGAAAACATTAAGGCATCCTACCATTTCCAACTATTATTACTAACAGGTAAACATAAACCATACTTGAGCTAAGACTCACTCCTTGGGATCCTTCTTGCTTCTTTACTGCCCAAATATGCTATTTCTCTGTATTGTTGGAAAAAGAGAGCATAAGCAATAATGCTTAGTGAGGGATGCTCAAAACAAACTAACAACAACAATGCATTTTAAAACCATTTCTCATTTAGAAATCTCTATCTCATCATGCTCTTTCTATCTCAAGCTTGAAACCATTTTCAAAGCAAAAACCACGTCATTTAAACCACATGTACCATCTATCTCATGCATTAATCAAAATGCAAAGTCTAATAGTAAAGCCATACATGCTTGTTTCTCATAAAGCATTTCTCAAAACATGACCTTATATGCAAATCTTATTTCATTAAATCATTTATAAACAAGGTACATGTGAATCTCATATATTGGCATTTAGGCAACATTACTCGGATATGAGGATAGCTTGACGGAATCTCACATCGTCAAGTCATACCTCGGTGGAATCTCACATCACCGAACTCTCATGCCGGTATCTCTCATCGCCACAAAGCTTGATGGAATCTCACATCATCAAGACCTATCATGGTGGAATCTCTTATCACCACACTCTCACTTTGGAACGGGGTGGCACTACCCCCATTGCCCGAACCAAATAGCACGTACGAATTTTGTATATTACAGTGCACTTCTCATCCTCTTGGTCGACCAATTATATCCGGTAACAATAATCTCATCTCATGCCAATATACTCATTTTAAACATCATTTTTCTACTATTTTCAATGCATCAACATAAATCATTCTCATGCCATTCAAAAGCATAAATAAACCATGAAATTTTTCTCATCAAAGTCTATCTCTTCAAAATCGCAATTCTATCACATGGGATCACATAAATTATCAAATCATTTCTCAAAACATACAAAAAACTGTATGTGTAATTCTATCTTCAAAACATGAGCATGATCATATAAATCAATGGGATAAAAATCGAGAACGAGACTAAAACATCTCAAACTTACTTTCGGGCTTAGATTAGTGTTTCAAACTCAATCTAAACGCCCAAACCTTGCTTTCAAGTCTTTGAAAGGCTTTAAAACCAATTCCACTCACCGACAACGCCTCGCTTGCTTTGCTGAAGTGAAATCAAGCTTTCGAAGCTCCTGAAACTTCACTGATTGCTTTCGATACGTTCTCCCTTATTTATACCACACAAGAACAGAGGATTAATGCATCTTAATGCATTAAAATCACCAACAACCAAAGCCACCACGCTGCTCTACCCAAAAACACCAAAACACCTAACTGAAACAACCGAAAACACTTTCGATTACCCATAAACTCAACCCAGCCAAAACCTAACATTTCCATCCATTTTTAATCATCAAATAACATCCAAAAACAATCTATTTGCATTCTTAACTCTCCAGCAACACCAAAACCACATTATCACCACAAAACCCAAATCTAACAACCTAAACAACTAGAGATCCAATCTATTTTGGGATTCCTATGATAAAACCTTTATTTAACCATCATTTAACATCCAAATCATGATTAAAATCAATCTCAAATTAACCAAAATAGTACCATTACGAAAATCTTGAGAAATCATCTTTCAAAGCTTGATTTAACCATTTTCATCAAATGGATTATAAAACCTTGTTAATATACACAATTAAAGAGCCAAAGACTTGGGAATTTCATTAAAGAACCTTGATTAGAGGAGTTGAACAAAAATTACCTCTAACCCTTTCTTATTCCTTCAATTAACAAGATTTGTTGCAAAATCTTCAAAAATCCTTTGAGATAAATGGAAGAAACACCAAGGAAATCATTTGAAAATCAAAGTGAAGTGCAAAGATGAAATCTCTGGAAGTTTTGAGAGAAAATGAAGTGTTTGGCTGATGAGAAACGAGAGAAATGGTAGTTACGTCAAAATAAATTTTAGAAGATTAAATCCCCTTTTAATAAAATCTCATTTTATTATTTTTAATAAAATACATTTAAAATAGTCAATTAAAGGAAAAAGGCTAATTAATAATACATTAGCTCCCTAAAGATTCTAAGTTTTGGCCCTCTTTCAAAACAGTCCTTTAAAAAACAGATTTTACATTTTTACAAATTAGTCAATAACCCAAAATGTCAATCCTCCAAAAATCATTTTCCGAAATTGACTTCACCAAATATATATATATATATATATATATATATATAGGATTTAAGGAAATTTTCCCAAAATTTTATCATATCCTGAACCACGTTTTCCCTAAACCACTTCCAAACTAACCCGAATCTCTAGTCTAGGTCCTACGAACCCCGAGTCAACCTTAAAGACTTCTAGGCCCAAAACTAGGGCGTTACAATGATTGTAGAAGCCCCTAACAACAACCTATTTAAGTAGCAACAAAGCGTTGATCTGATGTGATCCATGCTTCGAGACATCATGCTACGGCTGAGGAACAACAACTTCTTCTTTCTCTCACTTGCTAAGAAATCAAGTATCCTAACCTCATTCCTCATCAATGTCACGTTATTCGTTCTCGATGACATATCAAACTTCTATAGTTCCTGCTCTTACATTCATATTGTAAGATTTCATATCGTGCTAAACCAGTTTTTAACTATTACAGATCTAGAGAGACTTCCAATGGGGACCACGCTGACAATGTTAGACATAGGCAGAGTTTGGTGGTGACGACGGTATCCCAATCAGTGGTAAATAGAGGTAAGAGAGAGCAAGGAAGATGATGAGATTCAGAGAAAGAATAGTCATTTGATAGTGAAAGATTGGTAAAAATGGGGTATTTATTTCAATGGGAAATGACATGTAATTTTGGTTTAATACGACATGGAAAATGTTAGGTGGACAGCCCAGTCAACGCATCGTTAGTGATTCAACAATGTTTAACTGTTATGTGGTCAAATTAGAGCAAAACTAAAAGTTTAATGGTAGTATTGAAGCAATTGGAAGTTCGGTTGCCAAAATGAATAATTTACTAAAGTTTAGTGACCATTTGTGAACTTTACCCATATATTTTTTTATAGTTTGGCATAATGAAAAAAGTGAAAAAGATTAAAATATAATAGTTTTACTTTTCCCTTATTCTTCTATATTTCTATGATGGTTTTCACTCATATATTATTGATATAAAATATTTATTTTTTATATTTTATATATAGAGAGAGAGGATTTTAGGAAATTTTCCCAAAATTTTATCATATCCTGAACCACGTTTTCCCTAAACCACTTCCAAACTAACCCGAATCTCTAGTCTAGGTCCTACGAACCCCGAGTCAACCTTAAAGACTTCTAGGCCCAAATCTATGGCGTTACAATGATCATAGAAGCCCCTCACAACAACCTATTTAAGTAGCAACAAAGCGTTGATCTGATGTGATCCATGCTTCGAGACATCATGCTACGGCTGAGGAACAACAACTTCTTCTTTCTCTCACTTGCTAAGAAATCAAGTATCCTAACCTCATTCCTCGTCAATGTTACGTTATTCGTTCTCGATGACATATCAAACTTCTATAGTTCCTACTCTTACATTCATATTGTAAGATTTCATATCGTGCTAAACCAATTTTTAACTATTACAGATCTAGAGAGACTTCCAATGGGGACCACGCTGACAATGTTAGACATGGGTAGAGTTTTGTGGTGACGACGGTATCCCAGTCAGTGGTAAATAGAGGTAAGAGAGAGCAAGGAAGATGATGAGATTCATAGAAAGAATAGTCATAGTGAAAGATTGGTAAAAATGGGGTATTTATTTCAATGGGAAATGACATGTAATTTTGGTTTAATACGACATGGAAAATGTTAGGTGGACAGCCCAGTCAACGCATTGTTAGTGATTCAACAATGTTTAACTGTTATGTGGTCAAATTAGAGCAAAACTAAAAGTTTAATGGTAATGTTGAAGCAATTGGAAGTTCGGTTGCCAAAATGAATAATTTACTAAAGTTTAGTGACCATTTGTGAACTTTACCCATATATTTTTTTATAGTTTGGTATAATGAAAAAAGTGAAAAAGATTAAAATATAATAGTTTTACTTTTCCCTTATTCTTGTATATTTCTATGATGGTTTTCACTCATATATTATTGATATAAAATATTTATTTTTTATATTTTATATTCTAATACAATATATTTTTAAAAAATATTTTTTTATAATAAAAGGGTTCATACAAATAATTTAAATTATTATAAAATATTTATTATATATTTAATTTGTGTTTATGTTATTCTTCGAATAATGTAATTTGAAGCCTAAAAATGTATATATGTATATACATTTCAAATCATAAAATAATTGCAAGAAATTAAATTGTAGTATAATGATATTTCTTTTGATTAGGTAGATATATTATATTCTCATGCCGGAATTTAAACTCATACAAGATGAAGTAAGATAAGTAAGTCTTTTTGGCCACTCGATCAATTAGTGAATCTCTATAGTATAATATTTATGAATGTAAAATAAAAAATAATGCACATAAAATAAATTAAAATTAGTTAGGAGACTATTAAAGATAATCCAATACAATAAGTTACATAAATTCAAAGAAAAATATCCCAACATATTTATAATAGAGAATATATCTGACATTTTAAAAATAATAACTTACCATCATATTTTTTTCTTAGTCTTTTGATAAGGTGTACACATCTTACACACACATATATTCGAACTCAGATCTCTTAGAATAAACATTATTTTATTTTTCGTTAAAGTAGCTCGTTGAATTTAACTTACTATAAAAATGTTGATACAATTATATGAAGATAAAAATAATAAAATAAACCATATGTAAAAATCATTTCTCTTCCTTAAATATATTCTTGCCGCATTGCAGTAGTTATATTACTTCGTAAAGTGACTCCTCCTCTAGGATCTGGGAAAATTTGACAAATATGTCATTTTTAATTAGGGTAATCTTCACCTGCGGTCTCATTCGTTTGGGGTTTGTTTTATTTTAGTCACTAGAATTTAAAAAAAAATTATTCTAGTCACTTACATTTAAAATCATTTCTATTTTGGTCTTTTAGATGTTAGTCTCCGTTACTTAAAAATAATAATTTTTAATTTAAGCTCCAAACTTTCAAAACTTTATTTTTTACCATCTTCCCTAAAAATTATAAAACTAAAACCCCAAAAAATTAAATCAATGGCTATAACCCAACACTACAACCCATTCCCCCAAGATTAAGCAAATTTGGCTGAGAAAAAAAACATTATAAAGATAGGTTCAAGCTAGAAACATATCTGGAATCTCATTCTTTAACCTGAAATCGTTCTCGGTACCGCTTAACAGCCTTGACATGGCCTAATAACATGTTGTGAACAACTATAAAAGGCTCTTTATCAGAATTACCAGCGAAACAATTTCTGAAAGGCTGTGAACAACGAGCAGGTGGAATAAACTCCCTTAACATATCTCATTTCTGCAAATATATTAGGTTCATTGATAGTTTTCCAATACTTAACTCTATCACCAAAACTCTCGAAAGTCGAAACAAGTTTCAACAAAATGGACAAACTCCTCCCTGCAAAAGGATCAAGATTAGGCAACTTAACAACATGATTGCTTCATAAGAAACACAGAATATTTTTTAAACAAGAAAACCATAAATTTGTAAAACTTCAAATTCAATAAAAAGGTATGATTTTGGTTATAATATGGAATATATAGGTGAGGGGTGGCAGAGGTTAGGGTTTTGAATTAATTTTCTGGGGTTTTAGTTTTATAATTTTTGGGGAAGATGGTGAAAAATAAAATTTTGAAAGTTTGGGGTTAAATTAGAAACTAATTTTTTTAAGTAACAGAGACTAACGGCCAAGGGACCAAAATAGAAACGACTCTAAACGTAAGTGACCAGAATAATCTTTTTTTTATTTTGGTGATCAAAATAGAACACACCCTAAACAAAAGGGACAACTGGTGAAGATTACCCTTTTAATTATTATTTAAGGATATAAGGTTCTTCACGAGATATTTTGCAAAGTAAGCCAAAATCTACAGTGTCGCGCCATGTGGAGCTGGCGTGGTAAGACCTCGACATATGCAAATGGTGAGGTGCAGGGGCACTGAGTAGCTGGCTTCGTAGCTGGCTTGGCAAGCAGAGTGACCTGGAAGCCTGCAAAGGGAGAGTCAAACCTTGCTATGTGGAGGTGGCGAGATGTTGTTGGCATGCATACAGGTACGTCAAATGGTGGGTGGTGGGTTGATTAAATTTTTTAAATGTTATAGAGAAGATGAGTGTGTAGGGGTTGAGAAAAAATTAAGAGAGTTTGAGTTGAAAAATAAGAGAGTTTTTGAAGATATATTCAAAGACGATGAAGATTATTGAAGTATATTTTTCTCGATTTCTCAGGAGTAAGTAAGTGATTTTTTTAATTAATCTGTTGTTGTTGTTTTTTTTTTAAATTCTGGAGGGTTTGTAGATTTTTTGTGTGATTGAAGATACATTCGGATGATAATTATTTTTTTATTGTTAAAGACTTAAGAACACATTTGCACGGTTTCTCATCAAATTCGGTAAATTTTATTTTTTTTTTCAAAATTGTAATTCGTTTGTCGTTAATTATTTTTAAAATTTTAATTATTATTACCCAAAATTTTAATCGTTTGCTTATGTTTTTTTTAATATTTACAGAGAATGAGTTCATCAACATATTGTGACACTGAACCCACAGTTGGTCGTTGGGGCGAATCGCTTGACGATTTCAGTAAGGATGAAAAAATATTATTCCTATTACGAAAGATAATGGTGTGCACTTACTCGATGCCGATGATATTAATGCTGAAATGACATATGCGTCTCAAGGTAATGGTATTGATGTTGAAGATGATGTTTGGGCAACGGCTGTTGCTAGGCTCGAGTTGGGAAATGAACAGCCAGTTTGGAGTTATGTTGAACCGGAGCCCCAGCAACCGAACCCTATTTATCCAGCCTATAAACCTCCAACAACTCGCATGTATGAGGTGGACTGTATAGCAATGCGAGATTCGGAACATCAAGCCCACGTATTTGGTGATTCATCATCTTCGAACTTTGGAGAATTGGTACTGAAGCTGAATTCAAAACAAAAGAAGCTTCCCATGTGGCAGTTAAGGAGCACTGCATCAAACACCATACGTCGTTTTCTGTTGTTGAGTCTAATAAAAGTACCTATTATGTAAGGTGTCTTCATTGGAAGAGCAAATGTTCTTGGTGGGTAAGAATTTCAAACAAGAAGAGGACTCGGATGTGGGAGGTGTCACGGTTCATTGTGCAGCACACCTGTTCTAATATGGCTTTATCTACGCAACCATGCAGTAAAAGAAGATGATATTTGCATGATTTCTAATAGGGGATTGTACTCTTATCAGTAATTGACAGAGAGGAGAGTTTATGGAAACCTCCACATGCATATCCAACATATTGTGTACGGCATATTGTGGCCAATGCGAAGACACGGTACGAAAGTAATCATATTCGGAAAGAGATTTTAGTCGCAGGTAAGTTGTTATTCGTTGTTTATAAAAAAAATATAATTTTTTAATTGATCATGTTGATTTATTTAACTTATTTTTTAAATAGGGTATGAACTAGTTCAACCAAAATTTGAAGCGAGGATAAAAAGGATGAAGTGGCACAGTGTAAATGTATTTAATTTTGCAAATGACATCCCAAGGAAAGATGGTCACAAGCCTATGATGAAGGTCGGCGTTATGGTCATATGACAACTAACCTTGTAGAGGCTATAAACTCGGTGCTTAAAGGAACGTGCCATCTCCCAATTGCAAGTATTGTGTGGGAGACTTAATTCAGATTGGGTAAAGTGTGGTCCGACAAAGGCCAGGAAGTTAACACACAGATAAACAACTGACAATATTGGTCTAAAACCCTGTAGGATAGAATGATCGAACTTCAAGCTAAAGCGACCTCTATGCGAGTCAGATCATTCGACCCATATGGTTTTGAATTTTCGGTCAAAGCTACGGCCCGAGGTGAGTAAAGAATGTTCATTGTAAACCTTCATCAGGGATGGTGTGATTGTGTTGCATTCCAAGCATTTAGATACCCTTGCTCTCACTCACACGCCGCATGTTTGCATTTTCGTCTCGACCCTTACGGGTTTGCGGATGAGTGTTATAAATTGGAGAATATTGCAAATATATACAAAATGCGGTTCAACACGATCCCGAACCAAGACTATTGCCGGTAGAGCCAATATACGAAGAATGGTTACCAAATCTAGAACTTCGTAGAAAGCTGAAGGGTCGACATGCGTCCACTCGTATTCATATGAATATGGATGATCTAGATGATAGAGATGGGGAGTTCAAGTTAAACATTGTACTATTTGTAGGGAACCGGGTCATTCAAGAAACAAGTGTCCGAACAAATCCAATCTTTCCAACTATCATGTCGGAACATCAACCTAAATGTTGTGTTTAATGTACATTATGGTTATGTAAATACAATTTTTTCTCATTCATGTTTGCATTTTGAATAGAAATTTGAATACCGAAATTAAAGAACAAACTTAAATATTGAACCAAAATATTAACAAAAAATAAATGTCCGAAAAAATATAGTTCTTGAAAGATTTAGAGAGGTTTAAGCAGAATATAAATGTTAGAAATTAAATTTTTTGCAGAATATAAAAATTGGTTGATCCGCTCTGCCAACCTTAAATTAAAAAAGAAATGCTGGTAATTCCTATTTTTTAAAAAGGAAAACCTATTTCTTATTTCCGCCTCCTCCTCGGTAATTTATGTCGGTGGAAAGATGATGTTTGATGGTACCATTTAGGGGGTGAATCGTTTTTTTGTGGTCGATTAGGAGCCTGCTCATCTTTGACAAAATGGTCATCCATCATTGGTTGAACAGGAGGTGGTGTACCAAACATATCTCTCGGATGAAATGATGAGTTGCTAATGGTGGTAGTCAACAACAGAGATGTCATACTACCAACACTCATACCTTCCCCATATACAGATGATTGAGGATACCAAAATTATGGTACGTATCCTCCATCATCATTGTAAGCCGGCTAAGAAGATGAGCTAGCACCAATTGGAAAATTAATCGGTGATTGTTCCGAAATATTACCAAATCCAAATGTTTAATAAACTGATGAGCTTTCTCCGAATGGTGGTTGTTCCGAGACATTACCAAATGGTGGATACTCGTGTTGTATTGGTTCCTCCCAAGGATTACTACTTACATGTCTCGGGGGGAATTGAGATTGCACTGGAGACTACAAAGATTGCCAACCCGAAAATCTTTCCAAGTTTGGTTCATTTGTTGGTTCTTGTGAGCTCTGACCAAATTCAAATGGGAATTGTACGTGTCTTGAGCACCGAGGATCTTCAAGCCATTTATTTGCATCTTCCAGAGATTTTATGAACGGTTTTTCATTTTCCATTTTCCATTTTCCAAATTCGAATAGGAATTGTACGTGCCTTAGGCCGTTTCGAAACAGGGACTCGAAAATCACTGTTTTGGCTTTAAGAACACTTAGAAAATATTTGGAAAACTTAGTTTTTAACTTAGGCTTATTCTTTAAATCATATAGGGATGTTTGAGGACTTAAAAATTCATTTTCACATTTTTAATTTAGTCCTTAGGTTCTTTAGTTATATCAAAAATTAAAATATCGGTTTCACAGGGATTTTGGCACCATATCAAACAAAAACAAAATGGGGGAGGGTGGGTATTTTGTCGCGGTCAAACAAAATTTGGGGGGGGGGGGGGGGGAATTTTGCCGCCATATCAAACAAATTGAGAGTGGAGGTGAGATTTTTTTTATTTAGGGGTTAATTATCCTTTAGGTCCTTCCTTAATTTGATGGTTAGAGTTTAGGTTTTTTAGGTTTTAGTTTATTTTTTTTAGTCTTAACTTTTGGTTTAGTTTCTTTAAATTTTATTTAATTAGGCCATGCTTCATAAATTAATTAATTATTAAGCTTTTTGGTTTGCTTTAAATTTGATTTGGTCCTCGTATAAAGATTTGGTAAGTAATTAGGTTTAATAATTTTATTCATTTGTGATTTGGGCTCTAATTAATAATTTAGTTTTAATTTATTTTTAGATTTGTCCATTTTATGTTTCAATTTATTTTGTTTGTTAGATTTATGAGTTTATGTTTAGGGTTTAAGGGTAAGTGTGTCAAGTTGATTGTTTGGGGCTATGCGATTAGTTTAGGGATTATGTGATTAGGCTTGCACTCTAATTATTAGTGAATAGTGTCTGTACGATTTAGATATTCATGTTTGGGGTTTAGGGGTAAATGTGTCAACTTAATTATTTTGGGTTATGAGATTAGTTTAAGGATTAGGGGATTAAGCTTGTACTCTAATTATTAATGATTATAAGATTTAAGGGTTGAGGTTTAGGGGTATACATATATACATACAAATATGTATGTTCTAGTGTATATATATATATATATATATGCATACTAAAACTTACATACATACATGGATATATATATATATATAATTATAACAATATATATATACTAAAACTTACATACATACATACATGTATATATACACTAAAACTTAAATACATGCATATATATGTGTTTTAGTATGTATGTATACATGTGTGTTTTAGTATTTTCTTCATTCTAGTCTCTTAATTTTATTTTAATTTGTCCACATTTATTATTCCAAATTGGCCCACATTTATTTTTTTAATTTGTCCAATGTTTTATTATTTTAATTTGATATTTTCTTCATTCTAGTCCCTTAACTTTATTTTAATTCCATATTAACCCTATATATATATATTTTAATTCATCATGTTTTATAATTTTAATTTGAAATTTTGTTCATTCTAGACCCTAAAACTTTATTTTTATTCTAAATTGACATCTACTTATTGTTTTTTAATTACTCTAATTTTTATACTTTTAATTTGATATTTTTGTTCATTACAGTCCCCAAAATTTTATTTTTATTCCAAATTGACCTCTTTTCATTGTTTTCTTTTAAATTTGTCTAATGTTTTATAATTTTAATTTGATATTTTTGTTCATTATAATCCGTAAAACTTTATTTTTAATCCAAATTGACCCCTTTTCAGTCCAAATTGACCCCTTTTCATTATTTTTTAATTACTCCAATGTTTTATAATTTTAATTTGATATGATTTTAAATAATTAACTCCAAATCAATGACGATTGACGAAGGCCAACCTAAAGTCTATCGACTACTTATACGGTTGTACCGAACTCAAACTCAATACGAATTTTAATCCTAAAAATACCCCGACCTGAATTACCCGACCTGAAACTACCTGACCTAAAATTACCCGACCTGAAATGCACCCGACCTGAAATGCACCCGACCTTAAATGGACCCGACCTGAAATGGACCCGACCTGAAACGGACCCGACCTGAAATGGACCTGACCTGAAATGGACCCGACCTTAAATGGACCCGACCTGAAGTGTATCCGAACCCGAATTAACCTGTCAATTATCTGCTTCGGACCCGACTCGTTTTGACCCGACCTGAAATGAACCCGATCTGAAATGGACCCGACCTGAAATGGACCCGCACCCGACCCGAGTCGAGTCAAAATAAAAAAAATGACTTGTACCCGATTTTACCCGACCTGACAGTACCCGACCTGAAACACATCCGATTACCTGTTTTTACATCCTTAGATATAACTAATTTATTGTGATCGTAATCCATATCTTCGTCATATTTCTCATTGTATATGGACAACAAGATAATTTTATCTGGTTATTCATTCGTCGACGCTGTAAAATATAAGATTTATAGATATTTTTAACTAAGCTGCAAAAATTTAAAAAAAAACGGTAGAACTAAAAGTGTAGATGATTAGGAGTCTCATGTTATATGCAGTTGGTTATGTACTAGTTTTCTTTTCTTTTTTGAATGATAATATATATATATATATATATATATTAAAAATATCAACTTGAAATCTTACTAATCCAATTTCAATTCAAGACTAATTCATAAAAATTAAAAAAAAAAGTTAAATATGTTGATTTTAAAAAGTTCAGCGAAGGCATATGCCCACCCAAACTTACATGTAGATTCACCAATTTTTTTCATTCATAATGTTAAGATTCGAATCTATGACCTTGCTATTATTAGAGATGAATCGAATCTCTGGTAAGGTAATGGTGTTAAAAGCCATAGTACCAAATGTGAACATAACACCATCTCTGTTTATGCTATCAAATTCAGTTGATGTAATAATTAAATCACAAAACTAATCAAGGAAACTTCTCTAAAGTAGTCAGGCTACGCAATAGATTTGTGTGGGTTATATATATGAATGATGTGTGTGCGCAAAAATACATCCTTTTGAATCAGTTCAGGCAAGGCTTGGTTTATGGGATTTATCAACAGTGTCTGAAACCAAATTCGTGTTGAATAAGTTTTGTTGCAATTCTTACAGATGCTAAAGACAGACATTTGCAGCAAGCAGCAAGCAGCAAGCATCAACCAAATTGTTCGCTACAACTTTGGATGGGCTTTGGGTAGACTCCTTAACTATGCTTGTAGGTTCACAGCCGTAGACATTTAACCTCATTTCGGCATATGGTTATAAAGTCAACTCATTTTTTAGTAGATTCAACTTTGGGTAGGTCCATAACATCTCTTCTTCTTACATTCAGCTGCAGAGGACACAATCATCAACTCTTTAACGGAAGTTAATAGCACAATTATCATTTTGTAACAAAACATAAAATTTAATTGTCATTCTGTAACTTTTTAAAGTTTAATTATCATTTTATTTTTTTAATCATGCTAAAACTCATTCGACTACAGGGAAGATTAGGCAGATCTAGGGAGGTTTTAGACTTTGTTTGTAGATAACCTAGCGCCACAGTTAGACTAGAAGGGGTGTGGCAGATTTTTTATAGGCATGGAAAGGCGTTGGATGTTTTCAAAACGATCGAAAGAGGGTTCTAGATTTGGATTCGTTCAAATGCAGTCTGAGGGTAATCGAGAGACTTTATGGATCCCGAGTGCGAGTTTTATTGACACGATTTTCCGCGGAGGAGTTAAAATAAAGTTTGAAATGATGAGTTGTTGAAACCTACCAAAATACCAGGGTGTAAGATGTGAATTGCTGAACAAGACAATTTATCACGGGCAAATGATAGTAAAATGGAGATATTACAGACTTGTGTAATTGGATGGTGCTTACGAATTTAGCGAGGGAACTTTATGAGGCAAATCTGACTTATTAACTGAGGCTCAGACAGTATTGGAAGTGAGTAAATTAATTGGAGTGTCAAATGTAGGAAGAGAGGATGTTATAATTAAAGAGATAACCAAAGTTCTTGCGACTTCAGGCCAGGGCTTATGATTGATGAGGATTTTATCCTGGGGATTTCAGCAAAGAAGAGGGGTTTGTGTGATCTTGTTTGGGAAAATAGGGGGATATCATATTGATTCAAGAGTCTAAATTGAAGGATGTTTCGATTATCTTGGTTATGCGTTTATAGCCCTCGGACAATTTTGGTTTTGCTTTTGTGCCTTCGATAGGGGCTTCGGGTGGTATTATGGCCGTCTGGGAATTGAGCCGCTTCGATTCATGGTGACAAGCGCATGGTTGGATCAGTTTTCTCATTTGAAATTGGTAAGTTTACCAAGTCTCTTGTCTGATCATACTCTATTGTTATTGGTTAGTAACGATAGAGATTGGGGACCATGCCCTTTTCGTTTTTTGAATTGTTGGTTGGAGAGTCGTAGCAATGTTTGAACTTTGAAGGATGACTGTTGAATGGCAGTCAATTACGACAGGCGTGGAGGGATTTTTCGATTTTATGGGAAAATTAAGGAAATGGAACGATTCTTGAGGAATTGAAATAAGAGCGAGTTTGGGGACATTGGAAAAAAGATTAGCGATCTTCATAGAGTTATTGGTTGGAGTCGCGTTGGGGTGACGATTTAAATTTGGTGATTGAATCGAATTCTCAAGTGGCGATTGGTTGGATTCTGAATGTGGAACGTCGGCCTTGGAAGTCTTGGGACTTATTTTGCAGTATTGATTAGGCTTACGAGGCGTTGCCTAATGTATGTTTTCATCACATTTTTCGTGAGACAAATGGGATTGTCGATGCTTTGACGAAGAGTGGGTGGATAGGAGCTCAGTTTTTCGTGTTCTATATTAAGTGCTCTCGAGGCAAGTGTGGCTAGATGGGAGCGGTTATCTCCTTTTGTTTGCATCCTTATTAGCTTTTGGTGGGGTTTATGTTTGTGATTGGTTTTTGTTTAGCCTTTGGCAGTGGGTTTGGTGGGGGAGTCGTTGGTTGAGGATGGTTGGTTGTTTCATGCCTAAGGGTTGTCCCGAGTCCTAGTTGTTGGTGTATTGTCGTGTCATTTTTATGTTTCGAATTATTTCGGGGTATTCTTTTCTTCCACTTAGGTTTAGGGAAGATTTTAACGAGGCCCTGGATAATTATTTTTTATAATTTACCTTTTAATAAATCATACTTATTGGTCAAAAAAATAGAGATCGTGCTAGGAAGAAGCCTAAGACTTACGGCCGAGACCTCTCGAGCTTTGGCTATGGTGCAACCGCAGCGAACCCCGCAAAATTGCCGAGAGACCTTAGGTAGTGAAATGGCATCCTCCTGACATGGGAAGTGAAAATAAAATGTTGATGGTGCACGTTGTATATAAAGTGAAAATAAAAGGATTGTGTTTCTGAAAAGAAAAAGAAAAAATTCCACGGTGGCCCACAAAAGTAATGAGGTGGGCAAACAAACCACCTTTATCCAAAGCTTATCCGAAACTTGCTTTTATTTTTGCAAAATCATAGGTATTATGCCACGTGTTGTAAAATTCACTAAGCACGTGCATCTCCAGTCTACCATAAAAACCGGCTAACATTAAAACAACCAAAGAACAAATACCTTATCCACTACGTTTTCTGATTTTCTTTCGGATAAAGAATCGTCCATCACAGACCGTATGATTTACATAACGACGAAGCAATCAACGCTGAAGCTAACCTCTAGACCTTAAAATAACCAACAAAACTGGCAAAGCAAATCCAACTGAGGAAGAGAGAAGAGGAAATCACTTTTTGCTTTAAAACTTTTAAGAGACTGCATAAGAAACTTTTCTGTTTTGTTCTATTTTAATTTTCGTTGCGATTAAAGCAAAGGGTTCAATTTGCCAATCTGAGTTTTTGATCTTTGTTACGAGAGGAAAAAAAACTAGCTATGGCTGAAGTTTTGGGGAAGGCAAATCTGTTTCCGACTTGTAACTATAGTCAGAAGAAGAATCTAGAAGGTGGAGCTTGTTTGGTTCCTAAGAAAATTTCTGGCTTTTGTTTGAAAAAGAATAGTTTTTCTTCTTTGAAGGTTAAATCTCTGGCTTTGGGGAGTGATTTTAATGGTCAAAGATTGGCTTTTTTGGAGAAGAAAAGTATGAGCAAGAGAAGGTTTTCTCGAGTTCCCATCAAAGCACAGGTTTGATTTAATTAACTTCACATCTTTTATTTTTCAATTCCTAGATCTTTGTTTCTCTTCTTATTTTTGCGGAAAAGTATGAGAGTGGCTATATTTTTATTTGTTTGGTGAATATTGTGTCAATTTATTTTACAAATTTACATGTTTTTATATTATTAGCTTTTTACAGTTGGTTCTTAGCTTAGTTTTTCCTTAATTGAATGATAGTAACATAGAGATTACACCAAAAAATTCACTTTTTGTCCCCTATAACTTGATCTGTTAAATTAATCAATAAAAAAAGACTAATTGCGTTTACTCTTTTTTTTTCTCTGGATTTGTTTAATTTTAATCAGATGCAAACTGGGCTTATTAATCGTGGTAAAAAATGGTGGGAGAAAGGGCTTCAACCAAATATGAAAGAAGTTTGTTCTGCACAAGACTTGGTGGACTCTCTTTTGAATGCTGGTGATAAGCTTGTTGTGGTAGATTTCTTCTCCCCTGGTTGTGGTGGATGCAAGGCTCTTCATCCCAAGGTATATATATGCTTTTGCATAGCTGTGTATCTTCATGTTTTTGTGTTTGGATTTTGATTGTGGATTCGGCAGATTTGCCAATTTGCAGAGATGAATCCAGATGTGCAGTTTCTTCAGGTGAATTACGAGGAGCATAAGTCGATGTGCTATAGTCTTAATGTTCATGTGTTGCCTTTCTTCCGGTTCTATCGAGGCGCTCAGGGGCGTGTATGCAGCTTTAGTTGTACTAATGCCACGGTCAGTCTCGAATCCTTCCTTTATGATGCAACCATTTTATGCTCATTGTTTTCATTTACAATGCATTCCCTTGAATGTATGGATTCAGTTTCACTATGGAAAATGCATAACTCCATCAGGATCAATTGATTTTCAGTTATTTACTTTCTTCAAAGATGTAAGAGCTAGATGTATTTTGTTTATGAGAATTGCATGGTGCATATTGTTGTTGCTTGGATTTGATTTCTGGGATTGTTGATGGATTAGCACAGCTGATTTTTGCATCTCAATTGATACGGCATGGTCATTAGTTTGTAACGAACATTGTTTTACGACTATCATAATATACGATCCGACTTACAAATTACAATGACAATTCAACAGATCAAAAAGTTCAAAGATGCATTAGCCAAACACACACCGGACCGTTGCAGCCTCGGGCCGACAAAAGGACTGGAGGAGAAGGAGCTTTTGGCATTATCCGCGAACAAAGACCTTCCCTTCCACTACTCACCAAAGCCAGTTCAACCAACTCCTGTTCCTGCACATGAACAGACTCGTATGCCAAATCAAGTTCCATCTCATTCAAAGACAAAGCTGCCGCTTTCAGTCTCGACGACACCCTTAGAGGAGAAAACCTTGGTTGGCGTTGGAAGATGATGTGCATATTAGAGAACTATTCCTAGGTTCATCTTTCATGTGCATGTTAGAAGTGAAGAACGGAGTATCTTGTCTCCCATGGAGTTGCAGGACAGTTTGGATTTGATTTTTTTGGATCCTAGCCCTGCTTGATTCAAGGATGGGTGTGAATAATTTTTGAGGTTGTATTTTTACCCTTTGTGAATGTAAAAATCTTGTGGTTATTGTATAGTTGTCGAGACTTGAGAGATTCTTTTGTTCTTTTTTCTTCTCTTTGGTGTTGAAATCATCAGGATTATTCAAAGGCAATGCATGCAATGTTGTTTTGTTTGCATCAGACAATGTGGGTGGAGGGAAACAAAACAAAAGTGTCATGTCCTGATCCTATGTTGATAATCTAGTAGTTTTGGATGGTCTAAAACTAGCTCATGGAAACTTCAAGAATTGTCTGAACTGGACATATGCCAGAAACCCAGAAGAGGACAGGACCACTACATGTAGTAAGAAAAAGGACAAAGATGCATACAGGACATGTTGGGATAAGGTTGCTTGTGTATCTGAATTCATCAACGTGGCCAGGCCACCCTTGCTTTTTCTAAAAAAGAAGCTGTGACACAACACATGTGGGGTTTGTCTGGATCCACTAAGAAATGTTTCGAAATCTCCAACCGATTTTCAATCGAACCGAATATTGACCCGATTTTAACCCGATAATTAAGGTAAATTAAATGAATAATTTATTTTTACTGTTATCTACTTTTAACAATATGATAAATAAAAAATTGATGTATGTTTTATTATTTTTTGTATTATACTATGGGAGAGATCATTGCTCTTCTCAAAATTATTGTATAATAACAATTTATGTCATTTTAAGTTTAAAATTTTAATAAAATAAGGCTATTGTCCCAACTAATTTTTAAATTTATAAGTTTAATAGATTATTTTCTCTCCCAATATTTGATATTAAAATCATCCTAAACTACACCATTAACACAAAGCCCTAAAATCATAAACCATAAACTTTAAATCATATAAATTAATCTCATAAACCAATAACCCTAAACTACAACATAAGCCCTAAACCATTAGCACTAAGGCTTAAACCCTAAATTGAAATTAGGGATCGTTTTCACAACTTTACCATAAAATATAGCCTAAAATCGAAATTAGGGATTAATTTGAAAGTGGAGAAATTTTAGTGTCCAATGACCAATTTCACAATTATACCATAAAATATAGCATAAAACCGAAATTATGGACTAATTTGACAATTTAGAAGTTGAGAAAGTTGAGAGTCCATTGACCAATTGCAAACTTTTACCGTAGAAATAAATATAGGTCAATTTCGGCTAAAATTAAATCTTAGGAACTAAAATGAACAAAAATATCAGTATATTAAAATTATTAGACTAAATTACAAAATTTAGAAATAAATAGAGGTCAATTTGAATTAAAAGTAAATTTTTAGGGACTAAATATCACTGTAGGGAGGGGATTGTTATATCCGAAGTCCAACCTTTGGGATGCTTCATACTTGTGACTAAATTGAATTAAAATAAAACTTAAAAGTAAATATTAGAACTAAAATGCAACATTTTAAACCCAGCAGGACCTGAAGGATAATTAATCCCTAACTTAAAAAACCAGCTTATTTCCCCAATTTTTTTCCTTTTTTACCAAAATTTGCCTTTTTAGCCCTTATTTCCCCCCAAAATTTTTATCTTATCTTTTTTTACCAATTATTCCATTTTCTAGCCCATATTTTCGCCTTTTTTAAATTAAACCGAACATGTGTATCTTTTAGTTTACGGGCAATTAATTGTTTAGCTCTTTCGACTTTACATGTTTTTTATTTAAATTTCGAATTTTCACTTATAGATTTTAATTTAACTTAATTGAGTCTAAATTTAAATTAACTTAATTAAATTTCTGTATTTAGTTTTAAAATTCTTTTATTCATGTCCGTGATTTATTCTTTTAGATTTTAGTTTAGTTAAATTATATTATATAAGTTTAATAAGTTAAATTTAATTTGGATATTATTATTATTATTATTATTATCATTATTATTATTATTATTATAAACTTTGCTTTAATATAATTATACACAAAATTTTTATTTGGATCAAACATGTAATTGTACACATGAAAGTTAAAACTTTAATTTAGTTCAATTGTACACATGAAGCTTTGATTTAAATATTTAATCAAATTCAAATGCATAAATTAGCAAGTTGAATCAAAATTAATCTCATAAACCAATAACCCTAAACTAAATCATAAACCATCAATACTAAACCCTAAACTTTAATGAATCAAAATTAATCTCATAAACTAATAAACCTAATTAAACCTTAAACCCTAAACTTAAAGAATCAGAATTAATCTCATAAACCAACAACACTAAACTAAACCATAAATTGTTAATATTAAACTATAAATCATAAACATTAAAGAATCCTAATTAATCTCATAAACCAATTATATTAAACTAAACCATAACCTATTAATACTAAACCCTAAACCCTAAAACATAAACCTTAGAAAATCAAAATTGACCAAACTCAAATCGAATTGACACAATCTTATATATCCTCCACTGATACAATCTTCTACATCAACGAAGTCTTTGTGAATCATAACCCAACTAAAACCGAATTGACTCTAAAATTGAAAGGTTGACCCGACCCGAAACCGATCCGAACGACCCGATTTTGACCCAAACCGAAAGCGACCAATCTGATATTGGCCCGACCCAAAAACAACCAATCCAATTTTGACCCGACCCAATACCCGAATCGGACTCGACTCACCATAGACCCGAACTAAATCTGAACCAAACCCAAACTAAACTGAATCTAAACCAATTCTAGACAGACCCGAAATGACTCAAACAACACGATTGCTCCTCTAGTTACTATAATGATTTAATAAGGGTTTAACAATGCTGTTAAAATTATTCTAATAACAACTAAAACTATCGAATTCCATCAATTATGGGCCTGAGTTTTCAAAAATGTTATCATAGTTGCATTTGAGCTAACTCGAATATTTTATTTTTTTATTTTATTGTTTTGAGATGTTAGGTCCTTATTTGAATAAATTTAAAACCCTTATCGAAAATTTTTAAAACATTCACTCTTTATGTAAACAATCTATAAAAAAATAAACCATCATTTAAACATTTAACCTAAAATATAAATATCGATATGTTTCACCCCTACTATTTTAAGATAATCAAAATTTATTTTTTATATTTCTAACTGTTGTAAATAAAATAAAGAAGAACAAGAATAAGAACAAGAAGAACAAAGAGATGAGAGAAAAAGGGAGATTTGTATTATTCTCAAATATAGAATTGTATACAATGCCTTCAATGAATCATCTATTTATAGGCATAAGAAGTACATAATACATTAAAATCTAATTCATAGAGATAATATTCCTAATAATAAATAAATTAAACTCATTTGATAAAGTTCTAATCATGATAGACATCCACATAGATAAATATTCATAACACTCCCCCTTGGATGTCTATGAAGATAATGTGCCTCGTTAAAACCTTACTAAGATAAAAACCCAGTGGGAAAAAAAATTCTTTAGTGAAGGAAAAAGAGTACACACATCTTTGATACGCATAACATGTTGCCTCATTAAAAACCTTACCAGGAAAACCCATTGGGACAAAACCTCGGTTAAGGGAAAAAGAGTGCAACGCGTATTTACTCCCCCTCATGCAAACATCACAGAAGATCTTTGAATCTTCATAATTTAATCTTGAATATCATTTTTCTAAAGATCGCGAGGGATGAAACTTTGGAGTAATATGTTCCATGATGTATCAACTTTCAAACTGAGATATACATCTTGCTTTATTTTCACACAAGATAGCTTTTATCATATCTTGTAAAAGTAAATCCACATATCTTTTGGATATGTTGGGTCAATAATCTTAGCCAAACACATTTTTTTTGGCTTGCCTCGTGCATAACAATTATTTCTACAACATTTGAGGAGGCATCAACGAATGTTTGAAGATCTAAATGTAATGATCTTTGTATATTCATAGATATTTCTTGACCAACTAATATATAGTGCTTCAAGACCAAGAAAAGATATAATTATCTTTATTCACATCCAACAATCTTACAACTATTGGGATACTCAATAGATATGCTCTATTCATATTGAATCTTCTTTAAGATTCTTTCAGCTTATGTCTATTCATAGACAAAAGAAATATATAAAAATGCTCGACCTTCAGGTCGAGATAAACTTGATGTCAAGATTCAAGTACTTGTATTGAAAGTACTTCATGAGTTTCCAATTTGAAGCTCTTTAGGAGTTCTAAAATTATCATAATGGATCTTGATCCAAACTCCTTTATAAAATACATAAGGAAATCTGATCATTCTTATAGTATTTTCTCAATTAGTATTCACTAAGGCGATTATACCAAATGCGCCAAAAATATTCATGAGACATGTTTAAATAAATTTCCTCAGAAATTTCCAAATGCTTATAGCATTTTAGATCCTTCAAGGATAAATATGGATCCACAAATAATTAGACGCATGTAAAATTTTCAAAACTGCCAAAGTAATTGCATCCACCATGAAGTAATTAAAACTTTTCATAAATCACAGTTTAAGTCATATTTACGACTACTTATTTGTGCCTCACTTGCATTACACCTTTAGGTGTTTGGACTGGTGGTCCAAATACTTCTATTTTAGAAGTTCAAAGCGTCTTTCAACATTGGCCAATTCAATATCTATACTTCTGGATAGATTTTATAAAAGATCATCGATTTCTTTCTTTACTTCTATAGAAGTATTTTATGTAAAATCGTTGTCGACAACTTTCCAATATTCTGGTTCCATTCTTGTAATGACATAACTCATCGAGATCTCTTCAAGTTTTCAATCTTTATTCCAGGTACCTGAAACTCTTCAAGAGTTTTATTATTTGTTATGTCTTGGGTCTCTTCAGGAGCACCCGCCTCCAATATATGACCATCTCATATTACTTTCTATTTACGAGAATTTTGATCATTGGAACCATTTCAACTATCATGCTTCAGGCATGATTTACATTATCTCGCCCTAATATGTACTTTAAACTTAGAGCATTTCAGCTGGTATATGAGACTTAATTACTCTCATTGGGTCAGTAAATATGTCTGGCGGTTGACATGTAATAACATGAATTATCTTATGAACTTCTAGTTCATATACGAGGATCTAGAAAATGATAATTCATTTTCCTCTATCCAGCTGATTATTATCTCCCCCTGATGTTGAGAAAAATCATGTCATAAATGATTCTCCAATTAATGTTTAAGAATTTAAACATAAAAGGAGACCCGTACTCAATATATATTCTCAACCCTTTTATTTACCCATTTTGTGCGTTGTGGTGGAGCAATTCATATCGCACATTCAAAAATCACAAAATGGGAAATGTATGGTTTCTGACCAAAAACCAATCATAACGGGGAGTTTATTATAACTCGTTGGCTTGATGCGTATAAGTGTTGCTATATGGAAACACCATATAAATAATAACTCTTTTGTTCTCATAGTTTAGCTATTAAATAGGAGGCATCCAATTGAAATTTTGCTAAACTATATTTTTCATAATCAATAGGCTTTGTAACAACTGATATAGCCTAAAATATAAATCCACTAGCTTTTCAAGACGAATAGTCTAACTGCATAATCTGAATATTTTTAGAATCAATCTCACAAACTTCTGGTTGTAAGTTGATAAAACAATGTAGATGCATCTACTAAAATCATATAAAACTTTCCACATTTGAGGATATATGGGCCCATATATCGTTCAGATATGCAAGACATACAGTCTCAACTTCAATACAAGAACTTTAAGTTCTAATTCTTTTGGTAAGTGGGATCATATATATCCTTTGAGAACAAACAACACAAGAACTTCAGGTTCTTTTAGTAAGTGGAATTTAATCAATTCCTTTAAGCAACACAAGAACTTCATGTTCTTTAATAAGTGGAATTTAATTCATTCCTTTGAGAATAAGCACCACAAGAACTACATGTTCTTTTAATATATGTGCATGTAAATCTCAATAATTTCTGCACCATTGATCAGGATGGTCTAACCGATCATGCCAACTATATATATGTGTGCATATATCTCTGAATTTGTAAACTCCTTGTTTACCATAACATGTAACTCAATCTCACTCGTACATGTCTAGTACGACCATTAAAATTGTTCCTTTAAATAGGAATATATTTAGCTCTTTCGGAGCTTTCAATTGAAATTATCTTTTGGTAGTAATATATAGCTCTTCTAGAGCTTTCAACTGACTTTTTGGCTACCAAAACTTATATCAATATTGGCTTATTTCAAATGCCAATTGATAACATATGTTATCTATAATTCCCAAAGGGATAGTTTGCGAACTCATATTGCTCTCTTTATGACTTTGACGAGTATAACGCACTGTGAATATGGAATAAAGTTCCATTTGACAATAACATATTTGCTCAACCAGAGCCTTTTGTGATATTAGTACTTCTGGATATAGTACTCACATTATTTCCTTGCATTTTAATCGAGAAATGCATAATTGTGCACCTTTCAAAATGTGCTTTGTTTCATTTACTTCAGGTAATGAAAATATGTACTTTGTATCATTCACTTCGAGGAATGAAAAATATAAAATATAGCACATCATATCAAGTCGATTATCTATCAGAGATAAACTTTCAAGTGCTCTTCCGAAGTATTGATATTTTAGTACTTTGAGAAATACTACTCATATTTTCCCTTGCATTTAAATGGGAAAATTATTTCTTATGCTTAAATACAATATGAGTACTTGCATTATCTGCTAGGCATAAATAGCCACAATTCTAGGCATAAATAGCCACAATTCATTGTATATTTTATTCCGGAAGTAATCATATTCTTCAAATAATAAATTAACATAAAGCGTAAATAAATAATATATGAAATAAATAAACATAAAGCAAACTAACATAAATAAATAATAAATAAAACGAATTAACATAAAAATAAAATAAAATAAATCAATTATTCCTATTAGAGGTTATAAGGGAAATAAAATAAATGGTAAATTATTCCCTTCAAAGGTTATGAGAAAATTAACAATATCCAATTGAGTTGGATCAATAACGCCATAAACAAATTTTGTTTATATTTTATTTCATTTATCATTCATGATTATGGATAAAGTCCATAATACTTTGGCGTTTGACAAGTACGAAATCAATGGTTTATAACATCACATTGGTAAAATGATTTCACTTCCTTAGAATGATCTTTATCACTCTTTTCATCCTTATAACTTTGCTACCAGCGGGTAGAAGTATTCTTCATACGACTATATTTTTCATGTGTATATTCATAGTCTCGACCACGATCACTACTTTTAATGTGATTTTTATTCATTCCATAATATAATCTCACATTCACTTCAAGGAATGGAGTAGAGCCAGTGGGCCTTTAAAACCTTTTTCACATATCCTTATCATAGAGAACAAAGATTTAATCCTCGTACGCGGCATTGTTAAACCTGTCCATAGGGTCCTTTAAAAACTTCCTTTAAGACCAGTAGCCTCGCAGAACGGGATGTCCAGCCAATTATACTTGGATTATATCGAAATTATGTCTCTAATTGAATAATGATTTACCATGTTTGCATTCACTTCAGGGAATGAAACAGATTCAATAATTGCATGGAATAAACATCATGCTTGCATTCACTTCAGGGAATGCCCCATCATTGATAATTGCATGGAATAAACATCATGCTTGCATTCACTTCAGGGAATGCCCCATCATTGATAATCGCATGGAATAAACATCATGCTTTGCATTCACTTCAAGGAATGCCTCCCATAAAACTTTTTGGATCAAGAAGAATTTTCGTAACTTGAAATTGGGAGAAGTCTATGGTCGAGTTTTTCGACAAAGAAGAAAAATTGCTTTCGAGCAAATATAGACTTTATAACAATCTTTTTATAGATTGAAATTCACCATAATTTATCGCACATTAAAATCATAATTTAAAGAATGAAAATAAAATAAGAATTTACCGATATTAGTTTTCCTCTCGAGGAAAATGGAGACGTAGCAAATGACCAAAACATCTTCTCATAATGCCGTGTCTCTTTCCAAGTCATTTAAATACATGTAAAACTCAATTCATGGTTAAAATATCAATATCATCAAATAAAATATTATAAACACATATTGATCTTAATACAAACTTCAATCATTGTGTAAAAAAAATAAACATATATGAAACCATAATAATAAGATCTATATGTATGGATTGAATTGAATATATTAGAAACCAGAGGATCTATGTCATTTCTCTCTTTAAAAAAAACTAAACCAACAAAGGTGTTTCATTAATGTACAGATCTTTGTTACTAAAAAAAACCTTAAACCTAGAGTACGTATTTTAATTAATTTATATGAAAAACTACCATAGTTCTACGTACATAACTTTGTTATTCATAATTATAAAGTATAGTCAGTAAATCAAACATGCTTTACATGCACCATCATCGAACTTCATGAATTTACAAATATACAAACACAAATAATAATAATTAAGTATGAAAAGCATAAGTAGTTGAGTACCAAAGATGAAAACCCACAAATACTTTCGCTTAACAAACCTTAATCGATTCCATCGTTCCCTCTTCGTCTCTGTCGGTTCGTCTTTTGGTTTGTGAGAAGCCACAAATTTATCTCTTTCCAATGTTCGAATAAAATCAAACATACTTCCAAATTTTTCAAAAAAAAATTAAAACAAAGTTAAAATATAAAGAGAAAGACAATCGGTAACTAAAAAAATAAGGAGAGAAAAAAAAAACTTATCTTTGGTTTATTCTATAATCGAATTCTTCCCGGTAACTTCTTTTGAATTATAACGATGAAGACCTCAGTTGATTAGAGTCTCGTGCTGATAACGTGTTGTAAATAAAATAAAGAAGAACAAGAATAAGAACAAGAAGAACAAATTAGATCAGAGAAAAAGGGAGATTTGTATTATTCTCAAATATAGAATTGTATACAATGCCTTCAATGAATCATCTATTTATAGGCATAAGAAGTACATAATACATTAAACTCTAATTCATAGAGATAATATTCCTAATAATAAATAAATTAAACTCCTTTGATAAAGTTCTAATCATGATAGACATCCACATAGATAAATATTCATAACACTAACTATTTTTATGATTTTAATATTTTATATATTCAAATGCATTTCAACTGAATAAATATATTTATATGAAAAATAAATTATGTTATATTTACTAATTATTTAAAATTATTTTGACATAGTTTTGTCTTCAACTTTTAAGGTTCAAGTATAAACCCTGTCAATGATATCTCTTTGTCAATTTCTAATATCCAATAAATTATTTTTGAATTTTATATTGCCAAACCATGATTGAGAATCAACAGTTAAGCAGATAATGGAACTTGTTCTTAATTAACAGACCTTTGAAAAATATGGCAGATGATTAGGATGTAAGGATTTATTTATTTTTGGTTTAACCATTTAGACTTATAGACCGACTAATTTAGATCAAATTTTGTAGAGGTTTATTATAGATATGACCCTTTCAACACAATTTTTTATTCACTACACTATAATTCATAAATATATGTTTGAATATCAACGCAACGGATGAAAAATGAAAATGATCACCACCTATTTTAATTTAAAGATATATATATGAAAATTACTTTTCTACATTTTATTAACGTATACAATTATATATATATATATATATATTACTTTATAAGTTTATTTAAATATTTTAGATAACAAAATTTTTTAACATAGATAACAAATTAATTATACCATTTATAAATATATCGATTATTTTAAATAAATAAAATTATTGAATAACATAGCTTCCTACATTTGCACACAGAGGGAAATTTGAGCGATTTAAACTAATCTGAACTTTGGGTCTAAATTCTCTATTTAGGAGATATTTTAGAATTTAGATTTTAAATTTATTATAAATATTTGTATTAAATATAAATAAAAGATTTAAAAAAAAAACGTGAGATTCTTTTGAAATATTTTATAATGCAAAGAGAAGTATTTTTTACCACACAAGAAATCTTGGTTACTACAATTGAGTTGGGTGAAAAGGAACCTATTGAGTAAACTAAGTTGACCATTACGCGCCCCCAAAATTTTCCTCTCGTGTTGAAACCTTGAGCCTCAGACGGCAGCTTTGATTCACCGGGATTCAGCATATTTTTCGAGTGGCGTTCTGTCCGTGAGGTTGTTCCCCGGCGGAGGTTCACCGAGTGCTGGTTTCACGGCGGACGACGGCGTTTGGTGGATTGCTCGTAGTTTGTTTCGAACGGCTGAGTTTGCTGGTGGGTGTCGTCGGAGTAAACGCTCTTCTCCCTCCGGTGAGTGCTCTGACGTTTTCGCAAAGAAACAAAGGTTCTCTGCGCTTGCCTGGTCTTTCTTCTGTTGCTGTGGAACGAAACTTTTGTCCTGGGAGAACCGGCGAGAAGTCCGAAATGCAGAAATGGAAGTGAGCGGCCTAGAGTGCAGAGCCTGGTTGTTGACGGTGGTAAAAGCCTCTGCTGGAGAAATTTTCATGTTCTGAACAGGTTATCTAAAATTTTCGTTCGCCCGTTATCTGCTGTTGCACCCCGTTCTCTGGTGGTATTTCCCTTTCTTCCCCGCAATTGCCCCGTCTACTTGTGGTCTTGCCCGTTCTGTGGATCTGATTTAATTTACAGTCTTTTACGGTATTTTGTGGTTTGCCTGGATTTTGCTTTGTGTTAATGTGTGCCATTGGTTTTTTGATTTGGTTATGCTGGATTTTTATTCCCGATTTGATTCCCATCCCTTGGTGCTTTCCTATTCGATTGGCTGGCGTATGAGGATACTCCGAAGCGTTTCTTGGACCTAAACGCTCTGGTCAACACCAACTTGCAGTTTATTGGAGTCAGGGGTCTTGTTTCTCTAGTTGTTAAAGTTGGTGCTTCTACCAGAGGCATTTCCCACCTCTGGAATCGGTCAATTCTCTGGTTATCGGCTTGAATTTTAATCTGAGAAGGGTTGACCTGTAAAAGTTGAAGAAACTATGTCAATCATGGCATGGAACGTTCGAGGACTGGGAAATAGGAAGACGGTCAGGGCCCTCCACAATTCGGTTTTCAAAGTTAAACCGTCTATTATTTTCCTCAGTGAAACGAAACAGAAAAAGAGGTATTTGGAGAAGATTAAAATGAAAATGAAAATGGAGCATTCGTTTTATGTGGAACCACAAGGTTCAGCAGGCGGCCTACCTCTCTGGTGGACAGGGGATGCCAATATTACCATCCTGAGATACGACAAAAATTACATTGACACGAAGATTGTACTCCAGGAAGGTGAAGCTTGGTTTAGCACATTCATATATGGGCCTCCGTACAGAGAAGAACGACAAGCCTTATGGGAAGGGCTATCAGAATTCAGAGAGTCCATCCAAGACAAATGGCTGATAATGGGCGACTCCAACACAGTGCTCCGACAAGAGGAGAAGGAAGGTGGGAACCCGGTTAACCCAACGGAGGCAAAATGGCTCGAAGATTTTGTTGATGCCTCAAGTCTTGTTGAAATGCCGATCAAGGGAGGTAGCTTTACCTGGTTTAACCAGAGAAGTGGGGAACACTCCATCCTTGAAAAACTTGACGATATTCTATGTTCCGCGGAATGGAGCCTGGCCTTCCCGAAAGCTTTGGGTATGATGGAGGTTGCCATCGCTTCTGATCATGCCCCCATAGTTCTTCTCACCAAAGGACTCTCCAAAAAAATATAGGAGAGATTTCAAATTTGAAACCAAATGGCTGCTGGATGAGGAGTACTCCCAAACGATCTCAAAAGGCTGGGATATCTCACCTGGGGAAAGAGTGGTCTCCAGGTTCCGGAGGAAGATTCGAAGCACCAAAATAGCTCTGGTTAAGTGGAATAGAGAAAAGATGAAAGTGAAAAACGAAAAGAAACAGATGCTGATGACGAGGATATCACACCTTCAAGGAAGGAAACTCACTAATTCGGAGCTGGAGGAATATAAAGGGCTTAAAAAATAGTTGGACGCAGAATGGGAGAGTGAGGAGAGATACTGCATCAACGATCCAGGGTCAATTGGCTGAAGTGGGGAGATAAAAATGCTAAGTTCTTCCACGCCACTACCATACAGCACCGCAGAGCCAATTCCATTGTCAAAGTTAAAAAAAGAGGATGGGACATGGCTTGAGGAATCGGAGGAGATCGCTCACTATCTGTTACACCACTTCCAAAAGGTGTTCACGAGAGACGCAACGGTAAATTTTTCTTGTCTTAGGGATTACATCCCAAGATTGGTAACTGGAGAGATGAATGCTGAGCTCAACAAAGAAGTAGATGAAGAGGAGATTAAAAAGGCAATCTTTGAGATGGGAGTGACAAAAGCTCCGGGCCCCGATGGCTTTCCGGGTTGTTTCTATCAGACTTTGGGAAACCGTGAAAGAAGACCATGTTGGAATGGTCTCTGCTTTCTTCAAAGATGGAGAGTTGGACCCTCGTATCAACAAAACCAATATCGTGCTTATCCCAAAAAAGGCAAATCCCACGGAAGTCTCACACTTACGGTCGATCAACTTATGCAACTTCTCCCTTAAAGTGATTACCAAAATTCTTGCGTCAAGGTTGAAGTTTTTCCTCCCATATATCATTCCGTAATACCAGTCAGCCTTTGTGAAAGGAAGATCTATTCACGACAACATTATCCTAGCAAATGAGGCCTTTCATGCAATCAAGCGAACAAGAAAAGGAAAAAAGGGTTTCATGGCGCTCAAAATTGATCTGGAGAAAGCATATGACAAAGTGGATTGGGATCTCCTGCAGTTTGTTATGAGCGAATTGGGATTCTGCGATTGGTGGATTGGCAAAGTTATGGCTTGTGTGACATCAGTTTCTTTCTCCTTAATCTTAAATGGTGAACGCACGAGAGACTTCAAAGCGGGAAGGGGGTTGAGATAGGGGGATCCGTTATCTCCCTTTCTATTCACTTTCATCTCAAGCATCTTATCCTGGATCATTGAAAAAGAAAGTGAGAGGGATCGATTCCAAGGTCTAAGGATCAAAAGGAGATGCCCTACTGTTGAGTTGTGTGGGGCTCAATTCGTTCAACCAATAAGGCTCACCAAGTAGTGGAGAGGTGGATTTTTGGGTGGAAGGGTTGTGGAAGCTAAAATGTAAATTGACACAATGAATTATAGTGGTTCAACCTTCTAACCAAGGTCTACATCCACTACCTTAGCTCCCTACTAAGAATTTCCAATCAATCCACTATTGATTCGTCCCCTTTTCTAGGCTTAGGACGTAACCCTTATACACAATCAAGCTTTCTACACAAAGCCTTGATTGAAACCCTCTCTTACAAAGAGAAATAAGAAGCAAACTTAAAACCCTCTAATAGGTGTTTGTTTGCACAATTAAGCACTCACCCAAAACCTAAAACACTTGAGAGCAAATTTGACAATTTAGGCTCACTAGTGTTTGTCTATACAATAAATGACAATTTAAGCTCTAAGACAATCTTTGATCATTTGATGTTTGACAATACGAGAATTAGCCTTTACTTGATGCTTGGAGGTCCCTTTTATATTCCTAAATGAGTTTGTAGCCGTTACTAGTCGTTGGGATCAAATTAGAGCCGCTGAAGACTTTAATTCCCACCATAAATGTAGTTCTGCAGCTCCCCGTTTCGAAACACTCGAACCCGATTCGAAACGCTCTCTAAGTAGAAAGAATCGTTGTAGTCTGTCAGGGCACCCGTTTCGGAACGCCCCCTGGCCATTTCGGAACACGTATCGAAACGCTAAGACCCGTATCGAAACGCCCTGCATTTAAATGTTAGTTGGGAAATAGCCGTTGGGGTTTATGACCGTTGTGGTCAATGCCACGTAGGCGTATCGAAACGGCATAGCCCGTTTCGAAACGCTGGGCAAAAATCCTATCCAAGGAAAGCCCGTTTCGATACGAGTATCGAAACGTTTTTGCTACTGTAATTGTCGTATCGAAACACCCTAAGGTGTTTCGAAACGCCTGGACAATTTTGTGAAGTTTGGCTTTGAAAAACATGTAAAACCCTTTTAAAAACTTCCCTAAACATAATTTCAAGTTGTTTGGACTTTGGAAATCTTTTAAATACTTTTTAAATCAGTCCAAAACATTTTTTAATTATTATATCAAAACATTAGTTCTACAATCTCCCCCTTTTTTCATATAATAAAACTCACTTGAAAAATTGTTTGGGATTCTCCCCCTTTAACTTTAAAAAGTGAATAAGAGATTGAAGACATGAAATCAAATAAAGCTCCCCCTTATTCATTTGAAAATTCAATTTTTCAAACCATTTCTCCCCCTTTTTGTTATATTAAAAAGAATTTAAAACATTAAGTTCAAAATAACAATAGAGGTAAAAATTGACAAAAATAAGAATTTGGTTTTAAAATGGCCCCCCTTACTCAAAGCATCATCAAAAATGTTAGTCCAACATATATGATCATCTAGTTGAATTTAAACTAAAATAAACAAATGAAATCAAAACAACTAGAATTTTTACCAACACTTGAACCCAAGGGAGGATCTGAAGCCTTCCTTCTTCAAGTGTTCTTCCTTGTGTGCATGGAGCTCCCCCTCAATATTTGACTTGTTGAACATCTCCATCACACCTAGCAAAAGACAATCAAGTAATTTTTGGTATCCAAATTGCTTTGGATCCATGAACATTAGTAGCACAAATTTTAGTCCCCTTTGGAATCCATTTTTCAATGTCATCCCTTTTTGTTGAAGTGGTTAGTCCTTTTCGGACCCAAACACTTCTAAAACATTTACCTTTTACAAATCTAGGGGCACTAGATTGTCTAACATAAAAATTTGATTTTCCAAAATAGCTTTTCTTTTCAAGCTCTTTGGAAATCAAATATTTTTCTTCTTGAACTTTTTGAAGTAAATTTTTTAAATCAAAACATTTCAATTCAAACTCTTCGAGTTTTGCTTCAAGTTCAAGTTTGGTTTTAGAAATCAAATCATTTTTGAATTTTCAAATTTGAAATCAATTTATTGTTTTTCAAAATGTGATTTTTAAACTCTAAAACCAACTCATCATAGGCATCTTGTAATTCATCAAAAGAATAAGAACATGAAGTAGATGAATTAGAAGTTACCCTTGAATCTTCTTCGATGGCCATAAGGCAAAGGTTGGCTTGTTCATCGTCGGTGGAGTCCTCGTCACTCCAAGTAGCCACATGTGCCTTCTTCTTATGGCTTGAAGTGCTTGCCCTCTCCTTTTTCTTGGATTCTCGTTCAAGCTCTCTCAAGGCTTTCTTCATGAACGGGGCACACTTCTTGAAGAGATGAACTATCTCTTCATCTTCATCCTCCTCTTCACTTGAGTAGACATGATGACAAGTGGAGGATTTGAGAGCCATGGCACTTGCATTGATGCCAAGCCCTTTGATTTTCTTCTCTCCCATAGCTCTAATTTCTTCCCTCTTCTTCTCATCTTCTTTATTCTTCTTCATGATTTGATGAGTAAGGAGTGACCCCATGAGTTCATCAAGCTTCAAAGTCTTTAAATTCTTTGCTTCAATGATGGCGGTCCTCTTTGAGTCCCAAGACTCGGGAAGTGAGTAGATGAGCTTTCGAACAAGCTTTTCCTCCGGGATGGCTTCTCCATAGCCTTTGATACCATTGGTGATGGTGGAGAACCTATCAAACATCTTCTCGATGTTCTCTTCCGGATCTATTTTGAAGTTCTCTTACTCTAAGGTTAGGAGCCCAATCTTGGTCTCCTTGACTTCATCGGTTCCCTCGTATGTGACTTCAAGCTTGTCCCATACCTCCTTGGCACCCTCACAAGAAGACATCTTCTCATAGATGGTTGGGCCAAAAGCACAAAACAAGATGTGCAAGGCTTTGCAATTAAGCTCCATCTTCTTGCGATCGTCGGCACTCCACTCCGCTTTGCTTATTTGAGGCACGAACGAACCATCTTCAACTATATCCCATAGCTTGTAATCTCTTGATTTGATGAAGAACTTCATCTTTGTCTTCCAATGGGCATAGTGGGTTCCGTCAAAGAAAGGCGGTTTGTCGATTGATTGTGCCATTTGAGCCGGTTGATGAAATAGTGATCGAGCTTGCCAGATCTTCTCAATAGGATGTGAATCCCCTTCAATTGAGCCAAGCTCTGATACCAATTGTTGAGTTGTGTGGGGCTCGATTCGTTCAACCAATAAGGCTCACCAAGTGGTGGAGAGGTGGATTTTTAGGTGCAAGGGTTGTCGAAGCTAAAATGTAAATTGACACAATGAATTATAGTGGTTCAACCTTCTAACCAAGGTCTACATCCACTACCTTAGCTCCCCACTAAGGATTTCCAATCAATCCACTATTGATTCGTCCCCTTTTCTAGGCTTAGGAGGTAACCCTTATACACAATTAAGCTTTCTACCCAAAGCCTTGATTGAAACCCTCTCTTACAAAGAGAAATAAGAAGCAAACTTAAAACCCTCTAATAGGTGTTTGTTTGCACAATTAAGCACTCACCCAAAACCTAAAACACTTGAGCAAATTTGACAATTTAGGCTCACTAGTGTTTGTTTATACAATAAATGACAATTTAAGCTCTGAGACAATCTTTGATCATTTGATGTTTGACAATATGAGCATTAGCCTTTACTTGATGCTTGGAGGTCCCTTTTATTCTCCCAAATGAGTTTGTAGTCGTTACTAGCCATTGGGATCAAATTGGAGCCGTTGAAGACTTTAATTCCCACCATAAATGTAGTTCTGCAGCTCCCCGTTTCGAAACGCTCGAACCCATTTCGAAACGCTCTCTAAGTAGAAAGAGTCGTTGCAGTTTGTCAGGGCACCCGTTTCGGAACGCCCCCTGGCCGTTTCGGAACACGTATCGAAATGCTAAGACCCGTATCAAAACACCCTGCATTTAAATGTTAGTTGGGAAATAGCCGTTGGGGTTTATGACCGTTGGGGTTTATGACCGTTGTGGTCAATGCCACGTAGGCGTATCGAAACGGCATAGCCCGTTTCGAAACGCTGGGCAAAAATCCTATCCAGGGAAAGCCCGTTTCGATACGAGTATCGAAACGTTTTTGCTACTGGAATTGCCGTATCGAAACGCCTGGACAGTTTTGTGAAGTTTGGCTTTGAAAAACATGTAAAACCCTTTTAAAAAAATTCCCTAAACATAATTTCAAGTTGTTTGGACTTTGGAAATGTTTTAAATACTTTTTAAATCAGTCCAAAACATTTTTTAATTATTATATCAAAACATTAGTTCTACACCTACCCTGAGTCATCTCCTGTTTGCGGATGATTGCCTGGTTTTCTCAGCTGCGGATGAAGGAAACTGTGTTGCTATTCTTCATATCCTTCAGCTTTTCCAGTCTTCTACAGGACAACCAGTAAACTTCCTGAAATCATCTATCTTCTTCTCTCCCAATGTTAGCAAGTGCCTCAATACTCATATGTCAAATATTCTGGGATTCTGAGCGATGGAAAAAGATGCAAAATATCTTGGGCTCTCTTCCTTTTGGGGTCGAAGCAAAAAAGAAACTTTCGGCTTCATCAAAGAACGGGTTCATAACAGATTGAAGGGATGGAAAGCTAGGTTTTTGAGCATTGCAGGAAAGGAAGTCCTTATCAAGGCAGTTGCTCAGGCCATTCCCACTTACGTTATGCAGTGTTTTCTCCTCCCAATCATTTTCTGTGACGAGATAAGCTCACTAGTAGAAAAATTCTGGTGGAATAACTGTGCAGATAAGGAAAGAAGCATTCATTGGATTAACTGGAAGGATCTTTGCCGGCCAAAAGACCAAGGAGGACTGAGATTCCGAAATCTTAGAATCTTCAACAAAGCTCTTGTTGCCAAAATTACCTAGAAGGTGATAAGAAATCCTGAATCCCTCCTAGCTCGGACTCTTCGGGGGATCTATTTCCCTAATGGCAACATATTTGATACCCCTAAGTGCTCAAACCCCTCCTGGGCTTGGTCAGGGATCTATGAAGGGATTAAGGTGATAAAGGATGGTGCTCTATGAAGAGTTGGAAATGGTAGGAGTATTTCAATGTGGTTTGACAACTGGGTTCCAAAGCTTCCAGGCTACAGACTTTCGTCTCAACCACCGCCGAATCTCCCATCACCCTCTGTTAGCTCTCTCATGAATCTTGATCAGAGGTCGTGGAATGAACAAAAGATAAATGATCTATTCTCATCAGAAGAGGCTAAGGCAATTTTGACGATCCCGATCGGAGGACCCTCTATACATGACTCATTTATTTGGGCCGGCAATAAAAATGGTGAATATTCGTCTAAATCGGGATACATACATATTGGAGAGAGATCTATGGATACATCCAACCCTCATCAAGCGAAGACCCCAAGGCTAAAAAAGAAATATGGAACTCTATCAGGAAGATGAAAGTCCCTTCAAAGATCCGGTCTTTTCTGTGGAGACTGTGCCATAATATTGTTCCAACCAAGAGTACCTTGAAAGCCCGCATGCATGGCAAGCTCAGAGACCCAGATAGCTGCCCCCGATGCGGGAATACAGAGGAATCTGTCGAGCATCTACTGTTTCTCTGCCCTTTTGCGCAGGCAATTTGGAAAGCATCGGGATTTAATTACTCCCCTTCTGCCACGGGCTTTCTTGGGTTCCCAAAATGGTGGTGTAAGGTTAACGAGATCCGGAAGGTTGCAAATTTTGAAGACAGATGTGCTCACATTGCTTTCCTTCTTTGGACCGTCTGGAAATCGAGGAATGCTTTGGTCTTCGAAGGAAGGAAAGACTCTCCTTGGGATGTATGGCTGAAAGCGGATAGAGACTTTATGGAGTTCTACCATTCTATTTCGACTGGAAATCCGGAGAAGCCGCATGGTTCTAAGATTGAAAGGCAATGGATACCACCTCCTCCGGGGAAGGTCAAAATTAACTGTGATGCTGCTTTTGATCAGGTGACAGGAAAAGCCTCAATAGCGGCTGTTGTACGAGAGAGCTCAGGCTCCTTTCTTCATGGGTTTTCTGCCCCTTGTGTTGCTCCGTCAGCTGCAGCAGCAGAAGCTCTAGCCATCAGATTGGGTTTATCGATGGCCAACCGGAATGGTTTTGATGATATTATCATTAAAGCTGACAATCAAGCCGTAATTGCTAGGCTCAGGACAGGGGCCTCTGCTGATTGGGTAACATCAGCAGTTGAGGAGGACATTAAGGAGATGGCGAAATCTTTTGCCTCTTGTTGTTTTTCTTTTGTTCCTAGGATTTGTAACCAGGCAGCCGACTGACTTGCCAAGTTTGCTAAGAACCACCAGGCCAAATGTCTTGTATTCCTGCAATTTTTCCCCCACCTTATGTAATTGCAACTTTTTTGAATGTTATTAAGTTTCCTTTTGAACAAAAAAAATACTACAATTGAGTTGGGTTTTATTTGACACCACCATCTCGTCTTTTTTTTTTCTTTTAAATTAAAATGGAGGCCGAGGCCATTATATTAAGTATCACTCATACGCAGATAAGTGGGACCTAAAGCATCGCAACTAAGCACCGCAAGTAAACCAGGTGGCGTTGCGGAACAAGCCAGGAGCGAACATCAAGTTTATCCATAAAATCAACAGCCATGTTAGCTTCCTGACAAATGTGTATGAATTCAACATCACATGCAGGTGATAAGCCAGGAGTGAACATATTTTTTATATTTTATCGTATCTAAATTAGTTATATTGTTTTATATAAAATTTTGATTTATTATATATCTATACCTATATATTTAAAAAAAAAATCTCCTAATGAGTTTTTTTAAACCTGTACAAGGTGTAAGCATATTTCCTTTTCTGTCTTTCCAGTCTTTTTTTTAATTATTTTCATGTATTCATATTTTAAAAACAAAGAATTTTAAAATTGTTATGAATATTTATCTATGTGGATGTCTATCATGATTAGAACTTTATCAAAGGAGTTTGATTTATTTATTATTAGGAATATTATCTCCATGAATTAGAGTTTAATGTATTATGTAATTCTTATGCCTATAAATAGATGATTCATTGAAGGCATTGTATACAATTCTATATTTGAGAATAATACAAATCTCCCTCTTTCTCTCATCTCTTTGTTCATCTTATTCTTATTCTTGTTCTTCTTTATTTTATTTACAACACGTTATCAGCACGAGACTCTAATCAACTGAGGTCTTCATCGTTATAATTCAAAAGAAGTTACCAGGAAGAATTCGATTATAGAATAAACCAAAGATAAGTTTTTTTTTTTCTCTCCTTATTTTTTTAGTTACCGATTGTCTTTCTCTTTATATTTTAACTTTGTTTTAAATTTTTTTTTTGAAAATCTTGGAAGTATGTTTGATTTTATTCGAACATTGGAAAGAGATAAATTTGTGGCTTCTCACAAACCAAAAGACGAATCGACAGAGACGAAGAGGGAATGATGGAATCGATTAAGGTTTGTTAAGCGAAAGTATTTGTGGGTTTTCATCTTTGGTACTCAACTGCTTATGCTTTTCATACTTAATTATTATTATTTGTGTTTGTATATTTGTAAATTCATGAAGTTTGATGATGGTGCATGTAAAGCATGTTCGATTTACTGACTATACTTTATAATTATGAATAACAAAGTTATGTACGTAGAACTATGGTAGTTTTTCATATAAATTAATTAAAATACGTACTCTAGGTTTAAGGTTTTTTTTAGTAACAAAGATCTGTACATTAATGAAACACCTTTGTTGGTTTAGTTTTTTTTAAAGAGAGAATTATGACATAGATCCTCTGATTTCTAATATATTCAATTCAGCCCATACATATAGATCTTATTATTATGGTTTCATATATGTTTATTTTTGACACAATGGTTGAACTTTGTATTAATATCAATATGTGTTTATATTATTTTATTTCATGATATTGATATTTTAACCATGTATTGAGTTTTACATGTATTTAAATGACTTGGAAAGAGACACGGCATTATGAGAAGATGTTTTGGTCATTTGCTACGTCTCCATTTTCCTCGAGAGGAAAACTAATATCGGTAAATTCTTATTTTATTTTTTTTATTCTTTAAATTACGATTTTAATGTGCGATAAATCATAGTGAATTTCAATCTATAAAAAGATTGTTATAAAGTCTATAGTTGCTCGAAAGCAATTTTTCTTCTTTGTCGAAAAACTCGACCATAGACTTCTCCCAATTTCAAGTTACGAAAATTCTTCTTGATCCAAAAAGTTTTATGGGAGGCATTCCTTGAAGTGAATGCAAAGCATGATGTTTATTCCATGCGATTATCAATGATGGGGCATTCCCTGAAGTGAATGCAAGCATGATGTTTATTCCATGCAATTATCAATGATGGGGCATTCCCTGAAGTGAATGCAAGCATGATGTTTATTCCATGCAATTATTGATCTGTTTCATTCCCTGAAGTGAATGCAAACATGGTAAATCATTATTCAATTAGAGACATAATTTCGATATAATCCAAGTATAATTGGCTGGACATCCCGTTCTGCGAGGCTACTGGTCTCAAAGGAGGTTTTTAAAGGACCTTGTGGACAGGTTTAACAATGCCGCGTACGAGGATTAAATCTTTGTTCTCTATGATAAGGATATGTGAAAAAGGTTTTAAAGGCCCATTGGCTCTACTCCATTCCTTGAAGTGAATGTGAGATTATATTATGGAATGAATAAAAAATCACATTAAAAGTAGTGATCGTGGTCGAGACTATGAATATACACATGAAAAATATAGTCGTATGAAGAATACTTCTACCCGCTGGTAGCAAAGTTATAAGGATGAAAAGAGTGATAAAGATCATTCTAAGGAAGTGAAATCCTTTTACCAATGTGATGTTATAAACCATTGATTTCGTACTTGTCAAACGCCAAAGTATTATGGACTTTATCCATAATCATGAATGATAAATGAAATAAAATATAAACAAAATTTGTTTATGGCGTTATTGATCCAACTCAATTGGATATTGTTAATTTTCTCATAACCTTTGAAGGGAATAATTTACCATTTATTTTATTTCCCTTATAACCTCTAATAGGAATAATTGATTTATTTTATTTTATTTTTATATTAATTCGTTTTATTTATTATTTATTTATGTTAGTTTGCTTTATGTTTATTTATTTCATATATTATTTATTTACATTTTATGTTAATTTATTATTTGAAGAATATGATTATACAATGAATTGTGGCTATTTATGCCTAGAATTGTGGCTATTTATGCCTAGAATTGTGGCTATTTATGCATAGCAGATAATGCAAGTACTCATATTGTACTTAAGCATAAGAAATAATTTTCCCATTTAAATGCAAGGGAAAATATGAGTAGTATTTCTCAAAGTACTAAAATATCAATACTTCGGAAGAGCACTTGAAAGTTTATCTCTGATAGATAATCGACTTGATATGATGTGCTATATTTTATATTTTTCATTCCTCGAAGTGAATGATACAAAGTACTTATTTTCATTACCTGAAGTAAATGAAACAAAGCACATTTTGAAAGGTGCACAATTATGCATTTCTCGATTAAAATGCAAGGGAATAATGTGAGTACTATATCCGGAAGTACAAATATCACAAAAGGCTCTGGTTGAGCAAATATGTTATTGTCAAATGGAACTTTATTCCATATTCACAGTGCGTTATACTCGTCAAAGTCATAAAGAGAGCAATATGAGTTCGCAAACTATCCCTTTGGGAATTATAGATAACATATGTTATCAATTGGCATTTGAAATAAGCCAATATTGATATAAGTTTTGATAGCCAAAAAGTCAGTTGAAAGCTCTAGAAGAGCTATATATTACTACCAAAAGATAATTTTAATTGAAAGCTCCGAAAGAGCTAAATATATTCCTATTTAAAGGAACAATTTTAATGGTCGTACTAGACATGTACGAATGAGATTGAATTACATGTTATGGTAAACAAGGAGTTTACAAATTCAGAGATATATGCACACATATATATATAGTTGGCATGATCGGTTAGACCATCTTGATCAATGGTGCAGAAATTATTGAGATTTACATGCACATATATTAAAAGAACCTGTAGTTCTTGTGGTGCTTATTCTCAAAGGAATGAATTAAATTCCACTTATTAAAGAACATGAAGTTCTTGTGTTGCTTAAAGGAATTGATTAAATTCCACTTACTAAAAGAACCTGAAGTTCTTGTGTTGTTTGTTCTCAAAGGATATATATGATCCCACTTACCAAAAGAATTAGAACTTAAAGTTCTTGTATTGAAGTTGAGACTGTATGTCTTGCATATCTAAACGAAATATGGGCCCATATATCCACAAATGTGGAAAGTTTTATATGATTTTAGTAGATGCATCTACATTGTTTTATCGACTTACAACCAGAAGTTTGTGAGATTGATTCTAAAAATATTCAGATTATGCAGTTAGACTATTCGTCTTGAAAAGCTAGTGGATTTATATTTTAGGCTATATCAGTTGTTACAAAGCCTATTGATTATGAAAAATATAGTTTAGCAAAATTTCAATTGGATGCCTCCTATTTAATAGCTAAACTATGAGAACAAAAGAGTTATTATTTATATGGTGTTTCCATATAGCAACACTTATACGCATCAAGCCAACGAGTTATAATAAACTCCCCGTTATGATTGGTTTTTGGTCAGAAACCATACATTTCCCATTTTGTGATTTTTGAATGTGCGATATGAATTGCTCCACCACAACGCACAAAATGGGTAAATAAAAGGGTTGAGAATATATATTGAGTACGAGTCTCCTTTTATGTTTAAATTCTTAAACATTAATTGGAGAATCATTTATGACATGATTTTTCTCAACATCAGGGGGAGATAATAATCAGCTGGATAGAGGAAAATGAATTATCATTTTCTAGATCCTCGTATATGAACTAGAAGTTCATAAGATAATTCATGTTATTACATGTCAACTGCCAGACATATTTACTGACCCAATGAGAGTAATTAAGTCTCATATACCAGCTGAAATGCTCTAAGTTTAAAGTACATGTTAGGGCGAGATAATGTAAATCATGCCTGAAGCATGATAGTTGAAATGGTTCCAATGATCAAAACTCTCGTAAA
The DNA here is from genome assembly GCA_958450335.1 of Hibiscus tridactylites. Classification (NCBI taxonomy): domain Eukaryota; kingdom Viridiplantae; phylum Streptophyta; class Magnoliopsida; order Malvales; family Malvaceae; genus Hibiscus; species Hibiscus tridactylites. The sequence goes on along the minus strand of OY288267.1, from coordinate 52,481,968 downwards.
TAGAAAGTAATATGAGATGGTCATATATTGGAGGCGGGTGCTCCTGAAGAGACCCAAGACATAACAAATAATAAAACTCTTGAAGAGTTTCAGGTACCTGGAATAAAGATTGAAATCTTGAAGAGATCTCGATGAGTTATGTCATTACGAGAATGGAACCAGAATATTGGAAAGTTGTCGACAACGATTTTACATAAAATACCTCTATAGAAGTAAAGAAAGAAATCGAGGATCTTTTATAAAATCTATCCAGAAGTATAGATATTGAATTGGCCAATGTTGAAAGACGCTTTGAACTTCTAAAATAGAAGTATTTGGACCACCAGTCCAAACACCTAAAGGTGTAATGCAAGTGAGGCACAAATAAGTAGTCGTAAATACGACTTAAACTGTGATTTATGAAAAGTTTTAATTACTTCATGGTGGATGCAATTACTTTGGCAGTTTTGAAAATTTTACATGCGTCTAATTATTTGTGGATCCATATTTATCCTTGAAGGATCTAAAATGCTATAAGCATTTGGAAATTTCTGAGGAAATTTATTTAAACATGTCTCATGAATATTTTTGGCGCATTTGGTATAATCGCCTTAGTGAATACTAATTGAGAAAATACTATAAGAATGATCAGATTTCCTTATGTATTTTATAAAGGAGTTTGGATCAAGATCCATTATGATAATTTTAGAACTCCTAAAGAGCTTCAAATTGGAAACTCGTGAAGTACTTTCAATACAAGTACTTGAATCTTGACATCAAGTTTATCTCGACCTGAAGATCGAGCATTTTTATATATTTCTTTTGTCTATGAATAGACATAAGCTGAAAGAATCTTAAAGAAGATTCAATATGAATAGAGCATATCTATTGAGTATCCCAATAGTTGTAAGATTGTTGGATGTGAATAAAGATAATTATATCTTTTCTTGGTCTTGAAGCACTATATATTAGTTGGTTAAGAAATATCTATGAATATACAAAGATCATTACATTTAGATCTTCAAACATTCGTTGATGCCTCCTCAAATGTCGTAGAAATAATTGTTATGCACGAGGCAAGCCAAAAAAAAATGTGTTTGGCTAAGATTATTGACCCAACATATCCAAAAGATATGTGGATTTACTTTTACAAGATATGATAAAAGCTATCTTGTGTGAAGATAAAGCAAGATGTATATCTCAGTTTGAAAGTTGATACATCATGGAACATATTACTCCAAAGTTTCATCCCTCGCGATCTTTAGAAAAATGATATTCAAGATTAAATTATGAAGATTCAAAGATCTTCTGTGATGTTTTCATGAGGGGGAGTAAATACGCGTTGCACTCTTTTTCCCTTAACCGAGGTTTTGTCCCAATGGGTTTTCCTGGTAAGGTTTTTAATGAGGCAACAAGTTATGCGTATCAAAGATGTGTGTACTCTTTTTCCTTCACTAAAGAATTTTTTTTCTCCCACTGGGTTTTTATCTTAGTAAGGTTTTAACGAGGCACATTATCTTCATAGACATCCAAGGGGGAGTGTTATGAATATTTATCTATGTGGATGTCTATCATGATTAGAACTTTATCAAAGGAGTTTGATTTATTTATTATTAGGAATATTATCTCCATGAATTAGAGTTTAATGTATTATGTAATTCTTATGCCTATAAATAGATGATTCATTGAAGGCATTGTATACAATTCTATATTTGAGAATAATACAAATCTCCCTCTTTCTCTCATCTCTTTGTTCATCTTATTCTTATTCTTGTTCTTCTTTATTTTATTTACAACAAAAATAAATTTTTAATTTCATTATTTATATTTAGCTTTTCTAACATTATTATAATTTATAATATATTTTAAACTATTTATAATTTAATTTACAAAAATCAATTAAAAATATGATATTTTTATTTTCCGTTTAATTTATAAAAACAATTTATTATCTACGAAATAAATATAAAAAATGAAAAACCTAAGAGAGCGACAAAGATAGCGGACAGCTTACTGGTGATGTGGATATGGTCGGGATCGTAAGGGGGCAGACACCGAATAATGTGATTTAGTTGGATCTATCTACCGCGATAAAACATGTGTTGGATATGGTAGCGGATGATACTGTGAAGATGGCTAACGAGGGTTGTAGCGTGGGCAGCAAGGCAAGGTTAGACGAGAGTGCCTCACCAAGATTGGGCTGGAATCGGAGGTTGATGATGCTGTCATGAAGGATGCTTGTATTAGAGGGAGCTTGAAGGGGCATGGGGTTGTCAAAGTATGGTTCTAAGGAGATGGTTTCTGCTAAGGTGTCTTATGCTGCCATGGTTAATGGAAAATCAAAAGTGATTCCTTCAGCTACATCGGTTACCAGTGATATTGAGGAAAGTGACTACACCATTAATCGAGATAAGGACTATCCGATAAGATTCATGAGCACATTGATCAAAGCATGATACGAGCAGTCATTCTTCGGCTTTTAGGCTTTGTTTTCATGTATTCAATCGTTGTGGAGGCCTCAGGGTAATTTCCAGTTATTAGATTTGGATAACAATTACTATTTGAATAAATTTAAGGAAGCAAATGATTATGCTAAGGTGCTCATGGATGGTCATTGGACGATGTTTGGAAGCTATTCAACGGTCCAGCCATGGAGTCGCTCATTCATTACGCCAGAGACAAATCCTTTACATGTGATAGTGCGGATTCGTCTACCGAGATTTCCATATAGATGTTACTCGAAATCCTTGTTCCGCCTGATTGTTACATCTATTGGACGCGTAGTAAAGGCAGATTATAATATATTAGAAGGTGAACGAGGCAAATTTGCACGATTGGAAGTCATGGTTGATCTCAATAAACCTTTAATTATGTGCATCGGTATTCACAACTTTGTATATAAATTGAAGTATGAAGGGTTTCACCAAATCTATCATAAGTGCAGATTGTATGGGAACATGAAGGAGTATTGTGGGATCGACACTCGCTCGACACATGAGCGGAGCCAAGAATTTTATTTTGGGGTGTCATAATTTCAAGAATCGAAATATCTAAGTAAAGTAATATAAATCAATAATACATAACATTAATATCCGATAGACTATTACAAAGCTATTACAACAAAAAGTAAACGACTAAGTACATAGAATAAAGTTCAATAACTCGTACATTTTTCTTACAATTGTCCACGACGATTCTTCATGTTTTGAAATCGTTGAATAATTTTTTCTTTGTCGATACTATTAAAAATATCTTTCTCAACATAGGTAATCAAACAATCATTCATCCATTGATCTCCAATTCGGTTTCTCAAACGATTTTTCACAATCTTCATCGCAGAAAAAGTTCTTTCCACAATTGTCGTAGCAACGTGCAAAATCAATGCAAGCTTAATCAAACGATATACCAACGGATAAACAATATTCTTTTTTTTACAAACCATCTTCTTAGCAAGGTCTTGAATCCCCTTCAAATTTGAGAACTCTTCGTTTGAACACATGTCACATATGTATGTATCCAATTGGCTATCAAGTGCAAGAACTTCAATAGTAGAAAAATCGGAGGAATAAAATTCACCAAGACGAATTAACTTCTTTTTATCAAAAGATACAAAACCTTCATTCGGGCATAAGCAAGATACACATAACAACAACTTTGTGTGTGCTTCACTAAAATGGTTATTAAGCTCTTGAAGTTGCATATCTATAACAGTATAAAATAACTCAATGCGATAATGGTGCATATTTGTTACCTTGTGAGCTTTTCTTCGTGATCTTCCTTTGCTAATAAATGCATCATCCATGCTAAGGACATCAATCTCATGTTTTTGACAAAATGATGATACCTCTAAAAGCAATGAAGTCCATCCATCTTCGCGAAGCTTCTGTAATTGTTTTTTTTAAATTCTTACCAAAGACATGGCATTAACAATATCTTGATCTTTTCTTTGAAGTGCTTCTGACAACTCATTTGTAATTCCCAACACACGTTTCATTAAATGCAAGGAAAAACAAATTCAAAAGATTGTACCAAATCTAACAAAGTATTAGCTTCTGCCATTTGTTCGGATCTTAATCCATCATCTATGATAATTTTAAGAACATCAACTATTGAATTGAACATGGTGATTGTGCTTAGAAGCGTACCATAATGTGATCCCCAATGAGTATCTCCTGGTCGAACAAGTGTTCTCACTTGATTTAATTCTCGTCCTGAACAAATTTCAGAATTGATCAAAGCATTTTAAACTTGAGAAAATTGTAACTCACGAAGCATATCATGTCGTTTGCAAGAGCCGGAAACAACATTTATCAAGGAAGTTATCAAATTAAAAAGAGATGCAATCTGAATATGATTTTTTGCTACAACAACCAATGCCAATTGAAGTTGATGTGTGAAACAGTGAATGTAAAAAGCTGACGAATTTTCTCTTAAAATCAAACTTTTCAAACCATTAAACTCCCCTTGCATGTTACTAGCACCATCATAACCTTGCCCCCGTATTCTTGATGTGCTTAATCCAAATTTAGCCAAGAATGCATCAATTTCTACTTTAAGTGATAATGCAGTAGTATCTCCAACATGAACAATTCCTACAAATCTTTCTAAAACACATCCCTCTTTATTCACATATCGTAGCATAACTCTCATTTGTTCTTTATTTGACACATCGTGTCACTCATCTACTAGTAAAAAAAAAACAACTCATCTTGAAGATTTTCAACTATAACATTTGTTGTTTCTATTGCAGCAGCATGTACAATGTCCTTTTGAATATCTGGAGAAGTTAAACGATGATTTTCTGGAGCATTTTCTAGAATAACATTTCTTACAACTTCATTATGATCACCAATTAATTTAAGAAGTTCAAGAAAGTTACCTTGATTGATGGAATCAACAGACTCATCATGTCCTCGAAATGTTATACCTTGTTTCAAAAGAAATCAAGCACAATCAACAGAAGCGGTTAATTTTGTTCGATATTTACTACGAACTTCATCTGATTTCCTTAAGAAAGTCGTATCAATGTGTTGTCTTTGCTTCATCAAGTTGTCACACTTTCTCACGACCATATTATAAGAACTATTTGTAGCTCCAACATGAAATTCCAGTCTATTTTTTTTGTTCCAAGTGTTGAATTCATCAATCTCAAATGCACCACCACCTCTCTTGTTCTGGTCAGCAAAAAGGTAGCAACATAAACCAAATACAACATCTTTTTCAATACTATATTCTAACCAATTTCCATGGTCTTTATACCAAGAAGTTGGAAATATTCGCTCCACTCCTGCAATTGTTGTTTTGGGGAAGTTGTGATTGCGAGGTTGGAAAGGCCCTTTTTGCAAATATGCTCTTCTTATGTTGTCCCTATCATTTGGATGATAATCTGTAATTTTAATCCTCAATCATGGATCTGCTGGGATATTGTCAAGGTTAAACGTAGCATGATTTTTTTTTCACCTTGTTCTAAATTGGTTTATTTCGCCTTGGGAATTCACTCTTTTTTCTTGTTCTTGTTCTTGTTCTTGTTCTTTTCTATCAAAAATTGACTTCCTTTTAAAATATCTCTCCATTCATGTTAAACATTTATAACAAATAAATATACATACTTGACATTTAACTATTATTTTTAAAATAATACAAATATAATTTTAAGCATGTATAAATATACAAATTTAGTTTAAACATGGTAAAAATTTTCAACTAGATTTCAACCCATAAAGCACATATTATAAAAATATAATATGGCATCTATTAATTTAGCTACGAAGAATCACAAACTATCTAAATATAAATGACATATTAACTCACATTTTCATGGTTAACATTTACAATACATAACCCACATTCTAAAAAAAATTAACTTTGATTTCAAATTTCAAAAGTCATACGCAACTAGTGAATTTACATCTAGATTCTAAAGTTAATCTACAACTCACCTTAATTTCCTTAATAATAAAATATTTTAAATTTAAAAATAATAAATAAATATAATTAACGGAATGTATTTACCTTGAGTCTTAGAACAAAGATTTGAACTTGCTTGCTTCTTCACACAAATGCTTATGTTGTGAACTTAAAATAATAATTGATTAGTAAATGGAAGGTGGGGGGTCTTGAAGATTTTAGAAGGATAAAAGGTTAGAAGATATGGTGGTGGGATTTGTGGTTATTGGGTAGCAGATTCTAAAAAGTGAATTTGGGAAGATGGAATGGAATCGTAGAGAAGAAGTATTGGGGAGAAGAGTGGTGGGCCATGGACATGGGTTTTAGATATTATTTTTTTGTAATATGAGATGTTATTACTATTAAAACATAAAGTATATTTTAAAATTATGTGGGTCAATTTTTAAATGAATTTTTAATTATGTATTAATTTTTTTAAAGGGTTTTAATATTTTTTAAGGGGTGTCAATTTTTTAAGAGTATCAATAATTTTTTAAGGGGTGTCAATATTTTTTTAAGGAGTGTCAATATATTTTTTATGGGTGTCATTTTAAGTTATATATACATATATATTAAGGGTAAAAAAAATTCAACCATTTTTGACGTGTCAATTGACCCCCCAACTACATACATAGCTCCGCCCATGGCTCGACAGGTCTTAATGCTCTAGCGGGTGCTGGTCGGTCGTCTTCGCGTGTGGATGAGCCTTTTGCGCAGGATAGTGTGGGAATTTATGGACCATGGATGATGGTTACCTCCCGTCGAGGGAAGTACATGTAGGAACCGGATATGGTGATGCCTAAACCAGCAGTGGGTTCTAGTGGTCGGGGCTCCTGTTTTAGTGTTTTGGGTAGCGATGTTGTCTTGGACAAATCAGTTATGGATGAGAATACTATGCATGGGATGCATGACAATGCTATAGTCCGAGGTAGGGGAAGGCTAATGGCGAGGTGTTGTAGAAGAATTTGGCAGCTGAACCGCAGGTTGATAAATCCAAGTCGATAGGCGAGACTAGGGTGAGGAATGTTGTGTCGGCAACAATAGGTGGGAGTTCAAATGAGATTCAATTTATTCCTCTGACTAAGGGGAAATCCCTCCAGTTCAAACCTAGTACTACCAAAAATAAGAGCGGAACACATGTGGCGGTGGCAATTTTTGAGAAGGAGTCTTCGAGGAAGGTGGCGCAGGCCCAAAAGAAGGAGTGCGATAATGAGGGTCTGATTAGAATATCTAAAGAGAATACAAAGAGATGTCTCTAAATAAAGAAAAAAATGGTATGCTAAAAGTGCCTCCTAAGGAAGTGTTAGAGAAATGGGCCCAATCGGCCACAGACAAGGTCAATGTCCTTGCCCAAGCAATGCAAGTTAAGAGTGAAGGCATTGTGACTGGGCTATTGCGTAGGGGAAAGGTGGTACGGACTACCGAGGCACACAAAGCTATATTAGGCGAGTTGGTGGATGTTGTTGTATGCGAGAGTAGTGGAGCTAATTGTTCCCAGTAAGTGGTTGCGTTTTCTCTTTTTTCTTAATGATGATTAGTACATTATTTTGGAATTGTCAGGGGCATCAAGTAATGCATTTTAGCGGCAGCTTAAGAATGTGATTCATGGCAATTGACCCAATGTGTTATGATCCCGACCATATCAATACCTCTTTTTGAACCGCGAACGAGTGAGAGATTCACCGATAGGGTGATTTCTAAATTTGGTTTTCCGTTTTCTTTCCGGGTGGAGGCGCAAGGTTTTAGTGGAGGCATTTGGATTCTTTGGAAAAAGTAGTGAAGCTAGAGGTGCTGCATATCTCGTTTAATTTGTTAATTTCCAGTGTTGTAGTGATAATAAATCGGACTGGCGTTTTGTTACTGTTGTTTATGCTAGTCATTCTGCAATGAGTCAGAAGTTATTGTGGGAACCTTTGGAGAAGCTAGATCTAGGTATAGATGAGCGTAGTAGGGGATCTGGTAGAGGATTCAATGTCAGTGCTCAGTTTAATAAGTTTATTTCTGAAGCTGGACTAGTGGAAATTAGGTTCTTAAGGTCCAAGTTTACATTGAGGAGAGGTTCTTTATATCAACGGCTTGATCGATGTCCTGTTAATGATGCTTAGAACAATTTATTCCATTTGGCTCTAGTTATCCATTTTGACCATTTCCCGCTCTTATTTCGGTTAGGTGAGTAAGTTTGCTGCAATTTTGACCGTCTGTTTCGGTACATAGCGACATGGTAAGACTACGCCAATTTCAATGAAGTGCTGAATTTGGCATGGGATGATTAGTACAATCTAGAGCCATTTGGATTCTTTTCATGATATTTTAATTTGGAACAACGATTCATTTGGTCACATCGAAAAGAAAAAGAAATCATTGCTGGCTCGTTTAAGAGGTATTGATCGGGCTTTGCAGAATCATTTTTCGGATCGCCTGGTAGAGTTGGAGAGTGAGTTATGAGCTGAACTTGATAAGATTCTATTGCATGAAGAAATTATTTGGTGCCAAAAAGCAAGGACGCAATGGATTATGCATGGTAATCGTAACACACGGTTCTACCTTGCTTCCACTATGATGCGACGAGAATGAGAATATGTGCAATGACCAATGGTGGTTATTTTCTTTTAAAAATTGTTTATCTCTTTGAGGATTGATGGTAGTGTCTATCTGATTATAGGCAATTTTCCTCTAATTCCATAAGAGGCGTTGGATTCTTTTTGTACGCATCATATCGAATAAAAAGATTAAATTGGTGTTTTTTAGTATGAGTTCGTTAAAGGCATAAGGTGGATGGTTTTTATGATATGCTCTATCAAAAGAACTGAGATATTGTTGGATCGAGTGTGTACAGATACATTAAGAATTTTTTTTTTGAATGGCGAGTTAGATGCACGGTTTAATAGAACCCTTGTTCTCATTCCTAAAGTCAAGACACCAGATTTTATTGAGCTAATTTTGACCAATTAGATTATGATTTGTCTTATATAAGGTAGTTACAAAGATTTTGGCGAATCACCTAAAATTGTATCTATCGGAGTGTATATCTTGCAATTAATTTAGTTTCATTCCTAGGAGATCCATTTAAAATAATATTGTCATAGTGCATACATTGTATAAAGCACGAGAAAGGAAATCATAGATGGATGGCTATTAAGATAAATTTGGAAAAGGCGTCTAATCGCCTTGAATGGTCCTTTATTGCTGATACGTTGCTAGATGTCAATATTCCCTTCGAGATAAGGAGACTTATTATGGCATGTGTGTCCTCGATCTCGGCCCAAGTTTTGTGAAATAAATTGATGACACCATCATTTACACCTACTTGGGGAATAGGTCAAGGTGATCGGATACCTCCCTATTTTTTTGTCCTATGCATGGAACGATGAAGTCAAGTGATTAATCTAGCTATGGATCGAGGTGAGTAGAAGACTTTCAAAGTAGGTCGTGTGGGTCCAAGCATTTTACATTTATGTTTTGTGTACGATATGATTTTATTTGAATAAGCGAATATGGAACAATTGCATGCGATACAAGGGGTATTGAACGCGTTCTGTGATGCATCGGGGGATAAGATCAATATTTCTAAGACTACGACTTTCTTATGACAAAATGTGCCGAGGGATGTCAGAACTTAGATTAGTGGGGCCTTTTGGGTTCTTGGAGGTTGATGATCTTGTGCGTTATCTCAATGTTCCTCTTTTTCACTCGCGTGCTAACAAAGCTATGAATTAATACTTTAATTAAGAAGGTGCAAAACAAGTTATCGGTTTGGCAAGATAAATTTCTTACTTTGGCGTGGAGAGTGGTTTTAGCCAAGTTTGTTCTTGCAGCCATTCCATCATGTACAATGCAAACAATAGTCCTCCCGAAGGGGCTTTGTATGTGGAGAATGAGTTCTCGATCGTTTTATCTAAGGCCATGGGAAAGAGAACGGAGGCTTACATCTTGTGAATGTGATGCCTGTTAGAAAAATTGTGTTAGTAATCCAATAATAATAATAATAAAATAGTAAAAATGAATACTAATAGTATTATTAGATCGAACAGAACAAAATTAATTACAAATAAATCTGAAATTAAAAATAAAAATTCGAATAAATAAATCATAATTCGATTGAGTAGAAATGAGTTAAGGTGTAACCCCCTCGTCCCGGTCTGGACGGCTGACTGGTCCGAGTAGGCTACACGGGGAAAACCGAAGCGAAACCCGTTAAGGCTCCCCTTCGGTTAGCAACCCTATTTTTTTTCTTTTTAAATCCTATGTGATAGGACACACAGCGAACAAACACGGATACAAAACCCACAAGACATGCAATTAAACAGCCTAACTTTTCCCTATTAAGCAGGCCGTATCGATACACCTACAGAGGGTATCGATACGCCTTGATCAAAGTCAACCCTTTCAGTCAACTCAGGGAAGACCGTATCGATACAGCCCTTGAGCGTATCGATACGCCCTTCTCGGTCAACACTTCATGGTCAACGAAGTAGGAACGTATCGATACTCGTGAACCCAGTATCGGTACACCCTACTCTTACCCATTTCTCAAAATTCCAGTGAGTTGGGAGGGTATCGGTACCCCCAGGGTATCGATACGCCCGGCTAAAATTGTGTCCTACAGGCAAGACCGTATCGATACGGCCCTCAAGCGTATCGATACGCCCTGCACTGCAAGTCTCCAATTTGCAGCAAAACAACTTAAGACCCGACTCTAGATGAGATTTACGACTCGTCTAGCAACTTACCCACATTCGTAGATCATTTGACAACCAAGATTAAACATATAGATCAATTTAAACGACAACAAAACGTCATATACCAAGACAAGCATACAACATGCATACTCATACTTTAGAGGCATTTCACCCTACTCAAACATGACCCATCACCTAGCATACATTCAAAGATTACACATGGCTTCACTAACAAGCATCCACGAGATACATGCATAACAAGATTTACATGCCTCCACTACAAACATAAGCATCCAAAAGACATGGCTTCGAAACAATCACATAGGCATCAACATAAGGCATTAACAGCAAAAAGCCAACACAAATGAGTCTAGATATACGCTCCTAAAACAAGTAGCATTTCCCATTGCTAAACTACTACATTATTTAATAAACCATACTTGAGCAATTACCACACGCTTGGACGCCCTTTTCTTGCTCCTTGCTAACTCCAAGCTAAATATCTGCATTGTCGGAAAAAGGAGAGCGTAAGCATAAAGCTTAGTGAGCGGAGCTCAAAAACATAACAACGACAATGTAGGGTTCAAAGCTTTCTTTAAGAAAATAAAGGTCAACACATACAATTCATCCAACGACCTAATCCTTCTACTAACATACAAGATCAACCAAAGGTCAACAATATAGGCATTTATCGTGGCACTACACTTCATGGTATGCATGAGGACATAATCCTAGATTAAAGCAAAACCATAAAAGAGAATGATATAGTGAGATACAACATGAACAATACATGGCATGCACGAGCATAACCAAAACACACACGATGGGACTACACATCACCATGTCGACTAGTAGTTTTCCAATGGGACTACACATCAAAGTACTCTTCTACTAGTCACTACCGGCGGGACTACACATCACCAGAGTCTTATACCACTCGCTACCGGCGGGACTACACATCACCGGAGCAACGATAACCATCACGTGAGGTTCGACACCAACCATGCAACACGATATACACTCACTATCATATGACATGTACTCACTATATCTGTAACCCCCTCGTCCCGGTCTGGCCGGTTGACCGGTCCGAGTGGGCCACACGGGGAAAACCGAAGTGAAACCCGTTAAGGTTCCCCCTCGGTTAGCAACCCTATATTTTTTTTTCTTTTGCTTAATCTTTTCTAAAGTTCATTTAAGTCCTATGTGGTCAAACAGCGGAATAAAATACATGAAACAAACATTCGAACCCAAAACAACAGTTAAACAGCCCAATTTTAATATTTTAAACAGGACGTTTCGAAACACCCTTGAGGCGTATCGAAACGCCTTGACCAGGTCAACTGTCCTAGAGCCTTTACAAGGGGTCGTATCGAAACGGTGGTCAACCGTTTCGAAACGCCCACGACGGTCAATATCTCGTGGTCAACGAGATTTTGACCGTTTCGAAACCTTTACACCCGTTTCGAAACACCTTCATCTCGTGAATTTCTCAGAATTCCAGTAGCCAAAACGTTCCGATACGCGTTTCGGAACAGGGGTTCCAAAGGCCATACCGTATCAAAACGCGTTTCGATACGGGGTCCCTGAAGCCTACCCGTTCCGAAACGATCCCTCCCGTTTCGAAACACTGGCAGTCTGTAACCTTTGAAATACAGATTTAGGAGTGTTTTGACAAGTCTAAAGGTCCCATAGGACCCCCTAAAGGCACACAAAACTATCAAACAAAGTCTAGAGGCATACATCCTAGTTTAACATACTCAAACACATACAAGCATGGATTCGGACAATCTTTCTAACATGGCAAATTACACATTAAGGGCCTATCATACAAGCATGCTTGAAGACATTAAAAAGAACCACTAAGCATCATACATATCAAATAAGTTTACATGCCATTCAAAGCAACATAAGCATTCATAAAACATCCATCGCACTAGCATTTGGCAAGATATATCATGCTTACAAACCAAGTCAACCATAGACATACATCAACTCAAATCAACAATACCTATCCCATTGCTTTACTATTACAATCTTTAAATTTAAACATCATACTTGAGCTAACCGTAAGCAACACTTGGAGGCCTTTCCTTGCCCTTGCCACCCACAAACCATTGATCTGCATTGTCGAACAAAAGAGAGCGTAAGCATAAAAGCTTAGTGAGGGTAAGCTCATAAAACAAACCTTCGACAATGCAGGGTCCAAGCACGAGCTACAACCAAGATAAAATGCATGACCATACCTTTGATTCACACGAGCCATAAATATAAATGATGCATGGACATATATCCAATATCATGTCATGCTCAACATGTTTAAATCCATCACACATGTAATCACATATATTTAACCATGTTAGCAACACATCCCAAATTACATTGGTTCACAACTAATCACATATTGGCAACATAAACCACAATCCGTATTGGCACCTAGCTATGACCCGAATACGCGGATAACCCGTTGGAACGCATTTCCAACAACAACATTACCTCGGTGGGATTCCACTCATCACCGGTCCTTGCATGTGCGGGATTCCACTCATCGCCACATGCCCTACGGATGGGATTCCACTCATCATCACGTAGAAATATAAATAAAATTTCCGGGCGAACCCGTACTCCTCCTTGGTGACTCAACGCCACCAAGGCCACGTGCGACTTTTGACTCATGTGTACACACTAACATCCTAATGATCGATCATTTGTACCCAAGCATACTAGTGCCAATACTACACATTTCATTACTCTTTCACAATATTAATTCATAACACTTCCGTGCTGAGCACGTACTCACCTTGACTTACCGTCATGTACAAACCACATTTCCATGCCTAGCATGTACTCACCATGATCCTCGGATCATACAATCATCTCATAACATCATTTCACATGTCAAAGCCACATGTACAACATTAACAACCATATCACATTATAGTTTACACATGTGTATAACCATATCATATCTATCATCAACATGCATATAACAATTCATCAAACATGCCCCAACATACATGTATACAATATATACGTAATCAACATCATCCCAAATTAATACGAGGCATATACAACCATTAAAAAGTGCAACCAAAGTCTCTAATCAAAGTTTGGGATTAGGCTACCACTCTAATCCCAACTCTAGGTGGGTTTACCAAGCCCATCCTAGGTTCACATGCTTGAACCGAATACTCAAAACCATTTGAAAATATTTAACCACTCACCTAAGCTTCCAAGCTCCAAGCTAAGCAAGCAATCATCTTCAGTTTCCCGGATTCGGTCCCAAAGTCTCTTCCACGTTTCCTCTTGCTTCAAGTCAAACAAAACACTTGCATTACTTCCCAATTCGATGCTAATTCAATCATCCATCTACTTTGCAAATCACAACCTATTTCCACAATTTTCCAAACCACATAACATCCTAAAACCCCAATTTTCGTGCTCCCCCAAAGGCTTGCTGAAAAATCAATTTCCAAACATCCAAATGACTTCCAAAACATCCCAAAACACCCTCATACCATAGGTAGACCAACAACCCATCAATTTCAACATAAAATCCACCAAAAACTCAAATTTTACAACCTTAAAACTAGCCTTAAGACCATACTACGAATTTTCACCCAAAATTAACCAAATTAACATATATGGTGTATTTCATCATGCTTAAACAAAACCCCAACCTAATTTATCAAAACAAATCGAAAAACCCCATTAAAACCCCAAATTTCCATATGAACCCTAATTTCTCAAAACCCATATTTTTGAAATTTAAGACAATATACAAGTAGAGGATGAAGAGGAGATTAAGAAAATATAATTACCTCTTAAAATGGTGTTGAAATCGGGTGCTAAAATAAATGGAATAGTAACTCAAAGCTTGAGAGGTTTTAGAAATGGTGGGGGCTTTCAAATGTGAAAAGGGGGAAGAATGAGGGAGAAAGACAACTTTACAATAAAGTGGTCTTGCTTTATTTAAAAACTTGTGTAAATAGCAACATAGGTCCTTCCCCTCATATTAAAACTCAATTAGGCCATTATTTGAAATTGAATTGTTTTAATTAAGTTTTATTTGACTCGAACTAATACCCGGCTAACTCCTAGGCCCAAAACGCGGGTGTTACAACTCTCCCCCACTTAAGGAAATTTCGTCCCCGAAATTTATCGATCACAGAGGGCCACTGAACATGCACCTCCACGCTTTCCTCTCTCACCACAACGTACTAACCAACTCGAAAGACTTACCACACAACACTTGCTATCTTATACTAAGATCTCAACTGATTCTTCAGGGCATGCCAATTTCAAACTCAACTCAATCTCTTCAACAAATATAGCACGGAACAGATCTGACTCACATTTCTGAATCATAGATACACGTAACACATCTCAAACCCCTTTCTAACTCTGGTGGTAACCGCAACAGATAACAACAGAACTAGCCCGATTCACAAACTCATACAATACTACTTGAACACTTGACTCATAACTTTCTCTGACCGATCCTCTGTCTTCATCAATTAACCAAACACTATGCAGACGTCTTCAAAATTATTCTAGTTGAAATCTCGGATCTTTATTACTCACTTTTACTGTGAATCTTCCACGGATGTAACAAACTAGAAGAAAACTGAAGCTCAGTCTTGACACGCTGACAATTTACACACTGAATCTCATACTGAACCACATCATTCATCCGCTCAATCTAGAAATACTCATCTTCAACCCACAATATGTCTTCATACTACTCAGATGCAATACAAAAGAAATACCGTGTGCTTCGGTCAAAACAATATGTCTCAAAATACTATGCCAATCAGTACAACAATTCTATCTCTAATGATACAAACTCTATCATCCCTGAACTGTATTTTGAAGGTCTTCTTTCCGCTATGTCTTGCACGTGAGGTGCCAAGAATCTGTATTGCAACTGTTTCTCTTCAAACATTCTGACTCAAAGTAGTCTCAACTCGAAACTCGGCCACAAGACTACTATCATTTGATAAACGGAATTCGGAAAATACAACTCGGAACTCAACTACTAATCTGTCAGCAATTACAACTCGGAACTTCGGTCACTACGTTGACTATCAATGGATGGTACTCAATCTTGATATTACAGTCTTCAAGCAGTTCTAACACTTTATGCTGTTCAAGTTTCAACCCTTCCTAAGTTGTCTAACCATTCAAGTTCGGATAATACGTACATACACACTGTGCATTCCTTACTATACAAGCTTTGTCTCTAAGTCTTCGAAGCAAATACAACTGTAATTACCTCTATGTCTCATATCAAATAACTCTCATCGCGGTCTTCCAACTATCTTGATGAACAAGCCACAATCTTCTGTCTTACATAAGCACACAACCTAACTCTACATGTAATGCATCACTGTGGTTCACAACTCTTTCTCTGACATAAGTTGATTCAAGGTCGAAGCTCTCTTCCAAGTCTCCTTCAATTTCTCAGGGCTCGTTGTCTCGCATCTAACCACACAACTGAACATTCTTCTGTAGCAATCTATCAATGGAGCAACTGTCTTCAAACACTATTTACAATTCTCTGAGAGTAACAAGGCTAGACCTAGGAACTATAGATATCTGTCACAGTCTTCAATTTCTTCCAACTCATATCTTCTTTTGTCTACTTGAGATTTACTCTAACACACTCGACTGATCTACATGTCCTAGGAGGATATCTTCATTAACTCGGAGTTCACGTTGCACAACTTGGCATACAACTGAGTCTCTAATAGAATCTACAATACTAACTCTAAAGCTTGTCATGATCTTCTTCGGTACTTGAATATACTCATGTATCATCTATGAGGACTACTACAAACTGATCAGGAAGCTTAGGAAGATATTCTGTTCAACGTCTCTATAAAAGTAACCAACACACTAGTCCAACAAAACAGCATAACTCGGAACTCAGAACAGTCACATCTTGCCTCAAAAGTTGTCTTCGGTACTTCAAATTTTCTCACTTTCAACTGGTAGTAAACGAATCTCAAACTAATCTTCAAATAGACTGAAACACACACTAACTGACCAACAAATCACTGACACTCGAAAACCGATGCTAATCATTCACTGTCACTTGTTCCAATTGTCTGAAATCTAAACATATCCTCGTACTGTCACTCTTCCCTCTTCACGAATTACACTGTAGAACTCTGAGATGATGCACTAGGCCTAATGAGTCTAAAATCCAACTAACCTCGAAGTTATTTCTTCGACGTTCTCAATTCTTCCAGAATTCATAAGTTATAGAGCAACAAAACTGAAGCAACCTCGGAGACGGTCTCAATAACGAACTCTTCTTCTCTATCAAGAGACAAACCGGTAAATCTTCCAAACACTTCTAGGAAAACACAAACTATTTTAACATTCTGCGGTCTAATCTTCGTTCAAAAATCAAATCCATCACCATTGCTTAGCAAGCCTGTCAACTAAACTCAATCGACCTTTGATCTCTAAAACTAGATCAACATTCAATAAGAAGCTCACATCCTCACCTACCACTACAGTCTCACAAAAATCTGTGTCTTCAAAGCAACTCTCTCTTTGTCTCAACGTATACACTAACTATTTGCTCTTCAAGTCGAGCCTTGGAAAAAGGCACACCGAAACTGTAGGAAGACAATCACTTCACATCTACTAGAAACTAGTAACTCTGAACCATCAACAAACATCTTCTGTACATCTTTCTGATCACTACTATCTCCCAAAAGGTCTAGTCACATGCATCCTTACGTTTAAAATCTCAACAGAGATACGTCAAAATCTTTGCAAGCTCACACAAACAGACGATTCTGCAAAAATTGTAACTTCACAAGTACACAACTGATAGTTTTCGGTCCTCTTGTTTTCAGACTGATTCTTCAACAAAATCCGACTCTTCTAGACTATTCGTAGAGCATTTCAAAACTTCAAAAACGCAGTTCTGGGCACACACAGACAACCATACTGGAAAACCACCCAGACACGTACACTGGCCCCAAACACACAAATCGGTTCCCATTCACGGACACTAATCGGCTGTCTTGCATCGAAATCATAGGCTGAACCCCAACGGTCACCACTAACACTTCTGAAATTCAGATTACTCACACGAGACCCCTACCTAGATCTCGCCAAAAGAACTAAGGTACTCATACCTACCTCATCGAGCACATTCAAACTTGCATGCTTGTTAACAACACACGGAAGTACGAACTCAGAACCATTCAGAAGAGACAAACTCAAAACTGTACCAAGGGCTTATCCACTATAACATAGATACCACCTGACTCC
Source organism: Hibiscus tridactylites (assembly GCA_958450335.1). Taxonomy (NCBI): domain Eukaryota; kingdom Viridiplantae; phylum Streptophyta; class Magnoliopsida; order Malvales; family Malvaceae; genus Hibiscus; species Hibiscus tridactylites. The sequence continues at coordinate 52,464,071 of OY288267.1, read as the reverse complement.
CACTCATAGGTCTTCACTTCTTTTCACCAACTAATACCAGAATCGGCCTCGTCATCTCCCACCAACAAGAATCAACTCACGTGCACGCGGACTCGAGCAAACAAATTGTTCCTCAACTCCGGTACAACTATACTCCCCTAACTATAGCAAAGAACTTCCTCTACATCATCCCCATTTTCAAAACCACAACTTCCACTTACCGATTCACGACCCACACACTGGCCCTAAACTCACTGAAAGCAATAAATCAATCAACAATTTAACATACAAGTTGGGTTAGCAAAGGAAAGGTCCAAGTGGCTCAAGTATGATTTCCCTCACTTAAAATTCTTTTTCCGATGTAATAGAAGCAATGGGACTCTACTAAACATGTTTCAACCAAATCAGCACACATACATGCTCAACCAAGCATATAACAAGGCATACTTGCTAAACAAGCAAACAAATGCGTACGATCAAACAACATGCATTCTCAATCAAACAATCACACATCACAGCATACACGGGTAACGAGCAACATGCTTTTAAACAAACAATCAACATACTTGTCATACAAGCGATCATACGTACAAAACAAGCAAACACCGTGCATATCAATTCAAACCTTAAACTTACCTCACTTACCTGCCCAAGGTCTCGGTAACCTTAGGCTCTGATAGCAACAAATGTAACCCCCTCGTCCCGGTCTGGCCGGTTGACCGGTCCGAGTGGGCCACACGGGGAAAACCGAAGTGAAACCCGTTAAGGTTCCCCCTCGGTTAGCAACCCTATATTTTTTTTTTCTTTTACTTAATCTTTTCTAAAGTTCATTTAAGTCCTATGTGATCAAACAGCGGAATAAAATACATGAAACAAACATTCGAACCCAAAACAGCAGTTAAACATCCCAATTTTAATATTTTAAACAGGACGTTTCGAAACACCCTTGAGGCGCATCGAAACGCCTTGACCAGGTCAACTATCCTAGAGCCTTTACAAGGGGTCATATCGAAACGGTGGTCAACCGTTTCGAAACGCCCACGACGGTCAATATCTCGTGGTCAACGAGATTTTGACCGTTTCGAAACCTTTACACCCGTTTCGAAACACCTTCATCTCGTGAATTTCTCAGAATTCCAGTAGCCAAAACGTTCCGATACGCGTTTCGGAACAGGGGTTCCAAAGGCCATACCGTATCAAAACGCGTTTCGATACGGGGTCCCTGAAGCCTACCCGTTCCGAAACGATCCCTCCCGTTTCGAAACACTGGCAGTCTGTAACCTTTGAAATACAGATTTAGGAGTGTTTTGACAAGTCTAAAGGTCCCATAGGACCCCCTAAAGGCACACAAAACTATCAAACAAAGTCTAGAGGCATACATCCTAGTTTAACATACTCAAACACATACAAGCATGGATTCGGACAATCTTTCTAACATGGCAAATTACACATTAAGGGCCTATCATACAAGCATGCTTGAAGACATTAAAAAGAACCACTAAGCATCATACATATCAAATAAGTTTACATGCCATTCAAAGCAACATAAGCATTCATAAAACATCCATCGCACTAGCATTTGGCAAGATATATCATGCTTACAAACCAAGTCAACCATAGACATACATCAACTCAAATCAACAATACCTATCCCATTGCTTTACTATTACAATCTTTAAATTTAAACATCATACTTGAGCTAACCGTAAGCAACACTTGGAGGCCTTTCCTTGCCCTTGCCACCCACAAACCATTGATCTGCATTGTCGAACAAAAGAGAGCGTAAGCATAAAAGCTTAGTGAGGGTAAGCTCATAAAACAAACCTTCGACAATGCAGGGTCCAAGCACGAGCTACAACCAAGATAAAATGCATGACCATACCTTTGATTCACACGAGCCATAAATATAAATGATGCATGGACATATATCCAATATCATGTCATGCTCAACATGTTTAAATCCATCACACATGTAATCACATATATTTAACCATGTTAGCAACACATCCCAAATTACATTGGTTCACAACTAATCACATATTGGCAACATAAACCACAATCCGTATTGGCACCTAGCTATGACCCGAATACACGGATAACCCGTTGGAACGCATTTCCAACAACAACATTACCTCGGTGGGATTCCACTCATCACCGGTCCTTGCATGTGCGGGATTCCACTCATCGCCACATGCCCTACGGATGGGATTCCACTCATCATCACGTAGAAATATAAATAAAATTTCCGGGCGAACCCGTACTCCTCCTTGGTGACTCAACGCCACCAAGGCCACGCGCGACTTTTGACTCATGTGTACACACTAACATCCTAATGATCGATCATTTGTACCCAAGCATACTAGTGCCAATACTACACATTTCATTACTCTTTCACAATATTAATTCATAACACTTCCGTGCTGAGCACGTACTCACCTTGACTTACCGTCATGTACAAACCACATTTCCATGCCTAGCATGTACTCACCATGATCCTCGGATCATACAATCATCTCATAACATCATTTCACATGTCAAAGCCACATGTACAACATTAACAACCATATCACATTATAGTTTACACATGTGTATAACCATATCATATCTATCATCAACATGCATATAACAATTCATCAAACATGCCCCAACATACATGTATACAACCTATACGTAATCAACATCATCCCAAATTAATACGAGGCATATACAACCATTAAAAAGTGCAACCAAAGTCTCTAATCAAAGTTTGGGATTAGGCTACCACTCTAATCCCAACTCTAGGTGGGTTTACCAAGCCCATCCTAGGTTCACATGCTTGAACTGAATACTCAAAACCATTTGAAAATATTTAACCACTCACCTAAGCTTTCAAGCTCCAAGCCAAGCAAGCAATCATCTTCAATTTCCCGGATTCGGTCCCAAAGTCTCTTCCACGTTTCCTCTTGCTTCAAGTCAAACAAAACACTTGCATTACTTCCCAATTCGATGCTAATTCAATCATCCATCTACTTTGCAAATCACAACCCATTTCCACAATTTTCCAAACCACATAACATCCTAAAACCCCAATTTTCGTGCTCCCCCAAAGGCTTGCTGAAAAATCAATTTCCAAACATCCAAATGACTTCCAAAACATCCCAAAACACCCTCATACCATAGGTAGACCAACAGCCCATCAATTTCAACATAAAATCCACCAAAAACTCAAATTTTACAACCTTAAAACTAGCCTTAAGACCATACTACGAATTTTCACCCAAAATTAACCAAATTAACATATATGGTGTATTTCATCATGCTTAAACAAAACCCCAACCTAATTTATCAAAACAAATCGAAAAACCCCATTAAAACCCCAAATTTCCATATGAACCCTAATTTCTCAAAACCCATATTTTTGAAATTTAAGACAATATACAAGTAGAGGATGAAGAGGAGATTAAGAAAATATAATTACCTCTTAAAATGGTGTTGAAATCGGGTGCTAAAATAAATGGAATAGTAACTCAAAGCTTGAGAGGTTTTAGAAATGGTGGGGGCTTTCAAATGTAAAAAGGGGGAAGAATGAGGGAGGAAGACAACTTTACAATAAAGTGGTCTTGCTTTATTTAAAAACTTGGGTAAATAGCAACATAGGTCCTTCCCCTCATATTAAAACTCAATTAGGCCATTATTTGAAATTGAATTGTTTTAATTAAGTTTTATTTGACTCGAACTAATACCCGGCTAACTCCTAGGCCCAAAACGCGGGTGTTACAATATCATGCACAACCAAAACAAGTTGAAACAAAACCCACAATTAGGCATCACTTACTACTTACAATCTTACCAACCACAAATGGTCTTACTCACCATTTTTGTGCACAACCTGCACCAACTTAACACCTCTTACAAGGCATATCAACAACACCATTATTATCATCATACATAATCAATGATTTAATAAATAGCAACATACTTCCTCCCAAAGTATTGGAATTTCATGCATAACAAAATATCATTTCGAGCAATGAAAAACAATGATAAAAGGGAAATTTAAAGAGGCGTTTCACATCAACTTACTCTTTGAGTTTAAATTACTTTCAAGCCCAAATCTAAACCGCTTTCAAAATCCTCTTTGAACCAAACAATACTTGAAAACATTTTCACATCCACATGCTTGAACCATCCTTTGAAAATCAAGTTAAAACATTAACCACCCACCTTACTTCCTTAAGCAAGCCAAGCAAAACCAACTCAAGCCTCCTCACTTCCGGATTCGATCCTGAAGCTTCACCAACACAAATTCCTTGCTTCTAATCATCCCAACACAATTAAATTAACCTCAAATCAGTCCACAAAACAATGTAGCAAACCCGGAGCACAATTCACAATATTTCAAGCTAAAGACAACCCCAAAACCCTCATTTTCGAGCAGCCCTCTTGCACAGCCGAAAACCATTGATTCCAACTCTTTTAACAAACCTAATAGCTTCCAAAACAACCCCTAACTATCATACAATCATCAGCCCTCATTTTCCAACATAAACAGCCCTAAAACTCACTTCTAAACCCTCCTAAAACCCCTCCAAAACCCAAATTCGGGAATGAGCATAAAACCATGTAAAATTTATATATGTTGAACCATTTGACTCATAAACTTCATATCCAACATCATTAAATCGAAATTTTAAGATAAACATCATAAAGTTACCATCTTTAAACAAATCCACTAAAAACTCAATTTCTAAAACCTTGATGAAAATAAAAACCACTTGTACTTTTGAAGAGAGGAAGTTGAGAGCAAGTCAAAAACGTGATTACCTTTCAAAACTGAGTTGAAACGAAGGAGCAAGAGAATGGAATAGTGAAATAGGGTGAGAGCTCTTCATGGTCGTTCAAAGGAAGAAGATGAATAGTGGAAAAGATGACAAAATGGGGTTTTTAATTAAAAAGGGGCTTTTTAAAATGAAGTCCACTTTATTACAAAAATGCCATTAATGAATGGCCATTTCCCCTTTACTTTAAATTTCATGTAAATTTGAGTTTCATGTCAATTTAGTCTAACAATAAAATGTTTGTTTTGAAACCCGAGGCCCAAAAGATTATTTTAATTATAACCCGAACCCAGAATAATATTAAAATATTATTTTCACCCGACCCCTAAACCCGGGTGTTACATGAGGCCTGGGCGAGCATAGTTTCCTTAAGACAGATTATCGGCTAATCCTATGGTGCTTGAGATACGTTGGTCGTCTGTCTCCAAGATACAACAACTAAATGATCAACTGTAGTAGCACGTCTGCAGAGATCACGAACTGTAACCTTGCCTCCTCAAATCACAGAGTAAAAATAGTAGAAAATCTCTGTGTTTTGTAGTAGTAAAACCTATTAGGTTTGTATGCTATTTATGGGGTAGGAGTTTCATTGGAAATAAAACTTGTGAATTATTTAAATTTTATTTAAAATAAAATTCATTTATCAAATAACATTATCACAATTATATCTGAATTAAAAGATAATATCTTATCATATATGTATCCTTTTAATTTCAGAATATTCAAAAAATAATATCAAAATTTAAGGATAATCTCTTATCATTTATCTTTTTATTTGATATTTTAAAAATGTTATATTTAAGGAAAATTATCTCATAGTGGTTTAAAATATTCGCAAGCCAACAGGCGCCTCGACCGATCCGAACATTCACGTCACCCATATCATATAAGCTTAAGTTATTCAATAACCACCAAGTAGAGTTTTGCATATAAACATATCTCACACTTGGTAACCTATCAATATGGGATATAAGCTTTTCCCTTTTCTTTAACTCATTTCACAAGCCCACTATGAGCATCAATTTCTCATTCATCACTCACACGTTTTGAATTTATGAGATATCGTTGTAAATGTCTCATGGAGTAAAATATGAAGACGTAATTTTATTATTCGAATCTCCACCTTTACCCATAGAAAATATGCCTCAAAGTTTCCACTTTATCATATTTTTCCAACAATTCCCCATATGAATGAAATTGATTTAATCAAAAACATTTTGACTCGATGTTGTGATAGAATCTACGATCGATAGCTACATAGGATATGTAGGTGTCCACCCTTGAACCTTCCCTTGTAAAAGCATATTTACTTTACTGGCTGACCAGTAGACGTGGTGTCCTTGAACTGTTCTGCCATTTTTGTAAACGATGATATACTTCACACAATTATTCCCCTGGAAAGAATATTAATTCTCTTTGGCATGTCCATATAGTCGTGGACATCTCCTGGTTCTACGTGAGTTTGAGAGAACTATGCCCAATAGTCTCCTTGAAGCGGCCCACTTCACTCTTACATGGGTGACTTATGTTGTTCGGCTCACCGAAACACACAATGGTCATTAAAAACATTGCTTAACCTATTCCACTTTTGATCATTGTTTACATCATAGGAATGGACTTGGGAGAAGAACGCTCACAGTGACCGCACAGGTCTATGCAAGTAGGTTGTCCCTTTAAACCTAGATCTTGAGATGTCTAGTCAACTAGGTAGGATTTTCCTTCACATAGTGCCTTAAATTTCCATGAGCTTTAGTCTCATTCCTTTCGATGTCTTCCCAACCTTATCTCAATTTATCCCTTTTGGTTAGCAGATCCGCAACGTTATCATTTGATTTTACAAAATCAATAGAGATAACTCTATTTGAGATCAGTTGTCTAATGGTGCTATGTCGATGACGTATATTTCTCAATTTACCATTGTACATAAATCTCTATGCTCTACCAATTTTTGCTTGGTCATCACAATATATGTAACCCCCTCAACCCGACCATTGAAGCCCGACCAAACCAAACGAGCTACATTGAGTTTACCGAAGAAAACCCGTGAAAAGATTATTCGAATTACGTCCATTTTTTCTTTTATCTTATCTAGATTCAATTTATTAATCTGTAGTGTACATGCTAGCAGCGGTTCAAATCTCACTCAAATTGGACATCAATAGACCATTCAATTGCAATCACGAACATTAAGGGGCCAAATTGCAAATCTTGAATATTATAAGGACTTAGCCTAATTTTAAGTTACCAATCCTCAATTAATCAAGTTTCATGCTTCCATTCCAAATTTCAGCTTTAAACAACCATTGGAACTCATTTAATTGCATGCATAACAATTAGGGACCAAAATAGAAGAATCTAAAACCTTTTTTGAAAATAACAAACATAACTACCATACGTATAGGTACGGTTCCAAAGTGTATAGGTACGTGGGGGCGAATCGATACGGTCTCTAGGCGTATCGATGCGCGGGTTACAAACTATTTTTTTCTATAATTTTAGTAGCTCAAAACCGTATTGATACACCTCTACCCATATCGATGCACCTGGCCAAAATACATTTACTTGTATCGATACACCTCGACCCGTATCAATACACCTGCACCCGTATCGATACACATGCGCCTGAAATGCCCCAATTTGCTGGTTTTTTATGCTTTTAAGGTTTCAAACTCATACCAACATGTCGTAAACTTAATTACATACATATTAGAGACCAAACAATGCCAATCCAACACAAAATTATCACCAAAACAACATCATGCTTCGAAGGAAATCTAGAGGCATGCTTTCTAGAGAATAAACCAAACAACATCCAAAACATTAATCTTAAGCAAAACTTACATATAAAGGCCATTTGCAATCTCAAAACAACAACATAAACTTGCTCAACAGGGAGTTTAACATAAAAACCTTCCAAATTAACAATGAACCTAATTGCCTTTATTACTACTAGTCTAGTTTGGAAACCATACTTTCAAATACCAAGTCCTTGGATTTCTCCCTTGCTTGCTCGCTGCCTCCAAGCTTTAAATTTACTACATTGATGGACAAAGAGAGCGTAAGCACACTAGGCTTAGTGAGGAGTGCTAAAAAACAAACAACATCAATGCAATTTAAAACTAATTTCTCAAAACCATTGAAACCAATATTTCAAACTGTAAAGTGTCCATAAGTTCTATATTTCATGCACATTCCATCTCATATTATTGCTGTTTTTGAGTACATTTTAGGCATAATTAGGTTCATGCATTGCATTTTACAGTATTCTTTACTGTTATTTGGTAAGGAAAATGTATTGTTTTAGTTTAGTTTTAGTTTTAGGTACTAGAGGCTGACAGAAGGCGAGAGGAGCTAAGGACATGATGCTGAGGCAGCAAATTGAGGAGCTGTATTGAAGCAGTTCCAGACAGAGACATCAGCTACCGAGTAGCTACCGCCGCCCTACCTGCCGCCCAAGACAACAAACCGAGGAATTGGAGAACTGGAGTGCGATCTGTAGAGCAGAAAATTCTGATCTTAACGATGTTGTCCACTCAAATTTCCGATGACTGTAGCAGCAGGCAGAGCAGTCGAAGGAGGAACTCGAGCTTACTTGCGGAGCAAGGCAATGTGATTAAGTCCACATTCAACTCAAAGAAGTCAGCATTTAGAGTTGCATTTAATGCAAAAAACTACTTTGAAGACTTCTACTCCAAGAAGGACTAGACCTAGCTAATGCCTATATATACTCATTGTAATTGTACTTAAAGACAACAGAGGTTTTCCCTTAGGCATTGTTTAGGTTTTCTTGCCACCATTATGCTCTAAAATTCTCTTTGGGTTTGGGTTATGTTGTAATTAGTGTAAGGACGGTTGCTTAGGATTTTAAGTTTGTTTTTACAATAAAGTTTCAAGGTTTGCTTATTCCTTATTTTTCATAGTTTTCAATTAAGGCGAAAGATTAGTTGTTTACTATCCATTTGTTCGGTATCGAGAGAGTCGAACTCACGAAAGGAGTAAGTACGATTTCATCTATAGACGATGCGATCAATTCGACCTAGATATAGGTTAGGGTTTAAGACGGCTAAAAGAGGACGATTTAACATTATTGTCTTTGCACGATTCACACCGCGACTAGTATTATCTGCAGTGGGCATCAACAACATTCTGACTTAGACATAAGCGAGATCACTTTCGAAGCGTTTTACCGAGCCTTGTTGTTCTTCTGAGTTTGCCGCCGAACACAAGTCCATTCCCCTACCGAGGCAGCGAGAGCGTCTTAGCAGCCTATCTGCCATCCATCGCCGAGGCAGCAGAGTCTAGCAGTGCAAAACAACTTGTCCTATTCAATACAGTTTCACACTAAGCAGCAGCATAACCCTGCCCATTCTATCAATTTGATTTCTTCCCTTTTATTTACTCGTGTTTTATTTTATTTTCTTAAACAAACCAACTTATTTGTGCAACTTACTTATCTTGTGCAGGAACAACCAAGCGAGTTAAGTTGTCCAATCCTTGTAGAAGAAGGTATCTTTTATACTATTACTTGACAGGAGTGTGCACTTGCGCTCATATTTAGAGAATACTAAAACGCTCTACAAGTTTTTGGTGCCATTGTCGGGGATTGGTAACAGCGAAATTCGTTTTAATTTTTCTGCACTCTTAATTCTATTTGCATTTAATTTCAGTTGAAAAAATATGTGGGAAAGTTCTTATTCAGGTGCAGTTCAAGTCAAGGGCTTCAACACGTGGGAATATTCTTGCGAATTTTGTGAAGGCAATCATGCGTTCGACAGTTGCCATCATCTGTTTGCAACATAGACTTCGAGAAAAACCATTGGGGAGTGGATGTCTGAATATGAATAGCAGATGCCACCGCATCAGCAACATGGACATCTGATGCCGCTACCGTCACAGCAGCAAGATTTTTCATGGTATGATAAAAAAATCTCAATTTTTTTTACCATAACAGTTTTGCTGCATAAATCGACATGCCCTTGCAATGTAATCATCCTCTAGAGCAATCAACTTCCTTTGAGGACATACTTCAAACTTTCCTTGCACTAACCCAAAAAGTATCAGCTGCTATGGATGCCAACATCGCTAAGATGGATGCACATATGAGCAATTCAGTCCTCAACAATGCGATGGATGAACCTGAACAATTAATCCGGAGGGATACTGATGTCCCAAGACAAGAGGGCGAAGAATTAAGCGAAGGAGAATCTTTGAAGTGTGAGTAGCAATTGGAAACTCCAAGCCAGGAGGACGCAGAACACTGCCCGAGCAACAAGATAGACAGTTGTTCCGACAACTACCACAAAGCCTGCCCTGACAAAGAACTGACCAGTGAAAGGACATCAACACCTAGTGAGGCCAACAAGGGAATTGAGGATGCCACAACAACATCCTATACCTCAACAACTATGCTCGCCTCGGTAGCAGCCTCGATAACTACGGAGTACATATATCTAGAGGAGTCGATGCTGGTAGAGCTAGGGCCATCAAAATCTCCACTGATGGAGATTTTCGAGGAACCTGAGGAAAACGGTGTTGGGAGTCTTGAAGCTATTCAGAACATTGAGTTTTCCCTTGACCTGCACCACAATACGACAGAAGATTACCACAATAACTAGTTGCCGCAGTAGCAAAAGAAATTTTCCTCCATGACAAACTTCAACTGTAACACCCGGGTCCGGGGGTCGAAAGAAAATAATAATTTAAAAATAGCTCGGGTTTCGGTTCCAAAATTTAAATAATAAAATAATGGTTTGGGCCTCGGGTTTTAAGACAAATAAAATTAAGTTGGACCATGTTTTGAACAAGCCCACATGGCTATAGGTGGCACCCATTGTGGTTTTCCTTTTTCATTAAGGGCATTTAGGTCTTTGGACCTTTAATTTTGATCCAACCTAAATAATGTTTTTATTTTTAGTCATCTTCTTCTCTCTACTATCCATTTCCATCGACAAAAAAACCTCTCCCCTTTGGAGCACTATTCCATTTCATAACTCACCCAATCTTGAAGGTTTTTCGAAGGTAAGGTCATTTTTGACTTGCTCTCATTACCCTCTACTAGCACATACCTTTATTTTCTAGAAAACTCATGATTTTAGTGATTTGGGTGTTTTGAAATTTTGATTAAAAAAGTAATTTTTAACATCCTTAACTTAGGTTTTCGATTTATAAATGTTATATGAGTTGTTTTGAGTCCAAAGGGGTCCAAAGGGTATGATTTTTACAAGGTTTGGGGTGATTCCTGAAATGGGGTTTTGGGGAGGTTTTTGGGAAGTTTTAAGTTTAGTTTTGGGGGTGTTTTAGGTGGAATCTTGAGGGCTGATGGTTAGGGTATATGTAAGTATTGTTTTGAAGGCTTTAGGGAGTAATTTGAGGGTTGAAATCAATGGTTTTTAAGGGTGCTTAAAGGCTGCTCGGATTTTGGAATTTTGAGCTTGTTCCAATGGAAAAATTTGATGTTTATGCTTGGTATGTAATTCGGGCTGATTAGTTTAGAATATGGACTGATTTGAGATTATTTGCTTGGTGTTGGAATGGCTAGAAATGAGAATTCTGGTTGGAGAAGCTTCGGGGACAAATCCGGGGATTTCGGAGTCTTGAGCTTGGTCTTCAATCTTCTCTTGGGTAGCAACGGTGAGTAGAATTATTGGCTTTTACATTGTGCTCGATATGGATTCCTTTGGGGTTTGGGTGGAACCTTGAGAGGTCACCTAAACCCGTGTGTAAGCCTCTCTACTCTCATGTGTTGTGATATATTGATTGTGGATGCGTTTTGATTATTTGAATGCATTTTAAGTTGTTAATGTTGTAGTCGTGTTGAGTTCGTGCCTCACATGATGGTGGTCTAACTACGGTGATGTGTAGTCCCACCGATAGTGACTAGTAGGGTAGTACTTTGATGTGTAGTCCCATTGGAAATCCACTAGTCGAAACGGTGATGTGTAGTCCCACCGTAAGTGTATGTTGGTTGTGCTTGTGCAAACCAAATGTTGTGGTTGAGATAGACCCTTGTGCATCCATTGCTTTCTTGCATATAAATCGTGTTTTGGAAAAACTGCATGTTGTGAATTGTAGAGCCTCTCTCACTAAGCTAGTTTGCTTATGCTCTTTTGTTTCCAACGTGCAGATCGTTAGAGTTCGGGAGGCAAGCGGGCGAGGGAGGAGCTTTTGGAGTTCTCAAGCAAGTTTAAGTATGGTTTGCTTTTGTAATAATGCCTAGACAATGGAGTATAGAGTGTTAGGAGTTGGGGTCAAACTCCATAGGAGGTTATGCTTGAAATTGTTAAACTCATGTTGTGTTATGCTTTTGCTTCTTTGATTATGTCATATGTTTCTTATGTGGTTTATTTGCATATGCCTAAACTTGTATGATGTTGGCCTATGTATGCCTTATGCTTGACTACATTGTGAATGATGTCTTGTGCTTGTTAAATATGCTTCTTTGTGAAATTGTATGGAGTCTTGTTTGTATGTTTCCGTTAGATTAAATGCCTCCCATGCTAAGTCTCGATTGTGGTTTGATGCATGTATGCTTGTTTACGCTTAGGAGTGCCCAAAAGTGCATCTAGAATCGTATGTGAAGTTACCAAGTAGTGAAATGAGGAGTTGCAGAGTAGGGGTATCGATACGGTTAGACCCGTATCGATACGACCTTCTTATTCCAGGCCTTTCGTTTCGATACGCGGGGAGACGTATCGATACCATTTTGGACACTGGAGCTACTGTCCAACTTGGTATCGATACCGGTCTCAAGTGTATCGATACCATTTTGGTCACTGAAGTCACTGTCCAAACTTGGTATCGATACCGGTCTTTGGCGTATCGGTACGGTCATCTTAGCGTTGACTGTGAGAAGTCAACCTTTGGGGAGGGTATCGATACACTCCTTGGGTGTATCGATACGGTCTCCACAGGCTGATATTGACTTTTTGACCTAGTCAAGGTGTATCGATACACCCCTTAGGTGTATCGATACCGCCTGCAGTTAAGTTAAAATTTGGGCTGTTAAATGTTGTTTGGGTTCGTTTGACTGTCTCATGTGTGTGTCGCTCCGCATATTTGATCACTTAGGACTTTAATACTCCTCTAGACAAGATTAAATTAAAAAGAAAAAAATAGGGTTGCTAACCGAAGGGGAGCCTTAACGGGTTTCACTTCGGTTTTCCCCGTGTAGCCCACTTGGACCGGTCATCCGGCCAGACCGGGACGAAGAGGTTACATTTATTGGTATCAGAGCCTGAGGTTTCCGAGACCTCGGGCAGGTAAGTGAGGTAAGTTAAGGTATTATGAGTGTTTTGCCATACATGTCTAAATTTTGTTTTTAGCACGGTGTATGTATGCATGATATGGTGACCTTGCTGTTGTTTGAGAGTTGGTTTGAGTCCCCATTGTTAGGCATTGTTGTCAAAATAGAAAGGGAAATTTGTTTTGGTTTAAAGAGCTTGAGAACCGGAGTCATTTGCCCCTTGCTAACCTAACGTTTCTTTGTTGTTGTGTGTTTGTTGTTTTAGATTACTTTAATTGCTATGGTGAGACCGAGGGGAAGGCCTAGGGCGGGTGACCAAGCACCCGCGAACGCGCCTCCTGCTCTTAATGCTCCCGGTGGTAATGGAGGGAACGTCGGAGGTGATGGTAATGGGCCTCAGGCTGAGGCTAACGCGGGAGGTAATGGGGCTCAAGCGGGCCAAGGTCAAGCAGGCCCAGATGTGGCTCATTTGATCCAGACTATAGCCGGAGCTTTTCAGACAGCTTTGGCCGGTATGCAAGCTGCAGCTCCACCTCAGAGTGCGGGGACATGATTACCCCTAGAGAGGCTTCGAAACTTGGGGGCAGTTGAGTTTCGTGGATTGTCTCCGGAGGGTTCGGAAGGGTGGCTTGAGAGCACTACTCGCATCTTGGGCCAGATGGAGTGTTCGGATGCCCGTAAGTTGGGATGCATTGTCTCATTGCTTCAGGGAGACGCTTAAACTTGGTGGACCACTGCTATTTCTGGTATGGCCGAGACGGATGTCACATGGGAGTTTTTCAGGAATGCTTTTAAGAGGAAGTACCTCGGAGTTCGGTACTTAGATGAAAAGAAAAGAGAGTTCATGGCTTTGGTTCAAGGCAATAGGACCGTGTCCGAGTATGAGATCCAGTTTGTGAGGTTGAGCCAGTACGCGCCAGAGTTGATTCCGGATGAGAAGGAGCGATATGAGCGTTTCAGATATGGGTTGACTACTGATGTGAAGACCTACATGATGGCCTCCGACTACACTGAGTTTGATGTCTTGGTTTCTAGGGCCAAGGATGTAGAGCAAAACCTAAGCTCTAGAGCACGTGCTGGTGGGTTTGACTCCGGGAAGAGACATGCGAACTGGGATAGAGATCATGCCAAGAGGCATAGGGATAGGAGGTACCAGCCGGATACGAGGCCTAGGGGTTATAACCATGGTTCGGGCCGTCAGGGCCAAGGGACTGTTGGGCATATTCCGGAGTGCACTAGGTGCGGGAGACGCCACCCAGGTGAGTGCATGGGTATGTTTGGGGCGTGTTGGAACTGTAGCTCCTGAGACCATTTGAGGCGTGATTGTCCATACCCAGTTAGGGGAGGACCGGCTCCAGCGAGGGGTTTTGAGCATCCGAGAGGTCGTGGGCGCGGCCGTGGGAACTTCCAGCCAAGGAATGAGGGTCAGAGGAACTTGGCTCATGTGGTAGCAGTCCAGCCCGAGGGAGGAGGACCGGCTAGGGTGTACGCTCAGCGAGAGGCTGGGAATGACACTGATGTCATTGCAGGTAATTTCACATTACAGTCTTTGAGTTTGCTTTCTCTAATAGATTTGGGGTCAACACATTCGTATATTTTGGGCGAGCATGCAAAGTCATTAGGATTATCTTGTGATTGGCTAGAGGTAGGTGTAAACGTCACCAGCTCTTTTGGTGATACAGTGGTAGTTAGGAAAGTGTATAGGAGGTGTCCCTTGATGATTCAGGGCCACGTATTTCCGGTCGACATGATGGAGCTACCCTTTTATGGTTTTGATGTGATCTTGGGCATGGATTGGCTGGTAGAGCATAGAGCCAAGGTTGACTTCGAGACTAAGAGGGATTCTTTGAGACTTACCGATGACTTGGAGGTTGTGGTAGTTGGGGAGAATGTCAAGTTTTTGTCCAATGTGGTTTCGGCTTTGGAAGCTCAGAGGTTGTTGAGTTCAGGGTGTCAGGCTTACTTGGCTTACGTAATGAACCCGGATATGAGTGAGGTGAGACCTCAGGACATCAGGACTATGTGTGACTTTCCGAGTGTTTTTCCAGAAGAGCTACCAGGCTTGCCTCCAGTTTGAGCAGTTGAGTTTGCTATTGAGACCTATTCTGATTCCGCATCGGTGTCGATAGCTCCGTATAGAATGGCACCGAAAGAGTTGAAAGAGTTGAAGACCCAGCTTCAGGAGTTGACTGACAAAGGCTTTATTAGGCCTAGTGTTTCCCCGTGGGGTGCTCCGGTCTTGTTTATGAAAAAGAAGGATGGTAGCATGAGAATGTGCATAGACTATAGACAGTTGAATAAGGTGACGGTGAAAAACAAATATCCCTTGCCAAGGATAGATGGCTTGCTAGACCAGTTGAGGGGTGCTTCCGTGTTTTCAAAGATTGATTTGAGGTCTGGATATTATCAGTTAAAGGTAAAGGATGTGGACATACCGAAGACAGCTTTTCGTACACGGTACGGGCATTATGAGTTTTTGGTGATGCCTTTTGGGTTGACCAATGCTCCAGCAGCCTTCATGGATATGATGGACCGCGTGTTTCGTAAGTTCTTGGACAGGTTTATGGTAGTGTTCATTGATGACATCCTAGTGTACTCTAGGACCGAAGAGGAGCACGATGAACACCTAAGGTTAGTGCTTCAGACCCTACTTGAGAATCAGTTGTATGCCAAGCTAAGTAAGTGTGAGTTTTGGATTAGAGAGGTGGTCTTCCTAGGTCACGTGATCTCAGCTAGTGGGATTAGTGTAGATCCCAAGAAGATTGAAGCCATTGTGAATTGGAAGCAACCGAAATCAGTGACAGAAATCCGCAGTTTCCTAGGCTTGGCGGGGTACTATAGAAGGTTTGTCGAGGGGTTCTCGAGAATAGCGGCTCCGTTGACCAAGTTGCTACAGAAGAATGTTCCGTATGAATGGTCAGATGCAAGACAAGAAGCGTTGGAGAAATTGAAGAAAGCTTTGACCGAAGCTCCCATTTTGATTCAGCCCGAGCCGGGGAGAGAGTTTGTGATTTTCAGTGATGCATCTTACGTGGGGCTAGGATGTGTGCTTATGCAAGAAGGTAAGGTAGTGGCATATGCTTCCCGACAGTTGAAGGTTCATGAGAAGAATTACCCCACACATGACATAGAGTTGGCTGCAGTGGTGTTCGCGTTGAAAATTTGGAGACACCATCTTTATGGTGAGAAGTGCACTGTGTACACCGACCACAAGATTTTGAAATATTTGATGTCCCAAAGGGAGTTGAATCTTAGGCAACGAAGGTGGTTAGAGCTCCTTAAAGATTATGACCTCACCATAGAGTATCATCCGGGCAAGGCAAACGTGGTGGCCGATGCCTTGAGTATGAAGGTGGTCGTTGAGTTGCGGGCAATGTTTGCAAGGTTGAGTGTGTCTACGGATGGTGGGTTAGTGGCCGAGCTTCAAGCTAAGCCATCATTGGTTCAGTTGATCCGTGAGAAACAGTTGCAAGATGAGTCCTTGGCACCTCACGTGCAAAACATAGCGGAAGATAGGCCTACCGAGTATTGCTTTGGAGAGAATGGGATCCTATGTTTCAAGGATAGGATAGTGGTTCCGGAGGATGCCGAGTTGAGGCGTACGATTTTGAGTGAGGCTCACAATAGCCATTTTGCTATGCATCCGGGTAGCACGAAGATGTATCGAGGATTAAAGGAAGAGTATTATTGGGTTGGTTTGAAAAAGGATGTAGCCGAGTTCGTAAGTAGATGCATGGTTTTTCAGAGAGTCAAGGCTGAGCACCAGTTTCCCTCAGGGTTGTTGCAACCGTTGAAAATTCCAGAGTGGAAGTGGGAGCGTATCACTATGGACTTTGTGTCAGGACTTCCGTTGACTCCTTCGAAGAAAAATTCAGTGTGGGTGATTGTAGATAGATTCACCAAGTGTGCTCATTTTATACCGGTTCATACTACCTATACATTAGACAAGTTGGCCGAATTGTATATTCATGAGATTGTGAGACTACATGGAGTACCGAAGTCGATTGTTTCAGATCGAGATCCGAGATTTACCTCTAGATTTTGTGAGTGTTTGCATCGAGCCTTGGGCACTTGGTTGAACTTCAGCACTTCGTATCATCCGCAGTCAGATGGGCAGTCTGAGAGGGTAATTCAGATATTGGAGGATATGTTGAGGTGTTGTATCATTGACTTTCAAGGGTCATGGGAGAAACACCTACCATTAGTGGAGTTTGCGTATAACAACAGCTTCCAGTCGAGCATCCAGATGGCTCCCTATGAGGCCTTGTATGGTAGGAAGTGTAGGACCCCGATATGTTGGGCCGAGGCTGGACAGAAACTTGTGCCGAAGCCCGAGTTACTTAAGGGAACCACCGAGAAGGTGAAATTGATATGTGATCGCTTGAAAGCGGCTTCGGATCGGCAAAAGTCCTATGCCGATTTAAAAAGGAAGGAGGTGGAATACTCCGTGGGGGATAAAGTGTTTTTGAAAGTCTCACCATGGAAGAAGGTGATGAGGTTTGGGAGGAAAGGCAAGTTGAGCCCGAGGTACATAGGGCCTTATGAGATAGTTGAGAGAATTGGTCCGGTTGCGTATAAATTGAGACTCCCAGTTGAGCTAGAGAAGATTCATGATGTATTTCATGTGTCGATGCTTAGGAGGTATAGATCGGATCTGTCCCATGTTATGCCAGTGGAAGAAATAGAGTTAAATCCGGACTTATCTTATAACGAGGAACCAGTTGAGATACTTGCTTCTGATAGCAAGGTATTGCGTGGCAAGACTATAGAGTTGGTCAAGGTCTTATGGAGACATAGAGGTGTGGAGGAAGCCACGTGGGAGAGGAAAGCTGACATGCTTGAGCAGTTTCCGTATTTGTTTCCGTCAGGTAATTTCGATGACAAAATTCCTTAAGTAGGGGAGAGTTGTAACACCCGGGTCCGGGGGTCGGAAGAAAATAATAATTTAAAAATAGCTCGGGTTTCGGTTCCAAAATTTAAATAATAAAATAATGGTTTGGGCCTCGGGTTTTAAGACAAATAAAATTAAGTTGGACCATGTTTTGAACAAGCCCACATGGCTATAGGTGGCACCCATTGTGGTTTTCCTTTTTCATTAAGGGCATTTAGGTCTTTGGACCTTTAATTTTAAACCAACCTAAATAATGTTTTTATTTTTAGTCATCTTCTTCCCTCTACTATCCATTTCCATCGACAAAAAAACCTCTCCCCTTTGGAGCACTATTCCATTTCATAACTCACCCAATCTTGAAGGTTTTTCGAAGGTAAGGTCGCTTTTGACTTGCTCTCATTACCCTCTACTAGCACATACCTTTATTTTCTAGAAAACTCATGATTTTAGTGATTTGGGTGTTTTCAAATTTTGATTAAAAATGTCATTTTTAACATCCTTAACTTAGGTTTTCGATTTATAAATGTTATATGAGTTGTTTTGAGTCCAAAGGGGTCCAAAGGGTATGATTTTTACAAGGTTTGGGGTGATTCCCGAAATGGGGTTTTGGGGAGGTTTTTGGGAAGTTTTAAGTTGAGTTTTGGGGGTGTTTTAGGTGGAATCTTGAGGGCTGATGGTTAGGATATATGTAAGTATTGTTTTGAAGGCTTTAGGGAGTAATTTGAGGGTTGAAATCAATGGTTTTGAGGGGTGCTTAAGGGATGCTCGGATTTTGGAATTTTGAGCTTGTTTCAATGGAAAATTTTGATGTTTATGCTTGGTATGTAATGCGGGCTGATTAGTTTGGAATATGGACTGATTTGAGATTATTTGCTTGGTGTTGGAATGGCTAGAAACGAGAATTCTGGTTGGAGAAGCTTTGGGGACAAATCCGGGGATTTCGGAGTCTTGAGCTTGGTCTTCAATCTTCTCTTGGGTAGCAACGGTGAGTAGAATTATTGGCTTTTACATTGTGCTCGATATGGATTCCTTTGGGGTTTGGGTGGAACCTTGAGAGGTCACCTAAACCCGTGTGTAAGCCTCTCTACTCTCATGTGTTGTGATATATTGATTGTGGATGCGTTGTGATTATTTGAATGCATTTTAAGTTGTTAATGTTGTAGTCGTGTTGAGTTCGTGCCTCACGTGATGGTAGTCTAACTACGGTGATGTGTAGTCCCACCGATAGTGACTAGTAGGGTAGTACTTTGATGTGTAGTCCCATTGGAAATCCACTAGTCGAAATAGTGATGTGTAGTCCCACCGTAAGTGTATGTTGGTTGTGCTTGTGCAAACCAAATGTTGTGGTTGAGATAGACCCTTGTGCATCCATTGCTTTCTTGCATATAAATCGTGTTTTGGAAAAACTGCATGTTGTGAATTGTAGAGCCTCTCTCACTAAGCTAGTTTGCTTATGGTCTTTTGTTTCCAACGTGCAGATCGTTAGAGTTCGGGAGGCGAGTGGGCGAGGGAGGAGCTTTTGGAGTTCTCAAGCAAGTTTAAGTATGGTTTGCTTTTGTAATAATGCCTAGACAATGGGGTATAGAGTGTTAGGAGTTGGGGTCAAACTCCTTAGGAGGTTATGCTTGAAATTGTTAAACTCATGTTGTGTTATGATTTTGCTTCTTTGATTATGTCCTATGTTTCTTATGTGGTTTATTTGCATATGCCTAAACTTGTATGATGTTGGCCTATGTATGCCTTATGCTTGACTACATTGTGAATGATGTCTTGTGCTTGTTAAATATGCTTCTTTGTGAAATTGTATGGAGTCTTGTTTGTATGTTTCCGTTAGATTAAATGCCTCCCATGCTAAGTCTCGATTGTGGTTTGATGCATGTATGCTTGTTTACGCTTAGGAGTGCCCAAAAGTGCATCTAGAATCGTATGTGAAGTTACCAAGTAGTGAAATGAGGAGTTGCAAAGCAGGGGTATCGATACGGTTAGACCCGTATCGATACGGCCTTCTTATTCTAGGCCTTTCGTTTCGATACGCGGGGAGACGTATTGATACCATTTTGGACACTGGAGCTACTGTCCAACTTGGTATCGATATCGGTCTCAAGTGTATCGATACCATTTTGGTCACTGAAGTCACTATCCAAACTTGGTATCGATACCGGTCTTTGGCGTATCAGTACGGTCATCTTAGCGTTGACTGTGAGAAGTCAACCTTTGGGGAGGGTATCGATACACTCCTTGGGTGTATCGATACGGTCTCCACAGGCTGATATTGACTTTTTGACCTAGTCAAGGTGTATCGATACACCCCCTAGGTGTATCGATATCGCCTGCAGTTAAGTTAAAATTTGGGCTGTTAAATGTTGTTTGGGTTCGTTTGACTGTCTCATGTGTGTGTCGCTCCGCATATTTGATCACTTAGGACTTTAATACTCCTCTAGACAAGATTAAATTAAAAAGGAAAAAAATAGGGTTGCTAACCGAAGGGGAGCCTTAACGGGTTTCACTTCGGTTTTCCCCGTGTAGCCAACTTGGACCGGTCATCCGGCCAGACCGGAACGAAGGGGTTACATCAACAAAGAGGAGGTAAGTATATGGTTAGGTAGTAATATAATTTTTCCTAATCACATGTTCATGCCATCTGGAATAGGAACAAGGAGGAAGGTTCACATGAATTACAAGGGAACGAGGAAGAAGGACTCCCCCACCATAAGAATAATCACGAGATGAAAGGTGCAGGTAGACAACAAGAAGTATCGGAAACGACCCTCCACCTCAAGAAGTGGTTATGTTTGGAGATGCACCCCACTTCACTCCCAACATAACTTAATTTAATTATTTTTATTTTTAATTCCTTTAATTTTATTTTTATTTTTAGGAATAAATTTTAATTTATCCACATTTTTCTTTTTAGCAATTTTCTTATTTTATCTTAAGCATTTAATTATTTGTTTTTAGGAATTAAGAAGCAGGACCAAGAAGAAGGCCCAACAAGGAGCTCGCCCACCATCTCGTCGAGACAACTGAACGTGGCCCAGCGTAGATAGCGCATAACACCTAGTTGTCCGCTAACGGCTAGCTGCCAACGGCTATAGAAATAACGGGCATAAATCCCATAGCGTGCGCGAGACAACTTGACCGTTGGACATTTAATGTTTCCCCGACATCTCTTGGCAGCCTCTATTTAAACCTCTCTCACCTCATTCATTCACTTTACTTTCACCTCCTTGCTATCTTATTCTTGCATTCACTGTTCTCTAGCTAATTTCCGTCTTTTTCAAGTTTCAGTTAAATTTCAACCGTCTCACACATGGCTTCAACTTCAGCACCTAAACCCACCTTTCAACGTTTCTGCTCCAGGACAGATGAGAAGAGATATAAGGATCAGTTTGCCAAGCAAGCAGTTTGGGAGAAGCAAGGTTTCCACTATACAAAACAAATAGGGGACCTTGGCTTAGAGCCCGACTTGTTCGAGACCATCCACAAAAGGGCATGGGAAATATTCACACGACAGCTGGAGATGGCCAACATCACCATGGTTAGAGAGTTTTATGCCCATCATCCCTGCCCAGATCTGTCGTTCGTTTATGTTTGAGGGGAGCCTGTCAAGCCAAACGCTGCAGTCATCAACAGTTTCTACGGCCTAGAGATAGACGACAACTCTCACAAAGAGTGGAGGCACTCACTGGTGGCTGCTAATTACGATAGACTCAAAGCCAAGCTCTGCAAGCCCAACACGCCGTGGTTGGCAGGAAAGCATGGAGGCTTTGTCCAACGCCGCCACTTGCTGCCCGAGGCAATGCTGTGGATTACCTTCATCAAAAGGTGTTTGTTGCCCACCTCCTACATCTACACTGTCGATCGGCCGTGCCTCGCACTCATTCACAGCATCATGGTGAACCGGCCCATAAACATTGGGGAGATTATATGTAAGGAGATCCACAATTGCTTCCGCAAGACGAAGAGCAGGCTATACTTCCTGTCACTCATCACCGGATTTTGTGCCAATTCTAACATCCCAACCGACCCCGAGGATGAGATGACAACTGCCAATGAGGGGTGGACCAGGAAAGTCCGCCTGCAGATGATGCAGGCCCAGGAGACAGAGCCCATCACCCCCAGCCAGCCCTCTGCCGCCCAGCCAGCTACACCAGCCGCCCCGGCAGTATTGAAGCTGCCCTAGCCAATGAAGTCCTCACTCTGCTGCGCACCCTCATTGACACCAACAAAGGATCGAACATCATCGCCTGAGCTTCATGAAATATGTGGAGGAAGTCCAAGAGGCCTTTGTGGCCTATCTCCTGCAGAAGTATCCAGATGACGGCCCCACTTTGCCTCCATATCTCGCTAATCTCGCCGTCACAGCTACCCCCGTACAAGGAACACCCTCAGCCACAACTGCTCGCTATGCTGCCTTTCGCAGATAGATGTCGTCTCCGACGCACTACCCATCGTATTCTACCACCCCCGCTTCCAACACGGTGGCAGACTCCCTTAGAGCGGCATCAACAACATCATTCCCCCATTTGCACATCGGCAACGGTGACCAACACATCCTCATCAGAAGAGGTTCAACAGTAGCCGCCAGCAACAGCAGCAGCAGCAATAGAAGTAGCAGCCCCAATGTCGAATGACCCTCCGGCAGCACCAACGGACGAAGGAACAAGGACGAAGAAGTGACACATCATAGCCGCCGAGCTAAAGGACGAGGAGACTGAATCAGAAGAGAGCGAAACCCCTCTTGCCGCTCCTCCTACAGAACAACAAGAAGAGCCTCGCCCTACTCCCAAGAGAGTCCAACTGCCGCGGACAACAAAGACCTCAACAACTAAGTCTGCCGCCCGCCGCCTTATCATCCAATCATCTTCCTTCTCCTCAACAGAAAAGACCCAAGCCTCCTCCCAACCATCTACCAACTTCTAGTTTTTTTTCTTTCTTCTCTTTATTTTATTTTTTTGTTTTTTATTTTTATTTTATTTTTTATCTGTTTTATTTTTTTTAGTCTTTATTTTCTGTTTTTACTTTTTGCATTCAGGGCAATGCCCATCTCGAGCTTGGGGGATTAGCACTCATCATGTTTAGGCATACTTTAGTGCATATTAGATTGCATAATGTACTTGCCTTAGAAAAATTAATTGAAAAGAATTTTTTGTTAAAACTTGTGCCTATGATAGGGTAGTCGACTTTAAATTTTTGCACCAAGTTAAAAAGAACTTAAATTATAGGGAAAGTCATGAACTAAACTTAGAATTTTTCTATAGTTGCCAAAAATTAAAAACACTAATGTTACTAGCTGAATTTGTTAGAATTTCTGGTAAACATTGCCTGCTTGAATTATTTGTAAAATTCTAACGATGGTTATAGGAAGCTGCCGCGACAGGCAACAAACAGAAAAACAAAAGCACTGCCAAGACAGGCAAAAGAAAAATTTTATGTTGTCTACCCCTAGAGGTGCCCGAGACCGGCTCTAGAAAGAATCATGTGCAAGGACACTCCGCTGCTATCAAAGTCCAAGAATCTATAAATTTTGAAGTAACAGACAAATTAGCATGAGTGAATGAAAGTCTTCAAGGGATGACTCTACTACATGGGTTCATGGTTTTGTAGTTTCCTCTTATCTTAATTTTAGACCTAGAAGAGTAGTTGTGATTAGCTGAAGCCCTCATTGCCATGATTATTTAAATTGTGCTTGAATATGCTCTCTCGGCAGCAACCTTGTATATCATGACATCATCTCTATTTACTTAGAATTTTCTTCATATTCAGCTTGTTCACAGTTTCTGCACACACTTCACTGGCACATTATAGTTTAATTCTGAGGTAATTCATGTTATTCCCCTCTCACGAAATTAATGATAGGTGCCACAGCCTTGAGGTGTTAAATCAAGTTTAAAACATAAAATTTTCTTTTTAATTAGTTAAAGGGCAAGTATGTTTAGGTTGCATTGCTTGATGACAAGCAATAGTTCGAGTTTGGGGGTGTGTAAAGTGTCCATAAGTTCTATATTTCATGAACATTCCATCTCATATTATTGCAATTTTGAGTACATTTTAGGCATAATTAGGTTCATGCATTGCATTTTACAGTATTCTTTACTCTGCCATGCTTTGTATTGATTTTCTGTTATTTGGTAAAGAAAATGTATTATTTTAGTTTAGTTTTAGTTTCAGGTACTAGAGGCTGACAGAAGGCGACAGGAACTAAGGACATGATGCTGAGGCAGCAAACTGAGGAGTTGTATTGAAGCAGTTTCAGATAGAGACAACAACTGCCGAGTAGCTGCCGCCGCCCTACTTGCCGCCCAAGATAGAAAACTGAGGAATTGGAGAATTGAAGTGCGATCTATAGAGCAGAAAATCCAGATCTTAATAATGTTTTCCACTCAATTTTCCGATAACTGTAGCAGCAAGCAGAGCCACCGAAGGAGGAAGTCGAGCTTACTTGCAGAGCATGGCAACATGATTAAGTCAACATTCAACTTAAAGAAGTCAGCATTTTAGAGTTGCATTTAATGCAAAAAGCTACTTTGAAGACTTCTACTCCAAGAAGGACTAGACCTAGCTAATGCCTATATATAGTCATTGTAATTGTACTTCAAAACAACAGAGGTTTTCCCTTAGGCATAGTTTAGGTTTTCTTGCCACCATTATGTTCTAAAATTCTTTTTGGATTTGGGTTATGTTGTAATTAATGTGAGAGTGGTTGCTTAGGATTTTAAGTTTGTTTTTGCAATAAAGCTTCAAGGTTTTCTTATTCCATGGTCTTCATAGTTTTCAATTAAGGCGAAAGATAAGTTGATTACTATCCATTTGTTCGGTATCGAGAGAGTCGAACTCACGAAATGAGTAAGTACGATTTCATCTATAGACGGTGCGACCAATCCGCCTTAGACATAGGTTAGGGTTTAAGACGGCTAAAAGAGGACGATTTTACATTGCTATCTTTGCACGATTCACGTCGCGACTGACATTATCTGTAGTGGGCATCAACAATATTCTGACTTAGACATAAGCGGGATCACTTTTGAAGTGTTTTGCCGAGCCTTGTAGTTCTGCCGAGTTTGCCGTCGAGACACAAGTCTATTCCCCTGCCGAGGAAGCGAGATCGTCTCAGCAACCTATCTACCATCCCCCGCCGAGGCATCAGAGTCTGGCAGTGCAAAACAACTTGTCCTATTCAACGCAGTTTCAAACTAAGCAGTAGCATAACCCTGCCCATTCTATCAATCTGATTTCTTCCCTTTTATTTACTCGTGTTTTATTTTATTTTCTTCTTAAACAAACCAACTTATTTATGCAATTTACTTATCTTGTGCAGGAACAACGAAGCGAGTTAAGCTGTCCAATCCATGTGGGAGACAATATCTTTTATACTATTACTTGACAAGAGGGTGCACTTGCGCTCATATTTAAAGAACACTAAAATGCTATACACAAACCACTTGCAAAACATCATTTGAACATCGTGGTTTGGAAACCATGCACTTAACACTTTCAAAAACCAACATATTAAACCATATGCAACATGTATCAAATACCAACAATAGATCCCATTGCTAGCACTCGATTTAAGTCTTCCCGTGCATAACAAACCATATGTAAAGCTTAAAAATTAAACATGTATAAATCATATTATACAATATAAACCTTTTCATGATACATCAATAATTATATTGGCTTACAAGTTATCAGTAACCAAGTTCCATTTCCAAAATAACATATCGGATACACGGATTCAACAAGTGTTCTCCCAACACTTTAAGCCATCTCAACTGGAATAGTGATACAATCACAATTTGTGGTACAATAACAACCTAGTACAATCACAACCAACGGGGACACCAACCCCAACCATCAGTTAGATGCTTAACCCACTAACGGGAGCTTACGGGACACCAACCCCTCAACCGTTAGGGTACTTGGATAGAGTTACATGACACCAACCCCTCGACATCCAAGGTGACTTTTTTACAGTGAACTCAATCCTATGGCCGGCCAACTATCTCTAATAACATTTTAAACCACATCACTTGCCAATATAATTCATTATTAAACATTAACCCATTGCTTTCATACGCATCAACACATTTTCATTTTCTCAAAGCAACAACCTGCTTTAAGCACAAGTATAAATCAAATACTTATCTGGATCACTTACCACGTGCATCCATCATCATTTCATGATTAAAAACAATATATTGCATACTTAAAAACATACATAAAAAGTAAGTTCCATGAAATCAAAAACAAGTGCGTAAACCATTTTATAAAAGCACGAGCGAGAGAGAAAATCCACTTATACTTACTTCCGAACTTAGACTAGTGTTTCAAGCTCAATCTAAGTTCCCAAAACTATCTTCAAACCTTTTTAAAAGCTGTAGGTTTTGTTCTCACTCACCGACACATGAAACACCAATTGTCGACGCGAAACACAGCTCCAAAGTTTCTGAAACGATGCTTCAAGCTTGAGGATCGATATCCCATGTTTTAACCACACAAAAATAGAGGTTACAGTGCATCAAAATGCATTCATAAGCCCAGAAACATTAATCCTCAACAAACCTCTTCAAACACTAGCCGAAACTTCACCAAAACTACCGAAAACAACATCCAACACCCTTCAAACGTAACCCAGCCAAAAATTACTAATTTGAACCATCAAATAACATCAATTAACATCCAAAAACCATTCAATATCAACCTTATACCTCCAACATTCAAATAACCTCCACAACACCTCAAAAACACATTATTAACAACCTAGAAAATTAAAGATTCACCTAGTTTCGGGATTCCAATGTTAAAACCAACTTATTAACATTAGAAAACATCAATTTCACCAATTAATTATCAATTAAACCAAATTTCCACAATTAAATCATCAAAATCCATTAGAAAACATATATAAAAGATCAAGAATTTGAGAATTTCAGTAAAGAACCTTACATTAGCGGAGAATAACGAACTTTACCTCCAATGTATCAGTTCCCCCTTAATTGGATGTTTCCCTCTTGAAAATCAAAAAGATTCAATAAGATTTTTGGAAAACAAAATGAAGAATCATTTAGGAAATCAAAGAGTTAAGAAATCAAGATCATTACCTTAAATTTTCTAATAAAAATAATGTGTTTGGCTAAAGAGAAGTTGAGAGAAAATCTTGAGAAAAGAAAGTTACGTCAAATTGTGATTTTAGGAAATAACCACCTTCCTTAATTAAATCCTATCAATACCTTTAATTAAAACACATTTAAAATAATCCTAATTAAGGGAAAACTCAGATTAGACCAAATGGTATAATAGCTCCTTAAAGATTCAAAGCCTTGACCCTTTTACAAAACAATCTCAAAAAATAGTTTTACACTTTTACATTTTGGTCACTAGTCACAAAATGTCAAATCTCCAAAACTCATTTTCCAAAATTGATTTCTCCAAAATCATTAGTATATTAATTGAAGATTTTATAACATTTTCCATATTTTTATCACTCTAAAAATATTTATTCTAATTTAAATCCCAAAACTAACTCTAATCAACTAACCCGATTCTCCCGAACGGTCTAACCTTCTCGGTTAACATCTAGCCCCAAAATCGGGGTGTTACAATATACTCATATTGTGGGCACATGCTTAGGCCATTCAGGAATATCCTCCAAGAAATTCTGAAGTCATTTGGCTTCTTCTCTAGGCTTGCCTAGAACTGCAAACTCAAATTCCATTTTGGATTTGTTATAATCTTTTGTCTTAAGGATTTCCATCCAATTGTGCCTTTGATATCTTGAATATCAAATATCCAACTTGCTTCGGAGTATCCTTCTAAATAGTATAATCTTTGGAATAATGCAAATTGTAATCTTGAGTATATCTAATATATCCCAATACCCTCACAATCTCTGGAATAATGCAATTTGTAATCTACTTAAACTGATCGCAATAAAAGTAATATCTGGTCTAGTGCAACTCATGAGGTACATCAAGCTGCCTATGGCCCTTGCATATTCCACTTGGTCAACATTTTGAACTTTATTCTTGGACAAATCTTGGCTTCTTATGTCATTGCTTTGGTGATAAGGTTGTTACCTTTGCAAGACACCCCCACATTTTTAAGTATTTGTAGGAAGGGTTTATTATCTTCCATAACTCATATGGTGTCTTATCTCTTTAATTTTGAGGAACCTTATTTAAAGGGTAATTAGCTGATAGAACATCTCCCCCACATGTTAGGCACATTTTTGAAGTTGTAGTTCTTTTCAGAAGTCATCTTAAAAATATAGTACCAATATTACTCATATAGAGCTTTTCCTCATCTTAAAGCATTTCCCATGAAATTTGCTTATTGAACACACCGTCTAATACACAGTTTGTTTTCTAAAAGTCCTTTATGACTTTCACTGCGTTTGTCATGGTAATATTTGTCTTAACAATATTTACCTTAGCAACATTTGAAGCCGGTAACAACATTTACCTTATCCTCTCTAACAATAGGAGGATCATCTTTCAGATCTTTGACCAAGTTTAACATAGTAAAATATGCAACATCTTTTGTTGCCACATTTTGAAATTCTTACCAATGAATTTTACTGATTTTTCTATTGTGTCACATAGTCACAAACTAGAAACGGAAGATTATGAATATGTTAAACGAATTTAGTAAACTAAAACCTGAAATAAAAGTTCACACGGTCTAATAGAAAAAACAATAATGAACATTGCACCATGTAGGGAACTTATGAAAAGAGAGGTGGTGCAATAGCACGCTTAAATACCAAGTCATTCAAAGAACCAATTCTACACATATACTTTCATATTGTTTTTCAATCATAATTTTATGGTTTCATTCTCTTATGTTTAAGGAAGTTCTTTAAAGTCGTTCCAAGCGAGGATTAGTTTTTAAATGACTAACGTTGGATTCACTTCCAACCACCCCTTTTGCCAAAATATCGTGAACGATCAATTAAAGTCACTGTCTTTGATTACAATAATTTGGAATCAATCATCTTAAATTTAAGAATTTTGTAACTAAGAATTTCTTAGCACCGACATCTTCTATTTTGTACTTACGGTCCAACGACCCTCATAGTTCTCTTGCCATTTTAAACACAATACACCTCATAACGTGTATCGGACTAGGCTTTGGGAATTTAATTTGATATAGAAAACAAAGTTATTCTATGCTTTGATTCAAGACCTCGGTCAGAATCAACACTCTAGATTCTGTTGAACAGAATAGAAACTAATGTTACTTTTGATGACAACTTCTGTTAAAACAGATTTGCCCACAATAAAATTTAAATAAATCTAATTTATTCAAATTACCTCTTGTTTTAGAAAGAGATCAAGCAAATCCGTTGAAACGATAGGAATTAAATCCTGAAACGAATTATATACGAGATCTCAATTTACAAACTGATCAAGATTCCCAAGAAATAATTTCAATGATTTATTTCCTTTTACAAAATAGAATCATATTTGATTCCTAAAAAAATTCAACGATTTATTTTCTTACAAAGTTAGAATCATACAAGATTCTCACGAAAATAAATTCAATGATTTGTTTTCCTGCAACGTTAGTCGAGAAACCCTCAGGTAGGATCCCCTAGAAAAAGTCAACGCTTGTCAACGCAAGTCAACGGCGGCGCGACGGCGGTCAACGACGACTCGGTTGGTAGCGACGACGCGTGGGGATTCCTCTGACGGTCGGACGGTTTCGGTGAGCTCTAGATCGACTTGTCTTCAGCTGGTAAGTCCAACGGTGGCGACGGTTTTCAGAGAGCGGTGGAATACGATGTTTTGAGCTAGCGTAGAACTTTATTCCTTACACCTCAACAAACGGAGGTGGCAACGACGACGCGGGGACCACCGTCGGACTCATATCCTTGAGGCGGAGCCAATGGTGCTAGCATTGAGTGGCAGGGTGGACGTCGATGTTGTAACCCCCTCGACCCGACCTAGATGCCCGACCGAACCTAGTGAGCTACATTAGGTTTGCCAAAACTAGCCCGAGAGCGATTAAACAAGTCAAGGTCCTTTTTTCATATCTAGATGCACATTATTAGC
The DNA here is from genome assembly GCA_958450335.1 of Hibiscus tridactylites. Lineage (NCBI taxonomy): Eukaryota > Viridiplantae > Streptophyta > Magnoliopsida > Malvales > Malvaceae > Hibiscus > Hibiscus tridactylites. The sequence continues at coordinate 52,434,089 of OY288267.1, read as the reverse complement.
CTAAGGTGAACATGCTGGCAGCGGGTAAAATCTCAAAGGAACGGATAATAGAAAGGCAATCGTTTACACAAATATGCACTTTAGGGACTAAAACATAAATTTGGAAAATTACAAGGACTTAGTTAAAATTTGGGTTACCAATCTTCAATCAATCAGATTACACGCTTTCTTGCCAAATTTTCAGCTCAAATCAATCTTTCAAAATCATACAATTACATTCACGAATATCAGGGACCAAAAATGAAAGAATCAGAAACCTCAATAATCAATTTAACTGAATAAACGACATCCGATATCGGTACGCGGGCACCCGTACTGATACGAGGCCCCACGTATCAGTACCCTCTGACTTATAATGTCCAATTTTGCTGGTTTTTTGTACAATCATGGATTCAAACATGCTTTAACAAACCATAAACATGCACGCCACTAAACTAAAGATCAAACCATGCCAGAATATCAAAGAAACGTGATCAAACCATAATAACAAACTTCAATCATAGGTCTAGAGGCATGCTTCCTAAAAACTATTCAATCCAACACATGAAACGTAAATCCACATCAAAAGCGAACATATAAAGCCTCACACAATTCCACAACAACAAAATAAACTTGCACATATCGGGAGTTTAGCAAATAACCCTCCCAAACAACAATAAACCCTATTGCCTTTATTACTACTAGACTAGTTCAAAAACCATACTTTCAAATAGTTCAAATCCTTGGAATTCCCTTCACTTTCTCGTTGCCTCCAACTCTTAATTCTCTGCATTTGATGGAAAAATAAAGCGTAAGCACACTAGGCTTAGTGAGAAGTGCTAAAAAAACATTGTCAATGCGTTTAAAACCGATTTTCCAACTCACAATGAAATCATCACTTAAAACTTCTTTCAAAACAACATGCATTACAGCACCGTGTTAAGAACATTACCAAAACAAGCATATTAAACCATATGCAACATCTATCATGGAATAATAGCAAAATCCCATTTGCAATTCCTTAATTTAAGCTTCCCCATGCATAACACCCATATGCAAAGCTTCAAGAGTAAACATGTATAAACCAACATTATACAACATAATCCACCAACATGATACATTATCAATTATATTGGCTTTTAAGTGATCACAAACGTAGTTCCACTTTACAAAATATTACATCGAATACATGGACTCAACAAGTGTCCTATCAACACTTCATACTATCTCAACCGGAATAAAGGTATGATCACAACTGGGTACCATCACAACCCAATCATCAGTTAGATGTATAATCCACTAATGAGAGTTTTCGGTGCCATACAACCCCTCAACCATTAGGGTACTCGTGGTGGAGTATTTCGTACACATAAACCCCTTAGCACCCGAGGCGACTTATTATAGTGCACTATCAATCCAATGGCCGGCCAACTATATCCGATGATATTTTAAACTACCTCACTTGCCAACATAAATCATTATTAACCATGTACCTCATTGTTTTTATATGCAACATTCAAAACCATTTCCAATGCATTAAACTGTGCATTTACAAGTATTCCTCGTACTTACATGGACCATTTTCCTAATGCATCAATCATTAATATGTGATCAAAATCAGTATAAAACATACTTAAAACATGCTTAAATAGTAGGTACCATGTAATTCAAAAACAAGTGCATAAAACCAATTTTGCCAAAACACAACCAAGGGAGAATTCTCATCATACGTACTTCCGAGTTTAAACTAGCGTTTCAAGCTTAATTTAAACTCCTAAAATAACCTTTAAACCATTTCAAAGCTGAACTCCACATTCTCACTCACCGACTACGCAAAACCTCGTTTGTCGATGCGAACTACTCATCAAAAGCTTCTGAAATGGTGCCACAAGCTTGAGGATCAACTGCCCCTAATTTAACCATACAAAAACAGAATGTTCAATGCATCTAAATACGCTCAAAGACTCAGCAAAATTAATCGACAATAACACTAACCAAAAACCCCTCCACAACAACCGAAATTAACATCAAACACCTTCCAAACTTAACTCAGCCAAAACCTAAATGTTTAATCCATCAATTACCACCAAAATACATCTAAAAACAACATAACATCATCCTTATACCTCTAGCATTCATAAAATATCCATAACTCCTCAAAAACCCATAACTAACAACCTATAAAATTAGAGATTCACTTAGTTTCGAGATTCTAATGTTAAAACCAACTTATAAACATCATAAAACACCAAAATAATATTCTATTCCAACCAATAACTCAGCAAAATAGATCCAAAATGAAAACCGCCTAATCTCATCAACTAAACCTTGATTTAACCATTTTTTTCATAATTAAATCATTAAAGCCCATTAGAAAACATTAAACAAGAACCAAATACTTGAGAATTTCAGTGAAGAACCCTTCATTAGAGGAAAAGAACGAACCTTACCTCTAATGAGTGAATTTCTGTAACCCCCTCGTCCCGGTCTGGCCGAATGACCAGTCCGAGTGGGCCACACGGGGAAAACCGAAGCGAAACCCGTTAGGGCTTCCCCTCGGTTAACGACCCAGAAAATTTCTTTTTATCTTATCTTGTCTACATGCATAATTTAGACCTAAGTGTGGCACACCAGCGGAAGATACAATCATTACATCAAACATCGACCAACCCAACATTTAAATAGCTCATTTTAACCTTCTGTAGCAGGCCGTTTCGAAACACCTATAGGGTGTTCCGAAACACCCTGACCTGGTCAACGGGCCTGGGTCAACCACAGGATGACCGTTCCGAAACAGGGGAGACCCGTATCGGAACGGCCTTGACGGTCAATATCTCGTGGTCAACGAGATTTGACCGTTTCGGAACTTCAAAGGCCCGTTTCGGAACGGCTTCATCTCGCCAATTTCTCAAAATTCCAGTAGCGAAAACGTTCCGGAACGACCCTCATCCGTTTCGAAACGGCAGGCCATTTACACAGGGGCCGTTTCGGAACACGGGGACCCGTTCCGAAACACCCCTGTCTGCAGACTTTTCTAGGCTGTTTTGAGGCACAAGAATGCCCCAAAACACCATCAAACCACCAAGCAACTTCAAGACAAGACATCTTAAGGTATAACAACCATTTTAGCATGCTTCAACATGGTTTAGACATGTCTAACTCTAAGGCAACATTCCCACAACCATGCATTCATTCAAACATAGATCAAACACATATATAAACTCCTAAAGCATAAGGCTAACATGCAAGTAAGCAATTAGGCATGAGTTAACATTCAACATGGCAACACAACCATGCAAAAGCAAGATACTAAGGAGTCTACACATGCTCCAAACAACCAACAACAATCCAACAACCATACATGTCCCATTGCTTAAGCTATTACAAGTCTAACATTTGAAATCCATACTTGGTGAACTCAAGTCCCAAAAACCACACTTGGAGGCCCTCCACTTGCCCGAGCAACCCACGAACTAAGGATCTGCAATGTTGAACAAAGAGAGCGTAAGCAATCATGCTTAGTGAGGGTAAGCTCTAAAAACAAACCTCAACATTGCAGGGTCCGAGCACGATCTAGCCAAGATAAGTCACAACATACCAAAGGTCCACAAGATATGTATACATGAGTAAAGGGCAATAATAAAGCCATGATCATAAACTCAATTTCCATGATACATGTAATCACAAATAAATATCTCAATAAGAACCATGAACCTCAACACATTGATATATGCATCGAACAACATTGGCACCTAGTTAATACCCGAATACGCGGATAGACACATTGGAAACTTATATCCAACAACCACATTACCTCGGTGGGATTTCACTCATCACCGGCCTCGCGGAGGGGATTCCACTCATCCTCACGCCCCGTCGATGGGATTCCACTCATCACCAACTATATTTAAATACAATTCCGGGCGAACCCGTACTCCTCCTTGGTGACTCAACGCCACCAAGGCCACGCGCGAATTTAGACTCATGTGTACACACTAACATCCTAATGATCGATCATTTGTATCCAAGTTTACTAGTGCCAATATTTACTCACATCACATTACTCATTTCATAAACCATGTGCTTAGCACATACTCACCAACAACCATCATTATGTATGTCTCAAGCATCATAAGTCCAATCTCATTTCACATGTATAAAGCAATATACATAGACCTTCATATCACAATTTATGCAAGACATACACAACCATAAAGTGAGTTCAACCAAGGGCTCTAGATCAAGTTTAGGATTAGGCTACCACCCTAATCCTAACTCTAGGTGGGTCTACCAAGCCCAACCTAGTCCGTATACCCGAACCAACCAATTTAAAACCGTTTAAAACAATTAACCACTCACCTAAGCTTCCAAGCACAAGACCAAGCAAGCCACAACCTTCAACTTTCCGGGTTCACTTCCGATGCTTCACCGATGCCCAAACTTGATTCTAATCAAACAAAACACATACATTACTTCCCAATTCAATGCTAATTCAACCATCAATCCACTTTGCAAAACACAACTCAATTTCCACAAATTCCAAATCACATAGCATCTCAAAAATCCAATTTTCGGACTCCCACAACCAAGGGCTGAAATACCCAATTCCAAGCACCCAAATGGCTTCCAAAACATCCCAAAACACCCTCCTAACATAGGTAGATCATCAGCCCTTCAAATCCAACATTAAACTTACCAAAAACCCAAATTTTAATACCCTAACATTTGCCCTAATGACCCACTACGAAAATTCATCTAAAATTAACCAAATTAATATATGTTGAATGTTTCATTGTGATTAAACATAACCCCAAAACAATTTCTCAAAATAAATTGGAAAACCCCATCAAAACCCCAAATTCTCTATGAACCCTAATTTCTCAAAACCTCATATTTTTGAAATTTAAAACAATGGTTGGATAGAGGATAAAGAGGGGGTTAAGAAAACGCAATTACCTTTGAAAAAGACCTTGGATTGAAGAAAGGGATGAATGGAATAATAACTAGTGTAGTTGGGAGAGTTTGAGTATGGGAGGGGGGGTTTTCACGTTGGTTTTGGAAGAAATGGGGAAAGAGAAGACACTTTACAATAAAGTGGTCTTACTTTTAAAAGTTTTGGGTAAAATCACGATATAAGTCCCTCCCTCTTTATCATGGTTCAAAAAAGGTCATTATTTATAGTTGAATTGTCTTAATTAAATTTTTATTTAACTCGAACTAAACCCGGTTAACTCCTAGGCCTAAGACACGGGTGTTACAACTCTCCCCCACTTAAGGAAATTTCGTCCCCAAAATTACCTGGTGGAAACAGATACGGAAACTGCTCAACCATATCCGCTTTCCTCTCCCACGTGGCCTCTTCCACACCTCTATGCCTCCACAACACCTTGACCAACTCTATGGTCTTGCCACGCAACACCTTGCTATCCGAAGCAAGTATCTCAACGGGCTCTTCATTATAAGACAAATCCAGATTCAACTCTATCTCCTCTACGGCATCACATGCGAAGGATCTGATCTATATCTCCTAAGCATAGATACATGAAAGACGTCATGGATCTTTTCTAACTCAGAAGGTAACCTCAAACGATAAGCTACGGGCCCAATCCGCTCAACTATCTCATACGGACCAATGAACCTCGGACTCAACTTGCCTTTCCGGCCAAATCTCATTACCTTCTTCCACGGAGATACTTTCAGAAACACTTTCTCACCCACTGTGTACTCAACTTCCTTCCTCTTCAAATCTGCATAAGACTTCTGACGATCGGAAGCTGCTTTCAAACGGTCACAAATCAACTTCACTTTTTCTGTGGTTCCTTTAAGCAAGTCTGGCATAGGTAACAACCTCTGACCTGTCTCAGCCCAGCAAATCGGAGTCCGACACCGTCTACCATACAAAGCCTCATAGGGTGCCATCTGAATACTAGACTGATAACTGTTGTTGTAAGCAAACTCAACCAACGGTAAGTGCTTCTCCCAAGAACCCTGAAAATCAATCACACAACAACGAAGCATATCCTCTAGAATCTGTATCACTCGTTCTGACTGCCCATCGGACTGCGGATGATAAGATGTGCTGAAATGCAGACGACTACCCAAAGCACTATGCAACAACTCCAGAACCTCGAAGTAAATCTAGGATCCCTATCTGAAACTATAGACTTTGGAACTCCATGAAGTCTCACAATCTCACGAATGTACAAGTTTGCCAACTTATCTAAGGAATCCGTAGTGTTCACTGCTAAGAAGTGAGCACACTTAGTGAACCTATCAACAATCACCCAAACTGAATTCTTCTTCGAAGGAGACAAAGGCAACCCCGATACAAAATCCATGGTGATTATCTCCCACTTCCATTCCGGAATCTTCAAAGGCTGTAGCAAACCTGAAGGAACCTGATGTTCCGCCTTCACTCTCTGACAAACCATACAACGGCTCACATACTCGGCTACATCTCTCTTCAACCCAACCCAGAAGTAATCATTCTTCAAATCTCGGTACATCTTGGTACTACCCGGATGCATAGAAAAGGGACTTGAATGCGATTCGCTCAAAATCTGACGTCTCAGCTCAACATCTTCCGGTACCACAATTCTATCCCTAAAGCACAACAAGCTCTCACCACTGAAACTATACTCAGTCGGTCTTCCTTCGGCTATGTCTTGAACATGAGGAACTAGGCTCGCATCTTGCAACTGCTTCTCTCTAATCAACTGAATCAAAGAAGGCTTCACTTGCAACTCGGTGATCAAGCCACCATCATCGGACACACTCAATCTAGCAAACATAGCTCTCAGCTCAACGGCCACTTTTCTACTCAAAGCATCAGCTACTACGTTTGCTTTACCCGGATGGTACTCAATAGTCAAATCATAATCTTTTAACAACTCTAGCCATCTCCTCTGTCTCAAGTTCAACTCTTTCTGTGTCATCAAGTACTTCAAGCTCTTGTGATCGGTGTAGACTATGCACTTCTCACCATACAAATAGTGACGCCAAATTTTCAATGCAAATACAACTGCGGCTAGCTCTATGTCATGGGTAGGATAGTTCTTCTCATGAATCTTCAACTGTCTAGAAGCATAAGCAACAACTCTCCTATCTTGCATCAAAACACATCCTAAGCCTACGTAGGAAGCATCACTATAAATCATAAACTCCTTACCTGAAACAGGCTGTACTAACACTGGAGCATTTGTCAAAGCTTCTTTCAATTTCTCAAAGGCCTTTTGTCTTGCATCTGACCATTCAAACTTGACTCCCTTTTGCAACAACCTAGTCAAGGGAGCAGCTACTCTAGAGAAGCCATCCACAAATCTCCTATAGTAACCAGCTAATCCTAGGAAACTCCTAATCTCGGTCACGGACTTAGGTTGTTTCCACTCAACAATAGCCTCAATCTTCGACGGATCAACTCGGATACCTTCGGCCGAAACAACATGGCCAAGAAACACAACCTCTCGAATCCAGAACTCACACTTACTGAGCTTCGCATACAACTGATTGCTCAACAATCTCTGCAAAACAAATCTCAAGTGCTCATCATGCTCTTCTTCTGTCTCCGAGTACACAAGTATATCATCGATGAAGACAACCACAAATCGGTCTAAATAGTCTTTGAAAATTCTGTTCATCATGTCCATGAATGCTGCTGGTGCATTCGTGAGCCCAAATGGCATCACAAGAAACTCATAGTGACCATATCTAGTCCTAAAAGCTGTCTTCGGAACATCACACTCTTTCACTTTCAACTGATAGTACACGGATCTCAAATCTATCTTCGAGAATACTGAAGCACCTCTCAACTGATCAAACAAATCATCTATATGAGGCAACGGATACTTGTTCTTCACAGTCAACTGATTCAGCTGCCTATAGTCAATACACATGCGCATGCTACCATCTTTCTTCTTCACAAACAACACTGGAGCACCCCACGGAGAACTACTAGGCCTAATGAAACCACGGTCTAATAATTCTTGCAACTGACTCTTCAATTCCTTCAGTTCTTTCGGAGCCATACGATACGGAGCTATCGAAACTGGACTAGACCCTGAAACTGTCTCAATCACAAACTCAACATCTCTGTCATGAGGCAAACCCGGCAACTCTTCAGGAAACACATCTGGAAAGTCACACACTGTTCTGATATCCTTCGGTCTGGCTTCACTCATATCCGGATTCATAACATAAGCTAAATAGGCCCCACATCCAGAGTCCATTAACCTGTGAGCCTCTAAGGCTGACACCACATTAGACAAGAACTTAACGTTCTCGCCCACTACCACTACCTCGTAGTCATCAGAGAGTTTCAAGGAGATTCTCTTTGTCTCAAAATCCACACTAGCCCGATGCTCAACCAACCAATCCATACCCAATATAATATCAAAACCGTAGAAAGGAAGTTCCATCATGTCAACTGAGAACACATGACCCTGAATCTTTAGTGGACACCTCCTATACATACGTCTAACCACAACTGTCTCACCAAAAGAACTAGTAACATGCATACCTACATCTAAGATCTCAACAGGAATATCTAACTTCTGTGCATGCTTACTCAAAATGTAGGAATGCGTAGAACCCGAATCAACCAAAGAAAGCAAGGACATAGACTGTAACTCGAAATTACCTGCTATCACATCGGTGTCGTTCCCGGCCTCTCTCTGAGCATAGACCCTCGCTGGTCCTCCCGCCTCTGGCTGCACAGCCACAACATGTGCAAGGTTCCTCTGAGCATCTACCCTAGGTGCATCAGCCCTCGGCTGGAAGTAGCCACGACCGCGCCCACGGCCTCTCTGAAAATCAGTACCTCTCGCAGGAGCCTGAGCAATGTTCAGTCCCTGAGCTGCCTGACGCGGACAGTCCCTCCTAAAGTGGTCCCTCGAGCCACAGTTCCAACAAGCATGAAAGTTACCCCAGCACTCTCCAGTGTGCTGTCTCCCACACTGTGCACACTCGGGCAAGCGCCCTCCTCCTCTATGGCCCTGATGGCCCCTACCATGGTGGCCACCGCCACGTCTCTGATCAAACTAATGTCCGCCACCCTTATGCCTCTTAGCATCTCTACCATCAAAGTGGTTATGCCTCTTTCCAGAACCGGAACCACCAGCTCGTTTGGCTGAACCCAAACTATGCTCCAAATCCTTGGCCCTCGCGACCAACACATCAAAGTCTGAGTAGTCAGAAGCCAACGTGTACCTCTTAACCTCTTCATTCAATCCGTATCGGAATCGGTTACAGCGTTCCACTTCAGTAGGAACCAACTCTGGGGCATACTGACTCAAGCGAACAAAACGGATCTCATAATCAGTCACTGAAGCATCTCCCTGAGTGAGAGCCATGAACTTTCTCTTCTTCTCATCTAGGTACCTCGGTCCCAAGTACCTCTTCCTGAAAGCAAACTCAAAGAAATCCCAATCTATCTCGGCCTCTGGAACCCCGGTAGTGATGGTGACCCACCAGGTGTAGGCATCACCCTGAAGCAGTGAGACCACACAACCCAATCTACGTGCGCCCGCACAACCCATCTGAGCCAAGATACGAACTGTCTTCTCTAACCATAACTCCGACCTCTCCGGAGTAGATCCTCTAAACTCCTCGGCTCCTAAGCTACGGAGCCTCTCCAAAGGTAAGCTAGCATCATCACACCTAGGCTGAGCTGCAGCCTGGGCTCCCGCAACTGCGGCCTGGAACGCTCTCGCTATTGCTTGCACAAGCGGAGTCATATCAATTCCAGCTGGACCTTGGCCACCCTGGCCACCCTGGGGTCCATTTCCTCCGACTCCATCCTCGCCCCCAACTCCCGGTGGAGGAGGTGGTGGTGGTGGAGGTGGTGGAGGAGCGCCAACTCCCGCGGCCCCCGGTCCCTCTATGTGAGCCCCCGCACCAACTACCGGCTCAACAGGAGCCACAACTCGTGGTTCCTGACGAACCAACCTCGGCCTACCTCTCGGTCTAGACATTGCTCTCTCAGATATTAACTACAACCACAACAAACAAACATACAAGTTGGGTTAGCAAGGCAAGGCTTCCAAGTGTCCAAGTATGTTTCCTCACTTAAAAATCATTTTTCCAATGTAATAGTAGCAATGGGACCCACACACACATGCTTTAAAGTAAAACAATCAGCATACTTGCCACATAAGCAACCATTCTTGCAAAACAAGCAAACACCGTGCAACTCAATTTAAAAACTTGAACTTACCTCACTTACCTGCCCAAGGTCTCGGTAACCTTAGGCTCTGATACCAACAAGTGTAACCCCCTCGTCCCGGTCTGGCCGAATGACCAGTCCGAGTGGGCCACACGGGGAAAACCGAAGCGAAACCCGTTAGGGCTTCCCCTCGGTTAACGACCCAGAAAATTTCTTTTTATCTTATCTTGTCTACATGCATAATTTAGACCTATGTGTGGCACAGTAGCGGAAGATACAATCATTACATCAAACATCGACCAACCCAACATTTAAACAGCTCATTTTAACCTTCTGTAGCAGGCCGTTTCGAAACACCTATAGGGTGTTCCGAAACGCCATGACCTGGTCAACGGGCCTGGGTCAAACACAGGATGACCGTTCCGAAACAGAGGAGACCCATATCGGAACGGCCTTGACGGTCAATATCTCGTGGTCAACGAGATTTGACCGTTTCGGAACTTCAAAGGCCCGTTTCGGAACGGCTTCATCTCGCCAATTTCTCAAAATTCCAGTAGCGAAAACGTTCCGGAACGACCCTCATCCGTTTCGAAACGGCAGGCCATTTACACAGGGGCCGTTTCGGAACACGGGGACCCGTTCCGAAACACCCCCTGTCTGCAGACTTTTCTGGGCTGTTTTGAGGCACAAGAATGCCCCAAAACACCATCAAACCACCAAGCAACTTCAAGACAAGACATCTTAAGGTATAACAACCATTTTAGCATGCTTCAACATGGTTTAGACATGTCTAACTCTAAGGCAACATTCCCACAACCATGCATTCATTCAAACATAGATCAAACACATATATAAACTCCTAAAGCATAAGGCTAACATGCAAGTAAGCAATTAGGCAAGCGTTAACATTCAACATAGCAACACAACCATGCAAAAGCAAGATACTAAGGAGTCTACACATGCTCCAAACAACCAACAACAATCCAACAACCATACATGTCCCATTGCTTAAGCTATTACAAGTCTAACATTTGAAATCCATACTTGGTGAACTCAAGTCCCAAAAACCACACTTGGAGGCCCTCCACTTGCCCGAGCAACCCACGAACTAAGGATCTGCAATGTTGAACAAAGAGAGCGTAAGCAATCATGCTTAGTGAGGGTAAGCTCTAAAAACAAACCTCAACATTGCAGGGTCCGAGCACGATCTAGCCAAGATAAGTCACAACATACCAAAGGTCCACAAGATATGTATACATGAGTAAAGGGCAATAATAAAGCCATGATCATAAACTCAATTTCCATGATACATGTAATCACAAATAAATATCTCAATAAGAACCATGAACCTCAACACATTGATATATGCATCGAACAACATTGGCACCTAGTTAGTACCCGAATACGCGGATAGACACGTTGGAAACTTATATCCAACAACCACATTACCTCGGTGGGATTTCACTCATCACCGGCCTCGCGGAGGGGATTCCACTCATCCTCACGCCCCGTCGATGGGATTCCACTCATCACCGACTATATTTAAATACAATTCTGGGCGAACCCGTACTCCTCCTTGGTGACTCAACGCCACCAAGGCCACGCGCGACTTTAGACTCATGTGTACACACTAACATCCTAATGATCGATCATTTGTATCCAAGTTTACTAGTGCCAATATTAATCACATCACATTACTCATTTCATAAACCATGTGCTTAGCACATACTCACCAACAACCATCATTATGTATGTCTCAAGCATCATAAGTCCAATCTCATTTCACATGTATAAAGCAATATACATAGACCTTCATATCACAATTTATGCAAGACATACACAACCATAAAGTGAGTTCAACCAAGGGCTCTAGATCAAGTTTAGGATTAGGCTACCACCCTAATCCTAACTCTAGGTGGGTCTACCAAGCCCAACCTAGTCCGTATACCCGAACCAACCAATTTAAAACCGTTTAAAACAATTAACCACTCACCTAAGCTTCCAAGCACAAGACCAAGCAAGCCACAACCTTCAACTTTCCGGGTTCACTTCCGATGCTTCACCGATGCCCAAACTTGATTCTAATCAAACAAAACACATACATTACTTCCCAATTCAATGCTAATTCAACCATCAATCCACTTTGCAAAGCACAACTCAATTTCCACAAATTCCAAATCACATAGCATCTCAAAAATCCAATTTTCGGACTCCCACAACCAAGGGCTGAAATACCCAATTCCAAGCACCCAAATGGCTTCCAAAACATCCCAAAACACCCTCCTAACATAGGTAGATCATCAGCCCTTCAAATCCAACATTAAACTTACCAAAAACCCAAATTTTAATACCCTAACATTTGCCCTAATGACCCACTACGAAAATTCATCTAAAATTAACCAAATTAATATATGTTGAATGTTTCATTGTGATTAAACATAACCCCAAAACAATTTCTCAAAATAAATTGGAAAACCCCATCAAAACCCCAAATTCTCTATGAACCCTAATTTCTCAAAACCTCATATTTTTGAAATTTAAAACAATGGTTGGATAGAGGATAAAGAGGAGGTTAAGAAAACGCAATTACCTTTGAAAAAGACCTTGAATTGAAGAAAGGGATGAATGGAATAGTAACTAGTGTAGTTGGGAGAGTTTGAGTATGGGAGGGGGGGTTTTCACGTTGGTTTTGGAAGAAATGGGAAAAGAGAAGACACTTTACAATAAAGTGGTCTTACTTTTAAAAGTTTTGGGTAAAATCACGATATAAGTCCCTCCCTCTTTATCATGGTTCAAAAAAGGTCATTATTTATAGTTGAATTGTCTTAATTAAATTTTTATTTAACTCGAACTAAACCCGGTTAACTCCTAGGCCTAAGACACGGGTGTTACAATTTCCTCTCAATTGGATGTTTTACTCTTGAAAAACAAAGAAAAGAATGGGATTTAGGAAAATAAGATTGAAGAATCCATTAGAAATCAAGAATTTAAGAAATCAAGAACATTAACTGAAATCATTGATAAGAAAAAGAGTATTTGGCTAAAGTAATTTTGATAGAAAAGTTTTAGAGAAAAGTTACCTCAAAAGTGGTTTTAGGAAAATAATTATCTTTCCTTAATTAAATTCCATTTAATTCACTAATTAAAACTCATTTAAAATAATTCAAATTGAGAGAAAAACCAGATTAAAATATTTGTTAAATTAGTTTCTTAAAGATTCTAAGATTTGACCCCTTTTCAGAACAATCACTAAAAATAATTTTTCACTATTTACATTTTGGTTACTAGCAAAAATGTCCAATTTCCAATTTCCACTTTTCAAATTGACTTTACGAAAAATATCCATATATTAAATGATGATTTTAGGATATTTTTTCCATATATTTTCTCACACAAAAATATTTATTCCGATTTTTATCCCGCATTTGACTCAAATCTCTATTCTCGGTCCATCGGACTGTCTAATCAACCTAGAAACTCCTAGGCCCAAAAACTAATGCGTTATAGAAACAACCCAAGAACTCTCTCTCTAAAAGCCCTATTTCTTATTTCTTTCTCTGTCCCATTTACTTTTTTTATCCCCCAACTTTTCCCTTTTTCTCTCTTCATAATATATTCCTCATCTTTTTCAACCACTCACACCTATTTAAATTTCAACACCACCAATAAAATCCATTCTTCTATCTTATTTTCATTTTTAGAAATAAACTTTGCCTTTTAACCATTTAAGTCCTTAATTTCCTTAAATCGAATTTTAACTTAAATTCTTCCTAATTTATTTCACAAACTTTAAGGATCCAAGGATCAATAATTAACTCAGAATTTGGGTCATTACAAGGATGAATTAAGAAAGGAGTACTAGTACGATGCTCAACCTATACCAGTACGCGGTGCAAGTTTGTATCGGTATGAGCCGACCTATACCGGTATGTAAAGGCTTGGAAAATTCCAGTGAGCCATTTTGGTATCGGTACGCAGGTGAGTATCGATACCTAGGGGTATCGTACTGGTCCGCGTGGGTCGGTACCGGTACAAGCTGGGCATTTTGCCCAAAAATAGTGAAATGGATCCCAACGAGTTGAAATATTATGGAATATGGTTTAATGAGTTTCTAATGAGATAACATGACTTATAAAACTCAGAAATGAGATTTTCACCCCCTACATGACAGCATAACGCGATATAGGCTTGCTTGATTAATTAGAGAAATCAAATGATTTGGCGAAATGATTAATACTCTTCACAACGTGTAATAACTCGGTAATATAATATGTGGCTTGTTAACGATAGTACCATAGGGTTTCAGTTATCATGATGATGTGTGCCATGTTGGTATTTGCTTGGTAGAGTCATATGGATTAATGAAGATAACTTATGAGAATGATTAAATGTACTCTTCCATAATATATTAACTATTCGGTAAAGTGAAATTGATAATGTGTTGATAATTAGCAACCATAGGAAGATCCTTGGGATCGTGTTGATCGTATGCTAGGTAGGCATTTACTTGGTAGAGTCGTTGATTGGTGAGATCCAGATACTTAGAGAGAGTGTGTTGTAACATCATGGTTAGAGATGTCGAATGTACGTTCCCAAGGCTGTGTGACACCAGACTTCATTCGAAGATACTCGAGAAGAGATACCGAGTATGGGTGTACGTTCCTGAGAATGTGTGACATCGGGCCTCACTCTAGGTTTGTCGTTATGATTTTGTGTGCTTTTACCTTGATGATTTGATGAGATCTTGGGTATGGTTGGACCTTGTGTGCAATTTACGATAACTTATGGATGTATTACCCTCGATGGGCTAAGTGACCTCGAGTATTGTGAAGCATTGTAGAGCATGTAAGACTTCTTATAGATTTAAGGATGCTTTGAGATAGGTGATCTAAGAACTCTGTCTCGTGTAGGCTAGATGGTGACTCATATATAGTGAATCCATATATATGCTCTTTAGACTATATTTATCTCACATGCTTATTTTATGATAATCATAAATTATGGTAGAGTAGAATTGTATCGCTAAGCTTTGTAAGCTTAACGTTCTCAGTCGTTGTTTCCGTTCGCGGGTTAGTAGGTTGATCATGATCGATGAGCACATCATGGAGGGATTTCCGAGCATGGTTCCGCTTCAGAATACAATATTTAATGTTTAGTCTTGGGCTATTGTATTCATAAGACCTTACAAGTGTGAGTCTGTAACTCTATTTGAACTATTATTTTGTTATACGATGTTTTAAACTTGGAGCTCTTATTTTGTACATCGATTTTACTGTTTAATTCATTATATGAGATTATGGATGGTTTAATGTTTTATGAGATGACTAAATCTACGATTTTAAAATGGAAAATTTGTTGGGTCGGATTTCGGTGACCCAAATTTAGTACTTCGGATCGATTATTACAATGATTGCACTTCGATTATCGAAATCGAAAATTTTTCATTAGAGCAATTGTCGTTAAAGACAACTGAATCAACATGTAAGCCTGTCATGTTCTTTAAAAACATAATGATATCCAATAAGATGATGACACATGTCATCATTCTTATTAGTAAGAAAATTGAGGAAAATATAAATTGGTTTTAGAGGGATCAGACATGGGACAACTCTAAATACTTAGCTATTGAACCAAAATAAAGAATTGTTATTGGTTAATAAAAAAATGATAGGATCCGGCTACACAGTGTAAAACTTTCTAATTTTTACATATTTTTTTGGATCGTTGGATGGGTGAAACGGATAGATGAGATTAACAGTAGAATATGTGAAGATTATCACTTGGAAAAAAAAAGTAAGGAGTTAATCTCATCCATCCATTTCCTCTATCCAACGGTCCAAAAAACGTGTAAAACTTAAAGAGTTTTATACTGTGTAAGTTGATCCTAACCCTAATAAAAATAATATTTAGTTTAAAAATATAAAAATTTCGTATTAACCACAGTTTAATCCGAATATTATTCTGTCAACCATGTAATAATTTATATTTTTCTCAATTTTCTTATCAATAAGATGATGATCGAAATGAAATTTTTATTTTACGATAATGATTGTTAATTTTTTTATTTCAGTGATTAAAGTGAAACTATTTTAAAAATTCAGTGACCAGTAGAGTAGTTTACTATTAATTTAATTTGTATTCTATACAAGCCGCTTATTTTAAAACAGTTTTCCAAAGGAGGGAGAGGTAAAGTTCTTTAGCTGTCAAACACCCATACGCCCAGTCTCATATTAAACCATCGTCAAAACCATGTGATTTACTTTAAAACAAATCTGTCAATAAATCGAACGGCCCTGGTTTGATTTTACATTTTCTTCATATTCAGTTGATCATCCGCGTAACGCGGCCTCTCCTTATTCTCTTTAGCCTACCGTAAAATAAGAAGCTCCAAATCCCATTTCTCTAAATCCAAACCCAAAAATTCAAAAACATTTCAACGCATCAAAAGCGAAAATTTGAAGCTGATAGAGAGAAAAACTGTGGCACATTGTTCGCGAAACGGTGGAACTTTGGATGATTTCCAAATTTCGTTTTTGTTTCAGTAAAATCACAAATTAGATTAGAAAATAAAACGTTGAAAGGACGTTGTTTCCTAAATGCCATTGATTATCCAAAACGAATCGGTAAGTTTCAGATTTTTTTTTTCTTTTGGGATGTTTGGTTTCGGAGATAATGGGAGGAAAGAGCAGTATAGGAAGAGAGAAGTTTTGGATATTTTAGCTGTGTTGTTTCTGTTTTGATTCAATGAAATATAACATTATTTGTTAAAAAAATAGTTATAAAATGCTGAAACATAATGCAGTCTTCATGCATGTTGTTGTTATCGGCTCTTCAAATGATTTGACATATTTTTTAATGTTTGGTTGATGAAAAAACGGAGCAGCCTCATAAACAGAACATAAAGAAAGGACAAAAGGGGGGAAAATGGAGGTTTTGGGAATGAATATGCTAAGAAATGAGTTGAACTTTTATTATTATTATTATTATTTGCAGAGTTGTTAAGGTGACATGAAAGTTTTTGAAGATATGCAGTGTTGAAGGAGAATTCAAATCTAAAGCTTTGAGCTATAACTTGCTTCAATTGGAATAAATAGAGCGTGTTTGTTAATAAAAAAGAGGTGAAAATGGTGGCATCGCAGTTAGCTGATGTCTTATCCAAGTTGCAATCATTATATTCAGACCATGCCTCTGTGGTCTCCATGAACCTATTCGTCGCGCTTCTTTGCACTTCCATTGTGATCGGTCATCTTTTGGAGGAGAATCGATGGATGAATGAATCAATTACTGCCCTTGTCATTGTGAGTTTGACATTTATTCTTTTTATGAACAATTCAGCTAAGTTTTGTTATGCTTGGATTATATGTTCGACTCTTTCTGATAATTGTTATTTTAATTGATTTTATGACAGGGTCTTTGTACTGGGGTCATTATCTTGTTGACGAGTGGGGGTAAAAGTTCACGTCTTTTAGTCTTCAGTGAAGATCTATTCTTTATTTATCTTCTTCCCCCTATTATATTCAATGCTGGGTAAGCTTCTTCTCTTCTGAATGGAAAATATCATGAGATTGTTTGTTATAGGCTTATAGCTTACATAAGGTAAAATAGATGGCTATGCAACAATTATCCAACGGGAAACTTTATTTTGTTTAAACCACTCTTCCTTGGTTATAAGCCTTGGTTTGCAATGTTGCTCGGACTCGAGTGTGAGTGTCAAATATGGATATATGTCCCCACGGGAATGTTCAATTTTTCCAAGCCTTTTCATGCATTCGTAAGATCTTTGGGAGGCCATATCCAGATACGTGTTAAACATGGGTTTTGAACACAAATGGTTTAGAAAACTGAGGATTCAAAGTAATGTAGCTAGTTTGAACTTGAGTGCGTTGAGAAATTCCCCTTGTTTTCAACGTTGTAAACATAAGAACAAAGGTGTCTTTCTTACAATGTTGAGGTTTAGTTTTTAATTAAATTCTTTTGTAAGGAAAAAATAGACAAGATTACATGTACTTTATTATTTGCCTTTCTAAAGCCTTTTCTGATATCTGCTTTCCTTGCCAGGTTTTCAGTGAAAAAGAAGCAATTTTTCCGTAACTTTATTACCATCATGCTATTTGGTGCTGTCGGTACATTAATATCTTGTACAATAATATCTTTAGGTACTTTCTACCACTTAAAGAATGCAGTTTACGGTTATACAATACTTTTCATTTATCTATTGTTTTATGGGTGGCCTGTGGGGTTTGCAGCCAAGGGGCAGCATAAGGGGTCGACTTGGTTTGTTGACGTACTTCTTAATATTCTCGAGATTAATTTGGTGGTTGTGATACCATATCTTTTTCTTCAAACAGGTGTTATTAAGTTCTTTAAGGCAATGGACCTTGGCTCATTGGATATGGGAGATTTTGTAGGTATTTTCCCGTATTGCTCCCTTCATTTTCGGACTGGCTTGGTTAATGTTTGTGCATCTTACTATTTTTCTGCAATTTTCAGCAATTGGAGCAATCTTTGCTGCAACAGATTCTGTTTGCACGCTGCAGGTATGCATAAATTGAAATGTAGTAGCATTTCTAAATTGAAGGACTGGTATATCAAACTTACTAAACTGAGCTGCTTCTTCTGATGGTACAGGTGCTTAATCAGGATGAAACTCCATTACTATACAGTCTGGTTTTTGGGGAGGGTGTTGTAAACGATGCAACATCAGTGGTGCTTTTCAATGCAATCCAGAGTTTTGACCTCACTAATACGAGTCCTGGAATTGCTTTGGAGTTTATTGGAAAGTTTTTGTATTTATTTGTAGCAAGCACTCTGCTGGGAGCGGCTGTAAGTACCTTTCCATACAAATATGTTTCATTCTGTCAAAACTGCACTTTCACTTTATGTTGATTTGATTTTTTTTATTTCCATGTCCAAAGCATTTTTGGCCATTGGTATATGGGTATATGTCCTTCTAAGGACCCTCCAAATACATAGAATTTTAAAAAAAAAAAAACCGTACATATTTGTATCGGACACTCATACATGAGTCCAGTAACAATTGCTCGTCCCGAGGTGATATTTTTCTTTTCTGTTCAGGTTGGGCTGGTAAGTGCTTATATCATCAAAACGTTATACTTTGGCAGGTATGTTTCAGATGCTATCTGGGTTTTATATCAATTATCAACTAGCTCTCAAAAATAAAATCTCAAAATACTTCTATAAGAATCTGATACTCCTTTCTAGGGAATTGAGTTTTACAGAAATATAGTGTTTTTAATCATTTTTATATTAAAAAGTTTTACTTAACAGAAGACTCCAATTGAACATGAATTTTGTTATTACAGTACAGTTTTTTTTGGTACATTGTCTTTGTAGTCAAGAACTAATTATATGTACTTGACTTTAACATTATCCAGGCACTCAACAGACCGTGAGTTTGCTCTTATGATGCTCATGGCATACCTTTCATATATCTTGGCTGAAGTAAAGACTCTTTTTAGGATAATATTTGCAGTTTATTGAATTCTTATTTTATTTTTAGTTGGATAAATCTAATAGTAATACTGCCTTCCCTGCAGCTGTTCTATTTGAGTGGCATTCTCACGGTGTTCTTTTGTGGGATTGTGATGTCGCATTATACCTGGCACAATGTTACTGAGAGTTCAAGAATAACTTCCAAGTATGTATCCTCCATATTATTGCCTTAGAGACAATAAAGTTTATGGGTCCTTGATATTAAGAGGAGAGAAAACTTGTTAAGCAGCAGTGTTATCTTACATACTTAGATCTAGGACTTTCTGTAGCTTCATATTCAAATTGCACCCTTGTAACTGTTGCTAATTGGTTGAGTGTGATGCTTAACACCTCTTAAACAAAACTTTAACTCTTTATATGCCTCAAATGATTCAGATCTCTTTTACAGGCATGCTTTCGCCACCTTGTCATTTGTTGCCGAGATTTTTATTTTTCTCCATGTTGGAATGGATGCCTTGGACATTGAAACATGGAGATTTGTAAATGATAGGTATTCTCTATGCCTTTGCTTAGGGCTGTAAACGAACCAAACGTTTAGCGAACCGTTCGGCGGGAAGTTTGTTTATGTTCGTTGTTTATTTATTAAATGAATGAACATGAACAAGATTCTGTTCGTTTAATTAAATGAACAAACACGAACAAAGAGCTCGTTCGTTCATTTACGTTGGTGAACGTTTGGTAATCTGTTAATTTATGTTCATTCAAATTTATTCACATATATTTATTATTTTTCATAACAAAAGGGAGTATATTTTTAAAAAATTAAATTTATTCACATATGTTTGTTCGTTAATGTTTGTTTAAATTTATTGACATATGTCCTTTTATGTTTGTTTGTTTGTGTTCGTTTATCATTTTAACGAACAAACATGAACAAGCTACATTCCTTAACAAACGAACATGAACAAAAAAATTATGTTTGTTTAGTTGTTCGTGTTCGTTCATTTGTTCGATCAAAATTAAACGAACGAACATGAACATACCCTCGTTCGTGTTCGTTCAGTTCGTTTACAGGCCTACTTTGCTGCTTCAACTTTTCATTTGTCTAAGAAAATGTCACACTTCAAAGATCCTTCAAGTATGTGGAAAAACTTTAAAAAACGTAAACATATTTGTATCCAATAATCACACCTAATTCTGAGTACACAACACTTTGCATCTGCTGGAATAACTAAATTTTGGTAAAAATGTATATTAATGAGTCAATTTGCTTTTTAGCGTTTGCTTCAAGTATATTTTTCAGATTTTCTTTTCCATTTCCTTATCTACGATGCAACTTGTACAAAATAACATCCATTTACAGAATGATCTGTTGTTGTGACATTGGATTTGATCTCCTCTTTGCAGACCTGGAACATCAATTATTGTTAGTTCCGTACTACTTGCATTGGTTATGGCCGGAAGAGCAGCTTTTGTGTTTCCCCTGTCATTTTTAACTAACTTAGCCAACAAATCACCTATTGACAAGATCAGCTTTAGGCAACAAGTATGAGTTTGTGGCAATCTCTTTTTCTTCCAAATCAATTAATAATGTTGTTTGGCATTGCAATATCTTTGTAATCTTTTGTTCAGGTTATAATATGGTGGTCTGGTCTCATGAGAGGTGCTGTATCTATGGCACTTGCATATAATCAGGTAAAGTCTGGATAATCTTATTTCTCTTGAAACAAAATATTTTTCTATCATGCATCATACAAAGCCTCCTATAAAAGTTCTCTAAAAGATTATGAGGAAATTAAAAAAAAATGCTTGATGCCTGTTTAAGTTCAAATACTAGTGATAGAATGAGAGGAAAAAATGGAGAACCAAGCTATGTTAAGGATTTTACAGTGGACATTTGACAAGAAGAACACGGTTTCTTCAATTTTTTTAACAATTTTTTCATGTCTTTGGAGGGTCATTAAGGGTCTTATCTACATTACCTATATTTGAAACTGTGCCGGACACGGGTATTTCAAGAAAAATAAATAGTTGGAGCAACATGGGACAGATTTGAAAATCTGATAAGACTTTTACTTGATGAAAATGCAGTTTACAAGGGGAGGGCACACTGAATCACGATTGAATGCCATTATGATAACGAGCACTATCACTGTCGTTCTTTTTAGCACTGTGGTAAGATGTCTTCAGCCTTTATTTAAACTGCTTAGAGATTTTTTTGTTGGCATTTTATTTTATTTTTCTTGGCTTTTGGTTAAGAATCTGATGTAGAGTCTTAGCTGAGGATTCAAGTTTTACATTGCTGAAGTTTGTATTGCGCCATCTATTCCGATGCCTGAAATCCATATTTTAGCAGCCTTTACCTAGTCTTGTTTTTTTATCTGTCTTAAGCATAACAGTTTCTTAGCAACTCTTTCTGAAGTTGGTATTTGCATGATCAAATCAGATGGCTGAACTCTGTATTCTGTCATCATTTTCCAAGTCTCGTTTTTTTGGAGATGTTGGTAACTCTATCTGTTGGTTGGGCTGATCAGGTATTTGGACTATTGACTAAACCTTTAATAAGGTTCTTGCTACCTCATTCCAAAGTAACAACAAGCATGCTCTCCGAACAGTCGTCTCCAAAATCAATCACAACCCCGTTTCTCGGAAGTGCTATGGACTCCTTTGATGATAGTCCAAAGGGAGGTCAGCGGCCAAGCAGCATTCGCGCACTTCTTACGACTCCAACTCACACCGTCCATTACTACTGGCGCAAGTTTGATAACGCCTTCATGCGGCCCATGTTTGGTGGTCGGGGTTTTGTTCCCTTCGTTCCTGGCTCCCCAACAGAAAGGAGTGAACATGGTCTATCTCAATTGCACTGAGACTCTGCTGGAACAAGATGTAAACAAATACGCGTACCCATGCATCGGAGTTTGATCTAAAAAACGCCAACATCTTGTGACCGTAATGCTTTTTGTAATGTATCATATATAGGTTCATTTATCAAAAGATATGTGTAAGAGTCGGGTTCGATGAGTTGGTCTGTCTAAATCAGACTTTGCGATTTAAACCGACTGATTCCGCTCAAATCATCATTTTAGTAATCCAAAATTTATTTTTACTTCAGTTTAGTTTGACTTTATCGATGAGTTGGTCTGTTTGACTCAGACTTTACACGATAAGTCACTAAACTATGAAAATATGATTTTTCTGGTCACTAATCTTTTAAAGTTACAAGATAATTAATAAATTTATGAAATCATTGCAAAATGGTCAGTAGTTTTATTAAATTATTATAAAATGATCACTAAATTAATTGAAGTGCTAATATTGTTTTATAACTTCTAACGACCATTTTATATAATTTGATAAAATTGAGGGATAAGTACATATTTAGTACCTTATTTATTCTCGCGTTCCTATTTTAGTATTCGCCTATTTTTGACAAAATGGTACCTAATATTACGATGTGGTATATTTTTAATTGGGATAATCACAATTTTAATCCCCAAAACCTATACATTTCTATCAATTTGATCCAAACTCTATCAACTTAATAATCATCTTAAATATTTGTGTTAAAACTATAAATTCCTCATTTTATTTCTTCTTTCCCAAAACCCTAACCCCATTTTATTTTTTCTTCTCAATCCAATAACAAATGGTTTACTTTATTTCAGCATGCTTTTCTAAAAAACCTTGTTCTCCCTTCTGATCTTGTGTTAAGAAGGGTTGAAATGCTCCTTTGATAAATTGGCTAAAATTGATGGACAAATTGCACAATAATTTTAGAGAGATTCGGCTTCTAAATTATGCCTACATCTACTACCTTAGCACACCGCTAAAGATTTCTCAATTCACTATGAATTCGTCCTTTTTTCAAGGATTAGGAAGAAACTTTTACAACCCTATCTTTTAACGGCTAAGATAGAACCACTTTAGTTTTTGTCTAAGGCTAAACTAGACTCTTTCCTTTTACAAGAGATTTGTTTGATAAACTAAGTACCTCACTAGGTGGATGTTTAAACAAATTGAAGCTCACAAGAGTGTACAAAGATTTACAATTTAAGCACTGTCTAAAACTATGTACAAAAGAAATGAAGAAATAAGATTTATACTTAAATTCTCTTGATCATTTTATTTGGATGTATTCTCTAACCAACTTCAAGTGTTCCAAGGCTTGTATTTATGTTTGGAATGAGTTCCTAGCCGTTGGTGATCGTTGGGATTTGTTGAGTGGATCAAAAGATCGATAATTACCAAGAGGGGGGGTGAATTGGAATTTTAAAGGATTGTAGTGGAAATTGACAAATTAAAAATGATGAACAAGGGATTTAGAGTGGTTCAAGTTCCAAATGAACTCTACATCCACTACCTTAGTCTCACTAAGGATTTGCAACAATTTCACTAAATTGATCTTCCCCTTTTCTAGGACAAGGAGGCAACCCTTTACAATTTCGGTTGATTTTTCTACCCAAAAATCAACCCAACCCTCACACAAGAGAACAAAGAAATTTGTAGGCTAATAAGGTATCTCTCAATACAAATGATAGCCCCAATACAAGCACTCAACCCAATTTTACAAAGTATGAATGAAGAACACAAATTGGGATTTCTAGACAAATATGAAATTTGGCACAATTGCTTGGATTTGATGAATAAGTGTTTGCTTGAAGTTCAATAGTTGTTGTTGTAGCTTTTGGATGTCTCTTTTATACCTTCTCATTGATTTCTAGCCGTTTGGGTGGTTGGGAACATAAATGGAGCCGTTGGAACCCTCTCTTGCCACCATAAATGCAGTCTGCACCAACCCGTTTCGGAACACGGGGAACCTGTTTCGGAACGGACTAAAATAGAAAGAGCCGTTGGGGTGCATTTAAGAGCCCGTTTCGAAACGCCTTAGGGCCGTTTCGGAACGATTTTGCCACTGTCAAGGGTCGTTTCGGAACGGTCTTATCCCGTTTCGAAACGCCTTAACTACTTTCTGAAAATCAGTTAAAATACATAACGGTCATATTTTCAAAATAATATAGAAACCTGTTTCGAAACGTTGTGGATCCGTTTCGAAACGAAAATGCTACTGTCAAGGGTCGTTTCGGAACGGGCTTGATCTGTTTCGAAACACCCTCTTAATATTTAAAAATTCAGCATATATTTGACCGTTGTAGTCCTTTTTAAATCAAGTATGAAGAACAGTTTCGAAACGAGTGAATCCGTTTCGAAACGAGTGAAAGTGTTTCGATACACGTTTCGGAACGATGGTCGACAGTGATGAAAACGTTTCGAAACGCCTGAGGGCCGTTTCGGAACGGGTGCTTAAAATTCACTGTTTTGGCTTGAAACACTTAGAAAAAATATTTGAAGGACTTGTTTTTAACTTTGGGCATAATATTAAAATTATATGGGGATCTTTTGAGGACTTAAAATTCGTTTTGACTTTTTCAATTTAGTCCTTAGGTTTTTAGTTATATCAAAATTAAAATACTTGTTTCACAATCTCCCCCTTTTTGATATAACAAAACCAAAGTTAGAATTTTTTGAGAATTTGAAAGTTTTGAAAATATTCTAACTCCCCCTTAATTTAAGATAGGTTTTTAAAGTTTAGACAAAAATTTGATTTGAAATCTAAGTAAACCTTTAAAACCTTTTAAGATTTAAAAACGAATTTTAGTTTAAAGTGTGGCTCTTAAATTTCTTCTCCCCTTTTTGTTAGATCAAAAAGAACAATAAAAGCTCATAGAGAAGATAAAGGATTAGTACCAATAAGCAATAATAAGCAACCATATTATAAATTCATAATCAAAATATCCAAAACATAATTCAAACATTAAGTTCAAACATAAAATCCCAAATAAAAAAGCCAAATAGCATAGGTTCCTAAAACATAAGAAAACATAAAGATGCAACCTTAATCCTAAAATGCATAGATAATATGATATGATATGAGATAAACATCCTAAGCCTCGTCCTCATCATCCGAAGTGTCATCATCGCTCTTGGCTTGAGAACGGTGAAACTTCGTCCATTGCCCATAAAGCGTGGAGAAGGATAGGTCCAAGTTGGAATGAGAAGTCTCTAGAGAAAGAAGGCGATCCTCGACATTCTTCAAACGATTTCCCATAGATTCAAAGCCCGAAGTAAGGCGAGTGTCCAAAGCATCGAACCGAGAGTCCAAAGCATTGAATCACTCGGTAAGGAAAGCCGTGAGAGCATCATTGTTTGCGGCTTGAACTTGCGGTGGAGGAGCAACAAGAGGAGGATCCGCTTCTCTATCAACTCTTTCCCAAACACCATCCACATATGTGAACCCAGACTTGCGAAGGGATGACTCACCAATCTTGGTCTTGCGAGGTTCCGGAGAGTCATAAGAACAATCGATGCCAAGATCATGAAATAAGACGCTCAAGACTACGCCATAAGTGAAAGACTTCAACTCATTTGTGTCAATAAGCTTAATATTATTGACTATCTCGGCAAAAATAATCTTAGGCACATTTGGGCGCTCACCCTTACGGAAACACTCTAGCCAAAAATGATCGGTTTGACGGATGTGGGAGTATTTACCTCCGGAAGGTCGAATGAACCACGATACCATCAAGTGAAGAACTCGATCATGGACATCCAAGAAAAGTGCTTTGCCGGTAAAATTGCCAAAGTGGCGTTCATCCTCAAGACCCTCATCCTTAAGTTTAAGAGCAGTCTCCAAAAGATCAACATTAATAACAAACTTTTTGCCCAATAAGGATGACTCAATTCCTATAATCTCGGTTTTGGTCTCATCATAAAGAAAACGAGCATTAGAGTAAAAGATGAGTACCATGTTTTTGTAGCGAACATCCGGAAGACTCAAGAGATGCATGAGATTCCACTCATCCAAACGAGCGAGATAACGGAAAACGAATCGCTCGGAATTGAGGAACTCAAGATCAATGACACGTTCCTTGCGAATTGCAAAATCCTTGACATAAGAGAAACGAGCACGTACCTCCGGAGTTTTAAGAGATTTCTGAAAAAGCATCGTAATATTTGGACGAATGCTCGAATCATCGGATTGAACGGCTTTGCGATTTTTGTTCGATTGATCCGCCATCTAAAAAACATTAAGCAAGTGTTTTAAAATTAAGTGTATGCATAGATAATTAAAAATCAATCCAATAATAAATCCCACTTAGGTTTTTGAAAACAAAATTAAAATAAAATAAAAAATAGTTTAAAAAAATACAATTGAAAAATTTTATATTCGAATCAAAAATTTTGAGATTTGAAAATTTTTTTACAAGATTTTGAAAACCCACAACAAAAACATATAATTTATACAAAAATAAAATTTTCTAACCTAAGATTCGAACATGAATTGAAAGAAAAAGAAAAATAGAAAAATTACCTTAGTTTGGGATTTTGGATGATTTGAGAAAAATCCTTGCACAAGATTGATGAAACTTGCTTAGACTTGAGTTGTAGAGTAAAACCCCTCAAAATTTTGTGAAAATTAAAGAGTTTTAGAGGGTATTTATAGAGAGGGAGGCGGTTTAGGGTTTTAAGAGTTTGATATAAAGTGAGTTTGTATCATTAAAAGCCCTAATTTAAAGCAGTCTGCGATGCCGTTTCGGAACGGTCAAGACCGTTTCGGAACGGGCGGCTAGGGTTTTGACCATTTTAAAACCAATAAACAGATCGTTTCGATACGGTGTTGACTATACCGAAACCCCTTTGACCCGTATCGGAACGCGTTCCGATACACCCCTTGGCAGTAGCAAAAATGTTTCGGAACGCCTTGGAGGCGTTTCGAAACACCCTTCTCTCAAAGCTGGATTTAAGGTATCCGTATCGAAACAGGTTCACCCGTTTCGGTACACCTGGGCCTGGAAGTGCAGATGAGGCTCTAAAAATGCAGAAAAATGAAATTTTAAGAGGCCTAACATGCATAAATGTCATGAATGAGCAGGCAAAACATATTTAAGCATAAACATACTCCCCCTAACTATAAGCATGTATGAAATTAGGAGTTTAAACACATCAACATGGAATTTCACAAAATCAAGCATATTTAAGCACAAAAGAGGTCCTAAAAGGTCAAGATAAGCTAGCTAGACCTAACTCTCTCCTAAGGGACCAAAAACGCTCTTTGTCTAAGGGTTTTGTAAAAATGTCCGCTAATTGATTCAAGGTGTCTACATAGTCTATAACCACATCTTCCTTAAGGACATGATCTCTAATGAAATGATGCCTTATTTCTATATGTTTGGTTCTAGAGTGTTGGATGGGATTTTTAGTTAAGCATATTGCACTAGTGTTGTCACATTTTAGGGGTATGGTTTCAATTTTAATTTCATAATCTAAGAGTTGTTGCTTCATCCAAAGGACTTGAGCACAACAACTCCCTAAGGATATGTACTCGGCTTCGGTGGTAGATAAGGCTACACTATTTTGTTTCTTAGAGAACCAATATATGAGCATACTACCTAAGAATTGGCAAGTTCCCGAAGTACTTTTCCTATCAATTTTGCAACCCCCATAATCCGCATCCGAGTAAGCATGAAGGTTGAAGGTAGAGTCTCTAGGATACCAAAGGCCTAAACAAGGAGTGTCTCTAAGGTATCTAAAGATTCTCTTAACGGCTATAAGGTGAGACTCTCTAGGACTAGCTTGAAACCTAGCACACAAGCAAACACTAAACAAGATATCCGGTCTACTTGCGGTAAGGTAAAGCAAAGATCCAATCATAGAACGATAAAACTTAGAGTCAACACACTTACCTCCTTCATCTTTGTCAAGCTTTGTAGATGAGCTCATAGGAGTGGCTTGAGGCTTTGCATTCTCCAAGCCAAACTTCTTGAGCATATCCTTTATGTATTTTGCTTGGTTGATGAAGGTGCCATCCTTCTTTTGCTTGATTTGGAGTCCCAAAAAGAATGAGAGCTCCCCCACCATGCTCATCTCAAATTCACCTTGCATTAACTTAGCAAACTCTTGACAATGACATTCATTAGTAGAACCAAAAATAATATCATCAACATAAATTTGAACTACTAAGATGTCATTTTTATACATTTTTATAAAGAGTGTAGTGTCCACCTTACCTTTTTCAAATCCTTTTTCAATCAAAAAATTTGAAAGCCTTTCATACCAAGCTCTAGGAGCTTGTTTTAAACCATAAAGAGCTTTGGTAAGTTTGAAAACATGATTTGGAAATTTTGAATCTTCAAAACCCGGTGGTTGTTCCACATACACTTCTTCATTTATAAAACCATTTAAAAATGCGCTTTTAACATCCATTTGAAAAAGCTTGAAATTATGATAACATGCATATGCAAGCAACATCCTAATGGCTTCCATTCTAGCTACGGGTGCATAGGTTTCATCAAAATCTATTCCCTCTTCTTGAGTGTAACCTTGTGCTACAAGTCTAGCTTTATTTCTCACAATGTTACCACTCTCATCTAGTTTGTTCCTAAAGACCCATTTAGTTCCTATTGTAGATTGATTACTAGGCCTATCAACTAATGTCCATACATTACTTCTCTCAAATTGATTTAACTCTTCTTGCATAGCCATAATCCAAAAGTCATCTTTCAATGCTTCTTTTATATTTTTAGGCTCTATGCATGAGATAAATGCAACATGGTTCATTAATCTAAGAGAAGAACGAGTGGTTACCCCCTTGGATGGATCACCCAAGATTTCACCATCTTTGACATAGTTCAACTCCCTTGGGTAGATCACTTCCTTTTCCTCAATAGCCAAGTCCTTCAAGGCTTCAAGAGGTGGTTCTTGTGTGTCTTCTTCTTTTGTTGGAATCTCATCCTCCTTTGAAGTTTGACCTCCATCAAAGGCATTTATGATTCCTACATCATCACCATCACAAGAATCCTTCCTAGGAAGGAGGTTATCATCGAATACAACATGAATAAATTCTTCTACTACTAAAGTTCTTTTGTTAAATACTCGATAGGCTTTAGAGGTTAAAGAGTAACCTATAAAAATAGCTTCATCACTTTTTGCATCAAATTTACCTAAGTTATCTTTTCCATTATTTAAAACAAAACACTTGCACCCAAAAGGGTGAAAATAGCTAATGTTAGGCTTTTTAGATTTTAAGATCTCATAAGGTGTTTTCTTTAAAATTGGCCTAATCATAACTCGATTTACAATATAACAAGCGGTGTTTGTGGCTTCCGCCCAAAAATATTTAGGTAAATTATTTTCACAAAGCATAGTTCTAGCCATTTCTTGTAAAGTTCTATTTTTTCTCTCAACTACCCCATTTTGTTGAGGAGTTCGAGGAGCCGAAAAATTATGGCTAATACCATTTTCATTTAAAAATTCTTCAAACCCTAGATTTTGAAACTCGGTTCCATGATCACTTCTAATATGTGAAATTCTAAGTTCAAGATCATTTTGGGTTAATTTTGAAAATGTGATGAATTTTTCCAAAGCCTCATCTTTAGTACTTAAAAAGAGAACCCAAGTAAATCTAGAAAAATCATCAACTAGCACAAAAGCATACGATTTACCACCCAAGCTCATAGTCCTAATTGGCCCAAACAAATCCATGTGAATTAATTGTAAGCATCTACTAGTAGAAACATCATTAATGGATTTAAAGGAAGACCTATGTTGTTTACCCTTTGAGCATGCATCACAAATTTTATCATTTGAAAATTTAATTTTGGGCAAACCTCTAACTAGATTTAGAGAGTCTAGTTTTTCCAAAACACTTATGCTAGCATGTCCTAGCTTTCTATGCCACAACCATGCATCATTTTCATTTTGAGCAACTAAGCATGCATGAGATGTATGTATGTCATCTAAATGCATCATGTATATGTTTCCTATGCGATGACCTATGAGCATAATATTATTAGATTTAATGTCTACAATTTTGCATCCATTTTTATCAAATAAAACATTAATTCCTTTATCACACAGTTGACTTATGCTCAATAAATTGTGTTTAAGACCATCGACATATAAGACATTTTCAATAAGAATGGTAGAGTGATTACCTATGGAGCCAATACCTTTAATGTGGCATTTGGAGTTGTCACCAAATGTTACTACTCCTCCACTTTTTGGCTTTAAGTCCATGAATCGACTCTTGTCTCCGGTCATGTGTCTCGAGCATCCACTATCAAGGTACCATGAGTTTTGACTTTGTGCTTTGGCCTTGAAGCAATGCTCCCCCTACAAACAAAGGTATTAAACCTTGGTTTTTGGTACCCAAATCATTTTGGGTCCATGAGTGTTAGCTCCCAAAACCTTGGTTCCCTTAGGAATCCAAGATGACATAGCAATAATATTATTAGATTTTACAAGTTCCTTAGGAACTCATACACTTCTAATTCTTTTAGCTCTACTATGTCTAGGGTAGCTACCTTGTTTGTAGTAATTAGTCCTTTTCTTAGGTTGGTGTGTTCTAGAGGATTCTCCTACTTCATGCTTGACACTACCAACATTTTTTAAGGACTTCTTGAGCTCATTTAGCTCACCCAACACCTTTTGGTGTTCACAATTACATTGAGACAAAAGATTATTAAGATCAACATTTTCATCTTGAAAAAATTTAAGTTCATCTTTTAATCCTAAAATCTTTTTCTCAAATTTAGAATTAGCTTGAGTAAGTGAGTCATTTTTCTCATTTAGTTCTTGAATAATCTTTTTATTCTTAATAACCGACTCCTTAAATTTCTCAACTAATTCATCATATACCTCTTGTAACTCATTATATGCATCATTTAATTCTTCATATGAAAAATCTAAAGTAGATGAGTTAGAGGTTACCATGGAGGAATCTTCCTCAAGTGCCATGAGACAAAGGTTGGCCACTTCTTGTTCGTCATCCTCCGATGACTCCTCATCACTCCAAGTAGCAAGCTTGGCTTTGAGTTTCTTCTTCTTCTCAAAGCCCTTCTTCTTGAGTTGAGGGCACTCCGAACGGATGTGGCCGGGTTGTTTGCACTCATAGCAAATGATGGGATCCTTTCCTTCTTCTTTGTTCTTCCCTTTGAAGTCCATCTTTCTTTGGATTTTTCTACCCCGGTTGGACCTCATGAAGCGTGAGAACCGTTTGGCTATCATAGCCAATTCTTTAAGTTCATCCTTATCACTAGATGAGCTCTCATCAAGTTGTGAAGCTTTAGCCTTGAGAGCTATACCCATCTTCTTCTTCTTCTTCTCAACCTCAAGCTTTTCTACTCTTTTCTCTTCTTTCTTTTTCTCATCTTCCCTTCCTTGCTTCATGATCTCATGAGTAAGGAGAGAACCCACAAGCTCATCAAGCTTTAGTGTCTTCAAGTTCTTTGCTTCGATGATAGCGGTTCTCTTCCCATCCCAAGACTCGGGAAGTGAATAGAGTAGCTTCCGGACAA
This sequence comes from Hibiscus tridactylites, assembly GCA_958450335.1. Taxonomy (NCBI): domain Eukaryota; kingdom Viridiplantae; phylum Streptophyta; class Magnoliopsida; order Malvales; family Malvaceae; genus Hibiscus; species Hibiscus tridactylites. The sequence continues at coordinate 52,402,145 of OY288267.1, read as the reverse complement.
GCTTGTCTTCCGGTATGATCTCTCCATAGCCCTTTAGGCCGTTGACAATTGTGGAGAATCGATCAAACATCTTTAACACCGTCTCATCGGGCTCCATCTTGAAGTTTTCATAACTTAGATTGAGAAGTCCAATCTTAGTTTCTTTGACATCATTGGTGCCTTCATAAGTGGTCTCAAGAGTGTCCCACACCTCTTTGGCACTTTCAATGGATGAGACCTTTGAGTAGATGTCCGGACCGAAAGCACAAAAAAGCATGTGGAGAGCTTTATCGTTGACTTGAATCTTCTTCCTCTCCTCTTCACTCATTTCGGCTTTCTTCTTCAACACCATCTTGCCTTCACCGTCTTGCTTCAATGGAATGTATGGCCCATCCTCTATGACATCCCACACAAGATAGTCACTAGACTTGATGAATAGCCTCATTTTATTCTTCCAAAAAGAATAGTTGTCACCATTGAAGAAAGGAGGCTTGGTGGTTGATTGTGACTCGTACATGCCGGAACCGGAGGTTGAAGCCATCTCTTGATATTTTGATGATCACACTCTTCCAAGGATCTCCTCTTGTGGTTGTTAATCCTCAAAGAGTTAAGCTCTGATACCAATTGTTGAGTGGATCGAAAGATCGATAATTACCAAGAGGGGGTGAATTGGAATTTTAAAGGATTGTAGTGGAAATTGGCAAATTAAAAATGATGAACAAGGGATTTAGAGTGGTTCAAGTTCCAAATGAACTCTACATCCACTACCTTAGTCTCACTAAGGATTTGCAACAATTTCACTAAATTGATCTTCCCCTTTTCTAGGACAAGGAGGCAACCCTTTACAATTTCGGTTGATTTTTCTACCCAAAAATCAACCCAACCCTCACACAAGAGAACAAAGAAATTTGTAGGCTAATAAGGTATCTCTCAATACAAATGATAGCCCCAATACAAGCATTCAACCCAATTTTACAAAGTATGAATGAAGAACACAAATTGGGATTTCTAGACAAATATGAAATTTGGCACAATTGCTTGGATTTGATGAATAAGTGTTTGCTTGAAGTTCAATAGTTGTTGCTGTAGCTTTTGGATGTCTCTTTTATACCTTCTCATTGATTTCTAGCCGTTTGGGTGGTTGGGAACATAAATGGAGCCGTTGGAACCCTCTCTTGCCACCATAAATGCAGTCTGCACCAACCCGTTTCGGAACAAGGGGAACCTGTTTCGGAACGAACTAAAATAGAAAGAGCCGTTGGGGTGCATTTAAGAGCCCATTTCGAAACGCCTTAGGGCCGTTTCGGAATGATTTTGCCACTGTCAAGGGTCGTTTCGGAACGATCTTATCCCGTTTCGAAACGCCTTAACTACTTTCTGAAAATCAGTTAAAATACATAACGGTCATATTTTCAAAATAATATAGAAACCTGTTTCGAAACGTTGTGGATCCGTTTCGAAACGAAAATGCTACTGTCAAGGGTCGTTTCGGAACGGGCTTGATCCGTTTCGAAACACCCTCTTAATATTTAAAAATTCAGCATATATTTGACCGTTGTAGTCCTTTTTAAATCAAGTATGAAGAACAGTTTCGAAACGAGTGAATCCGTTTCGAAACGAGTGAAAGTGTTTCGATACACGTTTCGGAACGATGGTCGACAGTGATGAAAACGTTTTGAAACGCCTGAGGGCCGTTTCGGAATGGGTGCTTAAAATTCACTGTTTTGGCTTGAAACACTTAGAAAAATATTTGAAGGACTTGTTTTTAACTTTGGGCATAATATTAAAATTATATGGGGATCTTTTGAGGACTTAAAATTCGTTTTGACTTTTTCAATTTAGTCCTTAGGTTTTTAGTTATATCAAAATTAAAATACTTGTTTCACAGGATTGATTTAGAGTCGTTGGGGATTGGTTTTCGTGCAAAATTTTCACTTTTGGTGCTTTCGGTATCGATACCCACGTGGGTGTATCGATACGGTGCATGTTATGGAAATAGTCGTTGGAGACTGAAAAATCAGGCTGGTTTCGATACCAACAAGGTGGTTTCAAAACCACTAGTTTCGATACCACCAGCCCTGTATCGACTGCAGAAGTTGTATCAGCACATGTTGCTTACTTCAAATGGTTTTCAAAAATAGTATCGATACATACCAAGGTGTATCGGTACGAGATTTGTAAAAATAATATTTTGGTCATTTAAAAAGCGTTTTAAACATGTTAAAAACCTATGAAACTATTTCAAACATATTTTTAAGATGTTTGGACTTTAACTAAGTTTTCAAAATATTCAAACAAGTCCAAAAACATTTTTGAAATTATTATATCAAAACAAATATCCTAACAATGTCCCTTTTTGATATAATAAAATAAACTTAAAAAATTGTTTTTTTTATAATTCTCCCCCTTTGTAAAAATAAATTTTGAATAAGAGAATATAAATTCAAAAGAGTTAATAGCTCCCCTTATTCATTTAAAGATTCAATTTTTTAAATCATTCTCCCCTTTTAGTTATCTAAAAAATGATTCAACCCAAAGTTTGTAAACTTTTAAGTAGTCCATAACAATGAAAAGTTTTAAAATAAATTTTGACAAAATGCTTGACACTTAAAAGATTGAATTTTTTATTGGATCAAAACAATTTAAAATCACATGAAATTCATTTTATCCAAGACTTTAAAACATTATGCAAAAATTGATTGACACACTTTAAGAATAAATATGCATAAAGTAATCAAAAACAAAAATATGCAACCAAATATAAGCAATCAAAAGTTATGGTTAGAGGTTACCCATCTTCTTCTTGTGTGACTAGATCATTCTATATCTTTGCTTTGCTTTCTATTTGCTCTAACACACTTACAAAAAAACATTTACTTGATTTTTAATATTCAGATTGCTTTGGATCCATTTACATTAGTCACAATGTCTTTAGTTCCCTTAGGAACTCATATTTGTCTAATCATATAAGATTTTCTCTTCTTTATAGGACAAGTATGCATGAAATGACCGCGATAATGACAATATGAGTATTTTGCCATTATGAGACAAGATGAATTATTTGAAATATTTTTTTTAAGCTTCCAAGTTTAACTTTTAAATTTAGATTTTCTTTTTCTAAAACTTTATTGCTTGTTTATAAAAACTCTAAATTATTTTTCAAGGTTTCATTTTGATTTTTGAAATTCAATTTTGTTTTCAAAAAAAAAAATCATTTTCAAATTTTAGTTTAGAAATCATTTTTTTAATTTGGAATCATGGTCGCAATTCTAAAAATAATTCATCAAAAACATCTTGTAACTCACCAAATGAATATGCATTTGGATCATTATAGTTAGAAGATACCATGAGCTCATCGAGAGTCAAAACACCATCCACCTTGGGTGATTGGACGAGGTTAGCACAAGATGGAACGACATCTTTCTTCTCTTCTTTTCCATGTAGTTTCTCAAGCTTCTCCCGCATTTATTTGGCTCTTTTTTATGTAAAAACCTTCTTGGAAGCTTATTCATTAAGGCCACAAAGAAGGATGTGCATCGCTTTTGCGTTTAGCTTTGCCTTCGGGTCGTTTTTACTCCTTTGTTTTTTCTTCTTCTTAGAAGCTTTCAAACTCTCTTAAAGACAAAACTCTCTTAAATGTTCAAAATCTACTAAGTCTTTTTATGTATTTTTAAGCTAAACTTCAGCAAAACGCCCAGGCGTATCGATACGATTTTTAGTCACTGAAATTTTAATAGACCATAGCGTACCGATACGGTATTACCCCGTATCGATACAATATTTATCTGGGGAAAATATTTAAACGATACCGTACCGATACGCATTGCAATTGTATCGATACGATTTTCTTATCTTTGTAAAATCTTTGCATTTAATTTTTGACCGTTGGCTTGTCAGTTAGTTGGTATCCAAAAATTTAAATGACAGTTATACCGTATCGGTACGTGAAGTACACGTACCGATACGCTTTTTATCAAAACCAAAGTTGGGATTCCAGTGAGCAAATTGCGTATCAATACGCCCTTCCGTATCGATACGTCCCTTAAAAATCGTACCGATACGCCTTCTAAGCGTATCGATATGCGATATTTTCAGTCACAACGACTCTTTCTTCTTTGATACAGGTACCGATACGACTGAAGCGTATCGATACGGTAGACAACTGAGTTGCATTTATTGCGGGAAATTGCATCCCAACGACTCTATTGATGATCTCAACTACCCAAATGACTAGAATTCAATGCAATGGTATAAAAACAAATCTCAATTGAACAAGCAACAACTATTGAACCTACAAGCAACATCAAAACACTCAAATCCAAACTTTGTACCTTTAGAGTCAAATTCTTGTACCCAACTCTTGTATTCTCATTGTAATCTTTTATTGTGATTTTGGGGAGTGTGAAATTGTAATTGGGTAAACAATCATCCCTTGAGAGGAACTTTTAGAGTTTACCAAATACTTCTCTTTGTAAAAGTGAGTGGATTAAGCTTTGAGTAGAAAGCTTAATCAAATTGTAAGGTTCCCTCCTCATCCAAGAAAATGAGAAGAATTCAAGTTGTGAATTGGTTGAAAATTTTTAGTGGGAACTAAAGTAGTGGATGTAGAGTTCGTTTGGAGAACTTGAACCACTCTAATTGCCTTGTGTCACATTTTAATTTTTTCATATTTTCACCCACCAAAATTTTTATCACCAATTGACTCTCTCTTGGCCATTTGCAATTGTGTGATCAACTCAACATATTTATATTAAAAATAATATAAAAATATTTTAATTTAAATTATATAAATTTATCTATTTGGTTCAACCAAATTATTTTATAAAAAATAATTCTATAAATAATATAAAATATATTATTTTTAAATATATATCAGTAAAAGAATATATATTATTTTTTTGAAAACAAAAACTATTCATAAAATAATATATTTATATTATAAATAATATATAAAAAATCATAAACCTCAAATAATAAAGGTTAGGGTTTGAGGTTTGAGCTTTGTAGATTAAGGTTTAAGATTTAGAGTTTAAAATTTTTATATAACATTTATAATATAAATATATTATTTAATGAATATTTTGAGGTTTTTTAAAGAATATATTTATACTATAAAAATTATATGCAAAATAAAAACAATACAATCCTTTTATTTCTTTATATTTTATATAGAGAAATAATATATTTTAATATTATTTATAATATTATTTATTTAACAAAATAATTTATATTAATTTAAAGTAGTTTGAGATATATAATATTTGTGGTAAAATATTATATATTGTTTTGTTGGTTTAGTGGTTAAGGCTTAGCTTTTTTTCATAAAGGTTTTGGGTTCAAAACCCTTTAAGCGCATTGTTCTAATATTTTTTCCTCTAGCAAAATGACGTCATTTTGACTTAACAGGGGAGTTAACGACGGAGTGACATTTTCGACTCACATATTAAAGTTCAGTGATAGTTTTAAACGATTTTAAAGTTCGGTGACATTTTCGACTCAGAGGCCATAGTTGAGTGGTATGTGTAGTTTACCCAAAAGAAAAAGGAAAAAAAAAGAAACAATGGTAAAATTTTAACCATACCCTTATATTTTTCTTTTTGTTAAAAAAGGTAAAATTGTAAACCATGCCCTTATATTTTCTTTTGAAAAGAGTGCCACGTGGCAGTCTAAGAGAATACCACGTGTCATTGCCACATCATCATTTAACGCTGTTAGTTTTGGAGGGTATTTTGGAAGACAGAAGCAAAGTATACGAGACACATTGAACGTTTATAAACTTTAGGCACCATATTGACAAATTGTGCAAAGTACATGGGGCATTTTTGACATTATCCCTTACAGTTTTAACCCAAATATTTAAGATGATTATTAAATTGATAGAGTTTGAACTAAATTGATAGAGGTGTATAAGTTTTGGGGACTAAAACCGTGATTATCCCAATTAAAAATAAAACAGAACAAAAACATACCGTAACACGAGAATATGTGCGGTACTAAATATGTAGTTATCCCTAAAATTAAGGATTCGTTTTATAATCCAATCAAATTAATTATTTTTTTTTATAATTTAATGACTATTAACGTAATCTATTTCTGAGATTCACCTTCTAGTTTAGTGACTAAAGGTTCATATTACATGGGTTTGAATTGAAAATATAATCTCTATTTCCCCAAGTGCCGTCCACGTTGCCGCACAAGATTCCAACTTTACCTACCAGCATTAGCAATCATAGAATACCGACAAATCACGTTTTGCTATAAAAACCAAACTCTTAAACCCTCAGATCAGTCCACTCATCTTCTTCCCCACACTCTCTTTGATATCTCCGCCGTTTCTCATTTCCCCTCGTATCTAATGGCATCCATTGCTGCTGCTTCATCCATCTCTGCGCAACCTCGCAACTCCCTTGTATGTTCTTCTCTCTTCTTTCTCTGTAGCTACTAACACATTTATTCTTTGTTATTTGTTTGTTTGTTCGGTTATTTTAGCTCGATCCGTTTGTTGTTTTAGTTGATCTCCTTTCAGATGTTACTTTTTGTTTATGGACTTTAGTCTACTGTTGAGATTCAGGTTTTACTGTTCATTTTGTTAATTCAACTTCTTTCATGGATGATTTTATCTGGTTAATCTGAGATCTGAAAACTTCTAATTCAGTTTCCTTAATTTTGTTTGTAAATAATTAAAACTTTTAAACTGTTACGGAGAACACAAGATAGCTTTTTACTTGTATATCGAACGAATGATTTATGCTGATTTGATGTTGCGTTATAGTTATTCGTTCTCCTTTAATAGATTATGGTTTTAGAGCGCAAAAAGCAAGTAACTGAAGAAAATTGCAATAGCCAGAAGATCTGATTTTTGCATCTCAGTTATGTTCTGTGTATCATTCGTTTTTAGTTTAAGATGGTTTGTTGTATAATGCCATAGATTATCAGATGTCATGTGAGTGACATAATATATGGTAAAGTTGGAACCTTTTGTACCGTGTGATTCAGATATCGTGTCATCTCACTTATCATGATTCATTGTAGTATGTTGTTGCATTTGGGATTTTGTTTGCAAGTCTAGTGAAATAGGCTGTGATTGAAGTGCAAAAGTGAAGTTTCTATTCTGCTTGGAATAAGGTGTTGAGATACCTTTGAAGATTGTTGTTTATTCTACAACCATCTTTTTTTGTGTAAATTATTGGCTGATTTGTAATGCTGTTGAACATCTTTTGACAGGCAACAGGCAGGGTTTCTGGGTTGAAATTGGGTTCATTTATGAACAACAGAAGAAGCAGCCTCTCATTTACGATGCGACCAATGCCTGCTCGCTTGCAAATTAGCTGTGCTGTATGTTTCTCACTGAATGCAATGATATTAGTTTTTTTAGTATCTCATATTGTAGGTGTGGCAGTGGTCATAAGAATCCACTTTTGGGCTCCTTGACAATATATATATATATGTATGGAACTATTTTATCTTTGATATGTTTCAGTTCGATTTCGGAAAATATCATTTAACCATTTCTTTTCTCTGTCCGTGCTATTATACTGTCAACTTTAAGGGGCATGGGGAATGGTGTGTGTTGGTTCTAGTATTTTGTTTATCTTTAGTCATGTCTGTTTACTGGCATATTCATTAATGTGATTTTGTTAGAGTACATCTTCTCCATCATATGCAGGGTTTGTTGTAAATATGCTAGTTATGATCTAGAGATTTATGTAGAAATGACGGTTATACTTATGGTGATAGCGTAATGATGATGACTCGAGCTAAATGTCATTGTGCAGGCCAAAAAAGAGACGGTGGATAAAGTTTGTGAAGTAATAAGGAAACAACTAGCTCTAGACAATGACCAGCCAATCACCGGTGAATCAACATTTCTTGATCTTGGAGCTGATTCTCTTGATACGGTACTCTGTCATCTCTATAAAGCTTTGTCGCTCTTTCTTCCATTTCCATAAAAACGACGTGCAGGGTCAAGGAGAGCATGAATTTGTTAATTAGTTGTTTTCTAACTTGAAAGATTATTGCTTGTAGTTTGTGTTAAAATTGTTAGAATACCATTCCAGGTTGAGATTGTGATGGGACTCGAGGAAGAATTCGGAATCACTGTCGAAGAAGACAACGCACAAAGCATCGCAACTGTTCAAGATGCTGCAGATCTTATTGAGGATCTCTGCAGCAAGAGTAGTGCCTAGAAAAGGACCTAAGTCGGACGGTTGGTATGAGTATGACTTTCTAGCCTGCAATCTCTAGAGCATTTCGGCAGAATTTTTATGTTCAATATGTAGGAAATATCGGTAATAAAGTTGCGGGGATTATTAGTTAAATTGTGGAATTTATGTGTTTTTCTTTTTTTGGTGATTTGTTTAGAACTTTTGTATTTTGTAAGCTCTGAGGGATTGGACTGAGTTTCTTGGAAAGATTATTCATTTCATGCTCAAATTAAAAGCTTAAAGGACTTTTGAAGCAAATATGACATCGAAAAATCCAAGAAAAAGTAGTTAGACTGCTAGTGAAGTGCAACATAAAGTACAACATTTCCAATCCTCATTCTGTACAAAGAGGGCAACCTAACATATTCCTTAATCACATTAATCCATTCCAATAAACATGCTGGTTATTATGATCTAAACATTTATGCATGAATGACAGTTGAATGTCATTTTGGTGAAGTACATGCAAATGAGGCCAAGATATATGAAGCAGCAAGGGAACAACTAGCTTGTAGAAAATGAAAATCCAATCACTGCTGAATCAAAACAAACATTGCATAAATTAAGTAGAATATAGAGTATGCACAGAGTTTTAAATTCAACACATCAAACATATTAACACTTACAAACCATAACATCAAGTCATTAAGAAAGAGTTTGAAATTTCTGAAGCAAAAACTCACAACTTGCAATCTAAATGCAAATGAAGTGCTTAACCAATTCCAAGACCGATAGACTTTAAATTCAGCTCACCTTTTCTACTTGGAGTGGAAGCTACCTCCGATACACCTAATCATATACCTGTGATAACATGAAACATACAAATTTCCCGATTAAAACCCAGCTTCTTGAAGAAAGTGAAGAAAATCTACTCAACAGGAAAGGAGAGATGATACGAAAGAAAATCTCATAAAGTAAAAGTTTACTACATACCTAGAATACATTATTTAATGTGAACCTCTTGGATGTGAGCGATTTTGTGCCAATCTGCACCCCCATCTCGTCGGTATCTTCTACTCAACTCTGGACATCGTTTAATGTTTAGTTCCCTAAGTTCAACCAGGTTGTCCATTCCCTCCGGTAGAGCTGACAATTTTGGGCAATTCATAATCTCAAGTTTATGAAGTGAAGTGAGATCTTTTATCCAAGCCGGTAGAGCCGCAAAGTTGTAGCAATTTTCAATTCGCATTTCCTTCAAAGTGGAAGACGATCTTTCAAGAAGCAACCGCGGCAAATCTGTAAACACATTTAATTGCCAAAGTGCAAAAGTTTTGAGGCTCAACTGAAGATCTTCGTCTCCTTGCTCTTCTGCTTCCATCTGTAAGTTGATCTTATCACAACAAGATATACGAAGGTCTTCCAATTTGGTTAAGAATTTCAGGCTTTGTGGCAATGAGACAAGATTAAGACAAGCATACAGAACAAGTCTTCTAAGTGATGTAAGGTACTGCATTCCTTTAGGTAAACATTCTAAATTCTCACAACTAAGCAACTCCAAGCATTGAAGAGAAGTCCAACTTCCTGGTTGAATTTCCTTAAAATGCTTAAATTTACCGGTTACTTCTAGATATCTAAGCTCAATCAAGCTTTCCATGTTTTCAGGCAACTGCACCAAAGGAACACCATACATTCTTAATGTTTGTAAGCTCTGAAGCTTATAGAAAGAACTCGGAAGTTTCCTTATGTTATAAAAACGTTCCAAGTCGAAGTCCCGTAAGTGCTTTAAGTTACCAATGGAATTCGGCAAAGCTTTCAATGGTGAATTGCGTAAACTAAGTGCTCGTATATACTTAAAGTTGGAGACACAAAGATTTATAAGAGATTCATGAAAAGTCTTCGATTCCTTTGAAACTTCTTGGACGATCACTGTTCTAACATTTTTCAATTTTTTCAGAACTTGGGGAACTTTTTCCAGCTTCTCATCACAAAATGATAAATGCCGAACATTTCTGTCAACGATTTCGGTTTGACAATTCACTATTCTACACTCTTTTTGGGACACGCCTAATGCAAGATCATGTATCAGATCGTGCATTTTGAAGGTAAAATACAAGTCATGATCCTCTTCCTTGTGGATGAAGCACCTTGACTGTAATTCGTTCAAATACCGATAACCGACATCCTCCCACTCTTGATTTTGCTTCCGATGCTCGAGCAGTCCATTTGCCATCCAAGAATGGACAACTTGATCACTATAATAGACCGTATCCTTTTTGTACAATGAGAAAAAGGAAAGACATTGTTGCAAATGAGATGGTAAATGATTGTAACTCAACTTCAACACTGGTAAAATATCATTTTCACTTTGCTCGAGCCTCCACATTTCACTGTCTCTTATAGAGATCCAATAAGATTCATCAGTTTTCAAAAACAATAAGCTTCCCAATGTTCTCACTGCCAAAGGTACCCCTTTGCATTTCATCACAATTTCCTCCCCGATTCGCACGAGATTCGGATGTTGCCTCTCACCACCGTCATTAAACGCCCATTTGGTAAACAAAATCAAACAATCCTCACGAGGGAGACCTGTCAATTCATAAGGGCGAAACGAACTCATTATCGAGGCAACCTTCAAGCTGCGAGTAGTCACAATCATTTTACTTTGAGACAAACCACCCATCGATCTTAATAAATCTCTCAACTCGATCCATCTCGCTCGATTTTCATTCCACACATCGTCTAGAACGAGCAAGAACTTCTTATCATTCAAAAGACTTCTCAAACAAGTTTGCAAGGCTTCAACTGTTAAACCATCACATTTCTCTTCTTTATTTATAGAGAGAATCATCAGCTTTAGCAATCTATGAAGATCAAAATCCTCTGAAACACAGATCCATAATTTCAGTGGAAAAAGTCTAGTAACTCTATCATCATTGTATACTAATTGAACGAGAGTGGTTTTTCCTAGACCCCCAATTCCGACAATGGGAATGACAGGGATATTCCGATCCTCACTCGGTTCAATCAAGAGATCAAAAATGTTCTCTTTATCCTCATCTCTACCGATGACATCCGAAGAGTTAACAAAAGAGTGAGTCTCCCTATGAAAAACGTGTCGATTGTCGCTACGCTCTCCTAGATTAAAACTGTTCCACTCAGTGGCCAGCTCGTTTAACCTCTGGTTGATCTGTTTGATTTTATGACCCGTTTTTAGAGAGAAGGAAAGAGGCAAAGAGCAGAAAGCAAAAAATCGCACCTTGAAGGTGATGAAGGGATGATTGACGACCTGTTTGCGGAGAGCTTCACACTTGAAATCATCCATAACATCTTCGGCATCGTAAAAGATGTCTCTAAGCTTAAACATGCAGAGGCGCAGCTTCTCGTTCTGGTACTGCTGCCGCTCAGCATCCAAGAGCACAGCTTTAATGCTGCTCATGCTTTCCTTCAGTTTTCCCAAATCGGTTTTGACGTTAAACGCCAAACCAAGTTCTTGTACAGAGAGATCAACTACTTTCTCCACAACCCTTTCTGCAATATTGAACAAAAACGTTTCGCCCATGATTCAACTGATCTGCGAGCAAAGGGAGAATGAAGAAATGCAGTTCTTTTAGGGGAAGCACTCAAAAATGATTTTCTTATTATTCTTTTAGCAATAAATCCAAGTTGCCTTTGAGCAAATCTTGTGGGGGTTTTTAGTCTGATCTTGCGGCTGTTGCTGTTGATACGAATATGTATGCAACACAACGTGTTGACTTTTGTCCTACTTTTTAATGCGTCTTGCTATAAACAGTTTTCAAGGCTATGTTTAAAAATTATTAAATTCGTACGCCAATCAACTTGTTTAAATGGTTAAGGAAACGATTGTTATTTTTAGAGGTCGCGAGTTTGAGCACCACCAGGTGTAGTAGGGTGATTGAGCATGCTTTGACAAATGATTGAGAGTATATTCAGAACATATACTACTTGTAATCAATTTAGCTTAAAAAATAACTATTAGATTCGTATAATTAATTTTTATTATTTTTTCATACAATCTATTAATATGTTTAATTGTAGATATAATTAGGGGTTGTCATATGCACCCCGAAGGTTATATTTAGGATTTATGATTTTATGGTTTAATGTTTAGGTTTTATGGTTTGGAAAATACTTTGATATATAAAAGGGTTTAGAGAGTTAACACTAAACCCTTTATTATTAGAATTTAGATTTTAAGGTTTAAGGTTTAGGTTTTAGAGTGTTAGGGATAGGGATTTGAGTTTTAGATTTTATAGCTTAAATATGAAGGGTTGTGTAAATTTTTTTACACAGTTTGTTTATCAAAATATTATCTTTTATGTTTTATAGTTTAAGGTTTAAACTTTAAGATTTTGGGTTTATGGTTTGATGTTTGTTTTTAGGATAATTATATAAAATATAAAATTTGTTGTGAATAAAATAAATAAGAACAAGAATAAAAACGAATAACAAGAGAAAAAAGATATGAGAGAAAGAGAGAGATTTGTATTATTCTCAAATATAGAATTGTGTGTACAAATGTACAATGTCTTCACATCATTTATTTATAAGCATAAGAAGTACATAATACATTAAACTCTAATTAATGTAGATAATATTCCTAATTATAAAGTAAGTCAAATCTCTATGATAAAGTTCTTATCATGGTAGACATCCACATAGATAGATATTCATAACATTCCCCCTTGGATGTCTATGAAGATAATGTGCCTCGTTAAAACCTTACTAAGATAAAAACTCAGTGGGAAAAAAATCTTTAGTGAGTACACGCATCTTTGATACGCAAAACATGTTGCCTCATTAAAAACCTTACCCCCCATGAAAACATCTCAGGAGATCTTTGAATCTTCATAATTCAAACTTGAATGTTATTTTTCTAAAGATAGCGAGGATGAAACTTTGGAGTAATATTTTCCATGATGTATCTACCTTCCATTATCTCTACACAAGATAGCATTTGTATCATATCTTGTGAAGGAAAATAACATATCTTCTGGATATGTTAGGTCAATGGTCTTAGTCAAACACATTTTTGGCTTGCCTTGTGCATAACAATTATTTCTACAAGATTTGAGGAAGCATCGACGAATGTTTAAAGATCTAAATGTAATGATCTTTGTATATTCATAGATATTTCTTGACCAACTAATATATAGTGCTTCAAGACCAAGAAAAGATATAATTATCTTTATTCACATCCAACAGTCTTACAACTATAGGGATCCTCAATAGATATGCTCTATTCATATTGAATCTTCTTTAAAATTCTTTCAGCTTATGTCTATTCATAGACATATATATATATATATGATCAATCTTCAGGTCGAGATAAACTTGATGTCAAGATTCAAGTACTTGTATTGAAAGTACTTCATGAGTTTCTAATTTGAAGCTCTTTAGGAGTTCTAAAATTATTATAACGGATCTTGATCAAACTCTTTTATAAAATACATAAGGAAATCTGATTATTCTTATAGTATTTTCTCAATTAGTATTCACTAAGGCGATTATACCAAATGCGCCAAAATATTTATGAGACATGTCTAAATAAATTTCCTCGGAAATTTCCAAATGCTTCTAGCATTTTAAATCCTTCAAGGATAAATATGAATCCACAAATAATTAGACACATGTATTTTTTTTCATAACTGCCAAAGTAATTGCATCCACCATGAAGTAATTAAAACTTTTCATAAATCATAGTTCAAGTCGTATTTACGACTAGTTATTTGTGCCTCACTTGCATTACACCTTTAGGTGTTTGGACTGTTGGTCCAAATACTTCTATTTTAGAAGTTCAAAGCGTCTTTCAACATAGGCCAATTCAATATTTATACTTCTAGATAGATTTTATACAAGATTCTCGATTTCTTTCTTTACTTCTATAGAAGTATTTTATGTAAAATTGTTTGTAAAATCATTGTCGACAACTTTCCAATTTTCTGGTTTCATTCTCGTAATGACATAACTCATCAAGATCTCTTCAAGATTTCAATCTTTATTTCAGGTACCTAAAACTCTTCAAGAGTTTTATTATTAGTTATGTCTTGGGTCTCTTTAGGAGCACCCGCCTCCAATATATGACCATCTCATAATACTTTTCATTTACGAGAATTTTTATCATTGGAACCATTTCAACTATCATGCTTCAAGCATGATTTACACCCACTTGCTCTAACATGTAATTTAAACTTAGAGCATTTCAGCTGGTATATGAGACTTAATTACTCCCATTGGGTCAGTAAATATGCTTGGCAGTTGACATGAAATAACATGAATTATCTTATGAACTTTTAGTTCATATTCAAGGATCTAGATAATGATAATTCATTTCCTTCTTTATCCAGCTGATTATTCTCCCCCCCTAATGTTGAGAAAAATCATCTAATAAATGATTCTCCAATTAATGTTTAGAATTTAAACATAAAAGGAGAGTCGTACTCAATATATATTCTCAACCCTTTTTACTTGCCCATTTTGTGCGTTATGGTGGAGCAATTCAACTATATATCGCACATTCAAAAATTCAAAAATGAGAAATATGACTTCTGACCAAAAGTCAAATCATAATGGGGAGTTTATTATAACTCGTTGGCTTGATGCGTATAAGTGTTGCTATATGGAAATACCATATAAATAATAAATGTTTTGTTCTCACAGTTTAGCTATTAAATAGGAGACATCCAATTAAAAATTTGCTAAACTGTATTTTTCATAATCAATAGGCTTTGTAACAACCGATATAGCCTAAAATATAAACTCACAAGCTTTTGCAAAACTAATAGTCTAATTGCATAATATGAATCCTTTTAGAATCAATCTCACAAACTTCTAGTTGTAAATTGATAAAACAATGTAGATGCATCTACTAAAATCATATAAAACTTTCCACATTTGTGGATATAAGGGCCCATATTTTGTTCAGATATGCAAGACATACAGTCTCAAACTTCAGTACAAGAACTTCAAGTTCTAATTCTTTTGGTAAGTGGGATCATCTATATCCTTTGAGAACAAACAACACAAGAACTTCAGGTTCTTTTAGTAAGTAGAAATTAATCAATTCCTTTAAGCAACACAAGAACTTCACGTTCTTTAATAAGTGGAATTGTAACCCCCTTAGCCCGGCCGAGACGGTTGACCCAAACTACGAAGATTACACGGGGAAAACCAAAGTCAACCCGAAAGTCAACCTTGATTAACGACCCTTTTTTTCTTTTTAATCTTATCTAGATACACATTAACCTTAAGCGTACCCTTGAGAAAAGCATACTTGGAAAGCACAGCGATCGGAAAATAATATGAGACTCAATTGCACAACATACAAAGTTAGGGACCAATTTGTAAATTCTGAAAAGATGAAGGACTCGACTGATTTTTAAATTACCAATATCAAATTAATCATATTACATGCTTCCCTGTCAAATTTCACCTCAAACAGTCATCTCAAACTCAAGCAATTGCAAATACAAAATTCAGGACTAAAACGTAAAGCTTGCAAACCTTTAACCACTCAAATCAGTGCCCAACGGTCTAGTGTTTCGGAACGGGGGTTGACCGTTCCGAAACGCGGGTTCGTTTCGAGACCAGTATCGAAATAGGGCTTGGCAGTGGCCAATACGTTTCGGAACGTCCTCTACCCGTTTCGAAACACGAAGGCCATTACAGGCCCCCGTTTCGAAACGCGGGTGCCCGTTCCGATACGGATTGCCCAGAAAGTGCAGATTTTCATGGTTTAACATACAATTAACCATTCAAACACATCCCTATGACCTCCTAATCATGCCAACAAGTCATCATACATATAAGGTACTCATTTGCATCATCAAAACTCATTCATGACATCAATTAGGAAAGACCACAAGTCTATAGGCATGCATTCTAATATTGGAAACCAACCAATCATCAAATCATCAACGCAAACACCAAAAGGCCATTTACATGTCCAAAACATCATGTGCATCATGCCAAACTTAGGGAGTCCAAAACATCTCCCAACAACACAACCTAGGTTCCCATTGCCAAATACCAAAAGCTAATAATGTTGTAAAAATAGTCACCATACACGAGCTTAGCTTTCCCTTGGATTCTTAGCCTCCTTGCTGCCCTTGAAGCACTTCAATTCTCTATATTATTGGTTCAAGAAAGAGAGCGTAAGCATAATTGCTTAGTGATGCATGCTCTAAAGAAACAACACAATAATGCATTTAATAAAACACCTTTCACAAGGCCTTTTCAACACATAACATCAATTATCATGCAACATGTAACCCCCTCGTCCCGGTCTGGCCGGATGACCGGTCCGAGTGAGCTACACGGGGAAAACCGAGTGAAAACCCCTTAAGGATTCCCCCTCAGTTAGCAACCCTATTTTTTTATTTTAAATCTTGTCTAGATGAGTATTTAATCCTATGTGATCATACAGCGGAACAACATTCACGAGACAAACAAACGAACTCAACCCAACATCTTACAGCCCAATTTTAAGCTTAAACTGCAGGCGGTATCGATACACCTAAGGGGTGTATCGGTACCCCTTGATTAGGTCAACTGGTCAGAGTCAACCCGTGGAGACCGTATCGATACGCCCAAGGAGTGTATCGATACCCTCTCTAACGGTTGACTTCCCACGGTCAACGCTAAGATAACCGTATCGATACTCCAAGGGCCCGTATCGATACCGAAATGGACAGTAGCTCCAGTGACCAAAAAGGTATCGATACGCCCCCTCGCGTATCGAAACACGAGGCCTGAAACAAGAAGGCCGTATCGATACGGGACCAACCGTATCGATACCCCTGCTACGAACTTACAGGTTTGAGCTGATTTAAGGCACAAGAATGCCTCTAAATCCCTATAAAACCTCAACCAACACACTAGCATCAATCCTAAGGCAAACCAACCATAAAAGCATGCTTTCACAAGAAGCCAAATGGCACTAAACAACACAAGGTGATGCACAAATCATACAAGCAACTTAGCATTCAAACATGAACAAGGCATCCGTACTTGGCATTCCAACAATAGGCAATTTAGCATTTAAGGTCACACATGGTGCTCAAAGACCTTGAAAGGCACAAGATGACACAAAAGAGGTTTGCACCATGACAAGGCAACCTAAACATCTAAAGGCATGCCACCATACACAAACATTCATCATAGCATTCATGCATTACAAACCATAATCAATCCAAAGCATCAACATAAGGCATTAACAACATGTGGCCAACACAAAGGAGTCTAGATACAAGCTCCTAAAACACGTAGCATTTCCCATTGCTAGACTACTACATTATTTAATTAAACCATACTTGAGCAAACTACCACACGCTTGGACGCCCTTGTTCTTGCTCCTTGCTAACTCCAAGCTAAAGATCTGCATTGTCGGAAAAAGGAGAGCGTAAGCATAAAGCTTAGTGAGCGGAGCTCTAAAACATAACTACGACAATGCAGGGTTCAAAGCTTTCTTTAAAATAAAGGTCAACGCATACAAATCATCCAACGACCTAATCCTTCTACTAACATACAAGTTCAACCACAATCCAACAATATAGGCATTTAACATGGCATTACACTTCATGGTATGCATGAGGACATAATCCTAGATTAAAGCAAGACCATAAAAGAGAATAATATAGTGAGATACAACATGAGCACACATGGTATGCACAAGCATAACCAAAACACACACGGTGGGACTACACATCACCGTTTCGACTAGTAGTTTTCCAATGGGACTACACATCAAAGTACTCTTCCACTAGTCACTACCGGCGGGACTACACATCACCGAAGTCTTATACCACTCGATACCGGCGGGACTACACATCACCGGAGCAACGACAACCATCACGTGAGGTTCGACACCAACCATGCAACACGATATACAATCACTATCATGCGACATGTACTCACTATATCATGCACAACCAAAACAAGTTGCAACAAAATCCACAATTAGGCATCACTTACTACTTACAATCTTACCAATCACAAATGGTCTTACTCACCATTTTTGTGCACAACCTGCACCAACTCACACACATCTTACAAGGCATATTCAACAACACCATTATTACCATCAAACATAATCAACGATTTAATAAATAGCCACATGCTTCTTCCCAAAGTATTGAAATTCCATGTATGTCAAAATATCATTTCAAGTAATGGAAAACAATGGTAAAAAGGGAAATTAAAGAGGCGATTCACCTCAACTTACTCTTGACTTTAAAATTGTCTTTTTAAGCTCAAACTAAACTCTTCCAAAACCAACTTTGAACCAAAACGATACTTGTAATCATTTTTACATTTACATGCTCGAACCAATTGCTCAAAGCCACTTAAAACATTTTAACCACTCACCTTTCTTCCATAAGCAAGCCAAGCAAAGCCGACTCAAGCCTCCTCACTTCCGGATTCGATCCCAAAGCTTTACCATCACAAATCCTTGCTTCTAGTCGCCCCAACACAAGTAAATTAACCTTAAATCAGTCCACAAACAATGTAGCAAACCCGGAATACAACCCAAGCACAAAACACATGTTTTTCGAGCCAAGAACAACCCCCAAAAAGCCATTCCCGAGCAGCCCCTTTGCACAGTCCAAAACCGATGATTCCAACTCTTTTAACACACCTAATAGCTTCCAAAACAACCCTTATACATAGCCTAACCACCAGCCCACAAATTCTCACACAAAACACCCCAAAATTCAACATTTCAACACTCTAAAACCTCCCTAAAACCCAATTTCGGGAATTCATTTAAAACACCCAATTTCGGGATAGCTACTTGGAGAAAAACCTCTCATTTGTCGTGAGAATGGAAATGGGGAGGGAGGAAGATGACAACATTTTGTGTTTTAAATCAAAAGTGGGGGTTTTTAATTTAGAAGTCCAAATATTTACACAAATGCCATTAATGAATGGCTATTGGGCTTGGTTTAAAAATTGGGTCCAACACATTTGTTTTATTTGCAAACAAAACCCGAACCATTATTTAATTTATTTAAATTATAAAACCGAACCCGAATAATATTAAAACATTATTTTCACCCGACCCCTAAACCCGGGTGTTACACAACAATGCATATACAACAAGTATCTCATGCTTCATTAACATCAACATGTCATATTGGCTTCCAAGTGATAATCCATAACCATTTTCAACATAAAACACAATCGGATACGCGGATTACAAGCGTTGTCCCATACGCATTATACACACTACCAAACACACAAGGTGGAGTTTACCGGTACAATCACAACCCCTCAACACCCGTGATGGAGTTTAACGGTACAATCACAACCCCTCCACATCACTCATTGGTAGTTGTATAACATCACTAACGAGAACACGGGACACTCAACACAAGATCCACACATGGAATTTTAACCACCATTGTCACCTTAAACATCTCGTTAGTGTACTTTGATGGAGTTTACGGTACAATTACAACCCCTCAACATCCAAGGCGACTTCATTCACGGTGCACCCAATCCTATAGCCGGCTAACTATATCCGATTCAAGTACTTTAAAACCAACACATCACTTGCCAATATACATCTTTAATCATCAACAATTCACTGTTTAAAGCATTTAATCAAGCCATTTAACAACATGCATCACTATGCATCAAATCCACATTTTCAACATATTAAACCAAGGATCTCTTACCTTGAGCATCCTTCCATATATGGCTTTCAAAACCAGCATTAACCATGTCAAAACATGCTTTCAAAACAGAATTTAAACATGCAAATTAAACACATTGCATCCAACCACCTCATGGTTCATCAAAGAGAGAGTTTCTCCGAAAACTTACTCTTGAGCTTAGTTAAGTTGCTTAGACTTAAACTAAGCTCCCAAAACCTTCAAACATTGGTTACAAAGCTGTAAACCCAACTTCACTCACCAATTCCGTTTCGCAAGCTTGCTGAAACGTCGTTCAAGCCTCCGGATCAACACCACAAGGATCCGAAGATGTCTCCCCTGTTTTAAACACATCAAAGCAGAGGATTAATGCATCTTTATGCATTAAAATCTTCAGCCACTACACATAAACTCGCTGCTCACACCAAATCTAACATTTCGGCTACCAAACACAACCGAAATCACATCCAAACTCATCCACAACATTACCCAGCCAAGATCCATCACTTCTAAACATTCTTAAACATCAATTAACATCCAAAAAGATCCTAAACTCGTCCTTATAGCCCCAGCTATAACAGAACACCAAGATCACCCCAAAAACCACCATTTTCACAAGTAAAAACTTAGGAAAATCAACCTATTCGGGATTGCATTGATTAAACCTCAATTACACATCATTAAACATCCAAAATACATTAAAAAGACATCTCAAAACAGAGCCCAAACATTCATCACGAATTTCTTCAAGATTTAATCAAAATCTCAAGTTTTAAGCCAAAATCAAGATCACAACATTAAAACCTTTTATAAAACTCAATTTAAGGATTGAGAACTTGGGAATTTCAGTAAAGAACTGAGTATTTAGAGGAGAAGGACATCCTTACCTCTAAATGTAGATTTCTCCTTGTTTAGAGCCGAAATCCTTGAAAATTCAATAAGCAAATGAAGAGGATTTGATGTAGAAAGGATTAGAAATCATTTGAGGATTGAAATCTCATCATTTGGTGTGAAAATCAAAAGGAAAGTTGCTGTAGAAATGTGTTTGGCTGAGAGAATTTTGAGAGAAAATGAGATGGGAAAATTTTAGCAAAAGTTAGTTATGAAAAACTAAAATATGATTTCCCTCTTTTCTTTTAATTAATTAAAAATTAAATGAGTCATTAAAATTAAGAAAAATCTGGAGAAATCCTTCCTTGGGTAAATTAGCTCCTTAAAGATTCAAAGTTTCAATCCTTACAAAACAGTCACCACTGAACTTTTCAAAAATTACATTTTAGTCACTATTTCGAAATGTCACACTTCCAAACCTTATTTTGTAAAATTGGTTTCACCACTCTCTCATATATATATTAAAAGAGGATTTTTAGATATTTTTCCATATTCTTAATCCATCCCGAACTAGGCTTTCCCTAAAACCACCTTTTATATTCAAACCGAAAATCAGTCCGGTCCAGTTCAGACCCTAAACTTCCAAGCCCAAAATTGGGGTGTTACAACTCTCCCCCTTAAGAAATTTCGTCCTCGAAATTTACCTGGAGGAAAAAGGTATGGAAACTGCTTCTCCATGTCATCTCTCCTTTCCCATGTGGCTTCCTCAGCACCACGATGTTTCCACCACACCTTTACCAACTCAATGGTCTTGCCTTGAAGTACTTTACTGTCCGAATCCAGAATTTCCACCGGCTCCTCATCATAGGTCAAGTCTGGATTCAACTCCACTTCCTCCACAGGCATAACATGCGAAGGATCCGATCTATACCTCCGAAGCATAGAGACATGAAACACATTATGAATCTTCCCCAACTCTTGCGGTAACCTCAACTTGTACGCAACAGGACCCACACGCTCAATCACCTCGTAGGGTCCAATGTACCTAGGGCTCGACTTACCCTTTCGACCAAACCTCATCACCTTTTTCCAAGGCAAAACTTTCAAAAACACACGGTCACCCACCGCATACTCAATCTCCTTACGCTTCAAATCCGCGTAAGACTTCTGTCGATCAGAAGTTGCCTTCAAGCGCTCACAAATGAGCTTCACCTTCTCAGTGGTTCCTTTCAAAAAAGCTGGCATCGAAACCAACTTCTGACCTGTTTCAGCCCCACAAAGAGGAGTTCTGCACTTCCTCCCGTACAAGGCTTCATAGGGTGCCATTTGAATACTTGCCTGGTAGCTATTGTTATAAGCAAACTCCACCAACGACAAATGCTTCTCCCAAGAACCGTGAAACTCAATCACACAGCACCTCAACATATCCTCCAGCACTTAGATAACACGCTCAGACTGTCCATCCGACTGTGGATGATAAGAAGTGCTAAAATTCAGCCGTATACCCAAAGCCTGATGTAAACACTCCCAGAAACGCGATGTAAACCTCGGATCTCTATCCGACACGATCGACTTTGGCACACCATCCAGCCGCACAATCTCAGCAATGTACAGCTCTGCAAGCTTGTCCAAGGTATACGTAGTATGCACAGGCAAGAAATGTGCACACTTCGTCAGGCGGTCCACAATCACCCACACCGAATTCTTCTTCGATGGCGACAAAGGTAAACCAGACACAAAGTCCATGGTAATCATTTCCCACTTCCACTCAGGAATCCTCAACGGTTGCAACAACCAAGAAGGAAACTGATGCTCAGCCTTAACTCGCTGACATACCATGCACTTGCTCACATACTTAGCCACATCTTTCTTCAAACCCACCCAATAGTACTCATCACGAAGATCACAATACATCTTAGTACTACCAAGGTGCATAGAAAAAGGACTACTATGAGCTTCAGTCAGAATAGCACGCCTCAACTCAACATCATTGGGCACTACTATCCGACTCCCAAAACATAAAACTCCATCATCATTAAAACAGAAATCCGATGGCCTATCCTCAGCAATATCCTAAACATGTGGCACCAAGGAATCATCCAACAGTTGCTTATCCTTTATCAACTAAACCAAGGATGGTTTCACTTGCAACTCAGCCACAAGACCACCATCACGCGAAATGCTCAAACTGGCAAACATAACCCTCAACTCCACTGCCACCTTCCTACTCAAGGCATCCGCTACAACATTAGCTTTACCCGGATGGTACTCGATCGTCAGATCGTAATCTTTAAGCAACTCCACCCAACGTCGTTACCTAAGATTCAACTCTTTCTGAGACATCAGGTACTTCAAACTTTTGTGATCCGTGTACACGGTACACTTCTCACCATACAGGTAATGTCTCCAAATTTTCAAGGCAAAAACCACCGCAGCTAACTCAATGTCATGCGTAGGATAATTGCGCTCATGCACCTTCAACTGACGCAATGCATAAGCCACTACCTTACCCTCTTGCATCAACACACAACCCAAACCAACGTAAGACGCGTCACTATATACCACAAACTCTTTCCATGATTCAGGTTGAACCAAGATAGGAGCTTGCGTCAAAGCTGCCTTCAGCTTCTCAAAAGCCTGCTGTCTCGCTTCCGTCCACTCACACTTAACATCCTTCTGCAACAACTTCGTCAAAGGTGTAGCAATCTTCGAAAATCCATCCACAAACCTCCGATAGTATCCCGCAAAACCAAGGAAACTACGGACTTCATGAACAGACTTAGGAGGCTTCCAATTCATCACCGCTTCAATCTTCTAAGGATCAACACGAATTCCCTCAGCAGAAACCACATGACCAAGAAACACAACTTCCCTGATCCAGAACTCACACTTGCTTAACTTAGCATAAAGCTGATTCTCCAACAAAGCCTGCAACACAATCCTCAAATGCCTTTCATGCTCCTCCTCAGTACGAGAGTACACGAGGATATCATCAATGAACACCACAACAAGCTTATCCAAGTATTCATGGAACACTCTATTCATCATGTCCATAAAAGCTGCAGGAGCATTCGTCAAACCAAACGGCATCACAAGGAACTCATAATGCCCGTACCTCGTTCTGAAGGCTGTCTTTGGCACATCCACATCCTTCACCTTCAACTGGTAATACCCTGACCTTAAGTCAATCTTAGAGAACACAGCCGCTCCCCGAAATTGATCGAAAAGATCATCAATCCTCGGCAATGGATACCGATTCTTGATAGTCAACTTGTTAAGCTGACGGTAATCAATGCACATTCTCATAGTGCCATCATTTTTCTTTACAAACAAGACCGGTGCGCCCCAAGGTGACACACTCGGCCGAATGAAACCACGATCAAGCAACTCCGAAGTTGCATCTTCAGCTCCTTCAACTCTTTAGGTGCCACTCGATAAGGAGTAATGGACACTGGAGTTGTGTTTTCATACAACTCAATCCCAAACTCCACCTCTCGATTAGGAGGCAGTCCTGGTAACTCCTCCGGAAACACACCAGAAAACTCTCGCACAGTCCTGATATCTTGAACTCGCAACTCTTTAGAGCTAGGATTCATCACAAAGGCTAGGTAGGCTTCACAACCTTGCCTCAGCATCCGGCTCGCCTCCAATGTAGACACCACATTGGCAAGAAACTTCACATTCTCACCCACCACCACTACCTCATAATCATCCGCAAGCTTCAACAAAACTCGCTTGTTCTCAAAATCCACTACAGCTCGATGTTCAACAAGCCAATCCATACCAAGGATTACATCAAAACCATAGAAAGGCAATTCCATAAGATCAACATGAAAAACATGGTTTTGCACAACCAAGGGACACCTTCTATACAACTTCCGTGTCACAACGGTCTCACCAAAAGAACTAGTTACACGCATACCAACATCCAAAGACTCGACAGGCAAACCAAGCAATTGAGCATGTTCACGCAATATGTATGAGTGCGTAGATCCAGAATCAATCAAGGAAAGTAATGACAAGGATTGCAAAGTGAAGGTACCTGCGATCACATCCGTGTCATTCCTCCCCCCTCGCTGTGCATACACTCGAGCCTGGCCTCCACCCTCAGGTTGGACTGCCACCACATGTGCCACATTCCTTCCACCATCATCTCTGCGCTAGAAATTACCACGGCCGCGCCCACGACCTCTCTATGGTGCAACAACTCCAGGAGCACGTCCTTGACCACCACCGGCCAACAAAGGACACTTCCTCCTCATATGGTCTGCCGAACCACAATTCTAGCACGAATTACCAGTCACTACAACAGGAGCTTGCACCTCTCTCGCTGCCTGAGGACAATCACGTCTCAAATGACCACGTGATCCACACGCCCAACACGTGTTCTGATCAGCCCTCGCCCTGTCTCCCTGAACAGGCGCACCATGCCCTCCCCCACCACGCCTAGCAGAAGACTGATACCTCCGATCACGTCCTCTCTTGTTCCGTCCACCACCGGAACTATACTCAGCAGCTCGCTTGCCCGAGCCAGAACCAGCACTCCTGGAAGACAAACCCAGGTTCTGCTCAATATCCTTCGCCCTACTAACCAGCACATCAAAATCAGTGTACTCAGCCGCAAGCATATAGGTCTTTACATCCGTCATCAAACCATAACGGAAACGTTCATACCTCTCCCGCTCATCAGGGATAATCTCAGGTGCATACTGACTGAGACAGACAAGCTGAATCTCGTACTCAGCTACTGTCATACTTCCTTGTGTCAGAGACATGAATTCTCTTTTCTTTTCATCCAGGTATCGCACGACTAGATACCTCCGCTTGAACGCGTTCAGAAAGAACGTCCAAGTCACATCAGCTTCCTCCATTCCGGAGACAGTGGTCGTCCACCAGGTATACGCATCATCATGCAACAGCGATACCACACATCCTAGCTTCTGCACATCATTGCAGTTCATTTGTCCCAATATCCTCTTGGTACTTTCCAACCAAGATTCGGAACCTTCAGCAGACAAACCTCTGAACTCAATCCCTCCTAGACTGCGCAGACGTTCCAAAGGTAGTCTAGCATTAGCATCTCCCTGATGCCCAGCTCCATGAGCTCCAGCTATTGCCGCCTGAAAGGCTCCAGCAATAGCTTGAATCAAAACTGTCATGTCAGGAGCAACTTGCCCCTGCCCAGCTTCAGGTCCAGCGACCCCAGCACCAGCATCAACACCAGCTCCATCACCTCCAGCACCACCACCGCCAGGTGGTCCACCACCAGGAGGAGGAGGTAAATCCACTACATTATCAGCATTCTCTTCATTCTTGTTCTGAGCCATAGCTCGTGTATTAAGCCTCGTCTCTCTACGAGGTCTCATTCACTAAAACAATGCACTAACACAAATGCAATAAACATAATCAGGCTCAACAAGGTAAGAAATCTAAGCACTCAAGCTCATTTTTCAAAAACAATTCATTTCATTAGTTTTGATATGGCAATGGGTCCCTCTAACATGCCTCAACATAGCATAGCATCACAATTGCAACATACTTTACAATTCACACATCACACTTTCATTCCAAAAAGGCACATCATACAATCATGCATACATCACCCACATACCATTCATGTTTACTCGAGAAATCAGCTCTGATACCACCAAATATAACCCCCTTAGCCCGGCCTAGACGGTTGACCCGAACTACGAAGATTACACGGGGAAAACAGAAGTCAACCCGAAAGTCAACCTTGATTAACGACCCTTTTGTTTTCTTTTTAATCTTATCTAGATACACATTAACCTTAAGCGTACCCTTGAGAAAAGCATACTTGGAAAGCACAACGATCAGAAAACAATATGGGACTCAATTGCACAACATACAAAGTTAGGGTCCAATTTGTAAATTCTGAAAAGATGAAGGACTGACTGATTTTTAAATTACCAATATCAAATTAATCATATTACATGCTTCCCTGTCAAATTTCACCTAAAACGGTCATCTCAAACTCAAGCAATTGCAAATACAAAATTCAGGACTAAAACGTAAAGCTTGCAAACCTTTAACCATTCAAATCAGTGCCCAACGGTCTAGTGTTTCGGAACGGGGGTTGACCGTTTCGAAACGCGGGTTCGTTTCAAGACCAATATCGAAACATGGCTTGGCAGTGGCCAATTCGTTTCGGAACGACCTCTACCTGTTTCGAAACACGAAGGCTATTACAAGCCCCCGTTTCGAAACGCGGGTGCCCGTTCCGATACGGATTGCCCAGAAAGTGCAGATTTTGCTGGTTTAACATACAATTAACCATTCAAACACATCCCTATGACCTCCTAATCATGCCAACAAGTCATCATACATATAAAGTACTCATTTGCATCATCAAAACTCATTCATGGCATCAATTAGGAAAGACCACAAGTCTATAGGCATGCATCCTAATATTGGAAACCAACCAATCATCAAATCATCAACACAAACACCAAAAGGCCATTTACATGTCCAAAACATCATACGCATCATGCCAAACTTAAGGAGTCCAAAACATCTCCCAACAACACAACCTAGGTTCCCATTGCCAAATACCAAAAGCTAATAATGTTGTAAAAATAGTCACCATACATGAGCTTAGCTTTCCCTTGGATTCTTAGCCTCCTTGTTACCCTTGAAGCACTTTAATTCTCTGCATTATTGGTTCAAGAAAGAGAGCGTAAGCATAATTGCTTAGTGATGCATGCTCTAAAGAAACAACACAATAATGCATTTAATAAAACACCTTTCACAAGGCCTTTTCAACACATAACATCAATTCTCATGCAACAATGCATATACAACAAGCATCTCATGCTTCATTAACATCAACATGTCATATTGGCTTCCAAGTGATAATCCATAACCATTTTCAACATAAAACACAATCGGATACGCGGATTACAAGCGTTATCCCATACGCTTCATACACACTACCAAACACACAAGGTGGAGTTTACCGGTACAATCACAACCCCTCAACACCCGTGATGGAGTTTAACGGTACAATCACAACCCCTCCACATCACTCATTGGTAGTTGTATAACATCACTAACGAGAACACGAGACACTCAACACAAGATCCACACATGGAATTTTAACCACCATTGTCACCTTAAACATCTCGTTAGTGTACTTGGATGGAGTTTACGGTACAATTACAACCCCTCAAAATCCAAGGCGACTTCATTCACGGTGCACCCAATCCTATAGCCGGTTAACTATATCCGATTCAAGTACTTTAAAACCAACACATCACTTGCCAATATACATCTTTAATCATCAACAATTCACTGTTTTAAAGCATTTAATCAAGCCATTTAACAACATGCATCACTATGCATCAAATCCACATTTTCAACATATTAAACCAAGGATCTCTTACCTTGAGCATCCTTCCATATATGGCTTTCAAAACCAGCATTAACCATGCCAAAACATGCTTTCAAAATAGAATTTAAACATGCAAATTAAACCCATTGCATCCAACCACCTCATGGTTCATCAAAGAGAGAGTTTCTCCGAAAACTTACTCTTGAGCTTAGTTAAGTTGCTTAGACTTAAACTAAGCTCCCAGAACCTTCAAACATTGGTTACAAAGCTGTAAACCCAACTTCACTCACCAATTCCGTTTCGCAAGCTTGCTGAAACGCCGTTCAAGCCTCCGGATCAACAGCACAAGGATCCGAAGATGTCTCCCCTGTTTTAAACACATCAAAGCAGAGGATTAATGCATCTTCAAGCATTAAAATCTTCAGCCACTACACCTAAACTCGCTGCTCACACCAAATCTAACATTTCGGCTACCAAACACAACCGAAATCACATCCAAACTCATCCACAACATTACCCAGCCAAGATCCATCACTTTTAAACATTCTTAAACATCAATTAACATCCAAAAAGATCCTAAACTCATCCTTATAGCCCCAGCTATAACAGAACACCAAGATCACCCCAAAAACCACCATTTTCACAAGTAAAAACTTAGGAAAATCAACCTATTCGGGATTGCATTGATTAAACCTCAATTACACATCATTAAACATCCAAAATACATTAAAAAGACATCTCAAAACAGAGCCCAAACATTCATCACGAATTTCTTCAAGATTTAATCAAAATCTCAAGTTTTAATCCAAAATCAAGATCACAACATTAAAACCTTTTATAAAACTCAATTTAAGGATTGAGAAATTGGGAATTTCAGTAAAGAACTGAGTATTTAGAGGATAAGGACATCCTTACCTCTAAATGTAGATTTCTTCTTGTTTAGAGCCAAAATCCTTGAAAATTCAATAAGCAAATGAAGAGGATTTGATGTAGAAAGGATTAGGAATCATTTGAGGATTGAAATCTCATCATTTGGTGTGAAAATCAAAAGGAAAGTTGCTGTAGAAATGTGTTTGGCTGAGAGAATTTTGAGAGAAAATGAGATGAGAAAATTTTAGCAAAAGTTAGTTATGAAAAACTAAAACATGATTTCCCTCTTTTCTTTTAATTAATTAAACATTAAATGAGTCATTATAATTAAGAAAAATCTGGAGAAATCTTTCATTGGGTAAATTAGCTCCTTAAAGATTCAAAGTTTCAATCCTTACAAAACAGTCAGCACTGAACTTTTCAAAAATTACATTTTAGTCACTATTTCGAAATGTCACACTTCCAAACCTTATTTTGTAAAATTGATTTCACCAATCTCTCATATATATTAAAAGAGGATTTTTAGATATTTTTCCATATTTTTAATGCATCCCGAACTAGGCTTTCCCTAAAACCACCTTTTATATTCGAACCGAAAATTAGTCCGGTCCGGTTCAGACCCTAAACTTCCAAGCCCAAAATTGGGGTGTTACAGGAATTTAATCCATTCCTTTGAGAATAAGCACCATAAGAACTCCAGGTTCTTTTAATATATGTGCATATAAATCTCAATACCTTTCGCATCATTATTGATCAGGATGGTCTAACCGATCATACCAACTGCATACAAGTGTGTATATATATTTCTGAATTTCGTAAACTTCTGGTTTACCATAACATGTGATTCAATATCACTCGTACATGTCTAGTACGATCATCAAAATTGTTCATTTGAATAGGAATATATTTAGCTCTTTCGGAGCTTTCAATACAAATTATCTTTTGGAAGAATTCGTGGTAGTGAATTGGAAAATCCTTAGTGTGGTTGCTAAGGTAGTGGATGTAGACCTTGGTTGAGAAGGTCGAATCACTCTAAAATCGAACGTGTCATATTGTCCATTTTTTTCCTTTCAATTTTTGGTTTCCAAATTCAAAAAGAGTCTTTACACCTTTCATTGATGATTCGGCTGGAGTGCATCGAGCCTATCAATATAAATAAGTTTGAAAATTTTAATTTCAAAAAGAAAAATGGGGCTTCAAATATTTTTCTAAAATTATTTTCCTAAGGGGGAGATTTTCTAAAACAAATTTTCAAGTGATTTCGTTATATAAAAAATGGGGAGATTGTTGAGATATTTTTTTTGATATAACAAAGTATAAAATATTTTTGGACTTGAACAAATATTGAAAAAATAATACAAAGTCCATTTAACTTGAAAAATATGTTTGAAAGCTTTTAAAAGTGTTTTTGACTTGAACAAATATTTTCGAAATGATTTAAGTGTCAAAAACATGCCTTTGGTACCAGTACGATACTCCAGTACCTGTATGAAGTTGCCCGTATCGGTACGGAAATGTCATGTACCGATATGCTTTTGTTTTTAAGATTCTAGACAGCACTTCATGTACTGATACGGAAGCCTCTGTACCGATACCCGAAGTATCGTACCAATACGAATGTATCATGTACCGGTACACTCTACATTTATGTGCAACGATTCTTTCTTGTTTTGGCAGGTACCGAAACCCACTTTTGAGTATCGATACCTAAGGTTGTAGAAATGCATTTATGGATGGAATTAGAGTCCGTAACGACTAGTTTTTCATAACGACTATTTTTGATCCCTTAATGGCTAGTTTTAATTCCACTCTATAAATACAAGCCAAGGACACTTGAAGAAGAAGTGGATGAACATCCAAGCTTAAAGATCAAGCGAGTATAATTTTATTGTCTATTTCTTGCAATCTCTTTTATTTCTTTAGTCCAATCCTAGTGAGCCAAAAAAGTGTAAATACCCACCTAGAGAGGTATTTTGTTTACAAATGTCAAGACATCATTGTTGAGAGATAAGTTCTAGTTGATCCTTATAAAAGCTAGGGAGAGGGTTCTATCTTAGCCCTTGAAAAGATAGGTTGTAAAGATTACTCTTGAGCCTGTAAAAAGAAAGAATTCATGGCAGTGAATTGGGAAATCCTTAGTGTAAATGCTAAGGTAGTGGATGTAGACCTTGGTTGAGAAGGTCAAGCTACTCTAAAATCGAACGTGTCATATTGTTTATTCTTTCCTTTCGATTTTTTGTTACCAAATTAAAAAAGAGTCTTTACACTTTTCATTGGCGATTTGGTTGGAGTGCATCGAGCCTATTAGAAGTCTTTGGAGTTTTTAATTGAGAACCCCCAAGACTCATCTAGAGAAAGTTTCACCCTCTCAATGTGATCATTGTCAAGTCCATTTGTCCCACCAAGTAACAAACATGTCGTTTAGTACGGGTCATTTCAAGTCTGACTACATTCGATTTCACTCCAGGTCTGATTCGGTTTTAGTTTGGATCTATGGTGATTTAGGTCATATCGAGTTAGTTGATTTTCGATTCGTTTAATATCGGGTCGGTTGATTTAGGTTCGGTCAATTTTTTATTCAAGTCAA
Organism: Hibiscus tridactylites; assembly: GCA_958450335.1. Lineage (NCBI taxonomy): Eukaryota > Viridiplantae > Streptophyta > Magnoliopsida > Malvales > Malvaceae > Hibiscus > Hibiscus tridactylites. Next base: position 52,370,711 of record OY288267.1, on the reverse strand, counting down.
CCTTTGGATCAGTCGGTTTCAGGTCGGGTCAGTTTTTTACACCCCTATATATGACTTTTGGTGAGTTGCGCACTAGTTCACATCCCATCTTTCTTTACTTTTTTAATATTTTTTCTTTATTTCGAGTTGTCTTCAATTCATGTTACTTTTGGTTTGGTCCATTTAGTTCGGGTCGATTTCGGTTCAATTCAATTTATTTCAGGTTTGGAAAATTTTGGTCAATATCAGATCTCGTTTACCAAGTCTAGATACAAACCATACTTTTGTTGTGAGGAATATATAAATCCCTACTTAAATCACACTAGATGTGCTCTAAAACCCAAAATCATTGTTCATCATCTTTTGTACTCTTCCTTTTCTCCTCTCTCTCCCTTTCTTATACTACTAACGACTTTCCACTCAAACCAGAAGGGATAAAACACCTAAAACCATCACTATCTTATTTTGATCATCAACGATAAGTTATATACTCAACAAACTGTCTTAATAACTTTTTACAACTTAAAAAATCTTTTAGCATTTGATAGATTCAAGCATATAACATATACAATATGGGCAAAATTCATCAACCCCTTTTCGGTCTTTTTTTTATGCCCCAACACTAAAAATTTAAATTCTAAATCCTAACTCTAATTTTTAAATCTTAAATCTTAAACCCTAATAATGCATTTTACCCTAAATTCCTTAAACCCTAATTCTAATCTATAACCTTAATCATTAACCCAAAACCTTACACTTAAATTTTTAGCATGAGAAAGGATGAAATTGTTTTTATTAAAAAGACAGAAGATTTCTATTCATACAATACATGCATGTTCTTAATTCGAGATTAAGCCTGGCACATAATATAGGCAAACAAATGACTTAGGATCAACAAAAATGCAAAAGACAGAAGTTGAGAACGGCCCAAATATATAAAAGCTCATAAGAGCCCAGCTTTATGTTTACCATTGTACCCTCATATGGGTAGTTGGAGATAAAGGCTTATCCGGCGATTCCCACCCGTTTCTATAAATTTGATTAAATTCCTAAACAAACTATTCATTTCTCACTCTCTGTTTTCTTTCGTTTTCTCTGACTGAAGGGGTGCCCTGAGGTAAGCATCTTTTGACTTTCATCTTCCCCTTCAATTTTTAGGTGCTTCGTTTCTCTATATCTCGTGCTTGATTTTGCAGTTCTTCGGCTTCTATGGAAGATCGTTCTAGATTTTTCTTTTCTGATTTCTGCCTAGATGTCTATTGCTTGTTGAATTTCTTTCTCTCTTTTTTTCTCGTTGTATGATAAGTTTGTATTAATCATGTTTGCTGGCTGATGATTGAAGAAATTAAGAAAAATATCAAACAAAATACATATTGAAGAAGACCTAGTTCGAATGGAAGCTGATCAATTTTCCTCTTCCTTCTTTTGGTTTGAAAGTAATGGTTCTCTGCTTAAAGCTTCGATCGCATTCATTTATCTATATCTTAAGTTTTGATTTTTCCGTTCTTCAGCTTATATGGTACACCGATCTAAATTTTTCTTCTTTTTTCTTTACCTAGATTTTACTTTCTTGTTGAATTTTCCACTACTTTCTGGTTTTATATAGGCTAAAATATTAAAAATAGCTCCCAAAATATTCCATTGTGCTATTACTGTGTCAAATAAGAGCTTATCTTTTAGTTTGTACCTAAATAAAGCTTTTATTTCAATTTTTATTCTTTGATATAGCAATAGAATTATTGGTTTGATTCCATTTGAATTTATCCAATAATTATGTCATGTCATACAGTACAAAATTTGGGACGAAATTGATGGGAGCAAGTTGCAGGGCTCATCCCAATTATACTTTTTGTGTCTTTTATTCTGTTTTCATTAATGTATTTATTAAAGATATCTTTTACTTGGGGTGAAGTTATTTACTTTCATATCTAACATTGTGTAGTGTAGATCACAATCATCACATAGAAAAATGGTGAAGGCCGTTGCAGTCCTTAGCAGCACTGAAGGTGTTAGTGGAACTGTTTACTTCGCTCAAGAGGGAGATGGTATATCACAACCCTGATAATTTCTGTCTTTCTTGTCAAAGTTTTTTTAACCTTTTCTGCCTTTCCTAGGTCCAACTACTGTAACAGGGAACATTTCTGGTCTAAAGCCTGGCCTCCATGGATTCCATGTTCATGCCCTTGGTGACACAACAAATGGCTGCATGTCAACAGGTAAAAGTTTGAAAGTTGTATTTGTTTTTGCTTTTGTTTGGAGTTGGAAGGAAAATGGGGGAGAAGGACAGGAGATTAACTTTATTGAGTTCTTTTGTCTTTGGATGTAATTCCTTGTGATTGATCTTGCAGGACCTCACTTCAATCCTGCTGGAAAAGAGCATGGTGCTCCTGAAGATGCGAATCGCCATGCTGGTGATCTTGGAAATGTCACTGTTGGTGATGATGGTATGAATATTTTTCTTCTTTAAATGACCATCAGCTCTCTAGTTCATTACTAACTTATTCAAAATATCTATATTAGGTTCTCTTTTCATTGTTCTGACTCAACTTTTTTCAGTTGTATGTAATTGGTGTTTATGTTTCTTGTATTGTTAACATTGTTAATTTTATCTGTGTTGTCCAGGCTATGCTAGCTTCTCAATTATCGACAAACAGGTTTTCTTTCAACCCCTTTTCCCTCTGTGCATGAATTTAATTTCATTTCTGATATGCTTCTGTTCAGTTTTGAATGTTGTGGTATTATGCTTCGGCAGATTCCTCTCACTGGGCAAAACTCCATTATTGGAAGAGCTGTTGTTGTCCATGCCGATCCTGATGACTTTGGCAGGGGTAATAGTTCAAAATTTTGATACTGCTTAGGTTGTTTAATGTTGTTATACTTGAGTCTTCTCTAGTCTAGGAAAACTAGTTAAAAGTGGTCGACTTCTTGAATTGATCCACCTCCCAACTATCTTTTCTGCCTGGCTGCAATGAGAAAATCAAATTTGAAATGTTAATACTTAATACACACTTGTGGCTCACGCTTTTGTCTGTGTGACTTAGTTGATCTGTCAATGCCTGCAAGTATGTGGATTGCTTCTAGCTAAGCTTAAGTATCCACCAAGAACAATTAAACGGACTAGTTATACTAGGGGCATTATCATGTTCAATCATTTCTTTGTTACTCCCTTATAATAATCAAGTTATATGTCCAATGATTTAATCATTTAATGTCACTGCTATTATATTTGTAGGGGGGCATGAGCTTAGCAAAAGCACAGGAAATGCTGGTGGCAGAGTTGCTTGTGGTAAGTTAACGTCATCAAATAGAGAGTATCTTCTTTTATCAGTTAACATTCATCATTGTAGTGTTTTTGTGTTAAGAGTCTAGCCTTATCATTTACAATGTTAATTTTTTCTTCTTCTGAAATACCTTTTCCCATTTTCTCTATTCTTGTTTTATTTGCAGGTATTATCGGTTTGCAGGGGTGAAATGTTGGGTCCTGATGACCAGAATAATACATTGATTGGAGATACAATGGCTTAGAGAGCAAACTAGAAACTTAGTGAATGAAAGTAAAATAATTGTTTTGAAACTTAAAAATAGTGCTCTCTTAATGAATGCTTTTGACATTTCTAATAAAGCGTCTTTTGCTGAATGCTTAAAAGTTGGGGCCTCATTTGAAGTCGACGAACCACCTCCAAACTATCAACCTCAGGGATGATCCTCCATGCTTGAACTGATGTTTTGAACACTCCTCGTAACTTTCAATTTACACCATCCTCGAGGGGAAACAACCCAATTCATTAACACATGTTGCTATCGCACTTTACACCACAAGATGCAAGCTGAAGAACATATCCCAATCAGACTCTTCCTTTGCAAATCTGATCCAATCTTTTTGTTCATCTCCATAAACTGTTATGCGCTCATTCTTAACCAGAGTACACCAAATCTCACTTGCTGAATAACTGATCCACCGATTCCACAGCGAAACTACAAACTCCACAATTGGCTCCATTAGCTAAATGAACTCTCTCACACTATTTCCCACAAGCAATTAACCAAAGGAACGTTATGATTCTTTGGAGTCCACGGAACTTAGCAATAATATCTAGAATTTTGAGGCCAAACTTGTACTCACTGTTCATAAGCTGATTTAACCGAGAAGGCTCGATCAGCCTTCCATTTCCATCCGGGTGAATCTGCAATGGGAGTTTCCGCAACACCCACTGCGTTAACAAATGACTCAACTTATTCCAATTTCATTCACCATGGCAGTTACCTTAACATGCGGCAGAGGCTGGATCCAATACTAACTAAATGATGACATCCTCTAGCCATCAGTCCCTCCAAAAATCAACTTTTCAACACAAACTAAACCATGCCAAACAAGACTCACCCCTTTCCACAACCGCCAACAAACCCGCCTCTCTAAGGACTTGGGGGTGTCCTCGATCCACTTATATTTAGTGCAGAGTATCCTTACCCACAAATGATCTTGCCGATGTACTAAATCAAACCCAATTTTCATCAAGAAAACAACATTTTGATGATCTAATTTTGTAAGGGTAAAGTACATGTGCTTTTAAAACTTTCATTGGGGTCACTCAATTTTTATTTCGCTTTCATTTTGGTCCCTCCAGTTACTTTCTTTTATAAAATGCTGACGTAGTATAGGGGCTAAATCTCAATTCGGTCGTAGAATAAGGGCTAAATTCAGAATTTCACCAAAAGAGAATAGCAGACTTTTTAAAAGAGGGAAATGAAAACGTAAACCCCCTTTTTTCGCTGAGAAAAAAATGGGGAGAGAGGTATCAGAAAGCTGTATCGATAGCTTAATAACCGAAATGGTTTCAACATATTGCAATCGTTTCTACGCCAACAAGCCTGAACTCGCTGCTCGTCGGATCGAAGCCATTGGATATCAGGTCGGCCACCAGCTCTCTGAACGGTAAACCCTTCCGCATCTTATCAAAACCCAATCTCCCTAATCTTCTTCTTTTTTTTGTTGCGTTAATATTAGTAGATTTATGAATCCAAGCAGACCATTTGAATTATGTTTTTGGTAATTTTTGCTTCAATTTAAGTTATGTGATGTAATGCCCTTTTTTGGATTTGGGGAAATGGAGAAGAAAAACCCATTAGTTGAAATTGAGCGGAGCTTAAAAACCCATCTTGATTGTATTAAATTGGATGTAGTTTATGATGTGAGAAAAAATGAATGCTCTTCGTTTTGATTTTCAGTAGTAGAATTTTATGATCGATTAATGTTTTCTGATTGTGGCTGTTAACGGCTGAAATAGCTCGGATATCATAAGTATTGGTATCGCTTGGTTGATCATCTTACCAATTTCATTTCCACCTCGAGTGTCATCATGTAATGCAAGCTAAATACAATGGAGATTGAAAATTCAAATGATCCGATTTGCAGTCTTGAAGGCTCTTCTTAAGTTGTATACATTTGTTTATACTCTAATCCGAAAAGATTTTATCATTTTAAGGTAGTACATAGAATAAGGTATTGATTGATCAATGTCTCTGATCCGGTTTGTTTTTAAACCTCGTCTTATTTAATGATCTCTTTACATTTGATCTTGGTATTGTATGTTGTTCGACATCAAAATTTTATATACGGTGGACCTTTAAGAAGTACGCTTGCAAGTATTGTTTGGTGAAATGCATTTTGCTGTCTTTGGGCTGGATTAATTGCATAGGTTATAAATGATTCTTCCTCATATTCAATTTTTTGTGAGGTTAAGATAATACAAGTTGTAATAACGAAGTTTAGTCATTATCAGGTACACGATGGAGAGGCCACGTTTTAGTGATCATTTAGAAGCAATCAAGTTCATCTGCAAGGATTTTTGGTTTGAACTCTTCAAGAAGCAAATAGACAACTTGAAGACAAATCATAGGGTATGTTTAGGTACTGAAACTGACCAAAACTGTTTATGATAATAGAGTTTTAAGAAACGGTTTACACTTGTCTTGTAGGGTACCTTTGTATTGCAAGATAACCGTTTCCGTTGGCTTACACGCATGTCAATTGAGCAATCACCTGAAAATGGAACATCTGAGGAGCTTTCTATCATGGCTGACAACAAGGCTTTGCAAAGCATGCATCTGTATTTTCCATGCAGAATCATAAGGGGAGCTCTTTCAAACTTGGGAATACCTTGTGCGGTTTCTGCTGATATATCCAACCTTCCTGCATGTGAGAAACCTACTTGATTATTGCTGATATATTTCATTTCCCTTTTCTGAACATTTATTAACCATGTTTTGAGAAACTCAAATCATAAATGATTTTGACTCTGTTAAGGTTAACATTCTACTTCAGGAAATTAGCTGGTGTTTTTTAATACATGAAACCAGCTAGTTTTGGGTTCTCTATCGTAGAAATTAGAAACTAGAAAAAGGTGTTGCTAACAAAGAAATCCGGAATGAGCACAGCGATAATGAAGGCCCATGAAAACCTGACATTTAGTTCATTTGATGGTTCTTTTGTTTTGAATACATCTTTTGATTTTTTCTGCCCTTATTCGTAGTTTAATCAATGAAGTTGACATGTTTCGGGAAGAACTTTAAACATGATTGCTGGATATTTGAACAGATCTAACACAAAACATTTTCAGACCTCTAATCTTGTGTTTACTCCAGGTTCATTTGTGGTTCGGATAAAGGCTTGACAAGCATGTTACGAGAGATGCATCACCAATCATCCGGGGTTTAACATACTTTGAGGGTTAGTCTAAAGTATGATAGCAAGTTGGTTTGAGAACTAATAGAATCCCATTCAGGTACAAGAAACATTATTTGAAGAAAATTATGCGACAAATAGAGTGCGACACTTCGGATATCGTGAAAACCTTTGTCGTTGTCTTCTTTTCTGTGTATTTAACTGTGATATTCAACATTCACTGTGTTAAACTGACATTCAAAACTGCCCAAAGAATGGACAGTGTTGAAAAAATCGAACCAGTTGGTCGGACTGGTTCAACCAGGAACTGATTAGATATAAATCAACTCATATCAACAATGGTTATAAAAAAATTGTAGAGGTCTAATCGACAGGCCTCTGGTAACTGGTTCAACGGGCTAGTTGTGTTAAAAGGAAATTTTTAATATCACGTAACTAATTTTAATATTAAGTATTAAATATACTAAAGAACAAATTAAAATATATATTTCAGGTTTTATCGTGCTACAGATTTTAAGATATTTAGGGGTACCTCTTGTTACAATGAAACTGAAAGAGAAGGATTGTATTGTGCCTGTGAAGAGTATTTGGTCTGGCTCAGATCTCGTGCTGGTATGGTATTCTCTTGTGGATGGACTGCCTACTGAGTAGAATGGAGATAGTTGTGGATGGTGTGGAGCAAGAGACTCGAGATCATCTTTTTTCTTACGACTGCTGCACTAAGACTGTGGACTAAACTGAGATCTGCTGAATTGGATTGGTTAGTTTCTCATTTGAAGTGCATATATATGGGGGGAAAGGAATCATAGAAAATTTAGGAATGTTTATAGGAATTGTGAGGATTTATTGGTGTGTATTAGAGTTCAAAACAAGTGTATACGGCTTGATGATGTAAATAGACACAGAATTCCCCTAGTGGGATGACTGTCCAAGTACATGTATAGGCTTGATGATGTAAAATGTAAATAGATAGATTTGTGCAGCTTAGAGAATTTCCTAGTGGGATGACTGTGTATAGATGATTCGTAGCAATTTTCTATTGTTTTTTTGATAAACACAACACAAAGCTTATCCATAATAATAAGGGTAAACTACATAGTTAGTCATCCAACTACAAAAGAAATCCATCTTGGTCACCGAAAGTATAAAATTTGTTTTTCGGTTAATCTACTTTAGTGACACATGTTTACAATAGTGACATGTGTCACCTTTACGTTGGTTGGAAGAAAGAAAAGAAAACTAAATTTGAGTGTAGGATTCCAGCCTTCCAGTCCCCTAAAAAGCCCCCAATTCACTCAATCACTACTCCTAATTCACATATTTGTTACATGGGTAAAATTTTGATTGTAAAATAAATTTTACACAAGCTTGTATATTTACACTATAAAATTTAAATTTTAAATTTCTAACCATAATTCTAAAATATTAAATTTTAAACCATATACTCTAAATTTTAAACATCGTCCTTAAATTTTAAATCCTACTGTGAAACTAAAATTGATTTTGATATAACACTTAGACTTATGGACTAAATTGCAAAACAATAAATTTTTAAGTACTTTTCAAAGTCTCACTTTTTGACAAGTCTTTTTGAACCAAACTATATTTCAAGACAAAACTCTCTTAAAAGTTCAAAATCTACCAAGTCTTTTTATGTATTTTCAAGCCTAACTTCAACAAAATGCCCAGGCGTATCGATACCGTTTTTCAGCACTGGAATTTTAATAGAACATAGTGTACTGATACGATATTACCTCGTATCGATACCGTATTCATCTGGGCAAGACTTTAAACTATATCGTACCGATACGCATTGTAACCGCATTGATATGATTCGCTTATCTTTGCATTTAATCTTCGTCCGTTGGCTTGTCAGTTAGATGGTATCCAAAAATTTAAATGATCGTTAGACCGTACCGATACGCTAAGTAAGCGTATCGATACGCTTTTTATCAAAACCAAAGTTGGGATTCCAGTGAGCAAAATCCGTATCGATACACCCTTTTGTATCGATACACACCTTAAAATCGTACCAATACGCCCTTTAAGTGTATCGATACGCGTAGTTTTTCAGTCACAACAGCTCTTTCTTGTTTGAGACAGGTACCGATACGCCCCCGAGACGTACCAATACGGTAGGTAGCTGAGCAGCATTTATTGCATAAAATTGCATCCCAACAGCTCTATTGATGATCCTAACTACCCAAACGGCTAGAATTCAATACAAGGGTATAAAAACAAGTCTCAAATGCACCGACAACATTTTATTGAACCTACAAGCAACATCAAAGCACTCAAATCCAAACTTTGTACCTTTAGAGTCATATCCTTGTACCCAACTCTTGTGCCTTCATTGTAATCTTTTATTGTGAGTTTGAGGAGTGTGAAATTGTAATTGGGTAAACAATTATCCTTTGAGAGGAATTTGTAGAGTTTACTAAATACTTCTCTTTGTAAAAGTGAGTGGATTAAGCTTTGGGTAGAAAGCTTAATCAAATTGTAAGGTTATCTCCTCATCCAAGAAAAAGGGAAGAATTCAAGTAGTGATTTGGTTGAAAATCCTTAGTGGGAGCTAAGGTAGTGGATGTAAAGTTCGTTTAGAGAACTTGAACCACTCTAATTGTCTTGTATCACATTTTTATTCTTCTAAATTTTTAATCGCCAATTCACCCCTTCTTGGCCATTTGCAATTGTGTGGTCAACTCAAAATTGGTATCAGAGCTACACTCATTGGAAGTGTTACAACCCTCTTGAGTCGATTCTAGGAGAGTTTGATCAACAACTAGTCAAGCAATGACATCCATCTCCACTTCCAACCTCTACGAGTCTCAATCTACCACCAACCACCATTCTTCAATAGGATGGGATGTAGTTGAAGAAGGGTCATACATACCGATGAAGAGAGACGGTGAAGGAAGACTTGTCCCAAAGGTCAAAGCCGAAATGACCGAAGATGATCGACGAAGGATGCAAGTCAAATAAAGCTCTACATGTCATCTTTTTTGCTCATGGTCCGGATATCTACTCCAAGGTGTCATCGATCGAGAATGCCAAGGAAGTTTGAGACACCCTTAAGACAACATATGAGGGAACTAGCGACGTCAAGGAAACAAAAATCGGGCTACTCAATCTAAGCTACAAAAACTTCAAAATGGATCTCGATGAAAGCGTTTCCAAGATGTTTGATCGATTCTCGGTCATCGTCAATGGATTGAAGGGCTTCGGTGAGATCATCCTCGAAGACAAGCTAGTGAGGAAGTTGTTGTACTCTCTTCCGGAATCATGGGATATCAAGAGAACGACCATTATTGAAGCTCGAGATTTGAAGACTCTCAAGCTAGATGCTCTTGTTGGATCTCTACTCGCCTATGAGATCATGAAGAAGGGAAGAGAAGAAGGTTAATAAGAAGGATGTTGAGAAGAAGAAGATTGAAATCGCTCTTAAAGCTTCATATCATGAAAGCGATTCTAGTGAAGATGAAGATGAGGAGACGGCCATGTTGGCAAAAACGATTCACTCGCTTCATGAAGTCCAACCGTGAAAGAAAGTTCAATAGAAAAGGGGACTTCAAGAGCAAGAGTAAAGAAGAGGAGAAAGACCAAATCATTTGCTATGAGTGCAAAAAATCTGGCCACATCCGTTCCGAGTGCCCTCAATTGAAGAGGAAGAGTTTTGGGAAGAAGAACAAGCTCAAAGCTCAAGTAGAAACTTGAAGTGGCGAGGAGTCATCCGAGGAGGAGGAGGAAGTGGCTAACATTTGTCTCATGGCCATTGATGATGATTCAAAGGTAAACCTTAACTCATCTAATTTTGATTTTACTTATGATGAACTTCAAGATGCATATGATGAATTGCAAGAGATTTATGATGAGTTAGTTAAAAAATATAAGGAGCCAATTTTGAGAAACAAGAAAAATATTTCTGATTTAAAAATTCAAAATAAGTCTCTTTCAAAAACTAACTCGGAATTGGAAAAGAAGATTTTATACTTAATAAATCTTTCAAATGATCTTAAAAAGAAAAATCTTGATCTTGAAAAATTTCTTTCCGATTTTCAAGATTATCACAGAAAGGAAGTGGATAATCTTAAAACTTCTATTACTATTGGGAGAAACAATTTTGAAAAAGGAAATTCTTATAAAACTCAATATGTAAAAAGAAAACCTTTTCATCCTAAATAAAGAATTTTTTCTAAGCAATCTAAAAGTCAAAAAATTAGGAGTGTTTGGGTTCCTAAGGAACTCATTATTTCTAATAACATGAATGTTATTGCTTCTTGAATTCCTAAAGGAACCAAGGTTTTGAGGGCTAACACTCATGGACCCAAAATGATTTGGGTATCAAAAACCAAAGGCTAATTTCTTTGTTTGTAGGGGGAGCATTGCTACAAGGCCAAAGCTTCATGTCAAAACTCATGGTACCTTGATAGTGGATGCTCAGAACACATGATCGGTGACAGGAGTATATTCTTGGAACTAAAGCCAAAGGGTAGTGGAGTGGTAACTTTCGGTGACAACTCCAAAGGCCACATTGAAGGAATAGGCTCCATTGGTAATCACTCTTCTCTTTTCATTGAAAATGTCTTATATGTCAACGGTCTTAAACACAATTTGTTGAACAATAGTCAATTGTGTGATAAAAGTTTTAATGTTTTATTGATAAAAATGATTGCAAAATTGCGAACATTAAAACAAATCAATTGATGCTCATAGGGCATAGAATAGGAAATATTTACATGGTGCATTTAGATGACATCCATACATCTTATACATGTTTAGTTGCACATGATGAACATGACTCATGATTTTGACATAGAAAATTGGGACATGCAATGTAACACCCGGGTTTAGGGGTTAGGTGAAAATAATATTTTAATATTATTTTGGGCTCGGTTTTATAATTAAAACGATCCTTTAAAATTTCGGGTTTCAAAATAAACGATTTGAATGAGACCAAAATGATTTAGACTCAAAGTTGAAGAGCTACTTTAAAAACAAGGATAGCCATTCATTAATGGCCTTTTGGGTAATTTACCCATCATCAAATTTAAACCCTCTTTTCCTAACATCTTTCCACTATTCATCCCCTTCTTCATTTCCCCCCAACGTGAAAGAGAGCTCTTCTCCCCTTGTTACTATTTCATTCAAAAAGCTTCTCCATTTCAACTCCAAATTGAAAGGTAATGGTATTTTTGACTTCCCCTCATCTTCCTCTCCATAAAAGTACTCTTTATTTTCATTTCCATGAAAGTTTTAGAAAATGACATTTTGGAAAGTTTGGATTAAAGATGAAAGCTTTATGTTGTAAAACTAAATGTTTTGATTTAATATGTTTAGTTATGATGTATAGAGGTCAAATGCTATGATATATGTGAATTTCAAATGATTTTGGGAAATTTTCGGAATTGGGTTTCAAAGGGGTTTTTGGAGGGTTTTAAAGTGGTTTTTGGGGTTGTTTAATGTTGGATTTTGAGGGCTACTGCTAGTATGATATATGAGGGTTGCTTTAGGTGTATTTGATGGTTGTTTGGATGCTTGAAATGGAAGATTTCAGTGGGTTTTGTGGGCTGCTCGAAAATTCTATTTTTTTGGACTTGTTTTGGGTGTTGAATGCTTGAAAATATTATTCCGGGTTAGTTCTGATGATGAGCTTTTGATTGTGGATGTTTTGTTTGTGTTTGGGATTGATTAGAATCGAGTTTGGGCATCGGTGAAGCATCAGAAGTGAATCCGGGAATTTGAAGATGGTTGCTTGCTTGGTCTTTGAGCTTGGAAGCTTAGGTGAGTGGTTAATTGTTTTAAATGGTTTTAAAATGGTTGGTTCGAGTATATGGACTAGGTCGGGCTTGGTAGACCCACCTAGAGTTAGAATTAGGGTGGTAGCCTAATCCTAAGCTTGATCTAGAGCCTTTGGATGAACTCATTTATGTGGTTGTGTATGTCTCGTATGAAATGTGATGTGAATGCTTATGTATATTGTATTATACATGTGAGATGAGATATGACTTGTGATGCTTGAGACATGCATAATGATGGTTGTTGGTGAGTACATGCTAAGCACGGAATTGATTGAAATGAGTAACGTGAAATGAGTAAACGTTGGCACTAGTATACTTGAATACAAATGATCGATCATTAGGATGTTAGTGTGTACACATGAGTCAAAAGTCGCGCGTGGCCTTGGTGGCGTTGAGTCACCAAGGAGGAGTACGGGTTCGCCCGGAAATTGTATTTAAATATAGTCGGTGATGAGTGGAATCCCATCGACGGGGCGTGAGGATGAGTGGAATCCCCTCCGCGAGACCGATGATGAGTGGAATCCCACCGTGAGGTAATGTGGTTGTTGGATGTGAGTTCCAACATGTCTATCCGCGTATTCGGGTCATAGCTAGGTGCCAATGTTGTTTGATATGTGTATCAATGTATTGAGGTTTATGATCTTTATGGGATGCTTGAATGTGATTACATGTATTGTGGAGTTGAGCTTATGATCATGGCATTTATATTGTATATTGCTCATGCATCTTTATCTTATGGCTTTTGTGGATCCTTGGTAGATTTGTGTTTTACCTTGGCTAGATCGTGCTCGGACCCTGCAATGTTGAGGTTTGTTTTTAGAGCTTACCCTCACTAAGCATCGTTGCTTACGCTCTCTTTGTTCAACATTGCAGATCCTTAGTTCGCGGGTTGCTCGAGCAAGTGGAGGGCCTCCAAGTGTGGTTATTGACTTGAGTACATCAAGTATGGCTTTTAAATGTTGAACACGTAATAGTTTGAGCAATGGGACATGTGTCGTTTTGTTGGATAGTTGCTAGTTGTTTAGGAGCTTGATTAGACTCCATGATATCTTGCTTTTGTATGGTTTGTGTTGCCATGTTGAATTGTAACTCATGCATAAATTGCTCATTTTGAATGTTAGCCATATGCCTTAGAGGTTACCTTCATGTTGAATGATGTGGTTTGAATGCATGGTTTGGGAAGTCTTATCTTAGTGTTTAGACTCGTCCTAATCTTGTTAAAGCATGCTATTATTGTTGGGTTGCCTTAGGTTTGTGTGTTTTAAGGTTGATGTGTGTTTTGGTGGTGTTTTGGGGCACCCTTGTGCCTTAAAACAGCCAAAACGAATCTGCAGACAGGGGGCGTTTCGGAACGGGTCACCCTGTTCCGATACGGTCCCTTTGCAAATGGCCTGCCGTTTCGAAACGGATGGGGGTCGTTTCGGAACATTTTTGCTACTGGAATTTTGAGAAATTGACGAGATAAAGGTGTTCCGAAACGGTCAAATATCGTTGACCACGAGAAGTTAACCGTTAGGGTCGTTTCGATACGGGTCACCCCTGTTTCGAAACGGTCACCCTATGGTTGACCCTGGCCTGTTGACTAAGTCAAGGCGTTTCAGAACACCCTAAGGGCGTTTCGAAACGGCCTGCTGTAAAGGACTAAAATGAGCTGTTTAATGTTTTGGTTGGTCGGTGTATGATACGTTGTTTGTGTTTTCCGCTGCCGTACGTTACATAGGATTAAATTATGCCTATAGACAAGATAAAATAAAAAGAAATTTTCTGGGTCGTTAACCGAGGGGAAGCCTTAACGGGTTTCGCTTCGGTTTTCCCCGTGTGGCCCACTCGGATCGGTCATCCGACTAGACCGGGACGAGGGGGTTACACTTGTTGGTATCAGAGCCTAAGGTTACTGAGACCTTGGGCAGGTAAGTAAGGTAAGTTCAAGTTTTTGATTGATATGCTCGGTGTTTGCTTGCCTTGAAAGAATGGTTGCTTGTTTGACAAGTATGATTGACTGTTTATTCAAAAGTATGTGTGTGTGAGTCCCATTGCTACTATTACATTGGAAAAATGATTTTTAAGTGAAGGAACGTACTTGAACACTTGGAAGCCTTGCCTTGCTAACCCAGCTTGTATGTTTTGTTGTTGTGGTTGTAGTTGATACCTGTGAGAGCGATGTCTAGACCGAGAGGTAGACCGAGGGTGGTTCATCAGGAACCACGGGTTGCGGCTCCTGTTGAGCCGGCAGTTGGTGTGGAGGCTCACCTTGAAGGGCCGGTGGCCGCGGGAGTTGGCGCTCCTCCACCACCTCCACCACCACCACCTCCTCCCCCTGGAGTTGGGGGCGAGGATGGAGCCGGAGGAGATGGACCTCAAGGTGGCCAAGGTCCAACTGGAATTGATATGACTCCGCTAGTGCAAGCGATAGCGGGAGCATTCCAGGCCGCAGTTGCGGGAGCTCAGGCTGCAGCTCAGCCTAGGTGTGACGATGCCAGTCTACCTTTGGAGAGGCTCCATAGCTTGGGGGGCGAAGAGTTTAGAGGATCTACTCCGGAGAGGTTGAAGTTATGGCTGGAGAAGACGGTTCGTATCTTGGCTCAGATGGGTTGTGCGGGCGCACGTAGATTGGGTTGTGTGATCTCATTGCTTCAGGGTGATGCCTACACCTGGTGGGTCACCATTACTACCGAGGTTCCAGAGACATAGATTGATTGGGAATTCTTTGAGTCTGCTTTCAGAAAGAGGTACTTGGGACCGAGGTACCTAGATGAGAAGAAACGAGAGTTCATGGCTCTTACTCAGGGAGATGCTTCTGTGACTGATTATGAGATCCGCTTTGTTCGCTTGAGTCAGTATGCCCCAGAGTTAGTTCCTACTGAAGTGGAACGCTGTAACCGATTCCGCTACAGATTGAATGAAGAGGTTAAGAGGTATACGCTAGCTTCTGACTACTCAGACTTTGATGTATTGGTCGCGAGGGCCAAGGATTTAGAGCATAGTTTGGGTTTGGCCAAACGATCTGGTGGTTCTAGTTCTGGCAAGAGGCATAACCACTTTGATGGTAGAGACGCCAAGAGGCACAGAGGTGGCGGACATCAGTTTGATCATAGACGTGGCGGTGGCCACCATGGTAGGGGCCATCAGGGCCATAGAGGAGGAGGGCGTTTGCCCGAGTGTACCCGTTGTGGGAGACAGCACGCTGGTGAGTGTTGGGGTAACTTCCATACTTGTTGGAACTGTGGTTCGAGGGACCACTTTAGGAGGGATTGTCCGCATCAGACGGCTCAGGCACCAAACATTGCTCAGGCTCCTGCGAGAGCGAATGATTTTCAGAGAGGTCGTGGGCGCGGTCGTGGCTACTTCCAGCCTAGGGCTGATGCACCTAGGGTAGATGCTCAGAGGAATCTTGCTCATGTTGTGGCTGTGCAGCCAGAGGCGGGAGGACCAACGAGGGTCTATGCTCAGAGAGAGGCCGAGAACGACACCGATGTGATAGTAGGTAATTTCAAGTTACAGTCTATGTCTTTGCTTTCTTTGGTTGATTCGGGTTCTACGTATTCCTACATTTTGAGTGAGCATGCACAGAAGTTAGATATCCCTGTTGAGATCTTAGATGTAGGTATGCATCTTACTAGTTCTTTTGGTGAGACAGTTGTGGTTAGACGTATGTATAGGAGGTGTCCACTGAAGATTTAGGGTCATGTGTTCTCAGTTGATATGATGGAACTTCCTTTCTATGGCTTTGATATTATTTTGGGTATGGACTGGTTGGTTGAGCATCGGACTAGTGTGGATTTTGAGACAAAGAGAATTTCTTTGAAGCTTTCTGATGACTACGAGGTAGTAGTGGTAGGCGAGAACATTAAGTTCTTGTCTAATGTGGTGTCAGCTTTAGAGGCTCATAGGTTGATGGACTCTGGATGTGGGGCTTATTTAGCCTATGTTATGAATCCGGATATGAGTGAAGCTAGACCGAAAGATATCAGGACAGTGTGTGACTTTCCAGATGTGTTTCCTGAAGAGTTGTCGGGTTTGCCTCCTGACAGAGATGTTGAGTTTGTGATTGAGACAGTTTCAGGATCTAATCTAGTTTCGATAGCTCCGTATCGTATGGCTCCGAAAGAGTTGAAAGAATTGAAGAGTCAGTTGCAAGAATTATTAGACCATGGTTTCATTAGGCCTAGTAGTTCTCCGTGGGGTGCTCCCGTGTTGTTTGTGAAAAAGGAAGATGGTAGCATGCGCATGTGTATTGACTATAGACAGTTGAATCAGTTGACTGTGAAGAACAAGTATCCGTTGCCTCCTATAGATGATTTGTTTGATCAGTTGAGAGGTGCTTCAGTGTTCTCGAAGATAGATTTGAGATCCGGGTACTATCAGTTAAAGGTGAAAGAGTGTGATGTTCCGAAGACAGCTTTTAGGACTAGATATGGTCACTATGAGTTTCTTGTGATGCCATTTGGGCTCACAAATGCACCAGCAACATTCATGGACATGATAAACAGAATTTTCAGAGACTATCTAGACCGTTTTGTAGTTGTCTTCATTGATGATATACTTGTGTACTCGAAGACAGAAGAAGAGCATGATGAGCAATTGAGATTTGTTTTACAAAGATTGTTGAGCAATCAGTTGTATGTGAAGCTTAGTAAATGTGAGTTCTGGATTCGAGAGGTTGTATTTCTTGGCCATGTTGTTTCGGCCGAAGGCATCCGAGTTGATCCATCGAAGATTGAGGCTATTGTTGAGTGGAAACAACCTAAGTCCGTGACCGAGATTAGGAGTTTCCTAGGATTAGCCGGTTATTATAGGAGATTTGTTGATGGTTTCTCTAGAGTAGCTGCTCCTTTGACTAAATTGTTGCAAAAGGGAGTCAAGTTTGACTGGTCAGATGCAAGACAGAAGGCCTTTGAGAAATTGAAAGAAGCTTTGACGAATGCTCCAGTGTTAGTGCAGCCTGTTTCCGGTAAGGAGTTTGTGATTTACAGTGATGCTTCCTACGTAGGCTTAGGATGTGTTTTGATGCAAGATAGGAGAGTTGTTGCTTATGCTTCTAGACAGTTGAAGATTCATGAGAAGAACTATCCTACTCATGACATAGAGCTAGCCGCAGTTGTGTTTGCATTAAAGATTTGGCGTCATTACTTGTATAGTGAGAAGTGTATTGTTTACACCGATCACAAGAGCTTGAAGTACTTGATGACACAGAAAGAGTTGAACTTGAGACAAAGAAGATGGCTAGAGTTGTTAAAAGATTATGATTTGACCATTAAGTACCATCCGGGTAAAGCAAATGTAGTAGCCGATGCTTTGAGTAGAAAAGTGGCCGTTGAGTTGAGAGCTATGTTTGCTAGATTGAGTGTGTCCGATGATGGTGGTTTGATCACCGAGTTGCAAGTGAAGCCTTCTTTGATTCAGTTGATTAGAGAGAAGCAGTTGCAAGATACGAGTTTAGTTCCTCATGTTCAGGACATAGCCGAAGGAAGACCGACTGAGTATAGTTTCAGTGGTGAGAGCTTGTTGTGCTTTAGAGATAGAATTATTGTACCAGAAGATGTTGAGTTGAGACGTCAGATTCTGAGTGAAGCACATTCGAGTCCCTTTTCTATGCATCCGAGTAGTACCAAAATGTACCGAAATTTGAAGAATGATTGCTTCTGGGTTGGTTTGAAGAGAGATGTAGCCGAGTATGTGAGTCGTTGCATGGTTTGTCAGAGGGTGAAGGCAGAACATCAGGTTCCTTCAGGTTTGCTACAGCCTTTGAAGATTCCAGAATGGAAATGGGAGAGGATCACCATGGATTTTGTATCGGGGTTGCCTTTGTCTCCTTCGAAGAAGAACTCTGTTTGGGTAATTGTTGATAGGTTCACTAAGTGTGCTCACTTCTTAGCAGTGAACACTACGGATTCCTTAGACAAGTTGGCAACTTGTACATCCGTGAGATTGTGAGACTTCATGGAGTTCCGAAGTCTATTGTTTCAGATAGGGATCCTAGATTTACTTCGAGATTTTGGGGTTGCTTGTATAGTGCTTTAGGTAGCCGTTTGCATTTCAGCATATCTTACCATCCTCAGTCCGATGGGCAGTCAGAGCGAGTGATACAGATTCTTGAGGATATGCTTCGTTGTTGTGTGATTGACTTCCAGGGTTCTTGGGAGAAGCACTTACCGTTGGTTGAGTTTGCTTACAACAACAGTTATCAGTCTAGTATTCAGATGACACCTTATGAGGCTTTGTATGGTAGACGATGTAGGACTCCGTTTTGTTGGGCTGAGACAGGTCAGAGATTGTTACCTATGCCAGACTTGCTTAAGGGAACTACCGAAAAAGTAAAGTTGATTTGTGACCGTTTGAAAGCAGCTTCCGATCGTCAGAAGTCTTATGCAGATTTGAAGATGAAAGAGATTGAGTACTCAATGGGTGAGAAAGTGTTTCTGAAAGTATCTCCGTGGAAGAAGGTAATGAGATTTGGCCGGAAGGGCAAGTTGAGTCCGAGGTTCATTGGTCCGTATGAGATAGTTGAGCGGACTGGGCCTGTAGCTTATCGCTTGAGGTTACCTTCTGAGTTAGAGAAGATCCACGATGTCTTTCATGTGTCTATGCTTAGGAGATATAGATCGGATCCCTCGCATGTGATGCCCGTTTAGGAGATAGAGTTAAATCCGGATTTGTCCTATAATGAAGAACCCGTTGAGATACTTGCTTCTGATAGCAAGGTGTTGCGTGGCAAGACCATAGAGTTGGTCAAGGTGTTGTGGAGGCATAGAGCTGTGGAAGAGGCCACGTAGGAGAGGAAAGCGGATATGGTTGAGCAGTTTCCGTATTTGTTTCCACCAGGTAATTTCGGGGACGAAATTCCTTAAGTGGGGGAGAGTTGTAACACCCGGGTTTAGGGGTTAGGTGAAAATAATATTTTAATATTATTTTGGGCTCAGTTTTATAATTAAAACGATCCTTTAAAATTTCGGGTTTCAAAATAAACGATTTGAATGGGACCAAAATGATTTAGACTCAAAGTTGAAGAGCTACTTTAAAAACAATGATAGCCATTCATTAATGGCCTTTTGGGTAATTTACCCATCATCAAATTTAAACCCCCTTTTCCTAACATCTTTCCACTATTCATCCTCTTCTTCATTTCCCCCCAACGTGAAAGAGAGCTCTTCTCCCCTTGTTACTATTTCATTCAAAAAGCTTCTCCATTTCAACTCCAAATTGAAAGGTAATGGTATTTTTGACTTCCCCTCATCTTCCTCTCCATAAAAGTACTCTTTATTTTCATTTCCATGAAAGTTTTAGAAAATGGCATTTTGGAAAGTTTGGATTAAAGATGAAAGCTTTATGTTGTAAAACCAAATGTTTTGATTAATATGTTTAGTTATGATGTATAGAGGTCAAATGGTATGATATATATGAATTTCAAATGATTTTGGGAAATTTTCGGAATTGGGTTTCAAAGGGGTTTTTGGAGGGTTTTAAAGTGGTTTTTGGGGTTGTTTAATGTTGGATTTTGAGGGCTACTGCTAGTATGATATATGAGGGTTGCTTTGGGTGTATTTGATGGTTGTTTGGATGCTTGAAATGGAAGATTTCAGTGGGTTTTGTGGGCTGCTCGAAAATTCTGTTTTTTTTGGACTTGTTTTGGGTGTTGAATGCTTGAAAATATTATTCCGGGTTAGTTCCGATGATGAGCTTTTGATTCTGGATGTTTTGTTTGTGTTTGGGATTGATTAGAATCGAGTTTGGGTATCGGTGAAGCATCGGAAGTGAATCCGGGAATTTGAAGACGGTTGCTTGCTTGGTCTTTGAGCTAGGAAGCTTAGGTGAGTGGTTAATTGTTTTAAATGGTTTTAAAATGGTTGGTTCGAGTATATGGACTAGGTCGGGCTTGGTAGACCCACCTAGAGTTAGGATTAGGGTGGTAGCCTAATCCTAAGCTTGATCTAGAGCTTTTGGATGAACTCATTTATGTGGTTGTGTATGTCTCGTATGAAATGTGATGTGAATGCTTATGTATATTGTATTATACATGTGAGATGAGATATGACTTGTGATGCTTGAGACATGCATAATGATGGTTGTTGGTGAGTACGTGCTAAGCACGGAATTGATTGAAATGAGTAACGTGAAATGAGTAAATGTTGGCACTAGTATACTTGAATACAAATGATCGATCATTAGGATGTTAGTGTGTACACATGAGTCAAAAGTCGCGCGTGGCCTTGGTGGCGCTGAGTCACCAAGGAGGAGTACGGGTTCGCCCGGAAATTGTATTTAAATATAGTCGGTGATGAGTGGAATCCCATCGACGGGGCGTGAGGATGAGTGGAATCCCCTCCGCGAGACCGGTGATGAGTGGAATCCCACCGTGAGGTAATGTGGTTGTTGGATGTGAGTTCCAACATGTCTATCCGCGTATTCGGGTCATAGCTAGGTGCCAATGTTGTTTGATATGTGTATCAATGTATTGAGGTGTATGATCTTTATGGGATGCTTGAATGTGATTACATGTATTGTGGAGTTGAGCTTATGATCATGGCATTTATATTGTAAATTGCTCATGCATCTTTATCTTATGGCTTTTGTGGATCCTTGGTAGATTTGTGTTTTACCTTGGCTAGATCGTGCTCGGACCCTGCAATGTTGAGGTTTGTTTTTAGAGCTTACCCTCACTAAGCATCGTTGCTTACGCTCTCTTTGTTCAACATTGCAGATCCTTAGTTCGCGGGTTGCTCGAGCAAGTGGAGGGCCTCCAAGTGTGGTTGTTGACTTGAGTACATCAAGTATGGCTTTTAAATGTTGAACATGTAATAGTTTGAGCAATGGGACATGTGTCGTTTTGTTGGATAGTTGCTAGGTTTTTAGGAGCTTGATTAGACTCCATGATATCTTGCTTTTGTATGGTTTGTGTTGCCATGTTGAATTGTAACTCATGCATAAATTGCTCATTTTGAATGTTAGCCATATGCCTTAGAGGTTACCTTCATGTTGAATGATGTGGTTTGAATGCATGGTTTGGGAAGTCTTATCTTAGTGTTTAGACTCGTCCTAATCTTGTTAAAGCATGCTATTATTGTTGGGTTGCCTTAGGTTTGTGTGTTTTAAGGTTGATGTGTGTTTTGGTGGTGTTTTGGGGCACCCTTGTGCCTTAAAACAGCCAAAACGAATCTGCAGACAGGGGGCGTTTCGGAACGGGTCACCCTGTTCCGATACGGTCCCTTTGCAAATGGCCTGCTGTTTCGAAACGGATGGGGGTCGTTTCGGAACATTTTTTCTACTGTAATTTTGAGAAATTGACGAGATAAAGGTGTTCCGAAACGGTCAAATATCGTTGACCACGAGAAGTTGACCGTTAGGGTCGTTTCGATATGGGTCACCCCTGTTTCGAAACGGTCACCCTATGGTTGACCCTGGCCTGTTGACTAAGTCAAGGCGTTTCGGAACACCCTAAGGGCGTTCCGAAACGGCCTGCTGTAAAGGACTAAAATGAGCTGTTTAATGTTTTGGTTGGTCGGTGTATGATACGTTGTTTGTGTTTTCCGCTGCCGTGCGTTACATAGGATTAAATTATGCCGATAGACAAGATAAAATAAAAGAAATTTTCTGGGTCGTTAACCGAGGGGAAGCCTTAACGGGTTTCGCTTTGGTTTTCCCCGTGTGGCCCACTCGGATCGGTCATCTGACCAGACCGGGACAAGGGGGTTACATGCTAGCATGAGTGTTTTAGAAAAATTGATTTCCCTTGATCTAGTTAGAGGTTTGCCCAAACTTAAATTCTCTAATGATAAAATATGTGGTGCCTGCTCTAAGGGTAAACAACATATAACCTCATTTAAATCCATTAATGATGTCTCTACTAGTAGATGTTTACAATTGATTCATATGGGTCTTTTTGGGCCTATTAGGATTATGAGCTTGGGTGGTAAATCATATGCTTTTGTACTTGTTAATGACTATTCTAGGTTTACTTGGGTTCTATTCTTAAGTACAAAAGATGAGGCTTTAGAAAAAATCATCACATTTTCTAAAATAACTCAAAATGATCTTGAGCTTAAAATTTCTCAAATTAGAAGTGATCATGGAACCGAGTTTCAAAATCTAGGTTTTGAAGAGTTTTTAAATGAAAATGGGATTAGCCATAATTTTTCCGCACCTCGCACTCCTCAACAAAATGGGGTAGTTGAGAGGAAAAATCAAACCTTAGAAGAAATGGCTAGAACCATGCTTTGTGAAAATAATTTACCTAAATATTTTTGGGCGAAAGCCACAAATACCGCTTGCTACATTATAAATCGAGTAATGATTAGGCCAATTTTGAAGAAAACACCATATGAGATTTTAAAATCTAAAAAGCCTAACATTAGCTATTTTCATCCATTTGGTTGCAAGTGCTTTATTTTAAATAATGGAAAAGACAACTTAGGTAAATTTGATGCTAAAAGTGATGAAGCTATTTTCTTAGGGTACTCTTTAAACTCTAACGTCTATCGTGTATTTAATAAAAGAACTTTAGTAGTAGAAGAGTCTATACATGTTGTTTTCGATGATAACCTCCTTTCGAGGAAGGACTCTTGTGATGATGATGATGTAGGGATCTTTGGTGCCCTTGATGGAGAACAAACGTCAAAGGTGGATGATTCCAACTAAAGAAGAAGATGCACAAGATCCATCTCTTGAAGCCTTGAAAGTCTTGGCTCTTGAGGAAAATGAGGTATCTTACCCAAGGGAGTTCAACTATGTTAAAGGTGGTGAAATCTTGGGTGATCCATCCAAGGGGGTAACTACTAGATCCTCTCTCAAATTAATGAACCATGTTGCATTTCTTTCGTGCATTGAACTTAAAAATATCAAAGAAGCATTAAAAGATGATTTTCTGATTTTGGCCATGCAAGAAGAATTAAATCAATTTGAGAGAAGTAAAGCATGTACATTAGTTGAAAGGCCTAGTAATCAATCTACTATAGGAACTAAATGGGTCTTTAGGAATAAACTAGATGAGAGTGGTAACATAGTGAGAAACAAGGATAGGCTTGTTGCTCAAGGTTACACTCAAGAAGAGGGAATTGATTTTGATGAAAAATATGCACTCGTAGCTAGGATGGAAGCTATTAGGATGCTTCTAGCATTTGCATGTTACCATGATTTCAAGCCTTTTCAAATGAATGTAAAAAGTGCTTTTCTAAATGGTTTTATAAATGAAGAAGTGTATGTTGAACAACCACCGGGTTTTGAGGACTCAAAATTTCCAAATCATGTGTTTAAACTAACTAAAGCCCTTTATGGTTTAAAACAAGCTCCTAGAACCTGGTATGAAAAGACTTTCAAACTTTTTAATTGAAAATAGTTTTGAAAAAGGTAAGGTGGACACTACACTTTTCATAAAAAAATATAGTAATGACATCTTAGTAGTACAAATTTATGTTTATGATATCATTTTTGGTTCTACTAATGAATGTTATTGCAAAGAATTTTCTAAGCTAATGCAAGGTGAGTTCGAGATGAACATGATGGGGGAGCTCTCATTCTTTTTGGGACTCCAAATCAAACAAAGGAAGGATGATACTTTCATAAATCAATCTAAGTACGTGAACAATTATGCTTAAAAAGTTCAGCTTGGAGAATGTAAAGCCTCAAGCCACACCTATGAGCTCTTCCATTGTAACACCCGAGTTTAGGGGTCGGGTAAAAATAATATTTTAATATTATTTTGGCTTCGGTTTCATAATTAAAATAATCTTTTGGGCCTCGGGTTTCAAAAAAACAAATATTTTTGAGTTGGACTAAATTGAATGAAATACAAATTGGAGAGATTTTAAAAAAATGGAAAATAGCCATTCATTAATGGAAAACTTGTAAATAATACAAGTTTCAATTTTAAATCCCCTTTTATCAACATTTCACTATTCATTCTATTCTCCAAATCAAAAACCAACGTGAAGAAGAGTTCGCTCATCCCCTCCACTATTACATCTCATTGTTTCTCCATTTCAACTCGTTTTTTAAAGGTAATGTCATTTTTGACTTGTCCTCAACTTCCTCTCTTCAAAAGTACAAATGGTTTTCATTTTCCTCAATGTTTTGGAAATGGAGTTTTTAGAGATTTTGATTAAAAATGATAACTTTATGTTGTTAAACTTGAAATTTCGATTTAATATTGTTAGATATGAAGTCTAGGAGCTAAATGGTTCAACATATATGAATTTTACATGGTTTTGAACACATTCCCGAAATTGGGTTTAAAGGGGGTTTTTGAAGGGTTTTGGATGAGTTTTTGGGGTTGTTTTATGTTGGATTTTGAGGGCTGGTGTTAGTATGATATATGAGGGTCACTTTGGGTGTGTTTGATGATTGTTTGGATGCTTGAAATGGAAGATTTCAGTGGGTTTTGTGGGCTGCTCAAGAATTCTGTTTTGGGCATGATTTTGGGTGTTGGTTGCTTGGAAATGTTAATCCGGGTTGTTTTCGATGATTAGTTATTGATTGTGGGTGTTTTTTTGTGTTTGGGATTGATTAGAATCGAGGTTTGGCGTCGGTGAAGCATCGGGAGTGAATCCGGAAATTTGAAGGTGGTTGCTTGCTTGGTATTTGAGCTTGGAAGTGAAGGTGAGTGGTTAATGTTTTCAAAGTGTTTTATAAGTGTTTGGTTCGAGCATGTGGACTAGGTCGGGCTTGGTAGACCCACCTAGAGTTAGGATTAGGGTGGTAGCCTAATCCTAAGCTTAAACTAGAGATATTGGTTGAACTTGAAATTGATGTTTATGCCTCGTGATGTTTACGATATGTTGATTTATGTATAATGTGTTATACATGTGTGATGAGGCATAGTTGTGATGCATTATGATATGCATGTGGATTATTCATGATTGTGATCATGGTGAGTACATGCTAAGCACGGAATTGGTTGTAATTGCTTTTGTGGGTTGAGTTAAATGTTGGCACTAGTATACTTGGATACAAATGATCGATCATTAGGATGTTAGTGTGCACACATGAGTCAAAATTCACGCGTGGCCTTGGTGGTGTTGAGTCACCAAGGAGGAGTACGAGTTCGCCCGGAAATTGTTATATATATATATTAGTCGATGATGAGTGGAATCCTATCGACGGGGCGTGAGGATGAGTGGAATCCCCTCCGTGAGACCGGTGATGAGTGTAATCCCACCGTGAGGTAAAGTTGTTGTTGGATGTGAGTTCCAACGTGTTTATTCGCGTATTCGAGTCATAGCTAGGTGCCAGTATAAATTGATATGTGTATCAATGTGATGTGGAAATGTGCTTCCTATTTGGATGGTTATATGTGTTTACATATGTTGTGGGAATGAGCTTGTTGAGCATGATATATTAATGGATATTTGTTCATGCATCATTGACATTTCAGCTCTTGAGAACCGGAGGTAATATCATGCATTTGCCTTGGTTGAGATCGTGCTTGGACCCGGCAATGTTGAGGTTTGTTTTTAAAGAGCTTACCCTCACTAAGCTATATTGCTTACGCTCTCTTTGTTCGACATTGTAGATCCTTAGTTCGTGGGTTGCTAGCGCAAGTGGAGGGCCTCCAAATGTGGTTGTTGACCTTGAGTTTATCAAGTATGAGTTTTTAATGTTTTAGACATGTAATAGTTATGCAATGGGATGTGTGCTTTGTTGGTTGTTTAGGAGCATGTTTAGACTCCTTGATTATGATGTTTTGTGTGGCTTGTTAATGCCATGTGTGGATTGTAAACCATGTTTATTTTGCTTATCATGTATGTTGGCCATGTGCCTTTGAGGTTGCCTTTGCATTTGAATGTTGGAGTATGAGACCTTAAATGCTTGTATGCTATCCTTGATCAAACGCATGATTTCCTTGTTGAATGATGTATGTACATGTTGGGTGCTTGTATGACTAGATCTTGGTTTGTAAATGTTGTATGTATGTTCGTATGTGGCTAGGGAGGTCTTATTATGCATCTAGAGTGTAAATCTTGTGTGTTTGTGCTGAAAATGGAGAATTGCAGAGCAGGGCGTATCGGTACGCCTAAGGGTCGTATTGATATAGTCTTGCCTACAGGACTCAGTTTTGGTTGGGCGTATTGATACACTAGGGTGTATCGATACCCTCTTGACTCTCTGGAATTCTGAGATTTTGGTGAGTTAATAGCGTATCGGTACGATGTCTTAGCGTATCGTTACGGGTACATCTCGTTGACCAGGAATGGCGTATCGATACGCTCAAGGGTTGTATCGATACGGTCTTCTTGTGTTGTCTGGAGGGGTTGACTTTGGTCAAGGCATATCGATACCTTTGACAGGTGTATCGATACAACATGTTTAATTATGAAAAATGGGTTGTTTTGCAAATGCTGATTGGACGATCGTTTTTATGATTGCTCGTGTTTCCGCTGACGCGTTTCACATAGGTCATGGTAATGCATTTAGACAAGATAAATAAAAGAAATTTTCTAGGGTTGCTAACTGAGGGGAAACCTTAACGGGTTTCGCTTCGGTTTTCCCCGTGTGACCCACTCGAACCGGTCATATGTCCGGACTGGGACGAGGGGGTTACACTTATTGGTATCAGAGCCTAAGGTTACCGAGACCTTGGGCAGGTAAGTGAGGTAAGTTTAAGTTTCGTATTGATATGCACGGTGTTTGCTTGCCTTGTAAGTATGATTGCTTGTGTGACAAGTATGCTGATTGTTTTGTTTAAAAGCATGTTGTTTAGAGTCCCATTACTACTATTACATCGGAAAAGAATTTTTAAAGTGAGAGAACGTACTTGAGCACTTGGAAGCCTTGCCTTGCTAACCCAACCTTGTATGTTTGTTGTGGTTGTAGTTATTGTTTGTGAGCGATGTCTAGACCGAGAGGTAGGCCGAGGGTGGTTCGTCAAGAACCACGTGTTGCAGCTCCTGTTGAGCCGGTGGTTGGAGTAGAGGCTCATATAGAAGGGCCTGCTGCTACTGGAGTTGGAGCTCCTCCACCACCACCACCTCCTCCGCCTGGAGTTGGAGGCGAGGATGAAGCTAAAGAAGAGGGACCTCAAGGTGGCCAAGGTCCGGCCGGAATTGATATGACTCCACTAGTGCAAGCTATAATAGGAGCGTTTTAGGCCACAGTTGCGGGAGCTCAGGCTGCAGCTCAGCCTATGTGTGATGATGCTAGTTTACCGTTGGAGAGGCTCCGTAGTCTTGGGGCCGAAGAGTTCAAAGGATCGACTCCGGAGAGGTCTGAGTTGTGGTTAGAGAAGACTGTTCGCATCTTAGCTCAGATGGGTTGTGTGGGCGCACGTAGATTGGGTTGTGTGATCTCTTTGCTTCAGGGTGATGCCTACACCTGGTGGGTCACCATTACTACCGGAGTTCCAGAGGCTGAGATAGGTTGGGATTTCTTTGAGTCTGCATTCAGGAAGAGATATTTGGGACCGAGATATCTTGATGAGAAGAAGCGAGAGTTTATGGCCCTTACCCAGGGAGATGCTTATGTGACTGACTATGAGATCCGTTTTGTTCGTTTGAGTCAGTACGCTCCAGAGTTGGTTCCTACTGAAGTGGAACGTTGTAACCGTTTCCGCTGTAGGCTGAATGAAAAGATCAAGAGGTACACTTTAGCTTCTGACTACTCAGATTTTGATGTCTTGGTCGCGAGGGCCAAGGACTTAGAGCACAGTTTGGGTTCAGCCAAACGATCTGGTGGTTCTAGTTCTTGTAAGAGGCATAACCACTTTGACAGTAGAGATGCTAAGAGGCATAGAGGTGGCAGACATCAGTTTGACCATAGGCGTGGCGGTGGCCACCATAGTAGAGGCCATCAGGGTCATAGAAGAGGAGGGCGTTTGCCCGAGTGTCCGCGCTGTGGAAGACAACATTCTGGTGAGTGTTTGGGTAACTTCCATGCTTGTTGGAACTGTGGTTCGAGGGATAACTTTAGGAGGGAGTGTCTGCATCAGGCGGCACAAGCACCGAACATTGCTCAGGCTCCTGCGAGAGCAAATGATTTTTAGAGAGGCCGTGGGCACGGTCGTGGTTACTTCCAGCCTAGGGCTGATGCACCTAGGGTAGATGCTCAGAGGAACCTTGCTCATGTTGTGGCAGTGCAGCCAGAGGCAGGAGGACTAGCGAGAGTTTATGCTCAGAGAGAGGCCGGGAACGACACTGATGTGATAGTAGGTAATTTTGAGTTACAGTCTATGTCTTTGCTTTCTTTGGTTGATTCGGGTTCTACACATTCCTACATTTTGAGTGAGCATGCACAGAAGTTAGATATACCTGTTGAGATCCTAGATGTAGGTATGCATGTGACTAGTTCTTTTGGTGAGACATTTGTGGTTAAACGTATGTATAGGAGATGTCCACTGAAGATTCAGGGTCATGTGTTCTCTGTTGATATGATGGAGCTTCCTTTCTATGGTTTTGATATCATTTTGGGTATGGACTGGTTAGTTGAACACCGAGCTAGTGTGGATTTTGAGACGAAGAGGATTTCCTTGAAACTTTCTGATGACTACGAGGTAGTAGTAGTAGGCGAGAACATTAAGTTCTTATCTAATGTTGTGTCAGCTTTAGAGGCTCATAGGTTGATGGATTCCGGATGTGGGGCTTACTTAGCTTATGTGATGAATCCGAATATAAGTGAGGCTAGGCCGAAAGATATTAGAACAGTTTGTGACTTTCCGGATGTGTTTCCAGAAGAGTTGTTGGGTTTACCTCCTGACAGAGATGTTGAGTTTGTGATTGAGACTGTTT
Organism: Hibiscus tridactylites; assembly: GCA_958450335.1. NCBI lineage: Eukaryota > Viridiplantae > Streptophyta > Magnoliopsida > Malvales > Malvaceae > Hibiscus > Hibiscus tridactylites. The sequence continues at coordinate 52,341,543 of OY288267.1, read as the reverse complement.
CAGGGTCTAACCCAGTTTCGATAGCTCCGTATCGTATGGCTCCGAAAGAGTTGAAAGAATTGAAGAGTCAGTTGCAAGAATTATTAGACCGTGGTTTCATTAGGCCTAGTAGTTCTCCTTGGGGTGCTCCCGTGTTGTTTGTAAAGAAGAAAGATGGTAGTATGCGCATGTGTATTAACTACAGGCGGTTGAATCAGTTGACTGTGAAGAACAAGTATCTGTTGCCCCGCATAGATGATTTGTTTGATCAGTTGAGAGGTGCTTCAGTTTTCTCGAAGATAGACTTGAGGTCAGGGTATTACCAGCTGAAAGTGAAGGAGTGCGATGTTCTGAAGACAGCTTTTAGGACTAGGTATGGTCACTATGAGTTCCTTGCGATGCCGTTTGGGCTCACGAATGCACCTGCAGCATTCATGGATATGATGAACAAAGTCTTTAGAGACTACCTAGACCGTTTTGTAGTTGTCTTCATAGATGATATTCTTGTGTACTCGAAGACAGAAGAAGAGCATGATGAGCACTTGAGATTTGTGTTACAGAGATTGTTGAGCAATCAGTTGTATGCGAAGCTTAGTAAATGTGAGTTCTAGATTCGAGAGGTGGTATTTCTTGGCCATGTTGTTTCGGCCGAAGGTATCCGTGTTGATCCGTCGAAGATTGAAGCTATTGTTGAGTGGAAACAACCTAAGTCTGTGACTGAGATTAAGAGTTTCCTAGGATTAGCCGGTTACTATAGGAGATTTGTTGATGGTTTCTCTAGGGTAGCCGCTCCTTTGACTAAATTGTTGCAAAAGGGAGTTAAGTTCGAATGGTCAGATGCAAGACAGAAGGCCTTTGAGAAATTGAAAGAAGCTTTGACAAATACTCTGGTGTTAGTGCAACCTGTTTCAGGTAAAGAGTTTGTGATTTATAGTGATGCTTCCTATATAGGGTTAGGTTGTGTTTTGATGCAAGAAAGAAGAGTTGTTGCCTATGCTTCTAGACAGTTGAAGGTTCATTAGAAGAACTATCTTACTCACGATATAGAGTTAGCCGCAGTTGTGTTTGCATTGAAGATTTGGCGTCACTACTTGTATGGTGAGAATTGTATAGTTTACACCGATCACAAGAGCTTGAAGTATTTTATGACACAGAAAGAGTTGAACTTGAGACAGAGAAGATGGCTTGAGTTGTTGAAAGACTATGATTTGACCATTGAGTACTATCCGGGTAAGGCAAATGTAGTGGCCGATGCTTTGAGTAGAAAAGTTGTCGTTGAGTTGAGAGCTATGTTTGCTAGATTGAGTGTATCCGATGATGGTGGTTTGATCACCGAGTTGCAAGTGAAGCCTTCTTTGATTCAGTTGATTAGAGAGAAGCAGTTGCAAGATGTGTCTTTAGTTCCTCATGTTCAGGACATAGCCAAGGGAAGACTGACCGAGTATAGTTTCAGTGGTGAGAACTTGTTGTGCTTTAGAGATAGAGTTGTTGTACCAGAGGATGTTGAGCTGAGACGTCAAATTTTGAGTGAAGCACATTCGAGTCCTTTTTTTATGCATCTGGTTAGTACCAAAATGTACCGCAACTTGAATAATGATTACTTCTGGGTTGGTTTGAAGAAAGATGTAGCCGAGTATGTGAGCCGTTGTATGGTTTGTCAGAGAGTGAAGGCAGAACATCAGGTTCCTTCAGGTTTGTTACAACCTTTGAAGATTCCGGAATGGAAATGGGAGAGGATCACCATGGATTTTGTGTCGGGATTGTCGTTGTCTCCTTCGAAGAATAATTCTGTGTGGGTGATAGTGGATAGGTTCACTAAGTGTGCTCACTTCTTAGCAGTGAACACTACAGATTCTTTAGACAAGTTAGCAAACTTGTACATCCATGAGATTGTGAGACTTCATGGAGTACCGAAGTCTATTGTTTTAGATAGAGATCCTAGATTTACTTCGAGGTTCTGGGGTTGTTTGCATAGTGCTCTAGGTAGCCGTTTGCATTTTAGTACTTCTTATCATCCGCAATCCGATGGGTAGTCAGAGCGAGTGATACAGATTCTAGAGGATATGCTCTGTTGTTGTGTGATTGACTTCCAAGGTTCTTGGGAGAAGCACTTACCTTTAGTTGAGTTTGCTTACAACAACAGTTATCAGTCTAGTATTCAGATGGCTCCTTATGAGGCCTTGTATGGTTGACGATGTAGGACTCCGATTTGTTGGGCTGAAACGGGTCAGAGATTGTTACCTATGCCGGATTTGCTTAAGGGGACTACTAAGAAAGTGAAGTTGATTTGTGACCGTTTGAAAGCAGCTTCCGATCGTCAGAAGTCTTATGCAAATTTGAAGAGAAAAGAGATTGAGTTCTCCGTGGGTGAGAAAGTGTTTCTGAAAGTGTCTTCGTGGAAGAAGGTGATGAGATTTGGCCGGAAGAGCAAGTTGAGTCCGAGGTTCATTGGTCCGTATGAGATAGTTGAGCGGATTGGGCCTGTAGCTTACCGTTTGAGATTGCCTTCCGAGTTAGAGAAGATCCATGATGTCTTTAATGTGTCGATGCTTAGGAGATATAGATCAGATCCTTCTCATGTTATGCCCGTTGAGGAGATAGAGTTGAATCCGAATTTGTCTTATAATGAAGAGCATATTGAGATACTTGCTTCTGATATCAAGGTGTTGCGTGGTAAGACCATAGAGTTGGTCAAGGTGTTCTAGAGACATAGAGGTGTGGAAGAGGCCACGTGGGAGAGGAAAGCTGATATGCTTGAGCAGTTTCCGTATTTGTTTCCGTTAGGTGATTTCGGGACGAAATTCCTTAAGTACGGGAGAGTTGTAACACCCGAGTTTAGGGGTCGGGTGAAAATAATATTTTGGGCCTCGGGTTTCAAAAAAACAAATATTTTTGAGTTGGACTAAATTGAATGAAATATATATTGGAGAGATTTTAAAGAAAATGGGAAATAGCCATTCATTAATGGCAAACTTGTAAATAATACAAGTTTTAATTTTAAATCCCCTTTTATCCACATTTCACTATTCATTCTCTTCTCCAAATCAAAAACCAACGTGAAGAAGAGCTCTCTTATCCCCTCCACTATTCCATCTCATTGCTTCTCCATTTCAACTCGTTTTTTAAAGGTAATATCATTTTTGACTTGTCCTCAACTTCCTCTCTTCAAAAGTACAAATGGTTTTCATTTTCCTCAATGTTTTGGAAATGGAGTTTTTAGAGATTTTGATTAAAAATGATAAATTTATGTTGTTAAACTTGAAATTTCGACTTAATGTTGTTAGATATGAAGTCTAGGAGCTAAATGGTTCAACATATATGAATTTTATATGGTTTTGAACACATTCCCGAAATTGGGTTTAAAGGGGGTTTTTGAAGGGTTTGGATGAGTTTTTGGGGTTGTTTTATGTTGGATTTTGAGGGCTGGTGTTAGTATGATATATGAGGGTCACTTTGGGTGTGTTTGATGATTGTTTGGATGCTTGAAATGGAAGATTTCAGTGGGTTTTGTGGAATGCTCGGGAATTCTGTTTTGGGCATGATTTTAGGTGTTGGTTGCTTGGAAATGTTAATCCGGGTTGTTTCCGATGATTAGTTATTGATTGTGGGTGTTTTGTTTGTGTTTGATATTGATTAGAATCGAGGTTTGGCGTCGGTGAAGCATCGGGAGTGAATTCGGAAATTTGAAGGTGGTTGCTTGCTTGGTATTTGAGCTTGGAAGTGAAGGTGAGTGCTTAATGTTTTCAAAGTGTTTTATAAGTGTTTGGTTCGAGCATGTGAACTAGGTCGGGCTTGGTAGACCCACCTAGAGTTATGATTAGGGTGGTAGCCTAATCCTAAGCTTAAACTAGAGACATTGGTTGAACTTGAAATTGATGTTTATGCCTCGTGATGTTTACGATATGTTGATTTATGTATAATGTGTTATACATGCGTGATGAGGCATGGTTGTGATGCATTATGATATGCATGTGGATTGTTCATGATTGTGATCATGGTGAGTACGTGCTAAGCACGAAATTGGTTGTAATTGCTTTTATGGATTGAGTTAAATGTTGGCACTAGTATACTTGGATACAAATGATCGATCATTAGGATGTTAGTGTGCACACATGAGTCAAAATTCGCGTGTGGCCTTGGTGGCGTTGAGTCACCAAGGAGAAGTACGGGTTCGCCCGGAAATTGTTATATATATATTAGTCGATGATGAGTGGAATCCCATCAACGGGGCGTGAGGATGAGTGGAATCCCCTCCGCGAGACCGGTGATGAGTGTAATCCCACCGTGAGGTAAAGTTGTTGTTGGGTGTGAGTTCCAACGTGTTTATCCGCGTATTCGAGTCATAGCTAGGTGCCAATATAAATTGATATGTGTATCAATGTGATGTGGAAATGTGCTTCCTATTTGGATGGTTATATGTGTTTACATATGTTGTGGGAATGAGCTTGTTGAGCATGATATATTAATGGATATTTGTTCATGCATCATTGACATTTCAGCTCTTGAGAACCGGAGGTAATATCATACATTTGCCTTTGTTGAGATCGTGCTTGGACCCTGCAATGTCGAGGTTTGTTTTTAAAGAGCTTACCCTCACTAAGCTATATTGCTTACGCTCTCTTTGTTCAACATTGCAGATCCTTAGTTCGTGGGTTGCTAGCGCAAGTGGAGGGCCTCCAAGTGTGGTTGTTGACCTTGAGTTTATCAAGTATGAGTTTTTAATGTTTTGGACATATAATAGTTAAGCAATGAGATGTGTGCTTTGTTGGTTGTTTAGGAGCGTGTTTAGACTCCTTGATTATGATGTTTTGTGTGGCTTGTTAATGCCATCTATGGAATGTAAACCATGTATATTTTGCTTATAATGTATGTTGGCCATGTGCCTTTGAGGTTGCCTTTGCGTTTGAATGTTGGAGTATGAGACCTTAAATGCTTGTATACTATCCTTGATCAAACGCATGATTTCCTTGTTGAATGATGTATGTACATGTTGGATGCTCGTATGACTAGATCTTGGTTTGTAAATGTTGTATGTATGTTCGTATGTGGCTAGGGAGGTCTTATTATGCATCTAGAGTGTAAATCTTGTGTGTTTGTGCTGAAAATGGAGAATTGCAGAGCAGGGCGTATCGGTACGCCTAAGGGCTGTATTGATATGGTCTTGCCTACAGGACTCAGTTTTGGCTGGGCGTATCGATACTCGGGGGTGTATCGATACGGTCTCAACTCACTGGAATTCAGATTGGGTTGGGCGTATCGATACACTGGGGTGTATCGATACCCTCTTGACTCTCTGGAATTCTGAGATTTTGGTGAGTTAATAGCGTATCGGTACGGGTACATCTCGTTGACCACGAGATGTTGACTATGAAGGGCGTATCGATACGCTCAAGGGCTGTATCGATACGGTCTTCCTGTGTCGTCTGGAGGGGTTGACTTTAGTCAAGGCGTATCGATACCCTTGACAGGTGTATCGATACGGCCTGTTTAATTATGAAAAATGGGCTGTTTTGCAAATGCTGATTGGATGATCGTTTTTATGATTGCTCATGTTTCCTTTGATGTGTTTCACATAGGTCATGGTAATGCATTTAGACAAGATAAATAAAAGAAATTTTCTAGGGTTGCTAACCGAGGGGAAACCTTAACGGGTTTCGCTTCGGTTTTCCCCGTGTGACCCACTCGGACCAGTTAAGCGTCCGGACCGGGACGAGGGGTTACATCCTTAAAGCTTGACAAAGATGAAGGAGGTAAGTGTGTTGATTCTAAGCTTTATAGATCCATGATAGGTTCTTTGCTTTACCTTACCGCAAGTAGACCGAATATTATGTTTAGTGTTTGCTTGTGTGCTAGGTTTCAAGCTAGTCTTAGAGAATCACACTTAGTTGCCATTAAGAGAATTTTTAGATACCTTAGAGACACACCTAACTTAGGCTATTGGTATCCTAAGGATTCTTCCTTTAGCCTTCATGCTTATTCGGATGCAGATTATGGGGATGTAAGATAGATAGGAAAAGTACCTCCAGGACATGCCAATTCTTAGGTAGTATGCTCGTATCTTAGTTCTATAAGAAACCAATAGAAGTCTATTGTCACTTTTCAATGTTACTGCTGATAGAAAAGATGGTAATTAGATCCTTTTGTTTTATTTTTCTTATTAACAATCAAATCAATGTTAAATGCATGAAACTATTTGTGAGGTTGCAACCTTGTCTTGCATATTAATAGGTCCCTTTACTTGTGATCGATTTGGTTGTGGTTGTGCAGAAGGTGCACAAATTGCACTGAGTCTGTTAGGGACTGTGCTTGGATTCTATCCAATTAGGGTGCTGCCTTCGAAAACAAATAAGTACATATAATATATTGCAGGAATTAAATCACAAAACAGCGTTTGTTGTGGTGGTAAGCCAGCTCTCCTTGAGTCTGGGAGACACGGGTTTGACTCCCCTTGAGTGCGTTTATTGTTTTCTCCATTTTCTTCTTTTCATTAGGTGGTGACACGTGTCACTACCTTATTGTAGGGATTTAATTATTTATATTAAATTAAAATTAGGACTAAATTGAAAGAATGTGTAAATAATAAGGACCAAATATGTTATTATACCCATATTTTTTTAACTGTCACGTCACCCTGCCGTTAACCTCTAACGGCTGGTAGTCAAATCGCAACTTTTCTAATAATATGGTGTTCATTTATGTAGTTTACCTTTTAAAATTTCCAACAAAACCTATATTTATGTTATACTAAATTACCAACACAAAATAAAATGGATTAATGCAAAGAAAGAAATTCAAATTCATTTCCTCTTGGGAGTGATTAAAATATTTAGACACTGAGCTAAATTAGAAATTTAATATATTTTTAACAAAACAAATTTTTAACTTAAACTACGATTATATTTAAAATTCAAACAAAAATTATTTTCTTACTTTGTTGGGAAATAAAAAAATAATTATTTATTTATTTATAAAATTATTATTAAACTCTAAAAATTAAATTTATTATATTTATTTACGATAGAATATAAGTTTTAAATTATTTATTTGTTTATTTATTTATTTATAAAATTATTATAAAATTATTTTCCTATATTTATTTACAATTAATAATTTTATTTTGTTGGAAAACTAAAAAAATGTAAAAAGGAAAATATGTCTAGTAAAAGTTGTTGAATTTTTTAAAGAGACATTTAATTGAGACAATTTTAAAATTAGGATAAAGGGAGTATAATGTTTCTTCATTAGAAGAATTTTTAAGATAAATGTGATTTATTAGAGAAAAAAAAAACTTAAAATTGTTCAAATACTAGAAGAAAATGTTGAAAATGTTTGAGAGGTGATTGTCATAGGGCTATTAACCATTGCTTAAACTCACCGAAATGATTTTATCAGTAGATACTGATATTGAAGCACCCCATCTTTTAGAGAGAATATTTTACTTCTCAATAGAGTCCAATATAAAGTTGAAAGAAAAGACTATACATAATATAAAACCATCAAAATCTCCTCATTCTAGTCTTTATCTTTGTTTGTTTGAAGAGCAATTACAAGTGAAATGGTCATCTGTTGCATATTGGCTATAAACAATAGGTCAAGACTGGAACCACCACAGTTCCAATATTACTTTGGGAACTAGATTCAAACTGTGACCACATGGGGTAAACTACACTAAGTTGTGGCTAACCACGCGGATAAATCAGCGTGTGATTTTGTCAATGATTGCCTTTGTTTACCTTTATAAAAGAAGTAAAGAGGATTTAAATCTTTTGAAGCTCACTGTTGATATTTTCTCAAAAACAAGTATTTAACTAAAAAAATGATATATGAATACTATAATTGTGTGGAAAATGAAAATCTATGAAAATATTTGATTTTGTTCTATTTTATTTTCTGGAGTTTGTATTCAATAATGGAGGGAAATAGAACAGAGGAAGAGAAGGGGAGAAGAAGAATGAGGAGGAAAGTTAACTATTACGTCAGTATTTTTATAAAAAGTTAGGCCTCGTTAAACCCCCTCCCTTATATTAACATCATATCAAGGTATAACACTGATAGGGAAAAAGAGAAAAAAAAGTGCTAAAGTTTTATTCATAAAATTATACTGATTACACACTTCTTTTACAACAAAAATCCATACTAGAGCCTTAGCGGATTAATTCACATCCATACATTCCCTCCAGATTCAAAAAACAAGCTAACCAAGTCTAGAGGTCAACCAATTCCCTTCTCGGCAAGGAGGTCCGCATCCACGTTACAGCACCTTGGAATATGTCGAAGAATGGAATTCTTATGACTTATAAGAACGGCAATGCCCCTCACCAAGGCTGCGAAACAGGCAGGACAATTACCTGGGCTGAATATCCAGTCTACCGTTGTCTTGCTATCACTCAACAATGAGTCTTGAGGTGGAAAACCAACCCAATTTAAATTTTATAGCTTAAATATGACGGGTTTAAAGTTTATGTTTTAGGGTGTAAAATTTAACAATGAGTCCTGTTATCACGTCAGTGTTTTTAATGGCAGTTAACGGCGTGACCTTAAAGAAAGCAAATTAAAAGTTTAATAATTACATCGTAAGTTGTAAAAGTTCGGTGACCAAAATAAAAATGTTCTAAAATTTTGGTGACTATTTATGTAGTTTACCTTATCACATATTATTTTCGAAAATCTTTTTCGCATTGTTATTTGTTGTGGACACTTCATTTTGTTTGAAATATATAGGTTTAGCACATGCATATCCAAACATAGATAGGAGAATATGACTCCCACTGTTAAATAATTTTGGAAAAAAAATTCAAATATGCTTGTTTTGAACATATATTCGGATTGAAATTTAGAGCAAATAGCTCTTTTGAACAATTTCCTTTTTCACAATATTTTCATTAAAAAGATGATAAAAATAATTTGTCCTCTAAAAATTATTTAACTTAACTTTCTTTGTATTTTTATATGGTGTTACTTTATTTTAAAGATTGTATTTTGATTCACAAACTGTGTAAAAAAAATTACACAATTCTTCATATTTAAGCTATAAAATCTGAAAGTTAAACCACTAGCCCTAACACCCTAAAACATAAATCTTAAACTCTAAACTCTAAATTCTAACCATAAACCTTAAATTCTATGCCCTACAACCTAACCCCTAAAACTAACCACAACCTAAACCTCTATGCCCTAAACTTGGAAGGCTTGTGTAAACTAAATTTTACACAAACTTGTGTATCAAAGTATTTTCCTTGCTTTAAATCGTGTTTATTTTAAACTCGAACCTTTTGAAAGAATTCAGAATATTGTTATATTTTCTATTTAGACTATTTATTAGATTTTATTAGTTTAAATATATATATATATATATATATATATGTTGCCTTTTAACCTATTAATTGGATGCATTTACATTAATTAATATTTTTGTTAAATTCATAAGAGAAAAACAAAATAAAAAGAAAATTATTACCAATTGATTGTCGGTAAACTCAATCAACATTTATATTATTAGAATAGATATAAATATTGTATTGGAGGAGCAATTGGTTCATGTTTTGATGGGTAGTTTGACATGAAAATTGTATGATTTTATTTAAAACAATTACCAAGTAGTAGATGAAGCTCATTAACATCTTGGAAATTGCTGATTGGAGTGAGGCTGAGCAATTAGCATTAAAGATGTAAAAAGAGTCCTCTTCTCCCAATAGCTTTGCACCCGTTAATAAAGAAACTATATCCATTAATAGAAACAGAAAGGAGGTAGTAAAAATTCTTTAGTTGCAGGAAAGGCCAGCGATGCTTGAACATGACTTGTGGCCGCAACATTGTCCCAACAAAGGGTATTTTAGCAGTTCGTTTTCATGGCTTTTTTTATGCATTTGATTGTTACTTTCGGTGCAGGAATATTATTAAGAGCATTAAATACTTATTGTTTTTATTTTGTCCGTTTGCTCAAGCAGTGTGGAGAGCTTCTGGTTTCAGTTACTCTCCTTCGCTTATTAGCTTTTCAGAGTTCGCTAAATGGTGAGAAAAAATCAATAACTTTCGCAGGTTCGGGAACTTCGACAATGGGTGCGCCCTTATTGCCTTCTTATTGTGGGCAATATGGAAGTCTCAAAATTATTAAAATCATCTATGATGCAGCTTTTGATAAGGTGAAGGGCAAAGCAGCTGTAACCGCGATTGTCCGTGATTGTATCGATTTTCTTTTTAATGAAGATACGGCGTCTCTTTTGGCCTCTTCAGCTTCATCAACATAGGCTTCGGCAATCCGGGTTGGTGTCTCCTTGGCTAGACAAGCTGGTTATGATTTCGTGATCTTGAAACCTGATTGCCAAAGCGTGATCAATCGGCTTAAATCCGGCTCACTCTTTGTTTGAAAATCTGCGACTATCGAGGAAGACATTCGATCTATGGCCTCATCTTTCTTTTCATGTTTTGTTTCCTTCACACCCCGTGATTGTAATCAGGTTGCTGATTGAATTGCTAAAAATTTTCTTGCTCAACTTTGTCCTTCAGATTAGATCTTTAATAACCCTATAGGTCATTCTTCTCTGTTGTAATCCTTTACTTTTATGAAGAATGAAAATTTTTTGATAAAAAACAGTCAGTTTTTTTACCTTTATGTCCCTATACATATGTGTTTATTTATTTCTATCCCTAAACCAAACTACTCCAATAAAAAAACAATACTTTACTCTTTCTCTCTCCCTCTTTTAAAGCTACTTTTACCGACTATGAAGTACGGATATTTCAATCTAATGTTATACCACGTATTCGACACGTTCATGTACCGAGACATATTGAATATAGCTTGGGTACTCCTCAGTATTTTATTTCTCTATTTTTTTCTTGTTCTTCTATTATCACATACTTTTTTTGTCTTTTCTTATTTTTTTCGACACTATTTTACTTACATGAATTAACTATAAATATATAAATGTGATGTCACATGTTTTTTGTATGACTTTTTATCTTTTACATTTTTTTAAAATATAAAATTTATTTATATTTGTTGTACTTTAATCATACTCGTACTTTATAATATTAAATATTAAGTTTTTTTATCTTCATTTTCTTTTCTGTATCTGAATCCGTACAGGTGCAACATAGGCAGCCGGTGTTACCTCGCTAGCTTGAGAGTTGAGACTGGCTAGTTGTTGAGCGGTGGTGAATATTAGCAGTGGACAAATAAAAAGGTTGAAACACACAGTGTTTTCCTAAACCCAAACCACTGGCTTGAGACTGGCTAATACTATTGTTATTTGTTCAAGCCAAGTTTAACAAAAAGCTCAGATCAACCCCAATTCTCACCAAACTACCATCTTCCTTCTTCCCACGATAGGGTTTCTCTGTTTGGGAAAAACCTCAACCAGGTTCGTCACTTCCAACCTTTTCATCTTCCTTTCGTCTGTTTCAACGTTAAATTTGCTTTAGCATTCTCATCTTTATATCTAACTTTTGCATGGTTACTGTTACATTTTCGTTTAAGTAGGTTGAAATTTTTTTACTTGCATTTGCCTTCTGAACATGGGTTTCACCTTGCTTTTCCTTTCAAAATTTGGGGTTTTGCATTTCAGTTTCTCATAAGGCAGTTAAAACAGGAGCAAAAATGAAAAAAGCTTGAAACTTTCTGATATATATATATATATATATATATATATGTTTCCGGTGGGTTTTTGGATAGTTGGTTTTATATATTTTTAACCGTGGACAGGTTTCTGTGCTTGGTGTTTTTCCTTCAATGGAGGATCTTAAGAAACAGTTGAAAATGGGTGAGTTAAAAAGGGAGAACCTTCGTAACTCACTTGAGCAAGCCAATGCTCAAGCGTCTTCCCTTCTGTTGTTTACTTTCCAGTGGAAAGAATTAGAGAAACATTTTGATTTGCTTCAACAGAGTATGGAGAAAAGATTGGGTTTTGTTGAATCTCGAGAAAAAGAGCTCGAATCTACCATGGGAATATTAAGGGAAAAAGGAGAAGAGATTAGTTGGAAAGAGAGTGAACTAAGTTTGTTGAGCAAGAAAATTGAAGAATGCAACGTTGAGATTAAGTTTAAAGAAGAGGAAATTGATTGGATGCAGAAATTGCTCGAAGACTGTTCATCCGAGTTTAAATCGAAAAACGAAGAGCTGGGTTTGGTTAGGAAATCAGTCAATGATTGTTCTAAGGAGCTTTGTTTGAAGAAGGAGCAATTGTGTTCCGTGCAGAATTCTATAAGTGAATGTCGTGATAAGCTAGAAGGGAAGGAGCTGGAGTTGGAATGTTTACGAAGCTCGATCAAGGAATGTTCTAACCAACTGGAAGTGAAACAGAATGAACTTGTTCGAAGCCAAGAAATGATTGAGGAGCAGTGCAATCAGCTTAGTGAGAATGTGAAAAAGCTAGATTCAATCAAGTCCTTAATTCAGGATTACGAGGAAGAACTTGAAGCCAAAAGCGAAAAACATGAAGCACTTGAAAAATCTGTTGTAGTTCTTGCTGCTAAACTGGATCATAACGAGAAGCAATTGGGGTCGATTGATGAAAAAATTAGTGATCGTTTGCAAGAGCTTTGTTCAAGACGTGATGAACTTGATTCACTGTTAAAGTCGATTGAAAGATGCACGAAGCAGTATGAAGCAAAGGAGGAAGAGCTCCATTCAAAAGATAAAAAACTTAAATCGGTCCAAATATCCATTGAAGGATGCACCAAGCAGCTTGGAACAAAGGAGGAAGAGCTTATCTCAATCAAAAACTCAGTTTTGGAGTGCACCAAGGAGCTTGAATCGAAACAACAGCAGCTTAAAGCGTTACAAAAATCCCAGGAGGAAATCTCTGGCATGCTTAAATCTAAAGAAAAGCAACTGGATTTAGTTGTAAAGGCATGTGGTGAACGCCTACAGGAGGCTGATGTGAAGGAGAAGCATCTTGATTCAATTAAAAGATCATTAGATGAACGCTTGGATAAATTGGAAAGAGAAAAGAGGCAATTTGAAGATCGTGTGAAGCAGTTTGAACTGAAAGAAAAACAATTCGATTCAGTCAAAAAGTCTGTTGAACAGCGAAGTAAAGAACTCGAATTGAAAGAGAAGAAACTAACTAATGCCCTTAACTCTCAAGTGAGCGGTGATAATCCTGTTTCTTTCTTCTCGCAGGCGCATGGAATCACTAACACAGAATCAGGTATGTTCTCTATTTTGATGTCTTTATTCATTGATAGCTATGTTACTCAAGACTTTTCAAGTATTTGATCGTATATGTACAGTTTTGTCCGAGTTATTTCATCGTATCTTTGAAAAATTATCTCCGTACCCGTGCACACATATGCATGTTCTTCTTCCTTTTCTTTTGGTCTCTTTATTTTGATGTGTTTACTATATCAAAGCCATAGTTAAAACTGACTAGTCACTACCTATGGCTAATGTGGAAATGTGAAAGCTTGGTAGCTTGTAGGTGATGTGATTATGTTTTGCTATTGATTCTTATTAGCGCAACCTTCCGCTTACTTTCTGCTATTTGAATGACCCACTGAAAGATTATGAATATATGTTTAAATTCAGGAGATTAAATTGTTCTGGTTATAAAGTGAGGAAATCTCATTTGCAATCCCTGGTCAAAGTCTACTAAAGTAAAACTTGTATATACCTTTGGGATATAATTCACTACCATTGGCTCTTAGAAAGTTTCTTGATGTAAATACAGATATTCTGCTTTTTCCTCTCTTTTCAAGACCGTTTAAAGTACTTTCACTATGTATTGCTCGTATAGAAATAACACATCATCGCTATAAATGTCTTAGGAATTGCAATTCAGAATTAAGAAGTTTTCTTTTCTTACTAAATTCTCATCTTATTTTCTTTTCTCTATTGCATGTGCTTAGTGAATCCTGTCATCACTAATCAAATAAAGACAGAAAATCCGGAAAATTTTATCACTTGCAATGCGATTGAAGCTTCAACTTCTGATCTTGTGATTGGTGCTGGAATGGATTCGCCAAGTATTCTCAACGAGCATTTAGATGAGCCTGATTTGAGAAAGAATGAAGTTCTGAGTGCTCTTCAAATGACCCCTGATCCAGCTAAATTTGTTCTAGATCTAATGCTACAGATATCTTCTCAACATAAGAAGAATGATGGGACAGGTTTCGAAGAAAGTGTTCTGAAGATATCTCTCCTTATGTTGGAGCAACTTTTGCACGTCTCACCACCTGTACAGCCTAATGTGAAGGCAGATGCGTTGAAGTTGGCAAACGGGTGGAAAACAAAGATGAGACTGAGTGCTGAAAATTCTATAGAGGTTTTGTGTTTTTTGCAGTTTGTTGCTGCTTTTGGATTAGCGTCTTCATTAAGTAGAGATGAAATCTTCAAGCTTCTTGTTACTACTGCTAAAGACCAACCGGCTCGGAATATATGCCAGCTCCTTGGTTTTACGGATATGATTCCTGGTAAATTTACGAATCCTTAGTTTGCATATTCATTTCCGGACATTAACATTACCATTTTCTTTTCTTTGTGCATGTAGGCTTGCGCTATATGTATAAGCAGTTGCTTAGGCACATGAACATGTATTTTCTTTGTCTTATTCTCATCTCTTATGCTTATTAAGTATGATGCTATTCATCTGTAGTTAATTCTGAGCATGCATCGACTAGAGTTGTTTTGAAGAATTTTGTTAAGCTTTTGAACCATTTTTTTGGCTTAGTCTCGCTTACAAGTCGGGTAACTTTTCTTGGCTTGCTGAGGTTATTAATCATGTTTTATTAAAGCCCTGTCTAATCTGTGCCTTTTGTTTTTGCTATTTGTCTCGATTTTTAACTTTTTACTCTTCACTTTATTGAGACGCAAAACCAAAGCCTAAAATGGTTTTTTATGTAACAGGATTTGTTGATAGTCTAATTGCAAGAAAGCAATTTATTGAAGCTGTTAGATTTGTGTGTGCATATGATTGCAAGGATAAGTTCCCACCAGAAGAGCTCTTAGACCGATTCTTGGTGGATATAAATAGAGTGGCTTGTGATCGCTTCAAGATCGGGAACAACCCACCTGATGTTCAGGTAATGTCGTATGATTCGTTGATATGTTTATATTTCCCGATGGCTTAGTTTAATTTGCATTATAGACTTGCACGGTTACTTCAATAAATGGTACAAATTGTTAGATATGAATATGATTATGTCTCCCAGCAGAAGGCTACAGATGAACAGATTGCATCATTGAAATCCTTCATTGAATGTGTCAAGGATTGTAAGCTTGAATCGTGTGTGCAAGTTGAGGTCGTTGAGATGCGCATTTCCCAGCTAGAAAAGCAAATGATGAACTCGGCATTTTCTGCAGTTCAACCGGGCGTACAAGGCTCTACACCGTCACCTTGTAATACCGGCCCATCTGTTCCTGCGGTTCAACGGCAGTTTCAAGGTGGGATCTATGCTTCCACTATGGAGACTCAACGGCAAAGGCAGTTTCATGGTGGGATCAATGCTTCCACTCCAGGGCCGAGCAATAAGCGTGGTCGGACTGGTGGAATAGTGATCAACTCCTATACACCTCAAGTACCAACTCTTAACCCCTATATTCGTCCAGCATCACTGCGTAATCCAGGCATAACCCATTTCGGCTCGGCAGCTTCATCTACTTCACCCAACTGCCTATCAAATGTTGCTGAAGAAAACCGCCTGATTCACAACAGGCCCAAACAGCCGTAGATCCTGTCAATGGAACTCTTCAAACAACCTCTACATGTTATAAATTTGGCCTCTGTATATGCATTATTGGTAATGGATCAAGTTTGATAATCGGTTAATTCTGTTCGAAATTAATTTATTAACCAAAATTTTAATATATAATTATAATATTTAAATTTTAAGTCAAAATTTCATCAATGACTCATAATATTTAAAATCTAATATTTATATTGTAATTCTAATATTAAACCCAATCTAAAAGGACAAAAATAAAGTCTAAAAAATATATCTAAAAAAACTCATTTTCGATTATTGTTGCCTAAATTGTTATTTTTAATCAAAATTAAAAAAATATTAATTCTTTTGGTTAATTTAAAAATTGACCGAATTAACCGAAATTAGTTCAGTTCGATTAATGATTTTTGAAAAAAAAATATGTTCGGTAAAAGATTAAAATTTTTTAAAAGTTCGATTAATTTAATTTTGGGCTTTATTGTAAAATAAATGTTCAAATATTTTTTTATTGTAGGTGTTTAAAGTATTTTTTTTTTAAAATAAGTGTCTAGCGTTCTTTATTTTTGTTAAAATAAGTGTATAATGTTTCATATTATTACCATTATAAGGTCATTCAGTTAAAACATCAATGCTCAAGCATTACTTAACTCGTGACTTTAGTTTTGAAAGATTCAAATCTTTCTAATGATAATTTTTTACATCTTTTTAATCTATTTTTAATCTTTAAATATCAATTTCTTTTAGTCTTCAAATATAAACTCTCCAACTTTATATATCATCAATCATTTAAACTTTTTTCCTCCTTTTATTCTTTTCCAGATAAACAATTAAACCTACATTTAATTTTTATTTTTATTATTACTATTTGTAAATATAAGTTTTTATTTTTACTTTTGTTTGATAATTTTTTTGTGATAGTTTTGTTCCATTTTAATTTTAATATTAGTGTATTCTTTTCATAGGCTTGTGATATTCAAACATACTGAAATTTTTAGTACAATTTCGTGGACAAAGATATCATACGCGTGACTTTATAGGTAGGCGAAATATGATTAAGCGAACTATTATTAGGGGAAATAATAAATTATTTAATATGAAACATTCTTCTGTTCGAAATGTGATTGAGTGAAGTATTTGTGTGTTGAAAGAAATATTTTACCCAATTATCCTCTTAGAAAACAACATTATATACCAAATGCATGTTGTACTATGCATAATTTATTAGGTTTGAAGCTGAAAAAGATAAATTGTTTGAAGGGAGGAAAAATAAAACGAACAAGAACTTTGGCACGAAAGCAACTTTTTTTGGTTTAAACGAGGAGCACGTCACATTTGATATGTCAAAACAATTAAAATAACTTATGTTAGAGACAAAATTACAACATCATTATGAATTAATTATAGGCAGAATTAAAAATCCAAAAATAGTCATTAGGAACTGGTAATAGTTACCTCCAATGAAACATATTTTATATTATTTTTATTAAAAACAAAAATTATTTTTATTGATTTTAAATTTTTTTACTATTTAATTATTTGTTATTTTCATTTTAAAAAATTAGATACCAAACACGATTTTACTGTTTTTATTTTTAAAACAAGTTTTCAGTTATATTAACCAAACATGATTTTCATGTTTTGAAAACTTGAAAATGAAAATAATTTTCTGAAAATAGAAGTATGAAATAAAAATAAAAAACATTTTTAGAATTAAACGGACCTTAAATTTTCAATAAACTCCCAAATTTTGTAATTTCTCACAAACACTTAAAATTCCTAATTTTAAATCTTCAAATCCTTTGCGGATCATCATTTCGTCATCTCAACAATGAAGTCTCTTCCTCTTATCGTAAGATTCATAACATTGTTTTTTGTTCATTCGTCTATCATTTGTCGCTTGTTTAAAAGTTTTTAAGGTTCAACATCCTATTGATATGTCATTCATCAATTTTTGGTGCAAAAAGAGTGGGTATTCGATAATGGGGATTTGACATTATAAGAAATTGACAGTTATAGTTGATTCGATGACAACGATAGATAAATTCAAGATTTTAGAAATTTAAGGCTTTTGGGGAACTAGGAGCTTTAAGATTTTTTTAGAAATTTCAAGATTTTAAGGGGGTTTTAAAAAATTAAAAATCTCTAACTTTTTAAATAAAAGAAATTAAAAATAAAGTTAAGTGTCATGCAATCTTTAGATAATTTTTTTTAATATGCCGGTGTGATGTAAAGGTAGTATCTGTATAATTTTTTTAATCTTTTCAAAGACGAGACACACAACATGCATTACATTAGATGATATTTTTTAATAGGTTAATCTTAAAATACAACAAAATAAAATATTAGATATTTATTTTGACAAAAAAACACTAGAATACCTAAAGTAAAAAAATGATTTGAGAACTTATTTGGTAATAAATCTATACCTTTTCGATCCCCTGCAGTCTGTCAAATTACATGCTAACTACCGGTTAAAGTATAAACCATATCCTTTTCGAAAAACTTTTTCCCATTCTTATTTATTGTCGACTCTCCATTTTGTTTGAAATATATGGGTTTAACACATGTTGTGTATCGTATCCCTCGCATTATGCATATCCAAACATAGATGAGAAAATATAACTCTCCAATGAAAAAATTACAATTACGATGAATATAGTTCGAATATCATTTAATTCTTTAATAATGATTAAAATTAGGAAAATTTTACAACGTGCGACGAATATTGTTGAACACCACTAACGATGAACACTATTAATTTTTTTAAAAAAAATTAAAAATTTAAAAGACTAAAATTATAATTAAAATTATCTCTTAAAAAAATAAAAATCAAATTTAATAGTTATTTTATAATATTTTTTAATAGATTAGAATCAAATATACCAAATTCTCCTAAACCCTAACAAAATCAATCTCTTAAAAAACAGAAATCAGTTTATAATTTTTTTAATAGATTAGAATCAAATATAATCAATTCTCATAAACCTAAACCCTAACAAATTCAATGAATTTGGATCGTCAAGAACTAGATTAGAATCAGGCCAATGATGGGACCAAATGAAGCAACAGAGGATGATTCAACAAATAAACCCACAGAGATAATTTATACATTAGAAGGAAATATATTAGAAGGAAATAAATAATTTATACATTAGAAGGAAATAGATTAGAATTCCCAAATAAAGCAGCAGAGGATGATTCAACAAATTCAATGAATTTGTTAGGGTTTAGGTTTAGGAGAGTTGGGTATATTTGATTCTAATCTGTTAAAAAATTATAAACTGATTTCTATTTTTTTAAGAGGTTGATTTTGTTAGGGTTTAAGAGAATTAGGTATATTTGATTCTAACTATTAAAAAATATTATAAAGTAACTATAAAATTTGATTTTTATTTTTTAAGAGATAATTTTAATTATAATTTTAGTCCTTTAGATTTTTAAAATTAAAAAAAAATTAATGGTGTTCATCGGTGTTTATCGTTAATGGTGTTCAGCAATGTTCGTCGCATGTGGTAGACTCATCCTTAAAATTATAAGGGATTCAACGAATATGTAAACATATTTTAAATTGGATTTAATTATTTTTATATTTGTTAATATTAAATTAATATTATTTTATTTTATAAACTTTAACCTAAAAAACCCTAAACAACTTAAGTCTTTTTCATCCCCAGTTGTCCGTCGCCACTGTTGACGGGTATTCTTTTCAGAACTGCCCTTTTAACGCTGTCAATCTCAACACTGTCGAGCTCCAGTTGCACGTTCATGCTCCCATTTTACGTTGCACCGTCAAGTCCAACAGACAGGAGAAGCAACCGTCAAGTCCGACGGCAACTATAAAATATTAGGTTTATGGAGATTTAGAGTTTGTGATATAAAAAATAATATTTAATATTTTAAATTAAAAAATAAAAATTATATTAGAAAAAATGTCTAATTACCAGATTTTGGTAATAATTTAAAGGGAAAACTACTCTAGTGACCACCCAACTATGGGTCGCGACCTGTTTTGGCTACCCAACTAAAAAATTTAAAATTCGACCACCCAACTATTTAAATAGACCTAATCTGGCCACCCGCCGTTAAAATTTAACAAAAATGTGACATGACTGTTAAAGTAAAATTTGTATAATTACACATTTGGTTCTTATTAGTTATCTATTATACCAATTTAGTCTTAATTTTAATATAAATAAATAAAACTAGTAAATCAACCAGGTGACATATATTTTAATCTATTTTTATTTTATTTAATATATTAATTTTTCTACGTGTCACCACCTGGTGAAAGAAGAATTAAAATTGTAACCTTTACTTAGTGCAGTGTTTGATCCCATGACCTCATGGCTGAAAAATCATGCTTTTACCACCACACCAACTCATTCTTTGTAAAATGGGTTGTACTATTTTTTATTTGTCTACTATTTTCTTCTTATTGTTGTCACTCTTTGTGAAATAGTTATTCCCCTTCTTATTCCTGCAAAATTCCAGGGGTCCGTCATAAAATTCTGATATTTTAAAAAGGTTTAAACACATTCAGATAATATAATTTGAAAAAAATTTCACAACTAGTTCTATTTTTAACTCTAAATTTTATTAAGGGTAAACTATACCATTGACCACCGAACTAACGAACTCGTCAATCAAACCACCGAACTTATTAAATTAACCTATTTTGACCACCGCCGTTAAAAAAATAACAGAGGACTGACGGAGGGATGACGTGGCAGTTAACAAACTTTTATAAAATTACACATTTAATCATTGTTATTTACACATTCTTTCAATTTAGTCTTAATTTTAAATTAATAAAATAAATTAATTATTTAATTAAGTGATGACACGTGTCAACACCTTATTGGAGGAATTTAATTATTTATATTTAATTTTATAAATTTATTTTCCACCTCCAATCAACCAAGCCTCTCAAAATGACATAAGTTGTGCCATTTAATATATATGTTATAATGCAGTAAATGTTAGGGGGAAAAAGTAAAAATGATTGAAAGGGGATTCGAACCTAGACCACTTGTGATGTTTGGGCTGTGTATAATCAAACAAACATTCGATTTAAAATATTAAAATATTTTTCTTTTTCATATTTAAATTAATTCGAATATAATGCAATAAATGTTAGGGGAAAAAAGTAAAAATGATTGAAAGGGGATTCGAACCTAGACCCCCTGGGATGTGTATAATCACACAAACATTCGATTTAAAATATTCGAATAATTTTTTTCATATTTAAATTAATTCGAATACTTGATTTAAATATTTTAAAAATATTTTTTTCTTTCATACTTTAAATATTTGATTTAATTTAAATACTTTAAAATATTCGATTTAATGCATTATAACATATTTAAAGTATATATAAAATATATATCAAATATATTAAATCAAATATATAAAGAAAAAAATATTCGAATATTTAAATATTTAAATTAAAACGAATATTTAAAGTATGAAAAAGAAAAAAATATTTTTAAAATATTTGATTTAAAATATTTAAATCAAGTATTCGAATTAATTTAAATATGAAAAAGAAAAATATTCGAATATTTTAAATCAAATGTTTGTTTGATTATACACATCCCAAGTGGTCTAGGTTCGAATCCCCTTTCAATCATTTTTACTTTTTTCCCTTAACATTTACTGCATTATAAAATATATATTAAATAGCACAACTCATGTCATTGAGAGAGGCTTGGTATAGTGGTAAAGGTGAGGGTTTGGAACTCACATGATGTTGGTTCAATCCACCTCAACCCCATTTTTCCATATTTGCTTAATTTTCATTCAACCAAGTGGTGACACGTGTCACCACTTGATTGGAGGTGGAAAATAAATTTATAAAATCAAATATAAATAATTAAATTCCTCCAATAAGGTGTTGACACATGTCATCACTTAATTAAATAATTAATTTATTTTATTAATTTAAAATTAGAACTAAATTGAAAGAATGTGTAAATAGCAAGGATTGAATGTGTAATTTTATAAAAGTTTGTTAACTGTCACATCATCACTAAGTTAGTCCTCTGTTATTTTTTAACGGCGGTGGCCAAAATAGGTTAATTTAATAAGTTCGGTGGTCTGATTGACGAGTTCGTTAGTTCGGTGGTCAAAATAAGAATCCCCAATTAGTTCGGTGATCAATGGTATAATTTACCCTTTTATTAATTGATTAAACCCTAAATCTTACAATCCGAATTCTGGTAGTGATAGAACCTCACTTGTATAATTAAATTTTTTTCATTGTCGGTATACGAGATAATTTTTCATAAAACACACACAAACACACCAAGTAATCTTCAACAAATAGAACTATACCAAAATCCAAATCAATTGCCAATTAGAATTTAGGTCAATATCTAACACCGCATTTATTTTACGAAGAGACTGTGTTTCTAAAGGTTATGTTCTTACATTTAGGTGTCTCCAATAATGACTTTTTTACTTGTTTTATAGTGGTGTAAAATCATACTAAGAATATTGAGCTTTTACTTGTTTTACAGTGGTGTAAAATCATACTAAGAATATTGAATTTTTACTTGTTTTACAGTGGTGTAAAATCATACTCTTCAACATGACGTGGCTCCTTCATACTCCAACAAACTATTATATCTGATTGTGGTTGCTTAATAACTTGAATAGAGGATGAACTCAGATTGATAGTCTGCGGCTCAGTTTCAACTGTCGTAACATGCTTGTATTTATTTACCAGTGTACGCTTGCTTGTTTTACCGAGTTGAGATTGTTTTATTGCAGACGTACGAAGCTGTTGTACCATTTTGTGAAGGGTAGATCAAGCAACCGCAGCAGCCTCAGAACTATCTTGCATCTTCTTATATCTTTGTTGAGAGCCAGGATCCTGGAATGCAAAATAGTACAATCTATTTCACAAAGAGGGACAACAATAAGAAGAAGATAGTAGACAAATAAAAAATAGGGTAAACTACACAGAACCACTGAACTATGGGTTTGGTGTCAAAATGACCACTATATTATTTTTTGCCGCAAATGCACCACACAATTATTTAAATGGTTCCATTTTAGCCACACGTCAAAAAAAAAACGAAAAAGTTGACTGAACTGTTAAAAATATTGGTATAATTACACATTTGGTCCTCTATATTTATACAATATATCAATTTAGTCCTAATTTTAATCTAATAAAATAAATTAATTATTCAATAAGATAGTTGGAGTAGGAAAATGAAAACCAAAGAACTGCCCTCGGTAGGAATCAAACATGGGACCTTAGGAGTGTAGTACGCACAAGTTTGCCACTGAGCCAAGCATATAATTATGATATACAATACTAATAATAATATATGTGTTATACATATGGAGAAAGAAAAAATAAACAATATACTCGCCCTTAGCAGGATTGAAGAGTGTTGCTCGGTTCTCAGACCCTTTGAAAGGAGTTTTACCGAACAGTAGTTCGTACAAGAAGATCCTGAAGGTCCACCATATGGGAAGTACTCTGATGAGCTAGAAACAAACCGGCAAAAAGAAAGAGAAGGAAGAGAGACTCAGAAACCCTAGCCGGAAAACACAAAACGAAAGGAGAGAAGGGGGAAAGAATCAAATGTAGGCCAAAAGAGATATTTGGGCCAGTTCCCACAAACGGGTTTTTATAGCCCAATTAGCTAACAGAATAATTATTGGTTAATTTTCTGTTTTAGCTGTTAGGCTGAAATAACAAGAAGTGGCCCACCAACCACTGAGTTTGTTAGCCGGTTGAAACCATCTCTTAACCACCTCCTTTATAGTCCAATATTCACTCTACTTTCTGAACTCTTGAACCTTCTAAGCCTTCTTCACGAACTTGACTTAAGGACCACACAGACAACTGTCGACAGAGAGCTTGAAAGTGTAGAACCGGCAAAGGCTTTGTGAGAACATCAGCAACCTGATCATGAGCTGGTATGTAGTTGACCTCCAACTGATTACGCATGACCTTTTCACGGACAAAATGCAGATCCAGTTCAACATGCTTAGTCTTAGCATGCATAACTGGATTTGTTGCCATAGCAACAGTGTTGGTGTTATCACACCAGATTCGAGGGACATTAGGAACTGAAACTTGCATATCAGATAGAACAGCAGAGATCCAAGTGGCTTCACTAGCAGCATCAGCAAGACTCTTGTATTCAGCTTCAGCAGTGGACCTGGAGACAGACCTCTGTTTCTTCGAGCTCCAAGCCAACACATGAGAACCAAAGAACATACAATGACCAGAAATAGACCTTCTATCATCCGGATCACTGCCCCAATCCGCATCCGAGAACACTTGAAGATTGACACAGGAATTAGGAGCAGAAAACCAAAGACCATAATCAGAGGTACCTTTGAGATACCTGAGAATTCTCTTTACAACAGACCAGTGAGTCTCAGTGGGCTACTGCATATACTGTGACACTTTATTAACTGAAAATGCCACATCTGGGCGTGTGTGACATACATATAAGAGGGCTCCAATAGTGCTTCGATAAAGCTGAGGGTCTTTGAACAACTCTCTAGAGTCTTTGAACAACTTAGGAGACACCACCATAGGTGTATCAACTGAGTTTGTGTGCAGCAGATTAGTTTTTACAAGCAACTCATCAATAAACTTCTTCTGACTCAGTAATATCCCACCCGCAACATGGATGGCTTCAATACCAAGAAAATAATTAACTTGGCCAAGGTCTTTTAGAGAAAACTTGTCATCGAGAGCTTGAATGACTTGTTTAATATGAGAAGATGAGGAACCTGTGATGAGTATGTCATCAACATAGACTACAACATACATCACACAACTGTCAACATGTTGAACAAAAAGAGATGTGTCTGCACTAAAAGAATGAAAATTAAGACTGCACAAGAACTCCTTCAACTTAAGAAATCAGTTTCTGGGTGCTTGACGTAGACCATAAAGAGCCTTCTTTAACCTACAAACAAGCTTAGTACCATCCAACCTTGTTTTCTCAAAACCTTCAGGTTGTTTCATAAAAACCTCTTCCTGCAGATCACCCTTCAAAAACGCATTATTAACATCTACCTGGTGAATAGGCCAGCCATTAGACACAGCAAGAGACAAAAGAATGTTAAATGTGAAAAACCTAACAACTGGACTGAAGGTCTCTGCAAAATCAAAACCAGGAACCTGACTATACCCCTTTGCCACTAAACGTGCTTTAAACCTACTCACAGAACCATCAGAGTTGAGTTTTATTCTGAACAACCATTTTGATCCAACAACCTTTCGATTGGCAGGGAGAGGCACAAGCTCCCAAGTATCATTCTTGAATAAGGCATTATACTCATCTAGAACAGCAGCATGCCATAGGGGTTGTTGAAGTGCTTCATGAACATTTGCAGGAAGAACTGAGCTCTCAACATGGTATACTTTTGGCTTGAAAATGCCATCCTTGCTTCGAGTAACCATACGATGACTATTTAAAGATAGAGATGCAAAGGGAGCAACACTAGGAACTTGTGAAGTAACAGTAGGAACCTCAGTTGACCTATGAGAACTAGCTGAAGGTTCTAGACCAGGACCCAACTCAGTAGGAAAAGAAGGGTCATCAGACATAGGAGAAACGAACCCAACACCATTATCATCATTCTGAACACTACCAGATCCATCATTACCAGGTTCACTATCATTAGCACCACCAAGCTCACCACTGTCAAATTCACCAGGCACAGAGACACTAGACCCAGCATCACCATGCTCACTACTGCCAGATCTACCATGATTAGTATCACCAGAGACAACACCACCGGGCTCAATTAAAGGAGAAATGAACTCAGGAGAGAGCACAGAATGACCAGCAACATTAGGCTCAGGGGAAGTGGCTACATTAGGCTCAGGGGAAAAAGCAGCAGTAGGATCAATGGAAACAACTGGAGGAGACTCTTGTTGGGATATAGAAGAAGTAGAGTCCATGTCATTAGGAGAAGCAAGAGACACATTAGAATTATCCACACAGTGAGCTGAGAGGGGAAACTCACAGGAGGGAACACATTGAGGTCTAGGAAGAGAAATTGAAGGAGGTGCACTGAGAGCAAATGGAAATATGTGCTCATTGAATTTCACATGTCGTGACACATATACACGTCCAATATCATCCATACACTGATAACCAGAGTGTAGAGGAGAGTAACCAATAAACACACAAGGCTTGGTCCTAAAATCAAACTTATGTTTGTTGTAATCTCGAAGACAAGGGAAGCATTGTGACCCAAAAACTTCGAGGTTCTTATAATTGGGCTTTTTGCTATACAATTTTTCAAAAGGAGAGATTCCACCAAGTTTAACAGAGGGCAGTCTATTAATTAGGTAAGCAACACTAAGAACAGCAAATGACCAGTATTTGAGAGGAGCTGAAGCTTGTGCCAACAAGGATAAAGCAGTATCTATAATATGCCTATGCTTTCTTTCTACAACTCCATTCTGAGCAGAAGTATGAGGACATGACAATCTGTGTTGAATTCCTAAAGTCTTAAGGTCAGAAGCTAAAGCTATAAACTCTCTACCATTATCAGTTTGAATAGCAACTATATTAGCAGAAAATTGATTCAACACCAAAGCATGAAACTGCTTGAAAGCAACAACAACATCAGATTTATTTTTTAACAGAAACACCCAGCAGTTCCTAGTGTACATGTCAACAAAGGAAATATAGTATAGCCAACCAGCTGATCTAATTGGTGCTGGACCCCAAACATCAATCTCAACAAGTTCAAAAGGTTTGGTGTAAACAGTTGTGGAAGCATGAAAAGGTAGTCTATGTGACTTTCCTAATTGACAAGCAGAACACAACACAGTCTTATCAATATCAACAGATTTATTCAAAACAAGACTAACAACATCATGTGATGCATGACCAAATCTTTGATGCCACAACCAGTACAAAGCATGATCAATAGAGGTGACAGGAGCAGCAGATGCAACAAACAGATTATTACAAGTAGTATCATGTGATGAAGATGCAGAAGGAACCTGAAAGCAATACAAACCATCCTCAAGAAACCCTTCAAGAACCACAGAGCAAGTCAACTCATCCTTGACAAAACATCTGTCAGCATGAAATTCAACAAAAACTTGGTTATTAGAAGTGAACTTTAACACTGAAAGAAGGTTTCGAGTGATCTTGGGCACACAAAGCAAGTTATTAATAAGCAGAGAACCACAATCAGTAGGTATAGCAGCCTTACCAACATGAGAAATAGTAAGAGATGAACCATCTCTGAGAAACACCTTACCATTACCACCATAAGGACTATTCTGAGTTGCTGAGCTTTGACCCCGAGCCACGTGATGTGTAGCACCAGAGTCAGGGTACCACTTATCAGTGGTAGAGAGAACACCTCTGGCTACAAGAGAGTTAACCTGAATAGTGTCCTGAGTCATCTCTGAAGGCAGTACAGTAGCACCAACTTCATTCTGAGCAAACGGGTTATAAAACTGTTCTTCAGGATCAGCACCATAGTGACATATGTTGGCACGCATATCATCTGAATCCTTGTTTTGCAGAGACATATCCCTTTTAAAGTTTTGATTAAATCTATTCCAACACCTATCAGCTAGATGCCCTAGCTTTCCACATATTTGGCACTGAGGCCTGGACTGATTGCCCCTAAATCTAAAGCTAGACTGTTGACCTTGACCACGACCCCTATTAGCAAAAGATGAGTAATACGATTTACCCGAGTTGCTATCACCTGACTCAGTTGTTTTCTCCCCACCATACCGAGTCATGTTAACACCAATCGAAACACGCATAGGATCCAAAATTCTAGTCTCAGCATCTTGCAACACAGCAGTTACAGACTCAAGTGTATAAGGCCCTCTACTTACAGTGATTGCAGCAATGAACGGTTCATATTCCGTCGGTAGGCCATTAAGAATGGTCGCAATTTGCTCCACAGCTGCAACCGGGCTTCCACTAATCGCCAACAAGTCACAGATTTCCTTAATCTGTGTCGTATATTCTCGAACAGACAACGCACCTTTCTTCATTGCACGCAACCGGAAATGAAGACTCATAATCTTGGTTGCTGAGAGACTTGAGTACTGCTTCGTAACAATGGCCCAAATGTCTGCCGTGGATTCAGCTCCGACCAATTGAGGTAAAACATTAGCGCTGATTGTCGACAACAACCACGAAGCCAGTGAATTATCCTCCTTCTTAAACCGTCTATAATCTGGATTCAGAACCAATTGCCCAGAAGAATTTTTAACAACCTTCGGTGGAACAGGAGTGCTCGAATCAAGATAATGTTCCAATTTATATCCTCGAATCATCATTGTTACCTGTTGTTTCCACAACAGGAAATTGAAATCATCCAATTTCACGCTAATATGCTTGTTGGCAAACATCGGCCCAGACGAATCTGCAGAGGATTGTTGATTGCCATGCTCATCTACTTGAACGGATTGAGAGGCATCTACATTTTCTGATTGAGGAGCCATGAGCGAAGAAACAAGCTCGAACAACGGTGAAACAGAAGAGATTTGAGAAACAAATTGAACACGAAAGAGATCGCAACACGACGAGACACAGATAGGCCATAGATCGGTAGCTCTGATACCATATCGGAAGTACTCCGATGAGCTAGAAACAAACCGACAAAAAGAAAGAGAAAGAAGAGAGACTCAGAAACCCTAGTCGGCAAACACAAAACGAAAGGAGAGAAAGGGGAAAGAATCAAATGTAGGCCAAAAGAGATATTTGGGCCAGTTCCCACAAACGGGTTTTTATAGCCCAATTAGCTAACATAATAATTATTGGTTAATTTTCTGTTTTAGCTGTTAGGCTGAAATAACAAGAAGTGTCCCACCAACCACTGAGTTTGTTAGCCGGTTGAAACCATCTCTTAACCACCTCCTTTATAGTCCAATACACCAATCGACTGCACTTCCATGTCCCTCACCTTTGATAATTTCAGGTGCCAAGTACTCATGGGTTCCTACAAACGACATGGACCATGCATTGGTCGGCTCGACAATAAGCTCAGGCAATGGACTGACTTGTTTTCCCATTTCATTCTTCAGTTTTCTATCTTTCTTGGATTTCGATGAAAAGAAGCGAGGATAAAAACATGTTGTGGGAGCCATACATGATGGTTGAATGCACGAGGGCTCTATGCAAGCTGGTTGTACGCAATAAACTGGGTTCTTCCGCAAGGGTTCAGATTCTGGTGGGGATGATCTGACTAGTATTGGGCTGACAACACAACGGAAGGAAAGATCAAAGTCTGATAGCATTATGTGTCCATCTTCTCGAACAAGAACATTTTCCGGCTTGAGATCACGGTAAACAATACCAAGCATGTGGAGATATTCCAAAGCAAGGAGAACTTCTGCTATGTAGAACATGCATATTGAAGGAAAACACAGCAATGGCCTATTAGACTTCAGTTTCATCTTGTCATTAAAGTACAAAGAAACAATTCGCTCCTTCTCACATAATTATTAAGCAAACCTGAGACTGTCAAAATATCAATGGGTAAACGAATTCGAAGTTTTCTCTTATACGAAACTCAACCCTTAATTTGAAGCAATTCTTTGATCGACAGATCCGCAAAAGCGTAGAAGAGAAGTAAATACAGCCTAAGCTAGCATGGTCATAAAATAATCCTTGAGTATATTGTTTGTTTTTTCTTTCTCCATATGTATAACACATATATTATTATTAATATTGTATATCACAAGTATATGCTTGGCTTAGTGGCAAACTCGTGCGCGTTACAGCCTAAAGTCCCAGGTTCGATTCTTACCAACGGCAGTTCCTTAGTTTTCATTTTTCATACCACCTGATTGGAGGGGGAAAATTAATTAATTTAGTTAAATAAAAATAATTAAAATCCCCCAATAAGGTGGTGACACGTGTCACCATCTTATTGAATAATTAATTTATTTTATTAGATTAAAATTAGGACTAAATTGATATATTGTATAAATATAGATGACCAAATGTGTAATTATACCAATTTTTTAACAGTTCCGTCAACTTTTTTGTTTTTTTAAACGGCGTGTGGCTAAAATGGAACCATTTAAATAGTTGTGTGGTGCATTTGAGGCAAACAATAATATAGTGATCATTTTGACACCAAACCCATATTTTTTAACTGTCGCGTCACCCTTCCGTTAACCTTTAACGACTGGTGGTCACATTGATACCATTTAAATAGTTTGGTGGTTTAATTGAGTCGATTTTTTTAATGTGGTCATTTTAATACATTTACCATAGTATGATGGTCATTGGGTTAGTTTACCCAAAAATTTAAGAGGGAAAAAGAAGTAGAAAGATAAAAGAAAGAGGGAGAGAGAAAGTACTCTAGAAAAAGGGTAAACTATACCATTGACCACCATATTTTGGTTAATGTATTAAAATGATCACCTTAAAAAAATCGACTCAATTGACCACCCAAACTATTGAAATTGGATCAATTGGACCACCAGCTATTAATGGGCTAACGAAAGGTGACGTGACAGTTAAAAAATTAAAGGTATAATTACACATTTAGTCTTTACTATCTACACATTTTTTCAATTTAGTCCTAATTTTAAACTAATAAAATAAATTAATTAGGTGGTGACACGTGTCAACACCTTATTGGAGGAGGAAAATAAATTCAACCACACATGCTATCCAGGGGAATCGAACCTGGGCAATCTAGGTGTAAACTGCACCAAGCACAATTTTGTGCTTTAAAACACCAAATTCAATATATATCTCTTATTGGTTTCTACATTTATAAGCTAAAAAGCTCAAACCCTAAACACTAATTTCACATATATAACCCTAAACCTTAAACCCTAAATATTTCAAATTAATTTTACACTAAACATTTCAAGTTAATTTCACATATAAAAAAGGGAATGAACGTAGAATTTGTGCATTGAACTGGCAACTACTTTGCAGTTCTTCTTTCTTTTAAATTATGATTTTTAATTCCATTGGTTTCTGCAGAGGCAAATGTCTGTTGTGCATATTGAGCACAGTGAAACGACAGAGAGGGGAAAGCCTAAAGTTGGCGGTTTAAGTGACCCCCGGCTGGGAACTATTGATCGGAAGATGAAGTGCGAGACTTGTACGGCCAACATGGCTGAGTGTCCTGGGCATTTTGGGCACTTGGAGCTTGCCAAGCCTATGTTTCATATTGGATTTATAAAAATTGTGCTTAGTATAACGAGATGTGTCTGCTTCAATTGCTCGAAAATTCTTGCTGATGAGGTACTATTACTTGGCTTGATTAGGGTTTTTTTTTATTTCAATTAGAACAAAATGTATTTTAGCATGATTACAACTTGTAATGTTGGATGCATAATGTCTATAATTTTTTTTGGATTGGCTGCTATCTAGTGAAGGAGCATAAATATGTTTGAAGGAGTGGTAGTAACTTGCTCGTTGTTGTTTGATATGAGATTCTTAACATGAAACATATAACGGAAATATATATTGAATTTGGTGTTTTAAAGCACAAAATTGTGTTTGGAGTAGTGGCCAAGCCACTACCTTTGCACCTAGATTGACCAAGTTCGATTTCCTTGGATAGCATGTGTGGTTGAATTTATTTTTCTCCTCTGAATAGACGGTGACACGTGTCACCACCTGATTCCGTTAGCCCATTAACGGCTAGTGGTCACATTGATCCAATTTTAATAGTTTGAGTGGTCAATTGAGTCGATTTTTTAAGGTGGTCATTTTAATACATTAACCAAAGTATGGTGGTCAATGATATAGTTTACCCCTAAAAAACGTAGTGAAGTTTAGGGTCAGAAGAGAGAGTGATTGAGTGTAGCTGATGGGAATGACAACGTAAATACATTAGAGGAGAGGGAAGTCACGTTGGGCTTAAGAGGAAAGCTAATAGAGAATAGTGATAAATTGAAAGAATATGTAAATAACGAGGGTTAAACTTAATGAATAATTTTCGAATTAAGATTAAATTGATTGAATGTGTAAATATGAAGGATCAAATGTGTTATTATACAAAGGTTTATAATAGAAGCGTTAAGTACTTAACAAGGTTTAACGTCTCAGTTATCATTTTGTTACAAAATATAAGTTTAATTGTCATTTTGTAACATTTGAAAGTTTGGTTACCGTTTTGTTTTTTTAACAAACTTCAGTAACCGTTTGTAAATTTATGCTATATTTTAATATACAATGTGTAAAAAAATATACACAATCTTTTATATTAAATTATAAATTTTAAAATTTAAATATTTGACCTTAAATATTAAATTATAAACTCAAAACATAAACCCTAAATTTTAAAAACTAAACACTAAATTAAACTCGTAAATTCTAAGTTTGACACACTTTTACACAACTTATATATTAAAAATATTTCCAAAGAAAAAACTGAATAGTTAACGAGCAACCCACAACCCGCCAAGCGACAAGCCATGTAAGCTGTTAATAATTTAAGGATTAACCACTGGAATAGTCATTTATGTTTTCCTCCAGTACAAATGTAACACCCCCTTTCCGGCCTGGTAGAGAACCGGGTCAGACAGTGTTATCGAAAAACATATTTAGAGATCAGAACTTAATTCAGAGTTCAAAAATCATTTCAGAGTATTTTATTAATCTCTTTTAAGACTTAAGACATTAACTTATTAACAGCTTACTCAAATTGGGGTCAGATTTAAACTTTTTTTGGACTTAGGGACTAAATTGTAATTTTTACAAATTAGGGATCCTTATCTGTATTCGTGTTACCATACTGAAATTAAATTTATTAATTATTAGCTTGTGAAATATCATTACCATCGAAGGTCATTTACCTATCCGATGAGACGATACAATATTTATTGACTGTTTTTTTTAAATTATTCAAATATGTTTTTATTCAGATTAGTCTATCAAACAGTTTCTAAATCTTACCAAGTTTTACCAGAAAGTCTAAAATCTATATTTCTAATAGCATGTCAAATTTCAAGACATTTCGAATTAATTTACCTAATTTTCACCTTTTAGCACGTATACTAGTTGTAACCATTTTCAAACATGATAAATTCCATATTTAACTCTTGCACAACATTATTCTATCAAAAAGCACACATATGTCATGTCTAGACTATATGCCACCATACTAGGAGTTCAGGCAGAAATTAAAATACATGTGATTCGTAAGAGTGACTTGCAATCGTAACAACACGATCGAAGGTCAAAATTTATTATGATCCTGAAATGCATGAGACACACGAATGTTAGGCTTACATAGCCTAGTGAGGTAGTCAATAACAATAAATGAACATATTATGTCATGTAGCATGTTTCCAAAAATGATCATAATGTTAATTATGCAATAACATGGCATACTTCATATTCATAACAAAGCATAATATCATATCATGACCATAGCATGGCATAACGTATCAAACACATATTATATTGGTACCATTGGATACGCGGATTCCTCGTACACCATATCATAAATCGATAAATGAGTCGTAGCTCTGAGCCGTAGCTCCATATATCCCTTACACATCCATCCTTTTATCTCCTACATATAGGCCGTAGCCCTGGACCATAGTCCTCCCTTACATGGTGAGCTCGAATAATCCTATGGCATGCCAATTGTATCCAATGTCCATAAATACACAAATTCACATAGTCCATGATTTTCATATCATATCAAATAACAAGATGAGCCGTAGCTCCATATCAGGTAGCATTTCATATTATTTTCACATACATGTAGCATATCATAGTCATATTCAAACATATCAGTAATGCAAGACACTTACCAAATTTGCCATTCGAATATAGTTGCTCTACGTGAGCCCTTAACAAATGCAAACACATAATCATAAATAATGCAACGGGACGGCACCAAGCCTATCCCTTGACACAACTACACTCACCTCGACAAACCGGTACTTTATTTTTATTTCTTGGGCTTGACGGTTGTTCTGAATCGACCTCGTGTACTACGATAATTAATAAAAACTAATTAAAATCGATAAGACAATATCGAATAAATACAGAGATACTAATTAAATTCGATACCGAAAATTAAACTAACCCAGAGTCCGAGCTTACCGCAACGTTACCAAGGATTCGTTATTGCTAAACAGAACAATTCGAGCTATCAGTCTAACACTGAACCGTATTTATTTATTTATTTATTTATTTCTCTTTTCACTCGATGTGTCTTACGAAATTTCTTGAACTCTTTCTCACTTTGCCGTGAACGGCCAAAGCTCTATTGCCCCTTACTTATACTAATCAAGCTGGCTCCCCTGAAGCTTTCTCACACTCCACGTATATTGGAGTGGTGTCATGGTCTAAGGCCATGGTTGCCTTCAATTGCCCACGTGGTGGACAACAAGAATTCATGGCCACCTATGCATCATTTCCAAATACCACGTAAGGGGAAGGGTGGCATGAATTTAGTCATGCTTTATTTCTTTGCCACGCAGTGGCCATATTTTGCCACCCTTTTATTATAAAGCCACGTTTCCTTAACGTGGGAAACCATGGGAAATTCCTTCACGGTGAAAGAGTTAACCCGTAGGTCTCATGTCTTTTTTCTTCTTCTTTTTATAATAATAATAATAATAATAATAATAATAATAAACAATAAATTAACTCGAATAATCTAAATAAGATTGAATAAATTATACAATCGATATAAAATACCTGGTCACCGGAACTTAATTCCGACTAGACCGGTTTTTGAGATGTGACAACAAAGTTGGTCACCCATTTTAAAAAACGATCAATAAGGTCACTTACGTTTTCGGGGCGTAAACTTTTGGTCATTTAGCCGTTTAGTGTCGTTAAATGTTGACGGCTCGGTGAACTGGCAGCAAAAAATAAGGGTAAATTACTGCAATGACCACTCAAGTTTATCTCATGTACATTTATGGTCTCTAATTTTAAAAAATAAACATTATAGTCACTAAAACTTTTTTAAAAAATTCAACCCTAAAACTTTGCAAGCAATTACTACAATAATATTATAAAGGCTTAAATGAAAAATAGGTGCCTAAAGTATACTATTTTTGAATTTCAGGTGCCAAAAGTATTTTTTTGTAAAAATAGGTGCCCAGAATTTCAAAAGCTAGAATTTTAGGTGCTTGACCGTTAGTGGGTGTTAAAAATATATTTAACCAATAAATTCTTGACATGTGGCACTATTTTTATTTTTTAAAGAAAAACACCTAAAAAATTTAGTTTTTTTTTATAAAATCCCGAAACTTTAAAAATTTCACAAAACAGTTCTAAAATCCCTAAAATTACCCAAACTTAAACCCCCAAATCGCCGCCGCTTTTGCCGCCGATCGCCGCACCTAAGCACACCCTTTTGGTCATCGAATCAAGGCATTCATTTCCCCCAACACGACGTCGCCAAAAACAACGAACGACGAGCAGCCGAACGTCGAATGCGAAATCAACGTTCGGCTAGCACATTGTTCGCCGTTTATGGCAACACCGTGTTGAGGGAAATGACCGCTTTGGTTCGGTGACCAAAGGGGTGTGCTCAAGTGCGACGATCGACGGCAGAAATGGCGACGGTTTGAGGGTTTGGGTAATTTTAGAGATTTTGGGACTATTTTGTGAAATTTTTAAAATTTTAGGATTTTTATAAAAAAAACTAAAATTTTTAGGCGTTTTTCATTAAAAAATCAAATTAGTGCCACGTGGCAAGCATTGATTGGTTAAATATATTTTTAACACCCGTTAACGACCATGCACCTAAAATTCTAACTTTTGAAACTCTGGGCACCTATTTTTACAAAAAAAATTCGGCACCTAAAATTCAAAAAAGATATATTTTAGGCACCTATTTTTCATTTAAACATTTATAATATTATTGTACTAATTGATTGCAAAGTTTTATGGTTAGAAAAATACTTTTTTGAAAATGTAAGAGTGAAATTAGAAAACAACATTTTTCAGTAGTGGCCATAATGTTTATTTTTTAAAATTGAAGACCAGAAATGTACATGAGATAAACTTTAGTGACCATTGTAGTAATTTATCCTTAATTCTTTGCTGCCAGATCACCAAGCTGTCAACTTTTAAAGGCAATAAACAATTGAGTGACCAAAAGTTTGAGCCCGAAAACGTAAGTGACCTTACTGCTCGTTTTTTCAGAATTAGTGATCAACTTTGTACTGAGAGAAAACATAAATGACTATTTCAGTAGTTAACCCATAATTTAAAAACTTTCCTTTTACTTTGAAGGGAAATGGGTTTGAATCACAAAATAGTCCATGAATTTGATAAATGTAATCAAATTAACCCTTAAAGTTTTTTTTTATTAAATTGGCTCTGAACTTTTCTGAGAATCAAATTAGCTTATTATTAGCCGAGTTTCTATATAAAAAAATTAAAGGTCAATTTCACTAAACTTGTTAAGTATACGAGTTAATTTAATCCAAAAAAATATATATAAGGACACATTTGATTAAATTTAAGGATTATTCTGTGTTTTAAACATTTTAAATATTATAAGTAAAGATATATAACAAATTTTTCAGACGTTACCAAACAAACCGTCCAGATTCTTCTCACCCACACTACAACACTGCCTACAGAACCAGCGAGCAAAGCAAGCTTCTCCCTTTACATTACCAATTCCTCTCTTTCTTACGAAGGTTCGTCGCTTTCAACTTTTTCATCTTTTTTTTTTTTTGTCTCTTTCAACGTTAAATCTGCTTTTTGCTTTGTCATCTCATTATATCTATGTTTTCTTCAGAATGAGTTGAGATTTTTGGTGTTTTCTTTTGGCTTCTGAACTTAGGTTTTATATATATTTAAAAAAAATTGTGGAAACGTTTTTGGGTTTGGAGTTTTTCCTTTAATGGAGGATCTTAAGAAAGAGTGGGAACTTGGTGAGTTGAAGAGGGAGAACCTTCGTAAGTCTCTTGAGCTAGCCAATTCACAATGGAAAGAATTAGAGGGTCATTTTGATTTGGTTCAACGGAGTATTGAGAAAAGATTAGATGTTGTGGAGTTTCGAGAAAAGGAGCTCGAAACTACGATGAGAACATTGAGGGAAAGAGAAGAAGAGATCAGTTTGAAAGAAAGTGAACTAAGTTTGTTGAGCAAGAAAATTGAAGAATGCAACGTTGAGATTAAGTTTAAAGAAGAGGAAATTGATTGGATGCAGAAATTGCTCGAAGACTGTTCATCCGAGTTTAAATCGAAAAACGAAGAGCTGGGTTTGGTTAGGAAATCAGTCAATGATTGTTCTAAGGAGCTTTGTTTGAAGAAGGAGCAATTGTGTTCCGTGCAGAATTCTATAAGTGAATGTCGTGATAAGCTAGAAGGGAAGGAGCTGGAGTTGGAATGTTTACGAAGCTCGATCAAGAAATGTTCTAACCAACTGGATGTGAAACAGAATGAACTTGTTCGAAGCCAAGAAATGATTGAGGAGCAGTGCAATCAGCTTAGTGAGAATGTGAAAAAGCTAGATTCAATCAAGTCCTTAATTCGGGATTACGAGGAAGAACTTGAAGCCAAAATGGAAAAATATGAAACACTTGAAAAATCTGTTGTAGTTCTTGCTGCTAAACTCGATTACAACGAGAAGAAATTGAGGTCTATTGATGAAAAAATTAGTGATCGTTTGCAAGAGCTTCGTTCAAGAGATGATGAACTTGATTCACTGTTAAAATCGATTATGAGGAGTGAAAAACAGCTTGAATCAACAAAGGAGGAGCTCAAATCAGTTGAAGCAAGGGTGAGAGAATATTCCAAGGATATCGAACTGAAAAACCAAGAATTCAGTGCTATACAAATGTCCATTGAAGAACGTAGTCAAGAACTCAATTCAAAATGGAAACAACTCAGCTCGGTCCAAATATCCATCGGAGGATGCACCAAGGAGCTCGAAGCAAAGGAGGAAAAGCTCCATTCAAAAGAGAAACAACTCAGCTCTGTCCAAATATGGATCGAAGGATGCACCAAGCAGCTTGAAGGAAAGGAGGAAGAGCTCCATTCAAAAGAGAAACAACTCAGCTCGCTCCAAATATCGATCGAAGGATGCACCAAGCAGCTTGAAGCAAAGGAGGAAGAGCTCCATTCGAAAGAGAAACAACTCAGCTCAGTCCAAATGTCGGCCGAAGGATGCACCAAACAGCTTGAAGCAAAGGAGGAAGAACTTACCTCAATTAAAAACTCAATCTTGGAGTGCACCAAGGAACTTGAATTGAAACAACAGCAGCTTGAAGCGATTCAAAAATCTCAGGAGACACTCTTTGGTGTGCTTGAATCAGAAGAAAAGCAACTAGATTTAGTTGAAAAGGCAGGTGGTGAAAGCCTACAGGAGGCAGATGTGAAGGATGAACATCTTGGTTCACTTAAAAGATCATTAGAGGAACGTTTGGATAGATTGGAAACAGAAAAGAGGCAATTTGAAGCTCGTGTTGAGGAGTTTGAACTGAAAGAAAAACAATTTGATTCAGTCAAGAAGTCTGTTGAACAGAGAAGTAAAGAAATTGAATTGAAAGAGAAGAAACTAACTAATGCCCTTCACTCTTCTTTCGAAAAACATGCCCTTGTAATCACTAACACAGAATCAGGTATGTTCTCTATTTCGGTGCCTCTATCCATTGATAGCTATGTTACTCAGACTTGTGTATGAGTTTCAGTATTGGTATATTGCTGACTCTGGTATGTTCATTTTTTTCGAAGTCATTTCATGTATTTGGATAGAGGCAAATGATAAAATTTAAACATATATTCATTATCTTTATGTGGTTGTGGAGCACCATAAGACATGTTCTTCCTCTATTTCTTTCAGTTTCTTTATTTCACTGAGTTTACATATCAAAGCCATAGTGTTTTTTGTTGTTGAAGGGATCAATGCCATAATTAAACTGACTACCTGTGGCCAATATGGAAAATGTGAAAGCTTGGTGGCTTGTAGGTGACATGAATATGTTTTGCTATTGATTCTAATTAGCACAACCTTCCACCAAGTCACTAACCTTCGGCTCTTCAATTGACCCTGCGAAAGATTATGAATATATTGCTATAAATATGGAAGTTCTGTTTTTTTTTCCTCTTTTCAAGACCATTGCTACAAATGTCTTAGGAATTGCATTTCAGAATTTAGAAAGTTCATTTTCTTACTAAGTTCTCTTATTTTCTATTCTCTATTGCATGTGCTTAGTGAACCCAGTCACTAATCAAATCAAGACAGAAAATCCGGAAAATTTTATCATTTGCAATGCTAGTGAAGCTTCAACTGCTGATGTTGTAGTTGGTGCTACAATGCATGGAATAGCTTTGCAAAGTATCGTCAATGAGCATTTAGACGAGCCTGGCTTGAGAAAGAATGAAGTTCTGAGTGCTCTTCAAATGTCCCCTGATCCAGCTAAGTTTGTTCTGGATCTAATGCTAGGGATATCTTCTCAACATAAGAAGAATGATGAGACAGGATTCGAAGAAAGTGTTCTGAAGATATCTTTCCTTATGTTGGAGCAACTTTTGCAAGTCTCACCACATGTACAGCCTAATGTGAAGGCAGATGCGTTGAAGTTGGCAAACGAGTGGAAAACAAAGATGAAACTGAGTGCTGAAAATTCTATCGAGATTTTGTGTTTTTTGCAGTTTGTTGCTGCTTTTGGATTAGCATCTTCATTAAATGGAGATGAAATCTTCAAGCTTCTTGTTACTACTGCTCAAGACCAACAGGCTCGGAATATATGCCAGCTCCTTGGTTTTACGGATATGATTCCTGGTAAATTTACGAATCCTTAGTTGCATATTCATTTCCTTGTTTGGTTGCTTATCCGTACATTAACATTACCATTTTCTTTGTGTTTGTGCATGTAGGCATCTGCTATATGTATAAGCAGGTACTTAGGAAGATGAACATGTATTTTCTATGTCTTAACTATCTCAACTTTTATGCTTAGGAAGTACCATGCTATTCATCTGTAGTTAATTCTGAACATGTATCGACTAGAGGTGTTTCGATGTTTCGATGAATTTTGTTAAGCAAAAATTGAATAGCAAAACCAAAGCCTAAAGTGTTTCTATGCAACAGAATTCGTTGGTAGTCTGATTGCAAGAAAGCAATATATTGAAGCTGTTAGATTTGTCTGTGCACTTGATTGCAAGGACAAGTTCCCACCAAAACAGTTCTTAGACCAATTCTTGGTGGATATTAATAGAGTGGCTTGCGATTACGGCAATATCGGGAAGAATTCACCTGAAGTTCAGGTAATGTCTTACAATTTGTTGCCATGTTTATATCCACCAAGACAGTTTATTTTAAGTTGCATTATAGACTTGCACGGTTATTACAATAAATGATGCAAATTGTTAGATGTGATATCTTTCGCAGCAGAAGGCCACAGATGAACGGATCGCTTCATTGAAATCTGTAATTGAATGCGTCAAGGATTGTAAGCTTGAATCGTGTATGCCGGTTGAGGTCATTCGGAAGACCATTGCCGAACTAGAAAAGCAAAACATGAACTTGACATTTTCTGCAGTTCAACCGAATGTACACGGCTGGACAACATGTAATACCCACCCATCTGTCTCGGAGAATCATTCGAGTCCTTTTCCTGCAGTCCAACAGCAGTTTCACGGTGGGATCTATGCTTTCGCTCCAGGGACTCAATGGCAAGGGTCATTTCATGGTGGGACCTATGCTTACAGTCCGAGGACTCGACCACCACAGCAGTTTCAAGGTATGTTCCATGCTTCCACTCCTGGGGCGAGCAATAAGCGTGTTCGGACTGATGGACCAGTTATCAACTCCTATACACCTCAAGTACCAACACTTAACCCCAATATTCATCCAGCTTCACTGCACGGACAGGGGGTTCCGCGTAATCCCGGCATGACCCATTTCCGTTCGGCAGCTAACTTAGAACATTCATCTAGCTCAGCCACTAGGCAATATCCGATGCACAACATGCCCAAGCAGCCGTAGATCCTGTCCATGTAACTCTCCGAACAACCTGTACATATTATATATTTAGCCTGTGTAGATTTCTTTTGGAAATTTTATCATAGCCATGTTTATATGGTTTGCAAGTTCTTTGTTAGTTTTGCTTCAGGATGAATCAACGGATCTCTGGGCAAGTTGCAACCATGTATACTATGAGCCCTTTCGAGCTCCTAAAGTATGACCAATTAAATGCTAAGTACTGATTAAACCATATCCTTTTCGAAAAGTTTTCTTTTTCATGTTATTTTTCCTTAGTATTTGTTTTAGGTTATGGTGCTTTGACTATTCTCCTCGTTTTGTTTGAAAGTAGGGAGAAAAATACCTTCTTTGGTAAATGGCAGTTTTGAGCTAATAGTAGAGGTTAGACCGGTTAAATTTGCTAATTTGAATATTTGGAGAATATCGAATTGTGGTGAAATCTCTAATTTTGAAAAAGTTGCTAATAGAAAATTTTGAAATTAAAAATTTTGGCATAAGAGTTATAAGGATACTCTCACGTATTTACATTGTGGCAATTGTAAATTAATGTTTTTATTTTTTATTTTTTTATTCTCACACATTTATATTTCTATTTAAATTTAATAAATAATTACATTGTATAAATAATTATATAAATAATAATTTGATATATAGATACTTCAATTATACTTTGTAATGTTATATTTAAAAATTAATTTTCATAATCTAATTAATATTAATAGATAAAATATTGATAACTAATAAACTATTCAAACAAGTATCAAATATAATCATGTACTTGAATTCATTTTGCTTGTTTAAATAATCAAACAACTATCAACTATTAACTAATTTTACCAAATACTATTATACAATCAGCTAATATAATTTACTAGTCAAATCAGGTAATACAATCATCTATCAGTTACCAGCTAATGTAATCTGCTATCAACTATCAGCTAATTGCCAAATAAAGTGATAGTTTAAAACTTTAAAATCTCATTACTATTATGAAAAAACAATATATTGAATTAAAATATTTAAAATATATTATTCACATAAAAAAATAAAAAAAATGTTATTTGACCTCAAATGTTAACGTATTTACTCGTTGAAATTTATTAAGAAAGATAAATTTTCTTATTGAAAAAAAAAACACAAGCAGTCTTAGTGGAAAAGTGGATAATGTTCACTTTAGGAGACTCAAGTTCAATCGCTCTGCCTACAAGGTATGGGTGCATTGTCAAATGGTTAATAATATCTATGAACGGAGACTACGTTATGTTGGATTATGCCCAAAGACTAATCATAAGATGGTTGTAAAAGATATACTTATTTTATCTTGTTTATTTTTTTGGGTAATATACATGTTCGTTTATAGTCCATCTTCGGGGTGCGAGATTGCCCATTTCAACAATGTCGTCTTCAAAGTTTGAACTCGTGGCATCTCCTTCAGAACGCAATGTGCCTTATCAATGCACCCAACACTTGTTGGTATTTTATCTTGTTTATTAATATAAAGCCATTATTATTATTCAGTCTTATTCTGCGTATTTATAAATAAACTGAATTATAATAAAGTCCTTAGAATAATATAGTTATTCTTGAATGTCCTTAATCGAGTATTATTGTAGGCAGATCTCTATTACGGTACATAAACTATATTTATGTATCAATTTTGGTTTGAAAGTTATTTACTATTGTATCAATTCTGCTTTGAAAGTTATTTACTATGGTCAGTTGAGATTTGTGGAACAAATCATACCTCCCCCATGTCCTCATGATGGATGGGCATGGGCCGGGATTGCCCCATGAAATATCTTCCCCCATTCCATCAATATCCAGCGGGGAAGCCCCAAACACAATGTTCTCTTTCAAGCCTTTCAACCAATCGATACGAGCCCAGAGAGCCACTTTTGTTAAAACTCGAGTAGTTTTTTGAAAACTTGCTTCAGATATAAAACTTTGAGTGTTTAGAGATGCTCTCGTTATTCCCTGTTGCGACTAAAAAAAAAATACCTCCGGTGTCACTTAGAAGAACCGAGTTTTAAATGGTTTCAAAAATTTTAATCAGATTTATAAAAAATAGAGGAGTCGCCACCGGCCATTTAAGAATGGTAGACCGGACACCGAAATAAAACCAGAGATTCTTTCTTTTGAAAATGGGTTCGGGAGTCGGTTACACGCGGGGAAGGATGAGCACCCCCGTCGTGCCCGAAAATCGGTACCAAAAACATTACCGCTTAATTAATATTAAATTTTGCGAATTAAAGTGATGAATCGTATCAAAATTTGGTTATACGAGCGAGTAAATCTTAAAGGTCTTAATATTCAAGAAGGAACGTCCGAACCACCGCCACTACGACTGGTACTGGCCTCGTTCGTTCCCGAATAAAAAGGCATTCGCATTACAATTTATAATTCGGAATGCAACTTAGAAAATAAGCGGAACATAAAACAGATAAATAAACATAAAGTGAAAGCGGGAAAACGTAAATTAAGCAAATATGCATGAGTAACAATACTATGCTGAAAAAGACTAAAATGAACATAGGACAGACTCTGAGGACTGATAGGAGAATTAAACCATTAAAAATGTTTAAATTGTCAAAACAGGGACTAAAAGTAAAGAACGCTGAAATTTGTAGGGACTAAAATGGTTATTAAACCCTTCGAAACCAGTTAAAACCAGATTAGGGACGTGATCAAAAGTCTTTGAAAACATAAAGGGACCCTGGACGTGATTTCAGAATGCGGAAGGGCCTGAAAAACATTTCAAGAAACACGGGGGGACTAAAGTGGCGAATAAACCAATTTTGAAACACCAATTCACTATAAAAACGTGTTTTCCAGAAAATGGTCCCCCTTTTTCCCATTTCGATTAAAACTAGAAAGCCTCTCTTCTCCTTCTTCGTTCACCCTTGTTAGACCCGACGGCCGGTTGCCGCTAGCCGGCAACGGCAACGGACCGATCGACTAGCTATCCAAAAATACCAAGTCAAAAACACCGTTGGAAACTCAGAAACCTTTGAAAAAACAAACCTCAAAAAGAAAACCCCCTCCCCCTTTTAAAAAATTCAAACCGGAACCCTAAACCCTTCCCAACCGAGGCCCGGACGGCTCACCCGTCGAACTTCCCGATGGAAGTCAAGGGTTTATCGCCGCCACGACTCGAAAGCCAGAGGAGATGGAGCTCTCGGACGGTAAAAAAAACTTTCCCTTCTTATTTTTTTGTTTTGGTTTCGATTGTTTCACATGCAATTAAAAAATGGAAACGAAAGCTACCTCAGAAGGCTTTGTATGTTATTGCTTTTTCTCTGAAAATTCGAATCCGTTTACACTGGTTTGTGCTCGGATTTTATATCCGAAAATATTACATGCAAGGCTATTTTTCTCTCTATTCTGCTCTCTGTTCTCACGGTACAAAGTTGACTTTGGAGTGATTTGTTTTTTTTTTGTTATTTTGCTATTTGCGGTAACTGATACTGTTGCTTTCGTCTGAGGCTTGCCAGAAATGCCCGATCGAGAGGGAGACACGGCGTGCTCGGGAGCAGAGGGGACAGGCAGACGAGGGGTCACAACGTGGCTTGGCACGCGCGCGTCGGGGCATCAAAGGGTCGCGCGTGGGCGCGTCGGATCTCAGGAAGATCTGAGCCGCTCGATTGGTCCTTGATCAGACGGCTGTAGGCTTTGCGGCGCGAGGCTAAACCCTGGGGGTCGCTAGGGTTTCCTCGGGCTTCATCTGGACCGTCAGATCTCAGCAGATCTGACGGTTGTGGGGAGGGGCGGCGCGAGATCAAAGAGAGGCATCCTTAGGGTTTCTTGGCTGACTTGGTTTGGGCCGTTGGATCTGCTTCGCCAGATCTGATGGTTGTGGGAGTGCGGCGGCTGCACATAAGGAAAGGGATTAGGGTTTTTACAATGGACTAGGCTCGAAACGGGCCGCATGATATGTATTATTTGTATAATATATTTTTTGGTGATGGACTGTATTAATATATGGACTTTTATTTATTATCAGAAATGGGCTCTTTTATTTATGATCTTTATT
The DNA here is from genome assembly GCA_958450335.1 of Hibiscus tridactylites. Lineage (NCBI taxonomy): Eukaryota > Viridiplantae > Streptophyta > Magnoliopsida > Malvales > Malvaceae > Hibiscus > Hibiscus tridactylites. Next base: position 52,296,953 of record OY288267.1, on the reverse strand, counting down.
TGTTCATATGAATGATAATTAATATCAGTAATAATAATAATAATAATATAATTAAAGATAATAATAAATAATAATCAATGATAAATATAACGATGAAAATAATAAAAATATTAACAATAATAAGCATAATAATAAATAGTAAGCATAATAATAAATAATAATAATAATAGTAAAATGAATAAAGAAAATGATGGGACGAAATAAGAAGATAATTATGCCAAATATATTCACATATTATGTACATATTACCTAATTGTATGTAATCAAAACACACCTATCTAAATGTTACATACATATACAATAAATAGCACTAATTAATGATAATAGTATGGTAATAATAATATGACATATATGTATATATATATATATATATATATATATATATATATATATATTCTTTTTTTTTTCTTTTTTTCTTTTTCCCCCTTTTTTATTTTTAAAATTTTATAACGGCCCGTTCAGCCCATATTGACAAAAACTTAAAGGTGTTCAAGGTTCGGACAAAATTAGTGATTACAGTTGCCCCTCTTTGCTTATGCTTGTGGAACAAGAATAAAGCAAAGACCATAAGCACTAATTTTGTCCTACTTCCCTGTTGGACGATTCGTTTCCCGAAGCAGCCACGTGATTCCAAACAACTCCTCCCAAGGCCTTTTGATCGTGGATTCTCCCCTAGATGCCCCGAACAGATAGACAGAGAGTTTTTTCAGATTTTTTTTTCTCTTCTTTTTTTTCTTCAGGTTTCCATTCTCCAAGTGCCCGAACGGATAGGCGAGTTCTATTCTCCAAATGCCCGAATAGATGAGCAGACTTCCAAATATCTTTGTCTTCTCTTTTCCGTAAGAACAAGCTAGTCATCCAAACAACTTTGCCTTCCCTTCGCGGTCTAAAAGCAAGTTGTCCATTTTGCGGTCAAAAAGCAAGCTGGTCATAACTAAATCTGTCCAACTTCCCTATTGGACGATTTACTCTCCCAGAGCTGCAACACGCTAGGCCGAGTATTTTCTCTCTGAAGCTTTAAGAATATGAGTTCTCTCTCCATAGAACTCATTTCCTTGTTGTATTCCTCGAGTGACAGTTCTTCCTATATGGAACTCTCATCCTCGTATTTCTGAAATCAAAGATCTCTAAGTCCTCTCTCCGTAGGACCCTCTGCTTTTGAGATCCTGAAGCCTTAGGATTCTGAGTTTTTTCTCCACTAAACTCCTCTTCCTTAGCGTACTCTTCGAGTAGTAGTTCTTTCTCTACCGAACTCCCCTCTGAAATCAAGGATCTACAAGTCCCCTCTTCGTAGGACCCTCCACTTTCGAGATCCTGAAGTCGCAAGTTCCTCCTATATAGAGCTTGTTTGGACCCTTTCTCTGTAGGATCCTTTATCTTGAAATCTATCAGCAAGCTTGAAAGCTTTCATTTGAAATCCTTGAGCGGCGAATATGAAGACTTCGCCTGACATTCTGGAGCGGCGGCTTGAAAGGCTTCGCCTGAAATCTTTTTAGTTCTCGCTTTATAGTTTCCTCCTCATCCCGAGAGGTATTCAATTTGTCTTTCAAAAATCTGTGTAAAGTGATAAAATTAAGAAATTTTGATCTTTTTAAGAAAACTATCCTTTAGGAAGGATATAGTTTTGAGGAAAAATATCTTTTTGGAAGGATAAAATTGAGAAATTTTGACTTTTAAGAAAAATATCCTTTGAGAATGATGAAATTGAGAAATTAAGTTTTGAGAAAAATGTCCTTTTGGAAGGATGAATTGAGTTTTGAGAAAAAAACATCCTTTTGGAAGGATAAAATTAAGAAATCGAGTTTTGAGGAAAACATCCTTTTGAAAGGATAAGATTAAGAAATTGAGTTTTGAGGAAAATGTCCTTTTGGAAGGATAAAATTGAGGAATTGAGTTTTGAGGAAAACATCCTTTTGGAAGGGTAAATTTAAGAAAATCGAGTTTTAAGAAAAACAATCTTCAAGGAAGATTAAAATGAGGGGTTGGAAAGATTTTAGAAACCCGAATTACGCAAGTCGAAGGACTCTTAACTCTTGTGAGATCTGCTTCTCCTCTCATGAAGCTGTAGATCTATTCTTTTACCGATCTTCAAATGCCTGTTTAAAGAAAACCAAATGTTATGATATGATTTAGCATGCTCCTAGCATGGGTGATATTTAGCTATCCATGATGCATGAGCATATTTCAGGATGCAAAGATGCATGTGTTCATGAGAATGCAAAGGTACATGGATTTAGTTTGTCTTCATTCCTTAGGGTTAGTGGTCGTTTGTCTTGGGACCACGACCATTCATCAATCTTGTGTCTTAAGAAATCTGGCCCCCAGACTTCTGCCGCTCGTTCTTCGTTCAAATATTCGAGTCGAGTGACTTCGGTCGTATTCTAAAACCTTTCTGGCCTTGTGCCATCTTTCATATACTTCAGTTTGAACCTTTTTACGTGAAAATCTTAGTTTCCCCAACAATGGTGCCCCATCACGACAATTCAGCCTCATCTGACTCTTCATCATTCCTCCTCACGTCGTGCCCTTCAACCTTTGGGCCTTGCTGATGCATTTATCTCTGAAGTAATACAGAGAGATCTCTTGGTTTAAAAAGTACCAGTTTATGGATTGTCATTCTAATGAAGAATGCCCCTTTTGATTACCATACAGAACCTTGAAGTCAAAATTCTAATTAAAAGAAAAAATAGAATAGGATGCCCCGGATATCAAATGCAAGAGCGTCTTAGATCCTACTTTCTGATGATCAGCTTGAGCCAATGGAGACTCTGAATGTTGTGGTGATATGCGAAGTTGTGAAACCTTTTCCAAATCGCTCGGTTCATCCTCATGATTATGGTATTTGCTTAATTTGCTCGATTACTATTCCTTCTAGTTCTCATAACGTTTCTCCGTATGCTTTCAGAAAAAATTTAGCCCATTGAATAGAAAATGTCACTCCCAGAATTTTAAATGTAAGCATGTGCTTCTGATTACAATTAGTATTGTGTCAGTGTCCTCAAGGATTCACATCCGAGACTTATTCAGTTTGCTCATTCGTTTCTTTTTCCTAGGGGAATTCAAATCGTCACAGTCATTTGTCTTGAGGATACTGATGGAGCATACAACAATACCCCGAGTTACTCGGCATAGTCACGACTTGAAAATATTACCATCACTCATGAAGCGAAGGGTTTCGGGCTTCAGCGGAGTGCCCCAAGAATTCCACACTCGTATCCGAAAATGCCTATTACCAGGTTTCGAACATTGGAGTGCTTTTCGATTAATGCCTATTACCAGGCTCTGAAATTTTATTTTGTTTTGAAACAATATATATTCTTTCTTTCATTTCTCTTTCCTTTTTATTTTTTTTATTTATGCACATTCGAGTAACTCTACTTGGGCTTTCTTAGGAGGTTCCCTTATCATCGAACATCATCGAAGGAAAAGTAATCTTGCTTCTCTCGCTTTACCGACCGGAGCGGACGGAGCGGGACATCATACTTCATCGTTTTCACAACATTCGATCTCTTTGAGTAGAATCAATGCCACATCATGCATATGACATCCGAGGACCTACGGAGGTATGGAGAGATATATGCATATACATGATTTCAAGGTCATTGTATGTTTAAAAAAAGAAGTGCATTTCATTAGAACGTCAAATTGTGAACATAACAAGTGCCCTTGAAAAAAAAATCATTGCTATCTTGGGCAAAGGATAGCAACGTTTGTTCCATGCATTACTTCGAGAGAAAAATGCAACATACAAGACTCCTAAAGATGGCCGGGCATTAGCACACCCCAAAATTCACAATCCCAATATTTCCTTTCGGAATGTCAAGTGACCGTTCTCGATCAGAGATTGCACCTTATTTTTCAGTGCCCCACAATTTTCCGTGGTGTGGCCCGTGCTTCCCACATGGTAGTCACAAACAACATTGACATCATAGCCTTCGGGATAGGGAGGATCCTTTGGTTTGGACTGAACCGGAGTTAGAAGCTTCTTCTCAATAAGCATTGGGAGCAAATCGGTGTACGACATAGGAACTGGGTGAAGATCCCTTTGAGGCTTTGCAGACCGGGATGCTTGATTATGGTAGCGGCCAGAAGACTGGTTGTTCGAGTGAGAACCCACCATGTGAACTTGGGACCCTTGCCCCTTGTGGGTGGTTGCGCCATAGGGATCTACTATCTTCCCTTTCTTGATGGCGTCCTCGATACGTTCTCCTGTCAAGACCATGTCCGCAAAGCTGCTGGAGGGATTGCTTATCAAGCGATCGTACAAGACTCCTTTCAGGGTATCCACAAACGAGGGAATGATTTCACCTTCCGAAAGTGGGGGCTGCACTTGAGCTGCTACGTCTCTCCAACGCCGGGCATACTCACGGATACTCTCACCGTGCTTTTGTTCCATCCCTTGTAGCATGAGCCGATTTGGAGTCATATCAGTTACATGCTTGTATTGGCCCACGAACGCCTTTGAAAGATCGTTCCATGACTTGATGTCAACTCGTCTAAGTTGAGTATACCAACGGGTTGCGGAACCAGTTAAACTGTCTTGAAAGCAGTGGATAAGTATCTTCTCGTCTTTTATAAAAGCCGCCATTTTTCGGCAATACATGGTGATGTGAGCTGAAGGACAAGTAGTCCCATCGTACTTATCAAAGTCGGGGGCCTTGAATTTCGGAGGTAAAACTAAATCCGCTACAAGGCTCAAATCACTAGCATCATTCCCTTGCTTATCCATTCCTTGCAAGGCCATGAACTTTTCTTCAAAGAGACGAAACTTCTCCTCGTACTTCTTTTCCACCTCGGCCCTAATCCTTTCTTCTGCCTCATTCAACATGTTTGGATCCGGTACTTCAACCTCGAGATCTTCTCCTAACTCAACAGGTTGGTCCAAGTGACGGTTGGTCGGTGCCCCTGTAGGACGATTAGCGGGCGTTCCCTCGAGGTTGATATGCACTCTCTTCCCGGTGGTCGGCACTCTTAGTTGGATATGCGATGTAGTCTCACCTACTCCCCTCTCATTCGAATTGCCCCCTGATCCTCCTTCTTTACTGAACTTCTTCTCAAGCAGTTCGGTCATCTGAGCGATGATGGTGGTTTGTGATTGCGCAATCTGATCCTTAATGTTTTGCTCGATTCCATCCAATCGGCCCTCGAGATCCTTCTGACCTTGTTCAACCCTGGCCATCCTTTCTCCCATTGCTCGTGACTGAGAACGGGTATCGTACGAACGCGTAATGGTTGTAGATTGGAAACTTCACCACTGTAATAATATTTTTCAATATTAATTCGTTATTTAGTTGGTCAATGCATGTCATGATGTATGAACATATGATGCAATGAAATATGTACACATGTGTATGCGAATGAAATGTGTTGGCCCTATAGGTGATTCCCCTTAGGTCGACTATCATTTGAACGTGAAGGAGGTTCCTTGTTACGAGACAGTCATAGCAAAGTCTTACAAATATGCTTCCGCTTGTGATCCAAAGATGTTGATCCGATAGACGGTTCAAAATTTTGCGGCTCAGGATGTTTGGAGTAGATCCAATCTTACTTGACTTTCTCGGGATGGAGAAGAGATGTGCCTTCTTCGGTGGTGGGCATTAAATGACCTGACACTGTGCTTTCGCTCGGTAAACTGTCCCTTTATCCATTTTGTCCGATGTCGGACTTGCTAATTGACATTATCATTTCTAGAAACCTCCCGTCCACAATGATAGCCCCAAAAATGGGTAGAACCACCTTGACTCATGAAATGCATGCACAAAAAGTAGATGCAAAAAGTCATAAAAGAAATGTGTTAGTGCCGGATAAACGCGGTCAACATATGATAAAAGAAATAAGGCAAGCATGAAGGCAAGCAACCCTATTTATCCCCTCTAACAAACCTAGGTTGTCCGCATGGCTCTAACAGGGGTGGGCTTTCTAGTTCTCTAAATGCAGTTTTGGTTCTAGGAGGTACTCGAACTGTCCTCGCTGTCCCCTTCTAAGGGTAGCAAGGCCCCCGGTCATCACCCATTATAGGCTCCTCTCAACCGAGTTCAATTCGAGGGGACCCTTTCGCTATATCCAGACGGAGAAACGATATTCCCACGAAGATATAGGGTACTCGAGCCCCGAAGGTACTTGCTAGGCCCAGACGGAGGAACAATATCCCCACAAAAGCACTAGCGTTTTCCCCCCACTTAAATCAAACGGGTTTAAATGCCAATTTTAAATGCGTTTAAAATAAACTCGCACTTATAAACAAATATCGATCGTCTCGGTCACTTTAATTCGCAACTTTTAATATTAATTGAGCGGTAAAGTTTTTTTTGGCTTGACTCTCTTTTTTGTTTTTGAAAACAAAAATTTTTCCCCAGTGGAGTCGCCATCTATTGCGACTAAAAAAAAATACCTCCGATGTCACTAGAAGAACCGGGTTTTAAATGGTTTCAAAAATTTTAATCGGATTTATAAAAAATAAAGGAGTCGCCACTGGCCATTTAAGAATGGTAGACCGGACACCGAAATAAAACCAGAGATTCTTTCTTTTGAAAATGGGTTCGGGAGTCGGTTACACGCGGGGAAGGATGAGCACCCCCGTCGTGCCCGAAAATCGGTACCAAAAACATTACCGCTTAATTAATATTAAATTTTGCGAATTAAAGTGATGAATCGTATCGAAATTTGGTTATACGAGCGAGTAAATCTTAAAAGTCTTAATATTCGAGAAGGAACGTCCGAACCACCACCACTACGACTGGTACTGGCCTCGTTCGTTCCCGAATAAAAAGGCATTCGCATTACAATTTATAATTCGGAATGCAACTTAGAAAATAAGCGGAACATAAAATAGATAAATAAATATAAAGTGAAAGCGGGAAAACGTAAATTAAGCAAATATGCATGAGTAACAATACTATGCTGAAAAAGACTAAAATGAACATAGGACAGACTCTGAGGACTGATAGGAGAATTAAACCATTAAAAAATGTTTAAATTGTCAAAACAGGGACTAAAAGTAAATAACGCTGAAATCCGTAGGGACTAAAATGGTTATTAAACCCTTCGAAACCAGTTAAAACCAGATTAGGGACGTGATCAAAAGTCTTTGAAAACATAAAAGGACCCTGGACGTGATTTCAGAATGCGGAAGGGCCTGAAAAACATTTCAAGAAACACGGGGGACTAAAGTGGCGAATAAACCAATTTTGAAACACCAATTCACTATAAAAACGTGTTTTCCAGAAAATGGTCCCCCTTTTGCCCATTTCGATTAAAACTAGAAAGCCTCTCTTCTCCTTCTCTGTTCACCCTTGTTAGACCCGACGGCCGGTTGCCGCTAGCCGGCAACGGCAACAGACCGATCGACTAGCTATCCAAAAATACCAAGTCAAAATCATCGTTGGAAACTCAGAAACCTTTGAAAAAAACAAACCTCAAAAAGAACCCCCCCCCCTTTTAAAAAATTCAAACAGGAACCCTAAAGCCTTCCCAACCGAGGCCCGGACGGCTCACCCGTCGAACTTCCCGACAGAAGTCAAGGGTTTATCGCCGCCACGACTCGAAAGCCAGAGGAGATGGAGCTCTCGGACGGTAAAAAAAACTTTCCCTTCTTATTTTTTTTGTTTTGGTTTCGGTTGTTTCGCATGCAATTAAAAAATAGAAACGAAAGCTACCTCAGAAGGCTTTGTATGTTATTGCTTTTTCTCTGAAAATTCGAATCCGTTTACACTGGTTTGTGCTCGGATTTTATATCCGAAAATATTACATGCAAGGCTATTTTTCTCTCTATTCTGCTCTCTGTTCTCACGGTACAAAGTTGACTTTGGAGTGATTTGTTTTTTTTTGTTATTTTGCTATTTGCGGCAACTGATACTGTTGCTTTCGTCTGAGGCTTGCCGGAAATTCCCGATCGAGAGGGAGACACGGCGTGCTCGGGAGCAGAGGGGACATGCAGACGAGGGGTCACAGCGTGGCTTGGCACGCGCGCGTCGGGGCATTAAAGGGTCGCGCGTGGGCGCGTCGGATCTCAGAAAGATCTGAGCCGCTCGGTTGGTCCTTGATCGGACGGCTGTAGGCTTTGCGGCGCGAGGCTAAACCCTGGGGCTCGCTAGGGTTTCTTCGGGCTTCATCTGGACCGTCAGATCTCAGCAGATCTGACGGTTGTGGGGAAGGGCAGCGCGAGATCAAAGAGAGGCATCCTTAGGGTTTCTTGGCTGACTTGGTTTGGGCCGTTGGATCTGCTTCGCCAGATCTGATGGTTGTGGGAGTGCGGCGACTACACATAAGGAAAGGGATTAGGGTTTTTACAATGGACTGGGCTCGAAACGGGCCGCATGATATGTATTATTTGTATAATATATTTTTTGGTGATGGACTGTATTAATATATGAACTTTTATTTATTATCAGAAATGAGCTCTTTTATTTATGATCTTTATTTGTTCATATGAATGATAATTAATATCAGTAATAATAATAATAATAATAATAATAATAATATAATTAAAGATAATAATAAATAATAATCAATGATAAATATAACGATGACAATAATAAAAATATTAACAATAATAAGCATAATAATAAATAGTAAGCATAATAATAAATAATAATAATAATAGTAAAATGAATAAAGAAAATGATGGGACGAAATAAGAAGATAATTATGCCAAATATATTCACATATTATGTACATATTACCTAATTGTATGTAATCAAAACACACCTATCTAAATGTTACATACATATACAATAAATAGCACTAATTAATGATAATAGTATGGTAATAATAATATGACATATATATATATATATTCTTTTTTTTTCTTTTTTTCTTTTCCCCCTTTTTTATTTTTAAAATTTTATAACGGCCTGTTCAGCCCATATTGACAAAAACTTAAAGGTGTTTAAGGTTCGGACAAAATTAGTGATTACATTCCCAATAAGACGACTCGATACCAAATCATTTAACAAAGTGTTGTCATTGACTTGGAGATGTCAAAATCAATACATAAACATGTGTTAGAGAACGACATACTAGAATGACCCGCTATGAGCATGTTTCTTGGATATGTCGCAATCTATATAGCGGAATATGGTTGATCCTCATAGTGATAACAACATTGTTTCAACATTGTGAGTGACATATTTTGATACAGTCAAACATGTGTCGTAACTGACTACACTATAATAATTGATATTGGATATGTCGCAATCTATATAGCGGAATATGGTTGATCAAGATAGGATTTGTCCCTCCTACATAATAGGAGTAATATCATATGCCACTTGATTGAGTGATACTTGAAATGCATGGCCATGCTCGAATAAATTGATATGAGATATCACAATTATTCATTTATAATAGTCTACTCAAGATATCAAGAAACATTAGATGGACTATATAAGTGTGACTATTCCATGACTTGTGTCCGATCTAGATATAAGAACAAAAGAATATAAAACATGAAAGGAGTTAATCACGAAAAGGTTATGTCGAACCACGACTTCATGTAACTTAGGTAGCAATGATGTATTGCTAGATGCCACTTATTGATTGTAATACAAGAATTGTGAAGAACTAATGTTTTGATATAATAATTTAAAAATAGTTTTGGACTAAATTGAAAAGGTTTCAAAATGCTTTTAAGTCCAAACAACTTGAAAATATGTTTGAGGAATTTTTAAAGGGGTTTTAATGCGTTTTCTAAAGCCAAACTTTACAAAACCACCCATGTGTTTCGAAACACCCTTAGGCGTTTCGAAACGACCATTCACAGTGTCAAAACGTTTCGATACAGTTCTGTCTGTTTCGAAATGGACTTTAATCTGGGTGAGGGTTTTTACATAGCGTTTCGATACGAGCTTCACCGTTTCAATACGGCTATTTCCCTAACGATCAAATCCGCAACGGCTATTTAAATTGCACCTCAACTGTCACTCATACCAAAACGGGTTGTAACCGTTTCGATACGGCCAGAGGCGTTTCGATACGGCTTGCTGCATCAGACTTTAACGGTTAGTTTTGAAGAAGGTCGTTTCGATACGGGCTCGCTTGTTTCGATACGGACATCACAGAACAACATTTATGGTGGGAAATAAAGTCTCCAACGGCTCCAAAACAACCCCAACGGTTCTCAACGGCTACAAACTCAATTGGAAGTATAAAAGGAACCTCTAAGCATCAAGAGAAGACTAATGCTTCAATTGTAACAACATTATGCTAAAGAAATTTTCTTAGAGCTTAATTGTACATTTTCTTCTATAAACAACACTTGTGAGCTTAATTGTCAAATTTGCTCAAGTGTTTAGGTTTTGGGTGAGAGCTTAATAGTGCAAACAAATACCTATTAAAGGGATTTCAAGTTTTCTTAGAATTTCTCTTGTGAGAGAGTTCTTGATCAAGCTTTGGGTAGAAAGCTTGATCGTTGTAACGGTTTCCTCCTAAGCCGAGAAAAAGGGGACGAAATTCTTAGTGAATTTGTTTGAAATCCTTAGTGGGGAGTTAAGGTAGTGGATGTAGGTGCTTGTTAGAAGGCCGAACCACTATAAGTCTTTGTATCCATTGTCTATTTTTCACCTCCCACAAAATCACCTAAATATCCAACTTCTCCACCACTTGGCGAGCTAGAACGTCTGAAGGAAATCGAGCACATAAAACTCAACAATTGGTATCAGAGCTTGGCTCAATTGAATAGAATTAACATCCTATTAAGGCGATTCGACAAGCTCGAACAACATTTCAAACAACTGGTTCAATGGCGTAATCCATCGACAAGCCACCCTTCTTCGACGGGGCCAACTATGCTTATTGGAGGACGAGGATGATGTTCTTTGTCAAACCCAAAGACTACAAGCTTTGGGACATTATTGAGGATGGCCCGTTCGTTCCACAAAGAAGCAAGGCGGATTAGAGTGCCGACAACCGCAAGAAGATGAAACTAAATTGCAAGGCTTTGCACTTCATCTTTTGTGCACTTAGCCTCAACATCTATGAGAAAATGTCTTCTTGTGAGAGTGCCAAGGAAGTTTGGGACAAGCTCGAAGTCACATATTAAAGAAAAAACGAAGTAAAGGAGACCAAGATCGGTCTCCTCAACCTAGAGTATGAGAACTTCAAGATGGATCCGGAAGAGGACATTGAGAAGATGTTCCATCGTTTCTCCACCATCACCAATGGACTAAAAAGCTATGGAGAAGTCATTCTGGAAGAAAAGCTTGTCCGAAAGCTTATCTACTCCCTTCCCGAGTCATGGGACTCGAAAAAGACCGCCATCATCGAAGCCAAGAATTTGAAGACCTTGAAGCTTGATGAACTCATGAGGTCACTTCTCACTCACCAAATCATGAAGAAAGATAAAGAAGAGGAGAAGAAGAAGGAAGAGATAAAGAAGATGGGGAAGAAGAAAGCCATTGAGTTTTGCATCAACACTAATGCCATTGCTCTCAAATCCTCTAAGTGCAATCATGTTGATACAAGTGAGGAGGAGGATGAAGAAGAAGATATAGTTCATCTCTTCAAGAAGTGTGCCCCTTTCATGAAGAAAGCAATGAAAGAATTCGAACGTGAATCAATGAAGAAGAAGAGGGAAAACACTTCAAGCCATAAGAAGAAGGCATATGTGGCTACATGGAGTGATGAAGACTCCACCAACGATGAACAAGCCAACCTTTGCCTTATGGCCATCGAAGAAGATTCAAGAGTAACTTCTAATTCATCTACCTCATGTTCATACTCTTTTGATGAATTACAAGATGCCTATGATGATTTGGTTTTAGAGTTTAAAAATCACATTTTGAAAAATAAGAAAATTGTTTCAAATTTGAAAATTCAAAATGATTTGATTTCTAAAACCAAAATTGAACTTGAAGCAAAACTCAATGACTTTGAACAAAAATGTGTTGATTTACAAAATTTGCTTCATAAAGTTCAAGAAGAAAAAGATTTGATTTCCAAAGAGCTTGAAAAGAAAAATAATTTTTGAAAATCAAACTTTTATGTTAGACAATCTAGTGCCCCTAGATTTATAAAGGGTAAACTACTGCAGGGGTCACTTTTGTTTCCCGTTTGTACAGATTTAGTCACCACTTTTGAAAAGTGCCAATAAGTGGTCATCTACGTTTTCGATGTGTAAAGACTTGGTCACTCCGACGTTATAGTCCGTTAGTCCCCTAACGGATTGCTGATGTGGCGGAATTAAAATAAGGATAAATTACCGCAATAGCCATTAAAATTTATCTCATGTACATTTTTTCTCCTCAATTTAAAAAAGTAAACATTATAGTCACTAATAAAAATGTTTCTTTATAATTTCATCCTTAAATTTTTAAAAATTCATTTTTCAATCCTAAAACTTTACAATCAATTAGTACAATAATATTATAAATGCTTAGATGAAAAATAGGTGTCCAAAGTATACCCTTTGAAACTTAGGTGCCCAAATTGCTCCTATTTAATAACTCAAACTTAAAAGTTTAGTCAACTAACTACTAAAAAATTCGAGTTATTGGAATTTCTATTTTATAATTCAAACTTTATTTTGAATTTTTGAGTCGAGTTTATGAAATTATGAGTCGAGTATTTTCACATCAAACCAAAAAAATTAATTTTTTCGAGTCAAGTCGAGTTATTGGAATTTCTATTTTATAATTCAAACTTTATTTTGAATTTTTGAGTCGAGTTTATGAAATTATGAGTCGAGTATTTTCACATCAAACCTAAAAATTTAATTTTTTCGAATTAAGTCGAGTGTTGCACTTCCCTACATATAATTTTTAATTTTAAAAGAATTCTTAACATGGCTCATTTAATTCTTTTCGAATATGAAAAAAGAGAAAAAGAGAGAAGCCTTCCCCGACCCTTCACCTAACCCCATCGACCACTCCTCCGATCGCCTCCACCACCTCGTCTTGGCATGCACCGCCGTCACCTTCGTGTTCGCCACCGTGCCCTGAATCGAACCCCGAGCACCACGCGTAGAACCGACGCTTCGTCTGCAGTGGAGATCGATTTAAAGATTCGATAGAATCCTCCCTCTCGCCTCTGATTTTTGAGTTTTCCGGCCGCCTCGACCGTCTTTTCGCCGTGCCGTCAATGCCATCGTCATCTTTGAGCCATGGGGAGCAAAACCCAACTGGGCAATCGACCGATCAACGCCGATAAAGGCCTGTCAGAGTAACACGAGTTCAATCGACTTTGGTTTAAAAATTATATGTAGGGAAGTGCAACACTCGACTTGATTCGAAAAAATTAAATTTTTAGGTTTTATGTGAAAATACTCGACTCATAATTTCATAAACTCGACTCAAAAATTCAAAATAAAGTTTGAATTATAAAATAGAAATTCCAATAACTCGACTTGACTCGAAAAAATTAAATTTTTTGGTTTGATGTGAAAATACTCGACTCATAATTTCATAAGCTCGACTCAAAAATTCAAAATAAAGTTTGAATTATAAAATAGAAATTCCAATAACTCGAATTTTTTAGTAGTTAGTGGACTAAATTTTTAAGTTTGAGTTATTAAATAGGAGCAATTTGGGCACCTAAGTTTCAAAGGGTATACTTTGGGCACCTATTTTTCATCTAAGCATTTATAATATTATTTTACTAATTGATTGTAAAGTTTTAGAATTGAAAAATGAATTTTTAAAAATTTAAGGGTGAAATTATAAAGAAACATTTTTATTAGTGACTATAATGTTTACTTTTTTAAATTGAAGAGAAAAAATGTACATGAGATAAATTTTAATGGCTATTGCAGTAATTTATCCTTATTTTAATTCTGCCACATCAGCAATCCGTTAGGGGACTAACAGACTATAACGTCGGAGTGACCAAGTCTTTACACATCGAAAACGTAGATGACCACTTATTGGCACTTATCAAAAGTGGTGACTAAATCTGTACAAACGGGAAACGAAAGTGACCCCTGCAGTAGTTTACCCATTTATAAATGGAAAATGTTTTAGAAGTGTTTGGGTCCCAAAAGGACTAACCACTTCAACTAGAAATGATGAAATTGAAAAATGGATTCCTAAGGGGACTAAATTTGGTGCTACTATTGTCTATGGATCTAAAGCAATTTGGATACAAAAAATTACTTGATTGTCTTGTTTAGGTGTGATGGAGATTGATCAACAAGTCCAAATTTGAGGGGGAACTCCATGCACACAAGGAAGAACACTTGAAGAAGAAAGGCTTTACATCCTCCCTTGAGTTCAAGTGTGGTAAAATCTAGTTGCTTTATTTGCTTAATTTGATTTTTTAATTCAACTAGATTATCATGTGTTGAACTAACTCTTGATGATGCTTTGAGTAAGGGGAGCCATTTTTAAAACCAAAATTCTTATTTATGTCAATTTTTTAAACCTCCTAATTTATTTTGAACTTAAAGTTATCTAAATTCTTTTTGATATAACAAAAAATGGAAGAAATGGTTTGAAAAATTGATTTTTCAAGAGAATAAGGGGTGCTTTAACTTCTTTTAATTTTTGAAATCTCTTATTTAAATTTCTAAAATCAAAGGGGGAGAATCCCAAACAATTTTCAAGTTGGTTTTATTATATCAAAAAGGGGGAGATTAAAGAACTAATGTTTTGATATAATAATTGAAAAATAGTTTTGGACTAAATTGAAAAGATTTCAAAATGCTTTTAAGTCCAAATAACTTAAAAATATGTTTGAGGAATTTTTAAAGGGATTTTAATGCGTTTTCTGAAACCAAACTTTACAAAACCACCCATGTGTTTCGAAACACCCCTAGGCGTTTCGAAACGACCATTCACAATGTCAAAACGTTTCGATACAACTCTGTCCGTTTTGAAACGAGCTTTAATCCGGGTGAGGGTTTTTACATAGCATTTTGATACGTGCTTCGCCGTTTCGATACGACTATTTCCCCAAAGGTCAAATCCCTAACGACTATTTCTCAACGGTAATTTAAATTGCAGCTCAATTGTCACTCGTACCGAAACAAGTTGTAACCGTTTCGATATGACCAGAGGTGTTTCGATACGGCCAGAGGCGTTTTGATACGACTTGCTGCATCAGACTTCAACGACTAGTTCTGAAGAAGGTCGTTCTGATACGGGCTCGCCTGTTTTGATACGGACATCACCAGAACAACATTTATGATGGGAAATAAAGTCTCCAACGGCTCCAAAACAACCCCAACGATCCTCAACAGCTACAAACTCAATTGGGAGTATAAAAGAGACCTTCAAGCATCAAGAGAAGACTAATGCTTCAATTGTAACAACATTATGATAAAGAAATTGTCTTAGAGCTTAATTGTACATTTTCTTGTATAGACAACACTTGTGAGCTTAATTGTCAAATTTGCTCAAGTGTTTAGGTTTTGGGTGAGAACTTAATAGTACAAACAAATACCTATTAGAGAGATTTCAAGTTTGCTTAGAATTTCTCTTGTGAGAGAGTGCTTGATCAAGCTTTGGGTAGAAAGCTTGATCGTTGTAACGGTCTCCTTCTAAGCCGAGAAAAGGGGACGAAATTCTTAGTGAATTTGTTTGAAATCCTTAGTGGGGAGCTAAGGTAGTGGATGTAGGTGCTTGTTAGAAGGCCGAACCACTATAAATCCTTGTGCCCATTGTGTATTTTTCACCTCCCACAAAATCACCCAAATATCCAACTTCTCCACCACTTGGCGAGCTAGAACGGTTGAAGGAAATCGAGCACATAAAACTCAACAAATTGTTCTAGATATTACTATTAACGTTACATAAACCTACAAGGGTCACACCCTTTGATTGAAACGAACAAATTTCGACTAGATAGCATGCGTACAAACTTGTTACAGACAAAATAAGTAAAAACCAAAATTATTATAATTATTGTAATTATAGATAATTTTGTTTATATATTTTAATACTAGATAATTATTGTAATTATCGGATATTATATATATATATATATATCCCTAAAGAAAACTAATTAAAGTAGAATAGATTCTATATATTTAATTATATTCAGTTAAATATATTGTATATTTAATGAATCCGAATTTAATTAGAATTAGGATTTTTGAATGCTATATAAAGGCATAAGGTCTAGCAGCCAAATACATGTTTTTTGCGAAAAACTTATCTAAGAGTTAGAGAAGTAAAAAATTGTTCGTTTCGTACGGGTGGACTGCATAATGGTCGGAACGCTGTTGTGACGACTTGGATTCGGTATCGTGCTGGAAGAATTGAATTCTCCTTCATCCCTGCGGTTTTTCAGATTTAATCAAGGTAACTTTTCATCCTTTTTCACCCCGGATTTGTTCCTCGTACATGGATCACTGACGAAATACGCCTGATAAATTTTCCGCTGCGCCATGGGGTGTATCGACATTTCCCTACACCTTGTAATCACCTTTAGACTATAAAAAACATAATTTTAATATATTATGCAAGTGAATTTTTCCCCATAAGCATGTTTAATTTAACTTTAAAATCTTAAACTCTAAATCTTAAACTATACAATTTAAACATTTGACTCAAAACCTTAAACTAAACTCCTTAACCCTAAATTAAACTCACTTGTAAAAAATCAAGTTTTCCACCGTTCGCGCATGAAATATTTTTCCTTTATTTCTCCCTGGATTTTTTTTATCAAATATATGAATGGATTTTAATTTGAGTTTTATTTAATAAAAATAGTAAAAATCATTAAAAGATGCGGGAGATAAGAAATTGTTTTGGTGACTAAAAATTAATAGTTAAAATTATGGTTAGTTTTTTAAATAAATTATATTTAAAATATTTTAAGATTTTATTTGAAAATTAAATCACTAATAAGAACAATTTTTTTAAAGTTAATAAGAGTAATGTTTTTTTTGTTATTATGCATGTCCGTCTTACGGTCCATGTTCGGTGTGCGAGGCTGTCCCTCCCAACAATGTCGTCTCATAGGTTCGAACTCACGTCCTTTCTTTGGGAGTGCAATGTGCCTTACCAATGCACCAAACACTTGTTGGTAATTAGAGGTGGCAATCGGGTCGTTCCGTTCGGGTTCAGTTCGTGTCGTTTCGGGTCTATCTAGAATCAGTTTAGATTTGGTTCGGGTCGGTTCAGGTTCGTGTAATCCCCTCGTCCCGGCCTAGCCAACAGACTGGACCGAACGAGTTACACGGGAAAAACTGAAGCAAAACCTGCTAAGGCCTCACTCCGATTAGCAACCCTATTTTTCGTATTTATCTTGTCTAAATGTAACAATTAATCCTAAATGTGAAGACGACAGCGGAAAAGCGAAAACGAATACAATCCAAACAAAGCATACGACAACTTAAATTACCAAGTAGCTTAATTGATCAAGTTCCGTGCACACGGGCAAAACCATCATAAAGGATACATATAAACTCAATTAGGGGGCATACAAGCCATAGGGACTAAAATGTAACGTTTAGGAACTTTCGAAGATGCTATTTAGCCAATTTAACTGCATGCGTTTCGGAACAGACTTGCCTGTTCCGAAACGCGAGCTCCATTTAAAAAGTAAGACCAAGCCGTTCTGAAATGGTCCCACCTTGTTCCGGAACGAGAGTCTACAGTGGCAAAATGTATCGGAACGTGTTCTGAAACAGGGGCTCACAGTGGCAAACCGTATCGAAACGGGTTCTGAAACAGGGGTTCCTAGTGGCAAATCGTATCGAAACGGCACCACCCCTGTTCCAATACGAGTACCCCTGGAGCCGTCGACCGTTCCGAAACCATACCGAGCGTTTCGAAATGCTTGCGTACAGTTTGGCCCGAAATCATACTTTGACACCTCCAAACGTTCCCAAACTTGTCCCAAATCATCTAAAACCACATAGCAACATATCATACATACATTCTAGATGCAAAATATCCCAATCACATCATTTTCAAGCAACAAATTGGATTTCAAGCCCTAAGCTCACATGAACACTTAGATTCAAAAGCACTAACATGCCAAAACACAAAGCAATTCATACATGGCCACATTAAACCTCAACATAACATAGTACTATCATTTAAAGCATCCTAGAAACATAGTCATAGCCAAACATAGGAGTTTGAACACAAACTCCATAACAACAAACCTAGCAATCCCATTGTCTAAGTGTTATTACAAACTAATAAAACCATACTTTGAACCACACAAGAACTCCGAGAATCCCTTCCTTGCCCACTTGCCTCCCAAAGCCCCTAACGATCTGCATTGTTGGAAAAAGAGAGAGCGTAAGCTTAAAGCTTAGTGAGCGGAGCTCTAAAACACAACAACAATGCAGTTTTAAATCATACTCTTAGATTTAAAGCAAAACCATTTAAGGAGAAGATATAACGAAGCACAAACATAAACAATACATGGTATGCTCATGCATAACCAAAACCCGGCGGGACTACACATCACCGTTCACAACAACTAGTAGTTTTTCGATGGGACTACACATCACCATACTCTTCTACTAGTCACTACCGGTGGGACTACACATCACCGTAGTAACGACAACCATCACATAAGGCTCAACACCAACAACGACTACACAACAACATTAAACGAAGAGTAAAAACAATCCACAGACACCACACACATAATCGAGAATGCCCATAATCAATCAAACAAGCGAGAGTAGATAAACTTACACTCGAGTCTAGGCTAGTCTCTAAGACTCCACCCAAACCCCAAAAATCTTCATTGAACGCATTTAAAGTCTCAAAACAGTTTACACTCACCGATAGAGCCCAACGAAAGCCGAAATACCGATCTCACACCTCCGTAGTACCCGATATCGCACCCGAAGTACCCGAATCAATATCCTCTATTTCAAGACAACCCAAAATAACTATTAGGATGCTAATACACTTGCAAACCAACAACAACCCTGAAATCTACTCCTTGCAACCAAAACACATTGATTCAAACCCAAATTTCATCCAAACTTTACCATTTTCGTTCTAAACAAACCCCAAACTGAATCCAACCATTTCAACCACCAAAACACATCCAAAATCATCCCCCAACATCAAAGGAACCACCAGCCACATTTTCAACCCAAAAACTCAACCTTTTCAACCTAAATATCCCATTTTATACCTATTTCGGGTTTCCCACCATTTTAACATTTTTAAGACACCCAAACATGATTAAAAACACCCTTAAACATACCGTTAAAATACCCACACGAAAATCCCTCCATTTTACCTTTTTTCAAACTCAAAGCATTTTGAAATAACCCAAAAACAATGGATTTTAAAGGAAAATCTAACTAGTGACAACTTAAGGGAAGAAGAATTAAAACAACGAGATGTTTACCTTGAAGACTTACTTGGATGAGGGATTTGAGGCAATGAAATAGTGGTTTAGGGTTTAAGAGAGATTTTGTGGAAAAAGGGGGTTTTTCTTTTGGAGAATATGACACTTTTTTCAAACTTCTTTTCTTTAGTCTCTTTACTCAAATTCCCATCTACCAATTCATTAATGGCATTTTTGTAATTAATGACAACTTTTATAAAATCATCATTTTAAATCTAATTTCAACCCGGACTAATCCTAGATCAACACCGATAAACTCTTGGGCCCTAAACCGGGGTGTTACAGTTCGGGTTTAATTCGGGTATGTGATGACTCAGATTCAGTTTGAATATTGGATCGGGTCAAAATCGGATCGGTTGTTTTCGAGTCGTGTCAATATCGGATCGGTCGCTTTCGGTTCGGGTCAAAATCGGGTCGTTCGGGTCGATTTCGGGTCGATTTCAAGTCGGATCAACATTTGAATTTTCGGGTCAATTATGTTTGAGTTGGGTTTAGGGTTTGAGGTTTAGTATTTATGGTTTAGTTTAGAGTTATTGGATTATGAGATTAATTCTAATTCAACTTGTTAATTTATACATTTGAATTTGATTAAATATTTAAACCAAAGCTTCATGTATCCATATCAAAATTTTATGTATAATTATATTAAATCAAAGTTTATTACAATAATAATAATAATAATAATAATAATAATAATAATAATAATAATAATAATAATAATAATAATAATAATAATAATAATGTCTGAAATGAATTAATTTATTAAACTTAAGATTTAATTGAGCTAACTAAAATCTAGAAGCATAAATCACAGACATAATTAAAATAATTCTAAAACTAAATGTGAAATTTCAATTAAATTAATCTAAATTTAAACTCAATTAAATTAAGAAAAAGAGAAAGACAATTGGTAAAAATAGAGAGGGAAAAGACGAAATTTTGGAGGAAAATAAGCCACCAATTTTTTAAGCTAGAGATTAATTACTTTTTAGGTCATGTTGCATTTAAAATGTTACATTTTAGTACTAATATTCAACTTTAAGTTTTAATTTAATTTAATTTAGTCAGACGTATCCCCACGGTTTAGACTTCGGATATAGAAATCCCCTCCCCGTAGTGATATTTATTCTAAAAATTTACTTTTAGTCGAAATTAACTAATCTTTGTAATTTAGTCTATTAATTTAATATAATGATATTTTTGTTCATTTTAATTTCTAAGATTTAATTTCTAGCCAAAATTACATAAAATGTTATTATACCACAACTTTGACAAGAGCAACGATCTCTTCCATGATATAGTACAAAAAGATAATAAAACATACTTCAATTTATTATTTATTATATTGTTAAAAATAGATAATATTAAAAATAAATTATTCATTTATTTTATCTTAATTTTCGGGTTAAAATTGGTTCAGCTTTCGGTTCGGGTAGCATCCGGTTCAACAAAAAAAAAATTTAGGGTCGGTTTCGGTTCGGTTCGGTTTATTTCGGGTTTCGGGTCAACTTAAGATCATCATGTTCGAGTCAAAATCGAGTCTCAGTTCAAGTAATTCAGTTCGAATTTCGGGTCTCAGGTCAAGTTTGCCAGATCTATTAGTAATAAGAGAAATGGTAATATACTGTGTCGTAATGAAAATTATGAAATGTTGTATTTTTAATGAGAAAAATTTTCAGTTTCTAAAATTCAATTTTATTTTCTATTTTCAACAGCATTTTTTTGTAGTTTTTAAATAAATATAAAATTAGCTTTTATATTTTGATTTATTTTACGTATTTTTTTGAACTCAATAAGTAGTTTCGGTGGAAAAGCGGATGATGTTCATCTTAGGAGACCCGCAAGGCTGTCTCTGAAGGCGGGTCATAAGGGCGACGGCCCAGGGCCCACCCCTATCCAGGGCCCACAATTTATAATTATAAGTATTTAATTTTAATGATAATTTAACTTTTTTTCGATATTTATTATTATTGTCTATTTTTTAATACTTGTTATTTGGTGTCTACTATTAAAATTTATTTTTCTGACATTTGTTATTAGAGGTTATTTTTTTAATACTTGTTATTAGAGACCTATATTTATCATTATTTGTTATTAGGTCTACTCTTAATTTTTTTTCAATATTTGTTATTATGAGTCTATTTTTTTTACAATACTTATTATTAGGAGCTCAATTTTTTCCTAATACTTGATTTTAAGGGTCTACCCTTAAAATGTAATTTTTGTCAATATTTGTTATTAGGGCTCTAAGTTTTTTTTTCTTCTTCTAATATTTGTTAATAAGTACAAACTATTAAAATTGATTTTTTTCCATTACCTGTTATTAGAGTCCCATTTTTCTGTAATACTTTTTTTTATTAAAAGTCTCCTCTTAAAATTTAATTTTTAAAATACTTATTATTAGGGCCTAGTTTTTAGATTCGCCCGTGGGCCACCAAAATTTCAGGAACATGCTCGAAGACTCGAGTTGAATCGCTTTGTCTGCAAGGTATGTGCATTGACAAAATGTTAAGAATAATCATGAACAAATACTATCTTGTAATCATCTTTAAACTATTTTAAAATAATTTTAGGACGTTTTAATAACTTATTTGGACTAATTGATGTCACTTAGCTGGTTACACAAAATTCAATAAGGAGTTACTTAAAAGAAAATTAAAGCAAATGTATATGTTTACTTATGAAATAAGAGTTAGAAATTATTTTTTTCTCTAACCAAGTGCAGCGCCGCAAACTTTTATCTTTTTCTTTTGAGTAGCCGACGACAGTTTTTAACTTTGTTGGTTGCCGACTATCGGATCCATTATTTACTCGTTTTTTATTTATTTGCTTCATTTCTTTTGTTTTTCAGTCCTTTTATTTTAATAAATTTTCTACCATTTGGTACATTTTTTTCTTCTACTTATTAGCACACTTTTCTATCTATTGTCACATTTTTTGTTTATTTATCCTCTTCAAGGTTGGATCTAATGTCGCCACGACTGATCAAGATGACGCTCTTTTCATTATGCCACCGATCTCCCTGTATCAGACCCTTGAACCAGATTTGGATATGTGATTACATCTACCGTTTATCCACGATTGAGTTGTGGTAATAACCTTATTGTCAACGTACATTCACTGTAATATGCATTTTTTAATGTTGTTTGTTGATGGTTTTACCATCATCGTTGATTTGGGGTGTTTGTATCCGTCTTTTGTTTCAAGTCTTTGGAGTAGGTTCATTCTTGTTCCTTGTTTGGTCCTCTTATGATCTAGAGCCGCTATTTTAGTTTTCTGGGCTTGTATATGGATTTAGATGTTTGTTTACTCAGCGGTAAATTGTCATTGTATTTTCTGTAACGCCCCGAGTTTAGGACCGGGAGTTAATCGGGTTAGTTAAACCGGTTCTAGTTAAATTAAATTTGGGAAAAACCGTTTTTAACAAACACCTAAAGTATTTTTGTAACACCCCCTTCTCGGCCTGGTAGAAAACCGGGTCGGAGAGCGCTACCGAAAAACATAACGAAAATCGGAGATATCGGACGTCTCTTGCTCCTTCATTTGCGCATACTCTTCCCTTATTTTTTTCCTATTCATTCGAACCCCTCACACTTTCTTTCTTTCTTTCTTTCCTTTTTCCATTTATGCTATATCAACCGGCCCTCCCCTCCCTAATTTATACTTCACATGTAAGTGAAGAGGTGACAAGGCCACCTTTCTCCTATTGCCACGTTAGTGGCTATGCCTTGCCACTAAATTTCATTTGCTTGCCACGTAGTGGCATAATTGCCACCCTTCATTTGGCTTTTGCCATGTATATATATAACGTGGGTTTCCCACGGTAAGTTCCTTCAATTGAAGGAATTGACGTGGCCCCATAATTCTTTTTTTATAAATAATAATAATAATAATAATAATAATAATAACAATAATAATAATAATAATAATAATAATAATAATAATAATAACAATTAACCCGAATAATTAATAAGATCGAATAATTTATAGAACCGATATAAAATACTCGGTCATCGGAACTTAATTCCGACTAGACCGGTTTTTGGAATGTGACAACTCTCTCCCCCTTTAAAGAAAATTCGTCCTTGAATTTTCTCCGACAAAAATACGCTTATCTATACGAGCCTGACTGAATTTTGACATCTTAACATAAAGAGATCAGATTAGTCGGCAAGTCACAATACAACAATATAACTCTTAGGTGGCAAAATAACACAATAGACAATACAGACATGCATAGATTTAGTCCAGAACCGACTAAACTCTAGCTCTGATACCACAAATGTAACACCCCCTTCCCGGCCTGGTAGAGAACCGGGTCGGAGAGCGCTACCGAAAAACATAACGAAAATCGGAGACATAAATCTTAAACCTTTTTAACCAAAATTTTAGTGCCAAATATGTCAATTTTATTACTAACTCAATAGTCAATATAGCTTTAAAAAAAATTATACAAACATAGGCAACATATACACAATAGTAGGGCCACAAGACTAGTATAATTACTTTAACTACTTTGCCACCATACTAGGAGTTCAGAAGGACAAAACACATTACTCTTTACTTGTAGTGACTTGACAATCTTCCAACTAATCCTGATCTCGATCCGTTACTTTCCTTAACCTGAAATGTTATGCAAATGAATGCATTAGACTTACATAGTCCAAGTGAGGTAGCCAATAACAATGAATGAGCATGTTATGCAATGCTGCATACTTCAATGGAATATTTAATGGTACATTTCACATAAGCAATCTATATACATATTATAAAGGAAAGGCATGTTATCCAATCGTAACAAAAGCAATATCAATAATCAATATTTTCCCTTGGACCGATTCAACAGTATTTGGATACGCGAATTCCACCACATCACCAACAATAATGGTCGTGTCATAATCCCTCCTCCGCACCAATTGACCAACACACAACACATCCCTCCTCCGCACCAATGGCCGAAGCTCAATATCCGTACCAATGAGCTCATGAATTTTATGGCATGCCAATTGTATCCAATACTCTCGAATCCAAGGTTCAATACTCAGTAGTTCAACAACGATATTTCAATAGCAATATTTACACAACAATATCAATAACAGTAATTCAATAGCGGTAGACATATATCAAAGTTTCAATAGCAATGTTCAATTTTCTAATGCTCGATATGCAATACTTACTCATGCTTACCAACAATGATTTCAATAATGCTTTATGCAAATTCCCTTAATTCAATGGTTAGTAAAATAAACGAAATCAATAACGATGAATTCGGAAAGGCTCCTCGCCTACTTCCGAGACTCCGACTACACTCACCTCGATATTAGGGTTCCTGTATAACATCACCTTTTTCCTTGGTTGATGGTCGTTCTTTCCCGACTTCTTGGGCCCGACGTCGGTACAGATTCGATATTACTATATCAAAAATATCGGACCACCAATCTAATATTGGACCATATATTTTTATTAATGGACCGTCTCTTGCTCCTTCATTTGCGCATACTCTTCCCTTATTTTTTTCCTATTCATTCGAACCCCTCACACTTTCTTTCTTTCTTTCTTTCTTTCCTTTTTCCATTTATGCTATATCAACCGGCCCTCCCCTCCCTAATTTATACTTCACATGTAAGTGAAGAGGTGGCAAGGCCACCTTTCTCCTATTGCCACGTTAGTGGCTATGCCTTGCCACTAAATTTCATTTGCTTGCCACGTAGTGGCATAATTGCCACCCTTCATTTGGATTTTGCCATGTATATATATAACGTAGGTTTCCCACGGTAAGTTCCTTTAATTGAAGGAATTGACGTGGCCCCATAATTCTTTTTTTATAAATAATAATAATAATAATAATAATAATAATAATAACAATTAACTCGAATAATTAACAAGATCGAATAATTTATAGAACCGATATAAAATACTCGGTCATCGGAACTTAATTTCGACTAGACCAGTTTTTGGGATGTGACAATTTTAAATGAAAAAGGGCAAAAAGGGAAGTTTGGAATTCAAAAAGGGTTTTGAAAAGTTATCATCTTCTTCAAACTCTCTCTTTTAACGTTATCTTTCACTCAAACACCATTTCTACTATTCCATTGATCTCACCACTTCATCCAAGCAAGATTTTCAAGGTAATTACTTCCTTAACTTGGTTTTCACTTATTTGGCATGTTCTCATTGAAATCTTTCTTCTAAACCAATACAAATTTGTTTTGGGTTTTGGGTTGGAAAATGGGTATTTTCATTGGATTTTCGTGGGTTTGATTTTCCATGGTTAAACATGTGCTTTAATCTAAGTTTTGAGTAGTAAAACATGTTGGAATGATGGCTAAATATGGGGAAATCCGAAATGGGTCAAAATGGGATTTTTGGGTTGAAAAGGTAGAGTTTTTAGCTTGGTTTTGGGTTAAATTCATGGCTGATGGTTCCTTTGTTGTTGGGGAGTGTTTTAGATGATACTTGATGTGTTTTGATGTTTGAAAATGATGGGTTCAGCTTGAGGTTTTGTTAGAACGAATTTGGTGAGTTTTGGGTGAAGTTTGGGTTGAATATCAATGTGTTTTGATTGCAAGAAGTTCGATTCAGGGCTGTTGCAGGTTTACATGTTTAATAACATCCTAATGTATTGTTTTGGAATTGCCTAAAAATAGAGGAAGTTGGGTTGGGCACTTCGGACCTGAGATCGGGTAGTTCGAAGGCTTGAGATTGGTGTTTCGACGACCGTTTGGGTTGAACCAGTGAGTGGAACTATTTTCTAAGCCTTAACTTGGTTAAGGATGTGATTTGGGGGTTTAGATTGAGCTTGATAAGCCAATCTAAGCTCAAGAGTAAGTTTTAAGTGTTTTTAATCCTTATTTTTTGATAATATCTTCTATTCATTTGAATGATTTTCATAGTTCATGTTGCCTTGCATATCCATGTACTATGCTTGTGGTTGCCTTATTGGTTTCCATGTTGGTTATGGTGGTGACCACGAGAACGTGAGGTAAGCATTGGTTTGGTGGGTATTGAAATGTGAAATCTTGTTACCGAATATAGTTGGTCGACCAATAGGATGTGAGTGCACTCGAAGTAAAAGTCGCGCGTGGCCTTAGTGATGTTAGATTCCACTAAGGAGGTGTACGGTGATGTGAGATTCCACCGGAAGCTATGTTTTACTAGACGAGTGAGTACGATGATGTGAGATTCCACCGAAAGTGTCTAGTGGGTTTTGAGAAAACTATCCGCATATCCGAGTAAAAGTGATGAATGTCAATACACCCGTGATGCTCTAAATTCTCATGTTAAGCATATTGTATTGTTCTTTCCATTTATGCTTATTCATGTTGTTGGTTACTTTGGTTGTATCATGAGAATGAGCATGAGGTAAGCTTATGGCTTGTGGTTGCATTCGGTAAATACACGAGATGATAAATGCATGTTGTTATGTGTTCAAGCATGGGAAATGATTTGGAAATGGTTTTGGTTTCAAGAAATTTATATTTTAATACTGCATTGTTGTAGCTACCGTTTGAGCACCACTCACTAAGCTTAAATCCTTACGCTCCTCTTTCCAACAATGCAGGCCCTTAGACCTGCGGAGCAGCTTAGGGAACAAGGAAGAATCCAATGGAGTTTGGTTTGCTCAAGTATGATTTTTAGACTTCAATAATTAGTATTAAGCAATGGGATAGAACCTTCTTATTTTGAGGAGTTGTTGGCATGTCTTTTGCTTGGACAAGTTTGTTTGGTTTTGTTGGGCTTGTAATGCCTCAATTTGTTGAAATATGCTTTGGTTTAGCTTTTTCCCATGTTGGAGAATGATAAGCATGATTGTTTTCCTTATAAACCTTATCATGTTGAATGTTGACTCGTTAAATGTTTATATTGCCTTGTATGTGTATCCATGGATGCCTTGTGTTGCATGTGTGGTTGCAAGTTGCTTAAATGCTTGTTTAATGTGTCTTGTGTTGGTTCTCTTTATGTTTTTTTTCTACAAAAATCTGTCTTTCTGGGCAGAGCGTATCGATACGCTTAAGGGCTATATCGATACAGTCCCTTTGTTTTAGGCAAGGTGTAACGATACGAGAGGGCGTACCGATACCCAAATTGTTCTCTAGAAATCTGAGATTTTGGCGAGAAATTGGAATATCGGTACGAGACTTAAGCGTATCAATACGGTCCATGGTGTTGACTTTGGGAGTTTGACCATTATGGGCGTATCGATACTAGCCTTGAAGGGTATCGATACGGCCTCTTGAAGTTGACCCTGGGGAGTTGACCGTTGATGGTGTATCAATACGGGTCTTAGGTGTATCAATCCGACCTATAGTAAATCATAAAAAAATCAACCTTTGCATGTCCGTTTTGCTCGGTCCATGTTTGTGCTTGCTTCTCGCTGTTTGCCTCCTCACATAGGACTTAAATATAGCATCTAGACAAGATAATTTTAAAAGAAATTTTCTAGGGTTGCTAATCAGAGTGAAGCCTTAACGAGTTCCTCTTTGGTTTTCCCCGTGTAACACATTCGATGCGGTTTGGTGGCTAGGCCCGGTCGAGGGGGTTACATTTGTTGGTATCAGAGCCTAGGTTTCGCCTAGGTTCGTTGAGTTTCCGCTAGCTGAACGGTAAGTGAGGTAAGTTTTATTGGTGTAAGCTTGTTGGTTGTGATGCATGGTGATTGTGAGCATGTTATAGATTTCTTTATGTTGGTTGGGAGATAGTTAAAGGCACCCATTGCTTGTATACTATTATTGTAAGTGATTTTAAGTTTAAAGACTTGAGCACCTTGGACCTTGTTCCTTGCTGACCCCAAAATCATTTCACTTGTTGTTTTTGTTGTTTAGTTTTGCACCTGTTAGCATGGTGAGACCGAGGGGAAGGCCAAGAATGGATAATCCGAGGGTTGAGCGGATTGAGAATGTTGAGGATGTGCGAGGAGAGAACTTGCCTCCTCTTCCTCCTCCCCCTCTGGTTGGTGGAGTAAATGTTGGAGGTGTTGGACTCCAAACTGGTCAGGGACAGACAAGCATTGATGTGAATCTGTTGATTTAGGCTATAGCCGGGGCTATTTAGACAGCTTTAGCGGGTCTTCGGGTTGCAGCACCGCTTTAGGGTGCAAGTTTTGGTCTACTGTTAAAGCGGCTTCGTAGCTTGGGCGGAGTCTAGTTTCAGGGATTGTCACCCGAGGGTTCAGAGGCATGGTTTGAGAGCACAGTTCGTATTTTGGGTTAGATAGAGTGCTCTGATGCACATAAGTTAGGTTGGATCGTCTCATTGCTTCAGAGAGATGCCTATACTTGGTGGACTACCATCACAACGGGTATGCCAGAGGCCGAGGTTACTTGGGAATTCTCCAGGGCTGCTTTTCGTAAGAAGTATCTAGGTCCTCGATACCTAGACTAGAAGAAGAGAGAGTTCATGGCTCTAGTGCAGGGTAGCATGACCGTGTCCGACTATGAGGTACAGTTCGTACGTCTGAGTCAGTATGCTTTTGAGTTGGTTCCCACTGAGAGTGAACGATGTGAGCGTTTCCGGTATGGTTTGATTCAAGAGGTAAAGACCTACATGTTGGCTTTTGACTACACAGATTTTGATGTGTTGGTCGCTAGGGCCAAGGACATTGAACAACCTTTGGGACTTGCGGATCGCAAGGGCGGATCTAGTTCAGGAAAAAAGACCATCGAGTGGGACAGAGATCGTGCCAAGAGGCACAAAGATAGAAGACCTCATCATGATCATAGGTACGGAGGTGGTAATTCGGGGCGAGGCCATCATGGCCAAGGGACTGAGAATCGTACTCCTGAGTGTGCCAAGTGTGGTAGACATCATTACTTTGAGTGTTGGGGCACTTATGGCTCATGTTGGAACTGCGGGTCTAGAGCGCATTTGAAGCGCGATTGTCCACATCCGGCTAGGGATGGACAGGCTCCTGCACGAGCTGTTGAGCATCAGAGAGGCCGTGGGCGTGGTCGAGGTAACTTTCAGCCTAGGAATGATGGTCAGAGGAATGTGGCTCATGTTGTGGTAGTTCAACTCGAGGGAGGTGGGCCAGCTAGAGTGTATGCACACAGTGAGGACAGGAAAGACATAGATGTGATTGCAGGTAATTTCTCGTTACAGTCTTTGACTTTTCTTTCTTTGATTGATTCAAGTTCTACATATTCGTACATATTAAGACATGTGTTTTGCTTAAATTGATTTGTTTTAGTTTTTAAGATTATTATTTTGTGCCTAACTTTTAGTTATCTTGTAAGGACAAGATATTTTAATTTTGAGATTATTAAAATAAATGTTATTCTTTTAATCTCTTATGGCACAACGAATCAATGATCTTTAAACTAATCAAATCAATAATATTTATAAGATAAATAAAACAAATGACTAATCTCAAACTCGTAAAAAGTATTAAGGTAATTTGATGAGATCAAATTCAAGAATATTTAAAGTTTGATGAACTTTCCAAGAATATGGGATTGTCCCATAATTAAATCCCACAAGTGGAACGAAAAGTCTTTGAAAGAGAGTCAAATATGTTAGACATGTTTTGATCCAGAGCAAGTCATTTTCGACTTCTTTACACACTAGAAAAACAACTCTCATACTTAATCGTTTTTTGGTTCGAAATGCCATATAAGATATGAACTAAGAATTGTTCTAGAATACCTTTGAAGTTTTAAGGTTACTTACATGTTAAAATGTTTACAAAGTTCGAACCTTAAAAACTCCATTTGTTGTTTATCCTAACGAGAACAAAGCGTTTGTTTCTCAAATGAGAGTTTATCTTGAAAGAGATTAATTCTCACAGAGGGATATTATTTCTTCAACTTTAACGAGAACAAAATATTTGTTGCTCAAACGATAGTTTATCTCGAAAGAGAATACTTATCACTAATGGATTTCATTTTTCAACGAGAACAAAATGTTTGTTGCTAAAACTAGAGTATCTCTCGAAATAGATTACATCTCACAAGAGAAAAAAATGGAATTTGGAATTTGAAGAAATTTTAGTCAACAAATTTATGAACCAAAGATTGAGAATGTTCCACAAATGATCAAGGAACATTGGAACAAAACACAACCATTGTGTTGATCCTTAAGAGAATACCATATACTTGAGAAATATGGATTTCTCACTATCCGTACATGGAAACACTCTTCTTTTCGGATCAAGATAAAGACTAGGTCTTATCAGAAAGCAATGGTGAGCCCAAAATTCGAGAAATGGCTAAGAGCCATGAGAGATGAGATGAAATCCATGTCTAAAACCAAGTATAGACTATGGTTACCTAAAAGGGCAAAACCTAAGAGGTATGGATGAGTTTTTCAAAACGAAAAATCGACATGGATGATAAAACATACAAAGGATGATTCGTCGCTAAATTTTTTTCGACAAACTTCATAGTATAGACTATGATAAAGCATCTTCCTTGTATCTATGTTTAATCCATCTTAATCTCACTTGCAAGTAGTTACATACCATGATTATGGAATCAAATAAAGGAATGTCAAAACCGCTTTCCTAAAGGAAAACTTGAAACAGATGTGTACATGACACATCCATAATGTTTTGTCACTCCAGTAAACACTTGGAAGATATGTAAGCTACATAGGTCTATCCGAAGACTAAGGCAAGCTTCTCGAAGTTGGGATATTCGTTTCAGAAGATACAATCAAAAGGTTTGGTTTATCTAGAAACAAAGGGGAGTCTTGTTTTCAAAAGAGCTAGTGGGAGCATTGTTACTTTTCTAAGTATTGTATGTAGATGACATACTCATCAAAAGGAACTAAAGATCGCAATCCGTTTTGCATTAATAAAAGATACTGCGAGTTAGCAACATGAGATATTATCTAACTCTACAACATAGGCTGAATGTATTACAGTCGACATAGCAATAAAGAAAGATGTTTGGATCTGAAGGGTTCACTTTTGAACTTAGGGTTGTTCCCAGCATATTAGATGCTACATAACTCTGTTATGATGGAACCTTTGCGTAAGCAAATAAAACCCAGATCTCATCTATAAATCCAAACATATTCTAAAGTGCTTACATCTTGGAGATGTGAAAGTATGCAACATACACAAAAAGTTGATAACTTTGTCAACTCCCTGACAAAGCTTTTGACACAATATAAGCATGTCAATTACACTAAGCCATATCGTATTAGATAGGAGAATGATTGGTCTTAGTGCTAGTGGGAGATTGTTGGAGTATGCTCAAAGACCAATCATATGATGATTGAATATACATACTATTTTACTAGATTTATCAAGTAATGACATTGCCGTTATTATCATTTGGTATGTTTCTGTGCATCAAACTAACCATTGGATAATAATGTCCATACAATAATACGATTATTGTTAAATAGGATCCTTAGTCGAATATTATTATGGGTATGGACAGTGATAATATATAAAGACTAATATGTGGTTGATTGATAACAAGTGTTGTCACTGGCATAGAGATGTCAAAATAAACACATAAGTATTTGTTAGAGAACAACATACTGGATTGACCCACGATGAGCATGTTTCTTGGGTAATTATGTGACAGTCACAACATTGCTCATGATAAACATATGTATAATCCTCGGACTTGAGATCAACATGATTTCAACATAAAGATTTAAGTATTTTGACATAGTCAAACGTGTGTCGTAACTGACTACATTATAAAGACTAATGATTGGATACGTGATGACCTATGTAGTGAAATATGGTTGATCAAGAAAGGATTTGTCCCTCCTACATAATGGGAGAAATATCTTCGGCCACTTGATTGAGTGAGATTAGAAAATGTATGGCCATGCTCGAATATTATGATATGAGATATCATAGAGATTCGTTTATCATAGTCTACTCAAGACATGAAGAAACACTAGATGGACAACGCAAGTGTGACTAACCCATGACTTGTGTTCATCCAAGATATAAAGGACAAAAGGATGAAATACATAAAGGAAGTTTATTCAGGAATTAAGAAAGTCAAACCATGACTTCATGCAACTTAGGTAGCAATGATGTAGTGCTAGATGCCACTCATTGTTTGTAAAATTAGAACACTTCTAATTTTGCTGCTAACGTTGCATGAACTTACAAGGGTCACACCCTTCGAATGAAACGAACAAAAATTGGAAACCATACTCCCTATTTTAGGGAGGTTGCCGAAAATCCCCTATGGGATAGGGGAAATCGGCAACTCCCTTAAATGAGAATAATATTGGATAAATATTGTATTTATCAAATATTATTTAGAGTATGGATAATATTTAGAGACTTAAATATTATATAATAAGATTCTAGAAATTTAAATATATATTTGGAATTTATATAATGTATATTTAATTCCAAGTTTATGTAGAATTAGATTCTACATAATTAAAAAATATATATTTAAATATATTTAAATCCAAGTAAAGATAGAATGAGATTCTATATAATAAAAAAATATATATATATATATTTGGATTAAATATAATGTATATTTAAATCCATATTTTATGTAGAATAAGATTCTACATAATTAAATATATATATATATATATATATTTAATTTAATATTATTAAATATAATGTATATTCAATATAAACCAATTTCAAGTAGAATTAGATTCTATGAATTTTGGTTGAACTTGGATTTAAGGAATTCAACTAGAATTAAGTCTCTGAATACTATTTAAAGGGACAAGGGCTAGCAACCAAATCATCCCTTCCTCCTTGCATATTTCGACATATCCCTAGGAATTCCCCTATGGAATTTTCGACAAGTCCCAGATTTCTTTTGAGAAGCTGTTTGATATTTTTCTGGTGTTTCTCTTGCCCCATGGCAAATTCCTGGCGATTTCCTAGATCGAATCCAAGTCCCGGTAGAACCCCTCCCTCAGGAATCCTTGGAGGGATTTCAATTTCTCCCTGGAAGGTGTTCAAACCTGTCGAAATTTATCCCTAAGTGTTAGGGAGGCGAAAAATTTGTTCGTTTTGTTCGGGTGGACTCCGTAGAGGTCGTTGCGAACCTGTGACGATTCCGGTTTTACTTGACGTGGTTATTCCGACATACCATCGGTTTTCCAGTTTCTAGAGTTTTAAAGGGTAACTCTTCATCTTTTCACCCCGGATTCGTTCCTGTACATGGATCCTGGCTAGATTACGTCGGATTAATTTTTCTGATGCGCCACGGGGCGTGCCGACGTGACCCAACAGTGGTATCAAAGCCACTTGTATCATACGAATTCGGACTTAAATTCTTGGGTGATGTTTATGTATGAGATGCATGCTGTTTGATTCGATTTAGATATTTATCGTTTATCGTATCGCGCCTAATAAAGACTTATTTCGATTATCACTAAATGATTAAGAGTTAATCATAACTATGTTAACATGTTTAGACTAATAGTTAGTCTAGAGAACAAGTAGTTGTTCGTAGTTTCATAGATTTATGAAATCTCCGAAATGGCTTCTAATTTGATAAAAGTTATCAAACTATCTTTCACGGTGAATCCATAAGAGTTATGGTTAGACGTTATGAAAAATGCATGTCTAGGATTGGCATCATCAAAGACCTGGTACTTAAGTGTGCCTAGTGCGCCACCTCTCTTTCATGTTGACCTACCTGGTGCATTTGTTCGTTAACGCAAATGGTTTATGAAACCTCGTGATCCTTCTTTGGCCCATTAACCACAACATAGGGATAATCAGTTTAAAACTCTGTAAACACGTCGTTATTTTGTTCGCACGATGTTTGAAATGCATGTTAGATTGCACGGTGTTTGTTTTGCATGGTTATAGCCCATAGCTTTTATATTTTTGGTTTTTATAAATACGGTCTGCGTGTCGTGCCTTTCTCTATCTTCTATTGTACTTCTCTTCTCATCTCACTCCCTCGCATGTAACACGAGTTTCTAAAAATTCTAAATACTCATGGAGATAAAGCAAGGACCAAGGTAGCAGCATGGTGGGCCTTCCCTGGTGGACCGGGCATTTCAGACGCAGATTCTATCTTCAGTAGAATGGTCCTCCCATTGGCTTGGGACGGGTCGCCTTAGGTTAAGAAGGGCTATATTCATTGCATATTTATTTACCTCTTATATTTACCTTGTATGTGATGCAATGGATGTTTTATAAGCATGATTAAACATAGTTCTATTGATAGGATCAATGTTAAAATGATGAGATAATTAAGTAAACCCCTCACTATAATTCTAAGTCTGTTTTAACCATCTAATATTTACCCTCGTTAAAGCTTTGATCGATATAATGCGAGCATTGCCAAAGAAATGTGACATTTATCTATCTTAGTTAAACGCGAAGAATAAGCTAGTGATATTCGCCGGTTGAGATATTGGTATTGACTTAGCTGGGTTGTTCTAATAAGATTAGAAAACCTAGTGGTTAAAGTTTTGGCTAATCATAAGATGATTTAAAGAACAAGAGTTGTTCGCCAAAAGATGAGGATTTACATGAGATGTAATTAGTAAGGTGTTACTTACCTAAATAATCATTTCCTAAAAGACTGGCCAAAGCTGATTTAGGAATGGTGAAATACGAATCCTCACTCACTAGAAAAACTATCGAAACGTTTTTCCAAAATTAAAACTAGAGGGTTTTTAATTTTGAAGAAAATAGTGGGAGTAAATTTATAGTAAAGACCTATCTATAAATTTTAAAATTTAGTAAAACTTATATAGCATATTTTCTTTGTTGAAGAATTAATGGCAAATAATACTCTATCTCTGCGATTTATCCTTGAGAAGGATAAGCTCAATGGCATAAACTTCCTTGACTGGTTCCGCAATTTGAGAATTGTTCTCAAATAGGAAAAGAAGGAATATGTCATTGAAGAACATGTTCCTGATGAACCGGTTGCCACTGCTTCCAGAGCTGACAAAGACAAGTTTAAGAAACACATGGACGACATGCTGGATGTCGGTTGTCTTATGCTTGCCTCCATGACCCCTGAGCTTCAGAAGCAACATGAGGACATGGTAGCTTATGATATGATTCAAAATCTCAAGGAGATTTATGAAGGGCAAGCTTGTCAAGAGAGGTACGAGACCTCTAAAGCTCTGTTTCAATGCAAGATAAGTGAGGGATCTCCCATAGGAGCTCACATCATCAAAATGATGGGCTACATCCAAACGTTGGAGAAGCTCGACTTTCCGCTGAAAGACGATTAGCTACTGATGTCATCCTGCAATCGTTGCCGGATAGTTTCAATCAGTTCGTCCTTAATTTCAATATGAATGAAATTAACAAGACGCTGCCACAATTGCTCAACATGTTGAGAACTGTTGAAATCAACCTGAAGAAGGTAGGACCTAAACTTGTTCTGATGGTCCGCAAGGGCAAGAAGAAAGGCAAATCGGCAGCAAAGTCTAAAGGTGATGTTAAGACCAAAACCGATAGAAAGGAGGCATTGAAACCTAAGAAGGGAATCAAGAAGGATGGAAAATGTTTATATTGCGGCAAGACCGGACATTGGAAGAGAAACTGCCCCACACACCTACAAGAAGTCAAGAAAGCAAAAACGAGTGAGGCATCAACCTCAAAGGCTTCTAAAGAGAAGGCATCAGAATAGACATGGACCTGCGAATGGAAATAAAGCAAGAGTTGCTACATCATCCATTAGGACATGTGTTTTGCTTAAATTGATTTGTTTTAGTTTTTAAGATTATTATTTTGTGCCTAAGTTTTAGTTATCTTGTAAGGACAAGATATTTTAATTTTAAGATTATTTAAATAAATGTTATTCTTTTAATCTCTTATGGCACAACGAATCAATGATCTTTAAACTAATCAAATCAATAATATTTATAAGATAAATAAAATAAATGACTAATCTCAAACTCGTAAAAAGTATTAAGGTAATTTGATGAAATCAAATTCAAGAATATTTAAAGTTTGATGAACTTTCAAAGAATATGGGATTGTCCCATAATTAAATCCCACAAGTGGAACGAAAAGTCTTTGAAAGAGAGTCAAATATGTTAGACATGTTTTGATTCAGAACAAGTCATTTTCGACTTCTTTACACACTAGAAAAACAACTCTCATACTTAATCGTTTTTCGGTTCGAAACGCCATATAAGATATGAACTAAGAATTGTTCTAGAATACCTTTGAAGTTTTAAGGTTACTTACATGTTAAAATGTTTACAAAGTTCGAACCTTAAAAACTCCATTTGTTGTTTATCCTAACGAGAACAAAGCGTTTGTTTCTCAAACGAGAGTTTATCTTGAAAGAGATTAATTCTCACAAAGGGATATTATTTCTTCAACTTTAACGAGAACAAAATATTTGTTGCTCAAACGATAGTTTATCTCGAAAGAGAATACTTATCACTAATGGATTTCATTTTTCAACGAGAACAAAATGTTTGTTGCTCAAACGAGAGTTTCTCTCGAAATAGATTACCTCTCACAAAAGAAAAAAATGGAATTTGGAATTTGAAGAAATTTTAGACAACAAATTTATGAACCAAAGATTGAGAATGTTCCACAAATGATCAAGGAACATTAGAACAAAACACAACCATTGTGTTGATCCTTAAGAGAATACCATATACTTGAGAAATATGGCTTTCTCACTATCCGTACATGGAAACACTCTTCTTTTCGGATCAAGATAAAGACTAGGTCTTATCAGAAAGCAATGGTGAGCCCAAAATTCGAGAAATGGCTAAGAGCCATGAGAGATGAGATGAAATCCATGTCTAAAACCAAGTATAGACTTTGGTTACCTAAAAGGGAAAAACCTAAGAGGTATGGATGAGTTTTTCAAAAGAAAAAACCGACATGGATGATAAAACATACAAAGGATTATTCTTCGCTAAATTTTTTTCGACAAACTTCATAGTATAGACTATGATAAAGCATCTTCCTTGTATCTATGTTTAATCCATCTTAATCTCACTTGCAAGTAGTTACATACCATGATTATGGAATCAAATAAAGGAATGTCAAAGCCGCTTTCCTAAGGGAAAACTTGAAACAGATGTGTACATGACACATCCAGAAGGTTTTGTCACTCCAGTAAACACTTGGAAGGTATGTAAGCTACAGAGGTCTATCCGAAGACTAAGGCAAGCTTCTCGAAGTTGGGATATTCGTTTCAGAAGATACAATCAAAAGGTTTGGTTTATCTAGAAACAAAGGGGAGTCTTGTTTTCAAAAGAGCTAGTGGGACCATTGTTACTTTCCTAAGTATTGTATGTAGATGACATACTCATCAAAAGGAACTAAAGATCGCAATCCGTTTTGCATTAATAAAAGATATTGCGAGTTAGCAACATGAGAAAATATCTAACTCTACAACATAGGCTGAATCTATTACAGTCGACATAGCAATAAAGAAGGATGTTTGGATCTGAAGGGTTCACTTCTGAACTAAGGGTTGTTCCCAGCATATTAGGTGCTACATAACTCTGTTATGATGGAACCTTTGCGTAAGCAAATAAAACCCAGATCTCATCAATAAATCCAAACATATTCTAAAGTGCTTACATCTTGGAGATGTGAAAGTATGCAACATACACACAAAGTTGATAACTTTGTCAACTCCCTGACAAAGCTTTTGACACATCATAAGCATGTCAATTACACTAAGCCATATCGTATTAGATACGAGAATGATTGGTCTTAGTGCTAGTGGGAGATTGTTGGAGTATGCCCAAAGACCAATCATATGATGATTGAATAGACATATTATTTTACTAGATTTATCAAGTAATGGCATTGCCGTTATTATCATTTGGTATGTTTCTGTGCATCAAACTAACCATTGGATAATAATGTCCATACAATAATACGATTATTGTGGTTGATTGATAACAAGTATTGTCATTGGCATAGAGATGTCAAAATCAACACATAAGTATTTGTTAGAGAACAACATACTGGATTGACCCACGATGAGCATGTTTTTTTGGGTAATTATGTGACAGTCACAACATTGCTCATGATAAACATATGTATAATCCTCAGGCTTGAGATCAACATGATTTCAACATAAAGATTTACGTATTTTGACATAGTCAAACGTGTGTCATAACTGATTACATTATAAAGACTGATGATTGGATACATGATGACCTATGTAGTGAAATATGGTTGATCAAGAAAGGATTTGTCCCACCTACATAATGGGGGAAATATCTTCGGCCACTTGATTGAGTGAGATTAGAAAATGCATGGCCATGCTCGAATATTATGATATGAGATATCATAGAGATTCGTTTATCATAATCTACTCAAGACATCAAGAAACACTAGATGGACAACGCAAGTGTGACTAACCCATGACTTGTGTTCATCTATGATATAAAGGACAAAAGGATGGAATACATAAAGGAAGTTTATTCAGGAATTAGAAAAGTCAAACCATGACTTCATGCAACTCAGGTAGCAATGATGTATTGCTAGATGCCACTCATTGTTTGTAAAATTAGAACAATTCTAATTTTGCTGCTAACGTTGCATGAACCTACAAGGATCACACCCTTCGAATGAAACGAACAAAAATTGGAAACCATACTCCCTATTTTAGGGAGGTTGCCGAAAATCCCCTATGGGATAGGGGAAATCGGCAACTCCCTTAAATGGGAATAGTATTGGATAAATATTGTATTTATCGAATATTATTTAGAGTATGGAAAATATTTAGAGACTTAAATATTATATAATAAGATTCTAGACATTTAAATATATATTTGGAATTTATATAATGTATATTTAATTCCAAGTTTATATAGAATTAGATTCTACATAATTAAAAAATATATATTTAAATATATTTAAATCCAAGTAAAGATAGAATGAGATTCTATATAATAAAAATATATATATTTGGATTAAATATAATGTATATTTAAATCCATATTTTATGTAGAATAAGATTCTACATAATTAAATATATATATATTTCATTTACTATTATTATATATAATGTATATTTAATATAAACCAATTTCAAGTAGAATTAGATTCTATGAATTTTGGTTGAACTTGGATTTAAGGAATTCAACTAGAATTAAGTCTCTGAATATTATTTAAAGGGACAAGGGCTAGCAACCAAATCATCCCTTTCTCCTTGCAAATTTCGACATATCCCTGGGAATTCCCCTCTCGAATTTTTGACAAGTCCCAGATTTCTTCTGAGAAGCTGTTCGATATTTTTCTGGTGTTCCTCTTGCCCCCTGGCAAATTCCTGGCGATTTTCTAGTTCGAATCCAAGTCCCGGTAGAACCCCTGGTCGATTCAGACTCCCTTAGGAATCCTTGGAGGGATTTCGACTTCTCCCTAGAAGGTGTTCAAACCTGTCGAAATTTATCCCTAAGTGTTAGGGAGGCGGAAACTTTGTTCGTTTTGTTCGGGTGGACTCCGTAGAGGTCGTTGCGAACCTGTGATGATTCCGGTTTTACTTGACGTGGTTATTCCGACATACCGTCGGGTTTCCAGTTTCCAGAGTTTTAAAAGGCAACTCTTCATCTTTTCACCCCGAATTCGTTCATGTACATAGATCCTGGCTGGATTACGTCGGATTAATTTTTTCGCTGCGCCACGGGGCGTGCCGATGTGACCCAACACATTCGTCTGAGTACTTCACCTTGGGGTGCACCAGTGTTGTTTGTGAAGAAGAAAGATGGCAGTTTGAGAACGTGTATCGATTACCGATAGTTGAATAAGTTGACATTGAAGAACAAATATCCTTTGTCGAGGATTGACGACCTGTTTGATCAATTGAGAGGTGCTTCAGTGTTTTCGAAGATAGATTTGAGATCCGACATTATCAGCTAAAGGTAAGAGATCAAGATGTACCGAAGACAGCTTTTCGCACTCGTTATGGACACTACGAATTCTTAGTGATGCCCTTTGGTTTGACAAATGCACCAGCCGCTTTTATGGATATGATGAATAGGGTGTTTCATGAGTACTTGGATTAGTTTGTAGTAGTATTCATTGATGATATCTTAGTGTACTCTCGTACCGAGAAGGATAATGATCAGCATTTACGTTTGGTGTTGCAGAAATTGTTAGACAATCAGTTGGATTCCAAGTTGAGCAAATGTGAGTTTTGGATTAGGGAAGTAGTTTTCCTAGGTCATATTGTATCAGCCGAGGGAATCCGAGTGGATCCTAAGAAAGTTGAAAGCAATTGTGAACTGGAAACAATCGAAGTCAGTGGCTGAAATTCGTAGTTTCTTAGGTTTGGCCGGCTACTATAGACGTTTCGTTGAGAGTTTCTCAAAGGCTGCAGCTTCTTTGACTAAATTACTACATAAGGATGTTCGGTGTGAGTGGACTGATGCAAGACATCAAGCATTTAAGAAATTGAAAGAAGCCTTAACAAAAGCTCTTGTTTTGATTTAGCCCGTGTCAGGGAAAGAGTTCGTAATCTTTAGTGATGCGTCGTATGTTGGCTTAGGTTGTGTGCTTATGCAAGAAGGAAGAGTAGTGGCTTATGCGTCTAGACAGTTGAAGACTCATGAGCGTAATTACCCTACACATAACATAGAATTGGCTGCAGTGGTTTTCGCTTTGAAAGTTTAGAGACATTACTTGTATGGTGAGAAATGCACGGTGTATACGGATCACAAGAGTCTGAAGTATCTTATGACACAAAGAGAGTTGAACCTTAGGCATCGTAGGTGGCTAGAATTACTTAAGGACTATGATCTCACGATTGCGTACCATCCGGGTAAAGCCAATGTAGTGGCCGATGCTTTGAGTAGAAAAGTGGCAGTCGAGTTGCGAGCTATGTTTGCTAAGTTGAGTTTGTCCAAGGATGGTGGTTTTAGTGGCCGAATTGCAAGTTAAACCTTCATTAATTCAGTTGATTAGAGAGAAACAATTGCAAGATAGATCATTAGGATCTCATGTACAATACATAGCGGAGGGTAAACCGACAAATTTCTATTTTAGTAGTGATGGAGTCTTGTGTTTCAAAAGTAGAGTAGTTGTTCCGGAGGATGTTGACTTGAGATGCACCATTCTAACTGAAGCTCACAATAGTCTGTTTGCTATGCATCTGGGAAGTACGAAGATGTATCGCGACTTGAAGAATGAGTACTTCTGGGTTGGTCTGAAGAAAGATATTGCCGAGTTTGTGAGTAAGTGTATGGATTGTCAGCGAGTTAAGGCCGAACACTTGTTCCCTTCAGGTTTGTCACA
The DNA here is from genome assembly GCA_958450335.1 of Hibiscus tridactylites. Lineage (NCBI taxonomy): Eukaryota > Viridiplantae > Streptophyta > Magnoliopsida > Malvales > Malvaceae > Hibiscus > Hibiscus tridactylites. The sequence goes on along the minus strand of OY288267.1, from coordinate 52,255,549 downwards.
ACCATTGAGGATTCCCAAGTGGAAGTGGGAAAAAGTTGCCATGGATTTCATATCAGGTTTGCCGTTGACACCTTCTAAGAAGAATTCGGTTTGGGTAATCGTTGACCGTCTTACGAAATATGCGCACTTCTTGGCTGTTCACACTACTAATACCCTAGATAAGTTGGCTGATTTGTATATCCGTGAGATTGTATGGTGTACCGAAATCTATAGTGTCAGACAGAGATCCTAGGTTCATAGCTAGATTTTGGGAGAGTTTGCATAGTGCTTTGGGTACTCGATTGAATTTTAGCACTTCATATCATCTTTAGACTGATGGTCAGGCAGAGAGAGTCATACAAGTGTTGGAAGACATGTTGAGATGTTGCATTATTGAATTTCAGGGTTCGTGGGAGAAGCGTCTACCGTTGGTAGAGTTTGCGTACAATAGCAGTTATCAAGCGAGTACTTAGATGGCACCTTATGAAGCTCTGTATGGTAGAAAATGTAGAACATCTGTTTATTGGGCTGAAGCGGGATATAAATTGATACCCTTGCATGATATGCTTAAAGGTGCTACTGAGAAAGTAAAATTGATTTGTGATCGTTTGAAGGCAGCTTCGGATAGATTCTTATGCTGATTTGAAAAGTAGAGAGATAGAGTATGCCGTGAGAGACAAAGTGTTCTTGAAAGTCTCACCTTGGAAGAAGGTGATGAGGTTTGGTAGGAAGGGTAACTTGAGTCCGAGATTTATTGGTCCATATGAGATAGTTGAACGAGTTGGTCTCGTTACTTATAGACTGAGACTGTCAGCCGAACTAGAAAAGATTCACGATGTGTTTCATGTTTTGATGCTTCAGAGGTATAGATTAGATCCGTCACATGTTATGCCAGTTAAAGAAATAGAATTGAATCCGGATTTGACCTACGATGAAGAACCAGTTGAGATTTTGGCTTCAGACAACAAAGTGTTGCGAGGAAGGACCATTGAGTTGGTAAAGGTAAAGTGGCGACACCGAGGGGGTGGAGGAAGCCACTTGAGAGAGGAAGGATGACATGAGGAAACAATTTTCGTATCTCTTTCCGCCAAGTAAATTTCGAGAACGAAATTCCTTAAGTGGGGAAGAGTTGTAACGCCCCGAGTTTAGGGCCGAGAGTTAATCGGGTTAGTTAAACTAGTTCGGGTTAAATTAAATTTGGGAAAAACCGTTTTTAACAAACACCTAAAGTATTTTAAATGAAGAAGGGAAAAAAAGGGATTTTGGAATTCAAAAAGGGTTTTAAAAAGCTATCATCTTCTTCAAACTCTCTCTTTTAATGTTATCTTTCACTCAAACACCATTTCTACTATTCTATTGATCTCACCACTTCATCCAAGCGAGATTTTCAAGGTAATTACTTCCTTAACTTGGTTTTCACTTATTTGGCATGTTCTAATTGAAATCTTTCTTCTAAACCCATAAAAATTCGTTTTGGGTTTTGGGTTGGAAAATGGGTATTTTCATTGGATTTTCGTGAGTTTGATTGTCCATGGTTAAACATGTGCTTTAATCTAAGTTTTGAGTAGTAAAACATGTTGGAATGATGGCTAAATATGAGGAAACCCGAAATGGGTCAAAAATGGGATTTTTGGGTTGAAAAGGTAGAGTTTTTGGCTTGGTTTTGGGTTAAATTCGTGACTGATGGTTCCTTTGTTGTTGGGGGGTGTTTTTAGACGATACTTGATGTGTTTTTGTTGATCACACAATTGCAAATGGCCAAGAGGGGGGTGAATTGACGATAAAAAATTTGATGGGTGAAAATTTGGAAAAATTAAAATGTGACACAAGGCAATTAGAGTGGTTCAAGTTCTCCAAACGAACTCTACATCCACTACCTTAGCTCCCACTAAGGATTTTCAACCAATTCACTACTTGAAATCTTCCCCTTTTCTTAGATGAAGAGGAAACCTTATAATTTGATTAAGCTTTCTACCCAAAGCTTAATCCACTCACTTTTACAAAGAGAAGTATTTGGTAAACTCTAAAAGTTCCTCTCAAAGGACAATTGTTTACACAATTACAATTTCACACTCCCCAAACTCACAATAAAAGATTACAATGAAGATACAAGAGCTGGGTACATGAATTTGACTGTAAACGTACAAAGTTTTGATTTGAGTGCTTTGATGTTGCTTGTAGGTTCAATGGTTGTTGCTTGTGCATTTGAGACTTGTTTTTATACCCTTGTATTGAATTCTAGCCATTTGGATAGTTGGGATCATCAATAGAGCTGTTGGGATGCAATTTCCTGCAATAAATGTTGCTAAGCTACCTACCGAATCGGTACAGCTCGGGGGCGTATCGGTACCTGTCTCAAACAAGAAAGAGCCATTGTGACTAAAAAACTGCGTGTATCGATATGCTTAGAGGGCGTAACGGTACGGTTTTAAGGGGCGTATCGATATGGAAGGGCGTATCGATACGAAATTTGCTCACTGGAATCCCAAATTTTGTTTTGATAAAAAGCGTATCGGTATGCATACTTAGTGTATCGGTACGGTATAACAGTCATTTAAATTTTGGGATACCATTTAACTGACAAGCCAACGGTCAAAAATTAAATGCAAAGATTTTGCAAAGATAAGTAAATCGTGTCGATATGGTTACAATGCGTATCAGTACGATATCGTTTAAAGTCTTACCTAGATGAATATCGTATCGATACGGGGTAATACCGTATCGGTACGCCATGGTCTACAAAAATTCCAGTGACGAAAAACATTATCGATACGCTTGGGCGTTTTACTAAAGTTTGGCTTGAAAATACATAAAAAGACTTAGTAGATTTTGAACTTTTAAGAGAGTTTTGTCTTGAAGTATAGTTTGGTTCAAAAAGTGTGACTTTGAATAGTACTTAAAAATTTATTGTTTTGCAAATTAGTCCATAAGTCTAGGTGTTATATCAAAATCAATTTTAGTTTCACAATCTCCCCTTTTTGATATAAAAAAACCACATATAAATTTTTAAGTTTTTGAAACTTTTGAAAAGCTTACTCCCCCTTAATTTAAGATGGATTTTCAAAATCAATTTTAAGTTTTCAAAAAATGGCTCTATAATCCTTCTCCCCTCTTTTTGTTAGATCAAACATAAGCACAAGGATAATAGCAACAATAATATGATTGAATTCAAAGCAAACTTCAAATTAAAAGCAACATAATAGTTCAAAGTTATAAATCCAAATTAAAGATCCTAAAACATAAATAAAAAGCATAGAGTACTAAACATAGGTGCAAAAACTAAAGAAACTAAATGACATGAGATTATATGCAAAAGCTACTCGTCCCCATCATCATCATCATCTTCGTCCTCTTCATCCTCATCGTCTCGAGTTGGTTGATTCCTCCTAGATTGGTTAAGCCAAGCACCATGGAAGGCAGTGAGAGAGACATCCATGGAGTTTTATTGAAGAGCGATGGCTTTCACTTGATTCTTCAACGATGTGAAGCGAGTGTCAAAACCCTTGCCTTGATCTTCCAGAGATGTGAATCGAGTGTCAATACCTTTGACTCGATCTTCCAAGGATGTGAATCGAGTGTCAATGGCGGCAAACCCATCTTCCATGTTTGTGAACTTCTCATTGAGGAATGTCATTAGATTTTCCATGGAGGAAGACGCAATCGGAGCACGTTGAGAGCTTGAAGGAGCATGTGGAGCATCAACCGGATCATCTTGTTGAGGAGCATGAGGGACACAAACCCATTCATTGTTAACATAAGAGAAATGAGCACGAGAGAGGGAACATTCATTGATAGGTTGGCCAAGGGGTTCGGGAAAATCATGTGAACAATCAATCTCAAGGGAATGGAATAGGGAACTCAATGCCGTAGAGTAGTAAAAGGATTTTACTTGGTCGGTGTGATGGTGTTGAACAAGATAGACAAGGTCGGCAAACATAATTTGACAAAGGTTAGGACGTTGACCCTCCCTAAAGCACCTAAGCCAAAAATCATCTACTTGACGAATTGTGGAAAATTTCCCTCCCGATGGATGCAAAAACCAAGTAATTATAAGATGAAGGATTTGATCATGAGCATTTAAGACTTTTACGGAACCTAAAGGGCCTTGACCTAAGGACATTTCATCATCAATTCCTACGTTTTCAAAACCAAAAGCCTTGCAAAGAACATCTTGATCAATTTTAAAGGTTTTGCCCATGACATGAGACTCGATTGCAATAACATGTTCTATATCCTCATCATGAATACATATAACGTTAGAAAAGAAGATAATGACCAAGTTCCTATAGACAATGGGAGGAAGGTTTAGAAAGTTAATAAATTTCCATTGTCGAATCAAAGGGAGGTATTGAAATTTAAAATGGCCCCTAAGAGTGAAACCTTGAAAGAGTTTATAACGTGACATATCTGAAGGGTTAGGAAAACTACATTTGAGAATCTAAGGGAGATTTGGTTTAGGGTTACCCTCTTCATCATTCATAAGACCGGAAGTGGCAAGGTGACGTCTAGCTCTCTTTTCGGTGTCATAACCCTGAAACACATCAAAACGATTCGAATATGTATGCAATTAACATCTCATTCAAACCAATAAATTCTAATAATTCAAGGTATTTTTAAAAGACAATTTTAATGTTAAAAATATATACACATATAATAGAAAAGATTTGTGAAAGAAGATTTTAAAACTGATTAAAAAAATACGATGTGAAAATATATTCGAATGAACAAATTTTGATTTTGAAAATTTTTGACAAAAAATTTGAAACCCATGTTATATATAATTGTGTGTGTTTTGTACAAAAACTAAGTTGAAACAATTATAAAAATCAAACGAAAATAGAAAAAAATATAAGATAAAAAATTTATACCTTGATTTGTTAGATTGGATGAATGTGTTGATGTGAATTCACTAGATTGTTGACAAAGCTTAGCTTTGATGTGGAGATCAAAAACCCTCAACTAATTTTTAAGATTGATGGAAAAATTTGAAGGATTGAGGGGGGTTTTATAGTGAGGTGCGGCTAGGGTTTGTTGAGAAAAAGGGGTTTTTAATTTTTGAAGAATTTTGTTAAAACAACCCTATATTAACTCTCCGTCGAGACCGTACCGGCACGCTTTTAGAGCATATCAATACGCGTTTGCCCAAATTTTTAATTCGATATTATTACCGTATCGATACAGAAGACCGTATCGGTACAACTTGACCTGTATCACATCCCTTCACTTATCTGTATCGATACACGGGGTCGTATCGATACCCTTTTAGCTTTTAACATTTCCCTTTGATGAACCCGTATCGATACGCTTTCAGCAGTATCGATACGCCTTTACCATATGAGGCATTTTTGACAGATTTAAGTTTAAAAATCCAACTTTAAACGATCCTAAATGCATGTGTATGACATATGAACAAGTTTTAATGGCTATAATTAATGCATACTCTCCCTAGCAACATGCATAGAAGCAAAAAGAAGCAAATTAACATAAGCATGGATATCAATCAATTTCAAGCAAATTTTGACCATTTGGGACCTAAAAAGGGTCAAGAAAGGCTAGTTAAACCTAACTCTTTCCTAAGGGTCCAAAAACGCTCTTTATCTAAGGATTCTGTGAATATATCTGCTAATTGGTTCAAGATATCAACATATTCTAGAACAACATCATTTTTCAAAACATGGTCTCTAATGAAATGATGTCTAATTTCTATGTGTTTGGTTCTAGAGTGTTGGATGAGATTCTTAGTGAGACATATGACACTAGTGTTGTCACACCTAAGGGGTATGGTTTCTACTTCAACACCATAATCTAAGAGTTGTTGCTTCACCCAAAGGACTTGGGCACAACAACTCTCTAAGGATATGTACTCCGCTTCGGTGGTAGATAAGGTTGCGCTATTTTGTTTCTTAGAGAACCAAGATAGGAGCATACTACCTAAGAAATGGTATGTCCCGGAGGTTCTTTTCCTATCCATCTTACATCCCCCATAATCTGCATCTGAATAAGCATGAAGGCTAAAGGAAGAATCCTTAGGATACCAAAGGCCTAAGTTAGGTGTGTCTCTAAGGTATCTAAAAATTCTCTTAATGGCAACTAAGTGTGATTCTCTAGGACTAGCTTGAAACCTAGCACAAGCAAACACTAAACATGATATCCAGTCTACTTGTGATATGGTAAAGTAAAGAACCTATCGCAGATCTATAAAGCTTAGAATCAACACACTTACCTCCTTCATCTTTGTCAAGCTTTATGGAAGAGCTCATAGGTGTGGCTTGAGGCTTTACATTCTTCAAGCCGAACTTTTTGAGCATATCGTTCACGTACTTAGCTTGATTTATGAAGGTGCCATTCTTCCTTTGTTTGATTTGGAGTCCCAAAAAGAATGAGAGCTCTCCCATCATGCTCATCTCGAACTCACCTTGCATTAGCTTAGAAAATTCTTTGCAATAACATTCATTAGTAGAACCAAAAATGATATCATCAACATAAATTTGTACTACTAAGATGTCATTACTATATCTTTTTATGAAAAGTGTAGTATCCACCTTACCTTTTACAAAACCCTTTTCAATTAAAAAGTTTGAAAGTCTTTCAAACCAAGCACTAGGAGTTTGTTTTAAACCATAAAAGGCTTTAGTTAGTTTAAACACATGATTTGGAGATTTTGAGTCCTCAAACCCGGTGGTTGTTCAACATACACTTTTTAATTTTTAAAACCGTTTAGAAAAGCACTTTTCACATCCATTTGAAAAAGCTTGAAATCATGGTAACATGCAAATGCTAGAAGCATCCTAATAGCTTCCACCTAGCTACGTGTACATATGTTTCATCAAAATCAATTCCCTCTTCTTGAGTGTAACCTTGAGCAACAAGCCTAGTGTTGCGTGTAAAAGAGTTTATCGCAATAGAGTGCAAGTGTACACGACGCAAGTAGTAATGTGATACACGAAGTATCGGATGTCGAATCCACAGGGACTGTAAATATCTTTAACCTTGAATTACTGCACAAGAAAGAAGATAATTTTAATTGTTTGTGATGGAATAATACAGAGTACTGAAGATAAAAGAGTAAAGAAATTAGGATGGAGAGAATGAGCCGGTATTGATTTGCTCAGTAGTGTAGGTGTTGCAATGTCTAAGACTATCTATTCTGTCGTTGCTCCTGTCGTGGCAGCACCTGCGGCGGCAGCGGTCTGTTGTTGTCGCGGTAGCGATCACACAACTCTGTACTTCAAGCTTGGCAAGAATCCTTACTGTGCCTTGGCCTATCCCTAGGTCAAAGTCTGTCGATGAACACGTCTTTGATGATACCTCCCGGAGTGAATCGAAGGATGAACACCGATGTCGTTGAATTCTTCCTTAGCCACTTAACCTCATCCTATCCCTAGGTCCGATATAGTTCAACCATAAACTGGAGAACCCGTACTTATTCCTTTCGTATACTTAACTCTCCCGATATTAAGTAAATGTATAATCTCACAATGCTCTCCCGATACTCTTGCAAGATGTTGAAAACCAGAATAAGCAAACTTGAAGTCTATTTTATTGAACAGAAAAATTCCTAAAATAATGCAATCCTTGCAACTACTTTACAGAATCAACCCTTAGCCCTAGGGGAAGTTTAGAACATGATGAAAAGGGGGAAAACGACTAGGGTTTAGGGGAAGACAATTAGAGAATAAGATATCCTTCCCTAGGTCGAATTACATGCCTTTATATAGGCCTTGGGTTCAAGTTTTCTAATATGGCAAGAATACAAGTTTAAATTAAAGTGCAACTCTACTAAAGACTAAATCTTCAAAGTAGATGTCTTTAATTCGTCCTCTCTTCTTGCTTGGAGTTTCTTACTTGAACTTTGGGCTTGGCCTTCATTCTGATCTAGGGCTCGGAAAAATATATGAGTGCTCCACGACAGACCGGCTCAATTTCCTCTTTCTGTCGAGCTCCATTTTACTTTTTCCCTCCACCATTTGCTGTCGTCCTTAGCTGCCAGGGCAGCGACCTTGGCAGCATCGTCCTTCTCGACTCCAGTCTTGTGTTCCAGCTCTGCTTCTCTACTGCCCTGAGTCTGTTACAGCAGCTACCTGTAAAAGTAACAAAAATCAGTAGCAATTGTGCCTTTTTATATAATTGTGATGTATAATTGAAATATATCCTAAATGCAATGAAAAATGCTTGAATGCAGTAGGAATATGGGGTAAATAAGGGGTAAAAGGTAGAACTTTTGCACACTCAACACACCCCCAAACTCGAATCCTTGCTTGTCCTCAAGCAAATGCAACCTCACTAACATGCATGCATATATATATAATTTTTTTTCTCTGGCTTAAGTTAGTGAACAATCCTTATCCACAATATCATCTCCATCATGTTAGCACCTGTTCAAATATTTAAGGATCTACTTAGAGCAAAAGTATAGTTCTCGTGCATGTGTGTGCAACTATTGTGAACATACTTGAATATAGACTTCCCTAGTAACTAGAATATTATAGTTAGCTTGATTAGAGTTTTCCTTTGAGACTTCATTCATTTTTTTCACTAGAGCCAGTAACGGGCACCTCTAGTTGTTTTCCTTCTTTGTCGGAAATTTTCTATTCTCTACTACAGCCAGTATTTCAGGCACCTCTAGTTAATTATCTAGAGCTGGTGTTAGGCACCTCTAGAAGTTTTACTCTGGTTATTTTCCTAGAGCCAATGATAGGCACCTCTAGGTTTCCTGAGTTTCTAGTCTCTTTCTACTCTAAATTCTAAGTTTTCTATTCTAAGTATGCTAGAGAAAGTCTTTTATCAAGTAAGTCACAAAGTGTTTCGGGTTTTTTTCTTCTTCAGAACTATACTAAAGCTCTACTTACTTCCTAAAATATTTTAAGGGGCTGTTACGACAGAGATGGCAACAGCAGATAATCAAAGTTCAAAAATTTAAGCCAATTTTTTTAGCAAAAATAAACTAACACTTAGACACGAATTTCTAAACATAAATACACTTCATTAATGGAGGGATGCCACCCCCAAACTCAAGGGTTGCATTGCCCTCAATGCATGATGACAGGATGAAGAAAAGAAAATAAAAACATCACAATTATAACAAAATAGCAGACAACAAAGATAAGATAAAAACTTAAATTTTAAGTGCTGTCGTCGCTGCTGCTACTGCTGTTGATCTGTATCTGCCGGCGGGCAATGACCTTCATCGTCGGTGCCGGCAGATGGCTTGGAGAGGCAGAGGTGGTCTTTTTCTTGGCTTCCCTCGGAGGCTGGATGCGAGTACGGGAGATCTGGGGTAGTTTCTCCAATACCTGAACCTCCTCAGAAGAGCTGTTGCTGCTGCTACCACTGCTGATGCTGCTGCTGCTTCCGGACTTCCCTTGGTCGGATGGTCAGTCACCTGTGTTGGGTTTCTGCTGCTTCGTCTGGGTGAATTCTTTGGACAGGTTCCTCTTGACAGAGGGCTCGCCATCGGATTCCTCCCAAATTGAAGAAGAGGAAAAACCAGCAATGTACTCGTCAAGGTTGGACATGGGCGCTTTTCTCTTTTCTCCCCTGGCAGAGGCTGTGGTAGTGGGGCTGTCGCGGCCAGGGTTGGAGTGGACGCAGCAGTAGGTGTTATTGGTGTGGCAGCAGGGGTGGGGTGTGGGCAGGGGTGGGGGCAGCAAAATAGTGATCGAGGAAAGCAGGAAACAGTACATCTGGAAAATTTAAAGTGCTTTTAATGAAATGTACCGTTGTTGTTGTGAAATCCCGTATAAAGCTCATTAAGCCTAGCTTCCGTCCCTCCATTTTCTGCAGGGTAGCCAGGATTTGGGTGGAGGAGTCTACTGTGGGAGCTGCTGCTGTGGGCTGCCTTTGTTCTGTGGCGGCAGGCTCTGTCAGCTCACCTGCCGCGGCAGACGGGTTGAAGCTGGAGATTGGTGTTGCGGCTTTCAGCTCCATCAAACTAAGGATGTTTCTCTTCGTCCATCCTTTTCCCCAAACTTTCAGATCCTCAGCAATTTCAGGGACATTGTGGCCATGACAAAGTGCTGTGATGAGGTAGGGGAAAACCAGGGGTCCCGATGGCCGCATTGCACAATCCAAAATCCCTTCCTGAATATATCTACCAACATTAATAGGCCTCTCGTTTAAAATTGAATAAACGAGAGCTAACCTTAGTTGATCCACTGTGCTGTTGTGTGAGGAGGGCATAATCCTTTATTTTCACGAATGCGTTCCACAGCTTGGCTTCGGGCGTGAGTTCAGCTCGTTTCACCGTCCTTGGGTGTTTGGGGTCTGGATTCCATTGGGTTCCTTCCTCGGTGAGTTCTGCCATGACAACATCATAACTTGCTGCCTCCAGGCTCTCCACAAACCACTTATGCCCGTCTTCCTTTCTACCAACGTAGAGTCCGTAAAGGGTGTTAATATACTCTGGCTCCAGAGGGACTTCCTTACCACGAACTGTCACTGTTGTCGTGTCTTTGCTGTCGAGGGTAACATAAAATTCTCTGACCAGGGTGACGTTCATCTCCTCAGGTTGCTCAGCAAACATCTGCCAATGACGTGCTCTGATCTTACAGGCTATAAATGGTTTGAGCCCGAGATTCTCCGTTCGTTTGTTTTAGATGAACCCTTTCTCCTCCCACATATCTCTTTTCTAGAAAAAAGGTGTAATATCGGTCATTGGATTCTTCGTTGGAAAATCGGTTTGGAATTCTGTCGTGGTTGGGAGTGGCTGCTGGTGTTGCTGCTGGGGCAGAGCTTGAGGCATCACTTCTTCTGGTGTTTCTGGTACTCATAGTTGCAAGAGACTGTAGAAAAATGAAAAGAAATGAAAATATAGAGAGGAAGCAAGTAGAGAGAGTAAAAGTGAAGTGAAAAATGAATAGTAGAATGGGGTTTATATAGATGAAGAGTTTGCAGCCCGTTGGAGCTGTAACGATAGGCGCGAATAACGGGGCCAGCTGTTACACGGTTTTTGACGCGTCTGTCACGCATTTTTGTGTCTGTTGCGCGTCTGTTACGCGTTTGTGTGTCTGCTGTGACAGCGTGTTGACAGGCTGGAATTTCCGCGTCTGTCGCGGCAGCTGTAACGACAGGCTCCTATTTTGGGATTTTTGGGCTGATGGTGAGATGGTGGGTTGAGTTCACTTCTTCTCCTCTCCTTGTCTCCATTATTTCCTAAAAATAATAAAAATAAAAACTTAGTTCCTAAAAATAAAATAATTCTAATTTCCTAATAAATATATATATAATAAAAATAAAATTAAGTTAAATTAGGGATGCCATGAGGGACATCTCTAAAGTAACACTTCCTGCATTCGTGGGGCTTCAGTCCTCTGATAATGCTTCAATCTCTATCCGTTGACTTTAAATTGGTGCTCGTCTTTTAAGGATTTGATCTTGATGACACCATGGGGAAAAACTTGCACCACTTGGAATGGGTTGGACCACCTAGATTTCAGCTTCCCTGGGAAGAGTTTCAACTTAGAGTTGAACAACAACACAAGCTGCCCTGGGCAGAACTGTCGTGGCAGCAGCTTCTTGTCATGCCACTTCTTTGTTTTGTCCTTGTAAATCCTTACGTTGTCATAGGCCATCGCTCGAATTTCTTCAATCTCATTCATGTCAAGTAGCCTTTTCTGTCCTGCCTTTTCCAGGTTCATGTTTACTGCCTTGATGACCTAGTATGCTCTGTGCTCAATCTCAACAGGTAGATGACATGTTTTTCCATAAATTAGCCGGTAGGGTGACATTCCCAATGGAGTTTTAAATGATGTTCTGTAGGCCCAGAGTGCATCATTGAGGTGTAGAGACCAGTCTTTTCGAGTTGGTTTAACCATCGTCTCAAGAATGTTCTTTACCTCTCTATTGGATATTTTGGCCTGTCCATTGGTCTGAGGGTGATAAGCTGTTGCAATCCGATGTTTAACACCATATTTCTTTAAGGCAGCATCTATTACCCTATTGTCAAAATGCCTCCCTTCATCACTGATGATCACCTTAGGGACGCCAAATCTAGAGAAAATGTTCTTATGTAGGAATATCTAAACGGTCTTGGCATCGTTTTTCTGTGTGGCGATCGCTTCAACCCATTTGGACACGTAGTCCACTGCCAGAATGATATAAAGATTCCCACATGATGCTGGGAATGGTCCCATGAAATCAATCCCCAAAACGTCAAGGATTTCGACTTCAAGAATGTTTTGCAGCGGCATCTCATGTCTCCTTGAGATGTTTCCAGTCCGTTGACATTTATCACAGCTTTTGTAGAATGTCTGGGCATCCTTGAACATTGAAGGCCAATAAAAACCAGACTGCAAAACCTTGGCAGCAGTTTTGTTACCACCTAAGTGTCCTCCATATTGTGAAGCATGGCAGTGATGAAGCATAGCTTCCTCCTCATCCGGTGGTACACACCTCCTGATAATCTGATCTGCAAAATTTTTGAAAAGAAGAGGTTCGTCCCAATAATAATGCTTAACATCATTTTGGAACCTCTTCCTAGCTTGATAATTAAGATCAGGAGGAAATATTTCGCTAACTAAATAATTAACGAAATTAGCATACTAGGGGAGTTCAGAAAACTTACCTGCCGCCATGGTTGTCGCCCCAGTGCTTGTGGCAGTGAACAACTGCTCGTCAGGGAAGGTCTCCAGTATGTGTGTCTCATCAGTTGGGAGACTCTTTCCCATCTCTAATATTGACAAGTGATCTGCAACTTGGTTCTCTGTCCCCTTTTTATCCTTGATTTCTATGTCGAACTCTTGCAGCAGCAGAATACAACGAATCAGTCTGGGCTTTGAGTCTTTTTTAGCAAACAGATATTTCAGTGCAGAGTGGTCTGTGAGGACCACCACTTTCGTTCCAAGTATGTAGGATCGGAACTTGTCAATTGAAAACACCACAGCCAGCAATTCCTTCTTTGTTGTGGTGTAATTCACTTGGGCATCGTTGAGTGTTTTGCTAGCGTACTAAATAACGTGGAATAGCTTGTCTTTCCTCTGCCCAAGTGTTGCCCCTACAGCATAATCACTGGCATCACACATAATCTCGAATGGCAACTTCCAGTCCGGTGGCTGTACAATTGGGGCTGTTACTAGCTTTTCTTTTAGAATTCTGAATGCCTCAGTACATTCAGTATTGAATTCGGAGGGACGATTCTACTCTAGTAGGTGGCATAGAGGCTTGGTAATCTTCGAAAAATTTGCTATAAACCTTCGATAGAACCCAACATGCCCTAAGAAACTCCGAATTCCCTTGACTGTGGTTGGTGGTGGCAGCTTTTCAATTACCTCAATCTTGGCTCTGTCGACTTCTATGCCGCGGTAGCTTACTTTGTGGCCTAGGACTATCCCTTCATCCACCATGAAGTGACATTTCTCTTAGTTTAATACTAAGTTCGCTTTCTCACATCTTTCGAGTACTTTCTGTAGGTTGCCTAAGCAACTTTCAAAATTGTCTCCAAAGACAGAGAAATTGTCCATGAATATCTCTAGGAAATCTCCTACCATGTCGGAGAATATCGCCATCATACACCTCTGAAAAGTTGTTGGTGCGTTGCATAGTCCAAATGGCATTCTCCTAAAAGCGTAAGTACCGTATGGGCAAGTGAAGGTCGTTTTCTCTTGATCCTCTGGTGCGATGGCTATTTGATTATAACCTGAGTAACCATCAAGAAAACAGTAGTAAGGCTTTTCCGCTAATCTATCAAGCATTTGATCAATAAAAGGCAGGGGAAAGTGGTCCTTCCGGGTAGCTTTGTTAAGCTTCCGGTAGTCCATACAAACCCTCCAACCGGTCATAGTCCTAGTTGGGATTAACTCGTTTTCTTTGTTGGTCACCACGGTTATTCCTCCCTTCTTAGGAACGCACTGCACCGGGCTCACCCACTTGCTATCCGAGATGCCATAAATTATCCTAGCGTCTAGCCATTTGATAATTTCTTTTCGGACCACTTCTCGCATAGCATCATTCAAACGTCTCTGGGCATCAATGGTTGGCTTATGATCATCCTCTAAGAGAATTTTATGCATGTATAGTGTCGGACTGATGCCTTGGATATCAACTATCGTCCACCCAATAGCCTTTTTGTGCTGCTGCAGCATCCCTATCAGCTGATGTTCCTGTTCCTGCATTAACTTGGAAGAGATGATTACGGGCAACGTATCATTTAATCCAAGAAAAACATATTTGAGCTGCCCTGGCAGGGGCTTAAGATCTAGAACAGGTGGCTCTACAGTTGATGGCTTTTGGATGATATGTTCATTCGAAGTATAGTTTAAGGGCTCGAATAACTTACCTGGATGATTGCCTATCCAGTTTACCTCCTCATGACCTTCAGTGTCAGATATGTCAGAATCTGAGGAGCTGCTGTCATCGTTGCTGTCATGACAGTCTTCTAGATGGCTGCCTTGGCAGTGGCCAAATTTGATGTCATGGCAGCCTGACTTGATGCAGGGTTGGTCAAGGATAACTTTAGTGATAACCTTGCATTCTTCTTTTGCATTAGCGTGCTTTATTGCTTGGAGAACATTTAGTTTGATCTCTTGATCATTCACTCTCACAGTTAGTTCTCCTTTTTCGACATCAATCAGAGATCTTCTTGTGGCTAAGAAGGGTCGCCCCATGATGATTGGTGCATTCTCATCTACTTCACAATCTAAAACAAGAAAGTCAGCAGGAAAAATAAATTTATCCACTCTTACCAGAATATCTTCAATCTTCCCTTCTGGTTGCACGTAAGAGCGGTTTGCCAGCTGCAGCATAACTGTCGTGGGTCGTGCTCGTCCAATACCTAATTTCTGAAATACATATTTTGGCATTAAATTAATACTAGCACCTAGATCACAAAATGCCTTACCCACAAATTTATCACTGATTATGCACGGTATTATGAAGCTCCCAGGATCCTTCTTTTTCTGGGTGGATGCTTGTGCAGAATAGTCATGCATCCTTCTGTCAGTTTAACCGTCTCAAATTCCCCAAGTCTAGATTTCTTCGACATAGCATCCTTGAGAAATTTGGCATAACCGGGCATCTTCTTGATGGCATCTTACAGCGGAATATTGATGTGGACCTGCTTAAAAATATCATAGATTTTTTTAAGCTGGAATTCATGTTTCTGTTTTTGTAGCCGCTGTGGGAAAAAGGTGGAGGACGATAATCTTCAATGCGTCCTTCCCATTGCATTCGGATCTGAGGAGGCTTAGGTTCTTCATCCTTCTCATCTGTCCCTTCTGCTGTCGTAACAGGTGTGGCGGCAGCAGGCTGTTTATCATCTGTCGGGGCAACGTTCTCGGTAGTTGATTCTAGGGCTGGTTCTTTAACTAGTTTAGCTTTCTTTTCCGGCCCTGGTAATTTCTTCCCACTCCTAGTTGTGATAGCTTTACACTGCTCATGTGTGGGTTGTCTAGCGACCTCAGTATCGCTAGGGAATCCTCTATTCTGCCTTGGCTTAATATGCTGGGAAACCTGACCCATCTGTGTCTCCAAAGATTTCAGAGTAGCTTCATGATTAGTCATCCGCATCTTTGTTTTATTCATGAATGACTCAGTCTTCTTGACGAAGTGATTCATGTTTTCAATGTAAGTTCCTGTCTGAGACATAAACGTGGCCAAGGTCTGCTCCAATATACTAGGTGTGGTTGCTGGTGGCTGTTGCGGCTGTTGTTGTTGTTGCTGCCGTGTTACAATTCTAGGTGCCCCTGATTTTGAGTGTTCTGTGCTTGAGGGTTCAGGGCATTGTTAGGGTTGCTCCAAGAGAATTTGGGATCCTTTCTCCAGTTGGGATTGTAATTGTTGGAATTGTAATTTTGCTTGTTATAGTTCCCAACATACATCCCTTCCTCTAGCTGTAGCGGGCAGTCTTCCGAACTATGATTCCCACTGCAAGTTCCACATACCTCTTCTGCAGCGTAGACCGATTGAGAATCTTTCTTCAGCAAGTTTTCTACTGCCTTTGTGAGATATGCAACTTGTGTCTTAAGGGAATTATCGGCTTCGTAATCCTTCACAGCTAGTACTCGTTTATCTCTCCTCGATGTGGGGAATTACTCTTCATTCTTCGCCAAATTCTTTAACACTACCATGGCTTCATCCGAATCTTTATCCAACAACAACCCATTGGCTGCTGAATTGATTCTCATGCGAGTATGTAGGTTGACAGCATTGTAGAATTTGATTACTTGATTCCAAACAGGGAATCCATGCATCGGGCAATTCCTCAGAAGAGTAGTAAACCTGTCCCATGCCTCGTGCATTGGCTCGTCATCTTCTTGTTGAAAAGTAGCAATTTTGTTACGTAATCGCTCAGATAAATGGGAAGGGTTAAAACGAGACAAAAATTCACGAGTTAAATCTGCCCAAGTTCTTATTAAACCCGGAGTTAGTTTATTCCACCAAGTTTTAGCTCTGTCCCTCAATGATTGAGTGTTGAGTTGAGAGGAGCTCGATTCGTTCAACCGATATGGCTCGCCAAGTGGTGGAGAGGTGGATTTTTGGATGGAAGGGTTGTGGAAGCTAAAACGATAATGACACAATGATTTTAGAGTGGTTCAACCTTCTAACCAAGGTCTACATCCACTACCTTAGCTCCCCACTTAGGATTTCCAATCAATCTACTATTGATTCGTCCCCGTTTCTAGGCTTAGAAGAAAACCCTTTACACCGATCAAGCTTTCTACCCAAAGCCTTGATCAAACCCTCTTTTACAAAGAGAAACAATAAAAGCAAACACAAATCCCTCTAATAGGTGTTTGTTTGCACAATTAAAGCACTCACCCAAAACCTAAAACACTTGAGCAAATTTGACAATTTTGGCCCACTAGTGTTTGTCTATACAATAAATGACAATTTAAGCTCTAAGACAATTCTTGATCATTTGTTGATTGACAATATGAGCATTAGCCTTTACTTGATGCTTGGAGGTCCCTTTTATACTCCTCGATGAGTTTATAGCCGTTGCTAGCCGTTGGGATTGAATTGGAGCCGTTGAGGACTTTAATTCCCACCATAAATGCAGTTCTGCAGCTCACCGTTTCGAAACGCTCGAACCCGTTTTGAAACACCCTTTAAGTAGAAAGAGTCGTTGCAGTCTGGCAAGGCACCCGTTTCGGAACGCCCCTGGCCGTTTCAGAACTCGTATCGAAACGCCTTAGACTCGTATAGAAACGCCCTGCATTTAAATGTTAGTTGGGAAATAGTCGTTGGGGTTTATGATCGTTGTGGTCAAAGCTATGTAGGTGTATCGAAACGGCATAGCCCGTTTCGAAACGTTGGGCTAAAATCTCATCCAGGGAAAACCCGTTTCGATACTAGTATCGAAACGTTTTTGCTACTGGAGTCTCCCGTATCAAAACACCCTAAGGTGTTTCAAAACGCCTGGACAGTTTTGTGAAGTTTGGCTTTGAAAAACATGTAAAACCTTTTAAAAACATCCCTAAACATAGTTTCAAGTTATTTGGACTTTGGAAATTGTTTTAAATACCTTTAAAATCAGTCCAAAACATTTTTCAATTATTATGTCAAAACATTGGTTCTACAATGAGGAAATAACCGAAGCCTCAGTATCTCCGGATTTACTCCTGGTAGTCTAAACGAACCACATATTTCTTGGAACATTTTCAGATGTTCCCTAGCATCCTCTGTAGCAGCACCACTAAACTGGCCAGCAGAATTAATCATGCTGAACATGACAGGTTTCATCTCGAAATTTTCAGCTTCTACGTCTGGCATGATGGTCTTTAATTCCACATGATCATTGATCATGTAATCTCGGCATGACCGACGTGCGGCCCCAGCAGCAGGAGGATCGGCAGGCCGTCCGTTTCCTCCATCTCCAATAGGATCTTCAGGACCTCAGGGATTCCCTTGGTTGTTCATGGCCTCTAACTGTTCTTCAAGGTACTCGTTTCTGGCTAACACGAGTCGGAGTCGGTTCCTAAGATTGCACGAGCGTTCGATTTCAGGATCTATCTGATACTCAGGTTCCTTTCCTTGTCTCGATCTGCGCATAAGCAAACGGGAAACCTTGTGAAAAGCACATGCTGAACAATCCAAGTAAAAATAGAAAAATTAAAAAGTGCAGTAAAAAGTAGGGTAAAGATATGTTGCCAGTCCCCGGCAACGACGCCAAAAACTTGTTGCGTGTAAAAGAGTCTATCGCAATATAGTGCAAGTGTACACAACGCAAGTAGTAAAGTGATACACAAAGTATCGGATGTCGAATCCACATGGACTGGAAATAGCTTTAACCTTGAATTGCTGCACAAGAAAGAAGATAATTTTAATTATTTGTGATGGAATAATACAGAGTACTAAAGATAAAAGAGTAAAGAAATCAGGATGGAGAGAATGGGCCGGTATTGATTTGCTCAGTAGTGTAGGTGTTGCAATGTCTAGGACTATCCGTTCTTTCGTTGCTCCTGTCGCGGCAGCACCTGCGGCGGCAACGGTCTGTTGTTGCCGCGGCAGCGATCACACAACTCTGTACTTCAAGATTGGCAAGAATCCCTGTTGTGCCTTGGCCTATCCCTAGGTCCAAGTCTGTCGATGAACACGTCTTTGATGATACCTCCCGGCGTGAATGGAAGGATGAACACCGATGTCGTTGAATTCTTCCTTAGCCACTTAACCTCGTCCTATCCCTAGGTCCGAGATAGTTCAACCATAAACTGGAGAACCTGTACTTATTCCTTTCGTATACTTAACTCTCCCGATATTATGTAAATGTATAATCTCACAATGCTCTCCCGATACTCTTGCAAGATGTTGAAAACCAGAATAAGCAAACTTGAAGTCTATTTTATTGAACAGAAAAATTCCTAAAACAATGCAATCCTTGCAACTACTTTACAGAATCAACCCTTAGCCCTAGGGGAAGTTTAGAACATGATGGAAAGGGGGGAAACGACTAGGGTTTAGGGGAAGACGGCTAGAGAATAAGATATCCTTCCCTAGGTCAAATTACATGTCTTTATATAGGCCTTGGGTTCAAGTTTTCTAATATGGCAAGAATACAAGTTTAAATTAAAGTGCAACTCTATTAAAGACTAAATCTTCAAAGTAGATGTCTTTAATTCGTCATCTCTTCTTGCTTGGAGTTTCTTCCTTGAACTTTGGGCTTGGCCTTCATTCTGATATAGGGCTCGGAAAAATATATGAGTGCTCCACGACAGATCGGCTCAATTTCCTCTTTCTGTTGAGCTCCATTTTACTTTTTCCCTCCACCATTTGCTCCTTAGCTGCCACGGCAGCAGCCTTGGCAGCATCGTCCTTCTCGACTCCAGTCCTGTGTTCCAGCTCTGCTTCTCTACTGCCCTGAGTTTGCTACAGCAGCTACCTGTAAAGTAACCAAAATCAGTAGCAACTGTGCCTTTTTATATAATTGTGATGTATAATTGAAATCTATCCTAAATGCAATGAAATATGCTTGAATGCAGTAGGAATATGGGGTAAATAATGGGTAAAAAGTAGAACTTTTGCACACTCAACACCTAGTCTTGTTTCTCACTATGTTACCACTCGCATCTAGTTTATTTTTGAAGACCCATTTAGTTCCTATAGTAGATTGATTACTATGCCTTTCAACTAATGTCCAAACTTTACTTCTCTTAAGTTGATTTAATTCCTCTTGCATGGCCATAATCCAAAAATCATCTTTTAATGCTTCTTTGATTTTTTTAGGCTCAATGAATGAAAGAAATGTAACATGGTTCATTAATTTGAGAGAGGATCTAGTAGTTAACCCCTTGGATGGATCACCTAAGATTTCACCACCTTTGGCATAGTTGAACTCCCTTGGGTAAGATACCTTCTTTTCCTCAAGAGCCAAGTCCTTCAAGGCTTTAAGAGGTGGATCTTGTGCATCTTCTTCTTTAGTAGGAATCTCATCCACCTTTGACGTTTGTCCTCCATCAATGGCATCAAGGATCCCTACATCATCATCATTACAAGATTCCTTCCTCGGAAGGAGGTTATAATTGAAAGCAACATGTATAGACTCTTCTACTATTAAAATTCTTTTATTAAATACACGATAGGCTTTAGAGTTTAAAGCATACCCTAAGAAAAGAGCTTTATCAGTTTTAACATCAAATTTACCTAAGTTGTCTTTTCCATTATTTAAAACAAAGCACTTGCAACCAAATGGATGAAAATAGCTAATGTTAGGCTTTTTAGATTTTAAAATCCCATATGGTGTTTTCTTCAAAATTGGCCTAATCATTACTCGATTTATAATGAGCAAGCGGTATTTATGGCTTTTGCCCAAAAATATTTAGGTAAATTATTTCCACAAAGCATGGTTCTAGCCATTTCTTCTAAAGTTCGATTTTTCCTCTCAACTACCCCATTTTGTTGAGGAGTGCGAGGTGCGGAAAAATTATGGATAATCCCATTTTCATTTAAAAACTCTTCAAAACCTAGATTTTGAAACTCGGTTCCATGATCACTTCTAATGTGAGAAATTTTAAGCTCGAGATCATTTTGAGTTATTTTACAAAAATGGGATGAATTTTTCTAAAGCCTCATTGTTGAGTGGATCAAAGGATTGATCAAAGCCAAGATGGGGGTGAATTGGGTTTTTTAAATTTAGGAAGTGAAGTGGAATGAAAAAAATGAAGAACAATGCAATTATAGTGGTTCAAGTTCCAAATGAACTCTACATCCACTACCTTAGCTCCCACTAAGGATTTTCCAACAATTCCACTAATTGATCTTCCCCTTTTCTAGGCTTAGGAGGATACCTTAACAAGACCGGTCAATTTTCTACCCAAAATTGACCAAACCCTCACTTGGTTACAAAGAAGAAATTGAAGGCAATAAGAATACCTCTCAATACAAATTCGCCCCTTTGAATACAAGCACTCAACCCAAATTGAAATACAAGATAAGAATTTCACTTAATACAATTTGGGATTTTACAAGAATGAAAATTTAGGCACTTGAGCTTGAAATTTTTTTGTAGATGTTTCTCTTGAATGCAATAGTTGTTACTGGTCTTCAATATACTTGTTTTTATACCTTCTCCATTAATTCTAGCCGTTTGGGTGGTTAGGGAATTGATTATAGCCGCTGGAACCCTCTCTTACCACCATAAATGCACTTCTGCAGCCTACCGTATCGGTACTCGTGGAAGCGTATCGATACCTGTCTCAAAAAAGAAAGAGTCGTTGCACAAATATAAGAGAGGCGTACCGATACGCGTTCAGGCGTATCGCTACGATTTAGGGAACCGTTTCGATACAGGCAAGACCGTATCGATGCAATTTTAACAACATAGCTCACTGGAGGAATTCGTATTGATACGGGCTATATCGTATCGATACTCACTAACCACCTCTTTAAAAATTGGTTACCTCCCAACCGACAAGCAACGGTCAAAGTATTTAAGGATCTAAAATTTCAAAAAAATTAAACTGTATCAGTACACGATTCAAACTCCTTGGGATTTTAAGAGAGACTATATCGATACAGATGGAATCTGTTTCGATACCCTGTTTCGATACGGTAAGGAGCGTACTGAAACGTTTGTCTCCAGTAGCCAAGTTTGTAAAAAATGTATCGATACGCATAGGTGTTTTTAAGCAATTTGGCCTTGGAACACTTAGAATTTTTTTTAGAGTTTGAGTTTTTCAAACTAGAGCAAAGCCTTGTTGATTTGAAACCTTTTGAGGGACTTAAAAATTTCATTTCAAGTTTTACAATTTGGTCCTTAAAACATTTTTTATATCAAAATCAAATATATGTTTTTCAATCTCCCCCTTTTTGATATAACAAAACAAAAGCTTAAATTTTTTAAGTCTTTTGAAAAACTTTGGAAAATAACTCCCCCTTAATGTTAGCTAGGTAAATTTTAAGTTTAAGTTTAAGTTTAAGTGAGCTTGTGAACTTCCCTCTACCCCTTTTTGTTAGATTAAAATAAGAGACATAGGCTATAAAGGCATAACAATAAACCAAACAACATTTAATAGTTAAACATAAAGTTCATAAATGAAAGAAACATCAAACTTAAATCGAAACAATAGAAATCAAAGCATAGGTTTTAAATGATAAACTTGATCCTAAAAACATAAATCAAAGTGCATGAAAGGAAATCCTAAGATGACATGAATGAGATGCAAAGACTAATCTACTACTCGTCTCCATCGCCATCGTCTTCATCTTCATCTTCATTGGCATCATCGTTCCTCCTTGATTGACGACACTCATCATGGAAGGCCGTAAGAGAGATATTCATCGAATTGTTCTCGGACTCAATAGAAGTGATACACTTCTCCATATTAGTCATGCAATCTTCTAAGCTTGTGAAGCGAGTATCAATGGCGACAAACCCCGAATTCATGACTTGATCTATAGAAGCAATTCTCGTGCGTAAGCCCATGAATTGTTCATTAAGGTAGGTCATGAGAGAATCGATGGATGGAGGAGGAGGAGCTTGAGAAGCTATGGTAGGATTTGGAATTTCTTCGGGTATAGCATCACTAGGAAGCTCAGACAGGCGAAGCCAATTACCATTGAAGTAGTGAAACTTGCCCCGATAAAGAGACCTCTCATCAATAGGATCAGTGAGACTTGTCGGATAATCATGAGAGCAATCAATCTCCTTCTTAGTGAAAAAGTAGCTCAAAGCGGTGCCATAGGTGAATGAAGTAACAAGAGAGGTGTGATGATGTTGAACGAGGAAGACAATCTTTGCAAACATAATGCGAGCAAGGTTAGGTTGTTTCCTCTCGCAAAAGCATCTAATCCAAAAATCATCAACTTGGCGGATGGTTGAGTATTTTTCCTCCGAAAGGCCTAAACCACCAAGTGATCATCAAGTGTAAGATGTGGTCTTGAGCATTTAGAACGATCAAGGATCCCCCCAAAACATGTCCAAGAGCATTTTCATCATCAATACCCTCATCCTCAAAGCCAAAAACATCACAAAGGGCTTGCACATAGACGATAATCTTCTTGCCCATAAGATAGGAATTAATGGCAATGACATTACCCTCGGCATTGGCAACACACTTGGCATTGGCATAAAAGATCAAAACTAAATTTCGAAAGAAAAACCATGGAATTTGTAGAAAATCTATGAACTTCCATTCTTGGAGCAAAGGTAAATAAGCAAACTTGAAACGCTCCGAATTGAGGAAAGGAATGGAAATTACCCTCTCCGGTCGAATCTTGTAGTTTTGAAAAGATCGAAAATAGTTGAGTTCACCGGGAGTTCTAAAGCACCTTTGATAAATCAATGTTAAATTTGGACGAGTGCCATCGCCAGGAGTTGATCCTTCATCAACTTCGCTTGTAGTACGGGCTCTCTTTTTGGGTGCCATAGTCTAGAAAAAATTGATTAAAACAATGTGTGTATGCATTAATGTTCATATTCAATCCCATGGATAAACCAATAATCAAGGTAGAGAAAAACTTTGGAAAACAAAACAGGAAAAATTTTAAAAAAAAACTTTTGAAGAAACAAACAAAACAAAAAGATTTAAATACGAAAATCATAAAGAAAATAGAAAGAAAAGAAGTTTTTATACCTTGATATTGAGATAGGGAGGAATGGATGAAGATTTTGCACCAATTGATGGAGAGCCTTAAGACTTGGCTTGATTTTGAAAAACCCTCAAGAAAGTTTAAGTTTTGTGATGAAAATATGAAGGGTTGAGGCCCCTTTTATAGATGAAAATTGGCTAGGGTTTTGAAAAGGAGTTTTGGTAAAAGTGAAAATCTTTTAATGCCAATTAAAGTTATCTGCGCGATCGAGTATCGATACGCCTAAGGGGTATATCGATACGGGGGTACAATGGTAATTCCCTAGAACCACGTAGCAAGGAATCGTATCGAAACAGAATACTTCCGTATCGAAACACCCACAACTCGTATCGAAATAGATTTAACTGTATCGATACGCGCAAGAGAGAAAATACAATCTGGAAGGCTAATGAAGTACTCATATCAATACGCATAAGGTTGTATCGATACCCTATGCCTAGAAAATGCATTTTTGGTCTTTAGAACAACCAAAGGCTCGACTTTGACATCTCCTAAATGTATGCAAATGATGAATGAGCAGATTTAAGCATGTTATAATAGAAGTATACTCCCCCTAGCTATAAGCATGGTTTCTATCAAGATTAACAATAATTAAACATGAGTTTTCACAAGATCAAGCAAATTTAACCTCAAAAAGAGTCCTAAAGGGTCAAGATAGGCTAGTTAGACCTAACTCTCTCCTAAGGGACCAAAAACGCTCTTTGCCTAGAGGCCTGATAAAGATGTCTGATAATTGGTTTAAGGTGTCAACATACTCTATAACAACATCTTGATTAAGGACATGATCTCTAATGAAATGATGCCTTATCTCTATGTGTTTGGTTCTAGAGTGTTGGATGGGATTTTTGGTGAGACAAATTGCACTAGTGTTATCACACTTAAGGGGTATGGTTTCAACTTTAACTCCATAATCTAAGAGTTGTTGCTTCATCCAAATGACTTGAGCAAAACAACTCCCTAAGGATATGTACTCGGCTTCGGTGGTAGATAAAGCTATACTATTTTGTTTCTTAGAGAACCAAGATATGAGCATACTACCTAAGAATTGGCAAGTGCCGGAAGTACTTTTCCTATCTATTTTACAACCCCCATAATTCGCATCCGAATAAGCATGAAGGTTAAATGTTGAGTCTCTAGGGTGCCAAAGACCTAAACAAGAAGTATCTCTAAAGTACCTAAATATCCTTTTAACGACTATAAGGCGAGACTCTCTAGGACTAGCTTGAAACCAAGCACACAAGCAAACACTAAACAATATATCTGGTTTACTTGCGGTAAGGTAAAGCAATGATCCAATCGTAGAGCGATAAAGCTTGGAGTCAACATACTTACCTCCTTAATCTTTGTCAAGCTTTGTAGATGAGCTCATTGGTGTAGCTTGAGGCTTTGCTTGCTCCAAGCCAAACTCCTTGAGCATATCTTTCACGTACTTTGCTTGATTTATGAAGGTGCAATCCTTCCTTTGTTTGATTTCGAGTCCCAAAAAGAATGAGAGCTCCCCCATCATACTCATCTCAAATTCACCTTGCATTAACTTAGCAAACTTTTTGCAATAACATTCATTAGTAGAGCCAAAGATAATATCATCAACATATATTTGCACTACTAAGATGTCATTTTAATATCTTTTTATGAAAAGTGTAGTGTCCACCTTACCTTTTTCAATTAAAAAAGTTTGAAAGCCTTCCATACCAAGCTCTAGAAGCTTGTTTTAAACCATAAAGGGCTTTGGTTAGCTTAAAAACATGATTTGGAAATTTTGAATCCTCAAAACCCGGTGGTTGTTCCACATACACTTCTTCATTTATAAAACCATTTAAAAATGCACTTTTTACATCCATTTGAAAAAGCTTGAAATCATGATAACATGCATATGCAAGCAACATCCTAATAGCTTCAATTCTAGCTACGAGTGCATAAGTTTCGTCAAAATCTATTCCCTCTTCTTGAGTGTAACCTTGAGCAACTAGCTTAGCTTTGTTTCTCACTATGTTACCACTCTCATCTAGTTTATTCCTAAACACTCATTTAGTTCCTATAGTAGATTGATTATTAGGCCTTTCAACTAATGTCCATACATTACTCCTCTCAAATTGATTTAACTCATCTTGCATGGTCATAATCCAAAATTCATCTTTTAATGCTTCTTTAATATTTTTCGACTCTATGCATGAGATAAATGCAACATGATTCATTAGTTTGACAGAGGATCTAGTAGTTACCCCCTTGGATGGATCACCCAAGATTTCACCACCTTTGACATAGTTGAACTCCCTTTGGTAAGATACCTCTTTTTCCTCAAGAGCCAAGTCCTTCAAGGCTTCAAGAGGTGGATCTTGTGCATCTTCTTCTTTAGTTGGAATCTCATCCACTTTTGATGATTCTCCACCATCATTAGCTTCTATAATCCCTACATCATCATCATCACAAGAATCCTTCCTCGGAAGAAGGTTATCATCGAAAACAACATGTATAGACTCTTCTACTACTAAAGTTATTTTATAAAATACACGATAGGCTTTAGAGTTTAAAGAATACAATAAGAAAATAGCTTCATCAATTTTAGCATCAAATTTACCTAAGTTGTCTTTTCCATTGTTTAAAACAAAACACTTGCAACCAAATGGATGAAAGTAGCTAATGTTAGGCTTCTTAGATTTTAAAATCTCATATGGTGTTTTCTTTAAAATTGGCCTAATCGTTACTCGATTTACAATGTAGCAAGAGGTATTTGTGGCTTCCGCCTAAAAGTATTTAGGTAAATTGTTTTCACAAAGCATGGTTCTAGCCATTTCTTGTAAAGTCCTATTTTTCCTCTCAACTACTCCATTTTGTTGAGGAGTTTGAGGTGCCGAAAAATTATGGCTAATACCATTTTCATTTAAAAACTCTTCAAAACCTAGATTTTGAAACTCGGTTCCATGACCACTTCTAATGTGAGAAATCTTAAGCTCAAGATCATTTTGAGTTAATTTAGAAAACGTGATGAATTTTTCTAAAGCCTCATATTTTGTACTTAAGAATAGAACCCAAGTAAACCTAGAATAGTCATCAACAAGTACAAAAGCATAAGATTTACCACCGAAGCTCGTAGTTCTAATGGGCCCAAAAAGATCCATATGAATCAATTGTAAACATCTACTAGTAGAGACATCATTAATGGATTTAAAGGATGATCTATGTTGATTACCCTTAGAGCATGCATCACATATTTTATCATTTGAGAACCTAATCTTGGGTAAAATTCTAATTGGATTTAGGGAAACTACTTTTTCTAAAACGATAATGCTAGCATGTCCTAGTTTCCTATGCCATAACCATGCATCATTTTCATTTTGTGCAACAAAACATGCATGGGATGAATGAATGTCATCTAGATGCACTATATATATATATTTTGTAACCCCCTTAACCCGGCCTAGACGGTTGACCCGAATTAAGAAAGTCACACGGGGAAAACCAAAGTCAACCCGAAAGTCAACCTTGATTAACGACCCTTTTTTTATTTTTAATCTTATCTAGATGCACATTAACCCTAGTGGTGATCACACAAACAACATACTCAAAGATCACAAACATCAGAGATCAAACAGGGACCCAATTGAACAAATTACAACTTTAGGGACCAAATTGTAATTTCTGATAAATTAAAGGACTTAACCCAAATTAATCTTACCAACTTGAAATTAGTCAGGTTTCATGCTTCTCTGTGAAATTTCAGCTCAAAAGAACTTCTCAAACTCATACAATTGCACAAACAAGATTCAGGACCAAAACGCAAACATTTCAAAACATATAACTGCCCATGTCAGCCCCCAACGGTCGACCGTTCCGAAACAGGTTGACCCTGTTCCGAAACACGGGCCGTTCCGAAACCAGTTCCGCAACGGGGGTCTGGCAGAGACCAAACCGTTTCGAAACGGTGCATACCGTTTCGGACCCCTGGGTTCATTCCAGGCACCCGTTCCGAAATGGTACACACTGTTCCGAAATGCCTGCACAGATTTCAGCAAACTAGCATACCAAAACATGCAATTGATCACTCAAACATGCTCCAAATGCTACCAAACTTTACCAGCATGCAATTCAACATATATAGAACATACTTGCATCATCAATTCATCAAAACAACATCACAAGCAGAAAGCCCCAATTCTATAGGCATGCTTCCTACACAAGCTAGCTATTCAAGCATTAACTTTAAAAACAAGCATATAAGGATCCAATCCAAAAACCAGCATTCAAATCAACATTCAACATACTTAGGGAGTTCCAAACACCTCCCAAACATACACATTGGTCCCCCATTGCCAAATCATCCAAAAGCTAAATGTTTAACAAAAACCTTCCATACATTGAGCTCTACTTGTACTTGAACTCTTGCCCTTCTTGCTGCCCTTCAAGATACTCTAGTGCTCTGCATTATTGAATTAAGAAAATGAGAGAGCGTAAGCAATAGCTTAGTGAGGAATGCTCTTTAAAAACCATTCAATAATGCAATTAAAAACATTTACAAAACATGCTTATAATCAACCTTTGCACATGCTCAAAAGCATATTTAAAACAAGCAATCTCATGCTTCAACATAACTTTAAAACAAGCATCTCATGCTTCACAATATTCTTAACATGTCATATTGGCTCAAGTGATACATTTCATTTATTAAAACAAGTTCAACAACTTTCCCAAGGACTTTTAAACACCTTGGCCCCAAGGACTTTTAAACACCTTGGCCATGGACTTTTAATCACCATGAATGAGGACCACACAAGGACTTTTAACCACCTTTGTGTCCAATGCTTGAATCACCCCAAGGACTTTTAAACACCTTGGCCCCAAGGACTTTTAAACACCTTGGCCCCATGGACTTTTAAACACCATGGAAAGGATCACCTAAGGACTTTTAACCACCTTAGTGTCCGCAACAAGAACCATCCAAGGACTTTTAACCACCTTGATGTTCTTAAGTAACACGGCTCACTCAAGGACTTTTAACCACCTTAGTGACCTTAACATTTTCAAAAACATCACTTGCCAATATACATCTTTTACATCATATAATCCACTGTTTTAAAGCATTAAACCAAGCCATATTCAACATGCATTTCAAAGCATCAAACCTCATTATTTCAATGTATAAAATCAAGGAACTCCTACCTAGAGTTACCTTCAACATATGGCTTAAAACATCAGCAAATACTATGCTAAAACATGCTTTCAAAACAGTAATTAAAACATGCATTTCACCATTTTGCATCACAACAAAATCATGGCCACCACTAGAGAGAAAATCCGAAAACTTACACTTGAGCTTAGCAAAGTTGTTTAGACTTAGACTAAGCTCCCAAAACCTTCAAACCTTGGTTTTAAAATCTGAAAACCCAACTTCACTCACCGATTTCCACTTTGCTTCAAGCCAAAGCACCAAATCAAGCTTCCGGATCAACAACTCTTGGATCCAAGGATGCCTCCCCTGTTTCAACACATCAAAGCAGAGGATTAATGCATCATCATGCATTAATTGCTTCAATGAAAGCACCTAAACTCGCTGCTCTCATACAACCTCCATTTTCGGCCACCAAACACAACCGAAAATGCATCCAAACCACTTCTAAACAAAGCCCAGCCATAAACCAGCAAAACCTCACTTCCATTAACATCATAAAACATCTAAAAACAACCTATTAACAACCTTATACCTCCAGCAACATCAGATCCACAAGATCACCACAAAAACTACCTTGAAACACAAGCTAAACTTAGGAAACTCAACCTATCCGGGATTGCATCAATCAAAACTCAATTCCTTATCAATTTAGAGATCATTTAACATCAAAAACACCTTTCAAATCACAAATTACTCAGATCTAACGAAAATCATCAAAAATCATCAAAATCTTGCATAATAAGCCAAGATCCATTTCAACACTTTAAAACCTTTAATTAAACATCAATTTAGGATTGAAAACTTAGGAATTTCAGTAAAGAACTGATAGTTTAGAGGAGAAGTACGTTCTTACCTCCAAACTTGAGTTTCTCCTCTTTTTGGAATCAAAAACCTTGTTGAAACAAATAGCAATTGAAGAGGTTTTGAAGATACAATGATTAGGAATCAAATGAGAGTTGAAAGGAGGAATTTAGGTGAGAAAATCAGAAACAAATCTCTGGAAATGGAGTGTTTGGGTTGAGAGAAAAAGAGAGAAAGAAAATAGAGAAGTTAGTTGAGAAAATAGCCAAATGAGCTTTTCCCTCCTTTTTGATATCTTTAAAATCAGAATTATAACTCAAAATATCTTAGAAAAATCTGGAGAAACTCCCTTTGGGTAAATAGCTCCTTAAAGATTCAAAGTTTCAACCCTTTATAAAACAGCCACCAAACTTGCCAAAATTACATTTTGGTCACTAGCCAAAATGTCACCCTTCCAAAACTCATTTTCCAAAATTGATTTCACAGTTCACTTAATTATATTAAAAGATGATTTTAGAACATTTTTCCATATTTTTAATGCAACCCGAACTAGGCTTTCCTAATTTAACCTCTTATGATTCGAACAGCACTTTGACCGACCGGTCAATGCCCAAGACTTCTAAGCCCAAAACCGGGGCGTTACATATTTCCTATACGATGACCAATGAGCATTGTTTTATTAGATTTAATGTCAACAATTTTACACTCATTTTTATCAAATAAGACATTAAACCCTTTATCACACAATTGACTAATGCTCAACAAATTATGTTTTAGACCATTGACGTACAACACATTTTCAATGAGTATGGTAGAGTGATTACCTATGGAGCCAATACCTTCAATGTGGCCTTTGGAGTTGTCACCAAATGTCACTACTCCTCCACTTTTTGGCTTTAATTCCATGAATCGACTTTTGTCTTCGGTCATGTGCCTCAAGCATCCACTATCAAGGTACCATGAGTTTTGGCTTTGTGCTTTGGCCTTGTAGCAATGCCCCCCCTACAAACAAAGAGATTAAGCTTTGATTTTTGGTACCCAAATTATTTTCGGTCCACGAGTGTTAGCTCCCAAAAGCTTGGTTCCCTTAGGAATCCAAGGTGACATGGCATCAACATTATTAGATTTAACAAGTTCCTTAGGAACTCATACACTTCTAATTCTTTTAGTTTTAGTATGCCTATAGGAGCCACTTTGTTTGTAGTTAAAGTTCTTTCTCATAGGTTGGTTTGTTCTAGATGATTCACCTATTTCATTTTTCAAAGTACCAACACTCTTGAAAAGACTTTTTGAGCTCATTGAGCTCATCCAACACCTTTTGGTGTTCAATGTTACATTGAGAAATAAGATTATTTAAATCCACATTTTCATTTTGAAAGTATTTAAGTTCATCTTCTAGACCTAAAATCTTTTTCTCAAATTTCAAGTTAGCTTGAGAAATTAAATCATTTTTAGCATTCAAATCCGAAATGACTTTTTTATTTTTCAAAACAAACTCCTTATACTTCTCAAATAACTCATCATACACCTCTTGTAACTCATCATATGCTTCATGCAATTCATCATATGTAAAATCAAAAGTAGATGAGTTAGAGGTTACTATAGAAGAATCCTCCTCAAGAGCTATGAGGCAAAGGTTGGCAACTTCTTGTTCCTCTTCCCCGAATGACTCCTCATCACTCCAAGTAGCAAGCTTAGCGTTGAGTTTCTTCTTCTTCTCAAAGCCCTTCTTCTTGAGTTAAGGACACTCAGAACGGATATGACCCGAATTCTTGCACTCGTAGCATATGATCAGATCCTTTTCTTTTTCTTTGTTCTTGGTCTTGAAGTCCATCTTTCTTTGAAACTTTCTACCTCGGTTGGACCTCATAAACTGTGAGAATCTCTTGGCTATGATAGCCAATTCTTCAAGATCTTCCTACTCACAAGAAGTGCTCTCCTCATGTAGAGAAGCTTTGAGAGACACTCCTAGTTTCTTCTTCTTGTCTACCTCAAGCTTCTCCACTCTTCTTTCTTCTTTCTTCTTTTTATCTTCCCTTCCTTGCTTCATGATTTCATGAGTTAGGAGAGAACCAACTAGCTCATCAAGCTTTAGTGTCTTCAAGTTCTCTGCCTCGATGATAGTGGTTCTTTTCCCATCCCAAGACTCGGAAAGAGAGTAGAGTAGCTTTTGGACTAACTTGTCATCTAGGATGATCTCTCCAAAACCTTTTAGCCCATTGACGATGGTTGAAAAGCGATCAAACATCTTAGATACGGTTTCTTCGGGTTCCATCTTGAAATTCTCATAGCTAAGATTGAGAATTCCAGTATTTGTTTCCTTCACATCGCTTGTCCCTTCATAGGTTGTCTCAAGTGTATCCCACACTTCTTTAGCACTTTCGATGGAAGAAACTTTGGAGTAGATATTCGGTCCAAAAGCACAAAATAGCATGTGAAGAGCCTTGTCGTTGATTTGAAGCTTCTTTCGATCATCTTCACTCATTTCTCCTTTTCTTTTCGGCACAAGTCTTCCTTCATCGCCTCTCTTCATCGGAATGATAGGACCATTCTCTATAGCATCCCAAACAAGGTAATCACTTGACTTTATGAAGAGACGCATCCGGTTCTTCCAAAAAGAATAGTTGTCACCATTGAAGAAAGGTGGTTTGGTGATTGATTGAGACTTGTACATGCTAGAGCTGGAGGTAGATGTCATGGCTTGCTTTGTAGATGATCACACTCTTCCTAGAATCCCCTCTTTCGGTTGTTAATCCATCAAAAAGGTAGACTCTGATACCAATTGTTGAGTGGATCAAAGGATTGATCAAAGCCAAGAGAGGTGAATTGGGTTTTTAAAATTTAGGAAGTGAAGTGGAATGAATAAAAATGAAGAACAAGGCAATTATATTGGTTCAAGTTCCAAATGAACTCTACATCCACTACCTTAGCTCCCACTAAATATTTTCCAACAATTCCACTAATTGATATTCCCCTTTTCTATGCTTAGAAGGAAACCTTAACAAGACCGATCAATTTTCTACCCAAAATTGACCAAACCCTTACTTGGTTACAAAAAAGAAATTGAAGGCAATAAGAATATCTCTCAATACAAATTTGCCCCTTTGAATACAAGCACTCAACCCAAATTGAAATACAAGATAAGAATTTCACTGAATACAATTTGGGATTTTACAAGAATGAGAATTTAGGCACTTGAGCTTGAATTTTTTTGTAGATGTTTCTCTTGGATGCAATAGTTGTTACTGGTCTTCAATAGACTTGTTTTTATACCTTCTCCATTAATTCTAGTCGTTTGGGTGGTTAGGGAGTTGATTATAGTCGTTGGAACCCTCTCTTACCACCGTAAATGCACTTCTGTAGCCCACCATATCGGTACTCAAGGAAGCGTATCGATACCTATCTAAAAAAAAGAAAGAGCCATTGCACAAATATAAGAGAGGCGTATCGATACGCATTCATGCGTATCGGTACGGTTTATGGAACCGTTTCGATACAAGCAAGACCGTATCGGTGCAATTTTTCCAACATAGCTCACTGGAGGAATTCGTATTGATACGGGTTATAGCGTATCGGTACTCATTACCACCTCTTTAAAAATTGGTTACCTACCAACTGACAAGCAATGGTCGAAATATTTAAGGTTCTGAGTTTTCAAAATATTTTAAACCGTATCGATACGGGTGAAACCATATCGGTACACGATTCAAACTCCTTGAGATTTTAAGAGAGACCGTATCGATACAGACGTAATTTTTTTATACCCTATTTCGATACGGTAAGGAGTGTATCGAAACGTTTGTCTCCAGTATCCAAGTTTGTAAAAAAGGTATTGATACGGTAAGGATTGTATCGATACGCATAGGCATTTTTGAGCAATTTGGCCTTGGAACACTTAGAAAATATTTTGGAGTTTGAGTTTTTCAAACTAGAGCAGAGCCTTGTTGATTTGAAACCTTTTGAGGGACTTAAAAATTCATTTCAAGTTTTACAATTTGGTCCTTAAAACACTTTGTTATATCAAAATCAAACATAGGTTTTACACTCATCTTTTGTACTTAAGAATAGAACCTAAGTAAACCAAGAATAGTCATAAAAAAGTACAAAGGCATATGATTTACCACCCAAGCTGATAGTCTTAATAGGCCCAAAAAGATCCATATGAATTAATTGTAAACATCTACTAGTAGACACATCATTAATGGATTTAAATGAGGTTCTATGTTGTTTACCCTTAGAGCATGCATCACATATTTTATCATTAGAGAATTTAAGTTTGGGTAAACTTCTAACTAGATCAAGGGAAATCAATTTTTTCTAAAACACTCATGCTAGCATGTCCTAATTTTCTATGCCAAAGCCATGAGTCATGTTCATCATGTGCAACTAAACATGTATGAGATGTATGGACGTCATCTAAATGCACCATGTAAATATTAACTATTCTATACCCTATGAGCATCAATTGATTTGTTTTAATGTTCACAATATTTTAACCACTTTTATCAAATAAAACATTAAAACCCTTATCACACAATTGACTAATGCTCAATAAGTTGTGTTTAAGACCGTTGACATACAAGACATTTTCAATGAAAATAGAAGAGTGATTACCGATGGAGCCTATTCCTTCAATGTGGCCTTTGGAGTTGTCACCGAAAGTTACCACTCCACCACTCTTTGGCTTTAGTTCCAAGAATCTACTCTTGTCACCGGTCATGTGTCTTGAGCATCCACTATCAAGGTACCATGAGTTTTGACTTGAAGCTTTGGCCTTGCAGCAATGCTCCCCCTACAAACAAAGAAATTAGGCTTTAGTTTTTGGTACCCAAATCATTTTGGGTCCATGAGTGTTAGCCCTCAAAACTTTGGTTCCCTTAGGAATCCAAGAAGCAATAGCATTCATGTTATTAGAAACAATGAGTTCCTTAGGAACCCAAACACTCCTAATTCTTTGACTTTTAGATTGCTTAGTAAAATTTCTTTGTTTAAGATGAAAAAGATTTCTTTTTTCATATTGGTTTTAGAAGAATTTCCTTTTTTTAAAATTGTTTCTCCCAATAGTAATAGATGTTTTAAGATTATCCACTTCCTTTGTGTGATAATCTTGAAAACCGGAAAGAAGTTTTTCAAGATCAAGATTTTTCTTCTTAAGATCATTTGAAAGATTTATTAAGTATAAAACATTCTTTTCCAATTCCAAGTTAGTTTTTGAAAGAGACTCATTTTGAATTTTTAAATCGGAAATATTTTCTTGTTTCTCAAAATTGACTCCTTATATTTTTCAACTAACTCGTCATAAACCTCTTGCAGTTCATCATAAGCATCTTGAAGTTCATCATAGGTAAAAATCAAAATTAGATGAGTTACAGTTTACCTTTGGTTCATCATCAATGGCCATGAGACAAAGGTTAGCCTCTTCCTCCTCCTCCTCGGATGACTCCTCGTCACTCCAAGTTGCTACTTGAGCTTTGAGCTTGTTCTTCTTCCCAAAGATCTTCCTCTTTAATTGAGAGCACTCGGACTGAATATGGCCGGATTTTTTGCACTCATAGCAAATGATTTGGTCCTTCTCCTCTTCTTTACTCTTTCTCTTGAAGTCCCATTTTCTATTGAACTTCCTTCCACGGTTGGACTTCATGAAGCGAGTGAATCGTTTGGCCAACATTGCCATCTCCTCATCTTCATCTTCACTAGAATCGCTTTCATGATAAGAAGCTTTAAGAGCGATTCAAATCTTCTTCTTCTCAACATCTTTCTTCTCAACCTTCTTCTCCTCCATTTTCTTTTCTTCTTCTCTTTCCTTCTTCATGATCTCATGGGTGAGTAGAGATCCAACAAAAGCATCTAGCTTGAGAGTCTTCAAATCTCGAGCTTCAATAATAGACGTTCTCTTGCAATCCCATGATTCCGGAAGAGAGTACAATAATTTCCTCACTAGCTTGTCTTCGGGGATGATCTCACCGAAACCCTTCAATCCATTGACGATGACCGAGAATCGATCAAACATCTTGGAAACACTCTCATCGGGATCCATTTTGAAATTTTCGTAGCTTAAATTGAGTAGCCCGATTTTTGTTTCATTGGCGTCGCTAGTTCCCTCATATGTTGTCTCGAGGGTGTCCCAAACTTCCTTGGCATTTTCGATCAAAGACACCTTGGAGTAGATATCTGGACCAAGCGCACAAAAGATGACATGAAGAGCTTTATCATTTACTTGCATCCTTCGTTGATCATCTTCGGTAATTTCGGCTTTGACCTTTGGGACAAGTTTTCCTTCACTGTCTCTCTTCATTGGTATGTATGGACCTTCTTCAACCACATCCCACACCATGTAGTCGGTAGACTTGATGAAAAGCCTCATCCTATTCTTCCAATATGGGTAGTTATCCCCATTGAAGAATGGTGGCTTGGTGGTAGATTGAGACTCGTAGAGGTTGGAAGTGGAGGTGGATGCCATTGCTTGACTAGTTGTTGATCAAACTCTCCTACAATCGACTCAAGAGAGTTGTAATCCTTCCAATGAGTGTAGCTCTGATACCAATTATTGAGTTGATCACACAATTGCAAATGGCCAAGAGGGGTGAATTGGCGATAAAAATTTTGGTGGGTGAAAATTTGGAAAAATTAATATGTGACACAAGGCAATTAGAGTGGTTCAAGTTCTCCAAACGAACTCTACATCCACTACCTTAGCTCCCACTAAGGATTTTCAACCAATTCACTACTTGAATTCTTCCCCTTTTCTTGGATGAGGAGGAAACCTTACAATTTGATTAAGCATTCTACCCAAAGCTTAATCCACTCACTATTACAAATAGAAGTATTTGGTAAACTCTAAAAGTCCCTCTCAAAGGATAATTGTTTACCCAATTACAATTTCACACTCCCTAAACTCACAATAAAAGATTACAATGAAGATACAAGAGTTGGGTACAAGAATATGACTCTAAAGGTATAAAGTTTTTATTAGAGTGCTTTGATGTTGCTTGTAGGTTCAATGGTTGTTGCTTGTGCATTTAAGACTTGTTTTTATACCCTTGTATTGAATTCTAGCTGTTTGGGTAGTTGGGATCATCAATAGAGCCGTTGGGATGCAATTTCCCGTAATAAATGCTGCTTAGCTACCTACCGTATCGGTACGGCTCGGGGCGTATTGGTACCTGTCTCAAACAAGAAAGAGCCATTATGACTAAAAAATTGCGCGTATCGATACGCGTAGAGGGCATATTGGTACGGTTTTAAGGGGTGTATCGATACGGAAGGGTGTATTGATACGTAATTTGCTCACTGGAATCCCAAATTTGGTTTTGATAAAAAGCGTATCGGTACGCATAGTTAGCGTATCGATACGGTATAACGGTCATTTAAATTTTGGGATACCAACTAATTGACAAGCCAACGGTCGAAAATTAAATGCAAAGATTTTGCATAGATAAGCAAATCGTATCGATACGGTTACAATGTGTATCAGTACAGTATCGTTTAAAGTCTTGCCCAGATGAATATCGTATCGATACGGGGTAATACCGTATCGGTATGCCATGGTCTACAAAAATTCCAGTGACGAAAAACAGTATCGATACGCCTAAGGGTATCGATACGCCTGGGCGTTTTACTGAAGTTTGGCTTGAAAATACATAAAAAGACTTAGTAGATTTTGAACTTTTAAGAGAGTTTTGTCTTGAAGTATAGTTTGGTTCAAAAAGACTTGTCAAAAAGTGTGACTTTGAAAAGTACTTAAAAATTTATTGTTTTGCAAATTAGTCCATAAGTCTAGGTGTTATATCAAAATCAATTTTAGTTTCACAGTTCTGATGTTTGAAAATGATGGGTTCAGCTTGAGGTTTTGTTAGAACGAATTTGGTGAGTTTTGGGTGAAGTTTGGGTTGAATATCAATGTGTTTGGGTTGCAAGAAGTTGGATTCTGGGCTGTTGCTGGTTTACATGTTTAATAGCATCCTAATGTATTATTTTGGGATTGCCTAAAAATAGAGGAAGTTGGATTGGGCACTTCGGACGCGAGACCGGGTAGTTCGGAGGCTTGAGGTTGGTGTTTTGACGACCGTTTGGGTTGTACCGGTGAGTGGAATTGTTTTCTAAGCCTTAACCTGGTTAAGGATGTGATTTGGGAGTTTAGATTGAGCTAGATAAGCCAATCTAAGCTCAAAAGTAAGTTTTAAGTGTTTTTAATCATTATTTTTCGATAATATCTTATATACATTTGAATGCTTTTCATAGTTCATGTTGCCTTGCATATCCATGTACTATGCTTGTGGTTGCCTTATTGGTTTCCATGTTGGTTATGGTGGCGACCACGAGAACGCGAGGTAAGCGTTGGTTTGGTGGGTATTGACATGTGAAATCTTGTTATCGAATATAGTTGGTCGACCAATAAGATGTGAGTGCACTCGAGGTAAAAGTCGCGCGTGGCCTTAGTGATGTTAGATTCCACTAAGAAGGAGTACGGTGATGTGAGATTCCATCGGAAGCTATGTTTTACTAGACGAGTGAGTATGGTGATGTGAGATTCCACCGGAAGTGTCTAGTGGGTTTTGAGAAAACTATCCGCATATCCGAGTAAAAGTGATGAGTGTCAATACACTCGTGATGCTCTAAATTCTCATGTTAAGCATGTTGCATTGTTCTTTCCATTTATGCTTACTCATGTTATTGGTTACTTTGGTTGTATTATGAGAATGAGCATGAGGTAAGCTTATGGCTTGTGGTTGCATTCGGTAAATGCACGAGATGATAAATGCATGTTGTTATGTGTTCAAGTATGGGAAATGATTTGGAAATGATTTTGGTTTCAAGAAACTTATGTTTTAAAACTGCATTGTTGTAGCTACCGTTTGAGCACCGCTCACTAAGCTTAAATGCTTACGCTTCTCTTTCCAACAATGTAGACCCTTAGACCTACGGAGCAGCTCAGGGAACAAGGGAGAATCTAAGGGAGTTTGGTTTGCTCAAGTATAGTTTTTAGACTTCAATAATTAGTATTAAGCAATGGGATAGGACCTTCTTGTTTTGAGGAGTTGTTGGCATGTCTTTTGCTTAGACAAGTTTGTTTGGTTGTGTTGGGCTTGTAATGCCCCATATTTTGTTGAAATATGCTTTGGTTTAGCTTTTGCCCACGTTGGAGAATGATAAGCATGATTGTTTTCCTTATAAACCTTATCATGTTGAATGTTGACTCGTTAAATGTTTATCTTGCCTTGTATGTGTATCCATGGATGCCTTGTGTTGCATGTGTGGTTGCAAGTTGCTTAAATTCTTGTTTAATGTGTCTTGTGTTGGATCTCTTTATGTTTTTTTCCTGCAAAAACCAGTCTTTCTGGGCAGGGCGTATCGATACGCTCAAGGGCTGTATCGATACAATCCCTTTGTTTTAGGCAAGGTGTACCGCTACGCGAGGGCATACCGATACCCAAATTGTTCTCTAGAAATCTGAGATTTTGACGAGAAATTGGAGTATCGGTACGGGCCTTAAGCGTATCGATACGGTCCATGGTGTTGACTTTGGGAGTTTGACCGTATGGGCGTATCGATACTAGCCTTGAAGGGTATCGATATGGCCTCTTGAAGTTGACCCTGAGGAGTTGACTGTTGATGGCGTATCGGTACGGGTCTTAGGCGTATCGATACGGCCTGTAGTAAATCATAAAAAAATCAACCTTTTGCATGTCCGTTTTGCTCGGTCCATGTTCGTGCTTGCTTCCCGCTGTTTGCCTCCTCACATAGGACTTAAATATACCATCTAGACAAGATAATTTTAAAAGAAATTTTCTAGGGTTGCTAATCGGAGTGAAGCCTTAACGGATTTCTCTTCGATTTTTCCCGTGTAACCCGTTCGATACGGTCTGGTGGCTAGGCCGGGTCGAGGGGGTTACATTTTTGTTTAATAAAATTAGTGGATTCCTTTTCAGAAAAAAAGTTTTATTTATTTAAATAGTTTTTTACTATAAATTTGGAATGTAATGTTTTATTTCGTTGTCATTTTAAAGTTAAACTGTTAACTACTCTTAAAAATTTTGTCACTCAATAAATGCATAACACATTACATATTTCTTAATTTTCACTTAATTTAGTATTACAAATCAACTCGAACACTAATCATGTGAAAGTTACCAATTTACCCCTATTTTTTAAAAATATAATCAATATTTTGTAGGGTTATTATCTTTTCATAGTTTTACAAAATTTTAATTATAAAAAATATGAATAATTTATTGAGATTTGAACACACGATCAAAACTTTTACCTTACACATAATACCACAAAACCAATAATCTTTAGTTAATTTAATATAACCAACTATAAATTTGTTACATACAAATATTTCGTTTTTCTATTTTTAATGTTTATGGAACATTTTTTTTACCTTTTAATATTATACATTCTTTACCAAATATAAATTTGTTACATACAAATATTTCGTACTACATAGTTTTATAATGTTTATATTTTACTCGAAGCAAAGTTATTTACAGCGGAATTTGGATGTTTTTAGCTTTCGCAGTTTGTTCCCAGTTTCGTTTGTCATTTACACCTGGTTTACCTCTCTCGTTTCTTTAGTTCTTCATCTCCCTTCATTTATTCTACCAGAAATACCTATCAATTCTACTTCATGATCGACTATAATGTTTCAATTTTTTTGTCACAGTTCGTGCAAGGCTCGCTTTTTAATTCTTTATACCCTAGTTTTAACAATGCACTTTAAGTGTTCGATACAATGCTTCTTTATACACACTGCGAACTTATATTTTCTTACATTTTGTTTCTGATTTTCAGGGTGTGGCTTGTAAGATGTTGAAGCAAGTAATAAGGAAAGTTTTGAGCCAAAGGGTAGTTTCAGATTCTGGTGATAATCTTTTTTTGCCCTGCTTGTACTTGCCCACGAGTTCTTTTCATGCTGGAAAGGTAATTCGTTTTTTTTTTCTTTTAAATTTCATGTCAGTTTTTATGGATACCAAACCCATTAACAATTGGTGTCCAGAGATTTTGTTCATTG
The DNA here is from genome assembly GCA_958450335.1 of Hibiscus tridactylites. Lineage (NCBI taxonomy): Eukaryota > Viridiplantae > Streptophyta > Magnoliopsida > Malvales > Malvaceae > Hibiscus > Hibiscus tridactylites. The sequence goes on along the minus strand of OY288267.1, from coordinate 52,215,068 downwards.
TTTGTCATTTCTAGAAATAAAGTACATTGGAACATGAAAAATCTTGATTTGCAACTTACTCTGGCTAGTCCTTTATGTGTATGTCTGTATGATGCATAAAATAATTGAAATGTTGAATTTGAAGTGATAAAGCTAAATACTCCTCTGTGAACTATAGCGAAATCGTACCATATGAGAAGGGTGGAAAAAACCCTGTGGGGACTGGGGAGTGAAATAGAACATGAAACCGATTGTGTGGTAGTGCCATAAGAGAAGGGCGGAAAGAACCCTGTGGGTAGTGAAACAGAACATGAAATCATCCGAGCAGTGGCAGGAGCCCAGGGCTCTGGCCATGCATGTTGAAGAATGAGTCAGTGGCTTGGTTAAGGGAACTCACCGGAGCTGTAATAAAGCAAGTTTTAATAAGGCAATTGTCAGTCCTAGGTGATGACCCGGAGGAAGCTTGGGTGAAACTAAGTGGAGGTCTGACCAACTGACTGATGTAGAAGTATAGACTAGTTAGGGCTGAAATGCCTCATGAAGCAGAGTTAGTTGATTATCCCCGAAATGTGAGTTAGTTGAGAGTTCTTAAGTTCTTTCTGAAAGTTTGGTTTTTCAGCTTTCAATACTTATAGTATATATCTTCAGAATCAACTTGCAAGTTAATTGCTATCAATGTTCCAAATGGGTGGAGAGGTTAAAACTTGTTGTAGCATTGACCATTTGAAAAACATAAAGTAAAACTTTGGCCACCATAGGGGTCTGAAAATGGTCGAGAAGAAAACTGAAAAGATGAGTGAGGGAATGCACATAAGCTGTTCATTCTTCATTTATTTGATATATTAATTGAAAGGAATTCGTGTAAATCTAGTTAGAAGATGTTATTTTTCGAGAAACATTAATCTTCATTCCTTTCTTCTTATTTCTGTTTTTCCTGAATCTGCATGCATACGTTTGTTTGCAGCAAACCTCATCCACATCATATATGTTAAGTGGTGTTGTCAAGGGTACTAAAACCCTTATATTCCCTGAGATGCAATCAGTGAAGAAAAATAGGCCTGTAAACGAACCGAACGAACACGAACGAGGGTGTGTTCATGTTCGTTCGTTTAACTTTAACCGAACAAATGAACGAACACGAACATAAACGAACACAAAATTTCTTGTTCGTGTTCGTTCATTAAGGAATGTAGCTTGTTCGTGTCCGTTCGTTTAAATGGTAAATGAACATAAACGAACATAAATGAACATATATAATTTGTTAAATATTTAATATTTTTGGTTAGTTTGGTTAATTCAGTTAATTAACCGATTTTAAACCAGATTAATCGATAATTGAAATTTGAAAAAACTCTTAATCATTAGCCGAAACCTAAAATTATCTAATAGATTAACCAATTTTGTTTTGGTTCGGTCGGTTAGTTCGGTTTAATCGAATAATGAACACCCCTAGACATATGTGAATAAATTTAAATGAACATAAACGAACGAACCAACATAAATGAACATAAACGAACGAACATAAATGAACGAACATAAACGAACGGATTATCGAACGTTCACGAACATAAATGAACGAACAAGCCTTTTGTTCGTGTTCGAACATTTAATTAGACGAACAAAAATTCTTGTTCATGTTCGTTCATTTAATAAATAAACGAACTTCCCACCGAATCGTTCAGGAACGATTCGATGAACGTTCAGTTCGTTTATAGCCCTAAAGAAAAGCATTCACTTTGTGAAGTAAGGTGCAATATGTATCATGTGCGTGCGTGCGTGCGTGCGTGCGTGCACGCAAACATTGTTAAAATGAGAAACTAACAGCAGTGATACAAAACAATAACTTAAAGATGATGTTGTGAACTGCAGCTCATTATTATTCATCAAACAAAGCTTTAAATAAGCAAGGACAAAACAAGAATATTCTAAAAATAGAAGCATAAATAATTAAAGGTGAAACAAACTAATATCACTAACAACACAATCCCTAAAAATAAGGTCAGCAGATTCCACGTTAAACCCAACAAATCCTCCCTTAAACCAAATATTTTGTAAATATTGGTTTAAAAAGAAAAAAAAAATCAAACTCGTAGATCTTCTAGAAATAGAAGCATAAATAATTAAAGGTGAAACAAACTAATATCACTAACAACACAATCCCTAAAAATAAGGTCCGCAGACTCCACGTTAAACCCAACAAACATGTGCATAAAACATGCAAAATTCTCTTTCTTTTCGTTGGCCAATATGCATGATTTTCTAATGGTCTCATGTTTGTTGTTGAATGCTCAAATATTGAGAAGTATAGAGTTTGGTATTATCCCTTTTTTAGTAGTAAAGGTACAATATGTAAAAGTTAAAAATAAAATGAACTGTAGAGAAATTTGATTGGGGTGGGCTATTTTTGCACCTATCACTCTGGAAAAGAGTACATTTAGACACCAGACATGCATGTAATCAAATGCACCTTGCCCCCGTAAAGGATTTGGTGCTTTTTTTTCCAAGGCATTGTTGTTGTTTGATGCAAAGACACAATGCTCATTGATGCTGAAGTGGTGCTTCATTAGCTTGTGAAGTTCATAGTTGCTAACTTTGTAGAATATTTTCTCTTGAACAGGTTCATTGTTCACCAAGAAGTTTCTTTGGGGTAGAGGATTTTCTTGATGATGATAATAGCAGGCCATACACTTATCAGAAGGAGAAAAAGTCAAAGAATCCGAACAAGCATGTCTCATTTAAACAGCGGACCGAAGCCTACATGGAACCTTTTACACTCGATGTCTTCATCTCGAAGCGCTTTGTTTCTGCTTCAGTTACACATAGGGTAACATGTAAGCAAGTTGCAGTTGCAGGCACAAACTCGAAAGACATTAAAGCAGTACTGAGATCTAGATCGGACATTCCGGCTTGCTTGGCGATCGGGCGGATATTATCTAAAAGAGCAAGAGAAGCCGATGTGTATACAGCTTCTTATACGCCCAGGGAGAGGGACAAATTTGAAGGCAAAATTAGAGCTGTGGTTCAATCCCTCATAGATAATGGAATTGGTATTAAAGTTTATCTTGATTGAATAACTTGGATTCAGTTTTTGATCTTTACTCTCTTTAATCAAACCTTCTGAAAGACATTTTCTGTTGTTTTTGCGTGCGAATATGCTTGACTGTTGTATTTCTCTCTGTTTTTAAAAATCTTTTTTTTATATGTACTAATCTAAATTGGGTACTGCAAAGGCTCATTATAAGGATGACCCTTCCAATCTAGTTTGTTTCATTCACAATGTCAGGTTTAAAAGTCTTTTTTACACACTTTGATTTTTCTCTTTTATGTTAGATTCGTGATTATACCGTCACCTCTCACATTATTTATATCTAGATCATAAGATTTCAACACATATTTTTAATAATCTACATTTTTTTATTTGTTTCTCCCAAGCATTTAACTTAACCTATTTTAATTTTTTTTTAACTTTGCGTGATCGCTCATATTGCAACTGTCTATGACTGTCAACTATGGGTTGCCAGGGAGTATGGTTTCAATAAGCTACTAGTGCAGAGGTATATAAGCTCCTTATCTACCTAATGGCTAATGCTAGCACCAATTCTCTTACTTTTTTCTTTTTTGGGGGACAGAAAGATGACATTCAGAAATTAATTAAATAAAACTGAACATTTTATATTGGCTTAAGGGTTCAATAAGCTCTTAAATTTTTACAAAAAAAATTAATTAAATACCTGATTTTTTTTGCACTCAATTAAGCCCTCAAATTCAAGAAAAAAAATAATTTCACCGACGTTGACCGTTAACTTTAACAGTTTATTTTTTAAAAATTTTCTTTTGACATGTGTTGCAATAGGATAATGACACTTGTCATTTCTATAAATTTTTAAATTTCAAATTTTTAAAAATATCTAAAGCAGAAAAAAATTCTATTTTTTTAAATTCTGGAAAATTAAAAAAAACATTTTAAAATATAAAAAATTAAATTTTTGTTAGGCTTGTAGCACACTCAAATCGATCTTCTGAAACCGTCAAGAGGGTTGAAAATTACTTCCCGAATGATTTGGCTAAAATCGAAAAATAGTAGACAATATTTGTACGATGATTTTAGAGTGATTTGACTACTCAATCGAGTCTACATCCACTACTTTAGCACACCACTAAGGATTTCTAAATTCACTACTATGAATTTTTCTTTTTGGGGCCAAAGGGATAACCTTATAACTCTATATTTTCAATGGCTAAGATGGAACCACTCTAGTTTTTCCTTAGGCTAAACTAGAACCTCTCCCTTTTACAAGATAATTTGTGTAAACACTGAAAACCTCACAAGATAAGTGTTTACAAGAATTAAGCTCACAAGAGTGTAAAGAATAAAACAATGAAAAATACCCTCTATACAATATATACAAGAGAAATGAAGAATAAAGACTTAAATGCTATTTCTCTTGATCATGAAGCTTGGATATTGTCTCTAACTTTCTTCAAGTGTCCTCAGTCTTGCTTTTATGTTTGGAATGAGCTACTAGTCGTTTATGGCCGTTGGGGATGTTTTGGAGCCGTTGAGAGTTATTGAAATCGAGCATTAAATGCCCACCTGCACAGTGCTTTGAAACCATTGAACATGTTTCGAAACCATTAGAGGTTTTCAAAAGAAAAACTAGCCATTACATGTGCATGGTATAGAAACCAGGCAGGGGGTTTCGAAACCTTTAAGGGAGGTTTTGAAACCTGTTCTCAAGTTTGGTTTACAGGCCTTACGGGTTTCGAAACCTGCATTAAAAACCGGCTAAAAATTGACTTTAAAAGATATATTCAATATAGGAACAAAGTCAAAATATTTTAAACAAATTTTCCAAATTTTGTGAACTTTGAAATATTTTTGCAATATTTGAATTTAGTCCAAAAACATTTTTCACTTTGTTATATCAAAATCAATATCTCAACAATCTCCCCCTTTTTGATATAACAAAACCACTTCAAAGTTGTTTTGTGAAAACTCTCCCTTAGAAAAATAATTTTAGAAAAAGAGAAATATTTTTTAGAAAAGAATAAAAGCTCTCCCTTTTTCTTTTTGAAATTGTATTTTTCAAAAATATCTCTCCCCTTTTTGTTATATCAAAAATAATTCAAAACTAAGTTTGAAATCACATTTAAGTTCAAAACACCAAATATTGAAAGGTTAAAACCAATTGCTGAAAATTTAGTACAAATTGATAAAAAATACCAATTGTTGGTGTAAAATAACAATGAAAAATAGATATTTTTTTTAAATCAAAAGCTCCCCCTTAATCAAAGCATTCCATTTAAAAATTTTGTTCAAATTTTGACACTTAAGAGATTGAATTCACCATTGAATCGGGAAGGGAGTAGATCATCTTCCTCACAAGTTTATCTTCCGGGATCACTTCTCCATAGCTATTCAATCCATTGACGATCACAGAGAATCGATCGGACATGGTTTTGATGTCTTCTTCGAGGTCCATTTTGAAGTTCTCATAATTGAGGTTGAGAAGCCCGGTTTTGGTCTCCTTTACTTGGTTGGTTCATTCATGTGTTACTTCAAGTTTGTACCAAATTTCTTTGGTATTAGAACATGATGACACCCTTTCATATTCGTCCAGACCAAGAGCACAAAAAATGAGATGCATTGCCTTAGCATTTATAGATAATTTTTTATTCTCATCATTGCTCCACGTCTCCATGCCACTAGTTGGTGCAGTATAACCACTCATGATGATCTTCCAAGCTTCAAGATCAAAAGCTTGAATGAATAACTTCATGTGGTTCTTACAATAAGTATAATTAACTCTATTGAAGAAGGGAGGCTTGTTGATGGGTTGAGAATCGCCCCCAAGCTTCAATGGTGAAGAAGGAAGCCATGGATGACCTTGTAGATGATTGCACACTTCTTTGATCTTCTCAAAAGTTTGTAAGACCTTCCAATGAGCCAAGCTTTGATACCAATTGATGAGAGTGATAATCGATCGAATAAAACCAAGATGGGTGAATTGGATTTTAAAAGATGGTGGACACTAAATGCAAAGATAGAAATTGCAAGGTGATTTAGAGTGTTTCAACTCCCTTAATGGAGTTTACATCCACTACCTTAGTGACCACACTAAGGATTTTTCACAAATCCACTAATTTGTCTTTCTTTTAAGGATAATGAGTAATCTTACACAATTCAATAGACTTATACCCCAAAGTCTATTGAATCATTTCCCCAAAACGAATACAAAGAAGCAAACTAGGAAATCCTCACAAGGAAGGTGTTTGAAAAGTTTAAGCTCTCTCACACACCCAACAAAAACACTAGGAAATGAATTACAATGAAGAACAACACTAGTGTTTACAAGAAAGATGAAAAAAATGAGCACAAATTGGATTTTGATTGCTTGAATGTTTGGATAGGCTTTCTTGTTGCTTAATTACTATTCTGAGACCCCTTTTATTTACTCTTGATCTTTTCTAACCGTTGGGAGATGTTGAGGGGGACTTTAGAGCCGTTGGAAGCTATTAAAATCGAGCATTAAATGCTCACCTGCACAGAGGTTTCGAAACCATGGGAATTTTCAAACTGAAAAATAGCCGTTATAGGCATGGTTTCAAAACCATCATGGGGGTTTCGAAACCTTTAGCCAAAATGTGATTTTCAGGCATTACTACCTTGATGGTTTCGAAACCACTTAAGAGGTTTCGAAACCCTTTCTTGGAAAATCACTATTTTGACTATTTGTTGACTTTAAAATGAGTTTTTAATATGTGTAAAGAGTCAAACAATTTAGAAAAGATTTGGTCAAGTTAAAATTGTATTTTTGACAAATTTGATTCGAATATATTGAGTTTACAAATTTTTGCAAATTAGTCCTTCTGGTTATATCAAAATCAAAATAAGTCTAACAATCTCACCTTTTTTGATATAACAAAACACTTGATAAAAATTTATTTTTGAAATTTTGTCAAAATTGTAAATTTCCTACTTAGGCTCCTCCTTAAAGAAAATCTTTATGAAATCTTTTGAAAATTAAGTTTTAAAGACATTTTTGCTTTTGAAAGCTATTTTTTAATTTTTATCTCACTTTTTCTCCTCTTTTTGTTATAGCAAAAAGATTAAAATGCTACAAAAAGAACAAACGTCATTAGAGTAATAGGGCATTTATCCAAAACACAATAAAAAATAAACCATAATCTCCAAAATAACATATAATCCATCATAAGAAATCCAACACAAAAATCCAAATATAAAAACTAGCAATAATCCATCATGAGACCATAGACATATAATAAATACTCCACAAAGTGCATAATAAGTCTAAAAGCATAATCCAAAGAACTAAATTAAACTAAGTCCAAAAAAATATCATAGCATAAAAGCATACTAGAATGCATAAAATCCTAAGCATCAAGTGCATCATGAGGTGATGTAGGTGAAAAAAGATGACCACGAACATCATGCATGTCATGCTCCAAAGAAGTCACACGACCATCTAAGCTACGAAGCAATCCGGTAGTCTCCTCATGAGAGCTACAAAGAAATGCATCAATGTTATTGAAGCAAGTGACCATGGCCGCATATATAGAATTAATGGTCATAGGAGGTGAATCATCCGGTGCAACAACATTCCTTGGACCAACGTGGGCTTCATCTTTATCATTCTTGTGAACCCATTCACCATCAATGAACCTCCAATCGGTCTTTTTAGTCGTTGTCTCATCAATCTTACTCTTTAGACGGATGGCGGGATCAAGGGAGGTATCAATGTTTAGCTTCTCAAAGATGTGGCTAAGAACACATCCATAATTAAGAGAGAAGCTATGAGAGTTTCTAATTATACTGACAAGAGATGTAAAGATAATTTTGGTAATATTGAGACGGTTACCGGTGCGAAGTTGGTGAAGCCACCAATAATCGATACGACGCATGTATGTGCATCTTCCACCGGAGGGACGAAAAAAACATGTGGTGAAAAGGTGAAGAAACCTATCGTAGATATGAAGATGGGTAGGACTATGATCATCAAAGTCTTGGATAGGAATGACTTCGGATTCATTAAAAACACCACTATTGGGAACACCTAAATGATCAGCATTACTTTCCAGAGAGAGACTAAATTTGGTGCCCATAAGGTAAGATTCAATGGCAATAACCTTGGAGTTATCGTAAGTACTATGAAAAAGAGTAGCATTGGCATAAATAGCTTTGACAAGGTTATGAAAAATACGAGGTTTAATATCAAGAAAATACATCCAACCCCATTCGACAAATAAAGGAAAGAATTCAAACTCATAGAGCTTGAAGGTTAAAAAGTTTAAATCAATGGATCGCTTGGCTCTAATTTCTTTGGCTTCATAAATTTGATGAAAACGGTCAAGTTTTTCATTATCTTTAAAGCAAAGGTTCAAGAAATTTGGGTTTTGAAGATGAGGTTGATTAGAACGAGAATTTTGACCTATTTCAAGATGAGCACGTTTGCTTTTAGAAGGCATGGTTCTAAGAGGCATGTTTAAAGAAAAATGAAGAGTTTTGGCTTGAAAAAGTTGGTTGGGGAATTTTGACAAATACTTGGTGGGCAAGAGTTTGAGAAATTTTTTGAAAAAGTTTGAGAATGATTAGGTGAAAACTTCTGCAAGAAATATAATATATGGCATATGAGTTAACAATCCAAGGCATTAATTCAACCAACAAATCTTCAAAATAAGAGTAATTTTTGAAATACCCATTTATAAATTTGTTTGTAAGAATAATGGGTTTTTATAAAATCAAGTTTAAGTGAATCAATAAAGACAAATAAACATGATTTCTATGATTTGAAAGCATGAAAATCATCTTATTATGTCAAAAAATTAATAAAAATTTGAATAGAATGAGATAGGGTTCTGAAATCTTATTAAAAGTTTGAATGGAGAGCACCCAATGGATAAAATTAAGTGCCAAAGATGAGTTGATGAAGAAAAAATGATGTATCCTAGTTGAATCTTGAAGCAAAAACGAGTTTGAGTGAAAGATTTTTGAGAGGGTTTGAAGGTTTTTCCGTTTAGAAGAACAAAAGAAGGGTTTAAGTGTTTTAAAATTTGATTTTCGGGGTTAAAGAAGCTGTCACAACCCGTTAAACTGCCCAACGAGTTTCGAAACCAGCTGGGTGGTTTTCAGATTCTCTGGTTTCGAAACTTCTAGCCCAAAATTACAATTTTTCAACACTGTCAAGAAGGTTTCGAAATCAGTATAAGTGGTTTCGAGACCTCTGACCCTGAAACTGTAAAATAGGCATTTTTAGGCCTCGATATGATCCGAAAATGCATTCTAAAGGTACATGACTATTATAGGCATTTAAGACACTTTGAAATAAGTTCAAAGAAGTATGGAATTTAAACAAACATTATCCAAGGCTAAAGATTTTAAAAATCAGAGCATTTATGCTAAAAGATGGATCCTAAAAAGTTCATATTGAGCTAAGAGTGACTAACCTAACTAAGGGCATTCAAACATGAACATCTAATAATTTTAAATCAAGATAAGCATGTAAGCACCCAAGTCAAGGAAAACAATGACTAGAAACAATATTGTTAATTTTAAGGCTAAAAGTCATACAAAAACACATAGGGCCAAAATTAAGCAATCCATGCAACACATAACTCCCCCTTATTTAAAACATTTAAACAACATATGTGAACACTCAATCATGCTTTAAAACGAATAACCACATGTAAAGCAATATGAAAGAGTAAATATTGCATGTAAAGGATAAAGTTACCACTTGAGCCAAGATAGGTTGATTAGGCCTCATCCTCTTCAAGTGTCTTTCCTTCTACTGTGTCTAGAGCTTTCAAATTTCTTCAAATTGCTCACCATGGCTCCAACACACCTACAAAAGGGTTAGTTCCTACAATTTTAGTCCCTTTTGGTATCCATTTAGACAAGAGATCATATTCTTTGTTAGCAATGAGTCCTTTTGGAACCCACATGCTTTTAACTATCTTTCTATTAAATGATTTTTGAGGACCTCCTTGTTTATGTCCATTAAAGTTCTTTCTAACATAGTTGGGTCTTGAATTTTCACTTCTTTCAAAACTTTTAGTCCCGACTTTGTTAAAAGAAGCTTTAAGATCATCAAGTTCCTTTTGATGATCATCATGGACCTTTGAAAGTAAGTTGTGCAAGTTTTGATTTTTCTTTTCAAATTCATTTATTTTAATTTGCGTTTCCTCAACTTTACTTTAAAATTCCTTATTAGATTTGGAAAGAGAGTCATTTTCATATTTCAATTTGAAATAATTTTTCTATTTTTCAAAATTGACTCTTCAAATCCCAAACCTAATTCATCATAAGCCTCTTGTAATTCATCAAAAGTATAATCAATTGAGATAGATGAATTAGAGGTTACCATAGAGTCATCCTCTATTGCCATGAGACACAAGTTAGCTACTTCATTCTTGTCCTCATCTGATGATTCATCATCGCTCCATGTAGCTACATGAGCCTTGTGCTTCTTTTTCTCAAAGCTCTTCTTCTTCAACTGGGGACAATCAAACTTGATATGCCTCGGCTTTTTGCAATCATAGCAAATGATTTGATCATTCTCTTTGATGTCATTCTTGCAACCCTCTTCTATTTGGAATCTTCTTTCGTTGTTGGACCTCATGAATCTTTTGAATCTCTTGGAAAACATAATCATCTCTTTATCTTCATCTTTTCCACTAGAATTAATCTCTTCTTTTGTTGATTTGAGAGCAACATCAAATTTCTTCTTTTGACATCATCTCATGTGTAAGCAAGGAACCAATGAGCTCATCCAACTTGAGAGTCTTGAGGTCCTTTGCTTCTATGATCGTCGTTTTCTTTGAATCCCATGAATCGGGAAGACAATAGATCATCTTCCTCATGAGTTTATCGTTTGGGATCACTTCTCCATAGCCCTCTAATCCATTGACGATCACAGAGAATCGATCAGACATGGTTTTGATGTCTTCTTCGAGGTCTATCTTGAAGTTCTCATAATTGAGGTTGGGAAGCTCGATTTTGGTCTCCTTCACTTGGTTGGTTCCTTTATGTGTTACTTCAAGTTTGTCCCAAATTTCTTTGGCATTGGAACATGATGACACCTTTCCATATTCGTCCGGACCAAGATCACAAAAAATGAGATACACTGCCTTAGCATTTGTAGAGAATTTTTTATTCTCATCATTGCTCCACGTCTCTATGCCAGTAGTTGGTGTAGTGTAACCACTCATGATAATCTTCCAAGCTTCAAGATCAAAAGCTTGAATGAATAACTTCATGCGGTTCTTCCAATAAGCATAATTAACTCCATTGAAGAAGGGATGCTTGTTAGCGAGTTAAGAATCGCCCCAAGCTTCAATGGTGGAGGAGGAAGCCTTGGATGGCCTTGTAGATGATTGCACACTTCTTGGATCTTCTCAAGAGGTTGTAAGACCTTCCAATGAGCCAAGCTCTGATACCAATTGATGAGAGTGGCAATCGATCGAATAAAACCAAAAGAAGGGTGAACTAGATTTTTAAAAGATGATGGACATTAAATGCAAAGATAGAAATTGCAAGGTGTGTAACACCTGAGTTTGGGGGTCGGGTGAAAATAACATTAAAATAATGGTTCGGGTTTCGGTTTTATAATTAAAATAATAAAATATTATTTTGGGCTTCATATATTCAAAAGCAAACATTTATGTTGGACTTAAATTGATTTGGAAATCAAATCCCATGGATTTTAGAATTAATGAGATTGCCATCTCATTAATGGCAAGATTGTAAATATGTGAACTTTCAAATTAAAACCCCCTTTATATTAAAAGACAACTTTTACTTCATCTTCTTCTTCTTCTTCCTTTTTCACTCTTCACGTCAAAAACCACTTCCCTCTCCAAATCACTATTCCATCACCTCTCATGCTCTTTGTTGGTGATTTTTGAAAGGTAAATATATTTTTGACTTGGCCTTGCCATCCTTTACATTTTGGTACCATTAGATTTCATTAAAACTATGTATTTTGTAATTTGGGGTTTTCAAGTTTTTGGTCAAAGGTTGAAGCTTTATGATTCTTTATCAAAGCTTTTGATTTATTGTTGATAGATAAATTGTTTATGAACCATGAGGTCCAACATATGTGAATTTTAAAGTGTTTTACCATGATTGTCAGATTTAGGTTAATAGGGGGTTTTGGAGTGTGCTTGGTAAGGTTTTGGGGCTGTTTTGGGTGAGGATTTGTTGGCTGATGGTTATACTATGTTTGGATAGTGTTTTGAACATGTTTAAGAGTGTTTTGGATGGTTATATTGCTGATTTTTTCTGGGTTTTTGTGGAAGTACGAAAATGAGAATTTGGAGAAGAACTTGGCTTTTAATTGTGAGAATTATAGTGGATTTGTGTGTTGATGCTAAACTTTGGGTTTGTGACTGATTTTGAGGTTAATGTATTGTTTTTGAATGGTTAGAAGCAAGAGGAAACATTGGAGAAGCTTCAGGCTCGAATCCGGAGACTTGGATGCTTGGTAGGCTAGTCGGCTTGTGCTAAATGGAGTGGTCGGTGAGTGGTTGTTGTTTTTAAATGGTTTTTAAATATTGGTTCAAGCATGTGGACCTAGGTTGGGCTTGGTAAACTCACCTAGAGTTGAGATTAGAGTGGTAGCCTAATCTCAAGCTTAGTTCAGGAAACTTTTGGTTGAACTTCCTAATTGCTTGTTATGCCTCTTGTTTATTTGTGTTTATGGTAGTTATGTATATTTTATTATACATGTTGTTGAGGCATGGTTTGATGCATTGTTATGCATGTGGTTTGGATTGTGAATTGTGCATGATGGTGATCATGGTGAGTACGTGCTAAGCACGGAAGTAATATAAAATGATGTTGTGAAAGGTTATGGATTGTGTTTAATATTGGCACTAGTATGCTTGGGTACAATGATCGATCATTAGGATGTTTAGTGTGCACACGAGAGTCAAATGCGCGCGTGGTCTTGGTGACGGTAGTCATCAAGATGGAGTACGGGTTCGCCCGGAAATCTTCATATATATATATTAGTCGGTGATGAGTGGAATCCTATCGACGGGGTGTGAGGATGAGTGGAATCCCCTCCGCGAGAAACGGTGATGAGTGTAATCCCACCGTAAGGTAATGGTTGTGGTTGGATGTAAGTTCCAACGGTTATCCGCGTATTCGAGTCATAGCTAGGTGCCAATATGGATTGTTATATGTGGTTGTTAATACATTGATATATGTATCTTCGTGTGTTGGGCTTATGTGTTGTTGATCATGGCATAGTGTTGATTATATGTTCATGCATCATGTATATTTTGGCTCTTGTGGATTGAAGGTAAGATCATGCATTCTACCTTGGTTGTGCTCGTGCTTGGACCCTGCATTGTCGAGGTTTGTTTTACGAGCTTACCCTCACTAAGCTTTATGCTTACGCTCTCTTTTGTTCGACAATGCAGATCTGTAGTTTGTGGGTTTCTAGTGCAAGAAGGGGGCCTCCAAGTGTGCTAGTTCGGCTTTTGAATCTTTCAAGTATGGATTTAATGTTATATGATGTAATGGTCAAGCAATGGGACATGTATTAGTTGCTTTGAGCTTTTGAAATATGTGGTTGATGTTGGTTTGTTTAGGAGCATGTTAGACTCCTCTATATGTTATGTTGGTTGGCTTTTGGTTGCTTTGTATTGCTTGTAAACCATGTTTGAATTGCCTACCTTAAATGCTTAAGTGTATGTCTTGTGAAGCATGAATCTTTAATGCCATGAATGATTCTTATGTTATGATTCCTTTAATGTATGGTCTTGATATGTTTGAAGAGTGTTAAGCATGCTTGTAATGTTTGGTTGGTCTTAGTGTTGATGTATGTGTGTTAAGAGAAGTTTTAGTGGGGTTTTGGGACATCCTTGTGCCTTAAAACCAGGGCTTAAACGTCAGATAGGTGCCCAAACTATACCCTTTTTTCCAGTTAGGTGCCTAACGTTTGTTTCGGGCCACCTAGGTGCCTAACGTTTCATTCCGTTACCCATTTAAGGTTTTAGCCGTGACGGACGTTAAAATTTTCCGTTAAGGGACACATGGCACATTTTTAGGACTTCTGATATTAAAAATAATAAAATAAATTAATTAAATTACTTAAAAATAAAATTAACAAAATTAATTAAAAATAAAAATAACCCATCTTCTCCCCATCACCATCCCCCTCTTCCCCTTCAGCAACGACAACAACCGACGTCACTGCCACACCAAGCACAAATCCATAGCTTGGATTTTTAGAACCACCGTTGTTTTGAGTAGTATTAGAGCTTCCTGAATTGTTGTTACCGGAAGATCCTCCGGTGGAGTTAGAAGGACTAATGGGAGATATTGGCGGAGACGTTACGTATAGCGTTTGAGGAGGAACACCCGGCGTCGATTCATTAGATCCATTTTCTGATGTCTGTGGTGTCGATGTGGAGTTCGTTGACTGCGGCGATTGTGAGATTGTGGAAGAAGGAGAAGAAGGGTTGTTACCCGAAGAACTTCCGCTGGGTTGAGATGCAGAAGGAGTGTTTGCGGTGGAGTTTGGTTGCTGGGAGATGGTGGCGGTTTTTGATTAGGAGGTGTAGGAGATGGCTGTGATTGCTGGTTAGTAGGGGTAGGAGTCGATGGGGATTGTTGCGTAGGATTGCTTGGAGATGTTTGTGGCGACGATTTCTGGTCAGGGGTGCTTGGAGGTTGTTCCGGCGGTGATTGTTGTCTGAGAGGGCTGGGTGGTGACTCGGATGATGATGGCAGAGATGGTGGTGGCAAACTTTTCGGTGATTGTTTTGGCGGCGAATTTGGAGGAGAGAATCGCCACCTGCAAGTAGGTGTAAAGGTACCGGGAACGCCAAAAATGATGACCTTTTTACCGGCGGCAAGGGAGTGTACGGTCACCTGCTGGAGCTTATCCTCGGCGTGGTGGTGGTTTTTTCTCTACCGGTGGTGGCGGTGGTGACGCTTTAGGTGTCTCTTCATTCGGGGGAGGTGGAGTTCACGTGTCCCTTAAGTGGGTTAATTTTATTTTTATTTTTAATTAATTTAATTAATTTATTTTATTATTTTTAATATCAGAAGCCCTAAAAATGTGCCACGTGTCCCTTAACGGAAAATTTTAACGTCCGTCACGGCTAAAACCTTAAATGGGTTACGGAATGAAACGTTAGGCACCTAGGTGGCCCGAAACAAACGTTAGGCACCTAACTGGAAAAAAAGGTATAGTTTAGGCACCTATCTGACGTTTAAGCCTAAAACCAGCTAAAACCAATCTGCAGACAGAGGGCGTTTCAAAACGGTTGGTCCCGTTTCAATACGGACCCTTTGTTTTGGGCCAGACGTTTTGGTACGCTATGGGGCCGTTTCGATACATTTTTGCTCTTGGAAATCTGAGAATTTGACGATAAATTAACGTATCGAAATGGGCTTTAGTGTTTCAGAACGGCCTTCGTATCGTTGACCACGAGAAGTTGACCGTTGATGTCGTTTCGATATGGGTCACCCCTGTTTCGAAACGGTCTCATCGGATTGACTTGGGCCATTTTACCTAGTCAAGGCGTATCGAACACCCTATGGGCGTTCTGATACGGCCTGCTGTATAAGATTAAAATGGACTGTTTTAAATGGGTTGTTGGTCGTTTACCTCATCGTTTCTTCCGATGTTGCTTTCCTCACATACCAAAAAATCTGGAGTTAAAGCTCAAGGCTTCCTTCTCGGTTCAACTATATCGGAAGCGACTTCATCTCTCCTTCTTGCTGGAAGACAACTCAGACGCACACTGGCCCAATCACACAAGTCGATTCCCACTCACGGATACTGACCGGCTATCTTGTATTAAAACCATAGGCCGAACCCCAATAATCACCAACTAACATTTCTGAGTTTCAGATTACTCACACAAGACCCTTACCCTGATCTCGCCAAAAGAACTAAGGTACTCATACCTACCTCTAACACCTCACCGGGCACATTCAACTTTGCATGCTTGCTAACAATATACAGAAGTACAGATCCAGAATCAACCGGAGGGAACAAACTCAAAACTGTACCAAGGGCTTATCTAATATAACATCGATACCACTCTGAATCCCACTCATAGGTCTTCACTTCCTTTTTATCAACTAATACCAGAATCGATCACATCGTCCCTTATCGACATGAATCAACCCACATACACACTGACTCAAACAAACAAATTGTACCTCAACTCCGGTACAACCATACTTCCCTGACTATAGCGATGAACTCCCTCACATCATCCACATTTTCAGAAACCACAACTTCTACTTACCGAAAGCAATAAATCAACAACAACAAATTTACATACAAACTGGGTTAGCAAAGGAAAGGGTCCAAGTGGCTCAAGTATGATTCCCTCACTTAAAATCTCTTTTTTTGATGTAATAGAACAAGTTCCAGCATGATTGTTTGTGTGTGATCAGAACTGAATTTTGAGGTTTCGAGATGCTCTGAGAACGGTTTTGAAGAGTTAGGTTATGTTGAAGGACCAGCTTGAAAACAAGAGAACCGAAAACTATTAGCTGCGTACATGCGAAGTAATTGTCTTTTTACGGTCTCGATGTAACTTTGGGCATGGTTTGGCATGTAGAACACAAAGCTAGTGTATACATTGAGACAAATATAGAGTTGCCTTGAAGTTGCAGATTACTGTGAGACTATAGTGGTAGGTGAGGATGTGAACTTCTTATCGAATGTTGATCCAACTTTAGAGGTCAAAGATTGATTGAGTTTGGTTGACAGGCTTGCCTAACAAATGTGATGGATTCGATTTTTGGATGAGGATTAGACCGCATGATGTTAGAATAGTTTGTGTTTTTCCTATAAGTGTTTGGAAGAATTGCCGGTTTGTCTCCTGACAGAGAAGAAGAGTTTGTTATTGAGACCGTCTTCGAGTTTTCTCCTGCTTTGATTCCTCTGTATCTTATGGTTCCCGAAAGAATTGAGAGTGATGAAGAATCAACTACGAGATTGTTAGACCGCAGATTCATTAGGCCTAGTACATCATCTTAGAGTACGACAGTGAAGTTTGTGAAGAAGAGAGAAGACAACATGAGAATGTGTTTAGATTACAGACAGTTGAAACAATTGACAGTGAATAATTAGTATCCATTTTCTGAGCGTCAGTGATTTGTTGATCAATTGTGGAGTGCTTCAGTCTTTTCGAAGATTAATTTGAGATCCGATTACTACCAGTTGAAAGTGAGAGAAGTTGATGTACCGAAGACAGCTTCCGGGGGCAAGATGGGATCACTTTGAGTTTTGGGTTATGTCGTTTTGTTTGACTAGTGTGTAAGCCACTTTTATCGAGATGTCGAGCAAAATACTTCCTGAGCTCCTTGATCAGTTGTAGTAGTCCTCATAGATGATACACGGGTATATTCACGTGCCGAGGAAGATCATGACAAGCTTCGGAGTTAGTGTTGTAGATCCTATTAGAGAATCAATTGTATGCCAAGTTGAGCAAACGTGAACTCCGAGTCAAGAAGGATGTTCTCCTAGGACATGTAGATCAGCCGAGTGTATTAGAGTAAATCCCAAGTTGGCAGAAGAAGATGTGAGTTGGAAGAAACTGAAGACTGTGACAGGTATCTATAGTTCCTAGGTCTAGCATTGTTACTTTCGGGAATTGTAAACAGACTTTCGAAGATAGCTGCTCCATGGACAGATTGCTACAGAAGAATGTTCAGTTGTGTGGTCAGGTGTGAGACAACGAGCCCTTGAGAAACCGAAAGAAACTTTGATGAAAGCTTCGACCTTGGTCCAGCCTATATCAGAGAAAGAATTTGTGAACCATAGTGATGTGTTACATGTAGGGTTAGGTTGTGTGCTTATGCAACACAAAAGATTTGTGGCATATTCGTCGAGGCAGTAGGAAGTACATGAAAAGAATTATCCGACACAAGACATAGAGTTAACTACAGTTGTATTTGCTTCGAAGATTTAGAGACAAAGCATGTATAGTAAGAAATGCATAATATATACATAACATCAGAACTTGAAATATTTGACGACTTAGGAAGGGTTGAAACTTGAACAACATAAGTTGTAAGAACTGCTTGAAGACCGTAATCTCAAGATTGAGTACCATCCGAAGAGAGTCAACGTAGTAACCGATGCTTCGAGTTGTTTTTGCTGAGCTATATTTGAGTTGCGAGCTATATCTATCGGATTTCGTTTATCAAATGATAGTGGTTCCGTGGCCGAGTTTCGGGTTAAACCTACATTGAGTCAGAATACTTAAAGAGAAATAGTTGCAAGACAGGTTCTTGGCACCTCACGTGCAAGACATAGCAGAAGGAAGACCTTCAGAATACAGTTTCAGTGATGATAGAGTTTTGCATTTTAGAGACAGAATGGTTGTGCCGAATGACATAGTGTTTTGAGACGTATTGTTTTGGCCGAAGCTCACGACAGTTCATTGTATTGCATCTGAGAAGTATGAAGACATATTGTGGATTGGAAGACGAGTACTTCTGGATTGAGTTGATGAATGATGCGGTTCAGTATGAGAGTAAGTGTGTAATTTGCTAGCGTGTCAAGGCCGAGCATTAGTTTTCTTCTAGTTTGTTACAACCGTAAAAGATTCGTAATGAAAGTGGGTAGTAGATTCGAGGGACTTTGTGCCTAGTTCGCATTTGATTTCCTACGGGAGAGCTTAGCTGAGTAAACAATGATAGTTGCACCGAGTGTACTCATTTTCTACGTGTTCACGTTACTTGTACCTTGTGTAAGATGGCGGAGTCGTGCCTTAGCAAGAGTGTGAGTTGTACAGTATCTTGGAATCGATAATGGCCGATAGAGATTCGAGATTTCGACTAGATTTTTGAGGACGTCTGCATAGTGCTTGGTTATCTATTGGAGTCAGATGATCAGTCAGAGAAAGTTATCTGTCAAGTATTCAAACGGTGCCGCGTGAGATTGTGAATCGGGCTAGTTCTGTTGTTTATTTGTTGCGGTTGCCACTAGAGGTAGAAAGAGGTTTGTGATGTGTTCTGTGTATCTATGATTCGGAAGTGTGAATCAGATCTGTCCCGTGATATGTTTGTGGAAGAGATTGAGTCGAGTTTAAAATTGACGTGCAATGAAGAGCCAGTTGAGATCTTAGCATCAGATAACTAATGTTGCGTGGTAAATATATCGAGTTGGTTAGAGTGTTGTGGTGAGAAGGAAAGGGAAGTGTGGAGGAGCAGTTTTCGTGACTCTTCCTGTCCGATAAATTTTAGGGACAAAATTTCCTTAAGTGGGGGAGAGTTGTAACACCCGGGTTTGGGGGTTGGGTGAAAATAACATTAAAATAATGGTTCGGGTTTCAGTTTTATAATTAAAATAATAAAATATTATTTTGGGCTTCATATATTCAAAAGAAAACATTTATATTGGATTTAAATTGATTTGGAAATCAAATCCCATGGATTTTAGAATTAATGAGATTGCCATCTCATTAATGGCAAGATTGTAAATATGTGAACTTTCAAATTAAAACCCCCTTTATATTAAAAGACAACTTTTACTTCATCTTCTTCTTCTTCTTCCTTTTTCACTCTTCACGTCAAAAACCCCTTCCCTCTCCAAATCACTATTCCATCACCTCCCATGCTCTTTATTTGTGATTTTTGAAAGGTAAATATATTTTTGACTTGGCCTTGCCATCCTCTACATTTTGGTACCATTAGATTTCATTAAAACTATGTATTTTGTAATTTGGGTTTTTCAAGTTTTTGGTCAAAGGTTGAATCTTTATGATTCTTTATCAAAGCTTTTGATTTATTGTTGATAGATAAGTTGTTTATGAACCATGAAGTCCAACATATGTGAATTTTAAAGTGTTTTACCATGATTTTCGGATTTGGGTTAATGGGGGTTTTGGAGTGTGCTTGGTAAGGTTTTGGGGCTGTTTTGGGTGAGGATTTGTTGGCTGATGGTTATACTATGTTTGGGTAGTGTTTTGAACATGTTTAAGAGTGCTTTGGATGGTTATATTGCTGATTTTTGCTGGGTTTTTATGGAAGTACGAAAATGAGAATTTGGAGAATGAACTTGGCTTTGAATTGTGAGAATTGTAGTGGATTTGTGTGTTGGTGTTAAACTTTGGGTTTCTGACTGATTTTGAGGTTAATGTATTGTTTTTGAATGGTTAGAAGCAAGAGGAAACATTGGAGAAGCTTCAGGCTCGAATCCGGAGACTTGGATGCTTGGTAGGCTAGTCGGCTTGTGCTAAATGGAGTGGTCGGTGAGTGGTTGTTGTTTTTAAATGGATTTTAAATATTGGTTCAAGCATGTGGACCTAGGTTGGGCTTGGTAAACCCACCTAGAGTTGAGATTAGAGTGGTAGCCTAATCTCAAGCTTAGTTCAGGAAACTTTTGGTTGAACTCCTAATTACTTGTTATGCCTCTTGTTTATTTGTGTTTATGGTAGTTATGTATATTGTGTTATACATGTTGTTAAGGCATGGTTTGATGCATTGTTATGCGTGTGGTTTGGATTGTGAATTGTGCATGATGGTGATCATGGTGAGTACGTGCTAAGCATAGAAGTTGATATGAAATGATGTTGTGAAAGGTTATGGATTGTGTTTAATATTGGCACTAGTATGCTTGGGTACAATGATCGATCATTAGGATGTTTAGTGTGCACACGAGAGTCAAATGCGCGGGTGGTCTTGGTGACGGTAGTCATCAAGATGGAGTACGGGTTCGCCCGGAAATCTTCATATATATATTAGTCGGTGATGAGTGGATTCCCATCGACGGGGCGTGAGGATGAGTGGAATCCCCTCCGCGAGAAACGGTGATGAGTGTAATCCCACCGTAAGGTAATGGTTGTGGTTGGATGTAAGTTCCAACGGTTATCCGCGTATTCGAGTCATAGCTAGGTGCCAATATGGATTGATATATGTGGTTGTTAATACATTGATATATGTATCTTCGTGTGTTGGGCTTATGTGTTGTTGATCATGGCATATTGTTGATTATATGTTCATGCATCATGTATATTTTGGCTCTTGTGGATTGAAGGGAAGATCATGCATTCTACCTTGGTTGTGCTCGTGCTTGGACCCTGCATTGTCGAGGTTTGTTTTACGAGCTTACCCTCACTAAGCTTTATGCTTACGCTCTCTTTTGTTCGACAATGCAGATCCGTAGTTTGTGGGTTGCTAGTGCAAGAAGGAGGCCTCCAAGTGTGCTAGTTCGGCTTTTGAATCTTTCAAGTATGGATTTAATGTTATATGATGTAATGGTCAAGCAATGGGACATGTATTAGTTGCTTTGAGCTTCTGAAATATGTGGTTGATGTTGGTTTGTTTAGGAGCATGTTAGACTCCTCTATATGTCATGTTGGTTGGCTTTTGGTTGCTTTGTATTGCTTGTAAAACATGTTTGAATTGCCTACCTTAAATGCTTAAGTGTTTGTCTTGTGAAGCATGAATCTTTAATGCCATGAATGATTCTTATGGTGTGATTCCTTTAATGTATGGTCTTGTGTTGAGTGTGTAAAAGTTCTATTATTTACACCCTATTTAAACCATATTTCTGCTGCATTCAAGCATAATTTATTGCATTTAGGTTAGTTTACAGTTAGACATCACAAATATATTAAAAGGCACAGTTTCTACTGAAATTGGTTGCTTTCGCAGGTTGCTGCTGTAGTAGACGGAAAGGCAGGCGCTGGGCAGTGAAGCAGAAGAGCTGGAACTGGACGAGCAGTCAAGGAGGACGATGCTGCCATGGTTGTCGCTGTGACAGAAGAGGACGACAACAATTTTGAGGAGAAGAAGCAAAATGGACCTCGACAGATAGAGAAAATTAAGCCCGTCTGTCGTGGAAAACCAGTATATTTTTCCAAGCCCTAGATCAGAAGGAATGCCAAGCCCAAAGTTCAAGGAGAGAAAATCCAAAGCAAGAAGGAGGACGATTTAAAGTTAGATTCTCTGAAGATTTAGTCTTTATTAGAGTTGTACTTTAATTTAAACTTGTATTCTTGCTATTTTAGAAAACTTGGACCCAAAGCCTATATAAGGGCATGTATTTCGACCTAGGGAGAAGACAACCTATTCTCTAGCCTTCTTCCCAAAACCCTAGCCGTTTTCTTCCTTTCATCATGTTCTAAATTCCCCCTAGGGCCACGGGTTGTTTTGTAAAGTAGTTGCAAGGGTTGCTTTTGTTTTAGGAATTTTCAGTTCGATAAAATAAACTTCAAGTTCTCTTATTCTGGTTATTAACATCTTGCAAGAGCATCAGGAGAGCATTGCGAGGTTATCTATTTACTTAATATCGGGAGAGTTAAGTATACGAAAGGAATAAGTGCGAGTTCTATAGTTTGTAGTTGAACTATCTCGGACCTAGGGATATGACGAGGTTAAGTGGCTAAAGAAGAATTCAACAACATCGGTGTTCATCCTTCGATTCATGCCGGGAGGTATCATCAAAGACGTGATCATCGACAGACTTGGACCTAGGGATAGGCCAAGGCACAACAGGGATTCTTGCCAAACTTGAAGTACGAAGTTGAGTGTTCGTTGCCACGACAAGCAACAGACTGCCGCCGCGACAGGTGCTGCCGCGACGGGGACGACGACAGAACTGATTTTCCCAGACTTAGCAATACCTGCACTACTGAGCAATTCAATACCAGCCCATTCTCTCTATCTTGATTTCTCTACTTTTATTTTACAGTATTCTTTATTATTCTCGTGACAACTTCTTAAATCATTCTTTTTACTTTCGTGCAGTATTTCTAGGTGAAGCTATTAGCCCAGTCCCTGTAGAGACGATATCTGATACTTCTGTATCACTTTACTACTTGCGTTGTGTACACTGGCACTACAATTGCGATAGACTCTTTTACACGCAACAAGTTTTTGGCGCCGTTGCCGGGGACTGGAACATAACTCTACCTTTTCTTTTACTGCACTTTGCTTTTAATTTTTATTTTTCTGTTTTAATTTGGTTTGTTCGACTTTTGCTTTTCATAAGGTTTCTTGTTTATGCGCAAATTGAGACGAGGAGAAGAACTTGAGTATCCATTAGATCCTGAAATCGAACGTTCGTTCAATCTTAGGAACCGACTTCGTCACGTACTAGCCAGGAACTAGTACCTTGAGGAACAGTTAGAGACGATGCAATACCAAGGGAACCCCAGGGTGATGATCCTGCCAGAGATGGAGAGATTATACCTTATGTCGGCAACCCGCCTGGCGCTGCCGCACGACGTTCCTGTCAAGACTACATGCTGAATGATCATGTAGAACTAGAAACCACGCTGTCGGATATAGATGTTGACAACTTCGAGCTGAAACCTCTTATGTTTAGCATGATCAACAATGCCGATCAATTCAGTGGTGCTGCTACAGAGGATGCTAGGGAGCATCTCAAAACGTTGCAGGAAATCTGTGGTTCGTTTAGACTACCAGGAGTTAATCCGGAGATACTGAGGCTTCGGTTATTTCCCCATTCATTGAGGGACAGGGCAAAAACTTGGTGGAATAAACTTACGCCGGGTTCAATTAGAACTTGGGCAGATTTGTCTCGTGAATTCTTATCTCGTTTTAATCCTTCGCACTTATCTGAGCGATTACGTAATGAAATTGCTACTTTTCAACAGGAAGATGACGAGCCGATGCACGAGGCCTGGGACAGATTTACCACTCTTCCAAGGAACTACCCAATGCATGGATTCCCCGTCTGGAACCAGGTAACTAAGTTTTATAATGCTGCCAATTTACAAACTCGTATTCAAATTGATTCAGCAGCAAACGGATTACTATTGGACAAAGACCCAGACGAGGCAATGCAAGTATTGAAAAATCTGGCTAAGAATGAGGAGCAGTTTCCGACAGCAAGAAGAGGGGGTAAACGGGTCCTAGCTGTTAAGGATTATGAGGCCGACAGCACAATGAAATCACAAGTGGCATATCTCACTAAGGCAATGAAAAAGCTCTTGAATGATGATTCACAGCATGCATTCGCTGTCGAGGAGGTATGTGAAATTTGTGAGGGAAATCACATTTCGGATGAATGTCCTATACAGTTAGAAGAGGGAAAGTATGTTGGAAACTATAATAAGCAGAATTACAACTCCAACAACTACAATCCCAACTAGAGAAAGGATCCCAAGTTCTCTTGGAGTAATCCTAATAATGCCCTGAATCCTCAAGCACACAATAATCTGAATCAAGGAGGACCTAGATTGCTGACTCGACAGCAGTCGCAGCAGCAACAGCCACCAGCTGCCACAAACAGTATACTAGAACAGACTCTGGCTACGTTTATGTCTCAGACAGGAACTTACATTGAAAACATGAATCAATTTGTCAAGAAGACGGAGACGTTCATGGATAAAACAGAGATGCGAATGAGAAATCATGAAGCTACTCTGAAATCGTTGGAGACACAGATGGGTCAGGTCTCTCAGCATATCAACCCAAGGCAGACTGGTGGATTTCCTAGCAATACTGAAAATGCTATGCAGCCAACACATGAGCAGTGTAAAGCCATTACTACTAGGAGTGGGAAGAAAATACCAGGGCCATAGAAGGAAGCTGAAACAGTGAAGAAACCGGCCTTGGACATACCTGCCGAGGAAGCTGCCCCGACAGGTAACAAACAACCTGCTGCCGATGAGCCCGTCACGCCAGCAGACGCGACAGAGGAGAAAGATGATGAACCCAAACCTCCTCAGATTCGTATGTAGTGGGAAGGACGTATTGCTGATTACCGTCCCCCACCTCTTTTTCCTCAACGGTTACAGAAATTGAAACAAGAATCACAACTTAAAAAGATTTATGATATTTTTAAGCAGCTTCTTATTAACATTCCACTGTTAGATGCCGTTAAGGAGATGCCCGGTTATGCCAAATTTCTCAAGGAAGCTATGTCGAAGAAATCTAGACTTGGGGAATTTGAAACGGTTAAGATGACAGAAGGATGTATGAGCATTTTGCACAAGCATCCACCCCAGAAAAAGAAGGATCCGGGGAGCTTCATCATACCTTGTGTAATCAGAGACAAATATGTGGGTAAGGCACTTTGTGATCTTGGTGCTAGTATAAATTTAATGCCAAAATCTGTTTTTCAGAAATTAGGTATTGGAAAATCTCGGCCCACAACAGTAATTCTGCAGCTGGTAGACCGCTCTTATGTTCATCCGGAAGGAAAAATCGAAGATATTCTGGTAAGAGTGGATAAGTTTATATTTCCTGCTGACTTTCTTATTTTAGATTGTGAAGCAGATGAAAACGCACCAATCATCCTGAGGCGACCCTTCTTAGCCACGGGAAGATCACTGATTGATGTGGAAAAAGGAGAACTCACCATGAGAGTGAATGATTAAGAAATAAAGTTGAATGTTCTCCAAGCTATGAAGCACGCTGATGTA
Source organism: Hibiscus tridactylites (assembly GCA_958450335.1). NCBI lineage: Eukaryota > Viridiplantae > Streptophyta > Magnoliopsida > Malvales > Malvaceae > Hibiscus > Hibiscus tridactylites. The sequence continues at coordinate 52,189,691 of OY288267.1, read as the reverse complement.
GAAGAAGAATGCAAGGTTATCACTGAAGTTACCCTTGACCAACCCTGCATTAGGTCGGGCTGTCACGACATCAACATTGGTCACTGCCTCGGCAGCCACTTAGAAGACTGTCACGACGGCACCAACGACAGCAACTTCTCAGAATCAGACACATCTGATACAGAAGATCAGGAGGAGGTAAACTGGATAGGCGATCGTCCAGGTAAGTTATTCGAGCCTTTAAATTATACCTCGGATAACCATGCAATTCAAAAGCCATCAACTGTTGAGCCCCCTGTTTTAGATCTTAAGCCGCTGCCAGGGCAGCTAAAATATGCTTTTCTTGGTTTAAATGATACGTTGCCTGTAATCATCTCTTCCAAGTTTATGCAGGAACAAGAACAACAGTTAATAGGGATGCTGCAGCAGCACAAAAAGGCTATTGGATGGATGATAGCTGATATTCAAGGCATTAGTCTGGCACTATGTATGCATAAAATCCTTCTAGAGGATGATCATAAGCCGACTATAGATGCTCAAAGGCGGCTAAACCATACAATGAAAGAGGTGGTGCGTAAAGAGATAATCAAATGGTTAGATTCTGGAATAATCTACGCCATCTCGGATAGCAAATGGGTGAGCCCGGTGCAATGTGTTCCCAAGAAAGGAGGAATGACCGTGGTGACCAATGAAAACAATGAGTTAATCCCAACCAGGACTGTGACCGGTTGGAGGGTTTGTATGGACTAACGGGAGCTTAACAAAGCTACCCGAAAGGACCACTTTCCTTTAACCTTTATTGATCAAATGCTTGATAGATTAGCGGGTAAACCTTACTATTGTTTTCTTGATGGTTATTCAGGTTACAATCAAATAGCTATCGCACCGGAAGATCAAGAAAAGACGACATTCACATGCCCCTACGGAACTTATGCTTTTAGGAGGATGCCATTTGGACTATGCAATGCACCAACCACTTTCCAAAGGTGCATGATGGCCATATTCTCCGATATGGTGGAGGACTTCCTAGAGATTTTTATGGATGACTTTTCAGTCTTTGGAGACGACTTTGAAAGCTACTTAGGCAACCTACAAAAGGTACTCGAAAGATGTGAAAAAGCAAACTTAGTATTGAACTGGGAAAAATGTCACTTCATGGTGGATGAACGGATAGTCATTGGCCATAAGATTAGCTGCCGTGGCATAGAAGTCGACAGAGCCAAGATAGAAGTGATTGAAAAGCTGCCGCTGCCCACCACAGTCAAGGGAATCAGAAGTTTCTTAGGACATGCTGGTTTTTATCGAAGGTTCATTGCGAATTTTTCAAAAATCACCAAGCCCTTATGCCATCTTCTGGAGCAGAACCGACCCTTCGACTTTAATGATGAATGTACTGAAGCATTCAAGGTTCTGAAGGAAAAACTGGTAACAGCCCCAATAGTACAGCCACCAGACTGGACACAGCCATTTGAGATCATGTGTGACGCTAGTGACTATGCTGTCGGGGCAGCACTTGGGCAGCGGAGAGATAAACTTTTTCATGTTATATATTATGCCAGCAAAACACTGAATGACGCCCAAGTGAACTACACTACCACAGAAAAGGAGTTATTAGCTGTGGTATTCTCCATTGACAAGTTTTGTTCTTATATACTTGGAACGAAGGTTATAGTGCACACAGACCACTCTGCATTGAAGTATCTGTTCGCGAAAAAAGATGCAAAGCCTCGATTGATACGTTGGATCCTGCTTTTGCAAGAATTCGACCTTGAAATCAAGGACAAAAAGAGGACAGAAAATCAAGTGGCAGATCACTTGTCAAGGTTGGAGAAGGGACAGAGTCTACCGACAGATGAGACAAACATATTGGAGACCTTCCCAGATGAGCAGCTCTTTGCTGCCGCGACAGCCATGGCGGCAGGTAAGTCTTCTGAACTCCCCTGGTATGCTGATTTCGTTAATTTCTTAGTTAGCGGAATAATTCCTTCTGAACTTAACTACCAAGCCAGGAAGAGGTTTCAAAATGATGTTAAGCATTATTATTGGGACGAACCTCTTCTTTTCAAAATCTGTGCAGATCAGGTTATACGGAGATGCGTACCACAGGATGAACAAGAAGACATACTTCATCACTGCCATGCTTCACAGTATGGAGGACACTTAGGAGGCAACAAAACTGCTGCCAAGGTTCTGTAGTCAGGATTTTATTGGCCGTCACTGTATAAAGATGCGCAAATCTTCTACAAGAGCTGTGACAAGTGCCAACGGATAGGAAACATCTCAAGGAGACACGAGATGCCACTGCAAAACATTCTTGAAGTCGAGATCTTCGACGTTTGGGGGATTGATTTTATGGGACCATTCCCATCTTCATGTGGGAATCTATACATCCTCCTGGCAGTAGATTATGTATCTAAGTGGGTTGAAGCTATCTCGACTCAAAAGAATGATGCCAAGATAGTTCAAAGGTTTTTACACAAAAACATCTTTTCTCGATTTGGCATCCCTAAGGCGATCATCAGTGATGAAGGGAAACATTTCGACAACAGGGTTATTGCTGCTGCCTTGAAGAAGTATGGTTTCAAGCATCGGATCGCAACATCATATCACCCACAGACCAATGGACAAGCTGAAATCTCCAACAGGGAAGTCAAGAACATTCTTGAAAAGATGGTTAAGCCAATTAGGAAAGATTGGTCTTTACACTTGAATGATGCGTCATGGGCATATAGGACATCTTTTAAAACTCCATTGGGAATGTCCCCTTACCGATTGATTTATGGGAAAACATGTCATTTACCTGTCGAGATAGAGCACAGAGCATACTGGGCAATCAAGGCAGTAAATATGGACTTGGAAAAGGCAGGGCAGAAAAGGCTACTGGATTTGAACGAAATTGAAGAAATTCGGAAAATGGCCTATGATAATACAAGAATCTACAAAGATAAAACTAAAAAGTGGCATGATAAAAAGTTGCTGCCACGACAGTTCTGCCCAGGGCAGCTTGTATTACTATTCAACTCTGGATTGAAACTCTTCCTAGGGAAGCTGAAATCTAGATGGTCTGGCCCGTTCCAAGTTGTACAGGTTTTTTCCTATGGTGTCATCACAATCAGATCGTTAAAAGACGGGCACCAATTCAAAGTCAACGGACAACGCTTGAAGCTTTATCAGGGGACTGAAGCCCAGGAATACAGGAAGTGGTTACCTTAGGAGATGCCTCACCTGGCATCCCTAATTTAACCTAATTTTTATTTTTCGTTTTATTATTACTTATTATTTATTAGGAAATAAGACTTATTTTATTTAAATAATGTTTTTATTTTTATTGTTTTTAGGAAATAAATGAGTCGAGAAGAACAAGAGAAGTGAACTCAGCCCACCATCCATCCACCAGCCCACAAAGCCCAAATATTGGAGCCTGTCGTTACAGCTGCCGCGACAGACGCGGAAAATACAGGTTGTCAACACGCTGTCCCGACAGACACGGAAACGCGTAAAAGACGCGCAGTAGACACGGAAACGCGTGACAGACGCGTCAGACACGCTACCGCGTAACAGCTGGCCCCGTTATTCGCGCCTACCGTTACAGCTTCAACGCGCAACAAATCCTTCTCTATATAAACCCCGTTTCAGTTTTCCATTTTCACTCACTTCTACTCGTTTTCTTACTCCTCTAGAATTTTTGCTTTCATTTTCATTTTCACAACCCTTGCAACAATGTCTTCCAGGAATACCCGTAGGAATGCTGCCTCCAGCTCCACCCCGACAGCAACCACCCCACGCTCATTTCAGATCAGAGATATGTGGGAAGAAAGGGGATTCATTTACACTTCAAAGGAGGGAAACTAGGGCTTAAAACCGTTCATCGCCCGAAAAATTCGAGCACTACAGTGGCAGATCTTTGCCGAGCAGCCTGAGGAAATGAACGTCTCATTGGTGGGAGATTTTTACGCTGCCATTAACAGCAGGACGGCGACAACAGTGATGGTACGAGGAAGGGAAGTGTCGTTCGAAGCTGAATACATTAACACACTGTACAGATTCTACGTCGGCAGCAACCACCAACAGTTCCTGAACACCCTTGATCCTGCTGCCTATGATGCTATCAGGGCAGAGCTAACCGATGAAGGAACACAGTGGAACACCAACACCTGCCCCGACAGCAGCTGGCAGCAACCGTGCTGAGACGTCTGCCCGTGGAACGAAACGCAGAATGCCATCGGAAGAGCTTGACGCATTCATTGCCGGTTTCTCTTCCTCCTCCGTTTGGGCCGCAAGCGACAACGAACCCCCTGTTAAGAGGAATCTATCAAAGGAATTTACACCGGTCAAGCGACAGAAAAGAGTGGCAGATAAAAACAACATGCAAGCCAGTGGTAGCAGCAGCAACGACAGCAGCAGTAGTGAGGATAGCAGCAGCAGCTCTGAGGTCCAGGTTGTGGAGAAACCCCCTCATATCTCCCCAACCAGGATTCAACCACCACGGGAGGCCAAAACGAAGAACACATCTGCCTCCCCTATCCGCCAGCCAGCTCCGAAAGCTCGTGCCCGCCGCCAGATCAGAGTCAGCAGCAGCAGCGACGACGGCACTTAAAATTTAAGTTTCTTAGCTTATTTTGCTGTCTGCTTATATATTTTGTGATCTACTGTTTATTTTTATTTCATCTTGTCATTTGCATTGAGGGCAATGCAACCCTCGAGTTTGGGGGTGGCATCCCTCCATTAAATGGAGTCTAATTTAGTTTTTAAGTTGTGTCTTTTACTTAGTTTATTTTGGAAAAAAAATGAAAAAATGAAAATTTTGGCTTAAGTCTGTGAACTGAACTTACCTGTCGCGACAGCTGTATCGTGGCAGTGCCTTTAGGATAGTTTTAGGAGCAGTTTAGAGCCTTTCTATAGTTCTGAAAACTTAAACATCATTTGTGACTGTTATACTGTTTAGAACTCTTTTAGTCAACTAGAATAGGAAGCTTAGCACTTGAATAGCCCCTAGAGGTGCCTAACACTGGCTCTAGGAAAGAAGTTTAGCAAAAGAGACTCAATAGCCCTAAAGGTGCCCGAAACCGGCTCTAGGAAGTTAGCTAGAGGTGCCCAAAACTGGCTCTAGTGAAACTTTAGCTTAAAAAATAAATGAAATCGAGTCAAAACAAAAAAAAATCAAATGAGCATAAGAAATGCCTTCAAAAGATAAACTTTGGCATAAATATTCGAGTTAAAGGCTGATATATTCTAGTGAAACTAAGAGAGTCTTGGCATATAACTGTTCACAAGCATGCACACACTGCACGAGGACTATAGTGAGACTCCGGACGAATCCTAAGTTATCCGACAGGGTGTTGTCGTCACAGAGAACGAATGGAGGGTAAGGGAAAGTTCATTGTTTTTAAGCCAAAACAAAAATATTTCATTTTTCTTTTAGATCTGAATTGCTTGAGGGCAAGCAAAAACTTGAGTTTAGGGGTGTGTTGAGTGTGTAAAAGTTCTATTATTTACACCCTATTTAACCCATATTTCTGCTGCATTCAAGCATAATTCATTGCATTTAGGTTAGTTTACAGTTAGACATCACAAATATATTAAAAGGCACAGTTTCTACTGAAATTGGTTGCTTTCGCAGGTTGCTGCTGTAGCAGACGGAAAGGCAGGCGCTGGGCAGTGAAGCAAAGAAGCTGGAACTGGACGAGCAGTCAAGGAGGACGATGTTGCCTTGGTTGCCGTTGTGACAACAGAGGACGACAACAGTTTTGAGGAGAAGAAGCAAAGTGGACCTCGACAGATAGAGAAAATTAAGCCCGTCTGTCGTGGAAAACTAGTATATTTTCCAAGCCCTAGATCAGAAGGAATGCCAAGCCCAAAGTTCAAGGAGAGAAAATCCCAAGCAAGAAGGAGGACGATTTAAAGTTAGATTCTCTGAAGATTTAGTCTTTATTAGAGTTGTACTTTAATTTAAACTTGTATTCTTGCTATTTTAGAAAACTTGGACCCAAAGCCTATATAAGGGCATGTATTTCGACCTAGGGAGAAGACAACCTATTCTCTAGCCTTCTTCCCAAAACCCTAGCCGTTTTCTTCCTTTCATCATGTTCTAAATTCCCCCTAGGGCCACGGTTGTTTTGTAAAGTAGTTGCAAGGGTTGCTTTTGTTTTAGGAATTTTTAGTTCAATAAAATAAACTTCAAGTTCTCTTATTCTGGTTATTAACATCTTGCAAGAGCATCGGGAGAGCATTGCGAGGTTATCTATTTACTTAATATCGGGAGAGTTAAGTATACGAAAGGAATAAGTGCGAGTTCTCTAGTTTATAGTTGAACTATCTTGGACCTAGGGATAGGACGAGGTTAAGTGGCTAAAGAAGAATTCAACAACATCGGTGTTCATCATTCGATTCACGCCGGGAGGTATCATCAAAGACGTGATCATCGACAGACTTGGACCTAGGGATAGGCCAAGGCACAACAGGGATTCTTGCTAAACTTGAAGTACGAAGTTGAGTGTTCGCTGCCGCGACAAGCAACAGACTGCCGTCGCGACAGGTGCTGCCGCGACGGGGACGACGACAGAACTGATTTTCCCAGACTTAGCAATACCTGCACTACTGAGCAATTCAATACAAGCCCATTCTCTCTATCTTGATTTCTTTACTTTTATTTTACAGTATTCTTTATTATTCTCGTGACAACTTCTTAAATCATTCTTTTTACTTTCGTGCAGTAATTCTAGGTGAAGCTATTAGCCCAGTCCCTGTGGAGACGATATCTGATACTTCCGTATCACTTTACTACTTGCGTCGTGTACACTTGCACTACAATTGCGATAGACTCTTTTACACGCAACAACTTGATATGTTTGAAGAGTGTTAAGCATGCTTGTAATGTTTGGTTGGTCTTAGTGTTGATGTATGTGTGTTAAGAGAAGTTTTAGTGGGGTTTTGGGACATCCTTGTGCCTTAAAACCAGCTAAAACCAATCTGCAGACAGAGGGCGTTTCGAAACGGTTGGTCCCATTTCGATACGGTCCTTTTGTTTCGGGCCAGACGTTTCGGTACGCTAGGGGGCCGTTTCGATACATTTTTGCTACTGGAAATCTAAGAATTTAACGATAAACTAACGTATCGAAACGGGCTTTAGTGTTTCGGAACGACCTTTGTTTCGTTGACCATGAGAAGTTGACCGTTGAGGTCGTTTCGATACGGGTCACCCTTGTTTCGAAACGGTCTCATCGGATTGACTTGGGCTAGTTGACCTAGTCAAAGCGTATCGAAACACCCTATGGGCGTTCCGAAACGGCCTACTGTATATAAGATTAAAATGGTCTGTTTTAAGTGGGCTGTTGGTCGTTTACCTCATCGTTTCTTCCGCTGTTGCTTTCCTCACATAGGGTTTAATGTCCCATCTAGAAAAGATAATTTAAATGAAAAAGTTTTCCTTGGGCCGGTAATCGAAGTGGAGCCTTAACGGGTTTCACTTCGGTTATTCCCATGTAGCCCACTCGGATCGGTCAAGCGTCCGGACCGAGACGAGGGGGTTACAAGGTGATTTAGAGTGGTTCAACTCCCTTAATGGAGTTTACATCCACTACCTTAGTGACCACACTAAGGATTTTCCACAAATACGCTAATTTGTCTTTTTTTTAAGGATAAGGAGTAACCTTACACAATTCAATAGACATATACCCCAAAGTCTATTGAATCCTTTCCCCAAAACAAATACAAAGAAGAAAACTAGGAAATCCTCACAAGGAAGGTGTTTGTAAAGTTTAAGCTCTCTCTCACACCCAACAAAAACACTAGGAAATGAATTACAATGAAGAACAACACCAGTGTTTACAAGAAAGATGAAAAATTGAGCACAAATTAGATTTTGATTGCTTGAATGTTTGGATAGGCTTTCTTGTTGCTTCATTACTATTTGTAGACCCCTTTAATTTTCTCTTGATCTTTTCTAACCGTTGGGAGACGTCGGGGGACTTTAGAGCCGTTAAAAGCCATTAAAATCGAGCATTAAATGCTCACATGCATAGATGTTTGGAAACCATTAAAGATGTTTCGAAACTAGGGGAATTTTTAAACTGAAAAATAGCCGTTATATGCCATGGTTTTGAAATCATCATGGGGGTTTCGAAACCTTTAGCCAAAATGTGATTTTTAGGCATTACTGCCTTGATGGTTTCGAAACCATCTAAGAGGTTTTGAAACCTCATCTTGGAAAATCACTATTTTAACTATTTGTTGACTTTAAAATGAGTTTTTAACATGTGTAAACAGTCAAAAAAATTTAGAAAAGATTTGTTCAAGTTAAAATTATATTTTTGACAAATTTGAATCGAATATATTGAGTTTACAAATTTTTGCAAATTATTCATTTTGGTTATATCAAAATCAAAATAAGAAAACAATTTCGAAATTCATTTAAAAACAATAATTTTCAATATATTAAAATATTTTTAAAAATAAAAAAATAAATATTATTATACAAGTATAAAAATAATTTGAAAAAATAAATAAAAATAATAATATTATTTGATTTTTAAAATATATTTAAAACTATATTTTAACAAATATTAGTTTTTTTTCAAAAATATAAAACAATAAAAGTTATATTGATTTTTTATAATTTTATAATAATATTTTTAATATTTTTAATATTTTTAATTTTTAATTTTGTTAAAAATATTTTAATATTTTTAAAAATTATTATTTATTATTTTAAATAAATTTCGAAATTAAAAAAAACATTTTTATAATTTTAAAATTTTGTATAATTTTAAAATTTTTTAGAATTTTTTTTCTGTTTTTTATATATTTTTAAAAAAATTAAAATTTAAAAATTTCTAGAAACGACACGTGACATTATCATGTTGCGACATATGTCAATTTTTTTAAAATACCGTTAAAGTTAACGGTCAAGGTTGGTCAAATGGCTAAATTGATTTTTTTTCTTGAGTTTGAGGGCTTAATTGAGTGTAAAAAAAATTAGGAGCTTAATTGATTTTTTTTTTGCAAAAATTTAGGGGCTTATTGAACCCTTAAGCCTTTTATATTGGAATTTTTCTGATATGGTGGTGTGATTTGCGAGACACATGAAGGGTATTATGGTAATTGTGATTTTTATTCTTTTAAACATAACCAAAAGGAGTTTGGGTAAACTACAACGGATGTCATTTAATTATAGGTAAGTTTACGTTGGTCACCCTTCATTTTTAAAAAAGTAAATCAATTTAGTTGTTTTTTCTTTCAAGTCACTTTTATACCTTCATTAACATTAGTGTACCTTATTTGAAATCATTATTTAATATAGGGTAAAGTACATAAATGGTCACTATACTATGAATTTGGACTCGATTTGACCACTATACTTCTAATTGCAACAATTAAACCACTGAACAATTAAATTGGAATCAATGTGACCACTACCCGTTAAAATTTAATGTAGGGCTGATGTAACCCCCGTAGCCCGGCCTAGACGGTTGGCCCGAACTACGAAGATTACACGGGGAAAACCAAAGTCAACCCGAAAGTCAACCTTGATTAACGACCCTTTTTTTTTCCTTTTTAATCTTGTCTAGATGCACATTAACCTTAGATGTGATCACACAAACACCATGCTCAAAGATCACAAACATCAGAGATAAAACAGGGACCCAATTGAACAAAATACAACTTTAGGGACCAAATTGTAATTTCTGAAAACTTTAAGGACTTAACCAGATTTTAAGTTACCAACTTGAAATTAATCATGTTTCATGCTTCTGTGCCAAATTTCAGCTCAAACGGACATCCCGAACTCATACAATTGCACAAACAAGATTCAGGACCAAAATGCAAACATTTTGAAACATTTAACCGCCCATGTCAGCCCCCAACGGTCACCCGTTCCGAAACAGGCCAAGGCCGTTCCGAAACACGGGCCGTTCCGCAACGCGTTCCGCAACGGGGGTCTGGCAGAATGCTTTCCGTTTCGGACGCCTGGGTTTATGCAGGGCACCCGTTCCGAAACGGTGTTGCCTGTTCCGAAACGCTTAGCCCAGAATGTTGCATTTTGCTCATTCAAACACACAATTGATCATTCAAACATGCTCCAAAAGCCACCAAACTTTGCCAACATGCAATTCAACATAAAAGAGACATACTTGCATCAACAATTCAACAAATAACCATCACATACGGAAAGCCCCAAATCTATAGGCATGCTTCCTACACAAGCAACCATTTAAGCACAAACCTTTCAATTCAACCTCAATTAAGCCAATTCATGTTTCAACAACATTAACAACAGTATTTAAACATTCTTGATCAACACATACGATCACAAAAACAACAATCCGAGAGATTCTACCCCATTGCCCTTATTAACTATAGCTATTCACCGAGACATACATCTCCATTGGAGTCCACCTTGAATCCCTTGCTCCTTGCTGCCCAAACCTCAAGAATCTGCATTGATGGACAAAAAGGAGCGTAAGCACATAATGCTTAGTGAGGAATGCTCAAAACCAAAACACCATCAATGCAGCGGGTCTTTAAAACACTTTAAAACCAACCCGATTTGCTTTCCAAAACCACGTTTGAAAACTCTTTTCAACATCAAGCTCAAATCATGCATAAACACCATATGTCAAGCTTAAACAAAACCATGGAAAACGCTTCCCTTTAGCAACATACCTTTCTTAAACTTGGAAACCACATCAAGCAAGAAACCACTTAAAACCATAATTCAATCAAACCATTTCATGCATTTAAACAAGGCCACATAAAACCATAACATCATCATCACATGCCTTTAACAACAAGTCATACATGACTCCAATGCAACATAGGTAATCCATGCTCTCATGCATCATTTATCAAATGACAACCAACACTTGTTCAACATACAAGTAACATGCCTTCACTAGCATTATACACATTTCATGCAACAATGCATCTTACCAAGCATCTCATGCTTCTCATGCAAACATGCATCAACTCAAGCATCTCATGCTTCACATGCAACCATGCATCATTTCAAGCAATCCCATGCTTCACATGCAACTATGCATCATTTCAAGCAATCCCATGCTCAACATGATCAAGAACATTATATTGGCTTCCAAGAGATCAACCATATTCACTTTCCAACTTTCAACCCGATCGGATACGCGGATCACAAGCGTGTCCCAACGCTTCCTACACACTACCCAATCCAAGGTCTTCCCGTGGGCAACAACCTCCACTGACCTCAATCTCCTAAGGTTCCCATGTATGGACTTTTAAACACCATACATCCTTAGCTTTTCCTCAAGGTTACCATGTATAGACATACACCCTTGACATGCACAAGGTCTTCCCGTATGGACTTTCAACCACCATACAACCTTTGCATAACTGATTGGTAGTTGTAGACATCATCTAACGAGATCCGGGACATCACACACAAGATCCACACATGGACTTAATCATTGCCATTGTGATCTTAACAAGTACAAGGTTCTCACATAAGGACTTTTAACCACCTTATAACCTTTACTTAACCAAGGTCTACCGTGGGCAACAACCTCCACTACGACCTTAAGCAACCGAGGTCCTCCCGTGGGCACACCCTCCACTGACCTCATCTCGTTAGGAATACTTGAGGGGAGTTTATCCGGTCCACACTTGACCACTCCACCATCAAGGCGACTTTATTCACGGTGCACCCAATCCTATAGCCGGCTAATTATACCCGATCAACGAACCAAGAACCATTCACATCTCTTGCCAACATAACCATCTTACCATAATATTCAATGTTCCACATGCATAAACATAATGCAAGGCCATCACATCATTAGCTCAATGATTCACATGCATACACATAATGCAACACTATCACATCATTAGCTCAACGATTCACATGCATAAACAATATGCAAAAGGGTACAATTATCATCACTAATCATCATCAACTCACTGTTTTTAAGCATCATATTAAGCCAATGAACAACATGCATCACTATGCATCAAAATCACAATTTCCATAAACATAACCAAGGATCTCTTACCTTGAGCATCCTTCTCACTTGACTTTCAAAACCAGCATTAAACCATGCTAAAACATGCTTACAAAACAGAATTTAATCATGCAAATCACATGCATATCAATCATCAACCACTTTTGATTTTTAAAGCCAAAACATACACAATCCAAGAGCAAAAACTCATCCACTTACTCTTGAGCTTAGCAAAGTTGTTTAGACTTAAACTAAGCTCCCAAAAACCTTCAAACCTTGTTTCAAAAGCTGAAATCCCAACTTCACTCACCGATTACCAAACAAGCTAGCCAACAAGCTTTCCAAGCTTCCGAACCCTTCCGAAAACACCTCCAATGCTCAAGGATCAACCTCCCCTGTTTCAAGCACACAAAAACAGAACATTAATGCATCCTTATGCATTAAAACACCAGCAACATCAACACAACTCGCTGCTCATCACAAAACTAGCAATTTGGCTACCAAACACAACCGAAATCATCTCCAAACACTTCCAAAACTTAACCCAGCCAAGATCCATCACTTCTAACCATTTTTATACATCAAATAACATGCAAAATGATCACAACCACGTCCTTATACCTCCAGGCATAACAGATCACCAATTACACTCCAAAAACAACCAAAAACTCAAGCCAAACTTAGGAAATTCAACCTATCCGGGATTGCATTGATTAAACCTCAACTTCTAATCATTTTAGCATTCATTTAACATCATTTTAACACCTCAAAACCCTGCTTAAACAGATCACACGAAATTTTCACCAAAATCACCAAATCTTGCATTTTAGCCAAAAAATCAAGATCTCAATTGAAAAGCCTTTAATAAAACATGAATCAAGGATTGAGAACTTAGGAATTTCAGTAAAGAACTGATAGTTTAGAGGAGAAGGACATTCTTACCTCCAAACTTGAATTTCTCCATTTTAGAGCCAAAATGCTTGATGAAACAATTTGTAAATTGAGAGGTTTTGATGATGAGATGATTAGGAATCAAATAAGAATTGAAATGAGAGATTAAGATATCAAAATCAGAGAAAGAAATCTGAGGAAATCTTGTTTGGGTTGAGAGAAAATGAGAGAAAAGAGAATTTGAGAGAAAATAGAAAATTAGTTGGAAATTGGTTAAAATGATTTCCCTCTCTTTTCTTAATCTTTAAAATCAGATTTTAGACTTAAAATATCTTAGAAAAATCTGGAGAAATCCTTTTTGGAATAATAGCTCCTTAAAGATTCAAAGTTTCAATCCTTTAAAAACTGTCCCGCAACTTTCAAAAATTACATTTTGGTCACTAGCCAAAATGTCAACCTTCCGAACCTCATTTTCCAAAATTGATTTCACAGTTCACTTTTATATATTAAAAGATGATTTTAGAATATTTTTCCATATTTTTAATGCAACCCGAACTAGGCTTTCCTAAATTCCCTCTTATATATTCGATCAGCACTTTGACCGAACCGGTCAACGCCAAAACTTCTGAGCCCAAAACCGGGGCGTTACAACTCTCCCCCCCTTAGGAAATTTCGTCCTCGAAATTTCAACCGGCGAAAAGAGAACACAACCTTCTCAAGCAACACACAAGGCACACAAAACCTTAACCAACACCACTGATCACTTTCCACACAAAACTTCCACCACTCACTGTTCATAAATCCAAACTCTCAAGGGTAACCACAACTCAACCTTTCACACAACCGGATTATACACAATCCCAACATCAACCTGAAGAACTTCAGCTCTTACAGCAAACAACACTGTAGCACACAACTTCCAAAACTTGTCTACACAAAGACAACAACCAAACCAACTCAGCCACTAGGCAACCTCTCAGCCTCAACAACTCTTGCGATTCCCAAACCTTTTCCAAAGATTTTCCCAACAAGCAGAAATCCTTAAACATCAACTGTTCACACAAACTCTCTAACGAAGCTGACAATCCTTCACATCCGCCAAAGACACTACTATAACAGCTCACCAGCACTATTTACCCAAATATCAAAAATTACATCACAACCCCAACTTGAAACCTTCAGCCGTTCCACATACCATCAGCAGACTTCAAACAGAACTTTCCTAACCACAACTAGCCAACCACTGCTCACAAAAACCCAAACAACCAACAAAAACCTTCGATCTTTCACAACCCTTTCACTACATACTCAACCAGAACACTTGCATTACCAGAACACTACTTAACCAAAACACACATAACAGCTTCAGAACTCTTCAAAGATTGCTAAGAACCAACACAACCCTTTCACAACAACTTAAAAGCTAAACCACTTCAGCACCTGGAAACACAACTTCAACTGCAACATCACTTAGCACCAAAGAACTACCACTTCCTTTAAACTCAACAAACCACTTAACCGATACTAACCTTAAACAATACCTTTCACCACCAAACCATCAAACTTTCAGAGCAACAAACACTAACCTTTTACCAACAAGCCATTCCACTCTCACCATCACAAGCAACTGATAACAAACTCCAGCACTTCTAACTCCCACTTAGCACCAAACAACCTCTACAAACCCATCATCACACTTAACCCAACCACAACACTAACAGATTCGATTAGTCATTAGCGAGCGTGAACATCGTATGCATGATCACCTACATGCCCTATCAATGCCTGATGTACATGTATGCAAAACCTCTAATGTCATGCCACATGTATGCATGGACCAACATATATAATATAGTATATAACAATGATTTTAAACTGTGCATGAATGCCAGTTCACACCCTCCAATGACATCCTCAAAATCTGTCTAAGAACAACCCCTTACTCACCTTTAACTTATCTAACTCCATCATACCAACAACCATTAACCACAAGATACTTACTCAAGCCTTCTTCACACCCAAGATAATTACCAAACCACAACTACCATTACTCCAAACATGCTAGCAACAAGACTAAACTTACCACACAAGGAAAACCAACAGAAACCAAACTAAGGCAACTAAAGCAAAGATCGCTTAACAAGGTTACCTGAAAACACAACACCACCCTGAAGCTTCATCGAACGAGCTCTCTTCCTTGCGGAGCCAACAACCTCTGGTCGCACCCTTGCAGCACCAACAAACACTCCTGGGTCACCACCAACTCCTTGCGATAAGAAACCTTGACTATTCCGCGCCAACATCAAGCAATCACGCCTCATGTGTCCAGCAGACCCACACTTCCAGCAAACTTCATTTCCCACACTCTTCACAACCTTCTGCTTTTTCTGCCACTTCCGAACTTCACCTCGGTCGCGCCCACGACCTTTCAAAGATCCTTTAGCCAACATCAAAGCTGACTTCACTCCATGAGGACAATCACGCTTAACATGCAACTTAGAACCACATCTCCAGCAAACACTTGTGTCCCAACATTTTCCAACATGTTGCCTTTTACAACGGTCACACACAGATGACTGAACTCCCACTCCTTGCTCAAGCAACACTTGCTCACCAACAGCATCAGCTGCACCTTGCTCAACCCTTGGAAATTCCCTTCCAAGATACCTTTCATAGAAAGCAGATACGAAGAAATCCCAATCAATATCAAGGATATGTGACGCCACAGCCACAGATGTCCACCAAGAACAAGCATCCTCCAGCATCAGAGAAACAACACTCCCCAGCTTACAGGCATAATCACAGCCCTCCTGATCCAAAATCAGAACCACATTGGCCAACCAAGCCTCAAACATCTCCGGGGAAGAACCATGGTACTCCTCAGCACCCAAATCAAACAAATGCTGCTTCGGCAAACCCACACATTTAGCCAGCACATCCACTGATCCCACCTCAACCATAGCCTGAGATGTTCCCAACACCTCCTGAACAACAGGTAAAGAACTTTCCATCCCGGAACCAGCTTCCTTCCCTTGCCTTACCATCTCAACTTCAGTCACAGAAGACTGAGACAAAACACCTTTACTAAAGGGCGAATCCTTTGACTTAACAACCTGCCCCAAGGCAGCCACCATCTCACTCATCCTCCACTCTTTCATCATCTTTGCCATACCACTAACAACAAACAACATACAATCACAACAAACAAACAAAACCTGTTAGACCAGCATTAAGCAAGGATTCAAACTCCAACTCCAAAATAACACAATAGCTATATTAATAAGGCAATGGGTATCCCGAATCCTCCCCCTTTACATGACATAACAGTCAACACAACATGAATATCACAACATCAAGCATATCAACAACATGCCTTGATCATGCTAACACCAACAACATCCAACAGCACCAGCACATTAACAACATAACATGCTCAAAACACATTCATCATGCATAGCATCAGCTCATAACATCCACACATATCCATATGATCTCAACCAAGATTCATAACCACAAATCATGCTTGCATACACCAGCAACATGCTCAAAAACATCAACAGCATACTCAGAAACACATGCTTCAACCAGCTTTCAACCATACAACAAGGTAAACATCAAACACACTTACCACAACAACTTACCGTTTTCCCCAACCTTCGCAACTCAGCTCTGATACCACCAAATGTAACCCCCGTAGCCCGGCCTAGACGGTTGGCCCGAACTACGAAGATTACACGGGGAAAACCAAAGTCAACCCGAAAGTCAACCTTGATTAACGACCCTTTTTTTTCCTTTTTAATCTTGTCTAGATGCACATTAACCTTAGATGTGATCACACAAACACCATGCTCAAAGATCACAAACATCAGAGATAAAACAGGGAGCCAATTGAACAAAATACAACTTTAGGGACCAAATTGTAATTTCTGAAAACTTTAAGGACTTAACCAGATTTTAAGTTACCAACTTGAAATTAATCATGTTTCATGCTTCTGTGCCAAATTTCAGCTCAAACGGACATCCCGAACTCATACAATTGCACAAACAAGATTCAGGACCAAAATGCAAACATTTTGAAACATTTAACCGCCCATGTCAGCCCCCAACGGTCACCCGTTCCGAAACAGGCCAAGGCCGTTCCGAAACACGGGCTGTTCCGCAACGCGTTCCGCAACGGGGGTCTGGCAGAATGCTTTCCGTTTCAGAACGGTGACACCTGTTTCGGACGCCTGGGTTTATGCAGGGCACCCGTTCCGAAACGGTGTTGCCTGTTCCGAAACGCTTAGCCCAGAATGTTGCATTTTGCTCATTCAAACACACAATTGATCATTCAAACATGCTCCAAAAGCCACCAAACTTTGCCAACATGCAATTCAACATAAAAGAGACATACTTGCATCAACAATTCAACAAATAACCATCACATACGGAAAGCCCCAAATCTATAGGCATGCTTCCTACACAAGCAACCATTTAAGCACAAACCTTTCAATTCAACCTCAATTAAGCCAATTCATGTTTCAACAACATTAACAACAGTATTTAAACATTCTTGATCAACACATACGATCACAAAAACAACAATCCGAGAGATTCTACCCCATTGCCCTTATTAACTATAGCTATTCACCGAGACATACATCTCCATTGGAGTCCACCTTGAATCCCTTGCTCCTTGCTGCCCAAACCTCAAGAATCTGCATTGATGGACAAAAAGGAGCGTAAGCACATAATGCTTAGTGAGGAATGCTCAAAACCAAAACACCATCAATGCAACGGGTCTTTAAAACACTTTAAAACCAACCCGATTTGCTTTCCAAAACCACGTTTGAAAACTCTTTTCAACATCAAGCTCAAATCATGCATAAACACCATATGCCAAGCTTAAACAAAACCATGGAAAACGCTTCCCTTTAGCAACATACCTTTCTTAAACTTGGAAACCACATCAAGCAAGAAACCACTTAAAACCATAATTCAATCAAACCATTTCATGCATTTAAACAAGGCCACATAAAACCATAACATCATCATCACATGCCTTTAACAACAAGTCATACATGACTCCAATGCAACATAGGTAATCCATGCTCTCATGCATCATTTATCAAATGACAACCAACACTTGTTCAACATACAAGTAACATGCCTTCACTAGCATTATACACATTTCATGCAACAATGCATCTTACCAAGCATCTCATGCTTCTCATGCAAACATGCATCAACTCAAGCATCTCATGCTTCACATGCAACCATGCATCATTTCAAGCAATCACATGCTTCACATGCAACTATGCATCATTTCAAGCAATCCCATGCTCAACATGATCAAGAACATTATATTGGCTTCCAAGAGATCAACCATATTCACTTTCCAACTTTCAACCCGATCGGATACGCGGATCACAAGCGTGTCCCAACGCTTCCTACACACTACCCAATCCAAGGTCTTCCCGTGGGCAACAACCTCCACTGACCTCAATCTCCTAAGGTTCCCATGTATGGACTTTTAAACACCATACATCCTTAGCTTTTCCTCAAGGTTACCATGTATAGACATACACCCTTGACATGCACAAGGTCTTCCCGTATGGACTTTCAACCACCATACAACCTTTGCATAACCGATTGGTAGTTGTAGACATCATCTAACGAGATCCGGGACATCACACACAAGATCCACACATGGACTTAATCATTGCCATTGTGATCTTAACAAGTACAAGGTTCTCACATAAGGACTTTTAACCACCTTATAACCTTTACTTAACCAAGGTCTACCGTGGGCAACAACCTCCACTACGACCTTAAGCAACCGAGGTCCTCCCGTGGGCACACCCTCCACTGACCTCATCTCGTTAGGAATACTTGAGGGGAGTTTATCCGGTCCACACTTGACCACTCCACCATCAAGGCGACTTTATTCACGGTGCACCCAATCCTATAGCCGGCTAATTATACCCGATCAACGAACCAAGAACCATTCACATCTCTTGCCAACATAACCATCTTACCATAATATTCAATGTTCCACATGCATAAACATAATGCAAGGCCATCACATCATTAGCTCAATGATTCACATGCATACACATAATGCAACACTATCACATCATTAGCTCAACGATTCACATGCATAAACAATATGCAAAAGGGTACAATTATCATCACTAATCATCATCAACTCACTGTTTTTAAGCATCATATTAAGCCAATGAACAACATGCATCACTATGCATCAAAATCACAATTTCCATAAACATAACCAAGGATCTCTTACCTTGAGCATCCTTCTCACTTGACTTTCAAAACCAGCATTAAACCATGCTAAAACATGCTTACAAAACAGAATTTAATCATGCAAATCACATGCATATCAATCATCAACCACTTTTGATTTTTAAAGCCAAAACATACACAATCCAAGAGCAAAAACTCATCCACTTACTCTTGAGCTTAGCAAAGTTGTTTAGACTTAAACTAAGCTCCCAAAAACCTTCAAACCTTGTTTCAAAAGCTGAAATCCCAACTTCACTCACCGATTACCAAACAAGCTAGCCAACAAGCTTTCCAAGCTTCCGAACCCTTCCGAAAACACCTCCAAAGCTCAAGGATCAACCTCCCCTGTTTCAAGCACACAAAAACAGAACATTAATGCATCCTTATGCATTAAAACACCAGCAACATCAACACAACTCGCTGCTCATCACAAAACTAGCAATTTGGCTACCAAACACAACCGAAATCATCTCCAAACACTTCCAAAACTTAACCCAGCCAAGATCCATCACTTCTAACCATTTTTATACATCAAATAACATGCAAAATGATCACAACCACGTCCTTATACCTCCAGGCATAACAGATCACCAATTACACTCCAAAAACAACCAAAAACTCAAGCCAAACTTAGGAAATTCAACCTATCCGGGATTGCATTGATTAAACCTCAACTTCTAATCATTTTAGCATTCATTTAACATCATTTTAACACCTCAAAACCCTGCTTAAACATATCACACGAAATTTTCACCAAAATCACCAAATCTTGCATTTTAGCCAAAAAATCAAGATCTCAATTGAAAAGCCTTTAATAAAACATGAATCAAGGATTGAGAACTTAGGAATTTCAGTAAAGAACTGATAGTTTAGAGGAGAAGGACGTTCTTACCTCCAAACTTGAATTTCTCCATTTTAGAGCCAAAATGCTTGATGAAACAATTTGTAAATTGAGAGGTTTTGATGATGAGATGATTAGGAATCAAATAAGAATTGAAATGAGAGATTAAGATATCAAAATCAGAGAAAGAAATCTGAGGAAATCTTGTTTGGGTTGAGAGAAAATGAGAGAAAAGAGAATTTGAGAGAAAATAGAAAATTAGTTGGAAATTGGTTAAAATGATTTCCCTCTCTTTTCTTAATCTTTAAAATCAGATTTTAGACTTAAAATATCTTAGAAAAATCTGGAGAAATCCTTTTTGGAATAATAGCTTCTTAAAGATTCAAAGTTTCAATCCTTTAAAAACTGTCCCGCAACTTTCAAAAATTACATTTTGGTCACTAGCCAAAATGTCAACCTTCCGAACCTCATTTTCCAAAATTGATTTCACAGTTCACTTTTATATATTAAAAGATGATTTTAGAATATTTTTCCATATTTTTAATGCAACCCGAACTAGGCTTTCCTAAATTCCCTCTTATATATTCGATCAGCACTTTGACCGAACCGGTCAACGCCAAAACTTCTGAGCCCAAAACCGGGGCGTTACAGCTGACATGGTAGTTAAAAGAAATTTGTATAATTACACATTTAGTCAACGTTACTTATACATTCTATCAATTTGGTCTAAATTTTAATTTAATAAAATAAAATAATTATTTAATTATGTGTCACCACCTTATTGGAGGAATTTAAATATTTATATTTAATTTAATAATTTTAGTTTCCTCCTCCAATCAAGTGGTGACACGTGTCACCACCTAATCAAAGGAAAAAAAATGAAGAAAACAACAATTGCCCCCAGCAGGATTCAAACCTAAGCCTCCGTGGGATGGATCTCAATTTTTTCTTCATTTTCTTCCTTTGATTGGTTGGTGACACGTGTCACCACTTGATTGGAGGAAGAAAATAAAATTATTAAATTAAATAGAAATAGTTAAAGTCCTCCAATGAGGTGATGACATGTGTCACCATCTAATTGAATAATTAATTTATTTCATTAAATTAAAATTAGGACCGAATTGATAGAATGTATAAGTAACGAGGACAAAATGTGTAATTATATAAATTTCTTTTAACTGCCACGTCAGCCTCTCCGTTAGATTTTAATGGTTGGTGGTCACATTGAGTCCAAGTTAATAGTTCAGTGGTTTAATTGCTACATTTAGAAGTATAATGGTCAAATCGAGTCTAAATCCATAATATAATGGCCATTTATGTAGTTTACTCATTAATATAATACACAAATTACTATATATATATATTTTTAAATATGAAGGGTGACCCAAATGTAACCTTTAATAATTAGGTTATCTAAATGTAATTTTACTCATAATTAAGTGACCCAAATATAACTTTTAATAATTGAGTGACCCAAATATAAGCTTACTTGTAATTGAGTGACATCCGTTGTAGTTTAGCTAAGGGGATTCGATTACTTTAAAAGGGTATGCAGGGTTGTTTTTGAGGAAATCAGGACGCATCTTTTCCCCCTCTGCTTCAGATGTTTTCACTTTCTTGAATCCAGAACTCATAGCTTGTTTGTGTAATCAGGCTTCATAGCAGGTTTTTTCTTTCTTTCTTTCCCTTTTCTGGAATGAATTTTATTTTGTTATTTCTGTTTGGTTGCGAAGAAAGAAGAAGGTAAGTGACGGATTTTTTTATTATGAAATATTTTTGTTTTCTGGTTCTCTTTTATGATTTTGGAATGGTTGCTTTTTGATTGGTTGATATTGTTTCTTTTTCTCCGAAAATTTATTAGTCTCTAAACAAGTATTGAGGATCTAATTAGATATATGTGCAATGAAACGATAGGTGTTAATCTTTGCCTTTTCCTTTCTAGGGGCATTGAAGAAGGCATTTGCAATGAAAATTAGTTATTTGGAATTGAATTTGAGATTCTTTTAAAGTAGATTTGTGGATAATGTAATGTTTGGTGAGAGGGAGAAAGTTGAGGGACTTCAATTTCTGCGTTAAGATTCTTCTTCAAGTAGGACAAAACAAGGGTAAACTCTCTCCTCTTTGGCGATGTTTTCTTCATTCGTCCTATTCATGTTCTAAATTATAACTTTACATAGTTGTATTCCTTTGCTTTGGTATTGAAGATTAGAAAGTTCTTAATTTTTGGGGCATTGATGAAGACATTTAGAATGGAAAATGAGTGATTTAGAAATGAAATTCAGAATGCTTAGTAGATTTCGGGAATGGTGGAAAGGGAGAAAAGAGTTAAATGAGACGGTTCTACGCCATTGTTACTTTCTTTTATGTCCCTGGATGTTGTGGTGTTTGGTGAGAGAGAAAGTTGAGAAACTTCAAACGTTTGCAAGTTAAGCTTCTTCTAAGGTCTATGTAGGAGAAAAGAAGGGAAAAATCTCCCTTTTCGTGATGTTTTCTATCCTGCTCCAAGTCCAACTTAAAGCTTTATGAATTTGTATTGCTTTGCTTTGGTATTGACAATTAGGAAGTTCTTAATTTTTTAATCCGACATTTAGATTGGAAATGAGTTAATTAGAACTGAAATTGAGAATGTTTACTAGATTTCTGAAAAATGGTGGATGGGAAGAAAAGAGTTAAATGAGATGACATGTTATTCTACACCGTTGCTACTCTCTTCCATATCCCTGTTTAATGTGATGGTTGCTGAAAAAGAAAATGGAGAAACTTCAAGCTGCAGTTAAGTTTCTTCTAAGTTCCAAGTAGGAGAAAAGAAGGGAGAACTTCCTCCTTTTTGGTGATATTTTCTGATCCTTTTCCAAGTGCAGCTTATAACTTTATTCATTTTCTAGATATTGATATTAGGAAGTTAATGCACGACCGAGATAAAGTTATAGTACATTGATACCGGTTTGATTTGATATGGATTCTACCGGTGATTGTACTGAAGGTGTTTGGGAACATTCTATGTTATCATGTCTGCTTTGGAGCCACTTATAGATATTAGGCACCTCCACTAGGAGGGAAAACAAAGTTTCCTGCATGTATGTTTCTTAGTAGGAGAAAAGAAGGGAGAAGTCTCGCATTCTCGGTGATAGTTTCCTCATCCTATTCCAAATCCAACTTGTAACTTCACAAATTTTTTTCTCTGCTCTGGTATAGATAATTATTAGGAAGTTCATAACATCGATTGGTGCAAGGCATGACTAAATGTTAAAGCAAATCGATATTTGTTTATTTGATATGGATTCTGCCGGTGATTACACTGTGGGTATTTTATGGACATACTATGTTTTTGTGTCTGCTTTGGAGCCTATTTTAGAATCAAGCTCCACTGCTAAGAGTGACTGTGAAGTTCCTTGCTTAAATGTTTCTAGTTTCCTTACCATATTTATCCAATATTGATGTTAAAATTTTGGTTTATTCCATATGTTTTTTCCCTTGAAGTTTATTCAATGTGCTTAGACATTCCCAAACTGCCCTCTCTCTTTCTCACGCTCTTTCTCTCACAGGCACATAGATATGTACCCATTCCTCTCCTGGTTTAAAATCTTATCTGCTTGACTGCAAATTTGACCAGGAACACATTTGGCTTCTTTCACTCTGTGGGTCAGTAGACCATGGAACAAGAAAATAACAAAAATAAAGGTGACAATGCTGCAGAAGATTTGGCACAACCACACACATCTGAAAAGAAAAACCCAAATTTGTCAAAGGCCAAATCTGACATTGCAAAGTCAATGGCCAAGAATTTCTTGAAGACAAGAAACGCCATTGATACTTCTGAGGTTCATGGGAGAAAACGAAAGATGAAAAACAAGAGTATATCAGAAAGCGGCAAAGTAACTGAAAATGATGCTAAGAAGCAAAAAACAAGAGAAGCAAACCCACAGAAGGATGCTATCACCAGTATGGAGATTGTAGATAATGGCCAGCAGATCCAAAAGAAAGAAGAAAATATAAATCGGTCAGGTGGCAAGGAAAAGAGTACTAAGTCAAATGGAAGAACCAAAATACGAAGAAGGGGAAAGAGGGGTGGTCGTTTGAATAAGAAACAGAAGAATGAAGAAAAGCAGAGAGGTAAGAGAAATATAAAATGGAATGAGCAGATGGAAAAGCATAGGAGTTCAGAGGAGAATTTCAAGAATACAGAAAAGAGTGATGGTAAGGGAAAGAAATCAGAAAATAAAATGAAAGAAGAGATTGATGGTCTAATATTCCTGTGCAATGCAAAGACAAAGTCCGATTGTTTCCGGTATCGTGTAATGGGGGTATCAAATGGTAAAAAAGATCTTGTGCTGGGTATCAGACGAGGGCTTAAGCTTTTTCTCTATGATTATGATCTCAAGCTTATGTATGGGGTTTATAAGGCATCCTCTTCTGGTGGCATGAAACTTGAGCCTGAGGCTTTTGGTGGGGCTTTCCCTGCTCAGGTACCATTTTGTTACATCCATCTTTTGTTACAACTCTTCTTCATCATTGCCTAAGAGATTCGTGTAACAATGACGTCTTTTTCAGGTGCGGTTTAGTGTCCATGCTGATTGTTTTCCTTTGGCGGAGAGCATTTTCAAGAAGGCAATCAAGGAAAATTATAACAAGAACAACAAATTCAAAACTGAACTGACTGCTAGACAAGTGAGGAGTAGTTTTCTTTCCTGGAAGTTTGGTGTTGATCCTTTAATATTTTAGCATTAACGACATCTGAATTTTCCCTTTCAGGTTCGGAAACTCACTAAACTGTTCCGACCTGTTGCAGTTCATTCAACTGCACTGCCTGTCCGCTCTCCTCCATCAAGGGCAGCAGCTCGAATCCTTGAACACCCTGAAAATAGGGAAGCACATGATAGACCAAGAGAAGCCAGGCCTCCTTCATACAGTGAAGCATCTGCTAGAGACCCTTATGCCAATATCAATGCCAGAAGTTATCATGTTTTATCTCATGAAACGGATCGGCAAATTGCATATGGAGAGTTGCCATTTACTCGGAGAGAGGACATTCATCGTGATTTATACCTTAATGAGAATGATTATGGGGCTTATGGTTTTCGGGGAGAGAGAAGAAACTCAAGCTTTCAGCCTCATATGGCTCCTAGATTAGGATCTTACCATAGAGATTTTATAGAGCAGCCTCTACGCCAACCGGATGTCGTATACAGGGAACCTGTGCCTATGCAGAGAGATATAATTCCCTCTGATCCTCTTTACTTGACTAGAAGAGAGTATCGAACTTATGATTTGGGTGCTACACAAGAAATGCAATTGACTGTTTCTGCAGCTGGTGCATCTACTTTAGATTCTTATGCTACAGATCCACATTATGGACGCTACCATGGTGCTTCATTGTTTGACCCTTACCTGCCACATTCAAGCAGGGAAGCACACCCAAGTGAAACTGATCATTTGAGGAGAGAAAACAACCAGGTAGACAGATTGAATCCGATGTATACGTCCACAGATTACAACCAGAGGTATCGACATCATGATGCTAAGCCTGTTCCTGCTTCTACATCAGTTTCAAACCGGTACGCTTTCACCGGTGCATCTTTTTCATATAGGTGAGGGTCATTGGACTTCAACTATCTATCTGCCCCTTATCCCTAACTTGAGACTTTATGTGTTTCAGTTAATGACTTGTTTTCCCTGTTATTTGCATGGAAGCTATTGAACTTCAGCAAGCATTTGTGTTAAATAGATTGTCATTAATATTTTATCATCTATTCAGTTTTTTTGTTGATACATCCTTTTAGCCAAGTTGTGTTTAGAGCACTTTGCAAATCTCTCTCTCTCTCTCTCTCTCTCTCTTTTTAATATTCATGATCATATTTTTGGATAGGGTATACAGATCTAATTTTAACACCCTTTAAGGATTCTCGAAATTTACATAAAAATGAGCACGTAATTAAAATTACTTGACTCAGCTCATTTGGTAGTTAAAGCTAGCAAAATCTTATACAATCGAGTCGTATCCAAAACTTCTTTAAGCCAAAATTAAAATAATTTATGCATACAAATGTCACTTTAAAAATCCAACTTTTTTGGTAGATAGTAAAAAATCCAACCCAATACTTGAGCCGAGTAAAGTTGACGACTGTGTCTATAATACAACAGTCTAGGATCAGTTTTATATTGTTGGATTTTAGAAAGAACTTTCTTTTATAAAAAAAAGGGTAAATTATACTAATGATCACCGAACTATGGGGTTGGTGTCGATTTGACCACTATATTTTTAATTGTGTTAAATATACTACATAACTATTTTATTGGTTCTAATGTAGCCATCTGCCCTTAAAAAATGAAAAAGTTAACAGGACTGTTAAAATAATTGGTATAATTATACATTTAGTCCCTTTTATTTATACAATCATTCAATTTAGTCTTAATTTTAGTCTAATAAAATAAATTAATTATTCAATTAGGTGGTGACATGTGTCACCACCTTATTTGAGGGATTTATCTATTTTTATTAGATTTATTAAATTTATTTTCCTTCCCCAATCAGGTGGTGACACGTGTCACCACCAATTGGAGTAAAAAAAATGAAATAGGGAAAATGGCCCCAAGGAGAATCGAACCTAGGTCTTTAGGAAAAAAGAGCAAAGCTCTTGCCACTGCGCCAAAGTTGTCTATGGTGTATGGAATACCAAATATATTATATGTCGTATATGTTTTGTTTAATCATTACCAACAAATCTCGAATATATGTTTGGTTTTGTATCAGTCTTTCTTGGGGACGATGAACTGCACAGATTTCTTCTTGCTGTGGTGATGCCCCTCAAAACCCCATATTTAATCAACTAGTTCCTCAAAAACCTTTCGTATATGAAAGTAGCCCCCCTCGAGGTAATCCGCAAGCGGCACCTTAAAATCTCGACCTTTGTGTTGATACCAGGCTCCGGTTTCTTCATCCTGCAGCAAGCATATAATCCTTCAAAATGAAAGAGAATGTAATCTAATAACAAAATTGACAAGTGTATTAAACAATTAGAACCATCAAATACAAAAATAGAAACAATTTTGGAAGTACAAACCCTCAGGACAAAATGTATAGCTTCAACTGCACTGCTGGGATTGAAATCAATC
This sequence comes from Hibiscus tridactylites, assembly GCA_958450335.1. Classification (NCBI taxonomy): domain Eukaryota; kingdom Viridiplantae; phylum Streptophyta; class Magnoliopsida; order Malvales; family Malvaceae; genus Hibiscus; species Hibiscus tridactylites. Next base: position 52,162,616 of record OY288267.1, on the reverse strand, counting down.
CCTACTTCATGAAATTCGTCGTCTTCAAACGGTTTCTTCATCAGCGTCTCAATTGTATAGTCCTGAAAAGATCCCACTCACTATACATGATTATGTCAAAATGAAAAGGCAGGCTTCACAGAACAAATAGAAGCTGCAACATACTTTAATGGGAATTGAACCATGAGGCCACATGTCTTTAGGAGGTTGATCCCATTAATTAAAATAAGAAGAAAAAAAGTTTGGTTTCGAATCTCATCGATCTTTAAGATTATACTTACAACGTGAGATGCATGATCTTCCCTTGAGATTTTTCACAGAGTTTTAAATGAAGTTTGTATGAATACTATAATTCTTTTAATTTTGTAACATTGAACAAAAACATGGATCTGGTCCATGAAGACAAGCACTACTTCTCCGCTCTTCCAACATTAATCTACGAGTTCTGATCGACTGCGTCCCTGATTATGGTTATATCGAGTTAATTCAGGTTTTATCGAGTTGATCTTCTTAAAAGATAGTATCAAATAGATTTGAGCTATGAATTCCGATCTTTGCAATCCCGATTTCAGTTGTCGGTATCAATTAAAAATAGTATATGATCGAGCTATATCGTACTTTGATTTTGAAAAATTCGAGAAAGAAGTCTCAGTTGTTTTCTCGGAAAATTTGCAGGATAATAATCAAGCTCGATATGCAAAATAGATGGCAAAAACGTTTTACGGATTCAACAGGAACTCTGCATACATGGTGCATTGAACTTTAAGCAACAAAATTGAGTCAAATATACCAAAATAGATGAACACATTATGATAGATTTTGAAAGTTAAAAGGCAAGTCTAGGAGTCGTTTCCAAAGCATAAGTTTGCAGTTTGAGACTAGCACTAACTATAACTTCAATAAACCACATAATCTCCTCGGTAATTGTAAGAACCAGCACAGGGGCAATTTTAAGGACGAAACCAACAGTGCAGCTCATGCTTAAGCTTGCTGTAATATGGGGTTTTGAGGGGGCAATTTTAAGGACGAAAGGTTTGTGAGGGACCAGTTGATTAAATATGGGGTTTTGAGGGGGCATCACCACAGCAAGAAGAAATATGTGCAGTTCATCGTCCCAAAAAAGACTGATACAAAACCAAACACATATTCGAGATTTGTTGGTAATGATTAAACCAAACATATACGAGATATAATATATTTGATATTTCATAAACCAGAAACAACTTTGGTCTAGTGGCAAGAGCTTTCTCTCTTTCCCTAAAGACCCAAGTTCAATCGTGTCACCACCTGATTGGAGAAGGAAAATAAATTTAATAAATCTAATAAAAATAGATAAATCCCTCAAATAAGGTGGTGACACGTGTCACCACCTAATTGAATAATTAATTTATTTTATTAGATTAAAATTAGGACTAAATTGAATGATTGTATAAATAAAGGGGACTAAATGTGTAATTATACCAATTATCGGCAGGTGGCTACATTGGAACCAATTAAATAGTTATGTGGTATATTTAACACAATTGAAAATATAGTGGTCAAATCGACACCAACCCCATAGTTCAGTGGTCATTAGTATAGTTTACCCAAAAAAAAAATAGTGGAAAAACGGAAACGATAAGGTATTCACTTGGTAGTTACCCAATGGTCTTTGCCATGGAAAGTGTTATTTACTTCGATCACTCGGCAACGATAAAGTATTCAATGGCAACATGAAACCCTCAGATGCCGTTCAATGAAGAAACATCACGTGGGCACGCTTTTATACTGAAAGCTTTTCCCAGTCTACTATCGAGCCATCATCAACTCCTGCTCCTGCTCATTGTCAATACCTTGATTTAGAATGGCTTTGCTTAAATGTTGACGGAGCTGTTTCACCCAACACAGGTGTTGGAACTATTGGCGGACTCTTTCGCGATCATGAAGGATCCTGGATCCTAGGGTTTAACAAAATCATTGGCGTCATGCAACCTTTACATGCCGAGCTATGGGCGATATATCTTGGTCTCCAACTCGTTTGGGACCAAAGTTTTGGCGCATTAGTAGTACAATCTGACTCCTTGGAGGCAATCAAGCTGTTAAACCATTCAGGCGTGGCTAACAGTTCAATAGCACTTGTTCGAGCAATTACCAAAATCAGAGAGAAAGCATGGACTACAACACTCCACTGGATTCCACGACGACAAAACTCCCCTGCCGATGCACAGGCAAAACTTGCCGAACCCTTTCATAAACCTATGTCTATTTTTGATGCACCTCCACAGTTTCTTATACAACTTTTAAAAGATGATAATTTAAGCTCCAGATTAGTTTCTAGTTTAATGTAAGAATTTTTGATTTTATCTATCTCATTTTAATTTGAAAAAAATAGTAGAAAAATGTATGATAATGTTGTTAGAAAGAACCTAGAAAAGTGAAAATATTTATTTTAGTAAAAATTTTAAAACGGATGACATACCACACAAAAATATGTAAACTATACCCAAAACTATTGAATTATTGTTTTGATTTTATTTGGATTACCGTTCTTTTAATTTTTCAATTAGATTAAATGAAGACGCCGATGTAACAGTTAAATAAATTTATATAATTAAACATTTAGTCTTTATTACCTATGCATTCTATAAATTTAGTTCCAACATATTACGAAGAAACTTGCAGCAAAATGGACTGCCATATTGATGCTCTGATCTGATCCTCATCAGCTTAGAACTTAGAAGTTAAGGTTGAGGAACCAATTCATCAACCGCTGGAGGAACTTGTCAAATGATATCCAAATGTCCTTTTTTTCTTGTATTGTATCCTACAAAGATCTCTGTTAGACCCAAGGCATAAAATACACAAATAATTGAGTAGAGTAACAAATTACCGTAAAATAATTAATTTAATTAATATGAAAATAAACAGTCTCTTTAAGATATATTCGTCCTCTCTCCGGTATTAGAGAATCGTTGGACACCCACCTCCTAAGATACAATAACAAGCGTCCATCGTAAGCAGCACAACTACAGTAAACTAGACGAATTCAACCGTACCTTCTTCTATTACTATAATAAAGCAAAATTGAGAGGGAAAAAAGATGTAATGGGTTGTGTGTTTGAAAAGAGAAATCTAGGATTTTATTTATAGAAGGGAGAAGAAGATGAAGAGATTAGAAGAAATTAATGGAGCAGATGAAGAGTGTATAAAAAATTAATTTTAATAATTAAATTATAATTTAATTTGAACGATTAAATCAAAATATTAAATTGTCAAGAGAAACTTTGTTGAGAAAATATTTTTTACATGGGCTGACAAAAAATATTTTGGCAAATCCAATAAGGCATGATTGGTCCGAACATTCGCGTCGTTCACATTGTGCAAGTGCACTTCTAACTTCGATTGGCTTACGCATTTACTAACCAACAAGTTGGTTCCTGATTATTAACACCTTCCAAACTTCCATTATTGAAATTGAATAAACAAAAACAATATCAATATAAAGATAATATTGATTGAAGGTAAATATGATATAAATATAAGTAATTAAAAGATGAACCAAATCGGAATTTTAGGAAAAAAGATCTTTTAGATTAGATCTCTTTCTTTTTTTATTAGAAATCTCTAATATCATACTTTTTTTTGTTATTACAGCCAGTCTTTTGTCTTGTCTTTTAGTAAGTCTTTTCTACTTACTAACCCTACCCATATGCTCACCCCTTGCTTTGACTTTGCTGCATTTTCCACTTGTATGAAATTTCTATCCCTCAAGAGCTACGGACCTCGCTAATCCATCAAGATTTTTTTGTGATTAGCTTATGAAAGGAGTTCTCGCATACCGTACTCTAAGAGCTCCCTAGTCTCACTCATTATCTTCTTGCTACCAACAGATATTGGATAGTTTAGATGTCATTGTCTCTAAAGACAAGACCTTAGTCTCTGATTCTGGTTGTGGCAAATTCGCGAAGAAGTTCAGAACACGTGGATTGACTAAGGATTTCTCTCCTGTGTCATTCCGGAATGTTATGAACTCTCATCATCTGCTAAGAATACCTTACCATTTTTTGGCTTGGCGCCTATAAATCCCTACTTACGGGCTCATCTTATTGATTTGCTTCGATTTCTCATGCGGGATAGAGTGTTTTAAGCACTACATTTATCAACAACATTTGCATGTAGCTCACTTAAAACATTAATTTCTCATTCATCATTCAACCAATTTGAGCATATTATATGTTGTTTTAAAGGTCTTCTAGAGTAGAATATAAACCATAATGTTTATTATTCAAAACACAAAATTTACCAATAATTACTATGCCTCAAATTCGCTAATTATCTATTATTTTTCAACAATCCCTCACATGAATGAAATTGATAGATCAATGACACGGAATGGTGATATAATCTATGTTCGATATTTGCTTAGGATAGGTAGGCATCAACCCTTGAACTTTTCCTTGTGAAAGTATATTTACTTTACTTACTGATCAGTAGACACGATGTCCTTGAATTGCTTTGTCGTTTTGTGTAAACGATGTTATTCCTCACACAAATACCTCACTACAAGACTTTGATTCTCATGCGTGTGTTCATATGGCCGCGAACATCTCTTAGTTGTGCAAGAGTTTAATAGAACCATGCCCCAATAGTATCCTTAAAGCATCCCCACTTCACTCTCACATAGATGACTTATGTTGTTCGGCTCACCGAGACACACAATGGTCATTAAAAAGCATTTGCTTAACCTTTCCACATTTTAATCACTATTTACATCATAGAAATAAACTTAGGATAAAAACTCCCATAGTGATTGCACAAGGTCTATGCAAGTAGGTTGTCCCTTTAAAACTAGATCTTGGGATCTCTAGTCAACTAGGCAGGGTTTTCCTTCACATATGGCCTTAAATTTATCTAGGCTTTCATTGCATTCTTTTCGATGTTTTATCTACTCGATCTCGGTTTGAACCATCTGGTTACTGGATTCATAATGCTATCTTTTGATTTGATAAAAATTAATAGAGATAATTTCATTTGAGATTAGTTGTCTAATGTTATTATGTCAACGAAGCATATGTTTCGACTCATAATTATACATTTCGTTCTGTGCTCTACCAATTATTCTTGGTTTTCACAATATATACATATTATGGGTACAAACTTTGGTCATTCAGGAATATCCTCAAAGAAGTTCTAAAGTCATTTGACCTCTTTTCTATATTTTACTAGAGCTACATACTCAAATTCCACGTGGATTTGGTTGTAAATGTTTTTCTTGAGGATTTTCATGACACTGTTCCTCATCCCAATGTGGAACACATTCACTTGTGCCTTTGGTATCTTGAATATCATATATCCAACTACCATAAGAGTAGAACCTTTGAAATAATGCAATACATAGTACTGAATATATTTGAGATATCCCAGCACCCTCATAATTACTTTCAAGTGTTTATCCCCTGGATTACTTGTGAATATGATATATTGCTTACATTGAAAGCTAGTCTAGTGTAACTCATCAGACTGCCTATGACCCTTGTATATTCCATTTCGTCAACACTTTCACATTGGAAAATTTGTTAAAATAATGCCTCAGCAAATTGTTAACAATTTTTCTTCGTTGTTGAACAAATGTTGTGTAACGACCCAGATTTCTAAGTCAACGAGTTAGTATTGACCCGAGCCTTGGGCTCTAGGTCTTGGGTCGAATAATATTTATTTGGGCCTTGAGTGATGACTTTTGGGCTTGGATTTAACCTCCTTGGCATAATTGGGTTTTATGAGGGACTTGAGATGTTATTTTCCCATTTATTGGCTGAACACTCTTGATTCTTGTCCCCTAAAACACCAAAAGCTGCCCATTACACCATCCTCATTATTTATCTTCTTCACCCCAAAACCCCCTCTCTTTCTTGCAAGAACTCTATAAAAAGATTCAAGGTAAAACCCCAAATTTTATCCTTCATTTTTCCTACCCGAAATTTAAGTTTGAGGTATGCTAATCTCCTCCCCACGATTTACATTTCAGGTAAGGACCATGAAAAATGGTGGAGAACTGGAAGAATGGGTTTTTGAAGGGGGTTTTTGTTGGAGAGTGTCTTAGGACTAATTTTATGTTGTAAATTCGATTTAAAGCTTCTTTCTAATCTTTTGAGAGTGTAACAATCGTTTTTACACTTGTTGATTAGTTAAAGAAGTTGGAGAACCATCCACCACCAAGAACAAGGAAAAGAAGTTAAAAAAAGGTTGTGGGAAGAGGGATTTTGGGTTTTTGCAAGGTTTGTACATCTCAAACTTTGAAGTGCATCATGCCTTTCGTAATTGTCATTGCTTTGCATGTTTAAGCATGGTGAGTTGTTGGGTGTTTAGCATGTTGATCATGTTTGCTCTTAGGTTAATTGTTCTTGCTGTTAAAAGAGTGGTTAAATGGTCATAGTATGCTAATAATAATCATAATACACTTTAGGAAGCATGAAACTAGTTTAGTGGTTTGAATTTGGGGATTTACTGTTGAAATTCTTGGCCTAGAAAGGTATTTTTAGGCTTTAGTATCGATAAGCGGAAGGCCCGTACTAGTATCCCTTTTTAAATCGAACAAAGATGAACTGAGTGTATCGTATCGGTACGAGCTTAAACTAGTATCAGTACGGTCGACCCGTACCAGTACTCGTGGGTTTTTGTAGAATTCCAACAACCAATTTTGGTACCAGTATGGGGTCCAATATCGGTACCCAAGCTCGAGTATCAATACGGTCAACCCAATATCGGTATCGACTGGTATCCCTAAATTATAGTAGCGTGTTTTGGTATCAGTACGAGGTTCAATACCAGTACCCGTGGGATGAGTACCGATACGCACTGGAATTTATCGATACCCACTGTTGCCATTGCCCAATTTTGACGAATTTTTAATAGGAACTGAATATGGGTTTGGGAAGGTGTTATATTGAGACATATTCAAATATGATATACTTTAATGACGAGCCTTTGGTTGAACTTGAGATGAATGGCCTTTCCTTGACTTGTATTGTATATAAGCTTTGTGGGCCCTTGAATTGATTTCATGATTAGATTATATGGGACCCGAATACCCAAGATTTGGACTGTAGTACTTGTCCTTCTTCAAGTGCACTCGATGTATAGGTGGTCCCGAGTGGCACTTGCTACTTGATTGCTAGGTGTTTCCAAGTATGTGATATTCCCTACCTGATGGCTAGGTGGTCCCGAGTAGATGACCCTTGCTTATAACTGATGGCTAGGTGTTTCCGGGTATGTAGTAAGGGGGTACTCAATGTCTAGGTGGTCCCGAGTACACATGCATGGTACTTGATGCATATAAACATCCTCACATAAATCTCCTTTTAAGAAGGCATTATTGACATCTACTTGTCGAATTTGCCGCTGACATGTCACATCAATAGAAAGTAGAATGTTGATTGTAGTGAAACGTACAGTAGGACTGAAAGTGTCCATGAAATCGAAACTAGGAACTTGTGAGTAGCCCTTGGCTACTGTTAACTCCTCAAAAGTACTACTTTTCATGCATATATTGTCATGATATTGCTTGACTTTGAGTACATATTTTTGCATTTAGCTAGCCGATTCATGCATTTGCATCTAGGAGTTAAGGAATGTTTTTTTGCCAGTGTGAAGGGGTATTTTCTTGATTTGGTAGCATGATAGGAGCAGTTGTATGAGTATGACGGGAGAAGTAAGCCAGAGGACCAGAGGAGAAATACCGAGTGCTGTTGTCAAAAGTAGGATGAGAATTGCAAAGCTTGGTTAGAAAAAGAAGGATGTCGATGTCCGGTTAGATAGTCGTTGGTCAAAGACCCAGTCAGCCCTAAAATTCAAAAAGAGGACAACGCGCCTATCCTGGTGCCTAACAAACTTTCAAGATTCAAACCCAATCTAGGGTTTCCACGAGTGCCTATATAAATGAAGCCTACCGTTGAGCCAAGGGGGTTGCGCTGTGGTGAAGAAAGAAGGTAGAGGGCAAACCGTGGTTCGACCAGGCTGTGACCGAGAGCTCTGGGTCCATTGAAAGGCTGCATCAACGAATCTCATTCTTTGTTTATTTCTCTTAGTTTAATTATAATTTTTATGATGGTGATGTTTTCAAACAATATTTTGTTGATGGTTTCCCCAGCCATGAACTAATTTTCTTAAGTTGGCTGAGATGTTTTTGCGATGAACGCTTAGCTTTTTTTCATTTTTTTAATAATGGAATGTTTTGGCGTTTTTGTCTATTCTACTAGTGCTTAATTTTCTTAAATTCTTTGCCAAACGATAGTTGGCATTGCATGCCCATTATACCTTAATATCTTATTAGACTTAGAAGATAACGGTTAGTTGCTAGATACTAAGGAGAGAAACTTCGACAGAAGATGTTCAAGTAGATGAACTTACTTCAGGAGTGAATCTACCCCTTAAGAGTAAAGATTGAAACTTTTCCAAGTTAATTATTGAAAAGCATCACTATAGATATATAAAGGGTTAGTTGTAATTAACTTAGGGTGTGTTTGGTTCGCGGAAAAGATGATTACCAGGGGTAATAATCTTTTCCAGATTTACATTCCCATGTTTGGTTTAGAAGGATTCCCACTAGGAAGTATTATTCTTTTCCCAAGAGTGGCTCTTTTCCCCCTAAATGGTGGGAATGCTATTCCCCTCATTTTCTTTGGTATTACACAATTCCTTCCCCTTTGGACAATATTAACCTTATGATTATGAATTATGTTCATGTTGATCATTTATTGCATTTTTAACTAGGTAACTAATTATTTATGGTGTAAATTTATTAAATATTTATATTTAATATTAGTTTAATATATAAATGATGTTGTATGTATTTAAATATTGTTGTAATATTTAATAGTACATTTTATTAATATTGTATTTACGATGTTTATAGGGTTATCAGATGAGATTGTATGTTGTTTGAAACTGAATGCGTTAAGACTTGATGTTATTAATTTTATTATTTGATTTATAAGATATTTTTTATCTTAAAAAATCAGTAGGTTAATTTATTTTTGTCATTTTTATTACTTTTAGATTTGTTTTATTATTTACTTTAATTTGTTTGATAAATGGTCGAAAGTAATAAAAAATTAAAAATCTAAGCACATTAAACGTTTAATATTTTGATGTTAAAAAAATTAAAAAGGAATAAATGTATATAAATATAAAACATTTTTTAAAAAATAATTTAATAATATTAATTATATTATAAATATTTGTTTTTTTTGCAAATTTTAGGTGATGTAACGAAAATAATTCTATAAAATTTTATGTAAATATTTTTAATTTAATAATTAAAAATTAAACTTGTTAAAAGGAAAATATATCATAAGGACAAGTTAGTAAATTTTACTTCCAATTAATCTTATATTCCTCCAACCAAACACTACAATCCTATATTCCTACCAAATAAACCAAACAAGGTAATGTAACATTCCCAGTAATGTGTCAGGTAATGTTACATTCCGGTAATCCTATTCCCAGAGGTAATCTTACATTCCGTGAACCAAACGCCCCCTTAGGGTATTGCCATCGATAGAGGAAATACTACTTAAAATCTGCTCGACAATAAAACCAAGGCTGAAAGTTATTAATTACTGCTATAGTTAGAGTGAAATCCATACATCCTTTGCCAACACAAACCATCCATTTGAATACACCTATTTGCCAAACTACTTAAATTTTCATTGCATTTTCCTTAGTCATTTTCTTAATCAAAATCCAAATCCAATTCAACTCATTTGTTCCCATTCACAAGTAATTATTGTGGCATTTAATTCCTGGACAATCCCTGTGGATACGTGTAAAGTGTCCAAAATTCCTATATTTCATGCACTTTCCAACTCTTATTATTACTGTTTTCCAGCTCATTTTAGGCATAAGTAGGTTCATGCATAGCATTCTACAGTATTTCATCGTTCTCCCTTGCTTTTATAACTTATCATTTATTTGGTGAACAAGAGATACTGTTTTAGTGTATTCTTGCTTGTAGGTACTAACAGCTGAACTAGGGAGCCGAGGAACGGAGGACACAACGCTGAGGAGCAAACTTAGGAGCTGTACTGAAGCAGTTCTAGCTGAAGACAAGTTGCTGCTGAGCACCTGTCGAGTAGAGTTGCCGCTGACCTTGCTGCCCTCAGCAGTTGACTATGGAAGTTAGGAGAACCGGAGCACGATCTGTAGAGCAAAAACTCCTGAGTCTATTGCTGGTGGTCATGTGATTTTCTGACATCTGTAGTAGCAGCTAGGGCTGCCGAAGCGAAATTCCCAAGCTTATTTGCGGGCTAAGGAAAACGAGGAAGAGTCCATATTCCAAGCAAAGAAGTCAACATTTAAAGCTACATTAAAGAAGAAAAGCTACTTTATAGGACTTCTACTTCAAGGAGGACTTAACCTAGTTTTGAGTCTATAAATACCCATTGTACTTCTAGTTTAAATCATCCTAGGTTTTATATAGACTCTTCTTGTGCTCTTCTCTGCCACCATGTTCTAAATCCCCATTGGGTTAGGGTTATGTTGTAACTAGAGTGAAACAGTTGTTTTAGGTTTTTGAGTTATTTCTTCAATAAAATATTCCAAGTTTACTTAATCCATTGTTCTTCATTCTTTCAATCTTTCTACACCAGTCGTTTGACAGAATCTATTTTCGGGCACGAAAGTGCAAGGCTCACGAAAGGGTTAAGTATGGTCACAACGGGAGGCGTGACTAACTTGGTTCCACACTAGTCCACAAGTTTTGGCTGCTAAAAGGGATCACTAACCGATTTGATTGATTTGGTTTCACACTAGTCCTCAAGTTATCAATCTCGAGCATCCTAACCTAGAAATAGGAGGGATCACTGTCGACTATCCTGCCGAACTTGGAGTATCTACCAGACTTGCCGCCAGGACGTTTTTCCATTCCACCTGCCGAGACAGTACACACCCCTGCAGTGGTAGTGACCTGCTGCGGCCATGTGACAGGGTCGTAGTTTGCCACCCGCCGTACCCGCCGAGGCAGCATATCGTAGTAGCAAAGGATAACTCATATCTATTATAACGCAGTTTTCACACTAAGTGGCAGCATAACTCTGCCTGCTCTATCAACCTGATTCTCCTCTTCTCTATTATTTGTGTTTTTATTTACTCTTTGATCTCAACCAATCACTCACTTGTGTTTTTACTTTACCTTTGTGCAGGAACTAAAGAATGAGACAAGCTGTCCAATCCTCGTGGGATTCGACATCTTTTATACTATAACTTGACAGGAGTGTGCACTTGCGCTCTTACAAAAAGGGAACACCTACACGCCCTACAAGTTTTTGGTGTCGTAGCCGAGGATTGGTAACAATGAATTTCATTTTTCAATTTCTGCATCTTTTTTCTTTTATTTTTATTTTTAATCGAAAAAATTTTTACCGTGTCCTTTGCAAGTGTATGACCAGGGCTAACCTAACGGAAACTTCATTATTTACGACGATCTTGAGCGTGAAACTAGACGAATCAAGAGGGAGCTCAGGGAAGCCTTAAAGAACAAAGACAAGGGCAAAGCAAAGGAGGAGACCATGGTAAACGAGGACCCCCAGTTGATGCCGTCAATGGCAGGGGCAGGCAGCAAGATTTGCCGCCCAGAGGACCACAAGTACAGCAGAGGCAAGATCCCCCTGATCCACCCCAAGTGCGGACAACTAGGGACTACCTTGAACATGACTTTCAAAGGTTCGAGCCAATAGTGACAGAACCAGAGATAGGGGCAGATCATTTTGAACTGAAGCCCATCATGTTCAACATGCTAAACACACTAGGGCACTTCGGAGGGACTGCCACAGAAGATGCTCGGCAGCGTCTACGAGGATTCCTGGACATTTTCCGAGCATTCAAGATTCATGAGGTACACCAGGACGTATTGCGGCTGAGGTTATTTCCCTATTCACTGAGGGATAGGGCGATACAGTGGTTGAATAACCAGCCACCCGGATCCTTCACTTCATGGGCAGAGCTCTACAAGGACTTTCTAGACCGATTCAGCCCATCCAACGTCACCGATAGGTTGCGCAATGAGATCACAGCCTTTAGACAAGGGGATGACGAGCCGATGTACGAGGCATGGGAGCGGTACCAAAAAATGCTGAACAACTGTCCGCTTCAAGGTTTACCGACTTGGACTCAGGTATCTATATTTTACAATTGGGTTAACTGCCCAACTTGGATGTTGCTAGATGCCTCGGTTAATGGGATCATCCTAGACAGACCTCTAGAGGAAGCACTACGACTGCTCAACATAGCAGCTAAGAACAATTACAAATACCCGACAGCCCGCCGAGGCGGCACAAGGCGGCCAGCTACTATAAATGAGGTGGAAGCCTCCGAATCTGTTAATGCCCGCCTCGACACTCTGACGGAACTGGTGATGAAGATGGTGCAATCCCCAGGGAAGGTCCATGAAGTAAAAGCTGTTGAGCCCTTCTGTGGCTAATGTGGGGCCAACCATGATTCCTCTGAATGCACATCATCTGCAAACTACATGGGAGGATATGAGAGGAATAGCAGGCCAACCTAGAACACATACAATCCTAACTGGAGAAACCATCCCAACTTCTCCTGGAGCAACCAAAGACAGCAGCAAATCCACAACAGCTACAGGGAGGCTACCAGCAGAATCAGTCCCGACAGCAGACTCAGCAACCACAACACAATAATTCACTAGAAGCAACTATGAATAACTTTATGAAACAAACTGGAGAATTTATTGTTTATACAAATAAATTTATTGAAAAAACTGAGTCTTTTATGGACAGAACGGAGATGAAGATGAACAACCAGGAGGTTGCTATTAAGAACCTGGAGACCCAATTTGAGAAGTTCACCGAAATCTACCACAGTCGGACCATGGGCGCGTCATCCAGCAGCCCGCCAGAAGCAACCAAGCTCACTTTTGAGCATTGCAAGGCCATAAATACAAGAAGTGGGAAGCAGCTGGATGAACCTAGGATGGTAGAACAATTAGGAACTCAGCCGGAACAGACAAGTAAACCTGCCCCAGCAATACCAATATTAGCTGCCCCAACAACAACACCGACTCTAGCTACCTCAACAGCAGAACATGAAACCAACCTTGACAAGGATGATCCTCCCCGAAAAAAGCCCCCAAGCAAAGAGCAGATAGAGGACATCCGCCCGCCAGCTCCATTCCCTCAAAAGCTCAAACAACAACAGCTTGAGCACCAATTCAGAAAATTCTTAGATATTCTGAAATAGGTGCATATTAACATACCTCTGATAGAAGTTATACAAAACATGCCCAACTACTCCAAGTATCTCAGAGATATAGTTTCTAAGAAGAGACGAATAGGGGAATTCGAGACAGTGGATGTCACCGAAGAATGCATGGCTATGCTGCATAACAAGCTGCCGCCCAAGCAGACAAATCCAGGCAGCTTTGTTATACCATGTAGGCTGGGCAATAAGCATGAGACCAGGGCCCTGTGTGACTTGAGAGCCAGTATAAACCTGATGCCTAAGGCCATCTTCGACAAACTAGGTATTGGACCTGCCAAACCAACCTCCGTAATGCTTCAACTTGCCGATCACTCGTTCGTGCAACCAGAGGGAAAGATTGAAGACATACTGGTCAAAGTTGGCAGCCTAATTCTCCCCGCCGATTTCCTCATCTTAGATTGTGAGGTCGATGAGAAAGCCCCCATAATTCTCGGACGACCCTTCTTGGCCACGGGTAGAACACTGATAGATGTGGAGCTCGGGGATCTTACAATGAGGGTAGAGGACCAAAGCATAAGGATGAATATGCTACAACCCTCAGAGGAAGGAAAGGAATACCCGGATGAGAGAGCTGCTAAGATAAGCAGCAGCGGCAGCGACCGACCTAGGGGCAGATTGAAGGGCCTTTTTACGCAACACCTGAAATAACAAGAGGACCCCCCCCCCCAGGAGGGGAGAAGAAGCTAAACCACCTTAAGAAGTGGTTATGTCTGAGAGATGCACCCAAATGCACTCCCAACATAACTTAACTTTTATTTTCATTTTATTATTTTTATTTTTATGCATTAGGATTAGAGTTTATTTTGTTTTAGGATTAGAATAATTTTTAGTATTTTATTTATCATCAATCATTTAATTATTTCTGTTTTTATTTTTTTTATTTTAGGATCAAGAATAAAAGAGTAGGATTACAAAGGAAGACAAGCAAAAAACCCGCCAACCATCCTGCCGAGTCAGCAGCCAGTGCAGCAAAGTTTAACGGCTAGTTGGCTGCAAACGGCTCCAAAAATAACGGGCAGAAAAATCTGTAACGTGCATGAGGAAATCGGATCGTTGATCATTTAGTGCCACCCCGATACTTCTCGGCAGCTTCTATATAAACCACTCACTCATTTCATTTTACTTCACTTCCATCTTTTTGCTTGCTTCTATCTTATTCTTCTGCACTCTCATAATATTTCCTTGCTATTTTCAGTTAGAATACAACCGTTCACATGGCTTCAACATCTACCCAAAAGCCCATCTACAACAAGTTTTGCTTCAAGGCAGACGAGGAGAGATATAGAGCACATTTCTCCAAGCAGGTCGTCTGGGAGGAACAAAGCTTCCATTACACGAAGCAAACATGAGACCGTGGTCCTGAGCCTGCCTTGTTCTAAACCATCCACTACAAGGGATGGGAGATGTTCACTCACCAGCCTGACATTGTGAACATCACTGTAGTCAGGGAATTTTACTCCCATCAACCCTGCCCAGACATGCCATTCGTCTATGTCCGTGGGGAGGCGGTCAAGCTCAACCATGCTGTCATCAACAGCTATTATGGCCTTAATATGAACGACAACCCACACGAGGAATGGAGGCAGTCACTAACGGCTGCCCACTATGAGGAGATCAAGGCCAGAATCTGCAAGCCCAACACTCCATGGTTAGGGGACAAACATGTGGGATCTGTCCAGCGCCGCCACCTGCTGCCTGAAGCTATGTTGTGGAACACATTTTTGAAAAGGCGCCTGCTGCCCACATCTCACAACTCAACAGTTGACCGGTCGCGCCTCGCCTTAATTCACATCATCTTGATGAACCGACCGATCAACGTAGGGGAAATTATATACACGAAAATATACAACTGCTTCAAGAAGAAGAAGGGCATGCTGTACTTCCCGTCCCTCATCACAGGTCTCTGTACCAATTTCCGATTCCCAACATTGCCCACAAATGAGTTTACAATTGCCAAGGAGGGCTGGACCAAAAAGGTCCACATTCAGATGATGCAAGATGCGGAGAAAGAACCAGCAACGCCCAATCAGCCCTCCGCCACACAGTTTGAAACGCCAGCCGCCCCCGACAGTACTGACGCTGCCCCAGACAGAGAACTCCTCCCGCTGCTCCACACACTCCTCGAACACACAAAACTGATAGAGCAGCAACAATTGACCTTCATGAACTACGTGAGGGAGGCCCAAGAAGCCCCAGTGGCTTATTTCCTGCAGAAATTCCCTAGTGATGTGCCCACCATGCCACCCATTCCCGATGAGCTTGCAGCAGCAGCAAGAGCACAAAGAACTTCACCAGCCGCCACTACTTACCAGACAGACCATCAGATGCCCTCTCCCATGCATTCTCCGTACCACTCATATGCCACCTCATCAAACACGGTGGCAAACTCCCCTGAAAGGCACCAACTGAATCTCTCCCTAGCATGTATAGCCAATACAGTGGTAGACTCCTCCTCATTAGAGGAGATTGAGCAGCCGCCACCGAAACCAGAAACAACAGTAGTAGCGGCAATAGCAGCCATCCCAATGGCATTCATCCCTCTGGCAGCACACACAGAGGAAGGGACAAGGAAGAGAAAGCGCCACATAATAGCAGAAGAACCTGTGGATCTCGAGATCGAGTCAGAAGGAAGCGATACATCTCCCGCCGTTCCCCTTTCCAAGTCTCTAGAAGAGCCACAACATACGCCAAAGAGGATCCAGCCAATGCGGAAAGCAAAGACCTCACCCGCCAGAACTGCCGCCAAGGCATCTGCCAACCGCCGCTTCGTCGTCCGAACATCCTCCTCCTCCTCAGCTAACTAGAATCCAGCCTTCTCTCAACCCTCAGCAAACTTTTAACTTATTTTCTTTTCTTTTATTTTTATTTCCTATTTTCTTTTTTTATCTTTAACATGTATATTTTCTTTTTTTCTGTTTTGTGCATTGAGGGCAATGCCCATCTCGAGTTTAGGAGGGATAGCTCTCGCATCATTTGTAGGCATTCTTAGCTGCATTTAGATTGCATTGTACTTGTCTTAGTAATAATCGGAAAAGAAAAGTTTGTTATGACTTGTGCCTATGATAGGATAGCCGATTACTTTATTCTCGCACCTAATTAAAGATTAAACTTAATCTCGAGAAAAAGCATGAAATATGACTTCGTTTTTTTACTTTTTGCCTGAAAATGTTAAACATCTCTGTTACTTGCTGAATGTGTTAGAATATTTGATAAACATTGCCTGCTTGTTTTCTTTGAAAAATTCTAACGATAGTTGCAGGTAGCCGCCGAGGCAGGCAAAAGAAACAGAAGAATGCAGAACTGCCAAGGCAGCAAAATCAAAAACAAAGAAAAGTGTTGTGTTACCCTGGAGGTGCCCGCAACAGGCTCTAGGAAGAATCATGTGCGAGGGCACTCCGCTGCTATCAAAGTCCATGAATCTGAAAGCCTAAAAGTGACGGACAAATTAGAATGATTGAATGAAAGCCTTCACGGGATGACTCTACTCCAAGGGTTCGGGGTTCTGTAGTTTACTCCTATCTAAATGTCAAACCTGAAAGAGTAGTTGTGATAAGCTGGGGCCCTCACTGCCTTGATAAAAAATAATAATGTGCTGAAATTGTGCTGCCTCGGACGCAACCTTTAAATTACAGTAGTATCTTTGTTTAAATCTTTTATTCCGCGTATTCAGTTTGTTTACAGATTTGCAAACATCACACATATATTAGGAATTTAATTCTGAGTTGTTTTCTTGCTTATTTTCCTTCATTAAGTTATATGTATATAGGTGTCATTGCCCTGAGGTAGAAAATTAGGTTAAAAACAAGTTTTTCCTTCTGACTATTATTAGAGCAAGTACTTTAGGTTGCATTGCTTGAGGACAAGCAATAATTCAAGTTTGGGGGGTGTGTAAAGTTTCCAAAAGTCCTATATTTCATGCACTTTCCAACTCTTATTATTACCGTTTTCCAACTCATTTTAGGTATAAGTAGGTTCATGCATAACATTCTACAGTATTTCATCGTTCTACCTTGCTTTTATAACTTACCATTTATTTGGTGAACAAGAGATACTGTTTTAGTGTATTCTTGCTTGTGGGTACTAACAGCTAAACAAAGGAGCCGAGGAACGGAGGACACAACGCTGAGGAGCAAACCTAGGAGCTGTACTGAAGCAGTTCCAGCTGAAGATATGTTGCTGCCGAGCACCTGCCGAGTAGAGTTGCCCCTGACCTTGCTGCCCTCGGTAGCTGACTATGGAAGTTAAGAAAACCGAAGCGCGATCTGTAGAGAAAAAACTCCTGAGTCTATCTCCGGTGGTCATGTGATTTTCTGACATCTGTAGCAGCAGCTAGGACTGCCGAAGAGAAATCCCAAGTTTACTTGCGGGCTAAGGAAAACGAGGAAGAGTCCATATTCCAAGCAAAGAAGTCAGCATTTAAAGCTACATTAAAGAAGAAAAGCTATTTTATAGGACTTCTACTTCAAGGAGGACTTAACCTAGTTTTGAGTCTATAAATACCCATTGTACTTCTAGTTTAAATCATCCTAGGTTTTATATAAACTCTTCTTGTGCTCTTCTCTTCCGTCATGTTCTAAATCCCCATTGGGTTAGGGTTATGTTGTAACTAGAGTGAAACAGTTGTTTTAGGTTTTTGAGTTATTTCTTCAATAAAATATTCCAAGTTTACTTAATTCATTGTTCTTCATTCTTTCAATCTTTCTACACCAGTCGTTTGAGAGAATCTATTTTTCGGGCATGAAAGTGCAAGGCTCACGAAAGGGTTAAGTACGGTCATAACGAGAGGTGTGACTAACTTGGTTCCACACTAGTCCACAAGTTTCAGCGGCTAAAAGGGATCACTAACCGAGTTGATTGATTTGGTTCCACACTAGTCCTCAAGTTATCAATCTCGAGCATCCTAACCTAAAAATATGAGGGATCATTGTCGACTATCCTGCCGAACTTGGAGTATCAGCCAGACTTGCCGCCAGGACGTTTTTCCATTCCACCTGCCGAGACAGTACACACCCCTGCGGCAGTGACCTACTGCGGCCGCGTGATAGGGTCGTAGTTTTTCGCCCGCTGTTCTCGCCGAGATAGCATATCGTGGCAGCAAAGGACAACTCATACCTATTACAACGCAGTTTTCACACTAAGTGGCAGCATAACACTGCCTGCTCTATCAACCTGATTCTTCTCTTCTCTATTATTTGTGTTTTTATTTACTCTTTGATCTCAACCAATCACTCACTTTGTGTTTTTACTTTACCTTTGTGCAGGAACTAAAGAACGAGACAAGCTGTCCAATCCTCGTAGGATTCGACATCTTATATACTATAACTTGACAGGAGTGTGCACTTGCGCTCTTATAAAAAAGGAACACCTACACGCCCTACAATACAATACTCAACTTACTGTTGTATTACTTGATGACCGTGTATACTTGCACGCAAAAAACCTAAACTTAGCATTATTTTTCTGCATATTTACGTTAATTCATCACTTGTTTTCCAAGCGTTAGTCAGTCGACAACTACTAACCTAGCCTTAAGCTTCTCCTCTGATCCATCAACATTGTGTTTATTTTTAAAGAGCCATTTGCAACCAATGGCTTTTCTCCTAACAGGTTGTAATACCCTTACACCTAGCCTAGAAGGTATTACTTAACTAGAGGTGGACAATCTAACTTGTCTATCAAGTTAGCATTCGAACAAGTAAGGAAGCAACCAAACAACTATGACATTCAAGTAATCACCCAACATGACTTGCATCAACAACTCATTCGAATGGAAGCTAAGTAGACATGCAACGTTTTTAATTACCAATATTAGCTATGTAGGTAATTAAAAGATAAGTCTAATGATTTAAGACCATGTTACTTATTCAACCATTACCATCAAGCATGTTGAAACTAACATTTTAAGAAGGTCATAGAGTATCTATCTAGTACCTACAATTTCATAGCAAGAAATTAGTCAAGTAGTTAACTACTCAGAGGCATATAATATTACTAACTTATGTTCATTTAGTCATCTAATCATACAAGCCATTTCCGAGTTTGATTCTACAAATAGGATCGATCAAGTAAGACCTTTACATAATTAAAGAAACAACTTTGCCATGTGATCACCAAGATTTCAATACCAAGCCCCTAAGGTAAAACTATATCATTCAAATCCATCAACCATAACTACTTAAGCAAAATCATTCTATTATCTAAACACCGAGCTAAACACTTTATACACAAAGCTTGTATTAGATTAATATTTACAAACCAACACAAAATACTCAAGGGAACATATTCATGATACCTAACTAGTGCCACCTTCTAGGGGTTAAACTATAACAAAACAAAACATACATTTGTGCTTTTGGTGACCTTGCTTTGACTCCCTGAACTAGATCTAGCAATCATCTTTTCTTGCAAGTAACATAGTGAGCTATTCGATAGATAGCCTCGCAATTTAACTAAATGATGAGTGTAATCAGTTTAACTATTAGGTACATTATTCAATTCATCAATCTTACTTAAGCTCCTTATCGAGACTAGTCTAGAGTAAATAACATTTGTCACATTAGGTACATGCTTACAATACAATCATCAAGAAGCTTATTCTAAGCTTAATTTAGCCTCAACTAAATATCAAGCTTCCAAAGAAGTATCATTTAATAACAAAAACCATTGGCGTTACTCAATTAAACATTCAATCAATTTATCAAAAGCAACCTTAGTTGTTTAACATAGCCTTGGCCAGTTGTTAGCCTAGAAACACATATTCAATCAAAACATTATCAGGCAATGGTAATCTATTACCATTGAAACATATAATCTTTTTGAATCATTTAGGAGTACCTTAGTACCATTCAGGGACCTTAGTCCAGTTCAGGCTGAGCTCAAGAATCACTATTGGCATGCCAATCTAGCTAGGGCTAAAACTAGTCAAGGTTCATACAAACTTCACAATCATTCACTACATATAATCCTTTAACTCTTCGAGTACTTAGCCATATGTACAAGATGCTACATTAAGCCTTATAAGCAACCAACTTATAATTATACTAAGAAACATGCTATCTAGTAATCATACTTACCTGGATACATTTAACTTACCAAGCTCTAGCAAACCAAGACAAGCATATGCATTCAAGCTACATGTAAAAATCGAGAAATTTAGCCAAATTAACAAATCTATACGTATTCAAAATACATATTACATTCACAGTTTAATCCAGCTATTCATGTTCCCGTGTGACGTCCTCAACCCGACTTAGAAGAAAAATTAAGTTAAGAACGTTACTGCAGCGAAAACCAAAATTGATAACCAGAAAATTTCAAATTTATTTATTATTTGTAACCCCCTCGACCCGGTCTAGACGATAGACCGAACTGAACGGGTCACACAGGGAATATTGAAGTAAACCGGGAAGTTTACTCCAATAAACGACCCTAATTTTTTTCGTTTTATCTTGTCTAGATGCTCATTATTAACCTATGTGATAAACTTCACATCGGAACAATTTGCAACTCGACCAGACAACGATTAGGGGCTCAATTGCATACAGACACATTTTAAGGACCATTTTGTAATTTTAGTAAATTACAAGAACTTATGCCATTTTTAAGTTACCAACCTTTAATTAGTCGCATTACATGCTCCTCTGTCGAATCTCAGCTCAAAAAAATCATCTAAACTCATTTAATTGCACCCACAACATTTAGGGACCAAAACATAAAGAAACAGAACTTCAACCGATTCCAATAATCGACTTAATTGCTAGTTGTTTCGGTACAAGTTGCCATGTATCGAAACACCCGTTTTAGAACAAGGTCGAGCGTCTCGAAGCTTGGGCTCGTATTGAAACACCCTCTATGGTGTTTTGGAACACAAGATTCTAGTAGCAAAACGTACCAAAACACCCCTTCCCCGTTTCGAAACCCCTAATCCATTTCAGGCACACTATTTCGGTACATGCTTAGGTGTACAGAAACACCTAGGGCTGTAATGATACTTTTTTCTGTTTTTTCATACTATAATCCATACAAAAACATTCCAACATGCTTCAAACATGCATACTACATATTTAAACTTCAAACCTCAATTATACATGACAATTCCAACATCATAGCATGTCAATTTGCACTAAGGAAATCTATAGGCATACAACCTATGCAATATGACCACTCAAGAGTCAAAACACAAACCAAAGCGAATACCAACAAGTAAAGGCCATTTACAATTCATTAAAGGCATCATAAACTTGACACAAAACAGGGAATTTCAAAATACACTTTCCCAAAACATAAAGGCATTATCCCATTGCCGATTATTATTACTAATAAGCAAACATAAAACCATATTTGAGTTAAGTCTTACTCCTTGGTTTCCTTCTTGATTCTTCGCTGCCCCAAAGATGCTATTTCTCTACATTGTTGGAAAAGAGAGCGTAAGCAATAATGCCTAGTGAATGATGCTCAAAACAAACCAACAATAATAATGCATTTTAAAACCATTTCTCAAGTAGAAAACACAATCTCATCATGCTCAATCTATCTCATGCTTGAAATCATTTTCAAAGCAAAACCACATAATTAAAACCACATGTACCATCTATCTCATGCATTAACCAAAATGAAAAGTCTCCAAGAAAAGTTTACTCATGTTTGTTTCTCATAAGCACTTCTCAAATCATATTCTCATATGCAAAACACAATGCATAAAATCATTTATAATCAAGGTACATGTGAATATCATATATTGGCATTTTAGCAACATTACTCGGATATGCGGATAGCTTGCCAGAATCTCACATCGTCAAGTCCTACCTCGGTGGAATCTCACATCACCGAACTCTCATGGAGGTATCTCTCATATCCATAAAGCCTGATGGAATCTCACATCATTAAGACCTACCGTGGTAGAATCTCTCATCACCACACTCTCACTTTGGAACGGGATGACACTGCCCCCATTGCCAAACAAAAGGGCACGCATGAATTATATATATTATAGTGCACTTGTCCTCCTATTGGTCGACCAATTATATCCGGTAACAATTATCTCATCTCATGCCAATATACTCATTTTAAACATTATTTACCTACTATTTTTCAATGCACCAACATAAACCATTCTCATCCCATTTCAAAAGCATAACCAATGCATATCATTTTCTCAATAAATTCTATCTTTCCAAAATCACAATTCTATCTCATGGGATCATATAAATCATCAAATCATTTCTCAAAACATGCATAAAACAGTAGGTTTACATCTATCTTCAAAACATGAGAATGATTATATAAAACAATGGGATAAAAACTGAGAAACGAGAGCGAAATATCTCAAACTTACTTCTAGGCTTAGATTAATGTTTTAAACTCAATATAAACCCCGAGCCTTGCTTTCAAGTCTTTAAAAGACTTCAAAACCATTTCCACTCACCGACAACGCCTCGCTTGCTTTGCCGAAGCGAAATCAAACTTCCGAAGCTCTCGAAACTTCACCGATTTCTTCTGATACGTTCTCCCCTATTTATACCACACAAGAACAAAGGATTAATGCATCTTAATGCATTAAAATCATCAGCAACCAAAGCTACCACGTTGCTCTGCCCAAAAACACCAAAACGCCTATAAAAACAACCGAAAACACCTTCGATTACTCTACAAATTCAACCCAGCCAAGACCTACAACTTCTTTTCATTTTTAATCATCAATTAACATACAAAAACAATGTAATTGCATCCTTATACCTCCAGCAACACCAGAACCACATTATCACCACAAAACCCCTAAATATAGCAACCTAATAATTAGAGATCTAACTCATTTCGGGATTGCTATTATAAAACCTTTATTTCAACATCATTTAACATCAAAAACATGATTAAAATCAATCTCAAATCAATCAAACAGTATCATTACAAAAATCTTGAGAAATCATCTTTCAAAGCTTGATTTGACCATTTTCATCAATTAGATTATAAAACCTTGTTATTAAACACAATTAGAGAGCCAAAGACTTGAGAACTTCATTAAAGAAACTTGATTAGAGGAGAGAAAAGAATGGTCACCTCTAACACAAGCTTTTTCCCTTGATTGCAATGATTTAGACGAAAACCTTCAAGAAATCCATAGCTAGTTGACGTAGAAATCCATGAGAACCATTTAGAAATCAAAAAGTGAGTGAAAAGAGATAAATCTCTGGAGATTTTAGTGATGAAAAGATAGTTTGGCTGATGGTAAAGTTGAGAGAAAAGTTTATTAGAAAAGTAGTTACGTAAGAAAATGTTTTAGCCTTTTAAAATCATTTTTATCAAATCCCCTTTAATAAATCAATTAATTAAATCTTTAAAAATAATAAAACAAGGCAAAAGGCTGATAACACCTTGGTGTAATAGCTCCCTAAAGATTCTAAGCCTTGACTCTCTTCAATTTAGTCATTAAAACGTATTTTGAAATTTTTACAATTTAGTCACCGTTTCCAAAATACCAATTAAACCAGTCTAATTTTATCAAATTGAACTCTACAAAACCTTCAAAACATTATTTTACGATTATAAAATATTTTCCATATTTTATCTCCCTCAAAAACCATTTATTTCAAATAAATCCCGAAACTAGCCTAACCCGCTGTAGAGCATTTTAGTGTTCTCTAAATATGAGCGCAAGTGCACACCCCTGTCAAGTAATAGTATAAAAGATATCGTCTCCCACAGGGATTTGACATCTTGACTTGATTCGCAGTTCCTGCACAAGAAAAGTAAATGCACAAATAAGTTGGTTTGTTGAAGAGGAAAATAAAATAAAACACAAGTAAATGAAAGGGGAGAGATCAGATTGATAGACTGAGCCGGGTTATGCTGCTGTTCAGTGTGAAACTGCGTTGAATAGGATAAGTTGCTTTGCGTTGCTAGACTCTGCTGCCTCGGCGGGGGATGGCAGTTAGGCTGCTGAGACGCTCTCGCTACCTTGGTAGGGGAATGGACTTGTGTCTCGGCGGCAAACTTGGCAGAACTACAAGGTTCGACAGAACGCTTCGAAAGTGATCCCGCTTATGTCTAAGTCAGAATG
This sequence comes from Hibiscus tridactylites, assembly GCA_958450335.1. Classification (NCBI taxonomy): domain Eukaryota; kingdom Viridiplantae; phylum Streptophyta; class Magnoliopsida; order Malvales; family Malvaceae; genus Hibiscus; species Hibiscus tridactylites. The sequence goes on along the minus strand of OY288267.1, from coordinate 52,138,324 downwards.
CTGTTGATGCCCACTACAGATAATACCAGTTGCGGCGTGAATCGTGCAAAGACAACAATGTTTGTTCGTCCTATTTTAGCCGCTTTAAACCCTAACCTATGTCTAGGCTGGATTGATCAACGCCGTCTATAAATAAGATCGTGCTTACTCCTTTTGTGAGTTCAACTCTCTCGGTACCGAACAAATGGATAGTACTCAACTAATCTTTCACCGTAATTGAGAACTATGAAGAACATGAAATAAGCTAACCTTGAAGCTTTATTTCAAAAACAAACTTAAAATCCTAAACAATCGTTCTCACACTAATTACAACATAAACCAAACCCAAAGAGAATTTTAGAACATAATGGCGGCAAGAAAACCTAAACTATGCCTAAGGGAAAACCTCATTTGTTTTGAAGTAAAAGTACAATGGGTATATATAGGCATTAGCTAGGTCTAGTCCTTCTTGAAGTAGAAGTCTTCAAAGTAGCTTTTGCATTAAATGCAACCTTAAATTCTGACTTCTTTGAGTTGAATGTGGACTTCTTCACGTTGCCTTGCTCCGCAAGTAATCTTGCATTCCTCCTTCGGCGACTCTGCCTACTGTTACAGTCATCAGAAAATTGAGTGGACAACATCGTTAGAATCAAGATTTTTTGCTCTACAGATCGCACTCCAGTTCTCCAATTCCTTAGTTTGCTGTCTTGGGCGGCAGGTATGGCGGCGGCAGCTGCTGTCTTTGTCTGGAACTGCATCAGTACAATTCCTTGATCTGCTGCCTCAGCATCATGTCCTTAGCTCCTCTCTCCTTCTGTCAGCCTCTAGTACCTTAAACTAAAACTAAACTAAAACAATATCTTTTCCTTACCAAATAAGAGATAATCAATAAAAAGCATGGCAAAGTAAAGAATAATGTAAAATGCAATGCATGAGCCTAATTATGCCTAAAATGTACTAAAAATAGCAATAATATGAGATGAAATGTGCATGAAATATAGAACTTATGGACACTTTACACACCCTTAAACTCGAACTATTGCTTGTTCTCAAGCAATGCAACCTAAACATACTTGCCCATTGAAATAAACAAAAAGAAAAAGTCTGTTTTAGACTTGATTTAACACCTCAAGGCCGTGGCACCTGTCATTAGATTAGTGAGAGGGGAGTAACATGAATTAACTTAGAATTAAACTATAATGCCAGTGAAGTGTGTGTAGAACTGTGTACAGGCTGAATCTGATGAATATTCTAAATAAACAGAGATGGTGTCATGATATATAAGGTTGCTGTCTAGACAACATAATTAAGCACAACTTAAATAATCATGTCAATGAGGGCTTCAGCTCATCACAACTACTCTTCTAGGTCTGAAATTAAGATATGAGCAAACTACAAAACCCCGAACCCATAGAGTAGAGTCATCCTGTGAAGACTTTCATTCACTCATGCTAATTTTCCCGTCACTTCAAGATTTTTAGATTCATGGACTTTGATAGCAGTGGAGAGTCCTCACACATGATTCTTCCTAGAGCCTGTTTCGGGCACCTCTAGGGATAGACAACATAAAAATTTCTTTTGCCTGCCATGGCAGTGCTTTTGTTAGTTTCTATTTTTGCCTGCCGCGATAGCTTCTTGCAACCATGTTATAATTTTACAAACAATTCAACATGCAATGTTTATCAAAAACTTAAACAAATTCAGCAAGTAACAGTAGTGTTTTAATTTTTTGGCAACCATAGAAAAAACCTAAGTTTACTTCATGCTTTTCCCCCAAAATTAAGTTCATTTAACTTGGTGCGAAAATTTAAAGTCGGCTATCCTATCTTAGGCACAAGTTCTAACAATTTTTTTCTTTTCAATTATTTTTCTAAGGCAAGTACATTATGCAATCTAATATGCACTAAAAGAAGCCTAACAAGATGAGTGCTAACCCCCCAAACTCAAGATGGGCATTTCCCTCAATGCACAAAATAAAAAATAAAAAATAAAAAAATAAATACATTTGATATAAAAATAGAAAAATAAAAGAAAGAGAAGAAAAGAAAAAAAAACTAGAAGGTTGCATATGGTTGGGAGGAGGCTTGGGTCTTGGCGGCATAGGAGGAAGAGGAGGATTAGATTACAAGGCGGAGGCCGGCAGATGCCCGGGCGACAGACTTGGATGGTGAGACCTTTGTTGTCCACGGCGGCTGGACTCTCTTAAGAGTTGAGTGAGGCTCTTCATGAGGTTCTTCACGGGGTTCTTCTGGAGGTGCTTCACTCTCCTCTAATTCTGTCTCCTCGTCCACTGGCTCGACGACTATGATGCGTCGCTTCCTCTTCCTTGTTCCTCCTGTCGGAGGGTCTATTTCTATTGGGGCTACTGCTTCTGCTACTACTGCTGGCGGCTGCTCTACCTCAACGGAAGAGGAGGTGTTGGCCACTGTTGCCACTGTGTAGATGGGGGAATGATGTTGTTGATGCCACTTGGGGGAGTCTTCCACTGTGTTGGAAGCGGAGGTGGTGGGATATGATGGGTAGTGCATCGGAGACAACATCTGGCAGTGAAAGGCGACATGGCGGGCAGCTGCTTCTGATGGTGTGCCTTATCTGAGTGCAACTGCGGTGGTGAGGTCGGCAAGAAAGGTTGGAAGAGTGGGGCCGTCGTCTGGAAATTTCTGAAGGAGATATGCCACAAAGGCATCTTGTACCTCCCCTACGTACTTCATGAAGGTTAACTGCTGCTGCTCAATCCATTTATTGCTTTCAATGAGGGTGCGCAACAGAGTGAGGACTTCATTGGTCGGGGAAGCTTCAGTACTACCGAGGGCTGCTGGAGTGGCTGACTGGGCGGCAGAGGGCTGGCTGGGGGTGATGGGCTCTGTCTCCGGGGCCTGCAACATTTGCGGGTGGACTTTCCTGGTCCACCCTTCCTTGGTAGTTGTCATCTCATCTTCTGGGTCAGTTGGGACGTTGAAGTTTGCACAAAGGCCGGTGATGAGAGACAAGAAGTACAACTTGCCCTTTGTCTTGCGGGAGTAGTTATAGATCTCCTTGCATATGATCTCCCCAACGTTGATGGGCCGATTTACCATGATGCTGTGGATGAGTGCAAGGCGCGGCCGGTCAACAGTGGGGTTGTGGGAGGTGGGCAGCAGATGGCGTTTGATAAAGGTAATCCAAAATATAGGCTCGGGCAGTAGGTGGTTGTGTTGGATAGAGCCGCCATGCTTTATTTCCAACCATGAGATGTTGGGCTTGCACAACTTGGCCTTGAGTCTGTCATAGTTGGCAGCCGTCAGTGACTACCTCTATTCCTCGTGGGGGTTGTTGTCCATCTCTAGGCCATAGAAGCTGTTGATCATGGTGGCATTCAGCTTGACAGGCTCCCCTCGGACATAGACGAATGGCAGCTCTGGGCGGGGGTGATGGGTATAGAATTCTCTGACCATGGTGATGTTGACCATCTCCGGCTGCCGTGCGAATATTTCCCATCCTTTGCTGTGGATGGTCTCGAACAAGGCAGGCTCTAAGCCAAGGTCCCCTGTTTGCTTTGAGTAGTGGAAACCTTGCTCCTCCCAAATTGCTTGTTTTGCAAACTGCATTTTGTATCTCTTCTCATCTACCTTGGAGTAGAAGCGTTGGAAGGTGGGTTTGGGTGATGATGTTGAAGCCATGTGTGAGATGGTTTAGATATAACTGAAACATAAAGAAAATATTGTGAGCAAAGAGAGTTATGGATTCAAGAAGAGTATAGCAAGTAGGTGAAAGTAAAATTAATGAATGAGATGAGTCAGGTTTAAATAGAGGTTGCCGAGAGGTGTCGGGGCGGCATTAAATGTCCAACAGGCAAGTTGTCTCGCGCACGTTACATGATTTTTGCCCGTTATTTTTGTAGCCGTTGGCAGCTAGCCATTACGCGCTGTCTGTGCTGGGCCGCCCTTAGCTGTCTTAGCAGGATGGTGGGCGGGCTCCTTGTTGGGCTTCTCCTTGATCCAGCTCTTTTATTCCGAAAGCCTGAAATAAAAAATAAAGATAATTAAAAAAATTCTGAAAATAAAAAAAATGTGAAAAATAAATTTAACCAATTAAAAATCTAATCCTAATAGGAAATAAAATGCAATAAATTAAACTCTATTCCTAAAACATAAAAATAAAGAAAATAAAAATAATTAAGTTATGTTGAGAGTGCATTTGGGTGCATCTCCCAGACATAACCACTTCCTGAGGTAATTTGTCTTGTCTCTCCCTCATGGAGGGTCCTCTTGTTCTTTTAGGTTGTGTGCTATTGGGTCCTTCAGCTTGCCCTTTGGTCTGTCGAGACAACTGTTGTCTTGGCCTGTCTCAGTGCTGATTTTTGCAGCCTGAGCATCTAGGCATCCTTCCTTTTCCTTTTCTGAGGGTTGTAACACATTCAACTTGATGCTCTAATTGTCTACCCTCATGATCAACTCCCCATGCTCCACATCTATTAACGTTCTGCCCGTGGCCAAGAATGGGCACCCAAGGATGATAGGGGCGTTTTGATCGGCCTCACAGTCTAAGATGAGGAAGTCTACTGGAAAAATAAGGCTGCCTAGTTGAACTAGGATGTCTTCGATCTTGCCTTCCGGTTGTACAAAGGAATGGTCACCAAGTTTCAGCATAATATAGGTGGGTTTGGCTTGCCCAATTCCTAGCTTGTCAAAGACTGCCTTAGGCATCAAGTTTATGCTGGCTCCCAAGCATAATAGAGGTGGGTTTGGCTTGCCCAATTCAACTTGATGCTTTTGTTTCGTGCTTGCTACCTATTCTACATGGTATAACTAAGCTGCCCGGATCTGTTTTCTAGGGCAGCAGCTTGTTGTGCAGCATGGCCATGCACTCCTCTATTACTGCCACTATTTCGAACTCCCCAATTCTCTTCCTTTTAGAAACCATGTCCCTAAGGTATTTGGCCTAGTTGGGCATGTTCTGAATGGCTTCTATGTGAAGGATATTTATGTGCACATGCTTTAGAATATCCAAGAATTTCCTGAACCGGTGCTCCTGTTTATGTTGCTTAAGCCTCTGGGGAAAGGTGCTGGCAGGCAGATGTCCTCTATACGCTCCTTGCATGAGAACTTTATCTGTGGAGTATCATCTATCTCAGAGCTGCTGTCAGGCTCATCTGTCGGGGTGGCTGGTGTGGATGCTGCCGCGGTAGTTAATTCTTCATGTGCTAGATGTTTTACTGCTGGTTTTTCCATTCTGGGCTCATTCAACTATTTCCACTTCTGGTTGATATGGCTTTGCACTGCTCATATGTGGGTTTAGCTGATGCCTATGTACTACTAGATGATGCACCCATTGTCCTGCTACTGAAGATCGCAGTGAAATGCCAAAACTGGGTCTCCAGGTTCTTTATCGCAGCCTCCTGGTTGTTTATCCTCATCTCTGTCATGTCCATGAATGACTCAGTTTTATCAATGAATTTATTAGTACGAACAACAAATTCACTAGTGTTAAACATAAAAGTTTGGAGAGTTTCTTCTAGTGAATTATTGTTTTGTGGTTGTTGAGCTTACTGTCTAGACTGGTTTTGTTGGTAGCCTCCCTGCTGCTGTTGTGGATTGGTAGAAGTTTTCGGGTTACTCCAGGAGAAGTTTGGATGATTCTTCCATCCAGGGTTGTACGTGTTCATGGCGGGCCTACTGTTCCTCTTGTATCCTCCCATGAAATTGGCAGATGCAGTGTATTCGGAGGAACCGTGGTTGCCCCCACACTCATCATAGAATGGCTCTACAACCTTGGCCTCATAGACTTTTCCAGTGGGTTTTACCATGTTCATAACCAACTCTGTCAGTTGTCGAGGCGGGCATTGACAGTTTCTGAGGTTTCCACTTTGTTCACAGTAGCTGGCCGCCTAACGCCGCCTTGGCGGGCTATTGAGTACTTATAGTTATTCTTGGCGGCTTGGTTCAGGATCAAACCCTCTGAAGTCATGTTCCGCCTCAATTTCAGGTTCTGTCACTGTAGGATCGAACCCTCTGAAGTCATGTTCCAAATAATCCATAGTGGTTCGAACGTACTGTGGCTGCCTGGGCGAAATAAGGTGCGGCTGCCTAGGTGGAACTTGCTACTGTTCTCTGGGCAGCGAGTCTTGCCCATCCCTGCCATTTTGAGCATTATTGGCAGGGTTGTCATTTTCCATGTTTTCCTCTTCTTTTCTTTCTTCTTTAACCTTCGCTAGGGCTGTTCTGATTTCCTTTTTGAGTTTTCTTGCTCTTCGTACGATATCATCAACGTAAACGATTTCGCCTTTTGGGGTTTCCCTGATTATACACTAGCAAAGGAAACTTTAAAATTCTTTTTTTTTCGATTAAAAATAAAATTAATAAAAACGAAAAATTAAATAAAATAAAAGTGCAGAAATTAAAAACGAATTTCACTGTTACCAATCCCCGATAACGACGCCAAAAACTTGTAGAGCGTTTTAGTGTTCTCTAAATATGAGCGCAAGTGCACACTCCTGTCAAGTAATAGTATAAAAGATATCGTCTCCCACAGGGATTGGATATCTTGACTCGATTCGTAGTTCCTGCACAAGAAAAGTAAATGCACAAATAAGTTGGTTTGTTTAAGAGGAAAATAAAATAAAAACTCAAGTAAATGAAAGGGAAGAGATTGAATTGATAGAATGGGTTGAGTTATGCTGCTGTTTAGTGTGAAACTACGTTGAATAGGATAAGTTGCTTTGCGCTGCCAGACTCTACTGCCTCGGACGGGGGATGGCAGTTATGCTACTGAGACGCTCTCGCTGCCTCGGCATGGGAATGGACTTGTGTCTCGGCGGCAAACTCGACAGAACTACAAGGTTCGGCAGAACGCTTTAGAAGTGATCCCGCTTATGTCTAAGTCAGAATGCTCTTGATGCCTACTACATATAATACCAGTCGCGACGTGAATCATGCAAAGACAACAATGTTTGTTCGTTCTCTTTTACCCGCCTTAAACCCTAACCAATATCTAGGTTAGATTGATCAACACCGTCTATAGATGAGATCGTGCCTTCTCCTTTCGTGAGTTCGACTCTCTCAATACCGAACAAATGGATAGTAATCAACTAATCTTTCACCTTAATTGAGAACTATGAAGAACATTGAATAAGCAAACCTCGAAGCTTTATTGCAAAAACAAACTTAAAATCCTAAACAACCGTTCTCACAACAATTATAACATAACCCAAACCCAAAGAGAATTTTAGAACATAATGGCGGCAAGAAAACCTAAACTATGTCTAAGGGAAAACCTCAGTTGTTTTAAAGTAAAAGTACAATGGGTATATATAGGCATTAGCTAGGTCTAGTTCTTATTGAAGTAGAAGTCTTCAAAGTAGATTTTTCATTAAATGCAACCTTAAATTCTGACTTCTTTGAGTTGAATGTGGACTTCTTCACGTTGCCTTGCTCCACAAGTAATCTTGCATTCCTCCTTCGGCGGCTCTGCCTACTGCTACAGTCATCGGAAAATTGAGTGGACAACATCGTTAGAATCAAGATTTTTTGCTCTACAAATTGCACTCTAGTTCTCCAATTCCTTAGTTTGCTGTCTTGGGCGGCAGGTATGGCGGCGACAGCTATTCGACAACTGTTGTCTTTGTTTGGAACTGCATCAATACAGCTCATTGATCTATTGCCTCAACATCATGTCCTTAGCTCCTCTCTCCTTCTGTCAGCCTCTAGTACCTGAAATTAAAATTAAACTAAAACAATATCTTTTCCTTACCAAATAAGAGATAATCAATAAAAAGCATGAAAAAGTAAATAATACTGTAAAATGCAATGCATGAGCCTAATTATGCCTAAAATGTACTAAAAACAAAATAATATGAGATGGAATGTGCATGAAATATAGAACTTATGGACACTTTACACTCACATGAACCGATGTTCACCCGAACCACTTAGCTGAACCCAGCTAACTCCTATGCCCAAAATCAGGGCGTTACATTATTAATAGCTACATAATATGGTCACTTGATTTACTAATCATATTTTAAACACAATTGCTTAACAATCAGTTAGCATGATCAAGTTCACCTTAACTTATACACACCACTTAGCATTGCATAACAATCCAAGATTACTCAATCATAGATGCAAGAATGACATATCTATCTTCAAACATCAAGCGATAACATATTTAATCAGGTGTGTAAAGAATTACAGGCTCAATACAATTCCCATACTTACAAATTAGTCTACACACATGTGTACATGCTCAAACAACCCTCATATACTTGTATATACACATCAAAACAATCTTAAATACATGATCATACACTTACATGATCAACACAGCCGAGTTTATAATTATATAACCAAGTACAATAGTTAAACTGGTTACTACTCAAATGTTCATAGAATTTATACCAAAAACAGCCCATAAATCATGACATACATACATGTAGCTCCTAAATACATGTAACCACTTTTACATTTACAATCAGTCTATCATCATTTACACACATAATCAAAATTGTTCATTTGCTTAATTTGCATACTTATAAGCATCAAAGTTAGTCCATATCATCCATATGTATTATTAGAGCAATCCAACAAATTCCATAGTTATCCATGACAACCCTAGATCCTAACATACGATTAATACACATGAAAGGGTACCCCAAACAGTTTCTCTAGCCTTTATGCAATCTTTTAATATGTATACTCATTTTTAACACCCTAAAATAGTCCATATTATGATTACTTACAGCCCAACAGTCTGTTAAAGTTTACAGAATTATGATGCAAAATAGTCTCATTCTACTATATGATCACATATACACAAGCCAAACAATTCGTTTGGCAACCAAAAATACATGAAACATGGCAGTTCACAATTGATTATGTTTCTAAAGATTAAAAATAGTCCACAATATCCTTTTTATTTTCTATTCAAACTACACTATGTTAGACACCAAATCAACATACAAACCTATACACTTTATTGTTCGAAAAGCTCATATTTCACAAGTTTAAAACAACACAATTCTTAGACTGTTTTTCAAGTAGTTTCAAGGCTGATTTTATTTGATTTAATGACCATATTTACAAGTACATAAACAAAGTAGTCCAGGACATAATTATACATGTGTAAAACAGTCCTGAATATCGTAGTATACCTATGTATAGATGTAAAACATTTTCCCTTGTTCTTCATTTATTCAATTCCATTGTATCAATATTAATATCATGCTTGAGATAAGACTCACGAATCATATACCGTACATACATATATTTTCCCCTCAAGTATTCATTCGAATAACATGTACAACAATACCATACAACTCATATTGAAATATCAAGCATTAGAGAGAATTATACAAAACACCGAATACATTTCTTATAACAATCAAGCAATGTGCCACCATCCTAGGAGTATTCGAACTATGATAGAATCTAACTCTACTTGGATCTTGTACAAAGACTTGCAACCAATGTCCATACTTGAAACAATTAAGCTTTAAAACATCCTGCAATGCATGATTATGAAATGCATTAGGCTTTTATAGCCTAAGTGAGGCAATAATGACAAAATAACAAGCAATAATAGATAAAGCTATCCAAGAACCAAGTAATTCAATAAGGGATTATAGAAGAGATTTCTTGTGAATTAAGTTAGTTTAATTCTTCCTTGTTTATTAAGAATTCTTTGAAAATTTGATCTTTGATGTATCATTCAAAGCTTATGCTCAAATTATATAGTTGTACTCCATTGGAATTCATTTCATACTCACCAAGAGCTACCAATTCAATGCTTACAAAGATCCAGCAAATTACTTAATTTGTTCATAACTCTCTCTTGAGTTCTTTACTTAATTATAAACATTTATTGTCTTTTATCAATTTGCCTTGGATCACTATAGGTGACGAATAACATTAATCCAAGCAATAGTTAGCTCAGAGCACATAACAAAGGCTAATATCGAAACATATCAATGGGGCGTCCCCCGAGCAATAGCTTGATCAAGAGTACCAAAGCTACTGCATTAGAAGATCATTTTATCTTAATAACAAGGGACCATTGTCCAAGCATAACAAGCATCAACCAATATATCCAAGGTCTTTCATCGACCAAACAACTTAGATATCTTATCTTATAACTGGAAATTGGAGTGTATCTTATTGGTCAAGTAGTCTTACTTGTTGCTTTCTTTCAATAGCTTATTGCATAAGTTAAGCTTTCTTACTTTTTAAGCTTTCAATATTCAAGGTACTTAACATTAGCTTTCAATCTTTTATAAGGATCTTATTATTGTTTTGTTGCCAGTAAACAAGTTCAAGCTTTAACAAGTATTTTATTAATCTCAATATTAAGGACATTCCCTAATCAATTATTTAAGCATAGAAAAGTTGTAATACCCAAACTAGGCCCTAGTAGCTTTTTATAAAAGTAAAAAATTCAATTGTGTAAACATCTTGTAATTAAGAAAGATTAATTGAATTAAGGACTAAATTGTTAAGAAAGATAAATAAGTGGCCATATTTGGAAAGGACTAAACCGAACAAGGTGTAAAACACCTTGATTGCATGCTAAATTTAATTTAATCCATGGACATTACACATGTCCCTTCCTTGAGCTAGCATTCGGCCACCTTAGGGAGAGTTCCACCAAAGACTCATCATCATCCTTTCCCTACCATAATCGAAACACCTTGAGAGAAACTAGAGAGAGATTGAAAGAAAACTCCATTGCAGGAGACTTGATGCTTGCATGTAGTGTGATCTCTTATGGAAATCAAAGGCTAGGAGAAATGTAAGTGAAATTGTTTCTTGTAGTTCGAATGTAAGATGATTGATGCGAATATTTGAGCTTGAGTTTATAGAAATGTGTTTGATGTATGGTCATGCTTGAAATTGCCTTTGATTTATAACTTGATAAACGGCTGAAATGTCATTGAATATAAGATGAAACTATGCTTGACCGAATGATGTAATCACATGGATGACAACCCTTGCTTGAATGATCATGTAACTTGATGTGTAATTCAAAATCCATGAAAGTTAAGACTTGAATTGTATGATTAGCTTGCTAGAAATTAAGGTAAATGTTAAATTGGGATGTTAATCAATTGAGTATCATGCTTAGATAGTGAAATTTGGACTGGAAATGAAACTAGTCACATTTGGTGGTTAATTGCTAGCTAGTGATCATTTTGAATGAATTGGTATATTTTTTTGACTGAAATGAATGAATTAAGGGCTGGAAATGATAGCTTAGAAACAAGGAAAAAACAGGTTAATTAAGGCTTAAAGGGCTGTTTGAATATGTTAAGGTATATGGACTGTTTTGCACACTAAAATGCACCTAAATGCAAACTAGACTGTTTTGTGAAATTAGGAACTGTTGGGGACTGTATTGGCTGTAAAATGGATGACTTTAGGATGTTAAATGTGTCTTAAAACAGTAAGAAAACATAACTTAACATGAATTTGCATGTATAGGTCATGAAGGTGTATTATGCAAGAAGGAATCTAGTTGAGTAACTAGTTAAATAAGCAATCTGTGAATTGTGTGATTGGTTTGTTTGATTGCTTACTTTTAATCCCTTGTATTGTATGAATTGTTAGAACAAGAAGGAGGCTTTGGTGAAGGGACAAAAGTAGAGCATTCAAGAGATAGACAAAAGGGGATAGCCTTTCAAGACTAAATCTTGCTTGGAGTATTGTGAGTGTAACTAAATGATAGGGTTAGGACTTAGGTCCTAATCGAACTTGTTTGAATCATGTCTCTTGTTAATATGCCTATGTTATGATATCTGGTTTAATATGCATGATATGTATAATTAAGGGAAGAATGACATATATATAAATCTTGTAAACAAATGCTATGAATATACTAAAAATATCCTTGCTTGAAAACTTGATATGTACATACACATGCTTGAATCTTGCTATCTTGATTGTCAATTGAACATTTGCTTGTGTACCATGATCAATTCGAATGGTATGACTATTCTTAAAGTGTCTTTGTTGAAGCTTGATGTGTACATGTATATGTTGGAATTGATCCTTGCTTGATGCTAAAGATGGCACGTGATTATTGATAACGTGAACAAGCTTGTAAAATCCTTGAATTGATGAGCTGAGGCTCAATTAGCCTAAGGGCTTAGCATGATCATGCTATACTTGACATGAACTTGATATACTTGAACATGAATGCTCGAATAAGCCTTGCCTTGATGATACATGATATGCTTGAAACAAAGGAAATGAAATCAAATAAAGTCCTTGGTTGCTAGTTGGTCATAGGTAGAATGACATGCTAGAGAGTCTAGAGCTCATGTGTCGGGGTGCACTACGGTCCCGAGCTAAGGCCCTTATATGGAGATAGTAGGAGGGAAGTGTTTTGGTCACTTGACGACAGTATGAGGGATTGACCGAGTACTTTGAGTACTATATTGGCGACAATTTGGTTGGTGACTTGATTACACTGTTAACTAAATATCAAGGAAAAGTGGCAAATAATGTTAACTAAGCTTGAAATAAGAGAAGCTAAACATGATAAATGTATAAGAAAACTTGATCCTTGTTAATAAGCTTGCTATTTGATTTTGCATGTATAACATGATGGCTATGTTACCTGAACTGTTTGTTACTTGAATACATGTATAACATAGCTAGTTGAGCTCGCTTATTACTTGAAAGATATGTTACTTGTGTACATGATTCTTGTTCGAATGAATTGTTTGATTGTGTTACTTGTCTTGCCTAGTACTTGTTTATATGCTACTTACTTGGGATGCAAAATGTAAATCCTTGAAATGAACTCCTTGATGTACCTTGTATATTTCGAATATATGCTTGAACAAGTATACTTGAGATTACTTGATACCTTGGCCCTTGATATTCAAACTTGTAGCTTGTAAATGTAGCCTTCTTGAATCCATGCTTTTGAACTCGAAACATAATATAACAACCTTGCTTAAGATGCTTTTGATAATCCTTGTCTTGAAAAACTTGTTGGACTTAGATGCTACCTCGCTAAGTACATTTTTGTACTTATCACTCTCGTTTCCATTCTTCCCAAACTACAGGATGAAGGATTCTCGAACCAATTTCTTAATTTTGAAGCTATCTTCCTTGAGCCCGAAGCAAGACACAAGCAAGACTAGAAGTATGTTCTTGTACTCTTTTTGTACTCTCCTAGATGGTGGCACTTATAATGTACATAAATAAGCCTATCATGAATTTTGCTTGGTTGAAAAATTTGTATATATATGATCATGACCTTTGGAAGATTGTAAAGACTTGAATGTTAACTCTTGTTGCTTATGGTATTATCTTGATATGCAAATGGTTGGTAGTAACCAGCACAATGTTGATGTAGTTAATTGTTACTTGACTTGCTTGAACTAGATGTGATCGAATGTGCTTGAAAATAGAGTACTACATGCTAGATTCTTGATAGCCTATTCGAAATGTTTTGGAATAGAGTTGCATGCCTTGTTTCAATAGCTTGATCTTGATAGCTAGTATCGGTTACTATGTGATGTTGAACTTGTTTGATGTTATGCACCTATGAGACTTGGTTTGATTGTATACATCTAGTAGCTTGATTAGTGTAACCAATATGATATGTTCCTTGTCTTGTATATAAATATTAAAAAGATCATATCTAGTAAATGTACATGAGAAAGACATTGAAACCATGCTCGAACCTTGTCTTGAATAGAATCTAAGCTGCACATACTTGTATTGGATTTAAATTAACTTTGACCTTGCTTAGTGTATTCGAATGCTTTACATACCCTATTTGTTAAGTATGATCAAACCTTGAATATAACAAACTGGTATCATGTCTAGGATGTTGATTCTTTCATGGCTTGTTGAGTTCGAATGCTTGTAATATTGAAAAGTATGTCTTGTTGCTTGATTCTTGTTGTTTGTTATGCTTTCTTGCTAGTCTAGTAACTCATCTATTAGGGATGAGTTCAAAAATTTTTAATTGGCTTGCCTTCTTGTATGCTTGTTTGCTTGATTTTACACTCCTTGCTCGGTTTACTCCTAAGCCGGGTGAGGGGTGTTACAGAAGTGGTAATCAAAGCTTAAGGTTTAGTCAATTCTAGGACTAAACCTGGCCATCATGCATCATATAGGATTAAATTGTGCCACCTAGGAGTTATATTTCAAGTATGCTTGTGTTCTTGCTTAACTGAACTCTCCCTTATCTTATTTAAACGTAGAATGTCCGAAACAAGACTCGCCCAAGATGATGAAAGTCCTGAAGGCTCCTCGAATAAATGAGATAGTGTGAGGATGGAACAAAATCCTCTAAGACAAGCTAAACCTCGAGACCCAGTCGAACCTGGAGAACAAGCTCAAGCTCAACCTCAGTAGGAAGCTTATGCTATCCAAGAAGTGCAAAGGGAATGTCTCCTTAGCATGAAGGAGATGTTCGATCAATTTGTAACTTCTCTAAAACAAGACCATCATGTTGCTCTTGCTGCTACACCTAGTAGAGCTCCAATTGACAAGTTGGCTCAACATCGGGCCTATACCTTCACCGATGCTGATGAAGCCAATCCTGAAGTAGCTGAATACTATCTAGAGGCTACTACTCAAATCCTCACTATAGGGCGTGTAGCTGTTCCCTTTTTGTAAGAGCGTAAGTGCACACTCCTGTCAAGTTATAGTATATAAGATGTCAAATCCCACGAGGACTAGACAACTTGTCTTGTTTCGTAGTTCCTGCACAATGGTAAAGTAAAAGCACAAGTGAATGATTGGTTGAGATCGAAGAGTATATAAAACACAAGTAAAAGAGAAGAAGAGAATCAGGTTAATAGAGCAGGCATGGTTATGCTGCCACTTAGAGTGAAAACTGCATTGTAATAGGTATGAGTTATTCTGTGTTGCCACAATATGCTGCCTCAGTGGGTATGACGGGCGGCAAACTACGACCCTGACACGCGGCCGCAACAGGTCACTGCCACTACAGTAGTGTGTACTATCTCGGCAAGTGGAATGGAAAGAAGTCCTGGTGGCAAGTCTAGCAGATACTCCAAGTTCGGCAGGATAGTCGATAGTGATCCCTCTTATTTCTAGGTTAGGATGCTCGAGATTGCTAACTTGAGGACTCGTGTGGAACCAAGTCAGTCAACTCGATTGGTGATCCCTTTTAGTCGCTGAAACTTGTGGACTAGTGTGGAACCAAGTTAGTCACGCCTCAACATATTGTGACCGTACTTAACCCTTTCGTGAGCCTTGCACTTTCGTGCTCGACAAATGGATTCTCTCAAACGATTGGTGTAGAAATATTGAAAGAATGAAGAACAATGGATTAAGTAAACTTGGAATATTCTATTGAAGATAATAACTCAAAACCCTAAAACAACCGTTTCACTCTAGTTACAACATAACCCTAACCCAAATAGAATTTAGAACATGGCGGCAGTGAAGAACACACGAGAAGTCTATGAAAAACCTAGGATGATTTAAACTAGAAGTACAATGGGTATTTATAGACTCAAGATTAGGTTAAGTCCTCCTTAAAGTAGATGTCTTAAAAAGTAGCTTTTCCTCTTTAATATGGCTTTAAAAGTTGACTTATTTGCTTGGAATATGGACTCTTCCTCGTTTGCCTTAGCCCGCATGTAAACTTGGGGATTTCGCTTCGGCAGCCCTACCGCTGCTACATATGTCAGAAAATCATATGAACGCCGGTGATAGATTTAGTAGTTTTTGCTCTAAAAATCGCGCTCCAGTTCTCCCAACTTCCATAACCAGCTACCAGGGCAGCAAGGTCGGCGGCAACTGTACTCGCCAGGTGCTCGGCAGCAACTTGTCTTCAGTTGGAACTGCTTCAGTACAACTCCTGGGTGTTCTCCTCAGCTTTGTGTCCTCCGTTCCTCGGTTCCCTCGTTCGGCTGTTAGTACCTACAAGCAAGAATACACTAAAACAATATCTCTTGTTCTCCAAATAAATGATAAGTTATAAGTAATGCAGAACAACAAAATACTGCAAAATGCTATGCATGAACCTACTTATGCCTAAAATGTACTTAAAAACAGTCATAATAAGAGTTGGAAAGTGTATGAAATATATGACTTTTGGACACTTGACACACTCCCAAACTCGAACTATTGCTTGTCCTCAAGCAATGCAATCTAAAGTACTTGCTCTAATAATAATCAGAAAGAAAAACTTGTTTTTAACCTGATTTTCTGCCTCAAGGCCGTGGCACCTATATATAAAATTTAATGACAGGAAATAAGCACAAAAATGACTCATAATTAAATTTCTCATGCCTGTGTGGTGCGTGCATGCCTGTAAACAAGCTGAATACGCAGAATAAGTAATTAAACAAAGATGTTGCTGTGATTTTTAAGGTTGCTGCCGAGGCAACACAGTTAAGCATATTATTTTTAATCATGGCAGTGAGGGCTTCAGCTTATCACAACTACTCTTCTAGGTCCGACGTTAGAGATAGAAACAAACTATAGAACACCGAACCCTTGGAGTAGAGTCATCCCGTGAAGGCTTTCATTCACTCATGCTAATTTGTCTGTCACTTTTAAGCTTTCAGATTCATGGACTTTGATAGCAGCGGAGTGTCCTCGCATATGATTCTTCCTAGATCCTGTTGCGGGCACCTCTAGGGTAACACAACACTTTGCTTTGTTTTTGATTTTGCTGCCTTGGCAGTTCTACATTGTAACCCCCTCGTCCCGGTCTGGTCGGATGACCGGTCCGAGTGGGTCACACGGGGAAAACCGAAGTGAAACCCGTTAAGGTACCTCCTCGGTTAACGACCTAGAAAATTTCTTTTTAAATTAATCTTCGCTAAGTGCCCATTAAATTCTTATGTGATCACAGCAATAGAAGACAAACATTCGCAAAGCAATAACTCGAACAACCTAAACAAAACAGTCCATTTTTATGTGATTTAACAGGCCGTTTCGAAACACCCTCAAGGTGTATCGAAACGCCTTAACCTGGTCAACAGTTCTAGGCCTACTCGAGGAGGCCGTATCGGAACGGAGGTCAACCGTTCCGAAACACCTTCCCCTGTCAACATCTCGTGGTCAACGAGATTTGACCGTTTCGAAACTCCATAGACCCGTTTCGGAACACCTTCATCTCGCCAATTTCTCAAAATTCCAATAGCAAAAGTGTACCGAAACAGCCTCTACGCATTTCGAAACGCCCAGCTAAAAACAAAGGGGACCGTATCGAAACAGTGTAACCCGTTTCGAAACGCCCTCTGTCTGCAGACTGGTTTTAGCTGATTTATGGCACAAGGGTGCCCCTAAACCTCACTAAAACCTCCAACAACACTCTAACAACAATCCTAAAGGCAAACCAACGTACGAGCATGCTTGAACATCATTATAACAAGACTAAACACTAAGGCGCAACATCACAAGCCATACATCCATACATGACATTATAGGTATTAAGCTTTAACATAGCCAACACTTAGACAATTCTAGGTAGCAAAATACTAACATGGTCACAAGCATGGCATACATCCTAAAAGCCGATTTAACAAGCACAAACGAGGAGTCTAACATGCTCCTAAACAACAACCATAGCAACATGATCCAAAAACATCATAACACGATTACATGCCCCATTGCTTGAGCATTACATCTTAATTTAAAAGTTCATACTTGGTGGCCAAGCAAACACCACAAGCACACTTGGAGGCCCCCTTCTTGCTCCTAGCAACCCACGAACTAAGGATCTGCATTGTCGAACAAAGAGAGAGCGTAAGCAATAAAGATTAGTGAGGGTAAGCTCTTTAAAAACAAACCTCGACAATGCAGGGTCCAAGCACGATCTTAGCCAATGTAAATACATAATTACCAAGGATCCCCAAGAGCCAAAAGTTAAAGATGCATGAACAATATTCAATTATATGCCATGCTCATAAAGCCCTATTTCACATCATATGTAATCACATACAAACATCCAAATATAGAGATCACATTTCACAACACATTGATACACATATCAATCAATATTGGCATCTAGCTATGACCCGAATACGCGGATAAACACGTTGGAACTCACATCCAACAACCACTTTACCTCACGGTGGGATTACACTCATCACCGGTCTCGCGGAGGGGATTCCACTCATCCTCACGCCCCATCGATTGGATTCCACTCATCATCGACTATATATAAATACAATTTCCGGGCGAACCCGTACTCCTCCTTGGTGACTCAACGCCACCAAGGCCACGCGCGAATTTAGACTCATGTGTACACACTAACATCCTAATGTTCGATCATTTGTACTCAAGCATACTAGTGCCAACATTTAACTCATTCTATATTATTCATTTCAATCAATTCCGTGCTTAGCACGTACTCACCATGATCACAATCATGAACCATTTCCATGCATGCCATAAGCATCACAAATCATGCCTCATCTCACATGTATAACACATTATACATAAGCAATCATATCACAAATATTACGAGGCATAATCATCGAATACAAGTTCAACCAATGGCTCTAGATTAAGTTTAGGATTAGGCTACCACCCTAATCCTAACTCTAAGTTGGTCTACCAAGCCCAACCTAGTCCACATGCTTGAATCAACCATTTAAAACCACTTTAAACATTTAACCACTCACCTAAGCTTCCAAGCTCCAGGACAAGCAAGCAACCACCCTCAAGCTTTCGGATTTCCTCCCGAAGCTTCTCCGACGCAAGTTCTCGCTTCTAAACAACCTCAATACAATTCAAACAATCTCAAATCAGCCCAAACATCAAAACACTAACCCGGAACACAATTCAAACACAATTTACAATGCTTCAAGCCATGAACACACCCCACATTAAGTAATCTCGGACAGCCCCAAAACCTCTTCCAAAATCCATGTTTCCAACACCCTTTACACCCACAAATGATCCCAAATCAACCCCTAACCATAGTACTATCAAAAGCCTATCAATTCCAACCTAAAACAACCCCCAAAACTCATCCAAAACCCTCCAAAAACCCCATTTATACCCAAATTCGGGAATTGCTCAAAATCAAGAGAAATTCATATATGTTGAACCATTTAACTCCTAAACCTCATAACTAACCATATTAAATCAAAATATTAGGTTTAGCAACACAAAGGCATCATTTTAATCAAATCTTTTGAAATCCCCATTTTCAAAACTTTAACGAAAATAAAAACTAATGGTACTTTTGAAGATAGGGAGTTGAGGAGAAGTCAAAAACGATGTTACCTTTCAAAAATGAGTTGAAATGGAGGAGTTTTTTGATGGAATAGTGGTGGAGAGGAGAGAGCTCTATTTCACGTTAAGTTTGATGAAGAAGAGAGTGAATAGTGAAATGTTGGATAAAAGGGGATTTAAAATAGAACTTGTATTATTTACAAGTTTGCCATTAATGAATGGCTATCCCCTTTATTCTTTAAAAACTCTTCAATTTGCAATTCATTCAATTTGGTCCACTGTAAAATATTTATTTTTGAAACCCGAAACTTAAAAGATTATTTTAGTTATAAAACCGAGCCCAAATAATATTAAAATATCATTTTCACCCGACCCCTAAACCCGGGTGTTACAACTCTCCCCCACTTAAGGAATTTCGTCCCCGAAATTACCTGACGGAAACAAATACGAAAACTGCTCAACCATATTCGCTTTCCTCTCCCACGTGGCCTCTTCCACACCTCTATGTCTCCACAACACTTTGACCAACTCTATGGTCTTACCACGCAACACCTTGCTATCAGAAGCAAGTATCTCAACAGGCTCTTCATTATAAGACAAATCCAGATTCAACTCTATCTCCTCTACGGGCATAACATGAGAAGGGTCTGACTTATATCTCCTAAGCATCGACACATGAAAGACATCATGGATCTTCTCTAACTCAGAGGGTAACCTCAAACGACAAGCTACAAGCCCAATCCGCTCAACTATCTCATACAGACCAATGAACCTCGGACTCAACTTGCCCTTCCGGCCAAATCTCATCACTTTCTTCCACAGAGATACTTTCAGAAACACTTTCTCACCCACAGAGTACTCAATCTCTTTCCTCTTCAAATCCGCATAAGACTTCTGACGATCGGAAGCTGCTTTCAAACGGTCAGAAATCAACTTCACCTTGTCGGTAGTCCCCTTAAGCAAATCTGGCATAGGTAACAATCTCTGACCTGTTTCGGCCCAACAAATCGGAGTCCTACATCGTCTACCATACAAAGCCTCATAGGGAGCCATATGAATACTAGACTGATAACTGTTGTTGTAAGCAAACTCAACTAACGGTAAGTGCTTCTCCCAAGAACCCTGGAACTCAATCACACAACAACGAAGCATATCCTCTAGAATCTGTATCACTCGCTCTGACTGCCCATCGGACTACGGATGATAAGACGTGCTGAAATGCAAACGGCTACCTAGAGCACTATGCAAACAACCCCAGAATCTCGAAGTAAATCTAGGATCTCTATCTAAAACAATAGACTTCGGAACTCCATGAAGTCTCACAATCTCACGGATGTACAAGTTTGCCAACTTATCTAAAGAATACGTGGTGTTCACTACTAAGAAGTGAGCACACTTAGTGAACCTATCAACAATCACCCAAACAGAATTCTTCTTCGAGGGAGACAAAGGCAACCCCGACACAAAATCCATGGTGATCCTCTCCCATTTCCATTCCGGAATCTTCAAAGGCTGTAACAAACCTGAAGGAACCTGATGTTTTGCCTTCACTCTCTGACAAACCATACAACGGCTCACATACTCGGCTACATCTCTCTTCAAACCAACCCAAAATTAATCATTCTTCAAGTCATGGTACATCTTGGTACTACCCGGATGCATAGAAAAAGGACTCGAATGTGATTTACTCAGAATCTGACGTCTCAACTCAACATCTTCTGGTACAACAATTCTATCTCTAAAGCACAACAAGCTCTCACCACTGAAACTATACTCGGTCGGTCTTCCTTCGGCTATGTCCTGAACATGAGGAACTAAAGTCACATCTTGCAACTGCTTCTCTCTAATCAACTGAATCAAAGAAGGCTTCACTTGCAACTCAGTGATCAACCCCCCATCATCGGACACACTCAATCTAGCAAACATAGCTCTCAACTCAATGGCCACCTTTCTACTCAAAGCATCGGCTACTACATTTGCCTTACCCGGATGGTACTCAATGGTCAAATCATAATCTTTTAGCAACTCTAACCATCTTATCTGTCTCAAGTTCAACTCTTTCTATGTCATCAAGTACTTCAAGCTCTTGTGATCGGTGTAAGCTATACACTTCTCACCATACAAGTAATGACGACAAATCTTCAATGCAAAAACAATTGCGGCTAACTCTATATCATGAGTAGGATAGTTCTTCTCATGAACCTTCAACTGTCTAGAAGCATAAGCAACAACTCTTCTTTCTTGCATCAAAACACATCCTAAACCTACGTAGGAAGCATCACTGTAAATCACAAACTCCTTACCTGAAACATGTTGCACTAACACTGGAGCATTTGTCAAAGCTTCTTTCAATTTCTCAAAGGCCTTCTGCCTTGCATCTGACCATTCAAACTTAACTCCTTTTTGCAACAATTTAGTTAAAGGAGCAGCTACTCTAGAGAAACCATCAACAAATCTCCTATAGTAACCAGCTAATCCTAGGAAACTCCTAATCTCGGTCACAGACTTAGGTTGTTTCCACTCAACAATAGCCTCAATCTTCGATGGATCAACACGGATACCTTCGGCTGAAACAACATGGCCAAGAAATACAACCTCTCCAATCCAGAACTCACATTTACTAAGCTTCACATACAACTGATTTCTCAATAATCTCTGTAAAACAAATCTCAAGTGCTCATCATGCTCTTCTTCTGTCTTCGAGTACACAAGTATATCATCAATGAAAATGACTACAAAACGGTCTAGATAGTCTCTAAAAATTCTGTTCATCATATCCATGAATGCTGCAGGTGCATTCGTGATCCCAAATGGCATCACAAGAAACTCATAGTGACCATATCTAGTCCTAAAAGCTGTCTTCGGAACATCACACTCTTTCACTTTCAACTGGTAGTACTCGGATCTCAAGTCTATCTTCGAGAACACTGAAGCACCTCTCAACTGATCGAACAAATCATCTATGCGAGGCAACGGATACTTGTTCTTCACGGTCAACTGATTCAACTGTCTATAGTCAATACACATGCGCATACTACCATCTTTCTTTTGCACAAACAACACGGGAGCACCCCAAGGAGAACTACTAGGCCTAATGAAACCACAGTCTAATAATTCTTGCAACTGACTCTTCAATTCTTTCAACTCTTTCAGAGCCATACGATACGGAGCTATCGAAACTGGATTAGACCCTGAAACAGTCTCAATCACAAACTCAACATCTCTATCAGGAGGTAAACCCGGCAACTCTTCTGGAAACACATCCAGAAAGTCACACACTGTTCTAATATCTTTTGGTCTAGCTTCACTCATATTCGGATTCATAACATAAGCTAAGTAAGCCCCACATCCGGAGTCAATCAACCTATGAGCCTCTAAAGCTGACACCACATTAGACAAGAACTTAATGTTCTCGCCTACTACTACTTCGTAGTCATCAGAAAGCTTCAAGGAAATTCTCTTCTTCTCAAAATCCACACTAGCTCGGTGCTCAACTAACCAGTCCATACCCAAAATAATATCAAAGCCATAGAAAGGAAGTTCCATCATATCAACAGAGAACACATGACCCTGAATCTTCAGTGGACATCTCCTATACATACGTCTAACCACAATTGTCTCACCAAAAGAACTAGTCACATGCATACCTACATCTAAGATCTCAACAGGTATATCTAACTTCTGTGCATGCTCACTCAAAATGTAGGAATGTGTAGAACCCGAATCAACCAAAGAAAGCAAAGACATAGACTGTAACTCGAAATTACCTGCTATCACATCAGTGTCGTTCCCGGCCTCTCTCTAAGCATAGACTCTCGCTGGTCCTCCTGCCTCTGGCTGCACTGCCACAACGTGAGCAATGTTCCTCTGAGCATCTACCCTAGGTGCATCAGCCCTAGGCTGGAAGTAGCCACGATCGCGCCCACGTCCTCTCTGAAAATCATTCGCTCTCGCAGGAGACTGAGCAATGTTCGGTGTCTGTGCCACCTGATGCGGACAATCTCTCCTAAACTAGTCCCTCGAACCACAGTTCCAACAAGCATGGAAGTTACCCCAACACTCACCAGTGTGCTGTCTCCCACAACGTGTGCACTCGGGCAAACGCCATCCTCCTCTATGGCCCCTACAATGATGGCCACCGCCACGTCTATGGTCAAACTGCTGTCCGCCACCTCTATGCCTCTTGGCATCTCTACCATCAAAGTTGTTGTGTCTCTTACCAGCACTAGATCCTCCAGAACGTTTGGTCAGCCCCAAGCTATGCTCAATGTCCTTGGCTCTAGCAACCAAGACATCAAAGTCAGAATAATCAGAAGCTAAGGTATACCTCTTAACTTCCTCATGAAGCCCATATCTGAAACGATCACATCGGGCCCTCTCAGTATGCACCAACTCTGAAGCATACTGACTCAGACGAACAAAGCAGATCTCGTAGTCAGTCACAGTAGCATCTCCCTGAACCAGAGCCATAAACTCCCACTTCTTCTCATCTAGATACCTCGGTCCCAAGTACCTCTTTCTGAAAGCAGACTCAAAGAAATCCCAATCAATCTCTGCCTCTGGAACTCCAATAGTAATGGTGACCCACCATGTGTAGGCATCACCCTGAAGCAAGGAAATCACACAACCCAATCTACGTGCGCCCACACAACCCATCTGAGCTAAGATGTGAACTGTCTTCTCCAACCATAACTCCGACCTCTCCGGAGTAGATCCTCTGAACTTTTCGGCCCCCAAGCTACGGAGCCTCTCCGAAGGTAGACTAGCATCGTCACACCTAGGCTGAGCTGCAGCCTGAGCTCCCGCAACTGCGGCCTGAAATGCTCCCGCTATAGCTTGCACTAGCGGAGTCATATCAATTCCGGCTGGACCTTGGCCACCTTGAGGTCCCTCTCCTTCAGCTCCATCCTCGCCTCCAACTCCAGGCGGAGGTGGTGGTGGTGGTGGTGGTGGTGGTGGTGGCAGTGGGGCTCCAACTCCCGCGGCCACCGGCCCTTCTATATGAGCCTCCACTCCAATCACCAGCTCAACATGAGCCGCAACACGTGGTTCCTGACGAACCACCCTCGGCCTACCCCTCGGCCTAGACATCGCTCACAACCGATAACTATAACCACAACAACAAAATATACAAGATTGGGTTAGCAAGGCAAGGCTTCAAAGTGCTCAAGTACGTTTCCCTCACATAAAAATTCTTTTCCGATGTAATAGTAGCAATGGGACTCCCAAACAATCATGCTTTTAAACAAACAATCAACATACTTGTCATACAAGCAATCATACTTACAAAGCAAGCAAACACTGTGCACATCAATACAGAACTTGAACTTACCTCACTTACCTGCCCAAGGTCTCGGTAACCTTAGGCTCTGATACCAACAAGTGTAACCCCCTCGTCCCGGTCTGGTCAGATGACCGGTCCGAGTGGGCCACACGGGGAAAACTGAAGCGAAACCCGTTAAGGTTCCTCCTCGGTTAACGACCCAGAAAATTTCTTTTTAAATTAATCTTCGCTAAATGCCCATTTAATTCTTATGTGATCACAGCAACGGAAGACAAGCATTCGCAAAGTAATAACTCGAACAACCTAAACAAAACATTCCATTTTTATGTGATTTAACAGGTCGTTTCGAAACACCCTCAAGGTGTATCGAAACGCCTTGACCTGGTCAACAGTTCTAGGCCTACTCGAGGAGGCCGTATCGGAACGGAGGTTAACCGTTTCGAACACCTTCCCTGGTCAACATCTCGTGGTCAACGAGATTTGACCGTTTCGAAACTCCATAGACTCGTTTCGGAACACCTTCATCTCGCCAATTTCTCAAAATTCCAGTAGCAAAAGTGTACCGAAACAGCCTCTACACGTTTCGAAACGCCCAGCCAAAAACAAAGGGGATTGTATCGAAACAGGGTAACCCGTTTCGAAACGCCCTCTGTCTGCAGACTGGTTTTAGCTGATTTATGGCACAAGGGTGCCCCTAAACCTCACTAAAACCTCCAACAACACTCTAACAACAATCCTAAAGGCAAACCAACGTACAAGCATGCTTGAACATCATTATAACAAGACTAAACACTAATACGCAACATCACAAGCCATACATCCATACATGACATTATAGGTATGAAGCTTTAACATAGCCAACACTTACACAATTCTAGGTAGAAAAATACTAACATGGTCACAAGCATGGCATACATCCTAAAAGCGATTTAACAAGCACAAACGAGGAGTCTAACATGCTCCTAAACAACAACCATAACAACATGATCCAAAAACATCATAGCACGATTACATGCCCCATTGCTTGACCATTACATCTTAATTTAAAAGTTCATACTTGGTAGCCAAGCAAGCACCACAAGCACACTTAGAGGCCCCCTTCTTGCTCCTAGCAACCCACGAACTAAGGATCTGCATTGTCGAACAAAGAGAGAGCGTAAGCAATAAAGCTTAGTGAGGGTAAGCTCTTTAAAAACAAACCTCGACAATGCAGGGTCCAAGCACGATCTTAGCCAAGGTAAATACATAATTACCAAGGATCCCCAAGAGCCAAAAGTTAAAGATGCATGAACAATATTCAATCAAATGCAATGCTCATAAAGCCCTATTTCGCATCATAAGTAATCACATACAAACATCCAAATATAGAGATCACATTTCACAACACATTGATACACATATCAATCAATATTGGCATCTAGCTATGACCTGAATACGCGGATAAACACGTTGGAACTCACATCCAACAACCACTTTACCTCACGGTGGGATTACACTCATCACCGGTCTCGCGGAGGGGATTCCACTCATCCTCACGCCCCGTCGATTGGATTCCACTCATCATCGACTATATATAAATACAATTTCCGGGTGAACCCGTACTCCTCCTTGGTGACTCAACGCCACCAAGGCCACACGCGAATTTAGACTCATGTGTACACACTAACATCCTAATGATCGATCATTTGTACTCAAGCAAACTAGTGCCAACATTTAACTCATTCCACATTATTCATTTCAATCAATTATGTGCTTAGAACGTACTCACCATGATCACAATCATGAACCATTTCCATGCATGCCATAAGCATCACAAATCATACCTCATCTCACATGTATAACATATTATACATAAGCAATCATATCACAAATATTACGAGGCATAATCATCGAATACAAGTTCAACCAATGGCTCTAGATTAAGTTTAGGATTAGGCTACCACCCTAATCCTAACTCTAGGTGGGTCTACCAAGCCCGACCTAGTCCACATGCTCGAATCAACCATTTAAAACCACTTTAAACATTTAACCAC
Source organism: Hibiscus tridactylites (assembly GCA_958450335.1). Taxonomy (NCBI): domain Eukaryota; kingdom Viridiplantae; phylum Streptophyta; class Magnoliopsida; order Malvales; family Malvaceae; genus Hibiscus; species Hibiscus tridactylites. The sequence goes on along the minus strand of OY288267.1, from coordinate 52,111,871 downwards.
TCACCTAAGCTTCCAAGCTCCAAGCCAAGCAAGAAACCACCCTCAAGCTTCCAGATTTCCTCCCGAAGCTTCTCCGACGCAAGTTCTCGCTTCTAAACAACCTCAATACAATTCAAACAATCTCAAATCAGCCCAAACATCAAAACACTAACCCGGAACACAATTCAAACACAATTTACAATGCTTCAAGCCATGAACACACCCCACATTAAGCAATCTCGGACAACCCCAAAACCTCTTCCAAAATCCATGTTTCCAACACCCTTTACACCCACAAATGATCCCAAATCAACCCCTAACCATAGTACTATCAAAAGCCTATCAATTCCAACCTAAAACAACCCCCAAAACTCACCCAAAACCCTCTAAAAACCCCATTTATACCCAAATTCGGGAATTGCTCAAAATGAAGAGAAATTCATATATGTTGAACCATTTAACTCCTAAACCTCATAACTAACCATATTAAATCAAAATATTAGGTTTAGCAACACAAAGGCATCATTTTTAATCAAATCTTTTGAAATCCCCATTTTCAAAACTTTAACGAAAATAAAAACTAATGGTACTTTTGAAGAGAGGGAGTTGAGGAGAAGTAAGAAACGATGTTACCTTTCAAAAATGAGTTGAAATGGAGGAGCTTTTTGATGGAATAATGGTGGAGAGGAGAGAGCTCTATTTCACGTTAAGTTTGATGAAGAAGAGAGTGAATAGTGAAATGTTGGATAAAGGGGGATTTAACATAGAACTTGTATTATTTACAAGTTTGCCATTAATGAATGGATATCCCCTTTATTCTTTAAAAACTCTTCAATTTGGTCCAATGTAAAATATTTATTTTTGAAACCCAAAACTTAAAATATTATTTTAATTATAAAACCGAGCCCAAATAATATTAAAATATTATTTTCACCCGACCCCTAAACCCGGGTGTTACATACATTTTTCTGTTTCTTTTGCCTACCTCAGCGGCTACCTGCAATTTATCGTTAGAATTTTGCAAAGAATTCCAAAAAAAAAAAAAACAGGCAGTGTTCATCAAATATTCTAACACATTCAGCAAGTAACATAGATGTTTAACATTTTCAGGCAAAGAGAAAAAAATCCAAGTCATATTTCATGCTTTTCCCCAAGATTAAGTTCAATTTTTAATTAGGTGCGAAAATAAGTTAATCGGCTATCCTGTCATAGGCACCAGTCATAACAAACTTTCCTTTTCCGATTATTACTAAGGCAAGTACAATGTAATCTAAATGTAAATAAGAACGCCTAAAAATGATGCGAGAGCTATCCCCCCAAACTCGAGATGGGCATTGCCCTCAATGCACAAAACATAAAAGTAAAGAAAATAAAACATACTTGTTAAAGATAACAAATAAGAAAACAGAATAAATAAAAATAAAATAAAATAAAATAAATTAGAAGTTTTCTGAGGGTGGAGAGGTGGCTGGATTCTAGTTAGCTGAGGAGGAGGAGGATGTTTGGATGACGAAGCGGCGGCTGGAAGATGCCTTGGCGATAGTTCTAGCAAGTGAGGTCTTTGCTTTCCGCGGCGGCTGGACTCTCTTCGGCGTATGATGTGGCTCTTCTTGAGGCTCGATAGGGGGAACGATGGGAGATGCGTCACTCTCTTCTGACTCGGTCTCGAGGTCCACAGGTTCTTCGGCTATTATGTGTCGCTTCCTCTTCCTTGTTCCTTTCTCGGTGGGTGCTGCCAGAGGGATGAATGCCATTGGGATGGCTGATGTTGCTGCTACCACTACTGTTTCTAGTTCCAGCGGTGGCTGCTCAATCTTCTCTGATGAGGAGGATTCTTCCACTGTATTTGTAACACCCGACTAATAAGACAAAAAATAGAGAAGGAATGAAAATGAAGACCTAGTTGGAGGTTGGGGGATTTAATCCCGCGACCTCATAGTTTTAGGCTGGTAACCCAGCAAACTGAGCTAGACATCTCTTAATGTTTAAAGGTCCCCAATATTCTTTTGAACCTTTCTGGTTGTGTACCTAAAATAATTAAAGCCTCATCTGACTTATCACCTACCTCATTAATTTCATTCTTCTCTTGAATTTCAAACCGTGTTTCTCTCTCACCAAACCATGCTTCCCTCAATTTCTGGTGAACCCGCAGTCGTCCTCACCGCTGCTCCGTGTGTGACACCACCACTGTCGGTGTGTAGATCGTCTCACTCCGATCACCCAGCCACCGAGCATGTGCATTGTTGTGTTGTCGTTCACTGTATATAACGGTTCGAAGCTCCAACAATTTTAGTTGTCGCGAACGTCACCCCTCTATTTTCGGCCGGTGGAGGAATCCGTTCGAGTCATGGGTGTGACCGTTGAACCCTCCACGCCGAGTCGTGCAAAACCCGACCGGTCGATTGTGTGTCCGACGTCGATAAGACGTTCATCGAAGCTACGTCACTTCCGACTGTTTCCCCGCTATTTTGGGTAATCCCGCTATGTATTCCAACTTATTTCGTGTTATTGATGTATGGGTTGGTCTATTGAGCTAACGAACTCATGTTTTCCGATCGAATCGGTGCCGACAACATCTCTGGCGACCTCTGTTAACCGGCCGACGATTTGGAAATTAAAGGGAAAAAAACCCAGTTTGAACCAACCCGACCTGTAAACCGGTCTGAACCGCTCTAACATAGTCTGAACTGGCCCAACGCGGTCTGAAGCCCAAAACCCGAACTGGCTCAGCCCAAAATTTGATAACCCGACTCGTATTCGAGCCCAACTCAGCCCGAGTCAACTCAATGAGTCAGCTGAGTCAACTCAATTTACCTCTGCCCATTGACTGCTGACATCAGCGTTGACCTGCTGATGTCAGCGTTGACTCTAACCTCGTTGACCGTTGACCTGCTGACGTCAGAGTTGACTTTGACCGTTGATTGCTGATGTCAGCGTTGACTTTGATCTTTGACCTTTAACCAAAAAGTCAAAATTTTCTGAAAAACTCCTATTTTATGTTTTTGGACGTCCCGAGTCTGATTTTGAAGCCCATTTTGCAAAATTCTGACCCGAAAGCATCCGAATCTGACCTTGAACCTGAAATTGTTTATGTATTTATTTATTCAGTTAAAAGCTCTATGAATATGGACTGAAATGGGATATTGTGTGATTGAAGGTATTCTTGGTTTCTTGAATACGAGATGTCGAGGGACGTTGAATTCTGGTTCAAGTGCGAGCGAATGGGGTATCATGAATCGACCATTGCAGCTCAGAGTTAAGGTAATACATTACTACCCTCTACATGCTTTTGAAACATGTTGGTATTCAGCTATGTTTGCACGACCATGTTTAAGCATATGATTATCTCTGCCTATATCGATCAATTATAAAATAAGAATAATAATGTCCAAGGAAAAAATATTCGAATAAGTGCTTTGATAAATCGAAGGGACTTTCGAGTTTAGTACACGATTATTGAGACAGTAAATCTTTAAGTCTTATTATCTCTTTTATTAAAAGGATAAATGTCGAAAATATCTGATTAACAAATGACAAAAATACCCCTAACTATAAACACAACCCGAGAAGCTATACTTCTTGCGTAAGACATCCGATGCATTTGAAAACCTTTGATTTCCTAAAATGTTATAGTAACAAGACTTAAATATTTGCGACTGTAAAGTAGTTGAGTTTTTGGAATTTTGAATAAATCTCTAAAGATAAATTTATAGAAAAATATTCGTATGATTGAATTAATCAATGCAGCGTAAAAGATTGAATGGATTGCAATGACAAAGAAGGATTGAAATTATTGATAAGATTGAATGGGATTGAATGACGCTAAAGATTGAATTTTCCTTAGGCAATAATTGCAAATCGACCGACTTATGTGTTATATCCTCGAGATTTGAAACGAATAAATAATTGGAAGGATCAAAAGACTCTGAAAAGATTGAAAAAAACCTTTGAGCATCGAATTGTCTAAAATACATTCGAATACCAATGACTGAGAATATTCCTAAGATGTGGAATTTAGAACTCCATTTAAAGCTAATCAATGTAATGGCTCTAAAAGTGGTAAATGCAACCCGTGTCTGTTGGTCGTTTCAGATACTATGATGATATTGGAAGAATACCATGTGAATGCACGTGCAGTTTATTTGGAGGAAAGTACATAGCTAATGGTATGAAAGACCTGTTCTCCAAAGGCACTTTCGATGTTTTGGAATGAGTTCAGGTTCAATGCACATGTTTGATTACTTGGAAAATATCACTTGTGTGTGTGTGTATATATATATATATATATATATATGCTCTGTTGCTCGTAATAAGTTCAGTGGATGATTGGTGAAGGCGAACTGTTTTGATGATACAATGTAGTCAGTTATGAGAAGTGAGTACTTGTGGTGTACTGATCCGGTTAAACAATAAACCTTGTGCGATGGTTTACGATTAGTTTGAAGGGACTTAGAAACCTGATAAGTAACCAAAATTTTTGAACCCCGAATGTCATTGCTATTACCCAATAGTCTAATTACCAAATTACCCCTAAAGGTCGAAATGACCAGAATGCCCTCATAGGCTTAAATGATTGGATCACTCTCGATACATCTGAAATCTCAATGTTCTCAATGTGTCAACTTCCGAATGTTTGTTTGTATTGTTAGTACCGAGCTCCCTCGCCTAGGGACCTCGTTATGAAATCAGTCCAAAATTACCAGTCGTTCTATGCTCCCTTTCTGATAATTACCAAGCGTCTCTGAGAAATATATTGAACCATAAAGTGTGTACTCTATGTCTGGGAATACACTCTGCTTTAAACTAAGATTATATGCTCTGAATTAAAAGTATGAATCTGTTACCCGAAACGAAAGCTCAACTCTTGGCTTTTGTCCTCTGATACAGAAATATATCTGATATCCGTCTTTTGATACAAAAATAAATCTGATATATGTCTTCTGATATAAAAAATATATCTGATATATGTTTTTTGATATTACTGTCTTCTGAATATAAGCTAAATTTCATCTAAGGTATATTATTTGGGACATAAATGAAGATATGTAGGCTCAGCGCTGGTAAGCCCTTCTGGACCTAAGCTCCTATGCCTGACGGGCCTAGGGTAACTCTTTCTAGACCCAAGGCATTCCCTTAGGTAGGTTCCTATGCCTCAGGCCTAGGGTAAGACCTTTTGTATGCAGTTTAGGGGGAATTGCATTTTGGAGTTCGGTTGGAGGGTAGTTAAGTAAATTAATAAAACTTTCTGACCTCTTCTGAAACATACCCTACTAAATTAATATATTAATGTTCAACTCTTAGTAAACTTACAATTCGTGCTTAATGAACCACTCTAAACTCATTGATTCAAATTTTAAAATCTGAATCTCTTCTGAATCTCCGGCTTTAGACTCACCTCCTAAGATTCGGGTGATCAAATAAAGAACAACTCTGTTACCTTTTGGTATAATGCTCCACTAAAATCTTGAATCGTATTTTGAGCTTACCGTTGCCAGTTCATCATGACAATGTTAAGCTTGCCATATACTTTTTTGTGCTTTTAGCATCCCTCGATAGTTTGTATTATTGAGCTTTCCGAAGTTCATGTTGTTTTTACCATCACAGGTTAGAAGATCGACCATGTCGTAGTTGTCAACGTCGTTATGGGAGTTTCTTCGGCTTTCTTGCGAAGTCTGGTATCTACGTAATTAGGGGGCGTGTATGTCACATCTTGATTTACATTCGAGTCTGAAACTTGAAAGCAAGGTTTGAGGGTTTAGATTAAGCTTGAAATGCTAATCTAAGCTCGAAAGTAAGTATGGGAGATTTTGCTCTCAGTTTTTAGTTTCCATGGTTTTATTAAATTCATGCTCATGCTTTGAAGATAGAATTGTTTATATTTTGATAATGCATGTGTTTAGAAAGTGGTATGCAACTTGTTTAAGAAAATGCCTAAATACATGGTTTAATGTATTTGAGATACTTTGATAAAAAATGGTTTGAATGATGCATATGAAAAGCAGTGAGGTAACATGGTTTAAAAGTGTATATTGGCATATTGATGAGAGTTGATACTATCATATATAATTGGTCGACTAATAGGATGAGAGTGCACTATAAAATGTAAGCAAAATTCGTATGTACGTGTTATAAAACATGATGAGTACAGCCGCATCATGTGTGTCGTAAGATGGGAACAACCACATCATTACGAGCATTAAGGTGGGAACAGCCACACCTTGTGAATACATTGGTGGGAACAACCAGACCAAGTGTTATGCCCTTCTTATGGTGGTAACAGCCACGCCATATGGTGTATCCCCATATCTGAGTTAGTTTATGGTGGGAACAGCCACACCATGTGTTTTAGGATGGAATGTAGCCATCCGAGTTACTTGAATGTCAATATATGAGATTACATGTATCATTGATTTAAATGATTTTGTGTGATGAGCATAATACATGAGATTCTATTTTTTAGTATGTTTTGTAAGTTAAAGCATGTGAAGCCTATTTTGAGATTTGCATTGAGACCAATGCATAAGCCAAACGATACATGTGTTTTAAAGTTAAATGTTTTGCTTTAATGTGTTTTAAACCATGGGATAAATGAACATGATATGTAAGAGACTTTTATTTGAGAAATGGTTTTAAAATGCATTGTTGGTCGATTTTGATTTGAACATTCCTCACTAAGCAAATGTTCTTACGCTCTCTTTTTACTACAATGCATAAAATTAGATTGAATGGGCAGCGAGAGAATTACTGAAGAAGTCTAAGCGTCAGTCATTGCTCAAATATGGTTTTTAAACGAATCAATAGTAATAAGTTGGCAATGGGAGGTTACCTTGACAATTTGGGAGGGTATGTAGTGAACTTCATGGTTTGACACAAGTTTGTAGTGCCCTTATAGACTTGTAAATGGCCTTTAATTGCTAGTATTTGGTTTGGTTTGCATTTTGATACTTGAATGAATATTTTACTTAGGGAGCATGCCTATAGATTGCTAAATATGTGGTGTTGATGTTGAAAGCTTGCCTTGGTGTTATTTGCCTTTAGAATCATGTCCTAATTGATTGCCTATGCTTTGTTAACATGTTGGATTGATATTTGTTGTGTTTGGACTTGAAAAACTAACAAAATGTGACATTACAGACCCAGGCGTACCGATATGCGGGCTACTATATTGGTACAGTATAGCCAAAATAGGCATACTGTATCGATATTGGGTAGACCGTATCGATACGACTAAAAGGCAAAATGAGAAATTGTACTGGTACACGAGGCCATATCGATACCCTTTTGTGCTACTAGAAGTATGAGAAATTGACGATATAATAGTGTATCGATATGGGCTGAAGTGTATCGATACGTTTGTCTGTTAGGTTGGTTAATTAAGGCTTTTTTTGATGTTCTGTTTTTTTTTTCATTTTGGTCACTAAATGTTTGGATGTTCAATTGAATGAGTTTGAATGATTGAAAGATGTTGAAAATTGACATGTAGGCATGAAACCTGACTAATTGATTATCGGTAACTTTAATTTGGTTGAAGTCCATGTAATTTGATAAAATTACAAATTGGTCCCTAACCTATGTTTATAAGTAATTAAATGCCAAATCGTTGTATGTTTGCGTTGGAGTTTCTTCCGTTGCGAGTGAGAATCAAATAGGATGTTAATGAGCATCTAGACAAGATAAAAAATGGGTCATTTATTGAGGTAAATTTTCACTGATTTACTTTAATATTCCCATGTGTGACCCGTTCGGTTTGGTAAACGATTAGACCGTGTCAAGGAGATTACACGGTTCAAATTAAGGTCTAATTTTTCAGAAAACCAAACAAGGGTTTAAAGTTGAATCAATAAAGGTTTATTTATTTTTGTATGGTCATATATATCATGTGACATAAAGCTGTTGTGATTGTTCTTTTACATTTTCTTTTTAGAATAATATTGAATAGCCTTTAGAGGATTACAATTTGTTCATATTTTTTCTTAATTCTTTGATAAGACATATAATTTATAGATAAAATTATTCGAACTTGAATCTCTAATATGATCATCATTCTCTTCTCCATTGAGATCACTCAATGGATTCTCTTATTATTTTTTAGGAATGGATTCTCTTATTAGAATAACTTAAATCTATAGAATATATAAAAGCTCGAAACCCTACGTTTTTTGAACAGTTTCTACCTAAAGGGATGGGAAGGTAAAGTTACTTTTAATAGGTATTGAACCCACAACTTAAATATAGAGATATGATATGTTTTATATCCCATTTAATGATATGATTTAATGTCCTTTTAATTTTGAAGTGAACATTAAGCAACCATCATGTGATAGATAGTACAGTACCATAGTAGCAATCGAATAAAAGTTCGAGGTGGGGTTTTCTCTCATTTTTTTTAAATTTTGTTTTCCATTACTAACTATCAAGGACATAAGCTTCTTAACGGATCAAGCGTTGTCGAGTGTCGTCCGATCCTTTCGTCCACACTTCCTTTTCCGTCTCACTCTTGGCTCAAAATTTTGCAGTAATTTCATCGATTTCTTTTGAACTTTTCACTAAGAACTCTTCTTTACAGTGTTCATGACTCAATTATAGACGCTGACTTACAATAGATAAGAACCTTCTCTTTGACGACGGAGGGTCTCCTACCTTTTTGTTTATTTGTCCCTTTATTTTTTTATAACTGTTAAATTGGCCCTTAACGAAAAATCAAAAAATTAATTAATTTGTTATAAAAATTTCACACCTAATTTAACACTTATAATTTAAATTACATTCAATTTGGCCCCTCCGTTAGTTCGACCACGTTGACCATCAATGCACTCTAACAGTCAAAATATAGACGGACACACGTCATCAAAATAGATTTTTTTTAAAAAAATTAAAAAATTCTTAAAAAACCTACAAAATTATAAAAAAATTATAAAAATTCAAAAATTGTAAAAATTTAAAAATTAAATTAAATTAATTTTTTTCTTATTTTCCTTTTTTTATAAAAAACATAAAATAATATTTTTTCTAAAAACCACGAAGTTTCATTTCTTTCAAAAAAGCTTCATAAATCCCTAAATCAAGCATTAGCACCGATTCAACAACCGGTCACTCCCCGTCGCAGGAAAAACTCTGTTCTCCATCAATATTTCTTCTCACCAGCACCGTCGTTTGCCACAATACCAACAAATTTCACCGTAAATGAAATTAATTTGAGGACATGGGAATGTAGGGTTAGAGTTTAGGGGGCGTTTGGTTCGTAGAAAAGATTATTACCTGGGGGAATAATCTTTTCCAGAATCACATACCCACGTTTGGTTGGAGAGCATTCCCTCCAAGGGGTAATTTTACATTCCCAACAGTAGCAGTTTTTCATTAAAGGGTGGGAATGTGATTCCCTTGGATTTCTTAGGTATTTGTTAATTCCCTCCCCTTTGGACCATATTACCCATATGTTAATAGATTTTGTTCATATAGATCATTTGTAAAATTTAATTATTTGATTAAATGTGTGTGGTGTAAATTAATTAAATATTTTTATTTAATATTAATTTAATATTTAAATGGTGTTACAAATATTTAATGTATTTTTATTAATATTATATTTATGATGTTTATAAGTTATATGTTGCGATAGCATATTGCTTAAAAATTAATAAGTTTAGAGTTGATGTTTTTAATTTTATTTTTATGTTTATGACCTTGTAAAATATTTTAGTAGGTTAAACTTATTATATAATTTCTTATAGTATCATACAAGTTTTAGATTTATTTTATTATTTACTTTAATTTGCTTGACATGTAACAAGTAATAAAAAAATTAAAATTTTGAACATATTAAATTTCTAGCATTTAAAATTTTACAAAATATTTTAATAGAGGATAACTAGGGTAAGTAAATATAAAATAGTTTTTTTAATAGTCTAAAGTTGATTACAAGATAGTATATACAAAGGTCTTCTTGGACGAACTTCATCCATTTTTCCACTGAGACCACTTGTTGGGTTCTTTTAAAGAATAGTTAATATAATAATTATATTAAATATAATAAATATATAATTTATACAAATTTTAGATAGTGTTACAAAAATAATTCTATTAATTTTTGTGCATGTATTTTTAAGTTAATATTGAAAGTTTAACATGTTAAAAAGAAATATAACATATGGACAATTTAGTAAATTTTACTTCCAGATAACCTTATATACCTTCAGCCAAACACAGTAATCTTACATTCTTACACAATAAACCAAACAAGGTAATGTTACATTCTCAGTAATGTGTCAAGTAATGTTAAATTCCAGGAATCTTATTCCCAAAGGTAATCTTACATTCCGTGAACCAAACGCACCCTAAGAGGGTTGCTTGTGTCTGGGAAAGGTGGATCTACCATTTCGGGCATTGAATTGTCAAGTTGAGTAGCCATTAATGAAGAAGGTCACAAGCCTGGGGGAATATAGGAGAAGTTGCAAGAACCGGAAAGAGAAAATAAAGAAGAGAAATTAGTTGGGATATGTAGGGTTGCAGTAACTAAAAAGGCTCTTGGGTTAGGGACTCAAACCAAGAAACCATAGACTCAGGATAAGCACCGTGAACCAGGAAACGACAACCAGAACCTTATGTGAAGGTGGTGACATTTCTAAGGGAGCATGGTGAAGTAACCTAGAGAAGATGGTCGGAGTTTAACCCGCAAAGAAGTTTGATGAGGAAAGTTGAATGGTTATTCATTCTAGAATTAGTCTTAATACTAGTTTAAAACATGCTGATAAAGTTTATAAACTAGTTTAAAGGCTTGATATAAATTCATATGATAATTTAAAAGTACGAATTAATAAGCAACAAATCTAAATAACATGACCTGTAAATAGAGTTGTTACAGTCAAGTAGACTCGCTTATCTTACTTACCATGCATGTAACTTTAATCTCCTCCTCATCATCTTTAATAACAATGACCACGAAATTACGAGGATGGTCACTTTATTCGAGTTAGCATTTCTTTAAAATCTGCCAATTCTAGTATCAGGGGAAATGTCCTAAGATTATTTTTTGAAATTTACTAATAATAATAATTTTTAAAAAAATATATTGATAATAATAAAATTCTTATCTTTAGTAATACAGATCTTTATTTCCAGCAGATTGTAGAATTTAGACAAGAATTTGTACGACTTCTTGACTCGAATTATCATATTTGAACCCTTTCTCTAGAATTACAATCATCATGTTGTCTTTTATAATTTTCTCAAAATAAAATCATTAGTATGACGGGAGTTAACAGTCACTAAAAGTCGTAGACCGATCTTTTTACTACTTTGTCCACAATAGAAACCATTTTAAGAAAATGTCAAAAATAAAGTTGTCATAGTAGGACATACCCTCACCAGTCACCACCAAGGACAATATCAATCATTCGATTTAGACATTTCAAACAAAGTAGGTCATATTGTTTTGCAGAAAGGAACACAACCAAAATGTTAGTGCGGAATGAATTCTATTTACGGTAATAATAAAGCATTTAATTAAATACTTAGGCTTAGTTTGTGATTACTTTTAAAAAGTGTGGTGAAAAAAATGATTTTTAAGCTAGCTTTTGAAAATTATTTTTGAAAAACTGGTTAGTATTTGTTATTGAAGTTAAAAAGTGATTTTCATGAGATAAAAAGTTTATTTTAGACATAATATTAAAAAGTAAAAGTAAATTTGGGTGATTGTTCAAATTAATTAATGTTATGATTTATGAAATAAATCAATTTCAATTATAATAAAAAGTATTTTTTTACAAAATTTAATTTAAAAATATAAATTACATTCTATATTATATACGGATTTACCACTTACACATTAATAATAAATATAAAATAAATTACAAATAAAACAATTTTATTCTCAATATAAATATTATAAAATATATATTATTTTACAATTATGTATGCATAAACATTATTTTAACAATAAATTATAATTAAATAATAAGGGTAAAAAAGTAATTTTATTTTCAAACTAGCTTTTTCACCCAAGAAGCTATAAAATCCAGCTTCTTGGTTTGGGTGAAAAAACTAGTTTTAAAAGCAACCAAAAACAGCATATTTTAACTAAAAACACTTAAAAAGTAATTTTTGGTTGCCAAAAGCAACCAAAAACAGGCCCTTAGTGGCTTAATTTCAAAGAACATGAAACAATCATGTTTTGTTAAAGAAATTATCTTTTACCATGATAACGCTTTATTACTAAAACACCCATTGTAGCCATTTTTTATATATAACCGCCACTAAAATGCTTGAATTCTCGAATTCTTAAACAAATAATAATAAAGTCACTGACACTTTAATAGTGTCAACAATATTTATGCATCAAATGAGTAAGCAGTCATGAAATAAAAAATGGCTCAATTAATCATGAAATTGATGCATAAATAATTTTAAAAATCAAACGGAAACAAGGCAAATTAAAATTCTACTTACGGTCATACTCTTGAAAAATTCTCATGATGACACAAATGAAGGGACTGACCGAAATCGATAGACTCAACTCTCCTGCTTTCGACGTTATAAGATATTTTCCCTCTATATTATTGGTAATCTATGTAAAAAATATGCCCTTCAATTCAGATTGTTGTTGTCAAGCCTCACCGAATCATTAGTATGTAGCGACACAATTTTGTTTATGTTTAACGGTACTAATAATTCGCTTCTAAATTGTTGGTAAAATTTATTATAAAATAAAACGTTAGCACTGACAGAATAATATATAAATAAATGATAAAGAGTGTAAATCAATAATTGTGTCGTGGTAAATCACTACCTTAAAAGCGAATTTATCTTGATGTGTGTAATTACTATAATGGACGAACGCCTCCTAAGATTAGCACAGTTTCTCCACAAATTCGTACACCCAAAAACTGAAACCAACTTTCATGGTACTACTCTTCTCAAAAAGAGAACTGGAATTTGAAAAATGCAATAGAAAAACTTTAGAAATAAGAGTGTTTATTAAGCAAATGTTTAACTGCTAATGAGTAATAAGAAACGAGACAAAAGACTTCAATTTATAGTCACATTTCAAGGGCAAAAACGTCATTATGCAAACATAGCAATAACTAAACTTAGTTTTGAAAAATATATAAAGAATTATTTGAAAAATTCAAAAAAAATCTAAAAAATTATTTAAACATGTAAAAAAAAATTAAAGTTGTATAAAATCATAAAAATTACATAAAATAAAAAAATATAAATAATTGTAATAATTATTATAAATATATAAATATTTATAATGAAATAATATATAAAATTTGTGTAATTTTCAAAAAATATATTTTTAATTATAAAATCCCAAAATTTTAAAAATTTTCAAAATGCCCAAAAATTTTAAATCCCTACCCCTAATAATGAAAACCTGGAGCTGTTGGACCTTAATGAGGATGGGAAGTCAACTTCACCATTAAGAATCACGCATTGGTTGGTAAGCTAGTGTCGGAAGTACCTGCAAAACACCTTACCTTAAATGTCATCCTCCGCAAAGCTTGGAAATGCCCGAGTTTGGAGTGTCACGACTTGGGGAAAACATTTTCCTTTTTGTTTTCCAATCCCCTGATGACATGCTTAGAATTTTGGGGAATAGGCCCTGGGCAGTCCATGACTGCCTCATGGTGCTAAAGGAATGGCGGCCAGAAGCTGCTTTTGAGGAGCTTGACTTCACCACAGAAGACTTCTGGGTGCAAGTGCACAACCTACCCATCTTTCTTATCACACCGGAAAACATCAAGAGAATCGGAAATCTGTTTCCACGCTTCTACAGATCAAAATTTGATCACTCTGGCAAGGTAAAATGAGACGGGCATCTCAACATTCGAGTTGCAATTCGTGTGGAGGACCCTCTCAAAACAGGCTTCTTCCTGAACCGCAGAAGCTTCAAACCTTTGGAGGTGAACTTTAAATACGAGATAATTTCCAAATTTTGTTACAAATGTGGGAGGCTCGGGCATACTGATAAGGAATATTGGTACGACATGAGTTTATTCAAGCTCTCGGGGCGATTTGGCAAGTGGCTACGCGTAACTCACATTTGGGAGAGGAAGACTCTCTCGGAACCTTCTCACCTCCGGCGAAAGCTCACTCTCGGCGAAAACTCCCTAGCTTAGCAAACCTGGAAGCAAATGAAGGAGAAAACCCTACCAGACACGCAAGACACGTGCCCCAATGATACCTCAAACGCATCAATCCCCATTCCCAAGGGTACGAGGATTGAAATGGGTGCGGATGATAGGACTCCAAATCTATAGGAGCACGTTGTTTCCGCTTTCGGTAATAATAAAGAAACTAACATTTCCTTTTTAAAGTTTCTATGCCCCTACCTAATTGTGTGGAGACAAGGAGCCCTAAATCATTTAATGCTTCGGCTGGAGCCAGCTCAAAACTCATGCTACCTACAAACCTGGTCCCTAAGGAAGTCTGGAATGAAATGCTCATTGAAGGAGTGAGTAACCTTTGTGTAACAGAAAACAGAAAACGAAAGAGACTCAATGAAAATGATGAATCTTTCTTTGTTGCCAAAAAAAGGGAATTGTGGAACTATATCTCTGATGGCATATTCCAGATTTCTCCCAGCAATTGGGGAGCAAAAAACTTTGGTGTCGTTGCCAACGAAGACGTTCTCAAGATCACCCTCTTCCCTGAGTCCTTCACCTTTGCCTCCTCAATCATCAACAACATCGAAAGAAAAAAGAAGGGCTTCTCCTATGGCACGGGGAGACTAACTCTTATCAAACAAGCTGCTCACCATAAGCACGCTATGTAGATGACAAGGGTTATGTTAGATGAAGTGGGAGTCAAAGAATTAGGCATCGACCCTTTTGGGAAGAAGATCACGGAAGTCTCGTCAATGTTCGCCGGTGAAAGCTGTGTCCTCAATGAAGAAATTGTGGTGAGCGATGATGAGGGAAGGGTTGTCTAAATCATGTTCTTCCTACTGCCAACGCTGCGATCAAAGTCAAGGAAGTGGGTAACCATTTTGATGGTTATCCGCCCAACGAATGATCCCCTATGGGAACACCTTTGTCGTGAGGAAGGCACGGCTACATGTGTTTGACCTATCTCAATCCCCTAGGTGTCAAATCTCAACTCTTAATTCGGTCAAATCTCATGGACTAAAACAAAAGAGATCTGAACTTCAAAAGATTCTGAATCAACTACTTTACCTGTCACTGTAACAATACACCAAGCACTGTATCGGTACAGTTTTGAGGTAATTTAAATCCCAGATTCTAGTAGCTCAAAACCGTATCAACACAGTCCTGCGCACCGATTCGCCCAACCATTTTGCTTTAACATCGTATCGATATGTGTCTCCCCGTATCGATACGCTAAACCAAAATTGGCCTACCCGTACTGATACGGTACCCCGCATATCGATACGCTTGGGCCTGAAATGCCCATTTTTGATGGTTTAACATACAATTAAGCTAAGCAATCAACTTAATCATGCTTCTAAGACATATAAAACATATCTAATAATCAATCATCAACCAATAACATCATAAACATCAACAATTCATAGCATCAAGATTCAAAATGAAATCTATAGGCATGCTTCCTAAAACCACATCAAGTAAGATACTAAAAACCAAACCAAAGCTTAATCCAAACATCAAAGGCCAATTACAAGTCCAAAACATCAATATAAACTTGCTCAAATAGTGAGTTTACACATATCTCCCCAAAACACAATGGATTGCCCATTGTCCTTATTACTCATAGTCTAAACCAAAAACATACTTTCAAGTAATGAAGTCTCTTTTGATCCCTTGCTTCTCGTTGTCTTCTAAGCTCTAATTCTCTGCATTGATGGATAAAGAGAGTGTAAGCACACAAGGCTTAGTGAGAAGTGCTCAAAAATAAAACACCATCAATGTATTTTTAACCATTTTCTAAAACCACATTGAAATCTCATTTTTAACCATTTTCTAAAACACAAGACTTGTTTATAGTGCACTCAATCCTATAGCCGGCTAACTATATGTAACCCCCTAGACCCGCCTATGCGTTTCACGGATCCTAGGAAGTCACATTAGGGTCACAAGAGCGACCCAAAAAAAATCCGCATAAAACATTTCCTTTGAAAGACACATATTAAATTATAACGGTAACTTTTGTTGAAAATACTCTTTCATAAAATCATATAAACATATAACACACTTTCAGAAAACATTTTTCAGACACTATCATAAAACAATAATGATATGCATGCCCACTAACTATGTCGGTACCGTACTCCAAAAGTAACGCCAAGAGAACTCCGAACACTGATGTCAAATGTTATACCATGATATATTCCTTTAACCTGCGATGGTAAAAACAACGTGAGCTTGGAAAAGCTCAGTAATACAAAACTACTAAAAGATGCTATAAGCTCATGCAGATATATGGTAGGCATAACATTTCCATGATGTTCCGCGCAGAAACTGTCTTTCTTTCTTTTTCGATATTTCAAGGTAACGTTATACTTGAGAATAACGATACTTGTTCTTTATTTAATTATCGAGAATTAGACGGGAATTATAGGCTATTAATGTACGGAGGTGGAATTAGAGAGTTCGGTTCCTAGTGTGTTCCAACAGTGTAAGTAAAACATGTACAACAACAGTATAATATACATTTCCAGTTCAAAAACATAAAGTTCAAGTAACAATACAGTACGATTTAATTTTTTTTTATCTACCCTCCAACCACACTCCAAGAGGCAGTTCCCCAAAACTGCGTCAAAGGCGTTAACTAGTGCCCATTGGGCATAGGTGCCATCCTAAGGGATTACCTTAGGAACGGTACGGTACGGTATGGTAGGTATTACCCTAGCCGAAGCATAGGAACCTGTAACGGTAAAGGAATTACCAGCTGGATCAGGGCTGAACCTACGGTCACTTCATATTCTATCCCAAGTACCCCAGTAACAATCTATGTAATGGTTCGGTTAATCAATAACTGTATTTTTAGTAATACATTATCCATATAGCATGTTGGTCATATCAGGTACATATGCATATATCAAGAATACAGTACGGTCATGTTTAATTATAAAACATGTCATGTTCATGTGAGTTCAAGTATTATATCATGTGCACATAATCGATATTATAACATGTAAATCAGTATGCAAAAACAGTCGTGTAGCACACATGGAACACACTAGGTGGAATAGTTTATTTCTTTGGAGATACTTGACATTTACGGAAGAGAACATATTAACTTTTAACAATTAAACGGATCTTTGAAACAAGGTCCCTATTAAAAGAGGGATTGTACTAACGATTCAAACCAGATAGTCAGGAGATGATACGTCAAGATCTTGAGAGTTTAGGCATATCATGAGTGATTTAGCCATTTAAGCCTACCAGGGGCATTATGGTCATTTTATCATACACGACATTTTGGTAATTTATACCAGTATGGCGTAAATAGTGGCTCAGAAATTCTATTTTGCTCATCAAGTTTCCAACCAGGCATTTAGGGATTTCTACGTCGAGATCTTCCATGATATCAAATACATTTAGGGCTATTTTGATTACTTGGGCCAACGTGGGCATTTTGGTCATTTAACTATCAGAGGTGATTTGTAATTTAGCCCAATAATGATGAAATAACGATTTGCAATATTTAAGATTCCCAGAAGTTTATCGAGCATCCAAAACCATTCGAACTAACATATTCCAACCTTGCAGTACTAACCAACGCTTCTGATGCATCCAACGGTATCGTATATCTGAACGGTTGCTTTCATTTTTCACCACAAGATTTTCCACGAGGTAGTCAAACTTATACTCTGTGCGGAGAAACTTCCAGCCTTACATTAATGTCAAGAGTGATTGACGTACGTAAGTCATGCTTCAACTCATAGGGGCATTTCAGTCATTTTCAACTTTATTGGCATTTCTAGAATTTTATCGAAGGCAGTTTACTTATTCCAGTCAAAGGGGTATTTCAGTCATTCTGAAGCTCGGGATATCCATCATTCTAGTTAATTTGCAAACCACGGTATCTGAGGATACTTCAGCCTTTTTGGTCGATACGACCCGTCTAATTGATTTAACCATGACTATATTTCCAATACTTTTAGTCATTATGATCAATTCAGTATTTGAGTCGCTTGATCAATTTAGAGGTACGAATGGTTTCCCGTAAATATAACTATATTCAGGAATTCATTCTAAATTCAAGGAAGTCTAACACCTTACAATCTCGAACGTTTAAATCTTGTTACCATATCTTACCAGTAGATCAAAGTTTCCCGATGAATCGAGTTGATTTACCATATCCACTGTAGATTTCTAGACCTCTTCCAATTCGAATGGTATTTTAGTCATTCTCATATCTCAAGGGCATTTTCGTGATTTCATGTCCATGTATCTTTCTCATTTAAACGTTTCACACTAATGCTCGAAATTGGAGATTAGTTGCCTCATTAATTATTTAATGAACTTCAGATTTATTAGCTTCCTCGTTCGAACATTTCGGTCTTATCTAGTTATCATACTCAATTTCATATTTAGTTTGACTTAAGTAGGGCTAACAGCACTCCTTATCATATTCATGCATGCATTAACAAATACCAACATGTTCTCAAAGCATACAAGAGGTAGTAGTGTATTACCTTTAATACTTGCTATATCGGTCGACCATAATACTTCGTTCGATCACTCTCGAACCAGAATGCAACGTCCTCTACAGCCCGAATACAAGGAACTTTGAATACCTTCAATCGCACAAAAATTCAATTTCAGTCCTTAATCACATTGCCCACAACTGATTATTAAAATACATAAGTAGACTCGAGTTCAAGGTCCAATTTAGAGGCTTTCGGGTTAGAATTTCTCGAAACGGGCATCAAAATCGGACTCAGGACGTCGAAAAACATAAAATAGGGCTTTTCGGAAAAAGTTGACTTTTTGGTCAAAGTCAACGCTGACGTCAGCGGTCAAAGTCAACGCTGACGTCACTGGTCCAGGGCTGACTCAGCGAGTTGACTCACTGGGTTGACTCGGACGAGTTGACTCACTGGGTTGACTCAGACGAGTTGACTCACTGGGTTGACTCGGACGAGTTGACTCAATGGGTTGACTCGGTCAACGGGTCGGGTCGGGTCGGTCAACGGGTCGAGTCAATGGGCAACGGGTCGGGTCAACAGGTCATTGGGTCGGGTCAATGGGTCGGGTACGGGTCAACGGGTCAGGTCGGTTTGTTTGGACCGGTTCAAGTGACTCAATTCAAGGCCAGACCGGGTCTGAGCCGGCCAGTTCAACGGCCACCATCCAGGGCGGCCGGAAATCGCCCCGGACGGCGCGTGAGGCACACGCGCGGCCTAAAATGGCCGGAAAATGCCTCCGATCCCACCATTGTCATCCACTTTTCATTTAAAGCTCAAATAACTCAAAGTTTAAGCCAAAATACTCACCGATCTTACCAAATCGGAAATGATACGTTCAGGTTGACGTGGCTCCGACGAGGTCTTTACCGGATTCGGACAGACGAACAACCGACTGGGTTTTGATCGGCTTGGAACGGAGAGCCTAGGGGTGGCGACGGCGCGGTGAACGGACGCCCATGGCGGCAAAAATCCTCGAAAAACCGAGAGGGTCCTCAACCCTAGGTTTGACGAACCGTTGAAGCACGATTGCCGACGATTGCGGCGGCAGCTACGCGAGTGACCATAGGGGTTTCGATCGGGGTGGTGCAATGATCACGCCGACGCTGGCGGTGCGCGCCACGGCCGGACGGCGACGGAGATCAAGCCGGTGAACGATGAGGTAGACTTAGGAAATTTCCAGACTTTCTCTCCCTCTCGATTTGTTTTGGATACGTTTGGTATTCCCCAAAGTGTAGGTGAGGAGTCTGACTTGTAATTAATATTGAATCAGATAAAAAAAACACAATTCAAATAAAGGTAGGCGTGGAATATCACCAACAGGAAACCTTAGCCCAAATGGTTAAGGCTTGGATCCACCAAGCATAGGTCACAAGTTCAAACCCTCGTAGCTGCACTATTTCCATTTTTTTTTCATTTTTTTTGCCTTATTAAAATAGGGGTGTTACAACTCTCTCCCCCTTAAAGAAATTTCGTCCTCGAAATTTACTAGAGTTGAATCAACGCAAAAACTGTAATTCCATTTATTCACCTACTGAAACTTGTCCATCAGAGTATGCTTATTCTTCGTGTCTCACATACGGTTATAGATCAATTTTTGAGATATCCTCAATCACACGGAGTAACCTTATATCCAAATACATCCCATCGTACATCTCAATCTAGTTTATCATAACACGATATTTGCATCCATACAGAACCTTATACGATGTCAAGCAAACGCTTGTCTCATAACTTTTATAATAAGCTGTCTCTATCATGGATAAGAAATTTCTTCTGGTACCACAAAAGTTAATCATACAACCCGAAAGCATATCCTCTAAAAACCCAACTTACTTTACTAAATTGATCATCGATTTACGAATGTAGAACTATATCTGGAATCCATACAGGTACTCAAAGGCCTCAAAGAGAGTCCTCCAAAATCATGATGTTAACCTCAAATTTCATTTAGAATCGATATATAGCAAAACACTATGCCACTTTTTTTTTATAATGCCTTTCTTCAAGACGATCAAACATAACCAAAGTTTTAAACGGATGTCACATACCTTCAGCGTAATACTCAATAATCATTTGCTTCATGCATAATAGAGTCACCGCATAATCTATACTTTAACCAATCTTGCGGACACCTTTCTTTTAAATTCATAATACTTATATCAAATCTTCATCAAAATATTCTCAAACACAATCATTATTATCGAGCTACCTTACATGTGATCTTATATCGGTTATCACATATGCTCAAACATTTATTCTTTCAATGATTCAGATCTTCAATTCCACATGCATACACCATCTTAGGTTCTTTATCTAGATTCAAATCCATCAATTTAATCCAAACCACATACGAACACTATAGTTATTTCTTGCGGATACAGATCGAGCTTGGGAGGCATATCACTTAAATACATTTATTTCAGAAAGGGGTTTGACATTGGAGTTTCGGCTCGTAGGAGTACGGTTTCGATCTAGGGGCATGCACAGATCAGACATCCTATGACAGACGATCGGCCGATCTACCCAGAATGACGCAACTCTAAGCTCTGATACCACTAAATGTAACCCCCTAGACCCGCCTATGCGTTTCACGGATCCTAGGAAGTCACATTAGGGTCACAAGAGCGACCCAAAAAAAATCCGCATAAAACATTTCCTTTGAAAGACACATATTAAATTATAACGGTAACTTTTGTTGAAAATACTCTTTCATAAAATCATATAAACATATAACACACTTTCAGAAAACATTTTTCAGACACTATCATAAAACAATAATGATATGCATGCCCACTAACTATGTCGGTACCGTACTCCAAAAGTAACGCCAAGAGAACTCCGAACACTGATGTCAAATGTTATACCATGATATATTACTTTAACCTGCGATGGTAAAAACAACGTGAGCTTGGAAAAGCTCAGTAATACAAAACTACTAAAAGATGCTATAAGCTCATGCAGATATATGGTAGGCATAACATTTCCATGATGTTCCGCGCAGAAACTGTCTTTCTTTCTTTTTCGATATTTCAAGGTAACGTTATACTTGAGAATAACGATACTTGTTCTTTATTTAATTATCGAGAATTAGACGGGAATTATAGGCTATTAATGTACGGAGGTGGAATTAGAGAGTTCGGTTCCTAGTGTGTTCCAACAGTGTAAGTAAAACATGTACAACAACAGTATAATATACATTTCCAGTTCAAAAACATAAAGTTCAAGTAACAATACAGTACGATTTAATTTTTTTTTATCTACCCTCCAACCACACTCCAAGAGGCAGTTCCCCAAAACTGCGTCAAAGGCGTTAACTAGTGCCCATTGGGCATAGGTGCCATCCTAAGGGATTACCTTAGGAACGGTACGGTACGGTATGGTAGGTATTACCCTATCCGAAGCATAGGAACCTGTAACGGTAAAGGAATTACCAGCTGGATCAGGGCTGAACCTACGGTCACTTCATATTCTATCCCAAGTACCCCAGTAACAATCTATGTAATGGTTCGGTTAATCAATAACTGTATTTTTAGTAATACATTATCCATATAGCATGTTGGTCATATCAGGTACATATGCATATATCAAGAATACAGTACGGTCATGTTTAATTATAAAACATGTCATGTTCATGTGAGTTCAAGTATTATATCATGTGCACATAATCGATATTATAACATGTAAATCAGTATGCAAAAACAGTCGTGTAGCACACATGGAACACACTAGGTGGAATAGTTTATTTCTTTAGAGATACTTGACATTTACGGAAGAGAACATATTAACTTTTAACAATTAAACGGATCTTTGAAACAAGGTCCCTATTAAAAGAGGGATTGTACTAACGATTCAAACCAGATAGTCAGGAGATGATACGTCAAGATCTTGAGAGTTTAGGCATATCATGAGTGATTTAGCCATTTAAGCCTACCAGGGGCATTATGGTCATTTTATCATACACGACATTTTGGTAATTTATACCAGTATGGCGTAAATAGTGGCTCAGAAATTCTATTTTGCTCATCAAGTTTCCAACCAGGCATTTAGGGATTTCTACGTCGAGATCTTCCATGATATCAAATACATTTAGGGCTATTTTGATTACTTGGGCCAACGTGGGCATTTTGGTCATTTAACTATCAGAGGTGATTTGTAATTTAGCCCAATAATGATGAAATAACGATTTGCAATATTTAAGATTCCCAGAAGTTTATCGAGCATCCAAAACCATTCGAACTAACATATTCCAACCTTGCAGTACTAACCAACGCTTCTGATGCATCCAACGGTATCGTATATCTGAACGGTTGCTTTCATTTTTCACCACAAGATTTTCCACAAGGTAGTCAAACTTATACTCTGTGTGGAGAAACTTCCAGCCTTACATTAATATCAAGAGTGATTGACGTACGTAAGTCATGCTTCAACTCATAGGGGCATTTCAGTCATTTTCAGCTTTATTGGCATTTCTAGAATTTTATCGAAGGCAGTTTACTTATTCCAGTCAAAGGGGTATTTCAGTCATTCTGAAACTCGGGATATCCATCATTCTAGTTAATTTGCAAACCACGATATCTGAGGATACTTCAGCCTTTTTGGTCGATACGACCCGTCTAATTGATTTAACCATGACTATATTTCCAATACTTTTAGTCATTATGATCAATTCAGTATTTGAGTCGCTTGATCAATTTAGAGGTACGAATGGTTTCCCGTAAATATAACTATATTCAGGAATTCATTCTAAATTCAAGGAAGTCTAACACCTTACAATCTCGAACGTTTAAATCTTGTTACCATATCTTACCAGTAGATCGAAGTTTCCCGATGAATCGAGTTGATTTACCATATCCACTGTAGATTTCTAGACCTCTTCCAATTCGAATGGTATTTTAGTCATTCTCATATCTCAAGGGCATTTTCGTGATTTCATGTCCATGTATCTTTCTCATTTAAACGTTTCACACTAATGCTCGAAATTGGAGATTAGTTGCCTCATTAATTATTTAATGAACTTCAGATTTATTAGCTTCCTCGTTCGAACATTTCGGTCTTATCTAGTTATCATACTCAATTTCATATTTAGTTTGACTTAAGTAGGGCTAACAGCACTCCTTATCATATTCATGCATGCATTAACAAATACCAACATGTTCTCAAAGCATACAAGAGGTAGTAGTGTATTACCTTTAATACTTGCTATATCGGTCGACCATAATACTTCGTTCGATCACTCTCGAACCAGAATGCAACGTCCTCTACAGCCCGAATACAAGGAACTTTGAATACCTTCAATCGCACAAAAATTCAATTTTAGTCCTTAATCACATTGCCCACAACTGATTATTAAAATACATAAGTAGACTCGAGTTCAAGGTCCAATTTAGAGGCTTTCGGGTTAGAATTTCTCGAAACGGGCATCAAAATCGGACTCAGGACGTCGAAAAACATAAAATAGGGCTTTTCGGAAAAAGTTGACTTTTTGGTCAAAGTCAACGCTGACGTCAGTGGTCAAAGTCAACGCTGACGTCAGCGGTCAAAGTCAACGCTGACGTCATGCTGACGTCACTGGTCCAGGGCTGACTCAACGAGTTGACTCACTGGGTTGACTCGGACGAGTTGACTCACTGGGTTGACTCAGACGAGTTGACTCACTGGGTTGACTCGGACGAGTTGACTCAATGGGTTGACTCGGTCAACGGGTCGGGTCGGGTCGATCAACGGGTCGAGTCAATGGGCAACGGGTCGGGTCAACGGGTCATTGGGTCGGGTCAACGGGTCGGGTACGGGTCAACGGGTCAGGTCGGTTTGTTTGGACCGGTTCAAGTGACTCAATTCAAGGCCAGACCGGGTCTGAGCCGGCCAGTTCAACGGCCACCATCCAGGGCGGCCGGAAATCGCCCCGGACGGCGCGTGAGGCACACGCGCGGCCTAAAATGGCCGGAAAATGCCTCCGATCCCACCATTGTCATCCACTTTTCATTTAAAGCTCAAATAACTCAAAGTTTAAGCCAAAATACTCACCGATCTTACCAAATCGGAAATGATACGTTCAGGTTGACGTGGCTCCGACGAGGTCTTTACCGGAGTCGGACAGACGAACAACCGACTGGGTTTTGATCGGCTTGGAACGGAGAGCCTAGGGGTGGCGACGGCGCGGTGAACGGACGCCCATGGCGGCAAAAATCCTCGAAAAACCGAGAGGGTCCTCAACCCTAGGTTTGACGAACCGTTGAAGCACGATTGCCGACGATTGCGGCGGCAGCTACGCGAGTGACCATAGGGGTTTCGATCGGGGTGGCGCAATGATCACGCCGACGCTGGCGGTGCGCGCCACGGCCGGACGGTGACGGTGATCAAGCCGGTGAACGAT
Source organism: Hibiscus tridactylites (assembly GCA_958450335.1). Lineage (NCBI taxonomy): Eukaryota > Viridiplantae > Streptophyta > Magnoliopsida > Malvales > Malvaceae > Hibiscus > Hibiscus tridactylites. The sequence continues at coordinate 52,086,903 of OY288267.1, read as the reverse complement.
GAGGTAGACTTAGGAAATTTCCAGACTTTCTCTCCCTCTCGATTTGTTTTGGATACGTTTGGTATTCCCCAAAGTGTAGGTGAGGTGTCTGACTTGTAATTAATATTGAATCAGATAAAAAAACACAATTCAAATAAAGGTAGGCGTGGAATATCACCAACAGGAAACCTTAGCCCAAATGGTTAAGGCTTGGATCCACCAAGCATAGGTCACAAGTTCAAACCCTCGTAGCTGCACTATTTCCATTTTTTTTTCATTTTTTTTTGCCTTATTAAAATAGGGGTGTTACACTATATCCGATAGCATTTTCTAAACCATTTCCATACCATCATTTGCCAATATAATTCACATTTAACCATGTACCTCATTGTTTTCAAAGCATCAACATTAAACCATTTTCCCAAGTAATAAATCATGCTTTAAACACAAGTATAAACATATACTTACAAGGATCACTTACCATGTGCATCCTTCATCATCTCATGATTAAAAATAGTATATCTCATACTTTAAACATGCTTTAACAGTAGGTAACATGAAATCAAAACCAAGTGCATAAAACCATTACATAATAGCACGACCGAGAAAGAAAATCTACTTATACTTACTTCCAAACTTAGACAAGCATTTCAAGCTCAAATCTAAGTTCCCAAACCACCTTTAAAACATTTCAAAGCTAAAATCCACGTTCTCACTCACCGACACGTGAAACCTTGATTCGCCGACGTGAAACTAGGCGTCTGAAGCCTCCAAAGCTTCACCATTTGCTAACGGATCGTTCTCCCTTCTTTTAACCACATAATAACAGAGGATTAATGGGTCTTAATGAATTCAAAATCCCTGCAAGCAATTCCACAACATTGCCTTGCCAAAAACTACCAATCGTCTATCCGAAACAACCGAAATCATCACCAAAACACTTCTAAACTTAACCCAGCCGCAAACTAACGTTTCAAACCAACAAACATCATTGATTAACATCCAAAATAATCATATTATCATACTTATACCTCTAGTATTCATAAAACCACCACAACTCCACAAAAAAACCAAATCTAGCAACCTAAACCATTAGAGATTTACATAGTTTCGGGATTACAATGTTAAAACCTTTATCTTGACATTATTAAACTTCAAAATCGTGATGAAAATCAATCATAAACCCAAAAAAACAGATCCAATTAGAAAATCATATAAATTCATCAATAAAACCTTAATTTAATCATATTACCCGATTAAAACATAAAATCGCATTAGAAAACACATATAAAGGATTAAGAACTTAGGAATTTCAGTAAAGAATTTATATTAGAGGAGAAAAATGCAGCTCACCTCTAATGGATGCTTTTCCCCTTAATCAGATAGATTTACATTTAAAAACAAGATTAAAACAATAAGGTTTTGATAGGAAACCAACAAGAAATCATTTGATAACAAAATATTAGAGAAATCAAGAGTTTACCTTAAGATTTTGAAGAAGAAATGAGTGTTTGGCTGGAGAGAATTTGAGAGAAAGTTTTTTTAGAGAAAAGAACTTACGTCAAATTTGTTTTAATGAAATAACCACCAATTAATTCCTCCAACCCATTATATTAATTAAAAATCATTTAAAATAAGACAATTAAGGAATAAAATTCTGATATTAGACTTTTGGAAATTATCTCCTTAAAGATTCAAAGTTCCGATCCTTTTACAAAACAGTCACTAAAAACAGTTTTCTAAGTTTACATTTTGGTCACTAAATCCAAAATGTCATATTTCCAAAACTCATTTTCCAAAATTCATTTCACCAAAGCCTTTTATATATTTAAAAAAGGATTTTAGGTAATTTTTCCATATTTTTACCACCTTCTGAATTAGGTTTTTTCTGAACTCATCCTGAAACTTACTTGAAACTCTAATCTCGGTCCAAAGGACCCTAAAATTATCACAAAAACCTCTAGGCCCAAAATCGGGGCATTAAATGGTTTGCCTAGAAATTAATTGCCATGATTATTACTTGTGAACTAAAAAATAAAAGTGATGGCAAATGATTGAGGGAAAAAGAATTAAAGAAATAAAGTTGATAAAGAGAACTTAAGTAAAGTGAAGATTACGGTAATGAAATGATAATAGTCTGGCGAACAATGGGTGCAAGAATGATAAAAAAAGATTTGGCATAGAATGTCTGAATTTCATGCTAGCAATGCCATATAGTAATAGCGTCTTGCCTCAGCTTTATTGCCGAGCAAATTCAAAGTTGGCATTGCCTCGCTCGATGGTAATGCCCAAAATTAACCATGCAAAAAACTCATATATTTTTACAGTGATTGTAACCCCCTCGTCCCGGTCTGGACGCCTGACCGGTCCGAGTGGGCTACACGGGGAAAACCGAAATGAAACCCGCTAGGGCCCCACTTCGGTTAGCAACCCTAGGAAATTTCTTTTTATTTTTATCTTGTCTAGAGGCATTCATACATCCTATACGTGACACGACAGCGGAAGGACAACAAGCGATGTGAACAACCAAGCAAACTAATAAAAAGGAGTCCATTTTTATTTATTAAGCAGGCCGTATCGATACACTAAGAGAGGGTATCGATACGCCTTGACTAGGTTAACAACCCAAGGTCAAACCAGGGAGACTGTATCGGTACACAGGTTGACCGTACTGATACGCCCTGACTGGTCAACTTCTCACAGTCAACGATACAAGACTGTACCGATACACCCTAGACTCGTACCGATACGCCAAAATCTCGTTAAAATCTCAGATTTCCAGTGAGGCTTTGGCGTATCGATACGCCCACGCGTATCGGTACGCTAGGCTTAAACTGAGCCCCTAAGTGCAAGACCGTATCGATACGGCCCTTGGGCGTACCGATACGCCCTGCACTGCAACACTCAAAATTGCAGCTAAGGACCCCAAACCACAACTCTAGATGCAAATTAAGACTTGCCTAGGCACCAGCAAGCATACATATGACATTTATCAACCAAGATTCAGCATATGAGGCATTCGAAACTAATAAGAATCATACATTCAAAGGAGGCAAACATTTACTCAAAAGGAGGCAATACTTTACATCTATAAGGCTTCATGCTTAAACCAACCATACATAGAGCATTCATAGGCTAAGTTCATAGACTCTTAAACACAAGCAATTAAACAACAAAATAAACATGGTCCTCAATCCATGACATAAAGCATAACACATCCAAACAAAACATCAACAATTTAACATGCTCATCTAAACACAAAACAACTAAGGAGTTTGACACAAACTCCTATAAGTCTACACCCCTATCGTCTAGGCATTATTACAAATACGTAAACCATACTTGAGCTAATTTGAGAACTCCAAAAGCTCCTTCCTTGCCCACTTGCCTCCCGATCTCTAACGATCTGCATGTTGGAAACAAAAGAGAGCGTAAGCTAACTAGCTTAGTGAGAGAAGCTCTACAATTCAACAAGCATGCAGTTTTCAAAATACTTTTCATAATTGAAAATGAATCCATGTATGCACAAATGATTATCACAACAAGACTACACATGGCTTGCACTTTCACAACCAATTTACACACACGGTGGGACCACACATCACCGTTCGACTAGTAGATTTCCGATGGGACCACTCATCATCTTACTCTACTACTAGTCACTACCGGTGGGACCCACTCATCACCGTAGTTAAGACAACCATCACGTGAGGCTCGACTTCAACACGAATACACAACAACAACGATGTAAAACAACTCATGATGCACATGAATACACAACATATAGACATTCATCAACACATAAAAAAGGTAGGAGTAGTAACTTACACTCGGATTTAGGTGAACCCTCTAGGTTCCACCCAAACCCCCAAGAGTTCCATTCCGAAAACAAATTAAAGGTTAACAATTCTACTCATCGTTGCTACCCAAAAGAAGACCGAAAACCAAGATCAAGACTCCAAGATCTCCGGATTCGTCCCTGAAGCTTCACCAACTAAATTCCTTGCTTCTAATCATCCCAACACAATTAAAATAGCCACAAATCAGTCCACAATTCAAAGTAGTAACCCGGGACACAATTCAAGCACATAAACACAAGATTTCAAACTAGTATCAACTCCCAAAACTTCAATCCCGAGCAGCCCTTTAGCACTGTCTACAACCCTTGATTTCAACCTTTTAACATACTTAAATGCTCCCAAAACAACCCCTAACTATCATACTAACATCAGCCCTCAATTTCAAACACATAGAAACCCCAAAACTCAACTTAAAACCCTTCCAAAAACCCCTCAAAACCCAAATCCGGGAATCCATATAAAACTCTTTAAAATTCACATATGTTGGACCTTATGGTTCACAAACAACGTATTTAACAATAATAAATCAAAAGCTTTGTTAACAATCTATAAAGCTTCAACCTTTAACAAAAACTTTGAAAAACCAAAATAAAAAATACATGGTTTCAATGAAAACTAATGGTACCAAAATGAAGGGGAAGATGAGGCCAAGTCAAAAACGTAATTACCTTTTGAAAATCACCAACAAGGAGCAAAGGATGTGATGGAATAGTGATTTTGAAGAGAAGAGCTCCAATGTCGTTTAAATGGGGAAGTGAGGAGGGAAGGAGATGAAATAAAAGGTGTTTTAAAGTTAAAAAAGGGTTTTAATTGAAAGTTCATTTAATTACCATAATGCCATTAATGAGGATAGCTATCTAAATTTCCAAATTCCATGGAATTGGGCTTAAAAATCAAAATATGTCAAACATAAGTTATTTGTTTTGAAAACTGGAGGCCCAAAAAATATTTTATTATTTTAATTGTGAAACTGAAACCCAAAACATTATTTTAATATTATTTTCACCCGACCCCAAACCCGGGTGTTACAACTCTCCCCCACTTAAGGAATTTCGTCCCCGAAATTACCTGACGAAAACATATACGGAAACTGCTCAAGCATATCAACTTTCCTCTCTCACGTGGCCTCTTCCACACCTCTATATCTCTATAACACCTTGACCAACTCTATGGTCTTGTCATGCAACACCTTGCTATCAGAAGCAAGTATCTCAACTGGTTCTTCGTTGTAAGACAAGTCCGGATTTAGATGAATCTCTTCTACAAGCATTGCATGGGACGAATCCGATCTATACCTCCTAAGCATCAACACATGAAAGACATCATGAATCTTCTCTAGTTCAGTCGGGAGCCTCAATCTATACGCAACGGGGCCAATCCTCTCAACTATCTCATAAGGTCCAATGAATCTTGGGCTTAACTTGCCCTTCCTCCCAAACCTCATCACCTTTTTCCAAGGTGAGACTTTCAAAAACACTTTATCTCCCACGAAATACTCTACCTCTTTCCTCTTTAAGTCGGCATAAGACTTATGTCGATCTGAAGCTGCTTTCAGACGATCACATATAAACTTTACCTTCTCGGTGGTGCCCTTAAGTAATTCAGGCATCGGTACAAGTTTCTTTCCGGCTTTGGCCCAACAAATCGGGGTTCTACACTTCCTACCATACAAGGCCTCATAAGGGGCCATCTGAATACTCGACTGAAAATTGTTGTTGTATGCAAACTCCACTAACGGGAGGTGTTTCTCCCACGACCCCTGAAAATCAATGATACAACATCTCAACATATCTTCCAACACATGAATCACTCTCTCAGATTGACCATCTGACTGTGGATGATACGAAGTGCTGATGTTCAACCAAGTACCCAAGGCTCGATGCAAACTCTCCCAAAATCTAGCCGTAAATCTTAGATCTCGGTCTGACACAATCGATTTCGGTACCCCATGCAGTCTCACTATCTCACAGATATACTGATCGCCCAACTTGTCTAAAGTATAGGTGGTGTGAACTGGTATGAAGTGGGCACACTTAGTAAACCTATCCACGATCACCCACACTAAATTCTTCTTCGAAGGAGTCAATGGTAGCCCCGACACAAAGTCCATGGTGATACGTTCCCACTTCCATTCCGGAATCTTCAATGGTTGTAACAATCCTGAGGGAAACTAATGCTCGACCTTGACCCTCTTACAAATCATACATCTACTGACAAACTCGGCCACGTCCTTCTTCAAACCAACCCAGTAGTACTCTTCTTTTAACCCTCGATACATCTTCGTGCTACCCGGATGCATAGCAAAAGGACTATTATGAGCTTCATTCAAGATCGTACGCCTCAACTCGGCATCCTCCGGAACCACTATCATATCCTTGTAACATAGGATCCCATTCTCACCGAAACAATACTCGGTTGGCCTATCTTCGGCTATGTCTTGCACGTGAGGTGCCAAAGACTCATCTCGCAACTGTTTCTCTCGAATTAACTGAACTAATGAAGGCTTACCCTGAAGCTCGGCTATCAACCCACCATCCCTAGACACACTCAACCTCGCGAACATAGCTCGTAACTCGACGGCCACTTTTCTACTCAAGGCATCGGCCACTACGTTTGCCTTACCCAGATGGTACTCTATTGTGAGATCATAATCTTTAAGTAGCTCTAACCACCTACATTGCCTGAGGTTCAACTCCCCCTGAGACATCAAATACTTCAAACTCTTGTGGTCGGTGTACACGGTGCACTTCTCACCATAAAGATGGTGTCTCCAAATCTTTAATGCGAACACCACCGCGGCTAGTTATATATCATGGGTGGGATAGTTTTTCTCATGAACCTTCAACTGTCGCGAAGCATATGCTACTACCTTACCCTCTTGCATAAGCACACAACCTAGCCCTACATAGGATGCATCACTATAAATCACAAATTCTCTCCCCGGTACAGGCTGAATCAAGATAGGATCTTCGGTCAAAGCTTTCTTCAATTTCTCAAACGCTTCTTGTCTTGCATCTGACCACTCATACGGTACATTATTCTGTAGCAACTTAGTCAACGGAGCCGTTATTCTAGAAAACCCCTCAACAAACCTTCTATAGTACCCCGCCAAACCTAGGAAACTGCGGATTTCTGTCAGACTTCGGTTGTTTCCAATTCACTATATCTTCTATCTTCTTGGGATCCACACTAATCCCACTAGCCGAGATCACGTGACCTAGGAAGACTACCTCCCTAATCCAAAACTCACATTTGCTTAACTTGGCATACAACTGATTCTCAAGTAGGGTCTAAAGTACTAACCGCAAATGCTCATCATGCTCTTCCTCGGTCCTAGAATATACCAAGATGTCGTCTATGAACACTACCACAAACTTGTCCAAGAACTCATGGAACACACGGTTCATCATATCCATGAAGGTTGCCGAAGCGTTAGTCAACCCAAAAGGCATCACCAAAAACTCATAATGTCCATAACGTGTACGAAAAGTCGTCTACGGTATGTCCACATCCTTTACCTTCAACTGGTAGTACTCGGACCTCAAGTCAATCTTCGAAAACACCGAAGCACCTCTCAACTGGTCTAGCAAGTCATCTATCCTAGGCAAAGGATATTTGTTCTTCACTGTCACCTTATTCAACTGCCTATAATCTATACACATCCTCATGCCACCATCTTTCTTTTTCACAAATAAGACCGGAGCACCCCACGGAGAAATACTAGGCCTAATGAAGCCTCTATCAGTCAACTCCTGAAGCTGTGTCTTCAATTCCTTCAACTCTTTCGGTGTCATTCTATACGGAGCAATCGACACTGGTGCAGAATCAGAATACGTCTCAATAGCAAACTCAACTGCTCTATCTGGAGGCAAGCCTGGTAGCTCTTCCGGAAAAACACTCGGAAAATCACATATTGTTCTGATGTCCTGAGGTCTCACCTCACTCATATCCGGATTCATTACATAAGCCAAGTAAGCCTGACACCCCGAACTCAACAACCTCTGAGCTTCCAAAGCCGAAACCACATTGAGCAAGAACCTGACATTCTCACCAACTACCACAACCTCAAAGTCATCGGTAAGCCTCAAGGAGACTCTCTTGGTCTCGAAGTCAACCCTAGCTCTATGCTCTACGAGTCAATCTATTCCCAAGATCACATCAAAATCGTAAAAGGGTAACTTCATCATATCAACCAGAAATAGGTGGCCCTGAACCATCAAGGGACACCTCCTATACACCTTCCTAACTACAATTGTATCACCAAAAGAACTAGTAACATTCACACCTACCTCTAACCAATCACATGGTAACCCTAATGACCTTGCGTGCTCACCCAATATATACGAATATGTTGACCCCGAATCTATCAAAGAAAGCAAACTCAAAGACTGTAATGAGAAATTACCTGCAATGACATCAGTGTCATTCCCAGCCTCTCGCTGAGCGTACACCCTAGCCGGTCCTCCTCCCTCGGGCTGGACTGCTACTACATGAGCCAAGTTCCTCTAACCCTCATTCCTTGGCTGAAAGTTTCCGCGACCGCGCCCACGGCCTCTCTGATGCTCAAAGCCCCTAGCTGATGCCGGTCCGCCCCTAGCCGGGTGTGGACAGTTACGCCTCATGTGGTCTCGAGATCCACAGTTCCAACACGGCCCAAAGGTACCCGCACACTCGCCCTGGTGGCGTCTCCCACAGCTATTGCACTCATGTGTGTGCATAACAGCTCCTTGGCCCTGATGGCCCTGGCCATAGTTACCACCCATGTGCCTCGAATCCGGCTGGTATCTCCTATCCCTATGCCTCTTGGCATGATCTCTATCCCAGTTCGCATGTCTCTTTCCGGAATCGGACCCACTAGCACGTGCTCTAGAGCCTAGGTTCTGCTCTATATCCTTGGCCCTAGAGACCAAGACATCGAACTCGGTGTAGTCGGAGGCAAGCATGTAGGTCTTCACATCTGTAGTCAACCCATACCTGAAGCGGTCACACTGTTCCCTCTCACTAGGAACCAACTCAGGTGCATACTGGCACAATCTCACGAACTGAACCTTGTATTCAGACACGGTCCTATTACCTTGAACCAAAGCCATAAACTCTCTCTTCTTTTCATCTAAGTATCGGGCTCCAAGGTACTTCCTCTTAAAGGCATTTCTGAAGAACTCCCATGTGATATCCGCCTCGACCATACCAGAGGTAATAGTGGTCCACTAAGTATAAGCGTCCCTCTGAAGCAAGGAGACGATGCAACCCAACTTACGGGCATCTGAACACTCCATCTGGCCCAAGATGCGAGTAATGCTCTCAAGCCACCCCTCCGAACCCTCGGGAGTCAATCCATGAAACTCAACTGCTCCCAAGTTACGTAGCCTCTCTAGGGGTAATCCTGTTCCCGCACCCTGAGGTGGTGCTGCAGCTTGTGCACCGGCCAAAGCTGTCTGAAACACCCCAGCTATGGTCTAAAGTGGCTGAGTCATGTCCGCGCCCGCTGGACCCTGACCCGCCTGAGCCCCAACACCTCCAACATTAGCCTCGGCCTGAGGCCCATTACCATCACCTCCGACTTGAGCACCAGCCTGAGGCACATCACCTTCACCACCCACTCCATTACCACCGGGAGCAAGAGCAGGAGGCTCACCTCCAGGTGCCTTGTCACCCGCTCTAGGTCGCCCCCTTAGTCTCACCATAGTAAAACAAGATCTAAACAATAAACACACAACAAACAGGGAAAACGTTAGGTTAGCAAAAGGGCAAGAACTCTGGTTCTCAAGCTCGTTAAACCAAAACAATTTTCTTTTTATTTTGACAACAACGCCTAACAATGGGGACATTGGACCAACTCTCAAACAACAACAAGGTCATCACAGCATGCATTCATACACCGTGCTAGCAACAGATTTCAAGCATACATGGCAAAACACTCACCGAGATACAACAACACATAACACATCAACTTACCTCACTTACCTACCCGAGGTCTCGGAAACCTCAGGCTCTGATACCACTAAATGTAACCCTTCGTCAAAGTCTGGACGGCTGACCGGTCCGAGTGGGCAACACGAGGAAAACCAAAATGAAACCCGCTAGGGCCCCACTTCAGTTAGCAACCCTAGGAAATTTCTTTTTATTTTTATATTGTCTAGAGGCATTCATACATCCTATACGTGACACGACAGCGGAAGGACAACAAGCGATGCGAACAACCAAGCAAACTAATGAAAAGGAGTCCATTTTTATTTATTAAGCAGGCCGTATCGATACACTAAGAGAGGGTATCGATACGCCTTGACTAGGTCAACAGCCCAAGGTCAAACCAGGGAGACCGTATCGGTACACAGGTTGACCATACTGATACGCCCTGACTGGTCAACTTCTCACGGTCAACGATACAAGACCGTACGATACACCCTAGACTCGTACCGATACGCCAAAATCTTGTTAAAATCTTTGATTTCTAGTGAGGCTTTGGCGTATCGATACGCCCACGCGTATCGGTACGCTAGGCTTAAACTGAGCCCCTAAGTGCAAGACCGTATCGATACGGCCCTTGGGCATTCAGATACGCCTTGCATTGCAACACTCAAAATTGCAGCTAAGGACCCCAAACCACAACTCTAGATGAAAATTAAGACTCACCTAGGCACCAACAAGCATACATATGACATTTATCAACCAAGATTCAGCATATGAGGCATTCGAAACTAATAAGAACCATACATTCAAAGGAGGCAAACATTTACTCAAAAGGAGGCAATACTTTACATCTATAAGGCTTCATGTTTAAACCAACCATACATAGAGCATTCATAGGCCAAGTTCATAGACTCTTAAACACAAGAAATTAAACAACAAAATAGACATGGTCCTCGATCCATGACATAAAGCATAATTCATACAAACATAACATCAACAATTTAACATGCTCATCTAAACACAAAACAACTAAGGAGTCTGACACCAACTCCTACAAGTCTACACCCCCCATCGTCTAGGCATTATTACAAATACGTAAACCATACTTGAGCTAATTTGAGAACTCCAAAAGCTCCTTCCTTGCCCACTTGCCTCCCGATCTCTAACGATCTGCATGTTGGAAACAAAAGAGAGCGTAATGTCACGCCCCGCCAAAGTGCACCATGACCGACCGAGGAGTGCCCCCTAGGTGCACTCGGGCCAACCAAGGCAAAATGAAGTGCCTTGGACGTTTTAAGGCCAAGAATGAACCAAAGAAGGATCTAGAACGGCCTAGAGAGGCCCACAACCCTCTTAAGTCGTCCCTACATGAATCTAGAAGGTTCCAGGAGGTTCTACACAAGTCTAGAACGATCCGGGAGACTCTGCAAAGGTCTAGAGACGCCTAGAACGCCCTGGAATATTCTAGAATACTCTAGAAGGTTCTCAAAGGTTCTAGAACATTCTAGAAGGACCCGGAACATCTTGGAAGCATCTAGAACATTCTAGAAGGATCTAGAATGGTGAAGAAGACCCTGGAAGACTCTGGAATGTTTGAGACTACTCTAGACACCTATGGAACATTCTAGAAGCCTATTGAAAAGTATAGATCTATAGGAGTAATCTAGAATACTAGAGATGTATATAGATAGGTATGGAATTCTCTAGAGATATCTAGTCATCTTAGATATTTTAGGAGGCAAGATCCTAACCGTTGGATCAAATAAATCTCCACCGTCCATTCGGGAGGTTGGAGGCTATAAATAGGCTTGTATAGCTCATTTGTAAATCACCTAAGAAGTCTCTCACATTTGTAAAGCTATCTTGTAAAGCTTTCGTTGCTTAATACAAGGTTCTTTCCTTGTAAACTCGTTTGCTCCTTGTGTTTGCCATAGCGTTGCGACATTAAGGCTGACTAGCATCGTGCCGAGAGTGCTAGTGCCGCACGGATTTGAGCTTGAAAGAATAAGTCCGTGACAGTTGGTATCAGAGCAAGTTCTGATCGCTCGGGAGCATGGCCAAGACCGCCAAGAACCAAGTTGCTAGCCCATCCGAGACCGAGGTCACGCACGACCAAGGTGGGCATGAAGTAAAGGTCGACCTAGCCGAGGGAAGGCCTCGTTCCAAATCCAAGGACGTGCTCTCTAGCTTTGAGTCGCGCTTGACTCGCGTGGAGGAAAGCGTATCGGGCATGGGTGCCTAAGTGGACGACCTTCATGAGCAGATTGAAGGCCTCGAGGCGGAGGATGCCGAGATCCACACAGCCGTGAGAGTAATGAAGATCAAGCTAGAGGAGACTTTGCGCGTGGAAATGGGTGAAGTACGCGACACACTCTTGGGAGAGCTCACAAAGGTACGTGAGTCTTTCCAACGCGAACTTTCCAACGTGTATGCTCAACTAGAGTCGTTGCAAGGCGACCTTGCCTTGTGCAAACGTGCTATGGCAGCCGGGCCAAGCACCACCGTGGAGGCTAGAAGGGTGGAGGTGCCCAAGCCTCAAACTTTTTCGGGGACACGCAACGCCAAAGAAGTGGACAACTTCTTGTATGGCTTGGAGCAATACTTAAAAGTTGTTGGCATCAGGGAGGATGCCTCTAGGATCCAAACCGCAACCTTATACCTCACCGACACCACCATGCTTTGGTGGAGGAGAAGGCGTCTCGATGTCGAGAGAGGTATGTGCACCATCTCTACCTTCAATGATTTCAAAAGGGAGCTCAAAAGACAATTCTATCCGGAGAATGCCGAGGATGAGGCAAGAGCTCGCCTTCGAAGGTTGAAGCAGTCGGGGAGCATCCAAGATTACGTGAGGGAGTTCACTAGTTTGGTGCTCGAGATCCCCGATCTGTCCGAGAAAGACTCACTCTTCTACTTCTTAGATGGTCTCCAAAGTTGGGCCAAGACCGAGTTAAGGCGAATGGGAGTCCAAACCCTTGCCGATGCAATAGCCGTGGCCGAGAGCCTTATCGACTACTCGAGCCACAAGGAGACCACCCCTAAGCCGAGGGATGAGAAGAGCAGTCATGCCAAAGGTGGGAAAGACAAGAGCTATCCCAAGGAGGGCCATCAGGAAGGCCACTCACCAAGGCACCGAGACTCGTCCCCTTGGAAGAACAAGGACAAGGGTAAGTCCAAGGAATTCCAAGGTGCGAGGAAGTCACCACCGAGCAATTGCTTCATTTGTGATGGTGACCATTGGACGCGTGAATGCCCACAACGCCAAGCCCTTAACTCACTCCTAGCCAAGCACCGAGAAGGTAGTGACACCGACAGTGGCGACAAGGGTGCACAAATGGGATCCATACAACTCATTTCAGCACTTCAATCAAAAGGGGACACCAAGAGGAACGAGGGAAGTTCCATCCCCAAGGGATAAGACACCGAGGGACTTAAGCCAAGGTTAATGCTCGACGAGGTGCACAAGGACAACCAACCAACTTCAAAGGCCAAGGGTAAGGCCGAGTCACCGACCAAGCTTGCATGGGGTAAGCAAGGTGGTGTCACTAAGGTCAAGTCCACGAGAGGGAATCGTGGCAACACAAAGGCTAAGTCTGCACCAAAAGCTAGCACGAGGGTGAAGTGCTACCTATGTGAAGAACCTCATGTGATGAGGTCGTGTCCGATACGAAAGAAACTTGTTGCCTTCGTCAACGGAGTTGATGGCAAGGCACAACTTGATATGATAGCCCAGGATCGAGCTATCAAGCCGAGGGTGAAGACGAGGCAAGCTAGGAGCCGAAGGAGGTACACCAGCAACACCCCAGCAGCTCAACCGAAACGCGACGAGGGTGTCGCGAGATCGGGTGGGGGAGGATGTCACGCCCCGCCAAAGTGCACCATGACCGACCGAGGAGTGCCCCCTAGGTGCACTCGGGCCAACCAAGGCAAAATGAAGTGCCTTGGACGTTTTAAGGCCAAGAATGAACCAAAGAAGGATCTAGAACGGCCTAGAGAGGCCCACAACCCTCTTAAGTCGTCCCTACATGAATATAGAAGGTTCCAGGAGGTTCTACACAAGTCTAGAACGATTCGGGAGACTCTGCAAAGGTCTAGAGACGCCTAGAACGCCCTGGAATATTCTAGAATACTCTAGAAGGTTCTCAAAGGTTCTAGAACATTCTAGAAGGACCCGGAACATCTTGGAAGCATCTAGAACATTCTAGAAGGATCTAGAATGGTGAAGAAGACCCTGGAAGACTCTGGAATGTTTGGGACTACTCTAGACACCTATGGAACATTCTAGAAGCCTATAGAAAAGTATAGATCTATAGGAGTAATCTAGAATACTAGAGATGTATATAGATAAGTATGGAATTCTCTAGAGATATCTAGTCATCTTAGATATTTTAGGAGGCAAGATCCTAACTGTTGGATCAAATAAATCTCCACCGTCCATTCGGGAGGTTGGAGGCTATAAATAGGCTTGTATAGCTCATTTGTAAATCACCTAAGAAGTCTCTCACATTTGTAAAGCTATCTTGTAAAGCTTTCGTTGCTTAATACAAGGTTCTTTCCTTGTAAACTCGTTTGCTCCTTGTGTTTGCCATAGCGTTGCGACATTAAGGCTGACTAGCATCGTGCCGAGAGTGCTAGTGCCGCACGGATTTGAGCTTGAAAGAATAAGTCCGTGACAGTAAGCTAACTAGCTTAGTGAGAGAAGCTCTACAATTCAACAAGCATGCAGTTTTCAAAATACTTTTCATAATTGAAAATGAATCAATGTATGCACGAATGATTATCACAACAAGACTACACATGGCTTGCACTTGCACCACCAATTTACACACACGGTGGGACCACACATCACCGTTCGACTAGTAGATTTCCGATGGGACCATTCATCATCTTACTCTACTACTAGTCACTACCGGTGGGACCACTCATCACCGTAGTTAAGACAACCATCACGTGAGGGTCGACTTCAACACGTCTACACAACAACAACGGTGTAAAACAACTCATGATGCACATGAATACGCAACATATAGCCATTCATCAACACATAACAAAAGGTAGGAGTAGTAACTTACACTCGGATTTAGGTGAACCCTCTAGGTCCCACCCAAACCCCCAAGAGTTCCATTCCGAAAATAAATTAAAGGTTAAAAATTCTACTCACCGTTGCTACCCAAAAGAAGACCGAAAACCAAGCTCAAGACTCCAAGATCTCTGGATTCGTCCCCAAAGCTTCACTAACTAAATTCCTTGCTTCTAATCATCCCAACACAATTAAAATAGCCACAAATCAGTCCACAATTCAAAGTAGTAACACGTGACACAATTCAAGCCCAAAAATACAAGATTTCAAGCTAGTATCAACTCCCAAAACTTCAATCTCGAGCACCCCTTTAGCACAGTCCACAATCCTTGATTTCAACCTTTTTAACATACTTAAATGCTCCCAAAACAACCCCTAACTATCATACTAACACCAGCCCTCAATTTCCAACACATAGCAACCCCAAAACTCAACTTAAAACCCTTCCAAAACCCCCTCAAAACCCAAATCCGGGAATCCATATAAAACTCTTTAAAATTCACATATGTTGGACTTTATGGTTCACAAACAACGTATTTAACAATAATAAATCAAAAGCTTTGTTAACAATCCATAAAGCTTCAACCTTTAACAAAAACTTTGAAAACCAAAATACAAAATACATGGTTTCAATGAAAACTAATGGTACCAAAATGAAGGGGAAGATGAGGCCAAGTCAAAAACGTAATTACCTTTTGAAAATCACCAACAATGAGCAAAGGATGTGATGGAATAGTGATTTTGAAGAGAAGAGCTCCAATGTCGTTTAAATGGGGAAGTGAAGAGGGAAGGAGATGAAATAAAGGGTGTTTTAAAATTAAAAAGGGTTTTAATTGAAAGTTCATTTAATTACCATAAGGCCATTAATGAGGATAGCTATCTAAATTTCCAAATTCCATGGAATTGGGCTTAAAAATCAAAACATGTCCAACATAAGTTATTTGTTTTGAAAACCCGAGGGCCAAAATAATATTTTATTATTTTAATTGTGAAACCAAAACCCGAAACATTATTTTAATATTATTTTCACCCGACCCCCAAACTCGGGCAGTGATATTTTTCATAAATCAATTTGATTAAGTCTCAATATATACTCCTAAGGGATAGATTCACTTCAAAAGTAAGCTCATCTACTTGAACATCCTCTTTCGAAGCATCTATCCTTAGTATCTGGCAACAGATTGTTGCCCCCTAAGTCTGTTAAGATATTAAGGTGCAATAAGTATAATGTGTCAGCAGTAACATGACACAGAATTTAGGAAACTGAAAAACATGCCTGATAGAACGAACAATGCCAAGGCATTTGAATTATTAAGAATTAACGATAAAATGCAGTAAATATAAGTTTAAAATCATTCATTAACACAAGAAAGAAATACTAAAGGACAGTAAGGAACTAAGGTAAGGAAGGAGGTCTTTCGATGCATCCCTACAATGTATTCTAAATGTCTCATGGAATCTTCAAGTTGTTGATCTTGTTGTCTCCGATTCCTCCTTCTCCATTGTTGCAGACCGCTTCTCAAGTTCAAGCCTTCATCTTCTTTAGCACAACACCCATTTTCTTCTTTTTCCTGATGATCTCAAGTGCTTGTTCGATCTCCTTTAAATAGGCTAGCGTGGAAACCCTAGGATAGGCCTTTGAGTTTGAATTTTGAATGCTCAAGGGATAAGGGATGGGATCATCTTATCCAGATTTGAACTTGAGCTGATCAGGTTTTGACTAGGGTTGACGTCATCATGTCGTCGATCCTTTGCCAGCTGAGCTTGGTATCGTTTGGTCCATATGTGCCAACCAAGCTTGGCATCATCTTAAATAATCATATTTTTCCGGAGTTTGATTCAACAATATCTTTTCATAGTCTGATTTGGTCCTATTTTCTCGGGCTAGTATTGCAAGGATCTTTGTCGGGCATCAAACTTCTCTTCTCTGTTAACCGATGCTTCGACAATTTTTGGTCCATCCCTGCCAATAGCATCTCGGCATTCTCTTTGGCATTCCTTTCTTCCTGCGCTGCTTTGCTCTACCAAGCCTTTTCTGATCTGCCAAGCCTACAATAATGCCAACAAAGCAACCCTTCACATTGGCATAGACACAAATCCTAACTCCTTATGCAAATGCATGATTTTAAAAATTAAATGCAACTAAATGTACTCAAAGGCAAGCAAAATCAATGTGAAATAAGCATAAAAATCAGTACTTTTGAGGAGGTAACAATGTACATTCATGTCTATCCCTATGAAGAACAATGTACATGCATAGATTGAGTTTTATAACTCTTAATAAATTCATAGCCCAACTTTTGGGTGGTCTTAGTGAGAAAGAGTTGATGAATTTATCGTTTTGGTTGAATAACTACTCTTAATGAGTACATAGTCCAGTTTTTGGGTAGTTCTAATGAGAAGGACTTGATGGACTTACCGCTAGAAAGGATGAGTTTCTTAACTCTTAATGAATTCAATCTCAAGAGTTTGGGTTATCCTTGTTGAGAAGGATTTATTGAATTCACCGATAAAGAGATTGAGTTTCTATTCTTAATGAATTCTTATCCCAGAGTTGGGGAGGTTCATTTTTAATGGACTTGAAGAATTCATCTATTTTTTTAGAGAGGTTGAGCTCAGTGAAAAACTCTTAGTAATTTCATAGCTCTTATTCGAGTAGTTTACAAATAAAATTTATATTGAAATAAACTTGATGAAATTACCTACGTAAGTGAGAAGGATTAGCCACCTTCTATAAAAAAATGTTGGGTCGTTTTTCTAGTAGAATTATTAGAATCCAGAGGTATTGTGGCTATATATATTCTTTGTTGATTTATCGAGAACTTTGGAGGATGAATGAGGTTAGTCGTGTGTTATGAGTTCCCTCCTATCTTAACAGGTTCCAAATTTGTTCACTCGTTAAGAGAAGAATTACTCATTTTCACTATGTACTAGTTCCAGATACGTTCACTAGTGCTTAAGCGGCTAGTCTCACTATTGCTCTTCTCGCGCGTTTTTAAAACCTAAAAATTTCTTAATTATTTTTAAAAGAAGAAACAATTCTTTCGCATTAGTGGTGAAATGTTGGTAATGCTCAAGGGAATAAGAGCTTGCAATCCCACATTCGAGTTAACATATTTCTTCGACACATACTATGTACTAATTATTTTTGGAGAAATTTTTCAGAATTTTTCCTTGTATTTTTTAAACTGTTAAAAAATAATTTTCTTATTTATAAGCTTGGATTTGAATATGGTCAGATCAAAATTTAACTAATTTAAATTCAGGGTTTAATTGTATTAAATTCCGGTCTAATTGCAGCATTTTTCAGCCTTGTATTTGAATCGAAAATAAGCTTATATTCGATTGAATAATATGCAGCTGTTACGACTGCAATTTGGACGTTTCAACGTCTATCAATGCCGCATATTACTATCGGTTTCAACGACCATAATACTACTGAATTCATTTTGGTTTTAAACATTGTTTTGGCGTTAAAAGCCATGCTTTTAAGCTTAGTTATAGCTATGTTTGCATAATGACGTTTTTGCCCTTGAAATGTGACTATAAATTGAAGTCTTTTGTCTCATTTCTTATTACTCATTAGCAAGTGAACATTTGTTTAACAAACACTCTCTGATTTCTGAAGTTTTTCTCTAGCATTTTTCAAATTCCGAGTTTCGAGTTCTCTTTTTAAGAAGAACAATACTATCAAATTTGGTTCGAGTTTTCGAGTGTATAAATTTGTGGAGAGACCGTGCTAATATTAGGGAGTGTTCGTCCATTGTAGCAATTACACACATCAGAATAAATTCTCTTCTAAAGCAGTGGTTTATCACAACACGTTTATTAATTTACATTCTTCATCATTTATTTATATATTATCCTGTCAGTACTAACGTCTCGTTTTGCAGTAATTTTTACCAACAACCCCTACTATCCTTATGGCTTATTTGGTGAGAAGAGTTTTGGTTCAAACGAGTACAGTACAGTAGTCTCTTCTTTGTTGTTATGTTTAAACTCCACCTCTTAAAATACATGTCAGTCCTACCGACCGTCAAGGATTTCCCGCATAGTGGACCCAATGTTGGTCTAGATGTACGACGTCAATCCTCCACTTTTGAAGCCCCTTGTTGCCTATTTGTTTGAGTTTCTTCCTGTCTTGTTCTCCGACTACAATGCTTTTCCTTTGTTATGTTATGGCTTATACTGAGTCCTTTTTCTGTTGTATTGTTGATGTTTTTTGGAATGAAAAAACTGTAACAAAAAATAAATATAATTGAAAAATAAAAACAAAAACTTCATCAATTGAAAACGAGAAGGAAATTGGACTCACACACAAATAGAATTTCACGTCGTTAATCGAGTTTTAATTACGTAATAGTAGTTGATTTCGGTTACACAGTGTAAAAGTTTTTAAGTTTTACATGTTTTTGTAAAGATTATCACTTGGAAAAATGGTAGAAAGTTAATCTCAGCCATCTATTTTCCCCATCCAACAATCCAAAAAATGTGTAAAATTTAAAAACTTTTACATTGTGTAAGTGGATCCTAATACGCACGCGCGCACACACTTACCACTTGGTAAAAAGGGTAGAGAGTTAATCTCAGCCATTCATTTTCCCATCTAACAATCCAAAAAACGTGTAAAACTTAAAAACTTTTACATTGTGTAAGTGGATCCTAACACACGCGCGCGCACACACGCTCACACATAAGAACTCCACGTTTTATTTGCCTTGTACAAATTTGTGGAGTTGAATAATGGAAGGAAATGAACCCAACAAGTGGTCTCGCTAGAAAAGCAGGTGATGTTCATCTTAGGAGACTTGGGTTTTAAATCGTTTTTTCTACAAAGTGTGTGTGCATTGTCAAAGGGTTAAGAATATATATGAACATTTGGATGAGTATACCACGTGCGACGAACATTGATGAACACCACTAACGGTGAACACCGATAAACACCATTAATTTTTTTTAAAATTTTAAAAATCTAAAGGACTAAAATTATAATTAAAATTATCTCTTAAAAAATAAAAATCAAATTTAATAGTTACATTATAATATTATAATATTTTTTTAATAGGTTTGAATCAAATATACCCAATTCTCTTAAACTCTAACAAAATCAATCTCTTAAAAAAATAGAAATCAGTTTTTTTAAATCTATTTGATAGAAATCAGTTTAAACCCAAATTTAATAGACGAGGCAACCATGTGAACAGACGGGTATATTTGATTCTAATCTATTAAAAAATTATAAATTGATTTCTATTTTTATAAGAGATTGATTTTGTTAGGGTTTAGGAGAATTGGGTATATTTGATTCTAACCTATTAAAAAATATTATAAAGTAACTATTAAATTTGATTTTTATTTTTTAAGAGATAATTTTAATTATAATTTTAGTCCTTTAGATTTTTAAAATTTAAAAAAAATTAATGGTGTTCATCGGTGTTCATCGTTAGTGGTGTTCATCAATGTTCGTCGCCTGTTGTAGAATTTTCCTGAACATTTACTACCTTAAAATCACCTTAAGACTATTAAAAAGTAATGGAAGGAAATGATGGTCATTTGAATATTCTATTTGAAATATTTGCATCACATTAAAATATGGTTTTATATTGGAATGGAGAAAAGAAAAAATGAGCAAAGCATTTGATGACCATAGGCAATGAAATTTGGTGGGGGTGCATGGCCATGATCTATTGCTCGTGAATCAAATTGTCTTATTTTAAAAAAAAAAAATCTATAGATGAAAATTGTATATGTGAGGTTGAAAATTGTATATGATTTGGATTAAAATGATTGACTGGAGTTATTTTTTTCACATTTTTATACAAAGGAAATTCATACTAATTTTAAAATCAAGAAAGTTTGGTTTAATTTGAAAAAAAAAAACTACGTATTAATAATTTTTTGATTAATATAAATTTATTTTTAAATAAGTAAAAATAGAAATGCAATAAATCAAAATGCATATAGAAATAGTAAACACTAAGTCACTGATAATAATAAAATTTATATATTTAATTAAAAACAAATAGAAATGCAATAAATCAAAATGCACATAGAAATAGTAAGCACTAAATCACTAATAATAAAACAAATGTGCTAAAATATCATCTATTAATTTGAAACCCGAAGACCATAAAATATATATTTAATTATTTAATCATCTCAACTACCAAAATTGCCATTAGAAAAGTTAAACCCAAACCATTCATAGAGGCTTAAAATAGTCTTTTTATTTTTTAAAATATTTTTGGTAAATAAATAGCCAAAATTTTGAAATTAAAACATTTTTTAAGAAAAATGAGCTGCCCGCTCGCCTAGCCCAGAGAAAAGGATCGCTAAGGGAGGGGACCCTAAGAAGAAATGCCACGAAATAAATCGTTGGCGACAGTTGTAATGACACCTAAAGGTTAAGGCCAGCCAGCCACACACTGTCCCAGCAAACGGGCAGCCAAGGAAATCACGTGCATCTGTATTGTATTTATATATTTATATATCATAATTATATTTAAAATATTTTATTTTTATATATAAATTTTGATATTTTTATTTTTATATATTATATTTGTGTTTTGTATCATATTTTAATTATTTTTCATATTACGTTAAATCATTTGTAGATTCATACATGCTTATGATATTGGGCAGCCTGCCCGTAACCCCTCTAAAATTTGTTCTTGCCCCCATCATCTATATAAAATCTCATTTGGTGCACTCTCCAACTTGCTTATTATCCATTTGTTCAGACTTTCTTTCTCCTTTCCCTGTCTTCACATCTTCAACCTCACTTTCTTTTCCAAGATAACATCACCAATGGAGGCATTGAGGATGAGTTTATTTTGGGCCGTGGCGATTGTTTTGGTGGCCGTTTTTACCGTCCAAAATGTCGCAGCAGCCGATGCTCCGGCCCCTAGTCCGACCTCGGATGCCACAACTTTCGTACAGGCGACGTCTGCTTCTCTCGTTGCTCTTGCATTTGGACTTCTTTTTTAAAACGTTGGTGTTTGATGAGCTACATTATATATATATATATACTCCCTACGTCCCATTAATTTTGTCCATTATTGACTTTTTTGGGTCAAATTTTTTGAACTTTGACCTATTATTATATAAAATTTATTATTGAAAAAAATATAAAAAATATATTTTATAAACTTTCAATCAAGTAGTTTTAAAATATATATTTTATAAAATGTAATTGTTTAAAATATTTAAAATAATCATTGTCAAAGTTTAAAAATGTTGACTTTTAAAAAGTCAATAAGGGACAAAATTAATGGGACGGAGGGAGTATATATTATTTTACTTTTTACGGTACCACTTGCGACTACTATTCCTTGTATGCATACTTTTCTTGTGTAGTAGTTTTAATGTGTAATTGATGAGATTTATTTCTTAGTGACCTAATAAATTATTTGTTTTCTATTGTTAATTTTTTTTCTTTTAGTTTCTTTAATGTGATGATTTGTTCTTTAATGTTATCTTCAGTTTTTTCTCGAAACCATAAATATCAAATTTATTGGTTAATGAATTGAGCATTGTAAAGATTCATTTTCTAAACAATTCTCTTAATCTAATTTATATTATTTACATCATGAGAATTCAAACTCAATAACTATCTTTGATTTTCTCCCAAATAATTTGGGGCAGTATAAAAAAATATGTAAGTCCTAACTAAGAATCTAATGCGTAATTGTAAATCTAATTATGTCGCATATGTTACTTTATTTTCGTTTTTATCGTGTATATGAAATTTGTTTTCCATGAAAAAGAGTTGCATATTTTTATTGTCACGTATGTTTAAACATCATAGTATAAAATGTAATTATTAATTTAACAATTATATTTATTTTTTATTGACAAAGTGTAGTTACATCTTAATTTTTTACATTATATTTCGTAGTATATTCTATAATTATACAGTTACATGACTAAATTTAAAAATAATATTAATTACAAATTCAAAAAGTGTAATTACACCAATTCTCACCACCTCTCATAAGATTTGAAAAGTGTAATTTAAGAACTAAGGGAATATGAGGGTCTAGGACTCTAGAGGAAGGAGGGGTGCTTTTAGAGGGTCTAGGACTCATGATCTAAGGGAATATAAGGGAACAAAAATGAGTAACTTGGCTAACTAGTAAAATATATTTGCTTTACATGTAATT
Source organism: Hibiscus tridactylites (assembly GCA_958450335.1). Classification (NCBI taxonomy): domain Eukaryota; kingdom Viridiplantae; phylum Streptophyta; class Magnoliopsida; order Malvales; family Malvaceae; genus Hibiscus; species Hibiscus tridactylites. Next base: position 52,063,915 of record OY288267.1, on the reverse strand, counting down.
ACGTCTTAATTCAATTACCATGTGACTTTTCAAGCACATTCTTCTGAATAACTTTTAGTTAAAATGTTAATTTTTTTTTAATAGTCTAAAGGTGAGATTACAAGGTAATATATGTTCATAGATATTCTTAACCCTTTACAATGCGCATACACCATGTGTAATCACTAATTTTGTCCAGGATAACCTCTTTTTACTTTGTTTTATAATAATAGGTTTATATGGGCTGTTGTTTAGTTGTTAACTATATAATTGTGAGCAAAAGCAAAAATATTACTATTAGTATTATATCTATTGTTATTATCTATTTGAAAATTCCCTAAACACTATTAATATATTATGTTATGTTATCTTCCTATCATTTCCATTGTTAATATCATCATACTATTATTAGTATTACTGATGTCTTATTATTATTATTATTATTGTTGTTGTTGTTGTCATTATTAAAATCAGAAAAATACTACGAATTATATTAAATTAAACAAGAGCCCAATAATAAATAAATCAGTCCATACATATATTATAAAGCTCAGTTTATTGAAATAGAGTCAATTGCATAAAACCCAATATTTATATATATTTATATATATATATATATTACATGACATGTTTTAGGCCCAAATAATTAAAACTCTAGCCCTAATCTGAAAACTATCTTTGCTCTCTACGCAGGCGGCTACCAGTCGTCAGATCTATTCCAAATCTGACGGTGCAGATCACGTTGATGGATGAAGCCCTAGCTGGCCACTTGCTTCCCTGGCGCCACATCAAGCATAACCCATGGATCGAGAGCGCATCGAACGGTTGAGATCACATCTAACGCGCGTGCAGTCCATGCCCGACTCTCCAGCTTCGACACGCGTGGCCCTTCGGCTGCCCCACGTGTGCGTGGATCTCACACACGGTGTTCCAGCTTTATCCTGACCGTACAAATCCTTCAGCGCATCAATCATGGCCGTTAGATCCGAGAGCACATCAACGGTTCAGATCAATACAGAGAAGCTTCCAAAGCTCACACGCGCCCACGCGTCTGTCGTTTCGGCTCTCCGCGCACGCGTGTGCCACACTTCTGACCCTCCGAAGCCGTGTCGTTCCCTCGTTTCTCGATGGTCTCCTCCTCCACGCAAACAATTACCGCATGCAAACAAAAAACAAAGAACAATGCCAGATGAGAGAGGATACAAAAATTAGAGGGGAATAACAGAAATGTACGAATTATTAGAATTTCGGAAGAGATTCAATAGGGGTTTTCCAATTTTATGAAAACCAGTATGTAAATTGAGGGCTATATAAAAAGCCACAAAACATTGTAAAATCTAAGCAACATTAGGGGATTTTAGAGAACAATCAATGCAAAAATCAGTATGTTGAGGTATACCCTCTTTCTTTTTATTTTCGAAGCATATCGTAATCAAAAGGGGGGTTAGGGTTTTCGGTTGCTCACCTTTGGCGTTCGTTCGCCATCTCGTTGTTTTGAATCCCACCGGCAACAAACCTCTCGGCTTTCGTTATAAGGGTCGTACGTGGTGAGCCTTTTGGATTTCGTGGTTTAGGTATTAAAAAGGGTTTTTAAGGTCAAAAAGGGGCTTTTTTTGGTTTTTTTTTTTTTTTTTGAGAAAACGAAGGAAAGGGTGTCGTCTTCAAGATTTCGGGTACTCATTTGGTTTTAAAAACAGAAAAGAGGGTCTTTTGGGTGTTTAAGGGTTCGCTGGTTGGCGATTAGCGTTGGCCGACGTTTTAGGTGTCGAATTAGAAGGGATGGGAGGAGTCTTTGGGTTTTATGGTTAGCCAAAAGGGGGTTAAAACTGATTAAAACGAGATTTTATAATGTTTTAACGTTTTAAAATTGGCTTAATCATGTTTTTTATCCTTTCGCATCTTCATAATCACGCGGTCAGCCCTTCCGCATTTTGAAATCTCGTCTCCGGTCCATGGAATTTCGACGAGCTTTATAATTTAGTCCTTTTTTCAATCGTAGCCTTTTTGTTCAAATGGTTTAATCATCCCTTAAGTCCCTGGAGTCTGTTTCGAGTTCAATTTTAGTCCTAATTCCAGTGTTTACTCTCTTAATCATGCATATTTTAATTTTTCCCTGCAGTTTATGTTCTTTAATTTCCAGTCCTTAATTTCTAATGCTTAATGTACTTGTTTGTTATTCTTGCTTAATTATGTATATTTGTTGTGTTGTGGCCCAATCTCACTTATATTATTATATAATATGTTGTTTACAGATTATCTAGTTTATATAATATATAGTATATCTGATGTATAGTTTTATATATAATATATAATTTTCATATAATGTATAGTTCTATATATAAATATGATTTTAATATAATATATAGTATATGCATATAATATATAGTTTTATATACGTACCTATATATATGTATGTAGTTTTTATATAACATATAGTATGTATATAATACATGGTTTTAGAATGTATAATATATATATATATATTATCCATGACTTTCATGATGTTTATAATAAATAACATATGGTGTTTCTAAAGAATTTAATATATAATATTTTTAAAGTATTTAATATATAGTTTACATAATATAATATGCATAGTATATGATATTATATTAGTAGTATATTTTGTTTCATATATTTATTTGTTTATACCCTATGCTTTGGTGATTATTTATCCTGTCATGCATCTTTTTAATTGGCATTGATATGACCTTTAACGTTTTGATAACATGTTAATTAATTTAAACCGTACAAAAGGGAGGTATCTATTAATCTCGATATTTGTGTCGTAATAGTCTGAACTCAATAGATATTGACCAAATGTTTGGGTTGATCTTTACTGTCTCGAGGTAAGCGATAGTTAAGAAGGGAAAATATCATAACATCATTCATAAATGTTTGCATCATGCATAAAGGTGACGTACGAGAGTCGAACCATAAATTAACACGACAATCAGACTTATATGATGTCGGTTTAATCTATGGTTCGGTGTATCGTCATCCTTATTAATTAAATACCTAATTAATTCCAAAGCGCCGATTTGATAAAGCTCGTACAATTAGAGTCAATTTTCAATTAAGAACACCTAATTAAGTTCACTTTAAATTTTAAATAATTTCCATCGATTGAAAGAAACAAATATTTTGGTACCGATTTTCGGACGTGATGGGGTGTTAACCCTTCCTCACACGTAACCAACTCCCGAATTCTTTTAAAACGAATCTCTAGTTTTTATGATGTCCGATCTACCTAAGTGGCCAGTGGCGACTCTAAAGTTCTATTATTTTCTGAAAACTCGAATTTTTTAAAAGAAGATCCCCTTTAAACAAATCCTTTTCAAAAGTGGGACACTTAAAGTTTTTTTTTTTCTTCCAAAAAACGTCTCTACACCATATAGATAAGACAATTTGAACTCGAGTCTCTTAAGATGAACATCATCCGCTTTTCCACTAAGATACTTGTTTCGTTCCAATTAAAATGTTAATTGATTTCTTCTTAGGTATCATATAATGATATACACTTCTATTTGTGTTGTGTTTATATTATTTTATTCATATCATACTCATATAATCAAAATATTATAAATTTATATATGGTATTTATATAAGGGTAAAAATGCATAGAGTCCCTAATTTTTTGTATATTTAGAATTTAGTACCTCTACCATTACATTTAAGAATATGGTCCCTCTACTTTATAGTTATGAGAATTTAACGGTGTTAACAATTATACTTAATTTTTAAACTGAAAAGTCGATGGATTAGATTCCTGAACATAAAAGAAATGTTGAAGACACAATATACGAAACAAATAAGGAGTTATAGCATATTTTAACTTTTATATAATTTAATTATTCATTCAATATATTTTGACATATTGGTATGTGTCCGTCGGTTAATGTTATATTACATGTCAAATCATGTTTTTTTCTTCACATTTACTATAATGATTCAATTTAAATAATAATGTAGGTTCGTATTGTGTCTTAATGGATATTATATTTTACATAATTTGTAATATTAATACAAATTAGATAATAAAATTATATGTCTGTTCAATATTTATATGGTTAAATATGGTTAAAGTCCACTAGAACTCCTTGTCCTGCATCAAAAATTTATTTTAGTCCATCTACTATTAAATAGAACATTTTAGTCTCTTTATGTTTGAAATGAGACTATTTTAGTCTAAAATTTTAAATTTATTGTTAGTTTAAATGAAATTTTAGGTAAATGTCTCTTAGGTCCCTATCAATTTAAAAATTCAGCAATTTAATCAAACTAAACAAACAAAGTAATTTGTCCTCTATATATTTCGAAAGTGAGCAAATTAAAAAGAACGAATAATAAAATTTAAAAATATTATTTAGAATTTAAAAATATAAAATTAAAAAAATTACAAAAAACAATAATCTTCCAAAAAATAAAAAATATAACACTATATTCTTGAATTAAAAATAAAATTATAAGAATTAAAATATATAGTATTCAAAAAAGGAAAATACTTTAATACACAAGCTTGTGTAAACTTTAATTTTAGGTTTATAGGTTTATGTTAGGGTCTAGGGTCTAGGGTTTACACAAGCCTTTTTTAGACTGCCCCTTTTGGTTTTTCAGCCTAGAATTTATTTCCTTTCTTCTAATTTAGGGATGTATCTTTGGACTATACTGCATCCTGACTAGTATTGATGCATGCTTCCACTCGCAATTAGTTAATTCTCTATGGTTCTTTTAAATTGGGTCTTATTGAATGATGGATTCCTCATGTATATCTTATTTTCTCTTTATTACACTGTTCAACTTAGTACTCTCATTCTTGATTGCTTCGGCCTTCTGGTTGGCATTTTTCAACTTTTCTTGGTTGGCTCTTTGAACATGAATTTTCCTTCAATAGTTTTTTCTGATGATTCTCTAGCCTTTGTATTCAATGTTTGTGGTCTCATTTCTTCCTCCTTGGAAGGTGAAAGAATATCATTCGTGGTTTCATTCATAGACATTTATAGAAAATTTTCAGGGGGTAGAAGCTTAGGGTCAACACTCAACGCAAGGATCTTAAACGACAAATACCTGGGAGGGAAATTCACTAAATGAGATTTTCCCATTACCTGAACACTCATTTTGTTCCCCCGTTGGCCTAAATAGATCATCAGAGTCTCGTATTTGCAATATCCTAACAACATTCAATTCCTTCTAAACATCAGCAGCTTAGAATTGATCTCTGGATATGAATCAAAGGCACTCTTGCAATTGAAATTCAAAGTCCTAATAAAATGATATATACATATGGATGTCTTTTTCAAAAAAACTTGTATATGTGTGTATGGGAGAATAAAAACTATCCCATAACAATGAATGAAATGTTTAAAGAATCAAATAATGTAAAAATATTTTCTGAATAAGAATAAAGAAAATACAATTTTCATTCTGACAAAAATAAATAAACGTGTGTCTTTACAAAATATTTCTACTGCTTTAAGGCCTAAGCCGTAGGATTTGTTACACACTTTGTTCTAGAAAAAAGGAACCAACATGTGGGAATCCTTACAGACTATCATGAAAAGATGAGAAACCCAAGCATGGGACCTCAACTCATCCTCGGAGTGACAAATCATTCATCATGGCTTTCTTATCGCGGTGTATGATTGCCCCATCTCCCTTGTTTTCCACTACTAGATTAACTCTTGTGTCAGGATTCTCTCGCTAACCAACTTTTTAAATTCTTCTAGTAACGGTCTACACTTCTTGGTGGAATGTTGTTAGCTCTTCAAAAGTACTGATTTTTATGCCTATTTTACAATGCCTTTTGCTTGCTTTTGAGTACATTTAGTTGCATTTAGTTGTTAATTTCATGTATTTGCATAAGGATTTAGGAATTTTGTCAATGCAGTGTGAATGGTTGTTTTGTTGGCATTTTTGCAGGCTTGGCATAGCGGTTGGCAGAACACAACAACGCAGAAAGAAATGCCAGAGAGAATGCCGAGATGTTGTTGGCATAGATGGACCAAATATTGTCAAAGCACCGGTTGACAAAGAAGAAGAATTTGATGACCGGCCAAGTAAGCCGTTGAATCCGAAAAAATAGGACCATATTAGGCTGCGAGAAAATAACAATTGGATCAGACTCCAAAAAATAGCGGAGAAATAGTGCCAAGCTTGGTTGGCAGAATGATGTCAAGCTTGGTTGGCGAAGCAGTGACGACAATGATGCCAGCTCCAACTTGATCAGCTCACATTCAAACTTTGGATAAGATTATCACATCCTTGCACTTCTATTTTTTCCTTGCACTCCTATTTAAAGAATGATCAAGCAAGCCTTTGAGAGACGATTGTGATATCGAAAGATCCATCGACGACCGGTTGTACCAAGGAGACTTGGGGGATGTTTGCGTTGAACGTTATTTTTATGGTTAGTTTTAATAATTGAAATGCTTCGGCATCGTCTTCCCTATCTGGCACATTCTTCAATTTTTATCAAAATTGTGCCAAGTGAATCTCATGTTTTTCTCGTCTATTTATCTTTTAATATGAACTTATTTTATTATTATTTTTTGGGACCATGATTGTAGATTCGAATTTGAGATTTGTGGGATTATGAACTTATTTTTCATCATGATTATATTTAGATTATTTTATCAAATTTTATGTTATTATTTTAATGTTTTTTTACTTTTGATGAATTATTAAATTATTTTACAGTTATTTTATTATAATTATAGTAAATTGTATTCAGAGTTGGTTTCTTGAGGGTAAAGTTTCAATTATGATCTTTTGAATTCAGTAATATTTTTTAGGTCGGGTCTATGTTATTGTCCTCACCAAGACTAACCCTTCTACTATTGGAATCGTCGAGGGAATGCTTCGGTCACTTGAAAATGGTCGGACACCAAACCGTCGGTACAACACAAAAAACCGTCGGTATATGTCCCAAAACCCTTTACCGACGGACAGAAGACATATTCCGACGGAAAAGTAACCGTCGCTAATACGCTTGTCGGTATAGATCTATACCGACGGTTATAACCGTCGGTATAGATCTTGAACCTTATACCGACGGTCCAAACCGTAGGTATACATATGAACTACCCCGACATTTTAGTACATATATTCCGACGGAAATAATCCGTCGCTAAATCTAAACAATATATAACGACGGGTATCTACCGACGGACGCCCGTCGCTATAGATGTTACTTTATACCGACGGTTTGTTCGTCCCTATATGTTCTACTTGTACCGACGGTTTGTCCGTCGCTATAGGTTCTACTTGTACCGACGGTTTGTCCGTCGCTATAGGTTCTACTTGTACCGACGGTTTGTCCGTCGCTATAGGTTCTACTTGTACCGACGGTTTGTCCGTCCCTATATGTTCTACTTGTACCGACGGTTCTATCCGTCAATATAGGATTTGTTGTATTTTTTATTGAATTTAAATATTAATTATTTCTATTGTATTTTTTATTTTAAATATTAAATATACTAGTAACATTATAACAATAATTGTATGGATTTTTCAATGAAAAGTATCTAATTGAATGTTTAAATAATTATTAAAATTACCAATACTAGTATTTTAAATATTAAAAAGTTTATATTTTAATATCGAATAAAACATCTACGAGTGTATTAAAAGTAGAAGAAAAGTGGAACAAAATATTTGTTTGTCTCAATACCGTTTATAATAAAAGCTAAAAATACTTCAAAGAGTCTCCTCTACTGTGTGCTCGGATCATCTATATTATGCTGATTTTCTGAAGGCATGGATCGACTGTTAACTGCCGCTGTAGCACTACCAGCATCAGGAGCTGCCTATTAAAAGAAATAAAAATAATGACTTTAAGTAAGAAAAAATGAAAGGAGTAATAAGAAAGTTAAGTATTTTGTATACCTGTGTATCAACTATCTGAAGTAAAGCATTCATATCAGGCACATGTAAATCTGGACATTGTTGTCGATAGATGGGTAGAAGGCAAGTTTCAAGAAGTTTTTCAAATGCCGCAAGCTTAGCTTTCAACCCTTCCACTTCTTCAGTATTTTGGACTGGTTGTGAAGGTCCAGATTCTTGAGAAGGACGAGTCTGAACTGCACCTACACAACGAACACACCCTTTTCTTTCTGGTCCCTTAACTTGAGCAAACACATCATTTGACCACGATGTAGCTTGTGATAAATTCCTAGAAGAAGTGCCTTCATTTATCTTCTCTTGTATACGTTCCTAAAAATATAAATAAGTTAAACATATAATATCATAACTATATTATATTTTTCAAAACACGTATACAAAACTTAATAACAATAAATTACCACAACAACTGCGGCTGCAGAATTCACGATACTTCCATCTTTGCGTGTACGGGTTCGAACATAGACATCAGCGCGTGATGGTGGGATTCCACTAGATTCTGCAGTTTGACGTTAAGAAAACAACATGAGATATTAGAAACAATTGATATTATTAGAATACAAACTAATAATAAAGAAAATTATCCGTACCATGTCTTCAACAATCCTAGGGAAAGATCTTGTCCCTGTGCAATGTGGTTCATCTAGCTTTGACCTATTTAATCTATTCGTGGCACTTTGTTCCTATTCGAATTATAAGTAATAAATTGTTAATAAAAATGAAAATATTAAAGTCATAGAAATTATACAACTGTAGCATTTTACCATCGACTTTGAGGACAACCAATATTCAACAAGTGTCTTCAATTGTTCCTTATTCACTCGTGAATCCTTGCAATTTCTGACCATTTGTTCCACGGTTTGGTTCTCATCAAATATTTGAGATTTCAACTCATTTTTCCACTGCCTCTATTTGGTATTCATATCTGAGAGAACCCATTTCTTAACACGTTTCAATGTGGCTTCATCAATGACTTCTTCCGAATCAAATAGTTGGAATTGAAATTTTAACTACATTAACAAAATAAAAAATGAGTGTCACTATTTCATCTAACCTATAAAGCAATAAGGATTATCAACAGTAAAGTAGTTATCAATTATAAACTATTAGAAAGAAGTCTGCAGTAATGACATTAAAATGCCGCAATATGTCAGACGAATCAATCATGCTTTATAAGAGATTAAAAACTCTCCATTTCGTAAACTTAAACATTGTATATCCAAGAATAACCTTTTTTCACCAAAAACCAAAACTTACACCAAAAACCTACATTAAGCATTCATAACCCATAATAAACCAATTATATTTGGAAAAACATATCATACTCGACACTATTTCAGTTCCACCAAAAGTCATGTATCACTAAATATGTATAAGGAGCAGCCCTATAAAACAAGTATACAATTAGTGTACATACCTCGATCGTGGACCACATTTCTTCCTTCTTACTGTTCGGCATCTCATGCCAATTCAAATGACTAATTGGCGCAAATTCAGCCTTTCGCACCATTGTTCCAATGAATCGACTTAAACAAGTTGATTCTTCACCCACAGGTTGATATAAATTGTTAAATTTGACATTAACGCGTTGTCCCTCTGGTAGCTCCCAAATATCTGGCATAAGTGTGGCTCCTCGAACTTTCTTACGATTAGTGTTCTCTATAAAAAAATGTATATTTATAAATGTTATTCAAACAAATAATTGTATTTGAACTTTTGATTTAAGGTGAGTATATCATACGTGATGAGAGTTGTGATGGTTCTCCACCTACTCCTCGAACATCTTCAGATTGTTGAGATTGTTGCTCTTGAGATTGTTCCGGATGTTGCGCAGGTGTTGCTTGTTGTTCTTCACCTTCAGAATGAGATTCAGAGTTTCCGATTGTTGAAACAATGTTAAGACGTCTTCGTTTTGTCATATTGTTCAAATGTCCTGCACAATTCAATTGTAAAATATGAGTAAACCCATATTCATAAAGATAAATTGGAGTGACAGTAACAAAATAACACAATTAAATAACACACATGTAATAACACATATTTATATTAACTAAATAACACCTATATTCATTCATAAATATAAGCAAACTCATATTAATAAAGACAATAACATCACAGTAAAGCAAACTCAATAGTAAGTACAAAAGATGCATGTTTTAAATTTAGAATTCGTACAAAAGATGACATCTAATCTATTAGTCCATAATTACAACAGAACAAGTACAAAAAATGACATATAACTCTAAAATATGTCTTCTCCATTTTCTTCATTAACTGGATCTTCCTCTATATTTTCATTTTCCATATCTGTAGTAACATCCAATCCAGTAGCACCAACATCATTCCTAATCCAACTTGAGGTACTAGTGTCGATAGAATCATCCAGGACCAATTGTTCTAGTGCCTCATCTTTGTCAAAGGATGACACACCACCCATATCGAATACATCTCTAAGTTTAGCATGTTTGACGATTTTCCAACCGGGTTGTGTTTCATCCTTAACGAAGTAAACTTTCTTAACTTGTGATGCTAACACAAATGGTTCATCAACCAAATTGTTCCCTCTATGTGCCAAATGCGAGAAATTCACAAGTGTAAAACCAAATTTATCCTTCTTGCAACCTCTGTTGATATCAACCCAATCACATTTGAACAGTACAACTCTAAATCGGCCTGAATAATTCAATTCAACAATATCTTTCAAAACCCCATAATAGTTAACTTCTCCTTCAACTGGTTGCTTGTCTCTTGTAGTTGCATAACTCCATGTCTTACTCGTAACAACAACTCCACTATTTTGAGTTTTCAAGTTTTTTTTCTCTTCTTGTTGTATAAAACCTAAAACCATTTATCATGTAGCCACTGTATCTCTTAACAACTTCAGTTGGACCTCGAGCAAGCCACTTAACTACATCGATGACACTTGAAGGTACTTGTCGATCCAAGAGTGCAACCTATGTAACATTTGAAGTGTCAATATTAACTGTTTATATAATATCATATAAGTTTCGCATCTTAAATTTTCTAAACTTACATGATCACGAAACCATGTATGAAAAGTTTCACTTTGCAACTTCTGCATCTCAAATGGTGAAAAACGTTTCCTTCGATTACGTCTCTTAATCTCTTGTTCTTGTTTCCTAAAAAAACATAATGATTATAATCCGTGTAGAGTTAAATCTATATTGAATTTAAGGAAACTCACTTTATAAATGGAGAAACTTCATCTGAATTGAACAGCACATATCGATGTGCTTGCGCTAAGCCTTGTTCGTCAAGCACAAGTCTTGAAACCTTTTTACGCTTCTTCACATGAAAAGCAAGTTGTTTTTTCCTTCCTAATGGCCTTCCAATAGTAGAAAAGATTGTGACTTCAGAACCAAGATCTTGATTTTCACCATCATTATTACGACCAAGTCGATTGAATACAGTCTCAACTCTCTCTAAATATCGAGAGCAAAAGGTCAAACACTCATGTGATAAGTAACCTTCTGCAATAGATCCTTCCGGATGAGCTCTATTGCATACAAAAGACTTTAGCACCGAAAGATACCTATTTTATTAAAAGAAAAAATATTAAAACATTAGTAAACATCTACGAATTATATTTATATTTTCACTAGCACCAATATATTCTTAAATTGTACCTTTCAACTGGATACATCCACCGATAAATGACTGGACCGGCAATTTTAGCTTCATTTGCTAGATGAATTAATAAGTGCATCATGATTGTGAAGAATGACGGAGGAAAAATCTTTTCAAGCTCACATAAAATTGATGCAGCTCTTAACCCAAGTCTATCAAGTTCACTTTCTTCAAGGACCTTAGAGCATAGATCTTTAAAAAAGTCGCTCACTTCAATAAGAATTATGCAAACCTTGTCAGGCAAAGTTCCTCGAATGGCTATAGGAAGAAACTCTTGCATTAGGAGATGACAGTCATAACTTTTGAGCCCAAGTAGTTTCCGTTGTTTAAGGTGCACACAACGTGAGACATTGGAAGAATATTCATCAGGAGTTTTCATTTCCTTGAGAACTTTTAGGAAAGTATTTTTTTCACTCAATGTCATTTGATAAGAAGCTTGAGGCAAGTACAAAGTGCTACGGCCAATCCGAGTTTGTGGATGAAGAACACTCCTTATACCCATTTCGACAAGGTCTAATCGTGATTTATAGGTGTCTTTATTCTTCCCCTCTTGTCCAATCAATGTACCAAGAATATTATCACAAATGTTCTTCTCTATCTGCATCACATCAAGATTGTGGCGCAATAGTTGATGCTCCCAATATGGTAAAGAAAAGAAAATGGATTTTTTCTTCCAAGGCCCATCTCCGATTTCGTTTAAAGCTTCTAATTGCCTCAATACATCGCTACCAGTGGGTGGTGAAGGAGCACTTCTATGTTCTTCAGTACCATCAAAGGAATGTTTGTCGGTTCGAAACCTGTGATCAGGATCTAACCACCTACGATGACACATATAGCAATACTTTCGACTATGCTTCAACCACTTCGAAGCAGTATTATACCCACAACAAGGACAAGCAAACTCTCCTCTAGTACTCCATCCAGATAAGTTGGCATATGCTGGGAAGTCATTTATAGTCCACATCAATGCTGCACGAAGTTGAAATGTTTGATTCGTTGCAGCATCAAAAGTTTCAACACCAACTTCCCATAGCTCATGTAATTCTGCAACTAAAGGTTGCATGTATACATCTATATTATTTCCTGGACCTTTTGGACCAGAAATGAGCAAAGAGAGTATAAAATTAGACTGCTTCATACATATCCACGGTGGCAGATTATAAGGTACCACGATAACATGCCAAGTACTGTGCGTCACACTCAGAGTTCTAAATGGATTAAAACCATCAGAAGCCAATCCTAAACGGATGTTACGAGGATCAGAAGAAAACTCAGGATACCGAGAATTAAATGATTTCCAAGCCAATGAATCCGCCGGATGCCTCATACGTCCATCGTTCTTACGACTATCTTCATGCCAAGTCATCAAAGGAGCAATATTTGAAGACATAAATAATCTTTGCAACCTTGGAATGAGAGGAAACCAACGCAAAATCTTTGCAGCTTGTTTCCTTTTTCCTGAAGAAGTGTCAACATCCTCATCTTCGACACCATTTGGAGTTTCTTTCCATCGGGAGGCTCCACATTTCAAACAAATCTCTCTATTTTCGTTTTCCTTCCAAAACAACATACAATCATTTGGGCAAGCATGAATCTTTTCATATCCTAAACCCAATTCACGAATTATCTTTTTCATTTCATGATAAGACCCTGGCAAAGTATTATCATCCGGCAATGCAAGTTTCAACACCTCCAGTAAGGAATTGAAAGACTTATTTGTCCACCCATTAAAACATTTAATGTGGAACAAATAAATGATAAAGGACAACTTTGAAAATTTTTTGCAATTTGGATAAAGTGGCACCTCTGCATCTTTAAGTAAATAAAAAAATTTGTCTCCTTGAAGCCTATGATTATGATCCCCAAGCCTTGTACTTACATCTCCCGAATGATAGTTATGTTCAGCATTATTCACAACTCGATCTGCCATCATATCATGCAAGAGGTTATGAACGTCGTGTTCAAACTCTCTTTCTTCTACATTAGTTGGAATTGGTGGTGTAGATCCGTCACATTGCTCCCCATGAAAAATCCAACGAACGTAACCCTTGAGAAAGCCATCACATATTAAGTGATCAAATGCATCTCTTCTAGATACTCTGTAAGTGTTTACACAATTCACACATGGACACCAAATTTTTCCATCTTCAGTTCTCTCAAAGGCAAAGTTCAAAAAACTAGTAACCCCTCTAATGTATTCTTCACTTGCCCTTGATCTAAGATTGATCCACGTCTTATCCATCAACGATACCTGTATTACCAATGAACTAATGACATATTAAATTTTATTTATTTTTGCAGTGATTTCAAACTATCTAATGTCCATCACGTGTAGTTCTAATGTCCAAGAGGTAATGTTCAAAGCAAGCCTACTGAGCTATAATATTTATCTTGTATAGTGCTACGCATAAGTTCATTCTTATTTCAATAGTATCAAGCATCTTATACTACGGTTGTAGGTGATAATGCAATATTGATTTCTTGAAGGTCTTCGTAGCTGTAGACTTGTTCAAAAAATATTAAGAAATCTTTAAATAATTATACAATGAAAATATATAACTAATAGAGAGATCAAATATATAATTAACAATAAATTAATTAACTAATAGAGAAATCTTTAAATACTGTCATATTAATTATTTAAAATGAAAAAATAAAACATTTAACCCGTGTATTGTATGAATATACAAACTAATTAAATACAAAATAAAAGAAGAGGATAGATTCTACAGAAAGATATGCATGAAGCATTCGATTCCTTTGTTATTTAGTTTAAATTTGTTATTTTCTTTTTTTTTTCTTCCCTTAACCTCCTAAGCCAATTAGCTGGGACGAATATGCACCAACCATAGAGAATATGGTTTCTTTCTTTTATAGAAGAGAATATGGTGTTATTAACAAAAACTTAGTGGCAGTTCATTATTTGATAATAAAGCGACAGTTAAAAGATGAATGAATTACATGGGAAAATATTATATATATGGTTTATAAAAGTGGAATCCTATAATTTGGTTTATTTTAATTTTAAATTCCAAATTCCTAAATATTAAACTTAAACCTAAAATATTAAACTACTGATTCAGAGCTTTCAAAGCCTTAGATCATGTCTACCTTAAGCAAGAATCCACTTAGACAAACAATAAGTCAGTAACTATTAATCCAGATGAATGCACTTATTTATTTTCCTATGATTGCAAGTTGATCATATTCCCATATGATACATGAAAGTAAATAGCTCTTATGCAACCTTTCATTCCAACTTTGAAAACTTTTACAAGCTAAACCCCTTAGACAAACAAAAATTCAGTAACTGTTAATCCAGAAATGTAATATACGATCAACAACTAGAAAGTAGAATGGGAAAAAAATAAATTCTTTACAAGCATACAACTTACCAAAACGAAGAGAGAGATAACTCTAAAGCTCAACAATACATCCAAAACGCCTAATTCAAGACCTGGTGATTCCAATAAAATCAAAAGAATCACGAACACACACGAGCTGTTATAACTATCGACACGATAACAATATTAAAAAGAAGAAGATACAACAAATGATTTTAACCTTAATCCCTATTATCTATTTATAGGATAAATTATTTAGTTACAAGTAAACTTGCATAGAAAGAAATCCTGCTCAGACTTGTTTTCTGGTAAGCCCTACTTTTGTCACTGTTTTTTATTAATATTCTAACCGATCTAAAAGTGAATTTGGGTCATTACTGTAACACAAATAAATTAACAAACACGTATTTGAAAAACAAGTACACTAGGCATTTACCTGAGCATGAAACACAAAGACAGTTGCTATAGCCTATAGTAAGATTTCCTACTTTTGTCACTGTTTTTTATTAGTATTCTTCACTTAACCTGTTGCTATAGCCTATAGTAAGATTTCCTATATCTCAAAGACAGTTGCTTCCAATATGGCAAAAGTTCAGCAAACACAAGAATTTAAGAAAATGCTGCTAATTAAGATATTAAATATATATGACTATGTTATACATGTATACATACATATATATATGCACTGTTTTTTACATCATGTGATGAGCAGCCTGTACCAAGAACAGGAAAAAACAGAGAGTATATAAATGCTGCAGTGGATATCTAAGACTGATATTGATGATGAATAACAAAGACAAAGAAATGAAACCACAAAATAATGACATTAAAATTATTTCTCTTGTAAGAAAGCTATGAAAGCAGAAATTCCCAAACCAATCATCAGTAAAATCCTAGCTACCGCTGTTTCGAAAGTCCCAGCAGAAATCCCCATATTGACTATTATGCAGTATGTGGTGCATATGCCACTTTGTCGGGAGGGGAAACAAATTAAGCAAAAATCCCCATACTGACTATTATGCAGTATGCAATATATAAATACTCTTATGCTATCACCAGATCAAGAGAAATTAAAAGTATTAATTTCGAATGATTTACCAGAACGAAGTGAAATTAGAACACGACTGTACTATATCACCGTCGTGTACTATAGCACCAGCTTGAACAGAACACGGCTGACCGACAAGTGAAATCAGAGCTGTTACTAGGAACACTACGCAAAAACACCGCATATCAGAGGAAAAAGAAAACAAATCAGATAATGTTTTGAAGTGGGGAATTAGGGATTAGGGATTTCAGTTTTGAAGAACAAGAGAGAAATCGAAGAACAAACCTGTGGCTGTGGTACCGATGGCCGTCACGAGCTCAAGGGAGAAGCACGACAGATGCAGCTGTGGGGAATTAGGGATTTTAATTTTTCCCGATAAGATGGTGTTTTTTTAATTTAAAATACACCCTATACCGACGGACATAAAAACCGTCGGTCAAACCCCACACTATACCGACAGATATAAATATCTATCGGTAAAACCTACATTTATACCGACGGACACGACAAACCGTTGGAATATATATTGTCTATACCGACGGCTATTTTAAACCGTTGGAATATATATTGTCTATACCAATGGATAGGGTATCCGTCGGTACAACCTGTGGTTTTTAGCGACGGTATTGTTGTCCGTCGGTATATATACTCTATACCGACTGTTTTCGTCCGTCGGTATAAACCACCGTCAGTATATGTATATTTTTTTGTAGTGGCCGAAAGTAAACCTTATATTTTCCATTTTTTCTTCTCTCTTTTTTCATCTTTGACCTTCTCATCGTCTTCCCTCTTTGGCAGAGGTATCGTTTGAATGAGTGATGTATTAGCCGAAGTCATGTGTGGTGTGGCCGTGTGGATGTGTGCGATGTAGGGAGTGATTTGATAATGATGAAGCTGTGGGTATTAGATAGGGGTAATCGAGAGGTTTGGTAAAGGTGATGGTTAGCTTGGTTGATGTTGCAGTGAAAGATAGGATGAGCACGATATTGAGTCGTAGGGTTAATGAGGCATAAGTGAACTAGGTGAAAAGTCTTTTGGGGGTGACCCAAAAGTTTGCTGACAAAATTTAATTGTAACAAAATGTACTTTTGGTGATGAAATAAATATTTTATTTTAACAATTATTTTTTCTTTATAAGTAACATTTAGTGACGAAATAAAATTATAGAGAAATTAAATTTTGTTGTAATATGTATTTTTGTCACGAAAATCTTTTCACTAGATGTTAAAATTTAAGTTAATTGTGACAAAATTTACTTTGTGTGATGAAACAAATATTTTATTCTAATAAATATTTTGTCCCTATAAGTTACTTTTACTGATGAAATAGAAGCAGTGGGAAATTAATTTTTGTTGCAACATGTATTTTTGTCACAAAAATCTTTATATTTGATGTAAAATACAAGTTAGTTGTGACAAAACGTACTTCTCGTGATTAAATAGTGAATTTATAGTGAAAAATATTTTGTCGTAATAAGTTAATTATAGCAACGAATTTTCATTGTTACGATAAATAGTATAAAATGGTATCAGATATATTTTTTTTACAATATACTTTACATGACGGGGTTGTTCTAACAAAAATGGTAACAAACAAAAATTGTCAAAATAAATATATCGTGATGAATTTAGTATTTTTATTGATAAATAATTTTGTTGCAATATTATAAATTTCTTGTAGTGTGAGCTTACTTCTGAAGTGAATCTACCCCTTAAGAGTATAGATTGGAACTTAATCAAATTGATTTATGGAAGAAAAAAAAACATCACTATAGAAATATAGGGGGTTTTTACATGGTTAATTTCGGGCATTGACCATCGAAAGAGGCATTGTCAACTTCGAATCTACTCATTAAACGATGCCAAGGAACTACATTATTAAAGGTTGGCATGTCATGAATAGCGTGAAAACCATGCAACCCTTGTCAACGCCCATCACTCATTTGACACTCTTCTTGCCAACGTCGTTTTATTTTATTTTTCTTTTCTTTTAAATCATTTTCAAACAACTCCTAAATCAAACAACACGTTGACAAGTAAACGTTCAAAGCATTCAACTCTTGACCAATCCCTGTTGAGACGATACTCAACTCACTACTATATTACTTGTAGACCGTATGTACTTGCACGCAAAAGACTCTTACTTGTCATTGTTTCCATACATTTCCAATACATTTTCCACTCTTTTGCCAAGCACTCACGGAAGTCTACAAATGCCCTGGTGCCCCCATATAGAAATCGCAAGCACTATCTGGGTTAAAACTGTGGGCAGATAAGTCATATGATAGCTATTGTCATCGTGCTTCTTTAAGTCTGGGACCTTGAAAATTAGGCGGGATAACTAGATCAGGGACTATGCAAAGATCCCTTGTATTAAAAACATCAGCTCCTCTTTTCCTGTCCTCTCTCTCAATTCTATCTTCTAGCTGCTCGAGTCTTGATCTCTGAGATTGTTCAATTTTTTCATCCACGACAAAACTTCAACTGATTCTCGGATTACTCCATCGAACTCCCAAAAATCTTATTATTTAATTACTTAATACATGAAATGTGTCATAAATGAATACAATACTAGAAAGGGCAAACAATATGTATATAATGCAATTAATCCAAATAAGGTGTTGGTTTGCAAATAGTCCTTAGAAAGACATACGTTTAACGGAGAAAATGTATGATTACAAGAGCTGAAATAACAAATTACAGGTGACGGTTAGCTTCTCGTCTTGACATCTCGACTTCGTGAAGCAAGGCTCGCATTCCATGTTTTAACGCCGCTTCAAGACTAGGGGGTGATCTCGTTGTTTTCTTCTTCTGCTGCTCAAAAGGTTCGTGGCGTTGTAATCTATGTACACTAGAGCTTTTGGGAAGATCATTAACTCATACAGGCTGAATACGAACAAGAGTTTCTTCCTCATGAGTAGATCTTGACAATCCAGTTTGAAGGGGCTTATTTAAAATTTTTGAAAATTTTGGAGGCTCAAATTGAAATTTCAAGTAATTTTGAAAGTTTTAATTTAAAATTTTTATAAAATGTAGGAGTTTAACTAAAATTTTTGGGGAAAATGAACCTTATTAAGCCCCACTTTAAAAAAATTAGAAGGTTTTTGTAACCCCCTTAGCCCGGCCTAGACGGTTGACCCGAACTACGAAGATTACACGGGGAAAACCAAAGTTAACCCGAAAGTCAACCTTGATTAACGACCCTTTTTTCTTTTTAAACTTTTCTAGATGCACATTAATCCTAGGCATACTTCTGAGATAAGCATACTCAAAAATCACAGCAATCGGAAAACAATAAGGGACTCAATTGCACAACATACGAATTTAGGGACCAAAATGTAAAATCTGGAAATTAAAAAGACTTTGCTAATTTTTAAGATACCATTATGAAATTAGTTAGGTTATAAGCTTCTCTGTCAAATTACACCTTAAACGGACATCTCGAACTCAAGCAATTGCACATACAAAAATCAGGACTAAAACGTAAAGCTTGCAAACCTCAAAACCATTCAAAACAGTGCCCAACGGTCAAGTGTTTCGAAACAGAAATTGACCGTTCAGAAATAGGGCTTGGCAGTAGCCAAAGTGTTTCGAAACACCTCTACCCGTTTCGAAACGCCCAGGCCAAATCATGCACCTGTTTCGAAACAGGCAAGGGTGTTTCGAAACACTCTGCCCAGAAACAGTAGAAAAGCCTGTTTTTACACATCCAAACTCCATCAAACATACTCCAAATCAATCCTCAACATATCAACAACAGGCCAAACATCATAACTACCAAATTACATTAAAATCTAGATGCAAAGCAAACCTTAGGTGCACCAACTCCCTCAACACATCCAACACTTGATCATGCCTTTAAAACAAGAAGCATAGTATAACAACTTAAGAATAAGAAGATTCAAATGTTGCAAAGCGATAACAATAAGATTCAAACCACCAACCAAATACGGTCAACATACTCAATCTCATTACACATCAATATAAAAGACTTTTCCCCCATTGCCTTCATTATCTATAGCTATTAACCGAGACATACTTCTCAAGTGGAGCACTCCTTGAATCCCTTGCTTCTCGCTGCGCCAACTTCAACTATCTGCATTGATGGACACAAAGGAGCGTAAGCACATAATGCTTAGTGAGGGATGCTCAAAACCAAAACACCATCAATGCATCAAATCATAAAACCTTCTTCAAAAGTAGATACAAATCAATAAACCAAAGCATTGTTTGAAAACCCCTTTTTAAAGCAACATGCTTCAAAC
This sequence comes from Hibiscus tridactylites, assembly GCA_958450335.1. Lineage (NCBI taxonomy): Eukaryota > Viridiplantae > Streptophyta > Magnoliopsida > Malvales > Malvaceae > Hibiscus > Hibiscus tridactylites. The sequence continues at coordinate 52,043,733 of OY288267.1, read as the reverse complement.
CATGCATTACTCAATATGAAAACCAGCCTTTAGCTTAGAAAAGCTAAACAACTCACCTCAAAAACATTCTTGCAAACTATCATTTAAACCCTTTTCATGCATGAACATCACATGCAAAGCTAAACACAAATTCCTTGGAAAACACTTCCACTTCACAACATACTTCCCTCATTCTTGATGAACATCTCAAAACAAGAAACCTTTTGAAAACCATTTGCTCCTTCTAACTATCTCACGCATTTAACAAATGCAACACAAGAACCACAAAAACAACAATTGCATTACTTGCCTTCTAAAACAAGCCCTAACAAGACTTCAATGCATTTATGAGATTCTATGCACATATGCACCATTCACATTAGCAAAATATACTTGTGCCCAAGCTTAACAAGCATCACATGCATTCTTGCATCATTTATATATTTCCCATGCACCTTGCATCATTTCCAAACAACTCTTGATTCGTCACATTCAAACACATTATATTGGCTTTCAAGCGATAATTCACAAATCATCACAACACAAGACACAATCGGATACACGGATTACAAGTGTTGTCCCACACGCTTCATACACACTACCGAACAACACAAGGTGGAGTTTACCGGTACAATCTCAACCCCTCAACACCCGTGATGGAGTTTAGCGGTACAATCACAACCCTTCAACATCACTCATCGGAAGTTGTATAGCTCACTAGCGAGAGCCGGGACACACCACAAGGCATACACATGGGAGCTACCTCAACCATTGTAATCACCTTAACCAAGCTCACACACGGGAGCAACCCTCCACCGTTGTGACGCTTAACAAGGTCCACCCACGAGAGCCATCCTCCATCGCGGTGACTCTTAACAAAGTCCACCCACGAGAGCCATCCTCCATCATGGTGACACTAATTTCCTCAATCGCTAGGGTACTTGGATGGAGTTTACGGTACAATCACAACCCCTCAACATCCAAGGCGACTCAATTCACGGTGCACCCAATCCTATAGCCGGCTAACTATATCCGATTAACGTAACCAAGAACCACTTACATCACTTGCCAATATAACCATTTTACCACATTAATCCACTGTTTTTACAAGCATAACCAAAATGCCAAATCCACAAGCATCACATGCTTTAATCATATGCACCCAACACATGCAAGTCAAGGATTACTTACCTTATGCATCTTTAACATAATGGCATTAATAACCAACATTAAACCATGTCCAAACATGCTTAAAACAGTACATTAAACACAATCATCCCAAGTGTATTTAAAAACCAAAGCATAGCCCAAACCAAGAGAGAATTTCCATTTACTTACTCTTGAGCTTAGCTAAGTTGTTTAGACTTAAACTAAGCTCCCAAGGCCTCATCCAAAATGTTTCAAAGTTGGAAAACTCTTTACCACTCACCGATACACAAACTATGCTAGCCGACAAGCCTTCCAAGCATCTGAAACCTCCAACGCCACCTCTATTGCCTCCGGATCATTCTCACTTGTTTTAAACACATAACAACAGAGGATTAATGCATCATTATGCATTAAAATCACCAGCAACACACCTAAACTCGTTGCTCTACAAAAATCTAACATTTTAGCTACCAAACACAACTGAAAACACCTCCAAACTCTTCCAAAACATAACCCAGCCAAGATCCATCACTTCCAACCATTTCTAAACATCAATTAACACCCAAAATGATCCCAAACTCGTCCTTATACCTCCAGCATTAACAGAACACCAAAATCACCCCAAAAACCACCATTTTCACAAGTAAAAACTTAGGAAAATCAACCTATTCGGGATTGCATTGATTAAACCTCCGTTTCACATCTTTTAAACATCCAAAATACATCAAAAAGACATCTCAAAACAGAGCCCAATCATCTATTACGAATTTCTTCAAAATTAAATCCAAATCTTGCATTTAAGCCAAAATCAAGATCACAACATTAAAACCTTTAATAAAACTCAATTTAAGGATTGAGAACTTGGGAATTTCAGTAAAGAACTGGGTATTTAGAGGAGAAGGACGTTTATACCTCTAAATGTGGATTTCTCCTTGTTTAGAGCCCAAAATCCTTGAAAATTCATTAAGCAAATGGTGAGGATTTGGTGTAGAAATGATTAGGAATCATTTAGGGATTGAAATCTCAACTTTAGGTGTGAAAATCAAAGGAAAAGTTGCTGTGGAAATGTGTTTGGCTGAGGGAATTTTGAGAGATAATGAAATGGGCAAATTTTGGCAAATGTAAGTTATGAAACCAAAATGTGACTTTTCCCTCTTTTCTTTTCATTAATTAACATTAAATGAGTCTTTAAAATTCAAGAAAAATATGGAGAAATCCTCCCTTGGGTAAATTAGCTCCTTAAAGATTCAAAGTTTCAATCCTTTTAAAACAGTCACGAACTTTTCAAAAATTACATTTTAGTCACTAACTTGAAATGTCATATTTCCAAACCTCATTTTGTAAAATTGATTTCACCACTCTCTTATATATAATAAAAGAGGATTTTTAGATATTTTTCCATATTTTTAATGCATCCCGAACTAGGCTTTCCCTAAAACCACCTTTTATATTCGAACCGAAAATTCGCCCGGTCCGGTTCAAACCCAAAACTTCTAAGCCCAAAATTGGGGTGTTACAACTCTCCCACTCTTAGGAAATTTCGTCCCCAAAATTTCAGCCGGCGAAAAGAGCACAACCAAACTTCTCAAAGCAACCCACAAGGCAACATAGGAGACTTAACCACCACTGAACACTCTCCACACAAAACTCTACAAAACCAGCTCCTCCACAAATCAACTTACACTATAACCAAACCCAACACCACTACATAGTGTTCACAAATTCCAGAACACTCAGATGTTAACCACAGCTTAACCTTTCAAAGTTCCAAACTGCGCATAGCCCCAACAACAACCCGAAGAACCTCCAAACTTTTACAGCATACTCCACCTTAACTCATAACTCCCAAAACTCGCACACACGGTGACACCAACCCATCCAGTTCAGCCACCATGTGACCCACAACCTTCACTGCTTTTAAAACCCCTTGCAAAACCGCTCAACCTCTTCCAAAGATTACCACATCAAGCAAAATTTTAATCAACAACTGCATACTCAAACTTCTCAACGTATTGATGACATTCCTCCACATCCGCCACTATCATTACCATAGCGACTCACCAAAACTTACTCACCCATCACTCGAAATCCACACCGCAAAACTCCAACCTTAACTCTATCAGCCGTTCCATGTACCCCTAGCTGACTTTAGAAAGGATTTACTTATACATGATAAACAGACCACTTCTCACTAGAACCCGTCCAACCAACAATGGCCCTTGAACTTACATTGTCTTTCCACTTCAAGTTTTGACTACAACACTAGCCTTACCAGGACACCGCCCATTCTGTACATACATTTTAAGATTACGGAACTTCTACTCTCCCCAGGCCAAACCTTTTCTACAACCCTCAACACAACCTCTTCTCAACTCCTCAAAGGTTGCTACGAGCCATCACCTACATAAACACCCTCCTATTACCACATCAATGCCAAGTCACCTCAGCACTCAGGAGACACATCCACTAACCCACTACATCACTTAACACAGAGAACCACCACATCTATCAGCTATTCAAAACCACCTGACCGGTTCTAACTCCAACCGGAAATCTCCTCACCACCATACCGCTAAACTCTTTAAGCACCAAAACACTTCCCTCTTGTTAAATATACAAGATCGCAGCCACTATTACTGACAACTCGCCTACTGCCCTCCATTACTTCTAACATTCTCCTAGCACCGTAACAACTCTTAAAACCCACCATCCAACCTAATCCTACCACAACACTAACGGACCCGATTAACTATTAGCAAGTGTGAACGTTCGTATGCATGGTCACCAATATGCCCTATCAATGCCTGTGTACATGTATGCAAAACCTCTAATGTCATATCACATGTATGCATGTACCAACACATATATATAATATATTATATAACAAATGGTTTTAACTGTGCATGTATGTCAGTTCACACCCACCAATAACATCCTCAGAGTCTGTCTAAGATCAACCTCTTACCCCACTTCTAACTTGTCCAACTCTACCATTCTAACAATTCGCTAACTACAAAATACTCCACTAATGCCCTCTTCACACTAAAGTTGTTTTCAAAACAACACCAACTACTACCCCAAACTTGCTAGCTATAAGACCATACCCACCACGCAAGGGAAAACCAAACCGAAACCAAACTAAGATAACTAGGGTAAAGGTTACTTAACAAGGTTACCTGCAAACATCTCACTTCCTCGGGACTTCAACAGACAAACTCTCTTCTTCACAGAACCATCATTCTCTAGCCGCACCACCGCAGCATCAGCCAACACCTTAAGGTCATCACCATCTCCCTGCGGTAAAGAACCCTGACTACCCTGAGCCAACTTCAAACAATTTCGTCTCAAATGTCCAACAGACCCACAATTCCAACAAGATTCATTCCCCAAGCTCCTCATACCTTTCTGCCCTTCCTGCCACCTTCGAACTTTGTCTCGGCCGCGCCCACGACCCTTCTGAGACCCTTTTGCTACTACTGAAGCTGATCTCACCACTTGAGGACAATTCCGCTTCACATGCTCCTTAGAACCACAGTTCCAACAAACTCCCGCGCCCCAACAACCTCCAACATGACACCTTCCACAGCGGTCGCACATCGGCAACCGAGCTACCCCTCCTTGATCATGTAGCACTTGCCCCACATCTGCACTACCATCCAGGCTTCGATTCAAGCAAAACCTTCTATCACGTAACCTCTTATGCTGACCGCTCCCGAGATCAGTACCCACAGCTCTCTTGTTAAAACTTTTCCCACCTTCATAATTTGAAGCCACACCCCCACGTTGCTTAACCCTTGGGAATTTATTTCCAAGGTACCTTTCATAAAAAGCAGACACAAAGAAGTCCTAATCTATATCGTGGATATGCGTTGCCACCGCCACAGACGTCCACCAGGCACAGGCGTCCTCCAACATCAACGAGACAACACTTCCCAGCTTACAGGCATAGTCACACCCTTCCTGATCCAAAATCAGAATTACACTGGCTAACCAAGCCTCGAACGCCTCAGGTGTCGAACCACGATACTCCACAGCTCCCAAATCATATAGGCGCTGTTTTGACAAACTCGCGTGTCCTTCATTCGGCACGTCTTCAGGCCTCACTTTCACCATGGCCTGAGACGTTCCCGACACCCCTTGAACAATAGGTGATGAACTCTTCATCTCAGAACCAACTTCCTCCTCCTGCCTTACTACCTCAACTCCAGACACTGTAGGCTGAAACGAAACACCTCCACCAAAAGGTGAATTCCAAGACTTAACAACCTGCTCTAAAGCAGCAACCATCTCACCCAACTGCCACTCTCACATCGATTCCATCGCGCTAACAACAACAAGCAATCATAACAAAACAAATAAAACCATCAGGCCAGCTTCAAGCAAGGATTCAAGACTCCAACTCCAACATAACACAATAGCTATAATAATAAGGCAATGGGTATCCCGAATTCTCCCCTTTTACATGACATAACAATCAATAAAAAACATGGATATCACAACATCGAGTATATCAATCAACATACTTCGATCATGCTCTCATCAAACAACATTCACCCGCAACAGCATAACATCAACATATCATACCCATCACACTTTCATCATTCATAAAATCAGCTCACAAAACCAGCATATCATTAGTACAAATTCACATTAGCTCAATGAAGATTCATAACCAAAAAGCATGATAAAAACATCAACAATTCGCTCAAAGACACACATTTCAACCGACTTTTAACCACACATCAGAATAAACATCAAACACTTATTACAACAATTTACCATTTCCCCAAGCATTCGCAACTCAGCTCTGATACCACCAAATGTAACCCCCTTAGCCCGGCCTAGACGGTTGACCCGAACTACGAAGATTACACGGGGAAAACCAAAGTCAACCCGAAAGTCAACCTTGATTAACAACCCTTTTTTTCTTTTTAAACTTGTCTAGATGCACATTAATCCTAGGCATACTCTTGAGATAAGCATACTCAAAAATCACAGCAATCGGAAAACAATAAGAGACTCAATTGCACAACATACGAATTTAGGGACCAAAATGTAAAATATGGAAATTAAAAGGACTTTGCTGATTTTTAAGATACCATTATGAAATTAGTTAGGTTATAAGCTTCTCTGTCAAATTTCACCTTCAACGGACATCTCGAACTCAAGCAATTGCACATACAAAAATCAGGACTAAAACGTAAAGCTTGCAAACCTCAAAACCATTCAAAACAATGCCCAACGGTCAAGTGTTTCGAAACGGGAATTGACCGTTCAGAAACGGGGCTTGGCAGTAGCCAAAGTGTTTCGAAACACCTCTACCCGTTTCGAAACGCCCAGGCCAAATCATGCACCTGTTTCGAAACAGGCAAGGGTGTTTCGAAACACCCTGCCCAGAAACAGCAGAAAAGCCTGTTTTTACACATCCAAACTCCATCAAACATACTCCAAATCAATCCTCAACATATCAACAACATGCCAAACATCATAACTACCAAATTGCATTAAAATCTAGATGCAAAGCAAACCTTAGGTGCACCAACTCCCTCAACACATCCAACACTTGATCATGCCTTTAAAACAAGAAGCATAGTATAACAACTTAAGAATAAGAAGATTCAAATGTTGCAAAGCGATAACAATAAGATTCAAACCACCAACCAAATAGTTCAACATACTCAATCTCATTACACATCAATATAAAAGACTTTTCCCCCATTGCCATTACTATCTATAGCTATTAAGCGAGACATACTTCTCAAGTGGAGCTCTCCTTGAATCCCTTGCTTCTCGTTGCGCCAACTTCAACTATCTGCATTGATGGACACAAAGGAGCGTAAGCACATAATGCTTAGTGAGGGATGCTCAAAACCAAAACACCATCAATGCAGCAAATCATAAAACCTTCTTCAAAAGTAGATACAAATCAATAAACCAAAGCATTGTTTGAAAACCCCTTTTTAAAGCAACATGCTTCAAACCATGCATTACTCAATATGAAAACCAACCTTTAGCTTAGAAAAGCTAAACAACTCAGCTCAAACACATTCTTGCAAACTATCATTTAAACCCTTTTCATGCATGAACATCACATGCAAAGCTAAACACAAATTCCTTGGAAAACACTTCCACTTCACAACATACTTCCCTCATTCTTGATGAACATCTCAAAACAAGAAACCTTTTGAAAACCATTTGCTCCTTCTAACTATCTCACGCATTTAACAAATGCAACACATGAACCACAAAAACAACATTTGCATTACATGCCTTTTAAAACAAGCCCTCACAAGACTTCAATGCATTTATGAGATTCTATGCACATATGCACCATTCACATTAGCAAAATATACTTGTGCCCAAGCTTAACAAGCATCACATGCATTCTTGCATCATTTACATATTTCCCATGCACCTTGCATCATTTCCAAACAACTCTTGATTCGTCACATTCAAACACATTATATTGGCTTTTAAGCGATAATTCACAAATCATCACAACACAAGACACAATCGGATACGCAGATTACAAGCGTTGTCCCACACGCTTCATACACACTACCGAACAACACAAGGTGGAGTTTACCGGTACAATCTCAACCCCTCAACACCCGTGATGGAGTTTAGCGGTACAATCACAACCCCTCAACATCACTCATCGGAAGTTGTATAACTCACTAGCGAGAGCTGGGACACACCACAAGGCATACACATGCGAGCTACCTCAACCATTGTAATCACCTTAACCAAGCTCACACACGGGAGCAACCCTCCACCGTTATGACGCTTAACAAGGTCCACCCACGAGAGCCATCCTCCATCGCGGTGACTCTTAACAAAGTCCACCCACGAGAGCCATCCTCCATCATAGTGACACTAATTTCCTCAATCGCTAGGGTACTTGGATGGAGTTTACGGTACAATCACAACCCCTCAACATCCAAGGCGACTCAATTCACGGTGCACCCAATCCATTAGCCGGCTAACTATATCCGATTAAAGTAACCAAGAACCACTTACATCACTTGCCAATATAACCATTTTACCACATTAATCCACTGTTTTTACAAGCATAACCAAAATGCCAAATCCACAAGCATCACATGCTTTAATCATATGCACCCAACACATGCAAGTCAAAGATTACTTACCTTATGCATCTTTAACATAATGGCATTAATAACCAACATTAAACCATGTCCAAACATGCTTAAAACAGTACATTAAACACAATCATCCCAAGTGTATTTAAAACCAAAGCATAGCCCAAACCAAGAGAGAATTTCCATTTACTTACTCTTGAGCTTAGCTAAGTTGTTTAGACTTAAACTAAGCTCCCAAGGCCTCATCCAAAATGTTTCAAAGCTGGAAAACTCTTTACCACTCACTGATACACAAACTATGCTAGACGACAAGCCTTCCAAGCATCTAAAACCTCCAACGCCACCTCTATTGCATCCGGATCATTCTCCCCTATTTTAAACACATAACAACAGAGGATTAATGCATCATTATGCATTAAAATCACCAGCAACACACCTAAACTCGCTGCTCTACAAAAATCCAACATTTCAGCTACCAAACACAACCGAAAACACCTCCAAACTCTTCCAAAACATAACCCAGCCAAGATCCATCACTTCCAACCATTTCTAAAAATCAATTAACACCCAAAATGATCCCAAACTCGTCCTTATACCTCCAGCATTAACATAACACCAAAATCACCCCAAAAACCACTATTTTCACAAGTAAAAACTTAGGAAAATCAACCTATTCGGGATTGCATTGATTAAACCTCCATTTCACATCTTTTAAACATCCAAAATACATCAAAAAGACATCTCAAAACAGAGCCCAATCATCTATTACGAATTTCTTCAAAATTAAATCCAAATCTTGCATTTTAAGCCAAAATCAAGATCACAACATTAAAACCTTTAATAAAACTCAATTTAAGGATTGAGAACTTGGGAATTTCAGTAAAGAACTGAGTATTAAGAGGAGAAGGACGTTCATACCTCTAAATGTGGATTTCTCCTTGTTTAGAGCCCAAAATCCTTGAAAATTCATTAAGCAAATGGTGAGGATTTGGTGTAGAAATGATTAGGAATCATTTAGGGATTGAAATCTCAACTTTAGGTGTGAAAATAAAAGGAAAAGTTGTTGTGGAAATGTGTTTGGATGAGGGAATTTTGAGAGAAAATGAAATGGGAAAATTTTGGCAAAAGTTAGTTATGAAACCAAAATGTGACTTTTCCATCTTTTCTTTTTATTAATTAACATTAAATGAGTCTTTAAAATTTAAGAAAAATCTGGAGAAATCCCCCCTTGGGTAAATTAGCTCTTTAAAGATTCAAAGTTTCAATCCTTTTAAAACAGTCACGAACTTTTCAAAAATTACATTTTAGTCACTAACTTGAAATGTCATATTTCCAAACCTCATTTTGTAAAATTGATTTCACCACTCTCTTATATATAATAAAATAGGATTTTTAGATATTTTCCATATTTTTAATGCATCCCGAACTAGGCTTTCCCTAAAACTACCTTTTATATTCGAACCGAAAATCCGACCAGTCCGGTTCAAACCCAAAACTTCTAAGCCCAAAATTGGGGTGTTACAGTTTTTAATTGAAATTATTTAAAACTTTTGAAATATAATAATAATTTTAAAAATTTTGGAGGGGCCAAATTAAAATTTCTAAAATTTTTATGGGGTTAAATGTGAAACTTTCAAACTTTTGGGGGTTTTGGCCCCCACTGGCTTTAATGAGGATCCGCCTCTGCATCCAAGATATGCCGTCTCTACCTCCAACAAGTGTCTCCTTGTCATTTTGTCTCTCTCCTCGATTGGTCTTTGTTCAGCCCAACTTAATATTGTAGCATTATCGCTCTTAACATCACAAACTTCTCTCTTATCCCAAATGCCCTCTAAATTGGACCGTTCTTGAATCAACACTATGTTATAATGTGATGCAAAAATAAATATGGGAAAAAATGAAAGAAAAATGAACAAACATTGACAAAAACTAAGTTAGTACAATGATATAGTCGAATAAATAAATTAAGGGTAATCTTCACCGGTGGTCTCTTTCGTTTAGGGTGTGTTCTATTTTGGTCACCAAAGTTCAAAAAAGATTATTCTGGTCACTTACGTTTAGAATCGTTTCTATTTTGGTCCATTGGTTGTTAGTCTCCGTTACTTAAGAAAATTAGTTTTTAATTTAACCCTCAAACTTTCAAAATTTTATTTTTCACCATCTTCCCCAAAACTTATAAAACTAAAACCCCAGAAAATTAATTCAAAACCCTAACCTCTGCCTCCACTCCCTTATAAATTCACTGCACACGAAGAACACAGAAATCACACAACCGAAAATTCGTAGGCAAGGCTCAAGCGACATATTGCTATCTTTCAAAGGTATTGTATTCTAATTAATGAGTGTGCAATCAGAATCTACATGGATATAATTTATAGTGAGATCTCGAAAAACAAATCATTTTCGAGTTTATTAATCCATTTCTTCTTCTTCTTTTTTTATTTTAAATATTGAATCTTTTGATTTTTACTTGTTAGTTTTTATCTCGGAAGTCGAAATGAGGTACATATAATGTAGTCGTTTACTTTTTATTAATTTTTTATTGTTTAGTATCTTCATGTTTGGACAAATGTTATCAGGAATGCGAATGGTGGGTACTTGTCTAATACGAAGAATGAAAATTAAAACACAAATTGCAACTTATATGAAATTTAATTCGATAAAGGTAAAACACTTTTAAAAAATTTGGAACTTATATATATAATTTATGTGTTTATATAAATACATGAGATGTGAACGGGTTTTTAATAATCTGATCCAAGTACTTGTTTGGTTTTGGATTCATGGTGTAATAAGTCTGAAGAAGAGTGAGCACAAGTCCAATGATGGCGGCCAAAAAAGCAACCAAACTCCAGTCTGCACCAAAATAATCGGAGTACATCCTTATGAACCACGAGTTACAGTTCATTTCGATTTTCCAAAAGATTACCAAATAGTTATTCTCACGATCATCTATCATCATCTCCCTGCTCATTCTAAGGGAAAGATCAGCCACTTCCTCGCCACTGCCCAAGTAATTATGAAGTACGCCTCGAACTCGCAACTCCTTAACATCTTGCGGTGCTTTAATGAGAAAAGCAATGAAGCATATGTAATTCTTGACAGCAATATCATTGATGAAATCTGGCAAACTTTCCAAAGCTATCAAGTTCATCAACATGGAAGCTCTTGCGTCACTCACAACCAGGGTTGGCACCTTCAAGATCCCTGAGAGCTTGCAATGGAAGCTGATGCTTTTAATCTTGGGGGAATGAGTTGTAGTGTTGGGTTATAGCCATTGATTTAATTTTCTGGGGTTTTAATTTTATAATTTTGGGGAAGATGGTAAAAAATAAAGTTTTGAAAGTTTGGGGGTTAAATTAGAAATTATTTTTTTAAGTAACGGAGACTAACGACTAAGGGACCAAAATAGAAACAATTTTAAATGTAAGTGACTAGAATAATCTTTTTTGAATTTTGGTGACCAAAATAGAACACACCCTAAAGAAAGGACCACAAGTGAAGATTACCCATAAATTAAATGTTGAACGATAAATAAAGGAATAAATTAAAATAATTAAAAGCGCGCGCGCGCACACACACACACACACACACACATATATATATATATATATATATATATATATATATATATATATATATATATATATATTAAACAAAGGCATAAATATATCAAACAAGACCTAAAAGGGCTACCGCTAAACGGACAGGGTTTTTACATGACTCTAAAAGGTGAGCTCTATGGTTCAATATGTGCGGTTAGGTTCTAAAGTAAAGGGTACCTGAATTGTCGCTGAGACATCGATTCGTGGGGGTACGACCCATATACCATATGGGGGTGTGAATCCCATGAAATAAAATGACCGAATCCCGGAAGTGAATTACAACACCATACGAAGGTGAACACCCCACGAGGCAAAGTAATTACTCCCACTTAACAAGGATGGAGCTCAAGAATAAAGCTCATGCATAAATGACGATATATATCAAACACCGAATAAATAAAGGCGGTAAACAAAAAAAAAGTTAGGGATTAAAAATTATATTGAATTAAAATTTTTCTTAATAATTATGATACAAACCCAACTAAGGCTTACCTCTTTTTTTTAAAAAATAAAAAATTTTCCCAGCAGAGTCGCCATGATGTAGCGACTAAAAAATTCGAGCTCATTTCGAAAACCCGTTTTTAATTAAAAAAATTTCCATATGAGGGGGATTCTTGAAAATTCATATTTTTAAATAAGACTTGGGAATTTTCCATTAGTCATGTAATGCCCCGTTTTTGGGCCTAGAGGTTTTTGGTTTGGTTTTAGCGTTCGTTGGACTGAGACTAGAGATTCAGATTAATCGCGGGATGAGTTCAGAGAAAACCTATTTCGGAAGGTGGTAAAAATATAAAAAAATTTATCTAAAATCCTTTTTAAATATATAAAAGGTTTTGGTGAAATCAATTTTAGAAAATGGTATTTGGAATTCAGACGTTTTGAATTTAGTGACCAAAATGCAAAATTTGAAAAATATTTTAGTAACTGTTTTGTAAAAGGATCAGAATTTTGAATCTTTAAGGAGCTAATTGCCCAAGATCTAATATCAGACTTTTATCCCTTAATGGTTTTATTTCAAACGGGTTTTAATTAATAACAGAGGTTGGGGATTAATTAGTAGTTATTTCATTAAAACCAATTGGATGTAACTTCTTTTCTCTCAAAAGTTCTCTCTCAAATTCTCTCCAGCCAAACACTCATTTCTTCTTCAAAATCTTAAGGTAAACTCTTGATTTCTTTAATCTTTTGTTATCAAATGATTTTTATTGTTATCCTAACAAAACCGTATTGTTTTAATCTTGTATTTACATGAAAATCTATCTAATTAAGGGGAAAAGTATCCATTAGAGGCGAGTTGCGTTTTTCTCCTCTAATGTAAGGTTCTTTATTGAAATTCTCAAGTTCTTGATCCTTTATTAATGTTGTCTAGTGAGTTTTGATGTTTTAATTGACGAAATTTGGTTTAATTGATGGATTTGTGTAATTTTCATAATGGATCTTTTTTGCTGGTTTTAAGGTTGATTTTAATCATGATTTGGAAGTCTAATAATGTTAAGATAAAGGTTTGGATGGCCAGTACAACTTGAGCAAGTTGGGTCAATGCTGAGTGATTTGACACCTTTGGTTCAGGCGATGACTGAAGCATTCTAGGTTGCTATTGCTGGAGAACAAGTGTAAGCACCAGTTGCTTGGAAAACGGGGTTGCTGTTAGAACGTTTGCGTAGTTTGGGTGGTGTTGAGTATTATGGTTTGTTGCCCGAGGCATATGAGGGTTGGATGGCTAGTACGATTCTGATTTTGGAACAAATGGGGTGCACTGATGCACATAAGCTGGGATGTGTTGTCTCCTTGTTGCAAGGTGATGCTTACAGTTGGTGGACGACTGTAACTGCGGCTATGGAGCCTAATGATTTAAATTGGGAGTTTTTCCAAGCTGCCTTTAAGAAAAAGTATCTAGGGGTTAGATACTTGGATGATAAGAAACGTGAATTCATGTCTTTGGTTCAGGGTAGCGTGACTGTGGCTGAGTATGATGTTCAGTTTGTTCGTTTAAGTCAATATGCTTCTGAGTTGGTGCCAAGTGATAGGCATCGTTGTGACCAGTTTCGTTATGTTTTGGTGCAAGAAGTGAAGACTTTCATGTTGACCTCTGATTATACAGATTTTGATATGTTGGTGACGCGAGTTAAGGATATTGAACATAGTTTGGGCTTGTCTTCTCGTGTGGATGGTTCTAGCTCGGGTAAGAGAGCTGCAAATTTTGGTTCTGGTGGTGGACAATATAAGAGGCAACGTGATAAGAAGTATCGTCTTGATGCGAGGCGTGGCGGAGGTAGGGCTAGTCGTGGAACACATGGTCAAGGTGCTCAGGCTAGACCGACTTTTAACACTTGTTGGGCATGCGGATTGCGTGAGCATGTGCGACGAGACTGTCCGTATTTGGCTTTAAGAGGACATGCTCCTACGACTGTTGTGGCTAACTATTTCTGGAGTTGTAGATCGGCTGACCATTTGAGACGTAACTGTCTGTTGTTGGCTGGTGGTGGTCAGGCTAGGGCACCTGTTGTTGCACCACAGCGAGGCCGTGGGCGCGATCGTGGTAATTTCCAACGTAGAGAGGATAGTCAGAGGGTTGTGGCTCATATTGTGGTGGTTCAATCTGAGGGTGGTGGCCCTGCGAGAGTGTACACACATTGCGAGGGACGCAATGACACAAATTTGGTGGCCTTGCCGTTGTTTTCTTTCATTGATTCTGGTTCTACGCATTCATACATTTTGAGTGAGCATGCACATTTGCTTGATATCCTTGTTGAGGTTTTAGATGTTGGAATGCAAGTAACTAGTTCTTTTGGTGAAACGGTTGTTACAAGCATGGGCGGAGCCACCCTTAGAAATGAGGTGTCTCATGACACCCCAAAAGTTTTTAGAAACTTATTTTTTCTATATAATTTGTTTATAAAAAAATAAAAAAATATAGACAAATGACACATCTTTTATGAATAAAATGACACCCCTTTATAAATAAAACGACACCCCTTTTTAAATAATTAACCCTCCTTAAACATCGTTGAAAAAATGACACCACTTAAATAAATTTCTGACTCCGCCCCTAGTTACAGGAAAGTTGTTTAGGAGATGTGCTTTATTTGTTCAAGGTCATGTGTTTGCGGTTGATTTAACAGAGTTGTTTTATCATGATTTGTTTGATCAATTTCGATGTGCTTCGGTATTTTTTAAGATTATTTGATTATTCGTCTAATTTTAAGCGGCCTAATATTAAAATTTTCTGAGTAGATAACTAAAACACCGGGAGTGTAGTTTATCTGTAATATAAATATCAACACGCAACGCACCGTTTCATCTCGTTTCCTTCCCCTTTTCCTTAAAAAGGAAAATAATCAACACTAGGGGTGGGAGAAAATACCCGACTCGATTGACCCGACCCGAAAACCCGACGACCCGAAACTAAAATACCGGGTAATTCTCGAAAAAAAATTACCCGACCAGGCCGGGTACCCGACCCGGCAAATTTCCCGGGACACGGGCCGAAAGTTTTTCCTTCCCGGGTATCCGACCCGGCCCGATAAAATTTAATATATATTTTTTATATTTAAAATTATATTTTTATTTTATGTTTCTTAATATTTTCATTCTAAAATTAAGTTTAAATCCCTAATTTTTTATGTTTGTATTATATTCTTTTAAGTTTTAAGTTTAATTTTTTTAAATTGTGTTTAACAAGTGATTTTTATTTAATTTTAAAATAAAAAAAATAAAAAAATAGGAACCAGGTACCTAGTACCGATTACCCGGGTACCCGAATTTTACGGGTACCCGAATCTCGGGTACCCGGATATAATGGACACGGGCCATTTAATGAGGTACCCGATGAACCGGGTACCAGGTTTTCCGGTACCCGAATCCCGGGTACCCGAACACAGAGTGAAAAATTAAAACGTCAGGGCTTCTAATCTGCAAAAGGAGGGGAAATGGAATCGAAAATGGATATTACGGAGAAAAAGGAAGGAGAGAGCAATAACAGCAGCAAAGGTTTGAACATTAATAATATTAACAACGAATTGACGGATTCTGATACTAAAGAAGCTGAAGAACGCCAAGCCCGTGAGCTGAAAGCCGGTTTGCATCCTCTGAAGGTATTTTTATTTTCCATATCTATATATATTTAAAAAATTATGTGATTATATGTGTAATGTTTGGCGTGTAGATAGATCTGTTTTCAATTTCAAATTCAATATTTTGAAATTGTTAGGCTTATGACGGACTGTACCATATTTTTCGATCCAGATAACTGTTTTCCCCAACATTTTAAAGATATAATCTGTCATTAGTCTTCTAAACAAGAAATTTCGCGTCGGAAATTTATTTCGTTTTGATTAATATTTGTTCTTCATTTCAATTTTCACTTATTTTTATTGAAATGTTGATTCCTTTTTAGAGTTATAACATTTGGAATGATTAACTTGATTGAGACACTTGACTATGCTGTGAAATGATTATGTGATTAAGAGGTAGTTTTGTAAGTAATTTGTTGATTATTTGATTTTATCCATTGTATTCATCCAATGGCCATGCATTAATGTAAAACTAAATGAGTTTTACATCATGTAACTTGATCCTAACCCTATATATATAAAGCATCCCGGCGATTTTACAGTGCGTAACTATTAAGTTCGTAATGTTAGTTGCAAAAGTGCATGCTTCCACTTAGAAGTGTCAAATGAGTTCGTAGATACTGTCTTGGCTATGCCTTACTTTACCATAATTCACTTAAATACCTTTGGATATAATATCAGATTATACAATCTGAATTTTGATCAAAATGTGAAAAGAAACCCTGAAATAATGAAAGCAAACCTTGAATAAATCTTTTTATGGGATGCAGAGAACCTACTCTGGTTCTACATTAGCAAATTAACTACAACATAATTTCTACAATTAATCCTCATTATCTAAGGGTTTAAACTGAATTCACTTCAATTGAAGGGAAAACATAATCATACCTGTTATGTTATAGCCCATGTTTTATGATCTAAATAAATCTGTGTTCGACTAACTAGGTCTTCAATTTTTATAATATTCGTGTTATATTTCTCTCCTCTTTATTTTCTTGGTTTGACATGGATAGCTTGTTATGTACCAAATTGGTTGCCTATTAGTTCTTTTATTTGGTCCTTATGTTCTCTTTAACAGCACAAGTTTGTGTTCTGGTACACTCGTCGGACGCCTGGAGTTCGAACCCAAACAGCCTATGAGGACAATATAAAGAAAATTGTGGATTTCAGTACAGTAAGTTCTTTTTAAAGAGCACAAGCTAAATATGCTTGATTGTAAATACTGACCTAGGTATAAGTGTTTCTTTGTAGGCTGAAGGCTTTTGGGTCTGTTATTGCCATTTGGCCGGTCCTTCTACTTTGCCATGCCCCACAGATTTGCATTTATTCAAGGAGGGGATCCGTCCACTATGGGAGGTAATTGTTGAAGACCTTACCTTTGAACTGCTTGTACCAATACCCGTCATTATTTTTGTATAAAATTAACATTTCATTTACTATGATTCCTTTGTGATTTCATATGTTAATATGCTATTATCTCAGGACTCTGCAAACTGCAATGGTGGCAAGTGGATAATTAGGTTCAAAAAGGTTGTTTCAGGTCGCTTTTGGGAAGATCTGGTAAGAAGGAATACTGTATATAAGAATCTCCCTTCTGATATTCTAATTAGGTTTTGTTGTATGAACAAGGTCAAATGTCCATTTTAAATCAGCTTTCTGCAATGGTTTCTAATCAGAGCTCTGAATTCTAATCTGAATCATTGGAACTTCACCTTAATTGAAGCATATTATTGATTTTAACCTGTTCTATAACTAAATGAAGGCTTTTATGGCCTATTTAACTTATTTAGACTATTTCATAGAAAGTAAAGTGATACCATTGTTGAAGATGGAGATTCAGAATGTTAGTCCTTGTCCCACACCGATACTATGTATGGGGTTTCATTAACAGTAAAACTCCCTGTCTTATGATTGAGCTCTGAGAGAGGAATCTGAAAAATGTTGAGTTGATTATTCTCTCTCTGATGCCTCAATATCCATATAAGCTATTCTTCTTTGTTGACATCTATGATCTACCAATGATAGAATGTTTTCGAATCTAGAGCTACAGTTTAATAAGTGTGCTCAGACAAATAGAGGTTGTCATTTCTGTGGATAGCCAGGTATGTTCCTCTATTGATTACATTGGTGCCTATCTAATGCCTGAAAATACCAATTCCGAATGTATATGATTATAATGTATGTTTTTGTTTGTTTAGAGGGGGAAGAAAATGGTCATATTACCCACCAACTTTTGATCCGAAAACTAATGGTTTCTTGTCCTCTGAAAAGATCCCTGCCACCTGGTTCAAATTTCCCAGAAGCACATTTTAGCCATCTTGTTTTTTCCTAATTAGCATTTAGGCTTCTTTGGCCTAACTGTGAAGCTCATTGCTCTTTTAAAGATTTATCCCAAGTTTAAACTATAAAATAAACAAATAAATAGAGCGCAGGACGTTATTTGCTAATGTGGTTTTATAAGAAATACCGTGAATGGTGAAGTTTCGGGCTCTTCTTAAACGTATTCCCTTTGGGTCTGTGTGAAATGTTCTAAATTTCTAATCAGTTTGTGATTGGTTGTTTGAAATGTTGCCTTGTCTTGGGCACTAGATGATGGACATTTAATATTTTTCA
Source organism: Hibiscus tridactylites (assembly GCA_958450335.1). NCBI lineage: Eukaryota > Viridiplantae > Streptophyta > Magnoliopsida > Malvales > Malvaceae > Hibiscus > Hibiscus tridactylites. The sequence goes on along the minus strand of OY288267.1, from coordinate 52,025,211 downwards.
TTACTCCTTACATTTGCAGGTTCTTGCCCTGGTTGGTGATCAACTTGATTATGGAGATAATGTTTGTGGTGCAGTGCTGAGCATTCGCTTCAATGAGGATATATTAAGTGTATGGAATCGTAATGCGTCAGATCATCAGGTTAGCTATTAGTAATCGTACCAATTTTCCTATTTCGTTCTCTGCCTTGAGAATTTATTGTTCATGTTTTGTTCGTGCCAGGCTGTCATGGCCCTAAGAGATTCAATCAAACGGCACTTAAAGCTTCCGCACAGCTATGTAATGGAGTACAAGCCCCACGATGCTTCATTGCGTGACAACTCGTCATATCGAAACACATGGTTGAGAGGTTAGAAGGGCACTTGAAAAGGAAAAAGTGTTGTCTGTCTAACGTCTCTGCTTCTTTTGATCTTTATTCACTAATCCCGTGTTTTGACACGAGAACCATTGTTGAATACCATGGTTATGAGGAACCTTTTAAGTTGAACTATAGGATGCTGTCATTTAGACGGGCATCAATGTTTTTTTATGGATATATGCTGCCCTTCCTATATTCCTTCATCCATAGGTATCGTAATATTACTAGACATCAAATTATAAATTATTTTAGGTTAAATAATGGTTTTTATGAGAGTATAAGATGGATTGATATATAACATGACACAAATGCTAAAGACCCCTCTAAAACTTTCTGATTAAATTCCATGATTTCATAGATAGTGAAAATTATACAAGAGAAATATCCATACGTGCTTCATTAAGAACTCCTAAATTTAGGAGGAAAAGAGTACACATGAAGATACAATGCAAGAAAACAAAAGAAAGACAATAACAACCGTAAGAAAAGAAAACAAAAGAAAAACAATAACAACCATAAGAAAAGCAAAACACAATCAGTCAGGAAGCCAACATTGTGTCAGACTTATTCTCTCAAACCAATCCGTGCGGCGTTAGCAACTCCTGATATTGTTAACCAACCTTACTTCACGCAAACACTATGGCTAACACAAGAGTTTGAGAAGGCAAAAGAGCTTTACAAGGAAAATGAACCTTTATTTAACTTAAGAAAGCTTTACAAGAGGACTTAGTTTGTTAACTTGGGGGGGGGGGTGATTACAAATGAGAGGGGTGACCCTATTTATAGGCACCCACCTCCTCAATGGACGACTAGGATCATTTTGATCCAACGGTTACAATTTTGCCTCCCAAAATATCTTACAACACGTAGGAGTATCTAGATAATTCCATACTTATCTAGTATTATCCTAAATGGTCTAAAAGCTCTATAATATTCTAAAGGCATCTAGATTATTCCGGAGATGTCCAGACTTGTCCGATCATTTCTGAGCCTTCCCGGATCTTCTAGGTTCCTCTGGTGAGCCTAGATTGTGGTGGAACGTTCTATAACCTCTTGTATTTGTGTGGATAAGTGTGGGGCTCTCTAGGTCGTTCTAGATCCTTCCTTGGCCTTAAAATGCCCAAGGCTCCTCACTTTGCCTTGGTTGGTGCTAGTGCACCTAGGTGGGGCTCCTCGGTCGGCCTTGGCGCACATAGGGGGCACTCCTCGGTTGGCAGTGGCACGCACTGTGGGGCTTGACACTCTCCCCCACCTGATCTCGCGACGCCCTCGTCGCGTTTCGGTTGGGCTGTTGGGGTGTTGTCGAAGTACTTCCTGCGTCTCCCCGCTCGCCTTTTCTTTGCCCTCGGCTGACAGCTTGTCCCTTGGCTATCGCACCGTGTTGCCTCTTTGGCTTGGTAGAGCTTGGCTTTGTCGCCTTGAGTTGGGCAGCCTTTCTCCCTTCGTGTCCATCCAACCCCTTGGATGGCTCGCCTCGGTCAATGTCCCTTTGGAGCTGAAGGGACGGGAGCACCTTGGTCCCTTTCTTGGTGGCTCTGTGTGTTGGCACCACACATGCTTGGTCGCCCTCTGTGATGCACATGCTGTTGGAGAATGGCATCGAGATTGCCTTGGCCCGGTCGAAGAAGTCGATCCCCAAGATGATCTTGTAGTCATCCATCGGCACAATTGTGTAGTCTATGTGCCCAGACCATGTCCCTACATTGGTCTTGACTCCTCGAGCAATCCCGTGGATGGGCTGAGCGGTAGAGTTAACCGCCTCGATAGATCCGCCTCCCCCCTTTACCTTAAGACCAAGCCTACTTGCCTCTTCAATAGAGAGGAAGTTATGGGACACACCTGTGTCAAGCATGGCCCTCGTTACCTTTCTGTTGACGGTGACATCCACGTAAAGTAACCCCTTGGCTTCGGTCTTTGGGGTGGATTGGATACCATTCAAGAGTTGAATTGATCCCACTTGTGCACCTTCATCACCACTGTCGGTGTCGCTACCTTCTTGTTGCTTGGCTAGGAGCGCGCTAAGGGCTTGACGTTGTGGGCATTCACAAACCCAGTGGTCACCGTCGCAGATGTAGCAATTGCTGGGCGGTGACTTCCTCGTTCCTTGGAACTCAATGGACTTACCCTTGTCCTTGCCCTTCTAAGGGGACGAGTCTCTGTGCCTAGGTGAGTTGCCCTCGTGATGACCCTCTTTTCGTTGGCCCTTGTCTCCCCCACCTTTGACTTGACCGCCCTTCTCATTTTTCGGCTTAAGGGTGGTCTCCTTGTGGCTAGAGTAGTCGATGAGACTCTCGGCCACGACAATTGCATCGGCAAGGGTTTGGAATTCCCGTCGCCTTAGGTCGGTTTTGGCCCAATTCTGGAGACCATCTATGAAATTGAAGAGCGAATCTTTGTTGGAGATGTCGGGGATCTCAAGCACCAAGCTTGTAAGCTCTTTAACATAATCTCGAATACTCCCCGATTGCTTTAACCTTCGCAATCGAGCTCTGGCCTTGTCTTCGACATTTTCGGGGTAGAATTGCCTTTTGAGTTCCTTCTTGAAATCATCAAAGGTAGAGATGGTGCACGTACCTTTCTCAATGTCATTGCGCCTTCTCCTCCACCACAACATGGCAGTATCAGAGAGATATAGACCCGCGGTTTGGATCTTGGTGGCATCCTCCACAATGCCACCGACTCCGAGGTATTGCTCTAATCTATATAGGAAGTTATCCACTTCCTTAGCGTTGCATGTTCTCGCAAAGGTTTGAGGCTTGGGCACCTCGACCCTTCTAGCCTCAACGGTAGTGCTTGGCTCTGCTGCCAAAACACATTTGCACAAGGCTACGTCGCCTTGTAGTGCCTCCACTTGGGCACGAGCAATATCTAGCTCTAGTTGAAGAGATGCACGCACCTTTGAGAGCTCCTCCATGAGAAGATCGCAGACTCGTCCCATCTCTGCGTGCATGGTCTCCTCTAGCTTGAGCCTCATGGCCTTCACGGCTGTGTGGATCTCGGCATCCTCCGCCTCAAGGCCTTCTACCCTTTGTTGAAGGTCGTCCACTTGGGCACCCACGCCCCCAACGCTTTCCTCGACATGAGTCAAGCGTGACTTCAAGCTAGGGATCACGTCCTTGGACTCGTCGCACTAGGATCGACAATCTCCTCACGCCCTCGTTGCTCATGCGTGACCTCGACTTTCGATGAGCTAACAACTTGGTTCTTCCCGGTCTTGGCCATGTCCCGAGTGTATCAAACCTGCTCTAATACCAACTGTCACAGACTTATTCTCTTAAACCAATCCGTGCAGCGTTAGCAACTCCCCATATTGTTAACCAGCCTTACTTCACGCAAACGCTATGGCTAACACAAGAGTTTGAGATGGCAAGAAAGCTTTACAAGAAAAAGAAACCTTGTATTTGACTTAAGAAAGCTTTACAAGAGGACTTAGTTTTTGAACTTGTGGGGGATGATTACAAATGAGAGGGGTGGCCCTATTTATAGGCACCAACCTCCTCAATGGACGGCTAGGATCATTTTGATCCAACGGTTACAATTTTGCCTCCCAAAATATCTTACAACACCTATGAGTATCTAGATAATTCCGTATTTATCTAGTATTATCCTAAATGGTCTAAAAGCTCTATAATATTCTAAAGGCTTCTAGATTATTTCGGAGATGTCCAGACTTGTCCCGATCATTCCCGAGCCTTCCCGAGTCTTCTATGTTCCTCCGGGTGAGCCTAGATTGTGGTGGAACGTTCTGGAACCCCTTGGATTCGTGTGGGGCTCTCTAGGCCGTTCTAGATCCTTACTTGGATCATCCTTGGCTTAAAATGCCCAAGGCTCCTCACTTTGCCTTGGTTGGTGCTAGTGCACCTAGGTGGGGATCCTCAGTCGGCCTTGGTGCACCTAGGGGGCACTCCTCGGTTGGCAGTGGCGCTTACTAGTGGGGCGTGACAAGTAGCTATCCAAATTTAGCGGACAACAGTTCCAAGATCAACCAAGTACCTAACCGAACATCTCGAGACAATCTTGCCAATTGATCCGTTACCTGGTCTCCTTCTCTATGCACATGTACAATCTGCAACTCCCATTCGCGATGAAATAGTGTGAAAATGTGTTGCAACAAGGTGCTAATGAAAAACTATTCAAAATAATATGACATAAAAATGACAAATCTGTCACGCATTCGAGAAGTATCAAACATATAAATGAATTATTATTATGTACAAATATATTTATAGTATCTTAACTAAACACACCAAAATAATAAATATGATATTGAAAATAATACGAATACACCAAATATACAAACACGACAAATTATTGATATTATTAATAAATAATTGTATAAATTATAATACTTTAAAAATCATAAAAACACAACGTTTCAATGTAGCAATTTGACACACGTCGTTTACGCGTCAAAAATAATTTCTTCTTCTCAAATAATAAATAAAGGAAATTAAGCTTAGTAAGGGAGAAGTAAGGGTCGATCCCACAGGGACTAAGAAACTTTCTGACTTATGTTTGTTCAATCGGTGAGCCAAGAAGAGAGTTGAATAATGTTTAAGTTAAAAAAGGGTTTGTGGAATTAAGTAAAAATAAGAGATTATAAAAAAATAATAAAAAAAATAATTAAATATGATAAAGACTAGCCTCAGACTCTTGCTTTGACTCAATTTCCTCAGATAATTGGAAAAAGATTTTTCACTTTGATATTTACGTCGGTTACTTGTCTACAATGTTCAATCCTTGTGACAAAACTTGTGAATCATGGTTGCCACCACATTCTTCACAGAATGGCTCAACAACTTTTACTTTATGGACCTTCCCTGGGGATTGTACCATCTTCATTACCAGCTCTGTCAGAGTGTCGAGGCGGTCATTTACAGATTTTGAGGCTTCTACCTTATTTGCAGTACCTGGTCGCCTTGTGTCGCCTCAGTGGGTTGTCGGGTATTTATAATCATTTTTAGCTGTTATGTTTAGCAGTCGCACTGCTTCCTCTAAAGGTTTGTCTAGGATGATCTCGTTGACCGAGACATCTATCATCATCCGAGTTGGGTAGTTAACCCCGTTATAGAATATAGATTCCTGAGTCCAAGCTGATAGACCATGTAGTGGGCAGTTATTCAACATTTGTTGATACCGCTCACATGCCTCGTACATCGACTCGTCATCCCCTTGTCTAAATGTTGTGATCTCATTCTGCAGCCTATCGGTGACGTTGGATGGGCTGAATCAGTCTAGAAAGTCTTTGCAGAGCTCCACCCATGAATTAAAAGATCCTGCTGGCTGGTTATTTAACCATTGTTTCGCCCTATCCCTTAGTGAATAGGGAAATAACCTCAGCTGTAGTACGTCATAGTGAACCCTGTGTATCTTGAATGCTCGGCAAATGTCCAGGAATCCTCGTAAATGCTGCCGAGCATCTTCTGTTGAAGTCCCTCCGAAGTGCCCTAATGTGTTTATCATGTTGAACATGACGAGCTTCAGTTTAAAATGGTCTGTGCCTATCTCTGATTCAGTCACTATTGGCTCGAACCTTTGGAAGTCATGTTCCAGGTAGTCTCTAGTTGTCCGCACTTGGGGTGGATCAGGGGGATCCTGCCTCTGCTATTCTTGTGGTCTTCTGGGTGGCAAGGCATGCTACCCACCCCTGCCATTCATGGCATCATTTGGGGGGTCCTCGTTTACCATGGTATCTTCCTTTGCTTTGCCCTTGTCTTTGTTCTTTAAAACTTCCCTGAGCTCCCTCTTAATTCTTCTAGTTTCACGCTCAAGATCGTCGTAAATAATGAAGTTTCCTTTAGGGTTAGCCCTGGTCATACACTTGCAAAGGACACTGTAATTTTTTTCGATTAAAAATAAAAATAAAAGGTAAATAAAAAGTGCAGAAATTGAAAAACGAAATTCGTTGTTACCAATCCCCGGCAACAACGCCAAAAAATTGTAGGGCGTATAGGTGTTTCCTTTTTGTGAGAGTGCCAGTGCACACTCCTGCCAAGTTATAGTATAAAAGACGTCGAATCCCACGAGGATTAGACATCCTGTCTCGTTTCGTAGTTCCTGCACAAGGGTAAAATAAAACACAAGTGAATTGTTTGGTTGAGTAGATAAAAACACAAGTAATAGAAAAGGCGAATCAGGTTGATAGAGCAGGTAGGGTTATGCTGCCACTTAGTGTGAAAACTACGTTGTAATGGGTATGAGTTATTTTGCGCTGCCACGATATGCTGCCTCGACGGGTATGGCAGGCAGCAAACTACGACCCTGTCACGTAGCCGCAACAGGTCACTACCACTGTTGGGGTGTACTGTCTTGGCAGGTGGAACGGAAAGAAGTCCTGGCGGCAAGTCTGGCAGATACTCCAAGTTCGGCAGGATAGTCGACAGTGATCCCTCCTATTTCTAGGTTAGGATGCTCGATATGCTAACTCGTGGACTAGTGTGGAACCAAGTTAGTCAACTCTATTGGTGATCTCTTTTAGCCACTGAAACTTGTGGACTAGTGTGGAACCAAGTTAGTCACGCCTCAGCACGTTGTGACCGTACTTAACCCTTTCGTGAGCCTTGCACTTTCGTGCCCGACAAATGGATTCTCTCAAACGACTAGTGTAGAAAGATTGAAAGAATGGAGAATAATAGATTAAGTAAACTTGGAATATTTTATTGAAGAATAAATCAAAACCCTAAAACAACCATTTCTCACTAGTTACAACATAACCCTAACCCAAATAGAATTTAGAACATGGTGGCAGTGAAGAACACAAGAAAAGTCTATAGAAAACCTAGGATTATTTAAACTAGGAGTACAATAGGTATTTATAGACTCAAGACTAGGTTAAGTCCTCTTTAAAGTAGAAATCCTCAAAAGTAGCTTTCCTTCTTAAATATGACTTTAAATGCCGACTTATTTGCGTGGAATATGGACTCTTTCTCGTTTTCCTTAGCGCGCAAGTAAGCTTGAGAATTTTGCTTCGGCAGCCCCAGCCGCTGTTACAGATGTCGGAAAATCATATGAACGTCAGTGATAGATTCAGGAGTTTTTGCTCTACAGATCGCACTTCGGTTCTCCCAACTTCCATAGTCGGCTGTTAAGGGCAGCAAGGTCGGCGGCAGCTCTACTTGGCAGGTGCTCGACAGCAACTCTCTTTTGCTGGAACTACTTTAGTACAGCTCCTGGGTTCGCTCCTTGGTTCCCTCGTTCAGCTGTTAGTACCTACATACAAGAATACACTAGAATAGTATCTCTTGTTCACCAGATAAATGATAAGTTATAAAAGTAAGGCAGAACAATGAAATACTGTAAAATGCTATGCATGACCCTACTTATGCCTAAAATGTGCTTAAAAACAGTAATAATAAGAGTTGGAATGTGCATGAAATATAGGACTTTTGGACACTTTACAATGAATTCTCCGAAGCCTTTGAGACCGTTGACGATGACGGAGAAACGATCGAACATCTTTGTGACATTCTCATCGAGCTCCATCTTGAAACTCTCGTAGCTCAAATTGATAAGTCCAATCTTGGTCTCCTTTACATCGCTGGATCCCTCATAGATGGTCGCGAGCGTGTCCCACACTTCCTTTTCACTTTTACATGAAGATATCTTCAAGTACATATTCAGTCCAAGTGCACAAAACAGCATGTGCAAGGCCTTGTCATTAACTTGTAGCTTTCTTCTTTCTTCATCCGTTATTTTGGTCTTTGATTTTGGGACTTGCCTATTTCCTTCTTGCTTTATCGAAATGGATGGTCCATCTTCGATTGCATCCCAAAGGACATAATCATTTGACTTGGTGAATAGCCTCATTCGATTCTTCCAATAGGGATAGTTGTCTCTATTGAAGCAAGGCGGTTTGGTGACCGGTTCAGACTCGTACAAGCTATTGCCGGAGGTAGATGCCATGGCTTAAAAGTTGGACTGATGTAACTCTCTTAGAATCAACTCAAGAGGATGTTAATCCTTCCAATGAGTGTAGCTCTGATACCAATTGTTGAGATGATCAGTTGAATCCAAATGGCCAAGATGGGGTGAATTGGCAATTAAAAAATTGAAGGGAGCAAGTTGGAAAGATAAAAATGAAGAACAAGAGTTTTATAGTGGTTCAAGCTTCTAACAAGCTCTACATCCACTACCTTAGCTCCCACTAAGGATTTTCAAACAATTCACTACTGAATTCTTCCCCTTTCCATTACAAATCGATCAAGCTTTCTACCCAAATCTTGATCAAGATTACTCTCTTACAAGGAATTGTTGGTAAACTTAAATTGACCTCTCAAATAGGCGTATATGTTGCAAAATTACAAGTGAACTCTCCTCAAACTTGAAATAAAAGATTACAATGAAAAATCACAAGTTGGGTACAAGAGTTTGACTCTAAATGGCTCAAAGAGATTTGATTTTTGCTTGAATGCTTCACACTTGATGAATAGTTGTTGTTGTTGTAGCTTTTAAGTCTTGCTTTTATATCCCTTATTGATTTCTAATCGTTTGGGTAGTTGAGATCATAAATAGAGCCGTTGGAGACCATTTTTCCCGCAATAAATACACTTCTGATGCAGGGCGTATTGGTACACGAGAGCCCCGTATCGGTACCTTTAAGATAGAAACTAGCCGTTGCAAGAGTAAATGCAGGGGTGTATCGATACGCGGGAAGGTATATCGAAATGGTTTTAGTGTAAAATGGGGGTCGTATCGAAACAGCTAGGCCGTATTGGTACAATTTTTGCTCTCTGGAATCTGATGAAAAAGTCTTGGGAAAAAGGTATCGGTACGCTTCAAGGGCGTATCGAAACGGAAACCTTGTATTTACAAAAGTATATCGAAACGGGCATCACTCGTATCAGTTCGGTATAACTGATTTTTGAAGCTTTAACTGACATTCAACGGTCAAAAAATTTAGTGCAAAGATTTTAAATATCTTCAGACCCCATATCAGTATGCTGAAGTGTCGTACTGAAAGTTAGGATTGGTACGCCTAAGCCCTGTACCGAAACTCATAAGTATAAACCTAGGTTGAAGGCCGTATCAAAACGGGCAACCTCGTATCATAACATCGTATCGAAACAATGTGATCAATTGAAATTCTAGTATCGAAAGGTTATAGGGCGTATCGATACACCTGGAAAATTTTGTAATGTTTGGCTTGAAACACTTAAAAAATTTTTGGGGTTTAAGTTTTGACATTGAATGAGACTTTTGGGTAATTAAAAATTAATTCACTTTTGCAAATTGGTCCTTAAATAATTTATTATATCAAAATCAAACATAGGTTTTACAGCAGGAGAGCCATTGTGATTGACTCTCTTGGTTGGGAGGATGTCCACACACACCGCATCAAATTTTTATGCCGATTTTGAGCGACACCAAAAAAAGAGGTGGAGACAGTTGCCAATGGAAGGTTTGGGGCCGACGACTGGTGGTTCACTCACCCTGAGGTGAGCCGACTGCTATTAAGGATCATGGTTGGTCATTGAGTTAGGTGGTTTACCCCTGGTTACGATACATGCATGAGAGGGGTGAAACTAATCATTAAGGAAAAGAAGTTGAAACTATTTTGCAAGTCAGAAACGTCAGTCAACTTGTGATGCATTTTTGGATTAGATCCATGCTTTTATGGGTCAACATGTCTTCTTGAAACTTTTCCGCCTGTCAATTATCTTTCCAACGCATCTTGAAACGCCTCAATCGGACATTTAGAACTCAAGATATGTCTATTTTAGCGAAGGCAGAGCATGCAGAAATTCTTACACTGAATTAATACGGGATTTTTGGATAATTACGAATTTTTAAGATTTTATTTGATTACTTGTAATTTAAATCAATATAGAATTCTAAAATATATATTTGGATCAGATTTATTTAATTAGGACTTTATTTTCATAATTTATTTATTATTAGAAGTTACTTATGTAATTAGGAGACTAAATTTTACCATTTATTTATTATATTTAATTCCTTAAGTTTAGTAGGATTGGAACTTCTCTAAGGCCTGTATAAGGAGGAGACATCTATCATTGTAAAAATAAACCTTGTTTTTGGAAGAAATAAAATTTAGATTACTTTTTGAGTAATTCTTGTTGCAAGTTCTTTGCATCTTCGATCTTGTTCTTTACAAGTTCCCACTCTTATTTGCCTAATCAATTGTGGTTATAAGGGTGGGTTAGAGTCTATTATGATTTTGCCTAGTCAAATGTGATTAGGAGGGTTCCTAGGACAACAACATCTATCTCACCATCATCCATTCATCGGAGAAATTTGTGTCGTTTGTAGGTGTTTGCTTATTCAATTGCGATTAGGAGAGTACCAAGGACAAATCTATCCAACGCCACAACCATCATATTCATCCATTGATTCCAAAAAAAAATCGCGTCATTTATCAATCAACTTCCATTAAATATGTTCTTTGTTGCACTCTATCATTTGGTATCAGATTCAGGTCGTTCTTGAGGATGTCATTGAGCAACGTACTGAATTTTACTCTTTTGGGGACTCGATGTCATTATTGTTGTCGACTAGATCATTTAGGGCATGATTGTCCAGATAAGTCTTATTTTCAAGAAAAAAAATTTAGGAGATATGTTGTTTGAATTCATGTCTTCTAATGATATTGAAATCTGTGATCTGGGCATGACGAAGAAATTTGTTCTCCTAAAGAACATGAGGAATGCGATACTATCGAGAGTTTAACCTTGCCTATTGACGAGGAAGAAATTGTAAGTAGTGTGTTTGTTCTCAGTGAGGAACCTACTATTTTGATTCAAGATGATCATCAAATGGCAAACACTGACGAAGGTACCCTACAATCAAAAGGTACCATTGATTGTTTTCAAAATTCTATTTATGCTTATTCCTCTTCTAGCATTAATAATAATTTTGAATATGAGAATGAGTTACATTGCGACCAAAAGAACGATAGTGATCATCCCAATGAGAAGGAACTTGTAAATTACATTGCAAAAAGAGACTATGCACAAGGATCCTTCAAGACGTCTTTTTTTCATGGTACTTTGATGAAATTTCTCCATTTACCAGTTATATTCGAGGGTGAACCTTTTTGAGGATTGGGGAAATGATACATGCATGAGAGGGCTGAAACTAATCATCTTGAAAAAGAAGATGAAACTGTTTTGCAAGTCAAGAAACGTCACTCAACTTGCAACACATTTTCGGATGAGATCCAAGCTTTTATGGGTCAACATGTCTTCTTGAAACTTGTACGGTTGTCAATTAGCTTTCTAACGCATCTCGAAATGCCTCAATCGGACATCTGAAACTCAAGATACGTCTATTTCAGCGAAGGCAACACATGTAGAAATACTTACACGAGATTAATACGACATTTTTGGATAATTATGAATTTTTTAGATTTTATTGTGATTTAAATCAATATAGGATTCTACAATATCTATTAGGATCAAATTTATTTAATTAAGTTACTTATGTAATTAGAAGACTAGATGTCACCATTTATTTAGTATATTTAATTCCTTAAGTTTAGTAGGATTAAAACTTCTCCAAGGCCTATACGAGGAGGAGACATCTATCATTCTTAAAACAAACCTCAATTTTGGAAGAAATAAAATTTAGATTACTTTTTAAGTAATTTTTGTTGCAAGTTCTATGCATCTTCAATTATGTTCTTTGCAAGTTCACACAAATGTTTGCCTAATCAATTGCGATTAGGAGAGTGAATTAGAACCTATTATAATGTCTGCCTTGTCAAATGTGATTAGGAGGGTGCCTAGGACAAAAACATCTATTTCGCCATCATCCATTCATCAGAGAAATTCGTGCCGCTCGCAGATTTTTTTGCCTATTTAATTGCAATAAGAAGGGTGTCAAGGACAATCTATCCAACGTCATCGCCATCATATTCATTCTTTGATTCCTGCAAATTCACATCATATTCATCAATCAACTTCCATTAAATACGTTCTTCGTTGTTACTTGGCTTGGGGTCGAGAGCCGTGAACGGTTTAGAGCCGATGGTCAATTGGTGGTCGACGACAGTCGATGGTAATTCAACCATTCTGATGTGGAAGGAAAACCATTGTTAGCGAGAGAAAGAGAGAATCGAGAGATGGTCGGAGTGAGATGGTCGTGATAGCCCTTGTAGAGAGTGGGGGGAACGTCGAGTTGCTTCCATCTTGGGGATATTTATATCCCCTTTGAGCTGTAGATGAGGTGATGCTTGATGATACCATACTAGGCCTAGTGATGGCTATTGTTCGGTAGGTAGGTAGTAGCTCGACTTTCTAGGCTACGAGTTCAGTCGAACGTGATGGTTGTCTTGTCTCAGCGTAGTGGTCGAGTGTGGGAGTCTCTGGCCGCTGATGGATTCGAAGGTGTAGAAGCATCCAGACTCTGGCTCCATGATTATTTAGAGCGCAACACGGAGACAGTGACGATATCTTCAGAAGCGCTTTCTTTGGAGGTGAGGTTCTTCTGAAGCATGGTTTTCCCAAAATATTTGGGGAGGTATAACAAAACATAACAAATATTTTATTAATAATAAATAATAAATACCAAATACATAAAACAAAATGATTTATTTAAGAAAAATACAGTTTGAAGATATTTTATTATTAATGGTGAAAATGAAAGAGGAAAATAAAAAAAAATATCAAAAGTGTTAAGCCAAACAGTTGGGGCATAAGAGAACCGACAATGGAGCCGAGCTGGTCGAATCGAACCCCACCATACAGTTGGCGGGGCATCCAACTAACGCTTTCATTAATTTCTCCGTTGATTAAACATTCTTGTGCAGTTATTTAATACGCATTTCGTTCTACCTATCTCTGTTTCTGCATTCAACGTTTTCATCCAATTCCTCTCTTCTTTTCTTTTTCTTCATTTAATCCCTGTAGAGAAAAAAGGGTTGAGAAAGAAAAAGAGGGTTGTTTGAAATTCGGAGAAAAGAATGAGGGAGATTATTAGCATTCATATTGGCCAGGCTGGAATTCAGGTTGGGAATTCTTGTTGGGAGCTTTATTGTCTTGAACATGGAATTCAGCCTGATGGGATGATGCCTAGGTGAGTATTGCTGCTATTTTTATGTATGCTTTTGCATGTATCATCATCATCTATGTGTTGACTGGATCTTCTTCTTCTTCTTCTTGTTTCATGGAAATGGGATATTTGGTTTGAATTGAAGTGAATGGTATCGAACTTCTATTCAAAATATTATAATTTTCCATTTCCTATTTCCTTTCCAATTTGGATATGGAATACATTGTTTGTAATGTTTATGGTTACCTGAAGTACTGCTAATATGGTATTGGGCTATTGACTTATAATCTTATAGGATTAGGGTTATTTGGTTGAATTTTATGTAATGAAATGCAATTGGTTTCCTTGAATCTACATTGAATGGCCATGGTTCTAGGGACGGAGCAGGACTTTATGTTTGGGGATCCTAAAAATTCTAGCAGTAGAAATTTTCTAAATCGAATTTCAAATTTCAAGGGGTGACCGCCCCCTCTAGACCATCCTTGGTTCTAAATTGTATAGTATAGTTTAATAGCTGCACATTCTTGTAGTTTCAGATGCCAATTGCTGAAAATAGAATGAGCACTCTCTACATTGTTTTCCCCTCTGTCATTCCATTTGAATAGCAAAATTCATTCGTGTTTGCTTGCAGTGACACCACCGCAGGTTCTTGCCACGACGCTTTTAATACCTTCTTTAGCGAGACTCACTCTGGCAAGCATGTGCCAAGAGCTATATTTGTTGATCTAGAGCCCACTGTCATTGATGAAGTTAGAACCGGGACTTATAGACAACTGTTTCATCCGGAGCAACTTATTTCGGGCAAGGAAGATGCTGCTAATAACTTTGCTAGAGGACACTATACCGGTACGACCATCTTTCTGCCTTGCAAGATACAATAATTTTATGAGATCTCTGATCAATGGCTTAAACTTCTTTTTCGATGTCATGTGTTGCAGTTGGTAAGGAGATTGTAGATCTTTGCCTTGACCGAGTGAGAAAATTGGCTGATAACTGCACCGGTCTGCAAGGGTTTTTGGTGTTTAATGCTGTTGGTGGTGGGACTGGTTCGGGTTTGGGATCATTGCTTTTGGAGCGCTTGTCCGTAGATTACGGAAAAAAGTCTAAACTCGGGTTCACTATCTACCCTTCTCCTCAGGTATCATTGAAGACTTCAAATTTTTATCATACACCGAAATTATCGTGTTCGCAGTTCACCGGCAATTTTTTATCCCGATTGTGCAGGTTTCTACAGCAGTTGTGGAACCTTACAATAGCGTGCTCTCGACTCATTCTCTCCTTGAACACACAGATGTTGCTGTGCTTCTTGACAATGAAGCTATATATGATATCTGCAGGAGATCCTTGGACATTGAAAGGCCAACTTATACCAACTTGAACCGCTTGATATCCCAAATTATCTCTTCTTTGACCACTTCATTGAGGTTCGATGGTGCCATAAATGTGGACATTACCGAGTTTCAGACTAATCTTGTGCCGTATCCTCGTATCCATTTCATGCTTTCATCGTATGCCCCAGTAATCTCAGCTGCAAAGGCTTACCATGAGCAGATGTCCGTTCCCGAGATTACAGGTGCCGTCTTTGAACCCTCAAGCATGATGGCCAAATGCGACCCGAGACATGGGAAGTACATGGCATGCTGTCTAATGTACCGTGGGGATGTTGTACCAAAGGATGTCAATGGCGCTGTTGCTACCATCAAAACTAAGCGGGCGGTTCAGTTTGTAGACTGGTTAGTATCCATCTCTTATGTTACAGGTCCGAAAATTCAATATTATCACCATTACGTAGAATTTGCCAAGGAGGAAACATCAATTTTGCCTTGGGTTTTGTCATTCAAATGATTGTGATGCGTCTTGTCTCTTAGGTGTCCTACTGGTTTCAAGTGCGGCATCAACTATCAGCCTCCAACAGTGGTACCAGGGGGTGATCTTGCTCCAGTAAAACGTGCAGTGTGTATGATCAGCAATAACACTGCTGTGGCCGAGGTTTTCGCTCGAATCGACCACAAGTTTGATCTCATGTATGCCAAGAGAGCATTCGTTCACTGGTACGTAGGTGAAGGAATGGAGGAAGGTGAATTCTCGGAAGCCCGTGAAGATCTTGCTGCTCTAGAGAAAGACTATGAGGAAGTTGGGGCAGAAGGCGTCGAAGACGAAGAGGAACCAGAAGATTACTAGATCGTTATTTCCTAAAAAGCACCGGCTACGGCTAATGATCTACCGCGTTCCTCATCTGATTTTTCTTCACCAGCTGTTGTTTGTCGATCTACTTCATCCATTGCATTACTACCATTTTAATGCTTGAGTTGTTTTTAACTGTAGTTTATGAGAATCCATAGCTTCTCTCATATGAAATGTGGCCCCTTTAAATGTCTAATAAAGCTTCTATCTTGTGCTCTATGACATAGAATTGAACCAGTAGCATCTTCCCATTTCAATGTATTCGTGTTCGATACATATGCTACCAAGAAGTTTGATTTTGTGGGTCATGGAAACAACTATACAAGAATCTTCACTTGGATTGAAAACCGTGTTGGATATTTTCCAAAATATCAAGGTGGGGTTCCAACTTTTTTGTAGAAATCCGTTTTCAAAATTAATGCAACAACCCAGAAAAAATGAAGTGGGGACATAGGACATGCTTGATATTTTGTTGCCTATCAACAGGCTTGATGCATGCAATAAATGTATACGGCATGCATAAAAACTATATAATTATACAATAATAATATGATCATAACAAATTTCTGAACCATAACCATCCATTCCATTGCTTTTACTCCATGAACCTTAAGTCTCTAAGCAATGCCATGTGAAGGAGCAAAATTCGATACGGCGGATTAAGGCCCGATGAGTTGATTTTTTGACATAATCACCCGATGATAACTAATTCAAAGATTGAGGAGCGTGAGCAAAAAAAATCTATTTGTTTCTTTCTTTCCAAGAACGTTCAAGAAAACCTCCATAATCTATTCTATTGATTTTGTAAGGCCAAATGGAAACAAAACCATATATATTGTTTAAGATCTTCTAGTTACGTTGATTCTAATTATTGGGATATCAAACTCTCACAGTGCTTATTTTCTCTTTTTAGAAAGATTCAAAATCAAACTATACTTAAGGAACACAAAATTTCTTACCATTTGTATGTAAAAAACCAAATAATTTAGTAGAACAGTGAACATAATGCTGGAAGTGTCGGACATTGCTCCGGTGATTGAAATTGCTCCGGCAACAGACCGAAGAGAAAGACAATTGGTGCAAAGAAGAGAAAAGGGGAAAATGGAAATAACCCTAGAATTTAGACAAGTAAAAGAATTGGGCTACTTGATTTTATTAATCATGTGAAAAAGAATATAATCTGTTACAATTGTTTGGGCCACAGACCTAATATTTATACTAGAGATTCTAACAGACTAACCACCTAGTGGGCCAGCTAAAACTCTAGATACTTCCGGGCCAGCTAATCCTCTAGATACATTCGGGCCAGCTGTATGCTAACCTTCTAGAGAGAATTGGGTCTGAGATTTCACTAGAATGTTCAGCATCTAACTAGTTGTAGCTTCACACTCTAACATTCACCCCGCTCTTTCCTTCTTCAAATTCCAGACGCGACACAACATTCAATTTTCGTCGAAAGTTGAAGAACATAGGGGTTGACAATGGCTTTGTGAACAGATCAGCCACTTGACAAGTTGATGGTACATATGCAACCTGCAGCACCTGCCCCAAAATCTTCTCCCGAACAAAATGAAGGTCTAAATCAACATGCTTAGTTTTGGCGTGCATTACCGGATTTGCAGCCATGGCTATGGTGCTGGTATTGTCGCACCACACCTTCGGCAAATCATGTAGACTAACATGCATATCGTGTAACACATTTCGAACCGGCATGACCTCTGATGTAGCATCTGCCAGACTTCGATACTCGGCCTCGGCAGTAGATCGAGACACAGAACGCTGCTTCTTAGAACTCCAAGACAAAAGATGATCTCCATAATAAACACAGTAACCTGAAATAGACCTTCGGTCATCTTCATCGCTGCCCCAATTAGCGTCAGAAAAGGCAACAAGGTGTGGAAGAGAATCATGTTGAGCAGAAAACCATAGACCAAACTCAATGGTGCCTCTAAGATATCGTAATATCCTTTTAACGACACTCCAATGAAGAACAATGGGACATTGCATATACTGTGCAACTCGATTGACAACAAACGAAATGTCCGGTCGTATGTGACATATGTAGAGTAAAGCTCCAACAATACTCCGATACTTTGTGACATCAACAAATCGTTTACCATCACACTTAGTAAGTTTTGGAGAAACAACCATGGGTGTATCAACAGGTTTAACATCAAACATCTGAACTTTATGCAGCAAATCTGTAACATATTTCTGTTGAGAAAGAAAAATACCTTCAGAGCTAGTGTTTGCCTCCATGCCCAGAAAATAACCAAGAGCTCCCAAGTCCTTTAAAGAGAATTGATCATGAAGCTGTTGCTTAACACTAGTGATGTGTGATTCTGAGCTGCCAGATATTAAAATATCATCCACATAAACTAGGATGAATGTGACTATTGCTTCTGTTTTATAGACAAACAAAGAAGAATCAGCCAAAGAGCAACGAAAGTTTAAGGATACCAAAAAAAATTTCAGCTTAAATAACCAGCTTCTTGGAGCCTGACGCAGCCCATACAATGCCTTCACAAGTTTACACACTAGAGGAGTTCCATTTGAATGTTTTTGCTCAAATCCGGGAGGTTGATGCATATATACCTCATCATGAAGATCTCCTTTTAAAAAAGCATTGTTGATGTCGACTTGATGCACCATCCACTGATTTGAGACAGCCAACGAAAGAAACACATTGATAGTGAGAGATTTTACCACCGAACTGAACGTGTCCTTGAAATCATGTCCCGAAACTTGAGAGTACCCCTTTGCCACTAAACGAGCCTTGTGGCGATTCACTGATCCATCAGCATTACGTTTTATCTTAAATAACCACTTGCAGCCGACTATCTTACGATCTTTAGGTTTTTCCACTAGCTCCCATGTACCATTAGCCACTAAAGCAGAGTATTCTGCCAAGACAGCAGTTCGCCAATCAACATTATCCATGGCATCATGTACAATATTAGGAACATCATCACAACTTACTAACAGAGCTTTCGGTTTGAAAATCCCGTGCTTGCTACGAGTCATCATGGAATGCGTATTTCCCAATGAGCTTGCACTAGGTGCTGCTATGGAATGTGTGTTATCCAAAGAGCTTGCACTTGGTGCTGCTATAGGTACTATAGATTCAGACTCAATTTGCACCAAGGAAAAGCTCTCATTAATTGGATCAGCAACTAAGGGTTGCTCAGTATTTGTAGATGACAAAATAGGACTTTCAACATCGACAAATGTTGAACAATCAGTGCCCATGGAAGGCACATCTCCAGGATTTTGTGAGACATTACCATTATCATGTGATGCAGAAAAATCAGGGGCTGGTGATTCATTTTGTGTTGCAGACTCATGAGGTGTTGAGGGAAGAGAACCTTCATTAGATGGAGGAGTAGTATCTTCATTAGATGGAGAATTAGTATGTGCTGATGTTGCAGCATCTGACACTTGTTCTGGGGATTGACTAGGTCGTGCTGTCACAAGAGAAAATTGAGCATTAGTTACTGGAACAAGTGGAACAAGTATAGAAACAAAACCTGGAGCAGACTGTAGTTGTGTATTTGAACCCATGGATGAATTATCTGCTGCAAAGGGAAAATATTGATCATCAAATCTAACATGTCGAGTAGTATAAATTCTTCCCTGACCTCGAACATTAAGACACTGATACCCGTGATGTAACACCCGTGTTTGGGGGTCGGATGAAAATAATATTTAGATAATGGTTCGGATTTCGATTTTAAAATTTAAAATAATAAAATATTATTTTGGGCTTCATATATTCGAAGCAAAAATTTATGTTGGACTAAAATTGTTTTGGGAATCAAATCCCATGGATTTTAGGATAAATGAAATTGCCATCTCATTAATGGCAAGATTGTAAATATGTGAACTTTCAAATTAAAACCCCTCTTTTATTTTAAAAGACAACTTTTATTTCATCTTCTTCTTCCTCATTTTTCTCTCTTCACGTCAAAACCCCCCTCCCTTTCCAAATCTTTATTCCATCTCCTCACATGCTCTTTGTTGGTGATTTTTGAAAGGTAAAACTGTTTTTAACTTGTCCTCCTCTTCCTCTTCAAGATGGTACCATTAGTTTTCATAAAGCTCATAGATTTTGTAGTTTGGGGTTTTGAGTTTTTAGATTAAAAATGTAAATTTTATTGTCTTTAACTTGAGCTTTCGATTTGTTGAAGTTATATATGTTGTTTAGTACCCATAAGGTCCAACATAGTTGATTTTTACATGGTTTATATTGATTCCCGAATTTGGGTTTTAATGGGATTTTTGAAGTGTTTAAAGGTTGGTTTTGGGGGTTCTTGATGTTGGAAATCATTGGCTGATGGTTATACTAGGTTTGGGTAGTGTTTTGAACATATTTAAGAGTGCTTTGAATGACTACATTGATGATTTTGGATGGGTCTTTGTGGAAGTACGAAAATGAGAAATTGAAGAATGAACTTGACTTTGAGTTGTGAGAATTGTAGTGGATTTGTGTGTTGGTGTTAAACTTTGGGTTTGTGGCTGATTTTGAGGTTAATATATTGTTTTTGAATGGTTAGAAGCAAGGGAAATCAATGGGGAAACTTTGGGCTCGAATCCGGAAACTTGGATGCTTGGTTGGCTTGTCGGCTTGTACTAATGGAGTGGTCAGTGAGTGGTTACTATTTCTAAATGGCTTTCAAATATTGGTTCAAGCATGTGAACCTAGGATGGGCTTGGTAAACCCACCTAGAGTTGAGATTGGAGTGGTAGCCTAATCTCAAGCTTAGCTTAGGAAACCTTTGGTTGAACTCCTAGTTGTTTATTATGCCTCATGTCTAATTGTGTTTGTGTTGGCTATGTATAATGTGTTATGCATGTTGTTGAGGCCTGATATGATGCGTTGATATATGCATGTGGTTTGGTTTATGAATCGTGCATGATAGTGATCATGGTGAGTACGTGCTAAGCACAAAAGTTAATGAAATGATTTGTTAGAGGGACCCATTGCCAAATCAAAGCTAATGAAATGATTTGTTTTTAATTGGAAATGAGCTTGAGTACTTGGATTGCTTACCTTGCTGAGCCTGACTTTGTTTATTGCATTGTGATTGCATTGTTTAGTGAACGGGACCTCGTAGAGAGACGAGGATTAATACGCGAGCTATGGCTCAAAATGATAATGAGGAGAATGTTGAAAATGTGGTGGATTTACCTCCTCCACCTGGTGGTGGTGGTGCTGGGGGTGAAGGAGCTGGTGCCGGTGCTGGTGCTGGGGCCGCTGGACCTGAAGCTGGGCAGGGGCAAGCTGCTCCTGACATGACAATGCTGATTCAAGCTATTGCTGGATCTTTTCGGGCGGCGGTAACTGGAGCTCAAGGAGCTGGGCATCAGGGAGATGCTAATGTTAGACTACCTCTAGAACGTTTGCGCAGTCTGGGAGGGACTGAGTTCAGGGGTTTGTCTGCTGAAGGTTCTGAGTCTTGGTTAGAAAGTACCAATAGAATTTTGGGACAAATGAACTGTAATGATGTGCAGAAGCTGGGCTGCGTGATATCATTGTTGCATGACGATGCATATACTTGGTGGACAACCACTATCTCCGGAATGGAGGATGCTGATGTGACTTGGACGTTCTTTCTGAACGCGTTCAAAAGAAGGTATCTGGGTGTGCGATACCTGGATGAGAAGAAAAGGGAATTCATGTCTCTTACTCAAGGGAGCATGTCTGTAGCTGAGTACGAAGTTCAGTTTGTTCGACTCAGTCAGTACGCACCTGAGCTTGTCCCTGATGAGCGGGAGAGGTGTGAGCGTTTCCGTTATGGTTTGGTGACGGAAGTGAAGACCTATATGCTGGCTGCTGAGTACACTGACTTTGATGTGCTGGTTGGTAGAGCAAAGGACATTGAGCTGAATTTGGGTCTATCTTCTAGAGGTGTTGGTCCTAGTGCGGGCAAGCGAGCTGCTGAGTATAGTTCCGGTGGCGTACGGAACAAGAGAGGACGTGATCGGAAGTATCAATCTTCAGTTAGGCGAGGTGGTGGAGGGCAAGGTGCGCCTGCTCAGGGAGATAGGGCGAGAGCTGATCCGAACACATGTTGGACATGTGGATCGCGTGGACACCTGAGGCGTGATTGCCCTAGAGTAGCGAGGGAGGTTCAGGCTCCTGTTGTGGTGACCGGGAACTCGTGCTGGAACTGTGGTTCGGCGGATCACATGAGGAGGGAGTGTCCTCTGTTGGCCGGTGGTGGTCAGGGACGTGCTCCTGGAGTTGTTGCACCACAGAGAGGTCGTGGGCGCGGCCGTGGTAACTTTCAGCGTAGAGAGGATGGTGGAGGGAATGTGGCTCATGTGGTAGCTGTTCAGCCTGAGGGTGGTGGCCAGGCCAGAGTGTATGCTCAGAGGGAGGGGAGGAATGACATGGATGTGATCACAGGTACTTTCACTTTGCAATCTTTGTCATTACTTTCCTTGATTGATTCTGGATCTACACACTCATACATATTGCGTGAACATGCTCAATTGCTTTGTTTGCCTGTTGAGTCTTTGGGTGTTGGTATGCGTGTAACTAGTTCTTTTGGTGAGACTGTTGTGACTCGAAAGCTTTATAGAAGATGACCCTTGGTTGTGCAAGATCATGTTTTTCATGTTGATCTTATGGAATTGCCTTTCTATGGCTTTGATGTAATCCTTGGTATGGATTGGCTTGTTGAGCATCGAGCTGTAGTAGATTTTGAGAATAAGCGAGTTTCGTTGAAGCTTGCGGATGATTATGAAGTAGTGGTGGTTGGTGAGAATGTGAATTTTCTTGCCAATGTGGTGTCTACATTGGAAGCGAGCCGGATGCTGAGGCAAGGCTGTGAAGCTTACCTAGCCTTTGTGATGAATCCTAGCTCTAAAGAGTTGCGTGTGCAAGATATCAGGACTGTGCGAGAGTTTCCTGGTGTGTTTCCGGAGGAGTTGCCTGGGTTGCCTCCTAATCGCGAAGTGGAGTTTGGGATTGAGCTGTATGAAAACACAACTCCAGTGTCCATTACTCCTTACCGAATGGCACCTAAAGAGTTGAAAGAGCTGAAGACGCAACTTCAGGAATTGCTTGATCGCGGTTTCATTCGGCCGAGTGTGTCACCTTGGGGTGCACCGGTCTTGTTTGTGAAGAAAAAGGATGACACTATGAGAATGTGCATTGATTACCGTCAGCTTAACAAGTTAACTATCAAGAATCGGTATCCATTGCCGAGAATTGATGATCTTTTTGATCAATTTCGGGGAGCGGCTGTGTTCTCTAAAATTGACTTAAGGTCAGGGTATTATCAGTTGAAGGTGAAGGATGTGGATGTGCCAAAGACAGCCTTCAGGATGAGGTATGGGCATTATGAGTTCCTTGTGATGCCGTTTGGTTTGACGAATGCTCCTGCAGCTTTCATGGACATGATGAATAGAGTGTTCCATGAATACTTGGATAAATTTGTGGTGGTGTTCATTGATGATATTCTCGTGTACTCTCGTACTGAGGAGGAGCATGAAGAGCATTTGAGAATTGTGTTACAGGCTTTGTTGGAAAATCAGCTTTATGCCAAGCTGAGCAAGTGTGAGTTCTGGCTTCAAGAAGTTGTGTTTCTCAGTCATGTGGTTTCTGTTGAGGGGATTCGTGTTGATCCTCAAAAGATTGAGGCGGTGATGAATTGGAAGCCTCCTAAGTCTGTTCATGAAGTCCGTAGTTTCCTTGGTTTGGCAGGATACTATCGGAGGTTCGTGGATGGGTTTTCAAAGATTGCTGCCCCTTTGACGAAGTTGTTGCAGAAGGATGTTAAGTATGAGTGGACGGAAGCGAGACAGCAGGCTTTTGAGAAGCTTAAGGTAGCTTTAACGCAAGCTCCTATCTTGGTTCAACCTGAATCAGGGAAAGAGTTTGTGGTGTATAGTGATGCGTCCTACGTTGGTTTGGTATGTGTGTTGATGCAAGAGGGTAAGGTGGTGGCTTATGCATCGCGTCAGTTGAAGGTGCATGAACGCAATTATCCTACGCATGACATTGAGTTGGCTGCTGTGGTTTTTGCTTTGAAAATTTGGAGACATTACTTGTATGGTGAGAAGTGTACTGTGTACACGGACCACAAGAGTTTGAAGTATCTGATGTCTCAGAAAGAGTTGAATCTCAGGCAACGACGTTGGGTGGAGTTGCTTAAGGATTACGATTTGACAATCGAGTACCATCCGGGTAAAGCTAATGTTGTAGCGGATGCCTTGAGTAGGAAGGTAGCTGTTGAGTTAAGGGCTATGTTTCCTAGTTTGAGTATTTCGTGTGATGGTGGTCTTGTGGCTGAGTTGCAAGTGAAACCATCCTTGGTTCAGTTGATAAAGGAAAAGCAGTTGTTGGATGATTCCTTGGTGCCACTTGTTCAGGATATTGCGGAGGGTAGGCCTTCGAATTTCTGCTTTAATGATGATGGAGTATTATGTTTTGGGAGTCGGATAGTAGTGCCCAATGATGCTGATTTGAGGCGTGCTATTCTGACTGAAGGTCATAGTAGTCCTTTTGCTATGCACCCTGGTAGTACTAAGATGTACCGTGATCTTCGTGATGAGTACTATTGGGTGGGTTTAAAGAAAGATGTTGCTGAGTTTGTAAGCAAGTGCATGGTTTGTCAGCGAGTTAAAGCTGAGTATCAGTTTCCTTCAGGGTTGTTGCAACCGTTGAGGATTCCTGAGTGGAAGTGGGAAAGGATTACCATGGATTTCGTGTCTGGTTTGCCTTTGTCGCCATCGAAGAAGAATTCGGTGTGGGTGATTGTGGATCGCCTGACGAAGTGTGCGCATTTCTTACCTGTGCATATTACGTACAGTTTGGATAAGCTTTCAGAGCTGTACATTGCTGAGATTGTGCGGCTGCATGGTGTGCCTAAGTCGATTGTGTCGGATAGGTATCCGAGGTTTACATCGCGTTTCTGGCAGTGTTTGCATCAGGCTTTGGGTACACGGTTGAATTTCAGTACATCTTATCATCCGCAGTCGGATGGACAGTCTGAGCGTGTTATCCAGGTGTTGGAGGATATGTTGCGGTGCTGTGTGATTGAGTTCCAGGGTTCTTGGGACAAGCATTTGCATTTGGTGGAGTTTGCCTATAATAATAGTTATCACGCAAGTATTCAAATGGCACCATATGAAGCTTTGTACGGGAGGAAGTGTAGGACTCCTCTTTGTTGGGCTGAAACGGGTCAGAAGTTGGTTTCGATGCCAGCTTTGTTGAAAGGAACCACCGAGAAGGTGAAGCTCATTTGTGAGCGTTTGAAGGCAGCTTCTGATCAGCAAAAGTCTTATGCGGATTTGAAGCGTAAGGAGATTGAGTATGCGGTGGGTGACCGTGTGTTTTTGAAAGTTTCGCCTTGGAAAAAGGTGATGAGGTTTGGTCGAAAAGGTAAGTTGAGCCCTAGGTATATTGGACCATACGAGGTGGTTGAGCGTGTGGGTCCTGTTGCGTACAAGTTGAGGTTACCACAAGAGTTGGAAAAGATTCATGATGTGTTTCATGTTTCTATGCTTCGGAAGTATAGATCGGATCCTTCACATGTGATGCCTGTGGAGGAAGTGGAATTGAATCCGGATTTGACTTATGATGAGGAACCAGTGAAGATTCTGGATTCAGATAGTAAAGTTCTTCGGGGCAAGACCATTGAGTTGGTAAAGGTGTTGTGGAAGCATCGTGGTGTTGAAGAAACCACGTGGGAACGGAAGGATGACATGTTGAAGCAGTTTCCGTACCTCTTTCCTTTAGGTAAATTTCGAGGACGAAATTTCTTAAGGGGGGGGGGAGAGTTGTCACACCCCAATTTTGGGCTTAGAAGTTTTGGGTTTGAATCGGACCGGTCGGATTTCGGTTCGAATACAAAAGGTGATTTTAGGGAAAGCCTAGTTCGGGATGCATTAAAAATATGGAAAAATATCTAAAAATCCTCTTTTATTATATATAAGAGAGTGGTGAAGTCAATTTTACAAAATGAGGTTTCGAAATGTGACATTTTGAGTTAGTGACAAAAATATAATTTTTGAAAAGTTGGTGACTATTTTAAAAGGATTGAAACTTTGAATCTTTAAGGAGCTAATTTACCCAAGAAGAGTTTTCTCCAGATTTTTCTTAATATTAAACATTTATTAAATGATATTTAATAAAAGGAAAAAGGGGGAAATTGATATTTTTGATTTCATAACTAACTTTTCTCAAAATTTTCCCACTTTATTTTCTCTCGATTTTCTCTCAGCCAAACACATTTCCCCAGCCATTTTTCCTCTGATTTTAACATCTAAAGATGAGATTTCAATCTCTAATTGATTTCTAATCATTCCTACACCAAAACCTTATCATTTGCTTAGTGAATTTTCAAGTATCTTGGCTTTAAACAAGGAGAAACTCACATTTAGAGGTATGAACATCCTTCTCCTCTAAATACTAAGTTCTTTACTGAAATTCCCAAGTTCTCAATCCTTGATTTGAGTTTTATTAAAGGTTTTGATGTTGTGTTCTTGATCTTGGCTTTAAATGCAAGATTTGGATTTAATTTTGAAGAAATTCGTATAAAATGTTTGGGCTCTGTTTTGAGATGTCTTTTTGATGTATAATGGATGTATAATTGATGTGTAATTGAGGTTTAATCAATGCAATCCCGAATAGGTTGATTTTCCTAAGTTTTTGATTGAGTTAATGGTGGTTTTTGGGATGATTTTGATGTTCTGCTATAGCTGGAGATATAAGGACGTGATTAGATCCTTTTTGGATGTTAATTGATGTCTAAGAATAATTGGAATTGATGGATCTTGGCTGGGTAATGTTGTAGAGGTGTTTGGATGTGATTTCGGTTGTGTTTGCTAGCCGAAATGTGAGTGTTGATGAGAGCAGCGAGTTTAGGTGTCTTGGTTGGAGATATTAATGCATGATGATGCATTAATCCTCTGCTTTGATGTGTTTAAAACAGGGGAGACATCTTCGGATCCTTGTGGTGTTGATCCGGAAGCTTGATCGGCGTTTCGGCAAGCTTGCGAAACGGAATCGGTGAGTGAAGTTTGGTTTTCAGCTTTGAAACCAATGTTGGAAGGTTATGGGAGCTTAGTTTGAGTCTAAACAACTTAGCTAAGCTCAAGAGTAAGTTTTCGGAGAAACACTCTTTTTGATGAACCATGTGATGGTTGAGTGCAATGAGATTATTTTGCATGTTTTAAATTCTATTTTGAAAGCATATTTTAGCATGTATAATGCTGGTTTTGTAAGCCATGTGTTGAAGGATGCTATAGGTAAGAGATCCTTGGTTTGACATTGATAAATGTGATTTTGATGCATAGTGATGCATGTTGATTCAATGGCTTTGTTAAATGCTTTAAAACAGTGGATTAATGATGTTAAATGATGTATATTGGCAAGTGATGTGTTGGTTTTAAAGTACTTGAATCGGATATAGTTAGCCGGCTATAGGATTGGGTGCACCGTGAATAAAGTCGCCTTGGATGTTGAGGGGTTGTGATTGTACCGTAAACTCCATCCAAGTACACTAACGAGATGGTTAAGATCACCATGGTGGTTAAAAGTCCATGAGTGGATCTTGTGTTAAGATCACAATGGTGGTTAAAAGTCCATGTGTGGATCTTGTGTTATGTGTCCTGTGTTCTCGTTAGTGATGTTATACAACTACCAATGAGTGATGTGGAGGGGTTGTGATTGTACCATAGTCTCCATCACGGGTGTTGAGGGGTTGTGATTGTACCGTATACTCCAACTTGATATTGGTAGTGTGTATGAAGCGTATGGGACAACGCTTGTAATCCGCGTATCCGATTGTGTTTTGAGTTGTAAAATGGTTATGGATTATCACTTGTAAGCCAATATGACATGTTGTTGAATTGAAGCATGAGATGCTTGGTTTGTATGCATAATTGCATGATAAATGTTGTTTTGGAACTAAAGGCCTTGAAAAGGTGTTTTTACAAATGCATTATTGTGATGTTTTAATTGAGCATTCCTCACTAAGCTATGTGCTTACGCTCTCTCTTTCTTAAACCAATAATGCTGAGCATTGAAGTGCGTAAAGGGCAGCAAGGAGGTCAAGGATCCAAATGAAGACTAAGCTCATGTATGGTGAATGTTTTCCTAACACTATTAGCTTTTGGCATTTGGCAATGGGAACCTAAATTGTGTTTTTGGGAGATGTTTTGGACTCCCTAAGTTGGTTTTATGCTTTTGATGATGTTGGAACATGTAAATGGCCTTTTGGTATTTGGTTTGATGTTTTGATAGTTGCATGGTTTTCAATATAGGATGCATGCCAATAGAATTGGGTTTTTCCTTGAATGTTGCCATGTTTGAGATTAGACGATGCTAATATGTTCCTTAAGTGTTTGATGACTTGTGTGTATGATATGGAGGTCATATGGATGAGTTTGATGGGTTAAAAGAGTAATAAACCAATAAAATTCTGCAATTCTGGGCAGCCCGTATCGGAACGGGTGCTACCGTTTCGGAACAAAGGGCCTGAAATGGCCTTAGCGTTTCGAAACAGTTAGAGCTATTCCGAAACAGATTTGCCACTGCCAAGCCTCGTTCCGCAACTTGTTTCGGAGCGGTCCCGCGTTTCGAAACAAATCATCCCCGTTTCGGAACACTCGACCGTTGGGCACTGAATCTGATGGTTAAATGTTTTGAAATCCTCACGATTTGGTCCCAATGTTTGTTTATGCAATTGGTTGAGTTTGAGATGTCCGTTTGAGATGAAATTTGACAGGGAAGCATGAAATATGATTAATTTCATAATGGTAACTTTAAAACTAGTTAAGTTCTCTTAATTTCCAGAATTTATAATTTGGTCCCTAAATTCGTATGTTGTGCAATTGAGTCCCTAAATGTTTTCTGATTGCTGTGATTTTTGAGTATGTTTATCTCAAGTGTTCACCTAGGGTTAATATGCATTTAGATAAGATTAAAAGGAAAAAAAGGTCGTTAATCAAGGTTGACTTTGGTTTTGCCCGTGTAATCTTCTTAGTTCGGGTCAACCGTCTAGGCCGGGCTAAGGGGGTTACATTTGGTGGTATCAGAGCTGAGTTCTCGAGTAATTGGGAATGGTTAAGTGGGTGATATGTGCATGATTGCTCTGAATGCTTGTTGAGTGAAAGTATGATGTATGAATTGTAAGAATGTTGCAATTGTGGTGTGCTTTGGTGAAGCATGTTAGAGGGACCCATTGCCAAATCAAAGCTAATGAAATGATTTGTTTTTAATTGGAAACGAGCTTGAGTACTTGGATTGCTTACCTTGCTGAGCCTGACTTTGTTTATTGCATTGTGATTGCATTGTTTAGTGAATGGGACCTCGTAGAGAGACGAGGATTAATACGCGAGCTATGGCTCAAAATGAGAATGAGGAGAATGTTGAAAATGTGGTGGATTTACCTCCTCCACCTGGTGGTGGTGGTGCTGGGGGTGAAGGAGCTGGTGCCGGTGCTGGTGCTGGGGCCGCTGGACCTGTAGCTGGGCAGGGGCAAGCTGCTCCTGACATGACAATGCTGATTCAAGCTATTGCTGGATCTTTTCGGGCGGCGGTAGCTGGAGCTCAAGGAGTATCAGGGAGATGCTAATGTTAGACTACCTCTAGAACATTTGTGCAGTCTGGGAGGGACTGAGTTCAGGGGTTTGTCTGCTGAAGGTTTTGAGTCTTGGTTAGAAAGTGCCAAGAGAATTTTGGGACAAATTAACTATAATGATGTGCAGAAGCTGGGCTGCGTGATATCATTGTTACATGACGATGCATATACTTGGTGGACAACCACTATCTCCGGAATGGAGGATGTTGATGTGACTTGGACGTTCTTTCTGAACGCGTTCAAAAAAAGGTATCTGGGTGTGTGATACCTGGATGAGAAGAAAAGGGAATTCATGTCTCTTACTCAAGGGAGCATGTCTGTAGCTGAGTACGAAGTTCAGTTTGTTCGACTCAGTTAGTACGCACCTGAGCTTGTCCCTGATGAGCGGGAGAGGTGTGAACGTTTCCGTTATGGTTTGGTGACGGAAGTGAAGACCTATATGCTGGCTGCTGAGTACACTGACTTTGATGTGCTGGTTGGTAGAGCAAAGGACATTGAGCTGAATTTGGGTCTATCTTCTAGAGGTGTTGGTCCTAGTGCGGGCAAGCGAGCTGCTGAGTATAGTTCCGGTGGCGGACGGAACAAGAGAGGACGTGATCGGAAGTATCAGTCTTCAGTTAGGCGAGATGGTGGAGGGCAAGGTGCGCCTGCTCAGGGAGATAGGGCGAGAGCTGATCCGAACACATGTTAGACATGTGGATCGCGTGGACACCTGAGGCGTGATTGTCCTAGAGCAACGAGGGAGGTTCAGGCTCCTGTTGCGGTGATCGGGAACTCGTGCTGGAACTGTGGTTCGGCGGATCACATGAGGAGGGAGTGTCCTCTGTTGGCCGATGGTGGTCAGGGACGTGCTCCTGGAGTTGTTGCACCACAGAGAGGTCGTGGGCGCGGCCGTGGTAACTTTCAGCGTAGAGAGGATGGTGGAGGGAATGTGGCTCATGTGGTAGCTGTTCAGCCTGAGGGTGGTGGCCAGGCCATAGTGTATGCTCAGAGGGAGGGGAGGAATGACACGGATGTGATCACAGGTACTTTCACTTTGCAATCTTTGTCATTACTTTCCTTGATTGATTCTGGATCTACACACTCATACATATTGCGTGAACATGCTCAATTGCTTGGTTTGCCTGTTGAGTCTTTGGGTGTTGGTATGCGTGTAACTAGTTCTTTTGGTGAGACTGTTGTGACTCGAAAGCTTTATAGAAGATGACCCTTGGTTGTGCAAGATCATGTTTTTCATGTTGATCTTATAGAATTGCCTTTCTATGTCTTTGATGTAATCCTTGGTATGGATTGGCTTGTTGAGCATCGAGCTGTAGTAGATTTTGAGAATAAGCGAGTTTCGTTGAAGCTTGCGGATGATTATGAAGTAGTGGTGGTTGGTGAGAATGTGAAGTTTCTTGCCAATGTGGTGTCTACATTGGAAGCGAGCCGGATGCTGAGGCAAGGCTGTGAAGCTTACCTAGCCTTTGTGATGAATCCTAGCTCTAAAGAGTTGCGTGTGCAAGATATCAGGACTGTGCGAGAGTTTCCTGGTGTGTTTCCGGAGGAGTTGCCTGGGTTGCCTCCTAATCGCGAAGTGGAGTTTCGGATTGAGCTGTATGAAAACACAACTCCAGTGTCCATTACTCCTTATCGAATGGCACCTAAAGAGTTGAAAGAGCTGAAGACGCAACTTCAGGAATTGCTTGATCATGGTTTCATTCGGCCGAGTGTGTCACCTTGGGGTGCACCGGTCTTGTTTATGAAGAAAAAGGATGGCACTATGAGAATGTGCATTGATTACCGTCAGCTTAACAAGTTGACTATCAAGAATCAGTATCCATTGCCGAGAATTGATGATCTTTTTGATCAATTTCGGGGAGCGGCTGTGTTCTCTAAAATTGACTTAAGGT
The DNA here is from genome assembly GCA_958450335.1 of Hibiscus tridactylites. NCBI lineage: Eukaryota > Viridiplantae > Streptophyta > Magnoliopsida > Malvales > Malvaceae > Hibiscus > Hibiscus tridactylites. The sequence goes on along the minus strand of OY288267.1, from coordinate 51,994,176 downwards.
CAGGGTATTATCAGTTGAAGGTGAAGGATGTGGATGTGCCAAAGACAGCCTTCAGGATGAGGTATGGGCATTATGAGTTCCTTGTGATGCCGTTTGGTTTGACGAATGTTCCTGCAGCTTTTATGGACATGATGAATAGAGTGTTCCATGAATACTTGGATAAATTTGTGGTGGTGTTCATTGATGATATTCTCGTGTACTCTCGTACTGAGGAGGAGCATGAAGAGCATTTGAGAATTGTGTTACAGGCTTTGTTGGAAAATCAGCTTTATGCCAAGCTGAGCAAGTGTGAGTTCTGGCTTAGAGAAGTTGTGTTTCTCAGTCATGTGGTTTCTGCTGAGGGGATTCGTGTTGATCCTCAAAAGATTGAGGCGGTGATGAGTTGGAAGCCTCCTAAGTCTGTTCATGAAGTCCGTAGTTTCCTTGGTTTGGCAGGATACTATCGGAGGTTCGTGGATGGGTTTTCAAAGATTGCTGCACCTTTGACGAAGTTGTTGCAGAAGGATGTTAAGTATGAGTGGACGGAAGCGAGACAGCAGGCTTTTGAGATGCTTAAGGCAGCTCTAACGCAAGCTCCTATCTTGGTTCAACCTGAATCAGGGAAAGAGTTTGTGGTGTATAGTGATGCGTCCTACGTTGGTTTGGGATGTGTGCTGATGCAAGAGGGTAAGGTGGTGGCTTATGCATCGCGTCAGTTGAAGGTGCATGAACGCAATTATCCTACGCATGACATTGAGTTGGCTGCTGTGGTTTTTGCTTTGAAAATTTGGAGACATTACTTGTATGGTGAGAAGTGTACTGTGTACACGGACCACAAGAGTTTGAAGTATCTGATGTCTCAGAAAGAGTTGAATCTCAGGCAACGACGTTGGGTGGAGTTGCTTAAGGATTACGATTTGACAATCGAGTACCATCCGGGTAAAGCTAATGTTGTAGCGGATGCCTTGAGTAGGAAGGTAGCTGTTGAGTTAAGGGCTATGTTTCCTAGTTTGAGTATTTCGTGTGATGGTGGTCTTGTGGCTGAGTTGCAAGTGAAACCATCCTTGGTTCAGTTGATAAAGGAAAAGCAGTTGTTGGATGATTCCTTGGTGCCACTTGTTCAGGATATTGCGGAGGGTAGGCCTTCGAATTTCTGCTTTAATGATGATGGAGTATTATGTTTTGGGAGTCGGATAGTAGTGCCCAATGATGCTGATTTGAGGCGTGCTATTCTGACTGAAGGTCATAGTAGTCCTTTTGCTATGCACCCTGGTAGTACTAAGATGTACCGTGATCTTCGTGATGAGTACTATTGGGTGGGTTTAAAGAAAGATGTTGCTGAGTTTGTAAGCAAGTGCATGGTTTGTCAGCGAGTTAAAGCTAAGTATCAGTTTCCTTCAGGGTTGTTGCAACCGTTGAGGATTCCTGAGTGGAAGTGGGAAAGGATTACCATGGATTTCGTGTCTGGTTTGCCTTTGTCGCCATCGAAGAAGAATTCGGTGTGGGTGATTGTGGATCGCCTGACGAAGTGTGCGCATTTCTTACCTGTGCATATTACGTACAGTTTGGATAAGCTTTCAGAGCTGTACATTGCTGAGATTGTGCGGCTGCATGGTGTGCCTAAGTCGATTGTGTCGGATAGGTATCCGAGGTTTACATCGCGTTTCTGGCAGTGTTTGCATCAGGCTTTGGGTACACGGTTGAATTTCAGTACATCTTATCATCCGCAGTCGGATGGACAGTCTGAGCGTGTTATCCAGGTGTTGGAGGATATGTTGCGGTGCTGTGTGATTGAGTTCCAGGGTTCTTGGGACAAGCATTTGCATTTGGTGGAGTTTGCCTATAATAATAGTTATCACGCAAGTATTCAAATGGCACCATATGAAGCTTTGTACGGGAGGAAGTGTAGGACTCCTCTTTGTTGGGCTGAAACGGGTCAGAAGTTGGTTTCGATGCCAGCTTTGTTGAAAGGAACCACCGAGAAGGTGAAGCTCATTTGTGAGCGTTTGAAGGCAGCTTCTGATCAGCAAAAGTCTTATGCGGATTTGAAGCGTAAGGAGATTGAGTATGCGGTGGGTGACCGTGTGTTTTTGAAAGTTTCGCCTTGGAAAAAGGTGATGAGGTTTGGTCGAAAAGGTAAGTTGAGCCCTAGGTATATTGGACCATACGAGGTGGTTGAGCGTGTGGGTCCTGTTGCGTACAAGTTGAGGTTACCACAAGAGTTGGAAAAGATTCATGATGTGTTTCATGTTTCTATGCTTCGGAAGTATAGATCGGATCCTTCACATGTGATGCCTGTGGAGGAAGTGGAATTGAATCCGGATTTGACTTATGATGAGGAACCAGTGAAGATTCTGGATTCAGATAGTAAAGTTCTTCGGGGCAAGACCATTGAGTTGGTAAAGGTGTTGTGGAAGCATCGTGGTGTTGAAGAAACCACGTGGGAACGGAAGGATGACATGTTGAAGCAGTTTCCGTACCTCTTTCCTTTAGGTAAATTTCGAGGACGAAATTTCTTAAGGGGGGGGGGGGGAGAGTTGTCACACCCCAATTTTGGGCTTAGAAGTTTTGGGTTTGAATCGGACCGGTCGGATTTCGGTTCGAATACAAAAGGTGATTTTAGGGAAAGCCTAGTTCGGGATGCATTAAAAATATGGAAAAATATCTAAAAATCCTCTTTTATTATATATAAGAGAGTGGTGAAGTCAATTTTACAAAATGAGGTTTCGAAATGTGACATTTTGAGTTAGTGACAAAAATATAATTTTTGAAAAGTTGGTGACTATTTTAAAAGGATTGAAACTTTGAATCTTTAAGGAGCTAATTTACCCAAGAAGAGTTTTCTCCAGATTTTTCTTAATATTAAACATTTATTAAATGATATTTAATAAAAGGAAAAAGGGGGAAATTGATATTTTTGATTTCATAACTAACTTTTCTCAAAATTTTCCCACTTTATTTTCTCTCGATTTTCTCTCAGCCAAACACATTTCCCCAGCCATTTTTCCTCTGATTTTAACATCTAAAGATGAGATTTCAATCTCTAATTGATTTCTAATCATTCCTACACCAAAACCTTATCATTTGCTTAGTGAATTTTCAAGTATCTTGGCTTTAAACAAGGAGAAACTCACATTTAGAGGTATGAACATCCTTCTCCTCTAAATACTAAGTTCTTTACTGAAATTCCCAAGTTCTCAATCCTTGATTTGAGTTTTATTAAAGGTTTTGATGTTGTGTTCTTGATCTTGGCTTTAAATGCAAGATTTGGATTTAATTTTGAAGAAATTCGTATAAAATGTTTGGGCTCTGTTTTGAGATGTCTTTTTGATGTATAATGGATGTATAATTGATGTGTAATTGAGGTTTAATCAATGCAATCCTGAATAGGTTGATTTTCCTAAGTTTTTGATTGAGTTAATGGTGGTTTTTTGGATGATTTTGATGTTCTGCTATAGCTGGAGGTATAAGGACGTGATTAGATCCTTTTTGGATGTTAATTGATGTCTAAGAATAATTGGAATTGATGGATCTTGGCTGGGTAATGTTGTAGAGGTGTTTGGATGTGATTTTGGTTGTGTTTGCTAGCTGAAATGTGAGTGTTGATGAGAGCAGCGAGTTTAGGTGTCTTGGTTGGAGATTTTAATGCATGATGATGCATTAATCCTCTGCTTTGATATGTTTGAAACAGGGGAGACATCTTCGGATCTTTGTGGTGTTGACCCAGAAGCTTGATCGGCGTTTCGGCAAGCTTGCGAAACGGAATCGGTGAGTGAAGTTTGGTTTTCAGCTTTGAAACCAATGTTGGAAGGTTATGGGAGCTTAGTTTGAGTCTAAACAACTTAGCTAAGCTCAAGAGTAAGTTTTCGGAGAAACACTCTTTTTGATGAACCATGTGATGGTTGAGTGCAATGAGATTATTTTGCATGTTTTAAATTCTGTTTTGAAAGCATATTTTAGCATGTGTAATGCTGGTTTTGTAAGCCATGTGTTGAAGGATGCTCAAGGTAAGAGATCCTTGGTTTGACATTGATAAATGTGATTTTGATGCATAGTGATGCATGTTGATTCAATGGCTTTGTTAAATGCTTTAAAACAGTGGATTAATGATGTTAAATGATGTATATTGGCAAGTGATGTGTTGGTTTTAAAGTACTTGAATCGGATATAGTTAGCCGGCTATAGGATTGGGTGCACCGTGAATAAAGTCGCCTTGGATGTTGAGGGGTTGTGATTGTACCGTAAACTCCATCCAAGTACACTAACGAGATGGTTAAGATCACCATGGTGGTTAAAAGTCCATGAGTGGATCTTGTGTTAAGATCACAATGGTGGTTAAAAGTCCATGTGTGGATCTTGTGTTGTGTGTCCCGTGTTCTCGTTAGTGATGTTATACAACTACCAATGAGTGATGTGGAGGGGTTGTGATTGTACCAAAGTCTCCATCACGGGTGTTGAGGGGTTGTGATTGTACCGTATACTCCACCTTGATATTGGTAGTGTGTATGAAGCGTATGGGACAACGCTTGTAATCCGCGTATCCGATTGTGTTTTGAGTTGTAAAATGGTTATGGATTATCACCTGTAAGCCAATATGACATGTTGTTGAATTGAAGCATGAGATGCTTGGTTTGTATGCATAATTGCATGATAAATGTTGTTTTGGAACTAAAGGCCTTGAAAAGGTGTTTTTACAAATGCATTATTGTGATGTTTTAATTGAGCATTCCTCACTAAGCTATGTGCTTACGCTCTCTCTTTCTTAAACCAATAATGCAGAGCATTGAAGTGCGTAAAGGGCAGCAAGGAGGTCAAGGATCCAAGTGAAGACTAAGCTCATGTATGGTGAATGTTTTCCTAACACTATTAGCTTTTGGCATTTGGCAATGGGAACCTAAATTGTGTTTTTGGGAGATGTTTTGGACTCCCTAAGTTGGTTTTATGCTTTTGATGATGTTGGAACATTTAAATGGCCTTTTGGTATTTGGTTTGATGTTTTGATAGTTGCATGGTTTTCAATATAGGATGCATGCCTATAGAATTGGGTTTTTCCTTGAATGTTTCCATGTTTGAGATTAGACGATGCTAATATGTTCCTTAAGTGTTTGATGACTTGTGTGTATGATATGGAGGTCATATGGATGAGTTTGATAGGTTAAAAGAGTAATAAACCAGCAAAATTCTGCAATTCTGGGCAGCCCGTATCGGAACAGGTGCTACCGTTTCGAAACAGAGGGCCTGAAATGGCCTTAGCGTTTCGGAACAGGTGGAGCTATTCCGAAACGGATTTGCCACTGCCAAGCCCCGTTCCGCAACTTGTTTCGGAACGGTCCCGCATTTCGGAACGGATCATCCCCGTTTCGGAACACTCGACCGTTGGGCACTGAATCTGATGGTTAAATGTTTTGAAATCCTCACGTTTTGGTCCCAATGTTTGTTTATGCAATTGGTTGAGTTTGAGATGTCCGTTTGAGATGAAATTTGACAGGGAAGCATGAAATTTGATTAATTTCATAATGGTAACTTTAAAACTGGTTAAGTTCTCTTAATTTCCAGAATTTACAATTTGGTCCCTAAATTCGTATGTTGTGCAATTGAGTCCCTAAATGTTTTCTGATTGCTGTGATTTTTGAGTATGTTTATCTCAAGTGTTCACCTAGGGTTAATATGCATTTAGATAAGATTAAAAGAAAAAAAGGTTGTTAATCAAGGTTGACTTTGGGGTTGACTTTGGTTTTCCCCGTGTAATCTTCTTAGTTCGGGTCAACCGTCTAGGCCGGGCTAAGGGGGTTACATAGATTGTAAAAGTCGAGCAATGGGATAGGTGTTGTGGATTTGAATGCTTTGGATTTATGCTGATGTGGGTGTGCCTTGTTGATGCCAAGTTTGATTTGCAAGCCATGCTTTATTTCTTACCTTGAATACTTATGTGTGTGTTGGTCTTGTGCCTTTTTGTGGATGCTCTTATGTATATTTGTCTAAGCATGCTAACCTTGATTGTTATGTTTGGTTCTTATGTGGATTGTTGATCCTTTGAATGTATGGTTTCTATATGTTCGATGTGTGTTAAGCATGCACGTATAGGTTGTCTTGTATCTAGAACTTATGCTTGCGTGTTGTGTGAGGTCTTAGTGGTGCTTTTGGGACATCCTTGTACCAAAAACCAGCTAAAACCAATCTGCAGACAGAGGGCGTTTCGAAACGGTTGGTCCCTTTTCGATACGGTCCCTTTGTTTCGGGCCAGGCGTTTCGATACGATTTTGCTATTGGAAATATGAGATTTTGACGATAAATTAACGTATCGGAACGGGCTCTAGCATTTCAGAACGGCCTTTATCTCGTTGACCACGAGAAGTTGACTGTTGTGATCGCTTCGATACGGGTCACCCCTTTTCCGAAACGGACTCATCATGTTGACTTTGACTAGTTGACCAAGTCAGGGTGTATCGAAACACCCTAAGGGCGTTCCGATACGGCCTGCTGTAAAGGATTAAAAATGGTCTGTTTGATGAGCTGCTTGGATGTTTTATCTCGTATGTTCTTCTGTTGTTGCCTTTCTCACATAGGATTCAATAATGCCTCTAGAAAGGATAATAATAATGAAAAGTTTTTCTAGGGTTCCTAACTGAGGTGGGACCTTAACGGGTTTCACATTGGTTTTCCTCGTGTAGCCTACTCGGACCAGTCAGTCGACCAGGTCGGGACGAGGGGTTTACACGTGATGTTTTGGAGAGTAGCCAAGGAACACACACTATCGAGATCAAAAATCGAATTTATGTCAATTGTATGGCCGAAGATAAGGGTAACACGCACAGCCAAACACACGGAAGTCATAATCAGGCTTCTTGCCAGTTAACTTTTCATAAGGTGAAACACAACCAATGGCGCGAGAGGGGAGTCAATTAATAATATATGTTGCACTTAACACCGCATACGACAAAAACTTAAGAGGAACTGAAGCTTGCGCAAGAAGACATAAGGCAGTATCAACAATTTGTCGGTGTTTTCGCTCGACCACACCATTTTGCTATGACGTGTGTGGACAAGTGACCCGATGTTGAATACCAAGTGAACTCAGCTTACGAACTAGTGCCTGAAACTCACCCCCTCAGTCCGTTTGAATAGCCTTAATAACAATAGAAAATTGATTCTTAACTAATGCAAGAAACACATCAAATGCAGCAGATGCTTCACTTTTATTACGTAGTAAGTAGACCCAGCAATTTCGACTACACATGTCCACAAAAGAAATATAATACGAAAAACCAGCTGACACTACAGGAGCAGGGCCCCACACATCCATTTCTACTAACTCGAAAGGAACTTTATACTCAGTGTTTGAAACTTGGAATGGCAGAGCATGTGCCTTGCCCATTTGACATGCTTCACAGAGACTTGTCTGATCAAGCCTAACTTCTTTATTCATAGCTGACCGCAGAACAACAATGGATAGATGACCTAGCCGTTGGTGCCATAGCAAAGAAGATGAATTAACAACACCTTTATTTACTGTAGTAGCATGAACTAATGCAGCTTGAGTGACTGATTGAACTGGAAAGCTGTAAAGACCTCCTTCTCGAACACCCTAAAGCAGTAGGTCCCCTGTGCTCTCATCCTTTACACAACAATCAGTAGCGTGAAACTCGAAGAACACACCATTATCAGACGCAAATTTAGATACAGACAGCAAATTACGCGAAATTTGAGGCACATGTAAAAGTTTATCAATAATTAACTTCATGTTGGAGACTAGAATACTTGAACAACCCACATGATTTATGTTAATAGCAGAATTGTCACCTAAATAAACCTTACCCTGTCCATTGTAGGTTGTGGCTGAACTCAACGCAGCCTTGGTGTTGGTGACGTGGTGGGTTGCTCCTGAGTCGGGGTACCATCGTAGCAAGTCGTTGTCATTAGTGGAAACAACCAACGAATTGATTTGAACTGGCTCGGTTGGTTGTGGTGAATCTGCAGCTCCAGAACTATCTGTAGAATTGGGAAGGTTAACAAAAGGTTCATAAAACTTCTCATATGGCTCAGATTGCCAGTGACAGGTATTGGCCTGTGGAACATCAAATTGCTTGGATTGAGATGAGGTAACACCCTTGAAGCTCTCATCGAAACGGTACCAGCATGTGTCAACCATATGGCCAATCTTGCCACACAATTGACACTGAGGGCGTGATCTTCCTCTAGATCGACCACCACGGCTAAAGCTAGTCCTTCCACCTCGTCCACGATCCGTGTGAGATGATCGAACATAGTCAGTTTTGCCATTGAACTCATCAGACTGGTATTGAGTAAAGTTGATTCCCACTGGAGCATCAATCATCTCAATGAAGCGAGACTCTGCATCTACCAGAAGTGAAACCAGTTCATCCACTGAATACGGCTCTCGGCTAGCAGTGATAATAGCCACATATGGAGCAAACTCTTGAGGCAGTCCATTGAGGATAGTGGCTATATGCTCCACATTTGAAACTTTATGGCCAGAGAGACAACAAATCACATATCTCTTTGATTTTAACAGTATACTCACGTATTCACAAATTTCCTTTTCTCATCGAGCGAAGCTTACAATGAAGGTGCATCACCTTTGTTGTGGACAATTTTGAGAAAAGTCTAGTGATTACACGCCAAATATCTGCAGATGTATCGGCTCCAACCAACTGATGGAGAATATCGGAGCTTATCGGTGACAGTAGCCAAGATGCTAGAGAGTTGTCTTGCTTCACAATTTGCGTGTACTCCGGATTGATTACACGATCTCCATTCGAGCGCTGAATGACCTTTGCTGGCTTTGGACATTCTAGATCCAGGTACTCTTCCAAACCTAGTCCGCGAATCGTGAGAATTACTTGTTGTTTCCAGAGCAAGTAATTCGAGTCGTCCAAACAAACATTGACTCGTTTGTTGGAGAACATGTGAGCTGTGGAATCTTCATTCCCTCGGACGGCTCCATCAGCACCAGCAGACTCAATTGGTGTCACCATTGAAGCAACAAATGATGAGAGATTATGAAAAAAATACAGATCAAAGGTTGAAAAGATAACAAAAAAGAGGCTCTAACGAAAGAAAAGAAGAAAGACACCGACGACGACGGTGAAAGATCACGATGGAACGATCGTCCTTGCTCTGATACCATGTCACACATTGCTTCGGTGACTGGAATTGCTCCGGTGACAGACCAAAGAGGAAGACAATCGGTGCAAAGAAGAGAAAAGGGGAAAACGGAAATAGCCCTAGAATTTTGACGAGTAAAAGAATTGGGCTACTTGATTTTATTAATCATGTGAAAAAGAATATAATTTGTTACAATTGTTTGGGCCAAAGACCCAATATTTATACTAGAGATTCTAACAGACTAACCACCTAGTGGGCCAGCTAAAACTCTAGATACTTCCGGGCCAGCTAATCCTCTAGATACATCCGGGCCAGCTGTATGCTAACCTTCCAGAGAGAATTGGGTCTGAGATTTTCACTAGAATGTTCAGCAGCTAACTAGCTGTAGCTTCACACTCTAATAGGAAGATCCCACAAGTTTTTAGTAGAATCACTGGCAGTTTCCATATATTCTTCAACTCCATTCATTGCATAAAATGAAGCTGAAATCTGCCTTTCGACTTTCATTCTTTGGAGCTATATCAGCTATTACTAGTTTCTTCACATTCGTGGGCGGATTCATGATTTCTTGGGTGTAAAGAAACCTATCAAATCCTAAATCAGAGGAAGTGTTAGTATAATCAGTATCACCCTAATTCCCTTCTGCAATTGCTCATACCAGTCTTATATGTGTCATCAAACAACTGAGTATGTTGAACCATTCCACTAAGTGGAAAATTCTCATTGCTTAAGCCCCTACCGCTAGGGCTAGGGTTGAAACTAATGGTACAACTTCTTGAAGGGGATACTGAGACAACACCACTTTGATGTTGTTTAACACTTTTTTTTCTTTTAAGTAGATTTCGGATTCGGTACGCAAGAGGGGAATCCGAGGACGACGCCCGAGTAACGAAGTTGGTACGAGTGTTGGAACCACCGAGAAGACAAGCGGCTTCGTCGTAAGCTCGGGCAGCCTCTTCAGTTGCCTCGAAGGTACCGAGACACATCCTAATCTTTTGTGTTGTGTCTTTGATCTCAGCCACCCATCTACCTTTGTCTCACACAAACAAACTTGTTAACCTTGTTATCATTGTTGTTCCTCTTGTTCTTGTTTCTTCTTTTTGAATTTGCACCCTTTGCTAACACTGAGTTTGCTTGATTTTCGGTGCAGTTTTGGCTGATTTTGTTGTCGAAAATAAATTTCCATGGAAGAAAAAGAATAAAATGTCGGATTTAGAACAAAAGGGTTCAAAGTTTTACTTGAAATTAGACAAAATCTTAACGACTATAAGAGGTTGTCTATATCTACTTGGTTTTAAATGGACAATGGGATATTTATATATGTTTCAAAGGATATCTGAGTTTTCTATATGGTCAACTTGAATATATATATATATATATATATATATATATATATATATATATATATATATATATATATATATATATATTGAGTCTATCACGTGCGACGAACACCGCTGAACACCACTAATACTGAACATTGTTGAACATCATTAAATTAATTAATAAAGATTTAAAATTTTAAGGACCCACCAAATAATTAACAATTACTTTAAAAAATTCAATTAAATTATATTATATATATATTAAAATTTTATTTTTTTAATAAGGGTAAACTATATATTTAGTACATCACCTATTTCTGTATTTCTATTGAACCCTCATTATTTAAATATTATTTTAATTTGACCCTATTCTTTATAAAAAAAATAATTTAACCCTTAACCCTCAACTTAAAACGCTAAACTAGTAAACATTTGGTCTTCCGACGAATTGGAGCTTCGAACATGTGTAAAGTTGACTTGTTTGACAGGAGAACAAATCGGAAATGTGAGGATTTGGCTTATTTAGGATTGATGCATTTGCATGCTTAAAAAATCATGGTTAAATTATCATATAATAATCTTATGAGATAGGGACAGCTTGATTCCCTATGCTTTTCTAATGGGTCTGAGCAGTGTGTGGTTGAAATTTATTTCTTTGTTCTCTCTTTAACTTGCAACCATTCCGAACAATGCTAAATTACTTCCAACCCGTGCTGGTTTCAGCTCGGTCTTCTTGCTTTGCACCGGGTTGTGAGCCCCGAGCAAGACGTGCATCATGTTTATCAAGTTTTGTCAATGGCACACATACTTAAATTATTGCATTAGATTGAAGGATAATAGAAGGGCTTATCTGGGTAGAACCCCGGTTCCCCAGCCATTAAAATTGGTTTTTCCATGAGATGAGCTTGATTTTGGTCCAAATATCAGCACAAGCAATCCAAACAAATTATTTATATACTCCTCAATCCCAGACATGAAAGGGAAATATAACATCAATGATAGGAAGTATTTTTAAGAACTTAGCTGAAGAAACCTTTGTGCCATGGGATTCTTGGCTTCAGATAGTTCATCAGGCTTCAATACCTCAACAATTTCAACATTCACAAGAAGGCAAACCATGTATGATGTATGCAACCCTATGGATTTGCTTGATGCTGTGAGAAACCATTACAACGGTCATCCCCATTTTTTTCTTTAGCTTCACTATCATATCCTCTATGTTCTGCGTCGAAATCGGATCAAAGGCACTTGTTGGTTCATCCAGCAGTAAAATCTTCAACGGGTCAATATCACTGCAAATAAATCAAGTATGGGGAGTGGGGACAGCCAATTCGAGTAAAACTCAAACACCAGCTACGACCATCGAACGTGCCCGAAAACACTATTAATGATTCCACTGCCCCACGGCTCCAAGCCTCCAAGCCTCCAACCATGCCTATATATGATGGTTGCCTTTCTCTCTAAACTCATTATCTTTTCTTACAAGCCTCAAAGCCAATAGATTCCCCTTGTTTCCTCAAAGCCGGTAGTTTTCCCTCGAGGCTCAAGAGATGGCCAAAGAGATGCAGAAGACCAGCATGTTCATTGAGAGAAACCCTGGAGATTATGAGAACGGTGATATAGGGATGTAAAAAGCTGACCCGACCTGAAAACCCTACTGAAACCTGTTCGAGTCAGAACCTTATTTGACTTATAAATTTAATGACCTGAACTCGATCTGTAACCGATTGTTGTTGACCCGAACCTGAATTCGACTTGTTACTGTAGTGACCAAACCCGACTTGCGTCCAACTGAAAACGACCTGAGCCCGAATTGGACCTGTTACTGTGGACCTGAAACCCGACCCGCGCCCGACTGAAACGAACCCGAATCCGAAGCCGACCTGACAGATAATCGATTTTACCCGACTGAATTGACCCGAGATCCGATATTACCCGACCTGTTTTGAACCCGACCTGTTAATTGACCCGACCTGCTTTGAACCTGACTTGTTTTTAACCTGAACTGATATTGACATGACTTGATATTTACCTTACATATAGTTGAGGAAGTCTATGATTTAATAAATTTAAAGTGTTGATAAATGTAAATTATTAAGTGTTGATAAATATAAACTATTAATTTATTAAATTAATTTAGTACTAACTCGTTTAATATAAATTAGTTGTGAAGTTTAATAAGAATTAACATACTTAAATTTATTTTATTAAAAAAATTAAAATTTAAAAGTTTTATTAAATTAATAAGTTGCGACGGATGAATTTAAAATGAATTATTTAAAATTTAAATTAATTTGTTAATTGTGATAATTAACTTTAAAAAATATTTTATTAAAAAAATTTAATTATAACTATTAAAATAATAAAAAAATATTTTTTAATTTAGGGGAAAGTTTTTTTGAATTAATGGGGGAAGGTTTTTTTGATTGATATGAATGGAGGGTCCCAAATTTCAAATAAAATTAGGTGGGGAGAAGAGATTTTTTATTTAGGGGTTAATTATCTTTTAGGCCCTTCCTTAATTAGATGGTTAGGGTTTAGGTTTTTTAGGTTTTAGTTTGTTTTTTTAGTCCTAACTTTTGGTTTAGTTTCTTTAAATTTCATTCAATTAGGTCATGCTTCATAAATTGATTAATTATTAAGCTTTTTGGTTTGTTTTAAATTCGATTCAGTCCTCGTATAAAGATTTGGTAATTAATTAGATTTAATAATTTTATTCATTTGTGATTTGGGCTCTAATTAATAATTTTATTTTAATTTATTTTTTTATTTGTTCTTTTTATGTTTCAATTTATTTCATTTGTTAGATTTATGAGTTTATGTTTAGGGGTAAATATGTCAAGTTGATTGTTTGGGGCTATGAAATTAGTTTAGGGATTAGGTGATTAGGCTTGCACTCTAATTATTAATGAATAGTGTTTGTAAGATTTAGAGATTCATGTTTGGGGTTTGGGGTAAATATGTCAACTTAATTAATTGGGGTTAGGAGATTAGTTTAAGGATTAGGAGTTTAGGCTTATACTCTAATTATTATTGATTATAAGATTTAAGGGTATTGTTTAGGGTATACATATACCCTTAATAAATTTCCTTAAACCTGATAAGCTCTCAAATATGACACTTTTTAATTGCTATTTTCTAGTTTTTAGGATTTCTTGCTACCTAATCCATTTTGTTTTGCTATATTATGCGCACGGAACCTAATCTTGGAAAGAGCAACAAAAGAAGGCATTTTCTGCAGTCTTTTTATTATTCTGGTCATGACTGGCATCGTGGGCACGACACTGGGCACGACGCGTCTGACGTGGCAGATGCGTGGCGACTTCTAGAAGATTCTGGAACGTTTTAAAGGACCTTATCAGCTTATCCGTTTAGATTTTCTGTATTTAAATTTCAAAAACATTTGAATTGTTTATCTTTTCTTTATTTTGAATTTTCCTTATCATTTATCTTTGTAAATTCAAGCCTATAAATACCACTCCTTGGTAAAGGCTTAGGCATCGAATTTAGTCTTCATCTTTTAGCTTGAAACACTTGTTATTTCTAGTTTTTAATCAAAGTTCTCTTTTCTTTACTTTTGTTCTTTTATGTTCTTTAATTATTTTTATGAAATCAAGTTAAGTATGATAATCAATATCATGCTTAGCTAAATCTCTTGAGCCAAGGACTAGCCAAGTCAATTCAAATCGCGAGAATTGAACATTGCTTAATTTCTTTCGGGAATACATCTTTATCTTTCGGTTTAGATAGTTTGGCAATCGTCCTTACTAAAGTTTTTAATCGTTTTTCAAATAAAAAAGAGCTCGTTGGTCTGGAATCATTTAAAAACATAGTTGGGAGGAAGGATCGGCCTGTGGAAATTTCGACTTCCTGTGAACACTCTTAGCGGCGGTCCGCTAGTGAAAGATAAAATCAGAAGCGATTCTTTTTAAGACAAATTCTGAGTCGGGCTTTTCCTGTTTTCAAAACTAAATACTTTAACGGCGATAGACGTGGTTAATTTGTTTAAGAACCAACCTTCGAAGATAGACTTGGGAGGATTGGTTACTCGAGAGAGAAGTAAGTTGCGACGGGTTAGGCCTCGCAGACTGTAACCGACATGATCCCCGGAGTAAAAATTCATTTCAATGATCGAAAGAATTGACAAGGCTACCTCGAGGCTATTTTGCATAATTGGACTTTCTTATTATTTTCTTTACTTTTGCATTTAAATTCTTCTATTTCATTTACACTTAATATACGATCACCTCCCTTTTTTACTTTTCTTGTTTTTACAAATATTCCTGGAAGCATTAATCAAAGCAACCTTCAGTCAAGAATTTCGACTAATCTCCCTGTGGACCGACCCTCTTTCCCTTTAACTACTTAATTTCTTTATTTTATTATTTGTTGAAAGAGGTTAATTTATTTATTTATTTTGACGAGTAAAAACGACGGTTGTATACAAGTATGTATGTATCTATCAATGTATGAACCCTAAACCCTAAACCTCGAATCATCCAATGTTTTATAATTTTAATTTGATATTTCTGTTCATTATAGCACTTAAATCTTCATTTCTATTCCAAATTGACCCCTACTAATTGTTTTTTAATTAGTCCAATAATATATAATTTTACTTTAACATTTTGTTCATTCTAGTCCCTAAACTTTATTTGTATTCCAAATTGATCACTTTTTATTTTTTTTAATTAGTCTGATGTTTTATAATTTTAATTTGATATTTTGTTCATTCTAGTCACTTAAATTTATTTTAATTAGTTCGATGTTTTATAATTTCAATTTGATATTTTGTTCATTCTAGTCTCTTAACTTTATTTTAATTAGTTCGATGTTTTATAATTTTAATTTGATATTTTGTTCATTCTAGTCCCCTAAACTTTAGTTTAATTCCAAATTGACCCTTGTTTATTGTTTTTTAATTCGTCTGATGTTTTATAATTTTAATTTGGTACTTTGTTCATTCTAGGCCCTTAACTTTATTTCAATTCCAAATTGACCCCTATTCATTGATTTTTAATTCGTCCAATGTTTTATAATTTTAATTTGATATTTTCATCATTCTAGACCCTAAAACTTTATTTTTATTCTAAATTGACCCACATTTATTTTTTAATTTGTCCAATGTTTTATTATTTTAATTTGATATTTTCTTCATTCTAGTCCCTTAACTTTATTTTAATTCCATATTGGCCCATATATATATATATATATATATATATATTAATTCATCATGTTTTATAATTTTAATTTGAAATTTTGTTCATTATAAACCCTAAAATTTTATTTTTATTCTACATTGACCTCTACTTATTGTTTTTTATTTGCTCTAATTTTTATACTTTTAATTTGATATTTTTGTTCATTACAGTCCTCAAAACTTTATTTTTATTCCAAATTGACCCATTTTCATTGCTTTCTTTTAAATTTGTCTAATGTTTTATAATTTTAATTTGATATTTTTGTTCATTATAATCCGTGAAACTTTATTTTTAATCCAAATTGACCCATTTTCAGTCCAAATTGACCCCTTTTCATTATTATTTTAATTACTCCAATGTTTTATAATTTTAATTTGATATGACATTAAATAATTAACTCCAAATCAATGACGATTGATGAAAGCCAACCTAAAGTCCATCGACTACTTATACAGTTGTACTGAACTCAAACTCAATACGAATTCCAATCTCGAAAATACTCCGACCTGAATTACTTGACCTGAAACTACCCGACCTGAAATGCACCCGACCTGAAATGCTACCGACCTGAAATGAACCCGACCTGAATTGGACCCGACCTAAAATAGACTCGACCTGAAACAGACCCGACCTGAAATGGACCCGACCTAAAGTGTATCCGAACCCGAATTAACCTGTCAATTATCTGCTTCGGACCCGACCCGTTTTGACCCGACCTGAAATGGACACGATTTGAAATAGACCCCACCTAAAATGGACCCAACTTGAAATGGACATGCACCCGACCCGAGTCGAGTCAAAACAAAAAAATGACCTGAAATGACTTGTACCCGATTTTACCCGACCTGACAGTACCCGACCTGAAACTCACCCGATGTAACCCCCTTAGTCCGGCCTAGACGGTTGACCCGAACTACGATGATTACACGGGGAAACCAAAGTCAACCCGAAAGTCAACCTTAATTAACGACCTTTTTTTTCTTTTTAATCTTGTCTAGATGCACATTAACCCTAAGCGTACTCAAGAGAAACATTTCTGCATAAAGCACAATGGTCGAACAACAATAAGGGACTCAATTGCACAAATCTCAATTATTAGGGACCAAATTGTAAATTCTGGAAATTTGAAGGTCTTAATTGATTTTTCAGTTACCAATATTAAATTATTCATATTACATGCTTCCCTGTCAAATTTCACTTCAATCGGACATCTCAAACTCATGCAATTGCAAATACAATTTTCGGGACTGAAACGTAAAGATTGCAAACCTCAATACCATTCAAATCAGTGCCCAACGGTCACCTGTTTCGGAACGGTGTTGACCGTTCCGAAACACGGGTTCGTTTCGAAACAAGTTCTGGAACAGGGCCTTCCAGTGGCCAAATCGTTTCGGAACGACCCCTATCCGTTTCGATACATGAAGGCCATTACAGGCCCCCGTTTCGAAACGCTAGTGCCCGTTCCGATACGGATTGCCCAGAAGTTGCATAATTTGCTGGTTTTACACACATTAAACCACTCAAACATATCCTAATGACTTCCAAAACATGCCAACAAGTCATCATACATATAAGGTACATGCTTGCAACTTCAAAACACATTCATAGCATCAAGCATGGAATTCCACTAGTCTATAGGCATGCATCCTAATATCCAAAACCAAACAACCAAAAAAACACCAAATCAAGCATCAAAAGGCCATTTACAAATCCAAATCATCAAAGGCATCATGCCACAAACTAGGGAGTCCGAAACATCTCCCAAACACATCTTAGGTTCCCATTGCCAAAATATCAAAAACTAATAGTGTTACGAAAACATCACCATACATGAGCTTAGTTTCCCTTTGGACTCTTAGCCTCCTTGTTGCCTTCAAACACTTCAATTATCTGCATTATTGGTTCAAGAGAGAGAGAGCGTAAGCACAATTTCTTAGCGAGACATGCTCTAAAGAAACAACACAATAATGCTTTTTGTAAAACACTTTTAACAAGGCATTTCGCCACATAATCATCATTATTCATGCAACTTTGCATACATAGCAAGCATCTCATGCTTCATTAAAATCAACATGTCATATTGGCTTCCAAGTGATAATCCACAACCATTTACAACATAAAACACAAATGGATACGTGAATTACAAGCGTTGTCCCATACGCTTCATACATACTACCGAACACACAAGGTGGAGTTTACCGGTACAATCACAACCCCTCAACACCCGTGATGGAGTTTAACGGTACAATCACAACCCCTCAACATCACTCATCGGTAGTTGTATAACTCCACTAACGAGAACACGAGACACACCACACAAGATCCACACATGGACTTTTAACCACCATTGTGATCTTACCTTTCTCGGTAGTGTACTTGGATGGAGTTTACGGTACAATTACAACCCCTCAACATCCAAGGTGACTTTATTCATGGTGCACCCAATCCTATAGCCGGCTAACTATATCTGATTCAAGTACTTTAAAACCATTACATCACTTGCCAATATACATCATATAACATCAACAACTCATTGTTTTAAAGCATTAAACAAAGCCATTTAACCTCATGCGTCACTATGCATCAAATCCACATTTACAACATATCAAACCAAGGATCTCTTACCTTGTGCATCCTTCAACATATGACTTTCAAAACCAACATTAACCATACTAAAACATGCTTTCAAAATATAATTTAAACATGCAAATTAAAGACAATGCATCCAACCACTTCATGGCTCATCCAAGAGAGTTTTTCCGAAAACATACTCATGAGCTTAGTTAAGTTGCTTAGACTTAAACTAAGCTCCCAAAACCTTCAAACATTTGTTACAAAGCTGGAAACCCAACTTCACTCACCAATTCCGTTTCGCAAGCTTGCCGAAACGCCGATCAAGCCTCCGGATCAACAGCACAAGTATCCGAAGATGTCTCCCCTATTTTAAACACATACAAGCAGATGATTAATGCATCATCATGCATTAAAATCTTCAGCCATCACACCTAAACTCGTTGCTCTAACCAAAACTAACATTTCGGCTACCAAACACAACCGAAATCACCTCCAAACTCTTCCAAAACATAACCCAACCAAGATCCATCACTTCTAACCATTTCTAAACATCAATTAACATCCAAAATAAACCTAAGCCCGTCCTTATACCTCCAACATTAACAGAACACTAAGATCACCCCAAAAACCTCCATTTTCATAAGCAAAAACTTAGGAAACACAACCTATTCGGGATTGCGTTGATAAAACCTCATTTACACATCATTAAACATCCAAAATATATTTAAGAATCATCTCAAAACAGAGCCCAAACAATCACAATGAAATTCTTCAAGTTTTCCTCCAAATCTTGAGTTTTAAGCCAAAATCAAGTTCATATCATTAAAACCATTTATAAAACTTAGATTTAGGATTGATAACTTGGGAATTTCAGTAAAGAACTGAGTATTTAGAGGAGAAGAACAACCTTACCTCTAAATGGTGATTTCTTCTTGATTTTAGCCAATTTTCTTGAAAATCCAATGAGCAAATCAAAAGGATTTGATGTAAGATGAATTAGGAACTAATTGATGATTGAAATCTCATCAATTGAAGTGAAAAATCAATGAAAAAGTTGCTGGAGAAAAGTGTTTGGATGAGGGAATTTTGAGAGAAAAAGAGATGGGAAAATTTTAAGAAAAGTTAGTTATGAAAATCTAAAAGGTGGTTTCCCTTTTTCATTTAATTAATTAAACATTAATTAAATCAATTTAATTAAGGAAAAATCTGGAAAAATCATTTTTGGGTAAATTAGCTCCTTAAAGATTCAAAGTTTCAATCCTTACAAAACAGTCACCACTGAACTTTTCAAAAATCGCATTTTAGTCACTATTCCAAAATGTTGTATTTTCAAACCTTATTTTGTAAAATTGATTTCACCACTCTCTTATATATATATATATATATTAAAAGAGGATTTTTAGATATTTTTCCATATTTTTAAAGCATCCCGAACTAGGCTTTCCCTAAAACCTCCTTTTATATTCGAACCGAAAATTAGACCGGTCCGATTCAGACCCTAAACTTCTAAGCCCAAAATTGGAGTGTTACACCCGATTACCTGTTTTTACATCCCTACCTGCAAGAACTTAGACGACGGCGGTCGAGTCAAAAGAACAGGTAGTTATTTATTTTTCTTTATAAAAATAATTTAATTGAATTTTTTAAAATAATTATTAATTGTATGATGGGTCATTGAAATTTTAAATCTTTATTAATTAATTTAATGGTGTTCAATAGTGTTTAACATTAGTGGTGTTCAGCGGTATTTAACATTAGTGGTGTTCAGTGGTGTTCGTCGCACGTTGTAGAATTTTCCATATATATATATCATTATTAAATTTAAGGTGCTTAATTTTCATGTAAATTATTATATGTTTGAAAGATGCTTTATATTTGTTCTTTCATGTATTTGTTATTTAATACAAACTTGGGACAAATTATCCCTCTAAGTACGATCGATTAGAATTAAAATTTATTAAAACAATCTAAAATTTTAATTAATGTGACAAATATCATTTTTTAAAATAATCATACTATTCGATTAAAATAAATTTTGAATAATTATTCTATATATCACAGTGAACTAAATAAACCCCACCCACATGTTTAGAATGTTGTTGTGTTCTAATAAAAATATATAATGTCACGGGGTCAGAGTCTTCACGCAGGGACAACTCCCCCGTGCGGCAACCCAGGGCTCCCATAAGCCCGGGGCTAAGCCTTTTCCATTCGATGCTTACTGGTTTCGCCCTCCCATGGGCTCATCAGGGAAGCGGGGACAGCTCCCGACCAGTGTGGTGCCTAACCAGCACGCCCTGCCCCAAGGACCGAACGGCTGTACGGCACGTACTACACCCTTAATGCTATCCCGCATCCCAATTTAAGCACAACCAGCAAGCATCTCGTCACGGTCTTGCCTATCACGCAAACGGACCGTGACAATCTCCCCCACTCAATTCATGCACGCCCTCGTGCATGGGGAGAAATCTCGTTCCCACATCAATGGGGAACCAACCCAGATCGAGTGTGCAATTCCCTGCCTGCTCGCCCTCATTACCGAGGTTCTGCGAGTGCTTGGCGAACTTTCGCTGTAGCTTCCTGCCTACCCTACCTCGTCTCAGTCTCTTTCTAGAGGTCCCACTCGCGGACACCACTTCACTCGGGTGTGAGTCTAACGCTCGTCCACTTGACCCGCTACGCGCAGCACATGGAGCGCTTGGTAAGCTCACAGCTAGCACACGACCTGCTCTGATACCATCTGTCACGGGGTCAGAGTCTTCACGCAGGGACAACTCCCCCGTGCGGCAACCCAGGGCTCCCATAAGCCCGGGGCTAAGCCTTTTCCATTCGATGCTTACTGGTTTCGCCCTCCCATGGGCTCATCAGGGAAGCGGGGACAGCTCCCGACCAGTGTGGTGCCTAACCAGCACGCCCTGCCCCAAGGACCGAACGGCTGTACGGCACGTACTACACCCTTAATGCTATCCCGCATCCCAATTTAAGCACAACCAGCAAGCATCTCGTCACGGTCTTGCCTATCACGCAAACGGACCGTGACAATAAGCACACAATATTTTTTAAAACAAACGTAAGATGGTGAGTTCAATAAAATATGAAACACATCCAATCATAAATAGAAGTTTGTGGATTAAGCTCATTGAGAAAACTCATGAAAACAGAAAATTAAAATATATAACTTCAAAAAACGTGAAAGAATAAAAAAACAAACTTTCCTTGAAAATGTCATTCACCTTCCATAGAATGCAACAATCATCATCAACATTCCATTGTCGCTAATCAACTAGACATTATATAGATATACATATAGAGATCTAGAAAAAAATTTTTGCAGATTGCTCTGCTAGCAATTTTGATTGTATTCGTAAGGCTAAAGGGTTACTTTTACCCCCGTAATAAACTTAATTTATCTATTCCGCCCCTATGGTATTTTTCGCATCAATATAGCCCCTGAAGTAGTCCAATTGCATCACCGTTTGTCTCTTGACTAACGGAAGTCAACGTTGATCGTTACGATGGTGACGTAGCTGTTTACGATGATGTGGTGTTGGGTCACGTCGGCACGCCCCGTGGCGCGGCGGAAAAAATTAATCCGACGTAATCCAGCCAGGATCCATGTACAGGAACGAATCCGGGGTGAAAAGATGAAGAGTTACCTTTTAAAACTCTAGAAACTGGAAAACCGACGGTATGTCGGAATAACCACGTCAAGTAAAACCGGAATAGTCACAGGTTCGCAACAACCTCTACGGAGTCCACCCGAACAAAACGAACAAAGTTTCCGCCTCCCTAACACTTAGGGATAAATTTCGACAGGTTTGAACACCTTCTAGGGAGAAGTCGAAATCCCTCCAAGGATTCCTGAGGGAGTCTGAAATCAACCAAGGGTTCTACCGGGACTTGGATTCGATTAGGAAATCGCCAGGAAATTGCCAGGGGGCAAGAGGAACACCAGAAAAAATCGAACAGCTTCTCAGAAGAAATCTGGGACTTGTCGAAAATTTCAGAGGGAAATTCCCTGGGATATGTCGAAATTTGCAAGGAGGAATATGGATGATTTGGTTGCTAGCCTTTGTCCCTTTAAATAGTATTCAGAGACTTAATTCTAGTTGAATTCTTTAAATCCAAGTTCAACCAAAATTCATAGAATCTAATTCTACTTAAAATTGGTTTATATTAAATATACATTATATTTAATAATATTAAATGAAATATATATATTTAATTATGTAGAATCTTATTCTAAATAAAACATAGATTTAAATATACATTATATTTAATCCAAATATATATATTTTTATTATATAGAATCTCATTTTATCTTTACTTGGATTTAAATATATTTAAATATATATTTTTAATTATGTAGAATCTAATTCTACATAAACTTGGAATTAAATATACATTATATAAATTCCAAATATATATTTAAATTTCTAGAATCTTATTCTATAATATTTAAGTCTCTAAATATTTTCTATACTCTTAATAATATCTGATAAATACATTATTTATCGAATATTATCCCTTTTTAAGGGAGTTGCCGATTTCCCCTATCCCATAGGGGATTTTCGGCAACCTCCCTAAAATAGGGAGTATGGTTTCCATTTTTGTTCGTTTCATTCGAAGGGTATGACCCTTGTAGGTTCATGCAACGTTAGCAGCAAAATTAGAACTGTTCTAATTTTACAAACAATGAGTGGCATCTAGCAATACATCATTGCTTCCTAAGTTGCATGAAGTCATGGTTTGACTTTCATAAATCCTGAATAAACTTTCTTTATGTATTTTATTCTTTTGTCCTTTATATCTTAGATGAACACAAGTCATGGGTTAGTCACACTTGCGTTGTCCATCTAGTGTTTCTTGATGTCTTGAGTAGATTATTATAAACGAATCTCTATGATATCTCATATCATAATATCCGAGCATGGCCATGCATTTTCTCATCTCACTCAATCAAGTGGCCGAAGATATTTCTCCCATTATGTAGGAGGGACAAATCCTTTCTTGATCAACCATATTTCACTACATAGGTCATCATGTATCCAATCATCAGTCTTTATAATGTAGTCAGTTACGACACAAGTTTGACTATGTCAAAATACGTAAATCTTTATGTTGAAATCATGTTGATCTCAAGTCTGAGGATCATACATATGTTTATCATGAGCAATGTTGTGACTGTCATATAATTACCCAAGAAACATGCTCATAGCGGGTCAATCTAGTATGTTGTTCTCTAACAAATACTTATGTGTTGATTTTGACATCTCTATGTCAATTACAACACTTGTTATCAATCAACCACATATTAGTCTTTATATATTATCATTGTCCATACCCGTAATAATATTCGACTAAGGATTCTATTTAACAATAATCGTATTATTGTATGGACATTATTATCCAATGGTTAGTTTGATGCACAGAAACATACCAAAGGATAATAACGACAATGCCATTACTTGATAAATATAGTAAAATAGTATGTCTATTCAATCTCATATGATTGGTCTTTGGGCATACTCCAACAATCTCCCACTAGCACTAAGACCAATCATTCTCGTATCTAATACGATATGGCTTAGTGTAACTGACATGCTTATGATGTGTCAAAGGCTTTGTCAGGGAGTTGACAAAGTTATCAACTTTGTGTGTATGTTGCATACTTTCACATCTCCAAGATGTAAGCACTTTAGAATATGTTTGGATTTATTGATGAGATCTGGGTTTTATTTGCTTACGCAAAGGTTCCATCATAACAGAGTTATGTAGCATCTAATATGTTGGGAACAACCCTTAGTTCAGAAGTGAACCCTTTAGATCCAAACATCCTTCTTTATTGCTATGTCGACTGTAATATATTCAGCCTATGTTGTAGAGTTAGATACTGTCTCATGTTGCTAACGCACAGTATCTTTTATTAATGCAAAACGTATTGCGATCTTTAGTTCCTTTTGATGATTAGGTTATCTACATACAATACTTAGGAAAGTAACAATTCTCCCACTAGCTCTTTTGAAAACAAGACTCCCCTTTGTTTCTAGATAAACCAAACCTTTTGATTGTATCTTCTGAAACGAATATCTCAATTTCGAGAAGCTTGCCTTAGTCTATGGATAGACCTTTGTAGCTTACATACCTTCCAAGTGTTTACTGGAGTGGCAAAACCTTCTAGATGTGTCATGTACACATCTATTTCAAGTTTTTCCCTTAGGAAAGCGGTTTTGTCATTCCTTTATTTGATTCCATAATCATGGTATATAACTACATTCAAGTGAGATTAAGATGGATAAAACATAGCTAAAAGGAAGATGCTTTATCATAGTCTATACTATGAAGTTTGTCGAAAACTTTTAGCGACGAATCATCCTTTGTATGTTTTATCATCCATGTCGGTTTTTCCTTTTTGAAAAACTCATCCATACCTCTTAGGTTTTACCCTTTTAGGTAACCAAAGTCTATACTTGGTTTTAGACATGGATTTCATCTCATCTCTCATGGCTCTTAGCCATTTCTCGAATTTTGGGCTCACCATTGCTTTCTGATAAAACCTAGTCTTTATCTTGATCCGAAAAGAAGAGTGTTTCCATGTACGGATAGTGAGAAATCCATATTTCTCAAGTAGATTGTATTCTCTTAAGGATCAACACAATGGTTGTGTTTTGTTCCAATGTTCCTTGATCATTTGTGGAACATTCTCAATCTTTGGTTCACAAATTTGTTGTCTAAAATTTCTTCACATTCCAAATTCCATTTTTCCTTTTTGTGAGAGGTAATCTCTTTCGAGAGAAACTCTCGTTTGAGCAACAAACATTTTGTTCTCGTTGAAAAATGAAATCCCTTAGTGATAAGTATTCTCTTTCGAGATAAACTATCGCTTGAGCAACAAATATTTTGTTCTTGTTAAAGTTGAAGAAATAATATCCCTTTGTGAGAATTAATCTCTTTCAAGATAAACTCTTGTTTGAGAAACAAACGGTTTGTTCTCGTTAGGATAAACAACAAATGGAGTTTTTAAGGTTCGAACTTTGTAAACATTTTAATATGTAAGTAACCTTAAAACTTCAAAGGTATTCTAGAACAATTCTTAGTCCATATCTTATATGGCATTTTGAACCAAGTTTGAGAAATAAAAAACGATTAAGTATGAGAGTTGTTTTTCTAGTGTGTAAAGAAGTCGAAAATGACTTGTTCTGAATCAAAACATGTCTAACATATTTGATTCTCTTTCAAAGACTTTTCGTTCCACTTGTGGGATTTAATTATAAGACAATCCCATATTCTTTGAAAGTTCATCAAACTTTAAGTATTCTTGAATTTGATCTCATGAAATTACCTTAATACTTTTTACGTGTTTGAGACTAGTCATTTGTTTTATTTTTCTTATAAATATTATTGATTTGATTAGTTTAAAGATCATTGATTCGTTGTACCATAAGAGATTAAAAGAATAACATTTATTTAAATAATCTAAAAATTAAAATATCTTGTCCTTACAAGATAACTAAAACTTAAGCACAAAATAATAATCTTAAAAACTAAAACAAATATATTTAAGTAAAAACACATGTCCTAATGGATGATGTAGCAACTCTTGCTTTAGTTCCATTCGTAGGTCCATGTCTATTCTGATGCCTTCTCTTTAGAAGCCTCTGAGGTTGATGCCTCATTTATTTTTGCTTTCTTGACTTCTTGTAGGTGTGTGGGACATTTTGTCTTCCAATGTTCGGTCTTTACGCAATGGAAACATTTTCCATTCTTCTTGATTCCCTTCTTAGGTTTCAATGCCTCCTTTCCATCGGTTTTGGTCTTACCATCACCTTTAGACTTTGCTGCCGATTTACCTTTCTTCTTGCCCTTGCGGACCATCAGAACAGGTTTAGGTCCTACCTTCTTCAGGTTGATTTCATCAGTTCTCAACATGCCAAGCAACTGTGGCATCGTCTTGTTAATTTCATTCATATTGAAATTAAGGACGAACTGATTGAAACTATCCAACAACGATTGCAGGATGACATCAGTAGCTAATTCGTCTTTCAGCGGAAAGCCGAGCTTCTCCAACGTTTGGATGTAGCCCATCATTTTGATGACGTGAGCTCCTACGGGAGATCCCTCACTCATCTTGCATTGAAACAGAGCTTTAGAGGTCTCGTACCTCTCTTGACGAGCTTGCCCTTCATAAATCTCTTTGAGATTTTGAATCTTATCGTAAGCTACCATGTCCTCATGTTGCTTCTGAAGCTCAGGGGTCATGGAGGCAAGCATAAGACAACCAACATCCAGCAGGTTGTCCACGTGTTTCTTAAACTTGTCTTTGTCAGCTCTGGAAGCAGTGGCAACCGGTTCATCAGGAACAGGTTCTTCAATGACATATTCCTTCTTTTCCTGTTTGAGAACAATTCTCAAATTGCGGAACCAGTCAAGGAAGTTTATGCCATTGAGCTTATCCTTCTCAAGGATAGATCGCAGAGATAGAGTATTATTTGCCATTAATTCTACAACAAAGAAAATATGCAACATAAGTTTTACTAAAATTTAAAATTTATAGATAGGCCTTTACCATAAATTTACTCCCACTATTTTCTTCAAAATTAAAAACCCTCTAGTTTTAATTTCGTAAAACATTTTGATAGTTTTCTAGTGAGTGAGGATCCGTATTTCACCATTCCTAAATCAGCTTTGTCCAGTCTTTTAGGAAATGGTTATTTAGGTAAGTAACACCTTACTAATTACATCTCAAGTAATTCCTAATCTTTTGGCGAACAACTCTTGTTCTTTAAATCATCTTATGATTAACCAAAAAATTTAATCACTAGGTTTTCTAATCCTATTAGAACAACCCAGCTAAGTCAATACCAATATCTCAACCGAAAAATATCACTAGCTTATTCTTCGCATTTAACTAAGATAGATAAATGTGACATTGCTTTGGCAAAGCTCGCATTATATCGATCGAAGCTTTAGCGAGGGTAAATATTAGATGGTTAAAACAGACTTAGAATTATAGTGAGGGATTTACTTAATTATCTCTTTATTTTAACATTGATCCTATCAATAGAACTATGTTTAATCATGCTTATAAAACATCCATTGCATCACATACAAGGTAAAAATAAGCGGTAAATAAATATGCAATGATTATAGCCCTTCTTAACCTAAGGCGACCCGTCCCAAGCCAATGCGAGGACCATTCTACTGAAGATAGAATCTGCTTCTGAAACGCCTGGTCCACCAGGGAAGGCCCACCACGCTCCTATGTTGGTTCTTGCTTTATCTCCATGAGTATTTACAATTTTCAGAAACTCGCGTTACATGCGTGGGAGTGAGATGAGAAGAGAAGTACAATAGAAGATAGAGAAAGGCACAACACGCAAGCCGTATTTATAAAAACCAAAACTATAAAGGCTATGTGCTATAACCATGCAAAACAAACACCGTGCAATCTAACATGCATTTCAAACATCGTGCGAACAAAGTAACGACGTGTTTACGGAGTTTTAAACTGATTATCCCTATGTTGCGGTTAATGGGCCAAAGAAGGATCACGAGGTTTCATAAACCATTTGCGTTAACGAACAAATGCAGCAGGTAGGTCAACATGAAAGAGAGGTGGCGCACTAGGCACACTTAAAAACCAGGTCTTTGATGATGTCAATCCTATACATGTATTTTTACAAACGTCTAACCGTAACTCTTATGGATCCACCGTGAAAGATAGTTTGATAACTTTTATCAAACTAGAAGCCCTTTCAGAGATTTCATAAATCTGTGAAACTACGAACAACTACTTGTTCTCTAGACTAACTATTAGTCTCAACATGTTAACATTTAACATTGAAGCAACCTAACATAGTTATGATTGACTCTTAATCATTCAGATATAATCGAAATACGTCTTTATTAAGTGTAATACGATAAACAATAAATATCTAAATCAAATCAAACAACATGCATCTCACACATAAACATCACCCAAGAATTTAAGTCTGAATTCGTATGATACAAGTGGCTCTGATACCACTGTTGGGTCACGCCAGCATGCCCCGTGGCGTAGCGGAAAAAATTAATCCGACGTAATCCAGCAAGGATCCATGTACAGGAACGAATCCGGGGTGAAAAGAGGAAGAGTTACCTTTTAAAACTCTAGAAACTAGAAAACGGACGGTATGTCGGAATAACCACGTCAAGTAAAATCAGAATCGTCACAGGTTCACAACGACCTCTACGGTGTCCACCCGAACAAAACGAACAAAGTTTCCGCCTCTCTAACACTTAGGGATAAATTTTGACAGGTTTGAACACCTTCTAGGGTGAAGTCGAAATCCCTCCAAGGATTCCTGAGGGAGTCTTAAATCGACCAGAGGTTCTACCGGGACTTGGATTCGAACTAAGAAATCGCCAGGGGCAAGAGGAATACTAGAAAAATATCGAACAACTTCTAAGAAGAAATTTAGTACTTGTCGAAAATTCTAGAGGGGAATTCCCAGGGATATGTCGAAATTTGCAAGGAGGAATAGGGATGATTTGGTTGCTAGCCCTTGTCCCTTTAAATAGTATTCAGAGACTTAATTCTAGTTGAATTCTTTAAATCCAAGTTCAACAAAAATTCATAGAATCTAATTCTACATAAAACATAGATTTAAATATACATTATATTTAATAATATTAAATGAAATATATATATTTAATTATGTAGAATCTTATTCTACATAAAACATAGATTTAAATATAAATTATATTTAATCCAAATATATATATTTTTATTATATAGAATCTCATTCTATCTTTACTTGGATTTAAATATATTTAAATATATATTTTTAATTATGTAGAATCTAATTCTACATAAACTTGGAATTAAATATACATTATATAAATTCCAAATATATATTTAAATTTCTAGAATCTTATTCTATAATATTTAAGTCTCTAAATATTTTTCATGCTCTAAATAATATATGATAAATACATTATTTATCGAATAGTATCCCTTTTTAAGGGAGTTGCCGATTTCCCCTATCTCATAGGGGATTTTCGGCAACCTCCCTAAAATAAGGAGTATGGTTTCCATTTTTGTTTGTTTCATTCGAAGGGTGTGACCCTTGTATGTTCATGCAACGTTAGCAACAAAATTAGAACTGTTCTAATTTTACAAACAATGAGTGGCATCTAGCAATACATCATTGCTACCTAAGTTGCATGAAGTCACGGTTTGAGTTTCCTAATTCCTGAATAAACTTTCTTCATGTATTTTATCCTTTTGTCCTTTATATCTTAGATGAACACAAGTCATGGGTTAGTCACACTTGCGTTGCCCATCTAGTTTTCCTGATGTCTTGAGTAGATTATTATAAACGAATCTCTATGATATCTCATATCATAATATTCGAGCATGGCCATGCATTTTCTAATCTCACCCAATCAAGTGGCCGAAGATATTTCTCCCATTATGTAGGAGGGACAAATCCTTTCTTGATCAACCATATTTCACTACATAGATCATCACGTATCCAATCATCGGTCTTTATAATGTAGTCAGTTACGACACACGTTTGACTATGTCAAAATACGTAAATCTTTATGTTGAAATCATGTTGATCTCAAGTCTGAGGATCATACATATGTTTATCATGAGAAATGTTGTGACTATCATATAATTACCAAAGAAACATGCTCATAGCGGGTCAATCCAGTATGTTGTTCTCTAACAAATACTTATGTGTTGATTTTGACATCTCTATGTCAATTACAACACTTGTTATCAATCAACCATATATTAGTCTTTATATATTATCACTGTCCATACCGTAATAATATTCGACTAAGGATTCTATTTAACAATAATCGTATTATTGTATGGACATTATTATCCAATGGTTAGTTTGATGCACAGAAACATACCAAAGGATAATAACGACAATGCCATTACTTGATAAATCTAGTAAAATAGTATGTCTATTCAATCATCATATGATTGGTCTTTGGGCATACTCCAACAATCTCCCACTAGCACTAAGACCAATCATTCTCGTATCTAATACGATATGGCTTAGTGTAACCGACATGCTTATGATGTGTCAAAAGCTTTGTCAGGGAGTTTACAAAGTTATCAACTTTTTGCGTATGCTGCATACTTTCACATCTCCAAGATGTAAGCACTTTAGAATATGTTTGGATTTATTAATGAGATATGGGTTTTATTTGCTTACGCAAAGGTTCCATCATAACAGAGTTATGTAGTATCTAATATACTGGGAACAACCCTTTTGTTTAGAAGTGAACCCTTTAGGTCCAAACATCCTTCTTTATTGCTATGTCGGCTGTACTATATTCAGCCTATGTTGTAGAGTTAGATATTGTCTCATGTTGCTAACTCGCAGTATCTTTTATTAATGGAAAACAGATTGCGATCTTTAGTTCCTTTTGATGAGTATGTTATCTACATACAATACTTAGGAAAGTAACAATGCTCCCACTAGCTCTTTTGAAAACAAGACTCCCCTTTGTTTCTAGATAAACCAAACCTTTTGATTGTATCTTCTTAAACGAATATCCCAATTTCGAGAAGCTTGCCTTAGTCTATGGATAGACCTTTGTAGCTTACATACCTTCCAAGTGTTTACTGGAGTGGCAAAACCTTCTGGATGTGTCATGTACACAACTGTTTCAAGTTTTTCCCTTAGGAAAGCGGTTTTGACATTCCTTTATTTGATTCCATAATCATGGTATGTAACTACTTGCAAGTGAGATTAAGATGGATTAAACATAGCTACAAGGAAGATGCTTTATCATAGTCTATACTATAAAGTTTTTCGAAAACTTTTAGCGAGGAATCATCCTTTGTATGTTTTATCATCCATGTCGGTTTTTCCTTTTTGAAAAACTCATCCATACCTCTTAGGTTTTACCCTTTTAGGTAACCTAAGTCTATACTTGGTTTTAGACATGGATTTCATCTCATCTCTCATGGCTTTTAGCCATTTCTCGAATTTTGGGCTCACCATTGCTTTCTGATAAAACATAGTCTTTATGTTGATCCGAAAAGAAGAGTGTTTCCATGTACGGATAGTGAGAAATCCATATTTCTGTAGTAGATTGTATTCTCTTAAGGATCAACACAATGGTTGTGTTTTGTTCCAATGTTCCTTGATCATTTGTGGAACATTCTCAATCTTTGGTTCACAAATTTGTTGTCTAAAATTTCTTCATATTCCAAATTCCATTTTTCCTTTTTGTGAGAGGTAATCTCTTTTGAGAGAAACTCTCTTTTGAGCAACAAACATTTTGTTCTCGTTGAAAAATGAAATCCCTTAGTGATAAGTATTCTCTTTTGAGATAAACTATCGTTTGAGCAACAAATATATTGTTCTCGTTAAAGTTGAAGAAATAATGTCCCTTTGTGAAAATTAATCTCTTTCAAGATAAACTCTCGTTTGAGAAACAAACAGTTTGTTCTCGTTAGGATAAACAACAAATGGAGTTTTTAAGGTTCGAACTTTGTAAACATTTTAATATGTAAGTAACCTTAAAACTTCAAAGGTTTTCTAGAACAATTCTTAGTCCCTATCTTATATGGCATTTTGAACCAAGTTTGAGAAATAAAAAACGATTAGGTAAGAGAGTTGTTTTTCTAGTGTGTAAAGAAGTCGAAAATGACTTGTTCTAAATCAAAATATGTCTAACATATTTGATTCTCTTTCAAAGACTTTTCATTCCACTTGTGGGATTTAATTATGAGACAATCCCATATTCTTTGAAAGTTCATCAAACTTTAAGTATTCTTGAATTTGATCTCATCAAATTACCTTAATACTTTTTACGTGTTTGAGACTAGTCATTTGTTTTATTTATCTTATAAATATTATTGATTTGATTAGTTTAAAGATCATTGATTCGTTGTACCATATGAAATTAAAAGAATAACATTTATTTATATAATCTCAAAATTAAAATATCTTGTCCTTACAAGATAACTAAAACTTAAGCACAAAATAATAATCTTAAAAACTAAAACAAATCTATTTAAGCAAAAACACATGTCCTAATGGATGATGCAGCAACTCTTGCTTTATTTCAATTCGCAGGCTCATGTGTATTCTGATGCCTTCTCTTTAGAAGCCTCTGAGCTTGATGCCTCATTTTTTTTTGCTTTCTTGACTTCTTGTAGCTATGTGGGACATTTTCTCTTCCAATGTCCTGTCTTGCCGCAATGGAAACATTTTCCATCCTTCTTGATTCCTTTCTTAGGTTTCAATGCCTCCTTTTCATCGGTTATGGTCTTACCATCACCTTTAGACTTTGCTGCCGATTTACCTTTCTTCTTGCCCTTGCGGACCATCAGAACAGGTTTAGGTCCTACCTTCTTCAAGTTGATTTCATCAGTTCTCAACATGCCGAGCAACTGTGGCAGCGTCTCGTTAATTTCATTCATATTGAAATTAAGGACGAACTGATTGAAACTATCCGGCAACGATTGTAGGATGACATCAGTAGCTAATTCGTCTTTCAGCGGAAAGCCGAGCTTCTCCAACGTTTGGATGTAGCCCATCATTTTGATGACGTGAGCTCCTACGGGAGATCCCTCACTCATCTTGCATTGAAACAGAGCTTTAGAGGTCTCGTAACGCTCTTGACGATCTTGCCCTTCATAAATCTCCTTGAGATTTTGAATCATATCGTAAGCTACCATGTCCTCATGTTGCTTCTGAAGCTCAGGGGTCATGGAGGCAAGCATAAGACAACCGACATCCAAAATGTTATCCATGTGTTTCTTAAACTTGTCTTTGTCAGCTCTGGAAGAAGTGGCAACCGGTTCATCAGGAACATGTTCTTCAATGACATATTCCTTCTTTTCCTGTTTGAGAACAATTCTCAAATTGCGGAACCAGTCAAGGAAGTTTATGCCATTGAGCTTATCCTTCTCAAGGATAGATCACAAAGATAGAGTATTATTTGCCATTAATTCTACAACAAAGAAAACATGCTACATAAGTTTTACTAAATTTTAAAAATTATAGATAGGTCTTTACTATAAATTTACTCCCACTATTTTCTTCAAAATTAAAAACCCTCTAGTTTTAATTTCGTAAAATGTTTTGATAGTTTTCTAGTGGGTGAGGATTCGTATTACACCATTCCTAAATCAGCTTTGGTCAGTCTTTTAGGAA
Source organism: Hibiscus tridactylites (assembly GCA_958450335.1). NCBI lineage: Eukaryota > Viridiplantae > Streptophyta > Magnoliopsida > Malvales > Malvaceae > Hibiscus > Hibiscus tridactylites. The sequence continues at coordinate 51,960,798 of OY288267.1, read as the reverse complement.
ATAGTTATTTAGGTAAGTAACACCTTACTAATTACGTCTCATGTAATTCCTCATCTTTTAGCGAACAACTCTTGTTCTTTAAATCATCTTATGATTAACCAAAACTTTTAACCACTAGGTTTTCTAATCATATTAGAACAACCCAGCTAAGTCAATACCAATATCTCAACCGAAAAATATCACTAGCTTATTCTTCGCATTTAACTAAGATAGATAAATGTGACATTGCTTTGGCAAAGCTCGCATTATATCGATCGAAGCTTTAGCGAGGGTAAATATTAGATGGTTAAAACAGACTTAGAATTATAGTGAGGGATTTACTTAATTATCTCATCATTTTAACATTGATCCTGTCAATAGAACTATGTTTAATCATGCTTATAAAACATCCATTGCATCACATACAAGGTAAAAATAAGCGGTAGATAAATATGCAATGATTATAGCCCTTCTTAACCTAAGGCGACCCGTCCCAAGCCAATGGGAGGACCATTCTACTGAAGATAGAATCTGCTTCTGAAACTCCTGGTCCACCAGTGAAGGCTCACCACGCTGCTATGTTGGTCCTTGCTTTATCTTCATGAGTATTTACAATTTTCAGAAACTCGCGTTACATGCGAGGGAGTGAGATGAGAAGAGAAGTACAACAGAAGATAGAGAAAGGCACGACACGCAGGCCGTATTTATAAAAACCAAAACTATAAAGGCTATGGTCTATAACCATGCAAAACAAACACCGTGCAATCTAACATGCATTTCAAACATCGTGCGAGCAAAGTAACGATTTGTTTTCGGAGTTTTAAACTGATTATCCCTATGTTGCAGTTAATGGGCCAAAGAAGGATCACGAGGTTTCATAAACCATTTGCGTTAACGAACAAATGCAGCAGGTAGGTCAACTTGAAAGAGAGGTGGCGCACTAGGCACACTTAAAAACCAGGTCTTTGATGATGCCAATCCTATACATGCATTTTTCATAACGTCTAACCATAACTCTTATGGATCCACCGTGAAAGATAGTTTGAGAACTTTTATCAAAATAGAAGCCCTTTCAGAGATTTCATAAATCTATGAAACTACGAACAACTACTTGTTCTCTAGATTAACTATTAGTCTCAACATGTTAACATTTAACATTGAAGCAACCTAACATAGTTATGATTAACTCTTAATCATTCAGTGATAATCGAAATAAGTCTTTATTAGGTGTGATACGATAAATGATAAATATCTAAATCGAATCAAACAGCATGCATCTCACACCTAAACATCACCCATGAATTTAAGTCCGAATTCGTATGATACAAGTGGCTCTGCTACCACTGTTGGGTCACGTCGGCACGCTCCGTGGCGCAGCGGAAAAAATTAATCCGATGTAGTCTAGCCAGGATCCATGCACAGGAACGAATCTGGGGAGAAAAGATGAAGCGTTATCTTTTAAAACTCTAGAAACTGTAAAACTGGTGGTATGTCAGAATAACCACGTCAAGTAAAACCAGAATCGTCACAGGTTCGCAACGACCTCTACGGAGTCCACCCGAACAAAACGAACAAAGTTTCAGCCTTCCTAACACTTAGGGATAAATTTTGACAGGTTTGAACACCTTCTAGGGAGAAGTCGAAATCCCTTCAGGGATTCATGAGGGAATCTGAAATAGACCAGGGGTTCTACCGGGACTTGGATTCGAACTAGGAAATCGCCAGGAATTTTCCAGGGGGCAAGAGGAACACCATAAAAATATCGAACAACTTCTTATAAGAAATCTAGGACTTGTCGAAAATTCCAAAGGGGAATTCCCAGGGATATGTCGAAATTTGCAAGGAGGAATATGGATGATTTGGTTGCTAGCCCTTGTCCCTTTAAATAGTATTCAGAGACTTAATTCTAGTTGAATTCCTTAAATCCAAGTTCAACCAAAATTCATAGAATCTAATTCTACATAAAACATAGATTTAAATATACATTATATTTCATAATATTAAATGAAATATATATATTTAATTATGTAGAATCTTATTCTACATAAAACATAGATTTAAATATACATTATATTTAATCCAAATATATATATTTTTATTATATAGAATCTCATTCTATCTTTACTTGGATTTAAATATATTTAAATATATATTTTTAATTTTGTAGAATCTAATTCTACATAAATTGGAATTAAATATACATTATATAAATTCCAAATATATATTTAAATTTCTAGAATCTTATTCTATAATATTTAAGTCTCTAAATATTTTCCATGCTCTAAATAATATCTGATAAATACATTATTTATCGAATATTATCCCTTTTTAAGGGAGTTGCCGATTTCCCTATCCCATAGGGGATTTTCGGCAACCTCCCTAAAATAGGGAGTATGGTTTCCATTTTTGTTTGTTTCATTCGAAGAGTGTGACCCTTGTAGGTTCATGCAACGTTAGCAGTAAAATTAGAACTATTCTAATTTTACAAACAATGAGTGACATCTAGCAATACATCATTGCTACCAAAGTTGCATGAAGTCATGATTTGACTTTCCTAATTCCTGAATAAACTTTCTTTATGTATTTTATCCTTTTGTCCTTTATATCTTAGATGAACACAAGTCATGGGTTAGTCACACTTGCGTTGTCCATCTAGTGTTTCTTGATGTCTTGAGTAGATTATTATAAACGAATCTCTATGATATCTCATATCATAATATTCGAGCATGGCCATGCATTTCTAATCTCACTCAATCAAGTGGCTGAAGATATTTCTCCCATTATGTAGGAGGGACAAATCCTTTCTTGATCAACCATATTTCACTACATAGGTCATCACGTATCCAATCATCAATCTTTATAATGTAGTCAGTTACGACACACGTTTGACTATGTCAAAATACATAAATCTTTATGTTGAAATCATGTTGATCTCAAGTCTGAGGATCATACATATGTTTATCATGAGCAATGTTGTGACTGTCACATGATTACCCAAGAAACATGCTCATAGCGGGTCAATCTAGTATGTTGTTCTCTAACAAATACTTATGTGTTGATTTTGACATCTCTATGTCAATTACAACACTTGTTATCAATCAACCACATATTAGTCTTTATATATTATCATTGTCCATACCCGTAATGATATTCGACTAAGGATTCTATTTAACAGTAATCGTATTATTGTATGGACATTATTATCCAATGGTTAGTTTGATGCACATATACATACCAAATAATAATAATGGCATTGCCATTACTTGAATAATCTAGTAAAATAGTATGCATATTCAATCATCATATGATTGGTCTTTGGGCATACTCCAACATGTGCAGGAGGGATAAATTGATTTTTCAAGCGAGTTCGAGGGTTAAATTGATTTTTGGTTGAGTACGAGAGCAAAATTAAATTTTAGGTAAACATACCAATTTAAGAAAATATTAAAATACTAAAATGATGTAAAAATAATAAAACATTTAAAAATATTTTAAACCATAAAAATTTCAAACCTTAAATCCTAAACCCTAATTGAAAATTTTATCAATATAAAGTGAGTATGAATCATAAAAGTATGTGTATAAATTTTAATTAAGTAAATGGTTTAAATTTTAGAGTTTAAGGTTTGTGATTTAGAAATTAGATTTAGAGGGTAGAGTTTAATTTTTTAGTATTGGGAGATAGGAGCACCAAAAGGGGTAAAAGATTTTTGTTCGGTTGAGAGAATAACATTAACTCTATTTTAGGATTCTTTTTTCTTAAATTTTTGAAGAGAAAGAAAACTAAAATCGTCCAATTTTTTTTATAAAAGTTTTTATATTTTTTTAATAATTCATAAATATTTCAAAATTTAATTATAAAATAATTAATAATTTATTAGCTTGTGATATTTTAATTTTATAATTTTTACTCATTTTTATATATTTTTATTTTTAGTCATATATTAATAAAAAATTATTTTTTTATTATTTTTAATGTTATTTTAATATTTTAGTATTTTACTCATATTTTTGTCTAAAAATCCATTTTGCCCACATACTCAATCAAAAATCAATTTTCCCTCGAACTCGCTTGAAAAATCAATTTTGCTCTCTGTCGCGTCATCGTAAACTGCCACTGTTGGTGTAAAATGACTGCAAAACAGGCTGATTAGCACTGACTGGGAAAATAAAATTCAGAAAATAAAACAAGATAAACCGTGTCGTGGTATGTTGGCCACTACCTTAGAAACAAATCTGCCCCAAACAGTGTAGTCGCTTCACAGGCAGAATGTCCCCCGAGGTGAACACGAACGCTCCAAGAATCGTACACTCGACTCCGTAGGGAACAACGATGGTACTGCAACTTCAGGCGATGGAGTAAATCATAGAGCTTTTTAGAGTGTTTGCTGTGTGTTTGATGCATTTCAATGTTGCATGAGGTACCTCTATTTATAGGTTGATCATCGTGGACATAATGGTCATTTCACTGTCCAAATAAATCACTATATAACTGCAGAATTAATATGTTGTAACAGTTGCAGTAACATCATATTAATTCTGTAATAATCACCCAGTAACAGCAGATGAACTTGACTGGAAAAACAGTCTAGATTCAACATTGGAACAGACTGTATATTCGAATAAATAGACTGTTTATATTCGAATAATCAGTACTGGATCAAAACGTTCAAATTCGAATTTAATTAAGAAAATAAATTCTAAATTCAAACAGTTTTCCAAAGCCTATAAATAAGTAGAAAAATTCTTTCACATAATCTTTTGTTCTTAAGAAAATTCCTTACGAATTTTCTCCAAAAGGATAATACCCGCGCGCAGACATGTCGAAGAAACGTGTTACTCGAGCCCGAGCCTGAGCCCGAGCCCGAGCCCGAGCCAAGCTGGCCAGAGGGCGGTGGCGGCGGCGCGTGAGGACTTCCCTTGTTCTTTCCCACTCAACAAGGGAGGGGGAAACATGGGTATAAATACCCTTCACAAACAATTTTCCCAACCAATGTGGGATATAGCCTTTGTAACACTTTGAGCATTACAAACATTCCCCCACTAATACGAAAGAATTCATCTGTATCTCAAACACAGACCTCCTCAGAAGAGCAATAGCGGAGTTAGTTGCATAAGCACTAGTGAACGTATCTTGAACTAGTACATAGTGATGATGAGCGATCCTTCTCTTAGATAAGTGAAACTAGTCTTGAACTTTCTAAGATAGGGGTAAACTCATAACACACAACTAACTCCTTCATCCACCGAAGTTCTCGATGTGTAAGATATATATAACAAGTGTATATTTGGCCATCTTACCTCAAGATTCTAGTAAGTGTATTAGAAAAACGACCCAACGTTTTTCACAGAAGATAGCTAATCCTTCTCACTTACATAGGTTATTTCATCAAGTTTATCTCGATATAAACCACCCTGAAATTGGGCTATGAAATAATTTAGAACCATTGTTAATGGCTCAACCTCTTAGAGATATGGTGATTTCTTCAAGTTCATTTAAAATGAACCACCCAATATTGGGATAAGAAATCATTAAAATAAATATTCAACCTAATTATCGGTGAATTCAAAACGTTCTTCTCAATAGGACCATTCAAACTTTGAATTCATTAAGAATTTCTTGAAACTCAACCTTTTCTGGCAGTAAGTTCATATTGTCCTTCTCAATAGGACAACACATTCAGACTTGTGTTATGAACTTATTAAGAATAAGTATTCAACCATGATTCGGTAAATTCACCAAGTCTTTCTCACAAAGACCACCCAAAACCTAGGCTATGAATTTATTAAGAGTAATAGTACTCAACCTGGGCATGTACATTATTCATCATAGGGATAGGTAGTGAGAAATGTACACTATGAGTCTTTCCATGGTTTAGTTTGACCACATTGAACTTAGATGACTAAGTTGGGTATCCACCATGAATTCCTCAACCAATAGGCTTTAAACCCATCCCCCTCGACGAATCTAGGACCAACTTCTGACTTAACCCTTTGGTAAGCGGATCTGCTAGGTTTCTTTCCGACTTCACATACTCTAAAGAGAGTACTCCATTCCTTATTAAGTGTCTAACAGATTCATGTTTTATGCGAACGTGCCTCTTTTTACCATTGTAAACTTGACTCTTGGCAACATAAATCGCAGCTTGTGAATCACACAACAAGGAAATAGGAGGAGTCGGACTTCCCCACAACGGAATATCAGCTAACAAACTCCTTAGCCACTCAGCTTCTTGCCTAGCTAAGTCAAGAGCTATAAACTCTGACTCCATAGTAGAGCTAGCAATACAAGTTTGTTTTGAAGACTTCCAAGAAATTGATGCTCCTCCCAAAGTAAAAACATACCCACTCGTAGAGCTTACTTCATCACTATCAGAGACCCAGTTGGCATCACAATATCATTCTATAGTAGCAGGAAAGCCAACAAACTCAAGTCTCCAGTCCATCGTACCCTTAAGGTGCTTAAGTAAGCGTCTAAGAGCAACCCAGTGCTCACCACTAGGGTTTTGAGTATATCTACTAAGTCTGCTTACAGCATAGGCAATATCTGGCCAAATATAGTTCATTAAGAACATCAGACTTCCAATTATCTCGGTATATTCCGTTTGAGAAACACTACTTCCTTTATTCTTAAAGAGGTGTATGCTAGAGTCATAAGGAGTTCGAACATGGATGTCATCATAACTTTCAAATTTCTTTAACACTTTCTCGATATAGTGTGTCTGACTTAAAGAAAATCCCTTTTTAGTTTTGGTTACATTGAATCCTATGATTACATCGACTTCTCCCAAGTCAGTCATCTCAAACTTAGTGGACAAGAAACTCTTTGTTTTTGTTAATGGACTTAATGTTAGTACTGAAAATCAACATGTCGTCAACATACAAGCTTATGATGACACAATCAGTACCAAACATCCTCGAATACACACATGCATCCGAACCATTCACAACAAAATAAAAACTAAGGATAGTTTTATGAAATTTCTCATACCACTGTCTAGGAGCTTGCTTCAGGCCATAAAGTGACTTTTCAAGTCTACAAACTTTGCCTTCCATACCAGGCGCCTCGAAGCCAAGAGGTTGCTCCACATAGATCTCCTCATCTAGATCCCCATTCAAAAATGCAGTCTTTACATCCATTTGATATACTTACAACTTGTGAATGGAGGCTAGTGCAAACAATGCATGGATCGTTGAGATTTTAGTGACGGGGGAATAAGTATCAAAGAAGTCTTGACCAAATCTTTAAGTGAACCCTTTGGCTACTAGCCTTGCCTTATACCTCTGGATAGAACCATCTGGTCTAAGTTTCCTTCGAAAGACCCATTTATTGTTGATGGTTTTAAATCCTCTAGGCAAGTCAACTAATTCTCAAGTATGATTAGACATTATTGATTCTAGTTCATCTTTTATAGCGCTTTTCCAGAAACTAGCATCAATAGATCGTATAGCTTCTTCGTAAGTTTTAGGATCATCATCTAACAAATAAGCTTGAGCTATAAGATCAAATAGGGTGTCTAAATCATTTATCTCAGAAATAAAGGAAGTTATGAAGTCTAGTTCAAAAGAGGTTTCAACTCTTTGTCCTTACTTCTTCTAGGCTCAAATTCAATCTCTTGAGGAGACCTAGCAGGCACACTAGAATAAGTGGATGGCAAGTTTTCTATTTGTGTTTCAACACTTAATCTAGGTTTCTTGAGAGGAAAGATGTCTTCAAAGAAAACAACATCCCTAGATTCACAAATAGAAGAATCTTGTAAAGTCATGAATCTATATGCGGCACTGTTAGAAGCATAGCCTATACACACTGCATCAACGGTCTTAGGTCCAATGGTGAACTTCTTAAAGTCTAGAAATCCCACTTTGGCCAGACACCCCCACACTTTTAGGTATTGTAAATTTGAGGCATACCTTTTCCATAATTCGTATGGGGTGAATCAATTTTCTTATGAGGTACTCGATTTAAAATGTGATTAGCCGATAGAATGGCTTCCCCCACATATTGTCGGACAACCCAAAACTTATCAACAATGAGTTCATCATCTTTTTTAAAGTTCTATTTTTCCTCTCGGCTATACCATTCTGTTGAGGAAAATAAGGGGTTGAAGTTTCATGTATTATGTCATTCGTCTCACAAACCTCTTTTAGAAATTAGATCCATATTCACCACCTCTATCAGACCTAACACGTTTTATTCTCCTATGTAACTGATTTTCAACTTCTGTCTTATAAATAAGAAAGAAGTTTTCAGCTTCATCTTTAGTTCTTAGGAGATAAACTTTTGTATATCTAGAGTAGTCATCTACAAAAGTTATGTAGTAGTGTTTTCCTCCTTTACTTTTAGTGTTTCTAAAGTCTACTAGATCAGTATGTATAAGTTCTAACAGTTCAATCTTTCTTTTAGAAACATTTTTAAAGGTAGGTTTAGCATGCTTAGCTTCTACACAAAGTTCACATTTATTATAGTTTGTTATGTCTAGTTTAGGCAGAATATTCATGTTCATCATTTTCTTTAAGTATTGAATATTTACGTGTCCTAATCTAGCATGCCACATATCAACAGACTCAACAATATAAGCAGAAGTGGTAGCTTTATTCTCATTAAGTTGAGTTTCTATGACAAATAAACCTTCACTTAAAAAACCTTTCCCGACATAATCACCATTACGGGAAAGTACAAGTTTATCTGCCTCAAAAACTAACTTAATGCCTGCCTTATTTAAGAGGCCACCACTGATCAGTTTTCTACGTAGGGCAGGCACATATAGGACATTGTTAAGAGCCAAAGTTTTACTGGAAGTCAGCTTGAGTAAAACCTTGCCTTTGCTCATCACTTGAGAGCTGCTAGAGTTTCCCATGTACACACGTTCACCATTTTTCACGTCCTCGAACTCGATGAAGAACTCTTTCCTTGCGCAGAAATATCGAGAAGCTCCGGTGTCCACGACCCACTCGGTGTTCTTCTCTGCAAGGTTGACCTCCGAAACCACCGCGACAATGACATCATCATCCATGTCTTCTGCTACATGCATACGTGGTCTAGTCTCGTTCTGGCGGTCCAAGCGGTGTTGACATTGGTACGCCTTGTGACCGGCTTGCCCGCACACGTAGCACTTCATGGTTTTCGCATCTGGCTTGGCCTTGACTGGTTTCTTGAAGTTGGTAGTCTTCTGTGGTTTGGGTTTTTTGTTTTGGGGGCCTTTCTTAAAGGGCTTTTTGGACCCTGAAGCACCACTAGACTCAACTAAATTAGATTTAAAAGATAAGTGATTAAAGTTATTAGTAACCTTATCTTTCAAACGGTTGGCCTCTTCAATTTTCATGTGACCGATTAGCTCCTGAAGTGGTATGTCCCTTTTCTTTTGCTTGAGGGAGTTGCAATAATCGGACCAGGACTTTGGCAACTTCTCGATCATGACATTTGCTTGCAGAACCTCACACATTTGCATGCCTTCCGCGATGATGTCCGAGACAAGATTCTTGTAGTCATGGACCTGGTCCATGATGGGCTTGTTGCCGGTCATCTTGAATTTCAACCACTCGCCAACGACATACTTTTTGATCCACGCGTCATCAGTGCCATACTTTGTATCCAAAGAATCCCATATCACCTTTGCACTCCTCTCATTAACGTACATGTCAAATAGTTTGTTGGACAAGTGACTTAGGAGATGGCCACGAACCGTCTTATTGTCCTTCTCATACTTGGTGAAGGTGGCGGCAGCAAGAGCATCGGTGGCAGCATCATTCTGCCCTTGGTTATCGGCAGGAACAACAACAGTAGGGGCAACCACGGATGGTGGTTCGGTGAGCAGCACATAGTCAAGGTCCAACTGCTCGAAGAAAATAAGGATGCGTTGGGACCACCTTCGATAATTGCTACCATCCAACGCATCAAGCTTGGAGAGGTCTGGGATGAGCTTGCTAAGTAGTGCAGATGAGGAAGCCATTTTGCAGAATCGGAGATAGATTTGTTTCTAAATTGTTGGTGTAAAATGACTGCAAAACGGTCTGATTAGCACTGACTGGGAAAAATAAAATTCAGAAAATAAAACAAGATAAACGTGTCGTGGTATGTTGGCCACTACCTTAGAAACAAATATGCCCTGAACAGTGTAGTCGCTTCACAGGCAGAATGTCCCCCGAGGTGAACACGGACGCTCCAAGAATCGTACACTCGACTCTGGAGTGAACAACGGTGGTACTGCAACTTCAGGCGATGGAGGAAATCAGAGAGCTTTTTAGAGTGTTTGCTGTGTGTTTGATGCATTTCAATGTTGCATAAGGCACCTCTATTTATAAGCTGACCATCATAGACATAATGGTCATTTCACTGTCCAAATAAATCACTAAATAACTGCAGAATTAATCCGTTGTAACAGTTGCATTAACAGCTCTCATAACATCATATTAATTCTGTAATAATCACCCAATAACAACACATGAACTTGACTGGAAAAATAGTCTAGATTCAACATTGGAACAGACTGTATATTCGAATAAATTTGAATAAATAGATTGTTTATATTCGAACAACATGTACTGGATCAAAACATTCAAATTCGAATTTAATTAAGAAAATAAATTTTGAATTCGAACAGTTTTCCAAAGCCTATAAATAAGTAGAAAAATTCTTTCACATAATCTTTTGTTCTTAAAAAATTCCTTACGAATTTTTTCCAAAAAGATAATACCCGCGTGCGGACGTGTCAAAAACACATGTTACCCAAGCTGGCCGGACGGCAGCGGCACACAAGGAATTCCCTTGTTCTTTCCCACTCAACAAGGGAAGGGGAAACATGGGTATAAATACCCTTCACAAACCATTTGCCCAACCAATGTGGGATATAGCCTTTGTAACACTTTAAGCATTACCAACAACCACGTCACCACTATAACGGTCAGCATTGGCTTCGATCAATCAAGGGACAAACAGCGATGCAATTGGACTACTTCAGGAGCTAAATTGATGTGAAAATAGCATAGGGGCGAAATCGATAAATTGAGACTATTACAGGGGCAAAAGTGACCCTTTAGCCCATTCGTAAACTATTAGAAAATGAGATTTAACCGTACTAGAACGTCGACTTTCTTAGAATAAAGGTTATGTCGTGTTGGTCGCTACACGAGCGTCAAGCTACCATAAAAATAGATAAAAATCCTGTCACAAACTAGACGAACGGAAACAATAAAGCGTGCGGAAAGAAAAAAAAACAAAACAAAGAAGATTCTTATTTGAAATTAAAAAGAAAAAGAAAGAAAAAGTGGACCACGATACTGAAATAATTGTCATATGCGATAGTCATAAAGAAAATGCAACAGAAATACCTTGAAGAAAAAAAGTCAGACACTATCTTAACCTGTTTCAATTTATATTAACTTTTATTTCACATATGACGTGTAAAATAATTATCCATAAAAAATTAAATTAATTTAGAACATTCACAATTATTAATCTCATTTTAAAACAAAACCCATAAACTTTTATATCAACATTTGGAAAGCTAGGGACAAAGGATATTTGGGAGAGGGTGATTTGGCATCCTGAGCATGTTCCTAGGAATTCCATGGTTGTATGGATAACCACTGCTAACAAGAAGTAGAGTTGTGTCGTTTGGGTTGAATGTTGAATGAGTCGAGAGAACACATCTTTTTTCAAGGAAAGTGTGGAATGTTGCCTTCGACGACAGATCTTGTGCTGCTTTGGGTGTGCAGAAATTTGAAGAGGAGATCTCTTCTAGCTATGATTTTAAAGCTAGCTTAGAATGGTTGCATTTGCATGATATGGAAAGGAAAGAATAACAGATTTTTTCATTTAGCTGAATCCCCTGTGGAGTTGGTTTTTATGCAGGTATTGAAACCAAGTGTCAGAGTGAATCATGTCCAATGCTTAGGCATTGTTCGAAATGGGATTTATGTCTGCACCTGTGAGCTGTAAATAGATCTTACATACTCTTGTACATGAGGCACAGGGTGAAATTGATTTCCTTGGAATACAATGAGCGAATTCATAAAAAAAAATTTGTGTAATAGTATAGTTTTTTTCAATAACTATTAATTTTAATCTTAATTCTACATAGAGGAAAAGGGAAGGAAGAGAAGTGCTCATAGTGGGTCTAGAACCCATGACCTAAGGGAATATGAGGGAACAAAGATGAACAGCTTGGCCAATTGACCAAATGTGCTTGTTCTTGTAATAGTATAATTAAAATTTGGCTTAAATGAAATGACCGGCTAGGTCCGGCGACCAAAGGGGTAAGCTTAGGGCGGCGGCCGGTGGCGGAAATTTGGAGGTTTGGGAGATTTTAGGGATTTGAGAACTGTTTTGTAAAAATTGTAAAATTTTGGGAATTTTTGAAAAAAATTGTTTAAATTTTTAATTTTAAAAAAAATAAAATAAATATGCCACATGTTAAACATTGATTAGTTAACAATTTTTTAACACCCACTAATGGCCAGACACCTAAAATTGTAACTTTTGAAACTTCATGCACCTATTTTTAAAAAAAATTTAACACCTAAAATTAAAAAAAAAACTATTCTTTAAGCACCTATTTTTTATTTAAGCCTTAAAATTTTCATTTCTATCCTATTTTTTATTTTGCCCATAATTTTTTGTTTATTTACTACGCACAAACATTATATTTATGAAAATAATTCAATTTATCTATTTCAAATAATTAATTAAATTAAAATAAAAAATCGTGTATCATATATTATATTACATTCAATCAAAAAATATATATTATATTACATTAAACAATTTTAAAACATATAAGAAAAAAAAACTTTGAAAAAGGCATGAATGTAATTAAGAGATATCAAACCTCAAATTTTGGGCATGGGACTTGGTCCTTGTCCCACACTGTATCTCTCACCCTTTTAACCAAGTCAGCATATATTTTGATTCCAGAAAAAAAAAAAGCCGCTGAGGTTGCCACGTGGAGGGCTGTAGAAGAGCCTCCAGGATACAGATGAACACAAAAACTAAGCTTCAAAAATCCATTCCAAGATTGGACCAAGTCCCTTATCCGATCATGCACGCTCCCCCTTGTTTATATTTCATGACTATATATTTTAATTTAGTAAAATCTTCACCCGTAGTCTTTTTTTTTTTAGGTTTTGTTCTATTTTAGTCACACAAATTTAAAAAAAATATATTTTTGCCACTTAGGTTTGAAAACGTTTCTGATTTGGTCATTGGACCGTTAGTCTCCGTTGCTTTTTATTTTCGGTCTGTTTCGTTTTGGTCACCGATTTTAAATTTTTTTGTTTATGTCACGTTATCGTTTTGTTCTATTTTGGTCACTGAGCCATTAATCTCCGTTAATTTGATGATGTGTCACATTAATAAAATGAATAATTTCAAATTTAATCCCTACATTTTAAATTTTATTTTTTCACCATCTTCAAACAAAAAAAAATTCTATAATCTTTTTGTCTCCTAAAATTTATCCCCTCCACTGGCTGAGCTTGTTAACTCTGAGTTCCTCTGGAACCACACAAATGCTTTGTTTGTTTTCAATTTTTTGAATGATTTTTTCGTTTTCTTCTTTTTCTTGAAAAGAGTAGGGGTGTGCATTCGGTTATTTTGGTTAACCGACCGAACCTAATTACCCAAAATTCATTAACTGGTTTTTTCCCTTTTAATCGTTAACCGAACTAAATTTTTTTCGAGAATTCTTAAGCGAACCGAAAAAAAATCGGTTAATTCGGTTAGTTTTCAAATTAACCGAAATTTGTTATAAAATGTTGGGTAAATTACACAGTTGGTCACTAAATTATGCAAAAATAATCTTTTTAGTCATTGAACTTTCATTTTATGCTAATTCGATAAAAGTTTAATGATCATTTTATAACTTTTAAAAGTTTAATAACCAAAAATAAATATGTGTAATATATATAATATTTAGTATATAATAATTTCAGTTAATTAACCGGTTTCTAACCAAAACCGATAACCGAATTTTGAAAAAAGAAACTTAACCGTTAACCGATTTTACCTAAACTTAACCGGCCGATTAACCGAAAAAATCAGTTCGGTTGGTTAATTCGATTAAAACTGATTAATGCACACCCCTAGGTCAGGTCAAGGGTTCTAGACCACTAGGAGCACCCCCTTCTTTCACCTAGAGTCCCCTTCCCCTTCTCGTCTAGTTAAGATTAGGATTAGGATTAAAATTAAAATTAAAAATTGTCAAAAAAATTAATAAGATAATATCATTCAATTTATTGTAGTTTATAAACTTTAGATCCGAAATTGTATAATTTATAAACTTGTATCCTAAATATTTTGTCCCACCTTTTCTTTTTCTTCAAATCTAATTGCTTTTATTTTTTATTTTAAAATACTAGGAGCTTTATGAAATTTCAGTTGAAAGAAGCCCCGTTTCAAGGGCAATATCTTTGGACTTGAAAGTTTCTTGATCATATTGTTATTATTAGGTTTAGAAATTACAAAAGTTTGGGCAGTTACTTCACTTGTATCTAAAAAACAGAAATCCAATTGCATGAGGTTTTGAAAAAATTACTCTTGAAAGAGGTTAACTAAGCACCGGCCAGACATAACAGCATGGAATCTATCAACTTATTCGAGGTGATGGTAAGAAATTTTCTTCATTGTTCGTTCGATGGATAAAAAGTTGTTTCACACAAGTTTGGTTTTTAGTTTCTTATGGTGGATTAGTTGGTTTTTTCTAAGGGGGCCATTTTGTCCCCTTATCTTATTGTCTTAGCAATGGATGTTTTCTAAAAACGGTAAGATTTAATGGTAGAAAAAGAGATTTCAAATATCGAAAAAAAACTAATGCATATTGACTACCGAATTTATTATCTCATATATCTTAATTTTAAACCAACCAAACTTATGGTTAGGAATTTTGTACCTACCTTAAATCTTAAAGGAAAACTCTATATGTTACAAAACGGATGATAAATACGAGGCCTACAACATATCTCTCCCAACCTACGTAATTCGTTACGAAATATATAGTAAACATCGTAACTACCAAATTTATTACCCCATATATCATAATTTTAAACCAACCCAACTTATTGTTAGTAATTTTGTACCTATCTTATCTCTTAAAGGATTACTTTATATGTTACAACACGTATTATAAATACGATACATACAACATATATCACCTAACCTACATAATTCGTTACACAATATATAATAGACAAGGTAACTACCGAATTTATTACACCATATCTCCTAATATTAAACCAACCCAACATATGGTATGACATTTTGTAGCTATCTTATCTCTTAAAGGATTACTCTATAGGTTACAAAACACATAATAAATACGAGACCTACAACATATCTCACCCAACCTACGTAATTCATTACATAAAATATAGTAAAAAAGGTAACTACCTAATTTATTACCCCACATCTCATAATCTTAAACCAACCAAACTTATGGTAAGAAATTTTGTAGCTACCTTAACTCTTAAAGGATTACTCTATATGTTACAAAACGCATGATAAATATGATACCTACAAAATATTTGACCCTACCTACGTAATGCTTTACATAAAATATAGTAAAAACTATAACTACCGAATTTATTACCCCATATCTCCTAATCTTAAACCAACCAAACTTATGGTAAGACATTTTGTAGCTACCTTAATTCTTAAAGGATTACTCTATATGTTTCAAAATGCATGATAAATAGGATACCTACAAAATATCTCACCCTACCTACGTAATGCTTTACATAAAATATAGTAAAAATTATAACTACTAAATTTATTACCCAATATCTCATAATCTTAAACCTACCAAACTTATGGTAAGAAATTTTGTAGCTACTTTAAGTCTTAAAGGATTACTCTATATGTTACAAAATGCATGATAAATAAGATACCTACAAAATATCTCACCCTGCGTAATGCTTTACATAAAATATAGTAAAAAAGTAACTGTCGAATTTATTTCCTATATCTCATAATCTTAAACCAACCAAACTTATGGTAAGAAATTTTGTAGCTACCTTAAGTTTTAAAGGATTACTCTATATGTTACAAAACGCATGATAAATAGGTTAGCTACAAAATATCTCACCCTACCTATGTAATGCTTTACACAAAATATAGTAAAAAAAAGGTAACTACCGAATTTATTACCTCATATCTCCTAATCTTAAACACATGAAAAATATAATACCTGCACAATATTTAACAATACGTACATGATTTTTTACCTAAGTAATAGTAAAAAATTTAACTACCGAACTTATTACCCCAATGCTCCTAATCTTAAACCAACCAAAGTAATAGTAACAAATATTGTGTCGGTACTATTCATGTTGCATCGGTAGTGTTCATGTTGCATCGGTTCTGTTTATGTTGCATTTATTATCCCATATCACCAAATTCAAAAACATTGTTCAAAATTGATACTAATTTATTGCATATTTGATTTTAGAATTGATATTGTTCTTGTAGTACCAGTAGTTATGTTAATTGTACCTATAGTATTGTGTATCATTTGTACCATTTTAGTTCACTACATATATAAATTTGTACGTTTTAATTAAAAATCATTTGAAAAATTGTTTTAAACTTATTTTCATTGACTAAAGTTTTGTGAAAGTTTTTAAAAAGAAAATTGTTCAAAACCGCTGAAAACAATTGTTCTATTTACTATGAAAATTTGTACGATTAATAGTATCGAAAGACGATAAGCACAATATAAGTAAAAGTGGTAATACAAAATATTTATAGTTACATAAAATCAATATCATAATCTAAAATATAAGCATAATGAAGAATATTCAAATAGATCCAAATCATTCAAACTGAAACTACAAAATTAAAAACATCAATGTAACAAAAAAAAAACATCCAAAGTGTCATCCATAAATTTATAATGACAACCAAAGACATAGATAGAAATCATGAAAAACAAGAGAAACAAATTCATCAAGCATTTGATGTCAGTTGTGGATCAAAGTCGGAGGAAGAAGCTCGAAAGTTAAAAAGTTTCAAGAGAGAGCGACAACCTCATCAAACAAAGGGTTGAACCGAGAAATAAATTGACCATGAACTTCCTCAAATCTAACAAAGAGACATTGTTAAAGAAATCGAATAAGTCAAGCTGCAAAAAAAAACAAATAAATATGTTTGCAACAATTTAATCTCAATTCTCAATAAATTTTATTAATCAAAACAATAAGTTTAAAGACTATATATATATATATATATAATTAAAAAGGAAAAGGGCTTGAAAATAAAATGTGTGTAAGTATAGTGTCAATCTCAATCTCAAATTCATATGTAATATGTAAGAGCAGTATAAATATCATCAAGAACAATACAAATATCGCCAGGAACAATACATATACTACATAATATTTTTACCCAAATTTCTACATTCGTTCA
Source organism: Hibiscus tridactylites (assembly GCA_958450335.1). NCBI lineage: Eukaryota > Viridiplantae > Streptophyta > Magnoliopsida > Malvales > Malvaceae > Hibiscus > Hibiscus tridactylites. The sequence continues at coordinate 51,943,424 of OY288267.1, read as the reverse complement.
AATGATATTGATATTACAATAATAATACTGATACCAAAATGCAGAAAATGTCATTTTAAGCTCGAAAATGCTCCTCATTCTAACTCTAACATTCTTATAGTGTCCCTAAGACTACCTAAAGCCACCAACGTTGTTCATGCCTCATTTAACATCATTAGCAAGCATTCCTAACGTTAATCTCATCTCAAGAATATTGGTTCACGAAATCCAAAGTGTCATCCATAAATTCGTAATGTAGGTTTGTTAAAAAAATCGCGTTTGATATGTGAAGAGGAAGATTCTTACCTCAAATATTACTCTACTCCAACTCAAACTCAAAGAAATCGAGGTTGAAGAAGATGGATGAAAGAAAAATGTGAGTTTGTTAAAAAAACCGCGTTTGATTCCCCCTTTTCCCCTTGCTTTCTATAAGGTTAACCGGTTAACCTACTATTTTCTTTTATCTTTTTTGTATTTTTTTAATCCAACGGCTCGGATTCATTTTACCTACGTCTATCGATTGTACCGATGTTGTCTCGTAGCCTAATTGTAAGCGGTCTAATGCACCCATAAAACATAGAATAAATGGATGTGCCAATTAGTTGCTTTCTTATGCAAAAACATTCTAGATTGTTGCTGGTGAAAAACTCTGACATCCCATACATTATTTATCATTTTTAATCTTTCTTTTTCTTTTCTCTCTCTTCGTCTCAAAACACCCGGCAAAATTGGCCTTATAAGCCAACTTTTGCTTATTAATTAAGGGATGAGGGTCGGTTGGCCGAAAATTGGCAAACTAGGCCAATTTCTATAGTGGCCAGAGGACCACGCCACTTGCAGCCGGCGTTTCATGGACCTCGCCTCCTCCTCCTGGCGTGGTCCTGTTAGAGGCAGGCTTGGCAGCGTGGGCGGCTCAGCTCTATGCTTCTCCCTGACGTGCCTGCATGACACATGCATAAACAGCACCACGCCATTTGCAAATGGCGAGGTGCTGTTCATGCATGTGCCATGCAGGCACATCAGGATTTAAAATAGATATGGTTCAGAGATAGGGTTGGGTTTAGGGTATAGGGTTTAGTAGTTGATTATAATATGATTTTTATATAGTATGTATAGGTAAAATTGGGCATATGGGGTTTAGGGTTATAAATATTGTATGTGTTTTAAAAAGGATACTAAGATGGCGGGTCGTATTTTAAAAGTAAGTATATATATTTTTAACATATTATTAAAATTTATATTTTTAATAAACAAAGTAAAAAAAATCATTATTCAGATCGTACCGAATATTTCGGTTAACCGAATAAACTGTTAACTGGTTGAATGGTTACGATATAGGGTCGATATTTGAGTGACCCGAACTTACCGGTTAACAGAAACAATTTACAAATGGTTAATCGAACCCGATTTTGCACACCCTAATTTGCATGTATGTTGTACTCGCATGTTTCATGATTTTTTTTAAAGTTGATAAAAATATTTTATACATTCGGTTGGTAAAAATATAGGGTTGAGATTTGAGTGACCCGAACTTACTCGCACAAATTAAAAATATTTTAATCGAACCCGATTTTGAACACCCTAATAAGCTAATATTTTTAAAGTTGATAAAAATATTTCTTTATCTTTTAAAAAGTATAACAGAGTATACATTATGTTGGTACATATTTTATACATAACTTAAAAACAATAATTCTAAAATTAAGATATCCATCGAACCCTATTTAATTTTACCCTTTAATAGCAGGTGAACAACACCTAGCCCGTACCTAGAATCCTATTTACCCTTTAATAGCCTGACGTGCCTAAATCCTATTTAATTTTACCCTATATACACTTGCCTGACGTGCCAGCATGGGACATGCAGGTGAACAGCACCTCGCCATTTGCATCTGACAATTGTATATAGGATATATAGGGTAAAATTAAATAGGGTTTAGGCACATCAGGCTATTAAAGGGTAAATAGGATTCTAGGTACGGGCTAGATTTATTAAAGGGGATTAATTTTTTAATATTATTTTTTGTGTATATATAGAGGGTTTAGGGAAGATGAGATGAGTGTGTAGTGGTTGAGAAAAAAATTAAGAGAGTTTTTCGGCAAAGAGGAACGAGTTTGTGAGTTTCTGAAGAAATATTCGAAGACGGTGATTGAAGAGTTCGTAAAGGCTAGTGAAAATTAAGTAAGTGATTTTTGCCTTTTAATCTAAATTTTTTAGTTCTAGAGGGTTTGTATATTTTTTGTATGATTGAAGATATATTCAGATGGTAATAGTATTTTTAAATTTTAATAAGAAAACCCGAAATTTTAATGTTGTGCTTATGTTTTTTTTAATATTTACAGAAGATGAGTTCATCAACATCTTCGGACACCGAACCCACAGTTGGTCGTTGGGGCGAATCGCTTGAAGATTTCAGTGATGATGAAGAAAATATTGTTCCTATGAGTGAAGAAGATGGCATTCAGTTACTCGATGCTAATGATATTGACGTTGTTATGACAGAAGCGTCTCAAGGCAATGGTATTAATGTTGAAAAAGATGTTTGTGCCACAGCTGTTAGTAGGCTCGGGTTGAGAAATGAACATCCGACCGTTTGGGGTAATGTTGCACCGTAGCCCCAACAACCAGAACCTCCAGCCTATGAAGCTCCATCAGCCTGTATGTATGAAGTTGACTATACTGCAATGCAAGATCAAGAATATCAAGCTCGCGTATTTGGTTCTTCATCATCCTCGAACTTTGGAGAATTGGAACTAAAGGCTGAATTTGAAACAAAAAAAAGCTGTGAAGCTTGTAGTTCAAGAGCATTGTCTCAAACGCCATACGTCATTTTCTGTTGTTGAGTCAAACAAAAGTACCTATTTTGTAAGGTGTTATTATTGGAAGAACAACTGTCTGTGGTGGGTAAGAATTTCTTACAAGAAGAGGACTGAAATGTGGGAGGTGTCACGGTTTATTGAGCAGCACACATGTACCAATATGGCTTTATCACAGGACCATATTAATTAAACTCTGATCTAATATGTGCTTGCATCAGGACTTTGGTTGAACAGGAACCAAGAATTTCGATTGCAGTGTTAGTAGCATCTATCCGGTCTCAGCTTGGTTATGTTCCGTTTTACTACAAGGCGTGGGTGGCAAAGCAAAAGGTGATGGCGAAACTCTATGGTGATTGGGATAAATCGTATAATGAGCTACCGGCTCTTTTATGAGCAATGCAACATTTCATCCCGGGGACCGTTGTAGAGTACGAGATTTTGCCGGTGTTCAACTTACAAGGCGAATTAATTCCTGGTAAAAGAGTAGTTAGTAAGTTATTTTGGGCGTTCAATGCGTGCATTCAAGGGTTTCCATTCTACAAACGCATGATTCAAGTGGATGGTACATGGTTGTATGGGAAGTACGGTCATATATTACTCGTGGCCGTTGCACAGGATGGAAACAATAATATATTCCCAATTGCCTTTGCCATAGTTGAAAAGGAAGACGCGGATGGATGTGAATTCTTTTTGAAGCACCTACGCAATTATGTTGTAAAAGAAGACGGGATTTGCATGATTTCTGATAGAGGAACTGTGCTCTTATCAGTAATTGACAGACTTGGGAGTTTATGGATACCTCCACATGCATATCCAGCATATTGTGTACGGCATATTGCAGCAAATGGGAAGACGCGGTTCGGAAACAATCAGATCCGGAGAGAGATTTTAGGTACGAATACATTGTTATTTGTTGTTTATAATTTTTTTTTGAGTTCATCTTGTTGTTTTATTTAACTTGCTTTTTTTTATAAATAGGGTATGAACTAGTTCAACCAAATTTCCAAGAAAGGATCAGAAGGTTGAGGCGACATGGTAAACATGTAATAGAATTTGTAAATGGCATCCCCACGAAAAGATGGTCACAAGCCTATGATGAAGGTCGGCGTTATGGTCATATGACAACTAACCTTGCAGAGGCTATAAACTCCGTTCTTAAAGGAACACACCATCTCCCAATTGCAAGTATTGTGTGGGAGACTTACTTTAGATTGGGCAAAGTGTGGTCCGACAAAGGGTAGGATGCCAACGCTCGAATAAACATCGGACAATATTGGTCTAAAACCCTGCAGAATAAAATGATTGAACTTCAAGCTAAAGCGTCCGCAATGCGAGTAAGATCATTCGACCCACATGGATGGGAATTTTCTGTAGAAGCTAAAGTCCGAGGTGAGCAAAAAATGTTCACTGTCAAACTTCATCAGAAATGGTGTGATTGTGGTGCATTCCAAGCATTTAGATACCCTTGCTCTCACGCACACGCCGCCTGTTTGCATTTTCGACTTGACCCTTACGGTTTTGCGGATGACTATTATAAACTAGAGAATATTGCAAATATATATAGAATTCAGTTCAACACGATCCTGAACCAAGACTATTGGCCGGTAGAGCCAATATACGAAGAATGGTTACCAAATCCAGTGCTTCGTAGAAAGTTGAAGGGACGACCGAAGTCTACTCGTATTAATACGAATATGGATGATCCAGATGATAGAGAGGGAGGAGTTCAAGTTAAACATTGTACTCTTTGTACTCACCCGAGTCATTCAAGAAACAAGTGTCCGAACAGAGCAAATCTTTCCAACTATCGTGCCGGACCGTCAACCTAAATGCTTTGTTTAATGTATGTCTAATTTTATGGTAATGAGAAAATATAGCCTATTTTCAATTTTTATTTGTTTTTTTCCTAAATCTTTGTGTACCTATTAATTTTCATTTTTTTTTATCAAAAATGTTTAACTTGTTACCTTTGAAGAATTCCAATATGTGACCTTTAATTAAACTCAAACAGCATAAACCATTTAATCCAAATAACGAAAAGTGTTACTGTTAATTTTTGACCCATGAACCCACAACACTTGACTTTTAGAACATTAAACATCACTGCACTGGAAACCATCTAAAGGTAATATAATTTGTTCTTATTTAATATACTTTAAGGTAATATAATATAATTTAATTTATTATTTATTCTTATTTAATATACTTTAAGGTAATATAATATAATTTATTTTAATTTATTATTTGTTCTTATTTAATATACTTTAAGGTAATATAATTTGTTCTTATTTAATATAATTTAAGGTAATATACTTTAAGGTAATATAATTTAATTTATTTTAATTTATAATTTGTTCTTATTTAATACACTTGATTTGGAATTGGAATTCGAATTTAGAAATTGAATACGAAAATTAAAAAAAAACATAAATATCAAAATGCAATCGAAAATTGAAAGAAATGCATATAACATTAAATATTTGGGGTTCGCAAATTACAAATAAATAAAAACAAAACAAAACCCTATTTTCGCCTCCTCCCCCTCCTGGTGGGTAATTCTTACCGGTGGAGAGGGCCTGTTTGTGAGTACCGCGGAGCGAGTTGGACCTGTCTACGAGCTCTTGGATTAGGAGCCAGCTCATCGTCATCGAAAAATCGCGCATCCGTTATTTGCATAGTAGGTGGTGTAGCAAACATTTCTTCAGGATGAAATGATGGGCTGCTAATGGTAGTTGTTGACAACATAGATGTCATGCTACCAACACCAAAACCTTCCCCATATACAGATGATTGAGGATACTGAAATTGTGGTACGTATCATTCATCATCATTGTAAGCCGGCTGAGAAGATGAGCTACCCCAGTTGCAAAATTAAAAGGTGATTGTTGCGGAACATGACCAAATCCAAATGTTTGATGACTTTGTTGAAATGGGGTTTGTTCCGAAACATTACCAAATGGTGGTTGCTCCCAAAGATTACTGCTTACATGTCTCAGGGAGGAGTCAAATCGCGCCCACGAAGAAGTCCAACCTCGATTGGTTGCTCCCAAAATTCCTTCCAAGTTTGGTTCGTCTGTTGATTGCTGAGAGCTCTGACCAAACTCGGTTGAAAGGTGAACCTGTCTTGAGCACCGCGGATCTTCAAGCCATCTATTTGCATCTTCGATAGATGTTATGAACAGTTTCCCATTTGCCGAAAACCATGAATAGTATTCTGTATTAAATTCAAAATTGCTGGCTTGAATTGGACTCAAATCATCAGCCCACCGCACCCATCTTTCCTCCCACAATTCAATGAAATCGGCTTGCTTCACAATCCAATTCTCATTGAATCTACCTCTATGAACGGTGTGAATTTGTTCACGTGGAGCTCTTGGAATGGGTTGATGGAAGTTAAAATGCCTCAACACTCTATCAGCACAATGAAACTCAACAATAGAAAAATTGATCAAAGACACAATCGCACCCCAGAATGCTGCACATTCAAGCACAATAGGTGGTAGGCAAGCCCTGACGTCGTCATTCGCGTACGGCTGCCAAATAAACTGTAAAAAATATTATTAATATGAATTCACTCACAATCAAATATACAATTTTTCTTTCAAAAATAAAATATACAATATACAAAATAAGAACAAATAATAAATTATATTATATTAAATAAGAACAAATAATATTTAAAATAAATTGATTATGATACCAGATCTTTTCCTATTGTTTGGATCTTTAATCTCGTCTCTCTGACAGTGTTGTGAACCACCCCCGCATTCTTCAACTTATGCCTCCATCTGCAAAGATATATTGAAATTATATTTCGAAGTCATTGGATATAAATATTATATCAATAAATATTTATATACAACTGCAATCACATTATTACCTTCCAGCAAGCGGAAACTCCATATCTACCGGTACAGAAAAAGCGGTCGTTAGATAAGGCAGCCTGTACCACGCCCAGGACTGCAGTAAGACTTGACATCCACCCATATCTTAATTTTCCTTTTCACCATGCATAATTGTGACCTTGCACATTTCATGGTACAAAAATGCCAATATTACGGACCCCCAACTATATGTAGCAGCTGTGTCCAAATTAGCCAAGAACTGCAGGTATTGTGTGTGAACCATATTACCAGATGTATCTGGCATCAACACACCACCAATAAGTTGCAGTATATAAGCTTGAGCTGCACACTCAAGTTCTCGATGACCATATTCATCGGTCACAATAAATTCCTGCTGCAACCATGATACTCTGAGGCGTAGCCCGTCCACACAGCTCTGAGGAGGAGCTTTGCTCATGTACTGCATGCAGAGGTCATATGTATTGTAATTATTTTGTCCAACCAATGGTGTCCCATTTGTTGGAATACCAAATTGTACCGCAACGTCCTCCAGGGTTATTGTACATTCGCTAAATGGAAAATGAAATGTGTGGGTCTTTGGTCTCCACCGTTCAATCAATGCAGTAATCAACCCGGGGACTATCTTAAACCCACGTAGAAAAGTGGCATTATAAAAACCAGCTCGCTGTAAGTAATACACTTAATGCTGATTAGGTTCCTTTATCTTCATTCCTCGACGGCGTATCATATGCTCTACACCCTATAATTAATTCATTATAATTTCGAGTTATAATAATTACATAGTAAATATGAAATTTTAAATTACAAAACATTTACTTATTTGCTCTTCGTGAATATGAGACGAAATGTGTTCATGGTCACGGTACAACAAAACTCCTTCAGATGCCATTATCTATTTCTACAGCTAAAAAACAATTATCATTCGAATATATAAAAAAAATTATATTAACTTCAACATTTCGAATATATACAACTAATAAACTAACTTTAAAAATTAGATTAAAAAAATACATGCCCTTACCAGATTCAAAATTCGAAAAACTAGCTTCTTTTTGTTCGAAACGACAATCACAACCAGGACAGCTTCATCAATAATAAAAAATAAATTTCATTAGATCATCAATCACACAAAATAATATACATACACTAATAATTACAAAAACAACAAATAAATTTAAACGCAAAATTTTTCTCACCCTCTTCGAATATATCTTTAAAAAGATATACAAAAAATTCTTCACCTTCACCAAAATTTTTTCTCTTCTTCTCTTCACAAATAACCAACTCTAAAATTTTAACTCACACCACCTATCTATATATACACAGATAATGTAAAAAAACAAACAAAAAAAATTGGCCAAGCCACCTGCTGCAGCCCGTGAGTGCATGGCCATGCAGAGAGTCTGACCAGCCTGCACCTCGCCATAAGGAGAGGGCGAGGTAGGCTAGCCCACATGAAGCCGCAGCAAGCCTGCACCAGCCACAGCTCTCCTGTAGCAACCGAGCCATTGGCACTCCCAACTGGTCACCAGGGACCTCGCCGTTTGCACCTGGCGAGGTCCGAGAACGCCTCTTGCACCCGGCGTTGTCCTGTAGCAATTGACCTATTCTCCAAATTAAAATTAGAGATGGCCTATTACCCTAAAATAAAATTGGCCTATTCGGCCAATTTTGCCAAAAACACCCACTATGAGTCTATGACTCTCTGCCCGAAACTATTACTATATTTTTACGCTCAACACAGTTAACATGATATGTCCAATTCCAAATATTTTGGTGGACATTTCACCCTTCCAAAGCCTACAATAAGGAAAAAGATAAATTAGCTACGCTCCATTTTCTTTCTGGAAAGGAAGAAATTGTTGGAAAAAAATGATAATTCTAAAATTAGAAATTATCCAAACGTTTCTAAAGAAAATATAAAATCAATTGTTAGTTAGTAAATGTGCAATTATGCACAATGTAAGTAACATGAATGTTCGAACACCTTCGTGACTTGTGGACATTTTAACTTAAACTTAAAATAATTTTTCCTCAAATAGAGCATATAATTTCTAAATTATATTTTAGAATTAAAAGGATAAATATTAAAATCTTCCTTTAATTCATACATTAATTTTGAAAGTTGCTCTTTAAAACCTCATTAATTTTCAATGTTGAATGTTTCATAAGGTCAAAAATTTTCAGTAGTTCACTATGTGGAACTTCTATAAATATATGTAAACCTTTTGGGTTTTACACAACTCAAAAATTCTTTTCTTCTCATATAGACAAAAACAATGGTATAGTTCGTGATCTTTGCAGCAATGTTATTGTTGCTGATAATCTAGTTGTTGTATCTTGGGAAACATACGACCGACAATCTCAAGTACCAAGGAGTAGTAAAAAATATGTCTTAAGGAAACTGTGTAGCTACAAGCCTCAACTCGTTTTCCAAACGATTTTGTTTTAGATATATTGTATTTATCTTGTTCTGTTCGATTTAATATTTCAATATAAAATTTATATTTTATTGTTTATTTTATTTTTAGATTAACGCTTTTCTAACAATTTTAAGACAATCTTTAATTTTAATCCAAAATGAATAGATCACTGAATAAGACAATGGTTTATACCACGATAAGATTAAAAAATTTGTTTAATTTCTTTTGAATTATGTTTCAGTCAATACTAACATTTTGTTTTGCAGTCATCAACAAAAGAAAATCATTATATTGCTGCTAAAATTATTAGTAATGTGCTTTCAAAACCGAAAAATTTCGTATTCACATTGGAATACACGTGGGATGAATTACAAAGAAATCATCTGTAATCACCATAGCAGTGCCAAATTTGTATGATACCAATTCTAAGCTTCTATACGTATAACGTAATTTGCCCTTGATTTACGTTATATGTTTTATTATATTCTTTAATGCCTTGAATGGTTTAAAGCTATATACCGTTTTTCTTGAAAATCAAATAAATACATGTTTACATATATATTACTAAGGTAAAGTATTTATTATGGTATTTTTATGATATTTATTATTAAGGTAATCCTTAATTATTACCTTATATTTTTGCCTTTTAATATGGAATATCTTGTTTCTTAAATTTGACTTGTATAATTATTATTAAATGTGATAACAATTATTACTTGTGGTTTTAGCAACACTGAATTATTATGTTTTTTTGCTAATAATTTTCTTTTAGACATTTTATAGAGATGAACATGACATCCAAATAAAATCTTGATCTGTTTTGGAAACTAAAATTTAGTAAATAATTCGATTCGAGATTTAATTCATACAATTTTAACAATTTACTTGATATTTGTTTCCAAACAAGAATCAATGAAATTAAAATCAAAGGGTTAATTCCTTTTGGTTTACGTTTATTAAACAGAATCGAGTTGCCTTGATATTTATGTTTCGAGTTTTAGTGCTACTAATCTCGTCGTTTAAACAAAAGATGTAACATTGAAAAAGGGAAAATAAATTACTGAATTTATTTCTCCGTTAGAATCTTGTGCCGATTTTAACTTTGTAAGGAAATAAATCGTTGAATTTATTTCTTGGAATCATGTATGATTCTATTATGCAAAAAGAAATAAATCATTGGATTTATTTTCTTGGGAATCTTGTATGATTCTAATTTGAAAAAATAAAGAAAAAAATCGTTGAATTTATTTATTAAGAATCTTGTTTGCAAATTGAGATCTTATAATAAATTTGATTTCGAGAATTTAATTCGCACCGTTTTAACTAGTTTATTTAATCTCATTTCAAACAAAGTTGAAAAATAAGGTTTAACAAAATTTGTTATTAAAAGTAACATTGGTTACTAATTTTGTTTAACAGAATCTAAAATGTTGATTCAAACCGAGGTCTTGAATCGAAGCATGGAAGAACTCTATTTTTGTATTTCGTGACTATATTCTGAAAGCCTTATATGATGCACGTTATGAAGTGTACAATGTAAAAATGGCTAAAGAATTGTGAGAGTCGTTGGACCATAATACAAAATGAAAGATGTCGATGCTAAGATATTCTTAATTACCAAGTTCTTAATTCTGTAATGGTTGATTCCAAATTGTTGTGAATCAAAGGCATCGACTTTAACTGATCTCTCACGACATTCTCACAAAAGAAATGATTGTAAGTGAATCTTTTCAGGTGTTAGTCATTTGAAAAGCTAACCCCTATTTAGAATGACTTCAAAAACTTTCTTAAGCATAATCGAATAAAATTCATAAACAAATTATTGAAAGACAATACAAAACGCATGTCTAAAATTAGTTCTTTGAAAGATTTGATATTTATGCGTGCCTAGTGCACCACCTCTCTTTTTATAAGTTGCCTACCTAGTGCAGTGTTCATTATTGCTCTCTCTATTAGTTCGCATGAACTTTTATTTTGGGTTTTTAGTTTACTAAATTAATATAATCTAACAAAAGTAGAAAATTGTCTCTGTTCCAGATTTTAGTTACTGACTAAATTTCTGACGATGAACAGATTCATAAATTTTATGTTCATGATTCGTGACTATGAGACACAATGAAAAACGGTGAAATTCATTGGAGAGAGTTTTAAAATGAAGCAACTGAGGTTTTTGTTCAATTTGATCGTGATAAACTTGGTCAAATATTTAAAGAATAATTCTCTTATTGTTAGAGAGGATAAGTGATAGCGGTTGTTGAAGCTGTCGAAAATAAAATCTGCTCAAAGTAACTTGTAGAAATAGTAAGCATGGTCAAATTCAAAGGGAATGATAAGAGAATAATTTTATAAACAAAACATAAGTAAATTGTGGGAGTTTGAATTTGAGTAGAATTGAAGAAAGCAATAAAAAGTAAATGGGAATTCTATATTGAAAGGAACTCTAGTTTAGATAGATCTCGGTGCATTAATCCAAGTTTTATATCATCGAACTTCACAAAAGATAAACCTGCATCAATCTCAAATAGCTTGGTTATAAGTTAATTGATAATCCGAAATTAAGCACAATCCCTCTTACTTAATAGATAACCACTTAATAATCCATAAATGACTAAATGTCTAAATCTTATTATCGAGATTAAAATCCTTAGATAATCCACTTAGAATTAAAACCTATCAAATAGCTTTACCAAATTAAGAGACCCAACACATATAAACTATCAAACCTTCACTAGAAAAAGAGTGTAGAACTAGTGTTTTGATATAATAATTGAAAATGTTTTGATATAATAATTGAAAAATATTTTGGACTAATTTGAAAAGAATTTAAAACTTGGTTTTAAGTCCAAACAACTTGAAACTATGTTTGAGGTATTTTAAAAGGTTTTTGGCAATGTTTTTACTATTTTTAAAGAGCCAAACTTGACTTGTCAAGCTACCAGTATCGATACGGTTGTACCCGTACCGACACCTTTTTGCCCCAGTTTGGTCACTGCCAAAACCCGTATCGAAACAGGCTTGGCCGTTTCGATACAGATTGGGATCGTTTCGATACACCTGGTAAGCGTACCAATCCCTTTTTAACCACCCCAACGGCTACTTTCCCAACGGTCATTTAAAAGAGAACCCGTACCGATACGCCCTCAAGCGTATCGATACGCCCATGCTAGCAAGAGCCCAACGGCTAGTTTCTGATGAAGGCCGTACTGATACGGATCCAAGCGTATCGATACGGATGGCTGCAGAACAACATTAATGAAAGGAAATAAATTCTCAACGGCTCCAAATCATCCCCAATGGCTAGTAACAGCTATAAACTCATTTGGGAGTATAAAAGGGACCTCCAAGCATCTTTTAATGGTTAATGCTTCAATTGTAACAACATTATGATGTCAAAATTTGTCTAGAGCTTTAATTGTCCATTCTTTGCTTAGACAACACTAGTGAGCCAAAATTGTTAAATTTGCTCAAGTGTTTAGGTTTTGGGTGAGAGCTTAGAATTGCAAACAAATACCTATTAGAGGGATTTCTAGTTTGCTAAGTCTTTCTTTGTACAAGAGAGTGTTCCTTCAAGCTTTGGGTAGTAAGCTTTGAGGGTTGTAACGGTTGCCTCCTCATCCGAGAAAAGGGGACGAAATTCTTAGTGAATTTGTTGGAAATCCTTAGTGGGGAGCTAAGGTAGTGGATGTAGACCTTGGTTAGAAGGTTGAACCACTATAAATCCTTGTGTCAAATTGCCAATTTTTCACCTCCCACTAAAACACCCAATTATCCAACTTCTCCACACTTGGCGAGCAAGAACGATTGATCCAATCGAGCCCCAAAAATCTCAACAATTGGTATCAGAGCTTGGCTCAATCGAAGGGGATTCACATCCTATTGAGAAGATCCGATAAGCTCGATCAATATTTCACCAACCAGCTCAAATGGTGCAATCCATCGACAAACCGCCTTTCTTCGACGGAAATCACTATGCCCATTGGAAGACAAAGATGAAATTCTTCTTGAAGTGAAGAGACTACAAGCTATGGGACATAGTTAAAGATGGTCCGTTCGTGCCTCAAGGAAGCAAAGCGAAATGGAGTGCCGACGATCGCAAGAAGATGAAGCTTAAATGCAAAGCCTTGCACATGCTCTTTCGTGCATTTGGCCCAACCATCTATGAGAAGATGTCTTCTTGTAAGAATGCCAAGGAGGTATGGGACAAGCTTAAAGTCACATACGAGGGAACCGATGAAGTCAAGGAGACCAAGATTGGGCTCCTCACCTTAGAGTATGAAAACTTCAAGATGGATTCGAAAGAAAACATCGAGAAGATGTTTGATAGGTTCTCCACTATCACCAATAGTCTTAAAGGTTATGGAGAAGCCATCCCGGAAGAGAAGCTTGTCCGAAAGCTCATCTACTCCCTTCCCGAGTCATGGGACTCAAAGAGGACCGCCATCATCGAAGCCAAGAATCTCAAAACCTTGAAGCTTGATGAACTCATGGGGTCTCTTCTCACTCACCAAATAATGAAGAAAAACAAAGAAAAGGAGAAGAAGAAGGGAGAGATTAGAGCGATGGGGAAGAAGAAGATCATGGAGCTAGGCATCAATGCTAGTGCCGTAGATCTCAAATCCTCCACATGCCATCATGTCGATTCAAGTGAAGAGAAAAGTGAAGATGAAGAGATGGTCTATCTCTTCAACAAATTTGCCCGGTTCATGAAGAGCAAAATGGAAAAATCCAAGCATGAATCGATGAAGAAGATGAAGGACTCCCACAAATCCAAAAAGAAGGGATCATCTTCAAAACAAGCATATGTGGCCATATGGAGTGATGAAGACTCCACCGATGATGAAGTAGCCCACCTATGCTTGATGGCCCTCAATGAGGGGGAGGTAACCTCTAACTCTTCTATTTCAAATTCTTATACATTTGATGAGTTACAAGATGCCTATGATGATTTGCTTTTGGAATTCAAGGCATCATTTTCCAAAAACAAAAAGTTGATTTCAAAAATAAAAATTGAAAATGATTTGCTTTCCAAAACAAATCTTGAACTTGAAGCAAAATTGAAAGATTTTGAACAAAAATGTCTTGATTTACAAAATTTGCTTCTTAATTTTCAAAAAGAAAAGGATTTGATTTCCAAAGAGCTTGAAAAGAAAAACAATTTTGGAAAATCAATTTTTTATGTAAGACAATCTAGTGCCCCTAGATTTGTGAATGGAAAATGTTTTAGAAGTGTTTGGGTCCCAAAAGGACTAACCACTTCAACTAAAAGGGATGAAATTGAAAAAATGGATTCCTAAGGGGACTAAATTTTGTGCTACTAATGTCTATGGATCCAAAGCAATTTGGATACCAAAAATTACTTGATTGTCTTTTGCTAGGTGTAATGGAGAGTGATCAACAAGTCAAACTTTGAGGGGGAGCTCCATGCACACATAGGAAGAACACTTGAAGAAGGAAGGCTTCACATCCTCCCTTGAGTTCAAGTGTGGTAAAATCTAGTTGCTTTTACTTTTAATTTGATTAATTTTCTTTTAAGTCAACTAGATAATCATATATGTTGAACTAACATTCTTATGATGCTTTGAGTAAGGGGGGCCAATTTTAAACCAAAATTTTAAGTGTGTCAAATTTCTTTACCTCTATTGTTATTTTGAAACTTAATGTTTTAAATTCTTTTTGATATAACAAAAAGGGGGAGAAATGATTTGAAAAATTGAATTCTCAAATGAATAAGGGGGAGCTTTATTTGATTTCATATCTTTAATCTCTTATTCACATTTTTAAAGTTAAAGGGGGATAATCCCAAACAATTTTTCAAGTGAGTTTTATTATATCAAAAAGGGGGAGATTGTAGAACTAGTGTTTTGATATAATAATTGAAAAATGTTTTGGACTAATTTGAAAAGAATTTAAAACTTGGTTTTAAGTCCAAACAACTTGAAATTATGTTTGAGGTATTTTAAAAGGTTTTTGGCAATGTTTTTACTATTTTTAAAGAGCCAAACTTGACTTTTCAAGCTACCTGTATCGAAACAGGCTTGGCCGTTTCGATACGGATTGGGATCATTTCGATACGCCTGGTAAGCGAACCGATCCCCTTTCAACCACCCCAATGGCTACTTTCCAAACGGCAATTTAAAAGAGAACCCGTACCGATACGCCCTCAAGCGTATCGATACGCCCAGGCTAGCAAGAGCCCAATAGCTAGTTTTTGATGAAGGCCGTACCGATACGGATCCAAGCGTATCGGTACGGATGGCTGCAGAACATCATTAATGAAGGGAAATAAAGTCCTCAACGGCTACAAATTATCCCCAACGGCTAGTAACGGCTATAAACTCATTTGGGAGTATAAAAGGGACCTCCAAGCATCTTGTAATGGTTAATGCTTCAATTGTAACAACATTATGATGTCAAAATTTGTCTAGAGCTTTAATTGTCCATTCTTTGCTTAGAGAACACTAGTGAGCCAAAATTGTTAAATTTGCTCAAGTGTTTAGGTTTTGGGTGAGAGCTCAGAATTGCAAACAAATACCTATTAGAGAGATTTCTAGTTTGCTAAGTCTTTCTTTGTACAAGAGAGTGTTCCTTCAAGCTTTGGGTAGTAAGCTTTGAGGGTTGTAACGGTTGACTCCTTATCCGAGAAAAGGGGACGAAATTCTTAGTGAATTTGTTGGAAATCCTTAGTGGGGAGCTAAGGTAGTGGATGTAGACCTTGGTTAGAAGGTTGAGCCACTATAAATCCTTGTGTCAAATTGCCAATTTTCACCTCCCACTAAAACACCCAATTATCCAACTTCTCCACACTTGGCGAGCAAGAACGGTTGATCCAATCGAGCCCCAAAAATCTCAACAAAGAGTTTAGTAACTCATTAAGAGGGGAAACCGATCAAAGAAGAGAAGAATGAGAATTATGGGATAAATGATTTTTCTTCTACTCATGACTCTATTTATAATAGAGGTCATTTACGTCATCTAGGAGAAGGGATTACAATAAGATTTAATTAAAAACTATATCCTACTCCAAATATAATATAAAATTGAAAGTTCAACTTGAAGTAGGATTCCTCTTCTTGTGTTAAGTGCTCCCTAGAATCCAAATCCAACTAAAACTTGTCTTCTAAGCATGTATGATCCTTTAGCTGTCAAAACCCCTACAAAAAATCAAATACTTGTTTAAACATGGATTTGTAGTTGGATTGGAACACTAAAATATAGGTATATATGTGTGAAAAATATGTAAATATTAGACTTATCATATACCCCCACACTTAGATTATGCTTGTCCTCAAGCATATTGAAATTCAAAATTCGGAGTCCTTTTGGTAAATAGAAAGGATAAGAGAAGTAATAAGTCCAAGATTGCAATTTAGCACAAGCAAATAATCACTCAATTAATTACCATGAATTAAAAGATAGAGTAAAATTAAATACATGCACAAAAGATTCACTCAATTTCGCTCAAGGTCTTTAAGGAACAACAACACTCAAGTCAAAGCATGTAAAAGGATATTTACTGTAGGCTTGCAAATATATCATATCTCTACCACTGAGTTGGTTCAAATTACAAGATCAAAAGGTCTTTGAATTGTAACATGGCTAGGGACAAGGTATGATGAGAAAAACTTTTGGGCTTTTTGAATAGAAGAACTCACACTTTTTGTTTTGCTCAAGCTTTACACATATGATATTTTTGGGAGAATATCGGTCAGTGGTCTGCCAATCCATGTTTGGTCCGAGGAAACCTTCAAGAACATTGCGGCAATTTGGGGAGAATTAGCTCGAATAGACATGGAAACGTTGGTGCCATCATCATTTGAGAGAGCACAGTTTCAGATTGAAACAGATTGGAACACGCACATTGATGAAACAATTGAATTGACAGTGGGGAATAATATGTTCCACATACGCGTGACGGAAGTTGAAGAAGCGATCGAGCCGAAGTGCGATTGTTGTTGTGAAGTGGAGGTGAGCTCCACGGGTAAGGCAAGCACACCGGAAAATGAGGTGGAATGGAAAATTAACTCTGTATACAACGAGGGCGAATCCTCCCCGGGAGGGTCTTTTGTTCCTAATTTAATAATTAATGAAGTCAAGGCAGATGTAGGGAATCACGGACAAGTGAATAGTAGCTATGTTGATCACATTTGGGAGGACAATAAGATGGTGGACTGGAGGGTAAAGAGCACAGCGAGCTGGATGGAGGAGGAAAACGTAATGTTGGTTAATTGGGAGAGAGAGGAACGATCAAGCTGCGATGTGTTGGGCAATATTGATGAATTCAATAGGGAGAGTGTCTCTCGTGATCACACGAACCGAGAGTCGGACAAGGGCAATAGCCCGATGGTGGATGGGCCGAGATTAGAAATACCTAGGGCCAATAAAGCTTCTGTGATAGAAGTAAATGGGGAGAGCCGTAGAGTGAGGCAGTTAACGGAAATTAACTCTAGTCTGGATCCCACGACGGTGTAGTTTGACAATAAGCAAGGTCCTAAGAGGGGAAGGGGAAGGCCGAGGAAAAATAAATCAGAGATACCATCCGGGGTAGTGGATATCGCGAACGGATCTCTATCAGATTCAGACTTCGTATGTCGAAAGCAAGCAAGTTTAAGGGAGGCGCGAGAAACGGTTGATCTGTGTAAATTAATTGGAGCAGTGCCTAACGGTAGGGAGGAGATGATTGTGAAGGACATCGCGCGCATAATTGAAGCGCGCGAAAAGAAGAATTAGCAACGAAGGATGAAGGTGTTGTCGTGGAATGTTAGGGGGATTGGAGCGGCTGCGAAGAGGCGAAGTATTCAGCGAGTTCTACGACAACAACGATGTATTTTGGCTCTACTTCAAGAGACCAAAATGGAGCTGGTGACAGAAAGCGTGGTGCGGCAATTATGGTACACATACAATTTCGAATTTGCCTTTGCGCCATCGGTTGGGAAATTGGGTGGGGTGATGGCTATTTGGGAGCCGACGGGGTTTGAGATGGAGGTGGTTGAATCGAGGCATAATATGGTGATCATCGAAGGGAGAGGGGTGCACGAGAATTGGAAGTGTGGTGTGGTAGGCGTTTATGCACCATGCACAATGGCCGAGCAATGTAGATATTGGGAGGAGTTGTTGGCAGTAGTGAATGCAAGGGATTTAAATTGGTGCGTCGCGGGGGATTTCAATGTGGTTATGAAACCAGAGGAGAGGCGCGGATGTGTGGAATCAAATCGAGGTATGGATATTTTTTGTGAATTTGTAGATAGAATGGCGTTGCTAGATGTGCCGTTGAAAGGAAAGAGATTTACATGGTTTGGACCGGGGCGAAAGTGTAGTAGATTAGATAGGTTCTTGGTATCGCATGGCTGGATTCAAAGATTCGATTCGATTGTGGTGCGGAACCTCCCAAAGGAACTCTCGGATCACTCGCCTATTGTGTTGGAGAGTGATGTCGTGGATAGTGGTCCGAAACCTTTTAGGTTTTTCAATGCATGGTTGAAGGAACTTCCTTTGTTAGAGACGAAATGGAAACGATTGACGGAAGGTGATAGTACGACATCGATTGTTCAGAAATTAAGGAAGTTAAAGGGGATGTTGAAAAATTGGAATCGACACTGTTTAGGTGACGTAGAGCAGCAGTATCGTGAGCTGGTTGATAAAATTGAGAAGGTTTACGTGCGGGCTGGGTGTGGAGAGGTCAATTCGAATGAGTTGGCTGATCGGAGGGAGTTGCATTCGCGATTATGGAAGGTGGCAAACCTCATAGAATCGCTTTGGCGACAAAAATCTAGAGCATCATGGTTAGCGGAGGGTGACCGCAACACTCGTTTCTTCCATAGGGCAACGAAGGTGAGGGCTATGCAAAATGCAATTCCAGGAACGTATGTCGATGGAAGATGGATCAATGATCCGCAGCGATTGAAATTTGTGATCCGTAGGGAATTTAAGAAGCATTTTTCTAAGCCTAAGGCCACGAGTTCTTTGCTTCCGGAGGTGAATTTTTCTACATTATCAAGTGAACAAAGCGAATCGATGGAATTAGCATTTTGGGAGGAGGAAATAAGAACAGCTGTATGGAAATGTGAGGGAGCTAAGGCCCCGGGACCGGATGAGTTTACATTCGAATTTTTTAAGAAGGGATAGGAATTTCTCAAGGGGGATGTTTTACATTTTATGACAGAGTTCTTCCATTCGGGACATTTACCGCAAGGCGTAAATTCCACCTTTGTGGTTTTAATAGCAAAGAGGGACAATCCGAAGGGAATTGGGGATTATCGCCCAATATGTTTGTTAAATTCAATTTACAAAATACTTGCGAAGTGCTTAGCGCAGAGGTTACAAAAGGTGCTGCCTATGCTCATTAGCGATGTACAAGCAGCATTTGTGAGTGGTCGTCAGATTTTGGATGGGATCCTTCTAGCTAACGAAGTTATACATTCGATGAAACAAGATCGATTGGGCAAGGGGGGAATAATTCTGAAATTGGATTTCGCCAAGGTGTATGACTGCATCAGCTGGGATTGTTTGGATTGTGTTATGCATCGGATGGGGTTCGGAAAGCGATGGGGTGATTGGATTCGTGCATGTGTTGAGACTGCAAGGCTGTCAATTTTAGTCAATGGTAGTCCGTCAAAGGAATTTGCAATGCGGAGAGGCTTGCGACAAGGTGACCCCCTTTCCCCCTTGCTGTTTGTAATGGTGGCCGAAGTGCTACACCAATTTCTAATTAATGCGGAGCAGCGAGGGTTAATTCGAGGGATTCAAGTGGAGCGGGGAGTATCAATCTCGCACTTACAATTTGCGAATGACACGGTACTTTTTATCCAAGGTGAGCGAGACAATGCACGGCATCTCAAGCGTGTTCTAACTTGTTTTGAGTATGTGACTGGTCTACAAATAAATTATGAGAAATCATGTGTGTATGGCATTATTTTGGAGGATGAATTTCTGATGTCTATCGTAGATATTTTGGGATGTCTGCGAGGGTCCCTACTGATGAAGTATTTGGAGATCCCGTTAGGGGTGAATCTGAGGGTTGTGGAGATTTGGAACCCTCTTGTTCAGCATTTCCGACATAAATTACCAGGCTGGAAGCGGGATTATCATTTGCGGGAAGATTGCTATTAGTTAATTCTGTGTTGTCAGCTTTGCCAGTGTACTATATGGGGGTGTTCTTAATACCGAAGAGGATAATTTTGAAGATTGAATGTATCCGTAGGAACTTTCTGTGTGGGGGGGGGGAGGAAGAGCGTGCGAAACTTAATAGAGTGAGCTGGGTGGTGGCTTGCCAACCGAAACGGTTTGGTGGTTTGGGAGTGGTGAATCTCCATACCCGAAATTTGGCAATGTTAGCCAAGTGGGTGTGGCGATATGCTCAATTGGACGGATTGCTTTGGAACGCAATTATTGTGGCAAAGTATGGTCAAGATGTCCTTTCATGGCGAATGAATTCTATGGGCCTATTACGTATGCCGTCGATGTGGAAACGAATTGTAGCGGTTCAAAGCGATAAATACGTGGCCAGATTTTTGAGTGCCACTCAATTCTCATGGACATTGGGTGATGGGACTAGTATCTTATTTTGGAGAGATTGTTGGTGCCTTGCGGAACCATTGAAACTTGTATTCCCCCGTTTGTTTAGCTTGGCTAGCAATAATATGGCAAGGGTTTGTGATTACTTGGGACTGCCGAGGGAGGAGTGACTGATTGTTTTAGACGACCCTTGCGAACATTTGAGGCTGCCCAGGTACGTGAGCTGCAAGCTTGTGTTGCTGGATACCGGCTACGTGATCGGGCTGTGGATAAATTGGTATGTGTTCATGATGTGGCGGGGCAATTCTCAGTGAGTGCTTTACACAAATTAATGACAACATTTGGGTTAAATGATGCATCCGATGTTAGCATGATATGGAAGCTGCCGTTGTTACCAAAAATTCTGTGTTTCATATGGTTTTTATTGTTGAACCGGTGCCAACTTTGAAGATGTTGATGGAGCGAGGAATTTTGTTGGGGATGGATGGAATTGGTTGCCGATGGTGTGCGGAAGGAGAAGACAACGTAGATCATATTTTTGGGCAATGTGAGATTGCATGAGGGGTATGGAATATGTTCTTTGGATGGTGGTCAGTATCGACCGTTCGACCATGGTGCATTGGTGAGTTTATTTATCAATGTTGCGTGAGTTATTTCGATGGTGATCTGCGCACATGGTGGATTATAGGGTGCGCGAGTGTTTTGTGGTCTCTATGGCTTGCCCGAATTGAGCTGATGTTTAGGGACAAGAGGGAGTAGCGCCAATCGATCTTTTTCATGGTGCAGCTACGGTCATTTCATTGGACCTGTGCACGGTTTGAGATGTTGCACTCCTGCGAAGCAGCTTGGTGGGAGTGTCCCATTTTGTGCAGGCCATCGCGGGTGATGAGACATGAGTGTAAAATGGGTGTGGTATGGATGCCGCCACCACAGGGGGTGTGGAAAATTCAACGTGGACGGGGCATCCAGGGGTAAGCCAGGTTAGGCCGGTTGTGGGGGCGTCCTTCGCGATTGGATCAGCCGGATAGTGGCATTATTTTTGGGGTCTATCAGGGTGGTGGATTCCAATGTCGCTGAACTTCAGGTGATAGCGTATGCTTTGCGGATGGTGTAGGAAATTAATTGCGATGGGGTGCAGAGTGGTAATTGAGTCGGACTCGGTCGTTGCAATTTCTTGGATATTAGGCACGGAACGTCGGCCATGGCGATTGGGAAATTGGTTTCATCAAATTGATGATGCATGGGAGGCGATGCCTTTTGTATGTTTTACTAATATCTTTAGAGAAGCCAATTGTATCGCGGATGCATTAGCAAAGAGTGGTGTCATACGCTCTAAGTGGGTATGGATGTATTGAGCTGAGTTCGGGGATCCGTTTGCTTGGGTTTGACGTTGTACCATATGCACGGGCACTCTTTTCCCCAGTTAGGCTTAGAGGGGTTTTTAATGAGGCCGATGCAATGGATTTTGCATGATTTATTCAATAAAATCAAATCATGTTGCTGATAAAAAAAAGGATTCAATTTTTCCACACTTTTGTCTTTTCTTCCCTTTTTCTTTTTGAACAAACAAGACAACTTTTTCCTTTTCTTTTCTTTGTTTTTTAATATTTTCTTCTTTTTTTTGTTTTCTTGAATTTTCTATAAGTGTAGTACGTAGTTATTCAAATAAGGGCTCAAATTGGGGAAATTAGCAAAAAGAGATAAGGCTTAAAATATGGTTAATTTTTAAACAATAGGCGTAAGCTCAAAAGTAGTTCTCTAATGGTCATATTTACCAAGGTAGGCTTTTTGGCTCAAAGTTCATACCTAATTGCCTTAATCATCTCAAGTAACTCGATCCTATCTGGTCTCAACACATATAACATTGAAATTTCTAAAAGAAACTAGTCATTCTTCACAACCACTTAATGAAAGAAAAATATGAAGCATAAAAGATGCATGTTTATTAGGCTCAAATCTCACAAAATGGCTTATGTTGTGTTCAATATCCATCCAACTATCGAATCAATTAATAAAGAACAATTAATAAGGCTAAAAAGTTCTTATCAATCTTAATTTACTTCCCATGACAATCTCGTTTTCACTTTCAGATCCTAAATCTAAAAAATTTCAACATGTTCATTCTAAGAATTTTTTCAGTGTGAAAGGAATTTTCTAAGTCATCAATAAGCATAAGATTCATACATTTTCTTCCTATTAACTTTGAAAAACTAAGTAAAATTCAATAAAAAAATTTTAACTAAAAACCTCCACCCCACACTAAACTGAAAATTGTCCCCAATGTTCTAAAATCATCATGCATAAAATAAAGCAATAAAAGTTTTAGGGAAAATATCCTCCCTTATTCGACATGTGATGGTTCATGGAGTGGACGGGAAACAAAGCATGCGCACATCTAAATCATGGATTGCTTTTGTTTTGCCTGAAAATCATGAGGTGTGGCTACATCTTTTTTCATGGGTGCTACTTTTCCACCTAAAAGGAAAAAAAAAGAGAAAATTGTAAAAATTCATAACAAAAGAATAATGAAAAGAAAAGAAAAAATAAAATAAAACCATGAGTAATGCCTCCCATTTAGCACCTTTGTTTAACGTCTTTGGCTAGACGTGTCTCCCTATTATTTCATATTATGGAAAGCTAGAAGATGTTCGTCAGGAGGGTTGTCTTTGATTGATTTAGACACTTCTTCTTTTCATGGTGGATGCGAGAAATGTTTGTCAGGAGGTTGAACGTTGGTTGGCTTGATTCCTGGATCATAGTTCGTTTTTTTCTTTAGATGGCTTGGTGGTGCCCTTGACTCCAAAGCAAGTGTTTCTTTTTCTTGTCCATCATTCTTTGCCTTTGTAGACCTTTGAGGAAAGGGAGGTGGGATCACTATTGGTTGGATGACTTTTTGAGCGTCATCTTCTTCCTTCTCAAGCTTTTGATGCGTTTTTACATTTTTTGGGAAACAAAGTTTGCCAAAAAAAATTCGGTTTGCTAGCCTTCTCATCTCCCTTATCGGCTTTGGTGGGTGATTCCTGCAAATTCTTTTCACTTCTCAAAGTAATAGCACTCACATTTTCTTTAGGATTTACAATAGTTTGTGGGGCAACTTACCTTGAGATTTGGATTGACTAAGAGACAAGGCTATTTGGCTTACACGGGTTTCAATATTTTGAATAGTTGAACTTATCCCTTGTAGTAATTGTTCCAAGTTGTGGGCAAGCTTGTACACCATATCTTCCAAAGTAGGTTTTGTCGATGATGATTGTTACGGCTCGTGGAAAATACCTTGTTGTTCTGGATATGGCATGTTATCTTAACTCAAATTAGGATGATTTCCCCACTCCAGATTGTAAGTGTTTGATTATGAATTCTACTTTCTTTGACCATGAAATTCTCCAAAGGTGTTAGCGGCTTCAGTAGTGTCCTCTTAGAGTGTGGGACACATATTGGTAGGATGTCTGGTTCTTGTGCAAATGCTACAAGCTTTGACTTGATGTGTATTACCTACAAACATTTGTTGAACAAGAGATTAAATGTAGAAAGTTGATTTTGAATGTTGGAAATACTTATGTGTTAACTCGTTTAGAGACATTGTTTTGAATTGAGCCAAATTGTTGAGAATTGGCTGCCATGACATTGATAAGTTCTTTAACTTCTCTAGGAGTTTTGTTTAATATGGATCCCCCACTTGCTGCATCTAACATTTCTCTCTCTATATGTAGCATATCTTCGTAAAATTATTGGATAAGAAGTTGATCAGATATCTCATGTTGTGGACAATTGGCAAAAATTTGCTTGAATCTTTCCTAGTAATCATGCAATGAGTTTGAGTATCTTTGTTGAATTTCACATTTTTCTCTTCTAATATTGGTGGCTCTTGAAGCTGGAAAGTACTTCTCAAGAAAAAGTCTAACCATGTCTGTCCATGTCTCAAATGATCCGGATGGTATGTAGAATAACCAATCCTTTGCATTGTTGGCCAGGGAGAATGACAATGCTCGCAATTTTATTTGATAAATTATGACTCCTTGCGGTTTCATTTTCGAGCATACTATATGGAATTCCTTCATATGCTTATGACGGTTCTCATTATCAAGTCCTCAAAATTTTAGAAGAATATGGATCAAACTTGACCTGAGTTTGAATGAAACGCCTAGATCTTGGTAGTCAATGCAAAATGGTTGTTGTGCAATGTCCAGTATGGAAAACTCGCGTAAACTTTTCTATTGTGTCGTCTTCTTGGTTTTAGGATTGAGCACAAGATTTTTATATGCACAAAAAGAACGAAGTGTTAAAGAAGTAAAAAAATAACACAAATTAAACTTAACTTCTTGACACCACTCCCGGGCAAGGGCACCTATTTTTTATAGTGGTTGTCGAAGCCGTCAAAAATTAAACCTTCTCAAAGAAACTTGTAGAAGCGGTAAGTAGGGTCGAATCCATAGGGAATGATAAGAGATTAAATTAATAAAAGAAAGAAAGGGGGGGAGTTTCCATTTGAGTAGAATTGAGGAAAGCAAATAAAAGTAAATGATAATTCTATATTGAAAGAAACTCTAGTTAAGGTAGATATCGGTATATTAAACCAAGTTTTAGATCATCGAACTTCACAAAAGATAAACCTGCATAAATCTCAAATAGCTTGGTTAAAGGTTAATTGATAATCCACAATTAAAAACAATCCCTCTTACTTAATAGATAATCACTTAATAATCAATAAATGATTAATTCTTATTATCAAGATTAAAGTCCTTAGATGATGAAAGTAGACTTAAAACCTATCAAATATCTTTACCGAATTAAGAGACCCAATGCACATAAACTATCAAAGCACTAAGCCGTTAACTTATCAAGAATATGAATTCAAACCTTCTATTATGTTGCTTGGTTACTTGCGACTTGTATCAAGGATGCCTCGATTGTTTGTTGTATATATATAATCCAATGTATACATATTGAGTAAGCGCAGAAAATATAAAAATACTTGAAAATAGATGAAGAAGATGAATAATCACGAAAAAATTTATTAATAACCTCGAATCTAAACCTTTACTAGAAAAAAAAGTTTATCAATTCATGGGGAAGGTAAATCGACAAACAAGAGACGAATGAAAATTATGGGAAGAATGGTTTCTCTTTTCCCATTGACCCTATTTATAATAGAGGTCAATTACATCAACTAGGAGAAGGAATTTCTATAAGATTTAAGTTAAAACTCTATCCTACTCCAAATTTAATATAAAAGTGAAAGTTCAACTTGAAGTAGGATTCCTCTTCTTGTGTTAAGTGCTCCTTAGAATCAAAATCCAAATTAAACTTCTCTTCTAAGCATGTATTATTCTTTAGCTGTTAAAATCCCTAATTAAAATCAAACACTTGTTAAAACATAGATTTGTAGCTGGATTAGAACATTAAAAATATAGGTATATATGTGTGAAAAATATCCAAATATTAGAATTATCAATAAGGTTAATGTTGTTACATGATAAGTAGCTAAACTGGTTGACACGCGTCGTTTACGCGTCAAAATAATTCATTCTTCTCAAATAATAAATAAATGAAATTAAGCGTAGTAAGGGAGAAGTAAGGGTCGATCCCACAGGGACTAAGAAACTTCCTGATTTATGTTTGTTCAATCGGTGGGCCAAGAAGTGAGAGTCGAATAATATTTAAGTAAAAAGAGAGGTTTGTGGAATTAAATAAAATGAGAGATTGTAGAAAATAATAAAAAGAAGTGATTAAATATGATAAAGACTAGCCTCATACTCTTGCTCTGACTCAATTTCCTCAGATCACCGGAAAAAAAGGATTTTCCACTTCGGGATTTACGTCTATTACTTGTCTACAAGGTCCAATCCTTGTGACAAAGCTTTGTAAGACGAATACCCAAGTGCCATCTTTGATATCGGTTTCGTAAATTAATCTAATCAACACAATGTTGTATATAAAATCGTTTAAGATTGTAAAAGACCGACTCTGATTATGTTGCTTCAATAATAACTGATCTGATTTCAGTTTCCTCTTAGCAAACAATTTTTCTAATTGTGTTCCCTGGAAGTTGAATGTGCTTCAATAGCTGATCCTTCCTCCCACACAGTTGCTTAAAACAACATCTTGACCAACATCAATCATTGGTTTTAAAATCATTTTGATTTTAAAATTAAGCTTAGAAAACTGAGAGAGATACCCAAAGTTTGATGAAGAACTTTTCAATCCTCACGTTTGAATTGAGTCATTGCTTAAGCCCTTGGTTATAGAAAACTTAGCTAAGCATGATTATGGAAAAATTCATTCTTAGAATTTTTTTAAAGAAACTAAAATACAAAACCAAAGTAAATAGAGAACTAAGAGAGAAGAGATTTTATAAACTTAAAAGTAAAATGGAAAAAATCAAACTTTTTAGAACACCTCTATGATATCCTTCTCTTCGGCTCTTTTTTCACGCCTCATCAATCTTGATGGGAAGGGTGATGCGATCTCATGAGAAGGAGGATGTGGTGGTGGTGGCGAAGAAGACATACTTTTGGAGTTGGAAGGTGGCGTTTCCTTCTTCTTGGACTGTGCGACATTCTCTTCTGCGATTTCTGGGTTGACAATGGTTCCACTTTGAAGGGTGATAGCACTAACATTCTCTCTCGGATTTGACTCCGTTTGAGAAAGAAGTCTTCCCCATGGCTCTAGTCTCCCCACGGTTTGAACCAACTGGCTCATTTGTTTATCTAAATCTTGTAGGTGGGCCTCTGTGCGGTTTTGAATCTTCTCTTGGGATATTGCCAACCGTTCAACGATAGATTCCAATGATGACTTCGGCTGTGGAAATTATTGTTGAGTGGGTTGTCTATACTGATATTGTTGATTTTTCCTTTGATTTTGAGCATAACTGAAGTTCGGGTGGTCTTTCCAACCTGGATTATACGAGTTGGCGTTGGAATTGTATTTTCTTTGTGGACGTCCCGGGAAATTCCCTATGGCATTCAGTTGCGTAGTGTCCTCTTCTTGCACCATCGGACAACAGTCTATTGGATGTTCTGGGCTCGTACAGAGCCTGACTGTAATTCTTTTATCTTCAATGAGAGATAGTATAATATCAACTAATTTATCAATTTTGTTTTCCAAAAAAACTGTACTTACCTCATGAACCCGTCGAGATGGTTCACTTGAAGCGTGAAATCGTTGCGAATTAGCCGCCATAGTAGATATTAACGTTCTCGCTGTAGTTGGAATCATGTTAAGAAGTGCTCCTTCACTTTTCGCATCGATCACCTTCATATCCATAGGTGTTAACCCTTCGTAGAAATATTAGAGAAGCGTTTGTTCGGACAAACTATGTTGAGGACGGTTGGCGCATTGCTTTTTGAAGCGCTCAAAGTAGTCGTACAAGGATTCAATATTCTTCTATTGGATACTGAAAATACTTCGCCTTAGCTCGCTTGCTTTAGCTGCTGGAAAGAACATGTCAAGAAAAAGGCGGGCCAAGAAGAGAGAGTCGAATAATGTTTAAGTAAAAAGTGAGGTTTGTGGAATTAAATAAAATGAGAGATTGCAGAAATTAATAAAAAGAAGTGGTTAAATATGATAAAGACTAGCCTCAAACTCTTGCTCTGACTCAATTTCCTCATATCATCGGAAAATGGATTTTCCACTTTGGGATTTACGTTGGTTACTTGTCTACAAGGTCCAATCGTTGTGACAAAGCTTTGTAAGCCGAACACCCAAGTGCCATCTTTGATATATGTTTCGTAAATTAATCTAATCAACACAATGTTGTAGATAAAATCGTTTAAGATCGTAAAAGACTGACTCGATTATGTTGTTTCAATAATAACTAATATGATCTATGTTTCCTCTTAGCAAACAATTTTGCTAAGTGTATTCCTTGGAAGTCGAATGTTCTTCAATAGTCGATCCTTCCTCCCACACAGTTAATCAAAACAACATCCTGACCAGCGTCAATATTTTATTTTGAAATCATTTTAATTTTAAAATTAAGCTTTGAAAACTGATAGAGATACCCGAAGTTTGATGAAGTGCTTTTCAATCCTCACATTTGAATTGAGTCATTGCTTAAGCCCTTTGCTATAGAAAACTTAGCTAAGCATGATTATGGAAAAAATCATACTTAGCATTTTTTAAAGAAAATAAAATAGAAAACCAAAGTAAATAGAGAGATAAGAGAAGAAAGTTTTTATAAACTTCAAAGTAAAATGAAAACCAAGAACGAGAGATGATTTTGAGTTTACCCCCAAAGGGGCTATTTATAGTATCTCAAAACCCTAAAATAACTCTAAAATGATAAGAGATAAATCATAAAATATTTAAAATACAAAAGATAATTCCTAAAGTGATAAGAAATAAATCCTAAAGTGTTTAAATTAAATACAAAAGATAATTCCCAATTATTAATTCAAATCTCGTCTGATAAGTTATCTAGAATGCGGCTGATAAGCTATCAAGCGTTGCTGACGTCATCTTTTAGAAGCTGTTGATGTGTCGCTCAGTCAACACTTTCATGCCCCAATTCATGCCCACTAGTCCAACCATGAATCCAGAAAAACAAAAATTGCAGAATCCAACCACTTCTCAATGTAATTTTCAGATTCAAAGGTCTGTACGAAAAACACACAATAAATTTCAAATTGACACCACATTCCAAGCATTAGAGGCATAATTAAGGCTACAATAGTGACCATATTAGCTACATATCAAATTCTCCCTCACTCAGTTGATGCTTGGCCTCAAGTATCTCGCAACTAACATATTAAAACTCAAGCGATCATCCTTAATTTCACGAAGTCTCTAAAATTTCAATATCACATGGTATCTAGACATGTATGAAATTTAAAGAAGCGATTAGAAAATGAAAAGACTAAAAACAGTTTTAGCAAAATTAAGACATTCCAAAAACGTGTCAATTTTAATGAAACAAACCTAGTACCCTCACAATGATGCACACATTTTGCTGAAAGTGTTTAGGGTAAAATAAAGCACTCAAGGCAAAATTAATCAAAGCATTACCATAGGCTTGTAACTAAATCTAATCTCCACTACTAAGTATGAATATGATGCAAAAATCAAGACGTCTTTTAAAAGGGTTGTAATGGGGGTAAGGTTCGGGTAGGATAAAAGGCCAAATAAGGGGTTTAATATTCAAGACAAAGAAGAATTATTTCAAAGGAATTATTAAGGAGAGAAAATGAAAAGAGAAAACAAGAAACCAAACCAACAATTTTTGCACTTTTATTTCTTTCTTTCTTTGTTCGAACTCTCTCACCTTTTTTCCCTGTTCGAACAGTTCTGCCTTTTTTCTGCAGTGTTCGAATTAAGATACACTGTTTTTTTATTTTCAATTTCTACACAGTGTTTTTTTTCCTGCACTGCACAATTCGAATATGAGTTTTCTGCATTCAGCACTGGTTTTTCTTTTTTTTTTCCAGAATAACCTTGACTTTGTCCTGAAAAAGGGTGACAAAAAGAGGAGAGAAAAGAAACATAAAAAAATGGTTTAAGGTAAAATGTGGTGAATCAAAGAAAATGCTAAGGCTCAAAATTGTCTCACTAAAGGAAAATATGTAACACCCCTCGCCGGGGTTAGGAGCGAGGAGCGTTATCAGAACAGAACAAAACAAATTATCAAAACAAGAATGGTTACTTTAATAACAAAACACATCGTAACACATGTGGAGAGTGGGCTAACAAAGTTTTTCCTATAATTAACAACAAATAACCGAACCAACATACAAGATCATAACATTCACTCATTGATTTTTATTAACAAGCTTGTACAAATAACAATTCTAATTACATATACATAGACCCATTTGAATAACTGGGATTCTACACCATTAATCCTTGTTTAATTATTCAACAACATATAGAAGCATAACCAAATTATTATCCCATTTACATGTTACCAATTGACTATCGATTATGCAATTTACATGTGAATTAGAAACAAAGTTTCTAAAACAAGCACGTATGAATTCCTAACCCTTATTTTTGAACCCCCTAACTCAAATGACCATAGCCAAATAGAATTATAATTAATCAAGCCATTCGATTCAAGTCTAGATTCATATCACTTATTAAATTCATACAATTATTAAGGAAACACTTCTAGATGCATTCGAATATCCTAACAAGCCAATTTAGAATTGCAAATTGAATCAAACCATTAAATGCTTATTCCTATTCAATTCAAGCATCAATTCTTATTTTCGCTTAGTTTCTTCATTTCCAATTCCATTAGAACCATATACCTGATCATGCTTACAATTCTAACTTGATTTCATATCTCATTCACAAAGATCACATGCACTACATTCGTAAACATTAACCAAGTCAAGCTAGATCACTTACGTATAACAAAAGATGATTCTTACAAAACATTATCATGCTTGACTCACATATTTACAACCAAAATATAGGCTTAACTTACTATTTACATACTTAAGTTATAGAGATGAACTTAACATTCAAGGAGCATACAAGAGATTCAAGCACCAACGTAAATTAAGGCTAATGTCAAACAAAATGAGATGAATATCTAGACAAATTTCCAAGCCACCATCTAGAAGCCTAAATATGAGACTTATGTCATACATACTGCTGTCTTGTGATTTGCTTTCGATCAGAATTTGATAGCTTCTTGCCCAAGATACCCTGTTATTTGGGAAGAAGGAAACAAAGAACGTTAAGTACAAATTTGTATTTAGCGAGGTAATTTCTAATACTAATTCATTCTTTTAAACATCTTATGGCCATCTTTAAGGTTACTTAGCTAGGCTTATTAGCACATAAAGCATCTCTTAACTAAGCTCATCATGCTCAAGTCTCAATTAACTTCATACATTCTATGTACTATCATTCATAATATGAGGCCATACACAATTTCATCCAACATCTTGCTTATCATAATGCATCACATTCGAATAAAGCAAGAATTATTCAAGCATATCATTGAACCAACCATCATTCATAAGCAAAACATATATCATATTATGGCAGGTTATTCGAATAGGTCCATTGTTCACATTGATCATGAATCAAGCATACCACATTTCATCATGTCATTCCAAAGGACCATTGTCCAAATAAATCACATAACAAGCATATATCATATCATATCATATCATGTTATTTATATTTTCATTTATCCACTTCATAAGCTTATTACAAATATATATATTGTAACCCCCTTAGCCCGGCCTAGACGCCTGACCCAAACTGAGAAGATTACATAGGGAAAACCGAAGTCAACTCGTAAAAGTCAACCACGATTAATAGCCTTTTTTTCTTTTATCTTTTCTAGATGCACATTATCATTCTATATGATTAGCAATTTGATTTAGCGAAAGCGACACATCAAACGAAACTCAATTAGGGGTCCAATTGCATACAAACGTCTTTTAGGGACTAAATTGTAAATTTCCAGAATTTTAAGGACTAAACTGATTTTTAAGTTACCAATCCAAAATTAATCATATTACATGCCAACATGTCAAATTGCATCTTAAACAGATCATCCAAACTCATTTAATTAAACATTCAACATTCAGGGACCATAACGTAAGAAAACAGAAACCTGAAACAATTCAAATTCAAATCCAACGGTTAGGTGTTTCGAAACACAAGACCTTGTATCAGAACGGCCGTTTTGAAACTAGGTTGACCTTTTCGCTCCGCGGGTGTGTTCTGAAACCCATTTCGAAACAATGCTTTCAAGTAGCAAAATGTTCCGGAACGTGCTTACCTGTTCCGAAACGCCATGACCATTCCAGGCCATCGTTCCGAAACAGATAAGGGCATTCCGAAATGTCTTGCCCTGCAACTTCACAATTTGCTAGTTTTTCTCAAACATTCACCTCCGAAATCATTCCAACACATGCCACATCACACATTTAACATGTATAAGCATCAAAGACCATTAACATGAAGCACAAGCTAAAACGTAGCATCATTCATGCAAGCATTAGAACTATAGGCATGCTTCCTAGTCTTCAAAACCATACAAAATCTAAAATCCACATTCAAACACAAATCAAACCTCAAAGGCCATTTACAAACCAAAACAAGCAAACCAAACATGCTTAAGGTGTTTAACATCACCAAATACTTACTAACAAGAGTAGAAATCCCTCCCATTGCCTCTTATTACACCAAGGTGAAAATACATACTTTGTTTAATCAAAAGCTTGGATTCCACTTGCTATCGGGTTGCCTTGAATGCTCAAATCTCTACATTGATGAAACAAATGAGCGTAAGCTTAAAGCTTAGTGAGGATCGCTAAAAGTAACATTCATCAATGCATTTCATTAAACCGTTGCATCATCATTTGCAACCTCACGCCTTTCTTAAACATGCTCTTCTAAGCATCAATGCACTTTTCAAACCACATGCTTAAATCATCATTAAAATAACAACAAAAAACCTTTTGCTCATGCTTAAACCAAGCATCACATGCATTCTTGGATAAACCTCAAGCATCTCATGCTTAAATCATTAATCAACAACATTATTTTGGCTTGCAAGTGATACATTCCCAATGATACCAAAACCAACACAAATGACACAATCGGATACGCGGATTGCAAGCGTTGTCCCACACGCTTCATACACACTACCAGAATACTCAAGGCTCACATACGAGAGCAACCCTCCATCGTTGTGACACCTGTTGTGGAGTATAACGGTACAATCACAACCCCTCAACACTACTCATCAGTAGTTGTATAATTCCACTAACGAGAGCACGAAACACATAACACAAGATCCACACACTTGATTAACATCCACCGTTGTGATCTTAAGTTCAATCGTTAGGGTACTCGAATGGAGTATACGGTACAATCACAACCCCTCGACATCCTATGCGACTTTATTCACGGTTCACCCAATCCTATAGCCAACTAACTATATCCGATTAAAGTAACCAAAAATCATTTTCATCACTTGTCAATATAATCATTTAACATCAATATTCCACTGTTTTACAAGCATAGACACAATACCATGTTCACAAGCATAACCATGCTTAATCTTAAATACATACATTTCTCAAATCCAAGGATCATCTACCAAATGCATCCTTAACAACACGACATTAAACACCAGCATTATCAATGCTCAAAACAGTATATAAAATCACATTTACATCAAGTGCATTTTCCGACAAAAACATAGCACATTCCGAGAGAGACTTTCGAATCACTTACTCTTGAGCTTAGCTAAGTGTTTCAAACTTACACTAACCTCCCAAGACCACACTCAAAGCGTTACCAAGCTGGAAAATCCATTTCCACTCACCGATACGCGAAGCCTTGCGCGCCGACACGAAAATTACTCTTTCAGAGCCTCCAAAAACGTCTCGTTTGCTCCCGGATCAAGATCCCATGTTTTCACATAATCAAAAAAGAGATCCAAATGCAATAAAATGCATTTCAACACCAGCAACTAGTACAAACTCGTTGCTCACCCTAACTACACCAATTTACCCATCCGAAACAACCGAAAACTCAATCGATTGCTTCCTAAATCAAGCCCAGCTAACATACATCACTTCCAATCAATTATAAACATCAAAACACATCTAAAATCAACCTAAACCCTTCCTTATACCTCCAGCAATCATTGCTCCCACATTTAACCTCAAAAAGCCAACTAGAACTATCAAGAAACTCAAGGATCTCAAGGATTTCGGGACCTATATCAAAAAACCTCTTTTGAACATATTAACCACGTCAAAACTTAATTAAAATCAATCCAAAATAGAGCTTAACAAAGCAAGTCCTAAAATCAAGAGTTTCATCATATTTTTGCAAGATTTCAATCTCAAATAAATACTATAATGAAAACTCAACTAAAAACATTAATTAGAAGCCAAAGATCTTGGGAATTTCAATAAAGAACCTAGATTGAAGGTTGAGAAGGGGATTTAACTCCAATCCTTGCTTTCCTCAATGAATGACAAGTTTTCCTTAGCAAAAATCTTGAAGAACTTGAAAGAACTCTTGAAGTTTGTTTAGGAAATAATGAGAGAGTGTTTGGGAGAGAAAAATTCTGGAGAAAGTGAGTTAAAATTGTGTTTGGCTGAAAATGAGAAGAGAAAGGTAGTTAGGTCAAATGAAATCTCATTTTTATTTTTTATTAATTTTAATTAAATAAAAACCCCTTTATTAAATCACTTTAAAATCCCTTTTAAAACACATGTCATATTAAGGAAAGGCTAAATTGCAATAAAGCTCCCTAAAGATTCTAAGATTTTGGCTCTTCATTTAAAATTACATTTTTCCTAGTTTTGAAACTTTACATTTTGGTCACTACCCAAAATGTACCTCTTCCGAAACTCTTTTTGTAAAATTGGTTTGACCAACCTCTTAAACATAATTTTAGAGGATTTTAGTAATTTTTATCATATTTTTATCCTATCCCGATCCTTAATTTCCTTAAATCATCAAACCTGATTCGAACCATTTCCAACCGGTCCAGTCCGATGTCCAAAACATCTAGGCCCAAAACCAGGGCATTACAACTCTCCCCCACATAGGAAATTTTGTCCTCAAAATTTTACCTGAAGGAAAAAGGTGCAGAAACTATTTCAGCATGTCTGCCTTGCTTTCCCACGTGGCCTCCTCAACCCATCTGTGTCGCCACAACACCTTCACAAGTTCTATCGTCTTGCCACGGAGAACCTTGTTGCTCACATCCAGAACCCTCACTGGTTCCTCATCATATGACAGATCCGGATTCAACTCTATCTCCTCAACATACATCACATGCGAAGGATCTGATTTGTACCTCCGCAACATCGAGACATGAAACACATCATGTATCTTTTCCAGCTCCAAGGGCAATCTCAACCGATACGCCACAGGACCAATGCGCTCCACAACCTTGTAAGGTCCAATGAACCTTGGGCTAAGCTTACCCTTACGCCCAAATCTCATTACCTTTTTCCAAGGCGATACCTTCAAGAACACACGTTCGCCAACCGCGAGCTCAATCTCTTTACGCTTGAGGTCCGCGTAAGACGTTTGTCGATCCGATGCTGCCTTCAAAACACTCAAAATGAGCTTCACCTTCTCGGTGGTTCCTTTTAACATAGCTGGCATCGAAATCAACTTTTGCCCAGCTTCAGCCCAACAAAGTGGGGTTCTACATCTTCTCCCATACAAAGCCTTGTATGAAGCCATTTGAATACTTGCCTGGTAACTATTGTTATACGCTAACTCAACCAACGGCAAGTGCTTCTCCCAAGAACCCTGGAAATCTATTACGCAGCATCTCAACATATCCTCAAGCACCTGGATCACACGTTCCGACTGTCCATCCGTCTGAGGATGATAGGAAGTACTAAAAATCAGCCGTGTACCCAAGGCTTGATGCAAACATTCCCAAAATCGCGCTGTAAACCTCGGATCCCTATCCGACACTATGGACTTTGGCACACCGTGCAACCGCACAATCTCAGCAATGTACAGCTCATCCAACTTAATCAAGGTATACGTAGTATGCAAAGGCAGGAAATGTGCACACTTCGTGAGCCGATCAACAATCACCCAAACCAAATTCTTCTTTGACGGTGACAACGTAAACACAAACACAAAATCCATGGTAATTCTCTCTCACTTACATTCTGGGATTCTCAAAGGCTGCAACAACCCAGAAGGAACTTCATTTTCAACTTTCACTCACTGGCACACCATGCACTTACTAACGAACCCAGCCACATCCTTTTTCAACCCCACCCAGTAGTACTCATCCTTCAAATCATGACACATCCTCGTACTACCAGGATGCATAGCAAAAGGACTACTTTGAGCTTAAGTCAGAATAGTGCGCCTGAACTCAACGTCATCTGGCACCACTATTCGACTTCCAAAGCACAGAACACCGTCATCATTAAAACTTAAATCCAAAGACTAACCCTCTGCAATGTCCTGAACATGTGGAACAAGAGAATCATCAAGCAACTGCTTATCCTTAATCAACTGAATCAGAGATGATTTCACTTGCAACTCAGCGATAAGACCACCATCACACGATATGCTCAAGCGAGCAAACATCACCCTCAACTCCACGGCCACTTTCCTGCTCAAAGCATCAACCACAACGTTGGCCTTGCTCGGGTGATACTTGATCGTCAGATCATAATCCTTAAGCAACTCCACCCAACGACGTTACCTACGATTCAACTCCTTCTGAGACATGAGATAATTCAAGCTCTTATGATCTGTGTACACTACACATTTCTAACCATACAGATAATGCCTCAAGATCTTCAAAGCGAACACAACAACCGCAAGCTCAAGATCATGAGTAGGGTAGTTACGCTCATGGACCTTCAACTGTCTAGATGCATAGGCTACCACCTTACCCTCCTGCATCAACACGCAACCCAAACCAACAATGAACGCATCACTATAGACCACAAACACCTTACCAGAATCCGGTTGAATTAGGACAAGAGCTTGCGTCAAAGCTTCCTTCAGGTTCTCAAAAGCTTGTTGCCTCGCATCTATCCACTCAAAGCGAATATTCTTCTGCAACAACTTGGTCAAAGGTGCATCAATTGTTGCGTGTAAAAGTGTCTATCGCAATGTAGTGCAAGTGTACACGACGTAAGTAGTAAAGTGATACGTAAGTATCAGATATCATCTCCACAAGGACTGGGCTAATAGCTTTAACCTGGAATTACTGCACGAGAGGGGAAAAGAAAGAGTTTAAATGTTTTTCACGAGATAATAAAGAAGACTGAAAATAAAGGATGAAAATATTCGGAGTAAAGAATGGGCTGGTATTGATCTACTCTGTAGTGTAGGTGTTGCAATGTCTAAGACTCCTCTGTTCTTTCATAGCGCCTATCACGGTAGCACTTGCTGCGGTAGCGGTCTGTTGTTGTCGCGGCAGCGAACACACAACTTAGCACTTCAAGCTTGGAAAGAATCCATGATGTGCCTTGGCCTATCCCTAGGTCCAAGTCTGTCGATGAACACGTCTTTGATGATACCTCCCGACGTGAATCGAAGGATGAACGCCAAAGTTGTTGAATTCTTCCTTAGCCACTTAACCTCGTCCTACCCCTAGGTCCGAGATAGTTGAACCATAAACTGGAGAACCCGTACTTATTCCTTTCGTATACTTAACTCTCCCGATATAAAGTTAATATGTAATCTCACAATGCTCTCCCGATACTCTTGCAAGATGTTGAAAACCAGAATAAGCAAACTTGAAGTCTATTTTATTGAACAAAAAAAAATCCTAAAACAAAGCAATCCTTGCAACTACTTTACAGAATCAGCCCTTAGCCTTAGGGGAAGTTTAGAACATGATGAGAAGGGGGAAAACGACTAGGGTAAAGGGGAAGACGGCTAGAGAATAAGATGTCCTTCCCTAGGTCGAATTACATGCCTTTATATAGGCCTTGGGTTCAAGTTTTCTAATATGGCAAGAATACAAGTTTAAATTAAAGTACAACTCTATTAAAGACTAAATCTTCAGAGTAGATGTCTTTAATTCGTCCTCTATTCTTGCTTGGAGTTTCTTCCTTGAACTGTGGGCTTGGCCTTCTTTCTGATCTAGGGCTCAGAAAAATATAAGAGTGCTACACGACATCCGACTTAATTTCCTCTTTCTATCGAGCTCCACTTCACTTCTTCCCTTTACCATTGCTGTCGTCCTTACCTACCACGGCAGAGGCCATGGCAGCATCGTCCTTCTCGTCTGCAGTCCAGTGTTCCAGCTCTGCTCCTCCACTGCTCAGCATCTGCTACAGCAGCTACCTGCAAAAGTGACCAATTTTAGTAGAAACTGTGCCATTTAATATATTTGTGATGTATGAACGAAATCTATCCTAAATGCAATGAAATATGCTTGAATGTAGCAGAAATATGGGTTAAATAAGGGGTAAAATATAGAACTTTTACACACTCAACACACCCCCAAACTCAAGTTTTTGCTTGCCCTCAAGCAATTAAGACCTAAGAAATAAATACAATTTTTTTGTTTGGATTAAAACAGTGAACTTTTCCTTACCTACCATTCTTTCCCTGTTGCTAGCAACACCTTGTTGGATAGTTCAGGATTTATTCGGAACCTTGCTATAATTCTCGTATAGTGTGTGCATGTTTTGTGAACAATTATATGCCTAGACTCCCTTAGTTTACTAGAATAGCTAAGCTTCTAACTTGAATTTTTATGTTAGTTTTCATCTTTTTGGAGGCAATTCTTAGGCTACTTTAGTTTTTATTTAGACTCGATTCTCTTTTCTCAAGTTTAAGTTTAACTAGAGCCGGTTTCGGGAACCTCTAGCAAACTTCCTAGAGTCGGTTTCAGGCACCTCTAGGTGTATTGAGTCTACTTTTCTTTAACTTCTTTTCCCAGAGCCAGTGTTAGGCACCTCTAGGGGCGATTCAAGTGTTAAGCTTTTCCCTATTCTAGTTTACTAGCAGAGTTCTAGACAGTATAAAAGTCACAAAGGGTGTTTGAGAATCAGAACTATAGTATGACTCTAAACTGCTCCTAAAACTATCCTAAAGGCACTGCCACGACAGAGACTGTCACGGCAGGTAAGTTCAGTTCATATACTTAAGCCAAAATTTCCATTTTTAAGCAAAAAATAAACTAAATAATAGACACAATTTTTTAAACTTAAAGACACTTCATTAATGGAGGGATGCCACCCCCAAACTCAAGGGTTGAATTGCCCTCAATGCAAATGACAGAATGATAAAAAGAAAATAAAAATGACATCACAATTATAACAAAATAGCAGACAACAAAGAGAAGATAAAAGAAACTTAAATTTTAAGTGATGTCGTCACTGTTGTTGATCTGAATATGCCGGCGGGCAGTGACTTTCGTTGTCGGTGCCGGCAGATGGCTGGGAGAGGCAGAGGTGTTCTTGTTCTTGGCTTCCCTCGGAAGCTGGATGCGGGTAGGTGAGATATGGGGTGATTTCTCCAACACCTGAACCTCCTCAGATGAGCTGTTGCTGCTGCTGCCGCTACCACTGCTGCTGCTACTGCTGTCAGATTTCCCTTGGTCGGATGGTTCGACTCTGGTGTTTTGTTTCTTCCGTTTCACCGGGGTGAACTCCTTGGGCAGGATCCTCTTGACCGAGGGCTCGTTGTTGGATTCCTCCCAAATCGAAGAAGAGGAGAAACCATCTATGTAAGCATCAAGGTCTGACATGGGCTCTTTTCTCTTCTCTCCCCTAGCAGATGTTGTGGCAGTGTGGTTGCGCCTGCAGCTGTCGTGGCCGATGTTAGGGTGGACGCGGCAGACGGTGTTCTCGGTGTGGCAGCAGGGGTATGGGGTATGGGCAGGGGTGGGGGCAGCAAAATAATGGTCGGGAAAGCAGGAAACAGTACATTAGGAAAATTAAGATTTGTTTTAATGAAATGTACCGTTGCTATTGTGAAGTCCCGAATGAAGCTCATCAGGCCCAGCTGCCTTTCCTCTATTTTCTGCAAGGCAGCAAGGATTTGGGTTGCAGAGTCTGCTGGGGGAGCTGATGCAGTGGGCTGCCTTTGTTCTGTGGCGGTAGGCTCTGTCGGCTCACCTGCCGCGACAGTGGGGTCAAAGGACGACAGTGGTGTGGCAGCTTTCAGCTCCATCAAGCTGAGGATGTTCCTTTCCGTCCATCCTTTTCCTCGGACTCTCAAATCCTCGGCAGCTTCAGGTACGTTGTGGCCACGACAGAGGGCTGTTATGAGGTAAGGGAAGACGAGTGGTCCCGATTGTCGGTACGCGCAATCTAAAATTCCCTCCCGAGCATATCTACCAATAATAATAGGCCTCTCATTTAGAATTGAATGGATTACGGCTAACCTTGGTTGGTCTACCGTATTGTTGTGGGAGGAGGGCATAATCCTCTTTTTGATGAATGTGTTCCACAGCTTGGCTTCGGGGGTTCGTTGAACTCGTTTCACCGTCCTTGGATGTTTGGGATCGGTATTCCATTCGATGCCTTCGTTGGTGAGTTCTGCCATGACAGCATCAGAATCTGCTGCCTCCAAGATCTCCACAAATCTTTGGTGGCCGTCTTCCCTTCTGCCAATATAGAATCCATAAAGGGTGTTGATGTATTCGGGCTCAAAGGGTACCTCCTTCCCACGAACCGTCACTGTTGTCGCCTCCCTGCTGTCGATGGCAGCATAAAATACTCGAACTAAAGTGACGTTCATCTCTTCTGGCTGCTCGGCAAACATCTGCCACTGCAGGACTCTGATATTACGGGCTATAAATGGTTTTAGCCCGAGATTCTCCGTTCTTGTGCTATAGATGAAGCCTTTCTCCTCCCATATATCTCTGGCCTGGAAGGAGCTGGGAGTGGTTGCTGTTGGGGCAGATCCTGAGGCAGCACTGCGGCGGGTGTTTTTGGTACTCATAGTTGCAAGGGGACTGTAGAAAAAGATGAAAGCAAATGAAATTCTAGAGAGGAAACAAGTAGAGAGAGTAATAGTGAGTGAAAAATGAATAGTAAAATAGGGTTTATATAGATGAGGAGTTTGCTGCCCGTTGGAGCTGTAACGGCAGGCGCGAAT
Source organism: Hibiscus tridactylites (assembly GCA_958450335.1). NCBI lineage: Eukaryota > Viridiplantae > Streptophyta > Magnoliopsida > Malvales > Malvaceae > Hibiscus > Hibiscus tridactylites. Next base: position 51,902,293 of record OY288267.1, on the reverse strand, counting down.
AACGGGGACAACTATTACGCGGTTTCTGACACGTCTGTCACACATTTTTGTGTCTGCTGCGCGTTTGCGTATCTGCCGCGACAGCGTGTTGACAGGCTGGATTTTTCGTGTCTGTTGCAGCAGCTGTAACGGCAGGCTCCTATTTTGGGCTTTTTGGGCTGATGGAAAGATGGTGGGCCGAATTCACTTCTCCTCTTCTCCTTGTCTCCTTTATTTCCTAAAAGTAATAAAAATAAAAACTTAGTTCCTAAAAATAATTCTAATTACCTAATATATATATATATATATAAATAATAAATAATAAATAATAAAATTAGGTTAAATTAGGGATGCCATGAGGGGCATCTCCTAAAGTAACCACTTCTTGCATTCTTGGGGCTTCAGTCCCCTGATAATGTTTCAATCTCTGTCCGTTAACTTTAAATTGGTGCCCGTCCTTTAAAGATTTGATTTTGATGGCACCATGAGGAAAAACTTGCACCACTTGGAATGGGCCGGACCACCTAGATTTCAACTTCCCTGGGAAGAGTTTCAACCTAGAGTTGAACAACAACACAAACTGCCCTGAGAAGAACTGTCGTGATAGCAGCTTCTTGTCTTGCCAATTCTTTGTCTTGTCCTTGTAGATCCTTGCGTTGTCATATGCCATTGCTCGAATTTCTTCAATCTCATTCAAGTCAAGTAGCCTTTTCTGTCCTGCCTTTTCCAAGTCCATATTCACTGCCTTGATTGCCCAGTATGCTCTGTGCTCAATCTCAATAGGTAAATGGCATGTTTTCCCGTAAATCAGCCGGTAGGGTGACATTCCCAATAGAGTTTTGAATGATGTTTTGTAGGCCCATAGTGCATCATTGAGGTGTAGAGACCAGTCCTTTCGAGTTGGCTTAACCATCTTCTCAAGAATGTTCTTTACCTCTATGTTGGATATTTCAGCATGTCCATTGGTCTGAGGGTGGTACGCTGTTGCGATCCGATGTTTAACACCATATTTCTTTAAGGCAACAGCTATAACCCTATTATCGAAATGCCTCCCTTCATCATTGATGATCGCCTTGGGGATGCCAAATCTGGAAAATATGTTCTTGTGTAAAAACCTCTGAACAGTCTTGGCATCGTTTTTCTGTGTAGCGATCGCTTCAACCCATTTGGACACGTAGTCGACTCCCAGGAGAATATAAAGGTTCCCACATGATGCTAGGAAGGGTCCCATGAAATCAATCCCCCAAACGTCGAAGATTTCAACTTCAAGAATGTTTTGCAGCGACATCTCATGTCTTCTTGAGATGTTTCCAGTCCGTTGACATTTATCACAACTTTTGTAGAATGCTTGGGCATCCTTGAACAGTGACGACCAATAAAATCCCGACTGCAAAACCTTGGCAGCAGTTTTGTTACCACCTAAGTGTCCTCCATATTGTGAAGCATGGCAGTGATGAAGCACATCTTCCTGCTCATCCTGTGGCATACATCTCCTGATGATCTGATCTGCACACATTTTGAAAAGAAGAGGTTCGTCCCAATAATAATGCTTAACATCATTTTGGAACCTCTTCTTAGCTTGATAGTTAAGGTCGGGAGGAAATATTCCGCTAACTAAATAATCAACGAAATCAGCATACCAGGGGAGTTCAGAAAACTTACATGTCGCCTTGGCTGTCGTGGCAATGCATGTGGCAGCGAACAACTGCTCGTCAGGGAAGGTCTCTAGAATGTGTGTCTCGTCCGTTGGGAGACTCTTTCCCTTCTCTAATCTTGACAAGTGATCTGCGACTTGGTTCTCTATCACCTTTTTATCCTTGATCTCAAGGTCGAACTCTTGTAGTAACAGAATCCAACCTATCAGTCTAGGCTTCGCATCCTTTTTGGCGAACAAATAATTTAGCGCAGAGTGGTATGTGTGGACTATGACCTTCGTTCCAAGTATATATGAACGGAACTTGTCAATCGAGAACACCACAGCTAACAGTTCCTTCTCCGTTGTGGTGTAGTTTACTTGGGCGTCATTCAATGTTTTGTTGGCATAGTATATAACATTAAAGAGCTTGTCCTTCCTCTGCCCAAGTGCTGCCCCAACAACATAGTTACTAGCATCACTTATGATCTCAAATGGCAGTTTCTAATCTGGTGGATGTACTATCAGGGCTGTTACCAGCTTTTCTTTCAGAACTCTGAATGCCTCAGTGCATTCAATATTGAAGTCGAAGGGTCGGTTCTGCTCCAGCAGGTGGCACAAAGGTTTTGTGATCTTCGAAAAGTTTGCGATAAACCTTCGATAAAACCCAGCATGCCCTAAGAAACTCCTGATTCCCTTGACTGTGGTGGGTGGTGGCAGCTTTTCAATTACCTCAATTTTTGCTCTGTCGACCTCTATGTCGCGGCATCTCACTTTATGGCCTAGGACTATCCCTTCATCCACCATGAAGTGACATTTCTCCCAGTTCAACACCAAGTTCGCCTTCTCGCATCTCTCGAGCACTTTCTGTAGGTTGCCTAGGCAGCTTTCGAAATTGTCTCCAAAGACAGAGAAATCGTCCATGAATATCTCCAGGAAGTCCTCCACCATGTCGGAGAATATTGTCATCATACACCTCTGAAAGGTTGCTGGTGCATTACAAAGTCTGAATGGCATTCTCCGAAAAGAGTAAGTACCGTATGGGCAAGTGAACGTCGTCTTCTCTTGATCCTCCGGTGCGATGGCTATCTGGTTATAACCTGAGTATCCATCAAGAAAACAGTAATAAGGCTTTCCCGCTAATCTATCAAGCATTTGATCAATAAAAGGCAGGGGAAAGTGGTCCTTCCGGGTAGCTTTGTTAAGCTTCCGGTAGTCCATACAAACCCTCCAACTGGCACAGTCCTGGTTGGGATTAACTCGTTTTCTTCGTTGGTCACCACGATTATTCCTCCTTTCTTAGGAACACACTGTACCGGGCTCACCCACTTGCTATCCGAGATGGCGTAAATTATCCCAGCATCTAGCCATTTGATAATTTCTTTTCGGACCACTTCTCACATAGCATCATTCAAACGTCTCTGAGCATCAATAGTCGGCTTGTGATCATCCTCTAATAGGATTTTATGCATGCATAGTGCCGGACTGATGCCTTGGATGTCAGCTATCGTCCATCCAATAGACTTTTTATGCTGCTGCAGCATCCCTATCAGCTGTTGTTCCTGTTTTTGCATCAACTTGGAAGAGATGATTACGAGAAATGTATCATTTAATCCAAGAAAAACATATTTAAGTTGCCATGGTAGGGGCTTAAGATCTAGAACAGGAGGCTCTACAGTTGATGGCTTTTGGACGATATGTTCATTCGAGGTATAATTTAAGGGCTCGAATAACTTACCTGGATGATTGCCTATCCAGTTTACCTCCTCATGACCTTCAGTGCCAGATATATCAGAATCTGAGGAGTTGCTGTCGTCGTTGCTGTCGTGACAGTCTTCTATATGGCTGCTGTGGCAGTGGCCAAATTTGATCTCATGGCAGCCCGACCTTATGCAGGGTTGGTTAAGGATAACTTCAGTGATAACCTTGCATTCTTCTTCTGCATCAGCGTGCTTTATTGCTTGGAGAACATTCAACTTGATCTCTTGATCGTTCACTCTCATAGTGAGTTCTCCTTTTTCTACATCAATCAGTGATCTTCCTGTGGCTAAGAAGGGTCGCCCCAGGATGATTGGTGCATTCTCATCTGCTTCACAATCTAAAACAAGAAAGTCAGCAGGAAAAATAAATTTATCCACTCTTACCAGAATATCTTCTATCTTCCCTTCTAGATGTACGTAAGAGCGGTCTGCCAGCTGCAGTACGACTGTTGTGGGTCGTGCTTTTCCAATACCTAACTTCTGAAATACAGACTTTGGCATTAAATTAATACTAGCACCTATATCACAAAGTGTCTTACCCACAAATTTGTCTCTGATTATGCACGATATTATGAAGCTCCCAGGATCCTTCTTTTTATAGGGTGGATGCTTGTGCAGAATAGTCATGCATCCTTCTATCATTTTAATCGTCTCAAATTCCCCAAGTCTGGATTTCTTCGACGTAGCATCCTTGAGAAATTTGGCATAATCAGGAATCTCCTTGATATCATCTAACAGCGGAATATTGATATGGACTTGCTTAAAAATATCATAGATCTTCTTAAGCTGGGATTCCTGTTTCAACTTCTGTAACCGCTGAGGAAAAGGAGGTGGAGGACGATAATCTACAATGCGTCCTTCCCGCTGCATTCGGATCAGAGGAGGCTTAGGTTCTTCATCCTTCTCCTCTGTCCCTTATGCTGCCGTGACAGGTTCATCGGCAGCAGGCTGTTTGTCGTCTGCCAGGGCAGCGTTCTCGGCAGTCGATTCTAGGGCTGGTTCCTTAATTGGTTTCAGCTTCCTTCTCTGGCCCTGGTAATTTCTTCCCTCTCCTAGTAGTGATGGCTTTACACTGCTCATGTGTGGGTTGTCTAGCATTTTCAGTATCGCTAGGGAATCCTCCATTCTGCCTCGGTTTAATATGCTGGGAAACCTGACCCATCTGTGTCTCCAATGATTTTAGAGTAGCTTCATGGTTGGTCATCCACATCTCTGTTTTATCCATGAATGACTCAGTTTTCTTTACAAAGTGATTCATGTTCTCAATGTAAGTTCTTGATTGAGACATAAACGTAGCCAAGGTCTGCTCCAATATACTAGTCGTGGCTGTTGGTTGCTGTTGCGGCTGCTGTTGCGGTTGCTGCCGAGTCAGTAATCTAGGTCCCCCCTGATTCTGAGTGTTCTGTGCTTGAGGATTTAGGGCATTGTTAGGGTTGCTCTAAGAAAATTTGGGATCCTTTCTCCAGTTGGGATTGTAGTTGTTGGAGTTGTAGTTATGCTTGTTGTAGTTCCCAACATACATCCCTTCCTCTAACTGTAGCGGACAATCTTCCGAACTGTGATTCCCATCGCAAGTTTCACATACTTCTTCAGTAGAGTAGACAGGTTTTGAATCTTTCCTCAATAGCTTTTCCACTGCCTTTGTGAGATATGCCACCCGTGTTTTTAGGGAGTCGTCGGCCTCATAATCTTTCACAGCTAGTACTCCTTTACCCCCTCTTCTTGCTGTAGGAAACTGTTCCTCGTTCTTTGCCAGGTTTTTCAATACTACCATCACTTCATCTGGGTCTTTGTCCAACAGCAATCCATTTGCTGCTGAATCAATTCTCATACGAGTCTGTAAGTTGGCAGCATTATAAAACTTAATTACCTGGTTCCAAACGGGGAATCCATGCATCGGGCAGTTCCTCAGTAGAGAAGTAAATCTTTCCCATGCCTCATGCATTGGCTCGTCATCTTCCTGTTGAAAGGTAGCAATTTTGTTACGTAATCGCTCAGATAAATGGGAAGGATTAAAACGAGACAAAAATTCACGAGTTAAATCTGCCCAAGTTCGTATTGAACCTGTCGTTAGTTTATTCCACCAAGTTTTAGCTCTGACCCTCAATGAATGGGGAGATAATCGAAGCCTCAGTATCTCCGGATTTGCTCCTGGTAGTCTAAACGAACCACAAATTTCCTGGAACGTTTTTAGATGTTCCCTAGCATCCTCTGTAGCAGCACCACTAAATTGGCCAGCGTTATTAATCATGCTGAACATGACAGGTTTCAGCTCGAAATTTTCAGCTTCTACATCTGGCAGGGTGGTCTCTATTTCCACATGATCATTGATCATGTAGTCTCGACATGACCGGCATGCGGCAGCAGCAGGAGGACCGGCAGGCTGTCCGTTTCCTCCATCTCCGACAGGATCTTCAGGACCTCGGAGATCCCCTTGGTTGTTCCTCCTTTCTTCGCGCCTTTCGTTCACCATTGCTTCTAATTGTTCCTCCAGGTATTCATTTCTTTCTACAAGGAGGCGGACTTGTTTCTTGAGATTGCACGTTCGTTCGATTTCAGGATCTAACTGGTGCTCAGGTTCTTTTCCTCGTTGAGATCTGCGCATAAGCAAACAAAAGACCTTATGAAAAGCACAGGGTGAACAATCCAAGTAAAAACAGAAAAATAAAAGAAGTGTAGTAAAAGGTAGGGTAAAGTTATGTTGCCAGTCCCCGGCAACGGCGCCAAAAACTTGTTGCGTGTAAAAGTGTCTATCGCAATGTAGTGCAAGTGTACACGACGCAAGTAGTAAAGTGTTACGTAAGTATCGAATATCGTCTCCACAGGGACTTGGCTAATAGCTTTAACCTAGAATTACTGCACGAGAGGGGAAAAGAAAGAGTTTAAATGTTTGTCACGAGATAATAAAGAAGACTGAAAATAAAGGATGAAAATATTCAGAGTAAAGGATGGGCCGGTATTGATCTGCTCCGTAGTGCAGGTGTTGCAATTTCTAAGGCTCCTCTGTTCTGTCGTAGCGCCTGTCGCGGCAGCACCTGCTGCGGCAGCGGTCTGTTGTTGTCGCGGCAGCGAACACACAACTCAGCACTTTAAGCTTGGCAAGAATCCCTATTGTGCCTTGGCCTATCCATAGGTCCAAGTCTGTCGATGAACACGTCTTTGATGATACCTCCTGGCGTGAATCGAAGGATGAACACCGAAGTTGTTGAATTCTTCCTTAGCCACTTAACCTCGTCCTATCCCTAGGTCCGAGATAGTTCAACCATAAATTGGAGAACCCGTACTTATTCCTTTCTTATACTTAACTCTCCCGATATTAAGTAAATATGTAATCTCACAATGCTCTCCCGATACTCTTGCAAGATGTTGAAAACCAGAATAAGCAAACTTGAAGTCTATTTTATTGAACAGAAAAAATCCTAAAACAAAGCAATCCTTGCAAATACTTTACAGAATCAACCCTTAGCCCTAGGGGAAGTTTAGAACATGATGAGAAGGGGGAAAACGACTAGGGTAAAGGGGAAGACGGCTATAGAATAAGATGTCCTTCCCTAGGTCGAATTACATGCCTTTATATAGGCCTTGGGTTCAAGTTTTCTAATATGGCAAGAATACAAGGTTAAATTAAAGTACAACTCTATTAAAGACTAAATCTTCAGAGTAGATGTCTTTAATTCGTCCTCTCTTCTTGCTTGGAGTTTCTTCCTTGAACTGTGGGCTTGGCCATCATTCTGATCTAAGGCTCAGAAAAATATAAGAGTGTTGCACGACAGACCAGCTTAATTTCCTCTTTCTATCGAGCTCCACTTCACTTCTTCCCTTTACCATTGCTGCCGTCCTTAGCTGCCACGGCAGTGGCCATGGCAGCATCGTCCTTCTCGTCTGCAGTCCAGTGTTCCAGCTCTGCTCCTCCACTGCCCAGCGTCTGCTACAGCAGCTACCTGCAAAAGTGACCAATTTCAGTAGAAACTATGCCATTTAATATAACTGTGATGTATGAATGAAATCTATCCTAAATGCAATGAAATATGCTTGAATGCAGTATAAATATGGGTTAAATAGGGGGTAAAACATAGAACTTTTACACACTCAACAACAATCTTCGAGAAACCCTCGAAAAACCTTTAGTAATACCCGGCTAAACAAAGGAAACTTCGTACCTCGGTCACTGACTTAGGCACCTTCCAACTCATCACAGCCTCAACTTTGTGCGGATCAACGCGAATACCCTCAGCTTATACAACATGCCCTAGGAAGACCACCTCCTTAAGCCAAAACTCACACTTACTTAGCTTGGCATACAACTGGTTCTCCAACAACGCTTGCAAAACGATTCTCAAGTGTCTATAATGATCATCCTCGGTACGTGAATACACAAGGATATCATCGATGAACACCACCAGAAACTGATCTAAGAACTCATGGAACACACGATTCATCATGTCAATGAATGCAGCAGGTGCGTTGGTCAAACCAAACGGCATCACTAAGAACTCGTAATGCTCGTACCTTGTCCGAAAAGCCGTCTTAGGTACATCAACATCCTTCACCTTCAGCTGGTAGTATCCTGACCTCAGGTCTATCTTAGAAAACACCGATACTCCTCGAAACCGATCAAAGAGATCATCAATCCTAGGCAAGGGATACTTGTTCTTGATTGTCAACTTGCTCAGTTGCCGATAATCTATGCACATTCTCATTGTCCCATCTTTCTTCTTTACAAACAAGACAGGTGCACCCAAGGTGACACACTCGGCCGGATGAACCCTCAATCCAACAGCTCCTGAAGTTGCATTTTTATCTCCTTCAGCTCTTTAGGTGCCATGTGATAAGGAGCAATGGACACTAGAGTCGTATTCTCATACAAATCGATACCAAACTTAACTTCCCTGTTTGGTGGCAACCCAGGCAATTCTTCCGGAAAGACATCTAGAAAATCGCAAACAGTTCTGATGTCCTGCACACGTACATCCTTTGTGCCATGATTCATCACATAGGCAAGGTAAGCCTCACATCCCAACCTCAACATACGATTTGCTTCTAAAGCCGAAATCACATTTGACAAGAATTTCACATTCTCGCCTACCACCACCACTTCATAATCATCGCCAAGCTTTAAGGTGACCCACTTGACATCAAAGTCAACCACCGCTCTATGCTCAGTCAACCAATCCACACCAAGGATCACATCGAAACCGTAGAAGGGTAACTCCATCAAATCCACAAGAAAAACATGTCCTTGCACAGATAAACGGCATCTCCTATATAATTTCCTAGTGACTATTGTCTCACCAAAAGAACTAGTCACTTGCTTTCCTACTTCAAGCGACTCAAAAGGTATATCAAGCAAATGTGCATGCTCACTCAAGATATAAGAATGCATAGATCTAGAATCAATCAAAGCCATCAATGATAAAGACCGAAGAGAAAAGGTATATGCGATGACATCGGTATCGTTGCGCTCCTCGCGCTGAGCATAGAACCTCGCAGGACCGCCTCCCTCAGGCCGAACTGCTACCAAATGAGCAATGACTCGCTGACCCTCGTCTCTCCTCTGAAAATTCCCTCGGCCGGGCCCACGACCTCTCTGAGGTGCAGCCGCAGCAGGTGCACGTCCTTGGTCTCCACCAGCCAACAAAGGACACTCATGCCTTGTGTGATTCGCTGAACCATAATTCCAGCACGAATTCTCTGTTACCACCACAGGAGCATGAACCTCCCTAGCCAATCGAGGACAATCTCGCCTCAGATGACCTCGAGATCCACACGTCCAACACGTGTTCTATTTCGCTCTCATCCGATCTCCTTGGGCCGGTGCACCATGCCTAACATTACCTCGCCTAGCAGGCTGATATCTCTTATCTCGCCCCCTCTTGTTCTGTGCACCTCCGGAACTACACTCAGCTACTTTCTTTCCAGAGCTAAAACCCATTCCTCCGGATGCCAAACCCAAGTTCTATTCAATGTCTTTGGCTCGACACACCAACACATCGATATTGGTGTAATCCGCAGCCAACATGTATGTCTTGACTTCTTGCACCAACCCGTACTGGAAGCGATCACAGCGATGCCTCTCACTAGGTATCAGCTTAGGGGCATACTGGCTCAGACGTACGAACTGGACCTCGTACTCAGCCACAGAAAGTGTTCCCTGAACTAGCAACATGAACTCGCGTTTCTTTTCATCAAAGTATCTCACACCTAGATACTTTCTCTTAAAGGCACCCTGGAAAAACTCCCAATCCACTTCATTGGGTTCCACTCCAGCGGTGGTAGTCGTCAACCAACTATAAGCATCACCCTAGAGAAGAGAAACAACGCATCCCAGCTTGCGCACATCATTACAGCCCATCTGATCCATGATACGAATCGTGCTCGCCAACCAAGCTTCTGACGCCTCAGGAGACATACCAAAGAACTCAACAGCTCCTAGGCTCCTAAACCTCTCTAAAGGTAAACCCGCCTGCCCAGCTGTAGGGGCCTGTACATGCGCTCCAGCTACTGCAGCCTGAAACGCCTCGGTGATCGCCTGAACCAATAGCGTTAGATCACCCAAACCCGAACCAACATGTCCTTGCTGCTCCTGCTTCCCACCTCCATGTGGTGGCCGAGGAGGTAAATTTCCACCATGAGGGACATTAGCCCCTTGCTCACCCTGGTCACCATGCTTAGCCGCAGGCCCTATCGTGTTCGACCTTAGCTCTCTCCTCGGACCCATAGTGCTATTTTTATAAGGCATTACAATAAAACAAAACAAACCATTTAGGCCAGCCTCAAGAAAGGATCCAATTTCAAAAAAATATTTAATTAGTGTAATAAGGCAAAGGGCACCACGACTTCCCTCAACATAACATAGCATACAATAACATGTCATGCTCATCATACCTTCCATCATCCAAAATCAGCACATATCAACATCCCATCATCAACATACAATCATATTCATCTCACATGCGATTCACTTCAATCAAGCATAGCATAAACTATAATATTCAACCAAAATCATGCTTTTCAATCAACATACATCAATACATAACAATTTCACATACCAACATCCCCAATTCTTTCATAACCTGGCTCTGATACCAACAAATGTAACCCCTTAGCCCGGCCTAGATGCCCGACCCGAACTGAGAAGATTACACAGGGAAAACCGAAGTCAACTCGTAAAAGTCAACCTCGATTAACGACCCTTTTTTCTTTTATCTTTTCTAGATGCACATTATTATTCTATATGATTAGCAATTTGATTTAGCGAAAGCGACACATCGATCGAAACTCAATTAGGGGTCCAATTGCATACAAACGTCTTTTAGGGACTAAATTGTAAATTTCCAGAATTATAAGGACTAAACTGGGTTTTAAGTTACCAATCCAAAATTAATCATATTACATGCCAGCATGTCAAATTGCATCTTAAACAGATCATCCAAACTCATTTAATTAAACATTCAACATTTAGGGACCATAACGTAAGAAAACAGAAACCTGAAACAATTCAAATTCAAATCCAACGGTCTGGTGTTTCGAAACACAAGACCTTGTATCGGAACAGCCATTTTGAAACCAGGTTGACCGTTTCGATACGCGGGTGTGTTCCGAAACCCGTTTCGAAACAATGCTTTCCAGTAGCAAAATGTTCCAGAACGTGCTTACCCGTTCCGAAACGCCATGACCATTCCAGGCCATCGTTCCGAAACAGATAAGAGCGTTCCAAAACGTCTTGCCCCGCAACTTCACAATTTGCTGGTTTTTCTCAAACATTCACCTCCGAAATCATTCCAACACATGTCACATCACACATTCAATATGTATAAGCATCAAAGACCATTAACATGAAGCACAAGCTAAAACATAGCATCATTCATGCAAGCATTAGAACTATAGGCATGCTTCCTAGTCTTCAAAACCATACAAAAGCTAAAAGCCACATTCAAACACAAATCAAACCTCAAAGGCCATTTACAAACCAAAATAAGCAAACCTAACATGCTTAAGGTGTTTAATATCACCAAATACTTACTAACAAGAGTAGAAATCCCTTCCATTGCCTCTTATTACACCAAGGTGAAACTACATACTTTGTTTAATCAAAAGCTTATATTCCACTTGCTATTGGGCTGCCTTGAATGCTCAAATCTCTGTATTGATGAAACAAATCAGCGTAAGCTTAAAGCTTAGTGAGGATCGCTAAAAGTAACATTCATCAATGCATTTCATTAAACCGTTGCATCATCATTTGCAACCTCATGCCTTTCTTAAACATGCTCTTCTAAGCATCAATGCACTTTTCAAACCACATGCTTAAATCATCATTAAAATAACAACATATAATCTTTTGCTCATGCTTAAACCAATCATCACATGCATTCTAGCATAAACCTCAAGCATCTCATGCTTAAATCATTAATCAACAACATTATATTGGCTTGCAAGTGATCCATTCCCAATGATACCAAAACCAACACAAATGACACAATCGGATACGCGGATTACAAGCGTTGTCCCACACGTTTCATACGCACTACCAGACTACTCAAGGCTCACACACGAGAGCAACCCTCCATCGTTGTGACACCCGTGGTGGAGTATAACGGTACAATCATAACCCCTCAACACCACTCATCATTAGTTGTATAATTCCACTAACAAGAGCACGTGACACATAAAAAAAGATCCACACACGAAATTAACATCCACCGTTGTGATATTAACCTCAATCGTTAGGGTACTTGGATGGAGTATACGGTACAATCACAACCCCTCGACATCCAAGGAGACTCTATTCACGGTGCACCCAATCCTATAGCCGGCTAACTATATCCGATTAAAGTAACCAAAAACCATTTCCATCACTTGCTTATATAATCATTTAACATCAATATTCCACTGTTTTACAAGCATAGACACAATACCATGTTCACAAGCATAACCATGCTTAATCTCAAATACATACATTTCTCAAATCCTAGGATCATCTACCAAATGCATCCTTAACAACATGGCATTAAACACCAGCATTATCAATGCTCAAAACATGCTTAAAATAGTAGATAAAGTCACATTTACATCAAGTGCATATTCCAACAAAACATAGTACATTCTGAGAGAGACTTTCGAATAACTTACTCTTGAGCTTAGCTACGTGTTTCAAACTTACACTAAGCTCCCAAGACCACGCTCAAAGCGTTACCAAGCTGGAAAATCCATTTCCACTCACCGATACGCGAATCCTTGCTCGCGGACATGAAAATTACTCTTCCGGAGCCTCCAAAAACGTCTCGTTTGCTCCCGGATCAAGATCCCCTGTTTTCACATCATCAAAACAAAGATCCAAATGCATTAAAATGCATTTCAACACCAGAAACTAAGTAAAAACTCGTTGTTCACCCAAACTACACCAATTTACCCATCCGAAACAACCAAAAACTCAACCGATTGCTTCCTAAACCAAGCCCAGCCAACATACATCACTTCCAATCAATTATAAACATCAAAACACATCTAAAATCAACATGAACCCTTCCTTATACCTCCAGCAAGCATTACTCCCACATTTCACCTCAAAAACCCAACTAGAACTATCAAGAAACTCAAGGATCTCAAGGATTTCGGAATCTATATCAACAAAACCTCTTTTCAACATTTTAACCACCTTAAAATTTAACTAAAATTAATAAAAACAGAGCTTAACAAAACATGTCCGAAAATCAAGAGTTTCATCATATTTTTGCAAGATTTCAATCTCAAACCAATACTATAATGAAAACTCAACTAAAAACATTAATTAGAAGCCAAAGATCTTGGTAATTTCAATAAAGAACCTAGATTGAAGGTTGAGAACGAGATTTACCTCCAATCCTTGCCTTCCTCAATGAATGACAAGTTTTCCCTACCAAAAATCTTGAAGAAATTGAAAGAACTCTTGAAATTTGTTTAGAAAATAATGAGAGAGTGTTTGGGAGAAAAGAATTCTGGAGAAAGAGAGTTAGAATGGTGTTTGGCTGAAAATGATAAGAGAAAGGTAGTTACGTCAAATGAAATCTCATATTTCTTTTTTATTAATTTTAATTAAATAAAAACCCCTTTATTAAATCACTTTAAAATCCCTTTTAAAACACGTGTCATATTAAGGAAAGGCTAAATTGCCATAAATCTCCCTAAAGATTCTAAGATTTTGGCTCCTCATTTAAAATCTCAATTTCCACAGTTTTGAAACTTTACATTTTGGTCACTACCCAAAATGTACCTCTTCCGAAACTCTTTTTGTGAAATTAGTTTGACCAACCTCTTAAACATAATTTTAGAGGATTTGAGCAATTTTTACCATATTTTTTTTCCTATCCCGATCCTTGATTTTCTTAAATCACCAAACCCGATACGAACCGTTTCCGACCGGTCCGGTCCGATGTCCAAAACATCTAGGCCCAAAACCAGGGCATTACACACACACACACACACAGATATATATATATATATATATATATATATATATATATATATATATATATATTTGTTTGCCTTGGTGGAGTAGAAGGACTAGGTAAGCGAGTCAATAGAGGGTACCAAGTACAAAATAATGGTTGCCCTAAGCAACAAATCAGAGGATGCTCAACAACATTAATGTGTCTTGTACACCATCCAAGATATCATGTAATCAATAAGAAATACACTAAGCATTTTAGGTGCCAAATACACCATTTCAGAGAGTACACTAGGTACTAAACAGAGGAGCTCAGACTCTAGGCATGCCCTTATACCTAAGACCTCTAAACGACCAAAGGCTTTATAAGTCTTTCAATTTATCAAACACTTCATTTATATCATTTATCATTTGATTTACCAAAATCATATCGCATACTACAAGATACAAGCATATCATGTCATATAATTGCACAACTTCATGCAAGCAATACAAAATGATCTCATAACACATTCAAGAATCTTCAATACATTAAAAAATAGTAGCATATCTATCATTTTTAAGCTCATATCAAACATTGCAAGTAAGCTTCACAAGGGTAGTCCACAAATACACAATAACAAGGTATTAACAATGATTCATTTCATGTTTCGTTTTCTATTTTAGCCTCCTTCCCTTACTAAACAAATTACCAGCTTTGAGTTAGGTCCAATTCATGCATAACATATAAATTAAATTACATAAAAGAAATAGGTTGGTTAGGACACTAGTCCTAACCCTAAAGCAATTACACTCACAATACTCCACTAAGCTTGTTCCTTAATTACAATGCTCTTATTCCTTCCACTTGGTTGTCCAACCTTTTCTTCCTCCAAGATCTCTTCACACACTTGATCTTAAATCTCAAACACAAGCATATACAAATCATATTATAGATCAATTCTATCATATTAACTCTTTGACACAAGTACAAATATTAACATTCAAAACTGTTTTTCATTTAAATAGTTTGAGGACCAGCTACCATTTTAACTATAACTTTTTACTCACTAATTCAAAATTCAATTAGCATACACAAGTACAAAGCTTGGGTGTTTCACCAAGACCTACCCCGATGGAATCCCATATCATCGGATTCGCACTTTGGAACAGGATGACACTACCCCCATTGCCTGAACCAAAGAGCACGCATGAATTTTGTATATTATAGTGCACTTCTCATCCTATTGGTCGACCAATTATATCTAGTAACAATAATCTCATCTAATGCTAATATATTCATGTTAAACATCATTACCTACTATTTTTCAATGTATAAACGCATTTCCATCTCACCGCATTTTAAAAACATGTTCAATGCATAGCATTTTCTCAAATAGATCTATCTCATTGAAATATCAATATTATCTCATGGGATCATTTAAACCATCATATCATTTCTCAAAACATGCATAAAACAGTAGGTGTAAATCTATCTTCAAACAAGAGCATGATCATAAAACAAATGGGATAAAACCGAGAATTGAGAGTGAAATATCTCAAACTTACTTCCGGGCTTAGATTAGTGTTTCAAACTCAATCTAAACCCTCAAACCATGCTTTCAAGTCCTTCAAAGTCTTTTAAAACCAATTCCACTCACCGATCACGCCTCACTTGCCTTCCCGAAGCGGAATCAAGCTTCCAAAGCTTTTGAAACATCACCAATTGTGTCCAATACAAACTTCACTATTTAGGCCACACAAAAACAGAAAATTAATGCATCTCAATGCATTAAAAACACCAACAACCACTGTTATCTTGTTGCTCTACCCAAAAATCACCAAT
Organism: Hibiscus tridactylites; assembly: GCA_958450335.1. Classification (NCBI taxonomy): domain Eukaryota; kingdom Viridiplantae; phylum Streptophyta; class Magnoliopsida; order Malvales; family Malvaceae; genus Hibiscus; species Hibiscus tridactylites. Next base: position 51,886,673 of record OY288267.1, on the reverse strand, counting down.
TTGCCCAACCGAAACAACCGAAAACACCTTTGATTGCTCACCAAACTTCACCCAACCAAAATCTAACACTCCAAACCAATTTTAATCATCAAATAACATAAAAAAAACTATCTAATCACACCGTTATACCTCCAGCAACCCAGATTTCACACAAACACCACAAAAACCCAAAATCTAACAATCCAACAACTAGGGATCTAAACCAATTCGGGATTATAATGATAAAACCCTTATTTTAACATCACTTAACATCCAAATCATAACTAAAATTAACCTCAAATCATACAAAACAGTGGCAGTACGAAAATCCTTAGAAATCACTTTTTAAAGCTTTATTCATTAATTTTCATCCATAAAACATCAAAACATTGTTAATAACTATATTTAGGGAGCCAAAGACTTGGGAATTTAATTAAAGATCCTTGATTAGAAGAGTTAAACAAAACTTACCTCTAACCTTTGCATTTTCCTTCAAATGACAATGTTTTGTAGAAATCCTTGAAGATTACATTGAGAGTAATGATGGAAAAACTAAGAAAATCATTTGTGAAACAAAAAGAAGTTGAAAGATGATGATCTCTGGAACTTTTGAAAGAAAATAGAGTGTTTGGCTGATTGGAAAATGAGAGAATAGAAGTTACATCAAATAACCTTTTTGGTAATTAAAATCTTTTTTATTTGTATTTATTAAATCATATAAAATGGTCAAAACAAAGGAAAAGGTTCATTAGTTAAATGGTAGCTCCCTAAAGATTCTAAGTTTTGGCCCTCGTTCAAAACATTCCTTAAAAACAAATTTTACACTTTTTACAAAATAATCACTAAATAGAAATCTCGATCTTCCAAAAGCCATTTTCAAAAATTCACTTTGCCAAACTATTCTACATATTTTTAGAAGATTGTAGAAAATTTTCTCATAATTTTATCATATCCCGAACTACGTTTTCCCTGAACCGATCCCGAAAGCTCGGATCTCTAGTCTATGCGGTCCTCAAATTGACCTTAAATTCTCCTAGGGCCAAAATCGGGGTGTTAAAACTCTCCCCCACTTAGGAAATTTCGTCCTTGAAATTTTTACCTGGAGGAAAAAGATGAGAAAACTGCTTCTTCATGTCATCCTTTGTTTCCCACATGGCTTATTCAACACCACGATGTCGCCATAAGACCTTGACCAACTCAATGGTCTTACCACGAAAAACTTTACTATCCGAATCCAAGATCTCCACTGGTTCTTCATCATAGGAAAAATCAAAATTCAACTCAATCTCTACAATAGGCAAAACCTGGGACAAATCCGATCTATATCTCCGAAGCATGGATACATGGAAAACATCATGTATCTTCTCCAAAGGTAACCTCAATCTATAAGCAACAAGTCCAACATGCTCTAGCACCTCATACGGTCCAATAAAACTCGAACTCAATTTGCCCTTCTGACCAAATCCCATCAACTTTTTCCAAGGTGAAACCTTTAGAAACACCTTATCTCTCACAACATACTCAATCTCTTTACGCTTCAAATCCGCGTAAGACTTTTGCCAATTTAATGCCGCTTTCAACCTCTCACTAATGTGCTTCACTTTCTCCGTAGTTCCCTTCAACACATTAGGCAAAGAAACCAACTTCTGCCCTGCTTCTGCCCAACAAGGAGGTGTTCTACACTTCCTTCCATACAAAGCTTCATACGAAGCCATTTGAATACTTGCTTGAAAACTGTTATTGTAAGCAAACTCCACCAAAGGTGACTGTTTCTCCCAAGAACCTTGGAAATCAATGCTGCAACTAGGGCTGAGCATGGTGAACCGTAAAACCGAAAATTGATCCAAACTGAAGAATTTGGGTGGTTTATGGTTCATAATTTTGCAAATTGTGGTTAACCGAATTGAACCGAATTTGATATTTTATTCAATTTATAATTGTTTTTCTAATGTAAAAATATGTATTTTATACTTAAAATATTATAAATGCATTTTTAATTATTATTTTTCACTTAAAAATTAAGTTTTTAATAAATATTTATGAAAAACACTTTAAAACTTTAACTCTTATTGTTTAAAAGTCATCAAATAAAGTTATTTTGTCAAAATAAACTACAAAATTTCATAAACTAACGTTAATATGGAAAAACTGAAAACCGAGGTTAACCGAACCGAAAATTGATGGTTACTAAAACAGCTTACCAAATTAAATCGAAACCGAACCGTATACACCCCTAGCTGCAACATCTTAACATGTTTTCCGACACTTCGATAACCCTCTCAGACTGACCATTCGTTTGAGGATGATACGATGTACTAAAATACAAACACGTACCCAACGCTTGATGAAGACACTCCCAAAACCTTGTTGTGAAGCGTGGATCTCCATCTAAAGCAATGGACTTAGGCACCCCATGTAACCTCACATTCTTAGAGATGTACAAATCCACCAACTTATCTAACGTATACGTAGTACGCACTACCAAGAAATGTGCACACTTCGTAAAACGATCAATAATCACCCAAATGGAATTCTTCTTGGACGGCGTCAAAGGTAAACCCATCACGAAATCCATTGTGATTCTCTCCCATTTCCATTATGGAATCATCAAGGGTTGCAACAGTCCAGAAGGAAATTGATGCTCAGCTTTTACTCTTTGATAAACCATGCACTTCCTAACAAAATCAGCAACGTCTTTTTTCAAACCAACCCATTAATACTCATCTTTCTACCCACGATACATCTTTGTACTACCAGGATGCATTGCAAAAGGATTGCTATGAGCCTCAATCAGAATAGTGTGCCTTAGCTCAACATCCTCCGGCACAATTATTCGACTCTTAAAACATAAAACACCATCATCATTAAAACAAAAATCTGTTGTATTTCCTTCCGCAATGTCCTGAACATGCGGTACCAACAAATCATCTAAAATTGCTTTTCCCTAATGAACTCTACCAACGAGGGTTTCATTTGCAATTCACTAAACCACCATCCTGAGATACACTCAACCGAGCAAACATTGCCCTTAACTCTACTGCCACCTTCCTACTTAAAGCATCTGCTACAACATTAGCATTCCCTGGATGGTACTCAATCATCAAATCATAATATTTAAGCAACTCAAGCCACCTTTGTTGCCTAAGATTCAACTCTTTTTGGGACATCAAGTACTTCAAACTTTTGTGGTCCGTGTACACCGTACACTTTTCACCATAAAGGTAATGCCTCCAGATTTTCAAGGCAAACGCCACATCAGCCAACTTGAAATCATGCGTGGGATAATTACGCTCGTGCACCTTCAATTGTCGAGATGCATAAGCTACCACCCTACCCTCTTACATTAACACACACCCCAAACCAACATAGGATGCATCATTATAAACCACTAACTCTTTTCTCGATTCAGGTTGAATCAAGATAGGAGCTTGTGTCAACATTTCCTTTAACTTCTCAAAAGCTTGTTGTCGAACCTCTGTCCATTCAAACTTTACATCCTTTGCAACAACTTTGTCAAAGGAGCAGCAATCCTGGAAAAACCATCCACAAACCTACGGTAGTATCCCGCCAAACCAAGGAAACTACGCACCTCATGAACTGACTTAGGTGATTTCTAATTCATCACCGCTTCAACCTTTTGAGGATCGACTTGAAATCCTTCGGTCGAAACCACATGACCAAGGAAAACAACTTCCTTAAGCCAAAACTCACACTTGCTCAACTTAGCATAAAACTGATTTTCCATCAAAACTTGCAACACAATCCGCAAATGGTTATCATGATCCTCATCGGTACGTGAGTACACAAGAATGCCGTCGATAAACACAACTGCAAACCTATCCAAGAACTCATGGAACACACGATTCATCATAACCATGAATGCAGCAGGGGCATTAGTCAAACCAAAAGGCATCACCAAAAACTCATAATGCCCGTACCTTGTGCAAAAATCAGTCTTAGGCACATCCACATCATTTACCTTCACTTGGTAATATCCAAATCTTAGATCAATCTTAGAAAACACTGAAGCACCTCGAAACTGATCAAAGAGATAATCAATCCTTGGCAAAGGATACTTAGTCTTGATTGTCAACTTGTTCAATTGACGATAATCAATACACATTCTCTTCGTTCCATCCTTCTTCACAAACAAGACCGGTGCACCCCAAGGTGAAACACTAGGCCTAATAAAACCTCTATCAAGCAACTCCTGAAGTTGCGTCTTCAACTCCCTCAATTCTTTAGGTGCCATTCGATAGGGAGAAATAGACATTGCAGTCGTATTTTCGTACAACTCAATGCAAAACTCAACCTCTCGACTTGGTGGAAAACCAGACAACTCTTCCAAAAATACACCCAGAAACTCAAATATTGTTCGTATGTCTTACACTCGCACTTCCTTTGTGCTTGGATTCATCACATAAGCTAGGAAATCTTCACATCCCGAATGCATCAACTGACTCGCTTCAAGAGTTGAAACCCTATTAGATAAGAATTTCACATTCTCACCTACCACCACCTCATAATCATCAGCAAGTTTCAACAAAACCCGCTTGGTCTCAAAATCAACCATGGTCTTATGCTCAGATAGCCAATCCATACCAAGAATTACCTCAATACCATAGAAAGGTAATTCCATAAGATCAACTTCAAATACATGTCCTTGTATCATCAAAGGACATCTCTTATACAACTTTCTTGTAATAATGGTTTCACCAAAAGAACTAGTCACACGCATTCCAACATCTAACAACTCAACAGGCAAACCAAGCACTTGTGCATGCTCACGCAAAATGTATGAATGAGTAGAACCAGAATCAATCAAAGATAGTAATGACAAGGATTGCAAAGTAAATGTACCTGCGATCACATCCTTGTCATTCCTTCCTTCTCGGTGTGCATACACCCTAGCCTCTCCACCTCCCTCAGGCTGAACAACAACCACATGCGCAACATTTCTCTGACCATAATCTCCACACTGAAAGTTGCCACGACCACGCCCTGGGCCTCTCTGTGGCTCAACAGCTCGCACCGGAGCTTGTCCATCTCTAACCGGCTGTGGACAATCACGCTTCATATGTCCTCGTGATCCACAGTTCCAGCATGTACCCAAGTTACCCCAACACTCTCCCCTGTGCCTTCTACCGCATCGGTTACAATATTGAGTACGAATGAAAGCATTATGACCTTGATGACAATGACCAGGGTTACCACCACCCCGCCTAGGATCCGATTGATACCTCTGATCCTTATGCTTTTTGTAGCGATCCTTCACACCTTCATACTCAGCAACCCTCTTTCTAGAGCTAAAACCATCTGAACGAGCAGCTAGACCCAAATTATGGTCGATGTCCTTAGATCGAGTTACTAAGACATCAAAGTTGGTGTAGTCCAAAGCCAATATATAGATCTTAACATTCTTCACCAGCCCATAGAGAAAATGATCGCATCTCTTCTGTTCATCGGGAACCAACTCATGAGCATACTAGCTCAACCGAACAAAATGGACTTCGTACTCAGAAACAGTCATGTTTCCTTGCACCAGGGACATAAATTCTCTCTTCTTCTCATCAATATAACGAACACCCAATTACTTCTTCTTGAAAGCATTTATAAAGAATTCCCAAGTAACCTCGGTAGGTTCCATACCTGCAATGATGGTCATCCACCACGTATAAGCATCTTCATGAAGCAAGGAGACCACACATCCCAACTTCTGCACAACATTACAACTCATCTAACACATAATCCTTTTGGTAATCTCAGACCAAGCCTCAGAACACTCAGGAGATAGTCCTCTAAACTCAGTTCCACCAAAACTGCGCAAACGCTCTAGAGATAAACTAGTATTAGCACCAGGTTGGGGTGTGGTCACATGTATCCCCACTATTGCTTCCTGAAAGGCCCGAACTATAGCTTGAATCAAAGGTGTCATATCAGCAGATGCTTGCCCTTGCGTTGCCTGAGGTCCTATACCTCCAACACCAGCTCCCACTCCAGCTCCACCACCATCAGGAGGAGTAGGAGGAGGAGGCAAGTTCTCGTCATTCTTGGGAATCTCATTCTCAACCACGTTACGTATATTGCCTCTAAGCTCTCTACTTGGTCTCATTATCAAAACAGTATAGCTATAAGAATGCAACAATAAAAACAATTAGGCTAGCCAAATCAAGAATCCAAGGTGCTCAAGTTTTACTTTTCAAAACCAAAATTCTCTTCACATTAGTAATAATATGACAATGGGTACCTTTAACCTCTCCCCCAAAAGTACATAACAATCACAAATCATGTTATCAAGCACTGTGCATCTCACATAGACCAAACAATGATTAAAACATAGCATAATCAATCACCGTGCATAACATTCATCAAGGATTCAACCAAACAACAATATCACATCAACCTTACCTCCTAATTCTTTCATAACATGGCTCCGATACATCCAAAACTAACCCCCTCAACACGGTCTAGACAATAGACCGAACCAAACGGGTCACACGGGGAATATTGAAGTAAACCGGGAGGTTTACCTCAACAAACAACTCTAATTTTTTATCTTGTCTAAATGCTCTTTAAGATCCTAAGTCTTAACATTGTAGCGGAATAGTTAACAACTCGATCAACATTGATTTGAGATTCAATTGCATTCAATTACACTTTAGGGACCATTTTGTAAATCTAACAAAATACAGGAACTTATTCACTTTTTAAGTTACCATCCTTTAATTAGTCATATTGCATGCCTCTCTGTCAAATCTCAGCTCCAAACAATCATTCATGCTCATTTAATTGCATTTCAACATTCAGGGGGTCAAAACATAAAGAAGGAGAACTTCAAAATATTTCATCAACTAACATAACAGCCAGTTGTATTGAAACAAGTGTACCGAAATAGGTTCTCTTGGATCGGAACACGGGCCCGTATCGAAACTCCTCTAAGGTGTTTCGGTGATGTGGTTTCCAGTAGCATAATGCACCGGAACAGACCACACATGTTTCGGAACCCATAGGCCATTTCAGGCTCATTGTTTCGGTACAGACTCGAGTGTACTGAAACACCTAGGCCTGTAAGGACACTTTTTGCTGGTTTTTCACACTTTAATCCACTTTAAACCATTCCAACATGCCTCTAACATGCATACAACATATTTAGGACATCGAACCACAACATACATGATAGAAACAATATCATAGCAAATCCATAAGCATCAAGGGTATCTATATGCATGCAACCTATGGAAAAATGGGCACATAGAAGACAAAACACAAACCAAGGCATAAACCAAACTGTGAAACTAAAATTGCTTTTCATATACCACCTAGACTTATGGATTAATTTGCAAAACAAATTTTTTTAAGTACTTTTCTAAGTCTCACTTTTTGACAAGTCCCTTTGAACCAAACTATACTTCAAGACAAAACATGTTTAAAAGGTTAAAATCTACTAAGTCTTTTATGTACTTTCAAGCCAAACTTCAGTAAAACGCCTAGGCGTATCGATACCCTTAGGTGTATCGATACTGTTTTTCGTCACTAGAATTTTAATAGACCATAGCGTACTGATATGGTATTACCCTGTATCGATACGATATTAATCTGGGCAAGACTTCAAATGATACCGTACTGATACGCATTATAACCGTATCGATACAATTTGCTTAGCTTTGCAAAATCTTTGCATTTAACTTTCAACCATTGGCTTGTCAGTTAGTTGGTATCCCAAAATTTAAATGACCGTTATACCGTACCGATAAGCTAAGTATGCGTACCGATATGCTTTTTATCAAAACCAAAGTTGGGATTGCAGTGAGCAAATTCTGTATCGATATGCCTTTCCGTATCGATACGCCCCTTAAAAACCGTACCGATACGCCCTCGAAGCGTATTGATACGTGCAGTTTTCAGTCACAACATCTCTTTCTTCTTTGAGACAGGTACCGATACGCCCCCGAGCCATACCGATATGGTAGGTAGCTGATCAGCATTTATTACGAGAAATTGCATCTCAACGGCTCTATTGATGATCCTAACTACCCAAACGGCTAGAATTCAATACAAGGGTATAAAAAAAGTCTAAAAATGGACAAGCAACAACTATTGAACCTACAAGCAACATCAAAGCACTGAAATCCAAACTTTCTACCTTTAGAGCCAAATTCTTGTACCCAACTCTTGTATCTTTATTGTAATCTCTTATTGTGAGTTTGAGGAGTGTGAAATTTTAATTGGGTAAACAATTATCCTTTGAGAGGAACTTTTAGAGTTTACCAAAATCTTCTCTTTGTAAAAGTGAGTGGATTAAGCTTTGGGTAGAAAGCTTAATCAAATTGTAAGGTTTCCTCCTCATCCAAGAAAACGGGAAGAATTCAAGTAGTGAATTGGTTGAAAATCCATAGTACAAGCTAAAGTTGTGGGTGTAGAGTTCGTTTGGAGAACTTAAACCACTCTAATTTCCTTGTGTCACATTTTAATTTTTCCAAATTTTCACCCACCAAAATTTTTATCGCTAATTCACCCCCTCCTTGGCCATTTGCAATTGTGTGATCAACTCAACAATTGGTATCAGAGCTACACTCATTGGAAGGATTACAACCCTCTTGAGTCGATTCTAGGAGAGTTTGATCAACAACTAATCAAGCAATGGCATCCACCTCCACTTTCAACCTCTACAAGTCTGAATCAACCACCAAGCCACCATTCTTCAATGGGGATAACTACCCATATTGGAAGAATAGAATGATGCTCTTCATCAAGTCTACCGACTACATGGTGTGAGATGTGGTTGAAGAAGGTCCATACATACTAATGAAGAGAGACGGTGAAGGAAGACTTGTCGCAAAGGTCAAAGCTGAAATGACCGAAGATGATCGAAAAAGGATGCAAGTAAATGATAAAGCTCTCCATGTCATCTTTTGTGCCCTAGGTCCAGATATCTACTCCAAGTTGTCTTCGATCGAGAATGTCAAGGAAGTTTGGGACACCCTCGAGACAACATATCAGAGAACTAGCGATGTCAAGGAAACAAAAATCGAGCTACTCAATCTAAGCTACGAAAATTTCAAAATGGATCCCGATAAGAGTGTTTCCAAGATATTTGATCGATTATCGGTTAACGTCAATGGATTGAAGGTTTTCGGTGAGATCATCCCCGAAGACAAGCTAGTGAGGAAATTATTGTACTCTCTTCCGGAATAATAGGATAACAAGAGAACGACTATTATTAAAGCTCGAGATTTGAAGACTCTGAAGCTAGATGCTATTGTTGGATCTCTACTCACCCATGGGATCGTGAAGAAGGGAAGAGAAGAAGAAAAGAAAATGCAGGAGAAGAAGGTTGAGAAGAAGGATGTTGAGAAGAAGAAGACTGGAATCGCTCTTAAAGCTTCATATCATGAAAGCAATTCTAGTGAAGATGAAGATGAGGAGATGGCCATGTTGGCCAAATGATTCATGTAACACCCCAATTTTGGGCTTAGAAGTTTAGGGTCTGAACCGGACCGGACTGATTTTCGGTTCAAATACAAAAGGAGGTTTTTGGGAAAGCCTAGTTCGGGATGCTTTAAAAATATGGAAAAATATCTAAAAATCCTCTTTTAACATATATATATATATAAGAGAGTGGTGAAATCAATTTTACAAAATAAGGTTTGGAAATATTACATTTTGGAATAGTGACTAAAATGCGATTTTTGAAAAGTTCAGTGGTGACTGTTTTGTAAGGATTGAAACTTTGAATCTTTAAGGAGCTAATTTACCCAAAAATGATTTCTCTAGATTTTTCCTTAATTTGAGTGAATTAATTAATGTTTTAATTAATTCGAAGAGAAGAGAAACTACCTTTTGGAAAAATCATAACTATCTTTTCCTAAAATTTTCTCATTTCTTTTTCTCTCAAAATTCCATCATCCAAACACTTTTCTCCAGCAACTTTTTTTTTCTTCACTTCAATTGATGAGATTTCTAACATCAATTAGTTCCTAATCCATCTTCCATCAAATCCTTTTGATTTCCTCATTGCATTTTCAAGAAAATTGGCTCAAATCAAGGAGAAATCACCATTTAGAGGTAAGGTTGTTCTTCTCCTCCAAATACTCAGTTCTTTACTGGAATTCCCAAGTTATCAATCCTTAACTTAAGTTTTGTAAATGGTTTTAATGTTAGAAACTTGATTTTGGCTTAAAACTCAAGATTTGGAAGAAATCTTGAAGAATTTCATTGTGAATGCTTGAGCCCTATTTTGAGATGAATCTTAAGTGTATTTTTGATGTTTAATGATGTGGAAATAAGGTTTTATCAATGCTATCTCGAATAGGTTGTATTTCCTAAGTTTTTGCTTATGAAAATGATGGTTTTTGGGGTGATCTTGGTTTTCTGTTATAGCTGGAGGTATAAGGACGAGTTTAGGTTCATTTTGGATGTTAATTGATGTTTAGAAATGTTTAGAAGTGATGGATCTTGGCTGGGTTATGCTTTGGAAGAGTTTGGAGGTGATTTCGGTTGTGTTTGAAGGTTTTGGGAGCTTAGTTTAAGTCTAAACAACTTAGCTAAGCTAAAGAGTAAGTTTTCGGGAAAAACTCCCTTGGATGATCCATGAGGTGGTTTGATGCATTGGTTATAATTTGCATGTTTAAATTCTATTTTGAAAGCATATTTTAGCATGGTTAATGCTGGTTTTGAAAGCCATGTGTTGAAGGATGCTCAAGGTAAGAGATCCTTGGTTGGACATATTGTTAATATGGTTTTGATGCATAGTGATGCATGATGATAAATGGCTTTGTTTAAATGCTTTAAAACAGTGAATTGTTGATGTTAAATGATGTATATTGGAAAGTGATGTAATGGTTTTAAAGTACTTGAATCAGATATAGTTAGCCGGCTATAGGATTGGGTACACCGTGAATAAAGTCGCCTTGGATGTGGATGGGTTGTGATTGTACCGTACGCTCCATCCAAGTACACTAACGAGTAAGGTAAGATCATAATGGTGGTTAAAAGTCTGTGTGTGGATCTTGTGTTATGTGTCTCGTGTTCTCGTTAGTGGAATCATACAACTACCAATTAGTGATGTTGAGGGGTTGTGATTGTACCGTTAAACTCCATCACGGGTGTTGAGGGGTTGTGATTATACCGTTAAACTCCACCTTATGTTGTTTGGTAGTGTGTATGAAGCGTGTGGGACAACGCCTGTAATCCGCGTATCTGATTGTGTTTTTTGTTGTAAATGGTTATGGATTATCACTTGAAAGCCAATATGATATGTTGATTATAACGAAGCATGAGATGCTTGTAAAGTATGCAAGGTTGCATGAAAAGAGATGAGCATGTGTTTAAAAGCTTGTTGAATGTGGTTTCTAAAATGCATTGTTGTGTTGTTTTCTTTAGAGCATGCCTCACTAAGCAATTGTGCTTACGCTCTCTCTCTTGAACCAATAATGTAGATAATTGAAGTGTTTGAGAGCAACAAGGAGGCTAAGAGTCCAAGGGAAACTAAGCTCAAGTATGATGATGTTTTCTTACACTATTAGTTTTGGTATTTTGGCAATGGGAACCTAAGGTGTGTTTTGGGAGGTGTGTTGGACTCCCTAGTTTGTGGTATGATGCTTTTGATGATTTGGATTTGTAATTGGCCTTTTGATGTTTGATTTGGAGATTTGTTGGTTGTTTGGTTTTGGATATTAGGATGCATGCTTATAGACATGTGAGGTTTCATGTTTGATGCTATGAATATGTTTAGAAGTTGCAAATATGCACCTTATATGTATGATGACTTGTTAGCATGGTTAGGAAGTCATTAGGGTGTGTTAGAATGGTTTAATGGAAGAAAAACCAGCAATTTCTTCAACTTATTGGCTAACCGTATCGGAACGGGCACTAGCATTTCGAAACGGGGGCCTGTAATGGCCTTCGTGTTTCGAAACGGCTGGAGGCCGTTCTGAAACGATTTGGCCACTGGAAGGCCCTGTTTCGGAACTAGTCTCGAAACGAACCCGTGTTTCGGAACGTTCAACACCGTTTTGAAATAGGTGACCGTTGGGCACTGATTTGAATGGTGTTGAGGTTTGCAAGCTTTACATTTTAGTCCCGAAAATTGTAATTGCAATTGCTTGAGTTTGAGATGTCCAATTAAGGTGAAATTTGATAGGGAAGCATGTAATATGGCTAATTAAATGTTGGTAACCCTAAAATCAGTTAAGGCCTTCTAATTTATAGAATTTATATTTTGGTCCCTAATATTTTTGAATTTTGCAATTGAGTCCCTTATTGAAATCCGATCACTGTGCTTTACACATAAATGTTTCTCAAGTGTTCACTTAGGGTTAATGTGCATCTAGACAAGATTAAAAAGAAAAAAGGGTCGTTAATCAAGGTTGACTTACGGGTTGACTTTGGTTTTCCCCGTGTAATCTTCGTAGTTCGGGTCAACCGCCTAGGCCGGGGTAAGGGGGTTACATTTGGTGGTATCATAGCTTTGTTCTCGTATCTTTGGGATTTGTGGTGTGGATAATATATGTGTTTTTGCATGATATGCCTTTAGGGTGAAAGTATGTTGATGAATTGAGATGTATGGTTGCAAATGTGATGTTATGCTATGTTGAAGCATGTTAGAGGAACCCATTTCCATATCAAAACTAATGAAAGGAATTGTTTTTGGAAAATGAGCTTGACTACTTGGATTACTTACCTTGTTGAGCCTAATTATGTTTGTTGCATTTGTGTCAGTGCATTGTTTTTCTTCTAAATGGGGCCTCGTAGAGAGATGGGATGAATAAGAGGGCTATGACTCAGAATGAGAATGAGGAAAACATTGAGAATGTTGTGGATATACCTCCTTCCCCTGGTGGTGGGCCTCCCGGCGGTGGTGGTGCTGGAGGTGATGATGCTGGTGTTGGTGCTGGTGCTGGGGTCGCTGGACCTGATGGTGTGCAAGGGCAAGCTGCTCCTGACATGACTGTATTGATACAAGCTATTATTGGAGCCTTCCAGGCAGCAGTAGCTGGAGCTCACGGAGCTGCACATCAGGGTGATGCTAACGTGAGATTACCTTTTGAACGTCTTCGCAGTCTGGGAGGGACTGAGTTTAGAGGTTTATCTCCTGAGGGTTCCAAATCTTGGTTGGAAAGCACCAAGAGAATATTGGGACAAATGAACTGCAACAATGTGCAGAAATTAGGTTGTGTGGTATCGCTGCTACATGATGATGCGTATACATGGTGGACGACCACTGTCTCCGGAATGGAGGAAGTTGATGTGACTTGGACGTTCTTTCTGAACGTGTGCAAGCGAAAGTATCTAGGTGTGTGATGCCTAGATGAGAAGAAAAGATAATTTATGTCTCTTGTGCAAGGAAGCATGACGGTGGCTGAGTATGAGATCCAGTTTGTACGTCTTAGTCAGTATGCACCCGAGCTTATCCCTGATGAACAGGAGAGGTGTGAACGCTTCCGATATGGTTTGATGCCGGATGCGAAGACTTTCATGCTTGCAGCTGAGTATACAGATTTTGATGTGCTGGTGAGTAGAGCGAAGGACATTGAGCAGAACCTGGGTTTGTCTTCCAGAGGTGTTAGTTCTAGCTCGAGCAAAAGAGCTGCTGATTATAGTTCTGGTGGTGGACGGAACAAGAGAGGATGAGATAAGAGGTATCAGTCTTCTACTAGACGTGGTAATGGAGGGCATGGTGCGCCTGTGCAGGGAGATAGGATGAGAGCTGATCAGAACACGTACTGGACGTGTGGATCGCGTGGCCATCTGAGGCGAGATTGTCCTCGAGCAGCGAGGGAGGTGCAGGCTCTTGTAGTAGTGACCGGTAATTCTTGCTGGAATTGTGGTTCTGCAGACCACATGAGGAGGGAGTGTCCTTTATTGGCTGGTGGTGGTCAGGGACGTGCTACTGGGGTTGTTGCACCGTAGAGAGGTCGTGGGCGCGGCCGTGGTAACTTCCACCGCAGAGATGATGGTGGGAAGAATGTGGCGCATGTGGTGGCTGTTCAACCTGAGGGTGGTGGCCATGCTCGGGTGTATGCTCAGCGAGAGGGGAGAAATGATACGGATGTGATCGCATGTACTTTTACTTTGCAATCCTTATCATTACTTTCCTTGATTGATTCTGGATCTACACACTTATACATATTGCGTGAACATGCTCAATTGCCTGGTTTACCTGTTGAGTCTTTGGATGTTGGTATGTGTGTAACTAGTTCCTTTGGTGAGACCGTTGTGACACGGAAGTTGTATAGAAGATGTCCTTTGGTAGTGCAAGACCATGTTTTTCTTGTTGATCTCATGGAATTGCCATTCTATGGTTTTGATGTAATCCTTGGAATAGATTGGCTTGTTGAACATCGAGTTGTGGTGGATTTTGAGAACAAGCGGGTTTCGTTGAAACTTGCGGATGATTATGAGGTAGTGGTGGTTGGTGAGAATGTGAAGTTTCTTGCCAATGTGGTGTCTGCATTGGAAGCAAGTCGTATGTTGAGGCAAGGTTGTGAGGCCTATCTAGCCTTTGTGATTAATCCTAACTCTAAGGAATTGTGAGTTCAAGATATCAGGACTGTGCGGAAGTTTTCTGGAGTGTTTCTGGAGGAGTTACCTGGATTGCCTCTTAGTCGAGAGGTGGAGTTTGGAATTGAGTTGTATGAAAACACAACTCCAGTGTCCATTGCTTCCTATCGCATGGCACCTAAGGAGTTGAAGGAGCTGAAGACGCAAATTCAGGAGTTGCTTGATCGTGGTTTCATTCGGCCGAGTGTGTCACCTTGGGGTGCACCGGTCTTGTTTGTGAAGAAGAAAGATGGCACTATGAGAATGTGCATCGATTATCATCAGCTGAACAAGTTGACTATCAAGAATCAGTATCCTTTGCCGAGGGTTGATGATCTTTTTGATCAGTTTTGGGGAGCGACTGTTTTCTCTAAGATTGACTTAAGGTCAGGTTATTACCAGATTAAGGTTAAGGATGTGGATGTACCAAAAACAACCTTCAGAACCAGGTATGAGCATTATGAGTTTCTTGTGATGCCATTTGGTTTGACGAATGCTCCTGCAGCTTTTATGGACATGATGAATAGAGTGTTCCATGAGTACTTGGACAAATTTGTTGTGGTGTTCATTGATGATATCCTTGTGTACTCTCGTACTGAGGAGGAGCATGAAGGGCATTTGAGGATTGTGTTGCAAGCGATGTTAGAGAATCAACTATATGCTAAGTTGAGCAAGTGTGAATTCTGGCTTAGGGAAGTTGTTTTCCTTGGTCATGTGGTTTCTGTTGAGGGGATTCGTGTTGATCCTCAGAAGATTGAGGCGATGATGAATTGGAAGCCTCCAAAATCTGTTCATGAAGTCCGTAGTTTCCTTGGGTTGGCAGGATACTACCGGGGGTTTGTCATGGATTTTCAAAGATTGCTGCACCTTTGACGAAGTTGTTGTAGAACGATGTCAAGTATGAGTGGAAGGAGGCAAGACAACAGGCTTTTGAGAAGCTTAAGGCAGCTTTGACGCAAGCTCCTATCTTGGTTCAACCTGAATCAGGGAAAGAGTTTGTAGTGTACAATGATGCATCCTATGTTGGGTTAGGGTGTGTGTTGATGCAAGAGGGTAAGGTGGTGGCTTATGCATCGCGTCATTTGAAGGTGCATGAGCGCAATTATCCTACGCATGATATTGAGTTAGCTGCGGTGGTCTTTGCTTTGAAAATTTGGAGACATTATCTATATGGTGAGAAGTGTAATGTGTACACGGATCACAAAAGTTTGAAGTATTTGATGTCTCAATAAGAGTTGAATCTTAGACAACGACGTTGGGTGGAGTTGCTTAAAGATTACGATATGAAGATCGAGTACAATCCGGGAAAAGCTAATGTTGTAGCGGATGCCTTGAGTAGAAAGGTGGCAGTGGAGTTCAGGGCTATGTTTTCCAGCTTGAGTATTTCGCGAGATGGGGGTCTTGTGGCTGAATTGCAAGTGAAACCATCTTTGGTTCAGTTGATAAAGGATAAACAGCTGTTGGATGATTCCTTGGTGCCACATGTTCAGGATATTGCTGAGGATAGACCATCAGATTTTTGTTTTAATGATGATGGAGTTTTATGTTTTGGGAGTCAGATGGTAGTGCCAAATGATGCGGAGTTGAGGCGTGCTATTCTGACTGAAGCTCATAGTAGTCCTTTTGCTATGCACCCTAGTAGTACAAAGATGTATCGTGATCTTAAGGATGAGTTCTATTGGGTGGGATTAAAGAAAGATGTTGCAGAGTACGTGAGTAAGTGCATGGTTTGTCAGCGAGTTAAGGCTGAGCATCAGTTTCCTTCTGGGTTGTTGCAACCGTTGAGGATTCCTGAGTGGAAGTGGGAAAGGATTACCATGGACTTTGTGTCTGGTTTGCCTTTGTCGCCATCGAAGAAGAATTCGGTGTGGGTGATTGTGGATCGCCTTACGAAGTGTGCTCATTTCTTATCGGTGCATACTACGTATACCTTGGACAAGCTTGCAGAGTTGTACATTGCTGAGATTGTGTGACTGCATGGTGTGCCAAAGTCTATAGTGTCGGATAGAGATCCGAGGTTTACGTCGCGTTTTTTGGAGTGTTTACATCAAGCTTTGGGTACGCGGCTGAATTTCAGTACTTCTTATCATCCACAGTCGGATGGACAGTCTGAGCGTGTTATCCAAGTGGTGGAAGATATGTTGAGGTGCTGTGTGATTGAGTTTCAAGGTTCTTGAGAGAAGAATTTTCCTTTGGTGGAGTTTGCCTATAACAATAGCTACCAGGCAAGTATTCAAATGGCACCTTATGAAGCTTTATACGAGAGGAAGTGCAGAACTCCTCTTTGTTGGGCTGAAACAGGTCAGAAGTTGGTTTCAATGTCGGCTTTGTTGAAAGGAACCACCGAAAAGGTGAAGCTCATTTGTGAGCGATTGAAGGCAGCTTCTGATCGACATAAGTCTTACGCGGATTTGAAGCGTAAGGAGATTGAGTTTGCGGTAGGTGACCGTGTGTTCTTGAAGGTTTCTCCTTGGAAGAAGGTGATGAGGTTTGGTCGAAAGGGTAAGTTGAGCCCTAGGTACATTGGACCATACGAGGTGATTGAATGTGTGGGTCCTGTTGCGTACAAGCTGAGGTTACCGCAAGAGTTGGAAAAGATTCATGATGTGTTTCATGTCTCTATGCTTCGAAGGTATAGATCGGATCCTTCACATGTTATGCATGTGGAGAAAGTGGAGTTGAATCCAGACTTGACCTATGATGAGGAGCCGGTTGAAATTATGGATTCGGACAGTAAAGTTCTTCGAGGCAAGACCATTGAATTGGTTAAGGTGTTGTGGAAGCACTGTGGTGTTGAGGAAGCCACGTGGGAAAGAAAGGATGATATGAAGAAGCAGTTTCCGTACCTTTTTCCTCTAGGTAAATTTCGAGGACGAAATTTCTTAAGGGGGGAGAGTTGTAACACCCCAATTTTGGGCTTAGAAGTTTAGGGTCTGCACCGGACCGGTCTGATTTTCGGTTCGAATACAAAAGGAGGTTTTAAGGAAAGCCTAGTTCGGAATGCTTTAAAAATATGGAAAAATATCTAAAAATCTTCTTTTAATATATATAAGAGAGTGGTGGAATCAATTTTACAAAATAAGGTTTGGAAATATTACATTTTGGAATAGTGACTAAACTTTGAATCTTTAAGGAGCTAATTTACCCAAAAATGATTTCTCCGGATTTTTCCTTAATTTGAGTGACTTAATTACTGTTTTAATTAATTAGAAGAGAAGAGAAACTACCTTTTGGAAAAATCAAAACTACATTTTCCTAAAATTTTCTTATTTTTTTCTCTCAAAATTCCATCATCCAAACACTTTTCTCCAGGAACTTTTGTTTTGATATTCACTTCAATTGATGAGATTTCTATCATCAATTAGTTCCTAATCCATCTTGCATCAAATCCTTTTGATTTCCTCATTGAATTTTCAAGAAAATTGGCTCAAATCAAGGAGAAATCACCATTTAGAGGTAAGGTTGTTCTTCTCCTCTAAATACTCAGTTCTTTACTGAAATTCCCAAGTTATCAATCCTTAATTTAATTTTTGTAAATGGTTTTAATGTTAGAAACTTGATTTTGGCTTAAAACTCAAGATTTGGAAGAAATCTTGAAGAATTTCGTTGTGATTGCTTGAGCTTTGTTTTGAGATGAATCTTAAGTGTATTTTTTATGTTTAATGATGTGGAAATAAGGTTTATCAATGCAATCCTGAATAGGTTGTATTTCCTAAGTTTTTGCTTATGAAAATGGTGGTTTTGGGGTGATCTTGGTGTTCTATTATAGCTGGAGGTATAAGGACGAGTTTAGGTTCATTTTGGATGTTAATTGATGTTTAGAAATGTTTAGAAGTGATGGATCTTGGCTGGGTTATGCTTTGGAAGAGTTTGGAGGTGATTTCGGTTGTGTTTGGTAGCCGAAATTTTGGCTTTAGGTAGAGCAGCGAGTTTAAGTGTGTTGGCTGAAGATTTCAATGCATGGTGATGCATTAATCCTCTGCTTTGATGTGTTTAAAACAGGGGAGACATCTTCGGACACTTGTGGAGTTGATTCGGAGGCTTGATCGGCGTTTCGGCAAGCTTGCGAAACGGAATTGGTGAGTGGAGTTGGGTTTCCAGCTTTCAAACGATTGTTTGAAGGTTTTGGGAGCTTAGTTTAAGTCTAAACAACTTAGCTAAGCTCAAGAGTAAGTTTTCGGAAAAACTCCCTTGGATGAGCCATGAGGTGGTCTGATGCATTGGTTATAATTTGCATGTTTAAATTCTGTTTTGATGCATAGTGATGCATGATGATAAATGGCTTTGTTTAAATGCTTTAAAACAGTGAATTGTTGATGTTAAATGATGTATATTGTCAAGTGATGTAATGGTTTTAAAGTACTTGAATCATATATAGTTAGCTGGCTATAGGATTGGGTGCACCGTGAATAAATTCGCCTTGGATGTGGAGGGGTTGTGATTGTACCGTACACTCCATCCAAGTACACTAACGAGTAAGGTAAGATCACAACGGTGGTTAAAAGTCCGTGTGTGGATCTTGTGTTATGTGTCTTGTGTTCTCGTTAGTGGAATTATACAACTACCAATGAGTGATGTTGAGAGGTTGTGATTGTACCGTTAAACTCCATCATGGGTGTTGAGGGGTTGTGATTGTACCGTTAAACTCCACCTTATGTTGTTTGGTATTGTGTATGAAGCGTGTGGGACAATGCTTGTAATTCGCGTATCTGATTGTGTTTTGTGTTGTAAATGGTTATGGATTATCACTTGAAAGCCAATATGGTATGTTGATTATAACGAAGCATAAGATGCTTGTAAAGTATGCAAGGTTGCATGAAAAGAGATGAGCATGTGTTTAAAAGCTTGTTGAAAGTGGTTTCTAAAATGCATTGTTGTGTTGTTTTCTTTAGAGCATGTCTCAGTAAGAAATTGTGCTTACGCTCTCTCTCTTGAACCAATAATGCAGATAATTGAAGTGTTTGAGGGCAACAAGGAGGCTAAGAGTCCAAGGGAAACTAAGCTCATGTATAGTGATGTTTTCTTACACTATTAGTTTTGGTATTTTGGCAATGGGAACCTAAGGTGTGTTTTGGGAGGTGTGTTGGACTCCCTAGTTTGTGGTATGATGCTTTTGATGATTTGGATTTGTAATTGGCCTTTTGGTGTTTGATTTGGAGATTTGTTGGTTGTTTGGTTTTGGATATTAGGATGCATGCCTATAGACATGTGAGGTTTCATGTTTGATGCTATGAATATGTTTAGAAGTTGCAAATATGCACCTTATATGTATGATGACTTGTTAGCATGGTTAGGAAGTCATTAGGGTGTGTTATAATGGTTTAATGGAAGAAAAACCAGCAATTTCTGCAACTTCTAGGCAAACCGTATCGGAACGGGCACTGGCGTTTCGAAACATGGGCCTGTAATGGCCTTCGTGTTTCGAAACGGCTAGAGGTCGTTCCGAACCGATTTGGCCACTGGAAGGCCCTGTTTTGGAACTAGTCTCGAAGCGAACCCGTGTTTCGGAATGGTCAACACCGTTTCGAAACAGGTAACCGTTGGGCACTGATTTGAATGGTGTTGAGGTTTGCAAGCTTTACATTTTAGTCCCGAAAATTGTAATTGCAATTGCTTGAGTTTGAGATGTCCAATGAAGGTGAAATTTGACAGGGAAGCATGTAATATGGCTAATTAAATGTTGGTAACCCTAAAATCAGTTAAGGCCTTCTAATTTCCAGAATTTACATTTTGGTCCCTAATATTTGTGAATTTTGCAATTGAGTCCCTTATTGAAATCCGATCGCTGTGCTTTACACATAAATGTTTCTCAAGTGTTCACTTAGGGTTAATGTGCATCTAGACAAGATTAAAAAGAAAAAAAGGTCATTAATGAAGGTTGACTTACGGGTTGACTTTGGTTTTCCCCGTGTACTCTTCGTAGTTCGGGGCAACTGCCTAGGCCGGGCTAACAGGGTTACAATTCACTCTCTTCATGAAGTCCAATCGTGGAAGAAATTTCAATAGAAAAAGGTACTTCAAGAGCAAGAGTAAAGAAGAAGAAGGACCAAATCATTTGCTATGAGTGCAAAAAATTTGGCCACATCCGTTCCGAGTGTCCTCAATTGAAGAGGAAGAGCTTTGGGAAGAAGAACAAGCTCAAAGCTCAAGTAGCAACTTGGAGTGACGAGGAGTCATCCGAGAAGGAGGAGGAAGTGGCTAACCTTTGTCTCATGGCCATTGATGATAAACCAAAGGTAAACCTTAACTCATCTAATATTGATTTTACCTATGATGAACTTCAAGATGCTTGTGATGAATTGCAGAGAGTGTTATGATGAGTTAGTTGAAAAATATAAGGAGTCAATTTTGAGAAACAAGAAAAATATTTCCGATTTAAAAATTCAAAATGAGCCTCTTTCAAAAACTAACTCGGAATTGGAAAAGAATGTTTTATACTTAATAAATCTTTCAAGTGATCTTAAGAAGAAAAATCTTGATCTTGAAAAACTACTTTCCAATTTTCAAGATTATCACACAAAGGAAGTGGGTAATCTTAAAACTTCTATTACTATCGGGAGAAACAATTTTGAAATAGGAAAGTCTTCTAAAACCCAATATGTAAAAAGAAAATCATTTCATCCTAAACAAAGAAATTTTACTAAGCAATCTAAAAGTCAAAGAATTAGGAGTGTTTGGGTTCCTAAGGAACTCATTGTTTCTATAACATGAATGTTATTGCTTCTTGGATTCCTAAGGGAACCAAAGTTTTGAGGGCTAACACTCATGGACCCAAAATGATTTGGGTACCAAAAACCAAAGCTTAATTTCTTTGTTTGTAGGGGGAGCATTGCTACAAGGCCAAAGCTTCAAGTCAAAACTCATGGTACCTTGATAGTGGATGCTCAAGACACATGATCGGAGACAAGAGTAGATTCTTGGAACTAAAGCCAAAGAGTGGTGGAGTGGTAAGTTTCGGTGACAACTCCAAAGGCCACATTGAAGCAATAGGCCCCATTGGTAATCACTCGTCTATTTTCATTGAAAATGTCTTATATGTCAACGGACTTAAACACAACTTATTGAGCATTAGTCAATTGTGTGATAAGGGTTTTAATGTTTTATTTGATAAATGTTGTTGCAAAATTTTGAACATTAAAACAAATCAATTGATGCTTCATAGGGTATAGAATAGGCAATATTTACATGGTGCATTTAGATGACATCCATACATCTCATACATGTTTAGTTGCACATGATGAACATGACTCATGGCTTTGGCATAGAAAATTAGGACATGCTAGCATGAGTGTTTTAGAAAAATTGATTTCCCTTTATCTATTTAGAGGTTTACCCAAACATAAATTCTCTAATGATAATATTTGTGATGCATGTTCCAAGGGTATACAACATAGAAACTAATTTAAATCCATTAATGATGTCTCTACTAGTAGATGTTTACAATTAATTCATATCGATCTTTTTGGGCCTATTAGGACTATGAGCTTGGGTGGTAAATCATATGCTTTTGTACTTGTTGATGACTGTTCTAGGTTTGCTTGGGTTCTATTCTTAAGTAAAAAAGATGAGGCTTTAGAAAAATTCATCACATTTTCTAAAATAACTCAAAATGATCTTGAGCTTAAAATTTCTCACATAGAAGTGATCATGGAATCGAGTTTCAAAATCTAGGTTTTGAAGAGTTTTTAAATGAAAATGGGATTAGCCATAATTATTTCGCACCTCGCACTCCTCAACAAAATGGGGTAGTTGAGAGGAAAAATTGAACTTTAGAAGAAATGGCTAGAACCATGCTTTGTGAAAATAATTTACCTAAATATTTTTGGGCGGAAGCCACAAATATCGTTTGCTACATCATAAATCGAGTAATGATTTGGCCAATTTTGAAGAAAGCACCATATGAGATTTTAAAATCTAAAAAGCCTAACATTAGCTATTTTCATCAATTTGGTTGCAAGTGCTTTGTTTTAAATAATGGAAATGACAACTTAGGTAAATTTGATGCTAAAAGTGATGAAGCAATTTTCGTAGGGTATTCTTTAAACTTTAAAGTCTATCGTGTATTTAATAAAAGAACTTTAGTAGTAGAAGAGTCTATACATGTTGTTTTCGATGATAACCTCCTTCCGAGGAAGGAATCTTGTGATGATGATGATGTAGGGATCCTTGATGCCAATGATGGAGGACAAACGTCAAAGGTGGATGAGATTCCAACTAAAGAAGAGGATGCACAAGATCCACATCTTGAAGCCTTGAAGGACTTGGCTCTTGAGAAAAAGGAGGTATCTTACCCAAGGGATTTCTACTATGTAAAAGGTGGTGAAATCTCGGGTGATCCATCCAAGGGGGTAACTACTAGATCCTCTCTCAAATCAATGAACCATGTTTCATTTCTTTCAATCATTGAGCCTAAAAATATCAAAGAAGCATTAAAAGATGATTTTTGGATTTTGGTCATGCAAGAGAAATTAAATCAATTTAAGAGAAGTAAAGTTTGGACATTAGTTGAAAGACCTAGTAATCAATCTACTATAGGAACTAAATGGGTCTTTAGGAATAAACTAGATGAGAGTGGTAACATAGTGAGAAACAAGGCTAGGCTTGTTGCTCAAGGTTACACTCAAGAAGAGGGAATTGATTTTGATGAAACATATGCACCCGTAGCGAGGATGGAAGCCATTAGGATGTTTATAGCATTTGCATGTTACCATGATTTCAAGCTTTTTCAAATGGATGTGAAAAGTGTTTTTCTAAATGGTTTTATAAATGAAGAAGTTAATGTTGAACAACCACCGGGTTTTGAGGACTCAAAATTTCCAAATCGTGTGTTTAAACTAACTAAAACACTTTATGGTTTAACACAAACTGCTAGAGCTTGGTATGAAAGACTTTCAAACTTTTTAATTGAAAAGGGTTTTGAAAAAGGTAAGGTGGACACTACACTTTTCATAAAAAGATATAGTAATGACATCTTAGTAGTACAAATTTATGTTGATGATATCATTTTTGGTTCTACTAATGAATGTTATTGCAAAGAATTTTATAAGCTAATGCAAGGTGAGTTCGAGATGAGCATGATGGGGGAGCTCTCATTCTTTTTGGACTTCAAATCAAACAAAGGAAGGATGAAACCTTCGTAAATCAAGCTAAGTACGTGAATAATATGCTCAAAAAGTTCGGCTTGGAGAATGTAAAGCCTCAAGCCACACCTATGAGCTCTTCCATAAAGCTTGACAAAGATGAAGGAGGTAAGTGTGTTGATTCTAAGCGTTATATATCCATGATAGATTCTTTGCTTTACCTTACCGCAAGTAGACCAGATATCATGTTTAGTGTTTGCTTGTGTGCTAGGTTTCAAGCTAGTCCTAGAGAATCACACTTAGTTGCCATTAAGAGAATATTTAGATACCTTAGAGACACCTAACTTAGGCCTTTGGTATCCTAAGGATTCTTCCTTTAGCCTTCATGCTTATTCGGATGTGGATTATGGGGGATGTAAGATAGATAGGAAAAGTACCTCCGGGACATGTCAATTCTTAGGTAGTATGCTCGTATCTTAGTTCTCTAAGAAACAAAATAGCGTAGCCTTATCTACCACCGAGGCGGAGTACATATCCTTATGGAGTTGTTGTGCCCAAGTCCTTTGGATGAAGCAACAACTCTTAGATTATGGTGTTGAAGTAGAAACCATGCCCCTTTGGTGTGACAACACTAGTGCCATTTTTCTTACTAAGAATCCCATCCAACACTCTAGAACCAAACACATAGAAATTAGACATCATTTCATTAGAGATCATGCGTTGAAAAATGATGTTTTTCTAGAATATGTTGATACCTTGAACCAATGAGCAGATATATTCACAAAACACTTAGATAAAGAGCGTTTTTGGACCCTTAGGAGAGAGTTGGGTTTAACTAGCCTTTCTTAACCCTTTTTAGGTCCCAAATGGTCAAAAATTGCTTGAAATTGATTGACATCCATGCTTATGTTAATTTGCTTCTTTTTGCTTCTATGCATATTTCTAGGGGAAGTATGTATTAATTATAGCCAATAAAATTGTTCTTATGTCATACATATGCATTTAGGGTCGTTTGAAATTGGATTTTTGAACTTAAAACGATAAAAAATTTCTCATCTGGTAAAGGCGTATCGATACGGGTTCATCAAAGGAAAATATTAAAAGTTAAACGTGTATCGATACGACCCTGTGTATCGATAAGAATAAGTCAAGGGAAGTGATACGGGTCAAAACGTACCGATACGGTCCCGCGTACCGAAACGGTAATAACATCGATCTAAAAATTAGGGCAAACACGTATCGATACGCTCTAAAAGTGAACTGATAGGGTCTCGACGGAGAGTTTAATTAGGGCTATTTTAACAAAACTCTTCAAAAATTAAAAACCACATTTTCTCTCTACAAACCCTAGCCGCACCTCTCTATAAAAAAACCCCTCAATCCTTCAATTTTTTCCATCAATCTTAAAAATTAGTTGAGGGTTTTTGATCTTCACATCAAAGCTAAGCTTTGTCAACAATCTTGTGCATTCACATCAACACATTCATCCAATCTAAGAAATCAAGGTATAAACTTTTTCTTTTCTATTTTCCTGTTTTCGTTTGATTTCTATAATTGTTTCAACTTAGTTTTTGTACAAAACATATATTTATAATATGGGTTTCAAAATTTTTACCAAAATTTTTCAAAATCAAATTGTTTTTTTCATTCAAATATGTTTTCATACCGTATTTTTTAATCTGTTTTTACAATCTTCTTTAACAACTCTTTTCTATTATATGCATATATATTTTTAACATTAAAATTGTCTTTTAAAATTACCTTGAACTATTAGAATTTATTGGTTTCGATGAGATGTTAATTGCATACATATTCGAATAGTTTTGATGTGTTTTCAGGGTTATGGCACCGAAAAAAGAGCTAGACGTCACCTTGCCACTTCCGATCCTATGGATGATGAAAAGGGTAACCCTAAACCAAATATCCCTTATATTCTCCAATGTAGTTTCTCAACCCTTCGGATATGTCACGTTACAAACTCTTTCAAGATTTCACTCTTAGGGAAGAACGTATCATGTCTCTCTCGTTTTTAAACTCCACCCGTTTTAAATTTCAATACCTCCCTTTGATTAGGCAATGGAAATTTAGTAACTTTTTAAATCTTCCTCCCATTCTCTATAAGAACTTGGTCATTATCTTCTTTTCAAATTCTATGTGTATTCATGATGAGGCTAGAGAACATGTTGTTGCAATCGAGTCATATGTAATGGGAAAAATCGTTAAAAATGATCAAGATGTTCTTTGCAAGGCTTTTGGTTTTGAAAACGTAGGAATTGATGATGAAAAGTCCTTAGGTCAAGGTCTTTTAGGTTCCGTAAAAGTCTTAAATGTTCATGACTAAATCCTTCATCTTATCATTACTTGGTTTTTGCGTCCATCGGGAGGGAAATTTTCCACAATTCGTCAAGTCGATGATTTTTGGCTTAAGTGCTTTAGGGACGATCAACGTCCAAACCTTTGTCAAATTATGTTTTTCGACCTTGTCTATCTCGTTCAACACCGTCACACCGACCAAGTAAAATCCTTTTACTACTCTACGGCGTTGAGTTACCTATTCCATTCCCTTGAAATTGATTGTTCACATGATTTTCTCGAACCCCTTGGTCAACCTATCAATGAACGTTTCCTCTCTGGTGCTCATTTATGCTATGTTAAAAATGAATGGGTTCGTGTCCCTCATGCTCCTCAACAAGATGAACCAGTTGATGCTCCACATTCTCCTTCAAGCTCTCAACGTGCTCGGATTGCTTCTTCCTCCATGGACAATCTAATGACATTCCTCAATGAGAAGTTCACAAACATGGAAGTCGGGTTTGCCGCCATTGACACTCGATTCACATCCTTGGAAGATCGAGTTAAAGGTATTGACACTCGATTCACATCCTTGGAAGATCAAGTCAAGGGTTTTGACACTCGCTTCACATCATTGGAGGATCAAGTGAAAGCCATCGCTCTTCAACAAAACTCCATGGATGTCTCTCTCACCGCTTTCCATGGTGTTTGGCCTAACCAAAATAGAAGGAATCAACCTACTCGAGACGATGAGGATGAAGAGGACGAAGAAGATGGGGATGATGGGGACGAGTAGCTTTTTGCATATTATCTCATGTCATTTAGTTTCTTTAATTTTTGCACCTATGTTTAGTACTTTATGCCTTTTTATTTATGTTTTAGGATCTAAGTTTGGATTTATAACTTTGAACATGTTGCTTTTAATTTGAAGTTTGCTTTGAATTCCATCATATTATTGTTGATATTATCCTTGTGCATATGTTTGATCTAACAAAAAGGGGGAGAAGGATTATGAGCCATTCTTTTTGAAAACTTAAAATTGATTTTGAAAATCCATCTTAAATTAAGGGGGAGCAAGCTTTTCAAAAGTTTCAAAAACTTAAAAAATTGTGAGGTTTTGTTATATCAAAAAGGGGGAGATTGTAAAACTAAAATTGATTTTGATATAACACCTAGACATATGGACTAATTTGCAAAACAATAAATTTTTAAGTACTTTTCTATGTCTCACTTTTTGACAAGTCTCTTTGAACCAAACTATACTTCAAGACAAAACTCTCTTAAAAGGTTAAAATCTACTAAGACTTTTTATGTATTTTCAAGAAAAACTTCAGTAAAACGCCCAGGCGTATCGATACCCTTAGGAATATCGATAATGTTTTTCGTCACTGGAATTTTAATAGACCATAGCATAACGATACGGTATTATCCCGTATCGATACGATATTCATCTAGGCAGGACTTTAAATGATACTATATCGATACGCATTATAACCGTATCAATACTGTTTGCTTATCTTTGCAAAATCTTTGCATTTAATTTGACTGTTGGCTTGTCATTTAGTTGGTATCCCAAAATTTAAATGACCGTTATACCGTACCGATACACTAAGTATGTGTACCGATACGCTTTTTTATCAAAATCAAAGTTGGGATTCCAGTGAGCAAATTCTGTATCGATACGCCCTCTAAGTGTATCGATACACGTAGTTTTCAGTCACCACGACTCTTTCTTCTTTGAGGGTACTGATACACCCCCGAGCCGTACCGATAAGGTAGGTAGCTGAGCAACATTTATTGCGAGAAATTGCATCCCAACGGCTCTATTGATGATCCTAACTACCCAAACGACTAGAATTCAATACAAGGGTATAAAAACAAGTCTCAAATGGACAAGCAACAACTATTGAACCTACAAGCAACATCAAAGCACTCAAATCCAAACTTTGTACCTTTAGAGTCAAATTCTTGTACCTCACTCTTTTATCTTCATTGTAATCTCTTATTGTGAGTTTGGGGAGTGAGAAATTGTAATTGGGTAAATAATTATCCTATGTTTGATCTAACAAAAAGGGGGAGAAGGATTATGAGCCATTCTTTTTGAAAACGTAAAATTGATTTTGAAAATTCATCTTAAATTAAGGGGGAGCAAGCTTTTCAAAAGTTTCAAAAACTTAAAAAATTGTGAGGTTTTGTTATATCAAAAAGGGGGAGATTGTAAAACTAAAATTGATTTTGATATAACACCTAGATATATGGACTAATTTGCAAAACAATAAATTTTTAAGTACTTTTCTATGTCTCACTTTTTGACAAGTCTCTTTGAACCAAACTATACTTCAAGACAAAACTCTCTTAAAAGGTTAAAATCTACTAAGACTTTTTATGTATTTTCAAGAAAAACTTCAGTAAAACGCCCAAGCGTATCGATACCCTTAGGAATATCGATAATGTTTTTCGTCACTGGAATTTTAATAGACCATAGCATAACGATACGGTATTATCCCGTATCGATACGATATTCATCTAGGCAGGACTTTAAATGATACTATATCGATACGCATTATAACCGTATCAATACTGTTTGCTTATCTTTGCAAAATCTTTGCATTTAATTTGACTGTTGGCTTGTCATTTAGTTGGTATCCCAAAATTTAAATGACCGTTATACCGTACCGATACACTAAGTATGTGTACCGATACGCTTTTTTATCAAAATCAAAGTTGGGATTCCAGTGAGCAAATTCTGTATCGATACTCCCTCTAAGTGTATCGATACACGTAGTTTTCAGTCACAATGACTCTTTCTTCTTTGAGACAGGTACTGATACACCCCCGAGCCGTACCGATAAGGTAGGTAGCTGAGCAACATTTATTGCGAGAAATTGCATCCCAACGGCTCTATTGATGATCCTAACTACCCAAACGACTAGAATTCAATACAAGGGTATAAAAACAAGTCTCAAATGGACAAGCAACAACTATTGAACCTACAAGCAACATCAAAGCACTCAAATCCAAACTTTGTACCTTTAGAGTCAAATTCTTGTACCCAACTCTTTTATCTTCATTGTAATATCTTATTGTGAGTTTGGGGAGTGAGAAATTGTAATTGGGTAAATAATTATCCTTTGAGAGGAACTTTTAGAATTTACCAAATACTTCTCTATGTAAAAGTGAGTGAATTAAGCTTTGGGTAGAAAGCTTAATCAAATTGTAAGGTTTCCTCCTCATCCAAGAAAAGGGGAAGAATTCAAGTAGTGAATTGGTTGAAAATTCTTAGTGGGAGATAATGTAGTGGATGTAAAGTTCGTTTGGAGAACTTGAACCACTCTAATTGCCTTGTGTCACATTTTAATTTTTCCAAATTTTCACCCACCAAAATTTTTATCGCCAATTCACCCTCCTCTTGGAAATTTGCAATTATGTGATTAACTCAACACAAACCTTAAAGGTCATTTACAAGTCTTTAAGGGCATCTCAAACATGCCTCAAACCAAGGAGTTCCAAAACACAATCTCTCAAACACAAAGCATTCTCACATTGCCAACTATTATTACTAATGAGTAGATGTAAACCATACTTGAGCTTAACTACACTTCTTGGATTTCTTCTTAAAGGTCAGTTACAAAGCATTCACTCAAACACAAACCTTAAAGGTCATTTACAAGTCTTTAAGGTCATTTACAAAGCATTCTCTCAAACACAAAGCATTCTCTGCATTGTTGGGAAAAGAGAGCGTAAGCATAATTGCTTAGTGAGGGATGCTCAAAACAACCAACCACAACAATGCATTTTAAATCCATTTCATATTTACAAAACTCTATCTCATCATGCTCTTTCTATTCATTCTTGAAATAATTTTCAAAGCAAAACCACATCATTAAAATCGCATGTACCATCTATCGCATGCATTCACAAATGCAAAGTCTCAAGGCAAAGGCTTACATGCTTAATTCTCATAAAGCATTTCTCAAATCATAATCTCATATGCCAAACATCATGCATAAAATCATTTATATTAAGGTACATGTAAATCTCATAATCAATCTCATATATTGGCATTTTAACAACATTACTCGGATATGCTGATAGCTTGACTAAATGTCAAGTCCTACCCCAGTGGAATCTTACATCACCAGACTCTTATGGCGGCATCTCTCATTGCCACAAAGCTTGGGTGTTTCACCAAGACCTACCCCGATGGAATCTCGCATCATCGGACTCTCACTTTGGAACGGGATGGCACTACCCCATTGCCCGAACCAAAGAGCACATATGAATTTTGTTTATTATAATGCACTTCTCATCCTATTGGTCGACCAATTATATTTGGTAACAATAATCTCATCTCATGCCAATATATTCATTTTAAACATCATTACCTACTATTTTTCAATGCATAAACGCATTTCTATCTCATCCTATTTAAAAGACATGTTCAATGCATATTATTTTCTCAAATAGATCTATCTCTTTGAAATATCAATTCTATCTCATGGGATCATTTAAACCATCATTTCATTTCGAAGAACATGCATAAAACAGTAGATGTAAATTTATCTTCAAACAAGAGCATGATCATAAAACAATGGGATAAAATCGAGAATCGAGAGCGAAATATCTCAAACTTACTTTCGGGCTTAGATTAGTGTTTTAAACTCAATCTAAATCCTCAAGCCTTGCTTTCAAGTCCTTCAAAGACTTTTAAAACCAATTCCACTCACCAATCACGCCTCGCTTGCCTTGCCAAAGCGAAATCAAGCTTTCGAAACTTCATCAAACGTGTCCGATACAATCTCCCCTGTTTATGCCACACAAAAACAAAGAATTAATGCGTCTCAATGCATTAAAAACACCAGCAACCACTGTTATCTCTCTGATCTACCCAAAATCACCAATTCGCCCAACCGAAACAATCGAAAACACCTTCGATTGCTCATCAGACTTTACCCAGCCAAAATATAACACTCCAAACCACTTTTAATCATCAAATAACATCCAAAAACTATCTAATCACGTCCTTATACCTCCAGCAACCCAGATTTCACACAAACACCCAAAATCTAACAATCTAACAACTAGGGATCTAAACAAATTCAGGATTATAATGATAAAACTCTTATTTTAACACCACTTAACATCCAAATCATAATTGAAATCAGCCTCAAATCATACAAAATAGTAGCAATACGAAAATCCTTAGAAATCACTTTTTAAAGCTTTATTCATTAATTTTCATCCTTAAAACATCAAAACATTGTTAATAACTATATTTAGAGAGTCAAAGACTTGGGAATTTCATTAAAAAACCTTGATTAGAGGAGTTAAATGTAATTTACCTCTAACCTTTACCTTTTCCTTTAAATGACAAGGTTTTGTAGAAATCCTTCAAGATTGCTTTGAGAGTAATGATGGAAAAACTTAGAAAATCATTTGTGAAACAACAAGAAGTTAAAAGATGATGATCTCTGGAACTTTTGAAATAAAATAGAGCGTTTGGCTGATTGGAAAATGAGAGAATAGAAGTTACGTCAAATAGTCTTTTTGGTAATCAAAATCTCTTTTTATTAAAATCTCCTTTTTATTAAATCATATAAAATGGTAAAATCAAAGGGAAAATGTTCATTAATTAAATTGTAGCTCCCTAAAAATTCTAAGTTTTGGCCCTCTTTCAAAACAGTCCTTAAAAACGGATTTTGCACTTTTTACAAAATAGTCACTAAACCGAAATCTCAATCTTCCAAAAGCCATTTTCAAAAATTGACTTTACCAAACCTTTCTACATATTTTTAGAGGATTATAGAAATTTTTCTCATAATTTTATCATATCCCGAACTACGTTTTCCTTGAACCGATCCCGAAAGCTCAAATCTCTAGTCTATGCTCTACGGTCCTCAAATTGACTCTAAATTCTTCTAGGCCTTAAATCGAGGTGTTACAAGAACAAAGCTTTATGTATATTGGTAAGTCGAGACATATGTGTCGTCGACACAATACCATTAAACAATTGATCTCAAATGGAGTTATATCTATTGTTTTTATAAGATCAAAAGATAACATTACAGATATGCTAACCAAAGGGTTAAATCGAGATCAAGTTGAGAAACATCGAAAGGTATGCTACAACAACCTAAAAAAATTAAGGCGTTGTGTGAAGGAAAACTCTACCTAATTGCATAGAACGTGTTCAGTCAATGTGGGGGTACTTCCATAAGTTTGTTCCTATGACATAAACATTGATCAAAGTGGAATAGGGTAAGCAAATCTTTTAATGACCATTATGTTCTTCGGTGAGCCGAGCAACGTAAGTCACCTATATGAGAGTGAAGTGATGCCGCTTCAAGGAGACTATTGGGCATAGTTCTTTCAAACTCTTGCAAAAGCAGGCGATGTTCACAGCCATATAGACATACCTATGAGAACTAATACTCTTGTCATAGAGGTATTTGTGTGAAGTATATCATCATATACACAAACATCAGAACATTTCAAGGACATCATGTATACTGGTCAGCCAGTAAAGTAAATATACTTTCACAAGGAAATGTTCAAAGGAGGAAACCTACCTATCTTATGCAGCTATCGATCGTAGAGTCTATCACCACATTGAGTCAAAATATTTTTGATAAAATCATCAATTTTATCCATGTGGGGATTGTTGGAAAAATGATAATTTTGGAGCTTTGAATGAGAAATTTATTCAAACGTTGAAGAAAATGTTGAACCAATTGTTGGTTAGTAAATTTGCAACGATGCACAACGTGGAAAGTGCGAATGTCCGGATCGGTATGACCCTCCGTGAGCTTGCGAATATTTTAACCCAAACTTGAAATAATTTTTCCTCAAATAGAGCATACCATTTCCAAATTATGTTTTGGAATTAAAATGATAAATATTAAAAGCTTGTTTTAATTCAAACAATAAATTTGGAAGTTGCTCTTTAAAGGCTCATTAATTCTCAATATTAAATGCTCAATTAGGTCAAAATTTTTCAATAGTTCACTATGTTAAACCCCTATAAATACCATGCGAACCCTACTAGTGTTTACACAACTCAAAAGTTCTTTTCTTCTTCTCTAGTTTTGGTGACAGAAAATGGCAAGAGTTTAGTTCGTGATCTCTGCAGAACTGCTACTGTAGCTGATCATCTCGTTGTTGTATATTGGGAGACAAATGACCAAAAATCTAAAGCAACAAGCAATAACTGAAAAATATGTCATAAGAAAACTGTGTAGCTACATGCCTTAACTCGTTTCCAGACGGTTTTGTTTTAGACATTTTGTATTAATCTTGTTCTTTTCGATTCAATATTTCATTATAAATTTTGTATTTCAATTTTTATTTTATTTTTGCATGAATACTTTTCTAATAGAAATGAGGATGCAAGAAGGGTTAAAGTAAAGTACGTTGATGTTTATAGGCCAAAAGAAGAGGCTGGATTGAGGATGAGAGAGCTTGAGAGATGGAATAGATTGAGCATGCTGCAACACTTATGGACTCTTCTAGCATAATTTTGTTATTTATGGTGACATGGAACCAAGCATACATGTTAGAAAGCAACTACCAAATATGAATTTAAGTTTAGCATGGGATACAACACAATGTGGGATTAGATTTGTAAATGGTCACTGTACATGTGATTTGTTGCAGTGTAGCAGTTAAGTGCTTTTTTAGGATCTACTTACACTATGTAAAACTCAATTAGTTTAACATTAATTCATGGCCATTGGATGAGTAAAATGGATGGAAGAGATTAAATACTCATCCTTTTTTCTCCTAAAAAAATCTCCTTATTTTTGACTTTTAATCTTATCCCTCTATTTCACACATTTAAGGGCTATGAATTTTTGTAAAACTAATAGAGTTTTACACTGCATCCAACTGTCGTTTTATCCTTCTAATAACTTACCGAAATACTTATATTTACACCTTTTTACTTAGGTATTTGTTTGTTCTCAAGGTCATTTCATAGCATATAGGTGCATTTAAGGCATATAATTGCATACATCTTTGCTTGTTGGTGGTTTGGCTTAATTTCACAAGATTAGATGCTACTTGAAGGGTATGTGTTGGTGCTGTGATGTGCAGGCTGAAGCAGGTATGAAGTTGGAAAAGGAGGAAAATGCTACATCATTTTGGAAAGCAATTCGGGGTGCAGAAAAGGACAAAGTAACGCATACATTCTAAGAGCCCACATGTGCGAGCCCCCTTTTTTTCTAATTCTATCCCACATACATCGGGAATATTCCTCGGGACGTCAAAGAATATTAGGGCACAAAACCCTATGAGCCCCCACTATATAAAAGACATGAGACCCTCATAGAAGAGAGCGGCGAAAATGGTGATTAAAGGCTAGGGAGAGAAGCAAAAGGTGGCACTTTTCCTTTCTTCTTCTTCCTCCACTTGGTGTTCTCCATCGTTGAAGCTCCAAGGGTTGACCTTGCTGACCTAAAGAGAGGCAACAAGCCTAGGGTGGTTCGTGGCATTGCAGTCCATCACAGATCGGGAGTTTCTTCTTTCCTTTCCGTTGCTTTAGCATTTCTTTTATATCTCGGAATGGGTTGTACAAACGAAGATACTATGGATGTTTATTGCCCAGCCATGAACTGCTTTTAAGTGGCTTGGGTTGTTTGGATGATTTATGCTGTTAGTTTCTTTAATACATGCTTATTTCTCTCTTGTTTCTTTCTATGTTTTGTCTATGTTCGTTAAATGCTTAGGGTTGTAAGAGCCTTCGAGAGTTGGCCTTTCCTTAGGTGTGAGTTGAAGTTAGTAATCGAGAGAACTACCTTTGACCTTCATAGACAATGAAGTTGGCTGCTGAGAGGCACAACTCTAACCCACCTTAGAGATAAGTGATGGGTTTCAATGGCTAAAATGGATAGAACTTTATGGGTATAGGGAGTGCTAGAGTTTACGCTGAGAGGTATTGTTGTAGTATTTCCTACTCTCAGTTACCTTGCTAGAGATAGTTAAGGAGCAACCTTAGCAAATCCTGCTGAGCATAGAGTAAGCGAGTGAGATAAGCCCTAATTGAGAGCTAAAGCATAGGTTAACTCGGCAACCCAGCCAGTTATCCCTAAGTGAGTTTCGTATACGTAAGAGGACATGTTAATCTACTAATTACAGCACGTTAATTTTATCTTTGTTGCTATAGCATTTATCCCTTTGTCTTTATTTGCCACAACATTCTCTATTTACATTTCGTGACTTGTGTTCTTAAACTCAACTCGAGACACCACCAATCCTTGTGGAGACGTTACTCACTTATCATTGTATTACTTGTTCAACGTGTATACTTGCACCATATTTGCGTATCATTTATAGTATACTACACAGCGCAAACATGTTTTTGGGGCTGTTTCCGGGGATTGGCAATTGGTTGTTTTAGGTTTAGTCTTTTCTTGTTTGTTTTGTTTTGTCTTTTTTTAGGTATTGTGTTATTGCATGCCCTGAAGTAGACATCGAGAGCCTATACTACCGTACATTCCTAAAATCGAACATCATTTCCGCCAACGAAAATGTATACAAGAAGCACTTAGAATCATGAATGGAGCTCAGAATCTAGGGGATACTGCTGCAGTAATTGGAGACCAAGGAGAAAATGCCCCAGCAAGACCCAGAGCTATTAGAGATCACCTAAATCCTCTCTTTGGATGACCTTAATCTAGGGATTGTAGGTCCCAAAATTTAGGCATCCCACTTTGAGCTTAAACCCGTAATGTTCAACATGTTGAACTCAATCGGTCAATTTGGAGGGTCACCTCATGAAGATTCTAGACAACATATATGTGCTTTCTTAGAAGTGTGTGACTCTTTCAACCAACAAGGGGTGTACGAAGATGTGTTGAAACTCAAACTCTTCCCTTATTCTTTGCGTGACCGAGCACGAGAATGGTTGAGTGGTGTGCCAGTCGGATCATTGGAAACATGAACATATCTGTGCAAGAGCTTTTTGCTGCGGTATAATCCACCAAATAGGAACACTCAGTTGAGGAATGATATCGCAACCTTTCACCAGTCTGATGACGAATCAATGTTTGAGTGTTGGGACAGATTTAAGGGATTACTATGCAACTGCACGAATCACAGTTTTCATGATTGGACACAAGTGGTTATGTTCTATAATGGTGTTAACGCTCCCACCAGAATGATGCTAGATGCCTCATCAAATGGGACATTGCTAGACAAGTCACTCGAGGAAGCTTTTGACATCCTTGATAGAATAGCCAACAACGATTATCAATTTCCCTCATCAAGACTTGGAACGGGGAGGAAAACTCAAGTATCACGTGACACAGATATGGATGCCTCAGTAGCAGCCCAATTAACCGCCATCACTACCCTGCTAAAGAATCTCCAAAAGTCTAATGAGGTAAAGGAAGTAAGAGTGGCATGAACTTGCCTTCGTTGCAATGAGAACAAACACTTGAGCGAGTGTCCAGACAATCAAGAATCCGCAAACTATCTAGGAAATTCTGATCAGAATAACAATCCCTATTTGAACACCTATAATGCTGGATGGCGTCAGCGTCTTAACCTCTCTTGGGGGAATCAAGGGAACAACAACTATGGCAATTCAAATCAGCAACAAAATCTATCAGAACCACATGGTTCACAGCAGAATATGCCACGGAAAAACAACAATTGTTTTGCATCTTCATCTAATAGCAATTCGTTGGAAGCTACACTCAAGGATTTCATGACATCCACTAAGGAATTTATGGCTTCTACTAATACATTGCTCCAAGATCACTCCATGACTATTAAGAACCAAGGAACTTTGCTACAAAGTCATAGTTCATCCTTGTGATATTTGGAAACTCAAGTGGGTCAAATTCCTCAAGCATTAAATGTGCGACCCCAAGGAAATCTACCTAGTGATACTGAAGTCACTAAGAAGCATGGCAAGGAGCAATGCAACGCTCTCACATTGAGGAGTAGTACCCAACTTAACGCTGGAGATAAGTTTGGGGGAAGGAAGAAAGAAGACTATGTTCCTAAGGAAGTGCAAGAGGAACCAGAAATGCAAGCTGAAACATCTTGTGAGAAGGAGAAAGATGAGGATTTAGTGAATGAAACTATCGAAGAGAGGGAAAATGCTACAGCAAAACAGAAACTTGTGACGATAGAGGAAGAAGTTAGACCCCCACCCCCTTCCCTCAACGATTGAAGAAAAAATGAGAATCTCCAATTTAGGAAATTCATATATGTTCTAGACCAGCTACATATTAAGGTCCCGTTCTTAGAAGCCATTGATCAGATGCCCACTTACGCTAAGTTTCTCAAGGACATCGTCACCAAGAAAAGAAAGGTTGAGCGGTATGCAACAGTTGCTACAACAAGTGAATGTTATTTTGTGTGGAGAAAATTGCCTTCTTAAGAGACAGGATCCAGGAAGTTTCATTATACCGTGTTCAATAGGCGATAATTATGTGGGAAAATCCTTGTGTGACCTTGGATCTAGTGTAAATCTCATGCCAAAATCTGTCTTCATGGAGCTCGATATAGAAGATGTAAGGCCAACTACGGTTATCTTGCAATTGGCCGACCGGTCTCAAGTACGCCTAGAAGGAAAAGTAGAATGTAACGCCCCGGTTTTGGGCTCAGAAGTTTTGGCGTTGACCGGTTCGGTCAAAGTGCTGATCGAATATATAAGAGGGAATTTAGGAAAACCTAGTTCGGGTTGCATTAAAAATATGGAAAAATATTCTAAAATCATCTTTTAATATATAAAAGTGAACTGTGAAATCAATTTTGGAAAATGAGGTTCGGAAGGTTGACATTTTGACTAGTGACCAAAATGTAATTTTTGAAAGTTGCGGGACAGTTTTATAAAGGATTGAAACTTTGAATCTTTAAGGAGCTATTATTCCAAAAAGGATTTCTCCAGATTTTTTCTAAGATATTTTAAGTCTAAAATCTGATTTTAAAGATTAAGAAAAGAGAGGGAAATCATTTTAACCAAATCTTAACTAATTTTTCTATTTTCTCTCAAATTCTCTTTTCTCTCATTTTCTCTCTACCCAAACAAGATTTCCTCAGATTTCTTTCTCTGATTTTGACATCTACATCTCTCATTTCAACTCTCATTTGATTTCTAATCATCTCATCATCAAAACCTCACAATTTACAAGTTGATTCATCAAGCATTTTGGCTCTAAAAGGGAGAAATTCAAGTTTGGAGGTAAGAACGTCCTTCTCCTCTAAACTATCAGTTCTTTACTGAAATTCCTAAGTTCTCAATCCTTGATTCATGTTTTATTAAAGGCTTTTCAATTGAGATCTTGATTTTTGGCTAAAATGCAAGATTTGGTGATTTTGGTAAAAATTTCGTGTGATCTGTTTAAGCAGGGTTTTGAGGTGTTTAATTGATGTTAAATGAATGCTAAAATGATTAGAAGTTGAGGTTTAATCAATGCAATCCCGGATAGGTTGAATTTCCTAAGTTTGGCTTGAGTTTTTGGTTGTTTTTGGAGTGTTTTTGGTGATCTGTTATACCTGGAGGTATAAGGACGTGGTTGTGATCTTTTTGCATGTTATGTGATGTATAAAAATTGTTAGAAGTGATGGATTTTGGCTGGGTTAAGTTTTGGAAGTGTTTGGAGATGATTTCGGTTGTGTTTGGTAGCCAAATTGTTAGATTTGTGGTGAGCAGCGAGTTGTGTTGTTGTTGCTGGTGTTTTAATGCATAAGGATGCATTAATGTTCTGTTTTTATGTGCTTGAAACAGGGGAGGTTGATCCTTGAGTTTTGGAGGTGTTTTCGGAAGGTTTCGGAAGCTTGGAAAGCTTGTTGGCTAGGCTAGTTTGGTAATCGGTGAGTGAAAATGGATTTTCAGCTTTTAAACCAAGGGTTGAAGGTTTTGGGAGCTTAGTATAAGTCTAAACAACTTTGCTAAGCTCAAGTGTAAGTTTTCGGATTACTCTCTTAAAGTGGTGGCCATGTTTTGATGAAATGTGAAATGATGATTTTGCATGATTTGCTACTGTTTTGGAAAGCATGTTTGAGCATGTTAATTGCTGATGTTTTAGCATGATTTATGCTAATGTTTTAAGCCATGGGTTGAAGGTGTCTCTAGGTAAGAGTGCCTTGTTTTTATGCGTTGTTAAATGATGATTTAATGCTTTGAAATGCATGATGAAATG
Organism: Hibiscus tridactylites; assembly: GCA_958450335.1. Taxonomy (NCBI): domain Eukaryota; kingdom Viridiplantae; phylum Streptophyta; class Magnoliopsida; order Malvales; family Malvaceae; genus Hibiscus; species Hibiscus tridactylites. The sequence continues at coordinate 51,847,630 of OY288267.1, read as the reverse complement.
GCTTGATTTTAAATGCTTTAAAACAGTGGATTACATGATGTATAAAGTGTGTATTGGCAAGTGATGGTTTGTAAAAGTGAAGGTCACTAAGGTGGTTAAAAGTCCTTGAGTGAGCCTTGTTATCTAATATCATCAAGGTGGTTAAAAGTCCTTGGATGAATCTTGTTGCGGACACTAAGGTGGTTAAAAGTCCTTAGGTGCTCCTTTCCATGGTGGTTAAAAGTCCATGGGGCCAAGGTGTTTAAAAGTCCTTGGGGTATTTCAAGCTACGGACACAAAGGTGGTTAAAAGTCCTTGTGTGGTCCATTCATGGTGTTTAAAAGTCCATGGCCAAGGTGTTTAAAAGTCCTTGGGGTCCAAGGTGTTTAAAAGTCCTTGGGGAGAGTTGTTGAACTTGATTTTTTTTCTAAATGAAATGTATCACTTAAGCCAATATGACATGTTTTGTACATGAGATGCATGAGATGCATGATTTGATGTTTATGTTGAAGCATGAGATGCTAGTTTAAATGAAATGTGGAAGCATGTTATTGCTTGATTTAAAGTATGCTTTGAGCATGAGTAAAGGTTGTTTACAAGCATGATTTACAAATGGTTTTAAATGCATTATTGAATGGTTTTAAAAGAGCACTCCTCACTAAGCTTTGGCTTACGCTCTCTCGTTTTCTTGATTCAATAATGCAGAGCACTAGGGTGCATTGAGGGCAGCAAGAGGAAGCAAGCAAACAAGTACAAGTAAAGCTCAATGTATGAAGGTTTTATAAGCGTTTTAGCTTTTGTATGTTTTTGGCAATGGGGGACCAATGTACTTGTTTTGGGAGGTGTTTATGACTCCCTAAATATGTTGTATGTGGTTGATGTTGCTGGTTTTTGGATTGAATTTCTATTGCTTGATTTTGAAGGTTTAAGGCTTGAATGTTAGCTTGTGTAGGAAGCATGACGTTGAATTTGGGGCTTTTTGCATGAGATGTTATCTTGATGATTTGATGATGCTTATATGTGTTAAATATGTTTAACTGCATGCTGGTAAAGTTTGGTGATGTTTGGAGCATGTTTGAGTGTCCAATTGCATGATCTAGTATGCTTGTTTGCTGGTTTTTGTGCAGGCGTTTCGGAACAGGGGTGTACCGTTTCGGAACGGGTGCCTTGCATGAACCCAGGCGTCCGAAACGGTATGCACCGTTTCGAAACGGTTTAGCCTCTGCCGAGGCCATGTTCCGGAACCCGTTTCGGAACGGCCCGTGTTTCGGAACAGGGCTAGCCTGTTTCGGAACGGTCGACCGTTAGGAGGCTGACATGGTAGTTACATGTTTTGAATTGTTTGCGTTTTGGTCCTAAATCTTGCGTGATCAATTGCATGAGCTGCGGATATCCTTTTAGGCTGAAATTTCACAGAGAAGCATGGAACCTGACTAATTTCAAGATGGTAACTTTAATTTGGGCTAAGTCCCTTAATTTATCAGAATTTACAATTTGGTCCCTAAAGTTGTAATTTGTTCAATTGGGTCCCTGTTTGATCTCTGATGTTTGTGATCTTTTGATATGTTGTTTGTATGATCACACTTAAGGTTAATATGCATCTAGACAGGATTAAAAAGAAATAAAAAAAGGGTCGTTAATCAAGGTTGACTTTCGGGTTGACTTTGGTTTTCCCCGTGTAATCTTCGTAGTTCGGGTCAACCGTCTAGACCGGGCTACGGGGGTTACATTTGGTGGTATCAGAGCTGAGTTCTCGAGTAATTGGGAATGTGTGTATGCATGATTGAAGCATGGTTTGGTTGGTATGCTTGTTGAATGAAAGCATGTTCAGTGTTATGATATGATGATGTGTATGTGATGCATGTTGTGATGATGCATGATGAGGGTACCCATTGCCAAACAAAAGCTAAAGAGATGATGTTGTTTTTGAAGGAGATTGAGCTTGAATACTTGGAATTTGCTTACCTTGCTGGTCCTGACTTGTTTTATTTTGTATTGTTATGCATGGTAAAGTATGGCACCACGTAGAGAGTTAAGGAGTAGCGCGAGAGCTACGACCCCGGAGGGGAATGTGAATGATGAGCACACTGGTAGTGCTGTGATACCTCCTCCTCCACCTGGTGGTGGTGGTGCGGAGAGGGAAAGAGCTGGAGCTGGAGCTGAGGCAGCTGGTGCTGGAGCTGCAGGACCTGAAGCTGGTCAGGGGCAAGCGATACCTGACATGTCTGTGCTTGTACAAGCTATTGCGGGTGCGTTTCGAGCAGCAGTAGCTGGAGCTCAAGGAGCTGGGCATCAAGGAGATGCTGGTGCTAGACTACCCTTGGAACGTTTGCGCAGTCTTGGTGGGACTGAGTTTAGGGGTATGTCAGCTGAGAGGTCTGAAGCGTGGTTGGAGAGTACCAAGCGTGTCTTGGGACAAATGAGTTGCACAGATGTGCAGAAGCTGGGATGTGTGGTGTCACTGCTGCAAGGTGATGCTTATACCTGGTGGACGACCACAATCTCTGGGATGGCTGATGCTGATGTTACTTGGACGTTCTTTCAGCATGCGTTCAAGAGGAGATATCTGGGAGTTAGATATCTGGATGAAAAGAAGCGTGAATTCATGTCTCTGACCCAAGGGAACATGAGTGTGGCTGAGTATGAGGTACAGTTTGTACGTCTTAGCCAGTATGCACCTGAGTTGGTACCTGATGAGCGCGAAAGGTGCGAAAGGTTCCGTTATGGTTTGGTGACGGAGGTTAAGACCTATATGTTAGCTGCTGAGTACAATGATTTCGATGTGTTGGTTAGTCGATCGAAGGACATTGAGATGAAACTGAGTTTGTCTGCTAAGGGTGCTGGAGCTAGTTCTGGAAAGAGAGCTGCTGAGTATAGTTCCGGTGGACGGAACAAGGGAGGGCGTGATCAGAGGTTTCAGTCCTCGTCTAAGAGAGGTGGAGGTGCACCTACTAGGGGCGGCAATGCTAGAGCTGACCCTAGTGCTTGTTGGATTTGTGGTTCCCGTGGTCACTTGAAGCGTGACTGTCCTCGTGCTGGGAGGGAGGTGCAAGCTCCTGTGATAGCAGCTGGTTATGAGTGCTGGAACTGTGGTTCTGCTGATCATCTGAGACGCGATTGTCCGAGGATGACTGGTGGTCAAGAGCGTGCTCCTGTTGTTGCAGCATCGCAGAGAGGTCGTGGGCGCGGCCGTGGTAATTTTCAGAGACGAGAGGAAGGTGGGCACAGTGTAGCTCATGTTGTGGCTATTCAACCTGAGGGTGGAGGCCAAGCGAGGGTGTATGCTCAGCGCGAAGGAAGGAATGATGCAGATGTGATTGCAGGTACCTTTACTTTGCAATCCTTGTCATTGCTTTCTTTGATTGATTCTGGATCTACGCATTCATACATTCTTCGTGAGCATGCTGAGTTGCTTGGTTTGCCTGTTGAGTCCTTGGATGTTGGTGTCAGAGTCACTAGTTCTTTTGGTGAAACTGTTGTGACTCGTAAGCTTTATAAAAGGTGTCCTTTGGTTGTTCAAGAGCATGTCTTTCTTGTTGATCTTATGGAGTTGCCCTTTTATGGTTTTGATGTGATCCTTGGTATGGATTGGCTTGCTGAGCATCGTGCTGTTGTGGATTGTGAGAATAAGCGGGTTTCGCTTAGGCTTGCGGATGATTATGAAGTGGTGGTGGTTGGCGAGAATGTGAAGTTTCTTGCCAATGTTGTTTCTACCTTGGAGGCGAGCAGGATGCTGAGGCAAGGTTGTGAAGCTTTTCTGGCTTTTGTGATGAATCCTAGTTCGAAGGAGCTGAGGGTGCAGGATATCAGGGTTGTGAAGGAGTTTCCTGATGTTTTTCCTGAGGAGTTGCCTGGTTTACCTCCTAATCGCGAGGTGGAGTTTGGTATTGAGCTGTATGAGAATACCACTCCTGTGTCCATTACTCCCTATAGAATGGCACCTAAGGAGCTGAAGGAGCTGAAGATGCAGTTGCAAGAGTTGCTTGATCGTGGTTTCATCCGGCCGAGTGTTTCGCCTTGGGGTGCTCCTGTCTTGTTTGTGAAGAAGAAAGATGGCACGATGAGGATGTGCATTGATTACCGTCAGCTGAACAAGTTGACTATCAAGAATCGGTATCCTTTGCCGAGGATTGATGATCTCTTTGATCAATTTCGGGGAGCTGCTGTGTTCTCTAAGATTGACTTGAGGTCAGGGTATTATCAGTTGAAGGTGAAGGATGTGGATGTGCCTAAGACAGCTTTCAGGACAAGGTATGGGCATTATGAGTTCCTTGTGATGCCGTTTGGTTTGACAAATGCTCCTGCTGCTTTCATGGACATGATGAATCGTGTTTTTCATGAATACCTGGACAAGTTTGTCGTGGTGTTCATTGATGATATCCTTGTGTACTCGCGTACTGAGGAAGAGCACAAAGAGCATTTGAGGGTTGTGTTGCAAGCTTTGTTGGAGAATCAGCTTTATGCTAAGTTAAGCAAGTGTGAGTTTTGGCTTAGAGAGGTTGTTTTTCTTGGGCATGTGGTCTCAGCTGAGGGGATTCGTGTTGATCCTCAGAAGATTGAAGCGGTGATGAACTGGAAAGTTCCTAAGTCTGTTCAGGAGGTTCGTAGTTTCCTTGGTTTGGCAGGATACTACCGAAGGTTTGTGGATGGTTTTTCCAAGATTGCTGCTCCTTTGACGAAGTTGCTGCAGAAAGATGTTAGGTATGAGTGGACAGAAGCGAGACAGCAAGCTTTTGAGAAGCTGAAGTTGGCTTTGACGCAAGCTCCTATCTTGATTCAGCCTGAATCAGGGAAAGAGTTTGTAGTCTACAGTGATGCATCCTATGTTGGTTTGGGGTGTGTGCTGATGCAAGAGGGTAAGGTTGTGGCTTATGCGTCGCGGCAGTTGAAGGTGCATGAGCGCAATTATCCTACGCATGATATTGAGTTGGCTGCAGTGGTTTTTGCTCTGAAGATCTGGAGGCATTATCTGTATGGTGAGAAGTGTACGGTGTACACGGATCACAAGAGTTTGAGGTATCTGATGTCTCAGAAGGAGTTGAATCTCAGGCAGCGACGTTGGCTGGAGTTGCTCAAGGATTATGATCTGACGATAGAGTATCATCCTGGAAAGGCCAATGTTGTTGCGGATGCCTTGAGTAGAAAGGTAGCTGTTGAGCTGAGAGCTATGTTTGCTAGCTTGAGTATATCGCAGGATGGTGGTCTTGTTGCTGAGTTGCAAGTGAAACCTTCGTTGGTTCAGTTGATCAAGGATAAGCAGTTGTTGGATGATTCCTTGGTGTCTCATGTTCAGGATATCGCGGAGGGTAGACCTTCGGATTTCTGTTTTAATGAGGATGGAGTGTTGTGTTTTGGTAGTCGGATAGTAGTGCCTGCAGATGCTGAGTTGAGGCATGCTATTCTAGCTGAAGGTCATAGTAGTCCTTTTGCTATGCATCCTGGTAGTACAAAGATGTATCGCGATCTTCGTGATGAGTACTATTGGGTGGGCTTGAAGAAGGATGTGGCAGAGTTCGTGAGCAAGTGTTTGGTGTGTCAGCGAGTTAAGGCTGAACATCAGGTTCCTTCTGGTTTGTTGCAACCGTTGAAAATCCCTGAATGGAAGTGGGAGAGGGTTACCATGGATTTTGTATCTGGTTTACCTTTGTCTCCATCGAAAAAGAATTCTGTTTGGGTGATTGTGGATCGCCTGACGAAGTGTGCACATTTCTTGCCTGTGCATACTACGTTTTCTTTGGATAAGCTGGCAGAGCTGTACGTTGCTGAGGTTGTGAGGTTGCATGGTGTGCCTAAGTCGATCGTGTCGGATAGGGATCCGAGGTTCACATCGCGTTTTTGGCAGTGTTTGCATCAAGCTCTGGGTACAAGGTTGCATTTCAGTACATCCTATCATCCCCAGTCGGATGGCCAGTCTGAGCGAGTTATTCAGATTTTGGAGGATATGTTGAGATGTTGCGTGATAGAGTTCCAAGGTTCTTGGGAGAAGCATCTGCCTTTGGTTGAGTTCGCTTACAACAACAGTTTTCAGGCAAGTATACAGATGGCACCTTATGAGGCTCTGTATGGGAGGAAGTGTAGGACTCCTCTGTGTTGGGCTGAAACTGGTCAAAAGTTGGTCTCGATGCCTGCTTTGTTGAAAGGTACCACCGAGAAGGTGAAGCTCATATGTGAGAGGTTGAAGGCTGCTTCTGATCGGCAGAAGTCTTACGCGGATTTGAAGCGTAGGGAGATGGAGTTTGCGGTAGGTGATCGCGTGTTCTTGAAGGTTTCGCCTTGGAAGAAGGTGATGAGGTTTGGGCGGAAGGGTAAGCTGAGCCCTAGATACATTGGACCGTATGAGGTTGTTGAGCGTGTTGGTCCTGTTGCGTATCGGTTGAGGTTACCTCAGGAGCTGGAGAAGATTCATGATGTGTTCCATGTTTCTATGCTCCGGAGGTATCGATCTGATCCTTCGCATGTGTTGCCTGTGGAGGAGGTGGAATTGAATCCGGATTTGACCTATGATGAGGAACCGGTGAAGATTCTGGATTCAGATAGCAAGGTTCTTCGTGGCAAGACCATTGAGTTGGTGAAGGTGCTGTGGAAGCATCGCGGTGTTGAGGAAGCCACGTGGGAGCGAAAGGAGGATATGCTGAAGCAGTTTCCTTATCTCTTTTCTTCAGGTAAATTTCGAGGACGAAATTTCTTAAGGGGGGGAGAGTTGTAACGCCCCGGTTTTGGGCTCAGAAGTTTTGGCGTTGACCGGTTCGGTCAAAGTGCTGATCGAATATATAAGAGGGAATTTAGGAAAACCTAGTTCGGGTTGCATTAAAAATATGGAAAAATATTCTAAAATCATCTTTTAATATATAAAAGTGAACTGTGAAATCAATTTTGGAAAATGAGGTTCGGAAGGTTGACATTTTGACTAGTGACCAAAATGTAATTTTTGAAAGTTGCGGGACAGTTTTATAAAGGATTGAAACTTTGAATCTTTAAGGAGCTATTATTCCAAAAAGGATTTCTCCAGATTTTTTCTAAGATATTTTAAGTCTAAAATCTGATTTTAAATATTAAGAAAAGAGAGGGAAATCATTTTAACCAAATCTTAACTAATTTTTCTATTTTCTCTCAAATTCTCTTTTCTCTCATTTTCTCTCTACCCAAACAAGATTTCCTCAGATTTCTTTCTCTGATTTTGACATCTACATCTCTCATTTCAACTCTCATTTGATTTCTAATCATCTCATCATCAAAACCTCACAATTTACAAGTTGATTCATCAAGCATTTTGGCTCTAAAAGGGAGAAATTCAAGTTTGGAGGTAAGAACGTCCTTCTCCTCTAAACTATCAGTTCTTTACTGAAATTCCTAAGTTCTCAATCCTTGATTCATGTTTTATTAAAGGCTTTTCAATTGAGATCTTGATTTTTGGCTAAAATGCAAGATTTGGTGATTTTGGTAAAAATTTCGTGTGATCTGTTTAAGCAGGGTTTTGAGGTGTTTAATTGATGTTAAATGAATGCTAAAATGATTAGAAGTTGAGGTTTAATCAATGCAATCCCGGATAGGTTGAATTTCCTAAGTTTGGCTTGAGTTTTTGGTTGTTTTTGGAGTGTTTTTGGTGATCTGTTATACCTGGAGGTATAAGGACGTGGTTGTGATCTTTTTGCATGTTATGTGATGTATAAAAATGGTTAGAAGTGATGGATTTTGGCTGGGTTAAGTTTTGGAAGTGTTTGGAGATGATTTCGGTTGTGTTTGGTAGCCAAATTGTTAGATTTGTGGTGAGCAGCGAGTTGTGTTGTTGTTGCTGGTGTTTTAATGCATAAGGATGCATTAATGTTCTGTTTTTATGTGCTTGAAACAGGGGAGGTTGATCCTTGAGTTTTGGAGGTGTTTTCGGAAGGTTTCGGAAGCTTGGAAAGCTTGTTGGCTAGGCTAGTTTGGTAATCGGTGAGTGAAAATGGATTTTCAGCTTTTAAACCAAGGGTTGAAGGTTTTGGGAGCTTAGTATAAGTCTAAACAACTTTGCTAAGCTCAAGTGTAAGTTTTCAGATTACTCTCTTAAAGTGGTGGCCATGTTTTGATGAAATGTGAAAAGATGATTTTGCATGATTTGCTACTGTTTTGGAAAGCATGTTTGAGCATGTTAATTGCTGATGTTTTAGCATGATTTATGCTAATGTTTTAAGCCATGGGTTGAAGGTGTCTCTAGGTAAGAGTGCCTTGTTTTTATGCGTTGTTAAATGATGATTTAATGCTTTGAAATGCATGATGAAATGGCTTGATTTTAAATGCTTTAAAACAGTGGATTACATGATGTATAAAGTGTGTATTGGCAAGTGATGGTTTGTAAAAGTGAAGGTCACTAAGGTGGTTAAAAGTACTTGAGTGAGCCTTGTTATCTAAGATCATCAAGGTGGTTAAAAGTCCTTGGATGAATCTTGTTGCGGACACTAAGGTGGTTAAAAGTCCTTAGGTGCTCCTTTCCATGGTGGTTAAAAGTCCATGGGGCCAAGGTGTTTAAAAGTCCTTGGGGTATTTCAAGCTACGGACACAAAGGTGGTTAAAAGTCCTTGTGTGGTCCATTCATGGTGTTTAAAAGTCCATGGCCAAGGTGTTTAAAAGTCCTTGGGGTCCAAGGTGTTTAAAAGTCCTTGGGGAGAGTTGTTGAACTTGATTTTTTTTCTAAATGAAATGTATCACTTAAGCCAATATGACATGTTTTGTACATGAGATGCATGAGATGCATGATTTGATGTTTATGTTGAAGCATGAGATGCTAGTTTAAATGAAATGTGGAAGCATGTTATTGCTTGATTTAAAGTATGCTTTGAGCATGAGTAAAGGTTGTTTACAAGCATGATTTACAAATGGTTTTAAATGCATTATTGAATGGTTTTAAAAGAGCACTCCTCACTAAGCTTTGGCTTACGCTCTCTCGTTTTCTTGATTCAATAATGCAGAGCACTAGGGTGCATTGAGGGCAGCAAGAGGAAGCAAGCAAACAAGTACAAGTAAAGCTCAATGTATGAAGGTTTTATAAGCGTTTTAGCTTTTGTATGTTTTTGGCAATGGGGGACCAATGTACTTGTTTTGGGAGGTGTTTATGACTCCCTAAATATGTTGTATGTGGTTGATGTTGCTGGTTTTTGGATTGAATTTCTATTGCTTGATTTTGAAGGTTTAAGGCTTGAATGTTAGCTTGTGTAGGAAGCATGACGTTGAATTTGGGGCTTTTTGCATGAGATGTTATCTTGATGATTTGATGATGCTTATATGTGTTAAATATGTTTAATTGCATGCTGGTAAAGTTTGGTGATGTTTGGAGCATGTTTGAGTGTCCAATTGCATGATCTAGTATGCTTGTTTGCTGGTTTTTGTGCAGGCGTTTCGGAACAGGGGTGTACCGTTTCGGAACGGGTGCCTTGCATGAACCCAGGCGTCCGAAACGGTATGCACCGTTTCGAAACGGTTTAGCCTCTGCCGAGGCCATGTTCCGGAACCCGTTTCGGAACGGCCCGTGTTTCGGAACAGGGCTAGCCTGTTTCGGAACGGTCGACCGTTAGGAGGCTGACATGGTAGTTACATGTTTTGAATTGTTTGCGTTTTGGTCCTAAATCTTGCGTGATCAATTGCATGAGCTGCGGATATCCTTTTAGGCTGAAATTTCACAGAGAAGCATGGAACCTGACTAATTTCAAGATGGTAACTTTAATTTGGGCTAAGTCCCTTAATTTATCAGAATTTACAATTTGGTCCCTAAAGTTGTAATTTGTTCAATTGGGTCCCTGTTTGATCTCTGATGTTTGTGATCTTTTGATATGTTGTTTGTATGATCACACTTAAGGTTAATATGCATCTAGACAGGATTAAAAAGAAATAAAAAAGGGTCGTTAATCAAGGTTGACTTTCGGGTTGACTTTGGTTTTCCCCGTGTAATCTTCGTAGTTCGGGTCAACCGTCTAGACCGGGCTACGGGGGTTACATAGAAGATGTAGTGGTGAAGGTGGACATGTTCATCTTTCCAGTCGACTTCCTTATTCTTGATTGCGAGGCGGATGATAACGCACCCATTATTTTAGGGCAGCCATTTCTAGCAACCGGAAGAATTCTAATAGATTGTGAAAAGGGTGAGTTTACTATGAGGGTGGCTGATCAAAAGGTGACCAACAATGTCTTCAACACCCTCAAATATGTAGATGAACATAAAGAGTGTCAGTACATGGATGCTACAGCAAAAAGGAAGATTGCAGACTTTTGCTGTAGCAATTTCTTAGAAATTGATGAATATGAGCAGATTCAAGAGGAAGATAACAAGTTATGCACTTGGAACCAGTTGATTTTTCAGAATTTATTCCTCCTAAGCCTTCACTTGAGCATGCTCCAACATTAGAGTTAAAGCCCTTACCATCTCATCTTAAGTATGCTTATTTGGGAAGCAATGAAGCTTTGCCTGTGATAATCTCATCTAGTCTTACACCTAAACAAGAGTTTAGTCTAATAAATATGTTGTCGTAACATAAAAGAGCTTTAGGTTGGACTATGGCCGACTTAAAGGGGATAAGCCCTACTATTTGCATGCACAAAATTTTGCTTTATGATTGTCACAACAATTCTATTGAACCCCAAAGAAGGCTCAACCCCATTATGAAGAAGGTGTTGATGAATTAGATAATCAAGTGGCTTGACGTTGGTGTAGTCTATCCCATATCAAACAGCTCGTAGGTTAGTCCAGTCCAATGTGTTCCTAAAAAGTAGGCATCATCGTGGTGAGTAATGAGGAGAATGAATTATTGCCAACAAGGACTGTAACGGGATAGAGGATTTGCATGAACTATAGGAAGCTCAACAAAGCTACGAAGAAAGACCATTTCTTTCTCTCATTCATTGATCAAATGCTACATAGATTGGCGGTCAAAGCATTCTATTGTTTCCTTGACGGATACTCAGGGTACAATCATATTGCTATAGCACCTGAGGACCAAGAAAATACGACATTCACATGTCCGTATGGTACCTATGCTTTCTGAAGAATGCCCTTCTAACTCTGCAGTGCCCTAGAAACTTTTCAGAGGTGTATGCTGGCTATTTTCTAAGATATGGTTGAGGAATTATTGGAAGTCTTCATGGACGATTTTTCAGTCTCTAGGGAAGATTTTGATTCATGCCTGGGAAATTTGGACAAGGTGCTAAAGTGATTTGAAGAAGCTGATTTGGTGCTCAATTGGAAGAAATGTCATTTTATGGTGACCGAAGGAACGATTTTGGGTCACAAAATATCAAAGAATGGCATTGAGATGGATAGAGCAAAGATTGAGGTAATTGAGAAGTTGCCTCCTCCCACCAATGTGAAGAGCATCAAGAGTTTCTTGGGCCATGTTGGCTTCTATAGAAGGTTCATCAAGGACTTCTCCAAGATCTCCAAGCCACTGTGTAATTTACTACAGCAAAATCAACCCTTCATATTCGATGAAAAATGCCTCAGCGCTTTTGAAGAACTAAAGGAGAAACTTACCTCACCACCTATTGTTGTTCCACTTGTTTGGAGCTCACCTTTTGAGTTGATGTGTGACGCAAGTGACTACGCAATAGGGGCAGCTCTTGGACAACGCCGAGGTAAACTCTTTCATGTTATTTATTGTGCTAGCCGCACATTGAATGATGCACAAATCAACTACACCACAACTGAAAAAGAATTGTTGGTTGTTGTATTTGCCTTTGATAAGTTTAGGTCGTATCTAATAGGCACTAAATTTATTGTTCACACCGGTCACTCGACTATTAAATACTTAGTGACCAAAAAGGATGCTAAACCTAGACTAATTAGGTGGATATTACTCTTACAAGAATTAGATTTGGAAGTTAGGGATAGAAAAGGGTGTGAAAACCAAGTAGTCGACCATCTTTCTAGGCTAGAAAACAATAAAGAAAAACATGATGAAATGGAAATTAAGGAGGAATTCCCTGATGAGAAAATATTATATGTTGCAGAAATTCCTTATTATGATGATATTGTTAACTTTCTCGTTAGTTGTATTTTGCCTCTTGTTTTGAATAGACATGGACAAAGGAAATTCAAGCATGATGCAAGATCCTATTTTTGGGACGAACCATATTTTTTCAAGCAAGGTGCTGACTAGATCATTAGACGGTGTGTCCCCGAAGAAGAGCACAAGGAGATACTTTTCCATTGTCATACATCTCCTTGTGGCGGACATTTCAGAGGAACTAGGACTGCTGAAAAGATCCTACAATTGGGATTCTATTGGCCCACTTCATGGGTCCATTTCATGGGTCCATTTCCTTCATCTTACGGAGACTTAAACATTCTTTTGGATGTAGACTACGTATCTAAATGGGTTGAAGCAGTTGCTACTTCATGGGTCCATTTCATGGGTCCATAGAAATTGGTCAACCCAAAAAGGAAGGATTGGTCTCCCAAGCTTGATGAAGCTCTATGGGCTTACCGTACAGCTTACAAGACACCTTTGGGAATGTCACCATTCAAGCTAGTATATGGGAAAGCTTGTCATCTACCTGCTGAACTCGAGCACAAGGCCTATTGGGCCATTAAGAAGCTCAACATGGATGCACAACTGGCTGGAGAAATAAGGCTCTTAGAGTTGAATGAAATGGAAGAATTCATATCGCAAGCCTATGAGAATGCGCGCTTATACAAGGAGAAAACAAAGGAGCGGCATGACAAATATCTTTTGCCGCGACATTTCTCAGAAGGGCAACAAGTGCTCCTTTATAACTCCAAACTTAATCTCTTTCCATGCAAGTTGAAGTCACGATGGTCAGTTCCTTTCCTACTCCACAAGGTTTATTCCCATGGTGCGGTAGACATCAACAAGCTTGATGATGATACAATATTCAAGGTAAATGGACAGCGTATGAAGCATTACAATGGAACACCAGTTTTGCGCGATAAGTCCTACTTCATCCTCCATGATGCTTAAGAGTTTTAACTCCCCCCTTTTTCTTTTCTATTTTGCTACAACATTTTTATGTTTTTATGTTCATAAATAATGCAGTTTAATCTTTATCTTTATTTTGTACTCTGGGTTTTAACCCCTTTTGTCTTTTTTGCTTTATTATGCTTTAAGGCCAAGTTTGTTTATTTTCATCTGAGCAACCCCAGGGACGTCAGTGGCAGGTCAAGGTGCAACGGCCTATCAGGCTTTTGTCTATATAAGGATACAAGGAATGGAAAATTAAACTTTTCCAACATGAGAGGAAGTTGGCTCAAAAGGGCAAAAAGAAGGGGAATTAATTAACCCTTTCAACTTTTCATTTACAGAAAATCCTAGCAATTATTTACCTAAGTATTTTCTCTTTCTTCCTTTTCACCTTTTCAATTAATAACCCATTGTCTCTATCCTACACACACGTCGCCCAAACACCACCAACGTTCTCTCTCCTTCACATCGTGTCAGTTACCTACCTTAACTCCTATCACCCTCATCATCAACTCCCACTCATTATCTTTCATCACATCAAAACAAAGAAAACAAAGAGACCCCTCACCTTCATATTCTTCAACCAACAAAACCCCAAAAACCAAACCAAACTTTTTCCTCCCATCTCACCCACATTTTCCTTCTTTTTGCTCAACAATGGTGCGATGCAAAAGAGTTGAAGGCACCTCTGGAAGTAGCCAACCAAAGCTCGTGCTTTTAAAGAAATTTTTGGACGATAAAGCCAAAGAGCGCTTCTAAAATATCCAAGACCGAAACTTGCTTCCGGAGCAAGGGTTCAAGTTTCCCACTAAAGGGGAACTAGGGTTTGACAAAGATATCTTGAACGTCATCACAAACCACGGATGGGCCACTTTCGTTCCTCGCCAAGAGAACTTTTGCATCCCTATCTTCCAGGAGTTCTATGCGCTTCTCACTAGACCTATACAATCCAGCGTGTATGTGCATGACGACAAAATCAAATTTACAGCGGCCAAGATCAACAAGGCACGCACCTGGATGCATCCAACAAGGCAGTAGAGCACGCTCGTCTTAAGCCAGAGGCCAAGCTTTGGATTCATTTTGTCAAGAACAGACTCATGCTAACCTCTCATACAACAATTGTTTACATTCCAAGGCTCCTTCTCCTTTACTCAATCTTAAACGGCAGGTCCATTGATGTGGAGAAAATTATCGTGGATGAAGTATACGTGTGCTTGAAGAGAAAGTCCATCCCACTAATCTTCCCAAACCTCATTACTGCCATATGTCGTGAAAAGGAGTATTTGAAGACCCCATTTCTTATGCCAAGAACTCAGGGAAAGGTTCTATTACACCAGAGATGGTCCCCGCTATCGAAGGATTCGACAAGGATGCTCCAGCAGAGACACTGGCTGGAGGTGCAAAAACTTCTGCTGCATCAAGAATTGCTGCACCGGTTACCTCCCCCAATCATCTCCGAGAGGACATGGACAAAATGCGTAAGGACCAGACTGGTTTCTTTCGGTATGTCAAGGAGAGAGATGCTGTCATGAACAATTACTTTAAGGAAATCCCACCGCACATCAGCATTGACTTCCCAGCCTTCCCTGAATCCCTGAAGGCACATGCGAAAGAACCTCCCCCACTACCCAAAAAACACCAGTCTCCAGCAAAAACCCTACTCAGACCCAGCCTTCTTTCCAGAATCAGGAAACATATGCTACAGCAAGTCCCCTGTTAAAGAAGAGAAAAAGAACAGCAAAAGCTCCCAAAACTGCCCCAGCAAAAGATTCGTTCGTTGATCATGTCAACACTGTGACAGTTGAATCAGAAGAAGACGAGCCCACGCACTCCATCCCAGCACAATCACCTGCACAGACCCCAAGCACTGCTCCGTCAACAAGAACGCGAAGCAAACGCACTGTCGGTAGAGTTTGGAGCTCATCGGGTGAAGAGAATGAATCAGACACCAACTCCACCAATCAAGGGACTCCAACCGAGACAGAACCTACCCCTCCACCAGAACAGGACGAGGTTGACCCTCCTATCACCTCATTCAAGTCCTCCAGCATCAAACACAAATCCACCAAGTCCGCCACCACCAAGAAGTAAGGTACTTCTTCATCTTGCATTGCATTTAGATTAGTTACATTTCATTCTATTTTTGTTGCATTGAGGAAACTGCACTCTCCAAGTTCGGGGGTGTTAGTGTCCTTTTGTTAGTCATTTGCATTACATTAGTAGGTAGAAACATAAATTATGCTATGGTATTTTGTTTAGCTCTATGATAGTTTTATGAATAAATTAATGATGCCCGATGATGAAAAAAATGGATTGACATGTATGACTATTGAGATTGGTATAATTAACTCTAGGGTTCGATCCTTGATCTTTTTATTGTTACACGATTGTACGCTCCTTAGGTTTAAGACTGATAGAGAAATTTTTTTAGAACTTAAGCTTATCCTTATGAAATTGAATTTAATGATCTCATATAAAGAAAAATGAAGCGGTGAAGGCTTAACTAATCTCCCTTGTGCTTATTGAATATACTATACTGTGAATAAATGCTACGACATAATTATAGAGGGACACTCCACTTTGTGTTGCATTTCCAGGAAATCAAGCGTAAATAAATGGCAGCAACATCAAATGAGTGAATGAAAGTTGTCATGGGATGACTCTACCTACTAGCTCGGGGATGAGGGGTATGCTCCCTGCTCATCTAGAGTGAGGGATGGTAGGTGTGATGGGCTGACACCCCTCTAAAAAATAGTTTAATTATAGGAGTAAAATTTGGTGCTAAAACAGTTCAAACACTAGGATGAACTTGAGTTCTTGTAAGAAATTTTTCTAGCTTTGTTAAGCTTAAGTTGCATGCAATTACACACACACTAACAAAGGATCTTGCCCTAGGGAATCATTCTTAAAATCTCAATTATGTCTTAAGTATTAAAGCCTTCCTTTTCGGAGGGCTAAAATTTTGCCATAACATCTACCTTGAGCTAAATTTTTGCCATAACATTTTCTCTGTCTCTCTCTATTCATTGCTTGAGGACAAGCAATAGCTTAAGTTTGGGGGTGTGAAAACTTACCAAAATACTTATATTTTACACCTTTTTACTTAGGAATTTGATTGTTCTCAAGTTCATTTCATAGCATATAGGTGCATTTATGGCATATAATTGCATACATCTTTTCTTGTTGGTGGTTTGGCTTAATTTCACAAGATTAGATGTTGCTTGAAGGGTATGTGTTGGTGTTGTGATGTGCAGGTTGAAGCAAGTATGAAGTTGGAAAAGGAGGAAAATGCTACAACATTTTGGATAGCAATTCCTGGCGCAAAAAAGGACAAAGTAAAGCACACATTCTAATAGTCCACATGTGTGAGCCCCCTTTTTTGTCTGATTGTGCTCCACATACATAGGGAATATTCCCTAGGATGTCAAAGAATATTAGGGCACAAAACCCTAGGAGCCCCCACTATATAAAGGACATGAGACCCTTATAGAAGAGAGCGGCGAAAAAGGTGATTAAAGGCTAGGGAGAGAAGCAAAAGGTGACTATTTTCCTTTCTTCTTCTTCCTCCACTTGGTGTCTTCCATCGTTGAAGCTCCAAGGGTTGACCTTGCTGACCTTGAGAGAGGCAGCAAGCCTAGGGTGGTTCGTGGCATTGCAGTCCATCATAGATCGGGAGTTTCTTCTTTCCGTTCTATTGCTTTAGCATTTCTTTTATATCCCAGAATGGGTTATACAAACGAAGATATTTTTGATGTTTATTGCCCATCCATGAACTGATTTTAGGTGGCTTGAGTTGTTTGGATGATTTATGTTGTTAGTTTCTTTAATGCATGCTTATTTCTCTCTTGTTTCTTTCTATGTTTTGTCTATGTTCGTTAAATGCTTAAGGTTGTAAGAGCCTTCGAGAGTTGGCCTTTCCTTAGGTGTGAGTTGAAGTTAGTAATCGAGAGAGCTACCTTTTACCTTCATAGACAATGGAGTTGGCTGCTGAGAGGCACAACTCTAATCCACCTTAGAGATAAGTGATGGGTTTCAACGGCTAAAAATGATAGAACTTTATGGGTAGGGGGAGTGTTAGTGTTTACGCTGAGAGATATTGTTGTAGTATTTCCTACTCCCAGTTTCCTTGCTAGATATAGTTAAGGAGCAACCTTAGCAAATCCTGCCAAGCATAGAGTAAGCTAGTGAGAGAAGCCCTAGTTGAGAGCTAAAGCATAGGTTAATTGGGCAAACCAGCCAATCATCCCCAAGTGAGTTTCGCATACGTAAGCGGAACTGTTAAGTCTACTGATTTCAGCACATTACTTTTATCTTTGTTGCTACAACATTTATTCCTTTGTCTTTATTTGCCACATCATTCTCTATTTACATTTTGTGACTTGTGTGCTTAAACTCAACTCGAGACACCACCAATCTCTGTGGAGACGATACTCACTTATCGCTATTTTTCTTTGTTCGACGTGTATACTTGCACCATATTTACGTATCATTTATAGTACACTACAGCGCAAACACCTTCCTCCGTATAACTAATGAATGTTTTATCATCTAGGAGATATCTCAGTTAAATGTTTAGCAAACTATCATCAACTAAACTTCAGCAAACTATCACATCAAGCATAAAACAGAAAATTGAAGATTTGAAGCCAAGGGTACACGACTCACTAAACTTGTGTTAGTCGCTTTCCACGGTCTGGCCCAAACCTGAGTTGGATCAGTGGCCCAGATTTTACAGAAGTTATTTGGTTCCCTCATTAAATTACTTCTTGTCGGGACTTCTCTTAGTAGGGCTAAGAAAAATAGAAAGGAAACGTTAATCGAATCGGGTAAAATTTTTTGAATGATTTATGAAATATAAGTTTGAAAATTACGGTAATTTGATTTGATTCTAATTTCATTTCTATTTTTAGGGTAAAGTTCACAAATGGTCACTACGCTTTGTTAAATTATTCAATTTGGTAATTAAACTTTCAATTGCTTCAATGTTATCATTAAACTTTTAGTTTTGCTTCAATTTGGCCACTGAGCTGTAACTGACTGTTAAAAAGGTGTTAACAAAATTTCTATAATAACACATTTAGTCTTCCATATTTACACATTCAAACAATTTAGTCCTAATTTGAAACAAATTAATAAATTTAACCTTTATTATTTACACATTATTCTAAATTGATCCTATTTTTAATTAAAAATAATTTAATAATACAAGATCAAATCACATAATGAGATTTAACTATCTCTATTCAACAATGGCCGAATGATCTTCATTAAACCTTTTTTAAAAATAAAAGCAATTAAAACAAAACAGTCTTCATCGTTGGATCTTCAGAAGGCATACCTGGATTTGCAAAAGCTGTTTTTTTTTTCGATCCATTGCTAAGAGCAACTCCTAGAGATGCTAATTCAATCATTTCCAACAACGGTGCTACTGCTAGTGGAGGTGATGATACTGGGACGAAGCGGCATAAATTATGGGCTTTGTTGGGATCCAAACCGGGTTCGGCTTGATAGGCCAGAGACGATCCTTGAGAAAGACATGGATGCCTTCGGATCGTCAAGGCCTTCAATGATATGTTGCATTTTTTTGTTATATACTAGTTTAGCTGTAGTTTATTTTCATATAAAATTGAATTTTAGAACAATTAAGCTTCGTGTTTGAAGATTATGAAAAATAATGTTTGAATTAACCTTACATTTTAAATACAATTTAATTTTAGTTATTCTTTTCAGGTCGGAAGAAGCAATTGGATTAGCTTTTAGGTTTGTAATTGGTAAAACAAATGATAAATCAAAGATGATAGAGCTGGAAAAAGAAGTAGCAGAATATGATGATTTCCTTCTGTTGGATATTGAGGAGGAGTACAGTAAGCTCCCATACAAAACGTTAGTTCTTTTCCGGGTTTTTCAGTTATCGATTGGTCGTATTGTTCAATTGAAAGAAGATCACTTAATTTAGAATGCATGATTCAGGTTAGCAATTTTTAAAGCTGCGTGTGCACTCTTTTTTTTTTGTTGTTCAAACTGCGTGTGCACTCTTTGATTCGGAGCAGGGTTTCAAATAGCGGAGCGCAACCGCAATAGCGGCCGCGAAATTGCGGTCGCGCCGCCGTCCGAAACCGCGATCGGAGGAAATCACAGTGGGAAACGGAATCACGACGATCGCGGGCTGTAGCGGACGCGAGATAACGAGATAGCGGCTGTCGCGACGATAGCGGGACGCTATCCCCGTTTTTAGCTCAATCGCGGATGGTGGCCGTCTGGCCGAGGAGG
Organism: Hibiscus tridactylites; assembly: GCA_958450335.1. Lineage (NCBI taxonomy): Eukaryota > Viridiplantae > Streptophyta > Magnoliopsida > Malvales > Malvaceae > Hibiscus > Hibiscus tridactylites. Next base: position 51,828,434 of record OY288267.1, on the reverse strand, counting down.
AGGAAAAAGTTGCAGAGAAAGAAAAAAAAAATCGGGGTTGATGAAGACGATGTTATAACATTAAAAGGGTAAATGCGGGAAGAAGGGTTCTAATTTTAATGCATTTTTGGAGAGGCTTAAAAGTTTTAGTTCTCTTATAATTTAGTCCTTTAAGGCAGATTTTTAGTTTAATTAAGATATTTTATTTTATTCCATTTTCAATTAAGTCATCAAATCCATAACAAAACTTCCAATTGAGCCTCTAAGTCTTATTTTCTTTCAATTAAATACATTTATAAGTGTTGGAAATTTTTTTATAATTATAATTTAAATTTCCCATTTTTGATATTTACCTTGATATTTTTTTAATTAGGTATTTACCTAGAATATATATATATATATATATATATATATATATATATATATATATATATATATTATTTTTGAGTTTGGTAATGAAAAAAATGTTTAATAAAATCGTAAGAAATTTAATATCCGATCTCACAATTATAATTTATAATAAATATTTTTTAATCTATTTTAATTGATATTTATTTTTGTTTAGAAAATATTGTAAATATCATTAAAAATAACTTTTTATAGTTATAATTATAATTATTATATTTTACACTAAGTTGTGCAAATTTAAAAAAAATTCACGACCGCGACACCCGCAATGACCGCAATAGCCTCCGTTATGTCCGCAACCGCGATAACCGCGACGCGACCGAAAACGCGACCGCGAACGCTATTTAAATCCCTGATTCGGAGTTCTATGTGAAAGCCGATGATGATATATATTTGAGACCAGGTGACTTGATTTATTTACTCTTTTATGTGTGCCGAGTTGTGCGCTTCATGTTGTTAGTTAGCATTTTGTAAAGCTTTTTATCGTTCCCTAACTTCATTCTCTTGATTGAGGTTGGGGGCTTGGTTCTATGTTTTAATACAATATATATCTTGCAACATGTTCTATCTCTTGGACAGCTCGTTTCATAACATTAGAATAAATATTGTTGCTAAATGATGATGCTTCTTCCACTAACTTTTACATCTCTAATCTTTTTTCATTTTGTATGTTCAGTAACGAGGATGTTACCATCGGTGCACGGATGCTTGCAATGAATGTCAACCATGAGGATAATCGAGCATTATGTGAGCCAGTGTGTACAACATCATCTGTTGATGTCTGGTGAAAATAAGCTTCTGCAATTCCAGGTATGCCTTATCACGATCCAACGATGAAGACTGCTTTTGTTTTAATTGCTTTTTATTTTTGAACAAGGTTTAATCAAGATTATTTGCCGATTGTTGAATGAAGATAGCTAAATCTCATTATGTGATTTCATCTTGTATTATTAAAGCTTAAAGGCTCGTTTGGCTCCTGAAGTATACACAAAATACCTAACAGCCCCTTAAAATAGTTTTTGAGACGTTGTGGCACCTGAACTAAAAATCGTTATCACGTGTGGTCCCTCCGTCTAATGTTGTATAAAAAACAGTTATGGCCAATAGAACACATCACGTGTCATTTTATTAAAAAAATAATCGGACTTAAATAAAAAAAAGGTAAATTACACGTTAATATTGAAAGAATTTATTTATTTTTGTTCATTTTAATCACTCGAAATCTTTATTTCTTTAGATTAGTCGATGGAAATGCGTGCTGATTCCGGTAGAAAAGGAGCTTTCTCTATACTCCTCCTTTTTCTTCTTTTGATCCTCATTTGGCCTTCTATCCAATCTTCTTCTTCGTTCAATTTTTCTCCTTCAATTTGCTTTACCTGCCTTGTTTTACTGCTAAATTTGTTCTTCTAGTCCTTCAACTTCAGGGTCTTAAAAACTGAAACCCATGGTGGTCGAGTTGATCTATGTATGCGTAAATCTGAGATTGGTTAGGCTTTCGATAATTTAGATGTTTTCTGGGTTTTCATTTCGGGTCAATCTGGTCAAAGTTTTAGTGTGATTGTTTAATTTTAGGGTTTATACTGTTGTTTTTGTTGTTGAATTCGTGTTGTGGAATTGGTTATTGATACTGTTGTGATTTTTTTATTACTATGTAAATATTGTTACCACATGTTTTGTGATTTACTAAAAACAAAGAATTGTCGGAAGATTGATCAAGTTTTCTCCTTGGAGAAATGTTTTGTGATTCTGGGAGAGGTTTTATTATTTTAATTCGGTTTTACTTTTAACTGACATCTTTCAAAAAATAAAGTGAAAAAAAGGAGTCCAAATAAATCATTTTTTAGCTCATCAAAAACAGTTAACCACAAAGAATTCTGGCGCATGTACACGCCATACCGAATTATTATTGAAACATTAAAGGATAATTTGTCAAAAATTTTGTTATAATGCTTCTTTTTCAATTCTTTCACCAGGAGTATGTTTTATATCACAAACTAATCAAAAGAAGGTTTTAAAAACAGCAAATAAGGTCCAATATTTAAAATCACCATTAAAACTCCATGAACAAGCTTAAGGAAGAAGATGAAGTTGACTTTTTGAAATAAAATTAAGACTCTTATTTTAAAACATCAAATAACTAGAAAATATATCAAACAAATGATTTCTTACCTCAAAATTAAATTTATAAGAATTAAATTAGAGAATCAAGTAAAAATTCGTCCTTTGCTTCAATGTTCTGCAATTAGAGTTTGTTAGTGACTAAAATGAACAAAAAATAAATTCTGACATACTTAACGTGCAATTTACCCCTTTTATTTAAGTCATATTATTTTTTTATTAATAAAATTACACGTGGCACGTTCTGATCGGCCCGCGAATTTTTTTAAAACGGCGTTAGACGGAGGGGCCAAATGGGGTAACTATTTTTATTTCAGGGGCCACAACGTCTCAAAAAATTACTTTAGGGGGCTGTTAGGTATTTTGTGTACATTTCAGGGGCCAAATGGTCCTTTAAGCCTATTATTAAATTATTTTTAATTTAAAATAGGACCAATTTAAAATAATGTGGGTTAAATTTATTAATTTATTTCAAATTAGGGCTAAATTGTTTGAATGTGCAAATATATAAGGGTAAATGTATTATTACACAAATTTTGTTAACACCTTCTTAACGTTACTCAATGGCCAAATTAGAGCAATACTAAAAGTTTAATGGTAATATTAAAGTGATTGAAAGTTTAGTTACCAAATTGAATAATTTAATAAAGTTCAGTGACCATTTTGTGAACTGTACCCTTATTTTTATTATAGTGAAAATAAATTACAAATATTATATAAGAATTTTTAATTAATTTGTTTATTTAGAAAAATATTTTGTTAGAAATATTCACGTAAAAGACTTTTAAAAAATATATTTTTGATAAAATAACATGATTTTATTACGAAAAAGTTATATAACAAAATTATCTTCGGACGCCTCTTTAAAAATCTCCTTAATCTTAAATAAAAGAAAAGAGTACACCCCAAAAATATAAAATGACACGAACACTAAATAACCAAAAAAAAACAACAACACCTATGCCCAACAAGCAACCAAATAAACCAGGAGCACAACCCCCACCCCACCCAAAGACAAAATAAGCAATATCCCAGCTACGAAGCTACTAGTTACTGCCAAAACTCACTGATCCATCCCCTTAAGCCACGACACCAAGGCCCCTCATGACACAACATAAGCTCATGTAATGTTGACCATACATACACTTGATTGCACCTATCCCATATGTCCAATTATGTATCACCCATCGACAATGCCACCAAACAAAGCTACACTTTTAAAACAAAAACGAGCACCAGGTAACCACAATCCTACCGAACCTTTAATTGGAAGAAAATTTCCAAATACCAAACTTTGCGAATTACATTCTCAGAAACAAACTCCAACTTAAATATTTGTATCCTAACCCTCAAACATTCCAAAATATCACCCTCATCGCTATGTATTATTCTCGTTCCTTAGTCGCGATGATATTTGCAATATCTCTACTCGAGTCTTCCTCGTTACCCACAATTCTTGCACCTAACAATTTACCAAGTTGTATCCGTTTTTTGGCCTCACGTAGAATCGCTTCGCATCTACTCTAGACATCCGAAACTGTCAGCGAGCCGTTTGTTATATCTGGTAAACTCCCATGACACTTGCGCGGTCTACTACGTCCTATTTTCTTAAGTTTTTATACTGCCTTAGCTCTCTATACCAGTGTCAAAAAATAATAACCAATTCAGACATTTGTTTAACTTTGTTGTGATAGCCCTTGTATGATATAATCTCTGCGCAATGTCCAATCCGCACTTGGACTGTGTAGTCCAACTCACCAAGCTCACATTCTCATCTTGCATACAATTCTTCTTCACATGTTGAGCAACAAACGGTAATGCCACGACACGTTCATTCCCATCCTGCTCATCCTCCCATAAACAATTTGACTGCCCTTGTAACGCCCTGAATTTGGGCCTAGAAGTTAGATAGATAGATTAGACGGTTCGGGTGAACCGGATTAAACGATTTAAACTAATTTCGGAAAATAATTAAAATAAATCGTTTTTTGGCTAAAATTAAATATGCAAAAACGGTCTAAACTGTTTCATTAATATATTGAACATAATTAAGTTGATAATTTGATAAAAATAAATTCAGATTAAATAACATTTTGGGTTGGTGACTAAAATGTAAAGTTTTCAAAACTATTTTCGTGACTAAATTGTAAAAGGGTCAAAACTTAGAATCTTTAAGGAGCTAATCTACCAATATTTTTTATAAGACTTTTCCCTCAATTTAGGCTATTTTTAAATGGTTTTAAAATGGTTATTGAATAAAAATGTAATAGATTTAATTAATTTGGTTTTAACATCTAATTCAGTTTTCTCACGTAACCACTTTTGCTTTCAATTTTTCTCTCAATTTTCCTAGCAACCAAACTACCTTTCTTATTCTAAAATTTCAAGGAATCAAATCCTTTTGATTTCATTTTGATTCCTTAATTGATTTCTACATCAAACTTTGCTCATTTTCTTGGAGGTTTCAGTCAAGTCATGCCAATTAAGGGAGAAGCCAACCATTAGAGGTGATTTTCATTTCTCTCCTTTAATCTGAGGTTCTTTACTGAAATTCCCAAGTTCTTGATCCTTTACAATCGATTTTGATATGTGTTGATGATTAAATCAAGATTAAAAAGTGTAAGGTGAGCTTTAATAAGAAATTGGTAGATCTTTGTTATAAATATGATTTGTGGTGGTCTTGATTGATTTAGATCACATCTAAGATATGTTTTAATTTCATGAGAAGAGATTTACAAAAGAAATCCCGAAACTAATTGAATTTCTAAATTTCTAGGTTGTGAATAGTTATATTTTGAGGTGTTTATGGCGTTAAAAGGTTGATGGAGGTATAAGATGAAGTTTTAAGTGTTTTTAGATGTTAATTGATGTTGTTAAGATGTTCAAAGCATTAGGTTGTGGTTGGGTTTCATTTAGGTTGTGTTTGGAAGTTTTTTCGGAAGGCATTTGATGGTTTTCAGTGAGGTGAAGTTTGGAATTGTTGTTGATGGGGTTATGGATGCATAATGATGCATCGATCCTCTGTTTTTGTGTCGGTAAAATATGGGAGATTGATCCTACAACAATTGGCAAAGTTTCGGAAGCTTCAAACGCTTGATTTCATATCGACAAGTAGAGCTTTGTGTCGTCGGTGAGTGGAAATGAGATTTTCAGCTTACTAAAGGTTTGAAAGTGGAGCTTAATCTAATTAAGCTTGAAACACTTTTCTAAGATCGAAAGTAAGTATTGGACGTTTTCGCTCTCGCTTTCCGTTTGGCAAAATATATTCTTATGCACATGTTTATGATTTTGTTACCTACTGTTATATGCATGTTTTAGCCATGAATGTTGTAAATGATCATGTTTTGATGAGTTATGAGTAAGGCAAATTATTTGCAAAAGGATTTTGGGAATGCTAAATTACATGGCTTATTGTGTTGGAAATTGGTTTGATTGATGCGTATATAAAATATTGAGGTGTGTTTAAAATGGAATATATTGGCAAATGACAAAGGTTAAATGTTATCAGATATAGTTGGCACGCCATAGGATTTAAAGTGCACTATAATAAGTCGTCTCATGTGTGTCGAGGGGTTGTGAGTATATTGTTTCTCCACCATGGGAACCGTAGCTGTCGAGGGGTTAATTGTGCCGTATTCTCCCGCTGGTGGATATTATACATCATAACCGTTGAGAGGTTAATTGTGCCGATTGATCAGATTATGGATGTATGTGTAGTGGTCTTGGGAACCATTTGTGAAATCCGTGTATCCGATGTGTTTTCTCTAAAATGCTATGTTATGGTTTTGGTCACTCTATGCAAATATATGAAATAATGTATCATGATGAGACTTAAAAGGCTTGTGCCTGGTGATAAAAGTTATGATACTCCTTAAGCTATGCTACTGAAATGATTATGCATATGAAAGCTTAAGTTGAGGTTTTACATATGAGACTATGCATGTAATCCATGATACATGATTTTGCATACGGTTATTATGCTTGAGATGTTTAGTGGAACATATAAAATGTGCTTTGAGGCATAAAGTTATTATGCACGTTATGTATTGGAACAAACAAAGAAATACTTGATTTGTTAAAGAATTTTTCCATACCGTGCAAAATGTGGTTTTCAAAGATGTATTGTAATGCATCAATATTTTTCCTTAAGAGCTCCCTCACTAAGCATTATGTGCTTATGCTCTCCTTTTCCATTGATGTAGAGTAGTAGAGTTGGGGGCAGCTTATTCTAGGCAAGGAAGGTCCAAGGACACGACTAACACACGAGTATGGAACTTAGTTTTTAGTTCGGATAATAAGGCAATGTGTTAACATGTTTTTTTTTTTGGGGGGGGGGGGGTTGTAACATAGATTTTATTGTATTGTGGAGATTCATGTGTTTTGGTTTGATGGTTTATTTTGTTGTTGGATTGAAGCATGGTTGATGATATTGTGCTTAAATGTGTTTGATGCTTGAAAGATTATATGGTTCTACATATGATTCATGAATGTTTATTGTAACGCTCCGGTTTGAGGCCTAGAGGTTTTGTGATGGTTTTAGGGTCTGTTGGACCGAGACTAGAGATTCGAGTTAGTTTTGAGATGAGTTTAGGGAAAACCTATTTTCGGATGGTGATAAAAATATGGAAAAATTATCTAAAATCCTTTTTAAATATATAAAAGGTTTTGGTGAAATAAATTTTGGAAAATGGTATTTGGAATTCGAACATTTTTAATTTAGTGACCAAAATGTAAACTTCGAAAACTATTTTTAGTGGTTGTTTTGTAAAAGGATCAGAATTTTGAATCTTTAAGGAGCAATTTGCTCAAAGTATAATATCAGACTTTTATCCCTTAATTTGCTTATTTTAAATGGCTTTTAATTAATAAAAGAGGTTGGAGGAATTAATTAGTGGTTATTTCATTAAAACAAATTTGACATAACTTATTTTCTCTCAAAAGCTTTCTCTCAAATTCTCTCCAGCCAAACACTCATTTCTTCTTCAAAATCTTAAGGTAAACTCTTGATTTCTTTAATCTCATGTTATCAAATGATTTCTTATTATTTTCCTATCAAAACCTTATTATTTTAATTTTGCTTTTACATTAAAATCTATCCAATTGAGGGAAAAACATCCATTAGAGGTGATCTGCGTTTTTCTCAACTAATGTAAGGTTCTTTACTGAAATTCCCAAGTTCTTGATCCATCATTAATGTTGTCTAATGGTTTTTGATATTTTAATTGATGGATTTGAGTAATTTTCGTAATGGATCTATTTTCCTAGGTTTAAGGTTGATTCTAATCATGATTCGGAAGTCTAAAAATGTTAAGATAAAGGTTTAAGCATGGTAATCTCAAAAACTATGTGAATCTCTAGTTGTTTAGGTTGCTAAATTTGGGGTTTTGTGGAGTTGTGGTGGTTTTATGAATGCCGAAAGAATAAGGTTGATAATATGATGATTTTGGATGTTAATCAATGATAATTGAAAGTGTTAGGTTTTGTCTGAGTTAAGTTTAGAAGTGTTTTGGTGATGATTTTAGTAGTTTTTGGCAAGGCAATGTGGTGGAATTGATTGATGGAGTTTTGAATGTATTGAGATGCATTAATCCTTTGTTATTACGTGGTTAAACATGGGAGAACGTTTCGGAAGAAACCAATTAAGCTTTGGTTGCTTCGGACGTTTAGTTTCACATCGGTGTATCGAGGTTTCATGTGTCAGTGAGTGAGAACGTGGATTTTATCTTTGAAATGTTTTAAAGGTGGTTTCGGGAACACATATTTGAACTTGAAATGCTTGTCTAAGTTCGGAAGTAAGTATAAGTGATTTTCTCTCTCGGTTGTGCTATTATGATATTGTTTTTATGCACTTGATTTTGATTTCATGTTACCTACTGTTAAAACATGTTTAAAGTATGTGATATACAGTTTTTAATGATGAAATGATGAAGGATGCACATGGTGAGTGATCCTGGTAAGTATATGTTTTATACTTTTGGTTTTAAGCATGGTTTGATGCTTGGAAAATGGTTTATTATTGATGCTTTGAAAACAGTGAGGTATATGGTTAAATGTGAATTATATTGGCAAGTGATGGTATGGAATTGGTTTCGAAAATGCTATTGGATATAGTTAGCTGACTATAAGATTGAGTGCACTATAAATAAGTTGCCTTGGATGTTGAGGAGGTTGGTGTCTCATCTCTATCCAAGTACCATAATGATCGAGGAGGTTGGTGTCCCGTCTCTCGTTAGTGGGTTAGCATCTAACCAATATTTGGGTTGTTGTGGTATTCGTGGGTGAGAATGTTAAACTGAGGGTATTCGAGTTGATCCACATAAGATCGAGGCGGTGATGAGTTGGAAGTCACCTAAATCCATGTCGGAAGTTCATAGTTTCCTTGGATTGGATGGTTATTACCGTAGGTTTTTGGATGGATTTTCAAAGATTGCTGCTCTGTTAACCAAGTTGTTGCAAAAGAATGTTTGCTTTGAGTGGACGGAAGATAGTCAACGATCTTTTGAGAAGTTGAAGGAAGCTTTGACGCAAGCTCCTATCTTGATTGAACTTGAGTCAGGTAAAGAGTTTGTGGTTTATAGTGATGCATCATACGTTGGCTTGGGTTGTGTGTTGATGGAAGGTGGAAAAGTTGTGGCATATGCATCTAGGAAATTGAAGGTGCATGAGAGTTTATTAGGAGGCATTATCTTTATGGTGAGAAGTGTGTTGTTTATACGGATCATAAGAGTTTAAAGTATTTGATGGCTCAAAAGGATTTGAACCTTCGGCAACGTAGATGGTTGGAGTTACTTAAAGATTATGATTTGACGATTGAAGGAGTTAAAGGCGCAACTTGAGGAGTTGCTGATCGAGGGTTTATTAGGCCAAGTGTTTCACCTTGAGGTGCACCGATGTTGTTTGTAAAAAAGAAGGATGGCACGATGCGAATGTTTATTGACTATCGACAATTGAACAAGTTGGTGATTAAGAACAAGTACCCTTTGCCAAGGATCGATGAATTGTTTGATCAGTTTCGAGGTGCTTCGGTGTTTCTAAGATAGATTTGAGGTTTGGGTATTATCAGTTGAAGGTGATGGATGTAGATGTGCCTAAGACTGATTTGGGGTTGTTGTCCCCGTAGGGTTGTGATTGTACCATTACTCTGGTTAGGATGACTTGAAGTGTTATGAGAACACTTGTTGAATCCGTGTATCCAATATGATATTTTGAGAATGGAACTTGGTTAATGATCACTTGTAAGCCAATATAATTTTTGATGTATCATGTGTTGTGTATTGGTACTTATACATGTCACTCTTTAAGCTTTGCATATGGTATGACATACATGAGAAACCTTAAATTAAGTGCAGCAATGTAAGTTGTTGTGGTTTAGTGATACATATAACATATGGATTAATATGCTAGTTTTTGATTGGTTAAAGTGCATGGTTTCTAAAGGGCATGATTTTTCAAATGATGATTTGAAGTAATTGAAATGAGATTTCAATGTCCTTTGGAATGTGATTTTAAAATGCACTGATGGTGTTTTATTTATGAGCATTCCTCACTAAGTCTTGTGTGCTTACGCTCTCTTTGTCCATCAATACAGAGAATTAAGGCTTGGAAGGCAGAGAGGGGCAAGGGATAAAACAAGAATTCGTTAACCGAAAGTATGTTTTTAGCTTAGACTATGAGTAATCAGTGCAATGGGGGATCCGTTGTGTTTTTGGGAGACTTGTGTAAACTCCCTATTTGAGCAAGTTTATATTGTTGTTTTGGACTTGTAAATGGCCTTTAGTATTTGGATTATGCTTTGCTATGGTTTTTGGTATCTTGCTTGAAGTGGTTTTAGGAAGCATGCCTATAGATTTCCTTTTGAAGCATGATGATATGAAATGATGTTGAATATACCATGTTTTATTGAGGATCGATCCTTAGATATGTTATGAATGTCTTGGAAGCTTGACTAAGCGGATTGCTTAGCTTAATTGTTTGTTAAACCAACAAAAATGGGCATTTCAGGCCTAGACGTATCAGTTCGCGACTACATGTATCGATACGATAAAGCGATTTCTGGCATGTCATATCGGTATGGTGAGTACAGTATCGATACGATCTTAGTGTAATAGGACTTGGGGTTTTGGTACACGGGTTACCGTATCGATACGGTCTTGAAGGCGTATCGATACAGTAAGGAGGGTATCAGTATAGTTTTTGGTCTCTAGAATTTGGAATTTGATTTTTACAAAAGTGTACCGGTACACCTATTTGTTCACCGATACGGTTGGCCGTTATTTGGTGTTGAGATTCTGATTTCTTACGTTTTACTCCCTGAATGATGTGGATGCAATTAAATGAGTTTGAATGATCGAATTGAGCTGAGTTTTGACACCATGGCATGAAATATGACTAATTAAAGGATGGTAACTTAAATTTTGCTGAAGTCCCTGTATTCTATTAAAATTAAAAATTGGTCCCTAATCTATGTTATAAGCAATCGAATGCCAATTCATTGTATGTTTGAATTGAAACTTCTTTCGTTATAAGTGTGAATCACATAGGATGATAATGTGCATTTAGACAAGATAAAAAGAAAACAGTTCGTTTATTGAGGTAAACCTTCTCGGTTTACTTCAATATTCCCCGTGTGACTCGTTCGGTTCGGTCTCGCATCTAGGCCAGGTCGAGGGGGTTACATTTATGCATATGTTTAAATGGTTCAAGCTTGCTAGAAATGATGTTAATAGACTATAAATGATATGCCAATGTTGAACTGTGCCTTGAATCTCTATTTGAATGTCGAGTTGGATGAAATTAGGAAGCATGCCTCTAGTTTATGATATTGAGTTTAAAGTGGAATGTGAATTGTTATTTAAGTCATTGGAAGCATGTTTTCAGGTGTGATGTATAATTGAAGTTTATGTTTGGGGATAATTTGGGTATGTTTACTGAGGTTTTAAAGTGTCATGACTATGCATTTTCTGCAAATCTGCAGGTAAGTTTCGAAACCTGAACAAGTATCGAAACTTGTTGAAGCTGGTATCGAAACCAGGCCCAAGGTGTCAAAACCAAGAGGCCAATTTTGGTTACTGGAATGGATTTTGCGAAATCTTTGAGGGTGGTTTCGAAACCTTTCGCGAGGATGGTTCTGCAAAGTTAAAATATAGTTTAAAATGTTAAATTTTGGTCACTATTTTGTATAGTTGCTAATTAAATGTGATTGGATGATTTTTAAGCTAAAATTTAATCGGCATGCATGTAACCTGATTTATTAAGATTTGGTAACTTCGGATTTAAAGTAAGTCCTCTTAGTTTTTCAGATTTGCAATTTGGTCCCTAAAATTGCAATTATGCTTAATTGGATGTCAACTCGATGCCCGATTCAATTCAGAATTTATCCGCTACCAGCATGTACACTTAGGAATTAAATAATCATCTAAACAATATACAATTGAAATAAAATGGACCTAAGTTTGAGTAAAATGTTTCGGGTTTGTTTTGGCAAACCCAATGTAGCTCGCTCGGTTTGGTTTGGCGTTTAAGCCAGGTCAAGGGGGTTACAACCATACCACATCCTCATCCCTTGTCTCATCCCCATGTTCCAATCCTAATTCTCCCACTCTCTCTTCCTCCTCCTCCTCCATCCCCAGATTCATACACTTATATTTGTCCATAGTACCCTTCTTAGAATCCGGACATACTAATCTCACCTCTTTAATTTTGCTACCAGGCTCATTCTCACAAGAAAAATGGCAATTGAACTTAGTAACCCCAATTTTAGTGTAAAATAACCCAACCCGGTCAAATCTCTTATATTAAATAAAGTACATGATTTCATAGGTGGTGATAACATTATCTGTGATCAATCTACTTGGTATAAAGGCACTCTGTGCCTCGTCAATGCAATTATGAAGGACCTCTTGCAAGCGATTAGCCACCACTTTTGAAATGATCTTGAATAAAACGTTACATAAGCTAATAGGCCTAAATTGACACATATGCAATGGAATAGATACCTTCGATATGAGTACAATATCCGTATGGTTAATTTCCTTCATATCATTTTCTCCTTTGAGAAGGCCAATACAAAACAGAGAGATCTCTTCACCAACGATGTGCCGAAAACATTGGTAGAAAATTGCTCCTAATATATCTTCACTGACAACTTTCAAGGGCCCTTGACAGCTCTCTAAAGAGCACATATTTTACCTCAATTTATGGATTCTTTTGTCCCCACTTTTAACCTTGTAAAAGGTTAACATTTCATGCTTTTTTACTTAGGCTATTGTACGAAATCAAGCACATTTCATCTCATTTCATAGCATGTAGGTGCATTTAGCTCATGTAGTTGCATTTGGTGTTGCTGGTTATGTTTTCTTTGATTATTTGCTTGAATGATGCTGTTTGGGAAGGTTTTGGTTTTTGTGGTGATGTGCAGGGAAATGAGGAGTGGTGTAGGGCAAAGGGCAGAATGATATAGCATTTTGGATAGCATTTCTGGGCGCACTAGAGGACAAGAAGACGAGGATATGTTGCAGCCTTTCACGTGAACCTATCAGCCAGTTGTTAGCCCAGATGTGAAGGGAATTTTCCCTTAAAATTTAGCGCACAAAACCCTAGGAGCCCCCACTATATAAAGGACAAGACACCCACATTAAATGGGGAGCCAAAAATGATGATATTTTGGTAAGCTAAGAGAGAGAGAAAGGTGGCTCCTTTCCTTCATCTCTTTCGTTGCGCTGTTCTCCATTGTTGAAGCTCTAAGGAGTGTTCTTGCTGGCCTTTGAGAGAAGCAGCAAGCTTAGAGTGGTTCACGACAATCCAAGGCGGGTGGGAGTTTCTTTTTCTCTAGTTGCTTTTGATGTTTCATTTCTTATTATACTGATTGGTTGTTTTAAACGGATGATTGTGGATGATATTTTCCCATCCATGAACTGATTTTAAGTAGCTTGGGCTTGTTATGGATGTTTAAGTTTAAGTTTGAATGAATGTTTGGTTTGCTTTCTTATTCTTTACATGCTTTATCCATTGTTTGCTTGCCCTACACTTGTAAGAGCTTTCGAGAGTTAGCATTAAGTTAGGTGTTAGATAGCTTAATATTCGAGAGAGTTAGACTTAGATCTACGTAGACAATGGGGGTTGATGCTGAGAGGCAAAACCCTAACTCACCTTAGAGATAAGGATAGGGTTTCAACGACTAAAATGAGTAGAACTTCAACGATAAATAGCTTTCTAGGGTTCACGCTAAGAGGTATTGCCATAGCATTCTGGCTTCTAGGTTTCTTGCTAGTAATAGTTTAGAAGCACCTAAGTAAACTTTTTCGAGCATGTTATGGGTAAGGTAGCTATATGCATTCTTTAGGTTTAGACATAGACGTCCTTAGCAAGCGCAACCTATCATTCCATTAGAGAGCTTCACACACGTGAGAGGACCCTTGAAATATCTTTGTTTTGGATCAGCTTCATTTCTGTTATTTTCTATCGCATTTCTTCACCTGTCCCTACTTGCTATTGCATTTATATTCATTTTTTTGTTTTGTGTGCTTGAACTTGACTTGAAATACCTCCAATCCCCATGGAGACGATACTCACTCATCACTGTATTACTTGTTCGATGTGTATAATTGCACTATTTGCGTATCATTTATGGTACACTCTCACACGGAACACCCAAAATAGTGTTTCATGCATCCATTCCTGCATTTTATGTTTCTTATTTGCATTTTGTCTAACTCTAGTCATAATTTCCCTTGTTATACAACTTTCTACCTTTTTTCTATATTGTCGCTATACTACTAATGTCCCTGCAAAGGAAGTTTCACTACTACAGCCAGTTCGACACTGCAGCGGCCAACTGTCCAGACTGCTAAGGATAAGGACGGATTTGCCAGCTAGATTTTCTGTTACAACAAATTGTGCACAAAAAATTGTCACGAAAATCACCTGAAGGACAGGTGGCCTTACCTCAGTAGCCCATAAAACGATATTTTGGAGGAGAAAGAACATTCATTCACACGATTATCATTTTTCCTATCATCTTCAACTTTCCGACCTCTCATCCCACGACACCTTAAGCTTCTATTTTGGAGATCCAAGGAAATGTGAGGCAAAAATATATGAGGGAATGAGGATTCAATATAATCTTGTTAGCTTTCTTCTTATTTCAATTGTTAGATATGATCTTTGTTTGCATGAGAGTGTTTATCATCGTCACTAACGCTGAGAGATACAGTGACATTTTAGATTAACAAGTCATTACAATGTGAGTTGAATGAGGATACAACGGGAGCTGATACACTTGTTCAAGGATTTTTAGTTTTGACGAACAACGAGAGTTGTGGTTGATCTACATGTTTGCATAATCAGTTGAGATTTAAATGGAATTTTGTAAGCAAGCTTGGTCTTTTATTTGTGTAATGAACCATCATATTTCGTTTCTTTGTTCCGTTTGATAATCTGCCAAGCTGAGCTGAGGAGATCTAGATCTTTACTTAATATTTCTTTTATCTTTATTATATTGCTTCTTTTTTCTCCCACAATCGATCTTTTATTCAATCCCTTACTCTTTCATTGCAGTCACAAGTACATTAACATTTTCTTTATTTTCAAATTTGCTTGCAGCAACATAAAAATATGACTAAATACTCATCCTCGTGGAATCGATATCAAACAAGATTTACATGTTTACTATACTTACATCGGCAGTGTACACTTACACATTTCGTGTGCCGTTACACATTTCATGTGCCGTTACACCCAAGATTGATTCGATGGATCTTGTTGCTGCAAGAATTTGACATCGAGATAAAGAACCGAAAAGGGCAATAAAATCAAGTTGCCGGTCATCTTTCAAGATTGGAATTAGGCAGCGAAGATGAAAATAAACTACAAATTGTCGACGTATTTCCTGATGAAAAGCTTTTTCTTGTGGATGCAACACCTTGGTACGCTGATTTTGTCAATTACCTTGTGTGTGAAAAAAAACTCCTTTGGGTGTCACTAGGCACAAGAAGGCAAGATTTCTTCATGATGCAATTAAATATCATTGGAATGAACCTTATTTGTTCAAGGTATGCAATGATAATATCATTCGATGCTGTGTCCATGAGGAAGAAATGGTGTCAATCTTACAGCAATGTTACGAGGCTCTATATGGAGGGCATTTTGGTGGCATGAGAACTACCGCAAAAGTCATTCAATCTGGATTTTATTGGCCTTCATTATTTAAAGATGCCCATGAATTTGCCCAACAATGTGATCGTTGTCAACGCACATAACCAATATCCAGAAGAAAGGAGATCCCACAACAACCAACTATGGAAATTGAGCTATTTGATGTTTGGGGCTTGGATATCATGGGTCCATTTTCGAATTCTTTTTGAAATCTTTATATTTTAGTTTTTGTGGACTACGTTTTGTGGATAGTAGTTCTTTCACAAACATATTCCAACTCGTTTTGGGACACCAAAGGCATTAACCAATAACCAGGGAAAGCATTTTCATTGCACCCTAGTGCCTGCTGCATTGAAAAAGGTATGAAGTGAATCATAGAATCGCTAAAACTTATCATCCTCTGTCCAATGGACAAGCCGAGATCTCTAACCGAGCTATAAAAATATCTTGGAAAAAGTGGTGAATACCACTAGGAAAGATTGGTCTTCACCTTTTGATGATGCTTTGTGGGCTATTTGTACTGCATACAAAACTTCACTTAGGATGTCACCGTATCTACTTGTTTTTGGAAAATCTTCCCACTTGCTTGTTGAGTTAGAACACAAGGCTATATGTGCTTTGAAACAAGTGATTCTGGATTATGAGGCTGCGGGGAAGAAATGATTATTGGATATAATTGAATTGGAAGAAACTCACCGCAACGCTTATGAAAATGCCTCGATTTACAAAGGCAAGAGTAAACATTGGCATGATAAGATCATATTGGAGCAACAATTTGATGTTCTACAATTGGTTTTGCTATTCAATTCAAGAATGAAGTTGCACTGTAACACCCCAATTTTGCCTTAAATTAAATTTTAATAATCGGTAATTTTTAAGTTAAAAATCTAATTGAATTTTAGTAATTAAATTTGGTAGTTTTTGGAATTTACGTGATTAAATTGAAAAGGGTTCAAAACTCCGGTGCTGTATCGTGGACGTTAAGTGTTTCAGTGGTTTATGTTGCAATTTACCCAAAAGTAAATTAAAGAAAAAAAACCGTGTTTCCCTCTTTTGGTTGGTGTCAATTCAGTTACCCCATTTCACCCCTCTCGTGTTTCAGCAAAGAACAGAAGAAAACCCACCGTCCTCTCTTCGTGTTTTCAGATCAAGCTCCGACGAGGGAGCTATCATCGGTCGTTCGTCGATCTGTAGCCACCATTCATCTCCCCTTGCATTTTGATCAAAACCCACCCTTTCGTCGCTCTAACGTCGTTGTCGGTATTGGAAATCGGTGTGAAAACCTTCGACTTTTCCGCTTCACCGTTGTTGTACTCAGTTTCTGTTCGAGTTTGGCGTGTGGGTAAGCCGATGAAGCCTTGTCTGGTTTTATCATGTTATTTGCGTGCGTGTTGTGGTCGAAAAATGACCATAGGATGTCACCAGAGCGTCGCCAGCGTTCGGTGCCGTCATGGTGCCCTAGGGTTTCAGTTCTGCTAAGTGTAGTTGGGTGTGGGTTTGGGCTTGAGTTGTGTGATGGGTTTGGGTTAGACAAATGAGTGTGAGAGTGGGCTGAACCGAGTTGGTCTAGTGAGAGCCCAATGTCTAGGTTGAGTCTAATTGGGTGGGCTAAACCGAACCGGGGTAACCGAACCGTATCAAACCAAACTGGATCTCTACCGGAACCGAATTGGCTAACGTCAGCGATGACGTCACTGTTGACCCGTTGACCGTTGACCGTTGACTTCTTCAGAAAGGGCTATTTTATGTTTTCCGACGTCCTGATTACGTTTCCGCTGCCCATTTTCCCAAATTTGAACCCGAAAGACTGTTGATAAACAATGCATTCAGATTCAGAACTCAGATTTTATGTCATCTCATTATGGGTGGGATTCCGTACGGGGAAGTTCAGTAGCTTCATCCTTCGGGATGATGTCTACTTCGGATTAATGGTTTTGCTTACGGGCTGGATTCCACTTCGGATGGTGACGAGGTAGAGAGTGATTCTGGGGAACCTTACTCTTCGGATGGTGATGTAGTTGGGTGCATGTCATATTGTGATGCATTTTCATTCGCACTTGTTTATGTGTTTGAACTGATTCATGATGGAAAATTGTATTATGATAATATCTGATTGATTCTCTTGATATGTTGATACTGTTAGTTCTGTTTGCACTGTAGAGACACACTGAGCGTTATCGTTGACTCCCCCTTAGTTTCTATTTTCAGATACTCAGGTCTAGTATACGGTACTTGGAGGACCTCGTTTTCTAGATTTATTTATTTATTATTGTCAGTATGAGACTTGAACTTATTTACATTATATGTTTTATCAGATTGTATAAAATTTCAGATTCTGGATGTTTATTTGGGGTTATTACGTTTTATCATGCATGCAAATTTTGAATATTTAATAATTTCAGAAATACTTTATCAGTATGTAATATGCGATATTATTATTATCTATTTTGGAATTAAAGTTTTGAATAAGGTTACTTGTATAAGGGACAAGCTTTGAGTTTGACTCCTTATATTCGACCCAGTTCTTCCGGGTCGAGTTTAGGGGGTTACATTTAGAGGTATTAGAGCCAGGTTCAACACTTGGCCTATGTGATTTAAATCAATTTTAAATTAAAAACAAATTTTTGCATGCATTATCAAATGTTTTCGGGTAAAACGGGAATTTTAGAAAAAGTTATGATCTTTTATGAATAATATTTATACATATTCTAAATAAGGTCTCCAAGTACCGATTCTAATCTTAGGATTCTGTCTTTTGTAGATATACTACTATGCCACCTCGGAGAAGTTCTAGAACAGCGGCCGGTCGAGGTCGTGGCCGAGGTCGAGGTCGTACCGCGACTAAAGATAGTGACGTTCCACCTCTTGAGGGTTCGATACAAAATCAGGATGAGGTCCAGGGTGCGAATGTGGAGGAACAACAAGTGGACCAGACTGGAGCTCAACAGACTAAAGCTCAGCAGACTGGAGCTCAGCCGACTGAGGCTCAGCAGACTGGAGCTCAGGAGACTGGAGCTCATCAGACCGGTGGAGGAGACCCACATGTTCAGCCTGCTCGGAGTAGTGGTTATCGTGATTCAGGGGATAGTGAGACAGTGGGCATGGATGTTGTTACTGTTCAGAGAGAGTTATTGAGATACCTTCGTCAGTCCAAGAGTGTTCGGATACCCATTTCCATAGAGTTTCTCGCTGCCATGATGTCTATGTTCGAGTGAAATACGAGTACAGACCCAGCCGATGTAGAGTACTGGCTGAAGAAGCTTCAGCGATTACTTGTTGAGATGGATTATCCTACCGACCATAAACTCAGGGCTGCCGTTTCACTGCTGCAGGGTGAAGCACATAATTGGTGGGAGGCTGAGGAGCTTGTTACTCTAGCTAGTAGGGTTACCTGGGATCATTTCAGACAGGCTTTCCGTGATCATTATGTCGGAGCAGAGTATATTGCTAAGTGCAGAGATGATTTTATGAATCTGAAACAGAATGATATGACTGTTAACGACTATGAGATCGAGTTTATGAGATTGATGCAATACGTCCCAGGGTTAGTGACCACAAAAAAAGAAAAGTGTGAATTGTTTCTAAAGGGATTGCGTCCTACGATGAAGGCGGGTGTTGCCTTACATATGGATTAGGAATACAAAGATATAACTCGACGAGCTAGGATAACTGAACGTAATGAGGCAGAAATGAGATAGCTTGAGTTGCATGGATCTGATAGAGGGAAGAGACCAGTGACAGTGCCAGTTCAGCATAGTCAGGGAAATCAGTCCAGAAAGAGAGCCAGAGATGAGTCAAACTATCAGAGTTATTCAAGAGCTAGACCAGTGACTCATGTTCCGACTGTTAGTGCTGGTGGTTCGACTAGTACTCGAGGGGTGTCACAGTGTTCTTTTTGTAAGAAGTGGCATTCGGGCGAGTGTAGGAGGCTGACTGGAGCTTGTTTCAGATGTGGTTCATTCGAGCACCGTTTCAGAGATTGTCCGGTTCCACCTCCCTCAGCTTTTACTACTACTCAGTCTCAGGCATCAGTCCAGACTCCTGCCAGGGGAAGAGGTCAGGTCAGATCTGTTACTTTAGGCTCTGCTAGTAGAGGTAGGCCAGCTCCGAGTAGAGGATCAGCAGGATCAGGGGCCAGGCAGCCAGGGTTAGTTTATTCTACTAGGAGGCACTAGGACCGTGATGAGCCAGATGTTATTGCCGATACATTCTCTATCCATTCTATTCCGTATTTTGCTCTGTTAGATAATGGTTCGACTCATTCATATGTTGCGAGTTTTGTGTCTGGAGGTCTTGAGATTTCTGTTGAGGATACTGTTAGTGTTGTTACTATACACAGTCCAGTGGGTAATCCAGTTGAGGTTACTAAAGTTTACAAGAATTGTCCACTTGAGATTCAAGGGGAGATCTTTCCAGCTGATTTGATGGAGTTACCCTTTGGGGAGTTCGATCTTATTTTGGGTATGGATTGGCTGTCTGCACACCGTGTTACTTTAGACTGTGAAAAGAAATAGGCTACACTGAGAACTCCTGATGATCGTGGGTTGATTCTGGTTGGTGAGCGCAAATGGTTCCTTTGTAACATCGTCTCAGCTCTCAAAGCTGAGAAAATGATCAGGAAAGGGTATATTGCTTATCTTGCCTATATCCTTGATCCGAGACAGTCTGATTCCGGATTAGATAAGATTCGAGTTGTGAAAGACTTTCCAGATGTTTTTTTCGGAAGAATTACCTGGGGTACCGCCGAAACGGGTTGAGGTTGAGTTTAGCACCGAGTTTTATTCAGGTACTGCTTCTGTGTCTATGGCACCTTATCAGATGGCACCGAAGGAACTTAAAGAGTTGAAGATTCAGTTGCAAGAGCTGTTGTATTGAGGTTTCATTTGACCCAGTGTTTCTCCTTGGGGAGCTCCTGTTCTTTTTGTTAAGAAGAAGGATGGGATACTTCGACTTTGTATATATTATCGGAAGCTGAACAAGCTGACAATCAAGAACAAATATCCTCTTCCTCATATTGATGATCTGTTTGACCAGTTCCGGGGAGCTACGATATTCTCTAAGATAGGCCTGAGATCTGGTTATTACCAACTCGAGGTTAAGGATTCTGATGTGTTCAGAACAGCTTTCCGGACACTATATGGCCATTTTGAGTTCCTTGTGATGCCTTTTGGGTTGACTAACGCCCTTGCCGCTTTTATGGGTATGATGAATAGGGTGTTTCAACACTATCTTGACCAGTTTGTTATGGTGTTTATTGATGATATACTGGTATATTCTAGATCTGAGGCAGAGCATGAAGAACATCTTCGGATTGTGTTACAAACTCTGCGTGAGAAACAAATGTATGTAAAATTCAGTAAGTGTGAGTTCTGGCTTTCTAAGGTTATGTTTCTGGGTCATATAGTTTCTGCTCAGGGTATTCAGGTTGATCCGATGAAGGTTGAGACTATTATGAGTTGAAAGCAGCCCAAGAATGTTCATGAGGTTCGAAGCTTCTTGGGTTTAGCTTGTTATTATCAGAGATTCGTTGAGGGTTTCTCTTCCATTGCAGTTTCCTTGACTAAGCTTCTAAGGAAGGATGTTCCCTTCGTTTGGACTGAGGCTCAGCAGTCTTGTTTCGAGAAGCTTAAGTCTGTGTTGACTGAAGCACCAGTTTTGATTCAGCCTGAGCCTGGTAAGGCTTATACAGTTTTCAGTGATGCTTCGTACACCAGATTGGGGTGTGTTCTGATGCAGGACAGAAAGGTAGTGGCTTATGCGTAGCGACAGTTGAAACCGCATGAGTGTAACTATCCTACCCATGATCTAGAGCTTGATGTTGTTATCTTTGCACTTAAGATCTAGAGACACTATCTCTACGGAGAGAAGTGTTATATCTATACAGACCATAAGAGTTTGAAATATCTCCTTACTCAGAAAGAGCTTAATCTAAGACAACGTCACTGGTTAGAGCTTCTCAAGGATTATGATTGTGAGATTGAGTATCATCCGGGTAAAGCTAATGTCGTTGCTAATGCATTGAGTCGTAACGCCATTTCAGATCTGAGAGCTTTGTTTGCTCGGATGAGTTTGTACGATGATGGCAGTCTGATGGCAGAACTCCGGGTTATTCCTACATTGATTTCTGATATTCGAGCTGAGCAGCCTAATGATCCGTTTTTGATGCATCGTATCAGAGAGGTGCATGAGGGTACATCTCGAGATTACTCTATTGATCAGGATGGGGTATTATGTTTCTGTGGCCGGTATTGTATTCCGAGGAAATCTGGGTTAAAACAGGTTACTCTCCGTGAGGCCCATGACAGTCCTTATTCTATGCATCCTGATGGTGACAACATGTATAAGAATCTTCGTGAAAGGTACTTGTGGAAGGGTCTTAAGCGGGACGCCGTCGGATTTGTATCGAGGTATTTGACTTGTCAGAAAGTCAAAGTAGAGCATCAGCGTCCGTCTGGGTTACTACAACATATTGAGATTCCTCGGTGGAAGTGGGAGCGCGTGACTATGGACTTTGTTAGTGGACTTCCTTTGACTCCGTCGAAAAAGGATTCCATCTGGGTTATTGTTGATCGTCTGACGAAGTCCGCACATTTCATTTATGTTCGAGTTGACTATTCTTTGAGTAAGTTAGCTCGGCTTTATATTTTTGAGATCGTTCGACTTCACGGGGTACCATTATCTATTATTTATAACAGAGATCCGAGGTTCACTATCAGATTCTGGGGGTCTCTTCATTCTACTTTGGGTACTCGGTTGAACTTCAGTACATCTTATCATCCGCAGACAGATGGTCAGTCTGAGCGTGTGATCCAGATTCTTGAGGATATGTTGAGGGGCTGTATTCTTGATTTCAGAGGCAGTTGGGAGGATTTCCTACCGCTTGCAGAGTTTGCTTATAATAACAGTTACCAGGCCAGTATCAAGATGGCACCGTATGAGGCTCTGTATGGGTGAAGGTGTCGTTCACCTATTGGTTGGAGTGTGTTGAATGAGCACAGATTGTTGGGACCGAAGATTGTACACGAGGCTGAGCAGACTGTCAGATTGATTCGGGATCGGCTTAAGGCTGCTTTTGACAGACAGAAGTCTTATGCCGATTTGAGACATCGTGATCTTGAGTTTGAGGTGGGTGATGAGGTTTTCTTGAAAGTATCTCCTTGGAGGAAGGTACTTTGGTTTGGTCGGAAGCGCAAGCTGAGTCCTCGTTACATTGGCCCTTATCGGATTATTCGTCGACTCGGACGAGTTGCCTATAAGCTAGAACTACCACCAGAGCTTCCGCGTATTAACGATGTTTTTCATATTTTAGTGCTGAGACGTTATCATCCTGATCCATCACATGTTTTGCCTATTGAGGATATTGAGGTTCGTCCTGATTTGCTCTTTGAGGAGGAGCCTATTGAGATTCTTGCTCAGGGTAAAAAGATTCTCAGAAGGAAGACCATTAGGATGGTCAAGGTCCTGTGGCATGGTCGTAGTCATGATGAGGCTAAGTGGGAGCCCTAGACTGTCATCCGAGCTCAATATCCGCATCTCTTTGCTCCAGGTAAAATTTCGAGGCCGAAATTTCTTTTTAACAGGGGGAGAGTTGTAACACCCCAATTTTGCCCTAAATTAAACTTTAATAATTAGTAATTTTTAAGTTAAAAATCTAAATGAATTTTAGTGATTAAAATGGGTGGTTTTTGGAATTTACATGATTAAATTGAAAAGGGTTCAAACTCCAGTGTGTTTCATGGACGTTAAGTGTTTCAGTGGTTTATGTTGCAATTTACCCAAAAGTAAATTAAAAAAAATCATGTTTCCCTCTTTTGGTTGGTGTCGATTCAGTTACCTCATTTTCCCCCTCTCGTGTTTCAGCAAAGAACAGAAGAAAACCCACCGTCCTCTCTTCGTGTTTTCCGATCAAGCTTCGACGAGGGAGCTACCATCGGCCGTTCGTCGATCTGTAGCCAACATTGATCTACCCTTGCGTTTCCGATCAAAACCCACCCCTCCGTCGCTCTAACGCCGTTGTCGGTTACCGAAAATCGATGTGAAAACCTTCAACTTTTCTGCTTCACCGTCGTTGTACTCAATTTCCGTTCGAGTTTGGCGTGTGGGTAAGCCGATGAAGCCTTGTCTGGTGTTATCATGTTATTTGCGTGCGTGTTGTGGTCGGAAAATGACCATAGGAGGTCATCAGAGCGTCGCCAGCGTTTGGTGCCGTCATGGTGCCCTAGGGTTTCAGTTCTGCTAAGTGTAGTTGGGTGTGGGTTTGAGCTTGAGTTGTGTGATGGGTTTGGGTTAGACAAATGGGTGTGAGAGTAGGCTGAACCGAGTTGGGCTAGTGAGAGCCCAAGGTTTGGGTTGAGTCCAATTGGGTGGGCTAAAGCGAACCGGGGTGACCGAACCGGATCTATACCGGAACCGAGTTGGCTGACGTCAGTGATGATGTCACCGTTGACCCGTTGATCGTTGACCCGTTGACCGTTGACCCTTTGACCGTTGACCGTTGACTTCTTCAGAAAGGGGCTATTTTATGTTTTTCGACGACCTAATTTCGTTTCCGCTGCCCGTTTTCCCAAATTCGAACCTGAAAGACTTTTTTGACCGCTTTTACTCGTTTATACTTGTATTTAAAGATTTGAATATCGGAAAATTGATTGGAATTATTCGTATTTGCAGACGACATTGACTCAGATACTGAGATCCTTCCTCCTCCTCCACCTGGACAACCTCCTGTTGCTCAGACATCGGGATCCGCTCGTGAGTTTAATTATTAATATATTTTCGATATTTATATTATTAGTGTCTTGTTATAGTAGTAGTATCTTTGATAGTGTATTTAATTGTTATAGGAGTTGACTCTAACCGACCTAGAGATAGAGCTGAGCGTGAGAGACGTCAATGTCGACGTTGAGTGTTAGCTACTTGAGGTGTGTTCTCTTCTGTGCTGTCTGTTTACAGTGCTCTGTATGTAAATGTGTTGATTTGCATAAATGTATACATGACGTGGTTTGATGGTATTTGATTGTAATATTCTATTGAACTGTGATGCTTGACTTGTTCAGCATTTTGTCATGTTATGAAATATTGGTATATACATTCAGATTCAGATTACTGTATATTAGATTATATGTTTATGCAGTTATGTTGATAAACAATGCATTCAGATTCAGAACTCAGATTTTATGTCATCTCATTATGGGTGGGATTATGTACGAGGAAGTTCAGTAGCTTCATCCTTCGGGATGATGTCTACTTCGGATCAGTGGTTTCGCTTACGGGCTGGATTCCACTTCGAATGGTGACGAGGTTGAGAGTGGTTTTGGGGAACCTTACTCTTCGGATGGTGATGTAGTTGGGTGCATGTCATATTGTGATGCATTTTCATTCGCACTTGTTTATGTGTTTGAACTGATTCATGATGGAAAATTGTATTATGATAATATCTGATTGATTCTGTTGATATGTTGATACTGTTAGATCTGTTTGCACTGTAGAGACACACTGAGCGTTATCGTTGACTCCCCCTTAGTTTCTATTTTCAGATACTCAGGTCTAGGCTACGGTACTTGGAGGACCTCGTTTTCCAGCTTTATTTATTTATTTATTATTGTCAGTATGAGACTTAGACTTATTTACATTATATGTTTTATCAGATTGTATAAAATTTCAGATTCTAGATGTTTATTTGGGGTTATTACGTTTTATCATGCATGCACATTTTGAATATTTAATAATTTTAGGAATATTTTATCATTATGTAATATGCGATATTATTATTATCTATTTTTGGAATTAAAGTTTTGAATCAGGTTACTTGTGTGAGGGACAAGCTTTGAGTTTGACTCCTTATATTCGACCTAGTTCTTCTGGGTCGAGTTTAGGGGGTTACATGCACCTAAGAAATTTGCGGTCACGTTTGTCGGGACCTTTTGAAGTTGTGGAAGTCTTTTCACAGGGTGCTGTCAAAATCAAGGATAAAAAAGAGGGAATCCCATTCAAAGTCAATGGACAAAGACTACAACATAATTTTGGTGGCTTTGATTCTAAAAGTGTTGAGACCATTAAATTGGTCAGATTGTTTTGATGCTTTCTTTTAATTACTTTGTTTGATGTAGATTTAATTTTTTTCCTTTCCGTGTTCACCTTTTCATTTCCTTCTTTTCTTCTTCTTTTATTTAATAACTCTGGATACCTTGATCTTCTTCACTTAAATTTCTATGTCTTTTTCTTCGAATCTTCAAAGCTTTAATTTTCTACAAAAATACTTCTTTTTTGTCTTTATCTCTATTCTCTCATGGCAAAGACTCGAGGTACTTGAAAAAATTCCATTCTCTCATGGCAAAGACTAGAGGTACTTGAAAAAATTCCATGGTGACCTATGCATAAGCGACTCAAGGCTCTTCTTCCAACCCTCAAGCGAGGAACTTGTTGCACCCATCGTGAACACTGAGTATGAGGTGTTCCAAATGAAAATGGCTGAGGCTCGGCACAAGGAACACATCCTCAAGCGAAATATATTTTCGGAGCAAGGGATTCTATGTCTCAGGAGAGGGAACCTGGAAAACTAATTCACAAGACCATTGAGCTTCACAAATGGGGCACCATTGACACTCACCCAGATAGCTTTAGTTCTACTCTGGTAAGGGAATTTTATTCTAACCTTTACGAGCCTTCTTTGAAGTTGGTTTTTGAGAGGGAAAGTTGTATCCCCTGGAGTGCGACCAAAATTAATTCTATACTGAAAACTACTATGAGCATTGATGAACACTCCCTATTTGTGAAAGAAATTGATGGGCACAAATTGGATTTGTTGGTGAGGGATTTATGTGCTGCCAATGCAATTTGGTCGGGGACAAATATGGGAAGCTTTACAATGTTTGGGAAATTTTAACGCTGCCTGCAAAGATTTAGTTCAAGTTTATCAATTCCAGGTTGCTACTATCAACTCATAGCAGCAAATTCTCCCTAGATATAATATGTCTGATACACTCTATTATCAAAGGCAGAAAAATAGATATGGGTGCAATTATCTACAAGGAAATTGTAGATTGTGCTAAAAGAAAGAAAGAAATCTTGGCGTTCCCATCTTTGATCATGCAATTGCGCCAACTGAAGGGGATCAAACCCTTGAAAATGAGGAGATGACAACAAACAAAGGGTCATTGAATGAAGTGTCTATTGAGAAAATGGTGAGAACTACTGAGGTTCCTACGCCAAAAGTGGGCACTACAACGAGATAGGAGAAGGGGAAGGCTAAGGTGGAATCTATTGACG
Organism: Hibiscus tridactylites; assembly: GCA_958450335.1. NCBI lineage: Eukaryota > Viridiplantae > Streptophyta > Magnoliopsida > Malvales > Malvaceae > Hibiscus > Hibiscus tridactylites. The sequence goes on along the minus strand of OY288267.1, from coordinate 51,801,512 downwards.
AGGACACCCCTACGAGCAATGAAGTGTGGATGAAAGTTCTGGCAATTAAGGTAAACTCGATGTTGTAACAAGCACGTTGGGAAAGGTGGTGGCCATATTTCAAACACTTGAACTTGCATAGAGCTTATTCTATGTGTATGTTAAGACATGGCACAAATCTGCTCTTTCTGCAATGAGTAGAGTTACCCAGTTTGTGTGAGATTCTACGAGCCTGACATAAGTTGTCTCTGCAACAGATGAACAAGAGGATAACCCTCTTGCAATGGTGGTCTACAAAGCACGACCCCAGTTCATCTCCATTGTAGTTACGACCGATAATGCCAACAAAGAAGAGGAGCCCGAGAATGAAAAGGAGCTTGATAAAGAAAAGGAGGCCTTTCTTCGCAAGAAAGAGAAGAAACGCAAGCGTTCAAAATGCAAGGACAAGAACAAGAAGAAGCGCAAGGAAGAAAAGAGGAGCAAGAAGAAGCGTCGCTCTACCTCTTCCTCTTAAGAGCCATGAAGGACTGAGTTAATTTTTAGCTTTTTAGGCATGCATATAATAAAGTGTAATATCATTTTGTTCTCTTTATTTTCATGACATCTGCATTGTCATTGTACTTGCATTTAGTTTTATTGTCATTGCATTCTTCATTGTAACCACATCCTGTTTTTGCATTCTTTTTTTGCATTGGGGACAATGCAATCTTCAAGTTTGAGGGTATACACTTAGGAGTTGAAATGCACCCACATTTCAAAAAAAAAAAATTCTAAACAAATGCAAGGTTCTTTTTGTGATAAGTTTCTTTTTCTTACATTTGGTGTGTAAATCTTGAATCATTTTAATTGTTGATGAATTTGTTGGATATATATGCTAGATGATTGCATTTTAACTCTGGATAAATAAATTTACTTGTTTGAGTAAAGAACATCTTACTTCTTAGGATTTAAGGTGCATTCATTGTTGGATATCTCTCGCTACTTAAAAAGGAGAAAAAGAAAAGAATATATATATATATATATATATATATATATATATATATATATATGTATATACTGATATTTATATTTGGTTATGGGTTGTATTAAATAAATGTTGATAAGTGGAAAGAATTTTAGATGATAGGCATGATGCTAGGTATTGCACAAATTCTTGTTCATATGTTAATGTTTGAGTTTTTAATGCAATCATATATCATGTTGATGTAGTTGATTCAATAACTGGTTGGAATGATTCAAGTAGCTAGAATGTCTTTAAACTTTTGCTAAAACCTGTTGCTTTCAATTTTACTCGAGGAAAAGTAAAAACTCAAGTTTGAGGGTGTGATAGCTTACTAAAGAGCACAAATTTTTAACACCCCTTACCTGGTTTAGGAGTAAAAACGGTTCAGAAAGTGTTACACACAAACAAGCATTCAAAATATTGCATTAAAGACTTAAAATTATCTTATGTAAACATGGAACTTTTAGGGTAATTTAAAATTGTTCATCTTATTCACAAAATCATGCTTCTAGCTTTATTACAAATAAGAACAATAATGCACACAATATAAAGTTCACTTCAACGGTTAGCTTAAAACATACACCATATTAATACTTTAGTACACAAAGCTATTATATTACTACTAAAGTCTCATAAGATTTATCTTTATTCATAAACTTCATTCTTCTTAAACTAATTACTAATTTTGTATACTTCTATCCATTTTAAGACATATAAATCAATACTTAAGATCATTCAAGATAACATCAACCATTATTCAAAGGTCTTTAAGTCTACATGTTTGTATCATTTAACTTCAAATCATACTATCAAAATTTCTAGGACACTCAAGATGTTCTCATTTTCTTTTAAGTCATTATGGGATAACTTTCATTTCTTATCTCAATTTCTTATTACAAAAAATAATAACGATTTCACATTTTCAAGGCTTAGTCTTCCTTACTAGGTTAGTTTTCACATGGTAATTAACTTTACTGAACTATCCAAGGCATAATTATAACGTTCATAACACAATCACAAGATCATATATATTTAAACACTTGTATTAACAATGACATTACATACCTATTCAAAACACATCATTACCATACATTGTATTGTTTATGATATAAGCAATAGCAAAATAATCTAATTCATGTCTCATATAATTCATTCATTCTAGCCATTATTGTTTCTTGAGATACAAGTCAGGCGCATAAGATCAAGATCTTTAAAGACTATTATCTAATAATTTTAGTATCCCTAAAGAACAAACATAGATTTGACAGTAGAATCATAGTTTAATCTAGTTAGGCACATTAACACAAAGCCTAGAAAACATCTTTTACAACACCTACTCAATCTCAAGCATAAAATCACTTATTATAGAAAGAAACCATATCATACTCATGCCCATAAATTTTTATAAATCTTGTACCTTCTTCATAAGGTACTATAATCATCACTTTAAATGCACATATATGTTAAATAACCAAATAGTTAACATAAACCTTAATTATGTATTGCCACCCTAGGAATTTAAAACAATTACTGCTAATCATATTTTATAATCTTAGATCTTGTGTGACTTGCTGCTGGAAGTTGACACGATCATTGATTCACTGAATAGCTACCTGGAAGATCAATCATTTAAACACAAGTAAGTTGAGAAGAACTTAGTGAGGTAGCTAAATCAATCCAAACATACATAGCTACAAGAAGATTTATTTGTTTTACAAAGTCCTTAAGATTTAGGCTTGATTGATTCCTTTCATTTAGTCAAAGTTCACTCTACTTACACTTTCCTTAAGCCATTTCATATTTAATTCACGAAGAACCATATAACTTGAGCTTTCAATTTATGTCTTCCATACTTCACATAATAGACTACATAATTCACAAAATAGTCCACATTTTATCACAAAACATTTCACATTTATCTTGCAAAAACAGTCCACATTTTATTACAAAACAATCCACATTTGTCTTGTAATACCCCAAATCATAGCCTAGTAAAAATTGTAATACAAAAGAAAAGTGAAAACAAAAGACTTAGGATTAAATTGTAAGGATCGAAATTTATATATATATATATATATATATATATATATATATATATAGAGAGAGAGAGAGAGAGAGAGAGAGAAAGGATTATAAACCTTAATAGTTTAAATTATAGTAATTAAAAGGATTAAAACGATCTAGTGACTAAATTTAAAGAAACCAAAGCTTAGTGCCGAAATTGGAGGACTAGGTTGATTAAAACTAAAACATATGCATCTTGCATGTAACAAGCTTTATAGCTGGATCTCAATGAAGTAATTACCCCAACATTAAGGCCACGTGACTGGTCACAAGGTGAAAAACAGTCCCACTTGTCATTATTCATCTTCACCATGCACTCATCATCTCCTTTCTTCAAACTTCACCGAAACTAAAAAGAAAAAAAGATAAATAGAGAGAGAGAATAAACATTCTGGAAATTTTGGAAAATAGGGAGCTGAACAAGAAGAAAAAAATTGAAAACTTGAATAAGAATTGTACATGCATGATAGCAAGATAGTCATGTAAGTATCTTTCTAACTACCCGATTACATTTGTTTAGATTAGTTGTTGTTTGGAGCTTAAAAATTCTGAAAATTTGTAGTTTAATCTTTTGTTTAGTCTTAGTTTAAAGCTGGATTTAAGTTTAGAAGAAATCAGATTAAGAATTAATCTGAAAAAACAGTCAACCAAATGATATATAGATGAGAAGATTCGATCTTGTATAATGTTCATGAAAATCTGGAAATTTGACTATAATCCAATATAGAAGTAGCTGGTAAAATAATATTAGGTGGTGAAGCCAAGAATATAAGCTATAAGGAGCTTAAGATAGAAATTAGTGTAATCTGCCCAGCACTGTCCTGTTTTAGATAGTGACATTTAAAAATTCACCAAAAATAAAATACATTGAATTTAGATCTGAAATTTTGAAAGAAAATACTTGGGTATGTCTAGTTCAACTAGAAACAAACAACACTAAAATTTGATCTCTATAGAAGAATCTGAAACCAAAATTGTAGAGGTGCTGCAAACTGTCCAAAACTGCAAAATAGCCTATGTTTAAATACTAAACTGTATTGATTGAGAAATGAGAAAAATATGTAACATACATGGTTGTAAAGCTGTGTAAATAAGCTTTCTATAATGTTAAAGTAATCGAAATTTGGATATGTGTGTAAAAAAATATGCTCAGATTAGTAACAAGTACTCAATCTGCCAATAAGAAAACAATTTTGAATGTTAATGTTGGCATCTGTGTAAATGAGATTATCTGTTTGAATTGACTTCTAATATGTTTCATATATGTTTTTATGTGAATAACAAGATCAAGAACTTTAAGAGATTTTGGAGGAATCAAGGGTTGGGCAACAAAATAGGAAGAACAAGAGCAATGCTATTAAAGAACAAGACTAGCTTGGAGTTGTGAGTGTAGCTATCATTAGGGTTTGGACGAGGTCCCAACCGAGTTATTTATGTTTATAATGTTCTTGAATGATGCCATGAAATTGACTTTAAAGTATACTTGGTAAACATATAAGGGAAGGATGGTATTATTACCAAGGGTAACATGTGAAAATAAGTAAATTGATGTGTTACTTGTGCTATAATGTGTTGGAAAATGAATTGCTTGCTGCCTTGATTGTTTTGATTTGTTTGTTGATGAAACATGACATGAAATGATCTCTCTTGAAAGTGAAATATGGTTAAATAGCCTAAGGGTTCTTGATCTTGATACATGATTATTGATCACTTGAATATGCCATGATTCATGTCTAGCTTGTTATATGATCCTTGATTTTTGATCACATGATTAAATAATGCCTTGGTAATTAGAGAGTCATAGGTAGGATGGCATGCCATAGAGTCTTGAGCTCATTTGTGTTGGGTGGTCTACGGACCGGGCTAAGGCCCTTTGTTTTGGCGACAGTAAGAGAGATGTGTGTTGTGGTCATTGGCGACAGTAGGAGGGATATGGCCAGATATTTGTTTTGGTGATAGTTGGTTGGCGACTCGATTACCTAGAATCGACTATATACCAATGCTTAAATTTGAAATTGAATAAGAAAGCTTGATGATATGAAATTGTGTTTACATGAAATGAAATTGATCTTGTTATGCTTGCTTACATGATATCCTATTCCATGAAACTTGATTGATTGCTATACATTTGACTTCTTGTTGATAACATGTAGTTGATTGATTGAAAAATTAGATCGATATATGTACTCATGTGACTTTGATTTGCCATGTTTAAAGGTTAGAATAACTTAAATGAAACGATATGAAAATATGTCTAAATATGATCAATTGAATACAAGCCTTGTACAAGCATGATTCTTGTGAACCGAGCTAGGCCTTCTTTGTTCTAAAATACAGCTGTTAAATAAATATGCTAGCCTAGCCTAGGTAGCTACCTCACTAAGTACTTAACCGTACTTATCACTCTCATTTCATTCTTCCCAAACTACATGTTCGTAGATTGCAAACTAGCTCGATTGGAGGTAAGGCAAGACAATCTTAAGCACCAAGAATGAACATGTTTCTTTGTAGACTCCTAGTTGGTGGCCATAGTCCTGTATATAAGTTACATGTTCATGCATTTTAAGTCTATATTTGGCTCTGTATATATTTGAGATATTCTGGTTTGTATAACTTGATATCATGGTTTGGTTGGTAGCATAGTTGAGCTAGACAACATAAGATGGTATGATATACTTATGGTTAAGTGCCTTGATGATATACCTATGTTTGATAGCTTGATTAATGTGTAGATGTTGTCTTGAAATAGATGGATTGAGATGTGATAAAGAACTATGCCATAGGATCATGTTAGTATGTTTGAGTATTTGATAGATTAAGAAAGTCATTTTAACATGTATAGTGATTATGTTTGAGCCTATGATTCCTCGATCCATTCGAATGGAAGATAATAAGTATGGGATATATCCTAATTCAAGAAATAGGTCCATTTTAGTGTGCTAAGTCACTTGTTACATATGGTTATATAATTCGAATGAGTGCAATGAATCAAGTTGAATCTACATGCCCTTAATCTATTCGAATGGTCATTGCTTGAAACATGTAACCTTAGTTGATTTATGTTAATGTATTGTACCTATAAAGTATGAACTAATAGTCTGATAAATTGAATAGTATACATGTAAGATCCGAATGATAATAAGAATTAATCTTGATGCTTCTAGGTTGTTTCAAATGTTAAGATGGATAAAGGAATGATCTTGGATGTTTTCATGTTTTAAATTCTTGTGCCTTAGGTTATCAAGTGATCATATGTTATAAGTTATGTGTTATGGAATATGTATGCTCTTGCTATTGAAAATGTTGGTTGTGATCATTTGAGTTGAAGTCTAACTTATCGTATAGGGTAAGTTAGGCAAAAGGTTTTTGATTATTCGTGTTTTTGTTGCTTGAGTAACATTCCTTAGCAAGTTTACGACTAAACCGGGTGAGGGGTGTTACATGTATTGTAAAAACAGGCCACATTTTAACACAAAACAATCCACATTTTATCACAAAACAGTCCATATTTTATTACAAAACAATCCACATTTTGTTTTACAAAAGTAGTTCATATAATTCATAAAATAATCCTCATTAATCTGTGCAAAACAGTCCCTTATTTTAAATTATCAAAACGGTCCTAATTAGTTTACAAATCAATCCATTCAAAGTTAATTAGGCCATACTATCATTTTCTTTAAACTCATTAACCAATTATCTAACATTGATGTCTTAATTTCTTTGTATACACAATTAACATGTCAAAGCAAGCAATTCCACTATCCTTACTTGTTTCAAATTCATAAGCATATAAATGTCCTTCATATTTACTTCAAGGGCCAAGTAAGCATACATATAATGAGGTAGCAAAGTCACATAGCAAGGGTTATATAGGCAAAGTATCATGAAATTAGCAATGCTATCTTTTGTAATACCCTGGTTTTGGGCCTAGATGTTTTAGACATCGAGTCAGACCGGTCGAGAACGGTTCGAATCGCGTAAAGTGATTTTTGGAAATCAAGGATTGGGATAGGATAAAACTGTGATAAAAATTTCTAAAATCCTCTAAAAATATAATTAAGAGGTTGGTCAAGTCAATTGTACAAAAAAGGATTTGGAAAATGGACATTTTGAGTAGTGACCAAATTGTAAAGTTTCAAAACTGGGAAAATGTGATTTTTAAGGTGGAAGCCAAAATCTTAGAATCTTTAGGGGGCTTTAAGTCAATTTGACCTTTCTTCAATATGACATGTGATTTAAATGAGTTTTAACTAAATTATTTTAATTAGAATTTGATATTAATTATTTGGTAGTTAGTGGATTTTCATTTTACGTAACTACCAATTCCCTCTCATTTTAGCCGAAGACCATTTTCTCTCATCTTTTCCAGAATTCTTTCTCCCAAATATCCTCTCAACATTTCCTAAATCTTTTTCAAGAGATCTTCTTTAATTCTCCAAAGTTTTTGCAAGGAAAACTTGTCATCTATTGAAGGAAGCAAGGATTGGAGGTAAATCTCGTTCTCAACCTCTAATCTAAGTTCTTTATTGAAATTCTAAAGATATTTGGCTTCTAATAACTATTTTTGATTGAGTTTTCAATATTGTTTTGATTTGAGATCAAAATCTTATGAAAATGTGGATGAAATCTTGATTTTCGGACTTGATGAGTTGAGCTCTATTTTGTGATGATTCTAATTGATTTTTAAGTTGGTTTATATGTTAAAATGACGTGTTAATAACATAGATCCCGAAATCCTTGAGATCCTTGAGTTTCTTGGTAGTTTTAAGTGTGATTTTGGGGTAAGCAGACATAATTACAATCTCAAGGCCAAGGTCAACAGTGGGGAGAGAATGTCAGGAGCGCAAGGGTCAGGAGCACAAGTGTTTTCGACGGAAAACACCAACTGAAGGTCAGAGGCTTCAGCGGAGGTAAGAGGGGACACCATCTTCATCGACAACCTCAGCAAGCGGGTTACAAGAGCGGCACTGTGGGAACTACTGAGTCACCATGGCAAGATCGTTCATGTTTTCATACCCAAGGTCAACAATAGAGCCAGATATAAAGAGTCAACTTTTGCGTTTGCGACTATAGGAAAAAGTTTGGAGGTGGAGCGGATTATTCGTAAACTAGATAATTCAAAGATTGATGGTAGAATGATAAAGGTCTCTCGGGCAAGATATCCCAAAACTCTGCAACACAGTCGTACTCCTAATAACTTGGAGAAAAACGAGGGGTTGCAACCCTTACAGAAGAACAAGCAGGAAGAAGCTACGTCCAAAACACTTGGAAATAGGGCTAAGGTCTGCTACTCAATGGTCGTGGAGTGTAAGTCTTTCAAAGATGTTCTCCTGAATAATTTTAATATTGGTTGTGGTAGTGTCAACATCATCGACCAACGTGTGGTATTCCTAAATGAAGATTCTAAGGGTGGATTTCAGAAGGAAGTACGATTTCCTACAGCCGATAATGAGTGGATGAAAAGTTGCATGGTCTGCATTATCAAAGATTTCTTTGATCAAGAATTTGTTCAATGGGCTCTCCATAATGATGAGATTAAAGTGAGGTTAATAAAATGGATGGAAGAATCCCATATTATCTTGTTCAATTCAGTTTCGGAAATGACAAGAATTTGGGAGCATCATCATGAAACTCTTTGCTATTGGTTTGTTCAGATTGCCACTCTTCTGTTACATGGTATTCCGAGTTATTATTGCTAGGTAAATCTATATGGAGTACAACTATCGTGTTGGCATGAAGCTTTTTTCAACAACATCGAGAATCTCTGGGGAGAATACATTTGCTCTGCTGATTACACCATGTCTAAAGAAAGACTCGATCGGGCGAGTATTATAATTAGGATTGTGAGTTCCTTGGATATTCCAGATGACATTTATGTTAGATCAATGGGTTTCTCATTTCGGATAAGAATTAATCTAGGCAAATTAAGCGATGAACTGGTTAGTGGTGATTGTGGAGATGTGGAGGGGAACTTTGCGGATATCGGGCCACATGATCCTAAAAATTTTCAGAGAGATGAAAGTATGAGTGGAAGATCTGACAAATCCGTTCCCTGGAATATAGCCGGCGGACCTATGGTTGAGGATCTTCGGGTTGCCCCTAACTCTTCAAATGACGTCTGGGAACCTAACAATAATGGAATAAATGGTGATTCAATTCCCGATAAGATCCCTACCCCAAGGTCTGGCCCCACTATCAATAATCTGGTGAACATAACAACGGTCCCTATTGTGACTGAGCCGGGCCACACGAGAGTTGATACAAATGGCCCTATATCCGAAGACTTCATGGCTAATATTGGGCCCGGGCTTCTTTCCCTTCAGAAGTTGACCCGGTTTATAATAATCCTGTGGGCCAGGATTTTTGCCAGGTGGCCTCTGACAATGAATCTAGCCAACAAGTGCCGTTAGGCAGAGACAAGAACCCTGTACAAATGTCGGCAAATTAGTTTTCTCATAATCTCTACGATAGCTCTCTGGAAGTGGTTCCGGATAGCGTAGAAGGCTCTGGAAAATTACCCTCTAATGGCTGCCCGATTTTGTGTATCAATAGAGGATCACCTCAACCCAGGGTTCAAAATGCTCCCCCTTCAACGGCTTTTTCCGGGCTAGCTTTCGGAGAACTATGAGAAGAAAGATTAGCAATTCTCTTAAAGGTAATTCTGGCAGCAACGGCAACGAAGCAATTGCGTCTAGGATATCGGATAATAAATCAACGGCAAGAATAGAGGCGGAGGCAGTTTTTGAGGTCATTATCATCCTGGGTTTTTCTTTTCGTGGAGGCGAAAGGGAAGTTATCAGAAGAGTAAGTGAGCTCGAAAGGAATTTAAGGAATGCTTGAAGAGGCTTGTACCAGGTATTATCTATCCATTTGTTAATGAATTTATCTCTAGTAACATAGAACGTAAGGGGAATTAGAAGGAGTGAAAAGGTACGCGCTGTGAGGGGGGTTATTAAGAGGCTTTGTCCTCAATTGATCTTTATACATGAGACCAAACTGGATTCTATCGATTCTAAGCTTGTAAGACGCCAGTGGCCTAATTTGGATATAAAATTTGTAGTATCCCCCTCGTCTGGTTCATCGGGGGGATTGCTCTCCTTGTGGGACTCGAATTGGATACAAATATCGAACAGTTTTGTTTCCCCCAAGTTTATTGCTCTGATTGGCAGATATCCTTCAAAGAACTTCAAATGTGGTTTCATCAATGCTTATGGTCCTTCAGTCGACTCGGAGAAAAGCCAATTCCTCATGGATCTCCTGGATTTCTTAAAGCAGTGGCAAATTCCTTGGTGCATTGGAGGAGATTTCAACCTTTTCCTAGACCCGTCGGAAAAAAAAGGATTCTCGTTCAACAGGTTATATATGGAGTTGTTCCAACGATTTGTTTTTGATTTTGGATTGAAGGATTTACCACTATCGGGTGGAAGTTTCACGTGGAGTAACAACCGCGACCCTCCAACTTTGTTTCGGCTAGATTGCTTTTTGATCACTGCGGATTTCGAGTGTGAATTCCCAGAGTTGTTTCTGATCTTAGTTGAAAAATCTCTCTCAGATCACAATGCGGTTCACTTGTCAACACGTTCTTGTAATTAGGGTGCCAAACCATTTAAATGCTTCAATTTTTGGTTCAAGATGGAAGGATTTAATGAAGCTGTCATCGAATCGTTTGCTGAAGCCAAGATTTCCAATCCAAGAATCAAAGTGGGCGGATTAATCAAAGGATCCAAGATGGCTATCAAAAAGTGGTTGATCAAGAACAAGGGGGAGGTTAACAACTCAATTCCAAGTGTTGAGAAAGAAATCACTCGACTGCAGGCGGCTCTGTCTTCCTCGGATGGGAACCGAGCTCCGGGTCTGGACAGTTTCAATATCGGTTTCTATCAGAAGTTTTGGCCTCAGTTAAAAGCAGATATTATGAGATTCTCCGATACTTTTTTTCATGGTCGAAATTGGGATCCTGGAGTCAATTATTCTTTCCCGACTCTTATTCCAAAGGTCCCTAACCCCGAATCCCTTAATGATTTTCGGCCGATTAGCCTGGTCATTGGTTTATATAAAATTCTCTCAAAGCTCCTCACTAATAGGCTAAGAACTTGCATCGGCCAAATTGTTGTTGAATCACAGTTTGCCTTCATTGCAGGCCGCCAGATTTTGGATTGTTCCTTAATTGCTAATGAGACAATAGACTTTGTTTCTAAGTCCGGTCAAAGTGGAGTGGCGTTCAAAATAGATTTCCAAAAGGCCTATGATACTGTCAGTTGGGATTTCCTATTCCGAGTTCTGAAAAAATGTGGGTTTGGGGAAAAATGGTGCGGGTGGATTCTGAGGTGCATATCGACCGCCAAAATTTCAGTTCTGGTCAATGGTTCTCCTACGAAAGCTTTTTCCATCTCAAAAGGTCTTAGACAGGGCTGCTCATTATCTCCGTTACTGTTTAATATAGTGGGTGAAGCTCTTAATCTTATGTTGTTGAAATCAGTCCATTTGGGGTTATTTTCCGGATTCACGATAGGTAGGAGAAATGAGGTTGTTTCAATGTCCCACCTACAATTTGCGGACGACTTATTGATCTTCTGTGGTGCTTCCGAAACTCAAGTTCGCAATGTGAAACGAATTCTCAAAGTTTTCGAGTTGGCTTCGGGCCTCAAAATCTACTTGAAAAAAGTAAGTTGCTGGGCATAAATGTTAGTGATTCGATGCTGCAGTCTTGAGCAAATACAATTGGATGCATGGTTGAAAGTCTACCTACTAGCTACCTTGGCTTACCTTTGGGGGCGAATCGAAACAGTCCTGCCATCTGGGAACCGATGATCAAAAAATTCTCCTAGAAACTCGAAGGTTGGATACCCAGGTTCCTATCCTTCGGCGGAAGATTAACGATCATTAAATCTGTTTTGTCATGCATGCCGGTCTATTTCTTGTCATTATTTAGAATGTCTGTTTCAGTTTCAAATCGCCTAAACAGGTTAATGTCTTCCTTCTTTTGGGGAGGCGATACTGAGAAGTCGAAAATCCACTTGATACGTTGGGACCTGCTATGCAAACCGATCCATGAGGGAGGCTTTGGAATCACTAATCTGGACATGGTTAACAAAGCTCTATTAGGGAAGTGGATTTGGATGTATGGGAATGAATACAACAACCTTTGGAGAAAGGTAATTTCGTGTAAAAATCCAAAGGATGCTTCGGGTTTGATACCTTCTTGCACTAACAATAGGAACTTTTCCTGGATTTGGAATGGTATCCTTAAATCATTCCATGGCAATGACAATTTTGGTTCTTGTATCCGGGCAAACTTAGCGCTGAAGGTCGGTGATGGAAAATGTATTTCCTTCTGGGATGATGTGTGGTTAGGCAAATCCTCTCTTAGGGTGTCTTACCCACGATTTTATGCGCTGTCAGTAAATAAAAAGGGGTGTATTGAAGATTTTGGTATTCGTTGTGGCTCGTCGTGGTCTTGGAACATACCTATCAGAAGAACTCTTTTTGAACGTGAAATGCAGAGTTGGGAGGAATTAATGTCATTCTTAACCAACTTTCGATCAAGTGAATTAGATCATGACTGGGTGTGTTGGACAGGCTCTAGAGACGGGTCATTCTCAGTTAAATTGCTAAAGAAGTTGGTTTGCGGCCCTATCCCTAACTCTAGCTTCTGGCAGGAATTTATGTGGATTGGAATCGCACCTCTGAAGGTTGAATTGTTCATTTGGTTAGTTCTTTCAAAACGTGTACCGGTCAAATCAGAACTAAGCAGAAGAGGAGTTTCCATGGTTAACAATGATAGCTGCCCTTTTTGCCTAAGTCACCAGGAAACAGTAGACCATCTCTTCCTAACGTGCTGGCATAGTTGGAGACTTTGGATGATTTGCTGCAGCTGGCTGGGCATTTCTGTAGCATTGCCAAATGACCCAATCGTCTTTATGGAAGCTTGGAGGTCGTTGAACCACTCCTCTATAGACAAGGTATGGTCTCTTATCCCTTTCGCCATCATATGGACTATTTGGTTATTTAGAAACAATATGATTTTCAATAGCAAGGCTTTGGATTGGTCTCAGCTCCTTTATTTGATGAAATTTCGGTTAATATCTTGGCTGAAAGCTAAGTTTGATGATTGTAACCTGTCGTTCGATTGCCTCATGGCCGATCCGCTCTTGGCCAAAAATATTACTCTTGTTCGAGCTAAACCAGGGAAGGAACTTAGATGGAATCCTCCTCCCCCTGGGTTTGTAAAATTAAATGTGGACGGTGCTCTAAATAACAATAGCGGTATGTATGGAGTTGGAGGTGTGCTAAGGGACGATCGAGGTAAAATCTTACTCTAATTTTCTGAGACTTGCGGCAAGGGGCCCTTGACAGTGTTGGAACTTTATGAGTTAAAATCAGGATTGATTAGGTTCGTATCATCGCAGTGGTGTAGGAAGACTAGGCTTATTGTCGAATCTGACTGTAAAAAGATTGTGGACTGGGTAAATTAAGTTTCTGATCCTCCGACAAACTTGGAGTGCGATGTGGATTCCATCGTTCGCCTCGCAAGGGACCTTGGAATGGTGGTTAGGTGGGTTCCGCGTTGTTGTAACATACTTGCAGACTCCCTTGCTAAGGCGGGAATCAGGTAATGGGATAATGTAATTGGGGTGCTTGGATTGAGTAGGTAAATCAATGTAGGGGTGTAATGAGCCTTGTTCGCTGTCAACCTTTGTAATTTGGACGATGATCAATAAAATTGGGCACTCTTTTCCCCCTTCCCAGGCTTAGTGGGGTTTTTTAATGAGGCCCTTCAACTTTTCAAAAAAAGTGTCATTTTGGGGTGAAATGATGGAATCTTGATTGCTGGAGGTATAAGGATGAGTTAGGATGTTTATTAGATGTGTTTTGATGTTGATAACTGGTTGGAAGTTATGTATGATGGCTGGGCTTTGTTTAGGAAGCAATCGATTAAGTTTTCGGTTGTTTTGGAAGGGTATTTTGGTGTAGATTGAGTGGGCAAAGAGTTTATGAATTGTTGCTGGTGTTATAATGCATTTTAATGCATTTAGATCTCTGTTTTGATGATGTAAAAACAAGGGATCTTGATCCGGAAGCTAACGAGGTTATTTTGGAGGCTTCAGATGTGTAATTTCCATGTTGGCGAACGAGGCTTCGGGTATCGGTGAGTGGAAATGCAAGTTCCTTCTTTGTAACTCCTTGAGCATGCTCTTGGGATCTTAGTGTAAGTGTTTCGGTAATCCCTCTCTTGGAAATGTGCTAAGTATGATGAAAATGCATTTGATGTAAGAGTGGATTTGTTTACTGTTTTTAAGCATGGTTTAATGCTAGATTTTAATGTCATTATGTTAAGGATGCACTAGGTAAGTGATCCTTGGTTTTCATATGAAAATTCATATGATGTTAAGCATGTGTGCTTGTGGAAATGACATTGTGGTTATGCTTGAAAAACAGTGGATTAATGTTGATAAATGATTATATTGGCAAGTGATGAAAATGGTTTTTGGTTACTTTAATCGGATATAGTTAGCCGGCTATAAGATTGGGTGCATCGTGAATAAAGTCGCCTTGGATGTCGAGGGGTTGTGATTGTGCCGTAATCTCCATCCAAATACCCTAACGATTGAGGTTAAGATCACAACGATGAATGGTTAGTCCCGTGTGTGAGTCTTGTGTTGTGTCCCATACTCTTGTTAGTGGAATTATACAACTACCGATGAATGATGTTGAGGGGTTGTGATTGTGCCATTAATCTCCATCACGGGTGTTGAGGAGTTGTGATTGTGCCATTTGTCTCCACCTTGTTTAGTCCAGTAGCTTGTATGAAGCGTGAGGGACAACGCTTGTAATCCGCGTATCCGATTGTGTCTTGTGTTGAAATGGTTTGTGGACTATCACTTGAAAGCCAATATAATGTAAATGAATAAAATAAAGTATGAGATGCTTGTATGTGATGCAAGGTTGCATGAGAAAGTTGCATATGATGCAAGAATGCATGAGATGCTTGGTAAAGCATGAGCAATGGTCTAATTGTTGTTTATGATGTTGTATATGTGCATGAGTTCCTAAAAATGCATTGATGTCTTGTGGAGACATGTTTTATTAAAAAGGCATGTGATAAAAGTGGTGGTTTTGCAATTCATGTTAAATGCATTGGTGAATGTTGTTTAGCGATACTCACTAAGCTTTAAGCTTACGCTCGATTGTTTCATCAATGCAGAAAATTGAACATTTGGAGGCAGCCCAAAAGCAAGAGGAATCCATAGCTTTGTTAAAGAGATGTATGTGGTTCATCTTTAGTGTAATAAGTGGCAATGGGAGGGATTTATACTTTGGAATGTTTGAGAATGTTTCCTTTACTTTGAGCATGTTTGTTTGCCTATACTTGAGTTGTAAATGGTCTTTGGATTTTGGATTTTGGTTTGTTTGGTGTTTTGCCTTGTTTTGGTTTTGGTAATCTAGGGAGCATGCCTTTTCTTAAGTGTTGGTTGCTATGTTTAAGCTTTAGCCTCGGTATGATGATTGTTAACATGTATCCTTGAAGCATGCATGTTGTGATATGTTTCGGGAATGATTCGAATGTGAAAAAGCATGAAAAACTAGCAATTTCTGTTGTCACAGGGTAAGGTGTATCGAAACACCCTTAACTGTTCCGAAACGGGGGCCTATAATGGCCATAGCGTTTCGGTATGGTTGAAGATGTTTCGGAACATTTTGGCTATATGAGAGGCCTGTTTCGATACTGGTCTAGAAACACACCCGACTACCGAAACGGTCAACACCGTTTCGATACGGGCGTTTCGGTACGAAGGTTGGTGTTTCGAAACGGATGACCGTTGGATGATGATTTGAATTGTTTTAAGTTTTCATGTTCTACATTTTAGTCATGAATGTTGTGAATGCAATTGCTAGAGCTTGGAATGTCCTTTTGAGCTGAAATTTGACAGAGAGGCATGTAATATGACTAATTATATATTGGTAATCATAAATTCTGCAAAGTCCTTATATTTTCTAAAAATTACTTTTTGGTCCCTAAAATGTGTAATTCATGCAATTGAGTCCTTAAATGTTTTCCGATCGCTGCGTCCTTCTCTCCAATGATTTTTGTGTAATCACATAGGGTTAATGTGCATATAGAGAAGATAAACAGAGAAAAAAGGGTCGTTAATCAAGGTTGAATTTCGGGCTGACTTTGGTTTTCCGGTGTAATCTTCGTAGTTCGGGTCAAACGTCTTGGCCGGGCTAAAGGGGTTACAGTTGTTGGTATCAGAGCGAGGTTTCAAAAGAATTGGGAATGTTGGTATGTGTAATTGATGTGAGTTGAAGTATGATGTGTGAAAAGCATGCTAATGGTTGAATGTTGAACCTTATGCCATGTTGATTGATGTGAATTGCTTATTGGATGAATATGACAGTATGATGGTGATGTTATGTGGATATGTGCTGATTTTGAATGATGACAAGTTTGTGAGCATGATGTTTCATGAATGTTATGCTCAGTGGGGAAATTGGGTGCCCATTGACTTATTACACTAATCAAATGTTTTGTAAACTTGGAATCTTGCTTGCAGCTGGCCTAAATGGTTTGATTTGTTTTCGTTGTTGTGTTTGTTTAATATAGCACATGGGACCTAGAAGGGAGTTGAGATCCAATACCATAGTGCCTGCAGCTAAGCAGGACAGACAGGGTGAGCAGGGGGCTGATGTTCCTCCTGGTGGAAATCTACCTCCTTCGCCACCACCTGGAGGTGGGGAGCAGGAGCAGCAAGGACAAGCTGGTCCTGGTTTGGGAAATTTGGCGCCATTAGTTGAGGCGATTACCAGAGTGTTTTAGGCTGCTGTTGCCGGAGCGCAAGTGCAGGCCCCTGCAGCTGGGCATGTGGGTCTACCCTTGGAGAGGTTGAGGAGTTTGGGAGCTGTAGAGTTCCATGGTATGTCACCTGAGGCGTTCGAGGCCTGGTTTGCATGTACGATCCGCATTATGGATCAGATGGGTTGTAACGAGGTGCGCAAGCTTGGATGCGTGGTTTCTTTGCTACATGGCGATGCTTATAGCTGGTGGACGACTACCACAGCTGGTATAGAACCCAATGAAGCTGATTGGGAGTTCTTTAGAGGTGCCTTCAGGAGAAAGTATCTAGGTGTGATATACTTGCATGAGAAGAAACGAGAATTTATGTCCCTTGTTCAGGGCAATCTTTCAGTGGCTGAATACGAGGTCCAGTTCGTACGCTTGAGCCAGTATGCTCCTGAGTTGGTACTGAGTGAGAGGCATCGATGTTATCGCTTCTGGTACGGTTTGGTACAGGAAGTTAAGACATACATGTTGGCTGCTGATTACAGTGATTTTAACGTGCTTGTTTGTCGAGCAGAACCTGGTTTTGTCTTCTAGAGGTGTTGGTTCTAGCTCTGGGAAAAGAGCTGCTGAGTATAGTTCCGGTGGTGGACGGAACAAAAGAGGTTGTGATAGGAGACATCAGCCTGAGGGAAGGCGTGGTGTTCCGGGTCGAGGTGGACAGACTCGGGAGGTCGTATGAGATCTGAGCAGCATTCATGCTGGACATGTGGTTCGAGAGACCATTTGGGGTGAGATTGTCCTCGGGCAGCTAGAAAGGTTTAGGCTCCTGTTGTGGTGACATGGAACTCTTGCTGGAATTGTGGTTCCGCATATCATATGAGGAGGGAGTGTCCGTTGTTGGCTGGTGGTGGCCAAGGACGTGCTCCTGTGGTAGCTGCACCTCAGAGAGGCCATGGGCGCGGCCGTGGGAACTTTCAGAGGAGGGATGAGGTGCAGCAAGGTATTGCTCACGTTGTAGCCGTTCGACCGGAGGGAGGTGGACCGGCGAGGGTGTATGCTCAGCACGAGGAGCGCAACGATACCGATGTGATCGCAGGTACATTTGCTCTTTAGTCTTTACCTTTGCTGGCTTTGATTGATTCTGGATCCACGCATTCTTATATCTTGAGTGAGCATGCACATTTGCTTGATATACCTGTTGAGATGCTTGAAGTAGGAATGCAAGTGACTAGTTCTTTTGGTGAGACTGTAGTCACTAGGAAGTTGTTTAGGAGGTGCCCTTTGTCTCTGCTAGGACATGTGTTTCTTGTGGATTTGATGGAATTGCCTTTCTACGGATTTGATGTAATCCTTAGTATGGAATGGTTGACAGAGCATAGGGTCGTGGTTGACTTTGATGTTAAGCGAGTCACCTTAAGGTTGGCCGATGACAATGAGGTTGTTGTTGTAGGCGAGAATGTGAAATTCTTGTCGAATGTGATTTCGGCTTTGGAAGCAAACCGTATGATGAGGTTGGGTTGTGAAGCTTACCTTGACTATGTGATGAATCCTGGCACCAAGGATGTGCGTATGGAGGACATCCGAACTGTTCGCGATTTTTCGGGTGTTTTTCCGGAAGAATTTCCTGGTTTGCCACCAAACAGAGAAGTTGAGTTTGGTATAGAGTTGTACGAGAATACAACTCCGGTGTCCATTGCTCCTTATCGCATGTCACCCAAAGAGTTAAAAGACTTGAAAACTCAATTGCATGAGTTGTTGGATCGAGGGTTCATTCGGCCAAGTGTGTCACCTTTGGGTGCACCGGTCCTGTTTGTGAAGAAGAAAGATGGGACAATGAGAATGTGTATAGATTATCGGCAGTTGAACAAGTTGACGATCAAGAACAAGTATCCCTTGCCTAGAATTGACGATCTCTTTGATCAATTCCGGGGAGCCTCAGTGTTTTCTAAGATAGACTTGAGATCGGGGTATTATCAGCTGAAGGTGAAGGATGTGGACGTACCTAAAACTGCTTTTCGGACGAGGTACGAGCATTATGAATTTTTGGTGATGTCGTTTGGTTTGACCAACGCGCCTGCTGCTTTCATGTACATGATGAATCGTGTGTTCCATGAATTCTTGGATCAGTTTGTGGTGGTTTCATCGATGATATCCTTGTGTATTCGCGTACCGAGGAGGAGCATGATAGGCACTTGAGGATTGTTTTGCAATCGTTGTTGGAAAACAGTTGTATGCGAAGCTGAGTAAATGTGAGTTTTGGCTTAGGGAAGTGGTCTTTCTTGGGCATGTTGTATCGGCTGAGGGTATTCGCGTTGATCCGCAAAAAGTAGAGGTTGTAATGAGTTGGAAAGTGCCTAAGTCAGTGACGGAGGTACGAAGTTTCCTTGGGTTGGCTGGGTATTACCGTAGGCTTGTCGAGGGTTTCACAAAGATAGCGACACCTTTGACCAAGTTGTTGCAAAAGAATGTTCGCTTTGAGTGGACGGAGGCGAGGCAACAAGCTTTTAAGAAGCTGAAGGAAGCTTTGACGCAAGCTCCTGTTTTGATTCAACCTGAGTCTGGTAAGGAGTTTGTGGTTTATAGTGATACGTCTATTGTTGGGTTGGGTTGCATGTTGATGCAGGAGGGTAAAGTGGTGGCCTATGCATCTAGGCAGTTGAAGGTGCATGAGCGCAACTACCATACTCATGATCTTGAGTTTGCGGCTGTGGTGTTTGCCTTGAAAATTTGGAGGCATTATTTGTATGGCAAGAAAGGTGTTGTGTTCACAGACCACAAGAGCTTGAAATACCTTATGTCTTAGAAGGAGTTGAATCTTAGGCAACGACGTTGGGTGGAGTTGCTTAAGGATTATGATCCGACGATCGAGTATCACCCGAGAAAGGCTAATGTTGTAGCCGATGCTTTGAGTAGAAAAGTAGTTGTGGAGTTGAGAGTGATGTTTGCTCGCTTGAGCATATCGCGTGATGGTGGTCTTATTGCAGAATTTCAAGTGAAACCATCTCTGATTCATTCAATCAAAGAGAATCAGTTGCTCGATGATTCCCTGGTTTCGTACGTCTAGGATATTGCGGAGGGTAGACCCTCGGATTTCAGCTTTAATGATGATGGTGTTCTGTGTTTTGGGAGTCGAATAGTGGTGCCAGATGATGCTGAGTTAAGGCACACAATTCTGACTAAAGCTCATAATAGTCCTTTTGCTATGCACCCTAGTAGTACCAAGATGTATCGTGACCTAAAAGATGAGTACTACTATGTGGGGTTGAAAAATGATGTAGCTGAGTTCGTTAGTAAGTGTATGGTGTGTCAGCGAGTAAAGGCTTAGCATCAGGTTCCTTCTGGATTGTTGCAGCCTTTGAGAATTCCAGAATGGAAGTGGGAGAGAATCACCATGGATTTTGTGTCTGGTTTGCCTTTGTCACCAATAAAGAAGAATTCAGTTTGGGTGATTGTGGACCAGCTTACGAAGTGTGCACATTTTCTGCCTGTGCATACTACGTATACTTTGGATAAGTTGGCTCAGCTGTACATAGCTGAGATTGTGCGGTTGCACGGTGTGCCAAAGTCCATTGTGTCGGATAGAGATCTGAGGTTTACGGTGCGATTTTGGGAATGTTTGCATCAAGCCTTGGGTACACGGTTGAACTTCAGCACTTCTTATAATTCGCAGACGGATGGATAATCAGAACGTGTGATTCAGGTGTTTGAGGACATGCTGAGATGCTGTGTGATAGATTTTCAGGGTTCTTGGGAAAAGCACTTGCCGTTGGTTGAGTTTGTGTATAACAACAGTTACCAGGCAAGTATCCAGATGGCTCCATACGAGGCTTTGTATGGGAGGAGATGTAGAACCCCTCTTTGTTGGGCAGAAGTTGTGCAAAAGTTGATTTTAATTCCAGCTATGCTAAGGGAACCACCGAGAAGGTGAAGCTCATTTGCGAGTGGATAAAAGCAGCATTGGATAGGCAAAAGTCTTATGCGGACTTGAAGCGTAAGGAAATTGAGTTCGCAGTTGGTGAACGTGTGTTCTTGAAGGTATCACCTTGGAAGAAGGTGATGAGATTTGGGCGTAAGGGTAAGCTTAGCCCATGGTTTATCGGACCTTACGAGATTGTGGGGTGTATTGGTCCTGTGGCATATCGGTTGAGATTGCCTGCTGAGTTAGAGAGAATACATGATGTGTTTCATGTCTCCATGTTACGGAAGTACAGATCGGATCCTTCGCATGTGATGCCTGTTGAGGATATAGAGTTGAATCCAGATATGTCATATGATGAAGAAACAGTGAAGGTTCTGGACGTGAGTAGCAAAGTTCTTCATGGTAAGATGATAGAACTTGTGAAGCTGTTGTGGCGACACCGAGGAGTTGAGGAGGCTACGTGGGAAAGCAAGGCGGACATGCTGAAGCAATTTCCACATCTCTTTCCATCACGTAAGAATTTCAAGGATGAAATTTCCTAAGTGGGGGAGAGTTGTAATGCCTTGGTTTTGGGCCTAGATGTTTTAGACATCGGGTCGGATTGGTCGAGAACGGTTCGAATCGCGTAAAGTGATTTTTGGAAATTAAGGATCGGGATAGGATAAAATTGTGATAAAAATTGCTAAAATCCTCTAAAAATATAATTAAGAGGTTGGTCAAATCCATTGTACAAAAAGGGATTTGGAAAATGGACATTTTGAGTAGTGACCAAATTGTAAAGTTTCAAAACTGGGAAAATGTGATTTTTAAGGTGGAAGCCAAAATCTTAGAATCTTTAGGGGGCTTTAAGTCAATTTGACCTTTCTTCAATATGACATGTGATGTAAATGAGTTTTAACTAAATGATTTTAATTATAATTTGATATTAATTAATTGATAGTTAGTGGATTTTCATTTTACGTAACTACCAATTCCCCTCATTTTAGCCAAACACCATTTTCTCTCATCTTTTCCAGAATTCTTTCTCCCAAAAATCCTCTCAACATTTCCTAAATCTTTTTCAAGAGATCTTCTTTAATTCTTCAAGGTTTTTGCAAGGAAAACTTGTCATCTATTGAAGGAAGCAAGGATTGGAGGTAAATCTCATTCTCAACCTCTAATCTAAGTTCTTTATTGAAATTCCCAAGATAATTGGCTTCTAATAACTATTTTTGATTGAGTTTTCAATATAGTTTTGATTTGAGATCAAAATCTTATGAAAATGTGGATGAAATCTTGATTTTCGGATTTGATGAGTTGGGCTCTGTTTTGTGATGATTCTAATGGATTTTTAAGTTTGTTTATATGTTAAAATGATGTGTTAATAACATAGATCCCGAAATCCTTGAGATCCTTGAGTTTCTTGGTAGTTTTAAGTGTGATTTTGGGGTGAAATGATGGAATCTTGATTGTTGTAGGTATAAGGATGAGTTAGGATGTTTACTAGATGTGTTTTGATGTTGATAAGTGGTTGGAAGTGATGCATGATGGCTGGGCTTGTTTTAGGAAGCAATCGATTGAATTTTCGGTTGTTTTGGAAGGGTATTTTGGTGTAGTTTGAGTGGGCGACGAGTTTATGAATTGTTGCTGGTGTTAGAATGCATTTTAATGCATTTAGATCTCTGTTTTGATGATGTGAAAATAGGGGAGCTTGATCCGGAAGCTAACGAGGTGATTTTGGAGGCTCCAGAGGTGTAATTTCCGTGTCGGCGAACGAGGCTTCGCGTATCGGTGAGTGGAAATGCAATTTCCTGTTTTGTAACGCCTTGAGCGTGCTCTTGGGAGCTTAGTGTAAGTTTTATACACTTAACTAAGCTCAAGTGTAAGTGTTTCGGTAATCCCTCTCTTGGAAATGTGCTAAGTTTGATGAAAATGCATTTGATGTAAGAGTGGATTTGTTTACTATTTTCAGCATGTTTAAGCATAGTTTAATGTTGGATTTTAATGTCATGATGTTAAGGATGCACTAGGTAAGTTATCCTTGGTTTTCATATGAAAATGCATATGATGTTAAGCATGTGTGCTTGTGGAAATGACATTGTGGTTATGCTTGAAAAACAGTGGATTAATGTGGATAAATGATTATATTGGCAAGTGATGAAAATGGTTTTTGGTTACTTTAATCGGATATAGTTTGCTGGCTATAGGATTGGGTGCACCGTGAATAAAGTCGCCTTGGATGTCGAGGGGTTGGGATTGTGTCGTAATCTTCATCCAAGTACCCTAACGATTGAGGTTAAGATCACAATGGTGAATGGTTAGTCCCGTGTGTGAGTGTTGTGTTGTGTCCCACACTCTCGTTAGTGGAATTATACAACTACCGATGAGTGATGTTGTGGGGTTGTGATTGTGCCATTAATCTCCATCAGGGGTGTTGGGGAGTTGTGAATGTGCCATTTGTCTCCTCCTTGTATAATCTGGTAGCTTCTATGAAGCGTGAGGGACAACGCTTGTAACCCGCGTATCCGATTGTGTCTTGTGTTGAAATGGTTTGTGGACTATCACTTGAAAGCCAATATAATGTAAATGAATAAAATAAAGCATGAGATGCTTGTATGTGATGCAAGGTTGCATGAGAAAGTTGTATATGATGCAAGAATGCATGAGATGTTTGGTAAAGCATGAGCAATGGTCTAATTGTTGTTTATGATGTTGTATATGTGCATGAGTTCCTAAAAATGCATTGATGTCTTGTGGAGACATGTTTTATTAAAAAGGCATGTGATAAAAGTGGTGGTTTTGCAATTCGTGTAAATGCATTGGTGAATGTTGTTTAGCGATCCTCACTAAGCTTTAAGCTTACGCTTCATTGTTTCATCAATGCAGAAAATTGAACATTTGGAGGCAGCCCAAAAGGAAGAGGAATCCATAGCTTTGTTAAAGAGATGTATGTGGTTCATCTTTAGTGTAATAAGTGGCAATGGGAGAGATTTATACTTTGGAATGTTTGGGAATGTTTCCTTTACTTTGAGCATGTTTGTTTGCCTATACATGAGTTGTAAATGGCCTTTGGAGTTTGGATTTTTGTTTGTTTGGTGTTTTGCCTTGTTTTGGTTTTGGTAATCTAAGGAGCATGCCTTTAGTGCCTTTGCTTAAGTGTTGGTTGCTATGTTTAAGCTATAGCCTCGGTATGATGATTGTTAACATGTATCCTTGAAGTATGCATGTTGTGATATGTTTCGGGAATGATTCAAATGTGAAAAAGCATGAAAAACCAGCAATTTCTCCTGTCACAGGAGTGGGTGTATCGAAACACCCTTAACTGTTCCGAAACGGGGGCCTGTAATGGCCATAGCGTTTCAGTACAGTTGAAGATGTTTCAGAACATTTTGGCTACTAGAGAGACATGTTTCGATACTGGTCTCGGAAGACACCCGAGTACTGAAATGGTCAACACCGTTTCGATACGGGCGTTTCGGTACGAAGGTTGGTGTTTCGAAACGTATGACCGTTGGATGATGATTTGAATTGTTTTAAGTTTTCATGTTCTACATTTTAGTCATGAATGTTGTGAAGGCAATTGCTAGAGCTTGGAGTGTCCTTTTGAGCTGAAATTTGATAGAGAGGCATGTAATATGACTATTTATATATTTGTAATCTTAAATTCTGCAAAGTCCTTATATTTTCTAAAAATTACTTTTTGGTCCCTAAAATGTGTAATTCATGCAATTGAGTCCTTAAATGTTTTCCGATCGCTGCGTCCTTCTCTCCTATGATTTTTGTGTAATCACATAGGCTTAATGTGCTTCTAGAGAAGATAAAAATAAAAAAGGGTCGTTAATCAATGATGCCTTTGGTTTTCCCTGTGCAATCTTAGTAGTTCGGGTCCAACGTCTAGGCCGGGCTAAGGGGGTTACATCTTTTTACTTTAGGTTTAGGCTATATATCATAAGGAATTCGATTGCTACAACTATATATTTAGGTTTGTAACCAAATCATCCAATAACATATATTACTTGTTATCGAAGTAACTATGATACAATTAAATCATAACAAGATTAAAGTGTACTTTCATATCTTAAGCTTAATCTAATTTCCTTAGTGTATCCGATCACTATAAATCATTTATTTAAGTGTATACATAATCGATTTAACAAACATCATGTATCAATTTATATCATGTGAATAAAATGCAACTAATCTTTAGCGTGATTAATGTACATTATTATATCTTTAGGGAATAAATTGAAAATGATACTTGATTAGGTCTTACTTATCAAGCAAGCAATCAACTTTCTTAATAACTTGGGTTGTATTACAAACTTATTTATTCTTTATAACCTTGGTAATCAAGTAGTCTAGGTACTCAAATCCCCGACCAACTGTCGCCAAACACAATGTACACAAGGTACTGGTCAATCCCTCCTACTATTGCCAAATAACCACAACACTTCCCTCATACTGTCGCCAAATAAGGACCATAGTCCACCCCAAACATGAGCTCTATGGACTCTATGGCATGCCAATTGTACCTATGGCTGACTAAAAACCAAGGTTTTTCAATTATTACATATTATATCAGAATCAAAGTTGAGCTTAGCTCCTTATTCAGATAATTAAATAACATCTCTTATCCAGATCAGAGATGAGCACGGCTCCGTATTTACTTATTCAAAGAGCATATCTTTATTATTCATCCTTCAAGCGCATATATAATTATAGAAATCCTAAAATGAGCACACATCCAAATCAAGCATTGTATAACATAAGGTGCCTATCAATTAGGGACTTACCTCAAATCCAAGCTTAA
This sequence comes from Hibiscus tridactylites, assembly GCA_958450335.1. Taxonomy (NCBI): domain Eukaryota; kingdom Viridiplantae; phylum Streptophyta; class Magnoliopsida; order Malvales; family Malvaceae; genus Hibiscus; species Hibiscus tridactylites. Next base: position 51,775,972 of record OY288267.1, on the reverse strand, counting down.
TCTGAAGCACAACTTATCACAATAATAAGGCAATATAATTAAAGTAATTAAGAATTCTCGGGACGGTCTCAAGCCTATCACGAGACTAAAACTACTCTCACATAACAAGATTTTATGCTATACTTCACCATATCATCAATCTATAATACATACAAGAGCTTACCTTGAACTTATTTATTTTTACTACCGGTGTATCATTTGGTAAAGCTTACTAAGTTGTATACCCATTAATTTCCATTTTTGTTTCATTTCATAGCATTAGCTAAGTACTTATAGTTATCAAGTAATTATTATCTTAACTCAATTCTCATATTGAGCTCTCAATTAATTTCCATATCTTTCATCACAATTAGTCTTATTTCTTGTATACTTTATTCATTTACTTTTTTTCTATCATAATTCATTCTTTATCTATCATATGTTTTAAATCGAAATTGTATTTCAGTCTTAAGTAAACACTATCACACAAAGGTATAAATATGTTAAGTGTGTAAAAGTACTAATTTTCTACCCTTTTTCATCTCAATTATTGTTAGACTTAGGCTCATGTAGGTTGCATATCTAGTCATTCATGCATATTTGCATTGTTTTCTTCCTTGCCATGCTTGATTATCTTTAATTACTTATTTGGTGGAAAAGGTGTTGCACTGGTATATGTTTCAATGTGTGCAGGTTAATTGCCCGAGCAAGTATTGCCATGTCAATTCATGACCGAATCTTACCGAGTGGAGCCATGCCAAACCCTACCAAGTGATGCCGAGCAGAGATGGTTGAGTGATGGTGAGTACACATGGCCGAGCGAAGACGACCGAGAGACCACTACCCGGTCATTGTCGCACCAAACTATGCCGAGGCAATGCCCGGGCAATTTCCGACAAGGGAAAGAAAGAGCAAAGTGGTAGGTGACTTAAAGAGGGTAAAGAGCTGGATTTTTAGAGATAATTTGCATGAAGATCGGAGCTTGGATATTCATGAAGAGGTCAAAAAGAGATTAAATCCCAAGAAAATAGGAGTTTTAGTTGCAATAAAATTAAAGAGGTTTAATATTTCTTTTGTTCAATTTTATTCCAACTTAACTTCTTCCTCAAGAAAGACTTTGACCTAGCCATCTCCTATATAAAGAAGGTCAAACCATCAACTTCAAGAGGGAGTCGATTGGAGAGAAAGAAACAAGGGGGTTGTTCGAATTCTTCATATTTTTTCATCTTTGTTTTGGTTAGATTCATGCTAGGAAATTATTCTTTGTATATCTTTCAAAACCCAGCCATGAACTAACTTGTCTGGCTTGTGTTATTTTGGGTTTTTGGTTTTGATAAACGATTAGATTTGTTTAGGTTTTTGTTATGCAATTTAATTTCAAGGTTTGCTTATTCTTGGTGTATATCTTTACTTGCAATTGAATTGGGAGAGGAAATTGTGATTGTATGTATTTATCTAATATTAGGAGAGTTAGATTGAAGAAACAAATAAGCGTGGTTTTTGCCCAAATCGATGAAGACTAATTCGGCTTAGGATTAAGTACGAATTTCAACGGCTAAGAGAGGCGCAAGATAGGTTGATGTTCACTCCTGGTTCACGTCGGAAGGTATTATCAAGGCTTGAACATTGATAGAGTTTCAACTTAAGGATAAGAAGGAACCACTGAAGAACTCTTTGCCGAACCTTGATGTTGTTGGTTGCCGCCCAAGCAAGGGATTGTCGAGGCAATTACTTTACCCATTGCCACGACAATAGCTTTGGTGATTGCCGAGGCAATTAAGTGTTTGTTGCATTCAAAAATTGAGACTGTTCTATTCAAATTTCACTCCTCAACTCACAATAACCCAACCTACTCTTATCTCTTATTTGATTTCCTCTATCTTTTACTTTTATTGTTCCTTAGTTTATTCGTTAGTTAGAACTCTTCAGATCACCTATTTGTGTCTTTTTATTTTCACAGTGCAGTAACTTAAGCAAAGTGGCCCAAACCAATCCCTGTGGAGACGATACTCGATACTTATATCACTTTATTACTTGCGACGTGTATAATTGCCCAATTGCGTAGCACTTATTACACATAACAAGTTTTTGGCGTCATTGCCGGGGATTGGCAATTGGTGTTAGTTGTTTTTGTTATTGCATTTTTCTTATTAGATTTACTAACTTTTCTTTTGGTTTGTTTTATATAAAGAAATCAGGTGTGCTACAAGTTAAGGGACATCAACATGTGGGGAAATAAAAGTAAATCTATTCGAGAGTTGATGTTGGAAGATAGGAATCAACCGAGAAAAGCACAAAGAACATATACCGTGGAAAACTCTTGTGCTATGTGTGAGGAACATCATGTGTTTGAAAATTACCCTCACCTTTTCAGTGCACATGACTACATGGAGAACCATAGATGAAACCAGCAGCAAAATCATTCATGGTATGATAAAAAAAAAACTCAATTTTTTTACCATAACAATTCTGTCGCAGCAACAGATGCTGCATCTACATACATGCCTTGTCAATGTAGTCCTTATCAGCACCCAAGTGCCACGACAACAGATATTCCATGGCAATGTAGTCCTCATCAATATCTATTAAATTCTATGGATGCGTGTATAGACAGTATGGATGTACTTGTGAGAAAAGCAAAAGATCGATTGAGGAGATCTACATATGCCATGAATAACACGCACCAACAATACATTCATAGGGATACTGAAGTCCTAAGGCAAGAGGAAAAGAAGAAATGTGAAGAGAGCTCCCCAATGTGTGAGAAACAACGAGAACCTCCAAGTCGAGAGGATGCCAAAGAGAAAGACTGCCCAACACATGATGAGCCTACACAGCGAATTGCCTCGACAATGATTGAGGAGCCTGAACAGAGCAGTGCTGCAACCACACTTAGTGAGGCCGAGAAAAAGTATTAAGAAGGCCAAGACAATACCACATGTCTCGACAACTACGCATGCCTCAGCAAGTCCTGATTCCTCGACAAGTGTAGATGCCTAAGCAATTCCATCAATCAAGAAGGAGAAGAGTGATGCTATAGCAATTCCTAAGGAATCATTATATCCAGAATGTTACAACACTAATGTTGAAGCAATAATTTGTAGATTGCTCTCATCTACCATTGCCCTGGCAATTGAATGACCACACGCAAGTTCAACACGACGACAATACTCTACTAATGGAATATGAGCAGGTAATGGTTAATCCTTTTGAATTGCTTGAAAAATCACATCTTCCATTGCAGGCATTTCTTGAGGAAACGACACCGATAGATTTGAAGCCATCAAAATCTCTACTATTGGAGATAGTCGATAGACCAAAAGAAAACGGTGTTTGGACTCATGAAGCTTTTCAGAAAATTGGTTTTCCCTTGACTTGCACCGAATTATGGCAGAGGATTGTCATGGCAATTGGTTGTCGCAACAATTTCCTCGGCAACGAAGGCTACATCCAGCCATGACGGATTTCAACGAGAATGAGGTAAGTAAAGGGTTGGGTGTTGATATAATTTTTTTCCGACTAATATATTCATGCCTTTAGGAATTGTAGAAAGGTGAAGAGTATACATGGACTACAAGAGAACAAGGAAGAAAGACACCTCCACCATGGTAACACAAAAGGGAGTAGTTGCGAGCACATTGACCCAACTCTTTTTGGGCAATTTTGTCACTCGATGGAGGGTGCAGATGGACTATAAGAAGTATCGAAAATGACCCTCCTCAAGGTTTCTCAGATATGTAGTAACCTTAGAAGATGCATGAAAATGCTCTTTCTAAGATTTTTTAATTTTTGAACCTTTATTTTATTTTCAGATATTTTAGGAGATATTTTATTTGTCTTCAGTATAATTAGTTTTCATGTTTTCTTTGTTTTTCAACATCAAGAATCAAAACCAACATGGTTAAGAACCTCAAAACCATGGCAAGCCCAAGTGCACCCAAAGGAGAAAACATATGCTCAGGAAAATGAGTCCAAAACTGCTGCCAGAACATACAAGACGGAGGATGCCTCAGTAATACCCGATGCCCTAGCAACCACTAAAGCACATGCCTCGGCAATACCCGATGCCTCGGTAATCACTAAAGCGCATGCCTCAGCAATACCCGTTGCCTTAGCAAAAACTACAGCACATGCCTCGGCAAGTCCTGATGCACCGGAAATGTCTACTGCTCATGCCCAGGCAGCAGAGCATACCAGTTGAATCAAGCAACCATCGTTCTCAAGTAACCGAATCAAACAAATGACTCGAAGGAAACTCATCATACCAGGTGACGACCTTTCCGACTAACTCATTTACATCTCATTTTATTTTTCTTTTTATGCATTGAAAACAATGCTTTTCTGGAGTTTGGGGGGGGGGGTATTTGTCTTTAATTAGTTTCATATCTAATTGCATTCATCTTTAGTAGTAACATATATGATTCATATGTTACATGTCACGCCTTTAATTGGATTTAATTGCTTAAGACTTGTTGAATACTCGATAATGAATTTTTTCCACTACACTTAATTGAAAAAATCCTTTAAATTTTAGGATTGCTTGAAAAGAACCTAGAAACTTACTATGATGCTGAAAAATTTTACACAATTGTGACTTGTTGATTGATAGAAACTTAGTGAACTTAGGTTGCTAAATTTTTTTAGGTAAATTGAAAAATTAAAAGGGTAATTTCTTGCTAGAGGTTCCCGAAACCGGTTCTAGTAGTTAATGCACTTAAAAGAATCGCTAGAGGTGCCCGAAATTGGCTCTAGTCGAATAAATTAAAAAAATGAAAAATGGAATTGCTAGAGGTGCCCGAAATTGGCTCTAGTGAAAATAAAAACAAATGCCATGGTAACGAAATTGATAAAAGCATGTTGTTCACAAAAGAATCTTGAAAATAAACTTGTACACAACTATTCACAAACATTGTCACAAGCATTATAGTTTGGTTCCGGGAAATTGATAAATGCGATCTGAAAAATCTAAAAGGTGATCATACTTTGTGTCACGGTTCTAAGGTTTGAAGGCAAGTCTAAAAGCATGTCTTTGAAGGTTAAAGTCTAGATAAGTAATTATTAGTTTTACATTGCGGACAAGCAATAGTTCGAGTTTAGGGGTGTGTTAAGTGTGTAAAAGTACTAATTTTCTACCCTTTTTCATCTCAATTTTTGTTAGACTTAGGCTCAATTAGATTGCATATGTAGTCATTCATGCATATTTTCATTGTTTTGTTCCTTGCCATGCTTGATTATCTTTAATTGCTTATTTGGTGGAAAAGATGTTGCTCTAGTATATGTTTCGATGTGTGCAGGTTAATTTCTCGGGCAAGTATTGTCGTGGCAACTCATGACCGAATCTTGCGGAGTGTAGCCATACCAAACCCTACCGAGTGATGCCGAGTAAAGACGGTCGAGTGATGCTGAGTACACCTGGCTGAGCGAAGACGGCCGAGAGACCACTACTCGGTCATTGTCGCACGGAACTATGCCGAGTCATTGCCGAGGCAATGCCCGAGATATTTCCGACAAGGGAAAAAAGCAAAGAGGTAGGCGACTTGAAGAGCGTAAAGAGCTGAATTTTTAGAGATAATTTGCATGAAGATCGGAGCTTGGATATTCATGAAGATGTCAAAAGGAGATTAAATCCCAAGAAAATAGGGGTTTTAGTTTGAATAAAATTAAAAAAGATTTAATATTTCTTTTATTCAATTTAATTTCAACTTAACTTCCTCCTCAAGAAAGACTTTGACCTAGCCATCTCCTATATAAAGATGGCCAAGCCATCAACTTTAAGAGGGGAGTCGATTGGAGAGAAAGAAAAAAGAGGGCTGTTCGAATTCTTCATCTTTTTCTTTTTTGTTTCGGTTAGATTCATGATAGGGAAATATTCTTTCTATATCTTTCAAAACCCAGCCATGAACTAACTTGTTTGGCTTGGGTTATTTTGGGTTTGTGGTTTTAATAAACTATTAGATTTGTTTAGGTTTTTGTTATGTAATTTAAGTTCAGGGTTTACTTTTTCTTAGTGTTTATCTTTACTTGCAATTGAATCGAGAGAGGAAATTGTGATTGCATCCATTTATCTAATATCAGGAGAGTTAGATTCAAAAAACGAATATGCATGTTTTTTGCTAAAATCGGTAAAGACTAATTCAGCTTAGGAATAAGTAAGAATTTCAATTGCTAAGAGAGGTGCAAGATAGGTTGATGTTCACCCTTGGTTCACGTCGGGAGGTATTATCATGGCTTGCACATTGATAGAGTTTCGACATAGGGATAAGAAGGAACCACTGAAGGACACTTTGCCGAACCTTGATGTTGTTGGTTGCTGCCCAAGCAAGGGATTTCTGAGGCAATTATTTCACCCATTGTCGTGTCAGTAGCTTTAGTCATTGTCGAGGCAATTCGGTGTTCGTTGCATTCAAACACCGAGACTGTTCTATTCGGATTTCACTCCTCAACTCACGATAACCCGTACTACTCTTCTCTCTTATTTGATTTCCTCTATCTTTTACTTTTATTGTTCTTTAGTTTATTCATTAGTTAGAACTCTTCATATCACCTTTTTTTGTGTTTTTATTTTCAAAGTGCAGTAACTTAAGCAAAGTGGCCCAAACCAATCCTTGTGGAAACGATACTCGATACTTAAATCACTTTTTTACTTGCGACGTGTATACTTGCACAATTGTGTAGTACTTATTACACGCAACAAGATATAGTCACCTTATATCCTGAAGTTACGGGATATCCCGATCCACTAATTACATTCAAGCTTCGTCCATTCAATACTTGATTCACCTGATCCCTTGATTCTAAACTTTCCTTCTTCTTTGACCTTGCTTCCTCCACCAATCTTAAATTCAAACAACACAAATACATTCATTAATATTCATACCTTTTAACATACACTAACTTAATATGTATAACCTATATCCTCATTCAAACTTTAACCATCCATATACTAATCATTTCTCAATTCTATTTCCAAGTTAAATCCTTATTTTTCAACCTTTGGCAGCTTGAGCTATCCTCAAAGAACTATCTCTTGAGAACATAGAATACACTGAATTTTAAGTGCTTTACACCTTTACAAACTAGATTCAAAAATGGTTTCAACGGTATAAGCCTCATAATTTATTAAGGTCTATAAAAATCTTGAGTATTCTTAGAAATTCCAATACAAAATTTGTACAGAGCAGAATATGCTCCTAGATTTTCTGCACTACCTTCACTTAAAATTTCATAACTTTTGATTTAGAGCTCGAAATCAATCAACGTTTGTTGGAGATTAGATTAGACTCAGGCATGGTTCTACACATATAAAATTCACCCGGAAACGCATCATATTCGATTTTCTATGGATTTATAAACTTACTACCAGAACAGGATCCTCTGGGCAGAGTGCGTTTGATCTATGTTTTTCAATAATTTAAGTACTCTAAACTTAACTACTTCATCCCACAACTCATTATCAATCCAATAATCATAAATTCAAAATTCTAGCATGCTTTCATTCACAAATCAAAGCAATTATATAGTTGAATTTCAGCAAGCTTTCATCCATATACATCCCTCTATTTAACCTCTTACCTTCTCATTCATGAACCCATTCAAGCATCTTCAAAAACCAAATTTCCAGAAAGGTATTGAGTCCCCTAACAATGAAGAATTTCAATTATTCAACCAACTAATCTTTCCTAAATCCACCAATTCAACTCAACTTCAATAACAAAAATTCCCATAATAAATTCTTAGTTTAAGATGAACTTACCTCTTGTTAGACGTCCTCCCACAAAATTTTGCTTCAAATTTCACTAATTCCTCTTGAGATCAAGCTTAAATATGCAATTCTCCCATGGTGTTTCTCTCAAACACCCACTCTCGGCAATGGGGAGAACAAAGATGAAGAAAGCTTCATTCTTTTTTCTTTCTCTTTCTTCCATTACTTGGCTGGTTATCACTCAATCCATTTGCCATGTGTGAAATGGCTTTGCCACATGTTTTTCCACTAACACATAGTGGTCTAAATACACATGCAAACTTATTGTTTTACCCTTGTCCCAATTTGATCCCTTGCTCTCAACTTTAAGCTTCTTTCAGTTCAATCCTTCAAGACTAATTTCAAATCTTTTACAATTTCATTCTTACATCTTACAATTCAATCCTTAATAGTTCAAGTCATATACTAAATTAGCCTCTTAATACTCAAATATGCTCATTCATAATCCTTGAAATATAATTACTTTACTCATTAGATAATTTGTCTTTAGCTCAATTAGTCTTTTTAACCTTCAATTACATTGTCTTACTTATTAAATTTACTCAAATTGAATCTTTAGTAATTCAAAGATAACATTGTCAAGGATGTGATCACTTCGTAAAATCCCTAGCCCAGTTTTAGGGATGTTACATATTTTCCCTTAATTTATGGATTTGTTTTTCCCTACAATAGTGTTTCATGCATCCACTCCTGCATTTTATGTTTATTATTTGCATTTTGTCTAACTCTAGTAATAATTGCTCTTGTTATACAACTTTCAGCCTTTTCTGTGTTGTCGTTGTACTACTAATGTCCCTGTAAAGGAAGTTTCAGGACTGCAACCAGTTCGACACTGTAGCGGCCAACTATCCAGACCGCTAAGGATAATGACGAATCTGCCATCTGGATTTTTTGTTACAACAAATTGTGTAAAAATGATAGATTGTCACGAAAATCACCTAAAGGACAAGTGTCCTTAACCTAACAACCTATAAAACAGTACTTTTGGAGCAAAGAGAACATTCATTCACGTGATTATCATTTATCCTATCATCTTCAACCTACCGAGCTCTCATCCCACGGTGGCATAAGCTTCTTTTTCGGAGATCCAAGGTGATGTGAGGTAGAAATATATAAGGAAATGAGGATTCACGTGCTGGAACATTGAAGGATATGTGTTATATCTTTAAATATTTCTAGAGATAAATATTTATTGAAGTTTTTATTATATTACTTGTGTTATTTGGCGATGGTTTAACTTTTAATCTTTGTATGAACTTATTTAAACTTGGTTTTTAAGTTCAATATAATCTAGTTAGCTTTCTTCTTATTTCGATTGTTGGATCTTGTTGTGCAATAAGGTAAACGAACAAGAAAATAAACAAGCAAGAACAAAAGAGATTAACGAGGTTAAAAATGTGCTTACGTCCTCGGGAGCAAGAGCGGCTATTTTTCTTATTGATTCAATCAATCAAATTAGGTTACGAATAATAGACATATATATAAGTAGCCCTCGGTGGTACATTTGCATTTTCCTTTAAAAATATATGAGCCATACTTAACAAATCTCCACCTTGGCGAATATCATGCCCCTTAGGAGATAAACCTAGAGTTTCTCACACATTAAAGTGGCTTGGGTACCATGTTTCTCTAGCATTTGCAAACATTCAACAAGTCCAAAAATGCATGAACTTGTCAGTACTAATAGGCTAGGTCAACATATCAGTTGCATTCTCTGTGGTATGCACCTTCTATGACAATATCTCACCAAATTCAATCAACTCTCTAATCTTGTGAAACCTCACATCAATATGCTTAGTTCTAGCATGATACACCTGATTCTTAGCCAAATGAATAGCACTTTGGCTATCACAATGCAACTGAACTCCACCTTACTGGATACCCAATTCCTTCACTAGCCCAATGAGCTATACGGCTTCTTTTGTAGCTTCAGCTACTGCCATGTACTAAGCTTCAGTTGTTGATAATGCTACAATAGACTGAACATTTGACTTCCAACATATAGACCCTCCACCAAGAGTAAAAATATACCAAGTTGTAGACCTTCTATAATCCAAGTCACTTGCATAGTCTGAATCCACATATCCTACAACCAAATGATCATGTTGATCACTACCAAAAATAATTCCATGTCCCACGGACCCTTCAAATACCTAAAAATCCACTTTACTGCTTCCGAATGTGATCTACATGGTTTAGACATGTATATACAGAGTTGACCAATAGCATGAGCTAAATCAGGGCGAGTACATAACATTGCATACATCAAGCAGCCAACAACACTGGCATATGGAACCTTTGCCATCTCTTCAATTTCCTTATCTGTCTTCGGGCACTGTTCTGAAGAAAGCTTAAAATGTCCCATAGTTTTCTTGAGCCTCTATCTCTGTGAATCTCCATTCCAAGAATTTTCTTTGCAGCTCCTAAGTCTTTCATTTTAAATTCCTGGCAAAATAAAGCTTTCAAACTGACAACATCATGCATGTACTTCGCAGCCAACAACATATCATCAACATATAGTAGCAGAAAAATTAAAGAACCATCATCAAGGCTCTTATCATAAACACAACAATCATACTCAGATCGCTTGTAGCCAATCTGGATCACGTATGAGTCAAATTGCTTGTACCATTGTCTTGGATACTGCTTCAACCCGTACAAAGATTTCTTTAACATGCAAACCATATGCTCTTCTCTAGATTGAGTGAACCCTTATGGCTACTGCATATAAATATGCTTTTGTAGATCACCATGCAAAAAAGTAGTTTTAACATCCATCTGCTCTAAATGCAAATCCAAACTAGCTACGAGTGCAAGTATTGCCCTGATTGAAGTATGCCTAACCACATGAGAAAAGTATCATAATCAACTCCTTTCTGATGTGAGAAACCCTTTGCTACCAATGAAGTCTTGAACTTTTCCCCCTTTTTTTTGATACTGCTGGTTTTTTATACACCTATTTGCAGCCAATAGCCTTCTTTCCCTCAAGAAGCCTAACTAGCTCCTATGTATGATTTTTCTGCAAAGACTCCATTCCTCAATAATTGTAGCCATCCATTTGCCTTTCTCCGGACTAGTGATAGCCCCTGAAAAGTAGTTGGATCATCATTGCTAATGTGAAGTGCAAAAGACAACATGTCTTCAAAATCCAATCTGAATGAAGCCTTTATATTGGTGTGTCTTTCTCAATCTCTGGCTAAATTATAATTCTGTAACTGAAGTGTATTAGAACCACCAGATGTTCAATTAGAATTTTCACCTTTCTTAGCTGTTACACCTTTCTCAGTTGCTCGTGGATACAGTTCGAAATCCACCAGTACATTGTCTCGATTCTGTTGCAACATGAACTGCTCTTCAAAGTTGCATCTCTACTGTTCACTATTTTCCTTGCAACTGGATCCCAAAACATGTATCCTTTGACACCTTTCTTGTAGCCCATAAAGATGCACTTCTTTGATTTTGCATCAATTTTTGATCTTTCATCATCAGGTACATGCACATAAGCAGGACAACCAAAAATCTGAAAGTGTGAAAAATCAACTACATTGCCTGTCCATACCTCTTCTGAAACTTTGCCACCCAAAGATGCCCTTGGTGACCTGTTAATGAGATAAAATGCCATACTCACAACCTCTGCCTAGAATCTTTTAGGAAGCCTTGCATACAATCTCAAGCACCGGGCCCTTTCAGTTAATGACATGTTCATCCTTTCAGCAACACCATTCTGTTGCGGTGTCTTGCGCACTAAAAATGTCTCTAAATCCCATGCTCCTCACAGAATTTTTGAAACTGTGAATATGTGTACTTTATGCCATTATCAGACCTTTAGTATTTGATCTTTCTACTAGTTTGGTTCTCCACCTCAACTTTCCACACCTTGAACTTGGCAAAAACTTTAGATTTTTGTTTCAAAAAATACACCCAAACTTTCTTAGAAAAATTGTCAATAAAAGTAACATAGTACATAGATCCACCCAATGATGATTCCCTGGTAGGCCTCCAAACATCAGAATGCACATAATCAAGAATTCCTTCAGTTTTGTGCTTTCCAGTCGCGAAACTAATTTTAGTCTGTTTACCAAGAACACAAAACTCACAAAGATCAAGCTTGCAACTTTTAACACCATGCAACAAATTTCTTTTATGCAATTCAACCATTCCACGTTCACTAAGATGAACAAGACACATGTTCCATAGTTTTGTATTATCATCATATGACTCAACAGAATGAGCTCCACCTACAATTGTACTCCATAATACTTTATTGAAATTCCCTACATTTATCTATCCTTTCATCACAGTCAATGCACCTTTAACAATTCTAATGGTTTCCCGATCAAAAAAAAATTCTAATGGTTTCCATATCCTCATCTACTTTAGGAATAAAACCATTCTTATGCAAAGTGCCCAAGGAAATTAGATTCTTTTTCAAATCTGGTATATGCCTAACATCGCATAATGTTCTAACAGTACCATCATACATCTTAATTCTAACTTCACCAATACCAATAATATTGCAACATCTATCATTGCCTAAATAGACAGAACCATAATTAATAGACATATAAGTCAAAAACCACTCATTGTTAGGCGTTATATGATAACAACATCCTGAATCAAGAATCCATGCATCCGTGAACTGAGTTGTTGAAATAGAAAGCATATCACCATCATTGCATTCTGAATTGTCATTTTGGACCACATTCACAGTTTGGATGGTGCATCATGTTAATCATCTGTCTGCCTTTTTAACTTTGGACAGTCTCGCTTCAGATGTCCTGGCTCCTTACACTTGTAGCAATGAATTGTCTTCTTGCCTCTAGACTTTGATCTAGAATTTCGTTTTCCATAACCTTCCTTCTCTGACTTCCTTCCACGGTCTTGATTACCCTTAACATATAAACCATCAGCATGAAAACTTTCACTTGTATTCTGCTTCAGTTGATTGTGAGCCAACAAGGCTAAAGAAATCTCTTCAACTTTGATTGTTTCTTTCCCATATGTAAGAGTAGTCACCATGTGTTCATAAGAGGGAGGCAATGAACACAACAAAATCATTGCTCTGTCTTCATCCTCAATCTTCACATCAAGTTGAGCCAAATAAGTGATTATTTGATTGAAGACCTTCACATGTTGTGCCAAATCCTGACCTTCCTACATCTTCAGCCCATACAACCTCTACTTTAGATACAATTTATATGTTAGAGATTTGCACATAAATTAACTCTCTAATTTCTTCCATATTTTTGATGGAGACGACAGATTCATTACGTGATACATAACCTCATATGTCAAACATAACTATATGGTTGTAGCTGCTCGCTCCTGCAATTCTTCCCAATCTTCATCATCTATCGGTGCTATTTTTTCAGATCGTAAAGCCTTTAAAATCTCTTCCTTCGCTAACAGATCCTTTACCCTCGTCTGCCACAGTCCGAAGTTACCCTCACCATTGAATTTTGCCACTTCGAATTTTGCACGGACATAGCCATCTCAACCAAGAAAATAAACAAACTCTAATACCAATTGTTGTGCAATAAGGTAAACGAACAATAAAATAAACAAGCAAGAACACAAAAGATTAACGAGGTTCAGCAATGTGCCTACGTCCTCGGGAGCAAGGGCGGCTATTTTTCTTAATGATTCAATCAATCAAATTAGGTTACAAATAATAGGCATATATATAAGTAACCCCCCACTAGCATCTGTCCTTTAACAGTATATGAGCCATACTTAATAGATCTATTCTTTTTTTGCATGAGAGTGTTTAACATCGTCAGTGACATTGAGAGATGTAGTGACAATTCAAATTAATAAGTCATTACAACTAGAGTTGAATGAGGATACAACGAGAGTTGATCCACTTGTTCAAGGATTTGTAGTTTTGACGAACAATAAGAGTTGTGGTTGATCTACATGTTTGTGTCATCATTTGAGATTTGAATGGAAGTTAGTAAGCAAGCTTAGTCTTTTATTTCTCTAATGAAACATCGTATTTCGTTTCTTTGTTGCACGTGATAATCTGCCAAGCTGAGCTAAGGTGTAACACCCCGAATTTGGGCCTAGGAGTTAGCTAGATAGATTAGACGGTTCTGGTGAACCGGATTAGAAGGTTAGAATTGGTTTTCGGAAATAAACTAAATAAATGGGTTTTTGGCTAAAATAAAATATAGAAAAATATCCTAAAATGTTTAATTAATATTTTAAACATATTTGAGGTGTCAATTTGATAAAAATAAATTTGGATTAAATTTCATTTTGGTTTTCTGACCAAAATGTAAAGATTTCAAAGCTGTTTTGGTGACTAAATCATCAAAGGGTCAAAACTTAAAATCTTGAAGGAGCTATTAAACCACTTGGTTCTATAAGATTTTTTCCTTAATTTTGGCTATTTTAAAATAGTTTTTAAAAGGGTTTAATTAAATGGAATAAAAGGATTTTAATTGGTTTTGTTTTAATTAGTCAAAATGTTTTCTTACGTAACTACTTTTCTCCAAACTTTTTATCTCAAATACTCAGCAACCAAACTACTCTTTCCTCTCTAAGAATCCTATGGATTCATCTTTTTAATTTTTCTTTTCATTTCAATAATATATCTTCTACTTCTTCCTTGGAGATTTCATCAAAATCAAGCCAATTGAGAAAGGAGTCTACAATTAGAGGTGATTTTCGTTTCTCTCCTCTAATCAAAGGTTTTTTTACTGAAATTCCCAAGTTTTTGAGCCATTACAATCGATTTTTGTTATGTTTTGATGATTAAATCAGGATTAAAAAGGTTTAATATTGGTTTTAATAAGAAATGGGTAGATCTTTGTTATGAATTTGAACTTTGGTGGTCATGATTGATTTAGATCACATTTAAGGTGTATTTTAATGTCATGAGAAGAGATTTACAAAAAAAAATCTTGAAACTAACTAAATTTCTAATTTTCTAGGATGTTAATAGTTAGACTTTGAGGTGTTTATGATGTTAAAGGGTTGCTGGAGTTATAAAGCGAAGTTGTTAGTGTTTTTAGATGTTAATTGATGATGTTAAGTATTTCAAATCATTAGTATGTGGCTGGGCTTTGTTTAGGATGAAATTGGAGGTGTTTTCGCGTGTTTTTGGAAGGCGGTTGATAATGTATAGTAAGGTGTTGTTGGGGATTGATGTTGCTGGGAGTATGGATGCACAATGATGCATTAATCCTCTGTTATTATGTGAATAGAATAGTGGAGATTGATCCTACAGTGAATGACGAAAGATTGGAGGAGTATAACGGTTATTTTCACGTCGACAAGAGGAGCTTTTTGTTGTTGGTAAGTGGAATTGTGTTTTGCAGCATATTAAAGGTTTGTAAATTTATCTTGGAAATCTAATTTAAGCTTAGCAACCTTGGTTACACTCGAAAGTAAGTAAAAGGCGAATTTCTCTCGATATCTCGATTTTTGACCCATGAAGATTTACCTTTTGTTTTGATTGCAAGCATGGTTTGTTACCTATTGTTATATAGTTGATTTTCCATGAAAATTCAATACAAATGATGATATATATGAATTCCATGAGTTTTGGCAAAATGTTTCCGAAAGGGAAAATTACATGGTTTTCAAATATGATTATCGCATTGGAAATTGGTTTATATGTTGCATATGGAATACAATGAGGTAACATGGTTTAAAAGTATATATTGGCTAAGTGGCAATGTAATAAATATTATCGGATATAGTTGGCATGCCATATGGTTTAAAGTGCACTATATTGTGTTGCCTCATGGTTTGTTAAGGGGTAATCTCCAACCATTGAGAACCGCAGCCGTTGAGGGGTTACTCCGGCTAGTGGATAAAAGGTGTGTTAAAGGTACCACCAAGGTAAAAGGTGTGTTTAAAGGTACCACCACGAAAATCCGTGTATCCGATGTGTTTTCACAAAAATGTGATGAAACAGTTTTGGTCACTATAATGCCAATATATAAAATAATGTATCTTGTTAAATATGACGTGTTTTTATGACGATGCTCCTTAAGCGATGTTATTTGAAATGCTTATACATTTGAAAGCTTAAGTTGAGGTTTCCATATGATACTATGCATGTACTCCATGATACATTGAAAAGCATATGGTTTAACATGTTTGAGAGATATTTGTAAAAGCATTGAAGGTTTATCAAATAGTTACTTAGCATCAAAGCTTGGTTTTATAATATGGTTTTAGTTGCATTGATGAGTGTTTTGATCACCCCCTCACTAATCATCTTGTGCTAACGCTCCATTCTCATCCTTGCAGACAAGTAAGCTTTGGAGGCAGCATTGGGCAAGGGATCTTTAAAGATTTCTGATTTACATGTATGATTTACATACATGGACTTTTGTAGCAATAAAGGGGCAATGTGGCCTTGGGTATTGAGAGACTTGAAATGTGTTTCTCCTTGTTTTTAAGCATGTTTCTATACTGCTATGGACGTATTTTGTGGTGTTTGAAGCTTGAAATTGGCTTGGGCTAGCTTTTCTATGTTTGGGGTAGAGAGTATGCCTATAGGATTTTGTTAATGCTTCCCATGCTTTGATGGTTGTTCTTGCATATGTGGATTTTTAGTTTTGATAACTTTGTAAAAAAACATGCATTTCACGCCTTTTTACTTAGTTATTTGCTTGTCTTCAAGCTTATTTCATTTGCATTTAGCTGCATTTAGTTTATATAGTTCCATTTGGTGTTGTTAGCTTTTTTGTTTTGATTTATTTAAGAAATAGGGGCTGTTTGAGAAAGGGTGTTATGGTATGGTGATGTGCAAGTGAGCAAGGGAGTGTGGCTGAGCAAAGAAATGCTGCAGCATTTTGGACGACAATTCTGGGTGCAGAAAAGGACAAAGCAACGAAGATATTTTCTAGCCCATGTGAGACAACCCCCATTTGTCTGTTGTGCCTAGCATATCCTAGAATATTCCCTAAGACATACAAAGAATGTTTAGGGGAAAAACCGTAGGAGCCTCCACTATATAAAGTACAACATACCCACATAAAGAGGAGAGTTGAAAAAGTGACTTTTGGGGTGCTACGAGTGAGGAGAAAAGGCGGCAACTTTCCATCTTCTTCCTGAACTTGTTGTCCTCCATTATTAAAGCTCCAAGGGGTGACCTTGCTGGCCTTTGAGAGAAGCAGCAAGTCTAGGATGGTTCATGGTGGTCCAAGGCACAAGAGATTTCCTTTTCTTTGTTGTTTGCTTTAACTCTTATTATTTTGGAAATGGGTTGTTTAAGACGAATGATAATGGATGATTTACACCCAGCCATGAACTAATTTTAGATGACTTGGGTTTGTTTTGGATGACTTTGTTTTAGTTTTTAATGAATGATTAACATGTTTCCAGCTTCATATTCTTTGTCTACAATTTTATTGCCTTAAATTTGTAAGAGCTTTCAAGAGTTAGCCTTTACTTAGGTGTTAGATTAACTTAATGGCCGAGAGAGTTATGCTTAGATCCACATAGACAAAGGGGTTGGCTGCTGAGAGGCACAACTCTAACTCACCTAAGAGATAAGGATAGGGTTTCAACGACTAAAAAGGGTAGCACGTCAACAATAAGTAGCTTTCTAGGGTTCACGCTGAGAGGTATCGGTGTAGCATTCAGGCTGGCAGGTTTCTTGCTAGAGAGTTTAGAAACACAATAGGAAACCCTATCAAGTATAGTTTGAACTGGAAAGTGTTAGATATACATTAGAACCAGGTGTAGGATTCCTTAACAAACCCTGCCTATCATTCCTAATAGAGAGTTTCACAAACAATAGAGGATCTTGCAGCTTATTCAGTTCACTTCGGTTTTATTTAATTGCTTTTGCTACAACATTTCTTGACATGTTCCCACTTGCTATCACATTTATATTCAATTTACTACTTGTTTCGACGTGTGCTTGAACTTGACTTAAAGTACCTCCAATCCCTATGGAGACGATACTCACTCATCACTTTACTACTTGTTTCGACGTGTATACTTGCACTATTTATGTATCATTTATAGTACAACGCACAATGCAAAAAAATAGGAATCAAGGCAGCAAAATTGTGCTTAATTGATTAATGCATACAAAGTTGCACTAGCGATCTCACCCAAAAAATTTTCTAACTCTGTTAAGCGTAGATTGCATGCAACATGCACACACATGCAAAGTATCTTTTCCTAGAGAAAAGTTCTTAAAATATTGATTTGTCTAGCATGTTGAAGCCTACATTTTTTGAGGACTGAAATTTTGCCATAGCACTGTCTTGAACTAAACTTTGCCATATCATTCTCTTTGGTTTTCTCTACTCATTGCTTGAGAACAAGCAATAGTTTAAGTTTGGGGGTGTGATAACCTTGTAAAAACATGCATTTCATGTATGTTTACTTATTTATGCGCTTTTATTTAAGCTCATTTCATTTGCATTTAGCGGCATTTAGTTCATATAGTTGCATTTAGTGTTGTTAGCTTGGTTGTTATAATTTAATTAAGAAATATGTACTGCTTGAGAAAGGGTTGTTCTGGTATGGTGATGTGCAGGTGAGCAAGGGAATATGGCTGAGCAAGGAAATGCTGCAACATTTTGGACGACAATTCTGGGTGCAGAAAAGGACAAACCGACAAAGATATTTTCCAGCCCACGTGTGAGAATCCCCATTTGTCTATTGTGCCTAGCATATCCTAGGGAATATTCCCTAGGTCACACAAGGAATGTTTAGGGCACAAAACCCTAGGAGCCTCTACTATATAAATGACAAGATACCCACATAAAGGGGAGAGCTGAAAAGGTGAGTTTTGGGTGCTAAGACTAAGGAGAAAAGGTTGCTCTAGTATGATGATGTCTTTCGGTTTATATGATGTTTACTAGATGTTTAGGTGATGTTTCTTTGAGCCAAAGTGTCAGATGTTAGGATAAGAGGCCATCATAGGTCCAATCGTACTGATACAGGCCCCTTAGGATCGGTACGCGAGGACTGAGATAAGCTCAAATATAGGAAAATTGAACAGGGGTATCAGTACATGTAGCTACCGTATTGGTACGCCTCTATATTT
Source organism: Hibiscus tridactylites (assembly GCA_958450335.1). Classification (NCBI taxonomy): domain Eukaryota; kingdom Viridiplantae; phylum Streptophyta; class Magnoliopsida; order Malvales; family Malvaceae; genus Hibiscus; species Hibiscus tridactylites. The sequence continues at coordinate 51,757,208 of OY288267.1, read as the reverse complement.
TTACACTTGGTCTCGGTACACGGGCAACTGTACTGGTACACATTTCAGTTACTAGAATCCTTTTTTTCAATATTTGGTTATACGTGTCGATACAGTTCTACGTGTGTATCGATACCCTTTGAAAATTGGGTACATGTATCGAAACGGGCTTGTTGGTATCGATACTAAGATAGGATTTTCTAGTAATTACTTGATGAAGTTTGAATTTTTGAAAAATGGTCATTGTTTCATGATATATTTGATTGATGGTGATATTGTGGAGCAAATTCAATGATATTTCACTTAGTGGCATGTAATAAATCTAATTAAGGGTTGGTAACTTAAAAAGCAAGTTCAGTCATCAATTTATCCAAATTACGTTTTAGTCCCTAAGAATCATGCTTGTCAAGTGAATGTCCCATTCGTGTGTATACAATAATGTAATTCCTCCGCTATTGCAAAAATCACCTTAGGGTTAACTTGCATCTCGATAAGATAAAAAGGAAAATAATCTGATTTAACAATAATTAGTTTAGGATTGCTTCGAGAAATCTAATGTGGCTTTCGTAACTCGGTGTTAGCGACTAGGCCGAGGTATGAAGGTTACATTTGGTGGTATTAGAGACAGGTTATGGTTGTTGGGAGTTTGTTAATGTTTTGTGTGTTTTGTTTCCAATATACGGTGCTTGATTACGTAATTCTTGTTGTGATTATGTCATGTTTGTTGTGTTGGGGTATAATATCGGTGACACATAGCCTTTAGTGCTACAAGTACAAGAGTTTTGTTCTGGAAAACGCAAGTCATCTTGGATCCTTGCTTAATATTGGCCTAAACATGCATATGGTATTTTCATGTCGTAGATTCTTATTTTTGAATATGGGTCCGAGACGAGAGAGTCGAGCTAATACGAGTAATGTCGGGGTTGGGCAAAATAATGACTTACCGCCTTCTCCACCAATTCCTTTGGTTGGTGCTGGAACCGTAGGTTGTATCCCTCACGCACCGCAAGTGTCGGATATGACGTTGTTAATTCAGGCTATGACTAGAGCGTTTCAGGCAACTATGGTTGGAGTGCATGCACCTGCACCAGCACATGTAGTGGCTACTAATCATGAACTTCTGTTAGAACGTCTGCGTAGCTTGGGAGTTACCGAGTTCAACGGTTTGGCACCTTAGGCTGCTGAAGAATGGTTTGCGAGTATCTAAAGAATTCTTGAGAAAATGGAGTGTACAAATGCTCTTAAGTTGGGTTGCACGGTGTCTTTGCTTTAGTGAGATGCTTATAGTTGGTGGACCATTGTTGTTGTGGGCATTGCACCTACGTATGTAACGTGGGAGTTCTTTTGTGCTTCCTTTAAGAAGAAGTATATGGGTTCTCGTTACTAGGATGAAAAGAAGCATGAGTTCATGGCATAGATTCAGGGTAGCACATGTTTGTATCAGAATATGAGGTTCAGTTTGTTCGGTTGAGCTAGTATGCACCTGAGTTGGTTCCCGATGATCGTCAACGATGTGATCATTTCTGATATGGGTTGATCAAAGAGGTGAAGAATTACATGATGGCTTCAGATTACACTGATTTTGTTGTCTTGGTTACACGAGCCAAGAACATTAAACAAAATTTAGGTTTGTCTTCTTGTTCGGAAAGTTCCAGCTCCGGAAATAGGATTACTAATTCAGATGTTGGAAGAGATCTGTATAAGAGACATCGAGACAATAGGTATCGACATGATCATAAACAGCAGGGAGGTGGTAACGTTGGTCGAGGCCATAATGTTCATGCGTGGGGACCTGAGTGTGAATGTTGAGGAAAATGACATTCGAGAGAGTGCTGGTTGTCTCAAAGCGGTTGCTGGAATTGTGGATCTCAAGACCTACGAGGGTGTATGCACACCGCGAGGGACGGAATGACACGAATGTGATTCTTGGTACATTTACTTTGGAATCCATGTAATTGCTTTCTTTAGTATGCTTTTGTTCTGCACATTCATATATCTTGCGTGAGCATGCACTATAACACCCCAAAATCCCCTAAAATTCAAAACCCTAAATTGAGTTAAATCCCTAATTTGTAACCTAAAATTTGGGAATTTTGTTTTTGAAACCTAATTTGATTTAGGGATTTAATTGGAGAAATCAAAAAGTTATGTGACCTAATTGTTAAAACTAGAACTTTGGGGGCCTTTTTGTTAAGTGGGTAAAAGTTGAAACCCTTGCTTTGCGATTTACCCATTCATTAGGGTAAAAAGCCTTGTATGGGCTTTCATCTGCCATATTTTTTTCAAGTCAGCCGCTTCTCTCTCTCATTTTTCCCTCTCCCGCAACCCTTCCTTTCTGTTCAAGCTCTAATTAAGGGGTCGTTCGTCGTTCATTTGCCGTTTCTAGGTCATCTACGTGTTCACCGTGACAGTCCGACCAAAACCACGACTTGGTTTTTCCTTCATCGTCGTTGATAGCTTGGGAACGGGTTCAAACCGTCTGTTTGCCTTGGTCCATTCGTCTCCTCGCCGCCGTCTTCAGCGAGAACATCCTCGTGCGTGCCGCTGTCCCTCCGCCGGTCCTTGTCAGATCTGTTAGGGTAAGCTTTGGCTGCCGCTGTCACGTTGAACGGACGTCGCTGCCAGTTTGTTGGTTGTCGCCGCCGCCGGTTGGGGTTGTGTTGATATTAGGGTTAGGTTTTTTTGATTTGGGGAATTAATCTGAAAATTAGGGTTAGGGTTTTGTTAATTGAAAATTGGGGATTTTGAGAACCGAACCGAACCGGAATTATGAAACTGAACCGGGCCTAAAACTAAACCGGGCTGGACCTTCAGAATCGAACTGGACCGGGTGACGTCAACAGTGATGTCATCCGCTGATGACATTGCTGATGCAAGCAGGCTGACATCAGCGATGACGTCATATTGACCATGATGACGCCATCGTTGACTTTTTGGGCCAAAAGTCAACCTTATGTTTTTCGACGTACCGGTTCCAGATTCGCAGCTCGTTTTTCCAAATTCGATCCCGAATGACCGTTTTGACCCTTCGAATTATTTTATGCTTAGTTAAAAAGAAAATTTTACTTAGTTTCTGAAATCGGATTTCGTTTGCGTTCAGGTGACATAGATTTGGACACCGAGATTCTTCCACCTCCTCCGCCTGGTCGACCTCCTGCGTCTCAACCTTTGAGTTCCGCACGTATGTGAATTTAAATAAATTTCTGTGTAGTAGATTGTGGCATAGTTGTAGATAATTTTGATTAGTGAACCTTTGTAGGTGTCGATCTTGTTTCGTCTGCTTCTAAATTTGAGCGTGGGAGACGTCACTCCCGACGTTGAGCTGTTAGCTGTCTGAGTTGTGTTCTCTGCTTGTGCTATACTATATGTGTTGATGTTGTGTGATGTTTGACTGTGAAATATGTTGTTGCTATGTGATGGTTGACTGTAAAATATGTTGTGAGCTGGGCTATGTGATATGTTGTGATCTGGGCTATGTGATATGTTGTGATCTGGACTATATGATATGTTGTATGTCATTCTGTTAAACATCATACATCGGATACTAAATAGTTAATTATTAGACTAAATGCTCATGCATTTTCGGACTAAATGCTCATGCATTTTTGGACTAATGATGTTGCATTCGGATTGAAATTGGAACATTCATATCATATCATTCGGGTGAGATTTGTATGGAGGAAGTTCAGTGGTTTCATCCTTCGGGTTGAATTCCACTTCGGATTAGTGGTTCCACCCTTCGGGCTGAGTTCCACTTCGGATGGTGACGATGTAGAGAGTGGTTCAGGGGAACTTTACTCTTCGGACGGTGATGTAGATGGGTTCATGACATAGACTTAGGTGCATCGTGCTTTGCATATCTGTATATTCGATTGACTGTTGGAATGACTATGTTGACTCTATGATTCTTGTGATTTTCTGTTTGATGCACCATAGAGACACACTGAGCTTAATAGTTGACTCCCCTTAGCTTCTATTTCAGATTCTCAGACATAGGAGTTCGGTACTTGGAGGACCACAGTTATTAGATTTACTATTGTTTTAGTATGGATATTCTTAGTTTCCAGTTTTATTTCGGTTTTATTGCGATTATTTTATTATTTGGGGTTTTATGTAAACTCAATTATTTTTATGTTTATTTGGGATTTTTAAACTGTTTACCATGCATGAGGATTTTAATGTGATATTTTTCCTACTGTGTTTTGGATTATCTTATATATACGACTGCGTTTTCGAGATAAAAATTTCAATGATAAACGACACTGTTTTAAATTAATATTTTGAGTATTAATTTCCGGAAACCTAATAAATAAATTACTTGAGGGTTGCGTTTTCAATCTAACTTCCTAGATTCGGCCCATAACCTTTGGGTCGGGTTTAGGGGGTTAGATTTAGTGGTATCAGAGCCTAGGTTCAACCCTCGGACTGTGTGGCTCACATAAATTTTTAAGACGAAATGATTTTTGCATGCATACTAAATATTTTCGGGTGAAAGGGTATTTTTGGAAAGTAAACATTTTTAGTAATTTGACATATTATTGAATAGAACTCCAAGTACCGAATTTAATCTTAGTATTATTTCTAATTCTTTTGTAGATAGAATACTATGCCACCACGTAGGAGTACTAGGTTAGCGACCAACCGAGGTAGTGGTCGAGGCCGTGGGAGAGGCCGAGGTCGTACCGCAGTAGCTGAGAGCGTTGCTTCACAAACAGCGCATCAGGACGATGTTCATGATGTTAATGAGGAGGAGTAGGCCGTGGATCAGCAGCCTGGGGTTCAACAACCTAGGGTTCAGCAGACTATAGCTCAACAGACCGGGGCCCAATAGGCTAGGGCCCAACGGGCTGGTGGTGAGGATCAGCCAGCCCAGCAGACAAGAGGTGATGGACCACCTGGGCCTAGAGATGCTGAGACTACGGGCATGGATGTTGTTGCAGTGCACAGAGAGTTGCTCCGTTATCTTCATCAGACTGATAGTGTTAGGAGGCCCATATCTTCTGAGTTCTTGGCTGCAGGGATGACTATGTTTGATGGGAAGACGGGTACTAATCCTGCTGATGCTGAGTACTGGTTGAAGAAGCTTCAGAGGTTGTTCGCTGAGATGGATTATCCTACTGATCGGAAGCTTAGAGCTGCTGTATCACTTTTGCAAGGTGAGGCCCAAAATTGGTGGGAGGCTGAGGAGCTTGTTATTCCAGCTGGCCAGATATCTTGGGATTATTTCCGACAGGCTTTTCGTGACCGATATGTTGGGGCTGAGTATCTAGCAAAGTGCCGGGATGATTTCATGAATCTGAAGCAGAATGACATGTCTGTGAATGATTATGAAATTGAGTTTATGAGACTGATCCAGTATGTTCCAGGGTTAGTGACTACTGAAAAAGATAAGTGTGATTGGTTCCTAAAAGGGTTGCGCCCTTCGATTAAAGCAGGTGTGGCTCTACATATGGATAATGAGTATAAAGAGATCACCAAGCGAGCTAGGACAGCTGAGCGAAATGAGGCGGAGTTGAAGCTACTTGAGTATTATGATACTGATCGGGGTAGGAGACAGTTGACTGCATCAGTTCAGCACAACTAGGGTAACCAGTCTAGGAAGAGAGCCAGAGACGAGTTTGATCATCAGGGTTATTCCAGAGCTAGACCGGTGACTTCCACTATTCTGACCGTTAGTGCCGGGGGTTCGACTAGTACACGTGGGGTGCCACAGTGTTCCTTCTGTGAGAGGTGGCACCTGGGTGAGTGTAGGAGGCAGTCTGGGGCTTGTTTCCGATGTGGATCATTTGAGCATCTTTTTAGGGATTGTCCGGTAGCACCTTCAATATCTTATGTTCCGAGTCAGTCTCAGGCATCCGTACAGACTCCTGCTGGGGGTAGAGGACATGGTAGATCTGCTACTTCAGGTATTGCTAGTAGAGGTAGACCTGCCCAGAGTGATAGATCAGCTAGATCTGATACTAGACATCCGGGGTTGGTTTATGCAACTAGAACTCATGAGAGTTATGATGATGAGCCAGCGGACATAGCAGGTACATTTTTGATGTTTTTAGTTTTTACATTCATGTTGAAGGATGAGGAATTCAGAATGAAGAACCTTAAGTTATGTCAGCTAATTTTTAGGATCTGTCGCTAAGTTTGAAAATTTCGAGGCCGAAATTTCTTGTAAGGAGAGGAGAGTTGTAACACCCCAAAAATCCCCTAAAATTAAAAACCCTAAATTGAGTTAAATCCCTAATTCGTAACCTAAAATTTAGGAATTTTGTTTTTGAAACCTAATTTGATTTAGGGATTTAATTGGAGAAATCAAAAAGTTATGTGACCTAATTGTTAAAACTAGAACTTCTGGGGCCTTTTTGTTAAGTGGGTAAAAGTTGAAACCCTTGCTTCGCGATTTACCCATTCATTAGGGTAAAAAGCCTTGTATGGCCTTTCATCTGCCATATTTTTTTCAAGTCAGCCGCATCTCTCTCTCATTTTTCCCTCTCCCGCAACCCTCCCTTTCTGTTCAAGCTCCGATTAAGGGGTCGTTTGCCGTTTCTAGGTCATCGGCGTGTTCACCGTGACTGTCTGACCAAAACCACGCCTTGGTTTTTCATTCGTCATCGTCGATAGCTTGGGAACGGGTTCAAACCGTTCGTTTGCCTTGGTCCATTCGTCTCCTCGCCGCCGTCTTCATCGAGAACATCCTCGCACGTGCCGCTGTCCCTCCGTCGTTCCTTGCCAGATCTGTTAGGGTAAGCTTTGGCCGCCGCTGTCGCATTGAACGGCCGTCGCCGCAAGTTTGTTGGTTGTCGTCGCCGCCGATTGGGGTTGTGTTGATATTAGGGTTAGGTTATTTTGATTTGGGGAATTAATCTGAAAATTAGGGTTAGGGTTTTGTTAATTGAAAATTGGGGATTTTGAGAACCGAACCGAACCGGAATTATGAAACTGAACCGGACGTGAAACTAAATCGGGCTGGACCCTCATAATCGAACTAGACCGGGTGACATCAGTAGTGATGTCATCCGCTGATGACATTGCTGATGCAAGCAGGCTGACGTCGGCGATGTCGTCATCATTGACCATGATGACGCCATCGTTGACTTTTTGGGCCGAAAGTCAACTTTATGTTTTTCGACGTACCGGTTCCAGATTCGCAGCTCGTTTTCCAAATTCGATCCCGAATGACCGTTTTGACCCTTCGAATTATTTTATGCTTAGTTAAAAAGAAAATGTTAATTAGTTTCTGAAATCGGATTTCGTTTGCGTTCAGGTGACATAGATTTGGACACCGAGATTCTTCCACCTCCTCCGCCTGGTCGACCTCCTCTGTCTCAACCTTCGGGAGTGACATTGATTAGTGAACCTTTGTAGGTGTCGATCCTGTTTCGTCTGCTTGTAGATTTGAACATGGGAGACGTCACTCCCGAAGTTGAGCTGTTAGCTATCTGAGGTGTGTTCTCTGCTTGTGCTATACTATATGTGTTGATGTTGTGTGATGTTTGACTGTGAAATATGTTGTTGCTATGTGATGGTTGACTGTAAAATATGTTGTGATCTGGGGTATGTGATATGTTGTGATCTGGGGTATGTGATATGTTGTGATCTGGACTATATGCTTATTGTATGTCATTCTGTTAAACATCATACATCGGATTCTGAATAGTTAATCATCGGACTAAATTCTCATGCATTTTCGGACTAAATGCTTATGCATTTTCGGACTAAATGCTCATGCATTTTCGGACTAATGATGTTGCATTCGGATTGAAATCGGAACATTCATATCATATCATTCGGGTGGGATTTGTACGGAGGAAGTTCAGTGGTTTCATCGTTCGGGTTGAATTCCACTTCGGATTAGTGGTTCCACCCTTCGAGCTTAGTTCCACTTCGGATGGTGACGATGTAAAGAGTGGTTCAGGGGAACTTTACTCTTCGGACGGTGATGTAGATGGGTTCATGACATAGACTTAGGTGCATCGTGCTTTGCATATCTGTATATTCGATTGACTGTTGGAATGACTATGTTTACTGTATGATTCTTGTGATTTTCTGTTTGATGCACCTTAGAGACACACTGAGCTTAATAGCTGACTCCCCCTTAGCTTCTATTTCAGATTCTCAAACATAAGAGTTCGGTACTTGGAGGACCACCGTTATTAGATTTACTATTGTTTTAGTATGGATATTCTTAGTTTCCAGTTTTATTTCGGTTTTATTGCGATTATTTTATTATTTGGGGTTTTATGTAAACTCAATTATTTTTATGTTTATTTGGGATTTTAAAACTATTTACCATGCATGAGGATTTTAATGTGATATTTTTCCTACTCTGTTTTGGATTATCTTATATATACGACTGCGTTTTCGAGATAAAAATTTCAATGATAAACGACATAATTTTAAATTAATATTTTGATTATTAATTTCCGGAAACCTAATAAATAAATTACTTGAGGGTTACATTTTCAATCTAACTTCCTAGATTCGGCCCATAACCTTTGGGTCGGGTTTAGGGGGTAACATGCACAATTGCTTAATATCCCTGTAGAAGTTTTAAATGTCGGTGCTCGAGTAACTAGTTCTTTTAGTGAGCGGTTCTTGTTAGGAGTTTCTATAAGAGATGTCCTTTGGGGTTCAAGGTCAAGTGTTTGCGGTGGACTTGATGGAACTACCATTATATGGTTTTGATGTTATTTTGTGAATGGATTGGCTGAGCGAGCATAGAGGTGTGGTTTATTTTGAAACTAAACGAATATCGTTGAAGCTAGAGAATGATTGTGTGGTCGTTGTGGTGGGTGAGAATACTAAGTTCTTATCCAATGTTGTGAAAGAATGTGAAGGATGCTAGTATCTAGGATATCCGCACAATCTGTGAATTTTCAAGGGTGCTTCTGAAGGAATTGCCTGGATGGCCATCGAATAGCGAGGTAGAGTTTTGTATTGGAACATATGTGAATGAGGATCCGATGTTGATTGCTCTTTATTGCATGCACCGAAGGAGTTGAAAGAGTTAAAGACTCAATTCAAGGAGTTGTCGAATTGTGGTTCATCCGACCTAGTGTTTCACCTTGGGGAGCACTGGTGTAGTTTGTGAAAAATAAATATAGAACTACGAGGATGTGCATTGATTATCGACAATTAAACAACTTGACGATTAAGAATAAGTATCTTTTGCTGCAAATTGATGATTTGTTTGATCAGTTCTGGGGTGCTACCGTGTTTTCTAAGATTAATTTGAGATCTGGATACTATTAGTTAAAGATTAAGGATAAGGATGTGCTGAAAACTGCTTTTCGCACGAGATATGAGCATTATGAGTTCTTAAGGATGTCATTTGGGTTGAAGAATGCACATGTTGCTTTCATGGATATGATGAATCAGGTATTCCATGAATATTTGGATCAATTTGTGGTAGTATTCATTGACGATATTCTCGTATACTCTCATACCGAGGATGATCATGATTGACATTTACAGATTGTGTTGCAAGCCTTGTTGGATAACAAGTTATATGCTAAGTTGAGAATGTCCGAGTTTTGGATTAAAGTGGTAGTTTTCCTTGATCATCATGTTTCGGCAAAGGTATTCGTATGGATCTGCAGAAGATTGAGGTGGTGGTGAATTGGAAGCAACCCAAGTCTATTACGAAGGTTCGTAGTTTCTTGGGGCTGGCCAGTTATTATCATCGTTTTATGGATGTTTTTTCGAAGATCGTAGCTCCGTTGCCAATTTGTTGCAAAAGGATGTTCGTTTTGAGTAGACGGAGGGAAGGCAACAAGCTTTCAAGAAGCTGAAGGAAGCTTTGCCACAAGCTCCAATCTTGATTCAAATTGAGTCAGGAAAAAAGATTCTAATATATAGCGATGCATCTTATGTTGGTTTAGGATGCGTGTTAATGCAATAAGGGAGAGTTGTGGCTTATGCATTTCGGCAACTAAAGGTGCACGAACACAACTATCCTACGCATGATTTGGAGCTTGTTGCGGTGGTTTTTTCTTTGAAAATTTGGAGACATTACCATTAAGGTGAGAAATGTCTTGTCTATACGGATCATAAGAGTTTGAAATATTTGATGTCACGAAAGGAGTTGAATCTTACGCAATGTAGGTGGTTGGAGTTGCTTAAGGATTATGATTTGATGACCGAATATCACTCGTGTAACCCCTTTGACCCGATCTAGACGATAGACCCGAACCAAGAAGATCACATTGGGTTTGCCGAAGCAAACCTGAACTATCTTACTCAAATTACGGTCTATTTTTATTTTACTTGTCTAGATGCATTATTAAGACTTAAGATGTTCATTCAAGCAGCGGTTCAATTTTCATTCGAAACGAACATCGATAAGACACTTAATTGCAAAAAACAAGTATTCTAGGGACCAAAATGTAAATCTAAATATTTATAGGGAGTTACAGCGTTTTTAGGTTACCAATATTTAATTATTCATATTTCTTGGTAGCACGTCCAATTTTAGCTCAAACGGATAACAAATAAGCATCCAATTTAGCAAAATACGAAATTAAGGACTAAATCATAAAACAACCAAAATACAGGGACTAGCACGTTTATAAAAGCTTCATATAGCAATTATATACATTTGAAACATTCTTGCAAAATATCATGTCAAACAGACGTAATTTACCTATTCAATTGATACAACAACATATGGTGATCAAAATGCAAACAATCTAAACATGGTAAAATCCATTAACCGAATTAACTACTAGCCATACCAATACATGGGCTGCACCCAATGCATTTTGGGAATTTGAATCCCAACTCAACTTATCCAATTACTTCCGAACAACATTAATCATGCTTTTAATATCACATCACCGTTAAACACATAGGCTCAAATATTACATACCAATTATTCAACACAATTCATATTTATACAAGTATTCTAGAGGCATGCTTCCTAACAATATAAAGTATTATCCAAAAAGGAACAAACTGTAAAGACCTCAACATAGACAATAGATCAATTAAGAAATTAAAGCATGTGACCATAAGTATTCTTAGAACACAAACAATCCATCCAATCTTTATTTTAACCGTTTAAATCATTAGATCATAACTATCAAGTATACAAAGCATTAAAATAATAATACCAACGCCTTAATCATTAAGTTCAATTATCAACTAACGTAATACAAATCAATCAAGCTATCATATCTTAAATAAAACTATTCATCGCACTATTTTATCCACATTGCCTTGTTACAATTAATAATGTAGCCATAAACATACTCTTTAAATACAGTTGTCTTGGAATTACTCCTTGCCTCGAACCACGACCTCTGAACTTGCTTAATTCGCTGCATTGATGGAAGAAAAGAGAGCGTTAGCATATAATGCCTAGTGAGTGCGCTTAAATAGGGTAAAACGTCAATGCATTTTTGAAACCAAAATCGTTATTAGAAACCCATATTTAAGCAAGCCAAACAAACCATTTCCAAAGCATTTAAATAGAACAAGCTTATTTCAAACATATACCTTATGCTTTCATAATGATCCTTTCATTCTCAAGGCATTTATATATAATGTGCTTGTCCAAATTAAAACTTTTACCCGTTTATTTCCAAAACGTGTCATGCGTAATAACCAAACGCATCAAACCACATTTCACAAGACTCGTGCTTAATCAAACCAAAGCATTTTCTCGTTTGTTTCCAAAATAAATCATCCATAACAACCATATGCATCAAAACAACTTTCTCAAGTATCATGCTTAATTAAATCAAAGCATTTTCTGATATGTCACATATATTATCATATATTGGCCTTTACGGTGACCCCGGATAGTCTCACCTCTATCCTTGGATAGTACTACCTCTATCCACACTTTCGGATACACGGATTTCTCATGGTGGTACTACATCCACCAAATCTCATACCTTGCTTAGTTAAACTACAAGATACCATCAACTTGGGTTGCCTAGTTCAACCGCATAACCCAATTGATAACCCAACAATCGGAGTAGCCTAGTTAAACCGCTTTTTTTCAAGGACTGTTGCACGATCGATTTTAATATTACAGTGCACATAATTCTTTGGCTAGAAAACTATATCTGATAGTTTCTCATTGCGTCACATAGCCAATATATCATTTTCAAAAATATTTACACATTGTTTTCCAATGCATTTCATAAATCGTTTCATATGCAAAACCACATTGCCAAAGGATACAACGCAGTCCTTTTAGGAACAACTTCTCAATACTCTTAGGTATCCTTATATTTAATAAATCATTGCATATCATTTAAAAGATGCATAAAACAACAAGTAAACCAATCCATGCTTTTAAACCAAAACATGTAAATCAATACTCATATCAAACTGATATTCAAATGACGAAAGAGGAAAATCTTACTTCCGAGATTAGCTAAGCTCGCTAGGCTTTAACTAAACTCCCAAGGTATTAATTCAAACCTCTCTATAGTACCAAAATACATTTGCACTCACCAACTTGCTATCGCCTCGATGCCTACATCTCAACGCTAATGCCTCGACGTCTAACCGAGAGTTGTCCAAACGCTCGCCAACCTCCATAAAAAAATACAAGAGTAAATATAAATTGGACCATACCAAGATAACCACCTTATAAAAACATTTCCCCTTTACATAACATATCACAAATATTCTAACCATTTTCTATTTCCCTAAATCAATTACAACGCCTCCCTTAACACATATAGCCCTATTTTCTCGCCTAGACTTGGGGCCATTTAATTCCTTTTTTTTTAATTTCATTCTTCACCACTGCAGGTAATTAATTCTCATTTATCAATCTTCCTTTTTTTATTAGCAACATACATAAATATAAAATGGTAGCAGGGCCAGTAATGAGTAGCTAGTTTGGTCAATATTTTAATGCTAATTACGCTTAAATGGTTGATTTGTGGTGCTGAATTGTGGTTTATTGTGGTGCTTTCCTGTGCATGACTTTATGGCTGAAAAAAAAATTAGAAAAGGTTGGATTCTGTAAGTTTTCTGGATTCATGGCTGGATTAGTGGCCATGAAATGGGGCATGAATGCGCTGACTCGACGATACGTCAGCAGGCTTCTTGAAGATGACGTCAACAACACATGATAGCTTATCAGCCGCGTTCTGGATCACTTATCAGCCGAGATTTGGATCAAAGCTTAGGGATTATCTTTTATTTTTAAATTTAAACATTTTAGGATTTATTTATTATCACTTAGAAATTATCTCTTGTATTTTAAATATTTTATGAATTACCTCTTATCATTTTAGAGTTATTTTAGGGTTTTAGGATGCTATAAATGCCCCCTTTAGGGTGAGACTCAAATCATCACTTGCTCTTGTTCTCATTTTCACTTTGGAGTTTTATAAATTTCCTCTCTCAATTTTTAATTTTCTTTACTTTCCCTTTTTAAAAAAAGCTAAGTATGGTTTCTTCGCAAGCTATGCTTAGCTAAATCCCCCTTTAGCCAAAAGCTAAGCTGAACTCGTTTTACCTCGTGAGAATAGACAAAGTTCTTTAAAACCTTTAATTTCTTTCTTGATTTTCAGTAAAATTGGATTGGCAATCGGCTTTCCTTTAGGCATCACGATTACTTCATTCCGAAAGCGCGCGTCAGGTTGATGTGGTTTTGATCCACCATTAGGGATGAGATTAGGCTTGTAGCAGATTCAACTCCCTAAGAACAAACTTAGTGGCGGTCCACTAAGGGGAATTAAGATCGGATACAATTCTCGTCGAGATAATCCATCCGAGCATGGGCTTTTCCAGCACTAAACGGAGAATTTGCATTAGCATCGATTGACAAAGCTAATCAAACAAAAACTGGATTCTAAGGATTGGCCTTGGAATTTAGTTTACAGTAGAGAAGCAAGTTACAAGGGTTGGGCCTTGTAGACTATAACCGACAATAACTCAAAGAAATATCTATTTCAATGATCGAGACAAGTCGAGGTGAAGCAAAGCTGGAGGCTAACTCTTATCATAATCTATTTTAAATTATTTCTTTCACTTTATTTATTTTAATCTTCTCGAATTATTTTGCTTAAACATCCTTTTGTTACTTGCAGATTGCTTGATAATCATCAAAATCAAATAGATATTGGGAACTCCTTAGTCCCTGAGGATCGACCCTTACTCTCACTATTATACTTAAATTATTTCTTTAATTGAGTTTAAGGAATTTTATTTAACAATTCATGATGTTTGTCAAATTAGAGCTGTTGTCGGGGACTTCGACAAAGTTACTAATATTTGTTTTGATTTGATTTATAACCAGAAAGAATCCGGGAGAACATAAAGACTATATCCGGGAGATCGAAGCATACGCTCGAAGACTACACACTCAGAAACTTTGGGAAAAGAAACAAAGAGAACGACAACAACGTCTAGAACTTGATCTAGAATCAGCGTCTGAGGTAGATTCACATTTCGAGTACACCAACGAAGAACAGGTTCCAATGGGAGATAACGACCAAACAATCCAACAATTGACTAGGGCACCAGATGATCAACAATCGATGTGCATAACATTCCCGAATGGTACAACACCATTCGTACTGAAAACGAGTTTGATGCATCTTTTACCGACTTTCCACGGCCTGCCAAGTGAAAATCCTCACAAGCACCTAAAAGAATTCCACATGGTTTGTCTGAGTACAAAACCGTAGGGAGTTTCTGAAGATCAAATAAAACTTCGTGTCTTCCCCTTTTCTCTAGCTGATATTGCCAAAGATTGGCTATTTGATCTTCCTTCTAATTCGGTTACAACTTGGACTAACATGGCTCGCCTTTTTCTTGACAGGTTTTTTCGAGCGAGCTAAGGCAAAGCATTTTGAGTATCTGATAGAAGGATACTGAATCCTTATATGAATATTGAGAGTGTTTCAAAAAGTTGTGCGCTAACTGCCCTCAACACGGTTTGTCTGAGCAAACACTTATCAGTATTTCTACGAGGGGTTAATGCCTATGGACATAAAGGTAATTGACGCAACAAGTGGAGGAGCACTTGTTAAGATTACTCCTACCGCATCGAGAACCTTAATATCAACTATGGCAGCAAACTCACAACGGTTTCACTCGACAAGTGAACCTTCTCGACGGGTTCACGAGGTAAGTATTGTTTCTCAGGAAAATAAGATTGACAAACTAGCTAAAATTTTTCAATCTCTTGTTGCAGACGAAAGAAAAGCATCTAGACTTTGCAGGATATGCACTAGTCCAGAACATCCGATAGACTGATGTCCGATGATACAAGAAGAATATATTGCACAAGCAAATGCCATCGGTAATACGTATAACCCGGGATGGAAAAATCATCCGAATTTCAATTATGCGCAAAACCATAGACAAAATAAAGCTTATCAACCAACTACACCACATCAATATCAACCACAGAAGCCATTGTTGCAGTCAATTGTTGAAAGGTTAGCGCTAGCCAAGAAAAGTTTCAACTAAAGACCGAAGCACACTTTGAAGCAATTGACAAATAGATGAGTCAACTGACATTAGCGATGAGTCGTTTAGAATCAAGAGGGAAGCTGCCATCGCAAACCGAGGCGAACCCACGAGAAAATGTTAGCGCAATCACCCTTCGAAGTGGCACAATTGTCACGCCGCCAGTCCATAAAGATGTTGACGCAGAACCCCCAGAAGAAGAAGAAAGCTGATTCACAAACTCCTCATGCGCCATCTCCTTACGCTACTCCACCTCCCTCTTCTTCGAGGTTGGTGAAGCGCGACAAACAAGCTGAGGAGAAAGAAATCTTGGATGTATTCCGGAAAGTAGAGATCAATATACCACTCCTTGAAGTAATCTTGAAGGTTCCGAGGAATGCTTGATTCCTTAAAGAACTTTGCACAACAAAAAGGAAGCTCATTGGGAGCGAGAAAGTTATTTTGGGAGAGCACGTTTCAATTGTACGCACACGAAAATGTTCCACCAAAATTAAAGGGTCACGGTATGTTCGCTATTCCTTTTAAAATTGATAAGGTTGGAATTAAACGTGCAATGTGTGACTTGGACGCATCTATTAATGTTATGTTGTTATCTGTTTATAATCTAATATCTAATGAGCCATTGAAGGATACACGAGTTACAATACAATTAGCGAATCTCTCAGTAATTTATCTCGAATGACTCTTGGAGAATATTCTAGTAAATGTAAATGAACTAATATTTTCGTTAGATTTCTATGTCATTGACATGGAAAATGACCGAACAAGTACTGCTTCTGAAATTCTCCTTGGGCGCCCTTTCCTTAGTGTGGCACATACGAAAATCGATGTGAGAAGAAGAACCGATGAATGGGAGGCAACCCATTGTTTTTATTTCTATTTTATTTATTTTGGTTATTTAATTTATTGTATTATTTTTATTATTTAATTTACTACTTTTATTTATATTATATTATTTTTATTTTGTTAGGTACATAAATATTTTTGATCCAATAAATCCCAGCGAAACCGATGAACTCAAATAATGTTGCACGTATGGGTAAAAAAATAAAAAGAACACCGGCGTAGGTTACCAAACCCCCTCATAGTGGCGCATGTTAGCAACACCCAACCCAATTTCCATTTGATCGGCCAAATTTTCAAAAACAATTCCTTCATTTCATTTCTCCTACGCGCGGGTCCCACCTCCAATACCCTATTTAACCGTATATTACCTTGAACTCCTTATCCCACTGTTTTTTAGTTTTAAACCCCCACCATTAAAATCTCAGCTATTCTATTTTTTTTTATCTTTACCCAAATTTTAGGCCAAACCTCATGGCCCACTTTCTTATCGTCAAGAAAAATTCCCTTTCCCAACAAAATTATTTTTAATTTTTTTCACGTGATCCCTTATCCTTATCTTTTACTTTTTAATTTATTTTTTATCTTTTAAATATTAAATCCCATGGGCCCACATTCTTTTATCAATATCTTATAAGTAAAAAAATTCTAAAAACTTCATCCCCACGTGACTAAACCTAAACCCACATTTCCCCCTTTTGTTTTTTCCCTCAACCACATACCCCACCTTCACCATCGTTTTCAACCTTCGTCCCCCATATCTCCTTCAATCTTTCGACCACCATCAACCTTCCCATGATTCCCACACCCAAACACACAACCACTAGCCATACACTTTACGCAGCCACCATGTACGCCACCAACTGTCGGTCTCGCCTCCGAACGAATCAGCTCCGTAGGTTAAACCCGAGCCGTAAGACATTCGGGCCGCAAAAAGTTTAGGGAGTTTTTTCCTTCCCTCTCTTTCATTTCTATTTTCATAATGGGACATCATGCTTAAAGTGAGGGGGAGTGGGGATCCATGTTAAATTCTTATTTTTGCTTGTCCGATTAATTGTTCTTTTGTTCTCTTGACTTTACTCAATTGGTATGATTGTTTTCGTCCTCTATTTTGTCTTGTCCCTTCGTTTCCATATGAATTTTGTATCTCACTTGTTAGAAATTTTAGGTTACATTTTAGGTCGTGGCTTGATTATTATATTTTTTATGACATTCCTTCACCTTTGTTCTTTGACTATGTCAAACTAGTCTTAGCATTCTTAAACATGTGTTGAATTACTTGTCAAAACTATGTGCATGAAATGCAAAGCTAGAGATACCTACCACTGGCTCTAGACGATAAAAAATGCAAGCTAGAGGTGCCTATTAGTGGCTCTAGCCGAAAAGAGAGAGAAACAGGTAGAGGTGCCTATCATTGGCTCTAGCAATAAGCATGTTTAGCTAGAAGTGCCCAAAAACAAGTTCTAGAAAGTAAAAAAAAAACTTTTGAATCATGTTCAATAGTTGAGACTAGGTTTCATTACAAGTCTATGATATGCTTTCTTAGATTGGCTTAAGTAATTTTGTTGATGGAATGTTTATATTGTTGTTAATGTTTTTATAATCTTGCCACATGCCTATTTGTTTCCATTCTTTCTTTCATGTGTAGATACTTCATCATATTGCACACTAGGGACTTCGTGAAATATGGGATGAGAACTTGAGCTTAAATTTGTTTAAATTATTTAGATACTTGAGGACAAGCATCGAATAAGTGAGGGGGAATTTGATGAGTAGCTAGTTTGGTCAATATTTTAATGCTAATTACGCTTAAATGGTTGATTTGTGGTGCTGAATTATGGTCTATTGTGTGCTTTTCAGTACATGACTTCATGGCTGGAAAATATATTAGAAAAGGTTAGATTCTGCAAGATTTCTTGATTCATGGCTGGATTAGTGGGCATGAATGCGCTGACTCGACGACACCTCAACAGGCTTATAGAAGATGATGCCAATAGAGCCAGAGCCAAATCACGCCCAATGTTGCTATCCCTTTATATCACCTTTTATTCCCTTATTTTTTTAACCATGTACACCACCAACATTTACCAACCACGAAACAGAAAAGGACATCGGCAAATTCTCGCGCAAACTCTTGTCCCACCAAAGGACTTGGCGCCACGGTTCTACCCAAAAATCACGTATTTACCCAGATCACCCATGCCTCTTTTGTTCGATTGCCCATTTTAATTTCTTACGAGCAATTCATCGAACAAATACAAAGCACACTAATATATGATCACATAATTCAATTTATCATACTACCAAATACCACATTCCAAGATCTAAAATCTAAATTTAACTAATTAGATTAATCTCAAAATCAATTTCACAAAATTGATATTAGATTATATCTAACCCATAAAAATAACTAATAATCTAATTAAAACATTTAGATTTCATCCATCAAATCATGATTCACTCTTCAGCGTCTAGAAATTAAATTAATCTATTAAAATTCATTTAAACATCAAAAGACAATAGAATAGATAGAGAGTCAATACAAAATAATTAGGAGATCATTAGGAAATCAAAACTTACCCAAATAAATTGGAAATTGAAAATAAAGATTGCTCCTCCAATCTTCCAACATGAAATCCATTGAACAAGATGAGAGAAATCAAAATCTCTTGTGTAGCTATTGATTTGAAATGGTTTAGAAAGAAAATGAATAGAAATTGAAAAGAAAAATCAAAGAAGATTAAAATAGTGTTTGAGAGAATCTTGAGAGAAAATGAGAAATAAATTTAAACATAGCTTTCTTTCTTGCGAAAATAATAATCGTCGTCATATTCTAGTTAGGAATAGGTGATAAAAGCCTTATTTAATAAATGTGCCAAATAATACCGTAAAATCATCACTTTTGTTCCTTTTACAAAATAATCACCAAAAATCACTTGTAAATATTAGGAAATAGTCACCTTTTAACTTAATATCAAATCGACAATTTAATAATTACCACAAACTCAATTCATTCTTTTAGTAATCTCATTCAATATACTTTTCACAAATACTTGTCACGATAAATTTATCGAATATCAATTTAATTACCCAAATTGTTTTCCGAAATTTATTAATTAGTCAAAGTCTAACCCAAAATTTAAACCTGATTCCGATAATTCACTCGAATCCTCTAGCCCATTTTCTAAGGATTACAATTCTCCCCCTATAAAAGAAATTTTGTCCTCAAAATTTATGTAAGGGAACAATGAAAATAAAAACCTTCCTTTATCCAACAACTTCCTCGTTTACACTTGCGCCGCATAACTTTCACAAATTCAACCGTCTCGATGAACAATACCTAGCTCTGAGAGACTTAATCAAAAACATCTCTTACCAATGGTAGAACAATCAATTCTCTATTTTCTCATTACAGGGACAATAATCAAAGGGGTCAAACAAACCTTGCCATAAAAACATAGGCAACACATCAAATGCAGACTTGAGCTCAAAACCATCCTGACACAACATGTCACAAAACTGGTGTTCCCATTTATCTACATATCGACCATTAAAACTTGATTTAATACACAATTACAAGCTATTCTCCACAACCTTCATCCACGGAGAAACTCTGAGAAACACTGAACACCCTATATGATATCCGATTTCTCATCATCTCAACCCGTATAAAACTTATCTAGTTCACATCCTGAAACAACGCCAAAATACCAAAACCCTCTTTAAGCTTGCATCAACCCTTTCTAATAACCAATCGGCCCTTCACAAACAATTCTTAATTCCCAAACCTTTAAAAAAATCATCCACAACTCCCAAAATACAACCAACATTGAAGACTTCACTCAACCATCATCAATCTCAATCTATGAAGAACAACCATCTCAATTTAGGCACTTAAACTCATTTCGGTTCCAAATTTGTAAAACCAATTTTTAGGTTTTTTCTCAACCAACAAGAAATCATTAGTACCCATTAGGAATCATTAGGTTTAAAAAACACAACCATAATTTGATTTTAAAACCATTATAAACCAATTAAACACAATTAAATTCATTTCAATTACAACGTCAACAGAAATAATAGACTAAGGACACAAAGCGTGTGGAATTTCAATAAGAAACCACAAGTCACCTTGCTTGATAGGAGTACAACCAAAATGAGCTCCCATTGTATTCTAATTTGAAAACATTGTTAACCGAAAATCCACCGATTCGCTCAAGTTTCAAAATCATTTGAATGAAAAATAGATTAGAAATAAGTGCAGAAAATCAATTGATCATTGGAAAAGCATTTTAGGAAAGTAAAAAAAGACGAAAATAATAGTTCTAATTTGAAATAAAATTTAGAAAACCCATGTTTTAAAGAAAATATTAACCATCGGTAGTAGTTTTATAATTTTAAAGCAAAAGAAAATTAAGTTTGTTAAAATACAAAGGGTGGAATTCCTCCCTAAAGATTCATAGCTTGTGTAATACCCCTAAAATCATGTTAGTATTTATCAAGAATACTTTCCAACAATCTAAGTCATTCTCTTGAGATCTTATGAAGCATTTAGAATTATTAGATTAAATCAGATAGTAAATCGAAATGAATTGTTAAGAAATAAAGTAAATTTGAATTTTTAAGGATCATGTTGTGAAAAATCATTATTAAAGAGAGGACTAAATAGGAAACAAAGAAAAGTACCTAGTCAATTCTAAAAGGAGACTAAAATGAATACCATGATAAACTAGGACTTTGCATGCTAAAAATCAAGGAAAGATAGGGATTGAACATGTGTTATTTGGGAGAGAGCATGTGACATGCCATGGTGGCAAAATAACCAAAAAAGTTGGCTGACATCTTCTTCATTTTTGAAAAACCGAATCAATCAAATAGGGAGAGAAAGGAGAGAAAACTTTGAGGCAGCCATGGAAGCTTGAGGTGGATCTTTGTTCTAACTCAAATTCGGAGAATTTAATTGGATATCTTAGAGAAGAAGGTGAATTACTTTTCCTATTATCTTTGAATTAGGTGTTAATAGCTTTGTTTGAAGACTAATCCATACTAAGAAAGTTATAGGTTTGTTTGAATGATGTGCTAAATGTATTGCCTTGTTTGATGTTGTTGAAACATGATTAGGGTTGTGTTGGAACACTAAAACTAGTCAAGAAAAGGGAAGAATACAATCTGCCCAGGATACTCTGTTCCGACTATGAGTTTAGAAAATCATAGAAAATTCAATATGTTGAGATAGAAGGTGAATTTTATACGTATAGAACCATGAGTGAGTCCAGTTTAATCTCCAACACACGGTGATTAATTTCGAGCTCTAAATCAAGAGTTATAAATTTTTAAGTGAAGGTAGTGCTAGAAAGTTTCTGTTTCAGGAATTTTATGAATTTTCATAATTTTTTTTGTAGATTTTATTAATTTATGTGACTTATACCGTTAGAACCGTAGTCGAACCTAGTTTTTATCAGGTTAAATAAATATAAATTTTAGAGTATATTCTGCCATGTAGAGACCATTCTTTGAAGGTAGTGCAAGCTGCCAAATAATGAAAACCAGAAAATTTAGTGTCATGTTAAATTTACAATACAGGATTAGGGATCCGGGACATGTAATCTATTACATTTTGAATGCAAGAGACAAATAAGAAATTTATGTTTTGAAATAAATAGATGTTGGAAAGGTTTGTTTTGGTATATATATATATATATATGAATGAACAAATGGATTGGTTAATTAAGTTTTAGGAACTTAAAACAGATTCTTCTTAAAGAGGTTGTCGAATGAATTGAAATTCATGATGTGTCTATGTTTTAATATGTGTAGTTTTGGATTGAAATGAGTATTCTTTTGAATGTTGTTTAAATTAATAAAGAAAACAAATATTAAGGTATATTGTAACCCCCTTAGCCCGGTCTAGACGGTTGACTCGGACTACGAAGATTACACGGGGAAAACCAAAGTCAACCCGAAAGTCAACCTTGATTAACGACCCTTTTTTTTTCATTTTTAATCTTGTCTAGATGCACATCAACCTTAATGGTGATCATACAAACAACATATTGGAAGATCACAAACATCAGAGATCAAACAGGGACCCAATTGAACAAATTGCAACTTTAGGGACCAAATTGCAAATTCTGATAAATTAAGGGATTTATCCCAAATTAAAGTTACCATCTTGAAATTAGTCAGGTTTCATGCTTCTCTGTGAAATTTCAGCTCAAAAGGACATCCACAGCTCATGCAATTGATCAAACATGATTCAGGACTAAAACGTAAACAAAGCGAAACATATTAAGATACTTTTAACTGAATTTAACGGTCAGGTATCGATACACCTGATGTCGTATCGATACGCGGGGAAGGCAGTAACCAAACTCGAGCAACGGTATCGATACGATATCCCCTGTACCGATACGGCATTCAAACTTTACCCAGATGAGTATCGATACCCCCACAACCGTACCGATACGCCTGGACAGAAAAGAGCATATTTGGCTCAGGCGTATCGATACGCGAGCCCGAGTACCGATACCCCTGTCTGAAATCAACTTGAAATTCATACCATTCATGCTTCAAACCTCAGGTTAACATCACCAAATCATACCACATAGATATACAACATGTAGGGATCATAAATGCATCAACAATTCAACTCATAACCATCACACATGAAAAGCCCCAATTTAAATGACATGCTTCCTACTTAAGCTACCTTTCATGCATAAACCTTCATAGCCAAGCATATAAGAGATCAATCCAAAAACCAACATCCACAGCAACATTTAACATACTTAGGGAGTCTTAAACACCTCCCAAAACATATACTTTGGTCCCCCATTGCCAAAAACATACAAAAGCTAAAACACTTATAAAACCTTCATACATTGAGCTTTACTTGTACTTGTTTGCTTGCCTCCTCTTGCTGCCCTCAATGCACTCTAATGCTCTGCATTATTGAATCAAGAAAACGAGAGAGCGTAAGCCAAAGCTTAGTGAGGAGCGCTCTTTAAAAAAAACCATTCAATAATGCATTTAAAACCATTTGAAATTCATGCTTGTAAACAACCTTTACACATGCTCAAAGCGTACTTTAAATCAAACAATAACATGCTTCCACATTTCATTTAAACTAGCATCTCATGCTTCAACTTAAACATCAAATCATGCACCTCATGCATCTCATGTACAAAACATGTCATATTGGCTCAAGTGATACATTTCATTTATGAAATCAAGTTCAATAACTTTCCCCAAGGACTTTTAAACACCTTGGACCCCAAGGACTTTTAAACACCTTGGCCATGGACTTTTAAACACCATGAATGGACCACACAAGGACTTTTAACCACCTTTGTGTCCGTAGCTTGAATTACCCCAAGGACTTTTAAACACCTTGGCCCCATGGACTTTTAACCACCATGGAAAGGAGCACCTAAGGACTTTTAACCACCTTAGTGTCCGCAACAAGATTCATCCAAGGACTTTTAACCACCATGGAAAGGAGCACCTAAGGACTTTTAACCACCTTGATGATCTTAGATAACAAGGCTCACTCAAGGACTTTTAACCACCTTAGTGACCTTCACTTTTACAAACCATCACTTGCCAATACACACTTTATACATCATGTAATCCACTGTTTTAAAGCATTTAAATCAAGCCATTTCATCATGCATTTCATAGCATTAAATCATCATTTAACAACGCGTAAAAACAAGGCACTCTTACCTAGAGACACCTTCAACACATGGCTTAAAACATCAGCATAAATCATGCTAAACATCAGCAATTAATATGCTAAAACATGCTTTCCAAAACAGTAGCAAATCATGCAAAATCCTCATTTCACATTTCATCAAAACATGGCCACCACTTTAAGAGAGTAATCCGAAAACTTACACTTGAGCTTAGCAAAGTTGTTTAGACTTATACTAAGCTCCCAAAACCTTCAACCTTTGGTTTAAAAGCTGAAAATCCATTTTCACTCACCGATTACCAAACAAGCCTAGCCAACAAGCTTTCCAAGCTTCCGAAACCTTCCGAAAACACCTCCAAAACTCAAGGATCAACCTCCCCTGTTCCAAGAACATAAAAACAGAACATTAATGCATCCTTATGCATTAAAACACCAGCAACAACAACACAACTCGCTGCTCATCACAAATCTAACAATTTGGCTACCAAACACAACCAAAATCATCTCCAAACACTTCCAAAACTTAACCCAGCCAAGATCCATCACTTCTAACCATTTTTATACATCAACTAACATGCAAAAAGATCACAACCACGCCCTTATACCTCCAGGTATAACAGATCACCAAAAACACTCCAAAAACAACCAAAAACTCAAGCCAACCTTAGGAAATTCAACCTATCCGGGATTGCATTGATTAAACCTTAACTTCTAATCATTTTAGCATTCATTTAACATCATTTTAACACCTCAAAACCCTGCTTAAACAGATCACACGAAATTTTCACCAAAATCACCAAATCTTGCATTTTAGCCAAAAATCAAGATCTCAATTGAAAAGCCTTTAATAAAACATGAATCAAGGATTGAGAACTTAGGAATTTCAGTAAAGAACTGATAGTTTAGAGGAGAAGGACGTTCTTACCTCCAAACTCGAATTTCTCCCTTTTTGAGCCAAAATGCTTGATGAAACAATTTGCAAATTGAGAGGTTTTGATGATGAGATGATTAGGAATCAAATGAGAGTTGAAATGAGAGATGTAGATGTCAAAATCAGAGAAAGAAATCTGAGGAAATCTTGTTTGGGTAGAGAGAAAATGAGAGAAAAGAGAATTTGAGAGAAAATAGAAAAATTAGTTAAGATTTGGTTAAAATGATTTCCCTCTCTTTTCTTAATCTTTAAAATCAGATTTTAGACTTAAAATATCTTAGAAAAATCTGGAGAAATCCTTTTTGGAATAATAGCTCCTTAAAGATTCAAAGTTTCAATCCTTTATAAAACTGTCCCGCAACTTTCAAAAATTACATTTTGGTCACTAGTCAAAATGTCAACCTTCCGAACCTCATTTTCCAAAATTGATTTCACAGTTCACTTTTATATATTAAAAGATGATTTTAGAATATTTTTCCATATTTTTAATGCAACCCGAACTAGGTTTTTCCTAAATTCCCTCTTATATATTCGATCAGCACTTTGACTAAACCGGTCAACGCCAAAACTTCTGAGCCCAAAACCGGGGCGTTACAACTCTCCCCCCCTTAAGAAATTTCGTCCTCGAAATTTACCTGAAGGAAAGAGATAAGGAAACTGCTTCAGCATATCCTCCTTTCGCTCCCACGTGGCTTCCTCAACATCGCGATGCTTCCACAGCACCTTCACCAGCTCAAAGGTCTTGCCACGAAGAACCTTGCTATCTGAACCCAGAATCTTCACCGGTTCCTCATCATAGGTCAAATCCGGATTCAATTCCACCTCCTCCACAGGCAACACATGCGAAGGATCAGATCGATACTTCCGAAGCATAGAAACATGGAACACATCATGAATCTTCTCCAGCTCCTGAGGTAACCTCAACCGATACGCAACAGGACCAACACGCTCAACAACCTCATACGGTCCAATGTATCTAGGGCTCAGCTTACCCTTCCGCCCAAACCTCATCACCTTTTTCCAAGGCGAAACCTTCAAGAACACGCGATCACCCACCGCAAACTCTATCTCCCTACGCTCAAATCCGCGTAAGACTTCTGCCGATCAGAAGCAGCCTTCAACCTCTCACAAATGAGCTTCACCTTCTCGGTGGTACCTTTCAACAAAGCAGGCATCGAAACCAACTTTTGACCAGTTTCAGCCCAACACAGAGGAGTCCTACACTTCCTCCCATACAGAGCCTCATAAGGTGCCATCTGTATACTTGCCTGAAAACTGTTGTTGTAAGCGAACTCAACCAAAGGCAGATGCTTCTCCCAAGAACCTTGGAACTCTACCACGCAACATCTCAACATATCCTCCAAGATCTGAATAACTCGCTCAGACTGGCCATCCGACTGAGGATGATAGGATGTACTGAAATGCAACCTTGTACCCAAAGCTTGATGCAAACACTGCCAAAAACGCGACGTGAACCTCGGATCCCTATCCGACACGATCGACTTAGGCACACCATGCAACCTCACAACCTCAGCAACGTACAGCTCTGCCAGCTTATCCAAGGAAAACGTAGTATGCACAGGCAAGAAATGTGCACACTTCGTCAGGCGATCCACAATCACCCAAACAGAATTCTTCTTCGACGGAGACAAAGGCAAACCAGACACAAAATCCATGGTAACCCTCTCCCACTTCCATTCAGGGATTTTCAACGGTTGCAACAAACCAGAAGGAACCTGATGTTCAGCCTTTACGCGCTGACACACCAAACACTTGCTCACGAACTCTGCCACATCCTTCTTCAAGCCCACCCAATAGTACTCATCACGAAGATCGCGATACATCTTTGTACTACCAGGATGCATAGCAAAAGGACTACTATGACCTTCAGCTAGAATAGCATGCCTCAACTCAGCATCTGCAGGCACTACTATCCGACTACCAAAACACAACACTCCATCCTCATTAAAACAGAAATCCGAAGGTCTACCCTCCGCGATATCCTGAACATGAGACACCAAGGAATCATCCAACAACTGCTTATCCTTGATCAACTGAACCAACGAAGGTTTCACCTGCAACTCAGCAACAAGACCACCATCCTGCGATATACTCAAGCTAGCAAACATAGCTCTCAGCTCAACAGCTACCTTCCTACTCAAGGCATCCGCAACAACATTGGCCTTTCCAGGATGATACTCTATCGTCAGATCATAATCCTTGAGCAACTCCAACCAACGTCGCTGCCTGAGATTCAACTCCTTCTGAGACATCAGATACCTCAAACTCTTGTGATCCGTGTACACCGTACACTTCTCACCATACAGATAATGCCTCCAGATCTTCAGAGCAAAAACCACTGCAGCCAACTCAATATCATGCGTAGGATAATTGCGCTCATGCACCTTCAACTGCCGCGACGCATAAACCACAACCTTACCCTCTTGCATCAGCACACACCCCAAACCAACATAGGATGCATCACTGTAGACTACAAACTCTTTCCCTGATTCAGGCTGAATCAAGATAGGAGCTTGCGTCAAAGCCAACTTCAGCTTCTCAAAAGCTTGTTGTCTCGCTTCTGTCCACTCATACCTAACATCTTTCTGCAGCAACTTCGTCAAAGGAGCAGCAATCTTGGAAAAACCATCCACAAACCTTCGGTAGTATCCTGCCAAACCAAGGAAACTACGAACCTCCTGAACAGACTTAGGAACTTTCCAGTTCATCACCGCTTCAATCTTCTGAGGATCAACATGAATCCCCTCAGCTGAGACCACATGCCCAAGAAAAACAACCTCTCTAAGCCAAAATTCACACTTGCTCAACTTAGCATAAAGCTGATTCTCCAACAAAGCTTGCAACACAACCCTCAAATGCTCTTCGTGCTCTTCCTCAGTACCCGAGTACACAAGGATATCATCAATGAACACCACAACAAACTTGTCCAGGTATTCATGAAAAACACGATTCATCATGTCCATGAAAGCAGCAGGAGCATTTGTCAAACCAAACGGCATCACAAGGAACTCATAATGCCCATACCTTGTCCTGAAAGCTGTCTTAGGCACATCCACATCCTTCACCTTCAATTGATAATACCCTGACCTCAAGTCAATCTTAGAGAACACAGCAGCTCCCCGAAATTGATCAAAGAGATCATCAATCCTCGGCAAAGGATACCGATTCTTGATAGTCAACTTGTTCAGCTGACGGTAATCAATGCACATCCTCATCGTGCCATCTTTCTTCTTCACAAACAAGACAGGAGCACCCCAAGGCGAAACACTCGGCCGGATGAAACCACGATCAAGCAACTCTTGCAACTGCGTCTTCAGCTCCTTCAGCTCCTTAGGTGCCATTCTATAGGGAGTAATGGACACAGGAGTGGTATTCTCATACAGCTCAATACCAAACTCCACCTCGCGATTAGGAGGTAAACCAGGCAACTCCTCAGGAAAAACATCAGGAAACTCCTTCACAACCCTGATATCCTGCACCCTCAGCTCCTTCGAACTAGGATTCATCACAAAAGCCAGAAAAGCTTCACAACCTTGCCTCAGCATCCTACTCGCCTCCAAGGTAGAAACAACATTGGCAAGAAACTTCACATTCTCACCAACCACCACCACTTCATAATCATTCGCAAGCCTAAGCGAAACCCGCTTATTCTCACAATCCACAACAGCACGATGCTCAGCAAGCCAATCCATACCAAGGATCACATCAAAACCATAAAAGGGCAACTCCATAAGATCAACAAGAAAGACATGCTCTTGAACAACCAAAGGACACCTTTTATAAAGCTTACGAGTCACAACAGTTTCACCAAAAGAACTAGTGACTCTAACACCAACATCCAAAAACTCAACAGGCAAACCAAGCAACTCAGCATGCTCACGAAGAATGTATGAATGTGTAGATCCAGAATCAATCAAAGAAAGCAATGACAAGGATTGCAAAGTAAATGTACCTGCAATCACATCTGCATCATTCCTTCCTTCGCGCTGAGCATACACCCTCGCTTGGCCTCCACCCTCAGGTTGAATAGCCACAACATGAGCTACACCGCGCCCACCTTCCTCTCGTCTCTGAAAATTACCACGGCCGCGCCCACGACCTCTCTGCGATGCTGCAACAACAGGAGCACGCTCTTGACCACCAGCCATCCTCGGACAATCGCGTCTCAGATGATCAGCTGAACCACAACTCCAACACTCATAACCAGCTGCTATCACAGGAGCTTGCACCTCCCTCCCAGCACGAGGACAGTCACGTCTTAAGTGACCACGGGAACCACAAATCCAACAAGCACTAGGGTCAGCTCTAGCATTGCCGCCCCTAGTAGGTGCACCTCCACCTCTCTTAGACGAGGACTGAAACCTCTGATCACGCCCTCTCTTGTTCCGTCCTCCGGAACTATACTCAGCAGCTCTTTTCCCAGAACTAGCTCCAGCACCCTTAGCAGACAAACTCAGGTTCATCTCAATGTCCTTCGATCGACTAACCAGCACATCGAAATCACTGTACTCAGCAGCTAACATATAGGTCTTAACCTCCGTCACCAAACCATAACGGAACCTTTCGCACCTTTCGCGCTCATCAGGTACCAACTCAGGTGCATACTGGCTAAGACGTACAAACTGTACCTCATACTCAGCCACACTCATGTTCCCTTGGGTCAGAGACATGAATTCACGCTTCTTTTCATCCAGATATCTAACTCCCAGATATCTCCTCTTGAACGCATGCTGAAAGAACGTCCAAGTAACATCAGCATCAGCCATCCCAGAGATTGTGGTCGTCCACCACGTATAAGCATCACCTTGCAGCAGTGACACCACATATCCCAGCTTCTGCACGTCAGTGCAACTCATTTGTCCCAAGACACGCTTAGTACTCTCTAACCACGCTTCAGACCTCTCAGCTGACATACCCCTAAACTCAGTCCCACCAAGACTGCGCAAACGTTCCAAGGGTAGTCTAGCACCAGCATCTCCCTGATGCCCAGCTCCTTGAGCTCCAGCTACTGCTGCTCGAAACGCACCCGCAATAGCTTGTACAAGCACAGACATGTCAGGTATCGCTTGCCCCTGACCAGCTTCAGGTCCTGCAGCTCCAGCACCAGCTGCCTCAGCTCCAGCTCTTTCCCTCTCCGCACCACCACCACCAGGTGGAGGAGGAGGTATCACAGCACTTCCAGTGTGCTCATCATTCACATTCCCTTCCGGGGTTGTAGCTCTCGCGCTACTCCTTAACTCTCTACGTGGTGCCATACTATTACCATACATAACAATACAAAATAAAACAAGTCAGGACCAGCAAGGTAAGCAAATTCCAAGTATTCAAGCTCAATCTCCTTCAAAAACAACATCATCTCTTTAGCTTTTGTTTGGCAATGGGTACCCTCATCATGCATCATCACAACATGCATCTCATACACATTATCATATCATATCACTAAACATGCTTTCACCCAACAAGCATACAAACCAAACCATGCTTCAATCATGCATACACACATTCCCAATTACTCGAGAACTCAGCTCTGATACCACCAAATGTAACCCCCTTAGCCCGGTCTAGACGGTTGACCCGGACTACGAAGATTACACGGGGAAAACCAAAGTCAACCCGAAAGTCAACCTTGATTAACGACCCTTTTTTTTTCATTTTTAATCTTGTCTAGATGCACATCAACCTTAATGGTGATCATACAAACAACATATTGGAAGATCACAAACATCAGAGATCAAACAGGGACCCAATTGAACAAATTGCAACTTTAGGGACCAAATTGCAAATTCTGATAAATTAAGGGATTTATCCCAAATTAAAGTTACCATCTTGAAATTAGTCAGGTTTCATGCTTCTCTGTGAAATTTCAGCTCAAAAGGACATCCACAGCTCATGCAATTGATCAAACATGATTCAGGACTAAAACGTAAACAAAACGAAACATATTAAGATACTTTTAACTGAATTTAACGGTCAGGTATCGATACACCTGATGTCGTATCGATACGCGGGGAAGGCAGTAACCAAACTCGAGCAACGGTATCGATACGATATCCCCTGTACCGATACGGCATTCAAACTTTACCCAGATGAGTATCGATACCCCCACAACCGTACCGATACGCCTGGACAGAAAAGAGCATATTTGGCTCAGGCGTATCGATACGCGAGCCCGAGTACCGATACCCCTGTCTGAAATCAACTTGAAATTCATACCATTCATGCTTCAAACCTCAGGTTAACATCACCAAATCATACCACATAGATATACAACATGTTGGGATCATAAATGCATCAACAATTCAACTCATAACCATCACACATGAAAAGCCCCAATTTAAATGACATGCTTCCTACTTAAGCTACCTTTCATGCATAAACCTTCATAGCCAAGCATATAAGAGATCAATCCAAAAACCAACATCCACAGCAACATTTAACATACTTAGGGAGTCTTAAACACCTCCCAAAACATATACTTTGGTCCCCCATTGCCAAAAACATACAAAAGCTAAAACACTTATAAAACCTTCATACATTGAGCTTTACTTGTACTTGTTTGCTTGCCTCCTCTTGCTGCCCTCAATGCACTCTAATGCTCTGCATTATTGAATCAAGAAAACGAGAGAGCGTAAGCCAAAGCTTAGTGAGGAGCGCTCTTTAAAAAAAACCATTCAATAATGCATTTAAAACCATTTGAAATTCATGCTTGTAAACAACCTTTACACATGCTCAAAGCGTACTTTAAATCAAACAATAACATGCTTCCACATTTCATTTAAACTAGCATCTCATGCTTCAACTTAAACATCAAATCATGCACCTCATGCATCTCATGTACAAAACATGTCATATTGGCTCAAGTGATACATTTCATTTATGAAATCAAGTTCAATAACTTTCCCCAAGGACTTTTAAACACCTTGGACCCCAAGGACTTTTAAACACCTTGGCCATGGACTTTTAAACACCATGAATGGACCACACAAGGACTTTTAACCACCTTTGTGTCCGTAGCTTGAATTACCCCAAGGACTTTTAAACACCTTGGCCCCAAGGACTTTTAAACACCTTGGCCCCATGGACTTTTAACCACCATGGAAAGGAGCACCTAAGGACTTTTAACCACCTTAGTGTCCGCAACAAGATTCATCCAAGGACTTTTAACCACCATGGAAAGGAGCACCTAAGGACTTTTAACCCCTTAGTGTCCGCAACAAGATTCATCCAAGGACTTTTAACCACCATGGAAAGGAGCACCTAAGGACTTTTAACCACCTTGATGATCTTAGATAACAAGGCTCACTCAAGGACTTTTAACCACCTTAGTGACCTTCACTTTTACAAACCATCACTTGCCAATACACACTTTATACATCATGTAATCCACTGTTTTAAAGCATTTAAATCAAGCCATTTCATCATGCATTTCATAGCATTAAATCATCATTTAACAACGCGTAAAAACAAGGCACTCTTACCTAGAGACACCTTCAACACATGGCTTAAAACATCAGCATAAATCATGCTAAACATCAGCAATTAATATGCTAAAACATGCTTTCCAAAACAGTAGCAAATCATGCAAAATCCTCATTTCACATTTCATCAAAACATGGCCACCACTTTAAGAGAGTAATCCGAAAACTTACACTTGAGCTTAGCAAAGTTGTTTAGACTTATACTAAGCTCCCAAAACCTTCAACCTTTGGTTTAAAAGCTGAAAATCCATTTTCACTCACCGATTACCAAACAAGCCTAGCCAACAAGCTTTCCAAGCTTCCGAAACCTTCCGAAAACACCTCCAAAACTCAAGGATCAACCTCCCCTGTTCCAAGCACATAAAAACAGAACATTAATGCATCCTTATGCATTAAAACACCAGCAACAACAACACAACTCGCTGCTCATCACAAATCTAACAATTTGGCTACCAAACACAACCAAAATCATCTCCAAACACTTCCAAAACTTAACCCAGCCAAGATCCATCACTTCTAACCATTTTTATACATCAACTAACATGCAAAAAGATCACAACCACGCCCTTATACCTCCAGGTATAACAGATCACCAAAAACACTCCAAAAACAACCAAAAACTCAAGCCAACCTTAGGAAATTCAACCTATCCGGGATTGCATTGATTAAACCTTAACTTCTAATCATTTTAGCATTCATTTAACATCATTTTAACACCTCAAAACCCTGCTTAAACAGATCACACGAAATTTTCACCAAAATCACCAAATCTTGCATTTTAGCCAAAAATCAAGATCTCAATTGAAAAGCCTTTAATAAAACATGAATCAAGGATTGAGAACTTAGGAATTTCAGTAAAGAACTGATAGTTTAGAGGAGAAGGACGTTCTTACCTCCAAACTCGAATTTCTCCCTTTTTGAGCCAAAATGCTTGATGAAACAATTTGCAAATTGAGAGGTTTTGATGATGAGATGATTAGGAATCAAATGAGAGTTGAAATGAGAGATGTAGATGTCAAAATCAGAGAAAGAAATCTGAGGAAATCTTGTTTGGGTAGAGAGAAAATGAGAGAAAAGAGAATTTGAGAGAAAATAGAAAAATTAGTTAAGATTTGGTTAAAATGATTTCCCTCTCTTTTCTTAATCTTTAAAATCAGATTTTAGACTTAAAATATCTTAGAAAAATCTGGAGAAATCCTTTTTGGAATAATAGCTCCTTAAAGATTCAAAGTTTCAATCCTTTATAAAACTGTCCCGCAACTTTCAAAAATTACATTTTGGTCACTAGTCAAAATGTCAACCTTCCGAACCTCATTTTCCAAAATTGATTTCACAGTTCACTTTTATATATTAAAAGATGATTTTAGAATATTTTTCCATATTTTTAATGCAACCCGAACTAGGTTTTTCCTAAATTCCCTCTTATATATTCGATCAGCACTTTGACTAAACCGGTCAACGCCAAAACTTCTGAGCCCAAAACCGGGGCGTTACAACTCTCCCCCCCTTAAGAAATTTCGTCCTCGAAATTTACCTGAAGGAAAGAGATAAGGAAACTGCTTCAGCATATCCTCCTTTCGCTCCCACGTGGCTTCCTCAACATCGCGATGCTTCCACAGCACCTTCACCAGCTCAAAGGTCTTGCCACGAAGAACCTTGCTATCTGAACCCAGAATCTTCACCGGTTCCTCATCATAGGTCAAATCCGGATTCAATTCCACCTCCTCCACAGGCAACACATGCGAAGGATCAGATCGATACTTCCGAAGCATAGAAACATGGAACACATCATGAATCTTCTCCAGCTCCTGAGGTAACCTCAACCGATACGCAACAGGACCAACACGCTCAACAACCTCATACGGTCCAATGTATCTAGGGCTCAGCTTACCCTTCCGCCCAAACCTCATCACCTTTTTCCAAGGCGAAACCTTCAAGAACACGCGATCACCCACCGCAAACTCTATCTCCCTACGCTCAAATCCGCGTAAGACTTCTGCCGATCAGAAGCAGCCTTCAACCTCTCACAAATGAGCTTCACCTTCTCGGTGGTACCTTTCAACAAAGCAGGCATCGAAACCAACTTTTGACCAGTTTCAGCCCAACACAGAGGAGTCCTACACTTCCTCCCATACAGAGCCTCATAAGGTGCCATCTGTATACTTGCCTGAAAACTGTTGTTGTAAGCGAACTCAACCAAAGGCAGATGCTTCTCCCAAGAACCTTGGAACTCTACCACGCAACATCTCAACATATCCTCCAAGATCTGAATAACTCGCTCAGACTGGCCATCCGACTGAGGATGATAGGATGTACTGAAATGCAACCTTGTACCCAAAGCTTGATGCAAACACTGCCAAAAACGCGACGTGAACCTCGGATCCCTATCCGACACGATCGACTTAGGCACACCATGCAACCTCACAACCTCAGCAACGTACAGCTCTGCCAGCTTATCCAAGGAAAACGTAGTATGCACAGGCAAGAAATGTGCACACTTCGTCAGGCGATCCACAATCACCCAAACAGAATTCTTCTTCGACGGAGACAAAGGCAAACCAGACACAAAATCCATGGTAACCCTCTCCCACTTCCATTCAGGGATTTTCAACGGTTGCAACAAACCAGAAGGAACCTGATGTTCAGCCTTTACGCGCTGACACACCAAACACTTGCTCACGAACTCTGCCACATCCTTCTTCAAGCCCACCCAATAGTACTCATCACGAAGATCGCGATACATCTTTGTACTACCAGGATGCATAGCAAAAGGACTACTATGACCTTCAGCTAGAATAGCATGCCTCAACTCAGCATCTGCAGGCACTACTATCCGACTACCAAAACACAACACTCCATCCTCATTAAAACAGAAATCCGAAGGTCTACCCTCCGCGATATCCTGAACATGAGACACCAAGGAATCATCCAACAACTGCTTATCCTTGATCAACTGAACCAACGAAGGTTTCACCTGCAACTCAGCAACAAGACCACCATCCTGCGATATACTCAAGCTAGCAAACATAGCTCTCAGCTCAACAGCTACCTTCCTACTCAAGGCATCCGCAACAACATTGGCCTTTCCAGGATGATACTCTATCGTCAGATCATAATCCTTGAGCAACTCCAACCAACGTCGCTGCCTGAGATTCAACTCCTTCTGAGACATCAGATACCTCAAACTCTTGTGATCCGTGTACACCGTACACTTCTCACCATACAGATAATGCCTCCAGATCTTCAGAGCAAAAACCACTGCAGCCAACTCAATATCATGCGTAGGATAATTGCGCTCATGCACCTTCAACTGCCGCGACGCATAAACCACAACCTTACCCTCTTGCATCAGCACACACCCCAAACCAACATAGGATGCATCACTGTAGACTACAAACTCTTTCCCTGATTCAGGCTGAATCAAGATAGGAGCTTGCGTCAAAGCCAACTTCAGCTTCTCAAAAGCTTGTTGTCTCGCTTCTGTCCACTCATACCTAACATCTTTCTGCAGCAACTTCGTCAAAGGAGCAGCAATCTTGGAAAAACCATCCACAAACCTTCGGTAGTATCCTGCCAAACCAAGGAAACTACGAACCTCCTGAACAGACTTAGGAACTTTCCAGTTCATCACCGCTTCAATCTTCTGAGGATCAACATGAATCCCCTCAGCTGAGACCACATGCCCAAGAAAAACAACCTCTCTAAGCCAAAATTCACACTTGCTCAACTTAGCATAAAGCTGATTCTCCAACAAAGCTTGCAACACAACCCTCAAATGCTCTTCGTGCTCTTCCTCAGTACCCGAGTACACAAGGATATCATCAATGAACACCACAACAAACTTGTCCAGGTATTCATGAAAAACACGATTCATCATGTCCATGAAAGCAGCAGGAGCATTTGTCAAACCAAACGGCATCACAAGGAACTCATAATGCCCATACCTTGTCCTGAAAGCTGTCTTAGGCACATCCACATCCTTCACCTTCAATTGATAATACCCTGACCTCAAGTCAATCTTAGAGAACACAGCAGCTCCCCGAAATTGATCAAAGAGATCATCAATCCTCGGCAAAGGATACCGATTCTTGATAGTCAACTTGTTCAGCTGACGGTAATCAATGCACATCCTCATCGTGCCATCTTTCTTCTTCACAAACAAGACAGGAGCACCCCAAGGCGAAACACTCGGCCGGATGAAACCACGATCAAGCAACTCTTGCAACTGCGTCTTCAGCTCCTTCAGCTCCTTAGGTGCCATTCTATAGGGAGTAATGGACACAGGAGTGGTATTCTCATACAGCTCAATACCAAACTCCACCTCGCGATTAGGAGGTAAACCAGGCAACTCCTCAGGAAAAACATCAGGAAACTCCTTCACAACCCTGATATCCTGCACCCTCAGCTCCTTCGAACTAGGATTCATCACAAAAGCCAGAAAAGCTTCACATTTCATCAAAACATGGCCACCACTTTAAGAGAGTAATCCGAAAACTTACACTTGAGCTTAGCAAAGTTGTTTAGACTTATACTAAGCTCCCAAAACCTTCAACCTTTGGTTTAAAAGCTGAAAATCCATTTTCACTCACCGATTACCAAACAAGCCTAGCCAACAAGCTTTCCAAGCTTCCGAAACCTTCCGAAAACACCTCCAAAACTCAAGGATCAACCTCCCCTGTTCCAAGCACATAAAAACAGAACATTAATGCATCCTTATGCATTAAAACACCAGCAACAACAACACAACTCGCTGCTCATCACAAATCTAACAATTTGGCTACCAAACACAACCAAAATCATCTCCAAACACTTCCAAAACTTAACCCAGCCAAGATCCATCACTTCTAACCATTTTTATACATCAACTAACATGCAAAAAGATCACAACCACGCCCTTATACCTCCAGGTATAACAGATCACCAAAAACACTCCAAAAACAACCAAAAACTCAAGCCAACCTTAGGAAATTCAACCTATCCGGGATTGCATTGATTAAACCTTAACTTCTAATCATTTTAGCATTCATTTAACATCATTTTAACACCTCAAAACCCTGCTTAAACAGATCACACGAAATTTTCACCAAAATCACCAAATCTTGCATTTTAGCCAAAAATCAAGATCTCAATTGAAAAGCCTTTAATAAAACATGAATCAAGGATTGAGAACTTAGGAATTTCAGTAAAGAACTGATAGTTTAGAGGAGAAGGACGTTCTTACCTCCAAACTCGAATTTCTCCCTTTTTGAGCCAAAATGCTTGATGAAACAATTTGCAAATTGAGAGGTTTTGATGATGAGATGATTAGGAATCAAATGAGAGTTGAAATGAGAGATGTAGATGTCAAAATCAGAGAAAGAAATCTGAGGAAATCTTGTTTGGGTAGAGAGAAAATGAGAGAAAAGAGAATTTGAGAGAAAATAGAAAAATTAGTTAAGATTTGGTTAAAATGATTTCCCTCTCTTTTCTTAATCTTTAAAATCAGATTTTAGACTTAAAATATCTTAGAAAAATCTGGAGAAATCCTTTTTGGAATAATAGCTCCTTAAAGATTCAAAGTTTCAATCCTTTATAAAACTGTCCCGCAACTTTCAAAAATTACATTTTGGTCACTAGTCAAAATGTCAACCTTCCGAACCTCATTTTCCAAAATTGATTTCACAGTTCACTTTTATATATTAAAAGATGATTTTAGAATATTTTTCCATATTTTTAATGCAACCCGAACTAGGTTTTTCCTAAATTCCCTCTTATATATTCGATCAGCACTTTGACTAAACCGGTCAACGCCAAAACTTCTGAGCCCAAAACCGGGGCGTTACATATATGAAGTAAGTATCCAAGAGTGTGGATTGTTTTGAATGTATATAAAAAGGTTGGGTATTGTTTTATGTAGAAATCCAGTTTATCAAGGAACAAGGAACAAAAACTGTTTACTAGAGAAGTATGCAAAACACAGTTGGAGAATAATGCAGTTTTGTAAGCAAGAACAATGCAGTTTTGACAAGCTTTAAGTAGTTAGTTTTGTAATTTAAATTAAGGACTAATTGTGAAGAAATTAAACTGTTTGAAGTCTATTAAGGACGGAAATCCTCTACCCCTTTTCGGTGCCCTTACTTATGCCCCACACTCAAAATTGGGTTTATGGTTTAAAGTTAGGGGTTATGGTTAAGGTTTAGGGAATTTAGGGTAGAGTGTCTGATAAGCTCTCAAATGTGACACTTTTTAATTGCTATTTTTCTAGTTTTTAGGATTTCTTGCTACCTAATCCATTTCATTTTGCTATATTTTGCGCAAGGGACCTAATTCTGGAAATAGCAACAAAAGAGGGCATTTTTTTCAGTCTTTTTATTATTATGCTCATGACTGGCATCGTGGGCACGACACTGGGCACGACACGTCTGACGTGGCATATGCGTGACGACTTCTAGAAGATTCTAGAACGTTCTGAAAGACCTTATCAGCTTATCCGTTTAGATTTTCTGTATTTAAATTTCAAAAACATTTGAATTGTTTATATTTACTTTATTATTTTGATTTTTCTTATCATTTATCTTTGTAAATCCTAGCCTATAAATACCACTTCTTGGTAAAGGCTTAGGCATCGAATTTAGTCTTCATCTTCTAGCTTGGAAACACTTGTTATTTCTAGTTTTTAATTAAAGTTCTCTTTTCTTTATTTTTATTCTTTTATGTTATTTAATCAAGTTAAGTATGATAACTAATATCATGCTTAGCTAAATTTCTTGAGCCAAGAATTAGCCAAATCAATTCAAATAGTGAGAATTGAACATTGCCTAAATTCCTTCGGGAATACATTTTTATCTTTTGGTTTAGATAGTTTGGCAATCGGCCTTACTAAAGTTTTTAATCGTTTTTCAAATGAAAAAGAGCGCGTTGGTCCAGAATCGTTTAAAAACATAGTTCGGAGGAAGGATCGGCCTGTGGCAATTTCGACTTCCTGTGAACACTCTTAGCAGCGGTCCACTAAGGAAAGATAAAATCATAAGCGATTCTTTTTAAGACAATTTCTAAGTCGGGCTTTTCCTGTTTTCAAAACTAAATATTTTGACGGCGATAGACGTAGTTAATTTGTTTAAGAATCAACCTTCGAAGATAGACTTGGGTGGATTGGTTAATCGAGAGAGAAGCAAGTTGTGACGGGTTGGGCCTCGCTGACTGTAACCGACATGATCCCCGGAGTAAAATTTCACTTCAATGATCAAAGGAATTGACAAGGCTAGCTCGAGGCTATTTTGCATATTTGGACTTACTTATTATTTTCTTTACTTCTGCATTTAATTCTACTATTTCATTTTCACTCAATATCAGATCACCCCCGTTTTTTACTTTTCTTGTTTTCACTGATATTCCTAGAAGCATTAATCAAAGCAACCTTCAGTCAATAATTTTGACTAATCTCCATGTGGATCGACCCTCTATCCCTATAACTATTTAATTTCTTTATTTTATTATTTGTTGAAAGAGGTTAATTTATTTATTTATTTTGACGGGTAAAACGACGCTTGTCAAAATTGGCGCCGTTGCCGAGGAGGTTTACTTTCGGCATTTTTGACTGATTTGTTTTTTAATGACCAGGAAAAACTCGGGCACTTTAGCTCCATACAACCCGGAAATCGAAGCAAGCGCTCGTAGAACTCACGGCGAAACACTTCGGTTAAAGAAACAACAACGGGAACAAAGCATACGATAACCCGATCAGGAATCTACTTCTGAAACTACACCAGTCGAGGAACCTACACTAGAACTAGAACCGATGGCAGATCAAACGATTCGAGAGCTGAACGCAGCCCCTGCTATGCAACAACCACTCTTCATCGCTTTTCCTCAAGGCGTTATCCCTTCCAGCTCAAAACAGGATTAATCCACCTACTCCCTACTTTTAATGGCATCCCTACTAAAAGCCCACATAATCACCTTGCCGAATTCCATATGCTGTGCAGCAGCATGAAACCGCAAGGGGTCTCGGAGGACCAAATAAAACTAATGGCTTTTCCTTTTTCCTTAGCCGGAACAGCTAAGGAGTGGTTATTCTATTTACCTCCAAATTCGATTAATACGTGGTCTGATCTCTCTCGTGTTTTTCTTGATAGATATTTCAATGCGGCGAAAGCAACAAAACTTAGGCGAAACAAACAAAACTTAGGCGAAACATTATGGGAATTCAACAAATGCACGATGAGTCCCTATACGAATATTGGGGGAGATTCAAAAAGCTGTGTGCAAGTTGTCTGCAACATGGCTTATCCGAGCAAATACTCCTTCAATATTTATACGAAGGAATGTTGCCAATGGATAAGAAGATGGTAGATGCCGCTAGCGGCGGCGCTCTAGTCAACATGACCCCTACTGCAGCGAGAACGCTAATCTCTACAATGGCTGCCAATTCACATCAATTCGGCTCCTTAAGTGAACCCAGCCGACGGGTTCAAACAGTAAGCACAACTTCATTAGAGAATAAGATATACAATTTGACTAATATTGTGCATTCTCTTCTTTCAGGGGAGATAAGAGCTGCTAAGGTATGCGGAATATGCACTATGCCAGATCACGCAACCGACTTATGCCCATTGTTGCGGGATACATCTGGTGCCCAAGTTAACGCCATACACAACTTTCCCAGACCTTCCAAAGACCCTTAACCCTTAGACTAATACATTTAACCCGGCTGGAGGGGTCATCCAAACTTGAGCTACGGTAATCAGAACCCGAATTACCAACCTAGGCAACAACCTCCACCAAAACCAAGCACCACAAAAATCCTCGCTTGAGTCTATTTTTGAGAGATTGTCAGTTTCACAGGAAAAATTCCAAACCCAAACCCAGTCCCATCTCCAGCAAATCGACAAACAAATAAGCCAACTAGCCCAAGTCGTTAGCCGTCTAGAATCCTAGGGAAAGATACCACCCCAAACCGAAACCAACCCAATGGAAAACGTTAGTGCGATAACTTTGCGTAGTGGAACAGTGATAACGCCTAAACCGCCCAAGCAAGATGAGCAAAAATCCGACGAACCGAGAAACTCTTCGGAAGACCAGAACGACAAGTCTCCTCCCACCGCAAGTAATGCCAAATCTAAAATTTCTGTTTCTACTTACGAACATGTTCCTCCTTTTCCAGGTAGATTGGCGAAACAAGATAAAAAGGAGGAAGAGAAGGAAATTTTGGATATATTCAAGAAGGTGGAAATTAATATTCCACTTCTTGGTGTTATTCAGAAAGTGCCCAAATACACAAGGTTTTTGAAGGACTTATGCACAAACCGAAGGCGACTATCCGAAAATGAAAAAGTTAACCTTGGTGAAAATATTTCGGCCATCTTTCAAAAGTCGTTGCCGCCAAAGTACAAGGACCAAGGTATGTTTGCGATGTTGGGTCACGTCGGCACGCCTCGTGGCGTAGCTTAAAAATTAATCCGATGTAATCCAGCCAGAATCCATGTACAGGAACGAATCCGGGGTGAAAAGATGAAGAGTTACCTTTTAAAACTCTAGAAACTAGAAAACTGACGGTATGTCGGAATAACCACATCAAGTAAAACCAAAATCGTCATAGGTTCCCAACGACCTCTACGGAGTCCACCCGAACAAAACGAACAAAGTTTTCGCATCCCTAACACTTAGCGATAAATTTCGACAGGTTTGAACACCTTCCAAGGAGAAGTCGAAATCCCTCCAGGGATTCCTGAGGTTGTCTGAAATTGACCAGGAGTTTTACCGGGACTTGGATTCGAACTAGGGAATCGCCAAGAATTTGCCAGGGGGCAAGAGGAACACCAGAAAAATATCGAACAGCTTCTCAGAAAGAATCTGTGATTTGTCAAAAATTCCAGAGGGGAATTCCCAAGGATATGTCGAAATTTGCAAGGAGGAATAGGGATGATTTGGTTGCTAGCCCTTGTCCTTTTAAATAGTATTCAGAGACTTAATTCTAGTTGAATTCCATAAATCCAAGTTCAACCAAAATTCATAAAATCTAATTCTACTTGAAATTGGTTTATATTAAATATACATTATATTTAATAATATTAAATGAAATATATATATTTAATTATGTAGAATCTTATTCTACATAAAACATGGATTTAAATATACATTATATTTAATCCAAATATATATATTTTATTATATAGAATCTCATTCTATTTTTACTTGGATTTAAATATATTTAAATATATATTTCTAATTATGTAGAATTAGATTCTGTATAAACTTGGAATTAAATATACATTATATAAATTCCAAATATATATTTAAATTTCTAGAATATTATTCTATAATATTTAAGTCTCTAAATATTTCCATACTCTAAATAATATATGATAAATACATTATTTATCGAATATTATCCCTTTTTAAGGGAGTTACCGATTTCCCCTATCTCATAGGGTATTTTCGGCAACCTCCCTAAAATAGGAAGTATGGTTCAATTTTTGTTCATTTTATTCGAAGGGTGTGACCCTTGTAAGTTCGTGCAACGTTAGCAGCAAAATTAGAAATGTTCTAATTTTACAAACAAAGTGTGGTATCTAGCAATACATCATTGTTACCTAAGTTGCATGAAGTCATGGTTTGACTTTCCTAATTCCCGAATAAACTTTCTTCATGTATTTTATCCTTTTGTCCTTTATATCTTAGATGAACACAAGTCATGGGTTAGTCACACTTGCGTTGTCCATCTAGTGTTTCTTGATGTCTTGAGTAGATTATAAACGAATCTCTATGTTATTTCATATCATAATACTCGAGCATGGCCATGCATTTTCTAATCTCACTCAATCAAGTGGCCGAAGATATTTCTCCCATTATGTAGGAGGGACAAATCCTTGTATTGGTGGCCAGGAATGAAAATGGCTATCAACGACCCTGTAGCGAAATTTTTGAACTGCCAACGAATTAAAGCCGAGCACCAAGTCCCTACTGGTTTGCTCCAACCTCTCAAATTTCCGCAATGGAAATGGGAATGGATCACAATGGATTTCGTAACCGATCTTCCTTGTTCACCAAGAAAGTGCGACGCTATCTGGGTGATCGTTGATCGTTTCACCAAGTCAGCACACTTCATTCCGGTGAGAATGAATCTCAGTCTTGAAGCCTTGGCTGAATTATACATCTGAGAAGTTATTCGTTTACATGGATTTCCAATCTCAATAGTCTCCGATCGAGATCCCTGATTCACGGCTCGAATTTTGAAGACTCTACATAAAGCTCTCAAAACCAAACTGAATCTTAGCACAACTTTCCATCCGAAAAGTGATGGTCAATCCGAGCGAGTAATTCAAATTTTCGAAGACATGCTCAAAGCTTGTATCATTGACTTCGGAAAGAACTAGGAGAAATCGCTACCTTTGGTAGAATTCGCCTACAACAATAGCTTCCAATCTTCGATTCAAATGGCTCCTTTCGAAGCGTTGTATGGCAGAAGATGTCGAACACCTCTGTGTTGGTCTGAACTCAGTGATAATAAAGTTTTGGGACCACAATTGCTTCGGGATACCGAAGAACAAGTTCAAATCATTCATTCTCGATTGAAGCAAGCCTTTGATCGTCAAAAGTCCTACGCTGATCTGAAACGTCGAGACATTCAACATGAAGTCGGAGATAAAGTGTTCCTCAAAGTTTCACCGTGGAAGAAAGTATTCCGATTCGGAAAAAGAGGCAAGCTAAGTCCTCGGTTTATCGGACCATTTGAAGTAGTCGAAAGAATTAGTCCTGTAGCTTATCGACTCGCTCTTCCTCCCGAGTTCGATAAGAAACACAATGTCTTCCACGTCTCAATGCTCAGAAGATATCGACCTCATCCACCTCACATTCTTGAGCCTGAAGAAGTTGAGCTTAATCACGATCTTTCATACGAAGAAGAACCCATCTGAATCCTCGATCGAGAAGTCAAGAGACTTCGAAATAAAAGTGTTCCTCTTGTCAAAGTTCTTTGGAGGAATCAAAACGTCGAACAAGCGACGTGGGAACCTGAGGAAACGATGAAAAATCAATATCCTCATATGTTCGATTCAGGTAAAATTCGAGGACGAATTTTCTTTAAAGGGGAGGAGTTGTAACACCCTAAAAACCACCCTAGTTAGAATTATAGAAAACGACAAGGGTAGCGTAAACAATTTACAATTTAGTTAAGATTATAATGAATCCATATAAACAAAGCTCTATTAAGTTACAAATGAAGTAAGAATAATAAATATGTTCATGTGTAAACTTATAAGTAATTGAATCTAATATGTAATAACATGTATGTCACATATGTTAGATTAAAGTTTAAATAGGACCAAATTAATGTTATTATAAGTAAAATATATAACTAATATACGTATATAATTAGATATATATAGATAGTGGCTGATAAATTAAAATTATTATAAGAATAAAATACATGTAATTCCACTTAGTGGAAATAAACGTGGCTAACAAAGGAACCATGTGTCCTTTACTAAGCCATATTCGACATTAAGGCTTAAAATCAAACAAGTGTAAACCCAAAGCCATTATCATCTTCCACCTTCTTCATTCATCTTCTTCACAGAGAATTAAGAGAAATTAGAGAAGAAAGTTGCTGGAAATTAAATGGAAAAC
The DNA here is from genome assembly GCA_958450335.1 of Hibiscus tridactylites. Taxonomy (NCBI): domain Eukaryota; kingdom Viridiplantae; phylum Streptophyta; class Magnoliopsida; order Malvales; family Malvaceae; genus Hibiscus; species Hibiscus tridactylites. The sequence goes on along the minus strand of OY288267.1, from coordinate 51,712,219 downwards.
ACATGCATGTTGATTCCATAGCTCAAGTAAGTGTTTGTTAGTCATTTGATGTTCTTCTTGAGATTTAGGGTATATTTTGATTATGAATGGTTGCTGTAAATAACGTTAGAATTAAGTCATCAAGTTGTCTGATAGCTGGGTCCATGTTAGAATAGCTAAATTTTTGGAAATTTAATATGAACATGAACTTAGATTGAATCTGCCCAGATTAGGGTTCATGCATTGCCTTGTTTTGAACTTGAATTTCGAATGGGTTAGGGTTCCAATTAGGAAAACTTTTGCAAATAAAAGTTGTAAAGCTGAATGATTACTATAGGAAAATTGCCTCTTGAGTATGAAAAAGACATAAGAATTGGCTGAAAATTGAATTACAAAAAGACTGCTCAGAATTGAATGAATCTGGAAACTGTTTAGGTTAAATTGAAATTTTGAAAATGTTTAGGGGTTTAATTGATGCCAATAAATTCTGGAAAATTTATTAGAAACAGGGTAGGTATTTTAGGAATGAAAAATAAATGGTTTAGCTTGAATTATATATCAATTGATAGTTTAAATATCATTAGAACACATATAGGACCAAAATGGACTAGTTTGTAAGGATTGATAATTTGAGGACTTACATGCCCTGTTTTTGTGGTCTCTGGAACATCATTATTATGTTAATATATGTAGGTAAATGTGGTTAAAAGCTCAAGATTAATGGCGTAGTGAAACATAGGTTATAAATGCACTAAAGTCACAAATTAAGCATAGGCAGATTAGGTTTCTGAAAATGCCCTATGTTCAAGTAATAAACTGTATTGATAGGAAAATCATAAAAATATGTGCTATACATGGTTGTTAAGGTGTGTTTATTAGCTTTCTAGAATGGTAAAGAACTTCTTATTTGGGGTTGTGAGTAAAAAGATATGGCCAGTTTAGTAGTCAGAAAACCAGCAACGAAGTTTTGATCAACTCAAGCAAACTTTGACACACGCTCATGTTCTTATTCAACCCGAATCGGGCAAAGAATTCGTAGTGTACAGCGATGCATCACACTCGGGCCTAGGTTGTGTTCTGATGCAAGAAGGCAATGTGATTGCATACGCCTCCCGGCAACTGAAGCAACACGAATTGAATTATCCTACTCATGATCTCGAGCTTGCGGCCATTGTGTTCGCGCTCAAAATTTGGCGACACTACTTGTACGGTGAAAAATGCAAGTTGTTCGCTGATCATAAAAGCGTGAAGTATTTACTCACTCGAAAAGATCTAAACCTTAGACAAAGAAGATGGTTAGAGTTGCTCAAAGACTACGACCTGACCATCGATTATCATCCCAGAAAAGCCAATGTCGTTGCCGACGCTCTGAGGAGAAAACTGAACCTCTGTAAGTTACTCGAAATCCTCGAAAATTCAAAAATGTTCAATCTCCAAATTTAAAGTGATCATTCGAATTGTTTCTTGATAGTCAAGGAAGAATTTGAACACTTTCTTGTTTAGCAAGAAATCCTTCAAATGAAATTTTGTAACCTAAGTAACGTCTTCAATTTGTTTATTCGTAGCTTCTTTGGCTATCAACACTCATTTCCGGCTATGCAAGGTTCGGAATTATCTGAATGAACTTCAAGTTCAATCTACTCTGATCACTAGGATCAAAGAACTTCAACAAATTGATCCGGAACTTCAGAAAATCAATTCTAAGCTTTGAGTCTACTCCTGACTTCTCTATTAAGTTGAACGGTCTTCTATACTTCAAAGATCGTATATGTGTCCCTAATAACAAAGAATTACAAGATGAAATCCTACAAGAAGCGCACCAAAGTTCTTTTTCGATCCACCCTGGATCAGTTAAGATGTACAAGGATCTCAAGCCCTTGTATTGGTGGCCAGGAATGAAAATGGCTATCAACGACCCTGTAGCGAAATTTTTGAACTGCCAACGAGTTAAAGCCGAGCACCAAGTCCCTACTGGTTTGCTCCAACCTCTCAAATTTCCGCAATGGAAATGGGAATGGATCACAATGGATTTCGTAACCGATCTTCCTTGTTCACCAAGAAAGTGCGACGCTATCTGGGTGATCGTTGATCGTTTCACCAAGTCAGCACACTTCATTCCGGTGAGAATGAATCTCAGTCTTGAAGCCTTGGCTGAATTATACATCTGAGAAGTTATTCGTTTACATGGATTTCCAATCTCAATAGTCTCCGATCGAGATCCCTGATTCACGGCTCGAATTTTGAAGACTCTACATAAAGCTCTCAAAACCAAACTGAATCTTAGCACAACTTTCCATCCGAAAAGTGATGGTCAATCCGAGCGAGTAATTCAAATTTTCGAAGACATGCTCAAAGCTTGTATCATTGACTTCGGAAAGAACTAGGAGAAATCGCTACCTTTGGTAGAATTCGCCTACAACAATAGCTTCCAATCTTCGATTCAAATGACTCCTTTCGAAGCGTTGTATGGCAGAAGATGTCGAACACCTCTGTGTTGGTCTGAACTCAGTGATAATAAAGTTTTGGGACCACAATTGCTTCGGGATACCGAAGAACAAGTTCAAATCATTCATTCTCGATTGAAGCAAGCCTTTGATCGTCAAAAGTCCTACGCTGATCTGAAACGTCGAGACATTCAACATGAAGTCGGAGATAAAGTGTTCCTCAAAGTTTCCCCGTGGAAGAAAGTATTTCGATTCGGAAAAAGAGGCAAGCTAAGTCCTCAGTTTATCGGGCCATTTGAAGTAGTCGAAAGAATTAGTCCTGTAGCTTATCGACTCGCTCTTCCTCCCGAGTTCGATAAGAAACACAATGTCTTCCACGTCTCAATGCTCAGAAGATATCGACCTCATCCGCCTCACATTCTTGAGCCTGAAGAAGTTGAGCTCAATCACGATCTTTCATACGAAGAAGAACCCATCTGAATCCTCGATCGAGAAGTCAAGAGACTTCGAAATAAAAGTGTTCCTCTTGTCAAAATTCTTTGGAGGAATCAAAACGTCGAACAAGCGACGTGGGAACCTGAGGAAACGATGAAAAATCAATATCCTCATATGTTCGATTCAGGTAAAATTCGAGGACGAATTTTCTTTAAAGGGGAGGAGTTGTAACATCCTAAAAACCACCCTAGTTAGAATTATAGAAAACGACAAGGGTAGCGTAAACAATTTACAATTTAGTTAAGATTATAATGAATCCATATAAACAAAGCTCTATTAAGTTACAAATGAAGTAAGAATAATAAATATGTTCATGTGTAAACTTATAAGTAATTGAATCTAATATGTAATAACATGTATGTCACATATGTTAGATTAAAGTTTAAATAGGACCAAATTAATGTTATTATAAGTAAAATATATAACTAATATACGTATATAATTAGATATATATAGATAGTGGCTGATAAATTAAAATTATTATAAGAATAAAATACATGTAATTCCACTTAGTGGAAATAAACGTGGCTAACAAAGGAACCATGTGTCCTTTACTAAGCCATATTCGACATTAAGGCTTAAAATCAAACAAGTGTAAACCCAAAGCCATTATCATCTTCCACCTTCTTCATTCATCTTCTTCACAGAGAATTAAGAGAAATTAGAGAAGAAAGTTGCTGGAAATTAAATGGAAAACACATGCATGTTGATTCCATAGCTCAAGTAAGTGTTTGTTAGTCATTTGATGTTCTTCTTGAGATTTAGGGTATATTTTGATAATGAATGGTTGCTGTAAATAACGTTAGAATTAAGTCATCAAGTTGTCTGATAGCTGGGTCCATGTTAGAATAGCTAAATTTCTGGAAATTTAATATGAACATGAACTTAGATTGAATCTGCCCAGATTAGGGTTCATGCATTGCCTTGTTTTGAACTTGAATTTCGAATGGGTTAGGGTTCCAATTAGGAAAACTTTTGCAAATAAAAGTTGTAAAGCTGAATGATTACTATAGGAAAATTGCCTCTTGAGTATGCAAAAGACATAAGAATTGGCTGAAAATTGAATTACAAAAAGACTGCTCAGAATTGAATGAATCTGGAAACTGTTTAGGTTAAATTGAAATTTTGAAAATGTTTAGGGGTTTAATTGATGCCAATAAATTCTGGAAAATTTATTAGAAACAGGGTAGGTATTTTAGGAATCAAAAATAAATGGTTTAGCTTGAATTATATATCAATTGATAGTTTAAATATCATTAGAACACATAGAGGATCAAAATGGACTAGTTTGTAAGGATTGATAATTTGAGGACTTACGTGCCCTGTTTTTTTTTGGTTTTTGGAACATCATTATTATGTTAAGATATGTAGGTAAATGTTGTTAAAAGCTCAAGATTAATGTGTAGTGAAACATAGGTTATAAATGCATTAAAGTCACAAATTAAGCATAGGCAGATTACGTTTCTGAAAATGCCCTATTTTCAAGTAATAATCTGTTTTGATAGGAAAATCATAAAAATATGTGCTATACATGGTTGTAAAGGTGTGTTTATTAGCTTTCTATAATGGTAAAGAACTCTTTATTTGGAGTTGTGAGTAAAAAGATATGGCCAGTTTAGTAGAGGTTACTCAAACTGCCAGTTTAGGGGGCAAATTCACTTGTCTAGGTGATTATGCTTAAGTAAATGAATTTATATGTTTGAATTAATTACTAATGGATATTGTATATGATATTTTATGATTTAAGATCACATTGGTGAAGAATTTCAAGAAGATTCAAGGAGTGATCAAGCAAAGAGAAGGGGGAAATGAATCATCATCAAGGTAACAATTAAGCTTGGAAGTATTTGTGAGTGTAGCATTGCTTAAGTGTTAGGATTAGTATCCTAACCTTTATGTTTTTGATTATTAGATAAAATGAATGAAGCATGTAATGAATTTAATAATGATTGGTAAAATTTAAAATGATAAGGAAGAAGGATTAAAGGCAAGAATATTGACCTAAGTGTGTATTGCTTGTTAGATAAGCATGCTTAGCATAAATATGATTAGTTGCTATGATGTGTTGATTGCTTGAGCTATGTGAAATGAGACTAAATGATAAGCTTTGCTACTGGTTTTTGATAATTATAAAATGAAAATGATCTCATGTGCTTGCTGGAATTTTATGTTACCATGATGCTTGATTGATTATATGTGTATGCCTATTGAAATGGTTAAATGCCTTTGAAATTATGAATGATTGGCAAGTGAATGCTCTTGTTAATAAAGAAAGACAAGTAAAGTCCTTGGTTTGATTAGTGTCTATAGGTAGAAGGGCTTGCCTTAGAGTCATTGAGCTCCTCTGATCTTTGTTACAGGATGGTGGTTAGTAACCTATAAACCTGATAAGGTGGTTAGTCACCTTGATAATTGAATGGTGGTAAGTCACCATTTATGCCTATGAATCCTCTATTATAAGTTGAAATGAGAAATGAATACTTTTAGTATCTAATGTTACATGTTACATGAAAACTTGATCACCTAATTCATTAATCTTCCAAGCCAAAACATGATTAGAACAATGATATATGTTTAAATGAACAAGTTGGGTATTAGCACTTATGATATGGAATGAACATGTGTACTTGGTTGAGATTTAAAATGAACTATGTTGTGATGTGAAACTATGAAATGTTGCTGCCAGGATGACAATGAGAATATATGTTGTTTGTTGTTCAATTTAGCTTTAATTGTACATGTGCTTGCTTCCCAAATTTGGCTTGAATTGTATATGTTGCTTGTTGTCCAATTTGGTATGAAATGTATATGTAGCTTGCTGCCCAAATTGGTGTGTTTTAAATGAAATGGTTTCTGCCTAATAAGTCATAGTACATGTAAATGCTTGCTTCCCTATTGGTTAGTACATGAAAATAGCTATGTTAACTTGGTTTTGATAGACTAGCTAGGTATTCCAATACATGCTAAGCCTAGCTAAGTAACCTTAAAGATTGAATAATACTTTAAAAGATTGAAACTAGTAATGTTTAGGGTTGCCTCACTAAGTACATTAAGTATACTTATCACTCTATTGTTTCCTTCTTCCAAATAACAGGTCCTCGGATTTCCGAAAGCTAGCCGTTTTGTTTCGAGAGCCGTCACAAGCCAAAACACAAGTATGATATAGTTTTGTTTAGTCTCCTAGATGGTGGCATAGTCTATGTTAATGTGTCACATGCATGGAAGAATATGTATTTTGATAGTTGGCTTGTATAAGTTAAGACAAGTTAGGTTATGTAATAGAATTGATGATTGATATGTATATATATGGATTTAGTGATATGAATAAGTTATGTTTAAGTTATCTAAGCTTGATATGGATTTGAATGATATGATATGTACAAGTTGATTTATATGCTTGGTTTAGGTATTTGCATTTAGACTTTGTTATGGTTGTTACTTGTTTCGAATGATGCATAAAGTAATGGTTTCATTTAGTTTAATAATTTGAACATGCAAATTGATATGTATATTGAAGTATTAGTATGTTATGATACCCGATTGTATATAGGTTGTTTATATGTTAGCCGAATGTTTATCTTTATGAATTGGATTGGATTACTCTAGTTTGCTAAGCATGTTTGTATGATCATTTCTTATTCTGTTATAAGTTGAATATTTAATTGACTATTATGGTTTGCCAACCATGTGTATTTTGTTATATGTTTCTTGTTGTTCGAATGTGACATCTCTCGTTCTTAACCGGGCGAGGGGTGTTACATAAATTGGTATCAGAGCTTCGGTTTAGTCGATTCTCGGACTAAATCAGGTCTATTGCATCATATAGGTTAAACTATGCCACCTAGGAGTTTTATATTGAACTGCTTGCGATTGCGCTCTCTAACTTCGATCTTTTCTGAAATCTTATTAGAATGTCCGAATCATGTATGGCTCGTGATAATGGAAGTTCTCGGGAATCATCTAATGATGATGGTAGTGTTAGGATGAAAACCAACGCTCCGGGACAATCTAATCCTCCCGAGCAAGCAGACCCTCCGAGAAGATCGGAACCGCGAGAACCGACTCCACTCTCTGAACCTAATCAGACAACTCCGACAATTCCGACTGTTTAGAGTGCTCAGCGGGAATGTCTCCTAAGTATGAAGAAGATGTTCGATCAATTAGTAATGAACATCCGACGAGAACAACCGACTCTGTTGGTTGCTGCCCTGAGTCGAGCCCCTATCGACAAGCTCGTGCAACATCGAGCAACTACATTCACCGGCGAAAACGAGGAAAAGCCAGAAGAAGCTGAGAACTTGCTCAAAAGAACCACTCAAATCTTAACTCGTCAACTTCAAGGTTCGGATGAACATAAACTTGAATGTACGATTGCATTCTAGCCGACGAAGCTCTAAGTTGGTGGGAAACCACGACTCTGACCGCCCCTGCCAAGTCAGTTAGATAGAAATTCTTCGTTAATGAATTCAAAAAGAAATATATAAACGAACAATACCTTGCTGATCGGAGGAAGAAGTTCTTACATCTAAAACAGGCCAATCGGCCGATTGAAGAATATGTTGCTGATTTCTGCAAATACTGCAAGTATGGCTCGGAGTACATCAAGACCGAGAAAGATAAATGCTGAATGTCCATCGACGGGCTGAGTGATGAATTGAGTCTGATGTTCAAAGCACTTGACATTACGGATTTTCAAATCCTTGTGAATCGGGCCATCGCCACTGAATCTTAGATGCGGAATGCCGAGAAACGAAAGAGTGGATTCCGAACTGATAAGAAGCGGAAGAATGACGACAAGTCTCGGTGGTCTAAGAAGCCGAAACATCATAAGGAATCATCCTCCACCTATATACCATCCACTCAGAATAATTTCCAACCCCAACACTCCAACAAGATGGCTATTCCGGTTGTTTCCGTCAACAATACTGGAAATGTCGACAGACCTCCTGTTTGCAAATTCTGTCAGAAGAATCACTTTGGCCAATGCCGAGCCCAGGCGAACCTCTGTTATGCTTGTGGCACTAACGATCATTACATCCGAGACTGTCCAAAATGAAATGATCAAACTTTTGTTCGACCAGCTAACCAAAGTTTTGTACCGTCTAGCCGAGGAAAACATCCGAGACAAGTTCAGTAGAACAATCTCGGGAAACGCAAGGCTGGCCAGTCAAAACCCACCACTTATCAGGAGTCTCGAGCCCCAGCTCGTGTCTACCACATTCGTGGCAAAGATGAGGACGAATCTCCTGACGTCATTGCGGGTACGGTTGAACTTAACCTTAAACCTGTTTACGCATTGATATATTCGGGATCAACCCATTCGTTTATATGCTCACACTTGTTAGAATAACTTAAATTGAAACTTGAAACTGTACAAACTGGGCAAATTGTTTTCAAACCCTATAGGAGGTAGTATGCCTATAAATTTGATTTGTAAAGACTGTCAGATAACAATCCGAAATGTACCCTTTCCTTGTAATCTATATCTACTACCCAAATGTTAATTTGATCTAGTTTTAGGACTAGATTGGTTGGGAAAACATGAAGCTTGGGTAGACTGTTAAAACCGTAGGTTATATTTACGGGGTTTAGGAAAAGAATCCATCATATTGATAGACAAGAAACCGATCTCTATTTTCGCCGCTATGGCACTACAAGACGAGCTTGATTTCGGTTTACTTGAAATGCATGTTGTATCTGAATTTGTCGATGTTTTTCCCGAGGAACACCCTGGCCTTCCTCCAACTCGGGAAGTTGAATTCAAGATCGAAGTTCATCCCGGAACTAATCCTGTGTCCATTACACCTTATCGGATGGCACATGTTGAACTGAAAGAACTAAAGAAGCAAATTCAAGAACTCGAGGATAAAGGATTCATCCGACCTAGCATTTCTCCCTGGGGTGCTCCTATCCTATTCGTGAAAAAGAAGGACGGTACAATGCGACTTTGTATCGATTACCGATAACTTAATAAAGTAACCATCAAGAACAAGTATCCGCTACTGAGAATCGAAGATTTGTTCGATCAACTCAAACACGCAGCTGTGTTCTCTAAGATTGATCTTCGGTCCGGTTACTATCAAATGAGGGTGAAAGAAGAAGATGTGCCAAAAACAACTTTCTGAACTAGATATGAACATTATGAGTTCCTAGTAATGCCATTCGATTTAACGAATGCCCCTGCTGAGTTCATGGACCTGATGAATCGAGTATTCAAGCCTTATCTTGACAAGTTCGTAGTTGTTTTCATTGACGACATCCTTGTATACTCTCGGAACAAGGAAGAACATGCCGATCATCTTCGGATTGTGCTTCAGACGCTCCGAGATCACCAATTCTTTGCCAAATTCACTAAGTGTGAGTTTTGTTTATCCAAAGTTTCATTCCTCGAACACATTATTTCTGCCAAAGGAATCAAAGTCGACTCCGAGAAAATTCAAGCTATTCTTGTTGGAGACCTCCGAGAAATGTGAGCGAAGTCCGAAGTTTCCTCGGATTAGCCGACAATTACCAAAGATTTGTGAAAGGATTTTCCACTATTGCCGCACCATTAACCAAACTCCTCCAAAAGGATGTAAACTTTAAGTGGTCAGAAAAACAACAACGAAGTTTTGATCAACTCAAGAAAATTTTGACACACGCTCCTATTCTTATTCAACCCGAATCGGGCAAAGAATTCGTAGTGTACAGTGATGCATCACACTCGAGCCTAGGTTGTGTTCTGATGCAAGAAGGCAATGTGATTGCATACGCATCCCGACAACTGAAGCAACACGAATTAAATTATCCTACTCACGATCTCGAGCTTGCGGCCATTGTGTTCGCGCTCAAAATTTGGCGACACTGCTTGTACGGTGAAAGATGCAAGTTGTTCACTGATCACAAAAGCCTGAAGTATTTACTCACTCAAAAAGATCTAAACCTTAGACAAAGAAGATGGTTAGAGTTGCTCAAAGACTACGACCTGGCCATCGATTATCATCCAAGAAAAGCCAATGTCGTTGCCGAAGCTTTGAGTCGAAAATCGAACCTCTGTAAGTTACTCGAAATCCTCGAAAATTCGAAAACGTTCAATCTTCAAATTTAAAGTGATCATTCAAATTCCTTCTTGATAGTCAAGGAAGAATTTGAACACTTTCTTGTTTAGCAAGAAATCATTCAAATGAAATTTTGTAACCTAAGTAACGTCTTTAATTTGTTTATTCGTAGCTTCTTTGGGTATCAACGCTCATTTCCGGCTATGCAAGGCTCGAAATTATCTGAATGAACTTCAAGTTCAATCTACTCTGATCACCAGGATCAAAGAACTTCAACAAATTGATCTGAAACTTCAGAAAATCAATTCTAAGCTTTGAGTCTAATCCCGACTTCTCTGTTAAGTCGAACGGTCTTCTATACTTCAAAGATCGTATATGTGTCCCTAATAACAAAGAATTACAAGATGAAATCCTACAAGAAGCGCACCAAAGTTCTTTTTCGATCCACACTGGATTAGTTAAGATGTACAAGGATCTCAAGCCCTTGTATTGGTTGCCAGGAATGAAAAGGGCTATCAACGACCCTGTGGCGAAATGTTTGAACTGCCAACGGGTTAAAGCTGAGCACCAAGTCCCTACTGGTTTGCTCCAACCTATCAAATTTCCACAATGGAAATGGGAACAGATCACAATGGATTTCGTAACTGGTCTTCCTTGTTCGCCAAGAAAGTGCGACGTTATCTGGGTGATCGTTTATCGTTTCACCAAGTCAGCACACTTCATTCCGGTGAGAATGAATCTCAGTCTTGAAGCCTTGGCTGAATTATACATCTGAGAAGTAATTCGTTTACATGGAGTTCCAATCTCAATAGTCTCTGATCGAGATCCCCGATTCACGACTCGATTTTGGAAGACTCCACATAAAGCTCTCGGAACCAAACTGAATCTTAGCACAGCTTTCCATCCGCAAAGCGATGGTTAATTCGAGCGAGTAATTCATTTTCTCGAAGACATGCCCAGAGCTTGTATCATTGACTTTGGAAAGAACTGGGAGAAATCGCTACCTTTGGTAGAATTTGCCTACAACAATAGCTTCCAATCTTCGATTCAAATGGGTCCTTTCGAAGCGTTGTATGGCATAAGATGTCGAACACCTCTGTGTTGGTATGAACTCATTGATAATAAAGTTTTGGGACCACAATTGCTTCGGGAAACCGAAGAGCAAGTTCAAATCATTCATTCTCGATTGAAGCAAGCCTTTGATCGCCAATAGTCTTACGCTGATCTGAAACGTAGAGACATTCAACATGAAGTCAGAGATAAAGTGTTCCTCAAAGTTTCCCCGTAGAAGAAAGTATTCTGATTCAGCAAAAGAGGCAAGCTAAGTCCTCAGTTTATCGGACCATTTGAAGTAGTCGAAAGAATTGGTCTTGTAGCTTATCGACCCGCTCTTCCTCCCGAGTTTGATAAGATACACAATGTCTTCCACGTCTCAATGCTCAGAAGATATCGATCTCATCCGTCTCACGTTCTTGACCCTGAAGAAGTTGAGCTTAATCCCGATCTTTCATACGAAGAAGAACCCATCCGAATCCTCGATCGAGAAGTCAAGAGACTTCGAAATAAAAGTGTTCCTCTTGTCAAAGTTCTTTGGAGGAATCACAACGTCGAAGAACCGACGTGGGAACCTGAGGACACGAAGAAAAAGCAATATCCTCATCTATTCGATTTAGGTAAAATTCGAGGACGAATTTTCTTTAAGGGGGAGGAGTTGTAACACCCTAAAAACCACCCTATTTAAAATTATAGAAAATGACAAGGGTAGCGTAAACAATTTACAATTTAGTTAAGATTATAATGAAACCATATAAACTAAGCTCTATTAAGTTACAAATGAAGTAAGAATAATAGATATGTTCATTTGTAAACTTATAAGTACAAGTTGTAGAGCTGATTGAGTACTATAAGAAAATGGGTTATGGCCTCTTGAGTATGAAAACGACATAAGAAGTGGCTGGATATTGAATTACAAAAAGACTGCTCAGAATTGAATGAATCTGGAAACTATTTAGGTTAAATTGTAATTTTGAAAATGTTTAGGGGTTTAATTGATGCCAATAAATTCTGGAAAATTTATTAGAAACAGGGGAGGTATTTTAGGAATGAAAAATAAATGGTTTAGCTTGAATTATATATCAATTGATAGTTTAAATACCGTTAGAACACATAGAGGATCAAAATGGACTAGTTTGTAAGGATTGATAATTTGAGGACTTACATGCCCTGTTTTTGTGGTTTCTGGAACATCATTATTATGTTAATATATGTAGGTAAATGTGGTTAAAAGCTCAATATTAATGGTGTAGTGAAACATAGGTTATAAATGCATTAAAGTCACAAATTAATCATAGGCAGATTAGGTTTCTGAAAATGCCCTATGTTGAAGTAATAATCTGTATTGATAGGAAAATCATAAAAATATGTGCTATACATGGTTGTAAAGTTGTGTTTATTAGCTTTCTATAATTGTAAAAAACTCTTTATTTGGAGTTGTGAGTAAAAAGATATGGCTAGTTTAGTAGCGGTTACTCAAACTGCCAGTTTAGGGGGCAAATTCACTTGTCTGGGTGATTATGCTTAAGTAAATAAATTTATATGTTTGAATTAATTACTAATGGATATTGTATATGATATTTTATTATTTAAGATCACATTGGTGAAGAATTTCAAGAAGATTCAAGGAGTGATCAAGCAAAGAGAAGGGGGAAAGGAATCATCATCAAGGATAACAATTAAGCTTGAAAGTATTTGTGAGTGTAGCATTGCTTAAGTGTTAGGATTAGTATCCTAACCTTTATGTTTTTGATTATTAGATAACATGAATGAAGCATGTAATGAATTTAATAATGATTGGTAAAATTTAAAATGATAAGGAAGAAGGATTAAAGGCAAGAATATTGACCTAAGTGTGTATTTCTTGTTAGATAAGCATGCTTAGCATAAATATGATTAGTTGCTATGATGTGTTGATTGCTTGAGCTATGTGAAATGAGACTTAATGATAAGCTTTGCTACTGGTTTTTGATAATTATAAAATGAAAATGATCTCATGTGCTTGCTGGAATTTTATGTGTATGCCTATTGAAATGGTTAAATGCCTTTGAAATTATGAATGATTGGCAAGTGAATGCTCTTGTTAATAAAGAAAGATAAGTAAAGTCCTTGGTTTGATTAGTGTATATAGGTAGAAGGGCATGCCTTAGAGTCATTGAGCTCCTCTGATCTTTGTTACAGGATGGTGGTTAGTCACCTATAAACCTGATAAGGTGGTTACTCACCTTGATAATTGAATGGTGGTAAGTCACCATTTATGCCTATGCATCCTCTATTATAAGTTGAAATGAGAAATGAATACTTTGAGTATCTAATGTTACATGTTACATGAAGACTTGATCACCTAATTTATTAATCATCCAAGGCAAAACATGATTAGAACAATGATATATGTTTAAATGAACAAGTTGGGTATTAGCCCTTATGATATGGAATGAACATGTGTACTTGGTTGAGATTTAAAATGAACTATGTTGTGATGTGAAACTATGAAATGTTGCTGCCAAGATGACAATGAGATTATATGTTGTTTGTTGTTCAATTTAGCTTTAATTGTACATGTGCTTGCTGCCCAAATTTGGCTTGAATTGTATATGTTGCTTGATGTCCAATTTGGTATGAAATGTATATGTAGCTTGCTGCCCAAATTGGTGTGTTTTAAATGAAATGGTTGCTGCCCAATAAGTCATAGTACATGTAAATGCTTGCTTCCCTATTGGTTAGTACATGAAAATAGCTATGTTAACTTGGTTTTGATAGACTCGCTAGGTATTCCAATACATGCTAAGCCTAGCTAAGTAACCTTAAATATTGAATAATACTTTAAAAGATTGAAACTAGTAATGTTTAGGGTTGCCTCACTAAGTACATTAAGTATACTTATCACTCTAATGTTTCCTTCTTCCAAATAACAGGTCCTCGAATTTCCGAAGGCTAGCCGTTTTGTTTCGAGAGCCGTCGTAAGCCAAAACACAAGTATGATATAGTTTTGTTTAGTCTTCTAGATGGTGGCATAGTCTATGTTAATGTGCCACATGCATGGAAGAATATGTATTTTGATAGTTGGCTTGTATAAGTTAAGACAAGTTAGGTTATGTAATAGAATTGATGATTGATATGTATATATATAGATTTGGTGATATTAATAAGTTATGTTTAAGTTATCTAAGTTTGATATGGATTTGAATGATATGATATGTACAAGTTGATTTATATGCTTGGTTTAGGTATTTTCATTTAGACTTTGTTATGGTTGTTACTTGTTTCGAATGATGCATAAGTGATGGTTTCATATAGTTTAATAATTTGAACATGCTAAGGGATATGTATATTGAAGTATTAGCATGTTAGGATACTCGATTGTATGTAGGTTGTTTAAATGTTAGCCGAATGTTTATCTTTATGAATTGGATTGATTACTTTAGTTTGCTAAGCATGTTTGTATGATCATTTCTTATTATGTTATAAGTTGTATATTTAATTGACTATTATGGTTTGCCAAGCATGTGTATTTTGTTATATGTTTCTTGTTGTTCGAATGTGACATCTCTCGTTCTTAACCGGGCGAGGGGTGTTACAAGTGTCATCTTGAATTTAGGAATCTAGAACTTGTGCCTTGTTTACGATTCAGGACTACACTAGAATGAGGTGCTTTAAGATGATTTAGGCAATAGGATTTAGCCATTTCTCTCTTTTACTTTTTCTCATCGCTTAGTGAACCCTCTTGAAGCCTTATATCTCATTTTTCTTGACTTAACCTTCAAACCTTGTTCTTCCTTGACCAAATTTTTTTGAATTGATCAAATGCTAGAAACTACATTACTAGACAAATAAGGGGCTACAATTCGAATAAGGGCAGAAATTTTCTAGAAAAAAAATGAAAAAACAGAACAAAAGGAAGCAATTGCTTCGAGAAGAAGAAAAAATAGAAGAAAATAAAAAAAGGGAAAAAGAAAAACAATTTCGAAAAGAAAAGAAAAAATAGTGAAAAAAAGGAAGAAAAGTATGTGTTTGCTTGCACATTTTTAGCTCCCCTTTTGTCTTCATTGTTTATTGTTTGAAACTTCTTGCATTGATCTCCTTCTTTTGCCTTTTCTTTCCATCTTTCTACCCTTTTTTCTAAACCCACATTACACCTTGAACAAAAGACCTAATGATTTTTTCACCTCGATTGTAATAAAGTAGTGGAGAATTGAACTTGTTACAAGCATATGGAAACCTTCGTTCATGTATGACTTAGAGTGCTTTTGCTTCACATCTACCTTTAAACACTTTGAGTGCTCTTGAGTGTACCTTGGTGAGGATTAAGACTAGGTTAGGATTTGATTACTATTTGATAGGCAATTGAAGAATGAAAGGTTGTTCTTTGCTTATATCCACTTGGTTTGATTTGTGTCTCTTTCATGATACTCCTTTTGCACTATAACTCTTATAATTATGCTTGATACTTGTGATGACTTGAGAAATGCATTCTTGGGTTAATATCTTTTTCGGACATACTTGAGGACAAGTATGAGACAAGTGAGGGGGAATTTGATAAGCTCTCAAATGTGACACTTTTTAATTGCTATTTTTCTTGTTTTTAGGATTTCTTGCTACCTAATCCATTTCATTTTGCTATATTTTGCACAAGGGACCTAATTTTGGAAATAGCAGCAAAAGATGGCATTTTCTGCAGTGTTTTTATTATTCTGCTCATGACTGGCATCGTGGGCACGAAGCGTCTGACGTGGCAGATGCGTGGCGACTTCTAGAAGACTCTGGAACGTTCTGAAAGACCTTATCAGCTTATCCGTTTAGATTTTCTGTATTTAAATTCCAAAAACATTTGAATTGTTTATCTTTACTTTATTATTTTGAATTTTCTTATCATTTATCTTTGTAAATCCTAGCCTATAAATACCACTTCTTGGTAAAGGCTTAGGCATCGAATTTAGTCTTCATCTTCTAGCTTGGAAACACTTGTTATTTCTAGTTTTTAATTAAAGTTCTCTTTTCTTTATTTTTATTCTTTTATGTTATTTAATCAAGTAAGTATGATAACTAATATCATGCTTAGCTAAATTTCTTGAGACAAGAATTAGCCAAATCAATTCAAATCGTGAGAATTGAACATTGCCTAAATTCCTTCGGGAATACATTTTTATCTTTCGGTTTAGATAGTTTGGAAATCGACCTTACTAAAGTTTTTAATCATTTTTCAAATCAAAAAGAGCTCGTTGGTCTGGAATCATTTAAAAACATAGTTGGGAGGAAGGATCGGCCTGTGGCAATTTCGACTTCCTGTGAACACTCTTAGCGGCGGTCCGCTAAGGAAAGATAAAATCAGAAGCGATTCTTTTTAAGACAATTTCTTAGTCGGGCTTTTCCTATTTTCAAAAGTAAATATTTTGACGGTGATAGACGTGGTTAATTTGTTTAAGAATCAACCTTCGAAGATAGACTTAGGAGGATTGGTTACTCGAGAGAGAAGCAAGTTGCGACGGGTTGGGCCTCACAGCCTGTAGCCGACATGATCCCCAGAGTAAAAATCCATTTCAATGATCAAAGGAATTGACAAGGCTAGCTCGAGGCTATTTTGCATATTTGGACTTTCTTATTATTTTCTTTACTTCTGCATTTAATTCTACTATTTCATTTTCACTCAATATCAGATCACCCCCTTTTTTACTTTTCTTGTTTTCACAGATATTCCTGGAAGCATTCATCAAAGCAACCTTCAGTCAAGAATTTCGACTAATCTCCCTGTGGATCGACCCTCTTTCCCTATAACTACTTAATTTCTTTATTTTATTACTTGTTGAAAGAGGTTAATTTATTTATTTATTTTGACGGGTAAAACGATGCTTGTCAGTGTATTTCTTAGGGTATAGGGTGTAGGGTTTAGGATTTAGAATTTAGGGTTAGTGCTTGAAATTTAATTTTATTGTGTTTTTAGTGTTGGGGCATAAGTAGGGGCATCGAAAAAGGGCAGGGGATTTTTATCCGTCTATTAAGGGCTGTTTTCGCTTATATAAAATGTTAATGGATTGTTATGGAAAGCTTACATGAATATGAGTACAAGAGGGATTGTTTAGCTTGGATAAAAATGAATATGGGCTGTTTTGGTGTGCATAAATGTATATACTGTATAATTGGATTATTTATATATATATATATATATATATATATATATATATGAGTTTATATGGGTAAAGAAATGATGTATTATTTGAATGCCTTCAATAATTTGACTAGTATTTTACCTTAAATACTTGCTTGACAAGAAACGGCTACCTACATGATGTTTGTAACTACTTGTAATTTAAAGAATGATATTTGTTCGATTAAAATAAGTATATCAATTAGTTACTTGATAAGGTGACTAATTTGTATGTGTTTATATGCATGTATGAGAAATTGGACTCTTGATTATTAAATTGAATTAGTTTTAATAACTTGTTATTCTATTCGAGGTACATATTATGATATGGATGAGTAGGAGAAATGAGTTAATTGAAAGTTAGGGATAATTGAGGACTTAGGTATCTCGTAACTTCGGGATAAGAGGTGAGCGTAGTTGTTTGTGTCTTGGGTGAAACGGTGTCATTCTGATGTTCTAGTTTCATTATGATTAATTTGTTGAATGGTTATGGATGGATTACACTACTTATTCACATTGTGCATAAAGCTCAATTAGAGCAAATTGGAGAGGGGCACTCATTCATAGCATGACATCCTTGATGACATACTTGGTAATACATTACATGAGTACTTTATGCCTTGCTATGTTACATTTGTATGAAAGATTATGTTTATGTTTACCTTGTAATAAGCTTTGAAGTTAACTACTGATCAATACTTCTATAAGACTTAAAGAGGGATAACTATTACTAACTTAACAACTTACGAATTAATAAGCTTAAAGTACCAAAAGCTCAATGTTTGACATAAGACATTTAGTAAGTAACATGCAAGATTACTTGTGCAATAAGATACCCCCTTATTACCAAACATAAGATAAGAGATTTAAGTTGTGTACTTAATGGAAGCCCTTGGACACTTAGGCATAGTACATGGCATATTCGGGACTAAGGTCCATGAGCTACGGCTTGGGGGAGACCCCTTATTATATGTGATATATTGGTAATAGTATGAGGTAACAGGGGAGATGTACAGAGATGGCAGCCGTTTGGTTGGATAGAGAAAAGAAGATAGGATTGTTATGATTAGACACAAGATATTGCTTTGTGCTTTGAGCTATGTGAAACACGGACCAATACGGTGAAACACGGACCGATGTTACTCAAGACCAAAAGTGATCTAAGGCAAACAATTTAAAAGGTTTGAATAAAGTTATAAATGGAATGAATTATGAAAGAATGCGTTGATGGCAATATTAGTAATGTTATGGAACAATGCTCAATTATGATAAGAAATTCACATAATGTATATATGTGCCTAATAAGACGCAATGAGCTTGGAAATGAATCCTTGATAAGCAATCTGATAAGATCTGATAAGAATTATGATAAGCCTTATTAAGGCTAGGAAAACTTAAATTTTGAGTTGTGAAAGATAAGAGATTTTTTTGAAAGAAACTCATATTGATTTTTGAAGGAGATTCGAATAAGACTTGGAAGAATATGAATTCAGATTAAATACTAATAAACAAAGCAATGTTAAGCTAACATTAAGATAAAAACCTCTTGTTGATATATGCTTGATTTTATTTTAAATCTCCAATTGTTACTATTGTCTTTGTGCTTGGTCTTTTGAAGTCACTACCTCACTTAGGCTATATAGGCGTAATGCATTCATTTCATGCATATGCAGGTCATATGAAGTTCAATGTGATGATCGTGTTTAAAAGGGTGCAAGTCAAATTGTAAAGACTATGTAGTTCTTTAGAATTTATACCTCGGAACTTCTAGAAGGGTGGCATATTGCATTTGTGGGGCTAAAAATAAACTATATAAATATGGTTGAGTATTGACATTGGATTGTAAATTGACCTTCTATGTTTAAATTATTTATTAGTTAGCATATAATCTAAATTGTAGCGTATTGGTATATGACTCGGGGTAATTTACCTTTTCCGTTTTCATTGGTGTTTATAAATGTATTCATGGTAGTTGATTGCTATAATATATATATATATATAAAGTGATAAATAAGCTTTCGATTCTTAACTTTGAAAGGCTATGAATCCATGAGAAACTTGCTATGTCATCTCTCAATTGATACAAGTTGACTTTAATTTCCATGGTTATAAGTTCATAGGCCTTGTTAGACCTATTATGTGATAGGCTTTAAATAAAGGTTCAAGTGAAGAAGATTTAATATGCTCTATTTGGAATGCTTGTGAACATGTACATGTTATGCATTAATTGAATGAATTTTTATATAAATGCATGATTCAAATTATTCATGAATGAGGGTGATGATTAAGACCAAAATAGTGAAACTCAAGTACTGAGTAAAATTGATATCTTATAAAGCTAGTAAATACAATTCAGATGTGATTATTTACGTAACTTACTTGCTAAAAAATTTACGATTCATAATAGATCATAAAATGATGGAACTCAACAATTATAATTAAAATGTTTAAGTATGATTCGTAGAATTCTCAATGCCCTGTTGGTTCGAATAGGTGCTTGTACTGCAAGAACAGGACCTTATGGTCATTCGTAATCAAGACTTGATGATAAGTTGCTTAGAGGAAATCACATGATAATTTATACTAAATGGTTTACCCTTGAAATCACTTGATTTGCATATTTAACAATTGATACACATTGGTCAACATTAATTTGGTGTATATATGTATTGTATGCTTGTCGAGCATGAATTAACTATGTGGTTGCTAATTACTTGAAACCCTTGTTATGTAAAATTTGAGAACTGCTTTACTTAGGAGTTTAGTGTAATTAATCTAGTTGGAAACTTTATATAATATCCTAAGGACAACATAGAATTTGGTAATACTGAGCTAAGATTACATGGAAAATATTTGGAATGCGATCAATGCATATGTATTCATGCTAAGAAATCAGTTTAAGTTGAGTGCTAATTAAATTTACATTTTTAGCTTAATGGGTATGTATGACCATTGATCTAAAGAAGATAGAAACAAAAGGAATAATTTTACGAACAAGTTCGATTATGTTGAGGTTCCTTGCGTAATATTGAAGAGTCTTAAAGTTTTGAGTTTCTGATTTTTATGTTTTGCTTGTAGTAACATGCTCATTCCGATTTTCTTGCAAACCGGGTTGAGGGTGTTACAATTTGGTATAAGAGTATGATTTAGTCGATTCTCGTACTAAATCGGAAGTTGTTGCATTATTTTAAGTTATTATGCCACCTAAGAGTTAAAATTCTATTCAGTATATGTGACTTGCAACTAACATGATATGTTTCTCCTCTGTGTTAGTACCAATATTTTATAAGAACAATAGACTCAGCTTCTTAGTTCAAGAGAAATTCGAGGATAATTTTCTTTTAAGAGAGTGAGAATTGTAATACCCCTAAAATCGGGTTAGTATTATCAAGAATACTTTCCAACAATCTAAGTCATTCTCTTGAGATCTTATGAAGCATTTAGAATTATTAAATTAAATTAGATAGTAAATCAGAATGAATGGTTATGAAATAAAGTAAATTTAAATGTTTAAGGATCATGTTGTGAAAAATCATTATTAAAGAGAGGACTAAATAGGAAACAAAGAAAAGTACCTAGTCAATTATAAAAGGGGACTAAAATGAATATCATAATAAACTAGGACTTTGCATGCTAAAAATCAAGGAAAGCTAGGGACTTGAACACGTGTCATTTGGGAGGGAGCATGTGTCATGCCATGGTGGCAAAATAACCAAAAAAGATGGCTTTCATCTTCTTCATTTTTGAAGAACCGAATCACCCAAATGGGGAGAGAAAGGAGAGAAAACTTGGAGGCAGCCATGGAAGCTTGAAGGTGGATTTTTGTTCTAACTCAAATTTTGAGGATTTAATTGGATAGCTTAGAGAACAAGGTGAATTACTTTTCCTATTATCTTTGAAATAGGTTTTACTAGCTTTGTTTGAAGACTAATCCATGTTAAGAAAGTTATAGATTTGTTCTAATGATGTGCTCAATGTATTACCTTATTTGATGTTGTTGAAATATGATTACGGTTGTGTTGGAACACTTAAACTAGTCAAAAACAGGGAAGAATACAATCTGCTCAGGAGACTCTATTCTGGCAGTGAGTTTAGAAAATCATAGAAAATTGAATCCATTGATATAGAAGATGAATTTTGTATGTATAGAACCATGAGTGCGTATAGTTTAATCTCTAACAAACGGCGATTGATTTCGAGTTCTAAATCGAAAGTTATAAATTTTTAAGTGAAGGTAGTACAGAAATCTAGAAGCAGTTTTCTGCTCTGGACAGTTTCTGTTTCGGGAATTCTATGAATTTTCATAACTTTTGTAGATTTTATTAATTTATGTGGCTTATACTGTTAGAACCGTAGTCGAATCTAGTTTTTATCAGGTTAAATAAAGTTAAATTCTAGTGTGTATTCATCCCTATAGAGACCATTCTTTGAAGGTAGTGCAAGCTGCCAAATAATGGAAACGAGAAAATTTGGTGTCGTGTTAAAATTACAATACAAGAATTAGAGATCTGGAACATGTAATCTATTACATTTTAAATGCAAGAGACAAATACGAAATTTATGTTTTGAACTCAATAGATGTTGGAAAGGTCTGTTTTGGTATATATATATATGAACAAATGGATTAGTTAATTAAGTTTTAGGAACATAAAACAGATTCTTCTTAAAGAGGTTGTCAAATGAATTGAAATTCATGATGTCTCTATGTTTTAATATGTGTAGTTTTGGATTGAAATGAGTATTGTTCTGAATGTTGTTTAGACTAATAAAGAAAACATATTTTAAGGTATATGAAGTATGTATGCAAGTGTGTGGATTGTTTTGAATGTATATAAAAAGGTTAGGGACTGTTTTGTGCATATGTATGTAAACTCATGATAATTGGACTGTTTTGGATATTTAGAAGAGTATATGGGACTGTTTGATACATGTATTAGTATACATATATGAAAGAAACTGTTTTGCAATGAATTGAACATATGTAAGCTGTTTTGCTATGATAAAATGTGTATACATATTTAAAAAAACTGTTTTGCCATGAATTGAACATATGTGGACGGTTTTGCAATGTATGATTGTGTATACAAGTTTAATGGACCAACTAGACATGAGAGTAAATAGGAGTGGACTGTTTTTAAGTATAAACATGAATAAGAACTAAAATTGGTGTAGAAATCCAGTTTATCAAGGAACAAGGAACCAAAACAGTTTAATAGATTAGTATGCAAAACACAGTTTGAGAATAATGCAGTTTTGTATGCTAGAACGTTGCAATTTTTACAAGCTTAAAGTAGTTAGTTTTGTAATTTAAATTAAGGACTAATTGTGAAGAAATTAAACTGTTTGAAGTATATTATGGACTGTTATAGAAAGCTTACATGAATATGAGTACAAGAGGGACTGTTTAGATTGAATAAAAACGATTAGGGGCTGTTTTGGTGTGCATATATGTATATAATGTATAATTGGATTGTTTATATATATGAGTTTATATGGGTAAAGAAATAATGTATTATTTGGCTGCCTTAAATAATTTGACTAGTATTTTACCTTAAATACTTGACAAGAAACGACTGCCTACATGATTTTTGTAACTACTTATAATTTAAGGAATGATGTTTGTTCGATAAAAAGTATATCAATTAGTTGCTTGATAAGGTAACTAATTTGTATGTGTTTATATGCATGTATGAGAAATTATACTGTTGCTTAATAAATTGAATTGGTTTTAATAACTTGTTATTCTATTTGAGGTACATATTATGATATGGATGAGTAGGAGAAAGGTGTTAATTGAGCGTAGTTGTTTGTATCTTGGGTGACACGGTGTCATTTCGAAGTTATAGTTTCATTGTGATTAATTTGTTGAATGGTTATGGATGGATTACACTACTTATTCACATTGTGCATAAAGCTCAATTAGAGCAAATTGTGGAGGGGCACTCATTCATAGCATGTCATCCTTGATAACATACTTGGTAATACATTACATGAGTACTTTGTGCCTTGCTATGTTACATTTGTATGAATGATTATGTTTATGATTACCTTATAATAAGCTTTGAAGCTAACTATTTTGCATGATTTTATTAAAGAATGATCATACATATCAGCACAATCAACCGGCCTCATTAAAACCCCCCTAAATCCTAGCCGGGGGAAAAGAGTACCGGCGATTGTGGCATAGAAACAACACATACTACAAAAATCAACAAGCTCGCTCCCAAATCCATGTTGGCCTGTCGATACCACTATTAGCAAGGGATCCACTATGTGATTAGCTTCTCGAAACACGTTCGAAAAGCACACCCGTGGCAAAGCCTCACAGGCCTCATCGACTTGATAAAACCAACGCCAAAGTCTCCAAGGCCTTCGCTCCAACCCCTGAACCCACACCACTGCCACCGTCGAATTCGACTCTATAACCACCAATTGCACCCCAACCCACGACATCTCCTGTAACATCCGCAAGGCAAAAGCAATCGTCTGCAACTCAACCTCATCAGATTCAGCCATCCCGATCGATCCTGAAAAAAGCCCCACAATTCGACTATCCCAGTCCCTTAGTACCCCTCAACAACCAGCCAAACCCGATTTACCACGGGCTGCTCCATCCACATTAAATTTCCACACACCCAACGGCAGAGGTGACCACGCCACCCCCTCCTCTCCGTTGGTTTCACCGTCGACACCACGCTACACTTAATCGGGCAGTCCCACCACACCAACTCAGACAAGTCGGTAGAGCCATACCTGGTCCGAGTCCAATGAAACAACCGTAATTGTACCAAGAAAAATATCCCGTGGCTTGTATGTCGCTTATCCTGGAACATAAGTTCATTCCGAGCTAACCACAGCGACCATAAGACACTCGCACAGCCAATGATCCACCATTAGCGCATATCACCGCTGAAAAAACTGTGATAACACTGACTGATAAACTCCCCAACCCGCCAAGGTCTCACAACCAACACCCCCACCATGCAAAGAATGAGCTCCAAACATTCCATGCAAGCTCACATTGCCACAAGATATGATCAATATTATCCTCCCCAATCCCACATCCGCGACATACAAGTGAAGTATCCACCAACGGCAAGCCACGGTCAAATAACATACGCAATGTAGGCAAGCCACCAACCATGATGAACCAAATAAAGCACTGGATCTTCGGCAACAAAAGTAAATTCAAAGACCAACTCACATCTGAAACGTCCGATAGGCCAAACGACGAAATCAGTTTATGGTGCTCACCAACCGAAAACTTTCCCGTCACCTCATGAACCCAAACAAGTCGATCCTCCACACCGTGTCACAAGGGGAAGCCTATCACACACGCTTCTAGCTCACGCACCAAACCAACCTCAAACGATCGAAGGTCACGGCGAAAGCAATTCCCCCACTCGCCAAACGGTATACTTAACATGTCACAAACCTTCGCCATCTTATCGCACGCCAAACCAAACAACCGAGGGAATACCAATTTCAAAGGGTCTGAAACACACCAACAATCGTGCTAGAAAAGAATGCACTCGCCATCACCTAAAATCCATGTGAACTGAGCAACTTTTAAGAATCTCGACACACACTCATCTTGTTGAACGTCCACTATTTGTTTCCACATGGCCGACATAGTCCCCTTACCTCTATGATGTATCTGCCACGCTAAAGTCTTAGTCCCATATTTCGCATCGATTGTTGCCCTCCATAGACAACCCTTCGCTTGGGCATATCGCCACGCCCATTTCGCCATCAAAGCCAAATTCCGAGAATACAAATTCACCACCCCTAAACCCCCTAAACGTTTCGGCCTACACGCCACTTCCCAATTCACGCGGCTAAGCTTTGATCGCTCCTCCTTAACACCCCAAAAGAAGTTCCTACGAATGCGATCAATTTTCAATATAATCCGCCTTGGGACTAAGAACACTCCCATGTAGTACACAGGAAAAGTTGAAAGAACGGAGTTCACCAATAATAACCGTCCCGCAAACGATAGCGAGTCACGTTTCCACCCCGCTAGCCTCTTACGAAATCGTTGCACCAACAGGTCCCAAATCTTCATACCCCGTGGTTGGACATCCAAAGGAATTCCCAAATAATGTATAGGTAATACGCCCCTCGGACAGCCCATAATCCCAGCAAGTTGGTCCATCACCGACTCCTCAATACCAACTCCAAAAATGCAAAAATTTTCATAATTAATCTGTAATCCGGACACATACTAGAAGCATGTAAGCACCCTTTTAAAATTGCGCGTACCATCGACATCCCCCTGAATAAACAACACTGTGTCATCTGCAAACTGGAGATGCGACATCAACACATCCCCCACCACACACACACCCTCAATAAGACCCAACTTCTCGGCATTCAATAGGGAATGGAGAAGAATCTCAGCTACCATAATGAACAAGAGAGGCGATAACGAATCGCCTTGTCTAAGCCCCTGCCTCATTGGAAATTCCTTAGACGGACTACCATTAATAAGCACCGACAACCGAGCCGTCTCCACGTATTCACTAATCCATCGACACCACCTCTCACCAAAGCCCATCCGCACCAAACATGATTCAAACATTTCCAATTGATACAATCGTAAGCCTTTGCAAAGTCAAGCTTTAAAATTAAACCACCCTTCGTACCTTGATACTTCTTCATTGAGTGTATTACCTCATTTGCCAAGAATATGCCATCGAGAATCTGTCGACCATTGATAAATACATCTTGTACATCACTGATAAGCATAGGTAACACCAATTGGAGTCTTCTTGCCAAGCACTTTGCCAAGATCTTGTATACTGCGTTCAATAAACACATAGGGCGATAGTCCCCCAAGACTCGCGGGTTTTCCTTCTTCGCTGTTAACACAACAAAAGCTGAATTAGATCCCTTCGGCAACCTCCTCGATATATAGAAACCTTCCACAAAATGCATAATGTCATATTTAAGGAAATGCCACCCCTTCTTAAAGAATTCAAACGGAGATTCGTCCAGTCCCGGAGCCTTTGCGCCCTCGCTACTCCACAATGCCTCTTTCACCTCACCCTCAGAAAAGCTTTTCTCTAACAACTCCCGATTCTCAATTGAAATCCGACTGAATTCCACCTCCGGCAAAAGTTCCCCAAAATTCTCATGTCGATCAAAATGCCTTGTAAACTCCCTACAAACCAACCTTTTCAATTTCTTCGGCCCGGTTACTCAGACGCCCTCAATTTTCAGCCCCGTGATCGTGTTCTGCACTTGCCTAATCTTCGCTTCCTTGTGGAAGAAGCTAGTGTTGCGATCACCCTCGGCCAACCACATCGCCCTTGATTTTTGTCGCCACAACGACTCACGCATTTGAGCCAATTTCCATAGTTTCAAGTACAACTCCCTACGCTCCAGTTCCTCAGCTGTGGACAAATTACCAACCCCCACTTTCTCGTCTAGCCTATCAATACGGTGTGACAAATCAGAGAATTGTTTATCCACATCCCAAACTGTTCACGATTCCACCCTTTCAACACATCCTTTAGACCCTTTAATTTCATGCTAATCGAAGGGCCACTCTCCCCAAAGATAGTCACTGCCATTCTTTCTCTAACATCGGAAAATTATCTAACCATGCATTGACGAACCGAAATTTCTTTGGGTCACTATCCCACACATCACTCTCCAACACAATTGGTGAATGATCTGATAACTCCTTAGGAAGGTGCACTACCACAAGTGAATTGAATCGTTGAAACCAACCATTCGCCACCAAGAACCTATCTAGTCGACTCCCTTTCCCACCCGGTCCAAACCATGTGAAACGTTTCCCTCTTATCGGAACATCCAGTAGAGCAGCGCGTTCAATGAAGTCTAAAAAATTAGCCGTACCTCTACTTAGCTAAACACAACCTCGCCGCTCCTCTTGGCACTTCACCATATTGAAGTCGCCACCAATACACCATTCAATCGCCCGCGACAACACAACCTCGACAATACAATCCCAATAACCAATCTACTCAGCTAAAACACAAGGTGCATAAACCCCTATAATCCCACACGCCCAATCCTCTCTAATCCATTGCCTTTCAATCAACACCATGTTTTTCTGAACTTCAGACACAGTAGCTTTAAAACCCGTTGGGTCCCAGATAGCCAACACCCCACCTGACCTACCGTCGAAAGGTGCAAAAATAAATTCAAAGACATCTGCATACCACAATTGGCTTACTAACCTTTCTGAAACACACTCCGTCTTGGTCTCTTAGAGTAGAGCCAATACACATCACTGTTGTCACAGAACCCTTCTGGTCAATCTTCGTTTCGAGGCCGTGCCAAGCCCCCTTACATTCCACGACAACAACCTCATTCGTCGCTATGCCTTATCCTCGCGCGCCTCTAATAAACACGCTATATCTTGTATCACTTCTTCCTCCCTTCCCTTTGAAGCTAACTATTGATAAGCACTTTGATAAGACTTAAAGAGGGATAACTATTCCTAACTTAACAACTTATGAATTAATAAGCTTAAAATACCAAAAGCTCAATGTTTGACATACGACATTAAGTAAGTAACATGCAAGATTACTTGTGCAATAAGATACTCCACCTATTACCAAACATAAGGTAAGAGATCTAAGTTTCCCACTCAATGGAAGCTCTTGGACACTTTGGTTTATTACATGGCATATTTCATGACTACGGTCAATGAGCAACGGCTCAGGGGACGCCCCTTATTATATGTGATATATTGGTAACAGTAGGAGGTAACGGGGGAGATGTACAGAGGTGGCGACAATTTGGTTGGATAGAGAAGAGAAGATATGATTGTTATGATCAGATACAAGCCATTGCTTTGTGCTTTGAGCTATGTGTAACACAAACCAATCTTACTCATGACCAAAAGTGATCCAAGGCAAACAATTTAAAAGATTTGAATAAAGTTATACATGGAATGAATTACGAAAGAGTGCCTTGGTGGCAATATTTATAATGTTATGGAACAATGCTCACTTATGATAAGAAATTCACAAAATGTGGATATGTGCCAAATGATAGGCAATGAGCTTGGAAATGAATCCTTGATATGCATTCTAATAAGAACTTATAAGAATTCGATAAGCCATATTAAGGCTAGTAAAAGTTTCGAACGAAACACAGTTTGATTTTTGAAGGAAATTCTAATTAGACTTGGAAGAATATGAATTCGGATTAAATACTAATAAACAAAGCAATGTTAAGCTAACATTAAGATAAAAACCTCTTGTTGATATATGCTTGATTTTCTTTTAAATCTCCAATTGTTACTATTGCCATTAAGCTTGGTCTTTTGAAATCACTACCTCACTTAAGCTATATAAGCCTTATGCATTCATTTCATGCATATGCAGGTCGTATGAAGTTCATTGTGATGATCATGTTTAAAAGGTTGCAAGTCAAAATTTAAAGACTATGTAATTGTTTAGAATTTATACCTCAGAACTTCTAGAAGGGTAGCATATTGCATTAGTGGTGGCTAAAAATGAAACTGTTGGTAATGCTTCAAGTGTTACTAAGGCCATATCCCATATTGGTTGGGAAAATGGTTAGTGAAGGGTATTTATACCCATGCTTCCTCCCTCCCTTGTTGAGTGGGAAAGAACAGGGGAAGTCCTCACGCGCTGCCGCCGCCGCCGTCGGGCTCGGGCTTGGGTAACACGTGTTCTCGACATGTACGCAGGAGATTTTATTCTTTTTGGAGAAAATTCGTATGGAATTTTCTTAAGAACAAAAGATTATATGTGAAAGAATTTTTTCTTTTTATTTATATGCTTTGAAAAAAATGTTCGAATCAGAATTTATTTTTTAAATTAAATTCATGTCAGTTTGATTCAAACGTTTTTATTCAGCTTTTCTACAATACAGTTTATTCAAAATTATTCGAACATAAACAGTCTGTTCAGTGGATGAATTTAGACTGTTTTTCAGTCAAATTCGAGTTGTAACAGCACTATTTATTGCATTGTTATGGAGGTTGTTATTGCAGCTGTTACAGCATTATTACTTTTGCTGTTATACAGAATTAATTCTGTAATAATTTGGAAAGTTAAATGTCTTTTATGACCTTGATGTCTAGCCTATAAATAGAGGTGCTGCATGCACCATTTGATATATCAAACCCATTACAATACTTCAATTCTCTTTGTTTTTCCTCCATTGTTAGAGCATCATTCGAGTAGTACCACTATTGTTCACTCCAGAGTCGAGTGTACGGTTCTTGGAGCGTCCGTGTGCACCTCGGGGGACATCCTGCCTGTTTAGCGACTACACTGTTCGGGGCAGTTTTGTTTCTAAGGCAGTGGCCACCATACCACGACACGGTTCACTTTTCTTTGTTACTGTTTTTTTGTTATAATTTTCAGTCAGTGCTAACAGCCGGTTTTGCAGTCCTATTTTACCAACAATTTAGAAACAAAATTTTTCTCCGATTCTGCAAAATGGCTTCTTCATCCGCACTACTAAGCAAGCTCATTCCCGACCTTTCCAAGCTTGATGCATTGGATGGCAGCAACTATCGAAGGTGGTCCCAGCGCATCTTGATTTTCTTTGAGCAATTGGACCTCGACTATGTGCTGCTCAACGAACCACCAGTCGCTCCCCCTACCGTTGTTGTTCCTGCCGATAACCAAGGGCAGATTGATGCTGCCGCCGATGCTCTTGCTGCTGCCACCTTTGCCAAATATGAGAAGGACAACAAGACGGTCTGTGGCCATCTCCTAAGTCACATGTCCAACAAATTATTTGACATGTACCTTAAGAAGAGGAGTGCAAAGGCGATATGGGATTCCTTGGACACAAAATATGGCACTGATGATTTGGGGATCAAAAAATACGTCGTGGGTGAGTGGTTGAAGTTCCAGATGACCAACAAAAAGCCTATCATGGACCAGGTCCATGACTACGAGAATTTTGTCTCGGACATCATAGCGGAAGGCATGTAGATGTGTGAGGTTCTGCAAGCAAATGTCCTTATCGAGAAGTATCCAAAATCCTGGACCGATTATCGCAACTCCCTCAAGCACAAGAAAAGGGACATACCACTTCAGGAGCTGATCGGTCACATGAAAATCGAGGAGGCCAACCGTTTGAAAGATAAGGTTACGAACAACTTTAGTCACTTATCTTTTAAATCTAACTTAGTTGAGTCTAGTGGTGCTTCAGGGTCCAAAAAGCCCTTTAAGAAAGGCCCCCAGAGCAAAAAGCCCAAACCACAAAAGACTACCAACTTCAAGAAACCGGTCAAGGCTAAGCCCGACGTGAAAACCATGAAGTGCTACGTGTGTGGGCAAGCTGGTCACAAGGCGTACCAATGTCAGCACCGTTTGGACCGCCAGAACGAGACTAGACCACGCATGCATGTGGCGGAGGACATGGATGATGATGTCATTGCCGCGGTGGTTTCGGAGGTCAACCTTGTAGAGAAGAACACCGAGTGGCTCGTGGACACCAGAGCTTCTCGACATTTCTGCGCAAAGAAGGAGTTCTTCACCGAGTTCGAGGACGTGAAAAATGATGAACGTGTGTACATGGGAAACTCCAGCAGCTCTCAAGTGATGGGCAAAGGCAAGGTTTTACTCAAGCTAACTTCCGGTAAAACTTTGGCCCTTAACAATGTCCTATTTGTGTATGCCCTGCGTAGAAATTTGATCAGTGGTGGCCTTTTAAATAAGGCATGCATTAAGTTAGTTTTTGAGGCAGATAAACTTGTACTTCCCCGTAATGATGATTATGTCGGGAAAGGTTTTTTAAGCGAAGGTTTATTTGTCATAGAAACTCAACTTAATGAAAATAATAAAGCTACCACTTCTGCTTATATTGTTGAGTTTGTTGATATGTGGCATGCTAGATTAGGACACGTAAATATTCAATCCCTAAAGAAAATGATGAATATGAATATTTTTCCTAAACTAGACATACCAAACTATAATAAATGTGAAGTTTGTGTAGAAGCCAAGCATACAAAACTTACCTTTAAAAATGTTTCTAAAAGATAGACTGAACTGTTAGAACTTATTCATACTGATCTAGCAGACTTTATAAACACTGAAAGTAAAGGAGGAAAACACTACTACATAACTTTTGTAGATGACTTCTCTAGGTATACAAAAGTTTATCTCCTAAGAACTAAAGATGAAGCTGAAAATTTCTTTCTTATTTATAAGGCAGAAGTTGAAAATCAGTTAGATATGAGAATAAAACGTGCTAGGTCTGATAGAGGTGGTGAATATGGATCTAATTTTCTAAAAGAGGATTGTGAGACGAATGACAAAATACATGAAACTTCAGCCCCTTATTTTCCTCAACAGAACGGTATAGCCGAGAGGAAAAACAGAACTTTAAAAGAGATGATGAAATCATTGTTGATAAGTTCTTGGTTGTCTGACAACATGTGGGGGAAGCCATTCTATCGGCTAATCATATTCTGAACCGAGTACCTCATAAGAAAATTGATTCTACCCCATACGAATTATGGAAAGGGTATGCCCCAAATTTACAATACTTGAAAGTGTGGGGGTGTCTGGCCAAAGTGGGGTTGCCAGACTTTAAGAAGTCCACCATTGGACCTAAGATCGTTGATGCAGTGTTTATAGGCTATGCTTCTAACGATGCCGCATATAGATTCATGACTTTACAAGACTCCTCTATTTGTGAATCTAGGGATGTTGTTTTCTTTGAAGAAATCTTTCCTCTCAAGAAACCTAGATTAAATGTTGAAACACAAATAAAAAACTTGCCATCCACTTCTTCTAGTGTGCCTGCTAGGTCTTCTCAGGAGATTGAATTTGAGCCTAGAAGAAGTAAGAGACAAAGAGTTGAAACCTCTTTTGGACCAGACTTCATAACTTCCTTTATTTCTGAGATAAATGATTTAGATACTCTTTCTGATCCTATAGCTCAAGCTTATTTGTTAGATGAGGATCCTAAAACTTACAAAGAAGCTATACGATCTATTGATGCTAGTTTCTGGAAAAGCGCTATAAAAGATGAACTAGAATCAATAATGTCTAATCATACTTGGGAATTAGTTGACTTGCCTAGAGGATTTAAAACCATCAACAGTAAATGGGTGTTTCGAAAGAAACTTAGACTAGATGGTTCTATCCAAAGGTATAAGGCAAGGCTAGTAGTCAAAGGGTTCACTCAAAGATTTGGTCAAGACTTCTTTGATACTTATTCTCCTGTCACAAAAATTTCAACGATCCGTGCATTGTTTGCACTAGCCTCCATTCACAAGTTGCAAGTACATCAAATGGATGTAAAGACTGCATTTTTGAATGGGGATCTAGATGAGGAGATCTATATGGGGCAACCTCTTGGCTTCGAGGCGCCTGGTATGGAAGGTAAAGTATGTAGACTTAAAAAGTCACTTTATGGCCTGAAGCAAGCTCCTAAACAGTTGTATGAGAAATTTAATAAACTATTCTTAGTTTTGGTTTTGATGTGAATGGTTCGGATACATGCGTGTATTCGAGGATGTTTGGTACTGATTGTGTTATCATAAGCTTGTATGTTGACGACATGTTGATTTTCAGTACTAACATTGAGTCCATTAACAAAACAAAAAGTTTCTTGTCCACTAAGTTTGAGATGACTAACTTGGGAGAAGTCGATGTAATCTTAGGAGTCAAAGTAATCAAATATGAAAAGAGATTTTTTTTTAAGTCAGACACACTATATCGAGAAAGTGTTAAAGAAATTTGACAATTTTGATGTCGTCCCTGTTAGAACTCCTTATGACTCTAGCATACATCTCTTTAAGAATAAAGGAAGTAGCGTTTCTCAAACGGAATATGCCAAAATAATTGGCAGTCTGGTGTTCTTAATGAACTATACTCGGCTAGATATTGCCTATGCTATTAGCAGACTCAGTAGATATACTCATAACCCTAGTGGTGAGCATTGGGTTGCTCTTAGACGCTTACTTAAGTACCTTAAGGGTACTATGGACTGGAGACTTGAGTTTGTTGGCTTTCCTGCTACATTAGAAGGATATTGTGACGCCAACTGGGTCTCTGATAGTGATGAAGTAAGCTCTACGAGTGGGTATGTTTTTACTTTAGGAGGAGCAGCAATTTCTTCGAAGTCTTCAAAACAGACTTGTATTGCTCGCTCTACTACGGAGTCAGAGTTTATAGCTCTTGACTTAGCTGGGCAAGAAGCTGAGTGGCCAAGGAGCTTGTTAGCCAATATTCTGTTGTGGGGAACTCCGACTCCTTCTGTTTCCTTGTTGTGTGATTCACAAGCTGCGATTTGTGTTGCCAAAAGTCAAGTTTACAATAGTAAAAAGAGACACATTCGCATAAGACATGAATCTGTTAGACACTTAATAAGGAATGAAGTACTCTCTTTAGAGTATGTGAAGTCGGAAAGAAACATAGCAGATCCGCTTACCAAAGGGTTAAGTCAGAAATTGGTCCTAGATTCGTCGAGGGGGATGGGTCTAAAGCCCATTGGTTGAGGAATTCATGGTGGATACCCAACTTAGTTATCTAAGTTCAATGTGGTCAAACGAAACCATGGAAAGACTCATAGTGTACATTTCCCACTGCCTATACCTATGACGAATGATGTACATGTCCAGGTTGAGTACTATTACTCTTAATAAATTCATAGAGGTTTTGGGTGGTCTTTGTGAGAAAGACTTGATAAATTTGCTGAATCATTGTTGAATACTTATTCTTAATAAGTTCATAATACAAATATGAATGTGTTGTCCTATTGAGAAGGACAAGATGAACTTACCTCCAGAAAAGGTTGAGTTTCAAGAAACTCTTAATGAATTCAAAGTTTGAATGATCCTATTGAGAAGGACATTTTGAATTCACCGATAATGAGGTTGAACATTTATTCTTAATGATTTCTTACCCCAAGACTAAGTGGTTCATTTTAAATGAACTTGAAGAAATCACCATATGTCTATAAGAGGTTGAGCCATTACAAATGGTTCTTAATTATTTCATAGCCTGATTTCAGGGTGGTTTATATCGAGATAAACTTGATGAAATAACCAATGTAAGTGAGAAGGATTAGCCACCTTCTGTGAAAATGTTGGGCCGTTTTTCTAATACACTTACTAGAATCCTGAGGTAAGATGGCCAAATATACACTTGTGTATATATATCTTACACATCGAGAACATCGGTGGATGAAGGAGTTAGTTGTGTGTTATGAGTTTACCCCTATCTTAGAAAGTTAAAGACTGGTTTCACTTATCTAAGAGAAGGATCGCTCATTATCACTATGTACTAGTTCAAGATACGTTCACTAGTGCTTAAGCAACTAATTCCGCTATTGCTCGTCTGAGGAGGTCTATGTTTGAGATACAGATGAATTCTTTCGCATTAGTGGGGGAATGTTGGTAATGCTTCAAGTGTTACTAAGGCCATATCCCATATTGGTTAGGAAAATGGTTAGTGAAGGGTATTTATACCCATGCTTCTTCCCTCCCTTGTTGAGTGGGAAAGAACAAGGGAATTCCTCGCGCGCCGCCACCACCGCCGTCTGGCTCGGGTAACACGTGTCTTTGACACGTACGCGCGCGGTTCTATTCTTTTTGGAGAAAATTCGTATGGAATTTTCTTAAGAACAAAAGATTATATGTGAAAGAATTTTTCTTTTTATTTATAGGCTTTAAGAAAACTGTTCGAATCAGAATTTATTTTTTAAATTAAATTCATATCAGTTTGATTCGAACGTTTTTATTCAGCTTTTATACAGTGCAGTTTATTCGAAATTATTCGAACATAAACAGTCTGTTTAGTGGATGAATTTAGACTGTTTTTCATTCAAATTCAAGTTGTAACAACACTGTTTATTGCATGGTTATGGAGGCTGTCATTGCAGCTGTTACAACATTATTATTTTTGTTGTTATACAAAATTAGTTTTGTAATAATTTGGACAGTGAAATGTCTTTTATGACCTTGATGTCTAGCCTATAAATAGAGGTGCTACATGCACCATTTGATATATCAAACACATTACAAATACTTCAATTCTCTATGTTTTTCCTCCATTGTTCGAGCATCATTCGAGTAGTACCACTGTTGTTCACTCCAGAGTCAAGCGTACGATTCTTGGAGCATCCGTGTACACCTCGGGGGACATCCTGCCTGTGAAGCGACTACACTGTTCGGGGCAGTTTTGTTTCTAAGGCGGTGGCCACCATACCACGACACGGTTCACTTTTCTTTGTTACTGTTTTTTTTTGTTATAATTTTCAGTCAGTGCTAACAGCCGGTTTTGCAGTCCTATTTTTATATGTAAATATGGTTGAGTATGGGCATTGGATTGTAAGTTGACCTTCTATGTTTAAATTGTTTATTAGTTAGCATATAATCTAAATTGTAGCGTATTGGTATATGACTCGGGGTAATTTACCATTTCCGTTTTCATTGGTGTTTATAAATGTATTCATGGTAGTTGATTGCTATAATATATATATATATATATATATATATATATATATATATATATATTAAGTGATAAATAAGCTTTCGATTCTTAACTTTGAAAGGCTATGAATCCATGAGAATCTTGCTATGTCATCTCTTAATCGATAAAAGTTGACTTTAATTTCCATGGTTATAAGTTCATAGGCATTGTTAGATCAATTATGTGATAGGCTTTAAATAAAGGTTTAGGTGAAGAAGATTTAATATGCTCTATTTGGAATGCATGTGAACATGTACATGTTATGCACTAATTGAATGAATGTTTATATAAATGCATGATCAAATTATTCATGAATGAGGGTGATGATTACCACCGAAATTGTGAAACTCAAGTACTTAGTAAAATTGATATCTTATAAAGCTAGTAAATACAATTCAGATGTGATTATTTACGATTCATAATAGATCGTGAAAGGATGAAACTAAACAATTATAACTAAAATGTTTATGTATGATTCGTAGAATTCCCAATGCCATGTTGGTTTGAATAGGTGCTTGTACATCAAGAAAAGGACCTTATGGTCATTTGTAATCAAGACTTGATGATAAGTTGCTTAGAAGAATCACATGATAATTTATACGAAATGGTTTACTCTTGAAATCACTTTACTTGCATATTTAACAATAACACATAGTGGTCTATATTAATTTGGTGTACATATGTATTGTATGCTTGTCGAGCATGAATTAATTATGTGGTTATTAATTACTTGAAACTCTTTTATGTAAAATTTGAGAAATGTTATACTTAGGAGCTTAGTGTAATTAATGTAGTTGGAAACTTTATATAATATCCTAAGGACAATATAGAATTCGGTAATATTTGTAATGTGATCAATGCATATGTATTCATGCTAAGAAATCAATTTAAGTTGTGTGTGAATTAAATTTACATTTATAGCTTAATGGGTATGGATGACCATTGATCTAAAGAATATAGAAACAAAAAGAATAATTGTACAAACAAGTTTATTCTATTATATGTCAAACCGGGTTGAAGGTGTTACATCATGTCCCCCCCTCTCTATTTAATTCACAAAAACGACTTTTAATACCAAATTGTTTCTTTTTTTTAAGTTATCAAAAACATAATTATTGTTATTTGATACACCAATTAAATAACCTTCCAAAACATCAGTCATCTCCAATTTTTTTCATATTCTTTTGAAAACACATTCAGTTATTAACTCAGAATTAATTAAAAAACTAAACTCAAATTACAATCCCAAACGGAATCCAACTAACGTGCATCTCAAAAAAAATATCTTTTGCCACAACTTTCCCAATGGTGAAACAATCTCACGAGATTCCCCAACAATCCTCGATAATAATCAATTGGATCGAGACAAACCACTTACTTAAGACACTAACCTTGGTCGCTTCAAATCTAGAACAACTCCAACTCATGAGAATCAATTTCTTAACACCTTCTATAATCTATGAAATCCCAACGAACCTCATCGCTAAAGCTAACTTACATCATTATCTCACCGGCCTCCAAAAAGTCATCCGTAAGTGTGAACATATGTATGCATGATTACTTATATGCCTTCATAGATGCCTCTGTGTATGTATGCAAAACATGTAATGTCATGCCGAAATGTATGCATGTACTTACATATTTAAATATATCCATATAAGTGTTTATGCATTGTGCATGTTCAATTGTTCAGACTTACTAATAACATTCCCAGAATCAATATTCCTTTTCACCAAGCTGAAACTCACACTTACCAAAATAAGGAGCAAAGATCCGGTTCACTATAAAAGCCTGCTAAACCATTCATGATTGTCAACCAGGATTCTTCTCAGTACCGTTGTACACGAAAAAAAAACCTCTCTTACTACTAACGAAACCGAGTATTCACAGAATAATCTACTTATCACAACGTCGCATACCACTAGCGCATTCGCCATCCACACAACAAAACTGAAAACACATACCAACCAAAGACTCTTAACCACCATTGTCATTAACAACCACGTTGATTCTACAGAAAAAAATAAAACTTCCGGCCAATCATATCTACAAACCAACCATTATCACAATTACGTTCTCAACTCATACATTCTTTATTGCTCGTCAAAACAACACAAAAAGGATTCAGGAGTCGTACCACATAATGTATCTACACCGAACTCAACTTCACAAACACGGGTCAACATGGGAAAACTCCCTCCAAAGCACTCTAGGAAAGAATTCTTGAACAACACAAACATTCAGAACTCGAACATCATTAAACCTTGGTTCAACACATAATCCAAAATATCATCAAACTTAGATCAGTCCGTTCTTGGACAACTCGACTACAATAATCAACTCCAATCTTCAAAACTTCAACACACCAAACAACTATATTTAATTAATATGCATAAAGCCATAATACACTAGACGATGCAACATGGAAAGATAAACAAACTACACAGCCTTCCCTTAATAAAAATACAGATTCCACGATTCTGATGTGCACTCTGATCTTCAAAGATGAAAATCAATTGGACATCTTATGCTTATTGCATACCATGACCATCCTCGTGGAAAAAGATGATAGGGACACTACCAAATTCTTCATATAAATTAACATCACTAGTCAGGTTTCAATCCTGAACATCAACTTTTTACATGGCTCGTACATGATAACCTTATCATCTCAAACGCTAAAAAATACTATTTAAAATCTCGGCCGAAGCTTCCTCAAGCATACTTTACGAAAAATTGATATTACTATCAAGCATATGACACCTTACGGCGTGCTCATTTCCATTTACATCACCTTACTAACTCTTGTCCTCAAAAGACATATCATTAACATTGATGGTAATAACCACTTTTAATATTCAAAACACTGGACCAATGCCACCCAAAAACTCACGGACGACGACAACGTCACTCAAGTTCAGAGACCATATCCAGCTATTCTCGATCGAGGACCAAGTCAACTCAAGATCATAAACCACTTACCTTATACTGTCAATAACTAGATAACTTTTACTAAGCTCGAAAGTAATTACTGAATAAATCATTTCTTATTTAAAATCAAATTCATTACCAATGTTTAAACTTCACAGCTGGGGTGTAGGCTCAACAAGTGATCCAAGACAAACCTGCAAAAACCTTTTCAAAAACATTTGTAATAGGCAATGTGTTTTTGGTTAAGCCCAACATGAACAATTAACATCATAAACACATAGGAAACACATTTATGAATAACTCAAAATAACCAAATGAAACTCTATCCGTCCGAGGTTTTGTAACCTGACACTGATACAAACAAATGTAACCTCCGTGACCCAACCTATACGATAGACCCAAACTAAGAAGATCACATTGGGTTTGTCAAAGCAAACCCGAACTATCATACTCGAATTATGGTCCATTTTTTTCTATTACTTGTCTCGATGCATTGTTAAGAATAAAGTTGTTCATTCAAGCAACAATTCAATTTTCATTCAGACGAACATCGGTAGGCACTCAATTGCAAAAGTAAGCATTCTAGGGGCCAAAATGTAAATCTAAATATTTACAAGGACTTAAATCGGTTTTAGGTTACTAATATTTAATTAGTAATATTTCGTCGCAACATGTCCAATTTCAGCTCAAACGGATAACAAATAAGCATCCAATTTAGCAAAATATGAAATTAAGGTCTAAATTGAAAACAACCAAAATATAGTGACTATCATGTGTTAAGTGGATCAAAGGATTGATCAAAGCCAAGAGGCGGGGTGAATTGAGTTTTTAAAGTTTGTTGGAGTAAATGGAATGGCTAAAAATGAAGAACAAGGAATTTTAGAGTGGTTCAAGTTCCAAATGAACTCTACATCCACTACCTTAGCTACCACTAAGGATTTCCAACAATTCACTAATTTGTTCTTCCCCTTTTCAAGGCTTAGGAGGTAACCTTTACACAACCGGTCAAATTTTCTACCCAAAATTTGACCAAACCCTCACAAGAGTACAAAGAAGAATTTAGGCAAGAAAGATATCTCTCAATACAAGATTGCCCCTTTAAGTACAAACACTCAACCCAAATTTGATGAAAAGATAGGAATTAAACACTACACAATTAGGTTTACAAGGAATTGGAAAATAAGCACTTTGAGCTTGGATTTTTGCTTGGATATTTATCTTTGATGCAATGGTTTTTTTTGGTCTTCAATTAGCTTCAATTTATACATTCTCTATTAATTCTAGCCGTTTGGGTGGTTAGGGTATTGAATATAGCCATTGGGACCCTCTCTTTCCACCATAAATGCACTTGTGCAACTTACCGTATCGGTGCGTGTGGACCTATATCGATACCTGTCTCAAAATAGAAAAAGTCGTTGCACAATAATAAAAAGGGCGTATCGATACGCGTTTAAGAGTATCGGTACGGGACAGGGACCGTTTCGATACGGGTAAGACCATATCAATACATTTTTCTCAACTTAGCTCACTAGAAGTTTCCATATGGATACGACTAGAAGCGTATCGGTACGGGACAACCACCACTTTAAATTTCAATTACCTAACAACTGACACCAACGGTCGAAAACATTAAAAGCTTTTCGAATTTAAAATTCCCTTAAATCCGTATCGATACGGGTTGGACCGTATCGGTACGCTATTCAAACTCCTTCAGTTTTTACAGAGGGGCGTATCGATACAGATTCAATCTGTTTCGATACGGTGAGGAGCGTATCGAAACACGTCTTTCCAGTAGCCAACTTTGTAAAAAAGGTATCGATACGACTGGAAGCGTATCGATACGCCTGGACGTTTTTCAATACTTTGGCCTTGGAACACTTAGAAAATATTTGGAGTTTGAGTTTTTTAAATCAGATTAAAGTGTTGGTGATTTATAAATCATTTGAGGGACTTAGAAATCTATTTCAATTTTTCAATTTAATCCTTAACATACATAGTTATATCAAAATCAACCATAGGTTTTACAATCTTCCCC
This sequence comes from Hibiscus tridactylites, assembly GCA_958450335.1. Taxonomy (NCBI): domain Eukaryota; kingdom Viridiplantae; phylum Streptophyta; class Magnoliopsida; order Malvales; family Malvaceae; genus Hibiscus; species Hibiscus tridactylites. Next base: position 51,671,657 of record OY288267.1, on the reverse strand, counting down.
TTTTTGATATAACAAAACCAAAACTTGAAAGTTTTGACACTTTGAAAAACTTTGCAAAATAACTCCCCCTTAATATTTGCTAGGTAAACTTTAAGTTGAAAATCAAAATATTGGAAGTGTGAGCTTGTTCCCTCTCCCCCTTTTTGTTAGATATAAAATAGATACATTGATAAACTTAGGCGAAAAGGCATAAATAATAACCAAGCAACATAATATATTAAGTTCAAAATAAAGATAACATCAACATAAAATCCAAAGAACATAAAATCAAAGCATAGGTTTTAGAATGCAAACTTAATCCTAAAAACATAATTCAAGGTGCATAAATAAATATCCTAAATGACATAAATGATATGCAAAGATGAAGTATTATGCATCTCCATCGCCATCTTCATCATCTTCATCATCCTCCTTATTTGCATCATCATTCTTCTTGGTTTGACGCCACTCGTCATGGAAAGCGGTGAGGGATATGTTCATCGAGTTGTGACCGCCTTCAAGGGATGTGAGGCACGTCTCCACATTCTTCATTCGATCTTCAAGGCTTATAAAGCGTGTATCAATAGCCGTAAACCCTGAATTCATCACTTGATCTATGAAGGCAATTCCCGTGCACAAAACCGTGAATTGCTCGTTTAGAAAAGTCATGAGGGAATCCATAGAAGGTGGAGGAGGAGCTTGAGCGGATTGAGGATTAGCAATTTCTTCCGCAACATCACTAGGGAGCTCGGATGGACGAAGCCAACTACCATTGAAGTAATGAAACTTACCCCTTGCAAGGGATCATTCATCGAAAGGATCGGTGAGGGGAGTTAGGTAGTCATGTGAGCAATCTATCTAACGGCCGTAGGTGAAGGCAAGGGATCATTCATCGAAATAACTCAAAGTCATACCATAGGTGAAGGAACTGACGAGTGTAGTGTGGCGATGTTGCACGAGATAGACAATCTCTGCAAACATAACTCGAGCAAGTTTCGGACGTTCTCCTTGACGGAAACATCAAATCCAAAACTCATCAACTTGGCGGATAGTGGAATACTTTCCTCCCGAGGGACTAAACCACCAATAAACCATCAAGTGTAGGATCCGATCTTGAGCATTAAGGGCGGTGACAGAACCACTTAGGACATGGCCAAGAGCATTCTCATCATCAAGACCTTCATCGTCTAACTTAAACACATCACAAATGGATTGAACATCGATGATGATCTTTTTACCCATTAGATGAGAATTAACGGCCGTAACCATATTATCTCTATTGGCGACACACTTGGCATTAGCATAGAAAATCAATACTAAAGTGCGAAAGAAAAAGTCGGGGATTTAGAGAAAATCCATAAACTTCCATTCTTGGAGCAAAGGTAAGTAATCAAATTTGAAACGCTTCAAGTTAAGAAAAGGAATGGGAATTACCCTCTCCGGACGGATTTTGTAGTTTTGAAATTGTCGGAAATAGTTGAGATCTCTGGTGGTCTTAAAGGATTGTTGATAGATAAGAGTGAGGTTCGGGCGAGTACCATCTCCGGCAATAGAACTTTCACCGACTTCACTAGTACGTGCTCTCTTTTCAGGTGCCATTGACTAGAGAAAAGATTAAAAACGGTGTATGCATTACTTTCTCATTCAACCCATTGAAAAAATCAATAATCAAGGTTTTTGTAGAAAAAAAATTTAGAAACAAAACAAAAATAAAAGATTTGAAAAGAATTTTGTTTTTGAGAAGACAAAATAAAACACAACAAAATTTAAAACGAAATTCAAAAGAAAAGAGAAATTTTTACCTTGATATTGAGAGACAAGAATGGGAGAAGAACTTTGCACCAAATTGGTGAAAATTTTGAAGAACTTTGCTTGATTTTGAAGACCCTCAAGAGATTTTGAGTTGTGGGGTGAAAATATGAGAGATTGAGAGGCTATTTATAGAGTGAAAAATGTGTAGGGTTTTGAACATTCAATTTTGGTAAAAGTGAAACTCTTTAAATGCCAATTAGAAGCTGTCTGCGCAATCGCGTATCGATACGCCTGGGGGCGTATCGGTACGAAGTAAAATCATAAATCCCTTTGAAACGTCTGTTGAAGGTCTGTATCGAAACGGATGCAATCCGTATCGAAACGCTTGTAGCTCGTATCGAAACAGGTTTAACCGTATCGATACCCATTTTAGGCAAAATGTAGTCTTGAAAGCTAATACAGTACTCGTATCGATACGCTTAAGGCCGTATCGATACCCTATGCCAGAAGTACATTTTAGGCTTTAAGAACAACCAAAGGCTTGATTTTAGCACCTCTTAAATGAATGCAATTGATGAATGAGCAATTCTAAGCATATTCTAACAGAAGCATACCCCCTAGCTATAAGCATGGATATTTTCAAGAGCAACAACACATAAACATGCAATTTCACAAATTCAAGCAATTTTAACTTCAAAAATAGTCCTAAAGGGTCAAGGAAGGCTTGTTAGACCTAACTCTCTCCTAAGGGACCAAAAACGCTCTTTATCCAAAGGCTTTGTAAAGATGTTTGCTAGTTGGATGAGATCTTTAATGAACAACATCTTCCTTAAGGACATGATCTCTAATGAAATGATGCCTTATCTCTATATGTTTGGTTCTAGAGTGTTGGATGAGATTTTTTGTTAAGCATATGGCACTAGTGTTATCACACTTAAGGGGTATGGTTTCAACTTTAATACCATAATCTAAGAGTTTTTGCTTCATCCAAAGGACTTGAGCACAACAACTCCTTAAGGATATGTACTCGGCTTCGGTGGTAGATAGAGCTACACTATTTTGTTTCTTAGAGAACCAAGATATGAGCATACTACCTAAGAATTGACATGTTCCCGAAGTACTCATCCTATCGATTTTACACCCCTCATAATCCGCATCCGAATAAGCATAAAGGTTAAAGGTTGAGTCTCTAGGGTACCAAATACCTAAACAATGGGGTATCTCTAAGTTACTTAAAGATTCTCTTAACGACTATAAGGTGAGACTCTCTAGGACTAGCTTGAAACCTAGCACACAAGCAAACACTAAAGAAAATATATGGTCTACTTGCGGTAAGTTAAAGAAAAGATCCAATCATAGAGCGATAAAGCTTAGAGTCAACACACTTACCTCCTTCATCTTTGTCAAGCTTTGTAGACGAGCTCATAGGCGTGGCTTGAGGCTTTACATTCTCCAAGCTAAACTTCTTGAGCATATCCTTGATGTACTTTGCTTGATTGATGAAGGTGTCATCCTTCCTTTGCTTGATTTGGAGTCCCAAAAAGAATGAGAGCTCCCCCATCATGCTCATCTTGAATTTACCTTGCATTAACTTAGCAAACTCTTTGCAATGACACTCATTAGTAGATCCAAAAATAATATCATCAACATATATTTGTACTACTAAGATGTCATTTTTATACCTCTTTATGAAGAGTACAATGTCCACCTTACCTTTTCCAAAACCTTTTTCAATCAAAAAGCTTGAAAGTCTTTCATACCAAGCTCTAGGAGCTTGTTTTAGACCATAAAGTGCTTTAATTAGTTTGAAAACATGATTTGGAAATTTTGAGTCTTCAAAACCCAGTGGTTGTTCCACATACACTTCCTCATTTATAAAACCATTTAAAAATGTGCTTTTAACATCCATTTGAAAAAGCATGAAGTCATGATAACATGCATATGCAAGCAACATCCTAATAGCATCCATTCTAGCTACGAGTGCATAGGTTTCATCAAAATATATTCTCTCTTCTTGAGTGTAACCTTGTGCAACTAATCTAGCTTTATTTCTCACAATGTTACCACTCTCATCTAGTTTGTTCCTAAATATCCATTTAGTTCCTATAGTAGATTGATTACTAGGCCTTTCAACTAATGTCCAAACATTACTTCTCTCAAATTGATTTAACTCTTCTTGCATAGCCATAGTCCAAAAGTCATCTTTTAATGCTTCTTTAATGTTCTTAGGCTCTATGCATGAGATAAAAGCAACATGATTCATGAGTTTAAGAGAAGATCTAGTAGTTACCCCCTTGGATGGATGACCCAAGATTTCACCACTTTTGACATAGTTGTACTCCCTTGGGTAGCTCACTTCCTTTTCCTCAAGAGCCAAGTCCTTCAAGGCTTCAAGAGGTGGATCTTGTGTATCTTCTTCTTTTGTTGGAATCTCATCATCCTTTGAAGTTTGTCCTCCATCAAAGGCATCAAGAATTCCTACATCATCATCATCACAAGAATCCTTCCTCGAAAGGAGGTTATCATCGAATACAACATGAATTGACTCTTCTACTACTAAAGTTCTCTTATTAAATACACGATAGGCTTTAGAGTTTAAGGAATAACCTAAGAAAATAGATTCATCACTTTTAGCATCAAATTTACCTAAGTTATCTTTTCCATTATTTAAAACAAAACACTTGCAACCAAATGGATGAAAATAGCTAATGTTAGGCTTTTTAGATTTTAAAATCTCACATGGTGAGTTTCTTTAAAAGTGGCCTAATCATTACTCGGTTTACAATGTAGCAAGCGGTGTTTGTGGCTTCCGCCTAAAATATTTAGGTAAATTGTTTTCACAAAGCATGGTTCTAGCCATTTTCTTGTAAAGTTCTATTTTCCCTCTCAACTACCCCATTTTGTTGAGGAGTTCAAGGAGCCGAAAAATTGTGGATAATACCATTTTCATTTAAAAACTCTTCAAAACCAAGATTTTGAAATTCGGTTCCATGATCACTTCTAATATGAGAAATTTTAAGTTCAAGATCATTTTGAGTTAATTTTGAAAATATGATGAATTTTTCTAAAGCCTCATCTTTAGTAATTAAGAATAGAACCTCAAGTAAATCTAGAATAGTCATCAACAAGTACAAATGCATAAGATTTACCACCCAAGCTCATAGTTCTAATAGGCCCAAATAAATCCATGTGAATAAGTTGTAAACACCTACTTGTAGAAACATCATTAATGGATTTAAAGGATGATTTATGTTGTTTACCCTTAGAGCATGCATAACAAATTTTGTCATTTGAGAATTTAATTTTGGGTAAACCTCTAACTAGATCTGGGGAAACTGATTTTTCTAAAACACTAATGTTAGCATGTCTTCGTTTCCTATGCCATAGCCATACATCATTTTCATTTTGTGCAACAAAGCATGCATGTGATGTATGAATGTCATCTAAATGCACCATGTATATATTACCTATGCGATGACCAATGAGCATAATATTTTTTGATTTAATGTCAACAATTTTGCACCCATTTTTATCAAATAAGACATTAAACCCTTTGTCACATAATTGACTTATGCTCAATAAATTATGTTTTAGACCATCGACATATAAAACATTTTCAATGAGAATAGTAGAGTGATTACCTATGGATCCAATACCTTTAATGTGGCCTTTGGAGTTGTCACCAAATGTCACTACTCCTCCACTTTTTGGCTTTAAGTCCATGAATCGACTCTTGTCTCCGGTCATGTGCCTCGAGCATCCACTATCAAGGTACCATGAATTTTGACTTTGTGCTTTGGCCTTGTAGCAATGCCCCCCCTACAAACAAAAATATTAAACTTTGGTTTTTGGTACCCAAATCATTTTGGGTCCACGAGTGTCAGCTCCCAAAAGCTTGGTTCCCTTAAGAATCAAAGGTGACACAGCAAGAACATTATTAGACTTGACGAGTTCCTTAGGAACCCATACACTCCTAATCTTTTTAGTTCTATTATGTCTATGGAAACCACTTGTTTGTAGTTATATGTCTTTCTTTTAGGTTAGTTAGTTTTGGAGGATTCACCTATCTCATTTTCATACTACCAACATTCTTGAAAGACTCCTTGAGCTTGTTAAGCTCATCTAACACCTTTTGGTGTTCACTATTGCATTGAGAAATAAGATTATTTAGGTCTACATTTTCATCTTGGAATAATTTAAGTTCATCTTGCAAACCTAAGATCTTTTTCTCAAATTTTAAATCAGCAAAAGAAAGTGAGTCATTTTTAGCATTTAATTCGGAAATAATCTTTTATTTCTTATGACCGACTCTTTATATTTCTCAACTAATTCATCATATACCACTTGTAACTCATCATAAGCATCATGCAATTCATCAAATGTAAAATCAAAAGATGATAAGTTAGAGGTTACTATGGAGGAATCCTCCTCAAGTGCCATGAGGCAAAAGTTGGCCACTTTGTGTTCGTCATCCTCGGATGACTCCCCGTCACTCCAAGTAGCAAGCTTGGATTTGAGCTTCTTCTTCTTCTCAAAGCCCTTCTTCTTGAGTTGAGGGTACTCCGAACGAATGTGACCGGGTTTTTTGCACTCAAAGCAAATGATTTGATCCCTCTCTTATTCTTTGTTTTTGGTTTTGAAGTCCATTTTTCTTTTAATCTTCCTTCCTCGGTTGGACCTCATAAACCGTGAGAACCTTTTGGCTATCATATCCAATTCTTCTAGGTCATCCTCCTCACTAGAAGTGCTCTCCTCATGTAGTGAAGCTTTAAGAGTCACTCCTATCTTCTTCTTCTTTTCTACTTCTAGCTTCTTCACTCTTCTCTCTTCCTTTTTCTTTTCATCTTCCCTTCCATGCTTCATTATCTCATGAGTAAGGAGAGAACCCACTAGCTCATCAAGCTTGAGTGTCTTCAAGTTTTTGGCCTAAATGATGGCGGTTCTCTTCCCATCCCAAGACTCAAGAAGTGAGTAGAGTAGCTTCAGGACAAGTTTGTCTTCCGGGATTATCTCTCCAAAACCCTTAAGCCTGTTGACGATTGTTGAGAAGCGATCGAACATCTTGGACACGGTTTCGTCGGGCTCCATTTTGAAATTCTCATAGCTAAGATTTAGAATTCCAATCTTGGTCTCCTTCACATCACTCATTCCTTCATAAGTGGTTTCTAGTGTATCCCACACTTCCTTGGCACTTTCAATGGAGGAGACTTTGGAGTAGATGTCTGGACCAAAAAAGCAAAACAACATGTGAAGAGCTTTATCATTGATTTGAATCTTCTTTCTCTGTTCTTCACTCATCTCAATTTTCTTCTTTAGCACCAATCTTCCTTCTTTGTCTCCCTTCATTGGAACATAGGGACTGTCTTCAATGGCATCCCAAACTAGATAATCATTTGATTTGATGAAGAGGCGCATCCAGTTCTTCCAAAATGGATAGTTATCACCGTTGAGGAAAGGCGGTTTTGTGGTTGATTGAGACTCGTACATGCTTGACCCAGAGGTAGATGCCATGGCTTGATTTTTGGATGATCACACTCTTCCTAAGAACTTCTCTTGTGGTTGTTAACCCTTCAAAGAGGTAGGCTCTAATACCAATTGTTGAGTGGATCAAAGGATTGATCAAAGCCAAGAGGGGGTGAATTGGGTTTTTAAATTTTTTTGGAGTAAATGGAATGGCTAAAAATGAAGAACAAGGAATTTTAGAGTGATTCAAGTTCCAAATGAACTATACAACCACTACCTTAGCTACCACTAAAGATTTCCAACAATTCACTAATTTGTTCTTCCCACTTTCAAGGCTTAGGAGGTAACCTTTACACAACCGGTCAAATTTTCTACCAAAAATTTGACGAAACCCTCACAAGAGTACAAAGAAGAATTTAGGCAAGAAAGATATCTCTCAATACAAGATTGCCCCTTTAAGTACAAACACTCAACCCAAATTTGATGAAAAGATAAAAAATAAACACTACACAATTTGGGGTTTACAAGGAATTGGAAAATAAGCACTTTGAGCTTGGATTTTTGCTTGGATGTTTATCTTTGATGCAATGGTTGTTGCTGGTCTTCAATTAGCTTCAATTTATACATTCTTTATAAATTCTAGTCGTTTGGGTGGTTAGGGTATTGATTATAGCCATTGGGACCCTCGCTTTCCACCATAAATACACTTTTGTAGCTTACCGTATCGATACGTGTGGACCTGTATCGATACCTGTCTCAAACATAGGTTTTACAACATGTTTATAAAAGCTTCATATAGCAATTAAATATATTTGAAACATTCTTCAATTAGCTTCAATTTATACCTTCTCTATCAATTCTAGTCGTTTGGGTGGTTAGGGTATTGATTATAGCCATTGGGACCCTCTCTTTCCACCATAAATACACTTATGTAGCTTACCGTATCGGTACGTGTGGACCTGTATCGATACCTGTCTCAAACATAGGTTTTACAACATGTTTATAAAAGCTTCATATAGCAATTAAATATATTTGAAACATTCTTCAATTAGCTTCAATTTATACCTTCTCTATCAATTCTAGTCGTTTGGGTGGTTAGGGTATTGATTATAGCCATTGGGACCCTCTCTTTCCACCATAAATACACTTCTGTAGCTTACCGTATCGGTATGCGTGGACCTGTATCGATACCTGTCTCAAAACATACGATGACCAAAATGCAAGGAATCTAAACATGGTAAAATCCATTAACCAAATTAACTACCAACCATGCCAATACATGGGCTGTAACCAATGTATTTTGGGAATTTGAATCCCAACTCAACTTATCCAATTACTTACGAACAACATTAATCATGCTTTTAATATCAAATCACCGTTAAACACATAGGCTCAAATAATTACATACTAGTTATTCAACACAATTCATATTTATACAAGTATACTGGAGGTATTCTTCCTAACAATACAGAGCATTATCCAAAAAGCACCAAATAGTCAAGACCTCAACATAGGCAATAGATCAATTAAGAAATTAAAGCATGTGACTATAAGTACTCTTAGAACATAAACAATCCATACAATCCTTAGTTAAACTCTTTAAATCATTAGATCGTAACTATAAGGTATACAAAGCATTAAAATAATAATACCAATGTAACCCCTCGACCCAGCCTAGTCGCCCGATCAAACCGGACGAGCTACTTTGAGTTTGCCGAAACAAACCCGTAAACATTAAACATGAATTACGCCCATTTTTTTTCTTTTATCCTGTCTAGATGCAAATTATTAACCTATGGTGAACATGCTGGCAGCGGTTCAATTCTCACTCAAATCGATAACCGACAAGACATTTAATTGCAAACACGAACATCAAGGGACCAAATTGTAAATCTAGAAATTTACAAGAACCTAACCAAATTTTAGGTTACCAATCCTCAACTAGTGAGGTTACATGCTTGCTTGCCAAATTTTAGCTCAAAACAATCATCCAAACTCATTCAATTGCATTTAAAAAGATCAGGGACTAAAATGTAAGAATCAGAAAATTCAAGAAACACATTAACTAAATTAAAAGTAGCCCGTATCGATACTCCAACAAGTGTATCAGTACACTCTTACAAATTCCCAATTTCAGATTCTAGTAGCTCAAAATTGTACCGATACAGTTCCTCATGTATCGAAATGCCTAGCAAAAATACACTTACTCGTATCGGTACACCTTCACGAGTATTGATACGCCAAGCCTGAAAACACATACTCGTATCGATATAGGGCCACGCGTATCGATACACCCAGACTTGTAATGTCTAATTTTGCTGATTTTTCATCCCTAAATGGATTCAAACATGATCTAATATGTTAGAAACATATACACAACTATTCTAAAGATCAAACCACACTGATACATCACAAAAATAAGATCATATCATGGCATCTCTCTTCAATCGAAAGTCAAAAGGCATGCTTCCTAGAAACGAACTATTCAAAGCACAAAACATAAATCCAAAGCATTAACCAAACCTATAAGGCCATTTACAACTTCAAAACAACATAGCAAACTTGCTCAAATAGGGAGTCTAGCGAAAACCCTCCTAAAACAACAATGATACCGCATTGCCTTTATTACTACTAGTCTAGTTTAAAACTACACTTTCGAGTAGCCGAAGTCCTTGGATTTCCTTCGCTTGGTCGCTGCCTTCCACCTTTATTTCTCTACACTGATGGACAAAATGAGGGTAAGTACACTAGGCTTAGTGAGGAGTGCTCAAACAACACACCATCAATACATTTTAAAACCAATTTTCCAAAACTCATTGAAAACATCATTTCAATCATCTTATATAACACCATGTCTTGAAAATCATGCACTTAACATCATAAAAAACCAGCATATTAAACCATATGCTACATGTATCATGAATCAACATCAAATTCCATTTGCTAACCCTCAATTTAAGCTTTCCCATGCATAACTACCCATATGCAAGGTTTTTAGAGTAAATATGAAAAAATCAACATTATACATCAACATCCATCAACATGATACATAAACAATTATATTGGCTTTCAAGTGATTATAACCAAGTTCCACTTTCCAAATATTACATCGAATACGTGGATTCAACAAGTGTCCTCCCAACACTTCATACAACCTCAATCGGAATTGAGATACCTCACAACCGGTACATTTAAAATTGGGTACAATCATAACTTCAACCATCGGTTAGGTGTATAATCCACTAACGGGAGTTTACGGTACCATGTAACCCCTCAACCGTTAGGGTACTCGTGGTGGAGTATTCATTACACATTAACCCCTCAACACCCGAGGCAACTTTTTATATTGCATTATCAATCCTATTGCCGGCCAACTGTGTCTGATAGCATTTTAACCACAACACTTGCGAATATAATTCATTATTAACCATATACCTCATTGTTTTTTAAAGCAACAAACCAAAACGACTTCCATTACATCATACCATGCATTAACAAGTATAAATCATACTTACAAGGATCATTTACCAAATGCATCCATCATCAATACATGATCAAAATCAGTATAAATCATGCTTTAAGCATGCTTTAACAGTAGGAACCATGTAAATCAAAACAAGTGCATAAAATCAATTTCATTAAAGCACGACTGAGGGAGAAATGTCAATATACTTACGTCCGAGTTTAAACAAGCGTTTTAAGCTATGCTTAAACTCCCAAAACAACCTTTAAACCATTTCAATGAATTAAACCACGTTCTCACTCACCGACAACGCAAAGCCTCATTCGTCAATGCAAAATTACTCCTCTAAAGCCTCCAAAGCAATGCTACAAGCTTGAGGATCAACCTCCCCTGATTTTATCACACAAAATGAGAGGATACAATGCATCAAAATACATTCACAAACCCAGCAACAACAATTCATAACAATCCTCAACAAACACTAGCTGAAACCTCTCCAAAACTACCGAAATCAACATCAAACATTATCCACACTTAGCCCAGCCAAAACCTAATGCTTTAATCAACTAATTACCTTCAATTAACATCCAAAAGCAATCTAATATCAACCTTATATCTCCAGCAAACATTAAACCACTTCAACACCCCCAAAAACACATAACTATCAACCTAGAAAATTAGAGATTCACTTAGTTTCGGGATTCTAATTTTAAAACCATCATATTAACATCAAAATCATGTTTAGATTCTATTTAAGAACTCAACAAACAGATCCAATACAAAAATCACATAATTTCATTAATTAAACCTTGATCTAACCAATTTTCACAATTAAATCATTAGAACTCATTAGAAAACAAATCAAAAGAGTCAAGAACTTGTTAATTTCAGTAAGAACCTTTGATTAGAGGAGAGAAATGGAAATCACTTTTGATAGTTGGCTTTCCCCTTAATTGGCATGATTTGAGTGAAATCTCCAAGAAGAAATTCAAGAATCAAAGGAAGTATCAAAAAGAGAAATCGAGAGAGTTATTCTATGATCATTTGAAAGTAGAAAATGTAGTTAATTTGGATGTTGAGAAAATGGAGATAAAGTTGAGAGCAAAAGTAGTTACGTAAGAAAAAATGATTACAAAACAGTCTAAATTAAGGGAAAAGTCTTATTCAAAGCTTTGGTTCAATAGCTCCTTAAAGATTCAAAGTTTTGACTCTTTTGCAAAAGAGTCACTAAAAATAGTTTCGAAACTTTACATTTTGGTCACTAAACCGTCTAATCAGCCTACGAAACTCCTAGGCCCAAAACTGGGGGGGTTAAAATTCTCCCCCACTTAACAAATTTCGTCATCAAAATTTACCTGAAGGAAACAAATGCGAAAACTGTTTCAACATATTCGCTTTGCTCTCCCATATGACCTTCTCAACTCCATGGTGTCGCTACAACACCTTCACAAGCTCGATCATCTTGCCACGAAGAACCTTACTACTATAATCAAGGATCTCCACGAAGAACCTTACAAATGCGAAATCTTTATTCTTACAACTCTATTCATTTCAATCCAATAAAACCCGAAAAGAAACTCGAATGTAATCGGTTGAATCCATTCCTCAAAGTTTACAATCTCAGGGTTTTGCATACTTATTCATCTCAACCATGTATGAAAACCAATTGAAGGACTAAATAAGCAGAATCATTGTTCCAACAGCTGTTAGTTTTAAACGAATACACCCAAAACAAAACTCAAAAACCATCCGTCTAAGGATGATACCAAGTATTGAAGTTCAAAGTTGTACCGAAAGCCCGATGCAAACATTCCCAAAACCTTGTCGTACATCGTGGATCCCTATCCAAAAAGATAGACTTAGGCACTCAATGCAAACGCACGATCTCTGCAATATACATATCCGGCAACCTATCCAAGGTATACGTCATATGCACTTGCACAAAATGTGCACACTTTGTAAACCAATTAACAATCACCCAAATGGAAACCTTCTCTGTTGGCGTCAATGGCAACCCAGACACAAAATCTATAGTGATTCTCTCACGTTTCCATTTTGGCATCCTCAACGGTTTCAACAACCCAAAAGGAAACGGATGGTTAGACTTTACTCGCTGACACACCATATACCTAGTGTAACACCCTGATTTTCAGCCTAGAAGTATTTCGAGGTTTGTAGGACCTAGACTAGAAATCTTAGTTTTCGGGAGAGGTTCAGTGAAAACAAGGTTCGGGCTATGATAAAAATATGAGAAAATGTTTAAAATCATTTTTAATTATATAAATGATTTTGGTAAAAACAATTTTAAGAAAAAGACTTTGGAAGTGGGACATTTTGAATTAGTGACCAAAATGCTATTTTTACAAAGTTGTTTTAGTGACTATTTTGTAAAGGGATTGAAACTTTGAATCTTTAAGGAGCTATTTGACCTACTTGTTTTTATCAGATTTCTCTCTCAATTAAGAGCATTTTAAAAGGTTTTAATTAAAGATTAAAAGAGGTTTAATAAAAGGAGAGTTAGTTATTTCATTAAAACTCATTTTACGTCATTTTCTCTCATTCTATTTTCTCTCCAAGTTTTTCTTCAGACAAACACTCTCCATTTTTAAGAAACTTGAGGTAATGCTCTTGATTTACTGAGTTTTTGATTTCTAAAGGATTCTTTAATCTTGATTTACAAAACCTTATTGTTTTTCCTTTGATTTTTCAAGAAAAACACATCATATTGAGAGAGATTTTATCCATTAGGGGTAAGGTTCGTTCTTCTCCTCTAATTATCAGTTCTTTACAGAAATTCCCAAGTTATCAATCCTTTACATATGTCTTCTAAGTTGTTTTTATGTATTAATCATGGAAATTTGGTTAAATTGAGGATTGTTGATTGAGATTTATGATTTTCGGAATGCTACTGTTTTATTTGATTTGAGGCTGATAATAAAAATGATTTGGATGTTAAATGATGTTGAAATAAAGATTTTATCATAATAATCCCGAATTAGATTGGATCTCTATTTGTTAGATGGTTAGATTTGGGGTTTTTGTGAAGATAATGTTGTTCTAATGTTGCTGGTGGTATAAGCATGGAATTAGATTGTTTTTGGATGCTAATTGATTATTAAAAGTGGATGGAAGTGTTAGGTTTTGGCTGGGTTAAGGTTGTAGTGTAATCGAAGGAGTTTTCGGTTTTTCGAATAGTCGTTTTGGTGTTTTTGGGCAGATCAGAGAGTTAGCTTTGATTGTTGGTGGTTTTAATGCATTGAGAATGCATTAATCCTCTGTTCTTCTGTAGTATAAACAAGGGAGAACGTATCAGAAGCAATCGGTGAAGTTTCGTGAGCTTCAGACGCTTGGTTTCACGTCGACTAGTCAAAGTTTTGTGTGTCGGTGAGTTACAACATGATTTTTAGTTTTGAAAGCTTTAAAAGATGCTTTGGGAACTTAGTGGTAAGCTTGAAATGCTTAACTAAGTTCGGAAATAAGTAAATGGGTTTTCTCTCTAAGATTGTGATATTATGTGATGATTTATGCACTGTTTTGAATTAATGGTTTTACCTAATGCTAAAGCATGATTATAAGAATGTGGTTATTGTTTTTAATAAGGTAATGTTGAAGGATGCACATGGTAAGTGATCCTTTACGTATATGATTTATACTTGTGAATTTAAGCATGATTTAATGCTTGGAAATGTGATTTATTGATGATGATTTGAAAACAGTGAGGTATGTGTTAAATGTGAATACTATATTGGCAAGAGATGTTGTGAAATGGTTTATAAATGATATCGAATATAGTTAGCCGGCTAGAGGATTGAGTGCACTTTAAAAAGCCGCGTTGGATGTCGAGGGGTTGGTGTCCCATGTCTACGTCCAAGTACACTAACGATCGAGGAGGTTGGTGTCTCGTCTCTCTTTATTGGTTAACCATCTAACCAATGATAGGTTTGGTGTCCCTATGGGTTGTAATTTTACCTGGTTGATAGAGTACCTTTGGTTGTGAATGTACCAATTTCGGTTAAGATGGCTTGATGTGTCAGGTAGACACTTGTTGTAATCTGTGTATCTGATATGAGGTTTTAAGTTGTGAACTTGTTTAATGATGACTTGTAAGCCAATATAATTGATGATGTATCATGGAATGGTTTATGTTGCATAATGTAGTTTATGCATGTTTCACTCTTTAAGCTTTGCATATGGTAGTTATGCATGGGAAGGCTTATATTGAGTGTGGTTTGGAACTTGTCGATGGTTCATGATACAAGTTGCATGATGTTTAACATGCTGATATTGATTAAGGAAAGTGCATGGTTTTATAAAGGTCGTGATGGTTTTTGAAACGATGTTTTAGCAAATTGAAATGACACTTCAATGTGGGCATGAAAATGGTTTTAATACATTGATGGTGTTTTGCTTGTGAGCCTCCTCACTAAGCCTTGTGCGCTTACGTTCTCATTTGGCCATCAATGCAGATAATTGAAGTTTAGGAGCCAACAAGAGGAAAGGGATTCCAAGAGACTTCGCTTAAGAAATGTATGTTTCGGTTTAGACTAAAGTAATAAGGGAAATGGGGGATCCGTTTAGTTGTTGGGAGATTTATGTAAACTCCCTTTTGAGCAAGTTTGGTTTGTTGTTTTAGACTTGTAAATGGCTATTGGTTTTTGGTTTATGCTTTACTTGCATTTTAGTATCTTGCTTGGTTTGACAACAGGTTGCATGCCTATAGTTTACCTTTGATGCAAATTCTCATGTTGTGTTGAGAAATATGTCATGTATGTTTGAGGTTTGATGGTTATATATGTTGTATGCATGTTGGATTGTTTTAGATTGAACCAAAGTGTGAAAAACCAGCAAAAAGTGTCATTACAAGCCCAGGTGATTAGGTACACTTGAGCCTGTACCGAAACAATGTGCCTGAAATGGCCTATGGGTTTCAAAATAGAGAGGGGCGTTTTGGTATGTTTCTCTACTGGAATACCCTATTCCAAAACACCTTAGAGAGTGTTTCGATACAAGCCTGAGCTTTGAGTCGCTTGGCCCTGTTTCGATACAGGGCAACCTGTACCGAAATGGCAAGCTATTAGTTAGTTATTGGAATCTTCTAAAGTTCTGTTTCTTTACGTTTTGGTTCCTGAATGTTGTGGATGCAATTAAAGGATCTTGGATGATTGTTTTTAGTTGATATTTAATAGAGAAGCATGTAATTTGATTAACTAAAGGTTGGTAATGTAAAAAGTGAAGAAGTCCATGTATTTTGGTAAAATTACAAAATGGTCCCTAAAATGTGTTTCATGCATTTGAGTCCCTAATTATTGTCTGATCAAATTGCAAATCGTTCCGCTGCGATGTTTATCACATATGATAATAATGAGAATCTAGAAAAGATAAAATGAAAAAATAAGGTTGTTTATGGAGGTAAACTTCCCGGTTTACGTCAATATTCCCCGTGTGACCCATTCTGTTTTGTCTTTTGCCATACCGAGTTGAGCAGGTTACACTTAGCAACAAAATCGGTTGCATCTTTCTTTAAACCAACCTAAAAGTACTCTTCTTTTAAGCCTCGAAACATCTTAGTACTACCAGGATGCATAAAAAAGGACTATTATGCGCTTCGGTCAAAATGGATCGCCTGAACTCATCATCGTTAGGTACCACTATCCGATCCTTGAAACACAACACTCCATCATCATTAATATGAAAATCTGTCGGATTTCCATCCATGATATCCTTAACATGCAGTACCAACTCCTCATCATAAGGTTGCTTGTCCTTAATCATTTGTGACAAAGATGGCTTAACTTGAAACTCGGCCAATAATCCTCTATCTCGCATCACACTTAACTGTGAAAACATCGCCCACAACTCCACCACAACCTTCATACTCAAGGCATCAGTTGTAACATTAGCCTTACCCGGATGATACTCAATCGTCAATTCATAATCCTTAAGCAACTCCAACCATCTACCTTGCCTAAGATTCAAATCCTTTTATGTCATCAAATACTCCAAACTCTTGTGATCCGTTTACACAACACACTTATCACCATAGAGATATTGCCTCCAAATCTTCAATGCAAACACAACCGGGGTAAGCTCAAGATCATGCGTAGGATAATTGCGCCTGTGCACCTTCATTTGTCTAGATGCATAAGCCACAACTTTCCCACCTTGCATTAACACACATCCCAAGCCTACATATGATACATCACTATAAACAACATACTCCTTACCCAATTCAGGTTTAATCAAGACCTGAGCTTGTGTCAAAGCCTCCTTCAACTTTTCAAAAGCTTATTGTCTATCCTTTGTCCACTCAAATTGGACTTTCTTTTGCATTAACTTGGTCGAAGGAACAACAATCCTCGAAAAACCATCCACAAACCTACAATAATAACCAGCCATCTGACAAGTGTCGTAATTGTCAAATAATTTAAAGCCTTAATCTCAAATTAAATAAATAAGACTTAGTATAGAGAAGAAGGTATTCGTCCACAGGGACTAAGGAATTTCCAATATTGGTCTAAATCGATCTTTAACCAAGAAACTTGTAAGTAAAAAAGGGGGTTTAGCAAAATTAGTTGAATAAATCTAAGCAAATGAAAATGATAAATAAAGGAAATTAAATTGTTGAAAGTAATTACGATGATAAATAGCCTCCAGCTTTGCGTCGTCTCAACTCGTTTCAATCAATGAAATAGATTTTACTTCGAGTTTTTGCTGGTTACAGTCTACAAGGCCCAACCTTTGTAACTTGCATTTCTCTATGGTGAACTAATTTTCCAAGGTCAATCCTTAGATATTAGCACTCGTTTGGATTAACGATGGCAATCGATGCTAATGCCAATGTTGTGTTCTGTGCTGGAAAAGCTCGTTCTCGAATAATTTTGTCACAACGAGAATTATATCCAATCTTAATTTCCCTCAGCGGACCACCGCTAAGTTTGTTCTTGGGAGTTGAATTGCTACAAGCTTACTCTTGTCCCCAACGGTATATCAAAATGTCGATCAAACAAATGAATAACGCTTTTGGAATGAAGGAGTTGAGATGTTTAAAGGAAAGGCTGATTGCCATTCCAATAATGCTGAAAATCAAGAAAGAAGTTTGAAGGTATGAAGAGCTTTGCAATTCTAACGAAATGAATTGGGTTTCGCTTAGCTATCAGCTAATGGTAAATTTAGCTAAGCATGACTATGGAAGAAATCATACTTAGCATACTTTTAAAATAAAGTTAACAAAACTAAAAGAAATAAAACGTAAAGGGGACGAAAATTTTATAAACTTTAAAAGTAAAAATAAGCTAAGAACAAGAGATGATTTTCTAGCTTACCCCAATGAGGTATTTATAGTATCTTAAAACCCTAAGATAACCCTAAAAAGATAAAAGATAAATCCTAAAAATATTTAAATTAAATACAAATGATAATTCCAAGTTTGAATTTAAAATCTCGGTTGATAAGCTATCGATTCGTGGCTGATAAGCTATCCGACGCTGCTGACGTCTTCTTCTAGAAACTGCTGATGTGGCATCCAGTCAGCCTTTCATGCCCAGATTCATACCCACTAACCCAGTCTCAACTCCAGATAAAATTTGCATAATTTTGCCTCTTTTCAGCGTGTTTTCTAGAATTAGAGACCCGCACGAAAAACACATAATAAAGCCCAGATCAACATCATATTCGAATCATTATAGGCATAATTAAAGATGAAACAATTACCATTTTAGCTACTTATCAAATTCCCTCTCACTTATTCGATGTTTGTCCTCAAGTATCTCTCAACTAACACATCAAAGCTCAAGTCCTCACCCTTTATTTCACGATGTCTTTAAGATATTTGTATGATCCAAGATCGAGACAAGTACCGAGGTTAAGGAACAATCAAAAATAGGCAAGACTAGGAAAAATATTAAGCAAAATTAGACATTGCAATAACCTATCAATTTTAATGAAGCAAAATCGAGTACTCTCACAAGGATTCACTCATTTCGCTCAGTGTTTTGGGTTAAATGATCACTCTAGCCAAAACTAATCAATGCATTACCATATGCTTGTAACTACATCTAATCTCCACTACAAAGTATGAACAAGATGCGATAATCAAGAGGTGTTTTAAATGGTTGTAATGGGGCTAAGGTTTGGGTAGGATAAAGGCCAAAGATCGGCTTTAAAAATTCAAGAAAAAGAGAAAATTCTTCCAAAGAATTATTCAAAGGGAAGTAAAAATGAAAGAAAGGAAAACAAGAAATCAAACAATCAAAGCTTATTCTTTCTTTCTCTCTCTCTTTTTTCTTTCGAACTTTTCTTTTTTTCCTTCTGTTTTTATTTTTATTTTTTTTGCTGCCACTCGAACCAAGCTATTTTTTTACCGTTCAAATAAGTTATTTGAACTGTTCTACACTATGTTTTGCTGCAATGTTCGAACCAAATTGCACCATTTTTTTTTCTGCATTGCTCAAACCGAACTGTACTGTTTTTTTGGCTTCAAAATAATCTTAACTTTGTCTTGAAAAAGAATGAAAAAAAGAGGGGAAAACTACAAAATCGATTCGGGTTAAAAATGTGGTAATTCAAAGAAAAGGGTACGACTCGAAAGTGGTTATCTAAGGGGTGAATAAACAAAGAGTATGCCATTTTTTAGCAAGAGAAAGGGGTTAAAACCTAATGCCTCTATCACACTAAAGCATCACATTCAATCGTGTAGTCTCGACAAGCATTATGCTACAAGTTCTAGAATGCAAAGAACTAGTTGGCACACTCAAAATTAACAAAGAACAAGAATGAAAATATATGCTCATTAGGCTCAAAACTCATATGAGGTTCTAAGTGTACTCGGTAAGCAACATGTCAAATAACAAATCAAGGAATGTCATAACAGATTTTATTTAAAATTACAAGTCAAGCAATTATCTAGCATGGATCCTAATCTTCAATACAAGCAAAATCTCGAGTCATAGGGAAATCAGCGACACAAAGTGAAATAAAGGAAACGCAACAAGAAACACCAACGAAGTACAATCAAGAGAACTCAATGGAAACTAATCGAATAAGAAGAAAAAAGAATTTGATGTCAATCCTACCCCCTTCACTTAATCATAATGTCCCATTATAAAAAATAAAGCAAAAGAGAGGGAATAGAGATACCACCTTCACTCAATGTTTGTTTGGTGTGATGACTGCTTGGCTATGCCATTGCGGTTGGTTCGGCTACTTGAAACATGAACTGTCAGAATATGGATTGGCATTGAGATTTCCATAAAAGCCAAAATATAGATTTAGTAATGGTGTAAAAAATCTGATTAATCACATACCGGCAGAGAAGAAAGTGTTTCAGTAGTACGCAATTGGTCTGGCTCAGGGTGTCGCGCGGCACTCGTGGTTGCTCAGAATTCATGTCAACGTGCGGTCGTAGTGTGGGTTTTGTGTGCGAACAGAGGAGGGGTGGTAGTTGCAGTGATGGGTGCTTCGTTTGGTGAACGGCCGGTGTGGGTTTTATTGCGGTGGTGCTAAGGATTGGTGGTTGGCTTTGGGGAATGCGTGTTTTAATCCTTCAGACTAGGAAAAAATGGGTGGGGTTGAAAGAATGAAAATGGCGGGTTAGACGGAGGGAAATATTTTTGTGAAAAGTAGGCTTTAGTTGAAAGGTCAAAAATGCCCCTCCAATTGTTGTGTTATTACCTGTCTTGGACTTGGGTGCAAAAAGGTCCAGAATGCCCTCAAATCCCCTTCTATCCTTTGTTATTTCTGCACTGCTCGATCTTTGCAAAATATGTACACTTTTTGTTTTATTTTGTCTTTTTATGAATAAAAAGTAAACAAATAATCACATAATGAAAGAAATAAATAAATGAAAAGGAATAATTAAAACAAACGGAAATGAAAAATGGGTTGCCTCACACTTATCACTTTATTTAATGTCGTTAGCTCGACGACCTGATTCAGACTACAGGTTCTGTGAGAAATACTTCCTCCACTTTTTGCGCTTTGTCCAACCGAGAATTTCCTTGTGAGGAATTTTACGATTATGAAGTTCATTAGTTTTGTCCTTGTAGATTTGATAATTTCTTCGAATAATTTTTAGCCTTGAAAACTTGTCTACAATAATTACCGACATGATATTTCTTTTACTCAAAATTTTGCACTTCAAATTATCTGGCGGCAATTTTAACTCGATATCCAGTGCCTACAAAATGGAAGGGAAATTTTTAATTTTTGAGGGAGTTAAGCGTAGATTAGAATTAACAAATAAAGTATTTTCCAACTCCCTAATTTCTTCAACGTGGCCTTCCAATTCCCTGCACAAATCATCAGATAAATTAGACTCAACAAGTTCAGAAACTAAAGGTTATAAATACCAACGAAGCTAACGTTTGTCATAGAATCTGGATGTTTCATCGCCTTATTGACGTCAAACTTAACAACCTCACCGTCAAATTCCATGGTAAGAATGCCACTCCTAACATCAATTTTTGTAGTTGTCGTACTAAAGAAGGGTCGACCGAGAAGAATTTCTGAAGAAGAGTTGGAACGATCGTTTTTCATGTCTATTACATAGAAATCTGCCGGAAAGATGAGGCCATTTACCGTTACAAGAACATTCTCGAGAAGTCTTTCTGGGTATATTACGAATCGGTCAGCCTGTTGTATTGTCACCTTTGTATCCTTCAAGGGCTCAGCAGACAATGAGTTATTTAGAGAAAAGGGCATAACATTAATAGAAGCTCCTAAATCGCAATTTGCATGTTTTATACCAACATTACCAATTTTGCAGGGAATGACAAATATACTTTGGTCCTTCAACTTTGGTGGTAGCCTTTACTGAAAAATTGCGGAAATGTGTTCTCCCAGGTCACCTTCTCCTTCTCTTCAGCTTGTTTGTCTCGCTTTACCAACCTCGATGGGAAAGGAGGTGGTACGACGTAAGGAGAGGGAGTAGAGGACGAACATGATGTACTATGTTGGGTCGATGGTTGTATTTTTTCCTTGTCTTTCTTTTGGTCTTCCTCCTTTGTAGCTTTCGATTTGACGATGGTGCCACTTCGAAGTGTGATGGCGTTGACGTTTTCTTTTGGGTTTGGTTTGGTTTGGTTTGGTTTGAGAAAAAAACTTTTTTTTGGATTCTAAACGACTCACTGCTAACGTCAGTTGACTTATCTGTTTGCCAATTGCTTCTAAGTGTGCTTCGGTCTTTAGTTTAAATTTTTCTTAGGAGAACGCTAACCTTTCAACAATCGACTCTAACGATGGTTTTTGCGGTTGATGTTGTTGTGATGCAGGTGGTTGATAAGCTTGATTTGGTCTATGGTTTTGCGTGTAATTAAAGTTTGGATAATCTTTCTATCCCAGGTTGTATGTATTAGCATTGGGATTGTATTGTCTTTGTGGAGGTCAGGGAAAATTGCCTATGCCATTTAATTGCACAGCATCCTCCTCTTGTATCATCGGGCAGCAATCCGTTGGATGTTCTGGACTCGTGCATATCTCGTAAAGTCTAGTCGCGACTTTTTTATCTGCAACAAGGGATTGAACAATTTCAGCCAATTTATGAATTTTATGTTCTAATGAAACGTAACTTACCTCGTGAACTCGCTGAGAGGGTTCACTAGAAGGGTGAAATAGTTGCGTGTTAGCGGTCATAGTAGATATTAAGGTCCTTTCCGTAGTCAGAGTCATGTTAACAAGTGCTCCGCCACTTGCTGCATCGATCACCTTCATATCCATAGATGTTAACCCTTCGTAGAAATACTGGAGAAGCGTTTGTTCTGAAAAACTGTGTTGTGGACAGTTTGTGCATAACTTCTTGAAGCACTCCCAGTAGTCATATAAAGACTCAGTGTCCTTCTGTCGGATACTCAAAATGCTTTGCCTTAGTTCTCTTACTTTGGCCGCAGGGAAGAACCTATCAAGAAAAAATCGAGCCATTTCAGTCTAAGTTGTAACCAAGTTGGAAGGTAAGTCAAATAGCCAATATTTAGCAATATCACCTAAAGAAAAAGGAAAAGCGCGAAGTTTTATTTGGTCTTCAGACACTCCCTATGGTTTTGTACTCAAACAAACCTTATGGAATTCTTTGAGGTGATTGTGAGGATTTTCACTGGGCAAGCCATGGTAAGTTGGTAGAAGATGTATAAAACCCTTCTTGAGTGCAAATGGTGTTTCGCCATTTTAGAATGTTATGCACATCGGCTGTAGATCATCAGGCGCTGCAGTCTGTTGTCAAATAGTTTGGTCGTTGTCTCATATTGAAGTGTACTCGTCGTTGGTGTAGTCGAAGTGTGTATCAGCTTCGGAGGATGTTTCTAGGTATTATTGTAATCGTTGTTGTTGTTGTCTTCGTTCTTGCTGTTGTTTTTTCTATCTCGAACTGTTTGTGCGTGTAGTCTTCGGGCTAATGCTTCAATCTCCAGTACAAAATCAGCTAGTTCGTCCGAATTCTTCCTGGTCATAAATCAAAACAAACGATATTAGTAACTTTGCCTAAGTACCCGGAAACGACGCTAATTTGACAAGCGTCGTAATTGTCAAATAATTTAAAGCCTTAAACTCAAATTGAATAAATATGATGTAGTATAGAGAAGAAGATGTCGCTCCACAGGGACTAAGGAGTTTCTAATATTGGTCTGAATCGATCTTTAACCAAGAAACATGCAAGTAAAAAATGGGTGGGGTTTAGCAAAATTAGTTGAATAAGTCTAAGCAAACAAAAATGATAAATAAAGGTAATTAAATAGTTGAAAGTAATTATTAATATATATAGCCTCCATCTTGGCGTCGCCTCAACTCATTTCGATCACTGAAATACGTTTTACTTCGAGTTCTTGCCGGTTACAGTCTACAAGGCTCAACCCTTGTAACTTGATTTTCTCTATGGTGAACTAATTTTGCAAGGACAATCCTTAGAATTTAGCACTTGTTTGGATTAACGACGACAATCGATCCTAATTCCATTGTTGTGTTCTGTGCTGGAAAAGTTCGTGCTCAGATGATTTTGTCTCAACAAGAATCATATCCGATCTTGATTTCCCTCAGCGAACCGCCGCTAAGTTTGTTATTAGGGAGTTGAATTTGCTACATGCCTACTCTTGTCCCCAATGCTAGATCAAAACGTCGATCAAACAAATGCGCGCTTTTGGAATGAAGGAATTGAGATGTTTAAAGGAAAGGTTGATTGCCAATTCCATAATGTTGAAAATCAAGAAAGAAGTTTGAAGGTATGAAGAGCTTTGCAATTCTCACGAAATGAATTGGGTTTCGCTTAGCTATCGGCTAATGGTAAATTTATCTAAGCATGATCATGGAAGAAATCATACTGAGCATAATTTGAAAATAACGTTAAAAAAACTAAAAGAAAAAAACGTAAAGGGAAATGAAATTTTATAAACGTTAAAAGTAAAAACAAGATAAGAACAAGAGATGATTTTCTAGCTTACCCCAAGGGGGTATTTATAGTTTCTTAAAACCCTAAGATAACCCTAAAAAGATTAAAGATAAATCCTAAAAATATTTAAATTAAATACAAATGATAATTCCAAGTTTGAATTTAAAATCTCGGCTGATAAGCTATCCGACGTTGCTGACGTCATCTTCTTGAAACTACTCACGTAGCACCCTGTGAGCCTTCTATGCCCAAATTCATGCCGACTACCCATGTCTCGTCTCCAGATAAAATTTGCAGAATTTGCCTCTTTTCATCATGTTTTCCAGAATTAGAGACCTGCACGAAAAACACATAATAAAGCCCAGATCAACATCATATTCTAATAATTAGAGGCATAATTAAAGATGAAATAGTAACTATTTTAGCCACTTATCACCAACCCAAGAAAACTACAAACCTCCGACACAGACTTGGGTGGCTTCAAACCTATCACCGCCTTAATCTTATGCGGATCAACCCAAATTTCTTCATTCGACAGAACATGCCCAAGAAAAACAATTTCTCTAAGCCAAAACTTTCATTTACATAATTTGGCATACAACTGATTATCTAACAACGACTGAAGCACGATTCTTAAGTGTTTATCATGATCCTCCTCGGTATAAGAGTACACGAGGATATTATCAATAAACACAACTACAAATTGATCCAAAACTCATGGAATATCCGATTCTTCATATCCATGAACGCAGTCGGTGAATTGGTCAATTCGAACAGCATCACCAAGAACTCATAATGATCGTATCTCGTACGAAAAGCAGTTTTAGGCACATCCATATCCTTCATTTTCAACTGATAATACCCGAACCTTAAATCAATTTTAGAGAACACGGAAACACCTATAAACTAATCGAACAAATCATCAATTTGTGGCTAAGGATACTTATTCTTAATCGTCAACTTGTTCAGTTGTCGATAATCAATGCAAATGCGCATTGTACCATCCTTCTTCTTCACAAACAACACCGGTGCACCCCACGACGAAAACACTAAGCCTAATAAACCCTTGATCAAGCAACTCTTGAAATTCTATCTTTAACTCCTTCAATTCCTCCGGTGCCATGTGGTAGGCAGCAATAGACACCGACGTTGTATTTTCATACAACTCAATGCCAAACTCTACTTCCCTATCTGGTGGCAAACCCGACAATTCCTCCGAAAAAACACTTAGAAACTCACATACTGTGCGAATGTCCTAAACACGTACCATCTTCGATCATGTATTCATGGCACAAGCTAAGAATGCCTCTAATGATGTGCATACACCCTCGCAAGATATATGAATGCGTAGAACCATAAACAACCAAAGATAACAACAATAAATATTGCAAAGTAAATGTACTTGCAATCACATTGGTGTCATTACGTCTCTAACGATGTGCATACACCCTCGCAGGACCACCACCCTCTAGTTGAATAGAAATGATATGAGCCACCACTCTTAAACCCCTATCTCTACGCTGAAACTATCCTTGGCCACGATCACATCCTCTCTATGGTGCAACCGCATGTGCTTTGGCCTGTTCACCACCAGCTAACAACGGACAGTCGCATCTCAAATGATCGCTCGATCCACAACTTCAATAAGAATTGGCAACAATAGCAGAAGGAGCATGTCCTTTACGAGCCAAACGTGGACAGTCTCGCCTAATGTGCTCATGCGATCTACAAACCCAACATGTGTTAATGGTGCTCTAACCTTGGTTTTCTGAACATGCAGTCCTTGACCATCACTACCACCATATCGTCTCAACTCAAGATAATACCTTCTATCACGATGCTTCTTAAACTGACCACCACCGGAACTAGAATCCACGGATCTCTTGCCCAAACAAGAACCTTCCACACGATCTGTTAAACCCATGTTCTTCTCAATGTCTTTCACTCATGTAACCAACACGTTGAAATCGATGTAGTCAGAAGCCAACATAATGGTCTTAACATCATGTACCAATCCATAACGGAATCGGTCACAATGATGCCTCTCATCTGGCACCAGTTCTGGTGCATACTGGGTCAACCATACAAATTGTACCTCGTACTCAGCCACAAAATACTACCTTGCAAATCATACAAGGATGCCTCTCTTATCGTCCAATTATCTACCTCCCAAATACTTCTTCTTAAAGGCATCTCAAAAGAAATCCAATGTCACATCACCGGGTTCCATACCCGCAATCACACTCGTTCACCGACTATACGCATCTCCTTGCAACATGGATACAATACATCCCAGCTTACGGACATCATTACACCCCATTTGACCCAAAATTCGATCGGTACTGGCCATCCATTCCTCAGATGGCTCGGGTGCCAACCCCTTGAACTCAGCACCTCCAAGACTATGTAAGCGCTCTAACGGCAACCTCATTTTCCCACCAACTGGCGTAGGCACATGCACTCCAGCAACATCATCCTGGAAAGCACCAATCATCGCCTAAACTAATGGCGTGGAATCACCCAACACAGGCCCAGCTGGCGCAGGTGGTACTTGCTCAACATTCACAGGTGGATTAAGCGGAGGAGGTGGCAAACCTCTAGGAGTTACATTGTTCTCCTAATTCCCCTGCCCAATGGTAGCATCAATCGTGCCAAACTTCAATTTTCTCTTTGGTCCCATCGTGCTAAAATATCTAAGGCATGATTATACACCAAAATAAAAGCAATCATGCCAACTTCAAGAAGGATCCGAGGCTTCTATTCCAAATCAAAACATTTCAGACTATAATAATAAGGTAATGTGTCCCCAAAATATACCTCAACATTGCATATTTCAACCAATGTGCGTTTAACAATCACCGTGCATAGCAAACAACATAAATCAATCAACATCATCCTAATTATCGCAAACCTATAGTCAAACACCGTGCATGTCATAACCAATAAACATCCAACACGGCTTACCTCCCAACAATCATAAGCGTGGCTCTGATACCACCAAATGTAACCCCATCGACCCGACCTAGACACCCGACCAAACCAAACGAGCTACATTGAATTTGCCGAAACAAAACCGTAAACATTGAACACGAATTACAACCATTTTTTCTTTATCTAGTCTATGTAACCCCCTCGTCCCGGTCTGGACGACTGACTAGTCCGAGTGGGTCACACGGGGAAAGCCAAAATGTACATGCATTCACTAGCAAGGTTTACATACTCTCAAAACAACTCATAGCATTCATGGAACAAAGGTCATAAGCCTTCAAAACACAAGCATTAGGCAATAACATAACATGGTTTATAAATCCATATCAAGGCAATAACATCGAAAAACCAACACATATGAGTCTAACAACGCTCATACAAAACAAATAGCAGTCCCATTGCTAAACTACCACATTATTTACTAAACCATACTTGAGCAACTACAAAAGCTTAGAATGCCCCTTTCCTTGCTCCTTGCTAACTCCACGCTAATGATCTGCATTGTCGAAAACGAGAGCGTAAGTTAGAAGCTTAGTGAGGGTGCTCTAAAACCAAAAACAACGACAATGCAGGGTTCAAGCATACAATCCTTATGACAACACACATGCATACATAAGCATCAACATATCATCAAGCTAACATCACATGAATGCACTAACATGGTATTTTACCTCATGTTATGCCCAACAAGATACACCAATTATCTTAACAACAAAATCACATGAACAAGTATATTGGAAACTATTAGTTTACTCGGATATGCGGATAACTTCCGTTGGGGCTTTCACCTCCAACGCACTCAACAACAATGTTACCTTCGGTGGGATTACACTCATCACCGGACCTTGCATGGATGGGATTACACTCATCATCACATACCCTACGAATGGGATTCCACTCATCATCACGTAATAATATAAAATTTTTCAGTGGAATATTACATCACAGTACTCTTCCTTGATGACTTTACGCCACCAAGGCCACGCACGAATTTGCCTCAACCGTGTGCACACTCTCATCCTAATGATCGATCATTTATACCCGGTAATTTAACTAGTGCCAATCATACTATCAAGTCACACCATGACAATCCATCATGCATATCAACATATCAATCATCACACACATCAATGTATATAACACATACACAATCAACACATGCTTTACAAGTTTATATCAAGCATATTTAGCAAAACTCATAAAACATACAAGAAGTCAAGATACCAACTTGACCTCTACCTTGGATTTGGCCTACCAAGCTCAATCGAACTCCTCAACCATACACTTGAACCAATTTAAACCAATTTAAAGGATTCCACTCACTACACTTCCTTAAGAAAACCGAGAAAAGCCGAATCAAGCCTCCACAACTTCCGGAATCGTGCTTGAACCTTCTCCAATGTTTCCCCTTGATTCTCGTTGAAATCACTTGAAATGATGAAGAGCTTTGATTGAATGGTAACTTGGGAGGTTTTGGGGGTTTTGTCGTGAAAAATGAAAGAAGGAAGAAGATGAGCTTATTTTCTTTTTTTTTGTTTCAAAAGGCCTTTTACTCATCCTTTTTTTTTACTTTTAAAAATTTACGAAATTGCCATTACTAAAATTCAAATCTTTTTAAAATAAAACCAAAACATATTTTAATTAAACCGAGTCTAACGACTCGAACCCGACTCACACACTCAACTCCCAACCCCAAAACCAGGGTGTTACAACTCTCCCCCACTTAAGGAATTTCGTCCTCGAAATTACCTGACTGAAAGAAATAAGGAATCTGCCTTTACCTATCCTCTTTCCTCTCCCAAGTGGCCTCGTCCACCCCTCAACGTTGCCACCACACTTTCACTAACTCAATATATCTACCACGCAACACCTTGCTGTCTGAGGCTAAGATCTCACTGGTTCCTCATCATATGTCAAATCCAGAGTCAATTCAATCTCCTTTACAGGCATAACATGAGATGGATCTTACGTATACATACGAAGCATCGAAACGTGAAACACATCATGGATCTTCTCTAGCTCGGATGGCAAATGTAACTAATAAGCAACCGGACCAACTCGTTTCACGATCTCATACAGTCCAATGTACCTCGGACTCAACTTCCCTTTTCTGCCAAATATCATAACCTTCTTCCACGGAGAGACTTTCAAAAACACTCTATCTCCCACGGAATACTCAACTTCCTTCATCTTCAAGTCGGCATAGGACTTCTGCCTATCCGAAGCTGCCTTCAAACGGTCGCAAATCAATTTCACCTTATCGGTAGTCCCCTTAAGCAAATCCGGCATAGGTAACAACTTCTGACCCGCTTAGGCCCAACAAATCGGAGTTCTACACTTCCTACCATACAAGGCCTCATACGGAGCCATCTGAATGCTCGACTAAAAACTGTTATTATAAGCGAACTCGACTAAAGGCAAGTTCTTCTCCTATGTACCCTGAAAATCAATGATGCAACAACGCAACATATCCTCTAAAATCTGTATAACCCTCTCTGACTGACCATCTGACCGAGGATGATACGACGTGCTGAAATTCAAACGGGTACCCAAAGCTGTATGCAGACACTCTAAAAATTGGGTTGTGAACCTCAGATCTCTATCAGACACAATCGACTTCGGCACACCATGTAGTCTCACAATCTCACCGATGAACAAATCGGCCAATCTATCTAAGGAGTAAGTCGTATTGACAGCTAAGAAGTGAGCACACTTCGTGAAACGGTCTACTATAACCCAAACTTAGTTCTTCTTTGTAGGAGTCAAAGGTAAACCCGAAACGAAATCCATTGTGATGTTTTCCCATTTCCATTCCGGAATTCTCAACGGTTGCAACAAACTTGAGGGAACCTGATGTTCTACCTTCACTCTCTGACATACCATACACTTACTCACGTAGTCAGCTACGTCTTTCTTCAAACCAACCCAACAATACTCATTCTTCAAGTCACGGTACATCTTCGTACTACCATAATGCATAGCAAACGGACTATTGTGCGCTTTAGTCAAGATCGTATGCCTCAAATCATTGTCATCTGGCACAACTATCCTATCTCTGAAACATAAGACCCCATCGGCACTGAAACTGTAGTATGAAAGTCTACCCTCGGCTATGTCTTGCACGTGAGGTGCCAAAGATCTATCTAAGAGTTGTTTCTCTCTAATCAACTAACCTAAAGTAGGTCTAACCTGAAGCTCAGCCACTAGGCCACCATCTCCGGACAAGCTCAATCTAGCAAACATGGCTCTAAACTCAACGACTACCTTTCTAATCAAGGCATCTGCCACAACATTGGCCTTACCCGGATGGTACTCAGTCGTAAGATCATAATCCTTCAACAACTCTAGCTACCTGCGCTGTCTAAGGTTCAACTCTCGTTGCGTCATGATATACTTCAGACTCTTGTGATCAATGTACACTGTGCACTTCTCACCGTACAAATAATTTCTCCAAATCTTCAAGGAAAACACAACTGCGGCTAACTCTATGTCGTGGGTCGGATAGTTACGCTCATGAGTCTTCAACTGTCTTGAGGCATAAGCCACCACTCTTCTGTCTTGCATGAGAACACAACCTAGCCCTACATAAGAAGCATCACTATAAACTACATATTCTTTCCCCGACTCTTGCTGAATCAAAATCGGTGCATGGGTCAAGGCTTCTTTCAACTTCTCAAAGGCTTGTTGTCTCGCATCTGACCACTCAAACTGCACATTCTTCTGAAGTAACTTCGTCAAAGGAGCGGCTATCTTTGAGAAACCTTCCACAAACCTTCTATAGATCCAGCTAAGCCTAGAAAGCTACGAATCTCTGTTACTGACTTCAGTTGCTTCCACTCAACAATGGCTTCTATCTTCTTCGGATCGACTCTAATCCCATCGGCTGACACCACATGCCTTAGGAAGACTACTTCTCGGATCCAGAACTCACACTTACTCAATTTTGCATACAGCTGGTTGTCTAACAAAGTTTGCAAAACTAACCTCAAGTGCTGGTCATGGTCTTCCTCGGTACACGAATACACCAAGATGTCATCTATGAAGACAACTACAAACTGGTCTAAGTACTGATGGAAGATTCTATTCATCATGTCCATGAAAGCAATCGGTGCATTAGTCAACCCAAATGGCATGACTTAAAACTCATAGTGACCATATCTAGTCCTAAAAGCTATCTTCGGTACATCAACTTCCTTTACTTTCAACTGGTAGTAACCGGATCTCAAGTCAATCTTCGAAAAGACTGAAACCCCTTTCAACTGATCAAACAAATCGTCAATACGCGGCAAGGGATTCTTGTTCTTCACTGTCAACTGGTTCAACTGTATGTAATCTATGCACATTCTCATACTTCCGTCTTTCTTCTTCACAAACAAAACCAGAGCGCCCCAACGCGAAGAGTTCGGTCGGATAAAGCTTCCATTTGTCAACTCTTGCAACTGAGTCTTCAACTCTTTTAGTTCTTTCGGTGCCATACGGTACGGAGCAATCGAAACAGGAGCGGAATATGAATAATTCTGTATAGCAAACTCTACCTCTCTATCAGGCGGTACACCCGGCAATTCTTCCGGAAACACACTCGTAAAGTCACACACTGTCCAGATATCTTGAGGCCTAACTTCACTCATGTTCGGATTCATCACGTAGGCCAAGTACGCCTCACAACCCAACTCAACTAACCTCTTAGCCTCTAAATCTGAAACAACATTCGATAAGAACATCACATTCTCACCTACTACCACAATCTCATAATCATCCGCAAGCTTCAAGAAAACCCTCTTAGTCTAAAAATATATCCTAGCTCTATGTTCGGTAAGCCAGTCCATACACAAAATTACATCAAAGCCGTAGAACGGTAACTCCATCACATCCACTGGAAACACATGCCCCTGAACCATCAACGGACACCTTCTGTACATCTTCCTAACCACTACCGTATCCCTGAAGGAACTAGTAACAATAACTTCTACCTCTAACACCTCACAAGGTAAATTCAATAACTTTGCATCCTCAATCAAAATATAAGAATGCGTAGACTCGGAGTCAATCAAATAAAGCAAACTCAAAGACCGTATCGAGAAGTTACCTGCAGTCACATCTGTGTCGTTCTGACCCTCACACTGAGCGTAAACTCTAGCCTGACCTCCGCCCTCTGGCTGAACAACAACTACATGCGCTATGTTCCTCTGGCCATCATTTCTCGGCTGGAAGTTACCTCTATCGTGCCCATGACCTCTCTAAAAGTCATTAGCCCTAGCAGGGGCCTGAGCCTGAACCAGTGCCTGCCCCACCTGATGTGGATAGTCACGCCTAATGTGATCCCTAGCTCCACAGCTCTAACAAGAGTGAAAGTTTCCCCAACACTCACTGGTGTGATTCCTCCTGCAACGAGCACACTCGGGCAAACGCCCACCAGCTCTCTAGCCCCGATGGCCCCTACCGTGGTTACTACCACCACGTCTATGGTCATAGTGATGGCTATTGTCCCGATGCCTCTTGGCATCACCTTTATCAAAGTCGCCAGACCTCTTTCCAGAACTAGAACCACCAGAACGTTTGGTCAAACCCAAACTGTGCTCTATGTCTTTGGCCCTAGCGACCAAGACATCAAAATATGTGTTGTCAGTAGCCAAGATGTACCTCTTGATCTCTTCACTCAACCCATAGCAAAAACGGTCACAACGTTCCCTCTCAGTAGGAACAAGCTCATATGCATACTGACTCAACATGACGAAACGGATCTCATACTCGGTTACGGTCAAGTTCCCCTGAAGTAAAGCCATAAACTCCCTCTTTTTCTCATCGAGATAACGGGGACCCATATACTTCTTACGGAAAGCTGACTCAAAGAACTCCCAAGTGATCTCGGCCTCCGGCATACCCGTAGTAATGGTGACCCACCAAGTGTAGGCATCACCCTGAAGTAGAGATACAACACACCCGAGCTTGCGCGCTTCAGTACAACCCATCTGAGAAAAAATGTGAGCAGTCTTCTCAAACCATGTCTCGAATCTCTCGGGTGCCAACCCTCTGAACTCTTCGCCTCCCAAACTGCAAAGCCTCTCTAGTGGCAAACCGGTGCCCTCACCCTGAGGTTGTGCCACTGCCTGACCCCCAGCCACTGCTGCCTGAAAAGCCTCGGCTATCGCCTAAAGTAGAGGAGCTAAATCTATCCTGGCCGGTCCTTGGCCCACCTGAGGTTCTACACCCTCGGCTCTCGCCTCAGCTTCCGCTTGGCGAGGAGGAGAAGGTGGAGGTGGAGGAGCCTATGCCTCAACAACTGGCTCAACTCCCGACGTTGCTGCCCGTGGTTCCAGTTGAACCATCCTACGCCTCCCTCTTGGTCTCATTTCACGGATAGCAAGATAACAACTACAACAAACAAACATATAAGGATTAAGTTAGCAAGGGCAAGGGTCCAATCGTGCTCAAGTATATTCCTTTACAAAACCTTTTCAAATAAGTAATAGTAGCAAAGGGAACTCGACACTACGCCTCAACACCACATTCACGCTAACAGATGCTTTCAAACAATATACGAACAAACAAAAAGCAAGCATACATGGCAAAACATTCATCGAGACATCACACACTTCAAACTTACCTCACTTACCTACTTGAGATCTCGGAAACCTCAGGCTCTGATACCAACAAATGTAACCCACTCGTCCCGGTCTGGACGACTGACCAGTCCGAGTGGGTCACACGGGGAAAACCAAAGTGAAACCCGTTAAGGCTCCCCTTCGGTTAGCAACCCTAGAAAAAAATTTAACATTATCTTGTCTAAAGGCTTTAATACTTCCTATGTGAAACACGACAACGGAAACACAACTAATTAATGCAAACATACAATGCAAGAAATTTAAAACAACCCATTTTAGTTTGTATAGCAGGCCGTATCGATACACTAGAAGTACGTATCGATACGCCTTGACCAGGTCAACTGCCCAAAGTCAACCTAGGGTGACTGTATCGGTACACTGGTTGACCGTACCGATACGCCCTCCATGGTCAACTTCTCACGGTCAAACGATAAAAACCGTACCGATACGCCAAAATCTCGTCAATATCTCAGATTTCTAGAGAGGCTTTGGCGTATCAATACATCCCCGTGTACCGGTATGCTAAGCCTAAACTGAGGCCCAAAGTGTAGGATTGTATCGATACGGCCCTTGGGCGTATCGATACGCCCTGCACTGCAAGCCTTAATTTAGCTACAAAACGCACTAAAACTCAACTCTAAATGCAATTTACAACTCACCTAGCCACAATCAAACATTCATACAACATTTAGCGACCAAGAATCAGCATATGGAACAATTTAAACGAACAATGGAGCATCAACATCAAGGCATCCATACTTAAGAGAAACTTGCATTCTAAACATACATAAAGAGTCTAATTAGCCAAAATGTACATGCATTCACTAGAAAGGTTTACATACTCTCAAAACAACTCATAGCATTCATGGAACAAAGGTCATGAGCCTTCAAAACACAAACATTAGACAATAACATAACATGGTTTACAAATCCATATCAAGGCAATAACATCGAAAAACCAACACATATGAGTCTAACAACTCTCATACAAAACACATAGAAGTCCCATTGCAAAACTACCACATTATTTACTAAACCATACTTGAGCAACTACAAAAGCTTGGAATTATCCTTTCCATGCTCCTTGCTAACTCCACGCTAATGATCTGCATTGTCGAAAACGAGAGCGTAAGCTAGAAGCTTAGTGAGGGTGCTCGAAAACAAAAAACAACGACAATGTAGGGTTCAAACATACCATCCTTAAGATAACACACATGCATACATAAGCATCAACATAGCATCAAACTAACATCACATGAATGCACTAACATGGTATTTTACCTCATGTTATGCCCAACAAGATACACCAATTATCCTAACAACAAAATCACATGAACAAGTATATTGGCAACTATTATTTTACTCGGATATGCAGATAACTTCCGTTGGGGCTTTCACCTCCAACGCACTCAATAACAATGTTACCTTCGGTGGGATTACACTCATCACCGGACCTTGCATGGATGGGATTACACTCATCATCACATACCCTACGAATGGGATTCCACTCATCATAACGTAATAATATAAAATTTTCTGGTGGAATATTACATCATTGTACTCCTCCTTGATGACTTTACGCCACCAAGGCCACGCGCGAATTTGACTCAACCGTGTGCACACTCGCATCCTAATGATTGATCATTTTTAACCGGTAATTTAACTAGTGCTAATCATACTATCAAGTCACACCATGACAATAAATCATGCATATCAACATATCAATCATCACACACATCAATGTATATAACACATACACAATCAACACATGCTTTACAAGTTTATATCAAGCATATTTAGCAAAACTCATAAAACATACAAGAAGTCAAGCTACCAACTTGACCTCTACCTTGGATTGGCCTACTAAGCTCAATCCATCTCCTCAACCATACACTTGAACCAATTCAAACCAATTTAAAAGATTCTGCTCACCACACTTCCTTAAGCAAACCAAGAAGGCTGAATCAAGCCTCCACAACTTCCGGAATCGTGCCTGAACCTTCTCCAACGTTTCCCCTTGATTCTCGTTGAAATCACTTGAAATGATGAAGAGCTTTGATTGAATAGTAACTTGGGAGGTTTTGGGGGTTTTTGTCGTGAAAAATGAAACAAGGACGAAGATGAGCTAATTTTCTTTTTTTTGTTTCAAAAGGCCTTTTATTCATCCTTTTTTTTTACTTTTAAAAATTTACAAAATTGTCATTACTAAAATTCAATTTTTTTAAATAAAACCAAAGCCTATTTTAATGAAATTGAGTCTAATGACTCGAACCCGACTCACACACTCAACTCCCGACCCCAAAACTCGGGTGTTACAGTGTAGATGCAAATTATGAACCTATGGTGAACATGTTGGCAGCGATTCAATTCTCACTTAAATCGGTCACTGGTAAGACATTTAAT
The DNA here is from genome assembly GCA_958450335.1 of Hibiscus tridactylites. Taxonomy (NCBI): domain Eukaryota; kingdom Viridiplantae; phylum Streptophyta; class Magnoliopsida; order Malvales; family Malvaceae; genus Hibiscus; species Hibiscus tridactylites. Next base: position 51,635,638 of record OY288267.1, on the reverse strand, counting down.
TGCAAACATGAACATTAAGGAACCAAATTTTAAATCTAGAAATGTACAAGGACTTGGCCAAATTTTAGGTTACTAATCCTTAATTAGTCAGGTTACATGCTTGCTTGCCAAATTTTAGCTCAGAACGATCATCCAAACTCTTTCAATTGCATTCATAAAGACCAAGGACTAAAATCTAAGAATCGGGTACTTCAAGAAGCACATTAACTGAATTAATAGTAGCTTGTATCGATAATGGAGCATGTCTATCGATACACTCTTACAAATTCAAAATTCCAAATTCTAGTAGCTCAAAATCGTTCTGATACAGTTCCTCGTATACTAAAACACCTAGCCAAAATACACTTACCCGTATCGATACACCTTTACGTGTACCGATACGGAGAGCCTAAAATCACATACCTGTATCAATACAAGGCCACGCGTATCGACATGCCCAGACCTGAAATGTCTAATTTTGCTTGTTTTTCATACCAAAATGGATTCAAACATGATATAATATGTCACAAACATATACACAACTATTCTAAAGATCAAACCACACAAATACATCAAAGAAACGAGATCATATCATGGCATCTCTCTTCAATTGAAAATCTAAAGGCATGTTCCTATAAACGAACCATTCAAAGCACGAAACATAAATCTAAAGCATTAACCAAACTTATAAGGCCATTTACATCTTCAAAACAACATAGCAAACTTGCTCAAATAAGGAGTCTAGCAAAAACCCTCCCAAAACAACAATTATGGGAAATTTTCCTAAAATCATCTAAAAATGTATAGAAAGGTTTGGTAAAGTCAATTTTGAAAAATGGTTTTTGGAAGATCGAGATTTCGGTTTAGTGACTATTTTGTAAAAAGTTCAAAATCTGTTTTAAAGGACTATTTTGGAAGGGGGCAAAAACATAGAATCTTTAGGGAGCTTATATATATTTTGTGAGCCTTTCTCTTAAATTGACCATTTTTAATAGAATTATTAAAAAGAAATAAAAAAAAGATTTTTATTAAAAAGGATTTATCATCTAAAAAGGCTAAATGATGTGACTTTCATTCTCTTATTTTCCAAACAGCCAAACACTCTATTTTCTCTCTAAAGTTCCAAAGATCTTCATCTTTTAACTTGTTTTTGTTTCACAAATGATTTCCTAGACTGTTCCATCATTTATAAAAGCAATCTTCAAGGATTTCTACAAAATCTTGTCATTCGAGGGAAAAGGCAAAGGTTAGAGGTAAATTTCGTTCAACTCCTCTAATCAAGGTTCTTTAATGAAATTCTCATGTCTTTGGCTCTCTAGATATGGTTATTAACAATGTTTTGTGATTTAATTGATCAAAATTTGATGAATCAAGCTTTAAAAGGTGATTTCTTCGTATTACTACTTTTTTGTATGATTTAAGATTGATTTTAGTTATTATTTGATTTTTAAGTGAAGTTAAAATATAGGATTTATCATAATAATCTTGAATTGGTTTAGATCTCTAGTTGTGGATGGCTAGATTTGGGGGTTTTGGTGAAGTTTTGAGGTTCTGGTTTTGCTGGAGGTTTATGGATGGGATTAGGTTGTTTTAAATGTTAATTGATGATTAAAAGTGGTTAAAAGTGTTAGGTTTTGGATGGGTAAAATTTGGAGAGTAATCGAATGTGCTTTCGGTTGTTTCAGATGGGCGATTTGTGTTTTTGGGTAGAGCAGCGAGATAACAGTGGTTGCTGGTGTTTTTAATGAATTGAGATGCATTAATTCTCTGTTTTTGTGTGGTATATACAAGGGAGTTGATATCGAACAGGTTTGGTGAGGTTTCAGAAGCTTCAGAAGCTTGATTTCACTTCGGCAAAGCAAGCGAGGCGTGATCGGTGAGTGGAATTGGTTTTAAAAGTCTTTGAAGGACTTGAAAGCAAGGTTTTGGGGTTTATATTGAGTTTGAAACACTAATCTAAGCCCATAAGTAAGTTTGAGTTATTTCACTCTCGTTTCTCGATTGTTGTCCCATTGGTTTTATGATCATACTCTTGTTTTGAAGATAGATTTATACCTGCTATTTTATAAATGTTTTGAGAAATGAAATGATGATTTTAAAGATCCCATGAGACAGAATTGATATTTCAATGAGATAGAACTATTTGTGGAAATGCTATGCATTGTACATGCTTTTGAAATGGGATGAGAATGTTTTAGATTGATGCATTGAAAAATAGTAGGTAATGATATTTAAAAATGGATATATTGGCATGAGATGATATTATTGTTACCAGATATAATTGGTCGACCAATAGGATGAGAAGTGCACTATAAAATAAAAAATTTGTACGCACACTTTGGTTCGGGCAATGGGGGTAGTGCCATCCCATTCCAAAGTGAGAGTACGATGATGTGAGATTCCATCGGGGTAGGTCTTGGTGAAACACCCAAGCTTTGTGGCGATGAGAGATTCCGCCATGAGAGTCTGGTGATGTGAGATTCCACTGGGGTAGGACTTGACATTTGGTCAAGCTATCCCATATCCGAGTAATGTTGCTAAATTGCCAATATATGAGATTGATTATATGATTCAAATGTACCTTGTTATAAATTTTTTTATGCATGATGTTTTGCATATGAGAATATGATTTGAGGAATGTTTTATGATAATTAAGCATGTAAGGCTATACCTTGAGATTTTACAATTTGATGAATGCAAGAGAAAGATGGTACATGTGGTTTTAATGACGTGGTTTTGCTTTGAAAATGAATTCATGCATGAGATAGAAAGAGCATGATGAGATAGATATTTCTAAAAGAGAAATAGTTTTAAAATGCATTGTTGTGTTGGTTTGTTTTGAGCATCCCTCACTAAGAAATTGTGCTTACGCTCTCTTTTTCCAACAATGTAGAGAAATAGCTTTTTGGCAGCAAGAAAGCAAGGAAGAATTCACCAAGGAGTGACACTTTGCTCAAGTATGATTTTAAGTTTACACATTAATAAAGTGGCAATGGGAGGATGCTTTGTGTTTGGGAGATTGTGTTTTGGACCCCCTGGTTTGATGCATGTTTGAAATGCCCTTAATGACTTGTAAATGGCCTTTGCATTTTGGTTTTTGCTTTGGATTGGGTTTTGGCTCTTTTATGGTCTTGAAGTATAGGAAGCATGCCTATAGAAATGTTTGATGTTTATCTCTATGCTTTGATGATGATATTGCCTCATATGCTTGAGAGTTGATGATTAATTATGTTGTATGCTTGTTAGAAGTAAGTTGGATCATTTAGAATGGATTAAAGTATGAAAAACCATCAAAGGAATTCATTTTTGGTACAGGCGTACTGATACCCTCGAAACAATATCGGTACGAGTAAGCCATTTTGGGCTTAGCGTTCCAGTACGGTAGAGGAGGGTACCGATACAGTCGCTGCGTTATTGAAGGGGAGTATCAATACGGATTTTGGCTATTAGAAAATAGGGTATCGGTACGGGTCTTGAGGGTATCGATAAGGTCCCTTTGATGTTGACTTTGGTAGGTTGATCGTCGAGGGTGTATCGATACCAACCTTAAGGGTATCGATACAGTCTGTTATTTTGTTAGTTAGAAGTATCTTTAAATGTTCTGATTCCTTATGTTTTAGTCTCTGAATGCTATGAATGTAAATTAGATAAGTCCGAATGATTGTTTGGAGCTGATATTTGACAGTGTAGCATGTAGTATGATTAATTGAAAGATGGTAAGCTACAATTCAAAGAAACTCTCGTAATTTATCAAAGTTACAAAATGGTCCTTAAAATGTGTTTGTAGGTAATTGAACCCCTAATCGATGTTTGAACGAGATGCACATGATTCTACTGCGTTGTCTCTCACATATAATTATAATAAGCATCTAGAAAAGATAAAATGAAAAAATAGGGTCGTTTATTGGAGTAAATTTCTCGGTTTACTTCAATATTCCTAGTGTGACGCGTTAGGTTCGACCTATCGCCTAGGTTGGGTCAAGGGGGTTACATTTGGTGGTATCAAAGCCAGGTTTCGAACGAATTGGGGGGGGGGTAAGATTGATGTGATATTTTTGTTTGGTTGAATCCTTGATGAATGCTATGTATGGTGATTGATTATGCAATGTTTTGATCATTGTTTGACTTGTGTGTGATGCACAGTGTTTGCTAACATGAATTGTGATTGTTATGTGTTGTTGGGGGAGGAAATTAAGGGTACCCATTGCAATATTATTTCTAATGTAAAGATAATTTTTGTTTTGAAAAGTAAAACTTGAGCACCAAGGATTCTTACATTGGCTAACCTGATTGTTTTCATTGTTGCATTCTTTTTAGCTATATTATTTTGATAATGGGACCGAGACGAGAGCTTAGAGGCAATGTGCGTGATGTGGTCGAGAACAAGATAGATGAGAATGTTGAGAATTTTCTGCCTCCACCTTCTCCTCTTCTTGGTGGTGGTGGAGCTGGAGCGGGAGCTGGTGTTGGACCTCAGGCAGCGCAAGGGCAAGCCGCTGCTGATATGACACTAATGATTCAGGCTATAGTTGGGCTTTTCAGGCAACGATAGCGGGAATGCATGTGACCGCACCTCAGCCTGGTGCTAATGGTGGTTTACCTTTGGAACGTTTGCACAGTTTGGGTTGAACTGAGTTTAGAGGCCTATCTCCTGAGAGTTATGAGGCTTGGTTTGAGAGTACTAAAAGGATTCTGGGTCAGATTAGTTGCAATGATGTGCAGAAGTTGGGTTGTATTGTCTCCTTGCTTCACAGAGATTCTTATACGTTGTGGGTGACCATCCCTACGGGTATGGAACGTGCCAAGGTTACTTAGGAATTCCTTGTAAATGCTTTCAAGAAGAAGTATTTGGGTGTTCGTTGTCTAGATGAGAAGAAGAGATAATTTATGTTCTTGGTACAAGGGAACATGTCAGTTTCCGAATATGAAGTTCAGTTTGTTCGGTTGAGCTAGTATACTCCTGAACTGGTTCCTGATGAACAGAAGAGATACGATCATTTTTGCTATGGGCTGGTGAAGGATGTTAAAACCTATATGTTGTCTTCAGACAATACCGATTTTGATGTCTTGGTCACTCGAGCTAGGGACACCAAACAGAATTTGGGTCTGGCTACTCGTTCAGGTGGTTCTAGCTCTGTAAAGAGAGCTGATCAGTATGATGGTGGAAAGAATCATTATAAGAAGCATAAGGATAAGAGGTTCAATTGGATCCTAGGCGAGGTGGTGGTAACCCTTGTCGAGGTCATCAAGGTTAGAATGCTTACGTTCACACTCCATATTGTAACCGGTGCGGTAGGAGGCACACGGGAGAATGTTGGGGTAATTTGGGTACGTGTTGGAACTGTGGATCACGAGGACACCTAAAGCGTGATTGTCCACAACCCGTTAGAGATAGACAAGCTCCGGTGAGAGCTGCTGAGCCACAATGAGGCCCTGGGCGCGTTCGTGGCAATTTTTAGCGTAGGATGATGGTCAGAAGAATGTCGTACATGTGGTTGCTGTTCAGCCTGAGGGAGGTGGACAGGCTAGAGTGTATGCACACCGTGAGGGAAGGAAAGACATGGATGTGATCGCATGTACCTTTACTTTGTAATCCTTGTCATTACTTTCTTAGATTGATTATGGTTCTACTCATTCATACATTTTGCGTGAGCATGCACAAGTGATTGGTTTTCCTGTTGAGTTGTTAGATGTTGGTATGTGTGTAACCAATTCTTTTGGTGAAACAATTGTTACAAGAAAGTTGTAAAAGAGATGTCCTCTAACTATTCAAGATCATGTGTTTGAAGTTGGTCTTATGGAGTTACCTTTCTATGGGTTCAATGTAATTCTTGGTATGGATTGGTTAACTGAGCATATGGTTGTAGTTGATTTTGTGACCAAGCGAGTTTCATTGAAACTCGCCAATGATTATGAGGCGGTGGTTGTAGGTGAGAATGTGAAATTCTTATCTAATATGGTTTCGACTCTTGAAGCGAGTCGAATGATGTGTTCGAGATGTGAAGCTTTCCTAGCATATGTGATGAATCCAAGAACAAAAGAAGTGTGAGTGCAAGACATACGTACGGTATGTAAATTTTCGGGTGTCTTTCTGAAAGAGTTATCTGATTTGCTACCGATCTGAGAGGTTGAGTTTCGCATTGAGTTGTACGAGAATATGACTCCAGTGTCTATTGCCCCCTATCGAATGGCTCCTAATGAGTTGAAGGAGTAGAAGATGCAACTTCAGGAGTTGCTCAATCGAGGTTTCAAGAGTTGAAGAAGTTGAAGAAAAAGGATGGTATGATGCGTAGGTGTATATATTATCATCAATTGAATAAGTTGACAATCAAGAACAAGTATCCTTTACCAAGGATTGATGATCTTTTTTATCAGTTTCAAGGTGCTTCGGTGTTTTCTAAGATTGATATGAGATCTGAATATTGCCAGTTGAAGGTAAAAAATGTGCCTAAGACCGCTTTTCGTATGAGGTACGGGCAATATGAGTTTTTGGTGATGCCTTTTGGTTTGACTAATGCTCCTGCTGCATTTATGGACATGATGAATCGTGTGTTTCATGAGTTTTTGGATCAGTTTGTGCTTGTTTTTATTGATGATATTCTCGTGTACTCTCGTACCGAGGAGGACCATGATAAGCATTTGCGAATTGTGTTGCAAGTCTTGTTAGAAAATTATCTTTATGCTAAGTTGAGCAAGTGCGATTTTTGGCTTAAGAAAGTTGTTTTCCTTGGTCATGTGGTGTCAGATGAAGGAATTAGAGTTGATCCTCAAAAGGTTGAAGCGGTGATGAATTGGAAGTCACCTAAGTCGGATCATGAAGTGTGTAGTTTCCTTGGTTTGGCGGGATACTACTTTAGGTTCATGGATTGCTTTTCAAGGATTGTTGCTCATTTGACAAAGTTGTTACAAAAGGATGTTAAGTTTGAGTGGACGGAGGTTCGACAACAAGCTTTCGAGAAGTTGAAGGAAGTGTTGACGCAAGCTCCTATCTTGATTCAACTTGAATCAGGAGAAGAGTTTGTGGTTTATAGTGATGCATCCTATGTTGGTTTCGGATGTGTGTTGATGCAAGAAGGTAGTGTGGTAGCTTATACATCTCGGCAATTGAAGGTGCACGAGCATAATTATCCTACACACGACATCTGCAACCCAATGAACTTCACCGGGATATACTTGGTACTGACTTGTCATACTTAGTGTATATGATACATCCGGACGTGTACATAGCATGGCATACATGATAGATTCAATGGATGGAGCACATGGAATCTTACTCATGTGTTCCCTCTATTGAGGCGTTGAAGAACACATTTCCTTCGAGATCGAAATACCGTGTCTCATAGGTACAAATCCTCTTTTGGAATCTTCCATACTGAATCTTTTCAGTACTTTATCTATGTATGTATTTTGACCTAGTCTAAGGAGTCGTCTTGGTCTAACTCTATAGATTTTGACTCCTAATATGTAGGTTGCTTCACCCAAGTCTTTCATAGAAAAGCATTTTCCTAACCAAGTCTTTACAGATTGTAAGGTAGGTATGTCATTTCCTATTATTAGTATTCATCCACATGCAATACCAAGAATGTAACAGTGCTTCCACTTGTTTTCTTGAAAACACATGGCTCGTCTTAATTTTTAATGAAACCAAAGTCTTTGATTGCCTCATTAAAACAAAGATTCCAACTTTGAGAAGCTTGCTTCAACCCATAGATGGATCTTTGTAGCTTGCATACTTTTAGGGCATCTTTTGGATCGAAAAAACCCTCAGGTTGTGTCATGTACACACCCTCATCTAGTTTTCCATTAAAGAAAGCGGTTTGGGCATCTATTTGCCTGACTTCATAATCATAATATGCAGCTATTGTAAGCAATATTCGGATAGATTTAAACATAGCAACAGGGGAAAAGGTTTCATCATAGTCTATACCATGAATTCGAAGAAATCCCTTAGCGACCAATCACCCATTGTATGTTTGTACATTGCCATCCATGTTGGTTTTCTTTTTGAAAACCCATTTGCACCCTATGGGTTTTATCCCTTCAGGTGGGTCAACAAAAGTCCATACTTGGATTTCTGACATGGAATCCATCTCGGATTTCATGGCTTCTAGCCATTTATCGGAGTCTGGCCTCCTCACTGCTTCTTGATAAGACCTAGGCTTATCTTGGCCTATGAGGAGAACATCTTCATGCAATGTAACGAGAAATTTATATCTCTCAGGCTCATTGTGGTCTCTCATAGATCTTCGCAGTGGTTGTGTTTCAAGAATGGTTAGATGTTCCTCAACTATTTGTCGAACTTATTGTTGTTCAATCTCTGGTTTAGTAATTTGTGGTTGACTTTGAATTTATTTTCAAGTTCAATATTTCTCCCACTTCCTTTTCTGAGAATAAATTCTCTCTCGAGGAAGACTCATGTTCGAGCAACAAACACTTTGTTCTTAGATGGATTGAAGAAAAAATATCCTTTAGTTTCTTTAGGATACCCTACAAAACTACATTTATGAGATTTGGGTTCGAGTTTTGTAGACATATGATGTTTAACATAAGCTTCACATCCCTAAATTTTCATAAAAGACATACTAGGACGCTTCCCAGTCCACATGTCATATGGTGTCTTTTGAACCGATTTAGATGGAACACGATTTAGTGTGAAAGCAGTTGTTTCTAGCGCATGTCCCCAAAAAGAAGTTGGAAGATCACCATGACTCATCATTGACAGAACAATGTCTAACAATGTTTGATTTCTCCTTTTAGAGACTCCATTGTGTTCTGGAGTACCTGGAGGTGTAAGTTGTGAGACAATCCCACATCCTTTAAGAAGTTCATCAAACTCTAGGCTTAAGTACTCTCCTCCTCGATCTGATCAAAGAGCTTTGATACTCTTTCCTAATTGGTTATGTACTTCATTCTTAAATTCCTTGAACTTTTCAAGGGCTTTAGATTTATTATGCATTAGGTAAATGTACTCATATCTATTGCAGTCGTCAGTGAAAGTAATGAAGTATTGAAACCCTCCTCTGGCTTGTGTAATCATTGGTCCACACACATCACTATGTATTAGATCTAATAAATCACTTACTCGCTCGTTTTTACCATCAAATGGTGATTTGGTTATTTTTCCCATTAAGCAAGTTTCACATATATCAAATTGTTTGAGAACAAAAGATTCCAAAAATTTATCTTTATGAAGTTTTGATATGTGTTTCTCACTTATATGACCCAAGCGACAATGCTAGAGATAAGTTTGATTAGAGTCATTTGTTTTTTATCTTTTCATATTTATGTTATATATGGAATTGTCTTGATCTAAGATATAGAGGCCATTGATTAATTGAGCCGAACCATAAAAACATTATTGAGGGAAAAAGAACAACTATTATTCTTAATAATAATCTCAAAATCAATCTTGTCCAAACAAGAAATTGAAATAATGTTTTTAGTCAAACTAGGTACGAAATAACAATCCTCTAAATCTAAAACAAGTCCACTAGGTACTGACAAAGTGTACGTTCCTAAAGCTAATGCATCAACTCTTGCTCCATTTTCCACTCGTAGGTCCACATCTCTTTTTGCTAATTTTTTACTTCTTTTTAGTCCTTGTACAGAAGTACAAATGTGTGAACCACAACCGATATCTAATACCCAAGAAGTAGATGTTGATACATTAATATCAATAACATAAATACCTAATCCGGATTGTCCATTTTCTCTTGCCTTCTTGATGTCCTCGACGTAGACAGTGCAATTTCTCTTTCAATTTCCATCATTGTTGCAATGGAAACACTTTCCTTCTTTTGCAACTCCTCCTTTGGATTTCAATGCATCATTTCCTTTGTTGGGCTTTGGCTTTGCCTTGGTGTTGGGCTTTTCTTTTCTGTTATCCTTTCGGACCATCAGAAAAGGTTTGCAGCCAATCTTTTTCATGTTGTTCTCTAATGTTCTTAACAGACCAAGCAACTAGGGAAATGATTTGTTAATTTCATTCATATTGAAATTAAGTACAAATTGATTAAAACTATCCGGCAACGGTTGCAGGATAACATTAGTAGACAATTCAACACTTAGAGGGAAGCCCAATTTTTCAAGGGTCTGAATATACCCTATCATTTTGAGAACATGAATTCGCACTTGAGTTCCATCAACCATTTTGCATCGAAACAAAGCCTTAGAGGTCTCATCACTTTCTTGACGAGCTTGCCCATCATATAATTCTTTGAGATTTTTAACCATCTCATATGGATTCATGTCCTCATGTTGCTTCTAAAGCTCAGGGGTCATGGTCGCAAGCATCAAGCATCCGACATCTACGATGTCATTTGAGTATTTCTCAAAGGCTTCCATTTCATCTTTGGAGGCATCATCTGATGGCTCTTTAAGGACATGTTCTTCGATGATTTGTAGTTTTCGTTCTTGCTTAAATACAATCTTTAAGTTACGAAACCAATCAAGGAAGTTCAAGCCATTCAATTTGTCCTTCTCAAGGACATATCGCAATGATAATGTGTTTGAGTTTGCCATAAAATCTACAAAGAATAAAATATGATTTATAAGTATATTTTATCATGTTTATAAAGAAATTACATTCCCACTATTAAAAACCCTTAAAATTGAAAAACTTACTAAAAGTATTTCTAGTGGGTAAGGATCCATATTTCATTTCATCCTAGGTCAGTTTTGACTTTACTCTTAGAATTCAATTATTTAGGTAAGCAACACTTGCTAATTACATCTCATGTAATTCCTATATTTGGTGAACAACTATTGTTCCTAATCATCTCATGATTATCAAAATTATTAGTCTTTAGGTTTCTAATCTCATTAGAACAACCTAGCTTAACCAATATTACATCTAGTGAATATCACTTGCTTATTCTTTGCATTTAACCAAGATAGATCTAAGTATTTTTGCTTTGGCAAAACCTACATAGTACCGATCGAGGTTTTCACGAGGGCTAATATTGGATGATTAATTTTAATTAAATATGGATGTTTTTTGTTATATTAATCTCACCATTCTTTTACGATATAATATGTTACCATCATGCTAAAAACATACATTGTATCACATACATGTAAAGCAGTAAATATATATGCAATGGTTATAGCCCTTAAAACTAAGGTAGCCCATCCCAAGACAATGGGAGAACCAAAATTACTAGAGATAGAACTTGCTTCTCAAGCACCTAATCCACCTTTGATCGGCCCATCAGTCTGCTCACTTGGTCCACGCTTTCTCCGCAAATATTACATTTTTTTCAAAAACTCGTTTTACATACGAGAGAGTAAGATGAGAAGAGAATTACAACAGAAGAAAGACACGACACAACACGTAGGCCGTATTTATATAAAACCAAAGTAAATAGGCTATTGGGCTATAACCATGCATATCAAACATAAACCCGACGCGGTTTATTATTGAGGTCTTGTTAGATTGTCCCTACGTACGGGTCAAGGAGAAAATTTTTAAAGATCATTATCTTAATTTTTGTGTAAAAACCTCCCGATTTGATAACTTTTATCAACATTATCGCTTTTCAAGATTTCAAAACCGACGAGGGTTTTACTTGAACAACTCTTTGTTACTTTCCCCGCACGTGATCTATAGACTAACCATTAGTCTAAATATAACTATCACCCATATATGTTGACGCTAAACATCCGAAAACCATAACATATACATGACTAACTCTTTAATAACTTGGAACATTCAATTTAATTTATTCAGATTAGACGTGTATTGACTTAAAGCATGAAGATAACATATATTTGTCAAAAATCTAATAAACTCTAATCTAATAGCATACATCTCATACAAAGTATCATCATTAAGTCCAAATCTGTATCATACAAGTAGCTTTGATACCACTATAGGGAAACATCGGTACACCCCATGGCACAGCGGAAAAATTATCCGACGATTACCTCAAGAGATCCATATACGAGGAATGAATTCGGGAGGAAAGGGATGAATCGTTACCTTAATAAATCTAGAAATTCGCAAGGATTATAGAAGAATCCAAATCGAATCTGAGTCGTCACAATCGCGTTTCGACCTCTACGCAGTCCAGCCGAACGAAACGAACAATGTTTTTCCTTGTCTACTGTTAGAGAGGTTTTTTGAAGAGGCATTATTGGCTGCTAGACCTTATGCCTTTATATAGCATTCAAAAACCTAATTCTAATTAAATTCGAATCCATTAAATATACAATATATTTAACAGAATATAATTAAATATGTATAATCTGATTCTACATTAATTCATATTCATTAAATATACAATATATTTAACCAAATATAATTAATTATGTAGAATCTTGTTCTACTTTAATTAGGCTTCTTTAGAGATATATATTTTAATAGTATTTGATAATTACAATAATTATCTAGTATTAAAAAATATATAAACGAGATTATCTATAATTACAATAATTATAATAATCATTTTAATAATTATTAAGTGTACAAGAAGTTTGTACACATGCTATTTAGTCGATACTTGTTCTTTTCAATCATAGGGTGTGACCCTTATAGGTTCATGTAACGTTAGTAGTAATATCAAGAACAATTCTAATATTACAAGCAATGAGTGACATCTAGCAATACATCATTGCTATCTAAGTTACATGACATCGTGGTTCGACTTTACTTTTTTCCGTGATTAACTTCTTTTATGTATTACATCATTTTGTCCTCATATCTAGATCGAACACAAGTCTTAGATTAGTCACACTTGTATAGTCCATCTAATATTTCTTGATATCTTGAGTAGACAATTATAAACGAATAATTATGATATCTCATATCAATTTATTCGAGCATGGTCATGCATTTTCTAGTCTCACTCAATTAAGTTGCATATGTTATTACTCCTATTATATAGGAGGGACAAATCCTATCTTGATCAACCATATTTCGCTACATAGATTGTGACATATCCAACGCCAGTCTTTATAGTGTAGTCGGTTACGACACGCGTTTGATCATATCAAAATATGTCACTCACGATGTTGAAATGGTGATGATCTCAAGTCTGAGGATCATACATATAGTTATCACAATGAGCAATGTCGTGACTGTCACATAATAATCCAAAAAACATGCTCATAGCAGGTCAGTCCAGCATGTCGTTCTCTAACACATACTTATGTATTGATTTTGACATCTTCGTCTCAATGACAACACTTTGTCATCAATCAACTACATATTAGTCTTGATATATTGTTGTTGTCCATGCCCACAATAATACTCGACTAAGGACATTCAAGAATAACTATATTACTCTAAGGACTTTATTAAAATTCAGTTTATTTATAAATGCATAGAATAAGACTGAAATAATAATAATGGTTTTATATTAATAAACAATATAAAATAAGTATGTCTTTTACAACCATCTCATGGTTGATCTTTGGGCATACTCCAACACATCTACCTTCACCATAATCTCACTTCGGTCGGGACGACACTACCCTCATTGTCCGTTGGTTATAGAATCTACCCCTATCACTCGCAACACAATAGAATCTACCCCTATTGTGTAACCGTAAAAATTGTCTCACGTACGAATTTTGTATTTTATAGTGCACTTCTCATCCTATGGTCGACCAATTATATCTGACAATAATAAAACCTCATCACTTTGCTAATATACACTTTTAAACCATGTTATGTGACTGTTTTTCATTGCATAAACTTAAACTACTTTCTCATCCCATTTCAAAATTATTAAACCATGCATAGCATTATCTCAACAAGATATAATCTCTTTAAAATCATGTAACACCCCAAAATCCGATCTAGTCAAAAATTGGTTCCGGTGATCGAAAAACTCTATATTGAAGAAGTCTAAATATTGTATCAAAAAGTTAATTATTGATATCGAACCCGTAATGGGCTTAAAACATCGTCATCAGACTCTATTGGATAATATTGAATAATATCGAACCCTTAATGGCTAAAAATATCGTATGATTAAATTAGATGAGTTAATGATCTCCAAATTGTATGAAACTTTATAGGCTATTTATTAATGCATTGAATTACATTGTGTTATTGTCTGTTGCATCAAGAGACCTTTTATTTGTCAGTTTTAGATATTAGTCCCTAAAACTTGTAAAAGTTATAAATTGGTCCTAAACGGTTTAATGTGGCCTTCTTGTGAATGAATCGGATTAAATGTATATTGGTAATGTTTTGTTCATGTAATATTGATTATGTGTTGGGAATAAAATGAAATTTATCGCACCGATCACCGTATTGCTCATCGGTAACACGCTCCAACCCGGTTCTCGACCAAGCCGGTAAGAGGGTGTTACAAACCATAAGTCATTCTCATGGGATCATTTGCATCAAATCTCAATGCTCAAAACATGCATAAACAGTAGGTAAATCCATCTATGTTTTTAAAACCAAAACATGTAAATCAAGTATCATATCAAACCGATATTCAAAAGGCGAAAATAGGAAAAACATACTTTCGAGCTTAACAAAGCTTGCTAGGCTTTAACTAAACCCCAAAGCCATAATTCAAACCTCTTTATAGTACAAAATCACATTTACGCTCGCCAACTTGACATCACCTTGGTGCCAACGTTTCAACGCCTCGACGCCTAATCGAACATAGTCCGAAAACATTTACGCTCGCCTCAACGTTTCAAGGGTCAATATAAATCTGACTACACCAAAATAACCAATTTATTATAGCACCAATATTACAAATATTCGAACCATAACTCAGGAAAGAGCCAATTTCCATTTCCCCTGTTGTTCACGCTACCGCCAATCCCGTTTATCCCTATTACTTTTATTATTATTATTATTATTATTATTATTATTATTATTATTATTATTATTATTAGCCACGAAATGCGAAAAAGGCAGCAGCCAATTCACGCCTGAAATCATTTCCCACATCCTCCAACTTACTCCCGCATATCCCTGCTCTCCCTCCAATCACTTTCCCTTTTTTAAATGATTTTTACAATGCATATATATATATATATATATAAGAAATGCAATGGCAGCAATACACCCCCTGCTACGTTCCCACAAAGAATTGCGCCACCATCCCCTGTTTTGGAACCCTTCTGTCACGCCCCGCAAGTTGAGCACCAAGGCCAACCGAGGCCTAATGAACCCTTTGGGCGTTCTAAAGGGATTCAAGCCCAAGGAGGCCTCTAGGACAGCCTAAAGAGGCCCAAAGCCGTCCTTAAGTGTTGTCACACGGTTCTAAGACTCTCCAAAAGCATCTAGGCTCATCGGGAAGGACCTAGAAGACCCGAGAATGATCGGGAAAGCTTAGGACTAAACCTGGAGGCTCTGGAACATTATAGAAGCCTTTAGAACATTGTAGATACATGTAGGTGACTAGAGATATATGTCGAGATCTGTAGAATAGTGTAGGCCTTGTAAATATTTTGAGAGGCAAAATGTGAGCCGTCCGATCAAATAAATCTGCACTGTCCATTAGGGAGGTGGGTGTCTATAAATAGGCTAGTTAGGGTCATTTGTAATCCATCCCATAGTCCCATAAATCCTTCAAAGCTCTCTTGTAAAGCTTTCTCCTAGCTTAATAAAGCTTTCATTTCTTAAATTCTTGTGTATTTGCCATAGCGTTGCGCGAGTAAGGCTTACTAGCATTGTGTCGGGAGTGCTAGTGCCGCACGGATTGTGTCTGAGAGAAGTAAGTCTGTGACACTTCGTTCCCCTTTAAGTCATTACGTTAATTCATCGAACACCTATGGTGCATCCTCGTATTTGATCTAATAATTAATTCAACACTCTATCAAATACCCCCAGTATAAGAATCCTAATCTAAATTCAACTAATTAGATTAATTCTGGAATCAATTTCACAAAATTGATATTAGATTATATCTAACCCGCAAGAATAACTCATAACCCAATTAAAAAATTTAGACTTTATCTAACTAATCATGATCAGCTCTTTAGCATCTAGAAATTGAATTACTCCATTAAAATTCATTTTAACATCAACAGACAGTATAATTGATAGAAAATCAAAGCAAAATAATTAGTAGATTATTAGAAAATAAAAACTTACCCATATAAATTGGAACTTGAAAATCAAGATTGCTCCTCCAATCTTCCAAGTTGAAATCTATTGAACAAGATGAAAGAAATCAAAATCTCTTGTGTGGCTATTGATTAGAAATTGTTTTAAGAAATAAATGGAAATTGGATAAAAAAACTAAAATGGAGTTAAGAAGAATCTTGAGAGAAAAAGGAGATAAGTTTAGACACAACTTTCTTTCTTGAGAAAATAATAACCATCGTCAAATTCTAATTGAAAATAGATAGTAAAATATTTATTTAATAAATGGGTCAAATAATTCCATAAAACCACAACTTTAATTATTTTTACAAAAATGTCATTAATAATTGAATAACTAATGTTTTGATATAATAATTGAAAATTAGTTTTGGACTAAATTGAAAAGATTTCAAAAGTGCCTTTAAGTCCAAACAACTTAAAAATATGTTTGAGGATTTTTTTAAAGAGGTTTTGAAGTGTTTTCTAAAGCCAAACTATACAAAATCACTCAGGTGTTTCGAAACGCCCTTAGGCGTTTCGAAACAACTATTTACAGTTTCAAAATGTTTTGATACATCTCTTTCTGTTTTGGAAACGGGTTTTAATCTGGGTGAAGATTTTTACATAACGTTTCAATATGGGCTTCACCATTTCGATGCACCTATGTTGCAAAGACCTTAAAGGTTAAAATCCTCAAAGGTAATTTAAATTGCAGCTTAACTGTCAATCGTATCGAAACGGGTTGTAACCGTTCCGATACGGCTTGAAGGGTTTCGAAACGGCCATAGGCATTTCAATATAGCCTGCTGCATGAGACTTCAACGGCCAGTTTTGAAGAGGGTGCTCCGAAACGGGGTCGAGTGTTTCAAAACAGACGTCTGTAGAACAACATTTATGGTGGGAAATAAAGTCTCTAATGGCTCCAAAACAACCCCGACAGTCCTCAACGGCTACAACCTCATTTGGGAGTATAAAAGGGACCTTCAAGCATCAAAAGAAGACTAATGCTTCAATTGTCAACAACACTATGACCAAGAAATTGTCTTAGAGCTTAAATTGTCCATTTCTTGTATAGACAACACTTGTGAGCTAAACATTGTTAAATTTGCTCAAATGTTTTGGTTTTGGGTGAGAGCTTTATAGTGCAAACAAATACCTATTAGAGGGATTTCAAGTTTGCTCAAGCTTTGGGTTAGAAAGCTTTGAGTGTGTAAAGTTTACCTCCTTAGCCTAGAAAAGGGGATGAAATTCAAGAGTGAATTTGTTGAAATCCTTAATGGGAAGCTAAGGTAGTGGATGTATGTGCCTATTAGAAGGCTGAACCACTATAAATCCTTGTGTCTTATTGTCCAATTTTCACCTCCCACTAAAACACCCAAATATCCAACTTCTCCACACTTGGCGAGCTACAACGATTGAAGGAAATCGAGCACGTAAAACAAAACAATTGGTATCAGAGCTTGGCTCAATTGAAGAGGATTAACATCCTATTGAGGCAATCCGGCAAGCTCGATAAATATTTCAAACAACCGACTCTATGGCGCAATCCATCGACAGGCTACCCTTCTTCGACGGGACCAATTATGCTTATTGGAAGACGATGATGATGTTCTTTTTCATATCCAAAGTCTACAAGCTTTGGGTTATCATTGAAGATGGCTCGTTCGTACCAAAAGGAAGCAAGGCGGAGTGGAGTGTCAACGATCGTAAGAAGATGGAGCTAAATTGCAAGGCTTTGCACTTCATGTTTTGTGCACTTAGCCTCAACATCTATGAGAAGATGTCTTCTTACGAGAGTGCCGATGAAGTTTGGGACAAGCTCGAAGTTACAAACGAGGGGACAAACGAAGTAAAGGAGACCAAGATCGGCCTCCTCAACCTAGAGTATGAAAACATCAAAATAGATCCAGAAGAGGACATTGAGAAGATGTTCCATCGATTCTCCACCATCATCAATGGACTCAAGGGTTATGGAGAAGTCATTCCGAAAGAAAATCTTGTCTGAAAGCTTATCTATTATCTTCCTGAGTCATGGGACTCAAAGAGGACCGCCATCATCGAAGCTAAGAATTTGAAGACCTTGAAGCGTGATGAACTCATGGGGTCACTTCTCACTCACCAAATCATGAAGAAGGATAAAGAAGAGGGGAAGAAGAAGGAAGAGATAAGAAGGATGGGGAAGAAGAAGATCATGGAGCTAGGCATCCACGCGAATGCCATTGCTCTCAAGTCCTCAAAGTGCAACCATGTTGATACAAGTGAGGAGAAGGATGAAGAAGAAGAGATAGTTCATCTCTTCAAGAAGTGTACCCCTTTCATGAAGAAAGCAATGAAAGAACTCAAACGAGAATCAATGAAGAAGAAGAGGGCAAGTACTTCAAGCTATAAGAAGAAGGCATATGTGGCTACTTGGAGTGATGAAGACTCCATCGACGATGAACAAGCCAATCTTTGCCTTATGGCCATCGGTAACTTCTAATTCATCTACTTCATGTTCATATTCTTTTGATGAATTACAAGATGCCTATGATGATTTGGATTTAGAGTTTAAAAATCACATTTTGAAAAACAAGAAAGTGATTTCAAATTTAAAAAATTCAAAATGATTTGATTTATAAAACCAAAATTGAACTTGAAGAAAAACTCAATGAGTTTCAACCAAAATGTTTTGATTTACAAATTTTGCTTCATAAAGTTCAAGAAGAAAAAATTTTGATTTCCAAAGAGCTTGAAAAGAAAAATAATCTTGGAAAATCAATTTTTTATGTAAGACAATCTAGTGCCCCTAGATTTATAAATGGAAAATGTTTTAGAAGTGTTTGGGTCCCAAAAGGACAAACCACTTCAACTAAAAAGGATGAAATTAAAAAATGGATTCTTAAGGGGACTAAATTTTGTGCTACTAACGTCTATGGATCCAAAGCAATTTGGATAACAAAAATTACTTGATTGTCTTATGATAGGTGTGATGGAGATTGATTAACAAGTCAAATATTGAGGGGGAGCTCCATGCACACAAGGAAGAACACTTGAAGAAGGAAGGCTTCACATCCTCCCTTGAGTTCAAGTGTTGTAAAATCTAGTTGTTTTTACTTGTTTTTAACTAGATTTGTTTTCTTTTAATTCAACTAGATTACCATGTGTTGGACTAACATTCCTTAATGATGGTTTGAGTAAGGGGAGACCAATTTTAAGATCAAAATTCTTATTTGTGTCATTTTTTTAACCTCCTAAGTTATTTTTAACTTAAAGTTATTTAAAGTCTTTTTGATATAACAAAAAAGGGGAGAAATTGTTTGGAAAATTTATTGTTCAAATGAGTAAGGGGGAGTTTTAATTGATTTTGAACTTCAATTCTCTTATTCAAAATTTATTTTACTAAAGGGGAGAATCTCAAACAATTTTTCAAGATTGGTTTTATTATATCAAAAACGGGGAGATTGAAGAACTAATGTTTTGATATAATAATTGAAAATAGTTTTGGACTAAATTGAAAAGATTTCACAAGTGCCTTTAAGTCCAAACAACTTAAAAATATGTTTGAGGATTTTTTTAAAGAGGTTTTGAAGTGTTTCTAAAGCCAAACTTTACAAAACCACCTAGGTATTTCGAAACACCCTTAGGCGTTTCGAAACAACCATTCACAGTTTCAAAACGTTTCGATTCAACTCTGTCTGTTTCGAAACGTGCTTTAATCTGGGTGAGGATTTTTACATAGCGTTTCGATACTGTCTTCACCGTTTTGATACGCCTATGTGGCAAAGACCTTAACGGTCAAAACCCCGAACGGATATTTTCCCAACGGTAATTTAAATTGCAGCTTAACTATCAATAGTACCGAAATAGGTTATAACCGTTTCAATACGGCTCGAAGGGTTTCGAAACGGCCATAGGCTTTCCGATACAGCCTGCTCCATGAGACTTCAACGGCCAGTTTTGAAGAGGGTATTCCGAAATGGGGTCGAGTGTTTCAAAACGGACGTCTGCAGAATAGCATTTATGGTAGGAAATAAAGTCCTCAATGGCTCCAAAATAACCCCAACGGTCCTCAACGGCTACAATCTCATTATGTAGTATAAAAGGGACCTTCAAGCATCAAGAGAAGACTAATGCTTCAATTTTCAGCAACACTATGATCAAGAAATTGTATTAGAGCTTAAATTGTCCATTTCTTGTATAGACAACACTTGTGAGCTAAACATTGTTAAATTTGCTCAAGTGTTTACGTTTTGGGTGAGAGCTTTATAGTGCAAACAAATACCTATTAGAGGGATTTCAAGTTTGCTTAAGAATTTCTCTTGTAAAGAGGGTTTACTCAAGCTTTGGGTTAGAAAGCTTTGAGTGTGTAAAGGTTGCCTCCTTAACCTAGAAAAGGGGAAGAAATTCAAGAGTGAATTTGTTGAAATCCTTAGTGGGAAGCTAAGGTAGTGGACGTAGGTGCTTGTTAGAAGGTCGAACCACTATAAACCCTTGTGTCTTATTGTCCAATTTTCACCTCCCACTAAAACACCCAAATATTCAACTTCTCTACACTTGGCGAGCTAGAACGGTTGAAGGAAATCGAGCACGTAAAACACAACAATAATATTTTACTACCTTTTGTAAAATAGTTACCATTTAATTAAAATAAAAAAAACCCAATTGAAATTATTTCAAATTCAATTTTATTCATTTATGAAACTTATTAAATATATTTTTCTCAAATATTCTGGAAATGATTAATTAGATAAAGTCTAATCTAAAATTAGATAAAGTCTAACCTAAAATTCCAACTCGATTTTGGTAATTCATCCAAATCTTCTAGCCCGTTTTCCGGGGCGTTACAACTGTCCTCATGTAAAAGAAATGTCGCCCTCGAAATTTAAGTAAGGGAATAAAGCAAATACAAACCTTCATTCATCCAACAACTTCCGCGATTACACATTACGCCACATAACTTTCACAAATTAAATTGTCACGATGAACAACACCTAGCTACCAGTAGGCCTATAAATGAACCGAACGAATACGAACGAGGGTATGTTCTTGTTCGTTTGTTTAATTTTAACCGAACATATGAACGAACACGAACAACTAAACAAACATAATTTCTTGTTCGTGTTCGTTTGTTAAAATAATAAACAAACACAAACGAACGTGAACGAACATTGAGTATTGTTTAATTTTTTTCCTAAGAATTATAAAGTCTCGTACATTGAATATTTATTTAATTTTTTCTTTTTTATTTCATATTTGTAATATATGTTTTAATTTTTTTATTATAATATTTTTGTTATGAAAAATAATAAATATAAATGGACATATGTGAATAGATTTAGACAAACATAAAGAAACGGATTACCGAATGTTCACGAACGTAAATGAACGAACAAGACATTTGTTTGTGTTCGTTCATTTAATTAAACGAACAGAAAATCTTGTTAATGTTCGTTCGTTTAATAAATAAATGAACATAAACGAACTTCCTATCGAACAGTTCATTGAACGTTTTGTTCGTTTACAACCCTAGTTACAAGAGACTTAATCAAAAACATCTCTTACCAATGGTAGAACCATCAATTCCCAACTTTCTCATTACAGGGACAATAAGCAAAGGGTAAAACAAACCTTGCCAAAAAAACATAGGCAACTCATGTAACACCCGGGTTTAGGGGTTGGGTGAAAATAATATTAAAATAATGTTTGGGTTTCGGCTTCAAAATTTAAAATAATAAAATATTATTTGGGCTTAGTGTTTTTCAAAACAAACATTTTATGTTGGACTAAATTGATTTAAAACTCAAATTTCATGGACTTTAGAGTTAATGAGATTGATATCTCATTAATGGCAAAACTGTAATTAAGTGAACGTTTAAATTAAAACCCCCTTTTATTAAAAGAAGCCCTTGTCATCTTCTTCCTCACTCTCATATCTCCATTTTCACGACAATGAAGCCCTCTCCCCTCCATTTCACTATTCCATCACCATACACCTTCATCTTTGGTGCTTTTTGAAAGGTAATTTTGTTTTTGACTTGTCATCATTTTCCTCTACAAGTTAGTACCTTTATTTTTCTTAAAGCTCCTAGTTTTTGGATTTTTGGTGTTTTGAAAGTTTAGATTAAAAATGAGAAATTTATTGTCTTTATCAAAAGCTTTTGATTATTTAATGTTAGATAAGTTGTTTATAACCCATAAGGTCCAACATATGTGAACTTTAAAGAGTTTTATGGTAATTCTCGGATTTGGGTTTAAGTGGGGTTTTTGAAGGGTTTTAAGCTTGGTTTTGGGGTTGCTAAGTGTTGGAATTTGATGGCTGATGTTAGGGTGAAAGTTAGGGGTTGTTTTGGGAGCATTTATGAGTGTTAAAAGGGTTGAAATCAAGAGTTTTGGGCTGAGCTTCATGGCTGCTCGGGAATGAAGAAATTTAGAGTTGTTCTTAGCTTGAAACTTGTGTTATGTGATTGAATTATGTTCCGGTTTGCTCCTTTGAATCATTGACTGAATTTTGATTGTTTTGACTTGTGTTGGGATGATTAGAAGCAAGAAATCGTGTTGGTGAAGCCTCGGAAACGGATCCGGAGAATCCGGTAACTTGAGCTTGGATTTCGGCTCTCTTTTGGGTAGCAACGGTGAGTAGAAATGTCCAACCTTTATTTTGTTTACGAATCGGAACTCTTGGGGGTTTGGGTGGGACCTTGAGGGTTCACCTAAACCCAAGTGTAAGAAAATCCTCCTACATCTTGTTATGTGTTGACGAATGGTTGTATGATGTGGTCTTGTGCATCTTGAGTTGTTTACATTGTTGTTGTTGTGTAATCGTGTAGAAGTTGAGCCTCACGTGATGGTTGTCTAAACTACGGTGATGAGTGGTCCCACCGGTAGTGACTAGTAGTAAAGTAAGGTGATGAGTGGTCCCATCGGAAAACTACTAGTCGAACGGTGATGTGTGGTCCCATCGTGTGTATGTTGGTTGTGCTTGTGCAAGCCATGTGTAGTCTTGTGTGATGATCATTCGTGCATTCATTGATTTCATTATGAATTGTGAAAAGTGTTTTGAAAACTGCATGGTTGTTGAATAGTAGAGGTTCTCTCACTAAGCTAGTTAGCTTACGTTCTCCTTGTTTCCAACATGTAGATCGTTAGTGTTCGGGAGGCAAGCAGGCAATGAAGGAGCTTTTGGAGTTCTCAATTTTGCTCAAGTATGATGTATGTATTGTAATAATGCCTAGAGGATGGGGGTGTAGACTTGTGAGAGTTGGTGTCAAACTCCTTAGTTGATGATGTGTTTGTTAAGCATGTTGACTTGTTGAGTCTATGTTGGCTATGTGTATGCCTTTATGTTATGGATTGTAAACCATATTTACTTGATGCATGCTTGTCTTGTGGTTGAAACTTATATCCCTTTGATGAATTGCTATGTGCATGTTTGTCTAAGGCTTGAATCTTGAATGTTATGTATGAATCCTATGTGGTTGTGTTGATCCCTAAATATATAGTCTTTATGTGTTCGATGTGTGTTAAGCATAATCGTATAGGATGTCTTGTATCTAAGGTTGATGATTGTGTGTTGTGTGAGGTCTTAGTTGTGTTTGGGGAAAGCCTTGTGCCTTAAACCAGCTTGAACCAATCTGCAGACAGAGGGCATTTCGAAACGGTTGGTCCCGTTTCGGTACGGCCTCTTGTTCCAGGTCTGGCATTTCAATACGCATAGGGGCCGTTTCGGTACAGTTTTGCCACTGGAAATATGAGAATTTGCCGATAAATTGAGGTACCGAAACGGGTCTTGATGTTTCGAAACGGTCAATATGTCGTTAACCACGAGAAGTTGACCGTTGGGGGTGTTTTGGAACGGTTGACCATCGTTTCGATACAGCCTCTTGTGTTGACTTAGGCCAGTTGACCAAGTCAAGGCGTTTCAATACACTTCTTGGGTGTTTCGAAACGGCATGTTTAATAAGCTAAAATGGATTGTTTTGTAATGATGTTGAGTTGATTTCCTTATTGGTTGCTTCCATTGTTGACCCATCATATAAGATTTAAATAAAACCATTTAGACAAGATAATAATAAGAGAAATTTTTATAGGGTTGCTAACCGAAGGATAGCCTTAGCGGGTTTCACTTTGGTTTTCCCCGTGTAGCCTACTCGGACCGGTCAGTCACCCAGACCGGGATGAGGGGGTTACATTTGGTGGTATCAGAGCCTGAGGTTTCCGAGACCTCAGGTAGGTAAGTGAGGTAAGTTGATGTGTTATGATGTTGCCTTGTAGTGATGGATGTTTTATCATGTATGCTCGAATGTTTGCTTGCTAGTACGGTGCTTGTAAGCATGTTTCAGTGGCTTTTCTAGTTGGGTTAAGGGCTATTCGAATGTCCCTATTGTTAGATGTTGTTGTCAAAAAGGAAAATTGTTTTGGTTTAACGAGCTTGAGAACCGGAGTCCTTGCCCCTTTGCTAACCTAATGTTTTTCTTGTTTGTTGTGTGTTTATTGTTTTAGATCTTGTTTTGCTATTGTGAGACCGAGGGGACGACCTAGAGCGGGTGACCAGGCACCCGAGGATGTGCCTCCTGCTCCTCATGCTCCCGATGGTAATGGGGTAGATGTTGGAGGTGATGGTAATGGGCCTTAGGTTGATGCTAATGGGGAGGCAACGGGGGTCCAGTGGGCCAGGGTCAGGCAGGTGCAAATATGGCCCATTTGATTCAGAGCATAGCCGGAGCTTTTCAGACAACTTTGGCCGGTATGTAAGCTGCATCACCACCTCAGGGTGCGGGGACAAGATTACCCTAGAGAGGCTTCGTAACTTGGGAGCAGTTGAGTTTCGTGGATTGACTCCCGAGGGTTCGGAGGGGTGGCTTGAGAGCACTACTCGCATCTTGGGCCAGATGGAGTGTTCAAATGCCCGTAAGTTGGGTTGCATTGTCTCCTTGCTTCAGGGGGACCCTTATACTTGGTGGACCACTGTTACCTCTGGTATGGCCGAGGTGGATATCACATGGGAGTTCTTCAGAAACGCTTTCAAGAGGAAGTATCTTGGAGTTCAGTACTTAGATGAGAAGAAGAGAGAGTTTATGGCTTTGGTTCAAGGTATTAGGACCGTGTCTGAATACGAGGTTCCGTTTGTGAGATTGAGCCAGTATGCACCTGAGTTGGTTCCTAGTGAGAAGGAACGGTGTGACCGCTTCAGGTATGGGTTGACTACAAATGTGAAGACCTACATGCTTGCCTCCGACTACACTGAGTTCGATGTCTTGGTCTCTAGGGCCAACGATATAGAGCAGAACCTGGGCTCTAGAGCACATGCTAGTGGGTCCGATTCCGGAAAGAGACATACGAATTGGGATAGAGACCAGGCCAAGAGGCATAGGGACATGAGGTACCAGCCAGATACTAGGTATAGGGGTGGTAACTATGGTCAGGGCCATCAGGGCCAAGGAGCTGTTATGCACACACCAGAGTGCAATAGGTGTGGGAGACGCCATCAGGGCGAGTGTGCAGGTACGTTTGAGCCTTGTTGGAACTGTAGATCTCGGGACCACATGAGGCTTTGAGCACCAGAGAGGCCATGGGCACGGTCGCGGGAACTTTCAGCCAAGGAATGAGGGTCAGAGGAACTTGGCTCATGTAGTAGCAGTCCAGCCCGAGAGAGGAGGACCGGCTAGGGTGTATGCTCAACGTGAGGCTGGGAATGACACTGATGTCATTGCAGGTAATTTCTCATTACAGTCTTTGAGTTTGCTTTCTTTGATAGATTCGGGGTCAACACATTCATATATTTTGGGTGAGCACGCGAGGTCTTTGGGGTTACCATGTGATTGGCTAGAGGTAGGTGTAAATGTTACTATCTCTTTTGGTGATACAGTGGTAGTTAGGAAGGTGTATAGGAGGTGTCCCTTGATGGTTCGGGGCCACGTATTTCATGTTGATATCATGGAGTTACCCTTCTACGGCTTTTATGTGATTTGGGGCATGGATTGGCTTGTAGAGCATAGAGCTAGGGTCGAATTCGAGACCAAGAGAGTCTCCTTGAGGATTACCGATGACTTTGAGGTTGTGGTAGTTGGTTAGAACGTCAGGTTCTTGTCCAGTTGGGTTTCGGCTTTGGAAGCTTAGAGGTTGTTGAGTTCAGGGTGTCAGGCTTACTTGGCTTATGTAATGAATCCTAATATGAGTGAGGTGAGACCCATGACATCAGAATCGTATGTGATTTCCCTAGTGTTTTTTTGGAAGAGTTACCGGGTTTGCCTCCAGATAGAGCAGTTGAGTTTGCTATTGAGACGTATTCTGATTCAACACCAATGTCGATTGCTCCGTATAGAATGACACCGAAAGAGTTGAAAGAGTTGAAGACACAACTTCAGGAGTTGACTGATAGAGGCTTCATTAGGCCTAGTATTTTTCTGTGGGGTGCTCCTGTCTTGTTTGTGAAAAAGAAAGATGGTAGCATGAGGATGTGTATAGATTATAGGCAGTTGAATAAGGTTATAGTGAAGAACAAATATCTTTTGCCTAGGATAGATGACTTGCTAGACCAGTTGAGAGGTGCTTCTGTGTTTTCGAAGATTGACTTGAGGTCCGGATACTACCAGTTGAAGGTAAAGGATGTGGACATACCGAAGACGGCCTTTCGTACACGTTATGGGCACTATGAGTTTTTGGTGATGCCTTTTGGGTTGACTAACGCTCTAGTAGCCTTCATGGATATGATCAATCGTGTGTTTCATGAGTTCTTGGATAGGTTTGTGGTAGTGTTCATAGATGACATCTTAGTATACTGTACGACCGAAGAGGAGCATGATGAGCACTTGCGGTTAGTACTTCAGACCCTACTAGAGAATCAATTGTATGCCAAGCTAAGCAAATGTGAATTTTGGATTAGGGAGGTAGTCCTTCTAGGTCACGTGATCTTGGCTAGTGGGATTAGTGTGGATCCTAAGAAGATAGAAGCTATAGTGAATTGGAAACAACCGAAGTCTGTGACAGAAATCCGCAGTTTCCTAGGTTTGGCGGGATACTATAGAAGGTTTGTTGAGGGGTTCTCTAGAATAGCAGCTCCTTTGACTAAGTTACTACAGAAAAATGTTTCGTATGAGTGGTCAGATGCATGACAAGAAGCGTTTGAGAAATTGAAGAAAGCTTTGACCGAAGCTCCTATCTTGATTCAGCCTCAACCGGGGAGAGAATTTGTGATTTATAGTGATGCATCCTATGTAGGGCTAGGGTGTGTGCTTATGCAAGAGGGTAAGGTAGTAGCATATTCTTCACGACAGTTGAAAGTTCATGAGAAGAATTATCCCACCCATGATATAGAACTAGCCGCAGTGGTGTTCGCATTGAAGATTTGGAGACACCATCTTTATGGTGAGAAGTGCATCGTGTATACCGACCATAAAAGTTTGAAATATTTGATGTCTCAAAGGGAGTTGAACCTCAGGTAACGTAGGTGGTTAGAGCTCCTTAAGGATTATGACCTCATCATAGAGTACCATCCGGGCAAGGCAAATGTAGTGGCTGATGCCTTGAGTAGAAAAGTGGTCGTTGAGTTACGAGCAATGTTTGCAAGGTTGACTGTGTCTAAGGATGGTGGGTTAATAGCCAAACTTCAGGTTAAGCCTTCATTAGTTCAGTTAATTCGAGAGAAGCAGTTGCGAGATGAGTCTTTGGCACCTCATGTGCAAGACATAGCCGAAGATAGGCCTACCGAGTATTGTTTTGGTGAGAATGGGATCCTATGTTACAAGGATAGGATAGTGGTTCCGGAGGATGTCGAGTTGAGGCGTACGATCTTGAATGAAGCTCATAATAGTCCTTTCACTATGCATTCGGGTAGCACGAAGATGTATCGAGGGTTAAAAGAAGAGTATTATTGGGTTGGGTTGAAGAAGGACGTGGCCGAGTTTGTAAGTAGGTGTATGGTTTGTTAGAGGGTCAAGGCCGAGCATCAGTTTCCCTCAGGTTTGTTACAACCGTTGAAGATTCTGAAATGGAAGTGGGAACGTATTACCATGGACTTTGTGTCAGGGCTACCGTTGACTCCTTCGAGGAAGAACTCAGTGTGGGTGATAGTGGATAGGTTTACTAAGTGTGCCCACTTCATACCAGTTCATACCACCTATACCTTAGATAAGTTGGCTGATCTGTATATTTGTGAGATAGTGAGACTTCATGGGGTACCGAAGTCGATTGTGTCAGACCGAGATCCGAGATTTACAGCTAGATTTTGGGAGTGTTTGCATCGAGCCTTGGGTACTTGGTTGAACTTCAGCAATTCGTATCATTCGCAGTCAGATGGTCAGTCTGAGAGAGTGATTCAAGTGTTGGAAGACATGTTGAGATGTTGTATCATTGATTTTCAGGAGTCGTATAACAACAGTTTTCAGTCAAGTATTCAGATGGCTCCTTATGAGGCCTTGTATGGTAGGAAGTGTAGAACCCCGATTTGTTGGGCTGAAGTCGGAAATAAGCTTGTACCGATGCCTGAGTTGCTTAAGTGCACCACCGAGAAGGTAAAATTGATATGTGATCTCTGAAGGCAGCTTCAGATCGATAGAAGTCCTATGCCAACTTAAAGAGGAAAGAGGTAGAGTATTCTGTGGGAGGTAAAGTGTTTTTGAAAGTCTCACCTTGGAAGAAGGTGATGAGGTTTGGGAGGAAGGGCAAGCTAAGCCCAATATTCATTGGACCCTATGAGATAGTTGAGAGGATTGGTCCCGTTGCGTATAGATTGAGACTCCCGACTGAACTAGAGAAGATTCATGATGTGTTTCACGTATCGATGCTCCGAAAGTATAGATCAGATCTGTCTCATGTAATGCCCGTTGAAGAGATAGAGTTGAATTCGGATTTGTCTTACAATGAAGAACCAGTTGAGATACTTGCTTCTGATAGCAAGGTGTTGCGTGGCAAGACCATAGAGTTGGTCAAGGTGTTGTGGAGACATAGAGGTGTGGAAGAGGCCACGTGGGAGAGGAAAGCTGATATGCTTGAGCAGTTTTCGTACTTGTTTCTGTCAGGTAATTTCGGGTACGAAATTCCTTAAGTGGGGGAGAGTTGTAAAACCCGGGTTTAGGGGTTGGGTGAAAATAATATTAAAATAATGTTCGGGTTTCTGCTTCAAAATTTAAAATAATAAAATATTATTTGGGCTTAGTGTTTTTCAAAACAAACATTTTATGTTGGACTAAATTGATTTGAAACTCAAATTTCATGGACTTTAGAGTTAATGAGAATGCCATCCCATTAATGGCAAAACTGTAATTAAGTTGACTTTTAAATTAAAACCCCATTTTATTAAAAGAAGCACTTGTCATCTTCTTCCTCACTCTCCTATCTCCATTTTCACGACAATGAAGCCCTCTCCCCTCAATTTCACTATTCCATCACCATACACCTTCATCTTTGGTGCTTTTTAAAAGGTAATTTTGTTTTTGACTTGTCATCCTTTCCCTCTACAAGCTAGTACCTTTATTTTTCTTAAAGCTCCTAGTTTTTGATTTTTGGTGTTTTGAAAGTTTAGATTAAAAATGAGAACTTTATTGTCTTTAGGAAAAGCTTTTGATTATTTAATGTTAGATAAGTTGTTTATAACCCATAAGGTCCAACATATGTGAATTTTAAAGAGTTTTATGGTAATTCTCGGATTTGGGTTTAAGTGGGGTTTTTGAAGGGTTTTAAGATTGGTTTTGGGGTTGCTAAGTGTTGGAATTTGAGGGCTGATGTTAGGGTGATAGTTAGGGGTTCTTTTGCGAACATTTATGAGTGTTAAAAGGGCTGAAATCAAGAGTTTTGGGATGAGCTTCATGGCTGCTCGGGAATGAAGAAATTTAGAGTTGTTCTTAGCTTGAAACTTGTGTT
The DNA here is from genome assembly GCA_958450335.1 of Hibiscus tridactylites. Lineage (NCBI taxonomy): Eukaryota > Viridiplantae > Streptophyta > Magnoliopsida > Malvales > Malvaceae > Hibiscus > Hibiscus tridactylites. Next base: position 51,605,766 of record OY288267.1, on the reverse strand, counting down.
ATGTGATTGAATTATGTTCCGGGTTTTCTCCTTTGAATCGTGGACTGAATTTTGATTGTTTTGACTTGTGTTGGGATGATTAGAAGCAAGAAATCTTGTTGGTGAAGCCTCAGAAATGAATCCGGAGAATCCGGTGACTTGAGCTTGGAATTTGGCTCTCTTTTGTTAGCAACGGTGAGTAGAAATGTCGAACCTTGATTTTGTTTACGAATCGGAACTTTTGGGGGTTTGGGTGGGACCTTGAGGGTTCGCCTAAACCCAAGTGTAAGTAAATCCTCCTACATCTTGTTATGTGGTTAAGAATGGTTGTATGATGTGATCTTGTGCATCTTGAGTTGTTTACATTGTTGTTGTTGTGTAGTCGTGTAGAAGTTGAGCCTCACGTGATGGTTGTCTAAACTATGGTGATGAGTGGTCCCACCGGTAGTGACTAGTAGTAGAGTAAGGTGATGAGTGGTCCCATCGGAAAACTACTAGTCGAACGGTGATGTGTGGTCCCATCGTGTGTATGTTGGTTGTCCTTGTGCAAGCCATGTGTAGTCTTGTGTGATGATCTTTCGTGCATTCATTGATTCCATTATGAATTGTGAAAAGTGTTTTGAAAACTGCATGCTTGTTTAATAGTAGAGCTTCTCTCACCAAGCTAGTTAGCTTACGCTCTCCTTGTTTCTAACATGCAGATCGTTAGTGTTCGGGAGGCAAGCGGGCAAGGAAGGAGCTTTTGGAGTTCTCAATTTGCCTCAAGTATGATTTATGTATTGTAATAATGCCTAGACGATGGGGGTGTAGACTTGTGGGAGTTGGTGTCAAACTCCTTAGTTGATGATGTGTTTGTTGAGCATGTTGACTTGTTGAGTTTATGTTGGCTATGTATATGCCTTTATGTTATGGATTGTAAACCATATTTACTTGATGCATGCTTGTCTTGTGGTTGAAACTTATATCCCTTTGATGAATTGCTATGTGCATGTTTGTCTAAGGCTTGAATCTTGAATGTTATGTATGAATCCTATGTGGTTGTGTTGATCCCTAAATGTATAGTCTTTATGGGTTCGATGTGTGTTAAGCATGATCGTATAGGATATCTTGTATCTAGGGTTGATGCTTGTGTGTTGTGTGAGGTCTTAGTTGTGTTTGGGGAAAGCCTTGTGCCTTAAACCAGCTAGAACCAATCTGCAGACAGAGGGCGTTTCGAAACGGTTGGTCCCGTTTCGATACGGCCTCTCGTTCAGGGCCTGGCGTTTCAATACGCATAGGGGCCGTTTCGGTACAGTTTTACCACTAGAAATCTGAGAATTTGCTGATAAATTGAGGTACCGAAACGGGTCTTGGTGTTTCGAAACGGTCAATATGTCGTTGACCACGAGAAGTTGACCGTTGGGGGTGTTTCGGAACGGTTGACCACCATTTTGATACGGCCTCTCGTGTTGACTTAGGCCAGTTGAAGAAGTCAAGGCGTTTCGATACACTTCTTGGATGTTTCGAAACGACCTGTTTAATAAGCTAAAAACGGACTGTTTTGTAATGATGTTGAGTTGATTTCCTTGTTGGTTGCTTCCGTTGTTGACCCATCATAGAAGATTTAAATAAAACCATTTAGACAAGATAATAATAAGAGAAATTTTTATAGGGTTGCTAACCGAAGGGGAGCCTTAGCGGGTTTCACTACGATTTTCCCCGTATAGCCTACTCGGACCGGTCAGTCACCCATACCGGGACGGGGGGGTTACAACTCATCCAATGCACATTTGAGCTCAAAACCACCTTGACCCAACATGTCACAAAATCGGTATTTTCATTTACCCTGCACATCGTCGAGAAGCACTCAACCACCCATATGATATTCAATTTCTCATTGTCTCAATCCGCATAAAACTTATTTAATTCTCATGCCGAAACAACACCAAAATACCAAAATTCTTTTAGCTTGAACCAATTCTTCCTAATATCCAATCATCCCTTCACAAACAATTCTCAATTCACAAACCTTCGTAAAACATCAATAACTCCTTAAAGTTACAACCAACATCAAAGGTTTCACTTAACCAAACATCAATCACAATTCATGAAGAAACTAAACACTTAAACTAATTCTAGTTCCAAACTTGTAAAACCAATTTCCATATTTTTCTCGACCAACAAGAAACCATTAAGTTTGAACAACATATCCATAATTTGTTCTTAAAACCATTACAACCTAATTAAACACAATTAAATTAATTTTAATCCTCAAATGTTAATAGATATAATAGATTAAGGAAACAAAACGTGTGGAATGTCAATAAGAAACCATAGCTCACATTGCTTGATAGGAGTTCAACCAAAATTAGCTTCCCCTTGTATTCTAACATGAAAAGCATTGTTAACCAAAAATCCATCGATTCGCTCAAGTTAAAAATCATTTGGATGAATAATAGATTAGAAATAAGTCCCGAAAATCAATTGATCATTGGAAAAGAATTTTAGGAAAGTAGAAAACACGAAAATAGTAGTTCTAATTTGAAATAAAATTTTGAAAACTCATGTTTTAGAGAAAACATTAACCATCAGTAGTAGTTTTTTTAGAGAAAAAGAAATTGAGTTTATTAAAATACAAAGGGTGCATTTGCTCCCTAAAGATTTTTAGCATGTGTCTCATCTCCATTTAATTCACAAAAACCACTTTTAAAACCAAATTGTCTCTTCTCAAAAAGTTATCGAAAACATAATTCTTGTTTGTTAGAGTATGCTCAAAGACCAATCATGAGATGATTGTAAACGACATTTGTTTTACCTTGTTTATTCATAAAGAGGCATTTTCATTATTATTTTCAGTTACAATTCTGCGTGCATAAATAAACTAAATTATAATAAAGTCCTTAGAATAATATGGTTATTCTTGAATGTCCTTAGTCAAGTATTATTGTAGAAATGGGCAAAATAATGCATTAAGACTAATATGTAGTTGATTGATGACAAAGTGTTGTCATTGACATGGAGATGTCAAAATCAATACATAAGTATGTGTTAGAGAACGACATACTGGACTGACCCGCTATGTACATGTTCCTTGGATTCTTATGTGACAATCACAACATTTCTCATAGTGATAACTACATGTAAGATCCTCAGACTTGAGATCGTCATTATTTCAACATCATGAGTGGCATATTTTGATACAGTCGAACGTGTGTCGTACCTAACTACATTATAAAGACTGATATTGGATATGCCACAATCTATGTAGTGGGATATGGTTGATCAAGAAAGGATTTGTCCCTCCTTTATAATAGGAGTAATATCATAGGCCACTTTATTGGGTGAGACTAGAAATGCATGGCCATGCTCGAATAGGTTGATATGAAATATCATAGTTATTCGTTTATAATAGTCTACTCAAGATATCAAGAAAAATTAGATAGACTATACAAGTGTGATTGTTCTAAGACTTGTGTTCGATCTAGATATAAAGGTGTTGTGTTTTATGTTGCTCGATTCATTCAACCGTTCTTGCTCGCCAAGTCGTGGAGAAGTGGAATTTTTTGTGATAGAGGTGTGGAAGCTAAAATGAATAAAGACAAGATGATTTAAAGTGGTTCAACCTTCTAACCAAGGTCTACATCCACTACCTTAGCTTCCCACTAAGGATTTCCAATCAATCCACTATTGATTCGTCCCCTTTTCTAGGCTTAGGAGGAAACCCTTACAAACCGATCAAGCTTTCTACCCAAAGCCTTGATCAAACCCTCTTTACAAAGAGATAGAGATTAGCAAACTCAAATCCCGCAAATAGGTATTTGTTTACACAATAAAGCTCTCATCCAATCCTAAAAAAAACTTGAGCAAACCTAACAATTTTGGCTCACTAGTGTTTGTCTATACAAAGAATTGACAATTAAGCACTAAGACTCATTTTGATCATATGTTGTATTATAATTGAAGCATTAACCATTACTAGATGCTTGGAGGTCCCTTTAATACTCCTCTTTGAGTTTGTAGCCGTTACTAGCCGTTGGGGTTGAATTGGAGCCGTTGGAGACATCATTTCCCATCATAAATGCAGTTTTGCAGCTCCCCGTTTCGAAACACTCGACCCCGTTTCGAAACACTCTTGAAATAGAAAGAGCCATTGCAGCACCCGTATCAAAACGCCCTTGGTCGTATCGAAACGCTCGTATTGAAACACTTGTCCCCGTATCGAAACGCTCTGTATTTAAAAGGCAGTTGGGAAATAGTCGTTAGGGGTTTATGACCGTTGAGGTCGATGCCACATAGGCGTATGGAAACGGCAGAGCCCGTATCAGAACGCTATGCAAAAATCTCACCCAGATTAAAGCTCGTTTCGAAACCCGTTTCAAAACGTTTTGCCACTGTAAAGATTCGTATCGAAACACCTAGGGGTGTTTCGAAACGCCTGGATGGTTTTGTAGAATTTGGCTTTGAAAACACTTAAAACCCTTTTTAAATATCCCATAAACATAGTTTCATGTTGTTTGGACTTAGAAATGGTTTTGAATTCTTTTTAACTTTGTCCAAAACATTTTTCAATTATTATATCAAATCATTAGTTCTACAATCTCCCTCTTTTTGATATAATAAAACTAACTTGGAAAATTGTTTGGGATTCTCCCCCTTTAAGTTTAAAAATGTGAATGAGAGATGAAAATTGAAAAGTAAGTAAGGCTCCCCCTTATTCATTTAAACATAAAATTTTTCAAATCAAACTCTCCCCCTTTTTGTTATATCAAAAAGAATTTGAAAAACATTAAGTTCAAAATAACTTAGAAGGTTTGAAAAGATGACAAAAATAAGAATTTTGATTTTAAAATGGCTTCCCCTTACTCAAAGCATCATCAAAATGTTAGTCCAACATATATGATCATCTAGTTGAAATAATTAACAAATAAATCAAATAAAAGCAAGAACAACTAGATTTTTGCCACACTTGAATCGAAGGGAGGATGTGAAACCTTCCTTTTTCAAGTGTTCTTCCTTGTGTGCATGGAGCTCCCCCTCAATGTTTGATTTGTTGATCACTCTCCATCACACCTATCATAAGACAATCAAGTAATTTTTGGTATCCAAATTGCTTTGGATCCATAGACGTTAGTAGCACAAAATTTTGTACCCTTAGGAATCCATTTTTCAATTTCATCCTTTTTAGTTGAAGTACTTAGTCCTTTTGGGACCCAAATACTTCTAAAACATTTACCATTTACAAATCTAGGGGCACTAGATTGTCTTACATAAAAGTTTGATTTTCAAAAATTATTGTTCTTTTCTAGCTCTTTGGAAATCAAATATTTTTCTTCTTGAACTTTATGAAGAAAATTTTGTAAATCAAAACATTGTTGTTCAAACTCATCAATTTTTGCTTCAAGTTCAAGTTTGGTTTTAGAAATCAAATCATTTTGAATTTTCAACTTTGAAATCATTTTATTGTTTTTCAAAATGTGATTTTTAAACTCTAAAACTAAATCATCATCAGTGTCTTGTAATTCATCAAAAGAATATGAACATGAAGTAGATGAATTAGAAGTTACCCTTGAATCTTCTTCGATGGCCATAAGGAAAAGGTTGGCTTGTTCATCGTCGGTGGAGTCCTCATCACTCCAAGTAGCCACATATGCCTTCTTCTTATGGCTTGAAGTGCTTGCCCTTATCTTTCTCATGGATTCTCGTTCAAGATCTTTAAAGGCTTTCATCATGAAAGGCGCACAGCTCTTTGGAAATCAAATATTTTTCTTCTTTAACTTTATGAAGCAAAATTTGTAAATCAAAACATTTTGGTTGAAACTCATTGAGTTTTGCTTCAAGTTCAAGTTTGGTTTTAGAAATCAAAACATTTTGGTTGAAACTCATTGAGTTTTGCTTCAAGTTCAAGTTTGGTTTTAGAAATCAAATCATTTTGAATTTTCAACTTTGAAATCATTTTATTGTTTTTCAAAATGTGATTTATAAACTCTAAAACAATATCATCATAAGCATCTTGTAATTCATCAAAAGAATATGAACATGAAGTAGATGAATTAGAAGTTTCCCTTGAATCTTCTTCGATGGCCATAAGGCAAAGGTTGGCTTGTTCATCGTCGGTGGAGCCCTCATCACTCCAAGTAGCCACATATGTCTTTTTCTTATGGCTTGAGGTGCTTGTCCTCTTCTTTCTCAAGGATTCTCTTTCAAGCTCTTTCAAGGCTTTCTTCATGAAAGGGGCACACTTTTTGAAGAGATGAACTATCTCTTCTTCATCCTCCTCTTCACTTGAATCAACATGATGGCATGTGGAGGATTTGAGAGCAATGGCATTTGTGTTGATGCCAAGCCCTTTGAGCTTCTTCTCCCTCATAGCTCTAATATCTTCCCTCTTCTTCTCCTCTTCTTTTTTCTTCTTCATAATTTGGTGAGTGAGAAGTGACCCCATGAGCTCATCAAACTTCAAAGATTTGAGATTCTTGGCTTTGATGATGGCAGTCCTTTTTGAGTCCCATGACTCGGGAAGGGAGTAGATGAGCTTTCAGACAAGCTTCTCTTCTGGAATGGCTTCTCCATAGCCTTTGATATCATTGGTGATAGTGGAGAACCTATCAAACATCTTCTCAATGTTCTCTTCCGGATCCATCTTGAAGTTTTCATACTCTAGGTTGAAAAAGCCGATCTTGGTCTCCTTTACTTCCTCGGTTCCTTCGTATGTGACTTCAAGCTTGTCTCATACCTCCTTGGCACTCTCACAAGAAGACATCTTCTCATAGATGTTTGGGTCAAATGCACAAAATAAGATGTGCAAGGCTTTGCAATTTAGCTCCATCTTCTTGCGATCTTCAGCACTCCACTCCGCCTTGTTTCCTTGTGGCACGAACGAACCATCTTCTACTATATCCAAAGCTTGTAGTCCTTGGATTTTATGAAAAGCTTCATCCTTGTCTTCCAATGGGCATAGTGTGTTCCGTCGAGGAAGGGCAGTTTATCGATGGATTACGCACTGAGCCGGTTTTTTGAAATGATGATCGAGCTTGCCAGATCTTCTCAATAGGATGTTAATCGTCTTCAATTGAGTTAAGCTCTGATACCAATTGTTGGGTTTTACGTTGCTCGATTCATTCAACCGTTTTTGCTCGCCAAGTGGTGGAGAAGTGGAATTTTTGGGTAATAGAGGTGTGAAAGCTAAAATGAATGAAGACAAGATGATTTAAAGTGGTTCAACCATCTAACCAAGGTCTACATCCACTACCTTAGCTTCCCACTAAGGATTTCCAATCAATCCACTATTGATTCGCCCCCTCTTCTAGGCTTAGTAGGAAACCCTTACAAACCATTCAAGCTTTCTACCCAAAGCCTTGATCAAACCCTCTTTACAAAGAGATAAAGATTAGAAAACTCAAATCCCGCTAATAGGTATTTGTTTGCACAATAAAGCTCTCACCCAATCCTAAAAACACTTGAGTAAATCTAACAATTTTGGCTCTCTAGTGTTTGTCTATACAAAGAATTGACAATTAAGCACTAAGACTCATTTTAATCATATGTTGTATTATAATTGAAGCATTGACCATTACTAGATTCTTGGAGGTCCCTTTAATATTCTTCTTTGAGTTTGTAGTCATTACTAGCCGTTGGGGTTGAATTGGAGCCGTTGGAGACTTCATTTCCCATCATAAATACAGTTCTATAGCTCCTCGTTTCGAAACACTCGACCCCGTTTCGAAACACTCTTGAAAAAGAAAGAGTCGTTGCAACACCCATATCGAAACACCCTTGGCCGTATCGAAACGCTTGTCCTCGTATCGAAACGCTATGCATTTAAAAGGTAGTTGGGAAATAGTCGTTGAGGGTTTATGACCGTTGAGGTCGATTCCTCATAGGCGTATCGAAACGGCAGAGCCCGTATCGGAACGCTATACAAAAATCTGACCCAGATTAAAGCCCGTTTGGAAACCCATTTCGAAACGTTTTGCCACTGTAAAGACCCGTATTGAAACACCTGGATGGTTTTGTAGAATTTGTCTTTGAAAACACTTAAAACCCTTTTTAAATATCCCATAAACATAGTTTCAATTTGTTTTGACTTAGAAATGGTTTTGAATTCTTTTTAACTTTGTCCGAAACATTTTTCAATTATTATATCAAAACATTAGTTCTACAATCTCCCCTTTTTGATATAATAAAACTAACTTGGAAAATTGTTTGGGATTCTCCCCCTTTAAGTTTAAAAATGTGAATAAGAGATGAAAAATTGAAACGTATGTAAGGCTCCCCCTTATTCATTTAAACATACATTTTTTCAAACCAAACTAAAGGACAAAAGGATGTAATACATGAAAAAGAGTTAATCACGAAAATGGTTATGTCTAATCATGATTTCTTGTAACTTATGTGACAATGACATCTTGCTAGATGTCACTCATTGTTTGTAATATTAGAAATGTTCTTATATTTACTACTAACATTTCTTGAACCTACAGGGTCACACCCACGGTTGAAATGAGCATATATTAAACGAATTATATATGTACAATTTTTTTTGTACACAGATTTAATTAAATTAATATATATTTGATATATATAATTTAACTATTGGGAAAATATTAAAAGAAAAAAAAATTATTGTAATTATGACTCTTTTAATATATAAATAATATAATTCGATTTAAATTAATTTATATATTGAAATCCTAATTAAGTTGAATTGGGATTATATATATTTAATATATGTGTATATATATATATTGAAATCCTAATTAAAGTTAAATTAGGATTATATATATATATATATATATATATTAAAATCCTAATTAAAGTTAAATTGGGATTATATAATATATATATATATATATATATTGAAATCCTAATATGAGTTGAATTATGATTACAAAGGTTATATAAAGGCATGTTAGATCTAGCAGCAATTAATGCTTTTTCGTGGAAAAAACCTTTCTAAATAGTTTAGAGAGATTTTTATATGCTCGTTTCAACTGGGTGAACTAAGTAGAGGTCGGAGCGTTATCGTTGCGGCTTAACAATCGTCATCGTGGAATCGTGATCGGATATCCATCTCCTCCAAATTCAGAATGCCGAATTTTAAACAGGTAATTCATCACCATTTACACCTCGATTTGTTCCTCTTACATGGATCTCTGGTGGTGATCGCCGGATAATTTTTCCGCTGCGCCATAGGGTGTACTGGTGTGACCCAACAGTGGTATCAGAGCCACTTGTACGATACGAATTCGAGTTTTAATTACTTGGATGATGTAATTGTACGTGATACATGTTATTTTTCGATTTATTTAGCGAATATATGATATTTGCACGAGCAAATCTATTCAATCACGGTTAATCTATGAATCCAGTTAAAAGATGTTCCTAAGATCGATGATTAAGAGTTAATCATCAGAATCTTTGTCAATAAGGTTTCAAATATTATTTGTTAATTGTTAACATATTTAATATGGAGTTTTAGGGTTTTAGATGTTAAGAGGTTAACATGCGCGGGTTATAATTATATATTAGACTAATGGTTAGTGTATAGATTTCTTGTGGGAAAGTAACAAGAGTTGTTTTAGTTAAAACCTCGTGGATTTCAAAATCTTGAAAAATTGCGATAATGTTGATAAAAGTTATCAAATTGTAAAGTTTTTATACAACAATTAAGATATTGATCTAAAAAAAATTCCCGCCATTGACTGGAATCCCGCAAGGGGCTCCGCCCTCTTAAAACCCTGCAAGGGGCTTGACCCTTACGTAGGAACAATTTGGTAAGACCTTAATAACAAACCACGTCATTATTATGTTTGATATGCAAAATGTTTGGACTGCATAGTTATAGCCCAATAGCCCATTTAGTTTTATTTATATTTTTTTATAAATACGACCTATGTGTCGTGTCTTTCTCTACTTCTATTGTAATTTTCTTCTCATCTTACTCCCTCGTATGTAAAACGAGTTTCTAAAATTGTAATGTATATAAGGAAGCATGGACGAGAGGAACAGAAGAATCGGTCGAAAAAAAGATGCTTGAGAAGTATTTTATCCTTAGAATAATTTAGTTCTCCTATTGGCTTGGGACAAGTCACCTTAGGATATAAGCTATAACTATTGCATTCATATTTACTACCTTTTATGTGTGTGATAAAATGAATGTATGAGATGCATGTTAGTTAATTGATAAGATCAAATGTTAATAGTGAGATAATATTCACAAAACCCCTTAATAAAATATCAAGTCTTTTATTATTTCCCAATGTTAACCCTCGTTAAAGTCTAGATCGATACAATGTAGGTTTTGTTAAAACGGGGTACTTGTATCTATCTTAGCCAAACGCGAAGAGTAAGCAAGTGATATTCGTTGGTTGTAATATCGGTTAAAGACTTAACTAGGTTACTCTAATATGATTAGAAAACCTTAAAGTTAGTTATTTGGATAATCATAAGATGATTATGAACAAGAGTTGTTCACCAAATAAAGGAGTTACATGAGATGTAATTAGCAAGTGTTGCTTACCTAGATAGACCATAATCTTAAGAGAAAAGCCAAAGCTAACTTAAGAGAATGTGAAATTTGGATCCTTGCCCACTAGAAAAACTTGACAGAATGTATTTTCGACATTAATATTTGAATGTTATTAATTTTAATAAAAATAGTGGGAGTATAAAGACCTTTTATAAACAAACTTGGTAAACGTACTCAAAATTCATATTTTATTGTTGTAGACTTATTATGGCAAATACAAATTTGTATCAATGCGATCGGTCCTTGAGAAGGACAAGTTGAATGTTATAAACTACATTGACTGGTCACTCCAAGCAAAATGTTTCCATTGTAATAAGACATGTCATCGTAAAAGGAACTGCCCCATTTATCTTGAAAAAGTCAATAAGGCAAATGAAAGCGGAGCGTCCGCCTTGGATATTTATGTTATTGATATTAATTTATCAACACCTACTTCTTGGGTATTGGATACCGGTTGTAGTTCCCATATTTGTACATTTGTATAAAGACTACAAAGAGTAGAAATCTAAGAAAATGAGAGGTGGACCTACGAGTTAGTAATGGAGCAAGAGTTACTACATTAGTTAAATGAACATATACTTTCTCGTTGCCTAGTGGACTTAATTTATGTTTAGAGGATTGTTATTTTATGTCTAGTTTGACTAAAAGCATCATTTCGTTTCCTTGTTTAGACAAGATTGATTTTGACATAATTATTATGAATAACTGTTATTCTTTTATCTCGATAATGTTTTCTATGGTGTGGCACAATTAATAAATGACCTCTTGTTGAGTTGTGTGGGGCTCGATTCGATCAACCAATGTTGCTCACCAAGTGGTGGAGAGGTGGATTTTTGGGTGGAAGGGTTGAGGAAGCTAAAATAAATTTTGACACAATGATTTATAGTGGTTCAACCTTCTGACCAAGGTCTACATCCACTACCTTAGCTCCCCACTAAGGATTTCCAATCAATCCACTACTGATTTGTCCCGTTTTCTGGGCTTAAAAGGTAACCCTTATACACAATCAAGCTTTCTACCCAAAGCCTTGATTGAAACCCTATCTTACAAAGAGAAACAAGAAGCAAACTTAAAACCCTCTGATAGGTGTTTGTTTGCACAATTAAGCACTCACCCAAAACCTAAAACACTTGAGCAAATTTGACAATTTTGGCTCACTAGTGTTTGTCTATACAATAAATGACAATTTAAGCTCTAAGACAATCTTTGATCATTTGTTGTTTGACAATATGAGCATTAGCCTTTACTTGATGCTTGGAGGTCCCTTTTATACTCCCAATTGAGTTTGTAGCCGTTACTAGTCGTTGGGGATGAACTGGAGCCGTTGAGGACTTTATTTCCCTTCATTAATGCTGTTCTACAGCCTTCCGTATCAATACGCTTGGACCCGTATCGGTACGGCTTTCATCAGAAACTAGCCGTTGGGCTCTTGCCAGCCTGGGCGTATCGATACGCTTGAGGGCGTATCGGTACGGTTTCACATTTAAATGACCGTTGGGGAAATAGCCGTTGGGGTTGTTAAAATGGGATCGGTACGCTGACTGGGCGTATCGAAACGATCTCGATCCGTATCGAAACGGCCAAGCCTGTTTCGATACGGGTTTTGGTAGTGACCAAACTGGGGCAAAAAGGTATCGATACGGGTAAGACCGTATCGGTACAGGTAGCTTGAAAAGTTAAGTTTGGCTATTTAAAAACAATAAAAACATTGCCAAAAACCTTTTAAAATACCTCAAACATAATTTCAAGTTGTTTGGACTCAAAACCAAGTTTTAAATTCTTTTCAAATTAGTCCAAAACATTTTTTAATTATTATATCAAAACATTAGTTCTACAATCTCCCCCTTTTTGATATAATAAAACTCACTTGAAAAATTGTTTGGGATTCTCCCCCTTTAACTTTAAAAATGTTAATAAGAGATTAATGATACGAAATCAAATAAAGCTCCCCCTTATTCATTTGAAAATTCAATTTTTCAAACCATTTTCCCCCTTTTTGTTATATCAAAAAGAATTTAAAACATTAAGTTCAAAATAACAATAGAGGTAAAGTTTGACAAAAATACAAATTTGGTTTTAAAATGGCTCCCCCTTACTCAAAGCATCATCAAGAATGTTAGTCCAACATATATGATCATCTAGTTGAATTTAAAAAAATAAACAAATGAAATCAAAAACAACTAGAATTTTTACCAACACTTGAACCCAAGGGAGGATGTGAAGCCTTCCTTCTTCAAGTGTTCTTCCTTGTGTGTATGGAGCTCCCCCTCAATTTTTGACTTGTTGAACATCTCCATCACACCTAGCAAAAGACAATCAAGTAATTTTTGGTATCCAAATTGCTTTGGATCCATAAACGTTAGTAGCACATAGTTTAGTCCCCTTTGGAATCCATTTTTTAATGTCATCCTTTTTAATTGAAGTGGTTAGTCCTTTTGGGACCCAAACACTTCTAAAACATTTTCCTTTAATAAATCTAAGGGCACTAGATTGTCTAACATAGAAATTTGATTTTCCAAAATTATTTTTCTTTTCAAGTTCTTTGGAAATCAAATCCTTTTCTTCTTGAACTTTTTGAAGCAAGTTTTGCAAATCAAAACATTTTTGTTCAAATTCCTTGAGTTTTGCTTCAAGTTCAAGTTTGGTTTTAGAAATCAAATCATTTTGAATTTTCAACTTTGAATTCACTTTATTGTTTTTCAAAATGTGATTTTTAAAGTCTAAAACCAAATCGTCATAGGCATCTTGTAATTCATCGAAAGAGTAAGAACATGAAGTAGATGAATTAGAAGTTACCCTTGAATCTTCTTCGATGGCCATAAGGCAAAGGTTGGCTTGTTCATCGTCGGTGGAGTCCTCATCACTCCAAGTAGCCACATGTGCCTTCTTCTTATGGCTTGAAGTGCTTGCCCTCTCCTTTTTCTTGGATTCTCGTTCAAGCTCTCTCAAGGCTTTCTTCATGAACGGGGCACCCTTCTTGAAGAGATAGACTATCTCTTCTTCTTCATCCTCCTCTTCACTTGAATCAACGTGATGGCAAATGGAGGATTTGAGAGCCATGGCACTAGCATTGATGTCAAGCCCTTTGATTTTCTTCTCTCCCATAGCTCTAATTTCTTCCCTCTTCTTCTCATCTTCTTTATTCTTCTTCATGATATGATGAGTAAGGAGTGACCCCGTGAGTTCATCAAGCTTCAAAGTCTTCAAATTTTTGGCTTCGATGATGGCGGTTCTCTTTGAGTCCCATGACTCGGGAAGGGAGTAGATGAGCTTTCGGACAAGCTTCTCTTTCGGGATGGCTTCTCCATAACCTTTAAGACCATTGGTGATAGTGGAGAACCTATCAAACATCTTCTCGATGTTCTCTTCCGGGTCCATTTTGAAGTTCTCATACTCTAAAGTTAGGAGCCCAATCTTGGTCTCCTTGACTTTATCGGTTCCCTTGTATGTGACTTCAAGCTTGCCCCATACCTCCTTGGAACTCTCACAAGAAGACATCTTCTCATAGATGGTTGGCCTAAAAGCACAAAACAAGATGTGCAAGGCTTTGCAATTTAGCTCTAGCTTATTGCGATCGTCGGCACTTCATTCCGCTTTGCTTCCTTGAGGCACGAACGAACCATCTTCAACTATGTCCCATAGCTTGTAATCTCTTGACTTCAAGAAGAATTTCATCTTTATCTTCCAATGGGCATAGTGATTTCCGTCGAAGAAATGCGGTTTTTCAATTGATTGTGCCATTGAGCCGGTTGGTGAAATGTTGATCGAGCTTGCTGGATCTTCTCAATAAGATGTGAATCCCCTTCGATTGAGCCAAGCTCTGATACCAATTATTGAGTTGTGTGGGGCTCGATTCGATCAACCAATGTTTCTCACCAAGTGGTGGAGAGGTGGATTTTTGGGTGGAAGGGTTGAGGAAGCTAAAATAAATTTAGACACAATGATTTATAGTGGTTCAACCTTCTAACCAAGGTCTACATCCACTACCTTAGCTCCCCACTAAGGATTTCCAATCAATCCACTATTGATTCGTCCCCTTTTCTAGGCTTAGGAGGTAACCCTTATACACAATCAAGCTTTCTACCCAAAGCCTTGATTGAAACCCTCTCTTACTAAGAGAAACAAGAAGCAAACTTAAAACCCTCTAATAGGTGTTTGTTTGCACAATTAAGCACTCACCCAAAACCTAAAACACTTGAGCAAATTTGACAATTTTGGCTCACTAATGTTTGTCTATACAATAAATGACAATTTAAGCTCTAAGACAATCTTTGATCATTTGTTGTTTGACAATATGAGCATTAGCCTTTACTTGATACTTGGAGGTCCCTTTTATACTCCCAATTGAGTTTGTAGCCGTTACTAGCCGTTGGGGATGAATTGGAACCATTGAGGACTTTATTTCCCTTCATTAATGTTGTTCTACAGCCTTCCGTATCGATACGCTTGGACCCGTATCGGTACGGCCTTCATCAGAAACTAGCCGTTGGGCTCTTGCCAGCCTGGGCATATCGATACGCTTGAGGGCGTATCGGTACGGTTTAACATTTAAATGACCGTTGCAGAAATAGCCGTTGGGGTTGTTAAAATGGGATCGGTACGCTGACTGGGCGTATCGAAACGATCTCGATCCGTATCGAAACGGCCAAGCCTGTTTCGATACGGGTTTTGGCAGTGACCAAACTAGGGCAAAAAGGTATCGATACGGGTAAGACCGTATCGGTACGGGTAGCTTGAAAAGTTAAGTTTGGCTATTTAAAAACAATAAAAACATTGCCAAAAACCTTTTAAAATACCTCAAACATAATTTCAAGTTGTTTGGACTCAAAACCAAGTTTTATATTCTTTTCAAATTAGTCCAAAACATTTTTTAATTATTATATCAAAACATTAGTTCTACACCTCTATATTTTTGGATCAGAGAATTTCATTTACAACATAAATACGAAAAGATCAAAACAAATGACTCTAATCAAACTCATCTTTGGCATTATCACTTGGGTCACATAAGTAGAAAACGCATTTCAAAACTTTATAGAGATGGATTTTTGAATTTATTTGTTTTAAAAAAAAAACTTGATGTATGCAAGCCTTGCTTATTAGGAAAGATGACCAAATCTTCTTTTAATGGTAAAAGTGAGAGAGCAAATGATTTATTGGGATTAATACATAGTGATGTATGTGGACCAATGAATACACAAGCCAGAAGAAGGTTTTCAATACTTTATTACTTTCACATATGACTTCAGTAGATATGGGTACATTTACCTAATGCATCATAAATCTGAAGCCCTTGAAAAGTTTAAGGAATTTAAAAATGAAGTACAAAACCAACTAGGAAAAAACATTAAGGCTCTTCGATCATATCGATGAGGAGAATACTTAAGCTTAGAGTTTGGTGACCTTCTTAAGGAATGTGGGATTGTCTCATACCTCATGGTACTCCACAATGGAATGAAGTTTCCGAAAAGAAGAAATCAAACATTGTTAGACATGGTTCGATCAATGATGAGTCACGCTGATTTTCTAGTTTCCTTTTGGACATGCACTAAAAAAATAGCTACTTTCACAATAAATTGGGTTCCATCTAAATCAGTTTAAAAGACAACATATGAGATATGAGATATTGACTGTGAAACGTCCTAGTATGTCTTTTATGAAAATTTGGGGATACAAAGCTTATGTTAAACATAAGATGTCTACAAAGCTCGAATCCAAATCTCATAAATGTAATTTTGTGGATTATCCTAAAGAAACTAAAAGATATTATTTTTTAATCCTACCGAGAACAAAGTGTTTGTTGCTCAAACATGAATCTTCTTAGAAAGATAATTTGTTTTCTGAAAAGGAAGTGGAAGAAATATTGAACTCGGTGAAATTTGAGATCAACCACATATCATTTAATAAGAGATTGAACAACAACAAATTCCACAAGTTGTTGAGGAACATTCAACAGTTTTGGAAACACAATCACTACGAATATCTTTGAGAGAATGCAATACTCCAGAGAAATATAAATTTCTTGTCACATTGCATGGTGATATTCTCTTCATGGATCTAGATGAGCCTAGGACTTGTCAATAAGTAGTGACGGGCCCAAACTCTGAGAAATGGCTAGAGGCCATGAAATTCGAGATGGATTCCATGTTAGAAAACCAAGTTTGGACCTTAGTTGACCCACCTCTAGGGGTTAAGCCCATAGGGTGCAAATGGGTTTTCAAAAAGAAAACATACATGGATGGTAATGTAAAAGTATACAAAGTGTGATTAGTCGCTAAGGGTTTTAGTCAAATTCATGGTATAGACTATGATGAAACTTTTCACCTGTTGCTATGTTTAAATCCATCTGGATCTTACTCGCGATAGCTGCATTTTATGATTATGAGATATGGAAAATCGATGTTCAAACCACTTTCCTAAATGGAAAACTAGATGAGGATGTGTACGTCACATAACCTGAAGGTTTTGCCGATCCAAAAGATGCTGAAAAATATGCAAGCTACAAAGGTCCATTTATGGATTGAAGCAAGCTTCTCGAAGGTTAAATCTTCGTTTTAACGATGCAATCAAATAGTTTTGATTTTATGAAAAATGAAAATGAGTCGTGTGTTTTCAAGAAAATCAGTTGGAGCACTATCATATTCTTGGTAATGTATGTGGATGACATATTGATAATAGGAAATGACATATCTAACTTACAGTCTATAAAAACTTGGTTAGGAAAATATATTTCCATCAAAGACTTGGGTGAGGCAACATACATATTAGGAGTCAAGATCTATAGAGATAGATCAAGAAGACTCCTAGGACTGAGTCAAAATATATACATAGAAGAAGTACTAAAAAGATTCAATATGGAAGAATCCAAAAGGGGTTATTACCTATGAGACATGAAATTTCACTCTCGAAGGAAATGTGTCCTTCAACACCACAAGAAAGAGAGAGAATGAGTAAGATTCTATATGCTTCAGTAATTGGATCTATCATGTATGTCATGTTATGTACTCGTCCAAATGTATCGTACGATTTAAGTATGACAAGTCGATACTAGGTAGAACCCGGTGAAGGTCACTGGGTCGCAGTTAAAACATCCTTAAGTACTTAAGAAGAACTAAGGATACATTCCTTATATATGGAGGTGAGGAAGCGCTAAGTATAAAATGTTATACTTATGTCAGGTTTCAAACCGATAAGGATGATTCACGATAGCAATCGGGTGTTGTGTTCTGCCTTAATGGAGGTGCTGTGAACTGGAAAGGTTCAAATCAAGATACAGTAGCCAATTCTACAACACAAGTTGAGTATATTGTAGCATGTGATGCTGCAAAAAAAGGGTGTTAGGATCAAGAAGTTCATATATGAACTAAGGGTTGTGCCGAGCATTTTGAATGCTATAGATCTACGTTGTTATAACAACGGAGCCATCGCACAAGCAAAAAGAACCCAAATCTCACCAACAATCCAAACACATACTTAGGCATTACCATCTCATTCGAGAAATCATAGATCGAAGATATGTTGAAATATGTAGAGTACCAATAGATGATAACATTGTCGATCCACTAACAAAGCCTCTGACGCAGCAGAAGCATGATCGTCACACTAAGTCACTTGATATTAGATACATGACTAATTGGTCTTAGTGCTAGTGGGAGATTGTTAGAGTATTCCCAAAGACCAATCATAAGATGATTGTAAATGACATTTGTTTTACCTTGTTTATTCATAAAGAGGCAATGTCATAATTGTTTTCAGTTACAATTCTGTGTGCATAAATAAATTGAATTATAATAAAGTCCTTAGAATAATATTGTTATTCTTAAATGTCCTTAGTTAAGTATTATTGTGGGAATGGATAACAATAATGCATTAAGACTAATATGTAGTTGATTGATGACAAAGTGTTGTATTTGAAATGGAGATGTCAAAATCAATACATAAGTATGTGTTAGAGAACGACATATTGGGCTGACCCGCTATGTGAATGTTTCTTGGATTATTATGTGACATTCACAACATTACTCATAGTGATAACTACATGTATGATCCTTAAACTTGAGATCGTCATTATTTCAACATCGTGAGTGGCATATTTTGATACAGTCAAATGTGTGTCGTAATTGACTACACTATAAAGACTAATATTGGATATGTCACAATCTATGTAGTATGGTTGATCAGGATAGGATTTGTCCCTCCTACATAATAGAAGTAATATCGTAGGCCACTTGATTGAATGAGACTAGAAATGCATGGCCATGCTCGAATAAGTTGATATAAGATATCATAGTTATTCGTTTATAATAGTCTACTCAAGATATCAAGAAATATTAGATGGACTATACAAGTGTGACTGTTCTAAGACTTGTGTTCGATCTAGATATAAAGGACAAAAGGATTTAATACATGAAAAAGAGTTAATCACGAAAAAGGTTATGTCGAATCATGATTTCTTGTAACATAGGCGACAATGACATATTGCTAGATGTCACTCATTGTTTTTAATATTAGAAATGTTATAATATTTACTACTAACGTTACATGAACCTACAGGGTCACACCCACAGTTGAAATGAGCATATATTAAACGAATTATACATGTACAAATTTGTTGTACACGAATTTAGTTAAATTAATATATATATGATATATATATATATATAATTTAACTATTGGGTAAATATTAAAAGAAAAATAATTATTGTAATTATGACTCTATTAATATATAAATAGTATAATTCGATTTAAATTAATATATATATATATATATTGAAATCCTAATTAAGTTGAATTGGGTCAGAGTCTTCACGCACGGACAACTCCCCCGTGCGACAACCCAGGGCTCCCATAAGCTCGGGGCTCAGCCTTTTCTATTCCGATGCTTACTGGTTTCGCCCTCCCATGGGCTCATCAAGGAAGCGGGGACAGCTCCCGACCAGTGTGGTGCCTAACCAGCACGCTCGTCCCCAGGACTGAACGGTTGTACGGCACGTACTACACTCTTATTGCTATCCCGCATCCCGACTTAAGCACGACCAGCAAGCATCTCTTCACGGTCTTGCCTATCACGCAAACGGGCCGTGACAATGATTAAAGTTGAATTTGGATTATATTATATATATATATATATATTGAAATCCTAATTAAAGTCTAATTGGGATTATATATATATATTAAAATCCTAATTAAAGTTAAATTGGGATTATATACATTGAAATCCTAATTAAAGTTAAATTGGGATTATATACATTGAAATCCTAATTAAAGATAAATTGGGATTATATTATATATATATATATATATATTGAAATCCTAATCTGAGTTGAATTAGGATTACAAAGGCTATATAAAGTCATGAGAGATCTAGCAACAATTAATGCTTTTTGGTGAAAAAAATCCTTTCTAAATAGTTTAGAGAGTGTTATTTATGTGCTCGTTCCCTTCTAAATAGTTTAGAGAGTTTTATATGCTCGTTTTAACTGGGTGAACTACGTAGAGGTCGGAGCATTATCGTTGCGGCTTCAGAATCGACATCGTGGAATCGTGATTGGATATCCATCTCCTCCAAATTCAGAATTCTAGATTTTATACAAGTAATTCTTCACCATTATACACCTCGATTTGTTCCTCGTAAATGGAACTCTAGTGGTGATCGCCGGATAATTTTTTCGCTGTGCCATGGGGTGTACCGGCGTGACCCAACATTGTTTTTTGATAAACCAATTAAATAACCTTCAAAAACATTAGCCAAGTTCATTTCATCATATTCCTTTGAAGACACATTCGATTATTAACCCGAAAATAATTAACTAACTAAACCTACACTACGATCCCAAACGGAAATTAACAAACGTTCAAATCAACAAAACTTCTTTTGACACAACTTTGCTAACGGTGCAACCGTCTTATAAGATTCCTTGGCAAACTTCGATAACTATCAACCTATTCTCGAAAGATCACGTGCTTCTGAAACCAAACTTGGTTGCTTCAAATCTCGAACAAATCCAAGTCCTGAGAATCAATCTTTAACTCCTTCTAAAAACCTTAAAACCCCAAAGAACCTCTTAGCCAGAGCTAACTTGCATAAACTACCTCGCTGGCACTATCACTTCACCGGCCTCCGAAAAGTCATCCATAAGTGTAAACATATGTATGCATGATTACTTATATGCCCTCATAGATGCCTGTGTATGTATGCAAAACCTCTAATGTCATGCCCATATGTATGCATGTATTGACATATTTAAATATATACACATAAGTGTTTATGCACTGTGTATGTTCAAATATTCATACTTACTAATAACATTCTCAAAACCAATATTCCTTTCCACCAAGCCAAAACTTGCACTTACCTATTAAGGAGCAAACATTCGCTTCACTACAAAAGCCTGCTAAACCATTCATGATTGTCGACCAAGATCCTTTTCGGTACCATTGTACACGAGAATACCACCACTCTTACTACCTACGAAACCAAGTATTACAGAATACTCATCGTAATCTCGAATACACTAGCGCATTCGTCATCAGCACGACATAACTTTAAATGCATACCAACCAAACGGTCTTAAACACCATTGTCATTAACAACCACGCTGAAACTTCCAAAACTAGAACTTCTTATCAAAGATATTCATAAACCAACCATTATTACCTTTACGTTCTCCATTCACACATTTCCTTAATGCTCATCAACACGACACAAAAAGTATACAGAGTCGCACCAAGGTACGTCTCAACACCGAACTCAACTTCGCAAACATAGGAAAACACGAAAAACTCCCTCGAAACATGCCAGAAATAAATTCTCGAGCAACACCAACATTCAAAACTCGAACATCCTTTAACCTTATATTACCACATAAGCCATAAGCTCATCAATCATAATTTGGTATGTTCTTGGCCAACTCCATCGCAAAAATCAACTCTAGTCTTCAAAGCTTCAACATACTTAAACAACTACCTACAAATAATATGCAAGATCGCGTGGAGTTAGAATCAACCTAAAGACACAACATGGAAAGATAAATAGACTACACAATCTTTTCTCAATCAACTTACAGATTCCACGATTCTACAATGCACTCTGATTTTCGAAGATGAAATTCAATCCATTTTCTTATACTTATTGCATACCTTGACCATCCTCATGGAAAATGACGTTAGGGAAACCATCAAATTCTCCTAATCAATCAGCATCACAGGTCAGGTTTCGATCCTGAACATCAACTTCCTTGTCTAATGCGTACATCATAACCTTATCAGTTTAAACACCCCAACAATCCTCATTAGAATATCGGTAGAAGCTTTCTCGTGCCTACTTTGCACAAATTGATACTGCTATAAAGCATACGACACCTTACGAGGTACTCATTTCCATTTACATCTTTTCACTAACTCTTGTCTCCAAAATCCATATCTTTAACATCGATGGTAATAACCACTTTTAAAATTCGAAACAGTGGACCAATGCCACCCAAAAACTCACTAACGAGGACAACATCACTCAAGTTCGAAAACCATTTCAAACTACTCTCGACCGAGGACCAAGTCTACTCAAGCTCGAAAACCACTTTTCTTATACCATCGAGAACTCAAACAACGCTTACTAAGCTCAGAAGTAATTATTGAATATCATTTCTCATGAAAAATCAAATTCATTACTGGTGTTTAAACCTGATGATTGGGGTGTAGGCTCGGTAAGTGATCCAAGACAAACCTACAAAAACATTTTCAACAACATTTGTAATAGGCAATGTGTTCCCAGTTAACCCCAACATAAGTAATTAACAACATGAACACATACGAAACACATCTATCAATTTCACAAAGTAACCCAATGAAACTCTATCCGTTTGAGGTTTTGAAACCTAGCTCTGATACCACCAAATGTAACCCCTTGACATGGCCTAGTCGTTAGACCCGAACAAAGAAGATCACATTAGTTTGCCGAAGCCAACCCGAACATTCTTATTCGAATTACGATCCATTTTTTTCTTTTAACTTGTCTAGATTCTTTATAATGACCTAATGTGTGTATAGCAGCAGTGGTTCAATTTTCATTCGATTCGAACATTGATAAGGCACTAAATTGCAAAACTGGTACTTTAGGGACTAAAATGTAAATCTAAATAATTACAGGGACTTACACAAGTTTCAGGTTACAAAATGTTAATTTATCATATTTCATGCCAGCATGTCAGATTTTAGCTTCAACAGATAACGAATAAGCACCCAATTTAACAAAATACGAAATTAAGGCTAAAATGTAAAACATCCAAAATACAGGGACTAACACATTTTTATCCGCTTCTCACAGAAATTAAATATATTTCAAACATGACTGCAAAAACTCAAATCAAACAGACATCATTTACCTATTCAATTGATGCAACATCATACGGTGACCAAATTGCAAAGAATCCAAACTCAATAAAATTCATTAATCGAATTACCACCAGCCATTACAATACACGGGCTGCACCTTATGCATTTTTTTAGAATTTGAATTCCAACACAACTTATCCAAAAACATACGAACAACATTGATATGCTTATAATAATAAATCATCGTTAAACACATATGCACAAATAATTACTTGCCAATTAATCAATACAATTCATATCTATACAAGCAATCTAGAGGCATATTTCCTAACAAGATAAATCATTATCCATTAAGCACCAAATGGTCAAGACCTCAACATAGGTTATAGAATAATTAAAGAATTAAAGCATATGACCATAAGCACTCATTGAACACAAGTAATTATTCTATTCATTATTTAAACCATTAAAATCATTTGGTCATAACTCTTAAGTATACAAAGCATTAAAATAAAACCAACATATTAATCATTAAGTACAACCATCATCTAACGTAATATAAAATCAATCAAATTATCGTTCCCTAAATAAAACAATCAATCACAATACTCTACCCACATTTTCTTATTACAAATAACATTAATATAGTAACCATACCCTTTGAATTCGATTGTCTTGGAATCAACCTTGCCTCGGACCACGACCCCAAGCTTGCTTTATTCACTGCATTGACGGAAGAAAAGAGAGCGTAAGCATATAATGCCTAGTGAGTGCGTTTAAAAAGGATAAAACGTCAATTCAATTTTAAAACCAAAACCGATATTAGAACTCATATTAGAGCAAATCAAACACACCATTTCCAAAGCATTTTAATAAACCATGCCCGTTCAAAACACAAGCATCATGCCTTCATAATAACCTTTTATTCACAAAACATTTAATAAAACATGCTTGATCAAAACATAAGCATTTTCTCGTTTATTTTTAAAACGGATCATGAATAACAACTATATGCATCAAAACACTTTTCTCAAGTCTCATGCTAACTCAAACCAAGGCATTTCTCATTTATAAAACATGTATCACAAATCTCATGCATTAACCATAATGCAAAATCTCAATGCAAGTCTATCATGCTTGAACATCATAAACATATCTCAAAATAGAACCTCATGTATAAATCTCATTATACAAACAACCATTTAAAAATCATGATACATTTAATCTCATATATTGGCATTCAAGTGACTCAGATGGTATCTACCCCAATCCTTGGATAGCACTACCCCTATCCATTCATGTTCGGATATGCGGATACATTGATGACACTACCCCCATCAAGTCTCATGGTGAAATTTACCCTCACCATAATCTCACTTCGGCCAGGAAGACTCTACCTCCATTTCCCGTTGGTGATAGAATCTACCCCTATCACTCGCGACACAATAGAATCTACCTCTATTATGTAACCGAAGAAATTTTCTCATGTACGAATTTTGTATTTTATAGTACACTTCTCATCCTATTGGTCGACCAATTATATCTGACAATAATAAAACCTCATCACTTGTCAATATACACTTTAAAATCATGTTACCTCACTATTTTTCAATGCATAAACATAAACCACTTTCTCATCACATTCAAAAACATTAAACCATGCATAGCATTATCTCAACAAGATATAATCTCTTTAAAACCATAAGTCATTTTTTTGGGATCATTTGCATCAAATCTCAATGCTCAAAACATGCATAAACAGTAGGTAAATTCATCCATGTTTTTAAACCAAAACATGTAAATCAAGTATCATATCAAACCGATATTCAAAAGACGAAAATAGGGAAAACTTACTTTCGAGTTTGGCTAAACTCGCTAGGCTTTAACTTAACCCCCAAAGCCATAATTCAAAACTTGTTATAGTACTAAAACACATTTGCACTCACCAACTTGATATCACCTTGGTACTAACGTCTCAACGCCTCGATGCCTAATCGAACATTGTCTGAATGCTTACCATCTTCTACAAGAAAATACAAGAGTTAATATAAATTTGACCACACCAAAGTAACCAATTTATTATAGCACCACTATTACAAATATTCGAACCATAACTCACGAAAGAGCCAATTCCCATTTCCCCTGTTGTTCACGCTAATAATTATTATTATTATTATTATTATTATTATTATTATTATTATTATTATTATTATTATTATTATTAGCCACGAAATTCCAAAAAGGCAGCAGCCGATTCACGCCTGAAACCATTTCCCACATCCTCTAACTTACCCCCGCATATCCCTGCTCTCCATTCACTTTCCCTTTTATTAAATTTTTTTTTACAATGCACGTGTATATATATAAGAAATGCAATGGCAGCAATAAACCCCTGCTACGTTCGCACAAAGCAGTGCGTCACCAATAACCCAATTAAAATATTTAGATTTCTTCTATCAAATCATGATCCACTCTTAACATCTAAAAATTAAATTACTTCATTAAAATTTATTTTAACATCAAAAGACAATGAAATTGATAAAAAATAAACACAAAATAATTAGCATATTATTAGAAAATCAAATCTTACTCATATAAATTAGAACTTGAAAATCAAGATTGCTCCTCCAATCTTTCAACTTGAAATTTATTGAACAAGATGGGAGAAATCAAAATATCTTGTGTGACTATTGATTAGAAATTGTTTACAAAGAAAATGAATAGAAATTGGATAGGAAAATCCAAAAAAACTAAAATAGTGTTCGGGAGAATCTTGAGAGTAAAAGAGAGATAAGTTTTGACATATTTTCTTTCTTGATAAAATAATAACCATCATCAAATTATAATTGAAAATAGATAGTAAAATCCTTATTTAATAAATGCGTCAAATAATCCTATAAAACCACTTTAATTATTTTCACAAAAATGCCATTAATAATATTTTACAACATTTTGTAAAATAGTCACCTTTTAATTAATATTAAAACAACCCAATTAAAATTATTTCAAACTCAATTTCATCCCTTTATGAAACTTATTTATATATTTTTCACAAATACTCATCACCACAAATTTCTCGAAAATCAAATTAATTACCCAAATTATTTTTCTGAAGTAATTAATTAGCTAAAGCCTAACCCAAAATTCCAACTCGATTTCGGTAATTCATCTGAATCTTCTACCTCGTTTTCTAGGGCGTTACAGATCTTGCTTGTGTTTTTGGAGCCTCTGTGGAAAAGGTAGTGATGGGTAAG
Source organism: Hibiscus tridactylites (assembly GCA_958450335.1). Lineage (NCBI taxonomy): Eukaryota > Viridiplantae > Streptophyta > Magnoliopsida > Malvales > Malvaceae > Hibiscus > Hibiscus tridactylites. The sequence continues at coordinate 51,579,696 of OY288267.1, read as the reverse complement.
CAAATGTTGGCTCCGCTAGTTTTGTTGACATAGTGTTGGCATCTGATTGAGATCTGACATTGCTAGTACTTACTTCCCTTTTCTCGGTAACCTTGGGTTCATCTATTGGCACTAATTTCTCTTCTTGGTAAACAATTGACAGTTTGACAAGTGTTTCATTCTTGACCTGTTTGACACTCCATAGGGTGACTTCTTTGCATTGTTCATTTTCCTTTTTGAGAGCATTCTCTGTATCACTTGGAAAAGTTCTTGGAGGTCTGGTACTAAGTGCGTTGGAAATCTGTCCTAATTGGACCTCCAAGTTTCTCATATATGTTGCTTAACTCTGGACAGTCACATCATTACGCTCCAAATACTCCATTAGGGTGTTCCTATTGGTAGATCTTTGCCCTGGATGAAAAATATTTTGTGCTTTATGTGGCATCACATTCTGTTTGAAACCTGGTGGTGCATTGTTGTTCTGACGCTGACATTAAATTGGTTACCTCCTTGGTTCGCCCATGAAAAGTTTGGATGCTGCTTCTACCCTACATTGTAAGTATTAGAATGTGGGTTATTATTGTGGTTGTAGTTGCCCACAAAATACGTTGATAATGGGTCCGCTAGGCATTCTTCCACATTAAGATCCTCTTCACAAATAGTGTAGAATGGCTCCAATGCCTTCACTTCTCGGACTTTCGCTATCTTTTGCATTGTCTTCACTATATTAGTGAGGTTGGGAATTTGAGCATTGATAGATGAAAGTGCATCAAGCTTCAATTTTCCAGCTACTTTCGTTTCGGTTCCCAATATGGCAGCAGAGTATTGGAGATCATTGGAGGCAATCCTTCCATGGATGTCATAGGCCTCAGTGTAATTCTTATCTAGCAGCAAACCATTTGCCGAAGCATCTACAACGGTCATGGCATTAGTATTGAGTTCGTTATAAAATGTCTCCATCTGGGTCCATGTAGGAAATTCATGCATGGAGTATCTTCTCAACAGGTCCTTGAATCACTCCCAAACATCATACAAGGTCGCATCATAAGCTTTCCTAAAGGTAATGATATCACTCTTCAGCTTGGCATTAGTTTAGGTGGTTGGAATCTTAAAAGAAACTTGTGGCATAAATCTGCCCACGAAGTAAATGAACCATGTGGAAAAGAGCTTAGCCACAATTTTGGTCTATGTTTCAAAGAAAATGAGAATAAACTCAGCTTTACTATCTCTTCAGTCACACTAGATTATTGAAATAGTTGACAAACCTCCTTAAATTGCTTCAAATGTTGCCTTGGGTCTTCAGTAGTTGATCCATCCAATTGACCTACATTGAATAGCGTCTGAAATATTATCGGTTTAAGTTCTAAATTAGCTAAATTTATCCCTGGACTAATCAGTCCTAGTAATAAATTATCCATGCTTGGTTCTAAGTGTTCTCTGATAGGTCGTTCTTCAGGTCTCTCAACAGCAACAGTAAGAGCGGGTGGTACCCCATCATGTATTATCGGATTCTCTTAGTTGTTGGCACTATTTATGACACCATCTAGCCCACCATTCTCTTTACGAGCCATTTCTCGGCATTCTTTTCTTATCTTGTACAAGGTTCTTTCAATTTCTAGGTTGTATTGCAAATCTTCCTTCGCAGTGCGGCTCATGGTCATACACCAAACGGAATACAATAAGTAAAAGAAAACGAAAACAAGTAAAATCAAAACAATTAATCCTGTTGTAATCCCCGACAACGTCACCAAAAACTTGTTGACAATATACTACTTGGCAAAAGGTTAAGGATTTTGTGTAATTATGCGAGTAAATAATGTTATGTAAATATCTTTTTTCATGCAAGTATACATGGTCAACAATTAATGTAGTAGGAAGAAAGTATCGAATCCGCAAGATTGTCCAGGAATTAAAAAATCACAATAATTACTTGTGAATTTAAAACAAGTAAGATCACATTTGATTGCGGATTTAATTAAGAAAATGATAAAGGGAATTGAAGCAAAGACTAGGGTAGATTGGCAAACAAACGTGTCAAGATGATTGGTAGGCTTGGCAAGGGATGTTTGGATTTCACGCTAGCGAAAACAACAATTAATAACATTAAACCTTGGTTTTATTGCAGAGCAGATTTTAAGTTAGTATTGCCTCCGTCGATGGCAGTACCCTAAGTTAATTACTTTTAGTACCTATATGTCTATAGTGAGTTTAAAATAATTAACTTGGTGAAAATTCAATCTTTACTCGTAAGGGGTAGATTCACTTTAAGTGTAAGTTCATCTACTTGAATATCTTTTATCAAAGTTTCTCTCCTTAGTACTTGACAATTAATCCCTATCTCCCAAGTCTGTCAAGATATTGGGGGATAACAAGCATTCAACACCAACTGTCATATGGCATAAAATATGGTACCCTTAAACATATGCAAAATAGACAATAACGCCAAAGAATTCAATTTTTTTTATCGGCAAAAAGTTGTATATTAAAGGGGAAATATACAACTCGAGTAACACGTGCGCCTCATTAAAAACCTCCCTAAGCCTAACGGAGGAAAAAAGTATGACACGTGGACAAAGAGGAAACAATCAAACAAAGAAACACAACGCCCCTCACAAAAGTCAAAAAATCACAAAGAAGCCTGAAATAAAGATGCCCGCGTCACCCCTTCCTTTGCTAAAGCATCCGCTAACTCATTCGCCTCACGAAAAATGTGGTTAAAGCAGACATACCCCAAAGTGAGACATGCTTGATCGATCAAACCAAAAATCCCCGACATATGCCAAGGTCGTCGTTCCAAATGCAACACCCAACCAAGAGCAATTTTGGAATCTGACTCCACCACGAGGGGATGAGATGCCCATTTAGAAGCTGAAAAAAAAATTCAACGCAAAGGCAATTGCCCGTAACTCCGCTACATTGGAATCCAGGGAACCAAGCGGACCCGAGAAGAGAGCTAGAATCATGCCCTGTGCATTACGCAAAACACCCCCAAAACCCGCAGGCCCTGGCTTACCACGAGCAGATACCCCTAAAACCATGCGCTCATCGCAAATACCCCTAGGCAACTTAAAAGAATAGTTCATGGCTGGGGAAACCAATAACAAATCATCGTTTTTAGACATCCTCAAGAAAATAGAAATATTATCAAGACAAATGAAACTAAAGAAGATCTTTCGATGCAGCCCCTCAATGGTTCTAGAGCTTTCGGCAAAACTACCCAGTCGAACCTTTGCCTGTCTCTACCCTTCTCCTTGCCTCGCCGCTTGTTGCGTGTAATAAGTGCTTCACAATTGGTGCAAGTGTACACGTCACAAGTTATAGAATAGAAAGATATCGTCTCCACAGGGATTAGTGTTACTTCAGGAATCTAATTTCTCGTACTGAAAATAAAAACACAATTTGGTGATTGTAGGAGTTCTAATTAACAAATAATTAAAGAGCAACTAAATAAAAAATAGATGTGATCAAATAAGAGAGAATAGGCCAGGTTATCATGAGTCGAGGAGTCGTAGTTGAATGGATCGTCTTGGTAATTGAGTGCAAGAGCAACTCAATTGCCTTGGCAACTGCCAACATTCAGATTCCCTGGGCAACTGATGGAGCGGTTGTCTGGGCAACTGATGGAGCGATTTTCTGGGCAACTGATGGAGTGATTGCCTAGGGAATTGGGTGACAAACTTCAAGGTTCAGTGAAGCGTTCTTCAATGGTTTCTCCTTATCCCTGATTCAAAACACTAGTTAATTATAGAATGCCTTGATAATACATCCATGCGTGAACCAAGGGTGACCAACAACCGATCTTGCGCTCCTTTTAGCCGTTGAAATTTGCAACTTATCCCTAAGTCGAATTAGTCTTCACCATTGATTGATTGAATAAAGACCATGTTCATTTGTTTCTTTGATCTAACTCTTCTAATATTAGATAAATGGGTGAATTCACAAGACCCTCTCCCAATTCACTCGCAAACAAAATTAAGAACAAAGAATGAACAAACCTTGAATTAAAATTGCAAACTCAAATACCTAAACAAACCCAATCGTTCTCACAACCACAAAAACACAATAACCCAACCCAAATAAAGTTTAGTTCATGGTTGGGTTTAAAAGAAACACAAAATAAAATATCCCTAACATGAATCTAATCAAACAAGAAAGAAGAACATGATAACGAGCAACAGCCTTCTCTTGTCTCTCTCTCTAACTGAACATGTCCAAGGGTTGCGGCTAGGACTTCTTTATATAGGAGATGGCTAGGTCAAAGTCTTTCTTGAGGAGGAAATTAATTTGGAATTAAATAGCATTAAAGAGATAAATCTCTTTTAATGTATTTTTATTCCTCCAAAAACTTTTCCTAAAACTCTTGGAATTTAATCTCTCTTGGACCTCTTCATGAAACTCCAACTACTTTAGGATTTATCCTTGTTCTTCATGATTATCCAAATTGTATGGATTTCATCCCCAAAAAAATTGGTAGTTTCCTTTTCTTCTTTTCCAGTTGCTTCGACAACTTCCAGCTTGCCTGGGCAATGAATCCTGCGCACACAAAAACACACATTCGCGGTACCTTTTTCCATGAAAATCGATCAAATTATGAAATCAAGCTTGACAGTGAAGGAAATCATTAAAACATGCATGAATGCCTAATATTGCAACTAAAATGAGCTTAAGTCTAACAATAATATGAGTAAAAAGAGTAATAAAAATAGTACTTTTGAACACTTAACACACCCCCAAACTCGAACTATTGTTATTCCTCAAGCAATGCAAACTAACAATTACATGCGAAGACTTTAATCATCAAAGACATGCTTTATGTAACACCCTAAAACTACCCTAGATGAAAATCCCTAAGTTAGATAATAAAGAAGATAAAAATAGGTTGTAACATGGAGTGTTGTGTAAAAACAGGTTGTAAACTATAAAGTTATACGAGAATTGTGCAACCTGAAATGTTGTGTAAAAAGTAGGTTGTAACCTATAAAGTGATACGAGTATTGTGCAACCTGAAATGTTTTGTAAAAAGTAGGTTGTAACCTAAAATATAGTGTGAATGTAGTGTAACCTGGAATACGGTACAAAAGAGGTTGTAACCTAAAATGTGAAACACTATGAGAAGTTAAAGGAACAAGAAAATAGGTTATTAATGAGAATTAAAATATAATATTTTGTAAGTGGAATTTTAGTGGAATTTATGTGGTAATAAGTCATTCCATGTGTCCTATTCTAAAGGAAGAATCAACCAACTAAGGAAAACATTACCACGTGTGTAAACAAATTGTTTACACTTTCTTTTCGCTTCATCTTTCCCACTGAAACAAAGAAGGAGAGAGAGTTGAGAAACAAGTAAAATCTGGAGATTTGAAGTCTTAGGAACACATGCATGTGAAGGAAATTAAGTGGGTTAGCTTAAAGTAATCATGCATGTATATATGTAAGTATCGATACTGTCCAACATTTTTGTTTGATGTTCTTGATGATATTTGGTTGATGTATTGGCTGTGATATGTTGAAATTCTTATTTAGAGATGTTTAATAATGTGTTATAAGCATTTGGAACATGTTAGATTGATTAGAAATCTAGAAAATTGCATGCATGAAACTTAGAACATGAATCTGTCCAGTTTCGTACTAAAAGGAGCACCTGGATTAAAAAGGATTTTTGGTCATGTTAGAGTTCGAATTAGAAAAACTTATGAAGTTCAAAGTTGTAGAGGGAAAATACCATAAGATAGAGGTCTTGGAAGCATGAAAAAGTTACTGGAATGTCTAGAAAATTATGTTAGAAGTAACATGTTCTGTTTTGAAATAAAACTGGAAACTGCCTGGGTTAATCACTATTTTGAAAATGTTTAGGGAAGAATTTAAGGTCTATAAAATCTGGTAAAATTTCTAAGAAACAGGGGAACCTAATAATGTTTGATTAGTAACATGATAATGGTGTTAAATAACTTGAAAATATGTTTAAGGACAATACAATGCTTAGATAGTGAATTTGGACACATCTGCGAAAATTAATTATTAAGGGACCTTAATGCCCTGTTTTTGAAAGTATTGGAACTTTTTAATAATTTTATTAGATGTGTTTAAAATTGGTTAGAAATTCAGAATCAAATGTGTAATGGATCATAAGTCAAATGGTCACTAAAGTTACATGTTGCAAACAATGGACAGATTAGGCCACTGTAAATGCCATGTATTAAAGTATTAACCTGTATTGATGTAGGAATGGGAAAAATATGAGCCATATATAGAATTAAAGTTGTGTAAATAAGCTTTCGAGATTGGTAAAGAAATTCAAATTTGGAGTTGTGTGTAAAACGTTTTGGGTAGATTAGTGTAGGGTGCTCAAACTTCCAGTTTAGGGGCAGTTTCATATTGATTAAATGTATGTGTTTGAATAAATCTGATTGAATTGAGTTCTAATGTATTATTTGAATGTTCAAGTTCAATATTGTGAAGAAATCCTAGAGGATTCAAGGGTTGAGCAATCAAATAGGAGGAGCAAAGGCATAGTGATCAAAGAATCAACCTAAGCTTTGGAGTATTGTGAGTGTAGTTATCTTAGGGTTAGGACTAGTGTCCTAACCAATGTTTTTATGCTTATTTAATGAATTAACATGATGTATGAACTGGATCTAAATCAAGGTTTGATAATCTAAAAGGTAATGGAAGAAGGATTAAAAGGAAATTAATTTAGATGATAATGCTTGATGCTAATGGTAGCTACTAGTGTACATTGTAATTCATATGGTTCGATGCTAATTGTGGCCTTGAATATGGATGATCATATGCTGATATGATGTTGTTATGAAGCATGGAATGAATGGTATGGATGATATATGTTTGCTGAAAATGAAATGATAAACGAGCTTGATTGATATTGATAAAATGCTTAGATGATATGATGTTGATATTGATTGTAAGGTGCTAGCCGAACTTGTATATAAACATGAATTGGATTGAATGGATTTTAGATGGATGTTTGAAAGTGTATACACGTTTAATATGGTTGGTAAGTTAGTTTAGGTTGATTATGTTATATGATTTACATGTTTAAATCAGAAGTATTGTTATGTTACGTTATATGTTAGAAAAGTTTTTTTGGCCCACCTAAGTCTATTGTTTGTTATAGAATGAAATATGTTATAAGATGCGCAACTTTGATTTGTTGATGTTACATGTTCGATTTTATGATTACATGTTATATGTGTTATGTGTTCCGTTAGTGTAACGCCCTATCGCTCCTAACCCGGGCGTGGGATGTTACACTTCAAACTTAAATTCAATCTTCAGAACCGTGGCACAAAGTATGATCACCTTTTAACTTTTCGGATATCGCAAAAATTACCCGAAACCAAACTATAATGCTCGTGACAATGTGTGTGCGTAGTTGTATACAAGTTGGTTTTCAAGATTCTATGTGAACAATAGGTTTTTAAAAATTTCATTACCGGGGTATTTATTTTTGTTTTCACTAGAGCCAATTTCGGGAACCTCTAGCGATTCTTTAATGTACATTAACTATTAGAGCCGGTTTCGAGCACCTCTAGTAAGAAATTAACTTTTAACTTTCAACTTTAATTTGCCCAAATTTTAAGCAACCTAAGTTCACTAAGTTTCTAGAAATCAAAAAGTCACAACCGTGTCAATGATATTTAGCATCATAGTAAGATTCTAAGTTCTTTTCGTGCAATCCTAAAATTAAAGGTTCTTTCAATTAAGTGCAGTGGGCAAAATTCATCATTGGATATTCAACAAGTCTTAAGCAATTAAATCCAATCAAAGGCATGTCAAGTAACACATGCAACCTATATGTGATTACTAAAGATGAATGCAACTAAACATGAAACTAACTAGAAACAAACACCCCCCAAACTCGAGAGAAGCATTGTTCCCAATGCATGCAAAATGAAATAAAGGTAAAAGAAACTAAATTGAATGAAAATGAGTTAGTCGGAGAGGTCGTCACCTCTAATGATGAGTTTCCTTCGTTCCATTTGCTTGATCCTTTTTCTGGTCCGCGGTGGTTAAATACATGTGGCCGGTACCGCATGAATAGCATCGATGTGTCAAGGAGTAAAACATTTCTTCGGTTTGATCTATGTTTGCTGAGGCAGGTTCACTTGCCTGGGCATCCGTAGTTGCCGAAGCAATTGTTGTTGCCTGGGCAATGGTCGGTGCAGGGGATTTTCTTGGCATGATGGTTGTGAGTCTTGATGTGGAAAAATAAAGAAATCTACTATAGCATAAAAATAAAACAACCAATAATAATTAAAATTATCCTAAAATAACTGGAATTAAAAATATGAAATAAAACCAAAGTTAAGTTCAAAATTAAAAACAAAATGTAAAAATAAAAATACGGAAGGAGAGCATGATTATGCATCTCCTAAAGTGACCACTTCTTTGTTGCGCTCCATATGGGTGCCAGTATAGTGCTTTAATCTTTGTCTGTTAACTTTGAATTCATGTTCGTCAGTGGTAGACTTGATTATCACAGCACCATGGGAGAATGGATTTACTACCTCGAATGGTCTAGACCATCTCGATCTCAATTTTCCTGGGAAGAGTTTCAGCCAAGAATTGAAGAGGAGTACTAATTGCTCGGGCAAGAATTGTCGCGAAAATAGCTTCTTGTCATGCCAATGCTTCATTTTCTCCTTGTAGATTCTTGCATTGTCGTAAGCTAAGGCACATAACTCTTATATCTCGTTAAGGTCCAACAAATGCTTTTGTCCAGCACTCTTCCAGTCCATGTTCACGGTTTTGATAACCCAATATGCTTTATGCTCGATCTCTACCAGTAAGTGGCAAGTTTTGCCGTAGACAAGTCGGAAAGGAGACATACCTAAGGGGTGTCTTGAATGCAGTTCGGTAGGCCCAAAGTGCCTCGTCTAACCTCAATAAGCAATCCTTTCGAGAGGGATTGACAACCTTCTTAAGGATACCCTTTAATTCCTGGTTGGAGATTTCAGCTTGCCCATTCGTCTATGGGTGATATGTTGTGGCAATTTTTTGTGCCACTCTGAAGAGTTGCAAGATCTTGGCAATAAGTTTGTTGTCGAAGTGCTTTCCTTCATCACTGGTGATGGCCCTTGGCATTCCAAACCGTGTAAATATATTTTTCTGCAAGAATCTCTGCATGGTTTTGGAGTCGTTTCTGGGAACTGCAGTCGCCTCAACCCATTTAGACACATAGTTGACGGCAAGTAGAATGTATAAATTGCCAAATGAGGATGGGAAAAGCCCCATAAAATCGATCCCCCACTGTAAGTGCTCATAAGTTTTATATTTTGTATGCATTCCATCTCATAGTATTGTTGTTCTTAAGTGCATTTTAGGCATATCTAGGTGCATGCATGCATTATTTATAGTATTCTTTGCTTTGCCTTGTTTCTATTGAATATCTTTGATTTGGTAAGAAAATATATTGTTTTAGTTTAGTTTTAGTTTTAGGTGCTAGAAGCTGACAAGAGGAGGAGAAAGCTGAGGAGCTAATGCTGAGGCAGCAGACCAAGGAGATGTACTGAAGCAGTTCAACACAGAGAGACGATGCCGAGTAGCTACCACCCAAGGCAGCAAATTGAGGAATTGGTGAATTGGAGTGCGATTGGAAGAACATAATTTTCTGAGTTCAAAGAGCCCATCTACGCAATTTACCGATGCCAAAAACAGCGGACAAAGCCGCCAAAGGAGAATATCGAGGCTTGCTTACTGCACAAGGCAACGACAAGAGGAGTCCAAATTCAAGTCAAAGAAGTCCGAATTGAAGGATGCATTTAATGCAAAAGCTATTTTATCATGAGGAAGACTTCTACTCCAAGGAGGACTTAACCTAGGTCATGCCCTATATATACCCCATCATATTTAGCAATCTAAGAATAGTCGGCATAGCTTAGTTTCTCTTGTGTTTTCTTGTCGCCATTATGTTCTAAATTCTCTAGGGTTTGGGTTGTGTTGTAAAGTAGTTGTGAGAATGGTTGTTTAAGTTTAAGTTTGTTTTTGCAATAAATTCAAGGTTATCTTATTTCATGTTCTTCATTGTTTTCAACTGAGCTCGAAAGATCGATTGTGAGCAATCAATTTGTTTGGCATCCAGAAAGTCAAACTCACGAAAGAAGTAAGCATGATCTCATCAACACCAGGTGTTGATCAATCTAGCCTAGACATAGGTTAGGGTTTAAGGTGGCTAAAAGAGGACGAACCAAAAGTTGTTGTTCATTGCAAGATTCACGCTGACGGGTATTATCTGCATCGGGCATCAACAGTATTCTAACTTAGATATAAGTTGAATCATTATCGAAGTGTTTTACCAAGCCTTGAAGGTTTGCCGAGTTTGCCATCGAGCCAATTGTCTGTTCCACTTGCCGAGGAAGTGAAAGCGTCGTAGCACCAATCTGCCATCTCCCGCCAAGGCAGCAAAGTCTGGCAGTGCAATACAACTTGACCTATTCAATGAAGTTTCACACTACGGAGCAGCATAACCTGACCCATTCTATCAATCTAATATTTTCTCTTAATTACTTGTGTTTATTTACTTTTCTTCTCACAAACTGAAACTTATTTGTGCATTTAAATATTCTTTGTGCAGGAATTTATCTTCGAGTTTGTTGTCCAATCCTCGTGGGAGACGATATCTTTTATATTATAACTTGACAAGAGTGTGCACGTGTGCTCATATTTAGGGAACACTCTAACGCTCTACACCCACACGTCGAACAACTTCACTTTGTGGATGTTCTGCAATAGCATCTCGTGTCACCTAGAAATATTGCTCGTTCGTTGACAACGATCACAATGCATGTAAAATTCTTGGGCATCTTTGTAAAGTGTGGGCCAATATAAGTCAGATTGCAAAACTTTAGCCGCGGTTTGAGTACCTCCAAAACATCCTCCGTAAGGTGAAGAATGGCATTTCCAAAGCACAATTTGTTGTTCCTCTTCAGGAACACATCGTCTTATTACCTGATATGTACATTTTTTAAACAAAAGAAGCTCGTTCCAATAATAATGCTTAGCATCATGTCGAAACCACTTCTTTCCTTGATTAGTAAGACCATAAGGTATAATACTGCTAACTAAGAAATTGACTAGATCGGCATACCATGGTGTTGCCGAGGCAACTAGCAACTACTCATCCTAGAATGCATCGTGGATCTCCCAAGTGTCATCATCCTTATTGCCACCTTCCAGCCTTGACAAGTGATCGGTAACTTGATTCTCTGTTCCTTTCCTGTCCTTAATTTCAATGTCAAACTCTTGTAAAAGTAAAATCCAACGAATTAAACGAGGTTTGGCATCAATTTTAGCAATCAAATACTTAATTGTACTGTGATCAGTATGGACAATTACCTTAGTACCAACAAATAGGAACGAAGCTTGTCAAATGCAAAAACTACTGCTAGTAATTCCTTTTCTGTTGTGGTGTAATTCAATTGAGCACCATTAAGGGTTTTACTAGCATAGTATATTACTAGAAGATGTTACCTTTTCGTTGGCCTAAAACAGCACCTGCCGCAAAATCACTTGCGCCACACATGAGTTCAAAAGGCAAGTTGTTCCTTCAGGTTTTTAAATGTCATGGCACATGATTCATCAAAATAAAAAAAAAAACTTTATCATGTTCAAGCAAGTTACACAAAGGTTTAGAAATTTTAGAAAAATTATAAATAAAACTTCTATAAAAACTTGCATGATCGAGAAAGCTTCGGATCCCTTTGATCGAATTTGGTGGTGGAATTTTTTTATCACTTCCACCTTGGCTATGTCAACTTCAATTCCTTTGGAGGAGATCTTGTGGCCGAGCACTATACCTTTATCTACCATAAAGTCGCACTTTTCCCAATTTAGAACTAGATCGTACTCTTCACATCGTGTTAGCACTTTCTCCAAATTGTCGAGGCAATTTTCAAAATCATCACAAAATATGGAGAAATCATCCATGAAGATTTCAAGGAAGTTTTCAACCATGTCGGAGAAGAATTCCATCATGCATCTCTAGAAGGTTGTCGGAGCATTGCAAAATCCGAACGACATCTTTCGAAATGCATATGCACCATACGGGCATGTGAAAGTGATCTTTGCCTGATCATCTGGTGCTATGGCTATTTGATTGTAACCTGAGTAACCATCAAGAAAACAATAAAAGGGTTTACCTGCAAGACGGTCAAGCATTTGATCAATAAAGGGTAAAGGAAAGTGATCCTTTCTAGTAGCTTTATTTAACTTACGATAATCCATGCAAACCCTTCAACCAGTCACACTCCTAGTTGGGATTAGTTCATTGTTTTTGTTACTTACCACAGTTACCTTTTTTCGGTACACATTGTACCAGACTTACCCATGCATTGTCGCAGATAGGATAGATGATACTGGCATCTAACCACTTGATGATTTCTTTCCTCACGACTTCCTTCTTAACAGGGTTAAGTCTTCTTTGTGCCTCAATTGTCGGTTTATGATCATTTGTCAAAAGGATTTTGTGCATACAAACCGCCGAGCTAATTCCCTTCAAGTCGGCAACTGTCCACCCTATTGCCTTTTTGTGCAGTGTCAACATATCAATCAACCTCTTTTCTTGTGCAGGATGAAACTTAGAAGAAATAATTACGGGCAATGTGTTTTTTGTTCCCAAGTAAACATATTTTAATTGTCATGGCAATGATTTTAACTCAAGAATAAGAGGTTGTTCAATTGAGGGTTTCTAGAGTTTACCTTCCTTACCTGAATAATCCAATGGTTCAAAGTATGTACCTGGTAGACTTGTTATCCAATTTTCTTCTTCTTGCTCTTCGTCGTTCAGCTCTTTATCGATCGGCTTTTCGAACTCCTCATGTTTTTCTTGTTCGGCAATAAAAATGTCGAGGCAATTCTCTTCCATGTCAAAGATGAATTCAGTGGTGGCTTGGATGACTTGGCACTCCTCTGGATCGTCAGCTTGCTGAGGGTTTGGAAAACATTTAGTTTGACTTGTTGATCATTTACCCTCATCGTGAGTTCTCCTCTTTCGACATCGATCAAGGTCCTCCCCGTTTCTAGGAATGGTCTCCTAAGGATAATGGGTGCGAACTCATCTGCTTCACAATCCAAAACAATAAAGTCAGCGGGAAAAATAAATTTATCAACTCTTACTAGTATATCCTCGATTTTTCCCTCTAGATGCACAAAAGGTTTATGCTTGCTCCAAGATCGTATAACGCCTTCCCGAAATAGTGATTTCCGATTACACAAGGTATTACAGGATCTTTTAGCTTAGGCAACATTCGGTTATGCAACATGGCCATGCATTCTCCCATCACAGCAACAGTTTCAAATTCCCCTAGCCTAGTGCTCTCAGAGACAATGTCTTTAAGGAACTTAGCATAGTTTGGCATTTATTCTATTTCCTCGACTAATGGCAAGTTGATGTGGACTTGTTTTGAGATGTCAAGAAACTTCTTGAACTGGTATTCTTGCTTTCTCCGTTTCAACCTCTGGGGGAATGGTGGTGGGAGTCGAATGTCCTTAATCCTTTCATTGGGTTGGATCTTGATGGATGGAATTACCAAGGCATCAAGACTTACCGAGGCATGTGCAGTTGCCAAGGCATCAGGGCTTGCCGAGGCATTCTCCGTTTCATCAGTTTTGGAAGAGGTTTTGTCGCTGGACTCATCTTTTTAGACAAAAGGTTGCTCTTCCGGTGGAATGTTCACCTTTGAGTGAGCTTGGGCTTCTTTAAGTTGTCGAGCACTCCGTGTGGTGCTTCTTTAAGTTGTCGGCCACTCCGTGTGGTGCTTTGTACTACTCATGGTTTGCTCCTCTTGTGACTTTAGTATCGCTAGGTATACCGCCCATAGGTCTCGTGTTCAAAATATGTGAAAATTGCCCGAATTACGTCTCCAATGATTTGAGAGTTACGTTCTGGTTTTGCATTCTCATCTCATTCCTATCAACGAAAGCGTCAGTCTTTTTCATGAATTTATTACTATCGGCCATATAAGAATCAGTTTTCAACATAAAATCATTAAGAGAGGCTTCTAAAGAACTGGATGGTGTTGGTTGTTGCTGCGGCATCTGATGTCGAGGCATGTTCTGTTGGAATCCTGACACTTGTCCATTCTAATTGTGGGCATTGTTCGGATTGCTCCATGAGAAATTAGGATACTTCTTCCAGGCTAGATTGTATGTGTTGGATATCACATTGTTGTTCCGTTTGTAGTTTCTAACATAAAAACTGGAGTTTGGGTTCTGCAGACACTCAGAAGGATCATGGTTACCGTTACATAAATTACAAAATGAGTCTACTACCTTGATCTCATATGTGTTACTTGGTCGATTCATGTTCTTAACCAAGTTGGTTAGTGTTGCCAATTGTGCGGAAATAGATTCCGATGAATCGAGCTCATTGATCCTGGCATTCAGTCTAACGATTCCTCTTTTAGTGGTTGGGAACTGATAGTCGTTCTTGGCAAGCCTGTTCAAAATCTCTATTGCTTCTTCTGGTGACTTGTCTATGAGTATGCCTTTTGTCGAGGCATCTAGCATCCTCCTTGTCGGTGTGTTTACCAAATTGTAGAACATCGTCACTTGTGTCCATTCTGGGAATCCGTGCATGGGACATTTGCGTAAAAGCTCCTTGCAATGCTCCCAAGGCTCGTACATGGACTCATCATCTGCCCACCGAAAAGAATTAATATCGTTACATAACTTATTAGCCATATAAGTAGAACTAAATCTAGCAAGGAAATCACGACATAAATCCATCCAGGATTCAACAGATCCGGATGAAATACTATTCAACCACGATTTCGTCCTATCCCTTAGAGAATAAGGGAACAATTTTAGTCTTAGAACATCTACAGGAACTCCTTGTAGCTTGAATGACTTGCATATTTCTAGGAATGACTTGAGATGTTGTCTAGCATCTTCAGTTGTCGACTCGCCAAATTGACCAATTGTATTGATCATATTGAACATCACTAGTTTTAATTCAAAGTGGTCGGCTTCAATTTTTGGTGTGACAACTCCTAGAGTGAGACTGTCAAGATCTTCCTCTAAATAATCACGAACGGTTCATTTCTGTACAAGGATCAGTGGGACAGGTACTCCACCTCTTGGTGCGACATTCTGATTGTCGTTGATATTCACTTTGCCGTTCCGGATAGCATGTGGGTTAGCCATTGCTTCTCTTAGTCTTCGTCTGAGTCTCTGGAAGGTACGTTCAATTTCTGAATCAAGGGGATATTCTGGAGCTGTCAGTCTTGCCCATGTCATACACCAATGCAAAACAAAAATTTGTTACCCTTTGAAATTGAATAATAGAAATAGAGGTGCAAGAAAATAAAAAGAAAGTCGTTATTGCCAATCCCCAGTAAAGGTGCCAAAATCTTGTTGCGTGTAATAAGTGCTTCACAATTGGTGCAAGTGTACACATCACAAGTTATAGTATAGAAAGATATCATCTCCACAGGGATTGGTGCTACTTCAGGAATCTAATTTCTCGCACTAAAAAATAAAAACACAATTTGGTGATTGTAGGAGTTCTAATTAACAAGTAAAATAAAGAGCAATTAAATAAAAAAGATATGTGATCAAGTAAGAGAGAATAGGTCATGTTATCGTGAGTCGTGGAGTGGTAGTTGAATGGATCGTCTTGATAATTGAGTGCAAGAGCAACTCAATTGCCTTGGAAACTGATGGAGCGATTACCTGGGCAACTAGGCGACAAACTTCAAGGTTCGGTGAAGCGTTCTTCGATAGTTTCTCATTATCCCTAATTCGAAACACTAGTTAATTCTACATGCCTTGATAATACAACCCTATGTGAACCAAGGGTGGACAACAACCGATCTTGCTCTCCTTTTAGCCATTGAAATTCACAACTTATCCCTAAGTCGAATTAGTCTTCACCATCAATTGATTGAACAAAGACCATGCTCATTCATTTCTTGAATCTAACTCTACCGATATTAGATAAATGGATGAATTCATGAGATCCTCTCCCAATTCACTCGCAAACAAAATTAAGAACCACTAATGAACAAACCTTGAATTAAAATTGCAAACTCAAATACCTAAACAAACTCAATCGTTCTCACAACCACAAAAACACAATAACCCAAGCCAAATAAAGTTTAGTTCATGGTTGGGTTCAAAAGAAACACAAAATAAAATATCCCTAGAATGAATCTAATCAAACTAGAAGGAAGAAGAAGATGATATCGAGCAAAAACCTTCTCTCGTCTCTCTCTCTAACTGAACATGTCCAAGGGTTGCGGCTAGGTCTTCTTTATATAGGAGATCGCTAGGTCAAAGTCTATCTTGAGGAGGAAGTTAAGTTGGAATTAAATATCATTAAAGAGATAAATCTCTTTTAATATATTTTTATTCATCCAAAAACTTCTCCTAAAACTCTTGGAAATTAATCTCTCCTTGATCTCTTCATGAAACCCCAACTCCTTTAGGATTTATCTTTGTCCTTCATGATTATCCGAATTGTATGGATTTCATCCCCAAAGAAATCGACAATTTTCTTTTCTTCTTTTCCAGTTGCTTCGGCAACTTCCAGCTTGCCTGGGCAATGAATCCTGGGCACACAAAAACACATATCTGCAGTACCTTTTTCCACGAAAATCAACCAAATTATGAAATCAAGCATGACGGTGAAGAAAATCATTAAAACATGCATGAATGCCTAATAATGCAACTAAAATGAGCTTAAGTCTAACAATAATATGAGTAAAAAGGGTAATAAAAATAGTACTTTTGAATACTTAACACCGCTCCCTCCTTTCAGCTTAGTCTTGAACTCTTTTATATAGGCACGGGCGAAAACGCTAATTAGGGTTAGGATAAAATTATGAGGGTTTGTTACCACAATTTTCGCGCGTGTTTCCACTTCATAAAATTAAGGCTGACTTGGTTTTGACTCGGGGCTATTTTACCGGCATTCTTCTCCTGCCAACCAAGCTCATCATTCTTCTCCTGCTTTTTGCCAACTGCGCTCGGCATTTCCCTCCCGCGTCCACCTGCTCCAGTCCTGCCAATCTTGCACATCATGACAAGAAAACACCCATTCACTCTGGCAATAAAAACTATACATCCCTCAACACCTAGATGCAAATGCATGAAACTACTGGCAGAATATACTAATATATACTTAAAGTCAAGCAATATCATGACAATATGTGCATGAAATGTACATTTTTTTTAAAGTAAATATGGCATTAAAGAAAGGAACCAAGAACAAAGGAAAGGTGAAGTGCATGGGAACAACAAAGCAAAGAATCCACTGCACTTTACCACCTCCAGAAAATTTGGAAAAACTAGAAGCATAAAAAACGAAAAGCCTGGAACAACCAGGGACATCGAAGACAACAACAATAAATAGAAAAAACAGGCCAAGCCAAACATTCATAGGTCGAAGCAAGGCGACCACTAAAAACAAAAGGTGATGACAAAATAGAATCCAAAGGAGAAAAGGTAAGCAAAAACGCATCTTGATCATCGGATTACGTCTTAGAGAGCTCCAGGGTCGGAGATGGGTCTCCCTATATTGAGAATATAGGGACCTAGTCATAAGAGCAACGCAACGGATGGGTAAATCTAACCATGAATTCCAAGATCCAACAACCAAGCCAAAGTTGAAAACCATGAAAACACAGGACCTCCACATAAGGATCAAGATCATCGTAGAACCTCATATAACGAACATAGACCAAGAAGTAGGTGAGTGGATGAGAACTTGTCGAGTGCAGGAAAGAAAATCAAGATCAAAAGACACCTTACGATCCTTCTTTAATTCGTCGGCAGCAGATCGAAGGGCAATCATGGTTTATGAGGATGACATTTGAGAATGACATCCGCGAACAAACTGAACTTTGCATCTTCCGAACTTTGAACTTCATCAAACTTACTTAGATAGATAGAATTGGAGGATTCAAAGTGGGGATGGCGGAAACACGTTTTCTGAAAGGGTCTCGGCCAAACTCAATGATGCCAACTTCTTCGTGTGAAATTCGATCCACTTTCAAGGATTGTTTTTCTCTTGCAACTCTTTTAATCCCACTCAATCTTTTGAATCCATGAGATTTTCCTTTGAGTTGTTTTTCAATATTTGAGAAGATTTGAGAAGGACCTTCTTCAGAACCGGGAGAAAATACAAGGTTAAGGACATCCTCATCTTCAATCAAACCGCAACCTCTTGAATTGCAAACCCTCAGAGCCGATTCATACACCTCATTGAAAATTTGATTTCTCAGCTCTCTTTTCTTTGCAGGGTAGAGTTGAAAATTAGACTCAAGATCTCGTTTCCTTTTCTTAATGAAGGAGATATCCATTTCGAAAAATCCACCAGCGATTCCATTTTTCTTCCACTTAACTGAGAGAGGGTAAGTGATAGAGATTGACTTCCAGTTGGACTTAAAGGATAACAAATCCTTTGAGTCCACAGTGGGTACTTGAGGAATCCGGTTGACAAGAGGAGAAGGACAATCTTCTGGCTTTGAATCAATAGCCAGTTGTTCAAGAGAACCAGATTGTTTAAAAGTCACAGGCAAAAGACAAGACTCATTAATATCAGTCGTGACAAAAGAATCATAAGCTTACTGATGTATTCTCAGATATATTTTTCTCCAAAAAATCAGGGATTTCGCCAGGCTGACCAGGGCCTTCCTCACTCGCGATTGCAAGAGAATTATCCATGTGTCGTTTCCTTTCATGTTGCAGATCTAGAGAAAACTCGGGGGAAGATTTCTTACTTGGAGAAGCATAAGCATACTGATGTTTCCTTGCTGGTGGAGCTCTTAGCCATGGTCCATAGGAGCCAGCTCATATGAACATATCCTATTTGAATCCGCACTCACGAGTAGGATGGCCGAGACGACCGCAAGAGTAGAAGAACTCTGGTGTAAGGGAGTATTTACCGTTGGTGTTTAAATTTTCGTTTTTATTGTTGTTTAATGAAACGTTGCGTATTGTACAGCTGTTATGAGTAAGGAAATAGTGTCGTTTCGCGGTCCCTTGTGACCGTTAGGGTTAAAGGGTTGTTTTGCCCTGTAACTGACTCATTGATGAATGAATCGAGTTTTATCTCTATCTCTCTCTCTAAATTCTATCTTCTTCTCTGAAATTTCCTATCTCTTTTCTGTTACTTTTCTGGTTCGATTTGTTGGGTAATCACAAGGGTATTAGAGCTTTCGTTTGATCGACGGGAGAATGGTGGACGGTGTTCGTACTCGAGGTCAGGTGGCCCAGCTCACGCTCAATGCGCAACAGACCGACACCGAATTGACGGAGTCGCCCTCGGAAACACCCCAGTGGCAACTGGAGACGGCTAGGTTACAATCTGAGATTTCCACTGTGAAGGAAGACATTTCCAGACTGGATTCAAAAATGGAAGAACGGATGTCCGAAATGCGCACTGCAATTTTGTCTAAACTTCAAAAATTTATAGGGATTGCGTTGGGGAAAACAGCCAACCCCGATTCGACGGCAACCCAAACCAAGAAACGGTGGAAGCAGGACGTGGCATTTTGGGACCACACCCAAGCACCAAAATAAGGAATAGCTCGGGGCAACAACCACTAGAGGACACAATAATCGTGGAGGAAGAGGAACCAGTGGTAGGCAAGGAAGCTTCCGGGTTGAGGGGAGGTACTCAGAAGGAAGGAGCTACGATGATGCAAAATTTTGCGTATCGGCTACTTTGTCGTAAATTCGATGGAGCTAATTTCAAGAGATGGCTGATGAAATTGGAACAGTTTTTTGAAGCAGAAAGGGTCCCAGAAGAGTGCAAGATTCGACTGGTTATGCTTCATTTAGAAGGAAGAGCCTTGCAGTGGCATCAGTTTATCACAAAGAACAATCGCAGCTTACATCAATTCAGTTGGAGCCAATACCTTAAGCGGCTACATGAACGTTTCGCACCGGAGGGATTCGAGGACCCATTTGCAGAACTAGTGGCCCTGAGACTAACTGAATCAGTGGATCAGTTTTATGAAGACTTTGTGCAGCTGTTGAATCAAGTCCAGTTACCAGACGAGTATGTGCTCAGTGTTTTCAAAAATCATCTCAGGTTAGAAATTTCTCAGTTTTTGAAATTGCTGCAACCTGCTACTTTGATTGATGCATACAATATGGCTAAACATTTAGAAGCTATTTTCTTCCTTGGTTCGAAGAAAAATAGTCATATAGTCATTCCCCGACATACTGCACTTCCTTCCTTACCTACTTCGATTAAGTCACCAACCTTCACACCACAAGCCCCTGTTAGTACTCCCAGCACCGCCCACAGCTCACGTAGTGTCTCCCCATTGTCCAGTCAACCTTCTTCTTCAAGGGCTCCCAGTGTCTTAGGATCGAAAAACATGGGGAAAACACTGTCTTCTGCAGAGATTGAGGATAGTAGAAAGAAGGGATTGTGCTTTTGGTGTTCAGCCAAATACACCCCTGGTCACAAGTGTGCATGAAAATCACAATTATACCAAATAACTGTTGAAGGCGTAGATGATGATGGGGAAGGGGAGGTATTCCTGGATTGTGAAGAAGAAAATGCAGAACCTGCTGGGTTGGGCAGAAGTGACAAACATGTGTTATCTCTGCAAGCCATGTGGGGAATGTTTGGTTGTGCAACCATGAGAATTAAGATCACAGTGAGTGGATCTGATTTTATGGCTTTGGTGGATTCAGGAAGTACTCACAACTTCCTTAATTACTCAGTGGTCAAGAAGTGTGGGTTAATGCTGGAACAAAGGAGCCCTGTGAGAGTAATTGTGGCTGATGGTGGGCAGTTAGAAACAGTGGGATGGTGTAAGGAAGTGCAGTGGAGCACAGAGGGACACAGTTTCACCACTGACTTCTTTGCGCTACCCTTAAAAACATGTGATGTGGTCCTTGGAGTTCAGTGGCTTGCTTCTTTAGGCCCAATTCAGTGGAATTTTGAAACCTTGACCATGGACTTCGAACAACAGGGGAAAACCAAGAGCTTAGTGGGGATACATCCAAGGTCTGTTAGTGAAGCGGAGGCCAAAACTTGTCTGAAAATGCTGAAGGCAATAGCTGGGCCTTGCACAGCTTGTTTGGTGATGGACTCACAATTTGACATGCATTTGAGGAATGAGTCTAAATCTGAAGATCTGCAGCAATTGTTGGGGGAATTTGAAGATGTGTTCAAGGATCCTAAGGGGTTGCCACCAGTCAGGGGACAAGAGCACAAGATTCCCTTGTTGGATGAGCAAGTTGTAGTGAAGATCCCACCTTATAGGTACCCTGTTTATCAAAAAGATGCTATAGAGAAGATGACCAGGGAACTGTTGGATACTGGAGTGATCAGGGATAGCAATAGTTCATTTGCTTCTCCTGTAGTAATGGTGAAAAAGAAAGATGGAAGTTGGAGGATGTGTGTGGATTACATGAGACTTAACCAACTCACAGTGAAAGATAAATTCCCAATGCCCATCATTGAAGAGTTGTTAGATGAATTGGGGGAGGCCAAATTTTTTTCTAAGTTGGATCTTAGATCAGGCTATCATCATATCAGAATGTGGGAACCTGACATAGCTAAAACTGCCTTCAAGACTCATGAGGGGCATTATGAGTTTTTGGTCATGCCTTTTGGCCTCACTAATGCTCCAGCAACATTCCAAAGTCTAATGAATAGAATTTTTAAACATCTGCTAAGGAAGAGTGTTCTAGTGTTTCTGGATGATATCCTTGTGTACTCTAAAGGGTGGGATGAGCACTTGGGATACTTTAGAGAGGTTCTAGAACTACTAAGGGCCCAGTCCTTGTTTGCCAAGCATAGTAAATGCTGTTTTGGTGCTGAGCAAGTGGAGTATTTAGGTTATGTCATTTCCAACGGCCAGATCTCCATGGAGCAAGACAAGGTGCAGTGCATCTCAAATTGGCCTACTCCAACCTCTGTAAAGGAGCTGAGGGGATTCTTGGGACTCTCAGGGTATTATAGGAGGTTTATTAAGGGGTATGGGACCCTGGCTAAGCCATTGGCTGACCAAATGAAGAATGGGGCCTGGAAATGGGGTGAGGAACAACAACAAGCTTTTGAATTGTTGAGGAAGTCTGTGCACACTGCTCCAATACTGGCTTTGCCTGACTTCAATGAAAAATTCACAGTGGAGGCAGATGCATCTGCTTTGGGTGTGGGAGCAGTATTAGTTCAAAAGGGTAGGCCCCTGGCCTTTTTCAGCAAGGGATTGGGAATTAGGCATTAGGCCTTATCCATTTATGACAAGGAAATGCTTGTTGTGTTGATGGCAGTAAAGAAGTGGTCTACTTACCTCTTGGGGAGACACTTCAGGATAAAAACTGATCACCAGAGTCTCAGGGTTTTTAACTAGCCAACAAGCTATTACCCCTTCCCACCAGAAATGGGTGGTGAAGATGATGGGTTTCGATTATGAGGTGTGCTATAAGAAGGGAATTCACAACAGGGTTGCTGATGTGTTGTCCAGGAGTCCTCTGTTTGCAGAATGTGCCCCTCTCACAGTGAGTTCTTCTACAACTGATACTCTACAGAAGATTGCTGCATCCTGAAATTCTGATGAGAAATTGAAGAAAATGATAAAAGAGTTTGAGGAGGGGAAGAGGCAGCAAGGCAAATATTCCTGGGATGGTCAAAGATTAAGAAGGAAAGGCAAACTAGTAGTTGGCAAAGAGGAAGGATTAAGGGCTGACATCCTTAAGTTTTTCCATGATAGCCCTATGGGAGGACACTCAGGTGCCCATGCTTCTTCCAAGAGAGCTGCTGCAGTGGTTTATTGGAAGGGTCTGAGAAAGGATATGAAGAGGTTAGTGAAGGAGTGTGAGGTGTGCCAACGGAACAAACATGATCTACAACATCCTAGAGGGTTGTTACAACCTCTACCAATTCCAGAAAAGGCTTGGGTAGGCATAAGCATGGACTTCATTGAAGGTCTTCCTAAATCTCAAGGTAAAGAGGTAATCTTTGTGGTTGTGGATAGATTAACAAAATATGGGCATTTTATTGCTATGGCTCACCCTTATACAGCATTGGATGTTGCTTAAATCTTTATGGAGCACGTTTTTAAGTTACATGGCCTGCCAGAGACTATTGTTTGTGATAGAGACAGAGTGTTTATGAGTATTTTTTGGAAGGAATTGTTCCAGAAATTAGTGGTAGCCATCACCCCTTCCACAGCTTACCATCCTGAGATAGATGGACAAACTGAAAGGGTAAATCAAGGCTTGGAGACTTACCTCGGATGCATGACAGGGGAGAGACCTGTGGAATGGAGCTCATGGCTATACCTTGCAGAGTGGTGGTGCAACACCTCCTACCACTCAGCAATCAAAACCACCCCACATATGGCTTTGTATGGACAAGAACCAAGTGTACATTTACCTTACTTGGCAGGAGATTCTCCATTGGCCTAGGTGGATAGAAGCTTGCAACAGAGAGAAGCAGTTGTGAAAATGATGAAGTTTTACTTGAAACGAGCTCAGAAAAGGATGAAGCAGCAAGCAGATAAACTCAGAACTGAGTGTGAATTGAATCTGGGGGACTGGGTGTATCTGAAGTTGCAGCCATACCGACAGCACTCTGTGCAAAGGAGGTTGTGTCACAAGCTGGCTCCTAAATGGTTTGGACCCTATAAAATTAATGGTAAGGTGGGGAAGGTAGCCTATAGACTGGACCTGCTAGCAGGATCAAGAGTTCATCCTGTTTTCCATATTTCGCAGCTGAAGAAGCATGTGGGAGCTGACCCTGTTCAATCTGAATTGCCTGTAATTGGAGGGGATGGTGCTATTGCTAAAGAACCAGTGAAGGTCTTGGAGAGGAGAATGGTCAAGAAGGGGAATAGTGTAACGCCCCGGTTTTGGGCTTGGAAGTTTTGGACGTTGACCGGTTCGGTCAAAGTGCTGATCGAATATATAAGAGTGAATTTAGGAAAGCCTGGTTCGGGTTGCATTAAAAATATGGAAAAATGTTCTAAAATCATCTTTTAATATATATAAGTGAACTGTGAAATCAATTTTGGAAAATGAGGTTCGGAAGGTTGACATTTTGGCTAGTGACCAAAATGTAATTTTTAAAAGTTTGGTGACTGTTTTATAAAGGATTGAAACTTTGAATCTTTAAGGAGCTATTATTCCAAAAAGGATTTCTCCAGATTTTTCTAAGATATTTTAAGGCTTTATTCTGATTTTAAAGATTATGAAAGTGGAGGGAAACCATTTTTACCATTTCTTAACTAACTTTTCCTTTTCTCTCAATTTTCCTTTTCTCTCATTTTCTCTCAAGCCAAACTTAGGAAATTCAACCTATCCGGGATTGCATTGATTAAACCTCAACTTCTAATCAATTTAGCATTCATTTAACATCATTTTGACACTCCAAAACACTGCCCAAACAGATCACACGAAAATTTCACCAAAATCACCAAATCTTGCATTTTAGCCAAAAATCAAGATTTCAATTGAAAAGCCATTAACAAAACATAAATCAAGGATTGAGAATTTAGGAATTTTAGTAAAGAACTGATAGTTTAGAGGAGAAGGACGTTCTTACCTCCAAACTTGAATTTCTCCTTTTTAGAGCCAAAAAGCTTGATGAAACAACTTGCAAATTGAGAGGTTTTGTTGATGAGATGATTAGGAATCAAATGAGAGTTGAAATGAGAGATTTAGATGCCAAAATCAGAGAAGGAAATCTGTAGAATTGTGTTTGGGTTGAGAGAAAATGAGAGAAAAGGAAAATTGAGAGAAAAGGAAAAGTTAGTTAAGAAATGGTAAAAATGGTTTCCCTCCACTTTCATAATCTTTAAAATCAGAATAAAGCCTTAAAATATCTTAGAAAAATCTGGAGAAATCCTTTTTGGAATAATAGCTCCTTAAAGATTCAAAGTTTCAATCTTTTATAAAACAGTCACCAAACTTTCAAAAATTACATTTTGGTCACTAGCCAAAATGTCAACCTTCCGAACCTCATTTTCCAAAATTGATTTCACAGTTCACTTATATATATTAAAAGATGATTTTAGAACATTTTTCCATATTTTTAATGCAACCCGAACCAGGCTTTCCTAAATTCACTCTTATATATTCGATCAGCACTTTGACCGAACCGGTCAACGCCCAAAACTTCCAAGCCCAAAACCGGGGCGTTACAAATAGGGCCGTCACGGAGGTCTTAGTTGAATGGACAAATTCTTTCCCAGAGGATGCCACGTGGGAGAACCTCTACAAACTTCAACAGCAATTCCAGGTTTCAATCCTTGAGGTCAAGGATTATAAAAGGGGGAGTATTGTAAGGGAGTATTTACTGTTGGTGTTTAAATTTTCGTTTTTACTGTTGTTTAATGAAACGTTGCGTATTGTACAGCTGTTATGAGTAAGGAAACGGTGTCGTTTCGCGGTCCCTTGTGACCGTTAGGGTTTAAGGGTTGTTTTGCTCTGTAACCGACTCATTGATGAATGAATCGAGTTTTATCTCTATCTCTCTCTCTAAATTCTATCTTCTTCTCTGAAATTTCCTATCTCTTTTCTGTTACTTTTCTGGTTCGATTTGTTGGGTAATCACATCTGGCAATCTTTCGTATTTGAATCTAACCGTAATGTTATCATTTTCACCTCTTTTGAGCTTGAAACCCGTTTTCAAAGGATCTTCAACCCGTATAGCAACTTTAATCTTGAGGAAGCCATCCCACTTAACTGTTTCATTGTCGTTGATGTTGGAGTCTAGAAAATTTGGGAAAATGCTTCCGATTTTTGCAGCATTATGCTTGTTAATCAAGGAAAACGAATGATTATAAATCTGGACCCAAAATTTCAAAGAGAGAAAAATCAATTTCTTCCATAGTTGCCCCAACTGGCCAGTCTTTCAGCACAATATGCTTGTCTTGAATAGACCATGGGTTTTGATTCAAAACATCTGACTTTTCTTTTTCAGATTTGAAAACAAGCAGAGCATATTTTTCCCCAAGTCATGGCTTTCAAATTCTTCTTTAACCGGCCAGGCACGGTTCAAAATTGCGCACAAAGTAGAGAATTTAATGTTCTGTCTAAGATCACTTTACCTACCAAGGAGAGCAATTTAATAGCGGTGTTAATGCTATCATCAAATTCCAGCTCCACAGAATCCATGTCGATGCTATTCACGTTGGCAGCACCCTTTATATTTTTTAAATCCACTGTGTCTTCCATAAGCGCAACACAAAGGATAGGAGCAGAAAGGAGAGTGAATTTTTATTGATATAGATTGATTATTTAAGATGTAAGTAGAAGGATGGATAAAAAAACGAAGGGATTTTATTGATATAGATTGATAATTTAATATGTAAGTAGAATATTGTTAGATTATCAACTGTTTCGGTGAATTTTTCCATTAATAGAAATAATTGTTTTTTTGTAAAAAAAAGTGATAATTGGAATAAAAATTATCTCTAATTTTTGTGCTCTTATATATATTTCAACACTAAAAAATTAGGTGTAAGATTATAGTTTAAAGTTTAAGATTTGTAATTTAGGTATGGTTAAAGTGCAGAGTCTAATTCCTTTTTATAAATTAAATGAGACTGCTACCATATGTATCATTAAAAAATTTCATTAACTTAGATGGAAGAAAAAGAGTGCATATGGTAACAACTTACAAACAACGAGACAAAACTCGACAACAAGCAATAGAAAAATATCTAATTTTTTAGTATTAAAACATATACAAAGACACCAAAAAGTAGCGGGAGATTTTTGTTCTTTAGTTGGGGCACGCATAATAAGGACAAACACATACTTAAGTCAGAAAGTTATATTAGAAATTTATTGTATGGGAAGTTACAAAATTTTAGGGGTGTCATCGATAAAAAAGAATATATGACGGAAGTAAGGGTGAACAAAACTCGACTCGACTCGAAAAAATTGATATATTTTTTTAATTTCGAGTTATTCGAGTCGAGTTATTCGAGTTATTCAAGTAGACTCGATTAACTCGAAAAAATTTCGATTTCGAGTCGGTTTGAAATTTGCCCAACTCGAAAAATCGAAAAACCGAATTTTGCAGTTTTGCAATTTAGTCACTGATTTCATTTTTCTTCAATTCCTCCTTCATTTTAAGTCTATTTTTGACCAAATTTGAGCCACATATTCCCAAACCAGCGTAAAATACATATTTATCTTCAATTTATATTTTTGAAAATAAATTTCATATTTTTTCAATTTAGCCCCTTAACTTTGTATGTTTTTCTCATTTCTTCAATATCTCCTTCGTTTTAAGTCAATTTTGACCAAATTTGAACTGTATGCTCCTTAACCAATGTAGAAACTAGAATACCTATTTAGCTTCAATTCATATTTTTAAATTAAATTTTCTACTTTTGTAATTTAGCCCATCAACTTTGAATGTTTCCTATTTTTTCAATTCCTCTTTCGTTTTAAGTCTATTTTTGACCAAAATTAAACCACATGATTCACTAACACTATAATATATATATATATATATATATATATATATATATATATAACTTCAACTCATATTTTTAACAAATATATATTTTTTTTTCAATTTAGCCCTTTAACTTTATATTTTATTCAATTTGATCATTCAACTGATTTTTTTGTAATTTTTTTCTTCACATCAATTCGTTGTCTCACTTATACCCATCAACACTTTATCCCTAAAAGTTCCTTATTTAAAAATAATATTATAAATATATTTTAGAAGTTTAGATGATATTTTTTATTAAATAACATTACAAATCTTACTTATGCATGTGAAAAATAATATGAAGAAATATATATATATATATATATATATATATATATATATATGCATATCTTATATGATTAGAGAAAGCCGTTTAAATTGGAATCAAATCGTACTATAACATGGTAAATAATTACAATTAAATTTGTATAGGAACTCGAAAACTCGACTCGAATTTCATAAACTCGACTCGAATCGAAAAAATTCCAAATTAAGTTCAAGTCGTAAAATATGACGTGTCAACTCCAATAACTCGAAATTTTTTGACTCGACTCGACTCGACTCGCTCGAACGCTCACCCCTAGACGGAAGTAAATAAAAAAAAGATAAATAGGCTTGAACATTAACTTAGTTTCCGTGATTATTTCTGGTTGCATGGCTGTTTAATGAATTACTTTGAGCAAATAAAGGAAATAGAATCACGTGAAGAGGCAGACACCATACCATATAGAACCAACGCACAGTAATGCAACTTCCAAAAACTAGTCTTTTTGCTCTGAACCCAATTCAATGCCAGTAATCTCTACACGTGATTCTCAAAAGGCAACAAAAACATCTTTAATATATACCTCTGTGCATTTCATCAATAACCTTATCATTTATTCTGAGCCAGCAAAATGAAGCTCTTCTTTTTCCTTGTTGTAGTTGCCATCCTTATACAGGTAAGCTCCACCGATAACAATGGGATTAAACTTTTCCTACTGATTCTATCCTTTAATTTCTTCTGTGTCAGGCTTCTGCATTTAGTAGCAACGCAAACTCTGTGGCAAATGTGAGCCTTTTTTGTAGATTTTTCTTTATATTTATATGCATGCATGACTGGTTAGTGCAATTTGAATTCTTCTTCTTTTTTAGTATTCTGCATGTGTTATTTTTAACATCTTGTTTTGATTCAGATGGACATGGATGAAGCAAGTGTCAACAAAAAGTATGACTATCACAAGAAAATCAGTATGTAACAAAGCCCTTATTTGAACTTAAGATGTCAAAATTCTCGTAATCTCCTCCTTGCCATACTAATTACAATGGTTGGAATTGAAATGTGCAGATTGCAGATATGCATGCTCCAGGCGGTGTAGGAAGGCATCAAGAAAGAATGTTTGTCACAGAGCATGCGGGACATGCTGTAAGAGATGCCACTGCGTTCCACCGGGCACTTACGGCCACAAGAGTGCATGTCCTTGCTATGCTAAACTCAAAACCCATGCCAATCACCTCAAGTGCCCTTAATTTCTCTCTCTCTCTCTCTCTCTCTCTCTATATATATATATATATTTTGTTTCTAATAAGGGGTATTGTCCTTTCATGTTCATCCTTTGGATCACCAAATTTACCTTTGCTTTTGCTTTATCAATACTCAATTTAATATTTAAGGTTGATTAACTTTTTGGCCCTTCAATTTTATCAGTTTAATCACTTTAGCTTTAAATTGTTATTGTATATTTTTTACCCTCAAATTTTTATTTTTCTCAAATTGACCCAAAAATGACAAGAGTAACGACGTAAACGAAATTAGCTTATTTGTCTTTTCTATCCATCATCAAAAAATAAAATATATGTACTTAAATATGGGTAATTGTTCTATACACAAGCGCTTGTGGAAACTTTTTTACACAAGCGCCTTAGTTTTAGGGGTTAGGGACTTCGTTTAGGGTTTAAAATTTAGGGGTATAAGTGTAGTAGTTTTGAATTTAGGGATTGTTCATAGAATTTTGGTTTAGGGTTAAAATTTAGGGTTTATAGGTTAAAACCTAAATCCCCACCCATATTACCCTAAAACCAAACCCTAACCCTAAACCCTAAATTTTAACCCTAATTCCTAAATTCTAAACATGAACCCTAAATTCTAAACCTTTAGACTAAAACCCCTAAACTTTAAATCTTAAACACTAACCCTAAACCCTATAATTGAGGCGCTTGTGGAAATAAAACTTTCCACCGCCAGTGTATAGGATATTGTTGGGTTGTGTGGAGCTCGATTCGATCAACCAATTATGCTCACCAAGTGGTGGAGAGGTGGATATTTGGGTGGAAGGGTTAAGGAAGCTAAAAAGAATATTGACACAAAGATTTATAGTGGTTCGGCCTTCTAACAAGCACCTACATCCACTACCTTAGCTTCCCACTAAGGATTTCACAATCAATCCACTAATTGATTCGTCCCCTTTTCTAGGACAAGGAGGAAACCCTTACAACCGATCAAGCTTCTACCCAAGCCTTGATCAAAACCCTCTTTTACAAAAGACAAATGAAAGCAAACTTAAACCCTCTAATAGGTGTTTGTTTGCACACTTAAGCACTCACCCAAAACCTAAAACACTTGAGCAAATTTAACAATTTTGGCTCACTAGTGTTTGTCTATACAAGAATTGACAATTTAAGTGCTAAAACATTTTCTTGATCAAATGGTGTTTGACAATATGAGCATTAGTCTTCTCTTGATGCTTGGAGGTCCCTTTTATACTCCCAATTGAGTTTATAGCCGTTTAGGACCGTTGGGGATGAAATGGAGCCGTTGAGGACTTTATTTCCCTTCATTAATGCTGTTCTGCAGCTACCAGTATCGATACCCGTGGAACGGTATCGATACGGCCTTCATGAAGAAATAGCCGTTGGGCTTTTGCCAGCACAGGGGTATCGATACACGTAGAACGGTATCGATACGGCCTCCATAGGAACTAGCCGTTGAGCTCTTGCCAGCTGAGGCGTATCGATACGCTTGAGGGCGTATCGGTACGGCTGCACATTTGAATAGCCGTTGGGAAATAGCCGTTGGGGTAGTTGAACAGGGATCGGTACGCTGACGTGGCGTATCGAAACGACCCCGGTCCGTATCGATACTCTAAACCCTCGTATCGATACGGGTTTTGACAGTGGCCAAACTGAGCCAAAAGGGTATCGGTACGGGTACAACCGTATCGATACTGGTGACTTGAAAACACAAGTTTGGCTGTTTAAAACATGAAAAATCTTTGCCAAAAACCTCTTAAAATACCTCAAACATAAATTCAAGTTGTTTGGACTTAAAACCAAGTTTTAAATTCTTTTCAAATTAGTCCAAAACATTTTTCAATTATTATATCAAAACATAAGTTCTACAATCTCCCCCTTTTTGATATAATAAAACTCACTTGAAAAATTGTTTGGGTTTCTCCCCCTTTAACTTTAAAAATGTGAATAAGAGATTAAGTATGAAATCAAATAAAGCTCCCCCTTATTCATTTGAAAATTCAATTTTTCAAACCAATTTCTCCCCCTTTTTGTTATATAAAAAAGAATTTAAAATGACATTTAAGTTCAAGATAACATAGGAGGCAAAAAAATTTTGACACACTTAAAATTTTGGTTTTAAAAATTGGCTCCCCCTTACTCAAAGCATCATTGAAATGTTAGTCCAACATAAATGATCATCTAGTTGAATTTAAATTGAATTAAACAAATAAAAGCAAAAACAACTAGAATTTTACCAACACTTGAATTTAAGGGAGGATGTGAAGCCTTCCTTCTCCAAGTGTTCTTCCTTGTGTGTATGGAGATCCTCCTCAAAGTCTGACTTGTTGAACATCTCCATCACACCTACAATAGACAATCAAGTAATTTTTGGTATCCAAATTGCTTTGGATCCATAAACGTTAGTTGCACAAAATTTAGTCCCCTTAGGAATCCATTTTTCAATTTCATCCTTTTTAGTTGAAGTATTAAGTCCTTTTGGGACCCAAACACTTCTAAAACATTTACCATTTATAAATCTAGGGGCACTAGATTGTCTAACATAAAAATTTGATTTTCCAAAATTGTTTTTCTTTTCAAGCTCTTTGGAAATCAAATCTTTTTCTACTTGAACATTTTGAAGCAATTTTTGTAAATCAAGACATTTTAACTCAAACTCTTCAAGTTTTGCTTCAAGTTCAAGTTTGGTTTTAGAAAGCAAATCATTTTGAATTTTTAACTTTGAAATCAATTTATTGTTTTTCAAAATGTGGCTTTTAAAATCTAAAACCAATTCATCATAGGCATCTTGTAATTCATCAAAAGTGTAAGAACATGAAGTAGATGAATTAGAAGTTACCCTTGAATCTTCTTCGATGGCCATAAGGCAAAGGTTGGCTTGTTCATCGTCGGTGGAGTCCTCATCACTCCAAGTAGCCACATGTGCCTTCTTCTTATGGCTTGAAGTGCTAGCCCTCTCCTTTCTTTTAGGTTCTCGTTTAAGCTCTCTCAAAGCTTTCTTCATGAAAGGGGCACACTTCTTGAAGAGATGAACTATCTCTTCATCTTCCTCCTCTTCACTTGAGTAGACATGATGGCAAGTGGAGGATTTGAGAGCCATGGCACTTGCATTGATGCCAAGCTCTTTGATTTTCTTCTCTCCCATAGCTCGAATTTCTTCCCTCTTCTTCTCATCCTCCTTGTTCTTCTTCATGATTTGATGAGTAAGAAGTGACCCCATGAGTTCATCAAGCTTCAAGGTCTTCAAATTTTTGGCTTCGATGATGGCAGTCCTCTTTGAGTCCCAAGACTCGGGAAGTGAGTAGATGAGCTTTCGAACAAGCTTCTCCTCCGGGATGGCTTCTCCATAACCTTTAAGACCATTTGTGATGGTGGAGAACCGATCAAACATCTTCTCGATGTTCTCTTCCGGATCCATTTTGAAGTTCTCATACTCCAAGGTTAGGAGCCCAATTTTGGTCTCCTTGACTTCGTTTGTCCCCTCGTATGTGACTTCAAGCTTGTCCCATACCTCCTTGGCACTCTCACAAGAAGACATCTTCTCATAGATGGATGGACCAAATGCACAAAACAATATGTGCAAGGCTTTGCAATTAAGCTCCATCTTCTTGCGATCGTCGGCACTCCACTCCGCTTTACTTCTTTTAGGCACGAACGGACCATCTTCAACTACATCCCATAACTTGTAATCTTTTGATTTGATGAAGAATTTCATCTTTGTCTTCCAATGGGCGTAGTGGTCTCCGTCAAAGAAAGGCGGTTTGTCTATGGATTGCGCCATTTGAGCCGGTTGATGAAAAAGTGATCGAGCTTGCCGGATCTTCTCAATAGGATGTTAATCCTCACCGATTGAGCCAAGCTCTGATACCAATTGTTGGGTTGTGTGGAGCTCGATTCGATCAACCAATTATGCTCACCAAGTGGTAGAGAGGTGGATATTTGGGTGGAAGGGTTAAGGAAGCTAAAAAGAATATTGACACAAAGATTTATAGTGGTTCGGCCTTCTAACAAGCACCTACATCCACTACCTTAGCTTCCCACTAAGGATTTCACAATCAATCCACTAATTGATTCGTCCCCTTTTCTAGGACAAGGAGGAAACCCTTACAACCGATCAAGCTTCTACCCAAGCCTTGATCAAAACCCTCTTTTACAAGAGACAAATGAAAGCAAACTTAAACCCTCTAATAGGTGTTTGTTTGCACACTTAAGCACTCACCCAAAACCTAAAACACTTGAGCAAATTTAACAATTTTGGCTCACTAGTGTTTGTCTATACAAGAATTGACAATTTAAGTGCTAAGACATTTTCTTGATCAAATGGTGTTTGACAATATGAGCATTAGTCTTCTCTTGATGCTTGGAGGTCCCTTTTATACTCCCAATTGAGTTTATAGCCGTTTAGGACCGTTGGGGATGAAATGGAGCCGTTGAGGACTTTATTTCCCTTCATTAATGCTGTTCTGCAGCTACCAGTATCGATACCCGTGGAACGGTATCGATACGACCTTCATGAAGAAATAGCCGTTGGGCTTTTGCCAGCACAGGGGTATCGATACACGTAGAACGGTATCGATACGGCCTTCATAGGAACTAGCCATTGAGCTCTTGCCAGCTGAGGCGTATCGATACGCTTGAGGGCGTATCGGTACGGCTGCACATTTGAATAGCCGTTGGGAAATAGCCGTTGGGGTAGTTGAACAGGGATCGGTACGCTGACGTGGCGTATCGAAACGACCCCGGTCCGTATCGATACTCTAAACCCTCGTATCGATACGGGTTTTGACAGTGGCCAAACTGAGCCAAAAGGGTATCGGTACGGGTACAACCGTATCGATACTGGTGACTTGAAAACACAAGTTTGGCTGTTTAAAACATGAAAAATCTTTGCCAAAAACCTCTTAAAATACCTCAAACATAAATTCAAGTTGTTTGGACTTAAAACCAAGTTTTAAATTCTTTTCAAATTAGTCCAAAACATTTTTCAATTATTATATCAAAACATAAGTTCTACAATCTCCCCCTTTATGATATAATAAAACTCACTTGAAAAATTGTTTGGGTTTCTCCCCCTTTAACTTTAAAAATGTGAATAAGAGATTAAGTATGAAATCAAATAAAGCTCCCCCTTATTCATTTGAAAATTCAATTTTTCAAACCAATTTTATTGTTGGGTTGTGTGGAGCTCGATTCGATCAACCAATTATGCTCACCAAGTGGTGGAGAGGTGGATATTTGGGTGGAAGGGTTTAGGAAGCTAGAAAGATTAAAGACACAATGATTTATAGTGGTTCGGCCTTCTAACAAGCACCTACATCCACTACCTTAGCTTCCCACTAAGGATTTCACAATCAATCCACTAATTGATTCGTCCCCTTTTCTAGGATTAGGAGGAAACCCTTACAACCGATCAAGCTTCTACCCAAGCCTTGATCAAAACCCTCTTTTACAAGAGACAAATGAAAGCAAACTTAAACCCTCTAATAGGTGTTTGTTTGCACACTTAGGCACTCACCCAAAACCTAAAACACTTGAGCAAATTTAACAATTTTGGCTCACTAGTGTTTGTCTATACAAGAATTGACAATTTAAGTGCTAAGACATTTTCTTGATCAAATGGTGTTTGACAATATGAGCATTAGTCTTCTCTTGATGCTTGGAGGTCCCTTTTATACTCCCAATTGAGTTTATAGCCGTTTAGGACCGTTGGGGATGAAATGGAGCCGTTGAGGACTTTATTTCCCTTCATTAATGTTGTTCTGCAGCTACCAGTATCGATACCCGTGGAACGGTATCGATACAGCCTTCATGAAGAAATAGCCGTTGGGCTTTTGCCAGCACAGGGGTATCGATACACGTAGAACGGTATCGATACGGCCTTCATAGGAACTAGCCGTTGAGCTCTTGCCAGCTGAGGCGTATCGATACGCTTGAGGGCGTATCGGTACGGCTGCACATTTGAATAGCCGTTGGGAAATAGCCGTTGGGGTAGTTGAACAGGGATCGGTACGCTGACGTGGCGTATCGAAACGACCCCGGTCCGTATCGATACTCTAAACCCTCGTATCGATACGGGTTTTGACAGTGGCCAAACTGAGCCAAAAGGGTATCGGTACGGGTACAACCGTATCGGTACTGGTGACTTGAAAACACAAGTTTGGCTGTTTAAAACATGAAAAATCTTTGCCAAAAACCTCTTAAAATACCTCAAACATAAATTCAAGTTGTTTGGACTTAAAACCAAGTTTTAAATTCTTTTCAAATTAGTCCAAAACATTTTTCAATTATTATATCAAAACATAAGTTCTACAGATATTAATCCTTTAAATATAACCACTTTGCCTTTATTGAAATAGCCACATCAACTATTTTCCTTGCAAATTTTAATATTTTAATGACGTGATAAAAAAAGACAAAATAGCCAAAGTCTGTATTTCAATAAAAACAAAACATTCCTCATTCTATGCCACACTATAAAATAGTGGGTTTAAGATTTAAGGTTAGAGGTTGTGGTTAGTATTTAAGAAATTAAGAGTATGGTGTATTTTTAAGATGTAAGATTTAAAGTTTATGATGTAAAAATTAAGGTTAGAATTTAAAATTTAATTATTAAGTAATTTTTAGTGTAGTATATAAAAATAGCATGATTAGAGACAGATAATTTTTACCCAAAATTAGAGTAATAAAACCTCAACGGCGTGCCGCATTATAGCTCAAAAATGAAAAACTGACGTTCTCCTTTATTTCTCAAAATGAATCGATGTGGACACCCGAAATATAACTAATAAGTAATAACCTGCATGTTTTTTTTAAGAAGAAGACTCCATTTGTCCATTATCACAAGCTTATATTAATCCACCTTTCAAACATGAAAACATGGTGGAAGCCTCCAGATACATCAACAAATATAAACATGCTCAAAGGTCTTTATAAATGCGTTAATTGCCTTTTATTCCTGAAAACTATTCAAGGACCAAGTTTTCATGTGCAAAATCAGACCCTAGCTCTTAAATACGCATTTTCCATTCAATTTCTCATGATCTTGAAAGCATTTAATGCACACATATACATATACATATATGTGCTTAATGTTTGTAGTTTGAATCGCCATCGGTTAAGCTTCGCTTTGCTTCCATGGCGAAGTCTTCTTCCTTGTGCCACCTAATATCTCAGCATCGTTGCTCAACATCTTTTGGGGGCACTTTCTTTTTTCTACCTTTAAGTTTAGCAATTTCCACCCTTGTTCTTATTTTTCTGTACAATTTCTGTACAACATCAAAAGTTTTCACCAGCAATGACAACAATCTTTACCAAGAATCTTCGCCCGTATCTTCTTTAATCCAACAGATGATCCCATTTTCATTTGAAAATGCAGCCGATGAAATCTTCTTTTCACCCAGATCTTCTCTGTCAAAAGGAAACCAATGGTCCATGGGAAACCTTTTTGGCTTATATGGTAAGTCAAGTTTTTTATTCAACTTCCACTTGCAAAAAGGACCTGCGATCACATCAATCTGTTGGATTTGGTGTTTCAGGAAACTATGCAAATAACACAGAGGTATACCATGATGAAGATTTGTTTCAGCAAGATTACAAGGAAATGAATAGGAGCCTAAAGATATATATTTATCCGCACACCAAAGACCATCCCTATGCCAATGTATTGTTGCCGGTGGATTACGATCCCAAGGGCCATTACGCCAGCGAACTCTACTTTAAAAAAGTTCTCTCCGGCAGCCATTTCATCACCCAGAACCCGAGCGAAGCCAACCTTTTCTTTATGCCCTTCTCCATCGTCGAAATGAGGCATGACCCGAGGATCGGTGTGGAAGGGATGCGGAGTTTCATCAAACACTACATTTACAATATTAGCCAAACGTATCCTTATTGGAATCGAACCGGTGGGGCTGATCATTTCTATGTTGCCTGTCATTCCATTGGACGTTTCGCCTTGGATCAAGTGTTTGAAGCTAAATTCAATGTGATTCAACTTGTTTGTTCTTCCTCGTATTTTGTTGCTGGATATGTTCCTCACAAGGATGCTTCGATGCCGCAAATTTGGCCTCGACAGGGAAACCCTCCCGACGTTGATCCATTAAAAAGGTGAAAAGTCCTAGAAAAAAAATTAAATTTATTTTACATCTGAATTTATTTATTTTTGTTGGAATTGCAGAAAGCAGCTCGCCTTTTTCGCCGGGACAATCAACTCACCAGCACGAGTAGCTCTTCTCAAAGTTTGGGGAAACGACACCGCCATTTTTGCTCACTTTGGGCGGCTCGAAACACCTGATGCCGACCAACTGCTCGATTCAAAGTTCTGCCTCCACGTCAAAGGCTTCGAAGTGAACACCGCGCGTGTTGTGGACGCGATATATTACGGCTGTGTTCCGGTGATCCTCGCCAATCATTACGATCTCCCATTCGCAGACATATTGAATTGGGAGAGTTTTTCAGTTGTGGTTCATTACTTGGACATCCCAGTTTTGAAGAACATACTTCAAAGGATTAGCTTAGAAGAGTATTCGATATTACAAAGTAATACGTTGAAGGTTCGTAAACATTTCCAATGGAATGATCCGCCGTTGGATTATGATGCGTTTTATATGACCATGTATGAGTTATGGCTTCGCCGGGGTTCGGTGAAGGTCAACTAAGTTCTTCTACTGAATGAAGGTTCTTCCATTTACGTTAGTGGAATTAGAGTTGGTGTTTCATACGAATATGTGTTTAATTCGAGTATTTTCAAAATAAAAATCCATTTCTTTTCATATTTTGTTGCTTTTGTTAAATCTAATTGGCAATGGCTTCAAAAACGAACATGAAAACCATAATTTTTCTAGTAAAAAACTATAGCTTACAAAGTTTTGGCTGGGCCAGTGGTGAGGCCAAACCCAAAGGGGAAGAGTGGATCATTCATCGACAGTTGATCAACGATTTTAAACTATGTACGAGGAATTATCTGCAGAGATGACATTGTTTTTCACAAGGTTAGCCTGTCGATGAACTTCATCGGTATAGTTGTATGGTACCATTACATGCAGAGATGACAATATAGTGAGAAGATCAAACACATGAAATTCAACATCAAATATAAGCTCTAACCATGTCGATGTAGGCTTGGATTCTGGCTTGAGTTGAGTAGGTATAGTTAGGATGAGGTGGGGTAGTGATCGTAAGGAATCACTGATCGTAGTTCCGATGAACCAGTGAAGAAGAAGAAGAGAAGAAAGTAAAGACGAAAAAGGAATTTGAAATAAAAACTGAATTGATCCAGACAAAATGAAAAGAGAGAGAAAAGAAAAAAAAGCACAGATGAACTTGATTTTTATTAAACTTTGGGCTGTCAAAAACTTAACATATCCAATTACAAGAGTGGCTTTTATAGCCCAAATATAAGACGGGTCTGTTGTAACAACTTAGTCCAGCTAGGATAACAAGCCTAACAGACTCTGTAACAATATTAACCAATCGTAAACCGAGTAACTAATACTCTAACATTCCCCTGGTTTCTTTCTTATGTTCACTTTGTATGGCTTCTTCAAAAGAAATCACTCCAAGGCGATGACACATGGAGCTAAAGATTGCTGAAGGAAGTGGCTTGGTGAGTATGTCAGCACACTGTTCTGAGCTAGGAACATAATTGACCACAAGCTGCCCATCAAGAACCCTCTCACGAACAAAATGCAGATCAATCTCAACATGTTTGATCTTAGCATGATGAGTAGGATTAGCAGCAACAGATACTGCAGAGGTGTTATCACACCAGACTACAGGTTTGCTATCGAGAGTAACACCAAGATCAGTCAAGAGTTGTTGAATCTAGATTAATTCTGATACAGAATTTGCCAAAATTCTATACCCAGCTTCACACGTGGATCGTGAGACAACACTTTGTTTTTTCGAGCACCAAGCAACAGAATTTCCTCCAAGATAGATGCAATAGCCTGTTGTAGATCTTCTATCTTCAACAGAGAATGCCCAGTCTGCATCACTATAGCAAACCAAAGAGAATAGCTCACCAGGTGTAAAAAACAATCCATAGGTTAAAGTACCTTTAAGATAACGCAAGATCCTTTTTACAGCTCGCCAGTGGATCTCACTAGGATTATTCATGAATTGGCTGACCTTGTTCACAGCATAAGATATGTCTGGTCGAGTGACACAAACATATTGAAGCCCTCCAACCAGACTTCTATATAAGTGAATATCAGAAAAGGCATCACCTACATTAGAAGTAAGCACAAGAGATACAACCACAAGAGTGCTAAGAGGAGAAGAACTAAGCATATCAGAATGCTGAAGAAGTTCAAGAATATACTTTCTCTGATTAAGAAACAAACCATTACTGCATTGTTGAATCTCCATACCCAAGAAGAAACTTAAGTCACCAAGATCCTTTAAAGAGAACTGAGAATGAAGCTGCTGCACTATACTGTCAATCTCAGTAGAATCATTGCCAGTTACTATAACATCATCAACATAGACCATGAGAAAAACACAACAGTGAGTATTTCTCTTAATGAACAAGGATGTGTCTGCCTTAGACTCTGCAAAATTCAACTTAGTCAGCAGACAAGACTTCAAAGTATCAAACCAGACCCTAGGAGCTTGCCTAAGACCATACAAAGCCTTTTTCAGATGGCAAACAAGCATCTGACCATCAGACCCTTTCTGTTCAAACCTAGAAGGTTGCTTCATGTAAATGTCCTCAGTGAGTTCACCATTTAAAAATGCATTATTAAAATCAATCTGTCTAATAACCCAGTGTTTCATAACGACAGTTGCTAAGACAATCCTAATTGTAGTAGCTTTAACTACTGGACTAAAGGTCTCCTTAAAGTCACAACCAACAATTTGGGAGTACCCTTTTGCAACAAGTCTAGCTTTTAGCCTTTCTACAGAACCATCATGCTTCCTTTTCACCTTAAACAGCCACTTGCAACCAACTGATTTTCGAGAAAGAGGTAAAGGAGTAAAATCCCAAGTCTGATTATGAACAAAAGCATAAACTCTTGATAGACAACATTTTCCAAGCAGGATGCTTTAGAGCCTCTTGAACAGAACTGGGTTCTTGAACATCTGACTCGACAAGATAAGTCTTGGGCTTAAAAATCCCAGCCTTACCCCTGGTGATCATAGGGTGGGCATTCTGAACGGAAGTGGAGGAGGGAATTGTCACAGTGGGTGACATTTGTGGTGATGGAGGTGAAATGGATGATGGTGATAGTGAAGTTGTCACAGTGGGTGACATTTGTGGTGATGGAGGTGAAATGGATGATGGTGATAGTGAAGTTGTCACAATGGGTGACATTTGTGGTGATGGAGGTGAAATGGATGATGGTGGTAGTGAAGTTGTCACAGTAGGTGACATTTTTGGTGATGGAGGTGAAATGGATGTTGGTGGTAGTGAAGTTGTCACAGTAGGTGACATTTGTGGTGATAGAGGTGAAATGGATGATGGTGGTAGTGAAGTTGTCACAGTAGGTGACATGTGTGGTGATGGAGGTGAAATGGATGATGGTGGTAGTGAAGTTGTCACAGTAGGTGACATTTGTGGTGATGGAGTAGAAGTAAATGAAGGTGATGATGGAACTGTCACAGTGGGTGACATAGATGTAGGGGATGGAACTGATTTAGAAGAAGGAAAATTAGAAGGAGACTGAAACCCAAACTTTAGACCAGGAATATCAGAAATGGGAGCAGAGTTTTGTCTTGAGCATTTAGAACACTTAGAATGAGAAATATCAGAAGAAGGAACATGTAAGGCAAAGGGAAACACAAGTTCATCAAACTTTACATGCCGAGAAATATAAACTCTGCTAGAACAATCCATGCATTTATATCCTTTATGGGTAGGAGAATATCCCAGAAAAACACATCTAGAAGCTCTAAACTGAAACTTATTTTTATTATATGGTCCTAAGAATGGATAACACAAACAACCAAAGGTCTTCATGAAGTTATAATCAGGAACTTGGTCAAACAGTTTTTGATAAGGAGATAGACCAGACAAGGCTTTGGTAGGGAGTCTATTAATAATATAAACAACACTAGTAAAGGCATCATTCCAGTAAGACAAAGGCATAGCAGCTTGAGCAAGAAGACACAAACCTACTTCAACTATTTGCCTATGTTTTCTTTCTACAACACCATTTTGTTCAGAAGTATGTGGACATATAAACCTATGAACTATACCTTGCTGTTTTAAGAAAGAAGATAAAGCAAGGAACTCACCTCCTCCATCCGTTTGTAATGCCTTAAGTTTGCAATTAAATTGCCTTTCTGCAAGATGAAGAAACTGATTAAAAACAACAGAAACATCTGACTTTAACTTCAAGAAATAGACCCATGTATACCTAGAGTAGGCATCAGTAAAAGCAATATAATATCTAAAACCATTCGAAAAAATAGGGGCTGGACCCCACACATCAGCAAACACAGGTTCCAAAGGACGAGAATAAGAAGTGAAAGAATCAGGAAAAGGCAACTTGTGGGACTTGCCAAATTGATAGGCAGAACACAAAGGCATTGTTTCATTACTTGAGTAAGAAATGTTACATTGTTTTAACACAGAACTCAAAACAGTAGAGGCAGGATGCCCTAGTCTAGTATGCCAAACATGTGCAGGGACTTTATTAGCAACAGAAAAATTACATGAAGTAGACACAACATCAGAAACCAAAACATCAGAAACATCAGCAGACTCCTTAGAAGATGATGCATTTTTATTTAAAGCATGAGTATTAGAGATGTCTAATCTATATAACCCTCCATGTTCAGTGCCAGTCAACAACACTTCTTTAGTGTATAAATCTTGAACTTGGCAGAAAGTTGGATAAAACTCAACCAGAACCCTGTTGTCCTGTGTAAACTTGGAAACAGAAAGAAGATTTTTAGTTATACCAGGAGCAAATAATAAATTCTTTAGTTTGAGATGTCTATCAGAATTACTAGGAATAACAGAATGTCCTACAGACTGAATTGGAAGACATTGACCATTACCAACTCTAATGTTACCTGAACCAGGGCTAGGATCTCCAACATTCAGATTGCTAAAATCATTAGTGAAAAGATTGGTGGCACTAGAATCAGGATACCATGCATTGTCCCCAACCACTTATGGTGTTGCAACCATGGCCTGTGGCTGAACTTGAGAAGGTAAAGCCTTTCTAGACTGAGGAAGGATATTAGATGTAGGATAAACAGAGTGGTAAACTGGATAAGCAGAAGGAAGAGTGCCAGGAGGATGCATATACACAGCAGGTTGCTGAAAAGTGGGAGAATGTGATGGTGTAGGTGTAACAATTGAAGAATGACTCATCACTTGATATCTGACTCGAGGAACAAATGGAGAGTACACAGGGGTGGGGGAACTTAAAGAAGGAGCAACATAATAAACAGGGTTGTAGGTTATAGGAACACCATTCCCAGGACTGGAGTAAGTACAAGAATTAGCCTGAGAAACACCAGACTGGGAATTACCAAAACCCCTACCAAAAGTCCCTTGTCCTGATCGAGAAGCCTCATTTTTGAAACTAGTATCAAATCTAGAATAGCACCTCTCAGCAATGTGTCCCAACTTGTTACACAACTAACATTGAGGCCTTGGAGAAGAGTATCTACCTCTGCCTCTTCCTCTACCAGTGTAAGTATTCTAATCAAAACTCTGCTCATTATCAACTACATTTGCTTCACTAGAACCAAGAGACTCAGATTGATGTTGAATGGCAATATGAGCTGAAGTATTAACATGCCCTAGTATACTTTGTTGTCTAGCTTCTACATCAATTAAAATGGTTCTAACAGCTTGAACATCAGACTGAGTTGGACTAGCAGTGATGACTGTAATGACTGACTCAAATTCTGGGGGGAGGCCATTTAAAATGGCTGTAACATGCTCATGAGGTGAGATAATTTCTCCACAGCTAGCCAAACTATCACAAATGTTCTTGATCTTAAGCAAAAAATCCTTCATAGACAATTCACCTTTCTTTTGAGAGTGAAGGAGTCTCCTATAAGACATTAACCTAAGGTTGTTTTCTCACTATACAGTCGATGCAAAGTAGACCAAATGGCAACAGATGTATTATGTCCAATAAGATTTGGCAGAACACCCTCACTAACTGAGGATAAAAGCCAGGATGCTAATGCTCCATCTTGTTCTTCATAAAGTTCGTAATCAAGATTAAGAGTCACAGATCCATCTTTCCTAATGTACCGTGGAGGCCATGTAACATTAGGATCTATGTATTTTGGTAAACGATGAGTCTTAATTGCTAAGAGAATTTGCTGTTGCCACAACAGATAATTCGTATCGTCTAAAACAACATTTATTTTCTTAGTTGAAAATAACCTATTATTGGAAGATTGAGTCTGAGTTTGAGGTTGAATCTGAGTTTCATCAGATTGAGTATCAGCATCATGAGCATCAGTAGCATTAGTCA
This sequence comes from Hibiscus tridactylites, assembly GCA_958450335.1. NCBI lineage: Eukaryota > Viridiplantae > Streptophyta > Magnoliopsida > Malvales > Malvaceae > Hibiscus > Hibiscus tridactylites. Next base: position 51,536,328 of record OY288267.1, on the reverse strand, counting down.
TTGGATAACAAACAAACAAACTTTACTAGCCAAGCAGATGAGAAACTGAAACACACAGATCTTCCAATCACAATTTCACAGAGAAAACATGATAAGAATCAAAAGAGGCTGAATCATAAGCAATCCAGATCTAAATAACAGATAGAAGCAGAGCACAATATCAAGCCTTAACAGATCCACAATTCGCAAATCTCAGATTCAAAAAATTGAAACAAGCAATTTCGAGCAAAGAGAGCACAACAGAGGCCAATTAGAAGCGAAGCATCACAGATCACAAGTGTCAAAGGAGAAAGATATTACCAGACGAGGATTCACAAAACGAATGAATCTTCTTCGCAGAAAAATAGAAAGCGAAGGAATTGCAATAACCCGACGGTGTGCACAACAGAGGAATCTCGCAAAACAATCTCCGGTTCCAGTGACGGTGGCTCTGATACCATGTAAGAAATCACTGAACGTAGCTCCAATGAACCAATGAAGAAGAAGAAGAGAAGAAAGTAAAGACGAAAAAGGAATTTGAAATAAAAACTGAATTGATCTAGACAAAATGAAAAGAGAGAGAAAAGAAAGAAAGCTCAGATGAACTTGATTTTTATTAAACTTTGGGTTGTCAAAAACTTAACTGATCCAATTACAAGAGTGGCTTTTATAGCCCAAATATAAGACGAGTCTGTTGTAACAACTTAGTCCAGCTAGGATAACAAGCCTAACAGACTCTGTAACAATATTAACCAATTGTAAACCAAGTAACTAATACTCTAACAGTGATCTTGTCTGCCTTCCAATCCAAGATGAAAAAGCCCTGCAACAATAATACGAATCCGTGTTATGTTTTATCAGCTTCTTTTATATGTTATGCTAGTGATGGTGGAAATATTGCTCTAAATCGAATTGTGTTCTTGAGAAACCAAAGACTAAGTCATGATTAGTATGCATTTTAACTCTGTTCCGACTCGAATATGAGACCATGATTGTCGAAACACCTTTGATAATTGAAGTGTAGTAGCATGACATATGAATGCCAAGCAAACCATGCTAGCTGATCACTGTGATGTTCTCATTTATGCCACCGGTTGTTTCACCATCACCTACATAGTGCTTAGCACAAGCTGCAACTTTTTTACTGAAAATCAATGAATTAATCATTAATATAAAGTTCAATCGAATTCGATTTGTATGCTTCTGCATAACATTTGATGAAAGTTATATGAATGAAATGTAAAGTATGAAATTGCTCACTTTCCAGCAGCAAATTGAATGCCTTTAGGACAGTTAGCAGGGATGTCTCCTTGTAATCCTAGTACCATCTTTTTCATTGCTTGAACAATCAGGGGATCTTCTCTGTAACTTTCGCTCCAACAAGTCCCGAATTCGAACAAGTACGAGCTATTCTTTATCATTGTATTTCAGGTATTCTGCTTTTGTCAAGCAACACCAAAGCAGAAGTGTCATGAGCCTAGACGCTAATTCAGGGAAATTAGGGCTGAAAGGGAAGAGATTGGGGATTTCAGTGGAAAAAGAGGGAAAATCAAATAAAATTGGTGCATATGAAAAGACGACATATGGAGCACGTGACCCTGGAGAGACATGATTAATTGATTATTTTATGATTAACGTTGAAGTTAGCTTTACTTCCAGCTGTTAAATATTAACAAATTGTACGAGCCATAGTATATATTTTGGATTGTATTGTGATGTATGAATGAACATTTTGAACATTCTTTCACTAAAACCTAATCCTTTATTCTGAAATTTCCATTTGCAATCCTTACAATTGGTTTCGAGAACTAGTTTTTAAGGTCCACATTCACATTGGGAAAACTAAAGAAAAGACATCACATGGGTGACAATGTGGACCTAGCTGCCATCAGGTTGACAACACCCTGGAGAACAAGATTGATACAAGATTGGAGGAGACTTAGGCATATTTAAGGAAAATCATTGGCTTGCTAACCAATGAGGCTAAAAGTGTAGAACCTGTGACACATGAGCAGAACAATCAGCTACCTGTCAATGCTCAAGCAAAGCAAAAAGGCTTGAAAGTAGTGTAAGTTACTATTATTGATGACAAGAAAAGATAATCGATGAAGCTAGATGAACCAAGAATTTTGGCTTCTAAGCCACAAAATACCACTTTGCCTACTGAAAAAATGAAACTTGGGGGACAATGGTATGAAAAGGGGACACTTATTTGCTCTAGAAACTTTATTGGGTCGAAAAGAGCAACCAAAATGGCACTTACACAATCTCATCCTCAAACCCAAAATAGAGCTTTAGATGTTCGATAGAGACAATCCCAAGAGCTGGGTAAAGAAATGTGAGAATACTTTTCCCTATTTGCAATTCTTAATAATTAAAAAACTGAAAGTAGCATTTATGTATCTAATAAAGAGAATTGAAACATGATTTGATAGGTATATAATGCAAAAAAAAGGCTCACTTGGCATGAATTCATAGTTGACTTGTGCTACCGATTCTGTAATAAAAAATTTTGTGATATGATTACAGAATTTAACAAGTTAATGTAGAAGACCCCAATAGAGAAATGTCAAGATAAGTTTAAAGAATTAAAGCCCTATATGTTGTAACAGAATCCTCACTTAGAAGAAAACTATTTTGTGCCCATCTTTATTAATGGGCTAAAGAAAGAACTCAGACATAGAGTAAATGTTCATGCACTAAAGACTTTTTCAGATGGTTACATGCAAGCTAAACTCTATGAACTTTCTTTGGACTTCGAGCACAAAAGGAAAAGATATGTTGCTAAGGGTTTTTCCAACACTAGTCAACAGAACAACCATACGACTCAAGGGTCAATATCAACTCCTAAACATGTTGCCCCTAACTAACGGAACAAGTTGTCTTTATTAGTGTATAGGAGGTCTCACAACCTATTCTCCAAATGTGGCGAGAAATATAGTCCTGGTCATCAATGCAAGATTAAGTAGCTGAATGTGATGGAAGATGATATTGGAGTATGCCCAAAGACCAATCATAAGATTACTGTAAAAGACATAATTATTTATTAATATAAAGTCATTATTATTATTATTTCAGTCTTATTCTGTGCATTTATAAATAAACTAAATTTTAATAAAGTCTTTAGAATAATATAGTTATTCTTGAATGTCCTTAGTCGAGTATTATTGTGGGAAAGGACAACAATAATATATTAAGACTAATATGTAGTTGATTGATGACAAAGCGTTTTCATTGACACGGAGATGTCAAAATCAATACATAAGCATGTGTTAGAGAATGACATACTGGACTGACCTGCTATGAGCATGTTTCTTGGATTATTATGTGACAGTTACGACATTGCTCATGGTGATAACTACATGTATGATCCTCAGACGTTATATCATCGTTATTTCAACATTGTAAGTGACATATTTTGATACGGTCAAACTTGTGCCATAACTGACTACACTATAAAGACTGACATTGGATATGTCAAATCTATGTAGCGAAATATGGTTGATCAATATAGGATTTGTCCCTCCTACATAATAGGAGTAATATCATAGGCCACTTGATTGAGTGAGACTAGAAAATGCATGGCCATGCTTGAATAAATTGATATGAGATATCATAGTTATTTGTTTATAATAGTTTACTCAAAATATCAAGAAATATTAGATGGACTATACAAGTGTGACTAATTCATGACTTGTTTCTGATCTAAATATGAGGACAAAAGGATGTAATACATAAAAGAAGTTAATCATGAAAAAAGGTAAAGTCGATCTACGACTTCATGTAACTTAGGTAGCAATGATATATTGCTAGATGCCACTCATTGCTTGTAATATTAAAATTGTTTTAGATATTACTACTAATGTTACATGAACCTACAAGGGTCAAACCCTATGATTGAACCGAACAAATATCGACTAAATAGAATGTGTACAAACTTTTTGTACACGTAATAATTATTAAAGGATGTGGGATTGTCTCACAACTTACACCTCCAGCTACTCCACAACACAATGGAGTCTTTGAAAGGAGAAATCGAACATTGTTAGACATGGTTCAGTCAATGATGAACATTTTTACACCTCCAACTTCTTTTTGGGACATGCGCTAGAAACATATGCTTTCACACTAAATCATGTTCCATCTAAAGCGGTTCAAAAGACACCATATGAGATATGGACTGGGAAGCGTCCTAGTATGTCTTTTATGAAAATTTGGGGATGCAAAGTTTATGTTAGACATTAGATGTCTACAAAACTCGAACCTAAATCTCATAAATGTAATTTTGTAGGGTATCCTTGTAAAGCCCCGGTTTTGGGCCTAGGTGTTCTGCATGTCGGGTTAGGCTAGTGGAACCGGTAATCGGTTGTTCGAATGGTTAAAAAGTGGTTTAGGAAAATCAAGGTTCGGGATGGGATAAAAATATAATAAAATTTCAAAAATCCTCTAAAATTATATTTAAGAGGTTGGTTAAATCAATTTTGCAAAACAAGTTCTGGAAATTATACATTTTGGGCAATGACCAAAATGTGAAGTTTTAAAACCGAGAAAAAGTGTGTTTTTCAAAAAGAGTCAAAATCTTAGAATCTTCAGTGAGCTTAATGGCAATTAAGCATTTTCTCTAATTTGGCATGTGTTTTAAATGATTTATTAAATGTTAAAAGTGGCTTTTATTGATTAATTAAAAAGGTAGTTATTTTAGTTAAACAAAATTTGACGAACTTTTTATTCTCTCATTTTCACTTCAGCCAAACACTCTCCATTTTCTCTCATTTTATATATTTCATTCACTTTTATTTTCTCTCTTGATTTCCAACTTCTCCTTTGTGATTCCTCTCAAATTTCTTCAAGTTTCTTGAAAACAAACTTGCTAAATTAGAAGAGAAGCAAAGATTGGAGGTAGATTTCGTGCTAACCCTCTAATCAAGGTTCTTTAATAAATTCCAAAGATATTTGACTCTTTATCTATGTTTTGATTGAGGTTTTATTATTGTTTTCATAAAATGATAAAATCTTGATAGATAAGGGGATTTAATGTGAATTTTGGAACTATTTTCATTTGATTTGTTTGAGATGGTTTCTAATTGGGTTTTGAAAGGTTTATGATGTTGAAATAGAGTCTTAATCATATTAATCCCGAAATCCTTGAGATCTTTGGTTTTTAAGGTGTTCTTGGTTGGGTTTTTGGGGTGTTACGTGTGATTTGGGTTGCTGGAGGTATAAGGATGGTTTTATGTTGTTTTTGGATGTTGGTTGATGGTTAAAATGTGTTGGATGTGTTGGTGGATGGCTGGGCTGAGTTTAGAGATCAATCGAATGAGTTTTCGGTTGTTTCGGATGGGTAATTTGATGCTTAAGAGCAGGGCTGCGAGTTTTCGTTTGAGTGATGGTGTTTTAATGCATTATGATGCACTGAATCTCTTTTTTAATGTGTTGAAAACATGGGATGGTGTTCCAGAATTGAACGAAGTGGTTTTGGAGGCTTTGGACGATTGAATGTTGCGTCGGCAAGTGTGGTTTTGCAAGTCGGTGAGTGGAAATGAGATTTCTTGCTTTGAAACTTCATAAAAGAGGTTCTGGGAACTTAGTAAGAGCTTGAAACGCTTTACTAAGTTCGAAAGTAAGTAAAGTGAACTTCTCTCTCAGATTGTGCTATTGTGAGATTTTGAATGCACTTGATTTAATTGTGTTAACATACTGTTTTAAAGCTTGTTTTGAGTTTATGAAATGTGTTTGATGATGCCATATGGTTTAAGGATGCACTAGGTAAGTGATCCTTGTATGCATGTGATGATACATGAGGTTTGAAGCATGGTTTAATGCTTGTATTATGGCTTATCATAAATGCTTTGGAAAAACAGTGAGGTATGCGTGAAATATGGATTATATTGACAAGTGATGTGGTGTAAATTGTTTTGTAAATGAAATCAGATATAGTTAGCCGGCTATAGGATTGAGTGCACTATAAACAAGTCACCTTGGATGTTGAGGGGTTGTGATTGTACCGAAAACGCCATCCAAGTACCCTAACGATTGAGGATTGTTTAAGGTTGCAACGGTTGAGAGTAGCTCCCAGGTGCGAACCTTGTGTATATCCCGTCTCTCTTTAGTGGGCTATACATCTACCAATGAGTGGTGTTGAGGGGTTGTAATTGTATCGAATACTCCACCACGGGTGTCACAACGGTGGAGGGTTGCTCTCGTGTGTGAGCCTCAAGATGTCGGTAGAGTGTTTGAAGGGTATGGTACAACCCTTGGTAATCCATGTATCCGGTATGCTTTTTGGGAATGTTGTTAATCACTTTTAAGCCAATATAATGGAATGAAATGTTATGGGAATGTTGATGACGCATGTTATGAAAAATGCATGTTTTACCATAAGCTTAACATAATGGTGTTTATGCTCGGAAGGCTTGATGTTTGTGTAGCAATGGTTCAATTGCTGGAAAATATGTTATTCGTGTTGCATGTTGTTATCATGCTAATTTTAATGTTAAAGTGCATGGTTTATCAAAGAAGGCATGATGGTTTGGAAAGAGTGAAAAACGGTTTTGTGCATTGATGTTGTTTTTGGTTTTGAGCTTTCCTCGCTAAGCATTTTGTGCTTACGCTCTCTTTGTCCATGAATGCAGTCAATTTAAGCTTTTGAGGTGGCACATGCAAGGGATCGATGAAAGAATTTGATAGAAGGTATGTTTGGTTATGAACTAGAGTAATAAAGACAATGAGGGGTGTCCAATGAAATGAATGCTGGTTGCTTTGGTATTTTCTGGTTTAGTACAAGTTTTGGTATGCATATTTGGGTATGAAAATGGCCTTTAAGAGTTGGTTTATGATTGTCTTTGAGAAATGACCCTTTGGTGCTTGTTTTCTTAGGAATCATGCCTTTAGTTCTCTTTGTTGTTGTTAGAGATGCTTTGATGGTGCCTTTGCCATGTATTCTTGAGTATTGAAGTGTATTTGAGTTGCAAGTATGCTTAGGTATATATCGGATTAGTTGTGGATGATTAAATTCAAGTTAGACCTGCAAATTTTTACATTGCAATCCCAGGTGTTTCGAAACAACACCCTTGCTTATTTAGAATCGAGTGTTTGAAAATTCCTTGGGGTATCGGAATGGGGAGGTCCGTTTCGGTACGTTTCGAAACTATGAACCCTTGTTCCGAAACGAGTCCAGGGTCGTTTCGGTACGGTCCCACGATTTGAAACAGGTGCTCCTGTTTCGATACACCCATTCCGATACGGGGCTTGCTATTCCGAAACTGCTGGCTGTTATGACAGTTATTGGAATCTTTTGACGTTTTGTTTCTTTACGATTTAGTCCTTGTTTGTGTTATTTGCAATTAAAGGAGTTTTATTGATTAATTTGAGCTGAGTTTCAATAATGATGCTTGAAATGAACTTAATTAAGGGTTGGTAATCCGAATTTGGTAGTAGCCCTTACAAATTGTTAAATTCACAAAATGGTCCCTAAACTCAAAATCGGTAATAATCAATTAGCGTATGCTCGTGTTGTATTTCAATTTGCTGCTTGTTGATCACATAGGAATGTAACTTGCATCTAGATAAGATAAAAAGAAAGAAAAATATGGTCGTTTTGTAGAGTGTCCATAAGTTGTATATTTTGTACACATTTCTTGCCCTTATTATTGATGTTCTTAAGTTCATTTAGGCATATTTAGGTGCATTGCATGCATAATAATAGTATTTGCTCTTTTACCATACTTTTATTGAATATTCTATATTTGGTTAAGAAAAGATACCGTTTTAGTTTAGTTTTCATTTTTCAGGTGATGTAGCTGTGTAGAGGAGGAGAGGACAAAAAAAGTAGGGAGCAAAAGGAGTTGTACTGAAGCAGTTCCAAAGTACCGCCAAGGACGCTGCCATAGTAGCCAACCTCCTAGGCAGGCAATACACCGACTTAACATAGATGGGCTTCGATTTATATAGGATGGTTTTCTGAATCCAACAAGCCCAGCCTTGCAATTTTCTGAATCCTGGAACGGTGTGCAGAGCAGGTTAAAGATTGATAAGTAGGAGTACTTATCTTTACTTGTTGAAGAAGGCAACGTCCAAAAGGAGTCCACATTCAAGTCAAAGATGTCAGCATTTAATGGAAAGCAACTTTAAAGACTTCAACTCCAAAAAGGACTCAAACTTAAGGCCATGAGCCCTATATATACCCATGTATTTGAGGGTATAGGGCAGAGATCACGTGTTTAGATAACCATAGCTGCCTCCTAGTCTATCATGTTCTAATTCTCCCATAGGGTTTAGGTTTTTGTATGTAAAGTAGTTGTGAGAAACAGTTGTAATGATTTAAGTTGTTTTTGCAATAAAATACTCTTAGTTTGCTTAATTCATGTGCTTCACTTCCTTCAATAAGTTCCAAAAGTCCAATTGAAGAATCCATTTGTCGGGCACGATGGTGTCAAACTCACGAAAGAATTAAGCACGGTCTCATCATGAAGAGGTGTTGACTAATTCAACTTAGACATAAGTTAGAATTTCAGCGGCTAAAAGGATAAACCAAACATTGACTGTCTGTGTTAGGTTTATGCTGAGATTGCTAGGTATTGCCTACATCACGCAACAACATAATCCTAGCCTAGACATAGGTAGGATCACTTCATAATTGCTTCACCGAACTTGGAGTATCTTCCAGACTTGCCACTGGGACTTCTCTCCATTCACCTACCGGGACAGTAAAAGTTGCAAGAGCAGAGTGCCGTCGTGGTAGCGAAAGTTGTTGCCGCCTCAATCCGCCATTACCCGCCAAGGCAGCAGATCGTGGCAGCGTAAAACACACTTAATCTTTACAACGCAGTCTACATACTACTGAGCTACAATTACCTGGCCCAATCTATCAACCTGATCTCTCTCTCTCTCTCTCTCTTTTCAATTACTTGAGTTTTTACTTTTATGATTTTTAATGTTTAGAAATTTAATTGTGCATTTACTTTTCTTGTGCAGGAACAACAAGTCGAAACAAGTTGTCCAATCCTTGTGGGAGACGATATTCCACGTGTGACCTTTTCGGTTTGGTCTATCGGCTAGGCCGGGTCAACGGGGTTACATTTGGTGGTATTAGAGCCATGTTACAAAAGGTTGGGATGATTGTAAGATGTTGGTAAGTAATTGAAATTTGAGTGTGTGTTTTTGGTGATGTTTTCTTTGTCCGGTGAATGTCTTAAGCATGTTAATGTTAAGTATGTGATGGTGGTGCTATATATGGTGATTGAATATGAATGTGAGCTGTTATATGTGATGATAGATTGGGCTGAATCTTAATGCTTGTGATCCATGACGGTGGTGACATGTATGTAGTATGCTTTATGCTATGTTGGGGGGGGGGATTAGAATGCCCATTGCCTTATTACTATAGCGAAATACTTTAAATTGAAATCGAAGTCTTGGATTCTTGCTTGGAGTTGGCCTGAGTGTTTTGTTTGTTAGTTTGTTTGTTATCACACCTTAATATAATAGCACAAAAAACCGAGGAGAGAGTAGCGATCTGGTATGATTGTTGTTGTCGTTGGGTAAGGAAAAAATGAGTGTGTAAAGTCTCCTGGGTGCTAGACGCCTTGATGTGCCTCGATGTAAGTAAACCTGTGTCGATTGGGTAAGTGTTGGATGGCATGGCGCCTGGGATATAGGCGATGTCTAGAGCTTGTGAAGCTGTTAATGCTGAAGTGTATGTGACTGCACTAGCTGGTGGACGTTGTGAGCTGCGGATAGCGCTTACGTAATTTGAGTAGAAGTTGAGCCCAAGGGTTGTCACTGGAGGTATCCATGGAGTGGATGACCTGTACGAATGAGATTATGGAACAAATGGAGTGTAATGATGCCCATAGTGTAAAGATGAGTTATATCTCAGTTTTATGGAGATGTGTATAGTTGGTGGACAACTGTGGTTGTGGGCATAGAACCTGGTGTTGTGTTCTGAGAGTTCTTTTGAACTGAGCTAAAGGAGAAGTATTTGAGAGTTAGATACTTGGGTGACGAGAAATGTGAATTTGTGCTTTGTGTTTGAAATCGTAAGTTTGTAGTTGAGTTAAGGTACTGATTGTTTAGTTGAGAAGGTATGCTCCTAGATTGGATTTGGTTGTGAGACATTGATATGGTTGACTCTTTTATAGATTGGTGCATGATGTTAAACCGTATATGTTGTTTTATTGGCTACATCATTTTCGACGTGTTGGTAACCCGAGCGAGGTACACTGAGCAGAACTTGGGTTTAATAACTCGTGTGAGAGGTTCTAGCGCTAGAAAGTGAGTTGCGGACTCTAGTTTTAGTGGTAGCCAGTGTAAGAATGGTCATGCTAAAAAGGTTATCGCTTGGGTTGAGGCGAGGTTGTAGTAACGTTGGTCAAGGATCGTAGGGTCAGTGTGTCAACGTTTAAGTAGATTTTGATACCTATTAAGTATGTGGATCGTGACCACGTGAGGCGAGTTGGCCACGTTTGATCGGTGAGGTATAGCTTATGCGCCTGTGGTTGCTGATACTTTTGAAAGTTATGGCTTGAACGTTCGTTTTGGAAGTGTTAGTTGTGGGAGTGTGAGTAGTTAGTTTCTTTGGTGAAATTGTGGTTACAAGAAAGTTGTATAGGAGATGCCCTTTATCTGTTCAAGGCCATGTGTTTTAGTTGATTTGATGGAATTGCTTTTTTTATGGTTTTGATGTGATTCTTGAAATGGACTGGTTGGTTGAGCATCGAGCTGTGGCTGGTTTCGATGTTAAGCGAGTTACCTTGAAACTTGTGGATGATTACGAAGTAGTAATCGTAGGCGAGAACATGAAGTTCTTGTCCAAAGTAACTTCAGCTCTTGAAGCGAGTTGGATGATGGAGTTGGGTTGCGAAGCTTTCTTAGCGTATGTGAGGAATCTTGGTACGAATGAAGTGCGAGTGCAAGACATACGAAAAGTATAGGAGTTTCTGGGTGTTTTTTTGGAAGAGTTGCCTAGGTTGCCACCAAACAGGGAAGTGGAGTTTGGCATCGAGTTGTATGAAAATACGACTCCTGTGTCCATTGCTTGATCGAGGGTTCATAAGGCCAAGTGTTTCACCTTGGGGTGCGCCGGTCTTGTTCGTGAAGAAGAAGGATGGTACAATGCGTATGTGCATTGATTATCGGCAACTGAACAAGTTGACAGTTAAGAACAAGTACCTTTTGCCGAGGATTGATGATTTGTTTGACCATTTTCGTGGTGCTTCGGTATTTTCGAAGATTGATTTGAGGTAAGGGTATTATCACCTAAGGTTAAGGATGTGGATGTACCGAAGACAGCTTTTTGGAGTAGGTAGGGCCATTATGTGTTTTTGGTGATGTCGTTTGCGTTGAGAAATGCACCTGCTGCATTCATGGATATAATGAATAGGGTGTTCCATGAGTTTCTAGATCAGTTCGTGGTAGTGTTTATCGATGATATTCTCTTGCACTCGTGTACCAAGGAGGATTATGATAGGCATATGAGGATTGTATTGCAAGTGTTGTTGGAGAATCAGCTTTATGCTAAGCTGAGTAAGTGTGAGTTTTGGCTTAGGGAAGTGGTTTTTGTTGGACATGTAGTGTCAGCCGAGAATATTCGAGGTGATCCACACAATGTTGAGGCGTTGATGAGTTGGAAAACGCCTAAATCGGTAACGAAGGTGCGTAGTTTCCTTGGGTTGGTTGGATATTATAGAAGGTTTGTTGAAGGTTTTTCTAAGATTGCTGCACCTTTGACCAAGTTGTTGCAAAAGAATGTTCGCTTTGAATGGACGAATGTTAGGCAACAAGCTTTTGAGAAGTTGAAGGAAGCTTTGACACAAGCTTATGTCTTGATTCAGCCATAATCGGGTAAGAAGTTTGTAGTTTATAGTGATGCATCATATGTTGGTTTGGGTTGCGTGTTGATGCAAGATGGGAAGGTTGTAGCTTATGAGTCTAGACAATTGAAGGTGCATGAGCGCAACTACCCTACTCATGATCTAGAGTTAGCTGCGGTGGTGTTTGCTTTGAAGATTTGGAGACTTCCTTTATGGTGAAAAGTGTGTGGTTTACACCGACCATAAGAGTTTGAAGTATCTTATGTCTCAAAAAGAGTTGAATCTTAGGCAACGAAGATGGTTGGAGTTGCTACAGGATTATAATCTGACGATTGAGTATCATCTTGGGAAGGTCAATGTTGAGGCTGATGCATTGAGTTGGAAGGTAGCTGTTGAGCTGAGAGTGATGTTTGCTCGGTTGAGTTTATCGCGTGAAAGTGGATTGATAGCTGAGTTGCAGGTGAACCCTTCCTTGATTCAGCTAATCAAGGAGAAGAAATTGCTTGATGATTCGTTGGTGCCTCATGTTTAAGATATATCTGAGGGTAATGCAACAAACTTCTGTTTCAATGATGATGGAGTTCTATGTTTCAAGAGTCGGATGGTTGTGTCGGAAGATGTTGAGTTGAGGAACACTATTTTGACTGAAGCTCATAGCAGTCCTTTTCATATGCATCCTGGTAGTACTAAGATGTATCGTGGTTTGAAGGATGAGTACTATTGGGTGGGGTTGAAAAAGGATGTTGCTGACTTTGTAAGCAAGTGTATGGTTTGCCAGCGTGTGAAAGCTGAGCATCAGTTTCCTTTTGATCTGTTACAACCTTTGAGGATACCGGAGTGGAAATGGGAAGGGATTACGATGAATTTTGTATCTGGTCTGCCTTTGATACCATCTAAGAAGAATTCCATTCGGGTGATCGTGGAGCGTCTTACAAAGTGTGCACATTTCTTGGTTGTGCATATTGCGTACACATTGGATAAGTTAGCGGAGTTGTATATTGCTGAGATTGTGCATTTGCATGGTGTGCCTAAGTCTATAGTGTCGGATAGAGATCCGAGGTTTACAGCTAGATTTTGGGAGTTTTTACATTAGGCGTTGGGTACACATTTGAATTTCAGCACTTCGTATCATCCTCAGACGAATAGACAGTCAGAGCGAGTTATTCAAGTGTTGGAGGATATGTTGTGAAGATGTGTGATAGATTTCCAAGGTTTCTGGGAAAAACATCTACCTTTGGTTGAGTTTGCCTATAATAACAGTTTTCAGGAGAGTATACAAATGGCTCTATATGAGGCCTTGTATGGGAGGAAGTTTAGAACGCCTCTTTGTTGGGATGAGGCGGGGCAAAAGTTGGTTTCCTGACCGGATATGCTTAAGGGAAAAACTGAGAAAGTGAAGCTCATATATGAGCGGTTGAAGGCTGCATCGGATCATCAGAAATCTTACGTGGATTTAAAGCGTATGGAAATTGCGTTTGCGGTTGGAGATCGCGTGTTCCTAAAGGTATCACCCTGGAAGAAGCTGATGAGGTTTAGAAACGTAAGGGTAAGCTTAGTTTGAGGTTTATTGGACCTTATGAGGTTGTGGAGCGAGTTGGTCCTATGGCTTATCGGTTGAGGTTACCTCTCGAGTTGGAAAAGTTCCATAACGTGTTTCATGTTTCTATGTTGCGGAAGTATAGATCGGATCCATCGCATGTGATGTCGGTTGAGGAAATTGAATTGAATCAGGACCTATCCTATGATGAGGAACCAGTGGGGATCCTTGATTCGAGTAGCAAGTTCTTCGTGGTAAGACGATTGAGCTTGTGAAGGTGTTGTGGCGACACCGAAGAGTTGAGGAGGCCACGTGGGAAAGCAAGGCGGACATGCAGAGGCAGTTTCTGCATCTATTTCTTTCAGGTAAAATTTCAAGGATGAAATTTCCTAAGTGGGGGAGAGTTGTAACGCCCCGGTTTTGGGCCTAGTTGTTTTGCATGTCGGGTTAGGCTAGTGGAACCGGTAATCGGTTGTTCGAATCGTTAAAAGGTGGTTTAGGGAAATCAAGGTTCGAGATGGGATAAAAACATGATAATTTTTTTAAAAAAATCCTCTATAATTATATCTAAGAGGTTGGTTAAATCAATTTTGCAAAACAAGTTCTGGAAAGTATACATTTTGGGCAGTGACCAAAATCTGAAGTTTTAAAACTGGGGAAAAAGTATGTTTTTCAAAAATAGTCAAAATCTTAGAATCTTTAGGGAGCTTAATGGCAATTAAGCCTTTTCTCTAATTTTTCAAGTGCTTTAAATGATTTATTAAATGTTAAAAGGGGCTTTTGTTGATTAATTAAAAAGGTAGTTATTTTAGTTAAATATAATTTGACAATCTTTTCATTCTCTCATTTTCACTTCAGCTAAACACTCTTCATTTTCTCTCATTTTCCAAATTTCATTCTCTCTTATTTTCTCTCTTGATTTCCAACTTCTCCATTGTGATTCCTCTCAAATTTCTTCAAGTTTCTTGAAAGCAAACTTGCCAAATTAGAAGAGAAGCAAGGAATGGAGGTAGATTTCGTACTAACCCTCTAATCAAGGATCTTTAATGAAATTCCAAAGATATTTGACTCTTTATTTATATTTTGATTGAGGTTTTATTATTGTTTTGATAAAATGATGAAATCTTGATAGATAAGGGGATTTAATGTGAATTTCAAAATTGTTCTCATTTGATTTGTTTGAGATGGTTTCTAATTGGGTTTTGAAAGGTTTATGCTGTTGAAATAGAGTCTCAATCATATTAATCCCGAAATCCTTGAGATCTCTGGTTTGTAAGGTGTTCTTGGTTGGGTTTTTGGGGTGTTATGTATGATTTGGGTTACTGGAGGTATAAGTATGGTTTTAGGTTGTTTTTAGATGTTGATTGACGGTTAAAATGTGTTGGTGGATGGCTGGGCTGAGTTTAGAGATCAATCGATTGAGTTTTCAGTTATTTCGGATGGGTAATTTGATGCTTAAGAGCATGGCTGCGAGTTTTCTTTTTAGTGCTGGTGTTTGAATGCATTATGATGCATTGAATCTCTATTTTAATGTGTTGAAAACAGGGGATAGTGTTCCGGAATTGAACGAAGTGGTTTTGGTGGCTTCGGAAGATTGAGTGTTGTGTCGGCTAGTGTGGTTTCACAAGTCAGTGAGTGGAAATGAGATTTCCTGCTTTGAAACTTCATAAAAGAGGTTTTGGGAACTTAGTAAGAGCTGGAAACCCTTTACTAAGTTCGAAAGTAAGTAAAGTGAATTTCTCTCTCGGATTGTGCTATTGTGAGATTTTGAATGCACTTGATTTAATTGTGTTAACCTACTGTTTTAAAGCATGTTTTGTGTTTATGAAATGTATTTGATGATGCCATATGGTTTAAGGATGCACTAGGTAAGTGATCCTTGTATGCATATGATGATGCATGAGGTTTGAAGCATGGTTTAATGTTTGTGTTATGGCTTATCATGAATGCTTTGGAAAAACAGCGAGGTATGCATGAAATATGTATTATATTGGCAAGTGATGTTGTGTAACGTGTTTTGTAAATGAAATCGGATATAGTTAGCCAGCTATAGAATTGAGTGCACTATAAACAAGTCGCCTTGGATGTTGAGGGGTTGTGATTGTACCGAAAGCTCTATCCAAGTACCCTAATGATTGAGGATTGGTTAAGGTTTCAACAGTTGAGAGTAGCTCCCAGGTGCGAACCTTGTGTATGTCTCGTCTCTCGTTAGTGGGCTAT
Organism: Hibiscus tridactylites; assembly: GCA_958450335.1. Classification (NCBI taxonomy): domain Eukaryota; kingdom Viridiplantae; phylum Streptophyta; class Magnoliopsida; order Malvales; family Malvaceae; genus Hibiscus; species Hibiscus tridactylites. The sequence continues at coordinate 51,520,782 of OY288267.1, read as the reverse complement.
ACATCTACCGATGAGTGGTGTTGAGGGATTGTAATTGTACTGAATACTCCACCACGGGTGTCACAACGATGGAGGGTTGCTCACGTGTGTGAGCCTCGAGATGGCAATAGAGTGTATGAAGGGTATGGGACAACCCTTGGTAATTCGTGTATCCGATATGCTTTTTGGGAATGTTGTTAATCACTTGTAAGCCAATATAATGGAATGAAATGTTATGGGAATGTTTATGCTTAGCATAATGGTGTTTATGCTTGGAAGGCTTGATGCTTGTGTAGCAATGGTTCAATTGCAAGAAAATATGTGATTCGTGTTGCATGGTGTTATCATGCTGATTTTAATGTTAAAGTGCATGGTTTATCAAAGAAGGCGTGATGGTTTGAAAAGAGTGAAAAATGGTTTTGTGCATTGATGGTGTTTTTAGTTTTGAGCTTTCCTCGTTAATCATTTTGTGCTTACGCTCTCTTTGTCCATCAATGCAGTCAATTTAAGCTTTGGAGGCAGCACATGCAAGGGATCAGTGAAAGACTTTGATTGAAGGTATGTTTGGTTATGAATTAGAGCAATAAAGGAAATGAGGGGTTTCCAATGCTATGAATGCTGGTTGCTTTGGTATTTTCTGGTTTAGTACAAGTTTTGGTATGCATATTTGGGTATGAAAATGGCCTTTAAGAGTTGGTTTATGATTGTCTTTGAGAAATGACCCTTTGGTGCTTGTTTTCTTAGGAATCATGCCTTTAGTTCTCTTTGTTGTTGTTAGAGATGCTTTGATGGTGCCTTTGCCATGTATTCTTGAGTATTGAAGTGTATTTGAGTTGCAAGTATGCTTAGGTATATATCGGATTAGTTGTGGATGATTAAATTCAAGTTAGACCTGCAAATTTTTACATTGCAATCCCAGGTGTTTCGAAACAACACCCTTGCTTATTTAGAATCGAGTGTTTGAAAATTCCTTGGGGTATCGGAATGGGGAGGTCCGTTTCGGTCCGTTTCGAAACTATGAACCCTTGTTCCGAAACGAGTCCAGGGTCGTTTCGGTACGGTCCCACGTTTTGAAACAGGTGCTCATGTTTCAATACACTCGTTCCGATACGGGGCTTGCAGTTCCGGTACGGCTGGCTGTTATGACAGTTTTTGGAATCTTTTGAAGTTCTGTCTCTTTGCGATTTAGTTCCTGTTTGTATTGTTTGCAACTAAAGGAGTTCTATTGATTAATTTGAGCTGAGTTTCAATAATGATGCATGAAATGAACTTAATTAAGGTTGGTAATATGAATTTGGTAGTAATCCTTACAAATTGTTAAATTCACAAAATGGTCCTTAAACTCAAAATCGGTAATAATCAACGAGCGTATGCTCGTGTTGTCTTTCAAACTGCTGCTTGTTGATCATATAGGAATGTAACTTGCATCTAGATAAGATAAAAAGAAAAAAAATAGGGGCGTTTATTGAGGTAAACCTTCCTGGTTTACTTTGATATTCCTCGTGTGACCTGTTCGGTTCGGTCTATCGGCTAGGCCATGTCGAGGGGGTTACGTTTGGTGGTATCAGAGCGAGGTTTCAAAAGGTTGGGATGAAGCTAAGTTGTTGGTAAGTAATATAGATGTGAATATGTGTTTTTAGGGACAGTTTTAGACATAGTTCGGTCAATGATGAACACTTTTACACCTCCAACTTCTTTTTGGGGACATGCGCTAGAAACATCTGCTTTCACACTAAATCATGTTCCATCTAAATCTGTTCAAAAGACACCATATGAGATATGGACTGGGAAGCTTCCTAGTATGTCTTTTATGAAAATTTGGGGATGCAAAGTTTATGTTAAACATCAGATGTCTACAAAACTCGAACCTAAATCTCATAAATATAATTTTGTAGGGCATCCTAAAGAAACTAAAGGATAATATTTCTTCAATCCATATGAGAACAAATTGTTTGTTGCTCAAACATGAGTCTTCCTCGAGAGAGAATTTATTCTCAGAAAAGGAAGTGGGAAAAATATTGAACTTGAAGAAATTCAAAGTCAACCACATATCACTGAACCAAAGATTTAACAACAACAAGTTCCACAAATAGTTGAGGAACATCCAACCATTCTTGAAACACAACCACTGCGAAGATCTATGAGAGAACGCAATGCACCTGAGAGATATGGATTTCTCTTCACATTGCATGGAGATGTTCTCCTCATGGACCAAGATGAGCCTAGGTCTTATCAGGAAGCAGTGGTGAACCCAAACTCCGAGAAATGGCTAAAAGCCATGAAATCTAAGATGGATTCCATGTCAGAAAACCAATTATGGACTTAGGTTGACCCACTTGAAGGGATAAAACCCATAGAGTGCAAATGGGTTTTCAAAAAGAAAACTGACATGGATGGAAATGTACAAACATACAAAGGGTGATTGGTCTTTAAAGGATTTCGTCAAATTCATGGTATACAATATGATGAAACTTTTCCCCTGTTGCTATGTTTAAATCTATTTGGATATTGCTTGCAATAGCTGTATATTATGATTATGAAATCTGGCAAATGGATGTCAAAATTGCTTTCCTTAATGGAAAATTAACGAGGATGTGTACATGACACAACGTGAGGGTTTTGTTGATCCAAAAGATTCCTTAAAAGTATGCAAGCTACAAAGATCCATTTATGGGTTGAAGCAAGCTTCTTGAAGTTGGAATCTTTGTTTTAATGAGGTAGTCAAAGAGTTTGGTTTCATTAAAAATGAAGATGAGCCATGTGTTTTCAAGAAAACTAGTGGGAGCATTATTATATTATTGGTATTGTATGTGGATGACATACTAATAATAGGAAATGACATACATACCTTACAATTTGTAAAGACTTGGTTAGGATAATGCTTTTCTATGAAAGACTTGGGTGAAGCAACCTACATATTAGGAGTCAAATTCTATAGAGATAGATCAAGACGACTCCTAGGACTAAGCCAAAATACATACATAGATAAAGTACTGAAAAGATTCAGTATGGAAGAATCTAAAAGAGGATTCTTAACTATGAGACATAGTATTTTGCTCTCGAAGAAAATGTGTCCTTCAACGCCTCAAGAGAAGGAACGCATGAGTAAGATTCCATATGCTTCGGCCATTGGATCTATCATGTACCCCATGTATGTACACGTCCGAATGTATCATATGCACTAAGCATGACAAGTCGATACCAAGTAGATCCCGGTGAAGGTCATTGGGTTGCAGTCAAAAACATCCTTAAGTACTTAAGAAGAACTAAGGATACATTCCTTATGTATGGAGGTGGGAAAGAGCTAAGTATAAAAGCTTATACTGATACAAGCTTCCAAACTGATAAGGATGATTCTCGATCGCAATCGGGTTCAGTGTTTTGCCTTAATGGAGGTGTTGTAAGCTTGAAAAGTTCAAAGAAAGATACAGTAACATATTCTACAATAGAAGCCTAGTATATTGCAACAAGTGATGCTCCAAAAGAGGTTGTTTGGATCAAAAAGTTCATATCTCAACTAGGGGTCATGCCTAGCATATCAAATGTTATAGATCTACGTTGTGACAATAAATGAGCCATCGCACAAGCAAAAGAACCTAGATCTCACCAGCGATCCAAACACATATTTAGGCGTTACCATCTCATTCGTGAAATCATTGATCGAGGAGATGTAAAAATATGCAGAGTACCAACGGATGAGAATATCGCCGATCCACTAACAAAGCCTCTGACACAGCAGAAGCATGAACGTCACACTAAGTCTCTTGGTATTAGATACATGAGTGATTGGTCTTAGTGCTAGTGGGAGATTGTCGTAGTATTCCCAAAGACCAATCATAAGATTATTGTAAAAGACATACTTATTTATTAATCTAAAGCCACTATTATTATTTCAGTCTTATTCTATGCATTTATAAATAAACTGAATTTTAATAAAGTTCTTAGAATAATATAGTTATTCTTGAATGTCTTTAGTCGAATATTATTGTGGGCATGGACAACAATAATATATTAAGACTAATATGTAGTTGATTGATGACAAAGCGTTCTCATTGACATGTAGATGTCAAAATCAATACATAAGTATGTGTTAGAGAATGATATACTGGACTGACCCGCTAGAAGCATATATCTCTGATTATTATGTGACAGTCACAACATTGCTCATGGTGATAACTACATGTATGATCCTCAGACTTGATATCATCATTATTTCAACATCGTGAGTGACATATTTTGATACGGTCAAACGTGTGTCGTAACTGACTAAACTATAAAGGCTGACATTGGATATGTCACAATCTATGTAGAGAAATATGGTTGATTTGTCCCTCCTACATAATAGGGGTAATATCATAGGCCACTTGATTGAGCGAGACTAGAAAATGCATGGCCATGCTCGAATAAATTGATCTGAGATATCATACTTATTCGTTTATAATAGTCTACTCAAAATATCAAGAAATATTAGATGGACTATACAAGTGTGACTAATCCATGACTTGTGTACGATCTAGATATGAGGACAAAAGGATGTAATACATAAAAGAAGTTAATCATGGAAAAAGGTAAAGTCGAACCATGACTTCATGTAACTAAGGTAGCAATGATGTATTGCTAGATGCCACTCATTTCTTGTAATATTAGAATTGTTCTAGATATTACTACTAACGTTACTTGAACATACAAGGGTCAGACCATATGATTGAAACAAACAAATATCGACTAAATAACATGTGTACAAACTTGTTGTACATGTAATAGTTATTAAAACGAAAATATAATATTTTTTGTAATTATAGATAATCTCGTTTATATATATATATTAATACTAGATAATTATTGTAATTATCAAATACTATTAAAATGTATATATCTCTAAAGAAACCTAATTAAAGTAGAATCAAATTCTACATAATTAATTATATTCGGTTAAGTATATTATATATTTAATGAATCCGAATTAAAGTAGAATCAGATTCTACATGTTTAATTGTATTCAGTTAAATATATTGTATGTTTAATGAATCCGAATTTAATTAGAATTAGGTTTCTGATGCTATATAAAGGCATAGGTCTAGGAGCCGATATATGCTTTTGGAAAACCTCTCTAACAGTTAGAGAAGAGAAAATATTGTTAGTTTCATTCGGGTGGATTGCGTAGAGGTCAGAACGTGATTGTGACGACTCGTATTCAATTTGGATTTTCTTATACTCTCTGCGGATTTCCAGATTTATTTAGGTAACGTTTCATCCTTTTTACCCTGAATTCATTCTTCGTACATGGATCTCTGGCGGTAATCGCCGGATAATTTTTTGTTGCGGCATGAGGTGTACCTGCGTTTCCCAACAGATGAAGAAACAGAAGGAGTAGAAAGAGGGGAAACTCATAAAGGGAAGGGTCATGAAGAAGATAATTAGGGAGATGCAGAACTTGACATTTCCATGAATGAATTGACTCAAAATATTTGTTACAACTCACTAAGGATCCAATGGTTCATTAAAGAGAAGATACTCAACATTCTGGTTAACAGTGAGACTAGCGTCAATTTCATCACTCCCAACTAGATAAAGGAACGACTTGAGATGATGCAAACCCACTCTCTTGCTATTACTGTGACAAATGAAGAAAGTTGTATAACACCGCCATAAGCAATCAACTGATCGGGAATATGCAAGGGTAGAATTTTGGGTATGACTTTAGAGTTTTACAAATGGGAGGAAGTGAAATGGTGTTGGGAGTTGATTGGATGAAAAATTTCATCCCTATAGTAATGGTTTTTAAAAAATAACCTTAAGCTTTGAAAATGAGGGTCAATACATTGTGTTGCAATGAGGGAGGAAACCACATTATGTTAAAATGATTACTGATAAGAAAATGTTAAAGCTAATCGATAAGGAACTTGACTACCAATGAGAACTGTATTTGTTAAGTATTGAAGGAGAAGAAACTTGTCTCCCTATTATTCTACAACCATTATTATTAGAATCTGCTGAGGTCTTGGAAGAGTCAAAAGGTCTACCTCCTATAAGGACTCATGACCGTGCCATAGTTCTTAAACTTGTCACCAACCCTACAAGTTTCCCTACCATCAGAAAGCAAAGGTAGAGAAACATGTAGTAGAGGTGTTGGGTACCTCCATCATACATATTAGCGAGAGACATTTTGTTGTTCCTTGCTTTATGGTTAAGAAAAAATATGGAAGCTAGAGGTTCTGTGTAGATTACAAGCAGGTAAATGCTGCTGCAGAAAAGAATAATTTCCATATGCCTATAGTAGATGATTTGTTGGATGAATTAAAGGGAGCTAGGTACTCCTCCAAGATAGACATGGGTCATATTATTGGCAGATCTGGGAGAAGAAATAGGACATCCCAAAAAATACCTTTAGGATACACCATGGACACTATGAGTTTAGAGTGATGTCCTTTGGGCTACCCAATGCCCTAACGACTTCCCAAGCTTTAATGAACAACCTATTTGAACCTTACTTAAGAAAGTTTGTATTAGTTTTTATGACATTTTGGTCTACAATGCATATATGGATGAGCATTGCAAACACCTCAGATTTGTACTTGAAGTACCGAGGGCTAATCAACTATTTTCTGAGAGAACAAAAAGTTTCTTTAGGCAACAATAGATTGAATACTTGGGGCATATAATTTTAGAATTTAGAGTGACAATTGATCCATAAAAAATGAGGCTATGAAGAGTTTGACCCTACCTACGACCCTTAAATCCTTAAGGAGATTCCTAGGGTTGACTGGATACTACAAGATGTTCATCAAGGGGTATGGAGGGATAAGTAAGCCCTTCACTAACATAATGAAAAAAAGAAGATTTTGTTTGGAAAGAAGATTCTAGAGAAGAATTTGAACAACAGAAACATGCCATGCGCAAGGCACCAATGCTGGTTCTACTAGATTTTAGTAAGGCATTCTGTTTGGAAACAAATACTTGTGTTAGGGGTATTGGGGATGTGTTAAATCAGGAAGGAAGGCCTATAACCTACTTGAGTAAAGTCCTAGGCCCTTAGGATGTTGATATGTCCATTTGTGAGAAGGAGTATCTGGCCATTCTAATAGCAGACTGACTAGTGTTTATTTTGTGCTATATTTTGTGTTTAAATACTTCTTGGTGGTTCATTATCATTGCAGATTTAAGCGTTTTTATATATTTTTTTGTGCAGGACTTCGTGTTTGGAAAACATATTGGAAAAGACTGGATTCTACAAGTTTTCTAGATTCATGCCCAGATTAGAGGGCATGAATTGGGGCATGAATGTGCTGACTCGGCGACACGTCAGTAGGCTTCTAGAAGATGACATCAGCATAGCGTGATAGCTTATCAGCTGCGTCCAGAGCACTTATCAGCCGGGATTAGGATCAAGCTTGGGATTTATCTTTTACTTTTGAAATTTAAACATTTTTAAGATTTAATTATTATCACTAAGCATTTATCTTTTGTATTTCAAATATTTTAGGATTATCCTTTATCATTTTAAAAGTGTTTTCTAGGGTTTTAGGATGCTATAAATACCCCATTTGGGGTGAGACTCAATCCATCAGTTGTTTTGCATTCTCATTTTTACTTGAGCTTAATAAATTTCCTTTCCCCCAATTACTTTCTTTGCTAAAAACTAAGTATGGTTTCTTGCCAAGCTATGCTTAGCTAAACTCCCTTAAGCCAAAAGCTAAGCCAAACCTGACTTACCTTGGGAGAATAGACAAGGCACTTCAAACACTTCAATTTCTTTCTTGATTTTCAGAAAAATAGGATTGGCAATCGGCCTTTCCTCTAGGATTCACGACTTCTTCATTCCGAAAGCGCGCATCGGGTTGATGATTGTTTTAATCCACCGTTGGGGACAAGAATAGGCTTGTAGCAAGTTCGACTCCCTAAGAACAAACGTAGTGGCGGTTCACTAAAGGGAATCAAGATCGGAAACAACTCTCGTCGAGATAATACATCCGAGCACAAGCTTTTCCAGCACTAAGCAGAGAATTTGCATTAGCGTCGATTGACGAAGCTAATCAAACAAAAAAACTTAATGTCAAAGATTGGCCTTGGGGTTTAGTTTATCATAGAGAAGCAAGTTACAAGGGTTGAGCCTTGTAGACTGTAACCGACAAGAACTCGAGGCAATATCCCTTTTAGTGATCGAGACGAGTTGAGGAGAAGCAAAGCTGGAGGCTAACTCTTATCATAATTTATTTCAATTATTTCTTCTGTTTTATTTACTTTTGTCTTCTCGAATTATTTCGCTTAAAATCCCTCTTTTTGTTACTTGCATATTACTAGTTAACGATCGATTCAAATCAATATTGGGAACTCCTTAGTCCCTGTGGACCGACACCTTCTTCTCTATACTACGTCTTATTTTATTGTATTTATTTGAGATTAAGGATAAATATATTTGACAATAGACGACGCTTGTCAAATTGGCGCTCTTGCCGGGGACTTCGTCAAAGTTACTAATATTTGTTTTCGTTTGATTTATGACCAGAAGAAATCCGGGAGAACAAGCAGAATACAACCCAGAAATCGAAGCATTTGCTCGAAGACTCCACGCTCAAAATCTTCAAGAAAAGAGACAAAGAGAACGACAACAACGTCTAGAGCGTGATCTGGAATCAGCATCGGAGGCAAATTCTCATTTTGAGTACAACAAAGAAGATCAAGTTCCAATGGAAGATAACAACCAAACAATCCTGTAACACCCCTCGCCCAGTTACGAACGAGCGATGTTACTATTCGGGTGATGGACAGATTCATACATGTCAACATATCAAACATACAATTATATGAGATTCAATTCATGCTTAACAAGCATCAAAACAAACAATCATACAATCATTTATCCAATCACAAGATCATAAACACAAATAGGTGAGCCAATTTAAAACTTTTCTAACATGAATCCTATATACATGTTGCAAATGCATATTAACAAGCCTAACTAACATACATGTGATCTAATTTCAAATCAAACTAATCTAATATAAGCTTATATACATTTGGTCTACATGATATCAAACTTGTTATTAGCCTAATCCTTACACATGATCATCTAACATATGTATAAGACCTAGCAAACATGTATTCAATCAAACTCATGAACGTTTAATTCAAGTATACCAATGCTTCTTATTCGAATACATAAGACAATCAAACATTATCTATATACATATCTTAGTTCATATTACAACACATACATATACATATAACAACTTTCAAACAACCTAAATCATATACAATAGTATTGAAATCAGCATTCATCTTATTCTAATATTCTATTACCATTCGAACTATACAAGTCATCCAACGACAATTCTAGATGCAACCTTCCTAATTCAAATATAGATATCATACTTATACATACTCAACCATTCAAATCCATCAAGGGCATGAACCATATAAATGATACTCAAATTCAAATCAAGCTTAGTTAACTTCAAACATAGTTCATTCATATCATCATATTCATATTTACATAAACATTCATCAAGTCATTACGTAATATAACATGTCTTAGTTTTATATAAACCAAACTTATCAATTACATGTTCCATAATGCATGACAAACTAACTTAGACTATGCCACCAACTAGGAGACTAAGAAAGATTATATCATACTTGTTCTTGGCTTGCGAAGCTCTCAGAACAAAACAGATGGCTTTTGGATATCAACGGACCTGTTATTTTGGAAGAAGGAAACAAGGAGAGTGATAAGTACACATAATGTACTTAGTGAGGCAGCCTTAAACTTTACTAGTTTCAATCTTTTAAAGTCTTATTCAATCTTTAAGGTTACTTAGCTAGGCTTAGCACGTATTGGAATACCTAGCTAGTTCTATCAAAACCAAGTTAACTTAGCTAGTTTCATGTACTAACCAATAGGGCAGCAAGCATTTACATGTACTATGACTTATTGGGCAGCAACCATTTCATTTAAAACACACTAATTTAGGCAGCAAACTACATATACATTTCATACCAAATTGGACAGCAAACAACATATACAATTCAAGCCAAATTTGGGCAGCAAGCACATGTACAATTCAAGCTAAATTGGACAACAAAAACATGTAATCTCATTGTCATCTTGGCAGCAACATTTCATAGTTTCACATCACAACATAGTTCATTTTAAATCTCAACCAAGTAAACATATTCATTCCATATCATAAGGGCTAATACCCAACTTGTTCATTTAAACGTATATCGTTGTTCTAATCATGTTTTGCCTTGGATGATTAATGAATTAGGTAATCAAGTCTTCATGTAACATGTAACATTAGATACTCAAAGTATCCATTTCTCATTTCAACTTATAACAGAGGATGCATAGGCATCAATGGTGACTTATCACCATTCAATTATCAAGGTGACTAACCATCTTATTAGGTTTATAGGTGACTAACCACCATCCTGTAACAAAGATCAGAGGAGCTCAATGACTCTAAGGCATGCCCTTCTACCTATAGACACTAATCAAACCAAGGACTTTACTTATCTTTCTTTATTAACAAGAGCATTCACTTGCCAATCATTCATAATTTCAAAGGCATTTAACCACTTCAATAGGCATACACATATAATCAATCAAGCATCATGGTAACATAAAATTCCAGCAAGCATATGAGATCATTTTCATTTTATAATCATCAAAAATCAGTAGCAAAGCTTATCATTTAGTCTCATTTCACATAGCTCAAGCAATCAACACATCATAGCAACTAATCATATTTATGCTAAGCATGCTTATCTAACAAGCAATACACACTTAGGTCAATATTCTTGCCTTTAATCCTTCTTCCTTATCATTTTAAATTTTACCAATCATTATTAAATTAATTACATGCTTCATTCATGTTATCTAATAATAAAAAACATAAAGGTTAGGATACTAATCCTAACACTTAAGAAATGCTACACTCACAAATACTTCCAAGCTTAGTTGTTATCCTTGATGATGATTCCTTTCCCCCTTCTCTTTGCTTGATCACTCCTTGATTTTTATTGAAATTATTCACCAATGTGATCTTAAATCATAAAATATTATATACAATATCCATTAGTAATTAATTCAAACATATAAATTCATTTACTTAAGCGTAATCACCTAGACAAGTGAATCTGCCCCCTAAACTGACAGTTTGAGTAACCTCTACTAAACTGACCATATCTTTTTACTCACAACTCCAAATAAAGAGTTCTTTACCATTTTAGAAATCTAATAAACACACCTTTACAACCATATATAGCAAATAGTTTTATCATTTCCCTATCAATACAATTTATTACTTGAACATAGGCATTTTCAGAAACCTAATCTGCCTATGCTTAATTTGTGTCTTTAGTGCATTTATAACCTATGTTTCACTACACCATTAATCTTGAGCTTTTAACCAAATTTACCTAAATATATTAAAATAATAATGATGTTCCAGCAACCACAAAAACAGGGCATGTAAGTCCTCAAATTATCAATCCTTACAAACTAGTCCATTTTGATCCTCTATGTGTTCTAATGATATTTAAACTATCAATTGATATATAATTCAAGCTAAACCATTTATTTTTCATTCCTAAAATACCCCCTGTTTCTAACAAATTTTCCAGAATTTATTGGCTTCAATTAAACCCCTAAACATTTTCAAAATTACAATTTAACCTAAGCAATTTCCAGATTCATTCAATTATGAGCAGTCTTTTTGTAATTCAATTTCTAGGCACTTACTATGTCGTTTTCATACTCAAAGGACCATTTTCTTATAGTAATCATTCAGCTCTACAACTTTTATTTACAAAAGTTTTCCTAATTCGAATCCTAACCCATTCGAAATGTAAGTTCAAAACAGGGAAATGCATGAACCCTAATCTGGGCAGATTCAATCTAAGTTCATGTTCATATTAAATTTTCCAGAAATTTAGCTATTCTAACATGAACCCAGCTACCTATCATCAATATAAAACATCTAGAAACACATTTCCAGCAGCAATTCAAAACCAAATAAACAATACAACCCTAAAACTCAAAATAGAATCGGTTAAACACAAAGTTACTTACTTGTACACTAGGTGAACATGCATGCAATTGTTCTTAATTTTTCCAGCACTTAAACTGAGATTATAACCCTTTCTCTCCCATGTTTTTCTCTAACTTTCGTTGGTTTTAGAATGATAAATAAGATGATAAAAGAAAACTAATTGAAACAATTATTATTCTCTCTCAATGCATGGCCGGTTATGGCTTATACAAAGAAACATGAAGTGTCTTTTTACCATGCATTACCACTCACTTTTCCACTATCATATGTAGTTTAATTATATATTCTTTCATTATCATACTTAATCTTATATTTCATATATATATATATAACTATATTGCCCACCGAACCATACATATATATATTTGTACACTACTTTACAATTTAGTCTTCATTATTCTAGGTTCACATTCTAACTTGCATGTGATATTTATTCCAATTGTAAATTAATATAACATAACTTATACGGTTTCACTTCAATCTTAATTAAATTATACGATGTTTATATTTTCCTTGTTATTTTTCTACTGTTCCAACTAGGGTGATTTTATGGTGTTACAAATCCAACAACTAACAAGGGCACCAGGTTATCAACAACCAATGTGCATCACATTCCCGAATGGTACAACTCCATTTGTACTAAAAACAGGTTTGATCCATTTTTTGCCAACTTTCCACAGCCTACCCAGTGAGAATCCTCACAAGCACCTAAAGGAGTTCCACATGGTTTGCCTCAGTACTGAACCGCAGGGAGTTTCTGAAGATCAAATTAAACTTCGTGCCTTCCCTTTTTCTCTAGTTGATATCGCCAAAGATTGGTTGTTTGATTTACCTTCTAATTCATTTACAACCTGGACTGATATGGCTCGCCTCTTTCTTGACAGGTTTTTCCCAGCGGCTAAGGCGAGCGAGCTAAGGCGCAACATTTTGAGTATCCGTCAAAAGGATACTGATACCTTATATGAATACTAGGAGCGTTTCAAAAAGTTGTGTGCCAATTGTACTCAACACGGGCTATCTAAACAAACACTTATTCAATATTTTTACAAAAGATTGACGCCCATGGATATGAAGGTAATTGACGCAACAAGTGGAGGGGCACTCGTCAACATGACTCCCACCGCGCCTAGGACGTTAATATCAACCATGGATGCAAACTCACAATGATTTCATTCGACAAGTGGACCTTCTCGACGGGTTCACGAGGTAAGTACCGTTTCCCTAGAAAATAAGATTGATAAACTGGCTGAAATTGTTCTATCTCTTGTTGCAGACAAAAGAAAAGCAGCTAGGCTTTGCGGGATATGCACTAGTCCAGAACATCCGAAAGACTGTTGTCCAATGATACAAGAAGAAGATACTGCACAAGAAAATGCCATCGGTAATACATATAACCCGGGATGGAAAAATAATCCAAATTTCAATTATGCGCAAAACCAAAGACCAAATCAAGCTTATCAACCAACTACACCACAACAATATCAACCACAGAAGCCGTCGTTGGGGTCAATTGTTGAAAGGTTAGCGCTAGCCCAAGAAAAATTTCAACTAAAGACCGAAGTTCACTTTGAAGCAATTGACAAACAGATAAATCAAATGACGTTAGCGGTAAGTCGCTTAGAATCCAAAAGGAAATTACCTTTTCAAACGGATCCCAACCCAAGAGAGAATGTGAACGCCATCACTCTACGAAGCGGTACCATCGTCGAACCAAAAGCCACGGAGGAAGGCATTCAAAAGAAAGATAAAGAGAAATCACCATCTTCCACCGAGAAAGGTATATCCAATCCACCTTCTACGTCATCTTCCTACGCTACTCCACCTCCCTTTCCCTCAAGGTTGGTGAAGCGCGACAAACAAGCCGAAGAAAAGGAGATTTTAGATGTCTTTCGAAAAGTGGAGATTAACATCCCACTTCTGGAAGTAATCAAGAAAATGCCTCGATACGCAAAATTCTTGAAGGATCTTTGCACGAATAAGAGGCGCCTCACGGGGATTGAAAAGGTAAACTTGGGAGAAAACATATCTGCAGTTTTACAACGATGGCTACCGCCAAAATTAAAAGATCAAGGTATGTTTGCAATCCCTGTAAAATTGGTAAGGTTGATATTAAACGAGCCATGTGTGATTTAGGTGCTTCAATTAATGTTATGCCATTATCTTTATAAAAATCACTTTCTGCTGAACCTTTAAAAGATACAAAAGTGATTGTGCAATTGGCAGATAGTTCTGTAATATACCCTGAAGGACTCCTCGAGAATGTCTTAGTCCATGTAAATGATCTTATTTTTTCGGAAGATTTTTACGTCATCGTTATGGAAAACGACCGATCAAACTCGTCTTGAGAAATTCTCCTTGGGCGCCCATTCCTTAGTACGACACATACGAAGATAGACATAAGAAGCAGAATTCTTACGATGGAATTTGACGGTGAGGTCGTGAAATTTGACGTATACAAAGCGATGCGACATCTTGATAATGTTGCTAGTATAAATTTTTTTGATGTTATTGATCCTGTTGAAAATAATGCTAAAAAGATTATGTTTTAGACCATTGACATATAACACATTTTCAATGAATGTAAATTAGAGATTACCAATGGAGCCTATGCCTTCAATATGCCCTTTGGAGTTGTCACCAAATGTCACACATCCTCCAATTTTTGGTTTAAGCTCCAAGAATCTACTCTTGTCTCCGGTCATATGTCTCTAGCATCCACTATCAAGGTACCATGTGTTTTGACTTGAAGCTTTGGCCTTGTAGCAATGCTCCCCCTACAAAAAAATATTAGCTTCTTGATTTTAGTACCCAAATCATTTTGGGTCCATGAGTGTTAGCTCCCAAAAGCTTAGATCCCTTAGGAATCCAAGAAGCAATATCATTTACATTATTAGAAACAATGAGTTCCTCAGGAACCCATACACTCCTAATTCTTTTTACTTTAGAAAGCTTCTTTGTTTGAGGTAAAATAGTTTTCTCTTAAGATATTGGGTTTTTGAAGAACTTCTTTTTTCAAAATCATTTTTCCCAATAATAAGAGAAGTTTTAAGATTATCTACCTCCTTGCTGTGATAATCTTGAAAATCAGAAAAAAAATTCTAAATCAAGACTTTTCTTTTTGAGATCATTTGAAAGATTAATCAAATAAAAAACTTTCTTTTCCAATTTGGAATTGATTTTTGACAGAGACTCATTTTGATTTTTCAAATCGAAGATGTTTTTCTTATTTTTCAAAATAAACTCTTTGTATTTTTCAACCAACTCATCATAAACATCTTGTAACTCAACATAGGCATCATATAATTCATTGTAAGTAAGAGATGATGAGTTAGGGTTTACCATTGGTTCCTCCTCAAATGTCATGAGACAAAGGTTGGCCACTTCCTCCTCCTCTTCGGATGACTCCTCGTCACTCCAAGTTGCCACTTGAGCTTTGAGCTTGTTCTTCTTCCCAAAGCTTTTCTTTCTCAATTGAGGGCACTCGGATCGTATATGGCTGGTGTTCATGCACTCATAACAAGTGATTTGGTCATTCTCTTCTTATTTACTCTTATTCTTGAAGTCTCCGTTTCTAGTGAATTTTCGTCCTCAGTTGGACTTCATGAATCGTGTGATTCTTTTGGCCAACATAGCCATTTCCTCATCTTTCTCTTCACTAGAATCGCTATCGTTGTATGAAGCTTTATGTGTGATTCCAATCTTCTTATTTTCAACTTCCTTCTTCTCAACTTTCTTCTCTTCTTTCTTCTTTTCTTCTTCCTTCCCTTGTTTCATGATCTCATGAGTGAGTAGAGATCCAACAAGGGCATCAAGCTTGAGAGTCTTCAAATCTCTAGCTTCAATTACGGTCGTTCTTTTTCCATCCCAAGATTTTGGAAGAGAATATAGTAGTTTCCGAACTAGCTTGTCTTCGAGGATGACTTCACCGAAGCCTTTTAATCCGTTGATGATGACCAAGAACTTTATCATTTACTTTTAATTGTCTTCTATCTCTGTCGGTCATCTCGGCTTTGATCTTTGGGACTAATCTTCCTTCACCATCTCTCTTCATAGGAATGCTTGGTCTATTTTCTACAACGTCCCATACCATGTAGTCGTTGGATTTGATGAAGAGTCGCATCTGATTCTTCCAATATAGGTAGTTATCCCCATTGAAGAATGGTGGTTTGGTAGTGGATTGAGACTCATAGAGGTTGGGGTCGGAGGTGGATGCCATTGCTTCAAGTTGTTGATGATGAAACTCTCCTAGAATCGACTCAAGAGGGTTGTAATCCTTCCAATGAGTGTGGCTTCGATACCAATTATTGAGTTGATCAAACGATTGCAAATGGCTATGAGGGGGTGAATTGGCGATTAAAAATTTGAAGGGAGAAATTGGATGATTGAAAATTTGAAACAAGGCCATTTATAGTGGTTCAAGATCCTAAATGAACTCTACCTCCACTACCTTAGCTCCCACTAAGGATTTTCAACCAATCCACTAATTGATTCTTCTTCTTTTCTTGGATGAGGAGGAAGCCTTACAAAATTGATTAAGCTTTCTACCCAAAGCTTAATCTAACACACTCTTTACAAAGATGGAATTTGGTAAACCTTACAAATACCTCTCAAAGGTTGATGTTTGCCTAAGTACAATCAATCACACTCCAAACTCTCAATAAAAAGTGCAATGATAAACTCAATTGAGTTGGGTACAAAGATTTGACTCTAAATGATCAAGGTTTGGATTTGAATGCTTTGGTGTTGCTTAAAGGCTCAATAGTTGTTGTAGCTTTTTAGACTTATTTTTATACCTTCTTATTGATTTCTAGCCGTTTGGGTGGTTGAGATCATCAATAGAGCCGTTGGGGCTCTCTCTTCCCTCCATAAATGCAGTTCTGTAACAACCTGTATCGGAACACAATACTATAAAACCTATGTTTGATTTTGATATAATTAAATCTTTAAGGATCAATTTGTAAAACTTAAAATTGTTTTTATAAGTCCCTTAATAAGTTTTAAAACACCAACACTTTAAAACTGATTTATAAAACTCAAACTCAAAATATTTTTTAAGTGTTCCGAGGCAAAACCATTGAAAATCGTTCAGCAGTATCGATATCGCACCAAGCGTATCGATACTATTTTGCCAAACTTTGTTACTGTCGGAACCAATATCGATACCCCAAACCCTAGTATCGATACACCCATGTGTTAAAATTCAAAGAGTTTGAATAGAGTACCGATACGGGTCACCCTCGTATCGATACGGTCTTCATAATTTTTAAAGATTAAGTCGGTTTAAAAATATGACCGTTGGTGGCAGTTGGTTGGTAACCAAACTTTAAAAATTCCTTAACCAGTATCGATACGGCTAACCCCAGTATCGATACGGTTTTGGACAGTGAGCTAAGTTCAGAAAATGGTATCGATACAGCCATTGCTGTTTCGATACCCCGTACCGATACGCTTACGTGCGTATCGATACCCCTTATTAAATGCACACAACGACTCTTTCTTTTCTGAGACAGGTACTGATACACCTTTTCGAGTACCGATACCGGTAGCTGGTGAAGTGCATTTATGGTGGTAAGAGAGGGTTCCAACGGCTCCATTTATGTTCCCAACCACCCAAACGGCTAGAAATCAATGTAGAGGTATAAAAGACACATCCAAAAGCTACAACAACAACTATTGATCTTCAAGAAAACACTTATTCATCAAATCCAAGCAATTGTGCCAAAATTCCTATTTGTCTAGAAATCCCAATTGTAATCTTCATTCATATTTTGTCAAATTGGGTTAAGTGCTTGTATTGGGGCTATCATTTGTATTGAGAGATACCTTATTAGCCATCAAATTTCTTTGTTTACTTGTGTGAGGATTGGGTTGATTTTTGGGTAGAAAAATCAACCGAAATTGTAAAGGGTTGCCTCCTTGTCCTAGAAAAGGGGAAGAGCAATTTAGTGGAATTGTTGCAAATCCTTAGTGAAGCTAAGGTAGTGGATGTAGAGTTCATTTGGAACTTGAACCACTCTAAATCCCTTGTCAATTATTTTCAATTTGCAATTTCCACCACAAAACCTTTAAATTTCCAATTCACCCATCTCTTGGTCAATATCGATCTTACGATCCACTCAACAATTGGTATCAGAGCCTAACTCTTTGAGGATTAACAACCACAAGAGGAGTTCCTTGGAAGAGTGTGATCATCAAAATATCAAGATATGACTTCCACCTCCTGTTCCGGCATGTACGAGTCACAATCGACCACAAAGCCTCCCTTATTCAACGGTGATAACTATTCTTTTTGGAAGAATAGAATGCGTATATTCATCAAGTCAAATGACTATCTTGTGTGGGATGTCATTGAGGATGGGCCATACATACCATTGAAGCAAGACGGTGAAGGCAAGATGGTGTTAAAGAAGAAAGTGGAGATGAGTGAATAGGAGAGGAAAAAGATTCAAGTCAATGATAAAGCTCTCCACATGCTATTTTGTGCTTTCGGTCCGGACATCTACTCAAAGGTCTCATCAATTGAAAGTGCCAAAGAAGTGTGGGACACTCTTGAGACCACTTATGAAGGCACCAATGATGTTAAAGAAACTAAGATTGGAATGGGAAGAGACGGTGTCAAAGATGTTTGATCGATTCTCCACGATTGTCAATGGTCTAAAGGGCTTTGGAGAGATCATACCGGAAGACAAGCTTGTCCGGAAGCTACTTTATTCACTTCCCGAGTCTTGGGATGGGAAGAGAACCGCCATCATCGAAGCAAAGAGCTTGAAAACGTTAAAGCTTGATGAGCTTTTGGGTTCTCTCCTTACTTATGAGATCATGAAGCAAGGAAGGGAAGATGAGAAGAAGAAAGAAGAGAAAAGAGTTGAGAAGCTTGAGGTTGAGAAGAATAAGAAGATGGGAATAGCTCTCAAGGCTAAAGCTTCACAACATGATGAGAGCTCATCTAGTGATGAGGATGAACTTGAAGAATTGGCTATGATAGCCAAACGGTTCTCACGTTTCATGAGGTCCAATCGGGGAAGAAAAATCCAAAGGAAGATGGACTTCAAAGGCAAGAACAAAGAAGAAGGAAAGGATCCTATCATTTGCTATGAGTGCAAACAACCCGGCCACATACGTTCGGAGTGCCCTCAACTCAAGAAGAAGGGCTTTGAGAAGAAGAAAAGACTCAAAGCCAAGCTTGCTACTTGGAGTGATGAGGAGTCATCGGAGGATGACGAACAAGAAGTGGCTAATCTTTGTCTCATGGCACTTGAGGAAGATTCCTCCTTGGTAACCTCTAACTCATCTACTTTAGATTTTTTATATGAAGAATTAAATGATGCATATGATGAGTTACAAGAGGTATATGATGAATTAGTTGAGAAATATAAGGAGTCGGTCTTTAGGAATAAAAAGATTATTCTAGAACTAAATGAGAAAAATGACTCACTTACTCAAGCTAATTCCAAATTTGAGAAAAAGATATTAGGATTAAAAGATGAACTCAAATTTTTTCAAGATGAAAATGTTGATCTTAATAATCTTTTATCTCAATGTAATTGTGAACACCAAAAGTTGTTGGATGAGCTAAATGAGCTCAAAAAGTCTTTAAAAAATGTTGGTAGTGTCAAGCATGAAGTAGGAGAATCCTCTAGAACACACCAACCTAAGAAAAAGACTAACTACTACAAACAAGGTAGCTACCCTAGACATAGTAGAGCTAAAAGAATTAGAAGTGTATGTGTTCCTAAGGAACTTGTAAAATCTAATAATATTATTGCTATGCCATCTTGGATTCCTAAGGGAACCAAGGTTTTGGGAGCTAACACTCATGGACCCAAAATGATTTGGGTACCAAAAACCAAAGTTTAATATCTTTATTTGTAGGGGGAGCATTGCTACAAGGCTAAAGCACAAAGTCAAAACTCATGGTACCTTGATAGTGGATGCTCGAGGCACATGACCGAAGACAAGAGTCGATTCATGGATCTAAAGCCAAAAAGTGGAGGAGTAGTAACATTTGATGACAACTCCAAAGGCCACATTAAAGGTATTGGCTCCATAGGTAATCACTCTACCATTCTCATTGAAAATGTATTATATGTCGATGGTCTTAAACACAATTTATTGAGCATAAGTCAATTGTGTGATAAAGGATTTAATGTTTTATTTGATAAAAATGGATGCAAAATTGTAGACATTAAATCTAACAATATTATGCTCATAGGTCATCGCATAGGAAACATATACATGGTGCATCTAGATGACATACATACATCTCATACATGCTTAGTTGCTCAAAATGAAAATGATACATGGTTGTGGCATAGGAAGCTAGGACATGCTAGCATAAGTGTTTTAGAAAAACTAGTCTCTCTAAATCTAGTTAGAGGTTTACCCAAAATAAAATTTTCAAATGATAAAATTTGTGATGCATGCTCAAAGGGTAAACAACATAGGTCCTCCTTTAAATCCATTAATGATGTTTCTACTAGTAGATGCTTACAACTAATTCACATGGATTTATTTGGGCCAATTAGGACTATGAGCTTGGGTGGTAAGTCTTATGCTTTTGTGATAGTTGATGATTTTTCTAGATTTACTTGGGTTCTCTTTTTAAGTACTAAAGATGAGGCTTTGGAAAAAGTCATCACATTTTCAAAATTAACCCAAAATGATCTTGAACTTAGAATTTCACATATTAGAAGTGATCATGGAACCGAGTTTCAAAATTTAGGGTTTGAAGATTTTTTAAATGAAAATGGTATTAGCCATAATTTTTTGGCTCCTCGAACTCCTCAACAAAATGGGGTAGTTGAGAGGAAAAATAGAACTTTACAAGAAATGGCTAGAACTATGCTTTGTGAAAACAATTTACCTAAATAATTTTGGGCGGAAGCCACAAACACCGCTTGTTATATTGTAAATCGAGTAATGATTAGGCCAATTTTAAAGAAAACACCTTATGAGATTTTAAAATCTAAAAAGCCTAACATTAGCTATTTTCACCCTTTTGGGTGCAAGTGTTTTGTTTTAAATAATGGAAAAGACAACTTAGGTAAATTTGATGCAAAAAGTGATGAAGCCATTTTTATAGGTTACTCTTTAACCTTTAAAGCCTATCGAGTATTTAACAAAAGAACTTTAGTAGTAGAAGAATCTATTCATGTTGTATTCGATGATAACCTCCTTCCTAGGAAGGATTCTTGTGATGATGATGATGTAGGGATCATAAATGCCTTTGATGGAGGTCAAACTTCAAAGGAGGATGAGATTCCAACAAAGGAAGATGACTCACAAGATCCACCTCTTGAAGCCTTGAAGGACTTGGCTATTGAGGAAAAGGAAGTGAGCTACCCAAGGGAGTTGAACTATGTCAAAGATGGTGAAAACTTGGGTGATCCATCCAAGGGGGTAATCACTCGCTCTTCTCTTAGATTAATGAACCATGTTGCATTTATCTCATGCATAGAGCCTAAAAATATAAAAGAAGCATTGAAAGATGACTTTTGGATTATGGCTATGCAAGAAGAGTTAAATCAATTTGAGAGAAGTAATGTATGGACATTAGTTGATAGGCCTAGTAATCAATATACAATAGGAACTAAATGGGTCTTCAGGAACAAACTAGATGAGAGTGGTAACATTGTGAGAAATAAAGCTAGACTTGTAGCACAAGGTTACACTCAAGAAGAGGGAATAGATTTTGACGAAACCTATGCACCCGTAGCTAGAATGGAAGCCATTAGGATGTTGCTTGCATATGCATGTTATCATAATTTCAAGCTTTTTCAAATGGATGTTAAAAGCGCATTTTTAAATGGTTTTATAAATGAAGAAGTGTATGTGGAACAACCACCGGGTTTTGAAGATTCAAAATTTCCAAATCATGTTTTCAAACTTACCAAAGCTCTTTATGGTTTAAAACAAGCTCCTAGAGCTTGGTATGAAAGACTTTCAAATTTTTTGATTGAAAAAGGATTTGAAAAAGGTAAGGTGGACACTACACTTTTTATAAAAATGTATAAAAATGACATCTTAGTAGTTCAAATTTATGTTGATGATATTATTTTTGGTTCTACTAATGAATGTCATTGTCAAGAGTTTGCTAAGTTAATGCAAGGTGAATTTGAGATGAGCATGATGGGGGAGCTCTCATTCTTTTTGGGACTCCAAATCAAGCAAAAGAAGGATGGCACCTTCATCAACCAAGCAAAATACATAAAGGATATGCTCAAGAAGTTTGGCTTGGAGAATGCAAAGCCTCAAGCCACTCCTATGAGCTCATCTACAAAGCTTGACAAAGATGAAGGAGGTAAGTGTGTTGACTCTAAACTTTATCCTTCTATGATTGGATCTTTGCTTTACCTTACCGCAAGTAGACCGGATATCTTGTTTAGTGTTTGCTTGTGTGCTAGGTTTCAAGCTAGTCCTAGAGAGTCTCACCTTATAGCCGTTAAAAGAATCTTTAGATACCTTAGAGACACTCCTTGTTTAGGTCTTTGGTATCCTAGAGACTCTACCTTCAACCTTCATGCTTACTCGGATGCGGATTATGGGGGTTGCAAAATTGATAGGAAAAGTACTTCGGGAACGTGTCAATTCTTAGGTAGTATGCTCATATCTTGGTTCTCTAAGAAACAAAATAGTGTAGCCTTATCTACCACCGAAGCCGAGTACATATCCTTAGGGAGTTGTTTTGCTCAAGTCCTTTGGATGAAGCAACAACTCTTAGATTATGGAATTAAAGTTGAAACCATACCCCTAAAATGTGACAACACTAGTGCAATATGTTTAACTAAAAATCCCATCCAACACTCTAGAACCAAACACATTGAAATAAGGCATCATTTTATTAGAGATCATGTCCTTAAGGAAGATGTTGTTATAGAGTACGTAGACACCTTGAATCAATTAGCGGACATATTTACAAAACCCTTAGACAAAGAGCGTTTTTGGTCCCTTAGGAGAGAGTTAGGTCTAGCTAGCCTATCTTGACCTTTTAGGACCTCTTTTGTGATTAAATATGCTTGATCTTGTGAAATGCCATGTTTGTATGCTTGGACTCCCAATTTCATCCATGCCTATAGTTAGGGGGAGTATGATTCTGTTAAAATATGCTTAGAACTGCTCATACATCACTTGCATACTCATAGGAGATGTTAAGTTCGAGCCTTTGGTTGTTCTTTGAACCAAATATGCATTTCTGGGCATACAATATCGATACTGATATACGCGTATCGATACCTGTTCTTCATTTCGTTCCTCATAATTCTTCTCGCTTCACGGGTATCGATACGATTAACATCGTATCGATACAGGTCGTTTCGATACGGACCCCTCCGTTTCGATACGACTTTCCAACGGGCATTTTTGCAGAAAGGTCTATTTTACCCCCATATCGATACCCCCAACGGGCGTATCGATACTCGACTGCGCTGATGGCATTAAATAAGCCTTTAATGAGTTCAAATTTTACCATAATTCAAATTCTTCAAAACCTAATTAACCCTAGCCGTTTTTGCCTATAAAAAGGCACTTCCTCCTTCATATTTTTCACATCTCAACTCAAACCTAAAAGAGTTTTTGAATCAAGCAAGGCTTTGTGCTCTCTTTCTCATCTTTGTGCTATTTTTCTTCAAATCTTCAAGTTTCTTTCAAGGTAATCTCTTTCCTTCTCTTTTTCAAACTTTGTTTTGTTGTTTTGCTTATTTTTGTTTCATTTTTTTTCAAACCTTTCTTAAATTTTTCTTTTAAAATTTTCTTTTCCAAATTTCTTGTAAAATTTCTTTTACCTTGATTTTTACTCAAATTGAAGAAATTCCCTTTGCTTAACTTCTCTTTTAGATCATGGCACCAAAAGAACCTTCGAGGATGCGTTCAAGGGTTACCCAAGCCGGTGAATCTTCCAACATTGGAGAAATTGCTCGTCCAAACTATTCCATCATCTATGATCAATGTTTTCATGGCAATTCGGGTCTCACTCACTTTCGTCAATATGAGAATTACAAGATCCGTGCCGAAAGGGTAATCTCCGTTCCTTTTCTCAATTCGTAGCGTTTTAAGTTTGAATGTCTCCCTTTATTTCATCGTTGGAACTCCATGGAATTTATCTCTATTCCTGGGGTTTTCTATCGCCTTTTGGTTTTGATTTTCTATGCCAATGCCAAATGTATTAGTCGTGATGGGGAAGTAGTTGCTATTAGCTCTTACCTCATGGGGAAGAAAATTATTCTTGATGTTCCATCCATTTGTGAGGTTTTCAATTTGGAAGATGAAGGCCTTGAGAATGAGCATGCTTTGGGCCATGTTCTTCATGGATCCGTCACCGCCTTAAATGCTCAAGACCGGATCTTACACTTGATGGTGTCTTGGTGGTTCCGTCCCTCCGGAGGAAAGTATTCCACCATTAGTCAAGTGGATGATTTTTGGATTCGGTGTTTCCGTGAGAGACAAAGACCAAATCTTGCTCGACTCTTGTTCGCGGAAATCGTCTACCTCGTTCAAAATCGTCACACTCCTCACGTCACATCCTTCACATACGGTACGACTTTGAGCTATTTCTTTATTAAAAAGGATATTGATTGCTCTTATGACTACCCAACTCCTCTCACCGATCCCATTGATGAGCGATCTCTTGCTTGAGCAAAATTTTCTTATGTTAATGGTGAATGGGTACGTCTTGCCGAGTTACCACCGGAAGCCGCCGCCGCTTTCGAAGAAGCTCAAGCTCCTCAAGCTCCTCAAGTCCAACAACCCAACATGGATGCTCTCATGACTTATCTAAATGAGCAATTTACCGGGTTGCGTACGGACATGAACACTCGTCTTACTTCAATGGAAACTACCTTTGATACTAGGATGACGGGTTTGGAGAATCGGCTCACATCTCTTGAAAGCGGGCACAATTCCTTGAATATTTCCATTGCCGCTTTCCATGATGAATGGCGTAATAGCATGCGCTCTAATGAGCCTTTGGGAGTTGATGATGAAGATGATGAAGACGAAGAAGACGACACTTAGACGTTTCCTCTTGTTTTTCATGCATATCATTTAGGATTTTATATTTTATGCACCTATGTTTTATGTTCTTAGGATTAAAACCTATGCTTTGATTTCTTTTTTGCCTTTGTTTGGATTTTAAGTATGTTGCTATAATGAATAAATTCTATGTTGCTTATTATACCTTTGATGTCTTGATGCACTTAATTGTCTCAAAGGATTTTTGATCTAACAAAAATGGGGAGAAGAATCTAGCTCACTTCAAAATATTTTGATTTTTATTCAAAAGTTACCAAGCTTATATTAAGGGGGAGTTAACTTTGTAAAGGCTTTTCAAAAATGTCAAAAATTTTAAGTTTTAGTTTTGTTATATCAAAAAGGGGAGATTGTAAAACCTATGTTTGATTTTGATATAATTAAATCTTTAAGGATCAATTTGTAAAACTTAAAATTGTTTTTATAAGTCCCTTAATAAGTTTTAAAACACCAACACTTTAAAACTGATTTATAAAACTCAAACTCAAAATATTTTTAAAGTGTTCCGAGGCAAAACCATTGAAAATCGTTCAGCAGTACCAATACCGCACCAAGCGCATCGATACTATTTTGCCAAACTTGGTTACTGTCGGAACCAGTATCAATACCCCAAACCCTAGTATCGATACACCCCTGTGTTAAAATTCAAAAAGTTTGAATAGAGTACCGATACGGGTCACCCTCGTATCGATACGGTCTTCATAATTTTTAAAGATTAAGTCGGTTTAAAAATATGACCGTTGGTGGCAGTTGGTTGGTAACCAGACTTTAAAAATTCGTTAACCAGTATCGATACGGCTAACCCCAGTATCGATACGGTTTTGGACAGTGAGCTAAGTTTAGAAAATGGTATCGATACAGCCATTGCTGTTTTGATACCCCGTACCGATACGCTTACGTGCGTATCGATACCCCTTATTAAATGCACACAACGGCTCTTTCTTTTTGTAACGCCCCGGTTTTGGGCTCAGAAGTTCTGGGTGTTGACCGGTTCGGTCAAAGTGCTGATCGAATATATAAGAGTGAATTTAGGAAAGCCTAGTTCGGGTTGCATTAAAAATATGGAAAAATGTTCTAAAATCATATTTTAATATATATAAGTGAACTGTGAAATCAATTTTGGAAAATGAGGTTCGGAAGCTTGACATTTTGGCTAGTGACCAAAATGTAATTTTTGAAAGTTGTGGGACAGTTTTATAAAGGATTGAAACTTTGAATCTTTAAGGAGCTATTATTCCAAAAAGGATTTCTTCAGATTTTTCTAAGATATTTTAAGTCTAAAATCTGATTTTAAAGATTTAGAAAAGGAGGGAAATCATTTTAACTAATTTTCCAACTAATTTTCCATTTTCTCTCAAATTCTCTTTTCTCTCATTTTCTCTCTACCCAAACAAGATTTCCTCAGATTTCTTTCTTTGATTTTAACATCTTAATCTCTCATTTCAATTCTCATTTGATTCCTAATCATCTCATCATCAAAACCTCTCAATTTACAAGTTGATTCATCAAGCTTTTTGGCTCTAAAATGGAGAAATTCAAGTTTGGAGGTAAGAACGTCCTTCTCCTCTAAACTATCAGTTCTTTACTGAAATTCCTAAGTTCTCAATCCTTGATTTATGTTTTATTAATGGCTTTTCAATTGAGATCTTGATTTTTGGCTAAAATGCAAGATTTGATGATTTTGGTGAAAATTTCGTGTGATCTGTTTAAGCAGGGTTTTGAGATGTTAAAATGATGTTAAATGAATGTTAAATTGGTTAGAAGTTGAGGTTTAATCAATGCAATCCCGGATAGGTTGAATTTCCTAAGTTTGGCTTGAGTTTTTGGTTGTTTTTGGAGTGTTTTTGGTGATCTGTTATACCTGGAGGTATAAGGACGTGGTTGTGATCATTTTGCATGTTATTTGATGTATAAAAATGGTTAGAAGTGATGGATCTTGGCTGGGTTAAGTTTTGGAAGTGTTTGGAGATGATTTCGGTTGTGTTTGGTAGCCAAATTGTTAGATTTGTGATGAGCAGCGAGTTGTGTTGATGTTGCTGGTGTTTTAATGCATAAGGATGCATTAATGTTCTGTTTTTGTGTGCTTGAAACATGGGAGGTTGATCCTTGAGCCTTGGAGGAGTTTTCGGAAGGTTTCAGAAGCTTGGAAAGCTTGTTGGCTAGGCTTGTTTGGTAATCGGTGAGTGAAGTTGGGATTTCAGCTTTTGAAATAAGGTTTGAAGGTTTTTGGGAGCTTAGTTTAAGTCTAAACAACTTTGCTAAGCTCAAGAGTAAGTGGATGGGTTTTTGCTCTTGGATTGTGTATGTTTTGGCTTTAAAAATCAAAAGTGGTTGATGATTGATATGCATGTGATTTGCATGGTTAAATTCTGTTTTGTAAGCATGTTTTAGCATGGTTTAATGCTGGTTTTGAAAGTCAATTGAAAAGGATGCTCAAGGTAAGAGATCCTTGGTTTAGTGCATTGAAAATGTGGTTTTGATGCATAGTGTTGCATGTTGTTCATTGGCTTTGTATGATGCTTAAAAACAGTGAGTTGATGATGATTAATGATGATAATTGTGCCTTTTGCATATTGTTTATGCATGTGAATCATTGAGCTAATGATGTGATGGTTTTGCATTATGTGTATGCATGTGAATCATTGAGCTAATGATGTGATGGCATTGCATTATGTTTATGCATGTGGAACATTGGATATTATGGTAAGATGGTTATATTGGCAAGAGGTGTGAATGGTTCTTGGTTCGTTGATCGGGTATAATTAGTCGGCTATAGGATTGGGTGCACCGTGAATAAAGTCGCCTTGATGGCGGAGTGGTCAAGTGTGGATCGGGTAAACTCCCCTCAAGTATTCCTAACGAGATGAGGTCAGTGGAGGGTGTGCCCACGGGAGGACCTCGGTTGCTTAAGGTCGTAGTGGAGGTTGTTGCCCACGGTAGACCTTGGTTGAGTAAAGGTTATAAGGTGGTTAAAAGTCCTTATGTGAGAACCTTGTACTTGTTGAGATCACAATGGCAATGGTTAAGTCCATGTGTGGATCTTGTGTGTGATGTCCCGGATCTCGTTAGATGATGTCTACAACTACCAATCGGTTATGCAAAGGTTGTATGGTGGTTGAAAGTCCATACGGGAAGACCTTGTGCATGTCAAGGGTGTATGGCGGTTGAAAGTCCATACATGGTAACCTTGAGGAAAAGCTAAGGTTGTATGGTGTTTAAAAGTCCATACATGGGAACCTTAGGTTGTTAAGGTCAAATGGAGGTTGTTGCCCATTTGGAAGACCTTGGATTGGGTAGTGTGTAGGAAGCGTTGGGACACGCTTGTAATCCGCGTATCCGATCGGGTTGAAAAGTGGAAAGTGAATATGGTTGATCTCTTGGAAGCCAATATAATGTTCTTGATCATGTTGAGCATGGGATTGCTTGAAATGATGCATAGTTGCATGTGAAGCATGGAATTGCTTGAAATGATGCATGGTTGCATGTGAAGCATGAGATGCTTGAATTGATGCATGTTTGCATGAGAAGTGTTGTGTGTAAAATAGTCTATCGCAATTGTAGTGCAAGTATACACGACGCAAGTAGTAAAGTGATACAAAGTATCGGATATCGTCTCCACAGGGATTGGGCTAATAGCTTCACCTAGATTCACTACACGAAAGCAAAGGAAATATTTAAGAGAATTGTCACGAATATTAAATTAAAAACGTAAATAAAAGATTGAGATATCAAGATAGAGAGAATGGGCTGGTATTGAGTTGCTCAGTAGTGTAGGTATTGAATTGCTTAGGATCTCCAGTTCTGTCGTCGCACCCGTCGCCGACAGCACCTGTCGCGGCGTCTGTCCGTCAGCTATCGCGGCAGCGATCACTAACTCCGTACTTCAAGTTTGGCAAGAATCCCTGATCTGCCTTGCCCTATCCCTAGGCACAAGTCTGTCGATGATCACGTCTTTGATGATACCTCCCGGCGTGAATCGAAGGATGAACACCGATGTGTATGAATTCTTCCTTAGCCACTTAACCTCGCCTTATCCCTAAGCACGAGATGGTTCAACTATAAACTAGAGAACGCGCTTTTATCTCTTTCGTATACTTAACTCTCCCGGTGCTAAGTAAATAGATAACCTCACAATGCTCTCCTGATGCTCTTGCAAGATGTTAAAATCAAGATAAAAGAACTTGAAGTTTATTTTATTGAACTTGAAAAATCCTAAAACAAAGCAACCCTTGCAACTACTTTACAAAACAACCCGTAGCCCTAGGTGGAATTTAGAACATATCGGTGACAGGTAAACGGCAGGGTTTAGGTTTCGGTTATGGGGTAGTCGGCTATGCCCTAGGTTTAATCTATGCCCTTTATATAAGCTTTGGGCTCAAGTTATCTAAGGTAACAAGGATTATAACTTTAATTAAAAGTAAGATTCTAATAAAGACTAAATCTCTAAAGTCTCCTACTTTCCAGCCGCATCCTTGCTTTTAGGGATTTCCTCTCCTTTGAGCTTTGGCTTGACATATCTCTTGATCCGGGGCTTGGAAAAATATTCGGCTTCCACACGACAGACGAGCAGATTTTTCTCTATCTATCGAGGTCCACTTCATTTTTCCTCTTCATAAATCTGCTGTCACCCTGCTGTCACGACAGGTCCGTGACAGGTTCGTCTTCTTCAGCTGCTTGTCCAGTTCAGCTCTCCTGCTTATCTGCCCTGCGCCTGCCTTCGACATCTACTATGACAGATACCTGCAAAAATAACCATCTTTCAGTAGAATCCGTGCCTTTTATATAATTGTGATGTTTTATTGAAAACTAACCTAAATGCAATGCAATGATGCTTGAATGCAGCAGAAATATGGGTTTAAAAAGGTGTAAATGATAGAACTTTTACACACTCAACACACCCCCAAACTCAAGTTTTTGCTTGCCCTCAAGCAATGGAGACTTAAAAGAAAACTGAAAATTTTTGTGTTGGCCTTCAAACAGTGAACTGTCCCTCACCTGTCGCTCATTCTCTATGGCAGCAGCAACCTGTCGGAAGGGTTAGGATCTGTCCGGAATCTCCCTATAGCTCTCGTGCAGTGTGTGCATGCTTGTGAACAGTTATAAGCTAAGACTCTCTTAGTTTCACTAGAATATTCAACTCCTTAACTTGAATTTTATGCCAAAGTTTACTTTCTTTTAGAAGGCACATTTTCATGCTTTTTCTTCTATTTTCAAGCTAAGATTTTCTAGAGCCAGTTTTTGGGCACCTCTAGTTAGCTTCCTAGAGCCGGTTTCGGGCACCTCTAGGTTTTTGATTTTCTTTTGCTAAACTTCTTTCCTAGAGCCAGTGTTAGGCACCTCTAGGGGCTATCCAAGTTCTAAGCTTCCTATTCTAGTTTGGCTAAAAGAAGTCTAAGCATTATAACAGTCACAAAAGTGTTTAAGTTTTCAGAACTATAGAAAGGCTCTAAACTTTTCCTTAACCTGTCCTAAAGATGCTGCCACGACAGAGCCGTCATGACAGGTAAGTTAACTTCACAGTTTTAAGCCAACAGTTCAAATTTTCTGATTTTTCTGATTTTTTTTTTTATAAAAAACTTAAATAACTAATAAGACACAACAATTAAACAAAAGATGTGCTAAAGACTCCATTAAATATGGAGGGTTGCCACCCCCAAACTCGAGGGTTGCATTGCCCCCAATGCAAAATGACATAAAAACAAAGAAAGAAAAACATGAAAAATAAAAGTACATCACAATTATATAAGGGCAGGCAGCAATAAGAGGAGTAAAAGAAATAAAAACTTAAATTTTATGCGTTGTCCTCGCTGCTGCTGCTGACGCGGATCTGATGGTAGCGTCTGCGTTGGGGAGGTGGCTGGGCAGGTTCCGGAGCAGGTTGGTCAACAGGTTCATCAGCCTGTTGAGGTGCAGGTTCTTCCTCCGGTTGGGGGACAGGGTCGTCAGCAGGTTGAAGGGCAGGTGGCTCCACTAGTCGAACATCAGAACTGCCGCTGCTATCCCAGCTGTTACTCGTAATGGCTTTGGACAGCATCCTCTTGTTGGCCACATGTTTGATTCTTTTCACCCGAGTGAAGGCGCTGTCCAAGTTCCTCCGGACAAGAGGGCTGTCGTCCGTGGCAGCTCGCTTGGTGCCTCGAGGAGAAGTGTCCGCCGGTGGGCTGCCGGCTGCTGTCGGGGAAGGTGTGGAGGAGGCAGATTCTCCGTGGGGAGAGACAGGTGGTGTGGGAGTGGGAGAGGGGATATTAAAGTAATGGGCGGGGAAGGTGGGGAAAATGACATCCGAAAAATTCAAATTATTGGTAATGAAATTTACCGTTGCGTTGGAGAAGTCGCGGATGAATGTCATTAAACCCATCTGCCGCTCCTCAATCCTCAAGATGGCAGCTAAGATGTTGGCGTTCTGATCTGCCGGAGCGGTGTTGGTCGCAGCTTCTGGGGCAGGTTCAGTGGCAGGTTCATCATCAGACTCAGCAGGTGGGGCGTTTGGATCGAAGGCGTTGAGGGGCGATACGACGATAATCTCCATGAGACTGGAGATGTTGCTGTCGGTCCAACCGCTGCCCTTCTTGATTTTGTCTGAAGGGTCCTCCGGTACGGCAGCGCAGCGGCAGAGGGCAGTAATGGTGAAGGGCAGGCATAGTCGTGAATCTGTTCTGAAGGCACAATCGAGAATGTTGTCTCGCATGTACCTGCCCACGTTGATCGGCCTGTCATGCATGATAGAGTGGATGAGGGCTAGCCGCTGCCTGTTGACTGTCGTGTGGTGGGATGAGGGCAGGATACACTTTTTGATAAAAGCGTTCCAAAGTTTAGCCTCGGGGAGCAGCTCTGCCCGGTTGACGGAGTTGGGGTTCTTTTTGCTGGTGCTCCAGGTTGTGCCCTCCTCTGTCAATTCCCTTATGACAGCATCGTGGCCGGCAGCGTCGAGGGAGTCCCAAAACTATTGATGAGCATCGTCATTGGGGCCAAAGAAGAGGCCGAAGACATGGTTGATGCTGCTGGCGGTGAAAGGAACTGTCACTCCTCGGACGACGACAGATGTCGCCGTCTTACTCTCGATCGCCTCGTAGAATTCCCTGACCAGAGTGTCGTTAAGCTCTGCCGGCTGCTCGGCAAAGTCTTCCCAAAGTTGCGCCGTAATGGCCTTCATAATGAACGGCCGGAGTCCAAAAAGAGGAGCATCTCTATTATAGATGAAGCTCCGTTCCTCCCAAAGTTCCTTGTTGGCGAACGGGGATGCTGCTGCGGAAGAAGAGGCGGCAGCAGCATTTTGACGAGTTTGTCGTGAAGACATTTTTGGTTGCAAGGGCTGAAAAAGAAAGAAGGTAGATAAACTAGAAGAGAATACAAGAGAGAAAAATCAGAAGTGAGGAAAAATGAAAGGGAGAAGGGGTTTATATAGCGGTCGAGTAGCTGCCCATTTAATGCCGCAACGGCAGGCGGGAATAACGGGGCGGCAGATTGGATATTGCGTGTCTGACGCGTCTGACACGCATTAATGCGTCTGCTGAGCGTCTGCCGCACGCTTCTTCGTCTGCTGTGCGTCTGTTGACAGCCTGTCAAATCCGTCTGCGCCGGCAGCCGAAGAGACAGGTTAGCATAAATGGGCTTTATTGGGCTGGTGGATGGGCGGTGGTCTTGGGCCACTTCTTCTTTCTCACTTGACTCCTTTATTTCCTAAAAACTGAAATTAAAAACAAAACATAATTAAATAAATCTAATTCCTAATAACTAATAATAAAATAAAATAAAATAAAAATAAAAACTAGGTTAAATTAGGGATGCCTTGTGGGGCATCACCTAAGGTAACCACTTCCTGAATTCCTGGGGCTTCAGTCCCCTGATAATGCTTGAGGCGTTGTCCATTGACTTTGAATTGGTGCCCGTCTTTTAATGATTGAATTGTAATGGCACCATGGGGGAAAACTTGAATTACTTGGAATGGACCAGACCATCTAGATTTGAGCTTCCCTGGAAAGAGTTTCAACCTCGAATTAAACAACAACACAAGCTGCCCTGGGCAGAACTGTCGCGGCAGCAACTTCTTGTCATGCCACTTCTTTGTTTTCTCCTTGTATATTCTTGCGTTGTCGTAGGCCATTATCCGTATTTCCTCGATCTCATTCAAATCTAACAGCCTTTTCTGACCTGCCTTGTCCAAGTCCATATTTACTGCCTTGATTGCCCAATATGCCTTATGTTCTATCTCGACAGGCAGGTGACAGGTTTTCCCATAGATCAATCGGAATGGAGACATGCCCAATGGAGTCTTGAAAGCTGTCCTGTATGCCTATAATGCATCATTCAGAAGTAAAGACCAATCTTTCCTAGTTGGTTTGACCATTTTTTCAAGAATGTTCTTCACTTCCCTGTTGGAAATCTCAGCCTGTCCATTGGTCTGTGGGTGGTATGCTGTCGCTATCTTGTGCTTGACACCATATTTCTTCAAGGCGGCAGCAATTACCCTGTTATCGAAATGTCTCCCTTCATCACTGATAATCGCTCTAGGGATTCCAAATCTAGAAAAGATGTTTTTGTGCAAAAACTTTTGGACCGTTTTGGCATCATTCTTTTGAGTTGCGATTGCTTCTACCCACTTGGAGACATAATCTACTGCTAGGAGGATGTAAAGATTTCCACATGAAGATGGAAAAGGTCCCATAAAATCAATCCCCCATACGTCGAAGATCTCGACTTCTAGGATATTCTGCAGTGGCATCTCGTTTCTCCTTGAGATGTTACCTGTCCGCTGGCACCTGTCACAGTTTTTGTAAAATTCATGTGCGTCCTTATACAGTGTCGGCCAATAGAACCCTGACTGCAGCACCTTGGCAGCCGTTTTATTGCCTCCTAAATGTCCTCCATATTGTGAAGCATGACAGTGATGGAGAATGTCTTCTTGTTCTTCTTGTGGTACACATCTCCTTATAACCTGATCTGCGCACATTTTGAAAAGAAGAGGTTCGTCCCAATAATAATGTTTTACATCATTTTGAAACCTCTTCCTGGCTTGATAAGTAAGATCCGAAGGTAATATTCTGCTAACTATAAAATTAACGAAATCAGCATACCAGGGAAGGTTAGAAGACTTACCTGCCGCCATGGCTGTCGCGACAGCTATTGCGGCAGCAAAGAGCTGCTCATCTGGGAAGGTCTCTAGTATGTGTGTCTCATCTACAGGTAGACTCTGTTCCATCTCTAACCTCGACAAGTGATCTGCCACCTGATTTTCTGTCCCCTTTTTGTCTTTGATTTCAAGGTCGAATTCTTGTAATAGCAAGATCCATCGTATCAACCTAGGCTTTGCATCCTTCTTTGCGAACAAGTACTTAAGGGCAGAATGATCGGTGTGCACTATTACTTTCGTCCCAAGTATGTAAGAACGAAACTTGTCGATGGAGAACACCACAGCTAACAGCTCCTTTTCTGTGGTGGTATAGTTTACTTGGGCATCATTCAATGTTTTGCTGGCATAATATATGACATGAAACAGTCTGTCCTTACGCTGCCCAAGTGCTGCCCCGACAGCATAGTCACTGGCATCACACATGATCTCAAACGGTTGTGTCCAGTCTGGTGGCTGTACTATGGGGGCTGTCACTAGCTTTTCCTTCAGAACCTTGAATGCTTTAGTACATTCTTCATTAAAGTCAAAGGGTCGGTTCTGCTCTAAGAGATGACATAGGGGCTTCGTGATTTTTGAGAAATTTGCGATAAATCTCCTATAGAAACCAGCATGCCCTAGGAAACTCCTAATGCCCTTGACTGTGGTTGGCGGCGGCAGCTTCTCTATGACTTCAATCTTTGCCCTGTCGACTTCTATCCCACGGCAGCTAATCTTATGGCCTAAAACTATCCCCTCATCTACCATAAAATGGCATTTTTCCCAATTAAGAACAAGATTAGCTTTTTCACATCTTTCAAGTACCTTTTGAAGGTTGCCAAGGCAGCTCTCAAAATCGTCTCCAAAGACAGAAAAATCATCCATGAAGATCTCAAGGAAGTCCTCTACCATGTCGGAGAATATTGCCATCATGCACCTTTGGAAGGTGGCAGGTGCGTTACAGAGTCCAAACGGCATCCTCCTAAATGCGTATGTTCCGTAGGGGCAGGTGAAAGTCGTTTTCTCTTGGTCCTCCGGTGCAATAGCAATTTGATTATATCCTGAATAACCATCAAGAAAACAATAGTAAGGTTTACCCGCTAATCTATCAAGCATTTGATCAATAAAGGGTAAAGGAAAGTGGTCTTTTCGGGTAGCTTTGTTAAGCTTCCGATAGTCCATACAAACCCTCCAACCGGTCACAGTCCTGGTTGGGATTAACTCGTTGTTTTCGTTGGTTATCACAGTCATGCCTCCTTTCTTGGGAACACATTGCACCGGGCTTACCCATTTGCTATCGGAGATGGCGTAAATGATACCAGCGTCTAACCATTTAATTATTTCCTTACGCACTACCTCCTTCATTGCAAGGTTCAACCGCCTTTGGGCATCAATAGTCGGCTTATGATCTTCCTCTAGGAGGATTTTGTGCATACAGATTGCCGGACTAATGCCCTGAATGTCTGCTATAGTCCATCCTATCGCCCTTTTATGCTGCCTCAACATGTCGATCACCTGTCGTTCCTGTTCCTGCGGCAGCTTAGCAGAGATGATTACGGGTAGTGTTTTATCACTACCAAGATAAGCATATTTAAGCTGCCCTGGCAGGGGCTTAAGTTCTAAGACAGGTGGTTCAACAGTAGATGGCTTTTGGATTAAATGGTTATCCGAAGTGTAATTCAAGGGTTCGAATAACTTACCTGGGCGATGGTCTAACCAGTCTACCTCCTCATGACCTTCAGTATCAGATGAATTGGATTCAGAGGAGTCGCTGTCGTCGGTGCTGTCGTTGTTGCTGTCGTGACAGGCTTGTAAGTGGCTGTCGCAGCAGTGACCAAATTTTATATCCTGGCAGCCCGACCTGATGCAGGGTTGATCAAAGGTCACCTCAATGATGGCCTTGCATTCTTCATCCACATCAGCATGTTTCATTGCTTGGAGAACATTCAACTTAATTTCTTGATCGTTTACGCGCATGGTGAGTTCTCCTTTCTCCACATCAATCAATGATCTTCCCGTGGCTAAGAAGGGTCGCCCTAGGATGACTGGTGCGTTCTCATCTGCCTCACAATCTAAAATAAGAAAGTCAGCAGGAAAAATAAGTTTATCCACTCTTACCAAGATGTCTTCAATTTTTCCCTCGGGGTGAACGTAAGAGCGGTCGGCTAGCTGTAGGGTAACTGTCGTGGGCCGCGCCTTGCCAATACCTAATTTCTGAAAAACAGATTTGGGCATTAGATTAACACTAGCACCAAGATCACATAATGCCTTACCCACAAATTTATCTCCGATTACGCAAGGTATGAGGAAGCTCCCTGGATCCTTCTTTTTCTGGGGTGGTTGTCGATGAAGAATACTCACGCAACCTTCTTGCATCCTTACCGTTTCAAATTCCCCAAGTTTAGATTTTTTAGACATGACATCCTTGAGAAATTTAGCATAACCGGGCATTTCCCTAACAGCATCTAACAACGGAATGTTAATATGAACCTGTTTAAAAATATCATAAATCTTTTTAAGTTGAGATTCATGCTTAGCTTGCTGTATCCGTTGCGGAAAAGGTGGTGGAGGA
The DNA here is from genome assembly GCA_958450335.1 of Hibiscus tridactylites. NCBI lineage: Eukaryota > Viridiplantae > Streptophyta > Magnoliopsida > Malvales > Malvaceae > Hibiscus > Hibiscus tridactylites. The sequence goes on along the minus strand of OY288267.1, from coordinate 51,484,049 downwards.
CGATAATCAGCAATGCGTCCTTCCCACTGCATGCGAATCTGAGGTCGATACTCATCTTTTTTCTCCTCTGTCGCTTCTGCTGTCGTGACAGGCTCATCGGCAGCAGTCTGCTCATTACCTGCCGGGGCAGCTTCCTCGGCAGGCTTATCCAAGGCATGTTTCTTTTCTGTTTTAGCTTCTTTTTCCGGCCCTGGTAACTTTTTCCCACTCCTAGTAGTAATCGCCTTACATTGCTCATGAGGGGGCGTTCTAACATTTTCAGTATTGCTAGGGAATCCTCCATTCTGCCGTGGCTTAATATGCTGCGACACCTGACCCATTTGTGTCTCTAGAGATTTCAAGGTGGCCTCATGGTTTGTCATTCTCATCTTAGTTTCATCCATAAAGTCTTCCGTTTTCTTGACAAACTTATTGATGTTATCCATATACGTGTCGGTCTGAGACATAAAGGTGGCCAGAGTCTGCTCCAATATACTACTCGTGGCAGGTGGTGGTTGCTGTTGTTGCTGAGGCGGCAGGTTCTGCGGCAGGTTTTGCGGCTGTGGCTGCTGTCGTGTCAACAATCTAGGACCCCCTTGATTCTGATTATATGCTTGCGGATTTAGAGCATTGTTGGGGTTACTCCAGGAAAATTTGGGGTCTTTCCTCCAATTAGGGTTGTAATTGTTGGAATTGTAGTTTGGCTTGTAATTTCCAACATATTTTCCTTCTTCTATATTTATAGGGCACTCATCCCTACTATGATTTCCCTCACATGTAGCACAAACTTCCTCGACAGCAAACCCTCGTACTTCCTCTTCACTCAATAAGTGTTTCATGGCTTTAGTGAGGAATGCTACCTGTGATTTCATAGTGCTGTCGGCCTCATAATCCTTGACAGCAAGTACCCGTTTACCCCCTCTTCTAGTGGTTGGAAACTGCTCCTCATTCTTAGCCAGATGTTTCAGAACTTGCAGGGCCTCGTCTGGATCTTTGTCCAATAGTAGTCCATTTGTTGCAGAATCAATTCGAATGCGAGTTTGTAAGTTAGCAGCATTATAAAACTTAGTTACCTGATTCCAGACGGGGAATCCATGCATTGGGCAGTTTCGTAGAAGAGTTGTGAATCTGTCCCAGGCCTCGTGCATTGGCTCGTCATCTTCCTGTTGAAAAGTAGCAATTTCATTACGTAATCGCTCAGCTAAATGTGAAGGATTAAAACGAGACAAAAATTCACGAGTTAAATCTGCCCAAGTCATGATAGAACCCGGTGTAAGTTTATTCCACCAAGTTTTAGCTCTGTCCCTCAATGAATGGGGGAATAACCGAAGCCTCAGTATCTCCGGACTAACTCCTGGTAGTCTAAACGAACCACAGATCTCCTGGAACGTTTTGAGATGCTCCCTGGCATCTTCTGTCGCAGAACCACCAAACTGCCCGGCATTGTTGATCATACTAAACATGACAGGTTTAAGCTCGAAGTTGTCAACGTCAATATCCGGCAGCGTGGTCTCCAGCTCTACATGATCGTTCAGCATGTAGTCACGACATGACCGTCGTCCACCTGCCGCGGGCGGGTCACCGACAGGCGGGATTTCTTCTCCGGCAGGCTGATTACGGGCCATCTGCTCTAGCTGTTCTTCAAGGTATTCGTTTCGGTCTAAGAGGTGGCGAATCTGTTTCTTGAGATTAAAGGAACGTTCAATCTCCGGATCTAATTTATACTCAGGATCTTCACCTCTTTTCGATCTGCGCATAAACAGGAAAGCCTTGTGAAAAGCAAGAGTTTAAAATGCAAAAGAAAAATTAAAGAAAAGTAAAAATAAAAACAAAAACAAAAACGAAAATAAAAACAAAAAGTGCAAGGAAAAGAAGGTGTAGTTATGTTGCCAATCCCCGGCAACGGCGCCAAAAACTTGTTGCGTGTAAAATAGTCTATCGCAATTGTAGTGCAAGTATACACGACGCAAGTAGTAAAGTGATACAAAGTATCGGATATCGTCTCCACAGGGATTGGGCTAATAGCTTCACCTAGATTCACTGCACGAAAGCAAAGGAAATATTTAAGAGAATTGTCACGAATATTAAATTAAAAACGTAAATAAAAGATTGAGATATCAAGATAGAGAGAATGGGCTGGTATTGAGTTGCTCAGTAGTGTAGGTATTGAATTGCTTAGGATCTCCAGTTCTGTCGTCGCACCCGTCGCCGACAGCACCTGTCGCGGCGTCTGTCCGTCAGCTATCGCGGCAGCGATCACTAACTCCGTACTTCAAGTTTGGCAAGAATCCCTGATCTGCCTTGCCCTATCCCTAGGCACAAGTCTGTCGATGATCACGTCTTTGATGATATCTCCCGGCGTGAATCGAAGGATGAACACCGATGTGTATGAATTCTTCCTTAGCCACTTAACCTCGCCTTATCCCTAAGCACGAGATGGTTCAACTATAAACTAGAGAACGCGCTTTTATCTCTTTCGTATACTTAACTCTCCCGATGCTAAGTAAATAGATAACCTCACAATGCTCTCCCGATGCTCTTGCAAGATGTTAAAACCAAGATAAAAGAACTTGAAGTTTATTTTATTGAACTTGAAAAATCCTAAAACAAAGCAACCCTTGCAACTACTTTACAAAACAACCCGTAGCCCTAGGTGGAATTTAGAACATATCGGTGACAGGTAAACGGCAGGGTTTAGGTTTCGGTTATGGGGTAGTCGGCTATGCCCTAGGTTTAATCTATGCCCTTTATATAAGCTTTGGGCTCAAGTTATCTAAGGTAACAAGGATTATAACTTTAATTAAAAGTAAGATTCTAATAAAGACTAAATCTCTAAAGTCTCCTACTTTCCAGCCGCATCCTTGCTTTTAGGGATTTCCTCTCCTTTGAGCTTTGGCTTGACATATCTCTTGATCCGGGGCTTGGAAAAATATTCGGCTTCCACACGACAGACGAGCAGATTTTTCTCTATCTATCGAGGTCCACTTCATTTTTCCTCTTCATAAATCTGCTGTCACCCTGCTGTCACGACAGGTCCGTGACAGGTTCGTCTTCTTCAGCTGCTTGTCCAGTTCAGCTCTCCTGCTTATCTGCCCTGCGCCTGCCTTCGACATCTACTATGACAGATACCTGCAAAAATAACCATCTTTCAGTAGAATCCGTGCCTTTTATATAATTGTGATGTTTTATTGAAAACTAACCTAAATGCAATGCAATGATGCTTGAATGCAGCAGAAATATGGGTTTAAAAAGGTGTAAATGATAGAACTTTTACACACTCAACAAGAAGCATGAGATGCTTGGTAAGATGCATTGTTGCATGAGATGTGTATGATGCTAGTGAAAGCATGTTACTTGTATGTAGAACAAGTGTGGGTTATCATTTGATAAATGATGCATGAGAGCATGGATTACCTATGTTGCATTGGAGTCATGTATGACTTGTTGTTAAAGGCATGTGGTGATGATGTTATGGTTTTATGTTACCTTGATTAAATGCATGAAATGGTTTGATTGAGCTATGGTATTAAATGGTTTCTTGCTTGATGTGGTTTTCAAGTTAAAGAAATGTATGTTGCAATCTGGAAGTGTTCTCCATGGTTTTGTTTAAGCTTGGCATATGGTGTTTATGCATGATTTGAGCTTGATGTTGAATAGAGTTTTCAAACATGGTTTTGGAAAACAAATCGGGTTGGTTTTAAAGTGTTTTAAAGACCCGCTGCATTGATGGTGTTTTGGTTTCGAGCATTCCTCACTAAGCATTATGTGCTTACGCTCCTTTTTGTCCATCAATGCAGATTCTTGAAGTTTGGACAGCAAGGAGCAAGGGATTCAAGGTGGACTCCAATGGAGATGTATGTCTCGGTGAATAGCTATAGTTAATAAGGGCAATGGGGTAGAATCTCTCGGATTGTTGTTATTGTGATCGTATGTGTTGATCATGAATGTTTAAATGCTGTTGTTAATGTTGTTGAAACATGAATTGGGTTAAATGTGATTGAATTGGAAGGTTTGTGCTTAAATGGTTGCTTGTGTAGGAAGCATGCCTATAGATTTGGGGCTTTCCTTATATGTTGAGTATATGTTGAATTGTTGATGCAAGTATGTCTCTTTTATGTTGAATTGCATGTTGGCAAAGTTTGGTGGCTTTTGGAGCATGTTTGAATAACCAATTGTGTGATTGATTGAGCAAAATGCAACATTCTGGGCTAAGTGTTTCGGAACAGGTAACACCGTTTCGGAACGGGTGCCCTGCATGAAACCAGGCGTCCGAAACGGGTGCCACCGTTCCGAAACGGAATGCATTCTGCCAGACCCCCGTTGCGGAACGCGTTGCGGAACGGCCCCGTGTTTCGGAACGGGCTTGGCCTGTTTCGGAACGGGTGACCGTTGGGGGCTGACATGGGCGGTTAAATGTTTCATAATGTTTGCATTTTGGTCCTGAATCTTGGTTGTGCAATTGTATGAGTTCGGAATGTCCGTTTGAGCTGAAATTTGGCACAGAAGCATGAAACATGATTAATTTTAAGTTGGTAACTTAAAATCTGGTTAAGTCCTTAAAGTTTTCTGAAACTACAATTTGGTCCCTAAAGTTGTAATTTGTTCAATTGGGTCCCTGTTTGATCTCTGATGTTTGTGATCTTTGAGCATGGTGTTTGTGTGATCACATGTAAGGTTAATGTGCATCTAGACAAGATTAAAAAGAAAAAAAAAAGGGTCGTTAATCAAGGTTGACTTTCGGGTTGACTTTGGTTTTCCCCGTGTAATCTTCGTAGTTCGGGTCAACCGTCTAGGCCGGGCTACGGGGGTTACACTTTTCTGAGACAGGAACCGATACACCTTTTCGAGTACCGATACCGGTAGCTAGAAAGTGCATTTATGGTGGTAAGAGAGGGTTCCAACGGCTCCATTTATGTTCCCAACCACCCAAACGGCTAGAAATCAATGAAGAGGTATAAAAGACACATCCAAAAGCTACAGCAACAACTATTGATCTTCAAGAAAACACTTATTCATCAAATCCAAGCAATTGTGCCAAAATTCCTATTTATCTAGAAATCCCAATTGTAATCTTCATTCATATTTTGTCAAATTGGGTTGAGTGCTTGTATTGGGGCTATCATTTGTATTGAGAGATACCTTATTAGCCATCAAATTTCTTTGTTTACTTGTGTGAGGATTGGGTTGATTTTTGGGTAGAAAAATCAACCGAAATTGTAAAGGGTTGCCTCCTAGTCCTAGAAAAGGGGAAGAGCAATTTAGTGGAATTGTTGCAAATCCTTAGTGAAGCTAAGGTAGTGGATGTAGAGTTCATTTGGAACTTGAACCACTCTAAATCCCTTGTCAATTATTTTCAATTTGCAATTTCCACCACAAAACCTTTAAATTTCCAATTCACCCCCTCTTGGTCAATATCGATCTTACGATCCACTCAACAAATACCCTTTGTATCGAAACAGACACTCAAAACAGAAAGAGCCATTATGTGTAAAAAGGTCCCATATCGAAACGGTTATAGGCCGTATCGAAATAGTAAGTGCAAAAAGAAGGTCATATCGACACGAATAAGGGGTGTATGGAAACGTTTTGAAATTGTAAACTAGTGTTTCGAAACAGCTTAGGGGTGTATTGAAACACTTAACCAAATCTTTAAAAATCAGTTTATGCCAAGTAACGGCTAGTTCATTTAATGACCAGTTTTAAAATAACTTAACCCCTGTATCGAAATGGGTATAAGTTGTTTCGAAACGATGCTTAAAAATCAAAAGCCCAGATGAAGGCCGTATCGAAACAGTTGTGAGTTGTATCAAAACATATGTCTCTAGTGGCAAAACGTATCGAAACAGTTTGAGGGTGTTTCGAAACGCCAGCGTGATTTTTTGTATATTTTGGCCTTGAAACACTTAGAAAAATTTATGGGGTTTAAGTTTTGACTTGAAAACATTTTAAGTATAAAGTGTACTTGTCAAAATCGAGTATTTTGATTACTTAAAAATTATTTACTTTGAAAATTAGTCCTTAAATTACTTGTTATATCAAAATCAAATATTAGTTTTACAGTTTCTATGCACCGTTCTAAGACTTTCTTAAGATTAGCCAAACATGTATCAAAGGAATTTCCATAAACGGTGAACCATACATCATTGAAAGGTGGTCAGTGCGTTGCACAACCCGAATGGTATGTGTCGGTATGAAAAAGTGTCGAATGGGAAAGTGAATGTTGTCTTTTCTTAATCCTCAAGAGCTATTGAGATTTGATGGAATCCTAAGTAATCATCCAAGCAATGATAATGGAACATACATGTTGGGCGTTCGAGCAATTGATTGATAAATTGGAGAGGAAAGTGATCTTTTCTTGTTGCTTTGTTTAGTTCTCGATAATCTATAATGCCTCAATTTTGGGCCTAGTGGTTTATGGGTTAATTAGACTGTTTGTTAGACCAGGTTAGAGATTCGAGTCAGATTCAGAATTGGATATTTTTATGCGAGATAAAAATATGGAAAATGGTTAAAAATCCTTATTTAATATATGTTGATTTGTGGTGAAATCAATTTTGGGAAAACTGTTTTTGGTGACTGTTTTGCAAATGGTCAGAACTTTGAATATTTAAGGAGCAATTTTATTTTAATAAGCTATTTCCCTTAATTTAGGCCTTTTAATAAATGTTTAAATAAATTATAATTAAGGATGAGAAGGGTTTTAATAAAAAAATGGTTAGTTAAACAAAACATTTTCTTACGTAACTTATTTTCACTCAACTTCTCTCTCTACTTTCTTATTAGCCAAACTAGTTTTTCTCTTTTAAAATCTCCAGAGAATTATTCATTTTCATCCAACCTTGTTTCCTAAACGATTTCCTTGGATTTCTACAACAAGCTTCAAATGTTTTCTTGAAGATTCCAATCCAATCTTGCCAATTAAGGGAAAAGCAAGGGATTATAAGTAATCTTCATTTTTCTCCTCTAATCAAGGTTCTTTATTGAAATTCCCAAGTTCTTAACTCTGTAAATGTGTTTTCTAAAGTGGTTTTATGATTTAATTGGGTAATATGATTAAATCAAGGTTTTATTGATGGATTTATGTGATTTTTGGATTGGATCTATTTTGCTGGGTTTTTTATTGATTTTAATCATGATTTTGATGTTTAATAATGTTGAAATAATGGTTTTAACATTGGAATCCTGAAACTATAAGCATCTCTAATTGTTTAGGTTCATAGTTATGTGTTTTTGGGGAGTTATGGTGGTGTAATAGTTGTTGGAAGTATAAGGATTTTGTGAGATAATTTTTAGATGTTTTTTATGATAATTGATATTTAAAAGTTTTAGGTTTTGGCTTGGCTAAGTTTGGAAGTCAATCAATGTTGATTTTGGTTGTTTTGGATGAGCTTTTGGTAGCATTTAGCAAGGCAATGTTGAGGATTGTTATTGATGGGTTTATGATTGCAATGTTGAATTTGCGTCGGCGAATTGGAGTTTCACGTGTCTGTGAGTGAGAATGTGGATTTCAGCTTTAAAATGTTTTACAGGTGGTTTGGAAACTTAGATTTGAGCTTGAAATACTTGTCTAAGTTAGGACGTAAGTACAAAGTGGGTTTCTCTCTCGGTCGTGTTATTATGAAATGGTTTTTATGCACTTGGTTTCAATTACATGTTACCTACTGTTAAAGCGTGTTTAAAGTATGTGATAACTATTTTAATTATGAGATGATGAAGGATTCACATGGTAAGTGGTCCTTGTAAGTATATGTTTTATGCTTGTGTTTAAAGCATGGTTTGTTGCTTTGGAAAATAGTTTAACGTTGATGCTTTGAAAACAGTGAGGTACATGGCTAAATGTGAATTATATTTGCAAGTGGTGGTAAGGAAATGGTTATGAAAATGCTATCGGATATAGTTAGCCGGCTATAGGATTGAGTGCACTATAAACAAGTCAACTTGGATGTTGAGGGGTTTATATGCTGTACTGAATACTCCATACAAGTACCTTAACGATCAAGGAAGTGTAGTGTCTCATCTCTCGTTAGTGGGATTATACATCTACCAATGAGTGGTGTTGAGGGGTTTATACGGTATACCGAATACTCCACCACGGGTGTCACAACAGTTGAGGGGTTTATATTGTGTACCGAACACTCCCGTGTGTGAACCTTGAGATGCCAGTAAGAATGTATGAAGTGTTGGGACAACACTTGTGAATCCATGTATTCGATGTTGCGATTTGGTAATGGAACTTGGTTAATAATCACTTGTAAGCCAATATAATTGATTTAGTATCATGTGTTGTATAAAGGGACTTATACATGTTTACTCTCTAAGCTTTGCATATGGTATGTTATGCATGGAAAGGCTTAAATTGAGGTTAGCAATGTGAATTGTTGTGGTTTTATAATACATGTTGCATATGGTTTAATATGATGGTTTTTAAATGGTTAAAGTGAATGGTTTTAAAGTTATGATGTTTCAAATGATGATTTTAAGTAATTGAAATGAGATTTCAATGTGGTTTTGGAAAATGGTTTTAAAATGCATTGATGATATTTTGTTTTTGAGCACTCCTCACTAAGACTTATGTGTTTACGCTCTATGTCCATCAATGCAGAGAATTAGAGCTTGGAAGGCAGCAGGAAGCAAGGGATCAAGAAAAACTTCATTACTTGAACGTATGTTTTTGTATTAGACTATAAGTAGTAAGGGCAATGGGGGATCCGTTGTGTTTTTGGGAGATATATATGAACTCCTTGATTGAAAAAGTTTATAATGTTGATTTAAAGTTGTAAATGGCCTTTGGAGTTTGATTTGAGCTCGATTTATGCTTTTGGACTTTTGGTTGAATGTTTTTAGGAAGCGGGCCTCTAGAATTTGAGTTGGTACATGTTGGTTGATTACAAGCATGTTTGTTCTGAGTTTGAAGATTGTTTAGATGCCTAATATGTTTGTAGATGAGTTTATAATATGCTTTAAGTGAGTCGAACCAATGAATGTTAGAAAAGAATCAAAGGAATGATATTTGAGGCCCAGGCGTATTGATACGCCTAAGGCCGTATCGGTACAGTGAGGCTAAAATGGGTAAGGGGTTTCAGTACAATTCAAAGTGTATCGATACGAGTTTTGTAATTTGGTTACTGGAATCCCGTGTATCGATACGCTTAAAGCTGTATCGGTACGGGCCGTCATTTTTGTAAATTTTTAAAAGGTAAAGTCAAAGTGTATCGATACAAGGTTGACCATACCGATACCCTCAGTAGTTAAGTTAGTTAGTTGAGATGTCTGGTATTTCTATTTTCTTACGTTTTAGTCCCTGGATGTTGTGGATGAAATTAAATGAGTTTGGATGATCGAGTTGAGCTGAGATTTGACACAGTGGAATGAATTATAACTAACTTAAGGTTGGTAACATTAAATTGGCTGAAGCCGTTTTAATATTTTAAAATTACAAATTGGTCCCTAATATTTGATCATAATCATTTGAATGTCAAATCGATGTCTGATGAAGTTGAGGATTCTTCCGATACGAGTTCAAAACACATAGGATGGTAATGTGAATCTATATAAGATAAAAAAAGGGAAAAAAATAGGTTCATTTATTGAGGTAAACCTTCCCGGTTTACTTCTATATTCCTCGTGTGACTCGTTCTGTTCGGTCGGGCATCTAGGACGGGTCGAGGGGGTTACATAATCAATACACACCACATCCATTTTGAACTCAAGTGGGTACCATATCACCATCTTTCTTTTCCACGACCGTGATACCAATTTTCTTAGAGACTATATGAATCGGGCTTACCCATTTACTGTCTAAGATTGAGTAGATAACTCTCACTCTAAGAAGTTTCATGATCTCTTCTTTTACAACTTCCATCATGGGTGGATTCAATCGGCATTGAACTTGTCGTGATGGTTTTCTCTCTTCTTCTAGTAGGATGCAATGCATGCACAATGAAGGGCTCAGTCCTTGAATGTCGACTATAGGTTGTTTTGTGTTCTTTTACTTAGGTTTTTCATACCCTTTTTACTTAGATTTTTCATGTGTTTAGGCTTATATATTTGCATTTAGGATTAGTTTTCATATAGTTAGGGAGTTACACTTCTTGCGCTTAATTGTGATATATCTTAATACTTTTAATGGGGAAAGTAGTGTGTTTTTGTGGTGCTTGTGTAAGGAACTGTTGAAGCTGGAGGAACATTGGAGCAACAGGATGACATCCATCTCGTATGGAGCTGACAAGGCAGTAGAGTTGGAGATTAATCAAACTTTGACACACGTGGATTCTCACTTTATATGGAACTCATTGAATGAATCGAGAAAGCAAGATCCACTTTAAGAGGCCTCGCGTCTTTTAGGGTTTCAAAACCCTAACTATTCTGCCTGGATAAAGAAGACTTGGGCCACAAATAAAGAGAGCTTGATCTTATATGGCAACCCTTAGTCTTCAGCTACCGGAGAACCATCGGAGTCGAAGTCATAGAGGAGTCTCCACAGAAAAAAAGCCATCGAGAGGGGCTAGAGGGATGCGGGACCTGCAGTACAATTAGAGGGCTTGGAGGAGAAATGTCGAGGATGCTTGATTCTTTCTTTTCCTTTTCTTGATAAACTGCCATGTTTTTAATTGTTTTTTATTACGGATGTTTTATGCTTAGACATGAGCTAAATACTTTTGCTTAGGTTTATTGTTTTAGAATATTATGTTTTGATTATTTTTTAATGTTATAGTCTTTTCCTTTATCTATTATGTTCATCGTTCTTAATGCGTAGTTATTGTAAGAGCTATCGAGAGATGCATTTAAACTATTGATTTTTTGCTTAATATCGAGAGAATTAGGCTAAACAAATGTGAACATTGGGGCCAAGCTATTAACATGGTGCTAATCCGGCTTAAACATAAGTTTAGGATTTCAATGACTAATAAGGGGAACTTGAATAGATAATAGAGTTCTCAGTGTTCACGCAGACATGTATTACCTTAGATTAATTGTTATCAACTTCTAGTCATTGAGAGAGTTAGAAGTTAATTAGAAAATCTTGTCGAATAGGTGAAGATTTAATTGGTTTACACATACATGTATTGTCAACCGCTATAGCATTAGAATAAGTAATCAGCATAATTCCTAGGCAATAAAACCCAGCTTCCATAATCATCTGAATATATGTTAAGACATTTGCTTGTCTTGATCATTGCTACTTTATTTTCTTTGAATTTAGTTTTGATAATCACCATCAAACCAATACTTGCTCACCAACTCTTAAGTACGATTGCTTCATATTTATTGATCCAATCATCGTAGGTTTGACACACTACTCTACCACTTCATTACTTGATCGACAAGTATACCTGCTCTAAAGTGCATATCTATTTCGCAAGCATCAGCAACCCCGTTTTGTAGAGGGGTGCAAGGAGCCAAAAAATTATGGCTAATTCTACTAGAGTTGCAAAAATTTTCAAAACCAAGATTTTGAAATTCGGTTTCATGGTCACTCCTAGCATGTGAAATAGAGTAATCAACATTGTTTTGGTTTGCTTTTGAAATTGTGATGAATTTTTCTAAAGCTTCATCTTTTGTACTTAAAAGAGAACCCAAGTAAATCTAGAGTAATCATCAACATGCACAAAAGCATATTGTTTTCCTCCCAAGGTCATTGTTCTAATAAGGCCAAAAAGATATATATAGATCAATTGCAATATCCTACTAGTTGATACATCATTAATGAATTTAAAAGAAACCCTTTTATGTTTTCCTTTAGCACATGCATCACAAATTTTTATCAAGAGAAAATTTGATTTTAGGCAAACCTCTTACTAGATCTTTAGAAAATAATTTTCTAAAACATTCATGCTAGCATGACATAGTTTTCTATGTCATAACTCGGGGTGCTTATCGAGCGAGTCGATCAAGAGTTAAGTAGTGCTCTACTCATGCTCGTTAAAAATTCATGTGGCTCGACTCGGTGCTTGTTAATCTCGATAAAAATTTGACTCGTGCTCATTAAAAAATCTCGATGCTCGACTCAATTCGTTGCTCGTTAAGCTCGCCAAAATTTTTACCTTATTTTTTAAAATATAGGTAAAATCTAGTGATACTATTAGAGCTTAATATAAACATACAAATTTAGAAGAAAAAACGTGAGGACTAAGCAGATAAATAAAAGAACCTGTCATGATCGAGTTAGAGATGAAGTTTATATTTGTGTGTGAGACTCGTTTTAGTTTCTCAACAATCTTCGATGAACAACAAAGGAGCGAATGACTTGGGGATTTTGGTGTTTTGACTTTCAATTATATTTTCTTAGACGGGAATTAAAGACTTTTCTTCTTTTCTACTTTTATACATAAAGTAATAATAAAAGAAAAAGGAAATGCTTTAATAATAAAAGAAGGAAATGCTAATTATTATAATTTAATTTCTTATTAATACAAATTAAGTTTTGAGATTCATGGGAAATACAAAACATTTTGGAAACTTGAAACCAAATATTTTATTGGTAAATTGCCTAGCAAATCACTAAACTTTTCTAGAATTTTCAACTAGCATTTAAACTTCTTGGAACATAATTTTTTAAGGTAACCTCCAAAAATTATTAAAATTTTATTTAACAAATAACGAGTTGTTCACGAACTTATTAAGTCGAGTTGGGCATTGCTCGACTCGACTCGTTAAGATCTCGAGTCGAGCGTTGATCAAGTTTTGACCGAGTCGATCTCGAGCTATTTGCAAGTTGTTCAACTCAATAAGCACCCTAAGTCATAACCAAGCATTATGCTCATCTCTAGCAATAAAGCATGCATTGGAAATATGAATCTCATCTAGATGCACCATATAAATATTTCCTATTCTATAACCTATGAGCACAATTTTGTTATATGCAATGCCAATTATTTTACAACCATTAGAATTAAACATGACATTGAATCCTTTATAAGAAAATTGTCTTATGGTTAACAAATTATGTTTTAAACTGTTGACATACAAAACATTCTCATTAAGTATAGAAGAGTGATTACCAATGGAACCAATTCCTTCAATATGGCCTTTGGAGTTGTCACCAAATGTTACTATTCCTCTATTGTTTGGCTTTAGCTCCATAAACCGACTCTTGTCACTGGTCATGTGTCTCGAGCATTGTAACACCCCGGTTTTGGTCCTTGAGGTTTTAAAGGCAGTTTAGGGTTTGATGAATCTAGATTAGAGATCTGGGTTAGTTCATAGTTGGTTCTGGGAAAACTTGGTTTGGGATATGATCAAATTATGTGAAATTTTCTAAAATCCTCTTTAAATATATATTTAGGGAAAGTGAAGCCAATTTTTGAAAATGATTTTTGCAAAGTCGACATTTTGGTTTGGTGACTAAAATGTAAAAATTGCAAGTTTCATTTTAATGGCTAAATTGAAGAGGGCAAAACCTTAGAATCCTTATGGAGCTATTACACCAAGGTGTTGTCAGCTATTCCCTTGATTTGTGTTTTAAATGATTTAATTAATTGATTTAATAAGAGAGTTTTATTAAAAAGAGATTTTTAAAAGGCTAAACATTTTCTTACGTAACTATTTTTTTCTCAACTTTCGCAGCAACCAAACTATCTTTCCATCACTAAAATCTTCATATATTTATCTCATTTCATTTAGTTTTGATTCCTAAATGATGCCCATGGATTTCTACAACAACTAGCTAAAGTTTTCTTGAAGGATTTCTTCAAAATCATTGCAAATCAAGGGGAAAACTTGTGTTATAGGTGATCTTTCTGTTCTCTCCTCTAATCAAGGTTCTTTATTGAAATTCCCAAGTGTTTGGCTCTCTAATTTTGTTTAATAACATGGTTTTGTAATTTAATTGATGAGAATTGCTAAATTAAGTTTTGTAAGATAATTTTTCAAGATTTTCTTTATGGTACTATTTTGATTGTTTTGAAGCTGATTTTAATCATGATTTGGATGTTAAATGATGTGGGAATAAAGATTTTATGATAGTAATCCCCAAATGAGTTGGATCTCTAATTGTTGGATTGTTAGATTTTGGGTTTTTGAGGTGTTAGTATGAAATCTGAGTTGTTGGAGGTATAAGAATGTAATTAGGTTGATTTTAGATGTTGATTGATGATTAAAATTGGATGGAAGTGATAGATTATGGCTGAGCTGAGTTTAGAGAGTGATAGAAGGTGGTTTCAGTTGTTTTCGGGTGGGTGTTTTAGTGTTTTGGGCAGAGCAGCGAGATGGTTTAAGTTGCTAATGATTTTAATTCATTATGTTGCATTAATCCTCTGTTCTTGTGTGGTATAAACATGGAAGAATACATTTGAAGCAATCGGTGAAGTTACGGGGGCTTCGGACGCTTGATTTCGCGTCGGTGAATCTTGGTTTCGCGAGTCGGTGAATCTTGGTTTCGCGAGTCGGTGAGTGAGAACGTGTTTTTTGGCTTTGAAACACTTAAAAGGTGGTTTTGGGAACTTAGTGTAAGCCTAAAACGCTTTACTAAGTTTGAAAGTAAGTAAAAGGATTTTCTCCCTCGGATTATACTATTATGAGTTTGTTGATGCACTTGATTTTAAATGCATATTACCTATTGTTAAAGCATGATTTAAAGTAAGTGATTTACTGTTTTGATGTTATATTGGTGAAGGATGCACATGGTAAGTGATCCTTGTAAGTATATGCTTATACTTGTATTATGAAGCATGGTTTGATGCTTGGAAATGTGGTTTACCGGTAATGCTTTGAAAATATTGAGGTTTATGTTAAATGTGAATTATATTGGCAAGTGATGTTGTGAAATTGGATTATAAATGAAATAAGATATAGTTGGTCGGCTATAGGATTTAGTGCACTATAAACAAGTCACCTTGGATGTTAAGGGGTTTTTACGGTGTATCGAATACTCCATCCAAGTACCCTAACGATTGAGGAAAGTGTATAGTGTCTCGTCTCTTGTTAGTGGGGTTATACATCTACCGACGAGTGGTGTTGAGGGGTTTATATGGTGTACCGAATACTCCACCACAGGTGTCACAACGGTAGAGGGTAGCTCTCGTGTGTGAGCCTTGAGATACCGGTGAGTATGTATGAAGTGTTGGGACAACACTTGAGAATCCGTGTATCCGATGTGGTTTTGAGAAATGAACATGTTGATGGTCACTTGTGAGCCAATATAATTGATGATGTGTTATGAAATGGTTAATGATGCATAGTATGTAAATGCATGTTTTACTATTTAAGCTTGCATATGGTAGCTATGCATGGGAAGGCTTAAGTTGAGTGTTAGCAATAGATTTGTTGTTGAGTTCATAATACATGATGCATGGTGTTTAACATACTGTTTTGATTGGGGAAAGTGCATGGTTTTAAAATGGGCATGATTGCTTTTCAAAGGATGTTAGTAAATTGAAATGATATTTTAATGTGAGCATGAAAATGGTTTTCTTGCATTGATGGTGTTTTGCCTTTGAGCCTCCTCACTAAGCCTTGTGTGCTTACGCTCTCATTTGTCCATCAATGCAGATAATTGAGGCTTTGGAGCCAGCAAGAGGCAAGGGATTCCAAGAGACTTCGCTTTAGAATGTATGTTTCGATATTAGACTAAAGTAATAAGGGCAATGGGGGATCCATTGTGTTTTGGAGATTTGTGTAAACTCCCTATTTGAGCATGTGTTTAATGTTGTTTTAGACTTGTAAATTGCCTTTGGTTATTGGTTTGTGCCTTGTTGTGCATTTTGGAAGCTTGCTTGGTTTGTTTGCTAGGTTGCATGCCTATAGTTCCCTTTGATGCAAAGTGCCACGTTTTAATGTTGAACATGCCATGAATGATTGGGGATTGATGTTTAAATATGTTGTATGCATGTTGGAAGCATGTTGGAATGGTTTAGTATGGATTAAAGTGTAAAAAACCAGCAAAAAATGTCATTACAAGCCCATGTGTTTTGGGACACTCGAGCCTGTACCGAAATAGTGAGCCTGAAATGGCCTAAGGGTATGGAAAAAGAGATGGTCTATTCCGGTACGTTTTGCCACTAGAAACCTCTATTCTGAATCACCTCAAAGGGTGTTTCGATATGGGCCCGTGTTCCGAGCCCTGTGAACCAGTTTCGGTACGCCTCTTTCGATATAGGGCTAGCCTGTACTGAAACGGCAGGCTGGTAAGTTAGTTGATGGAATATTCTGAAGTTTTGATTATTTGCATTTTGGTCCCTGAATGTTGTGGATACAATTAAATGAGCATGAATGATTATTTTAAGGTGGGATTTGGCAAAGATGCATGAAATATGTTTAATTAAAAGTTGGTAATTATAAAAGTGGATAAGTCCATGTATTATGATGAAATTACAAAATGGTCCCCAAAATGTATTTGAATGCAATTGAGTTTTAATTCGTTGTCTGATCGAGTTGCAAATTGTTCCGATGCGATGATAAACACTTAGGATATTAATGAGCATCTAGACAAGATAAAAAGAAAAAAGGGTTGTTAATTGGAGTAAACTTCTCGGTTTACTTCAATTTTCCCCGTGTAACTCGTTCGGTTCGGTCTACTGTCTAGGCCAGGCCGAGGGTGTTACAAGCATTCACTATCAAGGTACTACGGATTTGAGCTTGTTTTTTGGGCCTTGTAGCAATGCTACCCCTACAAACATAGAAACAAGTCTTGATTTTTGGTATTCAAATTCTTTTGGGTCCATGAGTACTAGCTCCCAAAATCTTTGTTGCCTTGGGAATACAAGAAGCAATAAGACCAACATTATTAGAAGCTAAGAGTTCCTTAGGAACCCAAACACTTCTAACATACCATTTGATGGTCTATGGGGTGTCTATGTTTGTAATTGTTAAAGTTCCTTTTAACATAGTTGAGTTTTGAATGATTTCCTTTTTCAAAACGGTTTGTCTAAACTTTGTTAAAGAAAGCTTTAAGATCACCCATTTCCTTTTGGTGATCATCGTGGACTCTTGAAAGCAAGTTATGCAAGTTAATTTGTTTTTCAAAATCTTTTTGTTTTACTTGCATATCCTCAACCTTCCTTTCAAGCTCCATCTTAGTTTTGGATAAAGAATCATTTTGGTTTTTCAAATCTGAAATAATTTTCTTATTTTTAAAATGGATTCCTTAAACTCAAAAACTAGTTCATCATAAACCTCTAGCAATTCATCATATGCTTCTTGAAGCTCATCAGATGAAAATTCAATTGTAGATGAATTAGAGGTTACCTTAGGACCTCTTCAAGTGCCATGAGACATAGGTTGGCTACCTCTTGCTCCTCCTCATCGGATGATTCTTCATCGCTCCATGTAGCCACATGAGCCTTGAGCCTCTTCTTCTTTCCTAAGCTTTTCTTCTTTAGTTGGGGACAATCGAACTTGATGTGCCCAGACTTCTTACACTCATAGCAAATAATTTGGTCCTTCTCTTTCTCTCTTGATTCATTTTTGAAGCTCTTCTTTCGTTGGAACTTTCTCCCTCGGTTGGATTTCATGAATCTTATGAATCTATTGGCTAGCATAGCCATCTCTTCATCTTCTTCTTCACTAGAATCGCTCTCATCATGTGAAGCCTTGAGAGAAATTCTGATCTTCTTCCTCTCCACTTCCTTCTTCTCTTCATTTTTCTTCTCTTTATCCTTCTTTCCTTGTCTCATCAACTCAAGAGTAAGTAGAGACCATATGAGCTCATCAAGCTTCAAAGTCTTTAGATCTTTGGCTTTGATGATGGCAGTCTTCTTTGAGTCTCATGAGTCAGGAAGAGAGTAGATGAGCTTTCGAGCAAGCTTGTCCTCCGGAATGATCTCTCCATAGCCCTTGAGCCAATAATGGAGAACCGATCTAACATCATCTTGATGCTTTCATCTCGATCCAACTTGAAGTTCTCATAGCATAGATTGAGGCGACCAATCTTGGTCTCTTTTACTTCGTTTTTTCCTTCATGAGTAACTTCGAGCTTGTTCCAAATCTCCTTGGAACTCGAGCAAGAACACATCGTGGCATACTCGTCGGGTTCAAGAGCATAAAACAAGATGTGCATAGCTTTGGCGTTGAATTTCAATTTCTTCAGATCATCATCGGTCCATTCTTGTCTCTCACTGGGGATGAGCCGGTCTCCTTCTCTCTTCATGGGAATTGATGGTCCATCCATCACTACATCCCAGATGAGATAGTCATTGGATGAACAACCTCATCCTATTCTTCCAATGGATTGAGATTTCTCGATGAAGAAATTGTTGGAAGTAGAGGCAATGGATGACTTGAAAATGATTGAACAATGGTTGGATCTACTCAAGAGGGTGTGAAGCCTTCTAATGAGTGTAGTTTTGATACCAATTATTGAGTTGAACAATCAATGAAAATGGCCAAGAGGGGGTGAATTGACAATTAAAATTTTAGTGTGAGCAAATTTTCCCGCTTTAAATGATGTGTGGAAAGTGTGGGTACACGGACCTCCGTATCGGTACCTGCTCAAAGATGAAATAACCGTTACAAGAAACGGGTACAGGTACACGTGTTTGCGTATCGGTACGGAGTGACAAAATTACATCAGGTACCGGTACGCTACTTACCATACCGAAACTCCAATTTACTCATTGGAATTTTTAAGGAACTCGGGTATGGGTATGCGTATGGTCGTACCGGTACTCAGTTCATTTGAAAACATACTTCACTGCAAAAATTTGACAAACATTCAAATATTTTAAAACTTGTATTGGTACGCATAGAGTCGTACTGGTACTCAGTTTTTATTTGAAATAAGAATTCTAGTATAGAAAGGCTCGTACTGGTATGCATATGGTCGTACCGGTACTCAGTTACCGAAATAGCATGATTGTATTCCAAAACACTTAGAAAAATATTTATCTTTCAAAGATATAACCTATACAAATTATTTTCTTCAAAAAAAGCTAGGTTTGTTTAAATGCTTGTCCTTTAGTGGAGTGATTTTAAATACCTTAAAATTTTTATTTATTTGCAAATAAGTTATTGGTATATCAAAACCAAAATATTGGTTTAACAAAAATATTGAGGTTCTTTTTGAAAAGAAAATTTTTAACATGTCACGTCAATATTTTTTAACGACAAAAACTATAATGAAATCGAATTAAAAATTTACTGATTGTAATGAGATTTTTTCGAATTTAGTGTCCAGAGTGAAAACACCCTAATAGTTCAATGATTACTAGTGCAGTTTATCCTTAAAATATTAAGTATTTTTAAAATAAAAAATTAATCCTTACATTATTTAAATTTTTCTTTGAGCTCATAAACTGCTTTTAGTCAAAATAAGTATCCAAACTATTATTTTATAACTACTTTAAGTATATTTGGTAGCCTCCTTAAAAAATATTGGTTAAATACATTAACACTCATGTCAAATAATTTAATTAAATTTTTTTAAAATAATAACAATTTAATTTAAATAAAATTTGAAACTAGTAAAATACTTTTTAGTTATCAAATAAATATGCTTACCTCTAAAAAAACAATTTTCCTAAAATGAAAAAACACTTCTTGTTCAAACCATCTTTGAAACCTAAATTTCTCTTCTGTTTTTTATAAATTGTAATCGATTCGAGTATTTGATACTTAAAACGATTATAATTCGCAACCCTTTTGAAAAATCTTATACCTCCAAATCTATTTTGAAACATAAAACTTAGGCTTGCTTTCACAACAATTGTCACTATCAATTAGGGGTGAGCAAAACTCGACTCGAAAAAATTGAATTTTTTTACTCGAATCGAAAAAAATTTAAATAAAGTTTGAGTTGTAAAAAGGAAATTCGAATAACTCAAAATTTTTACTAATTAGTGAACTTATTTTTAAGTTTGCACCGAGTCCCTCAATTTTTACTGATATATACCGATATAAAATTATATGAAGAAATATATGACACATATGAAAAATACTAAGAAATATATATGCATATCTTATATGATTAGAAAATGTTGTTTAAATTAGAATCAAATTGTATTATAACATGATAAATAATTACAATTAAATTTGTATAAGAAATCGAAAACTAAACTCGACTCGAATTTCATAAACTCGACTCGAATCGAAAAAATTTCAAATAAAGTTTGAGTTGTAAAATATGATACGTCAACTCGAATAACTCGAAATTTTTTTACTCGACTCGATCGAACGCTCACCCCTACTATTAATACTTAATTTCATTAGAACAAGTTTTTCTACTCTCTAAAACATATTTCCTTGCACAATAATTATTCTTTATAACCATGTTTTTCAAACATATTTCTCAAACATATTTACACGATATAGATTTGTTTTTCAATGTCAATATGTTTCTGACTATAAACCATGTTTCCTTGCACAATAATTATTCTTTATTAATACATTATTACATCGATACAAACTAATTCTAGATTATTAGATTAATCGATGAACTACTAAGATTAAATTCCCAGATACGTGTGTTTATTTGATCATTTAGTAAACATTAGCGTTAAATCTCTGCTAGCTTTGCTAATAATAAAATATATTAAAAATATAAAATATAAAAATTATTTAAAATTTATTTGGTTTAATTTTTTATCTCTTTCACATCGGTTCCTCAAATTTGAAATTTATCCCACTAATTAAACCACTATTTTTTTATTTAACTGATCGATCCATTCCAATTCAATCAACCATGGCCTATGTTTGATCTATCAATCCCAAGGCTAAACAACAAAATAAAATATTTTCAAGCCACCACTATTTTTTTGGAGTGCAAGGAAATTGTTTTCAGTATCCCATATTATAAATGAAAGAAGGTAATTGTTAAATCCATATTGAGAGAATAATATGGGAAAATGCTTCTTGTATTTCATATATAAAAAAAATACTAACACTTACAAAGTATTTATAGCAAACTAAACTAATCTGTTACAATATAACAAGAATAACAGATGCCTAACTAATTTGCTAACCGACTAACTAATTTACAACACTCCCCCTCAAGTTGGTGGCTTGAAAATATTTCTAACACCCAACTTGGACATTAAGAAATTATGATGATGTATTCCCAAGGCCTTTGTCATGACATTTGCAAGCTGAAGTCCTGAGGATACATGCTCTGGTTGAAGAACTCCTTCTTGTATCTTGTCCCTTATAAAGTGGCGTTTCTGCTTCTTTAATTTCCAGGAAATCAATGATTCACCAAACTTGATGCAAAAACCAGTGATGGATCTTCGAGTCATCAAACAGGAAGCTCAATCCGCAACACAGTAAGCTTGCAGTTGATGATTACCATCTGCATTTAATAGAATCCCTTGACCTGGTGCCTTCTTGATATATCTCACCACCCTTAATGCAGCCTCTAGATGTGTTTTCTTTGGCTTCTGCAAAAATTGGCTGAGATGATGAACAATATACATGATATGTTGTCTTGTGTGAGTCAGATAAATTAGTCTGCCTATCAACCTTTGAAATAACTATTTTTCAAACCCCAAAACCACATCTTCACTATTTTCTTGTAGTTCTGAATCATAATCTACAGAGGTAAGCTTTAAATGTTGTTCCATTGAAGTTTCAACAATCTTTGCACCTCCCAGTCCAGTATCTTTAATCAACTCCAGAGCATATTTTCTATGATTCAAGAGAATACCGGAGAGATAGCTGCGTTGAGCCTCCTCTTGAACAATGAGAGAATAAGCTTGATTAACGGAAGGGGGGGCTTCATGATGAGAATCTAGCTTCAAAGTGCTGAGTAAGAATCGTTGAGGCCCATGAGGAATTGAAAAAGGTGTTGCTGGAGAAGATGTTCGAGGCTCTGCTGAGAATTATCACAAGTGCACTGTAACCCCCCTCATCCCGGTCCGGACGCTTGACTGGTCCGAGTGGGTTACACTAGGATAACCGAGGTGAAACCCGTTAAGGCTTCACTTCGATTAACAACCCGAGAAAACTTTTCATTTATTATTATCTTGTCTAGATGCATTATTATGTCCTATGTAAAAAAGGCAACAGCGGAAGCAACAAGCGAGGCGAACAACCAAACAGCCCAACAAAACAACCCATTTTAAACTTAAACCACATACCATATCGAAACGCCCAGAGGGTGTATCGATACGCCTTGACTAGGTCAACTGGCCAAAGTCAACCGGAAGACACCATATCGAAACGAGGGTGGACCGTATCGATACGACCTCGATGGTCAACTTCTCGTGGTCAACGCTACGAAGACCGTTCTGAAACGCCTAGGACCGTTTTGATACTCTCAGTTTCTCGTCAAAATCTCAGATTTCCAGTAGCAAAATTGTATCGAAACGCCCCCTTTGCGTATCGAAACGCCTGGCATGAAACAAGGAACCGTATCGAAACGGGACCAACTGTTTCGATATACCTGCTGCGAACAGACAGGTTTTAGCTGGTTTATGGCACAAGGCTGCCTCAAACACCAACTAAAACCTCACACAACCAAACATACGTTAACCCTAGATGCAAGGCACCCTATAACAAGCAAGCTTAACATCCAACATACATTTAAAGGCCATTCACTAAGAGAAGCATCAAATCAACAAAGATTCATACATAGCATTCATGATAACATGCCTTAGAGCCAACATTCACAAACATTCAAGGTAAGCAATAAGACATGGTTTGCAAAACAAGACACGGCATCCACAAGCCATACCAACATCAACATATTAAGGAGTCTAACATGCTCCTAACACAAACAACAACATACATCAAAAGCTCAAATCCCATTGTTGTCTATTACATCCATAAGTTTAAATAGTTCATACTTGATAAATTCAAAATCCCAACTAGCACACTTGGAGGCCCTCTCCTTGCACAAGCAACCCACGAACTAAGGATCTGCATTGTCGAACAAAAGAGAGCGTAAACATAAAGCTTAGTGAGGGTAAGCTCATAAAACAAACCTCGACAATGCAGGGTCCAAGCATGAGCACACAACCAAGGTAGAATGCATGATCTTACCTTCGAACCACATGAGCCAAAATATCAATGATGCATGAACACAATATCAATATCATGCCATGCTAAACAAGTCATAAGCTCAATACATGGAAATGCATAAATCAATGTATTATCCAACACATTCCATAAATCCGTATTGGCACCTAGCTATGACTCGAATATGCGGATAACCGTTGGAACTCACATCCAACAACACAACAATTACCTTACGGTGGGATTACACTCATCACCGTTTCACGCGGAGGGGATTCCACTCATCCTCACGCCCCGTCGATGGGATTCCACTCATCACCGACTAACATATATATCAGAAGATTTCCGTGCGAACTTGTACTCCATCTTGATGACTACCATCACCAAGACCACGCGCGCATTTTGACTCACGTGTGCACACTAAACATCCTAATGATCGATCATTGTACCCAAGCATACTAGTCCCAATACTAACTTATTT
Source organism: Hibiscus tridactylites (assembly GCA_958450335.1). NCBI lineage: Eukaryota > Viridiplantae > Streptophyta > Magnoliopsida > Malvales > Malvaceae > Hibiscus > Hibiscus tridactylites. The sequence goes on along the minus strand of OY288267.1, from coordinate 51,460,708 downwards.
CACAACCTTTCACAACACAATATCTTACCAATTTCCGTGCTTAGCACGTACTCACCATGATTACCATCATGCACAAACCACATGCATATAACAATGCATCAATACCATGCCTCACCACACATGTATAACACAATATACATAACCATATTAATCACACATAATATGAAACAAGAGGCATACTCAACATTTAAAGTTCAACCAAAGTCTCTAACTAAAGCTTGGGATTAGACTACAAATCAAATCCCAACTCTAGGTGGGTCTACCAAGCCCAACCTAGTCCACATGCTTGAACCAACCTTTGAAAACCAATTTAAACCAATTTGAAATCGTTAACCACTCACAGACTATTCCAAGCTCAACCACTCTAGCCGATCAAGCTCCCAACGGTTCCGGATTCATTCCCGAGGCTTCACCAACACAAATCCTTGCTTCTAATCGTCCCAACACAATCAAAACAATTACAAATCAGCCCACAAACCAATGTAGCAAACCCGGAACACAAACCAAGCACAAAACACATGATTTCAAGCTAAAGACAACCCCAAAATCCTCATTCCCGAGCAGACCTAAAGCATAGCCAAAAACCATTGATTCCAACACTTATATTACTCCCAAAAGCTTCCAAAACAACCCTTATAGATAGCCTAACCGCCAGTCAACAAATTCCCACACCAAACACCCCCAAAACTCAACATTTGAACTCTCTAAAACCTCCCTGAAACCAAATTTCGGGAATCATCATAAAACCATGTAAAAATCAAGTATGTTGAACCTTTTAGATAGTAAACAACTTATATAACATTAATAAATCAAAATCTTAAGTTAAAGCTAACAAAGTTAGCATTTTTAATCTAAAACTTCAAAACACCAATATGAGAAATCATGGGTTTTAATGAAAAATAAAACTATAGACTTGTAGAGAATGATAAGGACAAGTCAAATATGAGTTTACCTTTGAAAAAACACCAAAGATGAGGAAGAATGGTGATGGAATAGTAACTCAAGGGAAAATGGAGTTTTTGTCGTGGATTAGAAAGGGAAGAGAGAAGAAGATGATGAAAAGGCTCTTTTAAAATAAATGGGGTTTTTATTTTACAATACCACTTATTTACAAATTTGCCATTAATGAGATGGCTATCTCAAATATCCAAAATCCATGGAATTGGGCTTTAAATCAAAACAAGTCCAACATAAAATCATTTGTTTTGAAAACAGGAGGCCCAAAATATTATTTTATTATTTTAATATTATTTTCACCCGACCCCCAAACCCGGGTGTTACAACTCTCCCCCACTTAAGGAATTTCGTCCCAGAAATTACCTAACGTAAACAAGTACGGAAACTGCTCAAGCATATCAGCTTTTCTCTCCCACGTGGCCTCTTCCACACCTCTACGTCTCCACAACACCTTAACCAACTCTATGGTCTTGCCACGCAACACCTTGCTATCAGAAGCAAGTATCTCAACTAGTTCTTCATTGTAAGACAAATCCGGATTCAGTTTTATCTCCTCAACGGGCATAACATGAGACGGATCTGATATATATCTCCTAAGCACCGACACATGAAATACATCGTGGATCTTCTCTAACTTTGAAGGCAATCTCAAACGGTAAGCTACTGGCCCTATCCGCTCAACTATCTCCTAAGCACCTTCTTCCACAGAGATACTTTCAGAAACACTTTCTCACCCACTGAAAACTCAATCTCTTTTCTCTTCAAATTTGCGTAAGATTTCTGACGATCGGAAGCTGCTTTCAAAAGGTCACAAATCAACTTCACTTTTTCAGTAGTCCCTTAAGCAAATCCGGCATAGGTAACAATTTCTGACCCGTTTCAGCCCAATAGATCGGAGTCCTACATCGCCTACCATACAAAGCCTCATAAGGAGCCATCTGTATACTAGCCTAGTAATTGTTGTTGTAAGCAAACTCAACTAAGGGTAAATGCTTCTCCCAAGAACCCTAAAGTCAATCACACTACAACAAAGCATATCCTCTAAATTCTATATCACTCGCTCTGACTGTCCATCTAACTGCGGATGATAAGAAGTACTGAAATGCAAACGGCTACCTAGGGCACTATGCAAACAACTCTAGAACCTCGCTGTGAATCTCGGATCTCTGTTTGATACAATAGACTTCGGAACTTCATGAAGTCTCAAAATCTCACGAATGTACAAACTCGCTAACTTGTCTAAAGAATCTGTAGTGTTCACTGCTAAGAAATGAGCACACTTAGTGAATCTATCAACTATCACCCAAACGGAATTCTTCCTCGAAGGAGACAACGGCAACCCTGACACAAAGTCCATAGTGATCCTCTCCCATTTCCATTCCGGAATCTTCAAAGGCTGTAACAAACCTGAAGGAACCTGATGTTCTGCCTTCACTCTCTGACAGACATTGCAACGGCTCACATACTCGGCTACATCCTTCTTCAAACCAACCCAGAAGTAATCATTCTTCAAATCTCGGTACATCTTAGTACTGCCCGGATGAATAGAAAAATGACTCGAATGTGCCTCACTCAGAATCATACGTCTCAACTCAACATCTTCAGGTACTACAACTCTGTCCCTGAAACACAACACATTCTCGCCACTGAAACTATACTCGGTCGGTCTACCTTCAGCTATGTCATGAACATAAGGAACTAAAGACACATCTTGCAACTGCTTCTCTCTAATCATCTGAATCAAAGAATGCTTCACTTACAACTCTGTGATCAAACCACCATCATCTGATACACTCAATCTAGCAAACATAGCTCGCAACTCCACTGCAACTTTTCTGCTCAACGCATCGGCTACTACATTTGCCTTACACGGATGGTACTTTATAGTCAAGTTATAGTCTTTCAACAGTTCAAGCCATCTTCTCTGTCTCAAGTTCAGCTCTCTCTGAGTCATCAAATACTTCAAGCTCTTATGATCAGTGTAAATCGTGCACTTCTCACCATACAAGTAGTGACGCCAAATCTTCAACGCAAACACAAATGTCGCTAACTCAATATCATGCGTAGGGTAGTTCTTCTCGTGCACCTTCAACTGTCTCGAAGCATAAGCAACAACTCGTCTTTCTTGCATCAGAACACAATCTAACCCTACGTAGGAAGCATCACTATAGATCACAAACTCTTTCCCTGAAACTGGCTGTACTAACACTGGATCATTCGTCAAAGATTCTTTCAATTTCTCAAAAGCCTTCTGTCTCGCATCTGACCACTCAAACTTCACTCCTTTTTGCAGCAATTTAGTCAACGGGGCAGCTACTGTAGAGAAACCATCAACAAACCTCCTATAGTAACCGGCTAATCCTAGGAAACTCCTAATCTCAGTCACTAACTTAGGTTGTTTCCACTCAACAATAGCCTCAATCTTCGTCGGATCAACACGGATACCTTCAGCTGACACTACATGGCCAAGAAATACAACCTCTCGAATCCAAAACTCGCATTTACTAAGCTTAGCATACAACTGATTACTCATCAATCTCTGCAAAACAAGTCTCAAGTGCTCATCATGCTCTTCTTCTGATCTCGAGTACACAAGGATGTCATCTATGACAACAACTACAAAACGGTCTAGATAGTCTCTAAAAACTCTGTTCATCATATCCATAAAAGATGCTGGTGCATTCGTGAGCCCAAACGGCATCACAAGGAACTCATAGTGACCATATCTAGTCCTAAAAGCTATCTTCGAAACATCACACTCTTTTACCTTCAACTGATAATACCCTAATCTCAAATCTATCTTCGAAAACACTGAGGCACCTCTCAACTGATCAAACAAGTCATCTATACATGGCAACGGATACTTGTTCTTTACTGTTAACTGGTTCAACTGCCTGTAGTCGATACACATTCTCATACTGCCATCCTTCTTCTTCACAAACAACACTGGAGCACCCCAAGGCGAACTACTAGGCCTAATAAAACCACGGTCTAACAACTCCTAAAGTTGAATTTTCAATTCTTTCAACTCTTTCGGAGCCATACGATACGAAGCAATAGAAACTGGAGTAGACCCTGAAACAGTCTCAATCTCAAACTCTACATCTCTATCAGGAGGCAAACCCGGTAACTCTTCTAGAAACACATTCGGAAAATCACAAACTGTTCTATATCTTTTGATCTAACCTCACTCATATTAGGATTCATCACATACGCTAAATAAGCCCCACAACCGGAATCCATCAACCTATAAGCCTCTAAAGCTGACACAACATTCGACAAGAACTTAACGTTCTCGCCCACTACTACTACCTCGTAGTCATCAGAAAGCTTCAACGAAATTCTCTTTGTCTCAAAATCTACACTAGCTCCGTGCTCAACCAACCAATCCATACCCAAAATGATATCAAAACCATAGAACGGAAGCTCCATCATATCAACAGGAAACACATGACCCTGAATCTTCAGCGGACACCTCCTATACATCCGTCTAACTACAACTGTCTCACCGAAAGAACTAGTCACATGCATCCCTACATCTAATATCTCAACAGGTATGTCTAACTTCTTTGCATGCTCACTCAAAATGTAAGAATGTGTGGAACCCGAATCAACTAAGGAAAGCAAAGACATGGACCGTAACTCAAAATTACCAGCTATCACATATGTGTCATTCCTTGCCTCTCTCTGTTCGTAGACTCTAGCTGGTCCACCGGCCTCTGGCTCTACTGCCACAACATGAGCAAGATTCCTCTGTGCCTCTATCCTAGGTGCACCAGCCCTCGACTGGAAGTAACCACGACCGCGCCCACGGCCTCTCTGAAAATAAATCGCTCTCGCAGGAGCCTGAGCCTGAACTGGTGCCTGTGCCGCCTGATGCAGACACTCTCTCCTGAAGTGGTCTCTCGATCCACAGTTCCAGCAAGCATGAAAGTTACCCCAGCACTCTCCTGAATGTTGTCTCCCACAAGGAGTACACTCGGGCAAACTCCCTCCAGCTCTATGGCCCTAATAGACTCTAGCATGGTGGTCACCGCCACGCCTATGATCAAACTGATGTCTACCGCCCCGATGCCTCTTGGCATCACCACGATCAAAGTTATTGTGCCTCTTCCCAGAATTGGATCCTCTCGCACGCTTGGTCAGCCCCAAGCTATGCTCATTGTCCTTGGCCCTAGCGACCAAGACATCAAAATCAGAATAATCTGAAGCTAAGGTATACCTCTTGACTTCCTCATGAAGCCCATATCTGAACCGATTACAACGGTCCCTCTCAGTAGGAACCAACTCCGGAGCATACTGACTCAAACGGACAAATAGAATATCATAATCTGTCACTGATGCATCTCCATAAACAAGAGCCATGAACTCCCGCTTCTTCTCATCCAAATATCTCGGCCCCAAATACCTCTTTCTGAACGCAGTCTCAAAGAAGTCCCAGCAGATCTCAGCCTCAGGCACGTAATGGTGACCCACCAGGTGTAGGCATCACCCTGAAGTAACGAAACTACACAGCCCAACTTACAAGCTCCAACACATCCCATCTGAGCTAGAATACGAACTGACTTCTCTAGCCACAACTCTGATCTTTCAGGTGTAGACCCCATGAACTCGTCAACCCCTAGGCTTCGAAGCCTCTCTAAGGGTAAGCTAGCATCATCACCTCTCGGCTGAGCTGCAGCCTGAGCTCCGGCAACTGCGGCATGAAACGCTCCCGCAATAGCCTGAACTAGCGGAGCCATGTCTATCCCTGCAAGACCTTAGCCACCCTGACCAACCTGAGGTCCCGCTCCCTCAGCTCCAGCCTCGCCTCCCACTTCAGGCTGAGGAGGTGGTGGTGGAGGAGGAGCTCCAACTCCAGCAGCAGGCTCTCCCACAGGAGCCTCTACTCCAGCCACCGGCTCATTAACAGGAGCCGCAACACGAGGTTCCTGACGAACCAACCTCGGTCTACCTCTAGGCCTCGACATACGCGCTCATAGATAACAACTACAACAACAACAACAATACACAAAAATAAGGTTAGCAAGGGCAAGGGTCCAAGTGGCTCAAGTAAGTTCCCTCACTTAAAAATCCTTTTTTCGATGTAATAGAAGCAATGGGACTCTACACAACATGTTTCAAATAACATACATATACGATCAAACAAGCATACATCAAAGCATACTTGATAAACAAGCAAACATACTTACATGGCAAGCAAACACCGTGCAATTGCAATACAAGAATTTAACTTACCTCACTTACCTGCTCAAGGTCTCGAAAACCTTAGGCTCTGATACCAACAAGTGTAACCCCCTCGTCCCGGTCCGGACACTTGACCGGTCCAAGTGGGTTACGCGGGGATAACCGAGGCGAAACTCGTTAAGGCTTCACTTCGATAACAACCCGAGAAAATTATTCATTTATTAATATCTTGTCTAGATGCGTTATTATGTCCTATGTGAAAAAGGCAACAGCGGAAGCAACAAGCGAGGCGAACAACCAAACAGCCCAACAAAACAGCTCATTTTAAACTTAAACCGTAGGCCGTATCGAAACACCCAGAGGGTGTATCGATACGCCTTGACTAGGTCAACTGGCCAAAGTAAACCCGAGGAGACCGTATCGAAACGAGGATGGACCGTATCGATACGCCCTCGATGGTCAACTTCTCGTGGTCAACGCTACGAACACCGTTCCAAAACGCCTAGGACCGTTTCGATACTCTCAATTTCTTGTCAAAATCTCAGATTTCCAGTAGCAAAAACGTATCGAAACGCCCCCTTTGCGTATCAAAACGCCTGGCCTGAAACAAGGAACCGTATCGAAACGGGACCAACCGTTTCGATACACCTGCTACGAACAGACAGGTTTTAGCTGGTTTATGGCACAATGCTGCCTCAAACACCAACTAAAACCTCACGCAACCAAACATACGTTAACCCTAGATGCAAGGAACCCTATAACAAGCAAGCTTAACATCCAACATACATTTAAAGGCCATTCACTAAGAGAAGCATCAAATCAACAAAGATTCATACATAGCATTCATGATAACATGCCTTAGAGACAACATTCACAAACATTCAAGGTAAGCAATAAGACATGGTTTGCAAAACGAGACATGGCATCCACAAGCCATACCAACATCAACATATTAAGGAGTCTAACATGCTCCTAACACAAACAACAACGTACATCAAAAGCTCAAATCCCATTGCTTGTCTATTACATCCATAACTTTAAATAGTTCATACTTGATAAATTCAAAAGCCCAACTAGCACACTTGGAGGCCCTCTCCTTGCACAAGCAACCCACGAACTAAGGATCTGCATTGTCGAACAAAAGAGAGCGTAAGCATAAAGCTTAGTGAGAGTAAGCTCATAAAACAAACCTCGACAATGTAGGGTCTAAGCACGAGCACACAACCAATGTAGAATGCATGATCTTACCTTTGAACCACATGAGCCAAAATATCAATGATGCATGAACACAATATCAATATCATGCCATGCTCAACAAGTCATAAGCTCAACACATGGAAATGCATAAATCAATGTATTATCCAACACATTTCATAAATCCGTATTGACACCTAGCTATGACCCGAATACGCGGATAACCATTGGAACTCACATCCAACAACACAACCATTACCTTACGGTGGGATTACACTCATCACCGTTTCATGCGGAGGGGATTCCACTCATCCTCGCGCCCCGTCGATAGGATTCCGCTCATCACCGACTAACATATATATAAGAAGATTTATGGGCAAACCCGTACTCCATCTTGATGACTACCATCACCAAGACCACGCGCGTATTTTGACTCACGTGTGCACACTAGACATCCTAATGATCGATCATTGTACCCAAGCATATTAATGCCAATACTAACATATTTCACAACCTTTCACAACACAATTTCTTACCAATTTCTGTGCTTAGCACGTACTCACCATGATTACCATCATGCACAAACCACATGCATATAACAATGCATCAATACCATGCCTCACCACACATGTATAACACAATATACATAACCATATTAATCACAGATAATATGAAACAAGAGGCATACTCAACATTTAAAGTTCAACCAAAGTCTCTAACTAAAGCTTGTGATTAGACTACCAATATAATCCCAACTCTAGGTGGGTCTACCAAGCCCAACCTAGTCCACATGCTTGAACCAACCTTTGAAAAAAAATTTAAACCAATTTGAAATCGTTAACCACTCACAGACTATTCCAAGCTCAACCACTCTAGCCGATCAAGCTCCCAACGGTTCCGAATTCGTTCTCGAGGCTTCACCAACACAAATCCTTGCTTCTAATCGTCCCAACACAATCAAAAAAATTACAAATCAGTCCACAAACCAATGTAGCAAACCCGGAACACAAACTAAGCACAAAAAACATGATTTCAAGATAAAGACAACCCTAAAATCCTCATTCCCAAGAAGCCCTAAAGCACAGCCAAAAACCATTGATTCCAACACTTATATTACTCCCAAAAGCTTCCAAAACAACCCTTATACATTGCCTAACCATCAGTCAACAAATTCCCACACCAAACACCCCCAAAACTCAACATTTGAACTCTCTAAAACCTCCTTAAAACCCAATTTCGGGAATCATAATAAAACCATGAAAAAATCAAGTATGTTGGACATTTTAGATAGAAAACAACTTATATAACATTAATAAATCAAAAGCTTAAGTTAAAGCTAACAAAGTTAGCATTTTTAATCTAAAACTTCAAAACACCAAAATGAGAAATCATGGGTTTTACTGAAAAATAAAACTATAGACTTGTAGAGAATGATAAGGACAAGTCAAATATGAGTTTACCTTTGAAAAACCACCAAAGATGAGGGAGAATGGTGATGGAATAGTAACTCAAGGGAAAATGGAGTTTTTGTCGTGGAAATTGGAAAGGAAAAAGGGAAGAAGATGATGAAAAGGCTATTTTAAAATAAATGGGGTTTTTATTTTACAATACCACTTATTTACGAATTTGCTATTAATGAGATGTGTAACGCCCATAGCCCGGCCTAGACGGTTGACCCGAACTACGAAAATTACACGGGGAAAACCAAAGTCAACCCGAAAGTCAACCTTGATTAACAATCCTTTTTTTCTTTTTGAACTTGTCTAAATGCATATTAACCCTAGGCGTACTCTTGAGGTAAGCATACTCAAAAATCACAGCAATCGGAAATCAATAAGGGACTCAATTGCACAACATACGAATTTAGGGACCAAATTGTAAATTCTGGAAATTAAGAGGTCCTTACCAATTTTTAAGATACCATTATGAAATTAGTCATGTTTCATGCTTCTCTGCCAAATTTCATCCCAAACGGACATCCCAAACTCAAGCAATTGCATAAACGAAGTTCAGGACTAAAACATGAATATTTCAAAACATAAACCCACATAATTCAGTGCCCAACGGTCAAGTGTTCCGAAACGGTGGTTGACCGTTCCGAAACACGGGACCGTTTCGAAACCTGTTCCGAAACAAGGCTTGGCAATAGCAAAAATGTTTCGGAACGACTCTACCCTTTTCGAAACACCCAGGCCATTTCAGACCCCTGTTTCGAAACAGTAGTACCCGTTCCGATACGGGCTGCCCAGAAATGCAGAAATTATCTGGTTTATTACACATTCGACCCATCAAACACATCCCTATGACCCCCAAATCATGCCAACAAGTTATCATACATAAAAGGAACATATTTGCATCAACAAAACATAATCATGGCATCAATTATGAAAAACATCAATCTATAGGCATGCATCCTATTACCCAAAACCAACAAACATAAAACCAACAAAGCAAACACCAAAAAATGGCCAATTACATATCCAAAACATCATAGGCATCATGCCAAACTTAGGGAGTCCAAAACATCTCCCAAAAACACAATCTAGGTTCCCATTGCCAAATACCAAAAACTAATAGTGTTGTAAAAATAGTCACCATACATGAGCTTAGTCTTTCCCTTGGATTACTTGCCCTCCTTGCTGCCCACAATCACCTCAATTCTCTGCATTATTTATTCAAGAAAGAGAGCGTAAGCACATATGCTTAGTGAGGCATGCTCTAATGAAACAACACAATAATGCACTGTGTACAACACCTTCCAAAGGCCTTTAAATTCATAAACATCATTTCTCATGCAACAATGCATACAAAACAAGCATCTCATGATTCATTAAATCAACATGTCATATTGGCCTTCAAGTGATAATCCTTAACCATTTTTCAACACAAAACACAATCGGATACGCGGATTACAAGCGTTGTCCCATACGCTTCATACACACTACCAAACACACAATGTGGAGTTTACCGGTACAATCACAACCCCTAAACACCCGTGATGGAGTCTAACGGTACAATCACAACCCCTCCACATCACTCATTGGTAGTTGTATAACATCACTAACGAGAACACGGGACACACAACCTAAGATCCTCACATGGCATTTTAACCACCATTATGATCTTAGACATCTCGTTAGTGTACTTGGATGGAGTTTACGGTACCATTACAACCCCTCAACATCCAAGGCGACTTTATTCACGGTGCACCCAATCTTATAGCCAGCTAACTATATTCGATTCAAGTACTTTTAAACCAACACATCACTTGCCAATATACATCATTTACCACCATCAATTCACTGTTTTAAAGCATTAAACAAAGCCATTAAACCATCATGCATCACTATGCATCAAAACCACATTTATCAATATCAAACCAAGGATCTCTTACCTTGAGCATCCTTCAACACATGGCTTTCAAAACCAGCATTAAACATGCTAAAAATATGCTTTAAAAACAGAATTTAAACATGCAAATTAAACACATTGCATCCAACCATTTCATGTTTCATCAAAGAGAGAGTTTCTCCGAAAACTTACTCTTGAGCTTAGTTAAGTTGCTTAGACTTAAACTAAGCTCCCAAAACCTTCAAACATGGGTTTCAAAGCTGAAAACCAAACTTCACTCACCAATTCTGTTTCGCAAGCTTGCCGAAACGCCGTTCAAGCCTCCGGATCAACACCACAAGGATCCGAAGTTGTCTCCCCTATTTTAAACACATCAAAGCAGATGATTAATGCATCATCAAGCATTAAAATCTTCAGCCATTACACCTAAACTTGCTGTTCTCACCAAAACTCACATTTCGGCTACCAAACACAACCGAAAACACATCCAAACACTTCCACAACATTACCCAGCCAAGATCCATCATTTCTAAACATTCTTAGACATCAATTAACATCCAAAAAGAACCTAATCACGTCCTCATACCTCCAGCTATAGCAGAACACCAAAATCACCCCAAAAACCACCATTTTCACAAGTAAAAACTTAGGAAAATCAACCTATTCGGAATTGCATTGATTAAACCTCAATTACACATCATTAATCATCCAAAATACATTTAAAAGGCATCTCAAAACAGAGCCCAAACAACCTCCACGAAATTCTTCAAGATTTGATCAAAATCTCAAGTTTTAAGCCAAAATCAAGATCATAACATTAAAACATTTAATAAAACTTAATTTAAGGATTGAGAACTTGGGAATTTCAGTAAAAAAACTGAGTATTTAGAGGAGAAGGACGTTCATACCTCTAAATGTGGATTTCTCCTTGTTTAGAGCCAAAATCCTTGAAAATCCAATAAGCAAATGAAGAGGATTTGATGTAGAAATGATTAGGAATCATTTGGGGATTGAAATCTCATCTTTAAGTGTGAAAATCAAAAGAAAAGTTGCTGTGAAAATGTGTTTGGCTGAGGGAATTTTGAGAGAAAATGAAATGGGAAAATTTTAGCAAAAGTTTGTTATGAAACTAAAATATGGTTTTTCCCTCTTTTCTTTTTATTAATTAAACATTAAATGAGTCTTTAAAAATCATGAAAAAATCTGGAAAAATCCTCCCTTGGGTAAATTAGCTCCTTAAAGATTCAAAGTTTCAATCCTTCCAAAACAGTCACGAACTTTTCAAAAATTACATTTTAGTCACTAACTCAAAATGTCATATTTCCAAGCCTCATTTTGTAAAATTTATTTCACCACTCTCTTATATATATATTAAAAGAGGATTTTTAGATATTTTTCCATATTTTTAATGCATCCCGAACTAGGCTTTCCCTAAAACCACCTTTTATATTCGAACCAAAATTTAGACCGGTCCGGTTCAGACCCTAAACTTCCAAGCCCAAAATTGGGGTGTTACAACTCTCCCCCCCCCCTTAAGAAATTTCGTCCTCGAAATTTACCTGGAGGAAAAAGGTATGGAAACTGCTTCACCATGTCAACCTTTCGTTCCCACGTGGCTTCCTCAGCACCACGATGCTTCCACAACACCTTTACCAACTCAATAGTCTTGCCTCGAAGAACTTTACTGTCTGAATCCAGAATTTCCACCGGTTCCTCATCATAGGTCAAATCCAGATTCAACTCCACTTCCTCCACAGGCATAACATGCGAAGGATCCGATCTATACCTCCGAAGCATAGAGACATGAAACACATCATGAATTTTTTCCAACTCTCGCAGTAACCTCAACTTGTACGCAACAGGACCCACACGCTCAATCACCTCGTATGGTCCAATGTACCTAGGGCTCAACTTACCCTTTCGACCAAACCTCATCACCTTTTTCCAAGGCGAAACTTTCAAAAACACACGGTCACCCACCGCATACTCAATCTCCTTACGCTTCAAATCCACGTAAGACTTTTGCCGATCAGAAGCTGCCTTCAATCGCTCACAAATGAGCTTCACCTTCTCGGTGGTTCCTTTCAACAAAGCTGGCATCGAAACCAACTTCTGACCTGTCTCAGCCCAACAAAGAGGAGTCTGACACTTCCTCCCGTACAGAGCTTCATAAGGTGCCATTTGAATACTTGCCTGATAGCTATTATTATAGGCAAACTCCACCAAAGGTAAATGTTTCTCCCAAGAGCCCTGAAACTCAATTACACAGCACCTCAACATATCTTCTAGCACCTGGATAACTCGCTTAGACTGTCCATCCGACTGTGGATGATAAGATGTACTGAAATTCAACCGTGTACCCAAAGCCTGATGCAAACACTGCCAGAAACGCGATGTAAACCTCGGATCTCTATCCGACACAATCGACTTTGGCACACCATGCAGCCGCACAATCTCAGCAATGTACAGCTCCGCAAGCTTATCCAAAGTGTACGTAGTATGCACAGGTATGAAATGCGCACACTTCGTCAGGCGATCCACAATCACCCACACCGAATTCTTCTTCGATGGCAACAAAGGCAAACCAGACACGAAGTCCATGGTAATCCTTTCCCACTTCCACTCAGGAATCCTCAACGGTTGCAACAACCCTGAAGGAAACTGATGCTCAGCCTTAACTCACTGACATACCATGCACTTGCTTACAAACTCAGCAACATCTTTCTTTAAACCCACCCAATAGTACTCATCACGAAGATCACGATACATCTTAGTACTACCAGGGTGCATAGCAAAAGGACTACTATGAGCTTCAGTCAGAATAGCACGCCTCAATTCAGCATCATTGGGCACTACTATCAGACTCCCAAAACATAAGACTCCTTCATCATTAAAGCAGAAATCCGATGGCCTATCCTCAGCAATATCCTGAACATGTGGAACCAAGGAATCATCCAACAACTGCTTATCCTTTATCAACTGAACATGTGGAACCAAGGAATCATCCGATGGCCTATCCTCAGCAATATCCGATAGTCAACTTGTTAAGCTGACGGTAATTGATGCACGTTCTCATAGTGCCATCCTTTTTCTTCACAAACAAGACCGGTGCACCCCAAGGTGACACACTCGGCCGAATGAAACCACGGTCAAGCAACTCCTGAAGTTGCGTCTTCAGCTCCTTCAACTCTTTAGGTGCCATTCGATAGGGAGTAATGGACACTGGAGTTGTGTTTTCATACAGCTCAATTCCAAACTCCACTTCGCGATTAGGAGGCAATCCAGGCAACTCCTCCGGAAACACACCAAGAAACTCTCGCACAGTCCTGATATCTTGCACTCGCAACTCCTTAGAGCTAGGGTTCATCACAAACGCTAGATAGGCTTCACAACCTTGCCTCAGCATTCGGCTTGCTTCCAATGTAGACACCACATTGGCAAGAAACTTCACATTCTCACCAACCACCACTACCTCGTAATCATCCACAAGTTTCAACGAAACTCGCTTATTCTCAAAATCCACCACAGCTCGATGTTCAACAAGCCAATCCATACCAAGGATCACATCAAAACCATAGAAAGGCAATTCCATAAGATCAACATGAAAAACATGGTCTTGCACAACCAAAGGACACCTTCTATAAAGCTTTCGTGTCACAACAGTCTCACCAAAAGAACTAGTTACACGCATACCAACATCCAAAGACTCAACAGGCAAACCAAGCAATTGAGCATGTTTACGCAATATGTATGAGTGTGTAGATCGAGAATCAATCAAGGAAAGTAATGACAAGGATTGCAAAGTGAAAGTACCTGCTATCACATCCGTGTCATTCCTCCCCTCCCTCTGAGCATACACTCGGGCCTGGCCACCACCCTCAGGCTGAACAGCCACCACATGAGCCACATTCCTTCCACCATCCTCTCTGCGCTGGAAGTTACCACGGCCGCGCCCACAGCCTCTCTGTGGTGCAACAACTCCAGGAGCACGTCCCTGACCACCACCGGCCAACAGAGGACACTCCCTCCTCATGTGATCCGCCGATCCACAGTTCCAGCATGAATTACCGGTCACCACAACAAGAGCCTGCACCTCTCTCGCTGCCCGAGGACAATCACGCCTCAAATGACCACGCGATCCACACGCCCAGCATGTGTTCTGATCAGCTCTCGCCCTGTCTCCCTGAACAGGCGCACCTTGCCTTCCACCACCACGCCTAGCCGAAGATTGATACCTCCGATCACGTCCTCTCTTGTTCCGTCCACCACCGGAACTATACTCAGCAGCTCTCTTGCCCGCACTAGAACCAGCACTCCTAGAGGACATGCTCAGATTCAGCTCAATATCCTTCGCTCTACTAACCAGCACATCAAAGTCAGTGTACTCAGCGGCCAGCATATAGGTCTTTACATCCATCACCAAACCATAACGGAAATGTTCACACCTCTCCCACTCATCAGGGATAAGCTCAGGCGCGTACTGACTGAGACGAACAAACTGAACCTCGTACTCAGCCACTAACATGCTCCCTTGAGTAAGAGACATGAACTCCCTTTTCTTTTCATCCAGGTACCGCACACCCAGATACTTCCTCTTGAACGCGTTCAGAAAGAACGTCCAAGTTACATCAGCATCCTCCAATCCGGAGATAGTGGTCGTCCACCAGGTATACGCATCATCGTGCAGCAGCGACACCACACAGCCTAGCTTCTGCACCTCATTGCAGTTCATTTCTCCCAAAATTCTCTTGGTACTTTGCAACCAAGACTCAGAACCTTCTACAAACAAACCCCTGAACTCAGTCCCTCCCAGACTGCGCAAACGTTCCAAAGGTAGTCTAGCATTAGCATCGCCCTGATGCCCAGCTCCATGAGCCCTAGCTACTGTCGCCTGAAAGGCTCCAGCAATAGCCTGAATCAGCACTGTCATGTCAGGAGCAGCTTGCCGCTGCCCAGCTTCAGGTCCAGCGACCCCAGCACCAGCTCCATCACCTCCAGCACCACCACCGCCGAGTGGAGGAGGTAAATCCACTACATTCTCAGCATTCTCTTCATTCTCGTTTTGAGCCATAGCTCGTGTATTAATCCTCGTCTCTCTACGAGGTCCCATTCACTAAACAATGCACTAACACAAATGCAATAAACATAATCAGGCTCAGCAAGGTAAGAAATCCAAGTACTCAAGCTCATTTTCAAATAAAAACAAATCATTTCATTAGTTTTGATATGGCAATGGGTCCCTCTAACATGCTTCATCTCAACATACATCACAATTGTAACATTCTTTACAATTCACACATCATACTTCATTCACAAAACACATCATACATTCATACATACATCACCCACATAATCATTCCCAAATACACGAGAACTCAGCTCTGATACCACCAAATGTAACCCCCTTAGCTCGGCCTAGACGGTTGACCCGAACTACGAAGATTACACGGGGTAAACCAAAGTCAACCCGAAAGTCAACCTTGATTAACAACCCTTTTTTTCTTTTTAAACTTGTCTAAATGCATATTAACCCTAGGCGTACTCTTGAGGTAAGCATACTCAAAAATCACAGCAATCTGAAATCAATAAGGGACTCAATTGCACAACATACGAATTTAGGGACCAAATAGTAAATTCTAGAAATTAAGAGGTCCTTACCAATTTTTAAGATACCATTATGAAATTATTCATGTTTCATGCTTCTCTACCAAATTTCACCTCAAACGGACATCCCAAACTCAAGCAATTGCATAAATGAAGTTCGGGACTAAAACGTGAATATTTCAAAACATAAAACCACATAATTCAGTGCCCAACGGTCAAGTGTTCCGAAACGGTGGTTGACTGTTCCGAAACGCGAGACCGTTTCGAAACCTGTTCCGAAACAGGGCTTGGTAGTAGAAAAAATATTTTGGAACGGCTCTACCCGTTTCGAAACACCAAGGCCATTTCAGACCCCTGTTTCGAAATAGTAGTACCCGTTCCGATACGGGCTGCCCAGAAATGCAGAAATTATCTGGTTTATTACACATTCGACCCATCTAACACATCCCTATGACCCCCAAATCATGCCAACAAGTCATCATGCAAAAAGGAACATATTTGCATCAACAAAACATAATCATGGTATCAATTAGGGAAAACCTCAATCTATAGGCATGCATCCTATTACCCAAAACCAACAAACATCAAACCAACAAAGCAAACGCCAAAAATGGCCAATTACATATCCAAAACATCATAGGCATCATGCCAAACTTAGGGAGTCCAAAACATCTCCCAAAAACACAATCTAGGTTCCCATTGCCAAATACCAAAAACTAATAGTGTTGTAAAAATAGTCACCATACATGAGCTTAGTCTTTCCCTTGGATTACTTGCCCTCCTTGCTGCCCACAATCACCTCAATTCTCTGCATTATTGATTCAAGAAAGAGAGCATAAGCACATATGCTTAGTGAGGCATGCTCTAATGAAACAACACAATAATGCACTTTGTACAACACCTTCCAAAGGCCTTTAAATTCATAAACATCATTTCTCATGTAACAATGCATACAAAACAAGCATCTCGTGCTTCATTAAATCAACATGTCATATTAGCCTTCAAGTGATAATCCTTAACCATTTTTCAACACAAAACACAATCGGATACGCGGATTACAAGCGTTGTCCCATACGCTTCATACACACTACCAAACACACAAGGTGGAGTTTACCGGTACAATCACAACCCCTCAACACCTGTGATGGAGTCTAACGGTACAATCACAACCCCTCCACATCACTCATTGGTAGTTGTATAACATCACTAACGAGAACACGGGACACACAACCCAAGATCCTCACATGGCATTTTAACCACCATTATGATCTTAGACATCTCGTTAGTGTACTTGGATGGAGTTTACGGTACCATTACAACCCCTCAACATCCAAGGCGACTTTATTCACGGTGCACCCAATCCTATAGCCGGCTAACTATATCCGATTCAAGTACTTTTAAACCAACACATCACTTGCCAATATACATCATTTACCACCATCAATTCACTGTTTTAAAGCATTAAACAAAGCCATTAAACCATCATGCATCACTATGCATCAAAATCACATTTATCAATATCAAACCAAGGATCTCTTACCTTGAGCATCCTTCAACACATGGCTTTCAAAACCAGCATTAAACATGCTAATAATATGCTTTAAAAACGGAATTTAAACATGCAAATTAAACACATTGCATCCAACCATTTCATGTTTCATCAAAGAGAGAGTTTCTCCGAAAACTTACTCTTGGGCTTAGTTAAGTTGCTTAGACTTAAACTAAGCTCCCAAAACCTTCAAACATGGGTTTCAAAGCTGAAAACCAAACTTCACTCACCAATTCCGTTTCGCAAGCTTGCCGAAACGCTGTTCAAGCCTCCGGATCAACACCACAAGGATCCGAAGTTGTCTCCCATATTTTAAACACATCAAAGAAGAGGATTAATGCATCATCATGCATTAAAATCTTCAGCCATTACACCTAAACTTGTTGCTCTCACCAAAACTCACATTTCGGCTACCAAACACAACCGAAAACACATCCAAACACGTCCACAACATTACCCAGCCAAGATCCATCACTTCTAAACATTCTTAGACATAAATTAACATCCAAAAAGAACCTAATCACGTCCTTATACCTCCAGCTATAGCAGAACACCAAAATCACCCCAAAAACCACCATTTTCACAAGTAAAAACTTAGGAAAATCAACCTATTCGGGATTGCATTGATTAAACCTCAATTACACATCATTAATCATCCAAAATACATTTAAAAGGCATCTCAAAACAGAGCCCAAACAACCTCCACGAAATTCTTCAAGATTTGATCAAAATCTCAAGTTTTAAGCCAAAATCAAGATCATAACATTAAAACATTTAATAAAACTTAATTTAAGGATTGAGAACTTGGGAATTTCAGTAAAGAACTGAGTATTTAGAGAAGAAGGACGTTCATACCTCTAAATGTGGATTTCTCCTTGTTTAGAGTCAAAATCCTTAAAAATCCAATAAGCAAATGAAGAGGATTTGATGTAGAAATGATTAGGAATCATTTGGGGATTGAAATCTCATCTTTAGGTGTGAAAATCAAAAGAAAAGTTGCAGTGGAAATGCGTTTGGCTGAGGGAATTTTGTGAGAAAATGAAATGGGAAAATTTTAGCAAAAGTTAGTTATAAAACTAAAATATGGTTTTTCCCTCTTTTCTTTTTATTAATTAAACATTAAATGAGTCTTTAAAAATCAAGAAAAATCTGGAGAAATCCTCCCTTGGGTAAATTAGCTCTTAAAGATTCAAAGTTTCAATCCTTCCAAAGCAGTCACGAACTTTTCAAAAATTACATTTTAGTCACTAACTCAAAATGTCATATTTCCAAGCCTCATTTTGTAAAATTGATTTCACCACTCTCTTATATATATTAAAATAGGATTTTTAGATATTTTTCCATATTTTTAATGCATCCCGAACTAGGCTTTCCCTAAAACCACCTTTTATATTCGAACCGAAATTTAGACCGGTCCGGTTCAGACCCTAAACTTCCAAGCCCAAAATTGGGGTGTTACAAGATGGCTATCTCAAATATCCAAAATCCATGGAATTTGGCTTTAAATCAAAACAAGTCCAACATAAAATCATTTATTTTGAAAACACGAGGCCCAAAATATTATTTTATTATTTTAATATTATTTTCACCCGACCCCCAAACCCGGGTGTTACATGCACGAAGCCAAGGGAACTAGGGCAGAGTACTCATCCCACAAAAGCTTCAGACGAGTGTAATACTTTGAAATGGAAGACTCACCCTGAGTTAAAATAGCAATCTCGCGATGCAAAACAAAGATACGCGAGCCATCAACCTTACTGAAACACTCCTTGAGATCTTTCCAAGCGTCGACGGTGGAGGAAGTAAACACCAGTCCAACAGAGAGATCAGACGAGACGGTGTTGAGGATCCAGGACAAAACGAATGCGTTGCAGCGGTCCCACTGGGCACGAAGCGTATCAGCATAACTCTCGCGTTTGCAGCTCCCATCAATGAACCCTAATTTGTTATTTGCCAAGAGAGTAATCCGCATTGAACGACTCCACAAACTGTAATTGACAACACCGATGAGCTGATGAGAGACGAGCAAGCTCCTCGGCGTATCAGAAGGGTGCAAAAAAAGAGGATGCGAAAAATCAACCTCCTGGACGGCCATGAGAAACGCGAAATCGAAAGAAAAGAGGGGGAAAACGAATTTGGGGATTTGAGGAAGAAGTCGAAAGAGACAAAGTGGATTCGGAAAAAAATCGACAAAGAGCCCAAAAACAAGAAGCCCAATAATATGGACAATAAATTACTGATACCATGTTAAATCCATATTGAGATAATAATATGGGAAAATGCTTCTTGTATTTCATATATAAAAAATACTAACACTTACAAAATATTTATAGCAAACTAAACTAATCTGTTACAATATAACAAGAATAACAGCTGCCTAATTAATTTGCTAACCGACTAACTAATTTACAACAATAGTTCCAATTTGAAAACACAAAGGAATATAATTAACAAGGGTGTTGCTTGATGTACAAATAATAAATAGATTAGAAATGTTTTTCCAAAATGTTAGAGGTTATAGTACTCATTTGAAATTTGATTTCTATATTTTATTTTTGAGATATTAAGTTTTATTTTTTTTTTAATTTAAACTTTTAACGTTTATATTTTTTTGTGAATTTAACCTTTAAAATACATAAAAGAGTCTAAAAATCAAAGTGTTTTTGATATTTTTAGTCAATTAATCCAAAAATTATGAAAAAAAAAAATGGTCATTTGTAATATTTTAGCCTTTACCATTTCGCTCTTTCACAATTTTTCAACAACAAACTATTTTTTATTAAGTAACAAATAATTACATTCTCAAAGCAAATGTTAAGATTCGAACCATACAAAATATGACAACATAAGCATCATTGACCATTTGACCAATTAGTGGATCTCTTTTCAACATCAAACTTAAACATAAAAACCAACTAGTTATAACAATAACAAGTGATTGTATGAACCAACCGACTTTATCCTTAACATGTGTAACAAATGATTACATGAATTAACCCATTTTAAAAGATACCAAACTCAATTTTAGTACCATCCCACAAGAATCATGTTGGGGAATAAATGATGTTAGAAAGCAACATCCAAGAATGTAGAATATGATTCTATTCTAAGAGGAAACCCCTAAGAAACAACATATACCAATTCTACTCAACAATGAATTGTAATGAGTTGATTTCTCTATATAAAGTAAACAAATCCTTCATCATTTGCATGAATCAGCATCTCTCACTTTTAAAATCCGAATTCACTTGGTGAAAAAGAAACAGCAGTGATGGAAGATTATTTCGAACCGTGTTGCCAGTGGAAAAGAGGAAAAGATTATGATGCAATAAATATCGAGCTTGATGGTATTGTATTTTATTTGTTAGGAAACAAATAATTTCAATTTCTAATGATTTCATCAATGATCCGTAGGTTTCAAGATTGAAGATGTGAAAGCCAGTCTTAGAGCGGTTGAAGAACACAGGTATGAAATATCAATCACTGCAGAATCTCCCAGACGTCTTCAGAAGAAGATTGAAATCCTGGATGATTACTACAATATAGAACAGATACGTGCATTGTTTTCGAATGGGAATCTCAATCTACAATTACCCAAGAAAGGTAACAAACTCGAGATTTCGATGCCGAAACTGGAAATCAAAAAGACTTTACAAGAATCAAGTGAAAATATGAAAAATAAGATTGTCTCTGCGCTTGAATATTCATATTCCAAGGGGAATATGGCAGCGGTTAGTGTCATGTTAATGGCTAGTGGGTTATTTGCATATAAATATTATACAGAATGTTATGGTTTCTAACGTGGAAATATATTGTAATATTACACAACTTAATGTTGTATATAAATAAATGCAAGGGAAATCTTTAAGAACAAACATATTACGTGGTGCGAGCAAGATTTGTAATTTATTATGATTACAGGCACAATACAAGTTTTGTAGTCATCGAGATCATTTCAAAATCGTGATTTTCTCCCAAGTTCACATAATTTTGTTATAAAACAAAAAATTATCACCTATAGAGCTTTTTTCAATGATTTTTGTATTTATTAATTGTACATGAAACTTGCATGTATATAAAAGAATACTATTATCAAACAATAATAAATGTTTGGGACACTCAATTATTGCAATGAACTACTTTCGCATGTGTCATTAAAGCATTCTCTAATGGCATGATTTCAAACTGATCAATTAAATCATATGCATGGATACGGAGATGGGATCGGTGCCAAGGTTCAGCTGGTGTTACGGGGATCGAAAGTGTAGGAATTGGAGTTGTAGGTATTGGAGGTGTCCATGGTATAGGAATTGGAGTCTAAGGTGTTCTTGACACTGAATGTGTTAAAAAGCACAAAAAGTGCAATTGGTGCCCACGGTGTAAGAATTAGAGTCCAAAATTCAACTGGTATTACATGTACTAGAGGTGACTGAGGTACAAAAGTCGATGCCCATGGTTCAGTAGATGATCTTGACAGTGAAAGTGTAACTGGTGTCTACAATGTAGGAGTTAGAGCTTAAAGCTCAACCGGTGTTGTAGATACTAAAAGCGTCCATAGTGTCAGAGCCGAAGTCTAAGGTTCAACTGGTATCTTTAGTGCAGGAGATGAAGTCCAAAGTTCGGATGGTGTTGCATGCACAAAAGGTACAGTTGGTGCCCACGATGCAGAAGTTAAAGCCAAAGTTCAACTGGTGTTACAGGTATTGAAGGTGTCCATGGTGCAGAAGCTGGAGCCCAAGGTACAGTAGGTGATCTTGGCACTGAAGATGTAACTGGTGCCCACTGTGTACGAGTTGGAGACCAAGGCTCAACCGGTTATGTAGGTACTGAAGGCCTCCATAGTGCAAGAGCTGGAGTCCAAAGTTCAACTGGTGTTTTCGGTGCAGGTATTGGAGTCCAAGGTTCATATGGTGTTGCAGGCACATGCAATTGGTGCCCATGGTGTAGGAGCTAGAGCCCAAGATTCAGTAGGTGACATTGACACTAGAGGTGTAACAGGTACCCACAGTTCAACCGGTGTTGTATATATTAAAGGCGTCTATGGTGCAGGAGTTAGAGCCCAAGGTTCTATTGGTGATGATGATATTGAAGGTGTGCTGATGCTAACGGTGCAAGAGTTGGTGTCCACTGTTTTATTGGTGTTGATGGGACTGAATATGCACTTGGAGCTGGAGCTGATGCCCAACCATTCGGATATTGGACAAAGATTGCAAGCTTTTGGCTATGACTGGAACAATGGTTAGCAATACCACAGATATACCACTTCCTTTCTCGGAGTCTTAAGAACAATTGTATCATTTTTCGAAGTTAGTGCTATGTTTTCCGATGAAATGTCATAATTCTTGAAGGCCGTACTGTTTACTTTAAATACATTATGATATCTTCAGGGTAACTAAATACTTCAAAATTTTGATTAAAAGCGAAAAAATAATAATTATATGAGAACGTTATAGAGTATACATTCAACATATTCATATGTATACTAACCGTGGAACTTAGAAAAACTTCATAGTCTCGTCACATCCCTAACTTATCGCCAAGATGAAATACTTTATCCTTCGCCCAAGCTTGGTAATCCCAAACTTGATAATCGAAATTGATTGTCCATCCTTTGTCACCCCAACAATATACTCCGTCGCGACATCCATGGCAGGAAGAAATACAGCGAGCTTGAAAAACTTGTTAGAAGCCATGATGGAAGCCCAAGAAACACCGTTGTTTCAGATATATATTTTTTATTGTATCTAGTTTGGCTAAGTGCGTATTTATAGTTTGATTATTGCAGTTTCGTGGAGACGGGTTTGAAGTGGTATGGACTAAGGAGCTGGCCATGGTCTAAATATGAACATTGGGCTATTCATAAGGATGCCGAATAATCATGTTTCGTAACAATTTTAGAGTATTTTTTGTTTCTTTCCTTTGATGAGATACTTCAAAATGTCCTAACATTGAACGGAAAAGTTCAAATCGTTGGCCTACAATTTTTTAAGACTTTATTAACTAAGCAGTATCTTTTGATTAGTTTCCCAAGGTCGGACGGTCGTGGAATATTTCTGAAGTAGACAAAATACAGGCTCCGTTAGATTTTTAGGCCAAATGGAAGTCAATATTTAAAATATAAAGGATGTTAAAAAATATCTGAGGATATATGCCATTTTCTACAGTACATGGGACCTTGCCACCTGCACATGGCGAAGTTTGAGAAAAAAGTATTAAAAAATTAGACCTTGCCACCTGCACATGGCGAAGTCCCTCGTATACTGTAAAAAATTGCCTATATCCCCAAATATTCTTCATCCCCTACGTTCCGAATATTTACTTTCATTTGGATTATTCTCCAAATTTCTCCCAGACAAAAATCCGAACAGCAGGTGCAGACGTATGATCATCACCCCTAAGCTTGAAACTTTTTGACGAGGCATACAGAGTTCATTAATGAGTAAACTGTGAGAACCAATAAAGTTGCATTGTTTCTAACATGCATACATAGCCCATAGGTTAAAGTATTAGGCTCATTGAAACTCACTGGTTTGGTTCAGATCCAATCTTAACGGCAACCCAATCATTGTCACTCATTGGCAGAACAGTGCTACCTGCAGGAAACTTCATGTTCGGCACGCGTGGATGAACTACGACCCTGTTGCAGGATAAGGTACTCATTTCAATAGGCTGTATGATTGAATCCTCGATTGAGTTCGACATAGTACCCAAGTGGTTTGACAGAATATTAGAAATAGAGAGGTTATCATACAGCTGAGGATGTTCAGACAAGATGGGTGAGGATGATCGGAGAGGATCAATAAATGTTACATTAACTGCAATAAATTCAAATGAAAATTATATGAGGGGCATGGCTGTAAGAAAATATATCTCAGAAGCTAATATTCAGATAGCTTACAAACAATTTGACCACCAAAGATGAAGGGATGCACTCTAGATAAATGTGTAGTACTTCTCATGGGAATATATCCGTGCGAGCAAACAGAATCTCCATGATGCACTGCAGCATGTTACTGGGATTTAAGTGTATCAGATGTGAGTATATATGTGTTTGACGTGGATAAATTCAATTTGGAGGATCATATCCAAGGAGACTTGTTAATTGGGTGGGTCGGGTTAGTTTTGGGGTGAGTCAAGTTGGTTTTGGTTCAGGTTTTAAAATTTTTGGGTCATTTCGGATCAGGTCAAATTTGGGTTTGGGTCATTTTGAGTTCAGGTTGTTACAGGTTCTAAGCCATTTTGGGTTCAGACTTCAGATTGTTTATTGTCACCTTTTTATGGTCAAATTAGGTTTGGGTTCAGGTTGATCGGGTTGGGTTAGCCTATATCCATGCCAACTATTCACCATTTGCAACAATAAAAACTTCCTGGAAAGATAAATCCTTGCCAAGAAAGGAGGCAAATAAAAACTTTATTTTGCATGCAATTTCAGGAACATGTTGACCGTATACTTCAAATTGAAATTCAATGTTAAATGATAGAAGTTACCATAGTAAAAAGTCACCTCGATCCTCCGGCCGATCAGCCCCTGAAGGTGTGCTAGAATTGAGCAATGTGCCAGCTTCGGATCCAAGATTTTGTTGGGTATCAGCATTAACATTTGTTGGCAAGTGAGAAGCTGAGACCACGTGCACTTTTTGTTCATGGTAGCCCCGAGTATTATCCATAGAGCACCTATTTGACTTGCCTGAAAATGAAAGCAAAGTTCTAAGGCCTCTACATTTACTCGCGAATGGAGGGAAATTTTCAGAACTGATCATAATGCATCACTCACATACAGGGACCATAGATTAACATACTGATATAATTTCAAAAAGATGACACGACTACAAATCTTTTATATAAATAAAAAAAAAATTGGTCCCAGCACAGGAAACACCTAGATTTCAGAAACTTGTTAACCATGCTCAAAAATTTAGACTTAGCATCCCATATCAGTCCCGGAAAATTCATCCAATGTTATAGATGTAAGGTTCATTTTGTTACTTTAAGCATGTGATACACAGAGATCATCTTTCTGTACAACCATTGCAATAAAAAATGAGAATTGCATGCCATGGCACTAAAAAATTTATGCCATTGGAGTTGACATGTCAAACAAATTGTATCGGTCCGTGTCTTCCAAAAGTCAATTTAAATTCAGTCAGAACATGGCATGAGAGAGAGCCATAAAAGGATTGTCAACAGAATAGTGAACAAGGATGTTTCTTTTTCCTCTTTATGCTGTGGGAAAAAGGAAACCGGAAATGAGAGAGTTTAGAGAATGTACTCTTTTTAATCTTTGTATATGCAAATTTTGCTGCTGAAAACTCAGCTTGCTTCTTAGTTTTTGCTCCTTGTCCGGTAAAAAACTCTCCTTTTACCTCCACAACGGAAACAAACATCGATGCATGGGCTTCACCAGATCTCGTTGTAGTGTAAACTGGTAGAGGTAAACCTTCCTTCTGGGTTAATTCTTGCAACAAGTTCTTATATAAGCTAAAGTCTTCCTGAGGAAAAACGAAAACAGAAATGACAAAAACTCAAGCTCTACAGATTTGCAACAACTGAATGTTTTCACAAATATCATAAACAAGAGTAAAACAACAAAAGACAAACACCCCATTAATCAGTAACTTGGACCTCTTCAATGGTATATGGTGCCAAAGACAATAACGCAATTCTTGCAGCATCATGTTCGGCTTCCTTTATCGTTGGAAAGAACTCCAAACTCTCATATGCTTTTTCATTGATATTGACCTTGCACCTGAAGCGACTTGCATGAGGTGGACCCTCAGACTCACAAGAATACACAGGTCGTATAAGGTTTCTCTTTTGAGCATAATTTTGCAATACATTCTTGTAAAAATGTTGCATATCTGTAACCCAACAATTCCATATCAGAAAAAGGGCTAAATGTGCTTTTCCT
This sequence comes from Hibiscus tridactylites, assembly GCA_958450335.1. Classification (NCBI taxonomy): domain Eukaryota; kingdom Viridiplantae; phylum Streptophyta; class Magnoliopsida; order Malvales; family Malvaceae; genus Hibiscus; species Hibiscus tridactylites. Next base: position 51,433,958 of record OY288267.1, on the reverse strand, counting down.
TGTAACCAAGGGGTTAAGGAAACAGTTCGTAGCAGCATGAAACTACGCGAAAGGAACACGTAAACAAAAATGAAAAATCAAAACACTAACAAATATTTGTTCATTGAGACTCCAAATGTGGAAAGAAGTCTATTAACGGACCATAAGAAATATGTTGAATGCCAGTCAACCCGAATCTAACAGTCTCTTTAATGTTCCATGGATACTACCATTCTAATCTGCCAGTATTTTTTCTTTCTTTTAACTCTTAATTGGCTCCAACGTTCAAGTTAAAGTGTTTTCAACGAGGCACTGCAGGCATTCTGAAGCAGAATAACCAACTTTCTAGATTTAGGAAAGCATAATTTTGAGCTTGTCTGAGATTATGAATTCTACTTCGCATGCAAGAGAAACGCACAAGGCTTCTAACAGGAACACGTACCACATATAATCAACTCTTATGCCAATAATTAGACAAACAAACTATCCAATTTTTCTTTTGTTTCAAGTAGGAAATATATTGGGGTACAAAATTAGTTTTCAGACCTTTAAAATTTTCATTATTGTTGCAAATGGAAGCAGGTTCCCTGACATGAGAATCTTGATCTGCTTCTGGTTGCAGCACCCTTCTGTTAGCAATATTACTATCAAAATTTGCGATTGCACTTGAAGAACCTGAAAAAATCACAGCAACCAAACATGGAAAGATAATTTGTTTGTACATATGCATCCTAAAATTAATTAAACTATTGACAAGGAAGGCGAAGAAGAAAAAAAGTTGCAAAAAGTTTTAAAAAAGTAAAACATGTACTGGTTCCCAAAGTCATACAAAAGAATTAAAGAGCTGAAGGTGCATATATAAACAATTTTATGATCACAATCATACCAGTGTGATTTAGAGTGAAACATCAATGAAAGAGAAAAGGTACCTTATAACACAAAAACAATTATTTCCTAGGTGCCTTAAAAGCCCACACTGTTTTAAATGCAATAAAATTAACAAAATATTGCCTAAAAGAATAGAAAAAAGTTCATTATGAAAGTTATATGATAAGGCCATCGAGCTTTGGCTTGCTAGCACCACACTCTAGCATTCAAGGCACCATTTATATGAAAAAAAATTGGGGAGAAAAGTTGAAAGTTATTGTCAATTGGAGACATAGAACAGTTACCCCTCTCCTTTTTATTTACAATAATGATTCAGTCTAATTTAAATATGAGATACTACCAAATCCGTATTCTGGAAAACAACCGTTTCTCTTCACAAATTTCACTTTCTTCCGCTAGAAACGGAAACTGACACCCAAATCAAAATCCATTACAAAACTATGTGCAGACCTCCATTCAAAAAATTATAATGAACATAATTTTCTTGATTCTTATAATGCTTATTTCAAGAAAGCAAAACAATCTATTAGACTTCAAATCCCAAAACCAGGAACTTCAACCTTTCATGTGTCTTTCCTTTTTCCCACTTCCTTGAAGTTAAGAACCAACAGAAAGAGAAACAATTTTAGCAAAGAGTTCTCCACAAAACTAACAATTTACATCACCATTCAAAGGAAATGGTTAAATCTGTTTATTTGATGGCATAGAATTCTCTAGAAGTCTAACTTATTTCACTATTCAAAGAATGCAATCAGACGCTGGCGACCTATCCAAGCTAAGAAAAATAATTCATCAACCTTGGACAAACAAATACCTAGCTCCAAAGTTTGAACTTCTCATCTCATGCGAACGACTACTTATAAATTAAAATTTTAAAACAAGCTTATAGTTGACTACCAGTTGCACAACTGAACAAACAAACATAATGCACTCCACAAGTCTTACAAAAGGCTCAAAAGAAGTTACTTTATAACCGTCTTTGCGCGGCAATTGCTATATGCATAAACGACCTTAAGGGTATTTTAATAATTACACTACTTATAAGCCTTGGTTAGAAGGTGAGAGTCTTCATTCTCTTCATTTATTTTACGCAGATCTCTAACTTACCGAGCAACCACTAATTTGAACATGGGAGCATGTACCAGAGTATAAACTCCGGCGCCCCTCAACCATCTTTGTTTTCCAGGCTTCCTTATCTAAGACCACGACCAATTTGAACATCAACAATTATGAACATAGTTATTTGATCCTTATATCGCTTATTTGAGTAAATAAAAAAAATCTTTCGAACTTCAAATCACCAAAATCAGAAACTTCGTATTCTTCAAGTTTCTTTCCTTTTCCCACTTCCTTGAAGTTGAGAACCCACGGAGAGAGACAATTTTAGCATAGGACTGTCCACAATACCAGCAATTTACTTCACCATTCAAAAAAATGGTGAAATTTATTTCATTGATAGCTTTGCTCAGCTCTGCATTTACTCTAAACGACATTTAAACATCAAATAAAATGAGAGAAAAATAACATAAAAATGAAAACAACAAAAGAATGACTGTTAATGGAAAGGGAAAAAAGAACTGAAATCTGAATTTGGGTTTTTGTTAAATTAAAAGAGGGTACCAGGATCAGCAAGGGGAGGAGCAATGAAATGAAGAAAAGCAAGATGAGCAGCGTTATTTTGGGCTTCTTTGGAAGACTTGGCCGGATTCTGAGACTGAAATGACAGGCCGTTTACGTTGACGGTAGCTTCGAATCGAGGATTGTGATCTTGGCCTTGCTTTGTAACATTATATTCCGGTAACCTCCATGCTTTCTTCTGACAAAGTTCTTGCAATTTGGTCTTGTACATCTTTACTTCACTTTCTCTCTAATTTTAACCTAAAGAAACAATTTAGAAGCTGAAAAAGGAATTTGTCTTTAAAAAAAATAATAAAAATAGAAGAACTTGGAGCTGGAGTTTTCTCTGTCTTTTTTGGTTAAAGGCTTTACCGGTCCTTTTTTTCGGGGGGGGGGGGGTTGCATTAGCAAACATAGGACCGTACTAGGTATGATTCCGAGTATATTATTTATTATCGGTCCTTTTGAGTATATTATTTATACCGAGTTGGTTTCTAATATTTTTTGATGGAATATTTATCGGAATATTATATTTTATTTTTTTTTTATTAATAGAGATGGCCTCAGATTATTTACACAAATATGGATGGTTACTTTTCAAAAGTTGAAGACATTCAGCCCACCATCCGACTTTGAACAGTGTTTTTCAAGCTTTGGTACTGTTTAAAGTCGGATTACTTTTCAACCTATTTTAAAGAGGCCACGATGCCACGTGGCGAGCTCTGGGAGGGTCGGGCACTGTTCAAAGTCGGACTGCCCACCCCCGACTTCAAACAGTGCACTGAATAAATGGTGGGGTGGCAGGCGGGTCACGAGTCACGGGTAGGCAGCCACGATGCCACGTGGCGAGCTCTGGGAGGGTCGGGCACTGTTCAAAGTCGGACTGCCCACCCCCGACTTCAAACAGTGCACCGAATAAATGGTGGGGTGGCAGGCGGGTCACGGGTAGGCAGCCACGATGCCACGTGGCGAGCTCTGGGAGGGTCGGGCACTGTTCAAAGTCGGATTGCCCACCCCCGACTTCAAACAGTGCACCGAATAAATGGTGGGGTGGCAGGTCACGGGTAGGCAGCTTTAATATTTTTTTTATTGGGTCATTTACTACATTTTTTGAAGCTATTATTTGGTGAATGAGAGGTGTGCTGGCTTTTATTGGTTCATTTTTTTAATTGGGTGGCAGGCGGGTTGGCAGCTTCAAACAGTGCACCCAATTAAATATCACCTCTTATTTTTTTTATTGGTTCATTTACTACATTTACTACATTAAATCTGATTTTTTTTTAATTGGGTGTGCAGGCTTTTATGTTTGAATCTGATTTTTTTAATTGGGTGAATGGGAGGTGTAGGTGTAGGTGTAGGTGCATGGGTTGACTGAATTTGGGGGTTTGATTGGATAAATAAGAGGTGATATTTTTTTATTTTAATTTTGGATCGAATATAAAATAATAAGTAATTATTATTTGAATATTAAATATTATAAATATGAGATCATAATTTTTATTTATATTTGAAAAAATATTTTACACTAATTATGTACTAAAATATAACTTAATTTTTAATCCAGTGATCAATCTTTTCAGACTGAAAAAAATATTCGAATAATTATTTTAATTAATATTTTTTAATATGATTTAAAATATTTTTAATTGATATAGGTGCATGTGTAGGGTTTCAGTGATGTGAAATAATAGTGGTGTAGGTGCAGATGTAGGGTTTCAGTGATGTGAAATAATAGTAGTGTAGGTGCAGGTGTAGGGTTTCAGTGATGTGATATAGGTGCAGGTGTAGGTGCAGATGTAGGTTTCAGTGATGTGAAATAATAGTGGTGTAGGTGCAAGTGTAGGGTTTCAGTGATGTGATATAGGTGCAGGTGTAGGTGCAGATGTAGGTTTCAGTGATGTGAAATAATAGTGATGTAGGTACAGGTGTAGGGTTTCAGTGATGTGATATAGGTGCAGGTGTAGGTTTCAGTGATGTGAAATAATAGTGGTGTAGGTGCAGGTGTAGGTTAGTAAAAAAATTAATTGTTAAATAATTTTAAATTATGTAGGGGTAGTGTAGTTTTTTATTGGAAATCTGTTAGTGAATATTAAATTTCGTGTAGGGGTATTATAGGGAAATATTCAAGTTGGATTTTATTTTAAATAGGTTCATTTAGTGTTGAAGAATGTAGTTTGATAGAAAACTGTTTAAGTTATATTTGAGTAAAGAGAGAGAAGAAGAAGAAGAAGAAGAAGAAGAAGAAGAAGAAGGTTGGAAGAAAAAAATGTAAGTTGTTTTGAAATATTTTTTTTATCTGTATATTTTTTATGTTATTTGAAAATTAATTGTAAAATATTTTTTCGAATATGCAGAGAAAATGAGCAACAACAATTGTTTTGTGACTGTCCATTACAACGGACAAATTGTAAAATCTGATGTTGGTGTCGTATTTCATTCGGAGAGGCCTACGAAGATGAGAATTAACAAAGAAATCACACTTCGAGTATTGAAAGAGCAAATATCGGAAAAAATTGGAGCTCTGATTCATAGTTTACAGTACCGGTGGATGACATGTTCGAATCCAGTCATATATTCCGCGATTGATCTCTAAGATAATGAAGATGTGGAAGTTATGATCGCAGAGCATGAGTCAATGGGAATTCGAAATGTCGAGATGTTTGCCACGATGCTTGATATTCCCGGCCCCTCTAGAAATGCAACCGGAGAATCTAGTCAAATGGGTGTCGGTAACGAAATTGATATGTTCGGAGGCAGTTTTGTTTCAATGTTGGCAACTGGGACATCTAGTGGATTTCATGAAGGTGGGCCGTCAACATATGATCCATCGTACGGACCGACTGTTGATGTTGATGCTAATATTGCACTTGGACGTGGCCGGTGGGGAGAATCATTAGAAGATTCCAGCGAAGATGAAGATATTGGAGATCCTGATTTGTTCCCGAATAACGATGGTCAAGCCCCTGACTTCGGTGTTGGAGAATTTTTTCCGACCGGGGGCGACATTACATTATACGAAGCTCCTGCTCATATGCACTCGGTGGATTTTGATGCGATGAGGGCGCCACAATTTCCAGATATGCCCCAAATAAGTTCTAGTCAGAATGGCGACTTGGCTGAGGGGCTGGAATTTAAGGCGAAGGACGAAGCTATATTGGCAATTAAAGAGTATAATATCAAACAACATGTAGATTATGCGGTTGCTGAATCCAACACAAAAACTTTCCTTGCGAAGTGTGTGAAGTACGGAGAAGGGTGCAACTGGAAGATTCATGTAACGAAGCTTAAGAAGAGTGGTCGTTGGGAGGTCACGAAGTACAATGGCGGTCACACATGTTTACGAACAACCATCGACCAGGACCACAAGAAATTGGACTCCAGCGTAATAAGTCATCACGTGATGAAGTTGGTCGAAGCAAATCCAAGGGTTCCAGTTTCAACTATTCAAGCAACCGTTGCACAATTATTTCAATATCAAATACAATACATGAAGGGGTGGCGTGCAAGGGAAAAGGCATTGAATTCAGTGTACGGTGATTATGACAGATCGTATAATGAGTTACCAGCGTTGTTGATGGCAATGACACAGTTCATCCCAGGCACCATAGTCAGGTATCAAACAAAAGATGCGTACGACCGACAAGGGCAATTGCTACAAGGGTATAAATTTTTCCATCGAATGTTCTGGGCTTTCAAGCCATGCATTGACGGGTTTCCGTATTGTAAGCGTATGATCCAAGTGGATGGAACGTGGCTTTACGGGAAATACGCTCACATACTACTGGTTGTCGTTATGCAAGATGGTGAGAACAATGTCATTCCGATTGCATTCGCAATTGTTGAAGGGGAAACTACTGAAGCTTGGGATTTCTTTTTGACAAATTTGCGTGAGCATGTGGTCTGCCAAGACGGGGTTTGTATTATCTCTGATCGAGGGACGGGTATCAAAGCAGCAATTAATCGAGAGGGAAGTCATTGGACACCTCCCTATGCATACCCTGCATATTGTGTTCGTCACATCGGAAAGAATGCCGTTGAAAAATTTAAAAATCAGTACCTTCGCAGTGAGATTATGAGCATGGGTAAGTATCATTCTTTCAAATTAAGTTATATATGTGTATGCAGTGATGTGTTTTGATTTATGTCGGTGCTAAGTCAAACAATAATTATGGCACATGGTTTCAATTACTACGGCCAGAATTTGAAAGGAAGATGGCGGGGTTAATGAAATATGGCGAGCGTGTTTGGAGTTGGGCCAACAGCATCGAGAGAGAGAGATGGGCCCAATCATATGATGAAGGTGGTAGACGATACAGGCAAATGACTACCAACCTTGTGGAGTGCATTAATAGAGTACTCAAAGAGTCGCGTCATCTTCCAATAGCCAGCTTGGTAACCGAGACATACTATTGTTTGGCTAAGGTTTGGGCCGTCAAAGGGAAGAAGGTGCAGGCAGCTTTAAATAGTGGACAACTATTTCCGGTGAAAATGGTTGAAAACATGGATGCAAATGTGACGAGGGCAACGGCGTTGGTGGTTCACGCATTCGACCGCCATTATCAGACTTTCGATGTTGTTGCTTCCAGATCCCGACACGAAGCCCCCCACTCGAACGTATTTCGAGTAGATTTCACATGTAAGTGGTGTGACTGTGGCGAGTTCCAAGCGTAGCGATATCCATGTGCTCATGCAGTTGCAACATGTTTGTTCGTCAACGTTGACCCGTACACATTTGTTGACCCATGCTTCAGACTCAGCGAGATATTAGAAATTTACAAAATTGAGTTCCCACCTATCCCGAATTCTATGTATTGGCCGCCAGTGGAGCATGATAAATGGTTACCGGATCCGACACTGCGTAGAAAGCCAACTGGGCGACCTAGATCGACTCGGATCTACACGAGTATGGATATTCCTGACAGAGAGAAAGGCCAACGCAAGAGATGCAGCATATGTAGGGGTGAAGGCCATTCGAAAACAACATGTCCCAATGAACCAAGATATGTGGCCATGCCTCAATGATTATTTGCGGATTGTACTTGAATTCAGGAAATATAATGTTTGCATTTAAAATATTGTCTGAATTGATTTCCTACGCTTTTCTTTATTTAGTGACCATTTCGTAAAGTATTAAAAACCGTTATTATTCGAATTCATGTACCAAACGATTTCCAAAAATTACCAAATTTTAACAGAAACCTTAAAAACAATATTTATAATAGCATACAAAATTTTAGAACGTTTCAAATTCATTTACTACGTTTTTCACTATTTAGTGACCATTTCATAAAGTATTAAACACTGTTTTTATTCGAATTCCTGTACCAAACGATTTCCAAAAATTATCATATTTTAACAGATACCTTAAAAAATATTTCTAATAGCATACAAAATTTTAGAACGTTTCAAATTCATTTACTACGTTTTTCACTATTTAGTGACCATTTCGTAAAGTATTAAACACTGTTTTTATTCGAATTCATGTACCAAACGATTTCCAAAAATTATCAAATTTTAACAGAAACCTTAAAAACAATATTTATAATAGCATACAAAATTTTAGAATGTTTCAAATTCATTTACTACGTTTTCACTATTTTACCGAAAATATATCATTTATATCATATTTTAACCAAACAACGAACGAATAATAATAAATAAAAAAACAAAACACATAGTGAAAATTCAATATTCAAATTCAATCAGTACTCTAAGTTATTACACAAATAAAGATAACATCATTTTTTCTTCTGCATCCGCTTACGTAATTTTTGACAATGAGCGGATATGGTCGAAAAATATGTGTGTTTTTTGGTCTTCTTACGTTGTGGTCTCAATTCTTCCTCAAGAACCTCTTCACCATCCACCTCTCCAGCATCCACCTCTCCAGCATCCTCCTCATTCACCGAGGGCATAGGAGGCGGTGTTCTGTACGTGTCCACGCAACCCGTGGAGTAACGAGGTAAAAACTCTGGTGAATTCAGGAAATCTTGTATTTCCTGAAAATCCATGCTCCGTTCAAAGTTTGAGTAAGGAGGTAACTGTTGAGAAATAAACTCGGGTGTGTATAAATCAACATAAGCAAACTCGTGAGTATCGGAGGAGCTCTGTCCCACTTCTCCTGCATGATGTGTTTGGGTCGGTTCTTTTTCCCAAAGAACTGGTGAGCGCGCTGGATGTTCCCAAGTTGTTGGCCAACCTTCAGAATTTTGAGACCAAACGGGATTTTGAGATGCGGCCCCTGCTGCTGTCTTGGAAGACTCAGCTTTACCGCCATATTTTTTTTAAATGTTTTACATTGTTCCCGTTCTTCGACCGAAGTTAGGTAAGGCTTTCCATTATTAAAAAAATAAATCAGGTACTCTGACCTCTGAAAATCAAAATCGTCCTCTTCGATTTCGGCGTGAAATGGTATCGTTGAGTTTCTGTTGTTCCACATCGTAACGTACTCAGCGTGTATGACTTCCCACGGAACATCTGCCCTGCCGCGTCCGTCATAATTGTGCAAATAATCATGCTGAGTGTGTAGAAACGGAATAGGCTGGTGGAAGCCAAATTGCCTAAGCACCCTGTCGGCAAAGTGGAACTCAACAATCGCAAAGTGGATCAACAGTGTAACCGTACACCACATGTCAGAATCCTTCAACAGTTCATCTGGTACAAATATGCGATCATCGTAGTACGCCATCCAAATAAACTGCAAAAATAATGATTATTATTATCAGACCTAACTATAATGTAAAAAAACTATTAATTTATATCTATCTTACTAAATTGTTAAAAATATAGTTAACCAAATACCCGCTCCTGACAATACAAATCAATTTCCGCTCTAAACACCTTCAAGTTGTTGTTCGCCAATCCCGTGTGCGCTTTTTTATCGCACCATCTGCATACAATTCACAATTAATTATTCAATTAATAAAAAATAATTTAATATTAACAAAAAATTAAACTTACAATCAAAATAATTACCTGGCGACAAGAGGGAACTGTACCGGTGTTCGAGTAATCGGTGTCCAAAACGGAAGTCGCTGCCAAGCCCATGCTTGCAGCAACAACAAACATCCACCAATACCTCGAACCTTACGACCATTATCTATTTTAGCACCCTTGCACAACTCACGATACAAGAACGCTAGTATGGCCGATCCCCAACTATATTGAGCAGCTTTCCACGGGTACCTCAAAAAGCGTAGATACCGTGTATGTACAAGATTGCCAGATTTATCCGGCATCAATATACCGCCAATGAGCTGCAGAATATAAGCTCGACTGGCATTATAAACCGCATCAATCGAATTATATTCATTGAGATTGAATTCTTTTTGCAACCAACTCAGTTTCACGCGACTTCCTAACAAATTTGATTTGTCCGGCACCTTCCCGAGAAAGTAACCGCAAAGTGCTTCAGGTCTAACTTCAGTCTGGTCGATCGAAGGTTCCCCGGTCAATGGTGCCCCGATCAATGGTGCCCCGTTTACCGGCACCCCAATAAGCATGACCACGTCTTCAAGTGCGATCGTGCATTCCCCACACGGCATATGGAACGTATGGGTTTCCGGCCTCCAACGCTCAATCAGAGCAGCAATCAACTCGGGCACCAACTTGTACCCTCGAAGGAATGTCGCATAATAAAATCTAGATTGTTGCAACCATTCAGTGATTCGATCGTGCGGATTATATTTTGCCATGGTCAGGTGATGTTTAAATGTATCCTCAAAATCCTGTAATTAACACATCAATAAATAAAGGGATAAACCAAACAAAACATTATTAACATAATTGAATTGAATTTCTAATAAATCAATTATTAACAAAATTGTACCATCTCAGGAACCGGAAAACTACTAATGTGTTCATCCTGAAATCTCAATAGAGGAGCTTGCTCAGCCATCCTACATGATAAGTATGAATATATTATAACCCGACACTCAATTTTGTAAAATTCTACGCAATTAAAATTTTCATTCTAATACATTTATTACACTACTACTACTAAATAACTAAATAAATGCTTAGAATTTGAATTTCGTTGAATTTTACCGAATTAAAAATAATACTAGATATTATAAATTAATAACTGTTTAGTGACCATTTCGTAAAGTATAAAAAACAGTTTTTATTCGAATTCATGTACCAAACGATTTCAAAAAATTACCAAATTTTAACAGAAACCTTAAAAATAATATTTCTAATAGAATACAAAATTTTAGAACGTTTCAAATTCATTGACCACGTTTTTCACTATTTAGTGACCATTTTGTAAAGTATTAAAAATAGTTTTTATTCTAATTCATGTACCAAACAATTTCTAAAAATTACCAAATTTTAACAGAAACCTTAAAAATAATATTTCTAATAGTATACAAAATTTTAGAACTTTTACAATTCATTTACTACGTTTTTCACTATTTAGTGACCATTTCGTAAAGTATTAAATACAGTTTTTATTCGAATTCATGTACCAAACGAATTCCAAAAATTACCAAATTTTAACAGAAACCTTAAAAATAATATTTCTAATAGCATACAAAATTTTAGAACGTTTCAAATTCATTTACTATGTTTTCACTATTTAGTGACCATTTCGTAAAGTATTAAAAAAAGTTCTTATTCGAATTCATGTACCAAACGATTTCCAAAAATTACCAAATTTTAACAGAAACCTTAAAAACAATATTTCTAATAGCATACAAAATTTTAGAACGTTTAAATTCATTTACTACGTTTTTAACTATTTAGTGACCATTTCGTAAAGTATTAAAAACTGTTTTTATTCGAATTCATGTACCAAACGATTTACAAAAATTACCAAATTTTAACAGAAACCTTAAAAACAATATTTCTAATAACATACAAAATTTTAGAACGTTTCAAATTCATTTACTACGTTTTTCACTATTTAGTGACCATTTCGTAAAGTATTAAACACTGTTTTTATAAATTCTAACATAAAATTAATGTTATAAATTCTAACATAAAATTAACAACAATAGAAATATTCAAAAATTAAAATTTTCAAATATCAACTCCAAAATTATAAAAAACAACAAATTAATCTCTTCATAAATTTATAAAATTTAACCACCAAATTAAAATTGCATTATACTTACTATATTTCTTCAGATCTCTATTTCTCAAACTCTTCACAAAATATCTTCTTCTCCTCTTCAACAACTTATTTAACACAAAAATTTCAATATTTCAAACATCAACTTCAAAATTCTAACATCTAAAAAATTAAAAAAACTAATCTGAAAAAATAAAAAAATATAACTACAAAAAAATACATACATTACAAATATAAATTTAACATAATTTTCTCAAATAAAATATAAATACTCACAAATATTCTTCAAAATCTTTCTCTTCTTTCTTCAACATTCTTTCTTCAAACTTCAACCTTCAACACAACCCCTATTTATCTTCACCTCATTTCAATTTCAACCACAAAAATTACACCTCCCAATCAACCAATAATAAAAAAAAAACAAAAAAAAATTAAAGCTGCCTACCCGTGACCTGCCACCCGCCTGCCACCCCACCATTTATTCGGTGCACTGTTTGAAGTCGGGGGGTGGGCAATCCGACTTTGAACAGTGCCCGACCCTCCCAGAGCTCGCCACGTGGCATCGTGGGTGCCTACCCGTGACCCGCCTGCCACCCCACCATTTATTCGGTGCACTGTTTGAAGTCGGGGGGTGGGCAGTCCGACTTTGAACAGTGCCCGACCCTCCCAGAGCTCGCCACGTGGCATCGTGGCCTCTTCAAAATAGGTTGGAAAGTAATCCAACTTTGAACAGTACCAAAGCTTGAAAAACACTGTTTAAAGTCGGATGGTGGGCTGAATGTCTTCAACTTTTGAACAGTAAACATCCCTATTTGTGTAAATAATCTGAGGCCATCCCTATTTCTGGAAAAAAATTGGAATATAATATTCCGGTAAATATTCCATTTTTTGATATATTCTGTCTCCTTTATTTTAGGCATAATGTCGATCTTTTGAGTATATTATTTATACCAAGTTGGTTTTAAAAAATTTTCTGATACATTTTGTCTTCTTAACGTTTGATTGAATATTTATTTTGATATAGATTTATTTTTTAAAAAATAATTTAACCTTAACGTTTTATTTTGAGTCTAAATGGTCCCACTTTGAATGAAAAATGATGTATTGATAAATGTCCTCATTGCTGATAATATTAGAATTGTTCTAGATATTAATGCTAACGTTACATGAACCTACAAGGATCACATTCTATGATTGAAATGAACAAATATCGACTAGATAGCATGTGTACAAACTTGTGCACGAAATAAGTAAAAATTGAAATTATTATGATTATTGTAATTATAGATAATTTTATTTATATATATTTTAATACTAGATAATTATTGTAATTATCATATACTATTAATATATATATATATATATATATATATATATATATATATATATATTGAAACCGATAAATTGATTTTGATATAACTAAAAAATTTAAGGACTAAATTGAAAAGGAGAAAATGAATTTTTAAGTCCTCAAAACCTCTCTATATATTTAAAGAAAAATGTTTAAGTCAAAACCTCAACTTGTCATATGTTTTCTAAGTGTTTATCAAGCCAAAACAATGATTTTCGAGTCACCGTTTTGGAATGGCCTGGGCGTTCCGAAATAGTTTTGAAACTGTTAACCTCTGTTTCGGAACGGGTTTCAAAACGAATGAAGAACATCGGAACAATTTGACATGTTTCGATACGGTAGTATCGAAACGACCTCAAACGTTTCGAAATAAAATTCAAACTTGGTTTTAAAAATATGACCGTTAAAGTTTTCAACTAAATTTAAACTTTTCGTTGAGGCGTATCGAAACGCTTCCAAGCTGTTTCGATACAGGCTTTTGACAGTGGCAAAATATTTCGAAACGAGTTTCGAAACGGACTCTTAGCATATCGAAACGATCGTGCCCATTTCGGTACGGTCTATTTATTATACCCCAACGGCTCTTTCTATTTTGGTCTGTTTCGAAACATGATCGGGCGTTTCGGAACGGGTGGTTGCAGACTACATTTATGGATGAAAGATAACATCCCAACGACTATATTGATGAATGCAACAACCCCAACGGCTAGAATTCAATGAGAAGGTAAAAATGGACCTCTAAAAGCTCCAGCAACAACTATTGATCTCAAAAGCATTATCCAATCATCAAAGCCAAGCATTTGTGCCAAAATCCCATTATTTCTTGTAAACCCCAATTGTGAAATTGTAATTTTCATTCTTATCTATTCAATTGGGTTGAGTGCTTGTAAAAGGACTACATTTTGTATTGAGAGATACTTGTTTTAGCCTTCATCTTCTATGTATTTCTATATTGTTTACAAGATTAGGCAAGCTTGAAAGATGTTTCCGAATCCTTAGATTGAATTCTAATGCAATCCCTAATTTTGTGCTAGCTCAAGGTGTGGAGAAAGACCCATCGTCATCTCCAACAGAAGCTAGGCACAAAGGAATCGTGATTCGAGAGTCTCGAAGTCAAGGTGAGTGTAGTTGTGTCAATGGATAGGCTAGGTGCCATCCCGTTGCATTTGTTTTGTGATTATGTTTCGCATTTGGTTAAGGGCTCAAGTAGTGCAAGCTTTGTCGATGCTAATGGTAAGCATGGTAAGTTTGTATATGATATTCGAAAAATGCTATATATGTAAAATGGATATGAATATGCTATGCTATGATATGTTATGATATGAACATGTTATGATATGATATGTGGAGCTAAGGCTCAATTCATTTTTCCGATATGTTATGGCCTAAGGGCACAAAAGGTAAGATTTTGTGATGGTTATGTGAACTTGGACACTTGTGGACATTGGATAAAATTGGCATGCCATAGGGTTATTTGAGCTCACTAAGTAAGGGATTGGACAACGGTCCGGGGCTACAACCTATATGTGTGGTGAGATAAGGTTGGCTTTGTGTAAGGGACTATCCGGAGTTGCGGCTCAAGGCTTCGGCCTATTTCCGATATGTATGGTGTAAAGGGGAATTCGCGTATCCATTGGTTCCTATGTCCAAGGAATTGATATGTATTGATGATTCAAAATGATTAGGTGAAGTTACGTTAATTGACCTTAAGCATGAGACACATATGATTAGTAATATGTTTATGCCATTCTAGTATGGTAATATGTCATTTATGATGATAATATGCCATCAATGTTGCTAATGTGCCATACATGTCATTATGATCTTGTTTTACATTCGTTATAACTATCTCACTAGGCTATGTAAGCCTAACATTCATATGTCTCATGCATTTCAGGATCTTGAAGTCTTCCGAGCTCGATCGTGTAATCCCGGTTGCAAGTCACTCCTCCAAAGAATATGTATGTGTGCCTTTTGTTTCGAACTCCTAGTAAGGTGGCATAAGGTTTGAACATGTTGTAAACGTTTACTTTGATATGTTTGTAAATGTTTAATAGTGCATAGGTGTGGAATGTGAAAGTTGGTATGTTTTAGAAAAAGGAAACTAGTTAAAATGGGCTTCAAGTTACTAGATGGTAAAATCTTAGTAAACAAATTCAAAACGCCCTAAAATTAGACATGCTATTAGAAATATTACTTCTAAAATTGCGGGTAAATTTTGGTAATGTTCGGATAACATTTGCTAGGGTAATTCGAATAAAAACCAATAAAAATCTGCATTACAAGTCAGAGCATATCGATACAGGTGATGGCGTATCGGTACGGTCCTTGAATTTTTGGTCAAGTCAACATTGGTCAAACAGGGCGTATCGATACTGTTTGGGCGTATTGGTACGGAAATTGATCACTAGAATTTTGTTGGGAAAAAGGTATCGATACGGTCTTAGAGCGTAGCGATACGCGATCAACGAAGTCAACCTGTATCGGTACGGGCTTGCTATCCTTTGAATATGGAATCTGAAAAATAGGCTTAGTGTATCGATATGGTCCTAAGGGTATCGATACGGTGTTAGTTAATTCGGTTAAAAGACTTAGATTTCAGTTTTACACATTTTACAAAATGGTCACTAATAAGTTATATGGCTAAATTAGATAGATAAACGACCTTTGATAGTAACGAAATTTCATCGTTAATAGTTGACAAGTATAATTACAGGTTGGTAATAAGAAATTCTAATTAGGACCGCTAATTTGTAAATTTTACATTTTAGTCCCTAAGCTCGAAAAACTTTAAAATTGACCCAATTCGGATAAGGTTAGTAACAAATAGATTTGATAAGTCTTAAAGGCGACTAATAAGATATTCTGAATAATTTTCGAGCTCTGATTTCCAAATTTGTTTTATGGTAACACTTTTCGACCCGGATCTCTATAAGATCGGGAAGGGGGGGTTACAATGCCTCTTTGTATAGTGGGGGCCAAAAGAATCCGGATTGTAGTACTTTGGCAGCAGTCTTCATTCCAAAAAAATTTCCTCCATAGGGAGCAGCATGGCATAGATGCATGATGTTGTATTGCTCCTCTTTTGGCACACATCGCCTTATAACTTGGTCGACACACTGTTTGAATAGTATCGGCTCGTCCCAGTAGTAATGCCTAATTTCTCGAAGAAATCTTCTCTTGGCATTGTATGCCAAGTCTGGTGGCAGAATGTTGCTTACCAGGTAGTTGACTATGTCAGTGTACCATGGCACGACATTGACTGCAAGCAAATACTCGTCTGAGAATTCATCTCTTATGGCAGCGGTCTTACCATCGTCAAGGTGAAGCTCTAGGCGTTATAGGTGGTCAGCTACCAAATTTTCATTGCCCTTCTTATCTCGGATCTCGAGGTCAAATTCCTGTAGAAGAAGCATCTACCGAATTAATCTGGGTTTGGCATCCTTCTTTGCCAAAAGGTATTTTAGTGTCGAGTGATCTTATGCATAACAACCTTATTACCAACTAGATAAGATCTAAAATTATCAAAAGAAAATACAAAAAGTAGAAATTCTCTCTTCGTTGTGGTGTAATTGAGTTGTGCTTCACTCAAAGTTCGGATGGCATGAAAAACCTTGTCATGTCGTTGTTATAGTACTGCTTCGATGACATAGTCGTTGGCATCACACATGAGTTCAAACGGCTTACTCCATTCTGGTGCTATGACTATATGGGTGTTGATCAGTCTCTTCTTAAGTTCCTAAAAAGCTCTCAAACAAGCATCATCAAATGTAAAAGTGGCATTTTGTTCTAATGGTGAGCACAAAGGTTTCGAATGAAGTGGCATTTCTCCCAGTTCAAGACCATGTTGGTCTCCATGCATCTTTTCAAAACAAGATCTAGACTCTGTAAACACTCATCAAATGTCTTACCAAAGACCGAGAAGTCGTCCATAAAGACTTCAATGTTTTTCTCAATCATGTCTGAAAAGATAGACATCATGCAACGCTGAAATGTTGCATGTGCATTGCACAAACCGAATGGCATCCTTCTAAAGGAGAATGTCCCATATTGACAGGTGAATGTGGTCTTCTCTTGGTCCTCTCGAGTTATGGCAATTTAATTATATCCTGAATAACCATCTAAGAAGCAATAGAAATATTTACATGCCAATCTGTCCAACATTTGGTCAATGAAGGGCAACATGAAGTGGTCCTTTTTGGTAGCATTGTTCAGCTTCCTGTAACCCATGCACACTCTCCATCCAGTGATAGATCCGGAAGGGATTAACTCGTTCTTGTTGTTTTGAACCACGATCATGCCACCTTTCTTTGGCATACATTGTACCGGGCTATCCCACAAACTATCAGATATGGCATAGATTATCCTAGCGTCCATCCACTTGATAATCTCCTTCTTGACTACTTCTTTCATGCTTGGATTCAGTCTTCTTTGGCCTTCAATGGTTTTGCCGTGATATTCCTCCAGGTTTATCTTGTGCATGCATATGGTTGGGCTAATACCTCGAATGTATGCCAAGGTCCAACCCAATGCTTGCTTGTGTTTACTTAAAACTTCCAACAACATTTCCTCATGATCATTGGTTAGATCAGCAACAATGATTACTAGAAAAGTTGAGTGTTTACTTAGATATGCATATTTGAAGTGGTCTGACAATGGTTTCAACTCCAATTTTAATGGTTCCTCTATTGATGGCTTAGGTGCCTTAATCTCTCTGCCAGTCAACTATAGTGGCTCAAAATAGCTCACTTCTTCGGCTTCTAAAATTTCTTCTTCACTATCGGTCTCGCTGACATCATCATCAATTTCTTGGCACAACTGCACCATGTCCACCTTGAAAATTGACTCCATCCTGTCTTCTGCTTGACATTCTTATAATTCATTTGCACATTTCAAAGCTTGAAACAAATTAAATGTAACATGTTGCACATTCATGCGCATTGTTATTTCTTCTTTATGTACATCAATCAAAGCTCTACCAGTAGCAAGAAAAGGTCTTCCCAATATAATTGGGATATTAGCATCAGCTTCATAATCTAAAATAATAAAGTCGGCTGGAAATGTGAATTTATCTACCTTTACCAACACATCCTCAATCTTACCCTTAGGATGTGCAAAAGATCGATCCTCCAACTGAAGTGTCACGGTAGTGGGCCTTGATTCAATGCCAAGCTTCTTAAACACCAACATCGGATCAAGTTAATGCTAGCCCCCATGTCACACAGTTCTATATCCATGAATCTATTGCCAATGGTGCACGAGATAGTGAAACTCCCTGGATCTTTCAATTTTGGTGGCAACCGATTGAGTATCCTGGCGCTGCATCCTTCGATAAGAGCTATAGTCTCAGAATCTCCCAATTTTCTTTTTTTAAACAAGACTTCTTTAATGAATTTCACGTAATTGGGCATCTGCTCGAGTGATTCCACTAATGGAAGATTGATATGCAATTGCTTTAGCACTTCCAAGAAATGCTTAAATTGTTGATCCTTCTTATGCTTCCATAACCTTTGCGGAAAGGGTGGAGATGGATTAACATATGTTGGTTCTACTGGATTTGCCAACAATTTGCTGGCATCAGTCTGCTTATTGACAATAGTCTAATGGCTGGCAATGCTTCCATCCTCTTCTTTGTTATCCGGATCTTGCGGTACATCTACTGGTCTTTTCTCTTCCTTTTGACAATGAACTGGTTGGTTGCTGGATGTCTCAGCCTCACATTGCTTACCACTCCGAAGTGTTACAACTTTGCATTATTCATTTTTCCTCTATTTGGCGTCTTCTGTGTCACTTGGCAAAGCTCCTTAGGGTTTGTTGCGGAGTGCATTGACAATCTACGCAATCTGGACCTCCAAGTTTCGCATCGAAGCTCCCAAAATTTGGATCGTGGCATTATTCCTCTCCATGTATTCTGTCAAAGTCCCCTGGTTGTTCCTTTGCCCTGTATGAAAATTATTTTTTGCCCGCTGTGGCACAACATTCTGATTGACTACTGCCATGGCATTGTTCTAACGTTGGGCATTATATTGATGTTGGGCATTGTCGTTCTATTGTTGGGCATTGTATTGGTTGGATCTTTTATTTCCCTAAGCTAGGTTCGAGTGATGCCTCCATCCGGCATTATAAGTATTTGAGTTAGGATTATAATTGTGATTTATGTTTCCAACATAATTTACTGACTCAGGGTTTACAAGGCAATCATCCACATGGTGGCTCTCTCCAAAGATGGTGCAGAATGGTTCTAATGCCTTCACTTCTTGAGGCTCATTGTTCTTTTGCAATGTTCTCACCATACTAGTGAGGTTAGAATATTAGCATGGATGGACGTTAGTTCATCATCCTTCAATTTCTCACTGGTTTTATTTTCGGTACCTAACTTGACAACGAGGTATTCAAAATCATTAAATAAAATTCTCTCAAGGATATCCACAACCTCTGTATAGCTCTTGTCAAGCAATGAACCGGTTGCCGAAGCATCAACAACAGTCCTCGTTTGTGCATTTAATCCATTGTAGAAAGTTTGTATTTGGGTCCAATTCAGAAATTCATGCATATGACACCTTCTCAAAAGATCTTTAAATCTCTCCCAAGCATCATATAAGGTTTCATCCTCAGCCTGCCAGAATGTAATAATCTCACAACGTAGCTTGGCAGTGAGTGTTTGCTGCTGGAAAAGCGTCAGAAACTTCTGGCATAGGTCCTCCCATGAGGTGACTGAACCAGGTGGCAAAGAATTGAGCCAAGTCTTGGCTCTATCTCTCAAGGAAAAAGTGAATGATTTCAGCTTCACAATAAGCTCTGATACTCTGAGCTGCTGAAATAGCTGGCAAATCTCCGTGAATCACTTCAAGTGTTACCTTGGGTCTCCAATAAGTGCTCCATCAAATTGGTCTACATTCAAAAGAGTTTGAATCATTACCAGCTTAAGTTCAAAATTTGATGCATTTACCTCATCGACAATCACTCATGGCATCAGGTTATCAATGTTGGGGGCCGAGTGATCTCGTATTGGTCTCTCTATGGCATCATCCACTACGGGTACAACAGGGGCAGCCGGTATCCCTCCATGTATAGGTGGATCTCCTTGATTTTGTGGGACACCCTCTACTCCTCCATTACCGTTTTGAGCCATCTCTTTGATTTTCCTTTTCAATTTGTGGTATGTTCGTTCAATTTCATGGTCAAATGGTTGATAGTCCGTAGGACGGTTCCTGGTCATACACCAAACAAAATAGATAAGTAAAATAAAACAAAAAACCAAGTAAAACCAAAACAATAAACTTCGTTGCAATCCTCAACAATGACGCGAAAAACTTGTTGGACTCATGAGAGAGTTTGGTAAAAGAGGTGAAAATGTGTTGGTAATGAATAAACAGTGCCAAGAAGGAGTCTTTTGCGTGCAAGTATACGCGGTCTTCCAAGTAATAAAATAGTAAGGCGAGTTATCGATCCCACAAGGATTGGTCAAGAGTTCAATTGATTACTTGTTTCACTTGTCAAAGAAAAGTTTTTTTTTGTTTTGAAGTGGTTTTGAAAGCAAGTTGAAAAGAAAGAAGTAAAATCAGCAGCGTCGACAAGGAGGGTTTTAAAATGTATGATGAGTGTTGGTCATACGAATTCGGTTGTGTTGTTATCGAATTTGTATGTTTTTGCCCGATCGTGACTCAAGTGTTTCAAAAAATGTAGAAATGGGTTTTTTTAAAGGATATGTGATGGTGAATTTTGGTATGATGGCTGATACTTAAGATGTGATATGAAGGGGAAAAGATAAGGTGAATGGGTGAAAATGATATGTGTAAATGGAATATGGAGTGATGGATGGTGAAATGAAATGATACTGTAAGTGTGTTGGCGTGAAACAAAGATGAACCAACACTAAAAAGTGATGACCTGAACTTTATAAAATTCAGAAACCAGAATTTGGGTGGAAGGAGATGGATTGTGACCCACCAGTTAGTAACAACTAGGAACCAACAATAAAACAAAATGAGATGGGTAGAATGCCACAAGAGTCCACTTGAAGCCGATAAAGTTCTTGTAGAACAAGAAAAAGAGAACACTCTCAAAGTTTATAATATGATCCAAATGTCCCTTACAATAGAAAATGGATGTCTATTTATAGGTGTAAGGCAACATCAAATTGAATGGGCTACACAAGGATTAAAGATTCATTATGCTGGTGTTAAAGGCATATAAAATCTTAGGTTACTCCTTATACAATTGATAGTTGAAATGTTGGTGTTGGATGAGAATGGATGTGGACTACCATGTCGTCCAAAGAAAGAAACTCATGAGCTGCCAACTTGAGTAACTTGCCATTCATTCTCTTTTAATGAGCTGGTGATGTTAAAGAGGGAAAATGAAAAAGAATTTGCTTGAAGAATGAATCAACAACATTAAATTCAACTTTGAATGGTCTCTTGAATTTGAATGATGTTTATTCCCGTATTAAAATTCCAGCATGCACTGTCTTCAGAAAAATAATCACATCTCAAGCTCCCGATATCGGATTGAGGTGAATAAAAAGGCGTCAGAAAGGTAAGAAATAGAGGAATAAGTTTGATGAAAACATAAAAACCCAAATCTGTCTGGATTCAAACCAAAAATGGCAAACAAGTTGACTGATGTTTGATCTTGTAAAGAAACAACTTCAAACACGTCTTAAGTGGCCATTGAATTCCATCCTTAAGTGTTGTCCCTTAAATGATGTTTTAATCCATGCCATTACTCTTCCTTAAAGGATGACAATGAAGGCCTTAATGGTGTGTTTTCCTTGAGCCAATAACCGATCAGCTTTAAGAAGGCTTAAAGTAGATTTTTAAGTGGTGTTAAAGCCTTCAAGTGTGGAAATTTGTTATCTTCAATTGCATGGTAACCGATCAGCCTTGATGTGTCTTCAAGTGACTTCAATTGGTGGTAAACAGCCTTGTCTATCTTGAGAAGATGATCAATCATTTGTCAATTGAATTCTCTAATTACAACACATTAAACAACCATTAGATAACAACTTTGCTTAAAAAACGAAAGTAAATGCCAAAACAATTTTGATGAGCTAGTTAAATTAATGAAACTAGTTGTATAGAATGAACTAATTTAGTTAAATAACCAGCACACTAAAGGACTCACAATCATAAGAAAACTAACATGAATTAAGAAACTGACACACATTAAGTAAACTAAATTGCTTAAATGTTCTAGACAAGCATAAACGAATCAAAATGCTTAGATGAACATTAAGCCTTATTTATTCATGCACACATGCTGAAATTATATATATATATATATATATATATATATATATATATATATATATATATATATATATATATAACTTAAGAAAAACTCATGCACGAGTAGGATGTTGCATTGTTCAATCAAAGCTGGTGTTTCTCCCTTCAAGTTCAAGCTTGGATTGAACAAATTTCCCATAGCTTCTTGGAACATCTTGGACCTAGCACGAGTCATAGGTCCACTAGGAAATTCCTCCGGGTCCTTGCGGGTTGTGATCACATCAGTCCCTCCCTCTTGAAAGCAATTTATCCCCAAATCGTCTCCTACATCAAAATGAGATAAATCAGCCACATTGAAAGTTGCACTGACATTATACTGACCTGGGAGGTCTAGTTGATAGGCGTTGTCATTGACACGCTTGTTTACTTGGAAAGGTCCATCCCCTCTATGCATCAATTTTGACTTGCGTTGGGCTGGGAACCTTTTTTTCCTCATGTGCAGCCAAACCCAATCCATGGGTTCAAAGATTACTTGTTTTCGTCCCTTGTTAGCTTGCTGCTCATATTGCATGGTTCTCTTTTCTATATTGTCCCACACTTGTTGATGGAGCTTCTTGACAAATTCAGCCTTGTTTCTTCCATCTTTATTCACAATTTGATCAGAGGGCAAAGGTAATAAATCTAATGGGGTCAAAGGATTGAAACCATACACTATTTCAAATGGTGACATTTTAGTGGCAGAATGAATGGACCGGTTGTAAGAAAACTCCACGTGTGGCAAGCTTTCCTCCCAAGTCCTCAAATTCTTCTTGATGATTGTCCTCAACAACATGGACAATAGCCGATTCACCACTTTAGTTTGACCATCCGTTTGTGGATGACAAGTTGTGGAAAAAAAACAACTTGGTTCCAATATTGTTCCATAATGTTCTCCAAAAATGGCTTAAGAACTTCACATCTCGATCAGATACAATAGTTCTTGGAACGCCATGCAATCTCATGATTTCCCTGAAAAACAAATTAGCAACATGTGAAGCGTCATTAGTCTTATTACAAGGAATAAAATGAGCCATTTTAGAGAATCGGTCCACTACTACAAAGATGAAATCTTTGCTATTCTTCGTACAAGGCAGCCCAAGTACAAAATCCATGGATATATCCATCCAATGTGCATTAGGAATATGTAATGGAGTATATAGGCCGTGGGGCATCACTTTCGACTTGTCCTTTCTATATGTGATACAACGCTCATATAGTCTCTCAATATCTCGTTTCATCTTCGGCCAATACAAGTGTTCTTGAAGCATGCTCAAGGTCTTAGCTACTCCAAAATGTCCCATTAATCCACCACCATGTGCTTCCTTGAGGAGTAACTCTCGAATGGATCCTTGTAGGATGCAAAGCTTCCCTTTCTTGAATAGGTATCAATTGTCCCTACAGAACTTATCATGTGCACCTTTTTCACAAAGCTTATATACTTCACCAAAATCAGGGTCAGACTCGTATTATTCCTTAATGAAAGCAAAACCCAATAATTTAGAGTATAAAGTGTTAAGAAGGGCATACCTGCGTGATAGTGCATCAACAACAATGTTTTGCTTACCTTTTTATACTTGATCACATAGGGAAAGGCTTCAAGAAACTCAAGCCACTTGGCGTGCCTCTTGTTTAGCTTATGTTGTCCCCAAATGTGCTTTAATGCCTCATGATTAGTATGGATGATAAACTCTTTTGACCAAAGGTAGTGCTGCCATGTTTCTAGGGCCCGAATTAGTGCATACATTTCTTTATCATAGGTTGGGTAGTTGATTGTAGCTCCACTCAACTTCTCACTAAAGTAGGCTATAGAACGTCCTTCTTGAGATAAAACTGCTCCAATTCCTAAACATTATGCATCACATTCAACCTCAAAAACCTTGTTAAATCAGGCAGAGTTAACAAGGGTGCGTTGATTAAACAATCCTTAATCAATTTAAAGGATTCCTCTCGTTCTTCACCTCAAAAGAAATTAGAGTTCTTTTTAATGACTCTTGTTAATAGGGCGGCTAAGGTGCTGAAATTTGGCACAAATAGACGGTAGAAGCCTGCTAAACCATGGAAGTTTCTAACTTGGCTAATGCTTGATGGTCTAGGCCATTCCTCAATTGCCTTAATCTTCTCTCTATCAACCTCCAAACTAGGGGTGCTTAACGAGTTGAGCAGCTTGTGAGCTGCTCGAACTCGACTCGGTCAAAACTCGGTAAACGCTCGACTCGGATTGACTCGACTCAAACTCGACTCGAGACCTTAATGAGTTGAATCGAGCAAAGTCTAACTCGACTCGATAAGTTTGCGAGCAGTTCGTTAATTTTTTAAAATATTTGTGGATTGTTACTTTAGTTTTAATATGTTAGTTTGATGAATTTGTGGATTGTTACTTTAGTTTTAATATGCTAGTTTGGTGTATTTGTGGATTGTTAGTTTGGAATTTAGACTTTGAAAGTGCTTTATACACTCTTTTGATAGTTTTTTGGTTAAATTTGTTAATTTATGTTAATATTAAGCCTAATATAGTATTGTAAAATTTTACTTTTAGTTAAAAATAAGGTAAATTTTTTAGTGATCTTTTTTTTTGCTCAACAAGAATGTCGTATATTAAAAAAATATATACAACCATACGTCACAACGGTCGCCTTGTTAAAAACCTCCCTAATCCTAACGGAGGAAAAGAGTACGGCCCGTTTGTGACAACAAAAGACAACCAGACAACATACGAACAAAAAACCAGCACCCACCCGATAGCATTAACAAGCACAAAATAAAGAAACACGCGTCACCCCCTATTTAGCCAATGCATCGGCTAGACCATTCACCTCCCGGAAAATATGCGAAAAACACACCGAATGCAAACAACCACAAGCGCTGTCTATCTCATGAAACACCTCTCAATAACGCCACATCCGCTTGTCCACGTGTAGCAGCCAACTAACGGCGACCATGGAATTCGACTCCACAACCAATGGATCTGATGACCAAGCCGACTGCCGAAAGAAAGTTAACACAAAGGCAACTGCCCGCACAGTACGGTTCCAGCTACGCAAAAACTTCTTCAGACGCCTAAGCTTGACCATTATGTTTTCGGTACCAACCCCCCGTTCTGACAACCGACACCACTCTTCAGCCATTTCATGTACATGTTTCTTATCATCCAACCAACAATTAATAAAACGAAATGGTGGAGGTCCCCAATCCTGATCATCGCATAGCAACAATAACGGTGTATGATCTGATACCCCTCTAGGCAAAGAAAGCTGAACAATGTTGGAAAAAACATCTACCCAAGCCGACGATAACAAGAATCTATCTATACGACTCCGCCTAAATCCCCTACCGAACCAAGTATATTGCTTCCCTTTCAACGGCAAATCCACAAGCTCGGCATTATCAATGAAATCAGAGAAAGCTTCCATACCTGACGCCACCGAGCTACACCCTGCACGTTCCGATAACCATCGCACCGAATTAAAATCACCTGCGATACACCACGGACCTGAGATGTCTAGAATTAAATCTCCAAGATGTTGCCACAACAGATTTTATGCCAACACATCGCAAGGAGCATAAACGTTCAAAATGCAGCAATGCAAATCCTCCACGCACCACCTCCCCTGTAAAAGAATAAAATAACGATCCACCTCTACCGAAGCTAAACTGAATTGTGAACCTTCCCATATCATAATCATACCCCCCGAAGCACCTATTGAAGGTGAAAAAAATAAACTCGTATCCATCCGATACCCATAAACTTGCAACCAATAACGACGACACATCCTCTAACTTTGATTCTTGCAACATCGCCATATCCGTACGTTGTTTTTTAACTACATCGCTCACCGCCCTGCGCTTCAAAAATGAGCCTAACCCCCTGACGTTCCACGATACCACATGCATCCTTATTGACCTCGCTTCTCCCCGGAACAAACTCGTGTAAGATCCTTTATAATATCTGCTTCACACCCCACGATTCTCACCCCAACGATACTACCCAATGCCACTGTCGTCGCTATTTCCTTAGTTAACAATTGCTGACAGTTCTGAAATTTCGAATCAGAGAGTGAAGCGTTCACAACCTGCGTTGAAGCTTGTTGATGCAAAACATGTTTTCGCGGTCTACCCCTACCAGCTTTTTGCGTCGAAATCACTCCCGAAAGGAGGTTAATAGACTTTGTTTTTCTGTCGTTAATCCAAAGTAGAGAGCTTTGGTTTGCAATGTCTGAAACAAGTAATTTCTCTCCAACCTTATCTGTTATCCAATCAATATTTGAAACTGATTTATCCACCAAATCCACGGTAGTTGTAATCGGTTCAACCATCTCCACATTGTTTGCATCCAAATCTAAAGTAGTCGAGTGCGACAGAACTACCTCAAGCTGGTTGGCTAACGTAAGACTCTTCCCAGCCTCGCCCACCACCCTATCGGAAACTTGCTCCTTCATCGGATCCGCCACACAACCTTCCTGCATCTTATTCAGCTCCGGCTGCCCCTTCGAACCAAGCTCATCATGGGATGCTTCAGCATGGTCCAACCGGTTATTCACATCCCAAAGATTATTGCAGCGCCACAACCTCGTCCCCTCTATGTGAACTTGGTCCCCAATCGGTTCTAAATGCCCTATTTCCTTCAATTGGTGATCATCACCTATGCGTGGTGTCCCCCCATCCGTTCCCTGTGTCGAAGTATCAGAATTCTCATCATCAGACAGCGTCGTCGTACACTCACACTTTTTAATGAGCACGAGTCGATCACAATTTTAACGAGCTTAACGAGCAACGAGCAACGAGTTGAGTCGAGCAACAAATATTTTTAACGAGCACGAGTCGAGCACTGCCCAACTCGCGATCGACTCGCTCGATAAGCACCCCTACTCCAAACCATCTGCACTCACAACAAAACCAAGGAAAACAACCTTATTAGTGCAAAATGTGCATTTTTGTAGATTAGCATACATTTTTTCATTTCTTATTACATCTAATACCAACCTTAAATACTGAACATGATCATTCAAACTCTTGCTATAAATCGGAATATCATCAAAATACACTACACAAAATTTACCCAAGAATTGTCTAAGGATGTGATTCATTAACCTCATGAAAGTTCTCGGAGCATTAGTTAGGCTGAATGGCATAACCAACCACCCATATAATCCTTGCTTAGTCTTGAATGTAGTTTTCCACTCATCCCCTTCTCGCATACGAATTTGGTGATAACCACTTTTAAGATCAATCTTAGAAAAGACATTAGAACCACTAAGCTCATCTAACATACCATCTAAACGTGGAATGGGATGGTGATACTTTATCATTATTTTGTTCACCGCACGACAGTCCACACACATGTGCCATGTACCATCTTTCTTAGGCACAAGTAGAACCGGTACTGCACAAAGACTAAGGCTCTCTCTAACATAACCTTTTTTTTCCATTAAATCCTGAAACTTGCCTTTGTAACTCTTTGGTCTCCTCGGGCTTCGTTCGGTAAGCTGGCCGATTAAGGATGATAGAACCGAGAATAAAGTCTATTTGGTGCTCTATTCCATGAATTGGAGGCAGCCCACATGGAATTTCCTCCGGAAATAGGTCTTCGTATTTCTGTAGCAATGAAACGATAAAAGATGGCAAATTTGGGTCAAGGTCATTAATGCATAATAAACTCTCCTTGTACATGAGAACAAGAGCCATCGACAATAGACACTTTTTGATTTCTTTCTCTCTCGCAAAGATGCTCACTTTTTTCTCTCTTCTGATTTTCCCTCGAATGCTACCTCACTCTCAAAATTTTTTTCACTCTTTTTGGCCTTTTCAAAGCTTTCTCTCAAATGTATTTGATCTTTGTAAACTTTATTTGGTGAAAGCGGGGCTAGGGTGATCTTTCTAGCTTCATGGGTGAGGGTATACCGATTGGTATAACCATCATGTATGACTCTCCTGTCGAACTGCCATGGCTGCCCTAACAAGAGATGACCAGCATGCATTGGCATGACATCACATAGCACCTCATCTTTATATTTGCCAATAGAAAATGACACAATGACTTGTTTGATCACTTTGAGTTCTCCACCATCATTAAGCCACTGCAACTTGTAGGGATGTAAGTGTTTTGTTGTTGCTAAACTGAGCTTTTCTACCATCAAAGTACTAGCAACGTTAGTGCCACTACCACCATCTATTATGACAAAGCATACCTTTCCATTAATATGGCAACGAGTATGGAAGATGTTCTCGCATTGCTGATCCCCTCAATTGCTTGCATGCTTAGGCTCCTTTTAACAATAAGGACCTCTCCATCAACGACATGTTCTAACTCTTCTCCCCCTTGAAATTTTTTGTCTTCATCATATTTCTCTTCTTGGTCAGTTTCGATCTCTCCATCATCTCGGATGAACATTGTGTTGCGGTTAGGGCATTGACTAGCAATTTGACCTCGCCCCAAACACTTGAAGCACTGGACATCACGGGATCGAACTGGCATAGTTGTGCTCTTTCCCTTGCTGGTTTCGGCAATGGGTTTGGCACTCTTTGTTGGAACGCTTCATTCATTAGGCGTAAAGGACGCCTTCTGTTTGTAGGTACCTTGCCCCCATTTAGAAGACGAGCCTCTATAGGCACGAGTTGTGCCCTTCTTTTTGAGTTGCCTCTCGACCTTCATGGCTATATGAACCATGTCTTCGATCTCCGCATAATGTTGCAACTCAACGGTGGCCGCAATATTAGGATCAAGGCCAGATAGAAATCTGGCCATGGTGGCTTCTCGATCCTCATCAATGTTGGCTCGGATCATGGCTACTTCCATCTCTTTAAAGCAGTCCTTAACACTACGGTTGCCTTGGGTGAGATTTTAAAGCTTTTTGAACAACTCCCTATGATTGTGAGTTGGAATGAACCTCCTACGCATAACGACTTTCATCTCATTCCAAGTAGAAATTGGATGTTCACCATTGCGTCTCCTGCTAGCTGTCAACTGATCCCACCATATTAGTGCATAATCTGTAAATTCAATACCTGCAAGTTTTACCTTCTTAAGCTCATAATAGTTGTGGCACTCAAAGATGTGCTCAACTTTCTTTTCCCATGCAAGATAGGCTTCAGGATCCGTTCTTCCTTGGAAAGGAGGAATGGTAATTTTGATGTTGCTAAGATTATCATCAACTCTTGGGCGAGCTCTTTGGTACCTAGGCTCTTGACACCTCAAACCTTGATGGGAAGCTCGCTCGTCTACTTGTTCATCGTCCACTTCGTCATCATAATCTTTATTGTGCTTTGAATTATGCCTCATTTGAGTTCTTTCCTCCATTTGTTCTAGTCGCACTTGCATTTGCCCTAACCTTTGTTGCAACAACCTGTCCATTTCTCAGATAATATCTTGAATATTGGAATTAGTTGCATCCACATTAACATTATTACCAGCACCAATAGTGTTTTCTCACGGAATCTTGAGACATGATTAACTAATAAACCTCACTAGCACAAATTCTCACCGTTACACTCTACGAAAAACACTCACACTCGTGTTTCACTCGGGATGACTTTTACCCTCGATGTGCACTCTTTTCTTTTACTGCTCTTGTTCTCCTTTCAAAGTCCTTAGAGAACTTACTCAAGGCTCAACAAGTTTTTCTTTTAGAATTCGGCTGAAACAAAATGGTTAGAATAGGATAACAAGGAAATTCTAACAAACTAGGTGGTTAAATATGAAATAACAATTTTGAGAAAGAAAAAAATGGGATAGCAAGAATCACAACCAAACCTCTTTTTTTTGTAACATAAGATTGATCCCTCCCTCTTGATCTATTCTTTTTTTTTTGAATTTTTTTATTTTTTGAATTTTTTTCAATATTCAAGAAGATAAATCAAACAACTTACTGAATCACAAACGCTCTTATACCAATTAATACGAATCCGATTGTGTTGTGACCGAATTTGTATGTGTGTCTGCCCGATCGTGACTCAAGTAAGTGTTTCAAAAAAATGCATAAATGTGTTTTTTTAAAGGATAGGTGATGGTGAATTTTGGTATGATGGCAGATACTTAAGATATGATATGAAGGGGGAAATGATAAGGTGTATGGGTGAAAATATGTGTAAATGGAAGATGGAGTGATGGATGGTGAAATGAAATGATAGTGTAAGTGTGTTGGCGTGAAACAAAGATGAACCAACACTAAAAAGTGATGACCTGAACTTTATAAAATTCACAAACCAGAATTTGGGTGGAAGGAGATAGATTGTGACCCACTAGTTATTAACAACTAGGAACCAACAATATAACAAAATGAGATGGGTAGAATGCCACAAGAGTCCACTTGAAGCCGATAAAGTTCTTGTAGAACAAGAAAAAAAGAACACTCTTAAAGTTTATAATATGATCCAAAAGTCCCTTACAATAGAATATGGATTCCTATTTATAGGTGTAAGCAACAACAAATTGAATGGGCTAGACAAGGATTAAAGAATCATTATGCTGGTGTTAAAGGCATATAAAAGCTTAGGTTACTCCTTCTCCAATTGATAGCTGAAAAGTTGGTGTTTGATGAGGATGAATGTGGACAACCAAGTCCTCCAAAGAAAGAAACTCATGAGCTGCCAACTTGAGTAACTTGCCATTTATTCTCCTTTAATGGGCTGGTGTTGTTAAAGAGGCAAAATGAAAAATGATTTGCTTAAAGAATGAATCAACAACATTGAATTCAGCTTTGAATGGTCTCATGAATTTGAATAATGTTTATTCCTGTATTGAAATTCCATCCTGCGATGTCTTCAGAAAAAACAATCATATCTAAAGCTCTCAATATCGGATTGAGGTGATTAAAAAGGCGTTAGAAAGGTAAGAAATAGAGGAATAAGTTTGATGCAGACACAAAAACCCAAATCTGCCTAGATTCAAACCAAAAATGGCGAACAAGTTGATTGATGTTTTTATCTTGTAAAGAAACAACTTCAAACATGTCTTAAGTGGCCATTGACTTTCATCCTTAAGTGTTGTTCCTTAAATGTTTATTTAATTCATGCCATTACTCTCCCTTAAAGGATGACAATGAAGCCTCAATGGTGTGTCTTCTTTGAGCCAATAATCGATCAACTTTAAGAAGGCTTAAAGTAGCTCTTTAAGTGGTGTTAAAGCTTTCAAGTGTGGAAATTTGTTCTCTTCAATTGCATGGTAACCGATCAGCTTTGATGTGTCTTCAAGTGCCTTCAATTGGTGGTAAAAGCCTTGTCTATCTTGAGAAGATGATCAGTCATTTGTCAATTGAATTCTCTAATTACAACACATTAAACAACCATTAGATAACAATTTTGCTTAAAAACGAAAGTAAATGCCAAAACAATTTTAATGAGCTAGTTAAATTAATGAAACTAGTTGCATAGAATGAACTAATTTTGTTAAATAACCAGCACACTAAATGACTCACAATCATAAGAAAACTAAAATGAATTAAGAAACTGACACACATTAAGTAAACTAACATGCTTAAATGTTCTAGACAAGCATAAACGAATCAGAATGCTTAGATGAACATTAAGCCTTATTTATTCATGCAGACATGTTGAAATTATATATATATATATATAACTTAAGAAAAACTCATGCACGAGTAGGATGTTGCATGGTTCTTGGAACTTCTTGGACCTAGCACGAGTCATAGGTCCACTAGGAAATCCCTCTGAGTCCTTGCGGGTTGTGATCACATCAGTTGGAAAGGGATGCCTAGTTTTCATGCTATATATGCCATGCCAGCTTTTAATAGATCCTATCTTGGCATTGTTTGCTGAGCATATTCGAAGGTGGAATTGCCTCTCTCGATGGCAATGCCCTAAATCAACTATGCAAAAACTTTTATGTCTCTATAAAAGAGCTTTTTAATAAATTAATTTGATTAAGTCTCAATCTTTTTCTCCTAAGGGGTAGATTTCACTCCTAGAGTGAATTCATCTACTTAAACATCTTCTCTCGAAGCGTCTCGCCTTAGTATCTAGCATTTGTTCGTTGTTCCCTAAGTCGGTTAAGATATTAAGGTTTAATAAGCCAACAAATCCAGCTCTCGCTTGGCATTGTATTTGTGAAAACACTTAAGATCATGCCAGATAGGAAAACAACGCCATCACATTTCCAATTATTAAAAGCTAAACATAGAAAATAGCGTTCAACGCAACCATCCCTCACCAACTATTAAATTAGTTCATGGTGAGGGTTTCCAACCAAAAACCATAATCGTATCTCAACATCACCATCTTAAATAAAAATAAAAATAACTCAAACGAAGAGAATGGGTGAGAAGGGGGTCTCTCGATGCAGCCTTTCAAAATCTAGGCTATCGGTCAAGCTTGGTCGAACCACGTCTCCTTGGTGCAGCCTTCTAAATATGATTGCCAATCTCCCCTCAAATGTTTGCTTGAGTCCGTTTAAATAGGCGCACGAAAATGACCTAGGATAAGCTTTGAATTTGAACGCTCGAGGGTAAGGGATGTGCTCATCTTATCCCTCGTTTGAATTCTAGGGCTGACGTCATCATTGGTTCACCGTCCACTCGACCTGGCATCAAACATCTATTCTCTTCCAATCGGTGCTTCGGCAATTTTTGGTCCTTCACTGCCAACAGCTACCGACATTCTCATTGTTCTCTTCTTGCGCTAATCTGCTCTATTGTGTCTGCAATCATGCCAACAAACCACCCTTCACACTGGCATATCCAAATTCAAAACTCCTTATGAAAATGCATGAAATTAACAACTAAATGCATCTAAATTTACACCAAGACAAGAAAAGATACCGTAAAATAGGCATAAAAATTAGTACTTTTGAGGAGATAACAACACGCAACATATCACGATAGGTACTAATACAACAAGTCACCCAAAGTCTACCGAGTTGTTAATACATTATGGAGTACATTAATCATTCTCATTAATTATCTCTATTAATCCATATTTTCTCATTGATTAAGGCATGAATCAATTCATTAATCTTCCAGGTTGATTCCCATCTTTAACTAGTGTTATAGATTATTTACCTCAGTGTGTACCAGTACTCGAACACAAGTATCGGTATGGTACCCCTTGGTACCAGTACTCACACGCGTATCGACAATGACATTACTTACTTGAAATCCTAAATTTCTCAAGTACCGGTACGGGTCAACACATACTGGTACGATGCCTAATCGCGTACCAGTACGGTCGAAGCCCGTACTGATACCCTACTCATGGGTTCGTACCATTTCTGCGAATTACGACGTCATAACATTTATGATCCCTAAAGCTTATGAAACTTATTAGGGTTTGTTTACTAACGCATGTAATCGTTTAATTTCAAATATCAATTTTATGATCATTTATTTCGAATTTCGTATCTATCTCCTTTAAAATGGTTTCCGTCAAAACAATAAGTCATCCAACTAGCACACACAACATCACACAACATCATACATCAATCAATAAATCACGATATCTATATAAATCCAGTGACCCTACGCGATCCCTAAAGTCTCAACGGTCTCATCATATTTGTAACATCATCATGCATCTCATAGATATCAAGTCTCAAACTATTGATATCTAAACATGCTCATTTATTGTCTACTTGTTTTACAGGGACTAACATGCAAAGCAATCATACTTAAGATGCTCATGAAGCATTAAGAGTTCGAGGTGTACTAACCTCAAGCGATTATCGATAAATCTTTACTCAAGCTCCTCAAACGCTCTTCTTGATCCGGTATTCAAGCCTGGACAATCCTCATATAAATACGAATACAATTGATACATGCATGAGAGGGGTGAAACTAATCATCTTGGAAAAGAAGTTAAAACTATTTTGCAAGTTAGAAACGTCAGTAAACTTGCGACCCCTTTTTGGATGGGATCCAGGCATTTATGGGTCAACATGTCTTCTTGAAACTTGTCCGGCTGTCAATTAGCTTTCCAACGGATCTTGAAACGCCTCAATCGGACATCTAGAACTCAAGATACGTCTATTTTAGAGAAGACAGCGCATGCAGAAATTCCTATACGGGATTAATACGAGATTTTTGGATAATTACGAATTTTCATGATTTTATTTGATTATTTGTAATTTAAATCAATATAGGATTCTACAATATCTATTAGGATCAGATTTATTTAATTAGAATTTATTTTTAATATTTATTTATTATTAGAAGTTACTTATGTAATTAGGAGATTAGATTTAAGCATTTATTTATTATATTTAATTTCCTAAGTTTACTAGGATTAGAACTTCTTCAAGGCTTATATAAGGAGGCTTCAACCACATTGTAATGGAAGATTTGAATGATTAAATAAAGTTCTCTTTTGAGTTCATACTTGCAAGAAGTATAACTTGTATTCTTTATTTTAGAAGCGATTCTTCAAGTTCGTCAGAATTTGTTGTTGATCTTCACACTCCTGCTTGCCTAGGTAACTGCGTCTAGGAGGGTGGGTTAGAGCCGCTTGAGGTTGCTTGCTTGGTTAATTGCAATCAAGAGGGTGCCGAGGACAATTTATCTATTTATCTTCCATCTCCATCGTCATCGTCTATCTTCAACCATCTTTTCACCGATCCAACATTCACGCCAACATCCTTATCCGCTTCCGCAAGTTCAACGTTCGCGTATACGGGGCCGTGTCCATATCATTTGGTATCAGATTCAGATCGTTCTTGAGGATGTCATTGAGCAACTTATTGAATTTTACTCTTTTGGGGACTCGATGTCATTATTGTTGTCGACTAGATCATTCCGGGTATGATTGTCCAGATAAGTCTTATTTTCAAGAAAAAATTTTGAGAGATATGTTGTCTGAAATCATGCCTTCTAATGATATTGAAATCTGTGATTTGGAACATGATAAAGAAATTTGTTCTCCTAAAGAACATGAAGAAGGCGATACCATCGAGAGTTTAACCTTGCCTATTGATGAGGAAGAAATTGTAAGTAGTGTGTTTGTTTCCAGTGACAAACCTATTATTCTGATTCAAGATGATCATCAAACAACATACACCAACGAAGGTACGCTACAATCAAAAGGTATCATTGATTGTTTTCAAAATTCTATTTATGCTTATTTCTCCTCTAGCATTAATAACAATTTTGAAGATGAGAACGAGTCACTTTGCAATCGAAAGAACAATAGTGATGATCTCAATGAGAAGGAACTTGTAAATTACATTGCAAAAAGAGATTATGCACAAGGATCTTTCATGACATCTTCTCTTTACTGATACTTTGATGAAATTCCTCCATTTACCGGTTTAGATTCGAGGGCGAATCTTTTTGAGGAGTGGGAGAATGATACATGCATGAGAGGGGTGAAACTAATCATCTTGGAAAAGAAGTTAAAACTATTTTGTAAGTCAGAAACGTCAGTAAACTTGCGACCCCTTTTTGGATGGGATCTAGGCATTTATGGGTCAACATGTCTTCTTGAAACTTGTCCGGCTGTCAATTAGCTTTCCAACGGATCTTGAAACGCCTCAATCGGACATCTAGAACTCAAGATACGTCTATTTTAGCGAAGACATCGCATGCAGAAATTCCTAAACGGGATTAATACGAGATTTTTGGATAATTACGAATTTTCATGATTTTATTTGATTATTTGTAATTTAAATCAATATAGGATTCTACAATATCTATTAGGATCAGATTTATTTAATTAGAATTTATTTTTAATATTTATTTATTATTAGAAGTTACTTATGTAATTAGGAGATTAGATTTAAGCATTTATTTATTGTATTTAATTTCCTAAGTTTACTAGGATTAGAACTTCTTCAAGGCTTATATAAGGAGGCTTCAACCACATTGTAATAGAAGATTTGAATGATTAAATAAAGTTCTCTTTTGAGTTCATACTTGCAAGAAGTATAACTTGTATTCTTTATTTTAGAAGCGATTCTTCAAGTTCGTCAGAATTTGTTGTTGATCTTCACACTCCTGCTTGCCTAGGTAACTGCGTCTAGGAGGGTGGGTTAGAGCCGCTTGAGGTTGCTTGCTTGGTTAATTGCAATCAAGAGGGTGCCGAGGACAATTTATCTATTTATCTTCCATCTCTATCGTCATCGTCTATCTTCAACCATCTTTTCACCGATCCAACATTCACGCCAACATCCTTATCCGCTTCCGCAAGTTCAACGTTCGCGTATACGGGGCCGTGTCCATATCATTTGGTATCAGATTCAGATCGTTCTTGAGGATGTCATTGAGCAACTTATTGAATTTTACTCTTTTGGGGACTCGATGTCATTATTGTTGTCGACTAGATCATTCTGGGTATGATTGTCCAGATAAGTCTTATTTTCAAGAAAAAATTTTGAGAGATATGTTGTCTGAAATCATGCCTTCTAATGATATTGAAATCTGTGATTCGGAACATGATAAAGAAATTTGTTCTCCTAAAGAACATGAAGAAGGCGATACCATCGAGAGTTTAACCTTGCCTATTGATGAGGAAGAAATTGTAAGTAGTGTGTTTGTTTCCAGTGACAAACCTACTATTCTGATTCAAGATGATCATCAAAC
Source organism: Hibiscus tridactylites (assembly GCA_958450335.1). NCBI lineage: Eukaryota > Viridiplantae > Streptophyta > Magnoliopsida > Malvales > Malvaceae > Hibiscus > Hibiscus tridactylites. The sequence goes on along the minus strand of OY288267.1, from coordinate 51,397,265 downwards.
AACATACACCAACGTAGGTACGCTACAATCAAAAGGTATCATTGATTGTTTTCAAAATTCTATTTATGCTTATTTCTCCTCTAGCATTAATAACAATTTTGAAGATGAGAACGAGTCACTTTGCAATCGAAAGAACAATAGTGATGATCTCAATGAGAAGGAACTTGTAAATTACATTGCAAAAAGAGATTATGCACAAGGATCTTTCATGACATCTTCTCTTTACTGATACTTTGATGAAATTCCTCCATTTACCGGTTTAGATTCGAGGGAGAATCTTTTTGAGGAGTGGGAGAATGATACATGCATGAGAGGGGTGAAACTAATCATCTTGGAAAAGAAGTTAAAACTATTTTACAAGTCAAAAACGTCAGTAAACTTGCGACCCCTTTTTGGATGGGATCCAGGCATTTATGGGTCAACATGTCTTCTTGAAACTTGTCCGGCTGTCAATTAGCTTTCCAACGGATCTTGAAACGCCTCAATCGGACATCTAAAACTCAAGATACGTCTATTTTAGCAAAGACAGCGCATGTAGAAATTCCTATACGGGATTAATACGAGATTTTTGGATAATTACGAATTTTCATGATTTTATTTGATTATTTGTAATTTAAATCAATATAGGATTCTACAATATCTATTAGGATCAGATTTATTTAATTAGAATTTATTTTTAATATTTATTTATTATTAGAAGTTACTTATGTAATTAGGAGAATAGATTTAAGCATTTATTTATTGTATTTAATTTCCTAAGTTTACTAGGATTAGAACTTCTTCAAGGCTTATATAAGGAGGCTTCAACCACATTGTAATGGAAGATTTGAATGATTAAATAAAGTTCTCTTTTGATTTCATACTTGCAAGAAGTATAACTTGTATTCTTTATTTTAGAAGCGATTCTTCAAGTTCGTCAGAATTTGTTGTTGATCTTCACACTCCTGCTTGCCTAGGTAACTGCGTCTAGGAGGGTGGGTTAGAGCCGCTTGAGGTTGCTTGCTTGGTTAATTGCAATCAAGAGGGTGCCGAGGACAATTTATCTATTTATCTTCCATCTCCATCGTCATCGTCTATCTTCAACCATCTTTTCACCGATCCAACATTCACGCCAACATCCTTATCCGCTTCCGCAAGTTCAACGTGCGCGTATACGGGGTTGTGTCTGTATCAACAATCCTCATATAAATCTTTACTTAAGCTTCTCAAACGCACCTCTTGATTGTTTGGTGTTATTATATATATTTTTTGACTAGTGGAAATATAACCCCCTAAGCCCGCCTATGTGTTATATATCAGAATCTATGAAGTCACATTAGTGTCACAAGAGCAACCCTCAATAAGAATCCATATAAAACTCTTTTCCTTAAATACATTAAAAACTATAATACATCTTTTACTTAATTACCATCTCAGGAAATCAATTAGCATGTAATGGGAACTCAAAAACATTTACATACTTTGACATAGAACAATGCACGACATATATGCCCACTAACTGTACTAGTACTATACACTAAGAGCAACGCTGATAGGACTTTAACCACAGATGTCGGTCATTATACCATGATAGATTTCTTCTAACCTATGACGAAAAACAACATGGGCTCCATAATGCTCAGTAATACAAAACTACCAATAGATGTTGTAAGCACATGCAGGTATATGGCAATCATAACATTATCATGATGTTCTAGGAAATAACAGTTCAAAATTACGATTCATTATTCGGTCACAAAATATCAGGCGAGAAGCTTATAAATCTAAAAATGAGAAGAGTGAAATATTAAAATGAAACAAGGGAATTTAGTGTGTCCCAACAATGCTAAACTGTATCCATGTGGTAAACATTTTATCTCACGAGCACATAATTCAAGCAACAATAAGGTTCACTTTTAATTCTTGTCCACCCTCCAACTGTACGCCAATATAGAATTCTGAGCTGGATCTATTAAAGCATTAACCCAATCTCTTTGGGCGTACCTAGCCGAAGCATATGAACCTGTAACGATAATGATAGGGAAATACCCTAGCCGAAGCATAGGAACCTATAACGGTAACGCTAAGGAATTACCCTAGCCGAAGCATAGGAACCTATAACGGTAACGGTAAAGAATTACCTTAGTCGTAGCATAGGAACCTATAACGGTAATGATAAGGAATTACCCTCACCGAAGTAGAGGAACCGAATACGGGCGAGATTACCCTCACCTAAGTAGAGGAACCGAATACGGGCGAGATTACTCTCACCGAAGTAGAGGAACCGAATATGGGCGGGATTACCCTCACTGAATTAGAGGAACCGAATACGGGCGGGATTACCCTCATCGAAGTAGAGGAACCGAATATGGGCAGGATTACCCTCACAGAAGTAGAGGAACCGAATACGGCGGGACTACCCTCATCGAAGTAGAGGAACCGAATACGGGCGAGATTACCCTCATTGAAGTAGAGGAACCAAATACGGGCGAAATTACCCTCACCGGAGTAGAGGAACCCAATACAAGTGAGATTACCCTCATCGAAATAGAGGAACTGAATACGGTGGGATTACCTTCACCAAAGTAGAGGAACCGAATACGGGCGGGATTACCTTCACTGAAGTAGAGGGACCGAATACGGGCGTTATTACCCTCATCGATGTAGTGAACCGAATATGGGTGGGATTACCCTCACCGAAGTAGAGGAACCGAATACGGGCGGGATTACCCTCCTTGAAGTAGAGGAACCAAATACGGGCGGGATTACCCTCACTGGAGTAGAGGAACTGAATACGGGCAGGACTACCAGCCCAACTAGACTAAACTTTAATAGACTTTTAATAATGTCCAGAATGTAATTCAATTTTAATTCAATAAAGTAGGAATCGACTTATGTACATTTTTTTCTACTCATCCAATTTGAGTCATGTCCATAACCATTAATGTAAGAACCAATCGAATAGGGGTCGTTCATCATGCTTGAACTCCTTAACACCTCCTCAATAACACTATACAATTTGTCAGCCATGAAATTCACTTTGAATTGAATCTCGTATATATAATTTCATTAACTGAGGTTTAACAAATATTTAGAGATAAACGACTTATCATTTAATTTACAAATCCCAAAAATTTATACGTATCATATAATTCTTAATTTCGTCCTCGAAATTTTCCAGAGTCGGAGAAATACAGAAACCGGTATTCCTTCTTTTCATCTACTAGAACTCATCCATCAGAGCATACTTGTTTCTCGAGACTCTCAAACGGTCACAAATCAATTTGGTACTGTCCTCAATCATTTAGACTGACTTGGGGCCACAACAATCTCATCATACAATTTAGACCAACTTATCAGAATGTGGTATATGAATCCATACAAAACCTCATATGGAGTCAAGCAAACACTTGTCTCATAACTTTTATTTTAAACGATCTCTATCATGGACAAGAAACTTTCCTATCTACCACGAAAGTTAATCACACAACCTAGAAGCATCCCCTCTAGAAACATAATGATTATACTAGTTTGACCATCAATTTACAGAAGGAAAATTGTACCTAAAATCAAGACGGGTACTCAAGGCCTCCAATAAGGCCTTTCAGAATCAAGAGGTAACATCGAGTTTCAGTTAGGGATCATATATAACAATACACCATGCCACATATCCAAAGAAAAAGACTTTCTTCAAGACAATCAAACATATCCAAGGTTTTGAACGAATATCACTTACCTTTAGCATAATTTTCAGACAATTGTTTCCTTCGTACATAACAAAGTCACAATAAAATTTATACTTTAGTCACGTTCACAAACCCGTTTCTTTTATATTCATAACACTCTTCTTCTTCTTCTTCTTCTTCTTCTTCTTCTTTTTTCTTTCAAATTTCTATTGAAATATTCTCAAACATAATTATTATTACCGAATAACCTTACATGTAATCTTACATCGATTACCTCACATAGTCAAACATTTATTCTCAATCTGAATCAGATCATTAATTTCACGTGCATTAACCATCTCAGGTTCTCTTTTTCCAAATCTAAATCCGCTAAGAAAATCTAAATTACAGACGAATGTTACAAGCATTCACTGTCAGTATGGATAGAGCTACAGAGGAAAAAACTGATATATTCAATTATTTCAAGAAAAAGATCTGACATCGGAGTTCCGGCTTGAAGGAGTACGATTATGATCTAGGGGCATGCATAAACTAGACACCCTATGATAGATGATTGGCCGACTTACCCAGAAAACACAACTCTAAGCTCTGATACCACTAAATGTAACCCATAAGCTCGCCTATGCATTATATCAGAATCTAGGAGATCACATTAGGGTCACAAGAGCGACCCTCATTAAGAATCCATATAAAACTTTTTTTCCTTAAATACATTAAAAACTATAATACATCTTTTACTTAAATACCATCTCAGGAAATCAATTAGCATGTAATGGGAACTAAGAAACATTTACATACTTTGACATAGAACAATGCACGATATACATGCCCACTAACTGTACTAGTATCGTACTCTAAGAGCAACGCCAATAGGACTTTAACCACATATGTCGGTCACTATACCATGATAGATTTCTTCTAACCTATGACGGAAAACAATATGGGCTCTAGAATGCTCAATAATACAAAACTACCAATAGGTGTTGTAAGCACATGCAGGTATATGGCAAGCATAACATTACCATGAAGTTCTAGGAAATAACAGTTCCAAATTACGATTCATTATTCGGTCACTAAATATCAGGTAAGAAGCTTATAAATCTAAAAATGAGAAGAGTGAATTACTAAATTGAAACTAGGGAATTTAGTGTGTCCCAGCAGTGCTAAATTGTATCAATGTGGTAAACATTTTATCTCATGAGCATATAATTCAAGCAATAGTAAGGTTGATTTCTAATTCTTGTCCACCCTCCAAATGTACGCCAATATTAGAATTCTCAGTTGGATCTATAAAGGCATTAACCCAATCCTTTGGGAGTACCTAGCCGAAGCATGGGAACTTGTAACGGTAACGATAAGGAATTACCCTAGCCGAAGCATATGAACTTGTAACGGTAACGTTAAGGAATTACCCTAGCCGAAGCATAGGAACCTATAACGGTAACGGTAAGGAATTACCCTAGCCGAAGCATAGGAACCTATAACGGTAACAGTAAGGAATTACCCTAGCCAAAGTATAGGAACCTATAACAGTAATTATAAAGAATTACCCTTATCGAAGTAGAGGAATCGAATACTGGCGAGATTACCCTCATCGAAGTAGAGGAGCCAAATACGAGCGAGATTACCCTCACCGAAGTAGAGGAACCGAATACGGGCGAGATTACCCTCACCGAGGTAGAGGAACTGAATACGGGCAAGATTACCCTCACCAAAATAGAGAAACCGAATACGGGCGGGTTTACCCTCATTAAAGTAAAGGAATCGAATACGGGCGGGATTACCCTGACCGAAGTAGAGGAACCAAATACGACGAGATTACCCACACCTAAGTAGAGGAATCGAATAGGGGCGAGATTACCCTCACCGAAGTAGAGGAACCGAATTCGGGCGAGATTACCCTCACCGAAGTACAGGAACCGAATACGGGCGAGATTACCCTCACCGAAGTAGAGGAACCGAATACGGGCAGGATTACCCTCACCGAAGTAGAGGAACCGAATACGGCAGGATTACCTCACCGAAGTAGAGGAATCGAAAACGGGCGAGATTACCCTCACCAGAGTAGAGGAACTGAATTCGGGCGAGATTAACCTCACCGAAGTAAAGGAACCGAATACGGGCGGGATTACCCTCACCGAAGTAGAGGAACCGAATACGGGCGGGATTACCCTCACCAAAGTAGAGGAACCGAATACGGGCGGGATTACCCTCACTGAAGTAGAGGAACCGAATACGGGAGGGATTACCAGCCTGACTAGATTGATCTTGAAGAGACCTTTAATAATGTCCAGGATATAATTCAGTTTTAAATCAATAAAGTAGGAATCAGCTTATGTACATTTTTTCTACTCATTCTATTTGAGTCATTTTCATAACCATGAATGTAAGCACCAATCGAATAGGGGTCGTTCATCATGCTTTAACTCATTACCACCTCCTTAATAAAATTATACAATTAGTCATCCATCAAATTCACTTTGAATTGAATCTCATATATATAATTTCATTAACCGAGGTTTAACAAATATTTAGAGATAAACGACTTATCATTTAATTTACAGATCTCAAAATTTTATACGTGTCATATAATTCTTAATTTTGTCACAAAGGTTCTTATCAGTATTCTTATAGTATATTCTACTTAATTGATCTCTCATACATTAACTATCAATTAACATGTTCATTATAGTACACAAGAAGTGGTGGGTATTACCTCGACTCCGAGTTAAACCGGTCGACTCTCGAAACTCCATTCGATCAACCTCGTGCGTGAAATTGACTACCAATAATATTTCATACAAATGGCAATACGAATCATATTAGAAATATGACTTAATAGTGATAATCAAAATTATCGGAAGATTAAATGCTGAAAAACAACCTAACGAGTTTGAATTTCTTGAAACGAGCTTCAAATCCGAACTCAGGATGTCAAAAAACATAAAATAGGACTTTTGGGAAAAGTTAAATTTTTTGGTCAAAGTCAATGCTGACGTTGGCATTCAAAGTTAATATTGACGTCATGCTAATGTCATCGGTCAAGGTCAATGTTGATTTTAGTAATAAGGTCAACGCTGACGTCATACTGACATCACGAGTTAATTGAGTTTGACTTAGTGAGTTAACTCATTGGGTTGACTCGGGCAAGTTGACTCACTGAGTGAACTCAACGGGTTGACTCGGTCAATGAGTTGACTCAGACAGGTTGGGTTCATACTTGGGTTCATAGGTCGGGTCGGATAGCAAACGGTCGGCTCGGATACGGGTTGTGCCGAGGGCAATTGGGCCTTAAACAGGTCGGCCCACTCGATTTAAAAAAAGAGTCAAATGGGTTATCAACCTAGACTGGTCTAAACCAGCAGCCAGACCGGGTTCAATCCAGTCAACCGGTATGATTCGAAGACCGCCGTCCCAAGCGGCCGAGACTCGCCAGCAACGGCACGTGACCGCCATGCGTGGCCAGAAATGGCCGGAAAGGGGCCCAAAACACCATTTTTTTTCATGATTCCTCAACCCAATCATTTCTAACACAAGAACAAACCGTAATTTCAACCGAAACTTACCGACTTACCTTAAAACGGATGAGGAAGCGCCCAAAACTGACGAGGCTCCAGCGACGGAATAAACGGTAGCTGATTATGCTCGCCTTGGAACGACGTGTTCAACGGTGGCTTTGACTTGGCGAGCGGACGACAGTAGCGGCCAAAATCTTGAAAAGTAAGAAGTGGAGAGGGTTTGGGTTACAACCGAACCCCTGAATTGCACTCCACGGCAGACGACTATGCCGTTGCGCGAGTGGTTGTCATGGCCGAGGTCGGCGTACGACGGCGAACGTGCGGTGTCGATGGTGCGCGACACCGATGAGTGGTGGGAGAGATCGACGGTGGCAGGTGACGAAAGAGGTTTGGAGGAAGTTTCTTGTCGATGCTTCCAACGGTTATCCACACCAGACTGTTGGCCAGATCTGAGAGTGATCAACGAAGTTGGGTTCTCTAGACGTTGACGGTCACTCTTGTGGCGACGGTGCACGCCACGTACCGGCAGTGGTGGATTTCGGACGGTGGCCAGAGTTTAACGGTAAGGGTGAGTTTAGAACCTTCTGGGTTCTCCCACTCTCAAACATACCCCCTTCTCGTATGAAACAGATTTGTATTATTATTATTCCTTTTTTTTGTTTAGACCATATAACAAAGCTTAAATTTAATTTGGGGTAAGTTAGGCTCAGAAAAAGCATTAACTCGCATGGCTAAGGCTTATGCTCACCAGGCAAGGGTTACGGGTTCAACACCTCATAACTTTATTTTCTTTCTCATTATTTTATTTATTTTTTTATTCTCATATACTTTATTATAAATCCTTTTTTTGGGTGTGACAACTCTCACCCTCTAAAAAAATTTCGTCCTGGAAATTTTCTAGAGTCGGAGAAATACATAAACTGTTATTCCTTCTTTTCATCTACTGAAAGTCATCCATCAGAGCATGCTTGTTTCTCGAGACTCTCAAATGGTCACAAATCAATTCGGTAGTGTCCTCAATCACTTAAACTGACTTGGGCCCACAATTATCTCGTCATACACCTCAGACCAACATATCAGAATGTGGTATATGAATCCATACAAAACCTCATACGGAGTCAAGCAAACACTTGTCTCATAACTTTTATTATAAACAGTCTCTATCATGGAGAAGAAACTTTTTCAACTACCACAGAAGTTAATCACACAACCTAGAAGCATCCCCTCTAGAAACAGAATGACTATACTAGGATGACCGTCAATTTACAGAAGGAAAATTGTACCTAAAATCAAGACGGGTGCTCAAGGCCTCAAATAGGGCCTTTCAAAATCAAGAGGTAACATCGAGTTTCAGTCAGGGATCATATATAACAATACACCATGCCACATATCCAAAGAAAAAGACTTTCTTTAAGACGATCAAACATAGCCAAGTTTTGAACGGATATCACTTACCTTTAGCATAATTTTTTGACAACTGTTTCCTTCGTACATAACAAAGTCACCATAAAATTTATACTTTCGTCACGTTCACAAACCCTTTTCTTTTATATTCATAACACTTTTCTTCTTCTTCTTCTTCTTCTTCTTCTTCTTCTTCTTCTTCTTCTTCTTCTTCTTCTTCTTCTTCTTCTTCTTCTTCTTCTTCTTCTTCTTCTTCTTTCAAATTTCTATCGAAATATTCTCAAACATAATCATTATCACCGAATAACCTTACATGTTATCTTACATCGATTACCTCACATAGTCAAACATTTATTCTCAATCTGAATCATATCTTTAATTTCACGTGCATTAACCATCTCAGGTTCTCTTTTTCCAAATCCAAATCCGCCAAGAAAATATGAATTATAGACGAATGTTACAAGCATTCATTGTCAGTATGGATCGAGCTATAGAGGAAAATGATAGATTCAATTATTTCAAGAAAAAATCCAACATCGGAGTTCCGGCTTGAACGAGTACGATTATGATCTAGAGGCATGCATAAACTAGACACCCTATGACAGATGATTGGCCGATTTACCCTAAAAACACAACTCCAAGCTCTAATACCACTAAATGTAACCCCTGAGCTCGCCTATGCATTATATTAGAATCTAGGAGGTTACATTAGGGTCACAAGAGCGGCCCTCATTAAGAATCCATATAAAACTCTTTTCCTTAAATACATTAAAAACTGTAATACATCCTTTACTTAAATACCATCTCAGGAAATCAATTAGCATGTAATGGGAACTCAGAAACATTTACATACTTTGACATAGAACAATGCACGATATACATGCCCATAAACTGTACTAGTATCGTACTCTAAGAGCAACGCCGATAGGACTTTAACCACAGATGTCGGTCACTATACCATGATAGATTTCTTCTAACCTATGACAGAAAACAACATGGACTCCAGAATGCTCAGTAATACAAAACTACCAATAGATTCTGTAAGCACATGCATGTATATGGCAAGCATAACATTATCATGATGTTCAAGGAAATAACAGTTCCAAATTATGATTCATTATTCTGTCACTAAATATTAGGCGAGAAGCTTAGAAATCTAAAAATGAGAAGAGTGAATTATTAAATTGAAACTAGGGAATTTAGTGTGTCCCAGCAGTGCTAAACTGTATCAATGTGGTAAACATTTTATCTCACGAGCACATAATTCAAGCAACAGTAAGGTTCATTTTTAATTCTTGTCCACCCTGCAATTGTATGCCAATATTGAATTCTGAGCTGGATCTATAAGGGCATTAACCCAATCCCTTTGGGCGTACCTAGCCGAAGCATGTGAACTTGTAACGGTAACGATAACAAATTACCCTAGCCGAAGCATAGGAACCTATAATGGTAACGGTAAGGAATTACCCTAGCCGAAGCATAGGAACCTATAATGGTAAAGGTAAGGAATTACCCTAGCCAAAGCATAGGAACTTATAACGATAATTATAAGGAATTACCCTCATCGGAGTAGAGGAACCGAATACGGGCGAGATTACCATCACTGATGTAGGGGAGATGAATAGGAGGGAGATTACCCTCACCGAAGTAGAGGAACCGAATACGGGCGAGATTACCCTTACCGAAGTAGAGGAACTGAATACGGGCGAGATTACCCTCACCGAATTAGAGAAACCGAATACGGCGAGATTACCCACACCGAAGTAGAGTAATCGAATACGGGCGAGATTACCCTCACCGAATTAGAGAAACCGAATACGGCGAGATTACCCACACCGAATTAGAGGAATCGAATACGGGCGAGATTACCCTCACCGAATTAGAGGAACCGAATACGGGCGGGATTACCCTCACCGAAGTAGAGGAACCGAATACGGGCGGGATTACCAGCCTGACTAGACTGATCTTGAAGAGTCATTTAATAATGTCCAGTATATAATTCAGTTTTAAATCAATAAAGTAGGAATCAGCTTATGTACATTTTTTTCCTACTCATCCTATTTGAGTCATTTTTATAACCATGAATGTAAGCACCAATCGAATAGGGGTCGTTCATCATGCTTTAACTCCTGACCACCTCCTCAATAACACTATACAATTTGTCATCCATCAAATTCACTTTGAATTGAATCTCATATAAATAATTTCATTAACCGAGGTTTAACAAATATTTAGAGATAAACGACTTATAATTTAATTTACAGATCTCTAAATTTTATACGTGTCATGCAATTCTTAATTTTGTCACAAAGGTCCTTATAAGTATTCTTATAGTATATTCTTCTTCATTTGATCTCTCATACATTAACTATCAATTAACATGTTCATTATAGTACATAAGAAGTGGTGGGTATTACCTCGACTCCGAGTTAAACCGGTCGACTCTCGAATCTCCATTCGATCACCCTCGTGCGTGAAATTAACCACCAATAATATTTCTTACAAATGGCAATACGAATCATATTAGAAATAAGACTTAATAGTGATAATCAAAATTATCGGAAGATTAAATGCTGAAAACAGCTTAGCAAGTTTGAATTTCTTGAAACGGGCTTCAAAATTGAACTCATGACATCGAAAAACTTTGAAATACTTTTCAAGAAAAGTTGACTTTTTGGTCAAAGTCAACGCTGACATCCGCAGTCAAAGTCAATGCTGATGTCATCAGTCAAGGTCAATGCTAACATCAGCAGTAAGGTCAACGCTGACGTCATACTGACGTCACGTGTTAACCGAGTTTGACTTAGTGAGTTTTCTCACTGGGTTGACTTGGGCAAGTTGACTCACTGAGTTGACTCCACGGTTTGACTTGGTTAATGAGTTGACTCAGGCGGGTCAGGTTCAGACTCGGGTTCACGGGTCGGGTCAGATACGGGTTGGGCGGAGGGCCATTGGGCCTTAAACAGGCCGGCCCACTCGATTTAAAAAAACGGGCCGAATGGGTTATCAACCCAGACCGGTCTAAACCAGCAGCCAGACCGGGTTCAAACCAGTCAACCGGTATGATTCAAGGACCACCATCCCAAGCGGCCGGGAATCACCAGGGACGGCGCGTGACCGCCATACACGGCCAGAAATGGCCGGAAATGGGCCCAAAATACCATTTTTTCATGATTCCTCAACCTAATCATTTTTAACACAATAACAAGCCGGAATTTCAACCGGAACTTACCGACTTACCTTAAAACGGACAAGAAAGCGCTTGAAACTGGCGATGCTCCAGCGATGAACTAAATAGCGGCAGATCGATGATCGATCACCAGGGTTATGCTCGCCTTGGAATGACGAGTTCATTGGTGGCTTTGACTTGGCGAGCGGACGACGGTAGCGGCCAAAATCTTGAAAAATACGAAGTGGAGAGGGTTTGGGTTACAACCGAATCCTTGAATTTCTCTCCATGGCGGACGACTACGCCGTTGCGCAAGTGGTTGTCATGGCCAAGGTCGGGGTGCGACGACGAACGTGCAGTGTCGGCGGTGCGTGACACCAATGAGCGGTTGGAGAGATCGACGGTGGTAGGTGACGGAGGAGGTTGGGAGAAAGTTTCTTGTCGATGCTTCCAATGGTTCTCCACACCGGACTGTTGGCCAGATCTGAGAGTGGTGAACGAAGTTGGGTTCTCTGGACGTCGGCGGTCACTCTGGTGGCGGCGGTGTACGCCATGTATCGGCGGTGTTGGATTTCGGACGGTGGCCAGAGTTTAACGGTAAGGGAGAGTTTAGAACCTTCTGGGTTCTCCCACTCTCAAACATACCCCCTTCTCGTATGAATTATATTTTTATTATTATTATTATTCTCTTTTTTTTGTTTAGACCATATAACAAAGCTTAAATTTAATTTAGGATATGTTATGCTCAGAAAAAGTATTATGTCACAGACTTATTTCTTCAAGCTCAATCCGTGCGGTGCTAACACTCTCGACACGATGTTAGCAAGCCTTAATCTCGCAACGCTATGGCAAAAAACAAGGAGCAAGAGAATTTACAAGGAAAGTACCTTGTATTAAACAACAGAAGCTTACAAGTGTGCTTGAGTGACTACTTGAGTGAGTTACAAATGAGAGGGGTGGCCCTATTATTAGGCTCCCACCTCCTCAATGAACGGCTAGGATTGATTTGATCCAACAGTTACAAAGTTGCCTCCCAAAATATCTAAGACTCCTAGATATTTCTAGATAAGTCCATACTTATCTATATACATCCCTAGTATTCTAGATTACTCATATAGTTCTACATATGTCTATAGGTTTCTAGAATGTTCCGGAGATGTCCGGAGTTGTCCCTAGCTTTCTGGACTTATCCCGAGTCTCCCGGGTCTTCTAGGTCCCTCCGGATGAGCCTAGATGAGTGTGGAACGTTCTGGAACCCCCTCGGATTTGTGTGGAGACGTTTAGAGCTCACTAGGTCGTTCTAGATCCTTTATTGGATCATCCTTGGCCTTAAAATGCTCAAGGCTTCTCATTTTGCCTTTGTTGGTCCGTGAGCAACTGGATGGGGCTCCTTGGGCGCGCGTTGCGCACCTAGGTGGGGAACATCGGTGCTTCTCGGTTCACCCTGGCGGGTGTGCCCCTCGGTTGGCTGGGTTGTAACCTGGTGGGGTGTGACATCCTCCCCCACTCGATCTCGCGACGCCCTCTTCGCGTCTCGGTTGAGCTGCTGAGGTGTTGCTTGTGTGCCTCCGTCGGCTCCTAGCTTGCTTCGTCTTCACCCTCGGCTTGACAGCTCGATCCTGGGCAATCGTATCAAGTTGTGCCTTGCCATCAACCCCTTTGATGAAGGCAACAAGACGCTTTCGTATCGGACATGATCTCATCACATGAGGTCCTTCACATAGGTAGCACTTCACCCTTGTGGTAGCCTTTGTCGCGGACTTAGCCTTTGCGTTGCCACGATTCCTTCTCGTGGACTTGACCTTGGTGACGCCACCTTGCTTACCCTGTGCAAGCTTGGTCGGTGACTCGGCTTTACCCTTGGCCTTTGAAGTTGGTTGGTTGCCTTTCTGCTCTACCTCGAGCTTTGACCCTGGCTTAAGTTCTTCATTGCAATGTCCCTTGTGGGTGGAACTCCCCTCGTTCCTATCGGTGTCCTCAACCGATCGAAGTGATGAAATCAGTTGTATAGATCCCATTTGTGCACCTTGCCCATCCTCGGCATCACTACCTTCTTGGTGCTTAGCTAGGAGTGAACTAAGGGCTTGGCGTTGTGGACATTCTCGCGTCCAGTGGTCACCATCACAATTGAAGCAACCGTTTGGTGGTGACTTCCTCGGTCCTTGGAACACCTTGGACTTATCCTTGTCATTGCCCTTCCAAGGGGATGAGTCTCAGTGACTAGGTGAGTGGCCTTCCTGATGGCCCTCCTTGTGATAGCCCTTGTCTCCCCCACCTTTAGCATGACCACCATTCTCATCCCTCGGCTTTGGGGTGGTCTCCTTGTGGCTCAAGTAGTCGATAAGGCTCTCGGCCACAACTATGGCATCAGCAAGGGCTTGGACTCCCCTTCTCCTCTAGCTTGATCTTCATAGCCCTCACGACCGTGTGGATCTCGACATCCTCCGCCTCAAGGCCTTCTATCCGCTCTTGAAGGTCATCCACATGGGCACCCATGCCCGATACGCTTTCCTCCACGCGAGTCAAACGTGACTCTAAGCTAGAGAGTACGTCCTTGAATTTGGCACGAGGCCTTCCCTCCGCAAGGTCGGCCTTTACTTCATTCCCACCTTGGTCATGCGTGACCTTGGTCTCTAACGGGCTAGCAACTTGGGTTTTGCTTGTCTTGGCCATGCTCCCAACGATCGTAACTTGCTCTGACACCAATTGTCACATACTTATTTCTTCAAGCTCAATCCTTGCGGCGCTAACACTCTCGGCACGATGTTAGCAAGCCTTAATCTCGCAATGCTATGGCAAAACACAAGGAGTAAGAGAATTTACAAGGAAAGAACCTTGTATTAAACAACGAAAGCTTACAAGAGAACTTTACAAGTGTGCTTGAGTGACTACTTGAGTGAGTTACAAATGAGAGGGGTTGCCCTATTTATAGGCTCCCACCTTCTCAATGGACGGCTAGATCGATTTGATCCAACGGTTACAAAGTTTCCTCCCAAAATATCTAAGACTCCTAGATATTTCTAGATAAGTCCATACTTATCTATATACATCCATAGTATTCTAGATTACTCTTATATTTCTACATATGTCTATAGGTTTCTAGAATGTTCCGGAGATGTCCGGAGTTGCCGAGCCTTCCAGACTTGTCCCGAGTCTTCCCGAGTCTCCCAGGTCTTTTAGGTCCCTACGAATGAGCCTAGATGAGTGTGGAACGTTCTGGAACCCCTCGGATTTGTGCGGAGACGTTTGGAGCTCACTAGGCCGTTCTAGATCCTTCCTTGGATCATCCTTGGCCTTAAAATGCTCAAGGCTTCTCAGTTTGCCTTTGTTGGTCCGTGAGCACCTGGATGGGGCTCATTGGGCGCGCGTTGCGCACCTAGGTTGGGCACATCGGTGCTTCTCGATGCACCCTGGCGGGTGTGCCCCTCGGTTGGCTGGGTTGTGACCTGGTGGGGTGTGACAATTAGCTCACATGGTTAAGGTTTATGCTCACCAAGTAAAGGTTATAGGTTCAACACCCCATAACTTTATTTTCTTTCTTATTATTTTATTTATTTATTTATTCCCATATACTTTATTATAAATCCTTCGTTTGGGTTGTGACAGGAAAAGCTGATGATGTTCATCGAGACACGAGTTCAAATCGTTTTGTTTACATGGTGTATGTGCATTGTCAAAGGGTTAAAAATATCTATGAATAGAAACTACCTTGTAATCACCTTTAGACTAGTCAAAAAATAGTGTAATTATATATATTGAATTTTAATTTTATAACTTACTAATTTTTTTGATTAAATAGAGAGGTTTTACATTCTCATAGCAGGATCCGAACCCATACAAAATATAACATTATGAGTATCATTAGCCACTAGGCCGACCGGTGAATCTCTTATAAATTACTAATATTATTATCGGCAAAACACTAATATATATATATAGTAGACGTAAAATATCATTACGTCCACAATTTGTTTGTATAATTAAATAAATTTTAAAAAGTTATTATTTGTTACAATACTAGAGTATTTGTTAGTGTAAAATACTTTTACGCAAACATGTCTATTTAATTTTAAAATTTAATATTTAAGTTTTTAATCTTAAAATTCTTAATTTTAAACCTTAAATTCTAACAGTAAATTTTAAATTCTAAATCATATAACCTAGACCTATAACTCTTAAACAGTAAACTAAGTTCTTAATCATTAACCATGCTTGTATAATAATTTTTTTAACCATCTATGTATAAAATAATAATCCTTTAAAAATTAGGGAAAACTACACCGGTGGTCCCCAAACTATTACCGTCTTCCTATTTTGGTCCCAAAACTATTTTTTGGCAAAACTGTTTCTTATGTTACATAGTTCTCCTATTTTAGTCTCCGTCGTTAAAAACTAACGGAATTGCTGACGTGAAATTTTTTTCTTATTCTTTAAATATTTTTTATTATTTTCTCTCTCCTATATGTATTATTTAAATTTTTTATTCAGAACAAAGAAAATAAATTGAATGTGAGGGGAACTGGGATTTGAACCTACATTCCCAAGCCATTAAGCCAATGGGTTAACCATTAGGCTAAACTCCAATTATTGATATGATATAGCACAAATTACATTTAAAACAATCAAACGAACCCCCAAAACCAAAGAAATAGTTGAAACAAATGACTTGCAATAAGATTCAATCCCATGTGCCTTGGCATAAAAAAATCAAACATAAACCAAATGTGCCAAAGAATTATTTCGACTAAAATTTATATTTAACGTATATTAATTTACAAACAACACAAAATAAAATATTAAACCTAGGGAGGGATTCGAATACAAAACTTTATTGATAAATTAATATATGTTAAATATAAATTTTAGTATGCATTTTATTCGAACACAAAACATTATTGGTAAATTAATAGAATATACCTTAAATATAAATTTTAGTATACGTTAAATATTTTATTCGAATACAAAACCTTATTGATAAATTAATATACCTTAAATATAATTTTTAGTATATGTTAGATATTTTATTCGAACACAAAACCTTATTGATAAATTAATGGAATATACATTAAATATAAATTTTAGTATACGTTAAATATTTTATTCGAACACAAAACTTTATTGATAAATTAATATACCTTAAATATAAATTTTAGTATATGTTAAATATTTTATTCGAACACAAACCCAATTGGTAAATTAACATGTGTTGTCTTAAACTAATATACGTTAAATATAAATTTTAGTCGAAATAATTCCTTGGCACATTTGGTTTATGCTTGGCTTTTTTATGCCATGACACATGGGTTCTAATCTTATTGCAAGTCATTTGTTTCAACTATTTTTTTGGTTTTTGAGGTACATTTGATTGCTTTAAAGATAATTTGTGCTAAAACATATTAGTACTTGGAGTTTAGCTAAGTGGTTAACTCAATTCTTTTATAGTTTGGAGACATAGGTTCGAATCCCAGTTTCCCTTCTTACATTCAATTTATTTTCTTTGTTATGGTGGTAACATAAGTGACGATTTTGCCAAAAAAAATAATTTTGAGACCAAAATAGGAAGACAGTAATATTTTGGGGATCACCGGTATAGTTTTCCCTAAAAATTATATGTATAATAAAAAAAACTTTTAATACACAAACTTGTGTAATAATTAAGCACACGTAAACTGCAATTTAATACCATTAAAAAATTAATCTTTCAATCAACACTTCTTTTAAAATATAATTTTAACTCTTTTTAAAATGGTTGAAAGTTAAATTAGCTCAAGGAATAATGGTCAATTTGATTAAAAATATTGTAAACGTTAAAAAGCCAAATTTGCACTTTTATGCTTAAACTTGAATAAGATATTATTCTTAATTAAAATAATAATCTACACAGAAACCGAAACGGGCTCAAACTGCAAATAATCTTATCCAAAATCCGAGCTAAGTTTAGCCGGTCAAACAAGTAACCCGACCCGCTAAGCCAACCAAGCCGAACATGTAAGTAGGGATGTAAAAACAGGTAATCGGACGGGTTTCAGGTCGGGTACTGTCAGGTCGGGTAAAATCGGATACAGGTCATTTCAGGTCATTTTTCTGTTTTGACTCGACTCGGGTCGGGTGCGGGTCCATTTCAGGTCGGGTTTATTTCAGGTCGGGTTCATTTCAGGTCGGGTCCATTTCAGGTCGGGTCTATTTCAGGTCGGGTCCATTTCAGGTCGGGTCAAAACAGGCCGGGTCCGAAGCAGGTAATTGACAGGTTAATTCGGGTTCGGATACACTTCAGGTCGGGTCCATTTCAGGTCGGGTCCATTTCAGGTCGGGTCCGTTTCAGGTCGGGTCCGTTTCAGGCCGGATCCATTTCAGGTCAGGTCCATTTCAGGTCGGGTTCATTTCAGGTCGGGTTCATTTCAGGTCGGTTGCATTTCAGGTCGGGTGCATTTCAGGTCAGGTAATTTCAGGTCGGGTAGTTTCAGGTCGGGTAATTCAGGTCAGGGTATTTTCGGAATTGAAATTCGTATTGAGTTTGAGTTCGGTACAACCGTATATGTAGTTGATAGACTTTAGGGTGGCCTCCGTCAATCGTCATTGATTTTGAGTTAATTGTTTAAAGTCATATCAAATTAAAATTATAAAACATTGGAGTAATTAAAAAAATAATGAAAATGGGTCAATTTGGACTGAAAAGGGGTCAATTTGGATTAAAAATAAACTTTCACAGATTATAATGAACAAAAATATCAAATTAAAATTATAAAACATTAGACAAATTTAAAAGAAAAACAAGGAAAATGGGTCAATTTGGAATAAAAATAAAATTTTGGGGACTAGAATGAACAAAAATATCAAATTAAAAGTATAAAAATTAGAGTAATTACAAAACAATAAGTAGAGGTCAATTTAGAATAAAAATAAAGTTTTAGGGTCTAGAATGAACAAAATTTCAAATTAAAATTATAAAACATGATGAATTAAAATATATACAAGGGTCAATACGGAATTAAAATAAAGTTAAAGGACTAGAATAAAGAAAATATTAAATTAAAATAATAAAATATTAGACAAAATAAAAAAAAATGTTGGTCAAATTGGAATAAAAATAAAGTTTTAGGGTCTAGAATGATGAAAATATCAAATTAAAATTATAAAATATTGGACGGATTAAAAAAATAATGAATATAAGTTTAGGGTTCATACATTTATAGATACATTTACATACATGCATTAGGGTTTAGGGAAAAATTCATTAAGGGTTTAGGACTCATACATTAATACCTACATATATACATACTTATATACATTAGGGTTTAAGGTTTAAGGTTTAATGTTTAGAGTTTAGGGTGTAGCGAAAACTCATTAAGGGTTTAGGGTTCATACATTGATAGATACAAACATACTTACATACATTAGGGTTTAAGGTTTAGAGTTTATGTTTTAATGGTTTAGGTTGTGAATTTAAGGGTTTAGGGTTTAGAGTTTTATGAAAACTTCAATAAGTGTTTATGGTTTAAGGTTTAGGTTTAGTGTTTAAGGTTTAGAGAGAAATTCATTAAGGGTTTAGGGCTCATACATTGATAGCTACATATATATACATACTTATATATATATACATATATATATATATATATATTAGGGTTTAGGGTTTAATGTTTATGTTTTATGATCAATTGTCTAGAGTTTAGGGTGTAGCGAAAACTCATTAACGGTTTAGGGTTCATATATTGATAGATATAAACATACTTACATACATTAGGGTTTATGGTTTAGGGGTTTAGGTTGTGGATTTAAGGGTTTAGGGTTTAGGCGTTAGATATTGATAGGTATATACATACATACTTATATACATTATGGTTTGGGGTTTAGGGTTTAGTGTTTAGAGTTTAAGGTTTAAGGTAAAACTCATCAAGGGTTTAGAGTTCATACATTGATAGATATATACATACTTATATACATTATAATTTAGAGTTTAGGGTTTAGGGTCTATGATTTGATGAATTTAAAGTGTTGATAAATGTAAAATATTAACTATTAATTTTTTAAATCAATTTAAAGTGTTAAATAATATTTCTGCTAAATATACATATATAATCAATTTAATATATATGTATAAAAAGTTGTATTTAAATATTCATTTCATGCTTCTAAATTTTAAATTTTGTTAAATAATTCAATATGCTTAGTACTAACTCATTTAATGTGAATTATTTCTGGCGTTAATAACTTAAATTTTATTAAATTAATAACTTGTGATGGATGAATTAAAAATAAATTATTTAAAATTTAAATCATTTTATTAATTATGATCATTAAATTAAAATTTTAATTAGGGGAGAAGTTAAACATTAAAAATACTTTAGTTTTTAGTTTAGGGGGGAAAGTTAAAAATTAAAAATATTTTAATTTTTAATTTGGGGAAAGTTTGTAGCCAAATTGGCGGGGTGGGGGGTGGGGGGGATTTCGATAAAAGAATTGGCGGGGGCGGGGGCGGGGGGAGGGGGCGCCAAATTGATTGAAAATTGACGGGGTTTTGAGTTGAATTTGTTATTTATGGGTTAATTACCCTTTAGGCCCTTCCTTAATTAGATGTTTAGGGTTTAGATTATTTAAGTTTTAGTTTGTTTTTTTAGTGCTAACTTTTGGTATAGTTTCTTTAGATTTAATTAAACATGGTTGAACTAAAAGAAGGATGAGCATGTCACAACTCACATGTGTCCTCAATTTTTTGGTCTAATAACAATTTAGGTCTATATAAGTATAATTATTAGATAAACTATGTATTGTCCATAATTTTGAGTTTGAATACTTATTAAGTCCTTGTAATTTTGAAATTCAATATTTTAATTCCATCAGATGTTCAATATTGATTTCTCCTTTGTATTGAAATAAAGTATTTTATGTGAGATAAATTATGTCTTTGCTATAAGATCTGAGAGCTAATATTATTACAAACAAATTTCTTGTATTTTATCAGTTCAGGTCAAGAACAGGTCGGGTTTAAAAGCAGGTCGGGTCCATTTCAATCGGGTTCAAAACAGGTCAGGTCCATTTCAGGTCGGGTCCATTTCAGGTCGGGTTCATTTCAGGTCGGGTCCATTTTCAGGTCGGGTAAAATCGGATATCGGGTCAATTCAGTCGGGTAATTTCGGTTATTTGCCAGGTCGGCTTCGGGTTCGGGTTCTTTTCAGTCGGACGCAGGTCGGGTTTCAGGTCCAAATTAACAGGTCCAATTCGGGTTCGGGTCGTTTTCAGTCGGACGCAGATCGGGTTCGGTTGCTACAGTAACAGGTCAAATTCGGGTTCGGATCAACAACAGTCGGTTGCAGATCGGGTTCGGGTCAACAAAAACTCGGGTCAAATCAGATTCTGACTCGGGCAGATTTCAGTCAGGTTACCAGGTTCTGACTTGTTTTTACATCCCTACATGTAAGTGTAACCTAGGTGACTAGTGTATGCAAAGATAACAACATTTATCATTCCGAGATAAAATAAAAACATGGAAATCAATTGGTCTTAACAAAAATTTCATCAAGAAACCACAGTTATTGACATGATTACGAAATATAACTTCCCTCCATTTTCCTTCTTTTCCCAGCTCTCAATAAGTGACTCTCACTTGGCACCGGCAAGTTTGGTGCGCAGCTGCTTGGCAGCGGCAACCATGTTGCTCAGTGCCGGTTTCACCTCGTCATACTTGCGAGTTTTCAACCCGCAGTCGGGGTTAACCCACAAGATGTTGGACTCGAGCACTGCCAGCATCTTGTTAATTCTGTCGGCAATCTCTTCAGTCGATGGTATTCTAGGAGAGTGGATATCATAGACACCGGGGCCGATTCCAGCACCATACTTCACACCCTCGCGGAATACTGACAGGAGCTTCTCATCTGAACGTGAGTTCTCGATGGTGATGACATCTGCATCCATGTCGATAATTGAGTGGATGATATCGTTGAAGTTAGAGTAGCACATGTGGGTGTGGATCTGCCAGATTTTTTGAGAATACAGCAATCACAGAGTTAACGTGAGTGCGAATGTTTTCGATAAATGAGTGAATTTATATACAAACCTGGGTGGTATCCTTGACACCACAATTGGTGATCCTAAAGGAGTGGACAGCCCATTTCAAGTAAAAGGCGTGCTCAGACTTCCTAAGCGGCAACCCCTCTCTCAAAGCAGCCTCATCAATTTGTATAACGTTGATACTAGCCTTCTCGAGATCCTCAACTTCGTCCTTGATGGCCAAGGCAATCTGGTAGCAAGTTTCGAATCTGAAAAATTGGCAATTGTAGTCAAACAATAATCGTATTGCAAAGTAAAACAAATGCCGGTAGAAACACAATACTATTCATCATTTTTGCCAATTTGGATTTCTCATGTTGTGCATACCTGGGCTGATCATTTCTGACAAAGGACCAGTTGAGGATGGTAACAGGACCAGTAAGCATTCCCTTCATTGGGCGTTTAGTCATGCTTTGGGCCGCAGATGACCAGAAAACAGTCATTGGCTTGGGGCGGCTAACATCGCCATAGATGATTGGTGGCTTGACACAACGAGATCCATAAGATTGCACCCACCCATTAACAGTGAAAGCAAAACCAGACAACTGCTCCCCAAAGTACTCAACCATATCGTTTCTCTACACAATGTCAATGGTTAGGACACTTGACAACTAAACAAAAAATGTATTTCCCCTTTACTGCAAAAGGGAAAAACTAAAACAAATACTTACCTCAGGCTCTCCATGAACCAGGACATCAATGTCAAGTTCTTCCTGAAGGTCGACAACCTTCTTAAGTTCCTCCTTCATGGCTTTAACATAATTGTCCTCTGAGATCCTGAAGGGGATGAGAGCACCAGTTAAAACAATGGTCACCTTGACATTTTATAAGAAAGATATCAGGCATATTTTCCAGATTAACTTACTTGTTGGCCTTGTATTCGCGACGAACTCTCCTGAGTTCCACAGTTTGAGGGAAGGATCCAATGGTCGTGGTAGGGAGGATTGGTAGGTTAAGCTTTTTCTGTTGTGCATCGAGTCTAGCACTGACATTTGTGGCACGACGGTGATCAGAGCCCTTCAAAGCAACAGCCTGGAAATGCATGCACCGTAAAACACTATAAGCAAAGACGGAGTTTCATGGTAAAAGATATTACTCCAGAGCAATCACTTAGAAGACAAGAATTTTTAGTTTTATCAAAACACTTACAGCCTTTTGAACAGCCTCATTGGTTACTCTTGGGGAGGACTTCCTCGAAGCCTGAGCAGCAGCATTGGAAGAGAAGAAGGCCTAAAAGTAGATGAATAACTCGTGAGTGACATGGTGTCATCTGGATCTCGAGAAGGCACCAAAAAACAAAAATCAAAATACCAAGCCCGACAGCATAAGGACCATCAAGAGACATTATCCTAGTTCTTAGAGAACAAGCGAATTAAGGAGATATACCTCATCCTTCTGACCAGCCAATGCCTTGGCAAGTGCATTAACTTCAACAACTTTCTGGGCAGCAAATGCAAGCCAGGATTTGATTTCATCATCAAGCTTAGTTTCATTTACTAAATCGACAGCCGTGTGGAGAAGCGAGCAGGAGGTGGACACCACGAGGTTGTCTGCACATTGGAAAATTAATTGACAGATATTAGTCTATAATAAATACCAAAACTGTAATATTCATCAAGCAATTACAGGCCATAAAAAGCAAAAGAAAGTTAAATGCCTTTGCCGACAACGGCTTCAAGCGCCTGCAAGGTGCTAAGAGAAGAAGCAAGATCATTGGCCCAAATGTTCCTTCCGTCAACAACTCCAGCAAAGAGGTATTTGCCCTTAGGGAAATCCTTCTTGACCAATTCAGTCGTCTGTGTTCCACGAACCAAATCCATACCATAAGCAGTGACTCCCTTCAATCCAGTGAGGGTCTTGTATGCCTCAGGAGTAAGATCAGCAAAGTAAGTTTCGATCAGAACATTCAAGCCAGAAAGAGTCGATTCCAGATCAGCATAAGCAGCAGTAAATGATTCCAATTGCTGAGAGTCAAGATCCAAGACAAGGGTGGGTTCATCGAACTGAATCCAAGAAGCACCAGCTGCCTTAAGCTCGGATATAACTTCCCTGTATAGATATTGAATGCCATTACACCAAATTAAAGCAGTTATATTTGTAAAAATAACTAGAAGACAAAACAAGAACCAACACATACTTGTAGACAGGGAGGATTTTTGGGAGGAGAGAAAGAAGAGAAAAGGTCTTCTCAACACCCTTTGCGGGTTTAGACAGCAACAAGTATGAGACAGGGCCAATAAGGACAGGGACGGTGTTGACTCCGAGCTGCATGTGAGACAGAAAATCAGATTCCAAGTTTCACAATAATACAAAAACATAAAATAATAAGTAATGAAAAATAGGATACAAGTGAGGCACAGACGCACAGTATTCAGGATGATCAAATTAGTATTCTGAGACTCACACAGGGAATTCTCAAAAAATGGATTGTATAAAATTAGAATGCTAGAGCGCTACAAACTATTACACAAAATCTCAGACACCAGAACAACAAACATGAAACCATTCCCAAGAACCCTGACCCAGCTAACCATATGTTCTAAGCCATTGCATAAAGTATGCTAAAAGATGTTTATCAATTGTCTAAAGCCATGAAGCTATCCCAAATTCAGACCATCATACATTTTTATGCAATTACAAGCATTTATAAATCCTTCTATTTCCATCACAACACACACATAAACTAGGCCCAAAAACATACCGCCTTAGCTTCCTTGAACTCATCCACCGCCTTGTGAGATGCATAAGAGAATTTAACATCAGGTCCAAGTTCAGGAACAATGAAGTGGCTGAAACAATACATTGCACATAACACAACACAATAAAAGCATAGGATCAGAAAACTCGACAAGAACAAGTGAACAACAACACTGACAAAGTACCACCGAGAATGGAAACTTACTAGTTGGTGTCAAACCACTTGGTCATTTCCATGGCAGGTACAGAAGCATTTCCTCGGGCCATGGAGAAGTAAGTGTCAAATCCGATCTCACCACCATTCCAGCCATACCTAGGCGGAACAGCTCCGAGCATCGATGTGGTATCAAGCACCTGATCATAGTAAGAGAAAGTGTTGCTGGGAATGTACTTGATCCCAACAGCAGACATCTGTTTCCAGATGGATGACCTGAGATCAGCTGCAACTTTTTTCAAATCATCAGCACTGCTCTTCTTATCCCAGAAAGATTCCAAAGCAAATTTAAGCTCTCTCTTGGGTCCCATGCGGGGATATCCAACAATGTGGGAAGCCATTTTCTAAACCAAATAAAAGAACAGACAAAGATCAGCTTTATGATATAAAACCATATATAAAAGATAACAACTTTAAATGCCCTATACTCCTAAACTGGAAATCATTAGAATCAAAGCTAAATATCCATGATACATATGCAATTCAGCATGGACTGAGATCAAAAGTTCATATGAAAATATTTTGGAAGTTTTGAGCTAAAAGAAGCCATATATTTGTCTAGCATATGCCCAAAAGATGTGCATATGAATGCAAAACCTTGGCAAGACCAAACTCAACATAGTCTTAAGTTTAATTAACTAGAAAATGATCTTGCACCTGTATCTGAAAGATAACACTACGCCGGAAAACAAAAGCAGACTGCCCACTTTACTTTAGATCTATAACAAGAAACCAATGATTAAACAATAACTATTATTCCAAAACCACAAAGATTGGATCCATTAGATTGGTTACATAAAGAAAAAAATTAAAAAGATCAGCCAAAAAACTTGATCAAATGTTAACGCTAACCAATAGATCACACTAAGAAAACAAAGATTCTTCAATAATTCCAAAAACCCAAGTTAAAAATAAAATACTGGTAATAAATAACGACAAAGAAAATCAAATTAAAAAGCTGGATAAATAACCAACAAAGCTGATCAATGCTTACACTTTCTACTACACTCTAGTAATGAGAGCCCAGAAAGAAAATCAACTGGTATAGTTGAAATACTAACACTTACAAAAAGATATCAATAAAAAAGGTACATTTTTTGTAATGCAATTGAATAATCCACGTAAAACAATGAGAAGTCCAAATCATATCGATGAAAACACCAGGAAAAGTAGAAATGCTGACACTTACCCGTAAATCTGAATAAAAAAGGAGATTAAAAAAATAAAACTTTAGACAAAAGAAAGACAGTTTTAAGAGCTTTGAGAGAAATTTAAATCATTTTAAAGAAGACCCAGACAGGAAACATGAGTAGAAACATTGAAAAATGAATGAAAGAAAAGTTTGAATTGAGGGAAACAGTACTAACGAGTGAAGGGGGGGAAATGAAAGGAGGAGGAGGAGGCGAACGGAACCGTAACGCAGTGAACGGAGGAGGAACCGGAGAGAGGAACAAGATTAGAGATAAAGAGGGAGGGAAAGGCAGAGAGGAAGAAGCGGCACGATTTCAGGTGGAGGAGTCTATGCCTATTTATGCCCACAGATGGTGGCCACTGCCTTTCATCAATTGACTGATTAACCAGATCTCAAATCTTATTCTTTTGGGCAAATTCACAACTTCAGTCTCGATTTTTTTTATTTTTTAATGAAAAATAATGGTTCAAATTATACTTATTTTGAATTTTAAGTGCTTAAAGTGTTTTTTTTTGCTAAAAATAAGTGTTTAAAGTTTATATTGTTACAATTTTAGGTGTATGATATTAAAAAATTGTTAACCAATCAAAACTTGACACATGGCATGTTTATTTTTTTCAAAATAAAAATGCATTTTTACACAAATTGTAATTTTTTAGAAAATCCCAAAAATTTCTAATTTTTATAAAACAATCCCATATCCCTAAAATTTCCAAACCTAAACCCCAAATCACCGATGTTTTCGCCTTCGATCGCCACCCATGAGCACACCTCTTCGTTCGCCGGACCTAGCCGGTCATTTCCCCTAAAACGGTGCCGCAGAAACGACAAACGACGTGCCAATCGAATGTCAAACATGAGATTGACGTTCGACTGTCACGTGGTTCGTTGTTTCTAACGTCGTCGTGTTGGGGGAAATGAGCGGGTAGGTCCGGCGACAGAATGGGTGTGCCTGCGAGCGGCGATTAGCGGTGATTTGGGGTTTGGGTTTGAGAAATTTTAGGGATTTTGAGACTGTTTTGTAAAAATTGGAAATTTTCGGGGTTTTCTGAAAAATTAAAAAAAAATTATTGTCATATGTCAAACATTGGTTGGTTAACGAGTTTTTTAATGGTAGTTAACTACCAAACATCTAAAATTGTAGCCGCCTAAACTTTAGGCACCTATTTTTAGCAAAAAATACTTTAGACACCTAAAGTTCAAAAGAGGTATAGTTTAGGCACTTATTTTTAGGGTAAAGTTCTAGTCACCGAACTTTGTTAAAAAAAACAAAATGGTCACCAAACTTTCAAATGTTACAAATTGACAATTAAACTTTATATTTTGCAACAAAATTGTAACCCCCTTGGCCCGATCTAACCGATCTACAAACTTGAGAGAGTTACACAGGGATTATAGAAGAAAACCCATGAAAATTTCCCTCAATAACCAACCCTTTTTTGCTTTTATCTTATCTAGATGCATTTAATATTACCTAAGGTGATCATACATACATTGGAAGAAGATACAACGAAATTCAACTTCGATTCGATTAACGAAAGCTCGATAATTAGGATTAGGGACCATTTTGTAAATTTTCTAAAATTTTAATCCAACTTATCAATTAACCTTACCAATATTTTATTAAGTCCATTTAAAACATACATGTGAAATTTTGTCTCAAACTAAGCTTATTTGCGTCCTTAATTAATCGTTATCAACATTTAGGGACCAAAATGTAAAACTGGAAAACTGTAAGGGCTTACTTAAAATTAGATTTACCAGTTCTCAATTAATCAGGATCCATGCATACATGTCAAATTTCAGCTTAAAATGATCATCCAAGCCCATTCAATTGCATACATAACAACCAGGGTCCAAAATATAACTCTAGAAACTATTTTTCAACTCTACATATGAGTCCCCGCGATAGGTATCGAAACCATTCAAGGTGGTTTCAAAACATGGGATCCAGTAGCCAAATTTGGCCATCTTGTTTCGAATCCTGGGGCCTTGTTAGGCTTGTAGCACACTCGAACCGATCACGAAACCATCAATGAGGGTTGTATTTTTTTAGGGGTTGAATTGGCTAAAATCGAAATAAAAGTAGACAAGTGACACAATGATTTTAGAGTGGTTTGGATTTCTAACACAAAGCCTACATCCACTACCTTAGCACACCACTAAGGATTTCCCAATTCACTCAACAATGAATTCGTCCCCTTTTTCCAGTTTAGGAGGAAACCATTACAACCCTATCTTTTGGACTTGGCTAAGATAGAACCAACTCTAGTTTTTGTCTAAGGCTAAACTACACCCTCTCCTTTTTCAAGGGATTTGTTTGGTAAACTTAATACCTCACAAGGTGGGTGCTTACACAAATTTAAGCTCACAAGAGTACACAGATTTACAATAAAGCTCACTCTCTAAAGATGTTGGGATTTACGATGCTCGACTCCTTCAACCGTTCTTGCTCGCCAAGTGTGGAGAAGTGGGAAATTTGGGTGTTTTTGTGGGAATGGAAAGATAGACAATTTACACAAGGATTTTTAGTGGTTCAACCTTCTAACCAAGGTCTACATCCACTACCTTAGCTTCCCACTAAGGATTTCCAAACAAATTCAGTAAGAATTTCGTCCCCTTTTCTCGGCTTAGGAGGAAACCGTTACAACGATCAAGCTTTCTACCCAAAGCTTGATCAAACACTCTCTTACACAAGAAAGACTTAGTAAACTAGAAATTCCTCTAGAAGATATATGTTTGCACTATAAAGCTCTCACCCAAAACCTAAACACTTGAGCAAATTTAACAATATTTAGCTCACTAGTGTTGTCTAAGCAAGGAATGTACAATTAAAGCTCTAGACACAATTTTTCATCATAATGTTGTAACAATTGAAGCATTAACAATTACCAGATGCTTGGAGGTCCCTTTTATACTCCTCTTTGAGTTTGTAGCCGTTATTAGCCGTTAGGATTGAAATAGATCCGTTGGAGACTTAATTTCCCACCATAAATGCAGTTCTGCAGCTCCCCGTTTCGAAACGCTCGACACCGTCTTGAAACACTATTGGAATAGAAAGAATCATTGCAGTCTGATGCAGCACCCGTATCGAAACGCTCTTGGCCGTATCGGAACACCCGTATCGAAACGCTTAACACCGTACCGAAACACTCTGCATTTAATTGTTAGTTGGGAAATAGTCGTTGGGGGTTTATGACCATTGAGGTCAATGCCACGTAGGCATATCGAAATGGTAGGGGCCGTATCGAAACGCTATGCAAAATCTCACCCAGATAAAAGCCTGTTTCGAAACACTTTGACACTGTAAAGACTCGTATCGAAACACCTAGATGGTTTTGTTGAATTTGGCTTTGAAAACATGTAAAAACCTTTTAAAACATCCCCTAGACATAGTTTCAAGTTTTTTGGACTTTAGAAATGGTTTTGAGGTCTTTTTAACTTAGTCCAAAACATTTTTCAATTATTATATCAAAACATTAGTTTTACAATCTCCCCATTTTTGATATAATAAAACTAACTTGAAAAATTGTTTGGGATTTCTCCCCCTTTGTGAAATAAATTTGGAATAAGAGAATTAAGATTTGAAATCAATTAGAGCTCCCCTTTATTCAATTGAAAATTCAATTTTTCAAACCATTTCTCCCCCTTTTTGTTATATCAAAAAGAATTTAAAATACTTTTAAGTTCAAAATAACAATAGAGGTAAAAAATAACAAAATTAAGAATTTTGGTTTTAAAATGGATCCCCCTTACTCAAAGCATCATCAAAATGTTAGTCCAACATATATGATCATGAAAAATAAATCAAATAAAAGCAAAAACAACTAGATTTTACCACACTTGAATCCAAGGGAGGATGTGAAGCCTTCATTCTTCAAGTGTTCTTCCTTAGTGTGCATGGAGCTCCCCCTCAAAGTTTGACTTGTTGATCACTCTCCATCACACCTATCATAAGACAATCAAGTAATTTTTGGTATCCAAATTGCTTTGGATCCATAGACATTAGTAGCACAAAACTTAGTCCCCTTAGGAATCCAATTTTCAATTTCATCATTTTTAGTTGAAGTACTTAGTCCTTTTGGGACCCAAATACTTCTAAAACATTTACCATTTTCAAATCTAGGGGCACTAGATTGTCTTACATAAAAGTTTGATTTTCCAAAATCATTTTTCTTTTGAAGTTCATTAGAAATCAAATATTTTTCCTTTTTAAGATCATCAATTTCTTGTTGATGATCATTTTTCATCGTTTGAAGCAAGTTTTGCAAATGTGAAACTTTTTGTTCAAAATCTTTCAATTTTGCTTCAAACTCAAGATTTGTTTTGGAAAGCAAATCA
Source organism: Hibiscus tridactylites (assembly GCA_958450335.1). Taxonomy (NCBI): domain Eukaryota; kingdom Viridiplantae; phylum Streptophyta; class Magnoliopsida; order Malvales; family Malvaceae; genus Hibiscus; species Hibiscus tridactylites. Next base: position 51,367,021 of record OY288267.1, on the reverse strand, counting down.
TTCTCATTTTTCAATTTTGAAATCAACTTTTTGTTCTTAGAAAATGATGCCTTGAATTCCAAAAGCAAATCATCATAGGCATCTTGTAACTCATCAAATGTATATGAATTTGAAATGTATGAGTTAGAAGTTACCTCCCCCTCATTGAGGGCCATCAAGCATAGGTGGGCTACTTCATCATCGGTGGAGTCTTCATCACTCCATGTGGCCACATATGCTTGCTTTGAAGATGATCCCTTCTTATTGAACTTGTGGGATTCCTTCATCTTCTTCCTCGATTCAAGCCTTGATTTTTCCATTTTGCTCTTCATGAATCGGGCAAATTTGTTAAAGAGATAGGCCATCTCTTCATCTTCACTTTCCTCCTCACTTAGTTCTACATGATGGCATGTGGAGGATTTGAGAGCAACGACACTTGTGTTGATGCCTAGCTCCATGATCTTCTTCTTTCCTATCTTTCTTATCTCTTCTTTCTTCTTCTCCTCTTCTTTTTCTTTCTTCATAATTTGGTGAGTGAGAAGTGACCCCATGAGTTCATCAAGCTTCAAGGTCTTCAAATTTTTTGCTTCGATGATGGCGGTTCTCTTTGAGTCCCATGACTCAGAAAGAGAATAGATAAGCTTTCGGACAAGCTTCTCTTCCGGAATGACTTCTCCACAACCTTTGAGTCCATTGGTGATAGTGGAGAACCTATCAAACATCTTCTCGATGTTTTCTTCCGGATCCATCTTGAAGTTTTCATACGCTAAGGTGAGGAGCCCGATCTTGGTCTCCTTTACTTTGTTGGTTCCCTCGTATGTGACTTCAAGTTTGTCCCATACCTCCTTGGCACTCTCACAAGAAGTCATCTTCTCATAGATGTTTGGGCCAAATGCACAAAAGAGAATGTGCAAGGCTTTGCAATTAAGCTCCATCTTCTTGCGGTCGTTGGCACTCCTTTCCGCCTTGCTTCCTTGTGGCACGAACGGACCATCTTCTACTATATCACAAAGCTTGTAGTCCTTGGACTTTATGAAGAACTTCATCCTTGTCTTCCAATGGGCATAGTGTGTTCCGTCGAAGAAGGGCGGTTTGTCGATTGATTGTGCCATTGAGCCGGTTGAGTAAAATGATGATCGAGCTTGTCGGATCTTCTCAATAGGATGTTAATCCTCTTCAATTGAGCCAAGCTCTGATACCAATTGTTGGGATTTACGGTGCTTGATTCCTTCAACCATTCTTGCTCGCCAAGTGTGGAGAAGTGGGAAATTTGAGTGTTTTTGTGGGAATGGAAAGATAGACAATTTACACAAGGATTTATAGTGGTTCAACCTTCTAATCAAGGTCTACATCCACTACCTTAGCTTCCCACTAAATATTTCCAAACAAATTCACTAAGAATTTCGTCCCCTTTTCTCGGCTTAGGAGGAAACCGTTACAACGATCAAGCTTTCTACCCAAAGCTTGATCAAACACTCTCTTACACAAGAAAAACTTAGAAAACTAGAAATCCCTCTAGAAGGTATATGTTTGCACTATAAAGCTCTCACCCAAAATCTAAACAATTGAGCAAATTTAACAATATTTAGCTCACTAGTGTTGTCTAAGCAAAGAATGTACAATTAAAGCTCTAGACACAATTTGTCATCATAATATTGTAACAATTGAAGCATTAACCATTACTAGATGCTTGGAGGTCCCTTTTATACTCCTCATTGAGTTTGTAGTCGTTACTAGCCATTGGGATTGAATTGGAGCCGTTGGAGACTTAATTTCCCACCAAAAATGTAGTTCTGCAGCTCCCCGTTTCGAAACGCTCGACACCGTTTCAAAACGCTCGACACCATTTCAAAACGCTCGACACCGTTTCAAAACGCTCTTGGAATAGAAAGAGCCGCTGCGGTCTTATGCATCACCCGTATCGAAACACTCTTGACCGTATCGGAACGCCCGTATCGAAACGTTTAACACCGTATCGAAACGCTCTGCATTTAATTGTTAGTTGGGAAATAGCCGTTGGGGGTTTATGACCGTTGAGGTCAATGCCACGTAGGCGTATCGAAACGACAAGGGCCTTATCGAAATGCTATGAAAAATCTCACCCATATAAAAGCCCGTTTCGAAACCCGTTTTAAAACACTTTGACACTGTAAAGACCCGTATCGAAACACCTAGGGGTGTTTCGAAGCACTTGGATGGTTTTGTTGAATTTGGCTTTGAAAACATGTAAAAACCTTTTAAAACATCCCCTAAACATAGTTTCAAGTTGTTTGGACTTTAGAAATGATTTTGAATTCTTTTTAACTTAGTCCAAAACATTTTTCAATTATTATATCAAAACATTCGTTCTACAAAAGACTCTTTAGAAGAGAAATGAATTTGACTCAATTTCTCTTGAACATGTTGCTTGGATGTTGTCTCTGAAACTTCTTCAAGTGTTCCAGCCTTCAATTTATAATCCCAATTGAGTTTGAGGGTCGTTGGGGTTGTTTTGGATTTATTGGAGACTTTATTTCCCACCATAAATGCAATTCTGCAACTCCCCGTTTCGAAACAATCGCTCATGTTTCGAAACACGACTAATATAGAAAGAGTCGTTGGAATCTGATGCAGCACCTGTTTCGGTACATCTTAGATCATATCAGAATGCCCGTATCAAAACATGAAGCCTCGTATCGAAACAGCTTGCAAATTAAAATACCGTTAGGAAATAGCCGTTGGGGGTTTTGACCGTTGAGGTCTTTGCCACATAGGCGTATCAAAACGTTGAAGGCCGTATCGAACGCTATGTAAAAACCCTCACCTAAATTAAGCCCGTTTCGAAAGCGACAGAGCTGTATCGAAACATTTCGAAACTATAAATGGTCGTATCGAAACACCTAGGGGTGTTTCGAAACACCTGGGTGGTTTTGTAAAATTTGGCTTTAGAAAACACTTCAAAAGCTCTTTAAAAATTCCTCAAACATATTTTCAAGTTGTTTGGTCTTAAAAGCATTTTTGAAATCTTTTCAATTTAGTCCAAAACTATTTTTCAATTATTATATCAAAACATTGGTTTTACAGGCCTAGTTTCGAAACCTGTCTGTAGGTTCGCAAAATCTACATATTCGGAACGCTATGATACCTTGCTAAACACACTCTGATCAATCCCAAACATCACATAAGACTCAAACAACAATATCTCAGCAATCATACATTAACATATCAACCAACAGCCATCTCAATATAAAAGCGTAAACGTTTCGGCAACAAAGGTAAAACCTATAGGCATGATTTCTACCCAACATGCTTGTAATTCCCAATAGCCCCTAAATCAAGCATAATCCAAACATCAAAGACCATTTACATGTCTTATAAACCAACATAAACTCGCAACAAACTGGGAAGTTCAAAGGACATACTCCCAAATCATTATTAAACCCTCATTGCCCTTATTATGTATTAGTCTAGTTACGAAAATCATACTTGAGCAAATACACTTCTTGGAACTCTTTCTCTTGCCTCCTTGCTGCCTTTGGAAGCTACTTCTCTGCATTGTTGAAAAAAGGAGAGCGTAAGAATGAATGCTTAGTGATGGTCGCTCGATTAAAAACCACAACAATGCAATTTAAAACTATTTTTCAAATATAAATCATTTCTCTTCATGCTCAAATAATTCTCATCCTTTAAATATCTTCTAAAGCAAAGTCAAATGTCTTTTAAAACACATGCATCATAAATCTCATGCTTAAATCACAAAGCAAATCTCAATGCAAGCTTCTCATGCTTGAACATCATAAAACACGTCTCAAAATATAATCTCATGTATAAATCTCACTATACAAAATCATTATAAACCATGATACATGTAATCTCATATATTGGCATTACAAGTAACCTGGATGGAATCTACCCCCATCCTTGGATAGCACTACCATTATCCATTCATGTTCGGATATGCAGATACCTTGATGACACTACCTTTATCAGTCTCATGGTGAAATCTACCCTCACCACAATCTCACTTCGGCCGGGATGACACTACCCCCCATTGCCCATTGGTGATAGAATCTACCCCTATCACTCGCAACATAATAGAATCTACCCCTATTGTGTAACCAAAGAATTTGTCTCACGTACAATTTTTGTATATTATAGTGCATTTCTCATCATATTGGTCGACCAATTATATCCGAAAATATTAAGTCTCATCACTTTGCCAATATACACCTTAAAAATCATGTTACCTCATTGTTTTTCATTTGCATCATTCAAACTAATTTCTATCAAAGATCTCAAATACATTAAACCATGTATTTAGGCATTTTCTCAAACATGTTGCATACCACTTTCTAAACACATGTATTATCAATATATAAACATATGCAACATTTCTTACTTCCAAAACATGCATATAACAGTGGGTAAAACAAATCTATCTTCAAAACATGAGCATGAATTTAATAAAACAATAGAAACCGAAAACCAAGAGCGAAATCTTCTATACTTACTTTCGAGCTTAGATTAACATTTTAAGCTCAATCTAAACCCCTGAAGTGTTCTCAAACCTTTGAAAAGCTTTTAAAACAATTTCCACTCACCAACAATGCTTCACTTGCTTTGCCGAAGTGATCTTAAGCATCTAATACTATCGAATCTTCTTCTAACGATGCCGGATCTAATTCCCATGTTTTATCCACAATATAACAGAGAATATATGCAGTTTTAGGCATCTAAAATCCCAGCAACACAACTCCTCCATTTCTTCTTTCAATAAACCAACAATTGCCCCTCTTCAACAACCGAAAACATTACCAAAACTCATCTAAACATCTACCAGCATTTACCCAGAGAATTAAGCACCTAATCATCATCATTTTACATCTAAAATTATCCTCCAAACAACCTTATAGCACCAACATTCAATTAACCACAAAACAACTTAAAACTCCACTTTTCCCAACCTAAAAATATAACAATTCACCTAGTTTCGGGATTTCATTGATAAAACCCAATTATCAACATTATTAAACATCAAGATTATGATTAAAATCAATCTAAAACCCGACAAAATCAGTCCAATTCAATTCTCAAATCAATTCATTCAATTAAACCACCATTAAGCTCAATTAAATCAAGATATCAACATTTATTAATCAAATCAAGTTAGAAACCAAAACAAAAGAGTCAAGAACTTGAGAGTTTCAATAAAGAACCTTTGATTAGAGGAGAATTAAGAAGACCACCTTAACAAGTTGCTTTTCCCTTGATTGGCTTGAAAACTTCAAGAAATCCCATGAGATTTGTTGTAGAAAATCAAAGATCAATTTAGGAAATAAAAATGAAATGAAATCAATTGATTCCTCATCATCTTTGTGAAAGAAATTTAGTTTGGTAAGTGAGAAAGTTGACAGAAAAGATAAGAGAAAAAGAAAAGTTATGTAAGAAAATGATTTGGCTTTTTAAGAATTTTTTTATTAAATATTTTTTATTATAATTAATAAACCTTTTTAAAATTATTATAAAATACTTAAAAATAAGGGAAAAACTGATAAACACTTTGGTGTAATAGCTCCCTAAAGATTTTAAGTTTTGACTCATTTTCAATTTAGTCACCAAAATGACTTTATAAATTTTATAATTTAGTCACCACTTTTAAAATGTCAATTAACCTAATTTATTTTTGCCAAATTGAGTTCATCAAAACCTTTAAAATATTATTATAATATTTTAGAATATTTTCCATATTTTATTTCGCCCGAAATCATTTAACCTGATTAAATTTCAAAAACTAGACTGACTACCTAACCCGGTTCGCCCGAACCGTCTAAACAAACTGACTAACTTCTAGGCCCAAAATCAGAGCGTTACAAAAACAGCAACTCAGACATTAAAGGCCATTAATAGGGTAAATTTGCAATTATAAAAATTTGATTAATAACATATTTAGTCTTCTATATTTATAGATTCAAATAATTTTGTCTTATTTCAAATAAAACTCATAATCTCCCCGTACTTCCTTGAAATCAAATTGCAGAATAGAAGAAATTGCAACAATATTGATGCTAAAGGGAACGAACATGGATAAAACGTATATTCAAAACGGATGAAAATTGCTAAATAAAGCTTTGTAAGATGGACTTTCAGGATTTTCATTTGGGAACTGTTTTGATTGATTTGTGAATGATTTTAATCATAATTTGAGATTTTAAATGGTGAGAAATAAAGGTTTTATGAATGTAATCCCGAATTGAGTTGGATCTCTAATTGTTAGATTGTTAGATTTTGGGTTTTTGGGATGTTAATGTGAAATCTGAGTTGCTGGAGATATAATGGTGGAATTAGGATGCTTTTGGATTTTGATTGATGGTTAAAATGTGATGGAAGTGTTAGCTTATAGCTGGGTTGAGTTTAGTGAGCAATCGAATGTGATTTCAGTTGTTTTGGATGGGTATTTTGGTGCTTTAGGGCATAGCAACGAGATTGTCTAAGTTGTTGGTGGTTTTAATGCATAATTATGCATTAATCCTATGTTCTTGTGTGGTATAAACATGGGAAAATACTTTGGAAGCAATCAGTGAAGATTCGGGGACTTCGGACGCTTAAATTCGCGTCGGCGAATCTTGATTTCACGAGTTAGTGAGTGGAAATGAGATTTCCAGCTTTGAAACACTTTTAGGGTGGTTTTGGGAACTTAGTGTATGCTTGGAAATGTGGCTTATTGTGGATGCTTTGAAAACGGTGAGGTTTGAACTAAATGAGAATTATATTGGCAATTGATGTTGTGAAAAGTGGTTTATAAATGAAATCGGATATAATTAGCCGGCTATAAGATTGAATGCACTATAAACAAGTCACCTTGGATGTTGAGGGGTTGTGAATGTATCGAATACTCCATCCAAGTACCCTAATGAATGAGGAAATTGAGTTGTGTCCCGCCTCTCGTTAGTGGGATTATACATCTACCGATGAGTGGTGTTGAGGGGTTGTAAGGTAACGAATACTCCACCACGGGTGTCACAACGGTGGAGGGTAGCTCCCGTGTGTGAACCTTGAGATGTCGGTGAGAATGTATGAAGTGTTGGGACTACACTTGGGAATCCGTGTATCCGATATGGTTTTGAGAAATGAGTATGTTGATAATCACTTGTGAGCCAATATAATTGATAAATTGTTATGAAATGTATATGGATGCATAAAATGAAAATGCATGTTTTTACTCTTTAAGCTTTGCATATGGTAGCTATGCATGGAAAGACTTAAGTTGAGTGTTAGCAAATGGAATTACTATTGATTATTTAATACTTGTTGCATGGTGTTTAACATGCTGATTTGGTAAGGAAAGTGCATGGTTTTTAAAGAGGGCATGATGGTTTTCAAATGATGGAAAATGGTTTTTATGCATTGATGGTGTTTTGGTTTTGAGCATTCCTCACTAAGCTTGTATGCTTATGCTCTCTTTGTCCATCAATGCAGATAATTGAGTGCTTGGAGGCAGCAACTTGGAAGGGGATCTTAGAAGACTTCGCTTTAAATGTATGTTTCGGTTATGGACTAGAGTAATAAGGGAAATGGGGGGTTCCATGGTTTATTTGGGTGATGTGTATGAACACCATGTTGAGCATGTTTGCTTTATGGTTTTATACTTGTAAAAGGCCTATATTTGATGGTTTGTGTATTGGTTTGAGTTTTGACTCTTGAATGGCTTATTTGCTAGGTTGCATGCCTATAGTTTATTCTTGATGCAATATGCCATGACTTGATGATGAATATGCCATAAATGTTTGAGGATTGATGTTTATATATGATGTATGCATGTTGGATTGGTTTAGAATGGATCTAAGTGTGAAAAACCAACAAAAAGTGTCATTACATGCCCATGTGTTTCGGTACACTCGAGCCTGTATCGAAACAGTGAGCCTAAAATGGCCTAAGGGTTTCGAAACAGGGTAGGTCTGTTTCGGTACGTATTCTACTAGAAACCACAGTTTTGAAACACCTCAAGGGTGTTTCGATACGGGCCCTTGTTCTGAGCCGTGAGGTACTATTTTGATACACCTGTTTCGATACAGGGCTAGCATGTACCAAAACAACTGGTTGTTATGTTAGTTGATGGAATATTCTAAAGTTTTGATTCTTTGCATTTTAGTCCCTGAATGTTGTGGATGCAATTAAGTGAGTTTGAAGGATTGTTTTGAGCTGAGTTTTGATAGAGATGTATGTAATATGATTAATTTAAATATGGTAATCTAAAATTGGAGGAATCTCTCATAATTTGATAAGTTTACAAAATGGTCCCTAAAATTGTATTTGAAAGTAATTGAGCCTTGATCGATGTTCGATTGAGGTTATGTATGTTCCACTGCGATGATAAACACTTAGGTTTCTAACGAGCATCTAGAAAAGATAAAAAGAAAAAAATTGGGTCATTTATTAAGGTAAACCTTCTCGGTTTACTTCAATATTCCCCGTGTGACCCATTCGGTTTGGTCTATCGCCTAGGCCGGGTCGAAGGGGTTACATTTGGTGGTATCAGAGCGAGGTTTCGAAAGAATGCGATGATGGTAAGTTGACGGTAAGTTGATATGATGTGATTATAAATGATGGATGATGTTTGCTTTGCACGGTGAATGTTATAAGCATGTTAAGGATGATCAAATGAGAGTGATGCCATGTGTGAAGATTTTGATGTATGTATGAGCTATTATACATATGATGATGTTGTGGGCTGAATCTTATTGATTATGATGCACGATGGTTGTGACATGTATTTTGTATGTTTTATGCTATGTTTGGGAAATTGGGATACCCATTGACTTATTACTATAGTAAAGTGTTTATAAAATTGAATTCGAAGTCTTGGATCCTTGCTTGAAGATGGCCCGATTTCTTGTTTTGTTTTATTGCCATGCCTTAATTATAATAGCACAATGGGACCGAGGAGAGAGCTACGTTCGGGTACGGTTTCTCCTACTGGTGAGCAAGGGAATCAGGAGAACGAGGTTCTGCTTGGTGGGAATTTACCTCCTCCACCGCCTCCGCCTGGGGGTGAGGAGCAAGTACAACATGGGCAAGCTGGTCCTGTGTTGGGTGATCTTGTAACACCCGTGTTTTGGGGTTAGGAGTTAGAAGTGTGTGTGTGGTTCGAGTCATCAAAATCGATTTATTTAAATTGACCTTAGTTTCGATTTAATTGAGATTTAAAATAAAGGGGTGGCAATTTTGTAATTAAGCCAAAACAAAAAGTAGACAACCTTTTTGTTTCAAAAAAAATAAAGCCACCATCTTCCCCCTTTCTCCATTTCACGTGGAATCAAACCAAACCCCTCCCAAAACCCCTATTCACTATTCCATTTGATTTCTCCATCGATTCAAGGGCTTTTTCTAAGGTAATTTCATTTCTCAACTCTCCTCATCATCCCAAATATTTTCATGGTCTTAGATTTCAAAACCATCGCCATTTGTATTTTCCAAGTTTAAGGAAAGTTTGGATTTTTAATGGGGTTTTCATTTGTTTTTGATTTGTTGAGTTGGGTTTTGAATTAATCTCACCTAAATACACTTGATATCTTAAAATGGATGGATTTGGGAAAAATCCCGAAGTGGGTCTTTGGGGCATTTTTCAAGGTGTCAAAAGTTGAGTTTTTGGTGTGTTTTGGTGTTGGGTTGAAGGGCTGATGGTATAGGGTTATTAGGGAAGTGTTTTGGAAGCTTTTAGATGTCATTTGAGTGTTGGAAAGTATAGTTTTCTGCTGGGTATTTGGGGAGCACGAAAATGGGAATTTTGTGGTTAGTTTGGATTTGAAATGGTGAAGTCTTGGCTTGTGTTTGTGAGTTGGAATTGTGACTGAGTTTAGGATTGGATTGGTGAGTAATATTTGTGTTTTGATTGGTTAGAAGCATGAGGAAACATCAGAGAAGGATCGGGACCGAATTCGGGAATTGAAGAGGCTTGACTTGCTTGCTTGGTTTGCTAAGGAAGGGTGGTGAGTAAAACTTTAAGTTTGTTTTAAAGTTGGTTCAAGTGTGGATAGTGGAGGTATTGGAATGAGTTTGGTAGACCTTTCTAAGGTAGAAGTTAAATTGGTAGTTTAACTTCTTGTTAGTTAACGAGCTTTGATTGCCTATGCCTATCTTGATCTTTCAAAGTATGAATTGACTTTGTATGTGTATACATTGTTGCATGTGATGATGGGTGTATGATATGAATGATGGTTGTTGTGATGTGGTTTAAAAGAAATTGGCACTAGTTAACTTACCGGGTGTAAATGATCGATCATTAGGATTAGTGTGCACAGGTTTGAGTCAAATTCGCGCGTGGCCTTGATGGCGTTGAGTCATCAAGGAGGAGTACGATGATGTAATATTCCACCGGAAATTATTTATATATATACGTGATGATGAGTGGAATCCCATCCGTAGGGCATATGGTGATGAGTGGAATCCCACCCATGCAAGGTCCGGTGATGAGTGTAATCCCACCGAGGTAATGTTGTTGTTGAGAGTAAATCCGCACATCCGAGTAAACTAATAGTGGCCAATGCACTTGTTCTTATGATTATGATGTTGAGATATTTAATCTATATTGTTAAGCTTAATATGAAGTAAGATGCCATATTATTGACTCTTGTAAGACTAGCTAGGTTGCTATGAGATGCCTATGTATGTTGTGTGTGATGTTAAGGATTGCATGCTTGAACCCTGCATTGTCGTTGTTTTGGTTTTTAGAGCATCCTCACTAAGCTTCTAGCTTACGCTCTCATTTTCGACAATGCAGATCATTAGCTTGGAGTTAGCAAGGAGCAATGCGAATGGGCATTCCAAGCTTTGTAGTTGCTCAAGTATGACTAGTAAATAAAGTAGTAGTTTAGCAATGGGGCTACTATGTTTTATGTATGAGCGTTGTATGACTCATAGATGTTGATGGTGTTTATGTTTTTGCTTGGATTTGTAAACCATGTTATGTCTCGTTGAATGCTTGTGTTGATGAGGCTATGCCTTAGATGGTTTATGTTGCTTGGGTTGTGTATGCAAATCTTTTATGTGATGACTTTTGCCATTTGGCCTTTGAGCTTTTAAGCATGCCTATTTATGCAATATTTATCCTTTGTGTGAATGCTATGTGTAGATGCCTTGTTAATTGTGTAAATTGCCCTATGGTTTAGCTCTTGGTCGTGCAATGTTGTATGAATGCTTGTATGGGGTTAGGGGAGTCTCAAAATGCATTTAGAGTTGGGGTTCATGTCGTTTTGCTGCATTTTTGTGTCTAGAAGTGCAGGGTGTATCGGTACGCCTAAGGGCCGTATCGATACAGTCCTACATTTTGGGACAACAAAATCGGCAAGGGGTACCAATACACGGGGGTGTATCGATACGCTCTTTGCTCACTAGAATTATGAGAATTTGGTGAGTGACTGGCGTATCGGTACGGAGTCTTAGCGTATCGGTAAAGGTTTATCTTGTTGACCACTAGATGTTGATCGAGAAGGGTGTATCGATACGCTCAAGAGCTGTATCGATACGGTCTTCCTGCGTTGACTGAAGACGTTGACCTTGGTCAAGGCGTATCGATACCCTTGATTGGTGTATCGATACGGCCTGCCCTGTAAGTGTAAAATAGACTGTTTGATGTGTGGTTTGAGGTTCGAATGTGTTTCTTTCGTGATGCTTTCCGCTTACGTGATCACTTAGGAATTAATATGCCTTTAGACAAGATTAAAATAAAAGAAATTTTCTAGGGTAGCTAACCGAGGGGAACCTTAACGGGTTTCGCTTCGGTTTTCCCCGTGTAGCCTACTCGGACCGGTCATCCGGCCAGACTGGGACGAGGGGGTTACATTTGTTGGTATCAGAGCCTGAGGTTACCGAGACCACGGGCAGGTAAGTGAGGTAAGCTTGGTGTGTTAAGCAATTGATGTGTTTCGGTGTGTGCTTTGCCAAGAATTCTTGTTGTTTGATTGTTCATATGGTGTTTGGAAGCATGATTGTTGCGTTTGATGTGGTGTCGAGTACCCATTGCTACTATTACTTAATTTAAAAAGGTTTTGTAAAGGAAAGTACTTGAGCACAGTTGGACCCTTGCCTTTGCTAACTTAATCCTTATATGTTTGCTTGTTGTAGTTATTATCTTGCTAGCTGTATCATGAGACCATGAGGGATGCCTAGGATGGTTCAGCCGGAACCACGGGCACAAGCTCCGGGGATTGAGTAGATTGATGGGGTGCAGGCTCCTCAACCTCCTCCACCTCCTCCCCATCAAGAGGGAGGTGAGGCGGGAGCCGAGGGTGTTGGACCTCAAGTTGGCCATGGACCGGCCGGGATAGATTTAGCACCTCTAGTTTAGGCGATAGTCGGGGCTTTCCAGGCTATAGTGGCTGGGGGTCAGGCAGTGGCACAACCCCAGGAAGAGAGTACTGGTCTGCCATTGGAGAGACTCTGCAGTTTGGGAGGTGAAGAGTTTAGAGGTCGACACTAGAGAGGTCTGAGATGTGGTTAGAGAAGACCATCCGTATCTTGACACAGATGGGATGTACCGAGAGACGCAAGCTAGGGTGTGTTGAGTCTTTGCTTTAGGGTGATGCCTACACTTGGTGGGTCACCATCACTACGGGTATGGAAGAGGCTGAGATCACTTGGGAGTTATGTGAGTCAGCATTCTGTAAGAAGTATCTGGGTCCTCGATATCTCAATGAGAAGAAGAGGGAATTTATGGCTTTGCTTCAAGGGAGTATGACTGTGACAGACTATGAGATTCGATTTGTTAGGCTGAGTCAGTATGCATCTGAGCTTGTTCCTACTGAGGTGGAACGTTGTAACCGTTTCCGTTCTGGGTTGAATGAAGAAATCAAGAGGTACACTCTAGCTTCGGACTACACAGATTTTGATGTCTTGGTCGCGAGGGCCAAGGACTTAGAACATAGTTTGGGCTTGACCAAACGATCTGGTGGTTCTAGTTTTGGTAAGAGATCTAGCGACTTTGATAGAGGTGATGCCAAGAGGCATCGGGACAACCGGCAACACTATGACCATAGACGTGGTGGAGGTAACCACGATAGGGGCCAACAGGGCCAGAAGACTGGTGGGAGGTTGCCCACATGTGCTAGTTGCGGGAGGAATCACACCGCTGAGTGTTGGGGAAATTTCCACTCATGTTGGGGTTGTAGAGCTAGGGATCATATTAGGCGTGACTGTCCACATCGGGTGGGGCAGGCACCAGCTCAGGCTCCTGCTCGAGCCAATGACTTTCAGAGAGGCCGCAGGCGCGGTAGAGGTAACTTCCAGCCGAGAAATGATGGCCAGAGGAACATTGCACATGTAGTTGCAGTCCAGCCGGAGGGCGGAGGTCAGGCCAGGGTTTACGCTCAGCGTGGGGATCAGCATGACACAGATGTGATCGCAGGTAACTTCTCGATACAGTCTTTAGGTTTGCTTTCTTTGATTGACTCTGAGTCTACACATTCTTATATACTGAGTGAGCACGTAAAGTTATTGAAATTTCCTTGTGAAATATTAGAGGTAGGAGTTAGTGTTACTAGTTCCTTCGGGGATACGATAGTAGTTAGAAAGATGTACAGAAGGTGGCCGTTGATGGTTCAGGGACATGTGTTTCTAGTGGATATGATGGAGCTACCCTTTTATGGCTTTGATGTGATTCTGGGTATGGACTGGCTCACTGAGCATAGAGCTAGGATAGACTTTGAAACTAAGAGGATTTCTTTGAGACTCACAGATGATTATGAGATAGTGGTGGTGGGTGAGAACGTGAAGTTCTTATCTAATGTAGTTTCAGTCCTAGAGGCTAAGAGGTTAGTTGAGATGGGTTGCGAAGCATATTTGGACTATGTGATGAATCCAAACACGAGTGAGGTTAGACCTCAAAACATCCGGACAGTGTGTGACTTTCCTAGTGTGTTTCCGGAAGAGTTGCTGGGTTTACCACCTTATAGAGAGGTAGAGTTTACGATAGAGACTTATTCAGATTCAGCTCCTGTTTCGATTGCTCCGTATCGCATGACACCGAAAGAACTGAAGGAGTTGAAGACTCAGTTGCAAGAGTTGACAGATAGAGGCTTTATTCGATCTAGTTCTTCACCTTGGGGTGCACCAGTTTTATTTGTAAAGAAGAAAGATGGAAGCATGAGAATGTGTATAGATTATAGACAGTTGAATCAGTTAACAGTGAAGAATAAGTATCCGTTGCCGAGAATTGATGATTTGTTTGACCAGTTGAGAGGGGCATCAGTCTTTTCGAAGATTGACATGAGATCAGGTTACTACCAGCTAAAGGTAAGAGAGGTTGATGTACCGAAGACGGCTTTTAGAACTAGGTATGGTCACTATGAGTTTTTAGTCATGCATTTCAGGTTGACTAACGCACCGGCTGCTTTCATGGATATGATGAATATGATTTTTCATCAGTACCTAGATCAGTTTGTAGTTGTTTTCATAGATGACATCTTGGTGTATTCGCGTACCGAAGAAGACCACGACCGACACTTGAGACTAGTTTTGAAGACTTTGTTAGATAATCAGTTTTATGCGAAGTTGAGCAAGTGTGAGTTCTGGATCCGAGAGGTAGTCTTCCTAGGGCATGTAGTGTCAGCTGATGGGATCAGAGTTGATCCGAAGAAGATAGAGGCCATTGTCGAATGGAAACAACTGAAGTCAGTAACAGAGGTTCGTAGCTTCCTAGGCTTAGTCGGATACTATAGAAGGTTCGTAGAAGGTTTCTCTAAGTTAGCCGCTCCATTGACACAATTACTTCAGAAGAGTGTTCAGTTTGAGTGGTCAGATGCAAGACAGAGAGCCTTTGAGAAGTTGAAAGAAGCTTTGACACAAGCACCGATCTTGATTCAGCCGGAGTCCGGGAAAGACTATGTAGTTTACAATGATGCTTCCTATGTAGGCCTAGGTTGTGTTCTCATGCAAGACAAGAGAGTAGTGGCTTATGCCTCAAGACAGTTGAAGACTCATGAACGTAACTATCCGACCCATGACATAGAGTTGGCTGCAGTTGTGTTTGCTCTGAAGATTTGGAGACATTATTTGTACGGTGAGAGATGCACAGTGTACACGGATCACAAAAGTTTGAAGTACATCATGACTCAGCGAGATTTGAATCTCAGACAACGTAGGTGGTTAGAGTTGCTAAAAGACTATGATCTTACGATTGAGTACCATTCGGGTAAGGCCAATGTGGTGGCCGATGCTTTGAGTAGAAAGGTAGCTATAGATTTGAGGGCCATGTTTGCTAGATTGAGCTTGTCCGGAGATGGTGGCTTGGTAGCCGAGCTTCAGGTTAGACCTACCCTAGGTCAGTTGATTAGGGAGAAGCAGCTTTTAGATAGATCTTTGGCACCTCACGTGTAAGATGTAGCCGAGAGTAGACCATCAGATTGCAGTTTCAGTACCGATGGAGTCTTGTGTTTCAAAAATAGGATAGTTGTGCCAGAAGACAATGATTTGAGACGTACAATCTTGACTGAAGCGCAAAGTAGTCCTTTTGCTATGCATCCTGGAAGTACGAAGATGTACCGAGATTTGAAGAATGAGTACTTTTGGGTTGGTTTGAAGAGAGATGTGGCCGACTTCGTGAGTAAATGTATGGTATGTCAGAGAGTGAAGGCGGAACATCAGGTTCCCTCAGGTTTGTTGCAACTGTTGAGAATTTCGGAATGGAAATGGGAGAATATCACAATGGACTTTGTTTCGGGTTTGCCTTTGACTCCAACGAAGAAGAACTCAGTTTGGGTTATAGTAGATCGTTTCACGAAGTGTGCTCACTTCTTGGCAGTCAATACGACTTATACATTAGATAGATTGGCCGATCTGTACATTGGTGAGATTGTTAGACTGCATGGTGTGCCGAAGTCTATTGTGTCCAATAGAGATCCGAGGTTTACAACTCGATTTTGGGAGTGTCTGCATACAGCTTTGGGAACCCGTTTGAATTTCAGCACGTCTTATCATCCTCAGTCAGATGGTCAGTTAGAGAGAGTTATACAGATTCTAGAAGATATGTTGCGTTGTTGCATCATTGATTTTCAGGGTACTTGGGAGAAGCACTTGCCTCTAGTTGAGTTTGCTTACAATAATAGTTTTCAGTCGAGCATTCAGATGGCTCCGTATGAGGCCTTGTATGGTAGAAAGTGTAGAACTCCAGTTTGTTGGGCCGAAGTGGGACAGAAGTTGTTACCTATGCCAGATTTGCTTAAGGGGACCACCGATAAAGTAAAATTGATTTGCGATCGCTTGAAGGCTGCTTCAGATAGGCAGAAGTCCTATGCCGACTTGAAGAGGTAGGAAATTGAGTTCTCAGTGGGTGAGAAGGTGTTCTTAAAAGTGTCTCCGTGGAAGAAAGTGATGAGATTTGGCCGAAAGGGGAAGTTGAGTCTGAGGTACATAGGACCGTATGAGATTGTGAAGAGGGTTGGCCCAGTTGCTTATCAGTTGCGTTTACCATCCGAGCTAGAGAAGATACACGATGTGTTTCATGTTTCGATGCTCCGTAGGAATAGGTCAGATCCATCACATGTTATGCCTGTAGAAGAGATTGAATTGAATCCGGATTTGACTTATGAGGAAGAACCAGTGGAGATCTTAGCTTCTGACAGTAAGGTGTTGCGGGGTAGATCGATTGAGTTAGTGAAGGTGCGGTGGCAACGTCGAGGGGTGGACGAGGCCACTTGGGAGAGGAAGGAGGATATGGAAAGGCAGTTTCCTTATCTCTTTCAGTCAGGTAATTTCGGGGACGAAATTCCTTAAGTGGGAGAGAGTTGTAACACTCGTGTTTTGGGGTTAGGAGTTAGAAGTGTGTGTGTGGTTCGAGTCATCAAAATCGATTTATTTAAATTGACCTTAGTTTCGATTTAATTGGGATTTAAAATAAAGGGGTGACAATTTTGTAATTAAGCCAAAACAAAAAGTAGACAACCTTTTTGTTTCAAAAAAATAAAGCCATCATCTTCCCCCTTTCTCCATTTCACGTGGAATCAAACCAAATCCCTCCCAAAACCCCTATTCACTATTCCATTTGATTTCTCCATTGATTCAAGGGATTTTTCTAAGGTAATTTCATTTCTCAACTCTCCTCATCATCCCAAACATTTTCATGGTCTTGGATTTCAAAACCATCACCATTTGCATTTTCAAGTTTAAGGAAAGTTTGGATTTTTAATGAGTTTTTCATTTGTTTTTGATTTGTTGTGTTGGGTTTTGAATTAATCTCACCTAAATACACTTGATATCTTAAAATGGATGAATTTGGGAAAAATCCCGAAGTGGGTCTTTGTGGCATTTTTCAAGGTGTCAAAACTTGAGTTTTTGGTGTATTTTGGTGTTGGGTTGAAGGGCTGATGGTATAGGGTTATTAGGGAAGTGTTTTGGAAGCTTTTAGATGTCATTTGGGTGTTGGAAAGTATAGTTTTCAGCTGGGTATTTGGGGAGCACGAAAATGGGAATTTTGTGGTTAGTTTGGATTTGAAATGGTAAAGTCTTGGCTTGTGTTTGTGAGTTGGAATTGTGACTGAGTTTAGCATTGGATTGGTGAGTAATATTTGTGTTTTGATTGGTTAGAAGCAAGAGGAAACATCGGAGAAGGATCGGGACCGAATCTGGGAATTTAAGAGGCTTGACTTGCTTGCTTGGTTTGCTAAGGAAGGGTGGTGAGTAAAACTTTAAATTTGTTTTAAAGTTGGTTCAACTGTGGGTAGTGGAGGTATTGGAATGAGTTTGGTAGACCATTCTTAGGCAGAAGTTAAATTGGTAGTTTAACTTCTTGTTTGTTAAGGAGCTTTGATTGCCTATGCCTATCTTGATCTTGCAAAGTATGAATTGACTTTGTATGTGTATACATTGTTGCATGTGTTGATGGGTGTATGATATGAATGATGGTTGTTGTGATGTGGTTTAAAAGAAATTGGCACTAGTTAACTTACTAGGTGTAAATGATCGATCATTAAGATTAGTGTGCACACATTTGAGTCAAATTCACGCGTGGCCTTGATGGCGTTGAGTCATCAATGAGGGGTACAATGATGTAATATTCCATCGAAAATTATTTATATATATACGTGATGATGAGTGGAATCCCATCCGTAGGGTATGTGGTGATGAGTGGAATCCCACCCATGCAAGGTCCGATGATGAGTGTAATCCCACCGAGGTAATGTTGTTGTTGAGAGTAAATTCGCACATCCGAGTAAACTAATAGTGGCCAATGCACTTGTTCTTATGATTATGATGTTGAGATATTTAATCTATATTGTTGAGCTTAATATGAAGTAAGATGCCATATTATTGACTCTTGTAAGACTAGCTAGGTTGCTATGAGATGCCTATGTATGTTGTGTATGATGTTAAGGATTGCATGCTTGAACCCTGCATTGTCGTTGTTTTGGTTTTTAGAGCATCCTCACTAAGCTTTTAGCTTACGCTCTCATTTTCGACAATGCAGATCATTAGCTTGGAGTTGGCAAGGAGCAAGGCGAAGGGGCATTCCAAGCTTTGTAGTTGCTCAAGTATGACTAGTAAATAAAGTAGTAGTTTAGCAATGGGGCTGTTATGTTTTATGTGTGAGCGTTGTATGACTCATAGATGTTGATGGTGTTTATGTTTTTGCTTGGATTTGTAAACCATGTTATGTCTCGTTGAATGCTTGTGTTGATGAGGCTATGCCTTAGATGGTTTATGTTGCTTGGGTTGTGTATGCAAATCTTTTATGAGACGACTTGTGCCATTTGGCCTTTGAGCTTTTAAGCATGCCTATTTATGTAATATTTATCCTTTGTGTGAATGCTATGTGTAGATGCCTTGTTAATTGTGTAAATTGCCCTATGTGTTAGCTCTTTGTCGTGCAATATTGTATGAATGCTTGTATGGGGTTAGGGGAGTCTCAAAATGCATTTAGAGTTGGGGTTCATGTCGTTTTGCTGCATTTTTTTGTGTCTAGCAGTGCATGGCGTATCGGTACGCCTAAGGGCCGTATCGATACGGTCCTACATTTTGGGACAACATAATCGACAAGGGGTACCGATACACAGGGGTGTATCGATACGCTCTTTGCTCACTGGAATTCTAAGAATTTGGTGAGTGACTGGCGCATCGGTACAGAGTCTTAGCGTATCGGTAAGGGTTTATCTCGTTTACCATGAGATGTTTACCGAAAAGGGCGTATAGATACGCTCAAGAGCTGTATCGATATGGTCTTCCTGCGTTGACTGAAGACGTTGACCTTGGTCAAGGCGTATCGATACCCTTGATTGGTGTATCAATACGGCCTGCCCTGTAAGTGTAAAATGGAATGTTTGATGTGTGGTTTGAGGTTCGAATGTGTTTCTTTCGTGATTCTTTCCGCTGATGTGATCACTTAGGAATTAATATGCCTTTAGACAAGATTAAAATAAAAGAAATTTTCCAGGGTTGCTAACCGAGGGGGAACCTTAACGGGTTTCACTTCGGTTTTCCCCGTGTAGCCTACTCGGACCGGTCATCCGGCCAGACCGGGACGAGTGGGTTACAGATCTGATGCCTTTGGTTCAGGCTCATGACTGGGGCATTCTAGGCTGCTGCTGCTGGAGTGCAAGTGCAAGCACCTGTTGCTGGGCAATTAGGTTTGTCGTTGGAACGCTTGCGAATTTTAGGAGACGTTGAGTATCGTGGATCGTCTCTTGAAGCACCCGAGGCTTAGATGGCTAGTATGATTCGGATTTTGGATCAGATGAGGTGCAATGATGCGTGCAAGCTAGGATGTGCTGTATCTTTGTCGCATGGTGATGCGTACTGTTGGTGGACGACTGTGACTGCGGCTATGGAGCCCAATGAGGTGGATTGGGAGTTCTTCCAAGCTGCCTTTAAGAAGAAGTATCTAGGAGTAAGATACTTGGATGACAAGAAGCGTGAGTTCATGTACTTGGTGCAAGGTAGCATGACAGTGACTGAGTATGAAGTCAAGTTCGTACGTTTGAGCCCGTATGGTCCGAAATTGGTACTGAGTGATAGACATCGATATGATCGCTTCCGTTATAGCTTGGTGTAGGAAGTGCAGACTTTCATGTAGCCTCCGACTATACAGATTTTGATGTGTTGGTGACGCAATCCAAGGATATCGAGCAGAGTTTGGGTTTGTCGTCTCGTGTAGGTGGCTCTAGCTCGAGTAAGAGAGCTACAGATTCTAGTCCTAGTGGTGGACAATATAAGAGACATCGTGCTCGTAGGTATCGGCCTGAGGCGAGGTGAGGTAATTTTGGGCGAGGTGCGCCACTTCAGGGAAATAGAGTGAGATCTGAACAAAATACTTGTTGGGCATGTGGATCACGAGATCATTTTAGGCGAGATTGTCCTCGTGTGGATCGAGAGGCGTAGGGTCCTACGGCTGGGGCGGCTAATTCTTGTTGGAATTGTGGATCGACTGAACATTTGAGGCGTGATTGTCTTTTGTTGGCTGGAGGTGGTCAGGCTTGGGCACCTGTTGTTGCACCACAGAGAGGTCGTGGGCACGGTCGTGGTACTTTCCAGCGTAGAGAGGATGGACAGAGAGGTGTGGCACATGTTGTGTCTGTTCGACCCGAGGGTGGAGGTCCTGCGAGGGTGTATGCACATCACGAGGGACGTAATGACACCGATGTGATTGCAGGTACTTTCACTTTGTAATCCTTGTCATTGTTAGCTTTAATTGATTCCGGATCTACGCATTCATACATCTTGAGTGAGCATGCACATTTGCTTGATATCCCTGTTGAGATGTTGGATGTGGGAATGCGAGTAACTAGCTCTTTTGGTGAAACTGTTGTTACAAGAAAATTGTATAGGAGATGTCCTTTATCTGTTTAAGGCCATGAGTTTTAAGTTGATTTGATGCAGTTTCCTTTCTATAGTTTTGATGTAATCCTTGGGATGGATTGGTTTACCGAGCATAGGGCTATGGTCGATTTTGATGTTAAGCCAGTTACCTTGAAACTTGCTGATGATTACGAAGTGGTAATCGTAGGCGAGAATGTGAAATTCTTGTCTAATGCAATTTTGGCTCTTGAAGCGAGTCGTATGATGGAGTTGGGTTGTGAAGCTTTCTTAGCTTACGTGATGAACCCTGGTACAAAGGAGGTTCGAGTGCAAGACATACGAACAATATGTGAGTTTCTGGGTGTTTTTCCGGAAGAGTTGCCTAGTTTGCCACCAAACAGAGAAGTTGAGTTTGGCATTGAGTTGTATGAGAATACGACTCCAGTGTCAATTGCTCCTTATCGGATGGCACCTAAGGAGTTGAAGGAGTTTAAAATGCAACTTCAGGAGTTTCTAGATTGAGGGTTCATAAGGCCAAGTGTTTCACCTTCGGGTGCACCGGTCTTATTTATAAAGAAGAAAAATGGTACGATGCGTATGCGTATAGATTATCGACAATTGAACAAGTTGACGATTAAGAACAAGTACCCTTTGCCAAGGATTGATGATTTGTTTGACCAGTTCCGAGGTGCTTCAGTGTTTTCTAAGATTGATATGAGGTATGGGTATTATCATTTGAAGGTCAAGGATGTAGATGTGCCTAAGATAGCTTTTCGTACAAGGTACAGACATTATGAGTTCCTGGTGATGCCATTTGGTTTGACAAACGCACCGGCTGCATTCATGGACATGATGAACAATGTGTTCCATGAGTTTTTGGATTAGTTCGTGGTAGTGTTTATTGATGATATTCTCGTGTACTCTCGTACCGAGGAGGATCATGATAAGCATTTGAGGATAGTGTTGCAAATGTTGTTGGAGAATCAACTTTATGCTAAATTGAGCAAGTGCGAGTTTTGGCTCAGGGAATTTGTCTTCCTTGGACATGTAGTGTCGGTCGAGGGTATCCGAGTTGACCCACACAAGATTGAGGCGGTGATGAATTGGAAGACTCCTAAATCGGTGATGGAAGTGCATAGTTTCCTTGGTTTGGCCGGATTTTATCGAAGGTTTATGGAGGGTTTCTTTAAGATTGCTGCACCGTTAACTAAGTTGTTGCAAAATAATGTTCGCTTTGAGTGGACGGATGTTAGGCAACAAGCTTTCGAGAAGTTGAAGAAAGCTTTGACGCAAGCTCTTGTCTTGATTCAACCTGAATCGGGTAAGGAGTTTATGGTTTACAGTGATGCATCGTATGTTGGTCTAGGTTGTGTGTTGATGCAAGGTGAGAAGGTTGTGGCATATGCATCTAGGCAATTGAAGGTGCATGAACGCAACTATCCTACTCATGATCTAGAGCTTGCTACAATTGTGTTCACTTTGAAGATTTTGAGGCATTACCTTTACGGTGAGAAGTGTGTGGTCTATACAGATCATAAGAGTTTGAAATATTTGATGTCCCAGAGAGAGTTGAATCTTAGGCAACGAAGGTGGTTGGAGTTGCTCAAAGATTACGATTTGACGATAGAGTATCATCTTGAAAAGGCCAATGTTGTGGCCGATGCTTTGAGTAGGAAAGTGGATGTTGAGTTGAGGGCGATGTTTGCTCGGTTGAGGATATCGCGAGATGGTGGGTTTATAGCTGAGTTACAAGTGAAACCTTCCTTGATTCAGTTGATTAAGGAGAATCAGTTGCTTGATGATTCTTTGGTGCTTCATGTTCAAGATATAGCAGATGGGAATGCAACGGATTTTTGTTTCAATGATGATGGTTTCTTGTGCTTTAAAAGCCGAATAGTTGTGCCAGAGGATGTTGAGTTGAGGCGCACTATTTTGACTGTAGCTCATAGCAGTCCTTTTGCTATGCATCTTGGTAGTACAAAGATGTATCGTGGTTTGAAAGATGAGTATTATTGGGTTGGGTTGAAAAAGGATGTTGCTGATTTTGTGAGCAAGTGTATGGTTTGTCAGCATGTGACAGCCGAGCATCAGTTTCCTTCCAGTTTGTTGCAGCCTTTGAGGATACCAGAATGGAAATAGGAAAGGATTATGATGGATTTTGTGTCTGGTTTGCCTTTGACTTCGTCAAAGAAGAACTCCATTTGGGTGATTGTAGACCGCCTTACGAAGTGTGCGCATTTATTGGCTGTCCATACTATGTATACGTTTGACAAGCTGGCAGAGTTGTACATTGCCGAGATAGTGCGGTTGCATGGTGTACCAAAATCTATATTGTTGAATAGAGATCCGAGGGTTACAGCGAGGTTTTGGGAGTGCTTGCATATAGCTTTGGGTACAAGGCTAAATTTCAGTACCTCGTATCATCCTCAAACGGATGGTGTAGAGAGTTTGGGTGTTCTCTATTTATGAGCGCAAGTGCACAGTCTTGTCAAGTTATAGTATAAAAGATATCGTCTCCCACAGGGATTGGACAGCTTGATTCGAATTATTGTTCTTGCACAAGAAAAGTAAATGCACAAGTAAGTTGGTTGTTGAGAAAGAAAGTAAAATAAAAACACAAGTAATTGAAGAGGAAGTGATCATATTGATAGAGAGGACATGGTTATGCTGCTGCTTAATGTGAAGCTGCGTTGAATAGGATATGTTGTTTTGCGCTGCCAGACTTTGCTGCCTCGGCGGATGATGGTAGGTAGACTACTGAGACCCTCTCGCTGCCTCGGCAGGGGAATGGAACTGTGTCTCAGTGGCAAACTCAGTAGAACTACAAGGCTCGACAGAACGTTTAGAAAGTGACTCTGCTTATGTCTAAGTCAGAGTTCTGTTGATGCCCACTACAGATAATACCAGTCGCAGCGTGAATCGTGCAAAGACATCAATGTTGATTCATCCTCTTTTAGCCGCCTTAAACCCTTAACCTATGTCTTGGCCGGATTGATTTCACCGTCTATAGATGAAATTGTACTTACTCCTTTCGTGAGTTCGACTCTCTCGATACCGAACAAATGGATAGAATTCAACTAATCTTTCGCCTTAATTGAAAACTATGAAGAGCAAAGAATAAGTAAACCTTGTAATTTTATTTGCAAAAACAAACTTGAAATCCTAAACAATCGTTATCACAACTAATTACAACATAACCCAAACCCAAGGAGAAATTTAGAACATGTCGGCGGAAAGAAAACCTAAACTAAACCTAGGGAAAACCCTCGTTGTTTTGAACTAGAATTACAATGGGTATATATAGGTATTAGCTAGGTCTAGTCCTTCTTGAAGTAGAAGTCTTCAAAGTAGCTTTTTACATTAAATGTGGCTTTAAACTATGACTTCTTTGAGTTGAATGTGCACTTTATCACATTGCCTTACGCCACAACTAATCTCGAGATTCTTCTTCGGTGGCTCTGCCCGCTGCTGTAGACGTTGGAAAATTGAATGGACATCATCGATAGACTCAGGATTTTCTGCTCTACAGATCGCACTCCAGTTCTCCAACTCCTTAGTCTGCTGTCTTGGGCGACAAGGTGGGCGGCGGCAGTTACTCGGCAGCTGCTGTCTCTGTCTGGAACTGCATCAGTATAGCTCCTTGGTCTATTTCCTCAGCATCATGTCCTCAACTCCTCTTTCCCTCTGTCATCCTCTAGTACCTGAAACTAAAACTTAGCTAAAACAATATCTTTTCTTCACCAAATAAAGGATAATCACTAAAAATATAGCAAAGTAGAGAAACACTATAAAATTCAATACATGGTCCTAATTATGCCTAAAATGCACTAAATAAAAACAATAATATGAGATGGAATGTGCATGAAATATAGAACTTATGGACACTTTACACACCCCTAAAGTCGAACTATTGCTTGTCCTCAAGCAATGCAACCTAAACATACTTTCCCTTATATTAACCAGAAAGCAAAAAAAATTTTCAACTTGATTTAGTACCTCAAGGCCGTGGCACCTATATTAAATTAGTGAAGGGAACTTAGCAAGAAAATAACTCAGAATTAATTTCTAATGCCAGTGCAGAGCTGTGTACAGGCTGAATATACAGAATAACTAGATAAACAAAGATGCTGTTATGATATATAAGGTTGCTGCCGAGACAACACAATTAAGCCCAATTTTTAATCATGACAATGAGGGCTTCAGCTTATCACAACTACTCTTCTAGGCTTGAAATTAAGATAGGAGTAAACTACAAAACCCTGAACCCATGGAGTAGAGTCATCCTGTGAAGACTTTCATTCACTCAAGCTAATTTGTCCGTCACTTCAAAATTTTCAGATTCATGGACTTTTATAGCAGCGGAGTGTCCTCGCACATGATTCTTCCTAGAGCCTGTTGCGGGCACCTCTAGGGTAAAACAACAATGTTTCTTTGTTTTTTTTTCTGATGCCGTGGCAGTGTTGTGTTTTTCTGTTCCTATTTTCTGCCTCGGCGGCTACCTGCAACCATTGTTAGAACTTTGCAAAGAATTCTAAAAACAAAGCAGGCAATGTTCATTAGATATTCTAGAAAATTCAGCAAGTAACATGAGTGTTTTTATAGTTTTGGTTAATTAAAAAAATTCTAAGTCATTTTGCATGCTTTTCCCATATTTAGTTCAATTTATTTATTGGTGCGAAAACAAGTAATCAGCTAACTATCATAGGCACATGTTATATAACAAATTTTTCTGCTCCAATTAACATTAAGGCAAGTACAATGCAACCTATATTCTACTAAGTATGCCTATACAAAAAGATACGAGAGCTATCCCCCCCAAACTCGAGATGGGCATTGCCCTCAATGCACAAAATAAAAATAGAAAAACTAAAAACATAAATACAAGTGATATAAAAAAACAGAAAAATAAAATAAAGAAAAAAGAAAGAAAAAAAAACTAGAAATTGGCTGAGGGTTGAGAGGAGACTTGAGTCTTTGCTGCTGAGGAGGAAGAGGATGTTTTGATGATTAGGCGGCGGCCGACAGATTTGGCAGGGGAGATATTGGCTGTCCGCGGCGGATGGACTCTTTTTGGAGTGGGACGAGGTTCTTCTTGAGGTTTGGCAGGGGGAGCGGCAGAAGGTGCTTCGCTCTCTTCTAACTCTGTCTCGTCTTCCACAGGCTCGACGACTATAATGTACCGCTTCCTCTTGCTAGTACCTTCCTCTGTGGGTGCTGTCGGAGGGTCTACTGCTGTTGGGATGGCTGCTACTACTGCTAGTGTTGGCGCCTGCTGCTTAATCTCCTCTGAAGAGGAAGTGTTCGCTACTGTTGCCGCCGTACATAGAGGTGTATGGTGTTGCTGATACCTCTCGGGGGAGTCTGCCACTGTGTTGGAAGCGGAGGTGGCTGAGTATGACGGGTAGTGCGTCAGAGACAACATCTATCTGCGGAAGGCGGCGTGGCGAGTAGCGGCGGCTAATGGCGTTCCTTGTTCTGGGGCAGCTGCGTCAACTAAGTCAGTCGGGTAAGGTGGTAAGGTGGGGCCGTCATCGGGATACTTCTCTATGAAATAAGCCACAAAGGCTTCTTGGACCTCCCCAACATAGTTCATGAAAGTCAGCTGTTACTGCTCGATCCGTTTGTTGCTGTCGATAAGGGGGTGTAGCAGCGTGAGGACTTTGTTGGAGTATGACCAAAGACCAATCATATGATGATTGAATAGACATACTATTTTACTAGATTTATCAAGTAATGGCATTGCCGTTATTATCATTTGGTATGTTTCTGTGCATCAAACTAACCTTGGATAATAATGTCCATACAATAATACGATTATTGTTAAATTGGATCCTTAGTTGAATATTATTACGGGTATGGACAATGATAATATATAAAGACTAATATGTGGTTGACTGATAACAAGTGTTGTTATTGGCATAGAGATGTCAAAATCAACACATAAGTATTTGTTAGAGAACACCATACTGGATTGACCCGCTATGAGCATGTTTCTTGGGTAATTATGTGATAGTCACAACATTGTTCATGATAAACATATGTATAATCCTCAGACTTGAGATCAACATGAGTTCAACATAAAGATTTACGTATTTTCACATAGTCAAACGTGTGACGTAACTGACTACATTATAAAGACCGGTGATTGGATACGCGACGACCTATGTAGTGAAATATGGTTGATCAAGAAAGAATTTGTCCCTCCTACATAATGGGAGAAATATCTTCAGCCACTTGATTGAGTGAGATTAGAAAATGCATGGCCATGCTCGAATATTATGATATGAGATATCATAGAGATTCGTTTATAATAATCTACTCAAGACATCAAGAAACACTAGATGGACAACGCAAGTGTGACTAACCCATGACTTCTGTTCATCTAAGATATAAAAGACAAAAGGATGAAATACATAAAGGAAGTTTATTCAGGAATTAGGAAAGTCAAACGATGACTTCATGCAACTTAGGTAGCAATGATGTATTGCTAGATGCCACTCATTGTTTGTAAAAGTTGAACAATTCTAATTTTGCTGCTAACGTTGCATGAACCTACAAGGGTCACACCCTTCAAATGAAACGAACAAAAATTGGAAACCATACTCCCTATTTTAGAGAGGTTACCGAATATCCCCTATTAAAAATTTATATTTAAATATATTTAAATCCAAGTAAATATAGAATGAGATTTTATATAATAAATATATATATATTTGGATTAAATATAATGTATATTTTAATTCATGTTTTATGTAGAATAAGATTCTACATAATTTAAAAAATATATTTAAATATATTTAAATCCAAGTAAAGATAGAATGAGATTCTATATAATAAAAATATATATATTTGGATTAAATATAATGTATATTTAAATCCATGTTTTATGTAGAATAAGATTCTACATAATTAAATATATATATTTCATTTAATATTATTAAATATAATGTATATTTAATATAAACCAATTTCAAGTAGAATTAGATTTTATGAATTTTGGTTGAACTTGGATTTAAGGAATTCAACTAGAATTAAGTCTCTGAATACTATTTAAAGGGACAAGGGCTAGCAACCAAATCATCCCTATTCCTCCTTGCAAATTTCAACATATCCCTGGGAATTCCCTCTGGAATTTTCGACAAGTCCCAGATTTCTTCTGAGAAGCTGTTCGATATTTTTTTGGTGTTCCTCTTGCCCCTTGGAAAATTCCTGGCGATTCCCTAGTTCGAATCCAAGTCCCGGTTGAACCCCTGGTCGATTTCAGACTCCCTCAGGAATCCCTGGAGGGATTTCGACTTCTCCTTGGAAGGTGTTCAAACCTGTCGAAATTTATCCCTAAGTGTTAGGGAGGTGAAAACTTTGTTCGTTTTGTTCGGGTGGACTCCATAGAGGTCGTTGCGAACCTATGATGATTTCGGTTTTACTTGACGCGGTTATTCCGACATACCGTCGGTTTTCCAGTTTCTAGAATTTTAAAAGGTAACTCTTCATCTTTTCACCCATGATTCGTTCCTGTACATGGATCCTGACTGGATTACGTCAGATTAATTTTTCCGCTGCGCCACGAGGCGCGCCGACGTGACCCAACAGTGGTATCAGAGCCACTTGTATCATACGAATTCAGACTTAAATTCTTGGGGTGATGTTTATGTATGAGATGCATGTTGTTTGATTCGATTTAGATATTTATCGTTTATCGTATCACACCTAATAAAGACTTATTTCGATTATCATTGAATGATTAAGAGTTAATCTTAACTATGTTAGGTTGCTTCAATGTTAAATGTTAACATGTTGAGACTAATAGTTAGTCTAGAGAACAAGTAGTTGTTCGTAGTTTCATAGATTTATGAAATCTCTGAAAGGGCTTCTAATTTGATAAAAGTTATCAAAATATCTTTCACGGTGAATCTATAAGAGTTATGGTTAGACGTTATGAAAAATGCATGTCTAGGATTGGCATCATCAAAGACCTGGTACTTAAGTGTGCCTAGTGCGCCACCTCTCTTTCATGTTGACCTACCTGGTGCATTTGTTCGTTAACGCAAATGGTTTATGAAACCTCGTGATCCTTCTTTGGCCCATTAACCGCAACATAGGGATAATCAGTTTAAAACTCCGTAAACACGTCGTTACTTTATTCGCACGATGTTTGAAATGCATGTTTGATTGCACGATGTTTGTTTTGCATGGTTATAGCCCATAGCCTTTATAGTTTTGGTTTTTATAAATACGGCCTGCGTGTCGTGCCTTTCTCTATCTTCTATTGTACTTCTCTTCTCATCTCAATCCCTCGCATGTAACGCGAGTTTCTGAAAATTGTAAATACTCATGGAGATAAAGCAAGGACCAAAGTAGCAGCGTGGTGGGCCTTCCCTGGTGGACCGGGCGTTTCAGAAGCAGATTCTATTTATCAGTAGAATGGTCCTCCCATTGGCTTGGGACGGGTCCCCTTAGGTTAAGAAGGGCTATAATCATTGCATATTTATTTACCGCTTATATTTACCTTGTATGTGATGCAATGAATGTTTTATAAGCATGATTAAACATAGTTTTATTGATAGGATCAATGTTAAAATGATGAGATAATTAAGTAAATCCCACTCTATAATCTAAGTCTGTTTTAACCATCTAATATTTACCCTCGTTAAGGCTTCGATCGATATAATGCGAGCTTTGCCAAAGCAATGTCACATTTATCTATCTTAGTTAAACGCGAAGAATAAGCTAGTGATATTCGCCGGTTGAGATATTTGTATTGACTTAGCTGGGTTGTTCTAATAGGATTAGAAAACCTAGTGGTTAAAAGTTTTGGTAAATCATAAGATGATTTAAAGAACAAGAGTTGTTCGCCAAAAGATGAGGCATTACATGAGATGTAATTAGTAAGGTGTTACTTACCTAAATAACCGTTTCCTAAAAGACTGGCCAAAGCTGATTTAGGAATGGTGAAATACGGATCCTCACTCACTAGAAAACTATCAAAACGTTTTCCGAAGTTAAAACTAGATGGCTTTTAATTTTGAAGAAAATAGTGGGAGTAAGTTTATAGTAAAGACCTATCTATAAATTTTAAAATTTAGTAAAACTTATGTAGCATATTTTCTTTGTTGTAGAATTAATGGCAAATAATACTCTATCTCTGCGATCTATCCTTGAGAAGGATAAACTCAATGGCATAAACTTCCTTGATTGGTTCCGCAATTTGAGAATTGTTCTCAAACAGGAAAAGAAGGAATATGTCATTGAAGAACCTGTTCCTGATGAACCGGTTGCCACTGCTTCCAGAGCTGACAAACACAAGTTTAAGAAACGCATGGACGACATGCTGGATGTCGGTTGTCTTATGCTTGCCTCCATGATCCCTGAGCGTCAGAAGCAACATGAGGACATGGTAGCTTATGATATGATTCAAAATCTCAAGGGGATTTATGAAGGGCAAGCTCGTCAAGAGAGGTACGAGACCTCTAAAGCTCTGTTTCAATGCAAGATGAGTGAGGGATCTCCCGTAGGAGCTCACGTCATCAAAATGATGGGCTATATCCAAACGTTGGAGAAGCTCGACTTTCCCCTGAAAGACGAATTAGCTACTGATGTCATCCTGCAATCGTTGCCCGATAGTTTCAATCAGTTCGTCCTTAATTTCAATATGAATGAAATTAACAAGACGTTGCCACAGTTGCTCGACATGTTGAGAACTGCTGAAATTAACCTGAAGAAGGTAAGACCTAAACATGTTCTGATGGTCCGCAAGGGCAAGAAGAAAGGTAAATCGGCAGCAAAGTCTAAAGGTGATGATAAGACCAAAACCGATGGAAAGGAGGCATTGAAACCTAAGCATAAGATCAAGAAGGATGGAAAATGTTTCCATTGCGGCAAGACCGGACATTGGAAGAGAAACTGCCCCACACACCTACAAGAAGTCAAGAAAGCAAAAACGAGTGAGGCATCAACCTCAGAGGCTTCTAAGGAGAAGGCATCAGAATAGACATGGACCTGCGAATGGAAATAAAGCAAGAGTTGCTACATCATCCATTAGGACATGTGTTTTTGCTTAAATAGATTTGTTTTAGTTTTTAAGATTATTATTTTGTGCCTAAGTTTTAGTTATCTTGTAAGGACAAGATGTTTTAATTTTGAGATTATTTAAATAAATGTTATTCTTTTAATCTCTTATGGCACAACGAATCAATGATCTTTAAACTAATCAAATCAATAATATTTATAAGATAAATAAAACAAATGACTAATCTCAAACTCGTAAAAAGTATTAAGGTAATTTGATGAGATCAAATTCAAGAATACTTAAAGTTTGATGAACTTTCAAAGAGTATGGGATTGTCCCATAATTAAATCCCACAAGTGGAACGAAAAGTCTTTGAAAGAGAATCAAATATGTTAGACATGCTTTGATTCAGAACAAGTTATTTTCGACTTCTTTACACACTAGAAAAACAACTCTCATACTTAATCGTGTTTTTCAAAACTTGGTTAAAAAACGCCATATAAGATATGGACTAAGAATTGTTCTAGAATACCTTTGAAGTTTTAAGGTTACAAAACTTATATGTTAAAATGTTTACAAAGTTCGAACCTTAAAAACTCCATTTGTTGTTTATCCTAACGAGAACAAAGCATTTGTTTCTCAAACGAGAGTTTATCTTGAAAGAGATTAATTCTCACAAAGGGATATTATTTCTTCAACTTTAACGAGAACAAAATATTTGTTGCTCAAACGATAGTTTATCTTGAAAGAGAATACTTATCACTAAGGGATTTCATTTTTCAACGAGAACAAAATGTTTGTTGCTCAAACGAGAGTTTCTCTCGAAAGAGATTACCTCTCACAAAAGGAAAAAATGGAATTTGGAATTTGAAGAAATTTTAGACAACAAATTTATGAACCAGAGATTGAGAATGTTCCACAAATGATCAAAGAACATTGGAACAAAACACAACCATTGTGTTGATCCTTAAGAGAATACCATATACTTGAGAAATATGGTTTTCTCACTATCCGTACATGGAAACACTCTTCTTTTCGGATCAAGATAAAGACTAGGTCTTATCAAAAAGCAATGGTGAGCCTAAAATTTGAGAAATGGCTAAGAGCCATGAGAGATGAGATGAAATCCATGTCTAAAACCAAGTATAGACTTTGGTTACCTAAAAGGGTAAAACCTAAGAGGTATGGATGAGTTTTTCAAAAAGGAAAAATCGACATGGATGATAAAACATACAAAGGATGATTCGTCGCTAAAAGTTTTCGACAAACTTCATAGTATAGACTATGATAAAGCATCTTCCTTGTAGCTATGTTTAATCCATCTTAATCTCACTTGCAAGTAGTTACATACCATGATTATGGAATCAAATAAAAGGAATGTCAAAACCGCTTTCCTAAGGGAAAACTTGAAACAGATGTGTACATGACACATCCAGAAGGTTTTGTCACTCCAGTAAACACTTGGAAGGTATGCAAGCTACAAAGGTCTATCCGCAGACTAAGGCAAGCTTCTCAAAGTTGGGATATTCGTTTCAGAAGATACAATCAAAAGGTTTGGTTTATCTAGAAACAAAGGGGAGTCTTGTTTTCAAAAGAGCTAGTGGGAGCATTGTTACTTTCCTAAGTATTGTATGTAGATGACATACTCATCAAAAGGAACTAAAGATCGCAATCCGTTTTGCATTAATAAAAGATACTGCGAGTTAGCAACATGAGACAGTATCTAACTTTACAACATAGGCTGAATGTATTACATTCGACATAGCAATAAAGAAGGATGTTTGGATCTAAAGGGTTCACTTCTGAACTAAGGGTTGTTCCCAACATATTAGACGCTACATAACTCTGTTATGATGGAACCTTTGCGTAAGCAAATAAAACCCAGATCTCATCAATAAATCCAAACATATTCTAAAGTGCTTACATCTTGGAGATTTGAAAGTATGCAACATACACACAAAGTTGATAACTTTGTCAACTCCCTGACAAAGCTTTTGACACAGCATAAGCATGTCAGTTACACCAAGCCATATCGTATTAGATACGAGAATGATTGGTCTTAGTGCTAGTGGGAGATTGTTGGAGTATGCCCAAAGACCAATCATATGATGATTGAATAGACATACTATTTTACTAGATTTATCAAGTAATGGCATTATCGTTATTATCATTTGGTATGTTTCTGTGCATCAAACTAACCATTGGATAATAATGTTCATACAATAATACGATTATTGTTAAATAGGATCCTTAGTCGAATATTATTACGGGTATGGACAGTGATAATATATAAAGACTAATATGTGGTTGATTGATAACAAGTGTTGTTATTGTCATAGAGATGTCAAAATCAACACATAAGTATTTGTTAGAGAACGACATACTGGATTGACCCGCTATGAGCATGTTTCTTGGGTAATTATGTGACAGTCACAACATTGTTCATGATAAACATATGTATAATCCTCAGACTTGAGATCAACATGATTTCAACATAAAGATTTACGTATTTTGACATAGTCTAACGTGTGTCGTAACTGACTACATTATAAAGACCGATGATTGGATACACGATGACCTATGTAGTGAAATATGGTTGATCAAAAAAGGATTTGTCCCTCCTACATAATGGGAGAAATATCTTCGGCCACTTGATTGAGTGAGATTAGAAAATGCATGGCCATACTCGAATATTATGATATGGGATATCATAGAGATTCGTTTATAATAATCTACTCAAGACATCAAGAAACACTAGATGGACAACGCAAGTGTGACTAACCCATGACTTGTGTTCATCTAAGATATAAAGGACAAAAGGATGAAATACATAAAGGAAGTTTATTCAGGAATTAGGAAAGTCAAACCATGACTTCATGCAACTTAGGTAGCAATGATGTATTGCTAGATGTCACTCATTGTTTGTAAAATTAGAACAATTCTAATTTTGCTGCTAACGTTGCATGAACCTACAAGGGTCACACCCTTCGAATGAAACAAACAAAAATTGGAAACCATACTCCCTATTTTAGGGAGGTTACCGAAAATCCCCTATATGATAAGGGAAATGGGAAACTCCTTTAAATGGGAATAATATTGGATAAATATTGTATTTATCAAATATTATTTAGAGTATGGAAAATATTTAGAGACTTAAATATTATAGAATAAGATTCTAGAAATTTAAATATATATTTGGAATTTATATAATGTATATTTAATTCCAAGTTTATGTAGAATTAGATTCTACATAATTAAAACTATATATATAAATATATTTAAATCCAATTAAAGATAGAATGAGATTCTATATAATAAAAATATATATATTTGGATTAAATATAATGTATATTGAAATCCATGTTTTATGTAGAATAAGATTCTACATAATTAAAAAAATATATTTAAATATATTTAAATCCAAGTAAAGATAGAATGAGATTCTATATAATAAAAAAAATATATTTGGATTAAATATAATGTATATTTAAATCCATGTTTTATGTAGAATAAGATTCTACATAATTAAATATATATATATTTCATTTAATATTATTAAATATAATGTATATTTAATATAAACCAATTTCAAGTAGAATTAGATTCTATGAATTTTGGTTGAACTTGGATTTAAGGAATTCAACTAGAATTAAGTATCTGAATACTATTTAAAGGGACAAGGGCTAGCAACCAAATCATCCCTATTCCTCCTTGCAAATTTCGACATATCCTTGGGAATTCCCTCTGGAATTTTCGACAAGTCCCAAATTTCTTCTGAGAAGCTGTTCGATATTTTTCTGGTGTTCCTCTTGCCCCATGGCAAATTCCTGGCGATTCCCTAGTTCGAATCCAAGTCCCGGTTGAACCCTTGGTCGATTTCAAACTCCCTCTGGAATCCCTAGAGGGATTTCGACTTCTCCCTGGAAGGTGTTCAAACATGTCGAAATTTATCCCTAAGTGTTAGGGAGGCGGAAACTTTGTTCGTTTTATTCGGGTGGACTCCGTAGAGGTCGTTGCAAACCTGTGACGATTCCGGTTTTACTTGACGTGGTTATTCCGACATACCGTCAGTTTTCCAATTTCCAGAATTTTAAAAGGTAACTTTTCATCTTTTCACCCCGGATTCGTTCCTGTACATGGATCCTGGCTGGATTACGTCGGATTAATTTTTCCGCTGCGCCACGAGGCGTGCCGACGTGACCCAACAGACTTCACTGGCTGGGCAGCTTCAGTACTGCCGGGGGCGGCTGGAGTGTTAGGCTGGGAGTTATGGGCTCTGTCTCCTGGGCCTGCATCATTTGCAGGTGGACTTTTCTAGTCCACTCCTCTTTTGCTGTCGTCATCTCATCTTTGCGGTCAGTCGGGACAATAAAGTTGGTGCAAAGGCCAGTGTTGTGTGACGGAAAGTACAACCCGCCCTTCGTCTTCCGGAAGCATGTATGGATCTCCTTGCATATAATCTCCCCGACATTAATAGGTCGGTTCATCATGATGCTGTGGATTTGGGCGAGGCGCGGCCGATCGACAGTAAAATTGTGGGAGTTGGGCAGCAGACGCCCCTTGATAAATGTGTTCCATAGCATAGCCTCGGGCAGTCAGTGGCAGCGTTGGGCAGATCCTCCATGCTTTCCTACCAACCACGACGTATTGGGCTTGCACAGTTTGGCCTTGAGTTTATCATAATCGGCAGCCGTCAGTGACTGCCTCCACTCCTCGCGAGGGTTTTCATTCATATCCAAGCCATAGAAACTGTTGATGATGGCGGCGTTGAGCTTGACAGGTTCCCCTCGGACGAACACGAACGACATCTCAGGGCGGGGATGGTGGGCATAGAACTCCCTGACCATGGTGATGTTGGCTATCTCCGGCTGCCGAATGAATATTTCCCATCCCTTGCTGTGGATGGTTTCAAACAGATTTGGTTCTAGGCCGAGATCTCTTGCCTGCCTTGTATAGTGAAAGTCTTTCTCCTCCCATATGGCTTGTTTGGCGAACTGTGTTCGGCATCTCTCTTTGTCTTCGCGGGAGAAGAAGCGTTGGAAGGTGGGTTTGGGTGTCAATGTTGAAGCCATGTGAGACGGTTGAAGTTTATTGAAACTTGAGAGAAAATAAAGTGAGAGAAGTGGATACAAGAATAAGATAGCAAGAAGGTGAAGGTAAAGTAAATGAATGAACTGAGAAGGGTTTAAATAGAGGTTGCCGAGGGGTGCCGTGGCGGCATTAAATGTCTAACGGTCCAGTTGTCTTGCGCACGTTACATGATTTCTGCCCGTTATTTTTGTAGCCGTTGGCAGCTAGCCGTTACGCGTTTTCTACGCTGGGCTGCCTTGGGCTGTCTCGACGAGATGGTGGGCGGGCTCCTTGCTGGGCCTTCTTCTTGATCCGGCTCTTTTATTCCTAATCTTGAAATATTAAATAAAGATAGTTAACTATTAAAAATAATTTCTAAAAATTAAAAATGTAGAAATTAATTTAATCCTAAAAATTGCAATAAATTAAACTCTAATCCTAATGCATAAAATAAAAATAAAGAGAATATAAAATTTAAGTTATGTTGGGAGTGCATTTGGGTGCATCTCCCAGACATAACCACTTCCTGAGGTAATTTGGCTTGTCCTTCACTCCTAGGGGGTCCTCTTGTTCTTGCAGGTGATGTGCTGCTGGGTCTTTTAGCCTGCCCTTGGGTCTGTCGCGACAGCTGCTGCCTTGGCCCGTGTCTATGCTGATTTTGGTAGCCTTAGCATCTGGGCATCCTTTTTTTCTTTTCCTAAGGGTTGTAGCACATTTAACTTTATGCTCTGGTTGTTTACCCTCATGGTCAGCTCCCCATGTTCCACATCTATCAACGTTCTGCCCATGGCCAAGAATGGTCGCCCAAGGATGATAGGGGCTTTTTCATCGGCCTCATAGTCTAGGATGAGGAAATCAGCTGGAAGATTAAGGTTGCCCACTTTCACAAGGATATCTTTGATCTTTCCCTCCAGTTGTACAAAAGAATGATCAGCAAGTTTTAGCATGACGGAGGTAGGTTTGGCTGGCCCAATTCCTAATTTATCGAAGACTGCTTTAGGCATTAAGTTGATGCTAGCTCCCGAGTCGCACATGGCTTTTGTTTTGTGCTTTCTGCCTATCCTACATGGGATAACAAAGCTGCCCGGGTCTGTTTGCTTGGGTGGTAGTTTGTTGTGTAGCATTGCCATGCACTCCTATGTTACAACAACCGTTTCGAATTCCCCAATCCTCTTCCTTTTAGAAACCATGTCCCTAAGATACTTGGCATAGTTGGGCATGTTCTGAATGACTTCTATTAGAGGGATGTTTATGTGCACCTGCTTTAAAATATCCTGGAATCTCCTGAACTGGTGCTCTTGCTTCTGTTGCTTAAGCCTCTAGGGGAAAGGTACCGGCAGACGGATGTCCTCTATACGTTCTTTGCAGGGGAACTTTATTTGTGGAGGATCATCTGCTTCAGGACCGCTGTCAGGTTCAACTGCTGAGGCGGCTGGTGTTGATGTTGCCGCGGTAGGCTGTTCTTTTTCTGCTAGCTGTGTTTCCAGTTGTTTTTCTTCCCTGGGTTTATCCAACTGCTTCCTTCTTTTGGTAGATATTGCTTTGCACTGCTCATAAGTGGGCTTGGCTGCTGCCTCTATGCTACTGGATACTGCTCCCATTGTTCTACTGCTAAAGATCTCCGTGAACTACCCAAATTGGGTCTCCAAGTTCTTTATAGCAGCCTCTTGGTTGTTCATCTTTATCTCCGTCCTGTCCATGAAAGACTCAGTTTTATCAATAAATTTATTAGTGTGAACAATAAAATCACTAGTTCTAGACATAAAGGTATGCAGAGTTGCTTCTAGTGAATTATTGTTTTGCGGCTGCTGAGCCTACTGTCTGGTCAGGTTTTGCTGGAAGCCTCCCTGTTGCTGTTGTGGGTTGGCAGCAGTTTTTGGGTACCTCCAGGAGATGTTGGGATGGTTCTTCCATCCAGGGTTGTAGGTGTTCTGGGCAGGCCTGTTGTTCCTCTCGTATGCTCCCATAAAGTCGGCAAGTGCGGTGCATTTAGAGGAATCATGGTTGCCCCCACACTCATCACAGAATGGCTCCACATCATTGGCCTCATAGACTTGCCCAGTCAGTTTCATTATGCTCATAACCAGTTTTGTCAGCTTGTCAAGGTGGGCATTGACAGATTCTGAGGCTTGTACTTCATTCACAACAGTTGGCCGCCTAACGTCGCCTCGGCGGGCTATTGGGTACTTGTAATCATTCTTGGCAGCTTGGTTCAGGATCCGCTGTGCCTCATCTAGTGGTATTTCGAGGATGATTCCGTTGGCTGAAGCATCAACCATCATTCGTGTTAGGTAGTTAACCCCGTTATAGAACATTGATACCTGTGTCCAAGCTGGGAAACCATGTAGCGGGCAGTTGTTCAGCATATGTTGGTACTGCTCCCATGCTTCATACATCGGCTCGTCATCCCCTTGTCGGAAAGCTGTTATTTCGTTTCACAGTCTGTCTGTCTGTGACATTGGATGGGCTGAAACGGTCCAGAAAGTCCTTACACAGCTCTGTCCATGTGTTGAACGATCCTATTGGTTGGTTGTTTAACCGCTGTTTTTCCCTATCCCTCGGTGAATAGGGAAATAATCTCAGCCTTAGTACGTCTAGATGGACTCCGTGTATTTTGAATGCTCTGCAGATGTTCAGGAATCCTTTTAAGTGCTGTCGTGCATCTTCTGTGACAGTCCCTCCAAATTTCCCTAACGTGTTGATCATGTTAAACATCACGGGCTTCAGCTTGAAGTGATCCGCCTCAATCTCAGGTTCTGCCACTGCCGGAACGAATCCTTTTAAGTCATGTTCCAGATAATCCCTGGTGGTTCGAACATACTGTGGGTGCCTGGGCGGCACTTACTGTTCTCTGGGCGGCGAGTCTTGCTGCCCATCCCTGTCGTTTGCAGCATTGTTGGCAGGGTTGTCGTTCTCCATGTTTACCTTTGCCTTTTGTTTTAATTCTTTGGTTTCCCCTAGGGATTCTCTGATTTCCTTCTTGAGCTCACTTGCTCTTCATTCGATATCGTCGTAATAAAGGATTTCTCCTTTTGGGTTTGCCATGGTCATACACTAGCAAAAAAAATAGTAAAATTCTTTTTTTTTCGATTAAAAAAATAAAAATAAAATAAAATGTAAAGAAATAAGTGTAGAAATTAAAGACGAATTTTGCTATTACCAATCTCTGGCAACGTCGTCAAAAACTTGTAGAGCGTTTTGGGTGTTCTCTATTTATGAGTGCAAGTGCACACACATGTCAAGTTATAGTATAAAAGATATCATCTCCCACAGAGATTGGACAGCTTGATTCGAATTATTGTTCCTGCACAAGAAAAGTAAATGCACAAGTAAGTTGGTTGTTGAGGAAGAAAGTAAAATAAAAACACAAGTAATTGAAGAGGAAATGATCATATTGATAGAGAGGGCAGGGTTATGCTGCTACTTAGTGTGAAACTGCGTTGAATAGGATAAGCTGTTTTGCGCTGCCAGACTCTGCTGCCTCAGCGGATGATGACAGGTAGAATGCTGAGACCCTCTCGCTGCCTCGGCAGGGGAATGGAACTATGTCTCGGCGGCAAACTCGGCAGAACTACAAGGCTCGGTAGAACGCTTTGAAAGTGACTCCGCTTATGTCTAAGTCAGAGTTCTGTTGATGCCCACTGTAGATAATACCAGTCGCGGCGTGTATCGCGCAAAGACATAAATGTTAATTCGTCCCTTTTTAGCCGCCTTAAACCCTAAACCTATGTCTAGGCCGAATTGATTTCACCGTATATAGATGAAATCGTACTTACTCCTTTAGTGAGTTCGACTCTCTCGATACCGAACAAATGGATAGAATTCAACTAATCTTTCGCCTTAATTGAAAACTATGAAGAGCGTGGAATAAGTAAATCTTGTGATTTTATTTGCAAAAACAAACTTGAGATCCTAAACAACCTTTCTCACAACTAATTACAACAATACCCAAACCCAAGGAGAAATTTAGAACGTGTCGGTGGGAAGAAAACCTAAACTAAACCTAAGGAAAACCCTCGTTGTTTTGAACTAGAATTACAATGGCTATATATAGGCATTAGCTAGGTCTAGTCCTTCTTGAAGTAGAAGTCTTCAAAGTAGCTTTTTACATTAAATGTGGCTTTAAACTCTAACTTCTTTGAGTTGAATGTGGACTTTATCACGTTTCCTTTCTCCGCAAGTAATCTCGAGATTCTTCTTTGGTGGCTCTGCCCACTGCTACATACGTCAGAAAATTGAGTGGACAACATCGATAGAATCAAGATTTTCTGCTCTACAGATCGCACTCTGGTTCTCCAACTCCATAGTCTGCTGTCTTGGGCGGCAAGGTGGGCGGCAACAACTACTCGGCAACTGCTGTCTCTTTCTAGAACTGCATCAATACAACTCCTTGGTCTGTTGCCTCAGCATCACGTCCTCAGCTCCTTTTTCCCTCTCTCAGCCTCTAGTACCTGAAACTAAAACTAAGCTAAAACAGTATATTTTCTTCACCAAATAAAGGATAATCACTAAAAACATGGCAAAGTAGAGAAACATTGTAAAATGCAATGCATGGTCCTAATTATGCCTAAAATGCACTCAAAAACTGCAATAATATGAGATGAAATGTGCATGAAATATAGAACTTGTGGACACTTTACAGATGGTCAGTCTGAGCGAGTTATCCAAGTGCTGGAGGATATGTTGAGATGTTGTGTTATAGATTTCCAAGGTTCTTGGGAAAATAGTTTCCTTTATTGGAGTTTGCGTATAATAATAGTTTTCAAGCGAGTATACAAAGGGCTCCATATGAAGCTTTGTATGGGAGAAAGTGTAGAACACCTCTTTGATGGGCGGAGGCGGGGAAAAAGTTGGTCTCTTTACAGAATTTGCTTAAGAGAACGACTAAGAATGTGAAGCTTATTTGTGAACGGTTGAAAGCTGCATCGGATCGTCAAAAGTATTACGCGGATTTAAAGCGTAAGGAGATTGAGTTTACGGTTAAAGATCGCGTGTTCTTGAAGGTATTACCTTGGAAGAAGGTGATGAGGTTTGGACGTAAGGGTAAGCTTAGTCCAAGGTTTATTTGACCTTATGAGGTTGTGGAACTTGTTGGCCCAGTTGCATATCGGTTGAGGTTGCCTCCCGAGTTGGAGAAAATACACGATGCGTTTCATGTTTCGATGTTGCGAAGGTATAGATCGGATCCATCTCATGTTATGTATGTTGAAGAGATTGAGTTGAATCCAGATTTGTCTTTTCATGAGGAACGAGTGGGGATTCTTGATTCTAGTAGCAAAGTTCTTCATGGTAAGACGATTGAACTTGTGAAGATGTTGTGGCGAAATCGAGGAGTTGAGGAAGCCACGTGGGAAAGCAAGGCGAACATGTTGAGGCAGTTTTCGCACCTTTTTCCTTCAGGTAAAATTTCGAGGATGAAATTTCCTAAGTGGGGGAGAGTTGTAACGCCCCAATTTTGGGCTTAGAGGTTTTAAAGGATGGTTTAGGGTCCGACAAATCTAGATTAGAGATTCGGGTCAGTTCAGGTAAATCTTAGTTCGAGATGTGATAAAATTATATGAAATATTTCTAAAATCCTAATTAAATATGTAGTGAGGGAAAGTGAAACCAATTTTGAGAAATGATTTTTGGGAAGTCGACATTTCAGCTTGGTGACTAAAATGTAAATATTGAAAATTCTGTTTTAATGGTTAAATCGAAGGGAGCCAAAACTTAGAATCCTTAGGGAGCTATTACACCAAGTTGGTATCAGATATTTCCCTTGATTTGGTGTTTTAAGTGATTTAATTAAAAGTTTTAATAAATGAGTTTTAATAAAAAGAGATTTTAATTACCAAATCATTTTCTCACGTAACTACTTTCTCCAAAACTTTTCTCTCAACTTTCCCAGTAGCCAAACTCTCTTTTCATCACCAAAATCTTTAGAGAATTGTCCCATCTCATTTACTTTTGAATCCTAAATGTTTCCCATGGATTTCTACTTCAAATAGTTAGAGTTTTCTTGGAGGATTTCACCAAAATCATTGCAAATCAAGGGGAAAGCTTGTGTTAGAGGTGATCTTTCTTTTCTCTCCTCTAATCAAGGTTCTTTATTGAAATTCCCATGTCTTTGGCTCTCTAGTTCTGTTTATTAACAAGATTTTGTAAATGAATTGATGAAAATTGCTAAATAAAGCTTTGTAAGATGGACTTTCAAGATTTTCGTTTGGGAACTGTTTTGATTGATTTGTGAATGATTTTAATCATAATTTGGGATGTTAAATGGTGAGTAAATAAAGGTTTTATGAATGTAATCCAGAATTGAGTTGGATCTCTAATTGTTAGACTATTAGATTTGTAACCCCCTTAACCCGGCCTAGACGGTTGACCCGAATTAAGAAAGTCACACGGGGAAAACCAAAGTCAACCCGAAAGTCAACCTTGATTAACGACCCTTTTTTTCTTTTTAATCTTGTCTAGATGCACATCAGCCCTAATTGTGATCACACAAACATCATACTCAAAGATCACAAACATCAGAGATCAAACAGGTACCCAATTGAACAAATTACAACTTTAGGGACCAAATTGTAATTTCTGATAAATATGTGGACTTAACCCAAATTAAAGTTACTAGCTTGTAATTAGTCAGGTTTCATGCTTCACTGTGAAATTTCAGCTCAAAAGGACATCCCGAACTCATACAATTGCACAAACAAGATTCAGGACCAAAATGCAAATATTACAAAACATTTAACTGCCAATGTCAGCCCCTAACGGTCACCCGTTCCGAAACAGGCACAGCCCGTTTCGAAACGCGGGGCCGTTCCGCAACGCGTACCGCAACACGGGCTGGCAGTAGCCAAACCGTTTCGGAACGGTCCCTCCCGTTTCGGACGCCTGGGCTTGTTTAAGGCACCTGTTCCGAAACGGGTGGCACTGTTCCGAAACGCCCTGCACAGATTGCCCCAAAATGCATCCTTAAACATGCAATTAAACATCCAATCATGCTCCAAATGCTACCAAACTTTAC
Source organism: Hibiscus tridactylites (assembly GCA_958450335.1). NCBI lineage: Eukaryota > Viridiplantae > Streptophyta > Magnoliopsida > Malvales > Malvaceae > Hibiscus > Hibiscus tridactylites. The sequence continues at coordinate 51,324,197 of OY288267.1, read as the reverse complement.
CAGCATGCAATTCAACATATATAAGGCATACTTGCATCAACAATTCATCAAAACAACATCACATATGAAAAGCCCCAAATCTATAGGCATGCTTCCTACACAAGCAAGCCATTCAAGCATAAACTTCCAATTCAAGCATATAAAGGTCAAACACAAAAACCAGCATTCTCAACAACATTCAACATACTTAGGGAGTTCCAAACATCTCCCAAAACATACACATTGGTCCCCCATTGCCAAATTACCAAAAGCTAAAAGTGTACTTAAGAAACCTTCCATACATTGAGCTTTACTTTCACTTGATTGCTTGACCTTCTTGCTGCCCTCAAGGTACTCTAATGTTCTGCATTATTGAATTAAGAAAGCGAAAGAGAGCGTAAGCAAAAGCTTAGTGAGGAATGCTCATAAAACCATTCAATAATGCATTTATAAAACATTTATAAATCATGCTTCAAATCAACATTTGCACATGCTCAAAAGCATACTTTAAACAAGCATCTCATGCTTCATATCATAACATGTCATATTGGCCACAAGTGATAAGTTCCATTTCTTTAAAAACAAGTTCATCAACTTTCACCCCAAGGACTTTTAAACACCTTGGCCCCAAGGACTTTTAAACACCTTGGCCCATGGACTTTTAAACACCATGGAAGAGGACCACACAAGGACTTTTAACCACCTTTGTGTCCATATCAAGTATCACCCCAAGGACTTTTAAACACCTTGGCCCCAAGGACTTTTAAACACCTTGGCCCCATGGACTTTTAACCACCATGGAAAGGATCACACAAGGACTTTTAACCACCTTTGTGTCCATAGCAAGAATCATCTAAGGACTTTTAACCACCTTGATGTTATTAAGTAAACAAGGCTCACTCAAGGACTTTTAACCACCTTAGTGACCTTAACCTTTTCAAAACATCACTTGCCAATATACATCATTATCATCAATTTATCCACTATTTTAAAGCATTAAACCAAGCCATATACATCATGCATTTAAAAGCATCAAACCACATTTTATCAAGGTACAAAAACAAGGAACTCTTACCTTGAGCTTCCTTCAACATATGGCTTACAAAAACAGCAAATACCATGCTAAATCATGCTTTCAAAACAGTATTTAAATCATGCAATAAATCACATTGCATCACAACAAAATCATGGCCACCACTAGAGAGTACTTTCCGAAAACTTACACTTGAGCTTAGCAAAGTTGTTTAGACTTAAACTAAGCTCCCAAGACATTGGTTTCAAAGCCGAAAACCATTTTCACTCACCGATTCCACTTTGCCTCTTGCCGAAGCACCAAAACAAGCTTCCGGATCAACAACTCTTGGATCCAAAGATGCCTCCCCTGTTTTAACACATCAAAGCAGAGGATTAATGCATCATCATGCATTAATTGCTTCAATGAAAGCACCTAAACTCGCTGCTCTCATCCACACTCCATTTTCGGCCACCAAACACAACCGAAAATGCATCCAAACCTCTTCTCAACAAAGCCCAGCCATAAAACATCAAAACCTAACATCCTTAACATCATTTAACATCTAAAAAGAGCCTAATAACATCCTTATACCTCCAGCAACACCAGATCCACAAGATCACCTCAAAACAACCAAGAAACACAAGCTAAACTTAGGAAACTCAACCTATCCGGGATTGCATTAATCAAAACTCAATTCCTTATCAATCTAGTGTCCAATTAACATCAAAAACACATCTCAAATCACATATTAATCAGATCAAACGAAAATCATCAAAAATCACCAAATCTTGCATTATAAGCCAAGATCCAATTCACATCTTAAAAGCCTTTAATAAAACATCAATTAAGGATTGAAAACTTAGGAATTTCAGTAAAGAACTGATAGTTTAGAGGAGAAGGACGTTCTTACCTCCAAACTTGAGTTTCTCATCTTTTTGGAATCAAAAACCTTGATGAATCAAGTAGCAAATGATGAGGTTTTGTAGATATGTTGATTAGGAATCAAAAGAGAGTTGAAAGGAGAGATTTAGGTGAGAAAATCAGAAACAATTCTCTGGAAAAGAAGTGTTTGGGTTGAGAGAAAATGAGAGAAAGAAAAATGGAAAGTTAGTTAACCAAAATAGCCAAAATGGCTTTTCCCTCCTCTTTGATATGTTTTCAAATCAGAATAAATCTCAAAATATCTTAGAAAAATCTGGAGAAACTACTTTTGGATTAATAGCTCCTTAAAGATTCAAAGTTTCAACCCTTTCGAAAACAGTCACCAAACTTTCAAAAATTACATTTTGGTCACTAGCCAAAATGTCACCCTTCCAAAACTCATTTTCCAAAATTGATTTCACAGTTCACTTAATTATAATAAAAGATGATTTTAGAACATTTTTCCATATTTTTAATGCAACCCGAACTAGGTTTTCCTAATTTCACCTCTTTAGATTCGAACAGCACTTTGACCAACCGGTCAACGCCCAAAACTACTAAGCCCAAAACCGGGGCGTTACAAGATTTTGGGTTTTTGGGATGTTAATGTGAAATCTGAGTTGCTGGAGGTATAAGGATGGAATTAGGATGTTTTTTGATGTTGATTGATGGTTAAAATGTGATGGAAGTGTTAGATTATGGCTGGGCTGAGTTTAGTGAGCAATCAAATGTGATTTCAGTTGTTTTGGATGGGTATTTTGGTGCTTTAGTGTAGAGCAGTGAGATTGTCTAAGTTGCTGGTGGTTTTAATGCATAATTATGCATTAATCCCCTATTCTTGTGTGGTATAAACAAGAGGAAAATACTTTGGAAGCAATCAGTGAAGATTCGGGGATTTCAGACGCTTAAATTCGTGTCGGCGAATCTTGGTTTCGCGAGTTAGTGAGTGGAAATGAGATTTCTAGCTTTGAAACACTTTTAGGGTGGTTTTGGGAACTTAGTGTAAGCTTGAAACACTTTTCTAAGTTCGGAAGTAAGTAAAGTGATTTTCTCCCTTGGAATGTGCTATTATGAGTTTATTGATGCTCTTGATTTTAAATGTGTTTTACCTATTGTTTTAAGCATGATTTAAAGTAAGAGATTTACTATTAATGATTCCATATTGATGAAGGATACACATTGTAAGTGATCCTTGTATGTATATGCTTATACATGTATTATGAAGCATGGTTTGATGCTTGGAAATGTGGCTTATTGTGGATGCTTTGAAAACAATGAGGTTTGTACTAAATGAGAATTATATTGGCAAGTGATGTTGTGAAAAGTGGTTTATAAATGAAATCGGATATAATTTGCCAGCTATAGGATTGAGTGCATAATAAACAAGTCGCCTTGGATGTTGAGGGGTTGTGAAAGTACCGAATACTTCATCCAAGTACCTTAACAATTGAGGAAATTGAATTGTGTCCCGTCTCTCGTTAGTGGGATTATACATCTACCGATGAGTGGTGTTGAGGGTTTGTAAGGTACCGAATACTCCACCACGGGTGTCACAACGGTGGAGGGTAGCTCCCGTGTGTAAACCTTTGAGATGCCGGTGAGAATGTATGAAGTGTTGGGACAACACTTGAGAATCTGTGTAACGATATGGTTTTGAGAAATGAGTATGTTGATGATCACTTGTGAGCCAATATAATTGATAAATTGTTATGAAATGTATATGGATATATAAAATGAAAATTCATGTTTTTACTCTTTAAGCTTTGCATATGGTAGCTATTGTAGAGCGTTTTAGTGTTCTCTAAACATAAGTGCAAGTGAAAACTCCTGTCAAGTAATAGTATAAAAGATATCGTCTCCCATAGGGATTGGACATCTTGACTCGATTCGTTGTTCCTGCACAAGAAAAGTAAATGCACAAATAAGTTGGTTTGTTTAAGAGGAAAATAAAATAAAAACACAAGTAAATAAAAGGGAAGAAATCAGGTTGATAGAAAGAGCAGGGTTATGCTGCTGCTTAGTGTGAAACTGCGTTGAATTGAACTAGTTGCTTTGCGCTGCCAGACTCTGCTGCCTCGACGAGGGATGGCAGTTAGGCTACTGAGATGCTCTCGCTGCCTCGGTAGGGAAATGGAATTGTGTCTCAGCGGGAAACTCGGCAGAACTACAAGGCTCGGCAAAAATCTTCGAAAGTGATCCCACTTATGTCTAAGTCAGAATGCTATTGATGCCCACTACAAATAATACCAGTCGCAACGTGAATCGTGCAAAGACAAAAAAGTTTGTTTGTCCTCTTTTATCCACCTTAAATTCTAACCTATGTCTAGGCTGGATTGATCTACACTATCTATAGATGAGATCGTACTTACTCCTCTCTTGAGTTCGACTCTCTCGATACCGAACAAATGGATAGTAATCAACTAATCTTTCGCCTTAATTGAGAACTATGAAGAACATGGAATAAGCAAACCTTGAAGCTTTATTGCAAAAACAAACTTGAAATCCTAAACAACCGTTGTCACACTAATTACAACATAACCCAAACCGAAAGAGAGTTGAAAGGAGAGATTTAGGTGAGAAAATGATGAATCAAGTAGCAAATGATGAGGTTTTGTAGATATGTTGATTAGGAATCAAAAGAGAGTTGAAAGGAGAGATTTAGGTGAGAAAATCAGAAACAATTCTCTGGAAAAGAAGTGTTTGGGTTGAGAGAAAATGAGAGAAAGAAAAATGGAAAGTTAGTTAACCAAAATAGCCAAAATGGCTTTTCCCTCCTCGTTGATATGTTTTCAAATCAGAATAAATCTCAAAATATCTTAGAAAAATCTGGAGAAACTACTTTTGGATTAATAGCTCCTTAAAGATTCAAAGTTTCAACCCTTTCGAAAACAGTCACCAAACTTTCAAAAATTACATTTTGTTCACTAGCCAAAATGTTACCCTTCCAAAACTCATTTTCCAAAATTGATTTCACAGTTCACTTAATTATAATAAAAGATGATTTTAGAACATTTTTCCATATTTTTAATGCAACCCGAACTAGGTTTTCCTAATTTCACCTCTTTAGATTCGAACAGCACTTTGACCAACCGGTCAACGCCCAAAACTACTAAGCCCAAAACTGGGGCGTTACAACTCTCCCCCCCTTAAGAAATTTCGTCCTCGAAATTTACCTGAAGGAAAGAGATAAGGAAACTGCTTCAGCATGTCTTCCTTCCGCTCCCACGTGGCTTCCTCAACACCTCGATGCTTCCACAGCACCTTCACCAACTCAATGGTCTTGCCACGAAGAACCTTGCTATCCGAATCCAGAACCTTCACCGGTTCCTCATCGTAGGTCAAATCCAGATTCAAAACCACTTCCTCCACAGGCATCACATGCGAAGGATCAGATCTATACTTCCGGAGCATAGAAACATGGAACACATCATGAATCTTCTCCAACTCCTGAGGTAACCTCAACCAATACGCAACAGGACCCACACGCTCAACAACCTCATATGGTCCAATGTACCTAGGGCTCAACTTACCCTTCCGGCCAAACCTCATCACCTTCTTCCAAGGCGAAACCTTCAAGAACACACGGTCACCCACCGCATACTCTATCTCCTTACGCTTCAAATCCGCGTAAGACTTTTGCCGATCAGAGGCAGCCTTCAACCGCTCACAGATGAGCTTCACCTTCTCAGTGGTCCCTTTCAACAAAGCCGACATCGAAACCAACTTTTGACCAGTTTCAGCCCAACAAAGAGGAGTCCTACACTTCCTCCCGTACAAAGCCTCATAAGGTGCCATCTGTATACTCGCCTGATAACTATTGTTATAAGCGAACTCAACCAAAGGCAGATGCTTCTCCCAAGAAACTTGGAACTCAATCACGCAACATCTCAACATATCCTCCAAAATCTGAATAACTCGCTCAGACTGACCATCCGACTGAGGATGATAGGATGTACTGAAATGCAATCTTGTACCCAGAGCTTGATGCAAACACTGCCAGAAACGCGATGTGAACCTCGGATCCCTATCCGACACAATCGACTTAGGCACACCATGCAGCCTCACAATCTCAGCAATGTACAGCTCTGCCAGCTTATCCAAAGAAAACGTAGTATGCACAGGCAAGAAATGCGCACACTTCGTCAGGCGATCCACAATCACCCAAATAGAGTTCTTCTTCGATGGAGACAAAGGTAACCAGATACAAAATCCATGGTAACCCTTTCCCACTTCCATTCAGGGATTTTCAACGGTTGCAACAACCCAGAAGGAACCTGATGTTCAGCCTTAACTCGCTGAGACACCAAACACTTGCTCACAAACTCTGCAACATCCTTCTTCAAACCCACCCAATAGTACTCATCACGAAGATCACGGTACATCTTAGTACTACCAGGGTGCATAGCAAAAGGACTACTATGACCTTCAGTCAGAATAGCACGCCTCAACTCAACATCATTGGGCACTACTATCCGACTACCAAAACACAACACGCCATCATCATTAAAACAGAAATCCGAAGGTCTACCCTCCGCGATATTCTGAACATGAGACACCAAGGAATCATCCAGCAACTGCTTATCCTTGATCAACTGAACCAACGATGGTTTCACCTGCAACTCAGCAACAAGACCACCATCTTGCGATATGCTCAAGCTAGCAAACATAGCCCTCAGCTCAACACCTACCTTCCTACTTAAGGCATCCGCAACAACATTAGCCTTTCCATGATGATACTCAATCGCCAGATCATAATCCTTGAGCAACTCCAACCAACGCCGCTGCCTAAGATTCAACTCCTTCTGTGACATCAGATACCTCAAGCTCTTGTGATCCGTGTACATCGTACACTTCTCACCATACAGATAATGCCTCCAGATCTTCAGAGCAAAAACCACTGCAGCCAGCTCAATATCATGCGTAGGGTAATTGCGCTCATGCACTTTCAACTGCCGCGATGCATAAGCCACCACCTTACTCTCTTGCATCAGCACACACCCCAAACCAACATAGGATGCATCACTATAGACCACAAACTCTTTCCCTGATTCAGGCTGAACCAAGATAGGAGCTTGCGTCAAAGCCGCCTTCAGCTTCTCAAAAGCCTGCTGTCTCGCTTCCGTCCACTCATACTTAACATCCTTCTGCAACAGCTTCGTCAAAGGAGCAGCAATCTTGGAAAAACCATCCACAAACCTTCGGTAGTATCCTGCCAAACCAAGGAAACTACGGACCTCATGAACATACTTAGGAACTTTCCAGTTCATCACCGCCTCGATCTTCTGAGGATCAACACGAATCCCCTCAGCTGAGACCACATGCCCAAGAAACACCACCTCCTTAAGCCAGAACTCACACTTGCTCAGCTTAGCATAAAGCTGATTCTCCAACAAAGCTTGCAAAACAATCCTCAAATGCTCTTCATGCTCCTCCTCACTACGCGAGTACACGAGGATATCATCAATGAACACCACAACAAACTTGTCCAGGTATTCATGAAACACACGATTCATCATGTCCATGAAAGCAGCAGGAGCATTTGTCAAACCAAACGGCATCACAAGGAACTCATAATGCCCATACCTTGTCCTGAAAGCTGTCTTAGGCACATCCACATCCTTCACCTTCAACTGGTAATACCCTGACCTCAAGTCAATCTTAGAGAACACAACAGCTCCCCGAAATTGATCAAAGAGATCATCAATCCTCGGCAAAGGATACCGATTCTTGATAGTCAACTTGTTCAGCTGACGGTAATCGATGCACATCCTCATAGTGCCATCTTTCTTCTTCACAAACAAGACCGGTGCTCCCCAAGGTGACACACTCGGCCGGATGAAACCACGATCAAGCAGCTCTTGCAACTGCGTCTTCAGCTCCTTCAGCTCCTTAGGTGCCATTCTATAGGGAGTAATGGACACAGGAGTTGTATTCTCATACAGCTCAATTCCAAACTCCACCTCGCGATTAGGAGGTAAACCAGGCAACTCCTCAGGAAAAACACCAGGAAACTCCTTCACAACTCTGATATCTTGCACCCTCAACTCCTTAGAACTAGGATTCATCACAAAAGCTAGATAAGCTTCGCAACCTTGCCTCAGCATCCTACTCGCCTCCAAGGTAGAAACAACATTGGCAAGAAACTTCACATTCTCACCAACTACAACAACTTCATAATCATCCGCAAGCTTAAGCGAAACACGCTTATTCTCACAATCCACAACAGCACGATGCTCAGCAAGCCAATCCATACCAAGGATTACATCAAAACCATAAAAGGGCAGCTCCATAAGATCAACATGAAAAACATGTTCTTGAACAACCAAGGGACACCTTCTATATAGCTTTCGAGTCACAACAGTTTCACCAAAAGAACTAGTGACACGAACACCAACATCCAAAGACTAAACAGGCAAACCAAGCAGTTCAGCATGCTTACGCAAAATGTATGAATGCGTAGATCCAGAATCAATCAAAGAAAGCAATGACAAGGATTGCAAAGTAAAGGTACCTGCAATCACATCTGCATCATTCCTCCCTTCACGCTGAGCATACACCCTCGCTTGGCCTCCACCTTCAGGCTGAATAGCCACAACATGGGCTACTCCACGACCACCTTCCTCACGCCTCTGGAAATTACCACGGCCGCGCCCACGACCTCTCTGTGGTGCAGCAACAGCAGGAGCACGCATCTGATCACTAGCCAACCTCGGACAATCTCGCCTCAAGTGGTCTGCAGAACCACAATTCCAGCACCCATAACCAGCTGCCGCAACAGGAGCTTGCACCTCTCTCACAGCACGAGGACAGTCACGCTTCATGTGACCACGTGAACCACAGATCCAACAAGCACTAGGGTCAGCTCTAGCATTGCCTCCTCTAGCAGGTGCACCACCACCTCTCTTAGCTGAGGACTGATACTTCTGATCGCGTCCCCTCTTGTTCCGTCCACCTCCGGAACTATACTCAGCAGCTCTCTTACCAGAACTTGCTCCAGCACCTTTCGCAGATAAGCCCAAGTTCATCTCTATGTCCTTGGCTCGGCCCACCAACACATCAAAATCATCATATTCGGTGGCCAGCACATACATCTTCACCTCCGTTACAAGACCATAACGAAACCTTTCGCACCTCTCCCGTTCATCAGGAATAAGCTCAGGTGCATACTGACTGAGTCGCACAAACTGCACCTCATACTCAGCCACTGTCATACTCCCCTGGGTAAGAGTCATGAATTCACGTTTCTTCTCATCAAGATATCTCACTCCAAGATATCTCCGCTTGAACACATTCTGAAAGAATGTCCAAGTCACATCAGCTTCAGCCATCCCAGAGATTGTGGTCGTCCACCATGTATATGCATCATCCTGCAGCAAGGATACCACACAGCCCAACTTTTGCACATCAGTGCAACTCATCTGACCCAAGATTCGCTTGGTACTCTCTAGCCAAGCTTCCGAACTCTCAGCAGACATACCCCTGAACTCAGTCCCACCAAGACTGCGCAGACGCTCCAAAGGTAGTCTAACTCCAGCATCTCCCTGATGCCCAGCTCCTTGAGCTCCAGCTACTGCCGCTCGAAAAGCACACGCAATAGCTTGTACCAACATCGTCATATCAGGCATAGCTTGCCCCTGACCAACCTCTGGTCCAGCAGCTCCAGCACCAGCTGCTGCAGCTCCAGCTCTTTCCCTCTCCGCACCACCACCACCAGGTGGAGGAGGAGGTAACACAACACTACCCGCATTCTCTTCGTTCTCATTCCCATCCGGGGTCGTAGCTCTCACGCTACTTCTTAACTCTCTACGTGGTGCCATACTTTTACCATGCAACATCAATGCAAATAAAACAAAGTCAGGCCCAGCAAGGTAAGCAATCCAAGTATTCAAGCTCAATTTCATTCAAAATCAACATCATTTCTTTAGCTTTTATTTGGCAATGGGTACCCACAACATGCTACATCACAACATACAACTCAATTGCATCCAAATCACAAGCCACTAAACATGCTTTCGAACAACTAGCATACAAGGCATACATACTTCAATCATGCACACATTCATTCCCAATTACTCGAGAACTCAGCTCTGATACCACCAAATGTAACCCCCTTAACCCGGCCTAGACGGTTGACCCGAATTAAGAAAGTCACACGGGGAAAACCAAAGTCAACCCGAAAGTCAACCTTGATTAACGACCCTTTTTTTTCTTTTTAATCTTGTCTAGATGCACATCAGCCCTAATTGTGATCACACAAACATCATACTCAAAGATCACAAACATCAGAGATCAAACAGGGACCCAATTGAACAAATTACAACTTTAGGGACCAAATTGTAATTTCTGATAAATATGAGGACTTAACCCAAATTAAAGTTACTAGCTTGTAATTAGTCAGGTTTCATGCTTCACTGTGAAATTTCAGCTCAAAAGGACATCCCGAACTCATACAATTGCACAAACAAGATTCAGGACCAAAATGCAAACATTACAAAACATTTAACTGCCAATGTCAGCCCCTAACGGTCACCCGTTCCGAAACAGGCACAGCCCGTTTCGAAACGCGGGGCCGTTCCGCAACGCGTACCGCAACACGGGCTGGCAGTAGCCAAACCGTTTCGGAACGGTCCCTCCCGTTTCGGACGCCTGGGCTTGTTTAAGGCACCTGTTCCGAAATGGGTGGCACTGTTCCGAAACGCCCTGCACAGATTGCCCCAAAATGCATCCTTAAACATGCAATTAAACATCGAATCATGCTCCAAATGCTACCAAACTTTACCAGCATGCAATTCAACATATATAAGGCATACTTGCATCAACAATTCATCAAAACAACATCACATATGAAAAGCCCCAAATCTATAGGCATGCTTCCTACACAAGCAAGCCATTCAAGCATAAACTTCCAATTCAAGCATATAAAGGTCAAACACAAAAACCAGCATTCTCAACAACATTCAACATACTTAGGGAGTTCCAAACATCTCCCAAAACATACACATTGGTCCCCCATTGCCAAATTACCAAAAGCTAAAAGTGTACTTAAGAAACCTTCCATACATTGAGCTTTACTTTCACTTGATTGCTTGACCTTCTTGCTGCCCTCAAGGTACTCTAATGTTCTGCATTATTGAATTAAGAAAGCGAAAGAGAGCGTAAGCAAAAGCTTAGTGAGGAATGCTCATAAAACCATTCAATAATGCATTTATAAAACATTTATAAATCATGCTTCAAATCAACATTTGCACATGCTCAAAAGCATACTTTAAACAAGCATCTCATGCTTCATATCATAACATGTCATATTGGCCACAAGTGATAACTTCCATTTCTTTAAAAACAAGTTCATCAACTTTCACCCCAAGGACTTTTAAACACCTTGGCCCCAAGGACTTTTAAACACCTTGGCCCATGGACTTTTAAACACCATGGAAGAGGACCACACAAGGACTTTTAACCACCTTTGTGTCCATATCAAGTATCACCCCAAGGACTTTTAAACACCTTGGCCCCAAGGACTTTTAAACACCTTGGCCCCATGGACTTTTAACCACCATGGAAAGGATCACACAAGGACTTTTAACCACCTTTGTGTCCATAGCAAGAATCATCCAAGGACTTTTAACCACCTTGATGTTATTAAGTAAACAAGGCTCACTCAAGGACTTTTAACCACCTTAGTGACCTTAACCTTTTCAAAACATCACTTGCCAATATACATCATTATCATCAATTTATCCACTATTTTAAAGCATTAAACCAAGCCATATACATCATGCATTTAAAAGCATCAAACCACATTTTATCAAGGTACAAAAACAAGGAACTCTTACCTTGAGCTTCCTTCAACATATGGCTTACAAAAACAGCAAATACCATGCTAAATCATGCTTTCAAAACAGTATTTAAATCATGCAATAAATCACATTGCATCACAACAAAATCATGGCCACCACTAGAGAGTACTTTCCGAAAACTTACACTTGAGCTTAGCAAAGTTGTTTAGACTTAAACTAAGCTCCCAAGACATTGGTTTCAAAGCCGAAAACCATTTTCACTCACCGATTCCACTTTGCCTCTTGCCGAAGCACCAAAACAAGCTTCCGGATCAACAACTCTTGGATCCAAAGATGCCTCCCCTGTTTTAACACATCAAAGCAGAGGATTAATGCATCATCATGCATTAATTGCTTCAATGAAAGCACCTAAACTCGCTGCTCTCATCCACACTCCATTTTCGGCCACCAAACACAACCGAAAATGCATCCAAACCTCTTCTCAACAAAGCCCAGCCATAAAACATCAAAACCTAACATCCTTAACATCATTTAACATCTAAAAAGAGCCTAATAACATCCTTATACCTCCAGCAACACCAGATCCACAAGATCACCTCAAAACAACCAAGAAACACAAGCTAAACTTAGGAAACTCAACCTATCCGGGATTGCATTAATCAAAACTCAATTCCTTATCAATCTAGTGTCCAATTAACATCAAAAACACATCTCAAATCACATATTAATCAGATCAAACGAAAATCATCAAAAATCACCAAATCTTGCATTATAAGCCAAGATCCAATTCACATCTTAAAAGCCTTTAATAAAACATCAATTAAGGATTGAAAACTTAGGAATTTCAGTAAAGAACTGATAGTTTAGAGGAGAAGGACGTTCTTACCTCCAAACTTGAGTTTCTCATCTTTTTGGAATCAAAAACCTTGATGAATCAAGTAGCAAATGATGAGGTTTTGTAGATATGTTGATTAGGAATCAAAAGAGAGTTGAAAGGAGAGATTTAGGTGAGAAAATCAGAAACAATTCTCTGGAAAAGAAGTGTTTGGGTTGAGAGAAAATGAGAGAAAGAAAAATGGAAAGTTAGTTAACCAAAATAGCCAAAATGGCTTTTCCCTCCTCTTTGATATGTTTTCAAATCAGAATAAATCTCAAAATATCTTAGAAAAATCTGGAGAAACTACTTTTGGATTAATAGCTCCTTAAAGATTCAAAGTTTCAACCCTTTCGAAAACAGTCACCAAACTTTCAAAAATTACATTTTGGTCACTAGCCAAAATGTCACCCTTCCAAAACTCATTTTCCAAAATTGATTTCACAGTTCACTTAATTATAATAAAAGATGATTTTAGAACATTTTTCCATATTTTTAATGCAACCCGAACTAGGTTTTCCTAATTTCACCTCTTTAGATTCGAACAGCACTTTGACCAACCGGTCAACGCCCAAAACTACTAAGCCCAAAACCGGGGCGTTACAAGATTTTGGGTTTTTGGGATGTTAATGTGAAATCTGAGTTGCTGGAGGTATAAGGATGGAATTAGGATGTTTTTTGATGTTGATTGATGGTTAAAATGTGATGGAAGTGTTAGATTATGGCTGGGCTGAGTTTAGTGAGCAATCAAATGTGATTTCAGTTGTTTTGGATGGGTATTTTGGTGCTTTAGTGTAGAGCAGTGAGATTGTCTAAGTTGCTGGTGGTTTTAATGCATAATTATGCATTAATCCCCTATTCTTGTGTGGTATAAACAAGAGGAAAATACTTTGGAAGCAATCAGTGAAGATTCGGGGATTTCAGACGCTTAAATTCGCGTCGGCGAATCTTGGTTTCGCGAGTTAGTGAGTGGAAATGAGATTTCTAGCTTTGAAACACTTTTAGGGTGGTTTTGGGAACTTAGTGTAAGCTTGAAACACTTTTCTAAGTTCGGAAGTAAGTAAAGTGATTTTCTCCCTTGGAATGTGCTATTATGAGTTTATTGATGCTCTTGATTTTAAATGTGTTTTACCTATTGTTTTAAGCATGATTTAAAGTAAGAGATTTACTATTAATGATGCCATATTGATGAAGGATACACATTGTAAGTGATCCTTGTATGTATATGCTTATACATGTATTATGAAGCATGGTTTGATGCTTGGAAATGTGGCTTATTGTGGATGCTTTGAAAACAATGAGGTTTGTACTAAATGAGAATTATATTGGCAAGTGATGTTGTGAAAAGTGGTTTATAAATGAAATCGGATATAATTAGCCAGCTATAGGATTGAGTGCACAATAAACAAGTCGCCTTGGATGTTAAGGGGTTGTGAAAGTACCGAATACTTCATCCAAGTACCTTAACAATTGAGGAAATTGAATTGTGTCCCGTCTCTCGTTAGTGGGATTATACATCTACCGATGAGTGGTGTTGAGGGTTTGTAAGGTACCGAATACTCCACCACGGGTGTCACAACGGTGGAGGGTAGCTCCCGTGTGTAAACCTTTGAGATGCCGGTGAGAATGTATGAAGTGTTGGGACAACACTTGAGAATCTGTGTAACGATATGGTTTTGAGAAATGAGTATGTTGATGATCACTTGTGAGCCAATATAATTGATAAATTGTTATGAAATGTATATGGATATATAAAATGAAAATTCATGTTTTTACTCTTTAAGCTTTGCATATGGTAGCTATTGTAGAGCGTTTTAGTGTTCTCTAAACATAAGTGCAAGTGAAAACTCCTGTCAAGTAATAGTATAAAAGATATCGTCTCCCATAGGGATTGGACATCTTGACTCGATTCGTTGTTCCTGCACAAGAAAAGTAAATGCACAAATAAGTTGGTTTGTTTAAGAGGAAAGTAAAATAAAAACACAAGTAAATAAAAGGGAAGAAATCAGGTTGATAGAAAGAGCAGGGTTATGCTGCTGCTTAGTGTGAAACTGCGTTGAATTGAACTAGTTGCTTTGCGCTGCCAGACTCTGCTGCCTCGACGAGGGATGGCAGTTAGGCTACTGAGACGCTCTCGCTGCCTCGGTAGGGAAATGGACTTGTGTCTCAGCGGGAAACTCGGCAGAACTACAAGGCTCGGCAAAAATCTTCGAAAGTGATCCCACTTATGTCTAAGTCAGAATGCTATTGATGCCCACTACAAATAATACCAGTCGCAACGTGAATCGTGCAAAGACAAAAAAGTTTGTTTGTCCTCTTTTATCCACCTTAAATTCTAACCTATGTCTAGGCTGGATTGATCTACACTATCTATAGATGAGATCGTACTTACTCCTCTCTTGAGTTCGACTCTCTCGATACCGAACAAATGGATAGTAATCAACTAATCTTTCGCCTTAATTGAGAACTATGAAGAACATGGAATAAGCAAACCTTGAAGCTTTATTGCAAAAACAAACTTGAAATCCTAAACAACCGTTGTCACACTAATTACAACATAACCCAAACCGAAAGAGAGTTTTAGAACATAATGGCGGCAAGAAAACCTAAAATATGCCTAAGGGAAAACCTAAGTTGTTTTGAAGTAAAAGTACAATGGGTATATATAGGCATTAGCTAGATATAGTCCTTCTTGGAGTAGAAGTCTTCAAAGTAGTTTTTGCGTTGAATGCAACTTTAAATGCTGACTTCTTTGAGTTGAATGTGGACTTAATCATGTTGCCTTGCTCCGCAAGTAATCTCGAGTTCCTCATTCGACGGCTTTGCCTGTTGCTACAGTCATCAAAAAATTGAATGGACAACATCGTTAAGATCATGATTTTCTACTCTACAGATCACACTCCAGTACCTGAAACTGCAGGTAGGGCGGCGACAACTACTGTCTCTGTCTGGAACTGCATCAGTACAGCTCTTTAGTTTGCTGCCTCAGCATCATGTCCTCAGCTCCTCTCTCTTTCTGTCAGCCTCTAGTACCTGAAACTAAAACTAAACTAAAACTAAACTAAAACAATACCTTTTCTTCACCAAATAATAGAAAATCAATACAAAGCATGGAAGAGTAAAGAATACTGTAAAATGCAATGCATGAACCTAATTATGCCTAGAATGTACTCAAAAACATCAATAATATGAGATGGAATGTGCATTAAATATAGAACTTATGGACACTTTACACACCCCCAAACTCAAACTATTAATTGTCATCAAGCAATGCAACCTAAACATACTTGCCCT
This sequence comes from Hibiscus tridactylites, assembly GCA_958450335.1. Lineage (NCBI taxonomy): Eukaryota > Viridiplantae > Streptophyta > Magnoliopsida > Malvales > Malvaceae > Hibiscus > Hibiscus tridactylites. Next base: position 51,308,317 of record OY288267.1, on the reverse strand, counting down.
TTAAACTAATCAAAAAGAAAATTTTCTGTTTTAAACTTGATTTAACACCTCAAGCCCGTGGCACCTATCATTAAATTAGTGAGATGGGAATAACATGAATTACCTCAGAATTAAACTATAATATGCCCGTGAAGTGTGTGCAGAAACTGTGAACAAGCTGAATATGAAGAACATTCTAAGTAAACAGAGATGCTGTCATGATATACAAGGTTGTTGCCGAGACATCATATTCAAGCACAATTTAAATAATCATGGCAATGAGGGCTTCAGCTAATCACAACTACTCTTCTAGGTCTGAAATTAAGATAGGAGCAAACTACAAAACCCTGAAACCATGGAGTAGAGTCATCCCGTGAAGACTTTCATTCACTCATGCTAATTTGTCCGTCACTTCAAAATTTTCAGATTCATAGACTTTGATTGCAGCGGAGTTTCCTCGCACATGATTCTTCTTAGAGTCGGTTTCGGGCACCTCTAGGGATAGACATCATAAAAATTTTCTTTTGCCTGTCTTGGCAGTGCTTTTGTTTTTTTCTGTTTGTTGTCTGCCGCGGCAGGTTCCTGCAACCATGTTAGAATTTTACAAATAATTCAAGGAGGGAGCTTTAGAACTGCTGGTATTGGGGTATGTTTGGCAACTTTAGAACTACCGAGCGGCGGGATCAGGGCGACATCATCTGTACTGTCGGGCGGCAAACTTTCATCGATGATGTTGCTCGGCTGCCTCTGTTGAAATTCTCTGAAAGGTTTATTGGTTGCTGGTTGTGGCCATTGATAGGTTGTGAGACGGTTGAATTTTATTTGCAAGACAAAAAAAGAATAAAATAATAAAATGTAGAAAGAAATAAAAACTGAAAATTTAAAAATTCTAAGTCTACGAAAGCATAAAAAATGTGGAAGATAAAAATAAAAATTATGTTACTCTAGGAGTGCATTGGCATGCATCTCCTAAAGTAGCTACTCCCTTGTCAAGAGGGTCGTTTTCGATACTTCTTGTAATCCACCCGCACCCTCCATCGAGTGATTATTCTCATGGTGGAGGAGTCCTTCTTCCCCGTTTCCTTGTAGTTTATGTGAACCTTCCTCCTTGTTTCTATTCTTGAAGGCATGAACATGTGATTAGAAAAATTATATCACTATCTAACAATGCACTTACCTCATTTTTGTCGAAGTTCATTATGGTGGAAAGTTGCTTTTGTAACACCCGGGTTTAGGGGTTAGGTTAAAATAATATTTTAATATTATCTTGGGTTCGGTTCTATGATTTAAATAATGGTCCGGGTTTGGCTTTCAAATTAATTAAATTAATGATAGACTAAGTTTTGGGATTAAAACCTCAAATGACCAAAGAATATGTGCCCTTGTGAATAATCCATTTCATTAAGGGCAAATGGGTCATTGGACTTTTAAATTAAAACAAAACAAACCAAAAACCAAATTCTTCACTCATCTTCTCCCTCTCTCCCAAAATCTCAGACAAACCCCCCCAAAGCCATTGAAGCTACTGTTCCATCATCCTCCTTCTTCATTTCAACTCCGAATTTAAAGGTGAAGGTAAATTTGAACTCCCCTCACCTCCATCTTCTTAAAAGTACTCTTCTTTTTCATTTTCATGAAGTTTTTGGGAAATAGGGGTTTTGAATATTTTGAATAAAAATGGTGCCTTTGTGTAGCTAATCGTAATATTTTGATTTGTTATGATTGGTTATGGGATATAGAAGTCAAATGGTATGATATATGTGAATTTCAAAGGGTTTTGAACAATTTTCGGAATTGGGTTTCAAAGGGGTTTTTGGAGGGTTTTAAAGAGGTTTTGGGGGTTGTTTAAGGTTGGTTTTTGAGGGCTGATGTTAGTATAATATATGAGGGCTGCTTTGGGTGTGTTTGATGGTTATTTGGATGCTTGAGATGGAAGATATTGGTGGGCTTTAAGGGCAGCTCGGAAATTCTGTTTTTGGGACTTGTTTGGGTATTGAGTGCTTGAAGTATTGTTCCGGGTTGTTTCCGTTGATGAGATATTGATTATGAATGTTTTGTTTGTGTTTGAGATTGATTAGAACCGAGTTTGGGCATCGGTGAAGCTTTGGAAGAGAATCCGGGAATTTGAAGAACGGTCGCTTGCGTGGTCTTTGAGCTAGGAAGTTTAGGTGAGTGGTTGTTTGCTTTTAAAGGTTTTAAATTAGTTGGTTCGAGTATATGGACTAGGTGGGACTTGGTAGACCCACCTAGAGTTAGGATTAGGGTGGTAGCCTAATCCTAATCTTGATCTAAGCCTTTGGATGAACTCAAATGTATGAATGTATATGCCTCGTATGTCTTGTGTTATGAATGCTTATGTATATTGTTTTATACATGTGAATTGAGGCATGGGTTGTATTGCTTAAAGCATGCATGGTGATGGTTCATGATTGTGTCCATGGTGAGTACGTGCTAAGCACTGAAATGATTGAAATGGGTAATGTGGAATGAGTAAAATATTGGCACTAGTATACTTAAATACAAATGATCGATCATTAGGATGTTAGTGTGTACACATGAGTCTAAAGTCGCGCGTGGCCTTGGTGGCGTTGAGTCACCAAGGAGGAGTACGGGTTCGCCCGGAATTGTAATTGAATATAGTCGGTGATGAGTGGAATCCCATCGACGGGGCGTGAGGATGAGTGGAATCCCCTCCGCGAGACCGGTGATGAGTGGAATCCCACCGAGGTAATGTGGTTGTTGGATATGAGTTTCCAACGTGTCTATCCGCGTATTTGAGTCATAACTAGGTGCCAATGTGGATTGATATGTGTATCATTGTGTTGGGATTTATGAGCTGTTTGGATGATTAAATGTGATTACATGTATGGTAGTGTTGAGCTCATGATTATGGCATATATGTGATATATTGCTCATGCATCTATATCTTGTGGACTCTTGGTAAATGTAAGTTGCTTTGGCTAGATCGCGCTCGGACCCTGCAATGTTGAGGTTTGTTTTTAGAGCTTACCCTCACTAAGCATCATTGCTTACGCTCTCTTTGTTCAACATTGCAGATCCTTAGTTCGTGGGTTGCTCGGGCAAGTGGAGGGCCTCCAAGTGTGGTTTGGACTTGTGTTCATCAAGTATGGTTTTAATGCTAAGACATGTAATAGTTTAAGCAATGGGATGTGTAAGGTTTTGGTTGCTTGTCATTAGTTGCTAGGAGCATGCTTAAACTCCTTAGTATCTTGCTTTTGCATGGTTGTGTTGCCACGTGGAATGTTACTCATGCCTAATTGCTTACTCTGGTTGTTAGCTTTATGCCTTAGGAGTTCATGTATGTGCTTGAATGTTGATTGTATGAGCGTATGTTGTGGGTTGTTGCCATAGTGATAGACATGTCTAATTAATGTCGAAGCATGCTAATATGGTTGTTATACCTTAGGATGTCTTGTCTTGAAGTTGCTTGGTGGTTTGTTGGTGTTTTGGAGCATTCTTGTGCCTCAAAACAGCCCAGAAAAGTCTGCAGACAGGGGGTGTTTCGGAACGGGTCCCCGTGTTCCGAAACGACCCCTGTGTAAATGACCTGCCGTTTCGAAACGGATGAGGGTCGTTCCGGAACGTTTTCGCTACTGGAATTTTGAGAAATTGGCGAGATGAAGCCGTTCCGAAACGGGCCTTTGAAGTTCCGAAACGGTCAAATCTCGTTGACCACGAGATATTGACCGTCAAGGTCGTTCTGATACGGGTCTTCCCTGTTTCGGAACGGTCACCTTATGGTTGACCCTGACCCGTTGACTAAGTCAAGGCGTTTCGGAACACCCTATGGGCGTTTCGAAACGGCCTGCTGCAGAATGATAAAATGAACTGTTTATGTTTTGTTTGGTCGGTGAATGTCTCGCTGTGTGTGTCCTCCGCTGCTATGCTCCACCTAGGAATTAAATATGCATCTAGATAAGACTAAAGTTAAAAGAAATTTTCTGGGTCGTTAACCGAAGGGAAGCCTTAACGGGTTTCGCTTCGGTTTTCCCCGTGTGGCCCACTCGGACCGGTCATCCGACCAGACCGGGACGAGGGGGTTACACTTGTTGGTATCAGAGCCTAAGGTTACCGAGACCTTGGGCAGGTAAGTGAGGTAAGTTTAAGTTTTTAAGTTGAATCGCACGGTGTTTTCTTATTCTGCAAGAATGGTTGCTTATATGACAAGTATGCTGATTGTTTTATTTTAAAGCATGTGTGTGTGGGTCCCATTGCTACTATTACATTGGAAAATTGATTTTTAAGTGAGGAAACATACTTGGACACTTGGGAGCCTCACCTTGCTAACCCAATTTGTGTGTTGTTGTTGTGGTTGTAGTTAATATCTGAGAGAGCAATGTCTAGACCGAGAGGTAGACCGAGGTTGGTTCGTCAGGAACCACGAGTTGTGGCTCCCGTTGAGCCGGTAGTTGGTGCGGGAGCTCACATAGAGGGACCGGGGGCCGCGGGAGCCGGCGCTCCTCCACCACCTCCGCCACCACCACCTCCTCCACCTGGAGCTGGGGGCGAGGATGGAGCCGGAGGAGAGGGACCTCAAGGTGGCCAAGGTCCAGCTGGAATTGATATGACTCCGCTTGTGCAAGCAATAGCAGGAGCGTTCCAGGCCGCAGTGGCGGGAGCCCAGGCTGCAGCTCAGCCTAGGTGTGATGATGCTAGCTTACCTTTGGAGAGGCTCCGTAGCTTAGGGGCCGAGGAGTTTAGAGGATCTACTTCGGAGAGGTCGGAGTTATGGTTGGAGAAGACAGTTCGTATCTTGGCTCAGATGGGTTGTGCGGGCGCATGTAGATTGGGTTGTGTGATCTCACTGCTTCAGGGTGATGCCTACACCTGGTGGGTCACCATCACTACCGGGGTTCCAGAGGCCGAGATAGATTGGGATTTCTTTGAGTTTGCTTTCAGGAAGAGGTACTTGGGACCGAGGTACCTAGATGAGAAGAAGAGAGAATTCATGGCTCTCACTCAGGGAGATGCTTCAGTGACTGATTATGAGATCCGCTTTGTTCGCTTGAGTCAGTATGCCCCAGAGTTGGTTCCTACTGAAGTGGAACGCTGCAACCGTTTCCGTTACGGACTGAATGAAGAGGTTAAGAGGTACACGTTGGCTTCTGACTACTCAGACTTTGATGTGTTGGTCGCGAGGGCCAAGGATTTGGAGCATAGTTTGGGTTCAGCCAAACGAGCTGGTGGTTCTAGTTCTGGAAAGATGCATAACCAATTTGATGGTAGAGATGCTAAGAGGCACAGAGGTGGCGGGCATCAGTTTGATCAGAGACGTGGCGGTGGCCACCATGGTAGGGGCCATCAGGGCCATAGAGGAGGAGGGCGCTTGCCCGAGTGTGCACAGTGTGGGAGACAGCACACTGGAGAGTGCTGGGGTAACTTCCATGCTTGTTGGAACTGTGGTTCGAGGGACCACTTTAGGAAGGACTGTCCACGTCAGGCAGCTCAGGCACCGAACATAGCTCAGGCTCCTGCGAGAGGTAATGATTTTCAGAGAGGCCGTGGGCGCGGTCGTGGCTACTTCCAGCCGAGGGCTGATGCACCTAGGGTAGATGCTCAGAGGAACCGTGCTCATGTTGTGGCAGTGCAGCCGGAAGCGGGAGGACCAGCGAGGGTCTATGCTCAGAGAGAGGCCGGGAACGACACCGATGTGATAGCAGGTAATTTTGAGTTACAGTCTATGTCCTTGCTTTCTTTGGTTGATTCGGGTTCTACGCATTCCTACATTTTGAGTAAGCATGCACAGAAGTTAGATATTCCTGTTGAGATCTTAGATGTAGGTATGCATGTTACTAGTTCTTTTGGTGAGACAGTTGTGGTTAGACGTATGTATAGGAGGTGTCCACTGAAGATTCAGGGTCATGTGTTTTCAGTTGATATGATGGAACTTCCTTTCTACGGTTTTGATATTATATTGGGTATGGATTGGTTGGTTGAGCATCGGGCTAGTGTGGATTTTGAGACAAAGAGAATTTCCTTGAAACTTTCTGATGACTATGAGGTAGTGGTAGTGGGCGAGAACGTTAAGTTCTTGTCTAATGTGGTGTCAGCTTTAGAGGCTCATAGGTTGATGGACTCTGGATGTGGGGCCTATTTAGCTTATGTTATGAATCCGGACATGAGTGAAGCTAGACCGAAAGATATCAGAACAGTGTGTGACTTCCCAGATGTGTTTCCTGAAGAGTTGTCGGGTTTGCCTCCTGACAGAGATGTTGAGTTTGTGATTGAGACAGTTTCAGGGTCTAGTCCAGTTTCGATAGCTCCGTACCGTATGGCTCCGAAAGAGTTGAAAGAATTGAAGAGTCAGCTGCAAGAACTATTAGACCGTGGTTTCATTAGGCCCAGTAGTTCTCCGTGGGGGTGCTCCAGTGTTGTTTGTGAAAAAGAAGGATGGTAGCATGCGTATGTGTATTGACTACAGACAGTTGAATCAGTTGACTGTGAAGAACAAGTATCCGTTGCCTCGTATAGATGATTTGTTTGATCAGTTGAGAGGTGCTTCAGTATTCTCGAAGATAGACTTGAGATCCGGGTATTATCAGTTGAAGGTAAAAGAGGGTGATGTCCCAAAGACAGCTTTTAGGACTAGATATGGTCACTATGAGTTTCTTGTGATGCCATTTGGGCTCACGAATGCACCAGCATCATTCATGGACATGATGAACAGAATTTTCAGAGACTATTTAGACCGATTTGTGGTTGTCTTCATTGATGACATACTTGTGTACTCAAAGACAGAAGAAGAGCATGATGAGCACTTGAGATTTGTTTTACAGAGATTGATGAGTAATCAGTTGTATGCGAAGCTTAGTAAGTGTGAGTTCTGGATTCGAGAGGTTGTATTTCTTGGCCATGTTGTTTCGGCCGAAGGTATCCGAGTCGACCCATCGAAGATTGAGGCTATTGTTGAGTGGAAACAACCTAAGTCTGTGACAGAGATTAGGAGTTTCCTAGGATTAGCTGGTTACTATAGGAGGTTTGTTGATGGCTTCTCTAGAGTAGTTGCTCCCTTGACTAAGTTGTTGCAAAAGGGAGTCAAGTTCGAATGGTCAGATGCAAGACAAAAGGCCTTTGAGAAATTGAAAGAAGCTTTGACCAATGCTCCAGTGTTAGTACAACCTGTTTCAGGTAAGGAGTTTGTGATTTACAGCGATGCTTCCTACGTAGGCTTAGGATGTGTTTTGATGCAAGATAGGAGAGTTGTTGCCTATGCTTCTAGACAGTTGAAGATCCATGAGAAGAACTATCCCACCCATGACATAGAGCTAGCCGCAGTTGTATTTGCATTGAAGATTTGGCGTCACTATTTATATGGTGAGAAGTGTATAGTCTACACCGATCACAAGAGCTTGAAGTACTTGATGACACAGAAAGAGTTGAACTTGAGACAGAGGAGATGGTTAGAGTTGTTAAAAGATTATGATTTGACTATTGAGTACCATCCGGGTAAAGCAAACGTAGTAGCCGATGCTTTGAGTAGAAAAGTGGCCGTTGAGCTGAGAGCTATGTTTGCTAGATTGAGTGTGTCTGTAACGCCCCGGTTTTGGGCTTAGAAGTTTTGGGCGTTGACCGGTTCGGTCAAAGTGCTGATCGAATATATAAAGGTGAATTTAGGAAAGCCTAGTTCGGGTTGCATTAAAAATATGGAAAAATGTTCTAAAATCATCTTTTAATATATAAAAGTGAACTGTGAAATCAATTTTGGAAAATGGGGTTCGGAAGGTTGACATTTTGGCTAGTGACCAAAATGTAATTTTTGAAAGTTGCGTGGCTGTTTTATAAAGGATTGAAACTTTGAATCTTTAAGGAGCTATTATTCCAAAAAGAGTTTCTCCAGATTTTTCTAAGATATTTTAAGGCTTTATTCTGATTTTAAACATAAAGAAAGAGGAGGGAAAGTTATTTTGACTATTTCATAACTAACTTTCTATTTTTCTCCCAATTCTCCTTTTCTCTCATTTTCTCTCAACCCAAACACATCTCTCCAGATTTTCTCCTCTGATTTTGTCACTCAAATCTTCCTTTTCAATTCTCTTTGGATTCCTAATCATCTCTACAACAAAACCTCACCATTTGCAAGTGGTTTCATCAAGCTTTTTGGTTCTAAAAAGGAGAAATTCAAGTTTGGAGGTAAGAACGTCCTTCTCCTCTAAACTATCAGTTCTTTACTGAAATTCCTAAGTTCTCAATCCTTGATTTGTGATTTTTTTAAAGGCTTTTCAATTGAAATCTTGATTTTGGCTTAAAATGCAAGATTTGGTGATTTTGGTGAAATTTTCGTGTGATCTGTTTGGGCAGTGTTTTGAGGTGTCAAATTGATGTTAAATGAATGCTAAATTGATTAGAAGTTGAGGTTTAATCAATGCAATCCCGGATAGGTTGAATTTCCTAAGTTTGGCTTGAGTTTTTGGTTGTTTTTGGAGTGTTTTTGGTGATCTGTTATACCTGGAGGTATAAGGATGTGTTTGTGATCATTTTGGATGTTAATTGATGTTTAAAAATGCTTAGAAGTGATGGATCTTGGCTGGGTTAAGTTTTGGAAGTGTTTGGAGGTGATTTCGGTTGTGTTTGGTAGCCGAAATGTTGGATTTGTGATGAGCAGCGAGTTGTGTTGTGTTGCTGGTGTTTTTAATGCATAAAGATGCATTAATGCTCTGTTTTTGTGTGCTTGAAACAGGGGAGTTTGATCCGTGAGCTTTAGAGGTGTTGCGGAAGGTTTCGGATGCTTGGAAGGCTTGTTGGCTAGCCTTGTTTTGTGTATCGGTGAGTGAAGTTGGGTTTTCAGCTTTTAAACCAAGGTTTGAAGGTTTTGGGAGCTTAGTATAAGTCTAAACAACTTTGCTAAGCTCAAGAGTAAGTAAATGGTTTTCGCTCTTGAATTGTGTTGTGATTTGGCTTTTAAGGCAATTGTGTTTGATGGTTGCAATGCATGTGATTTGCATGGTTTAAATTCTATTTTGAAAGCATATTTTAGCATGGTTTAATGCTGGTTTTGAAAGCCATAAGTGAAGGATGCTCAAGGTAAGAGATCCTTGGTTTTATACATTGAAAATGTGGTTTTGATGCATGGTGTTGCATGTTGTTCAATGGCTTTGTGTAATGCTTAAAAACAGTGAATTAATGATTGTAAATGATGGTTTATGCATTGTGGTTATGCATGTGAAACATTGGACTAATGTGGTAAGGTGGTTATATTGGCAAGTGATGCAAGTGGTTCTTGGTTTCTTTGATCGGATATAGTTAGCCGGCTATAGGATTGGGTGCACCGTGAATAAAGTCGCCTTGGAGGTGGAGTGGTTAAGTGTGAACCGGTAAACTCCCTTCAAGTATCCTAACGAGATGGTTAAGGTCATAATGGAGGTGGAATGCCCATTCGAGGACCTTGGTTAAGCAAAGGTTATATGGTGGTTAAAAGTCCATATATGAGAACCTTGTGCTTGTTAAGATCACAATGGAGGTGTAAAGTCCATGTGTGGATCTTGTGTAGGGTGTCCCGGATCTCGTTAGTGATGTTATACAACTACCAATCGGTGATGCAAAGGTTGTATGGTGTTTGAAAGTCCATACATGGGAACCTTGTGCATGTCAAGGTTGTATGGTGTTTAAAAGTCCATACATGGGAACCTTGGGAAAAGTCGAGGTTGTATGGTGTTTAAAAGTCCATACATGGGAACCTCGGGAAAAGCTAAGGTTGTATGGTGTTTAAAAGTCCATACATGGGAACCTTAGGATGATGAGGTCAAATGGTGTTTAAAAGTCCATTTGGAGACCTTGGTTTGGTAGTGTGTATGAAGCGTGGGGGACAACGCTTGTGATTCGCGTATCTGATCGGGTGTTGAGTTGAAAAGTGGATGTGTTGATCACTTGGAAGCCAATGTAATGTTCTTGATTATAAAGAAGCATGAGATGCTTGAAAAGATGCATGGTTGCATGGAAAGTGTATAATGCTTGTGAATGCATGTTTACTTGTTAAGTTGAACAAGTGTTGATTATCATTTGGTAAATGATGCATGTGTGCATGGAATCTCTTAAATGCATTGGAGTCTTGTTAAGACTTGTTTTTAAAAGGCATGTGATGATAATGTTGTGGTTCATATATTGCCTTGGTTTAATGCATGTGTGGGATTGTTTGAGTAAATGGTTTTAAAAGGTTTCTTGCTTGAATGGTTTTCAAGTATAAGAAAGGTATAATGTGAAATGGAAGTGTTTTCCAAGGTTTTGATTTTAGCTTTGCATATGGTGTTTATGCATGGAATGGTTTAATGGATGACTTTGCAAGTTGTGCTTGAAAAGGTTTTCTTAGCTTGCTAAGCTAAGGGTTGGTTTTCATGTATGTGCAATGCATGGTTTTAAGCATGATGTTGAAAAAGGGTTTTCAAGCTTTGCTTGGTTAACAAATCGGGTTTGTTTTAAATGTGTTTTTATGACCCGCTGCATTGATGGTGTTTTGGTTTTGAGCATTCCTCACTAAGCATTATGTGCTTATGCTCCTTTTTGTCCATCAATGCAGATTCTTGAAGTTTGGACAGCGAGAAGCAAGGGATTCAAGGAGGACTCCATTTGAGATGTATGTCTCGGTGAATAGCTATAGTTAATAAAGGCAATGGGGGTAGAATCTCTTGGGATGTGTTTATGTGTTTGTATATGTTCGGTCAAGAATGGTTTTATGTTGTTAATGTTGTTGGAACATGTATTTGGCTTCTATGAGATTGATTTGGAAGTTTATGCTTGAATGGTTGCTTGTGTAGGGAGCATGCCTATAGATTTGGGGCTTTTCGTATATGTTGATATTTTGTTGTATTGCTGATGCAAGAATGTCTCATATATGTTGAATTGCATGTTGGTAAAGTTTGGTGGCTTTTGGAGCATGTTTGGTTGATCAATTGCATGTTTAAGTATGCTTTATGCTGCAATCTGTGCAGGGTGTTTCGGAACAGTTGACACCGTTTCGGAACGTGTGCCCTGAACCAACCCAGGCGTCCGAAACGGGTGACACCGTTCCGAAACGGAATGGCTACTGCCAGACCCCCGTTGCGGTACGCGTTGCGGAACGGCCCCGTGTTTCGAAACGGGCTCTGCCTGTTTCGGAATGGGTGACCGTTGGGGGCTGACATTGGCGGTTAAATGTTTCAGAATGTTTGCATTTTGGTCCCGAATCTTGTATGTGCAATTGTATGAGCTTGGGATGTCCGTTTGAGCTGAAATTTGGCAGAGAAGCATGAAACATGATTAATTTTAAGTTGGTAACTTAAAATCTGGTTAAGTCCTTAAAGTTTTTAGAATTTACAATTTGGTCCTTAAATTTGTAAATTGATCAATTGGGTCCCTGTTTGATCTCTGATGTTTGTGATCTTTGAGTATGTTGTTGTGTGATCACATCTAAGTTTAATGTGCATCTAGAAAAGATTAAAAAGAAAAAAAAAGGGTCGTTAATCAAGGTTGACTTTCAGGTTGACTTTGGTTTTCCCCGTGTGACTTTCTTAATTCGGGTCATCCGTCTGGGCCGGGTTAAGGGGGTTACATTTGGTGGTATCAGAGCTGAGTTGCGAATGCTTGGGGAAAACGGTAAGTTGTTGTGATGTGTGTTTGATGTTACCTTGTTGTGTGGTTGAAAGTTGGTTGAAACATGTGTTTCTGAGCAAGTTGTTGATGTTTTCAAGCATGCTGTATGGTTATGAATCTTGGTTGAGCTTATGTGGTTTTGTGCTAATGTTGTGAGCTGGTGATTTGCTTGATGAACATGTAATGAGTATGTTATGTTGCTAATATGCTGTTGCAAGTGGATGTTGTTTGGTGTAAGCATGATCAAAGTATGTTGTTTGATATGCTTGATGTTGTGATATTCATGTTTGTGATGACTGTTATGTCATGTAAAGGGGAGGATTCGGGATACCCATTGCCTTATTAATATAGCTATTGTGTTATTTTGGAGTTGGAGTTTGAATCCTTGCTTAAAGCTGGTCTAACTGGTTTGTTTGTTTTGTTGTGATTGTTTGTTTGTTAATAGTATGGCGAAGTCGATGATAGAATGGCAGTTGGGGGAGATGGTTGCTACCTTAGGGCAGGTTGTTAAGGCATGGAATTCACCCTTCTGTAGAGGTGTTTTGTCTCAGTCTTCTGTGCCTAGAGTTGAGGTGGTAAGGCAGGAGAAAGAAGCTGGTTCTGTGATGAAGAGTTCATCACCAGTTGCTCAAGAGGTGTTGAGAACATCTCAGGCTGTGGTAAAGGTAAAGTCAGTGGATGTGCTGGCTGTGGGATGTGTGAGTTTGCCGAAGCAGCGTTTGTTGGATCTGGGTGCTGTGGAGTATCATGGTTCTTCACCGGAGATGTTTGAGGCCTGGTTGGCCAGTGTGATTCTGATTTTGGATCAGGAAGGCTGTGATTATGCCTGTAAGCTGGGGAGTGTTGTTTCTCTGATGCTGGAGGATGCATGTGCCTGGTGGACATCTGTGGCGGTGGCGTCACATATCCATGATATTGACTGGGATTTCTTTGTGTCTGCCTTTTATGAAAGGTATCTTGGAGAGAAGTTTCCAAGGGTTAAGCAATGTGAAGGTAGTGCTGTTGTGGAGCAGATGTTGCTTGAGCAAGGAGTGGAAGCTCAGCTACCTGTGTGTGATCGTTGTGAAAGGCGCCATGTTGGAGGTTGTTGGGGCGCGGGTGCTTGTTGGAACTGTGGTTCTAAAGTGCATGTGAAGCGTGATTGTCCTCTTGGGGTGAAGTCAGCTTCAGTGATAGCCAAAGGGTCTCTGAAAGGTCGTGGGCGCGGCCAAGGCAAGGTTCAGAGGTGGCAGAAAGAGCAGGGGGTTGTGAAGAGTTTGGGAAGTGAGAATTGCTGGAAATGTGGGTCTGCTGGACATATGAGACGTGATTGTTTGATGTTGGCTCGGAACAGCCAAGGTTCCTTACCGCAAGAGGTTGGTGATGACCTCAGTGTGTTAGCTGGTGCTGCAGCGGTGCGGCAGGAGGATGGTGGTTCCGCGAGGAAGAGAGCTCGTCCGATGAAGCTTCAGGGTGGTGTTGTGTTTTCAGGTAACCTTGTTAAGTAATCTTTGCTCTAGTTACCCTGGTTTGGTTTCTGTTGGTTTTCCTTGCGTGGTAAGTTTAGTCTTGTTGCTAGCATGTTTGGGGTGATAGTTGTAGTTTGGAAACATATTTGGTGTGAAGAAGGTTTTAGTGAGTATCTTGTGGTTAATGGTTGTTGGTATGATAGAGTTAGATAAGTTAGAAGTGAGTTAGGAGGTTGTTCTTAGACGGATTTTGAGGATGTTATTGGAGGGTGTGAACTGGCATTCATGCACAGTTAAAATCATTGTTATATGCTATATTATATATGTGCTGGTCCATGCATACATGTGGCATGACATTAGAGGTTTTGCATACATGTACATCAGGCATTGATAGGGCATGTAGGTGATCATGCATACGATGTTCACACTCGCTAATAACTAATCGAATCTGTTAGTGTGGTGGTTGGGGTAGGTTGGATGATGGGTTTTTGGAGGTTGTGTTGGTGCTGAGTGGAAGTTAGAAGTAGTGGAGAATATTAAGCTAGTGCTGGAGATAGTGAGAGTGGTATAGCCTGTTGGTAGAAGGATAGTGTTTGTTGCTTAAAGAGTTTAGTGGTTTGGTGGTGAGGAGTACCGGTTGAGGTTAGAATCAGTCAAGTGGTTTGAATGGTTAAGTGGAAGGGGTAGTTCCTTGGTGCTAAGTGATGTTGCAGTTTAGTGGTTGTGTTTCCAAGTGCTGAGGTAGCTTAGCATTTAAGTTGTTGTGGAAAGGCTGTGTTTGTAAGTGTTGGTTCTTAGCAACCGTTGAGGAGTTGAGGAGTTGGTCTGTATGTCAGGTTGGGCGATGTGCTAGTAAGGCAAGTGTTGTGGTCAGAGCTTGTGGTGGATAGGCAATGAAAGATCGAAGGCCATTGTTGTTTGAAAGGATTCTTGTGAGAAGTGGTTGGATGGTTGTGAGTATGTGAATTTCTTTTGTAGTCAGCTGGTGGTGTGTGATACAGTTGGCGGAGTTGAGTTGGGGTTGTGATGTAAATTTTGGATCTGGGTGAGTAGTCCTTGTGAGTTGCTATGGTAGTGATGGTGGCAGATGTGAAGGATTGTTAGCATTCGTTGAGGAGTTTTGGGTAAGCAGTTGACGCTTAAGAATTTTTGTTTGTTGAGAAGATTCTTGGAAGAGGTTTGGGAGTTTGCGAGAGTTTTAGAAGCAGAGAAGTTTGCATAGTGGTTGAATTGGATTGGCTAGTGTCACTGTGAAAACAAGTCTTGGGAGTTGCGTGTTACAGTGATGTGTGCTGTAAAAGCTGAGGTTTTTCAGGTTGATGTTGGGGCTGTGTACAGTCCGGATATGTGAAAGGTTAAGTTGTGGCTATCTTTGTGTGTTCTGGATTTTGAGAACAGTACGTGGTGGTGTTGAGTTGGTGGAGTTTTTGTGTGGAATGTGTTCAGTGATGGTTGAGGCTTTTGTGTTGCCTTGTGTGTTGCTTTGAGAGGGTTGTGGTTCTCTTGTCATAGTTGAAATTTCGAGGACGAAATTTCCTAAGGGGGGAGAGTTGTAACGCCCCGGTTTTGGGCTTAGAAGTTTTGGGCGTTGACCGGTTTGGTCAAAGTGCTGATCGAATATATAAAGGTGAATTTAGGAAAGCCTAGTTCGGGTTGCATTAAAAATATGGAAAAATGTTCTAAAATCATCTTTTAATATATAAAAGTGAACTGTGAAATCAATTTTGGAAAATGGGGTTCGGAAGGTTGACATTTTGGCTAGTGACCAAAATGTAATTTTTGAAAGTTGCGTGGCTGTTTTATAAAGGATTGAAACTTTGAATCTTTAAGGAGCTATTATTCCAAAAAGAGTTTCTCCAGATTTTTCTAAGATATTTTAAGGCTTTATTCTGATTTTAAACATAAAGAAAGAGGAGGGAAAGTCATTTTGACTATTTCATAACTAACTTTCCATTTTTCTCCCAATTCTCCTTTTCTCTCATTTTCTCTCAACCCAAACACATCTCTCCAGATTTTCTCCTCTGATTTTGTCACTCAAATCTTCCTTTTCAATTCTCTTTGGATTCCTAATCATCTCTACAACAAAACTTCACCATTTGCAAGTGGTTTCATCAAGCTTTTTGGTTCTAAAAAGGAGAAATTCAAGTTTGGAGGTAAGAACGTCCTTCTCCTCTAAACTATCAGTTCTTTACTGAAATTCCTAAGTTCTCAATCCTTGATTTGTGATTTGTTAAAGGCTTTTCAATTGAAATCTTAATTTTGGCTTAAAATGCAAGATTTGGTGATTTTGGTGAAATTTTCGTGTGATCTGTTTGGGCAGTGTTTTGAGGTGTCAAATTGATGTTAAATGAATGCTAAATTGATTAGAAGTTGAGGTTTAATCAATGCAATCCCGGATAGGTTGAATTTCCTAAGTTTGGCTCGAGTTTTTGGTTGTTTTTGGAGTGTTTTTGGTGATCTGTTATACCTGGAGGTATAAGGATGTGTTTGTGATCATTTTGGATGTTAATTGATGTTTAAAAATGGTTAGAAGTGATGGATATTGGCTGGGTTAAGTTTTGGAAGTGTTTGGAGGTGATTTCGGTTGTGTTTGGTAGCCGAAATGTTGGATTTGTGATGAGCAGCGAGTTGTGTTGTGTTGCTGGTGTTTTTAATGCATAAAGATGCATTAATGCTCTGTTTTTGTGTGCTTGAAACAGGGGAGTTTGATCCGTGAGCTTTAGAGGTGTTGCGGAAGGTTTCGGATGCTTGGGAGGCTTGTTGGCTAGCCTTGTTTTGTGTATCGGTGAGTGAAGTTGGGTTTTCAGCTTTTAAACCAAGGTTTGAAGGTTTTGGGAGCTTAGTATAAGTCTAAACAACTTTGCTAAGCTCAAGAGTAAGTAAATGGTTTTCGCTCTTGAATTGTGTTGTGATTTGGCTTTTAAGGCAATTGTGTTTGATGGTTGCAATGCATGTGATTTGCATGGTTTAAATTCTGTTTTGAAAGCATATTTTAGCATGGTTTAATGCTGGTTTTGAAAGCCATAAGTGAAGGATGCTCAAGGTAAGAGATCCTTGGTTTTATACATTGAAAATGTGGTTTTGATGCATGGTGTTGCATGTTGTTCAATGGCTTTGTGTAATGCTTAAAAACAATGAATTAATGATGGTAAATGATGGTTTATGCATTGTGGTTATGCATGTGAAACATTGGACTAATGTGGTAAGGTGGTTATATTGGCAAGTGATGCAAGTGGTTCTTGGTTTCTTTGATCGGATATAGTTAGCCGGCTATAGGATTGGGTGCACCGTGAATAAAGTCGCCTTGGAGGTGGAGTGGTTAAGTGTGAACCGGTAAACTCCCTTCAAGTATCCTAATGAGATGGTTAAGGTCATAATGGAGGTGGAATGCCCATTCGAGGGCCTTGGTTAAGCAAAGGTTATATGGTGGTTAAAAGTCCATATATGAGAACCTTGTGCTTGTTAAGATCACAATGGAGGTGTAAAGTCCATGTGTGGATCTTGTGTAGGGTGTCCCGGATCTCGTTAGTGATGTTATACAACTACCAATCGGTGATGCAAAGGTTGTATGGTGTTTGAAAGTCCATACATGGGAACCTTGTGCATGTCAAGGTTGTATGGTGTTTAAAAGTCCATACATGGGAACCTTGGGAAAAGTCGAGGTTGTATGGTGTTTAAAAGTCCATACATGGGAACCTCGGGAAAAGCTAAGGTTGTATGGTGTTTAAAAGTCCATACATGGGAACCTTAGGATGATGAGGTCAAATGGTGTTTAAAAGTCCATTTGGAGACCTTGGTTTGGTAGTGTGTATGAAGCATGGGGGACAACGCTTGTGATCCGCGTATCCAATCGGGTGTTGAGTTGAAAAGTGGATGTGTTGATCACTTGGAAGCCAATGTAATGTTCTTGATTATAAAGAAGCATGAGATGCTTGAAAAGATGCATGGTTGCATGGAAAGTGTATAATGCTTGTGAATGCATGTTTACTTGTTAAGTTGAACAAGTGTTGATTATCATTTGGTAAATGATGCATGTGTGCATGGAATCTCTTAAATGCATTGGAGTCTTGTTAAGACTTGTTTTTAAAAGGCATGTGATGATAATGTTGTGGTTCATATATTGCCTTGGTTTAATGCATGTGTGGGATTGTTTGAGTAAATGGTTTTAAAAGGTTTCTTGCTTGAATGGTTTTCAAGTATAAGAAAGGTATAATGTGAAATGGAAGTGTTTTCCAAGGTTTTGATTTTAGCTTTGCATATGGTGTTTATGCATGGAATGGTTTAATGGATGACTTTGCAAGTTGTGCTTGAAAAGGTTTTCTTAGCTTGCTAAGCTAAGGGTTGGTTTTCATGTATGTGCAATGCATGGTTTTAAGCATGATGTTGAAAAAGGGTTTTCAAGCTTTGCTTGGTTAACAAATCGGGTTTGTTTTAAATGTGTTTTTATGACCCGCTGCATTGATGGTGTTTTGGTTTTGAGCATTCCTCACTAAGCATTATGTGCTTATGCTCCTTTTTGTCCATCAATGCAGATTCTTGAAGTTTGGACAGCGAGAAGTAAGGGATTCAAGGAGGACTCCATTTGAGATGTATGTCTCGGTGAATAGCTATAGTTAATAAAGGCAATGGGGGTAGAATCTCTTGGGATGTGTTTATGTGTTTGTATATGTTCGGTCAAGAATGGTTTTATGTTGTTAATGTTGTTGGAACATGTATTTGGCTTCTATGAGATTGATTTGGAAGTTTATGCTTGAATGGTTGCTTGTGTAGGGAGTATGCCTATAGATTTGGGGCTTTTCGTATATGTTGATATTTTGTTGTATTGCTGATGCAAGAATGTCTCATATATGTTGAATTGCATGTTGGTAAAGTTTGGTGGCTTTTGGAGCATGTTTGGTTGATCAATTGCATGTTTAAGTATGCTTTATGCTGCAATCTGTGCAGGGTGTTTCGGAACAGTTGACACCGTTTCGGAACGGGTGCCCTGAACCAACCCAGGCGTCCGAAACGGGTGACACCGTTCCGAAACGGAATGGCTACTGCCAGACCCCCGTTGCGGTACGCGTTGCGGAACGGCCCCGTGTTTCGAAATGGGCTCTGCCTGTTTCGGAACGGGTGACCGTTGGGGGCTGACATTGGCGGTTAAATGTTTCAGAATGTTTGCATTTTGGTCCCGAATCTTGTATGTGCAATTGTATGAGCTTGGGATGTCCGTTTGAGCTGAAATTTGGCAGAGAAGCATGAAACATGATTAATTTTAAGTTGGTAACTTAAAATCTGGTTAATTCCTTAAAGTTTTCAGAATTTACAATTTGGTCCTTAAAGTTGTAAATTGATCAATTGGGTCCCTGTTTGATCTCTGATGTTTGTGATCTTTGAGTATGTTGTTGTGTGATCACATCTAAGTTTAATGTGCATCTAGACAAGATTAAAAAGAAAAAAAGGGTCGTTAATCAAGGTTGACTTTCGGGTTGACTTTGGTTTTCCCCGTGTGACTTTCTTAATTCGGGTCATCCGTCTGGGCCGGGTTAAGGGGGTTACAGTGTCCGATGATGGTGGCTTGATCACCGAGTTGCAAGTGAAGCCTTCTTTGATTCAGTTGATTAGAGAGAAGCAGTTGCAAGATGCGAGCCTAGTTCCTCATGTTCAAGACATAGCCGAAGGAAGACCGACTGAGTATAGTTTCAGTGGTGAGAGTCTGTTGTGCTTTAGGGATAGAATTGTTGTACCGGAAGATGTTGAGCTGAGACGTCAGATTTTGAGTGAAGCACATTCGAGTCCCTTTTCTATGCATCCGGGTAGTACCAAGATGTACCGAGATTTGAAGAATGATTACTTCTGGTTTGGTTTGAAAAGAGATGTAGCCGAGTATGTGAGCCGTTGTATGGTTTGTCAGAGAGTGAAGGCAGAACATCAGGTTCCTTCAGGTTTGCTACAGCCTTTGAAGATTCCGGAATGGAAATGGGAGAGAATCACCATGGATTTTTTATCGGGGTTGCCTTTGTCTCCTTCGAAGAAGAATTCAGTTTGGGTGATTGTTGATAGGTTCACTAAGTGTGCTCACTTCTTAGCAGTGAACACTACGGATTCCTTAGATAAGTTGGCAAACTTGTACATTCGTGAGATTGTGAGACTTCATGGAGTTCCAAAGTCTATAGTTTCAGATAGGGATCCTAGATTTACTTCGAGGTTCTGGAGTTGTTTGCATGGTGCCTTGGGTAGTCGTTTGCATTTCAGCACATCTTATCATCCGCAGTCCGATGGGCAGTCAGAGCGAGTGATACAGATTCTAGAGGATATGCTTCGTTGTTGTGTGATTGATTTTCAGGGTTCTTGGGAGAAGCACTTACCGTTAGTTGAGTTTGCTTACAACAACAGTTATCAGTCTAGTATACAGATGGCACCTTATGAGGCTTTGTATGGTAGACGGTGTAGAACTCCGATTTGTTGGGCTGAGACAGGTCAGAGGTTGTTACCTATGCCAGATTTGCTTAAGGGAACCACAGAGAAAGTGAAATTGATTTGTGACCGTTTGAAAGCAGCTTCCGATCGTCAGAAGTCCTATGCAGATTTAAAGAGGAAGGAAGTTGAGTACACAGTGGGTGAGAAAGTGTTTCTGAAAGTATCTCCGTGGAAGAAGGTAATGTGATTTGGCCGGAAAGGCAAGTTGAGTCCGAGGTTCATTGGTCCGTATGAGATAGTTGAGCGGATTGGGCCCGTAGCTTATCGTTTGAGGTTACCTTCTGAGTTAGAGAAGATTCATGATGTCTTTCATGTGTCTATGCTTAGGAGATATAGATCAGATCCTTCTCATGTGATGCCCGTTGAGGAGATAGAGTTGAATCCGGATTTGTCTTATAACGAAGAGCCCGTAGAGATACTTGCTTCTGATAGCAAGGTGTTGCGTGGCAAGACCATAGAGTTGGTCAAGGTGTTGTGGAGACACAGAGGTGTGGAAGAGGCCACGTGGGAGAGGAAAGCGGATATGGTTGAGCAGTTTCCGTATTTGTTTCCACCAGGTAATTTCGGGGACGAAATTTCCTTAAGTGGGGGAGAGTTGTAACACCCGGGTTTAGGGGTTAGGTGAAAATAATATTTTAATATTATCTTGGGTTCGGTTCTATGATTTAAATAATGGTCCGGGTTTGGCTTTCAAATTAATTAAATTAATGATAGACTAAGTTTTGGGATTAAAACCTCAAATGACCAAAGAATATGTGCCCTTGTGAATAATCCATTTCATTAAGGGCAAATGGGTCATTGGACTTTTAAAATAAAACAAAACAAACCAAAAACCCAATTCTTCACTCATCTTCTCCCTCTCTCCCAAAATCTCAGACAAACCTCCCCAAAGCCATTGAAGCTACTGTTCCATCATCCTCCTTCTTCATTTCAACTCCGAATTTAAAGGTGAAGGTAAAATTGAACTCCCCTCACCTCCATCTTCTTAAAAGTACTCTTCTTTTTCATTTTCATGAAGTTTTTGGGAAATAGGGGTTTTGAATATTTTGAATAAAAATGGTGCCTTTGTGTAACTAATCGTAATATTTTGATTTGTTATGGTTGGTTATGGGATATAGAAGTCAAATGGTATGATATATGTGAATTTCAAAGGGTTTTGAACAATTTTCGGAATTGGGTTTCAAAGGGGTTTTTGGAGGGTTTTAAAGAGGTTTTGGGGGTTGTTTAAGGTTGGTTTTTGAGGGCTGATGTTAGTATAATATATGAGGGCTGCTTTGGGTGTGTTTGATGGTTATTTGGATGCTTGAGATGGAAGATATTGGTGGGCTTTAAGGGCAGCTCGGAAATTCTGTTTTTGGGACTTGTTTGGGTATTGAGTGCTTGAAGTATTGTTCCGGGTTGTTTCCGTTGATGAGATATTGATTATGAATGTTTTGTTTGTGTTTGAGATTGATTAGAACCGAGTTTGGGCGTCGGTGAAGCTTTGGAAGAGAATCCGGGAATTTGAAGAACGGTCGCTTGCGTGGTCTTTGAGCTAGGAAGTTTAGGTGAGTGGTTGTTTGCTTTTAAAGGTTTTAAATTAGTTGGTTCGAGTATATGGACTAGGTGGGACTTGGTAGACCCACCTAGAGTTAGGATTAGGGTGGTAGCCTAATCCTAATCTTGATCTAAGCCTTTGGATGAACTCAAATGTATGAATGTATATGCCTCGTATGTCTTGTGTTATGAATGCTTATGTATATTGTTTTATACATGTGAATTGAGGCATGGGTTGTATTGCTTAAAGCATGCATGGTGATGGTTCATGATTGTGTCCATGGTGAGTACGTGCTAAGCACGGAAATGATTGAAATGGGTAATGTGGAATGAGTAAAATATTGGCTCTAGTATACTTAAATACAAATGATCGATCATTAGGATGTTAGTGTGTACACATGAGTCTAAAGTCGCGTGTGGCCTTGGTGGCGTTGAGTCACCAAGGAGGAGTACGGGTTCGCCTGGAATTGTAATTGAATATAGTCGGTGATGAGTGGAATCCCATCGACGGGGCGTGAGGATGAGTGGAATCCCCTCCGCGAGACCGGTGATGAGTGGAATCCCACCGAGGTAATGTGGTTGTTGGATATGAGTTTCCAACGTGTCTATCCGCGTATTTGAGTCATAACTAGGTGCCAATGTGGATTGATATGTGTATCATTGTGTTGGGATTTATGAGCTGTTTGGATGATTAAATGTGATTACATGTATGGTAGTGTTGAGCTCATGATTATGGCATATATGTGATATATTGCTCATGCATCTATATCTTGTGGACTCTTGGTAAATGTAAGTTGCTTTGGCTAGATCGCGCTCGGACCCTGCAATGTTGAGGTTTGTTTTTAGAGCTTACCCTCACTAAGCATCATTGCTTACGCTCTCTTTGTTCAACATTGCAGATCCTTAGTTCGTGGGTTGCTCGGGCAAGTGGAGGGCCTCCAAGTGTGGTTTGGACTTGTGTTCATCAAGTATGGTTTTAATGCTAAGACATGTAATAGTTTAAGCAATGGGATGTGTAAGGTTTTGGTTGCTTGTCGTTGGTTGCTAGGAGCATGCTTAAACTCCTTAGTATCTTGCTTTTGCATGGTTGTGTTGCCACGTTGAATGTTACTCATGCCTAATTGCTTACTCTGGTTGTTAGCTTTATGCCTTAGGAGTTCATGTATGTGCTTGAATGTTGATTGTATGAGCGTATGTTGTGGGTTGTTGCCATAGTGATAGACATGTCTAATTAATGTCGAAGCATGCTAATATGGTTGTTATACCTTAGGATGTCTTGTCTTGAAGTTGCTTGGTGGTTTGTTGGTGTTTTGGGGCATTCTTGTGCCTCAAAACAGCCCAGAAAAGTCTGCAGACAGGGGGTGTTTCGGAACGGGTCCCCGTGTTCCGAAACGGCCCCTATGTAAATGACCTGCCGTTTCGAAACGGATGAGGGTCGTTCCGAAACGTTTTCGCTACTGGAATTTTGAGAAATTGGCGAGATGAAGCCGTTCCGAAACGGGCCTTTGAAGTTCCGAAACGGTCAAATCTCGTTGACCACGAGATATTGACCGTCAAGGTCGTTCCGATACGGGTCTTCCCTGTTTCGGAACGGTCACCTTATGGTTGACCCTGACCCGTTGACTAAGTCAAGGCGTTTCGAAACGGCCTGCTGCAGAATGATAAAATGAACTGTTTATGTTTTGTTTGGTCGGTGAATGTCTCGCTGTGTGTGTCCTCCGCTGCTATGCTCCACCTAGGAATTAAATATGCATCTAGATAAGACTAAAGTTAAAAGAAATTTTATGGGTCGTTAACCGAAGGGAAGCCTTAACGGGTTTCGCTTCGGTTTTCCCCGTGTGGCCCACTCGGACCGGTCATCCGACCAGACCGGGACGAGGGGGTTACAGCTTTTGCTGCCGCGACAGCTGCTGCGACAACCAGTTGTTGCGACAGTCTTCTGTTATGATGCTATGCAGGTCAAGGGAAAACTCAATTTTTGGAAAAGCTTCATGACTCCCAACACCGTTTTCTTTGTGCCCATCGAAAATCTCCATCAGTAGAGATTTGATGGCTTTAAATCTGCCAGCATTGACTCCTCTCGATATATATAGTCCATAGTTGTCGAGGCTTCTATCGAGGCGGGCATCGTTGTCGAGGCTTTTGTCGTGGCGAGCCTATTTGCCGAAGTATGTGATGCTGTCGTGGCATCATCAATTCCTTTGCCGGCCTCACTAGGTGTTGTTGTGGCATTGCTTTGTTCAGGTACTGTCCTTTCACTGCTCAGTTCATCTCTTGGACAAGGTTCGTGGTAGTTGTCGAAACAGCTGTCTATCTTGCTGCCCGGGCACTGTTCTGCATCCTCCTGGCTTAGAGTTTCCAATTACTCCTCACACTTCGGAGATCCTCCCTCGATTAATTCTTCTTCCTCTTGTCATGGGACATCAGTATCCCTCTGGCTTAATTGTTCAGGTTCATCCATCGCATTGATGAGGACTAAATTGCTCATACGTGCATCCATCTTAGCGATGCTGGCGTCCATAGCAGCTGATACTTTTTGTGTTAGTGCATGGAAAGTTTGAAGTGAGTCCTCCAAGGATGTTGATTGCTCTTGAGGATGATTACATTGCCAGGGCATGTCGATTACTGCAGCAAAAATGTTATGGTAATTGTTTTTGAGATTTTTGATCATACCAAGAAAAATCTTGCTGCTGCGGTGGCAACTGCGACAGCGGCATCAGCTGTCCCTGTTGCTGCTGCGGCGGCATCTACTATTCATATTCAGACATCCACTCCCAAGTGGTTTTTCTAGACGTGTCTGTTGCAAACAGTTGAAGGCAACTTTCGAATGCATGATTGCCTTCACAAAATTCGCAAGAACTTTCCCAAATATTGCCGCCCTTAACTCGTGGGGCACCTAAATAAGCACTTTCCCACATAATTTTTTTGAAATTAAATGCAAATAGAATTAAAAGTGCAGAAAAATTAAAACGAATTTCGTTGTACCAATCCCCAGCAACGGAGCTAAAAACTTGTAGAGCGTTTAGTGTTCTCTAAATATGAGCACAAATGCACACTCCTGTCAAGTAATAGTATAAAAGATATCGTCTCCAACAGGGATTGGACAGCTTGACTCGATTTGTTGTTCCACCACAAGAAAAGTAAATGCACAAATAAGTTGGTTTGTTTAAGAGGAAAATAAAATAAGAACACAAGTAAATAAAAGGGAAGAGATCAGGTTGATAGAATAGGCAGGGTTATGCTGCTGCTTAGTGTGAAGCTGTGTTGAATAGGACAAGTTTCTTTGCGATGCCAGACTCTGCTGCCTCGGCTGGGGATGGCAGTTAGGCGATTGAGACGCTCTCGTTGCCTCGGCAGGGGAATGGACTTGTGTCTCGGCGGGAAACTTGACAGAACTACAAGGCTCGGTAGAACGCTTCGAAAGTGATCCAGCTTATGTCTAATTCAGAATGTTGTTGATGCCCGCTACAAATAATACCAGTCGCGACGTGAATCGTGCAAAGACATCAAAGTTTGTTCATCCTCTTTTAGCCGCCTTAAACCCTCACCTATGTATAGGCTGGATTGATCAACACCGTCTATAGATGAGATCGTACTTACTCCTTTCGTGAGTTCGACTCTCTCGATACCGATCAAATGAATCGTAATCAACTAATCTTTCGCCTTAATTGAGAACTATGAAGAACATGGAATAAGCAAACTTTGAAGCTTTATTGCAAAAACAAACTTGAAATCCTAAACAAACTATGAACAACTATGTCACACCACATCTTTCCTTTGCTTGATTTGGAGCCCCAAGAATAAGGAGAGCTCTCCCATCATCCTCATCTCAAATTCACCTTGCATTAGCTTAGAAAATTCTTAGCAATAAAATTCATTATTATAACCAAATATAATATCATCAACATATATTTGAACTACTAAGATGTCATTGCCATATCTTTTAATGAAAAGTGTAGTATCCACCTTGCCTTTTTCAAAACCTTTTTGAATCAAAAAGTTTGAAAGCCTTTCATATCAAGAAGCTCCAGGAGCTTGTTTTAAACCATAAAGAGCTTTAGTTAGTTTGAAAACATGATTTGGAAATTATGGATCTTCAAAACATGGTGGTTGTTCAACATACACTTCTTCATTTATAAAACCATTTAGAAAAACACTTTTCACATCCATTTGAAAAAGCTTGAAATCATGATAGCATGCAAATGCTAGAAGCATCCTAATAGCTTCCATTCTAGCTACAGGTGCATATGTTTCATCAAAATTAATTCTCTCTTCTTGAGTGTAACCTTGAGCAACAAACCTAGCCTTGTTCCTCACTATGTTACCACTCCCATCTAGTTTGTTTCTAAATACCAACTTAGTTCCTATAGTAGATTGATTACTAGGCCTATCAACTAATGGTCATACTATATTTCTCTCAAATTGATTAAGTTCCTCTTGCATAGCCAATATCCAAAAATCATCTTTTAATGCTTCTTTGATATTTTTAGGCTCTATGCATGAGATGAATGCAACATGATTCATAAGTTTGAGAGAGGATCTAGTAGTTACCCCCTTGGATGGATCACCCAAGATTTCACCACCTTTGACATAGTTGAACTCTCTTGAGTATGACACCTCCTTTTCCTTAAGAGCTAAGTCCTTCAAGGCTTCAAGAGGTGGATCTTATGCTTCCTCTTCTTTAGTTAGAATCTCATCCACCTTTGATGTTTGTCCTCCATCAATGGCTTCAATGATCCCTACATCATCATCATCATCACAATATTTCTTCCTCGGAAGGAGGTTATCATCGAAAACAACATATATAGACTCTTCAACAACCAAAGTTCTTTTATTAAATATACGGTAGGCTTTAGAATTTAGGGAATAACCCAAAAATATTGCTTCATCACTTTTAGCATCAAATTTACCTAAGTTGTCTTTTCCATTGTTTAAAACAAAACATTTACAACCAAAATGGTGGAAATAGCTAATGTTAGGCTTTTTGGATTTCAAAATCTCATACGGTGTTTTCTTTAAAATATGCTTAATCATTACTCTATTAATAATATAACAAGTCGTATTAGTGGCTTCCGCCAAAAAATATTTAGGTAGACTGTTTTCACAAAGCATGGTCCTAGCCATCTCTTCTAAAGTTCTATTTTTTCTCTCAACTACCCCATTTTGTTGAGGAGTGCGATGAGCCAAAAAACTAAGGCTAATACAATGATATGTGCATTATGAATTTCTAGTGATGCCGTTCGGACAGACGAATGCTCCTGCTGCTTTTATGAACATGATGAATAGGGTGTTCCATGAATTCTTAGATAAGTTCGTTGTGGCGTTCAACAATGATATCCTGTTGTACTCTCGTATTGAGGAGGAGCATGATGGTCATTTGAGGATCGTTTTGCAAGCGCTGTTAGAGAATCAGCTTTATGCTAAGGTGAGAAAATGTGAGTTCTGGATAAAGGAAGTTGTTTTTCTTGGCCATATGGTTTCGGCTGAAAGGATTCGAGTTGATCCTCAGAAGATTGAGGCGGTGATGAATTGGAAGCCTCCTAGATCTGTTCATGAGGTTCGTAGTTTCCCTGGGTTGGCAGGTTACTACCGGAGGTTTGTGGATGGATTTTCTAAGATTGTTGCCCCTTTGACAAAGTTGTTACAGAAGGATGTCAAGTATGAGTGGACAGAAGTGAGACAACAAGCTTTTGAGAAGTTAAGGGCAGCTTTGACGCAAGCTCCTATTTTGGTTCAACCTGAATCAGGAAAAGAGTTTGTGGTGTATAGTGATGCATCCTATGTTGGTTTGGGGTGTGTGTTAATGCAAGAGGGTAAGGTAGTGGCTTATGCATCGTGACAGTTGAAAGTGCATGAGCGCAATTACCCTACGCATGACATTGAGTTGGCTGTAGTGGTTTTTGCTCTAAAGATCTAGAGACATTCTCTCTATGGTGAGAAGTGTACTGTGTACACGGATCATACAAGTTTGAAGTACCTGATGTCTCAGAAGGATTTAAATATTAGGCAACGACGTTGGGTGGAGTTGCTTAAGGATTACGATCTAACGATCGAGTATCATCCGGGGAAGGCCAATGTTGTGGCTGATGCTTTGAGCATGAAAGTGGCGGTGGAGTTAAGGGCGATGTTTGCTAGCTTGAGCATATCGTGGGATGATGGTCTTGTTGCTGAATTGCAAGTGAAACCATCTCTAGTTCAGGTTATTAGGATAAACAAATGTTGGATGATTCTTTGGTGCCACATGTTCAGGATATCGCAGAAGGTAGACCATCGGATTTCTATTTCAATGATGATGGTGTTTTATGTTTTGGGAGTTGGATACTGGTGCCTAATGATGTTGAATTGAGGCTCACTATTCTGACTGAAGCTCATAGTAGTCCTTTTGCTATGCACCATGATAGTACAAAGATTTATCGTGATCTGAAGGATGAGTAATAATGGGTGGGATTGAAGAAAGATGTCTCTGAGTATGTTAGCAGATGCATGGTTTGTCAGTGGGTTAAGGCTGAACATCAATTTCCTTCAAGGTTGTTGCAGCCGTTAAGGATTCCTGAATGGAAGTGGGAGAGGATCACCATGGACTTTGTGTTTGGTTTGCCTTTATCGCCATCAAAGAAGAATTCTGTTTGGGTGATTGTGGATCGCCTTACGAAGTGTGCGCATTTCTTGTATGTGCATACTACGTACACCTTGGATAAGCTTGCGGAGTTGTACATTGCTGAGATTGTACGGTTGCATGGAGTACCAAAATCTATAGTGTCGGATAGAGATCCGAGGTTCATCGCAAGGTTTTGGGAGTGTTTACATCAAGCATTGGGTACGCGACTGAATTTCAGTACTTCTTATCATCCACAGACGGATGGACAGTTGGAGCGTGTTATCCAAGTGCTTGAGGATATGTTGAGTGTTGTGTTATTGAATTTCAAGGCTCTTGGGAGAAGCACTTGCCTTTGGTGGAGTTTGTTTATAATAATAGTTACCAGGCAAGTATTCAAATGGCACCTTATGAAGCTTTATACGGGAGGAAGTGTAGAACTCCTCTTTGTTGGGCTGAATCGGGACAAAAGTTGGTCTCGATGCTGGCTTTGTTGAAAGGAACCACCGAGAAGGTGAAGCTCAT
Organism: Hibiscus tridactylites; assembly: GCA_958450335.1. Lineage (NCBI taxonomy): Eukaryota > Viridiplantae > Streptophyta > Magnoliopsida > Malvales > Malvaceae > Hibiscus > Hibiscus tridactylites. The sequence continues at coordinate 51,280,189 of OY288267.1, read as the reverse complement.
TTGTGAGCGGTTGAAGGCAGCATCAGATCGACAAAAGTCATACGCGGATTTGAAGCGTAAGGAGATAGAATTTGCTGTGGGCGAGCGTGTGTTTTTGAAAGTTTCACCTTCGAAGAAGGTGATGAGATTTGGCCGGAATGGAAAATTGAGCCCAAGGTTCATTGGACCTTACGAGGTGATAGAACGTGTGGGTCCTGTTGCCTACAAGCTAAGACTACCTCAAGAGTTAGAAAAGATACATAACGTTTTTCATGTATCCATGCTTCGGAGGTATAGATCGGATCCATTGCATGTTATGCCTGTGGAAGAGGTTGAGTTGAATCCAGACTTGACGTATGATGCGGAACCTGTTGAAATTCTGGATTCGGATAGTAAGGTTCTCCGGGGTAAGACCATCGAGCTGGTCAAAGTCTTGTGGAGACATCGTGGTGCTGAGGAAGCCACGTGGGAAAAGAAGGAGGACATGAAGAAGAAATTTCCTTACCTTTTTCCTCCAGGTAAATTTTGAGGATGAAATTTCTTAAGAAGGGGAGAGTTGTAACGCCCTGATTTTGAGCCTAGAAGTTTTAGAGTTTGAATCAAGCCGGTCAAGAACGGTTCGAATCATTAAGGGAGATTTAGGGAACACCTAGTTCGGGATGCTTTAAAAATATGGAAAAAATATCTAAAAATCCTCATTTATTATATGAATGATTATGGTGAAAACAATTTTACAAAATATGGTTTGGAAATGCTACATTTCGGTGTAGTGACCAAATCGCAATTTTTGCAAAAGTTGACTAGTGACTGTTTTGTAAAGGATTGAAACTTTGAATCTTTAAGGAGTTAATTTTACCAAAATGTTTTTATCATATTTCTCTCTAATTTTGGGTGTTTTAATAATGATTTAATAAAGGGAATTAAAAGAGAAAATCTTATTTTGACTTTCATAACTACTTTACAATCTTTTTCCCTCTTTTCATTTTCTCTCAACTTGCACTCAGCCAAACACATTTCCTTCATCAATTAGCCCCTGATTTTCATTCCTTTTGATGAGATTTCAATATCATACGAATTCCTAATCTTTTCCTCATCAAATCCTCTTATTTTCACTTTGAATTTTCAAGAAAACTTCCCAAATTAAGGAGAAATCAGCCATTAGAGGTAAGCTTCGTCCTTCTCCTCTAATGATCAGTTCTTTACTGAAATTCCCAAGTTATCAATCCTTTGTTAATGATTTTTGAGTTGCTTTAATGTTAGAAACATGAAATTGTGTCAAAACTCAAGATTCTTGGAGAGATCTTGAAGATTTTCGTAACTATTGGTTAGGCTCTATTTTGAGGTTGATTTCTAATGTATTTTGGATGGTAATTGATGTTATATATGAGGTTTTATCAAACAAATCCCGAATAGGTTTGGATTCCTATGTTTTGCATGCTAGAATGGTGGTTTTTGTGGTGGTTTTGGTGTTCTATTGTAGCTGGAGGTTTAAGGACGAGTTTATGGTGATTTATTGTGTTGATTGAGGTTTAGAAATGTTTAGAAGTGATAGATCTTGGCTGGGCTTTGTGTTGGAAGAGTTTGGAGATGATTTCGGTTGTTTTAGGCAGCCGAAATGGTGCTTTTGAGTAGAGCGGCGAGTTTGTTTTGTTGGCTGGTGATTTCAATGCATGATGATGCATTAATCCTCTGCTCTTATGTGTAATAAACAGGGAGACATCTTCGGACGCTTTTGGTGTTGATCCAGAAGTGCCGGGAGCTTAGATATCGTTTCGGCGAGCAAGAGAAACGAAATTGGTGAGTGCGAATGGTTTTAGAAGTCCTTAAGGGACAAAGAAACAAGGTTTGGGGATTTAGGATTGGTTTGAAACACCATCCTAAGTCCGGAAGTAAGTATGGCTAGATTTGCTCTCAAATATGTGGTTGTTTCCCCTAAAATGTTTTTACATGCTCTTGTTTTGAGATACACAAATTCTTACTGTTTTATGCATGGTTTGTAGCATGAGATGATGCTTTGAAGAGATTTCATGAGATAGCATGTTGCATTGAAGAGTTTTGAGATTTTGATTTAATGCAAAGCATGTGTTATGATTTTGAAATGAGATAAGAAAGATTTGAGAAATGTTGCATTAAAAACAGTAGGTGAGATGTTGTTTTGACATAATATATTGGCATAAAAATGAGATACTTACCGGATATAATTAATCGATCAATAGGATGAGAATGCACTATAAACTAAAATTCGTACGTGCTCTTTGGAGTTGGGCAATGGGTGTAGTGCCATCCCAATCCAAAGTGAGAATCCGATGATGAGAGATACCATCATGGTAGGACTTGGTGAAATACCCAAGCTTTGTGGCGATGAGAGATACTGCCATGAGGATCCAGTGATGAGAGATTCCACCGGGGTAGGACTTGACTTTGAGTCAAGCTAATCCGTATATCCGAGTAAATATGAAATGTGAAATGCCAATATAATATATGAAAATGTATTTGATTCACATGTACCAAATGAAGAGATATTTTTATGCTATGAGAAATGCATATGAGAGTATGATATGGAATGCTTTGTTTTCATTTATCATGTGTATGGCCTTGCCACGAGATTTGCATTGGTTCAATGCATGAGATAGAACAAGGTTACATGTGTTTTCAAATGGAGATTTACTTTGAAATGGTTTTCAAGCATGAGATAGAATGAGCATGTTTTTGAAAATGGCTTTTGAGAAAGTGTTTTGAATAATGCATTGTTGTGTTGGTTTTCTTTAGAGCTTGCCTCACTAAGCAAATGTGCTTACTCTCTCTTTTACCAACAATGCAGATAATTGAGACAATTTGGGCAGCGAGGAGGTTAAGAACATCTAAGGAAGTTTAAAACTCATGTATGGTGATGTTTTTACATACTCTAGTATTGATATTTGGCAATGGGGCTTCAAGGTTGTTTTTGGGAGATGTATTTGGAACTCCCTATGTTTGTAGCAAGTTTGTTATGGCTTTTGAAGTTTGTAAATGGTCTTATATGGTTTGGTTTGAGGTTTGAGGTCCATATTTGGTTCATGTGGTTAGGAAGCATGCCTATAGACTAAATGTTCATGTGTTCGATGCCATGTTTCAGCTTAAGCTTCTTAAATATATTCTTTTATGTATAATCATGTTACTGGTATGTTATGGTATGATTTGGGATATGTTTGAGCGTGAAAAGATGTGAAAAACCAGAAATATTTGCTGTAGAGGGGCAGGGTGTATCAAAACACCCTAATCTGTTTCGAAACAGGGGCCCGAAATGGCCATAGTGTTTCGGGACGGATGAAGGTGTTTCGGAACACTTTGGCTACTAGAGAGGCCTGTTTCGATACTGGTCTTGGAACGCACCCGAGTACCTAAACGGTCAACACCGTTTCGATACGACCGTTTCAATACCAGGGTCAACGTTTCGAAACGGATGACCGTTGAGCTGTGTTTTTGAATTGTTTCAAGTTCTCATGTTTTACATTTTAGTCCTGGATGTTGCGCATGCAATCGATTGAACTTGGAATGTCCTTTTAAGCTGAAATTTGACAGAGATAAATGTAAAATGACTAATTACATATTGGTAAACTTAAAATTTGTAATGTCCTTATATTTTCCAAAATTTACGTTTTGGTCCCTAAAAGTGTAATTCTTGCAATTGAACCCCTAAAAGATTTCTGATCGATGTGCCTTTCTTTCCTATGATTCTTGAGTAACCACATAGGCTTAATGTGCATCTACAAAAGATAAAAAGAGAAAAAAAGATCGTTAATAAAGGTTGACTTTCGGGTTGACTTTGGTTTTCCCAGTGTAAACTTCGTAGTTTGGGTCAACTGTCTAGGCCAGTCTAAGGGGTTACTTCTTTGGTATCAGAGCTAGGTTAGCGAATGTTTGGGGCTTGGTAAGTGGTTAATGTATGTGATTATGTATGTTTGTGACTTTGCGGTGAAAGTATGATGTATGATTGTTGATGATTGGTTCTATTGAGATGAGTTTGAGATGCTGTGTTTGGGGTATAGTTGGGGATCCCATTGCCATATCAGTACTATTGAGAAGAATTGTTTTCAAAAATGAGCTTGAGTACTTGGATTACTTGCCTTATTGTGCCTAATTGAATTTATTGTATTTTGTCAGTTGCATTCTTTTATTATGGGGCCACGTAGAGAGCTTAGAATTAACACCCGTGCTACGGCTGAGAATGAGAATGTTGAGAATGCTGAGGATCTACCCCCTCCTCCCCCTGGTGGAGCACCCGGTGGTGGTGGAGTTGGGGTTGGTGCTACTGGAGTTGGTGTTGGGGTTGCTGGACCCGAGGGAGTTCAGGGGCAAGCTGCTCCTAATATGTCTGTGTTGATACAAGCTGTTGCTGGAGCTTTTCAGGAAGCAGTAGCTAGAGCTCATGGAGCTGCACCACAGGATGGTGCTAATGTGAGGTTGTCGTTGGAGTGACTCCGCAGTCTAGGAGGGACTGAGTTTAGAGGGTTGACCCCAGAAGGTTCCGAGTCTTGGTTAGAGAGTACCAAGAGGATTCTCGGGCAGCTAAATTGTAATAATGTTCAGAAGTTGGGGTGCATTGTGTCCCTGTTGCATGGTGATGCATATACATGGTGGACAACCACGATATCGGGGATGGATGATGATGATGTGACTTGGACATTCTTCTTGAATGCGTTCAAGAGAAAGTATTTGGGAGTTTGCTGCCTCGATGAGAAAAAGCGGGAATTCATGTCCCTAGTGCAAGGGAGCATGACGGTGGCAGAATATGAGGTGCAGTTTGTACGCCTTAGCCAATATGCACATGAGCTTATTCCTAGCAAGCGAGAAAGATGTGAACGATTCCGTTACGGGCTGGTGGCGGATGTGAAAACCTATATGCTCACAGTAGACTATAATGATTTTGATGTCTTGGTCACCAGAGCCAAGGACATTGAGCTGAATCTTGGTTTGGCGTGTCGAGCAGGAGGATCTAGCTCAGGGAAGCGAGCTGCAGAGCGTGATCTTGGTAGAGATCGCTATAAGAGGCATAAGGATAGAAGGCCACATGGTGATTCTAGACGTGGGGGTGGTAACCCTGGGAGAGGTCAGCAAGGACCAAATGCTTTCTTGAGGACTCTTGAGTGCAACCAGTGTGGTAGGAGACATATTGGTGAGTGTTGGGGTAATCTTGGTACATGCTGGAACTGTGGTAATCGAGGGCACATGATGAAAGATTATCCCCAGCCATTGAGAGAGGGTCAGGCTCCGGTGAGAGCAGTTGAGCCACAGAGAGGTCGTGGGCGCGGTCGTGGTAACTTCCAGCGCAGAGATGAGGGTGGAAGGAATGTAGCACATGTGGTGGCTGTTCAGCCTGAAGGTGGTGGCCAGGCTCGAGTGTATGCCCATCGAGAAGGGAGGAATGACACGGACGTGATCGCATGTATCTTTACATTGCAATCCTTGTCATTACTTTCTTTGATTGATTCTGGATCTACACACTCGTACATATTGCATGAGCATGCTCAAATGCTTGGTTTGCCTGTTGAGTCTTTGGATGTGGGTATGTGTGTGACTAGTTCCTTTGGTGAGACGGTTGTAACAAGAAGATTGTATAGGAGATGCCCCTTAGTGGTGCAAGATCATGTATTTCTTGTTGATCTTATGGAGTTACCATTCTATGGTTTTGATGTAATTCTTGGTATGGATTGGCTTGTTGAGCATAGAGCCGTTGTGGATTTTGAAAGCAAGAGAGTTTTGCTGAAACTTGCGGATGATTATGAGGTTGTGGTGGTGGGAGAAAATGTGAAGTTTCTATCTAATATGGTGTCGACGCTTGAAGCAAGCCGGATGTTGCGTCAAGGATGTGAGGCTTATCTAGCCTTTGTTATGAATCCTAGTACAAAGGAGGTTCGCGTACAGTATATAAGGACCGTGTGTGAATTCCCTGGAGTGTTTCCAGAGGAATTACCTGGTTTACCGCCTAGTCGAGATTTTGAATTTGGAATTGAGTTGTATGAGAACACAACTCCGGTGTCCATTGCTCCTTATCGCATGGCACCCAAAGAGTTGAAGGAGTTGAAGACGCAACTTCAAGAGTTGCTTGATCGAGGCTTTATTCGGCCTAGTGTGTCACCTTGGGGTGCACCGGTCTTGTTTGTTAAAAAGAAAGATGACACGATGAGGATGTGCATTGATTATCGTCAGCTGAATAAGTTGACCATCAAGAACAAGTATCCTTTGCCAAGGATTGGTGATCTTTTTGATCAGTTTCGAGGAGAGGTGTTTTCAAAGATAGATTTGAGGTCAGGGTACTATCAGCTAAAGGTGAAGGATGTGGATGTGCCGAAAACGGCCTTTCGAACGAGATATGTGCATTATGAATTTCTGTTGATGTCGTTCGGACTGACGAATGCTCCTGCTGCTTTCATGGACATGATGAACAGGGTGTTCCATGAATTCTTAGATAAGTTCGTTGTGGTGTTCATCGATGATATCCTGGTGTACTCTCATACTGAGGAGGAGCATGAGGGTCATTTGAGAAATGTTTTGTAAGCGCTGTTAGAGAATCAACGTTATGCTAAGCTGAGCAAATGTGAGTTCTGGCTAAAGGAAGTTGTTTTTCTTGGCCATGTGGTTTCGGCTGAAGGGATTCGAGTTGATCCTCAGAAGATTGAGGCAGTGATGAATTGGAAGCCTCCTAGATCTGTTCATGAGGTTCGTAGTTTCCTTGGGTTGGCAGGTTAGTACCGGAGGTTTGTGGATGGATTTTCTAAGATTGCTTCCCCTTTGACGAAGTTTTTACAGAAGGATGTCAAGTATGAGTGTACGGAAGTGAGGCAACAAGCTTTTGAGAAGTTAAAGGCAGCTTTGACGCAAGCTCCTATTTTGGTTCAACCTGAATCAGGAAAAGAGTTTGTGGTGTATAGTGACGCATCCTATGTTGGTTTGGGGCGTGTGTTAATGCAAGAGGGTAAGGTAGTGACTTATGCATCGCGACAGTTGAAAGTGCATGAGCGCAATTACCCTACGCATGACATTGAGTTGGCTGCAGTGGTTTTTGCTTAAAGATCTGGAGACATTATCTCTATGGTGAGAAGTGTACTGTGTACACGGATCATAAAAGTTTGAAGTACCTGATATCTCAGAAGGAGTTAAATCTAAGGCAACGACGTTGGGTGGAGTTGCTTAAGGATTATGATCTAACGATCGAGTATCATCCGGGGAAGGCCAATGTTGTGGCTGATGCTTTGAGTAGGAAAGTTGCGGTGGAGTTAAGGGCGATGTTTGCTAGCTTGAGCATATCGCGAGATGGTGGTCTTGTTTGTGAATTGCAAGTGAAACCATCTCTAGTTCAGGTTATTAAGGATAAACAACTGTTGGATGATTCTTTGGTGCCACATGATCAGAATATCGCAGAAGGTGGACCATCGGATTTCTATTTCAATGATGATGGTGTTTTATGTTTTGGGAGTCGGATAGTGGTGCCGAATGATGTTGAATTGAGGCGCACTATTCTGATTAAAGCTCATAGTAGTCCTTTTGCTATGCACCATGGTAGTACAAAGATTTACCGTGATTTGAAGGATGAGTACTATTGGGTGGGATTGAAGAAAGATGTCGCTGATTTTGGGCCTAGAAGTTTTAGAGTTTGAATCGGGCTGATCGAGAACGGTTCGAATCTTTAAGGGAGATTTAGGGAAAACCTAGTTCGGGATGCTTTAAAAATATGGAAAAATATCTAAAAATCCTCATTTATTATATGAATGATTATGGTGAAAACAATTTTACAAAATATGATTTGGAAATGCTACAATTTGGTGTAGTGACCAAATCGCAGTTTTTGCAAAAGTTGACTAGTGACTGTTTTGTAAAGGATTGAAACTTTGAATCTTTAAGGAGCTAATTTTACCAAAATGTTTTATCAGATTTATCTCTAATTTTGGGTGTTTTAATAATGATTTAATAAAGGGAATTAAAAGAGAAAATCCTATTTTGACCTTCATAACTACTTTACGATCTGTTTTCCTCTTTTCATTTTCTCTCAACTTTCACTCAGTCAAACACATTTACTTCATCAATTAACCCCTGATTTTCATTCCTTTTGATAAGATTTCAATCTCCTATGGATTCCTAATCCTTTCCTCATCAAATTCTCTTGTTTTCACTTCGGATTTTCAAGAAAACTTGCCCAAATTAAGGAGAAATCAGCCATTACAGGTAAGCTTCGTCCTTCTCCTCTAATGACCAGTTCTTTACTGAAATTCCCAAGTTATCAACCCTTTGTTAATTATTTTTGAGTTGCTTTAATGTTAGAAACATGAAATATTGTCAAAACTCAAGATTCTTGGAGAGATCTTGATGATTTTCGTTACTATTGGTTAGGCTCTATTTTGAGGTTGATTTCTAATGTATTTTGGATGGTAATTGATGTTATAAATAAGGTTTTATCAAAAAAATCCCGAATAGGTTTGGATTCCTAAGTTCTGCATGCTAGATTGGTGGTTTTTGGGGTGGTTTTGGTGTTCTGTTGTAGCTGGAGGTTTAAGGACGAGGTTATGGTGATTTTTGGTGTTGATTGAGGTTTAGAAATGTTAAGAAGTGATAGATCTTGGCTGGGCTTTGTTTTGGAAGAGTTTGGAGATGATTTCGGTTGTTTTGGGTAGCCGAAATGGTGCTTTTGAGTAGAGCAGCGAGTTTGTTTTTTTGGCTGGTGATTTCAATGCATGATGATGCATTAATCCTCTGCTCTTATGTGTAATAAACAGGGGAGACATCTTCGGACGCTTTTGGTGTTGATCTGGAAGTGCCGGGAGCTTAGATATCATTTCGGCAAGCAAGCGAAACGTAATTGGTGAGTGCGAATGGTTTTAGAAGTCCTTGAGGGACAAAGAAACAAGGTTTTGGGATTTAGTATTGGTTTGAAACACCATCCTAAGTCCGAAAGTAAGTATGACTAGATTTGCTCTCAAATATGTGGTTGTTGCCTCTAAAATGCTTTTACATGCTTTTGTTTTGAGATAGACAAATTCTTATTGTTTTATGCATGATTTGTAGCATGAGATGATGCTTTGAATAGATTTCATGAGATAGCATGTTTCATTGAAGAGTTTTGATATTTTGATTTAATGCAAAGCATGTGTTATGATTTTGAAATGAGATGAGAAAGATTTGAGAAATGTTGCATTAAAAATAGTAGGTGAGACGATGTTTTGACATAATATATTGGCATAGAAGATGAGATACTTACCGGATATAATTGATCGATCAATAGGATGAGAGTGCACTATAAACTAAAATTCGTACGTGCTCTTTGGAGTCGAGCAATGGGGGTAGTGCCATCCCGATCCAAAGTGAGAATCTGATGATGAGAGATACCATCGGGGTAGGACTTGGTGAAATACCCAAGCTTTGTGGCGATGAGAGATACCGCCATGAGGGTCTAGTGATGAGAGATTCCATCGAAGTAGGACTTGGCATTGAGTCAAGCTAATCCGCATATCTGAGTAAAGATGAAATGTGAAATGCCAATATAATATATGACAATGTACTTGATTCACATGTACCAAATGAAGAGATATTTTTATGCTATGAGAAATGCATATGAGAGTATGATTTGAAATGCTTTGTTTTCATTTATCATGTGTATGGCCTTGCCATGAGATTTGCATTGGTTTAATGCATGAGATATAACAAGGGTACATGTGTTTTCAAATGGAGATTTTCTTTGAAATGGTTTTCAAACATGAGATAGAATGAGCATGTTGTTGAAAATGGCTTTTGAGAAAGTGTTTTGAATAATGCATTGTTGTGTTGGTTTTCTTTAGAGCTTACCTCACTAAGAAAATGTGCTTACGCTCTCTTTTACCAACAATGCAGATAATTGAGACGATTTGGGCAGCGAGAAGGTTAAGAACATCCAAGGAAGTGAAAAGCTCATGTATGGTGATGTTTTTACATACTCTAGTATTGATATTTGGCAATGGGGCTTCAAGGTTGTTTTTGGGAGATGTATTTGGAACTCCCTATGTTTGTAGCAAGTTTGTTATGGCTTTTGAAGTTTGTAAATGGTCTTATATGGTTTGGTTTGAGGTTTGAGGTCCATATTTGGTTCATGTGGTTAGGAAGCATGCCTATAGACTAAATGTTCATGTGTTCGATGCCATGTTTCAGCTTAAGCTTCTTAAATATATTCTTTTATGTCTAATCATGTTGCTGGTATGTTATGGTATGATATGGGATATGTTTGAGTGTGAAAAGATGTGAAAAACTAGAAATTTTTGCTGTAGCAGGGCAGGGTGTATCGAAACACCCTTATCTGTTTCGAAACAGGGGCCCGAAATGGCCATAGTGTTTCGGAACGGATGAAGGTGTTTCGGAACACTTTGGCTACTTGAGAGGCTTGTTTCGATACTGGTCTTGGAACGCACCACGAGTACCAAAACGGTCAACACCTTTTCGATATGACCGTTTCGATACCAGGGTCAGCGTTTCGAAACGGATCATCGTTGAGCTGTGTTTTTGAATTGTTTCAAGTTCTCATATTTTACATTTTAGTCCTGGATGTTGTGCATGCAATCGGTTGAACTTGGAATGTCCTTTTAAGCTGAAATTTGACAGATATGCATGTAAAATAACTAATTATATTTTGGTAAACTTAAAATCTGTAATGTCCTTATATTTTCCAAAATTTGCGTTTTGGTCCCTAAAAGTGTAATTTTTGCAATTGAACCCCTAAAGGATTTCCGATCGCTGTGCCTTTCTCGCCTATGATTATTGAGTAATCACATAGGCTTAATGTGCATCTAGAAAAGATAAAAAGAGAAAAAAGGGTCGTTAATCAAGGTTGACTTTTGGGTTGACTTTGGTTTTCCCCGTGTAATCTTCGTAGTTCGGGTCAAGCATCTAGGCTGGGCTAAGGGGGTTACACTTTAAATGCTTGAACCGCCCTTAAAACGTCTAGGCCCAAAACCAGGGTGTTACAACTCTCCCCCACTTAGGAAATTTTGTCCTCTAAATTTTACCTGAAGGAAAAAGGTATGGAAACTGCTTTAACATGTCCGCCTTGCTCTCCCACGTGGCCTCCTCAACTCCTCGATGTCGCAACAACACCTTCACAAGTTCAATCGTCTTACCACGAATAACTTTGCTACTAGAATCAAGAATCCCAACGGGTTCCCCGTCATAAGACAAATCTGGATTCAACTCAATCTCCTCGATAGGCATAACATGAGATGGATTCGATCTATACCTTCGCAACATCGAAACATGAAATACATCATGAATTTTCTCCAACTCGGGAGGCAACCTCAACCCATAAGCAACATGACCAACACGCTCTACAACCTCGTAAGGTCCAATAAACCTTGGACTAAGCTTACCCTTACGTCCAAATCTCATCACCTTCTTCCAAGGCGATACCTTCAAGAACATGCAATCTACAACCGCAAACTCAATCTCCTTACGCTTTAAATCTGCGTAAGATTTTTGACGATCCGATGCAGCTTTCAACCGATCACAAATAAACTTTACCTTCTCAGTCATTCCCTTAAGAAAATCAGGCAAGGAAACCAACTTTTGCCCTGCCTCCGCCTAACAAAAAGGCGTTCTACACTTTCTTCCATACAAAGCTTCATACGGAGCAATTTGTATACTCGCTTGAAAACTATTATTATAGGAAAACTCCACCAAAGGCAATTGTTTCTCCCAAGAACCTTGGAAATCTATAACACAACACCTCAACATATCCTCAAGCACTTGGATAACCACTTAGACTGACCATCTGTCTGAGGATGATACGAGGTACTGAAATTCAAACGCATACCCAACGCTTGATGTAAGCACTCCCAGAACCTCGCTCTAAACCTCGGATCTCTATCTGACACTATAGATTTAGGTACGCCATGCAACCTCACAATCTCAGCAATGTACAACTCTTCCAACTTATCCAACGTATACGTAGTATGCACAACCAAGAAATGCGCACACTTCGTAAGGCGGTCTACAATCACCCAAATAGAATTCATCTTTGTCGGGGTCAAAGGCAAACCGGACACAAAATCCATCGTAATCCTTTCCCATTTCCATTTTGGTATTCTTAAAGGTTGCAAAAACCCGGAAGCAAATTGATGCTCAGCTTTCACACGCTGACAAACCATACACTTGCTCACAAAATCAGCAACTTTTTTCTTCAACCCATCCAAATAGTACTCATCTTTCAATCCACGATACATCTTTGTACTACCAAGATGCATAGCAAAAGGACCGCTATGTGCCTCATTCAAAATAGTGCGCCTCAACTCCACATCCTTCAACACAACCATTCGAATTTTATAGCATAAAACAACATCATCATTAAAACAAAAATACGTTGTATTACTATTCGCTATATCCTACAAAAATCTGTTGCATTACCATCCGCTATATCCTGAACAAGAGGCACCAAAGAATCATCAAGTAACTGATTCTCCTTAATCAACTTAATCAAGGAAGGTTTCACTTGTAACTCAGATATTAATCCACCATCTTGCGATATACTCAACCAAGCAAACATCGCTCTCAACTCTACAGCTACCTTCCTACTCATGGCATTGGCTATCATCAAGTCGTAATCTTTGAGCAACTCCAACCATCTTCGTTGCCTAAGATTCAACTCTCTCTCAGACATTAGATATTTCAAACTCTTATGATCCGTATAGACCACACACTTCTCACCGTAAAGGTAATGCCTCCAAATATTTAAAGCAAACACAAATGCAGGAAGCTCTAGATCATGAGTAGGATAGTTGCGTTCATGCACCTTCAGTTGCCTAGCTGCATACGCCACAACCTTCCCACCTTGCATCAGCGCACATCCCAAACCAACATGTGATGCATCCCTATAAACTACAAACTCCTTACTTGATTCAGGTTGAATCAAGACAGGAGCTTGCGTCAAAGCTTCCTTCAACTTCTCGAAAGCTTGTTGTCTAACATCCGTCCGCTCAAAACGAACGTTCTTTTGCAACAACTTGGTTAACGGAGCAGCAATCTTAGAGAAACCCTCCACGAACCTTCGATAATATCCTGGGAAACCAAGAAAACTACGTACTTCAGTCACCGATTTAGGCATCTTCCAATTCATCACCGCCTCAATCTTATGTGGGTCAACTCGGATACCCTCGGTCGACACCACATGTCCAAGGAAAACAACTTCCCTGAGCCAAAACTCGCACTTGCTCAACTTAGCATAAAGATGATTCTCTAACAACACTTGCAACACAATCCACATATGCTTATCATGATCCTCCTCGGTACGAGAGTACATGAGAATATCATCAATAAACACTACCAGGAACTGATCCAAAAACACATGGAACACACGATTCATCATGTCCATGAATGCAACAGGCACATTCTTCAAACCAAACGGCATCACCAAGAACTCATAATGCCCGTACCTTGTATGAAAAGTTGTCTTAGGCGCATCTACATCTTTTACCTTCAACTGATAATATCCATACCTCAAATCAATCTTAGAAAACACTGAAGCACCTCGAATCTGGTCAAACAAATCATCAATCCTTGGCAAAGGATACTTGTTCTTAATCGTCAACTTGTTCAGTTGTTGGTAATCTATACATATACTCATCGTGCCATCCTTCTTCTTTACAAACAAGACCGGTACACCCCGCGGTGAAACACTTGGCCTAATGAACCCTCGATCTAGCAACTCCTGAAGTTGCATTTTCAACTTCTTTAGCTCCTTAGGTGTCATCCGATAAGGAGCAATAGACATTGGAGTCATATTTTCATACAACTCAATGCCAAACTCAACTTCTCTATTCGATGGAAAACTAGGCAAATCTTCTGGAAAGACACCCAGAAACTCACATATCGTTCGTATGTCTTGTACTTGCACCTCTTTTATACCATGGTTCATTACATAAGCTAAGAAAGCTTCACAACCCAACTCCATCACACGAATCGCTTCAAGAGCCGAAATTGCATTGGACAATTCACATTCTTGCCCATGATTACCACTTCGTAATCATCAGCAAGTTTCAAGGTAACTCGCTTAACATCAAAATCGACCACAGCCCTATGCTTGGTCAACCAATCCATCCCGAGGATAACATCAAAACCATAGAAAGGAAACTCCATTAAATCTACTACAAACACATGGCCTTGGACAGATAAAGGACATTGCCTATACAACCTTCTCGTAACAACAGTTTCACCAAAAGAACTAGTTACTTGCATTCCCACATCTAACATCTCAACAGGGATATCAAGCAAATATGCATGCTCACTCAAATGTATGAATGCGTAGATCTAGAATCAATCAAAGATAACAATGATAAGGATTGCAAAGTGAAGGTACCTGCAATAACATCGATGTAATTACGTCCTTCGCGATGTGCATACACCCTCGCAGGACCACCACCCTCAAGTTGAACAACCACAACATGTGCTACAGCTCTCTATCTATCCTCCATACGCTGGAACTTACCACGACCGCGCCCATGGCCTCTCTATGGTGCAACAACAGGTGCCCGACCCTGACCACCTCCACCCAACAAGGGACAATCACGCCTCAAATGTTCAGTCGATCCACAATTCCAACAAGAGTTAGCCGCCACACCCGCAGGAGCCTACACTTCTCGATCCATGCGAGGACAATCTCGCCTCAAATGCTCACGCGATCCACGTGCCCAACAAACATTTTGTTCAGATCTCATCTTGTTACCCTAAACTGGCGCACCACGCCCAACATTACCTCGCTTCGCCTCAGGCTGGTACCTACGATCACAACGCCTCTTGTACTGTCCACCACCAGGACCAGAATCTGCAGCTCTCTTACCCGAGCTAGAGCCACCCATGCGAGAGGACAAATCCAAACTCTGCTCGATATCCTTTGCTCGCGTCACCAACACATCAAAATCTGTGTAATCAGAGGCCAACATGAAAGTCTTCACTGCCTGTACCAGGCCATAACGGATGCGATCACAATAATGCTTATCACTCGGTACCAACTCAAGAGCATATTGGCTCAACCAAACGAACTAAACCTCATACTCAGCCACTATCATGCTACCTTGAACCAAGGACGTAAACTTGCGCTTCTTGTCATCCAAGTATCTAACTCCTAGATACTTCTTCTTAAAGGCAGCTTGGAAAAACTCCCAATCCACCTCATTGGGCTTCATAGCCGCAATTATAGTCATCCACCAACTATAAGCATCACCTTGCAGCAACGAAACATCACATCCCAGCTTACGTGCATCATTGCACCCCATTTGAACCAAAATTTGGATCGTACTAGCCATCCAAGCCTCGGATGCTTCAGGAGACAAACCACGATACTCAACGCCTCCTAAACTTCGCAAACGTTCCAACGGCAAACCCAATTGCCCAGCAATAGGTGCTTGCACTTGCACTCCAGCAACAGCAGCCTGGAATGCCCCGATCATCGCCTGAACCAAAGGCATCAAATCACCCAACACAGGACCAACTTTCCCATGCTATCCTTGCTCCTCACCCCCAGGTGGAGGAGGTAAATTCCCACCAGGCAGAACCTCGTTCTCCTGATTTCCTTGCTCACCAACAGAAGCAATCGTACCCGAACGTAGCTATCTCTTCAGTCCTATTGTGCTATTATAATTAAAGCATGATAATAAAATAAAACAAGAAATCAGGCCAGCTTTGAGCAAGGATCGAAGACTTCGATTTCAATTTAAAAATACTTTACTATAGTAATAAGGCAATTGGTTTCCCGATTTCCCCTAAATTAGCATAAGGCATACAGCATACGTATCACAAGCACCGTGCCTAACAATCAATCAATTTCAGCCCACAACATCATCATGTATATAACAGCTCACACATACATTATAATCATCATGCATGGAATCCATATCATTTGATCATCATCAATATGATTATAACAATCACCGTACATAACAAACATCACTAATCACTTGAAATCACATCACATCTACTTACCATCATCACATTCTTTAGAAACCTAGCTCTGATACCAAAAAATGCAACCCCCTCAACCTGGCCTAGACGGTAGACAACTGAATGAGTCACACAGGGAATATTGAAGTAAACCGGGAAGGTTTACTTTAATAAAAAACCTTAATCTTTTTTTTCTTTTTATCTTGTCTAAATGCCCATTAGTATCCTACGTTTTTAATAACGCAGCGGAACATTCATAACTCAATCAGACAACGATTGGGACACGATTGCATTCAATTACGATTTTTGGGACCATTTTGTACTTTTAACAAACTATAGGGGAGTACGCCATTTTTATGTTACTGTGATAAGGTTTTTGTAAAACGACTACTAGGTCTCATCACTTTTTCTGAAATTGATTCTATTAAAAAGGGGGGAATTCGGATTTTCGCAAAACGTGAAAATTTGGAGTCGCCATCGGCCACTAAGGTAGGCCGGACACCACAAAACCAGAGATTCATTTTAAAACGGGTTCGGGAGTTGGTTACGTGTGGGGAAGGATTAGCACCCCCATCACGCCCGGAAATCGGTACCAAATAACTTGTTGCCTTTTTAATCAATAGAAATCATTTAAGATCCAAAGTGAATTTAATAAAAATGTTCTTAAATGAAATTGTGAATTAAATAGCACGAGCTATATCGAATCGCGGCTTTGGAATTAATTAAACATTTAATTAGAAAAGATGATAGTACTCTGGACCGTAGACTAAACCGACATCATATAAGATTGACTGCCGTGTTAGTTTAGGGTTCGGATCCCGTACGTCACCTTTATGCATGATGCAAGCAAGTAAAGGATGATGCATGGTATTTTCATTTTTATGGTTCCGCTTACCTAGATACAGTGAAAATTAACCCAAATATCTAATCGACATCCATTGAGCTAGGACTGTCGTATCTCGGATACCGGAGTTAATTAATACTTCTCTTCAGGTATATTTTAAGTAATTAATTATCGAGCAGAGTTAAAGAGTCATATGAATGACAATTAAAATGCATGTCATAAAAGTGCTTTGAAAATAAATAAATAAAAGCCCCAAAAAGCTCAAATTAATGGACATTAAGAAAAGCCTTACAATCAAGGCCCAACATTAACATCAATTAAAACATTTATCATTTTTATTAGGCAAAATTGACGTTTTTATCATGTTTTAACAAAACGAGCCTCTAAACGTTTCTACACCACATTAAAAGACACTACAAATTAGTTTGGACATGCTAAATATTTAAAAAGGTCACACTTGTTCATATTTTATAAAGCCCTAGATTATATAACAAAACAAACCACCCTTACATTGAAACTTATAAGACTTATCACATCATATTATTGATAAAAAACAGCATGGCCACTAACAATATAAAAACGCATTTCATTCATGCAAACATATAATTAAAAAAAGCAAGCAAAATAAATTTAAAAAACATATATTAATCATACCATACGAAAAGAAAACCAAGCAAGAAACTGTACCAAATTGTAAGAAATGTAAAAAAACAGTGACCAAATCGAAAAAAGCATGGAAATAAACAAAGCTGAAAAAGAGGACCAAATTCACACGGAGATGAAACACGGGGGACGGGACAAATGATTAGACCACTACTGGACTGACTCGGGACGGGATTGTAAGAAGGAATAAAACCCTAAGGACCTAAGACGCAATTTAGGAAGGCGGAGACCCTAATCTCACAAAGGACGCGACACAGAGGGACCTAAGGCGAATTTACCCCTAAACTAAAACCTAAAACGCCTATAAAAGCTCTTCTAAGCCCAACCGAGACCTCTTTTACTCCCTCGGAAAACCCTAGCCGCCCTCGAGCTCACCCTTTCTATCTTCGACCATAAAACCCTAAACGTCGGTCGTCGCTAATCGACGGCCGGCGAGCCCTCTACACCCGAAAAACAGAAACCCAGCCTAACCTAAGCCCCGATTGAACCACAAACCGAAAATGATCCCTTTCTTTTAAAACCCCAAAAAAAGATTCGAACCCTAGTTTTTGAAACCATTCGTTTAAAAACAACTCCGATCACCGTCCGTTCACACGTGCGATCTAGAAGACTAGGGGATTATCACCGGCGGACGAAACGGAAACGGCCGGGAGGAGTACCGTCGACCGCGAAGGTAAAAGAACGAAACCCTATTTTTTTTAGTTTCAAAATGTAAAAAGAAGATGATACCTCTGAAAATGGTTGCCTTTCGTATTGATATCTAAAACTTCTCCCCGATAATGCTTGGGATTACAATGGATTGCTTCGGGCTTTTATAGCCGAAAATTACACATTTTTACATTACATATAATTCTTGTAAAATTTGCTATTGGTTGCTGATAATTTTGTTGTTACTCGTCTGCTGAAATTCGTTGTTTGGCCTCTCTGTGATTTTGGTTTGTTGCATGTCCTTTTCTGACGTTTTTGTTTGTTTGTTGCATGTGAACGAATGGCCGTGAGGAGGGGATCGAAGGAGAGCCGAGAGACGTGGAGGAATCTCGGCTGCTGATGGAGATTTGGACGGCTGTGAGGAAGCTGGAGGGGTGAGCGGTGGATTACACGCGCGCGTCTGGAGAATAGAGAGTCGTGCGTGAATCACACGCGCGTGGATGGATCGATCTTGGCCATCAGATCACAATCCTGATCCAACGGTTGAGACGTTGCGGCGCCAGGACTTGGGGAGGGGCTCCTAGGGTTTTCGCTCGAGCTTCAATATGGGCTGTTAGATCTATCCCAGATCTAACGGCTGGGAGCCGGCTGCGCAACAAAAGAAAATCATTAGGATTAGGGTTTTCCTTATCAGATTAGGGCTAGGCAATTGGGCCAACGGGCCTTGTATTTGTTTTTGGGTTTTTACTGTACTGTAATGGACTTTAAATAAACTATTGGTCTTATTATTTAATTGGGCTTTCTGTTTATTTAGTATGTGTTCACATATATATATATAATTTTTGTGTTTTCATATTCAATTCAAAAATAATAATAATAATAATAGTAAATATAATACTAATAGGGACGTTACTAGGAAATAATAACAATGTAATACTAACAGATATAGTAATAATAGGTAATAATAATAATTATAATAATAATAGTAATAATAATAATAATAATAATAATAATAATAATAATAATAATAATAATAATAATAATAATAATAATAACGACACAATAGTATAGTAATAATAATAATAATAATCATATAAATGATAGGTAATAATAATAATTATAACAATGTAATACTAACAGATATAGTAATAATAGGTAATAATAATAATTATAATAATAATAATAATAATAATAATAATAATAATAATAATAATAATAATAATAATAATAATAATAATAATAATAATAATAATAATAATAATAATAACGACACAATAGTATAGTGGTGATAATCATATAAATGATAAGATAATAATATTTATAATAATATTATATGGTATATGATAATTAGATAAGACAATAGATAGGGGTAAATAATATGATGACATAGTAATAATCATAACAATAATAAATAATAATAATAGAAAATAATAAAAAATGATAACAATACTAATAATAGGTAATAATAATATAGTAGCTAATACTAATAATAATAATGTATAGTATATAATAACACTGGTAATAATATAAATAGTAATAATAATAATATAATAGACAGTAATAATAATAGATAGTAGTAATAATATATATTGTTTATTTCTTTTCTTTTTTTGTTTGTTTTTTAATCATTCGATATATATAAAAGAGTAATGAAGTCCATTATTATGAAATGAAATAAAAAGAGGTTAACCCGGACAAAATTAGTGATTACAGTTGCCCCTCTTTGCTTGTACTTGTGAAACAAGAATAAAGCAAAGACCATAAGCACTAATTTTGTCCAACTTCCCTGTTTGGGTGATTTGCTCCTCCGAAGCGGCAGAAACAAAGTGGTTAGCGTCGGCATGTCCTTCCGGAATGGCAAGGGACATAATTGATTCATTCTTCTGAAGCGGCAAAGAACAAACCCAAATAACTTGTTTTTCCGAAACGACAAAAACAAAGTGGGTAACGTTGGCATGTCCTTCCGGAACGGCAAGGGACATAATTGATTCATTCTTCCGAAGCGGCAAAGAACAAACCCACTTGTTTTCTCGAAGCGGCAAAAACAAACTGAGCTGCGCTGGCATGTCCTTCCGGAACGGCAAGGGACATAGTTGATTCATTCTTCCGAAGTGGAAAAGAACAAACCCAAATAACTTGTTTTCCCGAAGCGGAAAAAACAAACTAAGCAGCGCTGGCATGTCCTTCCGGAACGGCAAGGGACATAATTGATTCATTCTTCCGAAGCGGCAAAGAACAAACCCAAATAACTTGTTTTCCTGAAGCAGCAAAAACAAACTGAGCAACGTTGGCATGTCCTTCCGGAACGGCAAGGGACATAATTGATTCATTCTTCCGAAGCGACAAAGAACAAACCCAAATAACTTGTTTTCCCGAAGCGGAAAAAACAAACTGAGCAGGCCTTCTGGTTTTTCTGCACGAAAATTCTTGAGCTCTTTTGCTCTTAGATCCTGATGCGACGAGTTTGAAATCCTTCACCTCGAGCAGCGAGTATCCACCTCTTCTTGCTCGGAAATCCTAAAGTTGCGGGTTTCTTTTCTTTTTTATTTTTCTTCTATTTCTCTTTTTTCTTTTTCTTCTTCTTTTTTCCTTCTTCATTCTTTTTTCCTTTTTTTTCTTTTTCTTCTTTCTTTTTTTCTCTTCTTTTTTATTTTCTTTCTCTTTTCTCTCTTTTTCTTTCTTCTCTTTTCTTTTCCTCTCTTTTTCTTTTTTATTCCTTTTCTTTTCTCTTTTTCCTCCTTTCCTTTTTCTTTTTCCTTTTCTTCTTTTCCTTTTTCTTCTTCTTCTTCTTCTTTTCCTTTTTCTTCTTCTTCTTCTTCTTCTTCTTCTTCTTCTTCTTCTTCTTCTTCTTCTTCTTCTTCTTCATCTTCTTCTTATCTTCTTTTTTTTTCTCTTTTCCGCTCTTTCTCTTTTTTCTTTCTCCTTTCTCCTTTCTTTTTTCTTTTTCTCTTATTCTTTTCTTTTTCTTTTTTCTCTTTTTCTTTCTTCTTTCTTCTTTTTTTCTTTTTCTCTTTTTTTCTTTCTTTCTCTCTTTCTTTTTTCTTTTTTATTTAAAAATCAGGAAACCTGTAATTTTTTATTTAAGATATTCCAAGGGGGATAAAATTGAGAATTTTAATTATGAAGAAAACGTCTTTTTAGGAAAGGATCAAATTGAGAAATTTAAATTTATGAGAAAAACATCCTTTTGGAAGGAACACATTGAGAAGTGGCGTTTTGAGAAAAACATCCTTAAAGAAGGATAACATCGAGAAAGTTGGAATTTTTAGGAAAGACATCTTTTAGGAAGGATAAAGTTGAGAAATTGAGTTTTAAGAAAAACATCATTTTGAAAGGATAAAATTGAGAAATCAAATTTTGAGGAAAACGTTCTTTTGGAAGGATAAAATTGAGAAATTTGAGTTTTAAGAAAAATCTCCTTTTGAAAGGATAAAATTGAGAAATTGAGTTTTAAGAAAAATATCCTTTAGAAAGGATAAAATTGAGAAATTGGAATTTTAAGAAAAACCTCCTTTTGAAAGGATAAAATTGAGAAATTGGATTTTTAAGAAAAACATCCTTTAGAGATGATAAAATTGAGGAATTGAGTTTTAAGAAAAACATCCTTTTAGAAATGATAAAATTGAGAAATTTGAATTTTAAGAAAAATTATCCTTTTGAAAGGATAAAATTGAGAAATTAAGTTTTAAGAAAAACATCCTTTAGAAAGGATAAAATTGAGAAATTGGAATTTTAAGAAAAATTATCCTTTAGGAAGGAATGAAATTGAGAAATGGAGTTTTGAGAAAAACATCCTTTAGAAAGGATAAAAAATCAGGGATTAAGAACCTTGATACCGGTCAAAGGATTCTTGAGATCTATTTCTCTTCTCGTAGAGCCGTAGATCCACCCCTTTATCAATCTTCAAATACCTGTTTAAAGTAAACAAAATGCTATGATGGTATGAGTTAGCATGATTCTAACATAGGGATGTCTAACTATAAATGATGCATGGGCATATTTCATGATGCAAAGATGCGTGTGGTCACGAGGATGCAAAGATGCATGAATTTAGTTTGTCTTCATTCTCTAGGGACGGTGGTCATCATCTTGGGACTACAACCACTCCTCAGTCACATGTCCTGACAAACTTTGCTCTCGTCCGTCGTTGCTCATTCCCCGAGTCCACTATCAAGTACTTCCAATTCGTATGCCATCTCCCATCTATTCTGATTCGGAATCCTATGTGCAGAATCCCTTGTTGCCCCACGGACAAAGATGCCCCAATGGTCCTTCATCATCACACATCATGTAGTGCCCCTCAACTTTGGGTCTCACTGCCGATGATGCATTTATCTCTGAAGTAATACAAGGAAATCTCTTTGTTTTAAAACATGTCATTTCGTTGATCGTCATTCTAATGAAGAATGGGTTTTCAGATTAATATACAGAACCTTGAAACCAAATTATGATTAAAAGAAAAACAGAATATGATGCCCCGGATATCAAATGCAAGAGCGTCTTAGATTCAACTTTCCGGTGATCACTTGCGTCTATGAAGACTGTAAACGTTGCGGCGATATTTGAAGTTATGAAACTCCTCCCTAATCGCTCGGTTCATCCTCATGATTATGGTACTTGCTAGATCAGCTCGATTACCATTCCTTCTCATCATGTTTCTCCATTCATACATATGTTTAAAATTTCAAATTTTGCTTAGCCCATGGGACATGTGCGTTTATGATTACCATTGATTTCGTGTCGGTGTCCTCAAGGATTCCTATTCAGGACTTATTCAATTTGTTCATTTATTTCTTTTTCTTAGGGGAATTGAACTTGTCACAATCCTTTGGCTCGAGGATAAAGATGGAGCATACAACGATACCCCGAGTTACTCGGCATGGTCACGATTTTGAAAATATTACCATCACTCATGAAGCGAAGAGTTTCAGGCTTCAGCGGAGTGCCCCTAAAATTCCACACTCGTATCCGAAAATTCCTATTACCAGGTTTCGGAAATTGGAGTGCTTTTTGTTAATGCTTAATACCAAGCTCTGAAGTTAAAAACATTTTATTTTGAAATAGTCTATTTTCCTTTTTTTTCTTTTTTTCTTTTTTTCCATTTTTTTCTTTTTAGGCACATTTAAGCAACTTTATTTGGGTTCTCTTAGGAGATTTTCTTATCATCAAACATCATCGAAGGAACAATAATCTTGCCTCTTTCGCTTTACCGACCAGAGCAGACAGAGCGGGAAATCTCACTTCATCGTTATCACAACATTCAATCAATCTCTTTCATTAGAATCAATGCCACATCAAGCATGTGATATCCGAGGACCTATGAAGGTCAGGAGGGATATACATATATATGATTTCAAGGTCATTGTATGTTAAGCAAAATGCATTTTCATTAGAAAGAAAATTTGCAAACATAACAAGTGCCCTCAAAAAGATCATTGCTATCTTCAGGCAAATAATAGCAATGTTTGTTCCATGCATTACTTCAAGAGAAAATGCAACATGCACGACTTAAACACGCCAATTCCCAAATAAGAAAACCGAGAACTAAAACCCTAAAGGTCGTGTCTCTGAAGGTGTTGAGCTTGGGCAAAGGTGTCGTCTTGATGAGCAGAAGATGCCCCTTGGGATGGGTTGGATGAGGGACTGATAACAAGAGGATTCTTAAAGATCGGGGTGGCCGAGCGGTCTCCTGAACCTTGAGCAAGATTCTTAACAACATTCTTGTAGAACTAATGTTTTGATATAATAATTGAAAAATGTTTTGGACTAATTTGAAAAGAATTTAAAACTTGTTTTTAAGTCCAAACAACTTGAATTTATGTTTGAGGTATTTTAAGAGGTTTTTGACAAAGATTTTTCATGTTTTTAATAGCCAAACTTGTGTTTTCAAAGTACCCGTATCGATACGGTTGTACCCGTACCGATACCTTTTTGCCCTAGTTTGGCCACTGTCAAAACTCGTATTGATACAGGTCTTTGCCGTTTCGATACGGATCGGGATCGTTTCGATACGCCAGGTAAGCGTATCGATCCACTTTCAACCAACCCCAACGGCTATTTCCTAACGGCCATTTAAATGTGAACCCGTACCGATACGCCCTTAAGCGTATCGACACGCCTAGGCTGGCAAGAGCCCAACGGCTAGTTCCTCATGAAGGCCGTATCGATACGGTTCCACGCGTATCGATACGGATAGCTGCAGAACAGCATTTATGAAGGGAAATAAAGTCCTCAACGGCTCCAAATCATCCCAACGGCTAGTAACGGCCACAAACTCAATTGAGAGTATAAAAGGGACCTTCAAGCATCAAGAACAAGTTAATGCTTCAATTGTTACAACATTATGATGTCAAAATTTGTCTAGAGCTTTAATTGTTTATTTCTTGCTTAGACAACACTTGTGAGCTTACATTGTTAAATTTGCTCAAGTGTTTAGGTTTTGGGTGAGAGCTTAGAATTGCAAACAAACACCTTTTAGAGGGATTCCTAGTTTGCTAAGTCTTTCTTTGTAAAGAGAGTGTTCCTTCATGCTTTGGGTAGAAAGCTTTGAGGGTTGTAACGGTTTCCTCCTAATCCGAGAAAAGGGGACAAAATTCTTAGTGAATTTGTTGGAAATCCTTAGTGGGGAGCTAAGGTAGTGGATGTAGACCTTGGTTAGAAGGTTGAACCACTATAAATCCTTGTGTCAAATTGCTAAATTTTCACCTCCCACTAAAACGCCCAATTATCCAACTTCTCCACACTTGGCGAGCAAGAACGGTTGATCGACTCGCGCCCCTAAAATTTCAACAATTGGTATCAGAGCTTGGCTCAAATCGAAGGGGATTCACATCCTATTGAGAAGATTCGACAAGCTCGATCAACATTTCACCAACCGGCTCAATGGCACAATCAATCGACAAACCGCCCTTCTTCGACGGAAATCACTATGCCTATTAGAAGACAAAGATGAAATTCTTCTTGAAATCAAAAGATTACAAGCTATGGGACATAGTTGAAGATGGTTCGTTCGTGCCTCAAGGAAGCAAAGCGGAATGGAGTGCCGACGATCACAAGAAGATGGAGCTTAATTGCAAAGCCTTGCAACTGCTCTTTTGTGCATTTGGCCCAACCATCTATGAGAAGATGTCTTCTTGTGAGAGTGCCAAGGAGGTATGGGACAAGCTTGAAGTCACATACGAGGGAACCGATGAAGTCAAGGAGACCAAGATTGGGCTCCTAACCTTAGAGTATGAGAACTTCAAGATGGATCCGGAAGAGAACATCGAGAAGATGTTTGATAGGTTCTCCACTATCACCAATGGTCTTAAAGGTTATGGATAAGCCACCCCGGAAGAGAAGCTTGTCCGAAAGCTCATCTACTCCCTTCCCGAGTCATGGGACTCAAAGAGGACCGCCATCATCGAAGCCAAGAATCTCAAAACCTTGAAGCTTGATGAACTCATAGGGTCTCTTCTCACTCACCAAATTATGAAGAAAAACAAAGAAGAGGAGAAGAAGAAGGAAGAGATTAGAGCGATGGGGTAGAAGAAGATTATGGAGCTAGGATCAATGCTAGTGTCATAGCTCTCAAATCCTCCACATGCCATCATGTAGATTCAAGTGAGGAGGAAAGTGAAGATGAAGAGATGGCCTATCTCTTCAACAAATTTGCCCGGTTCATGAAGAGCAAAATGGAAAAATCCAAGCATGAATCGATGAAGAAGATGAAGGACTCCCACAAATCCAAAAAGAAGGGATCATCTTCAAAACAAGCATATGTGGCCACATAGAGTGATGAAGACTCCACCGATGATGAAGTAGCCCACCTATGCTTGATGGCCCTCAATGAGGGGGAGGTAACTTCTAACTCATCTATTTCAAATTCATATACATTTGGTGAGTTACAAGATGCCTATGATGATATGCTTTTGGAATTCAAGGCATCATTTTCCAAGAACAAAAGTTGATTTCAAAAATAAAAATTGAAAATGATTTGCTTTCCAAAACAAATCTTGAACTTGAAGCAAAATTGAAAGATTTTGAACAAAAATGTTTTGATTTACAAAATTTGCTTCTCAAAGTTCAAAAAGAAAAAGATTTGATTTCCAATGAACTTGAAAAGAAAAATAGTTTTGGAAAATCAAATTTTTATGTAAGACAATCTAGTGCCCCTATATTTATAAGTGGTAAATGTTTTAGAAGTGTTTGGGTCCCAAAAGAACTAACCACTTCAACTAAAAAGGATGAAATTGAAAAATGGATTCTTAAGGGGACTAAATTTTGTGCTACTAATGTCTATGGATCCATAGCAATTTGGATACCAAAAGTTACTTGATTGTCTTTTGCTAGGTGTGATGGAGAGTGATCAACAAGTCAAAAATTGAGGGGGAGCTCCATGCACACATAGGAAGAACACTTGAAGAAGGAAGGCATCACATCCTCCCTTGAGTTCAAGTGTGGTAAAATCTAGTTGCTTTTTGCTTTTATTTGATTATTTTTCATTTAAGTCAACTAGATAATCATATATGTTGAACTAACATGTTTGTGATGCTTTGAGTAAGGGGGAGCCAATTTTAAACCAAAATTTTAAGTGTGTCAAATTTCTTTTATCTCTATTGTTATTTTGAAACTTAATGTTTTAAATTCTTTTTGATATAACAAAAAGGGGGAGAAATGGTTTGAAAAATTGAATTTTCAAATGAATAAGGGGGAGCTTTATTTGATTTCATATCTTTAATCTCTTATTCACATTTTTAAAGTTAAAGGGGGAGAATCCCAAAAAAAATTTCAAGTAAGTTTTATTATATCAAAAAGGGGGAGATTGTAGAACTAATGTTTTGATATAATAATTGAAAAATGTTTTGGACTAATTTGAAAAGAATTTAAAACTTGTTTTTAAGTCCAAACAACTTGAATTTATGTTTGAGGTATTTTAAGAGGTTTTGGCAAAGATTTTTCATGTTTTTAATAGCCAAACTTGTGTTTTCAAAGTACCCGTATCGATACGGTTGTACCCGTACCGATACCTTTTTGCTCCAGTTTGGCCACTGTCAAACCCGTATCGATACAGGTCTTTGCCGTTTCGATACGGATCGGGATCGTTTCGATACGCCAGGTAAGCGTACCGATCCCCTTTCAACCAACCCCAACGGCTATTTCCCAACGGCCATTTAAATGTGAACCCGTACCGATACGCCCTCAAGCGTATCGATACGCCTAGGCTGGCAAGAGCCCAACGGCTAGTTCCTCAAGAAGGTCATACCGATACGGTTCCACGCGTATCGATACGGATAGCTACAGAACAGCATTTATGAAGGGAAATAAAGTCCTCAACGGCTCCAAATCATCCCCAACGGCTAGTAACAGCCACAAACTCAATTGAGAGTATAAAAGGGACCTCCAAGCATCAAGAACAAGTTAATGCTTCAATTGTTACAACATTATGATGTCAAAATTTGTCTAGAGCTTTAATTATTTATTTCTTGCTTAGACAACACTTGTGAGCTTACATTTTTAAATTTGCTCAAGTGTTTAGGTTTTGGGTGAGAGCTTAGAATTGCAAACAAACACCTTTTAGAGGGATTCCTAGTTTTCTAAGTCTTTCTTTGTAAAGAGAGTGTTCCTTCAAGATTTGGGTAGAAAGCTTTGAGGGTTGTAACGGTTTCCTCCTAATCCGAGAAAAGGGGACGAAATTCTTAGCGAATTTGTTGGAAATCCTTAGTGTGGAGCTAAGGTAGTGGATGTAGACCTTGGTTAGAAGGTTGAACCACTATAAATCCTTGTGTCAAATTGCCATATTTTCACCTCCCACTAAAACGCCAATTATCCAACTTCTCCACACTTGGCAAGCAAGAACGGTTGATCGAATAGAGCCCCTAAAATCTCAACAATTCTTTCCTTCATTTGTTCATTTTAAGAATGAATGCATGTAATGTGTTGTATGCACAACAAGGATAGGTGATTAAAGGTAATCAAACAGACATGTACAATTGAATGCAAAGATGCATTAATTTGATGGACATTAATTTTATTTGTTCAATGAATGAATGAATGAATGTGTCGTATGTACAACAAGGATAGGTGATTAAAGGAAATCAAACAGACATGTACAATTGAATGCAAAGATGCATTAATTTGATGGACATTAATTTTATTTGTTTAATGAATGAATGTGCCGTATGTACAACAGAAACATATGATTAAAGGTAATCAATCAAAATGTATAATTGAATGCAAAGGTGCATTAATTTGACGAACATTAAGTTTATTTGTTTAATGAATGAATGAATGAATGTGTCGTATGTACAACAGAAACATATGATTAAAGGTAATCAATCAAAATGTATAATTGAATGCAAAGGTGCATTAATTTGATGGACATTAATTTTATTTGTTTAATGAATGAATGAATGAATGAATGAATGTGTCGTATGTACAACAGAAACATATGATTAAAGGTATTCAATCAAAATGTATAATTGAATGCAAAGGTGCATTAATTTGATGGACATTAATTTTATTTGTTTAATGAATGAATGAATGAATGTGTCGTATGTACAACAGAAACATATGATTAATGGTAATCAATCAAAATGTATAATTGAATGCAAAGGTGCATTAATTTGATGGACATTAATTTTATTTGTTTAATGAATGAATGAATGAATGAATGTGTCGTATTTACAACAGAAACATATGATTAAATGTAATCAATCAAAATGTATAATTGAATGCAAAGGTGCATTGAACATTAATTGCATGAATGCAATGTGTCATATATACAACATATGGTTAAGAGTAAATAATCAAAATATATATTTGAATGCAAAGGTGCATTGAACATTAATTTCATGAATGCAATGTGTCATATATACAACAGAAACACATGGCTAAAGGTGATCAAACAAAATGCATAATTGAATGCAAATGGCAACATTGAGTTCGGCAAATATCCTAGTTAAACAACTCATATCAATGGGAACCTTGGTTTTTTACAACGATCGGATGAAACCCACTACATGCAGTTCTCAAGCTAGCATCTAGGTCGTCGATTTTCTTCAAGATTCACTCAATCCCTTCCTCTTTCTTGGAATGATCTTTTGCTAGGAATCGGGCGTTCTCTCATATCCACGTTAACAAATAGGCCAACTCTCGGTCCTGCCCCCAAGTGGTGTAGGCGACGAATTACGATTGATCCACTATCGATATTTGGTACTCTTGACTTACTCTTTGAAAGTGTCCCACTAAACCCAACCTTCAAGGTGCATCGGGGGTGAGGTCGGAATTCCCTCTGACTTGAAATATTTTTCTTGTTCTAGGTTGAGGCTCAGTTGTTGGCCCAAGATGGCAAAGTGCTCGAAAAACTTTCGATCTTGCCCCGGAAAGCTTAGTTCTTGTTCGGTGTGGTTCTCGCTAATTCCCTTGCAGGACTCGGTATTTCCCAACTGTTGTAGTCAAATCAAAGCTGGCAATCGTAGAACAAATGTAGGTTGAACTCCAAGATTTAGAGTATCGGTCACTTGCCTGGAACGTCTAACAAATATGTGAGGTGGCCATTTTTCATCTTTGAAAGCCTTTCTTGTCTCGGAACCCTAACCATGTAGATGCTCTCCTCATGGCTATACTTTCGTCGAGGTCCTTCTCGCTATTGTTGCGCACCAGATTTCCCACTGATCAAGTCTTTAATTTCAAACTATTTCCAACTCAATGTGCTCTTTATGCAATGATGATATATGCAAAATAAGAGAAAAGGGGAAGAAAAGCAAAGATGTTAGTCACATAATAAACATGAATCATAAGGCAAGCAATGAAATTTAAGCATTAACAAAAAAAGAAGCGTAGAAACAAGCGATTAGCAAGAAAAACCTAGACACTCTAAACTCTAGGGTTATCCGCATGGCTCTAATGGGGTGGGCTTCTTGTATTCTCGCACATGAGTTTGGTTCTAACAAAGGGTACCCGAACCTATCTTATCACCTACTAAGGCAATAAGAACCCCAATTCTGGCTCATTACAGGCTTGCGAATTTGTTTCGGTTCGAGGGAAAGCATGACCTAATTACGTGGAGAGCTGCTCACGTGTCAAAGGCGTGGATTCCAAAAGTGAATTACCGACCCGTGGATGGATACTCACGTGGGTATAGGCGTTTCACTCCCACTTAAGGGTATAGCTCGGGTATAGAGCTTGATGATCATGATGCAACACATGTCGGTGACTCCTTTGAAATTAAATGAGGAATTAATTCGAATGCCACAAATTTTCAAAGCCCGTTCAATTTAAGTCATACTTTCAAGAAAGAACAAACTTATTAAATTCACTTTAAATTTTAAATAGTTTCTATCGATTAAAGGCAACAAGTGTTTTTATTGGCTTAACTCTCTCTTTTGTTTGTAAAACAAAAATTCGTCCCCAGTGGAGTCGCCAAACTGTGATAAGGTTTTTGTAAAACGACTACTAGGTCTTATCACTTTTTCTAAAATTGATTCTATTAAAAAGGGGGGAATTCGGATTTTGGGAAAACGTGAAAATTTAGAGTCGCCACCGGCACTAAGGTAGGCCGGACACCACAAAACCAGAGATTCGTTTTAAAACGGGTTCGGGAGTTGGTTACGTGTGGGGAAGGATTAACACTCCCATCACGCCCGGAAATCAGTACCAAATAACTTGTTGCCTTTTTAATCGATTGAAATCATTTAAGATCTAAAGTGAATTTAATAAAAATGTTCTTAAATGAAAATGTGACTTAAATAGCATGGGCTATATCAAATCGCGGCTTTGGAATTAATTAAACATTTAATTAGAAAGGATGACGGTACTCCGGACCGTAGACTAAACCGACATCATATAAAACTGATTGCCGTGTTAGTTTAGGGTTCGGATCCCGTACGTCACCTTTATTCATGATGCAAGCAAGTAAAGGATGATGCATGTTATTTTCATTTTTATGCTTCCGCTTACCTAGAGACAGTGAAAATTAACCCAAATATCCGATCGACATCCATTGAGCTAGGACTGTCGTATCTTGGATACCGGAGTTAATTAATACTTCTCTTCAGGTATTTTTAAGTTAATTAATTATCGAGCAAAGTTAAAGAGTCATATGAATGACAATTAAAATGCATGTCATAAAAGTGCTTTGAAAATAAATAAATAAATAAAAGCCCCAAAAAGCTCAAATTAATGGACATTAAGAAAAGCCTTACAATCAAGGCCCAACATTAACATCAATTAAAACATTTATCATTTTTATTAGGCAAAATTGACGTTTTTATCATGTTTTAACAAAACGAGCCTCTAAACGTTTCTACGCCACATTAAAAGACACTACAAATTAGTGTGGACATGCTAAATATTTAAAAAGGTCACACTTGTTCATATTTTATAAAGCCCTAGATTATATAACAAAACAAACCACCCTTACATTGAAACTTATAAGACTTATCACATCATATTATTGATAAAAAATAGCATGGCCACTAACAAAATAAAAATGCATTTCATTCATGCAAACATATAATTAAAAAAAGCAAGCAAAATCATTTAAAAAAACATATATTAATCATACCATACGAAAAGAAAAGCAAGCAAGAAACTGTACCAAATTGTAAGAAATGTAAAAAAACAGTGACCAAATCGAAAAAAGCATAGAAATAAACAAAGCTGAAAAAGAGGACCAAATTGACACGGAGATGAAACACGGGGGACGGGACAAATGATTAGACCACTACTGGACTGACTCGGGACGGGATTGTAAGAAGGAATAAAACCCTAAGGACCTAAGACACAATTTAGGAAGGCGGAGACCCTAATCTCGCGAAGGACGCGACACAGAGGGACCTAAGGTGAATTTACCCCTAAACTAAAACCTAAAATGCCTATAAAAGCTCTTCTAAGCCCAACCGAGACCCCTTTTACTCCCTTGGAAAACCCTAGCCGCCCTCAGGCTCACCCTTTCTCTCTTCGACCATGAAACCCTAAACGTCGGTCATCGCTAATCGACGGCCGGCGAGCCCTCTACACCTGAAAAATAGAAACCCAACCTAACCTAAACCCCGATTTAACCACAAACCGAAAATGATCCCTTTCTTTTAAAACCCAAAAAAACATATTTGAACCCTAGTTTTTTGAAACCATTCGTTTAAAAACAACTCCGATCATCGTCGGTTCACCCGTGCGATCTAGAAGACCAGGGGATTATCACCGGCGGACGAAACGGAAACGGCCGGGAGGAGTACCGTCGACCGTGAAGGTAAAAGAACAAAACCCTAATTCTTTTTTGTTTCGAAATATAAAAAGAATATGATACCTCTAAAAATGGTTGCCTTTTGTATTGATATCTGAAACTTTTCCCCGATAATGCTTGGGATTACAATGGATTGCTTCGGGATTTTATAGCCGAAAATTACACATTTTTACATTACATGTAATTCTTGTAAAATTTTCTATTGGTTGCTGATAATTTTGTTGTTACTCGTCTGCTGAAATCCGTTGTTTGGCCTCTCTCTGATTTCGGTTTGTTGCATGTTCTTTTCTGACGTTTTTGGTTGTTTGTTGCATGTGAACGAACGACCGTAAGGAGGGGGTCGAAGGAGAGCCGAGAGACGTAGAGGAATCTCGGCTGCCGATGGAGATTTGGACGGATGTGAGGAAGCTGGAGGGGCAAGCGGAGGATTACACGTGCGCGTCTAGAGAACGGGGAGTCACGCGTGAATCACACGCGTGTAGAGGGATCGATCCTGGCCATTTGATCACGATCCTGATCCAACGGTTGAGACGATGCGGCGCCAGGACTTGGGGAGGGGCTCCTAGGGTTTCCACTCGAGCTTTAATCTGGGTCGTTAGATCTATCCCAAATCTAACGGCTGGGAGCCGGCTGTGCAACAAAAGAAAACCATTAGGGTTAAGGTTTTCCTTGTCAGATTAGGGCTAGGTAATTGGGCCAACGGGCCTTGTATTTATTTTTGGGTTTTTATTGTACTGTAATGGACTTTAAATACACTATTGGGCTTATTATTTAATTGGGCTTTCTGTTTATTTAGTATGTGTTCATATATATATATATATATAATTTTTGTGTTTTCATATTCAATTCAAAAATAATAATAATAATAAGATAATAATAATAGTAAATATAATACTAATAGGGACGTTACTAGGAAATAATAACAATGTAATACTAACAAATATAGTACTAATAGGTAATAATAATAATAATAATAACGGCACAATAGTATAGTGGTGATAATCATATAAATGATAAGATGATAATATTTATAATAATAATATATGGTATATGATAATTAGATAAGACAATAGATATGGGTAAATAATATGATGACATAGTAATAATCATAACAATAATAAATAGTAATAATAGTAAATGATAAAAAATGATAACAATACTAATAATAGGTAATAATAATATAGTAGCTAATACTACTACTAATAATAATATATAGTATATAATAACACTGGTAATAATATAAATAGTAATAATAATAATATAATAGATAGTAATAATAATAGGTAATAATAATAGATAGTAGTAATAATATATACTGTTTTTTTTTCTTTTTTGTTTGTTTTTTAATCATTCGATATATATATATATATATATATATAAAAGAGTAATAAAGCCCATTATTATGAAATGAAATAAAAAGAGGTTAACCAGGACAAAATTAGTGATTACAGTTACCAATCCTTAATTAGTCTCATTACATGCATCTCAGCCAAAACTCAGCTCAAAATAATCATTCATGCTCATTTAATTGCATCTACAACATTCAGGGACTAAAACGTAAAGAATCAGAACTTCCGAAAATTCCATCAACTAACATAATAGCCGGCCGATTCGGTACAGGCTAGCCCTGTATCGAAACAGGCGTACCGAAACAGGTTCACTTGGCTCGAAACATGGGTTTGTATCGAAACACCCTTGAGGTGTTTTAGAACAGTGGTTTCTAGTAGCAAAACATACCGGAATAGACCTCCCATGTTTCGAAACCCTTAGGCCATTTCAGGCTCACTGTTTCGGTACATGCTCGAGTGTACCAAAACACATGGGCTTGTAATGACACTTTTTGCTGGTTTTTCACACTTAAACCCATCCTAAACTATTCCAACATGCATTCGTCATATTTAAACATCAATCCTCAAACATTCATGGAATATTAAACAACAAATCATGGCAAATTGCATCAAAGGTAAACTATAGGCATGCAACCTAGCAAATAAGCTATCCAAGTGTTAAAACTCAAACCAATGCACAATCAATCAAATAAAGGCCTTTTACAAGTTTAAACCCATAAAGCAAACATGCTCACAAAGGGTGTTCATACATATCACCCAAATAGACTATAGAACCTCCATTGCCCTTATTACTCTTGTCCAATTCAAAACAAAGATTCTTAAGAAAAGTCCCTTGGAATCCCTTGCCTGTTGCTGCCTCCTAAGCTTTAATAATTTGCATTGATGGACAAATAAGAGCGTAAGCACACAAGGCTTAGTGAGGAGTTCTCAAAACAAAAACACCATCAATGCATTAAACCATTTCCCATCATTTGAAAACCATCATGCCCTTTTTAAAACTATGCACTTACAAGTGATCATCAACACACTCATTTCTCAAAACCATATTAGATAAACGGATTCACAAGTGTTGTCCCAACACTTCATACATTCCCACCGGCATCTCAAGGTTCACACACGGGAGCTACCCTCCACCGTTGTGACACCCGTGGTGGAGTATTCAGTACACCATATAAACCCTTCAACACCACTCATCGGTAGATGTATAACCCCACTAACGAGAGACGAGACACTGTACACTTTCCTCAATCGTTAGGGTACTTGGATGGAGTATTCGGTACACCGTATAAACCCCACAACATCCAAGGCGACTTGTTTATAGTGCACTCAATCTTATAGTCGGCTAACTATATTCGATTTCATTTATAAACCATTTTTTACAACATCGCTTGACAATATAATTCTCATTTAGCACAAACCTCACTATTTTCAAAGCATTACCAATAAGCCACATTTCCAAGCATCAAACCATACGTTATAAGACATGTATAAGCATATACATACAAGGATCATTTACCATGTGCATCCTTCATCAATATAACATCAAAAGCAGTAAATCACTTACCTCAATTCATGCTTTAAAATAATAGGTAACATGCATTTAAAATCAAGTGCATCAACAATTCATAATAGCAGAATCCGAGGGAGAAATCCTTTTACTTACTTCGAAACTTAGCAAAGCATTTCAAGCTTACACTAAGTTCCCAAAACCACCTTTTAAGTGTTTCAATACAGGAAAACATGTTCTCACTCACCGG
Source organism: Hibiscus tridactylites (assembly GCA_958450335.1). Lineage (NCBI taxonomy): Eukaryota > Viridiplantae > Streptophyta > Magnoliopsida > Malvales > Malvaceae > Hibiscus > Hibiscus tridactylites. The sequence continues at coordinate 51,244,801 of OY288267.1, read as the reverse complement.
CTTACGAAACCATGCTTCATAAGACATGTATGAGCATATACATACAAGGATCACTTTCCATGTGCATCCTTCATCAATATAACATCAAAAACAGTAAATCACTAACCCCAATTCATGCTTTAAAACAGTAGGTAACATGCATTTAAAATCAAGTGCATCAACAATTCATAATAGCAAATTTCCAAGCATCAAACCATTCTTCATAAGACATGTATAAGCATATACATACAAGGATCACTTACCATGTGCATCCTTCATCAATATAACATCAAAAACAGTAAATCACTTACCTCAATTCATGCCTTAAAACAATAGGTAACATACATTTAAAATCAAGTGCATCGACAATTTGTAATAGCACAATCTGAGGGAGAAAATCATTTTACTTACTTCCGAACTTAGTAAAGCGTTTCAAGCTTACACTAAGTTCCAAAAACCACCTTTTAAGTGTTTCAAAGCTAGAAAACATGTTCTCACTCATCGACTCGCGAAACCAAGATTCGCCGACGCGAAATTAAGCGTCCGAAGCCCTCGGAACTTCACCAAATTTTTCTGATGTATTCTCCCCTATTTATACCATACAAGAACAGAGGATTAATGCATCATAATGCATTAAAATCGCCACCAACTTAAACTATCTCGCTGCTCTGCCCTAAAGCACCAAAATACCCATCCAAAATAACCAAAATCACCTTAAATTGCTCTCTAAACTCAGCCCAGCCACCATCCAACACTTTCATCCAATTTTAACCATCAATCAACATCCAAAATCAACCTAATTACATCCTTATACCTCCAGCAACTCAGATTTCACACTAACACCTCAAAAACCCAAAATCTAACAATCTAACAATTAGAGATTCATCCTTTTTTTGGGATTATTATTACAAACCCATTATTCAAACATCATTTAACATCCAAATCAAGTTTAAAATCATTCTCAAACCAATCAAAATAGTGCCCAAACGAATTACTTAGAAATTCAATAAGAAAATCTAGATTAAACAATTTTCCATTAATCAAGGCATGAAATTTAGTTAATAAACATATTTAGGAAGGAAAAGACTTGGGAATTTCATTAAAGAACCTTGATAAGAGGAGTTGAACGAAATCTTACCTCTAACCTTACCTCTTCCCCTCAAATGACAAGGTTTGATGAAGTCTTTCAAGATAGCTTATGGAAAATTGAAAGGAAACTCAAAGAAATCAATGGCTAACCAAAAATATTTGAGAAAATGGAATCCTCTAAAATTTTAGAGAAAAAGAATAGTGTTTGGCTGATTAGTAAATGAGAGAAGAGTTAGTTATGTGAAATCTCTTTTGGCTATTAAAATTTTCTTTTTACTTTAAAATCCCTTTTAAAATCCTTTTTAATAAAACAATTAAAATGGAAAATTTGAGGGAAAAGGTTCACAAAATAGATATAAGCTCCCTAAAGATTCTAAGTCTTGGCCCCTTCTAATTTAGTCCTTAAAAACAAATTTTGCACTTTTTACAAAATAGTCACCAAACCAAAATCTTAACTTCCCAAAACTTATTTTTCGAAATTGATTTTACTTTCCCTCGATATATATTTAAAATGGATTTTAGAAATTTTTTGCGCGATTTTATCACATCCCGAACCAAGTTTTCCCTGAACCGACTCCAAATTGACCCGGATCTCTAATCTAGATTCATCGAACCCTAAATCGCCCTTAAAACCTCTAGGCCCAAAATCGAGGTGTTACATTGTTTGTCGATCAGATTCAACATTAGTAATGCCTCTCTTGATGGTCATTGCCCTAAGTCAATGTAAAAACCCCTATATCTCTATAGTGAATGTTTTTAAATGAATCGAGTTGTTTAAGAACTAATCTATACTCCGAGGGGGTAGATATCACTTCCGAAGTAAGTTCATCTACTTGAACGACTTTTCTCGAAGCTTCTCTCCCAAGTATCCAGCAACGAATCGTCGCCACCCAAGTCTGTTAAGATATTGAGGAGAAATGAGCCAACTATGCCAACTCTCGCTTGACAAAGTATTTAGAAAAAGAGTAAAGTCAGCTCTCGCTTGGCGTTACAGTTAAAAACAATAAGCATGCCAGATAGAAAAACTTTGCCGAAACAACTTTATTACCAAGAACTACAACATAAATTTAACGTTTAGACCAAAACATCCCCCACCAACTATGAAAGTAGTTCATGGTGAGGGAGTTATCCAACAAAACCATAACTTTTTTTCAAATATATCATCATTAAAATAAAAATAAAACAACATAAAACCAAAAGAATGGGCGAGAGGGGTCTCTTGATGCAGCCCTCAAATCCAGGCTCTCGGCCAATTGGTTGAACCACCCTTCCTCGGTGCAGTCGACTGTCACTTGTCGAGCTTACAACACCTCACTCCGATCACTTTAAATCTTCACACTATTCATGCCCTGTAAATGCTTGATCAATTGGTGTATATATAGGCGTGCAAGGGAAGGGGATAGGATGGCTTCCTCATTTGAATTTCAAAATGCTCCAAGGATAAGAGATAAGCCTCATTCGATCGGTGTGATAGCTTATCAAGCTAGAGCTGACGTCATCCCATGATGTTGCCTTGGCACACAAGCTTGGAATGTCTTTGCCAACATAGCTTGGCATCACCTTATCCGCTATTTTTTCGGTGATTGGTCCATTAGCGATCTTTTAGGAGCCTCATTTTTCCTATTTTTCGGGGTTCGACAATCTCTTGGCATGGCAACAAGTGCACTTCTCTGCCAACAAGTGCATGGCACTATCTAGTCCTTCTGTGCCAACAGCTCTTGGCATTCTTCTTGGAAAACCTAACAATATTGCGTTCTGGCGCCGAATCCTATGTCAAACCTGCAAAATAACCACAAAAACAACCCTTCACCCTGACATAGATAGAAAACTAAACTCCTTATGCAAATGCATGATTCTGACAACCTAATGCAACTAAGTGTACCTAAAAACAAGCAAGAGCATTGTAAAATTGGCATTAAAAATAGTACTTTTGGAGAGGTAACATTGATGCCAACAATTCATCACGAGCAGCAGCTTCAATAGAATTGGCCCAAGACATTTTCTTCAACTTATTTAGATCAGACATATATTCCCCTAATTTAGCAACAAGTGTTTCCTTTATCCCTGCCTCCAACTCCATTTTCCGAATCAACTAGACAAACCCAGAAATTAAAACCAAACACAACATAGTACGAGGACATAGGCCTCATCAATTCCACAACTAGTCTAAGAAAACTTGTGTTGCTTCTACCTTACAAAACAACAAAGAATCAAACTCAACTTCTTCATATAAGGGTACTTTTTTTCTCTAAATCCATGAAGCAGAAGTTTAATTGAAAATTATAATCCTTAATGAAATTAAAGTACAACTTACAGATAAAACTACTTAAATTCAGTCTTCTAAATAATTTATTAAAAACATGTACTGATTTGTATTGCATTCTAAAGTCTGATTTATGATTCACTGAATATATTAGTCGCTTGCTTGCTTTGCTCTCTCTCTCTAATCGTTTATTTATTTTCTTTTTCTTTTTCTTTTGCTTAATCGACAATGGCATCAGTTTTTGTGCTAGTCGCCAACTGTCGGTAATTCATATTTTCCTTCGTTTTCTTATATTTGTATCTATTATTTTGTTTTTTACTCCGCACATCTTGTTGTGCTTTATTTACCTCTATGTCACGTTTTTCCTGTTTTTGTGGCACGTTTGTGCCTTATAACACGTTTTGATAGGCTCGATGCACTTCAGTCGAATCACCAATGAAAGATGTAAAGGTCTCATTTGAATTTGGGAAGCAAAAACTGAAATAAAAATGATAGTTTGGCTCACTAGGATTGGACTAAAGAACTACAAGAGATAAACAAATTATACAACGAAAAAACTCTACTTTCTTGATCTTTAAGCTTGGATGTCCATCCTCTTATTCTTCAAGTGTCCTTGGCTTGTATTTATAGTGTGGAATGAAAAACTAGACGTTGGGGATGAATTATAGCCGTTAGGGAATTTATATCCAGCATTAAATACATTTCTGCAACTTTGGGTATCGGTACGCGAAAGTGGGTATCTATACCTACCAAAATAAGAAACAGTCATTGTACATAAATGCAGAGTGTATCGGTACACGATATAGTCGTATCAGTACATTATTTCGAGTATCGGTACGGAGGCTTCCGTGTCAGCACGCGAAGTGTTCTCTGAAATCTGGAAAACAAAAGCGTATCGATACAGGGCATTACCGTACCGGTACGGGCAGCTTCATATAGGTAGTGGGAGAATCTTACTGGTATCGAAGGCCTATTTTTGACACTTAAACCATTTTGAAAATGTTTCTTCAAGTCAAAAAGACTTTAAAAAGCTTTCAAACATATTTTTCAAGTTAAATGGACTTTGAATTGTTTATGCAATATTTGTTTAAGTCCAAAAACATTTTCACTTTGTTATATCAAAATAAATATATCAACAATCTCTCACTTTTTGATATAACGAAACCACTTGAAAAATTGTTTTTTTGAAAAAGCTCCCCTTAAAAAATAATCTTAGAAAAAGAGAATACTTTAGGAAAAAATTTAAATCTCCTTTTTCTTCTCGTTGAAATTAAAATTTTCAAATTTATCTCCTCAATTTGCTATATCAAAAATACTTTAATTTTTAAAGTTCAAAAATAAAAATAGGGAGTAAGTTGATTCTTTTTGAAAACAAAAGCTCCCCTTTAATAATTGCATTCATTTTAAATTTTAGCTCAAAATATTAACCCTTAAGAAAATCATTGAATTTCAATAAAAATAAGCATGTTTAAAAATCCGTGAAATTCAATTTATCTAAGTTTTTTTAGAGTTTATGCAAAAAATAAGAATGAGTATGTTAAACACACTTATGCGTAAAACCTCTTTCGATGTATGGAAGAACGTATGGAGGAAGGAAAAATCCAGAAAGAGTTGGAAGAAGAAACCCCCTCTCCTTTTCAAGACAGAAGCAATCGGCTTGCGAAAATGCAGAGCAAATTGGAAATCATGGAAGAGTATACCCATGCCGCACTAAAACAGCTTGGACAATAACAATAATATATTAGAGAGCGAATGCAACATTTGGAAGGAGAACACAAAGAGAAGGCTGTGGAGAAATTCGAAGCCATTGCAACCAAAACAACTAGGGAACAATAAGCACTTTAAAAGATTCAGTTGAAAGCATGCAAAGTCTGAAACCCATAAACCACAGTCGGAGTAAGGAAGCTTACTATCCTATAGGAGTAGAGAAGAATCGTGAAAATAAGAAAATAATTACAGTGTTACCCAGGAAGCAAAAGCGAGGAGCTCAAGTAAGAAAAATGACCAATCAGCATGCGGAAAACTGAATCAGAAAAGGGCCACCGCTCAGTTTCAAAACGTACCACCTCTAACGGACCCCCCATCGTGTATCCTACACCATAAAAAACATCTAAAAATTCTGAAGCCCCCACTAGAAATGAGGCCTAACAAAGTCGGATAAAAGGTGTGAATTTCATAAAGGGCATGGGCACGCCATAGATGGAAGAATCCATATGAAAAAGGCGATAGAGTTAGCCGTTAGAAGGGGACAATTAGACGAGTTCGTTAAAGATGAAGAGGGGTGCACCCAGCAGGAGAACATGCGAAGAGTAAAAAGAGCTCGAATGAGGAATGTAGGGGACCTTTTGGCCATCTTGCTAAAGGATATGAGGCAATTCCCGTTGATGAAGTTCAAAGCTACAAAACTCGATAAGCAGAGCAGCCCCCCCCCCCCCCCCCGACTTCTTTGGAAATCGATGCGAGCAGTCATAAACGGCGCCCAGAGAAAGTCTTTAAACCATGTAACAGCCGCTCTGGTATTAGGGATATGAAAAAGTGATGACTGGTCACCAAATAGAAGCGCACCAAACAGGCAAAGGTACAACCTAACTCGTCTAATTCAATATGCATTCCGTTTGAACCTTTTATAAATATTTTAGCTTGTGTGTTCAACATTATATCCAATTACTTTAGTCAAAAAAATGGCTTTTCCTACTAATGTGTTTTTATCCACAGTAAAGCAACCGCAAAGATGAAAGGCTTGCTAGCCACTCCCAAAGGGAGTGTGCACAGTAAAGCGACCGCAAAGATGAAAGGTTCGCTAGCCACTCTCAAAATGAGTGTGCATAGTAAAGGGACCGCAAAGATGAAAGGCTCACTAGCCACTCCCAAAGTGAGTGTGCATAGTAAAGCGACCGCAAATATGAAAGGCTCGCTAGCCACTCCAAAAGCGAGTGTGCATAGTAAAGCGACCGCAAAGAATAAAGGCTCGCAAGCCACTCCCAAAGTGAGTGTGCATAGTAAAGAGAAACATCGCTTCTAAGCAAAGTTAACAGAGCAAAACATCCATCTACGGAGAGCTACTGCCCATTTGGGTATCCAGTCAACTGATGCTTAGTATAACAATTAGCAGGTCGTTGTCCCTATTAAGAAAACGTTTACCGCTTTTAAGAAGCATGCATAGAAGAATCAACTCAATGATCACCGCTTCCAAAGCAAGCGAGCCAAAATAAAAATCTCATTCAGAGGGAATGAATCCCCCAATTTGCAATTCACTACATAGTACATTTGAATTTTAGAAGAAACAAAATCCCTTTACCTTAAAGGAGTATGCGAGTATACAATAAAAGAAGGTTCGTCACCCCTAAAGTTTCACAAGCTCTCAATATTGGAAGCAGATACACACAACCAAATTCTTCGTATGACCATTCAAATAAGTCTACTACAAAGTTGATTGTGAACATATTTAATACAAAGAAAACCCAGTCTCCCTACATATGCCACTTACCTGACAACAGCAAACATTAAAACACAATATTTTATTGCCTAAGAGCAAAAATCCTTCCAAAAAATTAACTAACAATGCAAAAACGTAGCCCACTTCAGTAAGGCAATGTCATTCTATGAGAAACCAAGCAAAAAAAAACCCACAAGAAACCAGCTAGTTACGCGTAAAAAAGGGTTCTTTAAATTATTTGCATACAACAAGAGAATAAAGTGTTAATATCTATCACCATCAAATAAATAAGCAACAAATAAATCAATACACGAGTAATTATATGTACTCCAATACAGCCTACCTCATTTAGGTGGCAAGGGTTCTCCCAATTTAACAATTTCACAAGTATACCCAACGTCATTCACCCCAAGAACGCGATATCAAAAGAAATACCTTGGCCCACTCAGAATAGCGATCCAATCTAAAGCAAACAAATGCCAATAGACACAACATTATAAACCACACAAACGATTGCCATTCTCAAATGTGGATCCATAAATAATAACATTGCTTCGTATTCCTATAAACTATGACGCTCGAAATATGGCACAAATACACACAGAATATGCAACTCATATTGCTGCAAACCATTCCTCCAAAGGGAGGCGAGGTGTTCACCTCATGTTAACCCCTCCAAGCCGCACTCACTATTAAATCAAAGAAGTGATCAAGTATCTATCACCTCCAAGCGAAAACATAGTAAAACGATCAATTTGCGTATACGTGAATCAGTATATAATCACAAAGGTAATATCACTTGGGGGCAAAAGTGCCCCGAATTCTACCTCACTATGCAAATATATAGTCCACTCCGAGAAGTAATGTCGTTTCATGAAAAACGATGTAAAGAGAACTCTTCTAAGAATCCAATTGCAAAAGGAACACGAGTTTGCCACCTTTTACCCTGCAAAGATCGCGAACGTTCAGGATCCATATTTCTGTATCACTACTCTCAAAGAAGATGAGTACAAAAATGTGCAATGCCCTAATCTAAAACAAACTTCCTGATACGCAAAAGAATAATATTTTCAAATCAAATAACAAAGCATGGTTGTTGTTGAAGCGACACACGATTCATGAGAAAAGGCATTTGAACAAACTTAATCCAACGGAATAATTATGTTCTCAACTGCAAAATAAAAAATGAACACTTCAGCTTATCTTACAAATTTACAACCAACAGAAGTTTACATTAATACACCGATGTATTAAAAAAAGGAAATGCAATACAAACACTAAAATACAAGCATAATTCCAACTTTGTAACTTGTCCTCCACAAGTTTCTCATCATTTGGGGCAAGAACCCAATCCTAAAGGAAAATCAACATGCCATCGGTTTCTACGTTCATCAAAGTCACGCAATTCTTATTACCAGCGAACTCCACCCCAAACTACTATGAGAAAGTAACCATCTTCATGAATATAAATATGTGAAGTAATAACATCACAATCAAAAACCATTACAGGCGGAAGGCAAATGTTCGTCCATTAAAATGCATACACAAATGAATTAACACAAGCCAAATGATAATAACATTTTGATACTGCTAAAAACAAGCTTTCTTACAAGAATAGAATAAAAGAAATATTAAAATTATAGGTTCGTATAAGGGAAATAGGGAACCAATTGAGAACCTTTCTAGAAAACTCGATAAGAAGAAGCCCATAAACGAGCAACAAGCTTCTCTGTTGAGAAAAAGATGGGATTCTTAATGTTACAGGCAAAGTACATGGAAATGACAACCATCTCTCCCATTTCTGCTTCAGTTCCGCCTTACGAATCATCTAGTGCGAATTGTTTGTTGCCACGGTTGCTGACACGACAAGCACCACAACTGAAAAACAAATAGTCACTTCGATGACACATATTTGGGAGCCTGCAAAAAACTAAGCAGACATCAACATTATTAATGTCATGCCCAGCAACTGTCGCCTCCCGGTGTAGTAACAAACACCAACAGGCAATAGTAATCAGAAAAGCCTTGCGCCCAAGATTTTCTGAATACATTGACTATTGACACTCCTTACTACAGATGGCTAATCATAGCCTTTCGAATGCTATTGTCTAGCGATGCATGTAACCTAATCCGCCAAGATACCCCGACCCCCCATAATCTATGAAACCCAGTTTCGGCACGCTACTCATTCCTACAAACATATTTTCTTCCCCTCTTCTCAAAATGGCACAAGCAAAGCCGTAAAAGAAAACCATACAGAGAGAAAATAAACTACTCATAAATTAGGTTATGAAGATACAGACCAAAAGAACCCAATTTATTGTAGAAAATAGGAATACCAAGCGACAACGTTTTACATACCAATGAGGAAGGACACCAATACGAGCATTTAATTCCCAGACTTTAAAATCTTGAGTAAATAACTAAGATCACAAAACCGTCAAACATCTAATCAATAACTTAGCAAGTAGGCGCGTGCACCTGTCACCGCTATTCAAGAACTCTCTCTTTCATCATGGTCCACTCTGAGTTTTCCAAATCGCCACAAAGAGCTAGTAAATAACAAACACAAAATACTAAGCCAATGAATACCAAGCGAAGCGCCAAAACACAATGTTCTACTTCTCAAAGTAGAAGGCATAGGTATTGTCTTACACAATTATCCACAATATGGAAACATATAAGCCAAATTAGATTCGTTGCATAACTTCACCAACTTAAAAAGCAAATGAAAAAAGTGCAAAATAATAAATTAAAAGTTACAAAGAAATCAAAAGCACAACAGTTCCAGGATATTCAAATCATTACGGTCCCTCTTATGATTTAATTTTCAACAAGAAATTTATTTGGCAGAAGCAACTTATGCAGGGTGTTTCCCAAAAGCAATAAAAAGAGAAACACCCAAACAAGCACAATATATAAAAGTAGCACCTCCACTACTTAACGAGTGCACCAGTTGAATCCAACAATGGAGAATAAAAGAAGAGAAGTTTCATCTTTTAACAAAACAAAACCAAATCATGATTAGAGCCTAAAAAAAGTAAGAAAGGACGAACCAGCCACTTGAATGAATCATTCCATTTCATACAATAAGGGAATACAAACACTCTCAACTCTCCTAGAGTTGCAATTTAATTGAAAGATAATCATGTTTTTTAGGTTCTCTACAATAAAAGTTATTTCAAATAGGTTGTCTAGTGTCGTGTCTAGTTATTCAAGTCTCATGCATTTGGCTCATATTGAAAATGTATATGAAATGTATGTAAATCTTAATAAATGGATGGTAATGGTTTGTGGTACTTTGGTATGTAAATAAGTAAGGATATGAATGTATGAACTTAAGGCTATTAGCCCCTTTTGAATTTTTATATAAGAATAGGCTAAAGGTTTGATGTTATGTTTAAGTGTCTTGTTTTAGTTGACTCCCTCTTGATTGCCTTGTCTTTAGATTAACATGTACATATATAAATTTGATTGTTGGACATCATAGGTAAATTAGATTGGAAATTGATCAAAATTGAGCCTTTTATTATGGGCATGAATTCGAATGCCTTCTTGATCTATAAGCATGATGATTGAATTGTTCATTGCCAATTAATCATGTTATTTGAATGATACCTTGTCATGGAGTGTTTGTTTGATTAATTTCATGATTTAAATATATTATGTTTGAATGGTATAGGATCTATCATGTTAGCTGATTAATCCAATTGAATTTAATTGTATCTTGTTCAAATATTGTTTTGAAATACAAATGAGTAGGTATTGTATGAACAATGGTAATATGATTTATATGCAACTTTATGTATGAAGAGAAAAGTTTTAAATTAGCCTCAAATTTATATGTCTTGTATCAATTCCTGCATCGACACTCCTCGCTCCTAACCCAGGCGAGGGGTGTGACAATAATTGATGATGTATCATGAAAAGGTTTATGTTGTATAATGGATTTATACATGTGTTTTCTCTTTAAGCTTTGCATATAGTATGCTATGCATGGGAAGGCTTAAATTGAGGTCAGTAATGGGAGTTGTTGTCGTTTTATGATACATGTTGCATATGGTTTAATATGTTGGTTTTGAATGATTAAAGTGCATGGTTTTAAAGGCATGATGATTTTCAAGTGATTAATTGAAGTAATTGAAATGAGATTTCAATGTGGTTTTAGAAAACGGTTTTAAATGCATTAATGGTGTTTTGTTTTTTAGCACTCCTCACTAAGAAAGGTGTGCTTACGCTCTCTTTGTCCAACAATACAAATAATTAAAGCTTGGAAGGCAGCGAGGGGCAAGGGATCAAGCAAGACTTCTTTAATCGAAAGTATGCTTCTAGTTTAGACTATGAGTAATAAGGGCAATGGGGAAACCATTGTGTGTTTGGGAGATATGTGTAAACCCCTGTTTGGGCAAGTTTATATTGTTGTTTTGGACTTGTAAATTGCCTTTTATGTTTGGATTATGCTTTGCTATGGATTTTAGTATCTTACTTGTTGTGGTTTTAGGAAGCATGCCTATAAATTTCTTTTGAAACTTGATGCTATGAATTGGTTGATGATTCTAATATTCTTGGATGAGAATCAAGCCTTGAATATATTGTGTATACCTTAGAAGCATGTATAAATAGTTTGCTTAGCTTAATCGAATGTTAAACCAGCAAAAATGAGCATTTCAGGCCAGGCATATCGGTACATGGGGTACTGTATTGGTACGGGTAGGCCAAATCTGGCTTAGTGTATCGGTACTAGTAGACCCGTATCGATATGGTCATAGAGGAAAATGGCTTAGTGTATCAGTACATGGCGCTGTATCGATACGGTATTGTGCTACTGGAATCTGAATTTGGAAATCCATCAGGACCGTAATGGTATGGTGGTTAGTGTATCGATACGGTGGCAGGTAAGTTAGTTGTTTGGAATTTTTGAGGTTATGTTTCTTTACATTTTGGCCCTTGATTGTTATGCATGTAATTGAATGAGTTTGGATGATCTTTTAGAGCTGAAATTTGACATGCATGCATGAAACCTGACTAATTGTGGATTGGTAAATATAATTTTAAGTAAGTCTTTATGATTTTCTAGATTTACAATTTGGTCCCCGGAACATGTATGTTGTCAATTAAATGCCAAATAGTTGTTTGCTTGAATTGAAGTGTCTTATGCTGCAAGTCTGAATCACATAGGATGATAATATGCCTCTAGACAAGATAAAAAGGCGATGTTGAGTATCGTGGTTTGTCGCCCGAAGCATCTGAAGGACACAACACAAAACACTTTTCCAAAGCAACAACTCATGCTTTAAAACAAGTATAAAACACATACATACCTGGATCACTTACCACGTGCATCCATCATCATTTCATGTTTAAAAATAGTATATTTCATAATTTAAATCATGCATAAACAGTAGGAATCATGAAATCAAACCAAGTGCATAAATAACTTTGTAAAAGCACGACCGAGAGAGAAAATCCACTTATACTTACTTCTGAACTTAGAATAGTGTTTCAAAATCAATCTAAGTTCCCAAAACCATATTCAAACCTTTTTAAAGCTAAAGGTTTCGTTCTCACCCATCGACACGCGAAACTTCAATTCGCCGACAAGAATTCAAGCGTCTGAAGCCTCCAAAGCTTTAACAATAGCTAGGGAATCAACTTCCTCTGTTTTAACCATACAAAAATAGAGGCACAATGCATTCATAAACCCATCAATAACAATCCTCAACATCGTCTTGCTAAATGGTACCAAACGCCCATCCGAAACAACTGAAATCAACATCAATTGACCTCCGAACTTAACCTAGCCAAAACCTAACACTTTCAACCATCAATTAACATCAAAAGACGTCTAAAAAGCTTCTCATAACATCCTTATACTTCCAGCAATCATTAAACTACCATAACTCCCCAAAACGCATAACTAACAACCTAAACAATTAGAGATTCTTATAGTTTTGGGATTCCAATGTTAAAACCAACTTATTAACATAATAAAACATCATATCACGTTCTAATTTGATCAAGAAGCCAACAAAACATAATCGAAACGAATCTCAATAAATTTCACCAATTAAATCTCAATTAAACCAAATTTCCACAATTAAATCATCAAAACTCATTAGAAATCATATATAAAGGATCAAGAACTTGGGAATTTCATTAAAGAACCATTCATTAAAGGAAAAGAATGAAACTCGCCTTCAATGATTGAAATCCCTATCAATTGGATGACTTTACATCTTGAAAAGCAAAGGAAATCAATGAGATTTTGTAGAAACAAGTTAAGAAACCTATTAGGAATCTTTAATTTACGAAAACAAGACCATTACCTTAAATATTTGCTGGAAAATAGATGTTTTGCTGTAAAGACTTTGAAAGAAAAGTCTGGAGAATAGAAAATCACGTCAAATTGGTTTTTGTGAAAATAACTACCTTTCTTTACTTAATTCCTTTTAATCCTTTAATTAAAACATTTAAAACTAATCCAATCAAGAGAAAAATCTAATAAAACACTTAGGTATATTAGCTCCTTAATGATTCAAAGCTTTGACCCTTTTACATAACAGTCACCAAAATCATTAACCCATAACCGCTAGGCCCAAAACCGGGACGTTACTTCCTTTCTTTTTATTGTTTTGTTGTTTTGCATATTTGTTTGTTGCATGCATCTCATATCTAGAAGGGGTCGAGTCTAAAGCATGTTGCTCAAGTAGAAAACAATTTTTCACAATGGATAGAAGACTCCTTCAGAAAGAGGAAGATACTGCGAGTGTACGTCACTAGTATGAGGTCAACCAGTGGACACATGGAGAACATCATTCAAGAATATAGGACAAAGATATTGGTCCTTGAAGATTAAAATGAAAGGGGCAGTGACTACTAGTTCACATGTCTTAGCTACAACGCCATGAGATTCCAAGAGCGGGACAAGTTCGACAAGAGTGTCATGGCCCAAGTCCAGGATGTAGCCAGGCATGTGATGATGTTAACCAAAGAAGCTGCAGCTCAGCGCCAGTATATTAGACGAATAAGGGAGGTGGGACCGAGACACTTGTGGTTAATCAAAGAGATAAAAGAGTTGGGTGCTTAGGTTGAGATGTACTCGTGATATAATTCGGAATCTTTTGTAATAAGAAACTTCGATATACAATGAAAAACTAATTATAGAGCAATAACTTAATGGAATCGATGGCCCTTTGCCAGCATTCATGCATGTGCATTCATTCATATTTGTTGTTGTTTGTTTCCATTAGTAGTTTACATCATTGCACACATACACACATAATAAAAAAATTAATTATGGCAAATTCCATTCGAGTAGCAAGATTTCGCGCAAATATGGTACTCGAGCTATGACTATAGAGGAGAGATTGACAACTCTAGAAATAAACCACAAGAGTACCCAAGATCGGCTCGATAAATTAGAAAAAGACATGAAGGACGAAATTGCGCAAGCTCAAAAAAACTTTGTCAGCTAGATAGTTGTTATGTTGGGATTTCGAGATCCAGAAAGAGGAAAGTCAGTTGAAGTTGTTGACGTTTTGTCACCCCGACCCGAGATGACTTGTGAGACATTTCTACTGAAGGAGAGGCTCTATATCTGCATGGTAGGAATCTCAGCTCATATTCCAGCAAGATCTAGGATAAATCATAGGGAAAACTAAGTCATTGAGGTTCAGGATCTCCATAAGGCAGCCAACGGGGCCAGAGTGAGTAAGAGGCTAGAAGATCATTGTGATAAGCTCAAAGAGACATCAGAGCCCTACAAGAAGGAAACATTTATGGTGGCATAGACGCTAGAGATCTAAGCCTAGTGTCTGACTTGGTGGTTCCTTTAAAATTCAAAACTCATGACTTCGAGAAATATGAAAGGACCACTTGCCCTTTGGTGCACTTGACCATGTACTGTCGAAAAATGTCACTACACTTAAAAAACGAGAAACTACTCATCTATTGTTTCCAAGATAGTCTATCGGGGTCTGCTACCCGATGGTATACCCAATTGAGTTAGGTCAACATACAAACTTAGAGAGACCTATCAAGAGCTTTCCTTGAACAATACGAGCATGTGACAGATATGGTCCCAAGCATGATCGTACTGCATGATATGGAACAAAGGCCCAATGAGAGTTTTTGCTAGTACGCCCAGAGGTGGCGAGATGTGGCAGCCCAAGTTCAACCTCTACTATTTGAAAATGAGGTTACTCTAATGTTCGTGGAGACTTTAAATGGTCCCTTCTACGACCATATGTTAAACCATGCCACCAAAGGTTTCACATACATGGTCATGAACGGGGAATTGATATTGGCAGCCATCAAAAGTAGGAGACTCGAGGAAAGAGTATATGACGAGTACATATAACATGAACTACTCTAGCAATGGAATCTTGTCGCGAAGTAGATGGGTCTAAACTGGCTGGAATTCACCCATGCCTTCCTGGAATGATGCTTAACAACTGAACAGTAAAGGATTTTCCTAGACAATATTGGGTCATACTTAGAACCAACCCTTTTGCTTTTGCCCGCGAGCATTAGGGATCTTTTTGTAAGGGCTTCTTTGTTATTCTACTTGCTTTAAAGATGCATTCCCTTTATTTTCTCAAGTGGCAAACATTTCATTTTTTATTTTTTTTTCTATTTTTCATTTCTGTTCCAAAATACATTTCTCTGGCAGAGCCCATATTATTGATTGTATGAATGATTCTTGAATCTAATTCCGAGATAAAAGGGCAATAAAATGTGTTCAGGATTAATGAGAAATCCCATATACATATTTTGAGTGAATTTTCCTCTCAGACATTGTTGTTAAGGTCTTTGAATGAAGTGATAACTCTAAAACATCTACCAACTGAAGACTGCTTCTCTTCACTGATATTTGTGTGTGAAATGACATTTGGCATTCCTTCATTTCCTTTCGCGAATAAGAAAATGAAAAAAAACCATTGTTGTCCCTTTTGAGCTGACAAGCGTCGTGAATTGTCAAATAAATATCCTTTATCTCAGAATAAATATAGAAAAAGCGTAGTATAGAGAAGAAGGAGTGGTCCACAAGGACTAAGGAGTTTCTGATATACGATTGTTCTAATTTTGAATTTAGTGTGAAAATAAAATAATGGGGGTTTTGATAGAGTAGAAAAAGGTAAAACAACTAATTTGGAGAAAATGGCAAAGGTAAATATTTTTGAGAAGACAATTGATGAAATTAATTAGCCTTAAGTTTTTTCATTGCTTCAATTCAAAATGGTCTTTGAAAAAGAATTTTCACTCGGGATACATACCGGTTACAGTCTACAAGGCCCAACCCTTGTAACTTGTTTTTCTCTCCGGTAAACCGATAATCCAAAATTAATTTTTAGATTCCAGTTTTCTGGTTAGACTAACCACGATTATCAACGTTAGAATAAAACAATTTTAAAGTTATGGAAAACCTGGCTCGAATTATGTTGTCTCGAGGAGAATCGAATCCGATCTCAATTTTTCCTTACCGAATCCGTCGCTAAGTGTGTTCATAGGAAGTTGAAACCACGACTATCGTCGATTCTTCCTCCCACTGTAAATCTCAACAACAATCAAGTCAATGTGCACTTTTGAAATGAAAGTGAAAAGATTTTAAAAGAAAGGCCGATTGTCGATATAAGTTTTCAGAAAAATTGAGAATGTAAAACACAGTTTGTTAAGTGCTTTTTAATTCTCACAAAATAAATTGAGGCATCGCTTTAAGCCTTCGGCTAATTAAAAAATAAAACTTTTATAAAAGTAAAATTTCCTAAGAACAAATAAAAGCTAAGAGATGAGAGATGATTTTTCTAGCTTACTCCAAGGGGTATTTATAGTATTCTTGTATAGCGTTTTAGTGTTCTCTAAATATGAGCGCAAGTGCACACTCCTGTCAATAGTGTAAAAGATATCGTCTCTCATAGGAATTGGACAGCTTGACTCGTTTTGTTGTTCCTGCACAAGAAAAGTAAATGCACAAAGAAGTTGGCTTGTTTAAGAAGAAAATAAAATAAAACACAAGTAAATAAAAAGGAAGAAATCGGATTGATAGAATGGGCAGGGTTATGTTGCTGCTTAGTGTGAAACTGCGTTGAATAGGACAAGTTGTTTTGCGCTACCAAACTTTGTTGCCTCGGCGGGGGATGGCAGATAGGCTGCTGAGACGCTCTCGCTGCCTCGGCAGAGGAATGGACTTGTATCACGGTGGAAAACTCGGCAGAACGCTTCGAAAGTGATCCCGCTTATGTCTAAGTCAAAATGTTGTTGATGCCCACTGCAGATAATACCAGTCGCGGCATGAATCGTGCAAAGACAGCAATGTCAAATCGTCCTCTTTTAGCCGCCTTAAACCCTAACCTATGTCTAGGCCGGATTGATCGCACCGTCTATAGATAAAATTGTACTTACTCCTTTCATGAGTTCGACTCTCTCGATACCGAACAAATGGATGGTAATCAACTAATCTTTTCGCCTTAATTGAAAACTATGAAGAGCATGGAATAAGCAAACATTGAAGCTTTATTGCAAAAACAAACTTAAAATCCTAAGCAACCGTTCTCACACTAATTACAACATAACCCAAACCCAAAGAGAATTTTAAAACATAATGGCGACAAGAAAACCTAAACTATGCCTAAGGGAAAACCTAAGTTGTTTTGAAGTACAATTACAAAGAGTATATATAGGCATTAGCTAGGTCTAGTCCTTCTTGGAGTAAAAGTCTTCAAAGTAGCTTTTTCCATTAAATGCAACTCTAAATGCTGACTTCTTTGAGTTGAATGTGGACTTAAATCATGTTGCCTTGCTCCGCAAGTAAGCTTGAGTTCCTCCTTCGGCAGCTCTGCCTGCTGCTACAGTCATCGGAAAATTGAGTGGACAACATCGTTAAGATCACGATTTTTTGCTATACAGATCGCACTCCAGTTATCCAATTCCTCAGTTTCCTGTCTTGGGCGAAGGTAGGGTGGCAGAAGCTACTCGGCAGCTAATGTCTCTGTCTGGAACTTCATCAGTACATCTTCTTAGTTTGCTGCCTCAGCATCATGTCCTTAGCTCCTCTCTTCTTCTGTCAGCCTCTAGTACCTGAAACTAAAACTAAACTAAAACAGTACCTTTTCCTTACCAATTGACAGAAAATCAATACAAAGCATGGCATAGTAAAGAATGTTGTAAAATGCAATGCATGAACCTAATTATGCCTAAAATGTACTCAAAACAGCAATAATATGAGATGGAATGTGCATGAAATATAGAACTTATGGACATTTTACACACCCCCAAACTCGAACTATTGCTTGTCCTCAAGCAATGCAACCTAAAAATACTTGCCCTTTAAACTAATCAAAAAGAAAAATTTATGTTTTAAACTTGATTTAACACCTCAAGGTCGTGGCACCTGTCATTAATTTCGTGAGAGGGGAATAACATGAATTACCTCAGAATTAAACTATAATATGCCAGTGAAGTGTGTGCAGAAACTGTGAACAAGCTGAATATGAAGAACATTCTAAGTAAACAGAGATGTTGTCATGATATACAAGGTTGCTGCCGAGACAGCATATTAAAGCACAATTTAAATAATCATGGCAATGAGGGCTTCAGCTAATCACAACTACTCTTCTAAGTCTGAAATTAAGATAGGAGCAAACTACAAAACCCCGAACCCATGGAGTAGAGTCATCCTTGAAGACTTTCATTCACTCATGCTAATTTGTCTGTCACTTCAAAATTTTCCGATTCTTGGAATTTGATAGCAACGGAGTGTTCTCGCACACGATTCTTCCTAGAGTCGATTTCGGGCACCTCTAGGGGTAGACAACATAAAATTTTCTTTTGCCTGTCTTGGTAGTGCTTTTGTTTTTCTGTTTGTTGCCTGCCGCGGTAGCTTCTTGCAACCATTGTTAAAATTTTACAAATAATTCAAGCAGGCAATGTTTACCAGAAATTCTAACAAATTCAACAAGTAACAGTAGTGTTTTTAATTTTTGGCAACTATAGAAAAATCCTAAGTTTACTTCATGCTTTTCCCATAATTTAAGTTCTTTTTAACTTGGTGCGAAAATTTAAAGTCGGCTATCCTATCATATGCACAAGTTCTAAAAAAATTATTTTCAATTAATTTTTCTAAGGCAAGTACATTATGCAATCTAATATGCACTAAAGTATGCCTAAACATGATGAGTGCTAACCCCCCCCCCCAACTTGAGATGGGCATTGCCCTCAATGCACAAAATAAAAACAGAAAAATAAAACAGATAAAAAATACAATTAAAATAAAAAACAGAAAAATAAAATAAAGAGAAGAAAAGAGAAAAAAACTAGAAGTTGGTAGATGGTTGGGAGGAGGCTTGTGTCTTTGCTGCTGAAGAGGATGAGGATTGAATGATAAGGCGGCGGCCGGTAGATGCCCGGGCAGCAAACTTAGCTGATGAGGTCTTTGCTGTCCGCGACAGCTGGACTCTCTTGGGAGTAGGGCGAGGCTCTTTATGTTGTTCTGCAGGAGGAGCGGTAGGAGGGGCTTCGCTTTCTTTTGATTCTGTCTCCTCGCCCTCTAGCTCGGTGGCTATGATATGCCACTTCCTCTTCCTTGTTCCTTCCTCTGTTGGTGCTGCCAGAGGGTCAATCGCCATTAGGGCTGCTACTTCTACTGCTGCGGCTGCTTCCGTTGCTAGCGGCTGCTGCTGAACCTCTTCTGGCTCAGCGACTATGATGTGTTGGCCACTGTTGCTGCTGTGCAGATGGGGGAATGATGTTGTTGATGTCGCTCTAGGGAGTCTGCCACCGTGTTGGAAGCAGAGGCGGTAGAATACGATAGGTAGTGCGTCCGAGACGACATCTATTTGTGAAAGGCGGTGTGGCGGGCAGCTACGGTTGAGGGTGTTCCTTGTGCGAGGGCAGCTGCGGCGGCGAGATCAGCGGAATAGGGAGGTAAGGTGGGGCTGTCATCTGGGTACTTTTGTAGGAGATAGGCCACAAAGGCTTCTTGGACTTCCCCCACATACTTCATGAAGCTCAATTGTTGTCGTTCGATCCTTTTGTTGTTGTCGATGAGGGTATGCAGTAGAGTGAGGACTTCATTTGTTGGGGCAGCTTCAGTATTGCCGGGGGCGGCTGGTGTAGCTGAATGGGCGGTAGAGGGCTGGCTGGGGGTGATAGGCTCTGTCTCCTGGGCCTGCATCATCTGCAGGCAGACTTTCCTGGTCAACCCCTCCTTGGCGGTTGTCATCTCATCCTCGGGGTCAGTTGGGACGTAAAAATTGGCACAAAGGCCGGTGATGAGTGATGGGAAGTATAGCTTGCCCTTCATCTTGCGGAAGCAGTTGTGGATCTCCTTACATATAATCTCCCCAATGTTTATGGGACAGTTCATCATGATGCTGTGAATGAGTGTGAGGCGCGGCCGATCGACAGTGGAGTTGTGGGAGGTGGGCAGCAGATGCCTTTTGATTAAGGTAATTCACTTCATTGCCTCGGGCAGCAGGTGGTGGCGTTGGACAGAGCCGCCGTGCTTTCCTGCCAACCACGGCGTGTTGGGCTTGCACATCTTGGCTTTGAGTCTGTCGTAATCGGCAGTCGTCAGTGACTGCCTCCACTCCTCGTGAGGGTTGTCGTCCATCTCTAGGCCATATAAACAGTTGATGACAGCAGTGTTCAGCTTGACATGCTCCCATCGAACATAATCGAACGGCATCTCTGGGCAGGGATGATGGGCATAAAACTCTCTGACCAAGGTGATGTTGGCCATCTCCAGCTGTCGTGCGAATATTTCCCATCCCCTTCTATGGATGGTCTCGAACAAGGCGGGCTCTAAGCCAAGGTCCCATGTTTTCTTTGTATAGTGGAAACCTTGCTCCTCCCAAACTGCTTGCTCGGCAAATTGATCTTTGTATCTCTTCTCATCTTCCCTGGAGCAGAAGCGTTTGAAGGTGGGTTTGGGTGCTGATGTTGAAGCCATGTGTGAGACGATTGAAATTTAAATGAAACTTAAAAGAAGATAATTAACTACAGAGCAGTGGATGCAAGAATAAGATATCAAAGAGGTGAAAGTAAAGTGAATGAATGAGGTAAGAAAGGTTTAAATGGAGGCTGCCAAGAGATGTCGGGGCGGCATTAAATGTTCAATGGTCAAGTTGTCTCGCACACGTTACAGGATTTCTGCCCGTTATTTTTGTAGCCGTTGGCAGCTAGCTGTTAGCGGGCAACTCTACGTTATGCACTGTCTGCGCTGGGCCGCCCTTGGGTGTCTTGGCGGGAAGGTGGGTGGGCTCCTTGTTGGGCCTCCATCTTGCTCCAGCTCTTTTATTCCTAAAGCCTGAAATAAAAATAAAGATAATTAAATGCTCAAAATAAATTCTGAAAAATAAAATTGTGAAAAATAAATTTAACTAGTTTAAAATATAATCCTAAAATAAACTGTAATAAATTAAATTCTATTCTTAAAACATAAAAATAAAAATAAAGAAAATAAAGATAAAATAATTAGGTTATGTTGGGAGTGCATTTGAGTGCATCTCCTAGACATAACCATTTCCTGATGTGGTGTTTCTTGTCCTTCCCTCATGGGGGGTCCTCTTGTTCTTTAAGGTGGTGTGCTATTGGGTCCTTTAGCCTGCCCTTCGGTCTGCCTTGACCTGTCTCTTTGCTGATTTTGGCGGCCTGGGCATCAGGGCATCCTTCTTTTTCCTTTTTTATGGGTTGTAGCACAATTAACTTGATGCTCTGGTCGTCTACTCTCATGATCAACTCCCTATGTTCCACATCTATTAAAGTTCTACTCGTGGCAAAAAATGGTCGCCCAAGGATGATGGAGGCGTTTTCATCGGCCTCACAGTCTAAGATGAGGAAATCAACTGGAAGAATAAGGTTGCCCACTCGAACAAGGATGTCTTCGATCTTGCTCTTCAGTTGTACAAAAGAATGGTCAGCAAGTTTCAGCATGATCGAGGTAGGTTTGGCTTGCCCAATTCCTAGTTTGTCAAAGACTGCCTTAGGCATCAAGTTTATACTGGCTCCCAGGTCGCACGGGGCTTTTTTTTCGTGTTTGTTGCCTATTCTACATGGTATAATAAAGCTGCCTAGATCTGTCTGCTTGGACGGCAACTTGTTATGTAGCATGGCTATGCACTCCTCTGTTACAGCAACTATTTCGAACTCCCTGATTCTCTTCCTCTTAGAAACTATATCCCTGAGGTATTTGGCATAGTTGGGCATGTTCTGAATGGCTTCTATGAGAGGTATGTTTATGTGCACCTGCTTCAGAATATCCAAGAATTTCCTGAACTGGTGCTCCATTTTCTGTTGCTTAAGCCTCTAGGGGAAAGGTGCTGGCAAGCGGATGTCCTCTATACGTTCTTTGCATGAAAACTTTATCTGTGGAGGATCATCTGCTTCAAGTCTACTTTCAGGCTCAACTGTCGGGGCAGCTGGTGTTGATGTTGTCGTGGCATGTAGTTCTTTCTGTGCTGGTTGTTTCTCTTCTTGCTTTTCCACTCTGGGCTCATTCAACTGTTACCCACTCTTGGTTGTTATGGCTTTGCACTGCTCATATGTGGGCTTAGCTGCTGCCTCTGTAATGCTGGATGTTGCACCCATTGTCATGCTGCTATAGATCGTAGTGAACTGGCCAAACTGGGTCTCTAGGTTCTTTATCGCAGCCTCCTGATTGTTCATCCTCATCTCCGTCCTGTCCATAAACGACTCAGTTTTATTAATGAATTTATTAGTGCGAACAATAAATTCACTAGTATTAAACATAAAAGTTTGAAGAGTTGCTTCTAGTGAATTATTGTTTTGTGGGTGCTGAGCTTGCTGTCTGGACTGGTTTTGCTGGTAGCCTCTCTGTTGATGTTGTGGATTGGCAGCAATCTTAGGATTGCTCCAAGAGAAGTTTGGATGATTTTTCCATCTAGGGTTGTACGTATTCTTGGCTGGCCTACTGTTCCTCTCCTATCCTCCCATAAAATTTGCAAATGCAATACATTCAGAGGAATCGTGGTTGCCTCCACACTCATCATAGAATGGCTCTATAGTCTTGGCCTCGTAGACTTTCCCAGTGGGTTTCACCATGTTCATGACCAGCTCTGTCAGCTTGTCGAGGCGGGCATTGACAGATTCTGAGGCTTCCACTTCGTTCACAACTGTTGGCCGCCTAACGCCGCCTCGGCGGGCTATTGGGTACTTATAATCGTTCTTGGTGGCTTGGTTCAGAATCCGCAATGCCTCCTCTGGGGGTCTGTCATGATTCTGTTGGCTGAGGCATCAATCATAATCTGAGTTGGGTAGTTCACCCCATTGTAGAACATTGATACCTGTGTCCAAGCCGGGAAACCATGGAGCGGGCAGTTGTTAAGCATCTGTTGATACCGCTCCCATGCTTCAAACATTGGTTCATCATCCCCTTGTCGGAAGGCTGTGATCTCGTTTCTCAATTTGTCTGTGACATTGGATGGGCTGAAAAGATCCAGGAAATCCTTACATAGCTCTGTCCATGTGTTGAATGACCCTGTTGGCTGGTTGTCAAACCACTGCTTTGCCATATCTCTCAGTGAAAAGGGGAATAATCTCAGCCTTAGCACATCTTGGTGGACTCCGTGTGTTTTGAATGCTCTGCATATGTCCTGAAATCCTCTAAAGTGCTGCCGAGCATCTTCTGTAGCAGTCCCTCCAAATTGCCCCAATGTGTTGATCATATTGAACATCACGAGCTTCAGCTCAAAATGATCTACCTTAATCTCAGGTTCTGTCACTGTCGGATCGAACCCTCTGAAGTCATGTTCCAAGTAATCCCTGGTGGTTCGAACGTACTATGGCTGCCTGGGCGGAATAGGAGGCAGCTGCCTTGGTGGAACTTGTTGTTCTCTGGGCAGCAGGTCTTGCTGCCCGTCCCTGCCATTCGGAGCATTGTTTGCATAATTGTTGTTTTCCATGTTTACCTCTGCTTTTCTTTCTTCTTTAGCTTTCCCTAGGGCTGTTCTGATTTCTTTTTTGAGTTCTCTTGCTCTTCGTTCTATATCGTAGTAATAAACGATTTCTCCTTTTGGATTTGCCCTGGTCATGCACTAGCAAAAAAACTGTAAGTTTTTTCGATTAAAAAATTAAAAATAATAAAAGCTAAAAATTAAATACAAATAAATAAAGGTGCAGGAATTTAAAAACGAATTTTGTTGTTACCCATCCCCGGCAACGGCGCCAAAAACTTGTAGAGCATTTTAGTGTTCTCTATATATGAGCGCAAGTGCACACTCCTGTCAAGTAATAGTATAAAAGATATCGTCTCCCACGGGGATTGGACAGCTTGACTCGATTCGTTGTTCCTGCACAAGAAAAGTAAATGCACAAATAAGTTGGTTTGTTTAAGAAGAAAATAAAAGAAAACACAAGTAAATAAAAGGGAAGAAATCATATTGATAGAATGGGTAGGGTTATGCAGCTGCTTAGTGTGAAACTGCATTGAATAGGACAAGTTGTTTTGCGCTGCCAGACTCTGCTGCCTCGGTGGGGGATGGTAGATAGGCTGCTGAGACACTCTCGCTACCTCGGCAGGGGAATGGACTTGTCTCACGGTGGCAAACTCGGCAAAGACGACAATGTTAAATCGTCCTCTTTTAGCCGCCTTAAACCCTAACCTATGTCTAGGTTAGATTGATCACACCGTCTATAGATGAAATCGTACTTACTCCTTTCGTGAGTTCGACTCTCTCGATACCGAACAAATGGATAGTAATCAACTAATCTTTCGCCTTAATTGAAAACTATGAAGAACATAGAATAAGCAAACATTGAAGCCTTATTGCAAAAACTAACTTAAAATTCTAAGCAACCGTTCTCACACTAATTATAACATAACCCAAACCCAAAGAGAATTTTAGAACATAATGACGGCAAGAAAACCTAAACTATGCCTAAGGGAAAACCTAAGTTGTTTTGAAGTACAATTACAATGAGTATATATAGGTATTAGCTTGGTCTAGTCCTTCTTGGAGTAGAAGTCTTCAAAGTAGCTTTTGCATTAAATGCAACTCTAAATGTTGACTTCTTTGAGTTGAATGTGGACTTAAATCACGTTGCCTTGCTCCGCAAGTAAGCTTGAGTTCCTCCTTCGGTGGCTCTGTCTGTTGGTACAGTCATCTGAAAATTGAGTGGACAGCATCGTTAAGATCATGATTTTCTACTCTATAGATTGCACTCTAGTTCTCCAATTCCTCAGTTTGCTGTCTTGGACGGCGGGTAGGGTGGCGCCAGCTACTCGGCAGCTTCTATCTCTGTCTGGAATTGCATCAGTACAGCTCCTTAGTTTGTTGCCTCAGCATCATGTCCTTAGCTCCTCTCTCCTTCTGTCAGCCTCTAGTACCTGAAACTAAAACTAAACTAAAATAGTATCTTTTCCTTACCAATGGACAGAAAATCAATACAAAGCATGGCAGAGTAAAGAATACTGTAAAATGCAATGCATGAACCTAATTATGCCTAAAATGTACTCAAAAACAGCAATAATATGATATAAAATGTGCATGAAATATAGAATTTATGGACACTTTACAATTCTAAAACCCTAAAAATCTCCTAAAATGATAAAAGATAAATCCTAAAAATATTTAAAATTTAAATTCTAAATACAAAAGGTAATTCCCAAGTTTGAATTTAAAATCTCGGATGATAAGCTATCAATTCGCGGCTGATAAGCTATATGACGATGCTGACGTCATTTTCTAGAAACTGCTGACATGGCACCATGTCAGCTTTCATGCACAGATTCATGCCCACTAATCCAGTCTTGACTCCAGAAAAATAAAAACTGCAGAATTTTGCCCTTTTAGCACAGTTTCTAGAATCTAATGTCTTGCACAGAAAATAAGAGAAAATGCCCAAATTAACAACATAAACTGACAAACAAGGAGTAATTAATAACAATTTAATTTTGTGATTGAACCCTAACCAAGGATCACTCCCCACACTTGGGGCAAAAAGGATGAAAGGTTGTTTGCAAGCGAGAATAAAAAACATATCAAATCAAGTTGGATGTCTTAAATTTAAAATAAAAATGACAAAAAATAAAAAAAGTAAAAAAAGAAAAAGGAATAGATGAAGATGAAGATGAGATACAAAAGAAAATTTAAAACAAGAGAAAAACATCCTTTAAATGATGATATGTGCCAGAAAAAGGAAATGAACTCTAGGGTAAAAATCCAAAATGGGCAGTCTAGAGTAATCCAGAGAATAAAAGAACGGAGATTTCATCAAGGAAGGTTGATCCTTGGTTTAATCACCCTTAAACATGTACTTGAGCCTATGTATCCTTTTTTTGTAACCTGAGCCTAGCCTACTTTACAAGCTTTTAAAAACCATTTGGATCGCACATGAATATCTGAGAAGATGAGTTTGTTTTCAGAACACATTTCGCCAAATTGAGTTAACCTTTCTTTAAGGACCTCTAAACTTTTAATGTCGGGTTGAGATTAAAAAAGAGAAAAAACAAAGGAAAAACCAATAAAAAAATTAAAGAAAAAAAGAAAAAGTAAAGAGAAAAATACATGCATTCACATACTAGGCATTCCCTATAAGTATAATTGTCATAAGCATTATTATTTCTGCAGGATTTTTGAATTTTCCCACAATGATGTCATTAGTTGGTTACGTGGATTAGTTGGTTACGTTCCTATGCCTTGGTTTTAAAGCGATCAGTTGACTCCGTTCCTATCGCTACTTACCGGAGATGGCATTAGTTGGTTATGTCCTCATGTCGCTTCGTTTTCAAGCTTGAGGCATTAGTTGGTTACATCCCCATGCCACATCAAGCAAATGGCATTAGTTGGTTACGTCCTCATGCTCTGCTATTTAAAATGATCAGTTGACTTTGTTCCTATCACTACCTTCCGAAGTTGACATTAGTTGGTTATGTCTTTATGTCGCTTCGTTTTCAAGGTAGAGGAATTAGTTGGTTACGTACTCATGCCCCCATGTTTAAAGTGATCAGTTGACATCGTTCATGTCACTATCCTCAAATGATGGCATTAGTTGGTTATGTTCCTATGCCACATCAAACAAAAGAGGAATGAACCCGCCTATCTGTCCTGGCATATAGAGAATGAAACTCGTTTACCCGTTCAGGCGTAAGGAGAATGGAACCCGCATATTCGTTCAGGCATAAGGAGAATGGAACCCTCCTAGTCGTTTAGGCATAAGGAGAACGAAACTTGCCTATTCGTTCAGGCATAAGGAGAATAGAACTCGCATATCCGTTTAGGCATAAGGAGAATGAAACTCACCTATCCGTTTAGGCATAAAGAGAATGAAACCCTACTACTACTACTACTACCTATTAAACCCGAATCGAGATACATGCCACAGTTTGAATTACTCGATGATCTGAGTATCCGATACTTTGAGTACCTAAATATCCTAGTACTCAAATTTGATCACCCCTAAGTTCCGCATATCCTTGAAAAAACATTATTGATAATAAACCCTTCAATTTGACCGGCTTGACCAAAAACTGAGCTCAATTTTGAAGCTTTGGAAATTCGTTTGAGCCCTCCTCTATCTTCCGTCAAACCCACTTTACGTTTGTTTTTTATTCTATTTTTTGTACTGTTTTACTCTCTTCCTTCGATCACCCTCAAACATGAGGTTCTTTAATTTGTTCCCTCCTTCCATGATTCTTATAATTTCCATTTTTCATTATACTGCTTCATCTTGCTTGATGCCTCTGATGTCAAAAAAAGAGAGGGGTGGGGGGGGGGGGGGGGGGGGGGAATGTTATACTAAACTTGTTTTGATGTTTAAGAACAAACCCAGTCTTTATTTTTCAGTGTGTCAAATATTTTTGGTAAAAAGTTGTAGATTTTGCATCCATTTTGGGCTTTTCTCTTTAGTTCTTGCTATATAATACTGTTAAAGATAAATAAATAATTGAATTAGAATGCTAAAAAATAATTGGGTTAATTTTATATGGTTTTGCTTCTGCTTGCTTCATTTTGATGTTGATTATTCATGATTCTAATTTTATCTTCCTGGGTATTTTTAAATAGATATGTTCTCTCTGGTTTCTGATTTATGGGTTTAAATTATTCTATTGCTTTGGGGTTTGCTTAGAAATTGAGATATATATTGGTTTCCATGATCTTAAAAACTGTTTGTTTTCTTTCTTTCTCAGTCGTCAGCCGGAGGTTCTTTGGGCTCAGCGTTCTGATAAGGTATATCTTACGATTTCTTTGCCCGATGCGAAAGACATTTCTGTTAAATGTGAGCCTCAAGGGTTGTTTAGCTTCTCTGCAATGGGAGTGCAAGGAGAGTCCTTCGATTTCAGTTTGGAGCTTTTCGGGAGAATAGTTCCAGAGGTGAGTTTTTGTATCCTAGATGCTTATTTCGTTCTTCATTTGTAATTTAGTACCATAAAGTTATAATAGCTTTCTTACATTTTGTTTCCAGTGTCGGAGATGGAAACATGTCTGACACGGGTATGTTCAATTTCTTTCAAGCTTTTCATGTATTTGGAGAGTTCTTAGAGGGTCATATTTGTATTATTCATGTCTTGATATGTATTGGACAAGAGTATTAGATAAGGATACTCCAAGAAAAGTGTATAGTTTGAGCAACATACTTTCCTCATGTCTGTCTGTCTGTCTAAATAACTATTGTTTGAGAAGAGCGGAACTTGTGAAATGGTTAATCTTATCTACATAAGATAAAGCCATTAAGAAAGTGTGCATCTTGCACTTCTATAACGAGTTTAATCATCTAAAAGTCAAAAGCTGAACATTGAAATGAAAATCAAGAAATTGAGCTTAATTTGTGGATTGATCATTGACCTGGCGTGTTTCATATTTGAAATAAGTTTGGATCTTGCATCTTCTTGAAGTAAAAAAGATGAACATTGAAGAAAGGAAATCATGAAATTGAGCCTGGTATATGGCTTTGATCTTTGGGCTGTTTCTTAATTGAAGTGAAATACAATCATTTCAAATTGAGATATTGTAGCTTTTGTTTAAGCTGGCCGGAGTTGAGTGGCATTGGTGAAAAACTTAATGATGGAAAAACCAGCAAACTCGTTTTGTTTTCTTTTATTGCTTTGCAGTAACCATTGTTGTTATTTTCACATCCTTCATTTTATTTACATTTTGTTTTAAGGAAATCCTTCAGATTTTCATCCAAAAAACTATTCTGTGTATTGTTCAGGGTTGCAAAACTAATGTTGGGTTAAGGAATATAATATGCTCGGTCATGAAAGAAGAAAAAGGGTGGTGGAAAAGATTGTTAAAGTCAGAAGAGAAACCTGCCCCTTACATCAAGGTTGATTGGAACAAATGGTGTGATGAAGATGACGAAGATCCAAATTGTAAGTTATTTAATCATTTATTTCAGTTTTTAATCTATTAACTTTTCCTATTTGCATGACGTGCCTTGCAAACTTTACACTCTTGCTTTAGCTTATTTCTAAGAACCTAGACTGTTTATAGGTTATGTACTTGCTTTTGTTTTGCCTTTTCATTTCAACATCGGTGAAACATTTACCGTTGTACAATTATTTTCATTCTATTTCGTCCATGCCTTTCCAACCTATGTTGGGAAATGGTGCTAGCACATGTATATCTTAATCTGATATTTTATAATTTTGGAACCCTATGAATATTCTTATTTTCTAATGCATATATGCATGAATAAAACCCCTGTTCTTCCCTCCGACTTAAGTTATTTTGAGTTTTATCTTATGTTGCCCTGAATCTTCATTTTCTTGAAGTACCCTGGACATGGTACCCATGTCCGAAATATATTTGGACATGGATGCCGGGAGTATGACTGTCCAAGGGTCCTCCAAATACATGGAAAAACTTTGAAAAATTAAATATAATACCCATATTCAGCACTCACACACAAGTCTGAGTAACATAGGTTTTATCATATGCTCCTGATACTGAAGCATTACTTGTCTATCCATTACTTTCTTTTCCGTATCTAATGGATGATTCTATTTCTGATGTATAACATTCATATTTAAGATCTAACTGGAGCTTTTTGGTCCTTGGCAGCTGATTTGGCCTCCGATGACGATGATGACATGGTAAGGCCTTGTGTTCCACTTATGGATGCATAATGCAGTTGGTGTGGGATAAAGTGATTGCAGATTTAAGTTAGCCATTGAATCTGAAGTTTCTCGTCGAGAAACAAAGGGAAAATCTCTTCTTCTCCATCAGGCAAATTATAAAGTTCCTGGAAGAACTTAAAAGTTCTATGCTAATATTTTTATAAGTCAAGAAGCAAGAATGACTTGAAAGTATTTTTGTATCCTTTAGTTATAATATAGAAAAAAGCCTAAGATCCTAAGAACATCTACTAATTGTCTCAGTCATCATTCTTTGCCATGGCATTGCATGCTAACGTTATCCACAAAATTAACAAAAAGAAATCGAATACCTTAACTTGTGCCTGCATTTAAATTGGTAGAGGCATTTGAAACGCTTCATAATTATTGATTAACCATTTGATACGACTTTGTTTCTTTTTGCAGTATGTTGCTCAAGAAGAAGAAAGTAGCGATGATGAAGGAATGCTGTGTGAGTTAAACAACTTGATTGCTTCCTGAAACTATTAAATTGGATTGCATTCTTAAGACATGTATTCTTCATAGATTGCAATTTAAGGTTCCAACATCCTTCTTCTCAGGTCATACAACAAAATAAGACATGTACTCAAAATGATAGACTAAGCAAACAAACATTGCTTTAAGATCCATTGCTAGGTCAACTAAATTTGAGAGTGTCCATTGGGGACCTGAGGAAACGGATTAAGGAATGTTTCCTTAGTTTAGTTCGTATTGAAATGTATTATGGCTGCATGTCTGTTATGATCATTACAACTACTGTGAATGATATGATTTCTGTTCCTCTTGAATTGCATTTCACAATATATGCAGAAGTTACAAGTTTGTAATTTAACTTGGTTTTAAGACATACTAGACTAGATTACTACTTGGTCTAAACATAGTTCCTGTATGATCTATATATCTACTAGATAACGTTTTAACTTTAGTGACTGAGTTCTGTGCTGCATGTTGCAACCTCAATATATATTTACCTTCCCTGTACAACAGTACAAGTGGTGAAATATATTTGATTAAAAGGGTTAAGGCTAGAATGATTTGCAGCTGGTTTAGCACTTACATAGTTGCATATTTGTGTGGTCTTGTTCTATTTCACTCCAACTCTTTGTTTTTCTTGAAGTATTCATGTTTGATGCATATCCAGATATGGTATTAGGATATCACCTATCAGAGACCCTCCATATACATACAAAATCTCTTTTAGAAAATGAATGCACCCATCATGAACATGTACTCGTATTTGACGATCACACTTGAGTTTGAATAACATAGGTCTAGTTTATTCTGCATTTAAGTCGAGCAATTGGTGAGTCTAAGTGCTTAAAACCAGTTGAAGATGCCGAAATCACGAGTCAGTGTTTTTTTTTTCTTGTTTCACATTTCTCTTTTCTGTTTTTACTAATTTTCTAATATGCACTGCAGATCTTCCTGATTTGGAAAAGGCTAGAGGAAACTAAGAAATGAAACCTAATTCACCATTGACAAGTTGAAGATGGAGGTACTAAGCTTTTATTGGAGAGCTACCCAATTTCATGTAGTGGAATTATAACTTTGTGCTTAGAAGCAGGGTTAATCGCGGATAAATAATAGTGATTGTCTGGGAAAACTGAATTCAGATGAATATATTATTGCGCGACTGTTTAGCATTTTGAATCTTTACTCTTCCAATGGTAGTGCCACTTTTGGTTATATTATATAAATCTCTATTATAATAAAATAATTATATAAACTTTATGCTTTTTATTATACGAATTTGAATTGCATCATCATTATGTAAAAATAAAATTAAGTATTACATTTATTAACATGCACATTGCACTCTCAACAAACAAATTTTAATTTGAACCTCAGAGGGTTTATTGTTGGGAGAGATAACCTAAACATAAAAGATGTAAAATAAATTAACTATCGCATTAAAATAAAAATATTTATAAGAAAGCTCAAAATTATCTGCTCTGGAAGTTGAGTGTCTTTATGCAATAGGCAAACATGAAGGCGAAGAATGCTGCAAACCCGACCAAAACACCGGCAACCGGTCCCACAAAGTTCGACTCGTATCCGTATTGATATTTAATATACGATTTAACAGTGGGATCTGGCACGATGCCTGGCGCTTTTATGGTGTTCTCAATATCTCCATATCGGGACACAAGGAGTCCGTAACTGTCCATGCCGATGTGCAAATCCAGTAATACCAAATCCACCGCTTGGGAATTCTCTGAAATGTTCAACAATTAATGAATTTGCATGAGCTTTGATCATGGTTAAAACTCAATGATTGCTTGTGAAAGAAGTAAACTTACCGGTCTCAGAATGAATGTAACCCCCTAAATCCGGCCTAGAAGAAATGGGTTAAATCTAGGAAGTCGTATTAGAAAACTTGTCCCTCAAGTAATAAATCTTAGGTTTACTAGTTTATAACCAAAATTATTATTAAATAAAAATGACTACTGTAAAATATCAAGACTATCTATCAAATTTAATTGTTAAAACACATTCTGATTATTTAACAATATGTCTAAATTAAAATCCGAAAATGCATGCAAAAATATAATTTCAAAATATTTTAATGTCCAAAAGCTCGATTACATAAATGTCCCAAATCATAAAATGATAATATGAAAGTTTAAATAAAATAGTTCATACTGATAAAATATCTGAGTAAAAGCGAGATGCTCCAAGTATCGAGTCGCTTAAAGAGTCTGAAGATATCTAAAATAAGAAACTATGGAGGTGTAAGCTAAAGAGCTTAGTATGTCTCTAAAATGTAACAAAACACAAATAAAAAATAATACTTTATTTTCCGATAAAGTCATTTCTGAAAACACAGTGTATCCGATAAATCAAAATCATAAATGTTATGATGTCCGATGCATGACTCAATACCCGACTGTCCGATATCATACAGAGTGGAGGTTGCCCTCGTGTTTTTCGAATACCATTCTGATCCCATGGCTCATTATATGATTTGAAAATTATAAATCTGAACTCTTATGAGTATCATATTTTCCAAAAACCAAATGCTTGATTTAAAAACACATTTCATTATGCTATGCATGATGTTTCAAAATATTATCAAATCACAATCAGATAATAAATCAAGCAAATATATATAATAACATTTATTTAAAACACCCCAAGAACACACCTTTAGCAACAGTAGCTCTAATGCCGAGAAAAGTGCGTCTCACGCTCAGATCTAACTGAATCAGAACCTATAAGGTAAAACTCTACATTAATATTTATTACTATCACTAAGCCACCAACGATAAAACATAAGGCTAATCCGAAGGTATACTCACAAAAAGATCTCGAAGAACGTGTACGGTCGGTCTGTACAACTGGAGGTAACTCGTCGGCCTCGAAGACATAATCACCTGAACATAGGAATATTCTGAATCAGATTCTGAAATCCACAACTTATTAGATTTTAAATACTAATTAATTGAAATTAGCAAAATGTGTTTTCTGATTCGAATTAGAAAAAACGGACAGCAGATTCGGATTTAGGACGTCGAGAAAGGTTAAGGTGAACATTTTTCGAAAAAGTCAACTTTGATCAAAGTCAATATTGGTCAAAGTCGACTATGTCGGTCAAAGTCAACAGTCCAAGGTACACGGTCAACGTTGACTTGATTGGTCAAAGTCAACTAGTCAATGGGACGGTCAAAGGTCAAAAGTCAAATGAGTCAAAGTCTAAAGTCAAATGTCCAATTCGGTCAAAGGTCAAACTTAGTCAAAGGTCAGGTCCGGTCAACGGTCAAGTTCTGAAAGTCAAAATTGGTTTAGTCTAGTTCACAACTTTATTCAGTTCGGTTCACAACTTTATCCGGCTCGGTTCAATTAACAGATTTAGTTTGGAAGACTAGCACATTACGATTCATAACTCAAATCTTGTTAATAACTTGTTTGGGTCACCCTTGGGCTCACTGAAATGGGCTCATACCATTATACACTTTGGGCCTCCCGATTTGGGCTCAACCCACAACACCAACCAATAATCTTACACAGCGCAACATCTAAACCCATTCACTAGATTTGAGGCTAGGGTTTCCAGCACCCAAACAGTGGCAATGACAGTTATGGGACGCGGAGATGACGAATGACAGCGGCTCAAAACGCGGCGGCGACGCTAGGACGGTAGCGACGGTACAGTTTGACTAAAACAAAAACGCAATACTTCAATAAAACACAACCACAACGTATGTTAACCACAAACGAAAGGCAACCAAGGCTTACCTAAAACCGAACACGAAACGAGGAAGATGGTGGCGCGAGCGGTGGAGAACAAGAACCGGAAAAAATCATCCGACATGGCAGCGATAGCAACGTTCAACACACGGTTAGAAAACCACTCAACTACATAAAACAAAAATCGAAAAGGGAAAGAAAAAGCTTACTCAACAACAACGATGGAGGAGACGACAACAGAGCACAACGGTAAGGGTGACAAACGAAACATTTCTTTTTATTTTTTTTACAAACAACGGCCGATGGGTGTATTCGAGGGTTGAGGTTGTTCGCGGGATGATGATTTCCAAGGTGGTGGTGGTCGTGCGATACACGGATGACGATGAAGGCTTGATCGGAGCTTCACCAGAGATGGGTGAAAGAGATGATATCAGGAGAAGGGGAAGATGAAAGGTTATTGAGAGAGTGTGGCTGATAGAGTAACATTGTTACTGAATTGGTTTTTAGGGCTGATAAAGTGGAATAAATACTCTTACAAAAGGGTAAATCACACATTAGGCCACTAAGTATTTTTTAGGGTTTGTAAAACGGTACCATTATTTTACCAACATTACAAAACGACCCCAAATTTCTGAATTAAGCCACAAAATTATGATTCTGTTCAATTTAATCCCTTAATTAGATTAGGATTTCAAGATTAAAATTTCTAAATTATTAGGGTTTCGAATTAGGGATTCCAAAATTGGAGATTTTCCAAATTGGGGAAAATTTGGGGTGTTACAACTCTCTCTCCCTTAAAAGAAATTTTGTCCTCGAAATTTTCAGACTTAGCAACAGATATCACAACTGACTAAAACATTCAATACTTATTCTGAATTCATGATCTATCGTAAAATAATTATGATATGAACATATTAAAATGTACCTGCCATGCCATCGTGGATATCATCATATCCAACACGAGCTCCGATCGAATGTGGTGAACCTGGACGTCTAATCTCAGATATAGATGATCCACCACTCGGAGCATGTCTACCTCCTCTTGTAGTAACATAAGCAACTGACCTAATCTGCCCTCTACCTCGGTGAGGTGTCTGAACTGATGCATGTTTCTGAATCTGTACGGATGCACCAGTAGGTGAACATGGACAATTCTTTAAGTAATGATCACGAGAACCACATCTGAAACACGCTCAATTCATCAATCTGCACTCTCCATTATGCTTCTTATTGCAAAAACCACATACAGAAATAGGTCGATGAACTTTTGAACTACCTACGCTACCAGACGGAACTATCGATACTACAAGTCTCACATTTCGATAACTATGAGGAACAAACTCATATCTAGACCTCTTTCCAAACGAGTTGACAAAACTTGGTTGTACAAACGTTTTCGGTTGCTTTTCGACTTGATCAGAATTATGAAGTTCCTTCTTTTTCATCAGTGCAAGAATCCTCTCAGTAGTTTTAGCTCGAATAACCAAGTCGCTGAACATTTTATCATGATGCGTAGCAACATCTCTCTGAATCTGCAGTTGAAGTCCATTTAAAAACCAGTCACATTTTTCCTTCTAAGTCGCAACTAACTAGGAGCATACTTGGCCAACCTCCGAAATTCTATCTCATAATCATTCACTAACATATTGTTTTGTTTCAAATTTATAAAATCATCGCAACACTTCACTAAGAACTCGGCTCCCACATATCGATCCTGAAAAGCCTGTCGGAAAAATTCCCATGTGACCTGACTAGATGGAACAATATCTACCACAGACTCCCACCAATTTTGTGTTTCACCCTCTAACAGTGATATGGCGGCCCTCAATTTCTGATTGGGTGGGTAATCCATCTCAACAAACAACCGTTGTAACTTCTTTAGCCAGTACTCTACATCAGCTGGATGTGTACCGGTTTTACCCTAAAACAATTTCATCCCAACAGCTATGAATTCTGTAGACATGGGTTTCCTCGAACCCTCTAACTGACGAAGATAACAGAACAATTCACGGTGAATCGTGGCACTGTCCAGCTAAACAGTCTCAGTGTCCTCAATATCAAGTGAGTTATCACTCCCAATCTGATGTCCTCCCAAAGGTTCATTCTCATTATCCGATATCTCATTCTGATTTTCTGTTTGCTCAACGGAAGGTAGATGTCCACCACCAGAAATGGCAGTATGGCCTCGGCCATGACCTTGACCTCAACCTCTCAAAAAGCTAGAACTCATACTTGGTGGCTTAGAAGACTATCTACAAAAGGTAATAGCCTAAAGTTAGAATCGGTACTGGAGTCTCGGATTTAAGACAATACAAAATTACTTAATATCGTTGTAATTTTTTTCCAGAAAATTCACATTTATCCCAAAATATTTCAGATGCATGAAAAAGTCGAAAACATTTTGAAAATAACTTTTGTGAGCCTCACAGTTCGAGGGTTGAACTCAGGCTCTGATACCACTAAATGTAACCCCCTAAACCCGGCCTAGAAGAAATAAGCTAAATCTAGGAAGTTGTATTCGAAAACTTGTCCTTCAAGTAATAAATCTTAGGTTTACTAGTTTATAACCAAAATTATTAATAAATAATAATGACTATTGTAAAATACTAGGAGTATCTATGAAATTTAATTGTTAAAACACATTCTGATTATTTAAGAAAATGTCTAAATTAAAATCCGAAAATTTAAGCAAAATATAATCCCAAAATATTTTAATGTCCAAAATCTCGAATACATAAATGTCCCAAATCATAAAATGATAATCTGAAAGTTTAAATAAAATAGTTCATACTGATAAAATATTTGAGTAAAAGCGAGATGCTCCAAGTATCGAGTCGCTTAAAGAGTCTGAAGATATCTAAAATAAGAAACTATGAAGGTGTAAGCTAAAGAGCTTAGTATGTCTCTAAAGTGTAACAAAACACAAATAAAAAATAATACTTTATTTTCCGATAAAGTCATTTCTGAAAACACAGTGTATCCGACAAACACTACACCAGGCTTGTTCTTTCGCGGCGTTTTTATTAGCCTATTGCGGCGTTTCTTAGCGCCGCTAAAAACTCTCCCGGCGCTAAGAAAAACGCCGCCAAAAACGCCGTTGATACTTGCGCCGCAAACGTTCGCGGCGTTTTTTGTGAACAAACGCCACAATAGATTTCGTTCTCTACCGGCGTTTTGTTTTACAAACGCCGCAAAAACCTGTTCTATAGCGGCGTTTGTTTTACAAACGCCGCAAAAAGGTCATACTTTGTAGCGGCGTTTTACCTGTCAAACGCCGCAATATGCTGTGTTTTTAGCGGCGTTTGTTAAGAAAAACGCCGGGATTACTTCCCCTATGGCGGCGTTTCGCTGGCAAACGCCGCAATTTGATCGTGACTTTTAGTGGCGTTTATAGGTGCAAACGCCGCAAACCTTACTGCCCATTGAAAGTTCGTTTTGCATTATATTTATTACCCAAATTTAACCTGTGACATATCCAATCCAAGAAATAATTACAGAAATTAAGAAACAAATACTTAACAACAAGAAAATAAGTTCAAATCTATAACATTAAAGTGCAAATGTAATTCAAAGTCAAAATGTTTTTAAACTTTCGTTTAGTAGAATAAACATGACCAAACCTAATAAATCAACTAAGATGGAGGATTCTGCGGTGGGTTCTGCTTGAACATGGCCATCAGTTCTTGAAATTTATTTTCGAGACTCTTATATGATGCTTCTCTCTCTGCCTCTCTCGCTGCTCTCTCTGCCTCTCTCGCTGCTCTCTCTGCCTCTCTCGCTGCTCTCTCTGCTTCTCTCGCTTCTACTTCAGCTTTAAATTGAGTTAATTGTTGTTGTAAACGATTAACTTCTGCCTGGGAAGACCGGCTCTGTGATGGCATGTACTGCGACGATTGAGCACCAAAATATTTTGGTGGGGTAACGAATGATCCTTGACATCGAACTCGACCATATCGTTCAGGACCCAAAACATCAGCAATAACTTGGTTGTCGATGTCATCCAAATTAGCAGAACCATTAGTTGAAGCTGTAGCTTCAAACTCTATCTTTTTGTCCTTCATTTTGGCCTAATAATCAATGAAGAAAATAAATTCAAATATTATTTCATATAAAAATGTTATTATGTTGATATAAATAATAACATAATATTAGATTTTGCATCAAATAAATATACCATAATTTCTGCAGCTTCAGGAGTAATAGCAGAGCCATCTTTCTTTGTGTGCGTGATGTCGAAGAGTTGTACTCGTCCAACACTACTTCCGGACTTAAGTTCCTACAATGAATGATAAAAATACTTATGAAAAAAGTATTAATGAAAACATAATGAATAATGTCTAAAAAATAATACCTCCTCATTAGCAATACGGGCAAAGCTCTTCGACCCGGCAGTGTGAGTATACTTCTGTTTCTGTCTACTAGCAACGCCAACACGCTCTCGTTCCTAAAATTGCATATATACATATATAACTATTTTGTAATGACATAATAATATTCTTTAAAAAGTGTAGCGGTCATACCTCTCCTTTCGTTGAACTCCAGAACCTGACTGCATCTTCCCATTGATACCGGAGCAATCCAGGTGGGACATTTTGCATCTTCTCTTGAAGGCTGAGACTATTCTTGAAATATTTCTTTTTCAAGAAGCTCTTATGGTCTCTCCATTTCTTTCCTAACGCATGCTTCACATAATCGTCTGAGACTTCTAAAGAAAATCTCTCCTACAAATTATACAATCAAAGTATATAAATTAACATAAATCTATAATAGATTATCTATTACAATGACATTATAGTACCTTAATATGATCCACAGCCTGGTTCTTGTTACCATTCGGCATCTCACGCCATGACTCATAACTGATCGGTAAAAGTGATCCATTACGTGCAGTAATGCCTATGACATTGGCTAAAACACCTGCTTCTGCCCCAATAGGTTGACCAGCATCATTTCTCGAAACTTGTACACGTTCCCCAGGAGGAAGATTGTACAACCCCGTCAACATCGTGCGTCCTCTACTCTTGCGCCTTTGACCAACTTCAACTATATAAGAAATAATTTGGTAAAATTATTAAAATCAAGTCAATAAAACAACATATACCAATTAAATATAGTTTTGAACATTACCTTGGGTTTCTTCAACTGTTTCTGGAACTTGTGAAGATCCAACACCGGATACTCCCTCATTATTTGAAACTTCCTCTTCTCGAGGAACTTGAACGATCCGCAAGTCACTTAATTTCCTTCTAGGCATAATATCTGTAACAAACAAACAGCAAGTTTAGTAACTAGTAACTAATAACAATATTACTATCAATATATGTATTCAATAGCAAGTTAGAGTTAGAACATCTTACTACATTGTTATGCCATCAATTTTCATTAAAATCTACATCCATGTCCTCCCGAGCCCATTGAAATTGTGAACTAGAACTAGTGCTTGTTCCATCTAAGTTTTGAGCTGCAAAAGGTAAAGTTTCTGATCTTCTTTCAAAATCATCAGAATTTCCATCCCCTATGTCTATCAAGTCTCTAGGAGTGATACGGAGGACAACATACCAACCCTTATTCATTGGATCATGGCAGTAAAAAACTTGTTTCACTTGAGAAGAAAATACATATGGTTCGTCCATCAATTGTTGACCAGTATGAATTAATCGAGAGAAGTTCACCACTGTAAAACCAAATTGATCTCTTTTAATACCTCGACTTGTATTAACATCAGCCCAGTCACAACGAAATAACACAACCTTTCCTCTGCCATAATAATCCAACTCAATAATATCTGTAAGAACTCCAAAATATTCTACATCTCCCTCTACAGGATGATTGTCCCTAGCACTAGCATAACTTGTAATTGAAGAAGTAACAACTACTCCACAATTTTGGGTCCTTCGCAATCTTTCACGAGATTTTGTGTGGAACCTGAACCCATTAATGAGGAAGGCATTATATCTTTTTACAATTCTATCCGGACCTTGAGAAAGCCATTTAACCTCCTCACTAACTTCTCTTCTATTCCAAACCTATTATGCGTAAAAGGTGAAAACGTTAACATTTATATAAAGTATTACAACTATACATTAGTTACGTGCCGTACAAATTACTCACCGTTCGCCCTAACCATTCATGAAAAGTTTCTGTGAACAACTTTTGAATATCTCGTTGATGTAATCTTCGAGAGCGTACACAAGATTGTAACTCTTCTTTATACTCACTGTAAAGTAGGTTATGTGGTTAAAGATTGAGAAATATATAAGATAAAGTAAATACATCATCATTTATATTGTAAAACTTACGTGCGTAAGGAATCTAATGAATTGTGGTGGAAAAGAACATAGCGATGTGCTTGGACCCAAGATTTGTCATCTAATTGTGCAATTTCAACTTTGCCGAGTGGTTCACCATAACTTCCAAACAAATAAGTCTCAGCTGAGTTATTAGAACTGCACACATCATTTCTATTTGATCTATTAAATCTCGTTTCAACATCTTCCATATATCTAGAGCAAAATGTCAGACACTCCTCTGCTAAATACCCTTCAGCAATCGATCCTTCTGGATAACGCTTATTACGACAGTAAGACTTTAACTTTCACAAGAATCTGGACGTGAAATAAACACAACATTATTTTATAAAGTTATCGAAGAGTTAAATTTTCAATACTGATTGAATACATATTAGACAATTCATACCTCTCAATAGGATACATCCACCGATAAAAAACTGGTCCACCAACTTTAGCTTCGTAAGGAAGATGAACCAACAAGTGCACCATAATTGTGAAGAATGATGGTGGAAATATCTTCTCCAAGTTGCATAAGGTTAAGGCGACTCGATCTTGCAATTTCTCAAGTTCTTCGACCATCAGAACTTTCCCACAAATTACTTTCATTATATTGGAAAGTTCAATTATACAAGATGTCACCTCATTTGACATACAATTGCGTAATGCAACTGGCATTAAATCTTGCATCAATATGTGATAATCATGTGACTTTAGAGAATAAAGTCTTCGATCTTTAACACTGACACATCGAGATATATTTGATGCATACCCATCTGGGACCTTTATATCTTTCAACACCGTGTAAAACACTTCTTTTTCTTTCTTCGACATTGCAAAAATAGAAGGCGGCAACGAAGTCTTTCCATTAGCAAGTTGCTGAGGATGAAGATCGTGTCGAATTCCCATGTCAACTAAGTCAAGTCGACTCTTTAGATTGTCTTTAGATTTTCCATCGACATTGAGAATGGTCCCAATAATATTCTCACAAACATTCTTCTCAATGTGCATGACATCAAGATTATGTCTCAGAATGTTATGCTTCCAATAAGGCAACTCGAAGAAAATACTTATCTTTTTCCATAACTCGGCCTCATTTGGATCATCCTCTTCATCAGAATCATCATCACTCAACTGATCAACATCATGGTCGTACACTTCCTTATTCTTTTTCTTTGCTCGCGAGTTTGGCAGTTGGTTTGTCTTTCCATAAGAAAATTGCATATGTTTCAACATCGACCAGATATCAGATCCCGTTGTTTGCTCAGGAGCTCTTCTGAATTCTTCAGTACCATCAAATAATTTTTTTTCATATCTAAATCTATGATTTTCATCTAACCACCGACGATGTCCCATGTAAGAAAACTTCTTTCCATTATACAACCACTTCGAGCATGTCTGTGCAGCACAACAAGGACAGGCATAACGACCTTTGGTACTCCAACCAGATAAATTTGCATAAGCAGGGAAATCATTTATCGTCCACAATAAAGCTGCACGCAAATTAAAGTTCTCCTTCTTCAACACATCATATGTTTCGACACCCACCCATAATTGCTTCAACTCTTCAATGAGAGGCTGCATATAGATGTCAATATCATTCCCTGGACCTTTTTCACCTGGGATTATCAT
Source organism: Hibiscus tridactylites (assembly GCA_958450335.1). Taxonomy (NCBI): domain Eukaryota; kingdom Viridiplantae; phylum Streptophyta; class Magnoliopsida; order Malvales; family Malvaceae; genus Hibiscus; species Hibiscus tridactylites. Next base: position 51,202,835 of record OY288267.1, on the reverse strand, counting down.
GGATAAAATAAAAGATGACTGCTTCATGCAAATCCAGGGGGGCAAATTGTAGGGAACAAGCAGAACATGCCAAGTACTATATGAAGTACTCATGATTTTAAATGGATTAAACCCATCAGATGCAAGACCAAGCCTAACATTTCGAGGATCTCCTGCGAAATTTGGAAACTTTTGATCAAATGACTTCCAAGCTAAACTATCCGCAGGGTGCCTCAAAAATCCATCATTTGTTCGTCCATCATGATGCCACCTCATAGACTCCGCAGTCTTTGAAGACATAAAAAGTCTTTGAAGTCTAGGTATTAGAGGAAAATATCGCAGAATCTTTACTGGCTTCTTTCTTGATCGTGCTTCAACTTCGTCTTCACTCACGTTTTCTACATCTTTATTCATCCACCGAGATTTACCGCATACATGACAAGACTCTTGATTTTTTCGATCACCCCAATACAACATGCAATCATTCGAACAACTATGAATTTTCTCATAACCAAGACCCAAATCCTTTATCACTTTCTTCATATCTTTGCTGGATTGAGGAATTTTTGCAAAAGGAAACATTTCTCCCAAAAACTCTAATAACTGCGTAAAAGAGTTACCGGTCCATCCTCCCAAGCATTTTAGATGGAAAAGACGAATGCAAAAGGAGAGTTTTGAATATTTTGATCCCTCATAAAGTTGTTCATTCATTTCATTCAGCAAATTATAGAACTTTGCTGCTTCTCCATTTGGCTCTTCATGACATCCACTTCTTCTCATCTCGGAGGAATCATTAACACCAATATCACAATCTTCTCTAACTGATTGATGATAATCATGCATATTAAATGCATCCCGCAACATACCCTCCATGTCATCTTCTCTATGAGATCGGTGATGAGAATTAAGAGGATCAATCGAGTTACTCGTGGATGAAGCTCTACGAGGTGTAATCTCTCCATGGAATATCCATTTTATATATCCTCGGACAAAGCCAAAAACAATTAGATGTTCGTGTACAACTTCACGAACGTGCCAATTAATGTTACCACACTTCTTACAAGGGCAAAGAATCATATCCTCTTGGCTTGCATTCGCAAAAGCAAAATCTAAAAAAGTTTCTACTCCATTTCGATAGTCGACGCTTACTCTTGGCAAATTCATCCAACTCCTATTCATTTTGTATTTCTGTAATAATAATAAAAGATTTAAATACAATCTAACAGCCCTAGACAAATAAAAAAAATATTGAAGAAATTCTAGTCCTCCTTAGACAAAAGAAAAGAAATAACAATAACGACCGAGAATTATCCACAACTACCAACCAAACATGTTAAATATATAAACTACTTACCAACCAAACATGTAAATTCAAGAGAAAGTTACCTGTTGGGGAAGAGCACCGATTCACAACTTTGAAGGATGAACAGATATGTGGAATCGCTCTCAACCTATTCAACATAACAATAAAGTAAACAAAATATTGGTGCACCAGTGAATTGAACTGAAATCGATCGAATATACCCGAAATAAAGTGAATTATTTAAAATCATGAATATACCCGAGAATTATTTCATGTTAGCAGAACAAGATAAGCATTCATCAATCATTGCTTATGGAGAGGTCTTTCCTGTCCTCCCTAACTGCTTAATTTTGGTCCCCCACTTCTGATATGTAATTTCAGTTATATATTCCCTTATCCTAATAAGTAATAACAATCCATGTATCCTTATTATGTTCCTTTATTTTTTTTATTGTGTGTTAAAATCATGATTAATTTATGGATGATTATTCTATATTCTGGTAGTGATTTTTTTCCACGAATTTCATTCTGAAATTTAAAATCTTAAACCAAGCCCTAAAATCCCAACCTCTAATTCATAAAACTTAACCATAAACTCTAAATTAAATTTGCTTGTGTATAGAATTATTTAAACGTCATGTGCTATTTTTAAATTTGAATTGTTTTGGGTTTGAATCAATCTAGTTTAAGTTAAATTATTGTGATTTTAGATCATTTCTACACTTGTTCATGCCATTTATGATATTAATCGTTTCAAGCTCCGATAGTCAATACTTAAATTAATCTGAAGTAGTGTCAATTTAAATTCGAGTTATTTAAACGTCATGCCATTTTGAGAGCAGAGAAAAAATTTTGAGAACTCTACTAGCAAAAGAGAAAGTTGCAGTCCTGGATATTAATCGTTTCTGCTAGGCACATATAGTTCAAATCTCCTTTACTCTTTAATTACTATCTTCAAATACCCTTTCCTCATTCCCCAGAATCAATCAAATTTTTACCTCCAATGATAAAGCTATTATATATAACCTGGACAACACTTAGAGACACTCAAGACACATGTGTTTTTATCATTAATTTGTTTTTATCAACTAAATGCATTAACTACTCGAAACAGAACTTATGCGTGACAGTAGCTTATCGGCCTGTTAGCCGTTAGGGAGTTGATTCAGCAGGAGAGGTTGAAGAATCTGGTGACTATTATATATAACCTTACAGTTGCTGTTTTCAATAACTTTAATTAGGAAAAACGGAGAGAAGAAGGCCAGAGTTCAGAAGCAGAACCGAGAGAGATCACTAACCTTGGCCGACGGTCGAAGGCGAGGAGCGCAGGTCGACGGTTGACGGCGAAACGCGACGGTCGACGGCGAGGACCGACCAGGAGCGACACGGCAAGAGGGGCAGGAACGGCTAGGGCACAGGATTTGGGAATTTTTTTTAATTCACGATGGAGTCTGTCGACTGAGCAGATTGGGGTATATCTATTATAAAACGGTGAGTTTAAACAATAGTGGCGTTTGGCATACAAACGCCACTAAAATTTAACTTTTGGCGGCGTTTGGCGTTAAAAACGCCACGAATAATTAACTTATGCCGGCGTTTGGTGACAGAAACGCCACTAATAATTAACAATTGCCGGCGTTTGGATTTAAAACGCCACGAATAATTAACTTGTGGCGGCGTTTGAATTTAAAACGCCACTAACTTTTAACCTTTGGTGGCGTTTGGCGTTTAAAACGCCACTACCATTTAACCTATGGCGGCGTTTGACGTGCAAAACGCCACTATATATCAACCTATCGCGGCGTTTGTAATAAAAACGCCGCCAAGGTTCACATTTTGTGGCGTTTGTATCGTAAACGCCGTTATATGTGAAAATTTGGCGGCGTTTGTTTCGAAAACGCCACGAATAGTGCCGCCGTAGAACAAGTCTGCTGTAGTGAAATCAAAATCATAAATGTTATGATGTCCGATGCATGACTCAATACCCGACTGTCCGATATCATACAGAGTGGAGGTTGCTCTCGCATTTTCCGAATATCATTCCGATCCCATGACTCATGATATGATTTGAAAATCATAAATCCGAACTCTTATGAGTATCATATTTTCTGAAAATCAGATGCTTGATTTAAAAACACATTTCATTATGCTATGCATGATGCTTCAAAATATTATCAAATCACAATCAGATAATAAATCAAGCAAATATATATAATAACATTTATTTAAAACACCCCAAGAACACACCTTTAGCAACAGTAGCTCTAAGGCCGAGAAAAGCGCATCTCACGCTCAGATCTAACTGAATCAGAACCTACAAGGTAAAACTCTACATTAATATTTATTACGATCAGTAAGCCACCAACGATAAAACATAAGGTTAATCCGAAGGTATACTCACGAAAAGATCTCGAAGAACGTGTACGGTCGGTCTGTACAACCGGAGGTAACTCGTCGGTCTCGAAGACGTAATCACCTGGACATAGGAATATTCCGAATCAGATTCTGAAATCAATAACTTATTAAATTTTATGTACTAATTAATTGAAATTAGCAAAACATGTTTTCTGATTCGAATTAGAAAAAAAGGGCAGCGGATTCAGATTCAGGACGTCGAGAAATGTTAAAGTGAACGCTTTACGAAAAAGTCAACTCTGGTTAAAGTCAACATTGGTCAAAGTCCACTATGTCCGTCAAAGTCAACAGTCCAAGGTCAACGATCAACGTTGATTTGACTGATCAAAGTCAACTAGTCAATGGGACGGTCAAAGGTCAAAATTCAAATGGGTCAAAGTCTAAAGTCAATTGTCCAATTCGGTCAAAGGTCAAACTCATTCAAAGGTCGGGTTCGGTCAACGGTCAAGTTCTCAAAGTCAAAATTGGTTCAGTTCGGTTCACAACTTTATCCTGTTCGGTTCACAACTTTATCCGACTCGATTCAATTAACAAATTTAGTTTGGAAGACTGGTACATTTCGATTCATAACTCAAATCTTGTTAATGACTTGTTTGGCTCACCCTTGGGCTCACTGAAATGGGCTCATACCATTATACACTTTGGGCCTCCCGATTTGGGCTCAACCCCCAACACCAACCAATAATTCTTATGAATAAAAGACTATATGTGAATTTATTTGATTCAAACGTTCAGAATTTTTATTTGATTTGATTCGAACGTTCAGAACGGTTTGATTCCAGTGTAGTTTATTCGAATTTATTCGAATATGTACCAGTGGATGAATTTATTCGAATATGTATAGTTTATTCGAATTTGATTTGATTCGAACGTTCAGAACGGTTTGATTCCAGGAGCGTCCGTGTGCACCTCGGGGGACAGCCTGCCCGTGAAGCGACTACACTGTTCGGGGCAATTTTGTTTCTAAGGCAGTGGCCATCATACCACGACACGGTCCACATATATTTTACGTTCTGTTTTTTATAATTTCCAGTCAGTGCTAACAGCCGGTTTTGCAGTTCATTTTACCAACACTAACAGCCGCATCAAGTGAAGAATCAGTCCTGCTCATTCCGTGGTGATTTGTCCGACTACTCATTCTTCGAATTTCCATTTCTTCTAAAAGATTTCATGTAATACGAAGTCAATTAATATCTTGATAGTTATAATTAAAAGAGGAAACTTTATAGTAACAGATCATTTTGTTAACTTTCTTACTTGAATTAAGTGAATCTGCAGTAGAGAGTGATCGAGGGAATGAATCTTTGCTTGATTTAGGTCTCCTTAACTTTGGTTCTCCTCTAGTTCTTCGGCTGTTTACTCAGAAATTACAGCTTGCGGCTTTCCAAGGGCTATTATACACCAACCAAGAAAATGTAGAAGATTAGCTACCTGAAGGGAGATACCGATATGCTAGAGGAACACAGTAGGCCAATGGAATGTTGAAACTTACGGTCTAGGTACACGAGGGCGAAGGTGAAGAGAATGTTAAAGAGCACTGTGAACCCAAGAAGTGCACCTGCTCCAATCAAACACAAGTTTTCATCATTTGGAACATCATAGTTCCTAAGCAGTTCTACCCCCAACCGAGTGACATTGTCCGAAGCCTGCATTGTAGACAAACTTTTGGCTTGTAACTAATCTTCATTTAAATGAAATCACGTCTTTTCATAATCTAAGAACAACCGATATCTTACTGAACAAGAAAGCTAAATAACATACCGGTTTGTTCATCCACCTCGGCACGAATATTTCATTCACAGTGAAGGCATTGTAACCATAACTCAATGGTGACACCCAGTAAGCCCATTCCCACCAATTCGGAATTTCACCTATCAAAATAAAACAATGCATATTAGGTAACTATAACAGATAGGGAGAAGTGTGATAATCTTCCCTTTTTATCGTTTTATGCTTACGTTTAGGAACAATGAAGCCTCCCAACAAGAACACAAGGAGAAGCGTGAGAGCTCCTCCAGTGTTAGCCATGACCATTGTTCTGCATAATCCAGCAATGAGCCTAAAGAGTCCGGCTGCCATTTGTTGCGTCAAAAACACCAGCAGAAACTGCTTGAAAAACCTGGCAATAGGTTTGAAGGTTGTTAACTTGTTGCCAAGGTAGCATACCCGTTTATGAGATTTTGGTGGCCTATGGGCGAACTTAAAAAATAGGCCCCTAATTAAGGGTGAGCGTTCGATCGAGTTAAATTAAGTAAAAAAAATTCAAGTTATGCGAGTTTACGAGTCCTTACAACTCAAACTTAAAATTTTATCTACTAAATACTAAAATTTTGAGATATTAGAATTTTTATTTTACAACTCAAACTTTATTTGAAATTTTTTTCGAGTTGAAAAAATCAATTTTTTCGAGTCGAGTGGAGTTTTGCTCACCCTTTCCCCTAATAACGAGTATTGGAAAAAAATGAATTTTAAGAGTATTCTTGTAATAACAAATATAGGGAAAATGGAACCCTAATAATAAGTATTGAAAAATTAAAATTTAAGAGTATGCATGTAATAACAAATATTAGGGAAAATAGACCATAAATAACAAGTATTGAAAAAAATTGGACTCGTAATAACAAGTATCAGAAAAAATAAAATTTAAGAGTAGGACCCTAATAACAAATATTAGAAAAGTAGGCCCTTAGTAACAATTATTGAAAAATTGGCCTCATAATACCAAGTATTGAAAAATTTGTACCCTAATAACAAGTATTGAAATAACAATAAATAATAAAAAATGGGCCCCTAATTACAAGTATTCGAAAAAATAGCCTATAATAACAAGTATTGAAAAAAATTATGCCCCTAATAAAAAATATCAGAAAAAATAAATTTTAAGAATAGAACTCTAATAACAATTATTAAAAAAATAAATTTTAAATAATAAATATTAAAAAATATTAAACCTTAACTATAAATATTTGGAAAAAATAGGCATTGGGAAGGGTAGGGGGCCTTGGGCGGGCGCCCCTATTTCCCATGCCCAGGGACGGCCCTGCAAGGTAGAAGGACAGCTGGGATTAGTGTAACCCCTAAACTCGACCTAGAAGAAAAAGACCGAATTTAAGAAGTTACTATTGAAAACTTAACCCTCAAGAAAACTGATTTTGGAAATTATGCTTTAATTCAAATCAAAATAATATAAAACCATAATTTATTAAATCGCTTGAAATAAATAAGATATAAATGTAATAATTGATATTCGAATGTTTAAATAAAATCTGGAATGCTTCAGGAGACAACCCACGATACTCAACGCCTCCTAAACTTCGCAAGCATTCCAACGGCAAACCCAATTGCCCATCAACTGGTGTTTGCACTTGCACTCCAACAACAACAGCCTGGAATGCCCCAGTCATCGCCTGAACCAAAGGCGTTAGATCAACCAATACAGGACCAGCTTGCCCATTCTGTCCTTGCTCCTCACCCCCAGGTGGAGGCAACGGAGGAGGTAAATTCCCACCAGGCAGAACCTCATTCTTTTGATTTCCTTGCTCACCAGCAGAAGCAATCGTACCCGGGCATAGCTCTCTCCTCGGTCCCATTGTGCTATTATAATTAAGGCATGATAATGAAACAAAACAAGAAATCAGGCCAGCTTCAAGCAAGGATCCAAGACTTCGAATTCAATTTAAAAACACTTTACTAAAGTAACAAGGCAATGGGCATCCCAGTTTCCCCCAAACATCGCATAAGGCATACAACGTACACATCACAAACATCGTGCACCGCAATCAATCAAATTTAGCCCACAACATCATCATGTGTATAACAGCTCGCACATACATCACAATCATCATGCATGGCATCAATATCATTTGATCATCATTAACATGCTTATAGCAATCACCGTGCAAAGAAAACATCATAAATCACTTGGGATCACATCACATCAACTTACCATTAACTTACCATCATCTCATTCTTTCGAAACCTAGCTCTGATACCATCAAATGTAACCCCCTCGACTCGGCCTAGGTTGTAGACCGAACCGAACAGGTCACGCGAGGAATATTAAAGTAAACCGGGAAGGTTTACTTCCATAAACAACCCTATATTTTTTTCTTTTTTTATCTTAACTAGATGCTCATTAAAGTCCTAAGTGTTTGTCATCGCAACAGAACATACGTAACATCAATCGGACACCGATTAAGGCTCAATTACTTTCAAAAATGATTTTAAGGACCAATTTGTAAACTTAACAAATTACGAGAGATTCTTCTAAGTTTAGATTACCATCTTAAAATTAATCAAGTTACATGCATCTCTGTCAAATCTCAACTCAAAACAATCATCTAAGCTCACTTAATTGCATCCACAACATTCAGGGATCAAAACGTAAAGAAACAGAACTTCAGAACATTTCATCAACTAACAGCCGTTTCAGTACAGGCTAACCTTGTATCGAAACTGGTGTATCGAAACAGGCTATTCTGGCTCAGAACACGGGCCCGTATCGAAACACCTTGGAGGTGTTTAGGAACTGAGGTTTCCAGTAGCAAAACGTACCAGAACAGACCTTACATGTTTCGAAACCCTTAGGCCATTCACTACACAAATCTTAGTTTATAGCGGCGCTTTTAAGTCAAACGCCGTCAATTTTAAAGAACCAACGGTGTTTTTGAACAAAAGGCCAGAAATACTAAATTTAAAAATGGATAGAGGGTGGCTTTCGTATACCAAATGCCGCAAAAAGGGTTCCTATAATTAAAATGCCTAGAAAAATAATCATACTTTAGTGGCGTTTTTAAAAGAATGACGCAATATGTATACATATAGTGGCGTTCTTTATAATGTATTTTAAAAGTCACCGTTCAACTCTTAAATCTCAATCGATCCCCTTGAAGCTTCCTTGCCGCTAAAGACTGTCCCTTAAAATCATTGACGCTATCTTGGTGAGTATGTGCTGTTGAAGCTCCTTTCCTTTTTCACCATTTTTGTTTTGTTTGGTTTAATTAGGTGGAGTTTATGGCTGAAGACCCTTTTTTCAGGATTCCTTCCACTTCTTCGTCAACTGTGATTCAAGTCCCCAATCTGAACCGTCGCGGTTTCATTTTGCCGAAATGAAGCTCACCGTCAAAACCCCTAAAGGTAGCCACTTTGAAGTCAGAGCTCAGCCCAACTACACGGTACCCCCCTCTCTTTCCCTTTCTTCTCAATTTTTATTTTTTTGTTGGGTTCAAAAAGATTGGGATCGAAGTTTCACTCTTGATTTTCTTTTTTTTATTAGTTTATGCCCGTGAAGAAAGCCATAGAAGATATATAAGGGAAAGACGATTATCCATGCAGACAACAACTTTTGATTCATAATGGGAAGGTTTTGAAAGATGAAACTACCTTGGCTGATAATAAAGTCTCCGATGATGGTTTTCTTGTTGTCATGCTTGGCAAGGTATAATTTTTTATTTTTGGGTAAACTAACCCAATGACCACCATACTATAATAAATGTATTAAAATGACCACATTAAAAAAATCGATTCAATTAAACCACCAAACTATTTAAATCATTTAACTGCCAGCCGTTAAAGCTTAACAGGAGGGTGATGTGGCAGTTAAAAAAATAAGAGTATAATTACACACTTGGTTCTTATTACTTATACACTCTATTAATTTAGTCATAATTTTAATTTAATAAAATGAGGGGATTGAGTGGAGAGAGGTTAGAAGTTGATTCAGAGGATCTAAGCTGCTGCATTTTCTCTGAAAGTTCCACAACTGTGGCATCAGGATTGGACACATCAATGGCACCATTAAATGGAGAAGTTTCAGCTGCCTGTGAAGCATTTTGCATTTCACTGTTTGCAAGGCATCTTGCTTGCACTTCAGAGGAAGCATATGGAAGAGAATCAACATTTGTTAATACCTGCCCAAATAAGATATGTTACTACATTGGGAGATCTCCATAGCAGGGTATTGAAAGTGTGACCTGTTCAAATCTTAAAACAATCTCCTTACCAAAAGTATAATTAAATTAATCACAATGTTGGGCAGCCATAACAATTTAGATATACTACTTTATTTTTACTATTCCGCTTCACTTTTTGAGAGTGAAATGGCAACATAAGAGAAACTGCTTTTGATAGAAATAGCCCAATACAAAAATCCAAAAAGAATCTGTACTCAAAACTTGATATAATAAAAAAATATCTTACATACCAGATCAGATGAAGGTTCTAGGAATTTATATTCCCTGTTCATGGTGCATAGTACTCCATCTTGCTGGACATTTTCAATGGGACTTGTTCCATCATTCTCTCTTTGAACACTACCATCCTCGAGGACTTCACTAGGAGCTGTTTTAGTTTCTGCCAAAGAGACCTCTTTAGCAGGCATAAAACATGCAGATGTATCGGGTATTTGTTCTTCAGATGCAGAGGATTTTGTGCAGACAATACTCTTTGGAATTTCTTCATCAGGCACACTCAATGTGGCTTCACCAGGAATCTGTTTCTCAATTGAACGGTTGGCAGACATAATATTTCCCTGATCTTCTTCAGATGAAGGTACCAACAATGATTGTAAACTCTCATAACCTTCCCCAGAACTGACAGTCTTAGGTGCTCCCAAATGAACCTCACCATCAAAATTGTTTGTTCCATTAGGAATTTCTTCAGATGGAAGTGCTTCTGCTGAGACAAGGTTCTCCTGACCTTCACCAGAATTGGCAACCACAGTTTCTCTCAAGGGAACCTGCCCATCATCTTTGCTTAAAATGGATTCATCAGGAATTTTTACAGATGAATATTCTTCCAATGAGACAAAGTTCTCTAGTCCTTCACTAGAAATGATAGCTCTTGTTTCTCTCAAGGAGGTCTGCCCATCAACCTTTCTTAATGTGTGTATATCTGAAATTTTTTCAGAAGATGTGCGTATACCAGCTGCTTTCAAGCGAACCTCCCTGTTAGTCTTGCTCGATGTGTCTCTATTAGGAATTTCTTCGCATGAGGGTGCTTCATTAGAGACAAGATTCTCCAGAGCATCAGTAAGAGAAACAGTCTCATGATCAGAAGTGTTTGCTTTAGATCCATCAGAAATCTGATCTTCTTTTGAACATATACTAAACGTTCTATCATATATCCCAAAAACATGTTTGGCCTAGCGATAAGCATGTCTCATTTTCTCTTGAAAGTAATTAAAGTCCTCCAATAAGATGGTGGCACATGTCACCAAATAATTAAATAATTAATTTATTTTATTAAATTAAAATTAGGACTAAATTAATAGAGTGTATAAGTAATAAGGACCAAATGTGTAATTATACCCTTATTTTTTTTAACTGCCACATCACCCTTCCGTTAACCTTTAACGGCTGGTGGTCACATTGATACCATTTAAATAGTTTGGTGTTTTAATTGAGTCGATTTTTTTAATGTGGTCATTTTAATACATTTACTATAATATGGTGGTCATTGGGTTAGTTTACCCTTTATTTTTTTTAAAAAAAATGGTTACTTTTCTAACCTTTTTCGTATTGAATTTTGTATGTATATGGTATACAAGATGGGAATTGGATGAAAGGGTGTTTCGAGTATTGTAAATTTTAGATAATAATTTAGGTTCTTTTTGTTAAATTTGCATGCTTGCACTTAATTGTATCAGTTTGTCTTGGTTCTTTTGGAGAAGTGTTATTATTGTTGTTATATTATCATGTTTCAATAGAACTCGTTGAAACCAAATCCTTCTTTTCATGCTTCACTAGTCATATGAACAAAATATATTCTTTGTTTCAAACTACCAGATTCTATAGCTTGACATATGAATGAACCTTTTACTGCTTGTGCAGTTTGGAGTGCATTATGATGGGATTTTCTATGAATTCGTGCATTGGAAAGGTGTTCTATCTTGAGAAATTGCTGACTGGGGTTATTGGTACATTGCTGGGGAGAACTAGGCACATATGGTAATATTTTACTGTGTTGGCGATGTTTCCTTCCCTTCATTGTGCTAGATTAGACCAAAATTCTAAACTTTGCAAATATAATATCTATAGACATTTAGACCTTGTGGATTATTAAAACTTTGCAAATGATTGTAAAGCTACTGTGTTGTCTAATAGTGGTTATTAGTGTACCTCTAATTGGTTATTAGTTTAAGAAATATGGTGGCACTAAGGGGAAGGTATGTTTTTGTAACTTTCTTGGCAGTTATGAACTTACCTGTTCATAGAAACACGAGGTTCAGTGATCTAATAGCTTTCTGTTTTTATTGATGCTGTTGGTAGTTACGTTTGTTTTCAATAAATTTCCATTGAACTCTATATGTTCAAATCTAGTTCTTACCTTGTTAACAGCATAATGACTTATAGTAGAGAATAAGAGGTTACATAATAAACTGACACTTGTAATCTTTTCAATATGCAGCTAATCTTGGATGTTAAAAGTGACATGGCAGCACTAGAGGTGGGAGGAGGGCCATGGTTCAATACTTGGAAAGGGAAGACCATAACACCGGAGGCGCTTAAAATTGCTCTTCAGGTGCCTGTTAATGTGAAAGGTATTTTTGGTTTGGCTCTTCAGGTGCCTGTTAATGTGAAAGGTATCTTTGATGGCATTTGTTAACAGCACGACATATAGCCTTTGATGTTCCTACCTTATATTAGAAAGTTTATTGATTCATGTCTGTGTGTATTTGATTTAAAGCCAATGCCAAAATGCATTGACATTATATAACAACAATTTGAATAAGAAATCCTACTTTTTTCCTTTAATGAAAATTGTTCTTCCTTTGTGCAAACCCTAACAAGATATGATAATGGGAACTTGAAAGGGGAAAAAATACTTAACCTAAAGATGAAAAGCAGAGTTTGAAGCCACCCTTTTTGGTAGGAGCTTTACCTGGAGTGCTTATTTCATTAACTTCTGTCATCGAAGCAAAATTTTAATTGTCATTTACATCTATTACATTCTGAGAAACTCCGAACTAGAGTTCGACAAACAATTGTTGATTATGAAGCTGAACTTGCTACTATCTGTTCAACAATGGGGGAGGTAGGTCAGAAATGAAAGAATAATGAATCCAGCAAGACAAAAGAAGGCGGTGAGGATCTTTTCCAAGCCAACTGCTGGCACCTTGAGGGGTGTGTCCATGGCCGTAAGAACAGATCCCTTGAAGGTCTTCAGGCTAATGTTCAGGTGCAACAATGAAGAGAGCCAAGTTCTTTCTTTCCCCACTAGAAGCTGAAATTATAGGAATGTGGATAGATTTGTTTTGGACCATGGTGTTATTTGCCTTTACTTTGTTTGAAAAATGACTCTTTCATAACACCTTTTTTGTTTAAATGTAATGCATTTTAGATTATTATATAGTATATATGCTTTTATTTGAATTTTTTTGAAACATGGTGTTATTCGCGGCTCTTGTGTTTACAAACGCCGTTATAGATCGCGACATTTTGCGGTATTTTTTCTTGAAAAATTCCGCGAACTATTGCGGCACTGGTTTAAGCGGCACTTCTTGCTGCGCTTTCTTAAGCGCCGGGGGAGTTTTTAGTGGCGTTAAAAAACGCCGCTAAAGACATGTTTTGCTGTAGTGATTTTAGGCTCACTGTTTCGGTGCAGACTCAAGTGTAACAAAACACCTGGGCCTGTAATGACACTTTTTGCTGGTTTTTCACACTTAAATCCATCCTAAACCAATCCAACATGCTTCCAACATACATACATCGTATTCAAGAATCAATATTCATACATTCCTGGCATATTCAACAACAAATCATGGCAAATTGCATCAGTGGTAAACTAAAGGCGTGCAACCTAACAAATAAGCCACTCAAGAGTCAAAACTCAAACAAATGTACAATCCATCAATTAAAGGCTTTTTACAAGTATAAAATCGGTAAAAAACATGCGCATAGAGAGAGTTTATACACATCTCCCAAATAGACTATGGTACCCTTATTGCCCTTATTACTCTAGTCCATAAAACGAAACATACATTCAAAGCGAAGTCTCCTACGATTCCCTTGTAAGTTCTTGCCTCCAAGCACTTAATTATCTGCATTGATGGACAAAAAAGAGCGTAAGCACACAAACTTAGTGAGGAGTGCTCAAAACCAAAACACCATCAATGCATTAAAATCATTTTCAATCATTTGTAAACCATCATGCCCTCTTTAAAAACCATGCACTTTCCTTAACAAATCAACATGTAAAATCTCATGCAACAAGTATTATGAACTCAACAGCAAATCCATTGCCAACACTCAACTTAAGCCTTCCCATGCATAGCTACCATATGCAAAGCTTAAAGAGTAAAACATGCATTTACATGATATGCATCATTAATCATTTCATAACACTTTATCAATTATATTGGCTCACATGTGATCATCAACATTTTCATTTCTCAAAATCACATCGGATACATGGATTCCCAAGTGCTGTCCCAACATTTCATACATTCTCACCAGCATCTCAAGGTTCACACACGGGAGCTACCCTCCATTTTGTGACACCCGTGGTGGATGATAAGTGTCCAAAAGTCCATGTTTTCACCCTTTTTACATGGCAATTATTGTTTAACTTACACCCAGTTGAGCTACATTATGGCCTTCCATGCATTAATTACACTGTTTTTATCTTTGAGCCTTATATTTGGTTTATCTAATGAAAAAGGTGCAGTTTTAATGCATGCTTGATGCTTGCACAGGTTTACTCACTGTCGGGGTAGGTGATGCCGAGCGAGCAATAAAGAAAAAGGAAGATGGTGCAGAACGAGCTCTCGATAGGTACACATCAATCAAAGCCCAAGTCAACAGTTTCTACGGAAGGAAGCTGAATCATGAAGATAAAGCCTTATGGAGCAGAACCAGTTGTCAGACCTCTGCCGAGGCAGCAGTTAGCCGTCCCCGAGGTAGTGCACAAATCAACTTGCCGAAGGCAAAACATGCAAAGTAGTAGTTGATTTAAGAGCATAAAATACTTAAATTTTCTACATAGTTTGCATGGCAATCGGAGTTCGAGAAGATGACGAAAGCATGGAAGGAAGGGTAAAGATTGAATTCGGCCAAGAGGATAAAATATAATAAATTAAAGAGATTCACCTCTTTAATGAAGATAAGTCCAATTCCAACTTAACTTTCTATCCAAGAAGGACTTTGCCCTACACCTTTTCCTATTTAAATAAGGCTTGTCGCATACATCAAGGGGGTCGAGCATTGAGAACTTGAGATTAGGTTTCGTTGTGCGTTTTCCATGTTCATCATTGTAACCCCCTTAGCCCGGCCTAGACGTTAGACCCAAACTACGAAGATTACACGGGGAAAACCAAAGTCAACCTGAAAATCAACCTTGATTAACGACCCTAATTTTTTTCTTTTTAATCTTGTGTAGATACAAATTAATCCTATGTGAGTACTCACGAAACATATACGTGAAAAGCACCGCGATCGGAAATCTTTTAGGAACTCAATTGCACAAAATACACTTTTAGGGACCAAAATGTAAATTTTGGAAAATATAAGGACTTTCCGGATTTTAAGATTACCATAATGAAATTAATCATGTTACATGCTTCTCTGTGAAATTTCAGCTCAAACAGACATTCCAAACTCAAGTGATTGCCAATACAACTTTCAGGACTAAAATGTAAAGCATGCACACTTCAGGGCAATTCAAACTCTGAGTCCAACGGTCACCTGTTTCGAAACACTGACATCCGTATAGAAACACCCGTGTCGTACACCCGTATCGAAACGATGTTGACCGTTTCGAAACGCGGGTATGTTCTGAAACCAGTTCTGAAACAGGCACCTCCAGTAGCCAAAGTGTTTCGAAACACTTAAAGCCGTTCCGAAACGCCCAAGCCATTTCAGGCACCCGTTTCGAAACAGCCAAGGGTGTTTCAATACACCCTGCTCAGAAACAGCAACAAATGCTGGTTTTACATGCTTTATCATACCCGAACCAACCCCGAGACTTGCCACAACATGCGTACATGGATACACATCAACAATCCACATATCCAAGCCATAACCTAAACATAAACAACATTCACCTAAGTAAAGGTACTATAGGCATGCTTCCTAGTTAGCAAAACCATAGCAAGTCAATACTCAAAAATAATCCAAAAACCAAGTTCCAACGACCATTTACAACTCAAATATGATCAATCCAACATGCTCAAAGTAAAGAAACATTCTCAAATCTACCAAAGTATAAATTCCCGCCCATTGCCTTTTATTACACTAAAATAAAGCACATACATTGCTTAATCAAAATCTCTTGGATTCCACTTGCTTTCTCGCTGCCTTGAATGCTCAAAATGCTGCATTGATGAAACAAAAGAGCGTAAGCATAAAGCTTAGTGAGGATCGCTATAAACAAAACATTCATCAATGCAGTTTTGAAAACCAAAACAACATCATTTGAGAACATATGCCTTCCTTTTAAAATCATGTACTTTAGAACACCAATACTACTTTCAAAACCCCATGCTCATAGCATCTTTAATTACATCGAAAAAACCTTTGCACATGCTTAAACCAAGCATTATTTACATTCTAGCAAAACATTCTAGCATCACATGCTTTCTCAAAATAATTATTCAACAACAAAACCTTTATCAAACCACCGCTTTTTATCATATGACTTTTATTAACATGCCATCTCAAGATATCAATGCACTTTATAACACATGCTCATGTGCAACATCTTTAAACAGCAAATAAACCTTTGCTCATGCTTTAACAAGCATCTCATGCATGCTTGCATCCTTAACAAGCATCTCATGCTTCACATTAAGCATCAACATTATATTGGCTTACAAGTGATAATCCAAAAACCATTTCAACAAAACACACAATCGGATACGCGGATTAGAAGCGTTGTCCCACACGCTTCTTACACACTACCGAACAACATAAGGTGGAGTTTAACGGTACAATCACAACCCCTCAACACCCGTGATGGAGTATAACGGTACAATCACAACCCCTCAACATCACTCATCGTTAGTTGTATAGTTCCGCTAACGAGAGCAAGGGACACATAACACAAGATCCACACACGGACTTTTAACTACCGTTGTGATCTTACCTCTCTCGTTAGGGTACTTGGATGGAGTGTACGGTACAATCACAACCCCTTAACATCCAAGGCGACTTTATTCGCGGTGCACCCAATCCTATAGCCGGCTAACTATATCCGATTCAAGTACTTTAAAACCATTACATCACTTGTCAATATACATCATTTACCATCAACAACTTCACTGTTTTAAAGCATTAATCAAAGCCATTTAACAACATGCATCACTATGCATCAAAACCACATTAATGAAATGTCAAACCAAGGATCTCTTACCTTGAGCATCCTTCAACACATGGCTTTCGAAACCAGCATTAACCATGCTAAAACATGCTTTCAAAACAGAATTTAAACATGCAATTTATAACCAATGCATCAAACCACTTCATAGCACATCCGAGAGAGTTTTTTCGAAAACTTACTCTTGAGCTTAGCTAAGTTGTTTAGACTTAAACTAAGCTCCCAAAACCTCCAAATAATTGTTTCAAAGCTGGAAACCCAACTCCACTCACCAATTTCGTTTCGCTCGCTTGCCGAAACGCCAATCAAGCCTCCGGATCAACTCTAAAAGTGTCCGAAGATGTCTCCCCTGTTTTAAACACATCAAAGCAGAGGATTAATGCATCATCATGCATTGAAATCTTCAGCCATCACACTTAAACTCGCTGCTCTACCCAAAACCAACATTTCGGCTACCAAACACAACCGAAATCACCTCCAAACTCTTTCAAAACTTAACCCAGCCAAGATCCATCACTTCTAACCATTTTTATCATCAATTAACATCCAAAATGAACCTAAACTCGTCCTTATACCTCCAGCTATAACAGAACACCAAAAACACCTCCAAACCACCATTTTCTTGAGCAAAAACTTAGGAAACACAACCTATTCAGGATTGCATTGAGAAAACCTCATTTCTAACATCATTTAATGTCTAAAATACATTAAAGAACCATCTCAAACAGAGCCCACTCAAATCTCAACGAAATTCATCAAGATTTCTTCCAAATTTTGAGTTTTAAGCCAAAATCAAGTTTCTAACATTAAAACCATTTATAAAACTTAAATTAAGGATTGATAACTTGGGAATTTCAGTAAAGAACTGAGTATTTAGAGGAGAAGAACAATCTTACCTCTAAATGGTGATTTCTCCTTGATTTGAGCCAATTTCCTTGAAAATTCAATAAGGAAATCAAAAGGATTTGATGCAAGATTGATTAGGAACTAATTGATGATAGAAATCTCATCAATTGAAGTGAAGATCAATGCAAAAGTTGCTGGAGAAAGAGTGTTTGGATGATGGGATTTTGAGAGAAAAAGAAATGAGAAAAGTTTAGGAAAAGGTAGTTATGGAAATCCAAAAAGTAGTTTCCCTTTTCTTTTAATTAATTAAAACATTAATTAAATCACTCAAATTAAGGAAAAATCTAGAGAAAACATTTTTGGGTAAATTAGCTCCTTAAAGATTTAAAGTTTCAATCCTTACAAAACAGTCACCACTAAACTTTTCAAAAATTGTATTTTAGTCACTACACCGAAATGTAGTACTTCCAAACCTTATTTTGTAAAATTGATTTCACAACTCTCTTATATATATTTAAAGAGGATTTTAAGATATTTTTATATAATTTTAAAGCATCCCGAACTAGGCTTTCCCTAAAACCTCCTTTTATATTCGAACTGTTTCTCAGACCGGCCCAGTTCAGACCCTAACTTCTAAGCCCAAATTTGGGGTGTTACAACTCTCCTCCTCTTAGGAAATTTCGTCCTTGAAATTTTACCATAAAAAAAGATGCAGGAACCGCTTCCACACATTAGCTTTGCTTTCGCACATGGTCACCTCAACTCCTTAGTGTCTCCGTGACACCCCTACAAGCTCCATCGTCTCACAACGAAGAACTTGCCACTCACACCCAGAACCTTCACTGGTTCCTCAGCATAAGACAGACTCAGATACAACTCTCTCTCCTCAACATGCATTACATGCAAAAGATCTGATATGTACTTCCGTAACATGGAGACATGAAACACATCGTGTATCTTCTCCAATTCTGCCGGCAATCTCAACCGATATGCCACAGGACCAACACATCCCCCAATCTCGTAAGGTCCAACGAATCGGCTAAGCTTACCCCTACGCCCAGATCTCATCACCTTCTTCCAAGGCGATACTTCCAAGAACACACATTCGCCAACCGCGAACTGAATTCCCTTACGCTTCAAGTCCGCGTAAGACTTTTACCTAACCAATGCTGCCTTTAGACACTCACAAAAGAGCCTCACCTTATCGTTGGTTCCCATAAACATAAATGACATCGAAATCAACATTTGCCCAGCCAAGAGGGATTCTACATTTTCTCCCACACAAATCTTGCATGGAACCATTCGACAAATTGCTAGTAACCAATGTTACAAGCAATCTTGACCAAGAGCAAATGCCTTCCCAAAGAACCTTGAAACTCCATACACGACATCTCAACAAATCCTCCAGCATCCGGACATCATACTTTGAAGCTCGACTCATCCTTCCTAAAACCTCGATGTGAACCCCAAATCTCTATCTAATACCACATACCTCCACATTCCGCGCACGCGCACAAACTCTACAACACACAACTTGGCCAACTTATCCAACCACAAACCCACGACAAATCGTGATACACTTACGTACCACCAGGGTACACTACGGAAGAACCTCCAAGAGTTCATCTCGATTAGAGCACCTCAACTCAACATCATTTGGCACCACCATCTAATTCCCGAGCCCAAAACATCAACATCATGGAAACCAGATTCTTAAGGCTTTCCATCCACGATATCTTGAACACACGATACAAGAAAGTCACCAGACAACTACTTACTCCTGATCAACTGGCTTAGGGGTGATTTCATCCTCAATTCGACAACAAGACCACCATCTCGTGATACGCTCAAGCGAGCACACGTTGCTCTCAACTCCACAACCACTTCCTTACCCAAACATTGGCCATCACGGTGGCCCTTCCATCCTGATACCTCAACACGAAACTCTAACACCGCCTCCAACTGTTACTTCACTTACAACAACTATCTCAAAAAGGTTACTTACTCTCAGCCAATAGACCACCCTTTCACGAGAATCCAGCCAAACATCATGGCTTTGAGCTCACATACCCACACGTAGAGCTCATTCCCCAAGCACTCGTACTTGACTGAAAGTATATACTACAACTTATGCAAGAGTTAAAAACTCTCTACTCAACCCCTGCTAGACTTCGATTAAAACTGTCGTTGAAACCTCCCTCCAACTCCTTCGAGGTCTCTACCAAAGCTTTATCCATCAACATAATCATCCTACTATGACTATTCAAACAAGAATGCATCGCACTTTAAAACCACAACCGAACCCTACAACAACCGTTCGACCTAAAACAACTACAACACTCTCTGGCTACATTCGAAATGCATTTAACCTTACATCAACCGACCTCAGCCACCAAGGCTCTTAAAACATATAGAACTCCTTTCTCGACCCGCCAAGCTGAACCACACTCATTCCTAAAGGTAAACTTATACATTTCCTAAACTCGCATCCACTCCTCAACTGGTACCAAAATAACTTTAAACCCACAAACTATCCTAGTCATAACCCATCACTATCAGGTCCAACTAGCTATTAGTAAGTGTGAACGTTCAGATGCATGATTGCTTACATGCCCCTACGAATGCCTATGCACAGGTTTGCATATGACCAACATATGCATGTACCAATGCATATAATATATATACAATAACTTTAACTGTGCATGTATGTCTGTTCACACTTATCAACAACGTCCTCGAACCAAACCAAAAACAACTCCTTATCCCAATCTCAAATATTCTTGCTTCACTATTCTTACCACTCACTACAACAATTACCCTAGCTATTATATTCCATCCCCAAAGTTATTCTCAAAACACCTCCGATTACTAACCGAAACTCACTAAAAAAGGAGCCTTAACCACCACGCAGAAGATGCTAAACCCAAACTAAACAAAGACAACAATAATAGAGATTTCCTAAAGGATACATGCAATCACGTCATGTTACGAAGCACTAAATGACAAGCACCCACACTCTCTTCTGCAGAACTACCACGGTCTCCTTGTTTAAAAAAACTATAAATGCACTCACAACCATGGGAAGTTTCAAAAGACACCCCACCTTGACCTCCCTGAGCTAACACTAGACAATCTCGCCTCAAATGCCTAACAGACCCACAACTCTAACAAGGTTCAACTATCAAACACTCTGTGTCTCTCCGCCTTCCCTGCCATCTCTGAACCCTGTCCCGGCCACACTCACGACCTTTCTGAGGTGCGGCCACAATAGATGCACGTCCTTGGCCTCCACCTGCCAATAGAGAATACTCACGCTTAAAAAGATTTGCTGAACCACAGTTCCAACAAGAATTCCCTGGCACTTCAACAGGAACCTTTCTCTCTCCAGCTGCACGAGAACAATCCATCCTCAATGGCTTCCAAGAACCACACGTCCAACACGTGTGCTGCTCCGCCTTCGTTCTGTTCCCTTGAACCAATGCACCATGTCCAAGGTTACCTCGCCTACTAACAGATGAATACTTCCAGTCTCGACCTTTCTTGATCTGTTTACTTCCAAAACCAAATTTAACAGCTCTCTTACCAGAGCTAGAACCACCATCATTCACAAACCTCGAATCCGGACGAAACCTTCAATCACGATGTCTCTTACAGCACCCACTCTCGAGACCAGAACTCACAGCTCTTTTGCCCCTAATCAGGTCACCATTACCATCTACAGCCACGTTCTCACATTGCTTATTCCCTGAGAACTTATCTCCCAGATATCTCCTCTTAAAGGCAGATAAGAGGAACTCCCCATCCACATCATTAATGTTGGATGCAACCGACACAGACATCCACCCCATACTAGCATCAGCCAGCATTAAGGTGACAACGCTTCCAAACTTACAAGCATGGTCATACCCTTCCTGATCAAGACTTTGAACCGTACTGGCTAACCAAGCCTCGAACGCCTCAGGCGTCGACCCATGATACTCAATAGTTCCCAAAACGTGCAGACGCTGTTTTGACAACCAGTCTGTCCGACAGACGGTATATGCGCTGACTTTTCATTCACTGCGACCTGAGATGCTCCAAACATCTCCCGAACCACTGGTGACACAACTTTCACCACCGGGCCAGCCCCTTCATGCTGCCCTATCCCTCCAACTCTAGACAAGAACGGTCGGACAGGCTTGTTCTCCTCAGTTGGAACATCGTTCCCCTGATTACCCTGCTCACCCGCAGGTACGATCGTTGTAACGCCCCGGTTTTGGGCTTAGGAGTTTTGGGCGTTGACCGGTTTGGTCAAAGTGCTGTTCGAATCTAAAGAGGCGAAATTAGGAAAGCCTAGATCGGGTTGCATTAAAAATATGGAAAAATGTTCTAAAATCATCTTTTAATATAATTAAGTGAACTGTGAAATCAATTTTGGAAAATGAGTTTTGGAAGGGTGACATTTTGGCTAGTGACCAAAATGTAAATTTTGAAAGTTTGGTGACTGTTTTCGAAAGGGTTGAAACTTTGAATCTTTAAGGAGCTATTAATCCAAAAGTAGTTTCTCCAGATTTTTCTAAGATATTTTAGTGATATATTCTGATTTTAAAATATGTCAAAAGAGGAGGGAAAGCCATTTTGGCTATTTTGTTAACTAACTTTCCAATTTTTTCTTTCTCTCATTTTCTCTCAACCCAAACACCTTCATTCCAGAGAATTGTTTCTGATTTTCTCTCCTAAATCTCTCCTTTCAACTCTCTTTTGATTCCTAATCAACATATCTACAAAACCTCATCATTTGCTACTTGATTCATCAAGGTTTTTTATTCTAAAAAGAGGAGAAACTCAAGTTTGGAGGTAAGAACGTCCTTCTCCTCTAAACTATCAGTTCTTTACTGAAATTCCTAAGTTTTCAATCCTTAATTGATGTTTTATTAAAGGCTTTTAAGATGTGAATTGGATCTTGGCTTATAATGCAAGATTTGGTGATTTTTGATGATTTTCGTTTGATCTGATTAATCTGTGATTTGAGATGTGTTTTTGATGATATTTGAACATTAAATTTATAAGGAATTGAGTTTTGATTAATGCAATCCCGGATAGGTTGAGTTTCCTAAGTTTAGCTTGTGTTTCTTGGTTGTTTTTGAGGTGATCTTGTGGATCTGGTGTTGCTGGAGGTATAAGGATGTTATTAGGCTCTTTTTAGATGTTAAATGATGTTAAAGGATGTTAGGTTTTGATGGTTTATGGCTGGGCTTTGTTGAGAAGTGGTTTGGATGCATTTTCGGTTGTGTTTGGTAGCCGAAAATGGAGTGTGGATGAGAGCAGCGAGTTTAGGTGCTTTCATTGAAGCAATTAATGCATGATGATGCATTAATCCTCTGCTTTGATGTGTTAAAACAGGGGAGGCATCTTTGGATCCAAGAATTGTTGATCCGGAAGCTTGAATTGGTGCTTCGGCAAGAGGCGAAGTGGAATCGGTGAGTGAGTGAAAATGGTTTTCGGCTTTGAAACCAATGTCTTGGGAGCTTAGTTTAAGTCTAAACAACTTTGCTAAGCTCAAGTGTAAGTTTTCGGAAAGTACTCTCTAGTGGTGGCCATGATTTTGTTTTGATGCAATGTGGTTTATTGCATGATTTAAATACTGTTTTGAAAGCATGATTTAGCATGGTATTTGCTGTTGTTGTAAGCCATATGTTGAAGGAAGCTCAAGGTAAAAGTTCCTTGTTTTTGTACATTGATAAAATGTGGTTTGATGCTTTTAAATGCATGATGTATATGGCTTGGTTTAATGCTTTAAAACAGTGGATAAATTGATGATAATGATGTATATTGGCAAGTGATGTTTTGAAAAGGTTAAGGTCACTAAGGTGGTTAAAAGTCCTTGAGTGAGCCTTGTTTACTTAAGAACATCAAGGTGGTTAAAAGTCCTTGGATGATTCTTGCTATGGACACAAAGGTGGTTAAAAGTCCTTGTGTGATCCTTTCCATGGTGTTTAAAAGTCCATGGGGCCAAGGTGTTTAAAAGTCCTTGGGGCCAAGGTGTTTAAAAGTCCTTGGGGTGAAACTTGATATGGACACAAAGGTGGTTAAAAGTCCTTGTGTGGTCCTCTTCCATGGTGTTTAAAAGTCCATGGGCCAAGGTGTTTAAAAGTCCTTGGGGCCAAGGTGTTTAAAAGTCCTTGGGGTGAAAGTTGATGAGCTTGTTTTTAAAGAAATGGAACTTATCACTTGTGGCCAATATGACATGTTATGATTTGAAGCATGAGATGCTTGTTTTAAGTATGCTTTTGAGCATGAGCAATTGATGATTTGAAGCATGATTTATAAATGTTTAATAAATGCATTATTGAATGGTTTTATGAGCATTCCTCACTAAGCTTTTGCTTACGCTCTCTTTCGCTTTCTTAATTCAATAATGCAGAACATTAGAGTACCTTGAGGGCAGCAAGAAGGGCAAGCAATCAAGTGAAAGTAAAAGCTCAAAGTATGGAAGGTTTCATAAGTACATTTCTAGCTTTTGGTAATTTGGCAATGGGGGACCTATGTGTATGTTTTGGGAGATGTTTGGAACTCCCTAAGTATGTTGAATGATGTTGAGAATGCTGGATTTTGTGTTTGACCTTTATATGCTTGAATTGGAAGTTTATGCTTGTATGGTTTGCTTGTGTAGGAAGCATGCCTATAGATTTGGGGCTTTTTGCATATGAGGTTGTTTTGATGAATTGTAGATGCAAGTATGTCTTATATATGTTGAATTGCATGCTGGTAAAGTTTGGTAGCATTTGGAGCATGATTGGATGTTTAATTGCATGTTTAAGAATGCATTTTGGGCAATCTGTGCAAGGTGTTTCGGAACAGTATCACCCGTTTCGGAACAGGTGCCTTAAACAAGCCCAGGCGTCCGAAACGGGAGGGACCGTTCCGAAACGATTTGGCTACTGCCAGCCCGTGTTGCGGTACGCGTTGCGGAACGGCCCCGCGTTTCGAAACGGGCTGTGCCTGTTTCGGAACGGGTGACCGTTAGGGGCTGACATTGGCAGTTAAATGTTTTGTAATGTTTGCATTTTGGTCCTGAATCTTGTTTGTGCAATTGTATGAGCTTGGGATGTCCTTTTGAGCTGAAATTTCACAGTGAAGCATGAAACCTGACTAATTACAAGCTGGTAACTTAAATTTGGGTTAAGTCCTCATATTTATCAGAAATTACAATTTGGTCCCTAAAGTTGTAATTTGTTCAATTGGGTCCCTGTTTGATCTCTGATGTTTGTGATCTTTGAGTATGATGTTTGTGTGATCACAATTAGGGCTAATGTGCATCTAGACAAGTTTAAAAAGAAAAAAAAAGGGTCGTTAATCAAGGTTGACTTTCGGGTTGACTTTGGTTTTCCCCGTGTGACTTTCTTAATTCGGGTCAACCGTCCAGGCCGGGTTAAGGGGGTTACATTTGGTGGTATCAGAGCTGAGTTCTCGAGTAATTGGGAATGAATGTGTGCATGATTGAAGTATGTATGCCTTGTATGCTTGTCGTTTGAAAGCATGTTTAAGTGGCTTGTGATTTGGATGCAACTGAGTTGTATGCTGTGATGTAGCATGATGTGGGTACCCATTGCCAAATCAAAGCTAAAGAAATGATGTTGATTTTGAAAGAAATTGAGCTTGAATACTTGGATTGCTTACCTTGCTGGGCCTGACTTTGTTTTATTTGTATTGTTATTGCATGGTAAAAGTATGGCACCACGTAGAGAGTTAAGAAGTAGCGTGAGAGCTACGACCCCGGATGGGAATGAGAACGAAGAGAATGCGGGTAGTGCTGTGTTACCTCCTCCTCCACCTGGTGGTGGTGGTGCGGAGAGGGAAAGAGCTGGAGCTGCAGCAGCTGGTGCTGGAGCTGCTGGACCAGAGGTTGGTCAGGGTCAAGCTATGCCTGATATGTCGATGTTAGTACAAGCTATTGCGGGTGCTTTTCGAGCAGCAGTAGCTGGAGCTCAAGGAGCTGGGCATCAGGGAGATGCTGGAGTTAGACTACCTTTGGAGCGTCTGCGCAGTCTTGGTGGGACTGAGTTCAGGGGTATGTCTGCTGAGAGTTCTGAAGCTTGGATAGAGAGTACCAAGCGAATCTTGGGTCAGATGAGTTGCACGGATGTGCAAAAGTTGGGCTGTGTGGTATCCTTGCTTTAGGATGATGCGTATACATGGTGGACGACCACAATCTCTGGGATGGCTGAAGCTGATGTGACTTGGACATTCTTTCAGAATGTGTTCAAGCGGAGATATCTTGGTGTGAGATATCTTGATGAGAAGAAGCGTGAATTCATGTCTCTTACCCAAGGGAGCATGAGTGTGGCTGAGTATGAAGTACAGTTTGTGCGACTCAGTCAGTATGCACCTGAGCTGATACCTGATGAGCGGGCAAGGTGCGAGAGGTTCCGTTATGGTCTTGTGACAGATGTTAAGATGTATGTGCTGGCCACCGAATATGATGATTTTGATGTGTTGGTGGGCCGAGCCAAGGACATAGAGATGAACTTGGGTTTATCTGCGAAAGGTGCTGGAGCAAGTTCTGGTAAGAGAGCTGCTGAGTATAGTTCCAGAGGTGGACGGAACAAGAGGGGACGTGATCAGAAGTATCAGTCCTCAGCTAAGAGAGGTGGTGGTGCACCTGCTAGAGGAGGCAATGCTAGAGCTGACCCTAGTGCTTGTTGGATCTGTGGTTCACGTGGTCACATGAAGCGTGACTGTCCTCGTGCTGTGAGGGAGGTGCAAGCTCCTGTTGCGGCAGCTGGTAATGGATGCTGGAATTGTGGTTCTACAGACCACTTGAGGCGAGATTGTCCTAGATTGGCTGGTGATCAAGTGCGTGCACCTGCTGTTGCTGCACCACAGAGAGGTCGTGGGCGCGGCCGTGGTAATTTCCAGAGGCGTGAGGAAGGTGGTCGTGGAGTAGCCCATGTTGTGGCTATTCAGCCCAAAGGTGGAGGCCAAGCGAGGGTGTATGCTCAGCGTGAAGGGAGGAATGATGCAGATGTGATTGCAGGTACCTTTACTTTGCAATCCTTGTCAATGCTTTCTTTGATTGATTCTGGATCTACGCATTCATACATTTTGCGTGAGCATGCTGAATTGCTTGGTTTGCCTGTTGAGTCTTTGGATGTTGGTGTTCGTGTCACTAGTTCTTTTGGTGAAACTGTTGTGACTCGAAAGCTTTATAGAAGGTGTCCCTTGGTTGTTCAAGAGCATGTTTTTCATGTTGATCTTATGGAGCTGCCCTTTTATGGTTTTGATGTAATCCTTGGTATGGATTGGCTTGCTGAGCATCGTGCTGTTGTGGATTGTGAAAATAAGCGTGTTTCGCTTAAGCTTGCGGATGATTATGAAGTTGTTGTGGTTGGTGAGAATGTGAAGTTTCTTGCCAATGTTGTTTCTACCTTGGAGGCGAGTAGGATGCTGAGGCAAGGTTGCGAGGCTTATCTAGCTTTTGTGATGAATCCTAGTTCTAAGGAGTTGAGGGTGCAAGATATCAGAGTTGTGAAGGAGTTTCCTGGTGTTTTTCCTGAGGAGTTGCCTGGTTTACCTCCTAATCGCGAGGTGGAGTTTGGAATTGAGCTGTATGAGAATACAACTTCTGTGTCTATTACTCCCTATAGAATGGCACCTAAGGAGCTGAAGGAGCTGAAGACGCAGTTGCAAGAGCTGCTTGATCGTGGTTTCATCCGGCCGAGTGTGTCGCCTTGGGGAGCATCGGTTTTGTTTGTGAAGAAGAAAGATGGCACTATGAGGATGTGCATTGATTACTGTCAGCTGAACAAGTTGACTATCAAGAATCGGTATCCTTTGCCGAGGATTGATGATCTCTTTGATCAATTTCGGGGAGCTGCTGTGTTCTCTAAGATTGACTTGAGGTCAGGGTATTACCAGTTGAAGGTGAAGGATGTGGATGTGCCTAAGACAGCTTTCAGGACAAGGTATGGGCATTATGAGTTCCTTGTGATGCCGTTTGGTTTGACAAATGCTCCTGCTGCTTTCATGGACGTGATGAATCGTGTGTTTCATGAATACTTGGACAAGTTCGTTGTGGTGTTCATTGATGATATCCTTGTGTACTCGCGTACTGAGGAGGAGCACGAAGAGCATTTGAGGATTGTTTTGCAAGCTTTGTTGGAGAATCAGCTTTATGCTAAGTTGAGCAAGTGTGAGTTCTGGCTTAAGGAGGTGGTGTTTCTTGGGCATGTGGTCTCAGCTGAGGGGATTCGTGTTGATCCTCAGAAGATTGAGGCAGTGATGAATTGGAAGGTTCCTAAGTCTGTTCATGAGGTCCGTAGTTTCCTTGGTTTGGCGGGATACTACCGAAGGTTTGTGGATGGTTTTTCCAAGATTGCTGCTCCTTTGACGAAGCTGTTGCAAAAAGATATTAAGTATGAGTGGACGGAAGCGAGACAACAGGCTTTTGAGAAGCTGAAGGTGGCTTTGACGCAAGCTCCTATCTTGGTTCAGCCTGAATCAGGGAAAGAGTTTGTGGTCTATAGTGATGCATCCTATGTTGGTTTGGGGTGTGTGCTGATGCAAGAGGGTAAGGTGGTGGCTTATGCATCGCGGCAGTTGAAAGTGCATGAGCGCAATTACCCTACGCATGATGTTGAGCTGGCTGCAGTGGTTTTTGCTCTGAAGATCTGGAGGCATTATCTGTATGGTGAGAAGTGTACTGTGTACACGGATCACAAGAGCTTGAGGTATTTGATGTCAAAGAAGGAGTTGAATCTTAGGCAGCGGCGTTGGTTGGAGTTGCTCAAGGATTATGATCTGACGATTGAGTACCATCCTGGAAAGGCTAATGTTGTTGCGGATGCCTTGAGTAGGAAGGTAGCTGTTGAGCTGAGGGCTATGTTTGCTAGCTTGAGCATATCGCGAGATGGTGGTCTTGTTGCTGAGTTGCAGGTGAAACCATCGTTGGTTCAGTTGATCAAGGATAAGCAGTTGCTGGATGATTCCTTGGTGTCTCATGTTCAAGATATCGCGGAGGGTAGACCTTCGGATTTCTGTTTTAATGATGATGGGGTGTTGTGTTTTGGGAGTCGAATAGTAGTGCCCAATGATGCTGCGTTGAGGCGTGCTATTCTGACTGAAGGTCATAGTAGTCCTTTTGCTATGCACCCTGGTAGTACTAAGATGTATCGTGATCTTCGTGATGAGTACTATTGGGTGGGTTTGAAGAAGGATGTTGCGGAGTTTGTGAGCAAGTGTTTGGTGTGTCAGCGAGTTAAGGCTGAACATCAGGTTCCTTCGGGGTTGTTGCAACCGTTGAAAATCCCTGAATGGAAGTGGGAAAGGGTTACCATGGATTTTGTATCTGGTTTACCTTTGTCTCCTTCGAAGAAGAATTCGGTTTGGGTGATTGTGGATCGCCTGACGAAGTGTGCGCATTTCTTGCCTGTGCATACTACGTTTTCTTTGGATAAGCTGGCAGAGCTGTACATTGCTGAGATTGTGAGGCTGCATGGTGTGCCTAAGTCGATTGTGTCGGATAGGGATCCGAGGTTCACATCGCGTTTCTGGCAGTGTTTGCATCAAGCTCTGGGTACAAGATTGCATTTCAGTACATCCTATCATCCTCAGTCGGATGGTCAGTCTGAGCGAGTTATTCAGATTTTGGAGGATATGTTGAGATGTTGCGTGATTGAGTTCCAAGGTTCTTGGGAGAAGCATCTGCCTTTGGTTGAGTTCGCTTATAACAATAGTTATCAGGCGAGTATACAGATGGCACCTTATGAGGCTTTGTACGGGAGGAAGTGTAGGACTCCTCTTTGTTGGGCTGAAACTAGTCAAAAGTTGGTTTCGATGCCAGCTTTGTTGAAAGGGACCACTGAGAAGGTGAAGCTTATCTGTGAGCGGTTGAAGGCTGCCTCTGATCGGCAAAAGTCTTACGCGGATTTGAAGCGTAAGGAGATAGAGTATGCGGTGGGTGACCGTGTGTTCTTGAAGGTTTCGCCTTGGAAGAAGGTGATGAGGTTTGGCCGGAAGGGTAAGTTGAGCCCTAGGTACATTGGACCATATGAGGTTGTTGAGCGTGTGGGTCCTGTTGCGTATCGGTTGAGGTTACCTCAGGAGTTGGAGAAGATTCATGATGTGTTCCATGTTTCTATGCTCCGGAAGTATAGATCTGATCCTTCGCATGTGATGCCTGTGGAGGAAGTGGAATTGAATCCGGATTTGACCTATGATGAGGAACCGGTGAAGGTTCTGGATTCGGATAGCAAGGTTCTTCGTGGCAAGACCATTGAGTTGGTGAAGGTGCTGTGGAAGCATCGAGGTGTTGAGGAAGCCACGTGGGAGCGGAAGGAAGACATGCTGAAGCAGTTTCCTTATCTCTTTCCTTCAGGTAAATTTCGAGGACGAAATTTCTTAAGGGGGGGGGGGAGAGTTGTAACTCCCCGGTTTTGGGCTTAGGAGTTTTGGGCGTTGACCGGTTTGGTCAAAGTGCTGTTCGAATCTAAAGAGGCGAAATTAGGAAAGCCTAGTTCGAGTTGCATTAAAAATATGGAAAAATGTTCTAAAATCATCTTTTAATATAATTAAGTGAACTGTGAAATCAATTTTGGAAAATGAGTTTTGGAAGGGTGACATTTTGGCTAGTGACCAAAATGTAAATTTTGAAAGTTTGGTGACTGTTTTCGAAAGGGTTGAAACTTTGAATCTTTAAGGAGCTATTAATCCAAAAGTAGTTTCTCCAGATTTTTCTAAGATATTTTAGTGATATATTCTGATTTTAAAATATGTCAAAAGAGGAGGGAAAGCCATTTTGGCTATTTTGTTAACTAACTTTCCAATTTTTTCTTTCTCTCATTTTCTCTCAACCCAAACACCTTCATTCCAGAGAATTGTTTCTGATTTTCTCTCCTAAATCTCTCCTTTCAACTCTCTTTTGATTCCTAATCAACATATCTACAAAACCTCATCATTTGCTACTTGATTCATCAAGGTTTTTTATTCTAAAAAGAGGAGAAACTCAAGTTTGGAGGTAAGAACGTCCTTCTCCTCTAAACTATCAGTTCTTTACTGAAATTCCTAAGTTTTCAATCCTTAATTGATGTTTTATTAAAGGCTTTTAAGATGTGAATTGGATCTTGGCTTATAATGCAAGATTTGGTGATTTTTGATGATTTTCGTTTGATCTGATTAATCTGTGATTTGAGATGTGTTTTTGATGATATTTGAACATTAAATTTATAAGGAATTGAGTTTTGATTAATGCAATCCCGGATAGGTTGAGTTTCCTAAGTTTAGCTTGTGTTTCTTGGTTGTTTTTGAGGTGATCTTGTGGATCTGGTGTTGCTGGAGGTATAAGGATGTTATTAGGCTCTTTTTAGATGTTAAATGATGTTAAAGGATGTTAGGTTTTGATGGTTTATGGCTGGGCTTTGTTGAGAAGTGGTTTGGATGCATTTTCGGTTGTGTTTGGTAGCCGAAAATGGAGTGTGGATGAGAGCAGCGAGTTTAGGTGCTTTCATTGAAGCAATTAATGCATGATGATGCATTAATCCTCTGCTTTGATGTGTTAAAACAGGGGAGGCATCTTTGGATCCAAGAATTGTTGATCCGGAAGCTTGAATTGGTGCTTCGGCAAGAGGCGAAGTGGAATCGGTGAGTGAGTGAAAATGGTTTTCGGCTTTGAAACCAATGTCTTGGGAGCTTAGTTTAAGTCTAAACAACTTTGCTAAGCTCAAGTGTAAGTTTTCGGAAAGTACTCTCTAGTGGTGGCCATGATTTTGTTTTGATGCAATGTGGTTTATTGCATGATTTAAATACTGTTTTGAAAGCATGATTTAGCATGGTATTTGCTGTTGTTGTAAGCCATATGTTGAAGGAAGCTCAAGGTAAAAGTTCCTTGTTTTTGTACATTGATAAAATGTGGTTTGATGCTTTTAAATGCATGATGTATATGGCTTGGTTTAATGCTTTAAAACAGTGGATAAATTGATGATAATGATGTATATTGGCAAGTGATGTTTTGAAAAGGTTAAGGTCACTAAGGTGGTTAAAAGTCCTTGAGTGAGCCTTGTTTACTTAAGAACATCAAGGTGGTTAAAAGTCCTTGGATGATTCTTGCTATGGACACAAAGGTGGTTAAAAGTCCTTGTGTGATCCTTTCCATGGTGTTTAAAAGTCCATGGGGCCAAGGTGTTTAAAAGTCCTTGGGGCCAAGGTGTTTAAAAGTCCTTGGGGTGAAACTTGATGTGGACACAAAGGTGGTTAAAAGTCCTTGTGTGGTCCTCTTCCATGGTGTTTAAAAGTCCATGGGCCAAGGTGTTTAAAAGTCCTTGGGGCCAAGGTGTTTAAAAGTCCTTGGGGTGAAAGTTGATGAGCTTGTTTTTAAAGAAATGGAACTTATCACTTGTGGCCAATATGACATGTTATGATTTGAAGCATGAGATGCTTGTTTTAAGTATGCTTTTGAGCATGAGCAATTGATGATTTGAAGCATGATTTATAAATGTTTAATAAATGCATTATTGAATGGTTTTATGAGCATTCCTCACTAAGCTTTTGCTTACGCTCTCTTTCGCTTTCTTAATTCAATAATGCAGAACATTAGAGTACCTTGAGGGCAGCAAGAAGGGCAAGCAATCAAGTGAAAGTAAAAGCTCAAAGTATGGAAGGTTTCATAAGTACATTTCTAGCTTTTGGTAATTTGGCAATGGGGGACCTATGTGTATGTTTTGGGAGATGTTTGGAACTCCCTAAGTATGTTGAATGATGTTGAGAATGCTGGATTTTGTGTTTGACCTTTATATGCTTGAATTGGAAGTTTATGCTTGTATGGTTTGCTTGTGTAAGAAGCATGCCTATAGATTTGGGGCTTTTTGCATATGAGGTTGTTTTGATGAATTGTAGATGCAAGTATGTCTTATATATGTTGAATTGCATGCTGGTAAAGTTTGGTAGCATTTGGAGCATGATTGGATGTTTAATTGCATGTTTAAGAATGCATTTTTGGGCAATCTGTGCAAGGTGTTTCGGAACAGTATCACCCGTTTCGGAACAGGTGCCTTAAACAAGCCCAGGCGTCCGAAACGGGAGGGACCGTTCCGAAACGATTTGGCTACTGCCAGCCCGTGTTGCGGTACGCGTTGCGGAACGGCCCCGCGTTTCGAAACGGGCTGTGCCTGTTTCGGAACGGGTGACCGTTAGGGGCTGACATTGGCAGTTAAATGTTTTGTAATGTTTGCATTTTGGTCCTGAATCTTGTTTGTGCAATTGTATGAGCTTGGGATGTCCTTTTGAGCTGAAATTTCACAGTGAAGCATGAAACCTGACTAATTACAAGCTGGTAACTTAAATTTGGGTTAAGTCCTCATATTTATCAGAAATTACAATTTGGTCCCTAAAGTTGTAATTTGTTCAATTGGGTCCCTGTTTGATCTCTGATGTTTGTGATCTTTGAGTATGATGTTTGTGTGATCACAATTAGGGCTAATGTGCATCTAGACAAGTTTAAAAAGAAAAAAAAGGGTCGTTAATCAAGGTTGACTTTCGGGTTGACTTTGGTTTTCCCCGTGTGACTTTCTTAATTCGGGTCAACCGTCTAGGCCGGGTTAAAGGGGTTACAATCGTATCCGATCCCAACTCTCTCCTCGGACTTATTGTGCAATTTAACAAGGCATAGAAGCAAAAACAACAAATCAAACCATGATTTAGGTCAGCCTCAAGCAAGGATCCAAGTTTATAAAAACATTTAATCAGTGTAATAAGGCAATGGGTACCCCAATTTCCCTCAAACATAACATTGCATACGACAACCTATCGTAATCATCATGCCCTACATCCTCAACACATCATCATCATACAATCATATCACGCACATATATGATTCATAACAATCAAGCATAGCATAACAACAATATTCCACCACAATCATTCTTTTCAACATAACACTTCAACATTTAACAATTTCACACGCCAACATTCCCCATTCTTTCGTAACCATACTCTGATACCACCAAATGTAACCCCCTTAGCCCGGCCTAGACGTTAGACCCAAACTACGAAGATTACACGGGGAAAACCAAAGTCAACCCGAAAATCAACCTTGATTAACGACCCTAATTTTTTTCTTTTTAATCATGTCTAGATACAAATTAATCCTATGTGAGTACTCACGAAACATATACGTGAAAAGCACCGCGATCGGAAATCTTTTAGGAACTCAATTGCACAAAATACACTTTTAGGGACCAAAATGTAAATTTTGGAAAATATAAGGACTTCCCGGATTTTAAGATTACCATAATGAAATTAATCGTGTTACATGCTTCTCTGTGAAATTTCAGCTCAAACGGACATTCCAAACTCAAGTAATACAACTTTCAGGACTAAAATGTAAAGCATGGAGACTTCAAGGCAATTCAAATTCTGAGTCCAACGGTCACCCGTTTCGAAACACTGACATCCGTATAGAAACACCAGTGTCGTACACCCGTATTGAAACGGCGTTGACCATTTTGAAACGCGGGTATGTTCCGAAACCAATTTCGAAACAGGCACCTCCAGTAGCCAAAGTGTTTCGAAACACTTATAGCCGTTCCGAAACGCCCAAGCCATTTCAGGCACCCGTTTCGAAAAAACCAAGGGTGTTTCGATACACCCTGCCCAGAAACAACAGCAAATGCTGGTTTTACATGCTTTATCATACCCGAACCAACCCCGAGACTTGCCACAGCATGCGTACATCAAGGATACACATCAACAAACCACATATCCAAGCCATAACCTAAACATAAACAACATTCACCTAAGTAAAGGTACTATAGGCATGCTTCCTAGTTAGCAAAACCATAGCAAGTCAATACTCCAAAATAATCCAAAAACCAAGTTCCAAAGACCATTTACAACTCAAATATGATCAATCCAACATGCTCAAAGTAAAGAAACATTCTCAAACCTACCAAAGTATAAATTCCCGCCCATTGCCTTTTATTACACTAAAATAAAGCACATACATCGCTTAATCAAAATATCTTCGATTCCACTTGCTTTCTCGCTGCCTTGAATGCTCAAAATGCTGCATTGATGAAACAAAAGAGCATAAGCATAAAGCTTAGTGAGGACTGCTATAAACAAAACATTCATCAATGTAGTTTTGAAAACCAAAACAACATCCTCTGAGAATATATGCCTTCATTTTAAAATCGTGTACTTTAGAACACCAATACTACATTCAAAACCACATGCTCATAGCATCTTTAATTACATCGGCAAAACCTTTGCACATGCTTAAACCAAGCATTATTTACATTCTAGCAAAACATTCTAGCATCACATGCTTTCTCAAAATAATTATTCAACAACAAAACCTTTATCAAACCACCACTTTTTATCATATGACTTTTATTAAACATGTCATCTCAAGATATCAATGCACTTTATAACACATGCTCATGTGCAACATCTTTAAACATCAAATAAACCTTTGCTCATGCTTTAACAAGCATCTCATGCATTCTTGCATCCTTAACAAGCATCTCATGCTTCACATTAATCATCAACATTATATTGGCTTACAAGTGATAATCCAAAAACCATTTCAACAAAACACACAATCGGATACGCGGGTTACAAGTGTTGTCCAACACGCTTCATACACACTACCGAACAACATAAGGTGGAGTTTAACGGTACAATCACAACCCCTCAACACCCGTGATGGAGTATAACGGTACAATCACAACCCCTCAACATCACTCATGGTAGTTGTATAATTCCGCTAACTAGAGCAAGGGACACATAACACAAGATCCACACACAGACTTTTAACCACCGTTGTGATCTTACCTCTCTCGTTAGGGTACTTGGATGGAGTGTACGGTACAATCACAACCCCTCAACATCCAAGGCGACTTTATTCACGGAGCACCCAATCCTATAGCCGGCTAACTATATCCGATTCAATTACTTTAAAACCATTACATCACTTGTCAATATACATCATTTACCATCAACAACTTCACTGTTTTAAAGCATTAATCAAAGCCATTTAACAACATGCATCACTATGCATCAAAACCACATTAATGAAATGTAAACCAAGGATCTCTTACCTTGAGCATCCTTCAACACATGGCTTTCAAAACTAGCATTAACCATGCTAAAACATGCTTTCAAAACAGAATTTAAACATGCAATTTATAACCAATGCATCAAACCACTTCATAGCACATCTGAGAGAGTTTTTTTTCGAAAACTTACTCTTGATCTTAGCTAAGTTGTTTAGACTTAAACTAAGCTCTCAAAACCTCCAAATAATCGTTTCAAAGCTGGAAACCCAACTCCACTCACCAATTTCGTTTCGCTCGCTTACCGAAACACCAATCAAGCCTCCGGATCAACTCCAAAGTGTCCGAAGATGTCTCCCCTGTTTTAAACACATCAAAATAGAGGATTAATGCAACGTCATGCATTGAAATCTTTAGCCAACACACTTAAACTGGCTGGTCTACCCAAAACCAACATTTCGGCTACCAAACACAACCGAAATCACCTCCAAACTCTTTCAAAACTTAACCCAGCCAAGATCCATCACTTCTAACCATTTTTAATCATCAATTAACATCCAAAATGAACCTAAACTCGTCCTTATACCTCCAGCTATAACAGAACACCAAAAACACCTCTAAACCACCATTTTCTTGAGCAAAAACTTAGGGAACACAACCTATTCAAGATTGCATTGATAAAAACTCATTTCTAACATCATTTTATGTCCAAAATACTTTAAAGAACCATCTCTAATAGAGCCCAATCAAATCTCAACGAAATTCTTCAAGATTTCTTCCAAATCTTGAGTTTTAAGCCAAAATCAAGTTTCTAACATTAAAACCATTTATAAAACTTAAATTAAGAATTGATAACTTGAGAATTTCAGTAAAGAAATGAGTATTTAGAGGAGAAGAACAATCTTACCTCTAAATGGTGATTTCTCCTTGATTTGAGCCAATTCTTGAAAATTCAATAAGGAAATCAAAAGGATTTGATGCAAGATTGATTAGGAACTAATTGATGATAGAAATCTCATCAATTGAAGTGAAAATCAATGCAAAAGTTGTTGGAGAAAGAATGTTTGGATGATGGGTTTTTGAGAGAAAAAGAAATGAGAAAAGTTTAGAAAAAGGTAGTTACGAAAATCCAAAAAGTAGTTTCCCTTTTCTTTTAATTAATTAAAAAATTAATTAAATCACTCAAATTAAGGAAAAATCTGGAGAAAACATTTTTGGGTAAATTAGCTCCTTAAAGATTCAAAGTTTCAATCCTTACAAAACAGTCACCACTAAACTTTTCAAAAATCGCATTTTAGTCACTACACCGAAATGTAGTACTTCCAAACCTTATTTTGTAAAATTGATTTCACCACTCTCTTATATATATTAAAAGAGGATTTTAAGATATTTTCTATATTTTTAAAGCATCCCGAACTAGGCTTTGCCTAAAACCTCCTTTTATATTCGAACGGTTTCTCAGACCGGCCCAGTTCAGACCCTAATTTCTAAGCCCAAATTTGGGGTGTTACAATCATGTTCTAAATTCTCTTAGGGTTAGGATTATTTTGTTGAGTAGTTGTGAGAAAAAACTTGTACTTTGTTTAAGTTTTTGTTAATACAATTTAGTTCATGGTTTGCTTATTCTTGGTATTGACTCTATTCTTGCAATATCATCGGGAGAGAGTATTGTGAGGTTATCTAATTGTTTAATATTGGAAGAATTAAACTCAAGAAACGAATAAGCATGATTTTCATCCCAACGGTGGAAGCTAACTCGGCTTAGGGATATGTTAGATTTTCAACAGCTAAAAGGAGCGTGAGATTGGTTAGTGTTCACTCTTGGTTCACGCTCAGAGGTATTATTAAGACTTGCACAACAACAGTGTTTCAACTTAGGGGTAAGAGGAAGCCACATAAAGATGTTCTGTCGAACCTTGAAAGTGGCACTGGTTGCCGGAGCAAGGGATTGCCGAGGCAGCTACTGAGTTTTCTCTCTGCCGCGGCAGCAGCGAAGGCTGTTAACAAGGTAGATTGGTGTCGTTGCATTCAAAAGACAAGACAAGTTCGATTGGATTCCACACTACAACGCAACATAATCTGACCCATTCTCTCATCTTGATTACTCTACTTTTACTTTCTTACTTTAGTTTATGATTTTTAGTTTAATTAATACCCAAAACTCCAAAACTTGTGTTTTTACTTTTAGTTTTCTTTTTCAGTGCGAGAAGATAAACGAAGAAAGTCATCCCAATCCCTGTGGAGACGATACTCTAATACTCATCATTATATTACTTGAGACGTGTACACTTGCACTAATTACGGAGCACCTTTTACATGCAACAAGTTTTTGGCGCCGTTGTCGAGGATTGGCAATAGCAACTTTCAATTTTATTTTCTTGCACTTTTATTTTTAGTTTCTCAAGCACTAATAAACTTTGGTTTTACATTGTTGTATGACCAGGGTGAACCCTAAGTATCCATTCTACGACCTTGATCACGAAATAGATCGTAGTTGCCAAAGACTCAAGCAAAGGATAAGAGAAGAGATGACACATCAAGTTGGAAATAAAAATTGGAACGCCGACAGGCAGCAGATTGTCGACGGTGCTCAGAATGCTCGGCAAGAGACGGAGAAAATTCATAAATACAATTTGCTCCAGTACAAAACCCAATTGTCTTGGATTACCTAGAAGAAGATCTGAACGGACTAAATCCAGGAGTTGTCACACCTGAGATAGAAGCCCCCCACTTTGAACTAAAGCTCGTAATGTTCAACATGATCAATACTATGGGGCAATTAGGCGGCTCAACAACTGAAGATGCTAGACAACACCTCAAATCCTTCCTGCAGATTTGCAATTCGTTTAAAATACAGAGAGTACATGAGGATATTTTAAGGCTGAAATTGTTTCCCTATTCACTAAGGGATATGGAAAAAAACCTTGTTGAATAACATTCCAGCAGAATTAATAGGATCTTTGAGAGATTTATGTCATGACTTCCTTGCACGTTTTAATCCTACGAATTTAACATATAAGTTGCGTAATGAAATCACTTCTTTTCGACAGGCTGATGATGAATTCATGTACGAGACCTAGGAGCGATACATAGAGTTGTTATATAAATGCCCCTTGCATGGATTCCCATTGTGGACACAAGTGACAATGTTTTACAATGTTGTCAACACGCCAACGAGGATGATGCTTGATGCCTCTGCAAACGACATTCTCCTTGACAAGCCTCCGGAGGAAGCAATTGAGATCCTGAACAGGCTGGCCAAAAATGACTATCAATTCCCAACGGCCAGAAGAGGGGGAATCAGATGCCAACCCACAGTAAACGAAATAGGTTCTTCGGACTCAATTTCATCCCAAATCGCCACCTTGACAAAGTTGGTCATGAACATACAAAC
Source organism: Hibiscus tridactylites (assembly GCA_958450335.1). Taxonomy (NCBI): domain Eukaryota; kingdom Viridiplantae; phylum Streptophyta; class Magnoliopsida; order Malvales; family Malvaceae; genus Hibiscus; species Hibiscus tridactylites. The sequence continues at coordinate 51,163,561 of OY288267.1, read as the reverse complement.
GCAGAATAATCACCAGGAGGTCAAGGTAATGTATTTATTTTATGAAAACTATGGGGGTAACCATGTCTCGTCTAAATGTCCACAAAATACAGAGTCGAGCTATTACGTTGGAAACTATAATCGGAATAATAACATGATGTCCAACAACTATAACCCGGCCTGGAAGAAACACCCGAATTTCTCCTAGAGTAACCCCAACAATGCACTTAATCAAAACAATCAGAATGCTCCAGCAGCGGGATTTCAATAGAACATGCCTTGGCAGACTATGCTGCAACAGCATTCTCTGCCGCGGCAACAGCCTATGCCAACTAGTTCTTTAGAAAACTCTCTTAAAGCTTTTACGTCTCAAACCAGTGTATATATGGCTAATACTGATAAGTTCATAAAGAAAACTAACGCTTTTATGGAAAGAACGGAGATGCAGATGCATAATCATGAGGCGACATTGAAATCCCTAAAAACTCAAGTCGGGAAGTTTGCACAAATCCTAAACTCCAGACCGATGGGAGGATTTCCAAGCGATACTGAAGTCGCTAAGGGAGCAACTCATGAACAGTACAAAGCAATCAGCACTAGGAGTGGCAAACAGCTGAAGGAACCCCGAGCCAGTGAAAAAGAGAACACCAAAGAAAAAGAGGTCTCTGACGCGACAGAACCCACCTCGACATTGAGTGATCCCACTGCCACGGCAGAACCTGACCTAGCCGCCGCAGCAAAGCCTGGCAATGATGCTAAGGAAAATCAGAAGGATGCTGAAAAACCAGATCCAATGCCCCAAATTAAATTCCCATGTAAGGAACAGATCGAAGACATTCGACTCCCACCACCATTCCCACAAAGGCTTAAACGGTAGAAGCAAGAGTACTAGTTCAAGAAGTTCCTAGACATCTTGAAGCAAGTCCACATCAACATACCCTTCGTGGAAGCAATAGAGCAAATGCTGAATTATGCCAAGTTCCTTAAAGACATGGTGTCAAGGCGAACAAGAATAGGGTTTGAAAAAGTTGCCGCAACGGAAGGGTGTATGGCCATGTTACACAACCGAACACCACCTAAACTTAAAGATCCTAGGAGCTTCACGATACCATGTGCAACCGGGAATCATTATGCGGGGAAGGCATTGTGTGACTTGGGGGCAAGAATAAACTTGATGCCCAAATCCGTCTTCTAGGATATTTATTGCAAATTTTTCCAAGATTAATAAACCTTTGTGTTCTTTGCTTGGACAGAATAGGACCTTTGACTTCAATGATGAATGTACTGAAGCATTCAAGATATTGAAACAAAAGCGTGTGACCACACCAATAGTAGTCCCACCAGATTGGACATTGCCCTTCGACCTCATGTGCGACGTAAGCGACTATGTCGTCGGGACAATCCTTGAATAGAGGAAAAACTGAATCTTTCATGTGATTTACTATGCTAGCAAAACACTCAACGAGGCCCAAGTCAACTACACTACCACTGAGAAGGAGTTGCTAGTAGTAGTCTTTGCCTTTGACAAATTTCGATCATACCTAATCGGAACCAAGGTGATTGTTCACACGGACCACTCGACGATCAAATACTTGTTCTCCAAGAAATATGCAAAGCCTAGCTTGATACGATGGATTCTTTTACTACAAGAATTCGACATTGACATAAAAGACAGGAAAGAAACGGAGAACCAAGTGGCTGATCACCTATCGAGACTGAACAAAGAGAAGAAAACACCACAGACCCAGATATACAAGATGCATTCCTAGATGAGCAACTCTTAGCCGCCGCGACAGTGACGGATACCTTTGCCTCGACAATTTCAGACTGCATTGCCTCGGCATTGCCCTTGACAGTACTGTCTGATGCAACAACACTCTGGTATGCAGATCTTGTTAATTTTTTAGTTAGTGGTGTTTTACCTTATAACCTTAACCATTAAGGGTAAAAGAGGTTCCAACATGATGCGAAGCATTATTTTTGGGACGAGCCTCTCTTGTTTAAGCAATGTGTAGATCCGATTATAAGGAGATGTGTCCCTGAGGAAGAACAAGGAAAGGTGCTTCAATAGTGCCATTCTTCATCATATGGAGGGCATTTTGGAAGAACCAGAACTGCGACCAAGGTGCTACAGTCAGGCTTATATTGGCCTACACTCTACAAGGATGCTCAGGAATACTATAAGCGGTGTGACCAATGTCAACAGACAGGCAACATATCCAGGAGACACGAGATGCCCTTAGAAAACATCCTCGAAGTTGAACTCTTTGATGTTTAGGGAATTGATTTCATGGACCCTTTCCATCCTCGTGTGGGAATCTCTACATACTTCTTGTCGTTGACTACGTGTCCAAATGGGTCGAAGCCATTGCAACAACAAACTGTGACTCTAAAACCGTGCAAATTTTTTTTATAGAAAAACATATTTACACCGTTTGGAGTACCCCGAGCCATCATGAGTGAGGAACACAAACACTTCGACAACATGCTCATTGCCGCGACATTGAAAAGGTTCGGTGTCACACATAAGATTGCCACGGTATATCACCCACAGACCAATGGGCATGCTGAGATATCCAATATGTAGCTGAAGAACATCCCCGAAAAGGTGATTAACCCATCTCGAAAGGATTGGTCGCTTCAACTCGGTGATGCTTTGTGGGCATATAGAACAGCTTTCAAAAGCCCATTGGGAATGTCCCCATATAGACTTGTGTACGACAAATCCTGTCACCTACCAGTTGAGATCGAGCACAAGGCATATTGGGCCATTAAGATGGTGAACATGAATTGGGAGAATGCTGGAAGGAAAAGACTCCTAGACTTCAATGAACTAGAAGAAATCTGAGCCTTGGCATACAACAATTCGAGAATATACAAGGAGAAAACCAAACTCTTGCACGACAATAATATGCTGCCGTGACAATTCCTGCCCGGGCAGATAGTACTCCTCTTCAATTCTCGATTGAAGTTATTCCTAGGGAAATTACGATCACGATGGTCTGGACCGTTTGAAGTTGTTAAAGCATTCCTCCAAGGAGCTGTGACAATCAAATCAACATAAGATGGGCATGAATTCAAAGTGAATGCACAGAGTTTGAAGCACTACAATGGCACACATGTCAATAGGGACAAAGAAGTGCTCACTTTAGGAGATGCATCCCAATGCACTCCTTTAGTGTCTTAATTTTTTTTTCTTTTTCTTCTTATTTTATTTTTATTTGTTTTTTTAGGATTCATAATTTTAATTAATTTTATCTACCTTTATTTTTATTCTTTGCATCTTTAATTTTTAGGATTCAGAATTATTTTACGTCACATAATTTTGGTTTTTTTTATCAAGTTTTAATAAAACTGCCTTTATTTATGTTTGTTTTAGGATGGAGCCCAAAGATGAGGAAGAGCCCAACCTGACCCAAAATGACCACTGCCACATTCGTTGCCGTGGCAACATTAATTGCCCCACAGACAACTGTTACCCAACGGCTAGTTTCCATCCAGTTGTACGTAGCTGTTGCCGCGCCCGCATTCAATGCCACTCCAGCGAATGATGACCAACGCCTAGTTCCATCCAACTGTAAATAGCCATTTCCAGCACGACAAATGTAACCCCCTCGTCCCGGTCTGGTCGGATGATCGATCCGAGTGGGCCACACAGGGAAAACCGAAGTGAAACCCGTTAAGGTTTCCCCTTGGTTAACGACCCTAAAAATTTCCTTTTTATTTTATCTTGTCTATAGGCATAATTAAACCTATGTGAAGCACAACAACGGAAAATACAAACAATGTAACATACTCCGACCAACCAAAACATTAAACAACTCATTTTAGTCCTTTACAGCAGGCCGTTTCGAAACGCCCTTAGGGTGTTCTGAAACGCCTTGACTTAGTCAACAGGCCAAGGTCAACCATAGGGTGACCGTTTCGAAACGGGGGTGACCCGTATCGAAACGACCCTAACGGTCAACTTCTCGTGGTCAACGTTATTTGACCATTTCGAAACATCAAAGGCCCGTTTCGGAACGCCTTTATCTCGTCAATTTCTCAAAATTCCAGTAGAAAAAATGTTCCGAAACGACCCCCATCCATTTCGAAACGGCAGGCCAAATGCAAAGGAACCGTTCCGAAACAGGGTGACCCGTTCCGAAACGCCCCCTGTCTGCAGACTGGTTTTTGCTGGTTTAAGGCACAAGGGTGCCCCTAAACCCCACCAAAACCTCTAACAACACACTAACAACAATTTTAAAGGCAACCAACATACAAGCATGCTTGAGCATCATCATAACAAGACTAAACACCAAGGCACAACATCACATTGCCACACAACCATACATGTCATTATAGATATTAAGCTTTAACATATCCAACACTTAGGCAATTCTAGATAGCAAAATACTAACATGATTTCAAGCAAGGCATACATCCCAAAAGCCAAATTAACAAACACATATGAGGAGTCTAACATGCTCTTAAACATCAACATCATACTTCAAAAGCATTACGACACGACACCTATCCCATTGCTTTACTATTACAATCTTTAAATTTAACTATCATACTTGAGCTAACCGTAAGCAACACTTAGAGGCCTTTCCTTGCCCTTGCCACCCACAAGCCATTGATCTGCATTGTCGAACAATAGAGAGCGTAAGCATAAAAGCTTAGTGAGGGTAAGCTCATAAAACAAACCTTCGACAATGCAGGGTCCAAGCACGAGCTACAACCAAGATAAAATGCATGATCTTACCTCCGATCCACGCGAGCCATAAATATAGATGATGCATGAACATATATTCAATATCATGTCATGCTCAACATGTTTAAATCCACAACATATGAAATCACATATATTAAACCACGTTAGCAACACATCCCAAATCACATTGGCTCACAATTAACCACATATTGGCAACATAAACTACAATCTGTATTGGCACCTAGCTATGACTCGAATACGCGGATAACCGTTGGAACTCACATCCAACAACTCAACCATTACCTGACGGTGGGATTACACTCATCACCATTCACGCGGAGGGGATTCCACTCATCCTCACGCCTCATTTCACGCGGAGGGGATTCCACTCATCCTTACGCCCGTCGATGGGATTCCACTCATCACCGACTAATATATATATGAAGATTTCCGGGCGAACCCGTACTCCATGTTGATGACTACCATCATCAAGACCACACGCGCATTTTGACTCACGTGTGCACACTAGACATCCTAATGATCGATCATTTGTACCCAAGCATACTAGTGCCAATACTACACATTTCATTAATCTATCACAATATCAATCCATAACAACTTCCGTGCTTAGCACGTACTCACCATGACTCACCGTCATGCACAAACTACATTTCCATGCCTAGCATGTACTCACCATGATCCTCGGATCATACGATCACTTCATAACATCATTACACATGTCAACACTACATGCATCTCAATAACACAAATATCACATCATATTTCGTACATATGTATATCTCTATCACATTTAACATCAACATGCATGTAACAATGCATTAAGCCATGCCTCCACATACATGTATAACAATATAAGCATAAACACCATAAGCATGATTAAACATGAGGCATAATTTAACACTTTAAAGATCAACCAAGGTCTCTAACTAAAGATTGGGATTAGGCTACCACCCTAATCCCAACTCTAGGTGGGTCTACCAATCCCAACCTAGTTCACATGCTTGAACCAACACTTGAAAACCATTTAAAAATATTTAACCACTCACCTAATCTTCCAAGCTCCAAGCCAAGCAAGCAACCTCCCTCAAATTTCCGGATTTCTTCCCGAAGCTTCCCCGACACAAATTCCCGCTTCTAAACAACCTCAAACACATTTCAAACAATTCCAAATCAGCCCAACATCAAAATACCAATCTGGAATACAATTCAAATGCAATTTATCATGTTGCAAACCATGAACAAATCCCATTTTTAGCAATTTCGGGCAGCCCCTAAACCATGTCCAAAAACCATCTTTCCAACATCCACAGCACCCACAAACAATCCCAAATCAACCCCTAACCATAGCACTACCATTGGGCTATCAATTACCACCTAAAACAACCCCCAAAAATCACCCAAAACCCTTCAAAAAACCCATTTTTACCCAATTTCGGGAATTCATTTAAAATACTCTAAAAATAATATATGTCGGACTATTTGATTCACAAACATCATATCTAACCATTATAAATCAAAAGCTTTAGTAAAAACCCATAAAGCTCCATCCTTTAACCTAAACTTTCAAAAACCCAATTTCTAAAACATTGATGAAAATGAAATCTATTTGTACTTCCAAGTAGAGGAAGATGAGAGCAAGTCGGGAATGTAATTACCTTTCAAAAAGCTCTAAAGATGAAGATGCTAGGTGATGGAATAGTGTAAAGGAGAGAAGAGCTCTCTAATGTCGTTGGAATGAAAATGGATGGGTGAAGAAGATGACAAAAGGGATATTTTAATAAAAAGGTGGGGGATTTAAATTAGAAGTCCATTATTTACCCTTTTGCCATTAATGAAGATAGCCATTTAAGTTTATTCCAATTCCATGGAATTGGGCTTTAAAACCAAAACATGCCCAACATAATTTATTTGTTTGTAAACCCGGGCCCAAAATAGTATTTTATTATTTTAAATTGTAAAACCGAAACCCGAACCATTATTTAAATATTATTTCCTTTCGGTCCCCAAACCCGGGTGTTATAACTCTCCCCCACTTAAGGAAATTTCGTCCCCGAAATTTATCGGACAGGAAGAATCACAGAAGTTGTCTCTCCGCACTTTCTTCTCACCACAACATACTAACCAACCCAGTAGACTTACCCCACAACAATAGCTATCTAATGCTAAGATCTCAATTGGTTCCTTCACGGCATGTCAATTTAAAACTCAACTCAATCTCTTCTACAACATAGCACGGAACAGATCTGACTCACACTCTCGAATTATAGATACACAGACACATCACAAACTTCTTCCTAACTCTGGTGGTAACCGTGACAAACGAACAACGGAACTAGTCTGACTCACAATCTCATGCAGCACTGTATGAATACTTGGCTCATAACCTTCTCTAACTGAACATCTGCCTTCAACAGATAACCAGACACTATGCAAACGTCTTCAAAATAATCTAGCTGAAATTTCGGATCTCTATTACCCACTTCCATTAAGAACCTTCCACGGATGTAACAACTAGAAGTAAACTGGTACTCGGTCTTGACACGCTGGCAATTTACACACTTACCCTCATACTGAACCACATTATTTATCAACTCAATCCAGAAGTACTCGTCTTCAACCCACAATACGTCTTCATACTACTCGGATGCAATATAAATGAACTATCGTGTGCTTCGGCCAAAACAATACGTCTCAAAACACTATGTCAATCGGTACAACTATTCTGTCTCTGAAGTGCAAAACTCTATCATCTCTGAAACTGTATTCTGAAGGTCTTCCTTCTACCCTGCCTCGCATGTGAGGTGCCAAGAATCTGTCTTGCAACTGTTTCTTTTCAAACATTCTGACTCAAAGTAGGTTTAACATGTAACTCGGCCACAAGATTACCATCATTTGGTAAACTGAATCCGGCAATTACAACTCGCAACTCAACTACTAATCTAACAACAAATACAACTCGAAGCATTGGTTACTACGTTGACTCTCTTCGGATAGTACTCAATCTTGTTATTACAGTCTTCAAGCAGTTCTAACACTTTATGTTGTTCAAGTTTCAACCCTTCCTAAGTCTTCAAATATTTCAAGCTCTGATGATACGTACATATACACGGTGTATTTCTTACTATACAAGCTTTGTCTCTAAGTCTTCGAAGCAAATACAATTGTAATTTAACTCTACGTCTTGTGTCGGATAACTCTTCTCTCGGTCTTTCAACATTCTCGATGAATAAGCTACAGTCTTCTGTCTTGCATAAGCACACAACCTAACTCTACATGTAACGCACCACTATGGTTCACAAACTCTTCCGCTGATATAGGCTGAATCAAGGTCGAAGTTCTCTTCAAGGTTCCTTTCAGTTTCTCAAGGGCTCATTGTCTTGCATCTGATCACACAACTGTCACAGTCTTCAATTTCTTCCAACTCACGTCCTCTTTTGCCTACTTGGGATTTTCTCTAACACACTCAGCTTAACTACATGTCCTAGGAGAACATCTTCATTAACTTGGAGTTTGCGTTTGCTCAACTTGGCGTACAACTGATTCTCTAATAGAATCTACAATACTAACTCCAAAGCTCGTCATGGTCTTCTTTGGTACTTGAATATTTCCATGAATCATCTATGAGAACTACTACAAACTGATCAAGAAACTTAGGAAGATATTTTGTTCAACATCTCTATAAAAGTAACTAACACACTAGTCAACAAAACATCATAACTCGGAACTCAAAATGGTCACACCTTGCCTCAAAAGTTGTCTTCAATACTTTAACTTCTCTCACTCCCAACTGGAAATAAACGAATCTCAATTAATCTTCAATTGGACTGAAGCACACACTAACTGATTAACAAATCACTGACACACGGAAACGGATACTAATCATTCACTGTCACTTGTTTCAACTGTCTGAAATCTAAATACATTCTCGTACTGTCACTCTTTCTTCGACACAAATTCCACTGTAGAACTCTAAGATGATGCACTAGGCCTAATGAATCTAAGGTCTAACAAGTCTCGAAGTTAATTCTTCAACATTCTCAATTCTTCCGAAATTCATAAGTTACAGAACAAACAAAGCAGAAGCAACCTCGAAAACAGTCTCAATAACAAACTCTTCTCCTCTAACAAGAGATAAGCCGGCAATTCTTCCAAACGCTCCTAGGAAAAGAAAACACAAACTATCCTAACATTCTGTGGTCTAATCTTCATTCAAAAATCAAATCCATCACAATTGCTAAGCAAGCCTGTCAACTAAACTCAATCAATCTTTGACCTCTAAAACTGGATCAGCATTTGACAGGGAGTTCACATCCTCACTTACCACTACAGCCTCACAAAAATCCGCAACTTCAAGGAAACTCTCTCTTTGTCTCAATGTATACACTAACTCTGTGCTCTTCAAGCTGAACCTTGTCAAAAGGTACATCAAAACCGTAGAAAGACAATCACTTCACATCTACTAGTAACTAGTAACTCTGAACCACCAACAAACATCTTCTGTACAATTATCTGACCACCACTATCTCACTAAAAGGTCTAGTCACATGTGTCCCTACATCTAAGATCTCAACAAGTATGTCTAAATTCTTTGCATGCTCACACAAACGGACGAATATGCAGAGATGGCAACTTCACAAGTACAAAACTGATAGTCTTCGGTCCTCTTGTTTTCAGACTGATTCTTCAACAAAATATGACTCTTCTAGACTATTCGTAGAGCATTTCAAAACTTCAAAAACGCAGTTCTGAGCACACACAGACAACCATGCTGGAAAACCACCCAGACACACTGGCCCCAAACACACAAATCGGTTCCCATTCACGGATACTGGTCGGCTGTCTTGTATCGAAATCATAGGCTGAACCCCAACGGTCACCAACTAACACTTCTGAATTTCAGATTACTCATACGAGACCCCTACCTTGATCTTGCTGAAAGAACCAAAGTACTCACGCCTACCTCTAACACCTCGCCAGGTATATTCAAACTTGCATGCTTGTTAACAACATACGGAAGTACGGACTCAGAACCAATCGGAAGAGGCAAACTCAAAACTGTACCAAGGGCTTATCTACTATAACATAGATACCACTCTAACTCCCACTCATAGGTCTTCGCTTCTTTTCACCAACTAATACCAGAATCGGTCCCATCGTCCCTCACCAACAAGAATCAACTCACATACACACGGACTCGAGCAAACAAATTGTACCTCAACTCCGGTACAACCATACTCCCCTAACTATAGCAAAGAACTTCCTCCACATCATCCACATTTTCAAAACCACAACTTCCACTTACCGATTCACGGCCCACACACTGGCCCCAAACTTACTAAAAGCAATAAATCAATCAACAATTTAACATACAAGTTGGGTTAGCAAAGGAAAGGTCCAAGTGGCTCAAGTATGATTTCCCTCCCTTAAAATCCTTTTTCCGATGTAATAGAAGCAATGGGACTCTACTCAACATGTTTCAAACAAATCAGCACACATACATGCTCAACCAAGCATATAACAAGGCATACTTGCTAAACAAGCAACACATGCGTACGAGCAAACAATATACATTCTCAATCAAACAATCACACATCACAGCATACACGGGTAATGAGCGATATGCTTTCAAACAAACAATCAACATACTTGTGACATAAGCAATCATACTTACAAAGCAAGCAAACACCGTGCATATCAATTCAAAACTGAAACTTACCTCACTTACCTGCCCAAGGTCTCGGTAACCTTAGGCTCTGATACCAACAAATGTAACCCTCTCGTCCCGGTCTGGTCGGATGACCGATCCGAGTGGGCCACACGGGGAAAACCGAAGCGAAACCCGTTAAGCTTTCCCCTCGGTTAACGACCCTAAAAATTTCCTTTTTATTTTATCTTGTCTATAGGCATAATTAAACCTATGTGAAGCACATCAGCGGAAAATACAAACAATGTAACATACTCCGACCAACCAAAACATTAAACAGCTCATTTTAGTCCTTTACAGCAGGTCGTTTCGAAACGCCCTTAGGGTGTTCTGAAACGCCTTGACTTAGTCAACAGGCCAGGGTCAACCATAGGGTGACCGTTTCGAAATGGGGGTGACCCGTATCGAAACGACCCTAACGGTCAACTTCTCGTGGTCAACGTTATTTGACCGTTTCGAAACATCAAAGGCCCGTTTCGGAACGCCTTTATCTCGTCAATTTCTCAAAATTCCAGTAGCAAAAATGTTCCGAAACGACCCCCATCCGTTTCGAAACGGCAGGCCAAATGCAAAGTAACCGTTCCGAAATAGGGTGGCCCGTTCCGAAACGCCCCCTGTCTGCAGACTGGTTTTTGCTGGTTTAAGGCACAAGGGTGCCCCTAAACCCCACCAAAACCTCTAACAACACACTAACAACAATTTTAAAGGCAACCAACATACAAGCATGCTTGAGCATCATCATAACAAGACTAAACACCAAGGCACAACATCACATTGCCACACAACCATACATGTCATTATAGATATTAAGCTTTAACATATCCAACACTTAGGCAATTCTAGATAGCAAAATACTAACATGATTTCAAGCAAGGCATACATCCCAAAAGCCAAATTAACAAACACATATGAGGAGTCTAACATGCTCTTAAACATCAACATCATACTTCAAAAGCATTACGACACGACACCTATCCCATTGCTTTACTATTACAATCTTTAAATTTAACTATCATACTTGAGCTAACCGTAAGAAACACTTGGAGGCCTTTCCTTGCCCTTGCCACCCACAAGCCATTGATTTGCATTGTCGAACAATAAAGAGCGTAAGCATAAAAGCTTAGTGAGGGTAAGCTCATAAAACAAACCTTCTACAATGCAGGGTCCAAGCACGAGCTACAACCAAGATAAAATGCATGATCTTACCTCCGATCCACGCGAGCCATAAATATAGATGATGCATGAACATATATTCAATATCATGTCATGCTAAACATGTTTAAATCCACAACATATGAAATCACATATATTAAACCACGTTAGCAACACATCCCAAATCACATTGGCTCACAATTAACCACATATTGGCAACATAAACTACAATCTGTATTGGAACCTAGCTATGACTCGAATACGCGGATAACCGTTGGAACTCACATCCAATAACTCAACCATTACCTGACGGTGGGATTACACTCATCACCGTTCACGCGGAGGGGATTCCACTCATCCTCACGCCTCATTTCACGCGGAGGGGATTCCACTCATCCTCACGCCCGTCGATGGGATTCCACTCATCACCGACTAATATATATATGAAGATTTCCGGGCGAACCCGTACTCCATCTTGATTACTGCCATCATCAAGACCACGCGCGCATTTTGACTCACGTGTGCACACTAGACATCCTAATGATCGATCATTTGTACCCAAGCATACTAGTGCCAATACTACACATTTCATTAATCTATCACAATATCAATCCATAACAACTTCCGTGCTTAACACGTACTCACCATGACTCACCGTCATGCACGAACCACATTTCCATGCCTACCATGTACTCACCATGATCCTCGGATCATACGATCACTTCATAACATCATTACACATGTCAACACTACATGCATCTCAATAACACAAATATCACATCATATTTCGTACATACGTATATCTCTATCACATTTAACATCAACATGCATGTAACAATGCATTAAGCCATGCCTCCACATACATGTATAACAATATAAGCATAAACACCATAAGCATGATTAAACATGAGGCATAATTTAACACTTTAAAGATCAACCAAGGTCTCTAACTAAAGATTGGGATTAGGCTACCACCCTAATCCTAACTCTAGGTGGGTCTACCAATCCCAACCTAGTTCACATGCTTGAACCAACACTTGAAAACCATTGAAAAATATTTAACCACTCACCTAATCTTCCAAGCTCCAAGCCAAGCAAGCAACCTCCCTCAAATTTCCGGATTTCTTCCCGAAGCTTCCCCGACACAAATTCCCGCTTCTAAACAACCTCAAACACATTTCAAACAATTCCAAATCAGCCCAACATCAAAATACCAACCCGGAATACAATTCAAATGCAATTTATCATGTTGCAAACCATGAACAAATCCCATTTTTAGCAATTTCGGGCAGCCCCTAAACCATGTCCAAAAACCATCTTTCCAACATCCATAGCACCCACAAACAATCCCAAATCAACCCCTAACCATAGCACTACCATTGGACTATCAATTCCCACCTAAAACAACCCCCAAAAATCACCCAAAACCCTTCAAAAAACCCATTTTTACCCAATTTCGGGAATTCATTTAAAATACTCTAAAAATTATATATGTTGGACTATTTGATTCACAAACATCATATCTAACCATTATAAATCAAAAGCTTTAGTAAAAACCCATAAAGCTCCATCCTTTAACCTAAACTTTCAAAAACCCAATTTCTAAAACATTGATGAAAATGAAATCTATTTGTACTTCCAAGTAGAGGAAGATGAGAGCAAGTCGGGAATGTAATTACCTTTCAAAAAGCTCTAAAGATGAAGATGCTAGGTGATGGAATAGTGTAAAGGAGAGAAGAGCTCTCTAATGTCGTTGGAATGAAAATGGATGGGTGAAGAAGATGACAAAAGGGATATTTTAATAAAAAGGTGGGGGATTTAAATTAGAAGTCCATTATTTACCCTTTTGCCATTAATGAAGATAGCCATTTAAGTTTATTCCAATTCCATGGAATTGGGCTTTAAAACCAAAACATGCCCAACATAATTTATTTGTTTGAAAACCCGGGCCCAAAATAGTATTTTATTATTTTAAATTGTAAAACCGAAACCCGAACCATTATTTAAATATTATTTCCTTCCGGTCCCCAAACCCGGGTGTTACAACAACCACTGCCCTGCATGAAACCTCTGCCCAACGGTCATCCCTTCACCTATTTATACCCCACCACCCTCACCTCCAATTTTCCACTCATCTTTACCTCCAGAGAATTTCTACTCTCTTTGTTTATCACAACCCACTCAACACACAACAATGAGTCCCAAAATCTAGAAAGGAGAAAGCTCTAGGGCCGCCGAAGAAACCTCGTTCAAGAGATTTGCTCCACCGAAGGTGGAACAAAGATTTAACAAGTACTTCATCGGCCGCCTAGTGTGGGAGGAGCAAGGCTTTCACTACACCGACGGTGACAACTATGACATTGATCACTTCATCTTTGAGAAGATAAAGCACCAACAGTGGCAAATCTTTTTCCAACAACCGGGGAAAGCCAATGTCTCTTGGGTACGGGAGTTTTATGCTCACAATCCAAACGCCCACATTACATTCGTCTATGTTCGATGTTAAGCCATTCCCATTGATCCCGACAGCATCAACCGATACTATGGGATGAACTTGACCCAAGAAGAGCACAAGGACTTCAAGGATGCACTCACAGACTCTGACTATGAGGTCATTAAAGACAAATTGTGCGTTATTGTAACCCCCTTAGCCCAGTCTAGACGTTTAACCCTAACTACGAAGATTACACGGGGAAAACTAAAGTCAACCTGAAAGTCAACCTTGATTTAAGACCCCTTTTTTCTTTTTATCTTCTCTAGATGCATATTATTAACCTATAAGTTCAGCAGAGTGATTAGGTGAAAATGGCATAGTGATCGGAGTTCGATTAGGGGTTCAATTGCATACATTTAACTTTTAGGGACTAAACCGTAATTACCATAAAATACATGGACTTTCATGATTTTAAAGTTACCAATCCTCAATTAGTCATGTAACATGCCAACATTTCAAAATTCAGCTCAAACGGATCATCCAAACACATTCAATTGCACACACAAAATTTAGGGACCAAAATACAACATTTCCAAACCTTAAAAGATACTTTTAACTGAAATTTAACTACCCATATCGATACACTTGACTCTGTATCGATACGCGGGAAGACAGTAGCTAAAGAAGCTTCAAGCGTATCGAAACGATTCCTCGCGTATCGGTACGACCTTCAAACTTGGCCTAGGCGTATCGATACGCGGGCAATCGGTTTCGATACCCCTGTACATAAATGCCTCATTTTGCCTTAGCGTATCGATACACTTCACCGTGTATCGATACGCATACCAGATTGGCTTCAACTAACATCATTTAAAGATACCAAATCACATCCGAACAAGCTCAAAACATGCATACAAGTTATATTCTACCTAATGAACTTTTAGACACCATCAAACAACAATTCATACTCATCAACCACTTCGAATCATGATGGCATTTAGCTATTCTAGCATGCTTGAGACATAAAGCTACTCATGGGTAAAACACCACGAACAAGCCATAGGACCATATAAAGGCTAAATACAAGTCCACAACCAGAAACTAAACATGCTTTTAGCAACAAACATCACCAATCAAAATCAGAAAGTAGAAGTCCCACCCATTGCCACTTATTACACTAAGGTGAACCACATACATCTCTTTAACAAAGCCTTGGATTCCTCTTGCTTTTGGGCTGCCTTGAAATGTTCAATTCTCTGCATTGATGAAACAAATGAGCGTAATCATATAGCTTAGTGAAGATCGCTAAACCACAATAATCAATGCATTTAACACAATTTGTAAAACCACCACTTTTATCACATACTTTTAATAAACCATGTCTTCTCAAGACAACAATGAATTTAATAAACATAAGCTCATATAATGTAACCAAAAATAGTATAACGGTACAATCTCAACCCCTCAACACCACTCATCGATAGCAACTTGTGATAAAAGTGGTGAATGCATTGTTGTGACACCCGTGGTGGAGTATTAGGTAGTGATCATTGGTTTGCGTGTGTTGAATGCATGTGATGTTTATTAAATGTATTGTTGTCTTGAGAAGACATGGTTTATGAAAAGTATGTGATAAAAGTGGTGGTTTTACAAATTGTGTTAAATGCATTGATGATTGTGGTTTACCGATCCTCACTAAGCTATATGCTTACGCTCATTTGTTTCATCAATGCAGAGAATTGAACATTTCAAGGCAGCCCAAAAGCAAGAGGAATCCAAGGCTTTGTTAAAGAGATGTATGTGGTTCACCTTAGTGTAATAAGTGGCATACCAGATTGGCTTCAACTAACATCATTTAAACATACCAAATCACATCCGAACAAGCTCAAAATATGCATACAAGTTATATTCTACCTAATGAACTTTTAGACACCATCAAACAACAATTCATACTCATCAACCACTTCGAATCATGATGGCATTTAGCTATTCTAGCATGCTTGAGACATAAAGCTACTCATGGGTAAAACACCACAAACAAGCCATAGGACCATATAAAGGCTAAATACAAGTCCACAACCAGAAACTAAACATGCTTTTAGCAACAAACATCACCAATCAAAATCAGAAAGTAGAAGTCCCACCCATTGCCACTTATTACACTAAGGTGAACCACATACATCTCTTTAACAAAGCCTTGGATTCCTCTTGCTTTTGGGCTGCCTAGAAATGTTCAATTCTCTGTATTGATGAAACAAATGAGCGTAAGCATATAGCTTAGTGAAGATCGCTAAACCACAATCATCAATGCATTTAACACAATTTGTAAAACCACCACTTTTATCACATACTTTTAATAAACCATGTCTTCTCAAGACAACAATGCATTTAATAAACATAAGCTCATATAATGTAACCAAAAATAGTATAACGGTACAATCTCAACCCCTCAACACCACTCATCGATAGCAACTTGTGATAAAAGTGGTGAATGCATTGTTGTGACACCCGTGGTGGAGTATTAGGTAGTGATCATTGGTTTGCGTGTGTTGAATGCATGTGATGTTTATTAAATGTATTGTTGTCTTGAGAAGACATGGTTTATGAAAAGTATGTGATAAAAGTGGTGGTTTTACAAATTGTGTTAAATGCATTGATGATTGTGGTTTACCGATCCTCACTAAGCTATATGCTTACGCTCATTTGTTTCATCAATGCAGAGAATTGAACATTTCAAGGCAGCCCAAAAGCAAGAGGAATCCAAGGCTTTGTTAAAGAGATGTATGTGGTTCACCTTAGTGTAATAAGTGGCATACCAGATTGGCTTCAACTAACATCATTTAAACATACCAAATCACATCCGAACAAGCTCAAAACATGCATACAAGTTATATTCTACCTAATGAACTTTTAGACACCATCAAACAACAATTCATACTCATCAACCACTTCGAATCATGATGGCATTTAGCTATTCTAGCATGCTTGAGACATAAAGCTACTCAAGGGTAAAACACCACAAACAAGTCATAGGACCATATAAAGGCTAAATACAAGTCCACAACCAGAAACTAAACATGCTTTTAGAAACAAACATCACCAATCAAAATCAGAAAGTAGAAGTCCCACCAATTGCCACTTATTACACTAAGGTGAACCACATACATCTCTTTAACAAAGCCTTGGATTCCTCTTGCTTTTGGGCTGCCTTGAAATGTTCAATTCTCTACATTGATGAAACAAATGAGCGTAAACATATAGCTTAGTGAGGATCGCTAAACCACAATCATCAATGCATTTAACACAATTTGTTAAACCACCACTTTTATCACATACTTTTCATAAACCATGTCTTCTCAAGGCAACAAATGTTCAATTCTATGTGTTGAATGCTCATATACCGGACTACACAAGGCTCACACACGAGAGCAACCCTCCATCGTTGTGACACCCGTGGTGGAGTATAACGGTAAAATCTCAACCCCTCAACACCACTCATCGATAGTTGTATAATTCCACTAACGAGAGCACGTGAAACATAACACAAGATCCACACACTGAATTAACAACCACCGTGGTGATCTTAACCTCAATCGTTAGGGTACTTGGATGGAGTATACGGTACAATCACAACCCCTCGACATTCAAGGCGACTTTATTCACGGTGCACCCAATCCTATAGCCGGCTAACTATATCCGATTTAAGTAACCAAAAACCATTTCCATCACTTGCCAATATAATCATTTAACCACATTAATCCATTGTTTTACAAGCATAACCACAATGCCACTTTCACAAGCATCACATGCTTAATATCTTATGCATTCAACACACGCAAACCAATGATCACTACCTAATGCATCCTTAACATAATGGTATTAAAATCCAGCATTAAACCATGCTTAAACATGCTTAAAAACAGTAAACAAATCCACTCTTACTTCAAATTTAATTTCATCAAACATAGCACATTTCCATGAGAGGGATTACCGAAACACTTACACTTGAGCTTAGTTAAGTGTATCAAACTTACACTAAGCTCCCAAGATCACGCTCAAAGCGTTACAAAGCAGGAAATTGCATTTCCACTCACCGATACGCGAAACCTTGTTCGCCGACAAAGAAATTATACCTCCAGAGCCTCCAAAATCACCTTGTTTTCTCCCGGATCAAGATCCCCTATTTTCACATCATCAAAACAGAGATCTAAATGCATTAAAATGCATTCTAACACCAACAACAATTCACACACTCATTGCTCACCCAAACAACACCAAAATACCCATCCAAAGCAAACGAAAACTCAATCGATTGCTTTCTAAACCAAGCCCAACCAACATACATCACTTCCAAAGCATTATAAACATAAAAACACATCTAACAACATCCTAACCCAACCTTATACCTCCAGCAACCAAGATTCCACCAAAACACCCAAAATCTCACCTAAAACAACGAAGAACCTCAGGGATCTCAAGGATTTCGGGATCTATGTTATCAACACATCATTTTGAAATATAAATCAACTTAGAACTCAATTAAAATCAATACAAAACAGAGCCCAACTCATCAAGTCCGAAAATCAAGAATCATATCCCAATTTTGCAAGATTTTGCTCTTAATTCAAAACTATAATCAAAATTCAGTTAAAAATCATAAATAAGGGTCAATAATCTTGGGAATTTCAATAAAGAACCTAGATTGAAGGTTAAGAACGAGATTTACCTCCAATCCTTGCTCCCTTGACAATTTGGCAAGTTTTCCTTCCAAAAATCTTGAAGAAAAAGAAGTGAATCTTTGAAAAAGAGTTTAGAGAAGAATAGAGGAATTTGAGAGAAAAGAAATCTGATGAAAAGTTGTTTGACAAATGTGTTTGGCTGAAATGAGAGAGGGAAAAGTAGTTACGTGATTAAAACCTCCCTAATTTCCCATTTATTTAATATTTAATTAAAACCATTTTAATTCCTTTATTAAAACCCTTTAAAAAACACATGTCAAATTGAAGGAAGGCTAAATTGTACAAAAGCTCCCTAAAGATTCTAAGATTTTGGCTCTCTTCTTGAAAATAGCATTTTTCTACAGTTTTAAAACTTTACAATTTGGTCACTACTCAAAATGTCCATTTTCCAAAACCCTTTTTGTAAAATTGATTTGACCAACCTCTTAAACATATTTTTAGAGGATTTTAGCAATATTTATCATAATTTTATCCTATCCCGATCCTTGATTTTCTTTAAATCACCTTACGCGATTCGAACCGTTCTCGACCGGTCCGATCCGATGTCTAAAACATCTAGGCCCAAAACTAGGGCGTTACTGTTATCGCCACGACATGGAATGTTGGGAAGAACAGAGGGACGGTAAATCACCGAAGGCTTTCGCCAGAGGCTAAATTATGGAATTCTTTTGTCAAGCGTTGTCTACTGTCCACATCTCATAGTAGCACAATAGATAAACCTAGGCTTGCACTCATCCACTCCATTATGCATAAGGGAATCATTAATGTAGGAGCTATTATTTGTAACGAGATTTATGAGTGCAGCAAAAAGGAAAAAGGTCGTCTCTACTTCCCAATGCTCATCATCGGACTTTGTCAATGAAAAGGCGTTCCCACCGATCCAACTGATGTCTACACACCCGAAAGGACAAGATGGGATAATGAGGCCTACTACAATCTGATGCAGATCATCGAGGCTGAGCCGCTATCCATGCTAGTGCAAAGCCATGCCGCGGCGGCAACCTCGGGTAGTGACCCAACAGATCCGCAACCCACTGCCGCTGAGGCAGTCACACTCAGTCACATTGCCCAGCACTTAGAAGTCATGGGCACCCGGCAGAGATTGTTCATGGAGCATATCAGGGACTTCAACAACTCCATTGTGCAATTCATCCAAGAGAAGTTCCTCAATCACACCGTACCATTTCCAGCCTTCCCCGTCGATGTTCTTGTCCCACCAGCACCAACAGCGTCTGTCGTGGCAACTTCAACATACTCCGTCTCGGAAACACATCAGTACTCTACCTCGCGTGTTCCAGACCCCTCCTCTACCGCAGCCACCCAATGCAAAGGCAAAGCTCCCGCGGAAGTCCCTTCTGCCGCGACAACACATAGAAAAGGCAAAGCCCCGGTCGACACTCCTCTGTTGCAGCGTCGCATCATACAGACCAAGGTCTTGCTACCCCACCTTCGAACGAGCTGATCACTACCGAGCAATTTTCCAATTGGACCGAAATAGTCCGCTCTCTTAGCAAGATGTTCAATGAAGTCGTGTCCAAGAAGCGCAAAGCTACCACCACCGAGGAGTTATACATTGCCACCGAAAAGGACGAAGAGGTGACCAACAAACACGCACCAACTCCATCGGCATCTGTACCAACCAAGCCCACTCCTCCGACGCGTACCCAGTCCTAAAGAGCCACCAAAAAGTCAAACACATGGCAATGAAAAGGAAATTGATCATCCACGACACCGATGAGGATTTCTTCGAGTCCCCATCAATCTGAATTTTATTTTCCTCTCTTGATGTTATTTTGCTCTTTATTTTTCTCTGTGTTGATGCACTGGGGGCAATACAAATCTTGAGTTTGGGGGCGTAGATTCTGCTGCCGAGGCAGTTCTCTGCCGCGACATATCAATATCATTGCAATGCAGTTCTGTTTTGTCTAATATTTGACAAATTTTTTTACTGCACATATTACCATAGTCAAATGAAGCTTATGCCTCGGCAATGGTTTACATCAATTGCCTTAGTCTTAATTAATTGAATTTTCTACCTTGGAAATAAATATCTCTCTTCTGACCATAGCTTTGAATTGTTTAGAGCCTTTAATTTTAGGATGCATAAGTGTTGAGTGGATCGTTGAATCGATTTAAGCCAAGAGGGGGTGAATTGTAGTTTTAAGATATTTGGTAGTGAAGTGGTAAAATAAAAATTTGAAGACAAGGCACTTAAGTGGTTCAAGTTCCAAATAAACTCTACATCCACTACCTTAGCTCCCACTAAGGATTTTCAAAAAGCTCCACTAGTTGATCTTCCTCTTTTCTAGGCTTAGGAGGAAACCCTTACACAATGGTCAATTTTCTACCCAAAGTTGACCAAACCCTCCCACAAGGTTACAAAGAAAATTAAGGCAAATAAGAAGTATCTCTCAATACAAATGTTGCCCAATTACAAGCACCCAACCCAATTGAATCAAAGAGAATAGGAAATACAAAGAACCACGATTGGGGTTTTACAAAGAATATGGAAATTTAGCACTTCAGCTTGGATTTTATGTTGGAATGTTTCTTTGAGGATAAATGGTTGTTTTTGGTTGATTTGAGACTCTCTTTTATACCTTCTCATTCAATTCTAGCCGTTGGGGTTGTTGACATCATAAATATAGACGTTGGAATGCAATCTTCCTATTAGAAATGCACTTCTGCAACTACCCGTTTTGAAACACATGTACCTATTTCAAAACAAACCAAAAAAGAAATAGTCATTGGGGTGTAATTAAGAGACCGTATTGAAACGAATACGATCGTTTAGGTACACTAAGAGCCCGTTCTGAAACGTTCTAGATTCTGTTTCGAAACATTTTGCCACTGCCAAAACCCATATCGAAATGGCTTAAATCGTTTCGATATACCTTAATCGTTTTCTGAAAATCAGTTATAAAATTGCAACGGTCATATTTTTGAATCCATGTTTGAAAATTGTTTGGAAACGTTTGAGGTCGTTTCAATACTGTCGTATCGAAACGGATCAAATCGTTCCATTGTTCTTCATCTGTTTCAAAACTTAAGGACATGTTTCGATACACCTGTATCGAAACGGGAAGGCTAGTTCCGAAATACATGTTAACAGTTTCAAAATGTTTCGAAACGCCTAAGGGCCGTTTCGAAATGGTGACTCGAAAGTCATTGTTTTGACTTGGAAAACACTTAGAAACATTTGTATAAACATTAGGTTTTGACTTGACCATTTTGCTTAAAGGTTGTGGAAAGTTTTGAGGACATAAAAATTTATTTTCCAAGTATAAATCCTTAAATCCTTTGTTATATCAAAATCAATTATTTAGTTTTACAATCTTCCCCTTTTTGATATAACAAAACCAAGTATAAATTTTTAAGTGTTTTGAATTTTTTGAAAATTTTTTAACGCCCCCCAATTTAAGATAGGTTTTAAAGATGAGATTTAAAGCATTTAAAACTTAAAACCGATTTAAAAACACTTAAGCTCTTAGATATTACTTCTCCCCCCTTTTTGTTAGATCAAAATACATAATCAAGGCTAATATGAGAATAAAGGAGATATAAAGCATAAACCAAACAACATAATATCATAGATAGCATAGAAGTTCAAGAAACAACATCAAAAACATAAATATCAAGCCCAATCCTAATAAAAACATGTAATCAAAGCATAGGTCTTAAAAAACAAAAACATAAATAGGTGCAAACTTAATCCTAATATTACATAATAATATGATTTGCAATAATCCCAGGGTACCTCATCACCATCATTGTCTCCAACGTCATCCATAAAATCATCCTTATCCTTTGCTTGATCTTGGCGAAAACGCCTCCAGTCCCCATAGCAGGCGGAGAAGGAAAGATCCATGGATGTTTGTTGATTCTCAACTGCGGTAAGACGATTTTCATTCCCAAGAACATGATCCTCCATGTTTTGCAGACGAGTGTGGATAGCACCAAAACCCGAAGCCATGTTCGTGTCCAACGTGTTGAACCTCTCGGTAAGGAAGGTCATAAGAGCATCATTGTTGGGAGCCACAACGGGAGCCGAAGCTTGTGGTTAAGGCTCAACTTGAGTTGCTTGAGCTCTTCTATCAACATGAACCCATTGACCAAGAGTGTAACGAAACCCGGATCTCACAAGAGAAAATTCACCAATCTTTTGCTTTTGAGGTTCTAGAGAATCATATGAGAAATCTAGACCAATGTTAACAAATATGTAGCTCAAAACTGTCTCATAGGTGAAGGAGTCGGAAATTTGATGCCTCACTTGATGGGCCATCTCGACAAACATGATCTTCACCAAATTCGGTCGTTGCGCTTGACGAAAACACTATAGCCAAAAATTATCGACTTGGCGAATATGGGCAAATTTACCTCCGGATGGGCGAATGAACCATGAGATGATCAAATGTAAGAAACGGTCATGGGCGTCAAAGGTAAGAACCGATCCAGTATGAGCTCCAAAGTGATTTTCACCCTCAATTCCCTCATCTTTTAGCCCAAGGATGTTCACTAAGACAGATGGATCAATACAGAACTTTTTGCCCAATAAGTAAGACTCAATCGCAATGACTTCGGAGTGATTCTCATTGTTGATAAGAATGGCATTGGAGTAAAAGAGCAAAACCATGTTCTTGTAGACGATGTCGGGAATGCTCAAGAAGGCTAAAAAACTCCATTGTGTCAAGAGAGGTAGATAACGAAAGAGGAAACGCTCGGAGTCAAGGAAATCCATATCCACAACTCGCTCTCTTCGAACAACGGAATCTTGAAGGATTTTAAAGTGTTCCTTAGCATCTTGATTCCTAAGACTTTTGGAATATAGGAGGGTAAGGTTTGGACGTATGTCGTTTTGGTTCGAATCTTCACCCCCTTGAGTCTTTCGTTTCTTAGATTCCATTTAAAAATTACCTAAAAACAAAGCAAGCAAGAAAAATTTAAGTGTATGCATTGAAATCCTAATTCGATCCAATAATAATCCCATTAAGATTTTAAAAACACTTTGAAAGTATATACATGTATTAAAAAGAATTTTGAAGAAGAACAAATTTGAAAAACTGTAAAAAAACACGAATAAAATAAAATATATTCGAATAAAAAATTTTGAGATTTTGAAAATATTTTACAAGATTTTGAAAACCCATAATACAAAATAAGTATACAATGTAAAATTATAATTTTCTAACATAAGATTCGAATGAAATAAAAAGAAAAAGGATAGAAAATACCTTAAATGTGGGATTTTGGAAGAATTGGTGGATGAAATTGCACCAAATTGATGAAGCTTGCTTAGATTTTCATTTAAGAGTAAAAGCCCTCAAGTTTTGATGAAAAAAAAGGATATTTGAAGGGTTTTTATAGAGGAAAATGGTTTAGAGTTTTGAGGGTTTGATAAAAAAGAGTCTTTTAGCATTAAAACCCCTTAAAATAGGCTTTTCCGGATACGCGTTTCGAAACAAGAGAAATCATTTCGAAATAGGCGTACCGAAACGTCTATGAACATTCCGAAACAGATTGACCGTTTTGATACAGGTTTGACCGTATCGAAGCCCAAGAGATTGCCTGTATCGAAACACATAGGGGCCGTTTCGATACATGTTCTGGTAGAACCAAATTGTTTCGAAACCCTTTGGGGCGTTTCGAAACACCTTGGTCCATTGTGTTCTTAGAAGGCATCCGTATCGAAACATGGTGACCCGTTTCAATACCAATAGGCCTGGAAGTACAGATGAGGCTCTAAATTGCAAAAAAACTGAATTTTAATAGATCCTAGATGCATGAATGATATGAATGAGCAAGTAAAACATATCAAAACACAAACATACTCCCCCTAACTATAATCATGGATGAAATTAGGATCAAAACACATAAGCATGGCATTTAACAAGAATTCAAGCAATATTAAGTACAAAAGGTCCGAAAAGGTTAAGATAGGCTAGTGAGACCTAACTCTCTCCTAAGGGACCAAAAACGCTCTTTATCTAGAGGTTTAGTAAACATATCCGCTAATTGATTTAAGGTGTTTACATACTCTAAAACAACATCTACCTTAAGGACATGATCTCTAATGAAAAGATGTCTTATTTCTATGTGCTTGGTTCTAGAGTGTTGGATGTGATTTTTGGTAAGACATATGGCAGTAGTGTTATCACACTTAAGGGGTATGGTGTCTACTTTAATTCCATAGTCTAAGATTTATTGTTTCATCCAAAGGACTTGAGCACAACAACTCCCTAAGGATATGTACTCGACTTAGGTGGTAGATAAAGCTACACTATTTTGTTTCTTAGAGAACCAAGATATGAGCATACTACCTAGGAATTGGCAAGTGTCATAAGTACTTTTCCTATCTATCTTACAACCCCCGTAATCCGCATCTAAATAAGCATGAAGGTTAAAGGTTGAGTCTCTAGGGTACCAAAGACCTAAACAAGGAGTATCTCTAAGGTACCTAAAGATCTTTTTATCAGCTATAAGGTGAGACTCTCTAGAACTAGCTTGAAACCTAGCACACAAGCAAACACTAAACATTATATTCGGTCTACTTGCGGTAAGGTAAAGGAAAGATCCAATCATAGAGCGATAAAGCTTAGAGTCAACACACTTACCTCATTCATCTTTGTCAAGCTTTGTAGATGAGCTCATTGGTGTAGCTTGAGGCTTTGCTTGCTCCAAGCCAAACTTTTTGAGCATATCTTTGATGTACTTGGCTTGATTAATGAAGATGACATCCTTCATTTATTTGATTTGGAGTCCCAAGAAAAATGAGAGCTCCCCCATCATGCTCATTTCAAATTCACCTTGCATCAACTTAGAAAAATCTTGACAAAGCAAGTCATTAGTAGAACCAAAAATGATATCATCAACATAAATTTGAATTACTAATATATATTTGCCATTGTTTTTAATAAAAAGTGTTGTGTCCACCTTTCTTTTTTCAAAACCTTTTCCAACTAGAAAACTTGATAATCTTTCATACCAAGCTGTAGGAGCTTGTTTTAAACCATATAAAGCTTTTGACAATTTAAAAACATGGTTTGGAAAAATAGGATCTTCAAAACCCAGAGGTTGTTTCATATACACTTCTTCGTTTATAAAACCATTTAAAAATACACTTTTAACATCTATTTGAAAAAGCTCGAAATCATGATAACATGCAAATGCAAGTAGCATCCTAATTGCTTCCATTCTAGCTACGGGTGCATAGGTTTCATCAAAATCAATTCCCTCTTCTTGAGTGTAACCTTGAGCAACAAGCCTAGCCTTGTTTCTCACTATGTTACCACTCTCATCTAGTTTGTTTCTAAAGACCCATTTAGTTCCTATAGTAGATTTATTTCTAGGCCTATCAACTAATGTCCACACTTTACTTCTCTCAAATTGATTTAACTCATCTTGCATGGCCATAATCCAAAAGTCATATTTTAATGCTTCTTTAACATTCTTAGGCTCAATGCATGAGATAAAAGAAACATGATTAAGCATTTTAAGATAAAAGCAACATGATTTAGCTCACTTCCTTTTCCTCAATAGACATGTCTTGCAATGCTTCTAGAGGTGGTTCTTGTGCTTCTTCCTCTTTGGTTTGAAACCCATTCACCTTCGATGATTCTCTATCATCATTGGCTTCAACGATCCCTACATCATCATCATCACAAGAATCCTTCCTTGAAAGGAGGTTATCATCGAAAACCACATGAATAGATTCCTCTACAACTAAAGTTCTTTTGTCAATCACACGATAGACTTTAGAGTTTAAAGAGCAACCTAGAAAAATAGCTTCATCACTCTTTGCATCAAATTTACCTAAATTATCTTTACCATTGTTTAAAACAAAACACTTGCAACCAAAAGGATGAAAATAGCTAATGTTAGGCTTTTTAGATTTTAAAATCTCATAAGGTGTTTTCTTTAAAATAGGTCTAATCATTACACGGTTTATGATGTAGGAAGCGGTGTTAGTGGCTTCTGCCCAAAAATACTTAGGTAAATTGTTTTCACAAAGCATAGTCCTAGCCATTTCTTCTAAAGTTCTATTTTCCTCTCAACTACCCCATTTTGTTGAGGAGTTCGAGGAGCCGAAAAACTATGGCTGATCTCATTTTCATTACAAAAGACATCAAAACCCATATTTTGAAATTCGGTTCCATGATCACTTCTAATATATGAAATTTTAAGTTCAACATCATTTTGGGTTATTTTTTAAAATGTGATGAAGTTTTCTAAAGCCTTATCTGTAGTGCTTAAAAAGAGAACCCAAGTATATCTAGAGTAATCATCAACAAGAACAAAAGCATATGATTTTCCACCAAGCTAGTAGTCCTAATTGGCCCAAAGAGATCCATATGAATCAATTGCAAACACCTACTTGTAGAAACATCATTAATGGGCATAAAAGAAGCTCTATGTTGTTTACCTTTAGCACATGTATCACAAATTTTATCTAATGAGATTTTGAGCTTAGGTAGGCCTCTAACTAGATTAAGGGAAACTAGTTTTTCCAAAATACTAATGCTAGCATGTCCTAGTTTCCTATGCCATAACCATGCATCATTTTCATTTTGTGCAACTAAACATGCATAGGATGTATGAATGTCATCTAGATGCACCATATATATGTTGCCTATGCGATGACCAATGAGCATTGTTTTGTTAGATTTAATGTCAACTATTCTACATCCATTTACATCAAACATGACATTAAACCCTTTATCACATAGTTGACCTATGCTCAACGAGTTATGTTTTAGACCATTGACATACAAAACATTTTCAATGAGTATGGAAGAGTGATTACCTATTGAGCCAATACCTTCAATGTGGCCTTTGGAGTTGTCACCAAATGTTACCACTCCTCCACCTTTTGGCTTTAATTCCATGAATCGACTCTTGCCTCCAGTCATGTACCTCGAGCATCCACTATCAAGGTACCACGAATTTTGACTTTTTGCTTTGGCCTTGTAGCAATGCTCCCCCTACAAAAAAGAGAGTTAAACTTTGATATTTGGTACCCAAATCATTTTGGGTCCATGAGTGTTAGCTCCCCAAAGCTTGGTTCCCTTAGGAATCCAAGGTGACATGGCAATAATATTGTTAGATTTTACAAGTTCCTTAGGACCCATACACTTATAATCATTTTAGTTTTAGAATGCCTATTGGAGCCACTTTGTTTGTAGTTAAAATTCTTTCTTTTTACAAAGTTGGTTTTTGAAGATTCACCTTTTTGAACCCTTGAAGAACCAACATTTTTGAAAGAATTTTTGAGCTCATTTAGCTCATTCACCAACTTTTTGTGTTAATCATTACAATGAGAAAGAAGGTTATTTAAATCAATATATTCTTGTTCAAAGAATTTTAAATCATCTTGTAAGATTAAAACCTTTTTTCTCAAAATCCGAGTTAGCTTTAGAGAGTAAATCGTTTTGAGCTTTTAAATCTGAAATGACTTTTTATTTTTCAAAACAAACTTCTTACATCTCTCTACTAACTCATCATATACTTGTTGTAACTTATCATATGCATCATGCAATTCATCAAATGTAAAATCAAAGCAAGATGAGTTAGAGGTTACCATCGAATCCTCCTCAAGATACATGAGGCAAAGGTTCGCTACTTCATATTCCTCATCCTCAGATGACTCCTCATCACTCCAAGTAGCAAGCTTGGCTTTGAGCTTCTTCTTCTTCTCAAAGCCCTTAGGGCAACGGGAATGTATGTGACCCAGCTTCTTGCACTCAAAACAAATGATCGGATCTCTTTCTTGTTCTTTGCTTTTGTTCTTGAAGTCCATCTTTCTTTGAAATTTCCTCCCTCCGTTGGACTTCATGAACCATGAGAATCGTTTGGCTATAATTGCCAACTCCTCAAAGTCTTCCTCCTCACTAGAAGAGCTCTCCTCTTGTAGAGAGGCTTTGACAGAAACTCCTAGCTTCTTCTTCTTTTCCACCTCATACTTCTATATTCTTCTCTCTTCTTTCTTCTTTTCTTCTTCTCTTCCTTGTTTCATAATCTCATGAGTAAGGAGAGAACCAACGAGCTCATCAAGCTTCAATGTCTTCAAATTCTTAGCTTCAATGATATACGTTCTTTTACCATCCCAAGACTCTAGAAGAGAATTTAGAAGCTTCCTTACTAGATTATCTTCGGGAATCACTTCTCCGAATCCCTTAAGACCGTTGACGATGATTGAAAACCGATCCAACATATTTGAGACGCTCTCATCGGGGTCCATCTTGAAATTTTCATAGCTAAAATTTAATAACCCGATCTTCGTCTCCTTCACATCTCTAGTATCTTCATAAGTCATCTCCAAAGTGTCCCACACTTCTTTTGCGGTCTCAATAGAAGAAACCTTAGAGTAGATGTCCGGACCAAGTGCACAAAATATATTGTGTAGAACTTTGTCATTGACTTGCATCCTTCGTTTATCTTCGTCGGTCATCTCCGACTTCACCTTCGGGACAAGTTTACCTTCATCGTTTCTTTTCACCAAAATGAAAGGTCCTTCTTCCAGTACATCCCAAACCATATAATTGGTGTACTTGATGAAGAGACACATCCTATTCTTCCAATATGGGTAGTTGTCCCCATTGAAGAAAGGTGGTTTAGTGGTGGATTGTGACTCGTAAAGGTTGGAGGTTGAGGTAGATGACATGGCTTGACTTTAGACTTGATCACACTCTCCTAGGAACTCATCTTGTGGTTGTTAATCCTTCAAAAGAGTTAGGCTCTGATATCAATTGTTGAGTGGATCGTTGAATCAATTTAAGCCAAGAGGGGGGTGAATTGGATTTTTAAGTTATTTGGTAGTGAAGTGGTAAAATAAAAATTTGAAGACAAGGCACTTATAGTGGTTAAAGTTCCAAATGAACTCTATATCCACTACCTTAGCTCCCACTAAGGATTTTCAAACAAATCCACTAGTTGGTCTTCCCTTTTTCTAGGCTTAGGAGGAAACTTTTACACAATGGTCAATTTTCTACCCAAAATTGACCAAACCCTCTCACAAGGTTACAAAGAAAATTAAGGCAAATAAGAAGTATCTCTCAATACAAATGTTTCCCAATTACAAGCACTCAACCCAATTGAATAAAAGAGAATAGAAAATACAAAGAACCACAATTGGGGTTTTACAAACAATATGGGAATTTAGCACTTGAGCTTGGATTTGATGTTGGAATGTTTCTTTGAGGATCAAGGGTTGTTGTTGGTTGATTTGAGACTCTCTTTTATACCTTCTCATTCAATTCTAGCCGTTGGGGTTGTTGCCATCATAAATATAGCCGTTGGGATGCAATCTTCCCATCATAAATGCACTTCTGCAACTACCCATTTCGAAACACTTGTACTTGTTTCGAAACAGACCAAAAAAGAAATAGTCATTGAGGTGTAATTAAGAGACCGTATCGAAGCGGATACGGTCATTTCAAAGAACTAAGAGCCCGTTCTGAAACGTTCTAGATTCTGTTTCGAAACATTTTGTCACTGCCAAAACCCGTATCAAAACGGCTTAAATCGTTTTGATACACCTTAACCATTTTCTAAAAATTAGTTATAAAATTGCAACGGTCATATTTTTGAATCCAAGTTTGAAAATCGTTTCGAAACGTTTGAGGTCGTTTCGATATTGCCGTATTGAAATGGATCAACCCGTTTCGTTGTTCTTCACCCATTTCGAAACTTAAGGACTTGTTTCGATACACCCGTATCGAAACGAGAAGGCTAGTTCCGAAACACATGTTAACAGTTTCAAAACGTTCCGAAACGCCTAAGGGCCGTTTCGAAATGGTGACACGAAAGTCACTGTTTTGACTTGGAAAACACTTAGAAACATTTGTATAAACATTAGGTTTTGACTTGACCATTTTGCTTAAAGGTTTTGGGAAGTTTTGAGGACTTAAAAATTTATTTTCCAATTTCAATTTAGTCTTTAAATCCTTTGTTATATCAAAATCAATTCTTTAGTTTTACAATAAGAAAGATAACTTAGAATCATACTATGAGATTAGAATTTCAAATACACCTTTGTTACTTTTATGATTTAAGGAGTTCTAGGACACTTAGGACATAGACTTGCTTAGAAAGAAAATTTTTGGTAAAAAGTTAGAGGTGTCTAACACTGGCTCTAGCTTAAGGAAGCCCTAAAGGTGCCCGAAACAGGCTCAAGGCTAATCACTAGAGGTGCCCGAAGTTGGCTCTAGTAGGTTAGATTGCTTATATATATAAAAAATTACCCAAGTTAAGTAGGTTAATGCTTAAGCGTTTACTTAGAACCTGAATAATCATCTTGTTCACAAATCATGCACACACTCACAATTCTTATAGACTGATTCTAGGGAATTCCTAAAGCATCCGAAGAATTAAGAGCCAAGCACATCCATTGCCACAGTTTGGAGAGAAAAAGGAAAAGCAAGACCAAAGAGTAATTTCATGAAGATTAATGTTTTGGTAATTGATGATTTGCATTGCTTGAGAACAAGCAATAGTTCGAGTTTGGGGGTGTGATAATTGTCCAAAAGTCTATGTTTTCACCCTTTTTACGTGACAATTATTGCTCAACCTACACCCAGTTGAGCTGCATTATGGCCTTCCATGCATTAATTACACTGTTTTTATCTATAAGCCTCATATTTGGTATATCTAATGAAAAGGGTGCAGTTTTAATGCATGTTTGGTGCTTGCGTAGGTTTACTCACTACTGGGGCAAGTGATGCCGAGCGAGCAATGAAGAAAAAGGAAGATGGTGCAGAACGAGCTCTCGATAGGTCTAGATCAATCTAAGCCGAAGTCGACAGTTTCTACTGAAGGAAGCTGAATAATGAAGATAAAGCCTTATGGAGCAGAACCAGTTGTCAGATCTCTGCCGAGGCAGCAGTTAGCCGCTGCCGAGGCAGTGCACAAATCAACTTGCCGGAGGACAAAACATGCAAAGTGGTAGTCGATTTGAAGAGCATAAAACGCTGGATTTTTCTACATACTTTGCATGACAATCGGAGTTCGGGAAAATGACGAAATCATGGAAGTAAGGGTAAAGATGGAATTCGGCCAAGAGGATAAAATGTAATAAATTAAAGAGATTCACCACTTTAATGAAGACAAGTCCAATTCCAACTTAACTTCCTATCCAAGAAGAACTTTGCCCTACACCTTTTCTTATTTAAACAAGGCTTGCCGCATACATCAAGGGGGGCGAGCACTGAGAGCTTGAGATTAGGATTCATTGTGTGTTTCCCATGTTCATCATGTTCTAAATTCTCTTATGGTTAGGATTAGTTTGTTGAGTAGTTGTGAGAAAACAATTGTACTTTTTTTTTTAGTTTTTGTTAATGTAATTTAGTTCAAGGTTTGTTTATTCTTGGTATTGACTCTATTCTTGCTATCTCATCGGGAGAGAGTATTGTGAGGTTATCCATTTGTTTAATATCGGAATAATTAAACTCAAGAAACTAATAAGCATGATTTTCATCCCATCGGTGGAAGCTAACTCGGGTTAGGGATAAGTTGGAGTTTCAATGGCTAAAAGGAGCGTGAGATTGGTTGGTATTCACTCTTCGTTCACGCTGGCAGGTATTATCAAGACTTGCACAACAACAATATTTCAACTTAGGGATAAGAAGAAACCACAGAAGGACGTTCTGTCGAACCTTGAAAGTGCCATTGGTTGTCGGGGCAAGGGATTGCCGAGGTAGCTATTGAGTTTCCTCTAGGTCATGGCAACAGTGAAGGCTGTTAACATGGCAGCTTGGTGTGGTTGCATTCAAAAGCCAAGACAAGTTCAATTGGATTCCACACTACAACGCAACATAATCTGACCCATTCTCTTATCTTGATTACTCTACTTTTACTTGCTTACTTTAGTTTGTGATTTTTAGTTTAATTAAAACCCAAAACTCCTACACTTGTGTTTTTACTTTTAGTTTTCTTTTTCAGTGCGAGAAGATAAACGAAGGAAGCCATCCCAATCCCTATGGAGATGATACTTTAATACTCATCATTATATTACTTGAGACATGTACACTTGCACTAATTACGAAGCACCTTTTACACGCAACAGTGGAGTATTCGGTACACCGTATAAACCCCTCAACACCACTCATCGGTAGATTTATAACCCCATTAATGAGAGACGAGACACTATACACTTTCCTCAATCGTTAGGGTACTTGGATTGAGTATTTGGTACACTCACAACCCTTCAACATCCAAGGCGACTTGTTTATAGTGCACTCAATCCTATAGCCGGCTAACTATATCCGTTTTTCATTTATAACCATTTTTCACAACATCACGTGCCAATATAATTCTCATTTAGCACAAACCTCACTGTTTTCAAAGCATTACCAATAAGTTACATTTCCAAGCATCAAACCATGCTTCATTAAACATGTATAAGCATATACATACAAGGATCACTTACCATGTGCATTCTTCATCAATATAACATCAAAAACAGTAAATCACTTACTTTAAATCAAGCTTTGAATAGTAGGTAAAACACATTTAAAATCAAGTGCATCAACAAACTCATAGTAGCACAATCCGAGAGAGAAAATCACTTTACTTACTTCCGAACTTAGTAAAGCGTTTCAAGATTACAATAAGTTCCTCAGACCACCTTTTAAGCATTTCAAAGCTGGAAAACTCATTTCCACTCACCGACTCGCAAAAACAAGATTCACCGACGCGAATTTAAGCGTCCGAAGCCCCCGGATCTTCATTGATTGCTTCCAAAGTATTAATGCATCATAATGCATCATAATGCATTAAAATCACCAGCAAGAACAGAGGATTAATGCATCATAATGCATTAAAATCACCAGCAAGAACAGAGGATTAATGCATCATAATGCATTAAAATCACCAGCAAGAACAGAGGATTAATGCATCATAATGCATTAAAATCACCAGCAACTTAAACAAACTCGCTGCTCTTCCCTAAAGCACCAAAATACCCATATGAAACAACCAAAATCACCTTCGATTGCTTTCTAAACTTAGACCAGCCATAATCTAACACTTCCACCCCATTTTAACCATCACTCAACATCCAAAATCATCCTAATTTCATCCTCAAAAACTCAAAATCTAACAATTAGAGATCCAACTCATTTAGGGATTGCTTTCATAAAGCCTTTATTTCCACATCAGATAACATCCAAATTGTAATTAAAATCAGCCTCAAATCAATCAAAACAATGCCCAAACGAAAATCTTGAAAAATCATCTTATAAAGCTCAATTTAGCAAATTCATCAATTAATTTACAAAAATCTTGTTAATAAACAAAACTAGAGAGCAAAAGACTTGGGAATTTCAATAAAGAATCTTGATTAGAGGAGAGAAAAGAAAGATCACCTCTAACACAAGCTTTCCCCTTGATTTGCAATAATTTTGGTGAAATCCTTCAAGAAAACTCTAGCTAGTTGAAGTAGAAATCCATGTGCATCATTTAGAAATCAAAAGTAGATAGAATGAGATGAATCTCTGAAGATTTTAGTGATGAAAAGAGAGTTTGGCTTCTGGGAAGGTCGAGAGAAAAGTTTTGGAGAAAGTAGTTACGTGAGAAAATGTTAAGGCTCTTAAAATCTCTTTTAATGAAACTCTTTAATTAAAACATTTAATTAAATCATTTAAAACACCAAATAAAGGGAGATAGCTCATACCAAGTTGGTGTAATAGCTCTCTAAGGATTCTAAGTTTTGGCTCTCTTCGATTTAGCCATTAAAACATAACTTTCAATTTTTACATTTTAATCACCAAACCGAAATGTCGACTTTCCAAAAATCATTTTCCAAAATTAGCTTCACTTTCCCTCAATACATATTTAAATAGGATTTTAGAAAATTTTCACATGATTTATCACATCCCGAACTAAGATTTCCTAGAACCAAATCCGAACTGACCCAAATCTCTAATCTAAGCTCATCAAACCCTAAACCACCCTTAAAACCTCTAGGCCCAAAACCAGGGCGTTACACCAATAATCCTAAACTACACCATAAACCCTAAACCATTAACACTAAGGCCTAAACCCTAAGCCAAAAACCAAAATTAGGGACCAATTTCACAATATCACCATAAAATACAGTCTAAAACCGAAAATATGGACCAATTTGACAAATTGGAAGTGGAGAAAATTGAGATTCAAGTGACCCATTTTACAATTTTACCATAAAATATAGCATAAAACCGACATCAGAGACTAATTTGACAATTTAAAATTGGAGAAATTTGAGAGTCTAGTGACCAGTTGCACAATTTTACCATAGAAATAAATAGGGGTCAGTTTCAGCTAAAAATTATTTATTAGGAACTAAAATGAACAAAAACATTATCACATTGAAATTATTAGACTAATTTTTAAAAAATTAGAAATAAATAGAGGTCAATTTCGACTAAAAGTAAAATTTTAAGAACTAAATATCACACTAGGGAAGGGATTGCTATATTCGAAGTCCAAACCGTGGGGATACTTTTGACTAAATTGAATTAAACTAAAACTTAAAAGTGAATATTAGGACTAAGACGTAACATTTAAAACGCATCATGACCTAAACGGTAATTAACCCCTAACCTAAAATTTAGGTGACTAATTCCTCCAAAATCCTGCCTTTTCCCTCTCTTTTTTACCATTTATTTTTTATCTTTCATTTTTAATTTAATTGAGAGGGTGGGCGGGAAAGAACCCGCGTGAAATTTTAGGTTAGGGGTAATTATCTTTTTAGCACTTAGGATTTTAGATGTTTTTCATTTAAGTCCTAATTTTTCACTTTTAGGTTTTAGTTTAAGTCAATTGAGTCCCAATTTAGATTAATTTAATTGAAATTTCACATTTAGTTTTAGATTTTTTTTAATTATATTTGTGATTTATACTTCTAGATTTTAATTTAGCTCAATTAGATTCTAAGTTTAATAAGTCAATTCAACTAAGACACTTTTATTATTCTTATTGTTATACCATATAAACTTTGGTTTAATATAATTATACACAAAAAATTTGATTTGGATGCAAACATGTAGTTGTACACATGAAAGTTGAAATTTTAATTTAGTTCAATTGTATACATGAGATTTGATTTAAATATCTAATCAAATTCAAATGCACAAATTATGTAACCCCCTTAGCCCGGCCTAGACGATTGACCCGAACTACGAAGATTACACGGGGAAAACCAAAGTAAACCCGAAAGTCAACCTTGATTAACGACCCTTTTTTTTCTTTTAATCTTATCTAGATGCTCATTGTAACCCCCTTAACCCGGCCTAGACGGTTGACCCGAATTAAGAAAGTCACACGGGGAAAACCAAAGTCAACCCGAAAGTCAACCTTGATTAACGACCCTCTTTTTTTCTTTTTATCTTGTCTAGATGCACATTAACCCTAATTATGATCATACAAACAACATACTCAAAGATCATAGACATCAGAGATCAAACAGGGACCCAATTGAACAAATTACAACTTTAGGGACCAAATTGTAATTTCTGATAAATATGAGGGCTTAACCCAAATTAAAGTTACCAGCTTGTAATTAGTCAGGTTTCATGCTTCACTGTGAAATTTCAGCTCAAACGAACATTCCAAACTCATACAATTGCACAAACAAGATTCAGGACCAAAACGCAAACAATTCAAAACATTTAACTGCCAATGTCAGCCCCCAACGGTCACCCGTTCCGAAACTGGCAGAGCCCGTTTCGAAACGCGGGGCCGTTCCGCAACGCGTACCGCAACATGGGCTAGCAGTAGCCAAACCGTTTCGGAACGGTCCCTCCCGTTTCGGACGCCTGGGTTGTTTAAGGCACCTGTTTCGAAACGGGTGATACTGTTCCGAAACACCCTGCACAGATTGCCCCAAAACGCATTCTTAAACATGCAATTAAACATCCAATCATGCTCCAATTGCCTTCAAACTTTACCAGCATGCAATTCAACATATATAAGACATACTTGCATCAACAATTCATCAAAACAACATCATATACGAAAAGCCCCAATTCTATAGGCATGCTTCCTACACAAGCAAGCCATTCAAGCATAAACTTCCAATTCAAGCATATAAAGGCCAAACACTAAAACCAGCATTCTCATCAACATTCAACATACTTAGGGAGTTCAAAACCTCTCCCAAAACATACACATAGGTCCCCCATTGTCAAATTACCAAAAGCTAAAAATGTACTTAAGAAACCTTCCATACTTTGAGCTTTACTTTCACTTGATTGCTTGCCCTTCTTGCTGCCCTCAAGGTACTCTAATGTTCTGCATTATTGAATTAAGAAAACGAAAGAGAGCGTAAGCAAAAGCTTAGTGAGGAATGCCCATAAAACCATTCAATAATGTATTTATAAAACATTTATAAATCATGCTTCAAATCATCAATTGCTCATGCTCAAAAGCATACTTAAAACAAGCATCTCATGCTTCATATCATAACATGTCATATTGGCACAAGTGATAAGTTCCATTTCTTTAAAAACATGTTCATCAACTTTCACCCCAAGGACTTTTAAACACCTTGGCCCCAAGGACTTTTAAACACCTTGGCCCATGGACTTTTAACCACCATGGAAAGGACCACACAAGGACTTTTAACCACCTTTGTGTCCGTATCAAGTTTCACCCCAAGGACTTTTAAACACCTTGGCCCCAAGGACTTTTAAACACCTTGGCCCCATGGACTTTTAAACACCATGGCCCCATGGACTTTTAAACACCATGGAAAGGATCACACAAGGACTTTTAACCACCTTTGTGTCCATAGCAAGAACCATCCAAGGACTTTTAACCACCTTAGTGACCTTAACCTTTTCAAAACATCACTTGCCAATATACATCATTATCATCAATTTATCCACTGTTTTAAAGCATTAAACCAAGCCATATTCATCATGCATTTAAAAGCATCAACCCACATTTTATCAATGTACAAAAACAAGGAACTCTTACCTTGAGCTTCCTTCAACATATGGCTTACAACAACAGCAAATACCATGCTAAATCATGCTTTCAAAACAGTATTTAAATCATGCAATAAACCACATTGCATCACAACAAAATCATGGCCACCACTAGAGAGTTCTTTTGAAAACTTACACTTGAGCTTAGCAAAGTTGTTTAGACTTAAACTAAGCTCCCAAGACATTGGTTTCAAAGCCGAAAACCATTT
Source organism: Hibiscus tridactylites (assembly GCA_958450335.1). Lineage (NCBI taxonomy): Eukaryota > Viridiplantae > Streptophyta > Magnoliopsida > Malvales > Malvaceae > Hibiscus > Hibiscus tridactylites. Next base: position 51,125,665 of record OY288267.1, on the reverse strand, counting down.
TCACTCACCGATTCCACTTCGCCTCTTGCCGAAGCACCAAATCAAGCTTCCGGATCAACAACTCTTGGATCCAAAGATGCCTCCCCTCCAAACTTGAGTTTCTCCTCTTTTTGGAATCAAAAACCTTGATGAATCAAGTAGCAAATGATGAGGTTTTGTAGATATGTTGATTAGGAATCAAAAGAGAGTTGAAAGGAGAGATTTAGGAGAGAAAATCAGAAACAATTCTCTGGAAAGAAGGTGTTTGGGTTGAGAGAAAATGAGAGAAAGAAAATTGGAAAGTTAGTTAACAAAATAGCCAAAATGGCTTTCCCTCCTCTTTTGACATCTCTTAAAATCAGAATATATCACTAAAATATCTTAGAAAAATCTGGAGAAACTACTTTTGGAATAATAGCTCCTTAAAGATTCAAAGTTTCAACCCTTTCTAAAACAGTCACGCAACTTTCAAAAATTACATTTTGGTCACTAGCCAAAATGTCAACCTTCCAAAACTCATTTTGTAAAATTGATTTCACAGTTCACTTATATATATTAAATGATGATTTTAGAACATTTTTCCATACTTTTAATGCAACCCGAACTAGGCTTTCCTAATTTTACCTTTTTAGATTCGAACAACACTTTGACCAAACCGGTCAACGCCCAAAACTACTAAGCCCAAAACCGGGGCGTTACACTCATTAACCTTAACCGTACTCTTGAGAAAAGCATACTCGAAAATCACAGCGATCGGAAAGCAATAAGGGACTCAATTGCACAACATACAAAGTTAAGGACCAAAATGTAAATTCTGGAAAGATGAGGGACTTTGCTGATTTTTAAATTACCAATATCAAATTAATCATATTACATGCTTCCGTGGCAAATTTCACCTTAAACGGACATCTCAAGCTCAAGAAATTGCAAATACAAAATTCAGGACTAAAACGTAAAGCTTGCAAACCTTAAACCATTCAAATCAGTGCCCAACGGTCTAGTGTTTCGGAACGAGGGTTGACCGTTCCGAAACGCGGGTTCGTTTCGAGACCAGTATCGAAACAGGGCCTGGCAGTAGCAAAAGTGTTTCGGAACGACCCTATCCGTTTCGATACACGAAGGCCATTACAGGCCCCCGTTTCGAAACGTTAGTGCCCGTTTCGATACGGACTGCCCAGAAAGTGCAGATTTTGCTGGTTTAACATACATTTAATCATTCAAACACATCCCAATGACCTCCCAATCATGCCAACATGACATCATACATATTAGGTACGTATTTGCATCATCAAAACACGATCAAGACATCATTTAGGAGAATTCACTAGACTATAGGCATGCATCCTAATGTCCAAAGCAAACAATCATCAAATCATCAAGGCAAGTAACAAAATGGCTAATTACAAATCCAAAACAATTAAGGCATCATGCCACAACTAGGGAGTCCAAAACATCTCCCAAAAACACAACCTAGGTTCCCATTGCCAAATATCAAAATCTAATAGTGTTGTAAAATAGTCACCATACAATGAGCTTAGCTTTCCCTTGGATTCTTAGCCTCCTTGCTGCCCACAATCACCTCAATTATCTCCATTATTGGTTCAAGAGAGAGAGCGTAAGCACAAATGCTTAGTGAGGCATGCTCTAAAGAAACAACTCAATAATGCACTTTAAAAACACTTTTCATAAAGCCTTTTTACACACATCAACATCATTCATGCAACATTGCATACACAACAAGCATCTCATGCTTCAATATCATTAACATGTCATATTGGCTTCCAAGTGATAAACTATAACCTTTTACAACATAAAACACAACCGGATACGCGGATTACAAGCGTTGTCCCATACGCTTCATACACACTACCAAACACACAAGGTGGAGTTTACCGGTACAATCACAACCCCTCAACACCCGTGATGGAGTTTACGGTACAATCACAACCCCTCCACATCACTCATTGGTAGTTGTATAACTTCACTAACGAGAACACGAGACACACAACACAAGATCCACACATGGACTTTTAACCATCATTGTGATCTTAAACATCTCGTTAGTGTACTTGGATGGAGTTTACGGTACCATTACAACCCCTCAACATCCAAGGCGACTTTATTCACGATGCACCCAATCCTATAGCCGACTAACTATATCCGATTCAAGTACTTTAAAAACCAACACATCACTTGCCAATATACATCAATATCATCATTTATCCACTGTTTTTTAAGCATTCAAATCAAAGCCATTTACAACATGTATCACCATGCATCAATCCACATTTTTAACAAATCAAACCAAGGATCTCTTACCTTGAGCATCCTTCAACGCATGGCTTACAAAACCAGCATTAATCATGCTAAAACATGCTTTCAAAACAGAATTTAAACATGCAAATTTAACACAATACATCCAACCACTTCATGGTTCAATCAAGAGAGAGAGTCTTCCCGAAAACTTACTCTTGAGCTTAGTTAAGTTGATTAGACTTAAACTATGCTCCCAAACCTTCTAACATTCAATACAAAGCTGGAGATCCAACTCCACTCACCAATTCCGTTTCGCAAGCTTGCCGAAACGCCGTTCAAGCCTCCGGATCAACACCACAAGGATCTGAAGATGTCTCCCCTGTTTTAAACACATCAAAGCAGAGGATTAATGCATCATCATACATTAAAATCTTCAGCCATTACACATAAACTCGCTGCTCTCACCAAATCTAACATTTCGGCTACCAAACAAAAACGAAATCACTTCCAAACTCTTCCACAACATTACCCAGCCAAGATCCATCACTTCTAAACATTCTTAGACATCAATTAACATCCAAAAATAACCTAAACTCGTCCTTATACCTCCAACTATAACAGAACACCAAGATCACCCCAAAAACCACCATTTTCACAAGTAAAAACTTAGGAAAATCAACCTATTCGGGATTGCATTGATTAATCCTCAATTACATATCATTAAACATCCAAAATACATTAAAAAGCCATCTCAAAACAGAGCCCAAACAATCACCACGAATTTCCTTAAGATTTAATCCAAATCTTGAGTTTTAAGCCAAAATCAAGACCTTTAATAAAACTTAATTTAAGGATTGAGAACTTGGGAATTTCAGTAAAGAACTGAGTATTTAGAGGAGAAGAACATCCTTACCTCTAAATGTGGATTTCTCCTTGATTAGAGCCAAAATCCTTGAAAATTGGCTAAAGGGGTACTTTTGCCCCTGAGTTCGACCCAAAAATGCAATTTCGCCCCTCGTCGAAAAGTGCACTCAATGCGGCTCTCCAGTCCATGAAATCGAACAAATTGACCCTTTGACCGACGTTGACCGTTACGGTGCTGACGTGGCAGTTAATGGTGATGACGTGGCAGTCCATGATGCTGACGTGGTGGTCAACGATGCTGACGTGGCAGTACACGTGGGATGATGACATGGCAGGAGGGGCTGAATTGATTATTTTAATCGAATTCAAGGGCATAATTGATTTTTTTCCTGAGTTTAGGGGCAAAATTAAAAGTTTGATAACTTATTTAATCTTTAAGCTAAAAAAATAAAAACTATTAATATTTAAATATTTATAATATATTAAAAAAATAAAAACATCATAATAAATTAAATATAAGTAAAAACATTAAAGTTATAAATATAAAAAATTAAAAAAATATTTATAAACCATTAGAGAATCTTTTGATTGTTTCTCGTTATGCTATGTGTACTAATGTTTCTTGAACATATTTTTAATTGAGACATCCTTGTATTAAAGTATTAATAAAGCCAAAATTCTCTTTCATTTCTGTACATCAAATATTAATGAGCATCAATTTGATGTAAAAAAGCGGGAAAAAATTGAATTCTATTGTTACTCTAGTACAATGTTGATTCCACTAAAAAAAATCTAACGAATAGTAATACTCAAAATGACGAAGTCGAATTTTTTTCGATAAAAGTGTTTAATTTTTTAATAATTTATAAAAAAAATATTAAGTTTTTAGATTAAATTTTATCTTTTTTAATTCATAATATATTTTAATTTTTTATATAATTTTTATTTTCAGTAACTTTTAGAATATTTTATTTATTTTTATTAACTTTATGAATTTTTATAAAATAAATTGAAAAATATTTTGATCTTCTATAAGAGTCTCCACTTTGTTTTTTTTAAATTATTCTCACTTAATTAATTTATTTATCTAGTTTTAATATTTTAAAATTTTAATAATTTCATAAATTCTTATTTTTCAACTTAAATATTAAATAAATTATCAAACTTTTAATTAAAATCAATTATGCCCCTAAACTCAAGAAAAAAATCAATTATGCCCTCGAATTCAGTTAAAATAATCAATTCAGCCCCTCCTGCCACGTCATCATCCCACGTGTACTGCCACGTCAGCATCGTTGACCGCCACGTCAGCATCATGGATTGCCACGTCATCACCGTTAACTGCCACGTCAGCACCGTAACGGTCAACATCGGTCAAAGGGTCAATTTGATCGATTTCATGAACTGGAGGGCCACATTGAGTGCACTTTTCGACGAGGGGCGAAATTGCATTTTTGGGTCGAACTCAGGGGCAAAAGTACCCCTTTAGCCTTGAAAATTCAATAAGCAATTGAAGAGGATTTTATGTAGGAAGGATTAGGAATCATTTGAGGATTGAAATCTCATCATTTGGTGTGAAAATCAAAAGAAAAGTTGCTGTAGAAATGTGTTTGGCTGAGAGAATTTTGAGAGAAAATGAGATGAGAAAGTTTTCAACAAAGTTAGTTATGAAATCTCAAAATTGACTTTTCTCATTTTCCTTTAATTAATTAAACATTAAATGAATCATTAAAAACTAAGAAAAATCTAGAGAAATCAATCTTGGGTAAATTAGCTCCTTAAAGATTCTAAGTTTCAATCCTTACAAAACAGTCACCACTGAACTTTTCAAAAATTACATTTTAGTCACTAATTCGAAAAGTCACACTTCCAAACCTTATTTTGTAAAATTGATTTCACCACTCTCTTATATATATTAAAAGAGGATTTTTAGATATTTTTTCATATTTTTAATGCAACCCGAACTAGGCTTTCCCTAAAACCACCCTTTTATATTCGAACCAAAAATCAGACCGGTCCGGTTCAGACCCTAAACTTCCAGGCCCAAAATTGGGGTGTTACAACTCTCCCCCCTTAAGAGATTTCGTCCCCGAAATTTACCTGGAGGAAAGAGGTACGGAAACTATTTCTTCATGTTATCCATTCGTTCCCACGTGGCTTCCTCAGCACCACGATGCTTCCACAACACCTTTACCAACTCAATGGTCTTGCCTCGAAGAACTCTACTTTCTGAATCCAGAATTTCCACCGGTTCCTCATCATAAGTCAAGTCTGGATTCAATTCCACTTCCTCCACAGGCATAACATGCGAAGGATCCGATCTATACCTCCGTAGCATAGAAACATGAAACACATCATGAATCTTTTTCAACTCTCGTGGCAATCTCAACTTGTACGCAACAGGACCCACACGCTCAATCACCTCGTATGGTCCAATGTACCCAGGGCTCAACTTACCCTTTCGGCCAAACCTCATCACCTTTTTCCAAGGCGAAACTTTCAAAAACACACGGTCACCTACCGCATACTCAATCTCCTTACGCTTCAAATCCGCGTAAGACTTCTGCCGATCAGAAGCTACCTTCAATTGCTCACAAATGAGCTTCACCTTCTCGGTGGTTCCTTTCAACAAAGCTGGCATCGAAACCAACTTCTGACCTGTTCCAGCCCAACATAGAGGAGTTCTGCACTTCCTCCCGTACAAAGCTTCATAAGATGCCATTTGAATACTTGACTGGTAACTATTGTTATAAGCAAACTCCACCAAAGGCAAATTCTTCTCTCAAGAGCCCTGAAACTCAATCGCACAGCACCTCAACATATCCTCCAGCACTTGGATAACACGCTCAGACTGTCCATTCGACTGTGGATGATAAGAAGTACTAAAATTCAGCCGTGTACCCAAAGCCTAATGTAAACACTCCCAAAAACGCGATGTAAACCTCGGATCTCGATCCGACGCTATAGACTTTGGCACACCATACAACCGCACAATCTCAGCAACGTACAGCTCTGCAAGCTTATCCAACGTGTACGTAGTATGCACAGGTAAGAAATGTGCACACTTCGTAAGGTGATCTACAATCACCCACACCGAATTCTTCTTCGATGGCGACAAAGGCAAACCAGACACAAAGTCCATGGTAATCCTTTCCCACTTCCACTCAGGAATCCTCAACGGTTGCAACAACCCAGAAGGAAACTGATGCTCAGCCTTAACTCGCTGTCAAACCATGCACTTGCTCACATACTCAGCCACATCTTTCTTCAAACCCACCCAATAGTACTCATCTCGAAGATCACGATACATTTTAGTACTACCAGGGTGCATAGCAAAAGGACTACTATGAGCTTCAGTCAGAATAGCACGCCTCAACTCGGCATCATTGGGCACTACTATCCGACTCCCAAAACATAAAACTCCATCATCATTAAAGCAAAACTCCGATGGCCTATCCTCAGCAATATCCTGAACATGTGGCACCAAGGAATCATCCAACAACTGTTTATCCTTTATCAACTGAACCAAGGATGGTTTCACTTGCAATTCAGCCACAAGACCGCCATGTCGCGAAATACTCAAGCTGGCAAACATAGCCCTCAACTCCACTGCTACCTTCCTACTCAAGGCATCCGCTACAACATTAGCTTTTCCCGGATGGTACTCGATCGTTAGATCGTAATCTTTAAGCAACTCCACCCAACGTCGTTGCCTAAGATTCAACTCTTTCTGAGACATCAGATACTTCAAACTCTTGTGATCCGTGTACAGAGTACACTTCTCACCATACAGGTAATGTCTCCAAATTTTTAAAGCAAAAACCACCGCAGCCAGCTCAATGTCATGCGTAGGATAATTGCGCTCATGCACCTTCAACTATCGCGATGCATAAGCCACCACCTTACCCTCTTGCATCAACACACACCCCAAGCCAACGTAGGATGCGTCACTATACACCACAAACTCTTTCCCTGATTCAGGCTGAACCAAGATAGGAGCTTGCGTCAAAGCTGCCTTAAGCTTCTCAAAACCCTGCTGTCTCGCTTCTGTCCACTCATACTTGACATCCTTCTGCAACAACTTTGTCAAAGGTGCAGCAATTTCCGAAAATCCATCCACGAACCTCCGATAGTATCCTGCCAAACCAAGGAAACTACGGACTTCATGAACAGACTTAGGAGGCTTCCAATTCATCACTGCCTCAATCTTCTGAGGATCAACACGAATCCCCTCAGCAGAAACCACGTGACCAAGGAACACAACTTCCCTGAGCCAAAACTCGCACTTGCTTAACTTAGCATAAAGCTGATTCTCCAATAAAGCCTGCAACACAATCCTCAAATGCCCCTCATGCTCCTCCTCGGTACGAGAGTACACGAGGATATCATCAATGAAGACCACAAAAAATTTATCCAAATATTCGTGGAACACTCCATTCATCATGTCCATAAAAGCTGCAGGAGCATTCGTCAAACCAAACGGCATCACAAGGAACTCATAATGCCCATACCTTGTTCTGAAGGCTGTCTTTGGCACATCCACATCCTTCACCTTCAAGTGGTAATACCCTGACCTTAAGTCAATCTTAGAGAACACAGCCGCTCCCCGAAATTGATCAAAAAGATCATCAATCCTCGGCAATGGATACCGATTCTTGATAGTCAACTTGTTTAGCTGACGGTAATCAATGCACATTCTCATAGTGCCATCCTTTTTCTTCACAAACAAGACCGGTGCAACCCAAGGTGACACACTCGGCCGAATGAAACCACGATCGAGCAACTCATGAAGTTGCGTCTTCAGCTCTGTCAACTCCTTAGGTGCAATTCGATAAGGAGTGGTGGACACTGGAGTTGTGTTTTCATACAGCTCAATTCCAAACTCCACTACACGATTAGGAGGCAACCCAGGTAACTCCTCCGAAAACACACCAGGAAACTCTCGCACAGTCCTGATATCTTGCACACGCAACTCCTTAGAGCTAGGATTCATCACAAAGGCTAGGTAGGCTTCACAACCTTGCCTCAACATTCGGCTTGCTTCCAATGTAGACACCACATTTGCAAGAAACTTCACATTCTCACCAACCACCACTACTTCATAATCATCCGCAAGCTTCAACGAAACTCGCTTGTTCTCAAAATCCACCACAGCTCGATGTTCAACAAGCCAATCCATACCAAGGATTACATCGAAACCATAGAATGGCAATTCCATGAGATCAACATGAAAAACATGATTTTGAACAACCAAAGGACATCTTCTATATAACTTCCGTGTCACAACGGTCTCACCAAAGGAACTAGTTACACGCATACCAACATCCAAAGACTCAACAGGCAAACCAAGCAATTGAGCATGTTCACGCAATATGTATGAATGTGTAGATCCAGAATCAATCAAGGAAAGTAATGACAAGGATTGCAAAGTGAAGGTACCTGCGATCACATTCGTGTCATTCCTCCCCTCTCGCTGAGCATACACTCGAGCCTGGCCTCCACCCTTAGGTTGGACAGCCACCACATGAGCCACATTCCTTCCATCACCATCTCTGCGCTGGAAGTTACCACGGCCGCGCCTACGACCTCTCTGTGGTGCAACAACTCCAGGAGCACGTCCCTGACCACCACCGGCCAACAAAGGACACTCACTCCTCATGTGGTCCGCCGAACCACAGTTCCAGCACGAATTACCAGTCACTACAACAGGAGCTTGCAGCTCTCTCGCTGCCCAAGGACAATAACGTCTCAAATGACCATGCGATCCACACGCCCAGCATGTGTTCTGATCAGTTCTCGCCCTGTCTCCGTGAACAGGCGCACCATGCCCTCCACCACCACGCCTAGCAGAAGACGGATACCTCTTATCTCGTCCTCTCTTGTTCCGTCCACCACCGGAACTATACTCAGCAACTCTCTTACCCGTGCTAGAACCAGCACTCCTAGAGGACAAACCCAGATTCAGCTCAATATCCTTCGCCCTACCAACCAGCACATCAAAATCAGTGTACTCAGTGGCAAGCATAAAGGTCTTTACATCCATCACCAAACCATACCGGAAACGCTCACACCTCTCCCGCTCATCCGGGACAAGCTCAGGTGCGTACTGACTGAGACGGACAAACTGGATCTCGTACTCAGCCACCGTCATGCTCCCTTGGGTAAGAGACATGAACTCCCTTTTCTTTTCATCCAGGTACCGCACACCTAGATACTTCCGCTTGAACGCGTTCAGAAAGAACGTCCAAGTTACATCAGCTTCCTCCATTCCGGAGACAGTGGTCGTCCACCAGGTATACGCATCATCATGCAACAGCGATACCACGCAACCCAACTTCTGCATATCACTGCAGTTCATTTGTCCCAAAATCCTCTTGGTACTTTCCAACCAAGACAAACCTCTAAACTCAGTCCCTCCCAGACTGCGCAAACATTCCAAAGGTAGTCTCGCATTAGCATCACCCTGATGCCCAGCTCCATGAGCTCCAGCTACTGCCGCCTAAAAGGCTCCAGCAATAGCCTGAATCAACACTGTCATGTCAGGAGCAGCTTGCCCCTGTCCAGCTTCAGGTCCAGCGACCCCAGCACCAGCACCAACACCAGCTCCATCACCTCCAGCACCACCACCACCGGGCGATCCACCACCAGGAGGAGGAGGTATATCCACAACATTTTCAGCATTGTTCTCATTCTCGTTCTGAGCCATAGCTCGCGTATTAATTCTCGTCTCTCTACGAGGTCCCATTCACTAAAACAATGCACTAACACAAATGCAATAAACATAATCAGGCTCAACAAGGCAAGAAATCCAAGTACTCAAGCTCATTTCCAAATAAAAACAATTCATTTCATTAGTTTTGATATGGCAATGGGTCCCTCTAACATGCTTCAACATAGCATAACATCACAATTGCAACATATTTACAATTCACTCATCAAACTTTCATTCAAAAAGGCACATCATGCACTCTTACATACATCACCCAAATAACCATTCCCGTTTACTCGAGAACTCAGCTCTGATACAACCAAATGTAACCCCCTTAGCCCGGCCTAGACGATTGACCCGAACTACGAAGATTACACGGGGAAAACCAAAGTCAACCCGAAAGTCAACCTTGATTAACGACCTTTTTTTTCTTTTAATCTTATGTAGATGCTCATTAACCTTAAGCATATTCTTGAGAAAAGCATACTCAAAAATCACAATGATCGGAAAGCAATAAGGGACTCAATTGCACAACATACAAAGTTAAGGACCAAAATGTAAATTCTGGAAAGATGAGGGACTTTGCCAATTTTTAAATTACCAATATCAAATTAATCATATTACATGCTTCCCTGTCAAATTTCACCTTAAACGGACATCTCAAGCTCAAGCAATTGCAAATACAAAATTTAGGACTAAAACGTAAAGCTTACAAACCTTAAACCATTCAAATCAGTGCCCAATGGTCTAGTGTTTCGGAACGGGGGTTGACCGTTCCGAAACGCGGGTTCGTTTCGAGACCAGTATCGAAACAGGGCCTGGCAGTAGCAAAAGTGTTTCGGAACGACCCTATCCGTTTCGATACACGAAGGCCATTACAGGCCCCCGTTTCGAAACGTTAGTGCCCGTTCCGATACGGACTGCCCAGAAAGTGCAGATTTTGCTGGTTTAACATACATTTAATCATTCAAACACATCCCAATGACCTCCCAATCATGCCAACATGTCATCATACATATTAGGTACGTATTTCCATCATCAAAACACGATCAAGACATCAATTAGGAGAATTCACTAGACTATAGGCATGCATCCTAATGTCCAAAGCAAACAATCATCAAATCATCAAGGCAAGTAACAAAAATGGCCAATTACAAATCCAAAACAATTAAGGCATCATGCCACAGCTAGGGAGTCCAAAACATCTCCCAAAAACACAACCTAGGTTCCCATTGCCAAATATCAAAATCTAATAGTGTTGTAAAATAGTCACCATACAATGAGCTTAGCTTTCCCTTGGATTCTTAGCCTCCTTGCTGCCCACAAGCACCTCAATTATATGCATTATTGGTTCAGGAGAGAGAGAGTAAGCACAAATGCTTAGTGAGGCATGCTCTAAAGAAACAACTCAATAATGCACTTTAAAAACACTTTCCATAAAGCCTTTTTACACACATCAACATCATTCATGCAACATTGCATACACAACAAGCATCTCATGCTTCAATATCATTAACATGTCATATTGGCTTCCAAGTGAAAAACCATAACCTTTTACAACATAAAACACAATCGGATACGCGGATTACAAGCGTTGTCCCATACGCTTCATACACACTACCAAACACACAAGGTGGAGTTTACCGGTACAATCACAACCCCTTAACACCAGTGATGGAGTTTACGGTACAATCACAACCCCTCCAGATTACTCATTGGTGGTTGTATAACTTCACTAACGAGAACACGGGACACACAACACAAGATCCACACATGGACTTTTAACCACCATTGTGATCTAAACATCTCGTTAGTGTACTTGGATGGAGTTTACGGTACCATTACAACCCCTCAACATCCAAGGCGACTTTATTCACGGTGCACCCGATCCTATAGCCGGTTAACTATATCCGATTCAAGTACTTTAAAAACCAACACATCACTTGCCAATATACATCAATATCATCATTAATCCACTGTTTTAAGCATTCAAATCAAAGCCATTTACAACATGCATCACCATGCATCAATCCACATTTTTAACAAATCAAACCAAGGATCTCTTACCTTGAGCATCCTTCAACACATGGCTTACAAAACTAGCATTAATCATGCTAAAACATGCTTTCAAAACAGAATTTAAACATGCAGATTTAACACATTACATCCAACCACTTCATGGTTCAATCAAGAGAGAGAGTCTTCCCGAAAACTTACTCTTGAGCTTAGTTAAGTTGATTAGACTTAAACTAAGCTCCCAAACCTTCTAACATTCAATACAAAGCTGAATATCCAACTCCACTCACCAATTCCGTTTCGCAAGCTTGCCGAAACGCCGTTCAAGCCTTCGGATCAACACCACAAGGATCCGAAGATGTCTCCCCTGTTTTAAACACATCAAAGCAGAGGATTAATGCATCATCATGCATTAAAATCTTCAGCCATTACACATAAACTCGCTGCTCTCACCAAATCTAACATTTCGGCTACCAAACACAACCGAAATCACTTCCAAACTCTTCCACAACATTACCCAGCCAAGATTCATCACTTCTAAACATTCTTAGACATCAATGAACATCCAAAAAGAACCTAAACTCGTCCTTATACCTCCAACAATAACAAAACACCAAGATCACCCCAAAAACCACCATTTTCACAAGTAAAAACTTAGGAAAATCAACCTATTCGGGATTGTATTGATTAATCCTCAATTACACATCATTAAACATCCAAACTACATTAAAAAGCCATCTCAAAATAGAGCCCAAACAATCACCACGAATTTCCTTAAGATTTAATCCAAATCTTGAGTTTTAAGCCAAAATCAAGATCACAACATTAAAACCTTTAATAAAACTTAATTTAAGGATTGAGAACTTGGGAATTTCAGTAAAGAACTGAGTATTTAGAGGAGAATAACATCCTTACCTCTAAATGTAGATTTCTCCTTGATTAGAGTCAAAATCCTTGAAAATTCAATAAGCAATTGAGGAGGATTTGATGTAGGAAGGATTAGGAATCATTTGAGGATTGAAATCTCATCATTTGGTGTGAAAATCAAAAGAAATGTTGTTGTAGAAATGTGTTTGGCTTAGAGAATTTTGAGAGAAAATGAGATGAGAAAGTTTTCAAGAAAGTTAGTTATGAAATCTCAAAATTGACTTTTCTCATTTTCCTTTAATTAATTAAACATTAAATGAATCATTAAAAACTAAGAAAAATCTGGAGAAATCAATCTTGGGTAAACTAGCTCCTTAAAGATTCAAAGTTTCAATCCTTACAAAACAGTCACCATTGAACTTTTCAAAAATTACATTTTAGTCACTAATTCGAAATGTCAGACTTCCAAACCTTATTTTGTAAAATTGATTTCACCACTCTCTTATATATATTAAAATAGGATTTTTAGATATTTTCCATATTTTTAATGCAACCCGAACTAGGCTTTCCCTAAAACCACCCTTTTATATTCGAACCGAAAATCAGACCGGTCCGGTTCAGACCCTAAACTTTCAGGCCTAAAATTGGGGTGTTACAAATTAGCAAGTTGAATCGGAATTAATCTTGTAAACGAATAACCTTAAACTAAGCTATAAACCATTAATATTAAACGCAAAACCATAAAACCTGAAGGAATCAGAATTAATCTCATAAATCAATAATATTAGGTTAAATCATAAATCATTGATACTAAACCCTAAACCTTAAGAAATCAAAAATAATCACATAAACCAACACCCTAAACTAAATACTAAATTAAACCATGAACCTTAAGGAATTAGAATTAATCTCATAAACCAATAATACTAAATTAAACCATAAACCACAAACTGTTAATATTAAACCATAACTAATCACATAAACCAATACCTTAAACTAAACCGTAAATCATTAACACTAAACCTTAAAACATAAACCTTAAAGAATCAAAATTAATCTCATAAATCGATAACTCTAAACCCTAAATATTATAGCATTATAAAAATAAAAATATAACCATAATAGCCTAAATTATAAATTTTTAAGTACTAAATCCACAAAATAACCCATTATTAATAAATTTTGGTAGTTTTATTATTTATAAATTTAATAAACATCGCTGATAATAATAACTTTAAATTATTAATTCATTTATTTAAATTATTTTTGTTAGATGATTAATTTGTTATAATTAATTTTATTATATTATACATTAGATTATATAAAATGATTTTAAAATGTTGATAAGTGATATTATAATGTACATTTATAAATTTTTGCAAAATTTTTTCTATAAAATATGAGAGCATAAATCTATTTAGTTGATTTAAATTTTACATTTATAAATTGTGTTAGACTGTTAATTTTTCAGAATTTGTGAAGTTACTAAATTTATCAATCTCATGTTTTGATTATTTGATATTAGCATTTATCATAAGTACAATTGTGCAAATGTACAATCATGTTCAAATATGAAATATATATATATATATATATATATATATATATATATATATATATATATTATTACATCAAAATAATAATTAAACTTTTTGAAATTTAAAGTCACATATTTCTAATGATTAAGTTATTAATCAACAAATGAATCATTTAATAAAATTAATTTAATGGTTATAATTAAATTTTTAATATAATGTTATATAGTTAATACAAAAAGCAAATATATTAATTTAATGATCATAGTTAATCATGTACTTTAAATGTGAAGATGTATTTTGTCACACTATAATATAAATAAATTCATAATCTCACAACTTCATTAATTGTAACTATTTAGTTATTACAAATCAGAAAAATACCAAGTCAGGTAAATGTCAGATCAGTTCAATAACAAGTCAAGTCTTTTACAAGTTGAGTCAATTATAGTTCAGGTTCATAACATGTTAGATTCATAACAGGTAGGGTAATATCAGTTATTTACCACGTTAATCTTCGGTTCAGGTTCATATCAGGTCGGATGCAGGTCGGGTTCGATTACCACATTATCAGGTTGAACTCGGGTTCAAGTCATTCTCAGCTCATGTGCAGGTCGGGTTCATATCTAAAATTTCTAGGTCCAACTCGAGTTCAGGTCAACACCAGTTCGGACTCGAATCGAATTCGGGTCACCACCACCTCGGGTCACAAGCAATTCTAACTCAAGTCGGTTTCAGTCAGTTTTACAGGTCGGGTCAACTTTTTACATCCCTACCCAAAACCGATATAACTCGACATGAATTTGATTTGAAATCAACATGACTTGATATTGTAGAACTAATGTTTTGATATAATAATTGAAAAATGTTTTGGACTGATTTAAAAAGTATTTAAAACACTTCCAAAGTCCAAACAACTTGAAATTATGTTTAGGGAAGTTTTTAAAAGGGGTTTACATGTTTTTCAAAGCCAAACTTCACAAAATTGTCCAGGCGTTTCGAAACACCTTAGGGCGTTTCGATACGGGGGATTCCAGTAGCAAAAACGTTTCGATAAGCTTTCCCTGGATGAGGATTTTGCCCAGCGTTTCGAAAAGGGCTTTGCCATTTCGATACGCCTACGTGGCTTCGACCACAACGGTCATAAACCCCAACGGCTATTTCCCAACTAACATTTAAATACAGGGCGTTTCGATACGGGTCTAAAGCATTTCGATACGTGTTCCGAAACGGCCAGGTAGCGTTCCAAAACGAGTCCACGTTAGACTGCAACGGCTCTTTCTACTTAAAGGGTGTTTCGAAACGGGTTCGAGTGTTTTAAAACGGGGAGCTGCAGAACTGCATTTATGGAGGGAATTAAAGTCCTCAACGGCTCCAATTCAATCCCAATGGCTAGCAACGGCTATAAACTCATCAAGGAGTATAAAAGGGACCTCCAAGCATCAAGATTAGGTTAATGCTCATATTGTAAATCAACAAATGATCAAAAAGTGTCTTAGTGCTTAAATTGTCAATTCTTGTAGACAAACACTAGTGAGCCAAAATTGTCAAATTTGCTCAAGTGTTTTAGGTTTTGGGTGAGTGCCAAATTGTGTAAACAAATACCTATTAGAGGGATTTAAGTTTGCTTATTGTGTCTCTTTGTAAAGAGAGTTTCAATCAAGGCTTTGGGTAGAGAGCTTGATTGGTGTATAAGGGTTTCCTTCTAAGCCTAGAAAAGGGGAAGAACAATTAGTGAAATTGTTTGGAAATCCTTAGTGGGGAGCTAAGGTAGTGGATGTAGACCTTGGTTAGAAGGTTAAACCACTATAAATCTTTGTGTCACATTTTATTTTAGCTTCCACAACCCTTCCACCCAAAATTCACCTCTCCACCACTTGGTGAGCCTTATCGGTTGAACAAATTGAGCTCCTCACAACTCAACAATTGGTATAAGAGCTTGGCTCAATTGAGGAGGATTCACATCCTATTGAGAAGATCCGGCAAGCTCGATCACTATTTCATCAACCGGCTCAAATGGCACAATCAATCGACAAACCGCCTTTCTTTGACGGAACCCACTATGCCCATTGGAAGACAAAGATGAAGTTCTTCATCAAATTAAGAGATTACAAGCTATTGGATAATGTTGAAGATGGTTCGTTCGTGCCTCAAAGAAGCAAAGCGGAGTGGAGTGCGGACGATCGCAAGAAGATGGAGCTTAATTGCAAAGCCTTGCACATTTTGTTTTGTGCTTTTGGCCCAACCATCTATGAGAAGATGTCTTCTTGTGAGAGTGCCAAGGAGGTATGGGACAAGCTTGAAGTCACATACGAGGGGACCAATGAAGTCAAGGAGACCAAGATTGGGCTCCTAACCTTAGAGTATGAGAACTTCAAGATGGATCCGGAAGAGAACATCGGGAAGATGTTTGATAGGTTCTCCACAATTACAAATGGTCTCAAGGGGTATGGAGAAGCCATTCCGGAGGAGAAACTTGTCCAAAAGCTCATCTACTCACTTCCTGAGTCTTGGGACTCAAAGAGGACCGCCATCGTCGAAGCCAAAAATTTGAAGACTTTGAAGCTTGATGAACTCATGGGGTCACTCCTTACTCATCAAATCATGAAGAAGAAAAAAGAAGATGAGAAGAAGAGGGAAGAAATTAGAGCTATGGGAGAGAAGAAAATCAAAGGGCTAGGCATCAATGCAAGTGCCATGGCTCTCAAATCCTCCATTTGCCATCACGTTAATTCAAGTGAAGAGGAGGATTGTAACCCCCTTAGCCCGGCCTAGACGGTTGACCCGAACTACGAAGATTACACGGGGAAAACCAAAGTCAACCCGAAAGTCAACCTTTATTAACGACCCTTTTTTTTCTTTTTAAACTTGTCTAGATGCACATTAACCCTAGGCGTACTCTTGAGATAAACATACTCAAAAATCACAGCAATCGGAAAGCAATAAGGGACTCAATTGCACATCATACGAATTTAAGGACCAAATTGTAAATTCTGGAAATTAAGAGGACTTAACCAATTTTTAAGATACCATTATGAAATTAGTCATATTACATGCTTCTCTGTCAAATTTCACCTCAAACGGACATCTCAAACTCAAGCAATTGCATAAACAATATTCCGGATTAAAACGTAAAGCTTGAAAACCACAAACCATTCAAATCAGTGCCCAACGGTCTAGTGTTTCGGAATGGGGGTTGACCATTCCGAAACGCGGGTTCGTTTCGAAACCCGTTCTGAAACAGGGCTTGGTAGTGGCATATCCGTTTCGAAACACCCACTACCCGTTTCGATACACGAAGGCCATTACAGGCCCCCGTTTCGAAACGGTAGTGCCCATTCCGATACGGACTGCCCAGAAAGTGCAGAATTTTCTGGTTTAACATACATTTAACCAATCAAACACATCCCTATGACCTCCTAATCATGCCAACAAGTCATCATACATTAAAGGAACATATTTGCATCATCAAAACTCATTCATGGCATCAATTAGGAAAAACCTCAATCTATATGCATGCAACCTATTACTCAAAACCAACCAAACATCAAACTAATAAAGCAAACACAAAAATGGCCAATTACATAACCAAAACATCATAGGCATCATGCCAAACTTAGGGAGTCCAAAACATCTCCCAAACAACACAACCTAGGTTCCCATTGCCGAATATCAAAGACTAATAATGTTGTAAAAATGTCACCATACATGAGCTTAGCTTTCCCTTGGATTACTTGCCCTTCTTGCTGCCCACAAACACCTCAATTGTCTGCATTATTGGTTCAAGAAAGAGAGCGTAAGCACAATTGCTTAGTGAGGCATGCTCTAAAGAAAACAACTCAATAATGCATTTTTATAAAACACCTCTCACAAGGCCTTTTCAACACATAACATCAATTCTCATGCAACAATGCATATACAAAAAGCATCTCATGCTTAAATCACATTAACATGTCATATTGGCTTTCAAGTGATACCATAACCATTTTTCAACACAAAAAACAATCGGATACGCGGATTACAAGTGTTGTCCCATAAGCTTCATACACACTACCAAACACTCAAGGTGGAGTTTACCGGTACAATCACAACCCCTCAACACCCGTGATGGAGTCTACGGTACAATCACAACCCCTCCACATCACTCATTGGTAGGTGTATAACATCACTAACGAGAACACGGGACACACAACACAAGATCCTCACATGGCATTTTAACCACCATTTTGATCTTAGACATCTCGTTAGTGTACTTGGATGGAGTTTACGGTACCATTACAACCCCTCAACACCCAAGGCGAATTTATTCACGGTGCACCCAATCCTATAGCCGGCTAACTATATCCGATTCAAGTACTTTTAAACCAACACATCACTTGCCAATATACATCATTTACCATCATCAATCCACTGTTTTAAAGCATTAAACAAAGCCATTAAACCATCATGCATCACTATGCATCAAAACCACATTTATCATTGTCAAACCAAGGATCTCTTACCTTGAGCATCCTTCAACGCATGGCTTTCAAAACCAGCATTAAACATGCTAAAATATGCTTTCAAAACAGAATTTAAACATGCAAATCAAACACATTGCATCCAACCATCTCATGGTTCATCAAAGAGAGAGTTTCTCCGAAAACTTACTCTTGAGCTTAGTTAAGTTGCTTAGACTTAAACTAAGCTCCCAAAACCTTCAAACATTGGTTTCAAAGCTGAAAACCAAACTTCACTCACCAATTCCGTTTCACAAGCTTGCCGAAACGCCGTTCAAGCCTCCGGATCAACACCACAAGGATCCAAAGATGTCTCCCATGTTTTAAACACATCAAAGCAGAGGATTAATGCATCATCATGCATTAAAATCTTCAGCCATTACACCTAAACTCGCTGCTCACACCAAAACTCACATTTCGGCTACAAAACACAACCGAAATCACATCCAAACACTTCCACAACATTACCCAGCCAAGATCGATCACTTCTAAACATTCTTAGACATCAATTAACATCCAAAAAGAACTTAATCAAGTCATTATACCTCCAGCTATAGCAGATCACCAAGATCACCCCCAAAACCACCATTTTCACCAATAAAAACTTAGGAAAAACAACCTATTCGGGATTGCATTGATTAAACCTCAGTTACACATCAATAAACATCCAAAATACATTAAAAAGACATCTCAAATCAGAGCCCAAACATTCATCACGAATTTCTTCAAGATTTAATCAAAACCTCAAGTTTTAAGCCAAAATCAATAACACAACATCAAAGCCTTTTATAAAACTCAATCTAAGGATTTAGAGCTTGGGAGTTTCAGTAAAGAACTGAGTATTTAGAGGAGAAGGACGTCCATACCTTTAAATGTGGATTTCTCCTTGTTTAGAGCCAAAATCCTTGAAAATTCAATATGCAAATGAAGAGGATTTGATGTAGAAATGATTAGGAATCATTTAAGGATTGAAATCTCATCATTTGGTGTGAAAATCAAAAGAAAAGCTACTGTGGAAATGTGTTTGGCTGAGGGAATTTTGAGAGAAAATGAAATGGGAAAATTTTGGCAAAAGTTAGTTATGAAACTAAAATATGATTTTTCCCTCTTTTCTTTTTATTAATTAAACATTAAATGAGTCATTAAAATCAAGAAAAATCTGGAGAAATCCTTCCTTGGGTAAATTAGCTCCTTAAAGATTCAAAGTTTCAATCCTTTCAAAACAGTCACCAACTTTTCAAAAATTACATTTTAGTCACTAATTCGAAATGTCATATTTCCAAGTCTTATTTTGTAAAATTGATTTCACCACTCTCTTATATATATTAAAATAGGATTTTTAGATATTTTTCCATATTTTTAATGCATCCCGAACTAGGCTTTCCCTAAAACCACCTTTTATATTCGCAACCGAAAATTAAACTGGTCCGGTTCGGACCCTAAATTTCCAAGCCCAAAATTGGGGTGTTACAACTCTCCCCCCTTAAGAAATTTCGTCCTCGAAATTTACCTGGAGGAAAAAGGTATGGAAACTGCTTCTCCATGTCATCCTTTCGTTCCCACGTGGCCTCCTCAACACCACGATGCTTCCACAACACCTTTACCATGTCAATGGTCTTGCCTCGAAGAACTTTAATGTCCGAATCCAGAATTTCCACCGGTTCCTCATCATAGGTCGAATCTGGATTCAACTCCACTTCCTCCGCAGGCATAACATGTGAAGGATCCGATCTATACCTCCGAAGCATAGAGACATGAAACGCATCATGAATCTTTTCCAATTCTTGCGGTAACCTCGACTTGTACGCAACAGGACCCACACGCTCAATCACCTTGTATGGTACAATGTACCTAGGGCTCAACTTACCCTTCCGGCCAAACCTCATCACCTTTTTCCAAGGCGAAACTTTCAAAAACACACGGTCACCCACCGCATACTCAATCTCCTTACGCTTTAAATCCGCGTAAGACTTTTGCCGATCAGAAGCTGCCTTCAATCGCTCACAAATGAGCTTCACCTTCTTGGTGGTTCCCTTCAACAAAGCTGGCATCGAAACCAACTTCTGACCTGTTTCAGCCCAACAAAGAGGAGTCCTACACTTCCTCCCGTACAAGGCTTCAAAAGGTGCCATCTGAATACGTGCATGGTAGCTATTGTTATAAGCAAACTCCACCAAAGGCAAATGCTTCTCCCAAGAGCCTTGAAACTCAATCACACAGCACCTCAACATATCCTCTAGCACTTGGATAACACGCTCAGACTGTCCATCCGACTGTGGATGATAAGATGTACTGAAATTCAACCGTGTACCCAAAGCCTAGTGCAAACACTGCTAGAAACGTGATGTAAACCTCGGATCTCTAACAACACAATCGACTTTGGCACACCATGCAGCCGCACAATCTCAGCAATGTACAGCTCTGCAAGCTTATCCAAAGAATACGTAGTATGCACAGGCAAGAAATGCGCACACTTCATCAGGCGATCCACAATCACCCACACCGAATTCTTCTTCGATGGCGACAAAGGTAAACCAGACACAAAGTCCATGGTAATCCTTTCCCACTTCCACTCAGGAATCCTCAACGGTTGCAACAACCCAGAAGGAAACTGATGCTCAGCCTTAACTCGCTGACAAACCATGCACTTGCTCACATACTCAGCAACATCTTTCTTTAAACCCACCCAATAGTACTCATCACGAAGATCATGATACATCTTAGTACTACCAGGGTGCATAGCAAAAGGACTACTATGAGCTTCAGTCAGAATAGCACACCTCAACTCAACATCATTGGGCACTACTATTCGACTCCCAAAACATAAAACTCCATCATCATTAAAGCAAAATTCTGATGGCCTATCCTCAACAATATCCTGTACATGTGGCACCAAGGAATCATCCAACAACTACTTATCCTTTATCAACTGAACCAAGGATGGTTTCACTTGCAACTCAGCCACAAGACCACCATCACGCGAAATACTCAAGCTGGCAAACATAGCCCTCAACTCCACTGCTACCTTCCTACTCAAGGCATCCGCTACAACATTAGCTTTACCCGGATGGTACTCGATCGTCAAATCGTAATCCTTAAGCAACTCCACCCAACGTCGTTGCCTAAGATTCAACTCTTTCTAAGACATCAGATACTTCAAACTCTTGTGATCCGTGTACACAGTACACTTTTCACCATACAGGTAATGTCTCCAAATTTTTAAAGCAAAAACCACCGCAGCTAACTCAATGTCATGCGTAGGATAATTGCGCTCATGCACCTTTAACTGGCGCGATGCATAAGCCACCACCTTACCCTCTTGCATCATCACACATCCCAAACCAACGTAGGACACGTCACTATACACCACAAACTCTTTCCCTGATTCAGGTTGAACCAAGATAGGAGCTTGCGTCAAAGCTGCCTTCAGCTTCTCAAAAGCCTGTTGTCTCGCTTCCGTCCACTCAAACTTAACATCCTTCTGCAACAACTTCGTCAAAGGTGCAACAATCTTTGAAAATCCATCCACGAACCTCTGGTAGTATCCCGCCAAGCCAAGGAAACTACGGACCTCATGAACAGACTTAGGAGGCTTCCAATTCATCACTGCCTCAATCTTCTGAGGATCAACACGAATCCCCTCAGCAGAAACCACATGACCAAGGAACACAACTTCTCTGAGCCAAAACTCACACTTGCTCAGCTTGGCATAAATCTGATTCTCCAACAAAGCCTGCAACACAATCCTCAAATGCCCCTCATGCTCCTCCTCAGTACGAGAGTACACAAGAATATCATCAATGAACACCACAACAAATTTATCCAAGTATTCATGGAACACTCTATTCATCATGTCCATGAAAGCTGCAGGAGCATTCGTCAACCCAAACGGCATCACAAGGAACTCATAATGCCCATACCTCGTTCTGAAGGATGTCTTAGGCACATCCACATCCTTCACCTTCAACTGGTAATACCCTGACCTTATGTCAATTTTAGAGAACACAGCCGCTCCCCGAAATTGATCAAAAATATCATCAATCCTCAGCAATGGATATC
Source organism: Hibiscus tridactylites (assembly GCA_958450335.1). Taxonomy (NCBI): domain Eukaryota; kingdom Viridiplantae; phylum Streptophyta; class Magnoliopsida; order Malvales; family Malvaceae; genus Hibiscus; species Hibiscus tridactylites. The sequence continues at coordinate 51,102,881 of OY288267.1, read as the reverse complement.
GATTCTTGATAGTCAACTTGTTTAGCTGACGGTAATCGATGCACATTCTCATAGTGCCATCCTTTTTCTTCACAAACAAGACCGGTGCACCCCAAGGTGACACACTCGGCCGAATGAAACCACGATCAAGCAACTCCTGAAGTTGCGTCTTCAGCTCCTTCAACTCTTTAGGTGCCATCCGATAAGGAGTAATGGACATCGGAGTTGTGTTTTCATACAACTCAATTCCAAACTCCACTTCACGATTAGGAGGCAATCCAGGTAACTCCTCCGGAAACACACCAGGAAACTCTCGCACAATCCTGATATCTTGCACTCGCAACTCCTTAGAGCTTGGATTCATCACAAAGGCTAGATAGGCTTCACAACCTTGCCTCAGCATTCGGCTTGCTTCTAATGTAGACACAACATTGGCAAGAAACTTCACATTCTCACCAACCACCACTACCTCATAATTATCCGCAAGCTTATACGAAACTCGCTTCTTCTCAAAATCCACCACAGCTCGATGTTCAACAAGCCAATCCATACCAAGGATTACATCAAACCCATAGAAGGGCAATTCCATAAGATCAACATGAAAAACATGGTTTTGCACAACCAAGGGACATCTTCTATAAAGCTTTCGTGTCACAACAGTCTCACCAAAAGAACTAGTTACACGCATACCAACATCTAAAGACTCAACAGGCAAACCAAGCAATTGGGCATGCTCACGCAATATGTATGAGTGTGTAGACCCAGAATCAATCAAGGAAAGTAATGACAAGGATTGCAAAGCGAAGGTACCTGCGATCACATCCGTGTCATTTCTCCCCTCCCGATGCGCATACACTCGAGCCTGGCCTCCACCCTCAGGTTGAACAGCCACCACATGAGCCACATTCCTTCCACCATCCTCTTTGCGCTGGAAGTTACCACGGCCGCGCCCACGACCTCTCTGTGGTGCAACAACTCTAGAAGCACGTCCCTGACTACCACCGGCCAACAGAGGACACTCTCTCCTCATGTGATCCGCCGAACCACAGTTCCAGCACGAAGTACCGGTCACCACAACAGGAGCCTGCACCTCTCTCGCTGCCCGAGGACAATCACGCCTCAGGTGGCCACGCGATCCACACGCCCAACATGTGTTCTGATCAGCTCTCGCCCTGTCCCCTTGAACAGGCGCACCATGCCCTCCACCACCATGCCTAACAGAAGACTGATACCTCCGATCACGTCCTCTCTTGTTTCGTCCACCACCAGAACTATACTCAGCAGCTCGCTTGCCCGAGCTAGAACCAACACCTCTAGAAGATAGACCCAGGTTCTGCTCAATATCCTTCGCTCTACCAACCAACACATCAAAGTCAGTGTACTCAGCGGCTAGCATATAGGTCTTTACATCCGTCACCAAACCATAACGGAAACGTTCACACCTCTCCCGCTCATCAGGAATAAGCTCAGGTGCGTACTGACTGAGACGAACAAACTGGATCTCGTACTCAGCTACTGTCATACTTCCTTGCGTCATAGACATGAACTCCCTTTTCTTTTCATCCAGGTATCGCACACCCAGATACCTACGCTTGAACGCGTTCAGGAAGAACGTCCAAGTTACATCAGCATCCTCCATTCCGGAGATAGTGGTCGTCCACCAGGTATACGCATCATCATGCAGCAGCGACACCACACAGCCCATCTTCTGCACATCATTGCAGTTCATTTGTCCCAAAATCCTCTTGGTACTTTCCAACCAAGATTCGGAACCTTCAGCAGACAACCCTCTGAACTCAGTCCCTCCCATACTGCGCAAACGTTCCAAAGGTAGTCTAGCATTAGCATCTCCCTGATGCCCAGCTCCATGAGCTCCAGCTACTGCTGCCTGAAAGGCTCCAGCAATAGCCTGTATCAACACTGTCATATCAGGAGCAGCTTGCCCCTGCCCAGCTTCAGGTCCAGCGACCCCAGCACCAACACCAGCTCCATCACCTCCAGCACCACCACCACCGGGCGGAGGAGGTAAATCCACTACATTCTCAGCATTCTCTTCATTCTCGTTTTGAGCCATAGCCCGCGTATTAATCCTCGTCTCTCTACGAGGTCCCATTCACTAAACAATGCACTAACACAAATGCAATAAACATAATCAGGCTCAGCAAGGTAAGAAATCCAAGTACTGAAGCTCACTTCCAATTAAAAACAAATCATTTCATTAGTTTTGATATGGCAATGGGTCCCTCTAACATGCTTCACCACAGCATACATCACAATGGCAACATACTTACAATTCACACATCATACTTTCACTCAAAAAGCACACAAAGCAATCATACACATATCACCCACATAACCATTCCCAATTACTCGAGAACTCAGCTCTGATACCACCAAATGTAACCCCCTTAGCCCGGCCTAGACGGTTGACCCGAACTACAAAGATTACACGGGGAAAACCAAAGTCAACCCAGAAGTCAACCTTGATTAACGACATTTTTTTCTTTTTAAACTTGTCTAGATGCACATTAACCTTAGGCGTACTCTTGAGATAAACACACTCAAAAATCACAGCATTCGGAAAGCAATAAGGGACTCAATTGTACATCATACGAATTTAGGGACCAAATTGTAAATTCTGGAAATTAAGAGGACTTGACCAATTTTTAAGATACCATTATGAAATTAGTCATATTACATGCTTCTCTGTCAAATTTCACCTCAAACGGACATCTCAAACTCAAGCAATTGCATAAACAATATTCCAGATTAAAACGTAAAGCTTGCAAACCACAAACCATTCAAATCAGTACCCAACGGTCTAGACGCGGGTTCGTTTCGAAACCCATTCCGAAACAGGGCTTGGCAGTGGCATATTTGTTTCGAAACACCCACTACCCGTTTCGATACACGAAGTCTATTACAGGCCCCCGTTTCGAAACGGTAGTGCCCGTTCCGATACGGACTGCCTAGAAAGTGCGGAATTTCTGGTTTAACATACATTTAACCAATCAAACACATCCCTATGACCTCCTAATCATGCCAACAAGTCTTCATACATTAAAGGAACATATTTGCATCATCAAAACTCATTCATGGCATCAATTAGGAAAAACCTCAATCTATAGGCATGCAACCTATTACTCAAAACCAACCAAACATCAAACTAATAAAGCAAACACCAAAATGGCCAATTACATAACCAAAACATCATAGGCATCATGCCAAACTTAGGGAGTCCAAAACATCTCCCAAACAACACAACCAAGGTTCCCATTGCCGAATATCAAAGACTAATAATGTTGTAAAAATGTCACCATACATGAGCTTAGCTTTCCCTTGGATTACTTGCCCTCCTTGCTGCCCACAAACACCTCAATTGTCTGCATTATTGGTTCAAGAAAGAGAGCGTAAGCACAATTGCTTAGTGAGGCATGCTCTAAAGAAAACAACTCAATAATGCATTTTTATAAAACACCTCTCACAAGACCTTTTCAACACATAACATCAATTCTCATGCAACAGTGCATATACAAAAAGCATCTCATGCCTAAATCACATTAACATGTCATATTGGCTTTCAAGTGATACCATAACCATTTTTCAACACAAAAAACAATCGGATACGCGGATTACAAGCGTTGTCCCATACGCTTCATACACACTACGAAACACTCAAGGTGGAGTTTACCGGTACAATCACAACCCCTCAACACCCGTGATGGAGTCTACGGTACAATCACAACCCCTCCACATCACTCATTGGTAGTTGTATAACATCACTAACGAGAACACGGGACACACAACACAAGATCCTCACATGGCATGTTAACCACCATTATGATCTTAGACATCTCGTTAGTGTACTTGGATGGAGTTTACGGTACCATTACAACCCCTCAACACCCAAGGCGACTTTATTCACGGTGCACCAAATCTTATAGCCGGCTAACTATATCTGATTCAAGTACTTTTAAACCAACACGTCACTTGCCAATATACATCATTTACCATCATCAATCCACTGTTTTAAAGCATTAAACAAAGCCATTAAACCATCATGCATCACTATGCATCAAAACCACATTTATCAATGTCAAACCAATGATCTCTTACCTTGAGCATCCTTCAACACATGGCTTTCAAAACCAGCATTAAACATGCTAAAATATGCTTTCAAAACAGAATTTAAACATGCAAATCAAACACATTGCATCCAACCATCTCATGGTTCATCAAAGAGAGAGTTTCTTCGAAAACTTACTCTTGAGCTTAGTTAAGTTTCTAAGACTTAAACTAAGCTCCCAAAACCTTCAAACATTGGTTTCAAAGCTGAAAACAAAACTTCACTCACCAATTCCGTTTCGCAAGCTTGCCGAAACGCCGTTCAAGCCTCCGGATCAACACCACAAGGATCCAAAGATGTCTCCCCTGTTTTAAACACATCAAAGCAGAGGATTAATGCATCATCATGCATTAAAATCTTCAGCCATTACACCTAAACTCGATGCTCACACCAAAACTCACATTTCGGCTACAAAACACAACCGAAATCACATCCAAACACTTCCACAACATTACCCAGCCAAGATCCATCACTTCTAAATATTCTTAGACATCAATTAACATCCAAAAAGAACTTAATCACGTCCTTATACCTCCAGCTATAGCAGATCATTAAGATCACCCCCAAAACCACCATTTTCACCAATAAAAACTTAGGAAAAACAACCTATTCGGGATTGCATTGATTAAACCTCAATTACACATCAATAAACATCCAAAATACATTAAAAAGACATCTCAAATCAGAGCCCAAACATTCATCACGAATTTCTTCAAGATTTAATCAAAATCTCAAGTTTTAAGCCAAAATTGAATACAACATCAAAGCCTTTTATAAAACTCAATTTAAGGATTGAGAACTTGAGAATTTCAGTAAAGAACTGAGTATTTAGAGGAGAAGGACGTTCATACCTCTAAATGTGGATTTCTCCTTGTTTAGAGCCAAAATCCTTGAAAATTCAATATGCAAATGAAGAGGATTTGATGTAGAAATGATTAGGAATCATTTAAGGATTGAAATCTCATCATTTGGTGTGAAAATCAAAAGAAAAGCTGTTGTGGAAATGTGTTTGGCTGAGGGAATTTTGAGAGAAAATGAAATGGAAAAATTTTGGCAAAAGTTAGTTATGAAACTAAAATATGATATTTCCCTCTTTTCTTTTTATTAATTAAACATTAAATGAGTCATTAAAATCAAGAAAAATCTGGAGAAATCCTTCCTTGGGTAAATTAGCTCCTTAAAGATTCAAAGTTTCAATCCTTTCAAAACAGTCATCAACTTTTCAAAAATTACATTTTAGTCACTAATTCGAAATGTCATATTTCCAAGTCTTATTTTGCAAAATTGATTTCACCACTCTCTTAAATATATTAAAATAGGATTTTTTAGATATTTTTCCATATTTTTAATGCATCCCGAACTAGGCTTTCCCTAAAACCACCTTTTATATTCGAACCGAAAATTAAACCGGTCCAGTTCGGACCCTAAACTTCCAAGCCCAAAATTGGGGTGTTACAAGGATGAAGAAGAAGAGATAGTTCATCTCTTCAAGAAGTGTGCCCCGTTCATGAAGAAAGCCTTGAGAGAGCTTGAACGAGAATCCAAGAGAAAGGAGAGGGCAAGCACTTCAAGCCATAAGAAGAAGGCACATGTGGCTACTTGGAGTGATGAGGACTCCACCAATGATGAAAAAGCCAACCTTTGCCTTATGGCCATCGAAGAAGATTCAAGGGTAACTTCTAATTCATCTACTTCATGTTCTTACTCTTTTGATGAATTACAAGATGCCTGCGATGATTTGGTTTTAGATTTTAAAAATCACATTTTGAAAAAACAACAAATTGATTTCAAAGTTAAAAATTCAAAATGATTTGCTTTCAAAAACCAAACTCGAACTTGAAGCAAAACTCGAAGAGTTTGAATTAAAATGTTTTGATTTGTAAAATTTGCTTCAAAAAGTTCAAGAAGAAAAGAATTTGATTTCCAAAGAGCTTGAAAAGAAAATTAATTTTGGAAAATCAAATTTTTATGTTAGACAATCTAGTGCCCCTAGATTTGTAAAAGATAAATGTTTTAGAAGTGTTTGGGTCCCAAAAGGACTAACCATTTCAACAAAAAGGGAAGACATTGAAAAATGGATTCCAAAGGGGACTAAAATTTGTGCTACTAACGTCTATGGATCCAAAGCAATTTGGATACCAAAAATCACTTAATTGTCTTTTTCTAGGTGTGATGGAGATGTTCAACAAGCCAAACATTGAGGGGGAGCTCCATGCACACAAGGAAGAACACTTGAAGAAGGAAGGCTTCACATCCTCCCTTTGGGTTCAAGTGTTGGTAAAAATCTAGTTGTTTTTGCATTTATTTGTTTATTTCTTTTTATTTCAACTAGATGATCATTTATGTTGGACTAACACTTTTAATGATGCTTTGAGTAAGGGGGAGCCATTTTAAAAAAAACCAAATTTGTATTTTTGTCAAATTTTACCTTTATTGTTATTTTGAACTTAATGTTTTAAATTCTTTTTGATATAACAAAAAGGGGGAGAAATGGTTTGAAAAATTGAAATTTCAAATGAATAAGGGGGAGCTTTAATTGATTTATATCTTTAATTCTCTTATTCACATTTTTAAAGATAAAGGGGGAGAATCCCAAACAATTTTTCAAGTGAGTTTTATTATATCAAAAAGGGGGAGATTGTAGAACTAATATTTTGATATAATAATTGAAAAATGTTTTGGACTGATTTAAAAAGTATTTATAACATTTCCAAAGTCCAAACAACTTGAAATTATGTTTAGGGAAGTTTTTAAAAGGGTTTTACATGTTTTTCAAAGCCAAACTTCACAAAACTGTCCAGGCATTTCGAAACACCTTAGGGCGTTTCGATACGGGGGATTCCAGTAACAAAAATGTTTCGATACTTGTATCGAAACGGGCTTTCCCTAGATGAGGATTTTTCCCAGCGTTTCGAAACGAGCTATGTCGTTTCGATACGCTTACGTGGCTTCAACCACAACGGTCATAAACCCCAACGACTATTTCCCAACTAACATTTAAATGCAGGGCGTTTCGATACGGGTCTAAAGCGTTTCGATACGTGTTTCGAAACGGCCAGGTGGCGTTCCGAAACGAGTCCACGTCAGACTGCAACGGCTCTTTCTACTTAAAGGGTGTTTCGAAACGGGTTCGAGTGTTTTGAAACGGGGAGCTGCATAATTGCATTTATGGAGGGAATTAAAGTCCTCAACGGCTCCAATTCAATCCCAACGGCTAGCAATGGCTATAAACTCATCAAAGAGTATAAAAGGGACCTCCAAGCATCCAGATTAGGTTAATGCTCATATTGTAAATCAACAAATGATCAAAAAGTGTCTTAGTGCTTAAATTGTCAATTCTTGTATAGACAAACACTAGTGAGCAAAAATTGTCAAATTTTCTCAAGTGTTTTAGGTTTTGGGTGAGTGCCAAATTGTGCAAACAAATACCTATTAGAGGGATTTAAGTTTGCTTATTGTGTCTCTTTGTAAAGAGGGTTTCAATCAAGGAAAGCTTTTCAAGTGAGTTTTATTATATCAAAAAGGGGGAGATTGTAGAACTAATATTTTGATATAATAATTGAAAAATGTTTTGGACTGATTTAAAAAGTATTTAAAACATTTCCAAAGTCCAAACAACTTGAAATTATGTTTAGGGAAGTTTTTAAAAGGGTTTTACATGTTTTTCAAACCCAAACTTCACAAAACTGTCCAGGCGTTTCGAAACACCTTAGGGCGTTTCGATACGGGGGATTCCAGTAGCAAAAACGTTTCGATACTTGTATCGAAACGGGCTTTCCCTGGATGAGGATTTTGCCCAGCGTTTCGAAACGAGCTATGCCGTTTCGATACGCCTACGTGGCTTCAACCACAACGATCATAAACCCCAACGACTATTTCCCAACTAACGTTTAAATGCAGGGCGTTTCGATACGGGTCTAAAGCGTTTCGATACGTGTTCCGAAACGGCCAGGTGGCGTTCCGAAACGAGTCCACGTCAGACTGCAACGGCTCTTTCTACGTAAAGGGTGTTTCGAAACGGGTTCGAGTGTTTCGAAACGGGGAGCTGCAGAATTGCATTTATGGAAGGAATTAAAGTCCTCAACGGCTCCAATTCAATCCCAACGGCTAGCAGCGGCTATAAACTCATCAAGGAGTATAAAAGGGACCTCCAAGCATCCAGATTAGGTTAATGCTCATATTGTAAATCAACAAATGATCAAAAAGTGTCTTAGTGCTTAAATTGTCAATTCTTGTATAGACAAACACTAGTGAGCAAAAATTGTCAAATTTGCTCAAGTGTTTTAGGTTTTGGGTGAGTGCTAAATTGTGCAAACAAATACCTATTAGAGGGATTTAAGTTTGCTTATTGTGTCTCTTTGTAAAGAGGCTTTCAATCAAGGAAAGCTTTTCAAGTGAGTTTTATTATATCAAAAAGGGGGAGATTGTAGAATTAATATTTTGATATAATAATTGAAAAATGTTTTGGACTGATTTAAAAAGTATTTAAAACATTTCCAAAGTCCAAACAACTTGAAATTATGTTTAGGGAAGTTTTTAAAAGGGTTTTACATGTTTTTCAAACCCAAACTTCACAAAATTGTCCAGGCATTTCGAAACACCTTAGAGCGTTTCGATACGGGGGATTCCAGTAGCAAAAACTTTTCGATACTTGTATCGAAACGGGCTTTCCCTGGATGAGGATTTTGCCCAGCGTTTCGAAACGAGCTATGCCGTTTCGATACGCCTACGTGGCTTCGACCACAACGGTCATAAACCTCAACGGTTATTTCCCAACTAACATTTAAATGCATGGCGTTTCGATACGGGTCTAAAGCGTTTCGATACGTGTTCCGAAACGGCTAGGTGGCGATCCGAAACGAGTCCACGTCAGACTGCAACGACTCTTTCTACTTAAAGGGTGTTTCGAAACGGGTTCGAGTGTTTCGAAACGGGGAGCTACAAAACTGCATTTATAGAGGGAATTAAAGTCCTCAACGGCTCCAATTCAATCCCAACGGCTATAAACTCATCAAGGAGTATAAAAGGGACCTCCAAGCATCCAGATTAGGTTAATGCTCATATTGTAAATCAACAAATGATCAAAAAGTGTCTTAGTGCTTAAATTGTCAATTCTTGTATAGACAAACACTAGTGAGCAAAAATTGTCAAATTTGCTCAAGTGTTTTAGGTTTTGGGTGAGTGCCAAATTGTGCAAACAAATACCTATTAGAGGGTTTTGCGTGTAAAATAGTCTATCGCAATTATAGTGCAAGTATACACGACGCAAGTAGTAAAGTGATACAAAGTATCGGATATCGTCTCCACAGGGATTGGGCTAATAGCTTCACCTAAATTCACTGCACGAAAGTAAAGGAAATAATTAAGAGTTGTCACGAGAATAATAAAGTAAAAACGTAAATAAAAGATTGAGATATCAAGAGAGAGAGAATGGGCTGGTATTGAGTTGCTCGGTAGTGCAGGTATTGAATTGCTTAGGATCTCCAGTTCTGTCGTCGCACCCGTCGCCGACAGCACCTGTCGCGGCGTCTGTCCGTTAGCTGTCGCGGCAGCGAACACTAACTCCGTACTTCAAGCTTGGCAAGAATCCCAGATCTGCCTTGCCCTATCCCTAGGCACAAGTCTGTCGATGATCACGTCTTTGATGATACCTCCCGGCGTGAATCGAAGGATGAACACCGATGTGTATGAATTCTTCCTTAGCCACTTAACCTCGCCTTATCCCTAAGCACGAGATGGTTCAACTATAAACTAGAGAACGCGCTTTTACCTCTTTCGTATACTTAACTCTCCCGATGCTAAGTAAATGGATAACCTCACAATGCTCTCCCGATGCTCTTGCAAGATATTAAAACCAAGATAAAAGAACTTGAAGTTTATTTTATTGAACTTGAAAAATCCTAAAACAAAGCAACCCTTGCAACTACTTTACAAAACAACCCGTAGCCCTAGGGGGAGTTTAGAACATATCGGTGACAGGTAAACGGCAGGGTTTTGGTTTCGGTTCTGGGGTAGTCGGCTATGCCCTAGGTTTAATCTATGCCCTTTATATAAGCTTTGGGCTCAAGTTATCTAAGGTAACAAGGATTACAACTTTAATTAAAAGTAAGATTCTAATAAAGACTAAATCTCTAAGGATTCCTACTTTTCAGTCGCCTCCTTGTTTCATGGGAATTCTTCTCCTTGAGCTTTGGCTTGACATATCTTTTGATCCGGGGCTTGGAAAAATATTCGGTTTCCACACGACAGACGAGCAGATTTTTCTCTATCTATCGAGGTCCACTTCACTTTTCCTCTGCATAAATCTGCTGTCATCATGCTGTCACGACAGGTCCATGACAGGTTCGTCTTCTTCAGCTGCTTGTCCAGTTCAGCTCTCCTGCTTATCTGCCCTGCGCCTGCCTTCGACATCCACTATGACAGATACCTGCAAAAATAGCCATCTTTCAGTAGAATCCGTGCCTTTTATATAATTGTGATGTTTTATTGAAAACTAACCTAAATACAATGCAAAGATGCTTGAATGCAGCAGAAATATGGGTTTAAAAAGGTGTAAATGATAGAACTTTTACACACCCAACAGAGGGATTTAAGTTTGCTTATTGTGTCTCTTTGTAAAGAGGGTTTCAATCAAGGAAAGCTTTTCAAGTGAGTTTTATTATATCAAAAAGGGGGAGATTGTAGAACTAATATTTTGATATAATAATTGAAAAATGTTTTGGACTAATTTAAAAAGTATTTAAAACATTTCCAATGTCCAAACAACTTGAAATTATGTTTAGGGAAGTTTTTAAAAGGGTTTTACATGTTTTTCAAACCCAAACTTCACAAAACTGTCCAGGCGTTTCGAAACACCTTAGGGCGTTTCGATACGGGGGATTCCAGTAGCAAAAACGTTTCGATACTTGTATCGAAACGGGCTTTCCCTGGATGAGGATTTTGCCCAGCGTTTCGAAACGAGCTATGCCGTTTCGATATGCCTACGTGGCTTCGACCACAACGGTCATAAACCTCAATGGTTATTTCCCAACTAACATTTAAATGCATGGCGTTTCGATACGGGTCTAAAGCGTTTCGATACGTGTTCCGAAACGGCCAGGTGGCGTTCCGAAACGAGTCCACGTCAGACTGCAACGGCTCTTTCTACTTAAAGGGTGTTTCGAAACGGGTTCGAGTGTTTCGAAACGGGGAGCTACAAAACTGCATTTATAGAGGGAATTAAAGTCCTCAACGGCTCCAATTCAATCCCAACGGCTATAAACTCATCAAGGAGTATAAAAGGGACCTCCAAGCATCCAGATTAGGTTAATGCTCATATTGTAAATCAACAAATGATCAAAAAGTGTCTTAGTGCTTAAATTGTCAATTCTTGTATAGACAAACACTAGTGAGCAAAAATTGTCAAATTTGCTCAAGTGTTTTAGGTTTTGGGTGAGTGCCAAATTGTGCAAACAAAAACCTATTAGAAGGATTTAAGTTTGCTTATTGTGTCTCTTTGTAAAGAGGGTTTCAATCAAGGAAAGCTTTTCAAGTGAGTTTTATTATATCAAAAAGGGGGAGATTGTAGAACTAATATTTTGATATAATAATTGAAAAATGTTTTGGACTGATTTAAAAAGTATTTAAAACATTTCCAAAGTCCAAACAACTTGAAATTGTGTTTAGGGAAGTTATTAAAAGGGTTTTACATGTTTTTCAAAGCCAAACTTCACAAAACTGTCCAGGCATTTCGAAACACCTTAGGGCGTTTCGATAAGGGGGATTCCAGTAGCAAAAACGTTTCGATACTTGTATCGAAACGGGCTTTCCCTAGATGAGGATTTTGCCCAGCGTTTCGAAACGAGCTATGCCGTTTCAATACGCCTACGTGGCTTCGACCACAACGGTCATAAACCCCAACGACTATTTCCCAACTAACATTTAAATGCAGGGCGTTTCGATACGGGTCTAAAGCGTTTCGATACGTGTTCCGAAACGGCCAGGTGGCGTTCCGAAACGAGTCCACGTCAGACTGCAACGGCTCTTTCTACGTAAAGGGTGTTTCGAAACGGGTTCGAGTGTTTCGAAACGGGGAGCTGCAGAATTGCATTTATGGAGGGAATTAAAGTCCTCAACGGCTCCAATTCAATCCCAACGGCTAGCAACGGCTATAAACTCATCAAGGAGTATAAAAGGGACCTCCAAGCATCCAGATTAGGTTAATGCTCATATTGTAAATCAACAAATGATCAAAAAGTGTCTTAGTGCTTAAATTTTCAATTCTTGTATAGACAAACACTAGTGAGCAAAAATTGTCAAATTTGCTCAAGTGTTTTAGGTTTTGGGTGAGTGCCAAATTGTGCAAACAAATACCTATTAGAGGGATTTAAGTTTGCTTATTGTGTCTCTTTGTAAAGAGGGTTTCAATCAAGGAAAGCTTTTCAAGTGAGTTTTATTATATCAAAAAAGGGGAGATTGTAGAACTAATATTTTGATATAATAATTGAAAAATGTTTTGGACTGATTTAAAAAGTATTTAAAACATTTCCAAAGTCCAAACAACTTGAAATTATGTTTAGGGAAGTTTTTAAAAGGGTTTTACATGTTTTTCAAACCCAAACTTCACAAAACTGTCCAGGCGTTTCGAAACACCTTAGGGCGTTTCGATACGGGGGATTCCAGTAGCAAAAACGTTTCGATACTTGTATCGAAACGGGCTTTCCCTGGATGAGGATTTTGCCCAGCGTTTCGAAACGAGCTATGCCGTTTCGATACGCCTACGTGGCTTCGACCACAACGGTCATAAACCTCAACGGTTATTTCCCAACTAACATTTAAATGCATGGCGTTTCGATACGGGTCTAAAGCGTTTCGATACGTGTTCCGAAACGGCTAGGTGACGATCCGAAACGAGTCCACGTCAGACTGCAACGACTCTTTCTACTTAAAGGGTGTTTCGAAACGGGTTCGAGTGTTTCGAAACGGGGAGCTACAAAACTGCATTTATAGAGGGAATTAAAGTCCTCAACGGCTCCAATTCAATCCCAACGGCTATAAACTCATCAAGGAGTATAAAAGGGACCTCCAAGCATCCAGATTAGGTTAATGCTCATATTGTAAATCAACAAATGATCAAAAAGTGTCTTAGTGCTTAAATTGTCAATTCTTGTATAGACAAACACTAGTGAGCAAAAATTGTCAAATTTGCTCAAGTGTTTTAGGTTTTGGGTGAGTGCCAAATTGTGCAAACAAATACCTATTAGAGGGATTTAAGTTTGCTTATTGTGTCTCTTTGTAAAGAGGGTTTCAATCAAGGAAAGCTTTTCAAGTGAGTTTTATTATATCAAAAAGGGGGAGATTGTAGAACTAATATTTTGATATAATAATTGAAAAATGTTTTGGACTGATTTAAAAATTATTTAAAATATTTCCAAAGTCCAAACAACTTGAAATTATGTTTAGGGAAGTTTTTAAAAGGGTTTTACATGTTTTTCAAAGCCAAACTTCACAAAACTGTCCAGGCATTTCGAAACACCTTAGGGCGTTTCGATACGGGGGATTCCAGTAGCAAAAACGTTTCGATACTTGTATCGAAACGGGCTTTCCCTAGATGAGGATTTTGCCCAGCGTTTCGAAACGAGCTATGCCGTTTCGATACGCCTACGTGGCTTCGACCACAACGGTCATAAACCCCAACGACTATTTCCCAACTAACATTTAAATGCAGGGCGTTTCGATACGGGTCTAAAGCGTTTCGATACGTGTTCCGAAACGGCCAGGTGGCGTTCCGAAACGAGTCCACGTCAGACTGCAACGGCTCTTTCTACGTAAAGGGTGTTTCGAAACGGGTTCGAGTGTTTCGAAACGGGGAGCTGCAGAATTGCATTTATGGAGGGAATTAAAGTCCTCAACGGCTCCAATTCAATCCCAACGGCTAGCAACGGCTATAAACTCATCAAGGAGTATAAAAGGGACCTCCAAGCATCCAGATTAGGTTAATGCTCATATTGTAAATCAACAAATGATCAAAAAGTGTCTTAGTGCTTAAATTGTCAATTCTTGTATAGACAAACACTAGTGAGCAAAAATTGTCAAATTTGCTCAAGTGTTTTAGGTTTTGGGTGAGTGCCAAATTTTGCAAACAAATACCTATTAGAGGGATTTAAGTTTGCTTATTATGTCTCTTTGTAAAGAGGGTTTCAATCAAGGAAAGCTTTTCAAGTGAGTTTTATTATATCAAAAAGGGGGAGATTGTAGAACTAATATTTTGATATAATAATTGAAAAATGTTTTGGACTGATTTAAAAAGTATTTAAAACATTTCCAAAGTCCAAACAACTTGAAATTATGTTTAGGGAAGTTTTTAAAAGGGTTTTACATGTTTTTCAAACCCAAACTTCACAAAACTGTCTAGGCGTTTCGAAACACCTTAGGGCGTTTCGATACGGGGGATTCCAGTAGCAAAAACGTTTCGATACTTGTATCGAAACGGGTTTCCCTGGATGAGGATTTTGCCCAGCGTTTCGAAATGAACTATGCCGTTTCGATACGCCTACGTGGCTTCGACCACAATGGTCATAAACCTCAACGGTTATTTCCCAACTAACATTTAAATGCATGGCGTTTCGATACGGGTCTAAAGCGTTTCGATACGTGTTCCGAAACGGCCAGGTGGCGTTCCGAAACGAGTCCACGTCAGACTGCAACGGCTCTTTCTACTTAAAGGGTGTTTCGAAACGGGTTCGAGTGTTTCGAAACGGGGAGCTACAAAACTGCATTTATAGAGGGAATTAAAGTCCTCAACGGCTCCAATTCAATCCCAACGGCTATAAACTCATCAAGGAGTATAAAAGGGACCTCCAAGCATCCAGATTAGGTTAATGCTCATATTGTAAATCAACAAATGATCAAAAAGTGTCTTAGTGCTTAAATTGTCAATTCTTGTATAGACAAACACTAGTGAGCAAAAATTGTCAAATTTGCTCAAGTGTTTTAGGTTTTGGGTGAGTGCCAAATTTTGCAAACAAATACCTATTAGAGGGATTTAAGTTTGCTTATTGTGTCTCTTTGTAAAGAGGGTTTCAATCAAGGCTTTGAGTAGAAAGCTTGATTGGTGTATAAGGGTTTCCTCCTAAGCCTAGAAAAGGGGAAGAACAATTAGTGGAATTGTTTGGAAATCCTTAGTGGGGAGCTAAGATAGTGAATGTAGACCTTGGTTAGAAGGTTGAACCACTATAAATCTTTGTGTCACATTTAATTTTAGCTTCCACAACTCTTCCACCCAAAATTCACCTCTCCACCACTTGGTGAGCCTTATCGGTTGAACGAATCGAACTCCTCACAACTCAACAGATCTGATACTCGAAATGACCCGACCCATAATCCATTTGAACACGAATTAACACGATAAACCGACTAGAACATGAACCATTTTGAGCCGACATGAAATTGACCCAAACCTGAATTGAGTCTAAATTAAAATCAACCAGGCTAACTCGAACATGAGTCGATCTAATTACAACCCGACCTGATCTGATTCGACTCGATCCGATCTAAACCGATCTAAAACTCATTCCAACTGTCAATTTTACACCCCTACTTGTAAAGAGACAAGTCGGGACCGTCCCTCCTCATACAATTTAAATCTTACCCTTGAATTATCTTGCCTGTAACTAGGGTTGTAAAAACAAGTCAGGATCTGGAAACCTGCCTGAAACCTGCTCGAGTCAGAACTTGATTTAACCCGAGAATTCGATGATCTGAACCCGAACTGTAACTGACTGTTGCTGACCCGAACTCGAGTTGAACCTGTTACTGTAGCAACCGAACTCGATCTGTGTCCGACTGAAAACAACCCAAACCCGAATCTGACCTGGTAATTTTGACCTGAAACCCGACCTGCATCCGACTGAAACGAACCCGAACCCGAGATCGACCTGGCTAATTACCTGATATTATCCGACTGAAACGACCCGAGATCCGATTTTACCCGACCTGTTTTGAACCCGACCTGTTAATGGACCCAACCTGTTTTGAAACTGAACTGTTGTTGACCTGAACTAATGTAGACCTGTTCATTATAAACTTAATAAATTTTTAATAGATAATGTTAATTTCATTACTTAAAATTATATACTTAAAAATTTGTTTAAGTATAAAAATATATACTATGTATAATAAAATTATATACTTAAAATATTTGTCTTATTTTATACTAAATATATAATATATTAGTAATATATAATTAATATAATATATTAAACTTATATACTTTATTATGTAAAATGTCTTTCAATTGACATAATAACTTATTTTACTAAAGTTATTAACATAATAAGAAAAATCTTTTAAGTGTTATATTAATTATATATTATATTAATTGAAAGACAATTGACATAATATATACTAAGTTATTAACTTATATTTTGTCTTATTTTTCGTACTTATTATGCTTCATATTTATGTTAACTTAAATTATATAAAACATATATACTAAGACAATTGACATAATATATACTAAGTTATTAACTTAAAATATATAAAACATATTATGCTAACTTTACTATGTTCATAAATAAGAAAATTAAGATAACTACAAATGTTAACTTAGTATTATGACAATTGTTTTTCAAATGATTAATATATATTAAGTCTTTCAAATTAACAGTTAACTTAGATTAATCTGGATAACAACTCTATTTTGTAAACTTAATCGGGTTAACTTCTTAAATTTGTTAATAACAAAGAATAAAATGAAGTAATTTTGCTAACTTGAAATTAACAGTTAACTTAAATTAACAAAGAACAAAGAACAAAATGAAGTAATCGGGTTAACTTCAAATTAACATTTAACTTAAATTATTTTAATTCAATTTGTTAACTTGAATAAAAAGAACAAAATGAACTGAATACAAAAATATTAATTGAACATAATGAACAGAATACAAAAAACATTAACATATAATTAAAATAAGTTAATAACAAAGAGAATACAAACTTTAAGTTTACAAACAGAATAGAAGCTTACAAAATGATAAGTAATTTTGCTCTCAGATCTTATAGCAAAGTCAAAAGACTTTGCTACCAGAAATATCATCATCGAGCAATAACATAAAGCTACCAACAAGTTTTAATTATGGGTAACTTAGCTATGAAAGCTAAGAAACCAGCAAAATTAAAACAATGGCAACAAAATAAAACTAACAAACTAACAGTACTTAATACCCAGCAACCAACAAGACAGCACCAGCATCCAGCAATGAACTTCAACCAGCATCAAACCCAGCATTGAACAGCAACCAGAACTAAACAACACTAACTGAAAAAAAACAAAGTATAAGAAAAAGTAAACAACACTAAAAGAAATAAAAGACATGTAAATAAAGAAACAAAAAGATGAGAAATGTAAACTTACATTTTTGGGCAACATAAAAAAACAGCATTGTATGACCAAGTCCAGCAACATCAAGAAAATAACAGCAACATAAACTGTAAGTTAAAAAAACAAAAGTGAAAACAGAGACAACAGAAACTAAAATAAAAAACAGATCAAGATAATAGACTAAGAAACAGAAACAAAACAAAAATAAAAACAGAGATAGATTAGAATACCTTATTCAGGAATGGGATCTTCAACAGCAACATCAGGCAGAGAAGATTCATTCACAACAGCCAGATATTCATCATCTTTATCCTCAGGCTCAAAACCATACAACCAATTACGGGTTGTAACAAAAATTTCAACATTTTTGGGCAAAAGTCTAGCCCTCAACTTGTTCAAAATCCGACCCTCCATGCTAAATGAGGATTCGGATGCAACAGAAGTTATTGGAATGGCTAAAACATCTCTAGCCATGAGAGAAAGAGTAGGAAAAGAAACAGACTGTGACTTCCAATAATCTAATATATAAAACTCAGAATCATCAGACCGAGGGAGAAGGGGCAAAGATATGTAAGAGTCAACATCAGATTTACCACTCCTAGAAGCGGCCAAATTTGCATCAAAGTTCTACAAGAAAACATAAAACGAGTTAGAAAATTGTAAGTAAAAGAAACAAAAGTGAAAACATAAACTAAAATAAAACTGACCTGAAACAGATTTGACTTTTTGAAGGTCCGAAGCCGATTCGAACTCGAAACACTTGTACTTTGAGATGAATTGCATTGGACAGAAGAATTAGAAGAAGATGAAGAACACAGAACAGTTCTAGAATAATAGATATACAAATTCACAAATTCATTGTACACAAGACTAACCCTCCTCTCAACCTCATCCTCAACATAGAGGACACCATACAACTCCTTCAGAAGTTGCAACTTATAACGGGGATCAAGTAAAACAGCAAAAGACAGAATAGTAGAGTGTTCAGACCAGTATTTCTCATACAACTCAAGCATAGGACCAGCCATAGCAGAAATTCCATTACAAGGATCATTGTGAGCATCACACAAAAGTTTCTCAATAGCAACAACATTAGCCAGATATAAATTAGAAGTAGGATACTTGGATCCTGAGAACAGAGTGGTAATCTCATAAAAAGGCTCAAGAAAATCACAGATCAAAGATGCAGTTTCCCACTCATCCTCTAATATAATATCCAGGCCATTCTCTCTATTAACAAACAAATTGATAGCTAACTTAGCTTCAATAGCCCTGCGTAGCATCAAATAAGTGGAGTTCCACCTAGTAGGGACATCCAAAACTAACTTACCAGAAAAATCAGAACCACAATCTCTAACAGCAGAATCAAAACCACATAGTCTAGAATCAGAAGAGTCAATAAATTTAACAATTTCACGCAACTTAACAACAGAAGAATCAATAACCTTCAACCCTCTTTGAACTATCAAGTTCAGAATATGAGCAGCACATCTAATGTGAAAGTACTTACCATTGCAAGGAAGGAGAGATATGGCATGCAAATCGTCTTTGAGACGTTTAACCATTCTCTCATTAGCAGAAGCATTATCAAGGGTTATAGTAAAAACTTTCCTTTCAAGACCCCACTCACATAACAACTTCTTAACAAACTTATATATAGACTCACCATCATGGGGTGGGGGGAAACGACGAAAGTTAAGAATTTTTTACTGAAGTTTCCAATTATTATCAACATAATGTGCAGTCAGAGCAAAATATGAACGTGAAGTGCAAGCAGACCAACCATCACATGTAAAACAGATTCGACTTGAAACAGAAAGCATTGAATCAATTAACAACTTCTTATGCTTCTCATGCTTTAACATGCAATTCTTAGTAACAGTATACCTAGAGATATCCTTGACATTAGAATTAAGATAACGATGCAAAATCCTAAGTTTATCATGCTCAACCATGCTCAATGCATATCCATGACACAAAATAGCTTCAGCAAACAAATCACAGTAGGTTTTCTGATCAAAAGAACTTCCTAAACAACTACTAGGATTGGATATAAGGAAATCCTTATAGGCAGAGCATTTTTCAGTGTGTCTTTTAGGGTTAGAGGTACCAATATAAGAATAAGCTTTATACCTTTTTGATTTGCAATACTTACATTCAGCAAAGAGGCCATCCTCCTCCTTAACGAAGCAATAGTGATCCCAAACAGGAGAAGTCCTTCTCCCAAACTCTGTTGATGAAGTTGTTGAAGCCCTCCTTCTAGAGGAAGGAAGAACAGTAGAGGCTTGGTCATTTTCATCCGCTTCAAACAAAACATTAACAAAAATGAGTTAGTGATTGATCAAATACTAAAAATGATCTTCTGAAAATACAAAAGTTAAAAGAGTATACCTCTTTGAACGGGAAACTCCAACTCGTAAGAAATATCATCCATAGGCATAGTTGTGCTAAATGAACAAAAGAAAAATATGTGAAATCCCAGAAATGAATGAAACAACAAAAAGAACAAGTACAGAACACATTTACATAACAAAATCCAGAAACATTAAACAAACATAAAGACAAAAATGTATACAAAACAAAGAAGAAACAATTAACAAAACAAAGGGTGTTTCAGTTTAATCCTTGTACGTGGCGTTGTTTACACCGAACCCCAGGGTCCTTTAAAAAACCCCTTTGGCACCAGTAGCCCCGCAGGTCTGGTATTCCAGCCTATATACTCGGATTAAACCAAGGAAACCCTAGCATGCATACTAAATCAGCAACACATAACAGAAACCAAAAGAAAAACAAAACAAAACAGACATGCAACCAAACAAAGTAGACATGCAACCAAACAAAGTAGACATGCAACCAAACCAAAATCCAGAACCATAAACAGAAACTTTAAAACATTTAATAAACAGAAACCCTAGCATGCATACTAAACAAACAATAAAGAAACAGAAACCAGAACCATAAACAGAAACTAAAAAACAATTACATAACAAAATCCAGAAACATTAAACAAACATAAAGACATAAATATATACAAAACAAAGCAGAAACAATTAACAAAACAAAGGGTGGTTTTAGTTTAATCCTTGTACGTGGCGTTGTTTACACCGAACCCCAGGGTCCTTTAAAAACCCCCTTTGGCACCAGTAGCCCCGCAAGTCTGGTATTCCAGCCTATATACTCGGATTAAACCAAGGAAACCCTAGCATGCATACTAAATCAACAACACAGAAACAGAAACCCAAGAAAAACCAAACAAAGTAGACATGCAACCAAACAAAGTAGACATGCAACCAAACCAAAATCCAGAACCGTAAACAGAAACTTAAAAACATTTAAGTAACAGAAACCCTAGCATGCATACTAAACAAACAAAACAGAAACAGAAACCAAATGAAAAAGCATGCATATCAAACATAAATATATAACAGAACCACATAAACAGAAATATACCAACCAGAAGTTAGGGATTTTAGAAATATACCAACAACTGAAAATGCCAGAAGATCCGCTCCTAGAAAATAAACATGCAAACCAAACAGAAACAAAGTTAGGATAAATCAGAGTATAAAAAATTAAAAAATTAAAAATAAAATAAAAATAAAAAGAACAGATGAGAAAAAAACTTACCAAATCCCAGAAGATTAGGGCTTCCAGGGATATCAGAAGTCAGAAGAAGGAGAAGGGCTTCCAGGGAACTCAAAAGTCAGGAGAAGAAGAAGGACTTTCAGGGATCTCAGAAGTCAGAAGAAGGAGAAGGGATGTTAGGGATCTCAGAAGTCAGAAGAATGAGAAGGATTATTAGGGTTTTCTGAAGAAGATGAAAAGATTTTTTAATACGAATCGATTTTTGGGATAAGGGTTTAGGGTTGATGGATTAGGGTTTGGGGATTAGGGATTGGGGTTTAGGGTATCGAGTAATTTAGGGTTTAGGGTAAAACATTTTTGATTTGGGGATTAGGGTTTTGAAGGATTGAAAATGAGAAAGTGGAAGAACATGATGATGTTCTTGAGAAAAAGTTTGGGTTTGATCGAGAGGAAACAGGTTTAGATTGAAGTAGGATGTTTGTATAGGATCTAGAATGGGTTTGGGGAAGAACAGTGAAGAACTTGGTGAAAAAGTTTGGTTTTGATCAAGAGGAAACAAGTTTAGACTGAAGTAGGAAGTTTGTATAAGATCTGGAAGGATTTTGGGGAAGAACAATGAAGAACTTTGGGAAAAAGTGATGTTTTGATCGAGATTAGATAGGAAATCTGGGAGAAATTGTGTTTTTCAGAGAGAGAGAAAACGAGGAGAAATTTCGGCAGAGTAACGCTAGGGTAAAAATGGTATAAAATGGCTGGGGGTGAGGGTTTATTTATAGGGGTGAGCCGGGTCAAAAAGATCCGCGTGTTTTTTAACGGGTTACACGGGTCTTGCTCCGCAAGCACTCTGACTTTCAATTGTTTCAATTTGGTCCTGATTTTTGTGAAATTCAGCTTAAAATTTTATTTTATGTTTGATTTGGTCCTTATTTCAGTGTTAAGGTTTAGGGTTAGGATATAATTTAAGGTTTGGGGTTTTAATTTAGGGGTTAGGGTTATAATTTATAGTTTAAGGTTATAATTTAGGGGTAAGGTTTAAGGATTAGTGCTACTATTTCAATTAGTGTTTGAGTTTTGGGGTTTAAGGTTTAAATATTTAAGGTTTGTGGTTTAGGGTTTATGTTAAATGTTTAGGGTTTAGGGTATTGATTTAGTGTTTATGAAGCCTTTAGGTTTAGGGTTAATGGTTTTGACTTTTGAATTAAGGTATCAATCATGAAACCCTAAACCCTAAACCCTAAACTCTAAACCCTAAACAATAATGAAAACTAATAAATCCTAACCTTTAACCCTAATCCCTGAACCTTTATTACTAATGAAAACTCATAAAGTCGGTTGTATAACCCTAAGCCTAATCCTAACCCTTAACCTTAAACCTTAACCCTTAACCCTTATGAATCATAAACCTCTAATCCCAAAACCATAAACCCTAAACCATTAATGGTAATGAAAACTCATAAAGTCGATTGTATAACCCTAATTCTAGCCCTAAATACTAAACCCTTAACTATAAACCATGAACAAATATAATGAAAACTTATAAACCATAAACCCTAAACCTTGTGGCTTATACCATATACCCTAAACTATAAACCATGAACAATAATGAAAACCCATAAAACCAAATCTATACCCCTAAACCCAAAACCCTAAACACTAAACCCTAAACCCTAAACTATAACCACTAAACAATAATGATAAGTTATAACTTAGAAACCCTAAACCATAAACCTTACACCTTAGATTCTAAACCCTAACCATGAACAATAACAATAACCCTAAACACTTAAATATGAACTATGTACGGTGTCCCCTAAACCCTAAACCTTAAAGCTATAAACCATGTTGATGTAGGAATGTACTCTGATCCATAAGCAATATTGCAAAAATGAATTAATGATAACACATAAACCCTAATGCAACACCCTAAACCATAAACCATGGAACCTTAAAGTTAAACCATAAACATTAAACCCTTCAACTCTAAACCATAAACAATAATGATAGCTCGTGATCATAACGCAACACCCTAAACCCTAAACCATCGAATATAAAGACTAACTCATAAATATAATATAATATATATATATATATTATATAATCTTATAACTTATAAGTTATATAATGTATTTATAATATAATAATTAATAATAATTAGTAGTAGTTTGGGCCTTGGGCCTTTGGGCTCTTATCCCACCACCCATTTATTTTAGATGGGCCCTAAAACCTATATTGTATAAATAATATATATATATATATATATATATATATATATATATATATATATATATATAAACTTATAACTTATAATTAATATAATAATTAGTAATAGTTTGGGCCTTGGGCCTTTGGGCTCTTATCCCACCACCCATTTATTTTAGATGGGCCCCTAAAACCTATAATATATATAATATAATATAATATAATATATATAAACTTATAACTTATAAGTTATATAATTTATTTATAATATAATAATTAATAATAAATAATAATTAGTAATAATTTGGGCCTTTGGCCTTTGGGCTCTTATCCCACCACCCCTAAAACCTATAATGTATATATATATATATATATATATATATATATATATATATATATTTAAACTTATAACTTATAATTTATACAATGTATTTATAATATAATAATTAATAATAATTAGTAGTAGTTTGGGCCTTGGGCCTTTGGGCTCTTATCCCACCAGGCCACCACCTATTTATTTTAGATGGGCCCTAAAAACTATATTGTATAAATATAATATATATATATATATATAAACTTATAACTTATAATTTATACAATGTATTTATAATATAATAATTAATAATTAATAATAATTAGTAGTAGTTTGGGCCTTGGGCCTTTGGGCTCTTATCCCACCACCCATTTATTTTAGATGAGCCCCTAAAACCTATAATGTATAAATAAATAAATAAATATATATATATATATATATATATATATATATATATTTATATAAACTTATAACTTATAATTTATATAATAATTAGTAATAGTTTGGGCCTTGGGCCTTTGGGCTCTTATCCCACCACCCATTTATTTTAGATGGGCCCCTAAAACCTATAATGTATATAATATAATATAATATAATATAATATAATATAATATAATATAATATAATATAATATAATATAATATAATATAATATAATATAATATAATATAATATAATATAATATAATATAATATAATATAATAACTTATAAGTTATATAATGTATTTATAATATAATATTTAATAATTAATAATAATTAGTAATAGTTTGGGCCTTGGGCCTTTGGGCTCTTATCCCACCACCCATTTATTTTAGATGGGCCCTAAAACCTATATTGTATAAATATAATATATATATATATATATATATATATATATAAACTTATAACTTATAATTTATATAATGTATTTATAATATAATAATTAATAATTAGTAATAGTTTGGGCCTTGGGCCTTTGAGCTCTTATCCCACCACCCATTTATTTTAGATGGGCATATAATATAATATAATATAATATAATATAATATAATATAATATAATATAATATAATATAATATAATATAATATAATATAATATAATATAATATAATATAATATAATATAATATAATATAATATAATATAATATAATTTAATATAATATAATATAATATAATATAATATAATATAATATAATATAATATAATATAATATAACTTATAAGTTATATAATTTATTTATAATATAATAATTAATAATAATTAGTAATAGTTTGGGCCTTGGGCCTTTGGGCTCTTATCCCACCACTCATTTATTTTAGATGGGCCCTAAAACCTATATTGTATAAATATAATATATATATATATATATAAATTTATAACTTATAATTTATATAATGTATTTATAATATAATAATTAATAATTAGTAATAGTTTGGGCCTTGGGCCTTTGGGCTCTTATCCCACCACCCATTTATTTTAGATGGGCCCCTAAAACCTATAATATAATATAATATAATATAATATAATATAATATAATATAATATAATATAATATAATATAATATAATATAATATAATATAATATAAACTTATAACTTATAAGTTATATAATTTATTTATAATATAATAATTAATAATTAATAATAATTAGTAATAGTTTGGGCCTTAGGCCTTTGGGCTCTTATCCCACCACCCCTAAAACCTATAATATATATATATATATATATATATATTTAAACTTATAAATTATAATTAATATAATAATTAATAATAATTGGTAATAGTTTGGGCCTTGGGCCTTTGGGCTCTTATCCTACCACCCATTTATAATAATTGATAATATCAATAATAAATATTAATTATTAATTGTTGGGCTTTGGACTAAAAATTTTAGATGGGCTAAATATAATAATTATTAATAATTATTAATTGTTGGGCTTTGGGCTAAAAATTTTAGATGGGCTAAATATTTTGTGACCCTTTAAATTTTAGATGTTAAGTCCTTTAAGTTTTTGTTCAATTCAATTGAGTTCAATTCAATTTATGTATTTATGTATAATACATTACATATACATAAATACATTATACATTATACATACATGTTTGTATAATATATAATTATATATTGTAATTTATATACATGTGAATACATAAAAATACATATATATATATATATATAATATATATACATATAATCACATGTATTTATACTTATAAGTTATAAAGTTATTATATTAATTAATAAGTTATATTATATTATAATAATTAATAAATAATATTAAATTATAATATATATGGGCGGGAAAATTTGATTTCAAACCGCCCAATTCTCAAATTGAATTTCAATTTAGGGTAAATTATAAATAAAGCCCTTTATATTATATAAGTTTTTTTATTGAAATCCTTTAAGTTTTAATTCAATTTAATTGAGTCCTTAAAACTTTATTTTTACTTCAAATTAACTCTTATTTATTATTTTTTTCTTTATAGTCCATAAAACTTTGTTTTTATTCAAAAATGAGCCTATTATAGTCCATAAAACTTTATTTTAGTCCAAATTAGCTCTTATTTATTATTTTTTTCACTATAGTCCATAAAACTTTGTTTTTATTCAAAATTCTTCATTTCTGGTGAACCTGAATTATCCCGAACTGAAATGAACCCGACGACCTGAAATTACCCGACCTGAAATTACCCGAATTGAAATGAACCCGACCTGAAATGAACCTGACCTGAAATGAACCTGACCTGAAATGAACCCGACCTGCAATTTTACCTGCCAATTAACTAATTTTACCCGACCTGTTTTTACCCGATCTGCAACGAGTTTGACCTGAAATGGACCCGACCTGAAAATTGACCCGACCTGAAATGGACCCGACCTGAAATGGACCCGACCTGCAAATTACCCAACTGCAATGGACCCGCACCCGACCCGAGTCGAGTCAATTTTTTTTACCTGAAATGACCTGTATCCGATTTTACCTGACCTGACAGAACCCGACCTGAAACCTGTCTGATTACCTGTTTTTACATCCCTACCTGTAACGGAACATTTGGGCCAATTAGCTCTCTTTTTGTAGTCTGGTAAACAAGCTTCTCACCTCAGAAAAATAAAATAAAAAAGGTAAAAATCAGCATCAATCATGCACCGGCCTGCCATTAACAGATCTATGCTGGGGAAGATTGAGGAAATTACCAAGGCCATTTTGACGACGCGGAGCTGGTTGGATTTGGTGGCGTAGCTATGACGAGTGCGGTATGTGAGCCGCTGAACCATTTTGTCTCTATGGGTTTTGAGGCGAATTCGATCCTGAAATTTTAGGTTATACTTGTAGTTATGTTATATATGTGAATAAGAAAGTGCAAGACTCGAATTGAAAAAAATCTAATTTTTTTATATTACTTGACGCAAAAAAAATCGATTCGTTTTAACTCAATTTGTAATTTTACAAATTTGACTCAACTCGAAATTTTTTTAAATAAAGTTTAAGTTCTAAAATGAGAATTTGAATAACTGGAATTTTTAAGTAATTAGTGATTTATTTTTCGAGTTGGAGTAAGTCCCACAATTTTACATGATATATGTATAGCACATATGAAAATATGAAGAAATATATATGTACATTGTATATGGTTATAGAAAAATGTTTAAATTGGAACCAATTACTATCATAACATTATAAATATATAAATTAAATTTGAACAGAAATTTGAACATTTCATCTCGACTTGACTCGACACTAATTTTATAAACTTGATTTGACTTAAAAAAACATTAAACAAAATTTAAATTATAAAATATGACTCGTAAACTTATCTAATTCGAAATCTTTTTACTCAACCCGATTGGGTAGTCATCACATAAATGAAAAAGACAAAGTTGTTTGGGTTTTTGAGTAAAATGCAGACCGACATTAATTGGAGTTTTGTGTTGCTACATACAGTGTTTGTATATTACTTATCACCAGACGTTTTATCTATATTTTTTAAATATTTTAAATTTAATATCAAATTTTGAATTATTTTTATTTTAATCACCTAAATATGACATGGATTGTTTTGTATTGATGTAAAAGT
This sequence comes from Hibiscus tridactylites, assembly GCA_958450335.1. Lineage (NCBI taxonomy): Eukaryota > Viridiplantae > Streptophyta > Magnoliopsida > Malvales > Malvaceae > Hibiscus > Hibiscus tridactylites. The sequence continues at coordinate 51,075,260 of OY288267.1, read as the reverse complement.
CGCATGTTGTACACCTTATTTTTTTTTATCTCATTCTCTACATATATGAAATTTTAAGAGTTTCATCTTATATCACATCAACATCAAAATCTTCATATAAAATTTTAAGGTTTTATATGATACTAACAAAGAACATGGAAACCACACTATAATTTATGATGTCGGCAAAATTTAATCTGATTCGCTTTTCATACCCCTAAATTTTCTATCATTGCATGGATAGTCATTATTGATCGACTCCCTACTAAAAATCGATTGCTGAGAATGAGGTTTATGCAAGAAAACATATGTGTTCTTTGTGATGAAGGTCAAGAAACAAAGAGTCACTTGTTTTTTAAATGTCCCTTTTCTGTTGAAGTTTGGAGAACTGTTCTACAAATGTGCTTATTGAGAAGAATAGTTGAACACTGAGATGAGGAGATACAATAGGCTGTGGCTGCTCTGAAAGGGAAGTCTTTGCTTTTGCTTATTCTTAAGATTGCTTCGTGTGATTTTATCTATTATATCTGGTTGGAGAAGAATGCTCGTCACTTCAGGAAGATTGCCCGTACAGTTAGTGGCGGATCCAAAAATATATTTGAGGGTAGGCACATAAAAAATTTTAAAATTTCAGGGTGGGCACAAACCTTAAATATTATAAAAATTTAAGGACTAATTCATAAAATTTTTAAAAAATAAAGACAAATATGTAAATGTTGAAAAGTTTAGGGTGAGCTCAGGCCCACCCCACACCAAATGTGGATCCGCCACTGCGTACAGGAGATAATGTAGTAGGGTGTATAAAGGATATTGTTAGTATAAAATTGAGAGGTAGATGTATAGAATAGATTCAATGTACAGATTGAGATCTCACTTATAGTATTATGTTTTTTTTTTTATAAAAGTTTGCTGTTTTTTTAGACATAGTACAAACATTTTATCTAAAAAAAGCTATGATTTCGTCTACGTCAAACAACTATTTGAATATTAGCTTACAGTACACAGATGATGCTAACGCACTTCAAGAACCAGTCATCCTCTGCCAGCTTTCACCCATACAAACTTTTTTATAAGCTATTAAAAAAGACAAAAACTAATGAACCAAGCCTCATAAAAGACGTATCTTCAGATTTGACCAACGTACTTACTGGAGTTGTTCTATTTGTTTTCAAAGTGTTAAAAACTTACTATTCCCTGTTGAAGAAGCATGTTGTTGTTGAGTTGTGTGGGGTTCGATTCGATCAACCGTTCTTGCTTGCCAAGTGTGGAGAAGTTGGATAATTGGGTGTTTTAGTGGGAGGTGAAAAATAGGCAATTTGACACAAGGATTTATAGTGGTTTAACCTTCTAACCAAGGTCTACATCCACTACCTTAGCTCCCCACTAAGGATTTCCAAAAAAATTCACTAAGAATATCGTCCCCTTTTCTAGGCTAAGGAGACAACCTTTACAACCCTCAAAGCTTTCTACCCAAAGCTTGAGGAAACACTCTCTTGTACAAAGAAAGACTTAGCAAACTAGAAATCCCTCTAATAGGTGTTTGTTTGCAATTCTAAGCACTCACACAAAACCTAAACACTTGAGCAAATTTAACAATGTAAGCTCACAAGTGTTGTCTAAGCAAGAAATAAACAATTTAAGCTCTAGACAAATTTGGACATCATAATGTTGTAACAATTGAAGTATTAACCATTACAAGATGCTTGGAGGTCCCTTTTATACTCCCAATTGAGTTTGTAGCCGTTACTAGTCGTTGGGGATGATTTGGAGCCGTTGAAGACTTTATTTCCCTTCATAAATGCTGTTCTGCAGCCATCCGTATCGATACGCTTGGATCCGTATCGGTACTACCTTCATCAGAAACTAGCCGTTGGGCTCTTGCCAGCCTGGGCGTATCGATACGCTTGAGGGCGTATCGGTACGGTTTTGCATTTAAATGACCGTTGGGAAAATAGCTGTTGGGGTGGTTGAAAGGGGATCGGTACGCTTACCAGGCGTATCGAAACGATCCCGATCCGTATTGAAACGACCAAGCCTGTTTCGATACGGGTTTTGGCAGTGACCAAAGTAGGGCAAAAAGGTATCGGTACGGGTACATCCGTATCGATATGGGTAGCTTGAAAAGACAAGTTTGGCTCTTTAAAATTAGTAAAAACATTGCCAAAAACCTTTTAAAATACCTCAAACATAATTTCAAGTTGTTTGGACTTAAAACCAAGTTTTAAACTATTTTCAAATTAGTCCAAAACATTTTTCAATTATTATATCAAAACATTAGTTCTACAATGGATATGATCTGGTCCTCTTCGAAATCTTCTTTTACTTGACTGGTTGGGATCAAATCTCTTGTTTACTTTTACTTCTGCTTTGTTCTCTGACTGGATGTTGCGTGCAAGTATACACGATGTCAAGTTATACTATTCAAGATATCATCTCCACATGGATTATGACAACTTTTAGAATTCACTTTTCTGCACAAGATAAAAGTAAAAACACAAATATTGATAGTTGGTTTGATTAAAACTAAGACTAATGCAAATAAAATAAATTGAGAAAATCAGAGTGAGAGAATGGGCCGGTATTGGAATGCTTCGTAGTGTGGAGATTGGATGCACTGTCTCAGTAAAGTTTTGCAGATCAACTTAACAACTTTCGGTAGCCGCCCACGAGTATGCCTCGATAGAAGCCTGCCTTGGCAGAGACCAATGTGACTGCCTGGACAGTTAAGCGATGATTCAAGGTTCGGCAAGGCTCCCTTCAATGACTTCCTCTTATCCCTAAGCTTAAAGTACTATTGGAAAACACGTCTTGGATAATACCTCCCGGCGTGAATCTAAGGATGAACACCAACCGATTATGAAGCCTCTCTTAGTCGCTGAACTTCTAACTTATCCCTAAGCCGAAATAGTTTTATCCTATGGTTGGATAAAACAATGTTTACTTGTTTCGTGAGTCCAACTCTCCCGATATTGAACAAATAGATTGAGGCTCTCTTCTCTCCCGATACAGATTCCACACAATGAAGAACCAAGAGTAAATAAACCTTGAATTTTATTGCAAAAACTGAAACCTAAACAAATACAAGCAAAACTCTGACAACTACTAGGCAACCAACCCTTAGCCTTAGGGAAGGTTTAGAACATAATGTAGATGGCGGCACAAGGGTATTTTTCGACAAGAATGAGGGTTTCTCTCTAATCTTAATTGTGTTTTTCTCTTTCAAGTCGGTTTACATTTATAGGGGAGGATCCTAGGTCTAAGTCGGTTTAGGGCAGGAATCCTAGTTAGAATCTAATTTCAACTCATTAAAAGAACAAATCTAACATTAAATCTTCCTAGATTCTCATTTGACTTTTTCCACCTTGACTTTGACCGTGGCTTTTCTTTGTCTGCTGGGATCCAATGCACGTGCAAGTAGTCTCCAAAAATCGGGCTTGAAGAGCTCTTTTAGTCGCATATCACTTTGCATATTTCCACCCTTCCTCGAGTTGTTGCCTCGGCGACATACTGTTGTCTACCTCGATAGAGGTCTAGGGATGTGTACAGGGGTTGGCAAAGCTCTTCATTCTGGGCTTCTTCTCTTTGTCAATTCTCGATCAGCTCTCCAAATGGTCCAATAACTTCCTCCATCAATTTCCAGCTTCTCCTCTTCTGCCCTCTCTGCTGCCTCGGCGGTATCTGCCTGGGCGGGTACCTACGCAAATAGAGAAAACACACATGAGCAGTATCTTTTATATAAAGCAATTAAGTTCATCAAATAAGGCAAATTATCTAATCTATGCAGTTTAGTGTATGTTTTCCTAATAAATGCAACTAAACTACACTTAAGAACAACAATAATTGAGCTAAACTAGCGCATAAATATAGGACATTTGCACACTTAACACACCCCTAAACTCAAACTATTGCTTGTCCTCAAGCAATGCAATCTAACAATAACATGCCAAAACTTAAAATCATATGTAAACTTAGTTGAGAACATACCTTGAGCAACCCTTACATATAGTATAGATTTACGCCTTATTGCAACCTTTCGAATGACAATGGACTTACCCGGAACCGAACTATGTATCTCTTGAGTGTGTGTGGTCCTTGTGATAAGAATGATTATTCGGCTTCTAAGTAAACTTCGATAAGCACCTTAATTCCCTTGGGTTTCCTCAAAGTTATCTTTACTAGAGCCTCTAGTTTCGTTTGCAATTCATAACATAATAAACAGTAAAAGATTTAAACCACTAGAGCCGGTGATAGGCACCTCTAATGATTTCAGTTAGCACCGTTTTTTTTGCTAGAGCCGGTTTCGGGCATCTCTAGCTTAGCCTAGAGCCAGTTTCGGGCACCTCTAGGACATATTTTCTTTTTAAACAAGTTCTACCCAAGTTTACTAGGTGAAATACCTAAGTTTCCTAGAAGTCCTAAAATCAAACTAGTTACAAAAAGTGTTTCTTTAAGTTCATATCATAGTAAGATTCTAAGTAAATCTAGAGTCATGCTAAGGTCGCCGCCTAGGCGGGCAATCTACCGCGGCGGGTAAAAACTACTCAAGAATTTTTCTCAAACTAAGATTTCAAACTACTCAATCTTCTGAGCTGTGACTTTGTAGCATTTTGCTGCCCTCGGCGACTGCTAGTGGGAAGGTGGAGTTGTGAGAGAGTCTTGAAAACAAACCTGAAAATAAAAGAAAAATAAACTGGGATAAATTTTAAATGGAAATCTACATCCTAATAATTAAAATAAATCTAATTCCTAAATCATAAAATTAAAAACTAAAAAGAAAAATGATTTAGGCTATGTTAGGAGTGCAGTGGTATGTGTCTTCTAACAAAACCACTTCCTCGTCTTTGGTAGTGTGGGTTCCTATATAGTGCTTTAGCCGCAGCCCATTCTGTAACCCCCTTAGCCCGGCCTAGATGGTTGACCCGAACTACGAAGATTACACGAGGAAAACCAAAGTCAACCCGAAAGTCAACCTTGGTTAACGACTCTTTTTTCCTCCTTTTAATCTTATCTAGATGCTCATTAACCCTAAGCGTACTCTTGAGAAAAACATGCTTGAAAATCACAATGATCGGAAAGCGATAAGGGATTCAATTGCACAATTTACAACTATTAGGGACCAAAAATGTAAATTCTGGAAATTAAGAGGACTTAACTGATTTTAATGTTACCATTATGAAATTAGTCATATTACATGCTTAGTGAGGCATGCTCTAAAGAAACAACACAATAATGCATTTTATAAAAACACTTTCCATAATGCCTTTAACATTTTAACATCATTATCCATGCAACCTTGCATTCACAACAAACATCTCATGCTTCAATATCAATAACATGTCATATTGGCTTCCAAGTGATAACCATAACCTTTTACAACATAAAACACAATCAGATACGCGGATTACAAGCGTTGTCCCATACGCTTCATACACACTACCAAACACACAAGGTGGAGTTTACCGGTACAATTACAACCCCTCAACACCCGTGATGGAGTTTTAACGGTACAATCTCAACCCCTCCACATCACTCATTGGTAGTTGTATAACATCACTAATGAGAACACGAGACACTCAACACAAGATCCACACATGGACTTTTAACCACCATTGTGATCTTAAACATCTCGTTAGTGTACTTGGATGGAGTCTACGGTATAATTACAACCCCTCAACATCCAAGGCGACTTTATTCACGGTGCACCCAATCCTATAGCCGACTAACTATATCCGATTCAAGTACTTTAAAACAAACACATCACTTGCCAATATACATCTTTAGTCATCAATAATTCACTGTTTTGAAGCATTTAATCAAGCCATTTAACAACATGCATCACTATGCATCAAATTCACATTTTCAACATATTAAACCAAGGATCTCTTACCTTGAGCATCCTTCAATATATGGCTTACATAACCAGCATTAACCATGCTAAACATGTTTCCAAAAACAGAAATTAAAACATGCAATTATCAACAAATGCATCGGACCAATCCATGGCTCATCCAAGAGAATTTTTCCGAAAACTTACTCTTGAGCTTAGTTAAGTTGCTTAGACTTAAACTAAGCTCCCAAAACCTTTAAACATTGGTTTCAAGCTGAAAATCCAACTTCACTCACAAATTCTGTTTCGCAAGCTTGCCGAAACGCTGTTCAAGCCTCCGGATCAACACCACAAGGATCCGAAGATGTCTCCCCTATTTTAAACATATCAAAGCATAGGATTAATGCATCATCATGCATTAAAATCTTCAGCCATTACACCTAAACTCGCTGCTCTCACCAAATCTAACATTTCGGCTAGCAAACACAACCGAAATCACATCCAAACTCATCCACAACATTACCCAGCCAAGATCCATCACTCTAAACATTCTTAAACATCAATTAACATCCAAAAAGGTCCTAAACTCGTCCTTATAGCCCCAGCTATAACAGAACACCAAGATCACCCCAAAAACCACCATTTTCACAAGTAAAAACTTTGGAAAATCAACCTATTCGGGATTGCATTGATTAAAACTCAATTACACATCATTAAACATCCAAAATACATTAAAAAGACATCTAAAAACAGAGCCCAAACATTCATCACGAATTTGTTCAAGATTTAATCAAAATCTCAAGTTTTAAACCAAAATCAAGATCACAACATTAAAGCCTTTTATAAAACTCAATTTAAGGATTGAGAACTTGGGAATTTCAGTAAAGAATGGAGTATTTAGAGGAGAAGAACGTTCATACCTCTATATGTAGATTTCTCCTTGATTAGAACCAGAATCCTTAAAAATTCAATAAGCAAATGAAGAGGATTTGATGTAGAAAGGATTAGGAATCATTTGAGGATTGAAATCTCATCATGTGGCGTGAAAATCAAAAGGAAAGTTGCTGTAGAAATGTGTTTGGCTGAGAGGATTTTGAGAGAAAATGAGATGAGAAAATTTTAGCAAAAGTTAGTTATGAAAAACTAAAATATGATTTCCCTCTTTTCTTTTAATTAATTAAACATTAAATGAGTCATTAAAATTAAGAAAAATATGGAGAAATCCTTCTTTGGGTAAATTAGCTCCTTAAAGATTCAAAGTTTCAATCCTTACAAAACAGTCACCACAGAACTTTTCAAAAATTACATTTTAGTCACTAATTCAAAATGTCACACCTCCAAACCTTATTTTGTAAAATTGATTTCACCACTCACTCATATATATTAAAAGAGGATTTTAGATATTTTTCCATATTTTTAATGCATCCCGAACTAGGCTTTCCCTAAAACCACCTTTTATATTCGAACCGAAAATCAGACCGGTCCGGTTCAGACCCTAAACTTCCAAGCCCAAAATTGCGGTGTTACACATTCACTATGAATTCATGACCATCTTTGTTGGATTTTATGGTGACTACACCATGTGGGAATGCTTTGACCACCTCGAAAGGTCCAGACCATCTTGATTTCAACTTTCCTGGAAATAGTTTTAATCGAGAATTAAAAAGGAGAGCTTGTTGCCCAGGCATGAACTGTCACGGCAGAAACTTTTTTTCGTGCCATTTCTTAGTTTTCTCCTTATATATCCTCGCGTTGTCGTATGCTGCAACTCTAAATTCTTCAATTTCATTTAGGTCCAGGAGTCTTTTCTGCCCGGCTTTTTCTCAGTTTAAGTTTATTGTCTTTATGGCCCAGTACGCCTTGTGTTCAATCTCGACAGGTAAGTGACAGCTTTTTTCCATATACGAGCCTATAGGGTGACATGCCCAATGGGGTTTTGAAGGCTGTTCGATATGCCCATAATGCATTGTGGATCCGAACGGCCCAATCTTTCCTAGATGGGTTAACCACTTTTCCAAGAATGCTCTTCAGTTCCTTGTTTGAAATTTCGGCTTGCCCGTTGGTTTGAGGGTGGTATGTCGTGGCAAGCTTATGTGTGACACCATATTTCATCAATGCCTTGGCAATCAATTTATTTTCAAAGTGTTTCCCCTCGTCACTTATTATGGCTCTGGGAACTCAAAACCTTGTAAAGATGTGTTTTTGAAGAAAATTCAACACGGTCTTGGAGTCGTCCTTTGGTGTAGCAATGACCTCCACCCACTTGGACACATAATCTACTGCTAGTAATATGTATAAGTTCCCACGAGATGATGGGAACGGGCCCATGAAGTTGATTATCCACACATCAAACAGTTCGACTTCCAAGATATTCTATAATGGCATCTCGTTTCTCCTTGAGATATTGCCTGTTCGCTGACATCTATCACACTGTTTGTAGTATGCCTGGGCATCCTTGTACATTGTCGACCAGTAGAATCCTTATTGGAGAACCTTCGCGGCGGTTCTGGTTCCTCCAAAATGTCCTCCGTATGGTGAGTTGTGGCAATGTTGGAAGATTTCATGTTGTTCTTCCTTTGGTATGCATCTCCGAATTACCTGGTCTGCACATTGTTTAAAAAGTAGAGGTTCGTCCCAATAATAATGTTTTGCATCATTTTGGAACCTCTTTTTCCCTTGGTAATTCATGTCAGGAGGAAAAATGCCACTAACTAAAAAGTTTACAATATCAGCGTACCAGGGTGTGGTGGAGTCCATCTTGGCTGCCAGAGAGTCTACTGTGGCGGCTATGGCGTATGCTGCCTGGACAGCTGTGAGGTCTGTTGTTGCTGTTACTAGGATTTTCTCATCCGAGAAGTTTTCCTGGATTTCGGTCGCATCTGTAGGTCTCCCCTCTAGTCGTGATAAGTGATCAACACCTGGTTCTCTGTCCCTTTTCTGTCTTTGATTTCTACGTCGAACTCTTACATGAGAAGGATCCATCGTATCAACCTTGGTTTTGCATCTTTCTTTGAGAAAAGGTATTTGATGTTTGAGTGATCTGTGTGTACTATCACCTTTGTCCCAAGGAGATATGCTCGGAACTTATCAAAAGCAAAGACTATTGCCAACAGCTCCTTTTCGGTGGTAGTGTAATTCACTTGGGCCTTGTTGAGCGTCTTGTTGGCGTAGTATATGACATGGAGAACTTTGTTTTTCCTCTGCCCGAGCATTTCCCCGACAGCGTGGTCACTGGCATGACATATTATTTCAAAGAGCATAGTCCAGTTCGGGGGTGCTACAATGGGAGTTGCTACAAGTTTCTGCTTTAATGTCTCAAATGCCTCAGAGCAATTTTCATCGAAGTTAAAGGGTTTATCCTGTTCAAGCAAAGAACACAATGGTTTAGTGATTTTCAAAAAAATTCAAAAAAGCATCGATAAAAACCAGTGTGTCCCGAAAAACTCCTGATCCCTTTGACATTGGTGGGCGGCGACAGTTTTTTGATAACATCTATTTTGGCTCTGTCAACTTTGATGTCGCAGCGGGAAATTTTATGACCTAGGACAATTCCCTCGTCTACCATGAAATGGCATTTTTCCTAGTTTAAGACCAGATTGGATTCTTTGCATCTTTTGTGTACTTTCTCCAGGTTGCCTGATGTGACCACAACCAGCAAGAATTCCAATGAATTTCCTAGAGGTCCTATGACTCGTGCAAGAGCTAAAATGATTCAAGATGCTGTGGAAAGTTTGCTTTGCCAATGCTGGAAAATGAATGAAGAAATGACAGCAACAATTAGATCTTGCAACGTTTTGAGTTTGTTGGAAAGTTGAAATAAGTTGCATGAGTAGTTGCATAAGAATTTGCATGAGTAGTTGCATGAGAATTTGCATGAGTAGTTGCATAATAGTTCATTCATTTCATGAGAATAAATATGCTTGTTTATGCATTTATGCAAGCACTTCATTTATGAAAATACTTCACTTATGTATGTGTTTCATTTAAGCATGTAGGTTCATTAATTAAACTAGTTCATTCATTGAACTTGTTCAATTAATTCTTTGAGTTTGCATAACATTTTTATCATATTTTGATTAATATTTTATGTGTTTTTAGTGTCATTATACGTTGGGATTAAGATGGGAACAATTGAAGACTTTTCATCTTCTTCAAGGAGACATGCCATCTTTATCACCATTCAAAGAGAGTCTTTTTGAATTCCATGGGGGATGAAGCATTTAGAAGACTTTATTATGCTTTTATTCAGCCAATAAAGTTGAGAAATAAAGAAAGGAAGTGGAAGAGACACATACACTTAGATGCAAACATGGGCAGATTCATTCCAAGTCATCTACATGCACTTTTAAGAGCCAAGCAAGTGGAATATCAAAGGATGCATCACTTGGACGTGTATAAGTCTCATTCAAGCCTTATTATGTCCAAATTCATTCTAAATTACACAAATGGCCAGCCACACTTGATAGGATTGAAGACAAACCATTGAATGTCATAAATTGGAGCCTTAATGCATTGTTTTGTCCATTCAAATTCTAGGCTGCCATGTACTATAAATAGGATGCTCATTTGCCTTTGTAAAGGACCTTTTTTTTTGATGAAAATATATGAGAGTGTTCTCTTCATTGTTCTTTAAGAACTTTATCAGCTTTCAAGCTAGTCTTGTGGCAAATTTTCCCTTTTCATTCCATTCTCTTTATAGCGTTGGTTCCTAGCTTTCTAGCTAGCGGGTCACGTTCCACCATTCCACCATCACTTCCATTTGATTATATTGTTGGTTCTTAGCTCAATTATAGCTAAAGGGTCACAATCCAACCTACTTCCATCATTTCACAAAGGGTAAGGACGTGTAAGGTTTGGGTCAACATTCACTATTTTGTTGGTTCTTCCTTGTTCCACACCGATTCTATTCCATATATCCATATCAACTTCTATCCATTTTTCCCCTTACATTTATCTTTCAAACCATAACCACCAACCATTCCATCACCTATTACAACAACAACTTTCACCATCTTCATTCCATATACATCACTTCCACACTCAAGTTTCAAGTTTGCAACTTCATACTAGAATCACGATCGGGCAACATCACATACGAATTCGGTCATCACGCAACCGGATACGTATCATTTGGTATCAGAGCTATTTTGATTCAGTAAGTTAAGTGTTTCTCTTCCCGGTTTGCATAAAAAAAAGAAAAAAAAGGAAAAAAAAAGAAAATAAAGAAAAGAAAAGAAAAAGAAAAAAAGGGAAGTTTGCTTGTTGTTGGTAATACTCAATTCAGAAAATTATTATTTCCTATTGCCTTGTTATTTTCTAATCATTTTACTTTTCTACCTATAGCCTTTTTTTCTAAACCCTTTCTTTCAGCCAATTTCCACAAGCAAACTTGTTAAGCCTTGAGTAAGTTCTCTAAGGACTTTGATAGGAGAACAAGAGCGGTAAAAGGCAAGAGTGCACATCAAGGTTAAAAGCCATCCCGAGTGAAACACGAGTGTGAGTGTTTTCCTTGGAGTGTAACGGTGAGAATTTTTGCTAGTGAGGTTTATTAGTTAATCATGTCTCAAGATTCCGTGAGAAACACTATTGGTGCTAGTAATAATGTTAACGTAGATGCAACTAACTCCAATCTTCAAGATATTATCCAAGAGATGGACAGGTTGTTGCAACAAAGGTTGGGGCCGATGCAAGAACGATTAGATCATTTGGAGGAAAGATATCAACGAAGGCATAATTCAGATCACGAGGAAGAGTATGAGGGAGAGGTGGATGAAGAACTCATAGACGAGCGAGCCTCCCAGCAAAGTTTGAGGCGTCGAGAACCTAGGAACCAAAGAGCTCGACCAAGAGTTGATGATAATCTTAGCAACATCAAAATAACCGTTCCTTCTTTCCAAGGAAGAACGGATCCTGAAGCTTATCTTGCATGGGAAAAAAAAGTTGAGCACATCTTTGAGTGCCACAACTACTCCGAGCTTAAGAAGGTAAAACTTGCAGCCATTGAATTTACAGATTATGCACTAATATGGTGGGATCAGTTGACATCTAGCAGGAGACGCAATGGCGAACATCCAATTTCTACTTGGAATGAGATGAAGGCCGTTATGCGTAGGAGGTTCGTTCCAACTCACTATCATAGGGAGTTGTTCAACAAGCTTCAAAATCTCACCCAAGGCAACCGTAGTATTGAGGATTACTTTAAAGAGATGGAAGTAGCCATGATCCGAGCCAACATTGATGAGGATCGAGAAGCCACCATGGCAAGATTTCTATCCGGCCTTGATCCTAATATTGCAGCCACTGTTGAGTTGCAACATTATGTGGAGATCGAAGACATGGTTCATATGGCCATGAAGGTCGAGAGGCAACTCAAAAGGAAGGGCACAACCCGTGCCTATGGAGGCTCTTCTCCTAAATGGGGGCAAGGTACCTAAAAACAGAAGGCATCCTTTACGCCTAAAGAACGAAGCGTTCCAACAAAGAGTGCCAAACCCATTGCCGAAACTAGTAAGGGAAAGAGCACCGCTATGCCAGTTCGATCTCGTGATGTGCAATGCTTCAAATGCTTGGGGCGAGGTCACATTGCTAGCCAATGTCCAAATCGCAACACAATGCTCATTCGAGAAGATGGAGAGATCGAAACTGACCAAGAGGAGGAAGAAGATGATGTTCCTATCCAAGAAGAAGAAGAAGAGATGGAACATGCTGTACATGGTGAGGTTCTTGTTGTGAAAAGAAGCCTAAGCGTGCAAGCCATAGAAGGAGAAGATCAACGCGAGAACATCTTCCATACTCGCTGCCATGTAAACGAAAAGGTATGCTTTGTCATTATTGATGGAGGAAGTTGTACTAATGTTGCTAGTACTTTGATGGTAGAGAAGCTTAGATTGGCAACAACAAAGCATCCTCATCCTTACAAGCTACAATGGCTCAATGATGGGGGAGAACTCAAAGTCACCAAGCAAGTACTTGTGCCATTTTCCATTGGAAAATACAAAGACGAGGTGTTGTGTGATGTTGTACCAATGCACGCTAGCCATATCTTGTTGGGGAGACCGTGGCAATTCGACAAAAGGGCTATACATGATGGTTATACCAATCGTTACACTTTCACCTATCAAACCAAAAAGATCACTTTAGCCCCTCTTTCACCAAAACAAGTCCATAAAGACCAAATCCACTTGAGAGAGAGTTTCAAAACAGCCCAAGAGAAAGAAAAAGAGTTTAAATCCAAAGAGAGTGACAAAAATGAGGGAAAACAAACCATTCTTTTTGCAAGAGAGAAAGAGATCAAAAAGTGTTTGCTTTCAGAGAAATGGGCACTTGTACTCATGTACAAGGAAAATCTTTTGAACACTAATGATCTTGATCCTGGTTTGCCATCTTTTATTGTCTCTTTATTGCAGGAATTTGAAGATTTGTTTCCGGAGGAGATTCCGAATGGGCTTCCACCAATTCGAGGAATAGAGCATCAAATTGATTTCATTCCCGGAGCTATCATTCCAAATCGACCAGCATATAGAAGCAATCCGGAAGAAACTAAGGAGTTGCAAAGACAAGTATCCGAGTTAATGGAAAAAGGCTATGTGAGAGAGAGCCTTAGTCCATGTGCCATGCCGGTTTTACTTGTACCTAAGAAGGATGGAACTTGGCGTATGTGTGTGGACTGTCGAGCAGTGAACAAGATAACGGTAAAGTATCGTCATCCTATTCCTAGATTAGATGATATGCTTGATGAATTAAGTGGTTCTAACATCTTTTCTAAGATTGATCTTAAGAGTGGGTACCACCAAATAAGAATGCGAGAAGGAGATGAGTGGAAGACAGCATTCAAAACCAAGCAAGGTTTGTATGAGTGGTTGGTTATGCCATTTGGCTTAACTAATGCACCAAGTACATTCATGAGGTTAATGAATCATATACTTCGACCATTCTTGGGTAAGTTTTGTGTGGTGTATTTTGATGACATACTTGTGTATAGCCAAACTTTGAATGATCATGCTCAACATTTAAGGTTAGTATTGGATGTTTTGCGAAAAGAAAAGTTGTATGCTAACCTACAAAAATGTACATTTTGCACTAACAAAGTTGTGTTCTTAGGTTTTGTTGTTAGTTCAAAGGGTTTGGAGGTTGATCAAGAAAAGATTAAAGCAATTGAGGAATGGCCGATACCTACTAACATTAGTCAAGTGAGGAGTTTTCATGGACTTGCTAGTTTCTATCGCCGATTTGTTCCCAATTTCAGCACCATAGCCGCACCTTTGACCGGAGTTATCAAAAAGAACTCTAGCTTCTTTTGGGGAGACGAACAAGAGAAGTCTTTTTGTTTGATTAAACAACTTTTAACCAATGCACCCTTATTATCTTTACCTGATTTTGATAAAGTTTTTGAAATTGAATGTGATGCATCAGGTTTAGGAGTTGGAGCTGTATTATCTCAAGAAGGACGTCCTATTGCATATTTCAGTGAGAAATTGAGTGGAGCAACTCTAAATTATTCAACTTATGACAAGGAGATGTATGCTCTCATAAGGGCATTAGAAACGTGGCAACACTATCTATGGCCTAAGGAGTTTATCATCCACACGGATCATGAGGCGCTGAAACACTTGAAGGGACAACACAAGCTTAATAAGAGACATGCCAAGTGGGTTGAATTCCTAGAAACATTCCCATATGTTATCAAATATAAGAAGGGTAAGGAAAATGTTGTTGCCGATGCTTTATCAAGAAGGTATACTCTTCTTAACCTTTTGGATTCTAGATTGGTAGGTTTTGCCTTAATCAAAGAGCTTTATGAATCTGATTATGATTTTGGTGAAATTTACAAAGCTTGTGAAAAGGGAACATATGAGAAGTTTTGTAGGGTTGATGGCTATCTTTTCAAGGAAGGAAAACTTTGTATCCCTCAAGGATCCATTAGAGAATCGCTTATCAAAGAGGCCCATTGTGGAGGACTAATGGGACACTTTGGAGTGGCCAAAACGCACTCTATATTGCAAGAACATTTGCATTGGCCAAAGATGAAACGAGATGTGGAGAAGTGGTGTGAGCATTGCATCACATGTAAGAAGGCAAAGTCCAAAGTCATGCCCCATGGACTTTACACACCATTACCAATTCCAAATGCTCCATGGGAGGATATTTCCATGGATTTTGTGCTAGGACTTCCACGCACAAGGAATAACAAAGATTCTATTTTTGTTGTAGTAGATAGATTCTCAAAAATGGCTCATTTCATTCCATGCAACAAGACTAATGATGCTTCCCATATTGCTAATCTGTTTTTTAGGGAAGTTGTGAGATTACATGGAGTTCCAAGAACTATTGTGTCTGATCGAGATGTGAAGTTCTTGAGTCACTTTTGGAGGACGTTATGGAGTAAGATTGGAACAAAGCTGTTGTTTTCTACAACTTGTCATCCACAAACGGATGGCCAAACTGAAGTTGTCAATCGTGTACTGTCCATGCTTCTTAGGACAATTATACGCAAGAATCTAAGGACTTGGGAAGAGGACTTGCCACATGTTGAGTTTGCATACAATCGCTCCATGCATTCCGCCACTAAATGTTCTCCATTTGAAGTGGTATATGGTTTCAATCCTTTGACCCCAATTGATTTGCTTCCTTTGCCTATTGATCAATTCAAAAATAAGGATGGGCAAAATAGAGCTGAATTTGTGAAAAAGCTTCACCAACAAGTGCGGGAGAACATTGAGAGGAGAACAAAGCAATATGAGCAGCAAGCTAACAAAGGGAGGAAACGAATAACTTTTGAACCCGGAGATTGGGTTTGGTTGCACTTGAGGAAAGAGAGGTTTCCAGCCCAACGCAAATCGAAACTTATGCCTCGAGGAGATGGTCCTTTCCAAGTGGTCAAGAGGATTAATGATAATGCTTATCAAATAGACCTTCCCGGTGAGTATAATGTGAGTGCTACTTTCAATGTTGCTGATCTATCCCCTTATGATGCAGGTGACGATTTGGGGGCAAATCGCTTTCAAGAGGGAGGGAATGATGTGACCACAACCAGCAAGAATTCCAATGAATTTCCTAGAGGTCCTATGACTCGTGCAAGAGCTAAAATGATTCAAGATGCTGTGGAAAGTTTGCTTTGCCAATGCTGGAAAATGAATGAAGAAATGACAGCAACAATTAGATCTTGCAACGTTTTGAGTTTGTTGGAAAGTTGAAATAAGTTGCATGAGTAGTTGCATAAGAATTTGCATGAGTAGTTGCATGAGAATTTGCATGAGTAGTTGCATAATAGTTCATTCATTTCATGAGAATAAATATGCTTGTTTATGCATTTATGCAAGCACTTCATTTATGAAAATACTTCACTTATGTATGTGTTTCATTTAAGCATGTAGGTTCATTAATTAAACTAGTTCATTCATTGAACTTGTTCAATTAATTCTTTGAGTTTGCATAACATTTTTATCATATTTTGATTAATATTTTATGTGTTTTTAGTGTCATTATACGTTGGGATTAAGATGGGAACAATTGAAGACTTTTCATCTTCTTCAAGGAGACATGCCATCTTTATCACCATTCAAAGAGAGTCTTTTTGAATTCCATGGGGGATGAAGCATTTAGAAGACTTTATTATGCTTTTATTCAGCCAATAAAGTTGAGAAATAAAGAAAGGAAGTGGAAGAGACACATACACTTAGATGCAAACATGGGCAGATTCATTCCAAGTCATCTACATGCACTTTTAAGAGCCAAGCAAGTGGAATATCAAAGGATGCATCACTTGGACGTGTATAAGTCTCATTCAAGCCTTATTATGTCCAAATTCATTCTAAATTACACAAATGGCCAGCCACACTTGATAGGATTGAAGACAAACCATTGAATGTCATAAATTGGAGCCTTAATGCATTGTTTTGTCCATTCAAATTCTAGGCTGCCATGTACTATAAATAGGATGCTCATTTGCCTTTGTAAAGGACCTTTTTTTTGATGAAAATATATGAGAGTGTTCTCTTCATTGTTCTTTAAGAACTTTATCAGCTTTCAAGCTAGTCTTGTGGCAAATTTTCCCTTTTCATTCCATTCTCTTTATAGCGTTGGTTCCTAGCTTTCTAGCTAGCGGGTCACGTTCCACCATTCCACCATCACTTCCATTTGATTATATTGTTGGTTCTTAGCTCAATTATAGCTAAAGGGTCACAATCCAACCTACTTCCATCATTTCACAAAGGGTAAGGACGTGTAAGGTTTGGGTCAACATTCACTATTTTGTTGGTTCTTCCTTGTTCCACACCGATTCTATTCCATATATCCATATCAACTTCTATCCATTTTTCCCCTTACATTTATCTTTCAAACCATAACCACCAACCATTCCATCACCTATTACAACAACAACTTTCACCATCTTCATTCCATATACATCACTTCCACACTCAAGTTTCAAGTTTGCAACTTCATACTAGAATCACGATCGGGCAACATCACATACGAATTCGGTCATCACGCAACCGGATACGTATCATTGCCGAGGCATCTGTCGAAGCTTTCCCCAAAGACTGAAAAAACGTCCATGAAGATTTCGAGGAAATCTTCTACCATGTTTGAGAAGATGGCCATCATACATCGTTGGAAGGTTGCTGGCGCGTCGCAAAGTCTGAACGGTATTCTTCTAAAGGAATATGTTCCATATGGGCATGTGAAGGTGGTTTTCTCTTGGTCCTCCGGGGCAATAGCAATCTGGTTGTAACCTGAGTAACCATCAAGAAAACAGTAGTAAGGTTTTCCTGCCAATCTATCTAACATTTGGTCTAAGAAAGGTAAGGGGAAGTGGTCCTTTCGAGTAGCTTTATTCAGCTTTCGATAGTCTATACAAACCCTCCAACCGGTCACAGTCTCGGTTAGTATTAATTCATTGTCTTCATTTGTAATGACTATCATACCTCCTTTCTTGGGCACAAATTGGACGGGGCTCACCCACTTGCTATCGGATATGGCTTAAATGATACAAGCATCGAGCTACTTGGCTATTTCTTTTCTCACTACATCCTTCATGGCCTCATTTAGCTGCCTTTGGGCATCAATTGTCGGCTTATGATCATCCTCTAGGAGGATCTTATGCATGCAAATTGCCGGATTGATTCCTTTCAGGTAAGCTATTTTCCATCCAATGGTTTGTTTATGCCGCCCGAGCATCGTAACTAACCGCCGTTCATGTTCCTGCGTTAACTTGGAAGAAATGATTACGGGCAAAGTATCGTTTTGTCCAAGGTAAACATATTTAAGCTGTTCGGGCAGGGGTTTCATTTCCAATTTAGGAGGTTATTCAATAGATGGCTTTTCAATGGTACTATCTTTCATTGTATATTTAAGAGGTTCGGAGTACTTACCTGGATGAGTACCAGTCCAATTTACCTCTTCAATGTTATCAAAGAAGTCGTCAGGTAGGCTACCGAGGTAGATGTCGAGGCAGTCGTTTGAATACCTGCCGCGGCAGTGTTCAGAATCTCTGCCCATGAAATGACTGCTAAGGTAAGGGGCATCCAATGCGAGAAGCAGTTCCGTTTTTGTCTAGATCAGCTGGCACTCTTCTTTGCTATTTGCTATCTTGAGGGTCTGAAGTACATTGAGTTTTATGTGATGGTCGTTTACCCTCATAGTCAGTTCTCCCTTCTCCACATCAATTAGAGTTCTGCTTGTGGCCAAGAATGGTCTTCCCAGTATGATTGGTGCATGCTCATCTGCTTCACAATCTAAAATGAGGAAATCAGCCGGAAAAATAAATTTATCTACTCTTACCAAGATGTCTTCAATTTTTTCCTTCCGGATGTACGTAAGAATGGTCGGCTAACTGGAGCATGATAGTGATGGGTTGAGCTTTCCCAATTCCCAGCTTTTCAAACACCGATTTGGGCATCAAGTTAATGCTTGCCCCAAGATCACATAAGGCTTTCCCTTCGTAATGGTTCCCAATGGCGCAAGGAATGAGGAAGCTGACTGGGTCTCTTAGTTTAGGTGGCGTTCGGTTTTGGTATATTGCCATGCAACCTTCTATCATGGACACTGTTTCGAATTCCCCTATCCTTGCTCATACGTATCCGGTTGTGTGATGACCGAATTCGTATGCGATGTTGCCCGATCGTGATTCTAGAATGAAGTTACAAACTTGAAACTTGAGTGTGGAAGTGATGTATTTGGAATGAAGATGGTGAAAGTTGTTGTTTTAATAGGTGCTGGAATGGTTGGCGATTATGGTTTGAAAGATAGATGTAAGGGGAAAAATGGATAGAAGTTGATATGGATGGAATAGAATCGGTATGGATCAAGGAAGAACCAACAAGATAGTGAATGTTGACCCGAACCTTACACGTTCTTACCATTTGTAAAATGACGGAAGAAGGTTGGATGGTGACCCTTTAGCTATAATTGAGCAACACCAGAATTGCTGCAAACCCATCACAGCAATGGGGAGATTATCAACAGAACCTGCCGTGACAAATGCCACCACAGCAGGATGCAAACACTTCCTCTTTAGAATCTACCTTGCATACTTTCATGTCCCATACTAATGATTTCATACTTAATACAAATAAATTCATTGATAAAACTGAATCTTTCATGTACAGGACAGAGAGCAGGATGATCAACCAAGAGGCAGCATTAAAAAATCTTAAGACATAGTTCGGGAAGTTTGCTCAGATCATCAGTACTAGGCCAATAGGTGGATTACCTAGTGACGCTGAAATAGCAAAAGGAAAATCCCATGAACAGTGCAAGGTTGTAACAACCAAAAGCGGGATAACATTACATGACCCATCCATGCCTGTTGCAAGAGAAACAACACCCGTCGAACATTCTGCCGCGACAGCACCAGAACAGGAATCAACAAATAATAGTGGGAATGAACGGGCAGAACCTGAATTAGCTACCCAGAATAAGATGCCCAACAAAGAAAAAACTGTCAAACCAGTACCTCCACCACCATTTCCCCAGAGACTGAAGAAACAGAAGCAAGAGATGCAATATAAAAGGTTACTGGATGTGCTAAAGCAAGTCAAAATCAACCTTCCTCTAATAGAGTTAATTGAACAAATTCCCATCTATACAAAGTTCTTAAATTATATGGTATCCAAGAGAACAAGGATTGGGGAATTTGAAACGGTGGCAGTAACAGAAGGATGCATGGCTATGCTGCACAATAAAGCACCGCCCAAATAGAAAGATCTAGGCAGCTTTATAATCCCCTACAAAATAGGCAGCAACCACTCCATACGAGCATTATGTGATCTAGGGGCAAGCATAAACTTAATGCGTAATTTTTTTTTCCAGAAACTAGGAATAGAAGACGCCCACCCAACGATTGTGATGCTTCAGCTGGCTGACAGAACATATATATAATCAAAAGGAAAAATTGAAGACATCCTAGTACAAGTGGATAAATTTATTTTTCCTGTCGATTTCTTGGTGTTGGACTGTGAAGCAGATGAAAAAGAACCAATAATACTGGGGCGGCCTTTCCTAGCTATGGGCAGAACACTAATCGATGTGGAAAAAGGTGAACTCACCATGAGGATAGACGACCAACAAGTGAAACGAAACAATTTCCAATCAATGAAACAAGCTAAAGACCCGGAAGAATGCAAGCTATTGGATGCCATTTCAGAGTTCAACCTGAAAGCCCACAGACCCTGCTTGCAGCAAGACTGCCCGGGCAGCAACCTCGGCAGCTGCCTCGACAGCCATTTAGAGAACTGCGCAGAAGATGAACAATGCGATGAATGGACGAAGCAGGAAACAGAAGAACGGGAAGAGGCATATAAGGTAACAAACAGACCAGGTATGTACTTTGAACCTATGACTTCTATCGCCGTCATCCATTTGATTTTCCAACGTCTGTAGCAACAGCCAGAGTCACCGAAGCAAAAATCTCAAGGTTACTTGTGGGCTAAGGCAAACGAGATAGAGTCCATATTCCATGCAAAGAAGTCAGAGTTTAAAGTCGTATTAAAGATAGAAAGCTATTTTCGAGGACTTCTACTTTAAGGAGGACTTAACCTAGTCATTAGTCTATAAATACTCATTGTACTCCTAGTTCAAATCATCTTATGTTTTCTATAGACTTTGCTAGTGTTCTTTGCCGCCACCATGTTCTAAACTCCACTTGGGTTAGGGTTATGTTGTAAGTTAGTTGTGAAACAGTTGTTTTAGGATTTGAGTTGTTTTCTTTAATAAAATATTTCAAGTTTGCTTAATCTTTGCACTTCATTCTTTCAATTATTCTACACCAGTCAGTTGAGAGAATCCATCTGTTGGGCACGAAAGTCTAAGGCCCATTAAAGTGTTAAGTATGGTCACAACGTGCTGAGGCGTGACTAACTTGGTTCCTAACCAATTCACAAGTTTAAGCGGCTAAAAGGGATCACCAACCGAGTTGACTAGTCTATGTTAAGTTTACGCTGAGATTGCTAGGTATTGCCTACGTCATGTTAGCTCCCGAGCATCCTTGCCTAGAAATAGGAGGGATCACTGTCGACTATCCTGTCGAACTTGGAGTATCTTCCAGATCTGCCGCCGAGACTTATTTCCGTTCCACTTGCTGAGATAGCGAAAGTTGTAGGGGTAGTGACCCGCTGCGGCCGCGTGACAGGGTCGTAGCCCGCCATACCCGCCGAGGCAGCATATCGTGGCAGCACAAAACAACTCAGTCCTTTTACAACGCAGTTTTCACACTAAGAAGCAGCATAACCCTGCATGCTCTATCAACCTGATTTACCTTCTTTATTTTTCTTTTCAATTTCTTTTCATCTCAACAACCAATTCACTTGTGTTTTTATTTTACCATTGTGCAGGGACTACAAAACGAACCGAGCAGTCCAATCATCATGGGATTCGGCATCTTTTATACTATAACTAAGCATGAGTGTGCACTTGCCCTCTCACAAAAAAGGGAACACCTACACGCCCAACACATAGCTTCTACCATCTTTGTCAACTGAGCGATTTGTGCTGCGACTGCTTCTGATGTTCCTAGCTCGTTTGTTGTGGCCTGCCTCCTTATGTCGCCACGGCGGTCAGTAGGGAACTAGTAGTCGTTTTCGGACATCATGTTCAAGATTTGAATTGCTTCGACCGGCTCCTTGTTGAGCAATGTATCATTGGCAGAGGAATCCAGTATCATCATCGTTGGTGTGTTTACACCATTGTAGAATATGGATACTTGTGTCCACTATGGAAATCCATGGGAGGGGCATTTATTCAGTAGTTCGCAATATCTCTCCCATGCCTCGTACATTATTTCATCATCTCCCTGTCGAAAAGTAGCAATGTCAGTCCGCAATTTATTAGATAAATTGACAGGATTAAATCGAGCTCAGAAATCTTGGCATAGTTCTGTCCACGATTGAATAGACTCTAATGCTGAATATTGAACCAAGTTTTTGCCCTATCCCTCAGTGAATAGAGAAATAATCTGAGTCATAGCACGTCAGGGTGGACTCCTTGGATCTTGAAGTATTTGCACATATCCATGAAGGATTTCATGTGCTGGCGGGCATCTTTAGTGGCGGATCCTCCAAACTGTCCAAGTGTATTCAACATGTTAAACATTGCTGGTTTAAGTTCGAAGTGGTACGCTTCTATTTCTGGATCAATCACACCAGAGTTCAACCTTCTAATATCCTCCTCCAAGTAGTCATGAACTAGCCACTGAGCGGCATGAGGTTGCTTGCCATCGCCTGCCATGGCATTGTCGATTCCGAGATGTGGTTGATTCTAGTTTCGGATGTTCTCTTGGTCACCCATGGCTTCTATGTTTGCTTGTCTAATTCTGCGTGCAGTACGTTCCGGCTATGGATCGTAGTCTCGTAAGGGTGATTTTTTGTTTGCTCTGGTCATAAACCAAAGAAAACCAGGGGGTTAAACAGAAAAATAAAAGTGCAGAAAAATAAAAACAAAAGGTTGTACGTCAATACCCGGCAACGACGCCAAAAACTTGTTGCATGCAAGTATACATGGTGCCAAGTTATTGTATTTAAGATATTGTCTCCACAGGGATTGTGACAACCTTCAGAATTCAGTTTTCTGCACAAGATAAAATTAAAAACACAAATATTGAGAGTTGGTTTGATTGAAACTAAGAGTAAGCAAATAAAATAAATTGAGAAATAAGAGTGAGAGAATGGGATGGTATTGGAATGCTTTGTAGTGTGGAGATTGGATGCACTGTCTCAGTACAGTTTTACAGATCAAATTAACAACTTTCGGTAGCCGCCCACGAGTATGCCTCGGCAGAAGCCCGCCTTGGCAGAGACCAATGTGACTGTCTGGGCATTTAAGCGATGATTCAAGGTTCGGCAAGGCTCCCTTCAATGACTTCCTCTTATCCCTAAGCTTGAAGTTGAAGAGCTAATGTTTTGATATAATAATTGAAAAATAGTTTTGGAATAAATTGAAAAGATTTCAAAAGTGCCTTTAAGTCCAAACAACTTAAAAATATGTTTGAGGATTTTTTAAAGAGGTTTTGAAGTGTTTTCTAAAGCCAAACTTTACAAAACCACCAGGTGTTTCGAAACACCCCTAGGCATTTCGAACGACCATTCACAGAGACAAAACGTTTTGATACAACCTTGTCTATTTCGAAACAGTCTTTAATTTAGGTGAGGGTTTTACACCGCGTTTCGATACGAGCTTCACCATTTCGATACGACTATTTTCCTCAACGGTCAAATCCCCAACGACTATTTTCCCAACGGTAATTTAATTTGCAGCCTAACTGTCAATCGTACCGAAACGGGTTGTAACCGTTTTGATACGCCTTGAAGAGTTTCGATACGGCCTGCTGCATCAGACATCAATGGCTTGTTCTGAAGAAGGGAGTTCCGGAACGGGGTTGAGTGTTTCGAAACGGACGTCTGCAGAACAACATTTATTGTGGGAAATAAAGTCTCCAATGGCTCCAAAACAACCCCAACGGTCCTCAACAACTACAAACTCATTTGGGAGTATAAAAGGGGCCTCCAAGCATCAAGAGAAGACTAATGCTTCAATTTTCAACAACAATATGATAAGAAAATTGTCTTAGGGCTTTATTGTTCAATTCCTTGTATAGACAACACTTGTGAGCCTAATTGTCAAATTTGCTCAAGTGTGTAGGTTTTGGTGAGAGTTTTAATTGTGCAAACATATACCGTTTAGAGGGATTTCTAGTTTGCTAAGTCTTTCTTGTGTAAGGGAGTGTTTGATCAAGCTTTGGGTAGAAAGCTTGATCGGTGTAACGGTTTCCTCCTAAACCGAGAAAAGGTGACGAAATTCTTAGTGAATTTGTTTGGAAATACTTAGTGGGAAGCTAGGGTAGTAGATGTAGGCTTTGGGTTAGAAAGCTGAACCACTCTAAATCCTTGTGTTTATCTCTTATTTTTAGCTTCCACCAAATCACCCAAAAATCCAATCTTCTCCGAACTTGGCAAACACATCGGTTGAAGGAAATCGAGCATCATAAAACCCAACAGAAGTACTATTGGCGAACACGTCTTGAATAATACCTCCCGGCATGAATCTAACGATGAACACCAACCGATTATGAAGCCTCTCTTAGCCACTGAACTTCTAACTTATCCCTAAGCCGAAGTAGTTTTATCCTATGGTTGGATAAAGCCGTGTTAACTCGTTTCGTGAGTCCAACTCTCCCGATATTGAACAAATAGATTTAAGCTCTCTTCTCTCCCGATAAAGATTGCACACAATGAAGAACCAATAGTAAACAAACCTTGAATTTTATTGGAAAAACTAAAACCTAAAAAAATACAAGCAAAACTCTCACAACTACTAGGCCACCAACCCTTAGCCCTGGGGAAGGTTTAGAACATAATGGAGATGGCGGCACAAGGGTATTTTTCGACAAGAATGAGGGTTTCTCTCCAATCTCAATTGTGTTTGGGGCACAAGGGTTTAGAACATAATGGAGATGGTGACACAAGGGTTTTTCTTTCAAGTTGATTTACATTTATAGGGAAGGATCCTAGGTCTAAGTCGGTTTAGGGCAGGAATCCTAGTTAGAATCTAATTACAACTCATTAAAAGAACAAATCTAACATTAAATCGAGCTTTTCTTTGACCATGGCTTTTCTTTGTCTGCTGGGCTCCAATGCCCGTGCAAGTAGTCTCCAAAAATCGGGCTTGAAGAGCTCTTTTAGTCACATACCACTTTGCATATTTCCACCCTTCCTCGAGTTGCTGCCTCGGTAGAGGTCTAGGTTGGTGTGCAGGGGTTGGAACAGCTCTTCATTCTGGGCTCCTCCTCTTTGTCAGTTCTTGATCAGCTCTCTAGATGGTCCAATAGCTTCCTCCATAAATTTCCAGCTTCTCCTCTTTTGCTCTCTCTGTTGCCTCAACGGCATCTGCCTGGGCGGGTACCTACACTCAGAGAAAATGCACCTGAGCAATATCTTTTATATAAAAACAATTAAGTTCATCAAATAAGGCATATTATCTAATCTATACAGTTTTGCGTATGTTTTCCTAATAAACGCAACGAAACTGTACTGAAGAGGAATAATAATTGAGCTAAACTAGGGCATAAATATAAGACTTTTGCACACTTAACACCGGACTCATCATACCCTTTTTGTCACATTATCCGACCAGTTTATGTGTGCATTCAACTTTAGGAAATCTCAAGTTAGATCATTCATTGGTTGCTATCCTATTACCTTTCCTTTGGTATTAAGAAAAGGGTGTTTTGGTATTCTCTAGACAGAAGCCATGGACCACCTACACCTACAAGCTGCAAGATTGCTACACTTACAAGCTGAGACGTCCAAAAGAATTAAATTTGAAAGGGAAAAAGTGGCATACAACACCCCGTAAAAGAAACAAGCACTTGCTTTAATCTCAATTTTTAACACTCTCATCCCACTTTAGAATTCCAAGCTCTCTTATCCATGCTACACAAATAATGATAACTTGGTTTTTTTTATACTTTTCTTTCATTGGGTTAGGGATGAACAAATTCTTAATCCAAACCCAATGATACTAAAATTAGAACATGTTTATTCTTGTAGGGACGATTATCTTTGCCTTTATTTAGGGGTTTTGGACATCTGCCAGATGAGCGATTGCACAGGGTCCTTTATTTAGGTCTCATTTTAAAAATCTGCATAGGCCCCGTAAACTTTTGAATCGCCCATGCCTTTATTTCTTTTGATTAAAATGTTGATCTAAAATTTATTAGCTTGGGTTTAAAATAACAACAAATATTGACAACAGGACAAACCTGTCTCAAACAAAACCAAAACTAAAGACAAGCCAAACAAAAGAAATTAAAAAAAAAGAAAAACCCAAGAGCTTCCATGGAAGCTAAATCGACCAGCAACACCGTCTGGGTTCGAAGCTCAAGAGGGTGAGCCAAGATATGATGGAAAAACAAGCAGACGGTGAAAAAAAAGGTCGAAGCAAAATAGAGAGATCTTTGAAACAAAACAGCCCAAAAAACTTCATGGCGGATTAGCCCACCACCGATCGCGAGTCACAGCCTCCTCAACAAGCACCAGAGCTTCCTCAATCCACGCCATGGGGTCAGGATAATCACGACCAACTTTAGCAAGACTATGGGCAGCATGATTTAATCGTCGATTCACGAAATTGAAGGAAAGGTAAGAAAATTTATTTTCCAAACTGTGAATATTTCTGACCAGGGCACTAATGCTAGAACGATCAATTGTGATTTTAAGTTTTGAAAGCTTATTGATGACAACTTGAGCATCTCCCTCCACAATTAAACGACGGAAGCCAAAATCCTTCGCAAGGGAAATTGTCTGAAAGAAAGCCCTAGCTTCAGCCATCTTTGGATCACTGATATGTTGATTCGGGTAAGTACTCGCTGCCATTATAAGTCGTTTAGAATTTCTAAATAAGATACCTAAAATAGAGGTTAAAGAAATAGCATCAAAACCAGCGTCAAAGTTGGCTTTAATTACGCCTTCTATAGGGGTGACCATCTAGTAGCTTGTAGGTGATGGCTTGACTGGATAGTCGCACTAGCATCAAGTTCTATAAGGTAGTCTGAAATAGACATGGCTAGGTGTTGAGGACTTTGGACAACATTCTCATGAAGGACCTTGTTACGATGCATCCAGAGAGCCTAAATAGATAAAATAAATAATCTACATTGGGCATGGGACAAAACTTCAAAACAGTTGGCCAACCATTGAATCCAATGTTGTTCTGCAGGGATGACAGAGAGCTGCAATTGGAGAGCATACAGAACCCGGTGATAAAAGGAGCATGAAGAGATAAAGTGATGACTAAATTCCGGAGAGCCATCACACAGCTTGAAATAGAGAGGGACATCAAGTCTTCTACTATAGATATTGGACGCAGTGGGTAGGTAATTCTTGGAGAAGCGCCAGAACAAGATTTTAACCTTTGGTGGCAGCGTCACGGACCATATATGTTTATAAAGAGCAGAGAGCTCATTCTGGTTAGGACTGAGATGCCCTATAGGGGAATTGACTTCTCCAAGAAACACACGGTAACCACTCTTCACACTGTAATTACCAGAACGATCATATCTCCAAGTTAACGTATCATTATGAGGTGATTGGGGTAGGGGAATGCACAGGATGTTCATGGCTTGATCAAAAGGGAAGATTGACATAATCCGATCAACATCCCAGGTATGTGAATGAATATAAATTAAATCAGTGACTTTAACAATGCTTGGGTGAAAATGAATACCATCGACTTTACCATTTGGAGCTCGAGGAACCCAGGCGTCATTCTAGACATTGATTGAAGATTCATCACCAACAGTCCAACCAACTCCTTAATGTAAGATGGCACGACAACATCATATACTTTTCCAAGTATAATATGGATTTGAACCTAGATCAGATTCCATAAAAGATTTATTAGGAAAGTAGCGTCCTTTTAAAAAACGTGCTAGGAGACTCTTAGGTCGAGTTAAGATGTTCCAACCTTGCTTACGATCGCAATATTAAACTTAGTTAGATTGCGAAAACCCATCCCACCATCAACTTTAGGCAAACAAAGATCATGCCACCAAGACCAATGGATCCCTTTTTTGGATGCATTATTCTGCCACGAAAACTTGTTATAAATATTCTCAAGATCACGACAAAGGGACAAGGGAAAGAGAAAACAATGTATAGCATAGACTGAAATCGCTTGTAGTACTGACTTTAAAAACACCTTCTTACCTCCCATCGATAAAATCTGGAATTCCAAATTTCTGACTTTTTATTTGGCCTATCACGAAGTACCGAAAAATCATGCCTCTTATTACGGCCAACAATTATGGGGAGCCTAAGATATTTTCCGGGTTTAGAGAGATATTATTGAGTGGATCAAAGGATTGATCAAAGCCAAGAGGGGGTGAATTGGGTTTTTAAAAGTTGTTGGAGTAAATGGAATGGCTAAAAATGAAGAACAAGGAATTTTAGAGTGGTTCAAGTTCCAAATGAACTCTACATCCACTACCTTAGCTACCATTAAGGATTTCCAACAATTCACGAATTTGTTCTTCCCCTTTTCAAGGCTTAGGAGGTAACCTTTACACAACCGGTCAAATTTTCTACCCAAAATTTGACCAAACCCTCACAAGAGTACAAAGAAGAATTAAAGGCAAGAAAGATATCTCTCAATACAAGATTGCCCTTTTAAGTACAAACACTCAACCCAAATTTGATCACAAGATCATAATTGAACACTACACAATTTGGGGTTTTACAAGAGATTGGAAAATAATCACTTTGAGCTTGGATTTTTGCTTGGATGTTTATCTTTGATGAAATAGTTGTTGCTGGTCTTCAATTAGCTTCAATTTATACCTTCTCTATCAATTCTAGTCGTTTGGGTGGTTAGGGTATTGATTATAGCCGTTGGGACCCTCTCTTTCCACCATAAAAGCACTTTTGTAGCTTACCGTACCGGTACGCGTGGACATGTATCGATACCTGTCTCAAAACAAAAAGAGTCGTTGCACAATTACAAGAGGGTGTATCGATACGCGTGTAAGTATATCGGTACGGGACAGGGACCGTTTCGATACCTTTTTCTCAACTTAGCTCATTGGAAGTTTCCGTATCGATACGGCTAGGAGCGTATCGGTACGGGACAACCACCACTTTAAATTTCAGTTACTTAACAACCGACACCAACGGTCGAAAACATTAAAAGCTTTTCGAATTAAAAATTCCCTTAAATCTGTATCGATATGGGTGGATCCGTATCGATACGCTATTCAAAATCCTACAGTTTTTATAGAGTGGCGTATCGATATAGATTCAATCTGTTTCGATACGGTGAGGGGTGTATCTAAACACGTCTTTCTAGTAGCCAACTTTGTAAAAAAAGGTATCGATACAGCTGGAAGCGTATTGATACGCCTAGACGTTTTTCAATACTTTGGCCTTGGAACACTTAGAAAATATTTGGAGTTTGAGTTTTTCAAATCAGATTAAAGTCTTGGTGATTTATAAATCAGTTGAGGGACTTAGTAATCTATTTCAAGTTTTCAATTTAGTCCTTAACATACTTAGTTATATCAAAATTAAACATAGGTTTTACAATCTCTCCCTTTTTGATATAACAAAACCAAAATTTGAAATTTTTGACACTTTGAAAAACTTTGCAAAATAACTCCCCCTTAATATTAGCTAGGTAACCTTTAAGTTGAAAATCAAAATATTTTAAGTGTGAGCTTGTTCCATCTCCCTCTTTTTGTTAGATCAAAAAGTAGAGACATTGATAAACATAGGCAAAAGGCATATATAATAACCAAGCAGCATAATATTGATAATCATTAAGTTCAAAATAAAGATAACATCAATCATAAAATCCAAATAACAGAAAATCAAAGCATAGGTTTGAAAATGTAAACTTAATCCTAAAAACATAAACGAAAGTGCATAAATATCCTAAATGACATAAATGATATGCAAAGATGAACTACTATGCATCTCCATCGCCATCTTCATCATCTTCCCCATTTGCATCATCATTCCCCCTAGTTTGACGCCACTCGTCATGAAAAGCGGTAAGGGATATGTTCATCGAGTTGTGACCACCTTCAAGGGAAGTGAGGCGCGTCTCCACATTCTTCATTCGATCATCAAGGCTTTTAAAGCGTGTGTCAATAGCCATAAACCCTGAATTCATCACTTGATCTATGAAGGCAATTCCCGGGCGCAAACCCCGTGAATTGCTCGTTTAAAAAGGCCATGAGAGTATCCATGAAAGGTGGAGGAGGAGCCTGAGGAGCTTGAGTGTCTTGAGGATTAGCAATTTCTTCCGGAATGACATCGCTAGGGAGCTCGGATAGATGAAGCCAACTACCATTAAAATAATGAAACTTTCCCCTTGCAAGAGATCTTTCATCGATAGGATCGGGGAGGGAAGTTGGGTAGTCATGTGAACAATCTATCTCCTTTTCAGTGAAGAAATAACTCAAAGCCGTACCATATGTGAAGGCAGTGACGAGTGTAGTGTGGCGATGTTGCACGAGATCGACAATCTCCGCAAACATAATTCGAGCAAGATTTGGTCGTTGTCGTTGATGGAAGCATCGAATCCAAAAATCATCAACTTGGCGAATAGTGGAATACTTTCCTCCTGAGGGCCTAAACCACCAAGAAACCATCAAATGTAGGATCCGATCTTGAGCATTAAGAGCGATGACGGAACCACTTAGGACATGGCCAAGAGCATTCTCATCATCAAGATCTTCATCCTCTAACTTAAACACATCACAAAGGGATTGAACATCGATGGTGATCTTTTTACCCATTAAATAAGAATTAGCGGCTGTAACCACATTCTCTCTATTGGCGACACACTTGGCATTAGCATAGAAAATCAATACTAAAGTGCGAAAGAAAAAACCAGGGATTTGAAGAAAAATCAATAAATTTCCATTCTTGGAGCAAAGGTAAGTAATTAAATTTGAAACGCTCCGAGTTAAGAAAAGGAATAGAAATTACCCTCTCCGGACGGATTTTGTAGTTTTGAAATTATCGGAAATAGTTGAGATCTCCTATGGTCTTAAAGGATTGTTGATAGATAAGAGTGAGGTTCGGGCGAGTACCTCCG
This sequence comes from Hibiscus tridactylites, assembly GCA_958450335.1. Lineage (NCBI taxonomy): Eukaryota > Viridiplantae > Streptophyta > Magnoliopsida > Malvales > Malvaceae > Hibiscus > Hibiscus tridactylites. The sequence goes on along the minus strand of OY288267.1, from coordinate 51,044,368 downwards.
GCATTGGAACCTTCACCGGCTTCACTAGTACGTTCTCTCTTTTTAGGTGCCATTGACTAGAGAAAAAATCAAAAATAGTGTACGCGTTAACTTTCTCATCCAACCCATTGAAAATCAATAATCAAGGTTTTTGTTAATAAAAATTTAAAAACAAAACAAAGAGGAAAGGTTTTTAAAAAAATTGTTTTTGAGAAAACAAAACAAGAATTTAGAACGAAAATCAAATAAAAAAATAAAAAGGGAGAAAATTTTACCTTGATATTGATAGAGAGGAATGGGAGAAGAACTTTGCACCAAATTGATGAAAAGCTTGAAGAGCTTTGCTTGATTTTGAAAACCCTCAAGAGATTTTGAGTTGTGGTGTGAAAATATGAGGGATTGATAGGCTATTTATAGAGTGAAAAACGGCTAGGGTTTTGAAAATTCAATTTTGGTAAAAGTAGAACTCTTTAATTGCCATTAAGAAGCTGTATGCGCAATCGCGTATCGATACGCCTGAGGGTGTATCGATACGGGGGTAAATTTGTAAATCCCTTTGAAATGCTCGTTGAAGGACCGTATCGAAACGGATGCAATCCGTATCGAAACGCTTGTTGCTCGTATTAAAATGGGTTTAACCATATCGATACTGTTTTAGGCAAAATGTAGTCTGGAAAGCTAATACATTACTCGTATTGATACGCTTAAAGCCGTATCGATACCCTATGCCCAGAAGTACATTTTAGGCTTTAAGAACAACCAAAGGCTCGATTTTAGCACCTCCTAAATGAATGCAATTGATGAATGAGCAGTTCTAAGCATATTCTAACAGAAGCATACTCCCCTAGCTATAAGCATGGAGATTTTCAAGAGCAACAACACATAAACATGCAATTTCACAAATTCAAGCAATTTTAACTCAAAAAGAGTCCTAAAGGGTCAAGTAAGGCTAGTTAGACCTAACTCTCTCCTAAGGGACCAAAAACGCTCTTTATCCAAAGGCTTTGTAAATATGTCCGCTAGTTGGTTTAAGATGTCAACGCACTTTATAAAAACATCTTCCTTAAGGACATGATCTCTAATGAAATGATGCCTTATCTCTATATGTTTGGTTCTAGAGTGTTGGATGGGATTTTTAGTTAAGCATATGACACTAGTGTTGTCACACTTAAGGGGTATGGTTTCAACTCTAATACCATAATCTAAGAGTTGTTGCTTCATCCAAAGGACTTGAGCACAACAACTCCCTAAGGATATGTACTCGGCTTCGGTGGTAGATAGAGCTACACTATTTTGTTTCTTAGAGAACCAAGATATGAGCATACTACCTAAGAATTGACATGTTCCCGAAGTACTATTCCTATCGATTTTACACCCCCCATAATTCGCATCCGAATAAGCATGAAGGTTGAAGGTTGAGTCTCTAGGGTACCAAAGACCTAGATAAGGAGTATCTCTAAGGTACCTAAAGATTCTCTTAACGGATATAAGGTGAGACTCTCTAGGACTAGCTTGAAACCTAGCACACAAGAAAACACTAAACAAAAAATCCGGTCTACTTGCGGTAAGGTAAAGCAAAGATCCCGTCATAGAGCGATAAAGCTTAGAGTCAACACACTTACCTCCTTCATCTTTGTCAAGCTTTGTAGATGAGCTCATTGGTGTGGCTTGAGGCTTTGCATTCTCCAAGTCAAACTTCTTGAGCATATCCTTGATGTACTTTGCTTGATTGATGAAGGTGTCATCCTTCCATTGCTTGATTTGGAGTCCCAAAAAGAATGAGAGCTCCCCCATCATGCTCATCTCAAATTTACCTTGCATTAACTTTGCAAACTCTTTGCAATGACACTCATTAGTAGATCCAAAAATAATATCATCAACATATATTTGTACTACTAAGATGTCATTTTTATACCTTTTTATGAAAAGTGTAGTGTCCATCTTACCTTTTTCAATCAAAAAGTTTGAAAGTCTTTCATACCAAACTCTAGGAGCTTGTTTTAAACCATAAAGAGCTTTAGTTAGTTTGAAAACATGATTTGGAAATTTTGAGTCTTCAAAACCCGGTGGTTGTTCCACATACACTTACTCATTTATAAAACCATTTAAAAATGCGCTTTTAACAACCATTTGAAAGAGCTTGAAATCATGATAACATGCATATGCAAGCAACATCCTAATGGTCTCCATTCTAGCTACAGGTGCATAGGTTTCATCAAAATCTATTCCCTCTTCTTAAGTGTAACCTTGTGCAACTAATCTAGCTTTATTTCTCACAATGTTACCACTCTCATCAAGTTTGTTTCTAAATACCCATTTAGTTCCTATAGCAGATTGATTACTAGGCCTTTCAACTAATGTCCAAACATTACTTCTCTCAAATTGATTTAACTCTTCTTGCATAGCCATAATCCAAAAGCCATCTTTTAATGCTTCTTTAATGTTCTTAGGCTCTATGCATGAGATAAAAGTAACATGATTCATGAGTTTAAGAGAAGATCTAGTAGTTACCCCCTTGGATGGATCACCCAAGATTTCACCACCTTTGACATAGTTGTACTCCCTTGGGTAGCTCACTTCCTTTTCCTCAAGATCCAAGTCGTTCAAGGCTTCAAGAGGTGGATCTTGTGTATCTTTTTCTTTTGTTGGAATCTCATCCTCCTTTGAAGTTTGTCCTCCATCAAAGGCATCAAGGATTCCTACATCATCATCACAAGAATCCTTCCTCGGAAGGAGGTTATCATCGAATACAACATGCATAGACTCTTCTACTACTAAAGTTCTCTCATTAAATACATGATAGGCTTTAGAGTTTAAGGAATAACCTAAGAAAATAGCTTCATCACTTTTAGCATCAAATTTACCTAAGTTATCTTTTCTATTGTTCAAAACAAAACACTTGCAACCAAATGGATGAAAATAGCTAATGTTGGGCTTTTTAGATTTTAAAATCTCATATGGTGTTTTCTTTAAAAGTGGCCTAATCATTACTCGGTTTACAATGTAGCAAGCGGTGTTTGTGGCTTCCGCCCAAAAATATTTAGGTAAATTGTTTTCAAAAAGCATGGTTCTAGCCATTTCTTGTAAAGTTCTATTTTTCCCCTCAACTACCCCATTTTGTTGAGGAGTTGGAGGAGCCGAAAAATTGTGGCTAATACCATTTTCATTTAAAAACTCTTCAAAACCAAGATTTTGAAATTCGGTTCCATGATCACTTCTAATATGAGAAATTTTAAGTTCAAGATCATTTTGAGTCAATTTTGAAAACATGATGAATTTTTCTAAAGCCTCATCTTTAGTACTTAAAAATAGAAACCAAGTAAATCTAGAATAGTCATCAACAAGTACAAATGTATAAGATTTACCACCCAAGCTCATAGTTCAAATAGGCCCAAATAAATCCATGTGAATAAGTTGTAAACATCTACTTGTAGAAACATCATTAATGGATTTAAATGATGATTTATGTTGTTTACCCTTAGAGCATGCATCACAAATTTTGTCATTTGAGAACTTAATTTTGGGTAAACCTCTAACTAGATCTAGGGAAACTAATTTTTCAAAAACGCTAATGCTAGCATGTCCTAGTTTCCTATGCCATAGCCATGCATCATTTTCATTTTGTGCAACAAAGCATGCATGTGATGTATGAATGTCATCTAGATGCACTATGTATATATTACCTATGCGATGACCAATGAGCATAATATTGTTTGATTTAATGTCAACAATTTTGAACCCATTTTTATCAAATAAGACATTAAACCCTTTGTCACATAATTGACTTATGCTCAATAAATTATGTTTTAGACCATCGACATATAAAACATTTTCAATGAGAATAGTAGAGTGATTACCTATGGATCCAATACCTTTAATGTGGCCTTTGGAGTTGTCACCAAATGTCACTACTCCTCCACTTTTTGGGTTTAATTCCATGAATCGACTTTTATCTCCGGTCATGTGCCTCGAGCAGCCACTATCAACGTACCATGAATTTTGACTTTGTGCTTTGGCCTTGTAGCAATGCTCCCCCTACAAACAAAGATATTAAACTTTGGTTTTTGGTACCCAAATCATTTTGGGTTCACGAGTGTTAGCTCCCAAAAGCTTGGTTCCCTTAGGAATCCAAGGTGACATGGCAACAACATTATTAGATTTGACGAGTTCCTTAGGAACCCATACACTCCTAATCTTCTTAGTTCTATTATGTCTATGGAAAGCACTTTGTTTGTAGTTATATGTCTTTCTCCTAGGTTGGTTGGTTTTAGATGATTCATCTTTTTCATGTTTCACATTACCAACATATTTGAAAGACTCCTTAAGCTTGTTAAGCTCATCTAACACATTTTGGTGTTCACTATTCCATTGAGAAATAAGATTATTTAAGTCTACGTTTTCATCTTGAAAGAATTTAAGCTCATCTTGTAAACCTAATAATTTTTTCTCAAATTTTAAGTTAGCTTGAGAAAGTGAGTCATTTTTAGCATTTAATTCGGAAATAATCTTTTTATTTCTAATGACCGACTCTTTGTACTTCTCAACTAACTCATCATATACCTCTTGTAACTCATCATAAGCATCATGCAATTCATCAAATGTAAAATCAAAAGATGATGAGTTAGAGGTTACCATGGAGGAATCCTCCTCAAGTGCCATGAGGCAAAGGTTGGCCACTTCTTGTTCGTCATCCTCGGATGACTCCGCGTCACTCCAAGTAGCAAGCTTGGTTTTGAGCTTCTTCTTCTTCTCAAATCCCTTCTTCTTGAGTTGAGGGCATTCCGAACGAATGTGACCGGGTTGGACCTCATAAACTATGAGAACCTTTTGGCTATCATAGCCAATTCTTCTAGGTCATCCCCCTCACTAGAAGTGCTCTCCTCATGTAGTGAAGCTTTGAAAGCAACTCATATCTTCTTCTTCTTTTCTACCTCTAGCTTCTCCACTCTTCTCTCTTCTTTTTTCTTTTCATCTTCCCTTCCTTGCTTCATTATCTCATGAGTTAGGAGGGAACCCACTAGCTCATCAAGCTTGAGTGTCTTCAAATTTTTTGCCTCAACGATGGCGGTTCTCTTCCCATCCCAAGACTCGGGAAGTGAGTAGAGTATCTTCCGAACAAGTTTGTCTTACGGGATTATCTCTCCCAAACCCTTAAGCCCGTTCACGATTGTTGAGAAGGGATTGAACATCTTGGACACGGTTTCGTCGGGCTCCATTTTGAAATTCTCATAACTAAGATTGAGAATTCCAATCTTGGTCTCCTTCACATCACTTGTTCCTTCATAAGTGGTTTCTAGTGTATCCCACACTTCCTTGGCACTTTCAATGGAGGAAACTTTGGAGTAGATATCGGGACCGAAAGAGCAAAACAACATGCAAAGAGCTTTACCATTGATTTGAATCTTCTTTCCCTCTTCTTCACTCATTTCAATTTTTTTATTTAGCACCAATCTTCCTTCTTCGTCTCTCTTCATTGGAACATAGGACCATCTTCAATGGCATCCCAAACTAGATAATCATTGGATTTGATGAAGAGGTGCATCCGGTTCTTCCAAAATGGATAGTTATCACCGTTAAAGAAAGGCAGTTTATGGTTGATTGAGATTCTACATGCTTGACCTAGAGGTAGATGTCATGGCTTGATTTTTGGATGATCACACTCTTCCTAGGAACTCCTCTTGTGGTTGTTAATCCTTCAAAGAGGTAGGCTTTGATACCAATTTTTGAGTGGATCAAAGGATTGATCAAAGCCAAGAGAGGGGTGAATTGGGTTTTTAAAAGTTGTTGGAGTAAATGGAATGGCTAAAAATGAAGAACAAGGAATTTTAGAGTGGTTCAAGTTCCAAATGAACTCTACATCCACTACCTTAGCTACCACTATGGATTTCCAACAATTCACTAATTTGTTCTTCCCCTTTTCAAGTCTTAGGAGGTAACCTTTACACAACCGGTCAAATTTTCTACCCAAAATTTGACCAAACCCTCACAAGAGTACAAAGAAGAATTAAAGGCAAGAAAGATATCTCTCAATACAAGATTGCCCTTTTAATTACAAACACTCAACCCAAATTTGAACACAAGATCATAATTGAACACTACACAATTTGGTGTTTTACAAGAGATTGGAAAATAAGCACTTTGAGCTTGGATTTTTGCTTGGATGTTTTTCTTTGATGCAATAGTTGTTGCTGGTCTCCAATTAGCTTCAATTTATACCTTCTCTATCAATTCTAGCCGTTTGGGTGGTTAGGGTATTGATTATAGCCGTTGGGACCCTATTTTTCCACCATAAATGCACTTGTACAGCTTACCGTATCGGTACACGTGGACCTATATCGATACCTATCTCAAAACAGAAAGAGTCGTTGCACAATTACAAGAGGGCGTATCGATACGCGTGTAAGTGTATCGGTACGGGACATGGACCGTTTCGATACAGGTAAGACCGTATCGATACCTTTTTCTCAACTTAGCTCATTGGAAGTTTTCGTATCGATACGGCTAGGAGCGTATCGGTATGAGACAACCACAACTTTAAATTTCAGTTACCTAACAACTGACTCCAACGGTCAAAAACATTAAAAGCTTTTCGAATTAAAAATTCCCTTAAATCTGTATCGATACGAGTGGAACCGTATCGGTACGCTATTCAAACTCCTTCAGTTTTTACAGAGGGGCGTATCGATACAGATTCAATCTGTTTTGATACGCTGTTTCGATACGGTGAGGGGCGTATCGAAACGCGTCTTTCCAGTAGCCAACTTTGTAAAAAAAGGTATCGATACGGCTTGAAGCGTATCGATACGCCTGGACGTTTTTCAATACTTTGGCCTTGGAACACTTAGAAAATATTTGGAGTTTGAGTTTTTCAAATCAGATTAAAGTCTTGGTGATTTATAAATCGTTGACCCGACGTAACCTCATAAATTGTAAGTAAGTCTTTCAGAGTTGTCGTACGACAAGAAGAAGACTCTCCAAATAAGATGTAGTCGTCGGCAAACATCGGATGTGTAAGAGAGAGACCACTCCGGCCCACTTTGAGCCCATTAATATGATTAGAAGAACTGGTCGTATTAAGCAAGGACGAGAGTCCCTCAACACAAAAAAGGAACAGATACGGACTCAGGGGGTCACCTTGATGTAAACCCCGAGATGACTGAAAAGGCTAGCCAGGTTTTCCATTAAAAATAACCAAATAAGAAACCGATGAGACGCAAGACTTAAGAAAGGAAACCCAATGTGCAGAGAAACCCATAGCAAGCATAACATCCTTAACAAAAGGCCATTCGACCCTATCGTAAGCCTTGCTAATATCCAACTTAAGAGCAAAAGAACCTTTGCGACCAGATTTTCTTAATTTCAAAGAATGTAGAACTTCATAGGCTAGAAGTACATTGTCAGTAATGTGACGCCTCAGTACAAAAGCTCATTGTGTTTCATCAATACAAACATCCAAGAAATTACACAATCTATTAATGATTGTTTTGGCAATGATCTTATATAGAACGTTGCAAAGACTTATTGGGCGAAAATGGCTTAAGGACGTGGGAGACTGAATCTTCGGTATGAGAACAGTATTTGCATTATTAATAGAACTCAAGTTAGTTCGGTTATTTAAGAAATACAAACAAAAAGAGGATACCTCCGACCCCACAATATGCCAGAATTTCTGGTAGAACATAGCTGGAAAACCATCACTTCCGGATGCTTTTAATGGTGTCGTCCCTTTTAGTGTAGTAGAAATTTTAGAACCGATGAAAGGGCGCAAAAGTTCCATGTTCATTTCCTCAGAGATGGTTGGTTGAATAGTCTTCAAAATATGATCAACCCCTTGATACGCAGAGCTGGTGAAAATGTGCGCAAAAAACGAAGCATCTAAATTAGCCATCTCGGCCTCATCAGTAACAGGGTGACCACTAACATCATGAACGGAGGTGATTCGATTGATTTTCTTTCTATGAGAAACCCATTTGTTGAAAAAAGTAGTGTTGCAGTCACCATAGCAAATCCAATTTGTACGAGCACATTGTTCCTAGTATAATTCACCCTTGTTCGCTTCCATGTTAAGAGCAAATTTCACCTCCAAAAGTTCAGCAATCACATAATCCTCTGGATTAGAATTTGAAAGATTGTTTAAGTTCTCCTTAAGAACACGAGAATAGTGCTTACGGTGCAGTCTGTTATCCAAACTCCATTTTGAGAGAGTTTCACCAAGTCGGGAAAGCTTAATCGGGAGAGGCTCAAAGCAACTATCCCAAAAATTCTTGATTATGGATTCACACTAGGGATCCAAAGTCCAAATTGCGCAGCACTCATGGACAAAGAAATGGAGGTAGATACAAGAATCGTACTGTGGTCGGAAATAGTGTGAGAAAGGTGTTGAATAGAAAAATTAGGGAATAAATCCCTCCAATCAGGGTTAGCAACATCACAATCTAATCTTTGTCGCACATTATTACTCGCCAATCTACCTCTTTCCCAAGTGTACCAGCATCCCTTATAACCTATATCTGAAAGATCACAATCACGAAGAGAGGATTGGAAGGCTTCCATGGCACGTTCGAATTTAACTGGCTCACCCCTTTTTTCAGCAGCTAGCAAAATTTCATTAAAATCACCAAGGACCATCCAAGAGGCTGAATTAGCAGAGCCAAGAGAGCGAAGAAATTTCAAAGTGTGTGGATGTTGACTCGCAACTGGATGGCCATAGAAACCGGTCAAACGCCAGTTAACATTCGTCCCAGTTTCAGTAACAGTGGCATCGATAAAATGATTAGAAAAGCACCAGAGTGACACCGAAACTTCTGGAGACCAAGCCAAAGAATGACCGCCTTTAGAACCTTCCGCACTAACATCAAAACCATTAATGAAATAACATTTCCTACGAACCCTCGCCATTTTATTGTCACACAATTTCGTTTCCATAAGAAAAACAATGTTCCAGCTTAAGATTTTCATTGTTGACGGCTGGCCTGCAATGCAAGGCCTGCCGATAGAGTTGAGGAGTCACCATTTGAATCTGATTGTGCAGAAAAACCTGGCGGAGTAGAAGAAACATGCGGGCATTTCAAACCTTCAGCATTAACAATAGGACTCGCATCTTCACCCAGCATCATTTCTGTATCAAAAATAGGGATCGGGCCCTATGAGGGGCCCAAAGAAAAATGGCCCACTTCAGGAGCAGTTAAAGACCTGGATTGACTTTTGGGAGATGCCTTATATACATGTTGAGAATTAGGGATCCTCGAAATAGAATTAGAGCCCGAAAAAGTAGCCTTATATTTATTTTTCATCCCACCATTAGTTTCATGAATCTCGTCACTCAATCTAGTACCAATTTCCAGCGCCTGTCTCAGCCATGTACTCGACGATAGAGTCGCACGCCGCATCTGCGCTCTGAACAAAGTGTCACAACCCAGTTCAAAAGCACTGTCTGGATGAGGAACACGAATGGGGCAGTAGCTTTCACCATGACCAAAAACACCACACAAGAAGCAAAATAAAGTAACTCACTCATATTCAAAACGCACAAAGTGATGCTTACCAGATGGTAAAAGTAGTTTTTTCTGATGCTTTAAGGGTAACCGTATATCCATATGAACACGAAATCTCAAAATTCCTTTGTATCCCAAAGCGGAATTGGTAACATCATACTCCAAGAAAGTACCAATAAAATTCCCAAGGGAGGTAGCGACCCTTTCAGAGATGAAGCCATGAGGAACATCATGTGCATAAACCCAATAATTGAGATGGAAGAGAGGGATCGAATGCCGGATTTCACCAGAATCCAATCGGTGGAGGATTAACATATGGGAATTAAAATTCCAGGGACCACCCAAAGCAATGCCATCAACATCCACACACACTATTGAATATCTGAAACAAAAATCTACCATCCCCAATATCCAAAATGGAAATTCCTCCAATTGGATGCCACAGATTAGCCAAAGTGGTTTGCATTGAGGGAAAATTGATCGCACTAGAGGTTAAGAATCGACCCACGAAGCAAAACTCATAAGTGGGGGCCAAATCAGACTCCAAAGGCTCAACTTGAAGAATATCATCCTCAGCCTCAGTGATATTCAAACCAACCATATCATCATTCATTGTAGACATGATGGAGAAGGGAGTCAATGTGCTTGAAAAAACAAGAAGAATAAGAAGAAGGGAACAGAGGCTCGCCACAATAGCAGATAGAAACGTGCCACAAGAGCAGATTTGATAGAGGCATGCCACAGGAGTAGGTAGAGACATGCCACAGGAGTCAAACAATGCCTTTATTTCTTTACCATTGTTGTCATTAAAATTCTTGCTAACATTGTGATGCATTAATTCTTGCGATCAAATTACAGTTATAAAATTTAAAATTATTTATTTAAAGTCAACTAAAATAGAAAAAAATCAATTTTACAATTATCTTAATTTAATTGTTTGACATTTTTAAGTACTTTCAACCCGCTCAATGTTTTGGCCAAATAGCCTTCCTGTAGACGAAAATTATTAGTCAACAAATTGTCGATGCCTTGAAATGACATGACAAACCTATATGGCATTGCACGCTAGCATGGTAATGTCATATGAACAAAAGTGCTAACTTGATATAATAACACGACAACCAATAAATAATTTTATAAAACATAAAATTATTTTTTAACTGACGTGTCATCCATCCTCATAGGGTTATTTTGGTCCAAAATAAAATGTTAAGGGTTAAAGTACTTCAAAAAAAGAATATAGGTCAAATGACTATTTTGTCAAACATTAAGAGTATTTTTTTTTTGCAATATGTCAATCATTAGAATTGAGGTGACGGTAAAATTGATTTTTATCCCATTTTCTAATTGATTTTTTAAACAAATATGAGAAAAGCTTTGGCCATGGAGCTCGACGGCTAATGGAGGGTGGTGAGGCTACGCACAAGGACGGAGGCATATGAGGGCGGGGGTTTTTTTTCAGTTTTGTCCTCCTATATAAATTTCTTTACAAATTGGTTTATTTTTAAATCCTCCCTACACTTTCAAACATTTATCTTTTGCCCCCCACCCCAAATATTGGCTCTGTATCTGACTACACACACAAGATCTAGATAGAACACGGTGAGGGGAGCACAGTGGTGTTCTAGGATGTGCCAACGAACGATGGACATATGACGATGACAACAAGAAGTTGAATGATTCTTCCTCACTTCTGACCAAACGATTTTCATTCACTGTCAATGGACGATAGGGTTATGCTCGTGGTGAGGAGGGGAAAGTTTTGGTAAGGGAAGTTCCGACTACGCGGCCGTGGCTTATCAAAATTTGTCAAGGGAGAAAAAAAGGGAGGATACGTGGCTAGATTTGGAGGAAAATGAGCCAAAAGCCTTAAAAATGCTCAAATACCCAGGGTTTAGGTTATTTTAAAATAGCTTAATAATAAGTGTTTGCAACATGAATCTCAATAAGATCATTAGCTCAATGACATGGTTGTGGGGGGAGGGTTGAGCTCATTGAGATCACGAGTTTAAACTCTAATAACTTTGTTCTTTAAATTTATTTTTTGTCTCAAAAAATGGTTTAATAGTTGAAATGGCCTATAAGCTTCTTCCAAAATTTTCAAATTGGCTCATAACTCACAGAGAAATTCAGATTAATCCATTAATTAAAAGCAAGAACTTTAAACCTAAAATTGAGGTCGTCGCAACCCACCATATGAGTTTTAGACTATTAAGAATTCAAGTATAAGTTCAGGAGCTATTTTGTAAACCCTATAATTCTAAATGGGAGTGCCTTATAATTTGCCCAAATCCTAGGTTATAAATTCCTCTCTTCACCCTATGAATTATGGACCATTAGGAATTTAAGGATAAGTTTACAAGCTATTTTGAAAACCCTAGAATTATAAATGGATGTGCCTTGTAATTTGCCCAAATCCTAGGTTATAAATTCCTTTTTCAACCGAAATGATTCCATTTTGCCATTTTTTAGAGATGTCATTTCTCAAATATCAACCTCATTTTCTCTTTATTCCTTATCATACCACTTTCTGTTCTAGAGTATCCTAGAAAAACATTTAGGGTCTAATTTAAACCTATTTGCTAATGAATATAAACAAAGACTGAACACTTATAGACTTATAATGGAAAGTTTCAAGACAAAGGTTTGAAAGAAGGAAACTTGTTGAGAATTATACCTCTAGGTGATTTAAATTTAAGAGTTAGACTAGACATCTGATTGATAAGATGTGTTGCAGTAAGGAAAACTTCCCTTCAAAGGTGTTTAGGAACATTGGAAGAAAATAAAAGAGACCTAGCTACTTCCAAAAATATGTCTATTTTTCTCTCGGCAATCTCATTTTGTTGAGGACTATCAACACGTGAACTTATATGAGTTATCCATTTTTCTTGAAAAAAATATTCTAAATTTTAAGAAATGTACTCACTCCATTATCAGTTTTAAGGATTTGAATGTGACTTTGAAAATGATTTTCGACCAAACTATAAAAGTCTTTAAATATCATACTAGTTTCTAATTTGTCTTTCATAAGAAAAGTCCAAGTGACTCTAATGTGATCATCTATAAAAGTGGCAAACCATCGAGATCTATTAACATTTTTAACTCTAGAAGGTCCCAAATATCACTGGATGATAGAGAAAGGTTTGAAAGGTTTGTAATTGGATGGAGGATATGATACTTTGTGGTATTTAACAAACTAACAAATGTCATAATGAAGAGTTTTTATATTTTTTATTGAGAAATAATTATGGATGCATTTTGTCAAGGTGGAAGAAATTTGGATGTCCTAACCTAAAATTTAATAACATAATTTCATTGTGATTAGGTATGGAAAGAGGCTTTGAGATGTAACCGGAGTAGGCTTGAGGTGGTACAAGTAGAGAACCTTGAAGTATGTAAAGTTCACCATACAACTTAGCATTTTCAATCGTCTTTCCCGAGTTCAATACTTGGGAATTACAATCATGTAAATCGAATTCAGTTAGCATCCCAAGTTAAATGATAATTTACTAACAAATAACAAGTTGCATGCTAGGTGGAACATAAAAATATAATTTTAATTTACTACCATGATTGACTTGAATTGTCACACTCCCTTCAATTGTTGTTAAGGAATCATCTGCTATCTTTATGTTGAATTTAGTCCCTATTTTGGTAAAACTTATAAAAAAAACCCATATCTCTATCATATGGTCAAATGCACTAGAATTGTAAAATTCATTTTATCAACAACATTTGCAAAGGAAGGACTACCTTCATGTGTAGTAAAGGCATACGAAGATTCAAATGATGTGGTCATCTTCACCACTCCTTGGTAGGGATGTAAAAACAAGTTAGAACCTAGAAACCCGACTGAAACCTGCTCGAGTCAGAACCTGATTTGACCCGAGGTTTTGATGACCCGAACCTGATCTTTAACCGACTGTTGTTGATCTGAACCCGAATTTGACCTGTTACTGTAGTAACCGAACCTGATCTGCATCCGACTGAAAACAACCCGAACCCGAATTGGACCTGTTAATGTGGACCTGAAACCCGACCTACGTCCGACTGAAACGAACCCGAACCCGAAGCTGACCTGGCAAATAACCGAATTTACCCGACTGAATTGACCCGATATCTGATTTTACCTGACCTGAAATGAACCCGACCTGAAATGGACCCGACCTGAAACGGACCCGACCTGAAAATGGACCCGACCTGAAATGGACCCGACCTGTTTTGAACCCGACCTGCTTTAAACCCGACCTGTTAAGTGACCCGACCTGTTGTTGACCTGAACTGAAATTAACCCGAAATCTATGACATGATGAATTAAAAAAAATTTAGAAGTTGATATACCATATACATATATAATGTATATACATATACACCTACATATATTGATGTACATGATGTATATGCGCGCATACATATATATATATATATATATATATATATTAAGTACTAAAGTTAAAAAAAATATAAGTAATTGATAATTTATGAACTACAAAAATTAAATGAAGAGTTGTTTTTAATTTTTAAGTTTTCTCATTAACTTGAATAAAATTGTAGACTTACAAATTATAAAAAAAAATAACAGTTGTATAAGTCTTTACCGTTAATTTATGAACTACAAAAATTTACTAAAGTTGTATATGCATTTGTAGTTCATAAAATTTACTAAAGTTATAAAAAAATTTTGTAAGTCTACAATTTTTTTTATACTTAAGTAATAACAGATTCAAGTTATAAAATTTACTAAAGTTATAAAAAAAATTTGTAAGTCTACAAATTTTATGAACTACAAATGTTATACATAAGTAATAACATATTCAAGTTCATAAAATTTACTGAAATTGTAGACTTAAGTAAATTAATGTTATAAAAAAGAGTAAATTTTTGTAGGTCATAAATTTTCGTATAAGTCTTATTACAATTTTTGTAGTTCAAAATTTTACTAAAGTTGTATAAGTCTTAATACTAGACAAATGTTATACTTAAGTAATAACAGATTCAAGAAGTAATGTCTTAAGATATAAATTAAAATGATTAAGTTATAAAAGATTCAAGAACTGTTTTTTACTTATGATTACACTTAAGTTAAAAAATTAAATGTTATAAGATAAAAATAACTAGAATTCAAGAATATGAATACTTGATAACTTAAAAAAATGTCAATACAGAATGTCAAAAAATAATACAAGTTAGAATAGTTTACACTTAAAATTTTACAAACTGAAACTTATAAAATACAAGAAGTTTGTTTGTAATAAAGTTAGCTCTCAGATCTTATAGCAAAGACAAAAGCTAAAAGCACTTTGTTACCAGATATTTCTTCATCGAGCTATCTCATCTAAATGCTACCAACAAAGTTAATTATGGGTAACTTATATTGGTAAGAAACCAACAGAATTTAAACCAGGGCAACACTCAGATAAGAGAGAAACAACAAGCTACCAGTAACCAGCAGCAACACCAAGCCATTAACAGCAGCAGCATTCAGCATCACCAACTCACAAACAGCAGCAGCATTCAGCAACACCAACTCACAAACAACAACAACATTCAGCAAAACCAAGACAAACAACATCAGCAGCAACACTAAATCATAAAGATAAGCAACAATAAGAAATAAGCAAAAGCAGCCACAATAAGTCATTAACTAAGTCTTTACATAATAACAAACAGAAGCACTAGCATGATCTAAGTCATTAAAGAACAGAAACACTAGCATGCTCTAAGTCATTAACTAATAATAAACAGAAGCAGCAACATAAAAAAATAAGAACCCTTAGGGAATACCTCACTTAAACAGAAGCAACATTCAGCAAAACCAAGTCAAATAACAACAACATCATCACCAAGTCAATTAAAAAAACAGTAAAGGAATATACCTCACTTAACATCAGAATTCACAACATAGTTAACCCCTAGAGCACTAAAGTGCTTCCTGCTTGCTGTGAAAGAACCCTACAAAAGAAAAGAAAGTCAGAAACTATATAGAAAAACAAAATAAGAATTAAAAAATAGTAAAGGGATATACCTCACTTAACATCAGAATTCACAACATAGTTGACCCCTGGAGCACTAAAGTGCTTCTTGCTTGCTGTGAAAGAATCCTACAAAAGAAAAGAAAGTCAGAAACTATATAGAAAAAATGAGAATTAAAAAAACAGTAAAGGGAAATACCTTAATCAGGAAGTGGATCTTCAACAGAAACATCATAGATTGAGGCATCATTCCCAACAGCAAGAAATTCTTCATCCCTTTCCTCAGGCTCAAAACTATACAATCAATTTCTGGTTGTTACAAATACCTCTACATTTTTAGGCAAAAGCCTAGCCCTCAACTTGTTCAAAATCCGACCCCCCATGCTAAATGAGGATTCAGAAGCAACTGAGGTGATTGGAATGGCTAACACATCTCTAGCCATGAGTGAAAGTATTGGAAAAGACACAGATTGTGTTTTCCAATACTCTAAGATATCGAACTCGGCATCTTCAGTGCGAGGGAGAAGGGGCAAAGAAATGTAGGAGTCAACATCGGACTTACCACTCCTAGAAGCTGCCAAATTGGCATCAAAGTTCTGACATAAAAATAGAAAAAGAGTTAGTAAACTGTAATTGAAAAAAAAATTAAATATAAAAACAGAAGCAAAAAAAAGAACTGACCTGAAAGAGATTTGTTTTTTTGAAGGTCCTAGGGCGACCAGAACTTGACAGACTTGAACTTTGAGAAGAGTTACTTTGTACAGAAGAATTAGAAGAGGAAGAACGTGTAGATCTTGAATAATAAATATACATACTTACAAACTCATTATAAACAACACTTACCTTCCTTTCAACCTCATCCTCAACATAGGGGACACCATACAACTCCTTCAGAAGTTGTAACTTATACCGAGGATCAAGCAAAACAACAAAGACAGAATAGTTGAATGATCAGACCAGTATTTCTCATACAATTCAAGCATAGGTCCTACCATTGCAGAGATGCCCTCACATGGATCATTTTGAGCATCACACAAAAGCTTCTCAATGGCAACAACATTAGCCAAGTATAAGTTAGCAGTAGGATACTTGGATCCTGATAACATAGTAGAAATTTCAAAGAAGGGCTCAAGGAAATCACAGATTAATTGAGCAGTTTCCCACTCAACCTCAGAGATTATATCCAAACCATTTTCCCTATTAACAAACAAGTTAATAGCATGTTTAGCTTCAAGTGCCCTACGAAGCATCAGGTAAGTAGAGTTCCATCGAGTAGGAACATCCAAGACCAACTTACCAGAAATATCAGAACCACAATCATTAATAGCATAATCAAATCAACAAAGTATAGCATCAGAAGAATCTATAAATTTAACAATCTCACGCAATTTAATAACAGAAGAGTCGATTACCTTCAAACCCTTTTAAACTATCAAGTTCAGGATATGGGCAGCACATCGTATATGAAAAAACTTACCATTGCATGGCAGGGGAGAAATTGCATGCAAATCATCTTTCAGACGCCTCACCATTCTTTCATTTGCAGAAGCATTATCAATAGTAATTGTAAAAGCTCTCTTCTCAAGACCCCACTCAGTTAACATATTTTTAACAAACTTATAAATAGACTCAACATCATGGGGAGGGGGAAACGGCGAAAACTTAAAATCTTAGTCTGAAGTTTCCAGTTATTATCAACATAATGTGCAGTCATAGCAAAATAAGAACGTGAAGTGCAAGCAGACCATCCATCACATGTAAAACATATACGACTCACAACAAAATGCATTGAATCAAGTAGCAATTTTTTATGCATCTCATGCTTTAACATGCAAGCCTTAGCAATAGAATATCTTGAAATATCTTTCACATTAGGATTTAAATAATTATGCAAAACCCTAAGTTTATCATGCTCAACAACACTCAAAGCATAAACATGACACAGAATTGCTTCAGCAAATAACTCACAATATCTTTTCTGATCAAAAGAAGTTTTTGAACTACTATTGGGATTAGTAGCAAGAAACTCTTTATAAGATTCACATTTTTCAGTATGCCTTTTAGGATTAGAAGTACCAATATAAGAATCAGCTTTATACCTTTTTGTTTTGCAGTACTTACATTCAGCAAAAAGACCTTCTGGAAGCTTGATGAAGGTATAATGATCCCAAACAGGAGATGTTCTTCTCCCAATGTCCCCTCCAGTTGAAGCTGTAGACTTCCTCTTGGAGGTACGAACTGTCTTAGACAGTTGATCATTTACATCCCCTTCAAGCATTCAAAAAAACATGAATCAGAAATAAACATAAGTTAAAAAAATCATAATGAAAAAGGATTAATAAACCACCTTGAGACAGTATAAGTTGGTCATTTTGACTTCTTTCACCAGGAAAGTCCAACTCATA
Organism: Hibiscus tridactylites; assembly: GCA_958450335.1. Taxonomy (NCBI): domain Eukaryota; kingdom Viridiplantae; phylum Streptophyta; class Magnoliopsida; order Malvales; family Malvaceae; genus Hibiscus; species Hibiscus tridactylites. Next base: position 51,026,518 of record OY288267.1, on the reverse strand, counting down.
ATAGAATTCCTCCATAGCTGTCAAAAAACTGAAAAAGTCCAAATCAGAGAACCAAACATACAAAATATACAAATCATATATACAGACTGACATAAACAAAATATACAAAATTATCTAATGGTTTCAGTTTAATCCTTGTACGTGGCGTAGTTACACCTGTCCACGGGGACCTTTAAAATCCCCCTTTGGCACCAGTAGCCCCGCAGGATGGGTAGTCCAGCCTATATACTCGGATTAAACCAAGGAAACCCTAAATACTCAGACCATACATATACATACATGCATAAAAACAAAACCATAGAAACTAACAGAAACAATAAAAACAAAACCATACATATACAAATACTGAAGCATATATACAAACTGACAAAATCCATGAATACATACAGAAACCATACATATACATACATGCATAAATACACCTTTCCTGAGAATCAAAAGAAACATACATGCATAAATACAAACTGACAGAAACCATGAATACATATAGAAATATACAAAGGTAAATAGTTTTAAACATACAAGAAGAAACATACAACCTTCCAGAATCGAACAGAAAGAAACATATAGAAACATGCATAAAGACAAACAGAAATGAAAGAACAGAAAGAAACATGCAAAAAGAAACATACAAAATTCCAGAATCGGACAGAAAGAAACATACAGAAACATGCATAAAGACAAACAGAAATGAAAGAACAAAAAGAAACATGCAAAAAGAAACATACAACCTTCCAGAGATACAAACCCATGCGGAAGAGGAACAGACTGACAGAAGCCAGAAACGATCCTAAGATACAAAGGTAAATATTTAGAAAAATAGTAATTGAACCAAAAAATTAAATAAAAAATAGAAAATAGAAGATAGAACTTACCGAAACTGGAAACTAGAAAGGCAGGGAAGATCGGCTCTCGGAAAATGAAAAGGCAGAGAAGAGCATCTCTCAGAATCTGAAGAGGTAAGATGAGAATACGAAAGGATTTTGGGATTAGAGGTTAGGGTTTAGGGATTAAAGGGTAGGGTTTAGGGATTATATGTTAATGGTTAGGGTTTTGGGATTTATGGTTTAATGATTTAGGGATTTAGGGTTCAAGGGTTTAGAGGTTATGGTTTCAGATTTAGGGTTAGGGTTAAGAATAAATTATGGTTTATGGTAAAATAGAACTGAATTTGGATTTAGGGTTTTGAAGGATTGAAGAGAGGAATTCTCAAGAACACGAGGCTGTTCTTGAGAAAAGTTGGGGTTTCGATCGAAGAAAAACAGGTTTGAGGAGGGTAATTTTGTTTGTAGAGGATCTGAGAAGAAATTTTGGAAGAACGGGGAAGAACTTGGTTGAAATCCAAGATTTTGATCGAAAGAAAGGAAGAAAATCTGGGAATTTGGTGTTTGTGGATGAGAGAGAAATTGAGAGGATATTTTGGTAGAGTAACAGTAGGGTGAAAATGAGCAATTTTGGCTGCGGGGTGAGACTTTATTTATAGGCCTCGAGCCGGGTCAAAAGATTCGCGCTATTTGAAACGGGTAATTCGGGTTTTGCTCCGCAAGCACTCCTACTTTGCTTTCTTTCAATTTCGTCCTTTTTTTGTGAAATTGAGCTTAAAGCTTTGTTTTTTTTTCAATTTCGTCCTTAATTCAGTTTTAATGTTTAGGGTTGTGGTTTTAATTTAGGGTTTTGGTTTTTAAGTGAGGGTATAAATTAAGGGTTTAGTGATTTGTTTATGGCTAATATATTTTATTTAGTTATTTGTTTAGGGTTAATATGTTTTAGGGTTTAGGGTTTTTCATTTAATGTTTAATGTGGTTTAGGGTTTATGACTTTGAATTAGGGTTTTAATTTAAAGGTTTAGGGTTAAAGGATTTTAGGGTTTAGTATCTAATTTTTAGGTTTAATAGTTTTAGGGTTTTGATTTAGGGTTTAGGGTTTAATGAAGTAATGTAGTTCGAGTGTTTAGTTTGTAAGGTTTAGGGTTTAGTGTTAGGGTTTAGGGTATAATGCTTAGGGTTTAGGGTATAATGCTTAGGGTTTAGTGTTAAGGTTTAGGGTTATCATTAGGGTTTCGTGTTTTTTTATTTTAGAATTTATATTAGCATATATGTATATATAAAAATGGATACCCTAAACCCTAAACTCTAAAACCAACTACCCTAAACCCTAAACATTAAACCTTAAATCATTAGATCCTAATCCTAAACCCTAAACCCTAAAGTATGTAAGTATTTATGCATTTAGGGTTTAGGGTAGTATAATGAACTAAGGTTAGTTCGAGTGTTTGGTTTGTAGGGTTTAGGATTTAGTGTTAGAGTCTAGGGTATAGTGCTTAGGGTTTAATGTTACGATAACATGTGACTTAGGGTTTTGATTTTATGGGTTTCTATTTAGGGTTTAAGTTTAGGGTATATGGTTATCATTAGGGTTTCATGTTTTTTTATTTTAGAATTTATATTAGCAAATATGTATATATAAAAGTGGATGCCCTAAACCCTAAACTATAAAACCAACTACCTTAAACACTAAACCCTAAACCCTTAGATCCTAATCATAAACCCTAAGCCCTAAAGTATGCTAGTATTTATGCATTTAGGGTTTAGGGTAGTATAATGAACTAAGGTTAGTTTGAGTGTTTAGTTTGTAAGGTTTAGGGTTTAGTGTTAGGGTCTAGGGTATAGTGCTTAGGGTTTAATGTTACGATAACACGTGACTTAGGATTTTGATTTTATGGGTTTCAATTTAGGGTTTAAGTTTAGGGTATAGGGTTATCATTAGGGTTTCATGTTTTTTTAATTTAGAATTTATATTACCATATATGTATATATAAAAGTGGATACCCTAAACCCTAACATCTAAACCCTAAACTCTAATGTATGTAAGTATGTACGTGTGTACATATTAATGCATGAATCCTCAACCTTAACCCTAACCCTAACCCTAACCCTAACTTTAACCCTAAACCCTAAGCCCTAAGCCCTAATGCATGTAAGTATGTATGTGTGTACATATTAATGCATGAACCCTAAACCTTTAATGAAGTTTTCCGTAAACCATAAACCACAAACCCTAAATTATAAACCCTAAAACATAACCCCTAATGTATGTAAGTACATACATATGTACATATTAATGCATGAACCCTAAACCATTAACGAAGTTTTCCATAAACCCTAAACCTTAGCATAATGTATGTAAGTATGTGCGTGTGTACATATGCATGAACCCTCAACCCTAACACTAACCCTAACCATAAAACCCAAACCCCAAACCCTAAACCATAAACCTTAAACACTAAAACCGAACCCTTAATGTATGTAAGTGTGTACATGTGTACATATTACTGCATGAACCCTCAACCCTAACCCTAAACCCTAAGCCCTAATGTATGTAAGTATGTATGTGTGTACATATTAATGCATGAACCCTAAACCCTTAACGAAGTTTTCCATGACCCTAAACCCTAAACCCTAACCGCTAAACCCTAAACTATATACGGATGTATGTATGCATGTAGACTGTAGCTATCAATGTATGAGCCCTAAACCCTTAATAAAATATATAGCATAAACCATAAACCATAAACCGTAAACACTAAACCCCGAACCCTAAACCCTACACCCTAAAGTATGTAAATATGTATGCATGTAGCTATCAATGTATGAACCGTAAACTCTTAATGAATTTCTCCCTATACCCAAAACCCTAAACCCTAAACCCACATTTATTTTTTTAATTTGTCCAATGTTTTTATTATTTGAATTTAATATTTTCTTCATTTTAGTCCTTTAACTTTATTTTAATTCCATATCGACCCTTATATATATTTTAATTCATCATGTTTTATGGTTTTAATTTTAAATTTTGTTCATTCTAGACACTAAAACTTTATTTTTATTCTAAATTGGCCTATACTTATTGTTTATTTTAATTACTCTAATTTTATACTTTTAATTTGATATTTTTGTTCGTTATAGTCCCCAAAACTTTATTTTTATTCCAAAATGGCCCATTTTCCTTGTTTTCTTTTAAACTTTTCTAATGTTTTATAATTTTAATTTGATATTTATGTTCATTATAATCCCTGAAATTTTATTTGTAATCCTAATTGACCCATTTTCAGTCCAAATCGACCCATTTTCATTATTTTTTAATTACTCTAATGTTTTATAATTTTAATTTGATATGACTTCAAATAATTAGCTCAAAATTAATGACGATTGACGAAGGTCAACCTAAAGTCTATCAACTACTTATACGGTTGTACGACCGAACTCAAACTGAATACGAATTCCAATCCCGAAAATACCCCGACCTGAATTACCCGACCTGAAACTACCCGACCTGAAATGCACCCGACCTGAAATGCAACCGACCTGAAATGAACCCGACCTGAAATGAACCCGACCTGAAATAGACCCGACCTGAAACGGACCCGACCTGAAATGGACCCGACCTGAAACGAACCCGACCTGAAATGGACCCGAACTGAAATGGACCCGACCTGAAGTGTATCCGAACCCGAATTAACCTGCCAATTATCTGCTTCGGACCCGACCCGTTTTAACCCGACCTGAAATGGACCCGGCCTGAAATGGACCCGACCTGAAATGGACCTGCACCCGAACCGAGTCGAGTCAAAACAGAAAAATGACCTGAAATGACCTGTATTCAATTTTACCCGACCTAATAGTACCTGACCTGAAACCCGTCCGATTACCTACTTTTACATCCCTACTCCTTGGTTTGGTGATAGGAGTTGTAGAATGAGTAAACAGTGCAGATCCATCAAAATAAGGGAAATTTGTTATCATGAAGCCTCTTCGACTTTTTTCTCTTCTCAAAAGGATGACAATAGTTTACAACTAAGGACCCTGCTGCTTACCATGTCGAATTCACTGTTAAGGCCAGAAAAGAATTGAATGATTCTTCTTTGTGAGATACGGTTTTTATAAACTGTCACATCTGAATTAATTTGTTGTCAATACCTGCACATGATATTGTAGTATTATGTGATTGACATCTCCTCATGTTTAAGACTACTGATTTTTTTTCAATTTTGAAAACTTCTAGGATATTATACCACGAGGGGTGACTGTTTTGAGTGAGTAAGGTTTAACAATGGATTTGTGTCTCAAATGCAGTTAACTATGAAGCTAAGCTAGAGGACGGCACAATGGTGGCAAAAGCTGATCACATAGAGTTTACTGTTAAGGATGGTTTGTATTGACTATGCGATTTTGTGTCTCAAATTACAATTTTACTAAATTCAGAACCATTTATATTTAAATATATTTTTTATACATCTTTGTTGGTCTTGGTTCCTCGTAAGGACCGGCCACAACAAATAGTTGTTTTGTTGTAGTATGCCCAATTATATCAATCATGAGATTGTTGTATAAGACATATTTATTTTATTTTATTTTATTAATATAAGGTCGTTATTGTTATTTTAGTTTTATTTTGTGCGTTTATAAATAAACTGAATTATAATAAAGTCTTTAGAATAATATAGTTATTCTTAAATGTCCTTAGTCAAGTATTATTGTGAGCATGAACAACAGTAATATATTAAGACTAATATGTAGTTGATTGATGACAAAGTGTTGTCATTGACATGGAGATGCCAAAATCAATACATACATATGGTTAGAAAGGATTGACCCGCTATAAGCATGTTTCTTGGTTTATTATGTGACAGCCACAACATTGCTCATAGTGATAACTACATGTATGATCCTCAGACTTGAGATCATTATTATTTCAACATTGTGAGTGACATATTTTTATACAATCAAACGTGTGTCATAACTGATTACACTATAAAGACTGATATTGGATATGTTACAATCTATGTAGCGGAATATGGTTGATCAAGATAGGATTTGTCCCTCCTACATAATAGGAGTAATATCATAGGTCACTTTATTGAGTGAGACTAGAAATGCATGGTCATGCTCGAATAAATTGATATGAAATATCATAGTTATTCGTTTATAATAGTCTACTCAAGATATCAAGAAATATTGGATGGGCTATACAAGTGTGACTATTTCATGACTTGTGTCCAATCTAGATATAAGGACAAAAGGATGTAATACATGAAAAGAGTTCATCACGAAAAAGGTTATGTCGAACCACGACTTCCTGTAACTTAGGAAGCAATGATGTATTGCAAGATGTCATTCATTGCTTGTAATATTAGAATTGTTCTAGATATTACTTCTAACGTTACATGAACCTACAAAGGTTACACCCTATGATTGAAACGATTGTAATTACAGATAATTTTGTTTATATATTTTTAATACTAAATAATTATTGTAATTATCAGATACTATTAAAAATATATATATCTCAATAGAAACCTTATCGAAGTAGAACCGGATTCTACATATTTAATTATATTATGTTAAATATATTGTATATTTAAAGAATCCGAATTTAATTAGAATTAGGGTTTTGAATGCTATATAAAGGCATAAAGTCTAGTAGTGAAATATATGTTTTTTGCGAAAAACCTCTCTAACAGTTAGAGAAGATAAAATATTGTTCGTTTCATTCGGGTGGACTGCGTAGAGGTCGGAACACTATTGTGACAACTTGGATTCGATATCGTACTGGAAGAATTGGATTCTCCTAACTCATTGCGGTTTTTTCCAGATTTAATTAAAGTAACGTTTCATCCCTTTTCACCCCGGATTTGTTCCTCGTACATAGGTCACTAGCGGAATACGTCGAATAATTTTTCCACTGCGCCATGGGATTTATCGACATTTCTCAACAGTTTAAAGTTGGTGGCCAGACAAACGGCGGCGACGACAAGACAAACAATGACGGTTGAGTTAGAGGAGAGGAATAGATTTTTTAGGTTTTTGTTTGAAAGTAGTGAAATATAATAAATTTTTAAAAATTAGGGGTCAAAATTAAAATTAATATTTTTGAGTTAACCGAGGTAAACGGTCAGATAACAAAAACAGTAACTATGAAAACATAAGTGTCGTTTTGATCTTTTTTCAAATTGCGTGACTAAAATAGAACACACTCTAAATAAAATGAACCTCCGGTGTAGATTACCCTTTATATATTTGAGTATTTATTTGAAGTCTCCAGCTTAAAGTCATCTTTACTGTCACCCCTTTTTTTACCAGTCTGCATGGGTTAGGGTTTGTCGATTGCATTTTCCCCCTAATTTTCAACAACTTGATTTTGCCTATCGTATTTTTAACTTCCCATCGCCTTTTCTTTCTTAATTTATTTATTAACCGATTTTCATTAAAAAGAGGGTAATCTTCATCCGTGGTCTCTTTTGTTTAGGGTCTGCTCCGTTTTAGTTACTAATTTTGAATATTTTTATTTAAGTCACTTACGTTATCATTTCGTTCTATTTTAGTCACTGGCCGTCAATCTCCGTTAGTTAGATGACATGTCATGTTAGTAAAAATAGATAATTTCTAATATAATCCCTAAACTCTTGAAATTCTATTTTTTCATCATCTTCAAACAAAAAATCTTAATTTTTTTCTCTCAAAATTTATCCCCCAACCCTAACCTTCATCTTTACTATTATTGTTGTCAACCGCCACTGCTATCTTTGCCAACCTCCTCCCACAGCAACACCTGCAATGGCAAAAAACCCACATCAATCTCAAAAAACTTGTAGAAGAGGACTCTAAATGTCTGCTGTCAAATAAAAGAAACAATGAAAATTCATAAATCTAACTAATATAAAGAACCAAACAATATCTCCATGAAAGCATAAACATCAACAGCTGGGAACATATGTTTGTTCTGTTTTGATCTGGTATTTATATCATAATCATTACTCTAAATGTCTATTGTGTTTTAAATTAATCGAGCTTCATTCAACTCAATGGTTCAGTATGAACATCCACAACTGGGAAGGCATGTCATTCAACTCAATTGGTTCTTGTTACTTTTAAGTGTAAGAGTGTTGAACAAGATCGGATCAGCACATCCGAGAGCGGTAAAATATTCTGTAGCAATCACTATCATACAATCTCTTCCCATAGGAATACTTTCTGCACTGTTAATCTTGGCTACTCGAAATAAATTCGGCATCATCTTTACGAATAGCATCGAGACGCAAAATGTCGTGGTTGGTTTGGCTCATCTGCTCGGTATAACCATGTTTCTAAACAGTGTGCAACCGGTTATATTGAGTGAGCAATCGAATGGAAACCACATGCCCCAAACAAAAGTGAAATTCAGCATTTGTGAGATCAAATAATTTGTGCCCTTGCAGGTGTTGTTGTGGGAGGAGGTTGACAAAGGTAGCAGTGGCGGTTGACAGCAAAAATAGTGAAGATGAAGGTTAGTGTTGGGGGATAAATTTTGGGAGAAAAAAATTAGGATTTTTTGTTTGAAGATGGTGAAAAAATAGAATTTCAAGAGTTTAGGGATTATATTAGAAATTATCTATTTTTACTAACATGACACGTCATCTAACTAACGGAGATTGACGGCCCAGTGACTAAAATAGAACGAAACAATAACGTAAGTGACTTAAATAAAAAAATTTAAAATTGGTGACTAAAACGGAACAGTCCCTAAACAAAAGGGACCACAGGTGAAGATTACCCTTAAAAAAATTATTGTTTTATAGCTTCTGCGCTTATATTTACGAAACGCAAAACGTATTGAATTGTTTGTTATATTCTTTTACTGTTTCATTGACGTTGTTTTATATATTGTTTATTGCAGATTTAATTTAGTTTTAATGTATTCTTCCAGAGGGACGAATGCCTACGGGCAGCAGCCTTACGTTGGCCAATCCGGATACTCCCATTCCCAAAATGTGAGCCTTTTTTCCATCCTATTTCGTATTAAATATACCTTTTCAGGCTCCTCTTTTGTAATTCGTTTGTAATGGGTGTGTTTTAATTTGTTAGGTAGTATAATGGGATTGAATGGAACTGATTTTGAAACGTTTTTGTATCGTTATACTGGTTGGTTATGTGAGAAAATCAGATAAATTTTACTTGCTTGGATTTTCCCTGGCAATAGCACTTTAGCATGTGTTATAATTCAAGAATTATCATAGGTCTGATTTTGTTTACAATTTTTGGCAATATTTTATAGTTGGGTGCTGGTTATTCTGGTAGTTCTGTTGGAGGACCTGATGGGGGAACTCAAATGTCATTGTCTTCTCGGCATTCATCAATTTTAGGTAGTTCTCAAGATGCAGAAGTCGGTGGATACAGAACCCTTCCCTCAGTTTCAGCTCATTATGGGGGTCAGTATAGCTCCATATACGGCACATCTGCTTTGAGTGCTACTCAGCAGGTCAGTGGAATCTGTTTTATCCACCTATGTTTGCTCTTGTAATTTGTAAATCTTCAGTTTTTTCTTTAATTGTCAAGCCCGATCATAGATATTCAGGACAAGGTTGATTTCTATTACTATATGCTGTTTTTCTTTTCCTTGGGAGTTTATGATATATACAATATCATTAAATTTGGTAACCAAAAATATTGTTAAATTGTATCGAGTGAAATTTGAATTTGATGATTTTTAATATGCACTAGGTTCCTGCTGCAAGTTCCAAAGGGACTGGAGCATCAGCTTTGGAAGCTCGTAATGCATATGCCACAACTTTGTCAGATTCACCAAAATTTGCATCCACTGACTATGTTTCATCATCAAGTCACGGTTATAGTCACAAAGGTGATCAAATGTATGCGGATAAGATTCCTGACTATCCTACTGTGGAGAGAAGACAATTTGGAGAAGGACAGGGTGGTTATTTGGGGAGGGATTTGCCTAGTGAGCCAGCTGGAAGATATTCTGGTTCTGCTATTTTTGGTCACCAGTATCAGGTCAAGCAATTTCCTAATGTTTCTGGTTCTCCATTTTGTAATTTTGTTCCATGTTCTCCTTTGGTTTACTATCTTCTGTAACAGCCTGACATATATGATCGTCTTGATCAAGCTGTCTTGCTTCGACAAGAACAATTGCTCAAAGCTCAATCAGTCTCTCATGATAGTACTTCGAGGTATTTATCATTTTTGTAGAATATATACTGTACAATTTCCAATTAAATATGTTTGTGCATAATAGCAACAGATCTTCACTTGTAGTAATATCCTTATGATATATGGCCAAGGTCAACGTTCTCATCCTTTATGGTGACGGTCAGTTGACTGTTTGTTAGACGGTAATATATTGCTTACTAGACTGAGTAGCAACACATTTCTGGCAGACAAGCTGATTATCTTGCAGCAAGGAGTGCTGCTACTCGTCATTCCACCCAAGATCTTCTGCCTTATGGAGGAAGAATAGACACCGATCCTCGGATTTCATCATTGCTAAGCTCTTCTTCTTATGGTGGACAAACCCCTTCGATATTAGGGGCAGCTCCAAGGAGAAATGTTGATAATCTCATGTATCCGCCTAGTTCTTCAAACCCTGGTTATGGTGTGAGCTTACCACCAGGTAGAGATTATGGAACAAAGGGACTTCATGTTACAACCCTTGAGTCTGAATATCCTGGTAGTACATTATCACGCAGTGTGAAGAACTCAAATCAAAATAAACCAGGATAACTATTTCACTCTTTTATATGTTTTCTGCTCATTCCACATCTCAAATGAAATCAACAAGGCCTTTATATAGACACTAGGCACTTGTTATGTTAAAAAAAACTTAAACACAATAAATTCTATTAAAAACCATAAAGACCACTAACTCCTATATCACCCTTTGGCCTTTCATCTACTAAGACTCTTGACCTTTTATTTTTCACATAACTTCTAAATTTAAGACTCACTAAAAGCAACTTTAAAGTTTATTCAACAAAATTCCCCCATAAACTTAAATGCTTCTACCATCCATCATGCCAATCATCTTCTTGCATTTGTCGAGAAGTACTTTCGGTAGCGGTTTTGTGAAGATATCCGCAACTTGATCCCGACTCGTCACATGCACCAATTTCACATTTCCTTCCTTCACATGATCTCGGATAAAGTGAAAACGAACGTCGATGTGTTTGCTTCTTTCATGGTTCACCGGGTTCTTTTCCAACTCAATTGCTAATTTGTTGTCAACTTGAATCACGGTTGCACCTAGTTGCTTTACCTTCATCTTGCTCAACAAATTTCTAAGCCATATCACATGACATACACACCAAGATGCTGCCACATATTCAGCTTCACATGTTGAGAGCGTCACGATCGGTTGCTTCTTTGAAAGCCATGTAAATACAGTATCTCCCATAAAGAACACATATCCCGATGTGCTTTTTCGATCGTCTATGTCTCCGCACCAATCGCTGTCGGAGTACCCAACCAATTTGTAATCTTCTACTTTCGAGTAGAACAACCCGAGTGTCATCGTTCCTTGGATGTACCGTAGGATTCGCTTCATCGCCTTCCAATGTGAATGAACCGGCTCCTCCATGAACCAACTTACAATGCCGACACTTAATGAATGATTCGGCCTTGTGCATGTGAGATAGCGAAGGCTTCCAACCAAACTCCGGTATCTACTCGCATCGACACGTTCTCCTCCATCGAACTTCGAGAGTTTTGCACCTGGTTCCATTGGTGTTGATACCGGGTTGCAATTTGCCATCTTGTACTTCTTCAAAATTTCTTTTGCATATGTCTCCTGTGATAAAAAAATACCTGTCTCTACTTGTCTAACCTCCAAACCAAGAAAGAACTTCATCAAACCTAAATCTGTCATTTCAAATTCCTGTGTCATTGTGCCCTTAAACTCTTTTATCATCTCATCATTGTTACCCATAAAAATGAGGTCATCGACATAAAGAGCAACAAATAACATGTTACCTCCATTCTTCTTTACGTAAAGGGCATGCTTGTAGGGACATTGCTTGAACCCGTTCTCCTTGAAATATGTATCAATGCGTGTATTCCATGCCCGCAGTGCTTGCTTCAACCCGTAAAGCGCCTTCTTCAATTTTAACACCTTCTCTTCTCTGACTTTCATGTACCTGGGTGGTTGTTCAATGTAGACATCTTCTTCAAGCACACCATTCAAGAATGCCGACTTGACATCCATTTGAAATATCGGCCATTTGAATTGAGCAGCTTGTGAAATGAGTAATCGGATTGTCTCCATTCTTGCAACATGAGCAAACACCTCGTCGTAGTCGATACCTGCCTTTTGCTTGTATCCCTTCGCAACAAGTCGCGCCTTGTACCGTTCTATCTCGCCTTGAGCATTCATCTTTTTCTTGAACACCCACTTCACACCAATAGGTTGAGTTCCTTTCGGCAATTATGTTAGCTCCCATGTGTTGTTGCGGTCAATCGCCTTAATCTCCTCATTCATGGCAGTTTGCCACTTCTTGTCTCGCAAAGCCTCTTCAAAGCTGATATTTTCATCATCTGCCAAAAGACATACAAGGTGTACCTCATTTGTCGAATCATACAATTCTTGCAAACTTCGCATTTTTTGTTGTCATGGTTCATCTTCATCATCGGTAGTTTCAGAGTTTGTTGGTATGCTTGTTGGTGCAGCAACTGAGGATTCTCCAACTTCGATAATAACCTCTGTCGAATTGTTCCAGTCCCACTCGCTTGCTTCGTTTACTCACACATCACGACTCACTGTCACCTTCTTGCTTATTGGATCGAGTAGCTTGTACCCTTTTGTCTTCTCATCATATCCAATAAAAATATACCTTTTGCTTTTATCTTCGAGCTTCGTTCTTCGTTGATCAAGTACGTGTGCATAAGCCACACTACCGAACACTTTGAGATGGGAAATTGTCGGCTTTTGTCCGCTCCATGCCTCTTGTGGTGTTTGATCATCTAACTTCACATGTGGACATCGATTTTGCACATAGACTGCACATTGCACAGCTTCTGCCCAGAATTGCTTCAACATTTTCTTGCTTTTGAGCATTGATCGTACCATGTCTAGAATGGTCCGGTTCTTCCTCTCGGCCACACCGTTTTGTTGAGGAGAGTACGGTGCGGTTAGAAATCTCCTTATGCCTTGCATCTCACAATACTCCATGAAAGCCGTCGAAGTATACTCGCCACCTCTATCGGATCGAACGGCTTTGATGTGTCTACATGTTGCCTTCTCCACCATCACTTTGAACTTTTTGAACGCCTCAAATGCCTCAGATTTTTCTTTCAAAAAATAAACCCAAGTTTTTCGTGAGAAATCATCGATAAAGGAAATGAAATACCTTTTACCGCTAAAAGATTCGGGGGTGATTGGTCCACATATGTCGGTATGAATCAACTCGAGAGGATGTTTAGCTCGATATTCTGCCTTCTTTTGAAATGAGATTCTCGTTTGCTTGCTAAGCACACATGCTTCACAAAATTTGCCCTCATAATCCATGTCCGGCAGCCCGTGCACCATGTTCTTCTTTGCTAACTCTTTTAGACCACCATGATATAGGTGACCAAAGCGGAGATGCCACAACGATGCCTTGTCTTCTACGTCGACTCGCAAACATTTTTCTCGCAAGCTTCTAAAATTCAGTTTGTACATCCGATTTCTACCCATCTCGACTCGAGCAACTAGACGCCCTTGCTTGTTCTTCAAGTGTAGTACCCGGTCTTTCAAAAGTACCGAGTAACCTTTCTCCGTGAGTTGCCCCATACTTAAAATATTAGTCTTGAGATCTGGTACATAATAAACATCTTGGATTGACCTATCAAGCCATCCTTTTGTAAGTAACAAATTGTACCTCGGCCTTTGACCTCCACTTTTGATGCATCCCCAAACGACACATGGCCATCTTCAATCTTTTGCATCTCTTTGAATAGGTGCTCATGACCGCACATATGGTTGCTTGCGCCCGAGTCGAGGTACCACAGAGTGTCATTGTTGTCGTTGACTTCATTTTGAGCCATCAAGAGAAAGCCTTCATTCGCTTCGTCTTCCAAGGCTAGGTTGGTTGTTTCTTCCACCTTTTTATCGACTCGACAATCTTTTGCAAAATGCCCCACTTTACCACAATTATAACATTTGTAGGAGTTGCAATCCTTCGCGTAGTGACCATACTTGTAACACTTGTAGCACTCGATGTTGGAATAGTTTGATCGGCCGCCTCTTCCTCGACCGCGTCCTCTTCCACGCCAATTTGGTTGGCTCGACTGTCCCTTCTCATTATAGAACCCTTCATGACTACCACCTTGACCACCGCAACCATTTCCACGACCTCCACGACCACGCCCTCTACCTCGAAAATTTTGAAAATAGAGTACCTTTTCGTCTTTGATTGATGCCTTGGTTTGAAGTGCTTGCTCGAGTGTCTCCTCTTTCTTTTTCTTCTTACGTTGTTCGTGTGCCTCAAGAGAACCAGCGAGCTCGTCGACTGTGAGCGTCGCAAGGTCCTTTGACTCTTCTATCGCGCACACAACATTCTCAAAATTGTCGGTTAATGATCTCAAAATCTTCTCCACAACTCGCGCATCGGTTAATGTTTCACCATTACGATTGAGTTGGTTCACCACGGCTTGTACACGCGTGATGTAGTCGGACACACTTTCTGACTCTTTCATCTTCATGCCCTCCAACTCGCAACGAAGAGTTTGGAGACGCTCTTGCTTGACTCGATCGACTCCTTTGAACACTTTTTCTAAAATGTCCCACGCTTCTTTTGAAGTAGTTGCACCGGCAATCTTCTCAAAGCCCGACTCATCAACGACTCGGAACAACATGTATAGTGCCGCATTATCCTTCGATCGCGCCTCTTTCAATGCCTTGGTTTGAGCCGCTGTATATTCCGTGGTAGTTGTTGGTTCTTCGAAACCTTCTTGGACCACCTCCCACGCATCTTGAGATCCGAGAAGAGCTTTCATTTGAATGCTCCAATTTCCGTAGTTCGTCTTCGTTAGTCGTGGTAGCGGCATTTGACCCGTTACATTCGCCATTGACTCTGATGCCAATTTGAAGAACTCAAATCAAAATAACCCAGGATAACTATTTCACTCTTTTATATGTTTTCTGCTCATTCCATATCTCAAATGAAATCAACAAGGCCTTTATATAGACACTAGGCACTTGTTATGTTAAAAAAAACTTAAACACAATAAATTCTATTAAAAACCATAAAGACCACTAACTCCTATATCACCCTTTGGCCTTTCATCTACTAAGACTCTTGACCTTTTATTTTCCACATAACTTCTAAATTTAAGACTCACTAAAAGCAACATTTAAAGTTTATTCAACACAGTGGTCATACTAGGATTGATGAACGCAAGGACGACAAGGCTGGTTACCTTAGGGAATTTGAGATGAGAGAGGAGGAGCGTTTCCAGGAGAATATGCGTGAAAGAGAGAAAGACAAAGAGAGGAAACGGGAGCGCGGACGACAACGAGAGCGAGAACGCAAACGCGAACGCTTGCGCATCTTGGGGCGACGGGAGAAGGAAAGAGAGCTGGAGAGAGAACGAGAGCGCAAGCGTGCACTTGAAGTTACACGTGAAAGAACTTCACCAAGAGTTTCTAGGGATCACCGGGGTCCATCTTTTACAAAAGAGTCTCGACCTTTGAGGCGAGAGTCCCCGCGTCGTGAAGTTTCACATAGGTGGATCTTGCTGTTTTACATTCCACCCTGCGCTAGCTCTGAATGTTTAGCTCCTTGTGTTTCTCAGTCTTCGTAACTAACTTCTTGTTCTCTATTGCTGAAGGCGCCTTTCACCTCTTAAAGAAAAAAGGAGAGAATATGTATGCAAGGTAAAAGGACAATGCTCAGGCTCAATTGTAAAAATGTTCGTTCTATTGTACGTGAAACCTATTGCTAAAATGGGGAAATTACGTGCTTTCTTCCTATCATGTTTCATTATCTCAAGAGCTTGACTAGGAAAGTTGCAATTACAAATATTGTTCAGGGTCTAACCTATTTGATCTTCGCAAATATATATGCTCTTGTAAAATGGTACCCAAAACTTAAGAAATATGCAACTATACATGCTGTCAATATTGTAGCCAAACCATAAGGAAATTTTCTAATTTTTAGTTGGTTGATAGTGTTGAATTGTGCAAAACTTATCTGGTTTCTAGTTTAGTGGGTGGCAAGAATTCATTATCACATTTTGTATCAGATGAGCTCAGAAGTTGTATTGAATTGTTTCTTGTTGTATCTTAAGCTAACTTTTGTTTCTTCGACATACAAGAATCTAGTTTTTGAGTTTTGAGTTTTGGTTATTTTCAGATACATTATGACAGAATTGGCAAGGATGGACTGTTTAGCCATAAAGAGGTCATTGTACTGTTTGTTCCAGATTTATCTGAATGCCTCCCTTCACTTGATACATGGCGAGCCCAATGGTTAGCTCACAGAAAAGCAGTTTCTGAGAGGGACCGCCAGCTTTCTTTGAAAAGAGAGGTATTTTCCAATTTTATTGTTTTCTGCCTTTTCTGTTTGATTTCCTGATCCTCAATTGAATGTCTGAAGAAATGTATGTCTGTGTATATATGCATGGGCCTTGTTAAGAAAATGCATATGCTTAGTCTATTCATGTGAAATGTGAACATGTGATTTATAAGTAGACATGTAGGTCCATAGAACAACAGACAACAAACTGGAAGTATTAACAGATTGCAAAATGCCAAAACCTTTGATGGGTTATGCTTTACTTAAATGGGTGTTATGCATGCTAAATATATTGGTCCCTGGATTTGTGCCAAGTTTCTAAAATTTTACACAAACAATAACTTTGAGCATTGCACGCAAGGAAACTGTCAATTCCAAACTTGATCAGTTTTGGGCTATGAAGTACGGGGATGCCACCTTAAGGCCGTCCTGCGTCCCCAATACGTCTCCGGGACAGGGACGATACGGGGACAACTAGGGGACGTCCCGAGGACATCCCAACTTTACCGGGGACGGTCAAACATATATCGGGTACGGTCAACGCTTATTGGGGACGTACCCGAATATATTTACTTAAAAAAAAGGAAAATAAAATCCCCATTTTCTTTGTGATTAGGGTTTTAAAAACCATTAAACTAATCCGAACTTAAAAAGCTCAAGGATAATTAAACTAAAAAATTATCCTTAAAAACTACTAAATTAAACACTCCACCTAAAAACTATAAACTTAACACTTAATCTCAGCCAAAAGGCCAAGACTAGATTGCTTCCGTGTTCTATCTGATAAATGCCTATTTATAGGCTGCTTTCTCTCCTTGCTTTATGTATCTTAAGGATGTGGGATATTAGGTGTGTATTGTATTTGTAACCTGTTTTAACGCTTAATCACTCAAGCTTTAAATAGGAATGGATAAATATCTATTTCAGCCATGTCATCTTTTAATTTTATTATTTTAGTCATTGATTTTCTCTTTATTTAGAATGTGTAAGTTATTGAGATGGACAGAAGAAAAGTTTTCCTTGATTTAATTCTGTCGAATAGGAGCCTTTATATAGGCTACAAGAGTTGGAATTAGACTAATAATAAAACTCCTAAGTTAGGTAAAACTCTTACCAAGATAAGGCTAACTTAAAGTAAGACTCTAGGACTCTTTGTTAATCTATACAAGAGTAGAGATAGAGTTAAAGTCCTAATACAAGTAAACTATGTACATACAAATCTGCAGGAAGAAAAATTAAATATTAGAGTCCTAATACAAGTAGTATTTCGGCAAGTATATTTCTACACTCCCCCTCAAGCTGGCGTATATACATTGTATATGCCCAGCTTGGAAATAAACGCAGTAAATGTTGCTGGAGGCAAAGCTTTTGTGAGTAGATCAGCGAGTTGGCTAGCGGATGGGACGTATGATAGTCGAGCAGTCACATTCTTGACTTTTTCAGCTATAAAGTGCCTATCAACTTCAACATGTTTAGTACGCTCATGTTGAACTGGGTTCTTAGCAATTTTTATAGCAGATTGGTTATCACTGAGAATCTCAAAATCGCTAGCATTTCGAGGTCTCTTCATTGAGAAGTTTAAGAAGCCAAAGGCCTTCACACATGCTTTGGGCTAGTGCTCGAAATTCAGCTTCTGCACTACTTCGAGAAATGACATGTTGTTTCTTACTCTTCCATGTCACAAGATTACCCCAAACAAAGGAACAATACCCAGTTGTGGATCTTTGATCTGTCACATTTCTAGCCCAACTCGAGTTTGTATAGATCTTAACAGATCTGTCAGTACCTTTCCGAAAAATTAAGCCATGTTTGGGCGTCTTTTTGAGATATTTGAGGACTCGATAAGCTGCTACCATATGCTCTTCAATGGGGCTGCTCATATGTTGACTTAAAACATTAACAAAGAATGTTATATCAGACCGAGTAAGGATAAATAAATGAGTTTCCCAACAAGTCTCTGAAATCTTTCTTTATCTCGAAGAGGAGGAGCTGCCGAGCTGAATGAAAGATTAGCATCCATAGGAGTATCGACTGGTTTGCATCCAAGTAAATCAGCTTCTTGGAGAAGATCAAGCACATATTTCCGTTGATTAATGACAAATCCTTGTTGATATCGAGGTACTTCCATTCCCAAGAAGTACCGAAGTTTGCCCATGTCCTTAGTCTCAAACTCCCTCTGAAGTGTTTGTTTGAGTTTAGAAATTTCTGCTTCATCATCTCCGGTGATGATAATGTCATCGACATAGACAAGTAGGACCTTCTTCCCGTTCGAGCATGCTTTAAAGAAGAGTGTGTGATCGGCAATGGATTGATTGTATCCACTTTTGAGGATAACCATAGTAAATCTTTCGAACCAGGCCCGCGGAGATTGTTTAAGGCCATATAAAGACCGATTCAATTTACACACTTTCTTTGCTCCTCCAAAAGCTTGAAGTCCGGAGGAATCTTCATATAAACTTCTTCAGCAAGATGCCCATTGAGAAAGGCATTTTTTGACATCAAGTTGATGTAGGTTCCAATCAAGATTGACAACAATGCTAAGAAGAACTTTGACAATATTAAGTTTGGTGACCGTTGCAAAAGTCTCGGTAAAATCAATGCCATGAGTCTGTGTGAAACCTTTAGCCACTAACCGTGCCTTATATCGGTGAATACTTCCATTTGAATTATATTTGATCACAAATATCCATTTGCATCCAACAGCTTTCTTCCCGGAAGGTAAATCAATAATTGTCCAAGTAGCAGTTTTTTCGAGTGCCGAGAGTTCTTCTTGGACAACTCTCTTCCACCGTGGATCACTAAGAGCTTCATTAATATCTTTAGGAATTTTGTGGGCATCAAGGCTAGCTGTAAAAGCTTGAAAAGAGGGCATGAGAGAAGAGTAACCAACAAACTTTTGTATAGGATGCTTAGTACATGTTCGAACTCCTTTACGAATGGCAATGGGAAAATCATCTAAATTCTGTGAAGAATGCTTACTTGTCTCATTAATATGGGCTGCTGAATTCATATCCAATTCTTGGCGCGTAGTAGATTGCAAGATGGACTCAGGGATACGTTTCCGTCGGTTATAAACATGAACAATAGGTGGGACAGAAATTGTGGACTGTTTTGTGACAGTTTCGGGTGATAGATCATGCTCGGAAGAAGAAGGAGTGGGCTGTTCTGGCTGTTGTAAAGAAGGTGACAAATTTGATTGTGGGAAGGACAAGGAAGGTGTTATTACCTCAGAAAGTGGCGAGAGAGGTTGAGAAGACTCCCCCTGAGCTATGGTAGGTTGGAAGTGAGGCTCCTGTTCAAGAAAAGTCAGGTCCATAATGACAAAATATTTCTTGGAGGGAGGGTGAAAATCTTTATACCCTTTTTTCCTGGAGGAATACCTAACAAACACACATTTAATAGCTCGGGGTTCAAGTTTGGATTTGTTTGGTTTGTGATTGTGAATGAAAGTAGTACAACCAAACATTTTTAGAGGAAAAATAGAAGAAATAGGTTTGAAACTAGGGTAATACTTCAAGAACAAAGATTGAGGTGATTTAAAGGCAAGAACCTTACTGGGTATTCGGTTGATAAGATAAGTTGCAGTCAATAAAGCTTCACCCCAAAGATAATGAGGAACATGAGTAGTAAAAAGAAGGGCTCGGGTTACCTCAAGAAGATGACGGTTTTTTCTCTCGGCAATACCATTTTGTTGAGGGGTGTCAACATAGGAACTAAGCTGAACAATCCCATGTTTGTGAAAGAATGATCCCAAAGAGTGAGCAAAATATTCCCTACCATTGTCAGAATGAAACTGTTGTATTCGGGTATGAAATTGGGTTAGAACCATATTATAGAATTGTTCAAAGATGACAGAAGTATCGGATTTTTCTCGCATAAGAAAGGTCCAAGTAAGGCGAGTATGATCATCAATAAATGTAATAAACCACTTACACTGGTTCGCATTTTGTATCCGAGAAGGTCCCCAAATATCACTATGAATCAAAGAGAAGGGATGCGAGGGTTTGTATTTAGACGGAGGATAAGGTTTCTTAGTGTGTTTCGCAATAGAGCATACATCACAATGAAATAAACTTTGTTTTGTATTAATAAACAATAAAGGCTGAAGTTTAGCAAGATAATGAAAACTGGGATGACCTAAACGATTGTGCCATAACATAACAGAATTTAAATTCGAAACAGTAACTAATGTGGGAGAACTTTGAGAGAGAACGTAGAGCCCATTTTGCAACCCAGCTGCACCAACCATCTTCTATGAATTTAGTGTCTACAAAGTACAACCAGAAGCATTAAAATAGCAATTGAAATTCTTGGATAATTTGCTCACAGAAATGAGATTAAATGTGAGATTAGGAACAAAGAGAGTATCCTCAAGGATTAAGTTATGCACTTGAATAGATCCACGGCCTGTGATCTGAGAAATAGTCCCATCAGTAGTTCGAATACTCGTACCAGTTATCGGTTGAAAGGTAGAAAAGAGACTTCGATCCCCAGTCATATTGTTGAGTGGATCGCAAGATCGAAATTGACCAAGAGGGGGGTGAATTGGAAATTTAAAGGTTTGTGGTGGAAATTTGCAAATTAAAAATTGATGGACAAGAGATTTAGAGTGGTTCAAGTTCCAAATGAACTCTACATCCACTACCTTAGCTTCACTAAGGATTTGCAACAATTCCACTAAATCATTCTTCCCCTTTTCTAGGACAAGGAGGCAACCCTTTACAATTTCGGTTGATTTTTCTACCCAAAAATCAACCCAATCCTCACACAAGTGAACAAAGAAATTTAATGGCTAATTAGATATCTCTCAATACAAATAATAGCCCAAATACAAGCATTCAACCCAATTGAACAAGATATGAATGAAAATTACAATTGGGGTTTTAGACAAAGTGGGATTTTTGCACAATTGCTTGGATTTGATGTTTGGATGTTTGCTTTTGGATCAATAGTTATTGCTGATGCTTTTGGATGTCTCTTTTATACCTTCTCATTGATTTCTAGCCGGTTGGGTGGTTGGGAACATATATGGAGCCGTTGGAACCCTCTCTTACCACCATAAATGCAGTCTGCACCAACCCGTTTCGGAACGCGGGGTACCTGTTTCGGAACGGACTAAAATAGAAAGAGCCGTTGGGGTGCATTTAAGAGCCCGTTTCGAAACGCCTTAGGGCCGTTTCGGAACGCTTTTGCCACTGTCAAGGGTCATTTCGGAACAGTCTTAGCCCGTTTCGAAACGCCTTAACGACTTTCAGAAATTCAGTTAAAAACATATAACGGTCATATTTTCAAATTAAACCTAGGACATGTTTCGAAACGATTTGGATCCGTTTCGAAACGGATTTGCTACTGTAAAGGGTCGTTTCGGAACGGGCATGATCCGTTCGAAACACCCTTTTAATCTTTTAAAAATCAGCAAATATTTGAAACCGTTAGCCCTTTTTAAATCATATATGAAGAACAGTTTCGAAACGAGTGATATTGTTTCGAAACGGGGTCAAGTGTTTCGATACACGTTTCGGAACGGTGGTCGACAGTGATGAAAACGTTTCGAAACGCCTGAGGGCCGTTTCGAAACAAGGTCTTGAAAATCATTGTTTTTGGCTTGAAACGCTTAGAAAACTTATTTGAAAAGCATGTTTTTAACTTGGACATAATCTTAAACTTATATAGGGATATTTTGAGGACTTAAAATTCGTTTTGACTTTTTCAATTTAGTCCTTAGGTTTTTAGTTATATCAAAATTAAAATATTTGTTTCACAATCTCCCCCTTTTTGATATAACAAAACCAAAGTTAGAATTTTTGAGAATTTTGAAAGTTTTGAAAATATTCTAACTCCCCCTTAATTTAAGATAGGTTTTTAAAGTTAAAAGAATTTTTTATTTGAAATCCAAGTTGTAAACCTTTAAAAACCTTTTAAAATTTAAAACGAATTTTAGTGTGGCTCTTAAATTTCTTCTTAAATTTCTTCTCCCCCTTTTTGTTAGATCAAAAAGAACAATAAAAGCTCATAGAGAAGATAAAGGATTAGTACCAATAAGCAATAATAAGCAACCATAATATTAATTCATAATCAAAATATCCAAAACATAAATCAAACATTAAGTTCAACATAAAATCCCAAATAAAAAAAGCCATAAGCATAGGTTCCTAAAACATGAGAAAACATAAAGATGCAATCTTAATCCTAAAATGCATAGATAATATGATATGATATGATATGGAGTTCCTAGGCCTCGTCATCATCATCCGAAGTATCATCATCGCTCTTGGCTTGAGAACGGTGAAACTTCGTCCATTGCCCATAGAGCGTAGAGAAGGATAGATCCAAGTTGGAATGAGAAGTCTCAAGAGTATGAAGACGATCCTCGACATTCTTCAACCGATTGCCCATAGATTCAAAACCCGAAGCAATGCGAGTGTCCAAAGCATCGAACCAAGTGTCCAAAGCATTGAATCGCTCGGTAAGGAAAGCCGTGAGGGCGTCATTGTTTGCAACTTGAACTTGCGGTGGAGGAGCAACGGGAGGAGGAACGGCTTCTCTATCAATTCTTTCCCAAACATCATTCGCATAAGTAAATCCAGACTTGCGAAGGGATGACTCACCAATCTTGGTCTTGCGAGGTTCCGGAGAGTCGTAGGAACAATCGATGCCAAGATCATGAAATAAGGCGCTCAAGACTATGCCATAAGTAAAAGACTTCAACTCATTAGTGTCAATAAGCTTGATATTATTGACTATCTCGGCAAAAATTATCTTAGGCACATTTGGGCGCTCACCCTTACGGAAACACTCTAGCCAAAAATGATCGGTTTGACGGATGTGGGAGTATTTACCTCCGGAAGGTCAAATAAACCAAAAAACCATCAAGTGAAGAACTCGATCGTGCACATCCAAATTAAGTGCCTTACCGGTGAAAGTGCCAAAGTGGCGTTCATCCTCAAGACCCTCATCCTTAAGTTTAAGAGCAGACTCCAAAAGAGCAACATTAACAACAAACTTTTTGCCCAATAAGGATGATTCAATTCCTATAATCTCGGTTTTGGTCTCATCATAAATAAAACGAGCATTAGAGTAGAAAATGAGTACCATGTGTTTGTAGCGAACATCCGGAATGCTCAAGAAATACATGAGATTCCACTCATCCAAACGGCCGAGATAACGGAATAGGAACCGCTCGGAATTGAGGAAATCAAGATCAATGACACGTTCCTTGCGAATTTCGAAATCCTTGACATAAGAGAATCGAGCACGTGCCTCCAGATTTTTAAGGGATTTCTGAAAAAGCATAGTGAGATTTGGACGAATGCTCGAATCACCGGATTGAACGGCCTTGCGCTTTTTGTTAGCTTGATCCGTCATCTAAAAACATTAAGCAAGTGTTTTAAAATTAAGTGTATGCATTGATAGTTAAAAATCAATCCAATAATAAATCCCACTTAGGTTTTTGAAAACAAAATTAAAATAAAAAAACAGTTTAAAAAAAATACGACTGAAAAATTTTATATTCGAATCAAAAATTTTGAGATATGGAAATTTTTTTACAAGATATTGAAAACCCACAACTAAAAACATATAATTTATACAAAAATAAAATTTTCTAACCTAAGATTCGAACATAAATTGAAAGAAAAAGAGAAAAAAAAAGAAAAAATTACCTTAGTTTGGGATTTTGGATGATTTGATTAAAATCCTTGCACAATGTTGATGAACCTTGCTTAGACTTGAGTTTTAGAGTAAAACCCCTCACAATTTTGTGAAAATCAAAGAGTTTGAGAGGGTATTTATAGAGAGGGAGGCGGTTTAGGGTTTTAAGAGTTTGATAAAAAGTGAACTTTATCATTAAAAGCCCTAAATAAAGCAATCCGCGACGCCGTTTCGGAACGGGGCAGCTAGGGTTTTGACCATTTTAAGACCATAGGCTGACCGTTTCGATACGGTGTTGACTGTATCGAAACCCCTTTGACCCGTATCGAAACACGTTTCGATACACCCCTTGGCAGTAGCAAAAATGTTTCGGAACGCATTGGAGGCGTTTCGAAACGCCCTTCTCTCAGAGCTGGATTTAAGGTATCCGTATCGAAACAGGGTCACCCGTTTCGATACACCTGGGCCTGGAAGTGCAGAAAAGGCTCTAAAAGTGCAGAAAAATGAAGTTTTAAGAGGTCTATCATGATGAATAAGCAGGCAAAACATATTCAAGCATAAACATACTCCCCCTAACTATAGGCATGGATGAAATTAGGAGTTTAAACACATCAACATGGCATTTCACAAAATCAAGCATATTTAAGCACAAAAGAGGTCCTAAAAGGTCAAGATAGGCTAGCTAAACCTAACTCTCTCCTAAGGGACCAAAAACGCTCTTTGTCTAAGGGTTTTGTAAAAATATCCGCTAATTGATTCAAGGTGTCTACATACTCTATAACCACATCTTCCTTAAGGACATGATCTCTAATGAAATGATGCCTTATTTCTATATGTTTGGTTCTAGAGTGTTGGATGGGATTTTTTGTTAAACAAATAGCACTAGTGTTGTCACATTTTAGGGGTATGGTTTCAACTTTAATTCTATAATCTAAGAGTTGTTGCTTCATCCAAAGGACTTGAGCACAACAACTCTCTAAGGATATGTACTCGGCTTCGGTGGTAGATAAGGCTACACTATTTTGTTTCTTAGAGAACCAAGATATGAGCATACTACCTAAGAATTGGCAAGTTCCGGAAGTACTTTTCCTATCAATTTTGCAACCCCCATAATCCACATCCGAGTAAGCATGAAGGTTGAAGGTAGAGTCTCTAGGATACCAAAGACCTAAACAAGGAGTGTCTCTAAGGTATCTAAAAATTCTCTTAACGGCTATAAGGTGAGACTCTCTAGGACTAGCTTGAAACCTAGCACACAAGCAAACACTAAACAAGATATCCGGTCTACTTGCGGTAAGGTAAAGCAAAGATCCAATCATAGAACGATAAAGCTTAGAGTCAACACACTTACCTCCTTCATCTTTGTCAAGCTTTGTAGATGAGCTCATAGGAGTGGCTTGAGGCTTTGGATTCTCCAAGCCAAACTTCGTGAGCATATCCTTTATGTACTTTGCTTGGTTGATGAAGGTGCCATCCTTCTTTTGCTTGATTTGGAGTCCCAAAAAGAATGAGAGCTCCCCCATCATGCTCATCTCAAATTCACCTTGCATTAACTTAGCAAACTCTTGACAATGACATTCATTAGTAGAACCAAAAATAATATCATCAACATAAATTTGAACTACTAAGATGTCATTTTTATACATTTTTATAAAAAGTGTAGTGTCCACCTTACCTTTATCAAATCCTTTTTCAATCAAAAAATTTGAAAGCCTTTCATACCAAGCTCTAGGAGCTTGTTTTAAACCATAAAGAGCTTTGGTAAGTTTGAAAACATGATTTGGAAATTTTGAATCTTCAAAACTCGATGGTTGTTCCACATACACTTCTTCATTTATAAAACCATTTAAAAATGCGCTTTTAACATCCATTTGAAAAAGCTTGAAATTATGATAACATGCATATGCAAGCAACATCCTAATGGCTTCCATCCTAACTACAGGTGCATAGGTTTCATCAAAATCTATTCCCTCTTCTTGAGTGTAACCTTGTGCTACAAGTCTAGCTTTATTTATCACAATGTTACCACTCTCATCTAGTTTGTTCCTAAAGACCCATTTAGTTCCTATTGTAGATTGATTACTAGGCCTATCAACTAATGTCCATACATTACTTCTCTCAAATTGATTTAACTCTTATTGCATAGCCATAATCCAAAAGTCATCTTTCAATGCTTCTTTTATGTTTTTAGGCCCTATGCATGAGATAAATGCAGCATGGTTCATTAATCTAAGAGAAGAACGAGTGGTTACCCCCTTGGATGGATCACCCAAGATTTCACCATCTTTGACATAGTTGAACTCCCTGGGGTAGCTCACTTCCTTTTCCTCAATGGCCAAGTCCTTCAAGGCTTCAAGAGGTGGATCTTGTGAGTCCTCTTCCTTTGTTGGAATCTCATCCTCCTTTGAAGTTTGACCTCCATCAAAGGCATTTATGATCCCTACATCATCATCATCACAAGAATCCTTCCTAGGAAGAAGGTTATCATCGAATACAACATGAATAGATTCTTCTACTACTAAAGTTCTTTTGTTAAATACTCGATAGGCTTTAGAGGTTAAAGAGTAAACTATAAAAATGGCTTCATCACTTTTTGCATCAAATTTACCTAAGTTGTCTTTTCCATTATTTAAAACAAAACACTTGCACCCAAAAGGGTGGAAATAGCTAATGTTAGGCTTTTTAGATTTTAAAATCTCATAAGGTGTTTTCTTTAAAATTGGCCTAATCATTACTCGATTTACAATATAACAAGCGGTGTTTGTGGCTTCCGCCCAAAAATATTTAGGTAAATTGTTTTCACAAAGCATAGTTCTAGCCATTTCTTGTAAACTTCTATTTTTCCTCTCAACTACCCCATTTTGTTGAGGAGTTCGAGGAGCCGAAAAATTATGGCTAATACCATTTTCATTTAAAAAATCTTCAAACCCTAAATTTTGAAACTCGGTTCCATGATCACTTCTAATATGAGAAATTTTAAGCTCAAGATCTTTTTGGGTTAATTTTGAAAATGTGATGAATTTTTCCAAAGCCTCATCTTTAGTACTTAAAAGGAGAACCCAAGTAAATCTAGAAAAATCATCAACTAGCACAAAAGCATAAGATTTACCACCCAAGCTCATAGTTCTAATTGGCCCAAATAAATCCATGCGAATTAATTGTAAGCATCTACTAGTAGAAACATCATTAATGGATTTAAAGGAAGACCTATGTTGTTTACCCTTTGAGCATGCATCACAAATTTTATCATTTGAAAATTTTATTTTAGGCAAACCTCTAACTAGATTTAGAGAGACTAGTTTTTCCAAAACACTTATGCTAGCATGTCCTAGCTTCCTATGCCACAACCATGCATCATTTTCATTTTGAGCAACTAAGCATGCATGAGATGTATGAATGTCATCTAAATGCACCATGTATATGTTTCCTATGCGATGACCTATGAGCATAATATTGTTAGATTTAATGTCTACAATTTTGCATCCATTTTTATCAAATAAAACATTAAATCCTTTATCACACAATTGACTTATGCTCAATAAATTGTGTTTAAGACCATCGACATATAAGACATTTTCAATGAGAATGGTAGAGTGATTACCTATGGAGCCAATACCTTTAATGTGGCCTTTGGAGTTGTCACCAAATGTTACTACTCCTCCACTTTTTGGCTTTAGATCCATGAATCGACTCTTGTCTCCGGTCATGTGTCTCGAGCATCCACTATCAAGGTACCATGAGTTTTGACTTTGTGCTTTGGCCTTGTAGCAATGCTCCCCCTACAAACAAAGATATTAAACTTTGGTTTTTGGTACCCAAATCATTTTGGGTCCATGAGTGTTAGCTCCTAAAACCTTGGTTCCCTTAGGAATCCAAGATGACATAGCAATAATATTATTAGATTTTACAAGTTCCTTAGGAACCCATACACTTCTAATTCTTTTAGCTCTACTATGTCTAGGGTAGCTACCTTGTTTGTAGTAGTTAGTCTTTTTCTTAGGTTGGTGTGTTCTAGAGGATTCTCCTACTTCATGCTTGACACTACCAACATTTTTTAAAGACTTTTTGAGCTCATTTAGCTCACCCAACACCTTTTGGTGTTTACTATTACATTGAGATAAAAGGTTATTAAGATCAACATTTTCATCTTGAAAGAACTTTAGCTCATCTTTTAATCCTAATATCTTTTTCTCAAATTTTGAATTAGCTTGAGTGATTGAGTCATTTTTCTCATTTAGTTCTAAAATGATTTTCTTGTTTTTAATGACCGACTCTTTAAACTTCTCAACTAATTCATCATATACCTCTTGTAACTCATCATATGCATCATTTAACTCTTCATATGAAAAATCTAAAGTAGATGAGTTAGAGGTTACCAAGGAGGAATCTTCCTCAAGTGCCATGAGGCAAAGGTTAGCCACTTCTTGTTCGTCATCCTCCGATGACTCCTCATCACTCCAAGTAGCAAGCTTGGCTTTGAGCTTTTTCCTCTTCTCAAAGCCCTTCTTCTTGAGTTGAGGGCACTCCGAACGTATGTGGCCGGGTTGTTTGCACTCAAAGCAAATGATTGGATCCTTTCCATCTTCCTTGTTCTTGCTTTTGAAGTCCATCTTCCTTT
Source organism: Hibiscus tridactylites (assembly GCA_958450335.1). NCBI lineage: Eukaryota > Viridiplantae > Streptophyta > Magnoliopsida > Malvales > Malvaceae > Hibiscus > Hibiscus tridactylites. The sequence continues at coordinate 50,997,932 of OY288267.1, read as the reverse complement.
GGATTTTTATTCCCCGGTTGGACCTCATAAAGCGTGAGAATCGCTTGGCTATCATAGCCAATTCTTCAAGTTCATCCTCATCACTAGATGAGCTCTCATCATGTTGTGAAGCTTTAGCCTTGAGAGCTATTCCCATCTTCTTCTTCTTCTCAACTTCAAGCTTCTCTACTTTTTCCTCTTCTTTCTTTTTCTCATCTTCCCTTCCTTGCTTCATGATCTCATGAGTAAGGAGAGAACCCACAAGCTCATCAAGCTTCAAAGTCTTCAAATTCCTTGCTTCGATGATAGCGGTTCTCTTCCCATCCCAAGACTCGGGAAGTGAATAGAGTAGCTTCCGGACAAGCTTGTCTTCCGGTATGATCTCTCCAAAGCCCTTTAGACCATTGACAATCGTGGAGAATCGATCAAACATCTTTGACACCGTCTCATCGGGCTCCATCTTGAAATTTTCATAGCTAAGATTGAGAATCCCAATCTTAGTTTCTTTGACATCATTGGTGCCTTCATAAGTGGTCTCAAGAGTGTCCCACACTTCCTTGGCACTTTCAATTGATGAGACCTTCGAGTAGATGTCTGGACCGAAAGCACAAAATAGCATGTGGAGAGCTTTATCATTGACTTGAATCTTTTTCCTCTCCTCTTCACTCATTTCGGCTTTCTTCTTCAACACCATCTTGCCTTCACTGTCTTGCTTCAATGGAATGTATGGCCCATCCTCAATGACATCCCACACAAGATAGTCACTTGACTTGATGAATAGACGCATTCTATTCTTCCAAAAAGAATAGTTATCACCGTTGAAGAAGGGAGGCTTTGTGGTCGATTGTGACTCGTACATGCCGGAACCGGAGGTTGAAGTCATCTCTTGATATTTTGATGGTCACACTCTTCCAAGGATCTCCTCTTGTGGTTGTTAATCCTCAAAGAGTTAAGCTCTGATACCAATTGTTGAGTGAATCGCAAGATCGAAATTGACCAAGAGGGGGGGTAAATTGGAAATTTAAAGGTTTGTGGTGGAAATTTGCAAATTAAAAATTGATGGACAAGAGATTTAGAGTGGTTCAAATTCCAAATGAACTCTACATCCACTACCTTAGCTTCACTAAGGATTTGCAACAATTCCACTAAATCGTTCTTCCCCTTTTCTAGGACAAGGAGGCAACCCTTTACAATTTCGGTTGATTTTTCTACCCAAAAATCAACCCAATCCTCACACAAGTGAACAAAGAAATTTAATGGCTAATTAGATATCTCTCAATACAAATAATAGCCCAAATACAAGCACTCAACCCAATTGAACAAGATATGAATGAAAATTACAATTGGGGTTTTAGACAAAGTGGGATTTTTGCACAATTGCTTGGATTTGATGTTTGGATGTTTGCTTTTGGATCAATAGTTATTGCTGATGCTTTTGGATGTCTCTTTTATACCTTCTCATTGATTTCTAGCCGTTTGGGTGGTTGGGAACATAAATGAAGCCGTTGGAACCCTCTCTTACCACCATAAATGCAGTCTGCACCAACCCGTTTCGGAACGCGGGGTACCTGTTTCGGAACGGACTAAAATAGAAAGAGCCGTTGGGGTGCATTTAAGAGCCCGTTTCGAAACGCCTTAGGGCCGTTTCGGTACGCTTTTGCCACTGTCAAGGGTCGTTTCGGAACGGTCTTAGCCCTTTCGAAACGCCTTAACGACTTTCAGAAATTCAGTTAAAAACACATAACGGTCATATTTTCAAATTAAACCTAGGACATGTTTCGAAACGATTTGGATCCGTTTCGAAATGGATTTGCTACTGTAAAGGGTCGTTTCGGAACGGGCATGATCCGTTTCGAAACACCCTTTTAATCTTTTAAAAATTAGCAAATATTTGAAACCGTTAGCCCTTCTTAAATCACATATGAAGAACAGTTTCGAAACGAGTGATACCGTTTCGAAACGGGGTCAAGTTTTTCGATACACGTTTCGGAACGGTGGTCGACAATGATGAAAACGTTTCGAAACGCCTGAGGGCCGTTTCGAAACAGGGTCATGAAAATCACTGTTTTTGGCTTGAAACTCTTAGAAAAAATATTTGAAAAGCATGTTTTTAACTTGGGCATAATCTTAAACTTATATAGGGATATTTTGAGGACTTAAAATCCGTTTTGACTTTTTCAATTTAGTCCTTAGGTTTTTAGTTATATCAAAATTAAAATATTTGTTTCACACATATGATCGGAGGCACCAGAATCCAAAATCCAAATTGGAGTGATTTTGGAAGTAGTAAGAGCATAGAAGAGAGGATTACCTTCGTGTTCTGCAACAGTTAAATGAGCCTCACGAGTTCCTTGAAATTTCTAAAACAAATTCTGGATCTCCATCATCTGGTCTTTAGTGAATCGGATACCAGAAGATGAAGATTTGGAGGGAGATCGACCAGAATGAGAGGTCTTTTTTTCATGCTTGGATTTCCAATCACTTGGCTTGCCGTGAATCTTCCAACATTTATCAGTGTGATGGCTATGTTTGTTACAATGGTTGCACCATGGCCTCCCTGTCTTGGAAGAGGACGATTTTTGTGTGACAAGGGCAGACTCCAGACAAGAAGATGCATCAGGCATAAGAAGGCGTCGACTCTCTTCTTGTCGGACATTAGAGAACACTTCTTGAATAGATGGAAGTGGAGATATCCCAATCATCCTACCCCGTACCTCGTCAAAGGATGAATTAAGCCCATAAAGAAACTGAAAGATTCGTTTCTTGGAGATGGCTTGCTGATATACAACAACATCTTTTGGATCTACCCATCGAATCTCTTCGTAGAGATCAAGTTGATGCCAGATAGAATTTAGGGTATGATAGTATAGAGTGACAGACATATCTTCTTGTTTCAGGGAGAATGCTTGACTCTTTAACCGGAATAACTCAGAGTTATTATTTGTGTTGGAATAGGTGTCCTTGACAGCATTCCAGATCGCCTCGGATGTCCGATAAAGAAGAAAATTCTTACTGACGTTTGGTGCCATGGAATTTAAGAGCCACGTCTTGACGGTATTATCCTCTCTTTGCCATTTAGAGAACTCAGCGGCCGAGGAAGCAGCTGGTTGCTTTATATCCCCTGTAACATACCCAATTTTCTCACGCCCGGAGAGAAAAATCTTCACAGATTGCGACCATTCGAGGTAATTGTGGCCATGTAACCGATGGTGAGTAATAGTAAGGTTGGCAGAATCATCAATGGAGGATGAAATTTCAAGGGCTGAAGTGACGGAAGAGGAATTTGAGTTCGTCATGTGGGGAAGGTAGAACAGAAATAAACGAGGCTAGAGGAGAAGGAAAAAATTATCGGGAGGTGAGGGAGAAAAAAATTTGCCAGTAATGTAATTTAGGCTAATACCATGTAAGTTATTGAGATGGACAGGAGAAAAGTTTTCCTTGATTTAATTCTGTCGAATAGGGGCCTTTATATAGGCTACAAGAGTTGGAATTAGACTAATAATAAAACTCCTAAGTTAGGTAAAACTCTTACCAAGATAAGGCTAACTTAAAGTAGGACTCTAGGACTCCTAGTTAATCTATACAAGAGTAGAGATAGAGTTAAAGTCCTAATACAAGTAAACTATGTACATACAAATCTGCAGGAAGAAAAATTAAATATTAGAGTCCTAATACAAGTAGTATTTCAGCAAGTATATTCCTACAGAATGTAAAAAAATTTCGTTCAATTGTAATTTAAAATCATTAGAAGTGAATTTAAATAACTGCAATTATAATTATTGTCTAATACAATTATAATTTTAGTCCTTATTGTATTATAAATTTTAATATTTTTTATTATATATATTAAAATTTATTTTATATTTGTTGTACCCTCGTCGTACCCGTACCCTCTAATTTTGAAAATTTCCATTTCGTGTCCCCGTACCTGTCCCCGTATCTGTATCTGTACAACTTAGGTTTTGGGTTAAGAAGGATATATTGGTGGCCCTTACTTTCTTATATCTTTCTCTACATGTATATATATTGTAATAAAATACGTAATAGCGAAGGTGTTACCTACTTGACTAATGGAAATTTTGTTTACTTTCAGAAATTAAAGGAGAGGAGGGAAGGATCAAAAGGTGAATTGATTATTTACAAATTCCATCATCTTATGCATTTTCTTACATATATGGGTAGATCAGCTATGAATTGGATCAATATCTTCTTCCCTTTACTTCAAAATTTTCATTTATGTTGACTAGACAAGGAAGCAGATTCCACAAAACAAACTGAAAAAGGAAAACCAGGAAAAAGGATTCAGTCTGTGTCATCTAGTCACGTAGTAGATGCTAACAAAAAGGAGAAAGATGGGAGTTGTATTGAAGGAGGTGCAGCTGAAGGAAAGGTTGCTAGGGGTGAAAATAAAGTTCAGGTAAAATATGGCAGTGGAATAGCTGTGGAAGGAGGTATTGACAAAAAAGAAAGTGGAGAAGCTCCTCCTGCTGCTACTACTAAACAGGTGCTGTGAAGTCAGTGAAGAAAAAGGTCATAAAGAGGATTGTCAAACAAAAAGTTGCAAATAAGACAGCTGCAGAAGTAAATACTCTAACAAACAGACCAACAGGGTTGAGAAAGATGCTGGAGAGCCGAAAACTAAATCAGAGACTGCTGGTCAACAGGAAGAATCTTCTGCTGGTAGTGCTGGGATGAAAACTTCTGTACGGAAAAAAATTATAAAAAAGGAAGCTGTTGGTAAAAATGATCAGAGTGAAGGTAATGGTGTTCCCATTGAGGCAAAAGAGGAGGGTGAAACGGGGTGCTCTGAAGATAAACCAGAGGATAATTCAGTTGTAGCTCCTGCGGCTGTAGAGAATACCGGTGTGAAAACAACTATAAAGAAGAAAATTATTAAGAGGGTGCCTAAAAGAAAGGTTCTTGCTGTAAGTTTACTCGAACTAGAATTGTAAGTCTAGTCGAACTAGATTAGTTATTGTAATCGAACTATATTGTATAAGTTTAGTTAAAGTCAAACTCCTAAGACTAGAGTTAGAAGTTAATAATTAGTAGGACTCCTAATGTAACAAAAAGTCCTAGTCTATAAAAGTCTGCAAACCTTTGTAAGTTTATAAATCAATTTAATCGAAAGAAACAGAAATACATTCTGTTTTTCTTCATCTTCAATTCTGTTTTTCTTCATGGTATCAGTCTAAATTCGATCCCATCGGATTTTTTTTCTCTTTTCCTCTTCAATGGATAATCCGACTTCATCTAGAGGCTTCAACAACCAACAGATGGTACAACTACAGCAACTGTTCGGCAGATTCATTAAGAGTAGTACAGGAAATCTGGCTTTCGCGGACAATGATGGTACACAGACCAACTCTTCTTCCGCTGCACTTCTTTCTACTACGAATACATCAACATGGATTGTGGACTCTGGTGCTTCTGAGCACATGACTGGTAACAGGGAATTGTTTTTTCAATTTAAAAATTCTTCCTCTCAGAATTCTATCAAATTAGCATATGGTTCTTTCTCACCAATTCAAGGCAGTGGTTCTGTATTTCTTACTGATGACTTAGTCCTTCGAGACGTGCTTTTTGTGCCTAGCCTGAACTGCAATTTGTTGTCAGTTCGCAAGCTCTGCAAGGATTTAAATTGTGTTTTCCAGTTCACTGATTCTGAGTGTTTTTTACAGGCACTGGACTTCAAAAAGAGTATTGGCAATGCTCGCTTGCAGAATGGTTTATATGTTCTTCACAGTACAGGAAATTCTAAACCTTTATCTTCTAAATTTTGTCTTACTTCCTTAGGACAGTTTGATGTTATGTTATGGCATTTTAGGTTAGGCCACCCAAATTTCACCTATCTTGCAAAATTTTTTCCTCAATTATTTGTTAATCAAAAACCTTCTTCCTTTAAATGCCATATCTGTCAACTTGCTAAACAAACAAGACAATCTTACTTACCCTCTACTTACAAACCCTCACATCCTTTTTCTCTTATCCAGAGTGATGTTTGGGGTCCTTCTAAAGTGAAGAATATTACTAGTAGCAGATGGTTTGTGACCTTTATTGATGACCATAGTAGAACCACTTGGACTTACCTCTTGAAAGAAAAATCTGAAGTGACTAGTGTTTTTGAGAGATTTTACAATATGGTCGAGACCCAATTTCATTCTAAAATTCAAATCTTTAAATCGGATAATGGAGGGGAATTATTTACTAAATCTTTAGGTGATTTTTTCAAGGAGAAAGGGATAGTACAGATTAGTTCTTGTGTTGATACTCCCCAACAGAATGGAGTCGCAGAAAGGAAAAATAGGCATCTACTAGAGGTAACTCGAGCCTTATTGTTTACCCACAATGTTCCTAAATATCTATGGGGAGAAGCCTTATTAACTGCTACATATCTTATTAATCGCATACCCAGTAGAGTTTTAAATTTCCAAACACCTAGAGATGTTCTTTTATCTTCTTTTCCTCACTTTAAGCCTTTGTCCTCTACACTTCCTTTGAAAACTTTTGGGTGTATCGTGTTTGTTACAAACCATGATCCTTCTAGGTCTAAACTTGATCCTAAATCTCTAAAATGTGTGTTCGTAGGATATTCTTCACTAAAGAAGGGCTACAAATGTTACCATCCACCTTCTCGTAAATTTCTTGTTTCTTTGGATCTTAACTTTTTTGAACAGGAACCATATTTTCCCACGGCTGAAATTCAGGGGGAGAGTTTTGATGATTTTCAGCCCTCTCTAAAACAGGTTCCTTCTTTTCCTTTACCGCCTCCTGCCTATTCTTCATCACTTGAGCCTCAGACTTCTCTTTCTCCACCTAATATTTTACCTATTTCCTCACCTAATACCTTATCTACACCACATACTTCACCTATTGTCACGCCTGCAGGAACCCGGATGTAAATGAACCTTTTTCACAGCCCCCTAAACAACTGCAGGTTTACACCAGGAAGAGGAGAACCATTCCAGAAACCATTCTGCAATCTAGTACTTGCCAAGAATTGGATTTTAGTCCAGTTGCTTGTAAAGAAAGTGGAGGTAATGGTTCTGCTAGTATTCCTTCTCATCTTCTTGAATTTGAACACTTACCTATTGCTAAAAGAAAAGGGGTGAGACAGTGTACTAAGCATCCTATTCAAAGGTATGCTGCTTATGGGAATTTGATGCCATCTTTTAAAACATTTACAACAAAGCTAGATGAAGAACATATTCCTAAGACTATTGAAGAAGCTTTGCAGAATCCAAAGTGGAAGGAAGCAGTTGATGAAGAAATTGAGGCACTTGAAAAGAATGGTACATGGACCATTACAAATCTTCCCCAAGGTAAAAAACCAGTTGGATGCAAATGGGTGTTCGCCATTAAGTACAATTCAGATGGCAGTATACAGAGATATAAAGTCAGATTGGTTGCCAAGGGGTTCACACAGACCTATGGAGTGGATTATAAGGAAACATTTGCCCCTGTTGCTAAATTAAATTCAATTAGAGTTTTGTTAAGCCTAGCTGTAAACTGTGATTGGCAAATGCATCAACTTGACATTAAAATGCTTTTCTTAATGGTAACCTTGAGGAAGAAGTATACATGCAGATTCCACCTGGACTAGAAGGTGCTGGACAAAATCAAAAGGTGTGCAAGCTTGACAAATCTCTCTATGGCCTTAAGCAGTCTCCAAGAGCATGGTTCCACAGATTTACCAGGGTTATTTTGGAGAATAGATACAAACAGTCACTGGCAGACCATACCTTGTTCTCTAAGGTAACGTCATTGAATAAAAGGGTTATTCTTATTGTTTAAGTGGATGATATAATATTGACAGGAGATGATGAAGTGGAATTGAGTCGATTAAATACCTTGTTGAGCAAGGAATTTGAAATCAAGGATCTAGGAAAACTCAGATATTTCCTAGGTATGGAGATAGCAAGGTCTAGCAAAGGTTTGGTGATCAATCAGAGGAAGTATGTTCTGGATTTGTTGACAGAAACAGGAATGTTGGGTTGCAAACCAGCAGATACACCCATGGATGAAAACTTAAAGTTCAACAAAGTCGATCCAAGTCCAAAGGCAGATAAAGGACTCTACCAGAGGCTAGTAGGGAAATTGATCTATCTATCACTAACAAGACCAGATATCTCTTTTCCAGTGAATATTGTGAGTCAGCACATGACAGATCCGAGGCAGGAACACATGGAAGCAGCAAAGAGGATTCTAAGATACTTGAAAGGTACACCTGGACATGGTTTAATATTCAAGAAAAGTTCTGATAAAACTGTTAGAGTATTCACAGATGCAAGTTGGGCCAGTGAACTAACAGATAGGAGGTCAACCAGTGGATATTGCTCTTATGTATGGGGTAATTTGGTGACTTGGAAAAGCAAAAAGCAGACAGTTGTTTCCAGAAGCAGTGCAGAAGCGGAATACAGAGCATTGGCCTTGGGAATGTGTGAAGCGGTTAGCGGTGACCATTGAATAAGTTTCTTCGGCTTGAGTTGGGTTAAAAGCACGGAATGTATTTGCACCATCACCATCTTCAAATAAAGTATTCTCTACGGTAGCACCATGAATAGCGCATAGCAGAGCCGCACCCAATACACCGGCAACTCCCATCATATGAAATGGGAATGACCAAAGATGAAAATTTCCAGATCTTTTGTGATAATCAATCGACCATTCAAATTGCCAAGAACCCTATTCAACACGACAGAACAAAGCATGTTGAAATAGATAGGCAATTTATCGCAGAGAAGTTGACAAGTGGAATGGCTTCATTAGAGTATGTTCGAGCCGAGGAGCAAGTGGCAGATGTACTAACAAAAGCACTGCCAAAAGCCTTATTCGACAAATTTTTATTCAAGTTGAGATTATACAATGTATATTCTCCAACTTGAGGGGGAGTGTAAGTTTACTCGAACTAGAATTGTAAGTCTAGTCGAACTAGATTAGTTATTGTAATCGAACTATATTGTATAAGTTTAGTTAAAGTCAAACTCCTAAGACTAGAGTTAGAAGTTAATAATTAGTAGGACTCCTAATGTAACTAAAAGTTCTAGTCTATAAAAGTCTGCAAACCTTTGTAAGTTTATAAATCAATTTAATCGAAAGAAACAGAAATACATTCTGTTTTTCTTCATCTTCAATTCTGTTTTTCTTCACCTGCTACACAAGCTAAGGATGAAGTAGCTGGAATTAAGAATGAAGGTGATGAGGATGAGAAAAAGGTGGTTCAGGCTGGTGATGAGACCTCAAATATAGGTAAGCAAACAGGTTGAGAAAAACAAGGTAATTCTGCAAGTTCAAGTAAATCAGAAATCAAGGCTGACAAGGAGAATAAAAAGGATGAAAAGTTAACTGATGTGCAGTCTCCAAATGACAAGAAGAAGGTTGACACAAAGGATACTTGTGATGTCAAGGGGGGGAAATCAGAGGAGGGAAACCCAAAAGAAGGCAGAGATAGTAAAGATGAATTCCGAAGCAACTCTAGCAAAGAGTCAAAAGAAAAGAGGAAGCCTGAAGAACCTTCTCTGAAGCATCCTGGATTGATTCTACAAACAAAGTGGAGTAAGGATTCTAAAGTAAGTGAATGATATGTTTGAAGCATGGACTGAACTTCTGTGAAGGAAAATGTTTTTTTTATTCATAAACAATCTAATTTTCTGTATTTGTCTAATTATGAGTTTTAATACCTGCAGTTGCGACCGGTGTCGCTTTCACTGGATTCACTTTTGGATTATACTGATAAGGACATTGAAGAATCAACATTTGAGGTTTCTTTTCCCTCTTTACCTTTCTGCCTTAATATCTACATTCTTTTTAATATTTGTCATCCTATATATATTTTCATTTTTAACTTCATGATATCTAAAGCAGATTTTGTTTTTATTCCTACTTCTTTAACATCTAGTGCATTTCATTTTTGCAGCTTTCATTATTTGCAGAGGTGATGTATGAAATGCTTCAGTATCAAATGGGTTGCTGTATTTTAACATTTCTTCAGGTTTGGTTTATAATGGTTATTGCTTATTTTTCTTGATTCCCTATAGAAAGATTTTTAACTGACATCCTTTTCACCGTGTAGAAACTGCGAGTGAGATTTATGACAAAAAGAAATCAGCGCAAAAGGCAACGTGAAGAAATCCATGATAAGGAAACCGAGAAAAAGTTGCCAAAGAAAAAATCAAAAAGCAATGAGCTGCCTGTGAAGGAAAATGAATTTGCTAATCAGCAGGATGTTGAAATGACTGTGACCAAGGAAGAAACTACTGCAGATCATGTTGAGGAGCCAAAGAAGACAGAGGCAGAAAATAATGCTGCTGATTGTGTTGAGGAGCCAAACATAAAAGATGAAATAGATGATGAAGATCCGGAGCAAGATCCTGAAGAATATGAAGAAATGGATGATGCAAGTCCACAACCCATTTCCCCTAATGAGGTAGAGTTACCTCCTTTTCGAACAGGGAAGCTGAAATGATTTTTGTTGAACATTATTTCACTTAAGGGTTTTTGGACATATCCCTTGAATTTCAATCATGCGGCAATGTGCTACCAATATTTATGTTTTATCATGAACAACTTTCCATTTTACACCTGGATTACTTTTGGGTAACTTGTTATGGTGAAATCATTTTCATATGATTGGTGTTGGTATGTATCCTTATCAAATGAAAGAATTGTAACTCAGAAAAATGAAGAAGAGAAGGCACAAGCAGATGCTAAGCTTCTCAAGGAGGTTGAGAAGGATGAAGCTCCGGCATCCACCAAATCAGAAATCACCACAAAAGCTGCGGTTTCGGAGCCTCTGCTTGAGGGTGATATGTCTAGAAAGGAGCGGAAAGTTGATCCTAAGAAGGTGTATGCTACTACTGATAAGGATTTGTTGCAGGTATTTTCCAATTCACTCTCATTCCCCTTAGCCTCAAATCTTTTCCTGTTAATGTAGTACGTATTGTCTTTCCTCCCTTGTTAATGGAAGTCTCCTTTGTAATAGGCTTTCAGTTTTTTTGACCGGAATCGAGTTGGCTACATTAGGGTGAGATATAAATCTTATACTTTATTGGTGTATATTCTCACTAGTGATAGTGACCATTTATTATTATTCTGCAGGTGGAAGACATGAGGTTGATTATTCACAGTTTGGGGAAGTTTCTTTCTCATAGGGATGTCAAAGTAAGATTGTCTTTGTGCCGTATAATTTGGCTTTTATATGTTTACTCTTGCACTATGGTTATTGATGGGGTTCCTAGGAGCAACACAGGATATTATGTAATCTGCTTTGCATATATTGATAACCAGTGATTAAAGGGTGTGGTGATTCCTAGGATATTTGAATACAGGGTCCGGTCCATCCATAGAATGCAAGAGATTGTTTGCTCATGGCATCCTGTGTTGTCTTGGGTCTTAGCAATGCTGTTAATGTACGTGTTTTCTTTTTCCTCGTTGAATTGTTGAGTTTATCAGTATATGATTACTGGTGTGTGGTAGATGGCAGTAATTGGTGCAGCCTCCTAGTTCTGTAAACATTGATGGAAGTAGATGAATAGTAAAACGTAGGATTAAAGCAGGCAAGATAGAGATGATGATCATGGGTCAGTTGTCCAAACTCTAGATCAGTTTAATATTTAGGCAAGTTTCTACGAAATGCTAGGTTTTAAATATGGGCTTGAACCATAAAAATCATTCGTTCTAGAATCGTGTTTTTAAACCTATTTAAATGTACATTGTTCTTTAATTTGGAGTTTGAATAAATATAGATAGTTTATAGGTGTATGGAATATATAGATATATGTGATGTTAATTGAGAATTGAAAATTGAAAAATAAAATATGGGATCCAATATTTGAGCAAAATATATATGATAATAAATATAGGCGACGTGTCAACCAAACATTTAAATAGGTTTAAAAACACGATTCTACAACAAGGCTAAAAGTTAGTCACTTTGTCTTACCACGTTTTAATTTAGTTGCTCAAAAACTTTTTCTTTAACACTTATTGCACAACTGGTGGAAATTTAATCATTTATTTAGAAGTAGCTCCACAATTTTATTTCATCACTTCAATTGGGATCAGCAGAATTCATGAGAAATCTTGCTTAATTTATTTATCATCAATTTCTGAACAGTTTTATTATTATTATTATTATTATTATTATTATTATTATTATTATTATTATTATTATTATTATTATTATTATGCATTCAATACAATTAGGGGCGGATCCACAAGTTTGAACTTAGTAATTCACTTATCAATGTAATAATGTAGAATCAATTTACATTGTTATAATAATATATAAGAGTAATTATTGTTGAACACCCCACAATCTAAAACACTAAAAAGGAGAAAATGAAGAAAAAAATAAAGAGAAGAATGAACACTTAATTTATATTTCTCGGTGTATGTAATCTAAAAACAAGCATATAGCTTCTTTATATAGGCAAAAGTCATGAGGCGTTTGCCATTACATTAATAACCAAATATTCAAAGCTAAAACTAACAACCCATTAATGAACTATAACATAAATTTAATTAAATATTAATTACTTGGTGTTGATATTTCAACACTCCCCCTCAACACCAACTTTCGTTTTGTTTGTCATGCTGAGCTGACGACAGAAGCTTTCGAGCTTGTTGCCACTCAAGCCTTCCGTGAACAGGTCTGGCACTTGATCTTCTGTCTTCATATGTTTGAGCTCAATTTCTTCTTGCAAGACTTTTTCTCTAACAAAATGATAATGCACTTCCACGTGTTTAGTTCTTGCATGAAAAATTGGATTCTCGGCTAAGCGTATGGCTGACAAGTTGTCACAATATAGGGTGACGAGAAATTCCACTTGTTGACACAAGTCCTCCAACAATTGCAAAAGCCACGTGCTCTCCTGAGCTACCATTGCCGATGCACGATACTCTGCTTCGGTAGTTGATAAAAACACTATAGGTTGTTTTTTGCTACACCGAGAAATTGCTCTAGATCCAAGTATAAACACATACCCTGTAGTTGAACGTCGGGTATCATGGTCACCTGCATAGTCAGCATCACAATAGCCAACTAGCTTGCAATCTCCACCTTTTTTGTACAGAATACCATGATCAATGGTACTCTTCACATACCGCAAAATTCGTCGAGCTGCTTCCAAATGAGATTTCTTTGAATTTTGCATGTATCGACTCACAACGCCAATTGCAAAAAAAAATATCTGGTCTTGTTAAAGTGAAGTAGATAAGACTACCAACTAGTTGTCGGTACATCGTATCATCTTCTAACTCTTTCCCTTCATTAGCACAGATTTTGGCATTGGGTTCCATCGGTGTAAAAATTGGCTTGCAATTGAACATTTCAAACTTTTTCAATAGATCATTGGAATACTTTTTTTGATGGAGAAAAATTCTTTTTTCGGTGTGATCAATCTCTAGACCAAGGAAGTGTCTGATTTTCCCAAGTTCATTCACCTGAAAGCGAACTGGCAAGTTCTTCTTAGTTCGAAGAATTTCATCCTCAAAATCACCAGTGATGATTAAATCATCCACATATACTAGCACAATAGCTAGTTTCCCTTTAGTTGCTCTTACGAACAAACTGGAATTTGAAGGAGCCATAGAATAGCCACTATGAGTTAGAAACTCAACAAATCTTACCATACCAAGCCCTGGGTGCTTGCTTCAATCCATACAACGCCTTTCGAAGCTTACATACATGCTCAGGATGATCAATACTTCGAAAAACCCATTGGTTGCTCCATGTAGATTTCCAGATCTAGCTCCCTATGCAAAAATACATTCTTGACATCCATCTGCCATAAATTCCAATCCTTGCTAGCTTCTAGTGCTAGTAGGAGTCGAACAGTTGTAAGTTTTGCCACTGGACTAAATGTTTCATCGTAATCAAGTTCATATTATTGAGAGAATCCTCGAGCTACCAATCGAGCCTTGTACCTCTCAATCAATTCATCTGTGCAACGCTTTATCTTGTAGATCCATTTACAAGAAATGAGTTTCACACCTTTTGGCTTTGGTACGAGCTCCCAAGTTTGATTCTGGTCAAGTGCAGCAATCTCGTCTCTCATTGCTTTAGCCCATTCAGCTTTTTGAGAAGTTTCTTCAAAGGTTTCTGGCTCTTTTGCATCGCCTTTTTCTACTATGGCAGCGTTAGCATATTTGGGATTTGGTTTTCTGATCCTTGTTGATCTTCTAAGTGGTGTTGGTTCTTCTATTTCACTCAGCTCATCGTCTTCGATCGGTTGCTGGTGAACACCAGTTTGCCATGGATTTTGAGTTACACTTTCATCATCGACAATTCTCTCTTGAGAGTATCTGAGTCTGGAAATAACTCTTTATCTGAGGACCACCATGAAGATGCTTCATCAAACACCACATTTCGAGACACATAACATTTTCCAGTTGTAGGATCACAACATTTCCAGCCTTTCCTCTCGCTGTCGTACCCTACAAAAATACACCTAACAACTTTATTGTCCATTTTGCTACGTAAATGGTTAGGCACAAATACATAACAAACACTTCCAAAAACTCGAAAACAGCTAACTGTTGGTTTCATTTTCCATAATTTTTCAAAAGGTAAAAGAAAATGTAACCTTTGTTGAGGAAGTCTGTTGATCACATAAGCTGCAGTTTTCATTGCTTCTGCCCAAAAACGACCCGAAACGTTTCTTGCATGAAGCATACTTCGGCCAAATGTTTATTCTTCCTTTCACTTATACCATTCTATTGCGGAGTGCTAGCATATATGAATTGGCAGTGTATTTGATACTCTTGGAGAAATTTTACAAACTCGTCTGAAGTGTACTCTATCCCATTATCTGTGCGTAGCCAACAGATCTTTTTGCCAACTTATGCTTCCGCAACCCCTTTAAATTCTTTGAACTTTGAAAGAGTATTAGATTTTCCCTTCATAAAATAGATCCACACATATCTGGAAAAGTCATCAATAAAAGTCACAATGTATTTCATCCCACCAATAGAGGTTTGTTTAACATGTCCAAACACATCATAATGGATTAACTCTAATGACTCATTTGCTTTATACTTTGACTCCTCATATGATAGTTGATGTGCTTTTCCGTACTGGCAACTCGCATATATTGTGTCTGTTCTCACCTCTAGTTCTGGAAGTCCTTTCAACATTGACTTGTTCATCATCACGTCTAGCTTGGAGTAACTGATATGAATTAACCGCATCTGCCACAAGTCTGATGTCTCATTTCTTCTTGTTTTGTCAACATATGCATTTTCAGCAGACATCACATAGATAGACTCTAATCTTTGTCCCTTAATCATCGGCTCCTCTTTGATCTCGAGATTATGGTATAACTTCACATCTTGTGGACCAAATAGAAGAACATGGCTCGAAGATGTTAATTGTGCTACTAAAAGAAGATTTTTCTTCATCCCTAGCACATGATAGACATTTTGAAGTGGCATCTTAGTGTCATTATTTCGAGGAGAGACCATCGTGTTACCAACATGTTCTATTGGTAACTTGGAGTTATTTGATGTGACCACCACACGACTTCCTTTGTATTCAGACAAGTCCTACACTTTCTCTTTATCACCTATCATATGATTTGAACAACCAGAGTCAACGATCCAATCATTCTCATAATCAATTTTGCCTAACATAGTTGCCGTGAGAGCTAACTCTTCCTCTTCTTCTGCAAAGAATACCTCTGCGTCCCATTCTTCTTCATGTTGGAAGTAACAACATTACTCTCCACAGATTTTTTCTTTGACCAACAAGATTTGGCCATGTGACCCTTCTTCCCGCAGTTGTAACACTTTCCTTCAAACCTTTTATTGTTGTCGTAGTTTTTGGAACCTCCTCCTTCACGAGAGCTTCCTTCTCTTTGATTTTTATTGAACCCACCATTGTCGCGCTTCTTAAAGTTCTGCTTGTCTTTACTGGCGTAGAGTGCCTCTTCTTCATTTTTCAATGAGACTCCTCCCATTTGTTTAGCTAAGGCATCTTGACTAGCTAACCGATTTTTAAATTATACAAGCGATGGTTGAGTTTTCCATCCTTGTACAACAACAAAAAAACTCTTAAACTCTGGGTTTAGACCATGGACAATTATTTATTTCATCCTGGTATCACCAATAGGAGCCGCTGGATCTAACTCAGAAATCTCTTGACATAACAACTCTACTTTGTGAAAGTATTGTTTTATCATCATGTTGCCTTGCTTCATAGACAACAACTCACTCTCCAAAAGTTGGAGCTTCGTATTGTTCTTCTCGGAGAACAACTTGGCGAATGTTTCCCAAGCTTCATTTGGGGTTTTGACATCTCGAATGTGCTCTAGCATATCTTCCTCCACTGTTGTCCTCAAGGCGTACATTGTCTTGCCTACTTTTATCTTCCATTTTCTTAACATGTCATTTGCATCCTCTACTTCTGGTTGCTCCTTTTTCACTACCATTGACAATCTCCCACAAGTCTTGTCCTTGCATGTATGACATCATGCAAGTTGACCATGTATTGTAGTTGTAGAACTAATGTTTTGATATAATAATTGAAAAATGTTTTGGACTAATTTGAAAAGAATTTAAAACATGTCCTTAAGTCCAAACAACTTGAAAATATGTTTGAGGCATTTAAAAAGGTTTTTGGCAAGTTTTTCATGCTTTAAAATAGCCAAACTTGAATTTTCAGGTTGCTCGTACCGATACGGTGTAACACGTATCGATACCTTTTTGCCCAGGTTTGGTTACTGCCAAAACCCGTATCGAAACAGGCTTTGCCGTTTCGATATGGTAAGGGATCATTTCGATACGATTGGTAAGCGTACCGATCCCCATTTTAACAACCTCAACGGCTAGTTTCCCAACGGTCTTTTAAATGTCATACCGTACTGATACGCCCTCAAGCGTATCGATACGCTTAGGCTGGCCAAAGCCCAACGGCTAGTTTCTGATGAAGGTCGTACTGATACGGGTCCACACGTATCGATACGAAAGGCTGCAGAACAACATTAAAGATAGGAAATAAAGTATCCAACGGCTCTAATTCATCCCCAACGGCTAGTAACGGCTACAAACTCAAAGAGGAGTATAAAAGGGACCTCCAAGCATCTAGTAATGGTTAATGCTTCAATTGTTACAACATTATGATGACAAATTGTGTCTAGAGCTTTAATTGTACATTCCTTGCTTAGACAACACTAGTGAGCTAAATATTGTTAAATTTGCTCAAGTGTTTAGGTTTTGGGTGAGAGCTTTATAGTGCAAACATATATCTTCTGGAGGGATTTCTAGTTTGCTAAGTCTTTCTTGTGTAAGAGAGTGTTTGATCAAGCTTTGGGTAGAAAGTTTGATCGTTGTAACGGTTTCCTCCTAAGCCGAGAAAAGGGGACGAAATTTTTAGTGAATTTGTTTGGAAATCTTTAGTGGGAAGCTAAGGTAGTGGATGTAGACCTTGGTTAGAAGGTTGAACCACTATAAATCATTGTGTCAATTGCCTATCTTTCCATTCCCACAAAACACCCAATTATCCAACTTCTCCACACTTGGCGAGTAAGAACGGTTGAAGGAATCGAGCACCTAAGAACCCAACAGTAGTTGTTGTTGTTAAGCTTTCTCATTTCGCCGATAGCATGTAGGTCTATCATTGTGTCGATAAATGATTCTTACAAAATTAAATGCAACAATGAAAGTATGTGTAACGTACACCAGGTAAGCTCCCATGAAAGAGAGGTGGGTCACTCATATCACTCAAATACCAAGTTTTTTCTAGTTAGAAATTTCCTAGACATGCACTGTCACTATACCACACTACTTTGCATCAACCGGGTAATCGAAATACGTTCAACGAGGCTCTGATACTAATTGTTGAACACCCCACAGTCTAAAACACTAAAAAAGAGAAAATGAAAAAAAAACAAAGGGAAGAATGAACACTTTATTTATAGTTCTCGGTGTGTGTAATTTAAAAACAAGCATATAACTTCTTTATATAGGCGAAGTTCATGAGGCGTTTGCCATTACAATAATAACCAAATATTTAAAGTTAAAACTAAAAACTCAACCCATTAATGAACTATAATATAAATTAATTAAACATTAATTACTTGGTGTTGATATTTCAACAATTATTAAGCAAGTAAATATAGTTAATAGTCGGAGACATATTAACATTGAAGAACCAATTAAAATTATTTTAGAACTTTAAAAAAAAATTTAGTTAAATTATTTGACATGAGTATTAGTGTATTCAACCAATTTTTTTTAATGAGACTAACAAATATTCGTAGGATGGTTGTAGAATCATAGTTTAGGTACTTGTTTTAATCAAAAATAGTTCATGACCTCAAAGCAAAAAATAGTATTTTAAGAGCTAAATTTTCATTTAAACAAAAATATATTTAATACTTTTAGGGTAAACTATACCAGTAGTCACTAAATGTTTAGGACGCTTTCACTTTGGTCACTGAAATAAAAAAAATTGTAAACTTTTAATTCGATTTCATTACGACTACTGCCATTAAAAAATGTTGAGTGAGAAGGATTTGTTTGGTCAAAATGTTAATATAGTTTGGTTTCAAACTGATCTAACGGTTAACAACGACATATTAAAAAGTTTTAATTTTTAGTTTCAACTAAGATTTTTAGATATGTTTCACCAATGTTAACCGTGAGATCAAACCGAAACAAAACTATGTTAAACTTTTGGCAAAACGAATCTTTCCCACAGTTGGCATTGATTGACAAATGTTCCGCTAATAGGAATTTTGGTCTTGACAATGGTTGTAAATTTGAAAAATTAGGGTTCTTTTTGGAAAAGAAGGCTTTAACGTGCCACATCAGTATCTTTAATGGGGCTAACCGCACTGGACATAATGAAAGTAAATAAAAAATCAAGTCACTATAATGAATGTTTTTTATTTCTATGACCAAAGTAAAAATACCATACAAATTTAGTGGTTACGAATGTAGTTTATCTTATTTTTAATGGTAGGTCAATGCACAAAGGTGCATCCGCCCTTGAATATGATACTTTATATATATATATATATAATATTTGAAAAGACTAATTTCATTTCTTTTTAAATTATCATTTTATGTTATCTAGTGTTTAATGAAATCGATTAATATTTTTATTATATATTATATTTATATTATATATAATAACCTAAAGATTGTGGTTGTAATACTTGGTAAAACCTCATTATTATAAGTTGATCAGATGTAAAAAACAAGATTTCAAAAATTTTTGAGCAAATTAATATTTCAGAAGAACATTTTTTGGGTAAAGTTCAGACAAACATTTTAGTTACCATTAAAATGTACGGTAATTGGGGAAAATATTTTATGTAATAATAGTGGAAATTTCTTTTACAAGCAAGTCTAATTTAAGATTTAGGAGTTTGAGTTGTAATATGGTTAGAATTTAGAATTTAGAGATACAAAGTTATGATCTAAAATTTAGTTTTAGAGTGAAACTTATAGAATATTTTTTCCACTATGAGTGCATGGAATAATAACCCATAAATGGAAAATATTTCATGCACCAAAAAAATTTTACAATTCTAATTTAGGATTTATATTTTATGGTTTAGAAATAAAAACATCATTCCAAAATTAATTAATTATATATAAAATATGGAAAGTTGTGAATATTGGTATGATAAACAAGTTATATTATCCCGTACAATAAATTCTTAAAAAAATTCACATTATTAGAAGAAATAACCACGAACTTCAAACTTAGACGGTGAAAGATGCAAGTAAGAAAAGATTACATTAATCAAAATGTAATTATAATGAAGGGTATAATGGTCTTAATACATTAACTATATTTACAACACTATCAGCTATCTATTATATCGCAGTTATGTTATATATTGCACTCATATTTCTACTTCCACAATCATTTCATTTTCATCGCTTTGAAAAGAAGTTTCACTGTGTTTCTCTCATACTATATTAATCCAAAGGCAAAATAAGCAAGTTAAAAATCAATGGGGAGATCTCCATGTTGCGAGAAGGTGGGGTTGAAGAAAGGGCTATGAACCCTCGAAGAAGATCAAAAGCTCTTGGCTTACATTGAACAACATGGCCATGGAAGCTGGCGTGCCTTGCCTCTCAAAGCTGGTCTTTATTATTATTATTATTATTATTATTATTATTATTATTATTATTATTATTATTATTATATGCTTCATTTTTAGCTTTTCTCTTGCATATATATATATATATATATATATATGATCATACATGCATGATGTATATATAGGACTTGAAAGATTTGGAAAGAGCTGCAGACTTAGGTGGATTAACTACTTGAGACCTGATATCAAAAGAGGAAAGTTCAGTTTATAGGAAGAACAGACCATCATTCAACTTCATGCCCTTCTTGGAAACAGGTCTCATTTGAGCACTTGATATGTGTTGTGTATATAATTAGTGGAGTAAGCAAGTCTAATGTTTTTATATCTCTATAGGTGGTCTGCCATAGCTACTCATTTGCCCAAGAGAACAGACAACGAGATCAAGAACTACTGGAACACACATCTGAAGAAAAGACTGACCAAGATGGGGATTGATCCCGTCACTCACAAGCCTAAAACCGACGCCCTCGGTTCCGCGGCTGCTAACCCTAACGATGCTGTTAACCTTAGCCACATGGCTCAATGGGAGAGTGCTCGCTTAGAAGCTGAAGCTAGATTGGTCCGAGACTCCAAAGTACTAATCCTCCCTCCCCAAAATCACCTCGCTGCACCCTCTTCGTCTGCTCCCACAACGAAACCACAATGCCTCGACATAATCAAAGCATGGTAAGGCGTCGTCTCGGGTTGTTCACTTTCAACGTCGACAACATACAATCTCCGACCTCGACATTGAACTTCATGGAGAACACAACGCTGCCAATGTCGTCATCATCCGTTGGGATGTTGAATGACAACTTTGGTTGGAACTCATCGATTCCTTGTGAAAGTGGGGATATTTTAAAAGTCGACGATGACAATAGTGCAGGTGAGTAGATATGTTTGGAGAAACCGGAGCAAACGCCAGCGTTAAAGGAAAAATTGGATAATTCAATGGAATTGCAAGAAATGGACTGCTCCTCAGAGGGTGCATGGTTTCAAGAATTATTCGGATTTAATGGTTTGTGACTCTGGAGACTTATCTGCAGAATGATTCATCAATGGGGACCAATTAAAACATAGCTATGCTTCAACATCTATTGGTTTCATCTGTGCACTACGCTTTGAGATTAGGTCTAGTCTAGAATATGAATCATAAGTAACTTCACATTTGGAATTAATAAACACTTAAAAGGTTTTTGGATAGTCTTATGATGAATGTTATCTTCTTTACCACTAAAATCACTTGTTGGGTTAATGTACAACTAGATGTATTACTATTAATTAATAAAGGAAGACGGTGTTGCATAAGAGTGAGTGAAATAGGTAGGTATAGTTTTTTAGTAGTAATAATGGCAACCATCTGCACTTGTTGGTCCCTTTTAAATCTCAGCAGAAGCTTGCAATGTAAAGATGAGAGTTTCGTTACCAATACCCAATGCAGCTGCTTCCTCTCTCCACCAACGGTTATTCATGTTCTGCGCAGTCAACTTACTTGTAACACCCAAAATCTGGTCTTGTCGAAATTGGGTTCTAGAGATCGGAAATTTCGCATCGATTAAGTTTAAATGTAGTATAAGCTAGTTAATTATTGATATTGGACTCTAATTGACTTAACCATTGAATACACGTCTCACCGAATCTATTTAAAGCTTTGTGGTGACTAAATTATAGCCGTTAGAAAGTTTGAGAGAAAAACTTAAAGGTATTCAAAGTTTAGGGACTAATATTGCGATTAGCCCCTCATCCTTTATAATTTCCATACGTGGAGTCACCGGGAGAGCTTCCTTCATTTGAAAGAAAGCTACTCCAATTAATAGCTATTGAATAGCCAAAAGAGACTTACCCGATTTCAAATAAGAAAGCACCACCTTATCATCATCTTCTTCTTAGAAGCACACACCTCCATTGAAGCTAGGATTTGAGTTCCGATTTTCTTCAAGTTATTGTTATCGAATTGTTGCACCAATCGGGTAAGCTATAATCCCCAAACTATTGATGAGTTCCATAGATGTTTAGGGTAATCACAAGCTAGGGTTTACCCATCCATGGTTATTGTGTTAACTAATGACTAAACCAAGTCTAATTATTGATTTTGATGTCATTATTTTGATTTTGATATCGTAATATCGATTATAATAATCTCCCTATTGATTTCCTAGCTCAAGATAACGAAAAGGAGCATCCATCGAATTCTTCGAAGGCTAGGAATAAGGGAGTTATCATCCGAGAGCCTTGAAAGCTTTGGATTGTCAAGGTTAGTGTAGTCGGAGTCTCGGGATTAGGCGAGGAGCCTTCCTGAATCCTTTATTATTGAGTTCGATCTTATAGCTAACATTACTATTGAGGAAATGGCATCAGATTATTAAATGGATCTATTGGTAAGTGTCGGTAAGCTTGCTATTGAACATCGAACATAGTTATTGGCATCATCATCGTGCATTGTCATCGATATTATTATTATTATTATTATTATTATTATTATTATTATTATTATTATTATTATTATTGAAATATTGTAAAGAAATCATCAGATATTGATATTAACATTGACATTGAAACCATGGTATATTGATAATGAGACATGTTTTCTATTGATATTATTGATGTCATTGGCCATCGGAATTCTCATTGAACATTGAATATGGATACGTACATTGAAACCTTGGATTTGAATGGACATTGGATACAATTAACATGCCATAGAATTCATGAGCTCAGTGTACGAGTGGACTACGGTCCTAGGGCTACGACCTATATTGATTTGGCAAGGCGGAGGGAAGTGTTTTGATATTCATATTGGCGAGGCAGAGGTATTAGACCATTAATTGATTTGGCGAGGCGTAGGAATTCACGTATCCACTATCTTGATTCAATCCAAGGGTTAATGATGAAATTAATATGTTAAACATTGTATTTTGATGCATAGTATTGGCATTGATGAGCATGAGAATATACTTCATACATTGTTGTTCATATTGTTTGTAACTACCTCACTAGGCAATGCATGCCTAACGTGTCTCATCTCATGCATTTCAGGTTAGCTAAGTTTTTGGATCGAGATCGGAGGATTTGAAGCGTTGCACAAGTCACAATCAAGCTATAAGTAATGGATGTCGAACCTTTTAAACTCCTAGTTGGTGGCAAGGTGTATGTACTAGTCGATAATGTCTCTTTTGTTATGTCCATATTATGGTCAAGTGGTTAAAGTGTGATATGCCTAATATGAACTTTCCATGTAGTGAAAAATGGCCTAAAATGCATAATTTGGCACAAAAAGGTAAAAAAACCAAGTAAATGGATTCATTTGACCCTAAAATTTGGTATGCAAGTAGATTTTACAGTTATAATGTTGTGTGTAAAGTTTCATTGCATTTGAACATTGTTTAGTAGGTCAATTCGATTAAAAACTAGCAAAAATCTATCATTACAGGTCAGGCCGTATCAATACGGGTAATGGCATATCGATATGGGTAGGCATAATTGAACTCACAGAACAAGGCGTATCGAAACGGTTTAGAGCTGTACCGGAACATTTTGCTACTGAAATTCTCTATTTTGATACGAGTCTAACTTGTATCGAAACAGGTCAAAAAGAGTGAACCCGTACCAATTCAGGGCTTGCCCGTATCGGTACGGTATAAAGAGAAAAGTCAACAAAGGTTGATCATCGCACACCCATATCGAAACAGCCTTAAGGTGTTTCGATACAAGGTTAGTTAAGTTGGTTAAAGGCATAATTTGACAGTTTGCATTGTTCACAATTTGGTCAATGAATTCAGGACGATTAAATTGGATGAGTTAATGAATTCCAAATTGCATGAAAATTTGTAGACTTATTAATATTGCACTGAATTTCATTGTGGTGTAGTCTATTGCATCGAAGGACCTCTAATTTATCAGATTTACAGATTAGTCCCTAAAACTTGTAATAGTTAAGAATTGGTCCTAAACGTTTAAATATTGTTTCACAAGGAGTCGATTGGACTAAGATGTATATTCGGTAATATTTTGTTTGTGTAATATTGATCAATTGTCAATTAAGAAATGAAATTTTATTACATCGATCACCGTACCGTTCACCGGTAGCACACTCCAACCCGGTTCTCGACCAGGCCGGGAAGGGGGTGTTACATTTGTGGTATCAGAGCTAGAGTTTAGTCGATTCTAGGACTAAACCGAAGCTTATTGCATTGTTGTTATGTTACTTTGTCACCTACGAGTTACATATTGTGTATATTGTGACTTGTCAACTAATCCGATCTTTCATATAGATATGTCTGAGACTAACGAAGCTTATATTGACGAGCTTGCTACCGGCTCCTCGACTCATGGCGAGGAGATTAGAAGAGGAAATCCTCCGAATCTGCAGGATCCTCCAACTCAGGATACCGAGCCTGTAGCACCTACCGCTCAGGCTGAGTGTTAGAAGAACATAGCTGACATGTTCAAGAAGTTCATGACTGCTATGAGGGTTGAGCAAGTTGTGCAATCTATCGCTCATGCTGTCCAATATACTCGAGCCCCTATCGATAAGCTATCACAGTATCAAATTTATACTTTTACCGGACAAGACGACGACAACCTTGAAGTTGTCGAATATTGGCTGGACAACACTCTATGGATTTTGAACAAGCAGTTATAGTGCTTGAACAAGCACATAATCGATTGTGCCATCGCGTTGCTGGCTGACGAGGCACATAATTGACGATCGAGCAGTACATCCACAATTTCTTTAAGTACTGTAGATACGGTGCTGAGTATATCAAGAAGAGGGAAGAGAAGTGTCGAATGTTCATTGCGAGGCTCAATGATAAATTACGCCCTATGTTTACTGCATTGAGCATTGTTGATTTTCAAGATTTGGTGAACCGAGTCAAAACCACTAAAGCTGCACAGAGAGCTCAACGAGCCGGTGGGTCTAGTAAATCTGAGAAGAGGTTCGAGGATGATTCTCGACCTCCGAATTGGAACAAGAAAGGGAGACATCAAGGCCTCAAGTAGAATGTTTATCTGCAACCCTCCCGTTTTGAAAATATCGATAGGCCCCAGTCTGTGACACTGTCCTTTGCTAAGGCAACAACTATTGATAGCACGAGAGGTTCAAATTGGAGAAACCAACGTCCAGTTTGTAATTATTGTTAGAATAGGCACCCAACGGGTCAATACTGTAAGCAGAATGGAGCTTGTTATTACTATGGCGAGCAGGGTCACTTTATTCGTGACTGCCCATTGAATGCAACTAAGTCTACAGCCACCCCGACTACGGCTGCCTCTCCTGCTCAATCTTTTTGAGCTAAAGGATCAAAGCAAGTATCAACAGGAACCTATGGAAGATCGAGTGGCTCAGGGAAACTATTCAATAAGCAAGATTCCAAAGCCCCCGCCTAAATGTATCACGTGAGGAGCAGAGAAGAGGAGGATGAACCTGATGTCATTGCAGGTACCATTGAATTGCATTCTCACCCTTTATATGCATTGATTGATCCTGGTTCTATTCACTCTTTTATAAGCACCATTGTAGTTAAGAAGTATAGTATGTCTTCCGAATCAATAGCATCGAAAATATCTATAACCAATACCTTAGGAGATTGTGTCACCATAAGGGTAGTGTGCAAGAACTGCCCCTTATTGATTCAAGGGTTTCCTTTTCTGGCCAATCTATTGGCCTTACCGATCCACGAGTTCGATGTTATCCTAGGTTTAGATTGGCTTAGTGAGCATTAAGCCTGGGTGGATTGTTGTAAGAGGAAGTTGTATCTCCGGGGTCATGGCAAGGAAGGTTGTATTTTGATGAGTGCGAGGAATCCTTCATTGTGTGCTTTGACATTAGAAGCCAAAGATGAATCTCAATACAAGACATTGACACCGTATGCGAATTCCCTAATGTCTTCCCAGATGAACTTCTAGGATTGCCCCCAACCCGTGAAGTGGAATTTGGCATCGAGGTGCAACCAAGGACTACTCTAGTTTCCATTGCACCATATCGTATGGCATCTGTTGAATTGAAGGAGTTGAAAGCTCAGATTCAAGAATTATTGAGCAAAGGTTTCATTCAACCGAGCTTTTCATCTTGGGGAGCACCAGTCCTCTTTGTAAAGAAGAAAGATGGTTCTATGCGATTTTGTATTGACTATCGAAAGTTGAATAAAGTAACCATCAAGAACAAATATCCATTGCCTAGAATAGATGACCTATTCGATCAACTAAAATATGCCTATGTGTTTTCCAAGATCGATTTAAGGTCGGGCTAAATGAGAGTTAAAGAGTGTGATGTACCGAAGACTACTTTCCATACAAGATATGGACACTACGAATTTTTGGTGATGCCCTTTGGGTTAACCAATGCACCGACAACCTTTATGGATTTGATGAATCGAGTATTTAGACCCTATCTGGATAAATTCGTAGTGGTGTTTATAGATGACATATTAATCTATTCCAAGAATGTAGCGAAACATCGAGATCATCTTCATATCGTTCTTCAAACCTTACCGGAGAAGCTGTTGGGTTTTATGTTGCTCGATTCCTTCAACCGATGTGTTTGCCAAGTTCGGAGAAGATTGGATTTTTGGGTGTTTTAGTGGGAGGTGAAAATGGACAATAAGACACAAGGAATTATAGTGGTTCAACCTTCTAACCAAGGTCTACATCCACTACCTTAGCTCCCCACTAAGGATTTCAACAAATTCACTCTAGAATTTCGTCCCCTTTTTTAGGCTAAGGAGGCAACCTCTACAACCCTCAAAGCTTTCTACCCAAAGCTTGAGTAAGCCCTCTTTACAAGAGAAATTCTTAAAGCAAACTTGAAATCCCTCTAATAGGTAATTGTTTGCACTATAAAGCTCTCACCCAAAACCTAAACACTTGAGCAAATATAACAATGTTAAGCTCACTAGTGTAGTCTAAGCAAGGAGTTTACAATTAAAGCTCTAGACACAATTTTTCATCATAGTGTTGTAACAATTGAAGCATTAACCATTACTTGATTCTTGGAGGTCCCTTTCCTACTCCCAAAAGAGTTTGTAGCCGTTGAGGACCGTTGGGGTTGTTTTGGAGCCGTTGGAGACTTAATTTCCCACCATAAATGTTGTTCTGCAGCCTACCGTATCTGTACACGAGGAGGCGTATCGGTACGCCCTTCTTCAGAACTAGCCGTTGGGCTCTTTGTCAGCCTATGCGTATCGATACGCTTGAGAGCGTATAGATAAAGTCTGCAATTTAAAAGACCGTTGGGAAATAGCCGTTGGGGGTGGTTAAAGCAGGGATCATTACGCTTAAGAGGCGTATCGAAACGACCCCTATCCGTATCGATACGGCCAAGCCTGTATCGGTACAGGTTTTGGCAGAATCAAACTTGGGTAAAAAAGGTATCGATACGGGGTATACCGTATCAGTACGGGCTTGCTGAAAAGCCAGGTTTGGCTTCTTTAAAACATTAAAAACTTTTCCAAAAACCTTTTTAAATACATCAAACTTATTTTCAAGTTGTTTGGACTTAAAGACATGTTTCAAATTCTTTTCAAATTTGTCCAATTTTTTTTCAATTATTATATCAAAACACTTAGTTCATCAATCTCCCCCTTTTTGATATAATAAAACCAACTTGAAAAATTGTTTGGGATTCTCCCCCTTTAAATTTAAAAATTTGAATAAGAGATTAAAAATTTAAAGTAATTAAAGATCCCCTTATTCATTTGAAAAACAAAAATTTTCAAACCATTTCTTCCCCTTTTTGTTATATCAAAAAGATTTCAATTAACATTAAGTTCAAAACAACTTAGGAGGTTTAAAAAAAACTTGACATAAGTAAGAATTTTGGTTTTAAAATGGCTCCCCCTTACTCAAAGAATCATCAAAAGATGTTAGTCCAACACATGATAATCTAGTTGAATTAAAAGAAAATAAATCAAATTAAGTAAGTAAAAAACAACTAGATTTTACCAACACTTGAACTTCAAGGGAGGATGTGAAGCCTTCCTTCTTCAAGTGTTCTTCCTTGTGTGCATGAAGCTTCCCCTCATTAATTGGACTTGTTGAACACCTCCATCACACCTAATCAAGACAATCATGTAAATTTTGGTATCCAAATTGCTTTGGATCCATAAACGTTAGTTGCACAACATTTAGTCCCCTTAGGAATCCATTTTTCAATTTCATCCTTTTTATGTGAAGTGATTAGTTCTTTTGGAACCCAAACACTTCTAAAACATTTTCCATTTAAAAATATAGAGGCACTAGATTGTCTTTGGTAAAATTTTGATTTTCCAAAATCATTTTTCTTTTCTAGTTCCTTGGAAATCAAAATCTTTTCTTTCTTAAGATCATCAACTTCTTTTTGATGATCTTTGTCCATTGTTTGAAGCAAGTTTTGTAAACTAGAAACTTGTTGCTCAAAATCTTTCAATTTTGCTTCAAACTCAAAATTGGTTTTCAAAAGTAAATCATTTTCGTTTTTCAACTTTGAAATCAACTTTTTGTTTTTTTGAAAATGAAGCATTGAATTCGAAAACCAACTCATCATAGGCTTCTTGTAACTCATCAAAAGTATAGGAATTTGAAATGGATGAGTTAGAAGTTACCTCTCCCTCATTGAGGGCCATCAAGCATAGGTGGGCTGCCTCATCATCGATGGAGTCTTCATCACTCCATGTGGCCACATATGCTTGCTTTGAAGATGATCCCTTCTTGTTGGACTTGTGGGATTCCTTCATCTTCTTCTTCGATTCATGATAAGATCTTTCAATTTTATTCTTCGTGAACCGGGCAAATTTGTTGAAGAGATAGGCCATCTCTTCATCTTCACTTTCCTCCTCACTTGAATCTACATGATGGCATGTGGAGGATATAAGAGCAATGACATTTGTGTTGATGCCAAGCCTTTTGAGCTTTTTCTCTCCCATAGCTCTAATCTCTTCATTCTTCTTCTCCTTTTCTTTGTTTTTCTTCATTATTTGGTGAGTGAGAAGTGACTCCATGAGCTAATCAAGCTTCGAAGTCTTGAGATTCTTGGCTTCGATGATGGCGGTCCTTTTTGAGTCCCATGACTCGGGAAGGGAGTAGATGAGCTTTCAGAAAGGATTCTCTTCCGGGATGGCTTCTCCATAACCTTTGAGTCCATTGGTGATGGCGGAGAACCTATCGAACATCTTCTCAATGTCTTCTTCCGGATCCATCTTGAAGTTTTCATACTCGTGGTTGAGGAGGCCGATCTTGGTCTCCTTTACTTCATCTGTCCCCTTGTATGTAACTTCGAGCTTGTCCCAAACTTCCTTGGCACTCTCGCAAGAAGACATCTTCTCGTAGATGTTGAGGCTAAGTGCACAAAAGATGAAGTGCAATGCCTTGCAATTTAGCTCTATCTTCTTGCGGTCGTCGGCACTCAACTCTGCCTTGCTTCCTTGTGGTACAAACGAGCCATCTTCAATGATATCCCAAAGTTTGTAGTCTTTGGATTTGACAAAGAACATCATCCTTGTCCTCTAATAAGCATAATTGGTCCTGTCGAAGAAGTGCGGTTTGTCAATGGATTGCACCATTTGATCGGTTGGTTGATATGTTGTATCGAGCTTCCCGGATCACCTCAATAGGATGTCAATCCTCTTCGATTGAGCCAAGCTCTGAAACCAATTTTTGGGTTTTATGATGCTCGATTCCTTCAACCGATGTGTTTGCTAAGTTCGGAGAAGATTGGATTTTTGGGTGTTTTAGTGGGAGGTGAAAAATGGACAATAAGACACAAGGAATTATAGTGGTTTAACCTTCTAACCAAGGTCTACATCCACTACCTTAGCTCCCACTAAGGATTTCAACAAATTCACTCTAGAATTTTGTCCCCTTTTTAGGTTAAGGAGGCAACCTTTACAACCCTCAAAGCTTTCTACCCAAAGCTTGAGTAAGCCCTCTTTACAAGAGAAATTCTTAAAGCAAACTTGAAATCCCTCTAATAGGTAATTGTTTGCACTATAAAGCTCTCACCCAAAACCTAAACACTTGAGCAAATATAACAATGTTAAGCTCACTAGTGTTGTCTAAGCAAGGAGTTTACAATTAAAGCTCTAAACACAATTTTTCATCATAGTGTTGTAACAATTGAAGCATTAACCATTACTTGATGCTTGGAGGTCCCTTTTATACTCCTAAAAGAGTTTGTAGCCGTTGAGGATCGTTAGGGTTGTTTTGGAGCCGTTCGAGACTTAATTTCCCACCATAAATGCTGTTCTGCAGGCTACCGTATCTGTACACGAGGAGGCGTATCGGTACGCCCTTCTTCAGAACTAGTCGTTGGGCTCTTTGTCAACCTATGTGTATCGATACGCTTGAGAGCGTATCGGTAAAGTCTGCAATTTAAAAGATCGTTGGTAAATAGCCGTTGGGGGTTGTTAAATCAAGGATCAGTACGCTTAAGAGGCGTATTGAAATGACCCCTATCCGTATCGATACGGGCAAGCCTGTATCGGTACGGGTTTTTGGCAAAATCCAACTTGGGTAAAAAAGGTATCGATACGGGGTATACCGTATCGGTACGGGCTTGCTAAAAAGCCAGGTTTGACTTCTTTAAAACATTAAAAACTTTGCCAAAAACCTTTTTAAATACCTCAAACTTATTTTCAAGTTGTTTGGACTTAAAGACATGTTTCAAATTGTTTTCAAATTTGTCCAAAACATTTTTCAATTATTATATCAAAACACTTAGTTCATCAGAAGCAGTTACACGCAAAATTCTCGAAGTGTGAGTTTTGGCTAACCGAAGTTTCTTTTCTTGGACACATTATGTCGGCATCGGGTATTCAGGTGGATCTGAAGAAAATCTAAGCTATCGTAGATTGGCATCCACTGAAGAATATTGGAGAAGTCATAAGCTTCCTTGGGCTTGCTGCTATTATAGGAGATTCATAAAAGGGTTTTCTATGATAGCCACCCCTTTGACTAAGCTATTGAAGAAAGAAACTCCTTTTGTCTGGACCGAGGTTCAACAACAAAGTTTCGATCAATTGAAACAAGTTTTGACTAACGTACTAGTCCTAACCCAACTCGAGTCCAGAAAGGACTACACAGTTCATAGTGATGCATTGCAGCTCGAGTTAGGATGTGTATTAATGCAATAAGGCAAAGCCATCGCTTATGCTTTGAGACAACTTAAGCCACACGAAATGAATTATCCTACTCACGACCTTGAATTGGCTGTTGTTGTCTCTACGGGGAGACTATCTCTACGGAGAAAAATGTTATCTATTTACAAACCATAAGAGCCTTAAGTACATATTTACCCAAAAAGAGTTGAATCTTCGACAACGAACATGGATGGAACTCCTAAAAGATTACGACCTTGTCATCGATTACCATCCGGGCAAGGCCAACGTTGTAGCTGATGCACTCAGCCGCAAACCTTTGCCTGATATGTATTGTCAGTGAATATAGAGATATATATTGTATGGTACATTAACTCATTGAAACATCGCTATATTGTAGCCCCTCGAGCAATTAACGCTCACTTCCGACTTCGGAAGCATCGCTGTCTCGTAGCTGAACTTCAAGTTCAGTCAACCATCGTTTCTCGAATCAAGGATTTGCAAGAGCGAGATCCTGAGCTACAATCCATTGTCTCTAAGTTATCGAACAATCCCGACTTCATAATTAATTCTAAAGGGTTATTGTGTTTTCATGACCGGATCTGTGTACATAATGATGAAACTCTTCGCACTGATATTCTCTCTAAAGCTCATTCGAGTTCTTTTTCGGTTCACCCTGGGTCTGTGAAGATGTTAAGGACCTACGTGAACTCTATTGGTGGCTGAGCATGAAGCAGGCCATAGTCGTCTACATTTCCAAATGCTTTACGTGCCAACGTGTTAAAGCAGAACATTGTGTTCCTACCTGATTTTTGCAACCTATCGATCCACCAAAATGGAAGTGATATGGGTCGTTGTAGATCATTTCACAAAGTCAGCTCATTTCATACCGGTAGGAATGGACTACGTCCTCCCTAAATTAGCTGACTTGTACATCAAGGAAGTGATCTGACTCCACAGAGTACCTAAGTCTATTATCTCCGATTGAGATCCCTTTTTTTTCATCTCTGTTCTGGAGAACCTTACAAAGGGCTCTGGGCACTATAGTTAATCTTAGCACAACATTTCACCCTCAATCTGACAGTCAGTCAAAAAGGGTAATTCAGGTAATTATCGAAAAACTCTTCCATTAAACCCTTAGAAATATCTTAGAAGATATGCGTCGAGCATGCATCATCGACTTTGGTGGAACTTGGGAGAAATCCCTACCCCTTGTTGAGTTCGCATACAATAATAGCTATCAGGCATCAATCCAAGTGGCCCCGTATGAAGCATTGTATGGTAGACAATGTCGAACTCCAATGTGTCGGTCGGAGCTTGGTGAGGGCAAGATGTTAGGCCCTGACTTGCTTCGGGAAACTGAAGAACAGGTTACCATTATTCATGATCGCTTAAAAGCTGTTTTTGATCGACAAAAGGCTTATGCTGATCTTAAGAGACGAGACATTGAGTATGAAGTTGGTGAAAAAGCCTTTCTCAAAGTATCACCATGGAAGAAGGTCTTACGGTTTGGCAAGAAGGGAAAATTGAGTCCCCGATTCATTGGACCTTTTGAAATTATCGAAAGAATTGACCCCGTGGCATATCGATTACTGTTGCCTTCTGGATTGAGTAAAATCCATGATGTTTTTCATGTATCGATGCTCCGAAAGTATCGTTCTGATCCTTCGCACATTGTAGAGCCTGAATATGTAGAAATTCAATCGAATTTATCCTACGAGGAAGAACCGGTTCAGATTCTTGCAAGAGAAGTCAAGAGGCTTCGTAACAAAACCGTACCGTTAATTAAAGTGCTCTAGAGGAGCCACACCATTGAAGAAGCTACTTGGGAATCGAAAGAGACCATGAATCATCAATATCCACATCTCTTCGGTTAAGGTAAAATTTCGAGGATGAATTTTTCTTAGGGGGGAGAGTTGTAACACCCTAAAATCTGGTCTAGTCAGAATTGGGTTCTGGAGATCGGAAATTTCGCATCGATTAAGTCTAAATATTGTATAGGCTAGTTAATTATTGATATTGGACTCTAATTGAGTTAAACCATTGAATACAAGTCTCATCGAATCCATTTAAAGCTTTGTGGTGACTAAATTATAGCCGTTAGAAAGTTTGAGAGAAAAACTTAAAGGTATTGAGAGTTGAGGGACTAATCTTGCGATTAGCCCCTCCTCCTTTATAATTTCCATACGTGAAATCACCAGGAGAGCTTCCTTCATTTGAAGGAAAGCTACTCCAACTAATAGCTATTGAATAGCCAAAAAAGACTTACCCGATTTCAAATAAGCAAGCATCACCTTATCGTCATCTTCTTCTTGGAAGCACGCACCTATATATGGTGCAAGTCAAGGAATCTAATTTTGGAGAGCGACTCAATTTTTGTGGTTAATTGGCTGTTGCAACCCCATACCTCCCCTTCAGTTTTTAAACCAATTATTTTGTCTTGCCTAAATTATTGTGCAGGTATTCATTGGAGCATCCAACATGTTCCTAGAGAAGAGAATGTTCTCGCAGATAATCTAGCTAAAAAGGGAATTTCCCATGCGGAAAATTTTATAAGTGTTACCCTTGGATAATTCCAACAATTCTGTTTCTGTTGCTGTCATGGAGTGGAATGTTTTCAGCTGGGAGGCGATTGGTTTTCGACTATCAAGGGTTCTCCTCGAGTACATAGTGCCTGCAATGGATCCTTGCTATGATTGCTTGCCGCTCTTCTTAAACAGTTTACTTGGGCATTTTGTTTGTGTTTTTTTCTCTTTTATAAGCTGGTGCTATTGATAACTGCATAAATATCCTTGTTTTCATACCTTTTTGCTATAGCATTTTCCTGTTCTTGAGTTCATACCATAGCATTTAGACTGAATTTAGGTTGTATTTTCTTCTTCTGGGTGCATCTTTATCTTGCTGGTTGTTGGTCCATATTGAGGCGTATTGCTCGAAAGGTTGGTTTTGGGTTTTGGTGGTGCGCAGGAAAGAATTTGAGAGAGAAAGCCGGTGCCGGGAATTGCTATAGCATGATGGAAGTGGATATTGGCCAGCATGTGAGATACACGTGAGCTGTAGAAGCACGTGAACACGCAGAAAGACGACCTAACAAGTACAGCAGCCGGTACCCACCTGCAGACTATCCTCCTTGTCCCCTCGCAGCATACCTTGTCGGAGGATATTACTTGGGATAATCAAGGAATCTTTAGGGCACAAAACCCTAGAGAGCCTCCACTATATAAAGAGGGAGAGAAGCTTGGAGAAAGGGGTCGCGAAAGAGAGGCGGAAGAGATAGAAAGTCACAAGGAGAGAGAAGTTTTTATCTTTATCTTCTCCAGCTTGGTGTCCTCCATCGTTGAAGCTCCAAGGAGTGGCCTCACCGGCCTCGAGAGAGGCGGTGGGTCTAAGACAGTCGAACAGTCCATGGCGGAGAGGGAGTTCACCTTTCTTTCTGTCGCTATAGCATTTCCTTTTCTTATCTTTATCTTTGGTGATGTTTTTATCTTCATCTCTCTAGCTTGGTGTCTTCCATCGTTGAAGCTCCAAGGAGTGACCTCACCGATCTCGAGAGAGAAGTTTTTATCTTCATCTTACAAGGAGAGAAGTTTTTATCTTCATCTTCTCCAGCTTGGTGTCCTCCATCGTTGAAGCTCCAAGGAGTGGCCTCACCGGCCTCGAGAGAGGCGGTGGGTCTAAGACAGTCGGGCAGTCCATGGCGGAAAGGGAGTTCACCTTTCTTTCTGTCGCTATAGCATTTCCTTTTCATATCTTTATCTTTGGTGATGTTATCTCAATGATACGTTGGATGATATTGCTCAGCCACAAACTGTTTTAGGTGGCTTGGGCTTGATGGATGATTTTATTTTGAGTACTTTTTAATGTATGCTATAACTTTTCAGTGTTTATCATGTTCTATGCTTTGCTTACGTCTTTTCATTTCCTTAAAGTTGTAAGAGCCCTCGAGAGTTGGTCGTTCTTTAAGTGTTTGTTGGGGTTAGTAATCGAGAGAGCTAGCCTTAGAACCCTCATAAGCAATGGAGTGGCTGTCGAGAGGCAGACTCTAACCTACCTTAGAGATAAGTGATAGGTTTCAAGGGCTAAAAAGGATAGTTCGTGAAGGGTAGGGGAGTGTTAAGAGTTTACGCCGAGAGGTATGGCTGTAGCATTTCTGACTCCCAGTTTCCTGGCTAGAGATAGTTTAGGAGCACTTTTAGCAAATCCCACCTAGCATAGAAGATAGCTGAAGAGCCTTAGTGTCGTTAAGAAGCTTAAGTTAGGTTATCCATCATTCCAGCCAATCATTCCGTAGTGAGTTTCACATACGAACGGGGACCTGTTCATCTTATTTTTATCTCATCTTTCTTTGCTCTGTTTTGCTTCAGCATTACTTTACATCATCTCTTTTACTATAGCATTGTCATCTGCAAAAAGTTCAATCTTTATTATTACAGCAACCGTGAATACCTCTAATCCCTGTGGAGACGATACTCACTCATCACTTTATTACTCGTTCGACGTGTATACTTGTACCATATTTGCGTATCATTTATAGTACACTACACGCAAGCAACAAGTTTTTGGCGCCGTTGACGGGGATCGGAAATTGGTTGTTTACGATTTTTTGCTTATATTGTTTGTTCTTTTAGTTTTGTACATATTTATTCTAGGTTTTTCATTTTTCTTTTCAGATGTTCTGCTAGTGCATGACCAGAAGGCGACCTAGAGGACCTCTGCAATCACCTATTTCTGAAATCGAGCATTTCTTGAGACTTAGGAGACGTGTTCGAAGAGAAGAGACTAGAAACATGAATGGAGAAATACCACCACCTCAAGGTAACAGAGATGCTATGGCAAATGGCCAGGGAGAAGCAGCTCGACCTCGAGCAATTAGAGATCATTTGACTTCTATCTTGCACGATCTCTATCCCGAAATAGTAGCTCCAGAAATTCAGGCAGCCCAGTTTGTGCTTAAACATGTTATGTTCAACATGTTGAACACTATTGGTAAGTTTGGAGGTATGCCTCATGAAGATGCAAGACAACATATCCGTGCTTTCTTGGAAGTTTATGACTCGTTCAGACAGCAAGGAGTGCACGAGGATGTGCTAAAGCTTAAAATGTTTCCATATTC
The DNA here is from genome assembly GCA_958450335.1 of Hibiscus tridactylites. Lineage (NCBI taxonomy): Eukaryota > Viridiplantae > Streptophyta > Magnoliopsida > Malvales > Malvaceae > Hibiscus > Hibiscus tridactylites. Next base: position 50,961,678 of record OY288267.1, on the reverse strand, counting down.
TTTACGTGATCGTGCTAGAGCATGGCTAAGTTGAGTGCCAACTGGATCGATGGAGACTTGGAGAGAATTATGCAAAAGATTTTTGCAACGGTATAATCCACCCAATATAAACACTCAGTTGAGAAATGATATTGCTTCTTTTTGTCAAGCTGATGACGAATCCATGTACGAGTGTTGGGATCAATTCAAGAGATTATTGAGGAAGTGCACAAATCATGGTTTTCATGATTTGACCCAAGTGGTTATGTTCTATAATGGAGTGAATGCTCCGACAAGGATGATGTTGGAAGCTTCAGCAAATGGGACCTTGTTAGGAAAATCACTGGAGGAAGCATTTGACATTCTTGATATGGTAGCCAACAATGATTACCAGTTTCCGACCACAAGGCTTGGAACGGGGAGGAGAACCCAAGTAGCTCGAGACAGTGAAGCTGATGACTCGGTAGCCACCCAGTTAGCTGCTATTACAAATATGCTAAAGAACCTCCAACGTCCCAACAAAGTCAAGGAAGTGAAGTCCGCAACCTCATGTCTTAGATGCGATGTCAATCACCAATTGAGTGAATGCCCTGACAATCAAGAGTCAGCCAACTATGTGGGGAATTATAACCGCAACAACAATCCATACTCCAATACCTACAACCCAGGATGGCGTCAGCATCCAAATTTCAGTAGGGGTAGTCAAGGGCACAACGATTCTGCTCAGCCAGCGCCACAACAAAATCTGATCGAATCACCATCTTCTAACAAGATGATGCCATGGGAAGGTCACAAGGGATCAACATCTTCATCAAACAGTTCGTTGGAGACTACATTCAAAGAATTTATGACTATGACAAAAGATTTCATGGGAACCACGAAAGTTTTGCTACAGGATCATGCAACAAACATTAAGAATCATGGAACCTTATTGCAAAGCCATAGTTCCTCTCTCCAAGCCTTAGAAACACAAGTTGGTCAGATAACTCAAACCTTGCATGCGCGACCACAAGGAAGTTTGCCTAGTGACACTGAAGCCACTAAGCACCATAGCAAGGAACAATGCAGCACACTCGCATTAAGGAGTGGCAAGGAAATTAGCAAGGAAGACAAGTTTGGGGGAAAAGAGAAGGAGGAAACTCAGCCCAACTTGTCTCACGAAGAGGATAACTCACAAGATCCTCCAGTTGAAGAAAAAGGTGAGGAAGTTATAGCAAAAGAAACACCGGAGGAGGAGCCTGCTTTTGCTACGGCAAAAGATGTAACTCCACCAGTCCAGACAAATGAAGTTAGACCCCCACCTCCTTTTCCTCAACGACTCAAGAAGCAGAAACAAGACCTTCAGTTCCAGAAATTTGTAGATATCGTGGACAAATTACATATCAATGTTCCATTTCCAGAGGCCATTGATCAGATGCCAACATATGCCAAGTTCCTCAAGGATATAGTTGTTGAGTGCATAAATGTTCTATATTTTAGCCCTTATTTATCCATATTATTGATGCACTCAAGCATGTTTAGTTGCATTTTAGGATAGAATTTGCATAAACTTCACAGATGGATAATTTTGCACAGATGCTGCTGATTTCGATCAATTCTTGCAGGTACCTGTCGTGGCAGCATCCAGGGCAGCAGAGGAAAAGAAGATAACTGCAGAGCTGGAGTGAAAGGTTGAAGAAAATTGCCTCATACATCACTGTCGTAACTGCTGCCGTGACAGAGATGGCGATAGTGAAGATGAAGAGACGGAAAATACGAAGTGGAGTTCGACTGATAGAGGATTTCAAGCCTGGATTTTGTAGACCACTTGCATTATTTTTGGAGTCCAGAAGCACAAAGAAGGCCTTGCCCAAAGTTTTAGGAGAAAGTCAAAGCAAGGTGATAGGGCGAATTAAAGGAAGTCTACTCAAAGTTTTAGTCTTTAAATAAATTATACTTTAATTCGAACTAGTATTCCTGGCCATTAAGAAAGCTTACACCCAAGGCCTATATATATGCTTGTATTTCGGCCTAGAGAAGGATAACTTAGTTCCTATCCGTCTTCCATTAAAAACCCTAGCTTTTCCCTTCTCCATCATGTTCTAAACTTTCAACAGGGCTAAGGGTTGATCTTGTAAAGTAGTTGTAAGGGTTAACTCTTTCTTAGGATTTTCTGTTCAATTCAATAAAACTTCAAGTTTATTTACTCTGGTTTTAACATCTCATAAGAGTATCAGGAGAGCATTGTGAGGTTATCTATTTACTTAATATCGGGAGAGTTAAGTATACAAAAGGAGTAAATACAAGTTTTCCAGTTTATGGTTAAACTATCTAGGCCTAGGCATAGGTACAAGGTTAAGTGGCTAAAGAAGAATTCACAAACATCGGTGTTCATCCTTCGATTCACGCCGGGAGGTATCATCCAAGACGTGTTAATCAACAGAACTTGGACCTAGGGATAGGACAAGTCACAATAAGGGTTCTTGCCAAACTTGAAGAAACAGAGTTGCTGATCGCTGCCGCGACAGGTGCTGTCGCGACAGGCTCGACGACATACACAACAGAAGTCCTCTGAACAGTGCAACACCTGCACTACTGAACAAATCAATACCAGCCAGCTTTCTCAATCTGATACTTCGTATCACTATATTACTTGCGTCGTGTATACTTGCACTCAATTGCGATAACCTTATTTACACGCAACAAGTTTTTGGCGCCATTGCGGGGACTGACAACATACCTTTACTTTTAATTACTGCACTTTTTATTCTTATTTTTATTTCTTTTCTATTTTTAGTTGTTATATTTCCCTGTGCTTTTCACAAGGTTTTCTTCTCTTGCTTATGCGCAGATCGAGACACGGTACAGATCCTGAATACAAACTAGACCCAAAAATCGATCGTACATACCATCTCAAGAACCAAGCCCGACTCTTGATAGAAAGAAACCGCTATCTCGAGGAAAGACTTGAAGCAATGGAGAACGAAAGACAACACGATGGGAATAATAACAGCAACCCAAGGGTTGATGCTATTCCTCCTGCTAATGCTCGAGACATCTGTCAACCTCCTGCTGCTCTGATAGCACGCCAGACATACCGAGAATATATGGACAATGATCAAGTTGAACTGCAAACTACACTGCCAGACGTGGAAGTTGAACACTTTGAACTAAAACCTGTGATGTTCAACATGATAAATTCAGCCGGACAATTTGGTGGTTCTGCTACAGAAGATGCACGTGAACATTTGAAAACCTTTCAAGAGATCTGTGGATCATTTAGACAACCAGGAATAAGCCTGGAAGTGCTGAGACTCCGAATATTTCCCCATTCATTGAGGGATAGAGCAAAAACCTGGTGAAATAAGTTAAAGTCGGGTTCAATAAGAACTTGGGCAGATCTTTACCGTGAATTCCTCTCTCGTTTTAATCCTTCTCTTTCAACTGAAAGATTGCGTAACGAAATTGCTACTTTTCATCAGGAAGATGATGAACCAATGCATGAGGTGTGGGACCGTTTTACAACCCTCTTACAAAAATGCCTGATGCACGGATTCTCTGTATGGAACCATGTCGTCAAATTCTACAATGTTGCCAATACCCCCACTCGAATGAGGAAAGATTCGACAGCTAATGGTTTGTTACTGGATAAAGAGCCAAAAGATGCAATTCTTGTGTTAAAAAGGTTGGCAAAGAATGACGAACAGTTCCCCACAGAACGAAGAGGTGGATGACGAGGAGTATCTGTCAAGGAACACGAACCTGAAACCTCGGTGAGAACCCAATTAGCATACATCACGAAGGTAGTTGAAAACCTGCAGTGGAAGAATGAATCTAAGGTGGTGTTTTCTGCCGAGGAGATGTGTGAAACTTGTAGTGGAAACCACAGTACAGAGGAGTGTCCCCTACAACTGGAAACGAGAATGTATGTTGGAAATTTCAACAAGAATAGAGGCTACGACTTCAACAATTACAACCCGAATTGGAGGAAGAACCCTAAATTCTCTTGAAGTAACCCAAAAAACCTTTTGAATCCTCCTATCTAGAATAATCAGAACCAAGGAGCTCCCAGAATACTGTCACGACAACAACCACAACAACATCGATAACAGCAGCCAGTATCATCCATAAGTACATTAGAACATACCCTAGCAGCTTTCATATCTCAAACTGGAGCATATATGACAAACATGGATCACTTTGTCAAGAAGACTGAAACATTCATTGATAAGACAGAGATGAGAATGACAAACCATGAGGCCACTTTGAAGTCTCTAGAGACACAGATGGGTCAGGTAGCTCAGTTCATCAACACCAGACAGAATGGAGGATTCCCTAGTGATACTGAGGTCACTAGAAAACCCACACACGAGCAGTGTAAAGCTATAACAACGAGAAGTGGGAAACAACTACAAGGGCTGAAAATTAAAGAAACACCTAGTAAGGAACCGACCCTACAGACACCTGCCGACGACACTGCCCCGGAAGACTTGAAGCAACCTATTGTCGCCACCCCTGCCACGACAACAGAAGAATTGGAAGAGACGATAGAAGAAATTGAAGAATGTGAGCCTCCTCAGATCTGAATTCCATGTGAAGGACGTTTCGAAGATTGTCGTCCTCCACCCCATTTTCCACAGCGGTTGAAAAAACAGAAACATGAGTACCGGCTTAAGAAGATCTATGATGTTTTTAAGCAAGTACATATCAATATTCTGTTGTTGGAGGCCATCAAGCAGATGCCTCGTTATGCAAAGTTCCTTAAAGATGCAATGTCCAGGAGATCCAGACTTGGGGGTTTGAAATTGTAGTCATGACAGAAGGTTGCGTGGCAATCCTACATAACCGTACACCCCCAAAGAAGAAAGATCCTGGGGGTTTCATTATACCATGCATAAATGGTGATCAGTATGTGGGTAAGGAACTTTGTGATCTTGGAGCTAGTATAAATCTAATGCCCAAATATGTTTTTCAGAAATTAGGTATTGGACAAGCGCGACCTACAACAATCATGTTCAAATTGGCAGACCGCTCTTACGTGCAGCCGGAAGGAAAAATTGAAGACATCCTGGTAAGAGTGGATAAATTTATAATTACCGCTGACTTCCTTGTTTTAGACTGTAAAGCAGACGAGAATGCACCGATCATCCTAGGGCGACCCTTCCTAGCCACAGGCAGAACAGTGATCGATGTAGAGAAGGGAGAACTGACTATGAGAGTCAATGACTAGCAGATAAAACTAAATGTTCTCCAGGCCATGAAACGAGCTGATGTACAGGAAGAATGTAAGTTAAAAGCAGAGGTAATTTTAGACCAACCCTGCATCAGATCAAGCTGTCACGACAGACAAATTGGTCACTATCGCCACAACCACCTAGAAGACTGCCACGACAACATTGGTGACAGCAACTCCTCGGACAATTACACCTCTGACATTGAAGGTCCTGAGGAGGTAAATTGGATAGGCATGCGTCCAAGTAAGTTGTTCGAACCCTTGAACTATACCTCTAACGAACATATGATTCAAAAGACTTCCATAGATCAGCCACCTACCTTAGATCTTAAACCCCTGCCAGGGCAGCTTAAATATGTTTTTCTTGGTCTCAATGATACGTTGCCCGTAATCATCTCTTCTAAGTTGATGCAAGAACATGAACAACAGCTGATTGGTATGCTACAACAGCATAAGAAGGCAATTGGATGGACCATTGCCGATATCCAGGGCATCAGTCTGACAATTTGCATGCATAAGATCCTCTTGGAGGATGATCATAAGCCAACGATAAATTCTCAAAGACGACTAAACGAAGCTATAGAAGAGGTGGTGCGAAAGGAAATTATCAAGTGGCTTGACGCTTGAATTATTTATGCCATCTCGGATAGCAAGTGGGTGATCCCTGTGCAATGCGTACCCAAGAAGGGATGAATAATTGTCGTAACCAAAAAAGATAATGAGCTAATCCCAACCAGGACTGTGACTGGTTGGAGGATTTGTATGGACTACCAGAAGTATAACAAAGCCACCCGGAAGGTCCACTTCCCCTTACCTTTTATTGATCAAATGATAGATAGATTAGCGGGGAAACCTTACTATTGTTTCCTTGATGGTTATTCACGTTATAACCAAAAAGCCATTGCACTAGAGGATCAGGAGAAGACAACCTTCACACGCCCCTATGGAACATACACATTTAGGAGAATGCCATTTCCACTGTGTAATGCTCCAACAACTTTTCAGCAGTGTATGATGGCAATATTTTCTGATATGGTGGAAGATTTCCTGGAGATTTTTATGGATGACTTTTCCGCCTTTGGAGACAGCTTCAACAACTGCCTATGCAATTTGAAGAAAGTGCTTGAAAGATGTGAAGAGGCAAATCTTGTACTGAACTGGGAAAAATGCCATTTTATGGTAGATGAGGGCATAGTGTTGGGACACAAAGTCTCCTGCCGTGGCATAGAAGTAGATAGAGCCAAAATTGAAGTCATCGAAAAACCGCCGCCACCCACCACAATCAAGGGAATTAGGAGTTTCTTAGGACACACATGTTTTTTATCGTAGGTTTATTGCCAATTTTTCTAAGATTACTAAACCGTTGTGTCTTTTGTTGGAACAAAATAAGGCCTTCGATTTCAATACCGAATGTACTGAAGCATTCAAGACATTGAAAGAGAAGCTGGTAACAGCCCCAATAGTACAACCACCAGGCTGGAGTTTACCGTTCGAGATAATGTGTGATGCAGTGACTATGCTGTAGGGGCAGCACTAGGGCAACAGAAGAAGAAACTCTTCCACATAATATACAATGCCATCAAGACCTTAAACGATGCCCAGATAAAATACACCACAACAGAGAAGGAGTTGCTAGTTGTGGTATTCGCCTTCGAAAAGTTCAGACCATACATACTTGGAACAAAAGTGGTGGTTCACACGGATCACTCAACAATAAAATACATGTTCACCAAAAAGAATGCACGGCCATGATTGATACGTTGGATTCTGCTGCTGCAAGAGTTTGATATAGAAATAAAAGATAGAAAGGGAACAAAAAACCAAGTAGCTGATCACTTGTCAAGACTGGAGACGAGAAAGGATCAAGATAAAAACAAGGTTAACATACAGAATACTTTCCCACATGAGCAGTTATTCACTGTCACAAGCACTATCGCGATAGCCATGACGACATGTAAGCTTTCTGAGGTTCCTTGGTATGCTGACATAGTAAACTACCTCGTTAGTGGTTTATTACCTCCTGAACTTAACTATCAAGCAAGGAAGAGGTTCCAAAATGATGCAAAATATTATTATTGGGATGAACCTCTTCTGTTCAAACATTGTGCGTATCAATCAGGAGATGCATACCAAAGGAAGAACAGGAAGAAGCACTCCACCACTGCCATGCTGCTCCTTATGGAGGACACTTTGAAGGAAACAAAACTAATGCCAAGGCTCTGCAGTCTGGTTTATTTTGGCCTACACTATTCAAAGATGCACAAGCCTTTTACAAGTGTTGTGACAAGTGCCAAAGGACAAGAAACATCTCTAGAAGGCATGAGATGCCCCTGTAGAACATTCTCAAAGTTGAAATTTTCGATGTTTGGGGAATCGACTTCATGGGACCATTCCCAGCTTCTTGTGGGAACCTGTATATACTGTTGGCAATAGATTATGTGTCCAAGTGGGTAGAAGCCATCGCTACACAAAACAATGATGCCAAAACCGTTCAAAGATTTCTACACAAACACATCTTCACTAGGTTTGGCATCCCAAGGGCAATCATTAGTGATGAGGGTAAGCATTTCGACAATAGGGTGATTGATAATGCATTAAAGAAGTATGGAGTGAAACACAGAATCACAACAACATATCACCCTCAAACCAATGGGCAAGCTAAGATCTCCAATAAAGAAGTGAAGAACATTCTAGAAAAGATGGTTACGCCAACTAGGAAGTACTGGTCTCTACACTTGAATGATGCGCTATGGGCTTATAGGACTGCCTTTAAAACACCATTGGGAATGTCACCTTACCGACTCATCTATGGATAAACTTGCCACCTACCTGTCGAGATAAAACATAAAGCATACTGGGCTATTAAGACAGTTAACATGGATTGGGACAAAGCAGGGCAGAAAAGGCTTTTGGATTTAAACGAAATTGAAGAAATTCGAGCCATAGCCTACGACAACACCAGAATCTATAATGAAAAAACCAAGAAGCATCACGACAGAAAACTTCTTCCACGACAGTTCAAACCAGGCCAAAAGGTGTTGTTGTTCAACTCCAGGTTGAAGCTCTTCCCAGGGAAGCTAAAGTCTAGATGGTCTGGACCCTTTCAGGTAGTTAAGGTTTTTCCCCATGGTGTCATCACAATAAGATCTAACAAGGACGGGCACCTGTTCAAAGTCAATGGACAGAGACTCAAGCACTATCAAGGGACTGAAGCCCCAAGAGAATAGGAAGTGGTTACTTTAGGAGATGCCCCTCAAGGCATCCCTAATTTAATTTAACTTAATTTCTTTTATTTTATTTCTTTTGTTTTTATTGCTTTAGGAAGTAGGAATTTAATATTAGTTAATTTTAATTTCCAGGTAAATAAAAGAAGTAGGGAAAAGAGAAGGAATGAACCAGCCCATCACACTCACCTCAGCCCAAAAAGCCCAAAGGTAACAAGGCTGTCGTGACAGACTATCACCAGCTGTCGCGGCAGACACGCAAAGACAGCCTGTCACCCGCTGTCGCAGCAAACACGCAGCAGACGCGTGAAAAACACAGAAACGCATAACAGGCGCAACCCAAAAACACGTGTCAACTGGCTCCATTTTCCACGCCAACCGTTACAGCTTCAACGGGCAGAAATCCCGTTCTATATAAACCCTCACTCCCATTTCATTTTTCACCTTCATTCGACTCTCTCTACTCTGTTTCAGAATATTTTTAGCTTTCAGTATTTTCTTTCCTTTTGTTTCTACAGTACCCTTACATTGACAATGAGATCAACCCGTAGAAGTACTGCCTCCACCTCTACCATGGCAGTCTCCACTCTCACACACAGCAGAATCTGAAGAAGGTTCGCCTCAGCAGAAACGGAGAAAAGAAACTATGAGTCTTTTCAGAAAAGAGAAATGTGGGAGGAAAGGGGCTTTACCTACTTGAAGAATACCGGAGATCTGGGTCTAGAAGGATTCATTGCGAAAAGAATCACCGGTCTGAAATGGCAGATGTTTGCTGAACAACCAAAGGAGATTAATGTCACCCTTGTCCGAGAATTCTATATTCTGTCACCTCTAAGGACACCTCTCAAGTCACACTCAGGGGTAAGACAATCGAATTAGAACCAGCCTACATCAATTCCATGTATGGCATGTATGTGGGCAGGAAGAAGGACAAGCACAAAAGGTTCATCAGCAATCTGTCGTCGGCAGACTACGACATCATCATGGCAGACCTCACCAAAGAAGGCACCAGCTGGAATGACGACCCAAAACATTGGTGGACGGTTCGAAGGACTCAACTCACGCCTACTTCCAAGCTATGGAACCACTTCGTGAAGAAATGCCTCATGCCCACATCTCACAGCACGACAGTGGACAGACAAAGGCTGGCCCTTGTTCACTCCATAATCAACGAACGACAGATCAATGTGGGGAAGTACATCCTCGATGGAATTTTCGAGTGCCCACTAAAGGATAAGGGCCCCCTCTTCTTCCCTTACTTAATCACAGCCCTTTGTAGAGCCAACAACATCCCCGAAATGGAAGAGGATGTAAAGATCCAGGGCAAGGAGTGGACACATCAAAATCTCTACAGCTGATGGAGCTCAAGGCAGCCACACCAATGGCATACATTGACCCTTATGCCACGACACAGCCCATGACAGAACCAGACTCAACAGAACCTGTCGCAGCAGAGCTTGAGCAGACAGAACCTGACAGACCAGAAGGCACTTCCTCTAGCCAAATCATGCAACTGCTGCAACGAATGGAGGTAGGACAGAAAGGATACATGAAGTATATGAGGGGCTTACACACTGCAATGGTAAATTTTATTAAAGTTGAACTTAATTTTCCCAACATGCAGTTCCCTCCTTTTCCAGAAAACCTTGTTTCTGCCCCATCGCCTGTCACCTTTCCCAAGACGGCCACACCGACAACTACTTTCTCCTCACCATCTGCCACGGTAGGACCCGATGATAGAAGGTCCGCATCACCCCAGGTTACTCCTCGATGAGCCAAGAGAAAGGAACCACTGCCAGAAAACGATCCAAAATATTTCGAAGGTTTCTCCTCCTCTTCAGTCTGGCAGGATGACTCAGACTCCGAACCTTCTATCGTCTGCCAAATAGCAAAGGACTTCCCTCCTATGAAGAAAAAGAATCTTGACATCGATGTAGAGGGACCCTGTCGCGACAGTGGAGACGGCAGCAGAAGCAGCAGCAAAAGTGACAGTGAGCTCGAGATTCTGGACAAAGCTCCAAAAGTTTCACCTACTAGAATCCAGCCACCTCGAGAGGCAAAGAAGAAGGTAGCCTCATCCTCTCCAACTACGAAGCCAACCTCATCTACAAAAGTGACTACCCACCCACAGCTCCGCATAGACGACAATATTGACGACAACAATGTTGGCAATTCAACTTAAGTTTTTTTTTTTACTCTTTATGTTGTTTGTGCTTCTATTCGCTATTTGTGATGTTTTTTATATTTTTGTTTATCATGCATTGAGGACAATGCAACCCTCGAGTTTGGGGGTAGGCAGTCCTCCTATTATTAATGAACTTATCATATTTAATTTGTGTTTTCTATCTATTTATTTTGTGTCAAAAAAAATTGGCTTAAGTTTTTGAACTTCTTTTATTTGTCGCGGTATTCACTGTCGTGACAGTAACTTTAGAATGTTTTAGGAAGTATTTAGAGCCTTACTATAGTTCTGAACTCTTAAAACACCTTTGTGACTTATATGCTGTTAAGACTTTGTTAGTAAACTTAGAATAGGAAGCTTAGCCACTTGAGTTAGAAAGAAAACTTAGACTCAGTTTACTCCTAGAGGTGCCTAACATTGGCTCTAGGAAAATAACTAGAAGTACTCCTAGAGGTGCCTAACACTGTCTCTAGGAAATTAAACTAGAGGTGCCCGAAATCGGCTCTAGTAGAAATAGAAAAACTTTGGAAGAAAACTAGAGGTGCCTGAAATTAAACTAGAGCATTTTTGAAGTAAAACTCAAGTAAGTTAAGTAACTATTCTGGTTGCTAAAGAGTCTAGACTCATATTTGTTCACAAAACCTGCACACACTTACACGAGAATTATAGTATTGCTCCGGATAAATCCATAAACATTCGAAAAGATATTGATCTTGATGGCGAAGGTGTTGTAGGTAATGGTTGTTCATTAAGTTAAGCCAAAGCCAAAAAGATTCATTCTTAGTTAGATTGCATTTGCTTGAGGACAAGCAATAACTTGAGTTTGGGGGTGTGTTGAGTGCATAAATGTTCTATATTTTGGCCCTCATTTATCCATATTATTGATGCACTCAAGCATGTTTAGTTGCATTTTAGGATAGAATTTGCATAAACATCACAGATGGATAATTTTGCACAGATGCTGCTGATTTCGATCAATTCTTGCAAGTACCTGTCGTGGCAGCATCCGAGGCAGCAGAGGAACAGAAGATAACTGCAGAGCTGGAGTGAAAGGTTGAAGAAAACTGCCTCATACATCACTGGCGTGGCAGAGATGGCGACAGTGAAGAAGAAGAGATGGAAAATGCGAAGTGGAGTTCGACTGATAGGGGATTTCAAGCCTGACTTTTGTAGACCACTTGCATTATTTTTGGAGTCCATAAGCACAAAGAAGGCCTTGCCCAAAGTTTGAGAAGAAAGTCAAAGCAAGAAGATAGAGAGAATTAAAGGAAGTCTACTCAGAGATTTAGTCTTTAAATAAAGGAAAAACTACATCGGTGGTCCCCAAACTATTACTATTTTCTCATTTTGGTCCCCAAACTATGTTTTTCGGCAAAATCATCCATTCTGTTACATAGTTCTCATGTTTTAGTCCCCGGCGTTAAATAGCTAACGGTTTTGCTGATGTGGCATTTTTTTAAGAGGAGAGAGAAATGATTTAAAAATATTTAAAAAATGTCACGTCAGCAAAACCGTTAGCTATTTAACGTCGGGGGACCAAAACAGGAGAACTATGTAACAGAAGGGACGGTTTTGCCGAAAAACATAGTTTATGGACCAAAATAGGAAAACGGTAATAGCTTGGGGACCACCGGTGTAGTTTTCCCTTAAATAAATTGTACTTTAATTCGATATAATATTCTTGGCCATTAAGAAAGCTTACACCCAAGACCTATATATATGCTTGTATTTCGACCTAGAGAAGGATAACTTAGTTCATAGCCGTCTTCCATCAAAAACCCTAGCTTTTCCCTTCTCCATCATGTTCTAAACTTTCACCAGGGCTAATGTATGATCTTGTAAAGTAGTTGTAAGGGTTAAACTGTTTCTTAGGATTTTCTGTTCAATTCAATAAAACTTCAAGTTTATTTACTTTGGTTTTAATATCACATAAGAGTATCGGGAGAGCATTGTGAGGTTATCTATTTACTTAATATCGGGAGAGTTAAGTATACGAAAGGAGTAAATACAAGTTTTCCAGTTTATGGTTAAACTATCTTGGCCTAGGGGTAGGTACAAGGTTAAGTGGCTAAAGAAGAATTCACAAACATCGATGTTCATCATTCGATTCACACCAAGAGGTATCATCCAAGACGTGCTCATCGACAGAACTTGGACCTAGGGATAGGACAAGTCGCAACAGGGCTTCTTGCCAAACTTGAAATAACAGAGTTGTTGATCGTTGCCGTGACAATAGTAGAACGCTGCCGCGACAGGCTCGACGACATACACAATAGAAGTCCTCTGAACAGTGCAACACCTGCACTACTGAACAAATCAATACCAGTCTGCTTTCTCAATCTGATTTCTTCATCTATTTTAGTTTATCTTCAAGATTATTCAAAACTCTTTATTAAATGTATCTCTTTTCTTGTGCAGATTTTAAAGTTAGAAGTATTTCCAGTCCCTGTGGAGACGATATCTGATACTTCGTATCACTATATTACTTACGTCATGCATACTTGCACTCAATTGCGATAGCCTTATTTGCACGCAGCAATAGTCACGAAAAAGAGGAAGGTTGAGAAGAAAGAAACTATTGCTATAGCAGAAGAATGCTATTCTATGTGGAGCAAGCTGCCACCTAAGAGGAAGGACCTAGGTAGTTTTGCTATCCCATGTTCTATTGGCGACAAGTTTGTTGGAAGAGCAATTTGCGATTGGGATCAAGTGTTAACTTGATGCCTAAGTCGATTTTTCTGAAACTAGGAATTCGAGAGGTACAGCCTACCAAGGTTGTGCTACAACTAGCAGATCATTCTCATGTTCGCCCAGAAGGAAGGATTGAATATGTTGTGGTAAAAGTGGACAGATTTATCTTTCCAGTTGGCTTCTTAATCCTCGATTGTGAAGTTGACAGTAACACACCCATTATCTTGGGTAGGCTATTTTTAGCCAGCGGGCGAGCTTTAATAGATTGTGAGAAGGGTGAATTCACGATGTGAGTGGCTGATTAGACAGCCACGATCAATATTCATGACACCCTCAAGTATGCAGACAATCCAGGAGTATGCCAACATATAGATGCTACAGCACAAAATGTAATTGATGAGTTTTTTTTGTAGCAATGAGATGCAAATGGAAGAGTTTGAAGCACTCTGCAAAGATGATGATTCAAACCTAGAAGAGCTCTCAAGGGAACTGGAGCAGTCTAGTCGACTCGAGGCTAGACCAAGTACGTACTTTAAACCTCTTCGATTTTCAAAATTTGTACCTCTTAAACCTTCCCTTGAGCATGCACCTACTATAGAACTGAAACCTTTGCCATCACATCTTAAATATGATTATTTAGGGAGCAATGAAACTTTGCCTGTGATAATCTCATCTAGTCTCACACCTAAACAAGAAACTAGTTTAGTAAATATGTTGTTATAGCATAAAAATGCGCTAGGGTGGACTATGGCTGATTTGAAGGGTATAAGCCCTGCTATGTGTATGCACAAAATTTTGTTTGATGATTGTCACAACAATTCAGTTGAGCCCCATAGGAGATTAAACCCAATCATGAGGAATATGGTGATGAAAGAGATAATCAAGTGGCTTGATGCTGGAGTAATCTACCAAATATCTAATAGCTCATGGGTCAGCCCAGTGCAATGTGTACCGAAGAAAGGATGCGTGACCGTGGTAAGTAACGAGGAGAATGAGCTATTGCCTACTAGAATCGTCACAGGGTGGAGGATTTGCATGGACTATAGGAAGCTCAACAAGGCAACCAAGAAGGACCATTTTCCCCTCCCATTCATTGATCAGATGTTAGATCGACTTGCGGGTAAGGCATTCTACTGCTTCCTCGATGGGTATTATGGGTACAATCAAATTGCTATAGCACCAGATGACCAAGAGAAGACGACTTTTACAAGCCCTTATGGAACTTATGCTTTTCGGAGAATGCCCTTTGGTCTCTGCAATGCTCCAACAACTTTTCAAAGATGTATGTTGGCTATATTTTTAGACATGGTCGAGGATTTTTTAGAAATTTTCATGGATGACTTCTCGGTCTCCGGAGACGACTTCGACACATGCTTGGGTAATCTCGCCAAGGTCCTAAAGAGGTGTGAGGAAGCTGATTTGATGCTCAATTGGGAAAAATGCCATTTCATGGTAACGGAAGGAACGGTCTTAGGCCACAAGATCTCGAAGCAAGGGATAGAATTTGACAAAGCAAAGGTCGAGGTCATTGAAAAACTACCTCCCCCAACTACTGTCAAGGGAGTAAGATGCTTCCTAGGGCATGCTGGCTTCTATTGGATATTCATCAAGGATTTTTCAAAGATCTCAAAGCCGCTATGCAATTTGTTGCAGCAAAATCAACCATTTGTGTTTGACAAATATTGTTATAGCGCATTTCAAGAACTGAAGGAGAGGCTTATCTCAGCACCAGTTGTCATTCCACTTGATTGGAACGAGTCATTTGAGCTGATGTGTGATGCAAGTGACTACGTCGTCGGTGCAGCACTTGGACAACGCCGAGGTAAACTCTTTCATGTTATTTATTATGCTAGTTGCACTTTGATTGATGCACAAATCAATTACACAACTACTGAAAAAGAATTGCTTGTTGTAGTATTTGCCTTTGCTAATTTTTGGTCATACTTGTTAGGCACTAAGGTCATAGTTCATACCGATCACTCAGCCATTAAGTACTTAGTGACTAAAAAAGAATGCTAAGCCTAGACTTATTAGGTGGATACTCTTGCTACAAGAATTTGACTTAGAAGTTAGAGATAGGAAAGGATGTGAGAACTAGGTAGGTGATCATTTATCTAGGCTAGAAAATGTTAGCACACAAGGTAGTGAAACTGAAATTAAGGAGGAATTCCCTGATGAGAAACTCTTAGCTGCTACAACAATTCCGTGGTATGCTGATATTGTTAATTATCTTGTTAGTTGTATTTTACCTCCTGATTTATCTAGCCAGGGACTCAAGAAATTCGGACATGATGCACGATTCTACTATTGGGATGAACTCTACTTGTTCAAGCAATATCCTGATCAGACCATAAGGAGATGTGTTCCAGAGGAAGAATACCATAGCATTCTATACCATTGTCATTCATCACCGTGTGGAGGACATTTTGGTGGTGCTAGAACTGCTGTAAAAGTTCTTCAAGCAGGATTTTATCGGCCTAAACTTTTTAAGTATGCTCACGAGTTTTACAAGACGTGTGATAGATGCCAAAAAATGGGGAACATCTCCATGCGGAATGAAATGCCATTGCAAAATATTCTAGAGGTTGAAATCATTGACGTGTGGGGAATTGACTTCATGGGCCCATTTCCCGCATCATATGGAGATCTATATATTTTTCAAGCAGTCGACTACGTGTCAAAATGGGTGGAGGCTGTTGCCACCCCAAGAAACGACTCCAAGACGGTCATGAAGTTCCTTCACAAGAACATATTCACGGGGTTTGGAGCACCCAGAGCCATCATTAGTAATGAAGGAACTCGCTTTGACAACAAGCTTATTGCTAAAGCAATACATCGCTATGGAGTTAGGCACAAGATTGCTACATCATATCATCCGCAGACAAACGGACAGGCTGAAGTTTCCAACCGGGAAATCAAGCAAAACTTGGAGAAGGTGGTTAATCCTAAGAAAAAAGATTGGTCCCCCAAGTTGGATGAAGCACTTTGGGCATATAGGACAACCTTCAAGACGCCTTTGGGCATGTCACCCTTCAAGCTTGTATTTGGCAAGGAGTGCCATTTACTCGTGGATCTTGAACACAAAGCTTACTGGGCAATCAAGAAACTCAACATGGATGCCCAACTAGCTGGTGAGAGAAGGTTGCTAGAGCTTAATGAGCTGGAGGAATTTAGGCTCTATGGAATCAGGCTCTGTCGCGATAGAGGGATCCACATATGCCAAGGGGGTGGCTGGCTTCAGCTCCATTAGACTGTATATGTTCTGTTGCGTACATCCCTTGCCCTAGATCTTTAGGTCTTCATCGATTTCAGGCACTTTATGGGCTTGGTAGAGGGAGGTGATGAGGTAGGGGAAGAAAAGGGGGCCCATTGGTCTGAGTGCACACTCAAAAATGCCGTCGAGGATATATTTTCCAACATTGATCTGCCACTCGTTGATGATTGAGTGCACGAGGGCAAGTCTCTGCCGGTCCACCGTTGTGTTGTGCGATGTTGGCATAAGGTGTTTCTTCACAAAATGGTTCCAGAGTTTTGCTGTCGGTGTTAGCTGGGTCCTTCGCACTGTCCATCTGTGCTTGGGATCGTCGTTCCATTGGGTGTCTGCTTCCGTCAAGTCCGCCATAATGCCATCGCAGTCTGCCGGTGACAGACTGTTGACAAACCTCATGTGTGCATCTTCCTTTCTGCCCACATAGATACCATACAATTTGTTGATGTAGGCTGATTCAAGGGAGATTTCTTTACCCCTGACAATCACTGTCGTGGCATCCTTGGAAGGGATGGCAACATAAAATTCCCGGACCAAGGTGACGTTTATCTCCTCTGGTTGGACAACAAATTCTGCCATTTGAGGGTAATAATTCTCTTGGAGATGAAGCCTTCGAGCCCTAGATCTCCCATCTTTTTGGTGTAGGTGAAACCTCTCTCCTCCCACATCTCTCGTTTCTGGAAAGATCGGTAGTATCTCTTCTCCGAGTCTACCGATGCGAACCTACTGGGGATTCTGGTGTGGCTTGGTGTAGAGGCTGCCATGGCAGAGGTTGAGGCAGCACTCCTTCTGGTTGATCGAGTAGTCATTGTAAGGAACTGTGGAAAATAAAGAAAATTTTCAGAGGGCTAAACTTCTTGAAAGCAAAATAGAGATAATATGAATGAAGTGAAAATGAAATGGAAGTAGAGGTTTATATAGAACGGGATTTTCTGCCCGTTGGAACTGTAACGGGTGGCGCGAATAACGGGGCCAGCTGCCACGCGGCTTCCTGACGCGTCTGTCACGCGTTTCCGTGTCTGCTGGGCGTCTGTTACGCATTTCCGTGTCTGTCGCGACAGCTCCGTGACAGGCTGTATTTTTCGCGTCTGCCGCGACAGTTGGTAACAGGCTGTCACGACAGGTTTGTTCCATTGGGCTTTATGGGCTGTTGTGAATGTGGTGGGCTGGTTCATTCCTCCTCTTTGCTTTGCTTCCTTTATTTACCTGAAAACTAAAATAAACGATATATTAAAATCTTATTTCCTAAAAAAATATAAATAAAATAAATAAAATAAAATAAAACTAAGTTAAATTAGGGATGTCTTGAGGGGCATCTCTTAAAGTAACTACTTCCTGCATCTTTGGGGCTTCAGTCCCCTGATAGTGCTTTAACCTTTGTCCATTGACTTTGAATTGGTGCCCATCCTTGATTGATCTAATTGTAATGGCACCATGGGCAAAAACTTGGACTACCGCGAAAGGGCCAGACCATCTAGATTTAAGCTTTCCTGGAAAGAGCTTCAACCTAGAGTTAAACAACAACACTTTCTGCCATGGGCAGAACTGTCGTGGCATCAATTTTTTGTCGTGCCACTTCTTCGTTTTGTCCTTGTAGATCTTGGCGTTGTCGTAGGCCATGGCTCAAATTTCTTCGATTTCATTTAAATCCAGTAGTCTTTATGTCCTGCCTTATCCCAATCCATGTTAACTATCTTGATAGCCCAATATGCTTTATGTTCTATCTCGACAGGTAAATTGCAAGTTTTTCCGTAGATAAGGCGGTAGGGTGACATTCCCAATGGCGTTTTAAATGCAGTTCTGTAGGCCCAGAGTGCATCATTTAGGTGAAGAGACCAGTCCTTTCGAGTTGGTTTTACCATCTTTTCTAGGATGTTCTTCACTTCTCTATTTGAGATTTCGGCCTGCTCATTGGTTTGGGGGTGTTATGTTGTTGCGATTCAGTGCTTTACTCCGTAATTCTTTAGTGCACTAGCAATTATCCTGTTGTCAAAGTGCCTACCCTCATCACTAATGATCGCCCTTGGGATGCCAAGCCTTGAGAAGATATTCTTATGGAGAAATCTTTGCACGGTCTTGGCATCGTTCTTTTGAGTGGTGATAGCTTCTACCCACTTAGACACATAGTCTACTGCCAGCATGATGTATAGATTCCCACAAGAGGCTGGGAATGGTCCCATGAAGTTGATTCGCCAAACATCGAAAATTTCGACTTCAAGAATGTTCTGCAGTGTCATCTCATGCCTTCTAGATATGTTTCCGGTCTTTTGGCATTTATCACAGCTCTTGTAAAAAGCTAGTGTATCCTTGAACAATGTAGGCGAATAGAAACCAGATTGCAGAACCTTGGCAGCAGTTTTATTGCCTTCCAAGTGTCCTCCATAAGGGGTAGTATGGCAGTGGTGAAGCACTTCTTTCTGTTCTTCCTGTGGTATGCATCTCCTGATGATGTAATCTGCACAGTGCTTAAAGAGAAGAGGTTCATCCCAATAATAATGTTTTGCATCATTTTGGAACCTCTTCCTTGCTTGATATTTAAGTTCAGGAGGTAATAAACCACTTACAATATAATTGACAATGTCAGCATACCAAGGGGTTTCAGGAAGCTTACCTGCCGCCATGGCAGTCGCGGTAGTACTGGTGGCAATGAATAACTGCTCGTCTGGGAAAGTCTCCAGTATGTTGGTCTTGTCTTTCTCTTGATTCTTTCTCATCTCCAGCCTTGACAAGTGACCCGCTACTTGGTTTTATGTCCCCTTTTTGTCCTTGATGTCAATATCGAATTCTTGCAGCAGCATAATCCAATGTATCAATCTTGCCTTAGCATTCTTCTTGGTGAACAGGTATTTGAGTGCTGAGTGATCTGTATGGACCACCACTTTTGTTCCAAGTATATATGGTCGGAACTTGTCAATTACAAACACCACTGCGAGTAATTCCTTCTCTTTTGTGGTGTAGTTTATCTGGGCATCATTTAGAGTTTTGCTGGCATACTAGATCACATGGAAGAGTTTCTCTTTCCTCTGCCCTAGTGTTGCCCCGACAACATAATCACTGGCGTCACACATTATCTTGAATGGTAAGCTCCAGTCCGGTGGCTGCACTATTGGGGCTGTTACCAGCTTTTCCTTCAGTATCATGAATGCTTTAGTACATTCAGTGTTAAAGTCAAAGGCACGATTTTGTTCCAACAAGAGACACATGGGTTTAGTAATTTTCGAGAAATTGGCAATGAATCTTCGATAAAACCCTGCATGCACTAAGAAACTTCTTATTCCCTTGATTGTGGTGGGTGGCGGCAGTTTTTCAATAACTTTAATTTTGGCTCTGTCAACCTCTATGCCGCGGCAGCTGACCTTGTGTCCTAAAATTATGCCCTCATCCACCATGAAGTGGCATTTTTCCCAGTTTAATACGAGGTTTGTCTCTTCACATCTTTCAAGCACCTTCTTCAAATTGCCTAGGCAATCATCAAAACTGTCCCCAAATACGGAAAAAGTCATCCATGAATATTTCTAGGAAATCTTCCACCATGTCTGAAAATATTGTCATCATACATCGCTGGAATGTTGCTGGAGCATTGCATAGTCCAAATGGCATTCTTCGAAAAGCGTATGTTCCGTATGGGCATGTGAAGGTTGTTTTCTCCTGATCCTCCGGTGCAATTGCAATCTAGTTATAACCTGAGTAGCCATCAAGGAAACAATAGTAAGGCTTCCCCGCTAATCTATCTAACATTTGGTCAATAAAGGGTAAGGGGAAGTGGTCCTTCTGGGTAGCCTTATTAAGCTTTCGGTAGTCTATACAAACCCTGCAACCGGACACAGTCCTGGTTGGGATTAGCTCGTTGTCCTTGTTTGTTACCACGATTATGTCCCCGTTTTTGGGTACACATTGAATCGGGCTCACCCACTTGCTATCCGAGATGGAATAAATTATTCCAGCATCAAGCCACTAGATGATTTCTTTTCGTACCACCTCTCACATAGCTTCATTCAGTCGTCTTTGGGCATCAATTGTCGACTTATGGTTATCCTCCAAGAGGATCTTATGCATGCACAGTGCCGAATTGATGCCTTGGATATCGGCAATGGTCTATCCAATCGCCTTCTTATGTTGTTGTAGCATTCTAATCAGTTGTTGTTCCTGTTCCTGCATCAACTTAGAAGAGATGATTACGGGCAACGTATCATTAAGACTAAGAAAAATGTATTTAAGTTGCCATGGCAGGGGTTTAAGATCTAAGACATGTGGCTGCTCAATGGAAGGCTTTTGGATTACATGATCATTCGAGGTATAATTCAAGGGCTCGAAGAACTTACCCGGACGTGTGCCTATCCAATTTACCTCCTCAGGACCTTCATTGTCAGATGCTTCATTGTTTGAGAAGTCACTGTCGTCAAGGCTGTCGTGGCAGTCGTTAAGGTGACTAGAGAGGCAGTGGCCAAATTTTCCATCGTGACAGCTTGATCTGATGCAGGGTTGGTCTAAGATGACTTCTGATATTGCCTTACATTCTTCCTCTGCATCAGCTTGCTTAATAGCTTGGAGAACATTGAGCTTTATTTGCTGGTCATTGACTCTCATGGTCAGTTCTCCTTTTTCTACATCGATCATTGTTCTACTTGTGGCTAGGAAGGGTCGCCCTAGGATGATCGGTGCATTCTCATCTAGTTCACAATCTAAAACAAGAAAGTCAGCGGGAAAAATAAACTTATCCACTCTTACCAAAATGTCTTCAATCTTTCCTTCCGGTTGTACGTGAGAGCGGCCTGCCAGTTGCAGCATGACTGTCGTGGGTCTTGCTTGTCCAATACCTAGCTTCTGAAATACATATTTGGGCATTAGATTAATGCTAGCACCAAGATCACAAAGTGTCTTACCTGCAAACTTGTTACCAATTATGCATGGTATGATGAAGCTTTCAGGAACCTTCTTCTTTGGGGGTGGAGGCTTATGTAGGATTGCCATGCATCCTTCTGTCATCATCACTGTTTCAAATTCCCCAAGTCTGGACCTTCTAGACAATGCATCCTTAAGAAACTTTGCATAACCAGGCATCTGCTTAATGGCTTCTAACAACGGAATGTTGATGTGTACTTGCTTAAAGACATCATAGATTTTCTAAAGCTGGTACTCTTGTTTCTGTTTCTTTAACCGCTATGGAAAAGGGGTTGGAGGACGGTAATCTTCAAGGCGTCCTTCACATGGAAGTCGGATCTGAGAAGGCTCAAGATCTTCAGCTTCTTTTTTCTGCTCCTCTATTTCTTCTGTTGTCATGGCAGGTGTGACGACAGCAGACTGTTTCTTTTCTACCGAGGCAGTGTTCTCGGCAGGTGTCTGTAGGGTCGGTTCCTTACTCGGTGTTTCTTTTATTATCGGCCCTTGTAGTTGTTTCCCACTCCTCGTTGTAATAGCTTTGTACTGCTCATGTGTGGGTTTTCTAGTGACCTCAGTATCACTAGGGAATCCTCCATTCTGCCTTGGGTTTATGAACCGTGAAACCTGGCCCATCTGTGTCTCTAGGGATTTTAGGGTAGCCTCATGGTTTGTCATTCTCATCTCTATCTTATCCATGAAAGAATCAGTTTTCTTGACAAAGTGATCCATGTTTGCTATATATGCTCCTGTTTGAGACATGAAGGTTGCTAGGGTCAGTTCTAGTATGCTCGTTGTGGCTGTCGGTTACTGTTGTGGCTGTCGGTTGATGTGGTTGCTGTCGTGACAGAATCCTAGGACCTCATTGGTTCTGGTTGTTCTGGATTGGAGGGTTCAGTGCGTTGTTTGGGTTAGTCCAGGAAAATTTGGGGTCCTTCCTCCAGTTTGGATTGTAGTTGTTGGAGTCATATGTTTTATTCCTGTTATAGTTTCCAACATACATCCCTTCTTCCAGCTGTAAAGGACACTCATCTGTACTGTGGTTTCCGCTACAGGTTTCACACACCTCTTCGGTAGAAAATACAACTTTAGAATCCTTCCGCTGCAGGTTTTCAAATATCTTAGTGAAGTATGCAATCTGAGTTTTAACTGAGTTGTCAGCTTCATATTCCTTTACAGATACCCCTCATCTACCTCCTCTTCGAGCTGTAGGGAACTGCTCATCGTTTTTAGCTAGCTTTTTCAGCACCAACATTGCATCTTCTGGTTCCTTGTCCAATAACAAGCCGTTTGCTGCTGAATCAATCCTCATCCGAGTGTGTGCATTTGCAGCATTATAGAATTTGACAACTTGATTCCATACAGGGAATCCATGCATTGGGCAGTTTCGTAAGAGAGTTGTAAATCGGTCCCATGCCTCGTGCATTGGCTCGTCATCTTCCTGTTGAAAAGTAGCAATCTCGTTACACATTCTTTCAGATAAAAGAGAAAGATTAAAACCAGAAAGGAATTCACGACAGAGATCCGCCCAAGTTCGTATTGAACTCGGAGTTAACTTGTTCCACCAGGTTTTCGCTCTATCCATCAATGAATGAGGAAATAGCCGGAGCCTCAGTACTTCCGAACTTATTCCTGGCTGTCTGAATGATCCACAGATCTCCTAGAAAGTTTTCAGATGTTCACGTGCATCCTCAGTAGACAAACCACCAAATTGAGGAATTTATCATGCTGAACATTACAGGTTTTAGTTCGAAGTGTTTAGCTTCCACATCTGGTAGCGTAGGTTCCAGTTCAACATGGTCGTTATCCATTTACTCCCGACAAGTTTGTCGTGTTGCTGGGGCAGCAGGCGGCGATAGATCATTTCGGGCATCATTAGGAGGATCAACAACAACCCTAGGGTCGTTATTGTTGTTGTGGTTATCTCCCACATTGCCTTGTCTTCTGTTCACCATTGCTTCAAGTCTTTCCTCAAGATAGTTATTTCTTTCTATTAAGAGTCGGGCTTGGTTCCTGAGATGATATGTCCGATCGATTTCTGGATCTAATTCGTACTCAGGTTCTTTACCACATCTCGATCTGCGCATAAGCAATAAGAGAACCTTGTGAAAAGCACGAGAAAATAAAACAACTAAAAACAAAAATAAAAACAAAGTGCAGTAATAAAAAGGTAAAGGTATGTTGTCAATTCCCGGCAACGGCGCCAAAAACTTGTTGCGTGTGAAAGAGTATATCGCAATGTAGTGCAAGTGTACACGTCGCAAGTAATAAAGTGATACGTAGTATCGGATATCGTCTCCACAGGGATTGGAAATAACTCTATCCTTAGATTGTTGCACAAGAAAAGAAATAAGTTTAAATGATTGTTTGGAGAAATCTTGAGTAATAACTAAAGTAGAAGATAAGGTAATCAGATTGAGAGAATAGGCCAGTATTGATTTGCTCAGTAGTGCAGGTGTTGCACTATTCAGAGGAACTTCCGTTGCTTCTGTCGTCGTGCCTGTCGCAGTAGCACCTGTTGCGGCAGAGGACTGTCAATGTCGCGGCAGTGATCAACAACTCCGTACTTCAAGTTTGGCAAGAATCTCTGTTGTGACTTGTCCTATCCCTAGGCCCAAGTTCCGTTGATGAACACGTCTTGGATAATACCTCCCGGCGTGAATCAAAGGATGAACATCAATGTTTGTGAATTCTTCTTTAGCCAATTAACCTTGTACTTATCCCTAAGCCAAGATGGTTTGACCATAAACTGGAAAACACGTATTTACTCCTCTCGTATGCTTAACTCTCCCGATATTAAGCAAATAGATAACCTCACAATGCTCTCCCGATACTCTTATGAGGTGTTGAAAACCAGAGTAAATAAACTTGAAGTTTTTATTAATTGAACGGAAAAACCTAAGAACAATACAATCCTTACAACTACTTTACAAGATCAACCCTTAGCCCTAGGGGAAGTTTAGAACATGATGGAGAGAGAGAAACGACTAAGGTTTTGGGGGAAGACGGTTAGGAGCTAGATATCCCTCTCTAGATCGGATTACATGCCTTTATATAGGTCTTGGGTCCAAGTTTTCTAATATGGCAAGAATACAAGTTTAAATTAAAGTACAACTCTATTAAGGACTAAATCTTCTGAGTAGATGTCTTTAATTCGTCCTCTTTTCTTGCTTTGACTTTCTTCCTTGAACTTTGGGCATGGCCTTCCTTCTGCTACAGGGCTCATAAAAATATGAGAGTAGTTCACGACAGACCGACTTGAAATCCTCTATCTGTCGAGCTCCACTTCATTTTTCCACCACAATGTCCTTGCTGTCGTCATCTCTGCCACGGTAGATGTCACGAGAGACGATGTTCTACGTCCTTCAACTCCAGCTCCGCAACTCGCCTCTGCTCCTTTGCTACCCTGGACGCTGCTGCGGCAGATACCTGCAAAAAGTGACCAAAATCAGCATCATATGTGCAGTTTTATCTAATTGTGATGTGTATGCAAAAATATACCCTAAATGCAACTAATCATGCTTGAGTGCAGCAAACATATGGGTAAATGAGGGGTAAAATGTAGAACTTTTACGCACTCAACAAGCACTTTTAGCAAATCCCGCCTAGCATAGAAGATAGCTGAAGAGCCTTAGTGTCGTTAAGAAGCTTAAGTTAGGTTGTCCATCATTCACAGCCAGTCATTCTATAGTGAGTTTCGCATACGAAAGGGGACCTGTTCATCAAATTGTTATCTCATCTTTCTCTGCTCTGTTTTGCTTCAGCATTACTTTACATCATCTCTTTTACTATAGCATTGTCATCTGCAAAAAGTTCAATCTTTATTATTACAGCAACCGTGAATACCTTCAATCCCTGTAGAGACGATACTCACTCATCACTTTATTACTCGTTCGACGTGTATACTTGCACCATATTTGCGTATCATTTATAGTACACTACATGCAAGCAACAACTATGCACTTTGTTCTCAATGGTTTCTGTTATCCAGCTTGTGTAGTAATGATGGCTTGAGACTAGTGATGTTATCCAGATTTGTGTAGTAGTATGCATTTAACGTGCACTCTTTTTTCTCCGCTTAAGATTAGAGATGATTTTTTTAAAGAAATTCGCTTTAATATTCATCCGCGTTTCATATGTGAATTATTAATAATAGTTCTCCTTTTCAAAAATATTCCATAAAATAAAAAATGTCAGAGCAATATTGCAGCATAAAATCCTATTTTAACCCAAAAAATGACTTTTGATGAAAAGTAATCAATAATTGATCCATCATAATTTGTAATGAAATAACTTAATTCGGTATGTTATCTAGATTAATGAATAAAAGATTTACTTATTTATTATGAATTAATATCTTATACACTGGCGGTGGAAACTGAAAGTTTCCACAAGCGCCATAGTTTTAGGGTATAGGGAGTTAGTTTAGGGTATAGGGTTTAGGGGTTTAGGTGTAGGGGTTTAGAATTTATGGATAGGTGTTTCAATTTAAGGTTTAAGGTTATAAGTTAGGGTTTAGTGTTTAGGGTAATATGGTGAGGATTTAGGTTTTAACCTATAAACCCTAAATTATAACTCTAAACCTTAAATTGAAACAACTATCCCTAAATTCTAACCCCCTACACCTAAACCCCTAAACTCTATACCATAAACTAACTCCCTATACCCTAAAACTAAGGCGTTTATGGAAACTTTCAGTTTCCACCGCCTGTGTATAGAATATTTATCCATTTATTATATATTATAAATTGGTTATTCATTCCATAAATTAAAAATTATTTTATAAATTGACTTGTTCACGAGATAGATTATTTTATATATGAATAAAATAAATTAAAATTTAGATTGGTTCAGCCTAATAATTTTTTTTATTTAAACTAAATTATAATATATATTCATCACCCTCAACCTATTCATCAAATTGTAATGAATGATGTCATTCATATTGATTAATGAAGATTATTAGTATTTCGTCCGAAGAACTTTTAACTTATTAAGTTGATATCAAGAATTAAAGTTACATCTTTTTGATCAAAATAATAATTTAAAAACATTATTATCGATAATGTACGAGAATTTATGAGTAATCAATAATTAATTCCACTCCCCACAATGTTAAAAGTGAGTTTTCTATTTTATTTTCCGCGAAAAATAATCAATAATTGATCATCATGATTTATAACTGAAATAACGGAATCAACTTAATTCGGTTAGTTCGGTGAATTATCTTAACTAATGAATAAAATATTTGTACATTTATATATCATAAATTTATTATAAAAACGATTACTAATTTCATAAATAAAAAATCGATTAACTTAATCTATTTTATAAGTTTACTTGTTTATAAGTTGGATTTTCTACTGTCATAAATTTCTTAAATTTAGGTTGACTCAGCCTAATCTAAACTTAAATTATATATATATATATATATATAAAAGTGTCCAAACTATATTTTTTACACTTTAGGTATATAAAGTATTTTTTTTGAAAAAAAATAGGTGCCTAAAGTTTCAACCGTTATAATTTTAAGTGCCTAAAGTTTCAACCGTTTCAATTTAAGTTTAAATCGTTACAATCTTAAGTGCGCGACCGTTTAAAAAATAGTTACTCAATAAGAATATGACACGTGTCATGCTTTTTTATTATTATTATTAAAAAAATTAAAATATATATATATATATATATAATTTTTTGAAGAAAAAAAAACTCAAAATTTTCAAAAAAGTCCTAAATTTCTAATACCCAAAACTACAAATTCTCCAAATTGATGTCGCTTTCGTCATCGGAGGCAGCCACCCATTTCTCCCAACCATCCATCGCCGGTAACTAACGCGAGGTGTGCCAATTGGACGGTGAACGTGAATAGTTCTATTCGAACGACGTTCGATTGACACACTTAACAATAGTTGACGTCGATGGGTTGTTGGGAGAAATAGGTGGTAGCCTCCGGCAACGGCATTGGTGGTGTCCGACGACGACAACGACGACAACAGCGACGGCAATTTGAAAATTTTGTGGTTTTGAGTATGAAGGATTTGGGGCTTTTTGAGAAATTTGATTTTTTTTAAATTATATATTTTTTAATTTTTTAATATTATAATAATTATAAACATGTCACATGTCACGTTCTTACTGGGCAACGATTTTTTAAACGGTCAAGCACTTAAAATTGTAACGGTTGAAATTTTAGACATCAATTTTTATATAAAAAAAACTATAATCACCTAAAGTTCAAAATATATATATATATATATATATATATATATATATATATAATTTGAGTAATTACTTTTCATTTAAGCCTATAAAGAATAAAGATAAAAATATCTTAATATATCATTAATATTTGAAAGTTAAAAGGAGGAATAATCACGTGTTAGTAAAACAAACAAAAGTCACGAGATTTTTGGTGCATCTTCAACAACCCCTTTATTCTTCTTCCTATATATGCGCATCTTGGAAGGTGGAGTTGAGACTTGAGAGCTCAATTCCCATATACAGAGATAGAGAGTAATGAATTGTATGTGAGAATTGGAGGGAATTAAACCAATTCCCTTAGATTATTATTATTTTTATCATGTTTGGTTTAATTTCTTCCAATATCTCACCTCCAATGCTTATTCTAGTGCAGTACATAATGCATGAAAAATGGACTCAAAATTAAAAGAGTATGCCATAGGTAAGAATTGGAGGAAATTAAATGCAGATACTATTTTTTTTTGGTTTAATTTTCTCCAATATCTTATCTCTGACATTCTTTACACAATCAAAGTATTTTATGGTTACTTGAACACCTTTACATCTGCTATTTTTTAACTGCACATCAAATTATTTTTTCTCCCACCCTCTGCTCTTTAAAATCTAGATTTTAAATCTCTGTTTGTCTAATGTTGTTTTATTGATTATAATGTTATAGCCTCGTCTTATGGCAGATTATGCGTTTTGTTTCTCTGTTTGCAAGTTAAACAAACTTCTATATTTGTTTTATTAATTTAATGGTTAGCTCTCATATAATAATTGGACTCAACAGATCATTTGTTCTTTGATTCAAGGCACCTAACCCAAGTATTATTTCCTTTAAAACCGTGGCTAATTCAGAAAATTTTTTAGGGTGAACACACATATATTAAATGTTAACAACATAATTCTTTTTTGTTCATACTTGAGTACAAATTTTTTTTAAGGTGAACACACTTAGTAAAATGGATAATTAATAAAAAAAATTTAAATTTTTACAAGTAAAATTTTAGAGTGACACACTGAAAAATAAATAACTAATAAATAAAATTCAGATTTTTAGGATAAGCATGTATTCATTCTAAACCCTTTTTACATCCACGCTTCAAAGAAATGATCAAAGTTGGCACCCAATTTTAATCATTAGTTCAGATTGATATTTCAAAAACTAATCTGGGTTTGTTATTTCCCATTGAATAAACACTTTCAGTCTGTGAATCAATTTGTAATGGATGGTGCTACTCTTATTGATTAATGAAGATTATTAGTATTTCCTTCAAAGAACTTTTGATTAATTATAAGTTGTTATCAAGAATTAATGCAACATTTTTTGGTAAAATTAATTATTTAAAAACACTATTATCAATAATATACGAGAATGAATAAGTAATCAATAAGTCATCGCTTTTCATCTATATTTTTGCAGTTAAAACTGAGTTTGTATTCTATTTTTTAAGAAAAGGCTTTTAAATCACCTAACTTAATTAATATTGATTAGGGGTTTTCTCCGATATCTCATCTCCAATTTTAGTATTTGTTTCTATACATTCTAGTGCAGTGTGGAATTGATGAAGAATGAACTCAATTTTTCATACATATTAAAAAAAATTAATTTTCCAAGTAAATAAAAATAATTAATAATTCATATATAATATTTATAAGTTATTTACTATTTTAATTATAAAATACTTATTTTTTACATTATAAGATATTTAAAATTAATTATAAATTAAATAAAATTTTAATTCAATTCAATTCAATTCAATTCTTGATTCGGTTAACCATAAATTTTGAACTTGTGAACTATAAACTGTCCAAACACTTCAGTTCAAATCAATTTTTGATTTGACATGCTAATCACTAATATTGACAACATATTATATATAATTTAAATTGTAGTTAATAAACCATTAATATAATAATATATAATGTTATATTCTTATTTTAATAATACATAATATAATTAATGATATTTATCATTTTCTTAAAATATATTTTAAATAATAAATATTACTCCCTCCGTCCTGCTAAATTTTTCACTTATTAATTTGAAAAGTTAAATTTTTTAACATTTCACCGTAATTATTTTAAGTATTTAAATTAATTAAATTTTACAAAAAAATATATTAAAACTACATGATTTACGTTTTTAAATTTATTTATTTTATATATTTATCAATAATAAAATTTAAATTATAAGAAATTAAATAACAAAAAATAGTTGATATGTGACAATTTTAATGAGACGGGGGAATATTAGTTTATTACTCTTATATATTATTAAAATAATAATATAATATTATATATTATTATGTTAATTGTTTATTAACCATAGTTTAAACTATATATAATATGTTGTCAATTTTATCAAAATCTTAAACTATATATAATATTTTGAGAGGTGCTCGATTCGTTCAACCGATGTTGCTCACCAAGTGGTGGAGAGGTGGAATTTTGGGTGGATATGGTGTGGAAGCTAAAATATTAATGACACAATGATTTTAGAGTGGTTCAACCTTCTAACCAAGGTCTACATCCACTACCTTAGCTTCCTACTAAGGATTTCCAATCAATCCACTATTGATTCGTCCCCTTTTCTAAGCTTAGGAGGAAACCCTTATACACCGATCAAGCTTTTTACCCCAAAGCCTTGATCAAACCCTCTTTTACAAAGAGATGAGAAAAGCAAACACAAATCCCTCTAATAGGTGTTTGTTTGCACAATTAAAGCACCCACCCAAAACTTAAAACACTTGAGCAAATTTGACAATTTTGGCTCACTAGTGTTTGTCTATACAAGAATTGACAATTTAAGTACAAAGACTATATTTGATCATTTGTTGATTGAAAATTGAAGCATTGACCATATCTTGATGCTTGAAGGTCCCTTTTATACTCCTTGATGAGTTTATAGCCGTTACTAGCCGTTGGGGATGATTTGGAGCCGTTGAGGACTTAATTTCCAACCATAAATGCAGTTCTGCTGCTGCCCGTATCGAAACGCTCGAACCCGTTTCGATACGCTCTTTAAGTAGAAAGAGCCGTGTCAGTCTGACGATGATCCATATCGAAACGCCATGGGCCGTATCGAAACGCCCGTATCGAAATGCTAGGCACCGTATCGAAACGCTCTGCATTTAAAAGTTAGTTAGAAAATAGCAGTTGGGGTTTATGATCGTTGTGGTCGATGCCACGTAGGCATATCGAAACGGCATAGCCCATATCGAAACGTTGGGCAAAAATCTCATCCAGGGAAGGCCCGTTTCGATACCCGTATCGAAATGTTTTTGCTACTCGAATCCCCCGTATCGAAACACCCTAAGGTGTTTCAAAACGCCTGGAAGGTTTTCTGAAGTTTGGCTTTGAAAAACATGTTAACTCTTTTAAAAACATCCCTAACCATAGTTTCAAGTAATTTGGACTTTGGAAATAGTTTTGAATTCTTTTTAAATTAGTCCAAAACATTTTTCAATTATTATATCAAAACATTAGTTCTACAATCTCTCCCTTTTTGATATAATAAAACTAACTTGAAAAATTGTTTGGGATTTCTCCCTCTTTAACTTTAAAATTGTGAATAAGAGATTAAAGATATGAAATCAAATAAAGCTCCCCATTATTCATTTGAAAATTCAATTTTTCAAACCATTTCTCCCCCTTTTTGTTATATCAAAAAGAATTTAAAACATTAAGTTCAAAATAACTATAGAGGAATAATTTGACAAAAATTAGGAATTTGGTTTTTAAATGGCTCCCCCTTACTCAAATCATCATTAAAAGTGTTAGTCCAACATATATGATCATCTAGTTGACATAAATAAAAATAAATCAAATAAAGCAAAAGCAACTAGATTTTACCAACACTTTAACTCAAGGGAGGATGTGAAGCCTTCCTTCTTCAAGTGTTCTTCCTTAGTGTGCATGGAGCTCCCCCTCATTAATTAGACTTGTTGATCACTCTCCATCCCACCTAGCAAAAGACAATCAAGTAATTTTTGGTATCCAAATTGCTTTGGATCCATGAACATTAGTAGCACAAATTTTAGTCCCCTTAGGAATCCATTTTTCAATGTCATCCTTTTTAATTGAAGTGTTAAGTCCTTTTGGGACCCAAACACTTCTAAAATATTTTTTTTTACAAATCTAGGGGCACTAAATTGTCTTACATAGAAATTTGATTTTCCAAAATTGTTTTTCTTTTCTAGCTCTTTGGAAATCAAATCCTTTTCTTCTTGAACTTTTTGAAGCAATTTTTGTAAATCAAAACATTTTAGTTCAAACACCTTGAGCTTTGCTTCAAGTTCAAGTTTGGTTTTAGAAATCAAATCATTCTGAATTTTCAATTTTGAAATCAATTTATTGTTTTTCAAAATGTGATTTTTAAAGTCTAAAACCAAATCATCGCAGGCATCTTGTAATTCATCAAAAGAGTAAGAACATGAAGTAGATGAATTAGAAGTTACCATTGAATCTTCTTCGATGGCCATAAGGAAAAGGTTGGCTTGTTCATCGTCGGTGGAGTCCTCATCACTCCAAGTAGCCACATGTGCCTTCTTCTTATGGCTTGAAGTGCTTGCCCTCTCCTTTTTCATGGATTCTCGTTCAAGCTCTCTCAAGGCTTTCTTCGTGAATGGGGCACACTTCTTGAAGAGATGAACTATCTCCTCTTCTTCATCCTCCTCTTCACTTGAATAAACATGATGGCAAGTGGAGGACTTGAGAGCCATGGCATTGGTGTTGATGTCAAGCCCCTTGAGCTTCTTCTCTCCTATAGCTCTAATTTCTTCACTCTTATTCTCATCTTCTTTGTTTTTCTTCATGATTTGATGAGTAAGGAGTGACCCCATGAGTTCATCAAGCTTCAAAGTCTTCAAATTCTTGGCTTCGATGATGGCGGTCCTCTTTGAGTCCCAAGACTCGGGAAGTGAGTAGATGAGCTTTCGGACAAGTTTCTCCTCCGGAATGGCTTCTCCATAGGCTTTAAGACCATTGGTGATAGTGGAGAACCTATCAAACATCTTCTCGATGTTCTCTTCCGGATCCATCTTGAAGTTCTCATACTCTAAGGTGAGGAGCCCAATCTTGGTCTCCTTAACTTCATCGGTTCCCTCGTATGTGACTTCAAGCTTGTCCCATACCTCTTTGGCACTCTCACAAGAAGACATCTTCTCATAGATGGTTGGGCCAAATGCACAAAAGAGGATGTGCAAGGCTTTGCAATTTAGCTCCATCTTCTTGCGATCGTTGGCACTCCACTCCGCTTTGCTTCGTTGAGGCACGAACGGACCATCTTCAACCATGTTCCATAGTTTGTAGCCTCTTGACTTTATGAAAAACTTCATCTTGGTCTTCCAATGGGCATAGTAGGTTCCGTCGAAGAAGGGCGGTTTGTCGATGGATTGCGCCATTTGAGCCGGTTGAGTAAAGTGTTGATCGAGCTTGCCGGATCTTCTCAATAGGATGTTAATCCTCTTCGATTGAGCCAAGCTCTGATACCAATTGTTGAGTTAAGAGGTGCTTGATTCGTTCAACCGATGTTGCTCACCAAGTGGTGGAGAGGTGGAATTTTGGGTGGATATGGTGTGGAAGCTAAAATATTAATGACACAATGATTTTAGAGTGGTTCAACCTTCTAACCAAGGTCTACATCCACTACCTTAGCTTCGTACTAAGGATTTCCAATCAATCCACTATTGATTTGTCCCTTTTCTAGGCTTAAGAGGAAACCCTTATACACCGATCAAGTTTTCTACCCAAAGCCTTGATCAAACCCTCTTTTACAAAGAGATAAGAAAAGCAAACACAAATCCCTCTAATAGGTGTTTTTTGCACAATTAAAACACTCACCCAAAACCTAAAACACTTGAGCAAATTTGACAATTTTGGCTCACTAGTGTTTGTCTATACAAGAATTGACAATTTAAGTAAAAAGACTATATTTGATCATTTGTTGATTGACAATTGAAGCATTGACCATATCTTGATGCTTGGAGGTCCTTTTATACTCCTTGATGAGTTTATAGCCGTTACTAGCCGTTGAGGATGATTTGGAGCCGTTGAGGACTTAATTTCCCACCATAAATGCAGTTCTACTGCTGCCCGTATCGAAATGCTCAAACCCGTTTCGATACGCTCGTTAAGTAGAAAGAGCCATTGCGGTCTGACGAGGATTCGTATCGAAACGCCATGGGCCGTATTGAAACGCCCGTATCGAAACGCTAGGCACCGTATCGAAACGCTCTGTATATAAAAGTTAGTTGGAAAATAGCCGTTGGGGTTTATGACCGTTGTGGTCGATGCCACGTAGGCGTATCGAAACGGCATAGCCCGTATCGAAATTCTGGGCAAAAATCTCATCCAGGGAATGCCCGTTTTGATACCCGTATCGAAACGTTTTTGCTACTGGAACCCCCCGTATCGAAACGCCCTAAGGTGTTTCGAAACGCCTGGAAGGTTTTCTGAAGTTTGGCTTTGAAAAACATGTTAACTCTTTTAAAAAGATCCCTAACCATAGTTTCAAGTTATTTGGACTTTGGAAATAGTTTTGAATTCTTTTTAAATTAGCCCAAAACATTTTTCAATTATTATATCAAAACATTAGTTCTACAGTTAAGCCTTAGAAGTTGAACAGATTCAACATCATGGCGAATTTACCCAAAACGATCTCTCCGATGCTGTTGTTTTCAGTCTGTTTTTTTTCTCGCTTTCAGATAATATTATTGGACTTTGGTTTGAGCATTAGACATGTCTGTGTTGAATCTTTTCTATGTTTTTAACATGTATATGGAAGGTCTACTCATGTTCGATTGTGGTATTTGTGGATTAGGAGTGTCAGATATGGATACATAAAATAAAGAGTTGAACCAACATTGTTTTTTCAAATTAATATGACAATTTCCTTTTTCTTTTCTTTACTCTGATTTCTTATGACTATTGCAATGTTGATACCGCTTTTAGCCTTTAGGTGAAGTTAAGTCCAAATCTCTAAATTGTTCATGTTTTACCCCATGAAAGTTTCCAGAGAGATTCGCAAGAACGTTTTCTAGGGAAAGTGGGAAACATTATTTTTTGTTCTTTTTGCTGGTCAAATAGCTTTTAAAATAGTACACTACTGAAATGTATAGATATTGCCTACGATAGTTCAATCCTTGAGCATCGGGTACCAGTTTGTAAGATGCTATTTAAACTTATGGTGCAATTCTAAATCTATAATCATCCATCTGATTTATGAGAATTATTCTTTGATTCTTTATTGCTGCTTCTCCACAGGAAGCTTTAAGGGCCTTATGGAATGTTGCATTCCCGAAAGAAGAACTAAATGGGATGGCAAAGGAAAGATCCATCTACAGATTTTAGGTAGTGTAATTTTCTTTTATTTTCTATTTCTCTTTCTGTGAATGGCCATCTTATTGGCAAGTACTTTTATTGTTTGGATATATCTTGCAAGGGTGGTGATTTTATACATTGGAGAACCTGTTATTCATTGCAGGGGTGTGTGCTAGGAAATTTCTAATTACTTGACTCTTGTTTTTTTTGGCAACATTATTAACTATTTGAAAAATGGCACCCCAATTTACATGATAAAATTTGACTTTAAGAATGAGCATTTAGGACCTTAATATTCATCTTTTATATATTATGGTATAAAGTTCTAAAACTTGTTTCAATTACAGGATATCATGTTCGTTTCAAGAAACATAATCAAAAATCTGAAGATTGTTTCTGGTGGTGGTGCTATATGATTAACTGTTTCTGCCACCTTGAAGTAGAAGAGTTCATCTGTTGAAGGCATATTGATGGTTGTATTTTTTGTAATGAAATAAATATTTTGTTTAACCAATATTTTAAGTTAATTGTGACAATATATTTTTGGGATGAAATAAATATTTTATTTAACAAATATTTTGAATTTGTAATTTAATTTTTTGACGAAATAGAAATAGGAAAATTTTAATTTTTTATTATTATTTTATTTTCCTTACAATCAAGCTTACCGGCGTATGAAAAACAAAACACCACTAAAAGTTAAGCTATTGCGGTGTTTGTAAAATAAAACGCACCTAAAGGTCAGGCTTTCACGACATTTGAAATATAAAACGCCACTATAGAACACTTATTCGCGGCGTTTGTAAACACAAACGCCACTACAGAACTTGACTTTTTTACGACGTTTGCAAAAATAAATGCCACTAAAGAACACTTATTTGCGGCGTTTGTAAATACAAACGCCGCTATAAAACTCGACTTTTTGCGGCGTTTTTATCGAAAAACGCCGCGAACTATTGCGGCGCTGCTTTAAGCGGCATTTCTTGCGGCGCTTTTTTAAGCGTCGGGAAAGTTTTTAGCGGCGCTAAAAAATACCGCTATAGGGTTAAAAAACGCCGCTAAAAAATTGTTTTGTTGTAGTGAGAGCAATATTGCAGAAAAAAACCTATTTTAACCCAAAGAAATGATTTTAGATGAAAAGTAATCAATAATTGATCATCATTTTATAGGGGAATAACTTAATTCGGTTGGTTTGGTATGTTATCTAAATTAATGAATAAAATATTTACATATTTATTATATATTATAACATTTATTATAAAATCAATTTATTCATGAGTTAGTCTATTTATCGTATGAATAAAAATTTACTATTTAAATTAGTTCAGCCTAATAAAAACATTTTTA
This sequence comes from Hibiscus tridactylites, assembly GCA_958450335.1. NCBI lineage: Eukaryota > Viridiplantae > Streptophyta > Magnoliopsida > Malvales > Malvaceae > Hibiscus > Hibiscus tridactylites. Next base: position 50,925,331 of record OY288267.1, on the reverse strand, counting down.
TTAAATTAAATTATAAAATACATTCATCGCCCTCAACTTATTCATCAAATTTGGTATCGACACGTTACACTTTTTTTCTCTATTTAAGTTTTAGGGAAATTTTTTAACGAGGCTTGTGTCTTTTCCCTTCTGTGTATGATTTCATCCTTATAATCATACGAGCATCCTTTCAAAAAAATATATTGATTAATGAAGATTATTAGTATTTCCTTCAAAGATCATTTGACTAATTAAGTTAATATCAAGAATTAATGTAATATTTTTTTGGCCAAAATAGTTATTTAAAAACATTATTTTTTATGAAGAAAGGATTACTACTATGTGCCTCGCCAAAACCCTCCAAATTTTAGTCGGAAAAAAAGAGTACATGTGATAGTAAGTACAAAAATCTTTGGGAAAACCAAATAGAAATCCTTTGTTCCTTTTCGGTGCCTCTATTTATGTTGCCACACTAAAAATTAGGTTTATGGTTTAAGGTTATGGGTTATGGTTAGGGTTTAGAGAATTTAGGGTAGAGTGTATTTTTTAGGGTGTAGGGTTTAAGATTTAAAATTTAGGGTTAAGATTTAAAATTTAATTTTTTAGTGTTGGGGGGGCACCAAAAATGTTTCGGGGTAGAGGTTTTTTTATCCCAAAAAACCCGCCCAGAAATTACATGCACAAAGTCAAATGATCAATAACTGAAACTAATAAAAACTAAAACAATAAAAGCAATAAAACAAAATGTTAGAAAATCGTTAATCCAAGACATAATATAATCAACAAACTAGAAATATTATATTGATGTTAAGATATATGTTTTGATATAATAATTGAAAAATTGATTTGGATTAATTGAAAAAGATTTCAAAATGTTTTGTAAGTCCAAACAACTTGAAAATACGTTTAAGGGTTTTTACAAGGGTTTGGAATAACTTAAAATGTTTTTAAAGTAGCCAAACCTATGATTTTAATGTCACCGTACAAATACGATATATATCGTATCAATACGCTTTAGGGTTTCAACTACAAGGAAATTTTAGTAGACAAAACCCATACCGATACGCATTTGTCGTATCAATACGGGGTGCTTTAAAACCCTCAATGACTAGTTCACATATCGATATGGTTGTATCGTGTATCGATACGCCTTAACCGCTCCCAACAGTCATTTTCCCAATGGTTATTTCAAATACAGGCTGTACCAATACACTCGTAAGCGTATCGATACGCATTAGCTGAAAGAGCTCAACGACTAGTTCATGACGAGGACCGTATTGATACGGTCATTCGAGTATCGATACGCTAAGCTCCAGAACAACAATGAATGCTGAAAAAATGCACCTCAACGACTCCAATTCAATCTCAACGGTCCACAACGGCTAGAATCTCAATTGGGAGTATAAAAGAGACCTCCAAGCATCCATGGAAGATTAATGCTTCAAATGTCAACAACAATATGATCAAAGATATGTCTTAGTGCTTTATTGTACATTCTTTGTATAGACAACACTTGTGAGCCTAAATTGTCACATTTGCTCAAGTGTTTAGGTTTGGGTAAGTGATCTAAGTAGTGCAAACTATCCACCTTGTGAGAATTTTCAAGTTTGCTAGATTTTCTCTTGCTTAAGAGTGTTCCCAAAGCTCGGGTTGTGAGCTTTGGTTGCTAGAGTTGGGTTGAGTCTAGGATTGTAACAGTTGCCTCCTAAACCGGTAAAAGGGGAAGAATATCTAGCGAATATTGGTTAAAAATCCTTAGTGTGAGCTAAGGTAGTGGATGTAGGTGCTTGTCAGAAGGCCGAACCACTATAAATCCTTGCATCTTTTGTTTATCTTTTTGCTTCCACCAAAAGCATCCAAAACAAAAACTTCTCCACAACTTGGCAAGCATTTCGGTTGAAGGATATCGAGCCTAAAAATTGGTATCAGAATAAGGCTCAATTGAAGAGGATTAACATCCTATTGAGACGATCCGAGAAGCTCGATACATAAATTCAATCAACCGGTTAAATGGCATAATCCATCGACAAGCCACATTTCTTTGACGGGACCAACTATGCTTATTGGAAGACAAGAATGATGTTATTCATCACCAAAGATTACAAGCTTTGTGACGTTGTTGAAGATGGTTCGTACGTGCTACAAAGATCAAAGGTGGAATGGAATGTGAATGATCGCAAGAAGATGGAGCTAAATTGCAAGGCTTTACACATTCTCTTTTGTGCATTTAGCCCCAACATCTATGAGAAGATGTCTTCTTGAGAAGATGCCGAGGAGGTATGGGACAAGCTTGAAGTCACATACGAAGGAACCAACGAAGTAAAGAAGACCAAGATTGGTCTTCTCAACCTCAAGTATGAGAACTTCAAGATGGAACTGGATGAAGACATCACGAAGATGTTCGATAGATTCTCCATCATCACAAATGGACTCAAAGGCTATGGAGAAATCATTCCGGAAGACAAGCTTATCCGAAAGCTTCTCTATTCTCTTCCCGAGTTATGAGACTCAAAGAAGACTGCCATCATTGAAGCCAAGAATCTCAATACTTTAAAGCTAGATGAACTCTATGGGTCTCTTTTGTAACGCCCCGGTTTTGGGCTTAGAAGTTTTGGGCTTGGACCGGTTTGGTCAAAGTGTTGTTCGAATATAAAAGAGTGAAATTAGGAAAGCCTAGATCGGGTTGCATTAAAAATATGGAAAAATGTTCTAAAATCATCTTTTAATATATATAAGTGAACTGTGAAAGCAATTTTACAAAATGAGGTTTGGAAGGGTGACATTTTGGCTAGTGACCAAAATGTAATTTTTGAAAACTGCATGACTGTTTTAAAAAGGATTGAAACTTTGAATCTTTAAGGAGCTATTTACCCAAAAGGAGTTTCTCCAGATTTTTCTAAGATATTAAATGATTTATTTCTGATTTTTAAACAAAAGAAAAGTGGAGGGAAGATATTTTCCTATTCTAACTAACTTTTTTCTCAAATCTTCTATTTTCCTTTTCTCTCACTTTCTCTCAAACCAAACATCTTTCTCCAGAACTTTTCTCTCTGATTTTGTCACCTAAACATCTCTTTTCAATTCTCTTTTGATTGCTAATCATATCATCACCAAAACCTCACCAGTTGCTAATTGGATTTTCAAGATTTTGGTTCCAAAAAGGGAGAAAACTCAAGTTTGGAGGTAAGAACGTCCTTCTCCTCTAAACTCTCAGTTCTTTACTGAAATTCCTAAGTTCTGAATCCTTAATTGATGATTTATAAAAGGTGTTATGGTTGAATTCTTGATTCTTGGCTTAAAATGCAAGATTTGCTTGTTTTTGATGAAAATTCGTATGATCTGTTTAAGCAGGGTTTTGAGGTGTGTTTTTGATGTTAAATGAATGCTAAAGTGATTAGAAGTTGAGGTTTAATTAATTCAATCCCGGATAGGTTGAATTTCCTAAGTTTAGCTTGTGTTTTTGATGGTTTTTGGAGTGATCTTGTTGATCTGTTATGGCTGGAGGAATAAGGATGTGTTGAGATCCATTTTGGATGTTAATTGGTGTTTAAGAGTGTTTAGTTTTGATGGATCATGGCTGGGTAATGTTGTGAAGTTGTTTGGATTCATTTTCGGTTGTGTTTGGTAGCCGAAAATGGAGTGAGGATGAGAGCAGCGGGTTTAGGTGCTTTCATTGAAGCTATTAATGCATGATGATGCATTAATCCTCTGCTTTGATGTGTTTAAAACAGGGGAGTCATCTTTGGATCCAAGTGGTGGTGATCCAGAAGCTTGATTTGTGTTTCGGCAAGAGGCGAAACGGAATCGGTGAGTGGATTTTGGTTTCCAGCTTTGAAACCATTGATTTGAAGGTTTGAGAGCTTAGTTTAAGTCTAAGCAACTTAGCTAAGCTCAAGAGTAAGTTTTTCGGGAAAACTCTCTTGGTGATGAACCATGGTTTTGGTTGTATGCAATGTGGTTGTTTGCATGTTTTAAATTCTGTTTTGAAAGCATGATTAAGCATGTTAGTTGCTGAGATTATAAGCCATGTGTTGAAGGATGCTCAAGGTAAGAGATCCTTGTTTTTGAACATTGTTATAATGTGGTTTAATGCTTAAAGATGCATGATGTTATGGCTTGAGTAAATGCTTTAAAACAGTGGATTGTTGTTGATTAATGATGCATATTGGCAAGTGATGTTAAGGTCACAAAGGTGGTTAAAAGTCCTTGTGTGAGCCTTGTTTCTTAAGAACAACATGGTGGTTAAAAGTCCATGGTTGGTTCTTGGTTAAGATCATCAAGGTGGTTAAAATTCCTTGGATGAGTCTTGTTTATTTAAGGACAATATGGTGTTTAAAACTCCATGATTGGTCCTTGGTTAAGGTTACAAAGGTGGTTAAAATTCCTTGTGTAAGCCTTGTTTATTTAAGAACATCAAGGTGTTTAAAAGTCCTTGGATGATTCTTGTTAAGGACACAAAGGTGTTTAAAAGTCCTTGTGTGGTCCTTGCCATGGTGTTTAAAAGTCCATGGGGTTAAGGACACAATGGTGTTTAAAAGTCCATGTGTGGTCCTTGGAAAGTATAAGATCACAATGGTGTTTAAAAGTCCATGTGTGAGTCTTATGTTAAATGTATCACTTGTTGCCAATATGACATGTTATGAACTTGAAGCATGTATTGCTTGTTTTAAATTGCTTATGAGCATGTGCAATGATGATTTGAATTAAGGCTTATGTATGTGTTTTGAAAATGCATTATTGTGTGGTTTTAATGAGCATTCCTCACTAAGCTTTTGCTTACGCTCTCTCTTTTCTTAAACCAATAATGCAGAGCATTAAAGTGCATTTGAGGGCAGCAAGGTGGTGAAGAATCCAAGTGGTGAACAAAGCTCATGTATGGTGAAGGTTTTCTTAAACACTATTAGCTTTTTGGTAATTTGGCAATGGGGGACCTATGTGGTTGTTTTGGGAGATGTTTTGGACTCCCTAAGTTGGAATTATGTTACTAATAATGTTGGTATTTGTAATTGGCCTTTATGTGGTTTGATTGGAGATTTGATTCTTGAATGGTTTGCTAAGTAGGAAGCATGCCTATAGAATTGGGGCTTTTCATAATTGATGCCATGTTGATGTTTGGTTGATGCAATTATGTTCCATGTATGTTGTGTGACTTGCTGGTAAAGTTTGGTGGCTTTTGGAGCATGTTTGATAGGTGAATTGCATGATAAACCAGCTAAATTTCTGCAATCTGGGCAGCCTGTTTCGGAACAGGTGCTACCGTATCGAAACGGGGGCCTGAAATGGCCTGGGCGTTTCGAAACGGGAGGCACTGTTTTGGAACAGTTTGGCTACTGCCAGGCCATGTTTCGGAACCCGTTGCGGAACGGTCCCGTGTTTCAAAACAGGTCTTCCCTGTTTCGGAACACTCGACCGTTGGGCTCTGACTTTGATGGTTATATGTTTTGAAATGTTTGCGTTTTGGTCCTGAAACTTGTTTATGCAATTGAATGAGTTTGGGATGTCCGTTTGAGCTGAAATTTGACAGGGAAGCATGAAAGATGATTAATTTTAAGTTGGTAACTTTAATTTGGATTAAGTCCTTATAATTTTCAGAATTTACATTTTGGTCCCTAAAGTTGTAATTTGTTCAATTGAGTCCCTGAATGTTCTCTGATGGTTGTGATCTTTGAATATGATGATCTTATGGAAACACCTAGGGATAATGTGCATCTAGACAAGATTAAAAAGAAAAAAAAGGGTCGTTAATCAAGGTTGACTTTCGGGTTGACTTTGGTTTTCCCCGTGTAATCTCCTTAATTCGGGTCAACCGTCTAGGCCGGGTTAAGGGGGTTACATTTGGTGGTATCAGAGCTGAGTTCTCGAGTAATTGGGGATGATTGTGTGGTTGATTTATGCATGTATGCTTTGTATGCTTGCTGAGTGAAAGCATAATTGAATGAATTGTGATATGTTGCAATTGAGTTGTATGCTGTGTTGAAGCATGTTGTGGGTACCCATTTCCAAATCAAAGCTAATGAAATGATGTTGTTTTTAAGTGAAAATGAGCTTGAGAACTTGGATTGCTTACCTTGCTGGGCCTGACTTTGTTTATTTGCATTGTGATTGCATTGTTAGAGTATGACACCTCGTAGAGAGTTAAGAAGTAATGTGCGAGCTGCGGCTCAAAACGAGAATGAGAATGAAGATAATGTTGAGAGTGCGGTTTTACCTCCTCCACCTGGTGGTGGTGGTGCTGAGGGTGAAAGAGCTGAAGCTGCAGCTGGTGCTGGGGTCGCTGGACCTGAAGCTGGTCAGGGGCAAGCTGTTCCTGACATGACAGTGCTGATACAAGCTATTGCTGGAGCTTTTCAAGCCGCAGTAGCTGGAGCTCGAGGAGCTGGACATCAAGAAGATGCTGGTGTTAGAATACCCTTGGAACGCTTACGCAGTCTAGGCGGGACATAGTTCAGGGGTATGTCTGCTGAAGGTTCTGAAGCTTGGCTAGAGAGTACCAAGAGGATCTTGGGTCAGATGAGTTGCACGGATGTGCAAAAGCTCGGTTGTGTAGTGTCATTGCTTCAGGATGATGCTTACACGTGGTGGACGACCACAATCTCTGGGATGGCTGATGCTGATGTAACTTGGACATTCTTTCAGAATGCGTTCAAGAGAAGGTATCTAGGTGTGAGGTACCTAGATGAAAAGAAGCGGGAGTTCATGACTCTTACCCAGGGGAGCATGACTGTGGCTGAGTATGAAGTGCAGTTTGTTCGACTCAGTCAATATGCACCTGAGCTTGTTCCAGATGAGCGGGAGAGGTGTGAAAGGTTCCGTTATGGATTAGTGACGGAGGTGAAGATGTATGTGCTGGCTACCGAGTACAGTGATTTTGATGTGCTGGTGGGTCGAGCTAAGGACATTGAGATGAACTTGGGTTTATCTGCTAAGAGTGCTGGTTCTAGTGCTGGCAAGCGAGCTGCTGAATATAGTTCCGGTGGTGGACGGAACAAGAGGGGACGTGATCAGAAGTATCAGTCCTCAGCTAAGCGAGGTGGAGGTGCACCTGCTCGGGGAGGCAATGCTAGAGCCGATCCAAGTGCATGTTGGACATGTGGTTCACGTGGTCACATGAAACGTGATTGTCCTCGAGCTGTGAGGGAGGTGCAAGCTCCTGTTGCGGCAGCTGGTAATGGGTGCTGGAATTGTGGATCTGCGGATCATTTGAGGCGAGAGTGTCCTATGTTGGCTGGTGGCCAAGTGCGTGCTCCTGTTGTTGCTGCACCGCAGAGAGGTCGTGGGCGCGGCCGTGGTAATTTCCAGCGGAGAGAGGAAGGTGGTCGGGGTGTAGCTCATGTTGTGGCTATTCAGCCTGAGGGTGGCGGTCAAGCTAGGGTGTATGCTCAGCGGGAGGGAAGGAATGACGCGGATGTGATCGCATGTACTTTTATTTTGCAATCCTTGTCATTACTTTCCTTGATTGATTCTGGATCTACGCACTCATACATATTGCGTGAGCATGCTGAATTGCTTGGTTTGCCTGTTGAGTCTTTGGATATTGGTGTTCGTGTCACTAGTTCTTTTGGTGAGACTGTTGTGACTCGAAAGCTGTATAGAAGGTGTCCTTTGGTTGTTCAAGAGCATGTTTTTCATGTTGACCTTATGGAGTTGCCTTTCTATGGTTTTGATGTAATCCTTGATATGGATTGGCTTGCTGAGCATCGTGCTGTTGTGGATTGTGAAAATAAGCGAGTTTCGTTGAAGCTTGCGGATGATTATGAGGTGGTTGTGGTTGGTGAGAATGTGAAGTTTCTTGCCAATGTGGTGTCTACGTTGGAGGCAAGCCGAATGCTGAGGCAAGGTTGTAAAGCTTATCTAGCTTTTGTGATGAATCCTAGCTCTAAGGAGTTGCGTGTGCAAGATATCAGGGTTGTGAAGGAGTTTCCTGGTGTGTTTCCTGAGGAGTTGTCTGGTTTACCTCCTAATCGCGAAGTGGAGTTTGGGATTGAGCTGTATGAGAATACAACTCCTGTGTCCATTACCCCTTATAGAATCGCACCTAAAGAGTTGAAAGAGCTGAAGACGCAGTTGCAAGAGCTGCTTGATCGTGGGTTCATTCGGCCAAGTGTGTCACCTTGGGGTGCACCGGTCTTGTTCGTGAAGAAGAAGGATGGCACTATGAGAGTGTGCATTGATTATCGTCAGCTGAACAAGTTGACTATCAAGAATCGGTATCCTTTGCCGAGAATTGATGATCTCTTTGATCAATTTCGGGGAGCTGCTGTGTTCTCTAAGATTGACTTGAGGTCAGGGTATTACCAGTTGAAGGTGAAGGATGTGGATGTGCCTAAGACAGCTTTCAGGACAAGGTATGGGCATTATGAGTTCCTTGTGATGCCGTTTGGTTTGACAAATGCTCCTGCAGCTTTCATGGACATGATGAATCGTGTGTTTCATGAATACCTGGACAAGTTTGTTGTGGTGTTCATTGATGATATCCTCGTGTACTCGCGTACTGAGGAGGAGCATGAAGAGCATTTGAGGATTGTGCTGCAAGCTTTGTTGGAGAATCAGCTTTATGCTAAGCTAAGCAAGTGTGAGTTCTGGCTAAGTGAAGTGGTGTTTCTTGGGCATGTGGTTTCTGCTGAGGGGATTCGTGTTGATCCTCAGAAGATTGAGGCGGTGATGAACTGGAAGGTTCCTAAGTCTGTTCATGAGGTTCGTAGTTTCCTTGGTTTGGCGGGATACTATCGGAGGTTTGTGGATGGGTTTTCTAAGATTGCTGCACCTTTGACGAAGCTGTTGCAGAAAGATGTTAAGTATGAGTGGTCGGAAGCGAGACAACAGGCTTTTGAGAAGCTTAAGGCAGCTTTGACGCAAGCTCCTATCTTGATTCAACCTGAATCAGGGAAAGAGTTTGTGGTCTACAGTGATGCGTCCTATGTTGGGTTGGGATGCGTGTTGATGCAAGAGGGTAAGGTGGTGGCTTATGCATCGCGTCAGTTGAAGGTGCATGAGCGCAATTATCCTACGCATGACATTGAGTTGGCTGCGGTGGTTTTTGCTTTGAAGATCTGGAGGCATTATCTGTATGGTGAGAAGTGTACTGTGTACACGGATCAGAAGAGTTTGAAGTATCTGATGACTCAGAAGGAGTTGAATCTTAGGCAGCGGCGTTGGGTGGATTTGCTCAAGGATTATGATTTGACGATTGAGTATCACCCTGGAAAAGCTAATGTTGTTGCGGATGCCTTGAGTAGGAAGGTAGCTGTTGAGCTGAGGGCTATGTTTGCCAGTTTGAGTATCTCGCGTGATGGTGGTCTTGTGGCTGAGTTGCAAGTGAAACCATCTCTGGTTCAGTTGATCAAGGAAAAGCAGTTGCTGGATGATTCCTTGGTACCGCATGTTCAGGATATCGCGGAGGGTAGGCCTTCGGATTTCTGTTTTAATGATGATAGAGTGTTGTGTTTTGGGAGTCGGATAGTAGTGCCCAATGATGCTGAGTTGAGGCTTGCTATTCTGACTGAAGGTCATAGTAGTCCTTTTGCTATGCACCCTGGTAGTACTAAGATGTATCGTGATCTTCGTGAAGAGTACTATTGGGTGGGTTTGAAGAAAGATGTTGCTGAGTTTGTGAGCAAGTGTATGGTGTGTCAGCGAGTTAAGGCTGAGCATCAGGTTCCTTCAAGGTTGTTGCAACCGTTGAGAATCCCTGAATGGAAGTGGGAGAGGGTTACCATGGATTTTGTGTCTGGTTTACCCTTGTCACCGTCGAAGAAGAATTCAGTGTGGGTGATTGTGGATCGCCTGACGAAGTGTGCGCATTTCTTGCCTGTGCATACTACGTTCTCTTTGGATAAGCTTGCGGAGCTGTACATTGCTGAGATTGTGCGGCTGCATGGTGTGCCTAAGTTGATTGTGTCGGATAGGGATCCGAAGTTTACATCGCGTTTTTGGCAGTGTTAGCATCAAGCTTTGGGTACAAGGTTGAATTTCAGTACATCTTATCATCCTCAGTCGGATGGTCAGTCTGAGTGAGTTATCCAGATTTTGGAGGATATGTTGAGGTGCTGTGTGATTGAGTTCCAAGGCTCTTGGGAGAAACATTTGCCTTTGGTGGAGTTTGCTTATAACAATAGTTATCAAGCAAGTATTCAAATGGCACCTTATGAGGCTTTGTACGGGAGGAAGTGTAGGACCCCTCTTTGTTGGGCTGAAACGGGTCAGAAGTTGGTTTCGATGCCGGCTTTGTTGAAAGGAACCACCGAGAAGGTGAAGCTCATTTGTGAGCGTTTGAAGGCAGCTTCTGATCGGCAAAAGTCTTACGCGGATTTGAGGCGTAAGGAGATTGAGTATGCGGTGGGTGACCGTGTGTTTCTAAAGGTTTCGCCTTGGAAAAAGGTGATGAGGTTTGGCCGGAAGGGTAAGTTGAGCCCTAGGTACATTGGACCATACGAGGTGATTGGGCGTGTGGGTCATGTTGCGTACAAGTTGAGGCTACCTCAAGAGTTGGAGAAGATTCATGATGTATTTCATGTTTCTATGCTCCGGAAGTATAGATCTGATCCTTCGCATGTGATGCCTGTGGAGGAAGTGGAATTGAATCCAGATTTGACCTATGATGAGGAACCGGTGAAGATTCTGGATTCGGATAGCAAGGTTCTTCGTGGCAAGACCATCGAGTTGGTGAAGGTGTTGTGGAAGCACCGAGGTGTTGAGGAGGCCACGTGGGAACGGAAGGATGACATGCTGAAGCAGTTTCCGTACCTCTTTCCTTCAGGTAAATTTCGAGGACGAAATTTCTTAAGGGGGGAGAGTTGTAACGCCCCGGTTTTGGGCTTGGACCGGTTTGGTCAAAGTGCTGTTCGAATATAAAAGAGTGAAATTAGGAAAGCCTAGATCGGGTTGCATTAAAAATATGGAAAAATGTTCTAAAATCCTCTTTTAATATATATAAGTGAACTGTGAAAGCAATTTTACAAAATGAGGTTTGGAAGGGTGACATTTTGGCTAGTGACCAAAATGTAATTTTTGAAAACTGCGTGACTGTTTTAAAAAGGATTGAAACTTTGAATCTTTAAGGAGCTATTTACCTAAAGGGAGTTTCTCCAGATTTTTCTAAGATATTAAATGATTTATTTCTGATTTTTAAACAAAAGAAAAGTGGAGGGAAGATATTTTCCTATTCTAACTAACTTTTCTCTCAAATCTTCTATTTTCCTTTTCTCTCACTTTCTCTCAAACCAAACATCTTTCTCCAGAACTTTTCTCTCTGATTTTGTCACCTAAACATCTCTTTTCAATTCTCTTTTGATTGCTAATCATATCATCACCAAAACCTCACCAGTTGCTAATTGGATTTTCAAGATTTTGGTTCCAAAAAGGGAGAAAACTCAAGTTTGGAGGTAAGAACGTCCTTCTCCTCTAAACTCTCAGTTCTTTACTGAAATTCCTAAGTTCTCAATCCTTAATTGATGATTTATAAAAGGTGTTATGGTTGAATTCTTAATTATTGGCTTAAAATGCAAGATTTGCTTGTTTTTGATGAAAATTCGTATGATCTGTTTAAGCAGGGTTTTGAGGTGTGTTTTTGATGGTAAATGAAAGCTAAATTGATTAGAAGTTGAGGTTTAATTAATGCAATCTCGGATAGGTTGAATTTCCTAAGTTTAGCTTGTGTTTTTTTATGGGTTTTGGAGTGATCTTGTTGATCTGTTATGGCTGGAGGAATAAGGATGTGTTGAGATCCATTTTGGATGTTAATTGGTGTTTAAGAGTGTTTAGTTTTGATGGATCATGGCTGGGTAATGTTGTGAAGTTGTTTGGATGCATTTTCGGTTGTGTTTGGTAGCCGAAAATGGAGTGAGGATGAGAGCAGCGGGTTTAGGTGCTTTCATTGAAGCTATTAATGCATGATGATGCATTAATCCTCTGCTTTGATGTGTTTAAAACAGGGGAGTCATCTTTGGATCCAAGTGGTGGTGATCCGGAAGCTTGATTTGTGTTTCGGCAAGAGGCGAAACGGAATCGGTGAGTGGATTTTGGTTTCCAGCTTTGAAACCATTGATTTGAAGGTTTGGGAGCTTAGTTTAAGTCTAAGCAACTTAGCTAAGCTCAAGAGTAAGTTTTTCGGGAAAACTCTCTTGGTGATGAACCATGGTTTTGGTTGTATGCAATGTGGTTGTTTGCATGTTTTAAATTCTGTTTTGAAAGCATGATTAAGCATGGTAGTTGCTGAGATTATAAGCCATGTGTTGAAGGATGCTCAAGGTAAGAGATCCTTGTTTTTGAACATTGTTATAATGTGGTTTAATGCTTAAAGATGCATGATGTTATGGCTTGAGTAAATGCTTTAAAACAGTGGATTGTTGTTGATTAATGATGCATATTGGCAAGTGATGTTAAGGTCACAAAGGTGGTTAAAAGTCCTTGTGTGAGCCTTGTTTCTTAAGAACAACATGGTGGTTAAAAGTCCATGGTTGGTTCTTGGTTAAGATCATCAAGGTGGTTAAAATTCCTTGGATGAGTCTTGTTTATTTAAGGACAAAATGGTGTTTAAAACTCCATGATTGGTCCTTGGTTAAGGTTACAAAGGTGTTTAAAATTCCTTGTGTAAGCCTTGTTTATTTAAGAACATCAAGGTGTTTAAAAGTCCTTGGATGATTCTTGTTAAGGACACAAAGGTGTTTAAAAGTCCTTGTGTGGTCCTTGCCATGGTGTTGAAAAGTCCATGGGCCATGGTGTTTAAAAGTCCATGGGGTTAAGGACACAATGGTGTTTAAAAGTCCATGTGTGGTCCTTGGAAAGTATAAGATCACAATGGTGTTTAAAAGTCCATGTGTGAGTTTTATGTTAAATGTATCACTTGTTGCCAATATGACATGTTATGAACTTGAAGCATGTATTGCTTGTTTTAAATTGCTTATGAGCATGTGCAATGATGATTTGAATTAAGGCTTATGTATGTGTTTTGAAAATGCATTATTGTGTGGTTTTAATGAGCATTCCTCACTAAGCTTTTGCTTACGCTCTCTCTTTTCTTAAACCAATAATGCAGAGCATTAAAGTGCATTTGAGGGCAGCAGGGTGGTGAAGAATCCAAGTGGTGAACAAAGCTCATGTATGGTGAAGGTTTTCTTAAACACTATTAGCTTTTTGGTAATTTGGCAATGGGGGACCTATGTGGTTGTTTTGGGAGATGTTCTGGACTCCCTAAGTTGGAATTATGTTACTAATAATGTTGGTATTTGTAATTGGCCTTTATGTGGTTTGATTGGAGATTTGATTCTTGAATGGTTTGCTAAGTAGGAAGCATGCCTATAGAATTGGGGCTTTTCATAATTGATGCCATGTTGATGTTTGGTTGATGCAATTATGTTCCATGTATGTTGTGTGACTTGCTGGTAAAGTTTGGTGGCTTTTGGAGCATGTTTGATAGGTGAATTGCATGATAAACCAGCTAAATTTCTGCAATCTGGGCAGCCTGTTTCGGAACAGGTGCTACCGTATCGAAACGGGGGCCTGAAATGGCCTGGGCGTTCCGAAACGGGAGGCACTGTTTCAGAATAGTTTGGCTACTGCCAGGCCATGTTTCGGAACCCGTTGCGGAACTGTCCCGCGTTTCGAAACAGGTCTTCCCTGTTTCGGAACACTCGACCGTTGGGCTCTGACTTTGATGGTTATATGTTTTGAAATGTTTGCGTTTTGGTCCTGAAACTTGTTTATGCAATTGAATGAGTTTGGGATGTCCGTTTGAGCTGAAATTTGACAGGGAAGCATGAAAGATGATTAATTTTAAGTTGGTAACTTTAATTTGGATTAAGTCCTTATAATTTTCAGAATTTACATTTTGGTCCCTAAAGTTGTAATTTGTTCAATTGAGTCCCTGAATGTTCTCTGATGGTTGTGATCTTTGAATATGATGATCTTATGGAAACACCTAGGGATAATGTGCATCTAGACAAGATTAAAAAGAAAAAAAAAGGGTCGTTAATCAAGGTTGACTTTCGGGTTGACTTTGGTTTTCCCCGTGTAATCTCCTTAATTCGGGTAAACCGTCTAGGCCGGGTCAACCGTCTAGATGAACTCTATGGATCTCTTCTCACTCATGAAATCATGAAGAAAGGAAAAGAAGAGGAGAAGAAGAATGAAGAGATAAAGAAGATGGGGAAGAAGAAAATCATGGAGCTAGGCATAAACACATATGTCGTTGCTCTCAATTCCTCCAAATGTCAACATGAAGAATCAAACGAGGAGGAAAATGAAGATGAATAGATGGTTCATCTCTTCAAGAAATTTACACGATTCATGAAGAGCGAAATGGCTAAATCCAAATATGAATAGAAGAAGAAGATGAACGATTCCCACAAGAGTAACAAAAAAGGATCAGCTTCAAAGATAGCATATGTGGCCACTTGGAGTGATGAAGACTCCACCAATGATGAGGTAGCACACCTATGCTTTATGGCCCTCCAAGAGGGAAAGATAACTTATAATTCATCTAATCTAATTCATATTCTTTTGATGAATTGCAAGAAGCTTATGATGAATTGGTTTTTTAATTTAAAGCTTCATTTTCGGAAAAAAGAAATTGATTTCAAAATTAAAAACTGAAAATGATTTGCTTTCTAAAACCAATTTAGAGTTTAAAACAAAAATCAAAGACTTTGAACTTAAAGTTTCAAGTTTACAAGAATTGCTTCAAACAATTGAAAAAGATCATCAAAAAGAAATTGATGATCTTAAGAAAGAAAGGGATTTGATTTTCAATGAACTTCAAAAGAAAAACAATTTGATAATTTCAAATTTTTATGTGAGACAATCTAGTGCCCCTATATTTTTGAATAGCAAAGTTTTTAGAAGTATTTGGGTCCCAAAAGGACTAAGTACTTCAACTAAAAAGGATGAAATTGCAAAATAGATTCCTAAGGGGACTAATTTATGTGCTTCTAACGTCTATGGATCCAAAGGAATTTGGATACAAAAAATACATGATTGTCTTATTTGAAGTGTGATAGAGAATGGTTAACAAGTTAAATATTGAGGGGGAGCTCCAAACACACAAGGAAAGACACTTGAAGAAAGTAGTCTTCACATCCTCCCTTGGGTTCAAGTGTGGTAAAATCTAGTTGATTTTCTTTTGTTTAATTTTATTTATTTTTTATTTCAACTAGATTATCATATTTGTTGAACTAACCCTTATTGATGCTTGAGTAAGAGGGAGCCAATTTTAAAACCAAAATTCTTATTTGTGTCAACAATTTTTAACCTCCTATGTTGTTTTGAAGTTAAAGTCTTTTGAATTCTTTTTGATATAAGAAAAAATGGAGAAATAGTTTAAAAAATTGACTTTCAAGTGAGAATAAGGGGGAGCTTCAAATTAAAAAAAATTATGTCTCTTATTCAAAAATTATTTTACAAAGGGGGAGAATCATAAACAATTTTTCAAGTTGTTTTATTATATCAAAAAGTGGGAGATTGTTAAGTTATATGTGTTGATATAATAATTGAAAAATCGATTTGGACTAAATTAAAAAAGATTTCAAAATGTTTTCTATGTCCAAACAACTTGAAAATATGTTTAAGGGTTTTTACAAGGGTTTGGAATAACTTAAAATGTTTTTAAAGTAGCCAAACCTATGATTTTAATGTCACTGTACCGATATGGTATATATCGTATCGATACGCTTTAGGTTTTAGCTAAAAGGGAAATTCTAGTAGCCAAAACCCGTACCAATACGCTTTTGCCGTATCCATACGGAGTGCTTTAAAACCTCTCAAAGGCTAGTTCGCGTACCGATACAGTTATATCGCGTACCAATACGCCTTAACCGCTCCCAATGGTCATTTTCCCAACGGCTATTTGAAATGCAGGTTGTACGCTCGAAAGCGTATTGTTACGCGTTAACTGGATGAGTTCAACGACTAGTTCCTGATGAGGACCGTATCGATATGGTCATTAGAGTATCGATACGCTAAGCTCCAGAAAAACAATGAATGTTGAAAAAATGCACCCCAACGACTCCAATTCAATCCCAATGGTCTACAATGGCTAGAAGCTCAATTGGGGGTATAAACGAGACCTCCAAGTACCCATGGAAGACTAATGCTTCAATTGTCAACAACAATATGATCAAAGATTTGTCTTAGTGCTTTATTGTACATTCTTTGTATAGACAACACTTGTGAGCCTAAATTGTCACATTTGCTCAAGTGTTTAGGTTTGGGTGAGTGAGCTAAATAGTGAAAACTATCCACCTTATGAGGGTTTTCAAGTTTGCTAGATTTTCTCTTGCTTAAGAGTATTCACAAAGCTCGGGTTGTGAGTTTTGGTTGCTAGACTTGAGTTGAGTCTAGGATTGTAACGGTTTCCACCTAAACCAATAAAAGGGGAAGAATATCTAGTAGATATTGGTTGAAAATCCTTATTGGGAGCTAAGATAATGGATGTAGGTGCTTTTTAGAAGGCCGAACCACTATAAATCCTTGGGTCTTTTGTTTATCTTTTTGCTTCCACCAAAAACAACCAAAACACGAACTTTTCCATAACTTGGCAAGCATTTCGGTTGAAGGATATCGATCCTGAAATTGATATTGAACGAACAAGAAATAAATTAGGTACAACAATATGTAATTCAAACTGATTTGAAACGAAAACTGAAAGAAAACATGTTGAGACCTACACGAACGTAGTTTCCTTAAGACAGATTTTCGGCCACTCCTATGGTGCTCGAGCTCGTTGGTCGTCTGTCTCACAGGATACAACAACAGATAATCAACCACAGTTGCACTACTGTGGAGATCATGAACCGACCCTTGTCTTCGCCTACCACCGAAAACCACTTGTAAAATCCACAAGGTAAAACAATAAAATTTTTCTATGGTTTTGAGTTGTGTAAAACCTAAAAGGTTTACTCCCTATTTATAGGAGTTTCATGAGGGTATAAGTGGAAATTTTGACCTAATGGAGCATTAAATATTGAGAATCAATTATTCCTTCTATAGAACAATTTCCAAATTACTATTTGAATCAAAGGTAACTTTCAATATTTACCCTTTTAATTCTAAGATAAAATTTGGCAAATATATGCTCTTATTTGAGGAAAATTTATTTTAAATTTAGGTCAAAATATCTACAGGCCCACGGAGGACCAGACCGGTTCAGACATTTGCGTTACCCATGTCTGCACATTTACGAACCAACAATTGGTTCCGCATCTTCCTCAACAACGTTTGAATTAATTTCTCATTCAAAGCTCCAAAATTATCGAATTTTTCCAACAATCCCCCACATTAATGAAATTGATTTAATCAAAAACATTTTGACTCGATGTGGTGATAGATTCTACAATCGATAGTTGCATAGGATAGGTAGGTGTGCACCCTTGAACCTTCCCTTATGAAAGTATATTTACTTTACTGGCTGATTAGTAGACATGGTGTCTTTAAACTGTCTGTCGTTTGTGTAAACGATGATATACTTCACACAACTACCTTTCTGACAAGAGTATTAGTTCTCATGGGTATGCCCATATGGCTGTGGACATTGCTTGGTTCTGCAAGAGTTTGAAAGAATTGTGCCCAATAGTCTTCTTGAAGCGGCCCCACTTCGCTCTCACATAGGTGACTTATGTTTCTTGACTCACCAAAGCACACAATGGTCATTAAAAACATTGCTTAGCCTAAACCACTTTGATCATTGTTTACATCATAGGAATGAACTTGGGAATAAGAACCCTAACAATGACCGCACAAGTTTATGCAATTAGGTGTTCCTTTTGAACCTAGATCTTGGGATCTCCAGTCAACTAGGTAGGCTTTTCCTTCACCTAGCGCCTTAAATTTTCCTGGCTATAGTCCCATTCCTTTCAATGTTTTCTCAACTTGATCTCGATTTAACCCTTTGGTTGGTGGATCCGCAACGTTATCCTTTGATTTCACAAAATCAATAGAGATAACTTCATTTGAGATTAGTTGTCTAACGATATTATGTCGACGACGCATATGTCTCGACTTCCCATTATACACAAGCTCTATGCTCTACCAATTTTTGCTTGGTTATCACAATGTATGCACATTGTGGGCACTGGATTTGGCCGTTCAGGAATATCCTCCAAGAAGTTTCTGAAGCCATTTAACTTTTTCTCCAGAACAGTCTAGAGCTACAAACTCATATTCTATTGTGGATCTAGTTATAACCGTTTGTCTTGAGGATTTCCATGACACAGTTCCTTCTCTTAAAGTGAAGACATATCCACTTGTGCCTTTGGTATCTTGAATATCAAATATCCAACTGGCATTGGAGTATCCTTCTAAATAGTGGGATTTCTGGAATAATACAATCCATAGTTTAGAGTATATCTAAGATATCTCAGTACCCTCACAATCTCTTTCCAGTGGTTTTCACTTGGATTGCTTGTGAATATGCTTAAACTACTCACAGTAAAAGTAATATCTGGTCTAGTGCAGCTCGTGAGGTATATTAATCTGCCTATGACCCTTGCATATTCCACTTGGTCAACACTTTGGTCTTTGTTCTTGGAAAAATATTGACATGTATTTATTGGAGTTCTAGCTATGCAGGAAACATCCTTGCCAAACTTCTCTTGTCCATGTAGTGTGACTACGTCAATATGAGACCTTCAAGTGATCGTTGATTTGGATGCCCAAAATCAAATCTGTCAATCTCATATTTTTCATGTCAATCTTGAAATTGACAAGTCTTTGGTACGTTTTCCATTTCATTGTTGCTTCCAACAATGAGTATGTTATCAACATACAAACATAGAATAATATATCCAATGTTAGTAGTTTTGACATATACACATTTGTCACACTCATTTATCTTAGAGTCGTTTGTCATCATGACATTATCGAACTTCTCATGTCTTTACTTTGGTGCTTGTTTTAGACTATATAAGGACCTCACCAATCTAAAAACTTTCTTCTATTGACTTGAAACTACATGACCCTCGTGTTGTTCCATGTATATTTCTCATCAAGATTTCTATTTAGGAAAACTGTTTTAACATATATTTGATGTACTTCTAGATTCCGTAAAGCGGCAATTGCAAGTATCATCCTTATAGAGGTTATCCTTGATACATGAGAGTATGTATTGAAATAGTCAAGGCCTTCCTTTTGTCGGTAACCTTTTATTACCAATTTGGCCTTGTACTTATCAATTGTTCCATCTACTTTCATTTTCCGTTTGAAAATTCATTTAGAACTCACTAATTCCCACATATGGTTTTGCATGATGGAATCAATTTTACTCTTAATGGAATCCCTCCATAAGGTGCCTTCAAATGAATGAATATGTTAGAGGTTCAACCTCTAACATAAAGGTAAGAAAAATTTGATCCAAAAAATTTTTCAACCCTTTCTCGTTTACTTCTTTGTGGCTCTATTTCAAGCTCAACCCTTTGTTGATCAATTGAACCATCTTTATCGATAGTCTCTGAAGTTCATTTCATTGAACTTTGACCAACTTTCCTAGTTTTACAAGGGAATGCATTTTCAAAGAAAGAGGCATTATTTGATTCTAATATCGTATTCTTGTGAATTTCAGGGTTCTTCGATTCATACACAAGAAATCAATATTCGTTGTTAATAAAAATACAATCCACCATTTTGGGGATCTATTTCCATTTGCTTCAGTAATGAGATCATTACCTTTGCAAGACACCCCCACATTTTCAAGTTGTTGTAGGAAGGTTTAATTACCTTTCATAACTCATATGGTGTCTTGTTTCTTTTGTTGTGGGAAATCTTATTTAAAAGATAATTAGTTGATTTAACAACTCCCCCACATGTTAGGCACATTATGGTACCAACGTTACTCATGTAGGGCTTCTCCCCATCTTAATACCTTAATTAAGTTTGAGTTTCAACATTATGCTTATAGAGAACGATTTTCTCTATAGCTTTATTTTTTTAAGCAAATGCACATAACACTTTTTATCGTCAATAAAGGTAATAAATGTATTCCTTCAACATTATTTTGCCATGTCAATTGTTATGTCATTAACATTGACATCGTTTAGAAGTCTATAGTTCGTAGACTTATTCCCCATCTTATGGTAATTGAAGTATTTCTCATGAAATCTTGCTTCTTGAACACACCGCCCTTTTGGTCTTAGATAAGCCTTGCCTACGGTTTGTTTTCTTGAAGTCATTTTTGACTTCCACTACATTTGCCCTGGCAATATTTCTCACAACAATATTTGCCTTAGCAATATTTACCTTAGTAACATTTGAATGTGGTAACAATATTTACCTTATCCTCTCTAATCATAGGAGGATCATCTTTCAAAACTTTAACCAGGTTTATTATGGTCAAATGTGAAACATATTTTTTTGTCACGTTTGAAAATCTTTCCAATTAATTTTACTGGTTTTTTCCCATTGTTTCATATAAACACAATCCAAAACCAAAGTATTATGAATCTGTTAAACATCAGGAATTTAGTTAAAGACTAAAACGAGAAACAAAAATATATATTTTTTAACTTTTTTAAGACGATAGAGATTTAGTAAACTAAACCCCAAAACAAAAGTTCACATTGTCTTAATAGAAAGAACAATAATAAACAGTGCACCAAGTAGGCAACTTATTAAAGAGAGGTGGTGCACTAGGCACGCTTAAATACCAAGTCTTTCAAAGAACCAATCCTATATATGCACTTTCAAATTGTCTTTCAATAATCCATTTACCCTCACAATTCTTTAGCCATTATAAACACCTCGCACTTCATAATATGCGTCAAAATAGGCTTTAAGAATTTAATTTTGGCATAGAGAACCAAGTTCTTCTATGCTTTGATTCGAGATCTCAGTGGGAATCAGTGCTGTGAATTTGATAACCAATGTTACTTCCCAAAATAAATTCACTGATTTATTTCCAAAATCGAATCATATTTGATTCTTTAAGAAATAATAAATTTAAGTAATTTTTTCCAAAACAAATTCACCAATTTATTTCAAGATTGAATCATTCTAGATTCTCACAAAATTAAATCCAACCATTTATTTTGCTTAACAAGTTAGAATCAACGCATGATTATAGCATAGAAATAAATTTAATGATTTATTTCCTTTGTTATATCTTCTGTTAAACAATAGTTATATCAATCCAACTTAATTCTGTTTAACCAAAAGAAATCAAAAGGAATTAATCCTTTGATTTTAATTCCATTGATTCTTATTTGAAAGATCAAGTAAACTCGTTAAAATGACGAGAATTAATTCCCAAAATGAATTATTTAAGAGATCTTTGTTTCCAAAACAAATCACGATTTCAGCTGAGCATCATGTTCGTCGCTATAAAATTTCTCAAAAAGAAATTATTAGTATGAAGGGAAAATATCCATGCCATATATATTAAAGGCCAAAAATTATTTAAGGTAAAAATACCATAAATATTACTAAAATAATATTATAATTTAAGGATTTACCTTAAATATATTAAGTTTGAAACTTGGCAAATCTTTGACTTGTCATCACAATCCATCTCCCATTTGGAGAGCATTTTTCTTGTATGAATTATTATAACAACTTTCACAAGAAAACAAGAACGTTAAAAAACAACAAACATAGAAAAGGAACAAAACATAAAGCAATTGAATATTCCATGTATATCAAAATTTAGTGCTTTACCTTAAAAATACATGTACACATGTATTTACATATGGTTTTAATATTACCATATTTCATATCAGATTAAAAGTAAATTAATTAAGGATTACTACCTTAATATATGGTAAACACGGTAAAGAAATGGAAATTTCCCTAGACATATAAAACACAATAAAGTATATAACGTTAATAAGGACCAAATTACCTTATATGCATCTAACCACTTTGAATAGGGTTAGAGATTGTGCCATTGCACCATAAACATAGAGTTGCCAGAAACTCTATTTGAGAATTCGGCCATTGGCCCCACATGGATCCTTTGCACGTTTGCTCATCGTACGTGCTTGTTGGAAGGAATTGCATGTTTCCTCATCCTTTGCACATCTACGCATCTTGATATATTATTCATGGCCTTTGTATTGCATTCGAATTCTAGAGATCCCAACAAATGCCACCAATACGTATGATATAGTCTTGTCGTGACCACGAACATAATAATCTTTTCGTCTTGTATTCAAACTTAAAATATGTCTTAAGATTGTTAGAAAATCGTTAATCTAAGACATAATATAATCAATAAACTAGAAATATTATATTGATATTGAACGAACAAGAAATAAATTAGATACAACAATATGTAAATCAATCTTATTTGAAACAAAAACCGAAAGAAAACGTGTTGAGGCCTGCACGAATGTAATTTTTTTAAGACAAATTTTCGGCAATTCCTATGGTGCTCGAGCTCGTTGGTCGTCTATCTCCTAGGATACAATAACAAATAATCAGCCACAGTTGCACTATTGTGGAGATCACAAACTGACCCTTGCCTTCGCTTACCACCGGAAACCATTTGTAAAATCCACAGAGTAAAACAATAAAAATTTTCTATGATTTTGAGTTGGGCAAAACCTAAAAGGTTTACTCTCTATTTATAGGAGTTTCATGAGGGTATAAGTGGAAATTTTGACCTAATGAAGCATTTAATATTGAGAATCAATTGATTCTTCTATAGAGCAATTTTCAAAATTACTATTTGAATTAAAGGTAACTTTTAATATTTACACTTTTAGTTCCAAGATAAAATTTGGCAAATATATGCTCTTATTTGAAGAAAAATTATTTTAAATTTTGGTCAAAATATCTGCAGGCCCATGGAGGACCAGACCGGTTCAGATATTTGCGTTACTCATGTCGTGCCAGTCTGCACATTTACGAACCAACAATTTGTTCCACGTTTTCCTCAACAACGTTTGAATCAATTTCTCATTCAAAACTCTAAAATTATCGAATTTTTCCAACACAAAACTCTATGGGTGTTGCACTTTGGATCTACGGACAAACATCCTCCTGCAATAAATGACCAATTGCAACAGATGGAACATTATAGAATCGAACCGCAAGATCATCCATCCCTAGAAACTTCACCAATTGGTTGGTAACTTTATTACCGCTGCGAAGAATGTGTCGAAAGGATATTATCCACTCACGACGACACAATTCGAATATATGTATTGCAATACCCGGCACCCCTTGCAATTGTGAATCTTTCTGTAAATGGGAAGAGCATCCAAGCTATCATTTATGTAAAATACGAAGAGCATTCAAGCTATCCATCTCAACGTTAATATGGCTAATAACCATTTTCCAAGCACATATGCACATCCCACAGCTCGGAATCCACGACAGAGCAGACCCCTATGAATTTTGAGAGCCCCAAGCTCCAATTACCATCAGAGTCACAAACAATTCCTCCACATGTTGCTCGACCATCCAACTCCCTACGAGCTCCATTTGTATTTGATTTAAACCATCCCTGTGGTGGCGGTGACCACGCATCATAGGATGAGTCGAAATAGGTTGTAAATTTATAGCTCGGAAGAAGATTTCCTGCAGTTTGTGGCTCAGACAAAGATTTCCTGTATAACCAAATATTTCAAAGAACCGAACCAAAAAAGAGGTCCCAATCTCCGCTCTCCTCTGCAAAGTATGTTGGATCGGACAGGTTCACACGTACCCATTCCCTAAGTTCCATGGTAAAAAATTTGGTTAACCTTTTACGTTTAATCAAAGCCTCCCATGTTATGAAAGCAGAAGGACACATCGCAATAAATGGTTTACGTCCTCCTTGTCTACAACGCACGTAGGACACCGACTGTCAATGGTATGTTAATTTTGACTCAGAGAAAATATTAAATCACTTTGTATATTCATCAAGCATTTAATTTACATAAGAGTCTCATATTTATACATCAAATGCAACCAACTAACAAAGGAAAAACTACCATCTAACAAACGCAACTAACACTAACCGCCTAACTTCTACACTCCTCCTCAAGTTGGGAATTAAAAACATTTTTGATTCCCAACTTGGAAGTCAAGTGTCCATGTTGTTGATAACCCAGAGCCTTAGTCATGATGTCTTCAAGTTGTTCAAGAGTAGAAATGTGCTCAATCTGAATCACCTTCTCTTGAATCTTTTCTCTCATGAAATGACAGTCAATCTCGATGTGCTTCGTGCGCTCATGGAAAATAGAATTAGCTGCAATATGAAGTGTTGTCTTACTATCACAATACAATCTCACCGGCTGTAACTTCTTCACACTCAACTCTTTAAGCAAACCTTTTAACCATACTATTTCAGTTGTAACAACATCCATGGCTCTATACTCAACCTTTGCTGAAGATCTCGCTATTACGTTCTGCTTCTTAGATTTCCATGGTATAAGAGGTCCTCCAAACAGAATACAAAAACTAGTGATTGATTTTCTTGTCATTGGACAAAAGGCCCAATCAGAATCGCAATAAGCTTTAATCTGAAAATCATTTGATGTTGGCAACAGAATCCCAAGGCCTGGTTCTTTCTTGATATATCCGACTATTCTGAGAGCAGCATCCATGTGTGACTTCTTTGGAAATTGCATAAACCAGCTCAAATGGTTTATTGCAAAAGTGATATCAGGCTTGGTATATGTAAGGTATATTAGCCTTCCAATTAGTCTTTGATAGACTAGTTTATCTTCTAGCAATTCATCAACAACATCATGTTGCACTGCTTTATCATAATCTACTGTGGTCAACTTCAGATTTTGTTCCAAAGGAGTTGAAGCTGGTTTGGCTCCCCCTAAGATGGTTTCTTCAATAAGCTCAAGAGCATACTTCCATTGATTTAATAAGATCCATTCTCTTGATCTCAACACCTCAATGCCCAGGAAATACCTTAGCTCTCCAAGATCTTTCATTCTAAATTTGCACTTTAAAGTCTGCTTCAACTCATCAATCAAGGCCTTGTCATTCCCGGTTATGAGTAAATCATCCACATAAACAAGGAGAATGACTATCTTGCCTTGATGTTTTCTAGTAAACAGTGAGTAATCATACTTGCTATGCATAAAACTTGTTGTAATTAAAGCTTCAATAAGTTTTAAATTCCATTGTCTGGATACTTGTTTCAATCCATATAAGGATTTTTGTAGCCTACAAGCCATTCCCTCCCCTGGCTACAAAACCCTTCTGGCAAAGTTATGTAAACTTTCTCAGTGAGATCACCTTGTAAGAAGGCATTGAAAACATCCATTTGGAACAATGGCTAGTGAAAACAGAAGCAAGAGCAAGAATTGTTCGAATAGTAACCATCTTATCAACATGAGAGAATGTTTCAACATAATCAATCCCCTCTTTTTAATTGTAACCTTTGGTAACAAGGCGAGCTTTGTACCCTTCAACCTCACTCGAAGCCTTGTATTTAACCCTATAAACCCACTTACACCCAATAGCAACTTTTCCTGGAGGTAATGGTTCAACAGCCCATGTATTGTTAGATTGCAAGGCTTGAATCTCCTCAGACATGGCTTGAATCCAGTGGGGATTCTGAATAGCCTCATAATAAGATTGAGGCTCGAAAATGTGAGAAATAAAGGCTAAGAAAACTTGTGTATCAACAGATAAATGAGAATAAGATAAAAAAGAACAAGACTGATCCGTTGATGAAGAAGAATTAGATGGGCCTGCAAAGGAATGAGAAATTCCTGGACAAGAATAATCTTGTAACCAGGAAGGTGGTTTAGCAACTCTAGTAGAACGCCGAGACCCAGGAAGAAACACAGGTGCATGTACTGAAGTTGAGTCATGAGCAGGGACAGAAGAAAAAGAATGTTGTGAAGTTGAGTCAGGAGTAGGGACAAAAGAAGAAGAATGTGGTGAAATATGTTGTGATGTAGGTTGAGGTTGTGATATATGTTGAGGTGGTGAAGCAGGTTGAGGTGTAGGTTGAGGTGGTGAATGAGGGTGAGAAGAAGGTATGCACAAAAACTCTAAATCTGTGATGAGGGGGTTAGAAGGAAAAATAGATGATAAAGAGGGTGAAGGATTATGAAAAGGAAACTGGTTTTCATGAAAAACAACATCGCGACTAATATGAAAAGTTTTAGATTCTAAGTTGAAAAGGATATAACCTTTCTGAGTTAATGAATAACCTAAAAAACAGAAGGGATTGCCCGAGAAGCAAGTTTATCAGTATTATGGAGCCTGGTAGAATAGCAAAGACAACTAAAAATATGAAAATGAGAGAAATTAAAGGGTTTACCATACAAAAATTCAAAAGGGGATTTCCAAGGTAAAATAGAAGAAGGTAACCGATTGATTATATAACAGGCAGTTAGGAAACATTTCCCAAAAAACTTTAACGGAACTTTATATTGAAATTTGAGTGCCCTAGCTACTTCAAGAAGGTGTTTATGCTTACGTTGGCAATTCCATTTTGTTGGGGTGTATGGATACAAGAACTCTGATGGAAAATGCCAAGACTAGAGAACAAGGTTGAGCAAGTGGAATTGAAAAATTCACTGCCATTATCACTGCGAATAATCTTAACATGTGCAGTAAACTGAGTTTGGACACAGGTAAGAAACTTTTTAAGACATAAGGCATCATCACTATTCTTCTTCAGTAAATACGCCCAAGACATACGAGAATAGTCATCTACAATGGTCAAAAAATAACGATGACCATTGTGTGTTGAAACACGATAAGGGCCCCAAAGTTCGATATAAATTAAAGCAAAAGGAGTAGTAGACTTAGAAGTGCTAGTAGGAAAGGGCAACCGATTTTGGCGAGCAAGAGGACAAATGTCACAATCATGAACAAGAGAATTGCTAACAGAAATGTTATGAAACATAGGCAATCTATTTAATTGAGCTGATGGAACATGCCCTAATCTAGCATGCCAAAGAATCATTTTATTAACATCAGAAACCATACAAACAGAATCAGAAACAACAGTGAAAGGAGAAAAACATTAGAAGAGAAATAAGAGTTGACATTACTCAAAGAATGAAACAGGTAGAGACCCCTAGACTCTTTACCAATCTCCCTCATCATGCCATTGCAAAGATCCTGCAATAAGCAAAAATTAGGATAAAAGAGAATAGCAAAATGCAACTCACGAGTCAATTTGGAAACAAAAATGAGATTATGCATGAAATTTGGAACAAACAACACATTTGACAAATAGAGACCATTTAGTAAAGTAACAAAACCTATATGGGTGACAAGAGAGGTTTTACCATTGGGAAGCCGAACAAAACGAGAAGACTAACACGTAACAGGATTAGTCAAGCCACTAAAATCAAACAATATATGATCCGTTGCGCCAGAATCCAAGATCCATTTAATTGAATTTGTAGCAAGAGAGCAAAAGGGAAAAATACCTACCAGATTCGTAGTGGAATCCGGAATTGAAGCCTTATTGAGAAGCTCTAAAATCTGAGTGTACTGCTCTGGAGTAAAAGCTAGAGGAGCAGAAGGAATCCCAGGCAAAGCTGAACTGGAAGGGATTGAAGCAGAAGGAATTCCATCACCAGAATCAGAATTGATGGTTATCACGGCCAAATGAGATCCTCGCTTCTTGTTGAACTTGAAATCTGCAGGAAAACCGATAAGGCGATAACAATTCTCCTTTTTATGCCCCTTGATTTTACAGTGGTCGCATGTCCCCGTAAACTGACGACGAGCACCACCAGCATTAGAGAAAAGAACAGAGGAATCAAGTGAAGGAAGTACCCTTGAGAGATGAAGACGATAAGACTCCTCCTGAAAAATCATCGAGTAAGCCTGATTTGCAGAAGGCAACGACTTCATCAACATAATCTGGCTGGGAAGCGCGCCGTATGTCATTGAGGCCCATCAAAAATTGAAAGAAGCGTTGCTGGGAAATATGCTCCAGATTTTGTTGAGATTGCTCACAAGAACAAGTAGAGAAAAGAACCAAAGCAATGTGCTCATCCCAGAGCAGTTTCAACCTCATGAAATAACTAGAGACAGAGACCTTACCCTGAGTGAGAGTGTCAATTTCATGATGAAGAAAGAACACACGGGATCCATCAATCTTGTCAAATAGTTCCTTCAAGTCGCTCCAAACCAGAGCAGCGCTCGATGCAAAAACGATTCCAGCGGACAAATTCTTGCTAACAAAATTGATTATCCAAGAGAGAACGACATGATTACAGCGGTCCCATTGAGCTCGGTGATATTCGGCATAAGAATCACGACGACAATTCCCATCAACAAACCCTAGTTTGTTTTTGGCAAGGAGAGAAATCAGCACCGGACTGCTCCAAATCGTTTAATTGTCAAGCCCAGTGAGAAGATGAGAAATGAGAGTCATGCCAGGAGCATCCGAGGGGTGGAGATACAATAGATGGTTCAAAATCGACGGTGGTAGTGTCTGTCTCCGATGGCATCATGAAAACAAGAAAAAATAGGGAAAATAAGGCAAACGGCCGAACAGGAAATTGAGAAGGAGAAATAGTGTGGCCCAAAAAACAAGAAAGGGCTTTTACAAATAATGAATAAAGGAAGCATGAACCCAAAAAGAACACTGAGAAAAAGGATTGAAAAAGCATGATACTATATTAATTTTGACTCAAAGAAAATATTAATTCACTTTATATATTCATCATGCATTTAATATACATGTGAGTCTCATATTTATACATCAAATGCTAATCAACTAACAAAGGAAAAACTATCATCTAACAAACGCAACTAACACTAACTGCCTAACTTCTACAGGGTAAAATGGTTTTTCACATGTTTAACAATAGTCATTAATTTGTCGCAACAAGCCAACCACATGAAGGTTTTGATGTGTTGGAAGCCACCAAACTTCTGTAACAACTGCCATACCATATCATGCGGACCAAAAGGGGATTGAGCACGTAGTGCATACGCCAATTTAATTGAGCACGTAGTTCATAAGCTCATTATTTTTTATAATGTACGAGAATGAATAAGTAATCGATAATTTATTCCACTTTCAATACCGTTAAATGTGAGTTTTTTATTTTATTTTTTATGAAGAATAATCAATAGTTGATCCATCATGATTTAGAACCAAAATGACGGAATCAACTCAATTCGGCTGGTTTGGTACATTATCTTGACTAATTAATAAAATATTTGTACAATTATTATAAAAAACGATTACTAATTTCATAAATAAAAAATCGATTAACTTAATCTATTTTATAAATTTTATAAGTTTAATTTTCTACCTTTTATGTCATAAATTTCATTACTTTAGGATGATTCAGCCTAACCCAAACTTAAATTAAATAATTATAAACAAGGATGGACCGAGCGGAGCTGGTGGGGACAGTCGTCCCCCCTAAAATTTTAAAATTTCTATACGAGTTAGACATTTTTTAGATTTTTTCTATATATTTTCTATTAAAAATATATTTTCGTCCCCTAAACTTTTATAAGTTCACCCCTTAACTTAAAGTCCTGCGTCCGTCCCTGATTATATATATAAGCATTAACATAAGAATATTTTAATATAGCATTAATATTTGAGCGCTAAAGGGAAGAGTAATCACGTGTTAGTAAAACAAACAAAAAGGTCACGAGATTTTTGATGCATCTCCAATAACCCCTTTTATCTTCTTCATCTATATAAGCATCTTGGAAAGGTGGAGTTGAGAGTTCAATTCTCATATTCTAATGGATATATACAGAGAGTTCAATTCCCATATTCCCTTGGGTGGTGGTGGTGGTGGTGGTGGTGGTGGTGGTGGTGGTGGTGGTGGTGGTGGTGGTGGTGGTGGTGGTGGTGGTGGTGGTGGTGGTGGTGGTGGTGGTGGTGTTATGATGTTTGATTTAATTTCCTCCAATATCTCACCTCCAATGCTTACTAAGTTTCTTTAGATTCTACTGCAATACATAATGCATGAAGAATGAACTCAAAATTAAAAGAGCATGCCATAGGTAAGAATTAGAAGAAATCAGACGCATATACTATTTGTTTGGATTATTTTTCTCTAATATCTTATCTATGACATTCTTTACACAATAAACGTATTCTATGGTTACTTCAGTACCTTTACCTCTGCTATTCCTTTAACTGCACTTCAAATTATTTTTTCTCCCACCCTCTGCTCTTTGAAATCCAGATTCTAAATCTCTCTTTGTCTAATATTGTTTTATTGATTCCAATGTTATAGCCTTGCCTTACGGCAGATTATGCGTTTTGTTTCTCTGTTTGCAAGTTAAACAAACTTCTATACTAGTTTTATTAAATTAATAGTTAGCTCTCATATAATAATCCATGCATCCCGATCAATAATGATGCAAAAATGATTGAGATTGCATAAAAAACATGAAGTTCTTGTAGTGCTTGTTCTCAAAGAAATTAATTAAATTTCACTTATTAAAAGAACACGAAGTTCTTGTGTTGTTAGTTCTCAAATGAAATAATTAAGGTCTCACCTACCAAAAAAAATTTGAAGGTCTTGTACTAAAGTTAAGTCTGCATGTCTTGCATATTTGAATGAAATATGGACCCATTTATCTACAGATGTGGAAAAAATTTTACATGATTTTTTAGATGCATCTACATATGTATTATTATCTTACAACCATGAGTTTGTCAGATTGATTAGAAAAAGATTCAAATTATACAATTAACACTATTTGCTTTGCTAAAGTTAGTGGGTTTATATTTTAGGCTATATCAATTGAAATAATTGTTACAAAGCCTATTGATTATGTAAAATACGGTTTAGCAAAATTTTAATTGGATGCCTCCTATTTAATGAGAAATTATATCATGGGTGATTCCCACCACGTCATCCATGGGACCAACCACTAAAAACCACCCACTTCATCATTTTTTTCCATGTCATTAATTTAATAATAGAATAACTTCCAAAAAACAGTTTTTAAAATGACATGGAAAAAGTTTAGTGAAGATTCATTGGTCGGAAAAAATGACATGGAAAAATCATGGTGAAGTGGGTGATTTCCATTGGTTGGTCCCATGGATGACGTGGTGGGAATTACCCATAATATAATTTTTCCCTATTTAATAGATAAACTATGAGAACAAAATATTTATTATCTATATGGTATATAACATATAGCAGCATTTATACGCATCAAGCCAACGAGTTATAATAAACTCTTTGTTATGATTGGTTTTGGTCAAAGGGCATACATTTCTCATTTTGTATTTTTTGTATGTGCGATATATAGTTGAATTCCTTCACCACAACGCTCAAAATGGGTAAATAAAAATTGTTGAAAATATATATTGAGTATGAGTCTCCTTTTATGTTTAAATTCTTAAACATTAATTGGAGAATCATTTATGAGATGATTTTTCTCAACATTGCGGAGAGAGGATAATCAGCTGGATAAAGAAGAAAAATAAATTATCATTATCTAGATCCTCGTATATGAACCAAAAGTTCATAAGATAATGCATGTTATTATATGTCAACTGCCAGACATATTTACTGACTTAATGAGAGTAATCATTGGATTACATGTTAGAGCAAATGGATGTAAATCATGCATGAAGAGTGATAATTGAAACCGGTTTCAATGATCAAAATTCTCGTAACTGGAAAGTAATATAAGATGGTCATACATTGGAGGCGAGTGCTCCTGAAGAGACCCAAGACATAACCAATAATAAAAATCTAGAAGAGTTTCATGTACCTAAAATAAAGATTCAAAAGAGGTTTCGATAAGTTATGTCACTACGAGAAAAGAATAGAACATGAATACAAAAACTTGTCGACAACAATTTTACATAGAATACTTCTATAGAAGTAAAAAAAGAAAAAAAGAATCTTATATAGATATCTATCTAGAAATATAGATATTGAATTGACCAATGTGAAAAGACGCTTTGGACTTCTAAAACTAAAATTTTTGGACCAGCAGTCCAAACACCTAAAGGTGTAATGCAAGTGGGGAACAAATAAATAGCCGTGAGATATAAATACAACTTAAATTATAATTTATGAAAAATTTTAAATACATGGTGGATGCAAAGTTAATAAATATTTTATATATGTTTAATTATTTTGTGGATCCCTATTTATCCTTGAAGGATTTAAAATGCTAGAAGCATTTTGAAATTTCTGAGAAAATTTATTTCGATATGGCCCTTGAATATTTATATTTTGGCGCATTTGATATAATCGTCTTAATGAGTACTAATTGAGAAAAAATATAAGAATGATCAAATTTCCTTGTGTATTTTATAAAAGAGTTTGGATCAAGATTCATTATGATAATTTGAATATCATTAGAACTCCTGAAGAGCTTCAAATTAGAAACTCGTAAAGAGCTTTCAAAGCATTTAATGAAAGCATTTGAGAAAAAGAATCTTGAGATAGGGTTTTGTCTCGACCTAAAGATCAAGCACTTAAATATGCTTTTTAATGAATGGAAATAAGCTGAAAGAATCTTAAAGAAGATTCAACATGGATAAATCATATCATTTAATACCCTAATGAATGTAAGTTTATTGGATGTGAATAAATTTAACTTCGAAAGAAAGATAAATCAATCCTTGGTTTGGAAGAACCATATATTAGTTGGTCCAAAAATACTATCTAAACGCTACAAAGATCATTACATTTAGATCTTCAAACATTAATCGATGTCTCCTCAAATCATTATTATACATGAGGTAAGCTAAAAATGTGTTTGACTAAGACTATTGATCCAACATATTAAGAAGATATGTGATTTACTTTCACAATATAAGATACAAGCTATCTTATGTGGAGATAATGCAAAAGTTATATGTCAATCGAAATGTGGATACATCAAAGATGACAAAATGAAACATACTACTCCAAATTTGCACCCCTCACGATCTTCAGAAAAATAGTATTCAAGATTAAATTATGAAGATTCAAAGATATTATATGTGTTGTTTTCCTGAGGGAGAGTAAATACGTGTTTCACTCTTTTTCCCTTAACTGAGGTTTTGTCCTGTAACCCCCCGTCCCGGCCTAGCCAACAGACCGAACCGAACGAGTTACACAGGGAAAACCGAAACGAAACCTGCTAAGGCCTCACTCCGATTAGCAACCCTAATTTTTTTCTTCTTAATAATCTTGTCTAGATGTCACATTTATCCCTATGTGTAAAGGCAACCAGTGGAAAAGCGAACATAGATGTGAACCGAGCAGAGGCATACAATGAATTAAACTTACCAAGTAGATATTAGTCAAGTTTCATGCACACGAGGAAAAAACCATCACATAGGACACATCTAAACCCACCTAGGAAGCATACAAGCATTAGGGACTAAAATGTAACAATTGGAAACCCTCGAAGATGGCTTTTAACCGTTTTAACTACATGCGTTTCGAAACAGGCCTGCCCATTCGAAACACAGGCTTCATTCAAAAAGTAACACCAAGCCGCTCTGGAACGGTCCCACAAGGTTCCGGAACAGGAGCCTCCAGTGGCCAAACGTATCGGAACGGCCCTACATGGTTCCGAAACATGAGCCTCTAGTCGCAAATCGTACCGATACGACACCACCCCCGTTCTGATACGAGTGCCCCTGGAGCTCGACCGTTCCGAAACCATATCATGCGTTTCGAAATGCCTGGACACGGTTTGGCCCGAAAATGCATTTCGACATCTCTAAACATTCCCAAACTTACCTCGAAACATCTTAAACCACATGGCAACTTTTCATACAATCAATCTAGAGGCAAGACACCCTAAAAACAACTTCAAACATGCATACACACAACAAAATGGATCTCAAACCAAAGCTCATAAGAACACTTAGCTTCAATAACACCAACAAGTCAAAACGCAAGGTAATCTACCCAAAGCCATAACAAGCTTCAACATATCATGGTATCAACATTTAAAACATGCTAGCAACTTAAACAAAGCCAAATATAGGAGTTTGAACACCAACTCCCTAACATATAAATCTAGTATTCCCATCGTCTAAGCATTATTACAACTAGAAAAACCATACTTTGAGCTAGCAAGAACTCCAAGAACTCATCCCTTGCCCACTTGCCTCCCGGAGCCTTTAACGATCTACATTGTTGGGAAAAGAGAGCGTAAGCTTAAAAGCTTAGTGAGTAGAGCTCTAAAACACCACAACAATGTAGTTTAAAACACATATCTTAGTTTTAAAAACGAAACCACTTAAGAAAGAGATACAATGAAATGGAAACATAGACGAAACATGGTTTGCACAAGCACAACCATCCCCGGTGGGACTACACATCATTGTACACAACAACTAGCATTTTTCTGATGGGACTACACATCATTGTACTCATCTACTAGTCACTACTGGTGGGACTACACATCACCGTATACACGACTAACCATCACGTGAGGCTTGACATCAATTACGACTACACAACAACATTAGAACGAAGAGTAAAAGCAATCCACATTTCACACAACAACATGAATATCCGCACACACCGACACTTAACGAAACAAGGCAAATTAGACGAACTTACACTTGGGTTTAGGTTAGCCCTTAAGGCTCCACCCAAACCCCCAAGAATACATCTTTGAACCATTTTTAATGTTTTAAAACATTCCCACTCACCAGCTCAAAACCCAAAACAAGCTAACGATTCTCCTTCAAGCTTCCGCAACTTCCGATGTGACACCCGAAGGACCCGAATCGTTACCCGATGCTTCTATCCAAATCAAAAACAAGTAATTAATACATCTTTCAACATCCGAACTCGCTGAAAGCAACTCCACCAAATCCGACAACAACAAGTATTCTTATTTATATTCCATATTAACAAAAACTATCCTCAAACCTACTCTAACCTCAAGTCAGCCATATCCCCATCAATTTATCATCCAAACCATGTTCAAAAGCTCCAAAAACATCAACCCAACAACACCAAAACATTAGGAACGCGTCTCCACCATTTCTAAGCCAAAAACCCAAATACCCATTAATCAAAATCACCCATTTTCCTAAAATCTGGGATTTCATGTTAAACCCAATATTTTAGTACCATTTTACACTCAAAACATCCTTTAAAGCACACTCAAACCATTGTTTTCACCATAGAGCTTAAACCCCTCAAAAACCCCATTTTTACCCAAAATGGAGAAACTTGAAAAATCTCTCTTCTTTTGAAAAGGAAGTGTTACTAGCAAGTTTGAAATGAAAATATGATTAAGAAATCAAGTTGCTTACCTCCTTGAACTTCCAAATGGTGAAGATTGATGAAAAATAGGTTGTGGCTATGGTTTGGGAGTTTAACATGAAAAACCTTTGGGGAAGAAGGATGGATGACAATTTTGAAGTAATGTATTTTATTCAAACTCAAAACCTATCTCCAAAACCCATTTGACTACATTTTACTAAAATACCCTTTTTTCTTTAAAGATTTTAAAATTTGTTTATTTTAAATTGTTTCCCCAAAATTGATTATCTTTAACCGGCTTAACCTGACATCCAAACCCGATTATCCTCTGGGCCCCAAACCCGGGCGTTACAACTCTCCCCCATTTAAGGAATTTCGTCCTCGAAATTACCTGACGGAAAGAGATACATAAATTGTTTCTCCATATCTTACTTCCTCTCCAATGTAGACTCTTCCACACCTCGGTGTCTCCACGAAACCTTGACTTATTCGATATACCTCCTACGTAACAATTTCCTATCTATAGCAAGAATTTCAACCGGCTCTTCATCATACGACAAATTTGGGTTCAACTCGATATCTTCCACTGACATTACATGAGAAGGATCCGATCTATACTTTTGGAGCATCGAAACGCGGACCACATCATGAATCTTCTCTAACTTTGTCGGCAGTCTCAATCTATAGGCAACGGGACCAACTCGTTCAACTATCTCATAAGGACCTATAAATCTCGGGCTTAACTTACCTTTCCTACCAAACCTCATCACCTTCTTCCAAGGTGAGACTTTCAAAAACACTTTTTCGCCCACGACATACTCTATCTCCTTCCTCTTCAAATCGGCATACGATTTATGTCTGTCTAAAGCTACCTTCAAGCGATCACACATCAATTTTACCTTCTTGGTAGTGCCCTTAAGCAAGTCTGGCATCGGTACAAGCTTTTGTCCGGCCTCGGCTCAACAGATAGGTGTTATACACTTCCTACCATACAGAGCTTCATACAGTGCCATCTGAATACTAGCCTGATAAATGTTGTTGTATGCAAACTCCATTAACGGTAGGTGTTTCTCTCATGAACCCTGAAAGTCGATGATACAACACCTCAACATGTCCTCCAATACCTGAATAACCCTCTCTGACTGACCATCTGACTGCGAGTGATACGAAGTGCTGAAGTTCAACCAAGTACCCAAGGCACGATGAAAACACTCTCAAACTCTAGCTGTAAACCTCGAGTCTCGGTCTGATACAATCGATTTCGGTACCCCATGCAACCTCACTATCTCACCGATGTACAGATCGGCCAACTTATCTAAGGTGTAGGTAGTATGAACAAGTACGAAATGGGCACACTTAGTGAATCTTTCGACTATCACCCACACTAAATTCTTCTTCGAAGGAGTCAACAGTAAACCCGACACAAAGTCCATTGTAATACGTTCCCACTTCTATTTCAGAATCTTCAACGGCTGTAACAAACCTGAAGGAAAGTTATGCTCGGCCTTAACTAGCTGACAAACCATACACTTACTCACAAACTCGGCCACATCTGTCTTCAACCCAATCCAATAGTACTCTTCCTTCAACCCACGGTACATCTTCGTACTACCCGGATGCATAGCAAAAGGACTGTTATGTGCTTCATTGAAAATAGTACACCTTAAATCGGCAACTTCTGGAACTACTATCCTATCCTTGAAACATAGGATCCTATTCTCGCCAAAGTAGAAATCTATAGGCATTACCTCGGCTATATCTTGCACGTGAGGTGCCAAAGACTCGTCTTGCAACTGTTTCTCTCGAATCAACTGAACCAACAAAGGTTTAACCTGCAACTCGGCTATCAAACCACCATCCCGTGACACACTCAATCTTGCAAACATTGCTCGCAATTCAACTGCCACTTTTCTACTCAAAGCATCGGCCACTACGTTTGCCTTACCCGGATGGTACTCTATCGTAAGGTCATAATCCTTAAGAAGTTCTATCCACCTACATTGTCTAAGGTTCAGCTCCCCTGAGTCATCAAATATTTCAAACTCTTGTGGTCGGTATATACTGTGCACTTCTCACCATAAAGATGGTGTCTCCAAATCTTTAGAGCAAACACTACTGCGACTAACTCTATATCATGAGTGGAGTAGTTCTTCTCGTGAACCTTCAACTGTCTCGAAGCATAAGCTACAACCTTACCTTCTTGCATAAGCACACAACCTAAACCTACATACGATGCATCACTGTAAATCACAAACTCTTTCCCCGGTTCAGGCCGGATCAAAATAGGAGCTTCGGTCAAAGCTTTCTTGAACTTCTCAAACGCTTGTTGTCTTGCATTTGACCACTCATACGGAACATTCTTCTAAAGCAATTTAGTTAGGGGTGCCGCAATCATCGAAAATCCCTTGACAAATCTTCGATAGTACCCCGCCAAGCCTAGGAAACTACGGATTTTGGTCATCGACTTCGGTTGCTTCCAATTCACTATGGCTTCTAACTTTATGGGGTCCACACTAATTCAATTGGCTGAGATCACATGACCTAAGAAGACTACCTCCTTAATCCAAAACTCGTTCTTACTCAACTTGGCATACAACTGATTTTCAAGCAAAGTTTGAAGCACTAGTCGCAAATGCTCATCATGCTCTTTCTCGGTCCTAGAGTACACTAAGATGTCATCTATGAACACCACTACAAACATATCCAAAAACTCGTGGAACACTCGGTTCATCATATCCATAAATGCAGCTGGAGCATTAGTCGAACCGAAAGGCATTACCAAGAACTCATAGTGCCCATAACGTGTACGGAAGGTTGTCTTCGATATGTCCACATCCTTTACCTTCAACTGATAGTAACTTGATCTCAAATCAACCTTCGACAACACTGAAGCACCTCTGAATTGATCAAGCAAGTCATCTATTCGTGGCAAGGGATACTTGTTCTTTACCGTTACCTTGTTTAACTGCCTATAGTCTATACACATCCTCATACTGCCGTCCTTTTTCTTCACAAACAAGACCGGAGCACCCCATGAAGAAATACTAGGCCTAATGAAGCCTCTATCTGACAGTTCCTTAACTTGTGCCTTCAACTCTTTCAACTCTTTCGGTGCCATTCTATACGGAGCAATGAACACGGGTGCAGAATCGGAATACGTCTCGATAGCAAACTCAACTTCTCTATTTGGAGGCAAACGCAACAACTCTTCCGGAAAAACACTCAAAAAATCACAAACTGTTCTGATGTCTTGCGGTCTAACCTCACTCATATTCGGATTCATCATATAAGCCAAATACGCCTGACAACTCGAATCCATCAATCTCTGAGCATCTAAAGACGAAACAACATTGGACAAGAACTTAATGTTCTCGCCCACCACTACAACATCGAAATCATCTGTAAGCCTCAAGGAGACTCTCTTGGTCTCAAAGTCTACCCTAGCTCTATGCTCTACGAGGCAATCCATGCCCAAAATCACATCAAACCCATAGAACGACAATTCCATCATGTCAACCGGAAACACATGCCCCTGAATCATCAAAGGACACCTCTTATACATCTTCCTAACTACCACGATCTCACCGAAAGAACTAGTAACATTAACACATACCTCTAACCACTCATACGATAAACCTAAAGACCTTGCATGTTCACTCAAAATGTACGAATGTGTCGAACCCGAATCTATCAAAGAAAGCAAAG
Organism: Hibiscus tridactylites; assembly: GCA_958450335.1. NCBI lineage: Eukaryota > Viridiplantae > Streptophyta > Magnoliopsida > Malvales > Malvaceae > Hibiscus > Hibiscus tridactylites. The sequence goes on along the minus strand of OY288267.1, from coordinate 50,886,581 downwards.
TCAAAGACTGTAACGAGAAATTACATGCGATGACATCCGTGTCATTCCCAGCCTCTTGTTGTGCATACACCCTAGCTGGTCGTCCACCCTCGAGCTGAACAACCACCACATGAGCTAAGTTTCTCTGACCATCATTCCTCGGCTGAAAATTACCTCGACCACGCCCACGGCCTCTCTGATGCCGAAACCCCCTAGCTGGAGCTGGTCTGCCCCTAGTCGTGTGTGGACAGTTACGCCTCAAATGATCTCGGGAACCACAGTTCCAACATACCACAAAGGTACCCATACACTCGCCCAGATGGCGTCTCCCGCATCTAGTGCACTCAGGAGTGTGAACAATAGCCCCTTGGCCTTGATGGCCCCGTCCATGGCTACCACCCATATGTCTCAAATCGGGCTGATACCTCCTATCTCTGTGCCTCTTGGCATGATCTTTGTCCCAATCCGCATGTCTCTTACCGGAATCAAACCCACTAGCACGAGTACTCGAGCCTAAGTTCTGCTCAATATCTTTGGCCTTAGAGACCAAAACATCAAACTCGGTGTATTCAAAAGTGAGCATATAAGTCTTCACTTCCCTAGTCAAACCATATCGAAAGCGCTCGCACCGTTCCCTCTCACTGGAACCAACTCGGGAGAATACTGGCTCAACCTCACAAACTGAACCTCGTACTCTAACACCGTCTTACTACCATGAACCAAGGCCATAAATTCTCTCTTCTTCTCATCCTGATATCGGACTCCAAGATACTTCTTCTTAAAGGCAGTTCTGAAGAATTCTCAAGTGACATCCGCTTCTTCCATACACGAAGTAACGGTAGTCCACTAAGCATACGCATCTCCCTGAATCAAGGAGACGACACAACCCAACTTACGAGCGTCTGAGCACTTCATCTGACCTAATATTTGTAGTACTCTCGAGCCAAGCCTCTAAACTCTCGGGATTAAAACCACGGAACTCAACTCCGCCCAAGCTACGAAGTCTCTCAAGGGGTAAACCAGTCCCCGCACCCTGAGGTGGTGCTAAAACATACATACCGGCTAAAGCTGTCTGAAAAGCTCCGGCTATAGTCTGAACCAAATGAGTCATGTCCGCACTTGCCGGGCCCTGACCCGTCTGAGCTCCATTACCCCTAACATTTGCACCGGCCTGAGGTCCATTACCATCACCTCCAACATTCGCCCCGGCCTGAGGCACATTACCTCCGACATCCACCCAATTACCATCAGGAGCAGGAGGAACATGAGGCACATCCCCGGGTGCCTGGTCACCTGCTCTAGGCCGTCCTCTCGGTCTTACCATAACGAAGATAAAATCTAAACAATAAACACATCACACACAAGAAAACATTGGGTTAGCAAGGGCAAGGACCCGAGTGCTCAAGCTCTTTAAACCAAAACTATTTTCCAATAACAACACCTAGAAATAGGAACACTCGACTAAACTTCAACCAACAACAAGAACAAAAAAACATGCTTTCACACACAGTGCAATGGCAAACAAACAAAACAAACTAACTTACTTGACTTACCTTCCCGAGAGACCTCTTAATCGTGGCTTTGATACCATCAAATGTAACCCCCTCGTTCCAGCCTAGCCAACAGACCAAACCGAACGGGTTACAAGGGGAAAACCGAAGCGAAAGCCGCTAAGGCCTCACTCCGATTAGCAACCATAATTTTTTTTCTTCTTATTAATCTTGTCTAGATGTCACATTTATCCCTATGTGTAAAGGCAACCAGCGGAAAACTGAACATAAATGTGAACCGAGCAGAGGCATACAATGAATTAAACTTACCAAGTAGTTATTAATCAAGTTTCACGCACACGAGGCAAAAACCATCACATATGACACATCTAAACTCAACTAGGAAGCATACAAGCATTAGGGACTAAAATGTAACAATTGGAAACCCTCGAAGATGCCTTTTAACCGTTTTAACTACATGTATTTCGAAACAGGCCTGCCCGTTCTAAAACGGGGGTTTCATTCGAAAAGTAACACCAAGCCATTCCGGAACGGTCCCACATGGTTTCAAAACAGAAGCCTCCAGTGGCCAATTGTGTAACACCCCAATTTTGGGCTTGTAAGTTTAGGGTCTGAATCGGACCGGTCTGATTTTCGGTTCGAATATAAAAGGTGGTTTTAGGGAAAGCCTAGTTCGGGATGCATTAAAAATATGGAAAAATATCTAAAATCCTATTTTAATATATATAAGAGAGTGGTGAAATCAATTTTACAAAATAAGATTTGGAAGTGTGACATTTCGAAATAGTGACTAAAATGTAATTTTTGAAAAGTTCAGTGGTGACTGTTTTGTAAGGATTGAAACTTTGAATCTTTAAGGAGCTAATTTACCCAAGGAGGGATTTCTCCATATTTTTCTTAATTTTAATGACTCATTTAATGTTTAATTAATTAAAGGAAAATGAGAAAAGTCAATTTTGAGATTTCATAACTAACTTTCTTGAAAACTTTCTCATCTCATTTTCTCTCAAAATTCTCTCAGCCAAACACATTTCTACAGCAGCTTTTCTTTTGATTTTCACACCAAATGATGAGATTTCAATCCCCAAATGATTCCTAATCCTTTCTACATCAAATCCTCTTCATTTGCTTATTGAATTTTCAAGGATTTTGGCTCTAATCAAGGAGAAATCCACATTTAGAGGTATGAACGTTCTTCTCCTCTAAATACTCAGTTCTTTACTGAAATTCCCAAGTTCTCAATCCTTAAATTGAGTTTTATAAAAGGTTTTAATGTTGTGATCTTGATTTTGGCTTAAAACTTGAGATTTTGATTAAATCTTGAAGAAATTCGTGATGAATGTTTGGGCTCTTTTTTGTGATGCCTTTTAATTGTATTTTAGATGTTTAATGATGTGTAATTGAGGTTTAATCAATGCAATCCCGAATAGGTTGATTCTCCTAAGTTTTTACTTGTGAAAATGGTGGTTTTGGGGTGATCTTGGTGTTCTGTTATAGCTGGGGCTATAAGGACGAGTTTAGGATCTTTTTGGATGTTAATTGATGTTTAAGAATGTTTAAAAGTGATGGATCTTGGCTGGGTAATGTTGTGGATGAGTTTGGATGTGATTTCAGTTGTGTTTGGTGGCCGAAATGTTAGATTTGGTGAGAGCAGCGAGTTTAGGTGTAATGGCTGAAGATTTTAATGCATGATGATGCATTAATCCTCTACTTTGATGTGTTTAAAACAGGGGAGACATCTTTGGATCCTTGTGGTGTTGATCTGGAGGCTTGAACGGCGTTTCGGCAAACTTGCGAAACGGAATTGGTGAGTGAAGTTGGATTTTCAGCTTGAAACCAATGTTTAAAGGTTTTGGGAGTTTAGTTTAAGCCTAAGCAACTTAACTAAGCTCAAGAGTAAGTTTTCGGAAAAACTCTCTTGGATGAGCCATGGATTGGTTCGATGCATTTGTTGATAATTGCATGTTTTAATTTCTGTTTTTGGAAGCATGTTTAGCATGGTTAATGCTGGTTATGTAAGCCATATATTGAAGGATGCTCAAGGTAAGAGATCCTTGGTTTAATATGTTGAAAATGTGAATTTGATGCATAGTGATGCATGTTGTTAAATGGCTTGATTAAATGCTTCAAAATAGTGAATTGTTGATGATTAAAGATGTATATTGGCAAGTGATGTGTTGGTTTTAAAGTACTTGAATCGGATATAGTTAGTCGGCTATAGGATTGGGTGCACCGTGAATAAAGTCGCCTTGGATGTTAAGGGGTTGTAATTGTACCGTAGACTCTATCCAAGTACACTAACGAGATGTTTAAGATCACAATGGTGGTTAAAAGACCATGTGTGGATCTTGTGTTGAGTGTCCCTTGTTCTCGTTAGTGATGTTATACAACTACCAATGAGTGATGTGGAGGGGTTGTGATTGTACTGTTAAAATCCATCACGGGTGTTGAGGGGTTGTAATTGTACCGGTAAACTCCACCTTGTGTGTTTGGTAGTGTGTATGAAGCGTATGGGACAACGCTTGTAATCCGCGTATCCGATTGTGTTTTATGTTGTAAAAGGTTATGGTTATCACTTGGAAGCCAATATGACATGTTATTGATATTGAAGCATGAGATGCTTGTTGTGAATGCAATGTTGCATGGATAATGATGTTAAAATGTTAAAGGCATTATGGAAAGTGTTTTTATAAAATGCATTATTGTGTTGTTTCTTTAGAGCATGCCTCACTAAGAATTGGTGCTTACGCTCTCTCTTTGAATCAATAATGCAGATAATTGAGGTGTTTGCGGGCAGCAAGGAGGTTAAGAATCCAAGGGAAAGCTAAGCTCATGTATGCTGACTATTTCACAACATTATTAGATTTTGATATTTGGCAATGGGAACCTAGGTTGTGTTTTTGGGAGATGTTTTGGACTCCCTAGTTGTGGCATGATGCCTTAAATGTTTTGGATTTGTAAATGGCCATTTTGGTGCTTGTTTGATGCTTTGATGGTTGTTTAGTTATGTTTAATAGGATGCATGCCTATAGACTTGTGGTTTTGCCTAATTGATGCATTGAATGTGTTTTGATGATGCAAATAGGTACCTTATATGTATGATGACTAGTTGGCATGACTAGGAAGTCAATAGGATGTGTTTGAGTGATTAAATGTATGTTAAACCAGCAAAATCTGCACTTTCTGGGCAGTCCGTATCGGAACGGGTGCTAACGTTTTGAAACGAGGGCCTATAATGGCTTTCGTGTTTCGAAACGGGTAGAGGCCGTTACGAAACGGTTTTGCCACTGCCATGTCCTGTTTCAATACTGGTATCGAAACGAACCCGTGTTTCGGAACGGTCAACCCCTGTTCCGAAACACTAGACCGTTGGGCACTGATTTGAATGGTTTTGAAGTTGCAAGCTTTACGTTTTAGTCCTGAATTTTGTATGTGCAATTGCTTGAGCTTGAGATGTCCGTTTGAGGTGAAATTTGACAGAGAAGCATGTAATATTACTAATTTCATAATGGTAACATTAAAATCAGTTAAGTACTCTTAATTTCCAGAATTTACATTTTGGTCCCTAATAGTTGTAAATTGTGCAATTGAATCCCTATCGCTTTCCGATCATTGTGATTTTCAAGCATGCTTTTCTCAAGAGTACGCCTAGGGTTAGTGTGCATCTAGAGAAGTTTAAAAAGAAAAAAAGGGTCGTTAATCAAGGTTGACTTTCGAGTTGACTTTGGTTTTCCCCGTGTAATCTTCGTAGTTGGGGTCAACCGTCTAGGTCGGGGTAAGGAGATTACATTTGGTGGTATCAGAGCTGAGTTCTCGAGTAAACGGGAATGGTATGTGGGTGATGTATGCATGATTGTATGATGTGCCTTTTTGGAATGAAAGTGTGATATGTGAATTGTAAAGTATGTTGAAATTGTGATGCTATGCTGTGTTGAGACATGTTAGAGGGACCCATTGCCATATCAAAAATAATGAAATGAATTGTTTGTGAAAAATGAGCTTGAGTGCTTGGATTTCTTACCTTGTTGAGCCTGATTATGTTTATTGCATTTGTGTTAGTGCATTGTTAGTGAATGGGACCTCGTAGAGAGACGAGGATTAATACACGAGCTATGGCTCAGAACGAGAATGAGAACAATGCTGATAATGTAGTGGATTTACCTCCTTCTGGTGGTGGATCGCCCGGTGGTGGCGGTGCTGGAGGTGATGGAGTTGGTGTTGGTGCTGGTGCTGGGGTCGCTGGACCTGAAGCTCGGTAGGGGCAAACTGCTCCTGACATGACAGTTTTGATTCAAGCTATTGCTGGAGCCTTTCAGGCGGCAGTAGCTGGAGCTCATGGAGCTGGGCATCAGGGAGATGCTAATGCTAGACTACCTTTGGAACGTCTGCACAGTCTGGGAGGGACTGAGTTCAGAGGTTTGTCTGCTGAAGGTTCCGAATCTTGGTTGGAAAGTACCAAGAGGATATTGGGACAAATGAACTGCAATGATGGGCAGAAGCTAGGATGTGTGGTATCGCTGTTGAATGATGATGCGTATACCTAGTGGACGACCACTGTCTCCAGAATAGAGGATGCTGATGTGACTTGGACGTTCTTTCTGAACGCGTTCAAGAGGAAGTATCTGGGTGTGCGATACCTGGATGAAAAGAAAAGAGAGTTCATGTCTCTTACTCAAGGGAGCATGACGGTGGCTGAGTACGAGATTCAGTTTGTCCGTCTCAGTCAGTACGCACCTGAGCTTATCCCTGATGAGCGGGAGAGGTGTGAATGTTTCCGTTATGGTTTGGTGACGGATGTAAAGGCCTTTATGTGTGCCGCTGAGTACACTAATTTTGATGTACTGGTTAGTAGGGCGAAGGATATTGAGTTGAATCTGGGTTTGTCCTCTAGGAGTGCTGGTTCTAGCATGGGCAAGAGAGCTGCTGAGTATAGTTCTGGTGGTGGACGGAACAAGAGAGGACGTGATCGGAGGTATCAGTCTTCTGCTAGGCGTGGTGGTGGAGGGCATGGTGCGCCTGTTCAGGGAGACAGGGCGAGAGCTGATCAGAACACGTGCTGGGCGTGTGGATCGTGTGGCCATTTGAGGCGTGATTGTCCTCGAGCGGCGAGGGAGGTTCAAGCTCCTGTTGTTGTAGCTGGTAATTCGTGCTGGAATTGTGGTTCGGCAGACCACATGAGGAGGAAGTGTCCTTTGTTGGCCGGTGGTGGTCAGGGACGTGCTCCTGGAGTTGTTGCACCACAGAGAGGTCGTGGGCGCGGCCGTGGTAACTTCCAGTGCAGAGATGATGGTGGAAGGAATGTGGCACATGTGGTGGTTGTCCAACCTGAGGGTGGAGGCCAGGCTCGAGTGTATGCCCAGCGAGAGGGGAGGAATGACACGGATGTGGTCGCAGGTACCTTCACTTTGCAATCCTTATCATTACTTTCCTTGATTGATTCTGGATCTACACACTCATACATATTGCGTGAACATGCTCAATTGCTTGGTTTGCATGTTGAGTCTTTGGATGTTGGTATGCGTGTAACTAGTTCTTTTGGTGAGACCGTTATGACACGGAAGTTGTATAGGAGGTGTCACTTAGTTGTGCAAAACCATGTTTTTCATGTTGATCTCATGGAATTGCCTTTCTATGGTTTTGATGTAATCCTTGGTATGGATTGGCTTGTTGAACATCGAGCTATGGTGGATTTTGACAACAAGCGAGTTTCGTTGAAGCTTGCGGATGATTATGAGGTAGTGGTGGTTGGTGAGAATGTGAAGTTTCTTGCCAATGTGGTGTCTACATTGGAAGCAAGCCGAATGATGAGGCAAGGTTGTGAAGCCTACCTAACCTTTGTAATGAATCCTAGCTCTAAGGAGTTGCGTGTGCAAGATATCAGGACGGTGCGAGAGTTTCCTGGTGTGTTTCCGGAGGAGTTTCCTGGGTTGCCTCCTAATCGTGAAGTGGAGTTTGGAATTGAGTTGTATGAAAACACAACTCCAGTGTCCATTACTCCTTATCGAATGGCACCTAAAGAGTTGAAAGAGCTGAAGACGCAACTTCAGGAGTTGCTTGATCGTGGTTTCATTCGGCCGAGTGTGTCACCTTGGGGTGCACCAGTCTTGTTTGTGAAGAAAAAGGATAGCACTATGAGAATGTGCATTGATTACCGTCAGCTGAACAAGTTGACTATCAAGAATCGGTATCCATTACCGAGGATTGATGATCTTTTTGATCAATTTCGGGGAGCGGCTGTGTTCTCTAAAATTGACTTAAGGTCAGGGTATTACCAGTTGAAGGTGAAGGATGTGGATGTGCCAAAGACAGCCTTCAGAACGAGGTATGGGTATTATGAGTTCCTTGTGATGCCGTTTGGTTTGACGAATGCTCCTACAGCTTTTATGGACATGATGAATAGAGTGTTCCATGAATATTTGGACAAGTTTGTGGTGGTGTTCATTGATGATATCCTCGTGTACTCTCGTACAGAGGAGGAGCATGAGGGGCATTTGAGGATTGTGTTGCAGGCTTTGTTGGAAAATCAGCTTTATGCTAAGTTAAGCAAGTGCGAGTTCTGGCTCAGGGAAGTGGTGTTCCTTGGTCATGTGGTTTCTGCTGAGGGGAATCGTGTTGATCCTCAGAAGATTGAGGCAGTGATGAATTGGAAGCCCCCTAAGTCTGTTCATGAAGTCCGTAGTTTCCTTGGTTTGGCGGGATATTATCGGAGGTTTGTGGACGGATTTTCGAAGATTGCTGCACCTTTGCGAAGTTGTTGCAGAAGGATGTTAAGTATGAGTGGACAGAAGCGAGATAGCAGGCTTTTGAGAAGCTTAAGGCAGCTTTGACGCAAGCTCCTATTTTGGTTCAACCTGAATCAGGGAAAGAGTTTGTGGTGTATAGTGACGCATCCTACGTTGGTTTAGGGTGTGTGTTGATGCAAGAGGGTAAGATGGTGGCTTATGCATCGCGACAGTTGAAAGTGCATGAGCGCAACTATCCTACGTATGACATTGAGTTAGCTGCGGTGGTCTTTGCTTTGAAAATTTGGAGACATTACCTGTATGGTGAGAAGTGTACTGTGTACACGGATCACAAAAGTTTGAAGTATCTAATGTCTCAGAAAGAGTTGAATCTTAGGCAACGACATTGGGTGGAGTTGCTTAAAGATTACGATCTGACGATCGAGTACCATCCGAGAAAAGCTAATATTGTAGCGGATGCCTTGAGTAGGAAGCTGGCAGTGGAGTTGAGGGCTATGTTTGCCAGCTTGAGCATTTCGCGAGATGGTGGTCTTGTGGCTGAATTGCAAGTGAAACCATCCTTGGTTCAGTTGATAAAGGATAAGCAACTGTTGGATGATTCCTTGGTGCCACATGTTCAGGATATTGCTGAGGACAGGCCATCGAAATTTTGCTTTAATGATGATGGAGTTTTATGTTTTGGGAGTCGGATAGTAGTGCCCAATGATGCTGAGTTGAGGCGTGCTATTCTGACTGAAGCTCATAGTAGTCCTTTTGCTATGCACCCTGGTAGTACTAAGGTGTATCGTGATCTTAGAGATGAGTACTATTGGGTGGGTTTGAAGAAAGATGTTGATGAATATGTGAGCATGTGCATGGTTTGCCAGCGAGTAAAAGTTGAGCATCAGTTTCCTTCTGGGTTGTTGCAACCGTTTAGGATTCCTGAGTGGAAGTGGGAAAGGATTACCATGGATTTTGTGTCTGGTTTGCCTTTGTCGCCATCGAAGAAGAATTCGGTGTGGGTGATTGTGGATCGCCTGACGAAGTGTGCGCATTTCTTGCCTGTGCATACTACGTATACTTTGGATAAGCTTGCGGAGCTGTACATTGTTGAGATTGTGTGGCTGCATGGTGTGCCAAAGTCTATAGTGTCGGATCGAGATTCGAGGTTTACATCACGTTTCTGGGAGTGTTTACATCAGGCTTTGGGTACACGATTGAATTTCAGTACTTCTTATCATCCCCAATCGGATGGACAGTCTGAGCGTGTTATCCAAGTGCTGAAGGATATGTTGAGGTGCTGTGTGATTGAGTTTCAGGGCTCTTGGGAGAAACATTTGCCTTTAGTGGAGTTTGCTTATAACAATAGTTACCAGGCAAGTATTCAAATGGAACCTTATGAAGCCTTGTACGGGAGGAAGTGCAGAACTCCTCTTTGTTGGGCTGAAACAGTTCAGAAGTTGGTTTCTATGCCAGCTTTGTTGAAAGGAACCACCGAGAAGGTGAAGCTCATTTGTGAGCGCTTGAAGGCGGCTTCTGATCGACAGAAGTCTTACGCAGATTTGAAGCGTAAGGAGATTGAGTATGTGGTGGGTGACCGTGTGTTTTTGAAAGTTTCGCCTTGGAAAAAGGTGATGAGGTTTGGCCGAAGAGTAAGTTGAGCCCTAGGTATATTGGACCATACGAGGTGATTGAGCGTGTGGGTCCTGTTGCGTACAAGTTGAGATTGTCACAAGAGCTGGAAAAGATTCATGATGTGTTTCATGTCTCTATGCTTCGGAGGTATAGATCGGATCCTTCGCATGTTATGCATGTGGAGGAAGTGGAATTGAATCCAGACTTGACCTATGATGAGGAGCTGGTGGAAATTCTGGATTCAGACAGTAAAGTTCTTCGAGGCAAGACCATTGAGTTGGTAAATGTGTTGTGGAAGCATCGTGGTGTTGAGGAAGCCACGTGGGAAAGGAGGGATGACATGGAGAAGCAGTCTCCATACCTTTTTCCTCCAGGTAAATTTCAAGGACGAAATTTCTTAAGGGGGGAGAGTTGTAACACCACAATTTTGGGCTTGGAAGTTTAGGGTCTAAACCGGACCGGTCTAATTTTCGGTTCGAATATAAAAGGTGGTTTTCGGGAAAGCCTAGTTCGGGATGCATTAAAAATATGGAAAAATATCTAAAAATCCTCTTTTAATATATATAAGAGAGTGGTGAAATCAATTTTACAAAATAAGGTTTGGAAGTGTGACATTTCGAAATAGTGACTAAAATGTAATTTTTGAAAAGTTCAGTGGTGACTATTTTGTAAGGATTGAAACTTTGAATCTTTAAGGAGCTAATTTACCCAAGGAAGGATTTCTCCAGATTTTTCTTAATTTTAATGACTCATTTAATGTTTAATTAATTAAAGGAAAATGAGAAAAGTCAATTTTGAGATTTCATAACTAACTTTCTTGAAAACTTTCTCATCTCATTTTCTCTCAAAATTCTCTCAGCCAAACACATTTCTACAACAGCTTTTCTTTTGATTTTCACACCAAATGATGAAATTTCAATCCCCCAAATGATTCTTAATCCTTTCTACATCAAATCCTCTTCATTTGCTTATTGAATTTTCAACGATTTTGGCTCTAATCAAGGAGAAATCCACATTTAGAGGTATGAACGTTCTTCTCCTCTAAATACTCAGTTCTTTACTGAAATTCCCAAGTTCTCAATCCTTAAATTGAGTTTTATAAAAGGTTTTAATGTTGTGATCTTGATTTTGGCTTAAAACTTGAGATTTTGATTAAATCTTGAAGAAATTCGTGATGAATGTTTGGGCTCTTTTTTGTGATGCGTTTTAAATGTATTTAGGATGTTTAATGATGTGTAATTGAGGTTTAATCAATGCAATCCCGAATAGGTTGATTCTCCTAAGTTTTTACTTGTGAAAATGGTGGTTTTTGGGGTGATCTTGGTGTTCTGTTATAGCTGGGGCTATAAGGACGAGTTTAGGATCTTTTTGGATGTTAATTGATGTTTAAGAATGTTTAGAAGTGGTGGATCTTGGCTGGGTAATGTTGTGGATGAGTTTGGATGTGATTTCGGTTATGTTTGGTGGCCGAAATGTTAGATTTGGTGAGAGCAGCAAGTTTAGGTGTAATGGCTGAAGATTTTAATGCATGATGATGCATTAATCCTCCGCTTTGATGTGTTTAAAACAGGGGAGACATCTTCGGATCCTTGTGGTGTTGATCCGGAGGCTTGAACGGCGTTTCGGCAAACTTGCGAAACGGAATTGGTGAGTGAAGTTGGATTTTCTGCTTGAAACCAATGTTTAAAGGTTTTGGGAGTTTAGTTTAAGTCTAAGCAACTTAACTAAGCTCAAGAGTAAGTTTTCGGAAAAACTCTCTTGGATGAGCCATGGATTGGTTCGATGCATTTGTTGATAATTGCATGTTTTAATTTTTGTTTTTTGGAAGCATGTTTAGCATGGTTAATGTTGGTTATGTAAGCCATATATTGAAGGATACTCAAGGTAAGAGATCCTTGGTTTAATATGTTGAAAATGTGAATTTGATGCATAGTGATGCATGTTGTTAAATGGCTTGATTAAATGCTTCAAAACAGTGAATTGTTGATGATTAAAGATGTATATTGGCAAGTGATGTGTTGGTTTTAAAGTACTTGAATCGGATATAGTTAGTCGGCTATAGGATTGGATGCACCGTGAATAAAGTCGCCTTGGATGTTGAGGGGTTGTAATTGTACCGTAGACTCCATCCAAGTACACTAACGAGATGTTTAAGATCACAATGGTTGTTAAAAGTCCATGTGTGGATCTTGTGTTGAGTGTCCCGTGTTCTCGTTAGTGATGTTATACAACTACCAATGAGTGATGTGGAGGGGTTGTGATTGTACCGTTAAACTCCATCACGGGTGTTGAGGGGTTGTAATTGTACCGGTAAACTCCACCTTGTGTGTTTGGTAGTGTGTATGAAGTGTATGGGACAACGCTTGTAATCCGCGTATCCGATTGTGTTTTATGTTGTAAAAGGTTATGGTTATCACTTGGAAGCCAATATGACATGTTATTGATATTGAAGCATGAGATGCTTGTTGTGAATGCAATGTTGCATGGATAATGATGTTAAAATGTTAAAGGCATTATGGAAAGTGTTTTTATAAAATGCATTATTGTGTTGTTTCTTTAGAGCATGCCTCACTAAGCATTTGTGCTTACGCTCTCTCTTTGAATCAATAATGCAGATAATTGAGGTGTTTGTGGACAGCAAGGAGGTTAAGAATCCAAGGGAAAGCTAAGCTCAAGTATGATGACTATTTCACAACATTATTAGACTTTGATATTTGGCAATGGGAACCTAGGTTGTGTTTTTGGGAGATGTTTTGGACTCCCTAGTTGTGGCATGATGCCTTAAATGTTTTGGATTTATAAATGGCCATTTTGGTGCTTGTTTGATGCTTTGATGGTTGTTTAGCTATGGTTAATAGGATGCATGCCTATAGACTTGTGGTTTTGCCTAATTGATGCATTGAATGTGTTTTGATGATGCAAATAGGTACCTTATATGTATGATGACTTGTTGGCATGACTAGGAAGTCAATAGGATGTGTTTGAGTGATTAAATGTATGTTAAACCAGCAAAATCTGCACTTGCTGGGCAGTCCGTATCGGAACGGGTGCTAACGTTTCAAAACGAGGGACTGTAATGGCTTTCGTGTTTCGAAACGGGTAGAGGTCGTTCCGAAACGGTTTTGCCACTGCCAGGTCCTGTTTCGATACTGGTCTCGAAACGAACCCGCGTTTCGAAACGGTCAACCCCTGTTCCGAAACACTAGACCGTTGGGCACTGATTTGAATGGTTTTGAAGTTGCAAGCTTTACGTTTTAGTCCTGAATTTTGTATGTGCAATTGCTTGAGTTTGAGATGTTTGTTTGAGGTGAAATTTGACAGAGAAGCATGTAATATGACTAATTTCATAATGGTAACATTAAAATTAGTTAAGTCCTCTAAATTTCCAGAATTTACATTTTGGTCCCTAAAAGTTGTAAATTGTGCAATTGAATCCCTATCGCTTTCTGATCATTCTGATTTTCAAGCATGCTTTTCTCAAGAGTACGCCTAGGGTTAATGTGCATCTAGACAAGTTTAAAAAGAAAAAAAGGGTCGTTAATCAAGGTTGGCTTTCAAGTTGACTTTGGTTTTCCCCGTGTAATCTTCGTAGTTCGGGTCAACCGTCTAGGTCGGGCTAAGGGGGTTACAAATTGTATCGGAACGGCCCTACATGGTTCTGAAACAGGAGCCTCCAGTAGCAAATCGTACAAAAACGACACCACCCCCGTTCCGATACGAGTGCCCCTGGAGCTCGACTTTTCCGAAACCATATTAGGCGTTCTGAAACGCCTGGACACAGTTTGGCCCGAAAATGCATTTCGGCATCTCCAAACGTTCCCAAATTTACCCTGAAACATCTTAAACCACATAGGAACTTTTCATACAATCAATCTAGAGGCAAGACACCCTACACACAACTTCAAAACATGCATACACACAACAAAATGGATCTCAACCCAAAGCTCATAAGAACACTTAGCTTCAAAAACACCAACAAGTCAAAACGCAAGGTAATCTACCCAAAGCCATAACAAGCTTCAACATATCATGGTATCAACATTTAAAACATGCTAGCAACTTAAACAAAACAAAATATAGGATTTTGAACACCAACTTCCAAACATATAAGTCTAGTATTCTCATCGTCTAAGCATTATTACAACTAGTAAAACAATACTTTAATCTAGCAAGAACTTCTCCCTTGCCCACTTACCTCCTGAAGCTTCTAACGATCTGCATTGTTGGAAAAAGAGAGCGTAAGCTTAAAAGCATAGTGAGCAGAGCTCTAAAACACAACAACAATGCAGTTTAAAACACATATCTTAGTTTTAAAAACGAAACCACTTAAGAAAGAGATACAATGAAATGGAAACATAGACGAAACATGGTTTGCACAAGCACAACCATCTCCGGTGGGACTACACATCACCGTACACAACAACTAGCATTTTTCCGATGGGACTACACATCACCGTACTCATCTACTAGTCACTACCAGTGGGACTACACATCATCGTATACACGACTAACCATCATGTGAGGCTTGACATCAATTACGACTACACAACAACATTAGAACGGAGAGTAAAAGCAATCCACATTTCACACAACAACACGAATATCCGCACACACCAACACTTAACGAAACAAGGGAAATTAGACGAACTTACACTTGTGTTTAGGTTAGCCCTTAATCCTCCACCCAAACCCCCAAGAATACCACTTTGAACCATTTTAAAGTTTTAAAACATTCCCACTCACCAGTTCAAAACCCGAAACAAGCTAACAGTTCTCCTTCAAGCTTTGTAACTCCTTGTGTGACGTCCGAAGGACCCGAATCGTTACCTTGTTCAACTGCCTATAGTCTATACACATCCTCATATTTTCATCCTTTTTCTTCACAAACAAGACCGAAGCACCCCACGGAGAAATACTAGGCCTAATGAAGCCTCTATCTGACAGTTCCTTAAGTTGTGTCTTCAACTCTTTCGGTGCCATTCCATACGGAGCAATAGACACGAGTGTAGAATCGGAATACGTCTCAATAGCAAACTCAACTTCTCTATCTGGAGGCAAACCCGACAACTTTTTCAGAAAAACACTCGGAAAATCACAAACTGGTCTGATGCCTTGCAGTCTAACCTCACTCATATTCGGATTCATCACATAAGCCAAATACGCCTGACAACCCGAATCCATCAATCTTTGAGCTTCTAAAGCAGAAACAACATTGGACAAGAACTTAATGTTCTCGCCTACCACTACAACTTCGAAATCATCTGTAAGCCTCAAGGAGACTCTCTTGGTCTCAAAGTCTACCCTAGCTCTATGCTCTACGAGCCAATCCATGCCCAAAATCACATCAAAACCATAAAAGGGCAATTCCATCATGTCAACCAGAAACACATGGCCATGAATCATCAACTAACACCTCCTATACATCTTCCTAACTACAACGGCCTCACCGAAAGAACTCGTAGCATTAACACCTACCTCTAACCACTCATACGGTAAACCTAGAGACCTTGCATGTTAACCCAAAATGTACGAATGTGTCGAACCCGAATCTATCAAAGAAAGCAAAGTCAAAGACTGTAACGAGAAATTACATGCGATGACATCCATGTCATTCCCAGGCTCTCGCTGTGCATACACCCTAGCTGGTCCTCCACCCTCGGACTGAACTATCACCACATGAGCTAAGTTTCTCTGACCATCATTCCTCGACTGAAAATTACCTCGGTCGCGCCCACGACCTCTATGATGCTCAAACCCCCTAGATGGAGCTAGTCTGCCCCTAGCCAGGTGTAGACAGTTACGCCTCAAATGATCTAGAGAACCACAGTTCCAACTTACCCCAAATGTACCCATACGCTCGCCCGGATGGAGTCTCTCGCATCTAGTGCACTTAGGAGTGTGAACAACAGCCCCTTGGCCCTGATGGCCTCGTCCATGGCTACCGCCCATATGTCTCGAATCGAGCTGATACCTCTTATCTTTGTGCCTCTTGGCATGATCTCTATCCCAATCCGCATGTCTCTTCCCGGAATTAGACCCACTAGCACGAGTACTCGAGCCTTAGTTATGCTCAATATCTTTGGCCCTAGAGACCAAAACATCAAACTCGGTGTAGTCAGAAGCGAGCATAGAAGTCTTCACATCCCTAGTCAAACCATATCGGAAGCGCTCGTACCGTTCCCTCTCACTGGAAATCAACACGGGAGCATACTAGCTCAACCTCACAAACTAAACCTCGTACTCTGACACCGTCTTACTACCCTGAACCAAGGCCATAAATTCTCTCTTCTTCTCATCCTGATATCAGACTCCAAGATACTTCTTCTTAAAGGCAATTCTGAAGAATTCCCAAGTGACATCCGCTTATGCCATACCCGAAGTAACGGTAGTCTACCAAGCATACGCTTCTCTCTGAAGCAAGGAGACGACAAAACCCAACTTACGAGCGTCTAAGCACTCTATCTGACCTAAGATTCATGTAGTACTCTCGAGCCAAGCTTCTGAACTCTCGGGAGTCAAACCACGAACTCAACTCTGCCCAAGCTACGAAGTCTCTCAAGGGGTAAACCAGTCCCTGTACGCTGAGGTGGTGCTACATCATACATATTGGCTAAAGTTGTCTGAAAAGCTTCGGCTATAGTCTGAACCAAATGAGTCATGTCCGCACCTGCCGGACACTAACTCGTCTGAGCTCCATTACCCCTAACATTTGCACCGGCTTGAGGTCCATTACCATCACCTCCAACATTCGCCCCGGCCTGAGGCACATTACCTCCGACATCCACCCCATTACCATCGGGAGTAGGAGGAACAGGAGGCACATCCCCAGGTGCCTGGTCACCCGCTCTAGGCCGTCCTCTCGGTCTTACCATAACGAAGATAAAATCTAAACAATAAACACATCACACACAAGAAAACATTGGGTTAGCAAGGGCAAGGACACGAGTGCTAAAGCTCTTTAAACATAAATCATGTTCCAATAACAACACCTACCAGTGGGAACACTCGACTAAACTTCAACCAACAACAAGAACAATAAAACATGCTTTCACACACCGTGCAATGGCAAACAAACAAAACAAACCAACTTACTTGACTTACCTTCCCGGGAGACCTCGTAACTGAGGCTCTAATACCACCAAATGTAACCCCCTCGTCCCAGCCTAGCCAACAGACCGAACCAAACGGGTTACACGGGGAAAACCGAAGCGAAAACCGCTAAGGCTTCACTCCGATTAGCAACCCTAATTTTTTTCTTCTAATTAATCTTGTCTAGATGTCACATTTATCCCTATGTGTAAAGGCATCCAGCGGAAAAGCTAACACGAATGCAAACCGAGCAGAGGCATAGAGTGAATTAAACTTACCAAGTAGATATTAGTCAAGTTTCATGCACACGAGGCAAAAACCATCACATATGACACATCTAAACTCAACTAGGAACCATACAAGCATTAGGGATAAAATGTAACAATTGGAAACCATCGAAGATGCCTCTTAACCGTTTTAACTACCTGCGTTTCGAAACAAGCCTGCCTGTTCTAAAACGCGGGCTTCATTTAAAAAGTAACACCAAGCCATTCCAGAACAGTCCCACATGGTTTCGGAACAGGAGCCTCCAGTGGCCAAACGTACCAAAACGGCCCTACATGGTTCCGAAACAAGAGCCTCTGGTAGCAAATTGTACCGAAACGACACCACACTCGTTCCGATACGAGTGCCCCTGGAGCTTGACTTTTCTGAAACCATATCAGGCATTCTGAAACGCCTGGACATAGTTTGGCCTGAAAATGAATTTCGGCATCTCCAAATGTTCCCAAACTTACCCTGAAACATCTTAAACCACATGGAAACTTTTCATACAATCAATCTAGAGGCAAGACACCCTAAACACAACTTCAAACATGCATACACGCAACAAAATGGATCTCAACCCAAAGCTCATAATAACACTTAGCTTCAAAAACACCAACAAGTCAAAACGCAAGGTAATCTACCCAAAGCCATAACAAGCTTCAAAATATCATGGTATCAAAATTTAAAACATGCTAGCAACTTAAACAAAGCCAAATATAGGAGTTTGAACACGAACTTGCTAACATATAAGTCTAGTATTCCCATCGTCTAAGCATTATTACAACTAGTAAAACAATACTTTGACCTAGCAAGAACTCCTCCCTTCCCACTTGCCTCCTGAAGCCTCTAACGATCTGCATTGTTGGGAAAAGAGAGCGTAAGCTTAAAAGCTTAGTGAGCAGAGCTCTAAAAGACTACAACAATGCAGTTTAAAACACATATCTTAGTTTTAAAAACGAAACCACTTAATAAAGAGATACAATGAAATGGAAACATAGACGAAACATGGTTTGCACAAGCACAACCATCTCCGGTGGGACTACACATCATCATACACAAAAACTAGCATCTTTTCGATGGGACTACACATCACCGTACTCATCTACTAGTGACTACCGGTGGGACTACACATCACCGTATACACGACTAACCATCACGTGAGGCTTGATATCAACTACGACTACACAACAACATTAGAACGAAGAGTAAAAGAAATCCACATTTCACACAACAACACAAATATCCGCACACACCAACACTTAACAAAACAAGGCAAATTAGACGAACATACACTTGGGTTTAGGTTAGCCCTTAATGCTCCACCCAAACCTCCAAGAATACCTCTTTGAACCATTTTAAAGTTTTAAATCATTCTGACTCACCAGCTCAAAACCCAAAACAAGCTAACGATTCTTATTCAAGCTTCTGCAACTCCCGGTGTGACATCCGAAGGACATGAATCGTTATCCGCTACTTCTACCCAGGTCAAAACAAGGAATTAATACATCTTTCAACATTCGAACTCGCTGAAAGTAATTCCACCAAATCCGACAACAACAAGCATTCCTATTTCTATTCTATATTAACCAAAACCATCCTCAAACCTACTCTAACCTCAAGTCAGCCATATCCCCATCAATTTATCATCCAAACCATGTTCAAAAGCTCCAAAAACATCAACCCAACAACACCAAAATTTTAGGAACCCGTCTCCACCATTTCTAAGCCAAAAACCCAAATACCCAATAATCAAAATCACCCATTTTCCCAAAATCCGGGATTTCATGTTAAACCCAATATCTTAGTACCATTTTACACTCAAAACATTCTTTAAAACTCACTTAAACCACTGTTTTCACCATAGAGCTTAAACCCCTCAAAAACCCCATTTTTACCCAAAACTGGAGAAACTTGAAAAATCTCCCTTCTTTTGAAAAGAAAGTGTTACTAGCAAGTTTGAAATGAAAAGATGATTAAGAAATCAAGTTGCTTACCTCCTTGAACTTCCAAATGGTGAAGATTGATGAAAAATAGGTTGTGGCTATGGTTTGGGGAATTTAACGTGAATAACCTTTGGGGGAAGAATGAGGGATGACAATTTTGAATTAATGTATTTTATTCCAACTCAAAACCTATCTCCAAAATCCATTTGACTACATTTTACTAAAATACCCCTTTTTCTTTAAAGATTTTAAAATTGGTTTATTTTAAATTGTTTCCCCAAAATTGCTTATCTTTAATTGGCTTAACATGACGTCCAGACCTGAGTATCCTCCGGGCCCCAAACTCGGGCGTTACAACTCTCCCCCACTTAAGGAATTTCATCCTCGAAATTACCTGACGGAAAGAGATACAGAAACTGTTTCTCCATGTCTTCCTTCCTCTCCCAAGTAGCCTCTTCTACACCTTAGTGTCTCCACGAAACCTTGACTAATTCGATAGACCTCCCACGCAAAACTTTCCTATCCGTAGCAAGAATTTCAACCAGCTCTTCATCATACAAAAAATCTGGGTTCAACTCGATATCTTCCACTGGCATTACATGAGACGGATCCGATCTATACTTTCGGAGGATCGAAACATGGAACACATCATGAATATTCTCTAAATCTGTCGGCAATCTCAACCTATAGGCAACGGGACCAACTCGCTCAACTATCTCATAAGGACCTATGAATCTCGGGCTTAACTTAACTTTCCTATCAAACCTCATCGCCTTCTTCCAATGTGAGACTTTCAAAAACACTTTTTCGCCTACGACATACTCTATCTCCTTCCTCTTCAAATCGACATACAATTTCTGTCTGTCTGAAGCTGCCTTCAAGTGATCACATATCAGTTTTACCTTCTCGGTAGTGCCCTTAATCAAGTCTGGCATCGGTACAAGCTTTTTTCTGGTCTCGGCCCAACAGATAGGTGTTCTACACTTCCTACCATACAGAGCTTCATACAGTGTCATCTGAATACTAGCCTGATAACTGTTGTTGTATGCAAACTCCACTAACAGTAGGTGTTTCTCCCAAGAACCCTAAAAGTCGATGATACAACACCTCAACATGTCCTCCAATTCTTGAATAACCCTCTCTAACTGACCATCTAACTGTTGGAGATACGAAGTGCAGAATTTCAACAAGTACCCAAGGCACGATGCAAACACTCCCAAATCTAGCTGTAAACCTCGGATCTCGGTCCGATACAATCGATTTCGGTACCCCATGCAACCTCACTATCTCACTGATGTACAGATCGGCCCACTTATCTAAGGTTTGGTAGTATGAACAGGTACGAAATGGGCACACTTAGTGAATCTGTCGACTATCACCCACACTGAATTCTTCTTCGAAGGAGTCAACGGTAAACCTGACACAAAGTCCATGGTAATACGTTCCCACTTCCATTTCAGAATCTTCAACGGGTGTAACAAACTTGAAAGAAACTGATGCTCGGCCTTAACTAGCTGACAAACCATACACTTACTCACAAACTCGGCCACATCTCTCTTCAACAAAATCCAGTAGTACTCTTCCTTCAACCCACGGTACATCTTCGTACTACTCGGATGCATAGCAAACGGACTGTTATATGCTTCATACAAAATAGTACACCTTAACTCGGCATCTTCTAGAACTACTATCCTATCCTTGAAACATAAGATCCCATTCTCGCCAAAGCATAAATCTGTAGGCCTGCCCTCGGCTGTATCTTGCACGTGAGGTGCCAAAGACTCGTCTTGCAACTGTTTCTCTCGAATCAACTAAACCAACAAAGGTTTAACCTGCAACTCGGCTATCAAACCACCATCCTGTGACACACTCAATCTCGCAAACATGGCTCGCAATTCAACTGCCACTTTTCTACTCAAAGCATCGGCCACTACGTTTGCCTTACCCGGATGATACTCTATCGTAAGGTCATATTCCTTAAGAAGTTTTATCCACCTACGTTGTCTAAGGTTCAGCTCCCCCTGCGTCATCAAGTATTTCAAACTCTTGTGGTCGGTATAGACTGTGCACTTCTCACCATAAAGATGGTGTCTCCAAATCTTCAGAGCAAACACTATTGTGGCTAACTCTATATCATGAGGGGGTAGTTCTTCTCGTGAACCTTCAACTGTCTCGAAGCATAAGCTACAACCTTACCTTCTTGCATAAGCACACAACCTAAACCTACATACGATGCATCACTGTAAATCACAAACTCTTTCCCCGGTTCAGGCTGAATCAAAATAGGAGCTTCGGTCAAAGCTTTCTTCAACTTCTCAAACGCTT
Source organism: Hibiscus tridactylites (assembly GCA_958450335.1). Classification (NCBI taxonomy): domain Eukaryota; kingdom Viridiplantae; phylum Streptophyta; class Magnoliopsida; order Malvales; family Malvaceae; genus Hibiscus; species Hibiscus tridactylites. The sequence continues at coordinate 50,865,110 of OY288267.1, read as the reverse complement.
GTTGCCTTGCATTTGACCACTCATACGGAACATTCTTCTGAAGCAATTTAGTTAGGGGTGCCACAATCTTCGAAAATCCCTCGACAAATCTTCGATAGTACCCCGCCAAGCCTAGGAAACTATGGATTTCGGTCACCGACTTCGGTTGCTTCCAATTCACTATGGCTTCTAACTTCATGGGGTCCACACTAATTCCATTGGCTGAGATCACATGACCTAAGAAGACTACCTCCTTAATCCAAAACTCGCACTTACTCAACTTGGTATACAAATGTATTTCAAGCAAAGTCTGAAGCACTAGTCGCAAATGCTCAACATGCTCTTCCTCGGTCCTAGAGTACACTAAGATGTCATCTATGAACACCACTACAAACCTATCTAAAAACTCGTGGAACACTCGGTTTATCATATCCATAAATGCAGCTGGAGCATTAGTCAAACCGAAAGGCATTACCAAGAACTCGTAGTGCCCATAACGTGTACGGAAGGCTATCTTCGGTATGTCCACATCCTTTACCTTCAACTGATAGTAACCTGATCTCAAATCAACTTTCGAAAACACTGAAGCACCTCTCAACTGATCAAGCAAGTCATCTATTCGTGGCAAGGGATGCTTGTTCTTTACCGTTACCTTGTTTAAATGCCTATAGTCTATACACATCCTCATATTGTCGTCCTTTTTCTTCACAAACAATACCAGAGCACCCCACGGAGAAATACTATACCTAATGAAGCCTCTATCTGACAGTTTCTGAAGTTGTGTCTTCAACTCTTTCGGTGCCATTCTATACGGAGCAATGGACACGGGTGCAAAATCGGAATACGTCTCGTTAACATACTCAACTTCTCTATCTGGAGGCAAACCCGACAACTCTTCCGGAAAAACACTCAGAAATTCACAAATTGTTCTGATGTCTTGCGGTCTAACCTCACTCATATTCAGATTCATCATATAAGCCAAATACGCCTGACAACCCGAATCCATCAATCTCTGAGCTTCTAAAGCAGAAACAACATTGGACAAGAACTTAATGTTCTCGCCCACCACTACAACTTCAAAATCATCCGTAAGCCTCAAGGAGACTCTCTTGGTGTAAAAGTCTACCCTAGCTCTATGCTCTACGAGCCAATCCATGCCTAAAATCACATCAAAACCATAGAACAACAATTCCATCATGTCAACCGGAAACACATGGCCCTGAATCATCAAAGGACACCTCCTATATATCTTCCTAACTACCACGATCTGACCGAAAGAACTAGTAACATTAAGAACTACCTCTAACCACTTATACGGTAAACCTAGAGACCTTGCATGTTCACCCAAAATGTACAAATATGTCGAACCCGAATCTATCAAAGAAAGCAAAGTCAAAAACTGTAACGAGAAATTACATGCGGTGACATCCGTGTCATTCTCAGCCTCTCGTTGTGCATACACCCTAGCTGGTCCTCCACCCTCGGGCTGAACTACCACCATATGAGCTAAGTTTCTCTGACCATCATTCCTCGGCTGAAAATTACCTCAGCCGCACCCACGGCCTCTCTGATGCTCAAACCCCATAGCTGGAGTCGTTCTGCCCCTAGCCGGGTGTGGACAGTTACGCCTCAAATGATCTCGGGAACCATAGTTCCAACATACCCCAAAGGTATCCATACACTCGCCCGGATGGCGTCTCCCGCATCTAGTGCACTCATAAGTGTGAACAACAGCCCCTTGGCCCTGATGGCCCCGTCCATGGCTACTGCTTATATGTCTCGAATCGGGCTGATTCCTCTTATCTCAGTGCCTCTTGGCATGATCTCTGTCCCAATCTGCATGTCTCTTCCCGGAATTAGACCCACTAGCATGAGTACTCGAGCCTAAGTTCTGCCCAATATCTTTGGCCTAAGATACCAAAACATCAAACTCGGTGTAGTCAGAAGCGAGCAAATAAGTCTTCACATCCCTAGTCAAACCATATCGGAAGCGCTCGCACCGTTTCCTCTCGCAGGGAACCAACTCGAGAGCATACTAGCTCAACCTCACAAACTGAACCTCGTACTCTAACACCGTCTTACTACCCTGAACCAAGGCCATAAATTCTCTCTTCTTCTCATCCTGATATCGGACTCCAAGATACTTCTTCTTAAAGGCAATTCTGAAGAATTCACAAGTGACATCCGCTTCTGCCATACCAGAAGTAACGGTAGTCAACCAAGGATACGAATCTCCCTAAAGCAAGGAGACGACACAACCCAACTTACGAGAGTCTGAGCACTTTATCTGACCTAAGATTTGTGTAGTACTCTCGAGCCAAGCCTCTGAACTTTCGGGAGTCAAATCACGGAACTCAACTCCGCCCAAGCTACGAAGTCTCTCAAGGGGTAAACCAGTCCCCACACCCTGAGGTGGTGCTACAGCATGCATACCGGCTAAAGTTGTCTGAAAAGCTCCAGCTATAGTCTGAATCAAATGAGTCATATCCGCACCTGCCGGACCTTGACCCGTCTGAGCTCCATTACCCCACAACATTTGCACCGGTCTGAGGTCCATTACCATCACCTCCAACATTCGCACCGGCCTAAGGCATATTACCTCCGACATGCACCCCATTACCATCGGGAGAAGGAGGAACAGGAGGCACATCCTTGGGTGCCTGGTCACCCTTTCTAGGCCGTCCTCTTAGTCTTACCATAACGAAGATAAAATCTAAACAATAAACACATCACACACAAGAAAACATTGGGTTAGCAAGGGAAAGAACCCGAGTGCTCAAGCTCTTTAAACCAAAACCATTTTCCAATAACAACACCTAGCAATGGGAACACTCGACTAAACTTTAACCAACAACAAGAACAATAAAACATGCTTTCACACAACGTGCAATGGCAAACAAACAAAACAAACCAACATACTTGACTTACCTTCCCGGGAGACCTCGTAACCGAGGCTCTAATACCACCAAATGTAACCCCCTCATCCCAGCCTAGCCAACAGACCGAACCAAACGGGTTACACGAGGAAAACCGAAGCGAAACCCGCTAAGGCCTCACTCCGATTAGCAACCCTAATTTTTTTTCTTCTTATTAATCTTGTCTAAATGTCACATTTATCCCTATGTGTAGAGGCAACCAGCAGAAAAACGAACACAGATGCAAATCGAGCAGAGGCATATAGTGAATTAAACTTACCAAGTAGATATTAGTCAAGTTTCATGCACACGAGGCAAAAACCATCACATATGACACATCTAAACTCAACTAGGAATTATACAAGCATTAGGGATAAAATGTAACAATTGGAAACCCTCGAAGATGCCTCTTAACCGTTTTAACTACCTACGTTTCGAAACAGGCCTGCCCGTTCTAAAACGCGAGCTTCATTCAAAAAGTAACACCAAGCCGTTCTAGAACGGTCCCACATGGTTCCGGAACAGGAGCCTCCAGTGGCCAAACATACCGGAACGACCCTACATGGTTCCAAAACAAGAGCCTACAGTAGAAAATTGTATCGAAACGACACCACCCCCATTCCGATACGAGTGCCCCTGGAGCTTGACTGTTCCGAAACCATATCAGGCGTTCCGAAATGCCTGGACACTGTTTAGCCCGAAAATGCATTTCGTCATCTCCAAACGTTCCCAAACTTACCCTGAAACATCTTAAACCACATGGCAACTTTTCATACAATCAATCTAGAGGCAAGACACCCTAAACACAACTTAATACATGCATACATGCAACAAAATGGATCTCAACCCAAAGCTCATAAGAAAACTTAGCTTCAAAAACACCAAGAAGTCAAAACGCAAGGTAATCTACCCAAAGCCATAACAAGCTTCAACATATCATGGTATCAACATTTAAAACATGCTAGCAACTTAAACAAAGCCAAATATAGGAGTTTGAACACCAACTCCCTAACATATAAGTCTAGTGTTCCCATCGTCTAAGCATTATTACAACTAGTAAAACCATACTTTGAGCTAGCAAGAACTCCTCCCTTGCCCATTTGCCTCCCGGAGCCTCTAACGATTTGCATTGTTAGGAAAAGAGAGCGTAAGCTTAAAAGCTTAGTGAGCGGAGCTCTAAAACACAACAACAATGCAGTTTAAAACACATATCTTATTTTTAAAAACAAAACCACTTAAGAAAGAGATACATTGAAATGGAAACATAGACGAAACATGGTTTGCACAAGCACAACCATCCCCGGTGGGACTACACATCACTGTACACAACAATTAGCATTTTTCTGATGGGACTACACATCACCATACTCATCTACTAGTCACTACCGGTGGGACTACACATCACCGTATACACGACTAACCATCACGTGAGGGTTGACATCAATTACGACTACACAACAACATTTGAACGGAGAGTAAAAGCAATCCACATTTCACACAACAACACGAATATCCGCACACACCAACACTTAACGAAACAAGGCAAATTAGATGAACTTACACTTGGGTTTAGGTTAGCCCTTAAGGCTCCACCCAAACCCCCAAGAATACCTCTTTGAACCATTTTAAAGTTTTAAAACATTCCAAGTCACCAGCTCAAAACCCGAAACAAGCTAATGGTTCTCCTTCAAGCTTCTGCAACTCCCGGTGTGACGTCCGAAGGACCCGAATCGTTATCCGCTGCTTCTACCCAAATCAAAACAAGGAATTATTACATCTTTTAACATTCGAACTCGCTGAAAGCAACTCCACCAAATCTGACAACAACAAGCATTCCTATTTCTATTCCATACTAACCAAAACCATCCTCAAACCTACTCTAACCTCAAGTCAGCCATATCCCCATTAATTTATCATCCAAACCATGTTCAAAAGCTCCAAAAACATCAACCCAACAACACCAAAACATTAGGAACCTGTCTCCACCATTTCTAAGCCAAAAACACAAATACACATTAATCAAAATCACCCATTTTCCCAAAATCCGGGGTTTCATGTTAAACCCAATATCTTAGTACCATTTACACTCAAAATATCCTTTAAAACTCACTCAAACCACTGTTTTTACCATAGAGCTTAAACCCCTCAAAAACCCCATTTTTACCCAAAATGGAGAAACTTGAAAAATCTCCATTCTTTTGAAAATAAAGTGTTACTAGCAAGTTTGAAATGAAAATATGATTAAGAAATCAAGTTGCTTACCTCCTTGAACTTCCAAATGGTGAAGATTGATGAAAAATAGGTTATGGCTATGGTTTGGGGAGTTTAACGTGAAAACCCTTTGGGGGAAGAAGGATGGATGACAATTTTGAAGTAATGTATTTTATTCCAACTCAAAACTTATCTCCAAAACCCATTTGACTACATTTTACTAAAATACCCCTTTTTCTTTAAAGATTTTAAAATTGGTTTATTTTAAATTGTTTCCCCAAAATTGCTTATCTTTAACCGGCTTAACCCGACGTCTAGACCCGAGTATCCTCCGGGCCCCAAACCCGGGCGTTACATGTCCCAATAGATTGTCTTTGTAAGGCTTTTAATGAGGCAACATGTTTATGCGTATCAAAGATGTGTGTACTCTTTTTCCTTCACTAAAGAAAAATTTTCCCACTTGGTTTTTATCTTAGTAAGGTTTTAACGATGCACATTATCTTCATAGACATCCAAGGGGAGTGTTATGAATATTTATCTATATGGATGTCTATCATGATAAGAACTTTATCTAGGATATTTGATTTACTTTATCAGTAGAAATATTATCTTCATTAATTAAAGTTTCATGTATTATGTACTTCGTATATCTATAAATAGATGATTTGATGAAGGCATTGTACACACTTGACTATTCATAATAAATACAAATCTCCCTCTTTCTCTCATCTCCTTGTTCCTTTATACATGTTATTGTTATTCGTTATTTTATTTATAACAACAACTAAATTTAATGATTATTAAAATCTTATAGGAAAGATGATTTCATAAATAAGAAATTAGTATACAAATTTTTCATACATGTTTAGTAATAATATTTTTTTATCAGCGAAGTATGATTTTTATTCAAGCGAAAAATCATACAAAAAATATTGTCACGTGCTCATTAAAAACCTCTTTAAATCTATATTGGAGGGAAAGAGGATAAGCACAAAATTATATAAAAAAAACAAAACAAAACAAAACAAAACAAAACAAAACAAAACGCCAAAACGAAAAGAAAAAAAAACAACCAACACACCACATAAAATCAAAACACCCCGATTGCAGTATCTAAAGCATGTCAAAACATAGCCTAGCCATGCAAAGCCCCTAACTCCACAAGCGAGACCGAACACCCGCAGCATCATAAACCAAACAAGACCATGCACGATCCCAACAACAAGACATCCATAGCATCTTAACCCAACCAACGTCCATCTCGAAAGAAAGATATCCTGTCAACTCCCTCCTTGTCTGGTGCATTGACAATGCCATTCGCCTCCCGGAACATGTGAGCGAAACAAACACATGACAACGCTTCACAATGAGAATCAATCAACACCGAGATATCCCAATATTTTCATAGATGTCGGTCCGTATACGACGCCCATCCTAAAGTAACTGTCGAATTCGATTTCACAATCAATTTACCAAAAAGCAAACGAGACAAAATTAATTGTCTAAGACCATTCAAGCACAAGACAAATCAAGTAAATTGCATTCCAGACACAGGTATATCGCGCATAACGTCCACTAACTCACCCCACAACGGCACCTATTCAACAACACCTCCGGGGGTAAATACTGCAGCAATGCAACAATCCAGACCTAAATGAATCCAAAAAACCTTTCACGAGAACATAATAACGACAGACCACCGAGAATTCCAGTCGGAATCTTGACACATCCCAGATAAGAATAATTCTGCCGCAAGATCAAACCAAAGGAGAAAATTCAAATGCAAATTGATCCGAAGGCCATAGACTATTAACCAAATCCCACGACACATTCACCAATTTACTTTCATGAAAAAGGATCATATTATATTGTTGTTTCTGCAAAAAAAAAAATCGTTGTTCAGTAATGATATTAAAAAACTAATTTTTATAATCTAATTAATATTAATAGATAAAAAATATTGGTAACTAATAAATTATTCAAACAAGCATTTAATATATTAATGATGTTCTTATATGTAAATTTGTTTATTCAAATAATCAAACAACTATCAATTAATTTTATTAAACACTTTTATACAGTCAGTTAATGTAATTCGTTAGACAAATTAGCTATAGCTAATGTAGTCTGATATCCGCTAATTGCCAAACATAACCATTGAAAATTGACATTATAAAAATTTTAAAAATTAAAAAAATATTTATATTGTTTTGTTTCAATATTTGTTGTGCTTGTAATTCTCTATTAGCCAGGGTAATGGTGAAGTTGACAAACTAGCTAAAGAAGGTATTTATCGAACACAATTATTACGATAAATTACAACACAAACAGGATCGGACCACAATAAGCACACAACAGGTAAAACAGTTGGGCACGTCGACAAATAGTTTTCTTAGCTAGTTTATCAATTTCATTGTTAGCCTACAAAATCTAGAACACAAAATTAAAAAGAATTTTAATTTTTTAATTTCTTTTTAATTTTTCATAATGTCGATTGTCGAATACTTTTCAATATAATTTTAAGGGTAAACAACTTGGATGACCACCTAATTATTGAGTCTGGCCTATTATAACAACCGAATTACAAAAATTTAAACCATAAATTCTATTTTGACCACCAACCGTTAAAATCTAACGGAGGGTTTGATCAGTTTGATCATAATTTTATATCTTAATTTTATATTTGGTCCCTGTTAATGGAAATTTGTATAACTACATATTTGGTCCCTGTTAGTTACCTATTCTATCAGTTTGATCATAATTTTATATCTTAATTTTATATTTTTTTACCAAAAGCTTGCCTGAAAACTTTAATCAAATCTTCACTAATCCAAATAACTACTTGTTCGGATTTAGAGACGATGACCGAAGCAAAAATGAAGTTCCTTGCTTGCTGATAATCTGATGGCATTCACCTAGAAGATAGCCACTCCAAAGGGTTTTCTATGGTTGCACTTCACTCACCTGCAACACAAAGTAAACCAGAGCCAAAGCTGATAACACAAGGAAATATTCTTTTTCTGTAACACAAGGGAAATAATTACAAACTAATACAATTTTCAAAATTTTAATATCTTAAAAGATAATGTACTAATTTTTAAAAATAATTACTTTTCCTATTTTTACAGTATCATTGGCCTGATGGGACCTTGGAAGCAGGGAGTTATAGTTGCAACAAGTTAGAACATAAACCCTAAATAATTTGTATATATTATGGATTCTTGATTTCGACTCATTCAGATACGAGTGGATGTGGATCTGATACTTTGACACTCACCCTGTTGGAATTGCAAGCATGAAAAGGATGCTAGTTTGTTGCAGTTACATGAGCTGTGAAAGAAAAATAAGTGTGTGAAATATTGTGATTACTCCCTGACCCTTCTCATAAGTTTCCATTAACTGGATAGGAACAAAAACACAGTGTGGGAGCAGCGGAAAGGTTAAGTTTGCCTGTCCACCAGGAATGGCAAACTGTTGTTTTCCGATAGATGTGCTTTCCCCACTAGATTTCACCTTCATGGAATGGCAAACACAGTGTGGGAGTTTCCATGTGTTATAGATATTATTACATGCTTCTGAAGAGTGAAGTAGTAATCTGAATTAGCGAAGATCTGATTAAAGTTTTCAGGCAAATTTTCTTGTAAAGAAATATAAAATTAGGATTAAATTGATAGAATGAGTAACTAACTAACATGGACCAAATGTGTAGTTATACAAATTTTCATTAATAGTCACGTCACCCTTTCCGTTAGATTTTAACAATTGGTGATCAAAACATGTCCAATTAAATAGTTGAGTGGTCGAGTTTTGAATTTTTACAGTTCGGTGGTCAAAATAGGTCAAACCCAATAGTTAGGTGGTCATCCAGGAAGTTTACCCTAATTTTAAATATATTTTTTATTTTTAAATTTTTTTAATAATATATCACTTTTATAGCTTCTTGTGTTTTTTTTTTAATTTTTTGGATTTTTAATAGTATTTTTAATATTTTAATAATGTATTTTGTTTTTTTGAAGTATTTTAAATTTTGCACTTTTAATTTTATTTAAATATTACATAAAAATAATTAAACCCTCGAACTTTATAATTAATTTTACCCTTGACTCTCTAAAAAAATTAAAATATCCCCGAACTACCTATTAAAAGTCAAACGTCCCTTTATTACGTCAGCATTCATATGTAGATTGCCACATCAACATCATTAACGATCACATCAGGACATTAATTTTCAACATTAGTTAAACATTTAAATTAATATAATTCACGAGTTCAAAAACTTAATTGGGCGCGTTTTTTGCCGAGGAGCTAAGAAAAAGTAGCCTTCGTACAAAAAGAAAAGAATAGTGGAGCAGAATAAAATCTAAACATAGGCTGCATCAGTAGCAGCATTTACAACGAGGAAACTATGGCTCACATTCGTTGCTGAACAAACTCAAAACTCCAACCTACCCTATATACAAGATTTTGATCTTTTTACTGTTGGCCAAAACTTTTAAATATGAAATGAAAATTCTTTTTCTATACTCTTACATGCTTATGACTTAATTATGATTCATCCGGGAGACGCTGAGTGTAATGTGGCACTCCTATTACCCGATGCAGGGAAAGCTTGTCGGCGTCACGCTTGATGAAATCGCTTATTCCCGCTGTCTATTTGCAGCAGCCGGACAGCCCAACTTTTCTTCTTAGGGGTAGAGTTTACTCGGCTTCTTGATTCAAATGGCTTTATCTGCAGAGGTTTCAATTTCTTGACCTTAAAAGACTGGCTGCATTGTTGGAAGCTTGTAGATAAATCAGATGGTTTTGAGGTATGACTGTCTGTTCTGTGTTGATCTACGATTTCCATGCTACCACCACCATCTATATTTGAATTATCTTCCAACATTATAATATCTTTGAAACTCAACTGAGACTGAGTAGCTAGAGGCTCTTCAGATGGTGAAATTTGTGATACTCTAATTGCCTCCTTCGCCACCTGCTCTCTACCCAAAAACGACTGAAACGAAGATCTCATCTGCATCTGCATCTGCTCCAACTTACTCTCTTCCTTCTACATAAAGGGTAAACAAGTTAGCAAGGAAAACTGAACCCATAAATAATTTCAATGATACACCAAAGTGATTGCCAAGTCCAACACAATGTGTATGTATTCTTGAACAAACAGTTGCTCACCCTTTTACGAATATCATATTTCTTCTTACTGGAAGCATTCCCTACAAGTGCCCCAAAGCCGCGATTTGGTTTCTTCAGAACCTCAACACTTGCTCCAACACCCTATACAGGGAATAGATATTTTAGGTAGCAGCTACATATCAGAAGATGGATTGTCATGCTCATGCATCTACCAAGGATTAACTTACTGGCCCAAGACTTTCTCTGGCAGACAGTGAGATATCTGCCTCCATATGGTACCTTTTTTGTTTTTTGTCCGTCTCAACTCCACATATACTGCTTCCGCTCTTTAACCATACTTTACATGGAACAGAAGCAGGCTGTACACTTTTCCCCATGCCACCATCCATGATTCCTGTTCTATCATTTGCAATTTTCAAGTTTGCTCCATCTTCTGATGCCTGCACCATACAGATCTTACAGTAAAAATAATTAAACATTTTTTCAACCCATTGAAACAAACAGTAATGAGGAAGCAACACAAAGAAAAGTATAAATCAACACATTCTTGAAACTAACATAAATCAATAAGATTTTGCCAAATGTCATAGAACTGAATCAATTAACCAGCATATCATTTACTTCTGTGATCAAATTCATAATTGTATGATGAACATTATGACTTGAATGTCATATGACCAGCATACCACAACTCATGATGCTATTTTTATTTTTAGACAATGATCACAAGCCATTTGGGAATGGAGAAGAAAAATGAGATAACAAAAGAAAACCAACAAAATATATCAAGAATAGGATTATCGAACCAGCGCAATAACTCTTACGTGTAGCACACAGCCCGTTTTAAGTTGTTCAGCGGCAGCTTCAAATAAGACAGCATTCTGCATAGAACCTTTGATGATGCTAACAACTGCACCGAGATATCGCTCCACATATGGGTGTTTAGATTTCAACAGTCGGCGTAACTTGCCAGCAGTTACAGGCATCTGCTTGGCTTTTTGCAGTAAGAAAAATAGAACAAGTAAAAAAAACACCCATATAAGTAGTAGAAAAAAGGATATACTGTGGAAACTGATAAAAACTTGAAGAACTCATACCAATTTCAATAAGTATTTTGTTCGGCAATACATAGCCAGTACTTTCATCCTCTGAACGTGCAATACGGTCTCGCCATTCACAAAGCCCCTGCAAGCCATTTAAGTGAGACATATAAGCCAAAGAGATGGACATCATCCATCTAAATTTCAAAGTCAGGTTTCACATCAAATACATATATCAGAATTGAAATTGACTATATCTTGTGGTTTATATCAAGCAATCTATATGTTATTTGAAGAGTAAACAAAAAGGCCATGTAAATATGAAAACAAAACAAACTTACAGAGACAATTGCTAACTGCTCGGCATTGAAACCAGCCGCCTGCAACCTATATCAAATAGCAGAGAATAAATGCTATAATTTAGTCTGGGTTAACACGCGACATTTAAACATTCATGGAATCATGCACTGTTTAGTCTCAGCAATTAACAAACCCATATATGTGGAGATATGAATTCTCTGTCAGCAGCTCTTTCTCATATAGTTGCATGCATACATCAGAACTACGCTTGTAGGCCTGCTAGTAAGATAACGTTCAAAATAAATACTGGAAAGCAATAAAGTTCTCAAATTCATGCATCCATGTAAATTTATAAGAAAAAAAAGGAGAAGACCCAACGGCCAAAAAGCTAATTTCAAGGAGGGAGGAAATCACCAAAATTACATGTATGCATTAAACATTTTGAATACATAGTCATAGCCTCAGCTGTAGATTATATATTGAAGCTTGAACAAAATAGAATGTCCAAAGACAGAGGAATACATAAAGGAGCACAACACTTCCTTGAATTTAACTATTAAAGAATATTGAAATCTCTTATGGCTTCTTCTCTCCAAGAAGGGTCAGCACTATGATATGAAAAGCTATGGGGAATGTAGAAAATGGTGTGAATTATGATTCAAAGCTTCTTACCTCTACCAAGGGAGCATCACAATGATCAGGTTCCACAGGCATTGATAGCAATTTGATTCTCATTAAATCATAAATGTACAGCAAATAGTGTGTGTCTTCTCTAGCATATCTGTCATCAAAAAACATAATAAAGTAAAACAATTAGGAGACATAAAACAATGAAAGTTTCCTCCTCAATAACTACAATAACAGAACCTTTAAACTTTTTTCTTCAAGCCTAGAGAGTTGTATGTTAGTATCAAAAGTACTATCATAAACAAAATGCAAAGTGTTTTTACTTTATATCGATGAAAAATTCAAAACAAACTAACTTTACATCTTATTTAATTGTCTATTTTTTCTCATAAAACGAGTAAAATGGCATAAATGCTGATCTTACTGATTAGATGGTTAACGTTTTCCTTGTAAAATGAACAATGACTGAAAGAGAGAAGAAAAAAGATGCAGGTTCTAAAAGTAATGTTACCTGAGCATTACAGCAGGAAGAGGACGCAATCTCCAATCTGCATTCTGGTATCTGCAATGAGTTACTATAGTAATCAACTTTAAGGAAGATAGCAAAGACAATGGTTAAAGCATAATGAAGAAGAAGATCAAACAAATTTAAACAATAACCTACTCTTTGTTGGCAGTAATTCCACAAAAGTGTTGCAGAAGATGCTCCAAACTATTTCTTCCCATTTTCAAGACCCTTGAGGCCTGAGTACCACGCAAAAACATAAGTCAACAAATTGGTAGGTATCCAACACAATTTTTTACTTCAATTCAGACAATTATTTCATGCCTATCTAATTGCACTCAAAACTATGCCCAAGCATTTCCATCAAGACAATGGCACTTAAAGTACAGTAATTAGGCTCTTTAATATGCACAAGAAGTAACATTCCCTAGCCTATAACATATTTAACATCTTCAATTAGTTCCAATGAGATCGGCATCTTCTTAATCCTCCAAAATTTGTGCTAGCTTAGTAAACCACAAGTCCAGAGTTGTCATGTACAGTCTGAGATACCAAATTCCTTCCCCTAATTTATTGGTAAGAGTTAACTAACCCTAATAAATAACTTCATAGAAACACCAAGAGTTTAACAGAAAATTATCATATTAAATCCTCAAGTTCAGAGAATCGGCAAGTCGACAGTACAAACCTGTCCAGTGTCAAAGAGGTTGCATATATATATGCCAAAGTCCCGCTGAAGCCACACAATATCCCGGTCTGCCCCATGCATAACCTAGTGAATTAAGGGTATCAAAAAATGCTGGAGCACAAATAAGAAAAAAATTATTGCAGCCATCAAAGAGGCGAACCTTCTTCTTGGTGGGATCCTTGAATACTTCCCTAAGATATGGACCAACATGAATTCTTAACTTCAATGTATCGACAATAAAATCCTCGGTTCTGGTAGATATTTGCATCAAGCAAGTCAATCCTAGAAAAGATCGGTATTGGTTATGCTCCAAATCAACCTGAGAATAATTACAAATAAATTAAGCTACATTCAAATAGTTAACATGTTACGGTAAAAAAAAAATTTAAAATCTTAATCTTAATGCATTTAAAGGCACGTCAAACTAGTAGATACGTACACCTTCAAATCTTTTAAACTGAAACGAGCATTACCACATAAATCAATATTAGAAGTTCTCAGACTTTTACCGCAAATTCATTCACACTGCTTAGTTTGGCTGCCAACTCCTTCAAATCTTTTACTTCCTCCACCAGCTTGAATGACGTAGACTCAATTGAGGGTGGTTGTACAGGCTCAAAATCTACTATATCTTTATCCACAAAATCCGTAACAGACAGCTTCTCCTGTGAAGAGCAAAACAGAGTTTTCTTCTTTTATAAGCGGGCACCACAAATTTACCGGAGATAAATCAGCTAATTTCATAATAGCTATTGCCTATTGCTGACACCAGGGGCAGAACCAGAAATTTATTCAAGAGAGTCATTTTTTCAATAATATTTAAGAAATGTTAATTATTTATAAAAGAGTGTCGTTTTATTTATAAAAGAGGTGTCATTTTTTTTATATTATTCATTTTTTATAAACAAATTATATAAAAAAAATTAGTTTTTAAAAAATTTTGGGTGTCTAAAGGTGGCTCCGCCATGCCCGACACAATTGGATGTGTGTGAGATACTGATTTATAACAAAGAATTAAAGTGAAAATCTTTTATCACATTCACACCCATATACAAAATTGTTAATAACTTGACTCTTAACAATTGTTGGCCCTCCATCTTCTAGTTACTATTAGTAACACCACCATTGGGATCAATAAAAAAAAGGCGAAAAGAGTATTTTTGTCTCTAAGTTCGATCTAAAAAATCAATTTCGTTTTTCGTCGAAAAATACACTTAATGTGGTCTCCAGTTCGCGAAATCGATCAAATTGACCCTTTGACCGATGTTGACCATTACGGTGCTGACGTGGCAGTTAATAGTGATGATGTGGCAGTTCACAATGCTGACGTGGTGATTCACAGTGCTGTCGTGGCAGTACACGTGGGATGACGACGTGGCAGAAGGGGCTGAATTGATTATTTTAACTAGATTCGAAGGCATAATTGATTTTTCTGCCAAGTTTAGGGGCATAATGAATTTTAATTAAAAGTTTGATAGCTTATTTAATGTTTAAGTTAAAAAATAAGAATTTATGAAATTATTAAATTTTAAAATATTAAAAGTGAATAAATAATTTTATTAAGTGGAGATAATTTAAAAAAAAATAAAGAGAAAGACTCTCACAAAAAATTAAAATATTCTTTAATTTGTTTTTATAAAAATCCAAAAAGTTAATATAAATAAATAAAATATTCTAAAAATAAAAATTATATAAAAATTTAAAATATATTGGAAATTATAAAATGATAAAATTTAATTATAAAACTTAATAAATAAAAAAATATTTATAAAATATTAAAAAAAATGAACACTTTCATCGAAAAAAATCTTCAACTTCGTCAGTTTGAGTACTAGCATTCGTTAAAAATTTCAGTGGAATCAACATTGTAATAGAGTAACAATAAAATTCAAATTTTCTATCGCTTTTCTACATCAAATTGATGCTCATTAATATTTGATGTACAAAAATGAAAGAAAATTTTGGATTTATTAATTACTACTACTCTAATTTCAATTGAAAATATGTTCAAGGAACATTAGTACGCTTAACCTAACGAGAAACAGTCGAAGGCTTTCCAATGGTTTATAAATATTATTAAAATTTTGATTTTTTAATATTGGTAACCTTTAATATTTACAACTTTAATATTTTTACTTATTATACTAATTCATTACGGTGTTTTTATTTTTTTAATATTTTATGAATATTTAAATATTAATATTTTTTAACTTAATGATTAAGTACGTTATCGAACTTTTAATTAAAACCAATCATGCCTCTAAATTCGATAAAAAATCAATTATGCCCTTGAGTTTAGTTAAAATAATCAATTCAGTCCCTTCTGCCACGTCATATCCCACGTGTACTGTCACGTCATCACCGTGGACCGCCACTTCAACATCGTAGACCACCATGTCATCACCGTTAGTCAGCACTGTAATGGTCAACGTCGGTCAAACGGTCAATTTGATCGATTTCGCAAACTAAAAAACCACATTGAATGCGTTTTTCGGAGATGGACGAAATTGATTTTTTAGGTCGAACTCAGGGGCAAAAATACCCCCTTTAACCATTAAAAAAAACATAACCTTGAACATGCTTTCCAACAAACCAATGCAAGAAAACATTAAAAGATCACCTTATTCATCGATCACGTCTCCATGGGAACCATTTCTGACTATGAAAGCATTCAAATAACTATATTGATCATCCCTGAAACTTCTAGCACAGAAATTCATGCCAAACATACAAATCTATAATCACCCAAAAGCTAATAAAAACATTTAACCTATACGCCAGCAATGCCAGTAGAAATCATTCCACCTATACCTAATCTCCATACACCCCCGCCCCCACAAAAGCTATCCAAACAAAAACAACAGTGCTATAAATGCGAATAGAAAACAACTGTACATAAAAAAAAAAAAGTTAACTGATCCCGCAATTTTTTTTTTATAAAAAAAGTATGATAATCTAAACAATAAGAGAAAAAAACAACCTGTGGATGAACAAAACGTTGCCCATCGTCGCTCCTTTGCAACCAAGCATGTTCAAAAGGCTTATTCGAATTATTCACAAGTATATTATACTCTTCCTGCGGCTTCCGTATTGTTGGTATATGAAATGGCACCTTTGCTTTCCCCGTCGTCCCCCCAGGCTCCGCCCATTCCTTCACCTTCACCCCAGAAGAACTCGGAAACTCACCTTCAATCCCCGAATCATTCATTAACCCACAATCCCCTTTCTTCTTTTTCTTCCCGTAAACCAACCGAAACCCATTAATGTCCTGCTCCGACCCGACAAACCCACCCGTTTCCTCTTGTTTATTTCGGATATGTTTAAATTCATCAACGGAAACGTCAATTCGTTCCAATGTTTGGTCGTT
This sequence comes from Hibiscus tridactylites, assembly GCA_958450335.1. Lineage (NCBI taxonomy): Eukaryota > Viridiplantae > Streptophyta > Magnoliopsida > Malvales > Malvaceae > Hibiscus > Hibiscus tridactylites. Next base: position 50,848,345 of record OY288267.1, on the reverse strand, counting down.
GACATCAACAAGCCAATCATAAGCTTCATCATCGGCAATGTCGTTAGGGAAATGAATCGCTTTGTCGAGGCATATTGTTTTAGCGGATGGTCCGATTGATTCGAGCAAAGAATCCGATATTTTTGCTATTTGATCAATGGGGAACTTGAAATCGTTGAATTTGTTAAAGAAATGGAAGTCTTGATTGGAAGGGAGGGTTCGAGAAGAGGAAGAAAGCGACGAAAGCGAGGAAGAGAAAGGACCCGAAGCTAGGGTTTGAACGGATTGTGCATTTGTTGAAGGTTCAGATGGAGATTCTATTGCAATCGGAGAATTGTTGGTGTTCATGGTTTTAGGGTAGGGTTTTAGGGCACTCTTCAATAAATTTCCATTGAAGAGGGAATAAAAGGGGAAAGGCAGTTTATGGTTGAAACTGTAACAAAATAAATAAATTTACTAAATATTGTGTGTTGTGAGAAACTGAGTACTATAATAGAATTTGACACATAATTAACTCGTTTTTTTTTTCTTCTTCAAGAAATCGGGTATTAGCTAATATCGGTATTTGTTAAGAAAATATTTAATTATTTAAAATAATGCATTAACTTTGATAAAAAAATGCATTACCAGTTAACAGTATTTGTTAAATGAAAGTAATCCATTTTTAATTGAAATGGCAGATAATTTTGTGTGATGAAAAAAATAATTAATTTAAAAGGGTTATAATATATTTATTTATGGTGGATATAATTATATGTTAAAAGGGATTTTAATGTATTTTATTATTTGAGTTTAATATTCATTGTAATCAGATTTTTATCTTATATCTATAATTATAGAGTTTGGAGAAAGTATTGTACACAACCATACATTAAGATTTGAGAATATAATACAGATCTTATTCTTTCTCTTGTTCATGTTTTTCTTTACTTTATTTATAACATGTTATTAACACGGCTTCGCTCAATTACCGTGGTTTTTGTCGGGTTTTTTAAAGAAATATAACGGGCCTCGTTAAAAACCCCACTAGACCTAGGTAGAGGGAAAAGAGTGCCCAATTTATTGATTTAATATGCACCATGAACATACAACTCTGCTCTTAAAGGAAGAGCCTGAACATATTACAAGATAACTTTCTATAACACTATCTTAACTGTAAAGGCACTTAGCAAATACACAAAAACAATAATACCATGCCCGCATAATGCAGGCCAGGATTTACATTAACAAGACACTGCAGTACACGACATTTGCCACCCGACACATGCTTAAGTATGGTCGCTTTGCCAAATCAACTCGTTTTGTCTTCTTATACATTTCTTAGCTAATCTGTGAGCCACCATGTTTTTTTCCCTGTAGGCGAAACCGATTTTCCACTTGAATCCTTTGCCTAGATCAAGGATCTTCGATATCAGGTCCTTATCCTACAGCATGTACTGGATTTTTCGATCCACCCTGACACTAGCTTGCAATCAGACTCGATTAATAGGGCTCGATCGTTAACCCACCTAGAATGTGAGAACAAAACCAAAGCCTCCATGATACTTTTCAGTTCTGCTGTAGTTGGATCTGCAAAACCTATTGGCTTTGAAAACTGGATTAAACTTTTACCATTTTCATTTCTTAAGATCCCACCGATCCCGACCTCACCACAGCTTCCGATTACAGCTGCATCAACGTTAAACTTGAGCCAACCCTTCACCAGTACTTCCCATTTCTGCGACTGTTGTCTTAGATTCTGCATCCCACGACATCGGAACACTTGTGGACATCTAATAAAATCATCGACTGAGTTAATAGAGTTTGGCCATTTGCTCCTGCACCAATGCCCAACTCTAAGTAATACTAAATCGAACATGTGGTCCACCGTGAAATTTTTCTTCCTAAAGATGATCTCATTCTGACATAACCAGATTGTCCACATGCAACCATACAAAAACATAAACCAGACCTGCAAAGAATGTTGTGATTGTGGAATGTTGAACCAAACCTGAACAAAAGAGTTAGTATCAACTGGCATAATGAAGTTGATGTTCCATAGCTTACAACATCGCTGCCAAATTCTCCACGAAACCACACAATGGCAAAATAAATGCTTCACCGTCTCTGTTTCCTCTCCACAAAAGACACACAAATTGGAACTAGATTTGTGAATGCCTCATTCTGATAGTTCTACGTAGGTAGGGACTCTCTTGTGAATGACCTTCCATAGAAATACTTCCACTTTCGGCGGTGCTAATTTTGCCCATAGTGACTTCCAGTTAAAAGAGAAGGGAGTTTCATTCGATCCAAAATTCACACAGTATGCTTTTGGAGTATAGAACCCATTTGAGATACCAGTCCACCTCACAGTGTCCACTTCCAATGGTGTATTAGATGCTCTGTTTATGACTTCCATGAACTTGTTCCATAAAGGAAATTCCCACTCAAACAATCGTCTACGCATTTCAATATTCCAAGTCCATGAGTTGTTGATCTTCCACCCAAACTCTTTAATTTTTCCAGATTTTTTTACCGCAATTGAGAATAATCTGGGAAATTCCCCTTTAAGAGTTGTTACCTCAGTCCAGGGATCATTCCAGAAGTCGATGAAGCTTCCATCCCCACACACCAATCTGATGTTCTTTGTGTACAAGTCTTCTGCACTTGAGAGTGGTTTCATTATGTTTCTCCAAACCCATGAATTGTTCCTTGATGGTTCTGAGTGTGGAATCAGTGAATTCTGATCATACCCATACTTGGCATAAACAATTCTCCTCAAAAGACTTTCATTCTCACATCCATATCTCCAAATCCATTTATTTAGCAATGAACGATTTCTGATTTTGACATCCACCAGGCCTAGTCCACCTTTTGACAAAGGAAGACATAGAGATTCCCATTTTAGCCAGTGAATAGCCCTGCCTTCTTTAGCCCCCAAATAAAATTCGCGATCATCCTATTTACTTTCTTAGCAATACCCATTGGCATTAAGAACAAAGAAAGGTAGTACACAGGTAGGTTATTCAAGACTGCTTTTACCATCGTTATTCGGCCAGCCATCGACAGTAATTTACCTTGCCATCCCTCAAGTTTTCTCTGCATCCTTTCAACTATGGGGTTCCAAATTTCGATCGAGTTTCGTGGATGACCCAGAGGCATGCCAAGATATTCCATAGGCAGCTTTCCCCAACTGCAATGTATTAGACTGCTCCAACCTTGTATCTGTTCATCGACAACATTAATCCCATATAACTTTGTTTTCTTCGTGTTTAGGGACAAGCCATACGCTAATTCAAAGATTTTGAGTAGCCGCTTCACGTTTCGAATCGAAGATTCTTCAGCTTTAATGAAGATGATCAAATCATCTACAAATTGGATGTGGCTTGCAGAAACATCACTGCTGCCCACTTGTATACCCTTTAAAAATCTTAAATCGACTGCTTTGGAAATTAAGGAACCGAGTGCTTCTCCTATTAAATTAAAGAGTAGTTGTGACAAAGGACAGCCTTGCCGGAGTCCCCTTTTGATCTTGAACCAGTTTGTAGGTGACCCATTAACTAGCACCGACATTGAAGCGGTTGCGATACAAGTGTGTACCCACCTTCTCCATTTCTTGTCAAACCCCATTTTTTCCATTACAACATCGAGAAAACTCCAGTCCACAGTATCATAAGCCCTTCTGAAGTCTGCTTTGAAAATCACCGCCTCTTTCTTATTCCGAGAGAAATCATCAATGAGCTCGTTAGCGACGAGGGCACAATCCGCAATTTGTTTTCCGGGTATGAATGCAAATTGCCAGTCTCCAACTACTTCTGAAATGCAGTTTGCTAGCCTTTTTGATAGGACTCTTGCCAAAATTTTGTACAGACTCCCCACTAAAGAAATGGGTCTAAAATCATTGATTTCTTCTGGATTCGTTACCTTCGGGATGAGGGTGATAAAAGAATGGTTTATGGATTCGTCAAACCATTTTCTTTGTAGAATTCGTTGAAGAATTTCATTATATCATTTTTCAGACACGCCCAGAATTTTTTGAAAAAATCCAGATTGAACCCATCCAGGCCCGGTGCCTTGGATCTGCCTGCAGTGGCAATTGCTGACCAAACTTCTTCCTCAGTGATTTTTTTTCGATCATGGTTGCCGAATCTAAGCTGATTTTCTTAAGCTCGACATCAAACTTTTTAATGAGAATGGTGTTAACCTCATTGTAGCTCTTTTTGAAGTGATTCTCGAAGGCCATAGAGATTGCTTTAGGGTTATTTAGAACTTCATTTCTCACTCTGATTCTTGTGACTGGATTATTGTTTCTTCTGACCGAGGCCATTAGGTGGGAAAATTTTGTATTTCTATCACCGTCTCTATACCATTTCAGCGTTAACTTTTGGATCCATTCTCTTTCTTCATTTCTCACCCTTTTCCATAGCTCAGCTTTTAGCCCTTTAATCTCTTCCCATTCTGCATGATTTGTACCCATAAGCATGACTTTTCTTTCCATAATTTCAATCTTATTTTCCTGCTCTTGTATGGTCGTAGTTTCAGACTTTCTGCGTTCGATATCCCACGTTCTTGACACCTTTTTTATCTCTTGTAGCAGATTTGGGATGTTCTTCCCTTTTTCCTTTTCTACTGTAGATTTCACCAAATCGATATACTTCGGATCATCGGCCCAAAATGAGAACCATTTGAAAGGTTGCGCCCCACTTGGAATCTCCTCCTCTCTAATCAGAATAGGATTATGATCAGATAGATTTCTTGGAAGACATTTTTGGCATATGTTACGATGTTTTGCCATCACTTCAGGCGAGATCAGAAACCTATCAATCCTGCTTGCTGACATCACCGTGCCCCCTCTAAACCAAGTAAATTTTCCATCCTCCAGATGCAAATCCACCAAATTGTTGCTGCAAATGAAGTTGTTAAAGTCTCCCATCGACGTAGACAGTCCAAATGCGCCCAATTTTTCATCTTGATCCCTCACAGCATTGAAATCCCCACCTAGGATAACAGGAACTTCCATTGTATCAATAAAACCTGTTAGATGATTCCAAAACTCCTTCTTTCTTGTTGATCGTTCGGTGCATATACATTGACTAAACCCACCTTCATCTTGTATTGTGTAAGAATACCCACCAAAGCAATAACTCTGTTGACTTTTATTTTTGTCATTACCCTGAAGAAATTTGAGTTCCATATCGTGATTAAACCACCCGCTGCACCTTCTGCAAAAACACATTCCATTTCCCCTATTTTTTTTTCCTTTTAACCGATCTAAATACCGGGCCTTTGCCGCATCAAGCTTAGTTTCCTGAATGAAACACATGTGAGCTTTTGTCTTCTTTATCACTTGTTTTACCACTCTGATTTTTTCCGCTCTGCCTAGTCCTCTTACGTTCCAACTTAGAATAGACAAATTCATTGCTAATAGCCATGGGAATTTTCACACAAGGATATTGAGCTTACCTTTTATCTGTTGTGCTCAACCATCTCCCTTTCTACAATCCGCTCCACTACTGCTTCTTCGGGTGAGTTAAATCGAATTCCCAATTGAGCCCCGAATTCCAGTGTTGCACTTGCCTCCGCATGTACTTCACCGATCAAATTTCATCAGCTTTCTCGACTGAAGAGTTTGGGAGCTTGGTTCTCTTGGATCTTGCCGACTGTTGCCCAGCCGTTGTATGCTTTTTTGCGATTGTGCCTCTATCACTCTTTCGGCTCTTAGAGTTGTTGACCCACCAGCTGATCTTGTCAATCCCAGCTCTAATTGTTGAATTTCCCCCCTTTTGTGCAGGTTGTGAATCTCCGTCAGTGTGGATAACACTAAGTGGGGATAGAGGGATAAGTTTGCTGAACGCTGAGTTTCCCATTTCATCGGCTACTACGATAGGGACATCTAGAAGTCTAGGCCCATTTGAGATGGGTGGGTCAGAGCTTTGTTCTTCAGCCACTGATCTAGTTTGGTGTTGGCCCAACAGATTGTCATGGTCCAAACTAATTGGTGCTTCTCCTGATACGATGGGCACTTCGTTTAGCCCAATTGCACTATTTTCTAAAATGGCTTCACCTGATCTAGAATCACATGTGTTGCTGCGCCGACATCTGGATATGTTCTCAGGCACTTTATTATTTTCTAACAGTAAACAACATTCCTCTGACCGCTTTCTATAATTGAAGTTTTCATTAATGCATGGCTCAAATGACGAACCGTCATTCTCTTTCTCACCCGGTGCATCGAAAGGTGACTGACCGTCGATGAATCTCCGATCCTCCTCGTATTCTTCCGTTTTGACTGTAATTTCCTGGCATCTTCCGTTAAGTAAGATTTTTATTCTGTCTGGGATTTGAGAAACTGATTGTACTAAAACTAATAATCTCGCCTCGTCAAAATGATTCCTGTTAATGGTATCATCGTCTATTTTCAGAACCGAACCCCACTTGTTTCCCAGCTTAGTAAAGAACGACGAGCTCCAAATTTGCAAAGGTACATCATGAAGAATTACCTAGACTTTAACTCTTCTTTTTCCTTCATACCCGACTAACATCTCTACCTCGTCAAACCATAGTTGTAGCATTTCTTCTCTTTTAAACCAAGGGCTTACTTTTACTGATAGTCCGTCTGAAGCAAACACGTCATGAATGAACTCAAAATTGTACATGCTTTTTATCCGCGTGACCAGACATTTCTTTCTCCAATCCGTTTCAACTTTAGGGATCTTAATATCCTCCATCTCTGACGTTGTCATTGGATCTCCCGCATCCTCTGAAGCTGATACTCTTATGGTCGACATGCGCACTGGGCATAATCTATCTTCTGTTTACGCCTCGATATGGTCTCTTGTACTCTCCACTTCTTTGGCTCCCATTAGGGCCTCCTTAAACGATCTGCCATCAACCAGCTTCCAATACCCCGGTTTCATTTTCTTTTCTTCATTGTTGTTCACTACTCTCTGTGGTTTGTTATCCTTGGCAATGAATACTCTAATGCGGTACCCATCCATCAGTCTTCCATGCCATTTTCCCACCGTCTTCTTTGCTTCATTCCCGGTCTTGAATCTAACAAATGCGAATGTAGTTGGGCTGGCTTTTCTTCTTTGGTTTCTCAGTGCAACGTAGACATCGATGACAGTACCGTACTGCCAAAACGCCTCTTTGAGAGTGGTGCGATGTATCATTTTGCTAACGTTATCGATGAACACCGTGGTTCCTAATCGCCTCCCTTTGATTGCTCCCTTGACCGCGTCTCGCAGCCCGCGTCTCTCCATTCGTTTGCCGCGTCTCTCCATTGGTTCTCGGAAAACATTTCAATATGTTATTGGTGACTACATCTATCATATATTTAACTTAGCTTGAAAAATCTGGTATGTTTTACTTATTTATATATTGATATAGTGTTTGGTTAACCACTCTTAAACTAAAGGTCAGTGTATTTTATTATTCGGTTCTAATATTCTATGGCTTAATGTTCAATACGTCTTGATCTATCATTGTATTTTGAGTATATACGGAGCAATTGCAATTTTGGTGCCAAATCTAATTGGGACCGTTATGGTGGGCAAACATGATTGAGAATAATAGATTTTCCAATTAAGTTTGGGAGATGCAACAGCCTCCAAGTGAAATTAAAAGGCCTTATTATAATAATTTCATATCATATTCTCTATATTCTTGTCTATTTACTTTAGTCATTGCATGCTTTTTTTTTAATTCTATTTTATTCTGAAATAGTTTATTATTTGTGTTATTTTAATAATGAGAGTTGATATTTTTAATTATGTTTTGAGTTTTACATGGTATGTCTAAATGGTATGAAAAAATATATGATTTTATTCTAAAATCTAAAGAGGTATGTTTCTCTAATTAATTTTTCACAACAAAAAAATGACATGTAGCGACAGACAGAAAACTGTCGGTAAAACACAAAAAAATCCGTCGGTATAAGGTCTTAAACCCTTTACCGACGGACAAAAGATATATTCCGACACAAAAGATATATTCCGACAGATATATCAAATGTGACAAAACGAAACATATTTCTTCAAAGTTTCGTCCCTCGTGATCTTCAAAAGAATAATATTCGATGAATCCTTTCAAGTAGTAGTTTGGAAGATCTATTCACCACTGCATAGTCTACTTCAACATTTGAAGGTTATATTCAAGATTGAATTATGAAGGTTCAATGATATTATGTGATGTTTTCATGAGGGGGAGTAAATACACGTTGCACTTTTATTCCCTTAACTAAGGTTTTGTCCTAATGAGTTTTCCTGGTAAGGTTTTTAATAAGGCAACATGTTTTGTGTATCAAATATGTGTATACTCTTTTCCTTCACTAAGAAATTTTTTCCCCGCATGCTTTTATCTTAGTAAGGTTTTAACTATACACATTACCTTCATGGATATCCAAGTGGGAGTGTTATGAATATCTTTATCTATGGTGGATATCCATATATTAAAGGAGACTTTTGTGTACTTTATTATTAGGGTTTAATACCCATTGGAATTAGGGTTTCAATCTTATGCTTATAAGTATAGAGTTTGGAGAAAACATTGTACACAACCATTCATTAAGAATATAATGCAAGTGTCTCTCTTTGCCTCTCATCTTTCTCTTATTCATGTTCTCTTTACTTTATTTATAACAAAAATGTAAGTTAGATGGTTTAAAAGGGTTATTATTTATAAAACCATATAAGGAAGTACTACCATATGCCTCGTTAAAAATCCTCTAATCCTAGTTGGGGGGGTACACATGGTAGTATACAACGAAAAAGACCAACACCCATCCAAAAGCAAACCATAGAAAGTACGACGAAAAGGAGAAAACACCAATATAATGTAACCAAAAGCATATGGTCAAATAACGCCCCAACGCCCAACATACCAGCTCTCACTCACTCATCCATCATCGATACACTCAGCAGCCAGCAACGCCTAGTGCAACACTTAGACCATTTTCGATGATTGAGCTACACTTTTTTCTAGCCAAACCAAGTGTAGCCATTGTTAAGTGTGTAAAAGTACAATATTTTTTTACCCTTTTTACTCATATTATTGTTAGCCTTAAGCCTATTTTAGTTGCATTCTTAGCAATTCATGCATAATTTTGTGGTTTCTCTGTCTATTGGGCTTTACCTTATGTTTAGATAGTTTTGTGGAGAAATCGCTGCTGTTTTTGCTTTATTTTGTGTAGGACAACTTGCCGAAGGATGCCGTGGAAAGCTGATGACTTGATGAATCACTTGCCAAAGAACGCCCTGCAAGTCATGATAAAACCTTATCTTCAGGAATTAATTTAAATGCAATGGATAATTATCCAAACTCAAATTTAAAATCTGGATAAGATAGAGATCAGATCCCCACGAATTCCACATGCATTCGAAATCTTCCCCCTCATCTATTTAAGGAGATCGCAACAACACATCAAGGGGAGTCGATTGAGAGAGTGATATCGTATTTCAAAGGGGGATTCACGCATATCCATTAACTTAGATTGGAGGAGTTCATCTTCTCAATTTCTTTTTATCTTCTCCATTAACTTGATTAAATTGGCTTGGGTTATCGGGTTTTATGGTGTAGAGACGAATGATTGGTTTTGGATTTTAATTCTATAAAATTTAGTGTTTATCCATTCTCAGTTTTTCATTTTGCTTCAAGGAAACTTGGGAAAGGAACTTGAATGCATTTATTTATCTAGGCTCGGGAGAGCTAGTTCACGAAACGAGTGGATACAATTTCCAATGTAAACAACCATTGGTGGAAACTATTTCGCCTTAAGAATAAGGGACGAATTTCAAAGTGTAAAGCCCCAATTTTGGGCCTAGCGGTTTTAAGGTTGGTTTTAAGGTCCGTTGGACCGAGAATAATGATTTGGGTAAGTTTCAGGATGAGTTAAGGGAAAACCTATTTGGGAAGGTGATAAAAATATGGAAAAATTGTCTAAATCCTTTTTAAATATACATAAGGGTTTGGTAAAGTCAATTTTGGAAAATGGTAATTGGAATGTGGACATTTTGATTTAGTGACTAAATTGTAAACATTGAAAACTGTTTTTAAAGACTGTTTTGTAAAGAATCAAAGCTTAGAATCTTTAGAAAGCTTAATGTAATTTTCATCATCTATTCCCTTAGTTTGACTTGTTTTAAATGTTTTTTAACTAGAAGGATTAAAAAGGATTTGGTTAAAAGGTAGTTATTCCTAAAATCACAATTTGACGTCACTTTCATTTCTCAAGATTTCTCTCTATTTTCTCATCATCCAAACTACCTATTTTCTTCCAAAACTTCCATAGATTTATTGCTTTTCATTTTACTTTGATTTCCAAATGATTTCCATGGATTTCCTCAACTAGCTTCAATGGTTTCTTGAAGATTGTCAATCAAATCCTGTCAATTAAGGGAAAAGTAAGGGATTAGAGGGGAGAACATTTTGGAAGCAACCAGTGAAGCTTTAGGAGCTTCAGATGCTTAGTTTCGCATCGGCGAATCGAGATTTCATGTGTCGATGAGTGAGAACGAAACCTACAGTTTTTAAAAGGTTTGAAGGTGGTTTGGGAACCCAGATTTGAGTTTGAAATGTTTGTCTAAGTTCGGAAGTAAGTATAGTGGATTTTCTCTCTTGGTCGTGCTTTTACGAAATGGTTTATGCACTTGATTTTGATTACATGGATTTACCTATTGTTTATGCATGTTTTACGTATGTGATCTATTATTTTTAATCATGAGATGATGATGGATGCACGTGGTAAGTGATCCATGTAAGTATGTGTTTCATACTTGTGTTTAAAGCATGGTTTGATGCTTTGGAAAATGGCTTTATATTGATGCATATGAAAACAATGAGGTATGTGATTATAATGAATTATATTAGCAAATGACGTGGTTTTAAAAATGCTATCGGATATAGTTAGCTGACTATAGGATTGAGTGCACTATAAACAAGTCGCCTTGGATGTTGAGGGGTTTATACGGTGTGCCAAATACTCCATCCAAGTACCCTAACAATTGAGGAATATGTGTGGTGTCCCGTCTCTCGTTAGTGGGGTTATACATCTACCGATGAGTGGTGTAGAGGGGTTTGTACGGTGTACCTATTTCCTTCCAAAACATATAGAGACTTATTCCTTTTCATTTTACTTTGATTTCCAAAAGATTTTCATGGATTTCCCCAACTAGTTTCAATTGTTTCTTGAAGATTTTCAATCAAATCTTGTCAATTAAGGGAAAAGCAAGGGGTTAGAGGCAATCTTCGTTCTTCTCCTCTAATCAAGGTTCTTTATTGAAATTCCTAAGTATTTGACTCTTTAATTATGTTTCTTAATGAGATTTTATGATTGATTTGAAAAAAATTGTTAAATCAAGCTTTAATTGATTGATATGTATAATTTTCATTTTTGCTGTGCATATGATTGATTCTAATCATGATTTTGAAGTTAAATAATGTTAAGATAAGGGTTTTAACATTGTAATCCCGAAATTATGTGAATCTTTAATTGTTTAGGTTGCTAGATTTGGGTTTTTGTGGAGTCGTTGTAGTTTTGTAAATGCTGGAGGTATAAGGGTGATAATATGATGATTTTGGATGTTAATCAATGATAATGGATGGTTTGAAACGTTAGTTTGTGGCTGGGTTAAGATTAGAAGTGTTTAGATGATGATTTTAGTTGTTTCAGATAGACAATTGATAGCTTTTGGCAAGGCAATGTTGTGGAATTGCTTGCTGGGATTTTGAATGCATTAATCCTCTATTTTTATATGTTTAAAACATGGGAGAACGTTTCGAAAGCAACCGATGAAGCTTTGGGAGCTTCGCACGCTTAGTTTAACGTCGGCGAATCAAAGTTTCGCGTGTCGGTGAGTGAGAACGAAGCTTGTAGCTTTTAAAAGGTTTGAAGGTGGTTTGGGAACTTAGATTTGAGCTTGAAACGCTTGTCTAAGTTCGGAAGTAAGTATAGTGGATTTTCTCTCTCGGTCGTGCTTTTACGAAATGGTTTATGCACTTGATTTTGATTACATGGATTTACCTATTGTTTATGCATGTTTTAAGTATGTGATATACTGTTTTTAATCATGAGATGATGATGGATGCACATGGTAAGTAATCCATGTAAGTATGTGTTTCATACTTGTGTTTAAAGCATGGTTTGATGCTTTGGAAAATTGTTTTATGTTGATACATATGAAAACATTGAGGTATGTGGTTATAATAGATTATATTAACAAGTGATGTGGTTTTAAAAATGTTGTCGGATATAGTTAGCCAGCTATATGATTGAATGCACCATAAACAAGTCGCCTTGGATGTTGAGGGGTTTATACGGTATACCGAATACTCCATCCAAGTACACTAACGATTGAGGAATATGTTTGGTGTCCCGTGTCTCGTTAGTGGGGTTATACATCTACTGATGAGTGCTGTAGAGGGGTTTATACGGTGTACAGAATACTCCACCACGGGTGTCATAACTGTTGGCCTTCAAACAGTGAACTGTCCCTCACCTGTCGCTCATTCTCTATGGCGGCAGCAACCTGTCGGAAGGGTTAGGATCTGTCCGGAATCTCCCTATAGCTCTCGTGCAGTGTGTGCATGCTTGTGAACAGTTATATGCTAAGACCCTCTTAGTTTCACTAGAATATTCAACTTCTTAACTTGAATTTTATGCCAAAGTTTACTTTCTTTTAGAAGGCACATTTTCATGCTTTTTCTTCTATTTTCAAGCTAAGTTTTTCTAGAGCCAGTTTTGGGCACCTCTAGTTAGCTTCCTAGAGCCGGTTTCGGGCACCTCTAGGTTTATTTTTGATTTTTGCTAAACTTCTTTCCTAGAGCCAGTGTTAGGCACCTCTAGGGGCTATCCAAGTTCTAAGCTTCCTATTCTAGTTTGGCTAAAAGAAGTCTAAGCATTATAACAGTCACAAAAGTGTTTAAGTTTTCAGAACTATAGAAAGGCTCTAAACTTTTCCTTAACCTGTCCTAAAGATGCTGTCACGACAGAGCCGTCATGACAGGTAAGTTAACTTCACAGTTTTAAGCCAACAGTTCAAATTTTCTGATTTTTCTGATTTTTTTTTAAAGAACTTGAATAACTAATAAGACACGACAATTAAACAAAAAAATGTGCTAAAGACTCCATTAAATATGGAGGGTTGCCACCCCCAAACTCGAGGGTTGCATTGCCCTCAATGCAAGATGACACTAAAAACAATTAAAGAAAAACATAAAAAAAAGAAAAGTACATCACAAATATATAAAGGCAGGCAGCAATAAGAGAGGAAAAAGAAATAAAAACTTAAATTTTAAGTGCTGTCCTCATCACTGCTGCTGACGCGGATCTGATGGTAGCGTCTGCGTTGGGGAGGTGGCTGGGCAGGTTCCAGAGCAGGTTGGTCAACAGGTTCATCAGCCTGTTGAGGTGCAGGTTCTTCCTCTGGTTGGTGGACAGGGTCGGCAGCAGGTTGAATGGCAGGTGGCTCCACTAGTCGGACATCAGAACTGCTGCTGCTGTCCCAGCTGGTACTTGTGATGGCCTTGGACAGCATCCTCTTGTTGGCCACATGTTTGATTCTTTTTACCCGCGTAAAGGCGCTGTCCAAGTTTCTCCGGACGAGAGGGCTGTCGTCAGTGGCAGCTCGCTTGGTGCCTCGAGGGGAGGTGTCTGCTGGTGGGCTACCGGCTGCCGTCGGGGAAGGTGTGGAGGAGGCAGATTCTCCATGGGGAGAGACAGGTGGTGTGGGAGTAGGGGATGGGATATTGAAATAATGGGCGGGGAAGGTAGGGAAAAAGACATCCGAAAAATTTAAAGTGTTGGTAATAAAGTTTACCGTTGCGTTGGAGAAATCGCGGATGAATGTCATTAAACCCATCTGCCGCTCCTCTATCCTCAGGATGGCAGCTAAGATGTCGGCGTTCTGACCTGCCGGTGCGGTGTTGGTCGCAGCTTCTGGGGCAGGCTCGGTGGCAGGTTCATCATCAGATTCAGCAGGTGGGGCGTTTGGATCGAAGGCGTTGAGGGGTGTTACGACGATGATCTCCATAAGGCTGGAGATGTTGCTGTCGGTCCAGCCGCTGCCCTTCTTGATTTTGTCTAAAGGGTCCTCCGGTACGGCAGCGCAGCGGCAGAGGGCCGTGATGGTGAAGGGTAGGCATAGACGTGAATCTGTTCTGAAAGCACAATCGAGAATGCTTTCTCGCATGTACCTGCCCACGTTGATCGGCCTGTCATGCATGATAGAGTGGATGAGGGCAAGCCGCTGCCTGTTAACTGTCGTGTGGTGGGAGGAGGGCAGGATACGCTTTTTGATAAAAGCGTTCCATAGCTTTGCCTCAGGTAAGAGCTGCCCCCTATTGACAGAATGGGGGTTCTTCTTACTCGTGCTCCACGTCGTTCCTGCTTCTGTCAACTCCCTCATGACAGCATCATGGCCGGCAGCGTCGAGGGTGTCCCAGAACTGTTGATGAGCATCATCGTTGGGGCCGAAGAAGAGGCCGAAGACATGGTTGATGCTGCTGGCGGTAAAAGGGACTGTCACTCCTCTGACGGTGACAGATGTTGCCGTCTTGCTCTCGATCGCCGCATAGAACTCCCTGACTAGGGTGTCATTAAGTTCTGCCGGCTGCTCGGCGAAATCTTCCCACAATTGAGCGGTTATGGCCTGCATGATGAACGGCCGGAGTCCCAACAGAGGGGCATCTCTGTTGTAAATGAAGCTTCGTTCCTCCTAAAGTTCCTTGTTGGCGAACGGAGATGCTGCTGCGGAAGAGGAAGCGGCGGCAGCGTTCTGTCGGGTCTGTCGTGAAGACATGTTTGGTTGCAAGGGCTGAAAATGAAAGAAAAGAGATTAAACTAGAAGAGAATAGCAAGAGAGAAAATCTGAAGTGAGGAAAAATGAAAAGGAGAAGGGGTTTATATAGCTGTCGGGGGCTGCCCATTTAATGCCGCAACGACAGGCGGGAATAACGGAGCGGCAGATTGAATGTTGCGTCTGACACGTCTGACGGACATTAATGCTGCGTCTACCGCACGATTCTTCGTCTGCTGTGCGTCTGTTGACAGCCTGTCAACTCCGTCTGCGCCGGCAGCCGAAACGACATGTTATTATAAATGGACTTTATTTGGGCTGATGGATGGGCGGTGGGCTTGGGCCACTTCTTCTTTCTCACTTGCCTCATTTATTTCCTAAAAACTGAAATTAAAAACAAAATATTATTAAAATAAATCTAATTCCTAATAAATAATATTAATAATAATAAAAATAAAAATAAAAATAAAAGAATTAGGTTAAATTAGGGATGCCTTGTGGGGCATCACCTAAAGTAACCACTTCCTGTATTCCTGGGGCTTCAGTCCCTTGATAGTGCTTGAGGCGTTGTCCATTGACTTTGAATTGGTGCCCGTCTTTTAATGATTGAATTGTAATGGCACCATGGGGGAAAACTTGAATTACTTGGAATGGTCCAGACCATCTAGATTTGAGCTTCCCTGGAAAGAGTTTCAACCTCGAATTAAACAACAACACAAGCTGCCCTGGGCAGAACTGTCGCGGCAGCAACTTCTTGTCATGCCACTTCTTTATTTTCTCCTTGTATATTCTTGCGTTGTCGTAGGCCATTGTCCGTATTTCCTCGATTTCATTCAAATCTAACAGCCTTTTCTGACCTGCCTTGTCCAAGTCCATGTTTACTGCCTTGATTGCCCAATATGCCTTATGCTCTATCTCGACAGGCAGGTGACAGGTTTTCCCATAGATCAATCGGAATGGAGACATGCCCAATGGAGTCTTGAAAGCTGTCCTGTATGCCCATAATGCATCATTCAGAAGTAAAGACCAATCTTTCCTAGTTGGTTTGACCATTTTTTCAAGAATGTTCTTCACTTCCCTGTTGGAAATCTCAGCCTGTCCATTGGTCTGTGGGTGGTATGCTGTCGCGATCTTGTGCTTGACACCATATTTTCTCAAGGCGGCAGCAATTACCCTGTTGTCAAAATGTCTCCCTTCATCACTGATAATCGCCCTAGGGATGCCAAATCTAGAAAAAATGTTTTTGTGCAAAAACTTTTGGACTGTTTTGGCATCATTCTTTTGAGTTGCGATTGCTTCTACCCACTTGGAGACATAATCTACTGCTAGGAGGATGTAAAGATTTCCACATGAGGATGGAAACGGTCCCATAAAATCAATCCCCCATACGTCGAAGATCTCGACTTCTAGGATATTCTGCAGTGGCATCTCGTTTCTCCTTGAGATGTTACCTGTCCGCTGGCACCTGTCACAGTTTTTGTAAAATTCCTGTGCGTCCTTATACAGTGTCGGCCAGTAGAAACCTGACTGCAGCACCTTGGCAGCAGTTTTGTTGCCTCCTAAGTGTCCTCCATATTGTGAAGCATGACAGTGATGGAGAATGTCTTCTTGTTCTTCTTGTGGTACACATCTCCTTATAACCTGATCTGCGCATAATTTGAAAAGAAGAGGTTCGTCCCAATAATAATGTTTAACATCATTTTGAAACCTCTTCCTGGCTTGGTAAGTAAGATCAGAAGGTAATATTCCGCTAACTATAAAATTAACGAAATCAGCATACCAAGGAAGGTTAGAAGACTTACCTGCCGCCATGGCTGTCGCGACAGCTATTGCGGCAGCAAAGAGCTGTTCATCTGGGAAGGTCTCTAGTATGTGTGTCTCATCTACAGGTAGATTCTGTCCCAATTCCAACCTCGACAAGTGGTCTGCCACCTGATTTTCTGTCCCCTTTTTATCTTTGATTTCAAGGTCGAATTCTTGTAATAGCAAGATCCATCGTATCAACCTAGGTTTTGCATCCTTCTTTGCGAACAAGTATTTAAGGGCAGAATGATCGGTGTGCACTATTACCTTCGCTCCAAGTATGTAAGAACGAAACTTGTCGATGGAAAACACCACAGCTAACAACTCCTTTTCTGTGGTGGTATAATTCACTTGGGCATCATTCAATGTTTTGCTGGCATAATATATGACATGAAACAACCTGTCCTTGCGCTGCCCAAGTGCTGCCCCGACAGCATAGTCACTAGCATCACACATAATTTCAAACGGTTGCGTCCAGTCTGGTGGCTGTACTATGGGGGCTGTCACTAGCTTTTCCTTCAGAACCTTGAATGCTTCAGTACATTCTTCATTAAAGTCAAAGGGTCAGTTCTGCTCTAAGAGATGACATAGGGGCTTCGTGATTTTTGAGAAATTTGCAATAAATCGCCTATAAAAACCAGCATGCCCTAAAAAACTCCTAATGCCCTTGACTGTGGTTGGCGGCGGCAGCTTCTCTATGACTTCAATCTTTGCCCTGTCGACTTCTATCCCACGGCAGCTAATCTTATAGCCTAAAACTATTCCTTCATCTACCATAAAATGGCATTTTTCCCAATTAAGAACAAGATTAGCTTTTTCACATCTTTCAAGTACCTTTTGAAGGTTGCTGAGGCAGCTCTCAAAATCGTCTCCAAAAACGGAAAAATCATCCATGAAGATCTCAAGGAAGTCTTCTACCATGTCGGAGAATATTGCCATCATGCACCTTTGGAAGGTGGCAGGTGCGTTACAGAGTCCAAACGGCATCCTCCTAAATGCGTATGTTCCATAAGGGCATGTGAAAGTCGTTTTCTCTTGGTCCTCTGGTGCAATAGCAATTTGATTATATCCTGAATAACCATCAAGAAAACAATAGTAAGGTTTACCCGCTAATCTATCAAGCATTTGATCAATAAAGGGTAAAGGAAAGTGGTCTTTTCGGGTAGCTTTGTTAAGCTTCCGATAGTCCATACAAACCCTCCAACCGGTCACAGTCCTGGTTGGGATTAACTCGTTGTTTTCGTTGGTTATCACAGTCATGCCTCCTTTCTTGGGAACACATTGCACCGGGCTTACCCATTTGCTATCGGAGATGGCGTAAATGATACCAGCGTCTAACCATTTAATTATTTCCTTACGCACTACCTCCTTCATTGCAAGGTTTAACCGCCTTTGGGCATCAATAGTCGGCTTATGATCTTCCTCTAGGAGGATTTTGTGCATACAGATTGCCGGACTAATGCCCTGAATGTCTGCTATGGTCCATCCTATCGCCCTTTTATGCTGCTTCAACATGTCGATCAGCTGTCGTTCCTGTTCCTGCGGCAGCTTAGCAGAGATGATTACGGGTAGTGTTTTATCACTACCAAGATAAGCATATTTAAGCTGCCCTGGCAGGGGCTTAAGTTCTAAGACAGGTGGTTCGACAGTAGATGGCTTTTGAATTAAATGGTTATCCGAAGTGTAATTTAAGGGTTCGAATAACTTACCTGGGCGATGGTCTAACCAATCTACCTCCTCATGACCTTCATTATCAGATGTATCGGATTCAGAGGAGTTGCTGTCGTCGATGCTGTCGTCGTTGCTGTCGTGACAGGCTTGTAAATGGCTGTCGCAGCAGTGACCAAATTTTGTATCCTGGCAGCCCGACCTGATGCAGGGTTGATCAAAGGTCACCTCAATGATGGCCTTGCATTCTTCATCCACATCAGCATGTTTCATTGCTTGGAGAACATTCAACTTAATTTCTTGATCGTTTACGCGCATGGTGAGTTCTCCTTTTTCCACATCAATCAATGATCTTCCTGTGGCTAAGAAGGGGCGCCCTAGGATGACTGGTGCGTTCTCATCTGCCTCACAATCTAAAATAAGAAAGTCAGCAGGAAAAATAAGTTTATCCACTCTTACCAAGATGTCTTCAATTTTTCCCTCGGGGTGAACGTAAGAGCGGTCGGCTAACTGTAGGGTAACTGTCGTGGGCCGCGCCTTGCCAATACCTAATTTCTGAAAAACAGATTTGGGCATTAGATTAACACTAGCACCAAGATCACATAATGCCTTACCCACAAATTTATCTCCGATTACGCAAGGTATGAGGAAGCTCCCTGGAACCTTCTTTTTCTAGGGTGGTTGTCGATGAAGAATACTCATGCAACCTTCTTGCATCCTTACCGTTTCAAATTCCCCAAGTTTAGATTTTTTAGACATAACATCCTTGAGAAATTTAGCATAACCGGGCATTTCCCTAACAGCATCTAACAACGGGATGTTAATATGAACCTGTTTAAAAATATCATAAATTTTCTTAAGTTGAGATTCATGCTTAGCTTGCTGTATCCGTTGCGGAAAAGGTGGTGGAGGGCGATAATCAGCAATGCGCCCTTCCCACTGCATGCGAATCTGAGGTCGATACTCATCTTTTTTTTCCTCTGTCGCTTCTGCTGTCGTGACAGGCTCATCGGCAGCAGTCTGTTTGTCACCTGTCGGGGCAGCTTCCTCGGCAGGTTTATCCAAGGCAGGTTCTTTTTCTTTTTCAATTTCTTTTTCCGGCCCTGGTAACTGTTTCCCACTCCTAGTAGTAATCGCCTTGCATTGCTCATGAGGGGGTGTTCTAGCATTTTCAGTATTGCTAGGGAAACCTCCATTCTGCCGTGGCTTAATATGCTGCGACACCTGACCCATTTGTGTCTCTAGAGATTTTAAGGTAGCCTCATGGTTTGTCATCCTCATCTTAGTCTCATCCATAAAGTCTTCCGTTTTCTTGACAAACTTATTGATGTTATCCATATACGTGCCAGTCTGAGACATAAAGGTGGCCAGAGTCTGCTCCAATACACTACTCGTGGCAGGTGGTGGCTGCTGTTGTTGCTGAGGCGGCAGGTTCTGCGGCAGGTTTTGCGGCTGTGGCTGCTGTCGCGTCAACAATCTAGGACCCCCTTGATTCTGATTATAAGCTTGCGGATTCAGGGCATTGTTGGGGTTACTCCAGGAAAATTTGGGATCTTTCCTCCAATTAGGGTTGTAATTGTTGGAATTATAGTTTGGCTTGTAATTTCCAACATATTTTCCTTCTTCTATATTTATAGGGCACTCATCCCTACTATGATTTCCCTCACATGTAGCACAAACTTCCTCGACAGCAAACCCTCGTACTTCCTCTTCACTCAATAAGTGTTTCATGGCTTTAGTGAGGAATGCTACCTGAGATTTCATAGTGCTATCGGCCTCATAATCCTTGACAGCAAGGACACGTTTACCCCCTCTTCTAGCGGTTGGAAACTGCTCCTCATTCTTAGCTAGATGTTTCAGAACTTGCAGGGCCTCGTCTGGATCTTTGTCCAATAGTAGTCCATTTGCTGCAGAATCAATTCGAATGCGAGTTTGTAAGTTAGCAGCATTATAAAACTTAGTTACCTGATTCCAGACGGGGAATCCATGCATTGGGCAGTTTCGTAGAAGAGTTGTGAATCTGTCCCAGGCCTCGTGCATTGGCTCGTCATCTTCCTGTTGAAAGTAGCAATTTCATTACGTAATCGCTCAGCTAAATGTGAAGGATTAAAACGAGACAAAAATTCACGAGTTAAATCTGCCCAAGTCATGATAGAACCCGGTGTAAGTTTATTCCACCAAGTTTTTGCTCTGTCCCTTAATGAATGGGGGAATAACCGAAGCCTCAGTATCTCCGGACTAACTCCTGGCAGTCTAAACGAACCACAGATCTCCTGGAACGTTTTGAGATGCTCCCTGGCATCTTCTGTCGCAGAACCACCAAACTGCCCGGCGTTGTTGATCATACTAAACATGACAGGTTTAAGCTCGAAGTTGTCAACGTCAATATCCGGCAGTGTGGTCTCCATTTCTACATGATCGTTCAGCATGTAGTCACGACATGACCGTCGTCCACCTGCCGCAGGCGGATCACCGACAGGCGGTATATCTTCACCGGCAGGCTGATTACGGGCCATCTGCTCTAGCTCTTTCTTAAGGTAGTCGTTTCTGTCTAAAAGGTGGCGGATCTGTTTCTTGAGATTGAAGGAACGTTCGATCTCCGGATCTAATTTATACTCAGGATCTTCACCTCTTTTCGATCTGCGCATAAACAAGAAAACCTTGTGAAAAGCAAGAGTTTAAAATGCGAAAGAAAATAAAAATAAAAACAAAAACAAGAACGAAAATAGAAACAAAAAGTGCAAGGAAAGAAAGGTGTAGTTATGTTGCCAATCCCCGGCAACGGCGCCAAAAACTTGTTGCGTGTAAAATAGTCTATCGCAATTGTAGTGCAAGTATACACGACGCAAGTAGTAAAGTGATACAAAGTATCGGATATCGTCTCCACAGGGATTGGGCTAATAGCTTCACCTAATTTCACTGCACGAAGTAAAAGAAATAGTTTGAGAGAATTGTCACGAATAATAAAGTAAAAACGTAAATAAAAGGAATTGAGATATCAAGATAGAGAGAATGGGCTGGTATTGAGTTGCTCAGTAGTGTAGGTATTGAATTGCTTAGGATCTCCAGTTCTGTCGTCGCACCCGCCGCCGACAGCACCTGTCGCGGCGTCTGTCCGTTAGTTGTCGCGGCAGCGAACACTAACTCCGTACTTCAAGCTTGGCAAGAATCCCAGATCTGCCTTGCCCTATCCCTAGGCACAAGTCTGTCGATGATCACGTCTTTGATGATACCTCCCGGCGTGAATCGAAGGATGAACACCGATGTGTATGAATTCTTCCTTAGCCACTTAACCTCGCCTTATCCCTAAGCACGAGATGGTTCAACTATAAACTAGAGAACGCGCTTTTATCTCTTTCGTATACTTAACTCTCCCGATGCTAAGTAAATGGATAACCTCACAATGCTCTCCCGATGCTCTTGCAAGATATTAAAACCAAGATAAAAGAACTTGAAGTTTATTTTATTGAACTTGAAAAATCCTAAAACAAAGCAACCCTTGCAACTACTTTACAAAACAACCCGTAGCCCTAGGGGGAAATTAGAACATATCGGTGACAGGTAATCGGCAGGGTTTTGGTTTCGGTTATGGGGTAGTCGGCTATGCCCTAGGTTTAATCTATGCCCTTTATATAAGCTTTGGGCTCAAGTTATCTAAGGTAACAAGGATTACAACTTTAATTAAAAGTAAGATTCTAATAAAGACTAAATCTCTAAGGATTCCTACTTTTCAGCCGCCTCCTTGTTTCATGGGAATTCTTTTTCTTGAGCTTTGGCTTGACATATCTTTTGGTCCGGGGCTTGGAAAATTATACGGCTTCCACACGACAGACGAGCAGATTTTTCTCTATCTATCGAGGTCCACTTCATTTTTCCTCTTCATGAATCTGCTGTCATTATGCTGTCACGACAGGTCCGTGACAGGTTCGTCTTTCTTCAGCTGCTTGTCCAGTTCAGCTTTCCTGCTTATCTGCCCTGCGCCTGCCTTCGACATCTACTATGACAGATACCTGCAAAAATAACCATCTTTCAGTAGAATCCGTGCCTTTTATATAAGTGTGATGTTTTATTGAAAATTAACCTAAATGCAATGCAATGATGCTTGAATGCAGCAGAAATATGGGTTTAAAAAGGTGTAAATGATAGAACTTTTACACACTCAACAATAACGGTTGAGGGGATTATATTGTGTACCGAATACTCTTATGTGTGAACCTTGAGATACCGGTGAGAATGTATGAAGTTTTGGGACAACACTTGTGAATCCGTGTATCCGGTGTTGTGATTTGGAAATGGAACTTTGTTGATGATCACTTGTAAGAAAATATAATTGTTGATGTATCATGAATAAGTTTATGTTGTATAATGGATTTATACACGTGTTTTCTCTTTAAGCTTTGCATATGTTATGTTATGTTATGTTATGCATGAGAAGGCTTAAATTGAGGTTAGCAATGGGAGTTGCTATGGTTTTATGATACATGTTGCATATGGTTTTATGATACATGTTGCATATGGTTTAATATGCTGGTTTTGAAGGATTAAAGTGCATGGTTTTAGAGGCATGCTGGTTTTCAAATGATGATTTAAAGTAATTGAAATGAGATTTCAATATGGTTTTAAAAAACAGTTTTAAATGCATTGATGGTGTTTTGTTTTTGAGCACTCCTCACTAAGTCTTGTGTTCTTACACTCTCTTTGTCTATCAATGCAGAGAATTAAGGCTTGGAAGGCAGCGAGGGGCAAGGGATCAAGCAAGACTTCGCAACCGAAAGTATGTTTTTAGCTTAGACTATGACTAATAAGGGCAATGGGGGATCCTTTGTTATTTTGGGAGATATGTATAAACTCCCTATTTGAGCAAGTTTATATTACTTCTTTGGACTTGTAAATGGCCTTTGATGTTTGGTTTGTGCTTTCTATGAGTTTTGGTATCTTGTTGGCTTGGTTTCTAGGTTGCATGCCTATAGTTTCCCTTTTATGCAAGATAGCATGTATACTTAATGATTCTGATGATTTTGGTTGAGGATCGATCTTTGAATATGTTGTGTATGCCTTAGAAGCATTTATAAGTAGTTTGATTAGCTGAATCGAATGTTAAACCAGCAAAAATGGGTATTTCAGGCCCAATCATATCGGTACGCGGGGTACCGTATCCGTACGGGTAGGCCAAATGTGGCTTAGCGTATCGGTACGGGGAGACCTGTACCGATACGATCTTAGAACAAAAGGTTAGGCGAATCGGTACACGTGACCGTATTGATACGATTTTGAGCTACTAGAATCTGAGATTTATATCACCTCAAAACCGTACCGTTGCGGTTCTTGGTGTATCGATACGGTGGCAGGTAAGTTAGTTGATTGGAATCTTTTTGAAGTTCTGTTTTCTTACGTTTTAGTCCCTGAATGTTGTGGATGCTATTCAATGAGTTTGGATGATCTTTTAGTGCTAAATTTTGAGATGAATGCATGGAACCTGACTAATTTTGAATTGGTAAATCTAATTTCAAGTAAATCAACATAATTATCCAAATTTACAATTTGGTCCCTTGATGCTTGTGATTGCAATAGAATGCCCTATTGATGTTCGTTTAAGTTGAGTTTTGAAACCATGGCATGAAATATGACTAATTAAAGGGTGGTAACTTTACACTGGATAAATTTTCTGTAATTTGTAAAAGTTACATTTTGGTCCTCGAAACATGTATGTTGTCAAACTAATGTCAAATCTCTTTTTTGATCGAGATAATGTTTCTTCCTCTACGAGTTCAAATCTCGTGGGACTCGTTCAGTTCAGTCTCGCATCTAGATCGGGTCGAGAGGGTTACATTTGTAGGTATCAGAGCCAAGTTTCGAAAGGTTGGGATGTTGGTAAGTTGTTGTTATGTAATTGTGACTTTTACTCTATTGTTTGCAATATACAGTGATTGTCATATATATGTTGATTGTGATATGCCATGTTGGGGGAAAAGTTGGGATGCCCATTGCCTTATTACTATAGTCTGAAATGTTTTGATTTGAATTGGAAGTCTTAGATCCTTGCTTGAAGTTGTCATGATTATTTTTGTTTTGGTAAAATTATCATGCCTTAGAAATGTGTTATGTCACGACCAAGAGATGAAGTGAGAACTAGAGTGGTTCTGTTGCATTTGGCCAAGGAGTTGAGAAGAATGTTATATCTTCTAGGGGGTTTTTCGCCCCGAAGTAAGTACAGTGTTGGGTGACATGGCGCATGGGATATAGGCGATGTCCGAAGCTTACGAAGCTGTTATTGTTGGAGTGCATGGGACTGCACTAGCTGTGGGACAACTGTGAGTTGTTGTTAGGGCGCTTCTATAGTTGAAAGAAGTTGAGTTTTGAGGGTTAACACCTGAGGTATCCGTGGGGTGAATGACCTGTACTGTATAGATTGTGGAACAAATGGGGTGTAATGATGCCCGTAGATTGAAAATGTGTTGTGTCACCGTTGCAAGGGGATGTGTACAATTGGTGGAAAATTGTAGTTGTGGGTGTAGAACCCGATATTATGATATGGGAAATCTTTCGAACTGTCTTTAAGAAGAAGTATCTGAGAGTTAGATACTTGGATTATAAGAAATGTGAATTTATGACTTGGGTTCAAGGCAGTACGTGTGTGGCCGAGTTTAAGGTATAATTTGTTCAGTTGAGCGGGTATGCTCCTGACCTATTATTGAATGTGAGATATCGATGTGATTGATTATGTTACAGATTGGTATAGGATGTCAGGTTATATATGTTGGCTTTTGACTACACCATTTTCGACGTGTTGGTAACATGGGTGAAGTGCACTGAGAAGAACTTGGGTTTATCAATTCGCGTGGGAGGTTCTAGCTATTGAAAGAGAATTGCAAACTCTGGTTTTGATAGTAGTCAATTTAAGAATAATCATGATAAAAGGTATCGCCTGAGTGGAGGTGAGGTGGTGGTAGTGTTGGGCGAGGACCAAAGGGTCAGAGTATCCAGGCTAGAGTAGCATTTAATACCTTTTGGGTATGTTGATAGTGTGATCACATGAGGCGAGATTGTTCACATTTGATCCGTGGGGTATAGACTTCTGCGTCTGTTGTTGCTAACGCTTGTGGGAGTTGTGGTTGGAATGATCGTCTCAGAAGTGTTAGATGTTGGAATACTAGTAACTAGTTCCTTTGGTGGAATGATTATTACAAGAAGGTTGTTTAGGAGATGTCCTTTAACTGTTCAAGGTCATGTGTTTGCGGTTGATTTGATGGAGTTGCTGTTTCATGGTTTTGATGTAATCCTTTGTATGGATTGGTTGTCAGAGCATAGGGCCGTGGTTGACTTTGAAACCAAGCGAGTTACCCTGAAACTTGCTGATGATTGCGAAGTGGTAATCGTGGATGAGAATGTTAACTTCTTGTCTAATGTTGTTTCGGCTCTAGAAGCGAGCCGTTTGATATAATCGGTTTGTGAGGCTTTCTTGGCCTATGTTATGAATCCAGGATCGAAAGAAGTGCGTGTTCAAGACATACGTACAGTATGTGAGTTTCTAGGTGTTTTTTCGGAGGAATTGCATGGTTTGAGGTTGAGTTTGGCATTGAGTTGTATGAAAATACAACTCTAGTGTCTATTTCTCCCTATCGTATGGCTTCAAAAGAGTTGAAGACGCAACTTCAGGAGTTTCTTGATCGAGGGTTTGTTAGGCCTAGTGTTTCACCTTGGGGTGCATCGGTGCTTTTTGTGAAAAAGAATGATGGCACGATGCGAATGTGTATTGATTATCGGCAACTGAATAAGTTGACGATTAAGAATAAGTACCCTTTGCCAAGAATTGATGATATATTTGACCAGTTTCGAGGTGCTTCGGTGTTCTCTAAGATTGATTTGAGGTCCGGATATTATCAGTTGAAGGTGAAGGATGTGGATGTACCAAATACTGCTTTTTGTATGAGATGCGGGCATTTTGAGTTCTTGGTGATGCCGTTTGGTTTGACAAATGCATCTGTTGCGTTCATGGGTATGATGAATCGAGTGTTCCATGAGTTTTTGGATCGATTTGTGGTTGTGTTCATCGATGATATCCTAGTGTACTCTCGTACCGAGGAGTATCGTGATCGACATTTGCGAATTGTGTTGCAAGCTTTGTTGGATAACCAGTTGTATGCTAAGTTGAGCAAATGTGAGTTTTGGCTTAGAGAAGTTGTTTTTCTCGGACATGTTGTGTCGGCCGAGGGAATTTGGGTTGATCCACATAAGATTGAGGCAGTGATGGGTTGGAAATCACCTAAATCCGTGTCAGAAGTTCGTAGTTTTCTTGGGTTGGCTGGTTATTATCGTAGGTTTGTGGATGGTTTTTCATGGAATTCTACTCCATTGACCAAGTTTTTGCAAAAGTATGTTCGTTTTGAGTGAACAGAAGATAGGCAACGAGCATTCAAGAAGTTGAAGGAAGTTTTGACGCAAGCTCCTATTTTGATTCAACCTGAGTCGGGTAAGGAGTTTGTTGTGTATAGTGATGCGTCATACGTTGGTTTGAGTTGTGTTGAATTGAGGTGGAAAAGTTGTGGCTTATCCATCTATGCAATTGAAGATGCACGAGCGCAATTACCCTACCCATGATCTTGTCGTAGTTGTGTTTGCTTTGAAAATTTGGAGGCATTATCTTTATGGTGAGAAGTGTGTTGTTTACACGGATCATAAGAATTTAAAGTATTTGATGACTTAAAAGGATTTGAATCTTAGGCAACGCAAATGGTTGGAGTTTCTTAAGGATTACGATTTGACAATCGAGTATCACTCGGGTAAGGCTAATGTTGTGGCGGATGCCTTGAGTAGGAAGGTTGCGGTGGAGCTAAGAGCGATGTTTCCACGATTGAGTGTGACACAAGATGGAGGTTTGTTGGCCGATTTGCAAGTTAGGCCATCTTTGTCACAGTTGATTAAGGAAAAACAACCTTATGATGAAGAGTTGGTACCACATGTTAAGGATATTATGGATGGGAATCTGATGGATTTTTAATTTAATGATGATGGAGTGTTGTGTTTCAAGAATCGTATAGTGGTACCTAATGACGATGAGTTGAGGCAAACCATTTTGACCGAAGCGCATAGTAGTCCTTTTGCTACGCATCCCGATAGTACAAAGATGTATAGAGGCTTGGAAGAAGAGTACTATTAGATTGGTCTAAAGAAATGTAATGCCCCGGTTTTGGGCTTAGAGGTTTTAAAGGCGGTTTAGGGTCCGATGAATCTAGATTAGAGATCCGGGTCAGTTCGGAGTTGGTTCAGGGAAAATTTGGTTTGGGATGTGATAAAATTATACAAAAAATTTCTAAAATCCTATTTAAATATATATTGAGGGAAAGTGAAGTCAATTTTGGAAAATGATTTTTGGAATGTCAACATTTCGGTTTGGTTAAAAATTGAAAGTTATGTTTAATGGATAATTTGAAGAGAGCCAAAACTTATAATCCTTAGAGAGCTATTACACCAAGGTGGTCTCATTTATTCCTTTGATTTTGTGTTTTAAATGATTTAATTAAATGATTTAATAAAAGAGTTTTATTAAAAGAGATTTTTAAAAGGCTAATCTTTTTCTCACGTAACTACTTTTCTCCTAAACTTTTCTCTCAACTTTCCAGCCAATCTCTCTTTTCATCACTAAAATCTCCAGAGATTTATCTCATTCTATCTACTTTTGATTCCCAAATGATTCTCATGGATTTCTACAACATCTAGCTAAAGTTTTCTTGAAGGATTTCATCAAAATCAATGCAAATCAAGGGGAAAGCTTGTGTTAGAGGTGATCTTTCTGTTCTCTCTAGTTTTTTTAATAACAAGATTTTGTAATTCAATTGATGAAAATTGCAAAATTAAGCTTTGTCAGATGATTTTTCAAGATTTTTCGTTATTATACTATTTTGATTGATTTGAGGCTAATTTTAATCATAATTTGGATGTTGAATGATGTGGAAATAAATGTTTTATGAATGTAATCCCGAAATGAGTTGGATATCTAATTGTTAGATTGTTAGATTTTGGGTTTTTGAGGTGTTTGTGTGAAATCTCAGTTGCCGGAGGTATAAGGATGTAATTAGGTTGATTTTGGATGTTAGTTGATGTTTAAAATGAGATGGAAGTGTTAGGTTATGGATGGGTTGAGTTTAGAGAGCAATCAAAGGTGATTTCGATTGTTTCAAATGGCTTTTTGGTGTTTTTGGGCAGAGCGGGGTGATTTTTATGCATTATGATGCATTAATCCTCTGTTCGTGTGTGGTCTAAATAGGGGAGAACACATCAGAATCATTCGGTGATGTTCCGGGGGCTTCAGATGCTTGATTTCGCGTCGGTGAATCTTGGTTTCGCGAGTCGGTGAGTGAGAACCTATTTCCCAGCTTTAAAACACTAAAAAGGTGGTTTTGAGAACTTAGTGTAAGCTTGAAATGCTTTACTATGTTCGAAAGTAAGTAAAAGGATTTTCTCCCTTGGATTGTGCTATTATGAGTTTGTTGATGCACTAGATTTTAAATGCATATTACCTACTGTTAAAACATGATTTAATGTAAGAAATTTATTGTTTTTTTATGTTATGTTGTTGAAGGATGCACATGGTAAGTGATCATTGTAAGTATATGCTTATACTTGTATAATGAAGCATGGATTGATGCTAGGAAATGTGGTCTATTGGTAATGCTTTGAAAGCAGTGAGGTTTTATGTTAAATGTGAATTATATTGACAAGTGATATTATGGAAATGGTTTATAAATGAAATCGGATATAGTTAGCCGGCTATAGGTTTGAGTGCACTATAAAACAAGCCACCTTGGATGTTGAGGGGTTTATACGGTGTACCGAATACTTCATCCAAGTACTCTAACGATTGAGAAAATTGAGTTGTGTCCCTTCTCTCGTTAGTGGGGTTATGCATCTGCCGATGAGTGGTGTTGAGTGGTTGTAAGGTACCGAATACTCCACCACAGGTGTCACAACGGTGGAGGGTAGCTCCCGTGTGTGAACATTGAGATGCCAGTGAGAATGTATGAAGTGTTGGGACAACACATAAGAATACGTGTATCCGATGTGGTTTTGAGAAATGAACATGTGATGATCACTTGTGAGCCATTATAATTGATGATGTATTGTGAAATGGTTGATGATGCATATTATGTAAATTTATGTTTTACTCTTTAAGCTTTGCATATGGTAGCTATGCATGGGAAGGCTTAAGTTGAGTGTTAGCAATGGATTTGCTGTTGAGTTCATAATACATGATGCATGATGTTTAACATGCTGTTTTTGATTGAGGAAAGTGCATGGTTTTAAAAAGGGCATGATGGTTTTTCAAAGGATGTTTGGTAAATTGAAATGAGATTTCATTGTGAACAAGAAAATGGTTTTCATGCATTGATGGTGTTTTACTTTTGAGCCTCCTCACCACGCCCTTTGTGCTTACGCTCTCATTTGTCCATCAATGCAGATAATTGAGGTTTTTCGAGGCAGCAAGAGGCAAGTGAATTCCAAGAGACTTCGCTTTAGAAAATATGTTTCGGTTTAGACTAAAGTAATAAGAGCAATAGGGGATCCATTGTATTTTGGGTGATTTGTGTAAACTTCCTATTTGAGTATGTGTTTAATGTTGTTTTAGACATGTAAATGGCCTTTGGTTATTGGTTTGTGCCTTGTTATGCATTTTGGTATCTTGATTGGCTTGTTTGCTGGGTTGCATGCCTATAGTTTCTCTTTGATGCAATTAGCCATGCTATGATGTTGATTATGCCATGAATGATTGTGAATTGATGTTTAAATATGTTGTATACATATTGGAAGCATGTTGGAATGGTTTAGTATGGATTAAAGTGTGAAAAACCAGCAAAAAGTGTCATTATAGGCCCATTTGTTTCAATACACTTGTTCCTGTACCGAAACAATGAGCCTAAAATGGCCTAAGGGTTTTGAAACAGGGATGGTCTATTCTGGTACGATTTGCTACTGGAAACCTCTGATCCAAAACACCTCCAAGGGAGTTTCGTTACAGGCCCGTGTTTCGAGCCAAGTGAACATGTTTTGGTACACCTGTTTCGATACATGGCAACTTGTACCGAAATAGCTGGCTATTATGTTAGTTGATGGAATATTCTGAAGTTCTGATTCTTCATGTTTTAGTCCTTAAATGTTGTGGATGCAATTAAATGAGCTCGAATGAATATTTTGAGCTGAGTTTTGACAGAGATGCATGTAATGTGCCTAAATAAAGGTTGGTAACTTAAAAATGGAAAAAAGTCCCTGCAATTTTATAAAATTACAAAATGGTCCCTAAAATGTATTTGAATGTAATCAAGTCCTAATCGATGTCTGATCGAGTTGCAAATTGTTCCGCTGCAATGTTAAACACTAAGGATCCTAATGAGCATCTAGATAAAAAAATTAGGGTTGTTTATTGGAGTAAACTTCCCGATTTACTTCAATACTCCCCGTGTGACTCGTTCGATTTGGTCTATCATCTAGACCGGGTCAAGGAGGTTACATTTAGTGGTATCAGAGCCAGGTTACGAAAGAATGGAATGATGGTAAGTTAATGGTAAGTTGATATGATGTAATTCCAAGTGATTGATGATGTTTGCTTTGCACGGTGATTGTTATAATTATGTTGATGATGATCAAATGATATTGATGCCATGCATGATGATTGTGATTTATGTGTAAGATGTTATATACATGATGATGTTGTGGCCTGAATCTGATTGATTGCTATGTACGGTGTTTGTGATACGTATGTTGTTTGTCTTATGCTATGCTTGGGGAAAATTGGGATACCTATTGCCTTATTACTATAGTAAAGTATTTTTAAATTAAATTGGAAATATTGGATCCTCCCTTAAGCTGGCCTGATTTCTTTATTTTGTTTTATTATCATGCCTTAATTATAATAGCACAATGGGACCGGGGAGAGAGTTGCAATCTGGTACGATTGCTGTTGCCGGTGAGCAGGGAAATCAGGAGAACGAGGTTCTTCCTGGTGGGAATCTACCTCCTAAACCGCCTCCACCCGGGGACGAGGAGCAAGGACAACGTGAGCAAGCTTGGCTTGTGTTGGGAGATTTGACGCCTCTAGTTCAGGTTATGACTGGAGCATTCCAGGCTACTGTTGCTGGAGTGCAAGTGCAAGCACCTGCTGCTGGGCAATTGGGGTTGCCTTTAGAATGCTTGCGTAGTTTGGGCGGTGTTTAGTACCTTGGTTTGTCGCCGAGGCATCTGAGGCTTGGATGGCCAGTACGATCCAGATTTTGGATCAACTGGGATGCAATGATGCACGTAAGCTGGGATGTGCTATTTCGTTGCTGCAAGGTGATGCTTACAGTTGGTGGATGATTGTAACTGCGGCTATGGAGCCGAATGAGGTGGATTGGGAGTTCTTCCAAGCTACCTTTAAGAAGTATCTAGGAGTTAGATACTTGGATGAAAAGAAGCGCGAGTTTATGTCCTTGGTTCAAGGTAGCATGTTAGTGGCTGAGTATGAGGTTCAGTTCATTCGATTGAGCTAGTATGCTCCTGAGTTGGTGCCGAGTGATAGAAATCGTTGTGATCGCTTCTGATATGGTTTTGTGCAAGAAGTGAAGACTTTCATGTTGGCCTCTGATTACACAGATTTTGATGTGTTGGTGACGCGAGCTAAGGATATTGGGCATAGTTTGGGCTTGTCCTCTCGCGTGGGTGGATCTAGCTTGGGTAAGAGAGCTGCAGATTCTGGTCCTGGAGGTGGATAGTTTAAGAGGCATCATGATCGTAGGTATCGGCCTGAGCCGAGGTAAGGTAATGTTGGGCGTGGTGCGCCAGTTTAGGGTAATAGGGTGAGGTCTGAGCAAAATGCATGTTGGGTTTGTGGATTGCACGAGCATTTGAGGCGAGATTGTCCTCGTATGGCTTGAGAAGCGTAGGCTCCTGCAGCTATGGCTGCTAACTCTTGTTGGAGTTACAGATCGGCTGATTATGTGAGACTTTTATTGGCTGGAGGTGGTCAGGGTTGAGCACCTGTTGTGGTACCATAGAAAGGCCATGGGCACAGTCTTGGTAATTTCCAACGTAGGAAGGATGGACAGAGAGCAGTAGCACAGGTTGTGGTTGTTCAACTCGAGGGTGGTGGCCCTGTGAGGGTGTATGCACATCGCGAGGGACGCAATGATGCTGATGTGATTGCAGGTACTTTCACTTTGCAATCCTTATCATTGTTATCTTTGATTGATTCTGGATCTACGCATTCATATATCTTTAGTGAGTATGCACACTTTCTTGATATCCATGTTGAGATGTTAGATGTGAGAATGCGACTAACTAGTTCCTTTCGTGAAACTGTTGTTACGAGAAGGTTGTATAGGAGATGTCCTTTATCAGTTCAAGGTCATGTGTTTGCAGTTAATTTAATAGAGTTGCCATTCTATGGTTTTCACATAATCCTTGAGATGGATTGGTTGACCGAGCATAGAGCTGTGATTGATTTTTATGCTAAGCGAGTTACCTTGAAACTTGCTAATGATTATGAAGTGGTAATCGTAGGCGAGAATGTGGAATTCTTTTCCAACGCAATTTCGGCTCTTGAAATGAGTCGTATGATGTAGTAAAGTTGTAAAGCTTTCTTAGCTTATGTGAAGAATCCTGGCACAAAGGAGGTGCGAGTACAAGACATACATACGGTATGTGAGTTTCTGGGTGTCTTTCTTGAAGTGTTGCCTGGTTTGCCACCGAACAGAGAGGTTGATTTTGGCATTGAGTTGTATGAGAATACAACTCCAGTGTCTATTGCTCCCTAGCGAATGATACCTAAAGAGTTAAAGGAGTTAAAGACGCAACTTCAAGAGTTGCTATATCGAGGGTTCATTAGACCTAGTGTTTCACCTTGGGGTGCACCGGTCTTGTTTGTAAAGAAGAAAGATGGCACGTTGCGTATGTGTATAGATTACCGGCAACTGAATAAGTTGACGATTAAGAACAAGTATCCTTTGCCAAGGATTGATGATTTGTTTGATCAGTTTCATGGTGCTTCAGTATTTTCTAAGATTGATTTAAGGTCTGGGTATTATCAATTGAAGGTAAAGGAAGTGGATGTGCCTAAGACAGCTTTTCGCACAAGGTACGTGCATTATGAGTTCTTGGTGATGCCGTTTGGTTTGATGAATGTGCCAGCTGCGTTCATGGACATGATGAATCGTGTGTTTCATGAATTTTTGGATTAGATTGTGGTTGTGTTTATTGATTATATTCTCGTGTACTCTCTGTTGAGTGTGTAAAAGTTCTATCATTTACACCCTTTTAAACCCATATTTCTGTTGCATTCAAGCATCATTGCATTGCATTTAGGTTAGTTTTCAATAAAACATCACAATTATATAAAAGGCACGGATTCTACTGAAAGATGGTTATTTTTGCAGGTATCTGTCATAGTAGATGTCGAAGGCAGGCGCAGGGCAGATAAGCAGGAGAGCTGAACTGGACAAGCAGCTGAAGAAGACGAACCTGTCATGGACCTGTCGTGACAGCATGGTGACAGCAGATTCATGAAGAGGAAAAAGTAAAGTGGACCTCGATAGATAGAGAAAAATCTGCTCGTCTGTCGTGTGGAAGCCGAATATTTTTCCAAGCCCCGGATCAAGAGATATGTCAAGCCAAAGCTCAAAGGAGAGGAAATCCCTAAAAGCAAGGATGCGGCTGGAAAGTAGGAGACTTTAGAGATTTAGTCTTTATTAGAATCTTACTTTTAATTAAAGTTGTAATCCTTGTTACCTTAGATAACTTGAGCCCAAAGCTTATATAAAGGGCATAGATTAAACCTAGGGCATAGCCGACTACCCCATAACCAAAACCAAAAACCCTGTCGTTTACCTGTCACCGATATGTTCTAAATTCCCCCTAGGGCTACGGGTTGTTTTGTAAAGTAGTTGCAAGGGTTGCTTTGTTTTAGGATTTTTCAAGTTCAATAAAATAAACTTCAAGTTCTTTTATCTTGGTTTTAATATCTTGCAAGAGCATCGGGAGAGCATTGTGAGGTTATCTATTTACTTAGCATCGGGAGAGTTAAGTATACGAAAGAGGTAAAAGCGCGTTCTCTAGTTTATAGTTGAACCATCTCGTGCTTAGGGATAAGGCGAGGTTAAGTGGCTAAGGAAGAATTCATACACATCGGTGTTCATCCTTCGATTCACGCCGGGAGGTATCATCAAAGACGTGATCATCGACAGACTTGTGCCTAGGGATAGGGCAAGGCAGATCTGGGATTCTTGTCAAGCTTGAAGTACGGAGTTAGTGTTCGCTGCCGCGACAGCTAACGGACAGACGCCGCGACAGGTGCTGTCGGCGACGGGTGCGACGACAGAACTGGAGATCCTAAGCAATTCAATACCTGCACTACCGAGCAACTCAATACCATCCCATTCTCTCCATCTTGATATCTCAAATCCTTTTAAATACGTTTTTATTTTATTATTCTCGTGACAACTCTTAATTATTTCTTTTACTTCGTGCAGTGAAACAAGGTGAAGTCATTAGCCCAATCCCTGTGGAGACGATATCCGATACTTCGTATCACTTTACTACTTGCGTCGTGTATACTTGCACTACAATTGCGATAGACTATTTTACACGCAACAAGTTTTTGGCGCCGTTGCCGGGGATTGGCAACATAACTACACCTTCTTTTCCTTGCACTTTTTGTTTTTATTTTCGTTTTTGTTTTTGTTTTTATTTTTACTTTTCTTTAATTTTTCTTTTGCATTTTAAACTCTTGCTTTTCACAAGGTTTTCCTGTTTATGCGCAGATCGAAAAGAGGTGAAGATCCTGAGTATAAATTAGATCCAGAGATTGAACGTTCCTTTAATCTCAAGAAACAAATTCGCCACCTCTTAGACCGAAACGAATACCTTGAAGAACAGCTAGAGCAGATGGCCCGTAATCAGCCTGCCGGAGAAGAAATCCCGCCTGTCGGTGACCCGCCCGCGGCAGGTGGACGACGGTCATGTCGTGACTACATGCTGAACGATCATGTAGAGCTGGAGACCACGCTGCCGGATATTGACGTTGACAACTTCGAGCTTAAACCTGTCATGTTTAGTATGATCAACAATGCCGGGCAGTTTGGTGGTTCTGCGACAGAAGATGCCAGGGAGCATCTCAAAACGTTCCAGGAGATCTGTGGTTCGTTTAGACTACCAGGAGTTAGTCCGGAGATACTGAGGCTTCGGTTATTCCCCCATTCATTGAGGGACAGAGCTAAAACTTGGTGGAATAAACTTACACCGGGTTCTATCATGACTTGGGCAGATTTAACTCGTGAATTTTTGTCTCGTTTTAATCCTTCACATTTAGCTGAGCGATTACGTAATGAAATTGCTACTTTTCAACAGGAAGATGACGAGCCAATGCACGAGGCCTGGGACAGATTCACAACTCTTCTACGAAACTGCCCAATGCATGGATTCCCCGTCTGGAATCAGGTAACTAAGTTTTATAATGCTGCTAACTTACAAACTCGCATTCGAATTGATTCTGCAGCAAATGGACTATTATTGGATAAAGATCCGGACGAGGCCCTGCAAGTTTTGAAACATCTGGCTAAGAATGAGGAGCAGTTTCCAACCGCTAGAAGAGGGGGTAAACGGGTACTTGCTGTCAAGGATTATGAGGCCGACAGCACTATGAAATCACAGGTAGCATTCCTCACTAAAGCCATGAAACACTTATTGAGTGAAGAGGAAGTACGAGGGTTTGCTGTCGAGGAAGTTTGTGCTACATGTGAGGGAAATCATAGTAGGGATGAGTGCCCTATAAATATAGAAGAAGGAAAATATGTTGGAAATTACAAGCCAAACTACAATTCCAACAATTACAACCCTAATTGGAGGAAAGACCCCAAATTTTCCTGGAGTAACCCTAACAATGCCCTAAATCCGCAAGCATATAATCAGAATCAGGGGGGTCCTAGATTGTTGACGCGACAGCAGCCGCAGCCGCAAAACCTGCCGCAGAACCTGCCGCCTCAGCAACAACAGCAGCCACCACCTGCCACGAGTAGTATATTGGAGCAGACTCTGGCCACCTTTATGTCTCAGACCGGCACGTATATGGATAACATCAATAAGTTTGTCAAGAAAACGGAAGACTTTATGGATGAAACTAAGATGAGAATGACAAACCATGAGGCCACCTTGAAATCTCTAGAGACACAAATGGGTCAGGTGTCGCAGCATATTAAGCCACGGCAGAATGGAGGATTCCCTAGCAATACTGAAAATGCTAGAACGCCCCCTCATGAGCAATGTAAGGAGATTACTACTAGGAGTGGGAAAAAGTTACCAGGGCTGGAAAAAGAAGCTGAAACAGAAAAGAAACCTGCCTTGGATAAGCCTGCCGAGGAAGCTGCCCCGACAGGTAATGAACAGACTGCTGCCGATGAGCCTGTCACGACAGCAGAAGCGACAGAGGAGAAAAAAGATGAGTATCGACCTCAGATTCGCATGCAGTGGGAAGGACGCATTGCTGATTATCGTCCTCCACAACCTTTTCCGCAACGGATACAGCAAGCTAAGCATGAATCTCAACTTAAAAAGATTTATGATATTTTTAAACAGGTTCATATTAACATTCCGTTGTTAGATGCTGTTAGGGAAATGCCCGGTTATGCTAAATTTCTCAAGGATGTCATGTCTAAAAAATCTAAACTTGGGGAATTTGAAACGGTAAGGATGCAAGAAGGGTGCATGAGTATTCTTCATCGACAACCACCCCAGAAAAAGAAGGATCCAGGGAGCTTCCTCATACCTTGCGTAATCGGAGATAAATTTGTGGGTAAGGCATTATGTGATCTTGGTGCTAGTGTTAATCTAATGCCCAAATCTGTTTTTCAGAAATTAGGTATTGGCAAGGCGCGGCCCACGACAGTTACCCTACAGCTAGCCGACCGCTCTTACGTTCACCCCGAGGGAAAAATTGAAGACATCTTGGTAAGAGTGGATAAACTTATTTTTCCTGCGGACTTTCTTATTTTAGATTGTGAGGCAGATGAGAACGCACCAGTCATCCTAGGGCGACCCTTCTTAGCCACGGGAAGATCATTGATTGATGTGGAGAAAGGAGAACTCACCATGCGCGTAAACGATCAAGAAATTAAGTTGAATGTTCTCCAAGCAATGAAACATGCTGATGTGGATGAAGAATGCAAGGCCATCATTGAGGTGACCTTTGATCAACCCTGCATCAGGTCGGGCTGCCGGGATATAAAATTTGGTCACTGCTGCGACAGCCATTTACAAGCCTGTCACGACAGCAACGACGACAGCACCGACGACAACGACTCCTCTGAATTTGATTCATCTGATACTGAAGGTCATGAGGAGGTAGACTGGTTAGACCATCGCCCAGGTAAGTTATTCGAACCCTTGAATTACACTTCGGATAACCATTTAATCCAAAAGCCATCTACTGTTGAACCACCTATCTTAGAACTTAAGCCCCTTCCAGGGCAGCTTAAATATGCTTATCTTGGTAGTGATAAAACACTGCCCGTAATCATCTCTGCTAAGCTGCCGCAGGAACAGGAACGACAGCTGATCGACATGTTGAGGCAGCATAAAAGGGCGATAGGATGGACTATAGCAGACATTCAGGGCATTAGTCCGGCAATCTGTATGCACAAAATCCTCCTAGAGGAAGATCATAAGCCGACTATTGATGCCCAACGGCGGTTAAACCTTGCAATGAAGGAGGTAGTACGTAAAGAAATAATTTAATTGTTAGATGCTGGTATTATTTACGCCATCTCCGATAGCAAATGGGTAAGCCCGGTGCAATGTGTTCCCAAGAAAGGAGGCATGACCGTGATAACCAACGAAAACAATGAGTTAATCCCAACCAGGACTGTGACCGGTTGGAGGGTTTGTATGGACTATCGGAAGCTTAACAAAGCTACCCGAAAAGACCACTTTCCTTTACCCTTTATTGATCAAATGCTTGATAGATTAGAGGGTAAACCTTACTATTGTTTTCTTGATGGTTACTCAGGTTATAACCAAATCGCTATTGCACCAGAGGATCAAGAGAAAACGACTTTCACCTGTCCCTACGGAACATACGCATTTAGGAGGATGCCGTTTGGACTCTGTAACGCACCTGCCACCTTCCAAAGGTGCATGATGGCAATATTCTCCGACATGGTAGAGGACTTCCTTGAGATCTTCATGGATGATTTTTCTGTCTTTGGAGACGATTTTGAGAGCTGCCTTGGCAACCTTCAAAAGGTACTTGAAAGATGTGAAAAAGCTAATCTTGTTCTTAATTGGGAAAAATGCCATTTTATGGTAGATGAAGGGATAGTTTTAGGCCATAAGATTAGCTGCCGTGGGATAGAAGTCGACAGGGCAAAGATTGAAGTCATAGAGAAGCTGCCGCCGCCAACCACAGTCAAGGGCATTAGGAGTTTCCTAGGGCATGCTGGTTTCTATAGGAGATTTATCGCAAATTTCTCAAAAATCACGAAGCCCTTATGTCATCTCTTAGAGCAGAACCGACCCTTTGACTTTAATGAAGAATGTACTGAAGCATTCAAGGTTCTGAAGGAAAAGCTAGTGACAGCCCCCATAGTACAGCCACCAGACTGGACACAACCGTTTGAGATCATGTGTGATGCCAGTGACTATGCTGTCGGGGCAGCACTTGGGCAGCGTAAGGACAGGCTATTTCATGTCATATATTATGCCAGCAAAACATTGAATGATGCCCAAGTAAACTATACCACCACAGAAAAGGAGCTGTTAGCTGTGGTGTTCTCCATCGACAAGTTTCGTTCTTATATACTTGGGACGAAAGTAATAGTGCACACCGACCATTCTGCCCTTAAGTACTTGTTCGCAAAGAAGGATGCAAAGCCTAGGTTGATAAGATGGATCTTGCTATTACAAGAGTTCGACCTTGAAATCAAAGACAAAAAGGGGACAAAAAATCAGGTGGCGGATCACTTGTCGAGGTTGGAGTTGGGACAGAGTCTACCTGTAGATGAGACACACATACTGGAGACCTTCCCCGATGAGCAGCTCTTTGCTGCCGCAATAGCTGTCGCGACAGCCATGGCGACAGGTAAGTCTTCTAACCTTCCCTGGTATGCTGATTTCGTTAATTTTATAGTTAGCGGAATATTACCTTCTGATCTTACTTATCAAGCCAGGAAGAGGTTTCAAAATGATGTTAAACATTATTATTGGGACGAACCTCTTCTTTTCAAAATGTGCGCAGATCAGGTTATAAGGAGATGTGTACCAAAAGAAGAACAAGAAGACATTCTCCATCACTGTCATGCTTCACAATATGGAGGACACTTAGGAGGTAATAAAACTGCTGCCAAGGTGCTGCAGTCAGGCTTTTACTGGCCGGCACTGTATAAGGACGCACAGGAATTTTACAAAAACTGTGACAGGTGCCAGCGGACAGGTAACATCTCAAGGAGAAACGAGATGCCACTGCAGAATATTTTAGAAGTCGAAATCTTCGACGTTTGGGGGACTGATTTTATGGGACCTTTTCCATCTTCATGTGGAAATCTTTACATCCTCCTCGCAGTAGATTATGTCTCCAAGTGGGTAGAAGCAATCGCAACTCAAAAGAATGATGCCAAAACGGTTCAAAAGTTTTTGCACAAAAACATTTTTTCTAGATTTGGCATCCCTAGAGCGATTATCAGTGATGAAGGGAGACATTTCGATAACAGGGTAATTGCTGCCGCCTTGAAGAAATATGGTGTCAAGCACAAGATAGCGACAACATACCACCCACAGACCAATGGACAGGCTGAGATTTCCAACAGGGAAGTAAAGAACATTCTTGAAAAGATGGTTAAACCAACTAGGAAAGATTGGTCTCTACTTCTGAATGATGCATTATGGGCATACAGGACAGCTTTCAAAACTCCATTAGGCATGTCTCCATTTCGGTTAATCTATGGGAAAACCTGCCACCTGCCTGTCGAGATAGAACACAAGGCATATTGGGCAATCAAGGCAGTAAACATGGACTTAGACAAGGCAGGCCAGAAAAGGCTGTTAGATTTAAATGAGATCGATGAAATACGGACGATGGCCTACAACAACGCAAGAATATACAAGGAGAAAACAAAGAAGTGGCATGACAAGAAGTTGCTGCCACGTCAGTTCTGCCCAGGGCAGCTTGTACTGTTGTTTAATTCTAGGTTGAAACTCTTCCCAGGAAAGCTCAAATCTAGATGGTCTGGCCCGTTCCAAGTGGTTGAAGTTTTTCCCCATGGTGCCATTACAATTCAATCATTAAAAGACGGGCACCAATTCAAAGTTAATGGACAACGCCTCAAGCATTATCAGGGGACTGAAGCCCCAGGAATACAGGAAGTGGTTACCTTAGGTGATGCCCCACAAGGCATCCCTAATTTAACCTAGTTTTTATATTTATTTTATTTTATTAGTATTATTAGGAATTAGATTTATTTTAATAATGTTTTGTTTTTAATTTCAGTTTTTAGGAAATAAAGGAGTCAAGTGAGAAAGAAGAAGTGGCCTAAGACCACCGCCCATCCACCAGCCCAATAAAGCCCATTTATGATAACCTGTCGCTTCAGCTGCCGGCGCAGATGGATTTGACAGGCTGTCAACAGACGCACAGCAGACGAAGAAGCGTGCGGCAGACGCTCAGCAGACGCATTAATGCACGTCAGACGCGTCAGACACGCAATATCCAATCTGCCACCCGGTTATTCCCGCCTGCCGTTGCGGCATTAAATGGGCAGCTACTCGACCGCTATATAAACCCCTTCGCCCTTTCATTTTTCCTCACTTCTGATTTTTTTTTCTCTCTTGTATTCTCTTCTAGTTTATCTACTTTCTTTCTTTTTCAGCCCTTGCAACCAAAAATGTCTTCACGACAAACTCGTCAGAATGCTGCTGCCGCCTCTTCTTCAGCAGCAGCATCCCCGTTCGCCAACAAGGAACTATGGGAAGAACGGAGCTTCATCTATAACAGAGATGCCCCTCTTTTTGGACTCCGGCCGTTCATTATGAAGGCCATTACGGCACAACTTTGAGAAGACTTTGCCGAGCAGCCGGCAGAGCTTAACGACACTCTGGTCAGGGAATTCTATGAGGCGATCGAAAGTAAGACGGCGACATCTGTCGTCGTCCGAGGAGTGACAGTTCCCTTCACCGCCAGCAGCATCAACCATGTATTCGGCCTCTTCTTTGGCCCCAATGACGATGCTCATCAACAGTTTTGGGACTCCCTCGACGCTGCCGGCCATGATGCTGTCATGAGGGAACTGACAGAGGAGGGCACGACCTGGAGCACCAGCAAGAAGAACCCCAACTCCGTCAACCGGGCGGAGCTGCTCCCAGAGGCAAAACTATGGAACGCTTTTATCAAAAAGCGTATCCTGCCCTCATCCCACCACACGACAGTCAACAGGCAGCGGCTGGCCCTCATCCACTCTATCATGCATGACAGGCCGATCAACGTGGGCAGGTACATGCGAGACAACATTCTCGATTGTGCCTTCAGAACAGATTCACGACTATGCCTGCCCTTCACCATTACGGCCCTCTGCCGCTGCGCTGCCGTACCGGAGGACCCTTCAGACAAAATCAAGAAGGGCAGCGGTTGGACCGACAGCAACATCTCCAGCCTCATGGAGATTATCGTCGTATCGCCCCTCAACGCCTTCGATCCAAACGCCCCACCTGCTGAGTCTGATGATGAACCTGCCACTGAACCTGCCCCAGAAGCTGCGACCAACACCGCTCCGGCAGATCAGAACGCCAACATCTTAGCTGCCATCTTGAGGATAGAGGAGCGCCAGATGGGTTTAATGACATTCATCCGCGACTTCTCCAATGCAACGGTAAACTTCATTACCAACACTTTGAATTTTTCGGATGTCATTTTCCCCACCTTCCCCGCCCATTACTTTAATATCCCCTCCCCCACTCCCACACCACCTGTCTCTCCCCACGGAGAATCTGCCTCCTCCACACCCTCTCCGACAGCAGCCGGCAGCCCGCCGGCGGACACTTCCCCTCGAGGCACCAAGCGAGCTGCCACTGACGACAGCCCTCTTGTCTGGAGGAACTTGGACAGCGCCTTCACACGGGTGAAGAGAATTAAACATGTGGCCAACAAGAGGAGGTTGTCCAAGGCCATCACGAGTAACAGCTGGGACAGCAGCAGCAGTTCTGATATCAGGCTAGTAGAACCACCTGTCATTCAACCTGCTGACGACCCTGTCCACCAACCGGAGGAAGAACCTGCACCTCAACAGGCTGATGAACCTGTTGACCAACCTGCCCAGGAACCTGCCCAGCCACCTCCCCAACGCAGACGCTACCATCAGATCCGCGTCAGCAGCAGCAGCGAGGACAGCGCATAAAATTTCAGTTTTTATTTCTTTTACTCCTCTTATTGCTGCCTGCCCTTATATATTTGTGATGTACTTTTATTTATCATGTTTTTCTTTCTTTGTTTTTATGTCATTTTGCATTGAGGGCAAT
The DNA here is from genome assembly GCA_958450335.1 of Hibiscus tridactylites. Taxonomy (NCBI): domain Eukaryota; kingdom Viridiplantae; phylum Streptophyta; class Magnoliopsida; order Malvales; family Malvaceae; genus Hibiscus; species Hibiscus tridactylites. The sequence goes on along the minus strand of OY288267.1, from coordinate 50,805,605 downwards.
GCAACCCTCGAGTTTGGGGGTGGCAACCCTCCATATTTAATGGAGTCTTTAGCACATCTTTTGTTTAATTGTTGTGTCTTATTAGTTATTTAAGTTCTTTAAAAAAAACAGAAAAATCAGAAAATTTGAACTGTTGGCTTAAAACTGTGAAGTTAACTTACCTGTCATGACGGCTCTGTCGTGGCAGCATCTATAGGACAGGTTAAGGAAAAGTTTAGAGCCTTTCTATAGTTCTAAAAACTTAAACACTTTTGTGACTGTTATATTGCTTAGATTTCTTTTAGCCAAACTAGAATAGGAAGCTTAGAACTTGGATAGCCCCTAGAGGTGCCTAACACTGGCTCTAGGAAAGAAGTTTAGCAAAAGAAAATCAAAAACCTAGAGGTGCCCGAAACCGGCTCTAGGAAGCTAACTAGAGGTGCCCAAAACTGGCTCTAGAAAAACTTAGCTTGAAAATAGAAGAAAAAGAAGCATGAAAATGTGCCTTCTAAAAAGAAAGTAAACTTTGGCATAAAATTCAAGTTAAGGAGTTGAATATTCTAGTGAAACTAAGAAGAGTCTTAGCTTATAACTGTTCACAAGCATGCACACACTGCACGAGAGCTATAGGGAGATTCCGGACAGATCCTAACCCTTCCGACAGGTTGCTGCCGCCATAGAGAATGAGCGACAGGTGAGGGACAGTTCACTGTTTGAAGGCCAACACAAAAATTTTCAGTCTTCATTGCTTGAGGGCAAGCAAAAACTTGAGTTTGGGGGTGTGTTGAGTGTGTAAAAGTTCTATCATTTACACCCTTTTAAACCCATATTTCTGTTGCATTCAAGCATCATTGCATTGCATTTAGGTTAGTTTTCAATAAAACATCACAATTATATAAAAGGCACGGATTCTACTGAAAGATGGTTATTTTTGCAGGTATCTGTCATAGTAGATGTCGAAGGCAGGCGCAGGGCAGATAAGCAGGAGAGCTGAACTGGACAAGCAGCTGAAGAAGACGAACCTGTCATGGACCTGTCGTGACAGCATGGTGACAGCAGATTCATGAAGAGGAAAAAGTAAAGTGGACCTCGATAGATAGAGAAAAATCTGCTCGTCTGTCGTGTGGAAGCCGAATATTTTTCCAAGCCCCGGATCAAGAGATATGTCAAGCCAAAGCTCAAAGGAGAGGAAATCCCTAAAAGCAAGGATGCGGCTGGAAAGTAGGAGACTTTAGAGATTTAGTCTTTATTAGAATCTTACTTTTAATTAAAGTTGTAATCCTTGTTACCTTAGATAACTTGAGCCCAAAGCTTATATAAAGGGCATAGATTAAACCTAGGGTATAGCCGACTACCCCATAACCAAAACCAAAAACCCTGCCGTTTACCTGTCACCGATATGTTCTAAATTCCCCCTAGGGCTACGGGTTGTTTTGTAAAGTAGTTGCAAGGGTTGCTTTGTTTTAGGATTTTTCAAGTTCAATAAAATAAACTTCAAGTTCTTTTATCTTGGTTTTAATATCTTGCAAGAGCATCGGGAGAGCATTGTGAGGTTATCTATTTACTTAGCATCGGGAGAGTTAAGTATACGAAAGAGGTAAAAGCGCGTTCTCTAGTTTATAGTTGAACCATCTCGTGCTTAGGGATAAGGCGAGGTTAAGTGGCTAAGGAAGAATTCATACACATCGGTGTTCATCCTTCGATTCACGCCGGGAGGTATCATCAAAGACGTGATCATCGACAGACTTGTGCCTAGGGATAGGGCAAGGCAGATCTGGGATTCTTGTCAAGCTTGAAGTACGGAGTTAGTGTTCGCTGCCGCGACAGCTAACGGACAGACGCCGCGACAGGTGCTGTCGGCGACGGGTGCGACGACAGAACTGGAGATCCTAAGCAATTCAATACCTGCACTACCGAGCAACTCAATACCAGTCCATTCTCTCCATCTTGATATCTCAAATCCTTTTAAATACGTTTTTATTTTATTATTCTCGTGACAACTCTTAATTATTTCTTTTACTTCGTGCAGTGAAACAAGGTGAAGTCATTAGCCCAATCCCTGTGGAGACGATATCCGATACTTCGTATCACTTTACTACTTGCGTCGTGTATACTTGCACTACAATTGCGATATACTATTTTACACGCAACACTCTCGTACCGAGGAGGATCATGATAAGCATTTGCGAATTGTGTTGCAAGTGTTGTTAGAAAATCAGCTCTATGCCAAGTTAAGTAAGTGCGATTTTTGGCTCAGGGAAGTTGTCTTTCTTGGACATGTGGTGTCGACCGAAGGTATCTAAGTTGATCCACATAAGATTGAGGCGGTGATGAACTGGAAGATGCCTAAATCAGTGATAGAAGTTCGTAGTTTCCTTGGTTTGTCGGGATACTATCGACGGTTTGTGGATTGGTTTTCTAGGATTGATGCTCAGTTAACCAAGTTGTTGCATAAGAATGTTCGCTTTGAGTGGACAGATGTTAGACAACAAGCTTTTGAGAGGTTGGAAGAAGCTTTGAAGAAAGCCCCTGTCTTGATTCAACCTGAATCGTGTAAGGAGTTTGTAGGTTATAGTGATGCATCGTGTGTTGGTTTGGGATATGTTTTGATGCAAGGTGGGAAGGTTGTGGCGTATGCATCTAGGCAATTGAAGGTGCACGAGCGCAACTATCCTACTCATGACCTAGAACTTGCTGCAGTTGTGTTTGCTTTAATGATTTGGAGGCATTACCTTTATAGTGAGAAATGTGTGGTTTATACATATCATAAGAGTTTGAAATATCTAATGTCTCGGAGAGAGTTGAATCTTAGTCAACGAATATGGTTGGAGTTTCTTAAAGATTACGATTTGACGATAGCGTATCATCTTGAAAAGGCCAATATTGTTGTTGATGCTTTGAGTAGGAAAGTGGCTGTAGAGTTGAGGGCGATGTTTTCTCGGTTGATTATATCGCGAGATGGTGGGTTGATAGCTGAATTACAAGTGAAACCTTCCTTGATTCATTTGATTAAGGAGAAGCAGTTGCTTGATGAGTCTTTAGTGCCTCATGTTCAGGACATAGTAGATGGAAATGCAACAGATTTTTATTTCAATGATGATGATGTTTTGTGCTTTAAGAGTTGAATAGTTGTGCCGGAGGATGTTGAGTTGAGGCGCATTATTTTGACCGAGGCTCATAACAGTCCTTTTGCTATGCACCCTGGTAGTACTAAAATGTATCGTGGATTGGAGGATGAGTACTATTGGGTTGGGTTGAAGAAGAATGTTGCAGAATTTGTGAGTAAGTGTATAGTTTGCCAATGCGTGAAAGCTGAGCATCAATTCCCTTCTCGGCTATCGCAACCTTTGAGAATACCGGAATGGAAATGGGAAAAGATTACGATGGATTTTGTGTCCGGTTTGCATTTGACCCCCGTCAAAGAAGAACTCCATTTGGGTGATTGTAGATCGCCTTACGAAGTGTGCGCATTTCTCGGCTGTGCATACTATGTATACGTTGGATAAGTTGACATAGTTTTACATTGTTGAGATAGTGCATTTTCATGGTGTACCTAAATCTATAGTGTCGGATAGGGATACTAGATTTATAGTGAGGTTTTGGGAGTGTCTACATCAAGCGTTGGGTACGCATTTGAATTTCAGTACCTCGTATCATCCTCAGCCAGATGGTCAGTCTGAGCGATTTATCCAAGTGCTTGAGGATATGTTGAGGTGTTGTATTATAGATTTTCAAGGTTCTTGGGAGAAACAATTGCCTTTGGTAGAGTTTGCCTATAATAATAGTTTTCAGGCAAGTATACAAATGGCTCCGTATGAGGCCTTATATGGAAGGAAGTGTAGAATGCCTCTTTGTTGGGCGGAGGCGGGGAAAAAGTTGGTATCCTTGCCGGATTTGCTTAAGGGAACGACAGAGAAAGTGAATGTTATTTACGATCAGTTGAAGGCAGCATCGGATCGTCAAAAGTCTTACGCAGATTTAAAGCGTAAGGAGATTGAGTTTGTGGTTGGAGATCGTGTGTTCTTGAAGGTATCGCCTTAGAAGAAGGTGATGAGGTTTGGACGTAAGGGTAAGCTTAGTCTAAGGTTTATTGGACCTTATGAGATTGTGGAGAGTGTTGGTCCTGTTGCATATCGATTGAGGTTGCCTCCCGAGTTGGAGAAAATTCATGATGTGTTTCATGTTTCGATGTTGCAAAGGTATAGATCGGATCCATCTCATGTTATGCCTGTTGAGGAGATTGAGTTGAATCCGGATTTATCTTATGATGAGGAACTAGTTTGGATTCTTGATTCTAGTAGCAAATTTCTTTGTAGTAAGACGATTGAACTTGTGAATGTGCTGTGGCGACATCGAGGAGTTGAGGAGGCCACATGGGAAAGCAAGGTATACACGTTAAAGCAATTTCCGCGCCTTTTCCCTCAGGTAAAATTTCGAGGACGAAATTTCCTAAGTGGGGAAGAGTTGTAACGCCCCAGTTTTGGGCTTAGAGGTTTTAAAGGCAGTTTAGGGTCTGATGAATCTAGATTAGAGATCCGGGTCAGTTCGGAGTTGGTTCAGGGAAAACTTGGTTCGATATGTGATAAAATTATACCAAAAATTTCTAAAATCCTATTTAAATATATATATTCATGGAAAGTGAAGTCAATTTTGGAAAATGATTTTTGGAATGTCGACATTTAGGTTTGGTGACTAAAACATAAAAATTGAAAGTTCTGTTTTAATGGCTAAATCGAAGATAGCCAAAACTTAGAATCCTTAGGGAGCTATTACACCAAGGTGGTATCAGTTATTCCCTTGATTTTGTGTTTTAAATGATTTAACAAAAGAGTTTTATTAAAAGAGATTTTTAAAAGGCTAATCATTTTCTCATGTAACAACTTTTCTCCTAAACTTTTCTCTCAACTTTCCAGTAGGAAAACTCTCTTTTCATCACTAAAATCTCCAAATATTTATCTCATTCCATCTACTTTTGATTCCTAAATGATGCCCATGGATTTCTACAACAACTAGCTAAAGTTTTCTTGAAGGATTTCATCAAAATCATTGCAAATCAAGGGGAAAGCTTGTGTTAGAGGTGATCTTTCTTTTCTCTCCTCTAATCAAGGTTCTTTATTGAAATTTCCAAGTCTTTGGCTCTCTAGTTTTGTTTAATAACAAGATTTTGTAATTCAATTGATGAAGATTGCTAAATTAAGCTTTGTGAGATGAATTTTCAAGATTTTCGTTACGGTAATATTTTGATTGATTTGAGGCAGATTTTAATCATAATTTGGATGTTTAATGATGTGGAAATAAAGGTTTTATGAATGTAATCCCGAAATGAGTTGGATCTCTAATTGTTAGTTTGTTAGATCTTGGGTTTTTGAGGTGTTTGTGTGAAATTTGAGTTGCTGGAGGTATAAGGATGTAATTAGGTTTATTTTGGATGTTGGTTGATGTTTAAAATGAGATGGAAGTGTTAGGTTATGGGTGGGCTGAATTTAGAGAGCAATCGAAGGTGATTTCAATTGTTTCGAATGGGCGTTTTGGTGTTTTTGGACAGGCCGGCGAGATTGTTTAAGTTGCTGGTGATTTTAATGCATTATGATGCATTAATCATATGTTCTTGTGTGGTATAAACAGGGGAGAACACATCGGAAGCATTCGATGAGGTTCCGGTGGCTTCAGACGCTTGATTTCGCGTTGGCGAATCTTGGTTTAGCGAGTCGGTGAGTGAGAACGTGTTTTCCAGATTTGAAACACTTAAAAAGTGGTTTTGGGAACTTAGTGTAAGCTTGAAACTCTTTACTAAGTTTGGAAGTAAGTAAAAAGATTTTCTCCCTCCGATTGTGCTATTATGAGTTTGTTGATGCACTTGATTTTAAATGCATGTTACCTACTGTTAAAGCATGATTTAAAGTAAGCGATTTATTGTTTTTTTATGTTATGTTGTTGAAGGATGCACATGGTAAGTGATCCTTGTAAGTATATGCTTATACTTGTATAATGAAGCATGGATTGATGCTTGGAAATGTGGTTTATTGGTAATGCTTTGAAAACAGTGAGGTTTATGTTAAATGTGAATTATATTGGCATGTGATGTTATGGAAATGGTTTATAAATGTAAACGGATATAGTTAGTCGGCTATAAGATTGAGTGCAATATAAACAAGTCGCCTTGGATATTGAGGGGTTTATACGGTGTACTGAATACTCCATCCAGGTACCCTAACGATTGAGGAAATTGAGTTGTGTCCCGTCTCTCGTTAGTGGGGTTATACGTCTACCGATGAGTGGTGTTGAGTAGTTGTAAGGTACCGAATACTTTACCACGGGTGTCACAACGGTAGAGGGTAGCTATCGTGTGTGAACCTTGAGATGTCGGTGAGAATGTATGAAGTGTTGGGACAACACTTGGGAATCTGTGTATTCGATGTGGTTTTGAGAAATGAACATGTGATGATCACTTGTGAGCCAATATAATTGATGATGTATTGTGAAATGGTTGATGATGCATATTATGTAAATGCATGTTTTACTCTTTAAGCTTTGAATATGGTAGCTATGCATGGGAAGGCTTAAGATGAGTGTTAGCAATGGATTTGCTGTTGAGTTCATAATACATGATGCATTATGTTTAACATGCTGTTTTTGATTGAGGAAAGTGCATGGTTTTAAAAAGGGGATGATGGTTTTTCAAAGGATGTTTGGTAAATTGAAATGAGATTTCATTGTGAACAAGAAAATGGTTTTCATGCATTGATTGCGGTTTACTTTTGAGCCTCCTCACTAAGGCTTGTGTTCCTACGCTCTCATTTGTCCATCAATGCAGATAATTGAGGTTTTTTTTTAAAACCACAAATGAGAAAGTGAATCTTATATGTGATCGTCTAAAAGCTACCTCAGATCATCAGAAATTCTACGCGGGTTTGAAGCATAGAGATATTGAGGTGGACATGTTGAAACAGTTTCCGCACCTTTTTCCTCTAGGTAGAATTTCGAGGAAAAAATATCCTAAGTGGGGGAGAGTTGTAACGCCCCGGTTTTCGGCCTAGCGGTTTTGAGGTTAGTTTTAGGGTTCGTTGGGCCGAGATTAGAGATTTGAGTAAGTTTTGAGACGAGTTAAGGGAAAACCTATCTCGAAAGGTGATAAAAATATGGAAAAGTTATCTAAAATCCTTTTTAAATATACATAAGGGTTTGGTAAAGTCAATTTTGGAAAATGGTAATTGGAATGTGGACATTTCGATTTAGTGACTAAATTGTAAAATTTGAAAACTGTTTTTAAAGACTGTTTTGTAAAGAGTCAAAGCTTAGAATCTTTAGGGAGCATATTGTAATTTTAATAAGCTATTCCCTTAATTTGACTTGTTCTAAATATGTTTTAATTAAAAGGATTAAAAAGGATTTGGTTAAAAGGTGGTTATTCCTAAAATAAAAATTTGACGTAACTTTCATTTCTCAAGATTTCTCTCTATTTTCTCATCTGCCAAATTACCTATTTCCTTCCAAAACTTCAAGAGACTTATTCCTTTTCATTTTACTTTGATTTCCAAAAGATTTCCATGGATTTCCCCAACTAGCTTCAATAGTTTCTTGAAGATTTTCAATCAAATCTTGTCGATTAAGGGAAAAGCAAGAGATTAGAGGTAATCTTCGTTCTTCTCCTCTGATCAAGATTATTTATTGAAATTCCCAAGTATTTGACTCTTTAATTATGCTTCTTAATGAGGTTTTATGATTGATTTGAAGAAAATGGTTAATTCAAGCTTTAATTGATTGATTTGTGTAATTTTCATAATAAATCTGTTTTGTTGTGTTTATGATTGATTTTAATCATGATTTTGAAGTTTAATAATGTTAAGATAAGGGTTTTAACATTGTAATCCCGAAATTATATGAATCTCTAATTATTTAGGTTGCTAGATTTGGGTTTTTGTGGAGTTGTTGTAGTTTTTAAATGCTGGAGGTATAAAGATGATAATATGATGATTTTGGATGTTAATTGTTGCGTGTAAAGTGATGTGCAATTTGTGCAAGTGTACACGTCGTAAGTAATAAAGTGATAAGTATATCGAGTATCGTTTCCTCAAGGATTGGTACTCGTCTTTTGGTCCTATCTTCTCGCATTGCAAAAACAAATAAAGTAAAAACACAGATAAGCTGATTGGAATAGTTTTATCTAACTAAAAATATAAGATAAATAGATAAGACGAATAAGAGAGAAGAGTGGGTCGGGTTAAGTTGCATCGTAGTGTGGAATCCAATTGACTTGTCTCCGTCTTTGAATGCAACAAACACAGTGATACCCTGGCAGTGACGTCCCTGCCGCGGCCGCAATGGTTGAAGTTTCTGCCGCGACAATCCCTTGCTCTTGATAGATGTTGTTAAGGTTTGGCAAAGCATCCTTTGATGGTTCTTCCTTATCCCCAAGCTCAGAACATTGGTTGATGAATGAACCTTGATGATACCTCCTGGTGTGAACCAATGACAAAAACCAAACAATGTTTACGCTTCTTTTAACCGCTGAAACTCTTAACCTATCCCTAGGTTGAGTTAGCTAACACCACGTGGGGTAATAACCGTGCTTATTCGTTTCGTGAGGTCAACTCTCCCGATATTGAACAAATAGATAACCTCACAAACCTTCTCCCGAATAGAATGCAAGAATGATTAAAACCAAGAATAAGCAAACCTTAACTTTATTGCATTAAAAACTTAAACAAAATACAATTGTTTTCCCACAACTACTAAACAAAATAACCCTAGCCTAAGAATTAGAACATGCTAAGCCTCTTAAACTATCAATATTCGACATCTCTCCTCTTGACCGAAGGGTCCTTTATATAGTATGAGGTGTAGGGCAAAGTCCTTGGATAGGAAGTTAAGTTGGAGGTGGACTTGTCTTCATTAAAGAGGTGAATCTCTTTAATTTAATGCATTTAATCCTCTTTGGCTGAATTCCATCTTTAACCTTCCTTCCATGCTTTCGTCATCTTTCCATGCTCCGATCGCCATGCAAAGTGTGTAGGAAAATTCAGCGTTTTATGCTCTTCAAATCGACTACCACTTTGCATATTTTGCCCACCAGCAAGCTGGGTTGTACAATGCCGCAACATTGGATCGACAATGAATTGCCGCGACATTGGCTCGGTAATGAATTTCCACAACATAGGATTCTGCATCCTCGGCTTGGGTCTAAAACTGGATCTGCTTCGCAAGGGTTTATCTTCATAAATCAGATTCCTTTAGAAGAAGTTGTCATCTTCAGCTCGGCTTGGCTTGGCAATGAAATGCAATGGAAATGGCTCGGCATGGCTTGGCAATGAAATTCCGTGACATTGCCTACCGGCACAGCATCACATGCCCTGGCATCACCTGCCCTGATAGTGAGTAAATCTGCACAAGCACCAAAATGCATCAAAACAATACCTTTTTTCATTAAATAAATCCAATGTAAGGATCAAAGATAGAAAAATATTATTAATGCATAAAGGGCCATAATGCAGCTCATTTGGGTGTAGGTTGAGCAATAATTGCCATGTAAAAATGGTGAAAATATAGGACTTTTGGACACTTATCACACCCCTAAACTCGAACTATTGCTTGTCCTCAAGCAATGCAAACCATCAATTGCCAAACCTTAATTTTTATAAATCGTCTCCTTGGTCTTACTGTTCCTTCTATCCTCAAACCATGGCGAATAACATTCGGCCCAAAAGTCCTTGGATGCCTTGGGAATTCTCTGGAATCAAACTATAAGATTTGTGAGTGTGTGCATGCATTGTGAACAAGATGTTTATAAGGATTCTAAGCAAACACTTAAGCATTAAACTTACTTAACTTGGGTTTTTTAAGCAACCTAACCAACTAGAACCAATTTCGGGCACCTCCAGGGCTTCCTTAAGCTAGAGCCAGTGGTGGGCACCTCTAACTTTTTACCCAATTTTCTTTCTAAGCTAGTTTATGTCCTAAGTGTACTAGAATTCCTTAAATCATGTAAGTCACAAAGGTGTTTAAAGTTCTAATCTCATAGTGTGATCCTAAGTTTTCTTCCTTTAAGCATCCTAAAAATAAAGGCTCTAAACAGTTCTAAACAATGGTAAGAAGAGAGAGTTCTATTGCCAAGAAAGAAGATTTAATTAAAACTAAACTAAGACAATTGATAGAAAGTACTGCCGAGACATAAGCAAAATTCAGTTAAGGCAGTGCATGCAGTAAAAAAATTGACAAATATTAAACAAAACTGCATTTTCGTGCCGCGGCATGGTAGTGCCTTGGCAGTGGAACCTACACCCCAAAACTCAGGACAAGCATTGCCCTCAATGCATTAAGCACAAAATACAGAATAATCATTATAAGCACAAAAATTAAAGGCATAAGAGAAGAAATTTAAAGTGACTCGGATGAGTCATTGCTTTGTATGATCAGTCTCCTCGTTGCTATATGCTTGACTCGTTTGGTGGCTCTCGGTGCTTGGGTGCGTGTTGGGGGAGTGAGCTCTTCTTCGTTGTCACGACATGAACAGTTGACACTGCCGAGGCGGCATGTCATACCGAGGCATTCGCTTCAAAGGTTGTCGAGGCATCAGGATTTCCATGGTTTTGAGGTTCTTGGCCATGGTGGTTTTGTTTCTTGATGTGTAAAACAAAGAAAACCTGAAAACTAATTATTCTAAAGACAAATAAATTATGGGTAATCTTCACCCGTGGTCTCTTTCATTTAGGGTGTTTTCTATTTTGGTCACCAGAATTCAAAAAAGATTATTCTAGTCACTTACGTTTAAAATCGTTTATATTTTGGTCCCTTAGTCGTTAGTCTCCGTTACTTAAAAAAATTAATTTCTAATTTAACCCCCAAACTTTCAAAATTTTATTTTCCACCATCTTCTTCAAAATTTAAAAACTTTATTTTAAAAACGTGAGGGGTTGAGAGTAATTGGGCAAACATAACAGTTGAGTTATTTGATTAATTTTAACAATACTTTTATTTAAAGCATTTTTCACTTTCTTCTTACTGGATTATTTCACCTCTTTTATTTTGTTTTCTATTTGTTTGCTTATATTTCGACAGAGGTGACAACATTTTTCTTTTCTGCACCGTGGTTTAATAGTTTCATGTTTCTTTGTTTCAATAGAATTTTATTATTTTTTTATTTCTATTAATGGTTCAGTTCAACAATGTTGAAGATATGCATGACCATGGGTGCCTCTCTGTTTCCACTTCTTATTTTGAGAGATATAACTGCAAATTTTCAAAGAGATGCAGAAAGTAAAAATATTTCTCATAAGAATGTTGGTTTTTGGATTAGATTAGAGAATGATTCTGATGTTCATTTGGATTAGATTAGGGAACGATGGTTTCTGCATCAATGATTAAGGATCAAGCTGTCATAACATGAATGCTGGTTGGGGCAATAAATCATCTGGTTTTCAAGGTAATGATTTTCCATTCTGGACTTCATTGTGTGCTTGGAATGGCTCCATTCCCAGAGTTTTGTAAAATTTTGTTTTTGGTATTTACAATCTTTTTTCCCCTCCCACAAAATTTCATTTTGTCTGAAGACACTTTAATAAGAAACCGTAATTTAAGAATTGTAGCCCAAATAAATGATAAAAAATCAGTAAGAGAAAAAAAATAAATAAATAGATATCTCAATGAAATGTGATGATTGAATGAAAGAATGCAAACATCAAACTGAAATCACTTTCGGCCCGTGATGAGCATCCTTGATCCCTTCTTTTATGGGTGATATCCAAGTTTACCAACCCAATTACATGATAAAGTTAAAGAGATTGAACGCATTGCAACATAAAAATATGCCTAGCAGCAGTATAATTCTTGGCCTAAGAAAGTTCCAACTTCGCTAAACATAAAGAGGGAAAGAAAAAAAGAAACAATTAGAGGTTAGGGTTTTGAATTAATTTTTTGGGGTTTAGTTTTATAATTTTGGTGAAGATGGTGAAAAATAAAATTTTGAAAGTTTGGGGGTTAAATTAGAAACTAATTTTTTTAAGTAACGATGACTAACGGCCAAAGGACCAAAATAAAAACGATTCTAAACGTAAGGGACCAGAATAATCTTTTTTTGAATTTTGGTGACCAAAATAGAACACACCCTAAACAAAAAATGACCACTGGTGAAGATTACCCATAAATTATCTCCTAAAATAACAGAGATTAAAATAAAGGTTCAAAAATTAAAAACAAAAAATTAAAAATTCTTAGAAAAAGTATTTTCATGCATCTTCTAAGGTTACCACATATCCGAGAGAGCTTGAGGAGGCTCGTTTATGATACTTCTTATAGTCCATCCGCACCCTCCATTGAGTGACAATATTGCCCAAAAAGAGTTGGGCCAATGTGCTCACAGCTACTCCCTTTGGCGTGACCATGGTGGATGCATCTTTCTTTTGTGTTCCATTGTAGTCCATGTATACGCTCCACCTTGGGACTTTTTCTGAAGGCACGAATAGATTATTGGGAAAAATTAAATCAATATCCAACCATTTACTTACCTCATTCTTGTCGAAATTCGTTGTGGTTGGATGTAGCCTTCATTGTCGTGGCAGTTGCGTCGGCAACCAATTGCCGTGTCAATCTTCTGCCATAATTCGGTGCAAGTCAAGGGAAAACCCATTTTTTTGAAAAGCTTTCTGGATCAAAGCCCCATTTTCTTTAGGTCCCTCGAACATCTCCATCAGTAGAGATTTTGTTGGCTTCAATTCTACCATCGTTGGTTACTCAAAGAATACCTGCAATAGAAGATGTGAGTTTTTAAAGAATTCAAAAGGTTCAACCATTACCTGCTCATATTCCATTGGCAAAGTATTTTCATCTTTTTGATGTGGTGGAGGTCGAACATCCTCAATCTTTTCAACTGTTTGAGACTTGATTGATGGAATTGCCGAGGCATCAAGTCTTGCCAAGGCATTTGTAGTTGCCGAGGCATGTATGCCGCCGTGGCATGTGGTGCTGCTGTGTCATGTGTTGCTGCTGTGACATGTGGTGCTGCCGAGACATGGCAGTGCCTTGGCATGTGGTGCTACCGTGGCATGAGGTGCTACCGTGGCATTCCCTGTACTTTTCTCATTCTGGCTAAGTGTTTTTGCGGCATTGTTCTGTTCAGGCTCCTCAATCATTGCCAAGGCAATTCGTTGCACAGGCTCATCATGTGCTGGGCAGTCTCTCTCATTGGCATCCTCTCTACTTAGAGGTTTTAGTTGTTCCCCACTCATTGGGGAGCTCTTTTTGCATTGCTCCTCGTCATCTTGCCTTGGGACTTCAGTAATCCTAGGAATGGGTTGTTGGTGCATGTTCTCCATGGCATGTGTAGATTTCTTCAATATATCTTCCAATTTTCTCACGAGTTCAGCCATCATGGTAGTGCACACATCCATGGAATTTAATAGCTCTTGACGAGGACTACCTTGAAATGACATATATGTTGCCGTGAAACTCTGTTGTTGATAAGGACTACATTGCCAAGGCATGTCTGCTGCCGAGGCATTACATTGCCGAGGCATGTTTGCTGCCGAGGCATTGCATTGCCAAGATATGTCTGTTGCTGAGGCACTGCATTTCCAAGGCATGTCTCTTGTTGCAGCAAAATTGTTATGGTAAAAAAAATTTGAGCTTTTTGATCATACCATGAAGGATTTTGCTGCTGGTTCCATCTATGGTCCTCCTTGTAGTCACATGCACCGAAAAGATGAGGGAAATTTTCAAACACGTTATTTTCTCCATACATAGCACAAGAATTTTCCATGATATATGCTTTTCTCAGTTGATTCATCTCTTCCAACGTCAATTCTCGAATAGTTTTGCTTTTATTTCTCGACATGTTGATGTCCCTTAACTTGTAGCACACCTGGATTTTTTATAAAACAAACAAAAAACAAAAGTTAATAAAACTAATAAACTAAAGAAAAATAAAAGAGTGTAAAAAAATAAAAACAAAAGTCGCCAATCCCCAGCAACGGCGCCAAAAACTTGTTGCGTGTAAAGTGATGCGCAGTTTGTGCAAGTATACACGTCGCAAGTAATAAAGTGATAAGTATATCGAGTATCGTCTCCACAGGGATTGGTACTCATCTATTGGTCTTATCTTCTCGCACTGCAAAACAAATAAAGTAAAAACACAAATAAGTTGATTAGAAGAGTTTTATCTAACTAAAAATATAAGATAAATAGATAGGACGAATAAGAGAGAAGAATGGGCTGGGTTAAGTTGCGTCGTAGTGTGGAATCCAATTGACTTGTCTCCATCTTTGCATGCAACGAACACAGTGATTCCCCGACAATGACATCCCTGTCGCGGCCGCAATGGTTGAAGTTTCTACTGCAGTAATCCCTTACTCTTGCCAGATGCTGTTAAGGTTCGGCAAAGCGTCCTTTGATGGTTCATTCTTATACCTAAGCTCAGAACACTGATTGATGATACCTCCCGACATGAACCAAAGACAAACACCAACAATGTTTACGCTTCTTTTAGCCGCTAAAACTCTTAACCTATCCTTAGATCGAGTTAGCTAACACCACGTGGGGTGATAACCCTGCTTATTCTTTTCGTGAATTCAACTCTACCGATATTGATCAAATAGATAACCTCAAAAACCTTCTCCCGAATAGAATGCAAGAATGATTAAAACCAAGAATAAGCAAACCCTAACTTTATTGCATTAAAAACTTAAAAAAATACAATTGTTTTCCAACAACTACTAAACAAAATAACCCTAGCCTAAGAATTAGAACATGCTAAGCCTCTCAAACTCTCAATATTCGACATCTCTCCTCTTGACCAAAGGGTCCTTTATATAGGAGGAGGTGTAGGGCAAAGTCCTTGGATAGGAAGTTAAGTTGGAGTTGGACTTGTCTTCATTAAAGAGGCGAATCTCTTTAATTTAATGTATTTAATCCTCTTTGGCCAAATTCCATATTTAACCTTCCTTCCATGCTTTCGTCATCTTTCCATGCTCCGATCGCCATACAAAGTGTGTAGAAAAATTTAGCATTTTATGCTCTTCAAATCGGCTACCACTTTGCATATTTTGCCCGCTGGAAAGTTGGGTTGTACAATGCCGCGACATTGGCTCGGCAATGAATTGCCGCATCATTGGCTCGGCAATGAATTGCCGCAGCATTGGCTTGGCAATGAATTGCCGCGGTATAGAATTTTGCTGGCTCGACATGGGTCTGAAACTGGATCTGCTCCGCAAGGTTTTATCTTTAGAAATCAACTTTCTTCAGTAGACGCTGTCATCTTTTGCTCAGCTTGGCTTGGCAATGAAATGCAGCGGCAATGGCTCAGCATGGCTTGTCAATGAAATGCAGTGGCATCGCCTGCTAGCATGGAATCACATGCCCTGGCATCACCTGCTGGCACGACATCACATGCCATGGTAGTGAGTAAATCTGCACAAGCACCAAAATGCATTAAAACAATACCTTTTTCATTAAATAAATCAAATGTAAGGATCAAGGATATAAACAATATAATTAATGCATAAAGGGTCATAATGCAGCTCAATTGGGTGCATGTTGAGCAATAATTGCCATGTAGAAAGGGTGAAAATATAGGACTTTTGAGCACTTATCATTAATCAATGATAATGGATGGTTTGAAACGTTAGTTTGTGGCTGGGTTAACTTTAGAAGTGTTTGCTTGATGATTTCAGTTGTTTTCGATAGACGATTGATAGATTTTGGCAAGGCAATGTTGTGAAAGTTATAGTATAGAAAGATATTATCTCCACAGGGATTGGTGCCACTTCAAGAATCTATCGTCTCGCACTGAAAAGTTAAAAACACAAGTAATAGTTTTGGGTTGAATAATCGACTAAACTAAAATAAACTAGTAAACTAAAGAAATAAGTTGACAGAATGAGAGAATAGGCCGAATTATATTGCGTCGTAGTGTGGAATTCGAATGGAACATTCTCGGTTTTGAATACAAGAGGAAACTTGATTGCCTAGCAATGGGCAGAATGATTGTCGTGGCAATGGGCAATACGATTGCCTGGGCAATGTACAGAGTGACTGCTTGGGCAATTGGTAGGGCGGTTGCCAGGGCAAAAAATTAAGCTACTGCTCGGGCAATTGAGCGACAACCTTCAAGGTTCGGCAAAACGTTCTTCATTGGTTTCTTCTTATCCCTAAGTCGAAACTCTATCAGTGTGCAAGCCTTGATAATACCTCCCATCGTGAACCAAGGGTGAACATCAACCAATCTTACGCCTCTCTTAGCCGTTGAAATTCGTACTTATTCCTAAACCGAAGTAGTCTTCATTGATTTGGGCAAAAACCATGCTTATTTGTTTCTTGAATCTAACTCTCTCGATATTAGATAAATGGATGCAATCACAATTTCCTCTTCTGATTCAATTGCAAGTAATGATAAACACCAAGAATAAGCAAACCTTGAACTTAAATTGCATTACAAAAACCTAAACAAGACCCAAACGTTTTCTCACAACTACTAAACAAATAACCATAGCCTAAGATAGTTTAGCTCATAGTTGGGACTAGGAACAACACAAGATAATTTCCCAACAAGAACATCAACCGAAAAACAAAGATGAAAAGAAGACTAGGGATGCCTTGATCTTCAACTTCCTTGCCGATTTTTCTCCCCAATTCAACTCTCCTTTCTTGGCTGCACATTCTCTTATTTTTAAAGGAGATTGGTAGGTTATAATCCGTATTGAGGAGGAAGTTAAGTTGGAATTAAATGCTATAAAATAAAAGAAATAAATTCCTTTTTATTTTATTATTTTATTCCTCCTATAACTCCTCTTATCTCATTGGAATTTAATCTCATTTAATTAAATCAAGGGACTTCGACTTCTCCTAGGAATTCTTGTGACTTTCGACTTGTATAAAGGATTGAATCCTTGTTGAAATCGGCATTGTAACACCCCCTTCCCGGCCTGGTAGAGAACCGGGTCGGAGAGCGCTACCGGAAACAATACGATAAATCCTTTAACTCTTTTTCTTCAAAAGCTTCTTAACAACTTGTCTTATTAAAACTCATCGAACTTAATAGGCCCCTTTTTTATTATTATTAATCTGAACTTTAATCAATCCTCATACTAGCAATGTTTACCGAGTTTACATATTAATCCATTCGACCTTGTAAAAGCCCGAAAGATGCTGCCCGTATCGAAACGCCCTAAACCGTTTCGGTACGGCTTGACTATTGTCACAACTTTGACTTTTCCTTCTTGACCGTTTCGATACGGCTTGACCCGTATCGGAACGGGTTGACCAACCTTGACTTGACTTAGACCCATTTCGGAACCCGTTTCGAAACAGGGGTCTCCAGTGGCCAAAACGTTTCGAAACACTTCAACCCGTTTCGAAACGGAAGAACAGAAATGGCAGATTTTAGCTGTTTTTAGTCAATTTTAACATAGCAACAATGAACCGATTGCAGTGAAACTTGACACACATTATTCTAAGGGTGTAAACTACACTCTTGCCAAGTTCTAAGGCCATTTGAATCCATTTACCTTGTTTTACCAATTTAGCACATAAACATAAACTTTAAGGCTTTACCCTTAAACAACATATCTCATTACATATTATTTATACCAAACGCACTTGCACACATAAACACACTAAACGAACATACCAAGCCTAATACATAGACCTTGCCACCATACCAGGAGTTTAAAAGACAAAACACTTTACTTGAACTTGGTTGTGACTTGTGCAACGCTCCAACTTCTCCGATCTCGATCCCTTCTACTTGCTTACCCTGAAATGGATGCATGAAATGCATTAGGCACACTTGCCTAGTGAGGTAGTCACATAACCATGCATAATATATCATATGCTCAATAAATCATTTCCATAAACATATAAGGTCATAGCATATATCGTAATCATAGCATAACATAAGTCATCATCATCACCTCATGGCACATCACTATCTTGTATTCATATTTTCCCTTGGATCGATTCCTTGTATACAGATACACGAATTTCACCACTACACCATTCATAATTAACATGGTCCATACCCTCCACTACACCGATTTTGACCATCACACAACACATCCCTCCACTACACCAAGTCGTTCTTCTTCCATAGAGCTCATAAATTTATTGGCATGCCAACCGTATCCGATACCTCGAATCCAAGGTCCTTAACAATATTTCATATCAATAAACAATATCCATAATTCATGTCATACTTATCACATGTCAATGCTTTCAATGATTTTCATGACAACAATAATCATACTATGAATCATAGAATAAATGCAATGCTTACCGTACACTTACCAACATATGATCGATGACATAATGCTTCTAACTCAAAGGTTAGTATTAATAAATATAACAACAAATTCGAGTAGGCCCTTGCCTAACTCGAGACGCTGCTACACTTACCTTGATCGATTACGGCTCCTAAGGTTGATAATACCTTGCTTGATTACTTGAGTCCTCCTCCTTGCGGTTGTACGGATTTAGCTGGACTTAGAAACAAGGAAAGGCAAAGCTTCGGTCAAGCTTCCATGGAGGTGCTTGCTTAAACTTGAGGTAGAAGACAACAATGGTGGTGATAGCTTATATAGGAAAGAAAGGTGTTTTAGGCTTTTCGTAGGAAAATCAAAACTAAGCCTTTACCATCTTTCTTATATTTATAGAGGCTAAAGAATTATTATTTAAATTTCCACCTCTTCCTCATCCAATAGGAGAGTTTCCTATCTCCAAGGGTTTGCCTCCCTAAAGGCCAATTAAAAACTTTCCTTGCTAAGTGGGTTTGCTAAACCCAACATCCACCTTTAACTCTCATCATAAGCTGAACAAAAGACTTATCTCAGCCTTAAAATCACGTGAAAGGGTGCCAAGCAAGCAGCTGACTCATCTAAGGCTGCAATCCTTGACTTTTGGGACACTTGCCCTGTTTTCTACAGGGTACCGTTTCAGAACGGTCGAGGACGTTTCGGTACGGTCTTGCAGAATGCCAAAAAGGCAGTTATTACCGTTGGACCGTATCGGAACGCCTGACATCCGTTTCGATACGCCTTAGCTAGGCCGTTTCGATACGGGTCCTAAGCGTATCGAAACACCTGGCCCAGAAACGTTAATTTGGGCACATAAACAAGCTTAACTTGATTTTTAGGTTTCATAAAGTTCTAGAACATAAACTAATCAAAATTTAAGATTTTTAACACCAAAATCCAATCATCGGAACCTATTTCCGACCAGACCGGTTTTCGGGGTGTTACAGGCATCTCTTGGTTGTAAAGAGTAGCAACTTCTTTCTGTTGGAATTGGTAACTTCTTCTTGTCTGGAATCATTGTTGCGACAATATTTGCCCGGGCGATTAACCTACACACATCGAAACATATACCAGAGTAGCACCTTTTCCACCAAATAAGCAATTAAAGATAATCAAGCATGGCATGGAAGAAAACAATGCAATTATGCATGAATGGCTAATAATATAACTAATATGTGCCTAAGTCTAACAATAATTGAGATGAAAAAGGGTCGAAATCTAGTCCTTTTACACACTTAACAATTGTCACCGATTGGAGAGTTTGTATGGATAACCGTAAATTGAATAAGGCTACTAGGAAATGTTGTCACTAAATTTTCACCTCAGTTTTAAAAATCCAAAAAAACCCTTTTCCCTTTAAATAATAAAAGGCCCACAATTTTTAAATTAAATTAAAAAAAACAACAATAAAAACCCATCTTTCAAAACCCATTTTTAAAGCCCATTTCAAAAGGAAAAAACAGAGCCCATTTTGAAGCCCACTTTTTAAGAAGAAGGAACAAGGCCAATTTTTTATTTTGAAACCCACTTTTGGAGAAAAAAAGAAAAAAAGGAAAAGAGAGAAATAATTTTAATAATTATGATTCGAAATAATTATAGAGAAGTGAAAAAGGAAATAAAAATATTAAACGTAATGAAAAAAATAGCAAAAAAAGGCGGTCAAAAAAAGCAAAAAAAGGAAAAGAAAAGCAAAAAAGGGCTCACGCGTGCGCCGCACGCACTCGAGCCAACAACCCAAATCCCAACAAACCCTCCCTTGTTGCATATTCATGGTGGACAGTCGGCGCCTATAGGCCACGACCGCCGATGCCATTGCTACCGGCCGATCCACCTCGCCGCCGCCGTCCCAATGCCACCAACCCCGCTCGCCGCCGCCGTGTTTGTTCGTTGGAATCTGCAAAAAACCGCGATAAGTAGTCAAACCCTAGGCTCGAATCAAGGGGAAAATTCAGCTCGAATATTCAACCAAATCGGATGAGGATAAAGGGTTTTTGCCGAGAATCAAGCCATTGGTTAGATTTAGGCTTCAATTTGGGGATTACATCCCGATTTAGCTTGAATTTGAAGCTCAAATTTTAGTATAAATACCCCTTTACTTGATGATCACACACATTTGAGAGAAAAATCACTTGAAAAGGTTTGAGAAAAAATTCAAAAAAATCTCTGAATTTTTCAAGAGTTGGCTGGAAATTTTTTGGAGAAAAAGTTCGAGTTCGGAGCAATTTTCTGGAGGCGGTTTGGAGCATTTCGAGAGACTTGAGTTCGAGTTCGTCGTTCGTCGTTTTCTCGGTAAAATTTCTATCTTTTCTTTGTTTATTTTTTATATTTATTTTATGTTTGTTCATGGTTGAATTGTTGGTGTTTTTGTTTGTGTTGTTTGTGAATTTTAGGTTGCTTTTTCAAAGTCGGAAAATCGTTCACGATCCCGGTAACTTTTTTCGTTTTAAATTTCCGCTTTAATTTTAGTTTGATCTTATAAAATTTTGCATGCTTAAAAAATGTTGTTAGGATGATTTTGATCTTTAGGAATGTAAAACTAATGCAAAAGATGTTTAAATTTAAAATGCATAAATTAATTAAATAAATATGGTTAAATTGAAAAACTTGAAATTAGGGATTTAATTAGGAAAAATAATGAAGTGAGGAGTGAAATAATAAAGGGGCTTGATTTTTAAAAAATATAAAAAGATTTTTCGTGAAATTTTGTTTTAAATAATAAATGGGAAAAAATGATTTTAAAAGAAAAAATAAATAAGATGTTTTTAGAAAAAAAGAAAAAGAAATAAGTTTTCAAGAAAATAAAATAAAAGGGTTTTAAAGTAAAAATTAGGGTCTAGGATAAAAAAATTTTGAAAACGAAAAAAACTTAAAAAGAAGCTTTAGGAAGAAATGAAGTTTATTTTTAAAATGGGTTGTTTTAAAAGAAAAAAAAACTTAAAAAATATTTTTTAAAAAGGAGTGAAAATTCTTTTGAAAAAAAGGAAAACACAAAAAAAACACATAAAGTAAAAAACGTAGAAAGGGGTGTTGGCTTATAAAATAAAAGAAGTAAAAAAATAAAGGCTTTTTAAAATGAATAATAAAAATGGTAAAATTTAAAAGAATAAAAAGTTTGCTTGCTTGTTTTAAAAATAGGTGAAAACTTAGGATTAGAGACTAAATCTAAGATAGAGACTTGTTTATTGAAAAATGTTCTTCACAAAAATAAAATACACTTAAGCAAACTTAAACTTTAAATTAGGAATAAAAGACTTAGATGTTTTTAGGGCTTTTAAATAATCGAACTTAGAATTAAATAAAATGTTTAACACACCTAAATCTCTTTGTTGTTTGAAAAGTGAAAACCTAATCAATGCGGTTTCTTATCAACCGGGAATGACGGGTTAGCGCCATAAATGTTGGCGGTGATTAAAGTTCATCTCCCGGGAGATAAGGCCATTAAAATAAACTAATATTCATTAAACAGACAAGTAAAGTCGAACCTTTTTGAACTTGCAAATTCCAGTTTTGAAAACAATTTTAAAACCAATTAGGTAACAATTTTGGGCGTCGTGGGGGTGCTAACTCTTCCCCACGCGTAACCGACCCCCGAACCTGTTTTTCTAATTTTCGCAGACCGAAACTGTTGTTTTATTAAAACCAAAAACATTTTATTAAAATAACCCTATTTTTAAAAGTGATCCAATCACATTTTTTTTCAAAAAAAAAAGATTGGTGGCGACTCCGTTGATTTTTTAAAAGTGTTTTCCAAAATAGTCAAAGCCACCCAAAAAGTGGTTGCGACAGCTTGACGACTCTGTTGGGGATGTGTTTTTTTTAAATAAAAACAAAAGAGGGTCAGGCCACAAATTGGTTTTAAATGATTTTCAAAAAATGTTTTTTTTTAAATATGGAATTTGCAAGTTCATTATAGGTTCTATTTATTTGTCTATTTAAATGAATATAGCTCTAGTTTATGCATTGAAGACTTAATTCCAAGCTCTATTCCCGAGCTTTGTCCCATTCGTTTAAGTGGGGGGAACACGCTTTGCTCATGTAAGAATATTGATTCTTCGTATGATCATCGCAAAGTACCTTCGGGACTCAATCCCTTTGCCTTCGTAAGAATATTGATTCTTCGAGAAGGCTTCGGTGGTGAGTCCTCCTGAGTTGAACTCGATTCGTTTGTAGCCTATAATGGGTGAGAATCGATGGCCTTGCTACTCTTAGTAGAGGACATCAAGGACAACTCAGGTACCTTTTTAGAACCAAACCAAGTTTGAGAATATAGAGCCTACCCCATTAGAGCCATGCAGAAAAGCCTAGGGTGTTGAGTCTGGTCAGAGTCGCAGGAATAATCTGTGGAGACATGTCCTAAAATGTTGGAGTGTCAGCCCAGAATCATTAAGTAATTGCATTTTTTTAGGTTTTGTTTATGTTTTTTTTATTTAAAAAGATTACCAATCTTTGTGTGTGTGAATTTTGCTTTATTTATAGCATATTTATTTGTTACTGACCTTTTTGTGTTGTTTTGTGGCATGTTTATTACTAACCTATTGTGTGTGAATAGTATATTTATTTATTGCATGCATCCCATATTTAGAAGAGGTTGATTCTGGAGAATTGTTTAAGTTATGAATGGAAAGTTTTTTTTAAAAGGGAGGAGAACCAAGCACATGACAATATTGGCCACTGAAGCTGCAACCATTTGTCGGTACATCAAGCCTGTTGGAGAAGTTGGACCAAGGCTCATATGGCTAGTTAAAGAAATCAAGGAGTTAGGCGTTCAAGCAGAAAAATATTTGTAATTCACAAAAGATGTAATAAAAACTTTTGAATTTGATAAAGAGTTTCCTTTCATGAGCAGATTTTTAATGGAATTGATGGCCCTTCGACTGCATTCATGCATTTGCACTGTTTTGCTTGCTTCGTTGTTTGCTTTTGTGAAGTCGTTTGTGCACACATACATTTGCTTCCATGCATTTGTTTTTGTTTACATTAAATAATGTTTCAATTATTGCATTCAATCATGTATAATAAAAAGATTAATTTTGGAACATTCCATTTAAATAGTAAAGATCACGCACAAGCACGACTCGAGCCAAGAGCACTGAGGAAAGATTGACAACTCTGGAAGCAAATCAGAAGAGCATTTGTGACAAGCTTGAGAAGATGGTAAATAATATGAAGAAAGAGATTGAGATATCAGACCAGAAAACAGTCAGCCAAATCGCAACCATGTTTGGGTTCAAAGACCCAGAAGTGAGAGAAGGCACCAACACTTCTCTGGGGATGGCTTTCGTACAAAAGGAAGAGGCTTCACCCTATTTCATAGAATCTTCTGCCCATACTGAATACAACACCAACGAGGTTTGCAGCCCCGAGATGCCTGAACTCAATGAAGAAACTGACATGGCAAAGGTCGAGAAGAAATGGGAAGACCGCTACAAGAAGCTGGTGGAAATGTTTAAAGTTTATCAAGAAGGAAGCATTTATGGTGGCAAGGATGCTAGAGACTTGAGTCTAGTTTCGGACTTGGTGGCACCTCCAAAGTTCAAGGCCCTTGACTTCGAGAAGTATAATGGAACTACATGCCCATTGGCACACTTGACAATGTACTATAGGAAAATGTCACCGCACTTAGAAAACGAGAAGTTGTTGATCCCCTGTTTCCAAGACAGCCTATCTGAGACTGCTATCTGATGGTATGCTCAACTGAGTCGGGTCAATATACGCACTTGGAGAGATCTGTCGAAAGCCTTCCTCAAACAGTACGGGTATGTAACAGATATGGCTCCAAGTAGGATTGTGCTACAAAATATGGAACAAAAGCCTAATGAGAGCTTCCGCCAGTATGCTCAGAGATGGCGAGATGTGGCAGCCCAAGTTCAACCTCCACTATCATAAAATGAAGTTACCCAAATGTTTGTGGAAACTCTAAATGGACCTTTCTATGACTACATGTTAAATCATGCCACCGAAGGTTTTGCGGACATGGTCATGAATGGAGAATTAATATTGGCAGCCATCAGAAGTAGAAGACTCGAGAGAGAAGAAGATGACGAGGACGAGCGCGTTTAGAGTTTCGTCACGAAGTCGTTGGAGGCAGGATTGGCCAGGATTTATGCTTTCATGGAATAATACTTAATTTTCTCTAGACAGTTGGGATCATGCTTAGAACCAACCCTCTTGCTTTTGCCCGCGAGCATTTAGGATTTTTTGTAAGGGCTACTATGTCAGTTTACTTGTTTAAAGATGCATTTTTCCCAAGTGGCAAACGTTTCTCATTTTTATTTCGTCCTCTTCCCTTCTTTTCATTCTTCATCCATTTCTTTTCAAGCATACATTTTCTTTGTAGAGTCCCTATTATTGATTGTATGAATGATTCATGAATCTAATCCCGAGATAGGGGGAAAATGTGTGTTCAGGTTTAATATACAGATTTGAGTGAATTTTCCTCTTAGACATTGTTGTTAGGGTCCTTGAATGAAGTGATAACTCTAAAACATCTACCAACTGAAGACTGCTTTTCTTCGACGATGTTTGTGTGTGAAATGACATTTGGCATTCCTTCATTTCCCTTCACGAATAAGAAAATCCCCCTTATTGTTCCCCTTTGAGCCTGATATTATTTTTATTGTGATTTAACCCTAACTAAGGATCACTCCCCACACCGGGGGCATAGAAAATGAAAAGTTGTTTGAAAGAAACATGTTAGACTAAGTTGAATGTTCTAAACTATAAATGAAACGGACACAAAAAGGAAAAACAAGAAAAAGAAAAGAGGAGAAAAAGAAAGAAGAAAAAAAGGGAAAAACATAAAAAAGAAAAAGAAAAGGAAGATAAGAGAAGAAGAAGAAGAAAAATAAATGAAGAAAGAGTTGAAGATTGAAGGAAACTTTGAAACAAATCCTTCAAATGAGACATGTAAAGGAAACGAACTCTAGGGTGAAAACCCAAAATGGGCAGTCTAGAGTGATTCAAAGAATAAAAGAAGAAGAGCAGAGATTTCATCAGGAAAATTGATCCTTGGTTTAATCACCCATAAAATATGAATTTGAGCCTTTATATCCTTTATTTGGCAACCAGAGTCTGGCCTACATTACAAGCCTTAAAAGACCATTTGGATCACACGCGAGTATTTGAGAAAAGGAGTTCGTCTTCAGAACACATTCCGCCTAATTGAGTTAACCTTTCTTCAGGGACCTCGAGCTTCAAATGTTTGATTGAGATTAGAAAAGTGGGAAATTTTAAATTTAGGGAGTGTGTGAGTAAAAGAGAGCCACCTAAAGTGGGACACTGTCTGGTTGATGGATTATTGAATCATTCATGCTTTGAATTTTGGGGCATCTGACTTAGCCCTATTCTTGTGTTTTCTATGACTATTTTCTTAAAATCCTTTTTCAGCCTTTTCTTGCGTTTGTTATGACTTCTTCCTTTGAATTATTGTTTCTAGCTTTTTCTTGCGTCTTAGAAGTAGGCTGACATAGATTAATGAAAAGCAAAAGATTTCTTGGTATTGATCTCAACTGTAGGAGACCATGAATGAATGATTTCATCACTACAGAAAACAATTGAACCTCATCTTGAATGGGGGCATCGCCTTGCACGATAAGGTAAAAAGAAAAAGACGAAGCACATGCGTTTGGAAGCGAGTCGTGTTGTCAAGAGAAATCCACATATAAGATGAAGAAGCTCGGGAGCATGAAAATAGATTGAAGCATGAAAAGAGATTGAAGCAAATGGTGCTATCAGATTGGGGCAGTCTACAAGCCCTCGATATTAATAGGCATGATAATAAGAGATTGAAGTGCCAACATCATTCGAAATGGAAATAAGCTTTCATATACAAGCAATTCAAGATGTCCTGCAGGGGCAAGAATTTGAGAATTCATAAGAAGCATTGATGATGCTAGATTAGGGGCATACGAAGACTTGAAGCTTTCAAAACCACAAAAGGAAGCTTTTCACACAACATTGATATATCAACTACATTGGTAGAAGATCTTGAGACAGTTGACTACGAGGGTCGAATGTTTCCGATGAAGCAAAGAGATATGAAGAATAAGAATGACGATGGAAGGAGTCCGTCCTTCCAATCAAGATTACATGATCACTGGATTAAGTGAGAAAAGGTCGGATGTTTTCCCATGAGTCGAAAAGAGTACAGAGAAAAAGTAAAAATGCTTATATGGATTTAAGCGAGTAAACATGTGGAAAAATAAATTTTGAAAAAAAATCAAAAAAGAAAAAGAAATGAGACATGCATTCATGTTTTAGGCATCCCTAGGGGCATGCACATCATAATTGCATTACGTATTGCATTTTTCAGGTACACGAATGACCTTTCAGCAAAAGAACCCGCCTATCCGTTCGAGCATTTGGAGAATGGAACCCGCTTATTCATCCAATCGTAAGGTGGATGAAACATGAATTTTGGAACCTGCTTATTCATCCGAGCATGAGAAGGATAGAACCCCTTTTTAGAGCCTACTTATTCATCCAAGCGTAAGATGGATGGAACACTTTTTGGAACCCGCTTATTCATCCAAGCGTAAGGAGGATGAAGTTTCTTTAGAAGATTTGCTTATCCGTTCAAGCGTAAGGAGAATGGAATTCGTTTAATCATCCAAGCGTAAGGTGGATGAAACACTTTTTAGAATCTGCTTATTCCTCCAAGCATGGGGAGAATGGAACCCTTTTTAGAACCCGCTTATTCATCCATGTATAAGGAGGATGAAGTTTTTCCAGAAGATTCGCCTAGCCAGGCGTAAAGAAAATGGAGGTTGCTTATTCATCTAAGCATAAGAAGGATGAAGTCTTTTTAGAAGATTCGCCTATCCATTTGGGCGCAAGGAAAATGGAGTTCGCTTATTCATCCAAGCACAAGGAGGGTCAAATTTTTTAGAAGACCCGCTTATTCATCCAAGCATAAGGAGGATGAAGTTTTCTCTAGAAGATTCGCTTGGCCATGTGTAAGGAAAATAGAGGTTGCTTATTCATCCAAGCATAAGGAGGATGAAGTTTTCCAAAAGATCTGCTTATCTATTCGAGCACAAGGAGAATAGAACTCGCTTATTCATCCAAGAATAAGGAGGATGAAATTTTTTGAGGTTTTGCTTATTCATCCAAGCATAAGGAGGATGAAATTTTTAAGAAGATTCGCTTATCCGTTCAGGCATAAAGGAGAATGGAGTCCTTTTATTCATCCAAGCATACGAAGGATGAAAAATTTTCAGAAGATTCACCTATTTGTTCAGGAGGAAAGAGAATGTTTGCTTATTCATCCAAGCATGAGGAGGATGCAATCTTTTGGAGTCTATTTACTTATTCATCCGAGTATAAGGAGGATGAAACCTTTTGAGGTTTTGCTTATTCATCCAATTCTAAGGAGGACGAAATTGTTTGAAGTCCATTTGCTTATTCATCCAAGCATAAAGAAGATGGAGTTTTCAGAAGAATTTGCCTGTTTGAGTATCTAGGAGAATATAACCCAATTCAACAATTCGGGCACTTGGGAGAATAGAACCCAACTCAGCTATTCGAGCGTAAGGAGAATAGAATCAGCTTATCTGTTTGGGAGAATAGAACCCAACTCAACAATTCAGGAATTTGGGAGAATAAGAACCCAACTCAGCTATTCGAGCGTAAGGAGAATAGAATCAGCATATCTATTTGAGCGTGGAACCCAGCTCAGCTATTCAGGCATTTGGGAGAATAGAACCCAGCTCAACTATTTGAGCATAAGGAGAATAGAACCAGCCTATCCGTTCGGGCGTTTGGAGAATGGAACTAGCTCATGTATTCGTGCGTATGGTGAATAGAACAAGCCTATCCGTTCGTGCATTTGGAGAATGGACCCAATTTGAAAAGTTGGTGAAAATTAGTGCCTTTTGGTCTTTGCTTTATCTCTGTTGCATAGAGATAAGCAAAGAGGGGCAGTTGTTGTCACTAAATTCTCACCTCAGTTTTAAAAATCCAAAAAAAATAAAAAAATCCTTTTCCCTTTAAATAATAAAAGACCCACCCTTTTTAAATTAAATTATAAAAACAACAATAAAAACCCATTTTTCAAAACCCATTTTTAAAGCCCATTTCAAAAGAAAAAAATAGAGCCCATTTTGAAGCCCACTTTTAAAGAAAAAAGAACAATGCCCATTTTTATTTTGAAGCCCACTTTTAGAGAAAAAAAGTGAAAAAAGAGAAAAATAATTTTAATAATTATGATTCAAAATATTTATGAAGAAGTGAAAAAGGAAATGAAAATATTAAATGTAATGAAAATATAGCAAAAAAGGGCCAAAAACAGTAAAAAAGGGAAAAGAAAAGCAAAAAAAGGCCCACGCGTGCGCCACACGCGCTCGAGCCAACAACCTAAATCCCAGCAAACCCTCCCCTATTGCATATTCATGGTGGCTGGCCGACGCCTACAGGCCACGACCGCCAACGCCGTTGGTACCAACCGATCCGCCTCGCCGCCGTCGTCCCATTGCCACCAACCCCGCTCGCCGCCGCCGCCTGTGCTCGTCGGAATCTGCAAAAACCCGAGATAAGTAGTCAAACCCTAGGCTCAAATCAAGGGGAAAATTCAGCTCGAATATTCAATCAAATCGGATGAGGATAGAGGGTTTTTGTCGAGAATCAAGCCATTGGTCAAATTTAGGCTTCAATTTGGGGATTAAATCCCGATTTGGCTTGAATTTGTAGCTCAATTTTTAGTATAAATACCCCCTTACTTGATGATCACACACATTTGAGAGAAAAATCACTTGAAAATGTTTGAGAAAAAATCCGAAAAAATCTCTGAATTTTTCAAGAGTTCGTTGGAAATTTTTTAGAGAAAAAGTTCGAGTTTGGAGCAATTTTTCAGAGGCGATTTGGAGCAATTCGAGAAGCTTGAGTTCGAGGTCGTCGTTTTTTCGGTAAAATTTCTTTCTTTGTTTATTTTTATATTGATTTTATGTTTGTTCTTGGTTGAATTGTTGATGTTTTTGTTTGTGTTGCTTGCGAATTTTAGGTTGCTTTTTCAAAGTCGGAAAACCGTTCACGATTCCGGTAACTTTTTTCGTTTTAAATTTCCGCTTTAATTTTAGATTGATCTTATAAAATTTTGCATGCTTAAAAAATGTTGTTAGGATGATTTTGATCTTTAGAAATGTAAAAATGAATTCAAAAGATGTTTAGATTTAAAATGCATGAATAAATTAAATAAATATGGTTAAATTGAAAAACTTGATATTAGGGATTTAATTAGGAAAAATAATAAAGTGGGGAGTGAAATGATAAAAGGGCTTGATTTTTAAAAATATAAAAAGATTTTTTGTGAAATTTAGTTTTAAATAATAGATGGGCAAAAATGATTTTAAAAGAAAAAATGAATATGATGTTTTTTAGGAAAAAAAGAAGAAAAAGAAATAAGTTTTCAAGAAAAAGAAAATAAAAGGGTTTTAAAGTAAAAATTAGAGTCTAGGATAAAAAATAAATTTTTGAAAAGGAAAAAAACTTAAAAAGAAGTTTTAGAAAGAAATGAAGTTTATTTTTAAAATGGGTTGTTTTAAAAAAACTTAAAAAATATTTTTTAAAAAGGAGTGAAAATTCTTTTGAAAAAAGGGAAACATAAAAAAAACACATAAAGTAAAAAACGTAGAAAGAGGTGTTGGCTTAGAAAATAAAAGAAGTAAAAAAGAAATAAAGACTTTTTAAAAGGAATAATAAAAAGGGTAAAATTCAAAAGAATAAAAAGTTTGTTTGCTTGTTTTAGAAATATGTGAAAACTTAGGATTAGAGACTAAAGCTTAGATAGAGACTTGTTTATTGAAAAATGTTCTTCACAAAAATATAATACACTTAAGCAAACTTAAACTTTAAATTAGGAAGAAAAGACTTAGACGTTTTTTAGGGCTTTTAAATAATCAGACTTAGAATTAAATAAAATGCTCAACACACCTAAATCTCTTTGTTGTTTGAAAAGTGAAAACCTAATCAATGCAGTGTCTTATCAAACGGGAATGACGGGTTAGCGCCAGAAATGTTGGCGGTGATTAAAGTTCATTTCCCGAGAGATAAGGTCGTTAAATTAGACTAATATTCATTAAACGGACAAGTAAAGTCGAACCTTTTTGAACTTGCAAATTCCAGTTTTGAAAACAATTTTAAAACCAATTAGGTACCAATTTTGGGCGTCGTGGGGGTGCTAACCCTTCCACACGCGTAATCGACCCCCGAAACTGTTTTTCTAATTTTCACAGACCAAAACTGTTGTTTTATTAAAACCAAAAACATTTTATTAAAATAACCCTATTTTTAAAAGTGATCCAATCACACTTTTTTTCCAAAAAAGATTGGTGGCAACTCCGTTGATTTTTTAAAAGTGTTTTCCAAAACAGTCGAAGCCACCCAAAAAGTGGTTGCGACGGGAAAGATCATTTTCCTTTACCCTTTATTGACCAAATGCTTGACCGTCTTGCATGAAAATCTTTTTATTGTTTTCTTGATGGATACTCAGGTTCTAACCAAATTGCCATAGTGTCGGATGACCAGGAAAAGACCACCTTCATGTGCCTTTTTGGTACATATCTATTTAGGAGGATGCTGTTCGGATTGTGGAGTGCTCCAAAAACCTTCAAGAGGTGTATGATGGCGATTTTCTCTGATATGGTTGAAGATTTCCTTGAAATTCCTTGAAATCTTCATGGAAGACTTCTCGGTATTCGGAGATAGTTTTGACAATTACCTCGGGAACTTGGAAAAGGTGTTAGCACGTTGTGAAGAAACTGACCTAGTTTTAAATTGGGAGAAAAGCTACTTTATGGTGGATGAAGGTATCATTCTAGGACACAAGATCTCATCTAATGGAATCGAAGTAGACAAGGCCAGGGTGGACGTGATTTAGAAATTACCACCACCGAATTTAGTCAAAGGGGTCTGAAGTTTTCTTGGACATACAGGTTTTTACAGCAGGTTTATTTATGATTTTTCTAAAATTTATAAACAATTGTGTAATTTGCTTGAAAAAGACAGGGCCTTCAATTTTTATGATTCATGTGCCAAAGCATTTGAAGAACTGAATAAGCAGCTTGCCATGGCACCTATTGTTGTTCCCCCTGATTGGTCGAGCTCATGTACGATGCGAGCGATTTTGCGGTAGGAGCTATTTTAGGCCAACAAAAAGGTAAAATTTTCCATGTGATATATTACACTAGCAAAACCCTTAATGGTGTTCAATTGAATTACACCATGAGTGAAAAGGAATTGCTAGCAATAGTGTTTGCATTTGGCAAGTTTTGTTGTCATCAAATTGTATGATTTAGTTTGATCATCTATAATTCTAGTTTGTTTGTATAGCTACTTAATCTTCATGGCTCTTAACCAAGCATTCCTTGCTTTTCGAGTACTAACTTGCTAGACAAGTTAGTTGTCTACTTCTATATGAGTATTATCTTCTAGCATGGGATTCGGGTGTTAAAATTTGGTTATCATAGCTAAGGTTTAGTCGATCCTAGGACTAAATCAGTTATGTAAGGTGCCACCTGGGACTTGAATTAAAGGATGCTTGTGACCTTGTTTGACTATATCTCCCTTGAATGTTAATTTCAGATGTCTGATACACATCTAGCTTGGGATAAAGATAACCCGATTGTCTCCTCCAATGAAAGAGGTAGTGTGAGATTGGGTCAGAAGCAAGCAGACCCTCCGAAGGCTGCAAAACCACAGCCTGAAGCTCCTCAACCCAACCAAATTCAGAAAGAATGCTTTCTCAGTATGACTGAGTTGTTCAACCAGTTGATCAACAACATGAAACAAAAAATCCCCCTGAACCCATAGCAGCCAAATCTAGGGCTCTTATCGATAAGTTGGCTCAGCATCAAGCCTATACATTTACGGGAATGGATGATGAGAACCCAAAAGCAGTCAAATACTGGTTGGAGACTACCACCAGGATTCTAACCAATAAACTCCAATGTTTAGATGATCATAAGTTGGAGTGTGTTGTGGCTTTGCTTGCGTATGAAGCCCTGAGTTGGTGGGAAACCACAATTCTTACTGCTTTTGAAGACTCAGTCAATTGAGAGTTCTTTCTAAAGGAATTCTCAAAGAAGTATGTAAGTGAGCAATACTTGGCCGAAAGAAGAAGACGTTTCTTGCATCTAAAGCAAGGCGGGAGACCCATCGAGCAATACGTTAGTGACTTCTGTAAATACTGCAAGTACGAATCATGATACATCAAGAAAGAGGAGGACAAATGTAGGATGTTCTTTGAAGGGCTAAATGATGAGCTAAACTCGATGTTTGTAGCTCTCGGAATAATTTATTTCCAAGATTTGGTGAACCGAGTGATCGCTACGGAGTCGAGAATGAAAGTGTAACACCCTCAATTCTACCCTATAAGACTTTTCTCAATTAGTCAAATAAATAATTTAAATAAACCGAGTAATCCCTAATTAGTTGAAATAAGGACCTAATTAAAAGAACAAATAAATTGATAAAAACTCAGCCATGACTAAATCGAAATATATGATGAAATGGAGACTTGCATATTAAAAATTTGACTTCCCCAATCTGCCCTTGAGCTGAAATAAGTGTTAGTTTAATTAGAAAGGGTAGATCGGTCATCTCCCAATCCATTAACTTAAGGGAGTGTCTTTTCCCTTTCCCATTTTCTTCTCTTCGGCCGATTAAAAGAGAGAGAGCTTATAGATAAAGTTTTGCTGGAGAAAAACTCAAGGAGAGCTTGAAAACTTGTTTACATACCGATCATCTTGCCATAGAAATCAAAATAGAAAGCTAGGTAAGTGTCTCTACTCAACTAGTTCATCAAAGTATCACGTTAAGTTGTTTGTATGTTCTGAAATGTTACATTTTCTTGAGGTAAATGCTGATTTCGATTCTAGAAATTGGTTGTAAGATGATAAGAAACATTTATTTAGTTGGACTATTTGATAAGAATAAAAAATTGGTCACATGCAAAGAGAAGATAGTTAAGGGACTGTTTTGGAGAAGTTGAAAAGGCAAAGCCTAAATTGATTCATAATAAATCTGGAAATTTATGTTTAAAATTTTTAGAAATGGTTATGAGGAAATGTAGAATTAGCTGATAATAAGATTGGATGGTGAAGCCATGAAATAAAGTTGTAAAGAGCTTAAGTTAGAAATTAGTGTAATTTGCCCAACACTGCCCTATTCTAGATAGTGACCTTCAAAAATTCACCAAAAATAAAATACATGGAATTTAAACCTGACATTTTGATAGAAAATACTTGGGGGTGTCTAATTTAACTAGAAACAAACGGCACTAAAAATTGATCTCTATGGAAAAATCTGGAACTGAAATTGTGGAGATGTTACAAACTGCACAGAACTGCAAAATGACATATGTTTAAATAATAAAGTGTATTGATTGAGAAATGAGAAAAATATGTACCATACATGGTTGTAAATATGTGTAAATAAGCTTTCTATAATGGTAAAGTAATCGAAATTTGGATATGTGTGTAGAAAGATATGCCCAGATTAGTAACTAGTACTCAATCTGCCAATAAGAAAAACAATTTTGAATGTTAATGTTTGCATTTGTGTAAATGAGCTTATATGTTTGAATTGACTTCTAATATGTTTCATATATGTTTGTATATGAATTTTAAGCCCAAGAATTTGAGGAAAACTTGGAGGAGTCAAGAGCTGGTCCAACTTGTAAGAAGAATAAGGGAATAATCATCAAGGATCTAGACTAGCTAAGCTTGGAGTATTGTGAGTGTAGTTAATCCTTAGGGTTAGGGCTAGTGTCCTAACCGATGTTTTCATTTTAATATTTGATGACTTGAAAGCATGAAATGAATCTAATTAATATTTGGTAAATGTTCTAAGGGATGAAGGTTAAATGGAAAGTTATTTACTTATGTTTGTTACTAGTTTGGTACTATTGAGTGATACATGGTATATGCACTTGATTGATAGATAGTATGAGTTCTATGTGATTGTTATGCTACTGCCCATGAATGTTACATGTTGTATGAATGGATATATGTTACTTATACATGTTAGAAACAATGAGACTTTGACCAAAGATAGACTTTATATGCTAGCAACATGCTATGAGTTATATGATTGATATGTTGGCTTGTTAATGACTTTCCTTGTGATTGTTTAAATTAAAAGACACTATAAGCCCTTGGTTGAATAGTTGGTCTTAGGTAGAACGTCATGTCTTAGAGTCTAGAGCTCCTATGAAATTAGTACTTTGTGTACTCTCTGTTGGTGTTGTTAACACCTTGTATATTTGATGCTTTGAGCATCCTCTGTTGATCATATGGTTACCTTGTGATGGTGTGGAAGACACCTTGGTGCATTGTGCACCCTCTGATTTTGATGCTTTGTGCATCCTCCGATTCGGTACTTTGTACCCATTGTGACTCGATTACCTAGTCCCACTAATCTACAAACGCAAAACATTATAAGTATTTGAATAAAACATGTGACAAGAGATATGTGTGACTTGAAATGTTATATGAAACAAGAGTTCAAGACATTAAAGGTGTAAACGCCAATATGATCTTGCTTGAAACATACATGATCTACATGTCTAAGATGCCTATTCGAATGGTGATTATATGACATGCTTATGTATTACTTGATTGATTACATGTTTATTCTATGTAAATGATATGTTATGAGATCATTGGTTGTATTGTTAAATGATGGTTTGTTTACATTGTTCTTTGATCCGAATGTGCCTATATGCCTACTTGTTGTTTCCATGCTTCTAAAACTAGCTAAGTGATTCTTGATCAAGTTTAAACTAGCTAGGTGATGCTTTTGTAATATGAATCCTAGCTAGGTAACCTTGGCTAATGGAAATAAGACATCTAAAAGACTAAACTAATAGATTTAAGTACTACCTCACTAAGTACATCTTTTGTACTTATCACTCTTTGTTTCTTCCTTCCCAAACCAACAGGTCGTGTTGATTGAAAGTTGCCCAATTCATTTATGGTGCATCAAGTTACATGCAAGATTCATGTATGATGTGATCTTTTTGTTTAGACTTCTAGAGGGTGGCATAGTCTTGTGTATTAGAGTGATGTCACATGCATTTTGGTTGTTATATATGTTAAATGTGAACACATGACTTGTTATGTATATAAAGTTTAAGCTAATGTCTTGTAATGACTAAGTTATGTTGTATTAAGTCTCGTATGATACTTTTGCTAAGTTGGTATGTATAAATATGATGTTTGGATAAACTATGACTTATGGTATGATTATATGTGCTTATGAAGTTCGATATATTCCTATATATGTGTGTGTGTTTGTGTTATTCGAATGGTCTCATAGGAAGAGTATCGAGTGTATGAACTTAATAAGTTTGAATTTGTATTTGACTCACTTGTATATTAGCATGCTTTATTGAATGGAATGAAATGAAAATTCCCATGTTTAGTTCGAATATGGTTATGATTATTCAATTAGAATTCCATGTTGGTTCGAATGTTGCATGATAGGCTAATCTAGATTGTTTGGTTTCATAGTTCTTGAATGTATCGATATATTTTTTTGACTTTCAAATGATTACATATTTAGACACAATAAGGTTGTATCAAGTTCATGACATGTTAAAAGTTTTAATTAGCCCTAAATGACTAGTTACATGTATGATTAACCTATGTTAAGTATAGGTAAGTGTGTATTGGCTATGTCACTTAAAATGGATTGCTTGAATATTACATGTTAAGTATGATCGGTTGCGCTTTGTAATGCTCCTCACTCCTAACCCGGGTAAGGGGTGTTACAGAAAGTTGCACATAAACGGAGGGAGAGTTATTCTAAGAAAAGAAAAGAGACCAAAAAATGATAACCAGTACTAATGGTCTTCAAAGAGATCGAAGAATCAAGGAGGACACTTCTAGGGTTACATTATCTCTCCAAAGGGTAACTATATTTTGAAGCCTCAAACTATAATTAAATCTTCTGCACCTACAATCTCCATCAATAGCTCGAGAAATTCAGGCGAGGATCCACAATCCCGACATTGCAATACCTTTCAAAAATATCACACGGGTTTGTGTAAGAAACAAGCGAATACCTATTTTCGGTGCTGAAGTCCGGACCATTATGTTCGAGATTGCCCCCAAGACTTGGACAAGCCCTCTGCTAGAGTAGCCTCAAATTCGAAACAATTCTCCTCTCCCATGTGCATGGGGCCGAAGCAAGCTCAGTCTGGGAATTCGGGAAGGACTCGAGGCCAGGCTCCTGCTAATACTCATCAAGAGTCTCAGACCCCTACTCGAATGTATCACATTAGAGGCCGTGACGATGAAGAGGCACCTGATGTTATAGCAAGTGCCGTTAAATTAAATGATAGTCCTGTATATGCTTTAATTGATCCAGGATTTACCCATTCCTTTATCTGTCTTCCTCTAATTGAAAAGCTGAATCTGAATCATGAAATTGTTGATCAAGAATTCATAGTTTCGAACCCTTTAGGAAAGAGTATGACTCTAAGTGTCCTTTGTAGGGATTGTCAACTGTACATTCAAAACATTCCTTTCCCCATTGCCTTTATGTATTACCTTTTTGTGAATTGATTTAAGTATAGGGTTAGACTGGTTAGGGAAACACCAAGCTTGGGTAGATTGTCAAAATTGGAGGCTTTTCCTTCGTGGTTTACGTTAAACAATAATTCAAACTTCTATAAGAAGAATTTAAGAAGAATTTAGGTTCGCAGCAAACTTCTATAAGAAGAATACAATGTTCAATAATTCAAAAAAGTACCACAATATATAATTTAAGTGTCTAACATATCACACAATCTCCAGTAATCTCGGTTAAACAATTTAAATGAAAGTAGTATAATTGAATAAGAATTTAAACCACTAGGCTATTAGATAAGAATCCAAGAAAGTTTATAAGTTAGACTTGTTGATGTTATCTCCTTGCTTCTAATGACCAATTTCTATGTTAAAATTTCAACTTGATTGCTTCTGTGCACTGCATGCCTTATTCGAATGGGTGCAAACAATTTAAATGAAAGTAGTATAATTGAATAAGAATTTAAACCACTAGGCTATTAGATAAGAATCCAAGAAAGTTTATAAGTTAGACTTGTTGATGTTATCTCCTTGCTTCTAGTGACCAATTTCTAGTTTTGCCTATGCATGTCTAATATCATTCAATTTATTGGATTAACCGTTGTGATCTGATATTGTTTATTCTTGTGAGGTCTAAAACTGAATACTTGATTATTAAACTATAGTAACTCATTGTCATCAAATTGTATGATTTAGTTTGAACATCTATAATTCTAGTTTGTTTGCATAGCTACTTAATCTTCATGGCTCTTAACCGAGCATTCCTTGCTTGTTCGAGTACTAACTTGCTAGACAAGTTAGTTGTCTACTTCTAGATGAGTATTATCTTCTATCCCGGGGTTTGGGTGTTACAGCTTTATATTAAGCTTCAAACGCTAATCTAAGCTCGGAAGTAAGTGTGGAAGATTTCACTCTCGGTTTTCGGTTTCCATGGTTTTATTAAATTCATGCTCATGCTTTGAAGATAGAATTGTTTTACCTACCATTATATGCATGTTTTGGGAAGTGAGAAATGTTGCATATGTTTATGTTTTGATAATTCATGTGTTTAGAAAGTGGTATGCAACATGTTTGAGAAAACACCTAAATACATGGTTTAATGTATTTGAGATGCTTTGATGAAATTGGTTTGAATGATGCATATGGCAAAATAGTGAGGTAACATGGTTTAAAAGTGTATATTGACAAAGTGATGAGACTTAATACTATCAAATATAATTGGTCGACCAATTGGATGAGAGTGCACAATAATATGTAAGCAAAATTCGTACGTACGTGAGACAAATCATGACGATTACAGCTGCATCATGTGTGCCGTAAGATGCGAAAAACCACATCTTTACGAGCATTAAGGTGGGAACAACAGCACATTGGGAATACTTTGGTGGGAACAACCACACCAAGTGTTCTACCCTTCTTATGGTGGGAACATCCACGCCATAAGGTGTATCCGCATATCCGAGTTAGTTTATGGTGGGAACAACCACACCATGTGTTTTGGGATGGAGTGTAGCCATCTAAGCCACTTGAATGCTAATATATGAGATTATATGTATCATTGGTTTAAATGATTTTGTATAATGAACATTATACATGAGATTCTATTTTGTAGCATGTTTTGCAAGTTAAAGCATATGAAGCCTATTTTGAGATTTGTGTTGGGATCAATGCATGCGCCAAACGATACATGTTTTTTAAAGTTAAATGTTTTACTTTAATGTGTTTTAAAACATGGGATAAATGAGCATGATGTGTAAGAGACTAATATTTGAGAAATGGTTTTAAAACGCATTTTTGGGTGGTTTTGATTTAAGCATCCTCACTAAGCAAATGTGCTTACGCTCTCTTTTTACCACAATGCAGAAAAGTAGATTGAATGGGCAGCGAGAGAGAAAGTGAAGAAGTCTAAGTGTCGGTCATAGCTCAAGTATGGTTTCTAAACGAATCAATAGTAATAAGTTGGCAATGGGAGGTTACCTTGATAATTTGGGAGCGTATGTAGTTAACTCCCTGGTTTGGCACAAGTTTGTAGTGCCTTAATAGACTTTTAAATGGACTTTAATTACTGGTATTTGGTTTGGTTTGCATTTTGGTACTTAAATGACTATTATGCTTAGGTAGCATGCAAATAGATTGCTAAATATGTTGTGTTGATGTTGTAAGCATGCCTTGGTGTTATTTGCCTTTAGAATCATGACCTAAGTGATTGCTTATGCTTTGTTAACATGTTGGATTGATATTTGATATGTTTTGGCTTGTAAAACCAGCAAAATGTGACATTACAGGCCTAGGCATACCGATACGCGGGCTACCGTATCGGTACAGTATAGCCAAATAAGGCATATCGTATCGTTACAAGGCAGACCATATCGATACGGCTAAAGGGAAAAATGAGAAACCGTACCAATACACGAGGCCATATCGATACCCATTTGTGCTACTAGAAATATGAGAAATTAACGAGATAATGGTGTATCAATACGGGCTGAAGTGTATCGATACGCTTGGTTGTTAAGTTGGTTAATTAAGGCTTTTTGATGTTCCGTTTTCTTCCATTTTGGTCACTGAATATTTTGATGTTCAATTGAATGAGTTTGGATGATTGAAAGAAGTTGAAAATTGACATGTGGACATGAAACCTGACTAATTGATTATCGGTAACTTTAACTTGGTTGAAGTCCCTATAATTTTTTAAAATTACAAATTGGTCCCTAACCTTTGTTTATAAGCAATTGAGTGCCAAATCGTTGTATGTTTGCATTAGAGTTTCTTTCGCTACGAGTTAGAATCACATAGGATATTAATGAGCATCTAGAAATAGGATCGTTTATTGAGGTAAGTCTTCCCAGATTTACTTCAATATTCCCTGTGTGACCCGTTCGGCTCGGTAAACGATTAGACCAGGTCGAGGGGGTTACATTTGTTGGTAGCAGAGCCAGGTTTACGAAAAATTGGGAGGTCAGTTATGCTAATATCAATGTTTATATAATTTCTTGATGTTTGTTATGCACAGTGATTGCTTATGATATGTTCTAAATCGTTGATATATTGTGTGCAAAGTACGGTGCTTGATAACATGTTGTATGAGCTTCTATGTGATGATTTGGGTAGAGATATTGGGCTACCCATTGCCTTATTACTATTGATGTAAAGAGATTTTGTTTTAAACTTGCGTGTCTTGGATTCTTGCTTCTAGTTGGCCTAACTATTTTTATCATTACATTTATATACTAGAGGTTTATACTGTTTTCGCAATGTGATCGAGAGGAAAGCTTAGAATCAGTGTGCGTGATATTGTGGAGAATAAGGGTCATGAGAAATTGCCACCTCCTCCTCCTCCTCCTGGTGGTGGAGTCGAAGCTGGAGATGGTGCGAGAGGTGTTGGACCTCAGGCAGCGCAGGGTCAGGCTATCGGTGATATGACACCATTGATTCAGGCCATAGCTAGAGCTTTTCAGGCTGCGGTGGCGGGTATGCGTGTGGTTTCTCCACAACTTGCGGTCAATGTTGGTTTACCTTTAAGGCGTCTACGCAGTCTAGGTGGCACTGAGTTTAGAGGTTTGTCTCCGGAAGGTTTTGAGGCATGGTTTGAGAGCACTCAGAGGATTCTTGGTTAGTTGGAGTGCACAGATGTGCACAACTTAGGTTGTACGATATCTTTGCTTTAGGGAGATGCTTATTCGTGGTGGACTACCACTATTGCAGAGATGGAATCTACAGAGGTGACATGGGAGTTCATCGGGAATGCTTTTCAAAAGAAATATTTGGGTGTTCGTTATCAAGATGAGAAGAAGCAAGAGTTTATGGCCTTGATGCAAGGGAACATGTTTGTTACGGAGTATGAAGTAAAGTTTGTTCGATTGATCCAGTATGCCCCTGAATTGGTTCCCAACGAACAGAAGAGATGTGATCGTTTCCGGTACGACTTGGTGAAGGATGTAAGGACTTATATGTTAGCTACATAGTATTCTGATTTCGATGTCTTGGTCGCTCGTGCTAAGGACATTGAGCAGAGCTTGGGTTTGCCTTTCGTGCAGGGAATTCTAGTTCTAGGAAGAGGGTTGCTGAGTTTGACAAAGGAAGAGATGTTACAAGAGGTAGCATGATAAGAAGTTTTATCGGAATTAGAGGCATGGTTGTGGCGATAATGTGGGTTGCAGGCAACAGGGACAGAGTGTGGCAGTTTATTTGCCTGAGTGTAACCGTTGTGGGAGGCGT
The DNA here is from genome assembly GCA_958450335.1 of Hibiscus tridactylites. Taxonomy (NCBI): domain Eukaryota; kingdom Viridiplantae; phylum Streptophyta; class Magnoliopsida; order Malvales; family Malvaceae; genus Hibiscus; species Hibiscus tridactylites. The sequence continues at coordinate 50,764,570 of OY288267.1, read as the reverse complement.
CATCTTGGAGAGTGCTGGGGTAATCTTAATGCTTGTTGGGGTTGTGGTTCTCAGGGTCATATGAAGAGTGATTGTCCTCAGCAAGCTGGACAGGCACCAGTGCGTGTTGTTGAGCCTTAGAGGGGTCGTGGGTGTGACCAAGGTAACTTTCAGCGTAGGGAGGATGGTCAGAGGAAAGTTGCTAATGTTGTGGCAGTTCATCCTGAGGGATATGAACCGTCTAGAGTGTATGCACACCGCGAGGGAAGGAATGACACAGATGTAATTGCAGGTACCTTTACGTTGGAATCCTTGTCACTACTTTCTTTGATTGATTCTGGTTCCATGCATTCATATATTTTAAGTGATCATACAAAGTTCCTTAACATACTGGTTGAGTTGTTAGATGTGGGTATGCAAGTGACGAGTTCTTTTGGTGAGACGATTGTTGTTAGGAAGTTGTATAGGAGATGTTCGTTGATGGTTGAAGGACATGTATTTGCGGTTGATATGGTGGAGTTACCTTTCTATGGTTTTGATGCTATTCTTGGTATGGATTGGTTAACCGAGCATAGGGTTGTGGTAGATTGTGAAACTAAGCGTGTTTCATTAAAGCTTGCAGATGATAATGAAGTTGTGGTGGTAGGCGAGAATGTTAAGTTCTTGTCTAATGTTGTTTCGGCAGTAGAAGTGCAAAAGTTGATGTATGGAGGATGTCAAGCATACTTGGCGTATGTTATGTATCGAAATATGAAAGAAGTACGTCCAAAAGATATTCGGACTGTTTGCAATTTTCTGGGGGTATTTCTGGAAGAGTTGCTTGGATTGTCGTCGAATAGAGATGTAGAGTTTTGTATTGAGACGTATACAGATACGGATCCAGTGTCTATTGCTCCGTATCGCATGGCGCCTAAAGAATTGAAAGAATTGAAGACACAACTTCATGAGTTGTTAGACCGTGGTTTTATTAGGCCTAGTGTGTCGCCGTGGGGAGCGCCAGTGTTGTTTGTGAAAAAGAAAGATGGAACTATGAGGACGTGCATCAATTATCGGCAATTGAACAAGTTTACGATAAAGAACAAGTATCCTTTACCGCGAATTGCCGACCTATTCGATCAATTCAATGGTGCAACGGTGTTTTTCAAGATCAATTTGAGATCGAGATACTATCAGTTGAAGGTGAAGGATAGAGATGTGCCGAAAACAGTGTTTCGTACTCGTTACGAGCATTATGAGTTTTTGGTGATGCCGTTTGGGTTAAAAAATACGTCTACAGCTTTCATGGACATGATGAATCAAGTGTTCCACGAATTCTTGGATCAATTTGTGGTTGTGTTTATAGATGATATCCTTGTGTATTCACGTACCCAGGAGGATCATGATAAACATTTGCGGATTGTGTTGCAGACCTTGTTGGACAATCAGTTATATGTTAAGTTGAGCAAGTGTAAATTTTGGATTAAGGAAGTGGTGTTCCTTGGTCATATTGTGTAGGCGTAATGAATTCGTGTGGATTCGCAGAAAGTTGAGGCGATTGTGAATTAGAAACAACTTAAATCGGTGTCGGAGGTTTGTAGTTTCTTGAACTTAGCAGGTTATTATCGATGTTTAGTGGATGGTTTTTCTAAGGTTGTTGCTTTTTTTGATGAAGTTTTTGCAAAAGGACTTTAAGTTCGAGTGGACAGAGATGCGACAACAAACTTTTGAGAAGTTGAAGGAAGCTTTGACACGAGCTCCGATCTTGATTCAACCTGAATCGGGTAAAGAGTTTGTGATGTTTAGTAATGCATCGTATGTGGGATTAGAGTGTGTGTTGATGCAAGACGGAAGAGTTGTGGCGTATGCATCTAGGCAGTTGAAGGTGCATGAGTGCAATTATCCTACAAATGATATTGAGTTGGCTGTTGTAGTGTTTGTGTTGAAGATTTGGAGACATTACCTTTATGGAGAAAAGTGTGTGGTGTATACGGATCATAAAAGTTTAAAGTATTTAATGTCTCAAAAAGAGTTGAATCTTAGGCAACGAAGATGGTTGGAGTTGCTTAAGGATTACGACTTGACGATAGAGTATCACCCTATAAAGGCCAACGTTGTGGTCGATGCTTTGAGTAGGAAGATAGCTGTGGAGTTACGAGCCATGTTCGTACGATTGAGTGCGTCATGAAATGGGGGATTGATAGCTGAGTTGCAAGTGAAACCTTCATTGGTTCAGTTGATTAAGGAGAAGTAGTTGCTTGATGTTTCGTTGGTACCGCATGATCAAGATATACCAGAAGGTAATTCGATGGACTTTTGTTTTAATGATGATGGTGTTTTGTGTTTTAAGAGTCGAATAGTTGTTCCGAATGATGTTGAGTTAAGGCGCGCTATTATGAGAGAGACTCATAGTAGTCCTTTTGCTATGCATTCTGGTAGTACTAAGATGTATCGTGGATTGAAGGATGAGTATTATTGGGTTGGGTTGAAGAATGATGTTGTTGATTTTGTGAGTAGGTGTATGGTTTGTTAGCGCGTGAAAGCTAAGCATTAGTTTCCTTCCGGGCTGTTGCATCCTTTGAAGATACCGAAATGGAAATGGGAGAGAATTACGATAGATTTCGTGTCGGGTATGCCTTTGACCCCATCAAAGAAATACTCTATTTGGGTGATTGTAGATTGTCTTACAAAGTGTGCGCATTTCATAGCTGTGCATACTACGTATATGTTTGATAAGTTGGCAGAGTTTTACATTACATAAGTTGTGAGGTTACATGGTGTACCTCAGTCTATAGTTTCGGATAGAGATTCGAGGTTTACAGTGAGGTTTTGGGAGTTTTTGCATAGAGCTTTGGGTACACGACTCAATTTCAGTACCTCGTATCATCCTTAGACGGATGGTCAGTCTGAGCGAGTTATCCAAGTGCTTGAGGATATGTTGCGGTGTTGTGTTATAGATTTCCAAGGTTCTTGGGAGAAACAATTGCCTTTGGTGGAGTTTGCTTATAATAATAGCTATCAAGAAAGTATACAAATGGCTCCATATGAAGCCTTGTATGGTAGGAAGTGTAGAACGCCTCTTTGTTGGGCGGAAGCGGGGAAAAAGTTAGTTTCTTTGCCGGGTTTGCTTAAAGGAACGATGGAGAAAGTAAAGCTTGCTTGTGATCGGTTGAAGGTGGTTTCGGATCGTTAAAAGTCTTACGCGGATTTGAAGCATAAAGAGATTGAATACTAAGTTGGTGATAAAGTGTTTTTGAAAGTTTCACCTTGGAAAAAGGTGACGAGATTTGGTCGGAAGGGAAAATTGAGTCTGAGGTTTATAGGGTCATATGAGGTGCTTGAGTGTGTTGGACCGGTGGCTTATAGGTTGAGGTTACCGCTTGAGTTAAAAAAGAAACATTATATCTTCCATATATCCATGCTTCGGAAGTATAGATCGAATCTGTCGCATGTTATGCTTATTGAAGAGGTCGATTTGAATCCAGATTTGACCTATGATGAGGAACTGGTTAAGATCTTAGATGTGGACAGCAAGGTTCTTCGTGGGAAGACCATAGAGTTGGTTAAGGTGCTATGGCGACACCAAGGTGTCGAGGAAGCTACGTATGAAAGGAAGGATGACATGAAGAAGTAGTTTCCTTATCTTTTTCCACCTGGTAAATTTTGAGGACGAAATTTCTTAAGTGAGGGAGAGTTTTAATGCCCCGATTTTGGGCCTAGGAGTTAGCCGGGTTTAGGCTAGACGGTTCGGGAGAACCGATTTGAACAACTTAGACTAGTTTCAGGATTTAATTATCTTAAAGGGTTTTTGAGGTTGGTAAAGTATGGAAAATGTTTAAAAATAATTATTATATATATATATATATATATATGATTTTGGTGGGATCAATTTTGGAAAATGGATTTTGGAGGTTTGACATTTTGGAAATTGGTGACCAAAATGTAAAGATCATAAAACTGTTTTTAGTGGCTAAATTGTAAAAGATCATAACTTTGAATCTTTAAGGAGCTATTGATCCAAAGTCTAATTCATACTTTTTCCCTTTAATTGGTCAATTTTAAAGTGGTTTTAATTAATAAAACAAGATGGAGAGAATTAAATTGACTTTGTCTCTTAAAATTTATTTTACGTAACTATCTTTTTTCCCAATCATTTTCTCTCAAATTCTCTCCAGCCAAACATTAGTTTCTTCTTCAAAGATTTGAGGTAAACACTTGATTTGATTTATCTTTTAACATCAAATGACTTCCTAATGATTTCTTATCAAAATCTTATGATTTTATCTTTGTTTTCTCATGTAAATCCTTACAATTGAAGGGAAAAGTCATCATTAGAGGTAAGTTTTCGTTCTCATCCTCTAATGAAAGGTTCTTTATTGAAATTCTCAAGTTCTTGATCTTTTATGAGTGTTTTCGATTGAGTTTTGATGTTACAATTATGGGAAATTGGTTTAAATGATGTTTAATTGATTAAACCAAGAAATCCTTGTTTTGAATCTGTTTTCCTGGGTTTATAATGAGATTATATCATAATTATGATGTATTTAAATGTTGATTAAGTGATTTTAATTTAGGAAACCTGAAACTAGATGAGTTGGTTGATTTTTAGGTTAGAATCTTTGAGATTTTTGCTTGATAGTGTGGTTGTTTGATTGCTGGAGGTTCTTTGGTATTGAGAAGGTGTTTTTATGTTAATCTCATTGGGTAACGGCTGGAGATATGTTAGAAAGGTTTCGCCGGTGTTTCCGGTAGTTTTCGGGTAGCGAAAGCTTGGTTGTTGATGGAGGATGGTGTAGTTTCATGTTGTTGGGGATTTTGATTCAAGTTTGTGCATTATTCCTATGTTTTTCTTTTGGTTAGAAGCAGGGGATGATGTTTCGTTAGCTTCAGAAGGAGTTGCGGTTGATTCAGTAGCTTGATTTTGCCTCGGCAAAGCAAGCGAGGAGTTGTCAGTGAGTGCAACTAGTTTTAAAGCTTTTAAAAGGTTTGAAAGCAAGGTTTGGGAGTTTAGATTAACCTTGAAATGCTAATCCAAGCTCTGAAGTAAGTATGAAAGACTTCACTCTCGATTTTCTGTTTCCATGGTTTAATTAAATTCATGCTCATGCTTTAAAGATAGAATTGTTTTACCTACTATTATATGCATGTTTTGGAAGTGGAAAAATGTTGCATATGCTTATGTTTTGATAATATATGTGTTTAGAAAGTGGTATGCAACATGTTTGAGATAATGCTTAAATACATGGTTTAATGTGTTTGAGATACTTTGATAGAAATTGGTTTGCATGATGCATGTGAAAAACAGTGAGGTAACATGGTTTAAAAGTGTATATTGGCAAATTGATGAGACTTGATACTATCATATATAATTGGTCGACCAATAAGATGAGAGTGCACTATAAAATGTAAGCGAAATTCGTACGTGCGTGTCCTAAGATGTGAACAACCACATCTTTACGAGCATTAAGGAGGGAACAACCACACCTTGTGAATACTTTGGTGGGAACAGTCACACCAAGTGTTCTGCCCTTCTTATGATGGGAACAGCCATGTCATAAGGTGTATTCGCATATCCGAGCTAGTTTATGGTGGGAACAGCTACACCATGTGTTTTGGGATGGAGTGTAGCCATCCGGGTCACTTGAATGCCAATATATGAGATTACATCTATCATTGATTTAAATGGTTTTGTATAATGAGCATTATACATGAGATTCTATTTTGTAGCATGTTTTGCAAGTTAAAGCATGTGAAGCCTATTTTGAGATTTGCGTTGGGATCAATGCATGAGCCAAATGATACATGTGTTTTAAAGTTAATTTTTTTCTTTAATGTGTTTTAAAGCATGTGATAAATGAGTATGATGTGTAAGAGACTTATATTTGAGAAATGGTTTTAAAACGTATTGTTGGGAGGTTTTGATTTGAGCATCCCCCACTAAGCAAATGTGCTTACGCTCTCTTTTTACCACAATGCAGAAAAGTAGATTGAATGGGCAACAAGAGAGCAAGTGAAGAAGTCTAAGCATCACTCATAGCTCAAGTAAGGTTTTTAAATGCATCAATAGTAATAAGTTGGCAATGGGAGGTTACCTTGATAATTTGGGAGCGTATGTAGTGAACTCCCTCGTTTGGCACAAGTTTGTAGTGCCTTAATAGACTTGTAAATTGCCTTTAATTTCTAGGATTTGTTTGGTTTGCATTTTGGTACTTAAATGGATATTATGCTTAGGGAGCATGCCTATAGATTGCTAAATATGTTGTGTTGATGTTGTAAGCATGCCTTGGTGTTATTTGCCTTTAGAATCATGACCTAAGTGTTTGCTTATGCTTTATTAACATGTTGGATTGATATTTGATATGTTTTGACTTGTAAAACCAGAAAAATGTGACATTACAGGCCCATGCATACAGATACGCGGGCTAACGTATCGGTACAGTATAGCCAAATCAGACATATCGTATCGGTACATGGCAGACCGTATCGATACGGCTAAAGGGAAAAATGAGAAATTGTACAGGTACACGAGGCCGTATCGATACCCTTTTGTGGTACTAGAAATATGAGAAATGAACGAGATAATGGCATATCAATACGGGTTGAAGTGTATCGATACGCTTGGTTTTTAAGTTTGTTAATTAAGGCTTTTTGATGTTATGTTTTCTTCCGTTTTGGTCACTAAATATTTGGATGTTCAATTGAATGAGTTTGGATGATTGAAAGAAGTTGAATATTGACACGTGGACATGAAACCTGACTAATTGATTATTGGTAACTTTAATTTGGTTGAGGTCCCTATAATTTGTTAAAATTACAAATTGGTCCCTAACCTTTGTTTATAATCAATTGATTGCCAAATCGTTGAATGTTTGCATTGGAGTTTCTTTCGCTGCGAGTGAGAATCACATAGGATGTTAATGAGCATCTAGACAAGATAAAATAAAAAATACGGTCGTTTATTGAGGTAAGTCTTCACCGATTTACTTCAATATTCCACGTGTGACCCGTTCGGCTAGATAAACAGTTAGACCGGGTCGAGGGGGTTACAGTCCAAGACTTCCATTTCAAATCAAAACATTTCAAACTATAGTAATAAGGCAATGGTTTACCCAAAAAAAATCCCACATCGCATATCACAACAACGTACACATAACAATCACCGTGCATAGCAAACAACAACACTTAACCAATATTAACATCCCATTTAATCGCAAACTTGGTTTAAGCAATCAACAACAATGCTAATCAATCACAACTTAACCTCCCGATTATCACAAACCTAGCTATAATACAAACAAATGTAACTCCCTCGACCCAGCCTAGACACTCGACCGAACTGAACGAGTTACATTGAGTTTGCCGAAGCAAACCGGTGAAAAGATTTTTTAAACTATGCACATTTTTTTTCTTTTATCTTATCTAGATGCAATTTATCTAGAACAGGGACACAACACATCCCAGCTTACTGTCGTCATTACAACCCATCTGATTCAAAATCCGTTCAATATTAGCCATCTATTCCTCAGACACTACGAGTGCCAACCCTCAAAACTCAACTCCTCCAAGACTACGCAAACACTCTAACGACAAACCCTTTTGTCCAATAGCAGGAACAGGTACTTGCACTCCAGCAACATCAACCTAGAAAGCTCCAGTCATCGCCTAAACCAAAGGCGTCAAATCACCCAACACAAGCCCAGCTGGCGCAGGGGGTACTTACTCCCCATTCTCGGGTGGATTAGGTGGAGGAAGTGGCAATCCTCCAGGAGGTATTTCATTCCCCTAATTTCCCTACCCTCTGGCAGCAGCAATCGTACTAGATGACAACTCTCTCCTCGGTCCCATCGTGCTAAAATATCTAAGGCATGATAATTTCAACAAAACAAAACAATCATGTCAGCTTCGAGTAAGGATATAAGACTTCCATTTCAAATCAAAACATTTTAGACTATAGTAATAAGGCAATGGTTTACCCGAAACAAACCCCGCTTAGCATATCACAACAACGTACACATAAAAATCATCGTGCATAGCAAACAACATCATTCAACCAATATTAGCATCCCATTTAATCGAAAACTTTGTTTAAGCAATCAACGAAAATGCTAATCAATCACAACTTACCTCCCAATTATCACAAACCTGGATATGATACCAACAAATGTAACCCCCCTCGACCTGACCTAGACGCTTGACTGAACCGAACGAGTTCCATTGAGTTTGCCCAAACCTGTGAAAAGATTATTCGAATTATGCCCATTTTTTATTTTATCTTATCTAGAATTTATTAATCTATGGTGTACATGCTACCAACGGTTCAAATCTCACTCCAAATGGACATCAATAGGGCATTCAATTGCAATCACGAACATTAAGGGACGAAATTGTAAATCTGGAAAATTATAAGGACTTAGGAAAATTTTAAGTTACGAATCCGTAATTAATCAAGTTTCATACTTCCATCCTAAATTTCATCTCTAAACGATCATTCGAAATCATTTAATTGCATGTGTAACAATCATGGACCAAAATAGAAGAATCTAAAACCTTTATTAACCAAAATAACCAACTTAACTACCAGGCGTATAGGTAAAGCTCCAAGGTGTATAGGTACGTGGGGGCATATCGATACGGTCCCTAAGCGTATCAATACGCGAAATTATAGTAGCTCAAATCGTATTGATACACCTCTACTCATATCGATACACCTTGCCAAAATACACTTACTCGTATCGATACACTTTTACCCCATATCGATACACCTGGACAAAATACACTTACATGTATATATACACCTCTACTTGTATCGATACACATAAGCCTGAAATGCCCCAATTTTCTTGTTTTTCATACTTTTAAGGTTTCAAACTCATACTAACATGCCTTAAACATAATCACATACATATTAGAGACCAAACCATGCTAATCCAACATAAAATTATCATCAAGAAACAACATCATGCTTCGAAGGAAATCTATAGGCATGCTTCCTAGAGAATAAACCATCCAACATCCAAAACATTAATCCCAAGAAAAACAAACATATAAAGGTCATTTACAACTTCAAAACAACAATATAAACTTGCTCAAAACAGGGAGTTTAACAAACACACTCCCAAACCAACAATGAACCTTATTGCCTTTATAACTAAAAGTCTAGCTTGAAATCATACTTTCAAAGAGCGAAGCCCTTAGGTCCTCCTTGCTCACTTGCTGCCTCCACTCCTTTAATTCTCTGCATTGATGGACAAAGAGAGCATAAGCACACTAGGCTTAGTGAGGAGTGCTCAAAACAAAACACCATCAATGCAATTTGAAAACCTTTTCTCAAAACCATTGAAATCATCATTTCAAACCATTTCTAAAACATCATGCCTTGAAAACCATGTACTTAAACCTTTCCAAACCCAGCATATTAAACCATATGCCTCATGTATCATTAATCAACAACAAAATACCATTGCCAAAACTCGATTTAAGCTTTCCCATGCATAACGACCATATGCAAAGCTTAAAGAGTAAACATGTATAAATCCCACTATACAAAATAAACCTTTTCATGATACATCAACAATTATATTGGCTTTCAAGTGATCATTAACCAAGTTCCATTTCCAAAATAGTTCATCAGATACACGGATTCATCAAGTGTTCACACAACACTTCCAGCCATCTCAACCGGAATAGCGATACAATCATAATCGCGGTACATTAACAATCGGGTACAATTACAACCCACGGGGACACCAACCCCAATCATTGGTTAGATGCTTAATCTACTAACATGAGCTTATGAGACACCAACCCCTTAATAGTTAGGGTACTTGGATTGAGTTACGGGACACCAACCCCTCGACATCCAAGGCAACTTATTTATAGTGCACTGAATCTTATGGCCAACCAACTATATCCAATAACATTTTAAACCACATCACTTGCCAATAATTCATTATTTAACATTAACCCATTGTTTTCATATGCATCAACACAAAACACTTTTCGAAAGCAACAACTCATGCTTTAAAACAAGTATAAAACACATACATACATGGATCACTTACCACATGCACCCATTTTCATTTCATGTTTAAAAATAGTATATTTCATAATTTAAATCATGCATAAAAGTAGGAATCATGAAATCAAACCAAGTGCATAAATCACTTCATAAAAGCACGACCAAGAGAGAAAATCCACTTATACTTACTTCCAAACTTAGACTAGCGTTTCAAGCTCAACCTATGTTCCCAAAACCATCTTCAAACCTTTTTAAAGCTGAAGGTTTCATTCTCACTCACCGACACGCGAAACTTTAATTTGCCGACGCGAATTCAAGCGTCTGAAGCCTCCAAAGCTTCAATGATAGCTACAGAATCAACTTCCCATATTTTAACCACACAAAAACAGAGGCACAATGCATCACAATGCACTCATAAACCCATCAATAACAATCCTCAACATCGTCTTGCTAAATTCTACCAAACGCCCATCCAAAACAACCGAAATCAACATCGATTGACCTCCAAACTTAACCCAGCAAAAACCTAACAATTTCAACCATCAATTAACATCAAAAGACATTTAAAAACCTTCTTATAACACATCCTTATACTTCCAGCAACCATTACACTACCATAACTCCCCAAAAACACATAACTAACAACCTAAACAATAAGAGATTCTTATAGTTTCGGGATTTCAATGTTAAAACCAACTTATTAACATTATAAAACATCATAATCATGTTCTAATTTAATGAAGAACCCAGTAAAATAGATCTGAAACAAATCTCAATAAATTTAACCAATTAAATCTCAATTAAACAAAATTCTCACAATTAAATCATCAAAACCCATTAGAAAACATATATAAAGGATTAAGAACTTGGGAATTTCAGTAAAGAACCATTCATTAAAGGAGAAGAACAAACCTCCCCTTCAATGATTGAAATCCCTCTCAATTGGATGATTTTACATCTTGTAAAGCAAAGGAAATCAATGAGATTTTGTAGAAACAAGTTAAGAAATCTATTAGGAATCTTTAATTTAAGAAAACAATACCATTACATCAAATCTTTTCTGGAAAATAGATGTTTGGCTGAAAAGACTTTGAGAGGAAAGTTTGGAGAATAGAAAATCACGTCAAATTGGTTTTTGTGAAAATAACTACATTCCTTTACTTAATTCCTTTTAATCCTTTAATTAAAACATTTAAAAATAATCCAATTGAGAGAATAATCTGATAAAACACTTAGGTATATTAGCTCCTCAAAGATTCAAAGTTTTGACCCTTTTACAAAACAATCACTAAAATAGTTTTTCACTTTCGCATTTTGGTCACTAGTCCCAAAATGTCAAATTTCCAAACTTCATTTTCCAAAATTGATTTCACCAAAATAATTAACATATGAAATAAGGATTTTAACCATTTTCCCATATTTTTTATCTTGCATAAAAATATTAAATCTCGAATTCAACTCAAATCTCTAACTCGGTCCACTAGACCGTCTAATTAACCCAAAACTGCTAGGCCCAAAACCGGGTCATTACAACTCCCCCCACTTAATAAATTTCATCCTCAAAATTTTACCTAGAGGAAAAAGATGCGAAAACCATTTCAAGATGTCCTCTTTACTTTCCCACGTGGCCTCCTCAACTCCCTGATGTCGCCACAACACCTTCACAATATCAATCGTCTTACCACGAAGGACTTTACTACTATAATCAAGAATCTCAACAGGTTTCTTATCATAAGACAAATTCGGCCGCAACTCAATATCCTCTACTGGCATAGCATGCGACGGATCTGACCTATACCTCCACAACATCGACACATGAAACGCATCATGAATTTTCTCCAACTCGGGAGGTAACTTCAAACGATGCGCAACAGGACCAACACACTCCACAACCTCATATGGTCCAATAAAACTCGGACTAAGCTTACCCTTACGTCCAAACCTCACCACCTTTTTCCAAGGCAACACTTTCAAAAATACGCGATCACCAACCGCATACTCAATCTCTCTACGCTTCAAATCCGCGTAGGATTTTTGAAAATCTGAGGCAGCTTTTAGACGATCACAAATAAGATTCACTTTCTCACTTGTGCTTTTCAACACATCAAGCAAGGAAACATACTTTTCCCCAACCTCATCCCAACACAAAGGCGTACGGCACCTCCTACCATACAAGGTTTCACACGGTGCCATTTGTATACTAGCTTGTTAACTATTATTATACACAAACTCTACCAAAGGTAATTGTTTCTCCAAGGTTCCTTGGAACTCAATGACACAACATCTCAACATATCCTCCAAGACCTGAATCACACGTTCAGACTGACCATCTGACTGAGGATGATATGAAGTACTAAAATTCAACCATGTACCTAAATCTCGATGTAAACATTCCTAGAACCTCGTTGTAAACCGCAGATCTCTATCTGAAACTATAGACTTGGGCACTCCATGCAAACACACAATCTCAGTGATATACAAATTCGCCAACTTATCCAATGTAACACCTCAGTTTTGGACCTAGATGTTTTGGGATTGTTTTAGGGTCTATTGGACCGAGATTACAGATTCAGGTAAGTTTCGGGATGAGTTCAGGGAAAACCTATTTGGAAGGTGATAAAAATATGGAAAATTATCTAAAATCCTTTTAAAATATATGAAAGGGTTTGGTAAAGTCAATTTTGAAAAATGGTAATTGGAATGTGAACATTTCGATTTAGTGACTAAATTGTAAACTTTGAAAACTATTTTTAATTATTGTTTTGTAAAGAGTCAAAGCTTAGAATCTTTAGGGAGCTTATTGTAATTTTAATAAGATATTCCCTTAATTTGACTTGTTTTAAATGTGTTTTAATTAAAAGGGATTAAAAAGGATTTGGTTAAAAGTTGGTTATTTCCTAAAATCACAATTTGACATAACTTTCATTTCTCAAGATTTCTCTCTATTTTCTCATCAGCCAAATTGCTTATTTCCTTCCAAAACTTCCAGAGATTTATTCCTTTTTATTTTACTTTGATTTCCAAATTATTTCCATGGATTTCCTCAACTAACTTTTAATGGTTTCTTGAAGAATTTTAATCAAATCTTGTCAATTAAGGGAAAAGCAAGAGATTAGCGGTAGTCTTCATTCTTCCCCTCTAATAAAGTTTCTTTATTAAAATTTCCAAGTATTTTAATCTTTAATTATGTTTCTTAATGAGGTTTTATGATTGATTTGAAGAAAATGGTTAAATCAAGCTTTAATTTATGTATTTGTGTAATTTTCATAATAGATCTATTTTGCTGGGTTTAAGGTTGATTTTAATCATGATTTTGATGTTTAATAATGCTGAGATAAAGGTTTTATCAATGGAATCCCAGAACTATGTGAATCTCTAATTGTTTAGGTTGCTAGATTTGAGTTTTTATGAAGTTGTGGTAGTTTTATGATTTCTGGAGGTATAAGGATGATGATATGTTGATTTTGGATGTTAATCAATGATGTTTGGTGGTTTGAAACGTTAGTTTGTGGTTGGGTTAAACTTAGAAGTGTTTGGTGATGATTTTGGTTGTTTTCAAATAGTCGATTGATAGCTTTTGGCAAGGCAATGTTGTTGAATTGCTTGTTGGGATTTTGAATGCATTGTGATGCATTAATCCTCTGTTATTATGTGGTTAAAAAAGGGAGGTTGATCCGCAAGAGATCGGTGAAGCTTTGGTGGCTTCGGACGCTTAATTTTGCATCGGCAAATCGAGGTGTCGCGTGTCAGTGAGTGAGAATGTGGATTTCAGCTTTGAAATGTTCTAAAGGTGGTTTTGGGAAGTTGGATTTAAGCTTGAAACAGTTGTCTAAGTTTGGAAGTAAGTATAAAGTGGTTTTCTCTCTTGGTCGTGCTATTATGAGATGATTTTATGCACTTGTTTTGATTTTATGTTACCAATTGTTAGAGCATGTTTAGAGTATGTGATATACTGTTTTTAATCATGCGATGATGAAAGATGTACATGGTAAGTGATCCTTGTGAGTATATGTTTATACTTGGGTTTAAAGCATGATTTGTTGCATTGGGAAAAATAGTTTAATGTTGATGCTTTGAAAAGAGTGAGGTGTATGGTTAAATGTGAATTATATTGGCAAGTGATGGTATGGAAATGGTTTTGAAAGAGCTATCAGATATAGTTAGCCGGCTATAGGATTGAGTGCACTATAAACTATTCGCCTTGGATGTTGAGGGGTTTATACAGTGTACCGAATACTCCAACCAATTACCCTAACTATTGAGGAATGTGTGTAGTGTCTCGTCTCTCGTTAGTAGGGTTATACATCTACCGATGAGTGGTGTTAAAGAATTTATACAGTGTACCGAATACTCCACCACGAGTGTCACAACAGTTGATGGTTTTATATTGTGTACCAAATACTCCAGTGTGTGAACCTTGGGATGCCGGTGAGAATGTATGAAGTGTGGGGACAACACTTGTGAATTCGTGTACCCAATATGATATTTTTGGAATGGAACTTGGTTAATGATCACTTGTGAGCCAATATAGTTGTAACACTCTAAATCCTAGCCTAATATTCTTGCAAGCCAATTACCTGCTTGAACCTAAAACCAAACTAATTTAATTAGTCAAGGACCTAATTGAAAGACTAAATGAATATGATGGCCAAATTATAATGGCTAATTCGAATAGGAAGGAAAGATTAAGGAATGCATGATAAACATCTTAGTTCTTAAATTTACCCTTATTTAATTATAAAGACTAAAGGCTAATCAAGGTCAAATTGGTAATCTCATAAATCCACTAACATGGATTAACATTGTCATCTTATTCATTTCTCCCATTACCCGAATTGAAAAAGAAAAATAGAGAGAGATAGAAGTTTTGAGAGAAAACACCATTAGAGACATTTGAAAGCTTGCATGTTGAGTGATTTCAAGTGGAAACCAAAAGCTAGGAAGCTAGGTAAGTTTATTCTTCCATAACCGAATTAGAGTATTGTTTAAATTCATCTTGATTGTTTGCATGTTGGAATGCTATTACAATGTTGCTGGAAATTATAATAGGGTGATCTTTAGATTATAATCAGATTAGACCATGAAATTCATGGTGAAAGTAAGATGGAAACTAGCTTGGCCAGATGGTATAGTTGTTTAATTGATGTATGAAAAAATTGTTAGAAATTGAGTTTACTAGTGAATTGAAGAGTTAAACAAATGAATCTGCCATTAAATTGATGAAATTTGACCTTAGAGTGAAACTGGTCACATAGAAAGCCTAATTGATAAAATTAAGGACTGTTTTGAACAAACTGGTGAATTCAAGATTGAATTGGATAAGTTTAAGGGGTGGTAATGTTAGTTAAAAATAGGGGAGGGACTGTAATGAGTACTAGATAGCTGAATTGCATGAATTGTGGCTAAATAGGTTGTCTAGATGTGTTCATTGACACGTTAATGAAATCTAGACTAATCTGGAAAATTTGTTATGTTGAGGACTTAAGTGGATTTATTAAGGGCTAATCTTGATATAAAAATACATGGGAAAAACAGGGGAAACTATTGTAAAAAGGACTAAAATGAACTAGTACGAGACCTAGGTTAAACAGCTCACTAAAGTGAACCTAGATACAATCTGCAATTTCAAAACTGTAAAATTGACGCAACTTTAATTAATAAATTGTATTGATCTAGAAAGGATAAAAATATGAGCCTTATATTGTTAGATAGATAATTGAATTATCTATCTAAGAGTGTAAATTAATTGAAAATCCAACGTGTATATTAAAAGGTATGAACATATTAGTAACTAGTGTGCAATCTACAAAGACCAGAAAACAGTTTATGGTTGAAATGAAATTGTACTTACTTGATTAAGCTTGCCCGATTGAATTGTGTACTAATGTGATTTTATGTGTTTATGTATGATTTGTTAGACCAAAGGATAGAGGATTTTGTGGAGGAAGAAAGGGTTAACCCAACAACTAGGAAGGAAAAAGGGATCTATACAAAGGAACAACATTAGCTTGCTATTGTTTGGAGTATTGTGAGTGTAACTCCACTTAGGGTTAGGACTTAGGTCATGTGGCAATCCTCTCCAGTCCGACTTTTTGGAAAACTATAAAACACGGAGTGGCCACCAATCTTTTTTGAAAAAGTGTAATTGGATCACTTTAAAGAAGGGTTATTTTAATAAAATGTTTTATTTTATTAAAACAACGGTTTAGGTCTGTGAAAACCAAAAAATAGGTTCGGGTGTCGGTTACGCGTGGGGAAGGGTAGCACCCCATGACACCCAAAAATTTGTACCTAATTGGTTTCAAAAAACGTTTTCAAAAAAATTTGAAATTTGCTAGTTCACGAAGGTTTGATTTTATTTGTCCGTTTAATGAATATAAACATATTTTAACGGCCTTATCGCCCGGGAAATTAACTCTAATCATCGCCAACACTCCTGGCGTTAACCCTTCATTTCCGTTTAGTAAGACACCTACATTTATTAAGTTTTACTTTTTCAAACCACAAAGAAATTTAGTGTGTTGAACCCTTTTTATTTTTTCCAAGTTTGAAATTATTAACCTAAAAAAGTCTAAGGATTTTACCTATTTTTGACATTAAAGTTTATTAAAGTGTTTCTTATTTTATTCGTGAAAAGTCATTTTCTTCAAGGAAGAAACTCTATCTAAGTTTTTTAGAACCTAAACCCTAAGGCCATCTAAACTAACAAAAAAGCGAGAAACAAACAAATTTTATTTCTGATTTATTTTTTTTCCTTTTTGATAAAAACCTTTATTTACAAAGATGAATTTTTTATTTATTATTCGAAAAAAATAATTTAAAATTTAAAAATATTTATTAAGCATTTTTAAAAAATAATTATTAAAAAAAATATTTTTTAGTTTTTATTAACTTTTATTAAAAAAAACCACTTTTGTTGGAGTAAAGCTTGATATAGAATGGTCCAAAAGAAACAATTTTTAAGGCCCAATTTTTATTTTTGTTTTTTAAAGATTGGATTGAGGCCCCAAAACACCTTTTTTTCTTCTTTTCTTGATCCCAATGGATCAAACACTCAAAAAAAAAGAAGATCAACATGTTCTTGGTGTTCCTAAAAAATTAAGAACACCTCTCCCTTTTATCCGAAAATTAACAAAAATTGCGTCAAAGTTCGTTTAAATTTGAGTTACAATATATTCAAAGCATCAACATGAAGCTTTCAACAATCAAATATCAAAAGAACAAATTTAAAACAGTATGAACAAGAGATTAAAAATTATAGCAAAGAAGTAGAAGGGAAACATGCATGAAATTTCAACAATTTTTGTCTTTATATTTGAACCGGAAAACTTGAGCTATTCAATTACAATGCTTCTTCAAAGCTTTCTTAAACAAAAAATGCTAACAAGACAACAATTCCCAAGCCTCTCAATATCTTATTCGAATTCAAGTGGTGTTGATTGGTGTCTAGAACAAAGGAATGGGGGTTTATACAGCTTTCAAAACCCATATTTCCACCCCAAATCTGTTTTTGGATCCCTAAATACATGCTAAAATCAAACAAACAGTAAGAATCAAGCCTTTTTCAATGTATAGATTGGAATGGCTTGGATTTGGGGATTTGAGGATGAATTTTTCCCTAAATTCAAGCTAGGGTTTGAATATTTCCCCCTTGTTTTGCAGGTGACCGACGGCGAGGAGTGACAACGACAGCAGCGTTGGCACGGCGGGGCTGAGGGGAGTCGCCCGGCACCTCAAACAAAGGTGGTCGGCGGTCGGTGGCGCAACGGCAGTACCCCTCCCCTTTGCTGCTACTACTTTCGATCTGGGAGGGGGAAAGTTCACACCGGCACGTGGTGCTCACGCGCAAGGCGCGTGACGCGCGAGTGGCCCTTTTTTTGATCCCCTCAATCTAAACCTTTGATCTCCCTTGTCCTTGATCCAACGACCATTATTAATCCTGCAAAATTTAAGACATATGGGTTTGTTGGGCTTAAAGTTTTATTATTATTCATTGGGCTTTTAAGATGGGTCTATTATTTTTTTAAAAACAAATGGGTTTAAAATGGACCCTTACTTAATGGTAGATGGACCTTTATTATTTAAAAAATGTTTTATTTTCCTCTTTCTTCTTTTTTAAAATAAAATGAATAAATAAATAAAGACGGTGAAAATCTAGTGACAACAGCTGCCCCTATTTTCTCATTCATGTGAAACAGGGATAGTGAAAAAACCAAGAGGCATTGATTTTCACCGATCATATTTCCATTCTCCTTTTCACCGAACGGATGGGCAAATTTCCAAAAGATTCCTTCCTCCTTATGCTTGGGTGAATAAGCGGGCTCCATTCTTCTTACACCTGAACGGATATGCGAATTTCCAAAATATTTCATCCACCTTATGTTCAGATGAATAAGCAAACTCCAAAAAAGGTTTCATCCTCCTTATTCTTGGATGAATAAGCAAATTCCAAAAGATTTTATCCTCCTCATGCTTGGACGAATAAGCAAACAAGCTTCAAAAGATTTCATCCTCCTTATGCTTGGATGAATAAACGAACTTCATTCTCTTTATGCCTGAACGAATAGGCAGGTTCTATTCTCCAAATTCCCAAATAGATTAGCAGGGTTTTGAAAAAAGGTTTCATCCTTCTTACGCTTGGATGAATAAGCGAGTTCTAAAAAAGGTTCCATTCTCCTCATGCTTGAATAGATAAGCGGGTTTTGAAGAAAGATTCAATTCTCCTCATGCTTGAATGAATAAGCAGGTTTCATTCTCCTTACGCCCGAATAGATAAGCGGACTCCATTCTCCGAACTCCCGAATGGATAGGCGGGTTCTATTCTTCTTATGCCTGATATAGAAGAGCAGATTCCATTCTCCAAACGCCCAAACGGATAGGCGAGTTCTATTCTCCTTATGCTCGAATAGATGAGAAGATTCCATTCTCCAAACGCCCGAACGGATAGGCGGATTCTATTCTCCTTATGCCCGAATAGATGAGAAGATTCCATTCTCCAAATCCCGAACGGATAGGCGGGTTCTATTCTCCAAATACCTGAATAGATGAGTTGGTTTCTGTTGCTGAAAAAGCTTTCATATACCAGTGAAAAATACAACACACAATGCAATTATGACGAACATGCCCCTAAGGATGTCTAAAACTTGAATGCATGTCTCATTTCTTTTTCTTTTTTAAATCTTTTCCTCATAATTAATTTTTCCTTTGGTTTTTTGAATCCACACGTTTGCTCTCTTAGTCCAGGTAAACAATTGTTCTTTTCCACTGTATTTCTTTGATTTATGGAAAACATCTGATCTTCGCAAATTTGCTCACTCAATCCAATGATCTTGTACTCATGGTTGGAAGAACTGACTTTTTCAATTGTCTCTACTTTACCATTCTCGTTCTTTGTACCTTTTTGCTTCATCGAAAACATCTGATCGTCATAGGAAAATGTCTCAAGATCTACTATCATTGTAGTTGATACATCAATATCGAGTGAAAGGCATCCTTGAATGATTTTGAAAGCCTCAAGTCTTCGTATTCCGCTTAACATTAAGAACCTTCAATTCTTCCTGTGAATTCTCAAATTCTTGCCCCTATTGGACATCTAGAAGCGTTTGCACACTAAACCTTCACCTTGAATGATGTTGGCGGTTTAATCTCTTCCTCTCATGCCTATCAAAGTCAGGGATCCTGAACCCTTGACCCAATTTGATGGCACAATTTTCCCACTGGGCATGGATCTATCTTTTTTATGCTTTAGGGATCTTACATCTTATGTGTGGATCTTGCTTGACAAAAAAGTCCACTTAAAACTCTTCAACACATGTGCTTCTTCTTCTTTTCTTTTTTACCTTCTCAGGCAAGGCGATGCCCCTGTTCAAATTGAGATTTACTTGTTTTCCCTGAAGTGATAAAAACATTCGTTCATGGTTCCCTATAGTTAGGATCAATACCAAGAAACCTTTTGCTTTTCATGAATTTATGTCAACCTACTTGTAAGATGCAATAAAAGGCTAGAAATGAGAATTAAGAGAGGGGGAAAAGTCATGGAAAACATAGGAAATAAGGCAAAGTTAGATGCCCCAAAATTCATAGTATGAATGATTCATGAATCCATCAACCGAATTGTGTCTCGCTTTTAGGTGGCTCACTTTTTCTCACACACTCCCCAAATTTCAATTTTCCCACTTTTCTAATCTCAATTAGACATTAGAAGTTTTGATGTCCTTGAAGAAAGGTTAACTCAATAAGGCGGAATGTGTTCTGAAGACAAACTCATTTTCTCAGATATTCATATGTGATCCAAGTGGTCTTTTAAGGCTTGTAATGTAGGATAAGCTCAGGTTGTCAAGAAAAGGATATATGGGCTCAAATAAATGTTTTAAGGGTAACTAAACCAATGATCAACTTTTCCTCATGAAATCTTCATTGTTTTCTTCTCTAGATCACTATAGACTGCCCCTTTTTGGGTTTTCACCCTAGAGTTCATTTCCTTTTCTGACACATGTCTTATTTAGAGGATTTGTTTCAAATTTTCCTCTGCACTCTAGCTTTCATTTCTTCTTTTCTCCTTTTCTTCTTCCTTTTCTTTTTTCTTTCTTTTTGTTTTTCTTTCTTTTTCTCTCTTTTTTGTTTCTTTCTTTCTTTCTTTTTATTTTTTTATTTTTTTCTTCAATTTTATTTTTGTGTCCTTTTCATTCCGAATTTAAGACATTTTCTTGATCTGACATATTTCCTTTACTTGCACACAGCTCTTCATCCTCTTTGCCCATAGTGTAGGGAGTGGTCCTTGGTTAGGGTTCAAACACAAGAAAAAAAAGTATCAGGCTCAAAGGGCGACAACAAATGGATTTTTTTCATTTTATTATTCGTGAAGGGAAATGAAGGAATGCCAAATGTCATTTCACACACAAATACCATCGAAGAGAAGCAGTCTTCAGTTAGTAGATGTTTTAGAGTTCTCACTTTATTCAAAGACCCTTATCAAAACTTTCTGAGAGGAAAAATTCACTCAAAATGGGATCTCCCCATTAATCATGAACACTCTTTATTGCTCCTCTATCTTGGGATTAGATTCAAGAATCATGCATTAAATCAATTATAGAGACTCTGCAAAGAAGATGTATGTTTGAAGAGAATGAAAAGAAACAAAAAAGTAAAAAGGATGAAACAAAAATGAGAAATGTTTGCCACCTGGGAAAAAATTCATCTTTAAACAAGTAGATTAACATGAGAAGCCCTTACAAAATATCTCTAATGCTCGCAAGAAAAAGCAAAAGGGTTGGTTCTAAGCATGATCCCAATATCGTCTAGGAAGATCATTTATTGTCTGAGCATTATTCCAGGAAGGTATGGGTGAATTGCGGCCAGGGTTGGACCCATCCATTTCGTGACAAAATTCTTCAAGCGTTCGTCATATTCTTCTTTCTTGTGTCTCCCGCTCTTGATGGCTATTCTCTAAAATTGTCAATCTGTCTTCCATGGTCATTGCTCTAGGCTAAAACGAGTATTGTACTTGTGGGATGTCTTTGCTATTTTGGAGATTCTATCATACGATTATGTGTGAATGTATGCAGTGATCACAACATAAATGCAAGCCACAAAAAATGCAAATGCGTGAATGCAAATGTATGAATGCAGGAGATGGTCCATCAATTCCATTAAGGCATTGCTCCAGAGGTACCTTCAATCTATGGCAAAAGCTTTTTCTAATTGAGCAACATGTTTTAGAATCGATCCCTTCTAAATATGAGATGTATGCAACAAATAAATATGCCAAAACAAAACAACACACAAAAAGGTTAGTACTCTTTTTAAATTAAAAATATAAATAAAACCTAAAAGGTCCAAAATAATTTCATTGTATGAATAATTCTGGGCAACACATTCCAACACTCCAGGACATGTCTCCACGGATTATCCTTACGAAATAATTTTGACCAGACTAAAAGTCTAAGGTTTTCTGCATGACTCTACTGGGTGGACTTTAAATTCACACACAAAAGTTTGGTTCTAGAAGGGTACCCGAGCTGTCCTTGTTGTCCCCTACTAAGGGTAGCAAAGCCCTTGGTTCTCACCCATTATAGGCTTCAAACGAACCAAGTTCAACTCAGGAGGACTCACCACTTATGCCTTCTTGAAGAATCGATATTCTTACGAAGGCAAAGGTCATGAGTCCCGAAGGTACTTGCTAGGCTCATACGAAGAATTAGTATTTTTACATGAGCAAAGTGTGTTCCCCCCACTTAAACGAACGGGACAAAGCTCGGGTATAGAGCTTTTTGCAACAATTTTAGAATGTGTAAAATAGAATTATATTCATTAGACGGACGAATAAATTGAACCCTTTGTGAACTTGCAAATTCCATTAGTTTTTAAGAAAACCTTTTTGAAAACAATTTGAAATCAATTTGTGGCCTGACCCTCTTTTGTTTTTTAAAAACAAAACGTCCCCGGCGGAGTAACCAAGCTGTCGCAACCCTCTCGAGTCTGACTTTTTGGAAAATTTTAAAACACGGAGTTGCCACCAATCTTTTTTTGAAAAGGTGTGATTGTATCACTTTAAAGCAGAGTTATTTTAATCAAATGTTTTAAATTTTTAAAACAACATTTTAGGCCTGTGAAAACCAGAAAATAGGTTCGGGGGTCGGTTACGCGTGGGAAAGGGTTAGCACCCCCACGACGCCCAAAAATTGGTACCTAATTGATTTCAAAAAAAAAGTTTTCAAAAAATTTGAAATTTGCAAGTTTACGAAGTTTTAATTTTATTTGTTCGTTTAATGAATATAAACCTATTTTAAAGGCCTTATCGCCCGGGAAATGAACTCTAATCACCACCAACACTCCTAGCATTAACTCGTCATTTCTGTTTAGTAAGACACCACATTTTTTAAGTTTTGCTTTTTCAAACAACATAGAAATTTAGTGTGTTGAACCCTTTTTATTTTTTCCAAGTTTGAAATTATTAACCTAAAAAAAGTATAAGGATTTTACAAATTTTTGAGATTAAAGTTTGTTAGAGTGTTTCTTATTTTTTTCGTGAAAAGTCATTTTATTCAAGGAAGAAACTCTATCTATGTTTTTTAGAACCTAAACCCTAAGGCCATCTAAACTAATAGAAAAGCAAGAAACAAACAAATTTTATTTACGATTTATTTTTTTCCTTTTCGATAAAAACCTTTATTTACAAAGATAAACATTTGATTTACTATTCGAAAAAATAATTTAAAAATTAAAAATATTCATTAAGCTTTTTTTTTTTTAAAAATAATTATTTAAAAACATTTTTTAGTTTTAATAACTTTTATTAAAAAACTACTTTTGTTGGAGTAAAGCTTGATATAGAATGGTTTAAAAGAAATAATTTCTTAAGGCCCAAATTTTATTTTTGTTTTTTAAAGATTGGATTAAGGCCCAAAAATACCTTTTTTTCATCTTTTCGTGATCCCAATAGATCAAACACTCAAAACAAAAGATGATCAACATGTTCTTGGTGTTCCTCAAAAATGAAGAACGCCTCCCCCTTTTATCCAAAAATTAACAAAAATTGCGTCAAAATTCGTTTAAATTCGAGTAACAATATATTCAAAGCATCAACATCAAGCTTTCAACAATCAAATATCAAAAGAATAAATTTAAAACATTGTGAAGAAGAGATTAAAAATCATACCAAAGAAGTGGAAGGGAAACTTGCATGAAATTTCAACAATTGTTGTCTTTATATTCGAACCGGAAAACTTGAGCTCTTCAATTACAATGCTTTTTTAAAGCTTTCTTGAACAAAAAATGCTAACAAGACAACAATTACCAAGCTTCTCAATATTTTTTTTCGGATTCAAGTGGTGTTGATTGGTGTCTAGAACAAAGGAATGAGAGGGTTTATATAGCTTTCAAAACCCATATTTCCACCCCCAAATCCGTTTTTGGATCCCTAAATAAATGCTAAAATCAAATAAACAACAAGAATCAAGCCCTTTTTCAATTTACAGATTGGAATGGCTCGGATTTGGGGATGAATTTCTCCCCAAATTCAAGCTAGGGTTTGAATCTTTCCCCTTGTTTTGCAGGTGATCGACAACGAGGAGTGACAACAACGACGGAGTTGGCACGACGGTGCTGAGGGGAGTCGACCGGCACCTCAAGCAGAGGTGGTCGGATGTCGGTGGCGCAACGGCAGTACCCCTCCTCTTTGCTGCTACTACTTTCGATCTAGGAGGGGAAAAGTTCCCACCCGCGCGTGGTGCTCACGCGCCAAGCGCTTGACGCGCGGGTGACCTTTTTTTATCCCCTCAATCTAAACCTTTGATCTCCCTTGTCCTTGATCCAACAACCATTATTAATCCTGCAAAAATCGAGACAAATGGGTTAGTTTGGCTTAAAGTTTTATTATTATTCTTTGGGCTTTTAAGATGGGTCTATTATTTTTTAAAACAAATGGGTTTAAAATGGACCCTTATTTAATGGTAGATGGACCTTTATTATTTAAAAAATGTATTATTTTCCCCTTTCTTCTTTTTTTAAATAAAATGAATAATAAATAAAGACGGTGAAAATCTAGTGACAACAAGTCCTAATCTTGAATTAATGCCATGTAAAATGACTAACCTATATTTGGTGATTAAGGGAATAATGAACTAAATAAAAAAAAAACTTGTTTGATGCCATGATGAATTGTTTCCTTGAATTTTATTGAACACCTTGGTTGTAATAAACTATTTCATGTCTAAATTCATGTTCCCATATGCATTGCTTATGCCAAAGGTGTAATGGCATGCTAGCTTGCTTGGATACAAGGTACATACAAACATGCATAAATGAGATATGATTAAATGCTCCTATATATACTGATATGTTCGAATTGCCTCTTAGATTTAATGCTCTTGTGTAATGATTGATTATCTATGAATTGAGTTGAGATCAAAATGCTTCTACGTATGCTATTTTTGAATGGCTGGTTACCTTGAATGCTCTTGTATGATGCTTATGTATGCTTAATCGCTTGAAATACATTGCTTGATAATAAAAGAAGTAACAATACCTTGGTTGCAAGTTGATCTTAGGTAGAACCGCATGCCTTAGAGTATAGAGCTCAATTTTTTCTGATACTTGTGGACCTGCTTGTTTGGTGTTGTAGACACCTTCTTATTGGATACCTTGGGTATCATCTTGCTTGGTACTTACTGTACCCTCTTGGATGTGTCCTAATGCAAGGAGATAACATAATTCCTTATGCCTCGCGCCAATTGAAGCCTCATGAACTCAATTATCTGATAGACGACCTAGAATATAACGTGATCGTGTTCGCTCTCAAAATCTGGAGGCATTACTTGTACGGTGAAAAGTGCTATTTATTTATCGATCACAAGAGTCTCAAATGTCTTTTGACTCAAAATGATTTGAATCTAAGACAAAGAAGATGGCTAGAATTACTTAAGGACTACAACTTGGTTATCGACTACCATCCAGGGAAATCGAATGTTGTTGCTGATGCCCTTAGTCGAAGACCACACTCGGGTAATCCTTTAAAGCTTTCATCCTTGAAATTTCGAATTGAAATTAAACCTTCTTATTGGATACCTTGGGTATCATCTTGTCAGGTACTTAGTGTACCCTCTTGTGTGGTGTAGCAGACACCTTTTTGTTCTGGTACAGAGTGTACCTACTTGTTCTGGTACTTTGTGTACCTGCTTGAGACTTGATTACCTAGCCCTACTATCTACCAAGGCAAACTTGATTATAAGAAACTTGAAAGGAAGACTTGGGAATCATAAATAAAGAATGAGTAATGTGATTCTTGATAATGTACTTGATATGAAATGATATTATGTGATGGAATTGAAGTGTATGCTACCTTAATTACTTATGATTTGAAAATAATCCACATGTTACATGGAACCTATTCGACTAGGACTTATTGTCACCTTAATTGAGATTATTTGATGTTTGATTGATTCAATTGTGATGAGCTTGAATGATTCATTTCTTCCTATGCCTGTTTTTGAATAGATCATTGAAAGACTAGCTAGGTTAAACTTCCTTTAATTGTGAAATAATCCTAAATGATAATTGATTCATAA
Organism: Hibiscus tridactylites; assembly: GCA_958450335.1. Lineage (NCBI taxonomy): Eukaryota > Viridiplantae > Streptophyta > Magnoliopsida > Malvales > Malvaceae > Hibiscus > Hibiscus tridactylites. The sequence goes on along the minus strand of OY288267.1, from coordinate 50,738,533 downwards.
TGTTAATAATCTTGTAACATGTTAGGTAGTTGTTACCTCACTAAGTACTCAATGTACTTATCACGCTTGTCTTTCATTCTTCCCAAACCACAGGTCTAAGATGATCAAAGCTTCCCAATCTTGAGTCGAGCATTACACAAGTGAAGAATTGAGAGTATGGCTTGTCTTGTTTATGTTGCACTCCTAGTTGGTGGCTTAGTGTTGTGTCTAGTTATTCAAGTCTCATGAATTTGGCTCATATTGAAAATGTATATGAAATGTATGTAAATTTTAATGAATGGATGGTAATGTTTTGTGGTACTTTGGTATGTAAATAAGTAAGGATATGAATGTATGAACTTAAGGCTATTAGCCCTTTTTGATTTGTATATAAGCATAGGCTAAAGTTTTGATGTTATGTTTAATTGTCTTGTTTTAGTTGACTCTCTCTTGATTGCCTTGTCTTTAGAATAACATATATATATATATAAATTTGATTGTTGGACATCATAGGTAAATCAGATTGGAAATTGATCGAAATTGAGCCTTGTATTAAGGGCATGAATTCGTATGCCTTCTTGATCTTTAAGCATGATGATTGAATTATTCATTTCCAATTAATCATGTTATTCGAATGATACGTTGTCATAGAGTGATTGTTTGATTGATTTCATGATTTAAATGTATTATGTTCGAATGGTATAGGATCTATCATATTAGCTAATTAATCCAATTGAATTTAATGTATCTTGTTCAAATATTTAAATGTAAGGTTTGATCAGAATCTTCCGAGACAAATAAAACCTCAAGAAACCGTTCAACCTCGAGCTCAAGCTCAACCTTAGTAGGATATTCCTTCTATCCAAGCTGTCTAGAGAGAATGTCTCCTTAGTATGAAGGATATGTTTGATCAACTCGTACCGAACCTTAAACAAGATCAGTCTGTTGGTCCTCCTACTGCTACATCGAGTAGAGCCCATATTGAAAAACTTGCCCAACACCGAGCATATATCTTTACTGGTGCAAATGATGAGAAACTCGAGGATGCAGAGTATTGGCTCGAGAACACCATCAAGGTTGTGACCAAATAGTTACAATGCTCGGACGAGCACAAGCTTGAGTGTGTCGTAGCCCTGTTAGCAGATGAAGCTATGAGCTAGTGCGAAACCACTACCGTTACAACTTCGGATGAAGTTGTTACGTGGAAATTTTTTGTGGATGAATTTAAGAAGTACATCAGTGAGTAATATCTGGCCGAGTGAAGGAAGCGATTCTTGTATCTCAAGCAAGCCAATCGACCAATTGAACTATATATAGCTGATTTCTACAAGTATTGCAATTATGGCTCGGAATATGATAAGTGTCAAAAGTTCTATATTTTCACCCTTTTTACATGGCAATTATTTCTCAACCTACACCTAATTGAACTGCATTATGGCCCTTTTATGCATTAATTACATTGTTTTTATCCTTGATCCTTAAATTTGATTTATTTAATGAAAAAGGTACTGATTTGATGCATTTTGGTGCTTGTGCAGATTTACTCACTTTCCTGGCAGGTGATGCCCCGGCAGGTGATGCCGTGGAAGTTCATTACTGAGCCATTGCCCGTGCAGGTGATGCCATGGGGCAATGAAGGAAAGTGAGGATGGTGCAGAACGATCACTTGACAAGTCCAGGTCAAGCCAGCCAAAGATGACAATTTCTACTGAAGGAAAATGAACCATGAGACAGAGCCCTGTTGAGCAGAAAATATAGACAGACCTCTGTCGAGGCAGTAGCTACTATCGTCGGGCAATGCACCGAAGTTGTCGGCGGGCAAAATATGCAAAGTGGTAGTCGATTTGAAAAGCATAAAACGCTAGATTTTCTACACACTTTGCGTGGAAATCGGAGTTCGGGAAGATGACAAAAGTGTGGAAGGAAGGTTAAAGATGGAATTTGTCAAAATGGATAAAGGCATTAAATTAAGGAGATTCACCTCTTTAATGAAGCCAAGTCCAACTCCAACTTAACTTCTTATCCAAGAAAGACTTTGCCCCAAGCCTCCTCATATTTAAAGAAAGCCAAGCCACCAATTGAAGAATGGTCGAGTATTGAGAGTTTGAGAGGCTTAGCATGTTCTAGTTCATTTCTTAGGCTAGGGTTATTTTGTTTAGTAGTTGTGGGAAAATAATTGTATTTTGTTGAAGTTGTTGTTAATGCAATTTTAGTTCAAGGTTTGCTTATTCTTTGCATTGAATTTATTTTTGCATACTTATCGGGAGAGTGTTTGTGAGATTATCCATTTGTCTAATATCAGGAGAGTTAGACTCACGAAACGAATAAGCATGGTTGTCATCCCACGTGGTGGTAATTAACTCGGCTTAGGGATAAGTTAAGAGTTTCAACGGCTAAAAGAAGCGTGTGATTGATTGTGTTTATCTTTGATTTATGCCGGGAGGTATGGTCAAAGTCCATTCATCAACAGTGTACCGAGCTTAGGGATAAGAAGGAGCCATCTAAGGACGCTTTGCCAAACCTTGATAGTAGCTGTCGTTCAGCAAGGGATTGTCGCGGCAGAGCCTTAGCACATTGCGGCCGCGACAGGGACTTAGGTCATTGTCGAGGCATCTTTGTGTTTGTTGCATTCAAGAACCGAGACAATATCAATTGGATTCCACACTAAGACGCAACTTAATCCGGCCTACTATTCTCTCTTATTCGATCTATCTATTTTTTTTTTTATTGTTCTTTAGTTTATTAGTTAGATAAGACTCTTCCTATCACTTATTTGTGTTTTTATTTTCTACAGTGCAATAACTTAAGCAAGTGGCCCAAAGCTCAATCCCCATGGAGACAATACTCAATACTTATCACTTTATTACTTGCGACGTGTATACTTACACAATTACATAGCATTTACTACACGCATCAAGTTTTTGGCGTCGTTGCCGGGGATTGGCAATTGGTGATAGGTATTTTTGTTATTGCATTTTTACTTATTAGTTTTACTAACTTTTCTTTTTGTTTGTTTTATTCAAAAAAATCAGGTGCGCTACAAGAAAGGGACATCAACATGCTAAGAAAAAATATTCGAGAGTTGATGTGGGAACATAGGAATTACTCCAATGAAGACTTTCTTTACCTATGCCCACCGAGAAAAGCCCAAACCGTGGAAATCTCTTGTGTTAATTGTGGAGAACATCATGTGTTTGAAAATTTCCCTCAACTTTTCTGTGCATATGACTACAAGGGGGACCAAAGATGGAAACAATAGCAAAATCCTTTATGGTATGACCAAAATGCTCAAAAAAAATTTACCATAACAATTATACCGCAGCAATAGATGTCGCAGCAGGATACATGCCTTGGCAATGTAGTTCCTCGGCAGCAAACATGCCTTGGCAATGTAGTTCTTATCAACAGCAGAGTGTCATGGCAACATATATGTCATGGCAATGTAGTCCTCGTCTAGAGCTATTAAATTCCATAGATTAGTGTATAGCCATGATGGATGTACTCGTGAGAAAGCGGAAGATCAATTGAAAAGATCCACATCTGCCATAGGTAATACACACCAACAATCCATACCTTGGGATATTAAAGTCTCAAGGCAAGAGGACAAGGAGCAATGCAAAGAGAGCTCCCCGATGTGTGGGGAACAACTAGAACCTCCAAGACGAGAGGATGCCAATTAGAAAGACTGCCCAATACATGATGAGCCTGAGCAACAAATTACCTCGGTAAAGATTGGGGAGCCTAAATAGAACAATGCCGCAACAACACTTAGTGAGGTTGAGAAAAGCATGGAGAATGCCACAGTAGCACCACATGCCACGACGGCAACCACTGCCTCAACAAGACCTAAAGCCACTGCCTCGGCAACTCCCGACAAAGATTGCTTACATCCATATTCGCCATTGCACACGCAGGAGCAACAAGATGACAATACTTCGTTAATGGAATATGAGAAGGTAATGGTTGAACCTTTTGAATTCTTTAAAAACTCACCTCTTCCATTGCAGGTATTCTTTGAGGAACCAACATTGGTAGAATTGAAGCCATCAAAATCTCTACTGATGGAGATGTTCGAGGGGCCTAAAGAAAACGGGGGTTGAATCCACAAAGCTTTTCATAAAATTGGGTTTTTCCTTGACTTGCACCAAATTAGGGTAGAAGATTGCCACGACAATTGGTCATTGAAGCAATTGCCACGACAACAAAGGCTACATCCAACCATAACGGATTTCGACGAGAATGAGGTAAGTAAATGGTTGGATATTGATATAATTTTTCCTAATAATATATTCATGCCTTCATAAAAAGTCGTACGGTGGAGCGTATACATGGACTACAAGGGAACACGAAAGAAAGATGCATCAATCATGGTAACGCCAAAGGGAGTAGCTGCGAGCACATTGGCCCATCTCTTTTTGGGCATTATTGTCACATGATGGAGGGTGTGGATGGACTATAAGAAGTATCGGAAACGACCCTCCTCAAGCTTTCTTAGATATACAATAACCTTAGAAGATGCATAAAAATACTCTTTCTAAGAATAATTAATTTTTCGTTTTAAATTTTTGGACCTTTATTTTATTTTTGGTTATTTTAGGAGATATTTTATATGTTTTTAGTATAATTAATTTTCAGGTTTTCTTTATTTTTCCACATCAAGAATAAAAACCACCATGGCCAAGAACCTCAAAACCATGGCAAGCCCAAGCGCACCCAAAGGAGCAAACATCTGTTTAGAAAGATGAGTCCAAAACTGCTGCCAAAACGAACGAGACGACGCATGCCTCGGCAATACCCAATGTCTCAGCATCCACTAAAGCTCATGCCTCGGTAGGACCTGCCGCCCCGACAATGCCTACTACTCGTGCCTAGGCAACAACGCATACCAACATATAGGATGCATATGTTACAAGCCAACTTCCCCAACGCGCACACAACCATCAAGAGCCACCAAAATGAGTCAAGCATGTGGCGATGAGAAGACTGATAATCCCAAGCGATGACTCATCCAAGTCTCAACCACTCTAGCTTTCTTCTCTCTCTTGCCCTTATTTTAATGCCCTTAATTGTTGTGCTTAATTTTTTATTTGCATCTATTGTTAAAGCATTGAGAGCAATGCTTCTCTCGAGTTTGGGGTGTAGGTTATGCTACAGACATGCATTATATTGTCGCGACATATTAATATAATTGCTAGGCAGTTCTGTTTCTCACTTGTCCAAAAAAATTTCTACTGCACAATTACCTTAGCCGAATGAAGCTTATGCCTCGGCAATGCTCTTTATCAATTGTCTTAGTTTAATTTAATTGAATTTTCTATCTTGGCCATAGATATCTCTCTTCTTACCATAGCTTTGAACTGTTTAGAGCCTTTAAGTTTATGATGCATAAGGAAGATAACATAGGGTCATTCTATGATATTAGAACTTTAAAACACGCTTGTGACTTGTATGATTTAAGGAGTTCTAGGACACTTAAGACATAGACTTGCTTAGAAAAAATTGGGTAAAAAGTTAGAGGTGCCTAACACTAGCTCTAGCTTAAGGAAGCCCCAGAGGTGCCCGAAACTGGCTCTAGGCTAATCACTAGAGGTGCCCGAAATTGGCTCTAGTAGGTTAGATTGCTTGAAAAAAAAAGAATTTACCCAAGTTAAGTAGGTTAATGCTTAATTAATTACTTAGAACCCAGATAATCATCTTGTTCACAATGCATGCACACATTAACAAATCTTATAGTTTGATTCCAGGGAATTCCTAAAGCATCCAAAGACTGAAGGGCCGAGCATTCTTTGTTATGGTTTGGAGAGAAGAAGGAAAAGTAAGACCAAGGAGGACTTTCATGAAGATTAAGGTTTTGGCACTTGATGGTTTGCATTACTTGAAGACAAGCAATAGTTTGAGTTTGGGGGTGTGATAAGTGTCTAAAAGTTCTATATTTCACCCTTTTTACATGGCAATTATTGCTCAACCTACACCCAATTGAATTGCATTATGGCCCTTTATGCAGTAAGTACATTGTTTCTATCCTTGAGCCTTACATTTGATTTATTTAATGAAGAAGGAACTATTTTGATGCATTTTGGTGCTTGTGTAGATTTACTCACTGCCCTGGCAGGTGATGCCCCGGCAGGCGATGCCGCGGCAGTTCATTGCCGAGCCACTGCCCGGGAAGGTGATGTCATGGGGGCAAAGAAGGAAAGAGAGGATGGTGCAGAACGAGCTCGCGACAGGTCTAGGTCAAGCCAGCCAAAGATGACAGTTTCTACTGAAGGAAAGTGAACCATGGGACAGAGCCATGCTGAGCGGAAAAGATAGACAGACCTCTGCCTAGGCAACAGCCTTTGCCAAGGTAGTCGCTACTATCGGCGGGCAATGCTCAGACGAAGTTGTCGGCAGGCAAAATATGCAAAGTGGTAGTCGATTTGAAGAGCATAAAACACTGAGTTTTTCTACACACTTTGCATGGAAATCGGAGTTCAAGAAGGCGAAAAAAGTATGGAAGGAAAGTTAAAGATGGAACTCGGCAAAGTTGATAAAGGCATTAAATTAAAGATATTCACCTCTTAATGAAGACAAATCCAACTCCAACTTAACTTCCTATCCAAGAAAGACTTTGCCCCAAGCCTCCTCATATTTAAATAAGGTCAAGCCACCAATTGAAGAATGGTCGAGTATTGAGAGTTTGAGAGGCTTAGCATGTTCTAGTTCTTTTCTTATGCTAGGGTTATTTTGTTTAGTAGTTGTGGGAAAACAATTGTATTTTGTTGAAGTTCTTGTTAATGCAATTTAGTTCAAGGTTTCCTTATTCTTGGCATTGAATACATTCTTGCATACTTATCGGGAGAGAGCTTGTGAGATTATCCATTTGTCTAATATCGGAAGAGTTAGACTCACGAAACGAATAAGCATGGTTGGCATCCCACGTGGTGGTAATTAACTCTGCTTAGGGATAAGTTAAGAGTTTCAATGGCTAAAAGAAGCGTGTGATTGGTTGGTGTTTATCTTTGGTTTACGCTGGGAGGTATGGTCAAAGACCATTCATCAACAGTGTTCCGAGCTTAGCGATAAGAAGGAGCCATCTAAGGACGCTTTGCCGAACCTTGACAGTAGCTGTCGTTCAGAAAGGGATTGTCGCGGCAGAGCCTTAGCACATTGCAGCCGCGGCACGGACTTAGGTCACTATCGAGGCATCTTTGTGTTTGTTGCATTCAAGAACCGAGACAAGATCAATTGGATTCCACATTACGACGCAACTTAATTCGTCCTACTCTTCTCTCTTATTCGATCTATCTATTTTTTTGTTTTTATTGTTCTTTAGTTTATTAGTTAGATAAGACTCTTCCTATCACTTATTTGTGTTTTTATTTTCTATAGTGCAGTAACTTAAGTAAGTGGCCCAAATCCCAATCCATGTAGAAACGATACTCAACACTTATCACTTTATTACTTGTGACGTGTATACTTGCACAATTGTGTAGCATTTACTACACGCATCAGAATACATCAAAACTGAGGTTGACAAGTGTCGTATGTTCATTGATGGTCTAAATGACGAGCTTAGTCCCATATTTACAGCCCTGTGCATTACGGATTTTCAAAATCTTGTTAACCGAGCTATCGCAACCGAGGAAAAGATGAAAGCCGCAGAAAGGAGAAAGGATAGAAACCAAAATGACAAGAAGCAGAAGCGAGACGATAAGCCTAATTAGCAATCCAAGAAAGCCAAGTATCACAAAGAGAGCTCACCAACCTATACTTCTACTCTAAGAAGCATTTTCACACTGAGACCTCAATCGGTGAACAAGCTCGCAGTCTCGTTTATCTCTGTTGATAGTACGGGAAATTCTAGAAAAATCCTTATTTGCAAGTTCTTCCAAAAGCCTCATCGTGGCCAATGCTGAGCTCAATCGAACTTGTATTATGCGTGTGGTGGGGATGATCACCGCATGAAGGATTGTCCTCAAAATGTCGATAAAGTTCCAGCTCGAAACTCTACAAATCCGAGCCCTGCACCATCCAACCAAAATAAAAGCTCTAGGAAAGCTCAATCTGGAAATCATGTCAAGGGTAAAGGAAACCATTCGAATGCCCCTACCTACACTCACCAGTAATCTAGAGCTCCTGCTCGTATCTATTATATTTGGGGAAGGGAAGATGAAGAATCTCTCGATGTTATCACAGGTACCGTCGAACTAAACTCAATACATGTTTATGCTTTGATAGACTCAGGATCCACTCATACATTTGTATGTGCAAACTTGATAGAAAAATTGAACTTAAAGCCTGAACTTGTTCAAACGAACCTTGTAGCCTCTAATCCTTTAAGGGGAACTTCAAATATAAACTTGATTTGTAGAGATTGTCTACTTATCATTCTAAATATTCCCTTTCTTACTGATCTATACATTTTTCCATCTTGTGAGTTTGATTTAGTATTAGGATTAGATTGGTTAAGCAAACATGAAGCTTGGGTAGATTGTCAAAATAAGAGATTGTATCTCCGGGTTTAGGAAAAGAGTCTATACTGTTAATCGATAAAAAGCCTACTTCTATTTTTTCTTATATGGTCTTACAAGATCAAATTGAATTCCGTTTACCTGAGATGTCAATTGTTTCTGAATTCGTCGATGTTTTTCCCGAGGAACTTCCTGGTCTCCCTCCAACTAGAGAAGTGGAATTCGGGATTGAAGTTGGACCTGGAACAAACCCGGTGTCCATTACGCCCTATCGTATGGCACCAGTCGAGTTCAAAGAGCTCAAAAAGCAAATTCAAGAACTCGAGGACAAGGGGTTCATTCGACCCAGTACATCTCCCTGGGGTGCTCCTGTCTTGTTTGTGAAGAAAAAGGATGGGAAATGAGGCTTTGTATTGATTACCGACAATTGAACAAAGTAACGATTATGAACAAGTATCCATTGCCAAGGATTGAGGACTTGTTCGATCAACTCAAATATGTTGTTGTGTTTTCCAAGATCGACCTTCGATCAGGCTATTATCAGATGATGATGTGCCCAAAAGGGCTTTTAGAACAAGATACGGTAACTATGAATTTCTAGTAATGCCATTCGGGCGAACCAATGCCTCAGCCGCATTCATTGATCTCATGAACAGAGTATTCAAGCCTTATCTCGATAAATTTGTAGTCGTCTTTATCGATGACATCCAAGTCTACTCTCATAACAAGAAAGAACTTGTTGAACACCTACGAATTGTCGTGCAAACTCTCCGAGAACGTCAATTGTTCGCCAAATTTTTTAAGTGTGAATTCTGGCTATTGGAAGTCTTGTTTCTTGGCCATGTCATCTCGGCTCAAGGAATCAAAGTAAACTCGAAGAAGATATTATTCTTAATTCTAAGAGCACAATCACTCTCCTTTTGTTTATCAACAATCTCTAATGCATGCTTCCTGTCAAGTCCTTTAACCGCGCCCGAACATCTGACTCGTTTTTTTCTTGCAACTCCCTCAAGTGAGCAGCATAACGTTCCACCTGCGAACACAAATTGGCATTCTCCTCAAGAAGACCCGAGTAACCCTCTACATGTGAACACAGCTTGGTATTTTCCTCAAGAAGAACCTTCATATTCCTTTCCACGTTAAGCTGAACACAACCTAGTTCCTGAGTGAGACCCCAAGCCCCCTCAACGCTCTTCCTAATACTAATACAAGGTGGAGAAGCGCCACCACTATTCGCATATTGCTCAAACAACCTCCTACAAGCATATTCAAGATGGAACCAATTCTCTAACCCCGACAACCCACCTCCAAGGATAAAACGAACTTCACAGAGCGAAGGGTTTGCTACCTTTGCATGGAGAAACGTCACCAGACAAAAGTATCGGATGAGTCATTACAACATCTAGAAAAGATGCGGGCTTAGCAGATGCAACCACATAGGGTATGTCTTTGGCGGAACAATGAATAACAATAGAATCAGTAGCAGTTGACCCTGCAAACAAACCCAATAAACAAAATTTGTCACAAACTAAGTAGCAAAGCTACTAAAAGCGACAATAGCACATCACTTAAAACACCTGACGGAGCACAAGCAGTAGACAGACCAGCACACCATCTGGCAAGCACAGCGCCTCCAATAGCACTTGTTGTAGCCTTGTAAGAAGAAATGTGAAGTTCAAATGAAACAGGTGGAGTGTCATGGTTTAGCTCAGAAAGAATATCGGTAATCCCAGTATCGAGCACTTACCTCTTTCCCAGCATCTTTTCCTCGGCACCCAAAGGATGCTTCTTTGAGCTATAAGCCCTCATTCGCCTTGCCACACTTTCTCATGCTGCCTCTATGGACATTTGTTGGCACTCCTACAGAGGCATTTTGGCCACAAGAGGAAATCCCTAGATAAGGAGCAGCATAATTTATGTCCACCAAAGACATCGTTGCAGTAGCTAACGCCAATGAACAAGGTGAACCTACTTCTCCAACGCTAAAAGCATTCGACAACTCCATTATTACCAGCCTTTGCGAACCCAACAGATCGCTGCTACCCATAAAGGGTGGAGTATCCAGCACCGCAATCTAATCTCCCATTTCATCACCAACGACCTCAAAGGAGAAACCATAGTCCCTGCGAAACATATGACAAAAAGGGGGAGATAAAGATAAAAGATCAATGAACCACAATACGCATATAAGTAATAAGGATTCATTCTCCTTCAAAGCCACAGCAAACTATTACCAGTATTCGTTCGCCTCTTCGACCTATGTTCCAAATGCGGACATCTCCCCTCGTCATCCGAGCCAGAAATATCATGGAAACTTGAAACTACATGTTTATTTCCCCCTTATTGCGATTAAATCCAGACGGGCTCACATTAACACAACCCCTTGGAGCAACCGGAGCGACCTCCCCGCTAACTCCTCCTGGGGGAGCATCCTCTACATGATATTTCCAAGGACGAGCACAAACTCCAGTATGCTCCCAAAAGAAGTTGTCTAATTCGTCCTCATCACCTAAAAGAACCCTAGCAACTCGTTTGTCGCCCCCTTCACCAAAAGGCCAAGCCTCCACATGAATAGACACATTCACCAAAGAACCCTCTGTAACACATTAAAATCCTCTTCGTCCCAACCATTGAGACTTTTCTCTTTCAAGCAATGTACCCCAAATATTTCTAAGGGTACATACCTCCTCAAAACGACATGGTGGATCACTTTCTAGCCTCTTGATAAGTTTCAGCTCAGCGGGTGACATTTCCCAATATTAGGTGGCCCAACCCTATCCTTCGCCAGCCGATGCCATACAACAGGGAATGGAAAACTTTCAATGATACACTCTACTTTGTTATACATTGTCCAGACGAAGATTGTCAGTCTGATTACTCATCAACGGCCATTTCCCTCTACGGTGACAAATAGTAACGAAACCTTTCACATTCTTGTCATGGCCAGCCATCACATTATAAATGTAGTAGAACACATCGATAGAAGGTTCATCCCCATGAATCTTAAAATTCAAGAAATAAGTCACCATAGTTAACCAACTAGTTCCGCTTAATTGACCTGACGCTACGTCAAACCAGTTTAACCAGTTCACTAAGAAGGGGTGCAACGGCAAATGGAACCCAGCTTCAAAAGAAAACAGATGGATCAAAACCATGACCTTCCCTCATCAGAATATGTACTCAAACGAAATGTCCCAACAGGCACACTGAACCGATAACAAAAATGGTTAACAACAAAAGACCCGACACTCCAACGTCGTCAACAACTTGTCCGGTTCGGTAGTACAACGAACCTCATCGCGCACCAAAACGAATGATTCATCCATTAACACAAGAAAAATTGTATTTCCTTCCCAAAGTTTTCCTTTACTCTTCTAAAAAAAACTCAAGAACAAAAAAAATAAGACAAACAAAGTAAAGCCCAAAAATGCCAACTAAAGTTCATTTATAACTAAGAATCATGTCTTCTTGACACGCTTCGCTATTAAAGAGGTTCATCATGTGGTGCTTCACATGCAACTGTTTGTTCCCAAAGAAAACCGACCAATCCGTCAATAAATTCCATTTACGCGATATTTCGAAAAACACTTACGCCTCCAAAATAAGCAAATTTCCCTCTTCAGATTCCTCAGGTTCGCCAAGGTCACTTTATAACCTTCCCTCACCTGAGGGGCAATTGTTAGTACCTATAAACACCTACTGCCACGTGTCGAAATTAGAGCGAGTAAGACCACGGACGGTATAACACAAGGGACGTCCAGCGATGAGCATCACAATGCAGGCGGACCACAACGCACAAGATTTCCCGTAAACTGTGTGATACCTCTGTAATCTATGGCAAATAGACAAAACCACGAGCAACATCGTGCCTCACCCGATGGCCACATGACTACACACATGCCCACAACAGATGCCGAGGAGAACCTAGGATGTCAAGTCATAGCCAGTCCAATTAACGCGCCATGATAACCCTATTTTGACACTTATCCAGGTGGTATAAAACTGGACATTCAGCCGAAAGAAACCAAGATCTTCCATTCCAGGCACCTCCACCACAAAAAAGACAAGAGCGACAGATGAGCTCTGACCCAAAACGATCGTCTCGATCATCATCAGGCCATCGTCTTTGATCCCTGTTCATTTAGACCATCAACAAAATTTTTAAAAAAAAATTAAGAATGATCATTCAAGAATCACTAAAAATAGGTAACCATGTAATCAAAGAGATTAAGCTTAGAGGTTACCCATCTTTAATGTGTGAGCAAGCCACCTTTGCAATTGAGAGGAGGTAGATGGTTTATCTTTGAATCCTAAAGCTTGATGTCGATATTTCTAGCTCTTCAAGGTCAATTGATGTAGAAATGGTTCAAGCACTCCTAGGATCTCCTTAAAGGTTGTTAGACCGGCGATATGAACCTCTCTCTGATACCAATTGATAGGCTCGATGTACTTCAATCGAATCACCAATGAAAGGTGAGAAGGTCTTCTTTAAATTTGGGAAGCAAAAACCGAAATAAAAATGACAATTTGGCATGATGGATTTTAGAGTGGTTTGGCCTTCTCAACCAAGGTCTACATCCAGCATCCACAGTAAGGATTTCTCAATTCACTCATGAATTCTTTCTTTTTTGCAAGCTCAAGGAGATAACGTTTACATCCTTATACTTTCAAAGGCTAAGATAGAACCTCCCTAGTTTTTCTAAGGCTCAACTAGAACCTATCCCTCAATTACGAGGTCTTGACAATGTAAACTAATTACCTCTCTAGGTAGGTGTTTGCACATTTTGGCTCACTAGAATTGGACTAAAAAATTACAATAGATAAACAAAATATACAATGAAAATCTTTACTCTCTTGATCATTAAGATTGGATGTCCATCATCTTATTCTTTAAGTGTTATTGGCTCGTATTTATAGTATGGGATGAAAACTAGAAGTTTGGGATGAATTATAGCCATTGTGGACCTTAATTCCAGCATTAAATGTATTTCTGCAACCTTGGGTATCGGTACACGATAGTGGGTATCGATACCTACCAAAAAAAGAAAGAGTCTGTAACCCCCTTAGCCTGGCCTAAACACTTGACCCGAACTACGAAGATTACACAGGGAAAACCAAAGTCAACCCGAAAGTCAACCTTGATTAACGACCCCTTGTATCTTTTCTAGATGCTCAATATTAACCTATATGTTTAAAAAATTATTTCAGCGGAAGCGACACAACGAACGGAACTCAAATAGGGACTCAATTGTATGAAAATGTATTTTTGGGACTAAAACGTAAGTTTCCAAAATTATAAGGATTAAACGAGTTTTAATGTTACCATTCTTAAATTATTCATATAACATGCCATTAGGTCAAATTTCAACTCAAACGGATCAATCAAACTCATTAAATTAAGTAACCAACATTTAGGGACTAAAATGTAAGAAACAAAAATTCAGAACAGTTCAAAATTCAAACCCAACGGTCTGGTGTTTCGATACGGATGGCCCTGTACCGAAACAGTCATTTCGAAACAAGGTTGACCGTTTCGATACTCGGGTGCGTTCCGAGACCCGTATCGAAACACCCCCTTCCGGTAGCAAAATTTTTTTGATACGTCCCCACCTATTCCGAAACCCTCTAGCCATTTCAGGCCCCTGTTTCAAAACAGGCGAGGGCGTTCCGATACGCCTTTCCCTGTAACAGCAGATTTTGCTGGTTTTTCATGCTTTTACACATTCGAATCATTCCCGAGACATGCCACAACATACATACAACATGTATACATATCAACCATCACCATTTCAAGGCATTAGCTACGATATGGCCACCAACATGCAAGCATAGGTACTAAAGGCATGCTCCCTAGTACACCAAAACCATAACAAGTCAAATCTACCATCCACAACCAAAATCAAACAATAATGGCCAATTACATCTCAAAAGTAACTATCAAACATGCTCAAAGTAAAGGGAAAACATTCTCAACCATACAATAGCATAAATCCCCACCCATTGCCTTTTATTACACCGAAGTAAGCCACACACTTTGCAAGATTAGAAGCTTGGATTCCTCTTGCTTACTTGCTGCCTTCAAAGCCTAGTTTTCTGCATTGATGAAACAAAAGAGCGTAAGCACAAAGCTTAGTGAGGATCGCTAAATAACATTCATCAATGCATGTCTCTTAACTAGTGAAAACCAACACTTTACACCTCAAGCCATTTTATAAATCATGTCTTCTCAAGACCTTAATGCACCTTACACCACATGCACAAATGCATCTATTTAAAACAGTAAATAAACCTTTGCTCATGCTTCACTAAGAATCTCATGCAACATTGCATCATATACAAATATTACATGCATCCTTGAAACATATTCAAGCATCTCATGCTTCACATTCTTCATTTACATTATATTGGCTCACAAGTGATAATCCATAAACCATTTCAACTCAAGACACAATCGGATACGCGGATTACAAGCGTTGTCCCACACGCTTCATACATACTACCGGACTACACAAGGTGGAGATCAATGGCACAATCACAATCCCTCAACACCCGTGATGGAGATTAATGACACAATCACAACCCCTCAACATCACTCATCGGTAGTTGTATAATTCCACTAACGAGAGTACGGGACACATATACAAGACTCACACACGGATTTAACCATTCACCGTTGTGGTCTTAACCTCAATCGTTAGGATACTTGGATGGAGTTTACGGCACAATCACAACCCCTCGACATCCAAGGCGACTTTATTCACGGTGCACCCAATCCTATAGCCGGCTAACTATATCCGATTGAAGTAACCAAAAACCATTTTCATCACTTGCCAATATAATCTTTTAACCACATTAAGTCACTATTTTTCAAGCATAACCACAATGCCAATTCCATAAGCACACATGCTTAACATCATATGCATAATCATATGAAAAACCAAGGATCACTTACCTAGTGCATCCTTAACATTATGGCATTAAAATCCAACATCTAAATCATGCTTAAACATGCTTAAAACAGTAAACAAAATCACATTTATGTCAAGTGCATTTTCATCAAAACATAGCACATTTCCAAGAGAGATTTTCGAACCACTTACTCTTGAGCTTAGCTAAGTGTATCAAACTTACACTAAGCTCCCAAGACCACGCTCAAAGCGTTACAAAGTAGGAAATTGCTTTTCCACTCACCGATACGCGAAGCCTTGCTTGCCAACACGAAAATTACCCTTTCGGAGCCTCCAACAACACCTCGTTTGCTTCTGGATCAAGATCCCCTTGTTTTCACATCATCAAAACAGAGATCTAAATGCATTAAAATGCATTCTAACACCAGCAACAATACACAACTTGTTGCTTACCCAAACTACACCAAAATACCCTTCCAAAACAAACGAAAACTCAACCGATTGCTTCCTAAACCAAGCCCAGCCAACATACATCACTTCTAAACAATTATCAACATCAAAACACATCTAAAAAGCAACTTAACTCATCCTTATACCTCCATCAAGCAAGATTCCACCATTTCACCCCAAAATCTCACTTAAAACTATCAAGAAACTCAAGGATCTTAAGGATTTCGGGATCTATGTTATCAACACCTCATTTTAACATATAAATCAACTTAGAAATCAATTTAAATCAACACAAAACAGTGCCCAACTCATCAAGTCCGAAAATTAAGATTTCAACCACAATTTCACAAGATTTTGATCTCCAATCAAAACTATAAAGAAAACTCAACCAAAAATTGTATTTAGAAGCCAAATATCTTGGGAATTTGAATAAAGAACTTAGATTAGAGGTTGAGAACGGGATTTACCTCCAATCCTTGCTTCTCTCAATGTATGACAAGTTTTCCTTAGTGAAATCTTGAAGAACTAGGAGAGTTTTCTTGAAAATGATTTAGGAAAAGTTGAGAGAGTTTTTGGGAGAAAGAATTCTGGAAAAAGATGGGTGAAATTGTGTTTGGCTGAAATGAGAAAGGATTTTGGTAGTTACGTAATTGAAAAACCAATAACTACCTTTTAATTATTTTAATATAAATCTCAATTAAAAATCATTTAATTAAAAACTATTTTAAACCACATGTCATATTGAGAAAAGGTCAATTTAACCTAAAGCCCCCTAAAGATTCTAAGATTTTGGCCTCCACATTAAAAATCACATTTTTCCCAGTTTTGAAATCTTACAATTTGGTCACTACTCAAAATGTCCATTTTCCAAAACCCTTTTTGTAAAATTGACTTGACCAACCTCTTAAATATATATTTAGAGGATTTTAGCAATTTTTACCATATTTTTATCCTATCTCGATCCTTGATTTCCTAAAATCACCTTACGCGATTCGAACCATTCTCGACCGGTCTGATCTGCTGTCTAAAACATCTCGGCCCAAAACCAGGGCTTTACAACTCTCCCCCACTTAAGAAATTTCGTCCTCGAAATTTTACCTGGTGGAAAAAGGTGTGGAAACTGATTCAGTATGTTCGCCTTGCTTTCCCACGTGGCCTCCTCAACTCCTCGGTGTCGCCACAACACCTTCACAAGCTCTATCGTCTTGCCACGAAGAACTTTGCTACTCACATCCAAAACCTTCAATGGTTCCTCATCATATGACAGATTCAGATTCAACTCTATCTCCTTAACAGGCATCACATGCGAAGGATCCGATCTGTATCTTCGCAACATAGAGACATAAAACACATCATGTATCTTTTCCAATTCCGCAGGCAATCTCAATCGATATGCCACAGGACCAATACGCTCCACAATCTCATAAAGTCCAATGAATCGTGGGATAAGCTTACCCTTACGCCCAAATCTCATCACCTTCTTCCAAGGTGATACCTTTAGGAACACACGTTCGCCAACCGCAAACTCAATTTCCTTACGCTTCAAGTCCGCATAGGACTTTTGCCTATCCGATGCTGCCTTTAAACGCTCACAAATTAGCTTCACCTTCTCAGTGGTTCCCTTTAGCATAGCCGGCATCGAAATCAACTTTTGACCAGCTTTTGCCCAACAGAGAGGGGTTCTACATCTTATCCCATACAAATCCTCGTATGGAGCCATTTGAATACTTGCCTGGTAACTGTTATTATATGCAAACTCAACCAACGGCAAGTGCTTCTCCCATGAACCCTAAAAGTCAATCACATAGCATCTCAACATGTCCTCAAGCACTTGAATCACACGCTCCGACTGTCCATCCGTCTGAGGATGATAAGAAGTATTGAAATTCAACCGTGTACTCAAGGCTTGATGCAAACATTCCCAAAATCGCGCTGTAAACCTCGGTTCCCTATCCAACACAATGGACTTTGGCACACCGTGCAACCGCACAATCTCAGCTATGTACAGCTCAGCCAACTTATCCAAGGTATATGTAGTATGCACAGACAGAAAATGTGCACACTTCGTGAGCCGATCCACAATCACCCAAACTAAATTCTTCTTTGTTGGCGACAAAGGCAATCTAGACACAAAATCCATGGTGATTCTCTCCCACTTCCATTATGGGATTCTCAAAGGCTGCAGCATCCCAGAAGGAACCCGATGCTCAGCTTTCACTCGCTGACACACCATGCACTTACTAACGAACTCAGCCACGTCCTTTTTCAACCCCACCCAGTAGTACTCATCTTTCAGATCACGATACATCTTGGTACTACCAGGGTGCAAAGCAAAAGGACTACTATGAGCTTCGGTCAGAATAGTGTGCCTCAACTCAGCATCATCCGGCACCACTATCCGACACCCATAACACAAAACACCATCATCACTAAAGCTGAAATCTGAAGGTCTACCCTCCGCAATGTCCTGAACATGCGTAACAAGGGAATCATCAAGCAACTGCTTATCTTTGATCAACTAAATCAGAGATGGTTTCACTTGTAATTCTGCAATAAGACCACCATCACGCGAAATACTCAAGCGAGCAAACATGGCCCTCAACTCTACAGCCACCTTCCGGCTCAAAGCATCGGCCACAACATTAGCCTTGCCCGGGTGATACTCGATCGTCAGATCATAATCCTTAAGCAACTCCACCCAACGACATTGCCTAAGATTCAGCTCCTTCTGAGACATAAGGTACTTCAAGCTCTTATAATCCGTGAACACAACACACTTCTCTCCATACAGGTAATGCCTCCAAATCTTCAAGGCAAACATCACAGCTGCAAGCTCAAGATCATGAGTAGGGTAGTTGCGCTCATGCACCTTCAACCGCCTAGATGCATAGCACAAGGTTGCCTCAAACACAACCGAAAACCTTCCACAACCAACATACATCAACTCTAGATGCAAGGCACCCTATACAAACATGCTTAGCACTCAACAACCATGTAAAAGCCATACATTCAAGGGATTAACTTTCAACATAAGAACATTCATAGCATTTAAGATTCATGCCTTAGACAAACATACATAGGAGCATACATGAGGGCATACACTTAAGCATCCATAAAGGGCACAAGGCCAACATACTAGGCAAGCAACCTTAAACATAACATCCACATAACAAGGAGTCTAAACATGCTCCTAAAACCAAACATCAACATACATCAAAAGCTCAAATCCCATTGCTTGACTATTACATTCTCATAACATAAAAATCCATATTTGATAAACTCAAAAGTCAAACTAGCACACTTGGAGGCCCTCCTCTTGCACTAGCAACCCACGAACTACGGATCTGCATTGTTGAACAAAAGAGAGCGTAAGCATAAAGCTTAGTGAGGGTAAGCTCATAAAACAAACCTCGACAATGCAGGGTCCAAGCACGAGCAACAACCAAGGTAGAATGCATGATCTTACCTTCAAACCACATAAGCAAAAATATATATGATGCATGAACATAAACTCAATATTATGTCATGCTCAACAAGTCATAAACATAACATGTGAAAACACATATATCTATCTATGTTGACAACACAATCCACAATCCGTATTGGCAACACATATATCAATCCATATTGGCACCTAGCTATGACTCAAATACGCGGATAACCGTTGGAACTCACATCCAACCACAACCATTACCTTACGGTGGGATTACACTCATCACCGTTTCACGTGGAGGGGATTTCACTCATCCTCACACCCCGTCGATGGGATTACACTCATCACCGACTAACATATATAAGAAGAATTTTCGGGCGAACCCGTACTCCATCTTGATAACTACCATCACCAAGACCACGCGCGCATTTGACTCTCGTGTGCACACTAAACATCCTAATGATCGATCATTGTACCCAAGCATACTAGTGCCAATACTACACATTTCATTAATCTTTAACAACACCATTTCTTACCAATTTTTGTGCTTAGCACGTACTCACCATGACTCACCGTCATGCACAAACCACATGCATATAACAATGCATCAAAACCATGCCTCAACATACATGTATAACACAATATACATAACCACCACAATCACAATTAAACATGAGGCATAATCAACAATTAGAGTTCAACCAAAGTCTCTAACTAAAGCTTGGGATTAGGCTACCACTCTAATCCCAACTCTAGGTGGGTCTACAAAGCCCAACCTAGTCCACATGCTTGAACCAACCTTGAAAACCATTTAAAAGCATTTAACCACTCAACGACGATTCCAAGCTCAACCACACTAGTCGATCAAGCTCCCAACATTTCTGGATTCAATCCCGAGGCTTCACCAACACAAATCCTTGCTTCTAAACATCCCAACACAATCAAAATAACCTCAAATCAGTTCACAAATTAATGTAGCCAGCCCGGAACACAAACCAAGCACAAAATACAAGATTTCAAGCTAAAGACAACCCCAAAACCTTCATTCCCGAGCAGCCCTAAAGCACAGTCCAAAACCATTGATTCCAACACCTAAATTACTCCCAAAAACTTCCAAAACAACCCTTATACATAGCCTAACCATCAGCCAACAAATTCTCACACAAAACACCTCCAAAACTCGACATTTCAACTCTCTAAAACCTCCTTAAAACCCAATTTTGGGAAACACCATAAAACTATGTAAAAATCAAGTATGTTGGACCTTTTAGGTTGTAAACATCTTATCTAACATTAATAGATCAAAAGCTTAAGTTAAAGACAACAAAGATGACATTTTTAATCTAAACTTTCAAAATACCAAAATACAAAAACCATGAGCTTTGTGAAAAATAATGGTATAAGCTTGTAGAGGAAATAAAGGACAAGTCAAAAGTGGGTTTACCTTTCAAAAATCACCAAAGATGAGGAAGAATGGTGATAGAATAGTGAACACAATGGAGATGGTGTTTATGTCGTGAAAAAGAAATGGAGGAGAGGGGAAGAAGATGACGAAAGGCTATTTTAAATAAAAATGGGTTTTATTTTGCAAGACCACTTATTTACAAACTTGCCATTAATGAGATGGCTATCTTAAATTTCCAAAATCCATGGAATTGGGTTTCAAATCAATTTAAGTCTAACATAAAATGTTTGTTTTGAAAACACGAAGCTCAAATAATATTTTATTATTTTAATATTATTTTCACCCGACCCCCAAACCCGAGTGTTACACGAATTATATTGTCATCTTTAGTTGAGTTCGCTACAACATTTTAGATATTTGAATGGTTTCTTTTGGATTCATATTCATATTGCTTAGGGATGTAAAAAGCTGACACGACTCAAAACTCCGACTAAAACCTGCTCGAGTCAGAACTTGTTTTGACAAGAGGAAGTTATGACCCAAAATTGATCTGTAACCGATTGTTGTTGACCCGAACCCAAGTTGGACCTGACACTGTAGTAATTGAACCTGACCTACACCCGACTGATACGAACACGAACCCGAGACTAACCTGGCAAATAATTGATATAACCCGACTAAAACGACCCGAGATCCGATTTTATCCGACCTGTTTTGAACTCGACCTGTTAATTGACCCGACCTGTTTTGAACCTGACATGTTATTGACCTAAACTGATATTGAAGTGGCTTGATATTTACCTAACCTGTAATTGAGGAAGTCTATGATTTGATTATTTTCAAGAGAAAACTGAGAAATTATGAATTTATTTTATTATAATATAATGTGAGAAACTAATTAACCCATATGATGACATTTTTGTTCAGTCTAGTCCCTAAAACTAATTAACTCATATATATTTCTATTTTTAGTAATTTAGTCGAATAATATTTTTGTTTATTCTAGTCCCTACAATTTAATTTTTAGCCAAAATTGCCCCACATTTATTTATATTTTTTGTAACTTAGTCCAATAATATTTTTGTTTATTCTAGTACCTAAAATTTATGTTTTAGTCGAAATTGACCCTTATTCATTTTTTGTAATTTAGTCATATATTTTTAATATGATGATATTTTTGTTCATGTTAGTCCCTAATATTTTATTTTTTACCAAAATTAACCTCTATTTATTTTATATTTTGTAATTTAGTCCATTATTTTTAATATGTTGATATTTTTTTCACTATAGTCCCTAATATTTTATTTTTAACCGATATTGATCCTTATTTATTTCTAATTTTTATAATTTAGTCCAATATTTTAAATATGATGATACTTTTGTTTATTCTAGTCCATAATATTTATTTTTAATGTGATTCGTGTTAGTGAAAGGCGTTAAATAATTCACTCGAAATGACCCAACCCAAAGTCTATCGACTATTTGTACCAAACTCAAACTTAATATGAATTAAATCGACCTGAAATTAAACATACCTGAAATGAACCCGACCTGAAATGAACCCAACCTGAAATCCACCCGAGCCCGAATTAACCCGTCAATTAACTGATTCGAACCCGGACCATTTTGACCCAACCTGAAATGAACCCGAAAAGAAATTGACCTGTACTTGACCCGAGTCGAGTTAAAATAACAAATCAACCTGAAATGACTTGTATCCGATTTGACCCGACCTGAAATTGACTTGCACCCGACCCGAGTCGAGTCGTAATAACAAATCGACCTGAAATGACCGACCTGACATGACATGACCCGACCTGAAATTCATCTGATTACCTATTTTTACATCCCTAATATTGTTGCATAGTTTAGTACTCAAACGTTTTTTCTTTCTTTTGATGGTTATCTTTAATTTTTTTTTTACTTATTTTCAAAAAATAATGATTTTTAAAATTTTATTTTATTTTTATGTTTTTTTAACATTTTTAATTTTATAAAATTTATAATTTTTTAGAAAATGAATTTTATTATTTTTATGATTTTTATAATTAACATTTTTATTTTATAATTTTAATTTATTTTCTCTTATTTTTTATATGATCTTTAGTTTTTTTAATTATTTAATGATACGATAGTTTCATAAAACACCCCATATTGTCATCTAATTGACTCGTTCATTTATTAGCGGGTTCAGGTTAGCGTCCAAGGTTTGAACAAGGTAATGAAGGTCTAAATAATTTGTTTTATGTTGTGAATAAAATAATGAAGAACAATAATAAGAACAAAGAACAATAATGGAAGAACAAAAAGATGAGAAGAAGAGGGAGATTTGTATTATTCTCAATATTCAAGTGTATACAATGTCTTCATTAGATCATCTATTTATAGGCATAAGAAGTACATAATACATTAAACTCTAATTAATGAAGATAATATTTCTAATGATAAAGTAAATTAACTCTCCTTGATAAAGTTCTTATCATGATAGACATCCACATAGATAATATTCATAACACTCCCCCTTGGATGTCTATGAAGATAATGTGCCTCGTTAAAACCTTACTAAGATAAAAACCCAGTGGGAAAAAAATTTTCTTTAGTGAAGGAAAAAGAGTACACACATCTTTGATACGCATAGCATGTTGCCTCATTAAAAACCTTATCAGGAAAACCCATTGGGACAAAACCTCAGTTAAGGGAAAAAGAGTGCAACGCGTATTTACTCCCCCTCATGAAAACATAACAGAAGATCTATGAATCTTCATAATTCAATCTTGAATATTATTTTTCTAAAGATCGTGGGAGATGAAACTTTGGAGTAATATGTTTCATGATGTATCCACTTTAAAACTGAGATATACATCTTGCATTATCTTTACATAAGATAGCTTCTATCATATCTTGTGAAAGTAAATCCACATATCTTTTGGATATGTTGGGTCAAATGTCTTAGCCAAACACATTTTTGGCTTGCCTCGTGCATAACAATTATTTCTACGACATTTGAGGAGGCATCAACGAATGTTTGAAGATTTAAAGGTAAAATGATCTTTTTATATCTATGGATATTTCTTGACCAACTAATATATGGTGCTTCAAGACAAAGAAAAGATATAATTATCTTTATTCACATCCAACAATCTTACAAATAGATGTGTTTTATCCATATTGAATCTTCTTTAAGATTCTTTCAACTTATGTCCGTTCATAGACAAAAACGCATAACTAAGTGTTTGATCTTTAGGTCGAGACAAAACCACATCTCAAGATTCTTTTTCTCAAATCCTTTCCTTAAATAACCAAATGCTTTGAAAGCTCTTCAGGAGTTCTAATAATATAATGAATCTTAATTCAAATTCTTTTATAAAATACATAAGAAAATCTGATCATTCTTATAGTATTTCCTCAATTAGTACTCACTAAGGCGGTTATATCAAATGTGCCAAAATATTCAATGAGACATGTCTAAATAAATTTCCTAGGAAATTTTTTCAAATGCTTCTAGCATTTTAAATCCTTTAAGGATAAATAGGGATCCATAAATAATTAGACGCGTGTAATATATTTCATACTGCCAAAGTAATTGCATCCACCATGAAGTAATTAAAACTCTTCATAAATCATAATTCAAGTCGAATTTACGACTACTTATTTGTGCCTCACTTGCATTACACCTTTAGGTGTTTGGACTGTTGGTCCAAATACTTCTCTTTTAGAAGTTCAAAGCGTCTTTCTATATTGGCCAATTCAATATCTATACTTCTTGATAGATTTATGTAGAACTAATGTTTTGATATAATAATTGAAAAATGTTTTGGACTGATTTAAAAAGAATTCAAAACTATTTCTAAAGTCCAAATAACTTGAAACTATGTTTAGGGATGTTTTCAAAAGGGTTTTACATGTTTACAAAAGCCAAACTACACAAAATCGTCCAGGTGTTTCAAAACACCCTTAGGTGTTTCGATACGGGAGATTCCAGTAGCAAAAATGTTTCGATATGGGTATCGAAACTGGCCTTCCCTGGATGAGAATTTTTCCTAGAGTTTCGAAACGGGCTATGCCGTTTCGATACGCCTACGTGGCATCGACCACAACGATCATAAACCCCAACGGCTATTTTCCAACTAACTTTTAAATGCAGAGCGTTTCGATACGGTGCCTAGCGTTTCGATACGGGCGTTTCGATATGGCCAAGGGTGTTCCGAAACGGGTGCTCATCAGACTGCAACGGATCTTTCTACTTAAAAAGCGTATCGAAACGGGTTTGAGCGTTTCGATACGGGCAGCAGCAAAATTGCATTTATGGTGGGAAATAAAGTCCTCAACAGCTCCAAATCATCCCCAACGGCTAGTAACGGATATAAACTCATCAAGGAGTATAAAAGGGACCTCCAAGCATCAAGATATGGTTAATGCTCATATTGTCAATCAACAAATGATCAAATCTTGTCTTAGTACTTAAATTGTCAATTCTTGTATAGACAAACACTAGTGAGCCAAAATTGTCAAATTTGCTCAAGTGTTTTAGGTTTTGGGTGAGTGCTTTAATTGTGCAAACAAACACCTATTAGAGGGATTTGTGTTTGCTTTTCTTATCTCTTGGTAAAAGAGGGTTTGATCAAGGCTTTGGGTAGAAAGCTTGATCGGTGTATAAGGGTTTCCTCATAAGCCTAGAAAAGGGAACAAATCAATAGTGGATTGATTGGAAACCCTTAGTAGGAAGCTAAGGTGGTGGATGTAGACCTTGGTTAGAAGGTTGAACCACTCTAAAATCATTGTGTCATTTACATTTAAGCTTCCACACCACATCCACCCAAAACTCCACATCTCCACCACTTGGTGAGCAACATTGGTTGAACGAATAGAGCACCTAAAAACTCAACAATTGGTACCATAGCTTGGCTCAATTGAAGAGGATTCACATCATATTGAGAAGATCCGGCAAGCTCGATCATCATTTCACACAACCAGCGCAATGGCGCAATCCATCGACAAACCACCCTTCTTTGACGGAACTCACTATGCCCATTGGAAGACAAAGATGAAGTTCTTCATCAAATCTAGAGATTACAAGCTATGAGACATAGTTGAAGATAGTCCGTTCGTGCCTCAACGAAGCAAAGCGGAGTGGAGTGCCGACGATCGCAAGAAGATGGAGCTTAATTGCAAAGCCTTGCACATTCTCTTTTGTGCATTTGGCCCAACCATCTATGAGAAGATGTCTTCTTGTGAGAGTACCAAGGAGGTATGGGACAAGCTTGAAGTCACATACGAGGGAACCAATGAAGTCAAGGAGACCAAGATTGGTCTCCTCGCCTTAAAGTATGAGAACTTCAAGATGGATCCGGAAGAGAACATTGAGAAGATGTTTGATAGGTTCTCCACTATCACCAATGTTCTCAAAGGCTATGGAGAAGCCATTCCGGAGGAGAAACTTGTCCGAAAGCTCATCTACTCACTTCCCGAGTCTTGGGACTCAAAGAGGACCGCCATCATCGAAGTAAAGAATTTGAAGACCTTGAAGCTTGATGAACTCATGGGGTCACTCCTTACTCATCAAATCATGAAGAAGAACAAAGAAGATGAGAAGAAGAGGGAAGAAGTTAGAGCTATGGGAGAGAAGAAGATCAAGAGCCTTGGCATCAACACTAATGTCATGGCTCTCAAGTCCTCCACTTGCCATCATGTTTATTCAAGTGAAGAGGAGGATGAGGAAGAAGAGATAGTTCATCTCTTCAAGAAGTGTGCCCCTTTCATGCAGAAAGCCTTAAGAGAGCTTGAACGAGAATCCAAGAAGAAGGAGAGGGCAAGCACTTTAAGCCATAAGAAGAAGGCACATGTGGCTACTTGGAGTGATGAGGACTCCACCGACGATGAACAAGCCAACATTTGCCTTATGGCCATCGAAGAAGATTCAAGGGTAACTTCTAATTAATCTACTTCATGTTCTTACTCTTTTGATGAATTACAAGATGCCTATGATGATTTGGTTTTAGACTTTAAAAATCACATTTTGAAAAACAATAAATTGATTTCAAAGTTAAAAATTCAAAATGATTTGATTTCTAAAACCAAACTTGTACTTGAAGCAAAACTCAAGGAGTTTGAACTAAAATGTTTTGATTTACAAAAATTTCTTCAAAAAGTTCAAGAAGAAAAGGATTTGATTTCCAAAGAGCTAGAAAAGAAAAACAGTTTTGGAAAATCAAATTTCTATGTAAGACAATCTAGTGCCCCTAGATTTGTTAAAGGAAAATGTTTTAGAAGTATTTGGGTCCCAAAAGGACTTAGTACTTCAATTAAAAAGGATGACATTGAAAAATGGATTCCTAAGGGGACTAAAATTTGTGCTACTAATGTTTATGGATCCAAAGCAATTTGGATACCAAAAATCACTTGATTGTCTTTTGCTAGGTGTGATGGAGAATGTTCAACAAGTCCAATTAATGAGGGGGAGCTCCATGCACACAAAGGAAGAACACTTGAAGAAGGAAGGCTTCACATCCTCCCTTGAGTTCAAGTGTGGTAAAATCTAGTTGCTTTTGCTTTATTTGATTTATTTTTATTTATGTCAACTAGATGATCATATATGTTGGACTAACATTTTTAATGATGCTTTGAGTAAGGGGGAGCCATTTTAAAACCAAATTCTTATTTTTGTCAAATTTTTTCCTCTATAGTTATTTTGAACTTAATGTTTTAAATTCTTTTTGATATAACAAAAAGGGGGAGAAATGGTTTGAAAAATTTAATTTTCAAATGAATAAGGGGGAGCTTTATTTGATTTCATATCTTTAATCTCTTATTCACATTTTTAAAGTTAAAGGGGGAGAATCCCAAACAATTTTTCAAGGTAGTTTTATTATATCAAAAAGGGGGAGATTGTAGAACTAATATTTTGATATAATAATTGAAAAATGTTTTGGACTGATTTAAAAAGAATTCAAAACTATTTCCAAAGTCCAAATAACTTGAAACTATGTTTAGGGATGTTTTCAAAAAGGGTTTTACATGTTTTCAAAAGCCAAACTACACAAAACCGTCCAGGTGTTTCGAAACACCCTTAGGTGTTTCGATACGGGAGATTCCAATAGCAAAAACGTTTCGATACGGGTATCGAAACGAGCCTTCCCTGGATGAGAATTTTGCCTAGCGTTTCGAAACGGGCTATGCCGTTTCGATACGCCTACGTGGCATCGACCACAACGGTCATAAACCCCAACGACTATTTTCCAACTAACTTTTAAATGCAGAGCGTTTCGATACGGTGCCTAGCATTTCGATACGAGCGTTTCAATACAGCCAAGGGTGTTCTGAAACGGGTGCTCATCAGACTGCAACGACTCTTTCTACTTAAAGAGCGTATCGAAACGGGTTCGAACGTTTCGATACGGGCAGCAACAGAACTGCATTTATGGTGGGAAATAAAGTCCTCAACGGCTCCAAATCATCCCCAACGGCTAGTAACGGCTATAAACTCATCAAGGAGTATAAAAGGGACCTCCAAGCATCAAGATATGGTTAATGCTTATATTGTCAATCAACAAATGATCAAATCTTGTCTTAGTACTTAAATTGTCAATTCTTGTATAGACAAACACTAGTGAGCCAAAATTGTCAAATTTGCTCAAGTGTTTTAGGTTTTGGGTGAGTGCTTTAATTGTGCAAACAAACACCTATTAGAGGGATTTGTGTTTGCTTTTCTTATCTCTTTGTAAAAGAGGATTTGATCAAGGCTTTGGGTAGAAAGCTTGATCGGTGTATAAGGGTTTCCTCCTAAGCCTAGAAAAGGGGACGAATCAATAGTGGATTGATTGGAAATTCTTAGTAGAAAGCTAAGGTAGTGGATATAGACCTTTGTTAGAAGGTTGGACCACTCAAAAATCATTGTGTCATTTACATTTAAGCTTCCACACCACATCCACCCAAAAATCCACCTCTCCACCACTTGGTGTGCAACATCGGTTGAACGAATCGAGCACCTAAAAACTCAACAATTTATATACAAGATCATCGTTTTCTTTCTTTACTTCTATAGAAGTATTCTATTTAAAACTATTTGTAAAATCGTTGTCGACAACTTCTCAATTTTCTGGTTCTATTCTCGTAGTGACATAACTCATCGAGATCTCTTCAAGATTTCAATCTTTATTTCAGGTACCTGAAACTCTTCAAGAGTTTTATTTTTAGTTATGTCTTGGGTCTCTTTAGGATCACCCGCCTCCAATATATGACCATCTCATATTACTTTCCATTTACGAGAATTTTGACCATTGGAACCATTTCAACTATCATGCTTCAGGCGTGATTTACATCCTCTCGCTCTAACATGTAATTTAAACTTAGAGCATTTCAGCTAGTACATGAGACTTAGTTACTCTCATTGGGTCAGTAAATATGTCTGGCAGTTGACATGTAATAACATGAATTATCTTATAAACTTCTAGTTCATATACGAGGATCTAGATAACAATAATTCATTTTCCTTTATCCAGCTAATTATTATCTCCCCCTGATGTTGAGAAAAATCATGTCATAAATGATTCTCCAATTAATGTATAAGAGTTTAAACATAAAAGGAGACTCGTACTCAATATATATTCTCAACCCTTTTTATTTAACCATTTTGTGCATTGTGGTGGAGCAATTCATATCGCACATTCAAAAATTATAAAATGGGAAATGTATGGATTCTGACCAAAAACCAATCATAACGGGGAGTTTATTATAACTCGTTGACTTGATGCGTATAAGTGTTGCTATATGGAAACACCATATAAATAATGACTCTTTTGTTCTCATAGTTTAGCTATTAAATAGGAGGCATCCAATTGAAATTTTGCTAAACTATATTTTTCATAATCAATAGGCTTTGTAACAACTAATATAGCCTAAAATATAAACCCGCTAGCTTTTCAAGACGAATAGTGTAGAGTGTCCAGAAGTTCTATATTTTATGCACATCCATGCCCTCATTATTGCTGTTCTTAAGCTTAGTTAGGCATAATTAGCTGCATGTCATGTATTATAACAATATTTCTTCTTTTACCATGCTTTTATTGAATATCTTATATTTGGTAGAGAAAAGGTATTGTTTTAGTTAGTTTTCTATTTCAAGTGCTGGTTGTTGATCAGAAGAAGAGAGGACAGAAAAGCAAGAAGCAGAAGGAGATGTACTGAAGCAGTTCCATTTGCCGCCAAAGACGTTGCCGCTGCAGAATGCCACTGCCAAGGACGCTGCCGCCGCAGAATGCCGCCCAGACGGCAATATGCTGACATAGTCAAGATGGGTCTCGTTTGATAGAGGACATTTTCCTAAGTCCATAGAGCCCAATCTTGCATTTTTCTGAGGCCTAGAGCGGTGTATAGAGCTGATTGAAGATCGATAAGCAAGGTGGCTTATACTTACTTGTTGAACAAGTAAACATCCAAAGGAGTCCATATTTAAGTCAAAATTGAATGAAGCATTAAATGTAAAAGCTATTTTATCATCAATGAAGACTTCTACTCCAATGAGGACTTAACCTTAGGCCAAGCCCTATATATACCCATGTATATGAGGGTATAGGGGCATAGAGATAGAGATAGAGATAGTCGGCTATGTTCTAAACTCCTTAGGGTTTAGGTTTTTGCTTGTAAAGAAGTTGTGAGAAACGATTATATTAGGTTAAGTTGTTTTGCAATAAATATTCCAAGTTTGCTTAATATATGCACTTCATTCTTTCAATTATTCTACACCAGTCAGTTGAGAGAATCCATTTGTCGGGCACGAAAGTGCAAGGCTCACAAAAGGGTTAAGTACGGTCACAACATGTCGAGGCGTGACTAACTTGGTTCTACACCAGTCCAAAAGTTTCAGCGGCTAAGAGGGATTACAAACCGAATTGACTAGCCTGTGTTAGGTTTACGCTAAGATTGCTAGGTATTGCCTATGTCACGCTAGCTTTCGAGCATCCTTGCCTAGAAATAGGGAGGATCACTGTCGACTATCTTGCCGGACTTGGAATATCTGCCAGACTTGCCGCCAGGACTATTTCTGTTCCACATGTCGAGACAGCAAAAGTGGCAAGGGCAGTGACCCGCTGCGGCCTCGTGACAGGGTCGTAGCTGTCGTCCACCATACCCACTGAGGCAGCATATCGTAGTAGCACAATCCAACCTTAACCTATGCAATGCAGTCTACACACTACATAGCAACAATTACTTGGCCCTTTCTATTACTCTGATCTCCCCTACTTTAATTAATTGTGTTTTTAGTTTTATTCCTTTAAACAAACCTGAAATTAATTGTGCATTTAAATTTCTTGTGCAGATATATACTCGAAGGAACTATACCAAACCTCGTGGGATTCAACATCTTATATACTATAACTTGGCAGGAGTGTGCACTTGCGCTCTCACAAAAACTTGTAGGGCGTGTAGGTGTTCCTTTTTTGTGAGAGCGCAAGTGCACACTACTGCCAAGTTATAGTATATAAGATGTTAAATCCCACGAGGATTGTTATAGTTCTTTCGAGTGTATATCTACACGAGAAATTTAAATGCGCAATTAATTTCAAGTTTGTTTAAAGGAATAAAACTAAAAACTCAATTAATTAAAGTAGGGGAGATCAGAGTAATAGAATAGGCCAGGTAATTGATGCTCAGTAGTGTGTAGACTGCATTGCATTGGTTAAGGTTGGGTTGCACTGCCACGATATGCTACCTCGGCAGGTATAGCGGGCGGCAGCTACGACTCTGTCATGCGGCCGCAGCGGGTCATTGCCCCTGCAACTTTTGTTGTATCGGCAGGTCGAACAGAAATAGTCCTGGCGGCAAGTCTGGCAGATATTCCAAGTTCGGGGGGATAGTTGACAGTGATCCTCCTTATTTCTAGGTAAGGATGCTCGAAAGCTAGCGTGACGTAGGCAATACCTAGCAATCTCAGCGTAAACATAACACATGATAGTCAATTAAGTTTGTAATCCCTCTTAGCCACTGAAACTTGTGTACTGGTGTAGAACCAAGTTAGTCACGCCTCATCACGTTGTGATCGTACTTAACCCTTTCGTGAGCCTTGCACTTTCGTGCCCGACAAATGGATTCTCTCAACTGACTGGTGTAAAATAATTGAAAGAATAAAGTGCATAGATTGAGCAAACTTGGAATATTTATTGCAAAACAACTTAACCTAATACAATCGTTTCTCACAACTACTTTACAAGCAAAAACCTAAACCCTAAAGAGTTTAGAACATAGATGACTCCGTCTCTCTATCTCTCTCTATCTCTATGCCCATATACCCTCACATACATGGGTATATATAGGACTTGGCCTAAGGTTAAGTCCTTCTTGGAGTAGAAGTCTTCATTGCTGTTAAAATAGCTTTTACATTTAATGCTTCATTCAATTCTGACTTAAATATGGACTCCTTTGGATGTTTACTTATTCAGCAAGTAAGTATAAGCCATCTTGCTTATCGATCTTCAATCAGCTTTATACACCGCTCCAGACCTCAAAAAATGCAAGATTGGGCTTTATGGACTCAGAAAAATGTCATCTATCAAACGAGACTCGTCTTGACTATGTCGGCGTATTGTCGTCTGGGCGGCATTCTACGGCGGCAGCGTCCTTGGCGGCGACATTCTGCAACGGCGGCATCTTTGGCGGCAACTGGAACTATTTTAGTATAGCTCTTTTTGCTCCCTGCTTTCCTATCCTCTCTTCTTCTGATCAGTAACCAACGCCTGAAATAGAAAACTAACTAAAACAGTACCTTTTCTCTACCAAATATAAGATATTCAATAAAAGCATGGTAAAAGAAGAAATATTGTTATAATGCATGACATGCAGCTAATTATGCCTAACTAAGCTTAAGAACAGAAATAATGAGGGCAAAAATGTGCATAAAATATAGAACTTCTGGACACTCTACACACCCCCAAACTCGAACTATTACTTGTCCTCAAGCAATGCAACCTAACTAGTAAACCTGCCCTTGTACATAAATCAAAAAGAAAACCTAGTTTTTAACTTGGTTTCATACCTCAAGGTCGTGGCACCTATATTAGTTTAGTGAGAGGGAATAACATGAAATAACTTGGAATTTTAATTCTAGTGCTAGTGCAGTGTGTGCATGTCTGTGTACATGTTGAATATGCTAAGTATACTAAGTAAACAAAAAATGTTGTAAAAGTTAAAGAAAAAGGATATAGAGTTGCTGCTTTGGCAGCGCAGTTAAGCACTTCTTTTCTTCCTTTTTCTGATCATGGCTTTTAAGGGCTTCAGCTCATCACAACTACTCTCTAGTTCTGAAGCTAAGATAGGAGCATACTACGAAACTCTGAACCCTTTGAGTAGAGTCATCCCGTGAAGGCTTTCATTCACTCATGCTAATTTGTCTGTCACTTCAAAGAATTTCAGATACATGCACTTTGATAGCAGCAGAGTGTCCTTGCTCATGATCCTTCCTAGAGCCTATTTCGGGCACCTCTACGGCATTCAGCCTTTTCTTTATTTTGCGGCTGTGGCGGCATTGCTTTTTATTTTACTTTGCTGCCTTGTGCTGCCGCGGCGGCATACCTGCATCCAATATAAGGATTTTCATTAAGTTTAAGCAGGCAATGTACACTTAAAACTCAAACAATATTCAACACTTAACAGAAGTGTAATAAAAGTCTGGCAACTAAAATATATTTCTAAGGTGTTTTTCATGCTTCTTCCCAAGATTAAGTTCAATTTTAAGTGTGGTGCAAAAATAGAATCGGCTAACTATCATAGGCACAAGTTATTTAACCCAGGTTTTCAATTTTCATTAAGTACTAGGCAGGATTTACAATGCAACTATATGCAACTACATGCTTAACAAAATAACATGAGGACTAACCCCCCCCCCCCCAAACTCAAGGCGGGCATTGCCCTCAATGCCTTAGACAAAGTAAAAACAAAATCTAAACAGGAAAACATAAAAGAAAGCAGAAAAAACATAGAAAGAAAAACATAAAAAATATTGGTGCTAGAAGCTGCCCGAGTTTTCCTTCAACTTGGTGGACTCAGAGGAAGATGAGAGGATTAGGCGGCGAGTGGCGAGTGATTTGGCGGCGAGGCTCTACTTCTGGCCGCGAGTTGGTTGGACTCTGATGGGAATGGGTCTCTTTGGTTGCTACTCCAGCTCGATTTCTGACCCTTCATCCTCTGGTTCAGCTGCTATCACATGCCTCTTTCTCTTCTTTGTTGCCTCGGCCGGCTCTGTATTATCAGAGGAATCCGACACCTCCTCGTCAAGGGAATTGGCAGCATGGGTTGTCTCCTCTGCTTTCGTCTTTGCCGCTTGGGCGGCTGTCCTTGTTTACTCCTCATATTTCTTGACGGCTTGCCTTTTATAGTAGGGTCTGAATCTAAATAAGTAGTTGTGAGACGGACTAAATAAAAATAATATAACTGAAAGTAAAATATGGTCCTAAGCTTATTAAGATCTATTGTAGAGTATCCATGAGTTCTATATTTTGTACACATTCATGCCCGTATTATTGTTGTTCTTAAGCTCATTTAGGCATATTTAGGTGCATTGCATGCATTATAACATTATCTTCTCTTTTACCATGCTTCTATTGAATATTTTATGTTTGGTTAAGAAAATTTATTATTTTTGTTTAGTTTATTTATATTTAGGTGATGTAGCAAGGGGAGGACATGAGAAGACAGGAAAGCTGGAACAAAAGGAGATGTACTGAAGCAGTTCCATATGCCGCCAAGGACGTTGCTGAAGTAGTATTACTGCCCTGGTAGGAGTTACACCAACTTAGCCAAGATGGGTCACGATTTAAAGAGGGCAATTTCCTAAGCCCAATGAGCTCATTCTTGCAATTTTCTGAAGCTTGTAGCAGCCAGTAGAGCTGATCCAAGACCGATAAGTAGGAGCACTTATCCTTACTTGCGGAAGAAGGCAACGTCCAAAGAGCCCATATTTAAAGTATAAAGTAGTCTGTATTTAATGTAACTTACTTTTAGAACTCCTACTTCAAGGAGGACTCAAACTTAGGCCATGAGCCCTATATATACCCAATGTATGTAAGGGTATAGGGGCATGATGAGGATGACGAGGGTGAGGGGATACGAGACTGAGCAGCCGTACAACGAGATGTAGTTAGATAGGTTGGAGTTGTTGGGGTCGCGGCCCAACTCTCCTAGGGTTTAGGGGCGTGTATGTAAAGTAGCTTGAGGGAAACGGTTGTAATAGTTTTGAGTTGTTTTCAATAAAGTTCCAAAGTTTGCTTAATCTATGCTCTTTGTTCTTTCAATTAGTCTACACCAGTCAATTGAAGAGAAAATCCATTTGTCGGGCACGAAAGTGCAAGGCTCACAAAAGGGTTAAGCACGGTCACAACATACCAAGGCGTGACTAACTTGGTTCCACACCAATCCACAAGTTTCAGCGGCTAAGAAGGATCACCAATCGAATGGACTTGTTTGTGTTAGGTTGACTCTGAGATTGCTAGGTATTGCCTACATCACATGAGTGTTCGAGTATTCTAACCTAGAAATAGGAGGGATCACTGTCAACTATCCCGCCGAACTTTGTAATGTCTGCCAGACTTACCGCCAAGACTTCTTTTCATTCCACCTGCCGAGACAGTACACTCCTACAGTGGCAGTGACCTGCTTCGGCCGCGTGACAAGGTCCTAGTTTGCCGCCCGCCATCCCGTCGAGGCAGCAATTCATGGCAGCGCAAAATATGCTCAGACTTTACAATGCAGCCCACATGTTACTGAGCTGCATTTGTCTTGCCCAATATATCGCCCAAATCTCTCCCTATCATTCCTCTCATCACTATCTTTATTTTATTTGTGTTTTTATATTTCCACATCATGAGATTTAATTACACATCTACTAAATCGTTATGCAGGAAGCCATTCATAGGAGCTGCTCCAATCCTTGTGGAAGATGATATCTTTTATACTATAACTTGACAAGAGTGTGCACTTGCGCTCATAAATAGAGAACACCTTTACGCTCTACATCCATTCCTAAAGAAAACGGTAAAGATGTGGAAAAACTAAAATTATGCTACATTGGGTTTGTTTCCGGTACTTCTTATAGTCCACCCACACCCTCCATCGAGTGACTATTCTTATGGGGAAGTCTTTCTTCCTCGTTCCCTTGTAATCCATGTGAATCCTCCACCTTGTTTCTTTTTCTGAAGGCAAGAACATGTGATTAGTAAAAATTATACCACTCTCAAACCATGCACTTTTCTTATCTTTGTCCTAATTTGTTATGGTGGAGGATGGCTTTTGTTGCCAAGGCAGTTGTTCAGGCAGCCAACTGTCAGGGCAGTAGTCTGTCATAATGTGGTTCAGGTCAAGGAAAAACTCAGCACATCGAAGGGCTTCATCATCTATAACATTGTGTTATTCAGATCCCTCGAACATCTCCATCAGTAGAGATTGTGATGGCTTTAGATCTGCCAGCATCGGCTCCTCTTGATATACATATTCCATAGTTGCCGAAATTTCTGCCGAGGTGGGCAGCGTGTTGAGGCCTCTATGCAGTTTCCTCAATCCTTGCTAGGGCAATTTCTCGCATAGGCTTATCATGTGTTGGGTAGTGTTCTTCATCCTCTAGTTGTTCCTCACACATCAGAGAACTTTCTTCGCATATTTCTTCATCATCTTGCCTTTAGACATCAGTATCCCTAGGATTGACTTGTTGGTGATCAATGGTTGCCAAGGCAGAAGTTGCTGGGACATTTTCTTCATTCATGGCATATGTGGATGTGTTCAATCGATATGTTGTATCCCATAAGGTTGAATCTCACTGGGCCATCCTTGTATCCATTTTCTGTGAAAGCCTTTGAGTGGATTCAATAAAGGATGTAGTACTAGCCATGAAAACTTGAAGCATGTCCTCCAAAGTTTGTGATTGTTCTTGCGGAGGACTACACTGCCAGGGTATATCTGCCGCTGCGGAAACACAATTGTCATGGTAAAAACAATTTTGAGGTTGTTGATCATACCATGAAAAATTCTGCTGCGGCGGCAGATACTGCGGCAGGTGCATTTGTTGTCCCAGTTGTTGATGTGGCTTCTCCTGTTGTTGGTCCCATATGTCTTCTCCGATAAGTAAAGGGAAATTTTCGAACACATGATTTCCCTCACATAGATTGCAAGAACTTTCCAACATCAGCTCTCGAGTGATTTCTCTTGATTGCTCTTGAAGCTGACCACCTTGCCCTAGCATGTTTGTTTCTACAGCAAAATTGTTATGGTAAAAAAGTTTTTGACAATTTTGATCATGCCGTGAAAATTTTTACTGTTGCGGCAGTGGCATTTGTTGTCTTGTCTGCTGCCACGACGGCAATTGCTGCTGCAGCATCTGTTGTTCATGTTCAAACATCAGCTCTCGTATAGTTTTCCTCGATATTGTGATGCCCTTGGACTTGTAGCGTACCTGAAATTTATTTTTGTTTTTTTATATATACAAAAGAAAAAAGTTAAAAACTTGAAATTTAAATGCAATTAAATAAAGAGTGCAGAAAACAAAACGAAGTCGCTATTGCCAATCCCCGGCAACGGCGCCAAAAACATGTAGGGCATGTAGGTGTTCCCTTTTTGTGAGAGCGCAAGTGCACACTCCTGCCAAGTTATAGTATATAAGATGTCGAATCTTACGAGGATTGGTATAGTTCCTTCGAGTGTATATCTACACAAGAAATTTAAATGCACAATTAATTTTAGGTTTGTTTAAAGGAATAAAACTAAAAACACAATTAATTAAAGTAGGGGAGATCAGAGTAATAGAATGGGCTAGGTAATTGCTGCTCAGTAAAGTGTAGGCTGCATTGCATAGGTTAAGGTTGGATTGCGCTGCCACGATATGCTACCTCGGCGGGTATGGCGGGCGGTAACTATGACCCTATCACGCGGCCACAGCAGGTTACTGCCCCTACAACTTTCGTTGTCTCGGCAGGTGGAATGGAAATAGTCCTGGCGGCAAGTCTGGCAGATATTCCAAGTTCGGTGGGATAGTCGACAATGATCATCCCTATTTCTTGGCAAGGATGCTCGAAAGCTAGCGTGAAGTAGGCAATACCTAGCAATCTCAGCATAAACCTAACAAAGGCTAGTCAATTCGGTTTGTAATCCCTCTTAGCCGCTGAAACTTGTGGACTGGTGTAAAACCAAGTTAGTCGCGCCTCAGCACGTTGTGACCGTACTTAACCCTTTCATGAGCCTTGCACTTTCGTGCCCGACAAATGGTTTCTCTCAACTGACTGGTGTAGAATAATTGAAAGAATGAATTGCATAGATTAAGCAAATTTGGAATATTTATTGCAATACAACTTAACCTAATACAATCGTTTCTCACAACTACTTTACAAGCAAAAACCTAAACCCTAAAGAGTTTAGAACATAGCTGACTCCCTCTCTCTATCTCTCTCTATGCCCCTATACCCTCACATACATGGGTATATATAGGGCTTGGTCTAAGGTTAAGTCCTCCTTGGAGTAGAAGTCTTCATTGATGATAAAATAGCTTCTACATTTAATGCTTCATTCAATTCTGACTTAAATATGGACTCCTTTGGATGTTTACTTGTTCAACAAGTAAGCATAAGCCACCTTGCTTATCGATCTTCAATCAGCTCTATACACCGCTCCAGGCCTCATAAAAATGCAAGATTGGGCTCTATCGACTCAGAAAAATGTCCTTTATCAAACGAGACCCATCTTTATTGTTTCAGCATATTGTCGTCTGGGCGACATTCTGCGACGGCGGCGTCCTTGGCGGTGGCATTCTGCAGCGGCGACGTCTTTGGCGGCAACTGGGACTGCTTCAGTATAGCTCCTTTTGCTCCCTACTTTCATGTCCTCTCTTCCTCTTATCAGCAACCAGCACCTGAAATAAAAAACTAACTAAAACATTACATTTTCTCTACCAAATATAAGATATTCAATAAAAGCATGATAAAAGAAGAAATATTGTTATAATGCATGACATGCAGCTAATTATGCCTAACTAAGCTTAAGAACAGCAATAATGAGGGCAGGAATGTACATAAAATATATAACTTTTGGACACTCTACAAATAATCTAACTGCATAATCTGAATCCTTTTATAACCAATCTCACAAACTTCTGGATGTAAGTTGATAAAACAATGTAGATGCATCTACTAAAACCATATAAAACTTTCCACATTTGTGGATAAATGGGCACATATTTCATTCAGATATGCAAGACATGCAGACTCAACTTTAGTACAAGAAATTCAAGTTCTTTTGTTAAGTGGGATCTTAATCATTTCCTTTGAGAACAAGCAACACAAGAACTTCAGGTTATTTTCATAAATGTGCATATAAATCTCAATAGCTTTCGCATCATTATTGATCAGGATGGTCTAACCGATCATGCCAACTATATACAAGTGTATATATACATTTCTGAATTTGGTAAACTAGAACATGTGATTCATTCTCACTCATACACGTCTAGTACAACCATCAAAATTGTTCCTTTGAATAGGAATATTTAGCTCTTTCGAAACTTTTAATAGAAATTATCTTTTGGTAGCAATATGTAGCTCTTCTAGAGCTTTCAAGTGACTTTTTGGCTACCAGAACTTATATCCACATTGGCTTATTTCAAATGTCAATTGATAACATATGTTATCTATAATTCCAAAAGAATATTTTGCGAACTCATATTGCTCTCTTAAAATTTCCACTTCTAGTGGTGACGATGTTATTACCATTAGCGGTAATTATTGTAATATTCGTAATTATGCACTTTTCATAATGTGCTTTCTCTCAAGAACTTATTGCTCTTCTGGAGCATCAATACTTTTAGTACTTTGAGATATAGTACTCGCATTTTTCACTTGCATTTAAAAGGAAATATATATCTTATGCTTCTGCTAAGCATAAATCATCACCATAAATTGTATTTGATAAGTAATCATGTTAAACAAAATAAATAAATATGATAATATATAAATATAAATATTAACATAAAGAAAAATAAATAAAAAGATAATTAATTCTCTTCAAAGTTATGAGAATAATTAGAAGATGGTTTATTCCATTCGAGGGTTATAAGGAAATCAACAACGTCCAAATGAGTTGGACTAACAATGTCCAAATAAGTTGGACCAATATCATCTTTGTCATTTTTCGCAAACAGAATTTGCTTTTATTTTCTTTTCTTTATCATTCAATTATTGTTGATTTTTCCAATGTACAATATGTACGAGACCAATGATTTATAACATCACATTGGTAATAAAAAAGATTCCACTTTCTTATAATGATCTTTATCACTCTTGTCATCCTTATAACCTCACTACTAATGGGTAGAAAGTATTCTTAAAATGACCATAATGTCTATGTTTGTGCCTCGACCATGACCACAACTTCTAATGTGGCTTTTATTCTTTCTATAATATAATCTCACATTCACTTCAGGGAATGGAGTAGAGCCAGTGGGCCTATGAAACCTTTTTCATGATATTGTGTTTGAGGACAATATTATTTGTCATGAAAAGTGGAGTATGTTTTTATTAACATATCCTTATCATAGAGAACAAAGATTTAATCCTCGTACGCAGCATTGTTAATCAAGTCCACAAGGTCCTTTAAAAACCTCCTTTGAGACCAGTAGCCTCGCAGAACGGGATGTCCATCCAATATACTTGGATTATATCGAAATTATGTCTCTAATTGAATAATGATTTACCATGTTTGCATTCACTTCAGGGAATGAAATAGTTCCAATAATCGCATAGAGTAAACATCATGCTTGCATTCACTTCATGGAATGCCCCATCATTGATAATCGTATGGAATAAACATCATGCTTTGCATTCACTTCAGGGAATGCCTCCCATAAAACTTTTTGAATCAAGACAAATTTTTGTAACTTGAAATTGGGAGAAGTCTATGGTCGATTTTTTTGACGAAGAAGAAATATTGCTTTCGAGCAAATATAAACTTAATAACAATCTTTTTATAGATTGAAATTCACCATGATTTATCGCACATTAAAATCATTTTAAAGAGAAAAAATAAAGTTTACCGATAATAATTTTCCTCTCGAGGACAATGGAGACATAACAAATGACCGAAACAACTTCTCATAATTTCTTTACGT
This sequence comes from Hibiscus tridactylites, assembly GCA_958450335.1. Classification (NCBI taxonomy): domain Eukaryota; kingdom Viridiplantae; phylum Streptophyta; class Magnoliopsida; order Malvales; family Malvaceae; genus Hibiscus; species Hibiscus tridactylites. The sequence goes on along the minus strand of OY288267.1, from coordinate 50,697,774 downwards.
CGCGTCTCTTTCCAAGCCATTTAAGCATATCATGTAAAACTTGAAATATGGTTAAATAAAATAAAAAAATCATCATATTATATATCATGAATCCATAAAAATATACTTATCTGTAAATATACTCAAGATAATCATCTTCTCCCCCACGATCCCCTTGATATGGATTCAGGTCGCTTGAGAGACCAATTCTTTGAGTGAGATTGAATTCGATGCGATTAAGCATGCTTCCATTCTTTTAAAAAAATAATAAAAATTAAAATTTAAAGAGAGAGACAATCAATAGCTAAAAATGAGAGAGAAAAAACTTATCTTTAGTTTCATTCTATAATCAAATTTATTCTTTTCGGTAACTTCTTTTGGATTCGAACGATGAAGATCTCAGTTGATTAGAGTCTCGTGCTGATAATGTGTTGTGAATAAAATAACGAAAAACAATAATAAGAACAAAGAATAATAATGGAAGAACAAAGAAATGAGAAGAAAAGGGAGATTTGTATTATTCTCAATATTCAACTGTATACATTGCCTTCATTAGATCATCAATTTATAGGCATAGGAAGTACATAATACATTAAACTCTAATTAATGAAGATAATATTTCTAATGATAAAGTAAATTAAATCTCCTTGATAAAGTTCTTATCATATAGACATCAACATAGATAATATTCATAACATTTTATTCATTATAAGAGTTTTTCAAAAATAAATGGAAAATACTTTTGATACACACAAGCCTTCAATTTTAGGGTTTATCAATTTAGGTTAAGATTTAGAGGTTTAGTGCGTAGGGTGTAGAATGTAAAGTTTAGGGTTTAAGGTTTAGGGTTTTAGAGCTAGGGATTTAGGTTTTAGATTTTATAACTTAAATATGAAGGTTGTGTAAAAAAATATTTACACAGCTTGTGTATCAAAATATATAGGAAAATACTTTGATACACAAGCTTGTGTAAACTAAAGTTTACTCGAGCATTTCAATTTTAAGGTTTAGTGGTTTAGGCTAGAGTTTATGATGTGTGCTCGTCCTCGAATATGAGTTCAAGTCGCTTATATTTCCTGATCAAAATCAAAGTGCTCCGAATGATAATGACGGATGCTTGCAAATGGGCTAGGAATGATTGAAAAGAAATGAATTATGGAAATGGTGATGGTAGGTATGCTTGAAATCAATTAAGCGAAACCAAGACAGAACCAACACTATATCTAATGTTGACCTTAGACTTATACGATTTCTTAAATAATAACAAGGTAATAAGATCGTGACTCGCTATCTATATGGAGATAGGAACCAAAGATATCAGAAGGGGTTAAACGTCACACTAAGGATAGTGATAAGTTCGAAAGAAAAGGGTTGATGCCACAAGATATTCTTGATAACTCACTTGGAGTTCAATTAAGAACAAAGGAAGAAAACACTCTCAAATTCTATTAAAATTAAATTTGTAACACCCCCTACCCGATCTTGAAGGAAACTGGGATCAAGGATGTCACCAGAACAAAACACAGGAAACGAAAACAGAAATTACATGATTTTAGTGTAAAATTCTTACTAGTTCGAGAGGTTTACAAAAACATTTCTCAAATCAACTTAAGTCATACAAATTTATTATAACATTCTGAATATTTAACTTGCTATCTTTTACCAACTAGATCATTTTGATACTAGCATGAAACCATATTCACTTATCAAAGCATAGATGTAACACATATATCATCCATCTTTAAAGTACTTTATCGAATTATGCCTAATGAAATTTCCTTTATTCTTACAAGGTCTTAAATATGTTTAATCCGTTCGAAAGAGCTTAAAAGCATACATATGTTCCCAAGTAGATATTAGCTAGACATGTCTTATTCATATAGTTTTAAATTGTTCAAATAAAATCAAAACCGTTCAAACGAGATCATTAAATTATGAGCCTTTGTCTGAATAGCTCTTATTACAGGTTCAAGTTAGATTCTAAACAATAACTCTTTAAGCTATTTATTTATCCCTCAATATCAATTATCAAACCAAATCGAATATACTTACCGAACACTTAAAATTATATATGTAATTCCACCCCTTAATAAACTATGTTAAACATATCTATTCTAGTTTACAACTAAATGTTTAGTTCCTTAACAAGATAATAAATACATAGAGCATTCTTAATTATATCTAACTAATTGTTATACTACTAATTTCTCATAAACAACTTAGATTGTAAGATCCAGCATGCAAAGACATTTATTCCCATCATTCATATTACTAAGTATAGACTATATAGAAACAAGTCTTACAATTATTAATCATGTTAATTTATAGTTGCAAGTCTTACAACCCAAAGATATCATAACAACATTGGTTACTCAAAATACTAAAAAGCTTATACGAATGTCATATGCCACCGTTCTAGGAGTTTCTTAAGGAAAGCACAAACGATACACAGAAATTTAGAAAAGTGACTTGCAATCTTTGGAAACGATCAAACACAGAGCTTCTTCAGTCCTAAAAAAATGCATAACAATGAATGTATTAGGCTTATATATCCTAAGTGAGGTAGTGACCATAAATTAACAAAGCATAATGCCAGTGATATCGAATAAAAAAAAGAAAATTCAAGAAATACAAACATAAGTTAGCATTAAATGCTTATGACTTAGTCTTAACTTTTACGAGGCTTTGTTTTATGGAAGCTTATCGAAGTTCATACTCTTTCATACCTTTTCATAATAATGTTATATAAAACTATATACACAAGCTTTATCATACTTAACACTTTTCTTCATACATAGCATCACAATCTTTCAATAAAAATCATACATTTTCATATACTAAAACAGTCCCAAAATAGTCTTTATTTCATTTACATACATCCCTCTTATTCAAGTTTATAAATCAATCCAATTTGATAAAAAACAGTCTCATTTTTAATTGCAAAACTGTCCCATTTTTTAATTGCAAAACAGTCACTCAATTAAACTTACAAAACAGTCCATTGGTATTGCAAAACAGTCCCATTTTTAATTGCAAATCAGTCCCTCAAATAAGCTTACAAAACAGTCCACTAGTATTGTAAAATAGTCCCATTTTTAATTGCAAAGCAGTCCCTCGATTAAACTTACAAAACAGTCCACTAGTATTGCAAAACAGTCCCATTTTAAATTGCAAAACAGTCCAGTAGTATTGTAAAACAGTCCCATTTTTAATTGCAAAACAATCCCTCAATTAAGATTACAAAACAGTCCACTAGTATTGCAAAACAGACCCATTTTTAATTGCAAAACAGTCCCTCAATTAAGCTTACAAAATAGTCCACTAGTGTTGCAAAACAGACCATGTTTCATTTTACAATTCAGCCCTTGTTTTAAAAAACACAGTCCAAATCAATCCATTCAAATTATAAAACAGTCCCATTGATTACCAACCAATTTATAATTCTAATTCACAATTTAGCCCCTTGTAATTCTATCAAAACAGTCCCTAAACAACTCTTTCTAGATCATGACAGTCCACAAGTGTTTCTATCAAACAATGTGACCACAATTCAAATTCAAGCATAAGTTACTCATTCAACAAGGGCATCATTTGAATGCTCAATTCTCAACAACTATAGAATTTACTATCAAGAAATTTGATCACCCTAACTATGTTGCAAAAATCACAAAGGCATTACAAATTCATCATATATATCATTCAAATGCACCAAGAAATCTCATAGCATGAGTTTGATTTTCTAACAATTCTATTAACAACATAGTTCATGAAGGTCTTGAACTTATCAGAGTTAATATCTTAACTTATCGGAGTTTTAACAAGGCTTATTGAAGTTCTTATCAGGGTCTATATCGAAATTCATATTAGAACTTATCAGAGTTCATATCAAAGTTTATTGAAGTTCTTATCAAAGCTTATCAGAGTTCTTATCAAAGTTATCAGAATTCATATCTGAGTTTATATCTTTTAGAGTATTTGTCTTGGATCATATTTGTAACACCCGGGTTTGGGGGTTGCGTGAATTAAATAATTAAAATAATGTTCCGGGTTTTTATTTTCAAATTAATTAGTTGTGTTGGACATATTTTAAAATTAAACCCCAAATAGCCATGGAATTCATATTATGGTAATAACCCATTTTCATTATGGGTAAAAGTGACTTTTGGCTTTAAAAATAAAACAAAACAATAAAACTGCCTTTTCACTCATCTTCTCCCCCCCCCCCCCCCTCCTTATCTAATTCCACGACAAGTTCTCCCTTTCCCCTTAAGTTACTATTCAATCACCATTCTCCTTCATCTTTGAACATTTTTGAAAGGTAATTGTGTTTTTGACTTGTCCTCACCTTCCTCTCCATTCCTATACCTTTAGTTTTCATTAAAACTCAGTGTATTACATTTTGAAGTTTTTTCTGATAACTTTGATAGCTTTTAGTTGAGGTTTCGATTTGTTGTTGTTAGATAAGTTATTTACTACCCAAAAGGTCCAACATACCAAATTTTTACTTGGTTTTATGATGATTTCCGGATTTGAGTTTGTTGGGGGTTTTAAAGGGGTTTAAAGTTAAGTTTTGGGGCTGTTTAGTGTGGGAATTTGATGGCTGTTGATTAAGTGGTGTTGGAGGGTTGTTTTGGGTGTATTAGATAACACTTTGGAGGTTGGAAATATGGTTTTCTGGTTTGGCTTTTGGGCAGCTCGAAAATGGCACTTTTGGGGTTGTCTTTAGCTTGAATTTGTGTGATTTATGCTTGGATTGTATTCCGGGTTTGCTACAGTGATTTGTGGACTGAAATGTGGTTGTTTTGATTGTGTTGGATTGTTTAGAAGCAAGGAATTGTGTTGGTGAAGCCTCGGGAACGAATCCGGATAGCTTGGTGGATTGATCGGCTAGAGTTGTTGAGCTTGGAGTAGTCGGTGAGTGGTTAATGATTTCAACTTGGTTTAAATGGTTTCCAAACATTTTGGTTCAAGCATGTGGACCTAAGTCGGGCTTGGTAAACCCACCTAGAGTTGGGATTAAATTGGTAGTCTAATCCCCAAGCTTTAGTTAGAGACCTATGGTTGAACTTATGAATGTTGTGTGATTATGCCTCTTGTATCATATTCATTGTGATTGATGTTGTTATGTATATTGTGATATACATGTGTGTTGAGGCATGATGTTTTATGCATTGTGATATGCATGTGATTGTTAGAATGTGGATGCATGAGGGAAAATCATGGTGAGTACGTGCTAAGCACGGAAATTAGTAAGAATGTTGTGTGGTTGAGCTATGAAATGAGTTAGTATTGGCACTAGTATGCTTGGGTAAAAATGATCGATCATTAGGATGTTTAGTGTGCACCCGAGAGTCGAAATGCGTGCGTGGTCTTGGTGATGGTAGTCATCAAGATGGAGTACGGGTACACCCGGAAATCTTCATTTATATGTTAGTCGGTGATGAGTGGAATCCCATCGACGGGGCGTGAGGATGAGTGGAATCCCCTCCGCGTGAAACGGTGATGAGTGTAATCCCACCGTAAGGTAATGGTTGAGTTGTTGGATGTGAGTTCCAACGGTTGTTATCCGCGTATTCGGGTCATAGCTAGGTGCCAATACGTTTGTAAAATGTGCTTCCATATGGTTGTATTGTGGACATGTTGAGCATGGCATGATATTTGTTGTTATGTTCATGCATCATATATATTTGACTCTTGTGGCTTCGAAGGTAAGAAAACATGCATTCTTCCTCGGTTGTGTTGCTCATGCTTGGACCCTGCATTGTCGAGGTTTGTTTTATGAGCTTACCCTCACTAAGCTTTACGCTTACGCTCTCCTTTGTTCGACAATGCAGATCCTTAGTTTGTGGGTTGCTTGCGCGAGGAGAAGGCCTCCAAGTGTGATATTTGTGCTTTTCCTATCATCAAGTATGGACTTTTAAGAAATTGATGTGCTGACGTGTTGTTTATGGCTTGCTTATGCTTTGTATGTGCTGACGTGTTGTTGTTTTGTGTTAGGAGCTTGTTTAGACTCTTTTGATGTGCTGACGTGTTGTTTATGGCTTGCTTATGCTTTGCATGTTGGCCTTCTGCCCCTATCATGAATGCTTTGTGTATGTTGTTCTAAGGCATGAAAACCTTAATATGCTATATATGTCTTTTGTGGTGAATGCTTGATTCCCTTAAATGTATGCCCTTTTTATGTGAGTTGAGTGTTTAAGCATGTTTGTAATTGGGTGTATGCCTCTAGAGTTGTGTTTGCATGTTGTGTCTTGCTTCTTGAAGTCGTTGGGGTCGTTTGGGATCGTTTAGAGATGTTTAAATCTGGTTTTGGGAACTCACTGGTTGCAGTCGTTTCGGAACGAGGGAGGTTGTTTCGAAACAGGTGTGATTCTAGGGATACCCGTACCGGAACGCGTTTTGGTACGGTTTGGCTACTGTTGCATGTAAAAGAGTCTATCGCAATAGAGTGCAAGTGTACATGACGCAAGTAGTAAAGTGATACGCCAAGTATCGGATGTCGAATCCACAGGGACTGGAAATAGCCTTAACCTTAAATTGTTGCACAAGAAAGAAGATAATTTTAATTGTTTGCAAGGGAATATTAAAGAATGATGAAGATAAAAGATTAAAGAAATCAGGATGGAGAGAATGGGTCGGTATTGATTTGCTCAGTAGTGTAGGTGTTACAAAGTCTAGGACATTCTGTTCTGTCGTTGCTCCTGTCGCGGCAGCACCTGCGGCGGCAGCGGTCTGTTGTTGTCGCAGCAGCGATCACACAACTTCATACTTCAAGCTTGGCAAGAATCCTTGTTGTGCCTTGTCCTATCCCTAGGTCCAAGTCTGTCGATGAACACGTCTTTGATGATACCTCCTGGCGTGAATCGAATGATGAACACCGATGTTGTTGAATTCTTCATTAGCCACTTAACCTCGTCCTATCCCTAGGTCTGAGATAGTTCAACCATAAACTGGAGAACCCGTACTTATTCCTTTTGTATACTTAACTCTCCCGATATTAAGTAAATGTATAATCTCACAATGCTCTCTCGATACTCTTACAAGATGTTGAAAACCAGAATAAGCAAACTTGAAGTCTATTTTATTGAACAGAAAAATTCCTAAAACAAATGCAATCCTTGCAACTACTTTACAGAATCAACCCTTAGCCCTAGGGGAAGTTTAGAACATGATGAGAAGGGGGAAAACGACTAGGGTTTAGGGGAAAACGGCTAGAGAATAAGATATCCTCCCCTAGGTCAAATTACATGCCTTTATATAGGCCTTGGGTTCAAGTTTTCTAATATGGCAAGAATATAAGTTTAAATTAAAGTATAACTCTATTAAAGACTAAATCTTCAGAGTGGATGTCTTTAATTCGTCCTCTTTCCTTGCTTGGAGTTTCTTCCTTGAACTTTGGGCTTGGCCTTCATTCTGATCTAGGGCTCATAAAAATAAAAGAGTGCTCCACGACAGACCGGCTTAATTTCCTCTTTCTGTCGAGCTCCACTTCACTTTTTTCCCCTCAACATGGTTGTCGTCATTGGCTGCCACGGCAGCGGCCATGGCAGCATCCTTCTTCTCGACTGCAGTCATGTGTTCCAGCTCTGCTTCTCCACTGCCCTGCATCTGCTACAACAGCTACCTGCAAAAGTAACCAATTTCAGTAGCAACTGTGCCATTTAATATAATTGTGATGTATGAATGAAATATATCCTAAATGTAATGAATTATGCTTGAATGCAGCAGAAATACGGGTTAAATATGGGGTAAAATATAGAACTTTTACACACTCAACACACCCTCAAACTCAATTTTTTGCTTGCCCTCAAGCAAATAGTACCTAACTTAAAATGAAATATTTTTGTTTTGGCTTAAATCAGTGAACTCTACATTACCTACCACTTATATTCTATCAAGAGCAGTACCTTGTCGGGCATTCTGGATTTATCCGGAACCATGCTATAATTCTTGTGCAGTGTGTGCAGGTTTGTGAACGTTTATGCATCTACACTACCTTAGTATACCAGAATAGTTATGCCTACAAACTTGAGGTTATGCCATTTCAATCTTTTTCTGGAGGCAATTCTTAGGCTCCTTTAGTTTTTTCTGACTCTTTATTTAACTACATCTTTTCTGGAGGCAATTCTTGGGCTCCTTTAGTTTTTTTCTAACTTAGCTCAAAAAGAAATCTCCTAAAATAAGTGCATGGCAGTTTTGCAAGCTATTGAGTCTGAATATTTTTTTCTTTCTTTGTTTTCCTAGAGCCAGTGATAGGCACCTCTAGGGGCAGTTTCAAGCGGGTAAATATTCCTATTCCAGTGTACTAAAGTAATCTAGAAAGCATAAGAGTCCCAAAAAGTGTTTTACAAGGTAGAATCATAGCAAGGCTCTAAACAGATCCTAAATTTTCCTAAAGGCACTGTCACGACAGCATATGTCGTGGCATGTAAGTTAAGTTCAAGGACTTAAGCCAATTTTTTTTTGAAGCAAAAAAAAACTAACACTTACACACAATTTCTAACATAAAGACACTTCATTAATGGAGGGATGCCACCCCCAAACTCAAGGGTTGCATCGCCCTCAATGCATGATGACAGATGAAAACAAAACAGAAAATAAAAACATCACAATTATAACAAAATAGCAGACAGCAAAGATAAGATAAAAACTTAAATTTTAAGTGCTATCGTCATTGCTGCTGCTGCTGTTAATCTGTATCTGCCGGCGGGCAGTGACCTTCATCGTTGGTGTCGGCAGATGGCCTGGAGAGGCAGAGGCAAACTTTTTCTTGGCTTCCCTCGGGGGCTGGATGCGAGTAGGGGAGATCTGGGGTAGTTTCTCCAGCACCTGAACCTCCTCGGAAGAGCTGCTACTGCTGCTACCACTGCTGCTGCTGTCAGACTTCCCTTTGTCTGATGGTCCGTCTCCGGTGTTGGGTTTCTGCCACTTCATCTGAGTGAATTCTTTGGACAGGTTCCTCTTGATAGAGGGCTCGCCATCGGATTCCTCGCAAATTGAGGAAGAGGAGAAACCAGCAATAAATTCATCAAGGTCGGACGGGGGCTCCTTTCGCTTTTCTCCTTTGGTAGAGGCAGTGACGGTAGGGCTACCACCTGGAGCTGTCGCGGCCGGGGTTGGAGTGGACGCAGCAGAAGGTGTTCGCGGTGTGGCAGCATGGGTAGGGGTGTGGGCAGGTGTGGGAGCAGCAAAGTAATGATCGGGGAAAGCAGGAAACAATACATCTGGAAAATTTAAATTGCTTTTAATGAAATGTACCGTCGATGTTGTGAAGTTGCGGATAAAGCTCATCAGGCCCAGCTGCCATTCCTCCATTTTTGTAGGTCAGCAAGGATTTGGGTAGAGGAGTCTGCTGTGGGAGCTGCTATGGTGGGCTGCCTCTGTTCTGTGGCGGCAGGCTCTGTCTGGTTGGGCTCTGTCGGCTCACCTGTCGCAGCAGAAGGGTTGAAGCAGGAGATTGGAGTTGCAGTTTTCAGCCCCATCAAACTGAAGATGTTTTTCTCCGTCCATCCTTTTCCTTGCACCTTCAGATCTTAAGCAACTTCAGGGACATTGTGGCCACGGCAGAGTGCTGTGATGAGGTAGAGGAAAACAAGGGGTCCCGATGGCCGCATTGCACAATCCAAAATCCCTTCCCAAATATATCGACCAACATTAATGGGCCTCTCGTTTAAAATTGAATGAACGAGAGCTAACCTTGGTTGATCCACTGTGTTGTTGTGTGAGGAGGGCATAATCCTCTTTTTCACGAATGCGTTCCACAGTTTGGCTTCGGGGGTAAGTTCAGCTGTTTTCACTGTCCTTGGGTGCTTGGGGTCTGTATTCCATTGGGTCCCTTCCTCGGTGAGTTCTGCCATGACAGCATCATAATCTGATGCCTCCAGGCTCTCCACGAACCGCTTATGCCCATCTTCCTTTCTGCCGACGTAGAGTCCGTAAAGGGTGTTAATATACTCTAGCTCCAGAGGGACTTCCTTACCACGAAATGTCACTGCTGTCGTGTCTCTGCTGTTGACGGCAGCATAGAATTCTCTTACCAGTGTGACGTTCATCTCCTCAGGTTGCTCGGCAAACATCTGCCAATGAAGTGCTCTGATCTTACGAGCGATGAGTGGTTTGAGCCTGAGATTCTCCATTCGTTTGTTATAGATGAACCCTTTCTCCTCCCACATATCCCTTTTCTGTAAGGAGGTGTAGTATCGGTCATTGGACTCTTCGTTGGAGAAGCGGTTTGGGATTTTGTCGTGTCTGGGAGTGGCTGCTGCTGGGGCAGAGCTTGAGGCAGCACTTCTTCTGGTGTTTCTGGTACTCATAGTTGCAAGAGACTGTAGAAAAATGAAAGGAAATGAAAATCTAGAGAGGAAGAAAGTAGAGAGAGTAAAAGTGAAGTGAAAAATGAATAGTAAAACAGGGTTTATATAGATGAAGAGTTTGTTGCCCGTTGGAGCTGTAACGGCAGGCGTGAATAACGAGGCCAGCTGTTACGCGGTTTCTGATGTGTCTGTCATACGTTTCTGTGTCTGTTGCGCATCTGTTACGTGTTTGCGTGTCTGCCGCGACAGCGTGTTGACAGGCTGGATTTTCCGCGTCTGTCGCGACAGCTTCCTCCGTTGGGCTTTTTGGGCTAATGGTGAGATGGTGGGCTGAGTTCACTTCTTCTCCTCTTCTTGTCTCCTTTATTTCTTAAAAATAATTAAAATAAAAACTTAATTCCTAAAAATAAAATAATTCTAATTTCTTAATAAATAAATATATATATATATAAATATAAATAAATAATAATAAAATTAAGTTAAATTAGGGATGCCAGGAGGGTCATCTCCTAAAGTACCCACTTCCTGCATTCTTGGGGCTTCAGTCCCCTGATAATGCTTCAGTTTCTGTCCATTGACTTTAAATTGGTGCCCGCCTTTTAAGGATTTGATCGTGATGGCACCATGAGGAAAAACTTGCACCACTTGAAACGGGCCGGACCATCTAGATTTCAGCTTCCCTGGGAAGAGTTTCAACCTAGAGTTGAATAACAACACAAGCTACCCTGGGTAGAACTGTCGTGGCAGCAGTTTCTTGTCATGCCACTTCTTTGTCTTGTCTTTGTAAATCCTTGCGTTGTCATAGGCCATTGCTCGAATTTCTTCAATCTCATTCAAGTCAAGTAGCCTTTTCTGTCCTGCCTTTTCCAAGTCCATGTTCACTGCTTTGATGGCCCAGTATGCTTTGTGCTCAATCTCAACAGGTAGATGGCATGTTTTTCCATAAATCAGCCGGTAGGGTGACATTCCCAATGGAGTTTTAAATGTTGTTTTGTAGCCCTAGAGTGCATCATTGAGGTGTAGAGACCAGTCCTTTCGATTTGGTTTAACCATATTCTCAAGAATGTTCTTTACCTCTCTGTTGGATATTTCGGCCTGTCCATTGTTCTGAGGGTGATAAGTTGTTGCGATCCGATGTTTGACACCATATTTCTTTAAGGCGGCAGCGATTACCCTATTGTCAAAATGCCTCCCTTCATCACTGATGATCGCCTTCAGGATACAAAATCTGGAAAAAAAATGTTCTTATGTAGAAATCTTTGAACGGTCTTGGCATCATTTTTCTGTATGGCGATCGCTTCAACCAATTTGGACACATAGTCCACTGCCATGAGGATATATAGATTCCCACATGATTCTGGGAATGGTCCCATGAAATCAATCCCCCAAACGTCGAAGATCTCGACTTCAAGGATGTTTTGCAGCGGCATCTCATGTCTCCTTGAGATGTTTCCAGTTCGTTGACACTTGTCACAGTTTTTGTAGAATGTTTGGGCATCCTTGAACAGTGAAGGCCAATAAAAACCAGATTGTAAAACCTTGGCAGCAGTTTTGTTACCACCTAAGTGTCCTCCATATTGTGAAGCATGGCAGTGATGAAGCACAGCTTCTTGTTCATCCTGTGGTACACACCTCCTGATAATCTAATCTGCACATTTTTTGAAAAGAAGAGGTTCGTCCCAATAATAATGCTTAACATCATTTTGGAACCTCTTCCTAGCTTGATAATCAGGATCAGGAGGAAATATTCTGCTAACTAAATAATTAACGAAATCAGCATACCAGGGGAGTTCAGAAAACTTACCTGCCGCCATGGCTGTCGCGGCAGTGCTTATGGCAGCAAACAGCTGCTCGTCAGGGAAGGTTTCCAGTATGTGTGTCTTGTCTATTGGAAGACTCTTTCCCATCTCTAATCTTGACAAGTGATCTGCAACTTGATTCTATATTCCCTTTTTATCTTTGATTTCAATGTCGAACTCTTGCAGTAACAGAATCCAACGAATCAGTTTGGGCTTTGCGTCTTTTTTAGCAAACAGATACTTCAGTGCAGAGTGGTCCGTGTGGACCACCACTTTCATTCCAAGTATGTAGGATCGGAACTTGTCAATTGAAAACACCACTGCTAATAGTTCCTTCTCTGTTGTGGTGTAATTCACTTGGGCATCGTTGAGTGTTTTGCTAGCGTAGTAAATTACGTGGAATAGCTTGTCCTTCCTCTGCCAAGTGCTGCCCCTACAGCGTAATCATTGGCATTATACATAATTTCGAATGGCAACTTCCAGTCCGGTGGTTGTACAATCGGGGCTGTTACTATCTTCTCTTTAAGAATTCGGAATGCCTCAGTACATTCAGTATTAAAGTCGAAGGGACGATTCTGCTCTAGTAGGTGGCATAGCGGCTTGGCGATCTTCGAAAAATTGGCTATAAACCTTCGATAGAACCCAGCATGCCCCAGAAAACTCTGGATTCCCTTGACTGTGGTGGGTGGCGGCAGCTTTTCAATTACCTCAATCTTGGCTTTGTCGACTTCTATGTCGCGGCAGCTTACTTTATGGCCTAGGACTATCCCTTCATCCACCATGAAGTGACATTTCTCCCAGTTTAATACTAAGTTTGCTTTCTCGCATCTCTCGAGCACTTTCTGTAGGTTGCCTAAGCAGCTTTCAAAATTTTCTCAAAAGACAAAGAAACCATCCATAAATATCTCTAGGAAATCCTCCACCATGTCGGAGAATATAGCCATCATACACCTCTGGAAGGTTGTTGGTGCGTTGCAAAGTCCAAATGGCATCCTCCTAAAAGCGTAAGTACCGTATGGGCAGGTGAAAGTCGTTTTCTCTTGATCCTCCGGTGCGATGGCTATTTGGTTATAACCTGAGTAACCATCAAGAAAACAGTAATAAGGTTTTCCCGCTAATCTATCAAGCATTTGATCAATAAAAGGTAGGGGAAAGTGGTCCTTCCGGGTAGCTTGGTTAAGCTTCCGGTAGTCTATACAAACCCTCCAACCGGTCACAGTCCTGGTTGGGATTAACTCATTTTCTTCATTGGTCACCACGGTTATTCCTCCTTTCTTAGGAATGCACTGCACCGGGTGACCCAACACCCAAGAATCGAATCAAACAGCATGCATCTCATACATAAACATCACCCAAGAATTTAAGTCCGAATTCGTATGATACAAGTGGCTTTGATACCACTGTTGGGTCACGTCGGCACGCCCCGTGGCGCAGCGGAAAAATTAATCCGACGTAATCCAGCCAGGATTCGTTCCTGTACATGGATCCTGGCTGGATTACATCGGATTAATTTTTCCGCTGCGCCACGGGGCGGGCCGACATGACCCAACAGTGGTATCAGAGCCAATCAAATCAAACAGTATGCATCTCATACATAAACATCACCCAAGAATTTAAGTCCGAATTTGTATGATACAAGTGGCTCTGATACCACTGTTGGGTCACGTTGGCACGCCCCATGGCGCAGCGGAAAAATTAATCCGACGTAATCCAGCCAGGATCCATGTACAGGAACGAATCCAGGATGAAAAGATGAAGCGTTACCTTTTAAAACTCTGGAAACTGGAAAACCGACAGTATGTCGGAATAACCACGTCAAGTAAAACCGGAATCGTCACAGGTACGCAACGACCTCTACGGAGTCCACCTGAACAAAATGAACAAAGTTTCCGCCTCCCTAACACTTAGGGATAAATTTCGACAGGTTTGAACACCTTCCAGGGAGAAGTCGAAATCCCTCCAGGGATTCCTGAGCGAGTCTGAAATCGACCAGGGGTTCTACCGGGACTTGGATTCGAACTAGGAAATCGCCAGGAATTTTCCAGGGGGCAAGAGGAACACCAGAAAAATATCGAACAGCTTTTCAGAAGAAATCTGGGACTTGTCGAAAATTCCAGAGGGGAATTCCCAGGGATATGTCGAAATTTGCAAGGAGGAATAGGGATGATTTGGTTGCTAGCCCTTGTCGCGTTAAATAGTATTTAGAGACTTAATTCTAGTTGAATTCCTTAAATCTAAGTTCAACCAAAATTCATAGAATCTAATTCTACTTGAAATTGGTTTATATTAAATATACATTATATTTAATAATATTAAATGAAATATATATTTAATTATGTAGAATCTTATTCTACATAAAACATGGATTTAAATATACATTATATTTAATCCAAATATATATATTTTTTATTATATAGAATCTCATTCTATCTTTACTTGGATTTAAATATATTTAAATATATATTTTTAATTATGTAGAATCTAATTCTACATAAACTTGGAATTAAATAAACATTATATAAATTCCAAATATATATTTAAATTTCTAGAATCTTATTCTATAATATTTAAGTATCTAAATATTTTCCATACTCTAAATAATATTTGATAAATACAATATTTATCCAATATTATTCCCATTTAAGGGAGTTACCGATTTCCCCTATCCCATAGGGGATTTTCGGCAACCTCCCTAAAATAGGGAGTATGGTTTCCAATTTTTTGTTTGTTTCATTCAAAGGGTGTGACCCTTGTAGGTTCATGCAACGTTAGCAGCAAAATTAGAATTGTTCTAATTTTACAAACAATGAGAGGCATCTAGCAATACATCATTGCTACCTAAGTTGCATGAAGCCATGGTTTGACTTTCCTAATTTCTGAATAAACTTCCTTTATGTATTTCATCCTTTTGTCCTTTATATCTTAGATGAACACAAGTCATGGGTTAGTCACACTTGCGTTGTCCATCTAGTGTTTATTGATGTCTTGAGTAGATTATGATAAACGAATCTCTATGATATCTCATATCATAATATTCAAGCATGGCCATACATTTTCTAATATCACTCAATCAAGTGGCCGGAGATATTTCTCCCATTATGTAGGAGGGACAAATCCTTTCTTGATCAACCATATTTCACTACATAGGTCATCACATATCCAATCATCAGTCTTTATAATGTAGTCAGTTACGACACACGTTTAACTATGTCAAAATACGTAAATCTTTATGTTGAAATCATGTTGATCTCAAGTCTGAGGATTATACATATGTTTATCATGAGCAATGTTGTGACTGTCACATAATTACCCAAGAAACATGCTCATATCGGGTCAATCCAGTATGTTGTTCTCTAACAAATACTTATGTGTTGATTTTGACATCTCTATGTCAATGACAACACTTGTTATCAATCAACCACATATTAGTCTTTATATATTATCACTGTCCATACCCGTAATAATATTCGACTAAGGATCCTATTTAACAATAATCGTATTATTGTATGGACATTATTATCCAATGGTTAGTTTGATGCACAAAAACATACCAAATGATAATAACGGTAATGTCATTACTTGATAAATCTAGTAAAATAGTATGTCTATTCAATCATCATATGATTGGTCTTTGGGCATACTCCAACAACCTCCCACTAGCACTAAGACCAATCATTCTCGTATCTAATACGATATGGCTTAGTGTAACTGACATGCTTATGCTGTGTCAAAAGCTTTGTCAGGGAGTTGATAAAGTTATCAACTTTGTGCGTATGTTGCATACTTTCACATCTCCAAGATGTAAGCACTTTAGAATATGTTTGGATTTATTGATGAGATCTGGGTTTTATTTGCTTACGCAAAGGTTCCATCATAACAGAGTTATGTAGCATCTAATATGCTGGGAACAACCCTTAGTTCAGAAGTGAACCCTTTAGATCCAAACATCCTTCTTTATTGCTATGTCGACTGTAATACATTCAGCCTATGTTGTAGAGTTAGATATTGTCTCATGTTGCTAACTCGCAGTATCTTTTATTAATGCAAAACGGATTGAGATCTTTAGTTCCTTTTGATGAGTATGTCAACTACATACAATACTTAGGAAAGTAACAATACTCCCATTAGCTCTTTTGAAAACAAGACTCCTCCTTGTTTCTAGATAAACCAAACCTTTTGATTGTATCTTCTGAAACGAATATCCCAACTTCGAGAAGCTTTCCTTAGTCTACGGATAGACCTTTGTAGCTTACATACCTTCCAAGTGTTTACTGGAGTGACAAAACCTTCTGGAAGTGTCATGTACACATATGTTTCAAGTTTTCCCTTCGGAAAGCGGTTTTGACATTCCATAATCATGGTATGTAACTACTTGCAAGTGAGATTAAGATGAATTAAACATAGCTACAAGGAAGATGCTTTATCATAGTCTATACTATGAAGTTTTGTCGAAAACTTTTAGCGACGAATCACCCTTTGTATGTTTTATCATCCATGTCGGTTTTTCCTTTTTGAAAAACTCATCCATACCTCTTAGGTTTTACCCTTTTAGGTAACCAAAGTCTATACTTGGTTTTAGACATGGATTCCATCTCATATCTCATGGCTCTTAGCCATTTCTCGAATTTTGGGCTCGCCATTGCTTTCTGATAAGACCTAGTCTTTATCTTGATCCGAAAAGAAGAGTGTTTCCATGTACGGATAGTGAGAAATCCATATTTCTCAAGTATATGGTATTCTCTTAAGGATCAACACAATGGTTGTGTTTTGTTCCAATGTTCCTTGATCATTTGTGGAACATTCTCAATCTTTGGTTCATAAATTTGTTGTCTAAAATTTCTTCAAAATCCAAATTCCTTTTTTTCCTTTTGTGAGAGGTAATCTCTTTCGAGAGAAACTCTCGTTTGAGCAACAAACATTTTGTTCTCGTTGAAAAATGAAATCCCTTAGTGATAAGTATTCTTTTTCAAGATAAACTATCGTTTGAGCAACAAATATTTTGTTCTCGTTAAAGTTGAAGAAATAATATCCCTTTGTGAGAATTAATCTCTTTCAAGATAAACTCTCGTTTGAGAAACAAACGCTTTGTTCTCGTTAAGATAAACAACAAATGGAGTTTTTAAGGTTCGAACTTTGTAAACATTTTAACATGTAAGTTTTGTAACCTAAAAACTTCAAAGGTATTCTAGAACAATTCTTAGTGTGTAAAGAAGTCGAAAATGACTTGTTCTGAATCAAAACATGTCTAACATATTTGATTCTCTTTCAAAGACTTTTCGTTCCACTTGTGGGATTTAATTATGGGACAATCCCATATTCTTTGAAAGTTCATCAAACATTAAGTATTCTTGAATTTGATCTCATCAAATTACTTTTATACTTTTTATGAGTTTGAGATTAGTCATTTGTTTTATTTATCTTATAAATATTATTGATTTGATTAGTTTAAAGATCATTGATTCGGCTTGCCATAAGAGATTAAAAGAATAACATTTATTTAAATAATCTCAAAATTAAAATATCTTGTCCTTACAAGATAACTAAAACTTAGGCACAAAATAATAATCTTAAAAACTAAAACAAATATATTTAAGCAAAAACACATGTCCTAATGGATGATGTAGCAACTCTTGCTTTATTTCCATTCGCATGTCCATGTCTATTTTGATGCCTTCTCTTTAGAAGCCTCTGAGGTTGATGCCTCACTCGTTTTTTGCTTTCTTGACTTCTTGTAGGTGTGTGGGGCAGTTTCTCTTCCAATGTCTGGTCTTGCCGCAACGGAAACATTTTCCATCCTTCTTGATTACCTTATTAGGTTTCAATGCCTCCTTTTCATTGGTTTTGGTCTTACCATCACCTTTAGACTTTGCTGCCGATTTACC
The DNA here is from genome assembly GCA_958450335.1 of Hibiscus tridactylites. Taxonomy (NCBI): domain Eukaryota; kingdom Viridiplantae; phylum Streptophyta; class Magnoliopsida; order Malvales; family Malvaceae; genus Hibiscus; species Hibiscus tridactylites. Next base: position 50,679,801 of record OY288267.1, on the reverse strand, counting down.
TTTCTTCTTGCCCTTGCGGACCATCAGAACAGGAGTTCTCAACATGCCGAGCAACTATGGCAGCGTCTTGTTAATTTCATTCATATTGAAATTAAGTACGAACTGATTGAAACTATCCGGCAACGATTGCATGATGACATCAGTAGCTAATTCGTCTTTCAGCGGAAAGCCGAGCTTCTCCAACGTTTGGATGTAGCCCATCATTTTGATGACGTGAGCTCCTACAGGAGATCCCTCACTTATCTTGCATTGAAATAGAGCTTTAGAGGTCTCGTACCTCTCTTGACGAGCTTGCCCTTCATAAATCTCCTTGAGATTTTGAATCATATCATAAGCTACCATGTCCTCATGTTGCTTCTGAAGCTCAGGGGTCATGGAGGCAAGCATAATACAACCGACATCCAGCATGTCGTCCATGTGTTTCTTAAACTTGTCTTTGTCAGCTCTGGAAGCAGTGGCAACCGGTTCATCAGGAACAGGTTCTTCAATGACATATTCCTTCTTTTCCTGTTTGAGAACAATTCTCAAATTGCGGAACCAGTCAAGGAAGTTTATGCCATTGAGCTTATCCTTCTCAAGGATAGATCGCAGAGATAGAGTATTATTTGTCATTAATTCTACAACAAATAAAATATGCTACATAAGTTTTACTAAATTTTAAAATTCATAGATAGGTCTTTACTATAAATTTACTCCCACTATTTTCTTCAAAATTAAAAACCCTCTAGTTTTAATTTCGGAAAAACGTTTCGATAGTTTTTCTAGTGAGTGAGGATCTGCATTTCACCATTCCTAAATCAGCTTTGGCCAGTCTTTTAGGAAATGGTTATTTAGGTAAGTAACACCTTACTAATTACATCTCATGTAATTCCTCATCTTTTGGCGAACAACTCTTGTTCTTTAAATCATCTTATGATTAACCAAAACTTTTAACCACTAGGTTTTCTAATCCTATTAGAACAACCCAGCTACGTCAATACCAATATCTCAACCGGCGAATATCACTAGCTTATTCTTCGCGTTTAACTAACATAGATAAATGTGACATTGCTTTGGCAAAGCTCGCATTATATCGATTGAAGCTTTAACGAGGGTAAATATTGGATAGTTAAAACAGACTTAGAATTATAGTGAGGGATTTACTTAATTATCTCATCATTTTAACATTGATCCTATCAATAGAACTATGTTTAATCATGCTTATAAAACATCCATTGCATCACATACAAGGTAAATATAAGCGATAAATAAATATGCAATGATTATAGCCCTTCTTAACCTAAGGCGACCCGTCCCAAGCCAATGGGAGGACCATTCTACTGAAGATAGAATCTGCTTCTGAAACGCCTGGTCCACCAGGGAAGGCCCACCACGCTGCTACCTTGGTCCTTGCTTTATCTCCATGAGTATTTACAATTTTCAAAAACTCGCGTTACATGCGAGGGAGTGAGATGAGAAGAGAAGTACAATAGAAGATAGAGAAAGGCACGACACGCAGGCCGTATTTATAAAAACCAAAACTATAAAGGCTATGGGATATAACCATGCAAAACAAACATCATGCAATCTACCATGCATTTCAAACATCGTGCGAACAAAGTAACGACATGTTTACGGAGTTTTAAATTGATTATCCCTATGTTGCGGTTAATGGGCCAAAGAAGGATCACGAGGTTTCATAAACCATTTGCGTTAACGAACAAATGCACAAGGTAGGTCAACATGAAAGAGAGGTGGCGCACTAGGCACACTTAAGTACTAGGTCTTTGATGATGCCAATCCTAGACATGCATTTTTCATAACGCCTAACCATAATTCTTATGGATTCACCGTGAAAGATAGTTTGATAACTTTTATCAAATTAGAAGCCCTTTCAGAGATTTCATAAATCTATGAAACTACGAACAACTACTTGTTCTCTAGACTAACTATTAGTCTCAGCATGTTAACATTTAACATTGAAGAAACCTAACATTGTTATGATTAACTCTTAATCATTCAGTGATAATCGAAATAAGTCTTTATTAGGTGTGATACGATAAACGATAAATATCTAAATCGAATCAAATAGCATGCATCTCATACATAAACATCACCCCAAGAATTTAAGTCTGAATTCGTATGATACAAGTGGCTCTGATACCACTGTTGGTCACGTCGGCACGCCCCGTGGCGTAGCGGAAAAATTAATCCGACGTAATCCAGTCAAGATCCATGTACAGGAACGAATTCGGGGTGAAAAGATGAAGAGTTACCTTTTAAAACTTTGGAAATTAGAAAACCGATGGTATGTCGGAATAACCACGTCAAGTAAAACCGGAATCGTCACAGGTTCGCAACGACCTCTACGGAGTCCACCCGAACAAAACGAACAAAGTTTCCGCCTCCCTAACACTTAGGGATAAATTTTGACAGGTTTGAACACCTTCCAGGGAGAAGTCGAAATCCCTCCAGGATTCCTGAGGGAGTCTAAAATCGACCAGGGGTTCTACCGGGACTTGGATTCGAACTAGGAAATCGCCAGGAATTTCCCAGGGGGCAAGAGGAACACCAGAAAAATATCGAACAGCTTCTCAGAAGAAATCTGGACTTTTCAAAAATTCCAGAAGGGAATTCCCAAGGATATGTCGAAATTATCAATGAGGAATAGGGATGATTTGGTTGCTAGCCCTTGTCCCTTTAAATAGTATTCAGAGACTTAATTCTAGTTGAATTCCTTAAATCCAAGTTCAACCAAAATTCATAGAATCTAATTCTACTTGAAATTGGTTTATATTAAATATACATTATATTTAATAATATTAAATGAAATATATATATATTTAATTATGTAGAATCTTATTCTACATAAAACATGGATTTAAATATACATTATATTTAATCCAAATATATATTTTTTTATTATATAGAATTTCATTCTATCTTTACTTGGATTTAAATATATTTAAATATATATTTTTAATTATGTAGAATCTAATTCTACATAAACTTGGAATTAAATATACATTATATAAATTCCAAATATATATTTAAATTTCTAGAATCTTATTCTATAATATTTAAGTCTCTAAATATTTTCCATACTCTAAATAATATTTGATAAATACAATATTTATCCAATATTATTCCCATTTAAAGGAGTTGTCGATTTCCCCTATCCCATAGGGGATTTTCGGCAAGCTCCCTAAAATAGGGAGTATGGTTTCCAATTTTTTGTTCGTTTCATTCGAAGGGTGTGACCCTTGTATGTTCATGCAACGTTAGCAGCAAAATTAGAACTGTTCTAATTTCACAAACAATGAGTGGCATCTAGCAATACATCATTGCTACCTAAGTTGCATGAAGTCATGGTTTGACTTTCCTACTTCCTGAATAAACTTCCTTTATGTATTTCATCCTTTTGTCATTTATATCTTAGATGAACACAAGTCATGGGTTAGTCACACTTGCGTTGTCCATCTAGTGTTTCTTGATGTCTTGAGTAGATTATGATAAACGAATCTCTATGATATCTCATATCATAATATTCGAGCATGGTCATGTATTTTCTAATCTCACTCAATCAAGTGGCCGGAGATATTTCTCCCATTATGTAGGAGGGACAAATCCTTTCTTGATCAACCATATTTCACTACATAGGTCATCATGTACCCAATCATCAGTCTTTATAATGTAGTCAGTTACGACACACGTTTGACTATGTCAAAATACGTAAATCTTTATGTTGAAATCATGTTGATCTCAAGTCTGAGGATTATACATATGTTTATCATGAGCAATGTTGTGACTGTCACATAATTACCCAAGAAACATGCTCATAGCGGGTCAATCCAATATGTTGTTCTCTAACAAATACTTATGTGTTGATTTTGACATCTCTATGTCAATGACAACACTTGTTATCAATCAACCACATATTAGTCTTTATATACTATCAATGTCCATACCCGTAATAATATTCGACTAAGGATCCTATTTAACAATAATCGTATTATTGTATGGACATTATTATCCAATGGTTAGTTTGATGCAGAGAAACATACGAAATGATAATAACGGCAATGCCATTACTTGATAAATCTAGTAAAATATTATGTCTATTCAATCATCATATGATTGGTCTTTGGGCATACTCCAACACCGGGCTCACCCACTTACTATCCGAGATGGCATAAATTATCCCAGCGTCTAGCCATTTGATAATTTCTTTTCGAACCACTTCTCGCATAGCATCATTCAAACATCTCTGGGCATCAATGGTCGGCTTATGATCATCCTCTAAGAGAATTTTATGCATGCATAATGTCGGGCTGATGCCTTGGATATCAGCTATCGTCCATCCAATAGCCTTTTTGTGCTGCTGCAGCATCCCTATCAGCTATTTTTCATGTTCCTGCATCAATTTAGAAGAGATGATTATGGGCAACGTATCATTTGATCCAAGAAAAACATATTTGAGCTGCCCTAGCAGGGGCTTAAGGTCTAGAACAGGTGGTTCTACAGTTGATGGCTTTTGGATGATATGTTCATTTGAGGTATAGTTTAAGGGCTCGAATAACTTACATGGACGATTGCCTATCCAGTTTACCTCCTCATGACCTTCAGTGTTAGATATGTCAGAATCTGAGGAGTTGTTGTCGTCATCGCTGCTGTGACAGTCTTCTAGATGGCTGCTGTAGCAGTGGCCAAATTTGATGTCATGGCAGCCTGACCTGATGCAGGGTTGGTCAAGGATAACTTTAGTGATAGCCTTGCATTCTTCTTCTGCATCAGCGTGTTTTATCGCTTGGAGAACATTTAGCTTGATCTCTTGATCATTAACTCTCATAGTGAGTTCTCCCTTTTCCACATCAATCAGTGATCTGCCTGTGGCTAAGAAGGGTCGCCCCAGGATGATTGGTGCATTCTCATCTGCTTCACAATCTAAAATAAGAAAGTTAGCAGGGAAAATAAATTTATCCACTCTTACCAGAATATCTTCAATCTTTCCTTCTGGTTGCACGTAAGAGCGGTCTGCCAGCTGCAGCATAACTGTCGTGGGTCGTGCTCGTCCAATACCTAATTTCTAAAAAAACAGATTTTGGCATTAAATTAATACTAGCACCTAGATCACAAAGTGCCTTACCCACGAATTTATCACCGATTATGCACGGTATTATGAAGCACCCAGGATCCTTCTTTTTCTGGGGTGGATGCTTGGCAGAATGGTCATGCATCCTTCTGTCAATTTAACCGTCTCAAATTCCCCAAGTCTGGATTTCTTCGACATTGCATCCTTGAGAAATTTGGCATAATCGGACATCTCCTTGATGGCATCTAACAGCGGAATATTGATATGAACCTGCTTAAAAATATCATAGATCTTCTTAAGCTGGAACTCATGTTTCTGTTTCCGTAGCCGCTGTGGAAAAGGAGGTGGAGGACGATAATCTTCAATGCGTCCTTCCCATTCCATTCGGATCTGAGGAGGCTTAGGTTCTTTATCCTTCTCCTCTATCCCTTCTGCTGTCGTGACATGTGTAGCGGCAGCAAGCTGTTTATCGCCTGCCAGGGCAGTGTTCGCGGCAGTCGATACTAGGGTTGGTTCCTTAGCTGGATCAGCTTTCTTCTCCGGCCCTGGTAATTGCTTCCCACTCCTAGTTGTGGTAGCTTTGCACTGCTCATGTGTGGGTTGTCTAGCGACCTCAGTACCGCTAGGGAATCCTCCATTCTGCCTCGACTTAATATGCTGGGAAACCTGACCCATCTGTGTCTCTAGTGATTTCAGTGTAGCTTCATGGTTGGTCATTCTCATCTCTGTTTTATCCATGAATGACTCAGTCTTCTTGACGAAGTGATCCATGTTTGCCATGTAAGTTCCTGTCTGTGACATGAATGTGGCCAATGTCTGCTCCAGTATACTAGGTGCGGCTGTCGGCTGCTGTTGCGGTTGCTTCCGTGTCAGGATTCTAGGTGCCCCTGGTTTTGAGTGTTCTGTACTTGAGGATTCAAGGCGTTATTTGGATTGCTCCAAGAGAACTTGGGGTCTTTCCTCCAGTTGGGATTGTAATTGTTGGAATTGTAGTTTTGCTTGTTATAGTTTCCAACATACATCCCTTCCTCTAGCTGTAGCGGGCAGTCTTCCGAACTATGATTCCCACTGCAAGTTCCACATACCTCTTCTGCAGAGTAGACAGGGTTTGAATCCTTCTTCAGCAAGTTTTCTACTGCCTTTGTGAGATATGCAACTTGTGTTTTTAGGGAATTATCGGCTTCGTAATCTTTCACAGCTAGTACTCGTTTACCTCTCCTCGATGTAGGAAATTACTCTTCATTCTTCGCTAAATTTTTTAACACTACCATGGCTTCATCCGGATCTTTATCCAACAACAACCCATTGGCTGCTGAATCGATTCTCATGCGAGTCTGTAAGTTGGCAGCATTGTAAAACTTGACTACTTGATTCCAAACAGGGAATCCGTGCATCGGGCAATTCCTCAGAATAGTAGTAAACATGTCCCATGCCTCGTGCATTGGCTCGTTATCTTCCTGTTGAAAAGTAGCAATTTTGTTACGTAATCGCTCAGATAAATGGGAAGGGTTAAAACGAGACAAAAATTCACGAGTTAAATCTGCCCAAGTTCGTATTGAACCCGGCGTTAGTTTGTTCCACCAAGTTTTAGCTCTGTCCCTCAATGAATGAGGAAATAACCGAAGCCTCAGTATCTACGGGTTTACTCCTGGTAGTCTAAACGAACCACAGATTTCTTGGAACGTTTTCAGATGTTCCCTAGCATCCTCTGTAGCTGCACCACTAAATTGGCCAGCGGAATTAATCATGCTGAACATGACAGGTTTCAGCTCGAAATTTTCAGCTTCCACGTCTAGCAGGGTGGTCTCTAGTTCCACATAATCATTGATCATGTAATCACGGCATGTCCGGCGTGCGGCCCCAGCAGCAGGAGGAGCGGCAGGCCGTCCGTTTCCTCCATCTCTGATAGGATTTTCAGGACCTTGGGGATTCCCTTTGTTGTTCATGGCCTCTAACTGTTCTTCAAGGTATTCGTTTCTGGCTAACACGAGTCGGAGTCGGTTCCTAAGATTGCACGAGCATTCGATTTTAGGATCTATCTGATACTCAGGTTCCTTTCCTCGTCTCGATCTGCGCATAAGCAAAAAGAAAACCTTGTGAAAAGCACGGGGTGAACAATCCAAGTAAAAACAGAAAAATTAAAAGAATGTGCAGTAAAAGTAGGGTAAAGTTATGTTGCCAGTCCCCGGCAACGGTGCCAAAAACTTGTTTCATGTAAAAGAGTCTATCGCAATAGAGTGCAAGTGTACACGACGCAAGTAGTAAAGTGATACGCGAAGTATCGGATGTCGAATCCACATGGACTGGAAATAGCCTTAACCTTAAATTGCTACATAAGAAAGAAGATAATTTTAATTGTTTGCAAGGGAACATTAAAGAATACTAAAGATAAAAGATTAAAGAAATCAGGATGGAGAGAATGGGCCGGTATTGATTTGCTCAGTAGTGTAGGTGTTGCAAAGTCTAGGACTTTCTGTTTTGTCGTTGCTCATGTCGCGGCAGCACCTGCGGCGGCAGCGGTCTCTTGTTGTCGCGGCAGCGATCACACAACTTCGTACTTCAAGCTTGGCAAGAATCCCTGTTGTGCCTTGTCCTATCCCTAGGTCCAAGTCTGTCGATGAACACGTCTTTGATGATACCTCCCGGCATGAATCGAAGGATGAACACCGATGTTGTTGAATTCTTCCTTAGCCACTTAACCTCGTCCTATCCCTAGGTCCGAGATAGTTCAACCATAAACTGGAGAACCCGTACTTATTCCTTTCGTATACTTAACTCTCCCGATATTAAGTAAATGTGTAACGCCCCGGTTTTGGGCTTAGGAGTTTTGGGCGTTGACCGGTTGGTCAAAGTGCTGTTCGAATCTAAAGAGGTTAAATTAGGAAAGCCTAGTTCGGGATGCATTAAAAATATGGAAAAATGTTCTAAAATCATCTTTTAATATATTTAAGTGAACTGTGAAATCAATTTTGGAAAATGAGTTTTGGAAGTGTGACATTTTGGCTAGTGACCAAAATGTAATTTTCGCAAGTTTGGTGGCTGTTTTATAAAGGGTTGAAACTTTGAATCTTTAAGGAGCTATTAATCCAAAAGTGGTTTCTCCAGATTTTTCTAAGATATTTTGAGTTATAATTCTGATTTTAAAGTATATCAAAAAGGAGGGAAAAGCCATTTGGCTAATTTTCATAACTAACTTCTCATTTTCTTTCTCTCATTTTCTCTCAACCCAAACACTACATTTCCAGAGATTTGTTTCTGATTTTCTCACCTAAATTCCTCCTTTCAACTCTTATTTGATTCCTAATCATTGTATCTTCAAAACCTCTTCAATTGTTACAAGTTTCATCAAGGTTTTTCATTCCAAAAAGTGGAGAAACACAAGTTTGGAGGTAAGAACGTCCTTCTCCTCTAAACTATCAGTTCTTTACTGAAATTCCTAAGTTTTCAATCCTAAATTGGAGTTTAATTAAAGGTTTTTAAGTGTTGAATTGGATCTTGGCTTATTATGCAAGATCTTGATGATTTTTGGTGATTTTCGTTAGATCTGAGTAATCTGTGATTTAAGAGGTGTTTTTGTTGTTAAATGATCTCTAAAATGATGTGGAATTGAGTTTTGATTGATGCAATCCCGGATAGGTTGAGTTTCCTAAGTTTAGCTTGTGTTTTAAGGTAGTTTTTGAGGTGATCTTGGTGATCTGTTGTTGCTGGAGGTATAAGGATGTTGATAGGTTGTTTTTAGATGTTATTTGATGTTTATGGAAGTGAGGTTTTGCTGGTTTATGGCTGGGCTTTTTTTAGAAGTGGTTTGGATGCATTTTCGGTTGTGTTTGGTGGCCGAAAATGGAGGTTGGATGAGAACAGCGAGTTTATGTGCTTTCATTGAAGCAATTAATGCATGATGATGCATTAATCCTCTGCTTTGATGTGTTGAAACAGGGGAGGCATCTTTGGATCCAAGTTTTGTTGATCCGGAAGCTTGATTTGGTGCTTTGGCTTGAAGCAAAGTGGAAATTGGTGAGTGAGTTTGTGGGAATTGGATTTCAGCTTTTAAAACCAAGGTTTGAAGGTTTTGGGAGCTTAGCTTAAGTCTAAACAACTTTGCTAAGCTCAAGTGTAAGTTTTCGGATTTTCTCTCTAGTGGTGGCCATGATCTTTGTTGTGATGCAAGTGATGTTTTGCATGTTTTAATTACTGTTTTGAAAGCATGTTTTAGCATGGTTTTTGCTGATGATGTAAGCCATATGTTGAAGGCAACTCTAGGTAGGAGTTCCTTGCTTTTGTACATTGCAATGACGTGGTTTGATGCTTAAAAATGCATGATGAATATGACTTGTTTATAATGCTTTCAAACAGTGGATAAAATGATGAAAATGATGTATATTGGCAAGTGATGTTTTGAAAAGATTAAGGTCACTAAGGTGGTTAAAAGTCCTTGAGTGAGCCTTGTTACTTAAGAACATCAAGGTGGTTAAAAGTCCTTGGATGGTTCTTGTTGCGGAAACTAAGGTGGTTAAAAGTCCTTAGGTGATCCTTTCCATGGTGTTTAAAAGTCCATGGGGCCAAGGTGTTTAAAAGTCCTTGGGGCCAAGGTGTTTAAAAGTCCTTGGGGTGTTTCAAGTGTTGGACACAAAGGTGGTTAAAAGTCCTTGTGTGGTCCTTATTCATGGTGTTTAAAAGTCCATGGCCAAGGTGTTTAAAAGTCCTTGGGGCCAAGGTGTTTAAAAGTCCTTGGGAAAGTTGTTGAACTTGTTTTAATAAATGAAATGTATCACTTGAGCCAATATGACATGTTAAGAATATTGTGAAGCATGGGATGCTTGTTTTAATGTTTATATTGAAGCATGAGATTGCTTGTTTTAAGTATGCTTTTGAGCATGTGCAAAGGTTGATTATGAGCATGATTTGTAAATGTTTTTAATTGCATTATTGAATGGTTTTAAGGAGCATGCCTCACTAAGCTTATGCTTACGCTCTCTACGTTTTCTTAATTCAATAATGCAGAGCGTTAAAGGACCTTGAGGGGCAGCAAGGAAGGCAAGCATACAAGTTCAAGTAAAGCTCAATGTATGGAAGGTTTTGTGGTACATTTAGCTTTTGATAATTTGGCAATGGGGGACCTATGTGTATGTTTGTGGGAGATGTTTGGAACTCCCTAAGTATGTTGAATGTTGATGAGATTGCTGGTTTTATATTTGGCTTATTATGCTTGGTTATGAAGGTTTATGCATGAATGGTTAGCTTATGTAGGAAGCATGCCATTAAAATTGGGGTTTTTCATATGTGATGATTATATGCTGAATTGGTGATGCAATTATGGTCCCTGCATATTGGTTGATTATGTGGTATGATTTGGTGTTGTTAAATTGAGGTTTGAAGCATGTATGATGTTGATTTTGAGTCGATTTCAGGCAAGGGTATCGGTACTCGGGCTTGCGTATCAATACGCATGAGCCAAATATGCACATTTCTGCCCAGGGGTATCGGTACGGTTGTGTGGGTATCGATACCGTCTGGGCTAAATATGAATGCCGTATCGAAACGCGGGACTTCGCATCGATACCATCTCTGGAGTTTGGTTACTGCCTTCCCCGCGTATCGATACGACTCCAGGCGTATCGATACGTGACCGTTAATTCGGTTAAAAGTATCTTTATATGCTTGGAATGTTTGCATTATAGTCCTGAATCTTGTTTCTGCAATTGTATGAGCTTGGAATGTCCGTTTGAGCTGAAATTTGGCAGAGAGGCATGAAACCTGACTAATTTCAAGATGGTAACTTTAATTTGGACTAAGTCCTCATATTTATCAGAATTTACATTTTGGTCCCTAAAGTTGTAATTTGTTCAATTGGGTCCCTGTTTGATCTCTGATGCTTGTGATCTTTTAGTATGATGTTTGTATGATCATATCTAGGGTTAATGTGCATCTAGACAAGAGTAAAAAGGAAAAAAAAGGGTCGTTAATCAAGGTTGACTTTCGGGTTGACTTTGATTTTCCCCGTGTGACTTTCTTAATTCGGGTCAACCGTCTAGGCCGGGTTAAGGGGGTTACAAAATGTATAATCTCACAATGCTCTCCCGATACTCTTGCAAGATGTTGAAAACCAGAATAAGCAAACTTGAAGTCTATTTTATTGAACAGAAAAATTCTTAAAACAAATGCAATCCTTGCAACTACTTTACAGAATCAACCCTTAGCCCTAAGGGAAGTTTAGAACATGATGAGAAGGGGGGAAACGACTAGGGTTTAGGGGAAAACGGCTAGAGAATAAGATATCCTCCCCTAGGTCGAATTACATGCCTTTATATAGGCCTTGGGTTCAAGTTTTCTAATATGGCAAGAATACAAGTTTAAATTAAAGTATAACTCTATTAAAGACTAAATCTTCAGAGTGGATGTCTTTAATTCGTCCTCTTTCCTTGCTTGGAGTTTCTTCCTTGAACTTTGGGCTTGGCCTTCATTCTAATCTAGGGCTCAGAAAAATACAAGAGTGCTCCACGACAGACCGGCTTAATTTCCTCTTTCTGTCGAGCTCCACTTCACTTTTTTCCCCTCAACATGGTTGTCGTCATTGGCTGCCACGGCAGCGGCCATGGCAGCATCCTTCTTCTCGACTGTAGTCCTGTGTTCCAACTCTACTTCTCCACTGCCCTGCGTCTACTACAACAGCTACCTGCAAAAGTAACCAATTTCAGTAGCAACTGTGTCATTTAATATAATTGTGATGTATGAATGAAATCTATCCTAAATGTAATGAATTATGCTTGAATGCAGCAGAAATATGGGTTAAATAGGGGGTAAAATATAGAACTTTTACACACTCAACAGCTACTGTGAACCCCTGTTCTGATACGTGTTTCGAAACATTTTGGCTACTGTGAATGCATGTTCCGGAACGTGTTTCGGAACGTCTAGGCGAAATGGACCTCTGTTCCGAAACGGGGTGGATGCGTTTCGATACGGGTGTCTGGCATTATAAATTGGGGCCCGTGTTTCGAAACGGGCAAGCTTGTTTCGAAACACAGGCCTATAATGTGGGCTTTTGACATCTCTAAAGGTTCTCAAGGGTTGGGCTTAGGCCCTATTTGTTGTTGGCTTTCTTGTGAGTCTTGTTTTCCGCTGTCGTTTCACACATAGGTCTAATTTAATCCATCTAGACAAGATAATAAATGAAAAAGTTTTCTCGAGTTGTTAACCGAAGTGAAGCCTTAACGGGTTTCGCCTCAGTTATCTCCGTGTAGCCCGCTCGGACCGGTCAAGTGTCCGGATCGGGACGAGGGGTTACAATATTTGGACATAGGTAATATTGGTATGAGTTACACTTAGCACAAAGCAATGGCTAGTGTTATAGCATATCAAACCTAGCTTCTCTTATCTGTCCATCCAATTGTCGCCAATCTCCTTATCATCTCTCGTGTTACCTCGTATTGTCGCCAATATATCACATATATGGGGTCGTCACCCCTGAGCTGTAGCTCGTGGATCGTAGTCCCGAATTATACCTTTGCACCATGTCAAAGTGTCCAAGGACTTCCATTGTTTAGGAAACTTAAATATCTTATGCTTTGAAGTTAGGAGGGGTATCTTATGACATAAGGTGGCTTACTTATTTCTTTCTTTAATTTCTTAAGGCACAAATGAGCTTAATTGCTCCAGAGAACTAAGATTTCAAAGATTTATAGCATTAGGAATTTGATTTGTTTCAAAAAAGTTTCATAGACTTATAACATTAGGAATTATTCTTTTATAGCTTGGTATCTTATGACATGTGATTAATAGGTTAGCATCTAAGTTTTTGAACAAGGTTAGTACTATCTTCCATTACATAAACATAGCATAGCAAGAAAAAAAGGTGCATAAATAATGAAAACATACACAATGAGCTTATCGAAGGTGCCATGCTATGAATATAACCATCCCAAAGAGCTCTATGTGAGCCTTATGTAAAATGATAATGTGCATTCAGAACATAAACATTCTATACATTAAACACATAGAAACAAAGGTCGAAATGACTCTGTGTCATCCGAGAAAATGCAACTATACTCACCTAATATCCCAAAGTTACGAGATACCTGAACCACAATCGCATTATATTCTCATTTAATTTCCAACTTAGTTCTCCTCATCATATCTTCCATATAAAGTATTTACCTCAAAAGACAATCGCTCTAAGTATTAGCAAATCAAGTTTCATAATTACAAGGCAATTATCAATACATTTTATAGCACACTAACTAACATCAATTAGATAGCATAACATATATCATAAGATTATTTTACACAATACAAAACTATATATACCTCTTTTTAAGATAGCTTCATTCATATTACAACTCTACATCTTATTAATGTGACATCATTGATAAAATCTAAACATGGCAATTCTCTCAAACACACAATTGGAACAGAGTTTACAAATTCAAATCTATATAGACCACCATAATTAATGTTTAACATATGATCTCTATTACTTCTAACATTAACCAAAGATTAACCAATACAATTCCTAAATCACAACTTAAGGCTTTTCTAACTCAATTAGACATCAACCATTAGAGACCTATTAATTTAGCATTTTCACTTTTAAGCTAGGCACTTATTTCCAGAATTTGGTAGCATACACTACCTTCAAAGAATTGTTTCTACAGAACAGAATATGCATCGAAATTTAATTTTCTTTACACTGTTAAAAATTAGATTCGACTATGGTTCTAATGATATAATTCACATAATTTAATAAAATCTAAAAAATTTATGAAAATTTCTAAAAGTCCCAAAACAGAGACTATCCAGAGCAGAATCTGCTTCCAGAATTTTTGCACTACCTTCACTTAAAAATTCATATCTTTTGACTTAGAACTCGAAATCAATCACCCTTTATTGGAAACAGAATTAGACTCACACATGGTTCTACACATATAAAATTCATCTTCTAACTCGGAATATTTAATATTTTATGAATTTCTAAGCTCACTGCCAGAACAGAGTCCCCTAGACAAATTACATTTAACCTTTATTTATAGTTAACTTAAATGTTTCAAACTTAACTAATTCAACCCACAACTCATTCTCAATTCAATCATCAACATATCAAAATTTCAGCATGCTTTCATTCATAAATAAAATCAATAATAGCATTTTCTCAAGGATTCAAAAACAATTAGCTAAATTAAAAAGGGTAATTGTTCTATACACAAGCGCTTGTAGAATTTTTTTTACACAAGCGTCTTAATTTTAGGGGTTAGAGACTCCGTTTAGGGTTTAAAATTTAGGGGTATAAGTGTAGTAGTTTTGAATTTAGGGATTGTTGATAAAATTTTGGGTTTAGGGTTAAAATTTAGGGTTTATAGGTTAAAACCTAAATCCCTACACATATTACCCTAAACTAAACCCTAACCCTAAACCCTAAATTCTAACCCTAAAATCTAAATTCTAAACATGAACCATAAATTCTAAACATTTACATTAAAACCCCTAAACGCTAAACCCTAAGCCCTAACCCTAAAACCTATAATTGAGGCGCTTGTGAAAATAAAAAATTTCCACCGCCAGTGTATAGGATATTAATCCAATTAAAAATTGATACTTTCTTCCTCTAAAACATCTTAATAACCAAGACACAATTAGCATGCTTCTCTCTCTTATTTTTTTTCACTAGCCGGCTTCTTCTTCTCTTTCTCCCTTTTATTTTTATTTTCTTTTTTTATTATTTAATTTGAAAGATAATTCATTACATAGCCACATGTCTTACACCATGCAACAAGGGGAAAATAGCCATGCAAAGCAAATCTTTCTCTTTTATTTCAATTTGGTCCATATATCTATTTCTTTTATTATTTCAATTCGGTCACCCTACTTCTGTTTCAATTCATTTGAAACCAATTCTCTTTACTAAATTACTTGTTGATCCATGATTTTATTTATTCTCTTAGTAACCCCATTAAAAGGTCGTAATTTATTTCACTAAAAATCCTAACCTGATTTTAAGGGTATTATAAAAGTTGTGTTTACAAAAGTGATGGATACAGAAGCGGATGAAAGGCTTGAATGTTCTTTGATCTTCAATGCATTTTTCAAGTGCAAGAAATTCCAAGCAACTCTACCGTGTCGTACATGCATGCTTCAAAAAATGAATGAATGGTCTTAGTGAATGAATGTATAGATTTAATGTGTTGAATCTTTACGCCTCTTCATGAATGTGCATGTGGCATCAATCTGGGACATAATTTGTGAATACAAAAACAAATATAGGAACATGCAAATGTGATAAATATTGAAAATATAATAAACATGTAGCAACAAAAAAATTAACTAAAATGTAGCAACAATTAAAAACATGTAGCTTCAAATAAATTAAAATATTCCATTTTCACAAATATGTTCATATGCAACAAATTGCATGGATTGCATGGCACAAGTCCGACGTCCAAAGTTTGCCCGATATTCTAAGTTGTTCAATTAATCTTATGAGAGCTTCCTTGAATTGTTTGTTTCTTGCTCGAGTGATCGACCCTCGTGGAAGCTCGATTGGATCGATTTTGGGTGGACCCATGCTCGCATCAGTTTAGATTTTTAGATTGTAGGGGTAGAATTTAGTATTTATTATTATAATTTAAAATTTAGGGTTTATGATTTAGATTTTAGGGTATTACGATTAGGAATTTAGATTTTAGATTTTATAGTTTAAAATATGAAGGGTTGTGTTAATTTTTTTACACAGCTTGTATATCAAAATATAACACAAATATATCTAGAAAAATACTTTGATGCACAAGCTCATGTAAACTTAGTTTCCGCAAACCTTTCAAAGATTTAAGTTGTGGTTTAGGGCTTTTGTAGGGTATAGGATTTAAAATTTATAGTTAGAAATTAGAGTTTAGGGTTAGGTTTTAGGGCTAGTTTTAGGTTTTATAGCTTAAATACGAAAAGTTGTATAATAATTTTTTACACAATTTGTGTATCAAAATATAACTCATATATATACACATTTTATAAGTCATTTAAACCAATAAACCCATTAACAATTAAAAAAAAACATTACAGAAAGATAGCTAAGCAAATCACTTAAGATAGCAGTCGGTCCAATGAATAACAACTATGCCAAATATTCAGCGTTGTTGCAGAACCAAATTTTGATCTGTGAACAGAGCATTTTCTGGAAATTCAGTGATAAGGCACAAATAGTGTGAGAAAATTAATGATATTTCCATTCCAAGTAAGATCTATTCCTATGCTTATATACATCGATGAGCAAAGGCAATATAAAGGTATATCATCCAAGGAGCCGAGGTCCGACTTCTTTTTCCTACCAGTCGAAACAGGCCGGATAAATCCTTCTCACCGCGAAATGCCAGAAGCACCATATGTAGACTAAGGAGTAAGGAGCAATTAAAGTTTATAAGGAATACCAACATTTTGGCAAGGTTCCATGGAGGCAGCAATTGGATGGAACACTAGCCAAATCTAAAATAACTGAACAAACTTATCAACATTTCCAAGGAAGGCTCACTCTAATTTTTCCTATCCCTTTTACCATTTTCATCCAATACGACCAAACAAGACTAGGATTTGCGGAATCTTAGCAGCATCATAACCTAACCTAACATGTCCTGATGCATCAATACGGATGGCCTCAACAAATAGCAACATATCATGCGTGTGAATCTACAGCTTGCTATGACAAACCCTTCTCAACCATCCAACTGTACACAACGTTAACTTCCTGCACCAGCCCCTTCAGTGGTGGTTGTTACATTTGAAGGAACAGAAACTGTTTCACCAGACACTACACTACCAGTTTCACCATGCTTGAGCTCTGGATCCTGGTCAGGGAAAACCTCAGACTGCAAAGATGGCGCAATGTTATTCACATGCAGCCATGTCAGTTCCCACAAGCTATCTCCACCTAGTGCACTCCTCTGCATGAGTACTCCCCTTGTCTTCATTACGAGCAAGATGTTCTTGAGAAGCTCGAGCACTAGCTCCTGAAGCTTCTCACTTTTCTTACCTCGAACTTTTACTTTCATATACTTTTCCATTCGGCTAAGCACACCAAGCCACAGTTTGCAGAATGTAGTTAACTGTGAGAGCTCATGGAGTAACTGTAAGAACACATTGGAAAGGAGCTTCGTGGCAAGAATAAGCGTGCCTTCCATGTTGCGGTAGTCTTTTTGGTGTCCCTGAGCAATTTCAAGCAAGTCATCAATCATTGTGAAGATTACAAGATCGAAACACTGCAACCATAAACCATGAGAAATGTGGATGCCATCCACTCCAGTCAGGCAGTTCTGCAATGATAGAAGAGCATGGTTTCTGACATCTTCTCTCTGGTCCAAACAAACTTTTCTGAGACCCTGCACAAGCCTCAACCATAAATCACCGATATCCTGAAACATCTTGCCAGCATCCTCCGCTCCTATTGCTTCCTTTGCCTCATGGTTCCACCTTGCCAAACAATCAACAGAACTGGACATAAGATCCAGTGCACGCACAGATCGCTCTGCCTGTCCAACACGAGACTCGGCAAACTGCCTCGCAGCATCTATGCAGAGAACATAATTGACTGGGAGCAAGTGAGCCCCATCAGACATAATAAATAATAGTGCATCAAAACCTGCTTCAGATGCTTCTGGATGTCGGGCTGTGATGGAAAGTAAAGATGTTATTGTTCGCCACCCCATTTGAGATCTGATATGGGTAGCATTTGCCTTCACTAGGCGACTTACTTCCTGTGTGATCTGCTCACAGTATGCATCAGCCACTCGGGCATCAAGCTTCAAGACAAGTTGCAGGGACCTCAAGAGTTCATCAGCCAGGTTCTCTTTGTAAGGAAGCAGCCTTTGGCAAATTCTAAGAAGCCCAAAAACAGCCTTCTCAACCAGGGCACAAGGCATAACAGTTGACTGAACAATATTAGCTATGTGCTCATAGACACCCTGCCATAGAAGCACAATCCTATCACGGTTGTTCAGGGTAATAGCAATAAGCAACTCCAAGCAGAAAACAGCAATATCTTCATCCTCAGGTGAGCTGCTTCCTTTCTGGGGCCGCCCTGCAGCCCAAATTAGGGCTCGTGCCAACTGCAACAAAGATTCAGCTTGCAAAAACTTACTCTCTGTAAATATGCTGTCAATGTGGCATTTTTGAATTGTCTGAAGAGTGCGCTGATGAGCAGCAAGTTGTTGCTCAGTGGGCTGTGATCTTGGCTCCTCCGTATCAAGAGATAAAAGCTGACTGAACCGGCCCATCAATCCAGAGGATCTCCTGGGGGTTCCTATGGACTGTAAGTGAGCTGAAGACAAAGAATTTGTAATTGGCTTTCCATGACCGGGGTCTGCAGAGAGCTCCGACTCATCAGCTGCATCACTGGCTACACGAGCTGGAAGAAGCCCCAGCTTGTGCAGTCGTAAGATGCAATCCAGTATATTCCTCCAACCTGTGCGAATATAATCACCATATCTATTTGCAATAGTAAAAACAGTTACAGTTGCCATCCTTGCTTTGGTGTCGTCACCAAAGGCTAACACTGGTTCTTCAACAGATGATGGATTCAAAAGGGTGGTAAATTTGCAGAGAGACACAACTAGGTCATCCAGTACATCTTCAAGATGATGGCATGCTGAAATCTTAGCAACAGCTAAGAATCCATCAATACAGGTCTGGTAAACATCTTCATGTTCAGCATGATCAAATACAACAGAAATGGCAGCAATTGTTGGACCTGACATTATTGCAAACATATCATGGTCAAGGTATGCTCTAGAATCAGCAATAATGAATGGTGCAGTTTTCTTAGACTTGTGCATCAGATCTATCCACCGACTTGGGGTCATTTCGGGATAACCAAAGCCTTGCTCTGGAGTTGTGCGGATCTCATTCTTGCATATTGAGTGGTATAATTCCGACAGAAATTCTCGAGGTAGATCGTTGCCTCCATTTATATGCCGATTATTCCGGATGAAATCCTCCTCTGTCATCTTTTTCTTTACTTGGACATTGTGCTGGTCAGTGTTAAGCATTATAAGTGAATATGATAATAACAAAGCAGCATCCTTGTTAGCTAGAATCTGTGGTGATTGCTCATAGTACCTCTCAGAGAATGCCTCCAGCACCCTTTGTATCTTTTGCGATTCTCCAGGCAATCGAAAAGTTTCCAGGAACAGTCTTAGTGCAGTATCCAGATTCATATCTTGGAAATCAAATGTCCCAGCAAATTCATGAAGAACCTGAACACAGAACTCATCATGATTTCCCAGGAAATCCCCAACAAGATTCTTATCTAATCCAGCAGTGTACCTGAAAAAGCAAGCCACACTTTGGGGGTCAAGTTTGTCAGGCAAAAGATGTGTTCCTTGGAGGAACTCTAACCCTTTTTTTGGGTCACGGTTAAAGTGATCAGCTCCAATCATCAACCTTCTTTTGATGTATTTTCTCCGCCTGACAAATGGAACCCAATAAACTGGATCAGCATAGTTATCACACTTCACCATCCAGAAAGGCAAATATTCCTGGAGAATAACTGGGGCCTGCTCAGAACTAACCGAACCATTCCCAATCCTCTCAGCCATTCCCTGGATAACAGCAATTAAACCATCCAAGGCAAGAATATGCATTGCAGACAAAGGACAGTTCACAGGGAATGCACTCTTTGACAACAAATTAGCAAGGTCTTCAAACACATTGCGACAAGTTATATCACAATCTAAATTAGCATACATCTCCACCATAAATGTTTTCTGCCTACAGAAATCAACTAGAGCTTCCATGGCCACCTCTTGCTGCTGGTACGAAGCTCCATATTTGCCTTGTGCAAGCCTCAGAATTACACAGGAAAAGAAAGCCTCAAGCTGTAGTTTGAGTTCTGTACGGAGATGATGATAAAGATTTAGAACAATACCACATACCATGGAAAGAATAAGTGGACTCATTGACAACCCAAATTGCATCAGATTACGAAATAATTCATCCTGAATCAAGCTCAATAGCCTTGGGTGACGACGGAAGGAAGGCCCACCCAATTCTATGGCAGAGTTAATTAAGCCCAAGGCAAAAAGTGGCACATCCTCATCAAATGCTAGGGTATTTGAGCGCGGGTCCATTCCCATTTGCTCAACAGCATTTAGTAAAGAACACAAGAAATGAAATATCTCCACCATGCAAGGGACGCCATATGGTTCTGTCATGAGGTGCAAATCATATGGAATTGTATCTTTTCCATTACCAACTACTACCATACTTTCTTCATTCACAGTTCCTACCAGACCTGCAGAATTGGATCCAAAACTTCCAGAAGATGCTTGTTCATCATACTCAGAGCCGTTTCCATTTTCAACTTGCTTAGCCCCAAATGCATAATCATTATCTATCCCACCAAGCTGCAAAGCAGAAAACTCTAGATAAGATAAAAGTAGTGATGAAAACCATAACCAAAATAATAAAACATAACTGAAGAAATATCAATTGGCTTCTGGCATGTTTTCTTTTCTCCTACTACAAGCTGGCAAAGGAAACAATATAAAGAAGAGGTTGAAACCAAAATTGAACAGGAAAAAAAAAAGCAAATGACACTAGAGCCAGCACTAACCTCTAGTTTAGCAATGCTACTTCTGTTAACCAGAGCATGCTTTGTGTTCTCAACATTTGGAAGGTGTGAAAATATACACCTAACAAGTTCATGCATTGTGTAGCGAGCTATCCGCTGCAACAACTCACCTTTCTTCTCAGCTTGGTGAACTATTCGAAAGCAAGTGTTCACGATTGTGCAAACATGTTGATTACTCAACACAACTGAGGCTTTACTTTTCATGCAAGCAAGAAGAACCTGAAGTATCTTCATCAATACCACTTCTTCTGAGGCAGGATCTGTCACCTCAAATCGGCAGCTAGTCACAGAATCAACTACCAAACGCATAGCTTCTTCAACATTTACAGTATTTTGATCAATTACATCAAGGGTTAAAATTTTGTGAACAGAAGATAGAGCAACACCAGTGATTGGTGCACCAGTTTCATCAGATTGAATCACATCTAAAAAAGGCTGGAGATATGCAGCAGGGTTGATGGTATGACACTGATTCTGCCACAAGAAAATTTGCTTTCGTAAGGCCTTCAATGACTGAACTAAAGAGTGTTCTAGCTGATCGTCACTTGACATGTATCGACCACCCCATCTTACATTTCTCCTCATGACAGCTAATACAGCACCTACTTCCGAATTAATCATACATGCTAAAGTAGCTGTGTTAGAATATGTAATATCATAGTCCTCAGGTTCTTCCTCAATTGCCTTGATCCCAGATTGCAGCTTGAGACGCCCCATTCCTGAGTAATATCCTTCTGGAACCTAAGGCCTTTCTATATTTACCAACTGTTAGAAAGAAAGGCGCAGGGGCACCACCAGAGCATAACCTTCAAAAGTTACAAAGATAAACAAGTTCACTAACAATTTCATAAACTAAGGAATCAACTACTGCTCAACAACCAAAAGAAGATAAAAACATCTTGAAGCAGCCTCAGTAGCTACAACAAATACTCAGAAGACTAAATAAGCTAGCATGATAGCAAGCATACAGTAACACATGAAAGAAAATAGGTGCACGTAAGCCTGTACATTCATATTGCCAAGCAAAGAGACGGACTGAAGAAACATCTCAATGCATGAAAGGAAAAAGAAACAAGAAGGGAAAATACTTACTTAATCAGTACCAACCAAACAGAACCAAAAATTTCGTTTAAGTGAAAGAAATATATATTTTAATTTAATTTGCCTAAATTCCCTTCCACATAAAACAACAGGTAACACCAGCAGAATCTATCACAGGTTAAGAGGTCTAACAAAAACGAAAGAAAAAAACTTCATGTTACCAGATTTCAATCAACTAAATGCTAAGAAAAAACCACCAACTCGCAGTTAAATCAATCGAAAAAATAACATGGATCTAATACACAAGTTCAGAACTCATTAAAAAAACAAGGAAAAAAGAAAAGAAACTTGAATTTCTAAATGCACAGACTATGACTCATAGTTCGAGTCAACCTTCAAGATTCAAAATCGTTTTTCCTTTTCTTAGTTTTCGGCCTTCATTTTCTTTCATCTACTTTATGCTGCTGCTCAACGCATATATTATAATAATTATAACATAAAATACGGAAAACAAAAACTTAAATCGTGGACGACGAAATTGAGATGAGATAGCGGGAAAAAAACAAGTTACCTTAGTGAGATCCAACAATGAATTGATTTTCCTTTTTTCCCCTCTGTGCGAGATTATTGGGGAAAAATAAGAGGAAATGGGAAACGAGAAAAGCAGAGTGGAGTCTTGATATCGACTGAGAATGAAAGTGAGATTTCCTAATTTACAAGAACAGCCCTTTAAATTATTATTATATTTATTTTCTAGTTGTTCAGTTTTCTTCCCTCTTTAACGACGCACACACTGTACACACATAGTGTTTTAATCTAAATTATCTAGATGAAACATATTATTTTTTATCACTAGGAGCGCTTAAAGTGTTCTTTATTTCTCTTTTTAAATTGGGCTAATTTGTTCAGATACTCTCTTTTGAGGAATTATCTGAAAAAATACTCTTTTGAGGAATATTTGAAAAAATACCCTACATTTGGCCCACGTCAAGGTAAATCGCATCTTGCAGAGCGTAATATCCAAAATCGCGTTGTACACAGAGCGACTTCAGTCCGATGTGGATTATATTATCCGATATTTATTTTTAAAAATAAAATAAAATGAAGTCGCGGTCTGTAGGACGCGACTTCCACAAGAATTTCAGACGACTCGTCGCGATAAGGTGAAGTAGCGTTGTGTAAGTTGCGGTTTTCGCGTTAATAAATTGGAACAGTTGAAAATTTAATTATCGTGTTAGGGTTATGAAGAAGTTGCGTTGTGCAAGATGGGATTTTCAAAGTCGTGTTGTGCAGGACGCGATTTTTATTCAGTAATCGCACCCCAACCGTCGCAATTTCCACTATAAATTGTCCCCACCCCCTTCTACCCCACAAAAAATTAAGTCTCTCTCAAATCTATTTTCTTTCAATTTCTTGGTTGATTTTTCGTGTTTGATATAATGGCGGGATTGATAAGGTTGGATCACAAACATGTGTTCGATTATCATCAGAGACATGTAAGTTTTGTCACGTTTTATTTATTTTTTATTATTTTATTATATATTGTTATTACTACGTACGTATTTTTGATATTTTTATATAGTTTAATTTTTACATACGCGTTTTTTTAGAATATGGAACGGCGTCTGGAGGTTTCGTACAACCGGATGATGATATTACCGGACCTTTTGATCGAACCGCACTTAGAGCAGGCCGGGTTTTTGCAGGCATCCAAAATTGTTGGAGGTGCAAAAATAGACATTGATTTGGTCAACGCTCTTTTGGAGAGGTGGAGGCCGAAGACACACACATTCCACCTTCTTTGCGGCGAGGTGACGATTACCCTAGAGGACGTATCCCATATCCTGGGTTTTCCTGTTGATGGAGAGGCTATCACTGGTCCCGGTGTTGATGCTTGGATGGACCTATGTTTGAGTGGGCTAGGGGCTGCGCCGGAGCGTTTTTACGACGAAAAATACAATTATAGTGGCTGCGAAATAATTTTGGTGGTGTACCCGTTGACGAGAGTGAAGAAGTGAAGAAGATAACAATAATTTTTTGTGAATATTATTGAAATAATAATTTTATTTACATATGGTAATATATATATATTCGTGTTGTAAGCATATGCTCGCGCTTATATTTTACAGATGAGCGGCGAGGTATTGATGCCTGACAAAACTCGGGACAAGGTTCACACAATATGGTTGCGGCATTTGCAGAATTTTGAAGATGTCGGTAAACTGAACTGGGGATCCGCAGTTTTGGCCACTCTGTTTAGGGAGCTGTGCAAGAACACCAATCAAGAAAAGTATTGCATCGGAGATTGTTTGGTGTTGCTCCAGTCCTGAGCGTGGTGGAGAATGTCGTTTTTACGCCCTGAGCTTCTGCAACTTACTCCATATGTTTTTCTGCTAGCGCGGAGGTAGGGAAAGAGTTGTTAATTTTTTAATAGGCGTATTATTATAATTAATTAAAATTATCTTCTTATTTTGTAGGTGGACCGCTCATTTAACTCATGTTGGTGTTGTGAAGGGCCTAGAGGTTATCAGACATGATATTGAGAAGTTTTCAAAAGATCAGGTAACATTTTGGTGTATTTATATAAAATAAATTTTCTATTGAACTATACATAATTTCTTTTTTTTAATCTACGCATTATATATGTACAGTTTTTATGGACGTCATACTCACATATGGAGTTGCAGCACTGCATCCCGATATTTTTGACCGAGACAAAGCTTGTTTGGACAGCCTCTGTACCACTCATCTGTTATGCCACAGTTGAGTGGCATTCGACCGACCGCGTCCTACGGCAATTTAGTTGTTTCCAACGTATCCCAGTTGAGCCTCCAAATTTGGATGAGTTGCATAAACTCACTCAACAAGGGAAGCCCGAGGTAATAAATATTTCTATACTTACCGTATTTTTTTATTAATTCGGACACAATTTATATCTAAAAAGAATAAATCAATTGTTTGATTGTCCTGTAGGTTGATTGGTCGGTGCACCACCACTCTTATATCGCTCACTAGAGGGACAGACTTAATCAACATTGGCAACCCCGGAGTGAGTATTGTATGTTTGATATGATGGTGAGCGATGATTACGAGGACTAGTTTAGGCAGAATGGGAAGCTGTTTATTTTGACTTCAAAGGAGGCAGCGGTCGTCTATCGATGTCAGCAACACAACCGCCCACAGTCTCAGCGTTTGGGGGGGAGGGGAGCACGGAACACCTCCGGTGGTGGTTCTGCCTCCGCAGCACCGTCATCATCAGATGCTACCCCACCAACGATGCGGCCACAGCTGACTCAAAGTCCAAGTCAAGGTTATTTAACGCCTTCTATGTCAGACCACTTTGCTCAAGTTTCAGCAATGATGAGTGGTGCCTCCAGCTATCCTACAGGCTATATGCCCTACATGCCCTTCATGTCGTTCCCCCCGATGTCAACCGCATTTGGAACTGGGATTGTTCTAACAAACGCCACCACAGTCGATTTTCTACTTTAGTGGGCCCGGTGGAACGAGCGGTACTGCAGGAGATAGAACTGGGGATGGTGATGATGATGATGATGATGGTAACGGTGCTCTCCCCCGACGCAATTCGGAGTGACATCGTCGTGCATCGTCTTGTGGTACCAGTGGACATAGGCGTCATTAGTTTTTTTATTGTTTATTTTATTTGAAAATATTGAACTTTATATTTTTTGTTTTTTAATTAGTATATATTTTAGTTTAATCATGATTTGTATTTTATTTGGGTTTGTTTAATTAATTAGTATATGTGTTTAAATTTGTGTTTTTTATTCTTTAATTAGTTTATATTTTATTCGAATTCCCGGATATTGTGATTTATTATTGTTGATCGTCGTGAACAAGAGTATGGAATATTTAACATTTAATGAACATAGAGATGCAACTACAAATCACAATATCCAGAAAATCAGTTTGCGAATAAATTTTCCAGACACGTCGGGATTCCTGACACAATATTCCTGACACATCAGGGCAAAATCGTGTTCTATAAGACGCGATTTACCTGACACGTCAGGAATCCTGGCAAAGTCACGTTCTGTACGACGCAATTTTCATGCTATATATGCCCTCCCTCCCTTACGAACCTTACTGGCAAACTCACACTTGTATTGTGAGTTGTGGGTATATGCAGTTGTGGTTGAATAAATGTTTGTACCGGCAAACTCACACCCCTATAAATAGACCCCCCGCTTCCTCAAAAACCCGCTCTTTCCTTTAGTTTCATCGTAATTCCCTAAAAATTTGTCTTACTCTATTTTTTTCATTGTAGTTCTGTAATGGCTGCAAGCGTAGATGATTTACCATCTATTGGGAGTCACTCTTGTGATGTTGATATCGATACTAACGGTGAACTAGAAGTTGAGATGATATTCAATACGAAGAAAATGGCAGAGGATGCAATTAAAAACTACAACATACGTCAATCATTTCGTTTGACAGTGAAGAAAACGAATGTGGACAACTATATCGCAGAATGTGTCGAAAAGGGCAACGGCTGTAACTGGAAGATTCGTGTATCACGAACAAAGAGGCTGAACAACGTTTGACAGATAACAAGATACGACAGACCTCATACATGTCAGTTGTTCCAATGTAATTGACATGTAATACGTTTTGTTAATTACATATTTTGCGATTGTTAACTGTTTGAAAATTGAAGCGGTTAAGATGTAGAAAATAATATTTCCGATAATTATATTAACGAAAAGTATTACAAGATTGTTAATTGAAAGAAGTGCACAAGCATTAAATTACTAAGACTACTTAAATCTACGAGAACGAATCATTTTCGCTGCCCTCGTAGTCGGTACTTATGTCAGAAGTTAAGTTTAGTTCCTCAATTTTTTGTTCCTTCTCTTGTCGTCCCCTACAATTTCGTGTAGATACTGCGTCCTCGTCTTCAAGCTTAAGTACTATTGATGAACTAGAGTCATCATCAAACTTTACACTAAGCTCAATGTCCGTACCCCCGACACGTTTGTATGCCCGAAACATCTTGCGCATATCTTTCTGATCGGATAATGTTAGCATGCACTGTTCTTCTGGTCCGGGCTCATTTACTGGAACTTTGACACACAAGGCAAAAATTTGGGAGCTTGTAGACTCCCTAACCCGTGTTGAAATCAACTCAAACAATCCATCTCTTGTGATTTTCTCATTGAAAGAATTGTAGAAGTAGGTTCCACGAAAGAAAATAGTAGCAGAAAAACACGCCATAATTTGTATTTTTATGAGTGGTTTGGCAGCAGAAAGTATGTAGAAATTGTTTGAGTAGTGTAAAAAGTTTGTGACTCTTGCAGAACATATATAGGGTAGAACAATGTCGAAATAATCTGTCAAACTTGCTTTTACAGGACACGATTTTGCCTGCCGTAACAGAAATCGCGTTTTACAGGACGCGTTTTACTCCATTATTCAAAGAAGTCACGTTTCACAGGCCGCGATTTTACTTGTCATGTCAGGTATCCTGCAAATGGTGGCAGAACTCGCGTTGGGCCAAACGCGATATGGTATGCTTGCTTGCAAAGGTGCTGAAATTGTCGTGTATATTGTGCTAAAATTGACGCGTTTTAACGAATCTTCAATGAACGTTAATAATATAAATAAAATTTACATATTATTTCGAACTCTGATAACATCACTATCATCATAAAACATTACATAAAGTTCAAGCTCAAGGGCCCACCCTGAACAAAACTGATGGTGAGATTCCACCATCATTTCCACATCAGTGTCGTCCATAATGTGAAATAATGAGTACGTTAATGGTTCTAACGACGTCGGCATTCGAAACTTCAACGGTTCCAGCTTTTTCACAGGACTATGTGGAACATGTTTCTTCACTTCATTCATTAACTTCTTATACGATAAGTTGTATGGAAACAGAAGCAATATAGTACTTGAGGACTGAAAAAAAACATCGAGAGATGCATCATCGATTATTTGCCCATTGTAGTATACCAAAGCTGTAATAGTTTCTCATCTCGACATATTATATCGATCGAAGTCTTTAAAAGTAAATTCCAACCTTCAACCTACCAAATTTTTTGTGCTTTTTTATGTAAAATTCATTCCAGTGTATATATATACTGAAAAAGTCGCGTTCTATAAAACACAATTTTCGCTGACATGGTACGTATACTACAAAGCTGGCACAACTCGCGTTCTACAAAACGCGATTTATCCTGACACGTCAAGAATCTGCAAAACTGGCACAACTCGTGTTTTATACGATGCAAGTTTCGCTTTGTCCTTACTCACACGTCATGTCACCTCCCATTTCGTATACTGCAAAGTCGGGTTGTATAAAACGCGAGTTATCTGAGGAATCAGAAACCTGGCAAAACCCGCGTTCTATAAAACTTGATTTTCGCTGACACGGTACGTATACTGCAAAGCTGGCACAACTCACGTTGTATAAAACGTGATTTCTCATGACACATCAGGAATATACAAAGCTGGCACAACTCGCATTTTATACGACGCAAGTTACGCATTGTCTCTACTCACACGTCACGTCACCTCCCATTTTCTTAAATAGGAGGAATTTTTTTTACAGCCAACAAAATTGTTTTGTGTTAAACGTTCAAACCATTTCATGTGCGAAGAAGAAACACTCCTTTTTTTTTCAACAATGCCACAAAAATTGATACTCTAGTTCACTACGATGGTGAGATGATCCTTGGTGCCGAAATCAGTGTCATATTCCAGTCCCCTAACAATGTTACGCTGCAGATTCCGAACGGGGTAACGTATGAAAGACTTAAGCGAGCGCTAAAGAGAAAGATACCACATGCTTCTGGGAGGGAGTTACGCTCAGTGAGGTATCGACTACCTTCGTCGATAGATCCGCTTTATTTCACAATATTCGATGTGAAATACGACGGAGATGTGCAAATGATGATCGACACCCATATGCAGTATTCAATGAGATGACCCCTAAAGCTCTTTGTTACATTTTCTGAACGAAACGTCGGATTCCAAATCGTTGTTTCAAATTGGATCCAAGAAAATCTTGACTTTGACCCAAATGCTAATAGTCCAACATCAAGTTTGCGACAAGGCTTCAACTTACTAAGTACAAGCAATGACCAGGCTTCCTCATCTTCTGGCTTGAAGCCAAGGCATTCTTCCGTAGCCAGGTTCAACATTGACTTGAATATGCTACCAACCCAGCACTCAACATACAATCCATACAGTGCTGGTGTAGGGCTGTCATCATCTGCTGGGCCGTCCCACCATGAAGAGTTTAACCCATTCGATAACTTCTCTTCTAAGCATCACTCAACATATATCACCAATGACACAAACGTAGCTGATTTCTCATACGGATGCCACTCAACTTATATCCCCAGTCAGACAAATGTATATGATTTCTCATACGGGCGACACTCAACTTATATCCCAGGTGTAGGGCTGTCATCATCTATGAGACCGTCCTACCATGAAGAGTTGTACCAGTTTGACGACTTCTCTTCCGGGCGTCACTCAACTTATATCCCCAGTGAGGCAAACACAATTGATTTCTCATCGATGGGGAGACATGCATGTGCTGCTGATGTCGACCAATATATTGGACATAAGGCTCCTGATCGGGTTCCGGTTGTAGAACCTAACAGGGTACATGTTGCTGATGAATCGGAACTATACAATTTTGAAGGGGATGAGGAACCACTAAGGGAGCTCGACCCCGAAGGTGACGAAATGGGTTTATTTCTAGAAGAACCAGCAGACTTTGACGAGCCCGTGAATGCCGAGGATGATGCACCCGATGTTGCGGAGGATATTACAGAGGACGAACCTATGGACGTTGTTGCCCCAGGCAGTTTTACTGGAACTCACACTGCCTTAGCGCATTACGATCCACCATCCCACTTTAAAACAGTGGATATGGAAGGATTCTACACTACAAAATTTCCAGAATACCCACAGTTTGACCAGTTGAACGGACGTAACAATGGTGAACTGCATATTGGGATGGTCTTCAGGACTAAAAAACTTGCGGAGGCTTCCATCAAGCATTACAACATACACAACTCAGTTACGGCCACCGTGCGGAAAACTGAAGCGAACAAATATATTGCCGAATGCCCCCACAAGAATTCTGGATGTAATTGGAGGGTCTGTGCATCACGTTTGAAGAGGTTGAACAACCTCTGGCAGATAACAAAATACGAAGGACCCCATTCAAGCTCCGTGGGAAGCCTGAATCAAGACCATCCTAACTTGGATGTGCATGTGCTCTCTGATCATATCCTCCCACTCCTGAAATCAAATCTACGCGTATCTCTACCGGTATGTATAACATCGATCCATTCTCGTTACAAGCACATTGTTAATTACGATAAGGCGTGATATGCAAGATATCGTACCATCCAACAACTGTATGGGCAGTGGGAGGAATCCTACAACGAGTTGCGAACGTGGCTCAACTGTATGCAGAAATACAACTCAGAAACTGTTGTTGAACTTGAGACAGTGCCAAGATACGAAAGGGATCATTGTTGTACCTGGGGAGCGCAAATTTTTCCACCTATTTTGGACATTTCCGCAATGCGTTAAAGCATTTCGCCACTGCAAGCTGATACTGCAGATCGACGACAAATTCTTGTATGGAAGATACACCCAGATCTTACTAGTGGTAGTTGCACAAGACGACAATAGAAAATGTATTATGGTAGCATTCGCCATTGTTGAAAAGGAAGATATCCCTTCGTGGACGTTTTTTCTTACCAACCTGCGAACACATGTCTTACATCGAGTACTACGGGCAAGACCAGACGGAATATGCATTATTTTAGACAAAGGTGCATGGATCTAAGGATCAATCCAACGTTTGGGACAATCTTGGGAACCTCCATATATTCATCATCGGTACTGTCTGCGGCACATTGCTGCAAATTACTACCAAAGGTATAAGAACAATGATGAGCGTTTAATGGTTCTTCGCATGGATACGCCTTTTATTCTCAAAATTATAAATTAAATTGCCAATTATTATTAATTCTCGTTAATTATTTCGTACTTTTTTTAATAGGCAACGCACATCGAGTTGAGGTGGTTGAGGAGCTGCTAGAAGAGTTGAAAGTAAGAAATCAATTTGGATATGACTATCTTCTTGATATCCCGAGGGAGAAATGGTTGCGAAGTTATGATGGGGTCATCGATATGGTCAAATGACGACGAACTTGGCTGAGGCGATCAATTCGTCTCTAAAGGGAACACGTCATTTACCTATCACATCAGTTGTGAAGGCAACATATTATCGACTGGCTACCCCTTTTGCAACCCTCGAAAAACAAGCTATGAACTGGATGGTAGGTGGCCACATGTTCCATCCAGATCTCCAACAAAAATTTCAAATATACCGTGTGCAAGCAAACGCGATGGGTGCCACATGCTTCTCTCGTCACCAGCATAGGTTTACGATTACTGAATTTTCACGACCACTTAAAGGAATTATGCACCACAACTACGTTATTAATCTACAAGAGCAAACATGTGATTACGGAGTCTTTCATACATTCAAGTACTCGTGTGCTCACGTCTTCACTGCATGTGCATCTGATCATCTCAACGCAATGACACTCGTTGATCGTGTATACAAACTTGAAAACGTTTTCAAGGTATACCGGTCCGAGTTTCCTCTTATCGGAAATGAACGTCATCCTGATGTGGTTCAAAATGAACCTAAGATTCGGCCAAATGAATCCCTGCAACGCAATAAAAAAGGTCGCCCAAAGTCAACTAGGATTCATTGTGCCGAGGGTATGGTTCTTCGAGAACCGATCGGCCAACCTAAAATGTGTGGATATTGTAGGGACCCTGGACACGACATCATAAAATGTCATTTTAAGAGCCGCCCTCGAATCAACTAATTACAATTGTAACTCTAATGTTTTAATCCTAAATAACATGTGTTTTCGTACAATTTTAAACATGTATTCTCGTACTACCACGTGAAAGTTATATAACAAAAAAACTCGCGACCATACATTAAAACAACAAAATTGACTAAAACATGAATATCGACCCATGTTTTCATTTTCTTAATGCAAAGTAATATACCAAGATAGCATTTTTAACACAATTTCTACACTCTTTAGGATGCCTTTTACGCGTCAATTTCTGCACCATTGTAAACATGTGTTCCCGTACTACGATGTGAAAGTTAAATAAAAAAACGTGAAATTCTCATGCAAATCAATCATAAACAACCCTACCAACCCATGTTTTCATTTTCTTCAATCAAAAAAACATAGCAAGATGGCGTTTTTAACGCGATTTAAACACAGTTTTGAATGCTTTATATACGCCAATTTTTACACTGTTTTGAAGAGAAACATCACTACTATGAGGTAAAAGATCAAAATCATAAAAAATTTGAAAATCGATTATTTATCATCTTCCATCCAATTCCGACCGAATAAATCTCTAATTTTGAACAAAACAAAGTCCATTCAAAAGTTTGATAACTTGGGTTCCATATTGACACCGCCCATCATTGCTACATAAGAATAAGCCTTAGCATTACTCCATCTTTAATTTTAACAATGTGAATATTCTTTCATTTTCATTTTAGATTTTGGTTTCTGTAAGCTCAAATGCTAGGCTCATGTATACCGGCAACGCAAACTACCTATAAAAATTCACCCTTTTTTTTTTCAGAAACTCGGGAATGTTCAACAAACATCCATGGAGGAATCGCTTTCAGCAAAACCGACAAATACAACAAAGTATTACACCTGATACATACCAAAAAACCTTCCCTTCTTTGTCCTCCCAAATGACACTCTTTCGACCAAACTTCAGTAGCAAGTGTTGCCCCCTATGGATACCGGAATCTACAGCCAGTTGTGCCTGATTTAAGTATTCGAAATTTGAAATGAATCAAACGACAGTCCACTCCGTACATGAAGTTCTTAGGACCATAAATTAAAGAATGAACATTTTTCAACCCATAACGAACAACTTAGTTGATTCACAATGCCTCACAGCATTCTATTGTTAAGCTGGCCGGATGAAGATGGTGCTTTAAGTTTAACAACCCTCTCATCATGGTCAGAAAAGAGAATATTACTCCAGTTTGTTGGTCTCTGGATAATTCTCGAAGGAACTCGATCGCTGTCTTCCCCACCAGATGCTTCATATCCGTCACTAGCAGACCTCGATAATGGAAATCCCTTCTGAGCAGCCATATTGAAAGCAGTTAAACTTGTCAGCTGTCTTGCTTCTTCAGCTCCAGATGAGGAGACCCGAAATGGATGAATATCCGGAGAATCTAAACTGCTCTCTGGAGAAGAGGTAACAATCCCAACAGAGCTCGACATTGCTCGGCTTGTTTGGAAAGCACTCCGAGCTTCCAGTTGAAGTGGTGCCAAACTACTTGATGTGTCATTGAAACCTTTATCAGCAGGTTTAGCCGGAATGTTCATTACGGGCTCCACGGATAAGTCAGCGGGGAGACGCACCCGCTTAGATGCTCGTCTTCTGTTGCCATCAGGTCTTGGGAACATTCGCCGGCCGCTGCTGCCAAAGCTACTATCCGCTTCTAGCCCAAACGGGGCCTCACGTCTCATCACAGGCTGCAGGATTTTGGACTTTTTCCTTGCTTCAGCAGCGGCTTTTGAAACATCTTCTGCATTTAACCGTGCCAATGTCCATGGACTGATCTTAACTGCAGCAGGGTTCTTCTTCTTAATTGGTTCCTCCCCAACCATTTTTTTCCCATACGAACTCACAGATCCAGTATCAGGAGGAACAACATCAAACTAGCACCAATTACAGAAACAAATATCAGCAAAAATTGCTATAGTTGTATAATGAACAAAATTCCATATCAACATTAATTCTCTTAAGGAGGTTTTCGTAAAAGTTACCTGATCTTCGAGGAACAAGCGTGGGGGTGTACACCATGCACCCCGGTGAAAAGTAGAAAACGAACTAGCACTGCTTAATCCAGTAAGTGAGCTGGCGGGGGACATCTGCGGACTCTGTTGACCACCGACACCTTGCTGCTCTTGTTCCTGCTCCCGTAAAGCTATTATGTAATCATATGTGCTGATTCCCTGAGGCACATTCCAAAATCACCTAATTAACTCGCTAGCCTTTTCATTTTTTTCTTATCTTTTAATACTCAGTAAGATTTTACTAATCATACCTTTTTTATGAGTAGAATGTGAAAGAAGAAAAGCTGTGCAAGTGGTAATGTCGCTATCATAGCCAAAATAGTGCACAATGCCTGTGAAAGTAAGAAACTACGCTAAGCTTAACATTTTAAATCAAAGGGTGAATGTAATTAATGGATTTGTTTCGATCTACAAAATGCTAAAGTAGGCTAGAAGATGATTCAGAATATAGCATTGAAAGGTGCCAGTGTAAGTCGGTTAATAAATAGAAATGTAACAGAATACTCACAACCACGATAACAAATGGAACCAAAGAGAAACTGCTTCCTAACTTTGCTGAAATATCCGCAGAAAACTGCTTCCGCTCAATGAAACAGCAGATAAGTACGAGGATTCCAGTTGACCATTGTAGAATAAGCTGCAATCTCAAGCCCAAGATGGACAAACCAAGTATATACCTGTCAATATTCAATTAAAATGAAAATAACAAGAAAAGTAAAATGCATACTCTAGATTATCTCCGTTTCTGGCAACCGTGGAATCATGGCAGCAATCTCATGAAGTGATATGGCATAGGAATTAATATACATGAATTTGGCATTTGATTGAAAGATAAAAGGACACGACAATAATGGCTAAGTGTAAGGAACGAATGACCAATGAAACATGGTTTATTGTATATTCAGAATGCTGATGACAAGAATAGAAGCTGATAATGCTGTTATCAAATAAGAAGCCTAGTGTTACTGTTCTCGAAGATCATGATCGGAGGTGTGTCTAATGACTAGAACAGAGATCAGGATGCAAATGAATATAAGGTATTACATGATGTGATACGATGGATATGATCTGAACATGGAAGATGTAGGCTGAGCTTACCAATAGAAGGGCAGAAACCATGAGAGTGAAAAATTGTCTGTAGTTCCTTTTGCCTATGCAATTGTTTAGCCACTACAAAAATCCAAGTGAATAAAATAATTATTAGCAGAATTTTTGATGAACCAGGTAAAGTATTCAACAAATGAAGATTCTGTGTTACCCTGCAGTGATGATCAAAGCGGTCAACACATTTGTCACAGACTCTGCAGTGCTTACTATATTTGAAAACCTGCCAAGAATAAAATATGATGTCAAAAGGGCTGGCAATAGCATAAATACTAAATCAACATAAGACTGATGTAAAATCCGTGATGCAAGGAGCCATTGTGTTTTAATTTGATCGAATAAAGCCACTGCCAGGGTCATTCCAGGATATCCTTCTTCCACAATTCTTTTTGCACACCAGGGAACTAATATGCAATTTTCCCCTCATAAGCAACCTCGATATAAGGATCATAATGTAATAATCATCTGGTAAAAGGAGGAATGAATAATAGAACTTTAAAGGCGCCAAACTCTTCCCTACCTCAACTTCACACAAACTGCAATAAAACATGCCATCTTCATACATCTGTTGCTCGGAAGATTCTTCATGTGAGCCGGTACATCTGCAGATAATAGCACAAGGAGAGAAAATCCATAGCAAACAAGATGATTGCTTTGGCAAACCATTGTTTCCCTCAATTTCAACACTGGTATCTTTCAAGGTTTCATCTGTCACCGCTGCATCCTTCTCCACAGTTTTTCCTCCAACTGAAGTATCATTATCATCACGAAAGGTTGCAGCTGAATCTCCACCAAATTTAGAGTCCTTTGGTCCAGAATACTTCCCATTCTCGAGAATTTTATGATACTTTTTAGAGTTAAACACTCCAGGATCTGCAGGATCCGCTGCCGCACACCAAATATATAGGCCAAAGCAACAAGTAATCTAAAAGGAAGACATTGTTACTAATACTCCAAGGTGATAAAGACACATCAAACACAACAAAAAAGTTTAGAAGATGTAATGAGAATTATAGGTTATAAGCCTTAAATTATTCACTTTAGACAGCTTCCCCAAAAGATTCCAATAGCAATGAAAACCAAGAATCCAGATTCTAGTAGCAGAGCAAAGAACTTTCTCCAGTGTTAAATCGACCACGAGGAAAGATGAAAAACTTAAGCAGCATTCTAAAACTCAACACTCCTCAACAAAGGAACTCATGGCTTTTTCCCCTTCCAGGAAGAGCCGATTGTTCTATTACTTCTTCCATTAAGGAATTTAGCACCAATAACTTAAACTACTTTATCCTAGAAGGCCAAATCCAAAGCAAATAAGCATACCGGAACTGTCAGCTCCTAACCCAAGAAGAAATTTAAATGTTTAGGACTTTAGGCTTCAACCAAATCAAGTGAGAAATTAAAAATGTTTTAACGGACAAAGTTTGAAATTCAAGTACAGAATCTAAGCCTGCTAAAAGGAACATCGACTAAAAGACAAGCAACATATTTGCCTTATGAGCTGAAGTGACAAGTTGATTGAAACGCATGACCCAAGAAGGAACGGAACCTCAGATTAGAGAAAAGCACCAAAGTGATAAATACAAAAAGATGAATCAGATATAAGAAGAAAACAAAACATAGATCTCAGTCCTTTAACCCACTAAGAAAATGTTGTTAAAAATATGTAGAACAAAGGGGAAATGTTTGAAATGGCTTACAAGAGGTGTATAGATTCCCATCACAATATATTGAAACATTTTCTTCCCAACAAAAGGAGCAAAGAACACATAGAAAGCAAATCCAAGTGCCAAGAACACAGCACAAGCCACCACCTTCACAAAGACAAGTGAAAAAAAATGTAAACTTTGCTCAATGCCCAATTGCCCAGAATTGAAACAACAGAAAGCTCATATTTTTTTACATAAAAATAGAAACAGCAACAAGAAAAAGGAACCCCAAAAGGAAAGTACCTGAAGTGGATGAGAAGGAAGCTGCCATCCATGCTTCCTCATTTCCTCTTAAAATGTTGCAGCCCCAGGGGGAAAGGTAAAACAAACAAAAAAAGGAAGAGGGAAAGGTGTGAAACAAGAAAAGAAAAATCTGGGGTTTTCCCTGTGCTTATTTTCTCACACTTGACCTCATTTTCCAGGCAAAATAAAGATAACCCATTTCACTGGATCACCACCCAAAGAAAGCAGCATTACCCATTTTTTTTTTCAATTTTTCACGGGTCTAATCAGAAAACCAAAATGGAAAGAGTAAAAGAAAAAAAAGAACACGGACGTTGATGAAGATAGGTATGGACAGCAAGGTAAAAACCTTTGTGTAGTTTCACTCAATTATAGCAGTGCCTCATGCAAGGAAAGAGAAAGAAAATGAAGAAGAAAAACAAGGGCTAGTCTGGGTTTTGGTGGGGGTTTCTTTTTGTAAATTATTTTACTTGGCTGAAATCTGTGAATTCCCAAACCCACCACAAATGCAAACAAAAACAAAGAGTGAACCTGGTTTATCTTTCCTTTGCCTATAAATTACCCTTCCAAGTCCAACTCGACTTTTACTCTTTTAAAAAAACAGAAAAGTAAATGATTTATTTATTCTTTGTTTTCTGCCATTACCTTTTTCACTGCTGCAAATTATGTGTCACATGCCCAATGGAACAGACAGTTGTTTGGTTTCACCTTTCGTTATTGCCTTCACCAACCATTGTCTTCAAATTTGGTCCCCAGAGATTCAACCTTATTCATTCATAGCCCATTAAATTCTTCTGTTTTTTTAAAGAAGAAGAAGAAGTGAGCTTTACAAACCATATCCAAGATGAACACCAGGAGAAGGAAAGATTAAGCAACAAAGCTGAAAACCCAGATATTCCATACACGAGGTTTATCAATTGAAATTAAAGGTTCTCCCTTTGGTGATAACAGAAAAAAGATGACCCACTCAATGTGTTTTTTATGTTGACTAGAAAGGAATTTGACACAATGAGTGAAACAGGTTAAAATAAAATTGATAGGGAACCCCACATTTCATTAATTGCCCATTCCGAACCTCATGCACCTATCTTTCTTTTACCTCATGACATTAAATGTATTTAAAAATAAATAAATATTTTTCCAATTACTTCTTTGAAGCCATGTGTTTCAAACACTAGCCTCCATGGTCCCTTTGCCTATCCTATTTACTATTTAGAGAGATGATTGAATTTCAAATTAGTTTATACTTGAATAATATTTTATTTTATTTCCAAATTATTATGTACTTTCGCAATTTGATTTTTTTTTTTTTTTGCAAATTGACAAATCCCATATTTTTTAGTGGATCAAATATCATTAAAATAATAAAAATATTTTTATTTTAAACCTAAATGTATAAATTTAATTCAAAATGTTAATTTATTTAAAGTGGAAAACGTGTTTTTAACTCACACCTACAATATTTTTAAGATTAATATACTGGCGGTGGAAATTGAAAGTTTCCACAAGCACCTTAATTTTAGAGTATAGAGAGTTGAAGTGGTTAGAATTTAGGGATAGTTGTTTCAATTTAAGGTGTAGGGTTATAATTTAAGGTTTATATGTTAGGATTTAGTTTTTAGGGTAATATAGTGAGGATTTAAGTTTAACCCATAATCCTTAAATTATAACCCTAAACCTTAAATTGAAACAATTATCCCTAAATTCTAACCTCCTACACCTAATCCCCTAAACCCTATACCCTAAACTAACTTCATATACCCTAAAACTAAGGCGCTTATGAAAACTTTCAATTTCCACCTCCTGTGTATAGAATATTTATCCATATTTTTATTCAAACACGATCAAATCTAACTTATAAACGTTTATATGCTTCTTCACGCGGCTACAATTAAAAATACACAATAACGGTGATTAAGTTGAAATTAGTGAGACGCCAAGTTTGTCAAACAAGTTTTATTTTTTTTAATTGAGAATAAACCAATTAATTATGATTGTTTTCTAAACCAATATCTCATAAGTCAAACATCTCACTTTAAAATATTTGATAAGGTAATCTAATTTTTAGTTCAATTTTAATATAGTCACTGAATTTTTAGTTCGTTTTTAATATGGTCCCTCTCGTTAAAAAGTTGACGTTAGTTTTTGTTTTTTTCTAATAAAAAATGGGTAAACTACACCAATCACCGCTCAACATTCTTCTCACTCCTATTTTGGTCACTAGAGTTAAAAAAAATCAATTTACTAACTTAACTTTCGAATCATTCATATTTTGGTTATTCTCAAATAACATGGTTATACAAATACAAAAATTCGATTAATCCTTAAAAAAATTCGGGTAATGATTTTTTTTGCTTTGCTTATTAATTTACCATATTACCGTATTTGATATTTAATAAGCAAAGTAAAAAATTATTACTCGAATCAAATATTTCAATTAATCGGTCAATTGATTATCCGATTTAAATGGTACAATATAAGATTGAGAATTGAATAATTTGAATTTAGCAAATAACCAAAATAATTTTTAATGATTAATTGAACCCGATTTCGGTACAAAATTTTAAAATAAATTACTTCGATTTGATTATAGTTCACAGTTTACCCATTTTTTTCAAGGTGTAGTTTACCCATTTTTTTATTAAGAAAAAACGAAAACTAACGTCATCTTTTAACGGAAGGTAACAAGGGGACCATATTGAAAGCGAACTAAAAGTTCGATGACTATATTGAAATCGAACTAAAAGTTGGGTCACCTTATCGAATATTTTAAAAGTAGGGTGACCAAAATGAATCTGCCCTAAAAATTTAGTGACCATTTATGTAGTTTACCCTTACTTTAATTAAGTTTTAATATACCATATTATTACAATTCATTTTTTTTATAAAAGCCGTTAAATTTTTATTAAATCCATAGAAAAATCACAATTACAATGCATCCAAGAAGAAGAATATTTGGATTAAACAACCAAAAAATCCTTACAACAAAAAACAAAGAAAAATGAAAACTTCTATAGAGATAAGCATACCGACAAAATTTAACAGCCTCCTGAATCTCCTTCTCTCTGTCCAAACGAGACGCATAAAGAAGGAAGAAGGAGTGATGCGCAATCCAAGCTGTCAAACAAAAAGTACCGCTACTTAGGACTGATTTCATCGGCAAACAACCATCAACCGTGTGGGGATATAACTTTCCAAGTGACCACCGACAAAAACATAAATCAAAAACTAGCGCCGATTGAATCTATGTGCGAACAACAACCGATCGTTAGGGTATGTTGAAACATGCCACAATGATAGATGAATCAAACCACAAAACAAAAACAAAGACATGTCACAAGGATAGAGGAAAAAGTGTGTCACAATGATAGAGAAAAAGATTCTTATTAAAATAAAAAACAAGAAAACTAATAGATCCGGTGGTCGACAACCAATACTAAAATTGATTGCCGACCACCGATCAAAGGGATTAATCAAAATAGAGAACAACTAGAGTTGAAGGAATTTTGGTAGTGGAAAGCAGCTAGTGTTGAAGGAATTTAAGTTGGGAGTTGATTCCAGAATTATTTTTGTTAACCTTGTATGATATTTATTAGACGAAGGAACTATATAATATATACTCAGTTTTTTTCACAAATATAGCACAAATCAAATTATTTTCACAAATATTGCACTTTAAAATGTAAAAGTGAAGATGGTAAGAATTTCTATCGTCTATGAACAATGTTTTGATATTTTGAATAAAAAAATTAAATTCAGATGTATAGGGCCCTGCCTATAAATAGTAAAATATTGAAGATGATGGGAATAGGCTCCGTCTTCATCAGGTCCACATGGCACGCAAACATGCTGGTCAATTGGTCAAAGACGAAATCTGTAACACCCGGGTTTGGGGGTCGGGTGAAAATAATAATAAAATAATATTTTGAGTTTCAATTTTATAATTAAAATAATAAAATATTATTTGAGCTTCACAATTTCAAACAAACATTTTGTGTTGGACCAAAATTGATTTGAAACTCATTTTCCATGTAATTTTCAAATAAATGAAATTGCCATCTCATCAATGGCAAAACCGTAAATAAATGGACTTCCAATTAAAAAACTCCTTTTTGTTAAAATAGACATGTGCTCATCTTCTTCCCCACTCTCATTTCAAAACCCACGACCTTGAAGAGCTCTCAACATCATTTTATTATTCCATCACCTAGCATCCTCATCTTTGGTGCTTTTTGAAAGGTAACTTCATTTTTGACTTGTCATCCTTTCCCTCTTCAAGCTAGTATCTTTATTTTTCAAAAAGCTCATAGTTTTTGGATTTTGAGGTTTTGAGTCTTGAGATTAAAAATGAGAACTTTGTGGTCTTTAACCTAAGCTATTGATTTATTAATGTTAGATAAGTTGTTGTCAACCTAAAAGGTCCAACATATGTGAATTTTAAAGTGTTTTACCATGATTTTCGGATTTGGATTTTAATAGGGTTTTGAAGGGTTTTAAGATGAGTTTTGGGTGTTTTAATGTTGGAATTTGAGGGTTGAGGTTAGTATGATAGTTGGGGGTCGTTTTGGAAGCATTTGAGTGTGTTAAAGAGGTTGGAATCATGAGTTTCGGATTGAGTTTGTTGGCTGCTCAGGTTTGGAGTTTTTGGGGTTGTTCTCGGATTGAAAATCATGTGTTTTATGCTTGAATAGTGTTCCGGGTTTGCTACATTGTTGTGTGAACTAATTTGAGGTTGTTTGAATGTGTTGAAATGATTAGAAGTAAGAAATTGTGTTGGTGAAGCATCGGGAGTGAATCCTGAAGCTTGAAGGTCTTGGTTGCTTGGTTGTTGAGCTTGGAAGTGAAGGTGAGTGGTTAAATGCTTTTAAATCGTTTTAAAGTGTTGGTTCAAGCATGTGGACTAGGTTGGGCTTGGTAGACCCACCTAGAGTTGGGATTAGAGTGGTGGCCTAATCCCAAGCTATAGTTAGAGACTATGGTTGATCTTTGAATGTGTTTACGCCTCATGTTTAATTGTGATTTTGTTAGCTATGTATATGATGTTATACATGTATATTGAGGCTTGAGTTGATGCATTGTTATATGCATGTGTATTGTGCATGATGTTAATCATGGTGAGTACGTGCTAAGCACGGAAATGGTTATTAAATGATATTGTGGATTGTGTTTAATATTGGCACTAGTATGCTTGGGTACAAATGATCGATCATTAGGATGTTAGTGTGCACACGTGAGTCAAATGCGCGCGTGGTCTTGGTGATGGTAGTCATCAAGATGGAGTACGAGTTCGCCCGAAAAACCTTCTTATATATATATGTGATAGTCGATGATGAGTGTAATCCCATCGACTGGGCGTGAGGATGAGTGGAATCCCCCCGCGTGAATGGTGATGAGTGTAATCCCACCGTAAGGTAATGGTTGCGTTGGATGTGAGTTCCAACGTGTTATCCGCGTATTCGAGTCATAGCTAGGTGCCAATATGATGTGATATGTGATGCCAATATGAGATGAGATGTGTACCAATATGTGGTGTTATATATTGCCATTTGGATTATTATATGTGTTTACATATGATGTGGATATGGCTTGTTGAGCATGGCATAATATTGAATATATGTTCATGCATCATGTACATTTTGGCTCTTGTGGATCAAAGGTAAGATCATGCATTCTACCTTGGTTGTGCTCGTGCTTGGACCCTGCATTGTCGAGGTTTGTTTTAATGAGCTTACCCTCACTAAGCTTTATGCTTACGCTCTCTTTTGTTTGACAATGCAAATCCGTAGTTCGTGGGTAGCTTGTGCAAGGAGAGGGCCTCCAAGTGTGCCTTGTGGGGCTATCTTAGCTATCAAGTATGGACATTTTAGTTAAAGGATGTAATAATCAAGCAATGGGATATGTATTTGTTGCTTTGATGCTTTTGAAGTATGTTGGTGTTGGTTGTATAGGAGCATGTTAGACTCCTTTAAATGTCTATGTTGTTTTGGCTTTTGGATGCCATGCTTGAATTGCCTACCTTGAATGCCTAAGTGTATATCTTGTTGAAGCTTGTTATCTTAATTGCCATGTATGAACCTTATGATTGATTTGTTGGTGCTTGAGTGTATGGTTCTTATATGTTTGATGTGTTATGCATGATGTAGATGTTTGGTCTTGCCTTAGGGTTGTGCTTGTGTGTTGTGTGTGGTTCTAGTAGTGTTTTTTGGGATATCCTTGTGCCATAAACTAGCTAAAACCAATCTGCAGACAGAGGGCGTATCGAAATGGTTGGTCCCGTTTCGATACGGTCCCTTTGTTACGTGCCAGGCGTTTCGGTACGCTAGGGAGCCGTTTCGATACATTTTTGCTACCGGAAATCTGAGAATTTGACGATAAATTAACATATCGAAACGGGCTTTAGTGTTTTGGAACGATCTTCGTATTGTTGACCACGAGAAGTTGACCATTGAGGTCGTTTCGATACGGGTCACCCCTGTTTCGAAACGGTCTCCCCAGGTTGATTTTGGCCAGTTGACCCGGTCAAGGCGTATCGAAACACCTTATAGGCATTCCGATACGGCCTGCTGTATAAGAATAAAATGGGTTGTTTTGAGTGGGCTGTCGTCTGTTTGCTTCAATATTCTTCTGTTGTTGTTTTTCTCACATAGGGTTTAATGTCTCATCTAGAAAAGATAATCTAATTGAAAAAGT
This sequence comes from Hibiscus tridactylites, assembly GCA_958450335.1. Taxonomy (NCBI): domain Eukaryota; kingdom Viridiplantae; phylum Streptophyta; class Magnoliopsida; order Malvales; family Malvaceae; genus Hibiscus; species Hibiscus tridactylites. The sequence goes on along the minus strand of OY288267.1, from coordinate 50,636,415 downwards.
TTTCCTTAGGTCGGTAACCGAAGTGGAGCCTTAACGGGTTTTGCCTCGGTTATCCCCGTGTAGCCCACTCGGATCGGTCAAGCGTCCGGACCGGGACGAGGGGGTTACACTTGTTGGTATCAGAGCCTAAGGTTTTCGAGACCTTGGGCAGGTAAGTGAGGTAAGTTAAGTTCTTGTATTGAAATTGCACGGTGATTGCTTGCCATGTAAGCATGTTTGCTTGTTTATCAAGTATGCCTTGTTGTTTTGTTTGAAGCATGTTGTGTAGAGTCTCATTGCTACTATTACATCGGAAAAAGGATTTTTAAAGTGAGGGAACATACTTGAGCCACTTGGAACCCTTGCCTTGCTAACCCTATCTTTTGTGCTTTCTTCTTGTTGTTGTAGTTGTTGTTTGTGAGCGCGAAGTCGAGGCCTAGGGGTAGACCGAGGGTGGTTCGTCAGGAACCACGTGTTGCGGATCCTGTTGATGAGCCGGTGGTTGGAGTTGAGGCTCATGTAGAAGAGCCTGTTGTTGGAGTTGGAGCTCCTCCACCACCTCCACCACCACCACCTCCTCAGCCTAGAGTATGAGGCGAGGCTGGAGTTGAGGGAGAGGGACCTCAGGTTGGCCAGGGTGGCCAAGGTCCTGCTGGAATAGATATGACTCCGCTTGTACAAGCCATAGCGGGAGCATTTTATGCCGCAGTTGTCGGGGCTCAGGCTGCAGCTCAGCCGAGAGGTGATGATACTAGTTTACTGTTGGAAAGGCTCCGTAGCCTAGGGGCATAAGAGTTCAGAGGGTCTACACCTGAGAGATCTGAGTTGTGGTTGGAGAAGACTGTCCGCATCTTAGCTCAGATGGGTTGCGTTGGTGCTCGGAAATTGGGCTGTGTGATTTCGTTGCTTCAAGGTGATGCTTACACCTGGTGGGTCACCATTACTACTGGGGTTCCCGAGGGTGAGATTGGTTGGGATTTCTTTGAGTCCGCTTTCCGGAAGAGATACTTGGGGCCGAGATATCTTGATGAGAAAAGTGAGAGTTTATGACTCTTGTACAGGGAGAGGCTTCAGTGACTGACTATGAGATCTGTTTTGTTCGTTTGAGTCAGTACGCACCAGAGTTGGTTCCTACTGAGAGGGACCGTTGTAACCGTTTCAGATATGGGCTTCATGAGGAAGTTAAGAGGTATACCTTAGCTTCAGACTATTCAGATTTTGATGTCTTGGTTGCTAGGGCCAAGGACATTGAGCATAGCTTGGGGCTGACCAAGCGTTTAGGAGGATCTAGTTTTAGAAAGAGACATAAAAACATTGACCGTGGAGATGCCAAGAGGCATAGAGGCGGTGGACAGCAGTTTGACCATAGGCATGACGGTGGCCACCATGGTAGAGGCCACCAGGGCCATAGAGCTGGAGGGCGGTTGCCCGAGTGCACACGTTGTGGGAGACAACATTCTGGAGAATGTTGGGGTAACTTCAATGCTTGTTGGAACTGTGGTTTGAGGGACCACTTCAAGAGGGAGTGTCCGTATCAGGAGGCGCAGGCACCAAACATAGCACAGGCTCCTACGAGAGCGATATATTATCACAGAGGCCGTGGGCGCGGTCGTGGCTACTTCCAGCCTAGGGCTGATGCACCTAGGATAAATGCTTAGAGGAACCTTGCTCATGTTGTGTCAGTGCAGCCAGAGGCAAGTGCACCAACGAGAGTTTATGCTCAGAGAGAGGCCGGGAACGACACTGATGTGATAGCAGGTAATTTTGAGTTACAGTCTATGTCTTTGCTTTCTTTGGTTGATTCAGGTTCTACGCATTCCTACATTTTGAGTGAGCATGCACAAAAGTTAGATATACCTGTTGAGATCTTAGATGTAGGTATGCATGAGACTAGTTCCTTTGGCAAGACAGTTGTAGTTAGGCGAATGTATAAGAGGTGTCTGTCGAAGATTCAGGGTCATGTGTTTCCCGTTGATATGATAGAGCTTCCATTCTATGGGTTTGATATTATTCTGGGTATGGACTGGTTAGTTGAGCACCGAGCTAGTGTAGACTTTGAGACGAAGAGAATTGCTTTGAAGCTTTCTGATGACTACGAGGTAGTAGTAGTAGGCGAGAACATTAAGTTCTTGTCGAATGTGGTGTCAGATTTAGAGGCTCATAGGTTGATGGATTCCGGTTGTAGGGCTTATTTAGCTTATGTAATGAATCCGAATATGAGTGAGGTCAGACCGAAAGATATTAGAACAGTTTGTGATTTTCCGGATGTGTTTCCTGAAGAGTTACCAGGGTTGCCTCCTGACAGAGATGTTGAGTTTGTGATTGAGACTGTTTCAGGGTCTGTTCCAGTTTCCATAGCTCCGTATCGTATGGCTCCGAAAGAGTTGAAAGAATTGAAGAGTCAGCTTCAAGAGTTATTAGACCGTGGTTTCATTAGGCCTAGTAGTTCACCTTGGGGTGCTCCCGTATTGTTTGTAAAGAAGAAAGATGGCAGTATGCAAATGTGTATTGACTACAGGTAGTTGAATCAGTTGACCGTGAAGAACAAGTATCTGTTGCCTTGTATAGATGATTTATTTGATCAATTAAGGGGTGCTTCAGTGTTCTTGAAGATAGATTTGAGATCAGGGTACTATCAGTTGAAAGTAAAAGAGTGTGATGTTCCGAAAATAGCTTTTAGGACTAGATATGGTCACTATGAGTTCCTTGTGATGCCTTTTGGGCTCACGAATGCACCTGCAACATTCATGGATATGATGAACATAATTTTCAGAGACTATCTAGACTGTTTTGTAGTTGTTTACATAGATGACATCCTTGTATACTCGAGATTAGGAGAAGAACACGATGAGCATTTGAGATTTGTTTTACAAAGATTGTTGAGTAATCAATTGTATGCGAAGCTTAGTAAATGTGAGTTCTAGATTCGAGAGGTTGTATTTCTTGGCCATGTTTCAGCTGAAGGTATCTGTGTTTATCCGGTGAAGATTGAGGTTATTGTTGAGTGGAAACAACCTAAATCAGAGACTGAGATTAGGAGTTTCCTAGGATTAGCCAGTTACTATAAGAGGTTTGTTGACAGTTTCTCTAGAGTAGCTGCTCCGTTGACTAAACTGTTGCAAAAAGAAGTCAAGTTTGAGTGGTCAGATGCAAGACAGAAGGCCTTCGAGAAATTGAAAGAAGCTTTGACAAATGCTCCAGTGTTAGTGCAACCAGTTTCAGGTAAAGAATTTGTGATCTATAGTGATGCTTCCTACATAGGTTTAGGGTGTGTCCTAATGCAAGAAAGAAGAGTTGTTGCTTATGCTTCAAGACAATTGAAGGTACATGAGAAGAATTATCCTACTCACGATATTGAGTTAGCCGCGGTTGTATTTGCATTGAAGATTTGGCGTCACTACTTGTATGGTGAGAAGTGCATAGTTTACACTGATCATAAAAGCTTGAAGTATTTGATGACACTGAGAGAGTTGAACTTGAGACAGAGAAGATGGCTTGAGCTGTTGAAAGACTATGATTTGACTATCGAGTACCATCCGAGTAAGGCAAATGTAGTAGCCGATGCTTTGAGTAGAAAGGTTGCAGTTGAGTTGCGAGCTATGTTTGCTAGATTGGGTGTATCCAGTGATGGTGGTTTGATTATAGAGTTGCAAGTGAAGCCTTCCTTGGTTCAGTTGATTAGAGAGAAGCAGTTGCAAGATGTGTCCTTAGTTCCTCATATTTAGGACATAGCCGAAGGTAGACCGACCGAGTATAATTTCGGTGGTGAGAATGTGTTGTGTTTCAGAGACAGAGTTGTAGTACATGAAGATGTTGAGTTGAGACGTCTGATTCTGAGTGAAGCACATTTGAGTCCTTTTTCTATGCACCCGGGTAGTACTAAGATGTACCGTGACTTGAAGAATTATTATTTCTTGGTTGGTTTGAAGAAGGATGTAGCCGAGTATGTGAGCCGTTGTATGGTTTGTCAGAGAGTGAAGGCAGAACATGAGGTTCCTTCAAGTTTGTTACAACCTTTGAAGATTCCGGAATGGAAATGGGAGAGAATCACTATGGACTTCGTGTCGGGGTTGCCGTTGTCTCATTCGAAGAAGAATTCTGTTTGGGTAATTGTTGATAGATTCACTAAATGTGCTCACTTCTTAGCAGTGAACACTACAGATTCTTTAGATAAGTTGGCGAATTTGTACATTCGCGAGTTTATGAGACTTCATGGAGTTCCGAAGTCGATTGTTTCATATAGGGATCCGAGATTCACTTCGAGGTTCTGGAGTTGTTTGCATAGTGCTTTAGGTAGCAGTTTGCATTTCAGTACTTCTTATCATCCGCAGTCCGATGGACAGTCAGAGTGAGTGATACAGATTTTAGAGGATATGCTTCGTTGTTGTGTGATTGACTTCCAGGGTTCTTGGGAGAAGCACTTGCCCGTAGTTGAGTTTTCTTACAACAACAGTTAACAGGCTAGTATTCAGATGGCTCCTTATGAGGCTTTGTATGGTAGATGATGTAGGACTCCATTCTGTTGGGCTGAAACGGGTCAGAGGTTGTTACCTATGCCGGATTTGCTTAAGGGGACTACTGATAAAGTGAAGTTGATCTATGACCGTTTGAAAGCAGCTTCCGATCGTCAAAAGTCTTATGCAGATTTGAAGAGAAAAGAGATTGAGTTCTTAGTGGGTGAGAAAGTGTTTCTGAAAGTATCTCAGTGGAAGAAGGTAATGCGATTTGGCCGGAAAGACAAGTTGAGTCCGAGGTTTATTGGTCCGTATGAGATAGTTGAGCGGATTGGGCCTGTAGCTTACCGTTTGAGATTGCCTTCTGAGTTAGAGAAGATCCATGATGTGTTTCATGTGTCGATGCTTAGGAGATATAGATCAGATTCTTCTCATGTTATGCCTGTTGAGGAGATAGAGTTGAATCCGGATTTGTCTTATAATAAAGAACCAGTTGAGATACTAGCTTCTGATAGCAAGGTGTTGCGTGGCAAGACCATAGAGTTGGTCAAGATGTTGTGGAGGCATAGAGGTATGGAAGAGGCCACGTGGGAGAGGAAAGTTGGTATGCTTGAGCAGTTTCTGTACTTGTTTCCGTCAGGTAATTTCGGGGACGAAATTCCTTAAGAGGGGGAGAGTTGTAACACCCGAGTTTGGGGGTCAGGTGAAAATAATAATAAAATAATATTTTGAGTTTCGGTTTTATAATTAAAATAATAAAATATTATTTGGGCTTTACAATTTCAAACAAACATTTTGTGTTGGACCAAAATTGATTTGAAACTCATTTTCCATGTAATTTGCAAATAAATGAAATTGCCATCTCATTAATGGCAAACCCGTAAATAAATGGACTTCCAATTAAAAAACCTCTTTTTGTTAAAATAGACATGTGCTCATCTTCTTCCTCACTCTCATTTCAAAACCCACGATCTTGAAGAGCTCTCAACCTCATTTTACTATTCCATCACCTAGCATCCTCATCTTTGGTGCTTTTTGAAAGGTAACTTCGTTTTTGACTTGTCCTCCTTTCCCTCTTCAAGCTAGTATCTTTATTTTTCAAAAAGCTCATAGTTTTTGGATTTTGAGGTTTTGAGTCTTGAGATTAAAAATGAGAACTTTGTGGTCCTTAATCTAAGCTATTGATTTATTAATGTTAGATAAGTTGTTGTCAACCTAAAAGGTCCAACATATGTGAATTTTAAAGTGTTTTACCATGATTTTCGGATTTGGGTTTTAATGGGGTTTTTGAAGGGTTTTAAGATGAGTTTTTGGGTGTCTTTAATGTTGGAATTTGAGGGCTGAGGTTAGTATGATAGTTGGGGGTCGTTTTGGAAGCATTTGAGTGTGTTAAAGAGGTTGGAATCATGAGTTTCGGATTGAGTTTGTTGGCTGCTCAGGTTTGGAGTTTTTGGGGTTGTTCTCGGATTGAAAATCATGTGTTTTATGCTTGAATAGTGTTCCGGGTTTGCTACATTGTTGTGTGAACTGATTTGAGGTTGTTTGAATGTGTTGAAATGATTAGAGGCAAGAAATTGTGTTATGAAGCATCGGGAGTGTATCCGGAAGCTTGAAGGTCTTGGTTGCTTGGTTGTTGAGCTTGGAAGTGAAGGTGAGTGGTTAAATGCTTTAAAATGGTTTTAAAGTGTTGGTTCAAGCATGTGGACTATGTTGGGCTTGGTAGACCCACCTAGAGTTGGGATTAGAGTTGTAGCCTAATCCCAACCTATAGTTAGAGACTATGGTTGATCTTTGAATGTGTTTACGCCTCATGTTTAATTGTGATTGTGTTGGATATGTATATGATGTTATACATGTATATTGAGGCTTGGGTTGATGCATTGTTATATGCATGTGGATTGTGCATGATGTTAATCATGGTGAGTACGTGCTAAGCACAGAAATGGTTATGAAATGATATTGTGGATTGTGTTTAATATTGGCACTAGTATGCTTGGGTACAAATGATCGATCATTAGGATGTTAGTGTGCACATGTGAGTCAAATGCGCGCGTGGTCTTGGTGATGGTAGTCATCAAGATGGAGTACGGGTTCGCCCGAAAAACCTTCTTATATATATATATATATATATATATATATATATGGTAGTCGATGATGAGTGTAATCCCATCGACGGGGCGTGAGGATGAGTGGAATCCTCTCCACATGAACGGTGATGAGTGTAATCCCACCGTAAGGTAATGGTTGTGTTGGATGTGAGTTCCAACGTGTTATCCGCGTATTCGAGTCATAGCTAGGTGCCAATATGATGTGATATGTGATGCCAATATGAGATGAGATGGGTACCAATATGTGGTGTTATGTATTACCATTTGGATTATTATATGTGTTTACATATGATGTGGATATGGCTTGTTGAGCATGGCATGATATTGAATATATGTTCATGCATCATGTACATTTTGGCTCTTGTGGATCAAAGGTAAGATCATGCATTCTACCTTGGTTGTGCTCGTTCTTGGACCCTGCATTGTCAAGGTTTGTTTTAATGAGCTTACCCTCACTAAGCTTTATGCTTACGCTCTCTTTTGTTCGACAATGCAGATCTGTAGTTCATGGGTAGCTTGTGCAAGGAGAGGGCCTCCAAGTGTGCCTTGTGGTGCTATCTTAGCTATCAAGTATGGACATTTTAGTTAAAGGATGTAATAGTCAAGCAATGGGATATGTATTTGTTGCTTTGATGCTTTTGAAGTATGTTGGTGTTGGTTGTATAGGAGCATGTTAGACTCCTTTAAATGTCTATGTTGTTTTGGCTTTTGGATGCCATGTTTGAATTGCCTACCTTGAATGCCTAAGTGTATATCTTGTTGAAGCTTGTTATCTTAATTGCCATGTATGAACCTTATGATTGATTTGTTGGTGCTTGAGTGTATGGTTCTTATATGTTTGATGTGTTATGCATGATGTAGATGTTTGGTCTTGCCTTAGGGTTGTGCTTGTGTGTTGTGTGTGGTTCTAGTGGTATTTTTTGGGACATCCTTGTGCCATTAACCAACTAAAACCAATCTGCAGACAGAGGGTGTATCGAAACGGTTGGTCCCGTTTCGATAAGGTCCCTTTGTTACGGGCCAGGTGTTTCGGTACGCTAGGGAGCCGTTTCGATACATTTTTGCTACTAGAAATCTGAGAATTTGACGATAAATTAACGTATCGAAACGAGCTTTAGTGTTTTGGAACGGTCTTCGTATCATTGACCACGAGAAGTTGACCGTTGAGGTCGTTTCGATACGGGTCACCCCTGTTTCGAAACGGTCTCCCCAGGTTGACTTTGGCCAATTGACCCGATCAAGGCGTATCGAAACACCCTATAGGCGTTCCGATACGGCCTGCTGTATAAGAATAAAATGGGCTGTTTTGAGTGGGTTGTCGTCTGTTTGCCTCAATGTTTCTTCCGTTGTTGTTTTTCTCACATAGGGTTTAATGTCTCATCTAGAAAAGATAATTTAATTGAAATAGTTTTCCTTGGGTCGGTAACCGAAGTGGAGCCTTAACGGGTTTCACCTCGGTTATCCCCGTGTAGCCCACTCGGATCGGTCAAGCGTCCGGACCGGGATGAGGGGGTTACAAAATCTATTCCCTCCGTCTTCTGCTCCAGCTGGGGATGGTAGGGGTCCAATGGGTGGCAGTGGCAGGGGTGCAGTCAGCAGGGGTAGCTTTGCATATAGGGTTGCACGCATGTAAAGGGTGAAAGGTGGTGTAGGGATATAGATTTTGGGAATGAAATTGATAGGGTGTTAGTAAATTGAGATTATAAAATCATTTTAAATTATGTAGTATGTAGGGGTAGAGAAAAATTTTAGATTCAAAACTTATTAGTTTTATTAAAAAGAGGGGTAGGGGTAGGTAAGGGAAAATTTATGATTTGTCGTGTTAAATATGTGAGGTTAAAAGGTAAGTTGTTAGAGAAAATTTTGAGTAAAGAATGAGAACTTCTAAAAAAGAAGAAGAAAGTTGTGGAGAAAATATTGTAAGTAGATTCGAAATTTTAATTTTTTAGTAGTTAATATTAATTTTTTTTAGTTTTTTTAAGTTTTATTTGAGTATATATAATTCGTTTTATTTTGTATTGATGTAAGTTTATTTAGTTTTTATTTTTTATAGTATCCATCTAACATTTTAAGTTTGTTTAAAATTTAAAATTAATGTTAAATCTATGTATGGTTTATTTTTATTTAGGATTTTAGTGGTTTTCAAATAAATAAAAAAATCCGTAAAAATATAATACAATTGTTGTGAATATAATAAAAAAGAACAAGAATAACAAAGAGATGAGAGAAAGAGGGAGATTCGTATTGTTCTCAAAAACTAGAATTGTGTACAATGCCTTCATTTATTTATAAGCATAAGAAGTATATAATACATTAAACTCTAATTAATAGAGATAATATTCTTAATAGTAAATAAACCAAAATCCTTAGATAAAGTTCTAATCATGTAGACATCCACATAGATAAATATTCATAACACTTTCCCTTGGATGTCTATGAAGATAATGTGTCTCGTTAAAACCTTACTAAGATAAAAACTCAGTGGGAAAAAATTTCATTAGTGAAGGAAAAAGAGTACACACAACTTTGATACGCATAACATGTTGCCTCATTAAAAAGCTTACCAGGAAAACCCATTGGGACAAAACCTCGGTTAAGGGAAAAAGAGTGCAATGCGTATTTACTCCCTCTCATGAAAACACCACAGAAGATCTTTGAATCTTCATAATTCAATCTTGAATACTTTTTCTAAAGATCGCAAGGGATGAAACTTTGAAGTAATATGTTTCATGATGTATCCACCTTTCATTATCTCTACACAAGATAGCATTTGTATCATATCTTGTGAAAGTAAATCACATATCTTCTAGATATATTGGGTCAATGGTCTTAGCTAAACACATTTTTGGTTTGCCTCGTGCATTATAAGTATTTCTTCAAGATTTGAGGAGGCATCAAAGAATATTTGAAGATCTAAAGGTAATGATCTTTGTATATCCATAGATATTTCTTGACCAACTAATATATGGTGCTTCAAGACCAAGAAAATATATTATTATCTTTATTCACATTCAACAACCTTACAATTATTGGGATACTCAATAGATATGCTTTATCCATATTGAATCTTCTTTAAGATTCTTTTAGCTTATGTCCATTCATAGACAAAAACACATATTTAAGTGCTCGATCTTTAGGTCGAGACAAAACCACATCTCAAGATTCTTTTTCTCAAATACTTTCATCATATGCTTTGAAAGTTCTTCATGAGTTTCCAATTTGAAGCTCTTCAAGAGTTTTAATGAAATTCAAATTATCATAATGAATCTTGATCCAAAACTCCTTTATAAAATACATAAGGAAATCTGATCATTCTTGCAATATTTCCTCAATTAGTACTCACTAAGGCGATTATACCAAATGCGCTAAAATATTCAATGAGACATGTCTAAATAAATTTCCTCAAAAATTTCCAAATGCTTCTAGCATTTTAAATCCTTTAAGGATAAATAGGGATCCATAAATAATTAGACGCATGTAATGTATTTCATAACTGCCAAATTAATTGCATCCACCACGAAGTGATTAAAACTCTTCATAAATCATAAGTCAAGTCGTATTTACGACTACTTATTTGTGCCTTACTTGCATTACACCTTTAGGTGTTTAGACTGCTAGTCCAAATACTTAACTTTTGGAAGTTCAAAACGTCTTTCTATATTGGTCAACCATTTTAACATCTATAGATTCTTATACAAGATCCTCATTTTCTTTATTTACTCCTATAGAAGTATTCTATGTAAAATTGTTTGCAAAATCGTTGTCGACAACTTTTCTATTTTGGTTCTATTCTCGTAGTGACATAACTCATCGAGATCTCTTCAAGATTTCAATCTTTATTTCAGGTACCTGAAACTCTTCTAGAGTTTTATTATTAGTTATGTCTTAGGTCTCTTCAAGAGCACCCGCCTCCAATATATGACCATCTCATATTACTTTCCATTTACGAGAATTTTGATCATTGGAACCATTTCAACTATCATGCTTCAGGAATGATTTACATCCTCTCGCTCTAACATGTAATTTAAACTTAGAGCATTTCAGCTGGTATATGAGACTTAATTACTCTTATTAGGTCAGTAAATATGGCTGATAGTTGACATGTAATAACATGAATTATTTTTATGAACTTGTAGTTCATATACGAGGATCTAGACAATGATAATTCATTTTCCTCTATCCAGTTGATTATTATCTCCCCCTAATGTTGAGAAAAATCATGTCATAAATGATTCTCCAATTAATGTTTAAGAATTTAAACATAAAAGGAGCCTCATACTCAATATATATTCTCAACCCTTTTTATCTACCCATTTTGTGTGTTGTGGTGGAGCAATTCAATAATATATCGCACATTCAAAAATTATAAAATGGGAAATGTATGGCTTCTGACCAAAAACCAATCATAACGGGGATTTTATTATAATTCGTTGGCTTGATGCATATAAGTGCTTCTATACAGAAATACCATATAAATAATAACCATTTTGTTCTCATAGTTTAGCTATTAAATAGGAGGCATCAAATAAAATTTTTGCTAAACTGTATTTTTTATTATCAATAGGCTTCGTATCAACTGATATAGCCTAAAATATAAACCCACTAGCTTTTGCAAGACGAATAATCTAACTGCATAATATGAATCTTTTTATAATCAATCTCACAAACTTCTGGTTGTAAGTTGATAAAATAATGTAGATGCATATACTAAAATCATATAAAACTTTCCACATTTGCGGATATATGGGCCCCATATTTCATTCAGATATGCAAGACATGCAGTCTCAACTTTAGTACAAGAACTTCAAATTCTTTTGGTAAGTGGAATTTTAATCATTTCCTTTGAGAACAAGCAACACAAAAATTTCGTGTTCTTTCATTAAGTGGAATTTAAGCAATTCCTTTGAGAACAAACACCACAAGAACTTTAGGTTCTTTTAATAAATGTGCATATAAATCTAGATAGCTTTCACATCATTATTGACAAGGATGATCTAACCGATCATACCAACTATATACAAGTGTGTGTATACATTTTTGAATTTCGTAAACTTCTAGTTTACCATAACACGTGATTCAATCTCACTCGTACATGTCAAGTACGACCATCAAAAATGTTCCTTTGAATAGGAATATCTTTAGCTCTTTCAGAGCTTTCAATGAAAATTATCTTTTAGTAGCAATATATAGCTCTTCTAGAGCTTTCAACTGACCTTTTGGCTACCGAACTTATATTTACATTGGCTTATTTCAAATGTCAATTGATAACATATGTTATCTATAATTCCCAAAGGGATATTTTGCGAACTCATATTGCTCTCTTAAAATTTCACTTCTAGTGGTGACGATATTATTACCATTAGCGGTAATTATTGCAATATTCGCAGTTCTGCACTTTTCATAACGTGCTTTCTCTCAAGAATTTATTGCTCTTCTAGAGCATCAATATTTTCAGTACTTTGAGATATAATACTCATATTATTCCCTTGCATTTAAATGGGAAAATATATCTTATGCTTATGTTGAGCATAAATCGTCACCATAAATTGTATTTGACAAGTTATCATGTTAAACAAAATAAATATCATAATATATAAATATAAATATATTAATGTGTGTAAAGTAAATAAACATAAAGAAAAATAAATAAAACGATAAATAATTTTCTTCAAAGTTATGAGAGTAATTAGAAGATGATTTATTCTCTTCAAGGGTTATAAGAAAATCAACAACGTCCAAATGAGTTAGATCAACAATGTCCAAATAAAGTTGGACCAATATCATCTTCGTCATTTTTTGCAAACAAAATTTGCTTATATTTTCTTCCCTTTATCATTCAATGATTGTTGATTTTTCAACGCACGACAAGTACGAGACCAATGATTTATAATATCACATTGGTAATAAAAAAGATTTTACTTCATTAGAATGATCTTTATCACTCTTGTTATCCTTATAACCTCACTACAGGTGAGTAGAAGTATCCTTAAAATGACCATGTTTTTCATGTCTATATTCATGGTTTCAATCACGGCCACAACTTCTAATGTGGCTTTTATTATTTCCATAATATAATCTCACATTCACTTCAGGGAATGGAGTAGAGCCAGTGGGCCTTTGAAACCTTTTCACATATCCTTATCACAGAGAACAAAGATTTAATCCTCGTAAACAGCATTGTTAAACCAGTCCACAAGGTCCTTTAAAAACCTACTTTGAGACCAATAGCCTCACAGAACGGGATGTCCAGCCAATATACATGGATTATATCGAAGTTATGTTACCAATTAAATAATGATTTACCATATTTGCATCCTCTTCATGGAGAGAAACGTATCCAATAATTCTATAGAATAAACATCATGATTGCATTCACTTCAGGGAATACCTCATCATTGATAACCGTATGGAATAAACATCATGCTTACATTCACTTCAAGAAATGCCTCCCAAAAAATTCTTGTCAAGATGAATTTTTGTAATCTGACATTGGGAGAAGTCTATAGTTGAGTTTTTCGATGTAGAAGAAATATTACTTTCGAGCAAAATCACCATGATTTATCGCACTTTAAAATAATAATATAAAGAATAAAAATAAAATCAAAATTTACCGATATTGATTTTCCTCTCAAGGACAATGGAGATATAAATAACCAAGACAACTCATAATCCCTTTATGTCATATCTCTTTCCAAGCCGTTTAAAGACATGTAAAACTTAAAACACAGTTAAAATATCAAATCTCAACGATAAAATAATATAGATAAAAAATAGGATCCATAATTGCAATTCGTAGGATTGGATTTCTAATTAGCAAAATCATGTTAATAGATTGCATGTTATTTCCCACCTGAGATGATCCCTAAATCGACAAATCATACCTGAAAGTCGTCACTATAAACTTCAATAAAAAATGGCCAAACCCTTAATCAAAATTATCAAAACAAGACAATAACCAAAAAATAGATCAAGATATACAAACCTAATTTAAGAACGATTAAAAAACATACCAAAATTTCCAAGATAGTTTGAATATATAATGGATGTATTCTTTAATATCGTATTGAAATCTTTTTCGAGAATCACCAACAAAACCACGGTAATTGAGCGAGATCATGTTTTGAGTTAAAATATGCTTCCACGCCATTAAAAAATTGTGAGAAATCACAAACTCATCTTTGCCCAATTGTCAAAATTCAAATACAATCAAACATGATTTCATGTCTTTCAAAAATTAAAAACCAAGTTTAAAATATAAACATACAGATAACCAGTAACTAAAAAATAAGGGGAAAAAAGAAACTTATCTTTGGTTCATTCTATACTCGAATTCTTTCTAGTAACTTCTTTTGGATTCGAACGATGAAGACCTTAGTTGATTAGAGTCTCGTGCTGATAACGTGTTGTGAATAAAATAAAGAAGAACAAGAATAAGAACGAAGAATAAGAAGAACAAAGAAATGAGAGAAAGAGGGAGATTCGTATTATTCTCAAAAACTAGAATTGTGTACAATTTCTTCATCTATTTATAGGCATAAGAAGAACATAATACATTAAACTCTAATTAATAGAGATAATATTCCTAATAATAAATCAATCAAACTCCTTAGATAAAGTTCTAATCATGATAGGTATCCACATAGATAAATATTCATAACAACAATTAATATTTTTGATCAATTAGTATAATTTTAGAAAGTATATTCAAAAATATATATTCGAAATAATTAGTCTATTTTTATACTACATGATAATTAAAGAAAAATAATTGCGTAAGTAAGTAGAAAGTTTTATATTTATTGTTATTTACTGGTTAAAATTAGGATTAGTGACATTAATTAAAATTTTAGTATGTCCTTTTTAATTTGTGTATTCTGATTGAAAATATATATTTTTTTGAACATGCAGAGAAAATGAGCAAACAGATTTATGACGATTGTCCATTACAACGGACAAATTGTGAAAATTGAAGTCGAAGTTGTATTTGAATCTAAAAGCACGACAAATCTGAGATTTGAAAAGGAAATCACGCTTCGAGAAATGAAGGAGAAAATATCCGAGAAAATTAGAGTTGAGATTCATGGTTTGTGGTACCGGCGGCTGACATGTCACAATCCAGTAAGATATTTTGCAATAACTCTCCAAAGATAATATTGATGTTGGAATAATGATTACAGAGCATGAATCTATGGATATTCAAAATATCGAGTTATTTGTTGAGGTGCGTGATGTTCCCGACCCATTGATGCTTGTCGAATAGTGATGCTCTTTGGAGCAAGTATACTTATCGAATCAAGTAATAAAGTGATAGAGTAGAGTGTCGAACCCACGAGGATTGGATCAATAACTACGAAGTTATCAAACTTAAGAGAGATTTAGCAAGTATTGATTGGTGTTGGTTTATCAAAACTAAATGCAATTAAAGTATAGATAACTATGATTAAGACAAATAGATATTGCAGCAAATAATAGATAATTATAGAAGTTGGGTTTATTGCCTAGGAATTATGATGAATACTTATTTCGATGTTATAGTGGATGGCAATACATGTCTGCGTAAACCATTAGGTTCTTTATCTACTCGACATGATTTTCTAATGAACTGTTGACTCTCCCGATGCCTAGAAGTTAATAATATTGAAGCTAAGGTAATACATGTCTGCGTGAACCTTAAAAACTTTATTATTTATTCAAGAACTCTCTTTTAGTTGTTGAAACCCTAAATTTATGTCTAAACCGGATTAAAACTAAGTTAACAGCTTAGCCCCACTGTTCACTTTTTTTAACCTAACTCTTTCGATATTAAGCAACAAATTAATAGTTAAAAGGCCTCTCTCGATGATCTTCCTTCGTGTTGTCCAACTATTGCTGTAGGTCCCGCACTCCTTTAGCCTTTCTCAATGGCTTCATTCGTGTGGAGACTCCTCTAGAACTTCGACTCCAATGGTTCGCCGATAGTTGAAGACCAAGGACTATCATCAGCGATCGAGCTCCCTTGAATTGTTGTTCAAGTCTTTCTTATATAGACAGAGAAGCTAGGATTTCATAACCCTAAAGCGTGCGGCCTCATTTAAGAGAATCTTTGCTTTCCCGCCATCTTTAATGTACCGTATCTAAGAGAAGGTCCACCTGGGTCAAAGTAGATTTGTCTCCAACTCGTCTTGCCTCATCAGCTCCAGCCGAGATATATTCTACTCTTCTGCTCCAGCATCCATCTAGTTTATGCACACACACTAGAAACACTACTTTTCCTATAAAAAGTATAAAAATATATAACAATTTAAGCACATGTAGTGTAACTCCCTAACTACATACAAACTATATGCAATCTACTCTAAATGCAACTAATGATCTTGAAAACACGCAAAAGCCAAGTAAAAAGGGTATGCAAAATAAGATATCTACACAGTCATCACCCATCTAGAAACGTAGTTTGAGAATCTGCTCAAATGGGTTTCGGTAATGAGATTGACATGTCCAGAGGTAGTTTTATTGCAATGTTGGCAAGTGGGACATTGAGTGCATTTCATCCAACTGAGCCTTCGATATATGCATCATCATACGGGCCGATAAGCATACAATTTCCAAAATCGACTATTGATGTTGATGTGGAAAACTTTGGTGATCCCAATTTGTTCCCTGATAGGGATATTGGGATCCCAATTTGTTCCCTGATAACGTTGGTGATGCCTCTAATTCTTGTGTTGGAGAATTTGTTTCGACCGGGGACGACATTACATGGTATGAACCTCATGTTCATATGAACTTAGTAGATTTCGATGTGATGGGGGTGCCTCAATTCCTGGATATGCCATAATTAACTTTGATTCAGTATGAGGAATAATCGGTTGGGATTCAATTTAATGAAAATAATGAAGCTACATTGGAAGCTAAAGAGTATAACATCAAAAATCATGTGGACTTCGTTGTTGTAGAATCTAGCCCGTTGACTTTCTTTTCCATGTGTGTGAAATATGGACAAGAGTGCAATTGGAAGATCCGAGTATCAAAGATTTAAAGGAAAAACGCTTGAGAGGTCATAAAGTACAATGGCGATCACACATATTTACGAACTTCCATCAATCAAGACCACCACAAATTGAACTCGAATGTAATAAGCCAACACGTGATAAAGTTGGTTGAAGCAAATCCACGGGTTTCGTTTCAATGACTCGGGCAACCATTGTGTAGCCGTTTGGATATCAGATAAGACATAACAAGATTTAGCGTGTAAGGGATAAGATAATGAAGTTGGAGTATGATGATTACGATAAGTCATACAATGAGCTACCAGCTTTATTAAAAGCGATGGAACTTTTCATCCCAGGCACCATAATGAGGTATCAAACCTTGAATGCATACGATTGAGAAGGCCAACTTGTTGAAGGGCATAAATTTTTCCATCGACTATTTTGGGCGTTCAAGCCATACATTGAAGGGTTTCCATTTTGCAATCATATGGTCCAAGTTGATGACATGTGGATGTATTGGAGATACTCTCATGTATTGTTGATTGTCGTTGCGCAAGATGGTGATAACAATATATTCTCGATTGCATTCGTAATTGTTGAGCAAAAGACGACGGAAGCTTGGAATTTCTTTTTAAGCAATTTATATGAGCATGTCATATGAGAAGATGAGGTCTGCATTATATCCGATCGAGGGACATATATCAAATCAGCAATAAATCAAGATGGAAGTCGTTGGATACCTTCGGACGCATATCCTGCGTATTGTGTTCGTCACATTGGTCCGGACAGTTCTGAAACTAATACTTTCGCAGTGAGGTTTTAGGCATGGGTAAGTATAGTTTTTTCAAACTCAATTATATATGTTTTAAGCTTGAAGCACGCTCGAATTGATCTTCCAAAACCGTCAAGAGGGTTGAAATTTCTTCCCGAATGAATTGGCTAAAACCAAAAAATAGTAGAAAATATTTGCACAATGATTTTAGACTGGTTCGACTACTCAACCGAGTCTACATCCACTACCTTATCACACCACTAAGGATTTCCCAATTCACTACTATGAATTCTTCCTTTTGAGGCCAAAGGGATAACCTTACAACCCTATCTTTTCAATGGCTAAGATAGAACCACTGTAGTTTTTCCTTAGGATAAACTAGAACTTCTCCCTTTTACAAGGTAATTTATGTAAGCAATGAAAACCTCACAACGTGGGTTTTTACAAGAATTATGCTCACAAGAGTGTAAAGAATAAAACAATGAAAAACATTATTTATACAATATATACAAGAGAAATGAAGAATAAAGACTTAAATGCTATTTCTCTTGATCATGAAGCTTGGATATTGTCTCTAACCATCTTCAAGTGTCTCAAGTCTTGCTTTTATGATTGGAATGAGCCACTAGCCGTTTATGGTCGTTGGGGATGTTTTGGAGCCGTTGAGTCATTGAAATCGAGCATTAAATGCTCACCTGCATAGTGGTTTCGAAACCATTGAAGTGGTTTCGAAACCATTAAAGGTTTTCAAAAGAAACACTAGTCATTACATGTGCCTGGTATTAAAACCAAACAGGGGGTTTCAAAACCAACTAGGTGGTTTCGAAACTGGTGGTTTCAAAACCTTTAAAGGGGGTTTCGAAATTTGTTCCCAGGTTTGGTTTCCAGACCTTACTGCCTCACTGGTTTCGAAACCACTTATAAGGGGTTTCGAAACCTACATTAAAAACTTGTAAATCGACTAAATATTGACTTTAAAAGATATATTCGATATAGGAACAAAGTCAAAACATTTTAAATATATTTTCCAAGTTTTGTGGACTGGAATATTTTTGCAATGTTTGAATTTTGTCCAAAAACAATTTTCACTTTGTTATATCAAAATCAATATCTCAACCATAAGTGTATCCATTTAAGTGTTTTGATTTTTCTCGATACTAACAACATATACTATGACACATGATATGGACTACTGCGGCTAGATTTTGAGAGGAATTTGGAGAATTTAAAAAAGTACTGAGAGCACGCTTGAAGGTGGGCAAACGATGTCGAGGGGAAAAGATGGGCCCAATCTTATGATGAAAGTGGTAGACGATATGGGCAAATGACAACCAACCTTGTGGAGTGCATAAATAGAGTATTAAAAGGATCACGCTATCCCTCAATTGCAAGCTTGGTAAGAGAGTCGTACTATAGTTTGGCTAAAGTTTGGACCATTAAAGGGAAGCAAATCGAGTCTTTAATAAATATGGGACAACGTTGGGCTCTCGATATTATGACGAAAATGCAAAATAATGTGAAGAATGCAACTTCGATGAATGTTCACACGTTTGCCCGAATGAATTAGACATTTGATGTTGTTGGTTCCAAATACAACAACAAAGTAGGCCACTCAAATGTATTTCAAGTTGATTTCAGACGTAGGTGGTTTGACTGTGGTGAGTTCCAAGCGTGGCGATATCCATGTGCTTATGTAGTTGTAACATGTATGTCTGTAGGGGTTGACTCATACACCTATGCTGATGAAATGCTTCAATCTCCACATGATGTTAAATATTTATATAAGTGAGTTCCCACTGATCGCGAATTCAAAGTATTGACCGTCAGTGGAGCATGAAAAAATGTTATCCGATCCTAAACTCTGTAGAATTCCAACCGAACGACCTAGATCGACTCGCATCTATACCATTATGGATCTTCATCATAGAGAGAGGGGACAACAAAAGGGATGTACCATATGTAGGGGTGAAGAACATTCGAGATCAAACTGTCCAAATAAACCAAGATACATCCATATGCCTCAGTGATTTCTGTTTGTAATCCAAAATATTGAAATATTAATATCAAATATTCTACTTCCATTAGTATTAGTTATTTATAATTTTATGTTTTTACTATTATAAAATTATTGTAACACCCCTTACCTGGTCTAGAAGAAAATCGAGTCAGAGATGTCACCGAAAAATAAATCAAATTATTCAAGCATTTGTTTAAAAGTTAAACTAATACGAAACATATTCAAATTCAAAGAAAATAAATTAACCATCAATGAACATAAGTTTCTTAATTCTGATTTAATCATTAGGGACCAAATTACTAAGTATTCAAAGTTAAAGGACTAATCTGTAAATTTCTAAAAGTTTCAAGGACCAAAGAAATTTTGCCTTTTATTAATAGGTGTTATTCTTAATTTCATGTTCATCACAAAACTTGAACTAAAGGTTATGAGATAGTGACCAAAACATAAAAATTCAATATTTTAGGTACGATTGTGAAACCTATGGGAAAGGTTTCGAAACCTATGTCACAGATTTATAAATTAACATTTTGAAATGGAGGTTTCGATACCTCTTAGTATGGTTTCAAAACATTTGTCATGTTTTACCAAAATATGACATTTTAAGCCATTTCTAACTCCTAATGGTCACTTATATCATTAGGTTACTTCATTAAATAGTCTTAAGCATGAACATTAACATTTAACAAGTTTCAAGTTTCAAATTTTATCATAAAGTTACTTCATTACTAATTAAGGGACTCAACTCGAATTTAAAAAGAGATTCACTAATTACTAAAAATAATTAGATTAAGTGAATAAAAATAGTGAAAAAGTAAATTCAAACTCAAATTTATTACACATAAGACAAGAAATCATTTCTTATGTAATTTCTGCCCATGATGGGGTGTGGTCGAATAATAATGCCGCGGTGTTTGTTGATCACGTTGTTTCCTCTGTCGTGCCTCAGGATCCTCTTAAGCGTTGATCACCTCTTCAATTACTGAGGGCATATGAGGTAGCTTTGTAAACAAATAGACACCGCTCTGCCCTCCTATAATCTCTGGTGAATACAGGAAATTTTTCATTTCCTGAAAATTCATGTTTTCACCAAAGTTCGAGCTTGGGCTCATTTCTAGTTGTACACATGTAGGAGGTGGTTTCATTTCCCATGTAGCTGTCGGCGTTATTGTGCTCATATCAACCTCCTACGTGGTTGGCCAATTTTCAATGTTTTTATTCCATGTAACGGGATTTTCATTCGCTACACTCTTAGATGCGCTCGTTGTACTCTTAGATGATTCACCTTTACCACCATATTTTTTTATACCTTCAGCATTCTTCTCGTCCTTCGAGAGTAGTTAAGTACAATTTTCCATTATTATGATAATAGATCATGTACTCTAAACTCTCAAAATCAAAACCATCAGCTTGTATTTGGGTGCACAATGGCAACAATAAGCCTCTATTGTTCCATATATTATTATGATAATATACTTTGACGTTGTTGTGCGTCAATCCCATTTGAGCTTTTTTTGCGCACCAACTCCATAAAAATCATAATAACATTTCTTTCATATAAAAGATATTTTAAAAACAAGTAAATTTAATTTAAACATTCAACTCAAAATTAAAATAATTACCTTCCAGCATGAGAAAAATTAATTGAAGATCTAGTAAACGATGTAAAAAAGAGAAGGCGTTGTCCAGCCCACACTGGCAATAAAAGCATACATTCACCAACACCATTTATTTTTTCACCATTTTCTAGTATAGCGTCCTTGCACAACTCACAATACAAGAATGCTAATATGGTCGATCCTCAACTATATCTAGCAGCTTCCCAAGGAGTATCTAAAAAATATAGATACCTTGTATGGACCAGATTGCCAGATTTATCCAGCATCAGTATCCCTCCAATAAGCTGCAGAATATATGTTTGACTTGCACTATAAATTTCATCAACCCTACTATAGTCATTGAGTTGAAATTCACTTTGCAATCAAGTTAGTTTGATACGAGACACTTTCACATTATTTCCATATGGCACATTCTCAAGGTATTTGTCGTTAATACTTTCAGTTGTACCCTCAGTATGCTCAACCAATGGCTTCCTATTTACCGGAACCTTGATAAGTATGACCACGTCTTCTAGCGTGATCGTGTATTCTTCACATGGCATATGAAATGTATGTGTTTTCGATCACCGCCGCTCAATTAGAGCGGTAATCAACCCGGGAATCAACTTGTACCCGCAATAAATGTTGCATGATGAAATCCCACCATTTGCAACCATGAAATGATTTTGTCGTCTGGGGGATATTTTGCCATGCTCTGATGATGTTTACAGGTATCCTTCATATTCTGTAATTAATGCATTAATTTAAACATAATTATTAACAAAATACAAAAGTGATTGATTTTCTAATAAATAAATTATTAAAAAAAGGTACCATCTCATCAGCCCTCAGACTAGTGATGTGTCGATTCTGTAATCTCAACAGAGGAGCTTGATCAGCCATCCTTCTAACAAAGCTACATGACAAGTAGGAAAATATTAGTAACTGGAGACTAAATCTAATCGTAATACTACTATATTAAAATAATAATAATCATAGTCAAATAAAAAATAAATTTTAAAATATTTTTAGTTTAAATTAACTAAATGTAATTTGCTACAATTCTACTACTAGTACATGCAATTTAAATTTAAATTCTAGTACATTTATAACTACAATAACTAAATTAAATAAACCAACTTATTGGTTTAAATCTAAATTCTACTACAATTTCACTGCATACATGCAATTTAAATATAAATTCTACTACACATTTAAAATTACATAACTAAATCAACTTATTAATTTAAATTTAAATTTAAATCAATCAATCATCATTAATTAAAAATTTACTTAAACTACAATTCTACTACATGCAATTAAATTCTAAAAAAATTAAAATAAATAATACAACTTACCTAATTACTATTAATTCAAATTACTCTAAATTTTAAAATACATAATAATAAAATTAAAATTAAATTAATCATCAATACTAAGTTAAAAGTTTAAAAATTACATTTTTTTACTAACTATAATAATAATATGACTGGTTGCCACCAAGCGGGCTCAACTGGAACAACTTTAGCTTCATAACCTCTCACATGTCACTCAGCGAGATATGAAAAAGGAAAAAAACTATTGCTATTTAAGTTGCTCGATCCGGAAGAGGCGGAGCAATCATTCTACAGGCAGCGGGCTAAGGTGCAATGGATTCAAAAGGGTGACTTAGGCACGAAGTTTTTCCACTTCACTGCAATGAAAAAGAAAAAAAACAAAATACCATTCGAATGCTTCAGGATGCAAATGGTAACAAGCTGGACACTTTTGACAACATGGCGTCGGAGATGATACGATTCTACACTGAACTTATTGGTACTAGAGATAGGCAGGTCAAAGGCTGCTCTGTAGAAGATATCAAAGCTTTGATGCACTACACTTTTTCTGATGATGGCCGAGATTCACTCTATGCTGAAGTAACATATTCAGAGATAAAGAAAGTTCTTTTCAAACAAGGGAATGATAAAAGGTCGGGGCCGAATGAATACACGGCTTGGTTCTTTAAGTGTGCTTGGGACATAGTGAAGATTGATTTCCTAGCAGCCATTCGACACTTTTTTCATACATCCTCCCCATTACCTGCATTCAACTCTACTGATATTATTCTCATTCCTAAAATACTAAATTCATGTCTTGCGAAGGACTTTTGCCTAATCTTATCTTGCTCGATAGTGTACAAGACTATCAACAAGATCCTCGTGCACAGGCTATCGACTTACTTCCTTAATATAATTTTGCCCAGCCAATCAACTTTTGTTAATGGACATAGCATTGTTGACAATATATTGCTCGCCTAAGAAATTATGAGAGGGTACTCTAAGAAGTCAACGTCGCCTCGATGTGTTATCAAAATAGATATTCAAAAAGCATTTGATTCGATCAATTGAAAATTCCTTATGATCGTGCTTGAAGCAATGGGATTGCTTGAGATTTTCAAAGGGTGGATTCGCAGCTGTGTTACAACTTCCAGGTTTTCAGTATCCTTTAATGGCAGCCTCGTTGGTTATTTTAAGGGTGAGAATGGGGTACGACAAGGTGACTCATTGTCCCCTTATTTGTTTGTATTGGTAATGAATATTCTCTCCATTTTATTGGACAATGCTGCGAAAGAGGAGGTTTACAAGTTCCATCTAAAATGCAGAAAACTGGCTCTCACTCACTTATGTTTCGCAGATGACCTCCTTATTTTCAGTTATGACTCTCTTGACTCTACTTTAGGTATCTTTAGTACACTGGAGTTGTAACACCCCTAATTTAATAAGGCAAAAAATGAAAATGGAACAAAATGAAATTAAAATAAAAAAAAGAATAGTGATAGCATGAAGCTTTGAACCCGTGACCTAAGGTTAGTGAGCCTAAGCCTTAACCGACTGAACTAAAGCTTTTCTTTGATTTTTATTCTGTCTAAATATTGTTTTAAGCATGTGTTATAGAATACCCGAAAATAAAAGAATAAGATAATAAAAAGTATCTTACCTATCCATATTGGTTCATTTTAATCCCCTTTTACCCACCCAAGAACCCAGATCTAAAAGTGACCCTTCACCTCCCCTCACCAAACCTTTCACCTTCCCCGTCGGACCACCCCCAATCCCAGCCATCGTGCCACCGTGGCTCTCACCGCCAGTACCGAACGGAGCGCCGCCTCCCCCTGAATGCAACATCGTCCACCACTCGCGCGATAGCGCTGTTGTTCGTTGCCAAACAGCATCGAAAAGGGCCACCGAGAACCAAGAGCTTGCCTGTTGTTGTTGCTCCGATCTGCACCGTCGTCGCGTCGTGGCCGTCACCGCCACTACCGTCAGAAGCGCGCTCGTCCGTCGACTCCAGCCGTAACAGCCACACACGTAATCCATGCCTTCGTCTACCTCGGAAGCCTTGTTGAAGGCTTGGTGAGAACTCAATCGTCACCCCTCCGTTTCTCACCGATTTCGGCTGCCTCAGTCACCGGCGTATCACATCACCAGTGTAGTCGTGGTGAGCAAAACCCGACCGAACGATTGTGTGTTCGACGTCGATAAGGCGCTCATCGGAGCTACGTCGTTTCCAACCGTTTCTTCGTTGTTTTGGGTAATTACGGTATGTATTCCGGCTTTTTTCGTGTGGTTGAGGTATAGGTTAGATTAATGAGCTAACGAACTCATGTTTTCCGACAGAATCGGTGCCGACGACATCTCCGGCGACCTCTATCAACCGGCCGGCGATTTGGAAATTCAAGGTAAAAACTCGGTTTGAACCAACTGACCTGTAAACCGGCCTGAACCGGCCCAACCCGGTCTGAGCCCAAACCTGAACCGAGCCCAGACCTGTTTGCCTGACCCGTTGACCGAGCCAGCCGAGTCAACCCGACCGAGTCAATCGAGTCAACATGACCGATTCAACTCAGTTGACTTTGACCGTTGACCTTGACTTCTAACGTCAGCATTGACTTTGACCAAAAAGTCAACTTTTCCCGAACTGTCCTATTTTATGTTTTTCAACATCTCGAGTCCAATTTTGAAGCCCGTTTCGTGAAATTCTAATCTGAAAGCCTCTGAATTGGACCTTTAACTCGAGTTTGCTTATGTATTTTATTAATCAATTGTGAGCAATGTGAATAGGGACTGGAATTGGAATTTATGCGATTGAAGGTACTCATCGTTCCTTGAATAAGAATGGTTGAGGACATCGAATTCGGGTTCGAGAGTATCGAAATGTCGTTTCAAGGGTTGACCGATATAACAAAGATTCAAGGTAATACTTTACTACTTACTGTCTACTTTATGGAACATGTTGGTAATTGAGTAATGCATGAACTGTATGATTGGTTATTTGATTACCGTCGATTATTATAAGTTGTACAGTTATGGTACCATGATAATAAACTGGTTAAGACTGGATGACTCGAATAAGGAACAAATGACCGATAAGAAATTCAAGCTTAGTGAACACTCGATAAAGCGACAACCTCGAAACTTTAATTTTAGATTATGTTCTTGATAAAAGATTTAATGCCCGAAACTTTAGAATGAGAAATTACAAAAATGCCCTTGAGATATCTGAATGACTAAAATGACCCTAACAATGAAAGCAATCTAGAAATCTATCTTATATCTTGTTAAACAACCGGTTTATCTAAAATCCTCAAATCACTTGGAGAGTTACAGTAACAAGACTTAAACCCTCGAGATTGTGAAGTGCTTGGATTTTCTTGAATTCTTATTAATCCTTGAAGATAAATTTACAAGAAATTATTCGTATGTTCGGAAATTTTCAAAGTACTTTCAATTATCGAATTGATTGAAACAACTGAAATGACTAAAGGATTGAAGGTACTAATAAGATTGAATTGATCAGGATGGGCGTAAAGACCGAAATCACTAAAGTATCTCGAGCATCGAAATTTTCCAATTAACTGAAATGACATTTATACCCTCAAGTTTTGAAATGAATAAATTGTCTGGAAGGGCTGAAAGGACCAGTACGACTAAATCTCTATCGAGTACATAAATGATTGAAATTATATAAATAGTATAATTATCGGAAATGATGGATTTATTCCGAGCTCCAAGATGGTTGAAATAACCTTTTGACCGGAATGGGAAAAATTTGCCTTTGATGAAATTCCAAGATCTAAATAAAGCTTAAATGACTGAAATGCCCTTAAGTGTTATGAAGCATGACTCATATATGTCCATCACTCATGATACTAATATAAGGTTGGAAGATCCGCTTGGAAAATAAGTTTGAATGCTCTGTGGTGAGCTTGTGGTAAAATATGATGACGATCGTTCCGACATTTTATATAGTTGATTTTGGAAATAATACACGGGGAATGCATACGTCTAAGGGTTTGGTAAGTATTACAGAGTTGGGATATGATAGATCGAATGAGTTTTTGGAGGTTTGATAAATCGTTGAAAATCTCGAAGAGTGCAAATCATCATTTCGTCAGTATTGGGCTAAATTACAAAATTGCCCCTGATAGTAAAAATGACCAAATGCCCTTGTTAGCTAAAGTGATAGAAACAGCCTTAATATAGTTGATGTCTTGAATGATCATAATAAAGCATTTTTCCCAAATGCCTGGTTAGCGATGTTTGCTACAAAGTTCCCTTTAATCGGGACCTTATTACCGGAATTAGTTCAAAATGTCAAAAGCTCAGAGCTTTCATTCTTCGTGTAATATCAAGTATCTCAGAGAAATAAATGGTACCTTTTAGTGTGTTTCAAGTGCCCATAAATATTCCACCGACCTGAACCCAAGGTTGTCTTTTGATACGAAATATAGCTTTTATCAAAACGAAATATACCTATGTATCTGAACTGGAAAAAAAAAGAAAAAGAAAATAAAATAAAAATTTATATGCTCGCTAGTTATTGTTTCATCGAAAACTAAAGTTTCACTGTTATTACTGATTAACAATGATTGCTACCGAATATTGTTATTATCGATCATTACCGACTATTACCGATTACTACCGATTATTATTGTCACTACCTAGATCGTTACCGGGATATTTGGGATAGAGTATGAAGTTACCGTAGGTTCAGCCCTGATTAGGCTAGTAATTCCTTACCGTTTCAGGTTCCTATGCTCCGGCTAGGGTAATTCCTTACTGCACCTAAGGTATCCCCTTAGGCTGGCACCTACGCCCAATGGGCCTGGGTTAATGCCCGATATAGTTGTAGTTCTGGGGAATTGCATACCAGAGTTTGGTTGGAGGGTAGTTAGGAAATCTAAAATGAACCTTATCGCTAACAATACATAACCGTAAAATAACGTTCACCACACCGTTACCTCGTATGTGTTAACTTTGCACTGTCGAAGCACACACTAAACCCCTGACTCAACTATCGTAATTCATATCTTGACTGATTCTTCGGTCTGTATGCTCCTAGTATGATACTTAGTGATTGAATAAAGAATAGTCCTATCATCTTCATGTATACCGCTTCTTGAAATATCTGGTTTTGGAGCCTATTTTGTTACTCGAAACATCATGATTGTGATATACCCACATGTTACTTATAGCATCCATTGGTAGCTCTGTATTACTGAGCTTTCCGAAGCTCACGTTGTTTTTACCATTGCAGGTTAAAAGAAATCTAACATGGCTCGATGACCGACATCAGTGTTTGGAGTTCTCTCGGTGTTGCTTTTGGAGTACAATACCGACATAGTTAGTGGGCATGCACGTCATCATTGTTTCATAACAGTATCTGAAAAATGTTTTTTTCTTCTGAATTTTTGTTATACGATTAAATAATTTTCTGAAAGAGTATTTTAAACAGAGGTTATCGCTACCATTTAATAAGTGTTTTTAAGAGAAAAATGTTTTTATGTGCATTTTTACGGTGGGTCGCTCTTGTGACCCTAATGTGACCTCCTGTGATTCGTGATAACGCATAGGCGGGTCTAGGGGGTTACATGAGTGTTTTTATTCCTTATCTGGCCTATGGCTCAATGCCACTAAAATTGGACTATATGATAGTGGTATGCCAACCATACTGATTGAGGACATTTGTAGAGTTACGAGATTCAAGGCTGGGCAGCTACCTGTCCGTTACCTATGGGTACCTTTGGTGACACGGAAACTCACAGAGAAGGACTGTTTTCCCCTATTGGACAAGGTTAAATCCAAGCTTGGCTAGTGGTCAAGCAAGAAATTTAGCTACGGTGGTCACCTCCAACTCATTTGTGCAGTCTTGTTCAGCATCTTTAATTATTGGAACATGCAACTAGCCTTACCCAAATCAGTGATCAAGCGAGTGGAACAAACGTGCATTCGAATCTTCTGGAAATGAGATGATACCCCCGTAAAGGGTGCTCGGGTAGGATGAGATCAGATCTACAGTTCGAAGATGGTCTCGACCTAAAAAATCTTAATTGCTGGAATAAGACATGCAGTCTGCACTTATTGAAAAAAATTCTGGTAGGAGAGGGATCTCTTTGGGTTGCATGGATCTGGAAATACATATTGAAAGGTGTTGATTTTTGGCAAGCGAAAATCAAACCTCATTTTAGTTGGACCCTCAAACGACTCCTCAAGTTAAGGCCTAAAGCTGTGGGACTGTTTTTAGCTGGACTATCAAATAAAATAAATACTAGGTGGATATGAGACAACACTCGAGATATTAATGAGAAGGTACCATAGCAGAAATTTTTTTAGTTTCCTAAACACATTCCAAAATATTCTATCATCTTGTGGATGACAATTTTGGATCGAGCCCCTACCAAAAATTGACTCATACGATAAAGAATGGTAACTAATGGAACTTATATGTTGTGCGAAAATGCCATGGAAAGTTGGAATCATCTATTCTCAGAATGTCACTATTCGAGAACACTCTGTGAACAAATCTTCATGGTCTGTGGACTGCGCTATAGTGCACACAGTTGAGAAGAGATGCTACAGTGGGCAATGGATACTTGAAAGGGTAAATCACTCAATTGTTCTCATCTTGAAGCTAGCTTGGACATGTTTTCTACACTACATATGGGAGGAGCGTAATGCTAGAGTGTTTCGTGGAGTTTGACGGTCTAGTGATATCATTTTTGGTAATTTGAAAAACACTATTAATATACGATTCTATAGACATCGTATAGATAGAAATGACAGGGTAAATAGACAATTTTTTATAGATTGGGGGTTAACCATAGTTAATTTTTACTTTGGACTGCATATGTTTACTTAATAGCAGATTGCTGCTTTTGGATAAATAACACTGACCATTTGTCCAAATAATGATAATAATATGACTAATAAACCTAAATTAAAAATTAAAATGCACATCTATCTTCTATACTTTCTTCAAATATTCAAGCATTAAAAATTAAAAAAAGTTTTTTCTTATAGTTATATAATTATAATATGACATACAATTTAAAAATTAAAAATAAATCTAATGAGCCTAAATTAAACAATAAAATACGTACACATCTACTTACTATATTTTCTTCAAATCTTTTTTCTTCTTCTTATTTTTTCCTTTCATTTATCTCATAAATTTTTTCAACGACTTTTACCTTCAACTACCTATTTAACACAAAAATATTAAAAGCATCAAAATTTAAACTTATATTAATTATCATAGATACTAAGTTAAAAAAATAAAAAGTGAGTTTTTGTACTAACTACACTCTAACATACAATTTAAAATTTAAATTTAAATTAATAAAATAATATTACTAAATTAAAAAAGAGTAAAGTACACAGATGGTCACTGAACTTTGGTAAAAAAATAAAATGGTAACCAAACTTTTAAAAATCACAAAATGACAATTAAACTTTATGTTTTATAACAAAATAGTAACTAGACGTTAGACCCTGTTAAGTGGCTGTTATAAAATTTAGTATAATAACACATTTAGTCCTTCATATTTATACATTCAATCAATTTAGTCCTAATTCAAAACAATTCACTAAATTTAGCCCTCGTTATTTACGCATTCTTTCAATTTGGTCCTTAAAGCAAAATTCCAAAGTATGGTAACATGATAAATAATTACAATTAAATTTTTATAGGAACTCGAAAACTCAACTCGAATCAAAAAAATTTCAAATAAAGTTTGAGTTGTAAAATATGACGCGTCAACTTGAAAAACTTGAAATTTTTTGACTCAATTCGATCGAACGCTCACCTCTATCTTAAGATATGATGCGTCAACTCGAATAATTCGAAATATTCGAATAATTTAAATCATTTATTCTCATAAATCAAATATTTTTTAAAATAAAATATTTAATATTTTCATATTTAAATCACATCGATTATTTAATAACAAATTTAAATATTCTATTTAATTTAAAAATATTCGATTTAAAAGAAAAAATGATTTAAAAAATTCGAATATTTAATTAAAGTTTTATAGGAACTCGAAAACTCGACTCGACTTTACTCGACTCGAATCGAAAAAATTTCAAATAAAGTTTGAGTTGTAAAATATGACACGTCAACTCGAATAACTCAAAATTTTTTGACTCGACTCGTTCGAACGCTCACCTTTATCTTAAGATATGACGTACCAACTCGAATAACTCGAAATATTCAAATATTTTAAACCATTTTTCTTTTAAATCGAATATTTTTAAAAATAGAATATTTAATATTTTCATTTTAAATCACATCGAATATTTAATAAATACTTTAAATATTAGATTTAAAAGGAAAAAAATTGATTTAAAATGTTCGAGTATTTAATTAAATTTTTATAGGAACTAGAAAACTCGACTCGAATCGGAAAAATTTCAAATAAAGTTTGTGTTGTAAAATATAACGCGTCAACTCGAATAACTCAAATTTTTTTGACTCAACTCGATCGAACCCTCACCTCTATATTAAGATATGACGCGTCAACTCGAATAACTCGAAATATTCAAATATTTTAAAACATTTTTTCTTTTAAATCACATCGAATATTTAATAACTACTTTAAATATTCGATTTACAAGAAAAAAATTGATTTAAAACATTTGAATATTTTGAGTTATTCGAGTTGACGCGTCATATTTTACAACTCAAACTTTATTTGAATTTTTCCGATTCGAGTCGAGTCGAGTTTTCGAGTTCCTATAAAAATTTAATTGTAATTATTTATCATGTTACCATACTTTGGAATTTTGCTTTAAGGACCAAATTGAAGGAATGCATAAATAACGAGGGCTAAATTTAGTGAATTGTTTCGAATTAGGACTAAATTAATTGAATGTATTAATATGAAGGACTAAATGTGTTATTATACCAAATTTATAACAACCACTTAACAGGATTTAACGTCTAGTTACCATTTTGTTATAAAACATAAAATTTAATTTCCATTTTGTAATTTTTAAAAGTTTGGTTACCATTTTGTTTTTTTACCAAAGTTCAGTAACCGTCTGTGTACTTTACCTTTTAAAAAATAAAATACACATATATACTTACAATATTTTTTCTAAATCTTCTTCATCATTCTTTACTTTATAAACCCAAAATTACTGTAGCAAGTTGATACATACTCTAATCAACTTTAAATTTTTTATTCTGAAAAATTAATCACTGTAGCAAGTTGATGGATATTCACATCATCTTCACTTTTATTGTTAAAAGTACAACATTTGTGAAAATAATTTGGCTTGTGCCATATTTGTGGGAAAAAGAGTATTTCTCGGTTGACCACGGTTTTTGAAAAAGCTCTCCTTCTCTCAAAGTCTCCCTTGCCGGTGTTTTCTTCCATGTAGGACCAACAAGATGTGTTATCTTTGGTAAGGTGTTTGGTTTCTTTTTCAACTTGGTCTCTCACACTATTTCGGTTCTTTGTTCCTGGCCCGCTGCTTCCTTTACATCCCCAGCCTTTTTTCAACCGTCTTCAGCCCCCGGGGCTTCCTCCCTGGTCAAACTCTACTACCTGCAACCATGCAAACTAACGCTACTCTTAGCCTACGAGTAGTTAACAACGGGTACCCCAACCACCCAACAAACCCCAACTTTTTAAGCCAAGAGTTCATTGATGAACTTGAATTAAATGAGGATGGGGAGGTAAACTCTACTCTCAAAACTCAGGCTCTTGTCGGAAAGCTCCTGACAACAACAACCATAAAACCGTTAGCGCTCACTGCCATTATCAGAAAAGCATGGAAGAGTGACTTAGTCGAGTGTCACGACCTTGGAAAAAATTTCTTTCTCTTTATGTTCCCTTCAAACGATGAAAGACTCCGAATATTTGGAACCAAGCCTTGGTCGATCCAGGATTCTCTCCTTATTTTGAAGGAGTGACAACCGGAAAAAGCTCTAGAGGAGATTGATTTTTCTCTGGAAGAGTTCTGGGTCCAAGTGCATAACCTTCCGATAGGCCTGATTACGCCGGAAAACGTCAGAAGAATCGGTAAGCTTTTTCCGATCTACTATGGCTCCTCTCTGGACGATGAAAGCGATTCCCACCGCTATGGAACAGTGACGGTTAAGGTAGCTATAAGAGTGGAGGATCCCTTGAAATCAGGTTTCGTTCTTAATCGAAAAAAAGACAAGCCTCTTGAAGTGGCTTTTAAATACGAAGGACTTCCAAAGTTTTGTTTCCGGTGCTGTAGGATCGGCCATGTAGAGAGGGACTGTCTCAACGACACGTCGCTGTTCAAACTGGCCAGTAGATTTGGGTCGTGGCTCCGCGCGTCCTACGACGGTAATCCATGCAAAACGACCCAGTGTTTACTTCCGGCCAACCCAACGACGGGAAAGGAGAAAGAAGGGACGTGCAAGGAGTCTGCATACAGAAAAGACAAAAGCGCGTCTTCCCCAAAAGACAGGACTTACCTAGGACCCCTCGAAGATTCAAATCTTTTGTCTGCTGCTCTTGTCACCTCACCAAGTCAGAAAGTCAACTTGGGTTTCTCCGAAAAGGAAACCATACAACCTGGCTTCTACTCCAACGAGGCAAGGGCATGCATGTAATTAGATCCCCTGCGGGACCTTATTCCAAGGTCAGACGGCCTTAGCCAGCTACCCAGTACGACTTTCTCTCTAGCCAATAACTTAGCATCGAGTTCTCCTATCCCTGGGCTGAAGCTTCTGAACCTACTGGTTAGTAATGATGAAGGCCCCAAAGAGGAAGTCCTCACCTCTCCCCGTCCAATCATGGAAGGAGGTTCTACCCTCGGCAACCACTTCATCGGAGAGGGTGAGAGCCAGTCGCCTTGGGGAAGTCTTTTAGCCGAAGGCTTGGACAGAATGGTTGTTTCAAAGTCCAACAAAAGGAAACGAGAAGAAGAAGGGGGGAATACATAACAAAAATCCATCAAAAGAGTCTGTGGGATAAAATAGCTGACAAGATCGTTCAAGTTGCACCCGGTAATTGGTGCATTCCAGAAAAGGATTTCACAGCTGATGAGGAGGTTCTTCGCGCAGCTCTTTTCCCCCAGTCACTGTTTTCAAAATCAAACATCATCCACGAGATTGAAAGGAAGAAGAAGGGAAGGACTTTTGGAGCGAAGCGGCTGACCCTTATCCGCAAGGCTGCTAGACGTAAGTACCAAATGGAGAGCACGCGTATTATGGTTGATGAAGCTGGGCTTGTTCAATTAGGGGAGGATCCTTTTGGAAAAAAAATCACGACCACCCCATCTATGTGTGTTAATGGTGAGTTTATTCTGAATGAAGAAATTTTTATTAGTGACGGGGAAGAGAACGTCTCAAGTTCAAGTGCAACAAAAGCATGGGTTTATGATTCAGATAACTCCAGAGAGGGTTATCCGAACACTCCATGAGTCTCGATGGTTTGGGCACCAAGATCGTGGAGGGGCTTGGGTGCCAGTTCTGTTGTTTACCTCCACACAGCAGGGTTTGTTTGATTAGGAGATGTAGTAGTTTTATTAGGTCTGTTTCTTGCTTTTTTTCTACTAGGTTCGTGTGTTTGGTTGGAGTTCATAAAGAGCAACGAATGCCCTGGTCTTCCTTTCGAAGTTTGGATGTTTATCACCGTTGCAAGTGCCGTGATAAGGACCGTGACCTATGGAACGGAAGCCTGCCTCTGGACAGAGCTCTCCGGCGAAGGAATGGTGATGACGTTCGTCCTTTCTCGATTGAAGATTCGTTTTGGTTTCGAAGTAAGTCTCTCGAGCTCCTTTCGGTTTGCCGCAAAATCATCACTGAGGTGGATGGTGTCGGCCTATGCTTCCTTTACTGCGCAAGGGGGTTTGGATGTGACCTGTTTTGGCCCCTTTTGTTTGTCTGTTCTCTTGTGAAATTGTCTTCTGTGTTTGTTTGGTGCCTTACCTGACCAGAGGTTGTGTAAGCTGGGTTCAGGTGGGAACCAGTTTGTTGCTATCGAGTCTGTACCTGCCCTTTTCTAGTAATGAAAGTCCTTATTTGAACAAAAAATATTTGTGGGAAAAAAAGTTGAGTATAATAGATGTGTAAGGCTTAAATGAAAAATAAGTGCCCAAACTATACAATTTTTGAATTTTAAGTGTCTAAAGTATTTTTGTAAAAATATGTGGTTAAAGTTTCAACCGTTATAATTTTAGGTGCCCAGTACTTAATTGCCGTTAAAAAATCATTAGCCAATAAAAATTTGACATGTGTCATATTTTAATTTATAATTTCTTTTAATTATTTTTTGTTTTTAATTATTTAAAAATTTTCAAAAAAAAACTTGAAATTCTAAAATTATTTTAAAATAGTCTACAAATCCCTAAATTTCAAATTGCCAAATCATTACCGTTGGCCGCCATCATCGACCCCAGACTTTCGATCGCCGAACCCAGCTGATCATTTTTCCTAACGTGCCGTCATCGGAAATCAACGAACGATGTGCCAGTCGAACATTGAACGAGAAATGTTAAAAAATCGTTCGATTGGCACACTGTTCGTCGATTTTCGGCGACGATACATTGGAAAAAATGGCCGGCTAGGATCGGTGGCGATAGTAGTGATGATTTGGGGGTTTGTTATTTTTAGGGATTTAGAGAATGATTTGAAGGTTTTTGAAAATTTGGAGACTTTTTTTAAAAATTTAAAGTTTTAGTTTTTTTTAAATTAATATTACTGTCACGTGTATAGTTTTGATTGGCCATTAATTTTTTAAAACGACCATTGATAGTCGGACACTTAAAATTATACTGTTTGAAATTTTAAGCACCTATTTTTATAAAAAAAATATTTTAAACATCTAAAACTTAAAAGTGATATAATTTAGACATTAATTTTTCATTTAGGCCTTCGTGCAATTCCTCCTTATTAGACTATAAGATTATTATTTTTTGATCAAATGACTATAGGATTATTACTCGATGGAATTTGTCAGTGGCAAAGGGGAAGGAGAGTGACGTAACAGTGAAGAGAAAATAAAAAAGCAAAATGGGAATGGGAATGGGAATGGGAATGGCATTTTATTGTCAGATATTGGATACTGTGTCTCAGTTGTAGCATAGAAAATGAAGAAAAACAAAGGCAGCTCAGCTGGCCACCCGGTAGACAACAACAACCCTACTTGTAATCAAATATTAACATCGAAACCAAAAACGGCGTTTTCGTAATTAATTCAAAGGGCTGTCAGAATGTTTTTGGGTAATTGTTTAAGAAAATATTTAAAATTATAATAAAAGTTTATAACTATCCTTTTACACTAAATATATAATTTAGACATTTTTATAATATTAATATAAAAAATTAATTACTTTAAATCATACAAGGACCATGTAACCCCTAAACTCGACCCAAAAGTTATGAGCCGAATCTAAAAAGTCGGGTTGAAAACGTGTCCCTCAAGTAAAATGATTATTACGTTTTAAAATTTTAATACTTAAATTATTTATAAAAACGATGTTGTTTCTCATTAATTCCATTTTACGAAAATGCAGTCGTACCATAAAGCAATCCAAAATAAGGTAACAAAATAACAAAATAAAAATTCTCATGCATGCTGATTAGTTGAAAACCCCAAATAAAAGTATAAGCGTCTGAATTACTTAAAAGCCTCAAATAATAAAATAACTGATTTAAAAATGAATAAATCTAAAACTAAAAATATCCATACTAAAAACTGTAAATAGTCTGATAAAAATGTGGTCCTCAAAGTACCGTACTCCTATGTCTGAGAATCTGAAATAGAAGCTAAGGAGGATCCATCTATTAACCTTAGTGTGTCTCTAAAGTGCATCAGACAAAATATCACAAAAATCATACAGTCAACATAGTCATTTAAGTACACAGATATACAAAGCACGATGCACCTAAGTCTATGTCATGAACCCATCTACATCACCGTCCGAAGAGTAAGGTTCCCTTGAACTACTCTCTATATCGTCACCAAGTTCGAAGTGAAATTCAGCCCCAAATAATCCGAAAATGCATGAGCATTTAGTTCGACAGATTTTATTTAAATTCCGATGTATGATACAAGACAAGTTATACACAAACCATATCACATAACTCAGATCAGAACATATATTTGCAAACCAAACATCATACAATATCAACACCGATGATATAGCACAGATAGAGAACACACCTCAAACAACTAATAGCTCAACGTCGAGAGGTCAGTCTCCCACGCTCAGATCTAGAAGTAGTCTGAACAGGATCGACACCTACAAAGGTTCACTAAGTTAATATTCACTACTACTATGCCACAATATATTAAACAGAACTTATTTAATTACACGTACGCGCAGAACTCGAAGGTTGAGATGCAGAAGGCCGACTAGGCGAAAGAGGAGGAAGAATCTCAGTGTTTGAATCTATGTCACCTAAACGCAAAAATATTTAATTCAGAATTTCGAATACATAAATTTTCAAACTAAGCATAAATTAATTAAAAAGGCCAAAAACAATTGTTCGGGATCGAATTTGAAAAAATGGGCTGCGAATCTGGAATCAGGACGTCGCAAAAATGTAAGTTGACTTTGACTGAAAAAGTCAACAGTCAACGATGAACGGTCAACGGTGACGTCATCAGGGGTCAAAGCTGACGTCACACTCCATTGTCAGCGATGACGTCACCCGGTTTAGTCAACTCGGTCTTGTTCAACTGACTTGGTCCACGGGTTCGGTAGAACTGAATCGGTTTGGTTTACTAGTTTGGTTCGGTTTAATTAAACGAGTTCGGTCATATAGACAACCCTTAAGCCGGATCGGGCCTCCACTATCTCGGCCCACCACAATTTCAGACTCACCCATTACCCGATCACACACAACACACAACCAACATAGGCCCACGATCAACCTTTCTCCTCCTTTGCAAATCTGAAGCTAGGGTTTACAACCAACGAAAGTGCGGCGCCGATCACCGGTGACAAAATCCGGTGACCACAAAGGCTCAAAAACCCAACCAAAACACCTGATTCAAGAGTTTCTCACGCAACCCCCAACAAACGAACACCGCAAAACGTATGTGAGCTTACCCTAAAAGCCAAACCGAATAGAATGTAGGAGAACGATGGCGGAGAGGACGACGACAAGGTTTTTTGAATGGGTTTCTGAGCAAAAGATGGTCAACAACGGTAACAGACGATTAGGCTTTGGACAGAACAGAAAAGGGGTCGGGTTGGCGGTCTCGGATTAATGGATGGACGACGACAGTCCCTTGATCGGAGCTTGATCGGAAAGCACGGTGATAGGGGGTGTTGTCGCACAAAGAATAGAGGTTTATGGGAGATGGTTTTACGGATGAGAATTATGGAAGATGCTATGTCTGCCCAAAAGGTTAAGGAGGCTTAAATACCCTACATAACAGGTAAATTACACAAAAGTCATCAAACTTACATACGGTTTATGGATTGGCACTTAAATTTTGCAACCTTTGCAATTTGGTCATTGCAGCTCCGAAAATTCCCAAATTAAATTTAGGTTTTAGAATTTGGGATTTCTCCGGATTAGGGTTTCAAAATAGGAATTTAACAAATTAGGGTTTCTTTAATTTGGGGGAAAATTAGGGTGTTACAATTCTCCCCTCCTTAAAAGAAATTTTGGCCTCGAAATTTACCTGGATGAAAGAGATGCGGATACTGGGCTCTGACAACGGCCTTGGGCTCCCATGTAGCCTCATCATGACTATGTCCATGCCACAAGACCTTGGCCATCTTAATGGTCTTCCTCGTAAAAACCTTCTTGTCCTAAGCAAGAATCTCAATGGGTTCCTCCTCAAAACGCAAGTCAGGACGAATCTCAATCTCCTCCACTGGAAGAACATGAGACGGACCAACATGATAGCGTCTCAACACAAACACGTGGAAGACATCATGAATATGTTGAAGCTCAGGTGGTAACTCCAGCTGATAGGTAACTAGTCCAATCCGATGAATAATTCGATAAGGTTCGATGTAACGAGGACTCAACTTGCCTTTCTGACTAAACCGAAGTACCTTCCTCCACGAAGATACTTTTCAATAAAACCTGATCACCCACCTCATACTCGATATCCCAACGTCTCAAATCGCCATAAGACTTCTGTCGATCAAAAGTAGCCTTAAGTCGATCTCAAATCATTATGACAGTCTGCTCAGCCTCATGTACAATCTTAGGTCCCAACAACCTGTGCTCATTCAGCTCAGTCCAACCAATAGGAGAATGACACTTACGCCCATACAGAGCCTCATACGGTGCCATCTTGATACTGGCCTGATAACTATTATTATAGGCGAACTCAGCAAGCGGCAAGAAATCCTCCCAACTGCCTCTATAATCCACCACACAACCTCTCAACATATCCTCAAGAATTTGAATTACCCGCTCGGACTGAACATCAGTCTAGGGATGATAAGAAGTACTGAAACTCAACTAAGTACCCAAAGCAGTATGTAGTGCTTTCCAAAATTTCGATGTAAACCTCGAATCCCGGTCAGAAATAATAGATAACGGTATCCCATGAAGGTGAACAATCTCAAAGATATAGAGCTGAGCTAACTTGCTCAAGGGATAGTCAACTCGAATAGGAATGAAGTGCGCAGACTTAGTTAACCGATCCATAATAACCCAAATAGAGTCCTTCTTTGACGGAATCAAAGGAAGACCACTGACAAAATTCATAGTCACGCGCTCCCATTTCCACTGAGGGATCTCAATACGGTGAAGTAACCTAGATGGATGTTGATGCTCTGCTTTGACCTTCTGATAGGTCAAACACTTAGACACAAACCCCACAACATCACGCTTGAGACCCTTCCACCAGTACCTCGCACGAATATTCTTATACACCTTGTCCCTACCAGGATGCATAGAATAAGGACTGTCGTGGGCCTCACGAAGAATAACCTGCTTCAACCCGAATTTCCTCAAAATACAATACCGGCCACGGAAACATAATACCCCATCCTGATCAATAGAGAAATCCCGAGATGTACCTTCCTGCACCTCTCTGATACGATGCATCAAAAACGGATCACTAGGCTGCTCAGCTCGAATATCAGAAATCAATGTAGGAATAACCCGATGTTCTGCCAACAAACTGCCATCCTCATACAAACTCATCCGAGCAAACATAGCTTTCAAATTTGAAATAACATTACGGATCAAGGCATCAACAACGACATTAGCCTTGCTCGGATGATACTTAATTTCGCAATCGTAGTTGTTAAGAAGCTCCAACCAACGATGTTGTCTCAGATTAAGCTCCTTCTAGGTAAGGAGGTATTTCAGACTCTTATGGTCTGTGAAAATATAACACTTCTCCCCGTAGAGATAGTGTCTCCAGATCTTGAGAGCAAAAATCACGGCAACAAGCTCAAGGTCATGGGTAGGATAGTTGCATTCATGCGATTTTAATTGTCAGGATGAATAAGCCACTACCTTCCCATCCTGCATCAGAACACATCCCAATTCAGTGTGAGAAGCATCATTGTAAACGGTGTAAGCCTTACCAGGCTCAGGCTGGGTCAAAACCGGTGCTTCAGTCAACACGGTCTTAGGCTTCTCAAAGCTAGAATGTTGGGCCTCAGCCCAAACAAAGGGAATACCCTTCCTCAGAAGTTTAGTCAAAGGAGATGCAATGATACAAAAACCCTCAAAAAACCTCTGATAATAGCCGGCTAAACCCAAGAAACTTCGGACCTCAGAAACATTCTTGGGTTGCTTCCAGTTCAAAATGGCTTCAATCTTCCTTGGATCAACCTGAATACTTGCAGCTGAAACTACATATCCCAGAAATACAACCTATGAAATCCAAAACTCACATTTCCTAGACTTTGCATACAACTGTTTCTCCCGAAGAGTCTGTATAACAATCCGGAGATGCTTCTCATGTTCAGCCTCAGATTTGGAATAGACCAGAATATCATCTATAAAGACCACACCAAACCGGTCCAGATAAGCTTGGAACACCCGATTCATCAAGTCCATAAACGCGACATGGGTGTTAGTCAATCCGAAAGGCATCAGAAGAAACTCATAATGCCCGTAGCGTGTCCGAAAAGCTGTCTTGAACACATCAGAATCCTTAACCTTGAGTTGGTAATAACCAGATCTCAGGTCTATCTTAGAAAACACTATAGCTCCCAGAACTGATCAAAGAGATCATCAATACGAGGAAGGGGATGCTTATTCTTGATCATCAGCTTATTCAGCTTCCGATAATCGATAGAAAGCCGAAGTGTCCCATCCCTATTCTTCACAAACAGGATAGGAGCTCCCCATGGTGAAACATTAGGCCGAATGAACCCTCTACCCAACAACTCTTGCAACTGCACCTTCAACTCTTTCAACTCCTTCGGTGCCATCCGGTAAGGAGCCATAGACACAGGAGCTGAACCCGGGTAAACCTCAATGCCAAACTCAACCTCATCACGCTTCGGCGATACACCAGGCAATTCT
Source organism: Hibiscus tridactylites (assembly GCA_958450335.1). Taxonomy (NCBI): domain Eukaryota; kingdom Viridiplantae; phylum Streptophyta; class Magnoliopsida; order Malvales; family Malvaceae; genus Hibiscus; species Hibiscus tridactylites. The sequence goes on along the minus strand of OY288267.1, from coordinate 50,595,755 downwards.
TCTGGGAATACATCCGAAAAGTTTCTCACAACCTGAATCTTATCCATCCCAATATTAGACTGTCTTGGATCAAGAATGTAAGCAAGATAGGCAATGGACCCCTTCTTGATCATCTTCTCAGCCTTGAGAGCTGATACAACATTAGATAGAAAACCTTTGCGCTCCCCAACAAGAACTACCTCACGATCAGCAGAAGTCCTCAGAGTTGCCCTCTTCTTTTCACAATCTAAAGTGAATCGGTGAGCAGATAACTAATCCATACCGAGAATGAGATTGAATTCCCCAAATGGTAACTCCATCAAATCAGCTGGAAAGATCTCTCCTTGAAGCTCGAGAGGACAACTCTTGAACACTTTGGTAACCTTAATGGGATTATCCACCAGACTGTGTATGATGACATCATTATCGGTACTCTCAACAGGAATTTCAAGACCCCCCAGATACAGAACTCGCAACATAGGAATGGGTCGAACCATTATAAAGTAGAGCAAAATACGAAATAGAATGGATAGAAAAAGTACCGACAATAACGTATGGCTCATCACGATCCTCATGCCTCATGGTAGAATAGACTAACCTTGGTTGTCTCACCCTAGAACCAACAGATCCTCTACTCTGAGCAGGTCTACCCCTACTAGCGGTACCTGAACCAGCAGGTCTACAATATCTTTTGCCTCTAGCAGGATTCTGTACAGATGCCTAAGACTGACCCAGAGCATAAGATTCTGGAGACAAAATTGGATAATCCCTGAAAAGATGCTCAAAAGATCCACATCGGAAACAAGCTCTAGGCTGCCTCCTACACTCACCAGATGCCACTTCTTGCAAAAGGAACATTGTGGCACCCCACAAGTACTAGTCGAACCTATAGAACTAATGTTTTGATATAATAATTGAAAAATGATTTGGACTGATTTAAAAAGTATTTAAAACATTTACAAAGTCCAAACAACTTGAAATAATGTCTAGGGAATTTTTCAAAAGGGTTTTTCATGTTTTCAAAGGCCTATCTATACAAAACTGTCCTAGTGTTTCGAAACACCTTAGGGCGTTTCGAAACAGGTGCCTCCAGTGGCCAAAACGTTTTGAAACTTGTTTCGAAACGGGCTCTCTATGGACAGGATTTTTGCCCAGCGTTTCGAAACGGGCTAGGCCGTTTCGATACGCCCACGTGGCACTGACCACAACGGTCATAAACCCCAACGGCTCTTTCCCAACTAACTTTAAATGCAGGTCGTTTCGATACGGGCTAAGGGCGTTTTGATACGCGTTCCGAAACGGCAAGGGGGTGTTCCGAAACAGGTACCCTGACAGACTGCAACGGCTCTTTCTACATTAAGAGTGTTTCGAAACGGCTTCGAGCGTTTCGAAACGGGGAGCTGCAGAACTGCATTTATGGAGGGAATTAAAGGCTCCAACGACTCTATTTCAACCCCAACGGTCCTAAACGGCTATAAACTCAATTGGGAGTATAAAAGGGACCTCCAAGCATCAAGAGAAGGCTAATGCTCATATTGAAAAACATCAAATGATCAAGAAATTGTCTTAGTGCTTAATTTGTCATTTCTTGTATAGACAAACACTAGTGAGCCAAAATTGTCAAATTTGCTCAAGTGTTTTAGGTTTTGGGTGAGTGCTTCATTGTGCAAACAAACACCTATTAGAGGGTTTAAGTTTGCTTTATTTATCTCTTTGTAAAAGAGGGTTTTGATCAAGGCTTTGGGTAGAAGCTTGATCGGTTGTAAGGGTTTCCTTCTAATCCTAGAAAAGGGGACGAATCAATTAGTGGATTGATTGTGAAATCCTTAGTGGGGAGCTAAGGTAGTGGATGTAGGTGCTTGTTAGAAGGCCGAACCACTATAAATCATTGTGTCTTTATTCTTTCTAGCTTCCACAACCCTTCCACCCAAAAATCCATCTCTCCACCACTTGGTGAGCAATATTGGTTGATCGAATCGAGCCCCACACATCCCAACAGAACCTCCGGCACTAACGGTCGGAATAGTGGAAGTCATCGGTCTAGCTCTAGAATAACCCTGATCATCAGACTCGTCTCTGGCTCTCTTCCTAGACTAGTTACCCTGACTATGCTGAACTAATGCAGTCGACTGCCTCCTACCTCTATTAGTACCATAAGACTCAAGTAGTTTCAACTCTGCCTCATTCCGCTCAGCTATCCTAGACCGCCTAGTGATCTCCTTATGCCCATTATCCATATGTAGAGCCACACCAGCCTTAATCGAAGGGCGCAACCCTTTCAGAAACTAATCACATTTCTCTTTTTCTGTAGTCACCAGCCCTGGAACATATTGGATCAGTCTCATAAACTTAATCTCATAATCATTCACAGACATGTCGTTCTGCTTCAGATTCATGAAATCATCACGACACTTTGCTAGATACTTAGCCCCAATATATCGGTCACGGAAATCCTGTCAGAAATAGTCCCAAGAAATCTGACCTGCTGGAATAACATGCTCCTCAACCTCCCACCAATTCTGAGCCTCACCCTGCAATAGTGATACAACGAACCTAAGCTTATGGTCGGTAGGATAGTCCATCTCAACAAACAACCTCTGAAACTTCTTCAACCAGTATTCAGCATCAGCCGAATTTGTACTCGTCTTCCCATCGAACATAGTCATCCCGGTAGCCAGAAACTCGGTAGATATGGGTTTTCTAACACCCTCAGACTGACGAAGGTAACGAATCAACTCCCTATGCACTGCATCACTATCCAAGCCCGCAATCTTACTGTCCCCAGAACCAGGTGGTCCATCACCATGTGCTCGCTGAGTTGGCTAATTCTCACTGCCAGCCTATTGAGCCCAAATCTGTTGGGCCCCAGTCTGCTGGGCTCCAGTCTGCTGAACTCCAGGCTGTTGATCCACGGCCTGCTCTTCCTCATTAACATTATGAACATTATCCTAATCCAGTGGCGCTCCCACAGACTGTGAAGCACCGCTCTCAGCTGCTACGGTACGACCTCGACCACGCACTCCACCACGACCACGACCGGCCGCTAATCTAGAGCTCCTACGAGGTGGCATAGTAGTCTATCTACAAAAGTTAAAGAGTCCTAAGATCAGTTTCAGTATTGGAGTTCTATACAAAATATAACAAAATTTTGAAAATATTTACTTTCTCAAAGATACCCATTTTCCCGAAAATATTAGCATGCATGCAAAAGTTCAAATTCAGTTTAAAACTTGTTTGAGCCTCATAGTCTGAGGGTTGAACCTGGCTCTGATACCACTAAATGTAACCCCCTAAACCCGACCCAAGGGTTATGGGCCGAATCTAGGAAGTCGGGTGAAAACGTTTCCCTCAAGTAAAATGATTATTAGGTTTTTAAAATTTAATACTTAAATTATTTATAAAACGATGTTGTTTCTCATTAATTCCATTTTTCGAAAACGCAGTCGTACCATAAAGCAATCCAAAATAAGGTAACAAAATAACCAATTAAAAATTCTCATGCATGCCAATAAGTTGAAAACCCCAAATAAAAGTATAAGCGTCTGAATTACATAAAAGCCCCAAATAATAAAATAATTGATATAAAACTGAAAAAAATCTGAAAACTAAAAATATCCATACTGAAAATTGTAAATAGTCTGATAAAAATGTGGTCCTCCATGTACCGTACTCCTATGTCTGAGAATCTGAAATAGAAGCTAAGGGGGAGTCAGCTATTAAGCTCAGTGTGTCTCTAAAGTGCATGAGACAGAATATCACAAAAATCATACAGTCAACATAGTCATTTAAGTACACAGATAAGCAAAGTACAATGCACCTAAGTCTATGTCATGAACCCATCTACATCACCGTCCAAAGAGTAAGGTTCCCCTGAACGACTCTCTACATCGTCACCAAGTCCGAAGTGGAATTCAGCCAAAAGGGAGAAACCAGTAGTCTTCCTCCGTACATGTTCCAACTCGAATGATATGACATGATAATCCGATACTAATCTAAATGCAATCATAAATAATCCAAAAGTGCAGGAGCATTTAGTCCGATAGGTTTTATTTAAATTCCGATGTATGATGCAAGGCAAGTTATACAAAAACCATATCACATAACTCAGATCAGAACATATATTTGCAAACCAAACATCATACAATATCAACACAGATAATATATCACAGGTAGGGAACACACCTCATATAGCTAACAACTCAACGTCGGGAGTGACGTCTCCCACGCTTAGATCTAGAAGCAGGCTGAACATGATCGACACCTACAAAGGTTCACTAAGTTAATATTCACTACTACTATGCCACAAGCTACTAAACAGAACTTATTTAATTACACGTACGCGTAGAACTCGGAGGTTGAGATGCATGAGGTCGGCCAGGCGGAGGAGGAGGAAGAATCTCAGTGTCCGAATCTATGTCACCTGAACGCAAAAATATTTAATTCAGAATTCCGAATACACAACTTTTCAAACTAAGCATAAATTAATTAAAAAGGCCAAAAACAACTGTTCGGGATCTAATTTGGAAAAACGGGTTGTGAATCTGGAATCGTGACGTCGAAAAAATGTAAAGCTAACTTTGACTGAAAAAGTCAACGGTCAACGATCAACGGTGAACAGTCAATGGTTAACAGTGACTTCATCAGAGTCAAAGCTGACGTCACACTCCACTGTCAGTGATGATGTCACCCGGTTCATTCAACTCGGTCTGGTTCAACTGACTCGATCCACGGGTTCGGTCCAACTAAATCAGTTTGATTTACTAGTTCGGTTTGGTAATATAGACAACCATTAAGCCGGATCAGGCCTCCACTATCTCGGCCCACCACAATTTCGGACTGACCCATTGCCCGAGCCCACACAACACACAACCAGCATAGGCCCACGATCAACCCTTCTTCCCCTTTGCAAATCTGAAGCTAAGGTTTACAACCAACAAAAGTGTGGCGCCGATCACCAGTGACAAAATCCGGTGACCACAAAGGCTCAAAAACCCAACCAAAACACCTGATTCAAGAGTTTATCACGCAACCCCAACAAACGAACAACGCAAAACATGTGTGAGCTTACCCAAAAAGCCAAACCAAACAGATTGGAGGAGAACGATGGCGGTGAGGATGACATCAAGGTTTTTCGAATGGGTTTCTGAGCAAAAAATGGCCAACAACGGTAACGAATGATTGGGCTTTGGACAGAAAAGAAAAGAGGTCGGGTTGGCGGTCTTGGATCAGTGGATGGACGGCGACAGTCCCTTGCTCGGAGCTTGATCGGAAAGTACGGTGATAGGGGGTGTTGTTGCACAAAGAAGAGAGGTTGATGGGAGAGGGGTTTACGGCTGAGAATTATAGCAGATGATAAGTCAGCCCAAAAGGTTAAGGAGGCTTAAATACCCTACATAACGGGTAAATTACACAAAAGTCATCAGACTTATTTAGGGTTTACGGATTGGCACTTAAATTTTGCAACCTTTGCAATTTGGTCATTGCTACTCCGAAAATTCCCAAATTAAATTTAGGTTTTAGAAATAGGGATTTCTCTGAATTAGGGTTTCAAGATGGGAATTTAACAAATTAGGGTTTCTTTAATTTGGGGAAAAAATTAGGGTGTTACAGACCATACATTAAAAATGTTAAAAATTCAAACGAAAAAACGTACAAATCTGACTGCATCGGCAAATGAACTTCAAAATGGATTAAGCTATTGAAAAACCACCAAAAACTACAAATCACAACATAGCGTCATGAAAAACTATCCACGAATGCAAACCACCAAAAGAGAAAACGTACAACAATAGCATGATTATTTTTACTATAAGCTAAAAAGAAAATAAAGAAGAATAAAAAACCGCAGTCGGCGATTAATATCAAAACTAATGCTGTTGTCGGCTAAATAAAGTTAAAGAATAATAATTTTTTTAGAAAAAATAAGGGTTGCGGGGTTTGGAGTAACATTTGGAAAACAAAAAATCATGTATTTAAAAATAGGAAAAACTACATATTTAGTACCCTAACTATGTCCACTTTACTGTTTTGGTACCCATCTATTATTTCTGGTAAAATGACACATAACATTATGTTTTTGTTCTGTTTTGGTACCCGACCATTAAAAATTAACGAAGATGATGATGTGGCTCGATATAATCACAGTTTTAGTCCAAAATACATATATATATATATATATATATATATATATATATATATATATATATAGTATCAATTTAGTCCAAAATTCATCAATTTAAAACATCATCTCAATTTTGACAGTAAAAGTTTGTCTCATCCCTTTCCTACCCCTATATTCTCATCAGTACCCCGATCGTGGAGTTTGGGTCCTCTAATGGACCCTACATTAGTCCCCCATTGATCCCCAAATCCTAAAGTTCTTCAAAACTCAAAAAAGTGTTTGGATGAAAGAAGAAGAAGAAGAAGAAGAAGAAGAAGAAGAAGAAGAAGAAGAAGAAGAAGAAGAAGAAGAAGAAGAAGAAGAATGAGGAATTTATAATTTTAATCCAAAAATTAAAATAATGTTTAAATTGATAAAATTTTAGACTAAATTAATAAATTGTATAAGTTTTTGGACTAAAAATGTTATTAACCCAAGCCACGTCACCATTTCCATTAATTTTAAACAACAGAAGTATCAAAACAGAACAAAAACGTAACGTTAGATATCATTTTGTCAAAAATAATAGTTGATGTACCAAAACAATATCACATTCATAGTTAGGGTACTAAATATGTAGTTTTCACTTAAAATTAAGACGATAGCGGTTTATACCATGTAAATCTTTTAATCACCTTTTAAGACCTTATTAATTTTAATGTTAAGCAATTTGCTCCCTATATTTTTGAATTTTGTCCTTGTACATAGGATTGATTTGATGGTTATAGATAAGAAGTAAGAACTTTAGTGAGTTAAATATAGGTATTTATTAAATATATGAACCTGGATTTGTAAATGTATTTAAAATATTGAATTCATTTTTATCTATAAATTATTTGAATATTTTTTTTAATTTAAAGTAAATATTATTATTCTCTAAATATTCGAATTTAAAATTTTAAATCATAATTCATATGTTGAATATTCAAATCCGTAAAAAAATTGAATTAACCAGAATTATGGAGGACCAATATCTAATTTCCCTTAAAAGCAAACATATTCTTCATATTGTAATTCGAAATCAAATTTGGATATATGATTTTACAATTTACATAAGTCATATAAACTCAGATGATGGATATATGAAAACGTTTTTTTTTGTATCTGCTCAAAGTCCACAGAACATAAAAATTTAATAATTTTAAGACATGAATATATTATATATAATTCTCTAATTCAAATTACCATTTTTGGTTCTAAATATTCATACGATAGACTTGTGGAGAACTATAGAAGACAATTCTTAGAGCGAATGAAGATGGGGGGCAAGTTTGAAAATAGGTTGGTGTGATGGAAATGTTTATGATTATCTTGTTGTTTGATCAATGAGAGATATTTAGAGGTTTTTCATGTGATCCAACGGAATTAGGTATCAATATCATAAGGAGAAAAACAAATTGTCGTGACCAATCACACGTGTTTTCAAGTTATAGATAGTTGTTATTGTTGCATGTTTGGATATCAGGTGGGAGGCCAAAAATCTCGATTGAACAGGAAAATTTATCTCGGTAATCGTGCTAACATGTTTGGATTCAAAAACTTAAAATTAATTTTAAACTCCAAACGTGAATTTAGAAAAAGTAAAGTAAAATTAGCTTTTGCGTTCCGTCGTAATTTTTACACAATCGTGTGTTTTAAGAAAAAAATTTCCAAATATAAATCATGTTTACTTTAAAATCAATTATACATAAAATCAATATTCAAAAAAATATATTAAAAAATTATACATAAATCAATTCTATAAAATCACAATGATCCAAAATCAATTCTATCACGTTACTTTAAATTGTGCTCCAATTAAATCGTAACATGATTTAACGAATTTTACGTATAAAATATGTACAAGATAAGTGTCTATAATTTTATAAAACAAGATATCTTTTGTGTGTGTTATTCTTCTTAGATGCATCCAGAGACGGAGCTATTGTACAGTTCACGAACAAATTGCTCTCTCAATATTTTTATATTAAAAACATGTAGGGATAATTATTTACTTGGACCCTAAAATTTAGTTTATTTAGACTATATTCATATTTTTATGATTATATACTTTGCCTTCTTAAATTTGATTTTTAGCTTCATCCATGTATACATCTCATTTACCTTTTACATATCAAAATTATAGAGTTTACTATATCATTCAAGATAGGTGTAGACGTTTAACAATATATAATTATATAACCTTTCAACTATAATTTCTATGATGATACGTATTCAAATATAAATAAGTTGGGAATAAATAGGTAAACACGAATTAATATGAGTTGATTTAATTGGTTGATTACTCGTTAACATATCGATAAGAATTAAAGTTTGAGTCTCATATTTGACCTATAAAAAAAGTAGGTAGACACGAGAGTAGCTAATGATTAAAATATCATATTCAATCCAATCTATATAGAAAAGCAGATTAATTTTAATTTTAATTTTAATATTAAATTAAATGTTTGGTTTTGAAATATGGGAAGAACATAAGAGAGCTTCGCATAAAAACAAGAAGAATAAAACGATAAGCACAAGGGTCGAAAATTGGTTATCTTAATTGAATATATGCTTTTTGTTATTGGCGAAGCTCTGGATTAGATGGTTTTGTTGAGTGGATCGATTGAATGATCAAGATCAAGAGGGGGTGAATTGAGATTTAAAAACTTTGTGGAGTGAAAGGGCAATTTAAAAATGAAGAACAAAGGATTTTAGAGTGGTTCAAGTTCCAAATGAACTCTACATCCACTACCTTAGCTACCACTAAGGATTTCAACAATTCACTATTTGTTTTTCCCCTTTTCAATGCTTAGGAGGTAAACTTTACACAACCGGTCAAATTTTCTACCCAAAATTTGACCAAACCCTCACCAATAATCAAAGAAGAAATTGGACAAGAAGTATATCTCTCAAATACAAATTTGTCCCTAGAAATACAACAATCAACCCAAATTTGAAGATAGAATAAGAATTGGATACAACACAATTTGGGAATTACAAGAGATTGGAAATATAGCACACTTGAGGTTGAATTCTTGCTTGAATGTTTGTCTTTAATGCAATAGTTGTTGTTGGCCTTCAAAGAGCTTCAATTTATACCTCCTCTATCAATTCTAGCCGTTTGGGTGGTTGGGGAATTGAATAGAGCCGTTGGGCCCTCTCTTTCCACCATAAATGCACTTCTGCAGCTATCCGTATCGGTACACGGGGAGCCGTATCGATACCTGTCTCAAAAAAGAAAGAGCCGTTGTACATAATAAATAGGGGTATCGAAACGCACGTAGGCGTATCGATACGGGGTATCGAAATAGATAAGACCGTATCAATACCTTTTTCTCAACTTAGCTCACTGAAAGTTTCCGTTTCGATACGAGGGTTTACCGTATCGATACGGGCCAACTGTCAATTTAAATTTTGGTTACCTAACAACTGACACCAACGGTCGAAAGCATTTAAAACAATCTGAATTTAAATTCGTTAAAAACCGTATCGATACGGGTGAAGCCGTATCGGTACACCATTCAAACTCTTTCAGACTTTACAAAGGGGCATATCGATACAGATTGAATCTGTTTCGATACGGTGTTTCGATACGGTTAAGGGCGTATCGAAACGAATTCCTCCAGTAGCCAACTTTGTAAAAAAGGTATCGATACGGCTGGAAGCGTATCGATACACCTGGACGGTTTTCAATAGTTTGGCCTTGGAACACTTAGAAAATATTTTGAGTTTGAGTTTTTCAAATCAGTTTTAAAGTGTTGGTGATTTAACACTTATTAAGGGACTTATAAAACAATTTAAAGTTTTTCAATTTGATCCTTAATGATTTAATTATATCAAAATCAAACATAGGTTTTACAATCTCCCCCTTTTTGATATAACAAAACTAAAACTTAAAATTTTTGACACTTTAAAAAACTTTGCAAACTTTACTCCCCCTTAATATTAGCTAGGTAACTTTTAATTTGAAAATCAAAAAGTTTTTAAGTGTTGTGAGGTTCCCTCTCCCCCTTTTTGTTAGATCAAAAAAAATTGAGACAAAGTAAAGTGCATAATCATAGGCAAAGGTATAAATAGGCAACATAAATATCATTAAGTTCAAAATAAAGCATAACATCAACTTAAAAATCCAACAAAACAGAAAATCAAAGCATAGGTTTAAAATAAAGCAAACTTAGTCCTAAGAACATGAAACAAAGGTGCATAAATAAAAATATCCTAGATGATATGCATGAAATGCAAGGAGAAGCTACTAGGCATCATCATCGCCTTCTTCATCATCTTCATCTTCATCTTCAATTGGATCATCATTCCTCATGCTATTGCGCCACTCATCATGGAAGGCGGAGAGGGAAATATTCATAGAATTATGACCGCCTTCAAGAGAGGTTAGACGATTCTCCACGTTCGTCATCCGTGTTTCAAGGCTTGTGAAACGAGTATCAATCGTTGTGAAGCCCGAAGCCATATCCGTGCACAATCCCGTGAATTGCTCATTAAGGAAGGTTATAAGAGCATCCATGGAGGGTTGAGGAGGAGGTGGAGGAGCTTGAGGAACTTGTTCACCTTGAGGATTTTCCAATTGTGCCGCGGCCTCGGGTGGTAGCTCGGAAAGACGTAACCAACTACCATTAAAATAATGGAACTTACCCCGTGCAAGAGAGCGTTCATCAATAGTATCGGTGAGGGGAGTTGGGAAGTCATACGAGCAATCAATATCCTTTTTCAAAAAGAAGTAGCTTAGGGTCGTACCATAGGTGAAGGAGGTGACAAGAGAGGCGTGGCGATGTTGCACAAGATAAACAATCTCCGCAAACATGATACAGGCAACGTTTGGACGTTTTCTCTCACGGAAGCAACGAATCCAAAAGTCATCCACTTGACGGATGGTAGAGTATTTTCCTCCGGAAGGCCTAAGCCACCAAGAGACCATTAAATGGAGGATCCGATCTTGAGAATTGAGGGCGGTGACGGAACCACTAAGAACATGGCCTAAAGCATTCTCATCATCAAGGCCTTCGTCCTCCAACTTAAAAACTTCACATATAGATTTTACATCAAGAAGGATTTTCTTGCCCATGAGATAGGAACTAATTCCGGTAACAACCCCATTACGATTAGCACAACATTTGGCATTAGCATAAAAGATTAAAACCAAAAGACGAAAATAAAACTCGGGAATGGAGAGAAAATCCATAAAATTCCAACGTTGAAGCAAAGGGAGATATTCAAATTTAAATCGCTCCGAGTCAAGAAAAGGAATAGATATTACCCTTTCCGGACGAATCTTGTAGTTTTGGAATTGACAAAAATAGGTGAGAGCTATAGGTGTTTCAAAGGAGTGTTCATAGATTTGGGCAAAATTCAGACGAGCACCCTCTCCGGGATTTGATGATTCACCGGTTTGAGTAACACGAGATCTTTTCCTAGATGGTGCCATGAACTAGAAAAACAAGTGTATGGATTTAGATTCCTTCATTCAAGTCATTGAGAAATCAAAGATCAAGGAAAATATTTTTTGCAAAATAAAATTTGAAGAAGAAATTTTGAAAGACAAAATTTTGTTAAGAAGACAAATATAAAAACAAAACAACAATAGAAAAAAGATAAAAAAAAAAAAGAAAAAGAAAGTGTTTTACCTTGATAGGGATTAGAGAAGAATGAAGAAAAGCCTAGCACCAAATTGTTGAGAAAAACCTTAGAGCTTTGCTTGATTTGAAACCCTCTTGAAGTTTTTGAGATGTGGTGTGAAAATATGAGGGAGGAAGAGCCTATTTATAGGCTGAAAACGGCTAGGGTTTTTAGGGTTTTGAGAATTTTAGTTTTGGTAAAAGTTGAAGACTTTAAATGCCAAAATTAAAGCTGTCTGCGCAATCGCGTATCGATACGCCTGAGGGTGTATCGATACGGGGGTAAAAGCGTAATTCCCATAAAAATGCCTGTTGAAGGATCGTATCGAAACGTATGCAATCCGTATCAAAACGATTGATGCTCGTATCGAAACGGGTTTAACCGTATCGATACCCGTTTACGGTAAAATGTATTCTAGGAATCTAATGAAGTGCTCGTATCGATACGCGTATAGCCGTATCGATACCCTAAGCCCAGAAGTACATTTTATTCCTAAAGAACAACCATAAGCTCGATTTTAACACCTCCTAAAGGAATGCAAATGATGAATGAACAGTTCTAAGCATATTTGAATAGAATCATACTCCCCCTAACTATAGGCATGGACATTTTCAAGAGTTACAACATACAAACATGCAATTTCACAAGATCAAGCAATTTTAGGCACAAAGAGGTCCTAAAAAGGTCAAGATAGGCTAGCTAGACCTAACTCTCTCCTAAGGGACCAAAAACGCTCTTTGTCTAAAGGTTTTGTAAATATGTCCGCTAATTGATTTAAGGTGTCTACATACTCTATAACCACATCTTCTTTAAGGAAATGATCTCTAATGAAATGATGCCTTATTTCTATGTGTTTGGTTCTAGAGTGTTGGATGAGATTTTTTGTCAAACATATAGCACTAGTGTTGTCACATTTTAAGGGTATGGTTTCAACCTTAATGCCATAATCTAAGAGTTGTTGCTTCATCCAAAGGACTTGAGCACAACAACTCCCTAAGGATATGTACTCGGCTTCGGTGGTAGATAAGGCTACATTATTTTGTTTCTTAGAGAACCAAGATATGAGCATACTACCTAGGAATTGACAAGTTCCCGAAGTACTTTTCCTATCGATTTTGCAACCCCCATAATCCGTATCCGAATAAGCATGAAGGTTGAAGGTGGAGTCTCTAAGGTACCAAAGACCTAAACAAGAAGTATCTCTAAGGTACCTAAAGATTCTCTTAACGGCTATAAGGTGAGACTCTCTAGGACTAGCTTGAAACCTAGCACACAAGCAAACACTAAACAAGATATTCGGTCTACTTGCGGTAAGGTAAAGCAATGATCCAATCATAGAACGATAAAGCTTAGATGAGCTCATATGTGTGGCTTGAGGCTTTGCATTCTCCAAGCCAAACTTCTTGAGCATATCCTTTATGTAATTTGCTTGATTGATGAAGGTGCCATCCTTCTTTTATTTGATTTGGAGTCCCAAAAAGAATGAGAGCTCCCCCATCATGCTCATCTCGAATTCACCTTGCATTAGCTTAGCAAACTCTTGACAATGACATTCGTTAGTAGAACCAAAAATAATATCATCAACATAAATTTGAACTACTAAGATGTCATTTTTATACATTTTTATAAAAGTGTAGTGTCCACCTTACCTTTTTCAAAGCCTTTTTCAATTAAAAAGTTTGAAAGTCTTTCATATCAAGCTCGAGGAGCTTGTTTTAAACCATAAAGAGCTTTAGTGAGTTTGAAAACATGATTTGGAAATTTTGAGTCTTCAAAACCCGGTGGTTGTTCCACATACACTTCTTCATTTATAAAACCATTTAAAAATGCGCTTTTAACATCCATTTGAAAAAGCTTGAAATTATGATAATATGCATATGCAAGCAACATCCTAATGGCTTCAATTCTAGCTACGAGTGCATAGGTTTCATCAAAATCTATTCCCTCTTCTTGAGTGTAACCTTGTGCTACTAGTCTAGCTTTATTTCTCACAATGTTACCACTCTCATCTAGCTTGTTCCTAAAGACCCATTTAGTTCCTATGGTAGATTGATTACTAGGCCTATCAACTAATGTCCAAACATTACTTCTCTCAAATTGATTTAACTCTTCTTGCATAGCCATAATCCAAAAATCATCTTTCAATGCTTCTTTTATATTCTTAGGCTCTATGCATGAGATAAATGCAACATGATTCATTAATCTAAGAGAAGATCGAGTGGTTACCCCTTGGATGGATCACCCAAGATTTCACCATCTTTGACATAGTTGAACTCCCTTGGGTAGCTCACTTCCTTTTCCTCAAGAGTCAAGTCCTTTAAGGCTTCAAGAGGTGGATCTTGCTTGTCCTCTTCTTTTGTTGTTGGAATCTCATCCTCCTTTAAAGTTTGTCCTCCATCAAAGGCATTTATGATTCCTACATCATCATCATCACAATAATCCTTCCTTGGAAGGAGGTTATCATCGGATACAACATGAATAGATTCTTCTACTACTAAAGTTCTCTTGTTAAATACTCGATAGGCTTTAGAGGTTAAAGAGTATCCTATGAAAATAGCTTCATCACTTTTTGCATCAAATTTACCTAAGTTGTCTTTTCCATTATTTAAAACAAAACACTTGCAACCGAAAGGGTGAAAATAGCTAATGTTAGGCTTTTTAGATTTTAAAATCTCATAAGGTGTTTTCTTTAAAATTGGCCTAATCATTACTCGATTAACAATATAGTAAGCGGTGTTTGTGGCTTCCGCCCAAAAATATTTAGGTAAATTATTTTCACAAAGCATGGTTCTAGCCATTTCTTGCAAAGTTCTATTTTTCCTCTCAACTACCCCATTTTGTTGAGGAGTTCGAGGAGCCGAAAATTTGTGGCTAATACCATTTTCATTCAAAAAATCTTCAAACCCTAAATTTTGAAACTCGGTTCCATGATCACTTCTAATATGTGAAATTCTGAGTTCAAGATCATTTTGGGTTAGTTTTGAAAATATGATGAATTTTTCTAAAGCCTCATCTTTAGTACTTAAAAATAGAACCCAAGTAAATCTAGAAAAATCATCAACAAGTACAAATGCATAAGATTTACCACCCAAGCTCATAGTCCTAATTGGCCCAAATAAATCCATATGGATTAGTTGTAAACATCTACTAGTAGAAACATCATTAATGGATTTAAAGGAAGACTTATGTTGTTTACCCTTAGAGCATGCATCGCAAATTTTATCGTTTGAGAATTTAATCTTGGGTAAACCTCTAACTAGATCAAGGGAAACTAGTTTTTCTAAAACACTAATACTAGCATGTCCTAGTTTCCTATGCCACAACCATGCATCATTTTCATTTTGAGCTACTAAGCATGCATGAGATGTATGTATGCCATCTAGATGCACCATGTATATGTTCCCTATGCGATGACCTATGAGCATAATATTATTAGATTTAATGCCAACAATTTTGCATCCATTTTTATCAAATAAAACATTAAATCCTTTATCACACAATTGACTTATGCTCAATAAATTATGTTTAAGACCATCGACATACAAGACATTTTCAATGAGAATAGTAGAGTGATTACCTATGGAGCCAATACCTTTAATGTGGCCTTTGGAGTTGTCACCAAATGTCACCACTCCTCCACTTTTTGGCTTTAGATCCATGAATCTACTATTGTCTCCGGTCATATGCCTTGAGCATCCACTATCAAGGTACCACGAGTTTTGACTTTGTGCTTTGGCCTTGTAGCAATGCTCCCCATACAAACAAAGATATTAAGCTTTTGTTTTTGGTACCCAAATCATTTTGGGTCCATGAGTGTTAGCTCCCAAAACCTTGGTTCCCTTAGGAATCCAAGATGACATAGCAATAATGTTATTAGATTTTACAAGTTCGTTAGGAACCCATACACTTCTAATTATTTTAGCTCTACTATGTCTAGGAAAGCTACCTTGTTTGTAGTAGTTAGTCTTTTTCTTAGGTTGGTTTGTTCTTGAAGATTCACCTATTTCATGCTTGACACTACCAACATTTTTAAAAGACTCTTTGAGCTTATTTAGCTCATCCAACACCTTTTGGTGTTCACTATTACATTGAGATAAAAGATTATTAAGGTCAACATTTTCATCTTGAAAAAATTTTAGTTCATCTTTCAACCCTAATATCTTTTTCTCAAATTTTGAATTAGCTTGAGAGAGTGAGTCATTTTTCTCATTTAGTTCCAAAATAATTTTCTTATTCCTAATGACCGACTCCTTGTATTTCTCAACTAATTCATCATAGACCTCTTGTAACTCATCATATGCATCATTTAATTCATCATATGTAAAATCTAAAGATGATGAGTTAGAGGTTACCATGGAGGAATCTTCCTCAAGTGCCATGAGGCAAAGGTTGGCCACTTCTTGTTCGTCATCCTCCGATAACTCCTCATCACTCCAAGTAGCAAGCTTGGCTTTGAGCTTCTTCTTCTTCTCAAAGCCCTTCTTCTTGAGTTGAGGGCACTCCTAACGTATGTGACCGGGTTTATTGCACACAAAGCAAATGATTTGATCCCTTGCTTCTTCTTTGTTCTTACCTTTGAAGTCCATCTTTCTTTGAATTTTTCTTCCACGATTGGACCTCATGAATCGAGAGAACTTCTTGGCTATCATAGCCAATTCTTCAAGGTCATCCTCCTCACTAGAAGAGCTTTCCTCAAGTAGTGAAGCTTTAAGAGCTATTCCCATCTTCTTCTTCTTTTCAACTTCTAACTTCTCTACTCTCTTCTCTTCATTCTTCTTCTCTTCTTCCCTTCCTTGTTTCATAATCTCAAGAGTGAGTAGAGAACCCACTAGCTCATCAAGCTTTAGAGTCTTCAAATTTTTAGCCTCTATGATGGCGGTTCTCTTCCCATCCCAAGATTCGGGAAGTGAATAAATTAGCTTCCGGACAAGCTTGTCTTCCGGTATGACCTCTCCAAAACCTTTGAGCCCATTTACTATGGTAGAGAAGCGATCAAACATCTTGGACACCGTCTCATTGGGCTCCATCTTAAAATTCTCATAACTAAGATTGAGAATTCCAATCTTAGTTTCCTTGACGTCGTTCGTTCCCTCATAGATGGTCTCAAGAGTATCCCATACTTACTTGGCACTCTCAATGGATGAGACTTTGGAGTAGATGTCGGGTCCAAAGGAGCAAAAAAGCATGTGAAGAGCCTTGTCATTTATTTGAATCTTCTTTCTTTCATCTTCACTCATTTCTATCTTTTTCTTCAACACCGTTTTTCCTTCATTGTGTTGCTTCAATGGAATGTAAGGACCATCTTCAATGACATCTCACACCAAGTAATCATTGGACTTGATGAAGAGGCGCATCCTATTCTTCCAAAAGGGATAGTTGTCACCATTGAAGAATGGTGGCTTTGTGGTGGATTGTGACTCATACATACTTGAACCGGAGGTAGAAGCCATGGCTTGATTTTTTTATTGATCTCACTCTTCCTAGGAACTCATCTTGTGGTTGTGAATCCTTCAAAGAGGTAGGCTCTGATACCAATTGTTGAGTGGATCGATTGAATGATCAAGACCAAGAGGGGGTGAATTGGGATTTAAAAACTTTGTAGAGTGAAAGGGCAATTTAAAAATGAAGAACAAAGGATTTTAGAGTGGTTCAAGTTCCAAATGAACTCTACATCCACTACCTTAGCTACCACTAAGGATTTCAGCAATTCACTATTTGTTCTTCCCCTTTTCAAGGCTTAGGAGGTAACCTTTACACAACCGGTCAAATTTTCTACCCAAAATTTGACCAAACCCTCACCAATAATCAAAGAAGAAATTGGACAAGAAGTATATCTCTCAAATACAAATTTGTCCCTAGAAATACAACACTCAACCCAAATTTGAAGATAGAATAAGAATTGGATACAACACAATTTGGGAATTACAAGAGATTGGAAATATAGCACACTTGAGGTTGGATTTTTGCTTGAATGTTTGTCTTTAATGCAATAGTTGTTGCTGGCCTTCAAAGAGCTTCAATTTATACATCCTCTATCAATTCTAGCCTTTTGGGTGGTTGGGGAATTGAATAGAGCCATTGGGACCCTCTCTTTCCACCATAAATGCACTTCTGCAGCTATCCGTATCGGTACACGGGGAGCCGTATCGATACCTGTCTCAAAAAAGAAAGAGTCATTGTACATAATAAATAGGGGGTATCGAAACGCACGTAGGCATATCGATACGGGGTATCGAAACAGATAAAACTGTATCGATACCTTTTTCTCAACTTAGCTCACTGGAAGTTTCCGTTTCGATACGAGGGTTTACCGTATCGATACGGGCCAACTGCCAATTTAAATTTTGGTTACCTAACAACTGACACCAACAGTCGAAAGCATTTAAAAAAATCTGAATTAAAATTCGTTAAAAACCGTATCGATACGGGTGAAGCCGTATCGGTACACCATTCAAACTCTTTCAGACTTTACAAAGGGGCGTATCGATACAGATTGAATCTGTTTCGATACGGTGTTTCGATACGGTTAAGGGCGTATCGAAACGAATTCCTCCAGTAGCCAACTTTGTAAAAAAGGTATCGATACGGCTGGAAGCGTATCGATACACCTGGACGGTTTTCAATAGTTTGGCCTTGAAACACTTAGAAAATATTTTGAGTTTGAGTTTTTCAAATCAGTTTTAAAGTGTTGGTGATTTAAAACTTATTAAGGGACTTATAAAACAATTTTAAGTTTTTCAATTTGATCCTTAATGATTTAATTATATCAAAATCAAACATAGGTTTGACAGGTTTGTTGTATTGGATGTGGTAGGGCAGCACTTACCACTTTAAAAAATCTTTGAGATTCGTTTTTCGATGATGTAATCTTCAACACTTGTAAATGAACACTGTTTTAAAACAGTTTATTCAGTCTTTATAATTGACATGTTTTATTCTGTTGGGTTTAACAATCGATTTTGATTCATTGATTACTTAATTTGGATCAAATTTTACAGAGATTTAATACGAGGGTAACCCTCACAACCAATTTTCTCAATTAATTTGAACTTCTGATTTTGTTTAGAAAACTTAGTGTCTCATCTTTCTTAGACCAACTAGTTGTTGATTTTGTTCGACTTATTATAGCTGTATGAGATGATTTATCCATACGGGGTGCTATTTTGAAGATAGATACGGTGATAAAGTTTAGTGGCAACTTGAAAAACTTATGGTTGGTCCAACTTATCTAATTCACTTCAACTCTGCTCCATGTGTTATCAATTTATATAGACTCTTCAATTTATGAGATTCTTCTGCGATGATAATGATTGGTAATGGAAGATTTAGATGAAAAGCTTATGTAACCATAATGTAAAGGAATTCATCGGGAAGAGATATCGAGTTTTAAAGAAAATTTAAATTAAAATCGTTTTTTAGTCTGAACAACTTGCGATGAAGACACGACGACTTTTTTATATACTGTAACAATATATACCTAATTTGTGAAATAATTTCTGATGCATTTGATTTGAAAAAAAAACCTTTTTAACACAAATATCCCAACAAATATTGCACGATAATTCTTTGATTATTGAGACAGTTAAACGACATAATGTATATTTAAACCAATCAAAAACAAATTCATGATATTGAAAAATGGTTAAAAGTTAAAAGACTCATGAGTGAGCATGGTGTGTTTGAAATACACGTGATTGATATTTAATATCCGTGACCGTGACGGACCAACATCACCTCACCTCTAATGTTCTCACAATCATGTCATTCTTACCCCTTTCCCTTAATGTTCTTTCTCATATATAGTAGTATGTGATTATTATCTTTACCCTAATAATATCACTGTTAGAGCATTAGTTAGTCTGTTGAATTCTGTTATAAATTCTGTTATTTCAGTTGGACTGATAGCTAGACTTAGGTAATTACATGGGCCTATTATGGTGGGCTATAAATATTGTTTGTAATTAGATTGGGCTGAGTATGTTGAAAACATTCATTTTGGTTTAATAAAATAAATCTGTTTGACTTTTGTTTTCTCTTCAGTTTCTTATTTTCAATTTCTCATCCTTCTTTCTCTTTCCGTCAATGATTCATCAGAGCTCCACCAGAGGTGTGATCAGAGAATGCTGACATGGTATCATAACCACCGTCCCTGGTGTCGTTGCCTTTCTCGTCGTCATCGATAAGTTTTTCATCCTTTCTATCTGTGTTCCTCTGTTATTTTTTGGTACCTGCTCGTGTGTGGCTGCCTCTTCGCATCTCCTGCTTGATTACTTTGATTCTCTGCTGCTTGTTTGTTTGTGTTGTCTTTCTGACTTCGGTTCGTGTTTGATTCTTCTTGTGTTTCTCCTAATTCATGAGATTTCTAGTAAATCGTGACTATGAATCGGGCGTTAGGGTTAATCTGCTTCTATTTGCTACTTGCTTCATCTACTTGTCTTGTTGTTATCTTTTGTATCATCTGCTTGCTTCGATCTGTGTTGTTTCTCTTGTGTTTTTCTAATGACTAATCCTGAAGATACTCATGAGGCTGAAACACAGTCCAATGGACTCTTCTAGATGGATCTACTCAGAACCCTCAAAATCTGACTAATAATAATAATAGACTATTTTCAACGAAAAAAATTAATGTTACTTTAGATTATAGCAATTATCTTTTATGGCAACAACAAATCCCGTTGACTATTAAAACTCACAGACTGCAAAAATATATAGATCCTAATGTGACATGGCCTCCTCAATATACTAAAAAAGAAAAGACTGTTACTCTTAATCCTAATTATGAACACTACGAAGAATAGGATGGTGCTTTAGCATCATGGCTTTTGTCCACTGTTTGTAAGGATGTTTTGCCTAATCTAATTGGTCATAATACTTCTGTTGCTATGTGGACCACTCTTCATAGACTATATACTGAAAAAACTACTTCTAGGTTGATGTCCTATAGGAGGCTTCTCCACTCTCAAAAAAAGGGGAATTAGCTATGAAGGATTTTTTTACTGAAGGTTAAAAACATATGTGATAGTTTAGCCAATTGTAGAGAAGTCATATTACCTCATGAGCATGTTATTGCCATTCTTAATGGCTTACCGCCTGAATTTGAGTTAGTGATCACTGTTATTACTGCCAGTCCTACACAGGTTGATGTTCAAACTGTTAGGACTATACTTCCTGATGCTGAAGCAAGACAGCAAGCTCTGCTAGGACATGTTAATGCTTTAGCACATGTTTCTATTCAACAACATTCTGATGTTATTGGTTTTGGTGAGATTAATACAGTTGATTCTGAGTCTGGATTTGGTACTCATAATGCTTATAATAATGGTAGTTACAACAATAAAGGTAGGGGAAGGGGTAAATACTCCTCTCTAAGGCCAAAATGTCAGTTGTGCAATAAGATATGGCATATTGCTGAGAGGTGCTACTCTCGTTTTGATACAAGTTTCAAGAATGAAGCCTCTTGTTCATGACAAGGTAGTTTTGGTAGGGGTTTTGGCAATCCCTAGTCTCCTAATCTCAGGCTAACACTTGTTCATACACCAGCCCTGGGAATGATGTTTAGCCTTCTTATAATACTGTTTACTATGCTTCACCTCCTATGGGTTCTTCTGCACCAATTTATTCTCAATTTGTTCCTCAAGTCAGGCATCAAGCGATGAGTCATTCCTCTATTGTTACTCATCAACAAGTTCCACATACTCATTTTTCTCAGTTTCCTCAATTCTCTGTGTATCTGCATCCTACAGGGTCTCATCCTTCTTATTCTCTATATCATCTTGTTTATTCTGCATCTAATCATGTTTCTCAGTCCATACAGGCTCACCCTTCATCAGCTCAACCTCAAGCGATGATTGCAACACCAGAAGTTGTTGGGGGATAATTCCTGGTATCCAAAGTCTAGTGCAACAAATCACCTCACCAATGATCTTAGCAATTTGAACAGTGGAGATCCGAGCCCTGGTACAAGTAACATTCAAGTTGGTAATGGTCAATGTTTACCTATTAAATGTGTTGGTCAAACTACTATTCTCAGTAATAACAGATATTTACATTTGAAGAATTTATTGTTTGCTCCTGGTATAACTAAAAATCTTCTCTCTGTCTCTAAGTTTACACAGGAAAACAAAGTTCTGCTTGAGTTATATTCCACTTTTTGTCAAGTGAGAGACTTATACACCAAGGAAATTTTGCTTACTAGAACTGAACATAAATGTTTATACAAATTAGATATTTCTACTAGAGCTTCTGTTAATAAAGGGTCTCTTAGTAATAGAGATAATATTGCTTATGCATGTACTGATCAATTTTCTACTTCTTGTAACTTTGCTTTTGCTAATAAAATGTCTTTTGATGTTTGGCACACTAGGTTAGGGCATCCTGCCTCTGCCAGTTTAGTTAATGCTTTGTAACATTGTAATATTTCTTTTGTTAAGAATGATCAACTGCATTTATGTACTGCCTGTCAGTTTGGAAAGTCACATAAATTGCATTTTGTTGATTCTTGTACTACTTATTCTAATCCTTTGGATTTAGTCTTTGCTGATGTTTGGGGTCCAACCTTTGTGTTTTCTAATGGATTTCGATATTATGTAGCCTTTACTGATGCCTACTTTAGATATACTTGGATTTATTTCTTAAAATTAAAATCATAAGTTCATAATGTTTTTGTTCAGTTTCTTACTCTTGTAGAAGGACGATTTGGTTGCAAGCTTAAAGCTTTACAAACAGATGGGGGAGGTGAGTTTCTTGCCTTGGATCCTTTACTACATAAACAAGGTATAGTTCATGGACTCTCTTGTCCACATACCTCTGAACAAAATGGTACTGTAGAGAGGAAGCGTAGGCAGATAGTTGAAGTATGATTATGTATGCTTGCTCAGGCTGCTATGCCCTTATCTTTTTGGAATGATGCCTTTAGTAACGTTGTTTTAATCATTAATAGGCTTCCTACTAAGGCTTTGTTTGGTATCTCACCCTATCAAAAGCTGTTTAAACAAGTGCCTGATTATAGCTTTATGAGAACATTTGGATGTCTATGTTATCCTTTTCTAGGACCTTATAATAAAAATAAGTTTCAGTACCGAGCGTCTAAATGTGTCTTCTTAGGATACTCTCCATCTCATAAACGGTATAAATGCAAGGATGTTAGTGGTAGGGTTTATGTTTCTAGGCATGTAAAGTTTGATGAAACTCTGTTTCCTTATGCCTTAAAGGTTTCTACTGTTGATTCTGCTAAAGCTAAGTGTTCCAAGTGTTCTAAACAAACTTCTACATGCATTTCAAGTCTTGCTGTTCCTAGTCTGCAATTAGGATTTCAGTCCAATTCTAATGTTCAGCACTCACATACATCTCCATCTTAATTGTCATCCACTGTGATACCATCTTCTTCACCACATACATCTTCATCTCATTTTTCACCCACAATGACACCATATCCTTCATCACATACATCTCTATCTCAGTTGTCACCTATTGTGACACTATCTTCTTCACAACATACATCTACATCTCATTTGTCACCCACTGTGACACCATCTCCTTTACCACATACATCTCCATCTCATTTGTCACCCACTGTGACACCATCTATTGCACCACATACATCTTCATCTCAATTGTCACCTACTGTTACACCATCTCCTTCATCACATACATCTCCATCTCAATTGTCACCTACTGTGACACCATCTCCTTCAACACATACATCTCCATCTCAATTGTCACCCACCGTGACACCATCTCCTTCAACACATACATCTCCATCTCAATTGTCACCCACTGTGACACCATCTTCTTCTTCGCATACATCTCCACCATCACCCAATGTCCCTTCTTTTCCATCATCACCTCCACTACATATTTCTTCACCTCCAATTCCATCTCTTTCCAGATCTATTTCTAAAATTCAGAATGCTCATCCTATGGTCACAAGAGGGAAGGTTGGTATTTTCAAGCCTAAGACTTTTCTTGTGGAGTCAGAAATTCAGGAACCTAATTCCATTCATGAAGCTTTACAACACTCTGATTGGAGAGCATCTATTCAACATGAGTTTGATGCACTTGTAAAAAATCAAACATGTGAACAAACCCTTACCACCTTCTAGACAACCAATTGGTTGTAAATGGTTGTTCAAAGTCAAGAGGAAACCTGATGGATCTGTAGAGAGGTTTAAAGCTCCACTCGTAGCAAAGGGCTACTCCCAAGTAGTTGGCTATGACTTTAAAGAGACATTTAGTCTAGTTGTGAGGGCCACTACTATTAGGACAATTTTGGCAGCTGCTGTTATGAAGCACTGGACAATTCGACATGTTGATATTAATAATGTGTTTCTGAATGGGGAGTTGACTGAAGATATCTACATGAGACAACCTCTAGGTTTTGAGAAGAAAAGGCATGATGGTCAAGACCTTGTCTATCATTTAAATAAGGTTTTGTATGGCCTTCGATAAGCTCATCGAACTTTGTTTGATACATTGATGACATGTCTTGTGACAAAGCTAAGGTTTGTGAAGTCAAAGGCAGATTCTTCATTGTTTATCAAGAAATCAGATCAGCTCTCTATTTTTTCTCATGGTGTATGTCGATGAGATTGTGATCACTGGGAGTGACCCTATTAAGATTGATTAGATTGTGCAGTAGCTTCATTCTGAGTTCTCTCTTAAATATCTTGGAGATTTGAATTTTTTTCTTGGGCATGAAGATTCAACAGTGCAACAATGGATTATTTCTTAATCAACGAAATTATATTCTTGATCTTCTACAACGATCTGATATGCTTCACTCTTCTTCTCTCAGCACTCCCATGGTTGTCTCTCCTCCTCTCACTTCAGACATGGGTTCTCATTTTCTTGACATTCATCTCTACAGGAGTCTAGTAGGAGGGCTCCAATATGTCTGTGTTACTCGACCAGATATATCTTATGTAGTGAACAAAGTAAGTCAAATTATGAATAATCCTAGTGAGGTTCATTGGAAAGCTATAAAAATAATCTTAAGGTATCTTAAGGGTACTCTGACATATGGTATGTTCTTTACACCAGGAGACATATTCTCCCTTGTGTGTTATAGTGATGCAGACTGGGCAGCCTCTGTAGAAGATAGAAGGTCTACAACAGGATATTGTATTTACCATGGAGGTATTCCCAATTGCATGGTGCTCTAAGAAGCAAAGTGTTGTTTCTCGTTCTACTTGTGAAGCTGAATACAAAAGTCTGGCAAACTCTCTGTCTGAGCTTATTTGGGTTCAACAACTTCTAATAGAACTTGAAATTTCTATCGATAGCAAACATGTTGTTTGGTGTGATAACACCTCTGTTGTTTCAGTGGCTGCA
This sequence comes from Hibiscus tridactylites, assembly GCA_958450335.1. Taxonomy (NCBI): domain Eukaryota; kingdom Viridiplantae; phylum Streptophyta; class Magnoliopsida; order Malvales; family Malvaceae; genus Hibiscus; species Hibiscus tridactylites. The sequence goes on along the minus strand of OY288267.1, from coordinate 50,570,674 downwards.
AATCTACACATCATGAAAAAATAAAACATGTTGAAATTGATCTACACTTTGTTCGCGAAAGAGTTCTAGCTGGGCAGCTTGTAGTTAATTATGTGCTTAGTTCAGAACAGTGTGCATACATACTTACTAAACCTCTTCCACCAGTTGTATTAAGTTCCATGTGTCAACGACTTGGAGTTATTTCTTTTGAAGAAGCTATGCAAGGTGGTCAAGAGAAGAAAACTAGGGGAATGTTAGAGTATTAGTTAGTATGTTGAATTCTGTTAGTAATTCTGTTATTCCAGTTGGACTGATAGCTGGACTTAGGCATTTACATGGGCCTATTATGATGGGCTATAAATACTGTTTGTAATCAGTTTGGACTGAGTACGTTGAAAACATTCATTTTGGTTTAATAAAATAAATCTGTTTGGCTTTTGTTTTCTCTTTAATTTCTTATTCCTAATTTCTCATTCTTATTTCTCTTTCTATCGATGATTGATCATAGCTCCACCTGAGGTGTGATCGGAGAATGCTGACAACCACTACATACAAAATAATTATTCAATACCTATATATATTCTGTTGAAAAATACTTATATATATTTATAATTGTTGTACCTCCTTCAAATGCTTCCGAAAAACTCCACTTCCGAGGAAACACCTCCGTCCTCGCATCACATCATAGAGCCCAGAGCTCCTTCCTCGGACACTTTTATACCTCCGGAGCCAAAGGGTTCGGAGACCACCACGCTAGGACAATACAACCATCATGTTCGATTGAGCTCGTAGCCTAACATCTGAGCTACCATTTGCCAACCCATTAATATCCATCACTAGGCTTGTCATGGTATTGTCAAACATCACTCCATCTACAACACCAACGTGATATAAATACCCTCAAGACCAAAGACAAAGGGGGCGATTCTACGACGACTCTACAATGTCGACCACTCTTCCAGTCTTCCTTTCTTCTTTCCCACATGGATCCAACCACCCATTCTATATTGTTTGTGGCTCTCCGCCCCAAGTCAACTAGGGGTGAACCGCCCGATTCTATAGTCAACCACCATCCCCATGTGGCTCTCCGCTTGTCCCACAACGGGTAAACCACCAAGCTTCGTCCTCAAACCTTCATTCATCTACCGTCTCCACCTTATTGTCTGTTGTCACCCAAAACTGAAATCAACAATTTGTGCGGTGAGCGTGGAGATCTTCCTGACCAAAAGAATTAGTCAATATGCTTCCTCAAAGACAACCATCATAGGATGACCGATTCATCGTTAAACTCACATGGTGTGCCTAGTTTTTCCAGCTGGTAACAACAAAAGACACGTTCCATACATCAGCGTCGCAGGGAAGTTCGATGTTACGGCTACGATCGCTGGCAACGAAATTACTTCACACACATGCACCAGTCCAGCCATTAGTGAACAAAGTGGTTTTTAACTCACCACCGATCATTAGTTTCACCATCGACAAGTCACCGTCCCTGGAACATGTCCCATAGCTAATTCCCTCGCCTACATCAGCATTGAGTCTATCTTCATTATTTGAAGCACTATCCCCACTTACCGTTTCACCATCGAATCCACCAAGCGACACCCCTGCATTCTGAGGGTCTATGAAATACCCCCATCCATTGACCTCCACAAAGCATTGTAAGTCTAAAAATTGTTAAAGGTATCTAACGACTTCTCTTGAGTCTTACGAAGGAATATTACGACATTCGAACTTCTAGAGCAATCATCTTCCTCAGAATTATGGCATTCTCCGGACAAGCATTCTCTCCATGCTTCCGAAGCGTTTGCCTTCATCCAAAAAAGCACTCATCCTCCGCAAAAGTGTTGTAAGTCCGGATACATTATTAAAGACATTTGACATGTATACGAGTGATTCGGGGAGGAAAACTACGTGTCATGTACTACTTTGAAACCTTAAGGGTACAATTGTACAATTGTACCGCAAAGTACTGTAAATTGGTATATAGGAGAGTCTAAAAATGTGCAAATGAATGTATTTTGTTGCAGCTTATTTCTACAGAGGGCATGGAGATGACTCTACCCATTCTCCATTTGATTTATGAGGGCGTGGAAATGACTTCACTCAACTTGTATTTGTTCTACAAAAGTATGAGGGCACTCCATTTGATTTACGACTATTTCTACATGTCTTAGAATATTTCCACCCAGTTTGCATATGTCTCTCTAAGGGTAATATTCGGACTCCTACTTTCGACTGATTCTACAAAAATAAAGGTTACCTCCGTCCCATCAATGCCTAGAGCATTTTGATTTTTCAAGGGCGAAGAGAACTACAAATCTCATGCAGACCAAGGGTTCTAAATTCTATGGATATATGATTGTCTCGCAAAGGAGATGACTTCATCAAATCGGTTCCCGAGGTATCACGATTCTACAAGAAAGGGGAAGCCAACATACCCTATGCCAACATAAGCATATAGGCTCTACAAATGAACAACTGCCTCTTAAGAGAGATGTCTACATATATTGTTTCTACAAATACACATGTACCTCCAAAGAGAATACCTTTGTACTTCTCAAGAGAAGCCCTCCGAGAGAATAAAAAGAGACACTTCCACCCATAGCGCTCGATGCTACAAGAGTGTTGAGAAAAGCTTAACTCCACAGCGCCCATTTCTACAAGGGCACGAGATGCCTCAACCCCACACATATTAATCTCTCCAAGGGTATGAGATGCCTCCTTCTCATCAATACCATGAATACCGTAATTCTACAAAAACGAAGAAGCTTGTGTTTCATGCCAAGAAAGGCACGTGAAGTCTACAATCACACGGTTATCCTTAATGGGATACCTCCACGCTTCTCAAGAGAAACCATTCGAAAGCATAAAAGGAGATGACCCCACCCATAATATCCATTTATACAAAAGAAAGGGAATGCCTTCATACGAAGATAACTATGTTTTCTTCAAGGGTGTCTAGATAAGCTCCACTCAAACGCACCACCATTTCTCTAAAAGAGTCTCGAGATAAGCTCCACTTCATAAGTGCTCACTTCTACAAGGGATTAGAGTGCCCCAACTTCACTCATTCCTCCGATGATTTCCAAGAGTTGAGTCATTTATTCACTCCCCTAATGTTGTCCTAGGGTCAAGTCATTTACTCATCCAATGATTTTCTGGAGTTGAGTCATTTATTATCTCCCTTAATGTTTTTCTAGGGTCGAGTTGTTTACTCCTCCGATGATTTTTTAGAGCCGAGTCATTTATTCGCTCCTCTAATGCTGTCCCAGGGTCGAGTCATTTACTCATCCGATGATTTTCTAGAGTCGAGTCATTTATTCACTCCCCCGATGTTGTCCAAGGGTTGAGTCTTTTACTCCTCCGATGATTTTCCAAAGTCGAGTAATTTATTCGCTCCCCTATTATTGTCTCAGGGTCGAGTCATTTACTCCTCCGATGATTTTCCGAAGTCGAGTCATTTGTTCGCTCCCCCAATGTTGTTCCAGGGTCGAGTCATTTACTCCTTCGATGATTTTTCAAAGTCAAGTCATTTATTCGTTCCCCTGATGTTGTCCAGGGTCAAGTCATTTACTCATCCGATGATTTTCTAGAGTCGAGTTATTTATTAACTCCCTTGATGTTTTCATTTACTCATCCGAAGATATTTTGGAGTCGATTCATTTATTTTCTCCCATGATGTTGTCCCAAGGTCGAGTCATTTACTCATTTGATGATTTTCTGGATTCGAGTCATTTATTCGCTCCCCTAATGTTGTTCAGGGCCGAGGCATTTACTTCTCCGATGATTTTCCGGATTTGAGTCATTTATTCGCTCCCTTGATGTTGTCCTAGGGTCGAGTCATTTACTCCTACGATGATTTTCCAGAGTCGAGTCATTTATTCACTCACATGATGTTTTCCTAGGGTCGAGTCATTTACTCATCCAATGATTTTTCGGAGTCAAGTATTTTATTCACTCCCATGATGTTATCTCAAGGTTGAGTGATTTACTCATTCGATGATTTTCCATAGTCGAGTCATTTATTCATTCCTTCGATGTTGTCCCATGATCGAGTCATTTAATCCTCAGATGATTTTCTGGAGTGGAGTCATTTATTCGCTCCATCGATGTTATCCCAAGGTCGAGTCGTCTACTCCTCCGATGATTTTCCGGAGTCAATCCATTTGTTTACTCACTCCCCCGATGTTGTCCTAGAGTTGAGCTCTTCGCTCGATGTACATTGTTTCTTTACTTGAACTGCGGTTCTTGGCCCTGAGCTTACCAGGGGTGAACCGCCATGGTTCCTTCAATCAATGCCTTCGAAAGCATTATTCGGCAAATTCCCACAAAAATGTTAAGATCTTCTGCTAAGAACACAACATCTGCGCTTTAGAACCAATGAACAAGAGAAGTCTTACAGCAAGGTCTCAACTCGTGCCACATTATGACACTCCTTCGACTAAGGGGGACTGGTGTTGTACCTCCGCCAAACGCTTCCGGAAAACTCCACATCCGAGGAAACACCTCCTTCCTCGCACCACATCACGGAGCCCAAAGCTCTTTCCCCAGACACTTCTACACCTCTGAACCCATCGACTTCGGAGACCACCGCGCTGAGACAAGACAACCATCATGTTCAACTGGGCTTGTAGCCTAACAGCCGAGCTACCATCTGGCAGCATGTCAATAGCCATCACTAGGCCTGGCACGGTCTCGTCAAACATCACTTCATCTACAACACTAATGGGATAGAAATACACCCAAAACCAAAGTCAAAAGGGGACGATTCTACGAAGACTCTACAATATCGACAAATCTTCATCTCTTCTCTCACACATGGCTCCAACCACACATTCTACATTGTCTGTGGCTCTCCGCCTCAAGTTAATCAGGTGTGAACCGTCCGATTCTAAAGTCAACAACAGTCCCTCGTGGCTCTTCGTCTGTCCCACAACGGGTGAACCATCAAACTTCGTCCCCAAACCTTCCTTCATCAACAATAATTATTATATAAAATTATCTAACGAGTTTATGTTATAATAACAAAATGTTTTTAAAATGAGTTCTTTGATTAATATTAAAAATTTTACTCAATCACGAGTTATCTCTTCTCCTTCTCCATATTAAAAAAAATGTATTTTATTTTATAATTTTTTAAACATTTTCATATGCCAAATAAGAATAATTTAAAAGATGAAAAATCTAAATAAACTCCTATCGTGTCTTTTATACGTATCTATACCTTATATATTTATACAATCAAACATATATTTTTTCAATAAATTTAAATATATTATGACAATTTTTTATAAGAACTTATATTATATACCGGTATTTAATATTTATGTAGTAAAGATAATTTGTATAGTTGAAGATGTGATGGAAATGGACCCTAAACCCAAGATTGCAGAATTAAAAGCGAGGGCTTTTAGCCGAAAGCGATTAGGATCCAAATGATTATAATCAATCAAATGTATGTGTTTGCTTCATTTGAGCGCAAAAACAACAAACAAACAAACATATCAATCAATAATTTTTAATTTTAAAGAAAAACAATTCTTTCATTTTTTTCCACTTGCTTTCAACTTTAACATTTCCTATTTTTCACTTCCTCATTTTTTGTTCCCACCCCACCAATCACTATAATTTGTTCTTTTCATTCCACCGATTACTTGGATGTGAAAAAGGAGATTCCAAACTAGAAACACACTTGGATTTGGAGAAAAATTTTATTATATCTCAATTCGATTTATTCTAAATTGTTCAAATTTAAGATTGATTATATTTTGAGACCCATTTATTGGCCTAGTGGCTAAAAATGTTCATATTATTTTATCTTATATGAGTTCGAATCCTGGTATAAGAATGTAATCTCTATTTAATAAAAAAATTGATTATGTTTTGGTTATGAATTTTGTAGTAGACTAATTATAGTATTTGATCCGGCTGGTTGATTAATCTATTCATCTTTGTTCTCTCATTCCCTTTAGGTCATGAGTTTTAGACCCACTAAGAACATTCATTCCTTCCCCCCCATGGCGAAAGTTGGCGGTAGAATTTAGGGGGAACTTTAATTTTAAAAAAATTTAGAGGTTTAATTAAAAAAATTTAAAAATTTTGAAGGGTTAAATTTATTTATTTTCTCAAAATATTTAAGGTCTAACTAAACTTTTTGAAAATTGGAGAGGCCTAACGTAAACTTTTAAGAATTATGGGAGGGATTTAATTAAAAATCATAAAATTTAAAGCTTAATTTGAATTTCTAAAAATTTTGTGGGGTTAAATTAAATTTTTTAAAAATTATAAGGGCTAAATTATAATTTTACAAATTTTAGGAGAGGCCATGACCCCCACCCGTCTCTACTATGTTATGCCACTGCTTCCTCCATAAAGTTTCATTTTCCTCTTCTCGAAATAAGATTAAGATTAATATTAGGATTAAAATTAAGATATAAAAAAAGTACGTACGCCCACGATTTTATTTTCTGGTCTAGTACTAAATTCAATCCAAAATGTTCTTTAATTGAGATTCATAATAAGAGGCATTGATTTTAATTCAACTATATAATATTACACATATATTTTTTAAATTTTCCTACCCAATGGAAAGAAATAAAGATAAAAGAATAATATCTAAATACATATATAATAAAAAGGACAAAAAGTGTAGTTTTTTTTAATATATATTCCAACAAAAACTGCTTTTGATTTTTAAGCAACCTTACCTACCATACTTGAATTGATGGCAACGTAGCTAAAGTCCTGAGCCGTCTCAGATTTTTTCTAGACGCCGAGCGAAAATTTAAAAATAAAATTTTACGGAACAAAAATATATTATATTATTTTAACAATTAATTTATTATTTTATTAATAAATTATTATTTTTATTGTTTTTTGTTTAGAAAACGCATTAAATACAATTAAAATAATACAAAACAACTATTAATTTAAAAGATTACCACTTTAAAATTTATTAAAATTATAAATATAAAAATGAGACCTCAACGGTCCTTCATGTTGCTCCCCTATCCAAAACAATCCTGCTAAAGTCACATGGTGGGCTTATGCTTTAAGATGCAAATTTTGGGCAATAAATTGGCCTATTTCACATTTAAAACTTACCTCTAATCTAAGCATGAAATTATAAAACACAATATTACAGTCTACTTTTTTCTAAGTACACGTACATATTACAGTCTACTTTAATTCATGTTATTATTCTCTATTCTCATTAGGAGTGGTTCAAAGATTTAAGTGACTCTATAAAATTGACTAAAATAATTCTTTTAATTTAAAAAATTAAATATTTATTGACTTAATGTGTGTTGCATGTTGACTTTTAAATAAAAAATGAGTTTAACATGATTAAAAATCTATGAAGTAGAATAATAATTTATTTATTCAATGTGTTTTACCACTATTAATCTATATAATTAATATTTTGATTTTAATTTTGTAAGCAATAGACTTTGAACTTATTTTGGAGTCCCTTTACTGTGGCCGGTGGGCATGTAAGATTGCTTTTATTGCATAAGCAGTGGCGGAGCCGCATATAATTTTGGGTGGGCCCATGCTTACTTTGAACTTTTCAAAGTTCATATATTTAATTTTAATTTTTTTAAATTTTTATAAATTAGTCCTTAAATTTTATAATTTGTGCCCATCTTAAAATTTTGAAGTTTTTATAACTTTTGTCCATCTTAAAAAATAGTTTAACTTGTGTCCACCGGATCCCACTGTGCATAGGCCTAAAACTACCATTCTCACAATAATATAAATTTGATATGCATCATTAATATATTGTCTTGGACACGATTATAATTAAAAAGAAAAACTAAATACAAAAACGTAATCCAGCGTTGTCTCCTGTTCCAGCATTTTCCTTTTGTGGTTAGTTTGAAAAGGAAAAGACAATATTACGTTGGAGTATGCAAAAAGAAACAAAGCAAGCAATCCATGCATGAATTGAAAGGAAAGGAAAGGAAAGGAAAGGTGGTCTCATCTCATGTAATTTTTCAACATCATCTAATATTAATAACAAGGAGAGAAAAGAGTGGCCCATTGCAGCAAAAAAATTGGTTTGGTAGGGGGAAATAAAACAAGGCGAGGCTGGGTGGCTGTCGCATTTAATAATGGAAGCGTAAAGGGCAGTCAGAGTTTTAATTGTAAATGAATAATTTAATCTTGGTTAACCTGTGTTTCAATATTAAATTACAGTAGCTTCATAAAGATGCATGAGAAATGTTTCAAATAATCAAACACAATAAAAGACAAGAACACAACAGAAAATTCAACATTGACTATGATTCAAACAAAAGGTAATGTTTGATCTAAGAGCGTGGGCAATAGTGACTTGGCCATCTAGTGATCTCTCAGCCTTCTTCTTGACAGGACAACTTATAATAACTTCTCGGAAACTCGCTGCCCAATGCCCATACTTGTAGCTATCATCAGCAGGCTTATCAACGATAAATGAATCCGATGGTTGCTTCATGGAGTCTTGCAATGAGGTCGGCACCTCCTGATCCGTATTGGCAGTAAAAGAAGAAATTTGTGCCAAACATGATGGAGGTGTTGATGAAGATTCGGCATGGATTTGCATATGTACATGATGCTAGAGCCTTCTGGTGTGTCGTTCCAAAAGCTCCCTACACATTTTCATGAATACTAGAAAACGGTTAAAATGATTGAATACAAAGGAAGGGCAAGGTAATGAATCTAACATCGGTATGGTTAGATTTTAAAAAAAAAAAAAATCATATATTCGGAGAATGGTCGGTGTCATATCTACATAATCAAGTGTCTGATATAGATTAATAGTGAATAAAAATGAAAATTCCGAGCCAACTATAAGAAAACTATTCCCATTTACGGAGAAACTCTTTCGCCGTCTTAAACGCACCAATTCTAGAGTAGAGCAATTATTCATTCTCTCTCAAACAGAGAAAAGCTCACAATCAAACTAACCAATAAGCTGGCTAAAATGAATATTAAGCAGTGCCTAAAACGAAGACCAATCCTTCAATTGGAAATTTGTTATGAATATTTATATATGTGGATGTCTATCATGATTAGAACTTTATTTAAGGAGTTTGATTTATTTATTATTAGGAATATTATCTCTATTAATTAAAGTTTAATGTATTATGTACTTCTTATGCCTATAAATAGATGATTCATTGAAGACATTCTACACAATTCTATATTTGAAAATAATACAAATCTTACTCTTTCTCTCATCTCTTTATTCTTCCATTCTTGTTCTTTGTTCTTATTATTGTTCTTTGTTATTTTATTCACAACACGTTATCAGCACGAGTTTGCTCGAAAGATTTTGATGCTCTTTGTTTGAATCCCAAAGTAGTTACCGAAACAAATTTGATTCTACGTTGAACCGAAGATAAAATTTTTTCCCCACATTTTTGTTATTGATTGTTTTTATCTTGATATTTTAACTTGGTCTTTATTTTTAAAAAAGTATGGTAACATGTTTTGAAGGCTTGAGCGGACCATGGAATCTCGCCCAATTATCCTGGTTCTTGTTGGTGATTCTCGAAAAGATTTCAATTTGATACTGACGATCACATGTACCATATATTCAATATAATCAATTTAGCTTGGAAAGTCTGGTATGTTTTACTTATTTACATATAGATATAGTGATTGACTAATCACTCACAAATTAAGGTTGGTATATTTTAATATATTATTTAATTATTATTTCGATCTAATATTATATGATGTTTATTGGACCAAGTTTATATATTTAACCTTCAGGGAATGTACTTGGATAGGTGACGATTCAATCTCGAGTATCAATGCACTTGGTTATGGTGCTTTCCATTTTGATGTGAATTTGATCAAACAACGTTCAACCATTTTGATGTCATTGGTGTAGCATTGTTCTTTAACACCGCTTTAAGGTGATGTGCGTACATCCACATAAGAGGTTTATAAATTGGTTAATGTATTTTGGTATGACTTGAATCAAGATAAAATCAAAAGAGGTACGTTTCTTCAATATGTTTATATTGAGATCAATTTTTATTTACGTTATTCTATTGGTGAAAGCTAATATTTTTAACCTTGATTTGAGTTTTACATGTATTTAAATGACTTGGAAAGAGACGTGATATAAAGAGATTATGAGAAGCTGTCTCATTCATTTTCTATGTCTCCATCGTTCTCGAAAAGAAAATCATTATCGGTAAAATCTATTTTCCCCTTAAATTGTAATTTTAAAGTGCGATAAATCATGATGAATTTCAATCTATAAAAAGATTGTTATAAAGTCTATATTTTCTTGAAAGTAATATTATTTTTGCGTCGAAAAATTCGACTATAAACTTCTCCCAAGTTCAAGTTACGAAAATCGTCTTGATCAAAAAAAATTTTATGGGAGGCATTCCCTGAAGTGAATGCAAGCATGATGTTTATTCTATGCGATTATTGGACTTATGTCATTCCTTGTAGTGAATGCAAGCATGATGTTTATTCCATGCGATTATTGGATTTGTTTCATTCCTTGATGTGAATGCAAACATGCTAATTCACTATATGGTTAGTGAATAAAACTCAGTTATGTGCTAGAGTATCATTGATGAGATTTTAAAGACCTATTGGCCTCCGCTACATTCCCTGAAGTGAATGTGATATTTTTATAGCGAAAAAATAAAATAAATGCCATATTAGCAATTGTGGTCGCGATTGAGGCCATAAAAAATAGACATGGATATGATGATCCTTTTGAGAATGTTTATATCCACCTAAAGTGAGATTATGAGGATGACAAGAATGATAGATATCATATCAAAATCTTTATCTTATCAATACGATGGTACAAACCATTGGTCTCGTACTTGTCAAACGCCAAAGTATTATGGACTTTATCCATAAGCATGAATGATAAATGAAAGAAAATATAAACAATTTTTGTTTATGGCAAAAATAATGATGGCGTTGTTAGTCCAACTCAATTGGATATTGTTAATTTCTTCATAACTCTTGAAGGGAATAATTCGCCATTTATTTTATTTTCCTAATAACCTTTAAAGGGAACAATTGATCTTTTATTTATTTTGTTTTATGTTAATTTTATTATTTATTTATGTTAATTTACTTTATATTAACTTGTTTTACATATTATTTATTTATGCTTTATTCTTTGAAGAACATGATTACTTTCAGAATAAAATATACAATGAATTGTGGCTGTTTATGCCTAGCAGACAGTGCAAGTACTCATACTATACTTAAGCGTAAGAAATATTTTCTCATTTAAATGCAATGGAAAAATATGAGTACTATTTCCCAAAGTACTAAAATATCAATGCTTCGTAAGAGCAATAAGTTCTTGAGGGTTTATCTCTGATAGATAACCGATTTGATATGATGTGCTATATTTAATATTTTTCATTTCCCGAAGTGAATGAAACAAAGCACATTTTGAAAGGTGCATAACTATGCATATTTTCCCATTTAAAATGCAAGGGAATAATGTGAGTATTATATCCGGAAGTACTAGTATCACAGAAGACTTCGACTGAGCAAATATGTTATTGCCAAATGGAACTCTATTCCATTTTCACAGTGCATTATACTCGTCAAAGACGCAAAGAGACTTATTGAATTTTAAAGATATTTGCAAAAATATATTGAGAATATTAGCCGAGGGGTGCCGACTATCTCAATATTACGAGTATAACTCAAGGCAATAATAAAATCTTGAAAAAATATATGAACTGTCATCCATATTGTACTACACAAGAATTAGTACAAATTGAAGCTCATGTTATTGTAAATTAGAAGTTTACTGATAACTTTATTACTCTGCATGACCGGTTAGGCCATCCCGGTTCAATTATGATGCAAAAAATTTGTTGACACTTTCATGTGGTCATTATCGAAGAACTAAAATTTTCTTCAAAGTAATGTTTTTCATGTGATACTTGCTATCAAAGCAAATCAATTATTCAATCATCATCAGCTAAGATAGATTGTGAATCTATTAATTTCTGGAACGGATACAAGGTGATATATGTGGGCCCATACACCTTTCTTACAGTCCATCTAAATATTTTACTATTTTAATCAATGCATCAAATAGATGGTCATATGTATCCTTGTTATCAACCCGTAACTTGGTGTTTGCTAGGCTACTTGCTCAGTTGATAAAATTATGAGCACATTTTCCAAATTACCTTATAAAGACAATCGGTCTTCATAATGCGGGTGACATGTCATTTTACATGCAGTATCACTAATTCGCATCAAGCTAACAAATTATCATAAGTTCTCCCCATTACAAATGGTTTTTGGTCAAAACCAAATATTTCTCATCTTAGATTTTTTCTTGTGTGCGGTATATGTTCTGACTCCTCCACCACAACGCACAAAGATGAGTTCTCAAAGGAGGTTGGGAATATATGTAGATTCAAATTTCCCTTGATAATTAAATATCTTGAGCTTCTGATAGGGAATTTATTTACGGCTCGATTTACTACTATCATTTTAATGGGTCAGTTTTCCCAACATTAGGGGGAGAAAATAAAATAGCTGTGAAAAGAAATAAATTGGAATGAATTATCATTATCTTAGTTTGATCCACATACTCAACAATGTGAACTATAAGTTCAAAGGATAATTCATTTAGCAAATCAATTGCCAGATGATTTTGCTGACCCTAATAGAGTGACTAAGTCACATATACCAGCTATGAATGCCCCGTTTAAATTTGATGTCCCGGAAGGACAAACTCTAGTTGCTAATGAGTCTAACTTACGCCTGTAGCATGGTAGACAAGTAGGTTCCAAAGATAAAAATCCTCGAAAAAAAGGAAGGGAGCTATAGTTATAATGGTCTGATCGAGGAATCAATGAATTTTGAAAATCTCAAGAAGAGATTAAAAGGTCTCCAATAGAGGCATTAACATGACTCAGGTACCTGATAATAAAGAGATCTCAATAGATTATGTCATGTCTGGTAATAAGTGGAACTGAAATCAAATCGACGTCGATAATACATTTGCATGCAATATAGTACTAGAGATTTTATTTGATGATGTGGATCATGAATCATTGTCAATTGGAATATGTAAACAAAGAAATGATTGGCCAATATGGAAATAGACAATCGAGGCGAAACTAAGATATCTTTCAAAAAGAAAAGTATTTGGGCTTGTAGCCCGTATATTGAAATGTGTAAAGCTCGTGGATATTAATGAGCCTTTGTGAGAAAGAGAAATCAAAAGGAGAAAGCACGAGATATAAGCTCGTTTGGTTGCAAGATTCTCACAAAAACATGAAATTGATAATGAGAAAAATATATTCCTCAGTGGTGGATGTAGTTACTTTTAGATAGTCTGACAATAAATGAAATAACTCAGTTTGCGCCTAATGGATGTTGTTACATCTTATTTGTTTGAGCCTCTTGATAACAACATTTACATGAAGCTTCTATAAGGATTTAGACCGCCAGAAGCAGTTAATTCAAGTTCTCGAGAACATTATTCAATTATATTGAATATATCCTTTTATGGATTAAAACATTTTAGGCACATTTGGTATAATCGCCCCATTGAATACTTATTAGCGGAAGTCTATAAGATTGATTTAATTTTCGGAGCATTTTATTAAGAGGTTTAACTCTGAATTTGTCTTTGTTTTTGTTCTGTATGTTGGTGATTCATTGAGACTCATGAAGAGATCTCCTTAACAATGGAATCCTTGTGCAGCAATCGACATACACAGAAAAATGTTTAAAGAGACTTTACATGCATAATGCATATTTGTTGACCACTATTTGGTTGCTAGGTCTCTTAATGTAAACAAAAATCCATTCCGCCCTCGAGAAAAAGGTGATGATATTCTTAGTCTAAAAGCACCATATATACATTAATTGATCTGGAAGCATCGTATCTTAGCTGGTCCAGAAATACTATCTAAGTGCTACGAGACCATTGCCTTTAAATAATTGATATGCATGAGGCAAAGCCGAAATATGTGTTTGGCTAAACATATCCAGAAGATATGTGAATTGCTTTCACAAGATAAGATGCAAGCTATTTTATGTAGAGATAATGCATAATTTATATCTCAAGGTGGATACATCAAATGTGATAAAATGAAACATATCTCTTTAAAGTTTCGTCCCTCATGATCTTCAGAAGAATAGTATTTGATGAATCATTTCAAGAAATAATTTGGAAGATTTATCCACTAGTGCATACTCTATTTGAAGATTATATTCAAGATTGAATTATGAAGATTCAAAGATCTTATGTGATATTTTTATGAGGGAGAGTAAATACGCGTTGCACTCTTTTCCCCTTAACCGAGGTTTTGTCCCAATGGATTTTCCTGGTAAGGTTTTTAATGAGGAAACATGTTATGCGTATTAAAGATGTGTGTACTCTTTTTCCTTCACTAATGAAATTTTTTTCCCACTGGGTTTTTATCTTAGTAAGGTTTTAACGAGGCACATTATCTTCATAGACATCCAAGGGGGAGTGTTATGAATATTTATCTATGTGGATGTCTATCATAATTAGAACTTTATCTAAGGAGTTTGATTTATTTATTATTAGGAATATTATCTCTATTAATTACAGTTTAATGTATTATGTACTTCTTATGCCTATAGATAGATGATTCATTGAAGACATTCTACACAATTCTATATTTGAGAATAATACAAATCTTACTCTTTCTCTCATCTCTTTGTTCTTCCATTCTTGTTCTTTGTTCTTATTATTGTTCTTTGTTATTTTATTCACAAAAAAATTGAACTTTTTAATATTACCTGGGAACCAGGAGAGAAAACACTAAATCCTGGAGACTCCAATAAGCTGGCTCGACTGTTTAGGGATGTGAAATCAGTTAATCGTTCAGGTTTCAAGTCAGGTCATGCTAGGTCAGATCAAACTAGATACAGGTTATGTCAGGTCAATTTAATGGTCCGAATTGGATCAAGTCGGGTTCGGGTCGACTCAGATCAGGTCATTATTAGGTTGATTTTAAATCGGATTGATTTCGGGTTCGGGTCGAATTAATTTCAGGTCGGGGAATTTTCAGTTCAAGTCAAAACGGTTCGGGTCAGAGTCAGTTAATTAACGGGTTAACTCAGGTTCGGATGGACTTCAGGTCGGACCACGTTCAGGTCGGGTAATATCAGTTTCAGTTGAAGTTCAAGTCAGGTCTGACGTGTACAAATAGACTTCGGTCTAGTATTTGTGGTTAAAATTTTTATAAAAACAAAATTTTAGGGATTAATATGTACCAAAATATCCCTTAGGATGACATAATATGTTACAATTTAATATATATATATATATAATTGTGACTAAATTGAATTAAACTAAAATTTAAAAGTGAATGTTAGGACTAAAATGGATACTTTTAAACGATTGAGGACCAAAAGGGTAATTAATCAATAAGCAAAAAAAATTGGGCGGCAAATACCAAATGGGCAATTAATTATTGGATCAAATTTAAAAGTAATTCTGACTAAATTGAATTAAATTAATTTTAGGGGCTAAAATGAATCAAATTTAAATTATAATTAACCATATTAAATTAAATTTGGGATTAAAATGAATCAAATTAAAACTAAAGAATAAAAATTGGGACTAAAATGAATCAACCTAATAATAATTGCTAAACTAAATTTGTGACTAAAATGAATCAAACCATAAACCGTAAATCGTAATTCATAATTCGTAAACCATAAATCTTAAACCCTAAACTAATAAACTATAAACCATAAATCATAAAATGAATCTAATATTCACTAATATTGGGACTAAACCTTAAACCATAAACTCTTAACCGTAAACCCTAAGGAAACTAAACTAAAATAGGGACTAAAATAAATCAAAAACTAAAGAAAAAAAAAGACTTAATTGTAAAGCTCCTAAATTAGTAAGGACCTAAAGTGCAAATAAACCATCAAAAATAAAACTTAACGGTTATTGGACCGTTTGTATTTGAAATAGTTGTAAAAAAAGAGTTTGAAACTTTGAATTGAATTTTGAAATTGAAAATTGAATTATAATTATAAATTGATGGATTGATGATGAGATTTATTGCTGATTGGACTTGGAGCCTTGGAGGGTGATGATGATGCTAACTGATTTGGGAATCGGGCGAGCTACCCTAAAAGTTGGGCGGTTGATGTTTCTTCTTCTTCTTTTTACTTTGGACTAAAGAATAAAAAAGTTAATAAATAGCGATCAATTTGAACTAAAATTTTAATTTTAAGGACTAGAATAAATTAGACTAAATTACATAAAAATATAAATAACATGCTAAACCCTAAACCATAAATCCTAAACTGATAACCCTAAATCCCTAAACTCGTGTGATAACCCTAAACTAGACTAGTAACCCCTAATAAGTATAAGCCCAATCCCTTAAACTAAACCATAACCCTAATAAGTATAAGCATGATCTCCTAAATTAAACCCATAACCCTAAATATTTAATTCGAAACATATACCCCTAACCCTAAAACTCACAAATCAAACCCTAAACTTGAAACATACATTTCTAAATTATAAGTTTCTAACCCTTAATCCCAAACATTTAATCTAGTTTCATAAGTCATAACCCTAAGTTCTTAAATTAACCAAATAACCTTAAACATGTATGATATGTAACCCCCTCGTCCCGGTCTGGCCGGATGACCGGTCCGAGTGGGCCACACGGGGAAAACTGAGTGAAACCCGCTAAGGTTCCCCCTCGGTTAGCAACCCTATTTTTTTCTTTTATTTTAATCTTGTCTAGAGGGATATTAAATCCTAAGTGATTCACAACAGCGGAAAACATCCAAAAAAAGATCACATTCGAACCCCGACCATACATACTTAGTCCAGTTTTAAGCTTACAGGGCAGTCCGTATCGGTACCCTAACCAGGGGTATCGATACGCCCTGACCAGGTCAACCCAAGGAGTCAACACTGGGAAGACCGTATCGATACTGCCCTTGAGCGTATCGATACGCCCTTCTAGGTCAATCCTTCTTGGTCAACGGAGTAGACCCGTATCGATACTCGGGAACCGCGTATCGGTATGCACTACTCGTTTCCAATTCTCCAAATTCCAGTAACTTTGGAGGGTATCGATACCCTTAGGGTATCGGTACGCCAGGCAAAATTTGTGGCATTTGGGCAAGGCCGTATCGATATGGCCCTCTGGCGTATCGATACGCCCTGCTCTGCAATTCCACCAAATTCAACTTGGTGACCTCAAACACGACTCTAGATGCATTTCTAGACTCTCCTATGCACATACAAACATACATACATCAAAACTACAACCGAGATTTAGCTTACAAGGCATTGAATCTAACAAGGATCATACAAATCAAGACTTCATGCAATTTCACAAAAAGAAGCATACTTAGCAAGCACAAGGCATCATACACAAGGTAGTCAAGCATAAGGCATACATAGGCCAACAACATACATGTTTAGGCATATGCAAATAAACGACATGATAATCATAGGCCACAATCCAAGAAACAAAAGCATAACACAACATGAGTTTAACATGCTCAAACATAATCTCCTAAGGAGTTTGACACCAACTCCTAAACTCTATACCCCATCGTCTAGGCATTATTACAAAATGCAAACCATACTTGCACTAGCTTGAGAACTCCAAAAGCTCCTCCCTCGCGCGCTTGCCTCCCGAACTCTAACGATCTGCACGTTGGAAACAAAGAGAGAGCATAAGCCAACTAGCTTAGTGAGAGAGGCTCTACAATTCACAACATGCAGTTTTCCAAAACACGTTTTATATGCAAGAAACAATGGATGCACGAAGGTCTATCTCAACAACAACACATGGTTTGCACAAGCACAACCAACATACACATACGGTGGGACTACACATCACCGTTTCGACTAGTGGATTTCCAATGGGACTACACATCAAAGTACTACCCTACTAGTCACTACCGGTGGGACTACACATCACCGTAGTTTAGACCACCATCACGTGAGGCACGAACTCAACACGACTACAACATTAACAACTTAAAATGCACTCAATAATCACAACGTATACACATTCAACATATCACAACAACATGAGAGTAGAGAGGCTTACACTCGGGTTTAGGTGACCCCTCAAGGTTCCACCCAAACCCCAAAAGAATCCATATCGAGCACAATGCAAAAACCAATAATTCTACTCACCGTTGTTACCCAAGAAGACTGAAGACCAAGCTCAAGACTCCGAAATCCCCGGATTTGTCCCAGAAGCTTCACCAACCAAATTTCTCGTTTCTAAACATTCTAATACCAAGTAAACAATCCCAAATTAGTCCATATTCCAGAATAGTCAACCGGATTACATACTAAACACAAGACATCCAATTTACCATTGAAAACAAACCCAAAGTTCCAAATCCCGAGCAGCCCTTAAGCACCCCTTAAATCCATTGATTCCAACCCTCAAATTGCTCCCTAAAGCCTTCAAAACAATGCTTACATATAGCCTAACCATCAGCCCTCAAGATTCCACCTAAAACACCCCCAAAGCTCAACTTAAAACCTCCCAAAAACCTCCCCAAAACCCCATTTCAGGAAACACCCCAAACCTTGTAAAAAACATACCCATTGGACCCCCTTTAGACTTAAAACAACTCATATAACATTAATAAATCAAAAACCTAAGTTTAGGATGTTAAAAATGACATTTTTAATCAAAATTTCAAAATACCCAAATTACAAAAATCATGAGCTTTCTCGAAAATAAAGGTATGTGCTAGTAGAGGATGATGAGAGCAAGTCAAAAACGACCTTACCTTTGAAAAATCTTCAAGAATGGGTGAGTTATGGAATGGAATAGTACTCCAAAAGGGAGAGGGGTTTTTGACGTTGAAGTGAATAGTAGAGAGGGGAAGAAGATGACTCAAAATAAAACATTATTTAGGTTGGTTTAAAATTAAAAGTCCAAAGACCTAAATGCCCTTAATGAAAAAGGGAAACCACAATAGGTGCCACCCATGGCCTTTTGGGCTTAATTTAGAAATGGTCCAACTTAATTTCATTTGTCTTAAAACCCGAGGCCCAAATCGTTATTTTATTATTTAAAAATTAGAAACCGAAACCCGAACCATTATTAAATTGCTATTTTCACCCGACGCCCGAACCCAGGTGTTACAACTCTCCCCCACTTAAGGAATTTCGTCCCCGAAATTACCTAACGGAAACTGTTCAAGCATGTCAGCTTTCCTCTCCCACGTGGCCTTCTCCACACCTCTATGTCTCCATAATACTTTGACCAACTCTATAGTCTTGCCACGCAACACCTTGCTATCAGAAGCAAGTATCTCAACTGGTTCCTCGCTGTAAGACAAGTCCGGATTTTACTCTATTTCTTCTACAAGCATAACATGGAACGGATCCGATCTATACCTCCTAAGCCTCGACACATGAAATACATCATGAATCTTCTCTAGCTCAACTGGGAGCCTCAATCTATATGCAACCGGACCAATCCTCTCAACTATCTCATAAGGCCCTATGTACCTCGGGCTCAACTTGCCCTTCCTCCCAAACCTCATCACTTTCTTCCAAGGTGAGACTTTCAAAAACACTTTATCCCCCACGGAGTATTCTATCTCTTTCCTTTTTAAGTTGGCATAGGACTTTTGTCGATCTGAAGCTGCTCTCAAGCGATCACATATCAACCTCACCTTCTCGGTGGTTCCCTTAAGTAATTCGGGCATCGATACAAGTTTCTGTCCAGCCTCGGCCCAACAAATCGGGGTCCTACACTTCCTACCATACAAGGCCTCATAGGGAGCCATCTAAATGCTCGACTGAAAGCTGTTGTTATACGCGAATTCCACCAATGGTAGGTGCTTCTCCCATGACCCCTGAAAATCAATGATACAACACCTCAACATATCCTCCAATATCTGAATTACCCTCTCAGACTGCCCATCTGACTGCGGATGATACGAAGTGCTGAAGTTCAACCAAGTGCCCAAGCCTCGATGCAAACACTCCCAAAAGCTAGAGGTAAATCTCGATCTGACACAATCGACTTCGGTACCCTATGTAGTCTCACAATCTCACGAATATACAATTCGGCCAACTTGTCTAACGTATAGGTAGTATGAACCGGTATGAAGTGAGCACACTTGGTGAATCTATCTACAATCACCCATACTGAATTTTTCTTCGAAGGAGTCAACGGAAGTCCTGACACAAAGTCCATAGTGATACGCTCCCACTTCCACTCCGGAATTTTCAACGGTTGCAATAACCCTGAGGGAAACTGGTGCTCAGCCTTGACTCTTTGACAAACCATACATCTACTTACAAACTCGGCTACATCATATCCATAAAGGCTTCTGGAGCGTTGGTCAACCCAAAAGGCATCACCAAAAACTCATAATGCCCATAACGTGTACGAAAAGCTATCTTCGGTATGTCCACATCCTTTACCTTTAACTGATAATATCCAGACCTCAAGTCAATCTTTGAAAACATGGAAGCACCCCTCAACTGGTCTAGCAAGTCATCTATCCTAGGCAAGGCATATTTGTTTTTCACCGTTACCTTATTCAACTGCCTATAATCTATACACATCCTCATGCTACCATCCTTCTTTTTCACAAACAAAACCGGAGCACCCCACGGGGAAACACTAGGCCTAATGAAGCCTCTGTCAGTCAACTCCTGAAGCTATGTCTTCAACTCTTTCAACTCTTTCGGTGCCATTCTATACGGAGCAATCGACACCGGTGCAGAATCAGAATATGTCTCAATAGCAAACTCAACTGCTCTATCTGGAGGAAAGCCTAGTAATTCTTCCAGAAAAACACTCGGAAAATCACATACAGTCCTGATGTCCTGAGGTCTCACCTCACTCATATCCGGGTTCATTACGTAAGCCAAGTAAGCCTGACACCCTGAACCCAACAACTTCTGAGCTTCCAAAGCTGAAACCACATTGGACAAAAACTTGACATTCTCCCCAACTACCACACCCTCAAAGTCATCGGTAAGCCTCAAAGAGACCCTTTTAGTCTCGAAGTCAACCCTAGCTCTATGCTCTACAAGCCAATCCATGCCCAAAATCACATCAAAGCCGTAAAAGGGTAGCTCCATCATGTCGACCGGAAATATGTGGCCCTGAACCATCAAAGGGCACCTCCTATACACTTTCCTAACTACCACTGTATCACCAAAAGAGCTAGTGACATTTACACCTACCTCTAGCCAATCACAAGGTAATCCTAATGACTGTGCGTGTTCACCCAAAATATACGAATGTGTTGACCCCGAATCTATTAGAGAAAGAAAACTCAAAGACTGTAATGTGAAATTACCTGCAATGACATCAGTGTCATTCCCAGCCTCTCGCTGAGCGTACACCCTAGCCGGTCCTCCTCCCTCGGGCTGGACTGCTACAACATGAGCCAAGTTCCTCTGACCCTCATTCCTCAGCTGAAAGTTCCCACGGCCGCGCCCACGGCCTCTCTGATGCTCAAAACCCCTCGCTGGAGCCGGTCCTCCCCTAACTGGGTGTGGGCAATCACGCCTCAAGTGGTCTCGGGAGCTACAGTTCCAACACGCCCCAAACATACCCATACACTCACCTGGGTGGCGTCTCCCGAACCTAGTGCACTCCGGAATGTGTCCAACGGCTCTTTGGCCTTGACGGCCCTGACCATGGTTACCACCCTTAGGCCTCGTATCCGGCTGGTACCTCCTATCCCTATGCCTCTTGGCATGATCTCTATCCCAATTCACATGTCTCTTTCCGGAGTCAGACCCACCAGCACGTGCTCTAGAGCTTAGGTTCTGCTCTATATCCTTGGCCCTAGAAACTAAGACATCGAACTCAGTGTAGTCGGAGGCCAACATATAGGTCTTCACATCGGTAGTCAACCCATATCTGAAACGCTCGCATCGCTCATTCTCATCCGGAATCACTCTGGCGCGTACTGGCTCAACCTCACGAACTGGATCTCATACTCAGACACGGTCCTATTTCCTTGAACCAAAGCCATGAACTCCCTTTTCTTTTCATCCAAGTACCGAACCCCGAGGTACTTCCTCTTGAAGGCATTCCTGAAAAACTCCCATGTGACATCCGCCTCGGCCATACCGGAAATAACAGTGGTCCACCAAGTATAAGCGTCTCCCTAAAGCAATGAGATGATGCATCCCAACTTACGGGCATCCGAACACTCCATCTGACCCAAGATGTGAGTAGTGCATTCAAGCCACCCTTCCGAACCCTCCGGAGACAACCCACGAAACTCAACTGCCCCCAAATTACGAAGCCTCTCTAGGGGTAATCCTGTCCCTGCACCCTAAGATGGTGCCGCAGCTTGCATACCGGCCAAAGCTGTCTGAAAAGCTCCGGCTATGGTCTGAATCAAATGAGCCACATCTGGACCCGCCTGACCTTGGCCCGCTTGAGCCCCATTTCCTTCCACATTAGCCTCAGCTTGAGGCCCATTACCATCACCTCCAACGTTCCCTCCATTACCATCGGGAGCATGAAGAGAAGGAGGCACATTCTCGGGTGCCTGGTCACCCGCCCTTGGTCGTCCCCTCGGTCTCGCCATAGCAATTAAATTAATCTAAAACAACAAACACACAACAACAAGGAAACGTTAGGTTAGCAAAGGGGCAAGGACTCCGGTTCTCAAGCTCTTTAAACCAAAACAATTTTTTTCCTTTTTATTTTGACAACAACGCCTAACAATGGGGACTCGAACCAACACTCAAACAACAGCAAGGTCACTATAGCATGCAATCATACACCGTGCTAGAGACAAAATTTAGACATACATGGCAAAACACCCATAACACTTTAACTCACCTCACTTACCTGCCCGAGGTCTCGGAAACCTCAGGCTCTGATACCAATAAATGTAACCCCCTCGTCCCGGTCTGGCCGGATGACCGGTCCGAGTGGGCCACACGGGGAAAACCGAGTGAAACCCGCTAAGGTTCCCCCTCGATTAGCAACCCTATTTTTTTCTTTTATTTTAATCTTGTCTAGAGGGATATTAAATCCTAAGAGATTCACAACAGCGGAAAACATCCAAAAAAAGATCACATTCGAACCCCGACCATACATACTTAGTCCATTTTTAAGCTTACAGGGCAGTCCGTATCGGTACCCTAACCAAGGGTATCGATACGCCCTGACCAGGTCAACCCAAGGAGTCAACACCGAGAAGACCGTATCGATACTGCCCTTGAGCGTATCGATACGCCCTTCTAGGTCAATCCTTCTTAGTCAACGGAGTAGACCCGTATCGATACTCGGGAACCCCGTATCGGTACGCACTACTCGTTCCTAATTCTCCAAATTCAGTAACTTTGGAGGGTATCGATACCCTTGGGGTATCGGTACGCCAGGCAAAATTTGTGGCATTTGGGAAAGGCCGTATCGATATGGCCCTCTGGCGTATCAATACGCCCTGCTCTGCAATTCCACCAAATTCAACTTGGTGACCTCAAACACGACTCTAGATGCATTTCTAGACTCTCCTATGCATATACAAACATACATACATCAAAACTACAACCAAGATTTAGCTTACAAGGCATTGAATCTAACAGGGATCATACAAATCAAGACTTCATGCAATTTCACAAAAAGAAGTATACTTAGCAAGCACAAGGCATCATACACAAGGTAGTCAAGCATAAGGCATACATAGGCCAACAACATACATGTTTAGGCATATGCAAATAAACGACATGATAATCATAGGCCACAATCCAAGAAACAAAAGCATAACACAACATGAGTTTAACATGCTCAAACATAATCTCCTAAGGAGTTTGACACCAACTCCTAAACTCTATACCCCATCGTCTAGGCATTATTACAAAATGCAAACCATACTTGCACTAGCTTGAGAACTCCAAAAGCTCCTCCCTCGCCCGCTTGCCTCCCGAACTCTAACGGTCTGCACGTTGGAAACAAAGAGAGAGCATAAGCCAACTAGCTTAGTGAGAGAGGCTCTACAATTCACA
This sequence comes from Hibiscus tridactylites, assembly GCA_958450335.1. Classification (NCBI taxonomy): domain Eukaryota; kingdom Viridiplantae; phylum Streptophyta; class Magnoliopsida; order Malvales; family Malvaceae; genus Hibiscus; species Hibiscus tridactylites. The sequence goes on along the minus strand of OY288267.1, from coordinate 50,546,691 downwards.
ACATGCAGTTTTCCAAAACACGTTTTATATGCAAGAAACAATGGATGCACGAAGGTCTATCTCAACAACAACACATGGTTTGCACAAGCACAACCAACATACACATACGGTGGGACTACACATCACCGTTTCGACTAGTGGATTTCCAATGGGACTACACATCAAAGTACTACCCTACTAGTCACTACCGGTGGGACTACACATCACCGTAGTTTAGACCACCATCACGTGAGGCACGAACTCAACACGACTACAACATTAACAACTTAAAATGCACTCAATAATCACAACGTATACACATTCAACATATCACAACAACATGAGAGTAGAGAGGCTTACACTCGGGTTTAGGTGACCCCTCAAGGTTCCACCCAAACCCCAAAAGAATCCATATCAAGCACAATGCAAAAACCAATAATTCAACTCACCGTTGTTACCCAAGAGAAGACCGAAGACCAAGCTTAAGACTCCGAAATCCCCGGATTTGTCCCCGAAGCTTCACCAACCAAATTTCTCGTTTCTAAACATTCCAATACCAAGTAAACAATCCCAAATTAGTCCATATTCCAGAATAGTCAACCCGGATTACATACTAAACACAAGACATCCAATTTTCCATTGAAAACAAACCCAAAGTTCCAAATCTGGAGCAGCCCTTAAGCACCCCTTAAATCCATTGATTCCAACCCTCAAATTGCTACCTAAAGCCTTCAAAACAATGCTTACATATAGCCTAACCATCAGCCCTCAAGATTCCACCTAAAACACACCCAAAACTCAACTTAAAACCTCCCAAAAACCTCCCTAAAACCCCATTTCGGGAAACACCCCAAACCTTGTAAAAAACATACCCATTGGACCCCCTTTAGACTTAAAACAACTCATATAACATTAATAAATCAAAAACTTAAGTTTAGAATGTTAAAAATGACATTTTTAATCAAAATTTCAAAATACCCAAATTACAAAAATCATGAGCTTTCTCGAAAATAAAGGTATGTGCTAGTAGAGGATGATAAGAGCAAGTCAAAAACGATCTTACATTTGAAAAATCTTCAAGAATGGGTGAGTTATGGAATGGAATAGTACTCCAAAAGGGAGAGGGGTTTTTGACGTTGAAGTGAATAGTAGAGAGGGGAAGAAGATGACTCAAAATAAAAACAATATTTAGGTTGGTTTAAAATTAAAAGTCCAAAGACCTAAATGCCATTAATGAAAAAGGGAAACCACAATAGGTGCCACCCGTGGCCTTTTGGGCTTAATTTAGAAATGGTCAAACTTAATTTCATTTGTCTTAAAACCCGAGGCCCAAATCGTTATTTTATTATTTAAAAATTAGGAACCGAAACCCGAACCATTATTAAATTGCTATTTTCACCCGACCCCCGAACCCGGGTGTTACAACTCTCCCCCACTTAAGGAATTTCGTCCCCGAAATTACCTAACGGAAACAAATACGGAAACTGTTCAAGCATGCCAGCTTTCCTCTCCCACGTGGCCTTCTCCACACCTCTATGTCTCCATAATACTTTGACCAACTCTATAGTCTTGCCACGCAACACCTTGCTATCAGAAGCAAGTATCTCAACTGGTTCCTCGTTGTAAGACAAGTCCGGATTTAACTCTATTTCTCCCACCGGCATAACATGGAACGGATCCGATCTATACCTCCTAAGCATCGACACATGAAATACATCATGAATCTTCTCTAGCTCAACTGGGAGACTCAATCTATATGTAACCGGACCAATCCTCTCAACTATCTCATAAGGCCCTATGTACCTTGGGCTCAACTTGCCCTTCCTCCCAAACCTCATCACTTTCTTCCAAGGTGAGACTTTCAAAAACACTTTATCCCCTACGGAGTATTCTACCTCTTTCCTTTTTAAGTTGGCATAGGACTTTTGTCGATCTGAAGCTGCTCTCAAGCGATCACATATCAACCTTACCTTCTTGGTGGTTCCCTTAAGCAATTCGGGCATCGATACAAGTTTCTGTCCGGCCTCGGCCCAACAAATCGGGGTCCTACACTTCCTACCATACAAGGCCTCATAGGGAGCCATCTGAATGCTCGACTGAAAGCTGTTGTTATACGCGAATTCCACCAATGGTAGGTGCTTCTCCCATGACCCCTGAAAATCAATGATACAACACCTCAACATATCCTCCAATATCTGAATTACCCTCTCAGACTGCCCATCTGACTGCGGATGATACGAAGTGCTGAAGTTCAACCAAGTGCCCAAGGCTCGATGCAAACACTCCCAGAATCTAGAGGTAAATCTCGGATCTCGGTCTGACACAATCGACTTCGGTACCCCATGTAGTCTCGCAATCTCACGAATATACAATTCGGCCAACTTGTCTAACGTATAGGTAGTATGAACCGGTATGAAGTGAGCACACTTGGTGAATCTATCTACAATCACCCATACTGAATTTTTCTTCGAAGGAGTCAACGGAAGTCCTGACACAAAGTCCATAGTGATACGCTCCCACTTCCACTCCGGAATTTTCAACGGTTGCAATAACCCTGAGGGAAACTGGTGCTCAGCCTTGACTCTTTGACAAACCATACATCTACTTACAAACTCGGCTACATCATATCCATTAAGGCTGCTGGAGCGTTGGTCAACCCAAAAGGCATCACCAAAAACTCATAATGCCCATAACGTGTACGAAAAGCTGTCTTCGGTATGTCCACATCCTTTACCTTTAACTGATAATATCCAGACCTCATGTCAATCTTTGAAAACACGGAAGCACCCCTCAACTGGTCTAGCAAGTCATCTATCCTAGGCAAGGGATATTTGTTTTTCACCGTTACCTCATTCAACTGCCTAACCCTAAAATTCACACGTCAAACCCTAAACTTAAAACATACATTTCTAAATTCTAAGTTCCTAACCCTTAACCCAAAACCTTTAATCTACTCTCATAAGTCATAATCCTAAATCCTTAAATTAACCCGATAACCCTAAACATGTATGATATACCATAAATCCCTAAACTAGACTAATATCCCTAAATCCCTAAACTAGTGCTATAAACTAATAACTCTAAACTAGATCAGTAACCCCTAATAAGTATAAGCCCAATCCCCTAAACTAAACTATAACCCTAATAAGTATAAGCCTAATGCCCTAAACTAAACTCATAACCTTAAACATTTAATTTGAAACATATACCCCTAACCCTAAAACTCATAAGTCAAACCCTAAACTTGAAACGCGCGTTTCTAAATTCTAAGTTCATAACCCTTAACCCCAAACCTTTAATCTAGTCTCATAAGTCATAACCCTAAATCCTTAAATTAACATGATAACCCTAAACATGTATAATATACCATAAATCCCTAAACTAGACCGATAACCATAAATCCCTAAACTAGTGCTATAAGCCGATAACCCTGAACTAGACCGGTAACCCCTAATAAGTATAAACCCAATCCCCTTAAACTAAACTATAACCCTAATAAGTATAAGCATAATCCCCTAAACTAAACCCATAACCCTAAACATTCAATTTGAAACATATACCCTTAACCCTAAACCTCACAAGTCAAACCCTAAACTTGAAACATATATTTCTTAATTCTAAGTTCTTAACCCTTAACCCCAAACCCTTAATCTAGTCTCATAAGTCATAAGTCATAACCTTAAATCCCTAAATTGGATTTTTAATTTTAATTTAATATATTATAATTAAAATTACAAAAAATTTAAAATAAAATAAAATAATAATTTTAATACACAAAATCATTATTATAATAGTATTAATTAAATATTAGATTAAATATTAATTTAAATATATTAAAAGTATTATTTTAATTAAATATTAATTTAAATATTAAATAATTTATTTTAATTATGAAAACAAGAAAACCCTAAGTATAATACCCCTTTATAATTATACCCCATAAGAAAATCCTAGACCTAGTCAGTCGTTCTTCACTTCTTCTCTTGTGCTCTCTCAAACAGACTCTTTGTCATTTTCATTTCCCTCTCGATCGATTCTCACACTCTCTCAACTTTAATCTCTCATCTTTGATCTTTAATCTCACACTCAGTCTCTCTGTTGGTCTAGGATCTATTTTGCGCCGTTTTATGCTTCTGAATCGTTTGGGTTTTAGACATTTGGTTTTGTTTTAGGGTTCATCTTTCACTAGTCTGGCCTCTCATCTATTTCATACTTTCATATCTCAGAATCTGAGACCGAGCGTCAGACTGGGTAGATAACCTTAAACTCGAATTTTTGATTTAGGGTTTTGGACATTTTGTTTCGATTTATGCATTTTCCCTATTTTTTTTATTTTTCTGACTACTAATAGTAATCTGTTTCATACTTGTAGCCTCTCTCTGACAGATTATGGATTTTGGACCTTTAATTGCGATTTAGGGTTCTGGGTTTTGGACGTTTGATTTTGATTTATGCTTTTCCCTAATTTTTTTTGATTTAGGGTTTTGAGACCGAGAGTCAGATTGGATAAGTGACCCTAAACCCTAATTTTCTTTTCAATTTATACGTTTCCCTATTTTTTTTTATTTTTCTGACTACTAATCGTAATCTCTCTAAAATTTCAGGTACATCTTTCACTGGTTTGGCCTCTCTTTGACAGATTATGGATTTTGGACCTTTGGTTGCGATTTAGGGTTCTAGACCTTTGGTTTGTAAAAGTTATAGTCTTTTAGTGTTATTGTTATCATTTTGTTCATTTCTCGATCTATTGTTTGATCTCTGATTTGTTCATGATTGGTGTTTACTAACTTATTCTCTGTTCGATCTCAAATTTTATAACTTATTCTCAGATTTGTTTGATCTCTAACAAGGCTTGACTCTATAAGTAACTATGTATTGGGCTTTGATTATATGCCTTCGATTATCTGAAGGATCTTTTAACTGAACATTGGTTTTTTTGTTGACTGTTTTTTATGCCTTTGTTAATTGGTTTTGTTGAATGTTTTGTCTCAATTGTATGTAAGTATGTTATTTTTTGATTTGTACAAATATGTATCAATGTATGTTCTATTTTGATTTGTACAAAAATGTTCTCTATTTTGTTTTGATATGCACAAACATGTTCTCTATTTTGTTTTGATTTGTACAAACATGTTCTCTATTTTATTTTGATATGTACAAACATGTCCCCTGTTCTATTTCAATTGTTTAATCCGAGTATATCGGCCGGACATCCCGACCTACGATGCTAATGGTGTCAAACGAGGTTCCTAAACACTAAAGGGACCTTGTGGGCTGGTTTAACAATGCCACATACAAGGATTAAACCATTGAAATTGAATATCTATTGCTTTGTATATGTGTTGTCCATTCTGTTTTGATTTGTAGATGCATGTTTAAATGCCTTGTTTTGATTTGTACATACATGTTTGTTCTGTTTTGATTTGTACATACATGTTCTTTCTTTTCTTGTTTTGATTGAATCTATTTCAAAACCCTAAATATGTTTTTTCTGATTTATTTTTAGGGTTCAATGGATAGTCAGTCTTATGAAATGAACTTTTTAAGACATATGGAAGGAGGTCAGAATGATCAACCCTCTGATAGAGGTAAATTATGTTTCGATGTTTCTGTTTCTATTTTAATGATTATATTTTATATATGTGTTAATATAATTTTTTTTCAAGGTGATGTAAATGATCAGCCTTTTCAAGCAGTTCATGGCAGTAGTTCCTCTAAGAGGAAGGCTGCAAGTTCAACAGAGTTTGGGAGAAGAACTTCTCCTGTTTGAGACCATTATACCTTCATCAAGGCTTCTAAAGGTGGTCTTTATGCCCAATGTAAGTATTGCCAAACTAAAAGGTATAAAGCAGACTCTTATATTGGTACATCTAACCCTAAAAGACATATTGATAAATACCAAGCCTATAAAAATCATCTTACTGAAAATCTTGGTATGCTAACTACTTTCGATCAAAATAAGTACTGTGAGATATTTGCTGAGGTCATGGTTATGCTTTGAGCATGGTTGAGCATGAAAAATTGAGGGCTTTGTATCATTACCTTAATTCTAGTGTGAAGGATATTTTTAGGTATGCAATTACCAAATATTGCATGATTGAGCATAAAAAACATAAAAATATCTACTTGATTCAATGCATTCTGCTTCAAGTAGGATTTGCTTTACATGTGATGGTTGGTCTGCCTGCACTTCACGTTCTTATTTTGCTCTCACTACACATTATGTTGATGATAATTGAAAATTACAGTCTAAAATATTAAATTTTTGTCAGTTTTCTCCACCCCATGATGGCGAGTCAATTTATAAGTTTGTTAAAAAGATGTTATGGTTTTAATTTTTTTTACCATAACTCTTGACAATGCATTTACAAATGATCGAATGGTTAAGCATCTTAAAGATGATTTGCATTTCATTTCTCCTCTTCCATACAATGGTAAGTATTCATATAAGGTGTGCTGCCCACATTTTGAACTTGATAGTTCAAAAGGTTTAAAGGTAATTAATTATTATGTTATTAAATTGTGCGAAATTGTGAAGTTTATTGATTCTTCTGATTCTAGACTTTGTGCTTTTAAATTAGTTGTTAAAGACTGTGATTCTTCTTTTCGTGGTAAGTTGTTGTTGGATGTTCCTACTCGATGGAACTCAACTTACTCAATGATTCATAGGACACTTGATGCTATGTTCGCCATTAACTTGTTTGTTAATAGGGAAATTGACTTGGATATAATTAGTGATTATGAGTGGGAAACTATTTAGTTAAATTGTGATTTTCTTGAGCCTTTTTATGAAATTACCACTCTGTTTTCTGGATTCAAGTATCCAACAGTGTTGAGATTTTAGGGGCTCGATTAGATCAACCGTTTTTGCTCGCCAAGAGTGGAGAAGTTGGATAATTGGGTGTTTTAGTGGGAGATGAAAATTTGGCAATTTGACACAAGGATTTATAGTGGTTCAACCTTCTAACCAAGGTCTACATCCACTACCTTAGCTCCCCACTAAGGATTTCCAACAAATTCACTAAGAATTTCGTCCCCTTTTCTCGGATTAGGAGGAAACCGTTACAACCCTCAAAGCTTTCTACCCAAAGCTTGAAGGAACACTCTCTTTACAAAGAAAGACTTAGCAAACTAGAAATCCCTCTTAAAGGTGTTTGTTTGCAATTCTTAGCACTCACCCAAAACCTAAACACTTGAGCAAATTTAACAATGTAAGCTCACAAGTGTTGTCTAAGAAAGAAATGAACAATTAAAGTTCTAGACAAATTTTGACATCATAATGTTGTAACAATTGAAGCATTAACTTGTTCTTGATGCTTGGAGGTCCATTTTATACTTCCAATTGAGTTCATAGCCGTTTAGGACCGTTGGGTTTGGAATAGAGTCGTTGGAGCCATAATTTCCCACCATAAATGCAGTTCTGCAGCTTGGCGTATCGATACTCGTCCAACAGTATCGATACGGTCTCAATGAGGAAAGAGACGTTGGGCTTTTCAGCTGATGCGTATCGATACGCTTACCTGGCGTATCGGTACGATCCTGTAAATTTAAAAGACCGTTGGGAAATGACCGTTGGGGGTAGTTAGGGGTATCGGTACGCGACACAACCGTATCGGTACGATACTAGCCGTTGGGCTATTTCAAAGCACACCGTATCGATACGGCTAAGCGTATCGGTATGGGTTTTAGCTACTGGAATTCTAGTAGTTTGAAAACCCTAAAGCGTATCGGTACGGGTCAATACCGTATCGATACGGTCACTATAAAAGCATGGTTTTGACTACTTTAAATGAACTTTAAACTCATTCTAAAGCCATTAAAACCCTTAAATATATTTTTCAAGTTGTTTTTGACTAAAATCATATTTTAAATTCTTTTCAATTTAGTCCAAAACATTTTTCAAATATTATATCAAAACCTTAGTTCTACAAACAGTTAACTTGTACTTGACTAACGTTGTTGCAATTGAGAAGTTGCTGTGTGATGCTCACAATGATTATTTTCAAGGCATTTCTGAAATGACAGGACCTATGCTTGAATTATATGAAAAATATTAGACAGATCACTCAATGATTCCGTCTTTTGTTGTTTTGCTTGATTCTCGATACAAATTACAACTTTTGAAAGAGTTGTACAATGTTCTTTATATAGACGACGAGGTTCAACGAATGGTATCTGCCATTTATAACGAGTTTGTTAATTTATATATCTTTTATTCAAAATCTGCACCTGTTGGTTCTTCTTTTTCTTATGTCCAAAATAACACATCTCAAGAGACGAGTAGGTCTAGTTTCAATCGACCTCGAACGTTTAAAAAATATGCTCTATTTGAGGTCAGATTTCATGGTTTAGTCATATTTTCTTTTAGTTTAATTTTTTTATTCTATTTTTAAATATTAAGTTAGTTTATTTTCCGCCTTTTCAGATTTTTGATGCTAATTTAGCTGCTTTAAGGAGTGGGAATTTTGATGTTGAATCCTACATTAATCTACCCCTTGTCCCCCGTAGTGAAGATTCTGAATTTAATATTTTAGAGTATTGAAAAACACAAAGTGCTTCTTTTTCGGTACTTGCTCGCATGGCCAGAGATATTTTGGCCATTCCAATTACTTCAGTTGCTTCAGAATCTTCCTTCAGCATGTGGGTTCGAGTTTTGAACAAGTTAAGAGCTAAACTGTTGCCTAAAAATGCTGATTTTTTTTGTAACAACTCGAAACTGATTGTATGATTTTGAACTGGAAAAAAAGGATGAGGAATATCTTGTTGTGGTTAATGATTCTGCCCTTTTAAAGGTAAATATATGATTTATTTTATTTATCTTTATTTCATTAATATTTTAAATTGTTTATTTTTATTAATGACTTTATTTTTTTGTAGGGTGCTTTTGTGGCATTTACGCTTGCTGGATTGATATGCCTATGGTATGAAATATTTACCATTGAGATTGTTTTATTATTTTTATTCCTTTACTCTTTTAAATGTCTGCTATGTTTACCATTGAAATGTTTATTGGTTGTTCCTTGCTTGTTGGTTGCTGCTTATAGTGGTTTGAACTCTGAACTAAAATCTGTATGCTAACTTGATGATGCTTGCTGCCCTTGAACTGGTCTGGAATCTGGATGCTGAATTTACAATATAAATTAATTGTAGTGTAAGTATTTGTCTGGATACTGAATTTACAATGTAAATTAATTGTGGTATGGAATATGAAAGTATAATTTTTAACATATATTTATTTAGCCGATGTTATTGTAATTTTAGTGTACTAGATTGTATTAAATTTAGTATGTGCAATTACAAAGTTTCATAGTTTCAAATTTTGTGAAGTTGATATCTCATTTTTAAAGTTTTTCATGTTTTGATATTAATAAGGTCCAATCATGAATTAAAATCACAATTTATAAAGTTATTGATGTTTAAAGTCATTTTATTAATTAATCTGCCCCTTAATTTTTAAAGTTGCAATCCCATATTATTATTATTATTATTATTATTATTATTATTATTATTATTATTATTATTATTATTATTATTATTATTATTATTATTATTATTATTATTATTATTATTATTATTATTATTATTATCTATTTTTGTTATCATAGTTCACAATTAAAATCATGTTCAATATATGCATCTACATATTAAATTAAATCATGAATTAAACTTATTGTTATTTAAAGTCATTTTACTTAATCTATTTTTTAATATAATAAAGTTAGTAATCATGAATCAAATTTATTAAACTAATGTTTATAAACTTTTAATTAAAACTTAAATATAATAATCATAATTTGTGTATGAAACAAGCTTATTATTTAAGTGACCATATTTTATATTTTCAATAACAAACTAAATTAATGATCCTAAACAAATTTATAACTTCATCAATTGTAAATCTGTAACTTACTACTTATAAGTCAGGTAAATATCAAGTCAGATAAATATCAGATCAGTTCAATAACAAGTTGGATCATTAATAGGTTGAGTCAATTACAGATAAGGTCCATAACAGGTCAGGTTGATAACAGGTCGGGTAATATCGGTTATTTTCCAAGTTAATCTCGGGTTCGAGTTCATATCAGGTCGGATGCAGGTCGAGTTCGGTTGTCACATTATCAGGTTGAATTCGAGTTCAGGTCGTTCTCAGGTCGGGTTCATATCCAAAATTTCTAGGTTAAACTCGGGTTCAGGTCAACATCAGTTCTGCCTCGGATCAGTTTCAGATCACCAGTCCTTTGGGTCTCAAGCAGTTCTGACTCAAGTCGGTTTTAGTCAGTTTTGCAAGTTGGGTCAGATTTTTAAATCCCTAGAGCTATTCAACCCTTGTAGCATCATAAAAACAACTTATTCTACTTAAACCGCATCGCAAAGTCAGCCTCGGTCGTAGTAGGAAGAGGAAAGTTGAGTTTTTAAGCGGCTGGCGAGGCCATGTCACCAACAAGCAACTGAGAAAGGGACTTAAAATCGTCGGTGCCGGAGAAGTAGTTAGAAACAAGTGTCATGGGACCCGAGTAAAGCCCATGAAGCCTGACCCAATGTTGAATAACGCCTCCGTGAACGACCGTTGTGGGGGAGTAATCACCGGCCGTTTAGATGGCTTCTGCTGCTGATTGTCATCATCAGCCATCAGAAGGGTTTTGATTCTAAAATTGTAAGTCGCCCTTTCCCTTTTTTGTATGCTGAATTCGAGAGCAAGTTGTTTAGTGAAAGCAAAAAAGTCCACGCCTCATATACGTAAAGTAAAAGCTCTTCCTTTTTCCTTTTAAAGGATGTCGATCATATACTAGAAATATTTGAACTTATGAATTAAAATATGATATTTTCCTAATAAAATTATGATATCCTAATAAAGGATTTAAATTTTAACTATATAAGAAGCTCACACTGGATCATCAATTGGTTTCCTCACAAACTATATAAGAAGATCCAAGGGACAAAGACTCCTTAGAAAATACATAAAAGATTCTGAAAAATATGGAATATTTCAATATTTCATACATGAGTTCCACAATCATAAGTCATAACATACCAGAAAAATGCTTCTAAATCTTAATGGGCAGTAAATACCATCTAAACAGAAAGTTACAAATAATCCTAGCCAGGTTCAGGTTACTAGAAATTTTACTCAAAATTGAACACCTGGAATCAGCATTCTACACAGAAATAAATTCTCAAGTCATGGAAAAAGCTCGACTACTCCTCAGAAACAACAATAAATTAGACCCCCTTTACAAGAGACATACATTGTTGTGTCTTCCAAGTCCAACATTTCCTATAGATCTCAATTACAAAGGGTTTAATGCCCTTGTTTTTCATTCTCTAGAATTGGAGGTTGCGTTGGTGGCAGTTGAGCATCTCGATATGGTGTGTCAATCTCCGTTGCTGCAAGTCGTTCTAACTCTTGAATTGTGCCTATCACATTGATATTGCTTTCTCCGATGCCATGCTGCTTGAGTACTTCAACTGCTTGCTTCACTTTTGATTGTTGCAATCAAGACAACATGTAATCATAAATGACACATAAATACACACTTTATGTTATCCCAACTCGGAAGCAGGTGTCGAGATAGGGTATATGTTATTTTCATAAATTTGAAAGATCGTATCGTATCAACTACAAGTAGTAAAGAAATTTCTTGACTTACAAAGAATTCAAGTTTTCTCGTAAGACCTGCGTATGTATCTACTACCGCCTTTGGTTCATCTCCATAATTTGTCTTGTTAATGTTATCAACAAAAATCCCATGAAAATTGCCATTAGGTTTAACATAAAGAAATCCAGCAGAAATCAACTCATATTATATATTTGAAGAAAAAAAAAGTTGTTTTACCTTCTTGGGACGACCTACCGACCTTCCAGTGGTTTTCTTAGGCAAGATGGGCGGTGGCACAGTGTTCCTGCCAACTCTGGCTAGTCGACCTCTCCACTTACCTAAGACTGCCGCGACGACAACATCTCGAGTTGTGCCCTTAGGCCTCCCTCTTGGCCTTGGTAAGCTAGAAGCATCAACAATGGCAGTTGCAGGAGCAGCGTCGACATAAGGAACGGCCATGGGTTCACCCTGGATCGACATAAGAGCTTGTTGAGGTAAATGGTTCAAGGCCTTAGGTGGCTGCCCACGGCTCTTTTTCACTGCATTAGTGTAACCCCCTCAGCCCGACCTAGCCACCAGACCGACCTAAGGTGGTCACACGGGAGTAACCGAAGAAAGACCCGAAGATTTTTCTTCGATTAGCAACCCTAAAAGAGGAACAAGCTTTTAAAATTATTTTTTTCTAGATGCACTTATAAAAACTTAGGTGAGGAACACTCGCAGTGGATAAAGGCACGAAGAAACAAACCTCAAACCGACAAACAAGCATACAAGGACCAAAATGCACTTCTAGCATAAGATAGGGACCTAATATGAAATTAAGGTTATCATCTTGCAATTAGTCAGTTTTTATACACATATGCCAAAATGTAGTATGAAACGATCATCCAAACTCATATATCTGATAAAACATCAACTAGGGACCAAAACGCAAGAAAAGAGAACTTAGGAGATGCCTTTAACTAACTTAACTACCAAGCGTTATGAAACACTACTGCCCGTTTCGAAACAGGGTTTCAAAACTAGATTTTCTAGAGGCAAACCGTTTCGAAACACCAAGGGGTGTTTCGAAACGGCTAGGCAAAATTCATGCCCGTTTCGATACGGTCGAGCCCGTTTTGAAACCCTTGTGCACTGCTTGGTTCAAAAAGGGTCTTGGGCACATCCGAAGCTCACCGAAACCATTCCAACTACATACCAACAACAAAGGATCATCAAAGCATGCATTTCCAAGGCACAAGAACTTTACAACATCAAACAAGATCATTTCAACACTAAGATTAAACAAGGACGATGCAAACAAAGATCCACATTTGCATAAGAGGTCAAACTTCAAAATAAACATTAAAACAACGAATCCAAACATCATACAACTTCATAGGATCATAACAAACTTGCCTTAAACCATACATTCTCAAAACATTAAGTCTCCAAACATAAAACTTAGCATCCCCATTGCTAGTAGTATTATTACAAACTCAGAAAATCATACTTGAGCTAAAGTGGAAAATGGCCTCGCTCCCCTTGCTTGCTTGCTGCCCGGAACTCTAACGGTTTGCATTGTTGGAGAGCATAAGCATTTAAGCTTAGTGAGCGGAGCTCAAAAACCAAACATCAACAATGCAGTTTTAAAACCAATTAGAGTTTAGAAAATCAAAACCTTTACCAAACCGCAATGTGCATACAACATCTTACAATAATGTAATAACCAACATGATCATCTTACCATTCTAAGCTTCTAAACTTGCAGCAACACTGAAATCCAACAAATACTCTCAAATACCCAACAATCTGATATTGAAAATCATCAAAATCACTTCCAAAACGTCCAAAACACAAACCCATCCATTAACCATCATTTTAACCATAAAAAACTCAACTATTAACATCAAAATCATCCACTTAAACATGCTAAAATCACTGTTGCCTTTAAAAACCCGAAATAAAGCTTAACCCCAAGATTTTTCATACCAAACTCCACTCAAACTTTAAGTTTCAGTTTCCTTAAGATCCTACCTTCATTTAAACATAATTTAAACACCAAAACACCATTTAAAAACATTCTAAAACCCAGCTTAAGCCATTTGAGCGAAAATCTTTTAAAAACCATTTTATTTCAAACCTTAAACTTTTAAAACAAGAGAGGTAAACCATTTGATTTTGATAGAAGACTGACAAAAAGAAGTTTAATTAAGGAAAGGCAGGGTGAAATCAAGTCTTACCTCCAAAACCTTGATGGGTAATCCCTTGGATTGAAAAAGGCTACAATGGTGGCTTGGCTTTAGGAAACTAACGTGAAAATGAAAGTGGGGCTGATTTAAAAGTCTTTCTTTTTTATTTTAAAACCCTATTAAAATAGGTTTGGGTTTAATTAAAACTAGAACCACATTTTTGGCCGATTTTACAAAATGGCCACCAACTTTTGAAAACTTACGATTTGGTCACTAGATCGAAATCTCAACCTTCTAGATTTGATTTTCCCAAACTGATTTCACAAAACTCTTATACATATTAAATAATGATTATAGAAATTATTCCCAACTTTTTAGAAATACCTAAAGAGGGTTTTCCCTAGTCGAACCCCAAAATGTCAACTAGCTCATCGAATATCAAAATCCACATCCACAACATTTAGTCCCAAAATTGGGGTGTTACAATTAGCAGTACCGCCTACCACTGAACTCACCGTCTTCAGTTTCCTAGACTTACTTTTGGGTGGTCGACCCTGGCCCTTCCTAAGTCCAACTTGACCAATGGGTCCATTTTTCTTAGGCCTACCGACTGATTTCTTAAGTTCATCCGCAAGAGGCACATTCAGTGGCTGATAGTGGGACTCGGCATCCAGAACCGTAGGCTTGGGCTTGAGTTGATAGCCGCGTCCGCGTTTAGGGGTCAGAGAAGCATCGGTAATGTTAGAAGTAGCAGAAACCCGCAGCAGAGCTTCAGATCCGGCGGAGTTAGCAAGCTTTTAAGATTTCTTCACCATGATGAGATGACCTTGTGTCTTGAGGCACCTCAAATGGCAAGTCAACAACTCATGATGATTGGGTGGCAAACGGCCCTTTTTCGCTACATTAGCAACACCGCCCACCACTGAACTCATCGTCTTCGGTTTCTTAGACTTACTTTTGGGTGATCGACCCTGGCTCTTCCTAAGTCCAACTTGACCAACGAGTCCATTTTTCCTAGGCCTACTGACAGATTTTTTAAGTTAATCCGCAAGCGGCACATTCAGTGGCTGAAAGTGGGACTCGGCAGCCAGAACCGTAGGCTTAGGCTTGGGTGGACAGTCGCGTCTGCGTTTGGGGGTCGGAGAAGCATCGGTAACGTTAGAAGTAGTAGAAGCCTGCAGCGGAGCTTCAGATCCGGCGAAGTTAGCAAGCTTTTAAGATTTCTTCACCATGATGAGATGACCTTGTGTCTTGAGGCACCTCAAAGGGTGAGTCAACAACTCATGGTGATTGGGTGGCAAACAGATATAAGTAAAGTGGATGTAGTTAGAGATGGCACTCTTGCTGGACCCATTCTTTTCTTTCAAAGCCCCAAGAGCCTCGATTATCATGTGCGGGTAAGGAGGGGGCTCAACAGTCGGAGGTAGGGCCGTTGAGACGAGGATCATAGAAGACAACGAAACCTTAAAGTTTTTTTGGGAAGGGAGATGTTGAGTGGATCAATGAAACGATTTAAGCCAAGAGGGGGTGAATTGGATTTTTAGAAATTTTGGTGGTGGGGTGGAAAATTAAAAATTGCTAGACAAGAGAATTTAGAGTGGTTCAAGTTCCAATTGAACTCTACATCCACTACCTTAGCTACCACTAAGGATTTTCGAACAACCCACTAATTGCTCTTCCCCTTTTCAAGGCTTAGGAGGTAACCTTTACAATACCAGTCAAATTTTCTACCCAAAATTTGACCAAACCCTCACAAAGATACAAAGAAGAAATTAAGGCAAGAAAGATGTCTCTCAATACAAGATTGCCCCTATAAATTCAAGCACTCAACCCAAATTGGAAAATGAGATTGGAATTACATATAACACAATTTGGGGTTTACAAAGAAATATGAGATTTTTGCACAATTGCTTGGATTTGATGTTTGGATGATTCTTTTTGGATCAATAGTTGTTGCTGGAGCTTTTAGAGGTCCCTTTTACACCTTCTCATTGAATTCTAGCCGTTGGGGTTGTTGCCTTCATTATTATAGTCGTTGGGATGTTATCTTCCCTCCATAAATGCAGCCTGCAACTACCCGTTCTGAAACGCCCGACCCTGTTTTGAAACAGACCAAAATAGAAAGAGTCGTTGGGGTGTAATAAATAGGCCGTACCGAAACGGGCACGATCATTTCGATACGCTAAAAGCTCGTTCTGGAACTCATTTTGAAACATTTTGCCACTATTAAAACCTGTATCGAAACGACTTAGAGGCATTTCGATACGCTTTAATTATTTCTTAAAAAATTAGTTTAAAAGCTCAACGATCATATTTTGAAACCAAGTTTGAATTTTGTTTCGAAACATTTGAGGTCGTTTCGATGCTGCCGTATTAGAACGGTTCAAACCGTTCTGTTGTTCTTCATCCATTTCGAAACACGTTCCGAAACAAAGGTTAACAGTTTCAAAACGTTTCAAAACGCCCAAAGGCCGTTCTGAAACGGTGACTCGAAAATCACTGTTTTGACTTGGTAAACACTTAGAAAATATTTGAGGTTTTGACTTGTACATTTTTCTTTAAACACATAGAGAGGTTTTGAGGACTTAAAAATTCATTTTCTCTTTTTCAATTTAGTCCTTAAATCCTTTGTTATATCAATATCAATTTATTAGATTCACAATCTCCCCCTTTTTGATATAACAAAACCAAGTTAGAATTTTTAAGCGTTTTGAAATCTTGAAGACGTTCTAACTCTCCCTCAATGTAAGATGAGTTTTAAAGTTTTGAAAAGATTTCAAAATTCAAGTCTTTGAAACTCAAAACCACACAAAAATTGGCTCTTATATTACTTCTCCCCCTTTTTATTAGATCAAAAAGAATAATAATCAAGGCTTATCATGAGAAGAAACAAGGTTAAAAACAATAAACCAAACAACATAATATAGATAGAATTAAGTTTAAATAACCAAACATAAATACTTAAAGCAATAGAGTTTAAGCTCAATCCCAAACAAAACAATCAAAGCATAGGTTCTTAAAGCATAAATAAAATAGAAAGGTGCAATCTTATTCCTAATATGACAGACTACTATGATATGCAATGGAAATCCTAAGCCTCGTCATCATCGTCATCAGAAGAATCATCATCGTTTTTAGCTTGAGCACGAAGAAAGCTCCTTCATTCACCATAGAATATAGAGAAAGACAAGTCCGTCGATGTTTGTTGATTCTCAAGAGCAGTGAGACGATTCTCGTTTCCAAGAACACGATCCTTTAAGGATTGCAAACGAGTGTTGATAGTACCAAATCCCGAAGCCATGGTCGTATCCATCGAGTTGAACCGCTCGGTTAGGAAAGTCATAAAAGCTTTATTTTTAGGATCCGGAGCTTGAGGTGGTGGCTCAACTTGAGGTGGCAGAGCTTGCCTATCGACACGAACTCATTGGCCAAGAGTATAGCGGAACCTGGACTTACGGAGAGAAGATTCACCAATCTTGTTCTTGCGGGGTTCCGGAGAATCATATGTGCAATCAATGTTGAGGGTACCAAAGACATAGCTTAAAATAGTGCCATAAGTGAAAGGTGTAAGAGCATCGATTTCACGAATCTTTACATTATAGACCATCTCAGCGGACATGATCTTGACAAGATTTGGCCGTTGTCCTTGGCGAAAGCACTCTAACCAAAAATAGTCAACTTGACGGACATGAGAAAATTTACCCCCGGAAGGGCAGATGAACCAAGAAATCATCAAGTGGAGGAACTGGTCATGAGCATCCAAAGAGAGAACGAATCCGGTGTGAGCACCAAAGTGGTTCTCATCCTCAATGCCTTCATTCTTGAGCCCAAAGCATTTTCTAAAACGGATATACTAATGATGAACTTCTTACCCAAAAGGTACGATTCAATCCCAATCACCTTGGTATGATCCTCATTGTCAACAAGAACGACGTTCAGTAGAAAAGGAGGACCATGTGCTTGTAGACAATATCTGAAATGCTCAAAAAGGCAAAGAAGTTCCATTCTTGTAGACGAGCTAGATAGCGGAATTCAAAATGCTCAGAGTCAAGGAATTGGATATCAACAACACGATCTCGACAAACGGCTATATCTTTGACGTATTTGAAACGATCCTTATTCTCTTGATTCCGAAGACTTTTGTGAAAAAGTTGGGCGAGGTTAGGACGGATGTTTGCTTGGTTTGAAGCTTCACCCGTTAGAGTCGTCTTGCGTTTCTTATTAATGTTTTCCATGGGAAATTCCTAAAACCATAAAGCAAGCAATTAAAACTCTAAGTGTATGCATGAACATCCTTAATTCAATCCAATAACAAATTCCATATAGGTTGTAAAGAAAAACACTTTTAAGAAAAACATATATACATAAAAAATTTAAGACGAAACAACTTTTGAAAAAACAGTAAAAAAATACGAGTAAAAACAAATATATTCGAATATAAAATTTTAAGCTTTTGAATTTTTTTACAAGTTTTGAAGAACCCAAGTTGCAAAACATATAATCTGTAACATTCGAGTTTGGGGCTCGGGTGAAAATAATATTAAAATAATGGTTCAGGTTTTGATTTTATAATTAAAATAATAAAATATTATTTTGGGCTTCATATATTCGAAACAAACATTTATGTTGGACTAAAATTGTTTTGGGAATCAAATCTCATGGATTTTAGAATAAATGAGCTTGCCATCTCATTAATGGCAAGATTGTAAATATGTGAACTTTCAAATTAAAACCCCTCTTTTATATTAAAAGACAACTTTTATTTCATCTTCATCTTCTTCATTTCTTCATTTCACGTCAAAATGCCATTTCCCCTCCAAATCACTATTTCATCATCTCCTTTGATTTTTGTTGGTGATTTTTGCAAGGTAATCTCGTTTTTGACTTGTCTTCCTTTCCCTCTACAAGATGATACCTCTAGTTTTCAATATTGTTCATGTTTTTGAAATTTGGAGTTTTAAAGATTTTGATTAAAAATGCTACCTTTATGGTCTTTAGCTAAAGATTTTGATTTGTTATTGATGTGTGGGTTGTTTACTAACCAAGAGGTCCAATATATGTAAATTTTAAAGAGTTTTGTGTGGATTTTCGGATTTGGGTTTTAATAGGTTTTTAGAAGGGTTTTAAGGTTAGTTGTGGGTGTGTTTGATGTTGGAAATTGGGGGCTGATGGTTATACTATGATTGGGTAGTGTTTTAAACATGTTTAAGAGTGCTTTGGATGACTACATTGCTGAATTTTGATGGGTTGTTGTGGAAGTACAAAAATGAGATTTTGGAGAATGAACTTGGCTTTGAATTGTGAGAATTGTGGTGGATTTGTGTGTTGGTGTTAAACTTTGGGTTTGTGGCTGATTTTGAGGTTAATGTATTGTTTTTGAATGGTTAGAAGCAAGAGGAAACAATGGAGAAACTACGGGCTCGAATACGGACTTGGATGCTTGGTAGGCTAGTCGGCTTGTGCTAAATGGAGTGGTTGGTGAGTGGTTAGTGTTTTTAAATGGTTTTTAAACTTTGGTTCAAGCATGTGAACCTAGGATAGGCTTGCTAAACCCACCTAGAGTTGAGATTAGGGCGGTAGCCTAATCTCAAGCTTTAGTTAGAAACTTTTGGTTGAACTCCTAATTGCTTGGCTTGCCTCTTGTTTATTTGCATTTATGGTAGTTATTAGGGGTGGGAATTGTCGGGTACCCGGGATTCGGGTACCCAGAAAACTGGGTACCCGGTTCGTCCGAGTACCTCTTTAAACGGCCCGTGTCCCGGCCCATTAAATTCGGGTACCCGGGATTCGGGTACCCGTAAAATTCGGGTACCCGGGTAATCGGGTACCGGGTACTCGGGTAATCGGGTACCGGGTACCCGGTTCATATATATTTTTTTATTTTTTTAAAATTAAAAAAATCATATGTTAAACACAAAAATATTTAAAAAAAAATTAAACTTAAAACTTAAAAGAATATAATACAAACATAGAAAAAATATAGGGATTTAAACTTAATTTTAGAGTGAAAATATTAAGAAACATAAAATAAAAATATAATTTTAAATATAAAAAATATATATTAAATTTTATCGGGTCAGGTCGGGTACCCGGTAAGGGAAAATTCTCGGCCCGTGTCCCGGGAAATTTGCCGAGTCGGGTAATTTTTTTTCGGGAATTACTCGGTATTTTTGTTTCGGGTAGTCGAGTTTTCGGGTCGGGTCAATCGGGTATTTTCTCCCACCCCTAGTAGTTATGTATATTGTGTTATACATGTTGTTGAAGCATGGTTTGATGCATTGCTATGAATGTAGTTTGGATTGTGAATTGTTCATGATAGTGATCATGGTGAGTACGTGCTAAGCACGGAAGTTGATATGAAATGATATGTGAAAGGTTATGAATTGTGTTTAATATTGGCACTAGTATGCTTGGGTACAATGATCGATCATTAGGATGTTAGTGTGCACACGAGAGTTAAATTCGCGCGTGGTCTTGGTGACGGTGGTCATCAAGATGGAGTACGTGTTCGCCTGGAAATCTTTATTTATTAGTCGGTGATGAGCGGAATCCCATCGACGGGGCGTGAGGATGAGTGGAATCCCCTCCGCTAGAACTGGTGATGAGTGTAATCCCACCGTAAGGTAAGGTTTGTTGTTGGATGTGAGTTCCAACGTGTTATCCGTGTATTCGAGTCATAACTAGGTGCCAATATGAGATTATATATGTGCCAATATGATATGAAATGTGATTCCAATATGGATTGATATATGTTGTTGTTAATACATTGATATATGAATCTTCGTTTGTTGGGCTTATGAGTTGTTGATCATGGCATAGTGTTGATTATATGTTCATGCATCATGTATATTTTGGCTCTTGTGGATCGGAGGTAAGATCATGCATTCTATCTTGGTTGTCCTTCGTGCTTGGACCCTGCATTGTCGAGGTTTGTTTTATGAGCTTACCCTCACTAAGATTTTATGCTTACGCTCCTTTTGTTCGACAATGCAGATCAATAGCTTGTGGGTGGCAAGGGCAAGGAAGGGGCCTCCAAGTGTCGCTTTTGGTTAGCTCAAGTATGAACTTTAAATTGAAAGATTGTAATAGTCAAGCAATGGGATAGGTGTTGTTGATTTGAGCTTTGATGTATGTGATGTTGGTTTGGCTTTTCGATGCTTTGTTTGAATTGTAAACCTTGCTTATGTTGCATGTCTTGAATGCTTATATGTTTGTTTCTAAGGCACGAGCCTTTAAGTGCAAAGTATGTCCTCTTTATGGTAAATGTATGAATCCTTAAGATGCATGATCCTTGTTCGTTTTGAATGTCATGTATGTTGATATATTGGTTGTGGAAGGTTGTATGTATGTTGTTTGTGGCTAGGGGAGTCGTAAACCGCATCTAGAGTCGAGTCTTAAGTTGTTTTGCTGCAAATTTGGGTATTGCAGTGCAGGGCGTATCGATACGCCTAAGGGCCGTATCGATACGGTCCTACACCTCGAGACTCAAATTTGGCTTATCGTATCGATACGCGAGAGTGTATCGATACGCCAAATCTTTTCTGGAATTCTTAGATTTTGACGAGTTTTTGGCGTATCGGTACAGGCTCTAGGTGTATCGGTACGGTCTAATATCGTTGACCGCGAGATGTTGACCGAGGAGGGTGTATCGATACGCCCAAGGGTTGTATCGATACGGTCTCACTGGTTTGACTTGGGGCAGTTGACCTTGGTCAAGGCGTATCGATACCCTCTGTAGATGTATCGATACGTCCTGCTTAAAAAGGAAAAATGGGTTGTGTTAAAGTGTTGTTTTGGATGGTCGTTGTTATATTGTTTGTGTTTCTGCTGTCGTGTTTCACATAGGACATAATAATGCATTTAGACAAGATATAAATAAAAGAAATTTTCTAGGGTTGCTAACCGAGGTGGGACCTTAACGGGTTTCACATCGGTTTTCCCTGTGTAGCCTACTCGGACCGGTCAAACGTCCGGACCGGGACGAAGGGGTTACATTTGTTGGTATCAGAGCCTGAGGTTACCAAGACCTTAGGCAGGTAAGTGAGGTAAGCTAAATTCTTGTATTGAAATTGCACGGTGTTTGCTTACCATGTAAGCATGTTTGCTTGTTTATCAAGTATGCTTGGTGTATGTTGTTTGATCATGCGTGTGTGTTGCTTGAAGCATGTTGAGTAGAGTCCCATTGCTTCTATTACATCAAAAAAAAGAGATTTTAAGTGAGGGAATCATACTTGAGCCACTTGGACCCTTTCCTTTGCTAACCCAGTTTGTATGTTAAATTATTGTTGTTGTTGATTTATTGCTTTTAGTAAGTTTGAGGCCAAGGCGTGGGCCGTGAATCGGTAAGTGGAAGCTGTGGTTTCTAAAAATGTGGATGATGTTGAGGAAGTTCATCACTATAGTTAGGGAAGTATGGTTGTACTGGAGTTGAGGTACAATTTGTTTGTTTAAGTCCGTGTGTATGTGGGTTGATTCCGGTTGATAAGGAACGATGAGACCGATTCTGGTATTAGTTGGTAAAAAGAAGTGAAGTCTTGTGAGTGGGATTCAGAGTGGTATCGATGTTATAGTAGATAAGCCTTTGGTACAGTTTTGAGTTTGTTCCCTTCGGTTGATTCTGAATCTATACTTCTGTATATTGTTAGCAAGTATGCAAAGTTTGAATGTGCCCGGTGAAGTGTTAGAGGTAGGTATGAGTACCTTAGTTCTTTTGGCAAGATCAAGGTAAGGGTCTCGTGTGTGTAATTTGAAACTCAGAAATATTAGTTGGTGATCGTTGGGGTTCGGCCTATGGTTTTAGTACAAGACAGCCGGTTAGTATCTGTAAGTGAGAGTCAATTTGTGTGATTGGGCCAGTGTGCATCTGAGTTGTCTTACAGCAAGAAGGAGAGATGAAGTCGCTTCTGATATAGTTGAGCCGAGAAGGAAGTCTTGAGCTTTAACCCCAGATTGTTTGGTGGTGGGATGTTTTGAGTCATCAGTGTTGAGTGTGTAAAAGTTCTATTATTTACACCCTTTTTAACCCATATTTCTGCTGCATTCAAGCATTATTCATTGCATTTAGGTTAGTTTACAGCAAAACATCACAAATATATTAACTGGCACAGATTCTACTAAGAATGGTTGTTTTTGCAGGTAGATGCCGTAGAAGATGGTGAAGGCGGGCGCTGGTGGACAAGCAGAAGAGCTGAACTGGACAAGCAGACAAAGAGGACGATGCTGCCATGGTGCTGCCGTGACAGCAGAGGACGACAACAATGTTGATGAGGAAAAGCAAAGTGGACCTCGACAGATAGAGAAAATTCAGCCCGTCTGTCGTGTGAAAACCATATATTTTTCCAAGCCCCGGATCAAAAGATATGTCAAGCCCAAAGTTCAAGGAGAGAAAATCCCAAGAAACAAGGAAGACGGCTGGAAAGTAGATTCCTTGAAGATTAAGTCTTTATTAGAATCATACTTTTAATTAAAGTTGTAATCCTTGTTAACTTAGATAACTTGAGCCCAAAGCTTATATAAGGGCATGTATTTTAACCTAGGGGGGATCTCATATCGGAAAAGCCCATAACCGACAACCAAAAACCCCTAGCCGTTTACCCGCCGTCGACATGTTCTAAATTCCCCTTAGGGCCACGGGTTGATTTGTAAAGTAGTTGCAAGGGTTGTTTTGTTTTAGGAATTTTTCAGTTCAATAAAATAAACTTCAAGTTCTCTTATTTTGGTTATTAATATCTTGCAAGAGCATCGGGAGAGCATTGTGAGGTTATCTATTTACTTAGCATCGGGAGAGTTAAGTATACGAAAGAAATAAGAGCAAGTTCTCTAGTTTATAGTTGAACTATCTCGTGCCTAGGGATAGGGCGAGGTTAAGTGGCTAAAGAAGAATTCATACACATCGGTGTTCATCCTTCGATTCACGCCGGGAGGTATCATCAAGACGTGATCATCGACAGACTTGGACCTAGGGATAGGCCAAGGCAGATCTGGGATTCTTGCCAAACTTGAAAGTACTGAGTTGAGAGGTTGCTGCCGCGACGATCAACGGACTGCTGCCGTGACAGGTGCTGCCGCAACGGGCGCGATGACAGAACTGGATTTCCTAAACTCTACAATACCTGCACTACTGAGCAATTCAATACCAGCCCATTCTCTCTATCTTGATATCTTTACTCGTTTATTTACGTTTACTTCATTATTTTCGTGACAACTCTCAAATATTTCCTTTACTTTCGTGCAGTGAATTAAGGTGAAGCTATTAGCCCAATCCCTGTGGAGACGATATCCGATACTTCGTATCACTTTACTACTTTCGTCGTGTACACTTGCACTACCATTGTGATAGACTATTTTACACGCAACAAGTTTTTGACGCCGTTGCCGGGGATTGGCAACATAACTCTACCTTTTCTTTTACTGCACTTTTTATTTTTATTTTTATTTTTCTGTTTTTCTTTGGTGCATTCACTCTTGCTTTTCATAAGGTTTCTTGTTTATGCGCAGATCGAATCGAGGTAAAGATCCTGAGTATCAATTAGATCCGAAAATCGAACGATCATTCAATCTCAAGAAACAACTTCGTCACTTACTAGCCAGGAACGAGTACCTTGAAGAACAGCTAGAGAAGATGGCCCACAACGGAAACGACCCGCCTGTCGGCGACCCGCCTGCCGCTGCCGGACGACGGTCCTGTCGTGACTACATGTTGAACGATCATGTAGAACTGGAAACCACGCTGTCGGACATAGATGTTGACAACTTCGAGCTGAAACCTGTCATGTTTAGTATGATCAACAATGCCGGTCAATTTAGTGGTGCTGTTACAGAGGATGCTAGGGAGCATCTCAAAACGTTCCAGGAGATCTGTGGTTCGTTTAGACTGCCAGGAGTTAATCCGGAGATACTGAGGCTTCGGTTATTTCCCCATTCATTGAGGGACAGAGCTAAAACTTGGTGGAATAAACTTACGCCGGGTTCAATTAGAACTTGGGCAGATTTATCTCGTGAATTCTTATCTCGTTTTAATCCTTCACATTTATCTGAGCGATTACGTAATGAAATTGCTACTTTTCAACAGGAAGATCACGAGCCGATGCACGAGGCATGGGACAGATTTACCACTCTTCTACGGAACTGCCCAATGCATGGATTCCCCGTCTGGAATCAGGTAACAAAATTTTATAATGCTGCCAACTTACAAACTCGTATTCGAATTGATTCAGCAGCAAACGGAATATTATTGGATAAAGATCCGGACGAGGCAATGCAAGTATTGAAAAATCTGGCCAAGAATGAGGAGCAGTTTCCGACAGCAAGAAGAGGGGGTAAACGGGTACTAGCTATCAAGGATTATGAGGCCGACAGCACGATGAAATCACATGTAGCATTCCTTACTAAAGAAATGAAAAAGTTATTGAATGATGATGCACAACATGGATTTGCTGTCGAGGAGGTCTGTGAAATCTGTGAGGGAAATCATAGTTCGGAGGAATGCCCTATATAGTTAGAAGAAGGGAAATATGTTGGAAACTACAAGCCGAATTACAATTCCAACAACTATAATCCCATTTGGAGAAAGGATCCCAAGTTTTCTTGGAGTAATCCCAATAATGCCCTGAATCCTCAAGCACACAATCAGAATCAGGGAGGACCTAGATTGCTGACGCGACAGCAACTACCGCCGCAACAGCAACCGCAGCAACACCAGCAGCCACCAGCTGCCACTAGCAGTATACTGGAACAGACTCTGGCCACATTCATGTCTCAGACAGGTACTTATATTGAGAATATGAATCAGTTTGTTAAGAAAACAGAGACATTCATGGATAAGACAGAGATGCGGATGACGAATCATGAAGCTACTCTAAAATCTCTGGAGACACAAATGGGTCAGGTTTCCCAACATATTAAGCCAAGGAAGACTGGAGGATTCCCTAGTAATACTGAGAATGCTAGGCAGCCCACACATGAGCGGTGTAAGGCAATTACTACTAGGAGTGGGAAGAAATTACCAGGGCCGGAAAAGGAAACTGAAACAGTAAGGAAACCAGCCTTGGACAGACCTGCCGAGGAAGCTGCCCCGACAGGTAACAAACAGACTGATGCCGATGAGCCTGTCACGACAGCAGAAGCGACAGAGGAGAAAATTGATGAACCTAAACCTCCTCAGATTCGTATGCAGTGGGAAGGGCGTATTGCTGATTATCGCCCCCCACCTCCTTTTCCTCAACGGATACAGCAAGCTAAGCAAGAATCTCAGCTCAAAAAGATTTATGATATTTTTAAGCAGGTTCACATTAATATTTCGCTGTTAGATGCCATTAGGGAGATGCCCGGTTATGCCAAGTTTCTCAAGGATGTCATGTCAAAGAAATCTAAACTTGGGGAATTTGAAACGGTAAAGATGACTGAAGGTTGCATGAGTATTCTTCATCGGCAGCCACCCCAGAAAAAGAAGGATCCGGGGAGCTTCATCATACCTTGTGTAATCGAAAATAAATATGTGGGTAAGGCACTTTGTGATCTTGGTGCTAGTGTTAATTTAATGCCAAAATCTGTTTTTCATAAATTAGGTATTGGAAAGGCGCGGCCCACGACAGTAACTTTGCAGCTGGCAGACCGCTCTTATGTTCACCCGGAAGGAAAAATCGAAGATATTCTGGTAAGAGTGGATAAATTTATTTTTCCTGCTGACTTTCTTGTTTTAGATTGTGAAGCAGACGAAAACGCACCAATCATCCTTGGGCGACCCTTCTTAGCCACGGAAAGATCACTGATTGATGTGGAGAAAGGAGAACTCACCATGAGAGTGAATGATCAAGAGAATAAGTTGAATGTTCTCCAAGCTATGAAGCATGCCGATGCAGACGAGGAATGCAAGGCTATCACTGAAGTTACCCTTGATCAACCCTGCATCAGGTCGGGCTGTCACGACATCAAATTTGGGCACTGCCGCGGCAGCCACCTACAGGCCTGTCACGACAGCACTGACGACAGCACCGACGACGGCAACTCCTCTGATTCCAATACATCTGATACTGAAGATCAGGAGGAGGTAAACTGGATAAGCAATCGTCCAGGTAAGTTATTCGAACCTTTGAATTATACTTCGGATAACCATGCAATCCAAAAGCCATCTACTGTTGAACCACCTGCCTTAGAACTGAAGCCCCTGCCAGGGCAGCTAAAATATGCTTTTCTTGGTTCAAATGATATGTTGCCCGTAATCATCTCCTCTAAGCTGCCACAGGAACAGGAACGGCAGCTAATAGGCATGCTGCGGCAGCACAAAAAGGCAATTGGATGGACGATAGCTGACATTCAAGGCATTAGTCCGGCGTTATGCATGCACAAAATCCTTTTAGAAGAAGATCATAAGCCGACTATAGATGCCCAAAGGCGGTTAAACCATGCGATGAAAGAGGTGGTACGTAAAGAAATAATCAAATGGTTAGATGCTGGTATTATTTACGCCATCTCTGACAGCAAATGGGTGAGCCCGGTGCAATGCGTTCCCAAGAAAGGAGGAATGACCGTGGTGACCAATGAAAACAATGAGTTAATCCCAACCAGGACTGTGACTGGTTGGAGGGTTTGTATGGACTATCGGAAGCTTAACAAAGCTACCCGAAAGGACCACTTCCCTTTACCCTTTATTGATCAAATGCTTGATACATTAGCGGGTAAACCTTACTATTGTTTTCTTGATGGTTATTCAGGTTATAATCAAATAGCTATTGCACCGGAGGATCAAGAAAAGACGACCTTCACATGCCCCTACGGAACGTATGCTTTTAGGAGAATGCCGTTTGGATTATGTAATGCACCCGCCACCTTCCAAAGGTGCATGATGGCCATATTCTCCGATATGGTGGAGGACTTCCTTGGAACCTTTATGGATGATTTTTCAGTCTTTGGAGACAATTTTGAGAGCTGCCTCGGCAATCTACAAAAGGTACTTGAAAGATGTGAAAAAGCAAACCTAATTTTAAATTGGAAAAAATGTCACTTTATGGTAGATGAAGGGATAGTCCTTGGCCATAAGATTAGCTGCCGTGGGATAGAAGTCGACAGGGCCAAAATAGAAGTGATCGAGAAGCTGCCGCCGCCGACCACAGTCAAGGGTATTAGAAGTTTCTTGGGACATGCTGGTTTTTATCGGAGATTCATTGCAAATTTCTCAAAAATCACCAAGCCCCTATGCCATCTTTTGGAGCAGAACCGACCCTTTGACTTTAATGATGAATGTACTGAAGCATTCAAGGTTCTGAAGGAAAAACTGGTAACAGCCCCAATAGTACAGCCACCAGACTGGACACAGCCATTTGAGATTATGTGTGATGCTAGTGACTATGTTGTCGGGGCAGCACTTGGGCAGCAGAGAGACAAGTTATTTCATGTAAAATATTATGCTAGTAAGACACTGAATGATGCCCAAGTGAACTACACCACCACAGAGAAAGAGTTATTAGCTGTGGTGTTCTCCATTGACAAGTTTCGTTCTTACATACTTGGAACGAAGGTAATAGTGCACACAGACCATTCTGCCCTGAAGTATTTGTTCGCGAAAAAGGATGCAAAGCCTCGATTGATACGGTGGATCCTGCTACTACAAGAATTTGATCTTGAAATCAAGGACAAAAAGGGGACAGAAAATCAGGTGGCAGATCACTTGTCAAGGTTGGAGAAGGGACAGAGTCTACCAATAGATGAGACACGGATACTGAAGACCTTTCAAGACGAGCAGCTCTTTGCTGCCGCAATCGTTGCCGCGACAGCCATGGCGGCAGGTAAGTCTTCTGAACTCCCCTGGTATGCTGATTTCGTTAATTTTATAGTTAGCGGAATAATTCCTTCTGATCTTAATTATCAAGCCAGGAAGAGGTTCCAAAATGATGTTAAGCATTATTATTGGGACGAACCTCTTCTTTTCAAAATATGTGCAGATCAGGTTATAAGGAGGTGTGTACCACAAGAAGAGCAAGAAGACATACTTCATCACTGCCATTCTTCACAGTATGGAGGTCACTTAGGAGGCAACAAAACTGCTGCCAAGGTGCTGCAGTCAGGGTTCTATTGGCCGTCACTGTATAAAGATGCACAAATCTTCTACAAGAACTGTGACAGGTGCCAGAGGACAGGTAACATCTCAAGGAGAAACGAGATGCCGCTGCAGAACATTCTAGAAGTCGAGATCTTCGACGTTTGGGGGATTGATTTTATGGGACCGTTTCCATCTTCATGTGGGAATTTATACATCCTCCTAGCAGTAGATTATGTCTCTAAGTGGGTAGAAGCTATCGCCACTCAAAAGAATGATGCCAAGACAGTCCAAAAGTTTTTACACAAAAACATCTTTTCTAGGTTTGGCATCCCTAAGGCGATTATCAGTAATGAAGGGCGACATTTTGACAATAGGGTTATTGCTGCCGCCTTGAAGAAATATGGTGTCAAGCATCGGATCGCGACAGCATACCACCCACAGACCAATGGACAAGCTGAAATATCTAATAGAGAAGTTAAGAACATTCTTGAGAAGATGGTTAAGCCAACTAGGAAGGATTGGTCTTTACTCCTCAATGATGCATTATGGGCATATAGGACAGCTTTTAAGACTCCATTGGGCATGTCTCCGTACCGATTGATTTATGGGAAAACCTGTCATCTACCTGTCGAGATAGAGCACAGAGCATACTGGGCAATCAAGGCAGTAAATATGGACTTGGACAGGGCAGGACAGAAAAGGCTGTTAGATCTGAACGAAATTGAAGAAATCCGGACAATGGCCTACGACAATGCAAGAATCTACAAGGAGAAAACTAAGAAGTGGCATGACAGGAAGTTGCTGCCACGACAGTTCTGCCCAGGGCAGCTTGTATTGTTGTTCAATTCTAGACTGAAACTCTTCCCAGGAAAGCTAAAATCTAGATGGTCTAGTCCATTCCAAGTCGTACAAGTTTTTCCCCATGGTGTCATCACAATCCAATCATTAAAAGACGGGCACCAATTCAAAGTCAACGGACAGCGCCTCAAGCATTATCAGGGGACTGAAGCCCCAAGAATGCAGGAAGTGGTTACCTTAGGAGATGCCCCACAAGGCATCCCTAATTTAACCTAAATTTTAAATTTTATTTATTTTTATTATTTATTATTTATTAGGAAATAAGGTTTATTTTATTCGAATAATGTTTTTATGTTTATTGTTTTTAGGAAATAAAGGAGTCAAGAAGAACAGGAGAAGTGAGCCCAACCCACCGTCCATCCATCAGCCCAACAAAGCCCAATATTGAAGCCTGTCGTTCCAGCTGCCGCGACAGACACGGAAAAGACAGGCTGTCACCAGACTATCACGACAGACGCGGAAACGTGTGACAGACGCGTAACAGACGCAGAAACGCGTGTCAGACGCGTCAGACACGCTTAAGCTCAACAGTCGCCCCGTTATTCACGCCTGCTGTTACAGCTTCAACGGGCAGCAACTCCTCTTCTATAAAACCCCGTTTCATTTTCATTTTCATTCACTTCTACTTTTCTTACTTGCTCTCCCCATCCAGTTTTCATTTGCTTTATTTTACTTTCAACAACCCTTGCACTAACATGTCTTCCAGAAGAACCCGTCGCAGTGATGCTTCAACTTCTTCACCGGCAGCACCTACCCCACAGTCCTTTGCAACCAAAGATCTATGGGAAGAACGAGGCTTCATTTATACTCCAAGAGCAGTCAATATGGGCCTCAAGCCTTTCATCACAAGGACGATTAGAGCCCTCTTGTGGGAATCATTCGCGGAGCAACCAGCAGAGATGAACGAGACGCTGGTGAGGGAATTCTATGCTGCCATCGGCAGCAAGACGGCAATGAGCAGTGACTGTCCGAGGGACAGAAGTGCAGTTCATAGCCGAGCGCATTAACTCTTTCTATGGTCTCCACTTCGACCCTAACGATGATGCTCACCAGCAATTCCTTGACACTCTAGATGATGCTGCCTATGACGCTGTCATGGCAGAAGTAACGGAAGAAGGGACTGAATGGAACACAAGCCGCAAAAATCCCCACACAGTGAAGAGGGGGCAGCTGCTGCCGGAGGCCAAACTGTGGAATGCCTTCATCAAGAAGAGGATCATGTCGTCATCACATCACACCACCGTTGACCATCAGAGGTTAGCCTTAATACACTCCATTCTAAATAAACGACCCATTAATGTGGGGAGTTATATGCGGGAGAGTATTTTGGAAAGCACCCATAGACCAACGGCCCTCCTATGCCTTCCCTACCTTATCACGTCCCTCTGCCGCATTCATGACGTGCCGGAAGCCGACACCGATCGCATAGTGAAAGGACGAGGCTGGACAGACAAAAATATCATCAGCCTCATGGAGCTGACAGTGGCAACCCCTATCTCATCCGTCAACCCCGCTGCCGCCCCAGCTGAATCATCAAAGTAGCCAACTCCTGAACCTGCCGCCGCAGCTGCTCCGACAGACCCATCCAGTCAAATCCTTGATGCTATTCAAAGGATGGAGGACAGACAGCTAGGCCTCATGACATTCATCAAGGACTTTGCCGCATCCACGGTAAATTTTATTCACAATACTTTAAATTTCCCTGATGTTGTCTTTCCCACCTTCCCTGCCCACTATTTCACTGTCCCCACCCCTGCCCACACACCTACCCCTGCTGCCACACCACATACACCATCTGCTGCCTCCATTCCATCACCTGCCCCGACGACAGCCGGCAGCACCCATGCCGAAACATCCGCTCGAGGAACAAAACGACCGGTGCCCTCGGATGACCTTGCTGCCTTTGTTGCTGGGTTCTCCTCCTCATCCGTCTGGGCAGACAGCAACGCTGAACCCTCTATTCAGAGGAACCTGTCGAAAGAATTTACACTGGTCAAGAGGCAGAAAAGAATGGCAGTCAAGAAAACTCTGCCAAGGGCTAGCAGCAGCAGTGACAGCAGCGGCAACAGCTCTAACATCCAGGTTGCACAGCAACCACCCCAGCCCGCCCCAAGGACCAGAATCTGCCGCCAAATTCGCCTCAGCAGCAGCAGTGAAGACAGTGCTTAAAATTTAAGTTTCTTATTTTCTTATTGGTGCCTGCTATTAATATATATTTTGTGATGTACTGCCTTCATTTATTTTCATTTTGTCATTTGCATTGAGGGCAATGCAACCCTCGAGTTTGGGGGTGTTGAGTCCAAGTACATCTTAGTTAAATTTTGTGTCTTTACTTAGTTAATTTTTCTCAAAAAAAAGATGAAAATGTTGGAAATTTTGGCTGAAAACTGTGAATTGAACTTATCTGTCGTGACAGCTCTGTCGTGGCAGCAACTTTAGGATAGTTTAAGGAGAAGTTTAGAGCCTTTCTATAGTTCTGAAAACTTAAACACCATTGTGACTGTTATACTGCTTAGACTTCTTTTAGCCAAACTAGAATAGAAAACTTAGCACTTAGAGTAGAAAAGAGACTAGAATCTTAGGAAACCTAGAGGTGCCCAACACTGGCTCTAGGCAGATAACCAGAGAAAAACTTCTAGAGGTGCCTATCACCGGCTCTAGACAGTTAACTAGAGGTGCCTGAAATACTGGCTCTAGTAGAAAAAAAAAGAAGAAATTATAAAAAAAAAAGAAATAACTAGAGGTGCCCGATTCTGGCTCTAGTAAGAAGAAGAAAGAAATCAGTCTCTAAACAAGCTAAAGTATAATATTCTAGTGAAACTAAGAGAGTCTTGGCATATAACTGTTCACAAGCATGCACACACTGCACGAGGACTATAGTGAGATTCCGGACAGATCCTAATTTATCCGACAGGTTGCTGCCGTCACAGGGAACGAACGACGGGTAAGGGAAAGTTCACGGTTTGGAAGCCAAAACAAAAATATTTCATTTTTCTTTTAGGTCTTAGTTGCTTGAGGGCAAGCAAAAACTTGAGTTTGGGGGTGTGTTGAGTGTGTAAAAGTTCTATTATTTACACCCTTTTTAACCCATATTTCTGCTGCATTCAAGCATTATTCATTGCATTTAGGTTAGTTTACAGCAAAACATCACAAATATATTAACTGGCACAGATTCTACTAAGAATGGTTGTTTTTGCAGGTAGATGTCGTAGAAGATGGTGAAGGTATGCGCTGGGCGGAGAAGCAGAAGAGCTGAACTGGACAAGCAGACAAAGAGGACGATGCTGCCATGGTGCTGCCATGACAGCAGAGGACGACAGCAATGTTGATGAGGAAAAGTAAAGTGGACCTCGACAGATAGAGAAAATTCAGCCCGTCTATCGTGTGAAAACCATATATTTTTCCAAGCCCCGGATCAAAAGATATGTCAAGCCCAAAGTTCAAGGAGAGAAAATCCCAAGAAACAAGGAAGACGGCTGGAAAGTAGATTCCTTGAAGATTAAGTCTTTATTAGAATCATACTTTTAATTAAAGTTGTAATCCTTGTTAACTTAGATAACTTGAGCCCAAAGCTTATATAAGGGCATGTATTTTAACCTAGGGGAGATCTCATATCGGAAAAGCCCATAACCGACAACCAAAAACCCCTAGCCGTTTACCCGCCGCCGACATGTTCTAAATTCCCCTTAGGGCCACGGGTTGATTTGTAAAGTAGTTGCAAGGGTTGTTTTGTTTTAGGAATTTTTCAGTTCAATAAAATAAACTTCAAGTTCTCTTATTTTGGTTATTAATATCTTGCAAGAGAATCGGGAGAGCATTGTGAGGTTATCTATTTACTTAGCATCGGGAGAGTTAAGTATACGAAAGAAATAAGAGCAAGTTCTCTAGTTTATAGTTGAACTATCTCGTGCCTAGGGATAGGGCGAGGTTAAGTGGCTAAAGAAGAATTCATACACATCGGTGTTCATCCTTCGATTCACGCCGGGAGGTATCATCAAGACGTGATCATCGACAGACTTGGACCTAGGGATAGGCCAAGGCAGATCTGGGATTCTTGCCAAACTTGAAAGTACTGAGTTGAGAGGTTGCTGCCGCGACGATCAACAGACTGCTGCCGCGACAGGTGCTGCCGCGACGGGCGCGATGACAGAACTGGATTTCCTAAACTCTGCAATACCTGCACTACTGAGCAATTCAATACCAGCCCATTCTCTCTATCTTGATATCTTTACTCGTTTATTTACGTTTACTTCATTATTTTCGTGACAACTCTCAAATATTTCCTTTACTTTCGTGCAGTGAATTAAGGTGAAGCTATTAGCCCAATCCATGTGGAGACGATATCCGATACTTCGTATCACTTTACTACTTACGTCGTGTACACTTGCACTACCATTGCGATAGACTATTTTACACGCAACAATCAGGACTGGTGTTATAGAACAAGTTCCAGCATGATTGTTTGTGTGTGATCAGAATTGAATTTTGAGGTTTCGAGATACTCTAAGAACGGTTTTGAAAAGTTAGGTTATGTTGAAGGACCAGCCTGAAAACAAGAGAACCGAAAACTATCAGCTATGTACTTGTGAAGTTGCAATTCCTGTGGATTCGTCCTTTTGTGTGAGCATGTAAGGAAGCTAGATATACCTATTGAGATCTTAGACGTAGGGACGCATGTGACTAGTCCTTTTGGTGAGGTAGTGGTGGTCAGAAAGATGTACGGAAGATGTTTGTTGATGGTTCAGGGTTACGCGTTTCTAGTAGATGTGAAGTAATTGTCTTTTTACGGTTTCGATGTAACTTTTTGGGCATGGTTTGACTTGTAGAGCACAAAGCTAGGGTATACATTGAGACAAAGAGAGAGTTTCCTTGAAGTTGCAGATTACTGTGAGACTGTAGTGGTAGGTGAGGATGTGAACTTCTTATCGAATATTGATCTCGCTTTAGAGGTCAAAGATTGATTGAGTTTGGTTGACAGGCTTGCCTAGCAAATGTGATGGATTTGATTTTTGAATGAGGATTAGACCGCAGAATGTTAGCATAGTTTGTGTTTTTCCTAAAAGTGTTTGGAAGAATTGCCCAGTTTGTCTCTTGATAGGGAAGAAGAGTTTGTTATTGATATTGTCTCCGAGTTTGCTCCTGTTTTGATTTGCTCTGTATCTTATGGTTCCCGAAAGAATTGAGAGTGTTGAAGAATCAACTTCGAGATTTGTTAGACCTTAGATTTATTAGGCCCAGTACATTATCGTAGAGTATGACAGTGCAATTTGTGAAGAAGAGAGGAGAAAATACGAGAATGTCTTTAGATTACAGACAGTTGAAACAATTGACCGTGAATAATTAGTACCCATTTTCGAACATCAAAGAATTGTTGATCAGTTGGGGTGTGCTCCAGTCTTTTCAAGATTAATTTGAGATCCGATTTCTACCAGTTGAAAGTGAGAGAGGTTGATGTACCGAAGACAGCTTTCGGGGCAAGATATGATCACTTTGAGTTTTGGGTTATGTCGTTTTGTTTGACTAGTGTGTTAGTTACTTTTATAGAGATGTCAAGCAGAATACTTCCTGAGCTCCTTGATCAGTTGTAGTAGTCCTCATAGATGATACATGGGTATATTCACGTACCAAAGAAGACCATGACAAGCTTTGGAGTTAGTGTTGTAGACCCTATTAGAGAATTAATTGTATGCCAAGTTGAGCGAACGTGAACTCCAAGTCAAGGAAGATGTTCTCCTAGGACATGTAGATCAACCGAGTGTATTAGAGTAAATCCCAAGTAGGCAGAAGAAGATGTGAGTTGGAAGAAACCAAAGACTGTGACAGGTATCTATAGTTCCTAGGTCTAGCATTGTTACTTTCGTGGAGTTGTAAATCGTCTTTCGAAGGTAGCTGCTCCATTGACAGATTGCTACAGAAGAATGTTCAGTTTGTGGGGTTAGATGCGAGACAACGAGCCCTTAAGAAACCAAAAGAAACTTTGAAGAGAGCTTCGACCTTGGTCCAGCCTATATCAGAAAAAAAGTTGTGAACCATAGAGATGCGTTACATGTAGGGTTAGGTTGTGTGCTTATGCAAGACAAAAGATTGTGGCCTATTCATCGAGATAGTTGAAAGACCTTGAAAAGAATTATCCGACGCGAGACATAGAGTTAACTGCAGTTGTATTTGCTTCGAAGACTTAGAGACAAAGCATGTATAGTAAGAAATGCACAATATACATATCATCAGAACTTGAAATATTTGACGACTTAGGAAGGGTTGAAACTTGAACAACATAAGTTGTCAAAACTGCTTAGAGACCATAATCTCAAGATTGAGTACCATCCGAAGAGAGTCAACGTAGTAACCGATGCTTCGAGATATATTTGTTGTTAGATTGGTAGTTGAGTTGCGAGTTATATCTGCCGAATTCAGTTTATCAAATGATAGTTGTTCTGTGGCCGAGTTTCAGGTTAAACCTACATTGAGTTAGAATACTTAAAGAGAGACATTTGCAAGACAGGTTCTTGGCACCTCACGTGCAAGACATGGCAGAAGGAAGACCTTCAGAATACAGTTTCAGAGATGATAGAGTTTTGCATTTCAAAGACAGAATAGTTGTGCCGAATGACATAGTTTTTTGAGACGTATTGTTTTGGACGAAGCACACGACAATTCATTTGTATTGCATCTGAGTAGTATGAAGACGTATTGTGGGTTGAAGATGAGTACTTCTGGATTGAGTTGATGGATGATGTGGTTCAGTATGAGAGTAAGTGTATAACTCGCTAGCGTGTCAAGACCGAGCATCAGTTTTCTTCTAGTTTGTTACATCTGTGGAAGATTCTTAATGAAAGTGGGTAATATATTCGAGAGACCTTTTGTCTGGTTCGCCTTTGATTTCCTACGGGAGAGTTTAGCTGAGTAAACGATGATAGTTGCATCGAGTGTACTCATTCTATACATGTTCACGTTACTTGTACCTTGTGTAAGATGGCGGAGTCGTGCCTTAGCAAGAGTGTGGGTTGTACATTGTCTTGAAAATCGATAGTGGCCAATTGAGATTCGAGATTTCAACTAGATTTTTGAGGACGTCTGCGTGGTGCTTGGATACCTGTTGAAGTCAGATGGTCAATCAGAGAAAGTTATCGGTCAAGTTTTCAAACGGTGCCGTATGAGATTGTGAAGCAGGCTATTTCTGTTGTTTATTTGTTGCGGTTACCACAAGAGTTAGAAAGGGGTTTGTGATGTGTTCCGTGTATCTATGATTCGGAAATGTGAAGCAGGTCTGACTCATACTATGTTGTTGAAGAGATTGAGTTGAGTTTAAAATTAACAAGCAATGGAGAACCAGTTGAGATCGTAGCAACATATAGCTAATGTTGTGTGGTAAGTCTACCGAGTTGGTGAGTATGTAGTGGTGAGAAAGGAAGTGTGGAGGAGCATGTTTCAGTGACTCTTTCTGTCCAATAAATTTCGGGGACGAAATTTCCTTAAGTGGGGGCGAGTTGTAACACCCGGGTTTGGGGGTCGGGTAAAAATAATATTAAAATAATGGTTCGGGTTTTGATTTTATAATTAAAATAATAAAATATTATTTTTGGGCTTCATATATTCGAAGCAAACATTTATGTTGGACTAAAATTGTTTTGGGAATCAAATCCCATGGATTTTAGAATAAATGATCTTGTCATCTCATTAATGGCAAGATTGTAAATATGTGAACTTTCAAATTAAAACCCCTCTTTTATATTAAAAGACAACTTTTATTTCATCTTCATCTTCTTCATTTCTTCTTTTCACGTCAAAATGCCCTTTCCCCTCCAAATCACTATTTCATCATCTCCTTTGATTTTTGTTGGAGATTTTTGCAAGGTAATCTCGTTTTTTACTTGTCTTCCTTTCCCTCTACAAGATGATACCTCTAGTTTTCAATATTGTTTATGTTTTTGAAAATTGGAGTTTTAAAGATTTTGATTAAAGATGTTACCTTTATGGTCTTTAGCTAAAGATTTTGATTTGTCATTGATGTGTGGGTTGTTTACTAACCAAAAGGTCCAATATATGTAAATTTTAAAGAGTTTTGTGTGGATTTTCGGATTTGGGTTTTAATAGGTTTTTAGAAGGGTTTTAAGGTTAGTTGTGGGTATGTTTGATGTTGGAAATTGGGGGCTGATGGTTATACTATGTTTGGGTAGTGTTTTGAACATGTTTAAGAGTGCTTTGGATGACTACATTGCTGAATTTTGATGGGTTGTTGTGGAAGTACGAAAATGAGATTTTGGAGAATGAACTTGGCTTTGAATTGTGATAATTGTGGTGGATTTGTTTGTTGGTGTTAAACTTTGGGTTTGTGGCTGATTTTAAGGTTAATGTATTGTTTTTGAATGGTTAGAAGCAAGAGGAAACAATGGAGAAACTACGGGCTCGAATACGGACTTGGATGCTTGGTAGGCTAGTCGGCTTGTGCTAAATGGAGTGGTCGGTGAGTGGTTACTGTTTTTAAATGGTTTTTAAACTTTGGTTCAAGCATGTGAACCTAGGATGGGCTTGGTAAACCCACCTAGAGTTGAGATTAGGGCGGTAGCCTAATCTCAAGCTGTAGTTAGAAACTTTAGGTTGAACTCCTAATTGCTTGGCTTGCCTCTTGTTTATTTGCATTTATGGTAGTTATGTATATTGTGTTATACATGTTGTTGAAGCATGGTTTGATGCATTGCTATGCATGTAGTTTGGATTGTGAATTGTGCATGATAGGGATCATGGTGAGTACGTGCTAAGCACGGAAGTTGATATGAAATGATATGTGAAAGGTTATGAATTGTGTTTAATATTGGCACTAGTATGCTTGGGTACAATGATCGATCATTAGGATG
Organism: Hibiscus tridactylites; assembly: GCA_958450335.1. Taxonomy (NCBI): domain Eukaryota; kingdom Viridiplantae; phylum Streptophyta; class Magnoliopsida; order Malvales; family Malvaceae; genus Hibiscus; species Hibiscus tridactylites. Next base: position 50,508,194 of record OY288267.1, on the reverse strand, counting down.
TTAGTGTGCACACGAGAGTTAAATTCGCGCGTGGTCTTGGTGACGGTGGTCATCAAGATGGAGTACGGGTTCGCCCGGAAATCTTTATATATTAGTCGGTGATGAGTGGAATCCCATCGACGGGGCGTGAGGATGAGTGGAATCCCCTCCGCGAGAACCGGTGATGAGTGTAATCCCACCGTAAGGTAAGGTTTGTTGTTGGATGTGAGTTCCAACGTGTTATCCGTGTATTCGAGTCATAACTAGGTGCCAATATGAGATTATATATGTGCCAATATGATATGAAATGTGATTCCAATATGGACTGATATATGTTGTTGTTAATACATTGATATATGAATCTTCGTGTGTTGGGCTTATGAGTTGTTGATCATAGCATAGTGTTGATTATATGTTCATGCATCATGTATATTTTGGCTCTTGTGGATCGGAGGTAAGATCATGCATTCTATCTTAGTTGTCGCTCGTGCTTGGACCCTGCATTATCGAGGTTTGTTTTATGATCTTACCCTCACTAAGCTTTTATGCTTACGCTCCTTTTGTTCGACAATGCAGATCAATAGCTTGTGGGTGGCAAGGGCAAGGAAGGGGCATCCAAGTGTCGCTTTTGGTTAGCTCAAGTATGAACTTTAAATTGAAAGATTGTAATAGTCAAGCAATGGGATAGGTGTTGTTGATTTGAGCTTTGATGTATGTGATGTTGGTTTGGCTTTTCGATGCTTTGTTTGAATTGTAAACCTTGCTTATGTTGCATGTCTTGAATGCTTATATGTTTGTTTCTAAGGCATGAGCCTTTAAGTGCAAAGTATGTCCTCTTTATGGTAAATGTATGAATCTTTTAGATGCATGATCCTTGTTCGTTTTGAATGTCATGTATGTTGATATCTTGGTTGTGGAAGGTTGTATGTATGTTGTTTGTGGCTAGGGGAGTCGTAAACCGCATCTAGAGTCGAGTCTTAAGTTGTTTTGCTGCAAATTTGGGTATTGCAGTGCAGGGCGTATCGATACGCCTAAAGGCCGTATCGATACGGTCCTACACCTCGAGACTCAAATTTGGCTTATCGTATCGATACGCAGGAGTGTATCAATACGCCAAATCTTTTCTGGAATTCTGAGATTTTGACGAGTTTTTGGCTTATCGATAAGGGCTCTAGGTGTATCGGTACGGTCTAATATCGTTGACTGCGAGATGTTGACCGAGGAGGGTGTATCGATACGCCCAAGGGGTGTATCGATACGGTTTCACTGGTTTGACTTGGGGCAGTTGACCTTGGTCAAGACATATCGATACCCTCTGTAGATGTATCGATACGGCCTGCTTAAAAAGGAAAATGGGCTATGTTAAAGTGTTGTTTTGGATGGTCGTTGTTATATTGTTTGTGTTTCTACTGTCGTGTTTCACATAGGACATAATAATGCATTTAGACAAGATATAAATAAAAGAAATTTTCTAGGGTTGCTAACTAAGGTGAGACCTTAACGGGTTTCACATCGGTGTTCCCCGTGTAGCCTACTCGGACCAGTCAAACGTCCGGACCAGGACGAGGGGGATTACATAATCTATACAAAAGTAATATATTATAACCTAAGATTCGAATAAAATCAAAGGAAAAAGAAAAAAGAAGAAAAACACCTCAAATATGGATTTTGGATGAATGAGTGGAAGAACTTGCACAAAATTGTTGAAGCTTGCTTAGACTTGAGTTTGTGAGTAAAAGCCCTCAAGATTTGATGAAAAACAATGAGGTTTAGAGGGTTTTATAGGGGAAAATCGGGTTAGGGTTTTTAGGAGTTTTAATTAAAAGCAAACTTTATCATTTAAAACCCTTAAAAAGGTTGTCCGCAGAGTCGTTTCGGAACAAGCACGATCGTTCTGAAACGTTTGTACCGAAACGTTGACTGAAGTTTCGAATCATGTTGACCATTCTGATACGGCTTTGATCGTATCGAATCCCACGTGTTAACCCGTATCGAAACGCTTTTGGGTCGTTTCGATACAATGCTTGGCAGAGGCAAAACGTTTCGAAACTCGTTTCAAAACACCCTGGTCATAGATCGCTCTTTTAAGGAACCCGTATCGAAACAGATTGACTCGTTTCGATATGCTTAGGCCTGGAGGTGCAGATAAGGCTCTAATATTGCAGAAAAATTGAATTTTATGAAGTCCTAGATTCATAAATGGTATGAATGAGCAGAAATAACATGCTAAAACACAAACATACTCCCCCTAACTATAAGCATGGATGAAATTAGGAGTAAAAACATATAAGCATGGCATTTTACAAGAAATCAAGCAATTTAAGCACAAAAAGGTCCAAAAAGGTCAAGATAGGCTAGTTAGACCTAACTCTCTCCTAAGGGACCAAAAACGCTCCTTATCTAGAGGTTTTGTAAAGATGTTCGCTAGTTGATTTAAGGTATCTACGAACTCTAAAACAACATCTTCCTTAAGGACATGATCTCTAATGAAATGATGTCTTATTTCTATATGTTTGGTTCTAGAGTGTTGGATGGGATTTTTAGTTAGGCATATAGCACTAGTGTTGTCACACTTAAGGGGTATGGTCTCAACTTTAACATCATAATCTAAGAGTTGTTGCTTCATCCAAAGGACTTGAGCACAACAACTCCCTAAGGATATGTACTCGGCTTCGATGGTAGAAAGAGCTACACTATTTTGTTTCTTAGAGAACCAAGATATGAGCATACTACCTAAGAATTGGCAAGTTCCCGAAGTACTTTTTCTATTGATTTTACATCCCCCATAATCCACATCCGAACAAGCATGAAGGTTAAATGTTGAGTCTCTAGGGTACCAAAGACCTAGACAAGGAGTATCTCTAAGGTACCTAAAGATTCTTTTAACGGCTATAAGGTGAGACTCTCTAGGACTAGCTTGAAACCTAGCACACAAGTAAACACTAAACAATATATCCGGTCTACTTGCGATAAGGTAAAGCAAAGATCCAATCATAGAGCGATAAAGCTTAGAGTCAACACACTTACCTCCTTCATCTTTGTCAAGCTTTGTAGATGAGCTCATTAGTGTGGCTTGAGGCTTTGAATTCTCCAAGCCAAACTTCTTGAGCATATCCTTGATTTTCTTAGCTTGGTTGATGAAGATGCCATCCTTCATTTGTTTGATTTGGAGTCCCAAGAAGAATGAGAGCTCCCCCATCATGCTCATTTCAAATTCACCTTGCAAAAACTTAGAAAAATCTGGACAAAGCAATTCATTAGTGGAACCAAATATAATATCATCAACATAAATTTGAACTACTAATATATCTTTGCCATTGTTTTTAATAAATAGTGTTGTGTCCACCTTTCCTTTCTCAAAACCTTTTCCAACTAGAAAACTCGAAAGTCTTTCATATCAAGCTCTAGGAGCTTGTTTTAAACCATATAAAGCTTTTGACAATTTGAAAACATGGTTTGGGAAAATTGGATCTTCAAAACCCTGTGGTTGTTCCACATACACTTCTTCATTTATAAAGCCATTTAAAAATGCACTCTTGACATCCATTTGAAAAAGCTTGAAATCATGATAACATGCATATGCAAGCAACATTCTAATAGCTTCTATCCTAGCTACGAGTGCATAGGTTTCATCAAAATCAATTCCCTCTTCTTGAGTGTAACATTGAGCAACTAGCCTAGCTTTGTTTCTCACAATGTTACCACTCTCATCTAGTTTATTCCTAAATACCCATTTAGTTCCTATAGTAGCTTGGTTTCTAGGCCTTTCAACTAATGTCCACACTTTACTTCTCTCAAATTGATTTAACTCATCTTGCATGTCCATAATCCAAAAATCATCTTTTAAAGCTTCTTTAATATTCTTAGGCTCAATGCATGAGATAAATGCAACATGATTAAGCATTTTAAGAGAAGAGCGAGTAGTTGCCCCCTTGGATGGATCACCCAAGATATCACCACCTTTGACATAGTTGTACTCCCTTGGGTAGCTCAGTTCCTTTTCCTCAAGAGCCAAGTCCTTCAAGGTTTCAAGAGGTGGATCTTGTGCGTCTTTCTCTTTATTTGGAATCTAATCCTCCTTTGAAGTTTATCCTCCATCAAAGGCATTAAGGATTCCTACATCATCATCATCACAAGATTCCTTCTTTGGAAGGAGGTTATCATCGAATACAACATGAATAGACTCTTCTACTACTAAAGTTCTTTTATTAAATACACGATAGGCTTTAGAGTTTAAAGAATGCCCTAAGAAAATAGTTTCATCACTTTTAGCATCAAATTTACCTAAGTTGTCTTTACCATTATTTAAAACAAAACACTTGCAACCAAATGGATGAAAATAGCTAATGTTGGGCTTTTTAGATTTTAAAATCTCATAAGGTGTTTTCTTTAAAAGTGGCCTAATCATTACTCGCTTTACAATATGGCAAGTGGTGTTTGTGGCTTCCGCCCAAAAATATTTAGGTAAATTGTTTTCACAAAGCATGGTTCTAGCCATTTCTTGTAAAGTCCCATTTTTCCTCTCAACTACCCCATTTTGTTGAGGAGTTCGAAGAGCCGAAAAATTGTGGCTAATACCATTTTCATTTAAAAACTCTTCAAAACCTAGATTTTGAAATTTGGTACCATGATCACTTCTAATATGAGAATATTAAGTTCAAGATCATTTTGAGTTAATTTTGAAATCGTGATGAATTTTTCTAAAGCTTCATCTTTTGCACTAAAGAATAGAACCCAAGTAAACCTAGAATAGTCATCAACAAGTACAAAAGCATACGATTTACCACCCAAGCTCATAGTTCTAATAGGCCCAAATAAATTCATATGAATTAGTTGTAAACACCTACTTGTAGAAACATCATTAATGGATTTAAAGCATGATCTATGTTGTTTACCCTTAGAGCATGCATCACATATTTTATCATTTGAAAATTTGATCTTGGGTAAACCTCTAACTAGATTTAGGGAAACTAATTTTTCTAAAACACTAATGCTAGCATGTCCTAGTTTCCTATGCCATAGCCATGCATCATTTTCATTTTATGCAACAAAACATGCATGAGATGAATGAATGTCATCTAGATGCACCATGTAAATGTTACATATGCGATGACCAATGAGCATTATTTTATTTCATTTAATGTCAACAATTTTGCATCCATTTTTTATCAAATAAGACATTAAATCCTTTATCACACAATTGACTAATGCTCAATAAAGTGTGTTTTAGACCATCGACATATAAAACATTTTCAATGAGTATAGTAGAGTGATTACCTATGGATCCAATACCTTTAATGTGGCCTTCGGAGTTGTCACCAAATGTCACTACTCCTCCACTTTTTGGCTTTAAGTCCATGAATCGACTCTTGTCTCCGGTCATGTGCCTCGAGCATCCACTATCAAGGTACCATGAGTTTTGACTTTGTGCTTTGGCCTTGTAGCAATGCTCCCCCATGGTGGAATCCTCCTCAAGGGCTATGAGGCAAAGGTTGGCCACTTCATGTTCCTCATCCTCGGATGACTCCTCATCACTCCAAGTAGCAAGCTTGGCTTTGAGCTTCTTTTTCTTCTCAAAGCCATTCTTCTTGAGTTGAGGGCAATCAGAACGTATGTGACCCGACTTTTTGCACTTAAAGCAAATGATTTGATCCCTCTCTTGTTCTTTGCTTTTGTTCTTGAAGTCCATCTTTCTTTGAAATTTCCTCCCTCGATTGAACTTTATGAACCGCGAGAACCGTTTGGCAATCATGGCCAATTCCTAAAGGTATTCCTCATCACTAGAAGAGCTCTCTTCATGTAAAGAGGCTTTTAGAACAACTCTTAGCATCTTTTTCTTCTCTACCTCATGCTTCTCCATCCTTCTCTCTTCCTTCTTATTCTCTTCCTTTCTTCCTTGCTTCATAATCTCGTGTGTAAGAAGAGACCCAACAAGCTCATCAAGCTTCAAAGTTTTCAAGTTCTTTGCTTCAATGATGGTCGTCCTCTTACCATCCCAAGACTCCAGGATAGAGTATAGAAGCTTCCTCACTAGCTTATCGATCAAACATCTTTGAGACGCTCTCATCGGGGTCCATCTTAAAATTCTCATAGCTCAAGTTTAGCAACCCGATCTTCGTCTCTTTCACATTTCTAGTGCCCTCATAAGTCGTCTCCAAAGTGTCCCACACTTCCTTTGCGCTTTCGATAGATGAAACCTTTGAGTAGATATCCGGACCAAGTGCACAAAATATGATATGTAGAGCTTTGTCGTTGACTTGCATATTCCGTCTATCTTCCTCGGTCATCTCCGACTTCACCTTCGAAACTAGTCTTTTTTCATCATTTCTCTTTACTGGAATGTAGGGGCCTTCTTCCACTACATCCCAAACCATGTAATCTGTTGACTTGATGAAGAGACACATCAGATTCTTCCAATATGGGTAGTTGTCCTCATTGAAGAATGGTGGTTTAGTGGTTGATTGTGACTCATAAAGGTTGGAGGTTGAAGTAGATGCCATGGCTTGTCTTATAGATGATCACACTCTTCCTAGAATCTTCTCTTGTGGTTGTTAATCCTTCAAAGAGGTAGGCTCTGATACCAATTGTTGAGTGGATCAATGAAACGATTTAAGCCAAGAGGGGGTGAATTCGATTTTTAGAACTTTTGGTGGTGGAGTGGAAAATTAAAAATTGCTAGACAAGAGAATTTAGAGTGGTTCAAGTTCCAATTGAACTCTACATCCACTACCTTAGCTACCACTAAGGATTTTCCAACAACCCACTAATTGCTCTTCCCTTTTTCAAGGCTTAGGAGGTAACCTTTACAATACCTGTCAAATTTTCTACCCAAAATTTGACCAAACCCTCACAAAGATACAAAGAATAAATTAAGGCAAGAAAGATGTCTCTCAATACAAGATTGCCCCTTTAAATACGAGCACTCGACCCAAATTGGAAAATGAGATTGGAATTACACACAACACAATTTGGGGTTTACAAAGAAAAAAAATGAGATTTTTGCACAATTGCTCTGATTTGCTGTTTGGATGATTCTTTTTGGATCAATAGTTGTTGCTGGAGATTTTAGAGGTCCCTTTTACACCTTCTCATTGAATTCTAGCCGTTGGGGTTGTTGCCCTCATTATTATAGCCGTTGAGATGTTATCTTCCCTCCATAAATGCAGTCTGCAACTACCCGTTCTGAAACGCCCGACCCTATTTTGAAACAGACCAAAATAGAAAGAGCTGTTGGGGTGTAATAAATAGGCCGTACCGAAACGGGCACGATCGTTTCGATACACTAGAAGCCCGTTTCGAAACTTGTATCGAAACATTTTGCCACTGTCAAAACTTGTATCGAAACGGCTTAGAGGCGTTTCGATACGCTTTAATTATTTCTTAAAAAATTAGTTTAAAAGCTCAACGGTCATATTTTGAAACCAAGTTTGAATTCTGTTTCGAAACGTTTGAGGTCGTTTCGATACTGCCATATCGAAACGGTTCAAACCGTTCCGTTGTTCTTCATCCGTTTCAAAACACGTTCCGAAACAGAGGTTAACAGTTTCAAAACGTTTCAAAACGCCCAAAGGCTATTCCGAAACGGTGACTCAAAAATCACTGTTTTGACTTCGTAAACACTTAGAAAATATTTGATAAGTTGAGGTTTTGACTTGTACATTTTTCTTTAAACACATAGAGAGGTTTTGAGGACTTAAAAATTCATTTTCTCTTTTTCAATTTAGTCCTTAAATCTTTTGTTATATCAAAATCAATTTATTAGATTCACAGGAGAGAAATGAACTTTAGCTTTACCAATTAAAATGTAAGGTTGCTTTATACATACATATATATATATATATGTCTTTGAGAATAAAATTGTCGAATTTTGAACCCCAAAAAGGGTCAGTGAAAAATAATAATAATAATAATAATAAAGTGGTAGAATAAGACTATGAGTAGGTTGAAAGTTACTTGGATGAGTCCAGTAGAGACTCGAAGCAGGTAACAAAGCACAACACACAAACATGTAAATAAAGATCAGGTGAGAAGACATGCAGACACTATAGTTGTAACACCTAAAAATTACGCTCAAATTGTAAATCCTAAATTTGAAATATTCATAATTTAGAAACCCTAAATTTTCAAATATCAAATTAAAAACTCTAATATTGGGATTCTCAATTTCTGAAACCCTAGATTTTAAGGATTTTATTATGAAATAATTTGAAAAACATAAATTGGATTTTGAGGTCAATTTTGTAATTTTTAAATATTAAAGCTCCATTCTAAAACCCTAGATAAACCCCCATCTATCCTTAATTTATATGTTCTCTTCGTTCAGCAACTTGGGGTTATCGACTCAAAAATCTAACTTTTCCTATTAGTCGCTACCACCTAACAACGTAGATCACTCGATCTGCACCAGTCGCTCAATCGTCTCCTTCACCCACGCACCCCTTGCCAACCCTTGACTCTAAACCACTTGGTAATTAATATTGCAAACATGATCATACCAAAACGTTCTCGATTATTTATATGATTATTGCTTGTATGGTTGACATCATGTGCATATGGTTTTAGAATGTGTTTTAATTATGATTTATGAAACATTTGTTTTATGAAATATCAGATTTACGAAACCATGATTTACGGATTATGACTTATAAAGTATGTTTATGGAATATCGAATTTATAGAATTGTGTTTATGAAATTTGAGTTTTTAAGCATCATATGTGTATGAACATGAGTTGGGATTTGTACGCAGGAAGCAGTGGTCTTACCACACATCGGCTGGTGGATGTAGTGAGGAGTTCTGGGGAACCTTACTCTTATTTGGCGGACGTAGTTGGGTGCATTGCATTGCATTGTACTTGTGATTTATGTGTTATGGTTTAAAGGATTTTAAGAAAATAATATTATGTTTTACGACTATAGTTTTCTTGCACTTTAGATTTAGCTTACTCCCCTTAGTCTTTCTTTCAGATACTCAGACCATAGGCGAATCGGTACTTGGAGGATCTCATATTTTCATATTATTTTGAGACATTGATGTAATTTCATACTTTGAGAATAAATATGTTTTGAGATTGTTTTTCTAAAATTCTTTTACTATGATTTTATTTCAGAGATTTTATGTAAACATTCTAATATTTAATATGATATTTATATTTTTATTTACTATAAGTTATTTATTAAACTACTGTTATTTTATTTTAAGTTAAAATATAATTTCCAAAATTGAATTTTTTAAGGATTAAGTTTTCAAACGTAACTTCTTAAATTTGATTTTTTCTTCTAAGCCGAGTTTAGGGGTTATATTATTTTTATGGAATATAAAAAGAGAAGGGGTTACTATTAAAAAAAGAGAGAGAAGGAATATGGCTCCTGATTTCTCAGAGGGAATTAACCCATGTGCGAAAAAACCCTAGTTTTGGTTGCTACACATTTTCAGGCGGTCAGCTACCGGGAGGAGGCCCACCGGTGGTTACCCCGCCTGTTATCGTGACCACGGAGTCGCTCCAGGCGAAGGATGTGTTGGGGTGGTGCAGGAAACGCCCATGGATGTAACTGTTGTTGATGTAGTTGGGGACGGTGATGTCGCGGGCAGTGGCCTGGGGGCTGACGGAGAGTTGAAGAGCACTGGCGATGCAGATGGGCCGGCAGAGGTGGTTTCTGGTCCGAGCAAGGGTATCTATGTTGATATGGTGGCGCGTGGAGAGAACAATGGTGGACGACATAAGGCTGGTGTGATCACAGATGGTATACAAGTTTCGGAATCAGATTTTTCCATCGATCATAGTGGGCCGTTTCCAAAAATAAGATTTTCCGAACGTGTTCATGCATCGATCGACGAAAGTATGAAGCGAGCTGTGATTGTCTGATTGTTGGGGCGAACTATTGGATACAAGACTTTGTTATCCCGTATCCCTGGTTTGTGGGCTTCGGTTGGTGATTACCAGGTGGTGGATCTCGTCAATAATTATTTTTTAGTGAATTTTACATCGAATGAGGATTACACTAGGGTTTTATCGGCTGGGCCATGGACACTGTTTGGGAGCTATCTTACGGTTCAGCCATGGTCGCGTTCATTCTCGACGTCACAGAGGCATCCATCGCAAGTTATGGCCTGGATACGTCTTCCTGGGCTTCCGTACAGGTATTACACCAAAGCGTTATTCAAGCTAATTGGAAGTATCATAGGAAATGTTGTCCGAATTGACTATAATACGACGGCGGGGTAAAGGGGCAAGTTTGCTAGGCTCGCGGTCCTCATGGATTTGAATAAACCGTTCTTACCCTGTATTGGGATTGATGGTTTTACACAGAAGCTAGAGTATGAAGGATTGAGCCAAATTTGTTTCTAGTGTGGCATCTACGGGCATTCGTCGGAGATGTGTAGGAACCACGCTGGAGTGCTTCTGGATGTAGGATCTTCGGTATTAGAATGGTTGGATGAGGGTAGAACAGAAACGGATGGTGCTTTGGATAGTCTTTACGGACCTTGGATGGTGGTGGATGCTAGGAAACGGAGGCCACGGAAAGTGGTTGACCGCCAAACTGAAGCTGGTGGGAATAACATGGGGGATCACGATTCACTGTGCTAGAGAATGCTGGTGGTAGTAGTAAGGGCAGTGAGGGTATTGCTACACAACTGGGCCATAACGGTGAGGCTCAATCTGCCGGAAACTCGGGAAGGAGACCTCATGGAAAGGATGTTATTGATGCAGGTGGTTTGAAGGATGCTAGTAGTGGGAAAGGGAGTGCGACGCCTCGTGCACGGGCCACCAATGTGGGTAGAACTCCGTTGAAGGATGTGTCGAACAAAGCGGCTACCCCGCGCAAGGGACCTAAGGTTGTTGCGATGTCCCTGAGCTTGCCTGTGCAAGTCCAAACATATGAACCATCGATCGCCAATGGTACACATAGAGTTGTGTCCATTATTGAAGGCGATACGGGAAAAGGTGTTGTGGGAAGTGACCGGAAAGAGGTTGGTCGAGGGAGGAGCTTATTACCGGTAAAGGTCACGCTAAAGAAGCCGTCAAAGCAATCAAAGCGTCGCTCTGCTGGCCGTGCTCCGGCGAAGCCAGTGTTGGCGGAGTGGGTCCAGTCTTTATCAGGGAAACTTCAGATCATGCAGGATCAGGTTGTGTCTGATGCACAGGGGGTGGAGAGCGAGGCTAGGGCTTCGAGGGATCATGCTGCGAAATCGTCTCCTACGGTTGTGAATGCAGCGGTAGAGTCGCGTGACAGTACCATGGTAGCGGTGGATCCTAATAAGGAAAACATTGATCCGTTGGCTTGAGGTTAGATTGGTTTCTTTTAATTTCAGTTTTGATGATTAATATAATGTTTTGGAACTGCCAGGGTGCGGCGAGCCCTGAATATCGCCGGCATTTTTGTTCTTTTGTGTGAAAGCATGATCCGAGGGTTGTTTGTCTTGTTGAGCCGCGAGTTAGTGTTTTACAAGCAGATAGGGTGATTCGCAATGGGTTTTGATAACTCGTACCGCGTTGAATGCCGTGGGTTTAGCGGTGGTATTTGGGTTCTTTGGAGGGATGAGGTTAGTGTTGAAATCTTAGTTGCATCGAATCAGTTTGTTCATGGGAGGTTTTATGATGATAGTATCAATCAGTGGGTATTTTTTACGGCTGTATATGCTTCACCGTCGGTGACCATACGGAAATTGGTTTGGGATCATTTGCTCAAGGTTCCACCAGGCGCGTATCAGGCATGGGTGCTAGGAGGTGACTTCAATTCTATTCTTCGTGCCGAGGAATGTTGTGGTAGCAGCTCTGGGGTGTCAGGGATTAGTTCTTTGTTTCAGGAGTTTGTGTACACGGCGAGTCTGTTTGAGGTTGAGTATAAGGGTGATGATTTTACATGGAGACGTGGGCGTTTATATAAATGTCTTGATCGGTGTTTGGTGAATGGGAAATGGCAGGATCTTTTCCCGCATAGTCTGGTACTCCATTTGGATCGCTTGGGGTCTGACCATTATCCCCTTCTTCTTAAGAGTGATTCGTGTACCAGGGCGGATGATGATAGACCGTTTCGGTTCCTTGCGGCTTGGCAGGATCATCCGGATTTCGCAAAGCTTCTGGAGGATAGTTGGAATCCTGTGGCGTCGATTGATTCAAACATAGCAAAGTTCCAGCCAGCCGTTATGAATTGGAATGTTGAGGTGTTTGGGCATATTGGCACACGGAAGAAAAATCTTCTAGCGCGTTTGAGAGGGATAGATCGCGCTCTTCATCGTAACTACTCGGTGTTTCTTGTAAATTTGGAGAGGAAGCTACGGGATGAGTTGGATATTGTTTTGGAGCAGGAGAAGAGTCTATGGTTCCAGAAATCGAGGTGTCGATGGATCACGCATGGAGATAGGAATACTAAGTATTTTCATGCATCTACGATTAGCTGGAGGAAAAGAAATTTGATTACACGGCTGCGCGATAATAATGGTCATTGGTTGGAATCGTAAGAGGAACTTCGGAACCATGCCGTAGACTTTTATAGTAGTTTGTTTTCTCACGGTAGTGTGGATGTCGCCAGTTTCTCGATTCGTGGTAAATTCCCCCTTCTTAATAATGCTACCGTCGACTTCTTTGAGAGTGTAGTTTCCATGGACGAGGTTCGTAGGGCAGTGTTTCAGATGGATGCACATAAGGCTCCCGGTAGTGATGGGCTTCATGCTTTATTTTATCAACGGAACTGGGATATTGTCGGGGATGGCGTTTGTCGTTTGGTTCAGGATATTTATGAGGGGGCTCTTTTACCTGATAAATTGAATGATACGCTTTTGGTTTTGATCCCAAAGGTGAAGTCGCCTGAAGGTATGACTTATTTTAAGCCTATCAGTCTCTGCCAGGTATTATATAAGATCGTTACTAAGGTCATTGTGAATAGGATTAAACCTTTTATATCTGAGTGGGTGAAAGATAACCAGACTAGCTTTGTTCCTGGAAGGTTGATTTCAGATAACATCATCATCGCTCAAGAGGTGGTTCATTCCATGCGACGCAAGACAGGTGCAAAGGGGTGGATGGCTGTGAAAATTGATCTGGAGAAGGCTTATGATCGCCTTGAGTGGGAATTTATCGCCGATACTCTGTGTGATATTGGTTTACCGAGGAAGGTACGTCATTTGATTATGCACTGCGTGTCCTTAGTGTCTACAAGTATTTTATGGAATGGGGCGCAGACAGAGAGATTCCGCCCATCTAGGGGGATCAGACAAGGTGACCCGTTATCTCCCTATCTTTTCGTTCTTTGCATGGAAAGACTTGGACAGCTGATTGAACATAATATCGCCGGTGGTAATTGGAAGGGTTTCCAGGTGTCGCGGCAATGTCCGGTTATATCTCATCTTATGTTTGCTGACGATATGGTTCTTTTTGTTGAGGCATCGATGGAGCAGGTTGAGGTAGTTAATTCGGTGCTTGCTGAGTTCTGTGCTGCTTCTGGGATGAAAGTGAGTATCACGAAGACTAGTGTTTTTTTCTCCAAGAATGTTTCGAGTCCGCTTCGTCAATCTATTTGTGCAAGGTGTGGTTTTATGGAAGTTCAAAACCTAGGAAAGTATCTAGGCGTGCCTATGCTTCATCAGAGGGTGACTAACGAAACTTATGATTTCTTAGTTCAAAAGGTGAGAGATCGGTTGGCTGGATGGAAAGCGCGCTATCTTTCTTTTGCTGGGCGAATTGTCTTAGCCAAGTCAGTGTTGTCGGCTATTCCTTTTTACTGCATGCAAACGACAAGGATCCCTAAAGGTGTGTGTGAGAAGATTGAGGGTATTATTTGGGCTTTCATTTGGGGGAATTCGACGTTAAAAAGGGGGGTTCATCTTGTGAAACGGGAGGAGGTTGCGTCGCCAATTGTTAATGGTGGTCTTGGCTTTAAAGTTTTGGGTCATCAGAATGATGTGTTCCTGATGAAGGTTGCGTACAACATTGTGGCAAAGACGGATCAGCTTTGGGTTCGTTTCCTACGTGCCAAGTATAAGTGCTTTGACGTCTCCTGGATACAGTTGCTAGGAATAATTGTTCGGTCTTATAGAAGGGTGTGAGCACAGTGTGGGACGATGTACGTGATGACATTGTTTGGAACATTGGTAATGGCATGAAGGTAGACTTTTGGAGGGATTGTTGGATTGCGGATGTTGGCCCTCTTGATAAATACTGTACACGGGCGGTAGCACCTATGGTACCCACCACTGTGTGAGACATGGTTGATCCGAATGGAAATTGGATGTGGGCTGCGTTTTGCGATATGTTGCCTAAGCAGGTTTTAGACTGCATTGTGGCAATCAAGCCGCATATGGCTTCCAACGGACCTGATTGGCCGGGTTGGAGATGGTTTCGGGCGCGCAACTTCACCGTCCAATCAGCGTATGATGTGCGAGCAAAGCTGATGGAAGAGGTTGGAGATAAGCTTTAGAGATTAATTCAATCTTTTAAAGGTCCACCGCGGGTTCGGATGTTTCATTGGCTTCTTGGAAAGGGACGGTTGTTGACCAATGCAGAGAGAACTCGTCGGCATTTGGCGGATTCGGAAGCTTGTACGCTGTGTGGGGCGTTTCGGGAGGATATCGACCATATCATGCATCGCTGCCCTATGGCGCTGATGACTTGGCAAAAACTGATCAAGCCGCAGCATCTCTCGGATTTCTTGCTGTCACCTATGAGGGATTGGTTATGGTCCAATCTGCAGCAAGGAGGAGGTATCGCGATAGATGGGGTGAGTTGGGATGTGCTGTTTGGAGGGATCCTCTGGACCATTTGGCGCATTCGCAACGAGCGCATCTTCGGTAGCTGGACTAGCCATGGCGAGGGAGTTTTGGATCGCGCATGGCGTTTGGTCGCTGGTGCTCAGTCGGGGAAAACTGTGTTGGGTGCAAGCTCGATTGCACGCATGCATGAACATCATGAGCAGCGGGAGAGATGGCGGGCACCGGGTAGGGGGTTCGTCAAGGTAAATGTGGATGGTGCAAGAAGTAGGTTGGATGGGACAGCTTCTTGTGGAGGGGTAATCAGTGATTCTAAGGGTGTTTGGATCACTGGGTTCTCAAAATATATAGGTATTTGTTCGGCTATCGAAGCAGAGCTTTGGGCGGTGTTCGAAGGGCTTAAGTGTGCTATGGGAGTGGATGGGATGAAGATTGTGATGGAAATGGATAACTTAGAGGTGATTCGGGTCCTATCAAATCTGGTATCTCGTTTGATTTCTTCCTCGTTGGTTGATTCTATCAGAGACCTGGTTATGGTGCATGGTGCAGTGGAGTTTCGACATGTTTACCGTGACGCTAATACAATGGCGGATGCGTTGGCAAAGATGGCGCTGAGGGGTACGTTTGGGACTTGTGTTTTCCCTCATGCTCCCGGTGGCGTGATTGAGCTTTTGAGAGAGGATTATCCTTCGTCCTAGGCTTGTTTTGAGGATTAGTTGTTTCTTTTCGCTTGGTTTTATCCACTTGCTTTGTACGGATTATCTATGGGTACTTTTTGTCCTCACTTAGGTTAGAAGGGTTTTTAATGAGGCCTATGATAATTCCTTTCCCCTTCATTTATCAAAAAAAGAGAGAGAGAAGGGATTTGCTTTAACAAACCACCCAAACCCAGGCCCAGACAGGCAGCCACATTCTAATATTCAACTATTGCATTTTTCTTATTATGAATGAAATTGTATTTTATTTTAACAAACACATAGTCGGTTAATTTTACCAATATATTGTTAGTCATTTTTAAGAATATTGTGTTTAATTTTGGTATTTATGTGTAATATGGCATCCGACTTTTTATAGGTACTTAAACAGTTTTTAATGGTGCAATTAGGCACCTAAGTTTTTACTTTGGTGCAATTTAATACCTAACATCTTAAAATTACACATGTTCATTCTTATAATTTTAATGTTATTTTGTTAATGGAATAACACGTGTTACAAATTGGAAAGTTAGTTGTTAAAATTCTTAGTACGAACACATATAACTTTAAAAAAAGTTAGGTACCTAATTGCAACAACAATAAAAATTGAATACCTATTTTGCACTTAAAAAGTGTTAGATACTTCACTGACCATTTTAAAAAGTAGACACCTAATTACACCAAAAACAAAGTTGGATACACAAAGCACATAAATACAAAATTAGTTAATAAAAGTTACATTTACCAATTTTTTTTCAAAAAAATATACTTTAATACATTTGTTATGTATAAAAAATTATATATATTTTTATTTAAATTTATAATTTAAGCCCTAAAATCCTAAACATATAATCACCGAATTTTAAACATAAACTTCTAAACTCCTAAACTATAATGTTGACAAAAGGGTGAATTTTATATTAATTAAGCCAACATATTTAGTACTCCCTCCGTCCCACTAAAACTGTCATATGTTGACTTTTTTTGGTCAAAATTTTTCAACTTTGACTATAATTTATGAAAATATTTTATTTAATTAAAAATTTTAAAATATATATTTAAAAACTAGTTGATTCAAAGTTTTTAAAATATATTTTTTCATATTTTTATCAATAATAAATTTTAAATTATAAGAGGTCAAAGTTGAAAAAGTTTGACCCAGAAAAGTCAATATGTGACAGTTTTAGTGGGACAGAGGGATTATTATTTATTTAGGAATAGTCGTTTTCAATTCTTGTATATATTAAATGAGAAAACGCTCCTCTCGTTTTTCACAGCTCCTCCACCCTCTCTCCTCCAGATCTAATCTCAAAAAAATTCAGGTAATTTGAAGACTCTAACCCTAGATCTCCTTTTCATATTCTTCAAAGGTTTAGTGTTTCGTCCACTGGGTTCAGTCATTCATTTCTTAATATTTACTGTATCTGGTTTGCTGTTTCTCCCTTTGACAACGCATTTTTTTTGATGTTATATAGAGAATCTATGGTTTTTTTATTGCACTGTCTGTAATTGATATAATGAATGAATGTTCACCTAACCTTATAATGTGCTTGATTTATAGATTCATCCCATCCCTTTTCTACTTTTTAAAAATCAGATCATAGATTCTTATCCCTTTTTCTACTTTTTAAAAATCAGATCATAGATTCTTACTTTGTGCTATTTGAGTGATAGACTTTGAACTTTATTTGCTTGTAAGTTGGAAAAGATGGGCCGTGGAGTTAGCTGTGGTGGTGGGCAGAGCTCATTGGGATATCTGTTTGGGAGTGGAGAAGCTCCAAAACCAGCTGCTAACAATTCCCAAGCTGCCTCAACTAAAGCACCAGCTGCCTCAGAACCTGCTCCTGCTCCTCAGCCAGCAGATAGAACCAAGCAGATTCCTGCTGGTATTAACAGTACCTCAAACAATTATCTCCGTGCTGATGGTCAGAACACTGGCAATTTCATTACGGTATAACTCATTTAATCATCCTTAGATTTGTATCATACTTTAAAGCTTGCCCCTTTGTTGTTTTAAGTTATACTTCATTTAAGTTGGTAGCATTCTCTCTTTATTTTTCCACTAATCTTTCATTCAACAATAGGAAACATGACCAAGATAGGGTTGCAGAATAGATGTCTCGTTAGTTAAGAAAGACCTAGTTTACGTACCTTTCCTAAATGCCTTGAAAAATACTATGATTTATCATGTTCAAATCTAGTAGCTGCGTATCAAAGTTGCTGGAATTTGAATTATTTCTAGGGTAATTGTTGTTTGGGATTTGTTTTTTATGTTTTTCGGTAATTACTGTTAGAAGATGACTGAAGTCTATAGTGTTTTGTTCCGAGTGTCCATCGACCCTACTGATAAATGACCGGACAACTAGTATTAACCGTTTTTGAATTTTAGTTGGCTTCAAAAATAGATAATTGGATATACAGTGAGGATCCATTCCACTCGTGTTTTTATGCTTGTAAAACTTGTGGTAAGATCATTACTTGCTTCAGTGGTGTCATTGAAACTGTTTTTTTGTTGGATGCAGGATCGACCTTCGACCAAGGTTCATGCAGCCCCCGGAGGTGGATCGTCTCTGAACTATCTCTTCGGCGGGGGACCTGGGGATAGTAAATGAGATCGTGCCTTCATATATCTTTATAAATGGAGTATTGTTTGTTGATTATTGGGGAAGCCATAGATTCTAAATCATGCTTTCTTCGGATCTTTTAATATAGGCAGCTGAAACTTGCTGCGGCTGCTTGTGTAACATGCAGGCTTTTAGCTTGTTTGGTTTTATTTCAATCAAGAGTTCTCCAGACTAGATGCAAAAACATCTATTGCAGAGCTAATAGACATTTCTAAATGTTATATTTCTCATTCTAAATCCTGTCATGTTATCATCCCCCTTTTCTCTTAAAGCCTAAAGGTTGAACATTACCGTTCGATTCTTAATTTGAAATAATTATAATTATTCAATGAATATTAGAGTTAATATACATCTATTTTACAAAATTCAAAATTTGAAATGTAAAACGTATAGCGATTTTGAATTTTATTATGGGTAATTGTTCTATACACAAGCGCTTGTGGAAACTTTTTTACACAAGCGCTTGTGGAAACTTTTTTACACAAGCGCCTTAGTTTTAGGGCTTAGGGACTTCGTTTAGGGTTTAAAATTTAGGGGTATAAGTGTAGTAGTTTTGAATTTAGGGATTGTTGATAGAATTTTTAGTTTAGGGTTAAAATTTAGGGTTTATAGGTTAAAACCTAAATCCCCACCCATATTACCCTAAAACTAAACCCTAACCCTAAACCCTAAATTCTAACCCTAAATTCTAAACATGAACCCTAAATTCTAAACCTTTACACTAAAACCCCTAAACTCTAAACCCTAAATACTAACCCTAAACCCTATAATTGAGGCGCTTGTGGAAATAAAAACTTTCCACCGCCAGTGTATAGGATATTAATCCTTTTATTATTGGCTTAAAAATAGTTTTGGTACCTAAACTATACACATTCTCTCAAGTTGGTACTTGAATTATATGTTTTCTCCCAACTTGGTACATTAAGAAGAAATTTTGCTCTCAAGTTGGTACTCAAACTTTAATTCAATCCACTATTTTGATACTTTTATTAACAATTTTAGTCCCAAAACTTATACATTCAATTGATTTAGTCATAATTTGAAATAATTCAATAAATTTAACATTTTATATTTAAAAATTCCATCAATTTAATCATTTTTGCGATAGTGTCAAACCAAGTGAGTCCATCGGATCAAAGCAACAATTGGATAATTAAATTATACTATAGAGGCATAGATCAACAAGTTACGTTTAAACTTTTATCATACCAAGAAGGTAATATAACATTTTTAAGAGAACAAACAATTTAGGTGAATAACACAGAGAAAATTGATATAAATTTTAAATATAGAGAGTTAAATTTATTGAATTGTTTCAAACTAGGATCAAATTGATAGAATGTATAAATTTTGGTACCAACTTGGGAGAAGTCGAGAATGTGTCTAATTTAGGTACTAACTTGGGAGCAAAGATTCTTTAAGTAGCAAGTTGGAAGAAAGTGTATAGTCCATATACTAATGTAAAATTCTTTATATACCAACCTAGGATGATGTGTCTAGTTCATATACTAAATGTATATTTAAGCTTTTATTATTTAAACTCGGTAGGAAGTAGGATATTTGAATTTATTTATAAAGGATTAAATGTCTCTCTTTTTTCAGGGTAATAAGGGTTCCCGCCTAGGACTCACCACTCAGGAAAATTATATGTTTGTAGTTCTTTTTGAAATATATTTAACCTTAAGAGTCCAATTTTTCTTTCTAATACTTGTTATTAGGGTCCTTATTTTTTCAATACTTGTTAATATGGGCTAATTTACCCCCAATATTTTTTATTAGAAGCATACTCTTAAAATTTAATTTTTTAATACTTGTTATTAGGGCCTGGTTTTTTTCAATATTTGTTATTATGGGCATACTCTTAAAGTTCAATTTTTTTAATATTTGTTATTAGGGACCCAATTTTTCAATACTTGTTATTATGGACGTACTTTTAAAATTTATTTCTTTTTCACTACTTGCTATTAGGGATTTAAATAGCGGTATGTAACCTTAACAACGATCGTTATATGGCGGTAGCTACTAGTAGCACCATATGAAACCACGATACTTGCAACCGTTATGTCCACAATAGCGTAACTCACAATGACCGAAATAACATCTTTAATGTCCTCAACTACGATAGATGTTGCAATAACGGGACTGCGAGCTTGACGGTTTTTTTACAAAAAAATAGTTTTTAATAGAGTCGCCACCAATCTTTTAATTAAGGTGAGATTGGAGCACCCCCACAACACCCAAAAATCGGTACCTAGTCGATTACGTAGTGTCTTAATGATAGAAATTACGGATTCGAATTTAATTTGAAAATTGTGATCCTCAAATGCATGAATTTTATAGTAAAATATATTTAAAAGTATACTCCTTTATATGTGACTAACGAGAAATTTACGCCTCTTTAAGCTTGAGACATAATTTTTGTGAGACTCTCAAATAAAGGAATAATATTTTAAATATTGTAATTTGGGTTTAAAAAGGATGTTCTTATGTTAGAGATTAACGAAGAAACATCGCCCCTTTAAGCTCGAGGTACTTTTTCCGCGAGAATCCATAATAAAGAGGGTTGTCTTAATTTAAAAAACTTTAATTAAAACAAATGAATGCAATATAATAATAATAATAATAATAATAATAATAATAATAATAATAATAGCATTAATAATTATAATGATAGCAAATATAAAGTTAGTGATACTAATAATATTAGTGCTGCAATAATAATAATAATAATAATAATAATAATAATAATAATAATAATAAAAACATGAACTGAATGGTGAAAATGTAAAAGATACAAAAACGGAATGACGTGAATCCTCCCTTAAATACTATATTTTTCCGAAAGATGGCATTTGAGATGATATCCTAAAAAATTTCAGAAACTCTCTCAACTCTGTCTCTATCACCTAGACGTTATCTAACCTTCTGTAGAGAGTCATCGTGGGTCGCCATTCATCGGCGAGGGAGAACCGCTGGCTCCAACGACCGGCATACATGCAAATGATCAAAATGGTTCGATTTTCCCCCTAAACACAAATCTACCCTCAATTTTCCACAAAACTCATCATAGGTAATTAAATCTCTAAAAATCGAAGGTTTTCTTATTATTCTTTACCTTTATTTTGATTTGTTTCTTTTCCTATCTTTTTTCTTCTTTTTTGATCCAATCTCTAAGGCCTTTTTTGGTATAGATGAACCCTCATTTATAGGGTTTCAGATCGAGTTACACTCGAGTGTGGGGAGACATGTGGAGATGCATTAGTTTTTTACTCGGGCGGTGGTTGCAGTTCGGTTGAGGATGAGGGATTAAAAATTGTGTTTAGGGCGTGATGACTGTGTAGATAACCTATTTTGTGTACCATTTTCACTTAGCTTTTGCATGTGTTTTGGCTCATATAGTTGCATGTGAAAGTAGTTTGCATATAGTTAGGGAGTTACACTACATGTGCTTAATTGTTATATATTTTGGTACATTTAATGGGGAAGATAGTGTGTTTTAGTGGTGTTTGTGCAGGAACTGCTGGAGCTGGAGGAACGCTAGAGTAGAAGGTTGGCATCCTTCTCGTGTTGAGATGACAAAACAATAGAGTTGGAGATGAATCAAACTTTGGCACACATGGTTTCTCATATGATACAAATATCATTAAATGAACCGGAAAGCAAGATCCTCTTAAAGAGGCTTCTCGCACTTTAGGGTTTCCAAACCCTAGCTTTTCTGCCTATATAAGGAAGACTTGTGCCATAAACAATGAGAGCTTGATCATATACGACAACCCTTAGCCTTCAGCTATCAGAGAACCACTAGAGTCGAAGTTCTAGAGGAGTCTCCACACAACGAAAGCCATCGAGAGAGGGTGGAGGAGTGCGGGACCTGCAGCACAGTTAGAGAGCTTGGAGGAGAATGTCGAGGATGCTTGATTCTTTCTTTTTCCTTGCTTGATAAATTGTCATGTTTTTGACTGTTTTCATTATGGATGTTTAAGGCTCATAAATGAGCTAAATACTCTTGCTTGAGCTTATTGTTTTTAGGATATTATGTTTTAATTACTTTGTTTAATGCTATAGTCTTTTCCTTTATTTATTCTGTTCATTGTTCTTCATGCGAAATTATTGTAAGAGCTATCAAGGGAGACCTTTTAACTATTAATCTGTAGCTTAATATCGAGAGAATTATGTTAAACAAATGTGAACAGTGGGGCTAAGCTATTGACTTAGTCCTAATCTAGCTTAAACATAAGTTTAGGATTTCAACGACTAATAATGAGAGCTTGAATAGATAATAGAGTCGTTAGGGTTCACTCAGACATGTATTACCTTAGCTTCATTGTTATCAACTTCTAGGCATCGAGAGAGTCATAAGTTAGTTAGAAAACCCTATTGAATAGGTAAAGTCTTAATTGGTTTACGCAGACATGTATTTCCAATCGCTATAGCATTCAAATAAGTAATCAGCATCATTCCTAGGTAATAAACCCAACTTCCATAATCATCTGATAATTTGCTACATCATCTGCTTGTCTTGATCATTGCTATCTTAACTTTACTTGCATTTAGTTTTGATAATCATCATCAAACCAATACTTGCTTACCAACTCTTAAGCACGATCGCTTCGTATTTAGTGATCCAATCCTCATGGGTTCGACACTCTACTCTATCATTTTATCACTTGATCGACATGTATACTTGCTCTAAAGTGCATATCTATTTCGCAAGCATCAAGTTTTTGGCGCTGTTTCTTGGTATTGACAATTGATAATTACATAGTAATTGCGCTTACAATTTTATTTAGTTTGTTTTTAATTTTAATTTTAATTTTAATTTTAATTTTGGTTTTTAATTTTATTTTTCAGGCGCGTTACAGTGCATGACCATACATACACATAGAAAGGACCCAATTATTCCATATAACCCAAAGATCGAAAGATACTTGCAAAACCTACGCATGGAACACAAGACAATGACAGGACATGTTGATAAAAATGGTCAGAACAGTGCACGAGTTGTCGACAATCCACAAATAAATGGAAGAGTAATTGTCAACGATGCAGCCATCAATGGAGGACAAGAAAGGCATCTGGTTGTTCCACCGCCAACACGACCTAGACGACCCATTCATGACAACTTTGTACCTGTCATCAATGATCTCAACCCATCAATCATTGTGCCAGCAATAGAGGTAGCTAGCTTTGAGCTAAAGCTCGTTATGTTCAACATGCTCAACTCCATTGAACAATTTAGTGATCAGCAAGAGAGGATGCTCGAGAGCATGTTCAAGCTTTCCTGGAAGTCTGTAACTGTTTCAGACAACAGAAAGTTCTTGATGATGTGCCGAGGCTTAAACTATTTCCACACTCATTGCGTTATCGAGCCTGGGCATGGTTGAAGATCATATCCTTAGGATCAATTACATCTTGGGATGATTTCTGCAAAATCTTTTTTCACCGATATGATCCACCGAACGTTCTATGATGATGCTTTGAGTAAGAGGGAGCCATTTTAAAACCAAAATTCTTATTTTTGTCATCTTTTTAAACCTCCTAAGTTATTTTGAACTTAATGTCTTTTGAATTCTTTTTTATATAACAAAAGGGTGAGAGATTGGTTTGAAAAATTGTATTTTTAAATGAATAAGGGTGGGCTTTACTTACTTAAAAAAATTCAAATCTTATTCACATTTTTAAACTTAAAGGGGGGGGAATCCCAAACAATTTTTCAAGTTGGTTTTATTATATCAAAAAGGGGGAGATTGTAGAACTAATGTTTTGATATAATAATTGAAAAATATTTTGGACAAAGTTAAAAAGAATTCAAAATCATTTCTAAGTCCAAACAACCTAAAACTATGTTTATGGGATATTTCAAAAAGGTTTTTATGTGTTTTCAAATCCAAATTTAACAAAACCATCCAGACGTTTCGAAACGCCTCTAGGTGTTTCGATATGGGACTTCACGATGGCAAAACGTTTCGATACAACCTTGTCTGTTTCGAAACGGGGCTTGATCTGGGTGAGAATTTTACCCAGCGTTTCGATACGGCCACTTCCATTTCGATACGCCTATGTGGCAATGACCTCAATGGTCATAAACCCCCAACAGCTATTTCCCAACTACCTTTTAATTGCAAGGCGTTTTGAAATGGGAACAAGCGTTTCGATACGACCGTTTCAATACGGCTAAGGGTGTTCCAAAACGGGTGCTGCATCAGACTACAATGGCTCTTTCTATTTCAAGAGTGTTTCGAAATAGGGTCGGGCGTTTCGAAACGGGGAGTTGCAGAACTACATTTATGGTGGGAAATAAAGTCTCCAACGGTTCCAATTCAACCCCAACGGCTAGTAACGGCTACAAACTCAATTAGGAGTATAAAAGGGACCTCCCAGCATCAAGAGAAGGCTAATGCTTCAATTGTAATACAACATATGATCAAAATGTATCTTAGTGCCTAATTGTCAATTCCTTGTATAGACAAACGCTAGTGAGCCAAAATTGTTATATTTGCTCAAGTGTTTTAGGATTGGGTGAGATCTTAATTGTGCAAACAAATACCTATTAGAGGGACTTGAGTTTGCTTATTTTTATCTCTTTGTAAAGAGGGTTTGATCAAAGCTTTGGGTAGAAAGCTTGATCGGTTTTTTAAGGGTTTCTTCCTAAGCCTAGAAAAGGGGACGAATCAATAGTGGATTGATTGGAAATCCTTAGTGAGAAGCTAAGGTAGTGGATGTAGACCTTGGTTATAAGGTTGAACCACTATAAATCATCTTGTCTTTATCATTTTTAGCTTCCACACCTCTATCACCCAAAATTTCACTTCTCCACCACTTGGCAAGCAAGAACGGTTGAAGGAATCGAGCACCACAAAACCCAACAGATTAAATTTATTAAATTAAAGTAAAATTTGGACCAAACGTGTAATTATGTAAATTTTTGCTAACTGTCACGTCATATTCTCAGTTAAATTTTTAATAACAAGTGACTTAACGGATATTATTTAAATAGTTGAGTGAATATTGATAAAATTAAAAGATCGGTGATCAAAATAAAAGCATATATATATGGGTGGTCATGGATGTAGTTTACCCTTGAACTTTAGTATAATTAACTAAGTATCTATACATTTCCTACTAATTTTATGTTTTCCTTTCTTTTGATAAATTAAAGAATATTTAGAAGATTCATTAGAATAAATATAGATTAACCAACGAGATTGGTTTAAGTGGCAAGCAATTTGGTATCGTTTAAGTAAGTCTAGAATTTGATGTCTTGTGTATGCAGAAAATTTTTGCTGGGAGATTCACCTACCAAAGCCAAGTGCGCGACGTGGTCGGTTCAGATTAATCAAGACAAACTCCTATGGAATCGAATGGCAATAAAAAGAAGAATAAATATAGATTAAGCTTATACTTTGATGGAACTTAAACATATGAAAGTAGGGTTAACCTTATACTTTGATGGAACTTAAACCTAGGAAAGTAGGGCTAATACTTTTATTAAGTAGAGAGGTAATTGCATTCTTAAGGTAAAACAGAAATTTAAACTCATACAATATAAAATAATACGAGCATTTATTACCACTCAATTAATGGATTTCAGAGTAAGACTTACTTTTATTATTAATCCAACGAATCATCCTCATCTCCTACTAAACTTAACATAGCTAATTTTATATGGAGATGATATTCATAATTTTAAAAATATATGAATTCAAATTTAAATAATTTTTGTCAGGACAAAGGCAAAATTTTATGTGTAAAATTTTAGGAAGGTATATTATAAAAATATGGGTGTAAAATTGTAAAATTTTAGGTTGTGTGAAATTAAATCACCAATAACAAAATAAAAAATCTGAAATATATAAGAATTTGAATTTTTAAGAAGATACGAAATTAAATATTAATAAAAATATACTCAAAAGGCTTTTTCTAACCTATGAGTAGGTTAAGGGTCATTTAAGAGCTTGTATTAAATATAAGATTCTATTTGAAAAAATCTTTATCATTCAATGTATTATAAAACCTTAAAAGATTCTATTGAAAAATTATAATTTAGTGTATTATGGTATAGGATTTAGGGTTTCTGGTTTAGGGTTAAGGTTTATGGTTTTTGGTTAAGGTTTTAGGGCTTATGATTAGGGTTTATGGTTTTACGATTTAGAGTTTAGAGTTTATGGTTTATGATTTTAGGGTTTATGGTTTTAGGATTTGGGTTAGGGGTAGAGTTTTAGGGTTTAGTGATATGGGTTTAGGGTTTAGGGTTTAGGGTTTAGTATTACATTGAATGAGTATTTTTTTCAATAGAATCTTTTAGGGTTTTGTAATGCATTAAATGATTGAGTTTTTTCAAAGTCGCCATATTTGTAATATAATCTCACGCGCCTGCTACACGCCCCCAATTTCTCCTTCCTCACCCCAAATCCCTAGAGACCAGACGTTGCTTTGATCTCCACTTCCCTGCATTGTTGCTCGGATTCCAAGTGCAAGTGGCTTCGCCCTGCATTGTGGACGTCAGTTTTCCAGTGTGAAGACTGGAACGACAACGGTTGGTGCTCCTCAAAGGAGCGGTGGTTGTTTGGAAGCTTTTCTTGAACGGGCGGTGGTCGGGGTGATCATTCCAGCTTGCTCACAGGTTTCTGCCGCACGCAGTGTTCATCGGTGTTGGCACCTCTTGCCGGTAACTGCCTTACTTTTCCCTCTCCCCTCTCGGCGATTTTACCTCGGTTTCTGGTTGTCTATCCTCCTCCCTCACCACTCCCCGCCTCTTGTGAATTACCATTTCCTTGTGCGTTTGCTTTGGCTGGTTTTTTCTCCTTGAATGCTGAGGGAATGTCACTTCTTTGAGTGTTGTGGTATGGTGTTGTTCTGAATGCTTAATTGGTGATTGCTTTGATTACTTAATCGGTGATTGTTTGTTTCCTTGCTTTTTCGCCTGTCTTTTGATTGTTTTCGGAAATGGCAATTGCTTTCTTCCTCATTGATGGTTTTTAAGATTTACCATATTCTAACCGGCAATAGATGAGTCACACAAATCTCCCGTTCTTTGATTTGGTTCCACGATATCTACGGTGATACACGAGTCTTTTTCTCTTTGCTGCTATTTGTTTGCTATGATAAGGTGTTGATTCTGCTTGGCTTTTTGCTTTGTTTTCATCCTGGTTACCCTCTTGCTGGTTTCTGTGTTCTGGCTGAGTTTACTGGTTGGCTCCGTTTTCTGTGGTTTTTCCTTCTCCCTCACTTTTTGGTGTTTCTTCCTGACACCGCCTTTAGCATCTGCAGTGATTTGTTTCTGTCTCTGGTTTTCCTCTTCGTCCAATACATGGTAATTCTGGCATGGAATGTGAGAGGTTTGGGCAACAAGGAGACTGTCAGAGCGTTAAGGAGTTCTGTTACGAAGCATAAACCAAATATTGTGTTTCTGAGCAAGACGAAGCAAAAGATAAAATATCTTGACAAAATGAAAATGAAAATGAAAATGAAAATGGAAAATTCTTTCTATGTAGAGCCGCAGGGTATTGCTGGTGGTCTAGCCCTATTGTGGTCAAGTGAAGTGAAAAATCACAGTTTTGAACCACACAAAGAACCTTATTGATGCAAAGATTACAGTGCAAGAGGGTGAAAACTAATTCGGAACTTTCGTTTATG
Organism: Hibiscus tridactylites; assembly: GCA_958450335.1. NCBI lineage: Eukaryota > Viridiplantae > Streptophyta > Magnoliopsida > Malvales > Malvaceae > Hibiscus > Hibiscus tridactylites. The sequence continues at coordinate 50,480,555 of OY288267.1, read as the reverse complement.
GCCCCCTTATAAAGATGAAAAACAAGCTTTCTGGGACAATCTTTCAAAGTTGAGAAAGTCCCCTAATGTGAGATGGCTTGTAATAGGGGATTCAAATAACGTAATTTGCCAAGCGGAGAAGGTAGGAGGGAATCCGGTCAATCTTAGCGAGGCCAATACGTTCAGAGATTTTGTGGATTCAGCAACGCTCATGGATTTGCCGATCAAAGGGGGTACATTTACGTGGTACAATCAGAGAAGCGATAATGAAGCAATTCTGGAAAAACTCGATCGTGCCCTCTGTTCTACCGAATGGAGCAACGCTTTACCAAAAGCTATATGTTTAATGGACATAGCTGTGGGATCTGATCATGCCCCAATCATCTGACACCCTACCGGAATCCCTCGGAAATACAAAAGAGATTTTAAATTTGAAACAAAATGGCCCCTAGATGAGGAGTGCCCAAAGGAGATTCAAAAAAGTTTGGACTCCACCATAGACAAAATAAGTCACAGTTTTGGGGGGGGGAATTAGAAGAACTAGAACCACTTTAATTAGATGGAGCAAGATGAAACGCAAACATGAAAATGTGAAGAAAGAAAAGTTAATGACCAGAATCAGGAACTTTCAGGGGAATAAACTGCAGGATTCAGATTTGGAGGAATATAAACAACTGAAGAAAAAGCTAAACCTGGAATGGGAGAGTGAGGAGAGATACTGGCATCAACGATCAAAAATCAACTGGCTGAAATGGGGTGACAGAAATACGAAATTCTTCCATGCGTCAACCATTCAGCATGGAAGAACGAATGCCATTCTCAAGATAAAAAAAGGAGAACGCGACCTGGATCGAAGAACCAAAGGAAATTGCAGCTCATTTCCAACAATATTTCCATAATCTCTTTGCCAAAGACCATTCTATCGATCTTCACGGCATAAGTAACATCATCCCGAAGTTGGTGAGCGAGAAGATGAATTATAATCTCAATAAAGATGTCTCGGAGGAGGAAATTAAGAAAGCGGTCTTCAGTATGGGGGCGACGAAATCTCCAGGTCCGGATGGCTTTCCGGGTTGCTTTTACCATTCTTTTTGGGAAACTATCAAAGAAGATCTCATTGCAATGGTTCAAGGCTTTTTTAAAGATGGTCTTCTGGAGCAAGGTTTAAAAAAGACAAACCTGGTTTTGATCCCCAAAAGATCAAATCCTTGCGAGGTCTCTCACTTCCGGCCAATTAGCCTCTGCAATTTCTCGTTCAAAATAATCTCTAAAATCTTAGCTTCCTGTCTCAAGAAATTCCTCCCGGACATCATCAATCCCTGTCAATCCGCCTTTGTTTAGGGAAGAGTGATTCATGACAATGTCATTCTGGCAAACGAAGTGTTTACAACAATCAAACGGGCTAAGAGAGGTAAAAAGGGCATAATGGCTCTTAAAATTGATCTTGAAAAGGCCTACGATAAGGTGGACTAGAACCTGCTCAGTTTTACAATAGAAAAAATGGGCTTCTGCAATTGGTGGATCAATAGAGTCATGGCATGCGTTTCTTCTGCATCCTTCTCCCTGGTCTTGAATGGAGAGAGATCTGGTGAATTTCTGCCAGGAAGAGGTATAAGACAGGGCGATCCTCTCTCGCCTTTCCTTTTTACCTTTGTCTCAAACATATTATCATGGATTGTGGAGAAGGAAGTGGAATCTGGCCACCTCGAAGGACTTAAGATCAAAAGGTGATGCCCTACCATCGGTCATCTCATGTTCGCTGACGACTGTCTGATGTTTTCCACGGCAAATGAAGGAAATTGTAAGTCAGTTCTGGAATCCCTCTAGTTGTTTCAGAAATCAACGGGACAAATCGTGAATTTCCAGAAATCCTCAGTGCTCTTCTCACCTAACGTCAGTGCCAACCTCAAAAGCCACCTCACCAATCTACTGGGTTTCAAACCCTTGGAGGATGACTACAAATACCTTGGTCTCCCTTCCCTTTGGGGACATAGCAAAAAGGAAGCCCTCATCTTCATCAAGAAGAGAGTTCAAAATAAGCTACGGAGCTGGAAAACTAAATTCTTGAACCAAGCCGGAAAGGAAGTTCTCATCAAAGCTATCACCCAGGCCATCTCTGCTTATGTGATGCAATGCTTTCTTATCCTTGTCACCTTCTATGATGAGCTATGTTCTTCAGTGGCAAAATTCTGGTGGAACAATAGTGGATCCAAAGAGAGGAGTATTCACTGGATCAATTGGAGGAATCTGTGTCGGCCTAAGGATCAAGGTGGTATGGGATTTCGTAATCTTAGGTCCTTTAACAAAGCTCTTATCTCGAAGGTCGTGTGGAGAATCATAAAGGAATCAAATTCCCTCTTAGCCCAAACACTTCGAGGAATCTACTTCCCCAATGGAAACATCTTTGAAGCACCAAAATGTAATAATTCCTCTTGGGCTTGGGCGGGCATCAAGGAAAGCATCAAGGTTATCAGAGAGGGCTCATTATGGCGAATAGGAAACAGAAGGAGCATCTCAATATGGAAAGATAATTGGGTTCTGAATCTGCCTAAGTTCTGTTTATCTTCACGACCCACGCCTCAATCCTCCCATCTTTCTGTCTCTAGTCTTATGATCGATGATCATAGGTCGTGGGATCGGTTAAAGCTGGAAGCTTTGTTCAGGCCGACGGAAGTTGAAGCCATTTTAACTATTCCAATTGGGGGTCCTCGAATTAAAGATACTCTAATCTGGGCAGGTACAAAAAATGGTGATTATTCCGCCAAATCAGGTTACTGGTTCATAGAAGAACAACACCCCTCTCCCTCGGAACCTTCTTCAAGCAATGATCCTGGAAACAACAGGGGGTTTTGGAAATCCGTTCGGGGACTAAAAACTCCAAACAAAATCTAGTCTTTACTATGGAAGCTTTGTCACAACATTATCCCCACAAAAGGATATCTTGCTGCTAGATTCCATGGTTGTTTATTGGATTCGGACTGTTGCACGATGTGTGGAGCTGAAAAAGAATCTATTGATCACCTTCTGTTCTTTTGTCCTTTCGCAAAAGCGATATGGAGAGCCTCTGGATTCAATTATTCCCTTTCTTTATCAGGTTTCCCTGGCTTCTCACGTTGGTGGCTCAGAATAAACGAGTTAACGCGATTGGAGAAGTTTCACGAAGGATTTGCTCTCATCGCCTTCCTTCTTTGGGCAATCTGGAAGTCGAGGAACGCTTATGTGTTTGAGCATCGGAATGAAAATCCTTCAGAAGTTTGGCTACGGGCGAAAAAGTCCTTTCAAAAATTCTCACGGGAGACATCGTTAAATCGAATTTCCAATCCTCCTCCACCCAAGGAGAGGGCGAGCTGGACACCCCCTTCTCCGGGCACTGTAAAGATTAATTGTGATGCGGCTTTTGACAGGTCCACCGGGAAGGCGACTGTAGCAGCCATTGCTCACGACTCATCCGGGAACTTCTTAGGGAAAACTACACCAGTGACCACCGAAGATATTGGGGATACCTATTTGAACCACCGAACTAAAAAACGTCAATCACACCACCAAACTTATTAAATCAACCTATTTTGACCACCGCCGTTAAAAAATTAACGGAGGGGTGACGGAAGTGCCACGTGGCAGTTAACAGGACTTTTTTAAAATTACATGTTTAGTCCCTGTTAGTTACTTATTAAATCAATTTGATCCTAATTTTATTTTAATTAAATAAAAATTAATCAACCAATCAAATTATGACACGTGTCATCACCTAATTGGATTAATTTAATTTATTTTGTTTAATATTTAATATATTTTTTCCTCCACGTCACCACCTGATTGTTAAAGGAAATTTAAAGAAGAAAATGAAGATGGCATTATGGTGGTTCGAACTTGGGACCAAGGGGATAAAACCCCCGAGCTTTAACCATTGAACCAAACTGATCTTAGTGCTATAGTTTGCACCTTTTATATACATATCTTATAGTTTTGCTCCATTTTCCAGCACTGAAAGCAGCTTGGTTTTTCTTTTCTGTAACTCCATGAAATCAAGGGAATGTTTGATTGAAGAGCTAGCTCCATTATGGTGGTTTTTCTGGAACGAAATATATCTCCTTACAAGTTCGTTAGCTTCTTTAAGTTCCCTATCGACATTGGAAGCGGTCCGGTGAGATCGTGGTTATATGACAGATCCCTGAAAAATGAAGCAAAATCTGTAACCATAGAAACTACTGCATCTAACTAATCATCAAGAATGGAGGCAGACAGTGGATAAAAGAATTTACAATTGTTGTAATTCAGACAAGATCAAAATGTCTCTCGACAGCTCTCCCACCAAGTTCATGTTTGGCATTGTACTGAAACAGAAAGAAAAAAAAAAGATAAAATCCCAAAGCTGGTACAACCGAATCAAAACAATGCTTTAAAGAGTAGAATGAACCAACAACTTACATTGAGGTAATGCGAGAACTGGTGCACTCGATTCCAACCCAGCCATCACGACAAGGGTCCCCTCGCAGCCAGCCGGGAGGTAAATTTTTCCACTCATCTGCCAGAGATCTTAGAGCAGTAGCTGCAGAAGAATTGGACAATAGTTCATACTTGTTTGATAACATATATGCAAGAACGTGCAATCTCCAAGTGCAAATCATCTTTGCAGTAAGTCAAGAAACATAGATATCATATATATATATATATATATATATATATATATGATCAGTTACAGTTTATCCAAAGAAAATCCAAAGAACAACAGCACCATAAGAAAACAAAGCAAGAAATCATTAGAGGTAAACTTACCATCACCGCTCCCAGTAGTAGCCGCAGTGATATAGATTTGAACTAAACTATAAGATATGTATATGAAAGGTGCAAACTATAGCACTAAGAGTAGTTTGGTTCAATGGTTAAAGCTTGGGGTTTTATCCCCTTGGTCCCAAGTTCGAACCACCATAATGCCATCTTCATTTTCTTCTTTAAATTTCCTTTAACCAGATGGTGACACGTGTCACCACCTGATTGGAGGAAAAAATATATTAAATATTAAATAAAATAAATTAAATTAAACCAATTGGGTGATGACACATGTCATAATTTGATTGGTTGATTAATTTTTATTTAATTAAAATAAAATTAGGATCAAATTGATTTAATAAGTAAATAACAGGACTAAACATGTAATTTTAAAAAAGTCCTGTTAACTGCCACGTGGCACTTCCGTCACCCCTCCGTTAATTTTTTAACGGCGGTGGCCAAAATAGGTTGATTTAATAAGTTTGGTGGTGTGATTGACGTTTTTTTTTAGTTTGGTGGTTCAAATAGGTATCCCCAATATCTTCGGTGGTCACTGATGTAGTTTTCCCAACTTCTTATTATGAGTGTCAGAGCCAAAACTTGCCCCCTCTACGGGAGTGGCTGAAGCTTTGGCCATTCAGTTGGGCTTATCACTAGCTTCAACTAACAGATACCCATGTATTATCATCGAGTCTGACTGCCAGGCTATCATTTACAGGTTAAATTTGGGTATGTTCCCAGAGTGGAGCTCCTCGGCCATAGAAGAGGATATCCAATATAAAGCAGATACCTTTCAGGTCTGCTCCTTTTCTTTCATTCTCAGAACTTGTAATCAGGCAGCTCAATGGCTTGCTAGGTTAGCTAAGGATTTACAAGTTCTGACTATCTGGGGACCTCCTCCTCCCTCAACCTGCTCTTGTACTTGTAACTTTTTAAATGAATCACTTTCTTTGGATAAAAAAATGATTGAGTTTTTTCAAATAGAATCTTGTATTTAATGCAAGCTCTTAAATGACACAACTTATTCATGTATGCATAGGTTAGACAAAGCCTTAATAAAAATATACTTAAATTATATGAAAATTTAAAATTTTCATAATATGCGTTTTCTCCAATACCTTTAGCCCCATTTTTGATTTATGTGGTATTTGAAATTTTGAATGAGATAAATATTTGGGTAAACTACACTACATACCACTCAACTATGTCCCCTAAGTCGAAAATGTCACCAAACTTTAAAATTGTTCAAAACTATCACTGAATTTTAATATGTGACTCGAAAATACCACTCCACCGTTAACTCTTAACACCCCGTTAAGTCAAAACGATGTCGTTTTGGTGCGGTTGTTTTGAAGCTTAATTTAGGCCAAAACGTCGTCGTTTTGCTAGAAGAAAATTATTAAATTCATGTGCTTAGTGGGATTTGAACCCAAAATCTTCAAATGTAAGGGCTAAGCCTTAACCACTAAACTAGCTTAATATTATATAGGCCCTATTTGGTAAAGAGAAGTTTGGGCAAAAATTAGAGGTTTGAGGCATAATTAGAGGTTTGACCAGTCAAATCCGCTAATATTGTTGTTTGGTGAACATCGGATTGAAAGAGCGAATTGGGGTGAAACCGCTAATTTTAAAAAAGCTCATAATATGAGCTTTTTGAGATTAGAGGTTTGATATTAGAGTTGTAAAGACTCTTTTACCCTTACCAGTTACCAAAAATCTCAAAATAACCTAAATTAAATATTTTCTCACCCTATTTATAAGCTAATCCTATTTACTGCTTTTTTTATTATCACACATTTATATGTGTAATTAATTAATTAAATTATATTAAAATAATTATATAAATAATAAATTAATATATAAATCATTCGAATATGTTTAGAAAAGTTATATTAAAAATAATTTTATAGATCTAATTAATAATAATTAGATACAAAATATTGATAACTAATAAACTATTCAAACAAGTATTAAATATAATCATGTCTTTATATGTCATTTTGCTTTTTTAAATAATCTAACAGCTATCAGCTATCAGTTAATTTTATCAAACACTTTTATACAATCAGCTAATACAATCCACTAGTTAAATCAGCTAATGTAATCAGCTATCAGCTAATGTAATCTGCTATCCGCTAATTGCCAAACATGGCTATAATGTTTTGCCAGAAATAGTATATATCTCAAACTACATGAGATTAATTCAAATTATTTTATGAAATAAATAACACTATAAATAACATTAATATATAAATAATATAAAATATATTATTCTTATATATCATTAATAATATAAATATATTATTTTAAAAACCCAAAATATTTATAAAATAATATATTTATATTATTCATAATATATAAAAACCCAAACCCTAAATTATTAACTCACAAACCTCAACCCTCAAACTTAATCCCCAAATTTTAGGGTTTAGGGTTTTTTATATATTATTGTTATAAATATTTCGGGGTTTTAAAAAAAATATTTATATTATAAATAATATATATAATATAATAAAATATTTTATTAAATTATATAATCTTATCCATTTGGTTCAACTAAATTATTTTATGAAAAAAATAATACTAAAAATAATATTAATATATAAATAATATAAAATTATATTATTTTTATGATTTTTACATATTTTTTATAATATAAAAATATTATTTTTAAAAAAATATTCATTAAAATAATATATTTATATTATAAATAATATATATAAAAACCTTAAACTCTAAACCCCAAACTTCAGAGCATAAGGTTTATGGTTTGAAGTTTGGGCTTTTTAGTTTAGAGTTTTTATATATTATTTCTAATATAAATATATTATTTTTATGAATATTTTGAGTTTTTTTAAATAATATATTTATAATATAAATATTATATAAAAATAATAACAATACACATATATAAATTGATATGTATATATATATATAATATATAATATATTTTATATATTAATATTATTTATAGTATTATTTATTTCATAAAATAATTTGAATTAATCTCGTGTAGTTTGAGATATATACTATTTCTGTAAAATATTATAGAATATTAAGTTGATTTAGTGGTCAAGGCTTAGCCCTTACATTTGAAGGTTTTAGGTTCAAACTATTCTAAGTACATGGTTTTAATAATTTTCCTATATCAAAAACGATGTCGTTTTGGCCTAAATTAGGCTTCAAAACAGCCGCACCAAAACGACGTCGTTTTGATTTAACGAGAGTGTTAAGAGTTAGGCAGAGTGGTATTTTCGAGTCACATATTAAAGTTCAGTGATAGTTTTGAACAATTTTAAAGTTCAGTGCCATTTTCGACTCAGGAGCCATAGTTGAGTGGTATGTGGTGTAATTTACCTAAATATTTTGTTATCATATAACATTATAGAATGGATTCATATCTGAATCATATAACAGTATCTATACATATTTTTAACTATTTGAGAAGACCCTAAACTCGGGTCTCATAAGATGATTATCATTCGTTTTTTCATTGAGATCATTTATTCGGTTCTCTTAACTATCTTATTCAAAAAAAAATATCTTAATTATATGATAATATCCATACGTATACTAAAAGATAATAGTAAATTTACAAATTTAATTGGAAAATTTTACACAACTTATTAATTTAAAAAATTATATATATATATTATAAATACCATATTTGTATTACTTATTGAAAATATATATATATATATATATATATATATATATATATATATATATATATATATATATATATTAAAAATTATAATTCTGAACAATTAGCTTATACTTATTTTATACTATAAATTAAATTTAGAATTAAATAATCAATTTATATTTTTAAAAACAATTTACACAAAATATAATATTGATATTCTAAATAAAGAATAATTGTGCCGCTTAATATTTTTTGTGGGAGATATAACTGGGAATTAATTTTTATTATAATAACAACAAAATCACTAAATCAGTATACTATTGTACTAAATAAAAGGAAATTAATTAATTTGTTTTTCTTTTATGTTTGCAGCATTGGTAAGACACTTGAGAGGTACAACAGGTGCGCCTATGGAGCATTGGAGCCTGGTCAAACAGAAATAGATATTCAGGTTATTTACAGAATTGGAGCATTAAACTCTTTATGTATTATTTTTGTCTGAATTATCAGTATAAACACCAGTTAGATATGGATATGAGTAAGATTTTCTAGTCAGAAAAAAATCTGAAAGTGCTGTATTTGAGCAACTAGCAAGAATATTTGAAGCTGAAAGCAAAAGTTGAGGTCCGAGGTAAAATCAACAAAACACAGCAGTTTTCCCTATTCATACGTATATGTTCAAGTGTGGATAGTTGTCTGGTTTAATTTGTGTTATTTGAAAATTGAAGCAGAAGCATTGAGTGAGGCCTAATTTCATTGATTCCAGGCCTAATTACAGGAAGAAATGCAAGTGGAAAATCACAGAACCCTTGGGAAGGAAGGTAAAAGAAAAAAAACTTTGTTTCCGAACATGAACATATATCTAATAATGTTATATTAAATCATTTTCATCTCTGGCTACATATATTCTCATTTTCAACTGTTTTTAGTTACAATATCCAAGCTTTAACTACTTCAAGCTTCAGCACAAAGTGGATTCGCAAGCTCTGAATTCAGGGTTGAAGCTCCATTCTAATAATATTACTCATAATCTATATGTTTTGTATTCATTCCTGAAACCTCCATTTTTATTTGTCATATAATTGTTTTAGACTTGATTAAAAATATTCAAATATAATTGGAATGAAAACCCACTATTATTCAGTGACTGATGGTAAATTTTATCCAATTTAAATTACCAACGTATCTGTTTGTTCAACAACAGAATTAAGAAAAAAAATGCTACTAAAAGATACTGTGATATATATAATAAAAAAAAGCAAACAATTGTTTATAATAAATTTAGCATCCCAAAGTTCGTTGGGTAGTCTTTGTCTCGCGTGTTTTGATTCAAATGATGTGTCAAATCACTATTATTAGGTTAACAGTCCTTTGTACATCATCATTCACCTTCATCATCCCCACTTTGTAAATACTCATTTTAATTGCTTTATCTAATTATTAAAAGGCTTAATGCATAAAATCACCCCTAAAGTTCACCATTTTTCTCGACTTATAACTAACATATTATTTGGGATGTTGTACCCTATAACGTTTTTACTATTATATATTTTGTTCAAATCCGTTATTTTTGTTTTAAATTTTTTTAGACATTAAAAAAAATTCAGCCAATGATATCGCACCACGTAAACTCCTCTTTGACAAAGCAACCCGCCTGATTTTTCAGTTAAGGTAAATATCATGTCAAGCCTCTCATGTTTGTTTTTTTGTTCAATTTAATAACTGAAAAATCTATTTTTACCTTAAATTGATCATTACTTGCTTCTAATTTTTTAATTTAGTCTAATGTTTGTTATTATTAATAATATTTTTTTATCTAAATGTTAATATTTAATAAATAATTAAATTAAATATTTTAATTTTAAACTAGTATTTTTAGATAAATTAAATTATCTAAAATTAACCCTCAATTATTACTTGTTCGAATTATATTCTTTTTAGTCTAATATTTTTTATTATTTATAATATTATTTTATTTAAATGGTAATGTTTAACAAAAATAAATTAAATTAATAATTTTATTATTAAATTAATAATTTTTTAGATAAACTAAACTAAACATATTTTATTATTAAATTAGTAATTTTTTAGATAAATTAAATTACCTAAAATTGACCTTATACAATTACTTATTCAAATTATAAATTTTTATAGACGTTATTTTGTTCACTTTCAGCTTCAACGGATCTCCCTGTAAATCTCTAAAAGAAATCAATTTATGTGAACTACAATGCATGCTTTGTAGTTTCTGGTATATATATATATATATGGTGTCTCCTGCAATTTATCTGATGTTGGAGTTGCTCTTTAGTGATATTAAAATAAAATAATATTACTCTTAAAAATTAATTTAATTTATCTTTATTAATAATATTTTAATATTAAATTAGTAATATGTAATTTATCTAAAAATATATCTTAATATTAAATTAGATAAATTAAGAGACTAATTTAATATTAAATTAATGTAAAATTATTAATTTGGGACGTAATGAGACTAAATTATAAAATTAGTTTATTTTGGGACGAGGAACTGTTTAATATTAAAATTTAACTTATTTTGATGTGACTAAATTATAAAACTAATTTATTTTGGAATTAAAAAAAATAAATTAAATTTTGTTAGTAATATTTTAATATTAAATTAGTAATAACTAATTTATCAAATATTACTAATTTAATATTAAAATATTTAATTTAATTTTTCATTGATAGAAAGGCAAAAGTAAAAGAAGTTTTTAAAAAATTTACAAACACAAAATATATTAATATAGCTTTCTAGACATAATAATAATAATAATAATAATAATAATAATAATAATAATAATAATAATAATAATAATAATAAATTTTTGCTTATTTATAAAATAAGCCGAACTTTTTCTTTCTACAAATGATTGATTTTCGATTAAGTTTAATTCAATTGGTGTATTGTTAGCATAATATATGGTATGACGTGAGATTTAACATCTTAAATGTTCAATATTGGGGGAAAAAATTGTATAATATAGACATTATATCTATAACCCAAATTATAGCATGGTAGTATCCGTGTATATAGATTAACCTCTGTACCTATTGCAAGATGTCATATGCAAGACACTAATAAGGTAATACACAAAATGGGAAATTAATATGGTTCAATTGTGGCAATTTCGTGTGCCAATGTCATCCATATATTTCACATTAGATAAGAAAAGAGTTGCTTTTTCACAAAAAAAGAAAGAAAGAAAGAAAGAAAAGAAAGTGGTCCTCCTTCCTTTTTCCTTTGTTAGCTATTCCATAGTTTACACGGAAGAAATACATGATGCTGCTCACCTTACTACCATTCCTTGTATCAAACCATATCAAGTAGCTTCACATTTTTCTTGTATTTGTCATATGTTTATCTTGTATAGGATTAGAATTTTAGTTTATAATGTCAATAGAGCTGTCTTGTACATTTTTGGGACTGCTGCGAAGGTAAAAGGTGAAAACCCTCTGTTGGAGCACATATTGTTTCTCTTTTGAGACGGCCCTGAATGTTAATGATAACGATTTCATCATTCTAACCGAAATTTCATTGATACTTGTATATTGTTGTTGAAAACCCTTGCAAAAATTCCGAAAATCTTTAATAGAAATTTAGGTTTAAGTGATGGTGATGAAGAAATCAGCGATTGTTTTGGAAAGGATTAAATAAATAATTGAGGGGGTTCCCAGGCATACGGAATGAATGAATGAATTGGTTCAGCCCACGAGGGAGAGATTCTCTTGGTTTCTCTATATTTGTTATATGGTCCCCATGATGTGAACGCCAAATGGAAAACAAAATAATTGTGATTGGATTCCACAATGGACGGCACTTAATATTTTTGGGTACACAATTACAAAAAAGTAACCGTATTCTATGCTTTTTAATAAATCTGAGGAATTAAGCTACATTGTTTCTCTTTACAGTAAAAAGACAGCAAAGCCAGAATAGGAGAGAGAGGAAAATAAATAGGCATGCCAACATGTACCACATCATAATTAATTTATGAATTGCTACTTGATTTGAGATTTAATCATGTATTAAACGCCCTTTTATGGGGTTTCCATTTAATTACAAGTATTCATGAATCAAAATGCCTTCTATTATCTCGAATAGGGACAAAATGGATTCCGGTTAAACTCCACTACAATATAAAATATTTTGAATTTGTTGATGAGAGATTATAATGATTTTAGACGGTTTAAATTTTGTTGTTTGGATAATAAAAGATTTTTAAGAGAGATGATGAATAATGGTATGAGAGTTTTCAGCCTCCTCTTTTTTGTCCAACCTTTGTGGATATATAAATATCCCTCTGGCGGGTGGAGCCAGACCACAGGCTCAATAGGCAGTGTACCGCTGGCAATATAGCCCTACTTGTCATGTAGTAAAGCCAGTTAGTAGATTAAATAGACTTGATAGCGATCATGCCAATAACACTATAAATTTTTACATGATCGACTCTGAAAATATCTGACTTTGGATCCCAAGAAATAGCAACGGATGAGTAGTTGTGGAAAAATAATTGTGAAGAGCTAGAAAACAAAATCTAATCTTAATCCTCCAATAAAAGTATTTCATTTCGCCCATGCCGACTTGGTTGAAATCTTATGGAATGGGATAGTTTTATTATAGATATAGATTTGTTTTGCATTGTACAATGTATATATGTGACTGCCATATTACTTTTTTTTTCATTTATTAACAAAACTTGTAATACTAGTTGTAGTTTAGAGTATATTCTACTTATAAAATGCAATGGAACGTAGCAATCAAAGGGTCCAAAATTTTAATTATAGACGAACAGAATGCATATGCAAACTGATAGAGAAAATGGATAAACTTTCGGATACATATATAGGTACGAATTTGGAAAGAAAAAAAAATTCAACGTTGTTCATCATATCATTAAAACGATATTAGAATAATTATTATCATATTATTCATTATGATTAATATCTTATACACTGGCGGTGGAAACTAAAAGTTTCCACAAGCGCCTTAGTTTTAGGGTATAAAGAGTTAGTTTAGGGTATAGAGTTTAGGGGTTTAGGTGTAGGGGTTAGAATTTAGGGATAGTTGTTTCAATTTAAGGTTTAGGGTTTATAGGTTAGGGTTTAGTTTTTAGGGTAATATGGTGATGATTTAGGTTTTAACCTATAAACCCTAAATTATAACCCTAAACCTTAAATTGAAACAGCTATCCCTAAATTCTAACTCCCTACACCTAAACCCATAAACCTTATACCATAAACTAACTCCCTATACCCTAAAACTAAGACGCTTGTTGAAACTTTCAGTTTCCACCGCTTGTGTATAGAATATTTATCCTATTCATTATTATGCGATAAAAACAAGAGAAAAATAAACATGATAAACAAAACTATTAATAGCATTCTAACGGCTAGATAAATTGGCTTAATATCAAAATAAGTGACTAAATTATCCAGTTTTTCCTTTTAAGTGTCTAAACTTTTTTTGTTCCTTTTAGGTGCTCAAACTATCCCCTTTTTCCTTTTAGGTGCCTAAACTTTTTTTAACCTTTTAGGTGCCCAAACTATCATTTTTATCCTTTTAAGGTCAAATTGAGGCACCTACTTTGACCAAAAAATTATAGTTTGGGCACCTAAAAGGGACATAAGAAAGTTTAGGCACCTAAAAGGAGAAAAGGGATGGTTTGGGCACCTAAAGGGGCAAAAAAAATTAGATACCTAAAAGGTGAAAAAAATTGGGCACCTATTTTAGTATTAAGCCAGATAAATTCTTAAACTATGTTAAATACCTACAACCTATATCCTTCTATCGATTCTATCATCTAAACATTCAATTTAGCAAGGATTTTTTTATCAAAATGTTGGGTTCAAAAAACTAATTATTAAAATATCAAGTCTATTAAAAAACGCTCTAAACAAAAAACCTAGCTCTATTTTTTAGAAAACCAAACCAAGGTCGTCCCTCATCCCTGCTGCTTCGAGGAGCCCTCATCGTATAGCTCCGGTGTTCCCGGGGGTCGATAGCGCTCTAATAGCCTTCTATCTTCGACCCTTTTGTCTTCGAATGGACTTTTCAATTCGCCCCCAGCCATGATTTTTGCATGTGATTTCCATCAGACGTTCGTTGGTTGCCATATCTCCTAGCGTCTCATGGCCTTTCCACCGGAATCATGGTGACAAGGGAGGTAAGTTATCCTTCTCGTTGGATGAGATCTCGAGGTTTTTGGAGGGTAAAATGGTATTCACCATGTCCCTTCACCGGATCGGCCTCGGATCTCCTCCCCTTCACTATCGAGGCTTTTAGCCGCTTTTCGGCCGCCTCCCAAGCCCTACTTCCCGTTGTTTGCTTTGGTTGTTGGTTTTTCCAAAGCTTTATGTTGAGCAAATATTTTGATATAACAAATTATGTGAAAAATATTTTGGACTTATTTAAATATTTCAAAAATAATTTAAAAGTTCTCAAAACTTGAAAAATATGTTTTCAATGTTTTCATTATGTTTTGACTTATCCCACTATGTTTATATACCTTAAAGAGTCAAAAGATAGCCAAATTTTCATGTTTTTAAAGAAGGTTTCAATACCTCTTGTAACCCCCTAGACCTGCCTATGTGTTACAACGGATCCTAGGAAGTCACATTAGGGTCACAAGAGCGACCCATAGTAAAATACACATAAAAACATTTTTTTCCTCAAACACTTATTAAACTGTAAAATCAACTTATGTTTAAAATACCATTTCAGGAAGTCATTTAAACACATAAAAAAAATTTCATAAAATGTTTTACAGACATTATCATAAAACAATACATGACATACATGCCCACTAACTATACAGTACCGTACTCCAAAAGCAACACCGAGAGAACTCCGAACAATATTGTCAAACATAATACCATGATATGTTCTTTTAACCTGCGATGGTAAAAACATCGTGAGCTTGGGAAAGCTCAGTAATACAGAACTACCAAAAGATGCTATAAGCTCATGCAGATATGGTAGGCATAACATTTTCATGATGTTTCGAGTAGTAACGGTTTTCATTTCCTTTTCGCTATTTCAGGGTAACATTATACTTGAGAATAACAGTACTTGTTCTTTAATCAATCATCGAGTAACAAACGGGAATTATACAAGCTGATATATTATGAAGATGAAAACAAGGAGTTTAGTATCTAGTGTGTTCCAATAAGTGCATATCAAACAGACATAAATACATACCAATCATATCATAAGAACACATAATAATTCAATGCAAATGCTTAACTACATACAAGGGTTTACTAGTAACTATCCTCTAACCTTACTCCAAATATGAAGTCCCCCATAACTGGATCCATAAGGACTTACCCTAGGCCCGATGGGCATAGGTGCCACCTAAGGGGCTGCCTTAGGTCCATAAGGATTTACCCGTGCTAAAGCATCGGAACCTACCTAAGGGGAGACCTTGAGTCTATAAGGATTTACCAGCTGGATTAGGGTTGTACCAACAAAGACTTCATAACATAACCCAATAGTATACCCCAGATAACAATCGGTATTCAGATTTCAAACATAAGTAACATAATACATATGGCAGACATATTCCATTCGAGGCATTAGAAACAGAAATTCATGCTCTTTATACACATATATGGGCATACCATTGAGCAGACGATATCATCATTCATCATGCAAACAGAGTGTACCATCCTAGGTCAAGCTAACAGATAATAATATTACTTACATCTGGCAGACAGACAATATTATCATAGATCAAATAAGCACATAGAAAAATCATATACTAAGTATACAAATCGAGCAAACTTACAACGGGTAGGCAGAAAATGTTATCATATGTCCAGTTCATCATTTCATCAAGCGTATCATCGTTCATAATTAAGTCATTAGATTGTTTACTAACATGTAATAATCATACAACACATTCAACTGAATGTAGCACACATGGATCACACTAGATGGAACAGTTTATTTCTTGAAGATACTTGGTATTTACGGAAGGGGACGCATTGAACTTTTGACAATTTGGACGAATTTCAAAAATGAGTTCCCTATTAAAAAGGGTTCATACTAACGGTTCAAACCAGATATTCAGGAATTGATACATCAAGATCTTAAAGAGTTCAGATATATCATGAGTGATTTAGTCATTTAAGCCTACAAGGGCATTATGGTCATTTATCATACATAAGCGTTTTGGTGATTTATACCAACGAGGCATAAACAGTCGCTCAGGAAATTCTATTTGCTCACTAGGTTTCCAACCAGGCATTCAGAGATTTCTATGTCAAGATCGTTCACGATATCGGATACATTCAGGGCTATTTTGATTACTTTGGCCAACGAGGGCATTTTAGTCATTTAACTATCAGGGGTGATTTTGTAATTTAGCCCAATAATGATAAAATGACGATTTACAATATTCAATATTTCCAAAAGTTTTTCGAGCCTCCAAACCATTCGAACTAACATATCTCAGCCTTGCAGTACTAACCAACCCTTCTAATGCATCCAGCTGCATCGTATATCTGAACATTTGCTTTCATAATTCACCACATGACTTGCCACGGAGTAGTTGAACTTATATTCTGTGCGAAAAACTTCCAACCTTATATTAATATTATGAGTGATTGACTTACGTGAGTCATGCTTCAACCCTTAGGGGCATTTCAATCATTTTCAACTTTATTGGCATTTCTAAAATTTTATCAGAGGCAATTTATTTATTCTAGACAAGAGGGTATTTCAGTCATTTTGAAGCTCAGAAATCCATCATTCCTGTCAATTGAACCACATATAATATTTCAATCATTTAAGTACCCGTGGGAGTTTCAGCCATTCACGAAATTTCGGTACCTCCAACCACTTCATTCAATTTTAGAGCTCAAAGGTTTACCCATCGTTCCAGTTGATTTGCAAACCTCAGTGTCTGAGGATACTTCAGCCTTTTTGGTCAATACGATCCTTCCGATTAATTTAACCATAACAGTATTTCCAATACTTTTAGTTGTTTCCCGTAAATCTATAATCAGAGGATCATTCCAAAATCAAGTAAACCTAACACCTTTCAATCTCGAAGGTTTAAATCTTGTTACCATAACTTTCAAAGTAGTTCAAGTTTTCAGATGAATCAGGTTGTTTTACCATATTTAGTGTAGATTTATATATCGCTTCCAATTCCAAGGGTATTTTAGTCATTCTCTTACCTTAAGGGCATTTTTGTAATTTTATATCCAAACATTTTTCACATTTAATCATTTGACACTAATAATCGGTTTTGGTGATTAGCTGCCTTATTAATTACTTATTGAACTCCAGATCCTTTTGATTTATTGATCTTCTTATTCGAGCATTGCAATCTTATCTAGATTATCATACTCATTTTCATACCCGATTTAACTTGAGCAGAATTAATTGTACTCATCATCATTTTTATGCATGCATTAACAAATACCAACATGTTCATAAAGCATACAAGAGGTAGTAATGTATTACCTTAACTCCGAGCTACATCAGTCGATTCATGATACAGCATTTGAAAACTCTTTAACCCGGATTTGATGTCCCTCAACAATTCATATGTAAGGAACTATGAGTACCTTCAATCACACAATACCCCATTTTAGTCCTTATTCATAGAGCTTTTAACAAAAAAAATAACTACATAAACAAGTTCGGGTTCAAGGTCAGATTTGGAGGCTTTCAGGTTAGAATTTCACAAAACGGGCTTCAAAAATGGATTCGGGACGTCAAAAATCATAAAATAAGAGTTTTCGGAAAATTTGACTTTTTGGTTAAGGTTAATGCTGATGTCATCATCGGTCAACGCTGACATCATCAGTCAACTGATCAACGGTCAACCGAGTTGACTCGGACGAGTCGACTCACTAAGTTAACTCAGATGGGTTGACTCAATGAGTTGACTGGAACGGGTTGACTCACTGAGTTGACTCGGTCAACGGGTCGGGTTCGGGTTAACGAGTCGGTTCGAGTCGAGTCGAGTAGGGGTTGGGCAGATGGGTCTGAGCTCAGTTCGGGTTTGGGCTCAGACCGGGTTGGCCGATTCACACCGGGTTGGTCGGTTCAGACCGGGTTGGGCCGATTCACTCACCCAAAAATTTCTTATGGTCGGGGGTCACCAGAGGCCTGAAATGCATCGTTTCTACCAGAAAACAAGAGTCGATCACACAAAGAAGTAAACCATATCCAAAATATCACATTACGGGCCACAATCTTACCGGAAAAAGCCCCTAAATTTTAGATCTAGCCGAAAAAACGCGTAGCTTCGATGAGAGGCTTACCGGTGTCGGACGGGCAAACGGCCAGAGGGGTTTTGTTCGCCACGGCGTGGGAAACTCAAATCTGGTGGTCGTATGTTACATGGACGACGGGTTGCGGCTAAACCGCTGATGCACAGGGGCGGCAAAGCAAGGGTTCCTTGACGAAGCCTTCAAATGATTCTTCGAGGCGGACCGTAGCACGACATCGCAAGTGAATGATATCGATGAGATCAGGGTGAGGTGGCGGTCACGGTGGCATAGGCAGTGACGCCCACGACGACGCAGCAACTGAGATCGGAGGGTTGGTCAGAGCAAAAAAAAGGCAGGGGAAAGCTTAATGTTTTCTGGAAATTTTTAGATCGAGAAGGCATTCCCCATGGTAGGTGAAGAGTCAAACTGATTTTAATTCGGGTTAAAAACCCCAGAGTTTTACTTCAAGGCTTAACCAAGTTATTCCTTGACAAACTTGGGCACTTAGCTTAGCAGTTAAACACAAGGGGCATGAGGCTGGGGCGAGGTTGCTGGTTTAAAACCTACCAGCCTCAATTCTCTTCTCATTTTTTACCTATTATTATTATTATTAACAACGTTATTTGGGGTGTTACACCTCTATTTGATGGTTTCAAAACCTCTCAAGCGGAATGGCATGGATTTGTGTAACCCCCTCGTCCCGGTCTGGTCGGATGACCGATCCGAGTGGGCCACACGGGGAAAACCGAAGCGAAACCCGTTAAGGTTCCCCCTCGGTTAACGACCCAGAAAATTCCTTTTTACTTTATCTTGTCTATAGGCATAATTAAATCCTATGTGAAGCACAGTAGCGGAAAATGCAAACAATTTAACATCGACCAATCAAACTATACAATAAACAGCTCATTTTAGCCCTTTACAGCAGGCCGTATCGAAACGCCCTTAGGGTGTTCCGAAACGCCTTGACTTAGTCAACAGGCCAGGGTCAACCATAGGGTGACCGTTTCGAAACAGGGGTGACCCGTATCGAAACGACCCTAACGGTCAATTTCTCGTGGTTAACGAGATTTGACCGTTTCGAAACATCAATGTCCCGTTTCGGAACGCCTTTATCTCGCCAATTTCTCAGAATTCCAGTAGCAAAAATGTTCTGAAACGACCCCCATCCGTTTCGAAACGGCAGGCCAAATGCAAAGGGACCGTACCGAAACAGGGTGGCCCGTTCCGAAACGCCCCCTGTCTGCAGACTCGTTTTGGCTATTTTAAGGCACAAGGGTGCCCCAAAACACCTCCACAACCTCTAACAACCCACTAGCAATAAAACTTAAGGCAACCCAACATACAAGCATCCTTCAACATCAACAAACAAACTAAACACCAAGGCACAACAACACAAGTCATGCATACATACAACTCATTTAAGGTATTAAGCATTCAAAGGTCAACACTTAGACAACTTCAAAATAGCAACATGCTAACAAGGTATCAAGCAAGGCATACATCCCAAGTCAAAATAGCCAACACATACGAGGAGTCTAACTTGCTCCCAAGCAACATCAACCACAACATAGCCATCAAAATAACATATGTCCCATTGCTTAGACTATTACATGTTCAACATTAAAAACTCATACTTGAAGTACTCAAGGCTAACAATCACACTTGGAGGCCCTCCACTTGCTCGAGCAACCCGCGAACTAAGGATCTGCAATGTTGAACAAAGAGAGCGTAAGCAATGATGCTTAGTGAGGGTAAGCTCTAAAAACAAACCTCAACATTGCAGGGTCCGAGCACGATCTAGCCAAGGTAAAACGCAAACATACCAAGGATCCATAAGAGCCACAAGATAAAGATGCATTAGCAATATACAATATAAATGCCATGATCATAAGCTCAATTCCACAATACACGTAATCACATTTAACATCCAAATAAAGATCATATATCTCAACACATTGATACACATATCCATCAACATTGGCACCTAGCTATGACCCGAATACGCGGATAGACATGTTGGAACTCACATCCAACAACCACATTACCTCACGGTGGGATTGCACTCATCACCAGTCTCGCGGAAGGGATTCCACTCATCCTCACGCCCCGTCGATAGGATTCCACTCATCACCGACCATATTTAAATACAATTTCTGGGCGAACCCGTACTCCTCCTTGGTGACTCAACGCCACCAAGGCCACGCGCGACTTTTAACTCATGTGTACACACTAACATGCTAATGATCGATCATTTGTATTCAAGTATACTAGTGCCAACATTTACTCATTTCACATTACTCATTTCAATCAATTCCGTGCTTAGCACGTACTCACCAACAACCATCATCATGCATGTCTCAAGCATCACAAGTCATATCTCATCTCACATGTATAATACAATATACATAAGCATTCATATCACATTTCATACGAGACATACACAACCACATAAGTGAGTTCATCCAAAAGGTTCTAGATCAAGCTTAGGATTAGGCTACCACCCTAATCCTAACTCTAGGTGGGTCTACCAAGCCCAACCTAGTCCATATACTCGAACCAACCATTTTAAAACCATTTAAAACAATTAACCACTCACCTAAGCTTCCAAGCTCAAAGACCAAGCAAGCAACCACCTTCAACTTCCCGGATTTACTTCCGATGCTTCACCGATGTCCAAACTCGATTCTAATCAATCCAAAACACAAACAAAACATCCACAATCAAAAGCTCATCATCGGAACTAACTCGGAATAATATTTTCAAGCATCCAACACCCAAAACAAGCCCAAAACAAAATTTTCGAGCAACCCACAAAACCCACTGAAATCTTCCAATTCAAGCATCCAATCAACCATCAAATACACCCAAAGTGACCCTCATATAACATACTACCAATAGCCCCCAAAATCCAACATTAAACAACCCCAAAAACCACTTTAAAACCCTCCAAAAAACCCCTTGAAACACAATTCCGGAAATCATTCTAAAACCTTATAAAATTAGATATATTGGACCTTTTGAACAACAAATGACTCATCTATCATCACCAAATCAAAAGCTCAACTTAAAGTTAACAAAGTTAACATTTTTAATTCAAAACTCAAAAACTCCAAAATACAAAAACAAGAGTTTTAATGAAAACTAAGGGCATAGGCATGAAGAGGGAAGTGAGGAGAAGCTAGAAACATGTTTACCTTTCCAAAATCACCAAGGATGTGAGTGTATGGTGATGGAATAGTGAACCCCCAAGGAGAGATGAAGAAGACGTTAGGTTTGAAAAGAGGGAGGGGAAGAAGATGAGAAAGGTGGGTGTTTTATTTGCCATGTGATAATTTTAAGGCTCAAAAGACTTGTTTACCCTTAATGAAATGGGATATTTACATGGAAGGAAAATCCATGACTAATTGGGGTTTAAATCTTAAAACATGGTCAACCCAAATTAATTAATTTTGAAAACAAAACCCAAGATATTATTTAAATTATAAAACCGAGCCCAAATAATATTAAAATATTATTTTCACCTAACCCCTAAACCCGGGTGTTACAACTCTCCCCCACTTAAGGAATTTCGTCCCCGAAATTACCTGGTGGAAACAAATACGGAAACTGGTCAACCATATCTACTTTTCTCTCCCACATGGCCTCTTCCATACCTCTATGTCTCCACAACACTTTGACCAACTCTATGGTCTTGCCACGCAACACCTTGCTATCAGAAGCAAGTATCTCAACGGGTTCTTCATTATAGGACAAATCCGGATTTAACTCTATCTCCTCAACGGGCATCACATGAGAAGGATCCGATCTGTATCTCCTAAGCATAGACACATGAAAGACATCATGGATCTTTTCTAACTCAGAAGGTAACCTCAAACGATAAGCTACAGGCCCAATCCGCTCAACTATCTCATACGAACCAAAGAACCTCGGACTCAACTTGCCCTTTCGGCCAAATCTCATTACCTTCTTCCACGGAGATACTTTCAGAAACACTTTCTCACCCACTGAGTACTCAACCTCTTTCCTCTTCAAATCTGCATAAGACTTCTGACGATCGGAAGCCGCTTTCAAACGGTCACAAATCAACTTCACCTTGGCGGTAGTCCCTTTAAGCAAGTCTGGCATAGGTAACAATCTCTGACCTGTCTCAGCCCAACAAACCGGAGTCCTACATCGTCTACCATACAAAGCCTCATAAGGTGCCATCTGAATACTAGACTGATAACTGTTGTTGTAAGCAAACTCAACCAACGGTAAGTGCTTCTCCCAAGAACCCTGAAAGTCAATCACACAACAACGAAGCATATCCTCAAGAATCTGTATCACTCGCTCTGACTGCCCATCGGACTGCGGATGATAAGATGTGCTGAAATGCAACTGGCTACCAAGAGCACTATGCAAGCAACCCCAGAATCTCGAAGTAAATCTAGGATCCCTATCTGAAACAATAGACTTCGGAACTCCATGAAGTCTCACAATCTCACGAATGTACAAGTTTGCCAACTTGTCTAAGGAATCCGTAGTGTTCACTGCTAAGAAGTGAGCACACTTAGTGAACCTATCAACAATCACCCAAACAGAGTTCTTCTTCGAAGGAGACAAAGGCAACCCCGACACAAAATCCATGGTGATCCTCTCCCATTTCCATTCCGGAATCTTCAAAGGCTGTAGCAAACCTGAAGGAACCTGATGTTCTGCCTTCACTCTCTGACAAACCATACAACGGCTCACATACTCGGCTACATCTCGCTTCAAACCAACCCAAAAGTAATCATTCTTCAAATCTCGGTACATTTTGGTACTACCCGGATGCATAGAAAAGGGACTCGAATGTGCTTCACTCAAAATCTGACGTCTCAACTCAACATCTTCTAGTACAACAATTCTATCTCTAAAGTGCAACAAGCTCTCACCACTGAAACTATACTCAATCGGTCTTCCTTCGGCTATGTCCTGAACATGGGGAACTAAACTCACATCTTGCAAATGCTTCTCTCTAATCAACTGAATCAAAGAAGGCTTCACTTGTAACTCAGTGATCAAACCACCATCATCGGACACACTCAATCTAGCAAACATAGCTCTCAACTCAACAGCCACTTTTCTACTCAAAGCATCGGCTACTACATTTGCTTTACCCGGATGGTACTCAATGGTCAAATCATAATCTTTTAGCAACTCTAACCATCTTCTCTGTCTCAAGTTCAGCTCTTTCTGTGTCATCAGATACTTCAAGCTCTTGTGATCGGTGTAAACAATACACTTCTCACCATACAAGTAATGACGTCAAATCTTCAATGCAAACACAACTGCGGCTAGCTCTATATCATGAGTAGGATAGTTCTTCTCATGAATCTTCAACTGTCTAGAAGCATAAGCAACAACTCTCCTATCTTGCATCAAAACACATCCTATGCCTACGTAGGAAGCATCACTGTAGATCACAAACTCCTTGCAGGAAGTAGGTTGCACTAACACTGGGCATTCGTCAAAGCTTCTTTCAATTTCTCAAAGGCCTTCTGTCTTGCATCCGACCATTCAAACTTGACCCCTTTTGCAACAATTTAGTCAAAGGAGCAGCTACCCTAGAGAAACCATCAACAAATCTCCTATAGTAACCGGCTAAACCTAGGAAACTCCTAATCTCGGTCACAGACTTAGGTTGTTTCCACTCAACAATAGCCTCAATCTTCGATGGATCAACTCGGATGCCTTCGGCCGAAACAACATGGCCAAGAAATACAACCTCTCGAATCCAGAACTCACATTTACTAAGCTTCGCATACAACTTATTGCTCAACAATCTCTGTAAAACAAATCTCAATTGCTCATCATGCTCTTCTTCTGTCTTCGAGTACACAAGTATATCATCAATGAAGACAACTACAAAACGGTCTAGATAGTCTCTGAAAATTCTGTTCATCATGTCCATGAATGCTGCTGGTGCATTCGTGAGCCCAAATGGCATCACAAGAAACTCATAGTGACCATATCTAGTCCTAAAAGCTGTCTTCGGAACATCACATTCTTTCACCTTCAACTGATAGTACCCGGATCTCAAATCTATCTTCGAGAACACTGAAGCACCTCTCAACTGATCAAACAAATCATCTATACGAGGCAACGGATACTTGTTCTTCATGGTCAACTGATTCAACTGTCTATAGTCAATACACATGCGCATACTACCATCTTTCTTTTTTACAAACAACACGGGAGCACCCCACGGAGAACTGCTAGGCCTAATGAAACCACGGTCTAATAATTCTTGCAACTGACTCTTCAACTCTTTCAACTCTTTCGGAGCCATACGATACGGAGCTATTGAAACTGGATTAGATCCTGAAACCGTCTCAATCACAAACTCAACATCTTTGTCAGGAGGCGAACCCGGCAACTCTTCAAGAAACACATTCGGAAAGTCACACATTGTTCTGATATCTTTCGGTCTAGCTTCACTCATATCCAGATTCATAACATAAGCTAAATAAGCCCCACATCCAGAGTCCATCAACCTATGAGCCTCTAAAGCTGACACCACATTAGACAAGAACTTAATGTTCTCGCCTACTACTACTACCTCGTAGTCATCAAAAAGCTTCAAAGAAATTCTCTTTGTCTCAAAATCCACACTAGCCCGATGCTCAACCAACCAGTCCATACCCAAAATTATGTCGAAACCATAGAAAGGAAGTTCCATCATATCAACTGAAAACACATGACCCTGAATCTTCAGTGGACATCTCCTATACATACGCCTAACCACAAATGTCTCACCAAAAGAACTAGTAACATGCATACCTACATCTAAGATCTCAACAGGGATATCTAACTTCTGTGCATGCTCACTCAAAATATAGGAATGCGTAGAACCCGAATCAACCAAAGAAAGCAAAGACATAGACTGTAACTCGAAATTACCTGCTATCACATCAGTGTCGTTCCCGGCCTCTCTCTGAGCATAAACTCTCGCTGGTCCTCCCGCCTCTGGCTGCACAGCCACAACATGAGCAAGGTTCCTCTGAGCATCTACCCTAAGTGCATCAGCCCTAGGCTGGAAGTAGCCACGACCGCGCTCACGGCCTCTCTGAAAATCATTCGCTCTCGCAGGAGCCTGAGCAATGTTTGGTGCCTGAGCCGCTTGATGCGGACAATCCCTCCTAAAGTGGTCCCTCGAACCACAGTTCCAACAAGCATGAAAGTTACCCCAACACTCACCAGCGTGCTGTCTCCCACAACGGGTACACTCGGGCAAACGCCCTCCTCCTCTATGGCCCTGATGGCCCCTACCATGGTGGCCACTGCCACGTCTATGGTCAAACTGATGTCCGCCACCTCTGTGCCTCTTGGCATCTTTACCATCAAAGTGGTTATGCCTCTTACCAGAACTGGAACCATCAGATCGTTTGGTCGAACCCAAACTATGCTCTAAATCCTTGGCCCTCGCGACCAAGACATCAAAGTCTGAGTAGTCAGAAGCTAGCGTGTACCTCTTAATCTCTTCATTTAATCCGTAACGGAAACGGTTGCAGCGTTTCACTTCAGTAGGAACCAACTCTGGAGCATACTGACTCAAGCGAACAAAGCGGATCTCATAGTCAGTCACAGAAGCATCTCCCTGAGTAAGAGCCATAAACTCTCGCTTCTTCTCATCTAAGTACCTCGGTCCCAAATACCTCTTCCGGAAAGCGGACTCAAAGAAATCCCAGTCAATCTCTGTCTCTGGAACCCCAGTAGTAAAGGTGACCCACCAGGTGTAGGCATCACCCTGAAGTAACGAGATCACACAACCCAATCTACGTGCGCCCGCACAACCCATCTGAGCCAAGATACGAACTGTTTTCTCCAACCATAACTCCGACCTCTCCGGAGTAGATCCTCTAAACTCCTCGGCCCCCAAGCTACGGAGCCTCTCCAAAGGTAGACTGGCATCGTCACACCTAGGCTGAGTTGCAGCCTGAGCCCCCGCAACTGCGGCCTGAAATGCTCCCGCTATCGCTTGCACTAGCGGAGTCATATCAATTCCAGCTGGACCTTGGCCACCTTGAGGTCTATCTCATCCGGCTCCATCCTCGCCCCCAACTCCAGGTGGAGGAGGTGGTGGTGGTGGAGGTGGTGCTGGAGCGCCAACTCCCGCGGCCACTGGCCCTTCTAGGTGAGCCTCCACACCAACTGCCGGCTCAACAGGAGCCGCAACCCGTGGTTCCTGACGAACCACTCTCAGTCTACCTCTCGGTCTAGACATCGCTCTCACAGATATCAACTACAACCACAACAACAAAACATACAAAGCTGGGTTAGCAAGGCAAGGCTTCCAAGAGTTCAAGTACGTTCCCTCACTTAAAAATCATTTCTTCCAATGTAATAGTAGCAATGGGACTCACACACATACTTGATACTTTTGAATAAACAGTCAATCATACTTGTCAAACAAGCAACCATTCTTACAAGGCAAGCAAACACCGTGCATATTAATCAAAAACTTAACTTACCTCACTTACCTGCCCAAGGTCTCGGGTACCTTAGGCTCTGATACCAACAAGTGTAACCCCCTCATCCCGGTCTGGTCGGATGACCGATTCGAGTGGGCCACACGGGGAAAACCGAAGCGAAACCCGTTAAGCTTCCCCCTCGATTAACGACCTAGAAAATTCCTTTTTACTTTATCTTGTCTATAGGCATAATTAAATCCTATGTGAAGCACAGCAGCGGAAAATGCAAACAATTTAACATCGACCAATCAAACTATACAATAAACAGCTCATTTTAGCCCTTTACAGCAGGCCGTATCGAAACGCCCTTAGGGTGTTCCGAAACGCCTTGACTTAGTCAACAGGCCAGGGTCAACCATAGGGTGACCGTTTCGAAACAGGGGTGACCCGTATCGAAACGACCCTAACGGTCAATTTCTCGTGGTCAACGAGATTTGACCGTTTCGAAACATCAATGGCCCGTTTCGGAACGCCTTTATCTCGCCAATTTCTCAGAATTCCAGTAGCAAAAATGTTCCGAAACGACCCTCATCCGTTTCGAAACGGCAGGCCAAATGCAAAGGGACCGTACCGAAACAGGGTGGCCCGTTCCGAAACGCCCCCTGTCTGCAAACTCGTTTTGGTTGTTTTAAGGCACAAGGGTGCTCCAAAACACCTCCACAACCTCTAACAACCCACTAGCAATAAAACTTAAGGCAACCCAACATACAAGCATGCTTCAACATCAACAAACGAACTAGACACCAAGGCACAACAACACAAGTCATGCATACATACAACTCATTTAAGGTATTAAGCATTCAAAGGTCAACACTTAGACAACTTCAAAATAGCAACATGCTAACAAGGTATCAAGCAAGGCATACATCCCAAGTCAAAATAGCCAATACATACGAGGAGTCTAACATGCTCCCAAGCAACATCAACCACAACATAGCCATCAAAATAACACATGTCCCATTGCTTAGACTATTACATGTTCAACATTAAAAACTCATACTTGAAGTACTCAAGGCTAACAATCACACTTGGAGGCCCTCCACTTGCTCGAGCAACCCGCGAACTAAGGATCTGCAATGTTGAACAAAGAGAGCGTAAGCAATGATGCTTAGTGAGGGTAAGCTCTAAAAACAAACCTCAACATTGCAGGGTCCGAGCACGATCTAGCCAAGGTAAAACGCAAACATACCAAGGATTCATAAGAGCCACAAGATAAAGATGCATGAGCAATATACAATATAAATGCCATGATCATAAGCTCAATTCCACAATACATGTAATCACATTTAACATCCAAATAAAGATCATATATCTCAACACATTGATACACATATCCATCAACATTGGCACCTAGCTATGACCCGAATACGTGGATAGACATGTTGGAACTCACATCCAACAACCACATTACCTCACGGTGGGATTACACTCATCACCGGTCTCGCGGAGGGGATTCCACTCATCCTCACGCCCCGTCGATGGGATTCCACTCATCACCGACCATATTTAAATACAATTTCCGGGCGAACCCGTACTCCTCCTTGGTGACTCAACGCCACCAAGGCCACGCGCCACTTTTGACTCATGTGTACACACTAACATCCTAATGATCAATCATTTGTATTCAAGTATACTAGTGCCAACATTTACTCATTTCACATTACTCATTTCAATCAATTCCGTGCTTAGCACGTACTCACCAACAACCATCATCATGCATGTCTCAAGCATCACAATTCATATCTCATCTCACATGTATAATACAATATACATAAGCATTCATATCACATTTCATACGAGACATACACAACCACATAAATGAGTTCATCCAAAAGGTTCTAGATCAAGCTTAGGATTAGGCTACCACCCTAATCCTAACTCTAGGTGGGTCTACCAAGCCCAACCTAGTCCATATACTCGAACCAACCATTTTAAAACCATTTAAAACAATTAACCACTCACCTAAGCTTCCAAGCTCAAAGACCAAGCAAGCAACCACCTTCAACTTCCCGGATTTACTTCCGATGCTTCACCGATGTCCAAACTCGATTCTAATCAATCCCAAACACAAACAAAACATCCACAATCAAAAGCTCATCATCGGAACTAACCCGGAATAATATTTTCAAGCATCCAACACCCAAAACAAGCCCAAAACATAATTTTCGAGCAACCCACAAAACCCACTGAAATCTTCCAATTCAAGCATCCAATCAACCATCAAATACACCCAAAGTGACCCTCATATAACATACTACCAACAGCCCCCAAAATCCAACATTAAACAACCCCCAAAACCACTTTAAAACCCTCCAAAAACCCCCTTGAAACACAATTCTGGAAATTATTATAAAAATTAGATATATTGGACCTTTTGAACAACAAATGACTCATCTATCATCACCAAATCAAAAGCTCAACTTAAAGTTAACAAAGTTAACATTTTTAATTTAAAACTCAAAAACTCCAAAATACAAAAACAAGAGTTTTAATGAAAACTAAGGGCATAGGCATGAAGAGGGAAGTGAGGACAAGCTAGAAACATGTTTACCTTTCCAAAATCACCAAGGATGTGAGTGTATGGTGATGGAATATTGAACCCCCAAGGAGAGATGAAGAAGACGTTAGGTTTGAAAAGAGGGAGGGGAAGAAGATGAGAAAGGTGGGTGTTTTATTTGCCATGTGATAATTTTAAGGCTCAAAAGACTTGTTTACCCTTAATGAAATGGGATATTTACATGGAAGGAAAATCCATGACTAATTGGGGTTTAAATCTTAAAACATGGTCAACCCAAATTAATTAATTTTGAAAACAAAACCTAAGATATTATTTAAATTATAAAACCGAGCCCAAATAATATTAAAATATTATTTTTACCTAACCCCTAAACCCGGGTGTTACAATTTGAAACCTTAGTAAAGGTTTCGAAACCTTTATAAAGATTTCAAAATCATAGCCTTGTAACAGTTATATTTTTCAAATCCTCCTTAAGGTTTCGAAAGCTTTGTGCAAGTGGGAATTTAAAGCTCGACTTTATGACTTCCCAACGGCTCCAAAATATCCCCAATGGACATAAACGGCTAGAATATCATTCCACACTATAAAAGCAAGCTTGGGACACTTGAAGATTGTTAGAGAACTTATCCAAGCTTCATGATCAAGAGAAATAATATTTAAGTGTTTCATTATTCATTTCTCTTCTATATATTGTATAGAGAGTGTTTTTCTTTGTTTTATTCTTTACACTCTTGTGAGCTTAATTCTTGTAAACACTCACCTTGTGAGGTTTTCATTATTTACACAAATTACCTTGTAAAAGAGAGATGTTCTAGTTTAGCCTAAGAAAAAACTAGAGTGGTTCTATCTTAGCCATTGAAAAGATGGGGTTGTAAGATTATCCCTTTGGCCTCAAAAGGAAGAATTCATAGTAGTGAATTGGGAAATCTTCAGTGGTGTGCTAAGGTAGTGGATGTAGACTCGGTTGAGTAATCGAACCACTATAAAATTATCGTGAAAATATTGTCCACTATTTTTAATTTAGCCAATTCATTCGGGAAGCAATTTCAACCCTCTTGACTGCTTCGATTGATCGATTTCGAGCCTTACACTTTATGTGCTTTGTTGCGGTTCTTTGTGTCAAGTTGCGGCTTGGTGTGGAGTGCTGCCCCCAGTGTTAGCTTGATGGCTATGTATGTCGTGTTTTGGAGCCTTGTTGTCTCGCCTTACTATTGTCCTTGCGGTTTCAGTTGATAGTCCCCCGGTGACGCGAACTGGAATTTTAGTGTTCAAGCAGTCATCTCCGAGCAAGCAGCTCTCTCGGTTCTGACTTCCATGTCCCCGAATATGCTTGTTTTGGCCTTTTGGTTTGTGACGGCCATTTATTCTTTATTTATATCTCGGTTGTTTCCACCCTCTTTGTGTAGGGTTTGTTTTTGGCCTTGTTTTACCATCGTTTGTATCGGCCTTTTGGCCATCCTTTTCTCAGGTCTATGTCTCGATGCTTCTGTATGCGACCTTTTATGTTAATGAAATCCTTTCGTTTGATAAAAAATCAAGTTTATTATTCATAAAAGAACTTTGACACATGTAGGTGTAAAATAGGGATGGCAAAAAAACCTGAATCCAGTGAGTTTCGACCTGACTCGATTCTATAGGGCCGATTTTTTTTTGAATTTTTAGTTTTTGGGTATGGTTGGGATTTTAAAAAGTTTGAGTCAGGTTTAGGTTTAGGGTGAAAATTCCTCGACCTTTCCCCGACCTAGTTTATTTATAAATATATGTATCAAGTCGTGTTGAAGATAAAAATCTATTAAATTCTTATCGGTTCGGGTCGAAACTTTAAATTTTTGAGGCAGTTTTAGGGCGGTCAAAAAATCTACCTTGTTGTGTTGCCATCCCTAGTTAGGTTAGCGTATTGAAAAAGAATGGCATTTCTGAATTTTGAGTCTATTGGGATTGCTCCGCTAGCAAGATATTTTCTTTGAATAGTCTAAAGGTGAGATTACAAGGTAGTATATGTTCATAGATATTCTTAACCCTTTGACGATACATATACACCTTGTAGACAGTGTGATTTGAACCTGTATCTCCTCGAATAAATATCATCCACTTTTCCATTGAGACACTTGTTGAGTTCCACTAACAAGATATTTTTTGTTATGTATATGTCCATAAGATAGTTATAGTAAGGTAATCAATTTCGCACCAGTGAATTTGTTTTAATATTAGTACATATTGGTATTAGTGTATTTTGGTGTCGAATTGGCATACTTAGGAGTTTCTATGGTCAGATTTTTTAATGGAAAATGCCAAAATAAATCTTAAGTATAACAATTTAGGACAAAATAAGAAATTTTATTGATGAGATCAAAACAATAAAAATACATAAATAATATAAAAATTTGAAATTAAAAAAATATTTGGATGCAGACAAAAAACGATCAGAAAACGAGTTGAGGCATATGGTATTGAGTGTTTATCTTCTGGTAAACATAAGAAACAATGGAAGAGGAAAAGTTTACTTTGGTAAACACGATGAAGAAGAAGAGGATAAAACCTAATCTGACTTTTCATATATCTTGGACAAAAAACAATAATATTCAGTATATACATATTTATACTAATAAAATAAAGATTAACCGTTTAACTAATCTTGCCACCTAATATAAACTAATCTTGTTAGCTAATAATACAACTGACTTTATTATCCTATTAGCCCCTCAAGGTGGATCATACATATTTTGTATGCCTAACTTGGATATTGAACTACAGAAAACAGCTGTAGGAAGAGCTTTGGTGAAGCAATCTGCCAATTGGTTCTAACTTGATACTGGAAGCAATGTAATATGCTTGTTGTTGATCTTCTCCCGTATTAAATGGTAATCCATCTCAATGTGTTTTGTGTGTTCATGATGTACAGAATTTTCTGCAAGTTTAATGGCAGAAAGATTGTCACAATAAAGATTAGTTGAAGAAGAAGAAATATGTAAATCAGTAAGTAAATAAGTAAGTCATTGAATTTCGCAAGTGACAGAGGCCAATGCCCTGCACTCGGCTTCACTGGAGGATCTGGAAATAGTCAGTTGTTTCTTGAATTTTCAGCAAATTAAAGAATTTCCAAGGAAATATAGAAACAAGTTATCAATCTCCTTGAATCAGGGCAAGAGACCCAATTTGAATCAGAAAAGGCATGAAGTTTAAGTTCATTAGAAGCAGGGAAAAATAATCATCGGTGAGGAGTGCCTTTTAGATATCGAAGAACCCTATTAGCAGCCATCATATATATAAAAGTAGAAGCATAAATAAATTGTGAAAGTTGCTGAATAGCAAAAGATATGACAGGTCGAGTATTTGTAAGGTATAGCAACCTCCCTATAAATCTTCTATAAGTGAAAATGCTTGTTAAAGGCTCACTTTCAGTTTTAGAAAGTTTAGAAGTAGTAACAGTAGGTGTTGAGATTGGTTTTGAACCTAAAAAACCAGTATCTTTGAGTAAATCTAGAGTATACTTCCTTTGACTTAGGTTAATGCCTTTATCAGATCTAGCAACCTCGAGTCCTAGAAAAAAAATTTAAATTTCTTAGATCTTTAATCTTGAAGGTATCATGAAGAAAACTCTTTATAGAATCACATACTAGGACTAACTAAAATAATATCATCAACATAAATGACCAAGGCAATAAAATCAGAATTAACTCTTTTAGTAAAAAGAGAAGAATCAGAATCTGCCCTTTTCAAATCTTAAACAATAAAGCAGAAGTTAACTGTTCATTCTACTGCCTACTAGCTTGCTT
Source organism: Hibiscus tridactylites (assembly GCA_958450335.1). Taxonomy (NCBI): domain Eukaryota; kingdom Viridiplantae; phylum Streptophyta; class Magnoliopsida; order Malvales; family Malvaceae; genus Hibiscus; species Hibiscus tridactylites. Next base: position 50,447,120 of record OY288267.1, on the reverse strand, counting down.
TAAGCCATAGAGGCTTTTATTTAACTTATAAACTAACCTTGAGACCGGTGGAAAAATTAAGAGATAAATCCATGAAGACTTATTCCTGCAAATTACCATGAAGAAAAGCATTATTGACATCTAATTGATGTAAGAACCAATTCTTAGCAGCATCAACTTCCATTAACATTCAAACAGTAGTAATTTTAGTGACATGACTGAAAGTATGAAGAAAATCTATATCAGGTTGTTGTGTATAACCTTTAGTAACTAACCAAGCTTTATATCGTTCAAGGGAACCATCAGATTTTAATTTTGTTTTAAAAACCCACTTACAACCTATGGTTGTTTTTCTTGAAGGAAGAGGTACTAATTCCCAAGTGTTATTTCTTTCTAAAGCATCTATTTCTTCAGTCATTGCATCTTTCCAGCAAGTTTATAAAATAGCCTCTTTATAATTTTTAGGTTCAGCTAAAATTTAAACATTACTAACATAAGACTGATAATTAGAAGAAAGATTATGGAAAGACATCGCCTGAGAGATGCAGTATGGAGTAGTCTTAGAACTAGAAAGAGTGATATGGAAGTCTTTAAATTTATGAGGAAGTTGCTTACTCCTAGAAGGCCTAGCAAAAGACACTGACACTGGTGGCTGTGAAACTTCCTATGGCGGTGAAACATTTGGAAGAATTGATGAAGTTGGAAGAACAGAAGAAACCACTAATGGGTTTGAAGAATTATGAATTGTATCAAAAGAAGAACTAGTATTACCAGAGACCAATTATGTGTTTGAAATAAAATTCATTGAACTTGTATTTTCTTGTTGAAAGAAATCATCCATAAAAACAGAATTATCATATATAGGTAAAACAATATCATTCGAAACATTAGAAACATTCTTTTTAGAAGGAAAAATAGTTTCTGAAAAAAAATATCTCGAGAGACAAAAATGCTTCGAGTTTCTAGATCAAATAATCTAAAACCTTTTATATTCTTAGGATGTCCAAGAAAAACACATTGTTTAGCTCTAGGATACATTTTAGTTTGAGGTTTTTGGCAGCACAGATGCATAGGCTAAGCATCCAAAAGCTTTAAAGTTATCAAATTTAGGTACTTTCTGAAATAAAAGCTCATAGGGTGTCTTATTTCCTAAAACATGGGTAGGAGTAACATTGATTAAAAAAGCAACATGCAAAATGCAGTCAATCTGAAATTGCAGAGACAAAAAAAGACTGAATTCTTAAGGATCGAGCAACATAAAGCAAATGTTGATGTTTACGTTCCACTAAACTATTCTGCTGAGGAGTATATATGTAAGAATTATGATGAATAATGCCTTTTGATTTATAAAACTATCCATATCAAACTCTTTTGCATTATTAGTGCGTATTCACTTAACTGTCTTAGATAACTGTGTTTCAATCATTTGACAAAAACTAATTATTAATCTCTTAACTTCAGATTTAGTTTGCATAGGAAAAATCCAGACAAAATGACTTCTATCATTAACAACAGTTAGAAAATATAAGTGACAATATATGCTTTTAACAGAAAAAGGATCCTAGACATCCATATGAATCAAATAAAAATTGTATTCAGAACATAAAGTGTTAATAGGAAAAGCTAATCTATTTTTGTTTTGTCATATGACAAACATCACAATCATAAAGACAATTTGAAGGAATAATATAATTCAAAGAAGCAAAATACTTCATCCTTTATTTAAAAGGATGTCCTAATCTAAGATGTCAAAGCTGTAAAGAATCATACTTTGCATAATTACAAAAGAATCACACTTTGTAGAATTACAACAACTAGAAACAGAAGTTTAAGTAAAAACCTCAAGCTGATATAAGCGATTAACCTCTTTAGTTGTACCAATCGTTTTCCACAGCTTGGTGTTATGCATATAACAATAATAGATGTAAAAAAATAGAAATATAAGTGTTAGCAGTTAATTGAGACACATACGTGATATTAAAATCGAAATGGGGTATATGGAAAACATTAAACATAGTAAGATAAGAATTTAATTGAACAATTCCTATGAGGAAAAAATTTTACTATTTGTCTATTAGGCAACTTAACAGATTTCTTTTGAACAACTTTAAAATCTGTAAAAGAACTTAAAGAATTTTTTATATGGTCTGTCGCACCAGAATCAATAATCCAAGAAGCTTGAGAATTTGAAACTGAAGAACAAGTTAAACTTGTACCTAAATCCTCCTCAGTAATTGGAACATCAAACGCAGAAGAAAGCATATTGACTTTGGAATGGTGCACAGAAGATTGAACAATAGCATTTCTTTCTTGCAGCATACTCAGAATGTTATCATACTACTCTTTAGAAAAGGTAAGGTGTTGAGCATTGTCCTTTACTATGGAACTATGACCGGACTCATCATCAAGGTTTAAAGACCCAATTTGACCAACTAGATTAGACCTACTAATCTGATTTTTGTTCTTATACCCAGGTGAAAACCCATGTTTCCTATAGCACCTATCAATAGTATGTCCAAACAAGCCACAATGTGCACAAACAAGCTTTTTATTAGCATTATTTTCATAGAATATCTTGGTTTGCCTATTCGAATATCCAAATTTCCCATTAAAATGATCAACCAACAAAACATTTGAATCACTTGTAAGAATATATACAATGGTTTTTTCATGTTGAAGCACTATTACAAAGATTTTGTTTATAGGCGGTAAAGGTTTGGTCATTAAAATTTGGGATTCCGGCACTGTAAATTGTTCTTTTAGACCCCTAAGAAATCTTAACATGAAATCTTGCTTTTAATACTTATCAGTGGAACAAACACAAGAGGATAACGACCGGAGATTACAGATTCCGTTTAAGAGAATTTTCAATTGAGTATGATAATTAGTAACAGAAAGATTACCTTGTTGAAGACTATAAAAGACTTGCATTAAATCGAATAGCCGAACCAGATCCCTCTAGTTAAGTCGATCGAAAAGATCGGTCCAAAGTTCGTAAGTCGTGTCAATCCAGATGACACTCTGGACAATATCGGGATGAATCGCCCTTTGAAGCCAAGAAAGAACCAAATTGTTACATTTCACCCATGCTTGATACTTCGGATTATCATCGTGGAGTTCTTTTCTTAAGCCATCGACAAAGCAAAATTTGTTCTTGGGTATCAACGACATCCTCATCGAACGGGACCAAGCATGGTAATTCGAACTAGTAAGTAAAGAAGAAGTAAGAACTAGGGCTGGGTTTTCATTTGGGTGGATGTAAAACTCGTCAGAAGGATCGTCGGGTTTGAAGACGCGATTGGAATTAGAAGGATGAGAAGAACGAGGAGCGGATGAATCAACTGATACTGTATTGAGTGTTTATCTTCTGGTAAACATGAGAAACAATGGAAGGGGAAAAGTTTACTTTGGTAAACACGATGAAGAAGAAAAGGATAAAACCTAATCTAACTTTTCATATATCTTGGATAAATAATAATAATAATCAGTATATACATATTTATACTAACAAAATAAAGATTAATCGTTTAACTAATCTTGCCACCTAATATAAACTAATCTTGTCAGCTAATAATACAACTGACTTTATTATCCTATTATATGGTTACACTGTTTATTTAAGATAGATTTTTGCCACTCTCATGATGCTTGAGAATGTCGGCCGTTTGTCTTTTAAGATACAACAACTAAATGATCAACTATAGTATCACGCTTGAAAATAGCATGAATCGTAATCTTGCATTTATATATCACCGAAAACTAGAGGAGATTTTTTTGTGTTTGAACCTAGTATGTTAACATGATATTTATAGGGTTTCACATAAAAGAAATATTGAAAATAATTCTCAAAATTTAAGGCCAAAATATTCATGATTTATATTCCATAATTATTCGTGAATTAAAAGCAATAAATGCCTTATATTTTTGAATATATTCTTTCGTGAATTGCAAGACATTACCAAAATAATATCTGAATTAAAAGAACTGTTACTATAGCATCTTACTATATATTTATCTTTTTTAATTCAGAATATTAAAAAATGTCACATTTAAGGAAAAATTATTTCATAGTGGGATAAAATATCGGCATGCCCTCGGAGGGCCCGACCAGTATAGAAATTCGTGTCACCCACGTTGTGCAAGTGTGCCTCCAACCTCGAGGAGGTTCAACGGGCTTGGATTTACACACCTCACGCCTGCACACGAGGCACAATCTCAATTACTACCAAATGGTTTGATGTATGTAAAGTATTGTAAACACTTCTCGTACTTAATACCCCACCAATGTGGGATATGAATTTCTTTTTTTTCCTCACACAATTCACAAGTAAGCCTACCTTGAGTATCAACTTCTCATTTACCACTCAACCGTTTTGAGCATATGAGATACTGTAGTAAGAGTCTCATATAGTATAATCTGAAATCATAATCTCATAATCTGAAGTCCTCGAGTACCAATACTTAGAGGCTTTCAATGGATAGTTTATTTGAACTTAATGCAGATATTGATACTCACATTCGAGTACCGATAACCTCTAATCTTAACCGTGTTAAATGAAGAAAAATGATCTTCGAACAACTTTCAACATTCCCCAATGGTCATAAATAACTAGAAACTCAATTCATATGTTTTGTATAGCTAATGAAAATATAATTCGCCATTTTAAGACCTATTTTCATTTGCTTCGATAATGAGGCTATTACCTTCGGAAGGCACCCCACATTTTTAAGTGTTTGTAGAAATGTTTTCAACCTTTTCATAATTCATATGGTGTATTGTCCTTTTTTTCTTTTGGGAAACCTAATTTTAAAGGCAATTAGATGAAAGAACAACTTCCCCCACATGTTCTGTGATAACTTAAAGCTTCCTAAAGCGTTCATCATTTTTAAGAGTCCGTTTTTTTCGTTCTGCTACGTTACTTCATGAATAATATCATGTTGTGCATAGTATTCACCAAATGATTTAATGTATTCACCACCACGATCATTTTTTTACCATTTTAGTCTTTTTATTAAGTTGGTGCTCAACTTCCTGCTTGTAGAATATAAATTTCTCTATAATTTCGTCTTTTCTCTTAAGCAAATATACATAGAAATATTTTGTACTATCGTCGATGAATGTAGTAAAATATTTATCCCCTCATCTAGTTTAAACAAATTTCATTTCACAAACGTCGCTATGTATTAGATCAAATGAGTCATTATTTCTTTCAGGGTGCAATTGCTATCACTCTTCAGTCGCTTTGCATCCGGCTCAATATTACTCCACCTCTTCTCAGATGAGCTAATATAGATTCATCAAAATTGGTTGGTTGAAGCATGTGGGAAACTGAATTGAATGAGAGACTGAAACTAAAGAAAGGAAGTGACAAAAGAAACAAATATTGAAGAAAATGTAATATGGAATTGATGCACTTAACGTGCTCAATGAAATGCCTCACTTAGGGGTGATAACGAGCCGAGCTGAGCCCGAGCTTGGCCAGGCTCGGCTCGGAAACAGTGTAATTGGGTTCGGCTCGGGCTCGAGGCTCGCCGAGCTCGGAATTTTAGGCTCGAGTTCGGCTCGAAAATAATTCTATTGGGCTCGGCTCGGCCTCGAAGCTCGTCAGGCTCGGCTCAGCTCGAAATGAAAAATTTTGCTATAATTTTTTTATGTAAAATATTCGTTAAAAATCCTTTTCATAACCAACACTAAAACGAAATTTAATGACCGGAAAAGGGAAAAAAGTGCCAAAAATTAGATTAATCCAAATAATCAATAAATATTCTTATAATACAAACACATAATTAAAGAAAATACAAAATCAAACAACAATCAACTAATGAAAGAAAATACAAACACATAAATTATTTTAGTGCATATATAGATTCCGAGCCTGTTCACGAGCTTTTCGAGCCGAGCCTGGGTAAGCTCGGCTCGGCTTGTTAAGGTTTCGAGCCGAGCCCGAGTCGAGCTCACTCGAGCCGAGCTTTGACCGAGCTTTGACCGAGCCGAGCCCGAGTAGCTCGCGAGCCGGTCAGGCTCATTATCACCCCTAGCCTCACTTAAGGGGCCGAATTCAGGTGAAGTAGGAGGTATAGGTTTGGGCGTGCAATGCGTTTAGATTATTGACGCGGGTTCATGCTGATCCAATCCCACGATTGACGCAAATGATGATTCCACCATCGGTGATAGACCAGTTGGTTCAACTCTAAACTAGTTGGGATTTAAGGCAATTTTTAAATATTTAAAGGATTAATATCCTATATACAGGCGGTGGAAATTGAAAGTTTCCACAAGCGCTTTAGTTTTAGGGTATAGGGAGTTAGTTAAGGGTATAGAGTTTAGGGGTTTAGGTGTAAGGGGTTAGAATTTAGAGATAGTTGTTTCAATTTAAGGTTTAGAGTTATAATTTAGGGTTTATATGTTAGGGTTTAGTTTTTTAATAATATGGTGAGGATTTAGGTTTTAACCTATAAACCCTAAATTATAACTCTAAACCTTAAATTGAAACAATTATCCCTAAATTCTAACCCATGCACCTAAACCCCTAAACCCTATACCCTAAACTAACTCCTTGTACCCTAAAACTAAGGCGCTTGTGGAAACTTTCAGTTTTCACCTCCTGTGTATAAAATATTTATCCATATTTAAATTATATCCACCAAATTTCCGTAATATCTGAATTTGAATAACAAATCTATTTTATTATCTCAATTTGTTTATTATGTATGCTAAATTGAAGTATCACTATTTGAATTTAAATTAAATAAAATCGTGTAAATATGTTAAGTATTTGAATTTAATCCTTGAAATAAATAAATAAATAAACTCAAAGAGTTAAATAATTGAAAGATATTCAAACTTGAACTCATTATCCACAGAAGTAGAAGGAACATAAATATTTGGCATCTAAATTGTTATCTGTTATACCTAGGATCGCCTCCGCATTAGGTCACTCCAAAAACGCCCCCCAGAACCTGGCAAAACCGAAATCTTATTTTCGGATATCGAATCGGATCCAATTTGAAAATTCAGATATCTGAAAATTTTAAACCGGTATAATAGCGATCTGTATCCGATAAAAAATCGAATATTCAGATATCTGAATATATAATTTAATTTAAGCATTTTTTGGATTTGACGGTCGTATTTATGAAAATATTAAAATTTCGAATATAACAAACAACAAATTGATAAATATAACAAGATTCACATCTATGAAAATTTTGATTTTTCGAGTTTGCGAATATAATAAGCATCAAATTGTTAAATATAACAAGATTAATATTAATGAAAATTTAAATTTTCGGATAATCCTAAAGTTGAAATATTGTGATTCATCCATAAGTTGTCATTAGGCCTGAAGCTATCACATCATCAACAATATTAAGGAGTTATAAATACCCTCCCCGAGAGTTATAAATACCAACGCCCACGGATTATCTTAATCTTTTTCTCCTCCTTCCTTATTAGTGACTCCTTATTCCGTCATCAACATTATCGGTTTTAAATCTACTTATATAGTGAATTTTGAATACTTGACATTCAAAACTTAATATCCATGTATACTTGGAATTAATTTAAATATTATCCGAACCAGTAATACATACATCAATATTATAACAAATATATATATACTACGATATCACTGTCTTAAAAAGGAGCTCCGCCCGTCCGCCGTCAACAGTAGGTGTGTGACAGTGTGGTGTGGGGGTCGGTCTGAATGGTATTATAGGCTATTAGCATGATCCATCACCCTATATAATATCCTATGTTTTAGAAAAGAAAAAGAAGAAATTGTGGTTCCAAACAACAGTAACGACTTACACAGCAACCTCAACCAATGGGAAGCCGACAGCACATTCATGTAAAACCACTCTGGTTTTCCCAAAAACCCACTCTCCACTTTCCCTAAAACCACTACTTTTGCTTCCTTTCCAATTCTATATATGTTTCTCTGCAAACACTTCATATTTAGCAAAATCGTAACAAGTTGAAACTTAAAAAGGATTTCCCGACTTGGGTATAATATTTTTCACTTACTCGGATGTTTTCCATTGTTTACTTTTGGTTTTTAAGAATCTGGGTTTTGCTTGTTTTGGTGTTTATTTGTTTCTCCAGATATTAAAACCATGGGGAGAGGTAGGGTTCAGCTGAAAAGGATAGAAAACAAGATCAACAGACAGGTTACTTTCTCCAAAAGGAGAGCTGGTTTGTTGAAGAAAGCTCATGAGATCTCTGTTCTGTGTGATGCTGAAGTTGCTTTGATTGTCTTCTCTCACAAGGGCAAACTTTTCGAGTACTCCACTGATTCCTGGTAAAATACTAAACCATTTCTGGGTTTCCTTCATTGTTTTTAATGCAAGGTGAAAAGTTCAAGGCGATTACCTAAAAGAAGATACATGTCCCCAAAATGTAGCAAAGTGTGTTTGTTTCCAGGGATCCTGAAAGTAGCAAATTTTGGGGAAGAGTTTTGTCAAATCTGGCTAATTAAACAACTCATGGACCAATGGAAGAACAATAAATTTCCCCTTTTTGAAATTTTTGTTTTCATGTCCAATGGTCTAACTTTCTTGATTGGGAGACAATACAAAAAAAAAAGAGGAAAGAAAATTACATGATCTAAAGTGATCAATCTTTTGAAATACTTAAAACCCTATTTTCCCTTTCTTTTACTATGTTTTTTGGTACATCTTCTCCTTCAGCAGCTCATAGAAACCTAAACCCTCTATGGTTTTTCCAGGACTCCCAAATCTAAAAAACCCTAAAAAAATGTTTTATATGTTTTGATAGTTTGATGAAAAAAGGGGATTTTACACCCCATTTTTTTATGTAAAACTTGAATATTCAAGCTAATTGCCAGGAAAAAAACAACAACAACAATAAATTCTAAAAATTTTAATTAATCGGATATGGAAATCCAGCATACTTTTCTATTTTTTTTAAAAAAGTGAATCTGATTGAGGACAATTAAGTTACTAGTTTATCTTTTACCTACTCTAAATTAAAGTGAAATAACTTATATATTATAAAATTTTCCTTACTTTTACCTCAAAGTTAATATATTTTTTAAAATACAATTAATGGATTAGTAATTAATATAGTATATACAAAAAAAACATAGATGATATTATCATGAACAGTGAACTCTTTTTTTTTCTCTGAAAATGAATAGTAAACATTTATAAAGAGTAGCTAACAAGGTTTAATGTATAATACAAGTCCCATCAAGTGTAGTTTTATCCAGTTATTTATTGATTTGTTTAGTGATTTTCTGTTGGTGCCTCTTAAAGATTGTTTGATTATAACTGTATTTTTTGCAAATACATTCAAAATAACCAAACAAATATTCAGTTTGAAGAATGTTTGATTGATGCATATTGTCAAGGTTACTTTCTTTCCAATAACAATTATTTTTAAAAATATACATATATAGCCTTTAGGATTAAAGATGTTTGCATCTTTAGATTTTAAGGTATCTAATGTAGATTAGAGATCCTCTACCTTTTTGGTGTCCCTATTTATGTTCTTGTACTAAAAGTTAGGTTTAAGGTTTAGGGTTTATGGTTAGGGTTTAGGGAATTTGAGGTAGGGTGTAGAGTGTAGGTGTAGGGTTTAAGATTAAGGCTTAGAATTTATTTTTTTAATATTTTTTAGTGTTGGAGCATAGAAAGTGGCAACGAAAAGGGGCATATAATTATCTAATGCGATTGATTCATTTTAATTTATAACAATTCATTGTATTTATATTGAAAAAAAGTATTTTTTTTATTAATATCACTACATTTCATTAAGCGTATAATTTAGTTTTAGTAACATGTTATTTCAAAATTCAAGATTTGACTCACTTGGTGAACTCTTTAGTAAACTTTTTTTAATATAACTCTTTAGTAAATTTCTCGATCTAAATTAGTTAATCAATAGGTTATAAAAAAACTTTTTCTTAGATAATTAAGTTTAATTATTGTTATACGTACAAATCTTATTAATAAATGAATAATGAATATAAATATTTTCAAATCTATTTTTCATAAGAGTAAATCGTAGCAAATAGTTGTATATATACAATGAAAGAGTAAATATCTAAATACATTTGTATAATCCATTGTAGAAGTAAAATTAAAATTTGATGGTTTCTTTACACTTTTTTTTCTTAGTAATTGGATTGATTTAAAAAATAAAAGAAAAATAATATGTGAATAGGTTAAATTTTCATAGTTAAAACAATTTAATCCCATGACAATTTTGTAACTCAAATTTTAAAAGAAAAATAATATGTGGATTGATTTAAAGTAATTGGATTTATTTTTCATGACGTTATTTGATTAAAACAAGCTAATAGTTTCCTTTAATATTGACATTTGCGTTTTCTGCACATTACTCAGCATGGAGAAGATACTAGAGCGCTATGAAAGGTATTCTTATGCTGAGAGACAGCTTGTTGCTACAGAGTCTCAACCTCAGGTATATGTGTGTGTGTGTGTGTTGCAAATAGCATAAAAAAGGTGTTAATGTTATGGTAACTGATCTGCAGGGCAACTGGTCCATGGAGTATAACAGACTTAAGGCTAAGGTTGAGCTCTTGCAGAAAAATCACAGGTACTACCAACTACCAAGACTATATATTCTGTTATTCGAACTAGGGCTAGTGTTGGATTCGAATATGTGTTCAACATAAGTTTATTCTATGTCTTTTTTCCATATATTTAGAAGAATATATCTTATTGTGCTGGATATGGATGTAAGATAAAATGATAAACCCTAGTAATGTAGGTTGAACAGATCATTTTTTACGATATGAAATATTATGTTATTCGAACTTGAATGAGTGTGGGAGTAATATAGGATAAAATATAGATTAGTCAACGAGAGATGATCTTCAAGAATTGCTACTTCAATCCTAATTCTTAAAAACTATTCAGGCATTATATGGGAGAAGAATTAGACTCACTGAGTCTCAAGGAGCTGCAGAACTTGGAACAGCAGCTTGATACTGCTCTTAAACACATTCGATCCAAAAAGGTAAGATTTTCAACAGCTTTTATCTTCTTGGTGTTTTTCCCCCTTCAATTGGAACTGTCTTATTGTTTTAATGATGGAATTGTGGTTTTTGCAGAACCAACTCATCTACGAGTCAATCTCCGAGCTCCAGAGAAAGGTAAAGCCTCTCAGAAGTCAAAACATGTGATTTGCGTGTCAATCACGGATATATTCATATGTATGTATACAAAAACTCTTTATTACAGGAGAAAGCGATACAGGAGCAAAATGCCATGCTAGCAAAGCAGGTGAATTTCACCCATACTATGTTGCTTTAGAAATCTATTAGGTATTATACACAGTTTTATACCATCAGTGAACAACAAGACACGGTATTACTGTGTGAATACATCAAATACAAACCTATATGTATATGTATATGTATATGTATATGTATATGTATATGTATATGTATATGTATATGTATATGTATATGTATATGTATATGTATATGTATATGTATATGTATATGTATATGTATATGTATATGTATATGTATATGTATATGCATATGTATATGTATATGTTAATAACCCCAGAAAGATACAAAACTATAAGAGCAGATATAAATAGAGAGTTTGTGTTGGCACTTGCAGATCAAGGAGAGGGAGAAGACAGTGGCGCAGCAGTCGCAATGGGGGCAGCAAGATCATGGCCTCAACGCATCATCTTTTCTGCTGCCTCAGCCGCCGCCGCCGCACCCCTGTTTGAATATCGGGTAACATAGATTTGTACGACAAAGTAGAAATGAATATATAAAAAAATGGTGACCGTAACTTGCTTCTGCAATTTGTGATGCAGTAGCACGTACCAGGAAGCAGCAAGTGAAGTGAGGAGGAATGAACTCGACCTTACCCTTGAACCTATTTACCATCTGGGATACTTTGCTGCATGAAATTGGTACTATATATCTATATATGTATGAATGCATGTATAAGCATGCTTTGCTTTATTGCCTAATTATAAAATTTTGGATTGTGTGAATAGGGCCGGTGACGGATTTGCATTATTATGGTGAAAAAAGCATGAGAAATTGCTTCAAACTCGTGATTTTATATGTATGTCGTTATTTTGACATGTATATGTATATGTACATGTACGTGTATGGTAATGGGAAGTGTATAATATATATCTATGGATGTTGGATTTCCCATTATTAATTTATGATGCATTGTTTACTTTATTTGAATTAGAATTTCATAATTAGTTAGGCTTTTAATAACACATTTAAATGCTGACATAGTCATGGATATTTATAATATTAAGTATGGTACGATGAGTTTTGATAATTCTAAAAGAGTTGGAGGATCAATGCTAGCTGAAGTAACCCTATTTGGGATCAACGGTGCCAATGGCTGACATCAATTGGCACGTACGGGACCGGGTGAGCGTTCGATCAAGTCGAGTTAAATTTTTTTTGAGTTATTCGAGATGACACGTCATATTTTACAATTCAAACTTTATTTGAAATTTTTTCGATTCAACTCGAGTTTATGAAATTCGAGTCGAGTCGACTTTTCGAGTTCTATACAAATTTAATTGTAATTATTTATCATGTTATAGTATAGTTTGATTCTAATTTAAACGACTTTCTCTACTCATATACGATATACATATATATTTCATCATATTTTTCATGTGGCATATATTTCTTCATATATATATATATATATATATATATTTATCAGAAAAAATTGAGGAACTTAATTCGAACTTGAAAATCAATCTACTAATTACTAAAAATTAAAATTATTAGAGTTATTTGAATTTTTATTTTACAAGTCAAACTTTATTTGAAATTTTTTTGAGTAAAATTTATATAATTTTAAGTCGAATCGAAAATTTTAATTTTTTTCGAGTTACACATGTAAGAGTCAAAGCCTTGAAATGTAAACTTGTAGTGCCGGTGCATTGAATCTCGATAGCAGAAGTCATGTCCTTCCCAAGAAAATCACTGAGCACCACCGGACATATCTCATCCGATAGAAATTGTATTGTTCAATTATGGACCTAAAGAATGGTACGTGATGAATTTATTTATAAGAGATGCTAGTTCGAGTAATATTGTCGGTAAGGTGTGCACAAATTTTACTTAAGGCTAAAAAAAATATAGGGTAAAATATAGAGATGGTCACTGAACTTTGATAAAAAAACAAAATAGTAACTAAACTTTCAAAAATCACAAAATGACAATTAAACTTTATGTTTTATAACAAAATGGTAACTATACGTTAAATGTCGTTAGGTGACTGTTATAAAATTTGGTATAATAACATATTTAGTCCTTCATATTTATACATTTAATCAATTTAGTTCTAATTTGAAACAATTCACTAAATTTAGCCCTCGTTATTTATGTATTCTTTCAATTTGGTCCTTAAAGCAAAATTCCAAAGTATGGTAACATGATAAATAATTACAATTAAATTTTTATAGGAACTCAAAAACTCGACTCGAATCGAAAAAATTTCAAATAAAGTTTGAGTTGTAAAACATGACGCGTCAACTCAAATAACTCGAAATTGTTTGACTCGACTCGATCGAACGCTCATCTCTATCTTAAAATATGACGCGTCAACTCAAAGTATTCGAATATTTTAAATCATTTTTTCCTTTTAAATCAAATATTTTTTTAAAATAGAATATTTAATATTTTCATATTTAAATCACATCGAATATTAAATAACTAATTTATTTGAAATTTTTTCGATTCGAGTCGAGTCGAGTTTTTGAATTCCTATAAAAATTTAATTAAATATTTAAATATTTTAAATCAAATTTTTTCTTTTAAATTGAATATTTTAAAATTAAATCAAATATTTAAAGTAGTTATTAAATATTCAATGTGATTTAAATATGAAAATATTAAATATTCTATTTTAAAAAATATTTGATTTAAAAGAAAAAAAATAATTTAAAATATTCAAAAATTTTGAGTTATCAAGTTGACGCGCCATATCTTAAGATAGAGGTGAGCGTTCGATTGAGTCGAGTCAAAAAAATTTAGAGTTATTCGAGTTTACGCGTCATATTTTACAACTCAAACTTTATTTGAAATTTTTTCGATTCGAGTCGAGTTTTTGAGTTTCTATAAAAAATTAATTAAATATTCGGATATTTTAAATCAAATATTTAAAGTTGTTATTAAATAATCGATGTGTTTTAAATATGAAAATATTAAATATTCGATTTAAAAGAAAAAATAATTTAAAATATTCGAACATTTCGAGTTATTCGAGTTGATGCATCATATCTTAAGATAGAGATGAGCGTTCGATCGAGTCGAGTAAAATTTTTTCGAGTTATTCGAGTTGACGCGTCATATTTTACAACTCAAACTTTAGTTAAAATTTTTCGATTCGAGTCGAGTCGAGTTCCTTTAAAAATTTAATTGTAATTATTTATCATGTTACCATACTTTGGAATTTTGCTTTAAGGACCAAATTGAAAGAATGCATAAATAATGAGGGCTAAATTTAGTGAATTATTTCGAATTAAGACTAAATTGATTGAATGTATAAATATGAAGGACTAACTGTGTTATTATACCGAATTTTATAACAGTCACTTAACGACATTTAACGTCTAGTTACCATTTTGTTATAAAACATAAAGTTTAATTGTCATTTTGTAATTTTTAAAATTTAATTACCATTTTATTTTTTTTATCAAAGTTAAGTGATCGTATGTATATTTTATCCAAAAATATATATACCATTATGAGATCATATTTAAAGAAAACTATTTGTTACATTGTGTAGTCGGTAAAATACACATTTTGTTTCGTCTTTAGGCCATATTATTCTTTCTATGGACCTATTCTTGTTGTCTAATCTCCTCTTTAGGCTTTTTTTTTTTTTGGGTCAAAACCCTTTAATATTTTGGACGAGCTTTGAATTATTATTTTTTTGATCAAAAGACGTGCTTTGAACCTTGGACGAAGAACTCGGCCCTTAAATAAATCTACCCACAATATGCTAGAAATAGTTATTAAGAAAGAAAGGATATGAATATACAAATGATTAATATCTTATACACTGGCGGTGGAAAATTAAAAGTTTCCACAAGCGCCTTAGTTTTAGGGTATAGAGAGTTAGTTTAGGGTATATGATTTAAGAGTTTAGGTGTAGGGATTTAGAATTTAAGGATATTTATTTCAATTTAAGGTTTATGATTATAATTTAGGGTTTATAAGTTAGGGTTTAGTTTTTAGGGTAACATGGTGAGAATTTAAGTTTTAACCTATAAACCCTAAATTATAACCCTAAACTTTAAATTGAAACAACTATCCTTGAATTCTAACCCCTACACCTAAACCCCTAAACTAACTCCCTATGCCCTAAAATTAAGGCGCTTGTAGAAATTTTCAGTTTGCACCGCCTATGTATAGAATATTAATCCATATAGAAATAGTACTACTCTTTCAGATTTTAGTGAACATATAAAAAATTGAAGTGCAAAACAAAAAGCAGATAATTATACAAGCTTTTTTATTTTGACCGTTTTGATTAAAATGTTACTCATTTTAATAAAATGTATATAATTAGTTCACAATTAGATTTATTTTTCAAAAAAGTTATTTTGTTATTACACCATTAACTCGGTCTACAACTAACTATATTTTTAATCATCAATAATATCTTCTTTTAAATTATTTATATTATACCAACAAAGTGTTGGATGCATTGGTAAGACACATTGCACTTAGGGTCGGCTTTGGTCAGGGATAACAAGGACGCCTGCCCAGGGCCTATCGCTCAGGAAAATTAAATATTATATGTTTTTTAATTATATTTAAAGATTTAGTTTTTTTCTAATATTTATTATTAGGGCCTATTTTTTAACCTTTGTTAATAAGGGCTAAGATTTTTCTAATATTTATTATTAAAGACATACTCTTAATATTTATTTTTTTTCTAATATTTGTTATTAGAGGCATATATTTTTTTAAAAATTTATTAGGGGCTGAGTTTTTTTTCAATAATTATTAGTAGGGGTCTACTCTTAATATTCAATTTTTTCTAATACTTGTTATTAAGGGTCATTTTTTAATATTTGTTATTAGGGGCTGAGTTTTTTTCGTTATTTATTATTAGAGATCTACTCTTAATATTCAATTTTTTTTCTAGTACTTGTTACTGGGGCTCTAGTTTTTTTCTTCCAACATTTGTTATTATGAGCATAGTTTTAAGGTAAAATTTTAATATACAAGCTGGGTAAAGCTAATTTTACACAAGCCTGCATATTTACATTATAAAACTCAAATCCTAAATTCTAATCCTAACCCTAAAAAACTAAATCTTAAACCCTATACCCTAATTCTAAATAATAACCTTAAATTCTAAACCCTACAACCTAAACCCTAAAATAAAATCTTAACCCCTAAAACTAAAAGTCACATGTAAAATAAAGTTTACACGGCCTGTGTATCAAAGTTTTTTTCATAGTTTTAAAATTTAATTTTTTCAATACTTGTTATCAGGGGACCAATTTTTTGAATACTTGTTACGATGGACCAACTCTTAAAATTTAATTTTTTTCATATTACTTGCTATTAGGGGCAAAGATTTAAATAGCGACATGCAACCACAACAATGATCATTAAATGATGGTAGTGACATCATTTAAAACCGCGATACATGCAACCATTATGTTCACAATAGCATATTGTAGAACTAATGTTTTGATATAATAATTGAAAAATATTTTGGACTAATTTGAAAAGAATTTAAAACTTGTTTTTAAGTCCAAACAACTTGAATTTATGTTTGAGGTATTTCGAAAGGTTTTTGGCAAAGATTTTTCATGTTTTTAATAGCCAAACTTGTGATTTCACGTTATCAGTATCGATACGGTTGTACCCGTATCGATACCTTTTTGCCCCAGTTTGGCCACTGTCAAAACCTGTATCGATACGAGGGTTTAGCGTATCGATACGGATCGGGGTCGTTTCGATACGCCAGGTAAGCGTACCGATCCCAGTTCAACCACCCCAACGGCTATTTCCCAACGGCCATTCAAATATGGACCCGTACCGATACGCCCTCAAGCGTATCGATACGCCTCAGCTGGAAAAAGCTCAACGGCTAGTTCCTATGAAGCCCGTACCGATACGGTGTCACGTGTATCGATACGGTTAGCTGCAGAACAGCATTTATGAAGGAAAATAAAGTCCTCAACGGCTCCAATTTATCCCCAACGGCTAGTAACGGCTACAAACTCATTTAGGATTATAAAAGGGACCTCCAAGCATCAAGAGAAGACTAATGCTCATATTGTCAAACATCAAATGATCAAAAAGTGTCTTAGTGCTTAAATTGTCAATTCTTGTATAGACAAACACTAGTGAGCCAAAATTGTCAAATTTGCTCAAGTGTTTTAGGTTTTGGGTGAATGCTTAATTGTGCAAACAAACACCTATTAGAGGGTTTTAAGTTTGCTTTGTTTATCTCTTTGTAAATGGGGTTTTGATCAAGGTTTTGGGTAGAAGCTTGATCGGTTGTAAGGGTTTCCTCCTAATCCTAGAAAAGGGGACGAATCAATTGTGGATTGATTGAAAAATCCTTAGTGGGGAGCTAAGGTAGTGGATGTAGGTGCTTGTTAGAAGGCCGAACCACTATAAATCATTGTGTCTATTTGCATTTTAGCTTCCTCAACCCTTTCACCCAAAAATCCATCTCTCCACCACTTGGTGAGCTAAATTGGTTGATCGAATCGAGCCTATAACACCCGTGTCTTGGGCCTAGGAGTCAACCGGATTTTAGTTCGAGTCAAATAAAAATTTAATTAAAGCAATCCGACTTCAAATAATGACCAAATTGAGCTTTAATAAGAAGGGAAGGACCAATGTTGTAATTCACCCAAATTTTAAATAAAGCAAGACAACTTTTAAGAAAAAGTTGTCATCTTCTTTCTCATTCTCCCTTTCCCAACTTTAAACCCCTCTCCCCCATTTTCAAACTCTCCCAAAACCCTAGTTACTATTCCATTGATTTTGCTAATCGATTACAACACCAAATTAAGAGGTAAATATATTTTCTTAACCTCCTCTCTATCCTCTACTTATCTATGATCTTGGATTTAAAAAATATAGAGTTTTGGAAATTAGGGTTCATATTGAAATTTGGGTTTTAATGGAGGTTTTTCAATTTGTTTTGAGAAATTGTGTTGGGGTTTTGTTTAAGCACAATGAAATGCACAACATATATTAATTTGGTTGATTTTGGATGAAATTTCGTAGTGGGTCCTTAGGGCAAATTTTAGGGTATTAAAGTTTGAGTTTTTGGTAGGTTTAATGTTGGAATTGAAGGGCTGATGGTCTACCTATGTTAGGAGGGTGATTTGGGATGCTTAGAAAGTCATTTGGGTGTTTGGAAATGAGTATTTCAGCCAATGGTTGTTGGAGTCTGAAAATTGGGTTTTTGAGATGTTATGTGGTTTGGGAAGTTGTGAAAATTGGGTTGTGATTGCAAAGTAGGTTGATGGTTGAATTAGCATTGAATTGGGGAGTAACGTATGTGTTTTGTTTGACTAGAAGCAAGAAGAAACGTTGAAGAGGCTTTGGGACCGAATCCGGGTTCGTAGGAGGATTGGTTCGAATTGCTAAAGAAGGGCGGTGAGTGGTCTTATCTTTTTTTAAAGTTTGGTTCGAGCATGAGTAGTGTGTGTGTGTAAAGTGTGCTTGGTAGGCCACTTTCTTACAATCCAAGTAGTTAGTTTAGTCTTGTGTTCCTTAAATGCTAATGTGCTTAATGACTATGCTCTTGTACTTGTGATTATATGGTGCATGTATATATATATATCATGATGTGGATATATGTGATGAGCATGAGTATGTTGTTGATATATGATTGGTGATGATAATTGGCACTAAATAATTACCGGTTGTAAATGATCGATCATTAGGATAGTGTGCACACAAATTAAGTCAAAACGTACGTGGCCTTGATGGCGTTAAGTCATCAAGGAGGAGTACGGTGATGTAACATTCCACCGAAAGCTTTTATTTATTTCTACGGGATGATGAGTGGAATCCCATCCGTAGGGCATGTGGCGATGAGTGGAATCCCGCACCTGCAAGGTCCGGTGATGAGTGAAATCCCACCGAGGTAAAGTGTTGTTAAGGTTCATATCCGTACAATCGAGGTAATTAAAGTGGCCAATTAAACTTGTTTATGTATTGTGATATACGATGGTGATATATGGTTGTGTTATATGTGTTGCTACATGAGATTGATATTGATGTTTGGGCTTGATAGGATTGAGAGACCATATATGCCACTTGAAAGACTAGCTAGGTCTACTTGATTTTATGCCTATGCTTGATGTATGTAAGACTAGGATTAACATGCTTGGACCCTGCATTGTTGTTGTTTTTCGTTTTAGAGCACCCTCACTAAGCTTATAGCTTACGCTCTCAATGTTCAACAATGCAGATCATTAGCGTGGTGTTAGCTCGAGGCAAGGCAAGGAGGGCTTCCAAGTTTGTGACTCAAGTACGGTGGTAATTTTGTAATAGTTAGCAATGTGGCAAGGGTTGTGTATGAGCTTGTATGACTCATTTATATGTGTTGATGTTAAGTTGACTATGGGTTGTAAGCATGGCTTGCTATGATGAACTTTGTGTGTGTTAGCATGTCTATCAATGTTAGGTTGCCTTGATGTGGGTGTAAACCTCTTATATGCTTGTCTGGTGCCTTAGAGGCTTTGAGTTCCTTGTATGACTTCAAATGTTGAGATGCCTCTTGTTGGAATGCCTTGCTTGAAAGCTTATGTTGCTTGTATGTTTGAGTCATCACCATGTGTTGAAATGTGCCCTTAGTTTCAATTTAAGCATGCCTAAACTCTTGGTTTGACATAGGGTGCATGTTAGTGTGTTGGTTAAGGTTTGAGAGGGATTTAAGGGCCACCTTGTGCCTTAAACTAGCTCAAACCTGTGTTTTCGTAGCAGGGGTATCGATACGGTTGGTCCCGTATCGATACGGCCTTCGTGTTTCAGGCCCCGTGTTTCGATACGCGAGGGGGCGTACCGATACTATTTTGGCCACTGGAGTTACTGTCCAGTTCGGTATCGGTACGGGCCTTCATGCGTATCGATACGGTCCTCTTAGCGTTGACCATGGGAAGTCAACAATTGGGGAGAGTATCGATACACTCCTTGGGTGTATCGATACGGTCTCCACGGGTTGACTTTGACCAGTTGACCTGGTCAAGGGGTATCGATACACCCCTTAGGTGTACCGATACCGCCTGCAGTTTAAGTTAAAAATTGGACTGTGAAATGTCAGGTTGAGTTCGATTGATTGTTTTGTATATGTTGTTCCGATGTATGACCACTTAGGGTTTAAGATCCATCTAGACAAGATTTAAAATGAAAAAAAATTAGGGTCGCTAACCGAGGGGGAATCCTTAGGGGTTTTCACTCGGTTTTCCCCGTGTAGCTCACTCGGACCGGTCATCCGACCAGACCAGGACGAGGGGGTTACAGAGCCCCTAAAAGCTCAACACATATGTTACTAAAAAAATTCATAATCGCGATACTCACAATAAACAAAATAATATCTATTATATACACTATCATGATAAACACAACACAACTGAAAATACAATTGTAACTATAAGTACAATTTAAATCCTAAATTTAGGGCCCATTTTTTAAGTTTGCCCCGGGCCTCCAAAAGCTCAGGACCGACCCTGATTACACTCTCAAGAAAAAGACATAAATTCAAAATTTTAAGACGATATTATTAAAAGAGGCAATCTCGTACCCGAACATAAATTGTAGGACGAACATATTATATATAAAGGGTTATTCATATTATACTTTTTTTTTACAAAATCACCTATATACGTTTCGAAAATCGAGAGGAGATATTCATATATGTAACTAGTGTGTCAGCTATGGTATTAAAATAATATTTATGCCTTGTTATTTATTAAAAATGTTTGTTATTGTGATTAAACAACTTGCATTGTTCTTAAATATTTGATACCTAATTCCAAGTTTAAATATTGATCAATCCTTATCCTTTTCATTATACAAAGAAAACAACAATAAAAAGTTAGGCATTGTATATAATTTATCAAAAATAATCTTCTTATTTCATGAATCCAAAAAAAAAAAAACTAGTTCAATTGCTGATAAATATGTAAACTTAAACGACTTATTTTTGCTTATTTATCACATATAAACTACTAAATTGTTAGATTCTTTTCTTCTAATTATATGTACATTAATTGTTAATCAACAGTTTAACTGCAGATTTTAATAATTTTACTTTAGGGGTGGTCATACTCATTTGAGCCAGACTTATTTTTCTTTCCAAAAATTGAGGTTAAACTTTTATAAAAGATAGAGTCGGGTCAGATTTGAATTTAAGTGAAAAAAAAATTCAATCAATCCGATTTAATAGTATAATTCTATTCCGAATATTTACAGATAACTGTTATAATGTTATATTTTTGTATTTTCAGCTATCTCATTATTTTGTCGAATAAAAATAAGATAAATATTTTTTTTTATTTTCTGAATAAAAATGAAAAAATTATTTATGTTGGATAAAATTACTTTTTTCCCTAAAATTCAGGCCAGGTGGAAACTTTAAATTTTTGAGTCAGCTAAAAACTCGGCTTGAACCGACTCTTGACCATCTCTAGTTTTACTCTGTCATATAAATTCCAAAAGGGGGAAATAATGACAAATTAAAGTAGATGGAGTAGTTTTAGTAATTTTAATATAATAAAAGGACGAAACAGAAAATTACACCTAATAATAAGTGGACTGATATTACTCGTAGCAAGGGCCCAGATAATGTCTCAGCCAAAGCCCATCACCATGAACCACCTCTTACAAAACCCAAAACCTTACAAAGCAAAAACCCTGTCTTTGTTTCTGGATTCCCTTGCATTGAATCCCGACCGCCGACCAAGCGGAGCTATGGCTAAGCATTCAAGTGCCGAAGTCAAAACCAAGAAGAAAACAAAGAAGAAAGCCACCAAAAAGTCGGGTCCAGATGCCATCTCCATGAAGCTCAAGGCTCCAAAAGCCAACCCTTTCGAGACCATCTGGTCCCGCCGCAAGTTCGACATACTCGGAAAGAAACGCAAAGGTGAAGAACGCCGGATAGGCCTTGCTCGTTCCCTAGCCATCCAGAAGGTAAAAAAACTCTACCCCAGAAATCCAGATTTTTTCCCAATATTTGTTTATCTACTTGTTACCTGTATTAATATGATTTCTTGGGTTTGATCCAGAGGAAGAAAACGCTGTTGAAAGAGTACGAGCAAAGTACAAAGTCTTCTGTTTTTGTGGACAAGAGAATTGGGGAGCAAAATGATGACTTGGGAGAGTTTGAAAAGGGTATCTTGCGGTCTCAACGTGAGCGTCAGGTTGATTTCTATTTTTAAATGTTATATTTTTTTTTTACTTCTTTTAGCTGCTTTGGTTCTACTGTAGAAAACAACTGGTTGCATGCTTATGTGTGTGTGCGTGCATATGTGTATTCTTGAGGGTGTTTTAGAAACTTTCCTATAGTTACCGAGGCTTATAAAAGTTTGTGTCCTTTTGCTTCCTACTTGGTGAAATATTGAAGGTTTTTGTTAATTATGGTTTTACAATTGATTCCCATTTGCATGCTCATTTAAATTAAGGTAGTCCTGCTGAAACCGGAATCTAAAATCTAGTCTAATTGGTCACTGCCTGAACATCAGGGGAAAATGGAATCTGGAATATTCCTTTATTGATAAAAAATTGTTTGTTCACCGTTCATTCTGTTACTAGTGTTCCCCAACCTTTGTTGCATGACTGGAAAAAAGAATGGCTGTTGGGGGTTAAGTTTATATATTTCTGATATTTCATTTGATTCTGTAGTTGAAATTTGGCAAAAAGAGCAAGTTCAATTTATCAGATGGAGAAGAAGATGAGTTTGATGCTCCAGATTTTGGTTCCCTTCCAGAGAGAGATGATTTTGAGGATGAAATGCTGTCTGATGATGATAATGAGGCTGATGAAAGTAAGATTTGACTTCTGCTTTCACTATAATGATAGTTCATAATCGGTGATAATCCAAAATTCCTAATAACTTTTATTTATTTATTTTTTCAAACAATGACTTGTTTCACTAGTTAGCCTTTTCATATCAGTAATAGTGACTGTAGATCCTGACTTTTGTTTGTAAGACTTCAGCCTAAAGCAAAAACTTTGTAGTCTTCTCTAATGTAGTTCTATCTCAAAAAACCAAGAAAAATGATTTTAGTAACTTGGTTGCCAGCATTGATAAGCTTCAATCCAGGTCTTGTTAATGATGCAGGCAAGCACAGTTAATTAGTTTAGCATAAGCTTCGCATCTTCTAGTTCTCCTTTTACTCTGTTGCTTTATCATCTAACTTCTGTATTGTGGTGGATGTTCCATTGTTCTTTGTGCACATTCCAATATTTATTCTTTGTATGAATATTTCCGACCAAGATTCTCTTCAGATTTTGATTTTCTCTTCATTTCCTCCCTGTTTTTAATTGTTTTATGAAGCTGTGGTAATGGTACTGTTGATTTGTTCCTCCTTTGTAGAACGGCCAACCATCTTAAAGCAACTTAATGCTCATGGTGCACAGAGTCCGTCGGAAGGAGGTTTGATGGAAGGTGAAGAAAATGTAAGACCTATCTTTCATTGATAGATACTTGTTTGTAGTTGTGTTTTATGGCCAGCGTATCATTTTTTTTATTAATAAGCTTGTTTTAATTCTTTGCATCCTGTAATAATGGTTATGTCATATTTGTGATACAAAGGCAGATTCAAATGCTCGCTCATTTCCAGTCCAAAATCTTCGGTTAGTTATTTGACCAGGCATTAACCTTTAGTTATCGACTTTGGCATGTTGAAAATCAGTAGATTAGTGTTTTTCCAGTCCAAAATGATATTATTTGGGACCTGTGGTCTTATCTTCTTTAGGGTTATCTACGAGACTACGACAATCCAATGTTAATCAATTTCTTGCAAAATGATATTCGAGCTACATCAACTTTATTTGCTAAGAATCCTTTTTCCTATGTCTTTCAGTACACACATTATGTAATAACATTTGTTGCAATATGATATGGTAAACATGATTTGTTTGGATAATTTTCCCTTTCACAATAGTGTGCTATCAGTTTCCAGTGGCTGAGCTCTTAAAAGTGATTTATTTCAATTTTTGCGCTCCACCGTGGAGCAATAGGATTTATACAGGGCATGTTTCTTTGCCATGTTAAAACATTGTTTAAACTGATGGTTTTCATTCTACAGAAGCACAAATCCAAGAAGGAAATAATGGAGGAGGTTATTTTGAAGAGCAAGTTTTTCAAGGTAAAAATTCATATGCATTGTAAAGGTTGCACTATTTTTCCCAATTGCTCTCAAGTCTTGACTTCTGGTCTCTGATTTACTATTGTTCTTGTTTCATACCAGGCACAAAAAGCAAGAGATAAAGAAGAAAATGAGCAGCTGATGGAAGAATTAGATAAGGACTTCACATCCTTAGTGCAGTCCAAGGTTTTATTGTCCCTCACCGAGCCAGGCAAGATGAATGCCTTGAAAGCTCTTGTGAACAAGAGCGTTCCAGTTGAGCATGTGAAAAGGGAAGAGTTACCCGTTACACAGGGAGCTGAAACTTCTAAGCAGGTACTGAGTTATGATTCTAGGTTGGCTCTTATTAGAGTAAAATAGCCATGGTAGATGAGTGCACTTGTCCATACTCCATACAAAGTTGCCCCCCCCCCCCCCCCATTTATGTGCTTATGGTTTCTCAAATCCTACTTTAGCATGCTGTATTTTTCGACTGTTTAGGAAATAGAATGACAATGACACCACTACCGCTAATATATTCTTGCTCTTACTTTGAGGGAAATGAAGCTTCATTTCTCAAAATATAAGAGTAAGGCATATTTAGATGGAGAATCAAAATCAAGCATTAATTTCTTCTTCTTCTTCTTTACTGTCAGGAACAACCTGATTCATACGATAAACTTGTCAATGAGATGGTATTGGATATGCGTGCTCGGCCATCAGACAGGACAAAGACACCTGAGGAGATTGCTCAAGAGGAGAGGGATCGACTAGAGCGATTAGAGGTATCTTTGGTCAAAGCTCAACTACTTGTTTTTTATTGTATTTGCATGCTATAATTTTATTGGGAAAGCTATTCACTGGCTGTTACTGAGGATAGAGTTTTTCTGAGAGATGGAAATTCACATAAACAGGGCTTTATTGTTTGGAAATAAGATTTTTATTTAAAACTTTCTTTGAATTTATAAGATTTTATTTGATGTGATAACTCTATCACCCTCATCATACGTGTCTATATGTGTTAAGATTCAATGGTATAAATGTTTACTTAATAATTTATATGAAATTCCACACATTTCAGGAAGAGCGTCAAAAGAGGATGTTAGCAACGGATTACTCTAGTGATGAAGATGGTGAAAATGCTGAGAAAGGTTCTGCACAGAGGCCAAGGGCCATCTCAGGAGATGATCTTGGTGACTCCTTTGCACTTGATGAAGAACCTGGTAATAAAAAGGGTTGGGTTGATGAGATTCTTGAAAGAGAAGGTGCAGACGATTCTGAGAATGAAGATGAGGATACTTCTGAAGATTCAGAAGGTGCTGAAGATACTGATGAAGATGAAGGATCTGAAGAAGATGATGAAGATGAGTGTGAAAAGACTCTCTCTCTGAAGGACTGGGAGCAGAGTGATGATGATGATGTTGGTACAGATTTGGATGGGGATGAAGAGAATGAAGAACATGATGAGGCCATTGGTGATGAAGCTGTGGAAGAAAGAGGCCGTAACAAATCAAACAAAAGTGAACATAGAAAAGATGAGTCTGTGGATGCAAAAAGAATCAAGTCTGGTGTCAAACATACTTCAACTAAACCGGACATTCCCTTTATAATTGAAGCTCCAAAGAGCTTAGAAGAACTGTCGTCTTTATTATCGAATTGTTCTAATGACGATGTTGTTGTGGTTATCAATCGAATTCGGGCAAGCAATGCAATTAAGCTTGCCGCAGAAAATCGGAAGAAAATGCAAGTAAGCTTCCAACACCCTGTGTGTGTGCATACTTTTGCATGTTTGTAGACTTTTGAATGACTAGATTTACAAAAAAATGTTGAATCACGGTTGGAAATTTTGCTATTGTTATTGTTTTTTTTTCCTGACACCATTAATTTAAAACTGATATATATATTCTATTACCAGGTATTTTATGGTGTTCTTTTGCAATATTTTGCCGTGTTAGCAAATAAAAGGCCCTTGAATTTTGAGTTATCAAATTTGCTTGTCAAACCACTACTGGAGATGAGTATGGAGATTCCATTTTTCTCTGCAATATGTGCTCGTGAACGAATCTTACGAACTCGCATACAATTTTGTGAGGCTCTCAAGAACCAAGGTTTGTGATAGATTAATTGTCACTGTCCTAACTTTATTATCTCTAGCTTAGCCTTTTTCAGATTTCCTAAAAGGATATATATGTTTTTGCAGAAAGTGGATGCTGGCCTACCTTGAAAACGTTGTTTCTCCTGAGGTTATGGTCCTTGATTTTTCCGTGCTCTGACTATCGTCATGTAGTCACAACTCCAGCACTATTACTAATGTGCGAGTATTTGATGCGTTGTCCCATAACGTCGGGTCGAGATGTCGCTATCGGTTCATTTTTATGTTCTATGATTCTCATGGTACGGCACATGTTTATCCTTTTCACTCTATCAAACTTGTCTTGTAGGAGAATGATCTATATTTTAATGTTCATGATTCATTCTCTAGTAAGTAGCGATTTATTGGAGTTACAAAAGTTTCTTCTGAGACGCATTTTATGACATCGTAGACAGTCATCTCCTTTTGTTTATTGAATTTGTGAAAACCAGGTTACTCTTTAAAATCTTGCTGCTGTAATAGTCTTGTGTTACAATTGACATTTGTGATATTTAATTTCATCAATCTTAGCCTTTTCTTATTTTCTTAAAATCCATAAATTGTAAAGCCTGATTTGAACCAGGTGATTTCCACAACTATTATATCTGCACTTAATAACATTTTTTTTTTTGCATTTTGTAGTTCACCAAGCAATCTCGAAAGTTCTGTTCGGAAGCTATAATTTTCCTCCGAACTCTGTTGATGGCAGCTGCGGACCAAAAACTAGAATCTGAGCAAGATTCACAGGTATGTGACATGATTGCGGCCTTTGAAGACTTTTTACCTAAAAAATTAGATTACAGCTTTTTTTCCTTCTAATAAATATGCTTGCTCGTCCAACTTATTGGACTAAGTTCTATTTATGTTCGTTTATTTGTTATCAGTTTTATCATCTTATGGAGCTGAAAGCACTCAGGCCCCTGTTACACATTCGTGATGGTGTGTATGATATTAATCCTCTGAATTTGCTCATGGTAATGGAAATGTCAGACGACTCGCCATTTTTCAGCTCGAATAATTTCAGGTCTGTATTGATGCTGTTTTTAGTTGTTTTGATTAATGGTAATGAGATGACCTCAATTTGTTGTTTTCTTTGCCTGTTTCATTAATTCTGCTGTAATGTGTGGAATTTTTCCTTTGTCGGGTTTTTCGATAGAATCAAATAACAAGTAAAATTTCATGTTCAGGGCTAGTGCACTGGTAACTGTTATTGAAACTTTGCGAGGATTTGTTGAGATCTATGACGGGTTGAGTTCCTTCCCTGAAATTTTCTTGCCGGTTGCAACATTGTTACAAGAAGTTTCACAGCAGAAACACATGCCAGATGCATTGAAAGATAAATTTAATGATGTCTCTCAACTCATTACGAAGAAAGCCAGGGAAACTCATACGCTACGTAGACCACTTCAGCTGCGAAAGCAGAAGCCAGTGCCTATCAAATTAGTTAATCCGAAATTTGAGGAGAAGTAAGTCACATTTTTCTTTCTTCTTTTTTCATGTTCAATTTCTTTTACTGCCTCATATACATTGGTTCGTCTGGATGAGCAACTGCAACTATGGTCTTATTTGCCATGTTACACTGCACAGCTTTGTTAAAGGTAGAGACTACGATCCAGATCGAGAACGAGCTGAGAGAAAAAAGTTGCGAAAACTGATAAACCGTGAAGCAAAAGGTGCAGCCCGAGAGTTGCGCAAGGACAACCATTTCTTATATGAAGCAAAAGAAAGAGCCAAGGAATTACAGGAACAAGAAAGAGCAGCCAAGTATGGGAAGGCCATAGCTTTTCTCCAAGAACAAGAACATGCCTTCAAATCTGGACAATTAGGTAAAGGTGGTGGGAAGAGAAAGAGATGAAGATACAAGGTAAAGTTTGTAATGCTAATGCTAGTCCCCCCTGAATTTTGTCATCAAATTTATAGTACCGTAAAGCTTTGGAATTCTTGAGCATTATTTTGTGGATTTGATATTCTATAGGCCCAAAAATTCGTGTAATTTTGTTGTGTTATTGACAAGTTAATAATTTGTACAACTTCTCGTATAGGCACCAATGTCAATTGTTCATGGCTTTTTCTTTTTTATATCTCTGTGGTTAGCATGTCGATGTTGAGTAATTTTCACTAATCTTTCAAATCGCTTAAACTTCAAAGTAATAATTCTAAAGAGGGACCAAAAGTGGAATTGTCTCACCTAATTCAAGAGTTAAAAGGTTTAAGTTAAATATGTAATACTAGGGAAGGACTGAAAACGAAAAACTCCCATCACCAGAAGTGTAGTTTCAAAATAAATTCCGACTTCTTTCCCCCCACGAAATAATTAAAAAATTAATTTCCATTTGGCTATATCAAATGCCGTGAATGTTACAGCTGCAACAGGCCAAGGACTAAATAGAAAACATGACATGTATTGACGATGACAAGAAATATTATATTAAACTATTAACGTTATGTGGAATGTTTTTTATGGTTCGTCTTAAAAAGAAAAAAACAAAAACCTTTGATGTCTGATAATTTCCAGGAATTTCCTTTCAAGCTTAGGGTATTGATTTTGGATTTATCCAACAAGCCATTAACAAGATCCTGGATTAAATGACCACTTTCGATGAAAACTATGAATTCCGAAATAGTATACGTTATCATTAAAGAAAAATGTTTCAACTTCATATTTACAATTCAAATCTCCATATTTATTTAAAATTGTAAATCATAAATAATTGAAAGTAACATTTTACAACATAATATTGCAATGTTTATTTGACATAGGAAAGATACAAAGCAAGCAGTAGAATAGGCATCTAATCGAGTCGAGTCAAAATATTTCCAGTTAATCAAGGTGAAGAATCTTATTTTATAATTCAAATTTTATTTAAAATTTTTTGAATCGAGATTATGAAATTTGAGCCGAGTTTAAGTTTCTGTTTAAATTTAATTGTAAACATTTATAATGTTATAATACTAATTAGTTTTAATAGTTTTCTACAACTATATACAATATATATTTCTTCGTATTTTTTCATATATATATATATAGACTCAACTTGAATTTGAAAACTTATCCATTAATTACTAAAAATTTGTGTCATTCAAGTTTTTATTTTATAACAAAAACTATTTTTAAAACTTTTCGAGCGAGTTTATTAAATTATGAGTAGAGTATTTTATAGCGAGTTTTGCCCGCACGAGACAGGATTTGAATCTTGAAATAGCAGTAATTACGGAGGAAGACGAAAGCCAGGTATTAAAGCATTTTGTCATCACCTTCAGGCTTCCAGGTATATATTGGATTGGAATAAGCAATTGAATTGAGAGAGAAAATGGATTCAACAGCAAAGGTTTTGATCTTTGTGGCAAGTAGTTTAAGTTTATTTGTGTTGATAAGTGTGTTGAAATTCCTTGAAAAATACTGGTGGAGGCCGTTGAAAATCCAGAAAGCACTGAGTTTACAAGGAATCAAAGGACCTCCATACCAATTCATCCATGGAAACAACAAAGCCTCTTCCCTTTTCAGATACCAAGCTCTAAGCAAACCCATGCCTTTAACACATGATATTGTTCCCAGAGTCATTCCTCAGATTCATGCCTGGATCAACACTTACGGTGCTGATGATTAACATGTTTTCTTTTTATATACATATATGTGCATATTTTGATTTGGATGTTGTATTTAGGGAAGAATTATCTTACATGGGAGGGAAACCGAGCTCAGCTGCTGATTTCCGACATCGAAATAATCAAAGAGATACTGAAAAACAACGACGGAAGTTTTCCCAAAAGGAAGGATGATTCGGCTTTCATATACAAGATTATCGGCGACGGGCTCGTCTCATCTGAAGGGGCCAAATGGGCGAGGCAAAGGAAGTTGGCCAATCATGCTTTCCACGGTGAAAGCTTAAAAGTAAAATTGGAATCATCCACACACACACACACAAAACATGTCTGCAATCGTGTTGGAAACTGACACTGTTTTTTTCAATGGCAGAATATGAATCCGGCAGTGATCGCTAGCGTCGAGACGATGCTGGAGAAGTGGAAAGGCCGAGAAGGCAAAGAGATTGAAGTGTTCGAGGAGTTCAGGTTGTTGACTGCGGAAGTTATTTCCAGAACAGCTTTCGGAAGTAATTACTTGGAAGGGAAGAAAATCTTCGATATGCTGACCAAATTATCAATGCTCGTTACCAGAAATTACTTCAAAGCTAGGATTCCTGTTATCAGGTATTCTAATTTTACAATCTCAATCTCTTTTTTCCTGCAGCAAGCAATCATAATAAACGTTTCTTGTGCAGCAAGCAATCATAATAAACGTTTCTTGTGCAGCAAGATATGGAAAAGTGCTGACGAAATAGAATCGGAGCAACTCGCTAAAGGAATACATGACTGTGTGATGGAGATGGTTAAGAGAAGGGAAGAGAAAGTAGTGACCGGAGAGTCCCATCATTTCGGCGATGACTTCTTGGGATTGCTTGTAAATGCATACCATGATTCGGACGAGAAAAATCGGCTTTCGGTCGAAGATGTGGTGGATGAGTGCAAAACATTCTACTTTTCTGGTCAAGAAACAACAAATTCCTTGCTGGCATGGACAGTCCTGGTTTTAGCAATCCACAGTGATTGGCAGGACAAAGCTAGAAAAGAGGTTGTTGAGGTATTTGGTGACCAAAATCCACATCACGAGGGCATTTCCAAGCTAAAAACTGTAAGCAAATTCGCAATATCTAACAATTTCGGATAATCCAAATCCTACTGATATTTAATAAATTATTTTGTTGGCAGATGAACATGATCATCAATGAAACCCTGAGATTGTATGCTCCCGTAGCTGCCGTGATACGAAAAGTTGGAAAAGGAATTCGGTTGGGGAAGCTGGTTTTGCCTGCGGATATGGAGATACTGATCCCGATCTTGACACTTCACCATGAGCCCCAACTATGGGGAGATGATGTACATGTTTTCAATCCTGAGAGATTCTCCCAAGGTATCGCCAATGCTACCAAATACAACTCTGCTGCATTCATTCCCTTTTCAATGGGACCTCGATCTTGTGTCGGTATGAGCTTCGCGACTACGGAAACGAAGATTGCTCTCTCGATGATCCTCCGGCGCTACACAATTACTCTCTCTCCAGCCTATGTTCATGCGCCGTTTCCTGTAATTACGCTTCAACCGCAGCATGGGATTCAAGTAATTCTTCATTCTGTATAGAGTTGTTGCAGCAACAGCTGCTCCTATGTAAGCAATACCCGAAACCTTTGTCTGAATAAGTCCCTGCTAATGGCTTCAGCTTTCGGAGTTGTAAGAGGGACATTTCTTGGGTATTTGTACTTGTTAATGGTTGCCTTGTAATTCACTTAACCTCATAAGAATCCCTTCACAACCTGTGTAAATCCGGATGAATATTCAACAAGTTTAAAAGTTCGAATCTCAGTATCTACGATCATTTATCCTATTGTCAAACTAAAAGTTTACAATGTAATGAACTCAAAATTTGATTCATACAATCAACCCGAAATATTTAATAAATTCCAACATTTGTAACTATTTTTCTATTCTAGATGCAATGCAACAAGGGATTTGTCTTGGTCGGTCCGTGCAACCGCGATTCAAAAAACACATTAAATAAGTTTTAAGTTTAAATCTCGACATCAAATTTATAGTATAAAACTTACCTTCTGTATGCATTTGGCATTGCCTTACTCTCCTCTCAGCCAACATGATTGCTTTGTTTGAACAATTTCAGGATCAAAATTGAAAATAAAAATGTAAAGTTTAGTTCAATTTTCATCAAAATTGGCCTCAAATTACAATGGCGAGTAACGTGAATTTTATGAATGGTTAAAAATGGAACATATACTAACATGAGGGTTGAGAGTATATTAAGAAGTAAAAGAGGTAAGAAGTTTGGGTTTGTTAGGTATGCGAACATTTATGTTGTTGCAAATTGCAATGCAGTGATTATCCAACATGGGGTAGACTTTTATTTAACAGATTGCATAACATATGGTTTAGCATTAATCAATAAAACCACCTTGTTTCTGTTGTCTGTTTAGATTGGATAGGAAAATCTTAGAATGAACATAGTACCATTTTCAGGTAGAAAGAAGAATGGAAGAGATTTGGCTAAGTGACCAAGAATGCTGGAAGAGGATTTATTATCATGCTCCAAGTTGACCCAATTCTTCCACAAATCTATCCAAATCTTTCATGGAGCTGCCCCCATGACTCACTGCTGCCAAAGCCTTCTCTTTCAGATCTTTCGCCTTGCCCTTCATTCCTCCACCCTCCATCATGGCCTCCGCGATGGTTCGGCCTAGTTCATCGGAGTCGGGAACCGAGTCTGCACCCTCAGACACCCTAACCCCCACACCCATACCATCCTCCAAGAGCCTAGCGTTCACATACTGGTCAGCCTCCATAGGCCAAGCCAATATCATGACCCCACCCACTATTGCTTCCAAAACCGAGTTCCACCCACAATGACTCACAAATCCACCCACTGCTTTGTGGTTCAGTATCAACACTTGGGGTGCCCACCCTTTTATCACCATACCCTGACCTGCCATCCTCTGCTCGAACCCATCGGGTACCACTCCATACCCTTCATCCTGCTCTCGGATTGTACCCGGTTTCACCACCCAGATAAAACGCGTGCCACTCTTTGCAAGCCCATTAGCCAAGGCTTCCATTTGTTCCTTTCTCAGCAGCTTTTGACTCCCAAAGCACACATAAACAACTGAACCATCGGGGCATTGATCAAGCCAAGTCAAGGCCTGGTCATTCAGGTCACAACCGGAACCCGAATTGCCTTCATCGATCCCTGTCAAACTGAGTGGTCCAACCGTGAAAACACGATTGTGACCTACATGTGTCTTCAACCACTGAACATATTCAGCTTCCAAGGCATCAAAGGAATTTATAACACAACCCCAGCCCTTTGTATTTGCAACATTCCCATCCTCGATAAACTCCCAATCAGGATCCGATCGTTTGTAGAGCTTAAACAAGGATGGCAAATGTTGTTGCTTGAAGATAGGGGAGCCGGGTATATGACCGAACTCGACTTCACTCAAGGGCTGAAGTTTTTCAACATTGTTCCAAAGATAAACAAAGATAGAAACCAGAAATCCGCCGGAAGAGAAGAAAGTGATCCGGGGTATTTGCAAGCGGGTGGCGAGGCGTTGAGTCCACCCGAGGAAGAAATCAGAGAGGATGGCAAGTGGAGGGTTAGAGTGAGATTTGAACCAGTGGAGTAAAGGGTCATGAAGTTGGGTTAAAGCAGCCATGATGGGAAGGTTTCCGCCATTGCCAAGGTCTTTAACATGCTCAACACCAGGTGGAATGAGAGGGTGAGAAGGGAAAGGGAAAACAAGGGGAGAGATGGAAGAAGGGGGGTGAGAAGAGAGGAGAGGAGAGAGGAGAGAGGAGAGGGAGGTTCTTAGGGGTGACTAAGACGGTAATGGTGAGGCCACGGAGAGCGAGGTGGTGGGTGAGGTCGAGAAGGGGAAGCATGTGGCCTTGAGCTGGGTATGGGAACACCAGAATGTGAGGGTGAGGGCTGGCACTGGCAGTGGCGGCCATTGTGCTTCGGCACATGAAGACAGGAAGCTAAGCTTGTATAGTTTAGGTACTAATAAAGATCTCAAGTGTTGAGTTGCTTGACGATTGAATAGAGGTGGAGAGTGAAACACGTAAAGACCAAAAAGACTAGACAAGTCGTTGGATGTGCGTGAGTCAAGTACAACAACCATCTGGTTTGACTCTTGACTTGTCATTCTTCTTTTTCCAATTCCTGTCCATCTCTTTTATATCTGCTTCTGCATCCCGGTTTAATGCTTAAATTGTATCAAACTACAATTTACTTCTACTCTTCCCATCAAATAATTTAACGTTGTTTTACATCGTTGCTGCTTGCTTTAGGTTCTCAGGCATTTGATGTTAGAATTTCCAGTTTTGTTTCTTCTGAAACTCGAAACTTGTCGTATGCTTTAGATTTGCATCATTGGGTGACTGTCATAAGGTATTATCTGCTCTAACTAAAAAACCGGATGCCAAGTGCGAACCCCCACAGATCTTCAGGCCAAAGCAGACAACACAACAGATCTTCAGGCCAAAGCAGACAACACAGCTTGTAAGTTGGCTCAACACATCTTCAAGGAGATGTTTTACATGTTATCAGCAAGGGTGTAAATCAAACACTAACCCGCATGACTAACAACCAAAATTTGTCTCCAACTCTTATATACCCAAACCCTGGCCCCAGCCGGCTGAATTTATCCAGTCAGTCCGAGCAGGGACATCGTCTCTTGATCCGCTTTTTGCAATATAAGTTCCAAAAACTTTGATTCCATAAAAACGAACTATTCATACATCAAGTCATAGATGGAAAAATTCACATACCTGAATTTTCCTTGCCTATTCTTAACAAAAACATCTATATAACAATGTTGACGAGCTGCAACACTCATCGATACAGAATACTGAATCACCTGAATTCACATACCTGCATGCACCAGATAATAGTGAAAAACAAGTCGGAATGTGTAAATAGAACTTGAACACCAATTTGTAATATGTTAAAAACGTTGTAGCAAATCTCAAAGTCTTGACAATCACGGTTCAGAAACGGCGAGAAGAAACATACACTGGATCAACATCGTCAATATTCAAGCCTCTTTTCTAGTTATCCTGTGATTTTAAGCAAGGAATGATGATTAGAAACAGGGATCTACAAAAGGTAATCCAAAGAGAAATCCAATATTCTAAAAACTACAGAATAAACAGACAAATCCTAGAAGTTAAACTTGTCTACAGAACCAAAAGAAACAAAAAGAACAAAGAATGTGATAAAAAAAAGAATTACGGGTAAATTGCAATGTACAAGGTTTACACAGATCAAGCCGAGCAACAAACATATAAAATACCACTTTATATGACCTTAACATAAAGGAGTTAATTTAACCTAAGAATCTTCCATGTACTGACCACACTCAAATACTGTTGCAGTCATACTGAAACTTTGCAGAACTGCACCCGAAACACAATAAAGCAAGGGAACAATGTTTCCAACAATTTAGGAACCTTAAACATTTGTTCCGTAAGAGGCAAACATAATTAAGATTCAAATCACTACACAATTAATTGCAATTTACAAAAGGTTTAATCTACTAAAATAACATTGATTGACAGAAAAAACTTCCTCACCTGAAGCAATAAATTCCCAAAGCTGTTGTAATTTCATGAATAACCGATGTGGCAAACTGTAGGTAGAGTGATCCTATTTGATGAAAAGAGAAATATCAGACAAAATATAACATCATAAAA
The DNA here is from genome assembly GCA_958450335.1 of Hibiscus tridactylites. Lineage (NCBI taxonomy): Eukaryota > Viridiplantae > Streptophyta > Magnoliopsida > Malvales > Malvaceae > Hibiscus > Hibiscus tridactylites. Next base: position 50,411,361 of record OY288267.1, on the reverse strand, counting down.
GAACTATCGACAGTAACTAAGAAAGCATCACTGTACCTGTGAATACGCAGTAACCGAGAAGAACCCAAAAATCATCAACTAAAGGAACACTGAAGGGAAAAAGGTAAACACCAATTAGCATTCATGACGGAAAAGGCAACAATACATCAGGTTAGAACTATGTTACTCAGACTCGAGAGTGTTAGTATGTGCTCAACATGGGTATATTCAAAATTCATTTTTCCCATGAATTTCATTTACTTGGAGGATCCTTTAAGGATCATGTCCAATTACACATGTCCAAGTATGTGTCAGAAAGTGTCAAACACGGGTACTTCATGAAAAATGAAAAGTCGGAGAAACACATTGGTAAGAAAGCAAAATCTAATACACATACCCATCATTCAGCCTAGCTGTAAGAGCATTTGCAATTGCCAGTGGAAGATACAAGAGCGACTGCAAACAAAACATGCACAGAAGAGTTGAGCATTTTAGTGTTGAAGTTTAGGTGGGATTCTAATTTAATATGTTGACTCAAATAAGATTGCTAATACCATGCACATGTTCGTCTTTAGTCCCTTGGGTTCATCACACAGGTGAGCCAAAATCATCCGTCCCTGCCAAAATCAAGGGCTTGCTTACAGCTATACATAGAAATTATTAAAGGAAAACGATGAGTGAAGAGAAAGAGAAACGAAGAAGTAAGGAAATGAAAAAGAACATTCCAAGGATTAAAAAACATCTCATATTAAAATTGATAAAGGTTTTATGGGTACAAAGCACACAAAAAGTAAAATAAATAGCATTGAGTCATACTATGTATCCAAGCAACAGGCAAACAAGCAATCAAGGAACTGTATCCTCTTTTTCAAAACTATCTAAGAAGCTACTTTTTCACTCAGAGATACCAACAACAATCAAAAAGAGGACATGGGAGACAGAACTTAAACTAGCAGAATTAACCGATTTAATAGATAACAAACTATAAATTGATAAGCGTTACAAGATCCCAAGACACAACCTAGTAAAACTTACCACAAGGAACCCAAATGCAAGTCCAGTTCCTAGTATAACTAAGTGTGGGTAGTTTCCCATGATATCCGAGGGTGATAGATAATCCCTTCACAGTGAAAGAAAAACGAATGAAGTTTCCATGTAAGGCCAAAATGAAATAATAGCTAAATTAAAAAATGGAAGGGTTCAATTTACCAAACAAGCACTCCTCCCATGAGTACAACAAATGGATAAAGCTGCCAAGAAAGAACAAGAAAACATCATTTAAGCAATTATGCATACAAGGAAGGAAGGAAGGAAGAAGCAAGTAATTTATAACACAATCACCATTGCTACTGCCAACAACATGCTTCCTTTCCGTGCCTGAACGACCTTATGGACATTCTGTATACTGCAATAGAAAATGTACAAGGACTTAAGAGAAGCTTATGCTGACATTAACCGAAGATCCCTAGCATCAATAATATAAAGAACCCTAGACTGGAATGAGATGGTTTCATGCATGTGAATGATGACACTGTGATTAGATCATGTAACTATCCTCGTAATCGAAAGGTCTAGTGTAAGGCCACAAGAATGCCAAAATGAAAGCATGAGAAATTATAAAATAAGACTAAAACTGGCTAAAAATGAAGAAACTGTTCTGCAAAATATAAAAGCAACTGAGCCTAACCATTCACATCTCTACTGCAAGGCTACGAGAATGCCAAAAAGAAAGCATGAGAAGCTTCACCATGAAACTCAATTAAATTGAAAATATTAAGATATGGATAACCACTTACTTGCAACTAACAGTAGGTATAACAGCAAATGCTATCATAAAATACAGCACAGCTCTGTATGTTGGAATTTCTGAACCCAAAAAAGAAAACAAATAAGCAAATAACGGTGAAATAATAGAAGTTGAAGAAAATGATGGCAAAAGCAACAACCAAGCAAATGAGATAATTTTTTTTTGAAAAAAAAACAAGAGTAACTTAGAAAAAATAATAAAAATAACAATAGAGCAAGAATAATTAGCTAAGCTTGACTCGCATTTCTTATGAAACAATAATGATAATATAAAATTATCAAATCAAATATCAGATGCATATACATATAAAAGTGTTATTCCTTAGTAGATAATAATTTTATAATGTGGTCCACCATTTGCAACTAGGTTTTGGCAATCTAAAGAAATACATGGAAACACCAGATACATCAAATAGCTTATGGTCAAGAAAAATGACAGCATAGGATTGTAGAATAGGAACATTGCCGAAACAGCAGCAGCATCAAGATGAAGATATACCATATATTGCTTTTACAGTTTTTTTTGCTGCATCGACTGATAAAGGCATTAGCTGATAATTGTTCAACTTTGAAGGAAAAATAATAAAAATAAAAGCTTACCATTAAGAAAAGGTACCCAACTGAAGATGGGTATGGATTGTCCAAATGGATGAGCCCACCACTGGGCACCTTGAAGGGGAAAAAAGAAGCTGCAATTATAAAAGTAAAGGAGAAAGAAAAAAGAACATAGAGGAGAAAATATATAATAAAAGTTCAAAATGTCAAAGCATGACGACTAAGTAAAACAAAGTTTTCAAAGTACACGCTGTCAACGGCACAAGTAACACACCAAAAGAGGAAACATACCCAAAAATCCTGTCAAAAAGTGCATTACATATATCAGAGCAAGACCCTCAGTTGGCCCATTAACTACAGGAAGGATCAGCGTATTGGTGAAATAGCTGAAAATATAAAAGAAAAACAACAGAAGTATCAGCACTGCTAAACGTTCAACTGTATGAAAAAAAGTTAGAAACCATAATGCCCTTCTTAAATCTTATGTAGCAAGGATGGATACATACAAGAGGAATACATAGCAAACAACATACTTAAAATACCCCAAATACAACATAAAATATCACAACATTTTTTCAACCAATTACCTAACAAAATTGCAGAGTTTGCAAGAAAAAGGAGCAATTGGAAACAAATTTGCAAGGCCGTTTAGAATAAACCAAGTAATAGAAAAAAGCACAAGGTATGGTATGGTTTCCTACAGGAGGGGGGGAGGGGGAAGACACTTCAGATTACTTACTGTTCCCATGTAGCTCCATAAAATGGGACAGCTGAAATTACCCAGAACCAGAAACTGTCCCTTCCACACATGGCAGTGCTCCCGAAGGCCATGGTTTCAAACTGTGAAAAGAATGAATCTTATATGATGAGGGACTTTATTAGCCATTGTTAAGTAATGCAACAAGTTAAATACATACCGCACATGCAAGCGCATCACACCCTGTAATATTTCAGGACATCCAAAAATAATTATTTCGTCAGAAAATGTTCTGAAAAAAATAGTATAGGATGGAGCAAAGACATGATAACATATTACCATGGTCAAAAAGTTCTCCAAGTGGACTAGAGGAGTTTGTTCTTCTGGCTTGCTTCCCATCCACAGCATCAAAAGTCTAGCAGGTAATTGCCAACATGTCAAAAAGAACAATACTAAAAATAAAAGTACAACATAACACACCAAGGGAACAAGACGAAGAAGAACTTTGGATACATTGCCAGCAAGGAGGTATACACCTGATATAAAAATAGAAGTAACCCATGTGCAAAATGAACCCATCTTGGTGGGGGTGAATCCAACTGAGGGGAATAAACCTGAAACAGTACAGCGATATAAATAAATAAACCGAATGGAAAGATAATAGCAAAAACAACATGTATCATCAGACAGTCAACACAAAACAGTTGTGTATCAAACACAGAAATTGCGCTCGGAAGAAATTAAATTTATTTCTATACTAAATTGCAAGAGCATGCGAAAAAGAAAGAAAATTATGGTTCTACCAGGTTAATCACTGTAATCAAGTCAGATCAATACCCTTCTCATTGTTTAAATACTATTTACATACAATACCACTTCTAATCACCATAGCTTTAAAATTCTTTTTCTCACTAAATTTGTTAAATTGATTCCAATGTCAGGATTGGGGGGGGGGGGGGGGGGGGACCACCATGATTCCTTAAATGAAGTTCAGTATCAATCAGTATAAATATACATACATCTGATCCAACCCAACCACACATGAGGGAAATGGCTAGAATTCAAACTACAATAGATAGACCACAAATTCCCATCTCCTTAAATCTGAAAGTTAGAAGATATTCATTGATTAACATAAATTGGAACCAAAGATTTACAGAGGAGTTGTTTCAAACTGATGCAGAGTTTTTACCAAAGAGAATTTGCAGAAAATAACTAAAAAACTACGAGGAAAAAACATCATATCAAGTCAAACAGGGCAGACCAGGTATCTAAAATCAACATGAATATAACATTGAAGAAAATAGGAAGAAGCAGAGAGAGAGTTCCCACTTACATAGCCAAGCACTGCTGATGTAACCAAGAACATAAATCCTGTGAGTGTTATCTTAAGAAACAAAAACATAACAAATTAGTAATAAAATAAAACAAGTATTACATGCATATGCAACCCATTCGCACATACATGTACAAGTTTGCATGTTCAATGAAATCGCAATTTAGAAGTCGTAACTTGTAAGCATAAACATACCATGTTTGGTCTGGAGAAAACACCAAGCCGGTAGTGAAAACATACAGAAACATAAATCCGTTAGTGTCAGAAAATATCACTGGAAATGGCAAATACTTAAGCTCAATTGAAGCATGATATAGTGTTCAAATTTAAACGTTCACATTGATAATTCCATTCCCTTCCTGTAAGTTCAATTTTATATCAAATAGCAAAATCCACTACATATAGTCATATTCAAGTAGTATCATTCATAAAGATGTAGATAGGAACCAGTTCTTTAAAACAAATATCAAGACCTAAGAAGCTTACAAAATGAAGCAGCAAATAAAACTATGGTTATTCAAAGCATTTAAAAAGAAACAAAAAACGATGAACTTACGGCATCCAAAGAGGGAAGAAGTTGACAAAGCGGCTCCAAAAGGGTTGCAAAACATATTTAGCAAGGTAAGAATGATCCACACCACTGTATTTGTATCTTTTCAAAGCTGCTACACCATGTGCCCCTATGTATCCCATTCTTCCTAATCACAAGAAACTGCTAAAGCTAGACGGAAGTTTCATCAGAAATCAGTAATCCAAGCAGTAGAGTAATGATAAAATGTTTCAAAATAGGAAATCACAACAAAAAAACCCATCAAGGAAATCCAATAATAATCAGTATAAAGAAAACCCCGTGCTTATTTATCATAAAAAAGATTAACTTTTGAGGTAAAAAATAGTTAAAGTTAAGATTCCATTAACTTTGGAGTGAACAAAAACTTTGAGCTTTACACTAACTGAAGCTTTAAGAAACCGTAAGTTAAACGAAAAATAGAGTGAGATTCAAAGAGATGGGTTAGTATAAATCATGAACAAATGGATTGAAGTGAAAAATAATGAACAAAAAGACCATAAACTGGAAGGGGAAAAAGTATAGCAGATCTGAGACTTAAAGCCAAGCAAAAAATGAGAAATGGGGAAAAATAAAAAAGAACTATGTATACCTGTTTGGAGCAAAGATCAAAGCTTTGAAATCGAATTTGCAAAGGAGTCAAATCAGATCAAGCAAGGCCAAAAGGCGGCTGAGTTTCTCCTTTATTCTCTCCCGCGTTTTAAACATACGAAGCAGCGTAGAAGAAGTGTAAAACCAGAGTTTATTACATAATCGAGGAGCCAATCAATTCTGATGGAATTTTTAACTTCTTTTCTTTCTCTTTTAATAATATATTCCCTTGTACTAATAAAATCGTTTTTTTCTTTTTTTTTTTGAATGGTTCTTTCTTTTTGTTTCTTGTCATTTTTATATTTTACTCCACATTTTGATTCAAATTATCATATTGAAAAATTCAATAATTTTTATATGAATTTTTTTTTATCTTTCTTTAATTTCCCTACAAAAACCAAAGCTAACTTTTTAAGAATAAATTTATTATTTAATTATTTTATACCACACAATTTTTTGGGTAAAGTACGCAGACGGTCACTGAATTTTAGTAAAAAAATAAAATGGTAATCAAACTTTTAAAAATCACAAAATGATAATTAAACTTTATGTTTTATAACAAAATGGTAACTGGACGTTAAAAGTCGTTAAGTGACTGTTATAAAGTTTGGTATAATAACACATTTAGTCCTTCATATTTATACATACAATCAATTTAGTCCTAATTTGAAACAATTTACTAAATTTAGCCCTCATTATTTATGCATTCTTTCAATTTGGTCCTTAAAGCAAAATCCCAAAGTATGGTAACATGATAAATAATTACAATTAAATGTTTATAGGAACTCGAAAACTCGACTCAAATCGAAAAAATTTCAAATAAAGTTTGAGTTGTAAAATATGACGTGTCAACTCGAATAACTCAAAATATTCGAATATTTTAAATCATTTTTCCTTTTAAATCAAATATATTTTTTAAATAGAATGTTTAATATTTTCATATTTAAATCACATCGAATATTTAATAACTACTTTAAATATTCAATTTAATTTAAAAATATTCGATTTAAAAGAAAAAAAGATTTAAAATATTCGAATATTTAATAACTATTTTAAATATTTTTTCTTTTAAATATTCAAATATTTTATAACTACTTTAAATATTCGAATATTTTAAATTATTTTTTCTTGTAAATCGAACATTTTTAAATTAAATCGAATATTTAAAGTAGTTATTAAATATTCGATGTGATTTAAAAGAAAAAATGATTTAAAATATTCGAACATTTCAATTTATTCGAGTTGACGCGTCATATCTTAAGATAGAGGTGAGCGTTCGTTCGAGTCGAGTAAAAAAAATTCGAGTTATTCGAGTTGACGCGTCATATTTTGCAACTCAAATGTTATTTGAAATTTTTTCAATTCGAGTCGAGTTTTTGAGTTCCTATAAAAATTAATAAAATATTCGAATATTTTAAATCGATTTTTTTCTTTTAAATCAAATATTAAAGTAGTTATTAAATATTTGATGTGATTTAAATATGAAAATATTAAATATTTTATTTTTAAAAAATATTCGAATTAAAAGAAAAAATGATTTAAAATATTCGAATATTTCGAGTTATTCGAGTTGACGCGTCATATGTTAAGATAGAGGTGAGCGTTCGTTCGAGTTGAGTCAAAAAAATTCGAGTTATTCGAGTTGACGCGTCATATTTTACAACTCAAACTTTATTTGAAATTTTTTCGATTCGAGTCGAGTTTTCGAGTTCCTATAAAAATTAATTAAATATTCGAATATTTTAAATCATTTTTTCTTTTGAATCAAATATTTTTAAATTAAATCGAATATTTAAAGTAGTTATTAAATATTCGATGTGATTTAAATATGAAAATATTAAATACTTTATTTAAAAAAATATTTAATTTAAAAGAAAAAAATGATTTAAAATATTTGAATATTTCAAGTTATTCAAGTTGACGCGTCATATCTTAAGATAAAGGTGAGCGTTCGATCGAGTCGAGTAAAAAAATTTCGAGTTATTCGAGTTTACGCGTCATATTTTACAACTCAAACTTTATTTGAAATTTTTTCGAGTCGAGTCGAGTCGAGTTTTCGAGTTTCTATAAAAATTTAATTAAATATTCAAATATTTTAAATCATTTTTTTCTTTTAAATCGAATATTTAAAGTTGTTATTAAATAATCGATGTGATTTAAATATGAAAATATTAAATATTCTATTTTAAAAATATTCGATTTAAAAGAAAAATTGATTTAAAATATTTGAATATTTCGAGTTATTAGAGTTGACATGTCATATCTTAAGATAGAGATGAGCGTTCGATAGAGTCGAGTTAAAAAATTTCGAGTTATTCGAGTTGACGCGTCATATTTTACAACTCAAACTTTATTTGAAATTTTTTTCGATTCAAGTCGAGTTTTCGAGTTCCTATAAAAATTTAATTGTAGTTATTTATCATGTTATCATACTTTGGTATTTTGCTTTAAGGACCAATTTGAAAGAATGCGTAAATAACGAGGGCTAAATTTAGTGAATTGTTTCGAATTAGGACTAAATTAATTGAATGTATAAATGTGAAGGACTAAATGTGTTATTATACCAAATTTTATAACAGTCACTTAACGACATTTATGTTGGTATGTTCGGTGCTCGATTCCTTCAATCGTTCTTGCTCGCCAAGTGTGGAGAAGTGAGATATTTGGGTGTTTTTGTGGGAATGGAAAGATAGACAATTTACACAAGGATTTATAGTGGTTCAACCTTCTAACCAAGGTCTACATCCACTACCTTAGCTTCCCACTAAGGATTTCCAAATAAATTCACTAAGAATTTTGTCCCCTTTTCTCGGTTTAGGAGGAAACCGTTACAACGATCAAGCTTTCTACTCAAAGCTTGATCAAACAATCTCTTACACAAGAAAGACTTAGCAAACTAGAAATCCCTCTAGAAGGTATATGTTTGCACTATAAAGCTCTCACCCAAAACCTAAAACAATTGAACAAATATAACAATATTTAGCTCACTAGTGTTGTCTAAGCAAGAAATGTACAATTAAAGCTCTAGACACAATTTGTCATCATAATGTTGTAACAATTGAAGCATTAACCATTACTAGATGCTTGGAGGTCCCTTTTATACTCCTTCTTCAGTTTGTAGCCGTTACTAGCTGTTGGGGTTGAATTGGAGTCGTTGGAGACTTTATTTCCCATCTTTAATGTTGTTCTGCAACCTTCCGTATCGATACGCGTGGACTCGTATCGGTATGACCTTCATCAGAAACTAGCCGTTGGCTCTTGCCAGCCTAAGCGTATTTGTAACCCCCTTAGCCCGACCTAGACGCTTGACCCGAACTACGAAGATTACACGGGGAAAACCAAAGTCAACCTTGATTAACGACCTTTTTTTCTTTTTAATCTTTTCTAGATGCACATTAAGCCTATGTGAACACTCAAGAATCATGGAAGAGAAAGACACAACGATCAGAAATCATTTAGGGACTCAATTGCATAAATTACACGTTTAGGGACCAAAATGCAATTTTTATAAATTATAAGGACTTTTCAGATTTTAGGTTTACCAATATGTAATTAGTCATATTACATGCTCCTCTGACAAATTTCAGCTTAAAAGGACACCCCGAGCTCAAGCAATTGCATCCACAACATTCAGGACTAAAACGCAAAACATGGAAACTTAAAACAATTCAAAAACTTCAACCAACGGTCATCCGTTTCAAAACACCAATCCCTCATACTGAAACGCCCGTATCGGAATGGTGTTGACCGTTTCGGTACTCGGGTGTGTTCCGAGACCGGTATTGAAACAGGCCACACCAGTAGCCAAACTGTTCCGAAACAGCTTTAATCGTTCCGAAACACTATGGCCATTACAGGCCCCCGTTCCGAAACGGTTAAGGGTGTTTCGATACACCCTGCACTGTGAAAGTAGAAATTGCTGGTTTTTCACCTTTTTAAACCATTCAAACATGCTTCAAAGAGCATCAAATCATACCAGCAACTCATTTTGATACTAAGGAACATATTTAAGACCTTTAAGCTAGAGCATGGCATCAAACACAAATACATTCAATCCAAAGGCATGCTTCCTAGTCACAAATCCAAATAAGCAACCAAACCTCAAAGCAATCCTTTAGGACCATTTACAACTCATAAAAGCCATCACAAACATGCCACAAAACTTAGGGAGTTCAAAACACATCTCCCAAATACAACCTTGAAGTCCCATTGCCAATATCAAAACTAAAGTGTATAAAAACATCACCATACATGAGCTTTGCTCTTCCTTGGATGTTCTTAACCTTCTTGCTTCCCAAAACACCTCAATTATTTGTATTATTGGTAAAAGAGAGCGTAAGCACATTTGCTTAGTGAAGCATGCTCTAAAGAAAACCAACACAATAATGCATTATTCAAAACACTTTTTCAAAAGCCTTTTTCTACAACATGCTCATTCTATCTAATGCTTGAAAACCATTTCAAAGCAACTCTTCATTGAAAACACATGTACCTCAATTCTATCTTATGCATTTAAACCAATGCAAATCTCATGGCAAAGCCATACACATGCTTGTGAAAACCAAAGCATTTCATATACAAATCTCATATGCATTTCTCATAGCATAAATCATCTCAACACTAGGTACATGTGAATCAAAAGCATTTTCATATATTATATTGGCATTTCACATCTCATTACTAATCAGATATGCGGACAACATTCTCTAACCACTAGACGCTTTCGGTGGAATCTCACATCACCGTACTCACTTGTCTAGTAACATAATTTCCGGTGGAATCTCACATCATCGTACTCACATGGCGGAATCTCTCATCGCCACAAAGCTTGGGTATTTCACCAAGTCATACCCGATGGAATGCCCATCATCGGTCTCTCCCTTTGGATTAAACCAAAGAGCACGTACGGATTTTTAGTTTATAGTGCACTCTCATCCTATTGATCGATCAATTATATCCGGTAAGTATCTCATCTTCTATGCCAATATATTATGTCAAAATATCATCTCACCTACTGTTTTTCATGCAACATTTCTCAAATCTTTCTCAACTCATTTCAAAACTATAACACTTGCCATGCTTTAAAACAAAAGCTCAAAACTCAACAATGCAACATGTTATTTTATGAAATCATTTCAAGCATCATCTCATGCTACAAATCATGCATAAAAACAGTAGGAATTTATCTATCTCAAACCATGAGCATGTAAAAGCATTTTAGGGGCAACCACCACATATAAGAGAGCAATCTAGCCAATACTTACTTTCGGACTTAGGAAGGTGTTTCAAACCTTTCCTAAATCCCCAAACCTTGTTTCTTTGTCCCTCAAGGACTTTGTTGAGTGGATCGAATGATCGAACTAAACCAAGAGGGGGTGAATTGGATTTTTAAAGTTCTTGGTGGTGGAATTTGCAAATAAAAATGATAGACAAGGAATTTTAGAGTGGTTCAAGTTCTAAATGAACTCTACATCCACTACCTTAGCTTCACTAAGGATTTGCAACAATTCCACTAATTGCTCTTCCTTTTTTCTAGGCTAAGGAGGTAACCCTTACAATTTTCGGTCAAATTTTCTACCCAAAATTTGACCCAATCCTCACACAATTGAAACAAAGAATTTGTTGGCTAAGAAAGTATCTCTCAATACAAAATATAGCCCAATTACAAGCACTCAACCCAATTGAAATGATAAGAATGAAAAATACAATTGGGGTTACAAAAAAATAATGGGATTTAGGCACAAATGCTTGGATTTGATGTTTGGATGTTTGCTTTAGGATCAATAGTTGTTGCTGAAGCTTTTAGAGGTCCCTTTTATACCTTCTCATTGATTTCTAGCCGTTGTGGTTGTTACATTCATCAATAGAGCCATTGGGGGTGTTATCTCCCCTCCATAAATGCAGTCTGCAACCAACCGTTTCGAAACGCTCGACCCTGTTTCGAAACAGACCAAAATAGAAAGAGCCGTTGGGGTGCATTTAAGAGCCCGTATCGAAACGGTCAGACATGTTTCGATAAGCTAAGAGCCATTTCGAAACTTGTTTCGAAACATTTTGCCACTGTCAAGGATCGTATCAAAACGGCTTGAGATCGTTTCGATACACCGTAACGTTACGGTTTGTTAAAAATCAGTTAAAAACATTCAACAGTCATATTTTTTCAAATCAATTTTAAAGCCGTTTCGAAACACTGGATGTCGTTTCGAAACGGTGTCCCAATGTTCTTAAGCCGTTTCGAAACTTGTTTCGAAACACAGGTTGGCAGTGTTAAAATTGTTTCGATACCCGTTTCGAAACACATGTTCACAGTTTCAAAACTATTTCGAAACGGTGACTCGAAAATCATTGTTTTGGCTTTAAGAACACTTAGAAAATATTTGATAAAAATAGTTTTTAACTTAGGCATACTGTTTAAAACATATAGGGAGGTTTGAGGACTTAAAATTCATTTTCACATTTTCAATTTAGTCCTTAGGTTCTTTAGTTATATCAAAATTAAAATATCGGTTTCACAATCTCCCCCTTTTTGATATAACAAAACCAAAGTTAGAATTTTTAAGAGTTTTGAAAATTTTGAATACATTCTAACTCCCCCTCACTTTAAGATGGGTTTTTAAAGTTTTAAAATGATTTAAGGATTTAAATTCAATGTTTAAAAGTTTAAAACTTAAAAACACTTAAAACATTTAAAAACGAATTTTGGCTCTTAGATTACTTCTCCCCCTTTTTGTTAGATCAAAATTAATAAACAAGGCTCAAAGAGAAGAGATAGAGTTAAAAGCAATAATCAATAAGCAATAAGCAACATAATATTAATTCATAAAATTAAAATATCCAAAACATAAATCTTAAACACTAGGTTCAAAGCATAATCCCAAATAAAATCAAAAGCATAGGTTCATAAAACATAATGGAAATAAAGATGCAAACTTATTCCTAAAATGCATAGCTAATATGATATGACATGAGAATCCTAAGCCTCGTCGTCGTCACCATCATCATCCATGGATTCATCATCACTTTTGGCTTGAGAACGACGAAAATTCATCCATTGGCCATAAAAGGTGGAGAATGACATATCCATAGCCGAGTGTTGATTCTCAATGAATGTGAGTCGATTCTCACTGGCAAGGAGGTGATCCTCTACGGATTGCAACCGAGTGTTGATAGCACTAAAACCTCTAGACATGTTAGTGTCCAATGTGTTGAACCGCTCGGTAAGAAAAGCCGTGAGAGCTTCATTGTTCGCAACTGGAGCTTGTGGTTGAGGTTCAACTTGAGGTGGAGGTGCTTCCCTATCAACACGTTCCCATTGCCCATTGTTGATATATCGAAAGCCGGACCTTCGGAGAGAAGATGCACCAAGTTTTTGCTTGCGGGGTTCCGGTGAGTCATAGGTGCAATCAAGATTAAGCTTGCCAAAGATTTAACTTAAAACAGTTCCATAAGTGAAAGATTTAAGTGCATCGGTGTCACGAAGCTTAACATTATTGACAATCTCGGCAAACATGATCTTAACAAGATTAGGGCGCTCACCACGACGGAAACATTCAAGCCAAAAATAGTCTACTTGACGAATGTGAGAAAATTTACCTCCTGAGGGGTGAAGAAACCACGAGACGATCAAGTGGAGAAACCTATCGTGAGCATCCAAGGTAAGCACCGAACCAGTGTGAGAACCAAAGTGACTCTCATTGTCGATTCCTTCGTCCTTAAGACCAAAAGTAGTCTCCAAGTAAGGGATGTCAATGACAATCCTCTTTCCCAAGATAGAAGACTCAAGGCCAACAACTTCGGAGTTGTCTTCATTATTGATAAACTGGGCATTTGAGTAAAATAGAAGGACCATGTGCTTGTAGCAAATATCCGAGATACTCATCAAACCAAGGAATCCTCATTCTCTTAAACGGTCGAGGTAACGAAAGAGAAAGCGCTCGGAGTCAAGAAACATGAGATCAACAACACGCTCACGACGAACTTCGTACTCCTTGACATAATTGAATTGATCCCTCTTCTCTTGAGTTTGAAGACTTTTTTGAAATAGCTGGGTGAGATTAGGACAAATACTCGATTCACTTGATTGACCGGTCTTACGCTTTTTGTTAACATTCTCCGTAGACATCCTAAAAACATAAAGCAAGCGATTTAAAAACAAGTTTAAGTGTATGCATGAGATTTCTTAATTCAATCCAATTGATAAATCCCACTTAGGTTTGAAAACAAATTTTAAAAACAAAGATACAAAACAAAACAAAAAAAATTTAAGAGAAAAACAATTTAAAAAACAATAAAGAAAATACGAGTGAAAACTTATATATTCGAATAAAAAAATTGAAGATTTTGAATTTTTTTTACAAGATTTGAAAAACCCAAGTATCAAAACATATAAACTATACAAAATTAAAATTTTCTAACCTAGGATTCGAATACAAATTGAAGGAAAAAGAAAAAGATGAAAATATACCTTAAATTGAGATTTTGGATGAATGGATGAAAATCCTTGCACAATATTGTTGATGCTTGCTTAGACTTGTGTTTAAGAGAAAAAGCCCTCAAGATTTGGTGAAAAACAATGAGGTTTAAAGGGTTTTTATAGGAAAAATCGATTCTAGGGTTTTTAGGGTTTCGGGAGAGTTTTAATTTAAGTTTAACTTTAACATTAAAAGCCCCTTTAAAGCAGTCCGCGAACCCGTTTCAGAACGGTGTCGACCGTTTCGAAATGCGGGCACGAAAGATTGACCGACTTTTCAACTCCAGCTGACCGTTTCGATACGGGTTTGACCGTATCGAAACTCCGTTGACTCGTATCGAAACTTGTTTCGGTACACCCCTTGGCAGTAGCAAAAATGTTTTGAAACCCTTGGAAGGCGTTTCGAAACACCCTTCTCTCAGATAGAAATTTAAAGCAACCGTATCGAAACAGGTGGACCCGTTTCGATACACCTGGGCCTGGAAGTGCAGATGAGGCTCTAAAAGTGCAGAAAATTGAAATTTTCTAAGGCCTAACTTGCATGAATGACATGAATGAGCAGGAAAAACATACGCAAACAAAAACATACTCCCCCTAGCTATAGGCATGGATGAAATTAGGAGTAAAAACACATAAACCTTGTATTTCACAAGATCAAGCAATTTTAAGCACAAAATAGGTTCTAAAAGGTCAAGATAGGCTAGTTAGACCTAACTCTCTCCCAAGGGACCAAAAACGCTCTTTGTCTAAAGGTTTTGTAAATATGTCCGCTAATTGATTTAAGGTGTAAACATACTCTATAACTACATCTTCTGTAAGGACATGATCTCTAATGAAATGATGCCTTATTTCTATGTGCTTGGTTCTAGAGTGTTGGATGGGATTTTTTGTCAAACATATAGCACTAGTGTTATAACATTTAAGGGGTATGGTTTCAACTTTAATACCATAATCTAAGAGTTGTTGCTTCATCCAAAGGACTTGAGCACAACAACTCCCTAAGGATATGTACTCGTCTTCGGTGGTAGATAAGGCTACACTATTTTGTTTCTTAGAGAACCAAGATATGAGCATACTACCTAGGAATTGACACGTTCTCGAAGTACTCTTCCTATCGATTTTACACCCCCATAATCCGCATCCGAATAAGCATGAAGGTTGAAGGTGGAGTCTCTAGGGTACCAAAGACCTAAACAAGGAGTATCTCTAAGGTACCTAAAGATTCTCTTAACAGCTATAAGATGAGACTCTCTAGGACTAGTTTGAAACCTAGCACACAAGCAAACACTAAACAAGATATCCGGTCTACTTGTAGTAAGGTAAAGAAATGATCCAATCATAGAACGGTAAAGCTTATAGTCAACACACTTACCTCCTTCATCTTTGTCAAGCTTTGTAGATGAGCTCATAGGTGTGGCTTGATGCTTTGCATTCTCCAAGCCAAACTTTTTGAGCATGTCCTTTATGTACTTTGCTTGATTGATGAAGGTGCCATCATTCTTTTGCTTGAATTGGAGTCCCAAAAAGAATGAGAGCTCCCCCATCATGCTCATCTCGAATTCACCTTGCATTAGCTTAGCAAACTCTTTGCAATGACATTCGTTAGTAGAACCAAAAATAATATCATCAACATAAATTTGTACTACTAAGATGTCATTTTTATACCTTTTTATAAAAAGTGTAGTGTCCACCTTGCCTTTTTCAATTAAAAAGTTTGAAAGTCTTTCATACCAAGCTCCAGGAGCTTGTTTTAAACCATAAAGAGCTTTAGTGAGTTTGAAAACATGATTTGGAAATTTTGAGTCTTCAAAACCCAGTGGTTGTTCCACATACACTTTCTCATTTATAAAACCATTTAAAAACGCGCTTTTAACATCCATTTGAAAAAGCTTGAAATCATGATAACATGCATATGCAAGCAACATCCTAATGGCTTCCATTCTAGCTACGAGTGCATAGGTTTCATAAAAATATATTCCCTCTTCTTGAGTGTAACCTTGTGCTACTAGTCTAGCTTTATTTCTTACAATGTGACCACTCTTATCTAGCTTGTTCCTAAAGACCCATTTAGTTCCTATGGTAGATTGATTACTAGCCCTATCAACTAATGTCCAAACATTACTTCTCTCAAATTGATTTAACTCTTCTTGCATATCCATAATCCAAAAATCATCTTTCAATGCTTCTTTTATATTCTTAGGCTCTATGCATGAGATAAATGCAACATGATTCATTAATCTAAGAGAAGATCGAGTGGTTACCCCCTTGGATGGATCACCCAAGATTTCACCATCTTTGACATAGTTCAACTCCCTTGTGTAGCTCACTTCCTTTTCCTCAAGAGCCAAGTCCTTCAAGGCTTCAAGAGGTGGATCTTGTGTGTCCTCTTCTTTTGTTGGAATCTCATCCTCCTTTGAAGTTTGTCCTCCATCAAAGGCATTTACGATTCTTACATCATCATCATCACAAGAATCCTTCCTTGGAAGGAGGTTATCATCAAATACAACATGTATAGATTCTTCTACTACTAAAGTTCTCTTGTTAAATACTCGATAGGCTTTAGAGGTTAAAGAGTATCCTATGAAAATAGCTTCATCACTTTTTGCATCAAATTTACCTAAGTTGTCTTTTCCATTATTTAAAACCAAACACTTGCAACCAAAAGGATGAAAATAGCTAATGTTAGGCTTTTTAGATTTTAAAATCTCATAAGGTGTTTTCTTTAAAATTGGCCTAATCATTACTCGGTTAACAATATAGCAAGCGATGTTTGTGGCTTCCGCCCAAAAGTATTTAGGTAAATTATTTTCACAAAGCATGGTTCTAGCCATTTCTTATAAAGTTCTATTTTTCCTCTCAACTACCCCATTTTGTTGAGGAGTTCGAGGAGCCGAAAATTGTGGCTAATACCATTTTCATTCAAAAAATCTTCAAACCCTAAATTTTGAAACTCGGTTCCATGATCACTTCTAATATGAGAAATTTTAAGTTTAAGATCATTTTGGGTTAGTTTTGAAAATGTGATGAATTTTTCTAAAGCCTCATCTTTAGTACTTAAAAATAGAACCCAAGTAAATCTAGAAAAATCATCAACAAGAACAAATGCATAAGATTTACCACCCAAGCTCATAGTCCTAATTGGCCCAAATAAATCCATATGGATAAGTTGTAAACATATACTTGTAGAGACATCATTAATGGATTTAAAGGAAGACTTATGTTGTTTACCCTTAGAGCATGCATCACAAATTTTATCGTTTGAGAACTTAATCTTGGGTAAACCTCTAACTAGATCAAGGGAAACTAGTTTTTCTAAAACACTAATGCTAGCATGTTCTAGTTTCCTATGCCACAACCATGCATCATTTTCATTTTGTGCTACTAAGCATGCATGAGATGTATGTATGTCATCTAGATGCACCATGTATATGTTACCTATGCGATGACCTATGAGCATAATATTATTAGATTTAATGTCAACAATTTTGCACCCATTTTTATCAAATAAAACATTAAATCCTTTATCACACAATTGACTTATGCTCAACAAGTTATGTTTAAGACTATCGACATACAAGACATTTTCAATAAGAATAGTAGAGTGATTACCTATGGAGCCAATACCTTTAATGTGGCCTTTGGAGTTGTCACCAAATGTCACCACTCCTCCACTTTTTGGCTTTAGATCCATGAATATACTCTTGTCTCCGGTCATATGCCTCGAGCATCCACTATCAAGGTACCATGAGTTTTGACTTTGTGCTTTGGCCTTGTAGCAATGCTCCCCCTACAAACAAAGATATTAAACTTTTGTTTTTGGTACCCAAATCATTTTGGGTCCATGAGTGTTAGCTCCCAATAACTTGGTTCCCTTAGGAATCCAAGATGACATAGCAACAATGTTATTAGATTTTACAAGTTCCTTAGGAACCCATACACTTCTAATCCTTTTAGTTCTACTATGTCTAGGAAAGCTACCTTGTTTGTAGTAATTAGTCTTTTTCCTAGGTTGGTTTGTTTTTGAAGATTCACCTATTTCATGCTTCACACTACCAACATTTTTAAAAGACTCTTTGAGCTTGTTAAGCTCATCTAACACCTTTTGGTGTTCACTATTACATTGAGAAAGAAGATTATTAATGTCAATATTTTCATCTTGAAAGAATTTTAGTTCATCTTTCAGCCCTAATATCTTTTTCTCAAATTTTAAATTAGCTTGAGAAAGTGAGTAATTTTTATCATTTAGTTCCGAAATAATTTTCTTATTCCTAATGACCGACTCTTTGTATTTCTCAACTAATTCATCATAGACCTCTTGCAACTCATCATATGCATCATTTAATTCATCATATGTAAAATCTAAAGTTGATGAGTTAGAGGTTACCATGGAGGAATCTTCCTCAAGTGCCGTGAGGCAAAGGTTGGCCACTTCTTGTTCGTCATCCTCGGATGACTCCTCATCACTCCAAGTAGCAAGCTTGGCTTTGAGCTTCTTCTTCTTCTCAAAGCTCTTCTTCTTGGTTGAGGGCACTCCGAACGTATGTGGCCGGGTTTATTGCACTCGAAGCAAATGATTTGATCCCTTGCTTCTTCTTTGTTTTTACCTTTGAAGTCCATCTTTCTTTGAATTTTCCTTCCCCGGTTGGACCTCATAAAGCGTGAGAATCGTTTGGCTATCATAGCCAATTCTTCTAGCTCATCCTCCTCACTAGAAGAGCTCTCCTCAAGTAATGAAGCTTTGAGAGCTATTCCCATCTTCTTCTTCTTATCCACCTCTAGCTTTTCTACTCTTTTCTCTTCCTTCTTCTTCTCTTCTTCCCTTCCTTGCTTCATAATCTCATGAGTAAGGAGAGAACCCACTAGCTCATCATACTTTAAAGTCTTCAAATTTTTGGCTTCTATGATGGCGGTTCTCTTCCCATCCCAAGATTCGGGAAGTGAGTAGAGTAGCTTCCGGACAAGCTTGTCTTCCGGTATTGTCTCTCCAAATCCTTTGAGCCCATTGACTATGGTAGAGAAGCGATCAAACATCTTGGACACCGTCTCATCGGGTTCCATCTTGAAATTCTCATAACTAAGATTGAGAATTCCAATCTTAGTTTCATTGACATCGTTGGTTCCCTCATAGGTGGTCTCAAGAGTATCCCACACTTCTTTGGCACTCTCAATGGATGATACTTTGAAGTAGATGTCCGGACCGAAAGAACAAAAGAGCATATGGAGAGCTTTGTCATTTATTTGGATCTTCTTCCTTTCTTCTTCACTCATCTCCACCTTTTTCTTCAAAACCATCTTCCTTTCACTATCTTGCTTCAATGGAATGTAGGGGCCATCTTCAATGACATCCCAAACCAAATAGTCGTTGGACTTGATGAAGAGGCGCATTCTATTCTTCCAAAACGGATAGTTGTCACCATTGAAGAAGGGTGGTTTTGTAGTGGATTGAGACTCATACATGCTCAAACCGGAGGTAGATGCCATCTCTTGATTTTTGGATGATCACACTCTTCCTAGGAACTCCTCTTGTGGTTGTTGATCCTCAAAGAGGTAGGCTCTGATACCAATTGTTGAGTGGATCGAATGATCAAACTAAACCAAGAGGGGGTGAATTGGATTTTTAAAGTTCTTGGCGGTGGAATTTGCAAATAAAAATGGTAGACAAGGAATTTTAGAGTGGTTCAAGTTCCAAATGAACTCTACATCCACTACCTTAGCTTCACTAAGGATTTGCAACAATTCCACTAATTGCTCTTCCCCTTTTCTAGGCTAAGGAGGTAACCCTTAGAATTTTCGGTCAAATTTTCTACCCAAAATTTGACTCAATCCTCACACAATTGAAACAAAGAATTTGTTGGCTAAGCAAGTATCTCTCAATTAGAACTTAGGTTCTTTAGTTATATCAAAAAATTCGTTTGAGGACTTAAAAATTCGTTTTCACATTTTCAATTTAGTCCTTAGGTTCTTTAGTTATATCAAAATTAAAATATCGGTTTCACAGACTTCTAAAACCATACGCACTCACCGATTACGTTTCACTTGCTCGCCGAAACACTATCTAAGCTCCCGGATCAACACCAAAGGCGTCCGAAGATGTCTCCCCTGTTTATAACACATAAGAGCAGATGATTAATGCATCATCATGCATTGAAATCATTAGCCACACACCTAATCTCGTTGCTCTAATCAAGAACCTCATTTCGGCTACCAAACACAACCGAAATCATCTCCAAACTCTTCCAAAACAAAGCCCAGCCAAGATCTATCACTTCTAAACATTTCTAAACATCAATCAACATCAAAAACCACCACAAACTCGTCCTTATACCTCCAGCTATAACAGAACACCAAAACCACCCCAAAAACCACCATTCTAGCATACAAAACTTAGAAATCCAAGCCTATTCAGGATTTGTTTGATAAAATCTCATTTATAACATCAATTAACATCAAAAATTCATTAGAAAACAACCTCAAAACAGAGCCTAACCATCAACCACAAAAATCATCAAGATCTCTCCAAAAACCTTGAGTTTTAATACAATTTCTTTTTTTCTAACATTAAAGCAACTCAAAAAACATTAACAAAGGATTGATAACTTGGGAATTTCAGTAAAGAACTTATCATTAGAGGAGAAGGATGAAGCTTACCTCTAATGGCTGATTTCTCCTTGAATTGGGCAAGTTTTCTTGAAAATCCAATGTAAAAACAAGATGATTTGATGAGGAAAAGATTAGGAATCAAAAGGAGATTGAAATCTCATCAAAAGGAATGAAAATCAAAGGCTAATTGATGGAGGGAATGTGTTTGGCTGAAAAAAAATTGAGAGAAAATGAAATGAGAGAAAATTGATAAAATGTAGTTATGAAAAGTCAAAGATAGCTTTCCTTTTAATTATCTTTATTTCCCTTAATTAAAACATTATTAAAATAACCCAAAATAAGGAGAAATCCGATTAAAAACATTTTGGTAAAATTAGCTCCTTAAAGATTCAAAGTTTCAATCCTTTACAAAACAGTCACTATTTAGCTTTTGCAAAAACTGCGATTTGGTCACTTCACCGAAATGTAGTATTTCCAAACCTTATTTTGTAAAATTGATTTCACCATAATCATTCATATAATAAATGAGGATTTTTAGGTATTTTTCCATATTTTTAAAGCATCCCAAACTAGGTGTTCCTTAAATCCCCCTTTAAGATTCGAACCGTTCTCGACCGGTCCGATTCGAACTCTAAAACATCTAGGCCCAAATTTGGGGTGTTACAACTCTACCCCTCTTAAGAAATTTTGTCCTCGAAATTTACCTGGAGGAAAAAGGTAAGGAAATTGCTTCTTCATGTCTTCCTTTCTTTCCCACGTGGCTTCCTCAACTCCACAATGTCTCCACAACACCTTGACCAGCTCAATGGTCTTACCACGAAGAACCTTACTATCCGAATCCAAAATCTCAACAGGTGTAACACCCGTGTTTGGGGGTCGGGTGAATTAAAATAATAAAATATTATTTTGGGCCTCGTGTTTTCAAAACAAATAAATTATGTTGGACTCATTTTAAATCAAGCCCATTTAGCCATGGATGTCATGCTCTTGTGGATATCCCATTTCATTAAGGGTAAAATGGTCTTTGGCTTTTAAATTAAAACAAAACATTAAAAACCATTTTTTCACTCATCTTCTTCCCCTCTTCTCTTCCATTTTCACGACAACATCCCCTCCCCATTGTGGTTCACTATTCCATCACCCTTCTTCCTCATCCTTGAAGGTTTTTGAAAGGTAAACGTATTTTTGAGTTGTCCTCGTTATTCTCTACATATCTATACCTTTAGTTTTCATTAAAACCCATGATTTTTTATTTTGAAGTTTCGGATTAAAAATGTGAACTTTGTTAGCTTTAACTCAAGTTTTTGATTTGTTGATGTTAGATAAGTTGTTTGCTATCTAAAAGGTCCAACATACTTGATTCTTACTTGGTTTTATAATGATTCACAGATTTGGGTTTTAGGGAGGTTTTAGAGAGTTCAAAGGTTGAGTTTTGGGGCTGTTTGATATGGGAAATTGTTGGCTGATGGTTGATTGATGTTTAAGGGTTGTTTTGGAAGCTTTTAGGTGTGTTAAAAGTGTTGAAATCAGTGGGTTTTGGCTGTGCTATAGGGCTGCTCGGAAATCAATGTTTTGGGAGTGTTCTTGGCTACTTTAATTGCTTGATTGGTAATCCGGGTTTGTTCCAGTGTTTGATGTTGTTTGTGGTTGCTTTTGTTTGTGTTTGAATGAATAGAACCAAGGCTTTGTGTTGGAGAATCATCGGGAACTAATCCGGGAAGTTCGGACGTTTGATTTGGCTTTGGTTGGTTGATCTCGGGGTTGTTGAGCTTGGAATAGTCGGTGAGTGGTTCTACGTTTTTAAATTGGTTTTCAAACATTGGTTCAAGCATGTGGACCTAGTTTGGGCTTGGTAAACCCACCTAGAGTTGAGATTAGAGTGGTAGCCTAATCTCAAGCTTAGTTTAGGGGACTTTTGGTTGAACTTCTAAACGTATGATATGCCTCTTGATTCGTATACATTGTGTTAAATATTGTATTGTATATTGTGATATACATGTGTGTTGAGGCATGATGTGTGATGCATTGTAATATGCATGTAGTTGTGGAATGTAGTTTGTGCATGATGGTAAATCATGGTTAGTACGTGCTAAGCACGGAAATTGGTAAGAAAGTTGTGAGGTTGATAAATGAAATGAGTTAAGTATTGGCACTAGTATGCTTGGGTACAATGATCGATCATTAGGATGTTTAATGTGCACACGAGAGTCGAAATGCGCACGTGGTCTTGGTGATGGTAGTCATCAAGATGGAGTACGAGTTCGCCCGAAAATCTTCTTTTATATGTTAGTTGGTGATGAGTGGAATCCCATCGACGGGGCGTGAGGATGAGTGGAATCCCCTCTGCGTGAAACGGTGATGAGTGTAATCCCACCGTAAGGTAATGGTTGTGTTGTTGGATGTGAGTTCCAACGGTTGTTATCCGCGTATTCGGGTCATAGCTAGGTGCCAATACATTTGATATATGTGTTTCTATATGGTTGTGTTTATGGAATTGATGAGCATGGCATGATATCGAGATTATGTGCATGCATCATTTATATTTATCTCATATGGTTCAAAGGTAAGGAAACATTCATTCTTCCTTGGTTGTGTTGTTCGTGCTTGGACCCTGCATTGTCGAGGTTTGTTTTATGAGCTTACCCTCACTAAAATTTATGCTTACGCTCTCTTTTGTTCGACAATGTAGATCCGTAGTTCATGGGTTGCTTGTGCAAGGAGAGGGCCTCCAAGTGTGCTAGTTGAGCTTTTGATATCATCAAGTATGAATTTCTAAGTTATGGATGTAATAGACAAGCAATGGGATTTGAGTATTTGATTTATGTCGTTGTTTGTGTAGGGAGCATGTTTAGACTCTGATGTTTTGTGGACGTTTTGGTTATGGCTTGCCTATGCCTTGTATGTTGGCCTTGTGCCCCTATCATGAATGCTTGTGAATGTTTGTCTAAAGCATGAAACCTTAATATGCTTTGTATGCCTCTTTTATGGTGAATGATGATTCCTTTTATTGCATGGATTTTATATGTATGTTATGTGTTAAGCATGCTTGTTGTAGGGTGTCTTGCCTTTAAAGTTAATGCATGTTTGGTTGGAGGTCTTAGTTGGTGTTTTTGAGGCAGCCTTGTGCCTTAAACCAGCTAAAACCTGTTTGTTCGCAGTAGGGGTATCGATACGGTTGGACCCGTATCGATACGACCCTCTTGTTTCAAGCCAAGCGTTTCGATACGCAGGAAGGGCGTTTCGATACCATTTTGCTACTGGAAATATGAGATTTTGACGAGAAATTGAGGGTATCGAAACAGGCTTAGGTGTTTCGAAACGGTCTTCGTAGCGTTGACCACGAGAAGTTGACTGCTGAGGGTGTATCGATGCGATCAACCATACGGTCTCCTCGAGTTGACTTTGGCCAGTTGGCCTAGTCAAGGCGTATCGATACCCTTTTTGAGCGTATCGATACGACCTGCAGTATAAGTTAAAAAGGGTTGTTTTTGATTTGCTGTTTGGTTGTTTGCCTCGCTTGTTGCTTCCGCTGTCGTTGTTTCACATATGACATATAATGCATCTAGACAAGATAATAATAAATGAAAAGTTTTCTCGGGTTGTTAACCGAAGTGTAGCCTTAACGGGTTTCGCCTCAGTTATCCCCGTGTAGCTCGCTCGGACCGGTCAAGCGTCCGGACCGGGACGAGGGGGTTACAACAGGTTCCTCATTATATGTCAAATCTGGATTCAACTCAACTTCCTCCACAGGCATAACATGCGAAGGATCCGATCTATACCTCCGAAGCATGGATACATGAAACACATTATGTATCTTTTCTAACTCTTGTGGTAGCCTCAGCTTATAAGCAACATGACCCACACGTTCTATCACCTCGTATGGTCCAATGTATCTTGGGCTCAACTTGCCCTTCCGGCCAAATCTCACCACCTTCTTCCAAGGTGAAACTTTCAAGAACACACGGTCACCCACCGCAAATTCTATCTCCTTACGCTACAAATCCGCGTAAGACTTTTGCCGATTTGATGCTGCCTTCAACCGCTCACAAATGAGCTTCACCTTCTCAGTGGTTCCTTTCAACATAGTCGGTATTGAGACCAACTTTTGTCCCGTTTCAGCCCAACAAAGAGGAGTTATGCACTCCCTCCCGTACAAAGCTTCATAAGGTACCGTTTGAATACTCGCTTGGTAACTATTATTATAAGCAAACTCCACCAAAGGCAAGTGCTTCTCCTAAGAGCCTTGAAACTCAATAACACAGCACCTCAACATATCCTCAAGCACTTGGATAACACGCTCCGACTGTTCATCCGTTTGCGAATGATAAGAAGTACTGGAATTTAGCCGCGTACCCAAAGTTTGATGCAAACACCCCCAAAACCTTGCGGTGAACCTCGGATCTCGATCCGACATTATAGATTTTGGTACACCATGCAAACGTACAATCTCAGCAATGTACAACTCTGCAAGCTTATCCAAGGTGTACGTAGTATACACAGGTAAGAAATGGTTTAAAACAAAAGCTCAAAACTCAACATTGCAACATGTTATTTCATGAAAACGTTTCAAGCATCATCTCATGCTACAATCATGCATAAAAATAGTAGGAATTTATCTATCTCAAACCATGAGCATGTAAAAGCATTTTAGGGGCAACCACCACATATAAGAGAGCAATCTAGCCAATACTTACATCCGGACTTAGGAAGGTGTTTTAAACCTTTCCTAAATCCCCAAACATTGTTTCTTTGTCCCTCAAGGACTTCTAAAACCATACGCACTCACCGATTACGTTTCGCTTGCTCGCCGAAACGTTATCTAAGCTCCCGGATCAACACCAAAGGCGTCTGAAGATGTCTCCCCTGTTTATAACACATAAGAGCAGAGGATTAATGCATCATCATGCATTGAAATCATCAGCCACACACCTAATCTCACTGCTCTACTCAAGAACCTCATTTTGGCTACCAAACACAACCAAAATCATCTTCAAACTCTTCCAAAATAAAGCCTAGCCAAGATCTATCACTTCTAGACATTTCTAAACATCAATCAACATCAAAACCACCACAAACTCGTCCTTATACCTCCAGCTATAACAGAACACCAAAACCACCCCAAAAACCATCATTCTAGCATACAAAACTTAGGAATCCAAGCCTATTCGGGATTTGTTTGATAAAACCTCATTTATAACATCAATTAACATCCAAAATACATTAGAAAACAACCTCAAAATAGAGCCTAACCATCAACCACGAAAATCATCAAGATCTCTCCAAAAACCTTGAGTTTTAATACAATTTCTTGTTTCTAACATTAAAGCAACTCAAAAATCGTTAACAAAGGATTGATAACTTGGGAATTTCAGTAAAGAACTGATCATTGGAGGATAAGGACGAAGCTTACCTCTAATGGCTGATTTCTCCTTGAATTGGGCAAATTTTCTTGAAAATCCAATGTAAAAACAAGATGATTTGATGAGGAAAAGATTAGGAATCAAAAGGAGATTGAAATCTCATCAAAAGGAATGAAAATCAAAGGCTAATTGATGGAGGAAATGTGTTTGGCTGAAAAGAAATTGAGAGAAAATGAAATGAGAGAAAATTGATAAAAGGTAGTTATGAAAAGTCAAAGATAGTTTTCCTTTTAATTATCTTTATTTCCCTTAATTAAAACATTATTAAAATCACCCAAAATAAGGAGAAATCTGATTAAAAACATTTTGGTAAAATTAGCTCCTTAAAGATTCAAAGTTTCAATCCTTTACAAAACAATCACTATTTAACTTTTGCAAAAACTGCGATTTGGTCACTTCACCGAAATGTAGTATTTCCAAACCTTATTTTATAAAATTTATTTCACCATAATCATTCCTATAATAAATGAGGATTTTTAGGTATTTTCTATATTTTTAAAGCATCCCGAACTAGGTGTTCCTTAAATCCCCCTTTAAGATTAGAACCGTTCTCGACTAGTCTGATTCGAACTCTAAAACTTCTAGGCCCAAATTTGGGGTGTTACAATATTGATACGCTTGAGGTCGTATCGGTATGGTATGACATTTAAAAGACCGTTAGGAAAATAGCCGTTGGGGTTGTTAAAATGGGGATCAGTACGCTTACCTAGCATATCGAAACGATCCCTCTTCGTATCGAAACGGCAAAGCCTGTTTCGATACGGGTTTTGGCAGTGACAAAACCTGGGAAAAAAGATATCGATACGGGTTACACCGTATCGGTATGGGAAACCTGAAAATTCAAGTTTGGCTATTTAAAAGCATGAAAAACTTTGTCAAAAACCTTTTAAGATCCCTCAAACATAAACTCAAGTTGTTTGGACTCAAAGACAATTTTTGAATTCTTTTCAAATTAGTCCAAAACATTTTTCAATTATTATATCAAAATATTAGTTCTACAATCTCCCCCTTTTTGATATAATAAAACTAACTTGAAAAATTGTTTGGGATTCTCCCTCTTTAAGTTTAAAAATGTGAATAAGAGATGAAAAATTTTAAGTCAATTTGAGCTCCCCCTTATTCATTTGAAAATTCAATTTTTCAAACCATTTCTCCCCCTTTTTGTTATATCAAAAAGAATTCAAAAGACATTAAGTTCAAAATAACTTAGAAGGTTTGAAAAGATGGCAAAAATTTAGAATTTTTGGTTTTAAAATGGCCCCTTACTCAAAGCACCATTAAAATGTTAGTTCAACATATATGATCATCTAGTTGAAATAAATGAAAAAATAAATCAAATAAAAGCAAAAACAACTAGATTTTACCACACTTGAACCCAAGGGAGGATGTGAAGTCTTCCTTCTTCAAGTGTTCTTCCTTAGTGTGCATGGAGCTCCCCCTCAAAGT
The DNA here is from genome assembly GCA_958450335.1 of Hibiscus tridactylites. Lineage (NCBI taxonomy): Eukaryota > Viridiplantae > Streptophyta > Magnoliopsida > Malvales > Malvaceae > Hibiscus > Hibiscus tridactylites. The sequence continues at coordinate 50,383,893 of OY288267.1, read as the reverse complement.
TTGACTTGTTGATCACTCTCCATCACACCTATCATAATACAATCAAGTAATTTTTAGTATCAAAATTGCTTTGGATCCATAGACGTTTGTAACACAAAATCTTGTCCCCTTAGTGTAACGCCCCGAGTTTAGGGGTCGGATGTTACACGGGTAATCGGGTTTGAGTTGTGGGCTTGTTTTAAATTAAATTGGACTTTGGTTTTAATTAAAGAGGGTTTGTGGCTCGTTAAGGGCAAACTAGTAATTTTAAAATAAAAGGAAATAAGATGAGAGAAAGGGGATTTTTGAAAATGCTATTCATCGTCTTCTTCCTCAAAATTTCACGTTAAACCCTCCCCTTAACCCTTAAACACCATTTCATCAAATTTCTTCATCAATTCAAGGGCTCTCTTCAAGGTAAGCATATTTTTTTTTATTTCTCCTCATCATTTCCAACATTTCTATAGTTTTAGTTTTTCATAGAAATCGCTTTTAAAGTTTTTGAAGTTAAAGGATGAAACTTTAATGGCCTTTTGATTTGTTTTTGACTTGTAGAGTTAAGTTATGGTTTAACCTTGCCCTTAGATGTAATATATCCTAAAATGGTGAGTTTTTATCAAGAATCCCGAAATGGGTTTTGTGGGTGTTTTAAAAGAGGTGAAAACTTGGGTTCTAGGAGTAGTTTGGTGTATGAGAGTTGGCCTGATGATTTGTTAATGCTTAAGGGTTGTTTTGAAGGTAATTAATGGTGTTTTGAGTGTTGGAATCATCAATTTTCTGCTGGGTTATTAGGGAGTACGAAAATAGGATTTATGGTATTGACTTTGGTTTGAAATTGTAAGAATTTGGCTTGCGGTTGTGGTTCGGGGTTTTGACAGTGTTTTGTGGTGATTTGGTTGAGTAATTTATTGTTCTTGATTGGTTAGAATCAAGGGAAACTGTTGGAGAGGCTTCGGGCACGATTCCGGGGAATTTGGAGACTTGATATCGGTGTTTCGGCTTCCGGTTGAGTTTCATTGGTGAGTGAAAATGTTTTGAACTAGATTTGATTTCGGAAAGGGTTCTTGGGGGTTTGGGTGGAGCCTCGAGGGCTAACCTAAACCCAAGTGTAAGTTTGCTAAATTTTACCTTGATTGTTAAATGTTGGTGCATGATCAATTGTTGAGATATTGTGTGTGATTTGTGGATTTCCTTGACTTCCGTTTGATGTTGTTGCGTAGTCGTTGTTGGTGCCGAACCTCACGTGATGGTTGTCGTAACTACGGTGATGTGTGGTCCCACCGGTAGTGACTAGTAGAAGAGTAAGGTGATGTGTGGTCCAATCGGAAAACTACTAGTCAAACGGTGATGTGTGGTCCCACCGTGTGTTGGTTGTGCTTGTGCAAACCATGTGTTTGGGTTGATTGTGTTTCCTCTTCGTGTATCGAAATGTTTTACCTTTCAATTTAAAATGTGTTTTGAAAAATTGCATTGTTAATGAGTTTTTAGAGCTTCGCTCACTAAGCTAGCAAGCTTACGCTCTCCTTTTTCCAACATGCAGATCGTTAGAGTTTCGGAAGGCAAGTGGGCAAGGGAGGAGCTTTTCGGAGTTCTCAAGTAGCTCAAGTATGATTTAAGTATTTGTAATAATGCCTAGACAATGGGGTATAGACTTGTATGGGGTTGGTGTTCAACTCCTTATTTTGATTGTTGATGTGCTAGCATGTTTGGATTGTTGATGCTATGTGTTTTTGTATGAGTGTTGTTAGACTCGTATGTGTGGTTTGATGTTAATGCCTTTGACGTGGCTTGAAATCTTTGGTTATGATGTTTCTTATGTGTTGTCTAAAAAGCATGTGAAACCTTGCTATGAAATGTCTATGTGTGTGTTTATTGCCTATGGATGAAATGGTGAAGTCATGCATGTCTTTATGCAAGTTTCCTACCTAAGTGCTTATCTTGTGTTGGATGCCACGTTAGTTCGGTTAAGTAGCATCACATGCTTAATCTTGGTTTCTAAATGATGTATGAGTGTTGGTATGTTGCTAGATGAGTCATAAAATGCATCTAGAGTTGAGTCTTGGTTTGTTTTGCAGCTAAATGGAGTCTTGCAGTGCAGGGCGTATCGGTACGCCCAAGGGCCGTATCGATACAGTCCTACACTTTGGGGCTCAGTTTAAGCCTAGCGTTCCGGTACACGGGGGTGTATCGATACACCAAAAGCTCTCTAGAAATCTGAGAAATTGACGAGATTTTGGCGTATTGGTACGGGTCTTGGGTGTATCGGTACGGTATTTATCGTTTGACCGTGAGAAGTTAACCGTTAAGGGCGTATCGATATGGTCAACCAATCTACCGATACATTCTCCCTAGGTTGACTTCGGGTAGTTGACCAAGTCAAGGCGTATCGATACGGTCTCCCTAGGTTGACTTTGGGTAGTTGACCAAGTCAAGGCGTATCGATACGGTCTCCTAGCGTATCGATACAGCCTGTTGTAAAGGCTAAAATGGGTTGTTGAATTGCTTGTTTTGATTGCTTCGCATCGCTTCGTTGTCTTTCCGCTCTCGTATCTCACATAGAATGTATGAATGCCTTTGTTGAGTGTGTAAAAGTTCTATTATTTACACCCTATTTAACCCATATTTCTGCTGCATTCAAGCATTATTTATTGCATTTAGGTCAGTTTACAGCAAAACATCACAATTATATTAAAAGGCACAGTTTCTACTAAAAATAGCTGTTTTTGCAGGTTGCTGCTATAGCAGACAGAAAGGGCAGACACTGGGCAGTGAAGCAGAAAAGCTGGAACTGGACGAGCAGTCAAAGAGGACGATGCTGCCAAAGTTGCCGCCATGACAGTAGAGGACGACAGCAGTTTTGAGGAGAAGAAGCAAAGTGGACCTCGACAGATAGAGAAAATTCAGCCCGTCTGTCGTGTGAAACCACCATATTTTTCCAAGCCCCAGATCGAAAGGAATGTCAAGCCTAAAGTTCAAGGAGAGAAAAGCCCAAGCAAGAAAGATGACGGCTGGAAAGTAGATTCCTTGAAGATTTAGTCTTTATTAGAATTGTACTTTCAATTAAAGTTTTATTCTTGCTATTTTAGATAACTTGGACCCAAAGCCTATATAAGGGCATATATTTCGACCTAAGAGGCATATAGCCGATTACCCTAGCTTCCTTCCCAAAACCCTAGCCGTTTTCCTTCCCACAACATGTTCTAAATTTCCCCTAGGGCCACGGGTTGATTTGTAAAGTAGTTGCAAGGGTTGTTTTGTTTTAGGAATTTTCAGTTAAATAAAATAAACTTCAAGTTCTCTTATTTTGGTTATTAATATCTTGCAAGAGCATCGGGAGAGCATTGTGAGGTTATCTATTTACTTGGCATCAGGAGAGTTAAGTATACGAAAGAAATAAGAGCAAGTTCTCTAGTTTATAGTTGAACTATCTCAGACCTAGGGATAGGACGAGGTTAAGTGGCTAAAGAAGAGTTCATACACATCGGTGTTCATCCTTCGATTCACGCCGGGAGGTATCATCAAAGACGTGATCATCGACAGACTTGGACCTAGGGATAGGCCAAGGCACATCTGGGATTCTTGCCAAACTTGAAGTACTGAGTTGAGTATTCGCTGCCGCGATAAGCAACGGACTGCTGCCGCGACAGGTGCTGCCGCGACAGGAACGACGACAGAACTGGAGTTTCGAGACTTAGCAATACCTGCACTACTGAGCAATTCAATACCAGCCCATGCTCTCTATCTTAATATCTCTACTCTTTTATTTACGTTACTTTATTATTTTCGTGACAACTTCTCAAATATTTCCTTTACTTTCGTGCAGTGAATTAAGGTGAAGCTATTAGCCCAATCCCTGTGGAGACGATATCCGATACTTCGTATCACTTTACTACTTGCGTCGTGTATACTTGCACTACCATTGCGATAGACTATTTTTCACGCAATAAGTTTTTGGCGCCGTTGTCAGGGATTGGCAACATAACTCTACCTTTCTTTTACTACACTTTTCGTTTTTGTTTTTATTTTTCTGTTTTTCTTTGGTGCATTCAACTCTTGCTTTTCACAAGGCTCCTTGTTTATGCGCAGATCGAAACGAGGTGAAGATCCTGAGTATCCATTAGACCCAGAAATCGAACGATCCTTCAATCTCAAGAACCGACTTCGTTACTTACTAGCCAGGAATGAGTACCTTGAGGAACAGTTAGAGACAATGGCACACCGAGGAGACGACCCTCCTGCTGGAGATGGAGAGGGTAGACAGCCTATCATCGACGCTGCTGCCGCTGTCGGACGACGGTCCTATCGAGACTACATGTTGAACGATCATGTAGAACTGGAAACCACGCTGCCGGACATTGATGTTGACAACTTCGAGCTGAAACCTGTCATGTTTAGCATGATCAACAATGCTGGCCAATTCAGTGGTGCTGTTACAGAGGATGCTAGGGAGCATCTCAAAACTTTCCAGGAGATATGTGGTTTGTTTAGACTGCCAGGAGTTAATCCGGAGATACTGAGGCTTCGGTTATTTCCCCATTCATTGAGGGACAGAGCAAAAACTTGGTGGAATAAACTTACGCCGGGTTCAATTAGAACTTGGGCAGATTTATCTCGTGAATTCTTATCTCGTTTTAATCCTTCGCATTTATCTGAGCGATTACGTAATGAAATTGCTACTTTTCAACAGGAAGATGACGAGCCAATGCACGAGGCCTGGGACAGATTTACCACCCTTCTACGGAACTGCCCAATGCATGGATTCCCTGTCTGGAATCAGGTAACTAAGTTTTATAATGCTGTCAACTTACAAACTCGTATTCGAATTGATTCAGCAGCAAACGGACTATTATTGGACAAAGACCCAGACGAGGCAATGCAAGTATTGAAAAATCTGGCTAAGAATGAAGAGCAGTTCCCGACAGCAAGAAGAGGGGGTAAACGGGTACTAGCTGTTAAGGATTATGAGGCCGAAAGCACAATGAAATCACAGGTGGCATTCCTTACTAAGGCAATGAAAAAGCTCTTGAACGATGATGCACAACATGGATTTGCTGTTGAGGAGGTATGTGAAATCTGTGAGGGAAATCATAGTTCGGATGAGTGTCCTATACAGTTAGAAGAGGGAAAGTATGTTGGAAACTATAAGCCGAATTACAACTCCAACAACTACAATCCCAACTAGAGAAAGGATCCCAAGTTCTCTTGGAGTAATCCTAATAATGCCCTGAATCCGTAAGCACACAATAATCAGAATCAGGGAGGACCTAGACTGCTGACGCGACAGCAACTGCAGCCGCAGCAGCAGCAGCCACCAGCTGCCACCAACAGTATACTGGAACAGACTCTAGCCACTTTTATGTCTCAGACAGGTACTTATATTGAGAACATGAATCAGTTTGTCAAGAAGACAGAGACATTCATTGGATAAAACAGAGATGCGGATGACAAATCATGAAGCTACTCTGAAATCTTTGGAGACACAAATGGGTCAGGTTTCACAACATATCAACCCAAGGCAGACTGGAGGATTCCCTAGCAATACTGAAAATGCTAGGCAGCCCACACATGAGCAGTGTAAAGCCATCACTACTAGGAGTGGGAAGAAATTACCAGGGCCCGAAAAGGAAGCTGAAACAGTAAAAAAACCAGCCTTGGACAGACCTGCGGAGGAAGCTGCCCCGACAGGTGACAAAGAGACTGCTGCCGTTAAACCTGTTACGACAGCAGAAGCGACAGAGGAGAAAAATGATGAGCCCAAACCTCCTCAGATTCGTATGCAGTGGGAAGGACGTATTGCTGATTATCGCCCCCACCTCCTTTTCCTCAACGGTTACAGCAAGCGAAGCAAGAATCTCAGCTCAAAAAGATTTATGATATTTTTAAGCAGGTTCACATTAATATTCCGCTGTTAGATGCCGTGAGGGAGATGCCCGGTTACGCCAAATTTCTCAAGGATGTTATGTCGAAGAAATCTAAACTTGGGGAATTTGAAACGGTGAAGATGACAGAAGGCTGCATGAGCATTCCTCATAGGCAGCAACCCCAGAAAAAGAAGGATCCGGGGAGCTTCATCATACCTTGTGTAATCGGAGATAAATATGTGGGTAAGGCACTTTGTGATCTTGGTGCTAGTATTAACTTAATGCCAAAATCTGTTTTTCAGAAATTAGGTATTGGTAAAGCTCGGCCCACGACAGTACTTCTGCAGCTGGCAGACCGCTCTTACGTTCATCCGGAAGGAAAATCGAAGATATTCTGGTAAGAGTGGATAAATTTATTTTCCCTGCTGACTTTCTTGTTTTAGATTGTGAAGCAGATGAAAATGCACCAATCATCCTGGGGCGACCCTTCTTAGCCACGGAAAGATCACTGATTGATGTGGAAAAAGGAGAACTCACCATGAGAGTGAACGACCAAGAGATTAAGCTGAATGTTCTCCAATCTATGAAGCATGCTGATGCAGACGAGGAATGCAAGGCTATCACTGAAGTTACCCTTGACCAACCTTGCATCAGGTCGGGCTGTCACGACATCAACATTGGTCACTGCCTCGACAGCCACTTACAAGACTGTCACGACAGCACCGACGACAGTAACTCCTCAGAGTCTGATACATCTGATACTGAAGATCAAGAGGAGATAAACTGGATAGACGATCGTCCAGGTAAGTTATTCGAACCCTTAAATTATACTTCGGATAACTATGCAATCCAAAAGCCATCCACTGTTGAGCTGTTGAGATTTTAGGGGCTCGATTCGATCAACCAATTTAGCTCACCAAGTGGTGGAGAGGTGGATTTTTGGGTGGAAGGGTTAAGGAAGCTAAAAAGGAAATGACACAATGAATTGTAGCGGTTCAACCTTCTAACCAAGGTATACATCCACTACCTTAGCTCCCCACTAAGGATTTCACAATCAATCCACTATTGATTCGTCCCTTTTTCTAGGATTAGGAGGAAACCCTTACAACCGATCAAGCTTCTACCCAAAGCCTTGATCAAAACCCTCTTTTACAAGAGACAATGAAAGCAAACTTAAAACCCTCTAATAGGTGTTTGTTTACACAATTAAGCACTCACCCAAAACCTAAAACACTTGAGCAAATTTGACAATTTTGGCTCACTAGTGTTTGTCTATACAATAAATGACAATTTAAGCTCTAAGACAATCTTTGATCATTTGATGTTTGACAATATGAGCATTAGTCTTCTCTTGATGCTTAGAGGTCCCTTTTATACTCCCAATTGAGTTTGTAGCTGTTACTAGCCGTTGGGATCAAATTGGAGCCGTTGAGGACTTTAATTCCCACCATAAATACAGTTCTGCAGCTCCCCGTTTCGAAACGCTCGAAGCCGTTTCGAAACACTCTCAATGTAGAAAGAGCCATTGTAGTCTGTCAGGGTACCCGTTTCGGAACACCCCCTTGCCGTTTCGAAACGCGTATCGAAACGCTATAAGCCCGTATCAAAACGCCTGCATTTTGAAAGTTGGTTGGGAAAGAGCCGTCGGGGTTTATGACCGTTATGGTCAATGCCACGTAGGCGTATCGAAACGGCCTAGCCCGTTTCGAAACGCTGGGCAAAAATCCTGTCCAAGGAAGGCCCGTTTCGATACAAGTATCGAAACGATTTTGCCACTGGAATCCCCTGTTTCGAAACGCCCTAAGGTGTTTCGAAACACCTGGACAGTTTTGTTTAGATTGGCTTTGAAAAACATGAAAAACCCTTTTGAAAAATTCCCTAAACATAATTTCAAGTTGTTTGGACTTTGGAAATGTTTTAAATACTTTTTAGATCAGTCCAAAACATTTTTCAATTATTATATCAAAACATTAGTTCTACAATCTTCCCCTTTTTGATATAATAAAACTCACTTGAAAAATTGTTTGGAATTCTCCCCCTTTAACTTTAAAAATGTGAATAAGAGATTAAAAAATTTATTTCAAATAAAGCTCCCCTTTATTCATTTGAAAATTCAAAATTTTCAAACCATTTCTCCCCCTTTTTGTTATATCAAAAAGAATTTAAAACATTAAGTTCAAAATAACATTAGAGGTAATAATTGACAAAAATATGAATTCGGTTTTAAAATGGCTCCCCCTTACTCAAAGCATCATTAAAAATGTTAGTCCAACATTTATGATCATCTAGTTGAATAAACTAAGAATAAAACAAATAAATGCTAAAACAACTAGATTTTTACCAACACTTGAACTCAAGGTAGGATGTGAAGCCTTCCTTCTTCAAGTGTTCTTCCTTGTGTGCATAGAGCTCCCCTCAATGTTTGACTTGTTGAACATCTCCATCACACCTAGCAATAGACAATCAAGTAATTTTTGGTATCCAAATTGCTTTGGATCCATGAACATTAGTAGCACAAAATTTAGTCCCCTTAGGAATCCATTTTTCAATGTCATCCTTTTTAATTGAAGTGGTTAGTCCTTTTGAGACCCAAACACTTCTAAAACATTTACCTTTTATAAATCTAGGGGCACTAGATTGTCTAACATAAAAATTTGATTTTCCAAAATTGTTTTTCTTTTCAAGCTCTTTGGAAATCAAATCTTTTTCTTCTTGAACATTTTGAAGCAATTTTTGTAAATCAAAACATTTTAGTTCAAACTCTTCAAGTTTTGCTTCAAGTTCAAGTTTGGTTTTAGAAAGCAAATCATTTTGAATTTTTAACTTTGAAATCAATTTATTGTTTTTCAAAATGTGGCTTTTAAAATCTAAAACCAAATCATCGTAGGCATCATGTAATTCATCAAAAGAATAAGAACATGAAGTAGATGAATTAGAAGTTACCCTTGAATCTTCTTTGATGGCCATAAGGCAAAGGTTGTCTTGTTCATCACCGGTGGAGTCCTCATCACTCCAAGTAGCCACATGTGCCTTCTTCTTATGGCTTGAAGTGCTTGCCCTTTCCTTTCTCTTAGGTTCTCATTCAAGCTCTCCCAAGGCTTTATTCATGAACGGGGCACACTTCTTGAAGAGATGAACTATCTCTTCATCTTCATCCTCCTCTTCACTTGAGTAGACATGATGGCAAGTGGAGGATTTGAGAGCCATGGCACTTGCATTGATGCCAAGCCCTTTGATTTTCTTCTCTCCCATAGCTCTAATTTCTTCCCTCTTCTTCTCATCCTCTTTGTTCTTCTTCATGATTTGATGAGTAAGGAGAGACCCCATGAGTTCATCAAGCTTCAAAGTCTTCAAATTTTTAGCTTCGATGATGGCGGTCCTCTTTGAGTCCCAAGACTCGGGAAGTGAGTAGATGAGCTTTCGAACAAGCTTTTCTTCCAAAATGGCTTCTCCATACCCTTTGAGACCATTGGTGATGGTGGAGAATCTATCGAACATTTTCTCAATGTTCTCTTCCGGATCCATTTTGAAGTTCTCATACTCCAAGGTTAGGAGCCCAATCTTGGTCTCCTTGACTTCATTTGTCCCCTCGTATGTGACTTCAAGCTTGTCCCATACCTCCTTGGCACTCTCACAAGAAGACATCTTCTCATAGATGGATGGACCAAATGCACAAAATAGAATGTGCAAGGCTTTGCAATTTAGCTACATCTTCTTGCGATCATCGGCACTCCACTCCGCTTTACTTCTTTGAGGCACGAACGAACCATCTTCAACTATGTCCCATAGCTTGTAATCTATTGACTTTAAGAATTTCATCTTTGTCTTCCAATGGGCATAGTGGTCTCCGTCGAAGAAAGGCGGTTTGTCGATTGATTGTGCCATTGAGCCAGTTGAGGAAATAGTGATCGAGCTTCCCGGATCTTCTCAATAGGATGTGAATCCTCTTCGATTGAGCCAAGCTCTGATACCAATTGTTGAGATTTTAGATGCTCGATTCGATCAACCAATTTAGCTCACCAAGTGGTGGAGAGGTGGATTTTTGGGTGGAAGGGTTAAGGAAGCTAAAAAGGAAATGACACAATGAATTATAGTGGTTCAACCTTCTAACCAAGGTCTACATCCACTACCTTAGCTCCCCACTAAGGATTTCACAATCAATCCACTATTGATTCGTCCCCTTTTCTAGGATTAGGAGGAAACCCTTACAACCGATCAAGCTTCTACCCAAAGCCTTGATCAAAACCCTCTTTTACAAGAGACAATGAAAGCAAACTTAAAACCCTCTAATAGGTGTTTGTTTGCACAATTAAGCACTCACCCAAAACCTAAAACACTTGAGCAAATTTGATAATTTTGGCTCACTAGTGTTTGTCTATACAATAAATGACAATTTAAGCTCTAAGACAATCTTTGATCATTTGATGTTTGACAATATGAGCATTAGTCTTCTCTTGATGCTTGGAGGTCCCTTTTATACTCCCAATTGAGTTTGTAGCCATTACTAGCCGTTGGGATCAAATTGGAGCCGTTGAGGACTATAATTCCCACCATAAATGCAGTTCTACAGCTCCCCGTTTCGAAACGCTTGAAGCCGTTTCGAAACACTCTCAATGTAGAAAGAGTCGTTGCAGTCTGTCAGGGTACCCGTTTCGAAACACCCCCTTGCCGTTTGGAAACACGTATCGAAACGCTATAAGCCCGTATCGAAATGCCTGCATTTTGAAAGTTGGTTGGGAAAGAGCCGTTGGGGTTTATGACCGTTATGGTCAATGCCACGTAGGCGTATCGAAACGGCCTAGCCCGTTTCGAAACGCTGGGCAAAAATCCTGTCCAAGGAAGGCTCGTTTCGATACGAGTATCGAAACGATTTTGCCACTGGAATCCCCTGTTTCGAAACACCCTAAGGTGTTTCAAAACACTTGGACAATTTTGTTTATATTGGCTTTGAAAAACATGAAAAACCCTTTTGAAAAATTCCCTAAACATAATTTCAAGTTGTTTGGACTTTGGAAATGTTTTAAATACTTTTTAGATCAGTCCAAAATATTTTTCAATTATTATATCAAAACATTAGTTCTACATGAGCCTCCTGTTTTAGAACTGAAGCCCCTGCCAGGGCAGCTAAAATATGCTTTTCTTGGTTCAAATGATACGTTGCCCGTAATCATCTCTTCCAAGTTGATGCAGGAACAGGAACAACAGTAAATAGGGATGCTGCGACAACACAAAAAGGCAATTGGATGGACGATAGCTGATATTCAAGGCATTAGTCCGGCATTATGCATGCATAAAATCCTTTTAGAAGAATATCATAAGCCGACTATAGATGCTCAAAGGCGGCTAAACCATGCGATGAAGGAGGTGGTGCGTAAAGAGATAATCAAATGGTTAGATGCTAGGATAATTTACGCTATCTCCGACAGCAAATGGGTGAGCCCGGCGCAATGCGTTCCCAAGAAAGGAGGAATGATCGTGGTGACCAATGAAAACAATGAGTTAATCCCAACCAGGACTGTGACCGGTTGGAGGGTTTGTATGGACTATCGGAAGCTTAACAAAGCTACCCGAAAGGACCACTTTCCCTTACCCTTTATTGATCAAATGCTTGATGGACTAGCGGGTAAGCCTTACTATTTTTTTTTTGATGGTTATTCAGGTTATAATCAAATAGCTATCGCACCGGAAGATCAAGAAAAGACGACCTTCACATGCCCCTACGGAACGTATGCTTTTAGGAGAATGCCATTTGGATTATGCAATGCACCCGCCACCTTCCAAAGGTGCATGATGGCCATATTCTCCGATATGGTAGAGGACTTCCTTGAAATTTTTATGGATGATTTTTCAGTCTTTGGAGACGATTTTGAGAGCTGCCTAGGCAATCTACAAAAGGTTCTTGAAAGATGTGAAAAAGCAAATCTGGTCCTAAATTGGGAAAAATGTCATTTTATGGTGGATGAAGGGATAGTCCTTGGCCATAAGATTAGCTGTCGTGGGATAGAAGTCGACAGGGCCAAAATAGAAGTGATCGAAAAGCTGCCGCCACCAACCACAGTCAAGGGTATTAGAAGTTTCTTGGGACATGCTGGTTTTTATCGGAGATTCATTGCAAATTTCTCAAAAATCACCAAGCCCCTATGTCATCTTTTGGAGCAGAACCGACCCTTTGACTTTAATGAAGAATGTACTGAAGCATTCAAGGTTCTGAAGGAAAAACTGGTAACAGCCCCAATAGTACAGCCACTAGACTGGACACAGCCATTTGAGATCATGTGTGACGCTAGTAACTATGCTGTCGGGGCAGCACTTGGGAAGCAGAGAGACAAATTATTTCATGTCATATATTATGCCAGTAAGACATTGAATGACGCCCAAGTGAACTACACCACCACAGAGAAGGAGTTATTAGATGTGGTGTTCTCCATTGACAAGTTTCGTTATTACATACTTGGAACGAAGGTGATAGTGCAGACAGACCATTCTGCCTTGAAGTATCTATTCGCGAAAAAGGATGCAAAGCCTCGATTGATACGTTGGATCCTGCTACTGCAAGAATTCGATCTTGAAATCAAGGACAAAAAGGGGACAGAAAATCAAGTGGCAGATCACTTGTCAAGGCTGGAGAAGGGGCAGAGTCTACCAACAGATGAGACAAACATACTGGAGACCTTCCCAGACGAGCAGCTCTTTGCTGCCGCAGTCACTGCCGCGACAGCCATGGCGGCAGGTAAGTCTTCTGAACTCCCCTGGTATGTTGATTTCGTTAATTTCTTAGTTAGCGGAATAATTCCTTCTGATCTTAATTATCAAGCCAGGAAGAGGTTTCAAAATGATGCTAAGCATTATTATTGGGACGAACCTCTTCTTTTCAAAATATGTGCAGATCAGGTTATAAGGAGGTGTGTACCACAAGAAGAGCAAGAAGACATACTTCATCACTGCCATGCTTCACAATATGGAGGTCACTTAGGAGGCAATAAAACTGCTGCCAAGGTGCTGCAGTCAGGATTTTATTGGCCGTCACTGTATAAAGATGCTCAACTCTTCTACAAGAACTGTGACAAGTGCCAACGGACAGGAAACATCTCAAGGAGAAACAAGATGCCGCTGTAGAACATTCTTGAAGTCGAAATCTTCGACGTGTGGGGGATTGATTTTATGGGACCTTTTCCATCTTCATGTGGGAATCTATACATCCTCCTGGCAGTAGATTATGTCTCTAAGTGGGTTGAAGCTATCGCCATACAAAAGAATGATGCCAAGACAGTCCAAAGGTTTTTACACAAAAATATCTTTTCTAGGTTTGGCATCCCTAAGGCGATTATCAGTGATGAAGGGAGACATTTTGACAACAGGGTTATAGCTGCTGCCTTGAAGAAATACGGTGTCAAGCATCGGATCGCGACAGCATATCACCCACAAACCAATGGACAAGCTGAAATATCTAATAGGGAAGTTAAGAACATTCTTGAGAAGATGGTTAAGCCAACTAGGAAAGATTGGTCTTTACTTCTTAATGATGTGTTATGGGCATATAGGACAGCTTTTAAGACTCAATTGGGCATGTCTCCATACCGATTGATTTATGGGAAAACATGTCATCTACCTGTCGAGATAGAGCACAGAGCATACTGGGCGATTAAGGCAATGAATATGGACTTGGACAGGGCAGGGCAGAAAAGGCTGTTAGATCTGAACGAAATTGAAGAAATCCGGACTATGGCCTATGACAATGCAAGAATCTACAAAGAGAAAACGAAGAAGTGGCATGACAAGAAGTTGCTGCCATGGCAGTTCTGCCCAGGGCAACTTGTATTGCTCTTCAATTCTAGACTGAAACTCTTCCCAGGGAAGCTAAAATCTAGATGGTCTGGCCCGTTCCAAGTCGTACAAGTTTTTCCCCATGGTGCCATCACAATCCGATCATTAAAAGACGAGCACCAATTCAAAGTCAACGGACAGCGCTTGAAACATTATCAGGGGACTGAAGCCCCAGGATTACAGGAAGTGGTTACCTTAGGAGATGCCCCACCTGGCATTCCTAATTTAACCTAATTTTTATTTTCTTTATTTTATTTTATTATTACTTATGATTTATTAGGAAATAAGATTTATTTTATTTGAATAATGTTTTTTTTTGTTTTTATTATTTTTAGGAAATAAAGGAGTCAAGAAGAACAGGAGAAGTGAACTCAGCCCACCATCCATCCATCAGCCCAACAAAGCCCAAATGTTGAAGCCTGTCGTTACAGCTGCCGCGACGGACGCGGAAAATACAGGCTGTCATCTCGCTGTCGCGACAGACGTGGAAACACGTAACAGACACGGAAACATGTGCTAGACGCGTCAGACACGCTAACGCAGAACAACTGACCCCGTTATTCGCGCCTGCCGTTACAGCTTCAACGGGCAGCAAATTTTTCTATATAACCCCGTTTCATTTTCATTTTCACTCACTTCTGCCTATCTTACTTGCTCTATCTCTTAATTTTCTTTTGCTTTCATTTGCTTTTCACAACCCTTGCATAAATATGTCTTCTAGGAAAACCTGAAGCAATGCTGCCTCCACTTCTTCACCAACAGCAACTCCTCCACGTTCCTTTGCTAACAGAGACACGTGGGAGGAAAGAGGCTTCATCTACACACCGACGGAGGAAAATCTGGGCCTCACACCATTCATATCCCGGAAGATTAGAGCCTTACAGTGGCAAATATTTGCAGAGCAGCCGGAGGAAATGAATGTTACGCTAGTTCGAGAGTTGTATGCTGCCATCAGCAGCAGGACCGCGACAGCAGTGTTCGTTCGAGGGAAGGAGGTGTCGTTTGAAGCAGAATACATCAATACCCTCTATGGCTTCTACATCGGTATCAATGACGACGCCCACCAGCAATTCCTGAATACACTTGATACTGTTGCCTACGACGCTGTCATGGCAGAATTGACTAGTGCTGGAACTCAATGGAACACGAACAAAAAAAATCCAAGGACTGTGAGAAGGACCCAGTTGCTGCCGGAGGCAAAGTTGTGGAATGCCTTCATAAAGAAGAGGATCATGTCGTCATCCCACAACACCACCGTCGACCAACCAAGGTTAGCATTGATACACTCTATTCTACACGAATGACCCATTAATGTGGGCAGTTTTATTCGAGAAAGTATTTTGGAGTGTGCGCATAGACCGACGGGTCCCCTCTACTTGCCGTACCTCATTACCTCGCTCTGCCGCGGCCATAATGTCCCCGAAGTGCATACTGATTTGATAGTCGAAGGAAGAGGGTGGACTGAAAAGAGTACCCTCAGCCTTATGGAGTTGACTGTCGCCACCCCTATATCGTCATTCAACCCTGCTGCCGCCACAGCCGAAACGACAGAGCAGCAACACTCTGAACCAGCTGCCGCAGCAGCTGCCCCGACAGACTCCTCCGCCCGGATATTAGCTGCCATTCAGAAACTGGAGGAAAGACAGCTGGGCTTAATGACTTTCATCAGGGACTTTGCTGCCTCCACGGTAACTTTTATTCAAAATTCTTTAAATTTCCCTGATGCTGCATTCCCTACTTTTCCTGCCCATTACTTTACTGTCACTACCCCTGCCCACACCCCTACACCTGCTGCTACACCACGAACACCTTCTACGGCCTCAACACCATCACCTGCCCCGACAGCAGCGGGCAGCACCCACGCTGAACCATCTGCCCGAGGCACGAAACGTCGAATGGCATCAGAGGATCTAGATGCCTTTGTTGCTGGGTTCTCCCCCTCTTCTGTTTGGGCTGCAAGTGATAATGAACCCTCGATCCAGAGGAATCTATCCAAAGAGTTCTCACCGATGAAGAGGAAAAAGCGGATGGCAGACAAAGGTAACATGCCAAAAGCCAGCAGCAGCGGAGGTGACGGCAGCAAAGGTGGTGACAGCAGCAGCAGTAGTGAGAGCAGCAACAGCGGCTCTGAAATTCAGGTTGTGGATCCACCACCTCATATCTCCCCAACTAGAGTCCAGCCACCAAGGGAGGTCAAGTCCAAGAACACATCTGCCTCCCCCGTACCCCAGCCTGCGCCGAAAGCCAGAGCCCGCCGCCAGATCCGCCTCAGCAGCAGCAGCGAAGACAGCGACTAAATTTAAGTTTCTTATCTTATATTTTGCTGCCTGCTATATATTTTGTGATGTACTGCCTTATTTTGTGTTTATCAGTCATTTGCATTGAGGGCAATGCAACCTTCAAGCTTGGGGGTGGCAACCCTCCATTAATGGAGTGCATCTTAGTTTAAAATTCTGTGTCTTTATTTAGTTTATTTTTGTCAAAAAAAATATTGAAAATTTTGGCTGAAGATTGTGAACTGAACTTACCTGTCGTGACAGATCTGTCGTGGCAGCGACTTTAGGATAGTTTTTAGGAGAAGCTTAGAGCCTTTCTATAGTTCTGAAAACTTAAACACCATTGTGATTGTTATACTGCTTAGACTTCTTTTAGCCAAACTAGAATAGAAAGCTTAACACTTAGAGTAAAAAGGAGACTAGAATCTCAGGAAACCTAGAGGTGCCTACCACTGGCTCTAGGCAGATAACCAGAGAAAAACTTCTAGAGGTGCCTATCACCGGGTCTAGATAGTTAACTAGAGGTGCCTGAAATACTGGCTCTAGTAGAAAAGAGAAAAAATTAGAAAAAATAAAAAGGGAAATAACTAGAGGTGCCCGATTCTGGCTCTAGTAAAAGAAAAATGAGTCTCGTAAGAAAAACTCTAAACAAGCTAAAGTATAATATTCTAGTGAAACTAAGAGAGTCTTGGCATATAACTGTTCAAAAGCATGCACACACTGCACGAGGACTATAGTGAGACTCCGGACAGATCTTAAATTATCCGACAGGTTGCTGCCGTCACAGGGAACGAACGACGGGTAAGGGAAAGTTCACTGTTTGAAAGCTAAAACAAAAATATTTCATTTTTTCTAGGTCTTAGTTGCTTGAGGACAAGCAAAAACTTGAGTTTGGGGGTGTGTTGAGTGTGTAAAAGTTCTATTATTTACACCCTATTTAACCCATATTTCTGCTGCATTCAAGCATTATTTATTGCATTTAGGTCAGTTTACAGCAAAACATCACAATTATATTAAAAGGCACAATTTCTACTAAAAATAGCTATTTTTGCAGGTTGCTGCTGTAGCAGACAGAAAGGGCAGGCGCTGGGCAGTGAAGCAGAAAAGCTGGAACTGGACGAGCAGTCAAAGAGGACGATGCTGCCAAGGTTGCCGCCGTGACAGCAGAGGACGACAACAGTTTTGAGGAGAAGAAGCAAAGTGGACCTCGACAGATAGAGAAAATTCAGCCCGTCTGTCGTGTGAAACCACCATATTTTTCCAAGCTCTAGATCGAAAGAAATGTCAAGCCCAAAGTTCAAGGAGAGAAAAGCCCAAGCAAGAAAGATGACGGCTGGAAAGTAGATTCCTTGAAGATTTAGTCTTTATTAGAATTGTACTTTCAATTAAAGTTGTATTCTTGCTATTTTAGATAACTTGGACCCAAAGCCTATATAAGGGCATATATTTCGACCTAGGAGGCATATAGCCGATTACCCTAGCTTCCTTCCCAAAACCCTAGCCGTTTTCCTTCCCACAACATGTTCTAAATTTCCCCTAGGGCCACGAGTTGATTTGTAAAGTAGTTGCAAGGGTTGTTTTGTTTTAGGAATTTTCAGTTCAATAAAATAAACTTCAAGTTCTCTTATTTTGGTTATTAATATCTTGCAAGAGCATCGGGAGAGCATTGTGAGGTTATCTATTTACTTGGCATCGGGAGAGTTAAGTATACGAAAGAAATAAAAGCAAGTTCTCTAGTTTATAGTTGAACTATCTCGGACCTAGGGATATGACGAGGTTAAGTGGCTAAAGAAGAGTTCATACACATCGGTGTTCGTCCTTCGATTCACGCCGGGAGGTATCATCAAAGACGTGATCATTGACAGACTTGGACCTAGGGATAGGCCAAGGCACATCTGGGATTCTTGCCAAACTTGAAGTACTGAGTTGAGTATTCGCTGCCGCGATAAGCAACGGACTGCTGCCGCGACAGGTGCTGCCGCGACAGGAACGACGACAGAACTGGAGTTTCGAGACTTAGCAATACCTGCACTACTGAGCAATTCAATACCAGCCCATGCTCTCTATCTTAATATCTCTACTCTTTTATTTACGTTACTTTATTATTTTCGTGACAACTTCTCAAATATTTCCTTTACTTTCGTGCAGTGAATTAAGGTGAAGCTATTAGCCCAATCCCTGTGGAGACGATATCCGATACTTTGTATCACTTTACTACTTGCGTCGTGTATACTTGCACTACCATTGCGATAGACTATTTTACACGCAACAGCCTTTAGACAAGATAATGTTTAAAAGAAATTTTCTAGGGTTGCTAGCCGAAGGGGAGTCTTAATGGGTTTCACTTCGGTTTTCCCCGTGTGACCTACTTGGACCGGTCAGTCGTCCAGACCGGGACGAGGGGGTTACCCTTAGGAATCAATTTTTCAATTTCATCCTTTTTAGTTGAAGTACTAGTCCTTTTGGGACCCAAATACTTCTAAAAACTTTACCATTTACAAATCTAGGGGCACTAGATTGTCTTACATAAAAATTTGATTTTCCTAAATCATTTTTCTTTTGAAGTTCATTGAAAATCAAATCTTTTTCCTTCTTAAGACCATCAACATCTTTTTTATGATCTTTTTCCATTGTTTGAAGAAATTTTTGTAAATCCAAAACTTTAAGCTCAAAATCTTTAATTTTTGCTTCAACTCTAAATTGGTTTTAGAAAGAAAATCATTTTCGGTTTTTAACTTTGAAATCAATTTTTTATTTTTCGAAAATGAAGCCTTGAACTCAAAAACCAATTCATCATAGGCTTCTTGTAACTCATCAAAAGAATATGAATTTAAACTAGATGAGTTAGAAGTTACCTCCCCCTCATTGAGGGCCATCAAGCATAGGTGGGCTACCTCATCATCGGTGGAGTCTTCATCACTCCATGTGGCCACATATGCTTGCTTTGAAGATGATCCCTTCTTGTTGGACTTGTGGGATTCCTTCATCTTCTTCCTTAATTCATGCTTGGATTTTTCCATTTTGCTCTTCATGAACCAGGCAAATTTGTTGAAGAGATAGGCCATCTCCTCATCTTCGCTTTCCTCCTCACTTAGTTCTACATGATGGCATGTAGAGGATTTGAGAGCAACGACACTTGCGTTGATGCCTAGCTTCATGATCTTTTTCTTCCCCATAGCTCTAATTTCTTCCCCCTTCTTCTCTTCTTCTTTGTTTTTCTTCATAATTTGGTGAGTGAGAAGTGACCCCATGAGCTCATCAAGCTTTAAAGTCTTGAGATTCTTGGCTTCGATGATGGCGGTCCTTTTTGAGTCCCATGACTCGAGAAGGGAGTAGATGAGCTTTCGGACAAGCTTCCCTTCTGGGATGGCTTCTCCATAACCTTTAAGATCATTGGTGATAGTGGAGAACCTATCAAACATCTTCTCGATGTTCTCTTCCGGATCCATCTTGAAATTTTCATACGCTAAGGTGAGGAGCTCGATCTTGGTCTCCTTTACTTTATTGGTTCCCTCGTATGTGACTTCAAGCTTGTCACATACCTCTTTGGCACTCTCACAAGAAGATATCTTCTCATAGATGTTTGGGCCAAATGCACAAAAGAGAATGTGCAAGGCTTTGCAATTAAGCTTCATCTTCTTGCGGTCGTCGGCACTCCATTCCGCTTTGCTTCGTTGAGGCACGAACGGACCATCTTCAACTATGTCCCAAAGCTTGTAATCCTTTGACTTTATGAAGAACTTCATCTTTGTCTTCCAATGGGCATAGTGAGTTCCGTCGAAGAAGGGCAGTTTATCGATGGATTGCGCCGTTGAGCCAGTTGAGTGAAATGATGATCGAGCTTGCCGGATCTTCTCAATAGAATGTTAATCCTCTTCAATTGAGTCAAGCTCTGATACCAATTGTTGGGATGTTCAGTGCTCGATTCCTTCAACCGTTTTCGCTCGCCAAGTATGGAGAAATGAGATATTTGGGTGTTTTTGTTGGAAAGATAGACAATTTACACAAGGATTTATAGTGTTTCAACCTTCTAACCAAGGTCTACATCCACTATCTTAGCTTCCCACTAAGGATTTCCAAACAAATTCACTAACAATTTCGTCCCCTTTTCTCGGTTTAGGAGGAAACCGTTACAACGATCAAGCTTTCTACTCAAAGCTTGATCAAACACTCTCTTACACAAGAAAGACTTAGCAAACTAGAAATCCATCTAGAAGGTATATGTTTGCACTATAAAGCTCTCACCCAAAACCTAAAACACTTGAGCAAATTTAACAATATTTAGCTCACTAGTGTTGTCTAAGCAAGGAATGTACAATTAAAGCTCTAGACACAATTTGTCATCATAATGTTGTAACAATTGAAGCATTAACCATTACTAGATGCTTGGAGGTCCCTTTTATACTCATTCTTGAGTTTGTAGCCGTTACTAGCCGTTGGGGTTGAATTGGAGCCGTTAGAGACTTTATTTCCCATATTTAATGTTGTTCTACAACCTTCCGTATCGATACGCGTAGACTCGTATCGGTACGGCCTTCATCAGAAACTAGTTGTTGGCTCTTGCCAGCCTAAGCGTATCGATACACTTGAGGGCGTATTGGTACTGTATGACATTTAAAAGACCGTTGGGAAAATAGCCGTTGGGGTTGTTAAAACGGGGATCAGTACACTTACCAGGCGTATCGAAATGATCCCTCTCTGTATCGAAACGACAAAGCCTATTTTGATACGGGTTTTGGCAGTGACAAAACCTGGGCAAAAAGTTATCGGTACGGGCAACCTAAAAGTTCAAGTTTGGCTATTTAAAAGCATGAAAAACTTTGCCAAACACCTTTTAAGATCCATCAAACATAAATTCAAGTTGTTTGGACTCAAAGACAATTTTGGAATTCTTTTCAAATTAGTCCAAAACATTTTTCAATTATTATATCAAAACATTAGTTCTACAATTTAACGTTTAGTTACCATTTTGTTATAAAACATAAAATTTAATTGTCATTTTTGTGATTTTTGAAAGTTTGGTTACCATTTTATTTTTTTTTACCAAAGTTCAGTGGTTGTATGTGTACTTTACCCAATTTTTTTTCTTAAAACTTTATGCGAAGTCAACTATATAAATGATATAAATGGGACAAAAGGAGTACATACTTTTACTTTTTACTGTTTTCCCCTAAGTATTTAAAAAATTATGTTAAATGCATTTTTCCAATTTTATAAGCATTAACGTTCTAAAGATTTATTATTCTAGTATCTATTTTATTTTTAGGATAATGCCAAAGAAATGGCCTAACGTTTCATTGAATAGTCATTTTAGCTCCTATTTTTTTTGAACTTATTTAAGCTTTAACGTCTCATTTTGGGTCAAATGATCACTCCGCGGATGAAACTTGTAAATCAACTGATGATAAACAACTTGAAATGACGTGACAAGTCTACATGACAATGTATGTCGCGATAGTAGTGTGATATAGACAAAGATGCTTACTTTACATAATGACACATCAATCAAAAGAATGTTTTTATAAAACTGTACAAAATATAAAACAATTTTTCTTCTTACGCGTCCTTCTGTTAAGTCATTTCACATTGTTTACCGTCAGTTGACTAACAACTTTTATCCGCTGATAGGTCATTTTGACTCAAAATGAAACGTTAAGGGTTAAATTGGTTAAAAAATTAAGTCAAAATGGCAATTGAGTCAAACATTATGGACATTTTTGGACTTTACACTTTTATTTTATTATTTTTCAACAATAGTGCATTTCATTTTCTAAAGAGATAATTATATTCTATTAAATTAATTACAACTAATAAAATATTGACATACGACAACATTTTGATTAGTTTTAAAATTAAATATTTTAAAAAGTTAGTTTTAGGAGGACTCAAACTTAATTCTGGATGAAAGATAACCCATAACTTAAATCACTACGTCAAATTGGCTTGTTGTTAATAATTTTGATAAGATTTTTTTAATAGTCTAAAGATGATTATAATATAGTATTTATTTATACATATTTCTAACCTTTTAACAATGAGCATATATCTTATAGACAAAGTGATTTTAACCTGTGTTACATAAGATGAACATCACCATTTTTCCATTGGGTTCTACTTTTATAGGACTTTTATGTAACCATTTAAACTTTACCGATATAAAATTTATTTCTTCTTCTTTCTTCCTTATTAAATTCTGCTCGTTGACCCAAAAAAATCATTACGTCAAAATGTGATCATCATTCTAGGTTAGTTTTCAAATTTTTAAATATTATAGTTTCATCTCTAAACTACGAATCACATTATAAATTGATCTTTAAACTTTTGAACATTTCAATTTTATCCGCTTGTTGTTTGTGCCACATCATATTATTACATAATATACATCTTTGTTTACATGAGAATTAAGAAACTCTTAATTGTTTTATTAACGTAGGATATGATTAGCATATAGTAATAATTTGAGGATGAAATTAAAATGTTTTAGACTTTGGGGACTAATTTAGAATGAAAATTATAGTAATTTGAGAATGAAATTAAAGCGTTTAAAAATTTGAAATCAATTTAGAATGATGGTCATAATTTGAGGATATTTTATAATTTAAAATGAAGATAATAATTTAGGAACAATTTAGTTGAGAACCTGGAGCATCTGAACACGTTCTACAAACATTATAGTCTATCAATAACACATTTCTGTCATTTTTAGCCCAATTAAATATTTAAACTTAATTTTTTTGGTTCAAATTGATACCTGAATTTGAGTTTTTGTTTAAATTAGTACGTAAAATTCTTAATGAATTTAAATTATTTGGACAAAAAATCAAGTACCAAAATGAATCAAGAAGCCAAACTTGTATTTCCCCTTCATTAAAAGAAAGGCAAACTACACTAGAAATAATAATTCAATTCACCATTTTTGGCGAGAACTGCAAATTACAGTGAAGATATACACACCAAATCATAAATCTCAATCAATTACAATTACAAGTATGAATACCATAACTATCAAATGTTTGTTAATTACTTAAATGCTGAATATTTTTTTCTATATATTTGAATATCGTATTCTTATACGCATGTTCGGATATGAAAAGGATACAATACAGATGTAGGACACGGGTACTTTAAAGAAAACGAAAAGCCCGAGTGCCATAGATTACCATTATATAGCCTTCTCTAACCATCTTGGCAATCTCAATGAAGACTTCATTCCCATTCTTGTAAGGAACACTGAATACAAGAGGTGCAGCAAGAACACAAAGGAGGCACTGTTGAGCAAAACCTGTAGAATTAGCGTAATAATAACGGTTAAATGTTCGAGTCAAGCACCCGAAAATCAATATAAAGTAGCATAAAGGTAGGCGGGTCGAATGTACCAAAGTCCCGAATAAGGAATATATGAAGTTCATTGACGGAATCAAATTGATGCCAATGGCGGCAAAGATGTAAGAGAGAGATGCATGAATGTTTATGGTGATCTGCAAGCATTTGAAAGAATTATGCAAGTTAATTTCTAACGCTGATGTACAAAGACTAGAAATATAAAAGGAATATCAAACTCGGAATTACCAAACCCAGTATGTTTTCTCTAATTAAGAAAGAGGTTGTCAAGACATAGCCCACCAAACCAATCGCTCGAGCCTGCAATTTTAAAAATGGTCAAACCACGGCAGTTCATGTTATGAAGAATTGCATAGAATCTAATGAGAAAGAATGTGTAAAGAAGAAAAAACTACAAGAGTGCACAAGGAAATCGAGACTTTCCAATCAGCTCCCGACCTGAGAAAACATAAAACAAAATAGAGCACGGAACTAATTATTAATCAATTTCAAAGGGTGAAAACTGGAAATTCTTAATATACTCCATAAAAATTCATCATACAAATAGCAACACAATATCATGTGAAAAACCATAACATATATAAGGGCAGGCACTACATTTCTTATATGCTATGTTGCTCTGACTATTATTCCCGAAGTACCAGCCTCCAAACTAGTATCCAGAACATATTTAAACATGGATATGTGAAGGTATGCTTCTCAAAATATATAGAAAAACCTTAAAAAATGAGCATACACACGACATACACATGCCTGTATCCAAAACTGACCCGAGTCCTAATAACATAGCTTACATGTAAAGCTTTAACAAATATATATAAGGGGGAAAATGACTAGTTACCTCCATAAAGCACCCATTGCGAAACCAGTTATTCCATGCGTAAGCTGCACAGGCAAAATATGGAAAAAGTTGGTCAGTTATCACCATATCACTCAGAGACATAAATGTGAATTTCCACTACCACCATTGCATTGCAACTTTGGAAAAAAGGGAACGTTTTCAAAAAACAGTAATTTATTTACTAGGTCAATTCAGTTATAAGCTGCATATGAAATTTACACGCAACATGAGTGAAACATGGCAAAAGCACAACAGTCTTTTGCGCTTGAAACGAAACATCATCACAAGTTTTTTCTACCTAAAACCCGATACATAAGAAGCAACCGCATATTATTTACTATATCGCTGAAAAAGAGGTAGATAGAGCACTAATATCGAATTTGGAAACATTTTAGTGACTTAATCATAACTCAAATCAAGCAAAACAAGTTCAAATTAAATTTGATTGAGCTCACCAGATAGTTTATGGCTTTTACAGGGCCAGACAAGACGAACAATAACATAACTGTTGCCACCTGCCGCAACGAAAGACCATCTCAATAGTTAGAAACTGATAATTTCGGATAGGTATTGACACTCATTAGATCTTCTGATGAGTTACAAACCAATTGCTTCCTCCCACATGCAACACCCCATCGCATAGAGGAGATCACGATTGGCAATGAAAAGAAACACCCAAAGTAGCTCTGTTGGCAAAAATCGGACACAGTTAAAAAATTGAATAGCAATAGTCCATAAACACGGCATGTAATATATCAAGAAGACTTCATATTGCTGAAATGAGGATTTACACTCTAAAAATGACCCATTAGAGAAAAATGAACTAATCAAAAGAGACAACAACGTGATATCAAGTAAAACTACTTCAATCCAAGTCCCAAGAGCTATCAACAATGATGATGATATATATATATATAAAGCATCAATGCATCATATCAAGACAAAGTTAACTATTATAAAACCCAAAGCTAAAAGTTCAAAAACACTAAAACAATTTCTATTATCATGCAAAATGTCATTTGTTCTTAAACTATGCAATGAAATACAATCTTTCTCATCCCGCAAACACCATTGCATGCTTTAAATTTAAAATTGAAATTAAAGCACCTACACGGAAATCTCAAATTAAAAAAAAAAAACTTTTTTTGCAATTGAAAAGTGTGAAAAGAAAATAACCTCAATTGCGAGGGAATTGCTCAAGAAGTAGACAAGTCCAGTAACAGCAGCAAACATGGAACACTCCACCAATCTCAGGGTCTTCCTATAAACGACACCGTTGGATGCCAAGTCTTCAAATTCTATACTCGACCCATCGTTGGGTCCATCCTTCTCTTCTTCTTCGTTGAAATAAACCGGCGGTTCGACTTTGGAAAGGCTTGAAATTTTGAAGCATTGGGCGGTTCTGGGGAAGGAAAGTGGAGATGATTGGAAGGGTAATCTGGGAAAGAGGTGAAAGGAAGGAAGGAGGCGGGGAAGGGTAGTTTGGGAAATTCGAAAATGCAACGGTTGGTGTTGGATTTTGAAGAGGTTAGTGTTCATGGTAATGCCTTCTTTTCCCCTCTGAATCTGTTTTGTTTATTGGATTTTATCGTCTCCGGGAGCGGGGAGAGGATAGGGAGACCGGGAGAGCCAAGGGGCCTTTTGGGCCTGTAAATAGGCCGAACCTCCCTCTACAAAGGGATACAAAGAACCATGTTTTTATCTTTCACAAACCTATGTTTAATTTTAATATAACAAATTAATTAAGGATCAATTTATAATTGTTAAGTACTCAAAAAGTCTCACTCAAAGTAAAAATTTAAAACCCAAAAAATTTTAAATATTTTTCAAGCCAAACTTTACAAAATCGCCCAGGCGTATCGATACGCCCTATAGCGTTTCGATACAGATTTTGACTACTGAAATTTCAATTAAGCATAGAGTTTCGATACGGCTTACCCCGTTTCGATACGGTGTTACGATAAAGGCTTGTCCGTTTCGATACAGCCTTCAAACTAGGCTTTATACAAATGAGTTTCGGTATAGGTTTTAGGCGTACCGATCCTTAGGTTCGGTACGACAATTCAGCATACCAATACGAGGTTTTAAGATTTTTAAAATCTTTGCATTAAATTTTTCGACCGTTGAGTGTCATTTAAAGCTTCAAATTTCAGTTATATTGTACCGATACAAGTGACGTCTATTTCGATACGCTTTTGTGAAAAACAAGCTTTCCGTATCAATACGCCCTTGAAGCGTACCAATACCTTTTCCCCAAGACTTTTCATCAAATTTCAGTGAGCAAAAATCATATCGATACGGCCTAGCCGTTTCGATACGTCCCTCATTTTACACTAAGACTGTTTCGATACGCCTTCCCGCGTATCGATACGCCCATGCATTTACTCTTGCAACGACTAGTTTATGTCTTACATATACCGATACGGGGCTCCCGTGTACCGATACTCCCTGCACCAGAAGTGCATTTATTGCGAGAAAAATGGTCTTGAAGTTACTACTTGGAGTGATGAGGAATCGTCCGATGATGGGGAGCAAGAAGTTGTCAATCTTTGTCGCATGGCTCTTGAAGAAGATCCTAAGGTAACCTCTAACTCATCTACATTTGATTTCACTTTTGATGAGCTTCAAGAAGCTTATGATGAGTTGCAAGAGGTGTAAGACGAGTTGGTTGAGAGGTATAAGGAATCAATTTTGAAAAACAAGAAAATAATTTTTTATTTGAAAACACAAAACGATTCCTTATCTAAAACCAATTCCGAACTTGAAAAGAAGGTTTGTGCTCTAAAAGACAATTTAACCTATTTTGAAAAAGGAAATGTTGATTTAAACAACATTCTTTCCGAGTTTCATGATCATCACCATAAAGAGGTGAATGATCTCAAACTTCTTTAAAAAATAGGGAATTCTAGTTTTGAAAAAGGTGAACCTTCAAAACCCAACTATGTAAAAAGAAACTTTGTTAACCACAAACAAAGAGGCTTTCAAAAGCCCTTTAGAGGTAAGAGGATTAGAAGTGTTTGGGTTTCTAAGGACCTAATTGCTTCTAATGATTTACATACTATTACTTTTTGGATTCCCAAAGGAACCAAGATTTTGGGAGCTTATGTCCATGGACCGAAAATGATTTGGGTACAAAAAATCAAGACCTAATCTTTGTTTGTAAGGAGAGCATTGATATAAGGCCAAAGCTTCAAGTTAAAACACATGATACCTTGATAGTGGATACTCAAGACACATGACTGGTGACAAGAGTATATTCTTAGAACTAAAGCCAAAAAGCGATGGAGTAGTGACATTTGGTGACAACTCCAAAGGCCACATTGAAGGAATTGGCTCCACTGGTAATCACTCTTCCATACTTATTGATAATGTCTTATATGTCAACGGTATAAAACATAATTTATTGAGCATTAGTCAATTATATGATAAAGGTTTTAATGTTCACTTTGATATTAATGATTGTAAAATCTTGAACATTGAAACTAACAAAATAATGCTCATAGGTCATCGCATAGGTAATATACATATGGTGCATTTAGATGACATACACATTTCTAATGCATGCTTTGTAGCTAAGGATGAACATGATTCATGATTATGACATATGAAACTAGAAAATGCCAGCACGAGTGTTTTAGAAAAATTGGTTTTCCAAGATCTAGTAAGAGGTTTACCTAAGCTACAATTTTCTTTGGAAAAAAATTGTGATGCTTGTGCTAAGAGTAAACATAAAGGGGTATCTTTTAAACCTATTAATGATGTTTCAATTAGTAGAGTATTACAATTGATCTATATGGATCTCTTTGGACCTATTAGGACAATGAGCTTGGGTGGGAAATCATATGCTTTTGTTTTAGTATATGATTTCTCTAGATACACTTGGGTTCTATTCTTAAGTACTAAAGATGAGGCTTTAGAAAAGTTCATCACGTTTTCAAAGATAACTCAAAATGATATTGGTCAATTAATTTCTCATATTAGAAGTGACCATGGAACCGAATTTCAAAACTTAGGATTTGAGGATTTTTGTGATTCAAATGGTATAAGCCATAATTTTTCCGCTCCTCACACTCCTCAACAAAATGGGATAGTTGAGAAGAAAAATCGAACCTTAGAAGAAATGGCCAGAACAATGCTTTGTGAAAATAATTTGCCTAAGTATTTTTGGGCGAAAGCCACAAATACTGCTTGTTACATCAGAAATCGAGTGATGATTAGGCCAATTTTGAAGAAAACTCCTTATGAGATTTTAAAATCCAAAAAGCTTAACATTAGCTATTTTCATCCATTTGGATGCAAGTGTTTTGTTTTGAACAATAGAAAAGACAATTTAGGTAAATCTGATGCTAAAAGTGATGAAGCTATTTTCCTAGGGTATTCTTTAAACTCTAAAGATGTAGAACTAAATGTTTTGATATAATAATTGAAAAATGTTTTGGACAAAAATAAAAAGAATTTAAAGTAAGCTTTTAGTCAAAACAACTTGAAAATATGTTTAAGGGTTTTTAAAAGGCTTTGGAATAACTTAAAATGCTTTTAAAGTAGCCAAACTATTGTTTTTCAAGTAACCGTACCGATAAAGTCTGGCACTGTATCGATACACCTTAGGGTTCCAGCTATAGTAAAATTCCAGTAGCCAAAACTTGTACCGATACGCTTTGTCCGTATCGATACAATGTGTTTTAAATATCTAACGACTAGTTCACATACCGATACAATTGTATCGTATACCGATAAACCCAACTACCCCAAACAATCAATTTCCCAACGGTCTTTTAAATTGCAGGACCGTACCGATACGCTTTCCATGCGTATTGATTAGAACCAACTGGAAGTGCTCAACGACTATTTCTTTATCGAGACTGTATCGATACGATTTGAGGAGTATCGATATGCTAAGCTGCAGAACTATATTTATGGTGGGAATTAAAGGCTCCATCGGCTCTAATTCAACCCCAACGGTCCTCAACGGCTACAAACTCAATTAGGAGTATAAGAGAGACCTCCAAGAATCAAGAGATGGTTAATGCTTCAATTGTAACAACATTATGATGTCAAATTGTCTTTAGAGCTTAATTTGTACAATTCTAGTATAGACAACAATTGTGAGCCAAAATTGTCAAATTTGCTCAAGTGTTTAGGATTGAGTGAGTGAGCTTAGGAGTGCAAACTATCTACCTAGTTAGGGATTTCAAGTTTGCTCAATTTTCTCTTTGTAAAGAGGGTTTACTCAAGCTTTAGGTTAGAAAGCTTTGAGTGTGTAAAGGTTGCCTCCTTAGCCTAGAAAAGGGGAAGAAAATCAAGACTGAATTTGGTGAAATCCTTAGTGGGAAGCTAAGGTAGTGGATGTAGGTGCTTGTTAGAGGACTGGACCACTATAAATCCTTGTATCCATTGTCCAATTTTTACCTCCCACAAAATCACCCAAAATCCAACTTCTCCACCACTTGGCTATCTAAATCGATTGAAGTAAATCGAGCCTATCAACCCTAACAATTGGTATCAGAGCGAGGCTCAATCGAGGGGGATTAACATCCTATTAAGGCAATCTAGAGCTCGATAAAATAATTCAATCAACCGGTCAAATGGCGCAATCCATCGACAAGCCACCTTTCTTTGACGGGACCAACTACGCTCATTGGAAGATTAGAATGAAGTTCTTCATCAAATCCAAAGACTATAAGCTTTGGGATGTTGTTGAAGAAGGTCCTTATGTGCCACAAAGAGTAAAGGTGGAATGGAGTGCAGATGATCGCAAGAAGATGAAGCTTAATTGCAAGGCTTTGCACATCATCTTTTGTGCATTTAGCCCCAACATCTATGAGAATATGTCCTCTTGCAAAGATGCCAAGGAAGTATGGGACAAGCTTGAAGTTACATACGAGGGAACAAACGAAGTAAAGGAGACCAAGATCGGCCTTTTCAACCACGAGTACGAGAACTTCAAGATGGAACCGGATGAAGACATCACAAAGATGTTCGATAGATTCTCCACCAACACAAATGGACTCAAAGGCTATGGAGAAATCATTCTGGAAGACAAGCTTGTCAGAAAGCTTCTCTATTCTCTTCTCGAGTCACGAGACTCAAAGAAGACCACCATCACCGAAGCCAAAAATCTCAAGACCTTGAATCTAGATGAAATCATGGGGTCTCTTCTCACTCATGAAATAATGAAGAAAGAAAAAGAATAGGAGAAGAATAAGGAAGAGATAAAGAAGATGGGGAAGAACAAAATCATGGAGCTAGGCATCAATGCGAGTTTCGTTGCTCTCAAATCCTCCATATGTCAACACGTTTATTTGAGCAATGAGGAAAGTGAATATGAAGAGATGAACCATCTCTTCAAGAAATTCACTCGATTCATGGAGAGCGAGATGGCTAAATCCAAGCATGAATTGAAGAAGAAGATGAAGGATTCCCACAAGTCCAACAAAAAGGGATCATCTTCAAAGAAAGCATATGTGGCGACATGGAGTGATGAAGACTCCATCGATAATGAGGTAGCCCACCTATGCTTCATGGCCCTCAATGAGGGAGAGGTAACTTCTAACTCACCTACTTCAAAATCTTATACATTTGATGAGTTACAAGATGCCTATGATGATTTGCTTTTGGAATTTAAAGCATCATTTTCTAAAAACAAAAAATTGCTTTCTAGTTTAAAAAAGGAAAACGATTTGCTTTTTGTTGTGCACACGACAAACGAAAAAGAAAATAAAAAAAGCAAGAACACAAGAGATTTAACGAGGTTCAGTAGCGTGCTTACGTCCTCGAGGAGCAAAGAGCGGTTGTTTTTTTTATTCAAATAATGGTCCTTAGGTTACAAATAACACATCTATTTATAGACCCGATACAATTACAAAGATACCTCGTACCCTACTGCGGGGGCTTTGCCCACGCAATCCCAACCTACTTAATCCGAGCCCACTGAAAACTTGAGTACTCTTTTGATGGACAGATGCTCTCGCTCCGCAAAGCCTAAAAAAAATTGATGAAGTGCCTAATGAGGTGGGGGTAAGCCTCTTTATATAGCCCCTACATCCAAGTCCTATTCTAACTAGGATAAGGAATACTACTCCCCGAAGGATTAGAACAATTGTAATCCTAGTTAAAGTAGCCATCATTCGTCCTTTTACAATATATGAGCCATACTTAACAAATCTCCACCTTGGTGAATATCATGCCCCTTAAGAGATAAATCTAGAGTCTCTCACACATCAAAGTGGGTTGGACTACCATGCTTCTCTAGCATTTGCAAACATTCAACAAGTCCAAACAATGCTTGGTCAACATATCAATTGGATTGTCTGTAGTATGTACCTTTTGTAACAATATCTCACCATATACAATCAACTCTCTAATATTGTGAAACCTCACATCAATATGTATAGTTTAGCATGATACACCAGATTCTTATCCAAATGAATAGCACTTTGGCTATCACAATGCAACTGAACTCCACCTTGCTGAATACCTAATTCCTTCACTAGCTTGATAAGCCATAAGGCTTCATTTGTAGCTTCAACTACTGTCATGTACTCAGTTTCAGTTGTTGATAATGCCATAACAGACTAAACATACGACTTCCAACATATAAGCCCTCCACCAAGGGTGAAAACATACCCAGTTGTAGACCTTCTATCATCCAAATCACCTGCATAGTATGAATCCACATATCCAACAATCAAAGGATCATGTCGCTGACTGCCGAAAACAATTCCATGTCCCATAGTACCCTTTAAATACCTGAAAATCCACTTGACTACTTCCCAATGTGATCTTCCTGGTTTAGACATGTATTTACAGACTTGACCAACAACATGAGCTAAATCAGGACGAGTACATACCATCACATACATCAGGCAACCGACAACACTTGCATAAAGGGATCATTGCCATCTCTTCAATTTCCTTGTCTGTCTTCGGGCACTGTTCTGTAGAAAGCTTAAAGTGATTTGCCAATAGAGTTCTCATGGGCTTTGCTTTGCTCATCCCAAACTTGTCTAACACTTCCTCAACATAGCCTTGCTGAGATAACCACAGTTTTCTTGAGCCTCTATCTTTTTGAATCTCCATTCCAAGAATTTTCTTTGTAGCTCCTAAGTCTTTCATATCAAATTCCTGACTCAATAAAGCTTTCAAACCGACAACATCATGCATATACTTTGCATCCAGCAACATACCATCAACATACAGTAGCAGAAAAATGCACTTCTATAACTTTTTGCATCAAGTTTTGATCTTGCATCAAGTTTTGATCTCTAATCATCAGGTGCATACACATAAGCAGGACAACCAAAAATTCGTAAGTGTGAAAATCAACTACATTGCCTGTTCATACCTTTTCTGTAACTTTTCCACCCAAATATGCCCGTGGTGACCTATTGATGAGATAGCATGCCATACTCACAGCCTTTGCCCAGAAGTTTTTAGGAATCTCTACATTCAGTCTCAAGAACCGAGCCCGCTCAACTAATGACTTGTTCATGCTTTCAGCAACACCATTTTGTTGTGGCGTCTTTCACACTGAAAAATGTCTCTGAATCCCATGCTCCTCATAAAACTTCAGAAACTGGGAATCTGTGTATTTTGGGCCATTATCAGACCTTAAATACTTGATCTTTCTACCCGTTTGGTTCTCCACCTTAGCTTTCCACACCTTGAATTTGGAAAAGACTTCAGATTTCTGTTCCAAGAAATACACCCAAACTTTCTTAGAAAAATCATCAATAAAAGTAACATAGTACACAGATCCACCCAATGATGATTCTCTGGTAGGCCCCCATACATCAGAAAGCACATAATCAAGAATCTCTTCAGTTTTGTGCTTTCCAGTGGTGAAACTAACTTTAGTCTGTTTACCAAGAACACAAAATTCATAAAAATCGAGCTTGCAACTTTTGACACCATGCAACAAATTTCTTTTTATGCAATTCAACCACTCCACGTTCACTAAGATGACCAAGATGCATATGCCACAATTTTGTATTATCATCATATGACTCAACATAATGAGCTCCACCTACAACTGTACTCCCTAACAGTTTATAGATATTCCATGCAGTTATCTTTCCTTTCATCATAGTCAATTCACCTTTAACAATCCTAATGGTTTCTTTATCCTCATCAGCTTTAGGAATTAAACCATTCTTATGCAAAGTGCCCAAAGATATTAGATTCTTTTTCAAATCCGGTATATGCCTAACATCACATAATGTTCTAACAATACCATCATATATCTTAATTCTGACTTCATCAATACCGACAATATTGCAACATCTATCATCACATAAATAGACAGAACCAGAATTAACAAACATATAGGTAGAAAACCACTCCATGTTAGGTGTTATATGATAAGAGCATCCTGAATCAGGAATCTAAGCATCTGTGAACTGAGTTGTTGAAATAGAAAGCATATCACCATCACTGCAATCCAAATTCTCATTCTACACCACATTCACAGTTTTGGATGATGCATCATGTTTGTCATCTGACTCCTTTTTCCACTTTAGACAGTCTCGCTTCATATGTCCTGGCTCCTTGCACTTGTAGCAACGGAACGTCTTCTTGCCTCTAGACTTTGATCTAGAATTCCGTCTGTAAGAACCCTCATTCTCTGACTTCCTTCCACGGTCGTGATTACCCTTAACATATAAACCATCAGCGTGAGAGCTTTCGCTGGTTGTGGGCCAACAAGGCTGCAATAATCTCTTCAACTTTGATTTTTTTTTCCATGTGTAAGAGTAGTCACCATGTGTTCATAAGAAGAAGGCAACGGACACAACATAATCATTGCTTTGTCTTCATCTTCAATCTTCACATCAAGTTAAGTTAAATCGGTGATTATTTGATTGAAGACATTCACGTGTTGCGCCAAATCCTGACCTTCATGCATCTTTAGCCCATACAACTTCTGCTTTAGATACAATTTTTTTGTCAGAGACTTGGACATAAATTGACTTTCCAACTTGCTCCATATCTCTCATGAAGACGTTAGATCCATAACGTGATACATAATCTCATCTGCCAAACATAATCGTATGGTTCCAGTTGCTCATTGTTGCAGTTCTTCCCAATTGTCATCCTCCATCGACGCTGGTTTTGTAGATCGTAAAGCCTTTAAAATCCCTTGTTGCGCTAAGAGATCCTTTACCCTCGTCAGCTACAATCCGAAGTTACCTTCACCATTGAACTTGACCACTTCGAATTTCACACCGGACATAGCCATTGCAACCAGGTTCTTGATACCAGTTGTTGTGCACACGAAAAATGAGAATGAAAATCAAACAAGTAAGAACACAAGAGATTTAACGAGGTTCAACAGTGTGCTTACGTCCTTGGGGAGCAAAGAGCGGTTGTTTTCTTTTATTCAATCAATGGTCCCTAGGTTACAAATAACACATCTATTTATAGACCCGATACAATTACAAAGATACCCCGTACCGTACCGCGAGGGCTTCTCCCCCGCAATCCCAACCCACCGAAAACTCGAGTACTCCTTTGATGGACAGATGCTCTCACTCCGCAAAGCCTAAAGAACAATTGATGAAGTGCCTAATGAGGTGGGGGTAAGCCTCTTTATATAGCCCCCTACATCCAAGTCCTATTTTAACTAGGATATGGAATACTACTCCCTGAAGGATTAGAACAATTTTAATCCTAGTTAAAGTAGCCAACATCTGTCCTTTTACAATATATGAGCCATACTTAACACTTTCCAAAACAAATCTAGAGTTTGAAGCAAAAATTAAAGATTTTGAACTTAAAGTCTCAAGTTTACAAGAATTGCTTCAAACGATTGAAAAAGATCATCAAAAGGAGATGATGATCTTAAGAAAGAAAAAGATTTGTGTAAAACCTATGTTTGATTTTGATATAATTAGATCTTTAAGGATCAATTTGTAAAACTTAAAATTGTTTTTATAAGTCCCTTAATAAGTTTCAAAACACCAACACTTTAAAACTGATTTGTAAAACTCAAACTCAAAATATTTTCTAAGTGTTCCAAGGCAAAACCATTGAAAATCGTTCAGGTGTATCGATACACTCCCAAGCGTATCGATACCTTTTTGCCAAACTTGGTTACTGTCGGAACACGTATCGATACGGTAAACCCTCGTATCGATACGCCCCTGTGCTAAAATTCAAAGAGTTTGAATAGCGTACTGATACGGCTAACCCTCGTATCGATACGGGCTTTATAATTTTCAAATATAAGTCGGTTTAAAAAATATGACCGTTGGTGTCAGTTGGTTGGTAACCAAACTTTAAAAGGTCGTTGACCCGTATCGATACGCTTAACCCCCGTACCGATACGGATATCGACAGTGAGTTAAGTTCAGAAAAAGGTATCGATACGACCCTTACTATTTTGATACCCCGTACCGATACGCCTACGTGCGTTTCGATACCCCTTATTTATTGCACACAATGGCTCTTTCTTTTCTGAGACAGGTATCGATACACCTTCCCGAGTACCGATACGGGTAGCTGCAGAAGTGCATTTATGGTGGTAAGAGAGGGTTCCAACGGCTCCATTTATGTTCCCAACCACCCAAACGGATAGAAATCAATGAGGAGGTATAAAAGACACATCCAAAAGCTACAACAATAACTATTGATCTTCAAGAAAACATCTATTCATCAAATCCAAGCAATTGTGCCAAAAATCCTATTTGTCTAGAAACCCCAATTGTAATTTTCATTCTTATCTTGTTCAATTGGGTTGAGTGCTTGTAATTGGGCTATCATTTGTATTGAGAGATACTTCATTAGCCAACAAATTTCTTTGTTCTCTTGTTGTGAGGATTGGGTTGAATTTTGGGTAGAAAATTCAACCGATATTGTAAGGGTTGCCTCCTTAGCCTAGAAAAGGGGAAGAGCAATTAGTGGAATTGTTGCAAATCCTTAGTGAAGCTAAGGTAGTGGATGTAGAGTTCATTTGGAACTTGAACCACTCTAAAATCCCTTGTCTATTATTTTTAATTTGCAATTTCCACCACAAAGTCTTTAAAAATCCAATTCGCCCCCCTCTTGGTTTATATCGATCTTTCGATCCACTCAACAATTGGTATCAGAGACTACCTCTTTGAGGATTAACAACCACAAGAGGAGTTCCTTAGAAGAGTGTGATCATCAAAATATCAAGAGACGACTTCAACCTCCGGTTCCGGCATGTACGAGTCACAATCCACTACAAAGCCTCCCTTCTTTAATGGTGATAACTATTCTTTTTGGAAGAATAGAATGCGTCTCTTCATCAAGTCAAATGACTACCTAGTGTGGGATGTGATTGAAGATGGCCCTTATATTCCATTGAAGCAAGATGGTGAAGGCAAGATGGTTTTGAAGAAGAAAGTGGAGATGAGTGAAGAGGAGAGGAAAAAGATTCAAGTCAATGATAAAGCTCTCCACATGCTATTTTGTTCTTTCGGTCCGGACATCTATTCAAAGGTCTCATCCATCGAGAGTGCCAAAGAAGTGTGGGACACTCTTGAGACTACTTATGAAGGCACCAACGATGTTAAAGAAACTAAGATTGGAATTCTCAATCTTAGTTATGAAAATTTCAAGATGAAGCCCGATGAGACGGTGTCAAATATGTTTGATCGTTTCTCCACTATTGTCAATGGGCTAAAGGGTTTTGGAGAAATCATACCAGAAGACAAGCTCGTCCGGAAGCTACTCTATTCACTTCCCGAGTCTTGGGATGGGAAGAGAACCGCTATCATTGAAGCTAAGAACTTGAAAACTTTGAAGCTTGATGAGCTTGTGGGTTCTCTCCTTACTCATGAGATCATGAAGCAAGGAAGGGAAGATGAGAAGAAGAAAGAATAGAAAAGGGTAGAGAAGCTTGAGGTTGAGAAGAAGAAGAAGATGGGAATAGCTCTCAAGGCTAAAGCTTCACAACATGAAGAGAGCTCTTCTAGTGATGAGGATGAACTAGAAGAATTGGCCATGATAGCCAAACGATTCTCACGTTTTATGAGGTCCAACCGGGGAAGAAAAATCCAAAGGAAGATGGACTTCAAAAGCAAGAACAAAGAAGAAGGAAGGGATCCTATCATTTGCTTTGAGTGCAAACAACCCGGCCACATACGTTCGGAGTGCCCTCAACTCAAGAAGAAGGGCTTTGAGATGAAGAAGAGGCTCAAAGCCAAGCTTGCTACTTGGAGTGATGAGGAGTCATCGGAGGATGACGAACAAGAAGTGGCTAACCTTTGCCTCATGGCACTTGAGGAAGATTCCTCCTTGGTAACCTCTAACTCATCTACTTTAGATATTTCATATGATGAATTGAATGATGCATATGATGAGTTACAAGAGGTTTATGATGAATTAGTTGAGAAGTTTAAAGAGTCGGTCATTAAAAACAAGAAAATTATTTTGGAACTAAATGAGAAAAATGACTCACTTACTCAAGCTAATTCAAAATTTGAGAAAAAGATATTAGGATTAAAAGATGAACTAAAATTCTTTCAAGATGAGAATGTTGATCTTAATAATCTTTTGTCTCAATGTAATAGTGAACACCAAAAGGTGTTAAATGAGCTAAATGAGCTCAAAAAGTCTTTGAAAAATGTTGGTAGTGTCAAGCATGAAATAGGTGAATCCTCTAGAACACACCAACCTAAGAAAAAGACTAACTACTACAAACAAGGTAGCTATCCTAGACATAGTAGAGCTAAAAGAATTAGAAGTGTATGGGTTCCTAAGGAACTTGTAAAATCTAATAATATTATTGCTATGTCATCTTGGATTCCTAAGGGAACCAGGGTTTTAGGAGCTAACACTCATGGACCCAAAATGATTTGGGTACCAAAAACAAAAGTTTAATATCTTTGTTTGTAGGGGAAGCATTGCTACAAGGCCAAAGCTCAAAGTCAAAACTCATGGTACCTTGATAGTGGATGCTCGAGGCACATGACCGGAGACAAGAGTAGATTCATGGATCTAAAGCCAAAAAGTGGAGGAGTAGTAACATTTGGTGACAACTCCAAAGGCCACATTAAAGGTATTGGCTCCATAGGTAATCACTCTACTATTCTCATTGAAAATGTTTTATATGTCGATGGTCTTAAACACAATTTATTGAGCATAAGTCAATTGTGTGATAAAGGATTTAATGTTTTATTTGATAAAAATGGATGCAAAATTGTAGACATTAAATCTAATAATATTATGCTCATAGGTCATCGCATAGGGAACATATACATGGTGCATCTAGATGACATTCATACATCTCATGCATGCTTAGTTGCTCAAAATGAAAATGATGCATGGTTGTGGCATAGGAAACTATGACATGCTAGCATAAGTGTTTTAGAAAAACTAGTCTCCCTTAATCTAGTTAGAGGTTTACCCAAGATAAAATTTTCAAATGATAAAATTTGTGATGCATGCTCAAAGGGTAAACAACATAGATATTCCTTTAAATCCATTAATGATGTTTCTACTAGTAGATGCTTACAACTAATCCATATGGATTTATTTGGGCCAATTAGGACTATGAGCTTGGGTGGTAAGTCTTATGCTTTTGTACTTGTTGATGATTTTTCTAGATTTACTTGGGTTCTATTTTTAAGTACTAAAGATGAGGCTTTGGAAAAATTCATCACATTTTCAAAATTTGCCCAAAATGATCTTGAACTAAAAATTTCACATATTAGAAGTGATCATGGAACCGAGTTTCAAAATTTAGGGTTTGAAGATTTTTTAAATGAAAATGGTATTAGCCATAATTTTTCGGCTCCTCGAACTCCTCAACAAAATGGGGGTAGTTGAGAGGAAAAATATAACTTTGCAAGAAATGGCTAGAACTATGCTTTGTGAAAACAATTTACCTAAATATTTTTGGGCGTAAGCCACAAACACCGCTTATTATATTGTAAATCGAGTAATGATTAGGCCAATTTTAAAGAAAACACCTTATGAGATTTTAAAATCTAAAAAGCCTAACATTAGCTATTTTCACCCTTTTGGGTGCAAGTGTTTTGTTTTAAATAATGGAAAAGATAACTTAGGTAAATTTGATGTAAAAAGTGATGAAGCTATTTTTATAGGTTACTCTTTAACCTCTAAAGCCTATCGAGTATTTAACAGAAGAACTTTAGTAGTAGAAGAATCTATTCATGTTGTATTCGATGATAACCTCCTTCCTAAGAAGGATTCTTGTGATGATGATGATGTAGGAATCATAAATGCCTTTGATGGAGGACAAACTTCAAAGGAGGATGAGATTCCAACAAAAGAAGAGGACTCACAAGATCCACCTCTTGAACCCTTGAAGGACTTGGCTATTGAGGAAAAGGAAGTGAGCTACCCAAGGGAGTTGAACTATGTCAAAGATGGTGAAATCTTGGGTGATCCATCCAAGGGGGTAACCACTCGATCTTCTCTTAGATTAATGAACCATGTTGCATTTATCTCATGCATAGAGCCTAAGAATATTAAAGAAGCATTGAAAGATGACTTTTGAATTATGGCTATGCAAGAAGAGTTAAATCAATTTGAGAGAAGTAATGTTTGGACATTAGTTGATAGGCCTAGTAATCAATCAACAATAGGAACTAAATGGGTCTTTAGGAACAAGCTAGATGAGAGTGGTAACATTGTAAGAAATAAAGCTAGACTTGTAGCACAAGGTTACACTCAAGAAGAGGGAATAGATTTTGATGAAACCTATGCACCCGTAGCTAGAATGGAAGCCATTAGGATGTTGCTTGCATATGCATGTTATCATAATTTCAAGCTTTTTCAAATGGATGTTAAAAGCGCATTTTTAAATGATTTTATAAATGAAGAAGTGTATGTGGAACAACCACCGGGTTTTGAAGACTCAAAATTTCCAAATCATGTTTTCAAACTTACTAAAGCACTTTATGGTTTAAAACAAGCTCCTAGAGCTTGGTATGAAAGACTTTCAAACTTTTTAATTGAAAAAGGATTTAAGAAAGGTAAGGTGGACACTACACTTTTTATAAAAAATGTATAAAAATAACATCTTAGTAGTTCAAATTTATGTTGATGATATTATTTTTGGTTATACTAATGAATGTCATTGTCAAGAGTTTGCTAAGTTAATGCAAGGTGAATTTGAGATGAGCATGATGGGGGAGCTCTCATTCTTTTTGGGACTCCAAATCAAGCAAAAGAAGGATGGCACCTTCATCAACCAAGCAAAATACATAAAGGATATGCTCAAGAAGTTTGGCTTGGAGAATGCAAAGCCTCAAGCCACTCCTATGAGCTCATCTACAAAGCTTGACAAAGATGAAGGAGGTAAGTGTGTTGACTCTAAGCTTTATCGTTCTATGATTGGATCATTGCTTTACCTTACCGCAAGTAGATCGGATATCTTGTTTAGTGTTTGCTTGTGTGCTAGGTTTCAAGCTAGTCCTAGAGAGTCTCACCTTATAGCCGTTAAGAGAATCTTTAGATACCTTAGAGATACTCCTTGTTTAGGTCTTTGGTATCCTAGAGACTCTACCTTCAACCTTCATGCTTACTCGGATGCGGATTATGGGGGTTGCAAAATTGATAGGAAAAGTACTTCGGGAACTTGTCAATTCTTAGGTAGTATGCTCATATCTTGGTTCTCTAAGAAACAAAATAGTGTAGCCTTATCTACCACCAAAGCCGAGTACATATCCTTAGGGAGTTGTTGTGCTCAAGTCCTTTGGATGAAGCAACAACTCTTAGATTATGGAATTAAAGTTGAAACCATACCCCTAAAATGTGACAACACTAGTGCAATATGTTTAACAAAAAAATCCCATCCAACACTCTAGAACCAAACACATAGAGATAAGGCATCATTTCATTAGAGATCATGTCCTTAAGGAAGATGTGGTTATAGAGTATGTAGACACCTTGAATCAATTAGCGGACATATTTACAAAACCTTTAGACAAAGAGCGTTTTTGGTCCCTTAGGAGAGAGTTAGGTCTAGCTAGCCTATCTTGACCTTTTTGGACCTCTTTTGTGCTTAAACTTGCTTGATCTTGTGAAATGCCATGTTTATGTGTTTAGACTCCTAATTTCATCCGTGCCTATAGTTAGGGGGAGTATGCTTCTGTTAAAATATGCTTAGAACTGCTCATTCATCATTTGCATACCTTTAGGAGATGTTAAGTTCGAGCCTTTGGTTGTTCTTTGAACCAAATATGCATTTCTGGGCATACAGTATCGATACGGCTCTACGCGTATCGATACTTGTTCTTCATTTTGTTTCCCAGAATTTTTCTTGCTTCACGGGTATCGATACGATTCACCTCGTATTGATACGGTTCGTTTCGATATGGTCCCCTCCGTTTCGATACGACTTTCCAACGGGCATTTTAGCGGAAAAGACAATTCTATCCCTGTATCGATACACCCTTAGGCGTATCGATACTCGACTGCGCAAATGGCATTAAATTTGGCTTTTAATGAGTTCAACTTTTACCAAAATTCAAACTCTTCAAAACCTAATTAACCCTAGCCGTTTTTGCCTATAAAAAGGCCCTTTCTCCTTCATATTTTTCACACCTCAACTCAAATCTAAAAGAGTTTTTGAATCAAGCAAAGCTTTGTGCTCTCTCTCTCATCAATTGTGCTAGTTTTTCTTCAATCTTCCAAGTTTCTATCAAGGTAATCTTTCTTTTTCTTTTTCAATTTTTTTTGTTTTGTTTCATCTTTTCTTTTAAATTTTTTGTTTTTCAAAACTTTTCTTCAATTTTTTTTCTCAAAATTTTTTTACCTTGATTTTTTACTCAAATTGAAGAAATCCTTTTGCTTAATTCTCTTTTAGATCATGGCACCAAAAGAACCTTCGAGGAAGCGTTCAAGGGTTTCTCAAGCCGGTGAATCTTCCACCCTTGGAGCGATTGCTCGTCCGAACTACTCCATCATCTATGAGCAATGCTTTGATGGCAATTCGGGTCTAACTCACTTTCGTCAATATGAGAATTATAAGATCCGTGCCGAAAGGGTAATATCCGTTCCTTTTCTCAATTCGGAGCGTTTTTAGTTTGAATATCTTCCTTTGTTTCATCGTTGGAACTTCATGGAGTTCATCTCTATTCCCGGTGTTTTCTATCGCCTTTTGGTTTTGATTTTCTATGCTAATGCCAAATGTATTAGTCGTGATGGGGAAGTTGTTGCAATTAGCTCTTACCTCATGGGGAAGAAAATTATTCTTGATGTCAAATCCATTTGTGAGGTTTTCAAATTAGAGGATGAAGGCATTGATAATGAGCATGCTTTGGGGCATGTTCTTAGTGGATCCGTCACCGCCCTAAACGCTCAAGACCGGATCTTACATTTGATGGTATCTTGGTGGTTTCATCCCTCTGGAGGAAAATACTCCACCATCTGTCAAGTGGATGATTTTTGGATCCGTTGTTTCCGTGAGAAAAAAACGCCCAAATCTTGCTCGACTTATGTTCCAGGAGATCGTCTACCTCGTGCAAAATCGTCACACAACTCTCCTCACCTCCTTTACATATGGTATGGCTTTGAGTTATTTCTTTATTAAAAAGGATATTGATTGCTCTTATAATTACCCAACTCCTCTCACCGATCCCATTGATGAGCGATCTCTTGCTCGGGCAAAGTTTTCATATTTTAATGGTGAATGGGTACGTCTTGTCGAGTTACCACTCGAGGCTGCCGCCGTGTTAGAGCCTCAAGAGCCTTAAGCTCCTCAAGTCCCACAACCCTCCATGGATGCTCTCATAACCTATCTCAATGAGCAATTTACCGGGTTGTGCACGGACATGAATACTCGTCTTACTTCAATGGAAACTACCTTTGATACAAGGATGACGAGTATGGAGAATCTCCTCACATCCCTTGAAAGCGGGCACAATTCTTTGAATATTTCCATTGCCGCTTTCCATGATGAGTGGCGTAATAGTATGCGGGATAATGAGCCTATGGGAGTTGATGATGAAGAGGAAGAAGACGAAGAAGACGATGCCTAGACGTTTCTTCTTGCATATCATTCATATCATTTAGGATTTCCTATTTTATGCACCTATGATTTATGTTCTTAGGATTAAGTTTGTTTTAGGATTAAAACCTATGCTTTGATTTCTTTTTGCTTTTGTTTGGATTTCAAGTTTGATGTTATGATGAATAAAATTATGTTGCTTATTATTATTATACCTTTGCCTTCTTTATGCACTTAATTGTCTCAAGATTTTTTGATCTAACAAAAAGGGGGAGAGAAACTAGCTCACACTTCAAATATTTTGATTTTAATTCAAAGGTTACCAAGCTTATATTAAGGGGGAGTTAACTTTGTAAAGTTTTTCAAAAATGTCAAAAAATTTTAAGTTTTAGTTTTGTTATATCAAAAAGGGGGAGATTGTAAAACCTATGTTTGATTTTGATATAATTAGATCTTTAAGGATCAATTTGTAAAACTTAAAATTGTTTTTATAAGCCCCTTAATAAGTTTCAAAACACCAACACTTTAAAACTGATTTGTAAAACTCAAACTCAAAATATTTTCTAAGTGTTCCAAGGCAAAACCATTGAAAATCGTTCAGGTGTATCGATACACTCCCAAGCGTATCGATACCTTTTTGCCAAACTTGGTTACTGTCGGAACACGTATCGATACGGTAAACCCTCGTATCGATACGCCCCTGTGTTAAAATTCAAAGAGTTTGAATAGCGTACCGATACGGCTAACCCTCGTATCGATACGGGCTTTATAATTTTCAAATATAAGTCGGTTTAAAAAATATGACTGTTGGTGTCAGTTGGTTGGTAACCAAACTTTAAAAGGTCGTTGACCCGTATCGATACGCTTAACCCCCGTACCGATACGGATATCGACAGTGAGTTAAGTTCAGAAAAAGGTATCGATACGACCCTTACCGTTTCGATACCCCGTACCGATACGCCTACGTGCGTTTCGATACCCCTTATTTATTGCACACAATGGCTCTTTCTTTTCTGAGACAGGTATCGATACACCTTCCCGAGTACCGATACAGGTAGCTGCAGAAGTGCATTTATGGTGGTAAGAGAGGGTTCCAACGGCTCCATTTATGTTGCCAACCACCCAAACGGCTAGAAATCAATGAGGAGGTATAAAAGACACATCCAAAAGCTACAGCAATAACTATTGATCTTCAAGAAAACATCTATTCATCAAATCCAAGCAATTGTGCCAAAAATCCTATTTGTCTAGAAACCCCAATTGTAATTTTCATTCTTATCTTGTTCAATTGGGTTGAGTGCTTGTAATTGGGCTATCATTTGTATTGAGAGATACTTCATTAGCCAACAAATTTCTTTGTTCTCTTGTTGTGAGGATTGGGTTGAATTTTGGGTAGAAAATTCAACTGATATTGTAAGGGTTGCCTCCTTAGCCTAGAAAATGGGAAGAGCAATTAGTGGAATTGTTGCAAATCCTTAGTGAAGCTAAGGTAGTGGATGTAGAGTTCATTTGGAACTTGAACCACTCTAAAATCCCTTGTCTATTATTTTTAATTTGCAATTTCCACCACAAAGTCTTTAAAAATCCAATTC
This sequence comes from Hibiscus tridactylites, assembly GCA_958450335.1. Classification (NCBI taxonomy): domain Eukaryota; kingdom Viridiplantae; phylum Streptophyta; class Magnoliopsida; order Malvales; family Malvaceae; genus Hibiscus; species Hibiscus tridactylites. Next base: position 50,339,239 of record OY288267.1, on the reverse strand, counting down.
ACCCCTCTTGGTTTATATCGATCTTTCGATCCACTCAACAATTTGATTTCCAATGAACTCCAAAAGAAAAACAATTTGAGAAAATCAAACATTAGACAATCTAGTGCCCCTAGATTTTTGAATGGTAAAGTTTTAGAAGTGTTTGGGTCCCAAAAGGACAAGTACTTCAACTAAAAATGATGAAATTGAAAAATGGATTCCTAAGGGGACAAAATTATGTGCCACTAACGTCTATGGATCAAAAGCAATTTGGATACAAAAAATTACTTGAGGGGGAGCTCCATACACACAAAGAGAGCACTTGAAGAAGGAAGGCTTCACATCCTCCCTTGGATTCAAGTGTGGTAAAATTAGTTGAATTTATTTTTGTTTAGTTTTATTTCTTTTAATTCAACTAGTTTAATCATATATGTTTGTCTGGCAATATTTGATGCTTTGAGTAAGGGGGAGCCAATTTTAAAACCAAAAGTTTTTTAATTGTGTCAAAATTTTTAAACCTCCTATGTTATTTTGTGCTTAATGTATTTTAATTTTTTTATATAACAAAAAAGGAGAAATGATTTGAAAAATTGATTTTTCAAGAGAATAAGGGGGAGTTTTAATTTCAAAAACTTAAAATCTCTTTTTCAATTTTTTTAATACTAAGGGGGAGAATCTCAAACAATTTTTCAAGTTGGTTTTACTATATAAAAAGGGGGAGATTGTAGAACTAAATGTTTTGATATAATAATTGAAAAATGTTTTGGACAAAATTGAAAAGAATTTAAAGCAAGCTTTTAGTCAAAACAACTTGAAAATATGTTTAATGGTTTTTAAAAGGCTTTGGAATAACTTAAAATGCTTTTAAAGTAGCCAAACCAATGTTTTTCAAGTAACTGTACTGATACGGTCTGGTACTGTATCGATACACCTTAGGGTTTCAGCTACAGTAAAATTCCAGTAGCCAAAACCCATACCGATACGCTTTGTCTGTATTGATACGGTGTATTTTAAATATCTAACGGCTAGTTCGCGTACCAATACGGTTGTATCGCGTACCGATGCGCCAAACTACCCCCAACGGTCTTTTAAATTACAGGACTGTACCGATACACCTGCCACACGTATCGATACGCACCAGCTAGAAGTGCTCAATGGCTATTTCCTTATCAAGATTGTATTGATACGATTTGAGGAGTATCGATACGCTAAGCTGCAGAACTGTATTTATGGTGGCAAATACAGGGTCCAACGGCTCTAATTCAAACCGAACGATCCTCAACGGCTACAAACTTAATTAAGAGTATAAAAGGGACCTCCGAGCATCAAGAGATGCTTAATGCTTCAATTGTAACAACATTATGATGTCAAATTGTCTTTAGAGCTTAATTTGTACATTTATAGTATAGACAACACTTGTGAGCCAAAATTATCAAATTTGCTCAAGTGTTTAGGATTGGGTGAGTGAGCTTAAGAGTGCAAACTATCTACCTAGCGAGGGATTTCAAGTTTGCTCAAATTTATCTTTGTAAAGAAGGTTTACTCAAGCTTTGGGTTAGAAAGCTTTGAGTGTGTAAAGGCTGCCTCCTTAGCCTAGAAAAGGGGAAGAAATTCAGGAGTGAATTTGGTGAAATCCTTAGTGGGAAGCTAATATAGTGGATGTAGGTGCTTGTTAGAAGGCTGAACCACTATAAATCCTTGTGTCCATTGTCCAATTTTTACCTCCCACAAAATCACCCAAAAACCAACTTCTCCACCACTTGGCTATCTAAATCAATTGAAGTAAATCGAGCCTATCAAGCCCAACAAAAGCCTATCGAGTATTTAATAAAAGAACTTTAGTTGTTGAATAGTCTATCCATGTGGTTTTTGATGATAACCTTCTTCTGAGGAAGGATTCTTGTGATGATGATGATGTAGGGATTTTTGAAGCCAATGATGGTGGGCAATCATCAAAGGTGGATGAGGTTCCAAACAATGAAGAAGAAGAAGCACAAGATCCACCTCTAGAAGTATTAAAGGATATGGCTCTAGAGGAAAAGAAGGTCTCCTACCCAAGTGAGTTCAACTATGTCAAAGGTGGTGAGATTTTTGGTGATCCATCCAAAGGGGTAACCACTAGATCCTCTCTTGAACTTGCTAGCAATGTTGCATTTATTTCATTCATTGAGCCTAAAAATATCAAAGAATCATTAAAAGATGAATATTGGAGATTGACCATGCAAGATGAACTAAATCAATTCGAGAGAAGTCAAGTTTGGATATTAGTTGATATGCCTAGTAATATGTCTACTACATGAACTAAATGGGTTTTTAGGAATAAACTAGATGAGAGTGGTAACATAGTGAGGAACAATGCTAGACTTGTTGCTCAAGGTTATACTACAGAAGAGGGTATCAATTTTGATGAAACCTATGCACTCATAGCTAGGATGGAAGCTATTAGAATGCTTCTTGCATTTGCATGTTATCATGAATTCAAGCTTTTTCAAATGGATGATAAAAGTGCATTCTTAAATGGTTTCATAAATGAAGATGTGTATGTAGAATAACCACCCGGTTTTGAAGATCCTAAATAACCAAACCATGTTTTCAAACTTTCAAAAGCTTTATATGGTTTGAAACAAGCTCCTAGAGCTTGGTATGAAAGGTTGTCTAATTTTTTTAACTAAAAAAGGTTTTAACAAAGGAAAGGTGAACACTACACTATTCATTAAAAGAAATGGAAAAGATATATTAGTAGTCCAAATCTATATTGATGATATAATTTTCTGTTCTACTAATAAAATTTTTTGCCAAGATTTTGTGTAGAACTAAGTGCTTTGATATAATAATTGAAAAATGTTCTGGACAAATTTGAAAAGAATTTAAAACATGTCTTTAAGTCCAAACAATTTGAAAATATGTTTGAGGTATTTAAAAAGGTTTTTGGCAAAGTTTTTAATGTTTTAAAGTAGTCAAACTTAAATTTTCAGCAAACTCGTACCGGTACGGTATATCCTGTATCGATACCTTTTTCATCCAAGTTTGTTTCTGCCAAAACTCGTACCGATACAGGCTTGCCCGTATCGATACGGATAGGGGTCGTTTCGATACGCCTCTTAAGCGTACCGATCCCTGCTTTAACAACCCCCAAAGGCTATTTCCCAACGATCTTTTAAATTGTAGACCGTATCGATACGCTCTCGAGTGTATCGATACGCTTAGGCTGGCAAGAGCCCAACGACTAGTTCTGAAGAAGGGCGTACCGATACGGATCCCCATGTACCGATTAGGCAGCAAAACAGCATTTATGGTGGGAAATAAAGTCTCCAACGGCTCCAATTCAACCCTAACGACTACAAATTAAGGAGTATAAAAGGGACCTCCAAGCATCAAGAGTAGGCTAATGCTTCAATTGTCAACAACACTATGATCAAGAATTTGTCTTAGGGCTTTATTGTTCAATTTATTGTATAGATAACACTTGTGAGCCTAATTGTCAAATTTGCTCAAGTGTTTAAGTTTTAGGTGAGAGCTTTAATTGTGCAAACATATACCTTTTAGAGGGATTTCTAGTTTGCTAAGTCTTTCTTGTATAAGAGAGTGTTTGATCAAGCTTTGGGTATTAAGCTTGATCGGTGTAATTGTTTCCTCCTAATCCAAGAAAAGGGGACGAAATTCTTAGTGAATTTGTTTGGAAATCCTTAGTGGGAAGCTAAGGTAGTGGATGTAGATCTTGGTTAGAAGGTTGAACCACTATAAATGCTTGTGCCAATTGCCTATCTTTCTATTCCCACAAAAACACCCAAATATCCAACTTCTCCAAACTTGGCAAACACATCAGTTGAAGGAATCGAACATCTTAAAAACCCAACAATTGGTATCAGGGCTTGGCTCAATTGAAGAGGATTAACATCCTATTGAGGCGATCTGGCAAGCTTGATCAACATCTCAATCAACCGGCTCAATGGCACAATCCATCGACAAGCCTCCTTTCTTCGACGAGACTAATTATGCTTATTGGAATACAAGAATGATGTTCTTTGTCAAATCTAAAGACTACAAACTTTGGGATATCATTGAAGATGGCCCGTTCGTACAAAAAGGAAGCAAGGAGGTATGAGATAAGCTCGACGTTACATACGAGGGGACAAACGAAGTAAAGGAGACCAAGATCGGCCTCCTCAACCTAGAGTATGAAAACTTCAAGATTGATCCAGAAGATGACATTGAAAAGATGTTCGTTAGGTTCTCCACCATCACCAATGAACTCAAAGGTTATGGAGAAGCCATCCCGGAAGAGAAACTTGTCCAAAAGCTCGTCTACTCCATTCCCGAGTCATAGGACTAAAAAAGGACCGCCATCATTGAAGCCAAGAATCTCAAGACTTTGAAGCTTGATGAGCTCATGGGGTCACTTCTCACTCACCAAATAATGAAGAAAAACAAAGAAGAGGAGAAGAAGAAGGAAGAGATTAGAACTATGGGGGAGAAGAAGCTCAAAGGGCTTGGTATCAACACAAATGACATTGCTCTCAAATCCTCCACATGCCATCTTGTAGATTCTAGTGAGGAGGAAAGTGAAGATGAAGAGATGGCCTATCTCTTCAACAAATTTGCATGGTTCATGAAGAGCAAAATGGAAAAATCCAAGCATGAATCATGGAAGAAGATGAAGGAATCCTACAAGTCCAACAAGAAGGGATCATCATCAAAGCAAGCATATGTGGCCACATGGAGTGATGAAGACTCCACTGATGATGAGGTAGCCCATCTATTCTTGATGCCCTCAATGAGGGGAGGTAACTACTAACTCATCTATTTCAAATTCATATACATTTGATGAGTTACAAGATGCAATGATGATTTGCTTTTGGAATTCAAGGCATCATTTTCTAAGAACAAAAATTTGATTTCAAAATTGAAAAATGAAAATGATTTGCTTTCCAAAACAAATCTTGAGTTTGAAGCAAATTTGAAGGATTTTGAACAAAAAGTTTCGCATTTGCAAAACTTGCTTCAAATAATGGAAAAGGACCACCAACAAGAAATTGGTGATCTTAAAAAGGAAAAAGAATTGGTTTCCAATGAACTTCAAAAGAAAAATGATTTTGGAAAATCAAAATTTTATGTTAGACAATCTAGTGCCCCTAGATTTGTAAATGGTAAAGTTTTTAGAAGTATTTGGGTCCCAAAATGACTAAGTACTTCAACTAAAAAGGATGGAATTGAAAAATGGATTCCTAAGGGGACTAAACTTTGTGCTACTAACATCTATGGATCCAAAGAAATTCGGATACCAAAAATTACTTGATTGTCTTATGATAGGTGTGATGGAGATTGATCAACAAGTCAAATTTTAAGGGGGAGCTCCATGCACACAAAGAAGAACACTTGAAGAGGAAGGCTTCACATCCTCCCTTGGATACAAGTGTTGGTAAAATTAGTCGAATTCCTTTTATTTAGTTTTTTTAATTCAACTAGTTTAATCATATATGTTGAACTAACTTTTGCTTGATGATGCTTTGAGAAAGGGGGAGCCACTTTTAAAACCAAACATTTTAATAATTTCAAAATTTAAACCTCCATTGTTATTTTGAGCTTAAAAGTGTTCTAAATTCTTTTTGATATAACAAAAAGAAGGAGATGTGGTTTGAAAAATTGAATTTTCAAATTAATAAGGGGGAGCTTTAATTGATTTTTAATCTTAATTCTCTTATTCAAAATTTATTTCACAAAGGGGGAGAAATCCCAAACAATTTTTTAAGTTGGTTTTATTATATCAAAAAGGGGAGATTGTAGAACTAAGTGTTTTGATATAATAATTGAAAAATGTTTTGGACAAATTTGAAAAGAATTTAAAACATGTCTTTAAGTCCAAACAACTTGAAAATATGTTTGAGGTATTAAAAAAGGTTTTTGGCAAAGTTTTTAATGTTTTAAAGTAGTCAAACTTAACTTTTCAGCAAGCCCGTACCGATACGGTATACCCCGCATCGATACCTTTTTCATTCAAGTTTGTTTCTGCCAAAACCTATACCGATACGGGCTTGCCCGTATCAATGCAGATAGGGGTCGTTTCGATACACCTCTGAAGCGTACCGATCCCTGCTTTAACAACCCCCAACGGCTATTTCCCAACGGTCTTTTAAATTGTAGACCGTATCGATATGCTCTAAAGTGTATCGATACGCTTAGGCTGGCAAGAGCCTAACGGCTAGTTCTAAAGAAGGGCGTACCGATATGGGTCCCCGTGTACCGATACAGTTTCCCGTGTACCAATACGGTAGGTAGCAGAACTACATTTATGGTGGGAAATATAGTCTCCAACAGCTCCAATTCAACCCTGACGGCTAGTAACGACTACAAACTCATTAAGAAGTATAAAAGGGACCTCCAAGAATCAAGAGTAGGGCAATGCTTCAATTTTCAACAACACTATGATCAAGAATTTGTCTTAGGGATTTATTGTTCAATTTATTGTATAGACAACACTTGTGAGCCTAATTGTCAAATTTGCTCAAGTGTTTAGGTTTTGGGTGAAAGCTTTAATTGTGCAAACATATACCTTCTAGAGGGATTTCTAGTTTGCTAAGCCTTTCTTGTATAAGAGAGTGTTCGATCAAGCTTTGGGTAGAAAGCTTGATCGGTGTAACGGTCTCCTCCTAATCCGAGAAAAGGGGACGAAATTCTTAGTGAATTTGTTTGGAAAACCTTAGTGGGAAGCTAAGGTAGTAGATGTAGACCTTGGTTAGAAGGTTGAACTACTATAAATCCTTGTGTCAATTGCCTATCTTTCTATTCCCACAAAAAACACCCAAATATCCAACTTCTCCGAACTTGGCAAACACATCGGTTGAAGGAATCGAGCATCTTCAAAAACCCAACATTTTGCTAAGTTGATGCAAGGTGAATTTGAGATGAGCATGATTGAGGAGCTCTCATTGTTCTTGAGACTCCAAATTAAGCAAAGGAAGGATGACATCTTCATCAACCAAGCTAAATACATCAATGATATGCTCAAGAAGTTTGGCTTGGAAAATGTGACACCTCAAGCCACGCCAATGAGCTCTTCTACAAAGCTTGACAAAGATGAAGGAGGTAAGTGTGTTGATTTAAAGCTTTATAACTCTATGGTTGGTTCTTTGCTTTATCTTACCGCAAGTAGACCCGACATTATGTTTAGTGTTTGCTTGTGTGCTAGATTTTAAGCTAGTCTCAGAGAATCACACCTTATAGCCGTTAAGAGAATCTTTAGATACCTTAGAGACACACCTTGTTTAGGCCTTTGGTATCCTAGAGATTCATCCTTTGACCTACATGCTTTCTCAGATGCGGATTATGGAGGCTGTAAAATTGATAGAAAAAGTACCTCCGGTACTTGTTAATTACTAGGTAGTATGCTCATATCTTGATTCTCTAAGAAACAAAATAGTGTAGCCTTATCTACTACAGAAGCGGGATATATATCGGTCGGAAGTTGTTGTGTTCAAGTCCTTTGGATGAAGCAACAACTTTTAGATTATGGAATTGATATAGGTACCATTCCTCTTAGGTGTGACAACACTAGTGTCATATGTCTCACTAAGAATCTCATCCAACATTCTAGAACCAAACACATGAAAATTGATGATGTTCTAGAATATGTAGACACCTTGAACCAATTAGAGAATATCTTTACCAAACCATTAGACAATGAGCGTTTTTGGACTCTTAGGAGAGAGTTAGGTTTGACTAGCCTTTCTTGACTCTTTAGAGCCTTTTTGGTACAAAATTGCCTGAATGTGATTGATTACCATGCTTTTGTGTTTTTGCTCCTATATACATGTATGCTTGTTGCTAGGGGTAGTATGTATCTGTTTAGTCTATACATATTGTTCATATGTCATATACATACATTTAAATTCAATTAAATTTGAACTTTTGAGCTCTTTGTTGCCCAAAATGCATTTTTTGGCAATGGGGTATTGATACAACCCTTCGCGTATCGATACGGATTCAAGAACGCGCTTCGGGAATAGGCAAGCTTGAACCGGTAAAGTCACGTGTTTCGGTACAGCTTAAAAAGCGTACCGATACGCTGTTTCGATAAGCCACATGGCATTTCGGTACGTGTAGCCGCTGGGAGTTTAAATGAGCATTAAAGACCAAATTTAACTTTAATTCAAACACCCTTTTTTTCTCTCTCAAATCCTAACCAATTTTTCCCTATAAAACCCCTCAAATCCTTTAGTTTTTCACTCAATTCTTTGAGGGCTTTTGTTTTTCAAACCAAGTCTAAGCTATATCATGAAGTTTGGTGCATCATCATCCTTTCATTCATCCATAATCTCATCTTCAATGTATAAACCTTTTTTCTTTTTCTTTTAATTTCGTTATAATATAAATATTACTTTTAATCAAAATTTATGTTTTAGTATGTATATATCATGGATTTAAATAATTTTGTAACAACTTTTTCAAAACTGAATTTTCTTGATTCGAATATAAAATTATATCGTAGATTTTTTCTAAAATGTTCTTCAAAAATTCTTTTTAGCAAAAATTATTTTTATACTTGTTTATATTTTTAAACTATATTGTATATATTTTCTTTAAATACCTTGATCATTGGATTAGTTATTTGGATCGAATGTGATAATTTATGCATATATATATTTTTGGTTTGATTTTTAATTTCAGGTTTTTTATGGCACTTAAAAAGTGACCAAGAATTAGTGAGGGTGGAAAATCCTCTGGGAACATTGGAACAAGACCAAACCTCACCATTATCATCCAAAAGTTTTTTCAAACACCAACCAGAATGGCTCACTACAAACAATACCAAAACTATAAGATCCGTCGTGAGCGTGTTATCTCTATCCTTTTCTTAATTCTGAGCGTTTTAAATTCAAATATCTTAGTTTATTGCATCAATGGAAGTTTATGTCCTTTTTAAGTATACCCGAAGTTTTGTACGGTAAACTTGTTATCATTTTTTATGCCAATGTCTGGTGTATCTATGGTCCCGATAGAACTGATGTTATAGCTATAGAATCCTATCTTATGGAAAAGAATTTTAGGATTGACCAAACCGTTTTAACCAATATTTTTGGGTTTGAAAACATAGGGATAGATGATGAAAACTTTTTAGACCATGTCCTTAGCGGCTCTGTAATCGTCCTTGATGCCCATGATCGCATCCTTCACCTCATAATCACTTGGTGGTTTCGTCCATCCAGTGGCAAGTTCGCTACAATCCGTCAAGTTAATGATTTTTGACTCCGATGCTTTCGTGAGGAGAAGCGCCCAAATCTAGCTCGAATCATGTTCGCGGAGATTGTCTACCTCTTGCAACATCGCCACACCACCCATGTCTCATCCTTCACATATGGCACCGTTTTGAGCTACTTGTTCTCGAAGTTGGAGATTGATTGCTCGTAAGACTATGTCGAGTCCCTCACCGATCATATTGACGAGCGTTCCTTAGGTCGTGCCAAGTTTTATTATATTAATGGAGATTGGGTTCGTCTCGAGGCCCCTCCTCAAAATGTTGAAGCCGATGCCCCTCAAGAAGCTCTTCAAGCTCTGGTGGCCCAACCTTCTATGGATGCTCTCATGGTCTATCTTAATGAGCAATTTACTTCATTGGGCACCAATATTGCCTCTTTGGATACATCCATGACTTCTGGGTTTTCCGTTATCGACACTCGATTCACTTTCTTGGAGGAAAGGACGGCCATCATTGAGAATCGAGTTACTTCTATTAAGACTCAACAAAACTCAATGAACGTCTCTCTCACTACTTTTCATGGTGCATGGCTCCAATCTCAATCAAGACAAGTCAATGATGAAGATGAAGAGGATGACGACGATGGGAATGAGTCTTAGGCTTATGCATCTCATTCCATATCATATCATATTAGGTTTTTAATTTTTATGCACCTATGTTATTTGATATTGAACATATGCTTTGATTTCTGTTTTTAGGATTAGAGTTTGGATCTATGTTGCTTTGAACCTTAATGCTTTAAATGCTTAATTATAATTATGTTGTTTACTTTGATGTTTATATCTTGCTTAATTCATTGATTTTGATCTAAAAAGGAGGAGAATACTTAAAAGAGCCAAAAAAAATTTAAAGCTTTTCAAAATCTAGCTTTAAGTAAGGGGTATTTTTTCAAATTACTTAAAAAATTATTTTGGTTTTGTTATATCAAAAAGGGGAGATTGTAAAACCTATGTTTGATTTTTGATATAACAAATTAATTGATGATCAATTTGCAAAAGTAAATAATTTGTTAAGTACTCAAAAGTCTCACTCAAAGTCAAAACTTAAAACCCAAAAATTTTCTAAGTATTTTGCAACCCAGACTTTACAAAATTGACCAGGCGTATCGATACGCCCTATAGCGTTTCGATACGGATTTTGGCTACTGGAATTTCAATTAAGCATTGTGTTTCGATACGACTTACCCCATTTCATTATGGTATTGCGATACAGGCTTGTCCATTTCGATACAACCTTCAAACTGGCTTTATACAAATGAGTTTCGGTACAGGTCTTAGGCGTACCGATCCTTAGGTTCGGTACGACATGTCAGCGTATCGATATGAGGTCTTAAGATTTTTAAAATCTTTGCATTAAATTTTTCGACCGTTGAGTGTTAGTTAAAGCTTCAAATTTCAGTTATATCGTACCGATACGGGTGATGTCTGTTTCGATACGCTTTTGTGAAAAACAAGCTTTCTGTATCGATACACCCTTGAAGCGTACCAATACCTTTTCCCAAAACTTTTTTATCAGATTTTAGTGAGCAAAAATCGTACTGATACGGCCTAGCCGTTTCGATACAACCCCCATTTTACAGTAAGACTGTTTCGAAACGTTTTCTCGCGTATCAATATGCCCTTGAATTTACTCTTGCAACTGCTAGTTTTTGTCTTATAGGTACCGATACGAGGCTCTTGTGTACCGATACGCCCTACACCAAAAGTACATTTATTATAGAAAAATGGTCTCCAACGGCTCTATTTATGATCTCAGCAACCCAAATGATTAGAAATCATTGAGGGGATATAAAAGCAAGTCTCAAAAGGTATATCAACAACTATTCATCAAGTGAGAAGCATTCAAGCAAAAATCCAATCTCTTTGAGCTTTTAGAGTCAAACCCTTGTACCCATCTTATGTAATTCATTTGTATTTCTTTATTTCAAGATTAGGGGAGCATACTTGTAATTGGGGTAAATATTTTACCTTTGTGTGGTTTATTTTCATTTGCCAACAACTTCTCTTGTCAAGAGTGGTTTTAATCAAGCTTTGGGTAGAAAGTTTGATTGTCTTGTAATGATTTACTCCTAAGCCTAGAAAAGGGGATAAATTCAATAGTAAATTGTTTGAAAATCTTTAGTGAGAGCTAAGGTAGTGGATGTAGAACTTGTTAGAAGCTTGAACCACTATAAATCTTTTTTTTTTCATTTTTATTTTTCCAACTTGCTCCCTTCAACTTTTTATTGCCAATTCACCCCCTCTTGGTCATTTGGATTCGTTCAGATTATGATCAACTTATATAGAATTTAAAATTTAGAGTCTATTTGATAATTTGTTGGAGAATTCAATTTATAAAAAGAAAAAAAAAGTTGGACGACGATACTAAAATCGTCATCGGCAACAATACTTCTGTAAAAAAATTAGTAAAAGAGAAAAAAATAAATAATTGTTATGAATATTTATCTATGTGGATGTCTATCATGATTATAACTTTATCTAAGGAGTTTGATTTATTTATTATTAGGAATATTATCTCTATTAATTAGAGTTTAATGTATTATGTACTTCTTATGCCTATAAATATATGATTCATTGAAGGCATTGTACACACAATTTTATATTTGAGAATAATACAAATCTCTCTCTTTCTCTCATCTCTTTATTCTTTTATACTTGTTCGTTGTTCTTCATTATTTTGTTCACAACACGTTATCAGCACGACTCGTTCAAGAGCAATAAGTTCTTTGCATCAAGGATCATATTCATCAACCATGATTTTTTATTCGAGATCTAGACGATAAAAGATAGAATTTTTAATCAGGTCAATTCACCACAATTTCATTTTAAGTATTTTTTTATGTTAGTCGATTGTTTTTTTAATTATGATATGTGAATACTTTCATGCCTTGAATTATTTATTTTGATCGATAATATGTTGGTACAATTTTTTATAAATAAATCATGACTACTCGCAATCCCTTATATATGTACGATTGTATGGCTTCAATAAATGCTAAGCAAATCGAAGAAAGTGAGGAACTCGTTCTGGTATTCATGTTTGACAACATCTTTAATAATGATATTATAATATTATTGATAATATTGTTAGTTACATATGTTAATTTGATAGATTTTTGTTGATAAAGTTACACCGTAATAAGGTTTCTCTTTGTTAGTTAATTTATTCTTTTTCTCAAAACATGTTTGTTTGGTGTACTATGCTCGAATATTTTTGAAACCAATTATAATTTTTTTTATCTAGTTCTTCATTGTTATATTTACATCATATTATAATTAAAGACTAATATGTATTTATAAATGATTATTGATTTTTTAACCGTGTTTTGAGTTTTTGCATGATATAATGACTTGAAAAGAGACATGACATTATGAGAAGCTGTCTTGGTCATTTGCTACGTCTCAATTGTCCTCAAGAGGAAAATCAATATCGGTAAATTCTGATTTTATTTTATTTTCCTTTAAATTATAATTTTAATGTGTGATAAATCATGGTGAATTTCAATCTATAAAAAGATTGATATAAAGTCTATATTTGCTCGAAAGTAATATTTCTTCGTCGAAAAACTCGACCATAGACTTCTCCCAATTTCAAGTGACGAAAATTCGTCTTGATTCAAAAAAGTTTTATGGGAGGCATTCCCTGAAGTGAATGCAAAGCATGATGTTTATTCCATGCGATTATCAATGATGGAGCATTCCATGAAGTGAATGCAAGCATGATGTTTATTCCATGCGATTATTGGAACTGTTTCATTCCCTGAAGTGAATGCAAACATGGTAAATTATTATTCAATTAGAGACATAATTTCGATATAATACAAGCATATTGGCTGGACATCCCGTTCTGCGAGGCTACTGGTCTAAAAGGAGGTTTTTAAAGGACCTTGTGAATAGGTTTAACAATGTCGCGTACGAGGATTAAATCTTTGTTCTCTGTGGTAAGGATATGTGAAAAAGGTTTCAAAGGCCCACTGGCTCTACTCCATTCCCTGAAATGAATGTGAGATTATATTATGGAAGGAATAAAAACCACATTAGAAGTTGTGGTCGTGGTCAAGGCTATGAATATAGACATGAAAAATATGGTCATTTTAAGAATACTTCTACCCACCGGTAGTGAGGTTATAAGGATGACAAGAGTGATAATGATCATTCTATTGAAGTAAAACTCTTCTTATTACCAATGCGATGTTATAAACCATTGGTCTCGTACGTGTTGTACGTTGAAAAATTAATAATCATTGAATGATAAAGGAAAGAAAATAGAAGCAAATTTTGTTTGCGAAACATGAAGAAGATGATACTGGTCCAACTTTATTTGGACATTGTTGGTCCAACTCTTTTGGACATTGTTGATTTTCTTATAACCCTCGAAAGGAATAAATCATCTTCTAATTATTCTCATAACTTTGAAGAGAATTGTTTATTTTTTTATTTATTTTACTTCACGTTTATTTATTTTACACACATTAATTATTTACGTTTTATATTTATATTTATATATTATGATATTTATTTATTTTTTAGCATGATTACTTGTCAAATACAATCTATGGTGACGATTTATGCTCAACATAAGCATAATATATATTTTTCCATTTAAATGCAAGGGAATAATGTGAGTACTATATCTCAAAGTACTGTAAATATTGATGCTCTAGAAGAGCAATAAATTCTTGAGAGAAAGCACATTATGAAAAGTGCAGAATTGCGAATATTGCAATAATTACCACTAATGATAATAATATCGTCACCACTATAAGTGGAAATTTTAAGAGAGCAATATGAGTTCGCAAACTATCCCTTTGGGAATTATAGATAACATATGTTATCAATTGGCATTTGAAATAAGCCAATATGGATATAAGTTTTGGTAGCCAAAAAGTCAGTTGAAAGCTCTAGAAGAGCTATATATTGCTACCAAAATATAATTTCAATTGAAAGCTCCAAAAGAGCTAAATATATTCCTATTTAAAGGAACAATTTTGATGGCCGTACTAGACATGTACGAGTGAGATTGAATTACAAATTCATAGATATATACACATATATATAGTTGGCATGATCGGTTAGACCATCTTGATCAATAATGGTACAGAAATTATTGAGATTTACATGCACATGTATTAAAAGAACATGTAGTTCTTGTGGTGCTTATTCTCAAAGGAATGGATTAAATTCCACTTATTAAAGAACGTGAAGTTCTTGTGTTACTTAAAGAAATTGATTAAATTCCACTTACTAAAAGAACATGGAGTTCTTATGTTGTTTGTTCTCAAAGGATATAGATGATCCCACTTACCAAAAGAATTAGAACTTAAAGTTCTTGTACTGAAGTTGAGACTGTATGTCTTGCATATCTGAACGAAATATGGGCCCATATATCCACAAATGTGGAAAGTTTTATATGATTTTAGTATAGGCATCTACATTGTTTTATCGACTTACAACCATAAGTTTGTGAGATTGATTCTAAAAAGATTCAGATTATGCAGTTAGACTATTCATCTTGAAAAGCTAGTGGGTTTATATTTTAGGCTATATTAGTTGTTACAAAGCCTATTGATTATGAAAAATATAGTTTAGCAAAATTTCAATTGGATGCCTCCTATTTAATAACTAAACTATGAGAACAAAAGAGTTATTATTTATATGGTGTTTTCATATAGCAACACTTATACGCATCAAGCCAACGAGTTATAATAAACTCCCCGTTATGATTGGTTTTTGGTCAGAAACCATACATTTCCCATTTTACGATTTTTGAATGTGCGATATGAATTGCTCCACCACAACGCACAAAATGGGTAAATAAAAAGGTTGAGAATATATATTGAGTATGAGTCTCCTTTTATGTTTAAATTCTTAAACATTAATTCGAGAATCATTTATGACATGATTTTTCTCAACATCAAGGGAAGATAATAATCAGCTGGATTGAGGAAAATGAATTATCATTATCTAGATCCTTGTATATGAACTAGAAGTTCATAAGATAATTCATGTTATTACATGTCAACTGTCAGACATATTTACTGGCCCAATGAGAGTAATTAAGCCTCATATATCAGCTGAAATGCTCTAAGTTTAAATTACATGTTAGAGCGAGAGAATGTAAATCATGCCTGAAGCATGATAGTTGAAATGGTTCCAATGATCAAAGTTCTCGTAAATAGAAAGTAATATGAGATGGTCATATATTGGAGGCGGGTGCTCCTGAAGAGACCCAAGACATAACAAATAATAAAACTCTAGAAGAGTTTCAGGTACCTGAAATAAAGATTGAAATCTTGAAGAGATCTCGATGAGTTATGTCATTACGAGAATGGAACCAGAAATTGGAAAGTTGTCGACAACGATTTTACAAACAATTTTACATAAAATACTTCTATAGAAGTAAAGAAAGAAATCGAGGATCTTGTATAAAATCTATCCAGAAGTATAGATATTGAATTGGCCGATGTTGAAAGACGCTTTGAACTTCTAAAATAGAAGTATTTAGACCAGCAGTCCAAACACCTAAAGGTGTAATGCAAGTGAGGCACAAATAAGTAGTCGTAAATACGACTTGAACTATGATTTATGAAAAGTTTTAATTACTTCATGGTGGATGCAAATTACTTTGGCAGTTATGAAATTTTTTTACATGCGTCTAATTATTTGTGGATCCATATTTATCCTTGAAAGATTTAAAATGCTAGAAGCATTTGGAAATTTCTGAAGAAATTTATTTAGACATGTCTCATGAATATTTTGGCGTATTTGGTATAATCGCCTTAGTGAATACTAATTGAGGAAATACTATAAGAATGATCATATTTCCTTATGTATTTTATAAAGGAGTTTGGATCAAGATTCATTATATCATTAGCACTCATGAAGAACTTCAAATTGGAAACTCATGAAGAGTTTTCAAAGTATTTAATGAAAGTATTTGAGAAAAAGAATCTTGGGATGTGGTTTTGTCTCGACTTAAAGATCGAGCACTTAAATATGTGTTTTTGTCTATGAATGGACATAAGTTGAAAGAATCTTAAAGAAGATTCAATATGAATTGTTGGATGTGAATAAAGATAATTATATCTTTTCTTGGTTTTGAAGCACCATATATTAGTTGGTCAAGCAATATCCATGGATATACAAAGATCATTACATTTAGATCTTCAAACCTTCGTTGATGCCTCCTCAAATGTCGTAGAAATAATTGTTATGCACGAGGCAAGCCAAAAATGTGTTTGGCTAAGACCATTGACCCAACATATCCAAAAGATATGTGGATTTAGTTTTACAAGATATGATAAAAGCTACCTTGTGTGAAGATAATGCAAGATGTATATCTCAGTTTGAAAGTGGATACATCATGGAACATATTACTCCAAAGTTTCATCCCTCACGATCTTTAGAAAAATAATATTCAAGATTGAATTATGAAGATTCAAAGATTTTCTGTGATGTTTTCATGAGGGGGAGTAAATACGCGTTGCACTCTTTTTCCCTTAACCAAAGTTTTGTCCCAATGAGTTTTCCTGGTAAGGTTTTTAATGAGGCAACATGTTGTGCGTATTAAAGATGTATGTACTCTTTTTCCTTCACTAATGAAATTTTTTCCCCACTGGGTTTTTATCTTAGTAAGGTTTTAACGAGGCACATTATCTTCATAGACATCCAAAGGGGAGTGTTATGAATATTTATCTATGTGGATGTCTATCATGATTATAACTTTATCTAAGGAGTTTGATTTATTTATTATTAGAAATATTATCTCTATTAATTAGAGTTTAATGTATTATGTACTTCTTATGCCTATAAATAGATGATTCATTGAAGGTATTGTACACACAATTCTATATTTGAGAATAATACAAATCGCTCTCTTCCTCTCATCTCTCTATTCTTTTATACTTTGTTCATTGTTTTTCATTATTTTGTTCACAACAATAATTTTATTTTAAACATGTATAATAATATAAAATAAAGGAAAAGAGTTTAAAATGTTAATTGATTAAAACTTATTTACTATCATTTATGAAAAATGGTGTCTCTGACTACTTGGGTCTACAAAGCAAACCTAAAGCTAGTGCTCGAAACACACCGTTGAACGTGATAACATTTGCCGCTGACTTTCAGGCCGTGTCTTCTCGTCTCAATCTGTCCCTCAACACTAAAACTTGCCAACCGAAAATAGAAGATTTCTCAACTTTTATTTTGAAAAAAAAAATAATAAAAAAGAGAAAACAAATTTGCAATAATGGTGTACAAGAAAGAGAGGCTTAAATCATTTCTCACAATTGAGTCGGTTGACGTTATCTCAATCTTCTTCACAGCTCAGCTAGTTAGCCGTCGCCGCTGCAAATTCCCTATTATTTACAGTCCGAGCCAAAGTCTCAACTGAGTTTCAGGCGAGTCTTAGCTGATAACTCCTACTCTCCTTTCAACCACCAACTGGATTCTATCAACGGTAAATAACCTTCTACTTCCACTTGTTACTTGAAGCTCCGTTTTTTGAATGGTTTGTTTATGTTGTAAAGAAATCTCCACTCACTCGTATGAAGCAGAGACAACAGCATTGATGGAGAATCTAGTGCTTTAGTTTTTTAAGATTCCGATGTGAAAATGGGTTGAATCCGAATCACAACTAAGTCAAGTAGCTCAACTGTTGAGTGAACAATCGGCTTTCGCTGTTGATATTGAACAACATAGCTTACGGTCGTTTCTAGGTTTCACTGCTCTAATACAGGTCAAACACTAGTGACAGCGTGAGGACTGGAGACAACATCTGTTGTCAGATGTACATTATCTATTGTATATTTGCTGAGCTCAAACAACAGGACTGTGGTATGTTTGCTACACATAACTTGTTTGGATATTTATTATTCTATCTTGTTTGTCTTGAAACGGATTGAAAGTTTAGGAAAATAGATTATAATAGGAAAGTTGTACATAAATTGGTAACGACCAAGATTAAATGATTATATGCCTATGGTATGCTTGCTACCCAAAGCTTGTTTAGATATTTGTTATTGTTTCTTGTTTGACTTGAAATGGATTGGAAGTTTGAGACAACATATTATAATAGGAAAGTTATATATAAATTGGTAATGATCGAGACTAAATGATTATGCCCAAAATTCAAAGAATCATTACTCTATATTGTTAAATAAAGACATTCACAATCAATGAGTGCTGATCAAATAACAACACAATTGATATGTTTGCTACCCAAAGCTTGTTTGGATATTTATTACTCTATGTTGTTTGTCTTGAAATGGATGGGAAGTTTGGGACAACAGATTATAATAGGAAAGTTGTAAATATTTTGGCAATGATAGAGGTTAAATGATTTTGCTCAAAATTTAAAGAATTATTACTATATATTGCTAAACAAATACATTAACAACCAATGAGTGTTTAATAATAATAGTGAGGCAAAATGTGACCTTTGGAATAAAGAATGAGGTTAATCATGGAATGGTGCATGCAGTGGATGAACTTGGTGATAGAGTTTAGGGGGGACAACATAATTTTTAAAAAAAAAAATTAAAACTTTAAATTAAAATGTTTAATAATTTTGAAGGATTCAATTTATTTTTTTCTAAAAGTTTAGAGTCTAACTAAAATTTTTGAATTTTTAAGAGACTTAATGAGAACTTTTAATAATTATGGTAAAGATTTAATTATAAACATTCAAAAAAAATTGAAGCTTAGATTAAATTTTAGAAAAAAAGTTGTGGGGGCCAATTTGATAATTTTTGAAAATTTCAAAGATTTAAATTTAAATTTTTTAAAATTTGAGGGGTCGTGTCCCCCACACGTCCCTCTTATGTTCCGCCCCTGGGTGCATGTAATGTTTCACTTGATATCTGTGCTTAATGCCTTAACCTTACTAGAAAGACCTATCACCTATATCTAGTACCTCTTGTAGCATCCACATGCTAATACATTAATGTATCAAAATATTCATCTTGCACTGATGACTAGGGTTGTAAAAACAAGTCAGAACTTGAAAACCTGCCTGAAACCTGCTCGAGTTAGAACTTGATTTGACCCAAAAATTTGATGACCCGAACCTGAACTGCAACTGACTGTTGTTGACCCGAACCCGAGTTGAACCTGTTACTGTAGCAACCGAACCCGATCTGCGTCCAACTGAAAACGACCCGAACTCGAATCTAACCTATTAATTTTGACCTGAAACCCGATATGCATCCGACTGAAACGAACCCGAACCCGATATCGACCTGGCAAATTACCTGATATTATCCGACTGAATCGACCCGAGATTCGATTTTACCCGACCTGTTAATGGACCCGACCTGTTTTGAACCTGAACTGTTGTTGACCTGAACTAATGTAGACTTGGCTAAAAATGTTAAATAATTTAAAGTGTTAAGTGTTAATTATAAACTTAATAATTTTTAATAGATTATGTTAATTTCATTATACTTAGAAAAATTTTATCTTACATTATACTTAGAAATTTGTCTTAATTTATTAACTTGTATAATAAAATTATATACTTAGAAATTTGTTTAAGTATAATAATATATATTATGTATAATAAAATTATATATTTAAAAAATTGTTAACTTCATTATATTAAATAATATTATATACTTAAAAGTTTGTCTTAATTTTTACTAAGTATATAATATATTAATATTATATAATTAATATAATATATTAAACTTATTATGCTTTATTATATAATATATATTATGTTAACTTTATTATGTTCATTATAAACTTATTATGCTTTAATAAGTATAATAAAATTAACATAAATACATAATATAAATTAGTATTATGTTTAACATAAAATTAACTTTATTATGATTATATTAGTAAATAATATTTGTCAATATATATAATTAGTAAAATCATAAAATTTATGTAACATATAGTTTGTTACCTAATCTGGTTAATTTTTTATTTTGTTAACTTAATCTAGTTAACTTCTTTATTTTGTTAACTTAATCTGGATAACTGACTTGGATTAATCTAGTTAACTTCTTTATTTTGTTCACTTATATTTAGTTTAATTCAATATGTTAACTTATATATTTTGTTAACTTATAGATAATTATGTCTGTTAGTAAACTTATAATTGAATATAAGATAAGTTCTTTACAAAAATAAACTTACAAGATAAATTAAGGATTACAAACTTTAAGATTACAAACTTACAAAATGAAAAGTACTTTTGCTCTCAGATCTTATAGCAATGTCTAAAGACTTTGCTACCAGAAATATCTTTATCGAGCTACAAAAGAAAGCTATCAACAAGTTTAATTATGGGTAACTTAGCTATGCAAGCTAAGAAACCAACAAAATTAAAACAAGGACAACTACATAAAAAATAAAACTACTTAGTATCCAGCAACCAGCAAGGCAGCAACCAACATCCAACAACTAATAAATCAACAACCAATAGCCCCGCAGGTCTGGTAGTCCAGCCTAAACACTCGAATTAAACCAAGGAAACTCTAGCATGCATACTAAAACAACACATAAATAGAAACTTTAAAACATATACATAAAAGAATATAGAAACATTAAGACAAACATATAAACAGAAATATATACATAACATAAGCAGAAACATTAAGACATACATAACAAAATTTAGAACAAAGCAAAACACTAAACCAGACAAACAAGGTGGTTTCAGTTTAATCCTTGTACATGGCGTTGTTTACACCAAATCACAAGGTTCTTTAAATATCTCCTTTGGCACCAGTATCCCCGCAGGTCTGGTAGTCCAGCCTAAACACTCGGATTAAACCAAGGAAACCCTAGCATGCATACTAAACCAACAACACATAAACAGAAACCAAATGAAAAGGCAAACAAAGTAGACATGCAACCAAAAGAAAAGACAAACAGAAATATACCAACAACTAAAAATTAGAGTTTTCAGAAATATGCCAACAACTGAAAAGGCAGAGAAGATATGCTCCTAGAAATAAAAACATGCATATTAAACAGAAACAATGTTAGCATAAATCACAGTATAAAAAATAAAAAAGAATATATGTGAGACAATAACTTACAAAATCCGAGAGATGAGAAGATGAAAAGATGATGAAATGAGATTAGAGTTTTCATAAAGAAGATGAAATGATTTAAAGAAATTAGGGCTTTTAGGGTTCTTAGAAGTCAGAAGAAGGAGAAAGGGTATTAGAGTTTTCAGAAGTCAGAAAGATGAAGAAAGGAAATTAAAGTTTTCAGAAGAATATGGAGAAAGGATATTAGGGTTTTCAGAAGAAGTTGAAAATATTTTTGAATACGAATCGAATTTAGGGATAAGTGTTTAAGGTTGATGGATTAGGGTTGATGGAGTATGAATTAGTGTTTAGGGATGATGGTATATGGGTTAGGGTATCGATTGATTTGGAGTTTAGGGTAAAGTAGATTTGATTTGAGGATTAAGGTTTTGAAGGATTGAAAAGGAAAAAGTGGAAGAACATAATGATGTTCTTGAGAAAATATTTAGTTTTGATCGAGAGGAAACAAGTTTAGACTGAAGTAGGATGTTTGTATAGGATTTGAAATGATTTTGGGGAAGAACAATGAAGAACTTGGTGAAAAATCAAGGTTTTAATCGAGAATAGATAGGAAATTTAGGAGAAATTGTGTTTTTGAGAGAGAGAAAAATCGTGGAGAAATTTCGCAGAATAACGGTAGTGTAAAAATGGTTTAAAGTGGCTGGGGTGAGGGTTTATTTATAGGGGTGAGCCGGGTCAAAAAGATCCGCGTGTTTTTTAACGGGTTGCCCACGTTATACGAGTTTTGCTCCGTAAGTACGCATACTTTCAATTATTTCAATTTGGTCCTGATTTTTGTGAAATTCAGCTTAAAAGTTTATTATATTCGATTTGGTCCTTATTTGAGTTTTAAGGTTTATGGTTGGATTTTAATTTAAGATTTGGGGTTTTAATTTAGGGTTAGAGTTATAATTTAGGGGTTAGGTTTAAGGTTTAGTGCTATTGTTTCAATCAGTATTTGAATTTTAGGGTTTAAGGTTTTAATATTTAGGGTTTAGGGTTAGGGTTTTATGTTAAAGGTTTAGGGTTTAAGGTTATTGATTTAGGGTTAGGAAGCCTTTTCTATTTAGGGTTCATGGTTTTGACTTTTGATTTTATGTATCAATCTCGAACCCTTATTCCCTAAACCTTAAACCCTAAACACTTCACAGTAAACCTTAAACCATAAAGCCATAAAGCATAACCCCTAACCCCTAAACCATAAACAATAATGATAACTCTCAAACCCTAAATTACAAACCCTAGAATATAACCACTAACTCTAAAATCATAAACCCTAAACACTCTAATACGAACCTTAAACCCTCGAATATAAACCCTAACTATTAAATCATAAACCCTACACCCTAAACCCTAAATCATTAAACTATAAACCCTAAACAATAATGATAACTAGTAAACCCTAATGCAACACCCTAAACCCTCGAGTGTAAACCCTAACTCTCAAACCCTAAGCACTTAAATCCTCGAATATAAATCATAAACCCTCGAATGTAAACCCTAACTCTAAAACCCTAAACCCTAAATCATAACCCTTAGACCCTAAACTATAAACCATGAACAATAATGATAACTCATAAAGCTTAATACGGAACCCTAAACCCTAAACACTCGAATATGAACTCTAAACCCTTAACCCTTAACATTAAACCCTTAAACCATAAACTATAAACAATAATGATAACTCGTAATCCTAACCCAACACCCTAAACCCTAAACCATCGAATATAAACACTAACTCTCAAATCCTAAACCCTAAACCCTTAAACCCTAAACCATAACCCTTAAAACTTAAACTATAAACCATGAACAATAATGATAACTCATAAAGCCTAATACAAAACCCTAAACCAAAACACTCAAATATGAACCCTAAACCATAAACCTTAAACTAAAAACCAAGAACAATAATGATATCTCATAAAGCCTAATACAGAACCCTAAACCCTAAACACTCGAATATGAACCATAAACCATAAACCCTAAATCCATAAACAATAATGATAACTCATAACTCATAAACACTAAACCATAAACCCTAAACAATAAACCCTTAAACTCTAAACTATAAACAATAATGATAACTCGTAATCCTAACACAACACCCTAAACCCTAAACCATCGAATATAAACACTAACTCTCAAACCATAAACCCTAAACTCTAAACCCTAAACCATAAACCCTAAACTATGAACAATAATAATAACTCATAAAGCCTAATACAGAACCCTAAACCCTAAACACTCGAATATGAACCCTAAACCCTACAGCCCTAAACCATAGACTCTAATCCATAAGCAATAATGATAACTCATAAACCCTAATGCAACACCCTAAACCCTAAACATTAAACTCTTAAACTTTAAACCATAAAGAATAATGATAGCTCGCAATCCTAACGCAACACCCTAAACCCTAAACCATCGAATATAAACACTAACTCTCAAACACTAAACCATAAACCCTAAATCTTAAACCATAAACAATGATGATAACTCATAAACCCTAATGCAACACCCTAAACCATAAACAATGATGAATTGATAACAGATAGACCCTAATGCAACACCCTAAACCATAAACAATGATGAATTGATAACTCATAAACCCTAATGCAACACCCTAAACCATAAACACTCTAATATGAACCATAAACCCTCGAATATAAACCATAACTCTTAAATTACAAACCCTATACCCTAAACACTAAACCCTTAAGCTCTAAACCATGAACAATAATAATAACTCGTAAACCCTAATGCAACACCATAAACCCTCGAATATAAACCCTAAATCTCAAACCCTAAACCCTAAACACTAAACCATAAACAATAATTATAATTCATAAACACTAATGCAACATTCTAAACCGTAAACTCTAAACCCTAAACCATAAATAGTAAACCACAAACCCTAAACCATAAACAAATATAATAACTCATAAACCACAATGCAACACCATAAACCCTAAACACTATAATATGAACCATAACACATAGAATACACACCCTAAACCATAAACCCTAAACCTTAAACCATAAACACTAAACCTTAAACAATAAACAATAATGATAACTCGTAACCCTAACGCAATACCCTAAACCATCGAATATAAACACTAACTCTCAGACCCTAAACCCTAAACCCTAAACCCTAAACAATGATGATAACTCATAAACCCTAATGCAACACCCTAAACCCTAAACACTCTAATATGAACCACAAACCCTCAAATATAAACCATAACTCTTAAATCATAAACCCTATACCCTAAACCCTTAAGCTCTAAACCATAAACAATAATGATAACTAGTAAACCCTAATGCAACACCCTAAACCCTCGGATATAAACCCTAACTCTCAAACCCTAAACCCTAAACAATAATGATAACTCATAAACCATAATGCAACACCCTAAACCCTAAACACTCTAATATGAACTTATAATATAACATATAAATATATACATATATATTATATGTATATGTACATAATAATTAATGTAACATATTATATATATATATATATATATATTAAAACTTATAATATAACATATAAATATAATTAATATAACATATAATACATACATATATATTATATGTATACGTACATAATAATTAATATAACATAAAATACATATATATATATATATATATTAAAACTTATAATATAACATATAAATATAATTAATATATATATATATATATATATATTAAAACTTATAAGTTATATAATGTATATATAATATAATAATTAATAATAAATAATAATTATTAATAGTTTGGGGTTTTGGCCTTTGGGCTCATATCCCACCACCCATTCATTTTAGATGGGCTAAATATTTTGTAGCCCTTTAAATTTTAGATATTTTTCATTTAAGTCTTTTAACTTTTAGTTCAATTCAATTAAGTCCTTAAAACTTTATTTTTAGTCCAAATTGACTCTTATTTATTATTTGTTATTCATTATAGTCCTTAAAACTTTGTTTTTACTCGAAATTGACCCTATATCAAGTTTTTAATTTACTTTATTATTTTAAATATGAATCATTTATGATATGTTTATTCATTTCTAGTGCCAAATTTTTATTTTTAATGTGATTTCATGAAAGACGTTAAATAATTAACTTGGAATAAATATCGACTACTTGTAAAATTGTACCGAACTAAAAAAATAATACGAATTCAAAACCTGAAATGAACCCGACCTGAAGTCTACCCGAGCCTGAATTAACCTGACAATTACCTGGTTCGGACCCGATCTGTTTGAACCCGACCTGAAATGGACCCGAACTGAAATGGACCCGACCTGCTACTGACCCGCACCCGACCTGAGTCGAGTCAAAAAAAATTTTTTTTGACATGAATTGACCTGTATCTGATTTGACCCGACCTGACAGGACCCGACCGAAAACCCATCCGATTATTTGTTTTTACAACCCTACTGATGACAAGTTCAATTTTGTTCTCGAGGCTAGTCGGCGTCAAACATGATCTGTTTACAACTCTACGCTAAAGAGATGGATGGTTTTCCTGGGGAATCTGCTGCATTTTCAATACTTTTTCACCAATTGAATGGTCATGGAGCTCCTCATATCCCTGATAAAACAAAGGTTCGTTTCTCTCCATACTACTTTCTAGTTCCTACAAACACTGGATCAGTAATGGTCAGGCATTCTTTGATCAGTATGTTGTACTCGATTTTACATCATATTGTAATGTTTTGTTCTTAATTCTAGTTTCAGGATATTGTTGGGAGATTGTGTGCATGGAGAAATTAAATGGTAAGTGTTAAGTTTACTTGAAACTACCAATTTAAGATTGCTAAAGTACTCAATAAGACTGGATGGAGCATTCTTCTTATTTATAAGGGAAACTCCAAGGCAACATTTTTTTTTCTGGTCCTCTGTCAAACTTCGTTGCTAATATGGTGTTATCAGTAAATGTGGTAATAGTTATTTACCAGAGCAGTTTTTGTTGCAGGTATATGCAAGAAAAAGATTTTCCCATCATTTTAAGCTCTATCCGGATAAATGTGTAATTTTGTTTACCCAATAAGCAGAGATCTGCTACAATGAATACAAAGAAAAAAAAATCCGTACACAAGATTTCTATAGATATTACTATTTACTGTATTGATTCTTTTTTTTTGATCAAAGAGACTTTCATTAAACACCATAAAAGAAAAACATGAGACACGAACCAAAACCAGCAACCGCTGGGAAAAGGCCAAAGAAAGCCAACAACAAAAAACGAGCCACGCAGGGCCTAACAAAGCTTGGGAACCAACAAGGCGAAACAAAACCATCGTAAAACAAAGACAAAACCCAAAAGGCCATACAAAGCCCAACAGAAAACACGCACATAACCACCGCACAAACACCTGGGATATCCCAGAAAGACACTTCCAACGGCTCAGCCGTGGATCGTGTTATCAAGCCGACAAAGCCTGGACGATATCGGAAAAGATCGCAAGGGAATCTCCATGAGCTCTCCCCGAGAACAGCAGCCGTGCCTGAGAGCTCTATCCAGAGGCAGGCTTCCAATGCATAGGCATTGGTCCTTATCAAGGCATCATCCGCAGAACCCCGGATGTGAAGAAAACATGAGTCATCCGAACCTCTTCCCAGTCCAGAATTGTCGCAAACATAGAGAACAGAACAAGAAACCCTACAAAAAGACCCAACTCTACCGAAAAACGAACACCACGAAGAAGGACAAAAACACGCCACTACCAACCGCTCCTTCCAAAAGTCAATAGCGGGGACCGAAAGCATCATTCATGATGCGGATAGCTCCTAAAAGAGCTATCCGCATTAACATAACCGAAAGCTGAAAAGCTGAACAAAGCTCGAGTAAATATCATTAAGCGTATCCCCCCCTTGACAAAAATTGTGGGCTTGAACGATTCCATTCTTAAAACTGGGCCAGGGGACGTTGAAAGAAGGGATATAAGCATTTGACCTAGCTCAAGGCCCAGTTTGACTTGGGGAGACCATATCCCGCAAAATCCGTGATAGATCAGCTGGACTCGTACGGTTTGGTGAGCTGTCCAGAATGTTGCAGAATTCCAGAATGCAGCTGGAGGAAAAGACTGAAATGCCCTTGTCAGAAAAGCCAAACTCACGATCCAATCAGGCTGTGAACCCAGGGAACCCCTCGGAACTTTTCCGGCCAAGCCACCAGTACCAGACCAGTGTCCGGCTGCCGGGCTAGGCGAGGAAGCTTCAACGGCCACCCCGTCCCCTGAAACTTCCGGCTCACAGCTTATCCACCCTATTTTCCACACCCAGATTTCGAGCCTTTCCCCTGTGATCTCGGCCATTCCGACGATCGTGGTCCCTAAAGGATTCTGCCTGGCTTGGCCTCTTGCCGTCACCGACTCGACGGAGAGAAAATGGCTACTCTCGTCGCCACCGCCCCTACAAAGCTCCACCTCGAAAACACGCAGGAAACCACCAAACCGGCGCGCGTCTCTGCAGATCCGGCACCGACGCGCAAACTCCGGGGAAGACGACGCTACCACCGGCTCGCAACGTGCAACTGTCGGAAGAGAGACAGAACCGACACCTAATTTGAGCCCACGTCGACCGAGAAAGTGGCTCTGTGGGGAAGCGCGTGAAAGCGCGTTCAAAAGGTCATCCATAGTTTCAATACAGAATGTGCCTTTTTATTTACTGTATTGATTCTATTTATAGGTTTCTCCTATAATTTAATACTTAGTATCTCATTGGTTCTCAAAAAACAATAGTTATTTAATGATGCTTTACATGTGCTATTACTACTTTTCAGGCTCCTATGCATGATGAGAGCATAAAATACATATTATCTGATAATGATATTGTTGCTCTCTCTCTGAAAAAGTCCCTACAACTCAAGCAGATATATATGGCACCATAATTCAAGTTGATTTGAATATTGATTCTTTAAATTTGAGCTCTTCATCTCCTTCATCTCTTGTTTGCAGCCATTGGATAGATGTCCATCACTAATCAAGGATAAAAAAATTCCAATAATTATTCAAAATTGTCTAGGCCCAAATGAGAGCTGTCCATTGTATGTATTTAACTATGCACTATTGATCCAAAAAAAAACAACTATGCACTATTGATTAACTGTAGCCTCAAACTAGAAACTAAATCAGTGTCCAAACAAAATGGGTTCAAAAACCCAAAACAAGTTTCTAAGAAAGCTTCTCGTCAACTATTCATTCAAAAAATTTCCTGCAAATCTCCAGGATCTATGCAAATGATGGTCGGCTATCATATTATTGTGATCACAGGAAGCTGGAATGGTTGGTGTTTCTTTTCTATACATTAATTTTATGTTCAATTTGACAAGTTAGTGTTGTTATCTTCGTAAAGATCTGGCAAAACTTGATGATGGCCCTCCTGCAATAATGCTTCTTTTTGAACCAAAAGACTGTCCAGAGGATGAATATAATGATTTTTATATCCTAAGTAAGAAAAGCATTTGTGTAGGCAATCACTGCTTAGGCTACCGAGTAATTCCCTCGTGCTGCAGAATTCACTTTCCTGAGCACTTGAAGAGTCATCGCTCTCATGTCATACTCTTGCTTTGTGTCATGAAGTTGCTCGTGCTGCTGCTAAGAAGTACAATAGACGGATTGCTAGAGAATTTGGAATTCCACTTTATGTCCTTCAATTGGTTAATTCAAACTAAGAGCCTATTATATTTGGGTCATCTAAGTCGACAATCCTCAAAGATTCAGGTGTTGAACTGACCCAAGTCTGAAAGTTTATCTTCTGATAGTTGATTTCTGGTAAAAATCTGTCACGAGCCCAATTAAGAATCTAGCCGTTGGGAATACTCTTTTTGAATGTCTGTTAGGTTTAATGGCTGTTAATGAAACGCAGCGTTTAGGAGGCCTGTTATATACATAAAACGATGCCGTGTAAGGGAGTAGAGTTTAAATAGGGCTCTTTGTACTGAAACCGTTAGTTATGGAATGAATGAGCTGGACTTGTCTTTTTCCCCTCTGCTGAATTCTCTCTTCTCTTTCTTCCTCATTCTTATCTCTTCTTTCCTCAGTTTTCGGTGATCAGTTTTGCTGTGTCACAAGGGTATCAGAGCTACCGGTTCTCGGAAATGGTGGGTACTCGCAGTCAAACAACCGCTACAGGCAGTGAGGTGCCGCCGACGGCCACGGGGGTAACACAACAGGAAGCAAACTTGGATTGGAAACAGGAGACGACTCGAATCGAAGCTCGTGTTCAGAGGCTTGAAACTTCAATGAATACTCGGTTCCAGGAGATGCAGACGGCGATGATGGCCAATCTGCACAAGTTGTTAGAGATTGGACTTGGGAAGAAGATCGACACAAGTGCGATGGCAAGGCAACATTCAGGGATTCTAGGAACCTCACCTGGGAATCCACAAGCTGGAGTGAATCCATCACCGGAAGATGGAGTTGCAACAGAAACGGGTGTGGATGGTGAAGGAGAACCTGAAGCGAGAGAGTTGGTCAAAGAGAATCTGGAGCGTGAACCCATTCAACAGATGAATTTCGCATACAAGCTCCTTTGTCCTAAGTTCGATGGATCTGGTTTCCGGGAGTGGATGTGCAAGATGGAACAGTATTTTGAAGCTGAAGGAGTACCAGAAGGTGCTAAGGTGAGGGTGGTTATGTTGCATCTTGAAGGGAAGGCTCTCCAATGGCACCAGTTTTTGTCAAAAACTTATTTGGATCTAAACGCGATGATGTGGATAGATTATCTTCAGTTGATGAGAGAAAGGTTTGCGCCTGGTGGGTTCGATGACCCTTTCGCAGATCTAATTGAGCTTAGACAGACGGACACCGTGGAGAAATACTATGAGGATTTCATTGATTTGCTGAACCAGATCAGTAAGCTTCCTGATGCTTACACTCTTAGTGTTTTCAAAAACCATCTGCGTCTGGAGATTGGTCAAATAGTCAAGCTATTGCAACCAAAAACCTTACTGGAGGCGTTTCATCTAGCTAAGCATGTGGAGTCTATGTATTACCCAAACTTGAAGAAAAATCAGGGGTCGTTGCAGAGAGCTTATTCGAACACCCCTTCAGTACTAAGTTTTCCATCGAGGGCCAGTGGAAGTGCTTTCAGAGGACCTGCACCTTCGAGTGGCACAACTGTAGTACCATCATCGAGGTTCTCGAGTCCGAGGAGCACCAGTCCCATGCATTTGAAGCCCAGTACAAGCAACCCAAGGAATTCAGGGAAAACACTATCGGCTGCTGAAGTGGAGGAAAGGAGAAAAAAGGGGTTATGTTTTTGGTGTGCAGCCAAATATACTCCTGGGCATAAATGTGCGAAAAACCAAATGTATCAGATAATAGTGGATGGGGTGGAGGATGAAGGTGAAGCTGAAATTTTTCTGGATTGTGAAGAAGTAGTGGAGCCAGGGTGCAAGAAAACGCGCAAGGTGAAGAACCAGTTTTGTCTTTACATGCTATGTGGGGCAAGGCTGAATGGGACACGATGAGGATACAAGTGCAGATTGGGAGGATCAAATGTGTAGCTCTAATTGATACATGGAGCACTCACAATTTTCTCAGCTTGACTATTGTTAAACAACTGAATTTGAGGATGAGCAAGCACAAGCAACTGAGAGTCACAGTGGCTGATGGGAACTGGATGACTACAATTGGAGAATGCATGAAGGTGGGATGGAAGAGTCAGGGAGTTGAATTTGTCTCTGACTTCCTGATTGTACCAATTAAGAATTGTGAGATGGTATTGGAAATTCAATGGCTTGCACACTTAGGCAATATCCAATGGGACTTTGCTAAGCTCAGCATGCAATTTAGTTACAGGGGAGAGGAAGTTAAGTTTCAAGGGTGTGTTTCACAGACATTGCAAGTGGTGGGGCCTAAGCAACGCGAGAAACTGTTGAGGCGCACCAAGGGACCTTATACTGCCAGTGTGTGGTTACTCGAGGCTCAACTAGTGTTGAAATCTGAAGGAGAGTCACTGAAGATTGAGATCGAAACCCTATTGAATGAGTTTAGGAAGGTGTTCGAGGAAGCAGTTGGCCTTCCTCCAGAAAGAGGGCATGATCATCGAATCGAATTGAAAGATGACAAGGCTGTGGTGAAAGTTAAACCGTACCGACATCCTGCACACCAAAAGGATGAAATAGAGAAACTCGTAGGGGAAATGTTACAATCAGGGATCATCAGAGATAGCAATAGTGCTTTCTCCTCCCCAATAGTCATGGTGAAGAAGAAGGACGGGTCGTGGAGAATGTGTGTGGATTATCGAAAATTAAATCAACTCACCATCAAAGACAGTTTCCCTATGCCTGTGATCGAAGAACTGCTAGATGAATTGGGAGCAGCCACTGTATTTTCCAAGTTGGACCTCAGATCTGGGTACCACCAAATTCGAATAAGGGAAGCTGATATTCAAAAGACAGTATTTCGAACCCATGAAGGTCACTATGAGTTCTTAGTGATGCCCTTCGGGTTGACAAACGCCCCAGCAACATTCCAAGGCTTGATGAACAAGCTTTTTAAACAGTATTTGAGAAAGTTTGTACTTGTTTTCTTCGATGATATTTTAGTTTACTCGAGGGATGGTTCATCACATTTGCAACATTTGAGAATAGTCCTGGAAACACTGAGGGTCCATCAGTTATATGCAAAATGATCCAAGTGCTGTTTTGGATCAAGTGAAGTCGACTATCTGGGATATGTGATCTCAGGAGGGTGCATCTCGATGGACCAATCTAAGGTCAGAAGCATATTTTCATGGCCAGCACCAACAACTGTGAAGGAGCTCAGAGGGTTTTTAGGGCTCTCGGGGTACTACAGGAGATTCGTGAAGAACTATAGATGCTTGGCAAGGCCCTTAACTGATCTGCTAAAGAAAGGGGCCTGGAAGTGGGGACTTGAGGAAGAGGAAGCTTTCAGAAAATTGAAGGAAGCTGTGTGTTCAGCACCTGTATTAGCTCTACCTGACTTCAATTCAGAATTCATTGTTGAAGCAGATGCCTCTGATGCTGGAGTTGGGGCTGTGTTGGTGCAGAAAGGGAGGCCACTTGCCTTTTTCAGTAAGGGTCTAGGCATTAAACACAGGGCTCTGTCTGTGTATGAAAAGGAAATGTTAGCGGTGTTAATGTCAGTGAAACGATGGTCAACTTATTTGGTTGGTAGGCATTTTGTGATTAAGACAGATCACCAAAGCTTGAAGTTCTTAGCTGAGAACCAAGCTTTCACTCCATTCCAACAGAAGTGGGTAGTGAAAATGATGAGTTTCGATTACGAGGTGCAGTACAGGAGGGGTATCCACAATATCGTGGCTGATTCCTTGTCAAGGAGGCCGGAGGAGAGCAGTTGTGCTACCATGAGAGTGAGCCATGTGAATTCTGAAATGTTGGAAAAAATTAAGGAGACTTGGCAAGCTGATGACAAGTTGAGGAAACTGATCAAAACCAAAGAAGAAGAACCTGATGAACATCCCAAATACCAATGGGATGGTGAACTCTTGAAGAGAAATGGGAAATTGGTAGTAGGGAGTGTTTCTGAAGTGAATAGGGAATTGCTAAGATTCTTTCATGACAGCATGGTAGGGGGCATTCAGGAGTAACAACAACTATTCAGAGAATCTCTGCAGTACTGTATTGGAAAGGTCTGAAAAAAGATGTGAAGAGTTGGGTTCGTGAGTGCATGACATGCCAAAGGAATAAGGGTGACAAACATCATCCCAGGGGCTTGTTACAGCCTCTACCAATACCTGAAACTTTGTGGTCTTCGATTGGAATGGATTTCATAGAGGGGTTGCCTAAATCTGGGAGAATGAATTGCATTCTAGTGGTGGCCGATAGGCTAACCAAGTATAGCCATTTCCTGGGGTTAATCCATCCATTCACAGCCAAAGATGTGGCTCAAACATTTTTGAAGAATGTGTTTAAACTTCATGGTTTACCCAGCAACATCGTATGTGACAGGGACAAGGTGTTCATGAGCACTTTCTGGAAGGAGTTATTTGTGAAGTTAGGGGTAGCTGTACATGCATCCACAGCTTACCACCCTGAGACGGATGGTCAAACCGAGAGAGTCAACCAGTGTTTGGAGACATATCTCATGTGTATGACAGGTGAGAGGCCTAAGGATTGGTCCGAGTGGTTACACTTGGTTGAATGGTGGTACAACACTACATTTCACTCTGCAATCCGAACCACTCCTTATCAAGCACTCTATGGACAACCACCACCCATTCATTTACCCTACATTGCTGGTGAATCACTAGTTGCAGCTGTGGACCGAAGTCTGCAGGCTCGTGAAGCTGCCATTAAAATGTTGAAGTTCCATTTGCAAAGAGCTCAAGATAGGATGAAAAGTCAGGCAGATCGAAAGAGGAAGGAGTGTGAATATCTGGTGGGTGACTGGGTTTTCCTGAAACTTCAACCATACAGACAGCAATCAGTGAGTGCCAGAAGTGGACAGAAACTTGCTTCCAGGTGGTTTGGTCCTTTTCGCATTGTCGAAAAGATAGGAGTTGTGGCCTACAAATTGGAACTCCCTGAGAATTCAAGGGTGCATCCAGTGTTCCATGTTTCACAATTGAAGAAGAGAGTGGGGTCTGAGAAGATTCAAGATGAATGGCCAATCATAGATGCTGATGGCAGTATTAGCAAGGAGCCTCTGCGTATTATTGATCGAAGAATTGGGAGGAAGGGGAATCGAGCTGTGACAGAAGTGTTAGTGGAATGGAGTAATTCGTTTCCAGAAGATGCAACCTGGGAGATCTTACATGAACTGAAGTAGCAGTTTCCAGCTTTTAATCCTTGAGGTCAAGGATTTGCTGAAGGAGGGAGTGTTGTCACGAGCCCAATTAAGAATCTAGCCGTTAGGAATACTCTTTTTGAATGTCTGTTAGGTTTAATGGCTGTTAATGAAACGCAGCGTTTAGGAGGCCTGTTATATACATAAAACGATGTCGTGTAAGGGAGTAGAGTTAAAATAGGGCTCTTTGTACTGAAACCGTTAGTTATGGAATGAATGAGCTGGACTTGTCTTTTTCCCCTCTGCTGAATTCTCTCTTCTCTTTCTTCCTCATTCTTATCTCTTCTTTCCTCAATTTTCGGTGATCAGTTTTGCTGTGTCACAAAATCTAATGATCTTTATGTTCTATGAATTAAAATGAAAGGGGCTTGAAATCTTAAAGCAAAATGGTTTGTTGCTATGAATTAGTGTTGACCTATGCTTGATGGGAACATCACGGTAACTTCGTAAGTAGAATGTAATGTGGAACTTATTCAAGCTATTTGATTCTTGGAAGGTTATATAAACATAATATTGGTAAGAACAATCATTCTTAAAAACAAAATTCACATTGGATTACTTGAACTAGACATTCAGATGCCTCATGTTTGATCTAAAATGTATATGTTATGATTTATATACAACATATTAAGTTAGAAGAATCAAACTCCCTGCTAGTGCTTGTATCAAATTTTATTAGATAAAAGAAAAATAAAATTAGAAGCTTTATATAGTTATTCAGCCACAAATGTAAAGTTTGTCATTTTGACTTAATATTTATCATCGGTCACAAACAGATGTAGGGCTTTGCTGTATATATTTCACAAGAGTCTCTTTAAACAAATAAATTTGTTTTCCTTCTTCCTATTGCTTTTGCAGATTGTTATGAGATATTATGGGGAGAGCTTTGGTAGCAGGCATGACTCCTTATGAGCAAACAAGACTCGAGAAGAAGAAAGGCTTATCTTTAAAACAATCTACAACAATCCCTCCAATTAAAGATGCGACAAGGATCTTATCTACCACATAAGATTCATCAAAAGTTGGCAGTCATGATGCTTCAGATTTTACTGCAGGTATTTCTTATTCAACAATAGTTGATTCATTGAAAGAAGCATCAAGGACAAAGGTGTCATGACCATAGAGGAAGCTATTTGCAATTGCAAGCAACACGATAGAACAAATGAGTTAATGAACTGGGAGCCAAACGACGAAGTTGTAAGAAGTGGAATTGCTCAGCAGACTTGTGAATTGGATGAGCCACGTTCGGGAGAGAAATTGGGCCACCGAGAAGCAGAATAGGCAAGTCCAATGCCATGGAACGACCCACTTCAGGAGGATCCAATCTGCTTGTTTTGTTAGGTCACCGTGAATAGGAAATATATAGCAACAAATGTAATCCAAAAAGAATATCGATGAATTAATGAATTTCAAGCTTCAAGCTTTTTTCTTCTTAAATCTATACTCTTCTACTTCTATTAATCCTTTCTTCAATCTTTTATAATCCTTTCTTCTTCATCCACTCGGGTCATTACAAAAGGATAGCATGAATTTCTGTATGATAAAAGATGATCATACGGACAATCCTTCTGCATGTTCTGATTCTAGAGTGACAACAACTTGCAATGATATGATTCCACATAGTAGTAAAATCTTTGAGACTATAAGTGTGTGTGCAGTCAATAGTGATAACTCCAAGAGCAGCACACGGAATGAAATAGCTGCCTCATCTTGTAACACATCTTTTAAATATAATAAAAATTATCTCTACTGGACATGGACCGCACAGGGAACAAGTTGTCGATCATATATTAAATGAATGTGGAGAGGAAGGCATTCGTCAATTTTGTTGAAGATGTTCATTCTCGTTTTTTACCAGTGGTTGGGATGTGATACACAGGTATGCGTCTGTGCTATTATATTTGTTTGTAATTGTTTTAGCTTTCATTCCTATGAAAAAGAGTAATATGTAGAAAACTTTAGAGATTGTAAGAAGATTGATGACATGGTAAGTGAGAGACCGATGATTGAGGGTTTTGATTGATCTAGAAAAAATATAAGAAAGTGGAAAGTGTTCTGAAAAAGAATGATGACTATGTTAGGAAATACATGAAGTCAGGAACATCGTAGGCTACAACTTTAACTCCTTGATAAATGTAAGGTTGAGAAGGGAGAAATTATACAGTATCAAAACTGAGGTTAATGCCTTCTTGACTCGTGGGATGATGGTCTTTGGAGGGGAAAAATAACTAATTAAGTACCAACTAATGATTCATTTCATTATGTGCGCATTGGTTTTTTTCTTTGTCCAAGGGTTTAACTTTGGAGGCTGTCTTTGCCAGCGAGAAAAGAGAATTTGGTGAGTTCAGTGTGTACAATCCTGCAAAAAAAGGAGCAGATGAAAGTTAATATTTTTTCATTCAGATGATGGAAATGTACAGCTCAAAGACATTGCAGTTTCAACTATGGGCATTGCAGTCGCAACCCATTTTGTATTGGTAAGATTGTTCAAGAACCTTTCAAGTTCAGATGGTCTGTTGCTACTGTATCCAGTTTGTTTGTCTGTCACCATTTTTTAGACTGGCCTTTTTTTCTCCCCTAAACGGAAAATTCATAATCAATTTTGCCTATGATTTATATTTGGTAAGTCCAGATAGATTGCTAAATTGGTTCTTCAGGTTGCAGCCTTTAAGTGTGTTTCTTGTAACTGTCTAGTAACTTTTTAACCCTCTAAACCCGTCTATGCGTTACTACAGATGTTAGGAAGTCTCATTAGTGTCACAGAGCGACCCACGTTAAAATTTTAAATAAAATTTTTTTTCAAACAATTTAAAATCATAAATCAAGTTTTGAATTAAAATACAATTTCAGAAAACATTCAGACAATGAAACAAAACTATGATACAAGTTATTAATATAAGTTTCGGACTCGAATATAAATCAAAGTGTGACATATATGCCCCCTAATTATACAAATACCATACTCCGCAAGCAAGTCAAAGAAAACTCCCATACCGACGTTGATAGCTGCGACATGGTCGATCTTTTAACTTGTGATGGTAAAAATAACGCGAGCTTCGGAAAGCTCAATAATACAGACTACCTAGGGATGCTAAAAGCACAAGCAGGTAAATGGCAAGCTTAACACTGTCATGATGAACTGGGCAATGATAAGCTCAAATTACGATTCGATATTTCAGTGGAGCATTATACCAGAAGGTAACAGAGTTCTTCTTTATTGATCACCCTAATCTTAGGGGATGAGTCTAAAGCCGGAGATTCAAAAGAGATTCTGATTTCAGAAGTTAAATCAAGAAATTCAGAGTGGTTCAATTAGCGCGAATTGTATGTTTGCTGAGAGTTCAACTTTGATACATTAATTTAGTAGGGTATGCTTCAGAAGAGGTCAGAAAGTTTTACTAATTTACTTAACTACCCTCCAACCGTACGCCAATATGCAAAATCCTAGAATAGTATCCAGAAAGACTTACTGTAGGGCGTGTAGGTGTTCCCTTTTTGTGAGAGCGCAAGTGCACACTTCTGCCAAGTTATAGTATAAAAGATGTCGAATCCCACGAGGATTGGACAACTTGTTTCGTTTCGTAGTCTCTGCACAAGGTAAAATAAAAGCATAAGTGAATTGATTATTGGATTGAAGAGTAACGTAAAGTAAAGCACAAATAATAAAAGAGGTGATCAGGTTGATAGAGTAGGCAGGGTTATGCTGCAACTTAGTGTGAAACTGCGCTGTAAAGATAGAGTTATTTTGTGATGCCAAGATATGCTGCCTTGGCGGGTATGGCGGGCGGCAGACTACGACCCTATCACGCGGCCGCAGCGGGTCACTACCACTGCAACTTTCATTATCTCAGCAGGTGGAACGAAAATAAGTCATGGCGGCAAGTCTGGCAGATACTCCAAGTCCGGCGGGATAGTCGATAGTGATCCCTCATATTTCTAGGTAAGGATGCTCGAGAGCTAACATGACGTAGGCAATACCTAGCAATCTCAGTGTCAACCTAACACATGCTAGTCAACTCGGTTTGTAATCCCTCTTAGCCGCTGAAACTTGTGGACTGGTGTAGAACCAAGTTAGTCACGCCTCAGCACGTTGTGACCGTACTTAACCCTTTCGTGAGCCTTGCACATTCGTGCCCAAAAAATGGATTCTCTCAACCGACTGGTGTAGAATAATTGAAAGAATGAAGTGCACGAATTAAGCAAACTTGGAATATTTTATTGAAAAATAACTCAAAAGATAAAACAACCGTTTCACAACTAGTTTACAACATAACCCTAACCCAAGTGGAGTTTAGAAAATGGCAGCCGCAGAGAACACTAGAAAAGTCTATATCAAACCTCAGATGATTTGAACTAGGAGTACAATGGGTATTTATAAACTCAAGACTATGTTAAGTCCTCCTTAAAGTAGAAGTCCTCGAAAGTAGCTTTACATCTTTTATATGACTTTAAACTCTGACTTCTTTGCGTGGAATATGGACTTTATCCCATTTGCCTTAGCCCACAAGTAATCTTGAGATTTTTTCTTCGACAGCCCTGGCCGCTGCTACAGACGTCGGAAAATTAAGTGGATGTCGTCGATAGACTCAGGATTTTTAGCTCTTCGGATCGCACTCCGGTTCTCCAACTTTCATAGTCAGTTGCCGTGGGCAGCAACTCAACTTGGCAGCAAGGTCGGCAGCAAATGTCTTCTGTTGGAACTGCATCAGTACAACTCCTAGGTTTGTTCTTTCAACCTTGACTCCTAAATTCCTCGGTTCCCTTTTTGAGCCGTTAGTACCTACAAACAAAAATTCACTAAAACAGTATCTCTTGTTTATCAAATAAACGATAATCTATAAAAGCAAGGTAAAACAAAGAAATACTGTAAAATGCCATGCACGCACCTACTTATGCCTAAAATGTGCTTAAAAATAGTAATGATAAGAGTTGGAATGTGCATGAAATATAGGACTTATGGACACTTTACGCGCCCCTAAACTCAAACTATTTCTTGTCTTCAAGCAATGCAACCTAAAATACTTGCTCTAATAATAGTCAGAAAGAAAAACTTGTTTTTAACTTGATTTTTTGCCTCAAGGTCGTGGCACCTATATTAAATTAATGAAGGGAAATAAGCAAGAAAATAACTCAAAATTAGCTTTCTCATGTCTGTGTATGTGTGCATGTCTGTAAACAGGCTGAATATGCAGAATAAATAAATAAACAAAGATGTTGCTGTGATTTAAAGGTTGTTCTGAGGCAACACAATTTAAGCACAATATTTTTAATCATGGTAGTGAGGGCTTCAACTTTTCACAACTACTCTTCTAGGTCTGACGTTGAGATAGGAGCAAACTACAAAACCCCGAACCCTTGGAGTAGAGTCATCCCGTGAAGGCTTTCATTCACTCATGCTAATTTGTCTGTCACTTTAAGGTTTTCAGTTTCATGGACTTTGATAGCAGCGGAGTGTCCTCGCACATGATTCTTCCTAGAGCCTGTTGCGAGCACCTCTAGGGTAACACATCTTTATTCTTTGTTTTTGACTCTGCTGTCATGGCAGTGCTGTATTTTTCTATTCTTTTTACCTGCCTCGACGGCTACCTGTAATCATCGTTAGAATTTCGCAAATAATTCTAAAAACAAACATGCCATGTTCATCAAACATTCTAACACATTCAGCAAGTAACAGAGATGTTTAACATTTTCATGCATAAAGAAAAAAATTCTAAGTCATAATTCATGCTTTTTCCCAAGATTAAGTTCATTTTTAGTTAGGTGCGAAAATAAATCAATCGGCTATCCTATCATAGGCACAAGTCATAACAAATTTTTCTTTTCTGATTATTACTAAGGCAAGTACAATGCAACCTAAAAATGCAACTAAAGATGCCTAGAAAATGATGTGAGAGCTATCCCCCCCCCCCAACTCGAGATGGGCATTGCCCTCAATGCACAAAACAGAAAAGAAAAAACTGGACTAAAGTAAGAAGAAGGAAAGACGCCTGAGGTTGCTGTTGCTGGAAGGTGATGGCAGCGGGCTTGGCATTTCTGCCTTGTGTTTTGCGGTTCTTGGATTTGGATTTGCAAAATTGATTGTGAGATGGGAATAAAGAAAAATTAAAACAAATGAAACCTAGTCCTAAAACTACTCCTACAAAAACAGTAAATAACGAGAAAGAGATGGTTAGGTCACAGTGGGGTGGGCATCCCTCAATGTGAATAATTTATGTTCTTTCATGGCAGAGTCCCATGTATAGTGCTTTAGTCGCTACCCATTGACCTTGAACTATGTTCCTCCATTTACGGATTTTATCGTCACGACACCATGTAGAAAGGCCTCGACTACTTTGTAGGGTCTTGACCATCTGGATTTTAGCTTTCTAGGGAACAGTCTGAGGTAGGAGTTGAACAGCAGCACTTGCTGCCCAGGCAGGAACTGCCGCTGGTGAATCTTGTTGTCGTGCCATTTTTTGAATTTTTTCTTTGTACAGCTTGGCATTCTCGTATGCCTCACGCCAAATTTCTTCCATTTCTTTCAAATTTAGCAGTCTATTTTCCCTAGTCTGTTTCCAGTCCATGTTAACTGTCTTGACTGCCCAATACGCCTTGTGTTCTATTTCGAAAGGGAGATGGCAGGCCTTTCCGTATACTAAACGATATGGGGACATTCCTAGCGGTGTTTTGTATGTTGTTAGATATGCCCAAAGAACATCGTCTAGTTTCAATGACCACTTTTTTTGTTAGGGTTCGCGACTTTCTCTAAGATGGTCTTGACTTCCCTGTTTGAAATTTCTGCCTGCCCATTTGTTTGTGGGTGATAGGCTGCAACAATCTTGTGCTTGACCCCCACTTTCTATAGTACCTTTGCAATTAATTTGTTATCAAAGTGGGTGCCTCCATCGCTAATGATTGCTCTTGGTACTTCGAACCTCGTGAAGATGTTCTTTCGTAAGAACCTATGAATCATCTTTGCATCATTGTGAGGGGAGGCAATGGCTTCTACCCACTTAGAAACATAATCAACTGCTAGGATGATGTACATGTTTCCGCGCGAAGATGGGAATGGTCCCATAAAATCTATCCCCCAAACATCGAATAACTCGACCTCCAGGATTGTTTGAAGGAGCATCTCATTCCTTCTCAATATATTTCCTATTCTTTGGAAGTTGTCACACTGTTTGTAGAAAGTCTGAGCGTCTTTATGCAGTGTTGGCAAAAAAACCTGATTGCAACACCTTTGCTATTGTGAGCTGCCCACTGAAATGGCCTCCATATGGTGCTAAATGGCATTGTGAGAGTATGGCCTGTTGTTCATCCTCTGGTACACATCGTCTGATAACCTGGTCTGCACAATTTTTAAACAAAGAAAGGATCGTCCCAAAAGTAATGCTTCACATCATGTTTGAATCATTTATTTCCTTGAAAGTTAAGTTCATAAGGAAAAACAACATATACTAAGTAATTTACAATATCCGCGTACCAGGGTGTGTCTATTGATGTTGTCGCCGCGGCCTCTGCTTGGGCGGCAGGTAACAGACCTTCAGCTTCTAGGGCGGCTACTAGGGCTGAGGCTAGTAGCACCTATTCGTCAGGGAATTCATCCTAAATTTCGTTGTGGGAGGTGTTCTATTGTCTATTCTCCAGCCGAGAGAGATGATATGCCACTTGATTTACTGTTCCCTTTCCGTCTCAGATTTGTACGTCAAATTCTTGCACCAGTAGGATCCACCAGATTAGGCGAGGCTTTGCATCTTTCTTTGAGAACATGTACCTTAAGGCATAATGGTATGTGTGAACTATCACCTTTGTGCCAAGTAGGTAGGGACGGAACTTATCGAAGGCAAATACTACTGCCAGCAACTCTTTTTTTTGTAGTGGTGTAGTTGGTTTGGGCAGTATTTAATGTTTTGCTAGCGTAGTATATGACGTGAAAGATCTTATCTTTGCACTGTCCTAGGACGGCGTCAATGGCAGTGTCACTAGTATCACACATGAGTTCGAAGAGTTGACTCTAGTCATGGGGGACTACCACAGGTGCTGTGACTAGCTTTTCTTTTAATGTTTTGAATGCCTCCTGGTATGCCTCGTCGAAGATGAATAGCTTGTCCTGTTCCAGCAAGGTACACATCGGTTTAGAAATTTTAGAAAAAAATTCAATGAATCTACGATAGAAACTTGCGTGTCCCAGAAAACTTCGTATGCCCTTGATAGCGGTCGGCGGAGACAAGTTGGCTATGACTTTGATTTTGGCTTTGTCTACTTCTATTCCCTGTGCAGAAATTTTATGCCCCAAGACTATGCCTTCGTCGACCATAAAGTGGCCTTTTCCCAGTTAAGCACTAGGTCTGTTTCCTCATATCTGGTCAGTACTTTCTCAAGGTTGTCGAGGCAGCTGTCGAAGCTGTTGCCGAAGACAGAGACGTCATCTATGAAGATTTCTATGAAATCTTCTATCATGTAAGAGAAGATAGCCATCATGCATCGCTGGAATGTGGCTGGGGCATTGCACAAACTGAATGGCATTCTTTGAAAAGCATAAATGCCATATGGGCAAGTGAAGGTTGTTTTGGCCTGGTCCTCCGGTGCGATGGAGATTTGATTGTACCCTGAATATCCATCCAAAAAGTAATAAAAGAGTTTGCCAACAAGGCGGTCAAGCATTTGATCAATAAAAGGTAACGGCAAATGATCCTTTTTTGTTGCTTTATTTAACTTGAGGTAATCCATGCATATTTGCCAACCAGTTATTGTTCAAGTTGGGATTAATTCATCATTATCATTGCTTACCAAAGTTATTCCACCTTTATTTGGTACACATTGTACCGAGCTTACCCATTCGCTGTCTGAGATTGGATATATGATTCCAGCATCTAGCCACTTGATGATTTCCTTTTTGACAACTTCTCTCATGGCTTCATTAAATCTCCTTTGGGCGTCCACAGTTGGTTTTTGGTCCTGCTCAAGCTTGATTTTTTGCATGCAAATGGCAGGGCAGATTCCCTTTATATCTACAATGGTCCAGCCTATCGCCTTCTTATGTTGCCACAGTAGCGCAGTTAATTGTTGTTCCTGTTTAGGCTGTAACTTGGAAGAAATTATAACTGGCAGTGTATCATTAGGTCCTAGGAAAACATATTTAAGCTATGCAGGTAAGGCTTTTAACTCGAGAGTATGAGGTTGTTCGGTGGATGGTTTGAACATCTTGCCTCCCTTTTCTGTGTAATTCAGAGGTTCAAAGTACTTACATGGTATGTTCGTTATCTAGTATGCCTCTTCTTGTTCCTATGTTTCCTGCTTCGTCCACTCATTGCATTGCTCATCTTCCGGGCAACTTTTTAAATGGTTGTCATGGCTGCTGCCGAGTTTGCTGGATGGGCAGTCCTGTTGTAGATAGGATCTGTTGTCGTCAAGGTTGAACTCTGAGACAACATCCAGTAGTTGGCATTCTTCTTGATCTTCAGCTTGTCTCATGGATTGGTAAACGTTCAATTTTACATGTTGATCGTCTATCCTCATTGTGAGTTCTCCTTTTTCCACATCGATCAATGTTCTGCCCGTAGCAGGGAAAGGTCGCCCCAGTATCATTGGTGCTTTTTCATCTGCTTCACAATCCAGCACCAAGAAATCGACAGGAAAATAAATTTATCCACATATACTAGGATGTCCTCAATTTTTCCTTCAAGTTGTACATAAGTTCTGTCAACCAGCTGAAGCATCAACGTTGTTGGGTGAGCGTCTCATATCCCTAGTTTCTGGAAGACGGATTTGGGCATTAAATTTATGCTTGCCTTTAGGTCACATAATGCTCGTACGGAGTGGTTGCTACCTATTTTGCAGGGGATTATAAAGCTGCATGGATCTTTCTATTTGGGCGATGCTTTATTGTGCAGCATGGCCATGCATCCTTTCGTTACTGCCATTGTTTCAAATTCTCCAATCCTTGTTTTTTGGATACCATATCTTTCAGGAACTTGGCATAGCTGGGCATTTGTTCAATCAACTCTATTAGTGGAAGGTTGATTTTGACTTGCTTTAGCACATCCAGGAACCTTTTATACTGCATCTTGATCAGTGCATAAAAGTTCTATATTTTACCCATCATTTATCCTTATTTTTGCTGCACTCAAGCATGTTTAATTGCATTTTAGGTTAAGTTTTGCATCAACATCACATTTAGATAAAACTGCGCAGATACTGCTAAATTTGATTACTTTTGCAGATATCTGCTGTGATAGCACCAAAGGCAGCAGTCGTGATAGCATCCAGGGCAGCAGTCGTGACAGCACCCAGGGCAGTAGTCGTGACAGCATCTGGGGCAGCAGTCGTGGCAGCATCCAGGGC
Source organism: Hibiscus tridactylites (assembly GCA_958450335.1). Taxonomy (NCBI): domain Eukaryota; kingdom Viridiplantae; phylum Streptophyta; class Magnoliopsida; order Malvales; family Malvaceae; genus Hibiscus; species Hibiscus tridactylites. Next base: position 50,294,848 of record OY288267.1, on the reverse strand, counting down.
AGCAGTCGTGACAGCATCCAGGGCAGCAGTCGTGGGAGCATCCAGGGCAGCAGTCGTGGCAGCATCCAGGGTAGTAGTCGTGGCAGCATCCAGGGCAGCAGAGCTGGAACTGGACGAGCAGTCAAGGAGGACGATGATGCCATGGTTTCCGCTGTGACAGCAGAGGACGACAGATGTTTTGAGGAGAAGAAGCAAAGTGGACCTCGATAGATAGAGAAAATTAAGCCCGCATGTCGTGGAAAACCACTATATTTTTCCAAGCCCTAGATCAGAAGGAATGCCAAGCCCAAAGTTCAAGGAGAGAAAATCCCAAGCAAGAAGGAGGACGATTTAAAGTTAGATTCTTTGAAGATTTAGTCTTTATTAGAGTTATACTTTAATCTAAAGTTGTATTCTTACTATTTTAGAAAACTTGGACCCAAAGCCTATATAAGGGCATGTATTTCGACCTAGGGAGGAGATCACCCATTCTCTAGCCTTCTTCCCAAAACCCTAGCCGTTTTCATCCTCTCAAAATGTTCTAAATTCCCCTTAGGGCCACGGGTTGATTTGTAAAGTAGTTGCAAGGGTTGTTTTGTTTTAGGAATTTTCATTTCAATAAATTAAACTTCAAGTTCTCTTATTTGGGTTATTAATATCTTGCAAGAGCATCGGGAGAGCATTGTGAGGTTATCTATTTACTTAGCATCGGGAGAGTTAAGTATACGAAAGAAATAAGAGCAAGTTCTCTAGCTTATAGTTGAACTATCTCGGACCTAGGGATAGGACGAGGTTAAGTGGCTAAAGAAGAATTCATCGACATCGGTGTTCATCCTTCGATTTACGTCGGGGGGTATCATCAAAGACGTGATCATCGACAGACTTGGACCTAGGGATAGGCCAAGGCACATCTGGGATTCTTGCCAAACTTGAAGTACTGAGTTGATTGTTCGCTGCCGCGACAAGCAACGGACTGCTGCCGCGACAGGTGCTGCCGCGACGGGGGTGACGACAGAACTGGAGTTCCGAGACTTAGCAATACCTACACTACTGAGCAATTCAATACCAGCCCATTCTCTCTATCTTGATTCTCTCACTCTTTTATTTAAGTATTCTTTATTATTTTTGTGACAATATCTTAAACTATTCTTTTCCCCTTGTGCAGATAGCGAAAGAAAGGGTTAGCCCAGTCCCTGTGGAGACGATATCCGATACTCTAGTATCACTTTATTACTTGTGACGTGTACACTTGCACTCAATTGCGAAAGACTATTTTACACGCAACACATCTCTTGCTTTTGTTTCTTCAGTCTCTAGGGAAATGGTGGTGGAGGTACAGGGTTGACAATTTTTTCTTTGCTGGGCACCCTATTCTGGGTAGTTGGTTCATGTTCTGTATGTTTATTCCTAGTGTTGTTTGTTGATTCTTGTTTTGGTGTCACCGTAGTAGATTGCTCGGCAGGTCGGACTGGTTCGGTAGATGTTGTTTCTCTCGTAGCGGGCATGGATGGGTCCTCTAGTGTTACCCCACTTCGGGTTGTTACGACCTTACACCATTCAAGGGATTTACCTTTTGCTAATTCAATGTTACTGGGTAATCCACACATTGGCCTTGTGCTGATAATCTGAGCAAATTTCCCGAACTGCGTCTCTAGATTTTTTAAAGTTGTCTCTTGGTTGTTCATTCTACTTTCAGTCCTGTACATGAAAGATTCAGTTTTATCAATGAATTTATTTGTATTAAAAATGAAATCTTTAGTATGGGACATGAAAGTATGCATAGTAGATTTTAAGGAGGAAGTGTTTGTATCCTGTTGTGGTGACAGCTGTCGTGGCAGGTTCTGTTGATAGTCCCCTCGTTATTGTGATAGGTTTGCAGTAGATCTGGGGTTGCTCCACGAGAAGTTGGGATGGTTCTTCCATCTTGGGTTGTAGTTATTCTGAGTGGGTCTGCTATTCCTCTCATATCCTCTCATATAATTAGCAGATTCAGCATAGTCGGCAGAATCATGGTTGCCACCACATTCTTTACAGAATGGCTCAATAGCTTTTACTTCATAGACCTTACCAGGGGGGCTGCACAATCTTCATCACCAGCTCCATTAGTGTATCGAGGCGGGCGTTAACAGATTCTGAGGCTTCTACCTCATTTACAGTGGCTAGCCGCCTTGTGCTGCCTCGGCAGGCTGTCGGGTACTTGTAATCATTTTTAGCGGCTATGTTCAGCAGCCGCAGTGCTTCCTTTGGAGGTCTATCTAGGATGATCCCATTGACCGAGGTATCTATCATCATCCGAGTTGGATAGTTAACCCCGTTATAGAATATAGATACCTGAGTCCAAGCCGGTAAACCATGTAGGGGACAATTATTCAGCATCTGTTGGTACTGCTCACATGCTTCGTACATCGGCTCGTCATCCCCTTGTCTAAAGGCTATGATCTCATTCTGCAGCCTATTAGTGACATTGTACGAGCTAAAATGGTCTAGAAAATCTTTGCAGAGCTTCGTCCATGTATTAAAAGATCCGGCTGGCTGGTTATTCAACCACTATTTCGCCCTATGCCTTAGTGAATAGGGAAATAGCCTCAGCCGTAGTACATCCTGATGAACCCCATGTATCTTAAATGCTCGGCAAATGTCCAGGAATCCTGGTAAATGCTGCCAAGCATCTCCTGTGGTAGTCTCTCCAAAGTACCCTAGTGTGTTTATCATGTTGAACATGACGGGCTTTAATTCAAAGTGGTCCGCCCCTATGTCAGGTTCTGTCACTATTGGTTCAAACCTTTGGAAGTCATGTTCCAGATAATCTCTAGTTGTCCAAACCTGGGGTGGCCTGGGTGGATCAGAGGGTCTTGCCTCTGTTTCTCTTGTGGTCCTCTAGGCGGCAAGTCGTGCTGCCTGCCCATGCCGTTCAAGACATCATTTGGTGGGTCCTCGTTTACCATTGTTTCTTTCTTTGCTTTTCCCTTGTCTTCTTTGTTTCTCTTAAGGACTTCCCTAAGCTCATTCTTTATCATTCTCGTTTCACGTTCAAGATCGTGGTAAATGAGGAGATTTCCTTTAGGGTTGGCCCTGGTCATACACTTGCAAAGGACACAGTAAAATTTTTTCGATTAAAAATAAAGAAAAAATAAAAAGTGCAGAAATTGAAAAATGAAATTCGTTGTTACCAATCCCCGACAATGGTGCCAAAAACTTGTTGGGCGTGTAGGTGTTCCCTTTTTTTGAGAGTGCAAGTGCACACTCTTGCCAAGTTATAGTATAAAAGATGTCAAATCCCGCGAGGATTGGACATCTTGTTTCATTTCGTAGTCCCTACACAAGAAAAAATAAAAGCACAAGTGAATTGATTGTTGGATTGAAGAGTAGCGTAAAGTAAATTACAAATAATAAAAGAGGTGATCATGTTGATAGAGCGGGCAAGGTTATGATGTCACTTAGTGTGAAACTGCGTTGTAAAGGTAGAGTTATTTTGTGCTGCCACGATATGTTGCCTCGGCGGGTATGGCGGGCGGCAGGCTATGACCCTGTCACACGGCCACAGCGGGTCACTACCACTGCAACTTTCGTTGTCTCAGCAGGTGGAACGGAAATAAGTCATGGCGGCAAGTCTGGCAGATACTCCAAGTTCAGCGGAATAGAAGACATTGATTCCTCCTATTTCTAGGTAAGGAAACTCGAGAGCTAACGTGGCATAGGCAATACTTAGCAATCTCAACATCAACCTAACACAGGCTAATCAACTCGGTTTGGAATCCCTTTTAGCCGTTGAAACTTGTAGACTGATGTAAAACCAAGTTAGTCACGCCTCAGCACGTTGTGACCGTACTTAACCCTTTCGTGAGCCTTGCACTTTCGTGCCCGACAAATGGATTCTCTCAACTAACTGGTGTAGAATAATTGAAAGAACGAAGTGCACATATTAAGAAAACTTGGAATATTTTATTAAAAAATATCTCAAAACCTAAAACAATCGTTTCACAACTAGTTTACAACATAACCCTAACCCAAGTGGAGTTTAGAACATGGCGGCGGCAGAGAACACTAGAAAAGTCTATATCAAACCTCGGATGATTTGAACTAGGAGTACAATGGGTATTTATAGACTCAAGACTAGGTTAAGTCCTCCTTAAATTAGAAGTCCTCGAAAGTAGCTTTCCATCTTTAATATGACTTTAAACTCTATCTTCTTTGCGTAGAATATGGACTTTATCCTGTTTGCCTTAGCCCGCAAGTAATCTTGAGATTTTTGCTTCGACAGCCCTGGCCGCTGCTACAGACGTCGGAAAATTAAGTGGATGTCAGCGATAGACTATGGATTTTTAACTCTTCAGATCGCACTCCGATTCTTCAACTTTCATAGTCAGCTACCGTAGGCAGCAAGGTCGGCATCAACTGTCTTCTGTTGGAACTGCATCAGTACAACTCATAGGTTTGTTCTTTAAGCCTTGACTCATCAGCTCCTCGGTTCCCTCTTTCAGTCGTTAGTACCTACAAACAAAAATACACTAAAACAATATCTATTGGTTATCAAATAAATGATAATTTATAAAAGCAAGGTAAAACAAAGAAATATTGTAAAATGTCATGCATGCACCTACTTATGTCTAAAATGTGCTTAAAAGTAGTAATAATAAGAGTTGGAATGTTCATCAAATATAGGACTTATGGACATTTTACACTTACCCTAGGCCCGTTGGGTGTAGGAGCTTATAGAAAGGCTTACCCTAGGCCCATTGGGTGTAGGAGCTTACGGAAAGGCTTATCCTAGGCCCAATGGGCATAGGAGCTTAGGTTTAGAAGGGCTTACCAGCGCTGAGCCTACATATCCTCATTCATATCCTAGATAATATACCCTAGATGAATTCAGTTTATATTCAGAAGACAGTATTACAAAAAATAGATATCATATCTTGTAGAAAGGTGCTGAAAAGAGTCTCAGTTTGAGTACTCTCATTTCTGTAATTTATTTGATAAAGAAATACCATATTTATAGATTACAAGAGAGAGCCTAAACTAGGAAAAAAGGAATTACAAATAAATTACAAGAATCTAATTCCTTATTTACATCTATTAAAAAGATATTATGAAGATAATTGCTAACTAATAGCAACTTGATATTAGGGAATTTACATCCCTAATTTTCTGCAATCCACACTCCCCCTCAAGCTGGAGAGTATTTATTATATAATCCCAGCTTGCATGTAAACTCATCAAACGTTACTTTAGGAAGTGACTTGGTGAGAATGTCTGCAAGTTGATCTTTAGAAGAAACAAAATTCAGTTTTACCAGACCATTGCTGACTTTCTCTAAAATGAACTGTCTATCAATTTCCACATGTTTATTCCTATCATGATGGACCGGATTTCTCACTATACTGATGCCAGATTGACTATCATTGTATAGTTCAAACTCTTTAGAGTCACTGAAGCCCAATTCAACAAGTAACCTTTGTAACCATATTCCCTCACACATTCCAAGTGCAATAGCTCTATACTCAACTTCAGCACTGCTCCGAGACACAATATACTGCTTTTTGCTCCTCCAAGTTACCAAATTGCCCCAAACAAAAGTGCAGTACCCACTGGTAGATCTACTATCTGTCAGTTCTCCAGCCCAGCTAGCATCAGTGAAGACTTTTACTGATCTGTCGTTGGTTTTCTTGAAAATTAGCCCATGGCCAGGTGTCATCTTTAGGTATTTATATTCTGTTGACAGCTTCAAGATGCTCCTCTCGAGGGTCACTCAAATATTGACTAACAATGCTCACAGGAAAAGATATATCAAGTCTAGTAAGAGAAAGATAAATTAATTTCCCAACTAACCTTTGATACAATCCCTTATTAACTGGACTTCCAAGATTATCCTTCTTCAGTTTGAGATTGAACTCCATAAGAGTCTCAGCTGGTTTGCAGCCCTTCATCCCAGATTCAGATAACAAGTCTTGGATATATTTTCTCTGGTTAATTACTAGACCATCTTCTGATCTTGCAACCTCCATGCCAAGGAAGTATCTTAAAGTACCAAGATCCTTGGTTTCAAATTCACTTGCAAGCAATTTCGTTAAATTTCCAATTTCTTCATTGTCATCACCAGTGATGATGATATCATCAACATACACAATGAGGATTTCTTTCTTCTTTTCTGATCCCTCTTTGATGAACAAGGTGTGGTCAGTTTGGCCTTGCTTGTACCCATTTCTCACAATAGCCTTTGCAAATCGATCAAACCAAGCCCTAGGAGTCTGTTTCAATCCATACAGTGACTTCTCAAGTTTACAAACTTTCTGTTTGTCAGAATGATATCCCAACCCCTGTGGAATATCCATATATACATCTTCTTCAAGATTTCCATTCAAGAAGACATTCTTGATGTCAAGTTGATGTAATTTCCAGTCCTTGTTAACTTCCAAAGACAAAAGAACTCTCATTGTATTCAACTTTGCTACTGGCGCAAATGTCTCTTGGTAGTTTATCCCATAGGACTGAGTAAATCCCTTAGCCACCAATCTTTCCTTATAATGTTCAATGCTCCCGTCATATCTATACTTGACAGTAAAAATCCACTTGCAACCCACTGGCCTTTTTCCTGGTGGAAGATCAGTGATTTTCCAGGTTTTATTGTCTTCTAGTGCCCTTATCTCTTCTTCAACAGCCTTCTTCCATCTTATGTCTTTCATTGCTTCCTCTATTATTTTTGGAATGAAAGTGTTATCAACACTAGAAGTAAAGGCTTTAAAGGCTTTAAGTTTCCATATGCCACAAACTTCTGAATAAGATGTGTTGTACACTTCCTTACACCTTTTCTCTGTGCAATAGGCAAATCATCAGTATCCACAGTCGGAGCAATACTTTGAGAATTTTTCATACCATGTGGATTCTCCGAGGCTGTAGGAGTAGGTTCCAGCTCTTGGAACTTATCAGGTTGTATGTTGGTCTCTTTATTGGGCTTTGTTCTCCTTTTATAGACACTAAGCACTTTGGCCTCAAGTTGCTCTGTTAGGTTCTTTGTGGTGTGCGAGGTGTACCTGGAGGCTCCAAGACAGTAATTTCAATGGAGTTAGGAATGATGGAAGGTTCATTGGTTTCAATAATAACAATGGGTTCATGTTCAGAAGAAATAATAGTGGGAACTTTAATGATAGGAAAAATGTCAAAAGCTTGGAATTCACTTAAGCGCTCCCCTTGAATTTCATGCTTGGTATAATATGGCTTTTGTTCAATGAAGGTGACATCCATTGAGGTATAGGTTCTTTTAGTTATGGGAGAGTAACATTTGCAGCTCTTCTTAGTAGAAGAATAACCTAAGAATATGCATTTTAAGGCTCTATGATCTAACTTAGACCAAAAATGAGGATAGATGTGAACAAAGACAGTGCATCCAAAAACTTTTACTGGGATTGAGGAAGAGAGTGGCTGAAAATGAGGAAAGGTTTGAAGAAAAAGATTTCTAGGTGTTTTAAAATTAGGGAAAACTACACCGGTGGTCCTTAAACTATTACTATTTTCCTATTTTGATCCCTAAACTATGTTTTTTTGGCAAAATCGTCCCTTCTGTTACATAGTTCTCCTGTTTTGGTCCCCCGACGTTAAATAGCTGACGGTTTTGCTGACGTGGTATTTTTTATATATTTTTTAATCATTTCTCTCTCCTCTTAAAAAATGTCACGTCAGCAAAACCGTTAGCTATTTAACGTCGGGGGACCAAAACATGAGAACTATGTAACAGAAGGGACGGTTTTACCGAAAAACATAGTTTGGGGACTAAAATAGGAAAATGGTAATAGTTTGGGGACCACCAATGTAGTTTTCCCTTAAAATTAAGAGGTTTACTAGGCATTTTATTGATGAGGAAGGTTGCTGTAAGAATGGCTTCTCCTCAATAAAATTTAGGCACATTAGTAGAGAACATAAGAGACCTAACAACTTATAACGGATGTCTATTTTTCCTCTCGGCAATACCATTTTGTTGAGGAGAATCTACACAAGAAGTTATATGAACAATCCCCTTTTCTTGAAGAAAATCCCCCAAAGCTCTAGAAAAATATTCACTACATTATCAGTATGAAGGATCTGAATTTTGCTTTGAAACTGAGTTTCCATTAGACTATGAAATCTCTTAAACACATTTTCAATTTCTGACTTTTCTCTCATAAGAAATGTCCAAGTGAGCCTAGTGTGATCATCGACAAAAATGATTAACCATCTAGAACCATCAATATTCTTAACTTGGGAAGGGCCCCAAATGTCATTGTGTATGGTGGAAAAAGGTTTAGAGGTTTTATATTTAAAGGAGGATAAGTGTTCTTTGTATGCTTAGCAAGAGGACAAATTTCACAAGAAAAAGAATGAGGATTTTTACCGATAAACAATTGTGGTAACAATTTGACAAGATATTGAAAACTAGGATGCCCTAATCTATAATGCCATAAAAGAACATTTTTGAGGATTCTGATATATTGGAAAAACAAGGAAAAGGATAAATAGAGCTTGAGTGTGCTTGTCCACTTTGAGAAGGCTGCCCTTGAAAAATGTAGAGGCCACCACACAACCTAGCACTGCCAATCACTTTCCCCGAGTTCAAAGCATGTAATTTACAACCAAGAGGTGAAAATTAGTTGTGCATTTTAGGTCAGCAGAAATTTTACTAACTGAGATGAGATTACAAGCTAATTTAGGAACATATAACACATGTTGCAGTATTAAATTCGGAAATATTTTAACAGAGCCACTTCCTGATATGGAGGAGAAAGAGCCATCAACAATCTTTATTTGAGAAGAGATTGATGAAGGCTGAAATGTATGGAAAAGGGAGGCATTGTCAGTCATATGATCTGAGGCCCCTGAATCCACAATCCACTCGAAACAGTCAGTAGTACTAACCATGGACGCAAAAAATGGACTACCTTCTAGGATTATAGCAGCATTGTTCGATGCAGATTTTTCTGGAATTTTTATGGAAGTAATTTGGGTGGTGGAGATATCTGATGTGTCATCAAGAATAGGATTTTGTTCTGTTTCAGAACTGCTTTTAGCGGAAGTAGAAATATCAACCATGTTGAGAGTTGATTGGATCGAGAAATTAGACTGATACCATGTAGAAAGGTACTGAAAAGAGTCTCAGTTTGAGTACTCTCATTTCTGTCATTTATTTGGTAAAGAAAGACCATATTTATAGATTACAAGAGAGAGCCTAAACTAGGAAAAAGGAATTACAAATAAATTACAAGAATCTAATTCCTTATTTACAGCTATTAAAAAGATATTGGGAAGATAATTGTTAACTAATAGCAACTTGATATTAGGGAATTTACATCCCTAATTTTCTGCAATCCACATATCTATTTTTATACCATAAGACAGATGTCAAATTTATATTATTATTATTATTATTATTATTATTATTATTATTATTATTATTATTATTATTATTATTATTATTATTATTATTATTATTATTATTATTATTATTATTATTATTATTTCGTATTCTATGTCATATATCATATATAATTTTATATCAGAGGATAGAAATCAGACAATTGCTTTCTTTTCGAATAACAGTGTCATACTTTTAATTTTAAGCAGATGATCTAGGTTTAGAACAGAGAGTGTTTACGAACACATGGTATGTGCCTTACAGCTCAATTTATTTTTCAGAAACACTCGATAAGTATCAGAAAGAGACATTCGACAATCTTTGGACGAACTCCAGAACGAGGTCCCTACAAATAGAAGAGTTCGATAAAACGACTTGGACCAAACATCAGAAGTTGATGCATCAGGATTATCGGGATTTCAGATATATCGTGAGCGAATCAAATGTTACAACTTACGAGGGTTTTATAGTCATTTTGAACTTTATGGGTAATTTGATAATTTAGACCAACCAAGCATAAGCAACGACACACAGAATTCAAGAATTCGAGTTGCTCTTTAGGTTTTCGAGCCCCTTGAATTGGTCAGAACCCAACAATACGATGTTTATTATTTAACCGAATAGGTACGCCTTAAACATTTATTTCGCAGAACTGGCCACAATGTATAACCAAAAGTAGTTCGCCTTCACCAATCGCCCACTAAACTTATTACCAAGAATCGAGCATTTATTTGAACGGTATTTTCCAAGTATTCGAACATGTGCATTGCACTTGAACTCATTCCAAAACATCGAATATGCTTATGAGAACATATCTCTCTTATTATTAAATATGTATTTTCTCTAAATAAATTGTACGCCTTCATATGGTATTCCTCCAATATCATCTTAGTATCAGAAATGACCAACAGACATGGGTCGTATATTACCACTTTTTTTAGCCATTACATGGTTGGGTTTATTTGGAGTTCACAATTCCATGTCTTAGAAATATTCTCAGTCATTATAATATCTGAGGTTATTTCAGACAATTCGATGCTCGAAGGTGTTACGATTGTTCAGAGTCTTTCGGTCCTTCGAACTATTCATTCATTTCAGACCTCGAAGATATATCACATATCTCGGTTGATTGGCAACTAATGCCCAAGGAAATTTTAGTCTTTAGCATCATTCAATCCCATTCAATCTTAACAGTATTTTCAATCCTTTTTAATCATTGCAATCAATTCCATCTTTACGCCACATTTATGGGAAATATTCATACATGTGAATATTTCCCATAAATTTATATTCGGAAGATTATTCAGAATTCAAGCAAACTCAAGTACTTTACAAACTCGAGGGTTAAGTCTTGTTACCATGACTTTTCAGTAATCTAAAGTTTTCAAATGTATCAGATGTCTTATCGGATCAAGTATAGCTTCTCGAGTTATTTTTATAGATAGGGGTATTTTCGCCATTCGTTAATCAAACATTTTCAACGTTTCTTTTTAATCAAACTTAGAGATTAACGGTGTAATTAACTGCGTACTAAACTCAGAAGTCATTTCAATTTATTAAACCTCTTATTCAAATATTTGCCTTAGCCATTACTATTATAATTTCATATTGATCGACTTAATCGGAAATAATCATATGCTCAAACATGGTCGTGCAAACATTAACTGAATATCAACATGTTACTAAAGCATGCATAAGGTAGTGATGTATTACCTTGAATTCTTATTATATCGGTCGACCCTCGAACGACATTCAAACACTCTTAAACCCGAATTTATGTCTCTCAACCATTCGTATTCAAGAAACCGAGAATACTGAGTTGACTCGAGCTGACTCGGACGAGTTGACTCAAGTTAACGGGTCGGGTTGGACTCAGACAACTCGGACCGAACTCAGATTTGGGCTTGGATTAGTGGGCTCGAACCGAGTTGGGTCCATTCACACAATTAGGCCATGTGCGAACCGGTCCACTCACCCTTATCACACAAGTGTCGGCCGATTGCTGGAAAAGGTCGTCGGAGACACTGTTGGCATCGATCCTGTTGAAAAACTAGAGCTTGTTAGCTCAATATTCCAACCCATACATCAACATCACGAAACAAGCCGGAATACATACCGAAATTAACCAAAATAGAAGGGAAACAGTCGGAAGTACCGTAGCTGTGATGAGGCCCCTCCCAGTGTCGGATGGATGATCGGTCGGTTGGGTTTTTCTCGTCAGGAGCCCGAATCTAGTGGTTGTGTCGCAAACGAACGGCGAACGAGGCAGGAAAACGCAATAAACAGAGGCAGCTTTTGGGGGTTTTGGTGATGCCGACGGTGATGGCCACGACGTGGCGGTGGCTGGGATCTGAGCTTTGTCGAAAGGGCGAGGAAGGTGAAAAGTCTAAGAGAATTTTCTGGAATGTCCCTCTCTTAGTTTTCAGATAGCACACGATGCTAAAGGGGGTAGTTGAATGGTTAAACAAGATTAAATTTTGGTTCGTACCTATAAGTACTGTTTAAATTTAATTCGGGGTTTGTTTAAATCGAACTTGGTTTTAGCCTAGATAGTTAAAACACTAGCTTTTCCTACCATAGGCCATAGGTTCAATTCCTCACAATAGCAACTTACCCTTCTCTTTTCTTTTCTCTTTCTTTTTTTTAATTGCTTCCTTAATGTCTTAATTTATTTTGGGTGTTACAGTTTTTGTTGTTTAAACTTTTAGACAATCCATGCACGAATGTTGTTGTTGTGCTAATCGTATAAACACGGGCGTAACTTACTAAAATGTCTCAAAATATGAAGCACAAATATGATACATGTATCTGTTGATCAAGCATTTTGTCACGGGTCAGAGTCTTGGCGCAGAGACATCTCCCCGTGCGGCACCTCAGGGCTCCCACACGCCCGAGGCTAAGCCTTTTCCATCTCTGACGCTTACTGGTTTCGCCCTCCCATGGGCTAATCAGGGAAGCGGGGACAGCTCCCGACCAGTGTGGTGTCTAACTAGCACCCATCCGAGGACTTGACGGTTGTACGGCACGTACTACACCCTTATTGCTATCCTGCATCCCGTATTAAGCACAACTATAAAGCATCTCGTGTGGTCTCGCCTGTCATGACGAACGGACCGTGACAATTTGCTGCAATGGCAAAGGACATCACTTTGGTTATGGTTGACCTTAGGTTTTGGATTCAATTCTCGCTAATCCCTCTCTCGTGCGCTTAAAAAAAACCATGCATGTATTTAACATATACAGTCGTGTTAATTGTGTTTAAATATATTATGTTGTTAAACATCTTGCGTTTAAAACTTCTATATCTAAGGTTTTTTTTTCTGTAATTTTGAACTAACATTATATATATTCTTGATATACGATTTAGTATACAAGTAAACTAGTGTCATGGGGACATTTACGGGATGATGATAATATAATGATATATTATTAATTAGTAGGTTTAGACGCATGAGATGTTAAATTCTTTAAATAATGTTAGTGTTTAAATATTAACGTTGCGAATTAAACAAATTAAATCGAGAGCATTGCCTTTATAATTGGTCTTTGCAATATGGATGAGTCAACCTGTAATCAATAATTTTGTCCGGAGTGTTAACCTGTTTTACAATAATGGGCTTTGTTTATCTACTTTAACTAAATAATATGATTAAAACAAAAACAAAAATATAACTAGTATTAATTATACATAAGTGATATATATGGTATTATCTTTATCATGTGTAGTCATTTTTATTATGTTATTACCTATTTGAAAAACTCTAAACATTATTATCATATGTTATGTTATAATTATTATTAATATAGTCATTATTAACACCATCACTACTACTATACTACTATTACTACTACCACTACCACTACTACTACCACCACCACCACCACCACTACCACTATTATTATTATTATTATTATTATTATTATTATTATTATTATTATTATTATTATTATTATTATTATTATTATTATTATTATTATTATTATTATTATTATTATTTTGAAATAAATATGAAAATACAAAAAAATAATATAAACATATAAATAAATAAAAATAAGCCCAAGTTTATTTAATAAAACAGTCTGTTTACAAAACATAAAAGCCCAAACTAAAATATTATACAAATATTATACATGGCCTGATTTGGGCCCAACCTAACTAAAAAACCCTAATCTGATAGTCTCTTTATTCTTGCGCAGCTGATTCTCCACTGTCATATCTAATTTAGATTTGACGGTCTAGATCAAACCTTAGACGGAAACCCTAGCTGGCCACTTGCGTCTCTGGCGCCGCATCGAGCATATCCCTTGGATCGGGAGCGCATCGAACGTCTGAGATCACATCCAACGCGCGTGCAGTCCACGCCCGACTCTCCAAGCTTCGGCACGCACGACTTTTCGACTCTCCATGCACGCTTGAGCTACACTCATCAGCTCTCCAGACCGTCCAAATCCCTCACCGGTGGCTAAGATTGTTCCACGACGTCTAGCCACGCCGATTCCTCAGCCGCCAAGCCGCCCTGTCTCCTCTGGTCCTCATCCTCAACCGAATATCGCACGCAAACAAAAAAATGTCAGGAAATGCAACGAATTTTAGGGATTTCAGAGACGAATACAAACAAGAAATTCCAGCAGCCAATAGCATATTTCGAGAGATTTTCATGTAATTCAAAAAATTGTAATTTTGGGCTATAAAAGTCGAAACCAAAGCGATGTAACCCTAAGTTTCAAAAGGAAGAAACGGGGGAATTTTCGGAGATCAATACAAAGAGAAAGTTCATAGGTATATCGTTTCTTTTTCGTTTCGAAGCATATAAAAAGAGGAGATTAGGGTTTTTTACCTCTGCTGTTTCATCTTCGCGAACCTCGTTTACCCCTTTCACCGTCGATAAACCCTCCGACCTCTCAAGGTTGTGCACGGTGAGTCGGTAAGGGATGTAATCGTAAAAAAGGGCTTCTTTTCGGTTTTCAAAACAAAAAGGGGATTTTTCGGCTCTATTTTCGCGAAGTAAAAGGTTTTTTTGGTTTCGAGTTTCGAAAGGTTTCGAAAAATGAGGTTTTTTGAGTTTTAGGGTTTTTTTTAGTTCGCCGATCGTCGAATAGCGACGACTTGCGCATCGACGATCGAGAGAAACGAGAGAGTGAAGGGTTTTGGTAGAGTTTTCTCCAAATGACAAAAAGGGTTTAAAATGCTTTAAAACATGTTTTATAATGTTTTAATAAATTAAAATTGGTTTAATTCGTTTTTAAGGACTTCCGCGTCTTGATATTTACACCCACAAGCCATTCCGCATTTTTAAACTCCCTCCGCAGTCCCTTCATCTTTTCAAGAACATTCATTTTCGTCTTTAATTTAATTGTAGCTTGTTTTTCAATGGTTTAATACCCCCTTTGGTCCCTAGAGTCTGTTACGAGTTCAATTTTAGTCCTTTTCTGGTGTGGTGTTTTCCTATTTCTCATGCATTTTAATTTTGCCTCACCTTTAAATTTCTTACATTTCAGTCCTCTTTTATGATTTTTGCCATATTGTTAAATATATGTTTACGTTTAGTGTATGTGATTGCCATGTTGATGTATGATTTGTGATTGTTGTAGATGATAATATATGTTGCTTTGATTTTATTATGTTGGTAGTTATATTGTTATTGTTATAATTTATAGTTTATATGTCCATAATATAGTTTTATACATAACATAGTATTATTATATATGTTACATGCTCGATTTTAATGCGTGCATAGCTTAGTCTTTTTTATTGCTCGAATGTGTATTTGTGACATGCATTTTTAATTGTCATTCATGTGACTTTTAATATTCTAATTTGCATGATAATTAATTTTAATCATATAAAGGAGATACTTATTAATTCACGTATTTGGGTCGTAATATCCTAGCTTATTGGATATTCCTTGAATGTTCGGATTAATTTGCATCGTCTAAAGCTAAACTCGTAAGTAATTAAAACGAATAAGACCATGACATCCTACTTTATTTGCTTGCATCATGCATAAAGGTGACGTGCGGGATCTGAACCCTAAACTAACACGACAGTCAGACTTATATGATGTCGGTTTAGTCTTTGGTCCGGTGTACTGTCATCCTTTTTAATTAAATGTCTAATTAATTCTAAACCACCGATTTGATAAAACTCGTACAATTAAAGTTTGATTTTCAATTAAGAACCCATAATTAAATTCATTTTAAATTTTAAATAATCATCATTGATTAAAAGCAACAAGTATTTTGGTACCAATTTCTGGGCATGATGGGGGTGCTAACCTTTCCCCACACGTAACCAACTCTTGAACCCTTTCAAAAGAATCTCTAGTTTTTTATGATGTCCGGCCTACCTTAGTGGCCGGTGGCGACTCCGAATTTTCAGTGCTTTTCAAAACACAAATTTTTAAAAGCAATCCCCCTTTTATGAAATCTTTTTCTAAAAAATTGGGGATACTTAAAAGTTTTTAGTTTCCAAGAAAAAACGTCGTTACAGCTTGGCGACTCTGTTGGGGACCAAATTTTGTTTTACAAAACAAAAAGAAAGTTAAGCCAAGAAAATACTTGTTGCTCTTAATCGATGAAAATTTTTGAAATTTAATTTGACTTTAATGAGGTTGTTCTTCTTTGAAAATGTGACTCAAATTATACGAGCTTTGAAAACAGGTGGCATTCGAATTAATTCTTCATTTAATTTCTAAGGAATCACTGACATGTGTTGCATCATGATCATTAAGCTCTATACCCGTGCTATACACCTTCAGTGGGAGTGAAACGCCCATACCCACGTGAGCAGCCCTCCACGTCATTAGGTCGTGCTTTCCCTCGAACCGAAACCAATTCGCAAGCTTGTAATGGGCCAGAATTAGGGTTCTTGTTGCCTTAGTAGGTGATGAGATAGGTTTGGGTACCCTTGTTAGAACCATGTGGATAACCGTAACAAGCTAGAATGCAGGTTGCTAGGTCTTTACGTTGTTATTTATTTGTTTGTTTTATTTATTCAGTATTCATTATTTTTGTTACTAATCCATTTGTTTTTCGTCTTGTTTTGTTTGATTATTTTTGCACATATTCATTGCATTTTCATATGAATTATTGATTCGAGAACAGTCTAAATTTGAAAGGTGTCATAACGGAAGAAAGAGTCCATAACAATGAGTTGAAGAATTCCGGAGCTCAAAAGCGATAAGGGAATGAACAATGAATAATGAAACCAATTTAGTTGGCTTGGGCCAAGTTGATGTGCTACCATGTTTAAAGATCCAAGTTGATCTCGAGCCCTTAGAAATCGAGTTTTTGATTGCCAAATCAAAGAGTACCTCATTGTATTCAACCCTTAGCACGGATAGCAATGGAGTTTCCGAAACGCGCTAATTTAGAGGGGGAGACAAGCAAAACTTATTGAAAGTCGTACCCTATGTACCTATTTTCTTATCTCGTTGTAATAAAACTTGATATTCGTTATGAAAAGTTGTTTAATGAGGATGTTCGTCGAATCAACACTTCTTTGCATCCAATTGTGTTTTTTAATTTATTGCCTTTAATCATTTATTTCTGTTATGCATACCACATTGCATACATTAAATCATAAAACACATAAAATTAATTGTTGGGGGTCATGGCAGTACTCTTGACTATCAAAGATTTTGCATCCACACTTTACTCGTCATCAAAAGAAGCAAATGGAAGAGAGTTTTGCTAAATTGGAAGCCGATTTAAGGGGTCAGTTGGAGCGAGCTCGGCAAGAATTGAGAGACACCATCATCAAGTCCCAACAAGATATGATGAAGGAGATATCTCAGTTGATGCAATCCAATCTAAGAGAAAAGAGTGATGTTGGAAACCCTAGTCAAGAGATGGGAGACCCCTCGTATTCCCCTAGTTTTGTCAATGATACCCCTAAGCTTTCGCAAGGAGTGGCTACTCAAGGAGATGGGACAACATCGCATCAGGCGGGCGCCTCTACCCATGCTGTATCAGGTCTGATTTTTAATCATGTGGAAAATGTTGGGGATAGTGTCCCAGATTTGGATGAGATTGAGAAATTGAACAAGGTTAAGGCGGAGTTCTCGAAGCAACTAGAAGAAACACGGAAGGACCTTGAGGAGAAATTTCGAACAAAGGAGGAAGAAGAAGGGTCATATGGGATGACTGCTAGAGATCTCAGTTTGGTTCCAGACTTTGTAATTCCACCCAAGTTCAAGACACCGGAATTTGAAAAGTTTGACGGGACAACTTGCCATACTGCCTACATAACAATGTTCTGTAGAAAGATGATGGGTTTCATCGACAATGAGAGATTGCTAATTCACTACTTTCCAGATAGCTTAGCGAGGCCCGCGGTGAGGTGGTACAATCAGTTAACACATGCTCAGATTAGGTCATGGAAGGATTTGGCCAAGGCTTTCACAGATCAGCATAAGCACATAACTGATATGGTCCCAAACCGACTCATGTTACAAGGTTTGGAGCAATGGCACAATGAGAGCCTCCGTGAATACGCCCAACGTTGGCGAGATGTGGCGGCGCAAGTCCAGCCTCCACTCCGCGAAAATGAGATCTCTCCTATGTTTATCAATACTTTGAAGGGAACCCTCTATGACCGCATGATAAGCAGCCCTATCGGTAATTTCTCAAATATGGTTATGGCCGGTGAACGTATTGAGGTAGCTATCAAGAGTGGTAGAATTGATGGAGGAGAAAATGCTCAGAATCAGTTCAAGAAGAAAGATCATGAGGTGAACAATACCAGTACCTACGAGGCTCTTAAGCACCTCACAATCTCACCACCTCAAGCCGCAATCGGGAATGCACAAAACTCAAACAGAAGAGAAAATAGGGCCCCCAAGAGGGAACATGAGAAGATGTCTTTCACCCATTTATCCATGCAATACAAGGAGGTGTACAAACACCTATAGGAGGTTGATCTGGTCCGTTCATATCATGTTACTCCCTTTTAGCCGCCATACCCTCCATGGTATGACGAGAAAGCATATTGTGAGTACCACGGGGCACACGATAGAAAATTGCACAGCGTTCAAGAAGCTCATACAAAACATGATCAACAATGGGGTCATCAAATTAGAGGGGCCCAATGTAGCGGCCAACCCACTTCTAAACCATGAGGTTGAGGCGTGAATGCTCTCGAAGAGGTAGATGCGAAGAAAGTAAGGATGGAAGTGTCGAAAGTCAGGTCCCTTCTGAGTTGGGTGTACGAACAGATGTGCACGACAAGCTTGATTTAGAGTGGTACGAAGGGAGTGTATGATGGCCATGAATCATTTTGTGAGTACCATCAGACCGTGGGGCATGAGATTTAGAGTTGTCCAGAATTTAAGCAGTTGGTTCAGGAACTGATGGACAATAAGGAGATTGAGTTCCTCGAGGAAGCTTAAGGGTTGTGATGAGTGGCCAGTCTAGCAGTGGTCAAGGGTTTTAATGCATCCGAGTTTTCTATATGTTTAGTGTTGCCTTGTTTTCATTTCATTTCATTTTAATCTTTTCCTTGGAGTAATGTGTTGACTCAACCTTGCTACCCTTTTCCCGAAGGTAGCAAAGATTTTTTTGTAGGGGCATAAGATTGCATGTTTTAAATTTCAATGAAAGGATGCATCATATTTTGTGTTTCAATCATCTCTTCATTTTGTGTATATATATTTGTCTATTGAGTCCCCGTATATCAATTGCACGAGGGATATTAACCTTGACCCAAAGGTTGATTTCGAGCAACCTTTGTCTAGTGGAAATCGAAAGCTGCGAAGATGATGAATATGTGACTTACACTCCATTTTAATTTGGCCATTTATTGAGTACACGTAGCATTAAAGCATTCAGGAGAACAACAGGAAATCTTCCGCACTAAAAAGAAGAAAAAATTAAAAAAAGAAAAAAGAAGACAAAAATCGAGAATAATAAAAGCATAACAAAAGCACTCCAATGTTCGAAGCTTGGTAATAGGCATTTTTGGATAAGAGTGCGGAAATTTTGGGGAACTCCGTTATAGCAAAAGGACCAATAAGGTTGTTATGCACCATTCGAATCAAAAACTTTAGCTTCATGAGCGATGGTAATGTTTTCAAGTCATGACAATGCCGAGTAGCTTGGGGTTTTGTTGTTTGCTCCATCATTTATTTCGAGCCAAAGGAATGTGATGAGTTGATTTCCCCAAAACCAGAAAGAAATGAAACAAAGCAATAATGATAAAGGCGAAGCATATAGAAGGTAAGTCTAATTGATTAAGAAACTGAAATAACTCGGAAGGTATGTTACATCCTCAGACATCAGCTCAACTTTCGAGGTCTCCTAGACACATGATGCTTGAGGCAATCCTTGGTAAGCCGTCTTAGTGTCGTGCGTGCACTTGATATTCGGGGGATTTAATCTAGCTTGATATGTCCATAATTTGAAAAGAAAGTTTGGTTTTTTGAAAATGCATCTTATGTTGAAATTAGAAGATGTAATCTAAAATTTTTCGTGGACACAATTTTTTTTCTTTCCATTGCTTTAAGGATAAAGTTTAGAATGCAAGGTCATGAATACAAATGATAGATTTTCAGTGGCCATGGTGAGGATAGTAGTAAGATTCTACATGCTACAGTTCAGGGACTTGAAGCGAGTTTCTGTCGAAATGTTTTGATTACTTCAGAAAATGAAAAGTGGACCTTAACAAACTTAAGAGGAAAGTTCAAGGACTTGGGGGCATGTGCATTTCCCCCTAATGTTGAGAAAAGAGAAAAATCGTCGTGATGAGTCAAGACAAAGAAAATGGTTGAACACCCAGCTTGAATAGGGGACAATGTTACGAGAATGAGCACTACAAGAAGTGTTATGTCTATTCTGACCAGTGAAAGTCAGCAGTCATCTTTCAAGATGAGACAAAGGATAGAGATTTGGCAAGGATGAGAAAGCCAAAAGAGATTGAGAATAAGAAGAAAAAAAACAAGAAAAGGGTCAAGATCGACTGACCCGAAGATGAAAACGTCTGAGCAATTTTGATGTCATAATTTATGCATCATTTGTAGTTAGGCATCCCTAGGTTAGGAGCATGCTAACCCATAACATCAAATCATTTTGCCTATCTTGACAGGTATATTAAAGATTTTCCAGTAAAAGGAACTCGAATATTCGTTCAGGAATAAGGAGAATGAAACTCGTCTATCCGTTCGGGCACTTTGAGAATGGAAGCCTGCTTATCCATTCAGGCATGAGGAGAATGGAACCTGCCTATCCGTTCGGGCTTTGAGAATGGAACCCGCCTATTCGTTTAGGCATGAGGAGAATGGAACCCCCTATCCGTTCGGGCACTTTGAGAATGGAAGCATGAATATTCGTTTGGGCATGAGGAGAATGTAACTTTTATCCAAAACTCGCATGTCCGTTTAGGTATGAGGAGAATGGAATCTGCCTATCCATTTGGGCATAAGGAGAATGAAATCTGCCTATTCGTTCGGGCACTTTGAGAATGGAAACCTGCTTATCCATTCAGGCATGAGGAGAATGGAATCCGCCTATTCGTTTGGGCGCAAAAAGAATGGAGCTTTTATTTTTCAGCAATTGTCTATCTATTCGGACCTCGAAGGGTTGAAGAATGTCGAAATGAGAAGAGCAGCTTCAAGCCTCCGCGATCGTTACATTTTCCCGTACCGACTTCCAGACCGCCAGTAGTTCAAGTGCATGGTGATTCGGGATCCAAACAGGGAAGTTGGACAAAATTAGTGCTTATGGTCTTTGCTTTATTCTTGTTCCACAAGTATAAGCAAAAGGGTCGGCTGTAATCACTAATTTTGTCCGGGGTGTTAACCCGTTTTACAATAATGGGCTTTGTTTATCTACTTTAACTAAATAATATAATTAAAACTAAAACAAAAATATTATTAGTATTAATTATACATAAGTGATATATATGGTATTATCTATTATCATGTGTAGTCATTATTATTATGTTATTACCCATTTGATAAACCCTAAACATTACTACTACTACTACTACTACTACTACTACTACTACTACTACTACTACTACTACTACTACTACAACTACTACTACTACTACAACTACTACTACTACTACTACTACTACTACTACTACTACTACTACTACTACTACTACTACTGCTACTGCTACTGCTACTGCTACTGCTACTGCTACTGCTACTGCTACTGCTACTGCTACTGCTACTGCTACTGCTACTGCTACTGCTACTGCTACTGCTACTGCTACTGCTACTGCTACTGCTACTGCTACTGCTACTGCTACTGCTGCTGCTACTGCTGCTGCTGCTGCTGCTGCTGCTGCTGCTGCTGCTGCTGCTGCTACTGCTGCTGCTGCTCCTGCTGCTGCTCCTGCTGCTGCTGCTGCTGCTGCTGCTGCTGCTACTGCTGCTGCTGCTGCTGCTACTGCTGCTGCTACTGCTGCTGCTACTGCTGCTGCTACTGCTACTGCTACTGCTGCTGCTACTGCTACTGCTACTGCTACTGCTACTGCTACTGCTACTGCTACTGCTACTGCTACTGCTGCTACTACTACTACTACTACTACTGCTACTGCTACTGCTACTGCTACTGCTACTGCTACTGCTACTGCTACTGCTACTGCTACTGCTACTGCTACTGCTACTGCTACTGCTACTGCTACTGCTACTGCTACTGCTACTGCTACTGCTACTGCTACTGCTACTGCTACTGCTACTGCTACTGCTACTGCTACTGCTACTGCTACTGCTGCTGCTACTGCTACTGCTACTGCTGCTGCTCCTACTGTTGCTCCTACTGCTACTGCTACTGCTACTACTACTGCTACTGCTACTGCTACTGCTACTGCTACTGCTACTGCTACTGCTGCTGCTACTGCTGCTGCTACTGCTGCTGCTCCTGCTGCTGCTCCTGCTGCTGCTCCTGCTGCTGCTCCTGCTGCTGCTACTGCTGCTGCTACTGCTGCTGCTACTGCTGCTGCTACTGCTGCTGCTACTGCTGCTGCTACTGCTACTGCTACTGCTACTGGTGCTACTACTGTTGTTGTTGTTGTTGTTGTTGTTGTTGTTGTTGTTGTTGTTCTTGTTGTTCTTGTTGTTGTTGTTACTACTACTACTACTACTACTACTACTATTACTACTACTACTACTACTACTACTACTACTACTGTTGTTGTTGTTGTTGTTGTTGTTGTTGTTGTTGTTGTTGTTGTTGTTGTTGTTGTTGTTGTTGTTGTTGTTGTTTTGAAATAAATCTGAAAATACAAAAAAAACTAAAATAAACACATAACTAAATAAAAATAAGCCCAAGTTTATTTAATAAAACAGTCTGTTTACAAAAACATAAAGCTCAAACCAAAATATTATACAAATATTATACATGGCCCGATTTGGGCCCAACCTAACTAAAAAGCCCTAATCTGATAGTCTCTTTGTTCTTGCGCAGTTGACTCTCCACCGTCAGATCAAACCTTAGATGGAAACCCTAGCTGGCCACTTGCTCCTATGGCGCCGCATCGAGCATAACCCTTGGATCGGGAGCGCATCGAACGGCCGAGATCACATCCAATGCGCGTGCAGTCCACGCTCAACTCTCCAAGCTTCGGTACGCGTGACTTTTCGACTCTCCACGCACGTGTGTGCTACACTGCTCAGCTCTCCAGATCGTCCAGATCCCTCACCAGTGGTTGAGATTGCTTTATGACATCCAGACACGCCGATTCCTCAGCCGCCAAGCCGTTCCTTCTCCTCTAGCCCCCATCCTCAACCGATTATCGCATGCAAACAAAAAAAGAATTTAGGAAATGCAACGATTTTCAGGGATTTCAGAGACGAATACAAACAAGAAAATCCAGCAGCCAATAGCATATTTCGAGAGATTTTCATGTAATTCAAAAAAATTGTAATTTCGGGCTATAAAAGTTGAAACCAAAAGCGATGTAACCCTAAGTTTCAAAAGGAAGAAACGAGGGAATTTTCGGAGATCAATACAAAGAGAAAGTTCAAAGGTATATTGTTTTTTTTTCGTTTCGAAGCATATAAAAAAGGGAGATAGGGTTTTTTACCTCTGTCGTTTTATCTTCGCGAACCCCGTTTACCCCTTTCGGCGTCAATAAACCCTCCGGACTCTCAAGGTTGCGCATGGTGAGTCGGTAAGGGTTGTAATCATAAAAAGGGGATCGTTTTAAGTTTTCAAAACAAAAAAAGGGATTTTTCGGTTCTGTTTCCGCGAAGTAAAAGATTTTTTTTGGTTTCGGGTTTTAAAAGGTTTCGAAAAAGGAGGTTTTTTTAGTTTTAGGATTTTTTTCGAGTTCGTTGGCCATCGAATAGACCGATGTAACCCCCTTAGCCCGGCCTAGACGGTCGACCCGAACTACGAAGATTACACGGGGAAAACCAAAGTCAACCCGAAAGTCAACCTTGATTAACGACCCTTTTTTTTCTTTTTAGTCTTGGCTAAATGCATATTATCCCTAGATATGATCATAAGATCAGCATACTCAAAAGTCACAGCAAACGGAAAACATTTAGGGACTCAATTGCACAACTTATTAATTTAGGGACCAAAATGCAAATTCTAGAAATTACGAGGACTTAACCAAATTTTAGGTTACCAATATGACATTAATCATGATTCATGCTTCTCTGCCAAATTTCAACTCAAACGGACATCTCAAACTCATTCAATTGCATAAACAAAGATCAAGACCAAAACGCAATGATTTCAAAACATGTAACCATCAGTTTCTGTGCCCAACGGTCGAGTGTTCCGGAACAGGAATGATCCGTTCCGAAACGCGGGACCGTTCCGAAACTCGTTGCGGAACAAGGCTTGGCAGTGGCAAATCCGTTCCGAAACGGCTCTACCCGTTTCGAAACGCCAAGGCCATTTCAGGCCCTCTGTTCCGAAACGGTAGCACCTGTTCCGAAACGTGCTGCCCAGATTGCAGATTTTTTTCTGGTTTAATTCACTTTCAACCAATCAAACACATTCCAATGACCCTCAAATCATACCAGCAAGTCATTAAACACTTAAGGAACATAATAGCATCATCCAATCTCAATCATGGCATCAATTAAGGAAAATCCCAAATCTATAGGCATACATCCTATATTAGAAATCATGCAAACATCAATTCACCAAAACCTAATACCAAAAGGCCATTTACACGTTCCAACATATCATAGGCATAAACTAAACTTAGGGAGTCCAAAACATCTCCCAAAATAACAACATAGGTTCCCATTGCCAAATGCCAAAAGCTAAACAAGTTGTGAAAATAGTCACCATACATGAGCTTAAGCTTCCACTTAGATTCTTGACCACCTTGCTGCCCCTTTAAGTACTTCAATGCTCTGCATTATTGGTTAAGAAAGAAAGAGAGCGTAAGCACATAGCTTAGTGAGGAATGCTCATTTAAAACATCACAATAATGCATTAGTAAAAACACATTTTCAAAGCCTTTAGTTCAAAACATCATTTAATCATGCACATATGCATATAAACCAAGCATTTCATGCTTCAAATCATTAACATGTCATATTGGCTTACAAGTGATATTCATAACCATTTACAACTCGAAACACAATCGACAATCGGATACGCGGATTACAAGCGTTGTCCCATACGCTTCATACACACTACCAATATCAAGGTGGAGCAAATGGTACAATCACAACCCCTCAACACCCGTGATGGAGACTATGGTACAATCACAACCCCTCTACATCACTCATTGGTAGTTGTATAACATCACTAACGAGATCACGGGACATACAACACAAGATCCACACATGGACTTTTAACCACCATTGTGATCTTACAATACACAAGGTCCACACATGGACTTTTAACCACCATTGTGACCTTATCAATACACAAGGTCCACACATGGACTTTTAACCACCATTGTGACCTTAACCATCTCGTTAGTGTACTTGGATGGAGTCTACGGTACAATCACAACCCCTCGACATCCAAGGCGACTTTATTCACGGTGCACCCAATCCTATAGCCGGCTAACTATATCTGATTCAAGTACTTTTAAACCAAGACATCACTTGCTAATATACATCATTTAACAACAATAATCCACTGTTTTAAAGCATTTAACAAAGCCATTAATCATCATGCATCACTATGCATTAAAACCACATTTAACAATTTACAAAACAAGGATCCCTTGCCTTGAGCATCCTTCAACACATGGCTTATAAAACCAGCAATAAACATGCTAAAATATGCTTTCAAAAACAGAATTTAAACATGCAAACAAATCACTTTGCATTCAACCAACTCATGGCTCATCAACAAGAGAGTTTTTCCGAAAACTTACTCTTGAGCTTAGCTAAGTTGCTTAGACTTAAACTAAGCTCCCAAAACCTTCAAAACATTGGTTTCAAAGCTGAAAACCAAATTCCACTCACCGATTCCGTTTCGCAAGCTCGCCGAAACACCAATCAAGCTTCCGGATCAACACCACAAGGATCCAAAGATGTCTCCCCTATTTTAAACACATCAAAGCAGAGGATTAATGCATCATCATGCATTAATATCTTCAACCAAGACACCTAAACCCGCTGCTCTCATCAAAACTCACATTTCGGCCACCAAACACAATCGAAATCACATCCAAACACCTCTACAACACTACCCAGCCAAGATCCATCAACTCCAATCATTCTTATACAACAATTAACATCCAAAAAGGATCTAATCACGTCCTTATACCTCCAGCTATAACAGAACAACAAGATCACCCCAAAAACCACCATTAACACAAGCAAAACTTAGGAAAATCAACCTATTCGGGATTGCATTGATTAAACCTCAATTTCACATCAATTATACATCCAATTTACATCAAAAAGACATCTCAAAACAGTGCCCAATCATTTCATACGAATTTCATCAAAATTAAACCAAATCTTGCATTTTAAAGCCAAGATCAAGAACACATCATTAAAACCTTTTATAAAACACAAATCAAGGATTGAGAACTTGGGAATTTCAGTAAAGAACTGAGTATTTAGAGGAGAAGGATGTTCATACCTCTAAATGTGAGTTTCTCCTTGTTTAGAACCAAGATTCTTGAAAATTCAATAAGCAAATGCTAAGGATTTGATGTAGAAATGATTAGAGATCAATTGAAGATTGAAATCACATCTTTAGATGTTAAAATCAGAGGAAAATTGGCTGGGGAAAAGTGTTTGGGCTGAGAGAAAAGTTGAGAGAAAAGAAATGGAAAATTTTGAGAAAAGTTAGTTATGAAGTCAAAATATCTACTTCCCCCCTTTTTCCTTTAATTAAAAATCATTAATTAAATCTTTAATATTAAGAAAAATCTGGAGAAAACTCTTCTTGGGCAAATTAGCTCCTTAAAGATTCAAAGTTTCAATCCTTTTAAAACAGTCACCAACTTTTCAAAAATTACATTTTAGTCACTAACTCAAAATGTCACACTTCCAAACCTCATTTTGTAAAATTGATTTCACCACTCTCTTACATATAATAAAAGAGGATTTTAAGATATTTTTCCATATTTTTAATGCATCCCGAGCTAGGCTTTCCTAAAATCACCTTTTTATGTTCGAACCGCAGTCCGACCGATCCGGTCCAAACCCAAAACTTCTAAGCCCAAAATTGGGGTGTTACAACTCTCCCCCCCTTAAGAAATTTCGTCCCCGAAATTTACTTGAAGGAAAGAGGTACAGAAACTGCTTCAACATGTCATCCTTCCGTTCCCACGTGGCTTCTTCAACATCACGATGCTTCCACAACACCTTTACCAACGCAATGGTCTTGCCTCGAAGAACCTTACTATCCGAATCCAGAATCTTCACCGGTTCCTCATCATAGGTCAAATCCGGATTCAAATCCACTTCTTCCACATGCATCACATGAGATGGATCCGATCTATACTTTCGAAGCATAGAAACATGAAACACATCATGAATCTTTTCCAACTCTTGCGGTAACCTCAACTTGTACGCAACAGGACCCACACGCGCAATCACCTCGTATGGTCCAATGTACCTAGGGCTCAACTTACCCTTCCGGCCAAACCTCATCACCTTTTTCCAAGGCGAAACTTTCAAAAACACACGGTCACCCACCGCATACTCAATCTCCTTACGCTTCAAATCCGCGTAAGACTTTTGCCGATCAGAAGCTGCCTTCAAACGCTCACAAATAAGCTTCACCTTCTCGGTAGTTCCTTTCAACAAAGCTGGCATCGAAACCAACTTCTGACCCGTTTCAGCCCAACAAAGAGGAGTCATACACTTCCTTCCATACAAAGCTTCATAAGGTGCCATTTGAATACTTGCCTGATAACTATTATTATAGGCAAACTCCACCAAAGGCAAATGTTTCTCCCAATAACCCTGAAACTCAATCACACAGCACCCCAACATATCCTCCAAAACCTGGATAACACGCTCAGACTGTCCATCTGACTGCGGATGATAAGATGTACTGAAATTCAACCGTGTACCCAAAGCCTGATGCAAACACTACCAGAAACGCGATGTAAACCTCGGATCCCTATCCGACACAATCGACTTAGGCACACAATGCAGCCGCACAATCTCAGCAATGTACAGCTCCGCAAGCTTATCCAAAGTATACGTAGTACGCACAGGCAGGAAATGCGCACACTTCGTCAGGTGATCCACAATCACCCACACCGAATTCTTCTTCGTTGGCGACAAAGGTAAACCAAACACAAAATCCATGGTAATCCTTTCCCACTTCCATTCAGGAATTCTCAACGGTTGCAACAACCCTGAAGGAAACTGATGCTCAGCCTTAACTCGCTGACACACCATGCACTTGCTTACAAACTCAGCAACATCTTTCTTTAAACCCACCCAATAGTACTCATCACGAAGATCACGGTACATCTTAGTACTACCAGGGTGCATAGCAAAAGGACTACTATGAGCTTCAGTCAGAATAGAACGCCTCAACTCAGCATCATTGGGCACTACTATCCGACTCCCAAAGCATAAAACTCCATCATCATTAAAGCAGAAATCTGAAGGCCTATCCTCCGCAATATCCTGAACATGTGGCACCAAGGAATCATCCAACAACTGCTTTTCCTTAATCAACTGAACCAAAGATGGTTTCACTTGCAACTCAGCCACAAGGCCACCATCACGCGAAATGCTCAAACTGGCAAACATAGCCCTCAACTCAACAGCTACCTTCCTACTCAAGGCATCCGCTACAACATTAGCTTTACCCTGATGATACTCAATCGTCAAATCGTAATCCTTAAGCAACTCCACCCAACGTCGTTGCCTAAGATTCAACTCCTTCTGGGACATCAGATACTTCAAACTCTTGTGGTCCGTGTACACAGTACACTTCTCACCATACAGATAATGCCTCCAAATTTTCAAAGCAAAAACCACCGCAGCTAACTCAATATCATGTGTAGGATAATTGCGCTCATGCACCTCCAACTGACGCGATGCATAAGCCACCACCTTACCCTCTTGCATTAACACACATCCCAAACCAACGTAGGACGCATCACTATACACCACAAACTCTTTCCCTGATTCAGGTTGAACCAAGATAGGAGCTTGTGTCAAAGCTGCCTTGAGCTTCTCAAAAGCCAACTGTCTCGCTTCTGTCCACTCAAACTTAACATCCTTCTGCAACAACTTCGTCAAAGGTGCAGCAATCTTTGAAAACCCATCCACGAACCTCCGATAATATCCTGCCAAACCCAGGAAACTACGGACTTCATGAACAGACTTAGGAGGCTTCCAATTCATCACTGCCTCAATCTTTTGAGGATCAACACGAATCCCCTCAGCAGAAACCACATGACCAAAAAACACCACTTCTCTAAGCCAAAACTCACACTTGCTCAGCTTAGCATAAAGCTGATTCTCCAACAAAGCTTGCAACACAATTCTCAGATGCCCTTCATGCTCCTCCTCAGTACGCGAGTACACGAGGATATCGTCAATAAACACCACCACAAACTTATCCAAGTATTCGTGGAACACTCTATTCATCATGTCCATAAAAGCTGCAGGAGCATTCGTCAAACCAAACGGCATCACAAGGAACTCATAATGCCCATACCTCATCCTGAAAGCTGTCTTTGGCACATCCACATCCTTCACCTTCAACTGGTAATACCCTGACCTTAAGTCAATTTTAGAGAACACAGCCGCTCCCCGAAATTGATCAAAAAGATCATCAATTCTCGGTAATGGATACCGATTCTTGATAGTCAACTTGTTAAGCTGATGGTAATCAATGCACATTCTCATAGTGCCATCCTTCTTCTTCACAAACAAGACCGGTGCACCCCAAGGTGATACACTTGGCCGAATGAAAACACGATCAAGCAACTCCTGCAGTTGCGTCTTCAGCTCTTTCAACTCTTTAGGTGCCATTCGATAAGGAGTAATGGACACTGGAGTTGTGTTTTCATACAGCTCAATCCCAAACTCCACTTCGCGATTAGGAGGCAATCCAGGCAACTCCTCCGGAAACACACCAGGAAACTCTCGCACAGTCCTGATATCTTGCGCATGCAACTCCTTAGAGCTAGGATTCATCACAAAAGCGAGGTAAGCTTCACAACCTTGCCTCAGCATTCGGCTCGCCTCCAATGTAGACACCACATTGGCAAGAAACTTCACATTATCACCAACCACCACTACCTCATAATCATCCGCAAGCTTCAGCGAAACTCGCTTATTCTCAAAATCTACTACAGCTCGATGCTCAACAAGCCAATCCATACCAAGGATTACATCAAAACCATAGAAAGGCAATTCCATAAGATCAACATGAAAAAAACATGATCTTGCACAACAAAAGGACATCTTCTATAAAGCTTTCGAGTCACAACAGTCTCACCAAAAGAACTAGTGACACGCATACCAACATCCAAAGACTCAACAGGCAAACTAAGCAATTCAGCATGCTCACGCAAAATGTATGAGTGTGTAGATCCAGAATCAATCAAGGAAAGTAATGACAAGGATTGCAAAGTGAATGTACCTGCGATCACATCCGTGTCATTCCTCCCCTCCCTCTGAGCATACACTCTGGCTTGGCCACCACCCTCAGGCTGAACAGCTACAACATGAGCCACGTTCCTTCCACCCTCTTCTCTACGCTGGAAATTACCACGGCCGCGCCCACGACCTCTCTGCGGTGCAACAACTCCAAGAGCACGTCCTTGGCCACCACCGGCCAATAGAGGACACTCCCTCCACATGTGATCCGCCGAACCACAGTTCCAGCATGAGTTACCAGTCGCCACAACAGGAGCCTGCACCTCCCTCCCTGCTCGGGGACAATCACGCCTCAAATGGCCACGCGATCCACATGTCCAACATGTGTTCGGATCAGCTCTTGCCTTGTCTCCCTGAACAGGCGCACCTTGCCCTCCACCACCTCGCCTAGCCGAAGACTGATACTTCCGATCACGTCCTCTCTTGTTCCGTCCACCACCGGAACTATACTCAGCAGCTCGCTTGCCCACACTAGAACCAGCACTTCTAGAAGATAAACTCAAATTCATCTCAATGTCCTTAGCTCTTCCAACCAGCACATCAAAATCAGTATACACGACAGCCAGCATATATGTCTTCACCTCCGTCACCAAACCATAACGGAAACGTTCACACCTCTCCCGCTCATCTGGAACAAGCTCAGGTGCGTACTGACTGAGTCGAACAAACTGAACCTCGTACTCAGCTACAGACATGCTCCCTTGAGTAAGAGACATGAATTCTCTTTTCTTTTCATCTAGGTACCTCACACCCAGATACCTTCTCTTGAACGCGTTCAGAAAGAACGTCCAAGTCACATCAGCATCCTCCATTCCGGAGATAGTGGTTGTCCACCATGTATACGCATCGTCATGCAACAGCAATATCACACAGCCCAGCTTCTGCACTTCATTGCAGTTCATTTGACCCAAGATTCTCTTGGTACTTTCCAACCAAGACTCAGAACCTTCAGCAGACAAACCCCTGAACTTAGTCCCTCCCAGACTACGTAAACGTTCCAAAGGTAGTCTAGCACCAGCATCTCCCTGATGCCCAGCTCCCTGGGCTCCAGCTACCGCCGCCCGAAAAGCTCCAGCAATAGCTTGAATCAACATTGTCATATCAGGAACAGCTTGTCCCTGACCAGCTTCAGGTCCAGCGACCCCAGCACCTGCTGCAACACCAGCTCCTTCACCCCCAGCACCACCACCACCAGGCGGAGGAGGTAAATCCACCACATTCTCAGCATTCTCTTCATTCTCATTTTGAGCCATAGCTCGCGTATTAATCCACATCTCTCTACGAGGTGCCATTCACTAAACAATGCAATTACAATGCAACAAACAAAGTCAGGCTCAACAAGGTAAGCAATCCAAGTACTCAAGCTCATTTCCAATTAAAAACGAATCATTTCATTAGCTTTGATTTGGCAATGGGTCCCTCAAACATGCTTCACCACAGCATACATCACAATTGTAACATACTTACAATTCACACGACATACTTTCATTCAACTAGCATACAAAGCATTCATACACTCATCACCCACATATCCATTCTCAATTACTCGAGAACTCAGCTCTGATACCACCAAATGTAACCCCCTTAGCCCGGCCTAGACGGTCGACCCGAACTACGAAGATTACACGGGGAAAACCAAAGTCAACCCGAAAGTCAACCTTGATTAACTACCCTTTTTTTTCTTTTTAGTCTTGGATAAATGCATATTATCCCTAGATATGATCATAAGATCAGCATACTCAAAAGTCACAGCGAATGGAAAACATTTAGGGACTCAATTGCACAACTTATTAATTTAGTGACCAAAATGAAAATTTTGGAAATTACGAGGACTTAACCAAATTTTAGGTTACCAATATGAAATTAATCATGATTCATGCTTCTCTGCCAAATTTCAACTCAAACGGACATCTCAAACTCATTCAATTGCATAAACAAAGATCAGGACCAAAACGCAATGATTTCAAAACATGTAACCATCAGTTTCTGTGCCCAACGGTCGAGTGTTCCGGAACAGGAATGATCCGTTCCGAAACGCGGGACCGTTCCGAAACTCGTTGCGGAACAAGGCTTGGCAGTGACAAATCCGTTCCGGAACGGCTCTACCCGTTTCGAAACGCCAAGGCCATTTCAGGCCCTTTGTTCCGAAACGGTAGCACCTGTTCCGAAACGTGCTGCCCAGATTGCAGATTTTTTTTCTGGTTTAATTCACTTTCAACCAATCAAACACATTCCAATGACCCTCAAATCATACCAGCAAGTCATTAAACACTTAAGGAACATAATAGCATCATCCAATCTCAATCATGGCATCAATTAAGGAAAATCCCAAATCTATAGGCATACATCCTATATTAGAAATCATGGAAACATCAATTCACCAAAACCTAATACCAAAAGGCCATTTACACGTTCCAACATATCATAGGCATAAACCAAACTTAGGGAGTCCAAAACATCTCCCAAAATAACAACATAGGTTCCCATTGCCAAATGCCAAAAGCTAAACAAGTTGTGAAAATAGTCACCATACATGAGCTTAAGCTTCCACTTAGATTCTTGACCACCTTGCTGCCCCTTTAAGTACTTCAATGCTCTGCATTATTGGTTAAGAAAGAAAGAGAGCGTAAGCACATAGCTTAGTGAGGAATGCTCATTTAAAACATCACAATAATGCATTAGTAAAAACACATTTTCAAAGCCTTTAGTTCAAAACATCATTTAATCATGCACATATGCATATAAACCAAGCATTTCATGCTTCAAATCATTAACATGTCATATTGGCTTACAAGTGATAATCATAACCATTTACAACTCGAAACACAATCGACAATCGGATACGTGGATTACAAGCGTTGTCCCATACGCTTCATACACTACCAATATCAAGGTGGAGCAAATGGTACAATCACAACCCCTCAACACCCGTGATGGAGACTATGGTACAATCACAACCCCTCTACATCACTCATTGGTAGTTGTATAACATCACTAACGAGATCACAGGACATACAACACAAGATCCACACATGGACTTTTAACCACCATTGTGATCTTACAATACACAAGGTCCACACATGGACTTTTAACCACCATTGTGACCTTATCAATGCACAAGGTCCACACATGGACTTTTAACCACCATTGTGACCTTAACCATCTCGTTAGTGTACTTGGATGGAGTCTACGGTACAATCACAACCCCTCGACATCCAAGGCGACTTTATTCACGGTGCACCCAATCCTATA
Organism: Hibiscus tridactylites; assembly: GCA_958450335.1. Classification (NCBI taxonomy): domain Eukaryota; kingdom Viridiplantae; phylum Streptophyta; class Magnoliopsida; order Malvales; family Malvaceae; genus Hibiscus; species Hibiscus tridactylites. The sequence continues at coordinate 50,261,221 of OY288267.1, read as the reverse complement.
GCCAGCTAACTATATCCGATTCAAGTACTTTTAAACCAAGACATCACTTGCTAATATACATCATTTAACAACAATAATCCACTGTTTTAAAGCATTTAACAAAGCCATTAATCATCATGCATCACTATGCATTAAAACCACATTTAACAATGTACAAAACAAGGATCCCTTGCCTTGAGCATCCTTCAACACATGGCTTATAAAACCAGCAATAAACATGCTAAAATATGTTTTCAAAAATAGAATTTAAACATGCAAACAAATCACTTTGCATTCAACCAACTCATGGCTCATCAACAAGAGAGTTTTTCCGAAAACTTACTCTTGAGCTTAGCTAAGTTGCTTAGACTTAAACTAAGCTCCCAAAACCTTCAAAACATTGGTTTCAAAGCTGAAAACCAAATTCCACTCACCGGTTCCGTTTCGCAAGCTCGCCGAAACACCAATCAAGCTTCCGGATCAACACCACAAGGATCCAAAGATGTCTCCCATGTTTTAAACACATCAAAGCAGAGGATTAATGCATCATCATGCATTAATATCTTCAACCAAGACACCTAAACCCGCTGCTCTCATCAAAACTCACATTTCGGCCACCAAACACAACCGAAATCACATCCAAACACCTCTACAACACTACCCAACCAAGATCCATCAACTCCAATCATTCTTATACAACAATTAACATCCAAAAAGGATCTAATCACGTCCTTATACCTCCAGCTATAACAGAACAACAAGATCACCCCAAAAACCACCATTAACACAAGCAAAACTTAGGAAAATCAACCTATTCGGGATTGCATTGATTAAACCTCAATTTCACATCAATTATACATCCAATTTACATCAAAAAGACATCTCAAAACAGTGCCCAATCATTTCATACGAATTTCATCAAAATTAAACCAAATCTTGCATTTTAAAGCCAAGATCAAGAACACATCATTAAAACCTTTTATAAAACACAAATCAAGGATTGAGAACTTGGGAATTTCAGTAAAGAACTGAGTATTTAGAGGAGAAGGACGTTCATACCTCTAAATGTGAGTTTCTCCTTGTTTAGAACCAAGATTCTTGAAAATTCAATAAGCAAATGCTAAGGATTTGATGTAGAAATGATTAGAGATCAATTGAAGATTGAAATCTCATCTTTAGATGTTAAAATCAGAGGAAAATTGGCTGAGGAAAAGTGTTTGGGCTGAGAGAAAAGTTGAGAGAAAAGAAATGGAAAATTTTGAGAAAAGTTAGTTATGAAGTCAAAATATCTACTTCCCCCTTTTTCCTTTAATTAAAAATCATTAATTAAATCTTTAATATTAAGAAAAATCTGGAGAAAACTCTTCTTGGGCAAATTAGCTCCTTAAAGATTCAAAGTTTCAATTCTTTTAAAACAGTCACCAACTTTTCAAAAATTACATTTTAGTCACTAACTCAAAATGGCACACTTCCAAACCTCATTTTGTAAAATTGATTTCACCACTCTCTTATATATAATAAAAGAGGATTTTAAAATATTTTTCCATATTTTTAATGCATCCCGAACTAGGCTTTCCTAAAATCACCTTTTTATATTCGAACCGCAGTCCGATCGATCCGGTCCAAACCCAAAACTTCTAAGCCCAAAATTGGGGTGTTACAACCGACGCAGCGGCGATTGAGAGAAACGAAAGAGGGAAGGGTTTCGGTAGAGTTCTCTCAAAATGACAAAAAGGGTTTAAAATGTTTTAAAACGCGTTTTATAATGTTTTAATAAATTAAAATTGGTTTAATTCGTTTTTAAGGACTTCCGCATCTTGTTATTTACACCCACAAGCCATTTTGCGTTTTTAAACTCCCTCCGCATCCTCTCCATCTTTTCGAGAACTTTCATTTTCGTCCTTAATTTAATTGTAGCTTGTTTTCCAATGGTTTAATACCCCCTTATGTCCCTAGAGTCTGTTTCGAGTTCAATTTTAGTCCCTTTTTCCAGTGTGGTGTTTTCCTATTTCTCATGCATTTTAATTTCCGCCTCACCTTTAAATTTCTTACATTTCAGTCCTCTTTTATGATTTTGTCATACTGTTAAATATATGTTTACATTTAGTGTATGTGATTGCCATATTGATGTATGATTTGTGGTTGTTGTAGATGATAATATATGTTGCTTTGATTTTATTATGTTGGTAGTTATATTGTTATTGTTATAATATATAGTTTACATGTCCATGATATACTTTTATACATAGCATAGTTTTATTATATATGTTACATGCTCGGTTTTAATGCGTGCATAGCTTAGTCTTTTTGATTGCTCGAATGTGTATTTGTGACATGCATTTTTAATTATCATTCATGTGACTTTTAATATTCTAATTTGCATGATAATTAATTTTAATCATATAAAGGAGATACTTATTAATTCACGTATTTGGTTCGTAATATCCTAGCTTATTGGATATTCCTCGAATGTTCGGATTAATTTGCATCGTCTAAAGGTAAACTCGTAAGTAATTAAAATGAATGAGACCATGACATCATATTTTATTTGCTTACATCATGCATAAAGGTGATGTACAGGATCCGAACCCTAAACTAACACGGCAGTCAAACTTATATGATGTCGGTTTAGTCTTTGGTCCGGTATACCGTCATCATTTTTAATTAAATGTCTAATTAATTCTAAACCACCGATTTGATAAAGCTCGTACAATTAAACTTTGATTTTCAATTAAGAACCCCTAATTAAATTCATTTTAAATTTTAAATAATCTCTATCGATTAAAAGCAACAAGTATTTTAGTACCGATTTCCGAGCATGATGGGGGTGCTAACCCTTCCCCACACGTAACCAACTTCCGAACCCTTTCAAATGAATCTCTGGTTTTTTATGGTGTCCGGCCTACTTTACTGGCCGGTGACGACTCCAAATTTTCAGTGCTTTCCAAAACACGATTTTTTAAAAACAATCCCCTTTTAACAAATGTTTTTCTAAAAAATGGGGATACTTAAAAGTTTTTAGTTTCCAAGAAAAAAACGTCGTTACACGACCACATGCGACGAACATCGTTGAACACCACTAACGCTGAACATCATTAAATTAATTAATAAAAATTAAAAATTTTAAAGGCTCAACATACAATTAATAACTATTTAATAAAAAAATCAATTAAATTATTTTTCATATATATTAAATTTTTGAATTTTTTAATAAGGGTAAACTACATATTTAGTACCACACCTAGTTCTGTATTTTTATTTTGGTATACAAACTAATTTTTTTAACAAAATGGTACCTAATGTACGTATTGTTTCTGTTTTGGTACCCTGACTATTAAAAATAAATGAAAACAGTGGTGTTGCTTGGTCAAATAATAATTTTTGCCCTAAAACTTATACAATCTATCAATTTAGTCCAAAATATTATCAATTTAAACATCATTTTTAATTTTTAGATTAAAAATGTAAATTTATTCTTTCTTCTTCTTCTTCTATTCGAAGTATGAAAAACTAAGTATTGAACATCTTCTTTATTGTCACTACAGTTTCCTACAAATTTTCATCGATTACTTTTTTTAATTCCTCCAAAAACAATATCGACTTTAATAACAACAAAAAAGCAAAGTATGAAAAAATGAAAATCAACTAAAACCTACAAGAGCAAGAAGCACAAAAAATGATATCCACCGTGTTGTCATAGTCGATTCTGTTAGAAAACAAGCGTTAATCCAAGAAAAAATAATAAAATAGAATAATATTATTTAACGAACAGTACAAAAATAAGAACAATACAACAATATAAAAATAAAACCGATTTGGAACCAAAAGAGACGTGTTGAGGCCTGCACGAACGCAGTTTCCTTAAGACAGATTTTCGGCCACTCCTATGGTGCTCGAGTTCATTGGTCGTTTGTCTCCCAGGATACAACAACATAAGATCAACCACAGTTGCACTACTGTGGAGATCACAAACTGACCCTTGACTTCGCCTATCACCGAAAACCACTTGTAAAATCCACAGAGTAAAACAATAAAAAATTTCTGTGGTTTTGAGTTGTGCAAAACTTAGAAGGTTTACTCCCTATTTATAGGAGTGTCATGAGGGTATAAGTGGAAATTTTGACCTAATGGAACATTCAATATTGAGAATCAATTGATTCTCCTATAAAGCAATTTCCAAAATTATTATCTGAATTAAAGGTAACTTCTAATATTTACCCCTTTTAATTTCAAGATAAAATTTGGCAAATTTATGCTTTTATTTGAGGAAAAATTCATTTTAAATTTGGGTCAAAATATCTGCAAGCCCACGAAGGACCAGACCGGTTCAGAGATTTGCGTTACCCACGTCGTGCACGTCTGCACATTTACGAACCAACAATTGGTTCCACATTTTCCTCAACAACATTTGAATCAATTTCTTATTCAAAGCTCCAAAATTATCAAATTTTTCCAACAATCCCCCATGTAACCCCCTAAACCCGACCCAGAAGGAATGGGTCGAATCTAAGAAGTAGCGATTGAAAACTTGTCCCTCAAGAAACAATTTAGGTTAAAGTTCTCCGTAATTCAAAGAATCGATTAGATCAGTAAAACTTAACAAATATTCCGATTAAAATAAAACTCAATCTTTTAAACGATGTTTCGATATTTAATTAAAATTCCGAAAATAACTTCATAGATGCATGCATTTAATAAAACCCAAATTAAAAACAGTTTCAATGTCCATATTACACAAGTATCCCAAATAATATTAAAATAATAATTATGGGGTAACAGAAAGGTTCGTACTGAATAAACAAGAGATGCTCCAAGTACCGATCGCCTAAAAAGAGTCTGAGATATCTGAAAAAGTAAAAAAAAACTAATGGGTGTAAGCTAAAGAGCTTAGTGTGTCTCTAAAGTGCAACCGAAAACAAAACAAAAACAGTATTTTATTTTCTGATAAATACTTTTCTGAAAACACAATAAAACTGAATCATGATGATATGATGTCTGATGCACATGAATCATAGTACCCATCTCCGATACACCGAAAAGTAAGGTTCCCCAGAACCTACTTTCTCCATGTCACCATCCGAAGTGGAACTCAGCCCGAAGGGTGGAACCACTGATCCGAAGCGGAATTCAACCCGAAGGATGAAACCACTAATCCGAAGCGGAATTCAACCCGAAGGTTGAAACCACTGATCCGAAGCGGAATTCAACCCGAAGGTTGAAACCACTGAACTTCCCCGAACAATCTCAATCCATATACCCACAATGATATGATGCAGATTTTAAAATCCGAGTCTGATCCGAAACTTGAATTATGAAATTTCAAGTTGCACAATACTATAAATCCGATGTTTTACAGTTCTGAAAATCCGATATTTCACTTATATCACAGTATGACATGTTATGCATGATGTCTGAAAACATTCACCCAATCACAACAGAGTATGCACACAAAATGTACAAAACATTTACTTATATTAATACCAGAAAAGCACAGAAAGAAACGCACAAGTTTATAAAACAGGAAGAGACACACCTTAAGCAACATAAGCTCTAAAGTTGAGAAGGGCGAGTCTCATGCTCGGATCTCACCGAATCAGGACCTACGAGATATAAATTCTCTATTAACATTTATTACTAACACTAAGCCACCGACTAAAACACTGAAAACTGAACTGAAGATATACTCACGTGAAGATCTCGAAGAACGTGCACGATCGGTCTGAAAAACTAGAGGTTACCCAACGGTCTCAAGGTCGGCACCTGAACACGAGAATATTCCGAATTAAATTCTGAAATCCATAACTTATCATATTCCAATAACAATACTTAAAGATCACAAAACGGAGCTTTCGAGATCTAATTGGACAAAACGGGCAATGAATACGGACTCAGAACGTCGAAAAAAGTTATGATGAACATTTTCTGAAAAAGTCAACTCTTCGTCAACTCTAGTCAAAGTCAAACTGATCAAAGTCAACTCTGACGGTCAAAGTCAAAGGGTCAATGGTCCAAGGTCAACTAGTCAACGGTCAACTCAGTCTAATTGGTCAAAGTCAAATGTCAACTCTGGTCAAACTAGTCAAATGAGTGTCAAAGATCAAAAGTCAACTGTAGAGTCAAACGGGTCAAGGTCACAAGTCAACAGTCCGGTTCAAAACTTATGGTTCGGTTCGGTCCAAGGTTCACTGATCTGATTAGGTTCTGGAATGGTTCAGTTCATAAGGCCGGTTCAAGTCTGCCGGTTCAGTTTACTGGTTTGGGTTACTCATAGATCAGGGCTTACATAACACTTATTCACATGGGCCTCACCATCCAACTAACTTCAAAAACCCACAACTCATACTCACACCACAACCCACACACAACACCAGGGTTGGGCTCAACCAACAACACTCGGCCCAACCATTCAACACACTTAGCCCATCTCCCCCAAACTTAGCATCAGATATGGGGCTAGGGTTTCGGCACACAAAATGGCGGCGGCGCGGATAGAGATCGACGACGGCACTGCTCCGACAAGGGCGACAGAATCAAACGGCAACGGTGACTCACTGTGATGCACAAGACGGTAACCATGACGACACAACAACGCGACGATGGCATAACAGAACGGCAAGGACGAACGATATAGGCGGTGGTGGTTCGCCGGCATTACCCTCGATGACACCAAAATGTCATTTCCGGCCACAACACAAATGGAATCCGAATCAAAACACAACTCAGAACTCAAAATCATTGATTAAAAGCCAAAACTCGAATTTCTGACTTACCCAAAGACACGGAAAAGAGAGGGGCGGAGCTCACGACGGAGGGAGGATGGCGGCACGAACGGCAGAGGAACGGACGGAGCAAGGGAAACTGAACGGTTTCTTACCGTTACTGAGCAAACGGCGGTCGATGAGGCTAGTTTGGTGGGTGGGGTTTGTATGCAGGTCGATGACGGTCACAATATTAGTGGTCGTGAAATCCACGGACGGCGGACGAAGGGTCGTCGGAGATGCAAGGGGCTGAGAGTGATGGTGAGATGAAAATCGATAAGGGAGAGGGTGAATGAGTTATCGCATGAGAGCTAGACGGGGGAGGTAAGCGGCTACTCCCCAAAAGCATTCTGATAACATGGGTAAAATACCCTAATTAAAGGTTAAATTACACATGAAGCCACTGAATTATAATAGGGTTTGCAAAAGAGCACTTGTGTTTTCTCAAGATTTCAAAAAGACCCAAGAATTCCTAAATTAATCCTTTTGATTCTGAATTTATTCAATTTAATCTCTTAATCAATTTAGGGTTCCAAGACTAAAATTCCCAAATCTTAGGGTTTTCGAATTAGGGTTTTCAAATTTTAGATTTCCGAATTAGGGAAATTTTGGGGTGTTACACCCCACATGAATGAAATTGATTTAACCAAAAACATTTTGACTCGATGTGGTGATAGATTCTACGATCGATAGCTGCATAGGATAGGTAGGTGTCCACCCTTGAACCTTCCCTTGTGAAAGTATATTTACTTTACTAGCTGACCAGTAGACGTAATGTCCTTGAACTGTTCTGCCGTTTGTATAAACGATGATATACTTCACACAACTACCTCTCTGACAAGAGTATTAGTTCTCATGGGTATGTCCATATGGCCGTGGACATCACCTGGTTCTGCAAGAGTTTGAAAAAACTATGCCCAATAGTCTCATTGAAGCGACCCCACTTCACTCTCACATGGGTGACTTATGTTGCTTGACTCACAAAAGCGCACAATGGTCATTAAAAGCATTGCTTAGCCTAAACCACTTTGATCACTTTTTACATCATAGGAATGGACTTGGGGATAAGAGCCCCTGCAGTGACCGCACGGGTCTATGCAATTAGGTTGTCCCTTTGAACCTAGATCTTGGGATCTCCAGTCAACTAGGTAGGGTTATCCTTCACATAGCACCTTAAATTTACATGGGCTTTAGTCTCATTCCTTTAGATGTTTTCTCAACTTGATCTCAATTTAACCCATTGGTTAATGGATTCACAACGTTATTCTTTGATTTCAAAAAATCAATAGAGATAACTTCATTTGAGATCAGTTGTCTAACGGTATTATGTTGACAACGCACATGTCTCGACTTACCATTATACACAAAGCTCTATGTCCTACCTATTGTGGGCATTGGCTTTGGTCGTTCAGGAATATCCTCCAAGAAATTTCTAAAGTCGTTCGACTTCTTTTCTAGACTTGTCTAGAACTTCAAAATCAGATTCTATTATGGATTTGATTTTAACCATTTTTCTTGAGGATTTCCATGACATGATTCCTCCTCCCAAAGTGAAGACATATCCACTTATGCCTTTGATATCTTGAATATTAGATATCCAATCGCATCGGAGTATCCTTCTAAATAGAAGAATCTCTGGAATAATGCAATTCATAATCTCGAGTATATATAAGATATCTCAATGCCCTCACAATTGCTTTCCAGTGATTTTCACTTGAATTGCTTGTGAATCTACTTGAACTGCTCACAGTAGAAACAATATCTGGTCTATTGAATCTACTTGGTCGACACTTTTGGTCTTTGTTCTTGGACAAAAGTTGGCATGTATTTATTGGAGTTCTGGCTATGCCGGAAACATCCTTGCCAAACTTCTCTTGCCCGCGTAGTGTGACTACGTCAATATGAGACCTTTAAGTGATCGTTTGATTTGGATGCCCAAACTCAAATATGTTAATCTCATATTTTCCATGTCAATCTTGAATTTGACAAGTCTTTGGTACGCTTACCATTTTATTGTTGCTTCCAACAATGAATATGTTATTATCATACAAACACAGAATAATATATCTAATGTTAGTAGTTTTGACATATACACATTTGTCACACTCATTTATCTTGAAGTCGTTTGTCATCATGACATTATCGAACTTCTCATGTCTTTACTTTGGTGCTTGTTTAAGTCTATACAAGGACTTCACCAACCTACATACTTTTCTCTCTTGACTTGAAACTACATAACCCTCAGGTTGTTCCATGTATATTTCTTCATCAAGATCTTCATTTAGAAAAGCTATTTTAACATTTATTCGATGTACGTCTAGATTTTGCAAAGCGACAATTGTAAGTATCATACTTATGGAGGTTATCCTTGATACATTAGATTATGTATCGAAATAGTCAAGGCATTCGGTAACCTTTTATTACCAATATGACCTTATACTTATCAATTGTTCCATCTACTTTCAATTTCCGTTTGAAAATTCATTCAAAACTTAGTGGTTTAATTTACAGAGAAAGATCCACTAATTCCCACGTATGGTTTTGCATGATGGAATCAATTTCACTCTTAATGACATCCTTCCATAAGATGCCTTCAGATGAATGTATAACACCATTATACGTTTGAGATTCAACCTCTAACATAAAGTTTAGAAAAATGATCCAAAGAATTTTTCTACTCTTGCTCATTTACTTCTTTGCGGCTCTATTTCAAGCTCAAACCCTTGTTGATCATTTGAGTCATCTTTATCGGTAATCTCTGAAATTCGTTTCATTGAACTTTGACCAACTTCCCTAGCTTTACAAGGGAATACATCTTCCATTATCGTATGCTTGTGAATCTCAGGGTTCTTCGATTCATACACAAGAAATCGATATACATTGCTATGTTCTATATAGCCAATAAAATACAATCCACAATTTTTAGGGATCTATTCTCAGTTGCTTTAGTAATGGGTCATTACTTTTGCAAGACACCCTCACATTTTCAAGTAGTTGTAGGAAGGTTTAATTACCTTTCATAACTTATATGGTGTCTAGTCTCTTTAATTACGGGGAATCTTGTTTAAAAGATAATTAGCTTATAGAACAGCTTCCCCCACATGTTAAGCACATTATAGTACCAACGTTACTCATATAGAGCTTCTCATCATCTTAAACCTTTAATTAAGTTTGGGATTCAACATCATGCTCATAGAGAACAATTTTCACTATAGCTTCATATTTACATTATTTTTGTGCTATCATCAATGAAGGTAATAAACATATTCCTTCAACCAATATGTTGTCATATCAATTGTTATGGCAATAACATTGCCTTCGTTTGAAAGTCTATAGTTCGAAGACTTGTTCCTCATCTTATGGCAATTGAAGCATTTTTTTACATGAAATTTTGCTTCTTGAACACACCGTCCAATTTACAGTTTGAAGTCGTTTTTTACTTCTACTACGTTTACCATGATAATATTTATCTTAGCAATATTTACCTTAGTAACATTTGAAGGTGGTAACAATGTTTACCTTATCCTCTCTAATAATAGGAGGATCATCCTTCAGATATTTAACTATGTTTATCATGGTCAATTATGCAACATCTTTTGTTGCTATGTATGAAATTTTTTTTCCAATAAATTTCACTGATTTTTCCATTGTGTCACGTAGACACAATCCAGAACCAAAAATTATGAATCTGTTAAGCGTTAGGAATTTAGTCAAAGACTAAAACCAGAAACAGAAACATAATTTCTAACTTTTGTTAGACGACGGAGATTTAGCAAAACTAAACCCCAAACAAAAGTTCACACGGTATTAATAGAAAGAAAAATAATAAACAATGCACCAGGTAGGTAACTTATGAAAGAGAGGTGGTGCACTAGGCACGCTTAAATACCAAAGTCTCTCAAAGAACCAATCCTAGACATGCATTTTTAAATTTTCTTTCAATCACTGTTTATGGATTTTATTCTTGAAATCATTCCAAGCATGGATGATCAATCGGAATCACTACCTTTGATTCACAACAATTTGGAATCTTCCATTTATGGTTCAACGACCCTCTCGATTCTTTAGCCATTTTTAAACACTGTGCACTTCATAACATGCATCAGAATAGGCTTTAAGAATTTAATTTTGACACAGAGAATCAAGTTCTTCTATGCTTTGATTCGAGACCTCAGTCAGAATCAGCGCTCTAAATTTGGTAACCAATGTTACTTTCCGAAATAAATTCACAAATTTATTTTCAAAATAAAATTATACTTGATAATAAATTTGAGTTATTTTTTTTCAAAATAAATTCACCAATTTATTTCAAGGTTGAATCATTCTAGATTCTCACGAAATTAAATCCAACGATTTATTTCCCTTAACAAGTTAGAATCAACACATGATTCTAGTACAGAAAATAAATTTAATAATTTATTTCCTTTTACACAAATTTAATCATATTTGATTTTTACAAAAATAAATTTGATGATTTATATTTCTTAACAAGTTAGAATCAACGCATGATTCTAGCATAAAAATAAATTTAATGATTTACTTCCTTTTACAAAAATTGAATCATACTTGATTCTTACAGAAATAAATTCAATGATTTATTTTCCTTACAACCTTAGAATCATACAAGATTCTCTTGAAAATAAATCCAATGATTTATCTTCCTTTTCCAAAATTAGAATCAACACAAGATTCTAACGAAGAAATAAATTCAGTGATTTATTTCTCATATATCTTTTTGTTAAATATTAGGATTAGTAGCACTAAAATCCAAACCAAAGATATCAAGGCAACAAAATCAAAGGAAGTGATCCTTTAATTTTTTTTATTCTTGTTTTAGAAAGATCACGTAAATCTGTTAAAACGGCAGAAATTAATTTCTGAAACGAATTATTTACGAGATCTTTATTTCCAAAACAAATCAAGATTTCGTCTGAATATCCTGTTCGTCTCTATAAAATTTCTCAAAAGAAATTATTAGTACAAAAATAAATAATCCACAGTATTTCCATAAATGACATAAAATATCCTTTATTCATGCTATATTTACTATTTAATATTAAAGCCAAAATTGTAAGGTAATAAAATGATAAATAATACCTTGATTTAAGGCGTTAACATCACCATAAAAATATCTTAATGATATTTTGACCAAACTTTATTAAGGAATGTTAAAAATTACCTTAATACCATAATAAAAGCACCATGAATATTACCATAATGATGTAAGAAATATATATATAAGGATTACCTTTAATAATACAAAATCACTTTGATTCTCACTAACCGAACAAGGCAACCTTTTTTTTTTTAAATTACATTTTTTTCTTCTTCATATTTAAGGCCAAAAAAAATTAGGCATAATAATATTTGCAACATAATAAAGATTTTAATATTGTCATAAAATATGCACACATGATTAATAAGGTAATATACCATATATTTAAAGATCTAAAGTTACCTTATACCAAAACATCTTTCCAATAAAACATGCACAATGAGTTGTCCGTCATTGTACCACATGATTAGATTTAGCAGTAGCTCAATCTTCTCACCTCATTAACGCAAATTTGGTAATGCTTTTAAGCATGATGTTCGTCTTGGATTCAAACTTTAGAAGAATTTGTCTTAAGATTGTTAGAAAATAAATGTTAATCCAAGAAAAAATAATAAAATAGAATAATATTATTTAACGAACAGTACAAAAATAAGAACAATACAACAATATAAAAATAAAACCGATTTGGAACCAAAAGAGACGTGTTGAGGCCTGCACGAACGCAGTTTCCTTAAGACAGATTTTCGGCCACTCCTATGGTGCTCGAATTCATTGGTCATTTGTCTCCCAGGATACAACAACATAAGATCAACCACAGTTGCACTACTGTGGAGATCACAAACTGACCCTTGCCTTCGCCTATCACCGAAAACCACTTGTAAAATCCACAGAGTAAAACAATAAAAATTTCTGTGGTTTTGAGTTGTGCAAAACTTAGAAGGTTTACTCCCTATTTATAGGAGTGTCATGAGGGTATAAGTGGAAATTTTGACCTAATGGAGCATTCAATATTGAGAATCAATTGATTCTCCTATAAAGCAATTTCCAAAATTATTATCTGAATTAAAGGTAACTTCTAATATTTACCCCTTTTAATTTCAAGATAAAATTTGACAAATTTATGCTTTTATTTGACGAAAAATTCATTTTAAATTTGGGTCAAAATATCTGCAAGCCCACGAAGGACCGGACCGGTTCAGAGATTTGCGTTACCCACGTCGTGCACGTCTGCACATTTACGAACCAACAATTGGTTCCACATTTTCCTCAACAACATTTGAATCAATTTCTTATTCAAAGCTCCAAAATTATCATATTTTTCCTACAGATTCCCCAATAGTGATGGGTTTCTTTGAAATTAATTTAATTTCATTTTGCTATGTTGAATATCATTTTGCTATGTTGAATATCATTTTACTATGCTCTAACTCCGACCAATCGCCATTAACCTCTAACCAGTTATAACCAATCACATTAAAGCTTTCATTGATCCCAAAACTCCTTCAAAACCAACATTGTTAAATCTTCCATTGAAACATCAACCTCAAACCCCAAACCAATTTGGGTCAACACAACCGGTTCCTCTGTTGCAAAATCGGTTGAATTGATTCATATAATCATGTGAACCATCAAACCCAAAAAAAAAAAAAAGTTCCTGCAATTCTTGTCAAAATTGACTGTTTTGAGTAAATGGTATATGTTGCTTTTAATGATGAAAAAGGGGCATGCTTAAATGGAGTTGAATTTGGTGCCTATATCAATCACAAGACAAAAGCAAGATCCTGCTTAGAACCATTGTGAAGTGTTAAAAAATGGTGAAATATTACAAATTAAATGTATGTATTGTGGCAAAATGTTTATAGGTTTAAGGAACACTTAGCCGGTCGAAAAGGTCAGGGTCTGATTTGTGAACATATTCCACAAGTGGTTCGAGTTCTTATGCAGAAAAGCTTGAATGAAGTTTTAGGTAAACGAGATAAAAAGTAAAAAAGATTTCTAAAATTATTAGCATGTGGTGGTAGTAGTAGTAGTCCACACGCTGTTGAGAAAGAAAATTTTGCTTCCCATGATGATATTCAACATGACATTAAACTGATTTCGGTTTTAGGCGCTTATTAAAATTTAATTTAATTTAGAGTTAGGTACTATTTTATTAAAAAAATAGTTTAGGTACCAAAATAGAAATATAAATATAGGTAACATACTAAATATATAGTTTATTTTTAATAAATAAATTTAAAATTTTAATATATGTAGAAAATAATTTAATTGAATTTTTTTAAAATAAGCATTAATTGTATGTTGAGTCTTTAAAATTTTTAATCTTTATTAATTAATTTAATAGTATTCACTACAAGAATATAGATTTTTAGTGACAAATTGATAGTGACTGGGAATAATTTTGTCACAAATATTAACTTTTTGTGATAATTTTTTTGTGCGACACAATTAGTATAAGTAATTGTGACATATTTTTATTTGGTCACTGTAACAGTAGTAATTGTGACGATTGTATTTTTCACAAATGAATTCTCACTATAAGTATACAATTGTGACACAAAGTTCATTGTCACTAAAACTTTGACACATGATAGTGACGATATGTGAAGTGGTCACTATTATTTGATATTTGTTGTTACAATGAAATTACTTGTCACTTAAAGTTTCACTTTTTGTTGTGATAAATTTTGTCACAAATAAAAAAAATAAAAGTAATGACAAATTAGACATTGTCACAATGATAAATTTATTTTTATAATTATAAAAAGTAAAGTTATCATAAACTAGTTTGTTAAAAGGTAAAATATTTCTATAGTCTATACTATGTGTAAATTGTTGTTTTAGTCAATCTATTTTTTATCAACTTTAGTCCCTATATTTTTTAAAATTTAAAATTTTAATCCTAATCCTAACGAGACACCGACAATATGACTAAATTACAAGGACTAAAAATGACCAAATTAAAGAAAAAAATTAAATAAGCAACTTATGTATAACAAATTAGCTAAAAAGAAAATTTTAGTTAACATATTTAAATACGACAATTCATGTCAGGATAAAAAATTCAAAATTAAAAAAGTATAGAAATTTAAAGTGACCAAATTAGGGTACAAAGACTACTATGTGATTTTAGCATAATATATGATAGAATTTTTTTGAAAATTTTAACAGATATATTTCATTTTGATTAGTTTTTTCTACAGAAAAAAAATCTAAATGGTTTCCTCAACATACGTACTTCGTATAAGAAACCATAGAAAAATTAGGTAAATTATTGTTATAATAATGTGTTATAATTAATAAATATTTTTTAAAATAAATAAAATTAATTTCAATTAAAATTAAACCTAAATATTATTTTTCTTTTAAAATAGTATAAAATTTCTTGTCTAGCCTAGTGGATAAGTATTGCACTCTCGCCCTAAAGGTTCCAGGTTCGATCATTCTTGAAGCCATGCATTGCATTTATTTACTAAAAATTGATATTTGAATATGCTACATTATCTATAATTAAATTTCAGTGATCTAATGAAAACTTAAAAGTTTACGGACTAAAATGCAAAAGCTTCATTAAATTTCAGGGACAATTAGTGATTAGTTTAAACACTAAATAAAATGGTTACAACTAAAAATATAATTAATTTTTAATTATTGACAGTGACGACATATTTTAGACACTATTTAAATATGTATTTGTGATAGAATGTTTGTCACTAGTAAGAATAACATTAGTGTCTAAATTTTAGTCACTATTAATAATCATTTGTGTCAAATAGTGTGGTCATAAAAAAACATAACTATTGTGACGAAATACATGAAAGTTGTCACTAATATAATAGTGACGGAGTTATTAGTGACGACAGATGACGACTCAGAAAAATAGTCACTGTAAATTTCAGTGACTAAATTTAACACTTTTTGTGACTATTTTCAATGTCACTACAAATGCATTTTCTTGTAGTGATTTAACGATGTTCGGCGTTAGTAATGTTCAACGATGTTTGTCGCACATCGTAGAATTTTTTATGCAATAGGATGAGTTTACCACGTGCGACGAACATTGTTGAACACCACTAACGATGAACACTGATGAACACCATTAATTTTTTTTTAATTTTAAAAATCTAAAGGACTAAAATTATAATTAAAATTATCTCTTAAAAATAAAAATCAAATTTAATAGTTACTTTATAATATTTTTAATATGTTAGAATCAAATATAACTATTCTCTTAAACCCTAACAAAATCAATCTCTTAAAAATAGAAATCAATTTATAATTTTTTAATAGATTGGAATCAAATATATTTGAATTTGTTAGGGTTTAGGTTTAGAAGAGTTGGGTATATTTGATTCTAATCTATTAAAAAATTATAAACTGATTTCTATTTTTTAAGAGATTGATTTTGTTAGGGTTTAGGAGAATTAGGTATATTTGATTCTAACCTATTAAAAAAATATTATAAAGTAACTATTAAATTTGATTTTTATTTTTTAAGAGATAATTTTAATTATAATTTTAGTCCTTTAAATTTTTAAAATTTTAAAAAAATTAATGGTATTCATCGTTTGTGATGTTCAGCAATATTCGTCCTCAGTTGTAGAATTTTCTCATGCAATATTTGTTTTTTTTATCTGAAAATTGTGTGTAAATGAGTTGTGTTTTTTGAGGATAAGATGTACACGAACTTTCCGGCAAACGTGGGTGGAGTCAAAGGTGAAGCAAGGGGATTCTCCGACCCTACACCTAGATATCCGGCAACATGTGGGGATTGTCGTAAAACGACCGTCCTCCCAAAACTAAATTTTCAAATAAAAAAATAAAAGTAATGTAATGTAATTACAGATCTCCCCAATCTTGACTTGGAAGCAACGAGACAGCCAGCTCAGGCTTCCCCTGGCCTTAACGTGAACTCAACCACTTCAAATTCAATCACCCTTTTCGCCACGTGTGTTCCATTGCTGGGTTAATTAAATAATAATAATTCCAACTAAACTGGCTTAATTAAATAATAATAATTCCAACTAAACTGGCTTAATCAGAATAATAGAGCAGTTAACAGTCGGACCCAAAGCTCTTAAAAGAAAAGAAAAGAAAATTATTACTGCAGACTGCAGTGCTTACCCCTTTGCTTTCAAATTCAATAGAGGAGGTAGATCTATTTCTCTACCATTGATTCAACTTGCTTGAGCCTTGAGCTGCTCCAAATCCTCAGTTCCTGTAGGCTGTAGGAGTATTATTCAAAAGAAATGGAGTTTCAGAATTCAGCACCCCAAGAGGAAGCTAAGCAAAGACATTTGTTACTTTAATCTTTTAATTACCCTCAGGAATATCATATAAGAAGCAAAGTTGATAGTATTATTATTACCCCTGCAGGCTGCAACTTCTGAGATGAAGTCACGTGAAAGACTGCATTTGCTTTGTCCGTGAGTGTTTTCAAGTCAACATTGTGTTAGTAAGTAAAAAGAAAACCCTTTCGGCTTTCTTTCTCTTTCACCCCCCCAATGGCAGATCGGCTGAAATTTTGCATTTTTTATTTTTGAAGATCAGACCAGACCAGACTAGAGGGGTCGAAACAAATGGAACAACTTGTTTCAAGGTACTACCTTCTTCTCATCATCTTCATCTTCATCTTCAGCTTGTCTGCTGTTCCTGTTGTGAAATCAGGGGATGCAGAGGCACTTTTAGCTCTAAAATCAACCATGGATCCTCTCAACACCCTACAATGGCAAGGCACCCATGTTTGTTCATGGGAAGGGGTCAAACAATGCATGAATGGCAGAGTAACAAAGCTTGTTTTAGAGTACCTAAACTTGACCGGCTCATTACCCGGATCCACCTTAAACCAGTTGGATCAGATTAGAGTGTTGAGTTTCAAAGGCAACTCCATTTCAGGCCAAATACCTCCCCTTTCTGGCTTACTCAACCTCAAATCACTTTACCTCAACAACAACAACTTCTCCGGCACCTTCCCCGACTCTCTTTCCGGTCTACATCGGTTAAAGATCATAGTTTTGTCTGAGAATCACATCACCGGTGAAATCCCAGCTTCTTTGTTGAATCTCAAACGATTATACACTCTTTACTTGCAAGACAACAACTTGAACGGTTCAATCCCACCACTGAACCAGACAAGCCTCAGGTTCTTCAATGTGTCGAATAATCATCTCGACGGTCAAGTCCCGATGACACCGGCTATGGCTCGGTTCAACATGTCCTCCTTTTCAGGCAATGCCGGTCTTTGCGTTGGAAACCCATGTGAGGGAACCGGTTCTGGACCGGGTTTGGCCATCGTTCCAAGCTCAAACAAGAGAAGCAAGGTGATCATCATTGTTGCAGCAAGTGTTGGTGGTGGGGTTTTGCTGTTGTGTCTGCTTTGTTTCTTTTTGATATGTTTTGTTAGAAGAAAGCATGAGAATGGTAGGTCAAAGGATGTTAAAAGCAAAGGGGTTGTTAGAATGGAGGAGAGTGAGGGAGGGGAAGCCTCGGGAGGAGGAGGCGGCGACGGCGGAGGTGGTGATGAGAGTGGGAAAGAAGGAGGGTTTTGGGAAAGTGAGGGAGTAGGGAGTCTGGTGTTCCTAGGAGCAGGGGATGAACAGATGAGTTACAGTTTAGAAGATTTGTTGAAGGCATCGGCGGAGACATTGGGGAGGGGTTCAATGGGGAGTACGTACAAAGCCGTGATGGAATCCGGGTTCATCGTGACCGTAAAAAGGTTGAAAGATGCTAGATATCCGAGAGTAGAGGAGTTCAAAAGACACATGGAGTTGATCGGACGGCTGAGACACCCCAATTTGGTCCGAGTGAGAGCTTATTTCCAGGCCAAAGAAGAACGGTTGGTCGTATATGATTACTTCCCCAATGGCAGCCTATTCTCCCTCATTCATGGTATGTTACTCATTGTTTGGTTTGGTGAATTTTAGGACAAAAATGATTTAACCTTAAACAATGGTAATACTTTTGGGGAATGGAATAAAGTAGCACTTCTAAATTCTAAAGCAATAAGCCTTTTTGTTTAGATTTGATTTTTTCTTTGTGACCTTTCTAGTATAAAAAAGGAATTCTTAATTTATGTTACTCATACAAATATAAATATATATTTTTGCTTCTAAAATTTAATATATATATAAATAACCTTTAGATAGCAGTAGTTTTAGATTTATGTCCAAAAATGTATGAAACACAAATAAAAGAACAAGAGTGAAGTTAGGGTTGCTTGTCGTCATGTAATGGTTGAGCACAAGAAATGTGGGGGGTTTGAGTATTGTATTTGAGGTGTAATAACTTCTTTGTTTGAGTTGAGGCCTGAGGAGCTACATGTTTTTGTATTAGAAAAGGGAGAGATCTCAGCCATAAAAAAAATGGTGGATTAGGTTCAACACTTGTTTCTCCTCTTTGTCCCACATCCATTAGACAACTGGTGTTCACTCATGTCACCTATCTGATCTGAGATTCGAATATAAATAATTTGAAATGATTTAAATAAAAAATTGAAATTAATTCACAATTTTAACTTTAGACAAGTCTCCTCAAATCACTCTACTCCCTTTCTTTATTTTCTTATGAGGTATTACTATTTGAACACTTTTATATTACATTCGAGACTCAATAACATAAACTCTTCATTGCAAATTTGCAATCAGTGTCTTTAGTATTTGGAAGTACAATTGTCCTTGTAGGGTTGTGTTTCCTGGAAATTAAGCACCCCATGTTTTTCTTTCCTCTTTTGGCCTACAAACAAATGTTACAGTCCGTGCATAGCTGGAAAATAACAAAAAAGAAATTGATAAAATAGAATTACTATATTATTTCAAACAATTAAATTGAACTCTAGAGTGGTTCCAGCTTTCAAGTTACTTGATTCAATCGTGTCCATCCTCTAGGGTTGATAATGGTGAAGAATCTTTTAAAGAATTACTGTTAGGTAATCAAATGAAAGATTATTGTAAAGTAAGCTGGGACAATGAGGGTTACATGCTTCAGAGATGTTTTTAACCCATTTGTTTGTTGACTCCATTGCAGGAACAAGAACCTCTGGCGGTGGAAAGCCTCTTCATTGGACTTCATGTCTCAAAATTGCAGAGGATTTAGCCACTGCTTTGCTTTATATTCACCAAAACCCGGGCTTAACCCATGGGAATTTGAAATCCTCCAATGTTCTGTTAGGCCCCGACTTCGAATCATGCCTCACGGATTATGGTCTCACTTTGTTCCGAGATCCAGACTCACCCGATGAGCCTGGTGCATCCACGTTTTTCTATAGGGCACCCGAATGCCGGGACATCCGGAAATCATCAACTCAACCGGCCGATGTTTACAGCTTTGGCGTTCTTCTCCTCGAGCTCCTAACAGGCAAAACTCCATTCCAAGATCTTGTTCAAGAGCACGGCTCAGATATCCCTCAATGGGTAAGATCGGTTCGTGAGGAAGAAACAGAGTCGGGGGACGAGCCTACGTCAGGTAACGAAGCATCCGAGGGAAAGCTTCAAGCTCTTTTAAACATCGCAATGGCTTGCATTGCTCTCGCACCCGATAATCGTCCCCCAATGCGGGAAGTTTTAAAGATGATCAGAGACATAAGAGCCGAGGCTCAAGTTTCGTCAAACAGTAGCGACCATTCGCCCGGACGGTGGTCGGACACCATTCAGAGCTTGCCTAGAGAAGAACATCTAAGCATATAAAAAGGCCTGTGATAATAAGATTTTTGCAGGCATTGAATTCAGAGTGCTCTCCAATTCTTTCCCATTGAAACTTTCATAATTCTTCCACTATCTTATAATTGATGAGTTTGTGTTGTAAAGGTTTCCACATTGCTTTATTTTTCTTTTTTGCAGTTGGAAAAGGTTGAGCTACTTTTGATGGTGGGAATTGTTTGGTTTAATGTAATTTTGTATGCAGCAGATTCAACACAGTTTCTGATATTAACCCTAAGATATTCATTATTCGAATTCAAATAAAATTTTCAAGGAATATAAGATTTCCAAACCATACAAGTAAAACATCCATTCAGTGATGAGGAAAGAAAGGAAAAGTGAGCGATAGTCGGATTGATGATCGAATAGAATCTTGGGTCAGAAACAGTGATTCAACTTATGATACAAGAAAGAGATTACAGGTTCCAACAATAGAAAAATGGGAACTATACAAATTGCGGCACCTAATGTGTGATATACAAGTTTTTGTGAACACAGACAGAAAAAGATCCTATCAGATTCCTATGCAGACCTGATATGATCCGATTTCAATCTCGACAATCACGGAATTCCCTATCGGCTCCTTGACTCCTGCTTGGGATGGATCCACCAGCTGTACCGAATATCATCAACTGGATACAGAAGAAAAACAGAACATGGTAACACAAGTGCACAAAGCATGCATCATAAATAGTATATACTCATTTGCAGGTCACCTATTGTCATGTTCTCTGCCATTTCGAGGTGTAAAATTCAAACCCCCTCACCCAACCATCTCGATCTTGGTCCAAATGTGCCACAAGCAACCGGATTCTATGATACAGTTAAGTACTCCGCTTTGTGACCAAACCGCATACTAAAAATGACTAGATGCCAGGTTGTATCCGCTAGTCAAATTCCTAATTGTTGGGGGATAAAATCTGATTATTATTTTCTTTGTTATGTTTTCATTAAATCCGGTTAGTTATTACGGGTTTGCTTCTGTGTTAGGCCATTGGGTCTTTTATGGGATTGCCTATGCGTACTTATCTTTATTTTGCCATTCTAGAATTAACAAATTCTGATTCCTGAAAACTCACAGTAACTTACCCGAGTTGCATCAGGCAAGATGCTATTCACTAAATCCTCATTAACAGACATGGGCAATGGCAACATCTGACTCATTAAACCGGGCATAGCTCTCATGCTGCAAAAATCCATTGTAGAAATTAATTACCCCAGTGTATAGGCAACACTAAACTCAAGAAAGGAGCCAAAATGTTGGTCGAGGGCATTAATCACCAATCGATAATTCGAAAGAATATGCACGTACTCGTTTAGGATGGTGGTAATATTGTTCCTTGCATGACAAAAGAGATCAATGTTATCCTGTAACTGTTCATAAAAGCTTAACTTAATAGGCTAGCCCAAGAAGACCATCAATAAAAATCATATATGATATAAGGCAATCACAAATAAGATTCACTGACACATTAAAAAGAACAATAATAGATTGACCCCATGACCTCATCCATCAAAAGACCAGGGGTGAACATAATAATGATGGGCAGTGTGCGGCAGTAGAGGCAGAAGAATCAAATAAAAATGCACAAGCATGGAGCAACGGAAGCTCAACTAGACATATCGGGTTGATTGTTAATATGTTCTATAATCCTAATGATGAACCGAGGATTAGTTGAAATCAAAATCACAGATATCTCATATGGCATCTTATATCAGTTTGTAAATGAAAGTAAAAAGTTTTGGACGATGATGACAGAACAGAAATTTTTGCTTTTCAGAGATTCAACAGTGGTATAAATTTTTCCAATTCCCACTCTAATGGCATCAACATTCATCAATTAAAGGAATCATTATCACTTTATTTAACCTCTTGAACTTTATAGCAAGAACTAATAACTTGCAGATCAATAAACATGTAGCACAAACAAAAAGACAAGGTCTTCATCTCATCTAACACCCCTATTATTTACCGTATAATGGCATATTGAAATAAAAGAATCATTGTGAACTAGGGAATGATACACTCACCTTGTACGATGAAAGATTGGATGTGATTTGACTAAAAACTTGGGCATTTTGCTTCAAAAGATGCATAATTGTACCACTAATTCCTGAAAATACATAAGGGAATTAACTTCTATAAATTATAGAACACAAGCACACATTGTGTCAAAAGCTCAATTCAGGAAAATTATACTTCAATGATGCAACACCTAAAATCCATCAACACCATGACTTGTGATACCCTTCTCAATATCATTTTTTTGTAATTATCTGATATTTCAATATTATAAAGAGAGTATGTGTACAACAAGTTGATGTAACTGTCTAGAAAATTGTGTTTATTAAGGTTCCAAGGAAAGTTTAATTCACTGCGAATAAAAAATGGCATTTTTTGCATCAAAGGAGAATGATGCAAGCATAAAAGAACAAGTCTTACAACCTTATCTTATCCGATAATCATTAAAATTTGCATTCCCTCTTTTTTGTACCGAAGTTTGGCATACTCAACATTTAAACACAAGTGTATTTGTTATTTCAATTCTGAATAAACTCTTTTGCTTTATTTTTAAATGCACAACAAGTTTAGGCGGCTATTAATTTGATAATGTTCACCGAGTTTCTCTTCAACATTGACCGATTCAAACATCATTTAGAAAGATAACCCAGAAGTGAGTCTTACATTTACTTTAGATACTTAAAAAGAAAAGGAAATATAGATAAATGACGATAGAAAGATATTAATGCAAAGCAATTACAAATGAAAGAAAGATTTTGCTACTTCTCGATGGTAATATAAAATACAAACCTTCAGAAGGCATTCTTTTGATCTGGTCCGGATGGTGCATCATGAAAGGAAATGCGGCCATGTTTCGCGGCAGAGTAGTATGCATATTTCCCTGCAAAGATGATCCCACCTGCTTATCCTGAAGAAGTATGATCTTTATAATCTAGTTCCCCAATCACATTACATCCTAAGGGCATTAGTCAATTCAGGATATTAAAACAGGATTTCACATGCAAATAGTGAATTTAATTAATGTTAACATTTTGGTCACAGTATTGTTTGTACTCTAACTTGAAAGAAAGAATGCAACTGAGAAAAGCTGTAATTTGTTACAACAAAAAATATAAAAGCATCACAATCACAGGTGTGAAAAAAATGATGTGCTCACTGAACCAGTGAACAACAAGCTTGGATAGAGATTCATCTATGTATATAACAAGATTAATAAATTGGTTTGAAAATGATTTTTATGCTTGGCATAAAAGAGTGGTTCGACGAACAAAGCAACCTTAACTCATTTAGACTCATGATCGCAGAACTGAAAATGTGCTTGGAAATTAAAACATGTTTGCATGATCTATCTTATATTCAAGCCTTAAAGTGCTCCATTGTCCACATTCAACCGTTTAGTCTTTCATAATAACATAACATTTTAAAAATATTCCTTGTGCCGTTGAACATCACTAATTTGCACTCAAGTAGCATGTCAACAATGCCATGACTGTGGAAGTAATGATAATCAGGACACGGACAATAATATCCATTGGTAAATCAAAAGTTCATCAGCATACCTTCCTATTGTTCACCTTTTTTCCAGCATTAGGTTCTTCGGCTCTCCTTCGCTTTCTCTGCCAATTTCCATAAAATACTTTAATTCCTTAATAAAGATGAACCTACAGATAATTGTAGATATAAAGATATATCCTCTAATAGATGTGTTATGGACCACATCTATTTAGGAAAGGCCATTAGTTAATTTTAATTCTCTATTTAAGGCTTAGTTGTGATTCATTTCTTTCCTTAGGGTTCTTGATTATGTTTTTTTTTTTATTTTCAGTTGATTTATTTTCCTTTTAAGAATATATTTCCTCTTATGTAATGAGTTTGGTCCTTATTTAATAGGACAAATAAAATAATAAAACCTAAGTCAGAATTTTTAAAAAGCCCCTAAAAAGATCTTGGTCTCTCTTTTAACGCGTCATGAGGTTTCAGTTTCCCTTTGATGAGCTGTAAAAACGCAAGACGGAAGCTATTCAAGAAGCACTTCAGCGCATTGACAACATCTTTGATCGATGGCATGCTGAATGGGGAGATGAATTTTGTGCAAAGAAAAGAAAATGAACATGAAGATAACCCAGCAGTTCGATGAAATATCAATAAAAGAAATCAACACTTGCTGGGTTGTTTTTGAAAATATTGAATGCTGATGAGAAGTTTGAAGAGATTTATTCAATGGTGCTACTGAATAAGAATAAGTTTTGTGGAGGCATAATGACCTTTATCGATTCCGGCTATTAGTAATGGAAGGGATCTTTTCCCAAGTTCATCCCGGCTATGAGCCTGAGGACAAGCTCTTTCCCCCAGAGGGGAGTTATGGACCACATCTATTTCAGGGAAGGCCATTAGTTACTTTTGATACATTTAGCATATCAGAACTAATATTTTTTAACACCAACTTTTCATATATGGACAAAGAGTGAGGCATAAACCACATTATACAAGACAGTAAAAATGATTGTAGAAATTCATCATTAAAAAAAGCATGTAGCTTACTTGCATCCACCGGCACCTCAATGCAACATCACGTACAGCTTTATCAGGCAAGATAGCCGCAATCTTTACATACTTCAGAAAATTTGGTTCCTCTTTATATCTATATACATGTACATTGAAAACGAAAAAAAAAAAATCAAACACTTCATTTTTAGAGAGGGGGAGAGAAAAAGATTTACCTAATAAGCAATGTAGCTCCGACTGTTCATATTTATTAATAATACCGTATCCAGCACCCATGTCCAACAAGTATTTGGAAATGGGTATAAGATTTGACCCTCCAAGCATGTAGAAAACTTTGAAAAAATTGAAATACATGTGTCAAACAAACACCCATATACGAAAATCACACCTGATTCTTGGTAATAGCTAATAAGTACCTCCTTAAAAACACTTCTATAAAAAAAAGCATGAGCAAAAACACACAGCAATCCAAGTAACATTACTAGATATTCTATTACTTAACCATGAATAATTCTGCTATATTACTTGTACTAGCGTGCAAATTATAAGACATGCATACACAGTAAGAAAACGGATACATCGCCAAAAAGGTTTTGGAGAAGAAGCAGAACAAATTAATTATGACCTACTTTTCAAGACCGTCTTCCAATATACGCTGCTCGTCAGCAGACCATTCAGTAGCCAATCCTGTACCCTGCTTGAACTCTGCAACCGAATCAAAGGAAGAGCCAGAAGGGTTGCCAGGTAGGATCAAAGTAGGGGAGGTGGTACTGGAATTCCCCGGCACAATCGTCGACGGCGGTACAAGGTAACCACCGAGCGGGAGCGGAACCATCTCGTTCCTATTCATAATAGAACCTAAACTATTTCCATTGTGAAAGCCTGTGAGCGATTCTGTCGTCATTTTGTTCACGCTATCTCACCCAAACCTAAAATCAAATGTGAAGAAAAAAAAACTAAACTAATTTACTTCGTCCTCATAATCTTTTACAGAGACAAGTTCCTTCAAAAGCGTCTCGAATTTTTGCTGTTATCAAAACCCTACAATTGCATACAGTAAAAAAATATAATTCCAAATCGAATAACAATCTAAAAATTTCAAACCAAACATAAAAATGAATTGAATAAAGAATCTTAAGCAGAAAAACGAGAGGGGAATTTACCTTTTTGAGATCAACTTTGGAGGAAGGCTTGAGTGGTTTACTGGTTTTGCCTTATTTTTTCCCCCGCACTACTACTACTACTACAGCACTGCCACTGCTGTCTGCTGGTATTGGATTTTAGTTGGGGTTATTGTCTTTTTTCATTTGTCGGAAGGCCTAGCAGATTTGTCCATGGGCTGGCCGACTCCAGAATCCAATGCTAAAAATCTTTCAATCTCCGACCTTAGCTTGGCCTGTTCAAATGCTTCGTTCTACTGTTCAAAATATTATCCAATTAGTTTTTTTAACTCTTTTATAATTAAATTTAAATTTAAACCTGGTTCACACATGGGTCCAGGCCTTACTGCCTTAGGGTGGGGTGGTCCAGGGTTTAAGGCCTATGTATTTAGTCCCTATAATTTTTCAAATTTCAAAAGTGTTTAAATTATATTTTTTTACAATAAGTGTCTAAAATTTTATTTTTAGCTGAAATATGTGTTAAAGTTTTATTTTTCGCTTGTTTTAAAGTTAATTAAGGCACCTACTTTGGCACATATTTCAACCAAAAATAAAACTTTAGGCACTTATTCAGCTAAAAAAAAATTAGGCACATATTGTAAGCTTTTATTTTATTTTCAATTTCTACATTTTTAGATAGGGAAGAGGAGGAGAAATTTGCTCTTAATGAATTTTAAACTTACAAACTAAAGAAAATTGTGTCAACTGAAAACTTTAACCAAATACTTTAAAGATTTTTAACGATGTTATAGGCTTTTTAACCAAACTAGCTCTCTAAAAAATTATTTACCTAAATAACACCAAAAATGTATTTCTTTGGATGTACATATTCATTGACCAGGGTGCCGAATCAACAAATGGCATCCATGTTTTTGGTAGGGATGGCAATGGATCGGATTGTATAAAATTCAAGTCCGAATTTGTTATAATCGGATTCAGATATTTTTTCGGATTTGGATTCGGATTTTTTTCAAACGGATTTGGATCAGATTATTTTTGGATCAGATTTTTTCGGATTGGATTCGGATTTGTTTCAACCGCATTTAGATCAGAGTTTTTGAATTCGGATTAAATTGTCATCCCTAGTCTTAACCAAGTCTGAGGGGTAGATTCGCGAATTTTAGCGTCTCTAGGGTATATTGTGCTTTGACCCTCTAATAATTTTATTTTAGTGCAAATCAGTCCATAATTTTATATATTTAATTTCATATGCATTTAATTTATGTTATTTAATTCTACACTTGTTTATTTTTATCTCTTATTTGTTTACTACATTTAATTTTTGTGTTTATTGTTTATGGTTTTAATTTGCTTTTAATTTTAATTCATAATTTTAGCATAACTTTATCTATCGATTGCACATTACTTACTATTTCATTCACTTCCTTAATTTTTAGTAATTTATTGATATTTACATTTATTTGTTTCTCCGTTGTATTTATTTTATTGTTTGTTTATCTATGACTTGATCTTGCATTTGTTTTTTTCATATTTATTTATACATGCATATGATATAAATAGATATATTACACTATATTAAGATTAATTAATATATATAAATCATAATAAATATTATTATTATTATTATTTAACTTACATTCTTAACACGTTTATATTTTTATTATCACTTTTAATATAGGCTTAATGCACAGAATAGCCCCTAAAGTTTACCACTTTTCCCAACTTGGTACTTAACGTTTCATTTGGGACGTTAAGCCCCCTAACGTTTTCACCGTTATCTCATTTTGCCCCAAACCGTTACTTTTGCCGTTACAAAAAAATTTTCAACCGTTAAAAAAAATTTCAACCAATAAGATCGCGCCACGTCAACTCCTCTTTGATAGAGTAACCCGCCTGATTTTATTAAAAGGGTAAATGTCATGTCAAGTCTCCTATGTTTATTTTTTTATTCAATTTAGTCACTGAAAAATCTATTTTTACCTAAAATTGACCCCTATTTGTTTCTATTTTTTTAATTTAGCCCAATATTTGTTATTAATAATAATATTGTTTTATTTAAATGTTACTATTTAATAAAAAATAAATTAAATATTTTAATATTAAATTAGTAATTTTTGATAAATTAATCCTTACTAATTTAATATCATATTATTTTTTGCAATTCCAAAATAAATTAGATTTATAATTTAGACTCATCAAAATAAATTAAATGTTAATCTTAAATAGTTTCCAATTACGTCCCAAAATAAATTAATTTTATAATTAAGTCCCATTACGTCCTAAATTAATAATTTGATATTAATTTAATATTAAATTAGTCTCTTAATTTATCTAATTTAACATTAAACAATTTTTTATATAAATTACATTTTACTAATTTAAAATTAAAATATTTTTAATAAAGTCCCATTACGTCCTAAATTGTTTAATTTTATAATTAAGTCCCATTACGTCCTAAATTAATAATTTGATATTAATTTAATATTAAATTAGTCTCTTAATTTATCTAATTTAACATTAAACAATTTTTTATATAACATTAAGCAATTTAGGACGTAATGGGACTTTATTAAAAAGCACCAATCTATCTTCAGTCACTCCCTGGGCTTTCATTTCCTGAAATTTCAATTCTGTAATAATTCATAAATTTTTACTTCCAAAACAAGCTTTCCGACTTCTGATAAATTCCCATTTAATAATATCTCTCAAGTTTACCTGTGGCATATCTACTGCATAAATAATCTTCTCAAAGGTAATGCAGTGTTGCTGGAATGGAAGGCTCATGCCCTTTTTCCTATGTTGTATCGTATCCGGCTCAGCTTTTGGCCTCAATAGTTCTGCTAAAATTAATTATTTTGGCATTGGATATCAAAATGAGCTGATTTCAAGACATTTGCTTCCACAATATAAACACACAATATTTAATTTAATTTTATTAAATAATAACATTTAAATAAAATAATATTATTATTAATAACAAATATTGGGCTAAATTAAAAAAATAGAAACAAATAGGGGTCAATTTTAAGTAAAAATAGATTTTTCAGTGACTAAATTGAATAAAAAAATAAACATAGGAGACTTGACATGACATTTACCCTTTTAATAAAATCAGGCGGGTTACTCTATCAAAGAGGAGTTGACGTGGTGCGATCTTATTGGTTGAAATTTTTATTAACGGTTGAAAATTTTTTTGTAACGGCAAAAGTAACGGTTTGGGGCAAAATGGGATAACGGTAAAAACGTTAGGGGGCTTAACGTCCCAAATGAAACGTTAAGTACTAAGTTGGGAAAAGTGGTAAACTTTAGGGGCTATTCTGTGCATTAAGCCTTTAATATATATAAAGTTAATTTTATTTTTACTATTATTTTAAATTACCTAATATATATATTTATGTTCTCGTTTAAAAAATATATGTAGTTATGTTTTTTTAATGTATTTAGTTTAACTTTTTACTTTATTTATGTTGTTTTCTTGTTTTAATGTAAATATTATACATGATATTTTGTTTTAAGGAGTTAAAAGTCTTAAATATTTTGATTCAGACTCGGATATGGATCGGATTCGGATTCGGATTCGGATCGGATCTTGGCATGATCCATATCCAACCCATCTCCTATTAGGACTCGGACATTTTACTCGGATTCGAATTCGGATTTTTTTCAATCGAGTATGGATCAGATAAATTCCTTCAGATCGAATCAGATTCGGATCAGATTCGGATCAAATTGACATCCCTAGTCTTTGGAGGATAGAAATAGATTGCCTCTTTATCATGTCCCATTTTATACCCTCACTTTAAAATTGTGGGTTTAGGGTTTAGAATTTAGAAGTCGTGGTTAGGGTTTAGAGAATTACGGTATGATATATTTTTAGGGTGTAAGGTTTATGGTTTAAAATTTAATTTTTAAATAATTTTTAGTGTGGAGCATGATTAGAGGGCAAATGATTTTTACCCGTCACTAATAGTTGGATGGATATTTTAACATGCATATAATTGGTCGTAAATCATAATAGCATATTATTAAGTATATGATTATGGACATATGGGTGACCGTCACTCTTGAACCGCTCATGAAATCTCTTTGCTCGTATATTGATGATAACATATGTCGTTCATATTGTAGTTGTGTCTCGATAATATCGTGAATAAGTGTATTTGCTACATCCTACTTGTCTGAATTTGCTTTGCAATGGTAACTATTTTATTTAAATAAAAACTCATGTTTGATTTTCAATTGGTTGTAATTTTAAATAATTTTTAGTGTAGACATGATTAGAGGGTAGAAAATTTTTACATGATATGATTCGTTGTAATAACATATTATTGAGTATATGATTATGGACATATGGGTGACAGTCACTCTTGAACCGCTCATGAGATCTCTTTGCTCGTATATTGATGATAACATATGTCGTTTATATTGTAGTTGTGTCTTGATAATATCATGAATAAATGTATTTGCTACATCCTATTCGTCTGGATTTGCTTTGCAATGGTAACTATTTTATTTAAATAAAAACTCATGTCTGATTTTCAATTGGCTGTAATTTTAAATAATTTTATTTAGAGATTTCGGAATCTACATGACCATATTGATATGCTTAACGTTTAGTTGGTGTTTGATTACCTTGCGACTCTCATTTTGCCTTCAAAGGGTTTCGAGGAATATCTAACAGAGGAGCCATTAAAATCGGATTCCATTTATCTTTTCTCAAGTTTGGTCGAATTTGGTCTTTCCATACTCAAAGCAAACATGTCTTTTCTCTTTAAAATTTCTTGGTAAAACAAATCAAGAATAACTTTGACCCTTGGTAAAAGTATTTCCAATTCCGACTATTTTCTTTTCAATATTTTTAACAATGTGGTTTAATTGATATTGTTGTTGATATGATATGCAATAAAATGTAAAATAGAATATATTTAAATACTTAATATTTATTTAAATTTTATTAATTAAATTTATAAAATTATTATTTAAATTAAGTCGAGTATTTTTTTCTAACGAATCAAATTTTTTTTGGCCAAATAAATTTGAATTTTACTCAATACTGCCTAGAATCTCAACCTCCCTCTTAATAGTTGAGTAGAGCAGTACCTAGAGAGTGTCTGACGTCATATTATCTGACATCAGCAAAAAATTCTAAAATAAAACAAACAATCCAAAGCAAGGAATCTCCAGAAACCTTCATTTTGTTTTCATTTGAATATAAATTTCTTGGCGCCACAATTTCACATCATCTCTCAGTTTTTCTTTTCCCTTTGATTTTCATCCTTGGAAATCTCTTAATTCTTCTGAATCATCTTTCTAAATTCTGGTAATTTCTCGCTTTGTCTTTCAATTTTTCTCATAATCTCTTTTTTTTCCTTCGTTCTAATTATAATCTCCTTGAATTCTTCTCTTTCTTTATGTTTTTGAATCTTCTCGTAATTCTTCTCATTTGTTTCGGTATCTCTCTTTCCAAGTCTGGTGAGTTTGTCGATCTCTTCTATTTGCTTTCGATTTGAATCTTCTCATTCATCTCTTTGAATTCTTCTCCTTTGTTTTTTTCATGTTTTGATTCTTCTAGTAATTCCTCTGATTCGGTCTCTCTCTCTTTACACGAGTCTGGTGAGTTACTCGATCATTTTTATTTGCCTTGGCTAGGATTGATTCTCCGTTTATATTTTCCTTTTCAATTGACTCGTTTTTCTTTCTTTCTTTGCTTTGTTTTATTTGAATTTGAAATTGTTTATATGTTTTCTTTAGTGCCGTTTGAATTGATCATCAAATTTGTTAGTCATAGGCTCATAGCCGATAGCTATGTAGAGTAAATTAACATTTCCTTAAATATAAAATAGTTAGTGTTGGACGTTCTTATAGGAAAAGATAACTATAGTATATAAGAAAAAAAATCTGTATTTATAATGTATTTTATTCGAATATATACGATCGAGTATATATATATATATATTAACAATGATAACTGAATTTTATTAAAAAATAAAAGGTATCACAAATACAATGCATAAAAAAAGACTATATCAACCAAAAAACTCATACAAAATTAAAACATAAAGCTAATTATTTCCTTGAAATTGGCGTACATCATCAAAGAATTTAAAAACTTTCATGAATCTACTTATATTTGTACCAAAAGGAGTATATATTTAAAAGTAGTTTTTTTAAAAAAATATTTAGAGTTCAGAAATGTGTTAGACATGTGCATTTAAACAACAGTTTCAATAATATAAAGTGTTTTATTTTTTCTTCATGATAGGTGCGAACAACGTTGTTTATAGCCGTAGGGACTAGGGATGAGAAATGAATCTGAATAGCCGTTGAAAAAAGTGTTAGACATATATGTTGAAAAAATGCATTCCAAATAAATAGAAAAATTTATACTTAAGTGCATGGGAGGTTTAAAAAAATTTAAGTGTCGGTTTATCAAAATAAGGTCTTTAATTTATAAAAATAAGAAATAAATTTTTTTAAATTTTTTTATTTCAATATAAAATATATTATTAGATTACTCTTTTGAACAATAAAAAATTAATTTATAAATATTTAATAATTTAACATTTCACCTAAAAAGTGTTGTTCTTTTTGTATGTTTTGAAGCAAAATCATTTACAACGTTTTTAATATTAATTTTTTCTAGAAGATCATTCTCGATTGTTATTAAAGTAAGACCATTTAATCTTTCTTGCGACATAGTTGTTCGTAAATATGACTTCAACAACTTTAGTTTTGAATTTGTTATGTAAAAGTAACAATAATACGAATATTTAATAAGATTCTATAAGCATTTGTTACATTTGGGAAGAAAGTAAAACGTTTTAAAAATCTCAATAGATTTATTGGTCTCATTTTTTTCTTTAGGTAAAAATTCTCTAAATAATTTCATCTCAATAAATAAACTCATCTTGATATTTTTCTTATCTCAACAATTTGAAATCTTATTGCCATAATATTTCAACACGACTTCCCATCGTGTGATCGACAATGATTTAAGAGTTAAACCCTTCACATTTTCTTTTATATTCCATCTTCAACAAATAAAGTATAAATGCGTTGAATTATACTAAATAGTTTATCGTTTTTATTGAAGTGTTCGTAATGTCAAACAAAACTAAGTTAAGACTATAACACTCACATGGAATATAAAAAGCTCTAGGATTCAATTCTAAAAGTCTTTGGAATAAATTTGAATTTTGGTATTAATTGTTTGTGAGTTGTTAATTATTCGTAATTTAGAATAAATTTAGATTGTGGTATTAATTGTTTGTAAGTTGTTAATTATCGAACATAAAATTTATAATTTTTTTAATTATTTAATTTAAGTTAAATTAATTTTTTGGCCTCTCTTTTTAAAGTGCCCTATGCGGTCGTTCATATTGCGCACCACTGCTTAAGAGTTTAGTATTATTTTAATTTAAAGGTGATGAATAGTTTAAATATTGTATCAAAATTTATTTATAAAACCAAATGTTTAAGCAAGTGTTACAAATGTTGATTCAAAATAAAAGGTTGAAATAACATATATTTTTACAATTGTTGTAACCATTAAAGCAGCTATAAGCTTGTGGAATTGCAGTTTGAAGGGAAATGGGGAAGACAATTAAGCTCTTTGGGTTTGCTTCAGCCGTGAGAATCGAAGAAGTGAAGCAATTCCTTGAGAATTACACGGGTGAAGGAAGCGTGCAAGCGGTGAAAGTTGGGCAAAGAGAAGGTGGTAGAGCACACGCAAAAGTCCAATTCAAAAACGATGAAGATGTGGATAGAATCTTGTCATGGACCGCTAGTGGAGCACTCTGGCACAACGATTCATATTTGAAAGCATGGACAATGAAACGCGACATCATCCCACAGCCAAAACCCAGATTCGATCTTGTCAGTATCGATGACTTGATGTTGCATTTTGGTTGTCCGGTCTCGAAAGACAAGTTCTCTGTGCTTTGGAATCAGGCTCATGTCTCCTTCAAGTATGGTCAGAAAATGGACAAATTATACTTCTTTCTGTCTTACAATTCTGTGGATTACAAGCTGGAATTGTTCAACGACAATGTTTGGCAGATTGTGTTGCATTATGTGCCTGATCAAACAAAGAAAGTTCTGCTCTTTCAGGTGTGTTTGAAATCGATTGTCTTATTATTACCATGAGTGGATCATTGACTTAATTCTGCACCTTTCATCTTATATTCTAGCTCCAGGGATCCCCTCGGATCTACGAGAGAGATGCATCAGCTGTCAGCTCCTCCAAGGAAGTTACAGAGGATGAAGTGTGGGTTAGGGAAGTCGATTTCACACCAGGAAATTGCATTGGCCAATCTTTTGCAATATGCTTGGAGCTTCCTCGAGCAGTTCAACTTCCAAGATTTGATCCCAGTTTGTCTTACAAAAAATTTGAAGGCAATTTCCTTCTCGAGCAAGGAACAACGTTTTCATCCAACACCGATCTTGTCCCTATCATAACTCCACCTCCAGGTTTTGATTTGGCTTACAACATCTTGTTCAAAGTTAATTCTTTGCTCCAACATGGTCTTCTTCCTCCCACGGCTCTTGATTCCCGGTTCTTCGAGTCAGTCGATCCCCGCCGAATCGATACCATGTTCATCGAGCATGCCCTAGAAAAAATGTTTAACCTCAAAGATTGTTGCTACGAACCTGTTAAGTGGCTGAATGCGCAATACAAGGAATACCGCAACAAGCCTCCTAGACCTCCCGTTCTTCCTGAAGGGTTGGTGGCCGTGAGAAGGATTCAAGTGACACCTTCTAAGGTTTATTTCAGCGGTCCGGATATCAATCAATCGAATCGTGTTCTTCGGAGTTACATCAAAGATATTGATAATTTTCTTCGAGTTTCCTTTGTCGAGGAGGAGCTTGGAAAGATACATTCGTCGGATTTGTCTTCGAGCACATCTGTTACTGATGGAAAGCCCACCAGGATATACCAGAGGATATTATCGACTCTCCGAAATGGTATACTTATCGGGGACAAGAAATTCGAGTTTCTTGCTTGTTCCACAAGTCAATTACGAGAGAACTCGATTTGGATGTTTGCATCAAAGCCTGGGCTTACTGCAGAGGATATCAGAGAGAAAATGGGTCAATTCCATGTCATAAGGAATGTGGCCAAATATGCAGCAAGATTAGGCCAGTCTCTAAGTTCATCAAGGGAGACCCTTGAAGTGAACCAGAATGAAATCAAGGTAATACCTGATATAGAAGTCGAAACCGGTGAGACCAAGTATAATTTCTCTGATGGCATAGGAAAGATATCGGCTAAACTTGCCAGGCAAGTAGCTCAGAAATGTCGCTTGAAACATACTCCATCAGCATTTCAAATCCGGTATGGTGGTTACAAAGGAGTTGTAGCTGTCGATCCGTCATCTTCTGTGAAATTATCCTTGAGAAAGAGTATGCAGAAGTTCGATGCAGACTCTACAAGTCTCGACGTTTTGTCGTGGAGCAAGCTTCACACTTGTTACCTTAACCGTGAAATAATCATCCTCATGTCAACTCTTGGGGTCAAGGACAGCGTCTTCGAGACAAAGCAGAAAGAGTTCTTAGCTCGATTGGATGCAATTTTGGTGGATCCAGAAAAGGCAAGGGAAGCGATGGATAGGATATCCCATGGTGAACTTGCAAAGGTTTTAAGAGAAATGCTTCTATGTGGTTACAAACCGGATTCTGAACCGTTCCTTTTGATGATGTTACGAACGATTCGTGCCTCTAAACTGCTTGATTTGAGGACAAGAACACGGATTCTGATCGAGAAAGGAGGAATACTGATGGGATGTCTAGATGAAACCGGGACACTCGAATATGGTCAGGTGTTTGTCCAATACTCCGACTCTAAATCGAGGCAATCTTCGAATGGTAGATCGAATCAAAATTGTCATATCGTGGAGGGGAAGGTCGTTATTGCCAAGAACCCTTGTTTGCACCCTGGAGACCTACGCGTTCTAGAGGCTGTGGATGCCGTGGTCCTGCATCACATGGTGGATTGCGTTGTGTTCCCACAGAAAGGCCCTAGGTATGACTATCCAATACTCAAAAACACCTTTTCTCAATTGTTTTTGAAGTATTTTATTTTTCTTGATGTTTAATATATCCCCTGCTATTTTCGTTTGATTTAATTGATCCGATTAATAAAAAAAATCGAATTAACCGACCAATCCTATGATGAAACAGACCCCATCCGAATGAATGTTCTGGTAGTGATCTGGATGGCGATCTGTATTTCATTTCTTGGGATGAAGATCTCATTCCTCCCTGCAAATTTCCGCCCATGGATTATGGGGCTGCACCAGCTACACCTTTGGATCACGATGTTACCATGGAGGTATTTATTCAAATCAATAAACATTAATAATAATATTGCACGAAGCATGTCCGTACACGAGTACGCTCGACTCATACTTCCATAGATACATTCGAATATACGTCAGACATAAGTGTAGAATACTGATACAAACTTACACATGCAGGATGTGGCGGAATATTTCACCAACTACATTCTCAATGATAGCTTGGGAATCATTGCAAATGCCCACAGGGTGTTTGCCGACAAGGAGCCAGCAAAGGCGATGAGCGAGCAATGCATCCAGCTCGCCAAGCTATCATCCATTGCCGTCGACTTCCCCAAAACTGGAATTCCGGCCAAGATACCCCGTCACTTACGCATCCATGAATACCCCGATTTCATGGAAAAGCCCGACAGGTTAACCTATGAATCACAGTCCGTGATCGGCCGGCTTTACCGTGAGGTGAAAAGCATCGAAGCAGAGGTCAGTACCAGTAAACACTTCACCAAATCGGTAGCGAAACGTTCGTACGACCCCGACATGGAATTCGAAGGCTATCTAGCTCATGTCAACGATGCATTGCAGTACAAGAAACTGTATGACCATAAGCTAGCTAGCCTGATGCTTAAATTCGGGGTCAAAACCGAGGCCGAAATCATCAGCGGTTGCGTGTTGAAACTGTCCAAATATTATGATCGAAGGATAGATTTAGACAACATCAATTTCGCAGTGAAATCGCTGAGACAAGAAGCAAAGAGTTGGTTCAATGAGAAAGTGAGTTGTAGCCGTAGGGTAGAGGATGTGTTTGCAAAAGCTTCAGCTTGGTACCATGTGACATATCACCCTAACTTTTGGGGTTTATCCACTGATGGGGCTGATCAAGAACATTTCATTAGCTTCCCTTGGTGCATATATGAAAAGCTGCTTCAAATCAAGAGAGAGAAAATTAGGGAAAATTCTTCGCAAGATTTCAAAACCCTAGAAATTAAAATCAATGGTGGGGGCTGGGAGTTGAATTCTAATGAGAAGAAAATTAGGGCAAAATCTTCACAAGTTCCCAAAACCATGGGTGAGGACTTGAATTCTGGTGAGAAACCTGGTGGATCGGGTTATTGTACTTTCATGTGAATCAATCAAGGCATTTCAACAACTTGTGTATGTATTTGATTTACCATAATACACAAGTACCTAAATATATGTTCATAGATTATTTGTAATTTCTATTTTTTTCTTCTGAAATGAACTCCAAGAACTAATCCTCTACTGTTTTATATTTAAGATTTCTGATATTTATGTGAAAATAACACAAAAGCAATACAAAACTCATTTAAGATTACTTACATCTTCTTCCATCGGCCGACTGCAAGGACATCATCAGCAACAAATGGAAAGAAAAAATTAGCATATCATCAAATAAAAAAGTAAAAGAAAACTATTAAATAAACAAAAACTCGAGACTTTACTTAAAGAATACCGAACTTCTTCCTACTTGATTCAACATATTATATTATTCGTATACATTGGATTTCTCATAATAATTGTCTTTCCCCAAAGTGTTTTCTTGCTAACATTTGTATATCATATTGATTCTCCCATTGAAAATGCCTAGCTGAGACATTCTAATCTCTTAACTTTAGTGTATTAATCTAAAGGTAAATTGTCTAAATTATCATTGAACTTTATTCTCATACCTATTTTATCACTAAGTTCAAAAACGTTCAATTTATTCACTGAAATTTAGACATTATATGTTTTTTTGTTTTGACAATAAATAAAAAGAACATCAATTTCATTCAATTTTTCATATTTTTATTAAGTCAGAATTAGGAATTTTTTTATGTTTCTAATTTTTCACCATTTCTAAATTTCTTTCCACGAATTTCTAATTTAAATATCCAAGTGAGTAAGCTGATACCACATGCCCTATGACATTCATTTCGGTCATCTCAACAACTTACTAACCTCATCACTAAAATACATGAAAAACAAAAAATAATATTTGCCCTACTTGTTGATAACGAAACAGCATTTTCTTGTAACTGTAGCTTACCTTCGATCATTCCAATGCACACTAGAATTGTAAATCTCAAAACCCTTTGTTTTCTATAATAAATAACCAATCTCCCTCCCATCATGTTCACCACAGAAGAAATCTTTTGGGGTTTCCTTGAAAGCCATGAACAAGCGATTCCAACAAGCTTTCACCGCTTTAAAGGAGCACACATGCGTCAACTATGCTAAACTAGCCACCGCCGGCGGCCTCGGAAACGTCAACCTCATCCTCGTAAAGGCAACGGCTCCCAATGACTTGCCGCTGCCCGATAAATACGTCCATCAGCTTCACAAGCTATTCGCCATTTCCCCGCCTTGTTGCCGAGCTTTCTCCCTCAGCTTCGCCCGTCGTTTTGGGAAGACCCGAAACTGGCGAGTCGCCTTGAAATGCTTACTCCTCCTTCACCGGTTGCTTCGTTCGTTGCCGGAAGACAGCCCTTTCCGGACCGAACTGATGATTCACCGATCCAACGGTTCCATCTCCTTGCACCCCTGTCGTTTCCAGGATGTTTCGTCGTCAAACCCCGAGAGCTTCACCATGTTTATCCGATCCTACGCACATTTGCTAGACGAAATCTCCACCGAAGATGATCATCGATCCCGAATGCCTGAAAGTTCGCCGGATGACGAAACGGAAGAAACCGGAAGGGTTCTGGAGGTGTTGCAACGGATACAAAGCCTGATCGATCGAGTCATGGATTGCCGACCGAGTGGTAAGGCAGGCCGAAGCTTGTTGATTCAGACAGCGATGAAACACATCATTCGGGACAGCTTCGTGTGTTACACCGTGTTCCGAAAGGACATTGTTCTGGTGTTGGAAAACCTGTTCCAGATGCCGTACCGGAGCTGTATATCGGCGTTCGGGATATACAAGAAAGCAGCCTTGCAAGGAAACCAGTTGTGGGAGTTTTATCAATGGTGTAAGCTGATGGGAGTCTGTGGATCCTACGAATATCCGTTCGTTGATCGGATCCCATTGATTCAAATTCAAGCTCTTGAAAGTTTCATCAAAGGAATGTGGGAAATGACAGATGAAGACGATCATCGATCCTCATCGTCGTCGTCGTCGTCAACTGCCGATGAAGATGATGATGATGATGAAGAAAGGGAGCCGTTGATTCAGGTAGATGAAAGTGATAACTGGGAAGATATATTGGAAGCTTCAATTGATGGATTCAACGACCGTAGCCATGGAGGTGATGAATGGATGATTCAAGTTTATAATCCTTTTGATCCTACAAAATACGTTTGCAGTGACCCTAAATATCCATGGGGACTTTGATTTCATGCAATTTTCTTCATTCACTTTAGCAAACCATTAGATTAAAAATAAGATTATTCCTTTAGATTTTTTTCTATATTTATTGCCCATTCCAATTTATAACTTTTTAAATTATTATAAAAACAATATCCTTTAACTGAATTAAGACTCAAACGTCTTATTCAATCAATCTAAAATAATTAATAATGTGTCGGGTTGGAGTTTCGGCCAATCCACATCCTTCTTAGTTGATAGCGGATAGCTGATTGACTAGCGATTGTATTAGTTGATTGTATAAAAGTGTTTGGTAAGATTAACTGATAGTTGATAGTTGTTTGATTATTTAAACAATTAAAATGACATATAAAGACATAATTATATTCAATACTTATTTGAATAGTTTATTAATTATCAATATTTTATATCTATTAATATTAATTAGATTATAAAAAATAATTTTTAATATAACATTACTAAGCATATTTTTTTGAACAAGAAACGTTGGCTTCATTGAACAAACAACACAAGAACAAAACAAAGGACACAAAGGGACAAAGCGATCCCAGAAACAACACCATCAAAGGTGAGCATAAAACAACAACCAAAAAGACAAAACAAACACAACGAAAAAAGAGAAACAATGAGGAACAAAACACGTGAACAGCAGGGGAAGACTAAAGAGCCTCCAAACCCAACAAGAACCGAGGCACAAACAGGAGCTAACATCATCATCTTAAGCTGCATGTCATTCGGAGGGCATCGGGCATATCTCGTGAGGGAAAATGCAGAAAGATAGCCAACAAAACATCATCGTGCAAGATCTGGAAATCGTCGATGACAGAGTGGCAAAGAGACGGGGTAAGAGTCGGAGATTCAAGCCAAACAGTCAATCGTCGAAAGAAACCTTAAAACTCGACCATCGCTGAACGAACAAAGGGGTCTGTAAACAACAATGAAAGAAAAAACAACAATGGAAGAAAAGAAAACAAGGGAAAACAAACAGCGACTCAGGTAGAGGTGTCGCCTCCCCCCAACCTAGCGCCGACAAAACCATCCGAACACGAACTAGAAATCTGTCGTCAGACAGCGGTAGCCTCCCCTAAAAAACCTAGCTCGTGTAGATGGAGAGAAAGCCATTAAAGGATAGAACCACAAACATCAAGGCAGATTTGACGATCCACTGCAATGGTGAGGGTTTATTAAATCGGAGGGGAAGGGGTCGGACCGCTGGCAGCAAGCGACCAACAAAGTGAAACGAGGAAAGTTTTGTTTTAGAGAGAAGGCGGGGAAAAACTAGGTTTTTCCAAAATTAGATGAGGTGCATGTGAAAAAGGATTACTAAGCATATTTGAAGCATCTATATATTAATTTATCATTTATATAATTATTTTAATATAATTGAATTAAATATTAAATTTAAATACAAATATAAATGTGTGAGAATAAAAAGAAAAAACAAAAAGTATTAGTTTACAAATGTCACAATGTAAATACGCGAGGTTGAAGAATTAAAATAAAAATAGTTAAATTAGGTTATTTGGAGATTTTTTTTTAATTACAAAAATAGCAATCTAGTTAGAACTAGACTTGCAATATGGAGGTCCCTTAATATCTCTATCAAGAAGACGAAAAATCGAAGAAGGTGGTTCCTTAAGAAGAATCAAGGAATTTGTCATGGAAGAAGCTAATTTAGCAAGAGAGTCAGCTGGCCAATTTGCGTCTCGAGGTATCCATACAATATCTGTCATCCAAGCACGATTGCGGAGTTTGACAATCACTTGAACCAAAGAGAATGATGAATTAACAGCATTCCTATCAGTAACAAGCTTCACCGCTTGTTTACAATCAGACTGAATCTCTAGCATTTCATATCCATGGTCCCAAGCTTGAAGTAACCCGATGTAAATCGCCCAAAACTCTGTTTGTAAAATATTTTTTTTGTTCTGATTGTTTTATAATATCCCAATAACCAATACCAGCACTATCACGAAAAAGACCACCCACAGAATTAAGCTTTGTCAAAGAAGCAGTCGAACCATCTACGTTGAGACGTACGCACCCCTTGATTGGTAGACTCCATTGCACCATATCAGCTTGGGGGAGTGACACAACAGATAGAGCTGACCTAGAGTTTTCATTGAATATGGCTGACGAGTGACCCAGGCAAGGCTAAGACGAGAGACTGTCGAAGATGGCTGACCAATGCCATTGAATACCACGTCATTTCTGCGTTTCCAAATTTGCCATAGGGCATAGGCGAATAGCACAGACCATTGCAGGTTAAATTTCAGATGTATGAGTCGGCTTGTCAAGTTACATCGAATCCAATCTTCAATGTTCATGGCATGGAATGAATCGTGCGAAGCAGGAGGAACTAGTTGCGTCCAAACATCCAAAGCTTCAGGGCATGCACGCAAGGCATGGCAAATTGATTCCAATGGATGTGTACATCCTGGGAAAGCAGGGTTTGTAATCACTAATTTTGTTCGAACCTTGAACACCTTTATGTTTTTGTCAATATGGGTTTAACGGGCCGTTATTAAATTTAAATTTAAAAAAGAAAAAGGAAAAAAGAAAAAGAAAGAAATATATATATATATATATATGTCATATTATTATTATTATTACCATACTATTATCATTGATTAGTGTTGTTTATTGTATATGTATGCATGTGACATATTAGATATAGATGTGTTTAGGTTTCATATAATTAGGTAATGTGTATATAATGTGTGAATGCGTGTATATTGTCGTTATAATTAACTTCTTCTTATTTCATCATATTATTATCTTTATTGTTTGCTATTAGGTACTATTACTTATTATTATTATGGAAATAAAACTTAAAAGAAATTAAAAATGTTCATAAATAAAAGAGCCTATTTGATTAAAAAAATATAAGTCCA
Source organism: Hibiscus tridactylites (assembly GCA_958450335.1). Lineage (NCBI taxonomy): Eukaryota > Viridiplantae > Streptophyta > Magnoliopsida > Malvales > Malvaceae > Hibiscus > Hibiscus tridactylites. The sequence goes on along the minus strand of OY288267.1, from coordinate 50,218,572 downwards.
TTAACAAAGTCCATTACATAAAATGAAAGCCCAGAATAATAAAAATACATTAAGCCCGTTTGGCCCGTGTTAACCGAAACCCTAATGATCCTTTGTTTGGTGTTGCAGCCGCCACAAGCACCACCCGTCAGATCTGCTGAGACCTGACGGTCCAGATCTCCCCAGATCGAGAAACCCTAGAGAGCCCTCTCCAAGACTCGAAGCCGCGCATCTCAGACCGTTGGATCGAGGAGGTCATCGAACGACTCAGATTGAGCCATGGAGGATTCCAGAAACAGTCTTCCTCTCCACGCTCCACCACGCGCAGCGTTTTGATTGCCCACGCGCGCGTGCCGCCCCTGTCCTGAACGCACCAGAGCCTTCTGCCGCTTCAGGCCCTCTGCCACCACCACGCCTCCCCCCCTTCGGGTAAATTCGACATGCACGGAAAGAAAGCCAGCAATCAGAAACCCAAAAACAGCAAAAAAAAACATAAAAACAAAGGCAATAAATCAAAGCAGAGACAGACCAAAGACGAGGAGAAGTCAACTATTTTTGTCGATTCTCTCTGTTGTAATTCGAGGATATAAACTGAACCAAAAAACCATTGTAACGATTCGAAAATTTTCAGAGAAATAACAAGAAAAAAAACCCTTCTAAGGTACTTTTCTTCTCTTTCGATTGCATGCAACAGTCAAAATAAAAAATAAGAGAAGTTCGTTTTTTCTACCTTTCGAAAAGAGCTTTCCCCTTCTGATTTTTGGGTGTTGCCGGCAACAAGCCTCTGGCTTTCGTCTCGGAAGCCGCCGAGTGAGCCACCGGAGTCACCACGTGACTCCTTTCTTAGGGTTGGAACGAGGGAAAATTTTTAGGGACTAGCTTATGTCTTTTCTTTTTTTTTTTTTGAAAAAGGGGAGTTTTGAGGTTTTATTTTAAGGTTTCGGAAGGTATTTTGGCTCTCGTCGGCGCCAGATTTGTGACGACCGGTGAGGATTTCTGTTTTGCTTCGAGAGAGGAGAGGAGACAGAAACCTTTGCTTTCTCAAGGTCGGAGTGAAAAGGGGAAGTGTAGTCGCCGTTGCTAGGGTTAGGGCTTTCTCCTAAGCTTTTAAGATAGTATTTATGGGAAAAGGTTTGGGTTAATTACGCTGTGGCCATCCGGCCATTTTAAAAATCATCCCGCAGTCCCTTACCTTAGTAGAAGTTCATCCTTTAGTCACTACCTTGGTGTTATTTCAAAATTCCTAGTGGTCAAATTACGTCCGTAGTCCCTTGGACTTTTCAAACTCTCGAAATTACACCCCGTCGTACTTATTTGGTCAATTACCCTCTTGGGGATAATTCGTTAGAGCCCTTACAGTTTTATTTCATTTCGTTTTTCACCCCTGAATCAATAGTTTATTTATCGCTTTTATCCTTTGATTTATGTTTGTTCAAATTTCAGCTTGCTTCCTGTTCATGCTAACTTAACCTATTTTATTATAATTCTAATGTAAATATGTTAGTAGGTGTATTGCTCTTATGTTGTCGCACACCATATGCATTTCATCTAGGTCGTTAAGGTATTAAATGTGTACATGTACATAATATATGGTTGTCATGTAGCCTCATTCGAGTATTATGATTTGTAGTGCATCTTCACATGTGTGTTATATGACTTCGTGCATGATTTTTGGTTAACTATATAAATTACGTGGAATTTCGAATTTTGTATACTTATCATATTTTTATGAATGTTCGTTTATGCCATCACATGCCATGCCACTTATTCTATGTGTTTCGCTTATTTCTCCTTTTTATCGCACGATTCTATGTCTCATTCGTGTATTTATTTTTAAGTTGCATCTCGAATTATGAATGTAATGCGAATGCCTTTTTATTCGGGATCGAACGAGGCCAGTACCAGTCGTAGTGGTGGTGGCTCGGACGTTCTTTCTCGAATATTAAGACTTTTAAAATTTACTCACTCGTATAACCAAATTTCGATAAGATCGTCACTATAATTCGCAAAGTTTAATATTAATTAAGCGGTAATGTTTTTTTGGTACCAATTTTGGGCACGTCGAGGGTGCTAATCCTTCCTCGCGTGTAACCGACTCCCGAACCCTTTTAAATCTCTGGTTTTATTTTGGTGTCCGGTCTACCATTTTTAAATGGCCGATGGCGACTCCTCTATTTTTTATACAAATCCGACTAATTTTTCAAAAACCATCTCAAAACCTGGTTCGTCCGAGCGACATCCGAGGTACTTTATATTTTCTTGAAAATTTTTAGTCGCAACAGATGGCGACTCCGCTGGGGACAAATTTTTGTTTTCAAAAACAAAAAAGAGAGTCGAGCCAAAAAAAACTTTACCGCTCAATTAATATTAGAAGTTGCGAATTAAAGTGACCGAATCGATCGATGTTTGTTTATAAGTGCGAGTTTATTTTAAACGCATTTAAAATTGGCATATAAACCCTTTGTTTAAGTGGGGGGAAAACGCTAGTGCTTTCGTGGGGATATTGTTCCTCCGTCTGGGCCTAGCAAGTACCTTCGGGGCTCGAATACCCTATATCTTCGTGGGAATATCGTTTCTCCGTCTGGATATAGCTAAAGGGTCCCCTCGAATTGAACTCGGTTGAGAGGAGCCTATAATGGGTGATGACCGGGGGCCTTGCTACCCTTAGAAGGGGACAACGAGAACAGTTCGAGTACCTCCTAGAACCAAAACTGCATGTAGAGAACTAGATTGCCCACCCCTGTTAGAGCCATGCGGACAGCCTAGGTTCATTAGACGGGATAAATAGGGTTGCTTGGTTTCATGCTTGCCTTTTTATCATGTTTATCCGATACTAACGATTATTCTTATGATCTTTTTGCATTTATTCTCGCATGCATTTCATGACCTAAAGGTGTTGAGTCAAGGTGTTTCTACCCATTTTTGGGGTTATCATTGTGGACGGGAGGTTGCTAGAAAGGATAATGTCAATTAGCAAGTCCGACATCAGACAGAACGGATAAAGGGGCAGTTTACCGAGCGAAAGCACAGTGTAAGGTCATTTAATGCCCACCACCAAAGAAGGCACATCTCTTCTCCATCCCGAGGAAGTCAAGCAAGATCGGATCTACTCCAAACATCCTGAGCCGCAAAATTTCAAACCGTCTATCGGATCAACATCTTTGGATCACAAGCGGAAGCATATTTGTCAAGACTTTGCTATGACTGTCTCGTAACAAGGAACCTCCTTCACGTTCGAATGATAGTCGACCTAAGGGGAATCACCTATAGGGCCAACACATTTCATCTGCATACACATGTGTACATATTTCATTGCATCATATGTTCATACATCATCTCACGACATGACATGCATTGACCAACTAAATAACGAATTAATATTGAAAAAATATTATTACAGTGGTGAAGTTTCCAATCTACAACCATTCCGCGTTCGTACGACACTCGTTCTCAGTCACGAGCAATGGAAGAAAGGATGGCTAGAGTTGAACAAGGTCAGAAGGACCTCGAGGGCCGATTGGATGGGATCGAGCAAAACATTAAGGATCAGATTGCACAATCACAAACCACCATCATCGCTCAGATGACCGAATTGCTTGAAAAAAAAGTTCAACAAAGAAGGAGGATCAGGGGGCAATTCGAATGAGAGGGGAGTAGGAGAGACTATATCGCATATCCAACAAGGAGTGCCGACCACCGGGAAGAGAGTGCATATCAACCTCGAGGGAACGCCCGCTAATCGTCCTACAGGGGCACCGGCTAGCCGTCACTTGGACCAACCTGTTGAGTTAGGAGAAGATCTCGAGGTTGAAGTACCGGATCCAAACATGTTAATTGAGGCTGAAGAAAGGATTAAGGCCGAGGTGGAAAAGAAGTACGAGGAGAAGTTTCGTCTCTTTGAAGAAAAGTTCATGGCCTTGCAAGGAATGGATAAGCAAGGGAATGATGCCAGTGATTTGAGCCTTGTAGCGGATTTAGTTTTACCTCCGAAATTCAAGGCCCCCGACTTTGATAAGTACGACGGGACTACTTGTCCTTCAGCTCACATCACCATGTATTGCCGAAAGATGGCGGCTTTTATAAAAGACGAGAAGCTACTTATCCACTGTTTTCAAGACAGTTTAACTGGTTCCGCAACCCGTTGGTATACTCAACTTAGACAAGTCGACATCAAGTCATGGAGCGATCTTTCGAAGGCGTTCGTGGGCCAATACAAGCATGTAACTGATATGACTCCGAATCGGCTCATGCTACAAGGGATGGAACAAAAGCACGGTGAGAGTATCCGTGAGTATGCCCGGCGTTGGAGAGACGTAGCAGCTCAAGTGCAGCCCCCACTTTCGGAAGGTGAAATCATTCCTTTGTTTGTTGACACTCTGAAAGGAGTCTTGTACGATCGCTTGATAAGCAATCCCTCCAACAGCTTTGCGGATATGGTCTTGACGGGAGAACGTATCGAGGACGCCATCAAGAAAGGGAAAATAGTAGATCCCTATGGTGCAACCACCCATAAGGGGCATGGGTCCCAAGTTCATATGGTGGGTTCTCACCCGAACAACCAGTCTTCTGGCCGCCACCATAATCAAGTATCCCGTTCTGCAAAGCCTCCAAGGGACCTTCATCCAATTCCTATGTCGTACACTGATTTGCTCCCAATGCTTATTGAGAAGAAGCTTCTAACTCCGGTTCAGTCCAAACCAAAGGATCCTCCCTATCCCGAAGGCTATGATGTCAATGCCGTTTGTGACTACCATGTGGGAAGCACGGGCCACACCACGGAGAATTGTGGGGCACTGAAAAATAAGGTGCAGTCTCTGATCGAGAACAGTCACTTGACATTCTGAAAGGAAATATCGGGATTGTGACTTTTGGGGTGTGCTAATGCCCGACCATCCTTAGGAGTCTTGTATGTTGCATTTTTCTCTCGAAGTAATGCATGGAACAAACGTTGCTATCCTTTGCCCAAGATAGCAATGATTTTTTAAGGGCACTTGTTATGTTCACAATTTGACGTTCTAATGAAATGCACTTCTTTTTTAATATACAATGACCTTGAAATCATGTATATGCATATATCTCTACATACCTCCGTAGGTCCTCGGATACCATATGCATGATGTGGCATTGATTCTACTCAAAGAGATCGATCGAATGTTGTGAAAACGATGAAGTATGATGTCCCGCTCCGTCCGCTCCGGTCGGTAAAGTGAGAGAAGCAAGATTACTATTCCTTTGATGATGTTCGATGATAAGGGAATCTCCTAAGAAAGCCAAAGTAGAGTTACTCGAATGTGCAAAAAATAAATAAAAAAATAAAAAGGAAAGAGAAATGAAAGAAAAAATATATATTGTTTCAAAACAAAATAAAATTTCAGAGCCTGGTAATAGGCATTAATCGAAAAGCACTCCAATGTTCTAAACCTGGTAATAGGCATTTTCAAATACGAGTGTGGAATTCTTGGGGCACTCCGCTGAAGCCCGAAACCTTTCGCTTCATGAGTGATGGTAATATTTTCAAGTCGTGACTATGCCGAGTAACTCGGGGTATTGTTGTATGCTCCATCAGTATCCTCAAGACAAAGGACTGTGACGATTTGAATTCCCGTAGGAAAAAAAGAAACGAATGAACAAATCGAATAAGTCCCGGATGTGAATCCTTGAGGACACTGACACAATACTAATTGTAATCAGAAGCACGTGCTTACATTTAAAATTCTTGGAGTGACATTTTCTGTTCAATGGGCTAAATTTTTTTGAAAGCATATGGAGAAACATTATGAGAACTAGAAAGAATAGTAATCGAGTCAATTAAGCAAATACCATAATCATAAGGATGAACCGAGCGATTTGGAAGGGGTTTCACAACTTCGCATATCGCCACAATATTCAGAGTCTCCATTGACTCAAGCTGATCATCGGAAAATAGGATCTAAGACGCTCTTGCATTTGATATCTGGGGCATCCTATTCTATTTTTTTCTTTTAGAATTTTGACTTCAAGGTTCTGTATGCTAATCAAAAAGGGCATTCTTCATTAGAATGACAATCCATAAATTGGTACTTTTTAAACCAAGAGATCTCTATGTATTACTTCGAAGAGAAATGCATCAGCAAGGCCCAAAGGTTGAGGGGTACGACGCAAGGTGGAACGATGAAGAGTCAGTGAGGCTAAATTGTTGTGATGGGGCACCATTGTCCATGGAGGAACTAAGGTTTCATGTAAAAAGGTTCAAACCGAAGTATATGAAAGATGGCACAAGGCCAGAAATGATTTAGAGTACGACCGAAGTCACTCGACTCGAATATTTGAACGAAGAACGAGTGGCAGAAGTTTGGGGGCCAGATTTCTTAAGACACAAGATTGATGAATGGTTGTGGTCCCAAGACAAACGACCACTAACCCTAAGAAATGAAGACAAACTAAATCCATGCACCTTTGCATTCTCATGAACACATGCATCTTTGCATCCTGAAATATGCTCATGCATCATCGATAGCTAGATATCACCCATGCTATGAGCATGCTAAATCATATCATCATAGCATTTTGGTTTTCTTTAAACAGTCATTTGAAGATCGGTAAAAGAATAGATCTACAGCTTCATGAGAGGAGAAGCGGATCTCACAAGAATCAAGAGTCCTTCGACTTGCATAATTCGGATTTCTAAAATCCTTCCAACCCCCGGTTTTAATCTTCCAGATGGTTTTCTTAAAATTCGATTTTATCCTTCCAAAAGGTCGTTTTTCTCAAAACTCAAATTTCTCAATTTTATCCTTCCAAAAGGTCGTTTTCCTCAAAACTCGATTTCTCAATTTTATCCTTCCAAAAGGTCGTTTTTCTCAAAACTCAAATTTCTCAATTTTTATCCTTCCAAAAGGATGTTTTTCTTAAAACTCAAATTTCTCAATTTTTATCCTTCCAAAAGGCCGTTTTTCTCAAAACTTAAATTTCTCAATTTTTTTATCCTTCCAAAAAGTCGTTTTCCTCAAAACTCCATTTCTTAATTTTTATCCTTCCAAAAGGTCGTTTTTCTCAAAACTTAATTTCTCGATTTTATCCTTCTAAAAGGATGTTTTCCTCAAAACTCAATCTCTCAATTTTATCCTTCTCAAAGGATATTTTTATTAAAAGTCAAAATTTCTCAACTTTATCCCTTTTAAAAAGATGTTTTTCCTCAAAACTATATCCTTCCTAAAGGACATTTTTCTTAAAAAGATCAAAATTTCTTAATTTTATCCATTTACACAGATTTTTGAAAGACAACTTGAATACCTATCGGGACGAAGAGAAAACGATAAAGCGAGAACTAAAAAAGATTTCAGGCGAAGCCTTTCAAGCCGCCGCTCCAGAATGTCAGGTGAAGCTTTCATGTTCGCAACTCAAGGATTTCAGATCAAAGCTTTCAAGCTTGCCGAAAGATTTCAAGATGAAGGATCCTACAGAGAAAGGGTCCAAACAAGCTCTATATAGGAGGAACTTAAAGCGTCAGGATCTCAAAAGCGGAGGATCCTACGAAGAGGGGACTTGTAGATCCTTGATTTCAGACGAGAGTTCCATAGAGAAGGAATTACTACTCGAAGAGTACGCTAAGGAAGAGGAGTTTTGTGGAGAAAAAACTCAGAATCCTAAGGCTTCAAGATCTCGAAAGCGGAGGGTCCTACAGAGAGAGGACTTGGAGATCTTTAATTTCAGAAATACGAGGACGAGAGTTCTATATAGAAAGAACTGCCACTCGAAGAACACGCCAAGGAAATGAGTTCTATAGAGAGAGAACTCATATTCTTAAGGCTTCAAAGAGAAAATTACTCGGTGTAGCACGTTGCAGCTCCAGGAGAGTAAATCGTCCAACAGGGAAGTTGGGCAAATTTAGTTATGACTAGTTTGCTTTACGACCGTGAAGGGAAAGCAAATCCACTATGACGCTCAAGTTCGCCTTTTGATCGCGACAGGGAGGCAAAAATATTTGGAGTTTCAGCTCTCTCTTTTTTTTACTGCGGAATGGACAACTTGCTTTTAGACCGCAAAAGGGAAGGCAAGGTTGTTTGAATGACCAGCTTGTTTTTTTCGAAAAGAGAAGAGAAAGATATTCGAAATCTGCTCATCTATTCGGGCACTTGGAGAATAGAACCCGCCTAATCGTTCGGGCACTTGGAGAATGGAAATCTAGAAAGAAAAAAATCTGCAAAAAAAAAACACTCTCTGTCTATCTGTTTGGGGCATCTGAGGGGAGAACTCGTGATCAAAAGGCATTGGGGAGAGTTGCTTGGAATCACGCGGCTGTTTCGGGAAACGAACCGTCCAACAGGAAAGTAGGACAAAATTAGTGCTTATGGTCTTTGCTTTATTCTTGTTCCACGAGTATAAGCAAAAAGGGGCAGCTGTAATCACTAATTTTGTCCGAACCTTGAACACCTTTATGTTTTTGTCAATATGGGTTTAACAGGCCATTATTAAATTTAAATTTAAAAAAGAAAAAGGAAAAAAGAAAAAGAAAGAAATATATATATATATATATGTCATATTATTATTATTATTATTACCATACTATTATCATTGATTAGTGTTGTTTATTGTATATGTATGCATGTGACATATTAGATATAGATGTGTTTAGGTTTCATATAATTAGGTAATGTGTATATAATGTGTGAATGCGTGTATATTGTCGTTATAATTAACTTCTTCTTATTTCATCATATTATTATCTTTATTGTTTGCTATTAGGTACTATTACATATTATTATTATGTAAATAAAACTTAAAAGAAATTAAAAATGTTCATAAATAAAAGAGCCCATTTGATTAAAAAAATATAAGTTCATTAACAAAGTCCATTACATAAAATGAAAGCCCAGAATAATAAAAATACATTGAGCCCGTTTGGCCCGTGTTAACCGAAACCCTAATGATCCTTTGTTTGGTGTTGCAGCCGCCACAAGCCCCACCCGTCAGATCTGCTGAGATCTGACGGTCTAGATCTCCCCAGATCGAGAAACCCTAGCGAGCCCTCTCCAAGACTCGGCGTCGCGCATCTCAGACCGTTAGATCGAGGAGGTCATCGAACGACTCAGATTGAGCCATGAAGGATTCCAGAAACAGTCTTCCTCTCCACGCTCCACCACGCGCGGCGTTTCGATCGCCCACGCGCGCGTGCCGCCCTGTCCCGAACGCACCAGAGCCTTCTGCCGCTTCAGGCCCTCTGCCACCACCACGCCTCCCCCCGTTCGGGTAAATTCGACATGCACGGAAAGAAAGCCAGCAATCAGAAACCCAAAAACAGCAAAAAAGGAACATAAAAACAAAGGCAATAAATCAAAGCAGAGACAGACCAAGGACGAGGAGAAGTCAACTATTTTTGTCGATTCTCTCTGTTGTAATTCGAGGATATAAACCGAACCAAAAAACCATTGTAACGATTCGAAAATTTTCAGAGAAATAACAAGAAAAAAAACCCTTCTAAGGTACTTTTCTTCTCTTTCGATTGCATGCAACAGTCAAAATAAAAAATAAGAGAAGTTCGTTTTTTCTACCTTTCGAAAAGAGCTTTCCCCTTCTGATTTTTGGGTGTTGCCGGCAACAAGCCTCTGGCTTTCGTCTCGGAAGCCGCCGAGTGAGCCACCGGAGTCACCACGTGACTCCTTTCTTAGGGTTGGAACGAGGGAAAATTTTTAGGGACTAGCTTATGTCTTTTCTTTTTTTTTTTTTGAAAAAGGGGAGTTTTGAGGTTTTATTTTAAGGTTTCGGAAGGTATTTTGGCTCTCGTCGGCGCCAGATTTGTGACGACCGGTGAGGATTTCTGTTTTGCTTCGAGAGAGGAGAGGAGACAGAAACCTTTGCTTTCTCAAGGTCGGAGTGAAAAGGGGAAGTGTAGTCGCCGTTGCTAGGGTTAGGGCTTTCTCCTAAGCTTTTAAGATAGTATTTATGGGAAAAGGTTTGGGTTAATTACGCTGTGGCCATCCGGCCATTTTAAAAATCATCCCGCAGTCCCTTACCTTAGTAGAAGTTCATCCTTTAGTCACTACCTTGGTGTTATTTCAAAATTCCTAGTGGTCAAATTACGTCCGTAGTCCCTTGGACTTTTCAAACTCTCGAAATTACACCCCGTCGTACTTATTTGGTCAATTACCCTCTTGGGGATAATTCGTTAGAGCCCTTACAGTTTTATTTCATTTCGTTTTTCACCCCTGAATCAATAGTTTATTTATCGCTTTTATCCTTTGATTTATGTTTGTTCAAATTTCAGCTTGCTTCCTGTTCATGCTAACTTAACCTATTTTATTATAATTCTAATGTAAATATGTTAGTAGGTGTATTGCTCTTATGTTGTCGCACACCATATGCATTTCATCTAGGTCGTTAAGGTATTAAATGTGTACATGTACATAATATATGGTTGTCATGTAGCCTCATTCGAGTATTATGATTTGTAGTGCATCTTCACATGTGTGTTATATGACTTCGTGCATGATTTTTGGTTAACTATATAAATTACGTGGAATTTCGAATTTTGTATACTTATCATATTTTTATGAATGTTCGTTTATGCCATCACATGCCATGCCACTTATTCTATGTGTTTCGCTTATTTCTCCTTTTTATCGCACGATTCTATGTCTCATTCGTGTATTTATTTTTAAGTTGCATCTCGAATTATGAATGTAATGCGAATGCCTTTTTATTCGGGATCGAACGAGGCCAGTACCAGTCGTAGTGGTGGTGGCTCGGACGTTCTTTCTCGAATATTAAGACTTTTAAAATTTACTCACTCGTATAACCAAATTTCGATAAGATCGTCACTATAATTCGCAAAGTTTAATATTAATTAAGCGGTAATGTTTTTTTGGTACCAATTTTGGGCACGTCGAGGGTGCTAATCCTTCCTCGCGTGTAACCGACTCCCGAACCCTTTTAAATCTCTGGTTTTATTTTGGTGTCCGGTCTACCATTTTTAAATGGCCGATGGCGACTCCTCTATTTTTTATACAAATCCGACTAATTTTTCGAAAACCATCTCAAAACCCGGTTCGTCTGAGCGACATCCTAGGTACTTTATATTTTCTTGAAAATTTTTAGTCGCAACAGGGTTATCTGAAATCCGATGACGACATCTTTCACTATTGGTCATGAGTTTCTGGCGATACACGAGCCATAGAAAAAGATGAATTCTTTGTAGGACTGGACAGCTCCAAATCACTTTCCAAATAGGGGAAACCGGATCCCAATTAGATTCGGACAAAAATTTGTAGGCGGAACTAATGTTGAATGAGTACATTGGGTTCCATCGCCACACACAAACATCACTATGGTCATAAGGCTCTGGGCACTTAATGCTTAGTATATGCGAAATAACATGATGAGGAAAAATGGTTGCAAGGAGATCCAGATTCCACTTCCCATGCTCATCGACAATGTCCGGTATTGATAGAGTAGCAAGGTCCTCCGCAGGCAACAAAGTATATGCTCGTAAGGGACCCAAGGATGTGATCCAGACATCGTCAAGTAAACTTACAGACTGACCATTCCCGAGTGACCAAGCAACACTTGAACGGATTGAGTCCCAATGGTTCATTAATGCTCTTCATAGTGGCGAACATACAGGTCTGTGTATAGAAGGAGGACACAACTCCACCATCCTATATTTTTGCCGAAGTCATGAAGTTCAGAGAACATTTGGTTTTGAAATGATTGCAAAACCAACCTTGTGAACGAAGGCCACATTATAAGCATACATGTTACGGAAACCTAACCCACCGTTTTCCATAGGTTGGCGAAGCGCTTCCCAATTAAAGAGGGAAATTTTTCAAACAGAGGTTGAAGTGCCCCAAACAAACTATCTCACAATCTTCTCGATTTCATCACATACGCCCTTTGAAAGCAGGGTAGATTGCATAAAGTACACTAGAATGGCGGATAAGACAGACTTAGCCAAGGTTATTCGCCCTGCCAAAGAGAGTGTTTTTGCTACCCAACCACTAAGTCGACTTCGCAATTTGTCTAAGATGAAGCTATAGTCCGAACGTGTCACTCTCTTATGTATCACGGGCACACTCAGATACTTCCCAAGATTGTCAACAACCTGAAATCCAAGACTTGCACAGACTGAGTCTCTGACCATAGGATCCGTATTTGGAGAAAACCATATTTGTGCTTTTTGTTTACTCACTCTATGACCTGAGGATGCACCAAATTCAGCTAGAATCTCTTCAATTACTTTGGCATCTACAAGGTCTGCCTTAGCATATAATATTAGATCATCGGCAAAAAACAAATGGGACATGGGCGTACCAATTCGGATGAAGCGGAAAGGAGACCAGGACCCATTCGATACTGTCTCATCTATACGGTGACCCAGTCGTTCCATGGTTAGAACGAATAGGTACTGAGAGATCGGATCCCCTTGGCGAATGCCCCGCTGGGGAAAAAAGACCGACAACAAGGTTCCATTCCATTGTACTTGAAAAGACGAAGACGTTATAGAATTCATAATAATATGGCACAGTGGTACAATGATAGCAGCTTCGCGTAAAGAATCATGAATAAAGTCCCATTTGAGCCTATGAAAAGCCTTCTCAAAATCTACCTTGATGGCCACCCATCCAGATTTAGATTTCCTGAAGCGCATAGAGTGTATCACCTCCTGATTGATAATAATATTATCGGTGATTGTCCTCCCACTAATGAAACTAGTTTGATTTTCCTTAATTAGAATCGGGAAAATTGGCTCCAGTCTTTTCACTATTATCTTTGTCAATAACTTGTATAGAACGGTGCAGAGGCTAATCGGACGAAAATCAAGAAAAGACTCCGAAGTATCCTTCTTTGGAATAAGGACAAGAATAGTTCGATTCATTTCTGGGTCGATCAAACCACCATTGAAAATATCTTGAATTGTTCGCCATGTGTATGGACCAACAATGTTCCACTGCGTTTGGAAAATGTGAGCATGTAGCACATCCCAACTCGGGGACTTTAATGGAGCCATATCCATCAGTGCCTCATAGATTTCATTGTCCGTAAGGGCATTACCAAGACCATGAAGCAAGGTAGGAGGAACAATCGGGAACTTGCCATAAGAAGGATAAGGACAGCTCTCCTGTGAGTCATTTGCAAAGAGAGATTGGAAGAATGAATTTGCTTCCATCTGTAACCGATCATTATCTGAACACCACTCATCGCTGGATAATTTAAGAGAGCTGATGCATTTTTTTGTTTGCGAGTAATTGCCTTCCGGTGGAAATATTTTGTATTACGATCACCATTAATAACCCAATCTGAGCATGATTTTTGATGCCACATGAGTTCCTCTTGATCAAGAATATCTTCCAATTCTTTGAGCAAGTCTGATTCAAGAGAGGCAAGGAATCTGGAATGACGATGTCCTAAGGATTTTTGAATGCCCCTTAACCGAGCCATAATAATCCTTTTTTTTCTTCCAATGTATCCATACACAGTTTGATTCCAAGATTCCACAGCTTTAGTGAATTTTACTATAGTAGCCGATAAAGACTCTGAAGGGTTCCAGTTATCTTGCACCGTGCGAGAGAAGTCATCATGGGAGCTCCAGCCCGAGAAATTTTTGAAAGACTGTGGAGCTGGGAAATAGGACGAGTTACCAACATGTAGTGAGATTGGTCGATGGTCAGAGCGCATGCGAAAGAGATGTGAGATCATTTATTCCGGATAAGCCTCATTCCGTAGATCATTACAAAGGTACCTGTCAAGACGTGCATGAGCCGCTCAACAGGACCAAGTAAATTTCGGTCCAGAGAAGCCCATATCGCGTAAACCATGAGAAAAATACTAGGGACTGGAAATCTTTACTTGGGGCGGAGGATGATGCACAACCACGCCTATCAGATTCAAAAAGGGTTGCGTTGAAGTCTTCACATATGATCTATGGAGAGCGTATAGAGGAGGTTAACCCATGTAAGTGATGCCAAAGAGAACGACGCTTGGAAGCATTAGGACTACCACATACAGCGGTTATCAGAAAACATCCATTATTTTTTAGGGAAACATGGCAATGGAAAAACTGGAAATGGTTGAAGAGGATCTCAACATGAACAGATTCGTACCAGCCAATACAAATTCCTTTAAAAAATCCCTTAGCTTCAACTCTATGAGAGTAAGGCAACCTGAGCTTTGAAATAACGAAATCAGCTTTGTACCCACTGATCCTTGGTTCCGAAAGGACCACAATGTCCGGCTTAACATCACACAAATACTCCCTAGCAGCATTGACAAATTTCGGATGGCCGCAGCCCTGAACATTCCAATATAGCATTTTAAAATTCATAAAAAATGACATAAAGGGGAAGGACACAGAAAACTACTGGAGCATTGCCAGCGCTTGTTCGCCCACAGAATCAATTATCAACGTATCACTGGGAGCACCAGATGAAGTACCAGAACTATCTGTTATTGGTAAAGACATAGAATTCAAAGGCGGATTCGTTGGGTCTGGTGGATTCATTTTGATGCCTCATGCTAAATCCGATGAATATGACTTGGATCAACTACCATCGGTCTTACATTAGGATCAACATTTTCATCAAAGATTACAGATGAGTGCTTAGTTCTGTCGAGAGTGGAAAGTGGGACCTCTTTTGAGCTGGATGCTTTGTGAGAACTACGATGGACAATTGGAAAATCTGCCAGAGTAGCGACAAACGGTTTGCGCACATGAACAATTTATGGGGTTTGGATACCACCTGAAGCTTGCCTTTTGACTTAGAATCATACTTAAATTGAGCACGAGTTTTCTGAGGTGAGCTGGGAGGTTCCCGGATCTAGAGAGGGGCACAGGCATTAGCGGATGGGGCTACATCAAGATCTTCATAAATGGGATTAAAGCGAAAACCTGATATCCCATGTGGTACTTCCGTGATAGATGTAGAAGGCGATTTCTTGGAGGTACGACATTATTTTTCTCCACCATCATCCAGGGACCAAATAAAGTGGCATCCAGAGAGGTATCGTTTTCAACAGGTTGAGGTAGTTTATCTGTAGGTGGGGGTGAAGTCGGTTTATCTGTAGGTGGGGGTGAAGTCGATTTATCTGTAGGCTGAATAGGCTTTAAATCAGGGAACAAATTCTGTGCATGCCCACATCTTCCACAATGATATAGATGGTAGGGATTCATATTCCACTAGTTGGATATCTTCATTGATGACTATTTTCGAGACTAACGGCTTTCCAAGATCTATAGACACCGCCATTCTGGCAAATCGACCCCGACGACCACATTCCGTCTGATAATCAATCTTAAATATATGTCCAATACACTCTCCAATTGCAGTAATGAGACTTCGTTTATACAGCATTGCAGGCAACCCCGAGAGACGGATCCAGACAACCTGCTTCGTCGGGAACGACTTGGAAGAATCAAAGTCAGTGGACCAGGGTTCTACTGTCAAGTAATGCCCAAAAATAACCCATGGACCATCGGCAATTTTAGAGAGATAGTCAGAATGATTGCGAAAAGTAGCCAGGAAATAATCGTTATCAATGTCCATAAGTTTAATGGATTGGGATGGTTTCCACAGATCTTAGAGTTTAAACTTTAGGGTATTATATCTTATGCGACGACCCAGAAGTTTGATCACACGGGTTCTGTCAAAACATTTGGCGGCTAGGGTTTGTATACGCTCAAAAAAGTCAATCGAGATGAGATCGTTTTCCATTCCCTGTCTTACATCCCCTTCCATGATTTCAATATCGTCATCTTTCATACTGTCATCATCATCGAATAGACCAGCCTTACTATCATGCATCAAGGAATCTTTATATGAAATAGGAATTCACATAGGAGGAGTAATGTCTCTAGAAGTATCTGATCCTCCCTTGTCCGATGGATCATCATCATGTCATCGAAATTTCTTGTGGGTAGGGGCATCATCGGAGTCGGCGGGGCCTCGTGGGGGTAGGGTTGAATCGCTCATATCGCTCGGTACTTGTCAAATGGAACAACAACAACGTCAATATTAGAGGATTCACTCTAATGCGCTATTTCAATTCGCTCTTTATTAAACATTCAAATTAGCGAATTTGACCGATCAAACCTCTAACTTTAGCTCAAACCTTTAATTTTGGCTCAAACTTCTCTATACTAAACAGGGCCAAAAGCCTCACTCGAACCCGATTCAATTCCACATTTGGGATGTTTCACCCAGCCTAAACTCAATCTGCATTTTAGGATAAAAATTTGTCTTTGACTTGATATGACCAGACATTATTCTCCGTACAATTTGATCTAACCCGAATTAAATTTATTTTTTTAAGAAAATATGATCGTATAGGATCAAAACCCATCATTTTTTGTTCAAAAGGAGGATTGTATTCAATTAAAATAAAAGGGGCCCAACCCCATGCACAAAGTGTGCAGGAAACAAAGGGACAATAGCAAATATAAAGCGCGAGGCAAACAAGCGACAGGGAACGATATCCGTGCAAAGATGAACAGTGCAGAGGGAATACAAATCAACATAGGCAAGAAGCCTATCCAGAACCGGGGCAACTAGGCCAACACGGCTAAGAAAACGCCTATCAAGGCAAGCGAGACTCATGCCAAAAGAAGACTTCGGATCAGAAAGGGCGTAAGTGAAATTCCTATTCTGAGAGAGCTCCATCCGGAGGCAGGCTCCCAATCCCATTGAGAGATTGTGTCTTGTCACCAAAATCGCGGAAAAACAAAGCCCCAACTGATCTGTCTGCGCTAACATGTCAAAGTTGAATCCGACGAGCTAGCAAAGAAAAAATGAACTTCCGAAAGTTGGAAGGATCAAAACCCATCATATTTGGATAATTTGACTATCCCTAAATATGATAAGTTAAAAACAGAGTTTTTAGCAAAAAAATCTTGTTAAATGGAAATAATAAATTCTTTAAGAATATTATAAAAAGCCTTTTTCTAAATTATGCGTACATAGGTTAACAGTTATTTAAGAACTTTTATTAAATACAAAGATTTTTTTTAAAAACCACAATCATTTAATGTATTACAAAATTCTAAAAAATTCTCATTAAGTGTATTAGAGTTTAGGATTTAGGGTTTATGGTTAGGGTTTTAGGGTTTAAGGTTTAGGGTTTATGATTTAATTTTAAGGCATAAGGTTTATGTTTTAATTTTAAGGCATAAGGTTTAGGGTTTAGGTTTAAGGTTTAGAGTTTAAGTTCTATGGTTTATGATTTTAGGGTTTAGGGTTACTGTTATGGTTTAGGGTTTATAGTTTATGGTTTTAGAGTTTATGGTTTATGGTTTTAGTGTTTAGGTTTATGTTTAAGGCTTAGAAATTAGGGTTTATGGTTTATGATTTTAGTGTTATGGTTTTAGGGTTTAGAGTTTTCTTTTTACATATTGAATGAGTGTTTTTTACTAGAATCTCATAGAGTTTTGTAATACATTAAATGATTGTGATTTTTTCAAATAGAATCTTGTATTTAATGAAGGCTTTTAAATGACCCTTAACCTATGCATGTATGCATATGTTAAACAAATCCTTCATAAAAATAAAAAAACATCACTTTTGATTAAAGTATAGGCTTAACTATAAAATAGGTGTCCAAACTTTGCCACTTTTTTGCAATAAGTGTCTAAACTATTTTTGGCTGAAATAGGTGTCTAACGTTTCATTTTTGCCCGTTTTAAAGTCAATATGTCAAAAAAAAAATCCATCACCCAATTATAACTTGACACGTGGCTTTTTTATTTTTTATTTAAAAAAGTTAAAATAAAATAAATTAAAAATATCCTAAGATTTAAAAAATTACAAAATAGTCTCGAATCCTTAAAACCCCAAATTCTAAGATTGGTGTCCTTATCGTTTCCGATAGCCTTGTTGGATCTCTCCACCGCCGTTGCCAGTGTCCCCCGCCCATTTCCTCCAACCACCCATCGTTGGTAATCAGCGGGAGGCGCGTTAATTGGATGACAAACGCGAAAGGCTTCAACCATTCGACATTCGATTGGCACGCCTTTTACCGGTTACCGGCGATGGGTGGTTGGGGAAACGGGCGGGGAACTTTGGCGACGGCAGTAGTGAGGTCCGATAAGGCTATCGGCGGCGACAATGACACCAATTTTAGAATTTGAGTGTTTGGATTTGGAACTGTTTTAAAAATTTTAAGAAGTTTCTGATTTTTTTAAAGATTATTTTCTTTTCTTTTTTCAATTTATTTGAAAATTTTAATAAAAATAAATAAAAAAACATGTGTCAAATTCTGATTGGGTGCTATTTTTTTAACGACGTTGCCTTAAAGCAGTAACGAAATGAAACTTTAAGCACCTATTTCAGGAAAAAAAAACGTTACACACCTATTTCAACAAAAAAATTAATTTAGGCACATACTGTAAAAACTTGACAAAGTTTAGGCACTTATTACAAAAAAAAAAATTGGGCACATATTTTATAAATAAGCCTAAAATATAATAACTAATTTCTCAATAAAAAAATATAAGGACTGGAACATAAACTTTTAAAAGTTTAAGAGTATAATAACTCAATTTTTTTATAAAAAAATCAATCAAGTTCATTTTTTCGCACTCAGTTAAACTAATAATTTCATCAGTTGTACCTTTTAACTGATGAACTTCATCTTTGACTATTATTGTACAGATATAATTATGAATGATATCGTAACAGAAAAACTTAATTATTTATTTTAGAAAGTTTTAGCATTTGATTTTTTAAGTTCGATGGATTATTTATTTTTAAACAAAATAGTCATAAAACTATTAAAACAATAAATAAATATTTTAAACTTTTATAAAATAAGTGAGAATTTATAGAAAATATTTAAAATTTTAAATATATATAATTTTAAATAAGTGAGACTGCACCTAAATTTTCAGATCCAAGCTAGAAGGCTCTTGAGCACTAGATTATGCAGATTTTTTGTCTCATCATTTTTCAATTGTAGTAGAAAATAGTTGCTCAAATAAATGTAAAGTTAATGTGTTTGAGAAATCACAATACATTTTATGCTTTATTTGTATTCTAAAGTAGTTTATGCAGGAGCTGTGATTGTTTGTTAATGCGCAATCCTGAGCGTTGATTATTGTGTTATGGGAAAGTGTTTAAGTAGTTGTTAAGGATAATTTCTCTCGTAACTCGATTCTTGCTACATCGCTATCACTTCTTCACCATCTATATTTATATTCCTACTAAAATTTGACTTAACAATAACTATTTATATTACAACCAAATTTATATACAATATAAAAATTAATAACAATCTTTATCATGCACCGCTGAGTTGATTGCACCATACATTCGAAAATTATGACCCTTATTCTAAACTAGTCTTCAAATTTTTAAATATTTTAATTGCATTCTAAAATAGGAATCTCATTTTAAATTGGTCTTCGAGCTTTTGAATATTCTATTTTCATCCCCAAACTATGACACGCATTCTAAATTAGTCCTCATACTTTTTGAATGTTTTAATTGCATCCTTAAATTATCGTTTATATCACATCATATTAATACAAAATACACATCGATGTTTCATGACAAGTAACAATTTTTATAACGGTTTTATTAACATATACTGATAATTTGGGGATGAAATTATAATGCTCAAAAAGTTTGAGGACAATTTAGAACGAGAGTCATAGTTTGAGGACGAAACCAGAATGCTCAAAAATTTAGAGACCAATTTAAAATGAAGGTCATAGTTTGAGGAAAAAACTAGAATGCTCAAAATTTTAGAGACCAATTTAAAATAAAGACCAAAATTCAAGGACGTGTAATGTAATTAACTCTATAATACACAGAACTTTTCGTTTTGTTTATAATTTTGATAAATTCTTGGTCCTCTTGTGATTTGGACCATGCCCAAACATTTTGTACATGCCACCCACAAAATACCATCAATCAAGTGATAAGATATATACTTTGAGAATTTAGATTCATACAATTTCTCTGATCACATTTAAATTCCAATTCCCCCTTTCTTTCACACAAAATAAATTTATCCAAAAAAAATATTTTCTATTTACATATATAGTTTGATACGTTAATAACTTATATAAAATTTTATGACAATTATACTTGTACTACATTATTATATTTTATTTTGTTCATGTTGTAGAGTGATGATACCTCAAAGGATATGCTTTATTTCGTGTATGATGAAAGCAAATGATGGGGTGAGAGACCATTTATTTTCATACTCAAAATCAAAATAACATCAATTGGTTCACCTCTTTTCTCCGAAAGACCAAATTTGCCTAACAATGCCAACTTGCCAACCTCTTCCCAAAAACTATTTGATGTGTGGTGGGACCTTAATTTACTTGGAGGGCTCACTAAAAAATTCGATTTGATTATCATTTAAATATTCGATTCAGTTTTTGGTTCATGAGTTAAAATTTTTATAATTATTTAATGAAATCTGATTTATTTTTATTTATTTACAAATATTATTTATGAACCAAAAAACTTTAAAATGAAAACCAATGAACCGAGCTGATCCAATTCGATTCTATTTGGTTGGATTTCAAAAAAAAATGTTCATTTTCAAAACCGTGTTCAACGATTATCACCCTATTTAATAGATTATAAGATTTTAATTCGAATTTAAAAATCTCTTGTTCAAAACTCGTTCCTTAAACAAGTCTACCTCTAAATAGTGACATAAAAAATAAAAATACAACATATATATTAATATTTTAAGATTGATCGTTTAAAGATAAAGATGGCATGTATCTTGACATAGAAGCAAAGGAGAAATGAGTTGAGATAAAGAGAAACAAAGCATATGAGTTTGCATTGGCTTATGTGGTTTTACATGTCGGGAATAAATTATGTAAATTGGACCTACAAATTATTTTACTTCTAAATAAAATTTTGATATAAATGTGGAATCCCACCATTCTGCAAACAGAATTTAAATGGTATTATTTTTCTCTTAAAATAATAAATATTTAATTAAATGGATCTGTTGTATGATTCCTAAGAATTATCGACAGTCAAAGTAGTAGAACAAAACAAAACCATTTGAATGTGGGAAATAATGGGATGAGTCAAAAAGTAATGAATTAGCTTACAATTAAACCCAACCAACGCATATGGCTGTTTTTAACTGCCCCTAGTTGTGGCAGGTGAGTATTCGATCGAATCGAATTGAATTGAAAATTTTGAATTAAAGATAAAACTTTGTTATTTCTATAATTAAATCATAATTTATATCTATTACCTTTTATAATTAAGAAAACAAAATAAAGTTTTCTTTTATACACTTTCCTAAATGATTTAACATACAATTTTTATCTAGGTTGGAAATATTTTTAAGAAGAAAAAAAAACGTTTACCGGATTCAATCAGATTTCATTATTTTTTTATTAGTTGATCCGATTTCTGATTGATTCAAATATTATTTAATTTATAATATTTGTCTTATGGATCAAGCCAGACTATTAAATATTAATCTTCACATCATTGCTTCGATCGATTTTATATCGATAGGGGTAAGTAAATTTCACTCAATACAAAAACAAAAGTCAAAATTTTCGATTTGTTGTGCAAAATTCGACTTCATTCAGATAATAATTTTATAATTTTAACTAGACTTATATTGTAATTTTATAAATTCGGTTCGAAATTTTTTAAAATAAACTTTGAGTTATAAAATGAAATTTTAAATAACTCAAAATTTTTAATAATTAGTAGATCAATTTTTAAGTCCAGTTCGAGTCATTCAACTCTTCTCGGTATATGTATATTACATATGATGATATATGGTTATATATGTGTGTGTCATCATATATGGTTATAGAAAGTCGTTTACATTAAAATCAATTTATATGACAACATTATAAATACTTACAATCAGATTTGAACATAAACTCGAACAACTCGACTAAAAAATTTCAAACAAAATTTGAGTTATAAAATAAGACTCGTCAACTCTACTTCGACTTTACTCGGTCGAATACTCACCCTTTATATATGTAATTGCTTTTTTTTTTAAAATTTTTTTTGTCATTGCACCACAAATTTTATTGAATATTTTCCTTCAACTTCCCAAGAATCTTTGATGATTATTATTTTAATCCCTAATGACTTACATTCTTTCTTTGGTATTACCAAATATCGTCTGTGTCCATTTATTATTATTATTATTTGCTTTCTTATTGGTTATAATTGTGACACTTTATCCCTCTTCTAAGACTTCAACTTTCAAGTTTATTACTTGGAAGCCTTGGAGGAGGGATAAAGTGACCAAATTATTATATTCAATAAGTTTATTGTAAAGCCAAAAAATTAGAGAAAAAGAAAACATTTTCAACCGAATTTCATGATTGTAATAAAAATGTATTTTTTTAAAAAATAAAATTAATAATAAAACAAAGTTAATAAAAACCTTAATTATGATTGATACAATGTCTCTCTAACGACAATTCAATGTCTTTTTGTAATATTTAAAAATAAATGACCAAAATAAATGTTTCACGAGAGTTTAATAACGTTTAAAATTCAAATTATCATATAATAAATGTGTATCCATGCTTTATGGTAGAAATATTTTCTTCCTACAACTATTTTTATTTTAGGATTTAGAGATTTAGTTTAGGGTTCATAGTTTAGGAGTTTAAATTTATGTGCTTATAATTTATTGATTATAATTAAAATTTAGGATTTATAGGTTCAACCTAAAACTTTAAACCTTAAATATAAACTATAATTCCTAACATATAAATTCTAAACTCCTAAAATATAAACACTAAATTAAATTTCTAAACGCTGAAACTAAGACAGACAAAAAAAAAAAAATAGCCTCAGTGCATGTAATAATATTCCTTATTAACGGTAAACTACACCGGTGACCACCAAATTATAAGGTTGGTGTCAATTTGATCACTATGTTTTTAATTTTGTCAAATATACCACTTAACTATTTAAATGGTTCCAATTAAGCCACCTGCCGTTAAAAAAAGAAAAAGTTGACAAAACTTTTAAAAAATTAGTATAATTACACATTTGGTCTTCTATATATGACATATATTAAATGTTATGTTTTATTGAATAATTAATTTATTTTATTAGATTAAAATCAAGACTAAATTGATATATTGTATAAATATAGAGAACCAAATGTGTAATTATACTAATTTTTTTAACAGTTTGTCAATTTTTTCGTTTTTTGAACGGCGGGTGGCTTAATTGGAACCATTTAAATAGTTAAATGGTATATTTGATAAAATTAAAAATATAGTAGTCAAATCGACATCAACTCTATAATTTGGTGGTCACTAGTGTAGTTTACCCTTAAATTAAATTTAATTACTAATTAATTATGCACTATAAATTTGAACAGATTTCTCATGAAATGACAATCCTTTTCGTTTCTTCCGGTGTACTCTTTTTTTTTCTTATATAAAGCTTGAAAGAGCAAACCAGAGAAAAACAAAACAAAATATAAGAGGTGAAAAAAATGGTGATGAAATCATCTGATCTGTGTTCTTCCCTGTTCTTGGTTTTGACTTTTGTGTCTGTTATAGTTTCTGGGTCTGAAAACAGCTTCGAAATTCAATCATTTGATGAGGGGTACACTCATTTGTTTGGCGATGGTAATCTAGTCATTCAAAGAGATGGTAAAGCTGTTCGTTTATTTTTGAACGAAAGAACAGGTTTGTTCATTGACTTCTTTTTGCTGTATTTTGGGTCTTTTCTCTTTGTTGTTTAAGTAAAGGAAAAAGCTTTTTTCAATGCTTTAATGGTGGATTTTGAAAACAGGGTCTGGGTTTGTGTCACAAGACCTTTACTTGCATGGCTACTTCAGTGCTTCAATAAAGTTGCCTTCTGATTACACTGCTGGAGTTGTGGTTGCTTTCTATGTGAGCTTAGAATATTTATCAAACACCTTGTATTCACATGAGTTTGCAAATAATTTCATTTTAGAGGGCATAATTCATAAATAGTGAAAATGAATGAAACAACCCCTTGATTATTTTTCTTTTTTGTGATGAACAGATGTCAAATGGTGATATGTTTGAGAAGAACCATGATGAAATAGATTTTGAGTTCTTGGGTAACATTAGAGGCAAAGATTGGAGGATTCAAACCAATATTTATGGCAATGGAAGCACCAGTTTCGGCAGAGAAGAGAGATACAATCTTTGGTTTGATCCTACGGATGATTTCCATCAGTACAGCATTCTCTGGACCGATTCTCGGATCACGTAAGCATCGAAATCTATCCGCCCCAATTCATTCTATAGTCTGTTGTCGAGTCCCTTTCGGTTTTCTCACATATATGTTAAATCCAACACATATTTAACTGATGAATTTTGTATGTTTGAGTGTGGAGTGTGGACATTGCTGTTTCTGAAGAGTTTGATACGATGTTCATAGTGTAAGGTAGTGTGGGGTTTCTTGTCTTGGGAGATATGTCTATTGTGTACAATATGTGCTCGGGTTTTGCTTATAACGGTATCTGTTGTTTCATCCAACCGGCTTTTCAGTCTGCTTGCTTCGAGAAAGGATGAAACTATAGGAGATTAGGCTGGGATTGTAGTTCTGGATTCTATTAATCGGTAACCAACGAATTAATGTCTATTTGGTCTAATGCCGGTCATTACAGATGAGGTTTCACTCAAGTTGTGTTCGTGTTGTTTTCGATGAATCTAGTATGATTGCTGTTTTTAAGAGTCGGTATGATGCTCATAGTGTACAATATGTGCTTTGGTTTTGCTGGTAATTGTATCCGCTGTTTCATCCAACTGGTGTTTCCTTTTAATAGCATACACGTTACGTATTCTGCCCGAGATCGGTCTGTTTGCTTCAAGAAAGGATGGAACTGTTGGAGATTAGGCCAGAATTGCAGTTCCGGTTTACGGAGTAATGTCGATATATATTGTGCCAGTTATAACTGTGGTGTTGTGCTTTTTGTTTTTGATATTTGCAGATTTTATGTAGACAATATTCCCATTAGAGAGTTCAAGAGAACAGCAGCAATGGGTGGAGACTTCCCCTCTAAGCCAATGTCTCTGTATGCTACAATATGGGATGGTTCAGATTGGGCTACTAACGGTGGAAAATATCGAGTCAGTTACAAATATTCTCCGTTCATAGCCGAATTCTCCAACTTTATCCTTCATGGCTGTGCGGTTGATCCGATCGAGTTCTCCTCAAAGAGGTGCGACAACACTCCAAGTCCCGAACAACTCTTTGCCTTCATCACTCCATCACAAAGAAGCAAGATGGTCAGCTTCAGGAAGAAACACATGACATACTCCTATTGCTACGATCAAACCCGATACAAAGTTCCTCCTCCCGAGTGCATAATCAATCCCGCAGAAGCCGAAAGACTCAAAAAGTTTGATCCGGTTACGTTCGGAGGAGGCAGGCGCCACCACCGTCGCCACGGGAAACGACAACACCACAGCCAGTCCGAAGCTGACTCCATCTAATAAAAGAAGGCCTTTGGTAGAATCATTGTTTGGCCATTGTTTTCACCTATCCTTTGCATTCAGTTTGATTTTTGTGTATAGAGATGGGAAGAACACGTGTGTGTGTGTATGTATGTATGTATGTATGTATGTATGTATGTATGTATGTATGTATGTATGTATGTATGTATGTATGTATGTATGTATGTATGTATGTATGTATGTATGTATGTATGTATGTATGTATGTATGTATGTATGTATGTATGTATGTATGTATGTATGTATGTATGTATGTATGTATGTATGTATGTATGTATGTATGTATGTATGTATGTATGTATCGTTATGTTTATAGATACATGAACCTGCAAACTTTTTTCCTTCCCTTTCTTTCTTTTAATATATAGTAATAGTTTATAGATGTGTAAGTTCATTTACTGCTCCCATTCTATTTTTATCTCTGACTTTTTACAGATTTAATTTGGGCGATGATTTCCTCAACTTTCTTGTTCTATAACTAATTGAATCAAGAAATGATTTTTTTTTTAAAACATATAAAGAATGAATCCCGGTAAATCGAGAATCGAAAACAAAAATCATAACTAATTGAATCAGTTAAAAACATTAAAAATCAACCTAACATATCAACTTCATATTTTAATCGATTAAACTGGTTTAACAATGCAAATATTTAATATTATATACATACACATAAATTGGAGTAGCTTAGGGTAAGATTGAACCTAACTTAAAGTGTGATGAACAATATAATAATTCAGATTTAGGTTCTAACCAAAATCACCAATTTTATTTAAACCATAAGCTGTCGCACCCTAATCTTACCCCATAAATTAAATTAACTCGATAAAAATTTACGAGTTAAAAATTTAACTTAAAATATCACCCAATAATAAAATTTTCGATTACAACTTAAAATGTTACAAAAAACATCGTAATCTTAATTTAGGTTCCAATCGAAAACCATTATTTTTTAACCAAAGGCTAAACTGTTGTTGCACCATAGCCTTACGCCATAAACTGAACCAACTCATAAAAGCCTACGAGTTAAGTCGGTTAAACCCAAAACCCTCAGTTCACAGTACTCAACTTAAAAACACTTGTAATAAAGAACAAAAGAGTGATCAAATAAAGGCATTTTGAGTGATAATAAAGATCCAATTTTTCTTCACCTTTTCACACCAGAAAGTCCTCCTTTTTCTCCCTTTATTTTCGACCCAAAATATGCACTAAACCCCCAAATCTTTAGATCTCTTTGTTTTTCCTTTTTGATGTTAAACCCATCAATCATCTCGAAGAACACACAACAAAAGCAGAGGCCAAACACTCTTTTTCTAGATCTTAGCTAAACTAGACTAAACCCATCCCAATTCCCCATTTTTTGCTTTGTTCCTTAGCTACCAATTTCTTTTCTCATTGCAAATCTTTGAAGGAAATCAATGAAGCCCCACTTGTTAATGTTTTTTATTCAGTGAATTGTTTTAAAGTTGAATTATTTTGAGCTATCAGTATTTTGGTTTGTGATTTTTTAATTTATATGTTGTTTTAGTAGTTTGGGTAATTTTTTGGATTGGTTAGTAGAGTTTATCTCAATTGTAATGCCATCAGGAAACGTAGTTTCATCTGATAAAATGCAGTTTCCAGCTCCTCCAGCTGGAGCTGGTGCTATTGGGGCCGCTGGAGGCGGCGGTGCTGCTGCCGTTGGAGGAGAAATCCAACAGCACCATCACCGGCAATGGTTCCCTGACGAGCGTGATGGGTTTATCCATTGGTTGCGTGGGGAATTTGCCGCCGCCAATGCCATGATCGACTTACTTTGTCATCATCTGCGTGAGGTTGGGGAGGTTGGTGAGTATGAAGCCGTCATTGCTTCCATTCAGCAAAGGAGATATACTTGGCATCCCGTGCTTCATATGCAGCAGTACTTTCCGGTCGCTGACATCTCGTACGGCCTCCAACAGGCAGCTTGGAGGCGGAGGCAAAGGCTTTATGATCAAGGGAAAGTCGGGGGAAAGGAGTATAAAAGATCAACCTTTGGGTTCAAGGGAAATAGGGTAGACCTTGTGGCTAAAGAAATGCAGAATTCTATGGCGGATAGTGATGTGAAATTGACTGTTTCTACAGTTTCGGAGAGGAATGATAGAGTGGCTGAGAAATGTGAGGATGTTAAGTCGACTGGTGAGGTGGGGAGTGTGGAGGATAAATCAGGTTAACTACTTGCTTCATGTTTATTTCTTTTGTATATGTTTTGCCTTACATTGCAGTGAAGCTTGAATTTGTTATTGAATTATACCTTGGCTTGTTGTGGAGGTAATTGAAATGTGTATATCTAAATGAGTTTGGGCGTTGAATTGTTGACTTAGGAACTGTTTACTAGCTTATTTGTAGCCGACACTCGTGCATGGGTACGAGGGTATGACTCTTCAAGGATCTTGAACATTATCTGTTTTTCTATATCTAAAGGATTTTGGGTGTTGATATTGTTGACAAAGGAACTGTTTACTACCTTATATGTACCCAACACTACCCGTGCACAGGTACGGGGATATGACTCTTTAAGTATTTTGTAGGAATCCATTTTTGGACATACATATATCCGACACTCTCACTTGAATTTGAGTAACATAGGTTGTCATATTTGCTTCTTTCTTGGATTAGGCGTATTATCCGAAGCAAGAAAGTAGCCTTTTTGTTCTTCGATAAAACTTGTATTGGGCGTAGGAGATTAAACTAATTTCGAACATATATCTATATCCGGCATTCTAACGTGAGTTTGGGGTTAGGCATATTATCTGAAACAAGAAAGTAGCCTTTTATGTTCTTGGTAAAGTTTCTATTGGGTGTAAGTTTTAAAGCAAGCTTTCTTATTTTGAAAATATCTATCACATTCTTTACTTCCACTTTGACCTGATCATGTATAATTTTGACATGATGGGTTGCTTTTAGCTCTTGTAAGGTTCTGAAAGTGGACATTAACTATGCATGAGTTCGAGTTGCTGTACATTTAATGTTAATTTTTTGGCCTTAGAATTCAGCTTATCCAAATTTATTTATTTCTCTTTAGGGAAGAATCCTCCCCTTTCATATTTTGCTAGAAAGAGCGAGAATAAACTTGTTAGTATTTAGTTGCTGTAGCATGTGCGGGAAAACTTGGAACTCAGGCATTTTACTTTCTTTGAATAGTGCATTAGAGTTTTACATTTAGTTTCAGTATGTGGTGTTATATTAATTTTGTTTTGTGAATGATCTTGCAGAGAACAATTTACATTCCTCTCAAAATCTGAACGGAAAGCAGAATCTTGCTATGAGTCCTAAAACTTTTGTTGGTAATGAGGTTTTTGATGGAAATATGGTAATTCCTTTGACTTCAATGATAATACTTTGTGAAGTACTAGATAAACTGATAGCTTCTTGCTTCTTTTCCCTTATTATGTGTATATGCCTTATGTGATGATGTTTTTATTATAAGGTCAATGTGGTGGATGGCCTAAAATTGTACGAGGAACTGTTTGATGCGAAGGAAGTATCGAATCTCGTTTCGTTGGTAAATGATTTTAGGGCTGCAGGGAGAAGAGGACAATTTCAAGGCAAGTTCTCAAAGTTTGTGTCTCGGTTCTTCCCAAATTTCATTTGATCCTTGGAAACTTCTAGTTGTTTCCTCGGTTACTTTATCTATACTTTAAGAGTCAATTTCGATTTCCAAAGTCATAAGAATACTGAAAAGGAATACGATGATCACCACACATCAAAGAAAAGTGATTGTTTAATTCTACCATCTATGCTTTAACTGATTTACCTATTTTAGCATGCCACGGACATTGCTGATGATTTTAACATATTTTAAGCGACCTAATTTAGTCTGCTTGTTTGGCCTTTCTTATTGGCAAACCTTCATCAGCTATGAGTGACATTAAATAATAAAAAAGGCTCTGAACTTTGTCTAGATAAACGTCATGCAGTATTTGCAGCTTTTAGAAAAGAAATTCCTATAAATATACAATAAATTTGACCTCTTATAGGAATGCGTCTACTAGGGACTGTTCTGGGAACAATAGAAGACCGTTGCTTGGACTCTTCAATTTTCTGAATCATCTAAAAAACATATTTTCGGACATGGGTATGGGGACGGAACTTTCTAAATAAATTGATAAGCTTTAAAAGTATGTTAGGCACATACCGGTTTCCGTCCGACTATCATAGGTTGAAGGTGATAGTATTTCTTTTACTAACGTTATGTGACAATTTGACAAGAAACAGGTCAGACATACGTGGCTTTGAAAAAACCCATGAAGGGACACGGCCGAGAGATGATTCAACTGGGCCTTCCGATTGCAGATGCACCTCTAGATGATGAAACTGCTGCAGGGACTTCCAAAGGTATGTTTCTATATTTTAATTTTTTGACATATGTATAGTCTTTTTTAACAATTGATTTTATTATTTTTTTTAATTTCTTTGAGCTTTAGCAGATCGGAGAACGGAAGCTATTCCCGCCTTGCTGCAAGATGCTATTGAACGTTTGGTCGACTTGGAAGTTATGACTGCAAAGCCCGACTCTTGTATCATCGATGTCTATAATGAGGTTGGTAAAGATGGTGCTTGTTGTGGTTTTATATAAAAGGAGCTAAGCTTTAAGGATACAATTATGGTGGCTTTTTCTTTCTAGGGGGATCATTCACAGCCTCGCATGTGGCCACCTTGGTTCGGAAAGCCTGTTTGCCTCCTGTTCTTGACTGAGTGTGACATTACTTTCGGAAGGGTAATTGCAGTTGATCATCCCGGGGACTTTCGAGGCTCTCTAAACCTTTCTCTTTCACCCGGGTAATCGTTTTTCCATTTCTCCGAATATGAACACATTCATGATCCTTCAAAAATGGTGCATATTTAGAATTGAATCATATTTATATATTTCCGGATCACTAAGGAGAAATTTAGGCATTTAGTCAATCATGAAAACCGGTATTAATGCTTCAAAGGTATTCCGAGTTCCATAGGATTCTACTCTTTTGTTTTATGGTCCTTTAGATTGTAACTACATGCAGATCTCTCCTTGTGATGGAAGGAAAATCGGCTGGTTTTGCCAAGCACGCACTGCCCTCTGTCCGAAAGCGACGTATACTTGTTACCTTTACCAAGTATCAACCGAGGAAGTTTGTGTCTGACAATCAGAGACCTTCTTTTCCTTTGCTTTCTCAGTCTTCACAACAGGGTCTGCCAGGTAATAGATCACCCATTCATTTTCCACATGCTACCGGGCCCAAGCATTATGCAGTGGTACCAACAACCGGTGTACTACCAATCCCACCGATTCGGCCACAAATTCCACCTCCGAATGGTGTTCAACCTTTATTTGCTCCTGCTCCAGTTGCTCCTGCAATTCCTTTCTCGTCTCCGATTCCCATCCCACCTGGTTCAACCGCTTGGCCAGCTGCCCCTCCAAGGCATCCTCCACCTCATCTACCTGTTCCCGGCACTGGAGTTTTCCTACCTCCACCAGGCTCTGACAATTCATCACCCCGACTATTGCGTACTACTGCAACTGAATTCAACATTCCCGTTGACACATCCCCACCGGAAAAAGAGAATGTCTGTCAGAAACCCGATCCTCACACAACTGCTCCTGGGGCGAGCTCGGATGGAAAATCTTGAAACCAAGACAGCAATGATAGTTTAGATGGAACCGGCAGCGGGTGAGCTACGATGAAAAAAAACTAACAATAGTATCAAGGAGAACTGCTAGTGCAGTTGAGAGAGAGAGGATGCGAGTCGAATCGAAAGCAACTGTAAAGACTTGGAGACTTTTTTTTTGGGACATTTGAAAGCAGTAATGTTGGAGGGAAGAAAGGGGAAAGAGGAACTTCTGGGGTTGTCTCTGCAATCCACCTTGTTCTCTTTTCTTTTTGTTTTTTGGTGGTCTTATTAATTATATGATATCTGGTTTACAAGGTTCCTTGGATATGGTTTTGGGATAATCTTTAGCTATTTTTCGCTTGGGAAGATTCCGATATTCGATACTTACACTAGAATTAGAATTAGAATAGTTACTCAGTGTAGCCCATAGGTGAACCCAAACATAATACGTAGTCTATGTCTGATATTCATACCCGAATCAAAATAACATAATTCTTCACCCACTGGTGAAAGGTGAAAACTACATCTCTCTGTTATATTCCCTTCCTTTGGAAAACTGTAGGAGAAAGTGCTAAATTTGCATATCCAACTCTGTCCCCACCGAATTCCTTTTTCACTTACGTTTATGCAGATAAAGAAATATTTATGGATTTGATGTTTATATTAAGACTTATCTTATTAGTCGACAGCCAGAGAGTTACGTTGCCAAGCCATCAAAGCCTATTATCTCTAGGCTCCACACCACTCACCAAAAAATGATATAAATATGATACGTGAATCCAACACACTACAACAAAAACATTTTCGTTTTTATATTTATATTTAAAAATAAAATCTAAATAGCATGAACAACTAGTCTTGGGGTGTATAAAAATTAAAAATATGAGGATGATCTCTTTAAATGGAAAAGGTTGGAGCAATATTGATTAATTTATCCAAAAGGAGATCTGGATCAAGATTGGGTTTGGCTTTGAAACGAGTTGAAAAATGGTCCCCTCTACTCAAAACTATTTGCGTTGTAAATGAAGAAAATTGAATTAGGTTCATATTGAACACTTGCAAAGTTCTATCCAAATTAATCGACCAATGAATCAGATAGTATAGCAAAAATAATAATAATTATATGAAACTGTTTTCGATTAAGTCATAGAGCTCCTGGTTTGAAAAAAACTTAAAATACAAATAATAAGTATACATAAGGGATCTCAACATGGTAGTACTAGATTAGCTACATTTTTATATTTGAAGGATTTTCTCAGCTCTCCAAATGCATTTGAAAGTTGAAACTAAAACATTACAAGATTGCAAAAAAGATGGCTATTTCTTTTTAAACTTGGTCGAAATGCTTAAGCATTTGAGAAATGGTAAGAGTCTGAGATGGTGGAATTGGAGGGAGAGCAGGCTTTCCGATTCCGAATATGTGGTTGTCACAGGTGAGCGTGTGATGCCTTTTACGTACCGCTCTAACCGCTGGCTCTGCTGCCATTCTGTTATTCACCATCGTCGGCTGCTCCGATCTCTTCCGCGAACTCTCTGCTGCAACCCTTTCTCCATGCCCTTTTCCGTAATTCTTCAAAAAACAAGAATATCACAAAGGAGGAGAAGAAGAAGAAGAAGAAGAAGAAGAAGAAGAAGAAGAAGAAGAAGAAGAAGAAGAAGAAGAAGAAGAAGAAGAAGAAGAAGAAGAAGAAGAAGAAGTGTAACGTACATCGATGGAAGAAGAAGAAGAAGAAGAAGCAGACATTGGGCATTTTACAGGCCGATCTTCATCTTGAGGTTCCATGGGATGTTGGACGGGCCAGAAGAAATCGACGTCCAGTCCCACCGCACGTGGCTGGCGGCGCAAGTCCATGTCCATTCCAGCACCGTCGAGAATGGTGAAGTGAATCAAATAATTTCTGGGTTTGAGAGAAATATAGAGAGGGGAAGGAGTTGGAAGCAAAATCTGAGCTTGAATTGAGAGAAACGGAAAGTAAAGCACAAGAAAAAGAAGAGAAAGGTAGCATCAAAAGAAGCACAACCAAAGCAACAAAGACAGAGACAAGGGCGTGTGCTGTGGCCTGTGGGATCACTTGAACAGCCAAAACTCCCTCGCCTCGCCTCCTACTATTTTCCCATAATTATTACCGGAAATTAAATATTTTCCCCGGACAATATATCTAAATTCTTAAACTCTAAAACTTAAAACTAATGTACTTGTAGAAAGTTTTTGTTTTCACTGCCAGTGCATTGAATATATATATATATATATATGAGTTTTTAACTTTTACACATTTTTAGATCGCTGGATGACTGAAATGGACGATCGAGATTAACAATAAGTTATGGGATGAGTCTACCGCGTGCGACAAACATCGATGAACACTACTAATGATGAACACCGATGAACACCATTAAATTAATTAATAAAAATTTAAAATTTCAAGGACTCATCATACAATTAATAATTATTTTAAAAAATTCAATTAAATTATTTTTTATATATATTAAAATTTTATTTTTTAATAAGGGTAAACTATATATTTAGTACCTCACTTATTTCCGTATTTCTATTGAACCCTCATTATTTAAATATTATTTCAATTTGATCCTATTCTTTATAAAAAATAATTTAACCCTTAACCTAAAACCCTAAACTATTAAAACTTAAACTCTTAAACATATACTCTAAACCATATACCATTAAAAATAATTTCACCATCATCGATTCAATTCAATTCAATGAATCGTTGAATTCTCTTAAAAAATTTAATTAAATTATTTTTCATATATATCAAAATTAATATTTCTTCCAAATTTTGTCCAATTACAGCCGGTCGGAGATCATCGAGAGGTGATTTTCTTTCTTCTCTTTTCCTTTTATATAATTCAAGAACTGTTTTTTTTTTTCTTCTAATTTTGAATGATTTTATACATTGATTGTGTTTGACATTCATGAATGTGTTTATTGTTGTAAAGTTTTTGCTCTTTCATTTCTCAGTTTTTGTTATTTTATCAGAACATTATTGTTTTGCAATATTAACTGTTGGGTTTGTACATTGTTTAGGGAATGCTTAGATCCTTTCGACCACCCCGAGAGCGAAGCATTTGATGTTTTCGTTAACGAAGTTCTTTGAATTGAATGATTCATTGAATTGAATTGAATTGATGGTGGTGAAATTACTTTTAATGGTATATGATTTAGGGTATATGTTTAAGAGTTTAAGGGTTTAAGGTTTAATAGTTTAGGGTTTTAGGTTGTGGGTTAAATTATTTTTTTATAAAAAATAGGATCAAATTGAAATAATATTTAAATAATGAGGGTTTAATAGAAATACGGAAATAAGTGAGGTATTAAATATATAGTTTACCCTTATTAAAAAATAAAATTTTAATATATATAAAAAATAATTTAATTGAATTTTTTAAAATAATTATTAATTGTATGATGGGTCCTTAAAATTTAAATATTTATTAATTAATTTAATGGTGTTCATCGATGTTCATCATTAGTGGTGTTCATCGATGTTCGTCGCACGTTGTAGAATTTTCCTAAGTTATGTGAAGATTATTAATTGAAAAAATAAGTAGTTAATCACAGCCATCAATTTCACACATCCAACGATTTACAAAACATGTAAAACTATGAGTTTTACATTTTATATAAGTGGACCATATCCCATATATATAAAGATAGACCAAGCAAGTGTTAGAGTGCAATCATACTCTTAAAAATTTTAAATTTTCTATATATATTTTTTAAAAATTGTATTTTATACTAATGATGTAGTTTCATACTTCTTGAATTTTTCTCAAATAATTATTAGATATAAACGTTCACATCCACCTTAAAATTATACGTTTACCATGTACATATACATGCGTGTATATAATCAGAAATCAAAATGAGATGAAGTTACGTTTAAAAGTTGGGATTCAAATTAAAATTCGAAACTCAAACTCAATTTGAGTTATATAAGATGAAACTCAAGAAGTTTGAATTGAAACTTAGTTCAAGTTGCATAAAATCCAAGTTCTATTTTAGATCAAACTTAAGTAGCATGTTCGATTAGGTTTGTTTAAACTTGTTTATCAAGTCAAACATGAATTCGACTAACTCGATAATTTAAATTATTAATCTTGATTAAGATTAAAGTTTTTTTAAACCAGACACAAGTAGCTTATGAGTCTAATGTCTTGTTTACACTCATATTTATATTATTGAAAAAAAAAATGGACTACAAGTTGTTTAAGTCTCAACTAAGTTGAGTAATTATTAAAATGACATTGCTTTCATCCTCTCACATATCAATTAAATAAAAATAAAAAATTATTTTATTGAATTTTCAAACTCATCCTTTCTTTCCTCCATATCTAGTGTGTAATAAAATTTAACGTAAGGGCGTATATTTTGGGATATCGGATCAAATTCGGTCTAAAAATTCGAATATTTAAAATTTTATATCGGTAAAATAGCGATCCATATTTAATCCGGAAAAAATTAGATATCCGAAAATTGGATATTTGATACTCAGATCGGATATCCGATTATTCGAATATATAATTTGATTTAAGTTTTTTTTTTTCAAATTTGACAGTCGTATTTATGAAAATTTTGAATTTTCGAATACAAAAATTAAAAATTGTCAAATATAATAAGATTAACATATATGAAAGTTTTTATTTTTCCAATTTACGAATATAACAAGCATTAAATTACTAAAGATAACAAGATTTATATCTATAAAAAATTAAATTTTCAGATATTTTAGATTTTTGAATAATTCGAAACTTGAAATATTGTGATCCATATCTAATCCGAAAAATAAAAAATCGAATCAGATATTTTTGAACACCCCTAAATTATATTATATTATTTGATCAATCAAGATAGGTGTTGAATACAAAAATTTATACATGAAACATGACATGTGCACTTAAAATATGAATTATATTTTGATACACGTATTATGTAAAAAAAATACATAATTCTTTTTTAAAATTTAAAATCTAAATCCCTAATTATAACACCCAAAACTATAAAACATAAATCATAAATTCTAAACATTACAACTTAAACTCCTAAACCCTAAACTAAATTTCTAACTCATAAATTTAACATGTGTAAACTTTAGTTTACACAAGCTTATACATCAAAAATTTTCTCTTAAAATATATATTTTATATTTAAAACAATATTAAAAATAACAAAGGATATATATATATATATATATATATATATATATATATATATATAATTCCTTTATTCATTGATGATTTTTGTTAGCAAAATTCAAAATGTAACCTTTTTTTTGCTCTTTATTTCTTTATTACTTTGGTAGGAGTCTACGTTGCTTTTTCTTTTTTGGTTTATTCTCTCCTTTATTGCTTTTTACAAACCGCAGCTGTAGTTTGGTTGAAAATCTTACAATTTCCCCCACTTTTCTGCTTTTTCTCCTTTGGGCTATCTACAACTTGCAACATTCATCATCCTTCCTATGATCTTACAGTGTCCATAAATATTTGTTTTGAGTTCCGATCTTTTCAAATTATTTCGGGTTTGATCCTGCCTTAATTTCACCATAAAATTTCATGTCCTGGCATGATTTGATCCATACATATTTATCTCTTCCACGACCTAGTCAAATTATTGAATTATTTCGAATTATGAGCAAATTAATAAAATGTGTAAGTTTTAGGGACTAAAATTGTTATTATACTAAGTTCTTGTTTCAATTTTAATCACAGTAATTTGTTTGTCATAAAATTTTAATTGAGTAACATGCTTGTTCTTAAACCTAAAATTAAGTAATTGAATTATTATTGAAGAAGGATAATATATCTATTCTTAAATTTATAATTGAGTGACTCAATTATTATTATTTTTAAAAAAATAGCATATTTATTACTAAATCTATAACTAAGGGACAATTTACCCAAAAAAAAAATTAAATTGTCAAATGGAATGCTTCAAAAGTCCAAATACATGGGATGGGTATGACAAAATAGTCCAACATTGTAAACCCAACATTTGATAATAGCACAAATTAACTAATGGGTCAAATGCATAGTCAAACGCAAGTTAAGGCCCAAATCTATATAGTTACATTTTATATTATAATTAGGCTTAATAGGCAAATAGGTGCCTAAACTATGCCTTTTTTCAGTTATGTGCCCAAACTATTTTTCGGACAAAATAGGTGCCTAACGTTTTATTTTGTGACCCATTTAAGGTTTTCCGTTAGTTTTCACCGTTAAAAGACACGTGTCATCTCTTGAAAATTCCAAAATTATATTAAAAATAAATAAAATTAATAAAACGAAATAAAAATATATCTTGAAATTTTCAAATAGTCCCCAAATCTATAAACCCAAATCCGACCACTCACGCTGGTGTTGGTCGCGTTGCCGGTGAAGGAATGAAGCGCCCTCCCCTCGCCGAACAACTCACATGTCGTTCGTCGCCCCTCTTGTCGCTGTTTGTCGCGAATCGTTCGAAAGAATCATTCGACAATTTCGGCGATTCACGCGGCGGTGGTCAATTTTCGGCGACGTGGTGGTGTGGTCGTGATGGTCCAACGACCAATATGGTGGGTGGCGATGTGCAATCGACGACGGAATCGGCCCAAATCGAAATTTAGGTTTTGGGGAGTTAGGGATTTTGGAATTTGGGGGTGTTTTGTGAAATATGGAAAATTTAGAGAATTTTTGAAAATTAAGTAATTTTATTTATTTATAATATAATTTTGAAAATTTTAAAAGATGACACGTGTTCTTTAATGGTGGAAATTAACAGAGAACCTTAAAATGGCCACGAAATGAAACTTTAGACACCTATTTGGCCCGAAAAATAGTTTGGGCACCTAACTGAAAAGCAGGCCATGGTTTGAACACCTATTTGACGGTTAAGTCTTATAATTATTTATAAATTTTATTGTAATATAATGGATGTAATAATTTAATTGGCTATTGGTTGGGGGTAATTTTTATATTATAAATTATTAAATAATTTGTAAATTTCACTAAGCTAGATTAATTTAGGGTAAACTACTTATACAGTCATTTTATTATGAGGTTTTATTCTAACTATTGATCTTTTAATTTTATCATTCAGATCACTTAACTATTTAAATTATATCAATCAAGTCACTAAAAGTTATTTATCATTAAAAACTAACGAAAATAGTATCGTAATAATTGAATAAATTTGCATAATTTCACATGTGGTCATCATAACTAAACTAGTGAAAAGATCTAATTAATACAATACTAATATTTTTCATGACTTAACTATAAATGGGCGTTTGGTTTGCGGAAAAGATCATTACCAAGAAAAATAATTTTTTTCTGGAATCATATACTCGCTTTAGTTTAGGAGAATTTCCTACATGGGTAATATTACATTTTGAATAGTAGCTTCTTTTTCCCAAAATGGTAGGAATGACATTCCCACCATATCCTTAGGTATTAGACAATTCCCACCATTTTGGACTAAAATACCCTTGCAATAATGTTTTGTATTCAAATAAATCACCATTTTCTATTTCTCCAACAATATTTTTTTATTTTGATATGTTAAAACAATTTCTTATCTAACATAAATTGTTGCATAATAAAATATATAAACCACACTCATCATTAAAAAATAATAATAACTATTAGAAATAATTTTTAATGTTATTTCTTCTTTAAAAAATAATGTTTTTTATTCATACAGTAAAAATATGTATTATTCAATTTTAAATCACACTACAATTTTTTTTAAATTTTAGATTTTAAAAAATGACTTTTGATTTTAAAAATAATACAAATTGAGTAATAAAACACATAAATATAATGTTTATAGTTAGTTATTAGTATATTTGATTTAGTAGCGAATGTGATGATTATTATAGAAGTTTATGAATTTTTTCTGTATTTTTCAAATATATAATTATAATAAATCACAAATATTCAAATATATAATATTGTACTAAAGCATTAAAAACTTTATTCAATTATTTGTGTAAGAATTTTATAAAAGAAAAATATATAAATTAAAAATAATAGAAAAGTATATTTCTGAAGAACTAAGTGTTTTGATATAATGATTGAAAAATGTTTTGGACAAATTTGAAAAAAATTTAAAACATGTCTTTAAGTCCAAACAACTTGAAAATATGTTTGAGGTATTTAAAAAGGTTTTTGGCAAAATTTTTAATATTTTAAAGTAGTCAAACTTAACTTTTCAGCAAGCTCGTACCGATACGGTATACCCCGTATCGATACCTTTTCATCCAAGTTTGTTTCTGCCAAAACTCGTACGGATACAGGCTTGCACGTATCGATACGGATAGAAGTCGTTTCAATACGTCTCTTAAGCGTACCAATCCCCGCTTTAACAACACCCAACAACTATTTTCTAACGGTATTTTAAATTGTAGACCGTACCGATACGCTCTCCAGCGTATCAATACGCATAGGCTAACAAAGAGCCCAACAGCTAGTTCTGAAGAAGGGCGTACCGACACGCCTCCACGTGTACCGATACAGTAGGCTGCAGAACTATATTTATGGTGAGAAACAAAGTCTCCAACGGCTCCAATTCAACCCTAACGGCTAGTAACGACTACAAACTCATTAAGGATTATAAAAGGGACCTCCAAGCATCAAGTAATGGTAAATGCTTCAATTGTTACAACATTATGATGAGAAATTGTGTCTAGAGCTTTAATTGTAAATTCCTTACTTAGACAACACTAGTGAGCTTAATATTGTTAAATTTGCCCAAGTGTTTAGGTTTTGGGTGAGAGCTAAATAGTGCAAACAAACACCTATTAGAGGGATTTCAAGTTTACTTAGAATTTTTCTTGTAAAGAGGGTTTACTCAAGCTTTGGGTAGAAAGTTTTGAGAATTGTAAAGGTTACCTCCTAAGCCTAAAAAAGGGACGAAATTCTTAGTGAATTTGGTTGAAATCTTTAGTGGGGAGCTAAGGTAGTGGATGTAGGTGCTTGTTAGAAGGCTGAACCACTATAAATTCTTGTATTCATTTCTAATCTTTAAGCTTCCACTAAAACACCAAAAAATTCAATCTTCTCCTAACTTAGCAAACACATCGTTGAAGAAATCGAGCACCATAAAACCCATCAATTTCTTTTGAATTTTCATGAGAATATTTTTACTTTAATTTTGGAAGTTTGACTAGTTAAAAAGAAAATATATCACAAGGATAATTTTGTAAAATATGCATTCTGGTAATATTATAATCTATCAACCAAACACTGTAATTTTACATTCTTGTCAACAAACCAAACAACACAATGTAACATTTTCAATAATATGTCAAGTAATGAATCATTCCGAAAATCTTATTCCTAAGGATAATGTTACATTCCATCAACTATACACCCCTAAAGTTTTAATAATTAAAGACTAATTTAAAATTTGCATGATAGCTTAAGAATGTTTTATAGAATCCACTCGAACTTAAAATACAGTATTTTTTTTGAGGAAAATGCGAAACTATATTAATCAACTGTCGTAAATGGCATCATCAACAAGCATGTCCACGATACAATCCGGAGTATCAAAAGAAAATTTAAAAGGTTCATTACATGAATAAATCCATTGCGCTAAAGTATGGGCTACCCTATTTGCCTCTCGGCATACATAGCAAATAAAGAAAGAAGGGTGTGAAGCCATAATCATCTTTGCCTCTTCAAGCACCGTAGCAACAATAGACCGGTCAGGGAGGTTGGACAGCAATCTGTTCACAACGCTTAGGCAATCTCCTTCCACAATCACTTTGGTCCATGCGTTGGCAGCAACCATCTTCAGGCCTTCAACAAAAGCAATAGCCTCCACCATTTATGCTGTGTAAGTGCCAGTCAAAGTCTTTGCATAGCCATCCACCATCTGGCCATAATGGTTCCTAGCCACCACTCCAATGGAAGCAGCACCAGAGGTCGGGGAGAAGGCTCCATCAACATTGATTTTGAAGCTTCCTTCAGCAGGGCATCTCCAAGTATTGGACCTGTTAGCAACAGTTTGGTCGAGGGTGAAATCATTTGCAGCTAAAAAGTCTGATACAAGCAACTGCACATAGTCAATTATAACACAAGAGGGTAGGAGCACAAATTTATGGATCAGTGTATTTCTCCTATTCCATAAGTTCCAAAGCAGCACACAAAGAAAGGTAAATTGTTCAGCATTCATTATTGTCAAGCAAGCCTCCAACCACTGTCTACCATTCAAATCAGGGTTCATAGGGATCAAGTCTAAAAGGCCACAACTGTTAAACACTTTAAGAGCAAGATGGCAGTCCCTAAAAGCATGCAACATAGACTCAGGAAACCTAGAACACAGGGGGCATATTCCATTTTCAATTTCTGCAGTTCTCAGCTTCTCACCAACAGGTAAGGCATC
Source organism: Hibiscus tridactylites (assembly GCA_958450335.1). Lineage (NCBI taxonomy): Eukaryota > Viridiplantae > Streptophyta > Magnoliopsida > Malvales > Malvaceae > Hibiscus > Hibiscus tridactylites. The sequence continues at coordinate 50,177,165 of OY288267.1, read as the reverse complement.
ATGACATAGTCTCCAAGTAAAGATTTTTATTTTTGACAAAGTTTTCATAGTCTGCAAAGCCTTCCAAACTGGGGATAAGTCTCTCTCAACATTTCTGTCTTTTTGGGTCCAACTGTAGCCTGATTTGGTGGAATAAACACCACTTGAATGGTGATTCCACAGAACAATATCTCCTACCACAGGGGCAATAGGGCAACCAATGATTCTGTCAGCATCAGCTTCTTCAAAAACACTTCTAACTTTCTCAACATCCCAAGCATTCTGCCCAGGGAACATGAATTCACCACAGTTGTAACACCCGGGTTTGGGGGTCGGGTGAAAATAATAATTTAATAATGGTTCGAGTTTAGGTTCCAAAAATTTAAATAATAAAATAAAGGTTTGGGCCCCGAGTTTTAAGACAAGTAAAAATTTAATTGGGCCATTTTCTAAACAAACCCAAATAGCCGTGGGTGTCATCCATTGTAATTATCTCATTTCATTAAGGGTGTTTTAGTCTTTTGACTTCCCCATTTTAAACAAACATAAAATAAACCCTTTTTGGCTCATCTTCTTCATCTTACCATCCCCATTTGACGTCAAAGAGCTCCCCACCCCTCCTTGTTACTATTCCATTCAATAGCTTGCTCATTTTTGAAGGTTTTGCAAAGGTAATTTCGTTTTTTACTTACCCTCGTTAATCTCTACAAGTTGATACCTTTTGTTTTCATTTTTACTCATGTTTTGAGATTTGGAGTTTAGGGGATTTTGGATTAAAAATGTTGTCTTTGAAGTCCTTGACTTAAGTTTTTGATTTGATGAAGTTCTATGAGTAGTCTACAACCTAAAAGGTCCAACAAAACTGATTTTTACAAGGTTTTGGGTGTTTTCCCGGAATGGGGTTTTGGGGAGGTTTTAAGTTGAGTTTGGGGGGTGTTTTAGGTGGAATCTTGAGGGCTGATGGTTAGGGTATATGTAAGTATTGTTTTGAAGGCTTTAGGGAGTAGTTTGAGGGTTGAAATCAATGGTTTTGAGGGGTGCTTAAGGGCTGCTCGGATTTTGGAATTTTGAGATTGTTTTCAATGGAAAAATTGATGTCTTGTGATTGGTATGTAATCCGGGTTGATTATTTTAGAACATGGACTGATTTGAGATTATTTGCTTGGTGTTGGAATGACTAGAAACGAGAATTTTGGTTGGAGAAGCTTCAGGGACAAATCCGGGGATTTCGGAGTCTTGAGCTTGGTCTTCGATCTTCTCTTGGGTAGCAACGGTGAGTAGATTTATTGGTTTTTACATTGAGATCGATATGGATTCTTTTGGGGTTTGAGTGGAACCTTGAGAGGTCACCTAAACCCGTGTGTAAGCCTCTCTACTCTCATGTTGTTGTGATATGTTGATTGTGTATACGTTGTGATCATTGAATGCATTTTAAGTTGTTAATGTTGTAGTCGTGTTGAGTTCGTGCCTCACGTGATGGTGGTCTAAACTACGGTGATGTGTAGTCCCACCGGTAGTGACTAGTAGGGTAGTACTTTGATGTGTAGTCCCATTGGAAATCCACTAGTCGAAACGGTGATGTGTAGTCCCACCGTATGTGTATGTTGGTTGTGCTTGTGCAAACCATGTGTTGTGATTGAGATAAACCCTTGTGCATCCATTGCTTTCTTGCATATAAATCGTGTTTTGGAAAACTGCATGTTGTGAATTGTAGAGCCTCTCTCACTAAGCTAGTTGGCTTATGCTCTTTTGTTTCCAACGTGCAGATCGTTAGAGTTCGGGAGGCGAGCGGGCGAGGGAGGAGCTTTTGGAGTTCTCAAGCAAGTTTAAGTATGGTTTGCTTTTGTAATAATGCCTAGACAATGGGGTATATAGTTTTAGGAGTTGGGGTCAAACTCATTAGGAGATTATGTTTGAGCATGTTTAACTCATGTGGTGATATGCCTTTGCTTCTTGGATTGTTGGTCTATGAATGCTTTATGCTTGATTACCTTGTGCATGATGCCTTAAGCTTGTTAAGTATGCTTCTTTGTGAAATTGCATGAAGTCTTGATATGTATGATCCTTGTTAGATTCAATGCCTTGTAAGCTAAATCCCAATCGTGGTTTATTGTATGTATGATTGTATGTGCTTAGGAGTGTCCAAAAGTGCATCTAGAACTGTATGTGAAGTTACCAAGTTTGAATTGAGGAGTTGCAGAGCAGGGGTATCGATACGGCTAGACCCATATCGATACGGCCTTCTTATTTCAGGCCACGCATTTTGATACACGAGGGGGCGTATCGATACCTTTTTGGTCACTGAAGTTACTGTCCAACTTGGTATCGATACGGGCCTCTAGTGTACCGATACGGCCTTCCTAGCGTTGACCGTAAGAAGTCAACCGTTGGGGAGAGTATCGATACACTACTTGGATGTATCGATACAGTCTTCAAGGGTTGACTCTGACCTTTTGACCTAGTCAAGGCGTATCGATACACCCCTTAGGTGTATCGATACCGCCTGGAGTTAAGTTTAAAATTGGGCTGTTAAATGTTGTTTTGGGTTCGTTTGATTGTCTCGTGTATGTTGTTCCACTGTTTGATCACTTAGGACTTTAATACTCCTCTAGACAAGATTAAAATGAGAAAAAAATAGGGTCGCTAACCGAATGGGAGCCTTAACGGGTTTCATTTCGGTTTTCCCCGTGTAGCCCATTCGGACCAGTCATCCGGCCAGACCGGGACGATGGGGTTACGTTTATTGGTATCAGAGCCTGAGGTTTCAGAGACATCGGGCAGGTAAGTAAGGTGAGTTAAGGTATTGTGAGTGTCTTGCAATGTATGTCTAAATTTTGTCTCCAGCACGGTGTATGAATGCATGCTATAGTGACCTTGCTGTTGTTTGAGTGTTGGTTCGAGTCCTTGTTGTTAGGCGTTGTTGTCAAAATAAAAAGGGAAAATTGTTTTGGTTTAAAGAGCTTGAGAACCGGAGTCCTTTGCCCCTTGCTAACCTAACGTTTCTTTGCTGTTGTGTGTTTGTTGTTTTAGATTAATTTAATTGCTATGGTGAGACCGAGGGGACGGCCTAGGGCGGGTGACCAGGCACCCGAGAACGCGCCTCCTGCTCTTAATGCTCCCGGTGGTAATGGAGGGAACGTTGGAGGTGATGGTAATGGGCCTCAGGCTGAGGCTAATGTGGGAGGTAATGGGGCTCAAGCGGGCCAAGGTCAGACAGGTCCAGATGTGGCTCATTTGATTCAGACTATAACCGGGGCTTTTCAGACAGCTTTGGCCGGTATGCAAGCTGCAGCACCACCTCACGGTGCGGGGACAGGATTACCCTAGAGAGGCTTCGTAATCTGGGGGCAGTTGAGTTTCGTGGGTTGTCTCCGGAGGGTTCGGAAGGGTGGCTTGAGAGCACTACTCGCATCTTGGGTCAGATGGAGTGTTCGGATGCCCATAAGTTGGGATGCATCGTCTCATTGCTTCAGGGAGACGCTTATACTTGGTGGACCACTGTTATTTCTGGTGTGGCCAAGGCGGATGTCACATGGGAGTTTTTCAGGAATGCCTTCAAGAGGAAGTACCTCGGGGTTCGGTACTTAGATGAAAAGAAAAGGGAGTTCATGGCTTTGGTTCAAGGCAATAGGACCGTGTCTGAGCATGAGATCCAGTTTGTGAGATTGAGCCAGTACGCGCTAGAGTTGATTCCGGATGAGAAGGAGCGATGTGAGCGTTTCAAATATGGGTTGACTACTGATGTGAAGACCTACATGTTGGCCTCCGATTACACTGAGTCCGATGTCTTGGTTTCTCGAGCCAAGGATATAGAGCAGAACCTGAGCTCTAGAGCACGTGTTGGTGGGTCTGACTCCGGGAAGAGGCATGCGAACTGGGATAGAGATCATGCCAAGAGGCATAGGGATAGGAGGTACCAGCCGGATACGAGGCCTAGGGGTGGTAACCATGGTCAGGGCCGTCAGGGCCAATGGGCCGTTGGGCACATTCCGGAGTGCGCTAGGTGCGAGAGACGCCACCCAGGTGAGTGCATGGGTATGTTTGGGGCGTGTTGGAACTGTAGCTCCCGAGACCATTTGAGGCGTGATTGTCCACACCCAGTTAGGGGAGGACCGGCTCCAGCAAGGGGTTTTGAGCATCAGAGAGGTCGTGGGCGCGGCCGTGGGAATTTCCAGCCGAGGAATGAGGGTCAGAGGAACTTGGCTCATATGGTAGCAGTCTAGCCCGAGGGAGGAGGACCGGCTAGGGTGTACGCTCAGCGAGAGGCTGGGAATGACACTGATGTCATTGCAGGTAATTTCACATTACAGTCTTTGAGTTTGCTTTCTCTAATAGATTCGGGGTCAACGCATTTGTATATTTTGGGCGAGCATGCAAAGTCATTAGGTTTACCTTGTGATTGGCTAGAGATAGGAGTAAATGTCACTAGCTCTTTTGGTGACACCGTGGTAGTTAGGAAAGTGTATAGGAGGTGTCCCTTGATGATTCAGGGCCACGTATTTCCGGTCGACATGATGGAGCTACCCTTTTATGGCTTTGATGTGATTTTGGGATGGATTGGCTTGTAGAACATAGAGCTAGGGTTGACTTCGAGACTAAGAGGGTCTCTTTGAGGCTTACCGATGACTTTGAGGTTGTGGTAGTTGGGGAGAATGTCAAGTTTTTGTCCAATGTGGTTTCGGCTTTGGAAGCTCAGAGGTTGTTGAGTTCAGGGTGTCAGGCTTACTTGGCTTACGTAATGAACCCGGATATGAGTGAGGTGAGACCTCAGGACATCAGGACTGTATGTGACTTTCCGAGTGTTTTTCCGGAAGAGCTACCAGGCTTGCCTCCAGATAGAGCAGTTGAGTTTGCTATTGAGACATATTCTGATTCTACACCGGTGTCGATTGCTCCGTATAGAATGGCACCGAAGGAGTTGAAAGAGTTGAAGACACAACTTCAGGAGTTGACTGACAGAGGCTTTATTAGGCCTAGTGTTTCCCCGTGGGGTGCTCCGGTTTTATTTGTGAAAAAGAAGGATGGTAGCATGAGGATGTGCATAGACTATAGACAGTTGAATAAAGTGACAGTGAAAAACAAATATCCCTTGCCAAGGATAGATGACTTGCTAGACCAGTTGAGGGGTGCTTCCGTGTTTTCGAAGATTGACTTGAGGTCTGGATATTATCAGTTAAAGGTAAAGGATGCGGACATACCGAAGACAGCCTTTCGCACACGTTATGGGCATTATGAGTTTTTGATGATGCCATTTGGGTTGACCAACGCCCCAGCAGCCTTCATGGATATGATGAACCGAGTGTTCCATAAGTTCTTGGACAGGTTTGTGGTAGTGTTTATTGATGACATCCTAGTGTACTTTAGGACCGAAGAGGAGCACGATGAACACTTAAGGTTAGTGCTTCAGACCCTACTTGAGAATCACTTATATGCCAAGCTAAGTAAGTGTGAGTTTTGGATTAGGGAGGTGGTCTTCCTTGGTCACGTGATCTCGGCTAGTGGGATTAGTGTAGACCCCAAGAAGATTGAAGCCATTGTGAATTGGAAGCAGCCGAAATCAGTGACAGAAATCTGCAGTTTCCTAGGTTTGGCGGGATACTATAGGAGGTTTGTTGAGGGGTTCTCAAGAATAGCGGCTCCGTTGACTAAGTTGCTATAGAAAAATGTTCCGTATGAATGGTCAGATGCAAGACAAGAAGCGTTTGAGAAGTTGAAGAAAGCGTTGACCGAAGCTCCTATATTGATTCAGCCCGAGCCGGGAAGAGAGTTTGTGATTTACAGTGATGCGTCTTATGTGGGGCTAGGTTGTGTACTCATGCAAGAGGGTAAGGTAGTGGCATATGCTTCGCGACAGTTGAAGGTCCACGAGAAGAATTACCCCACACATGACATAGAGTTGGCTGCAGTGGTGTTCACGTTGAAAACTTGGAGACACCATCTTTATGGTGAGAAATGCACCGTGTACACCGATCAGAAGAGTTTGAAATATTTGATGTCCTAGAGGGAGTTGAATCTTAGGCAACGAAGGTGGTTAGAGCTCCTTAAGGATTATGACCTCACCATAGAGTATCATCCGGGCAAGGCAAATGTGGTGGCCGATGCCTTGAGTAGGAAGGTGGCCGTTGAGTTACGAGCAATGTTTGCAAAGTTGAGTGTGTCTACGGATGGTGGGTTGGTAGCCGAGCTTCAGGTTAAGCCATCATTGGTTCAGTTGATTCGTGAGAAGCAGTTGCGAGATGAGTCTTTGGCACCTCACGTGTAAGACATAGTCGAAGATAGGCCTACCGAGTATTGTTTTGGAGAGAATGGGATCCTATGTTTCAAGGATAGGATAGTGGTTCCGGAGGATGCCGAGTTGAGGCGTACGATCTTGAGTGAGGCTCACAATAGTCCTTTTGCTATGCATCCGGGTAGTACGAAAATGTATCGAGGATTGAAGGAAGAGTATTATTGGATTGGTTTGAAAAAGGATGTAGCCGAGTTCGTAAGCAGATGCATGGTTTGTCAGAGAGTCAAGGCTGAGCACCAGTTTCCCTCAGGGTTGTTGCAACCGTTGAAAATTCCAGAGTGGAAGTGGGAGCGTATCACTATGGACTTTGTGTCAGGACTTCCGTTGACTCCCTCGAAGAAAAATTCAGTGTGGGTGATCGTAGATAGATTCACCAAGTGTGCTCACTTCATACCGGTTCATACTACATATACATTAGACAAGTTGGCCGAATTGTATATTCGTGAGAGTGTGAGACTACATGGGGTACCGAAGTCGATTGTGTCAGATCGAGATCCGAGATTTACCTCTAGATTTTAGGAGTGTTTGCATCGAGCCTTGGGCACTTGGTTGAACTTCAGCACTTCGTATCATCCGCAGTCAGATGGGCAGTCTGAGAGGGTAATTCAAATATGGGAGGATATGTTGAGGTGTTGTATCATTGACTTTCAGGGGTCATGGAAGAAACACCTACCATTAGTGGAGTTTGCGTATAACAACAGCTTTCAGTCGAGCATTCAGATGGCTCCCTATGAGGCCTTGTATGGTAGGAAGTGTAGGACCCCGATTTGTTGGGCCGAGGCCGGACAGAAACTTGTGCCGATGCCCGAATTGCTTAAGGGAACCACCGAGAAGGTGAAGTTGATATGTGATCACTTGAAAGCGGCTTCAGATCGGCAAAAGTCCTATGCCGACTTAAAAAGGAAGGAAGTGGAATACTCCGTGGGGGATAAAGTGTTTTTGAAAGTCTCACCATGGAAAAAGGTGATGAGGTTTGGGAGGAAAGTCAAGTTGAGCCCAAGGTATATAGGGCCTTATGAGATAGTTGAGAGAATTGGTCCGGTTGCATATAGATTGAGACTCCCAGTTGAGCTAGAGAAGATTTATGATGTATTTCATGTGTTGATGCTTAGGAGGTATAGATCGGATCCGTCCCATGTTATGCCAGTGGAAGAAATAGAGTTAAATCCGGACTTGTCTTACAATGAGGAACCAGTTGAGATACTTGCTTCTGATAGCAAGGTGTTGCGTGGCAAGACTATAGAGTTAGTCAAAGTCTTATGGAGACATAGAGGTGTGGAGGAAGCCACGTGGGAGAGGAAAGCCGACATGCTTGAGCAGTTTCTGTATTTGTTTCCGTCAGGTAATTTTGGGGACGAAATTCCTTAAGTGGGGGAGAGTTGTAACACCCGGGTTCGGGGGTCGGGTGAAAATAATAATTTAATAATGGTTCGGGTTTAGGTTCCAAAAATTTAAATAATAAAATAAAGGTTTGGGCCCCGGGTTTTAAGACAAGTAAAAATTTAATTGGGCCATTTTCTAAACAAACCCAAATAGCTATGGGTGTCATCCATTGTAGTTATCTCATTTCATTAAGGGTGTTTTGGTCTTTTGACTTCCCCATTTTAAACAAACATAAAATAAACCCTTTTTGGCTCATCTTCTTCATCTCACCATCCCCATTTGACGTCAAAGAGCTCCCCACCCCTCCTTGTTACTATTCCATTCAATAGCTTGCTCATTTTTGAAGGTTTTGCAAAGGTAATTTCGTTTTTGACTTACCCTCGTTAATCTCTACAAGTTGATACCTTTTGTTTTCATTTTTACTCATGTTTTGAGATTTGGAGTTTGAGGGATTTTGGATTAAAAATGTTGTCTTTGAAGTCCTTGACTTAAGTTTTTGATTTGATGAAGTTCTATGAGTAGTCTACAACCTAAAAGGTCCAACAAAACTGATTTTTACAAGGTTTTGGGTGTTTTCCCGGAATGGGGTTTTGGGGAGGTTTTAAGTTGAGTTTGGGGGGTGTTTTAGGTGGAATCTTGAGGGCTGATGGTTAGGGTATATGTAAGTATTGTTTTGAAGGCTTTAGGGAGTAGTTTGAGGGTTGAAATCAATGGTTTTGAGGGGTGCTTAAGGGCTGCTCGGATTTTGGAATTTTGAGATTGTTTTCAATGGAAAAATTGATGTCTTGTGATTGGTATGTAATCCGGGTTGATTATTTTAGAACATGGACTGATTTGGGATTATTTGCTTGGTGTTGGAATGACTAGAAACGATAATTTTGGTTGGAGAAGCTTCGGTGACAAATCTGGGGATTTCGGAGTCTTGAGCTTGGTCTTCGATCTTCTCTTGGGTAGCAACGGTGAGTAGATTTATTGGTTTTTACATTGAGCTCGATATGTATTCTTTTGGGGTTTGGGTGGAACCTTGAGAGGTCACCTAAACCCGTGTGTAAGCCTCTCTACTCTCATGTTGTTGTGATATGTTGATTGTGTATACGGTGTGATCATTGAATGCATTTTAAGTTGTTAATGTTGTAGTCGTGTTGAGTTCGTGCCTCACGTGATGGTGGTCTAAACTACGGTGATGTGTAGTCCCACCGGTAGTGACTAGTAGGGTAGTACTTTGATGTGTAGTCCCATTGGAAATCCACTAGTCGAAACGGTGATGTGTAGTCCCACCGTATGTGTATGTTGGTTGTGCTTGTGCAAACCATGTGTTGTGATTGAGATAGACCCTTGTGCATCCATTGCTTTCTTGCATATAAATCGTGTTTTGGAAAACTGCATGTTGTGAATTGTAGAGCCTCTCTCACTAAGCTAGTTGGCTTATGCTCTTTTGTTTCCAACGTGTAGATCGTTAGAGTTCGGGAGGCGAGCGGGCGAGGGAGGAGCTTTTGGAGTTCTCAAGCAAGTTTAAGTATGGTTTGCTTTTGTAATAATGCCTAGACAATGGGGTATAGAGTTTTAGGAGTTGGGGTCAAACTCCTTAGGAGATTATGTTTGAGCATGTTTAACTCATGTGGTGATATGCCTTTGCTTCTTGGATTGTTGGTCTATGAATGCTTTATGCTTGATTACCTTGTGCATGATGCCTTAAGCTTGTTAAGTATGCTTCTTTGTGAAATTGCATGAAGTCTTGATATGTATGATCCTTGTTAGATTCAATGCCTTGTAAGCTAAATCCCAATTGTGGTTTGTTGTATGTATGATTGTATGTGCTTAGGAGTGTCCAAAAGTGCATCTAGAACTGTATGTGAAGTTACCAAGTTTGAATTGAGGAGTTGCAGAGCAGGGGTATCGATACGGCTAGACCCGTATCGATACGACCTTCTTATTTCAGGCCACGCGTTTCGATACACGAGGGGGTGTATCGATACCTTTTTGGTCATTGAAGTTACTGTCCAACTTGGTATCGATACGGGCCTCTGGTGTACCAATACGACCTTCCTAGCGTTGACCGTAAGAAGTCAACCGTTGGGGAGAGTATCGATACACTACTTGGATGTATCGATACGATCTCCAAGGGTTGACTCTGACCTTTTGACCTAGTCAAGGCGTATCGATACACCCCTTAGGTGTATCGATACCGCCTGCAGTTAAGTTTAAAATTGGGCTGTTAAATGTTGTTTTGGGTTCGTTTGATTGTCTCGTGTATGTTGTTCCGATGTTTGATCACTTAGGACTTTAATACTCCTCTAGACAAGATTAAAATGAGAAAAAAATAGGGTCGCTAACCGAATGGGAGCCTTAACGGGTTTCACTTCGGTTTTCCCCATGTAGCCCATTCGGACCAGTCATCTGGCCAGACCGGGACGAGGGGGTTACAACAGGTAACTGGATTCACCATTCCATTTAAATAAGATCCTTCTAGCTGAACCACATTATCTGCTCCCCATTTACTGGTAAACATTGGGGCTGGGCTGTCAATACCAATTCTAAAGTGAAATTCCTCCTTTAGAACTTCCTTTGCTTTAAAGATGCAATTCCAAACAAAGGAAGCTTTGTCATGATGTTTTGCTTCCAGGATGTTGCCACTTGGGAAGTATTTAGCAACTAAGACCTTATAACACAAAGAGTCCCTATTTGTCAGCAATCTCCAAACCTGCTTCCCCAAAAGTGCCAGGTTAAAAACCTTCAAATCCATTAATGATGTCTCTACTAGTAGATGTTTACAATTGATTCATATGGATCTTTTTGGGCCTATTAGAACAATGAGCTTGGGTGGTAAATCATATGCTTTGTGCTTGTAGATGACTATTCTAGGTTTACTTGGGTTCTATTCTTAAGTACAAAAGATGAGGCTTTAGAAAAATTCATCACATTTTCTAAAATAACTCAAAATGATCTTGAACTTAAAGTTTCTCACATTAGAAGTGATCATGGAACCGAATTTCAAAATCTAGGTTTTGATGAGTTTTTAAATGAAAATGGGATTAGCCACAATTTTTCCGCACCTCGCACTCCTCAACAAAATGGGGTAGTTGAGAGGAAAAATCGAACTTTAGAAGAAATGGCTAGAACCATGCTTTGCAAAAATAATTTACCTAAATATTTTTGGGCAGAAGCCACAAATACTGCTTGCTATATTATAAATCGAGTAATGATTAGGCCAATTTTGAAGAAAACACCTTATGAGATTTTAAAATCTAAGAAGCCTAACATTAGCTATTTTCATCCTTTTGGTTGCAAGTGTTTTGTTTTGAATAATGGTAAAGAAAACTTAGGTAAATTTGATGCTAAAAGTGATGAAGCTATTTTCTTAAGGTACTCTTTAAACTCTAAATCCTATCGTGTATTTAATAAAAGAACTCTTGTAGTTGAAGAGTCTATACATGTTGTTTTCGATGATAACCTCCTTCCGAGGAAAGAATCTTGTGATGATGATGATGTAGGAATCCTTGATGCCATTGATGGAGGACAAACGTCAAAGGTGGATGAGGTTCCAACTAAAGATGAGGATACACAAGATCCACCTCTTGAAGCCTTGAAGGACTTGGCTCTCGAGGAAAAGGAGGTATCTTACCCAAGGGAGCTCAACTATGTCAAAGGTGGTGAAATCTTGGGTGATCCATCCAAGGGGGTAACTACTAGATCCTTTCTCAAATTAATGAACCATGTTGCTTTTCTTTCATGCATTGAGCTTAAAAATATTAAAGAAGCTTTAAAAGATGATTTTTGGATTTTGGCCATGCAAGAGGAATTAAATCAATTTTAGAGAAGTAAAGTTTGGACATTAGTTGAAAGGCCTAGTAATCAATCTACTATAGGAACTAAATGGGTGTTTAGAAATAAATTAGATGAAAGTGGTAATATAGTGAGAAACAAGGCTAGGCTTGTTGCTCAAGGCTATACCCCAAAAGAGGGAATTGATTTTGATGAGACATATGCACCCGTAGCTAGGATGGAAGCCATTAGGATGCTTTTAGCATTTGCATGTTATAATGATTTCAAGATTTTTCAAATGGATGTGAAAAGTGCCCTTTTAAACGGTTTTATAAATGAAGAAGTGCATGTTGAACAACCACCGAGTTTTGAGGATTCAAAATTTCCAAACCATGTGTTTAAACTAACAAAAGCTCTTTATGGTTTAAAACAAGTTCCTAGAGCTTGGTATGAGAGACTTTCAAATTTCTTAATTGAAAAGGGTTTTGAAAAAAAGAAAGGTGGACACTACACTCTTCATAAAAAGATATAACAATGACATCTTAGTAGTACAAATCTATGTTGATGATATCATTTTTGGTTCTACTAATGAGTGTTATTGTAAAGAATTTTCTAAGCTAATGCAAGGTGAGTTCGAGATGAGCATGATGGGGGAGATCTCATTCTTTTTGGGATCCAAATCAAACAAAGAAAAGATCGCACCTTCATAAATCAAGCTAAGTACGTGAATGATATGCTCAAAAAGTTCGGCTTGGAGAATGCAAAACCTCAAGCCACACCAATGAGCTCTTCCATAAAGCTTGACAAAGATGAATGAGGTAAGTGTGTTGATTCTAAGCTAAGACCTTATAACACAAAGAGTCCCTATTTGTCAGCAATCTCCAAACCTGCTTCCCCATAAGTGCCAAGTTAAAAACCTTCAGATCCTTGAGCCCTAGGTCCCCATCCCTCTTAGACCTGCAAATTTTCTGTCAAGCAACATGTGCCCAACCTCTTTCCCCTGCACGTCTAGACCACCAAAAGGATCTCATAGTAGCAACAATAGGGTCTAAAATACAATCTGAAAGCAGGAAACAGGCCATGGCATAAGTAGGTAATGCTTGTGCCACTGATTTCAAGAGTACCTCCCTTCCCCCAAAGGAAAGCAAATTCTTTGTCCATCCTCTAACTCTCTTATCAACATTCTTAAAAAAGAAACCAAGAGACTCAGTTTTGTTCTTCCTCAGAATCAGTGGAAGACCTTGGCAAACTCCCATATCTTTCTCCTCTCTCATTTTCAAAATTTGGAGCAATTTTTCTTTATGATCTTCAGCAATACCATTACTAAAAAACACAAAGGATTTGTTTAGGTTTACCTTCTGCCCTGATGAATTTTTATAGATATGCAATGCTTGTTTGAACCTGGTCACTTCACTAATGGAATTCTTTACAAACACCAAACAATCATCTGCATATAACAAATGATTGACCCTTGGGCCATGCATGCTGGCTCTTAGGCTCTTAATGCTACCCATCTCATGTTCCTTCAACATCAAGGCAGTTAATCCCTGGGCACACAAAAGAAATAGGTAAGGGGAAAGGGGGTCCCCTGCCTAAACTCTCTTCCAGGTCTAAAAGATCTAAACAGCTTCCCATAGATTTTCAGCTGAAAAGAAACTGAGGATACACAATTCATGAGCAGTTTAATCCAGGCAGCATCAAATCCCATTTTTTCCATAACCTTCTCTAAAAAGTACCACTCTACCATGTCATATGCCTTTTCCATATCCAATTTTATAGCACCCCCTTATTAGGACCACTCCTAGCACTCTTCAGGTAGTGAAGCAACTCATAGCAACCAGAACATTATCAGAGATGAGTCTATCTTGAACAAAGACAGACTGGTTTTCAGATATGCAAACAGGCATCACCATTTTCATTCTATTTACAAGGACCTTAGACACAGTTTTATAGACTACAGTGCAGAGGCTTATAGGTCACTTATATTTTAGTTTTGTTAACTTTTGTTCATCGACATTAAAAGATTAAGATTTTAATCATTTACATTTTTGTTTTTTAAAAATTTAATGACTCGGGTGTTAATTGATGTTAGACAACTGATGACATGTTGACTTGGCAAGATAAACGAAAAGGTAAATTACTTAAATAATCATTAAACTATTACTTCACTTCTATATTAATCACCAAACTAAAAACAATTTGTATAATTAATATTCAATCTTCAGCTAAACTAATTTAGCTGGCAATGTAAACTAATTTCTTCTCACGCTCCAATTATTAGCTTTTTCGTTTTTGAATTCGTTGAACCAAAAAAAGGGAGTGAAAGACCATTCACAAGCCGGAACCAACTCGTAAGCTAAAATAAAGAGAAAAGCAGCTTCAAAAAACTCCATCCGTAGCTGTTTCTTTCTCCTTTCCCTCTGTCGGGGAAACATTTAGCGACGGAAAAGACAAAAAGAATGATTATGGGGTTGTGGAACAGGGTTTCTGGCTTTATCAAAGACAAGAACAGCCTCGTTTTGGTTAATTTATCCGGAAGAAGTTCGTTCCGGGATCCCGTTCTCGAGACCGCCATCATCAACGCCACGAGTCACGACGACGGCAGCTTTGACAAAAGGAATGCTGAAACCGTGTTTTCCTGGATTCGAGCGTCGCCGATCAGTCTACTGCCTCTGGTTTGGGCATTGTCCAGAAGGATGGAGAAGACTCGGAGTTGGGTCGTCGCCATTAAAGGTTTGATGCTAATGCATGGAGTTTTTAATTGTAAAGACCCGGGCGTTCAAAAGATGGGGCGGTTGCCGTTCGACTTGTCGGGTTTTAGCGACGAACATCTGGGGCGGAGCCAAGCGTGGGGTTTCAATGCTTTTATACGTGAATACTATGTGTTTTTAGATCAAAGAGCTCTCATTTCGTCGGAAAATGAACATAGAAAAAGCGACAAACGTTCATCATTGTCGCAGCATCTTTCGAGGCTTCACAAATGGCAATCTTTGCTGGATTCATTGCTTCAAGTTAAGCCTCGAGCCGAAAACATGAAAGTCCGTTTGATTCTCGAAGCCATGGATTGTATCATCATTGAGTTATACGATGTTTATAGCCGAATTCGCACTGAAATCTCAAAGGTTTTGTTAAACTTACATTCGGTCCAGAAATCTGAAGCCGCGGTGGCATTGAAGATTCTTCGAAAGGTGAAGGCACAAGGCGAAGAACTTGCGTCGTTTTTCGAGTTTTGCAAGGAATTCGGAGTCTTAAACGCCGGTGATATCCCGGCGGTAACTCAGGTTCCGGAGGAAGAAGTCCAACAACTCCAGAGAATCATGAATGGGGTTTCGGATACGAAGATGATATGCAAGGACGACGAAGATTATTCGGAGGAAATCGACGACAGGTCCGCCATTGTTGAATACAAAGAAGAAGTGAAGGGAGCTTTGAAGAAGACAGTAATAACAGAGAAATGGGTGGCTTTTGATGAGAATTAATGAAGAAAATAACGGAAAGAATTCATCTGCAGAAGAATCTACTGCAATAATTAATCATAGTGAAATTCCAGATTTCATATGTTTCTAGCAGTTTAATTTGGAACAATTATATATAGAATATTATAAAGAACTTAGAACAGAGTTATAGTTTTCTTATATTTTCAAATGCTTCATGAACAAAGTTTTTTTATGTAGAATAAATGTTTTGCTGGGTAAAATTCTTATCCCCTAATCATGTTTCATTCTATGTCTCGCACTAAAAATCACTTAAAAATAAAATTCTAAACTCTAACCCTAATTTTCACATCTAAACCTTAAATCATACACCTTAAAAATACACCCTACCCCTAATTCCCTAAACCCTAACTACAACCCCTAAACTCTAAACCCTAAGACCACTATTTTAAAGTGGGGCATGATAAGGGGCAAACATTTCCATCCTGTTTTGCTTCGTATAAAACTTGAATCAATCTATGTACAATAAATTGTAATAATTTATTAGTAGTGGGATTAGATTGTAACTTTTGAAAATATAATTCGTCTGTAAATAAACTAATAATAGAGTGACTAAAGGTTCAATTTACTCTTTTTAAATTATTCACAATTTTTCATGTAAAATAGTAATTTCATATAAAATATTAGAAATAAATTTATAAAAGAACAAGTTTGATTGGATTTTGGAACTAATAGTATAAAGTTAAGATAATCGAGTTATTCAAGTTCGGCTCTAATTGTTTTTGTACTGTGAGAATATATATTTTACGAAGGTGAACCAAAATATTCAGTGACGGTTCTTGGTGAGAGAGCTTGGTGGGAAACTTAAAACCTTAGAAAAATTAAAGGTTAAATTGAAATTTTTAAAAATTTTGAAAGATTTATTTATAATTTTTCAAAAAAAATTAGGATTTAACTAAAATTTTAAAATTTTGAGAGGCTTCAAGATAAATTTTAAAATTTATGGGAGGGATTTAATTAAAATTTTTCAAAAAAAATTACCGTAATATGATTTTTTTTAAAAAAATTTGTGGGGCAAATTAAATATTTTAAAAATTTTAAGAGACTAAATACTAACTTTTTAAAATTTAGGGGGTGGGGGGGGGGGCATAGCCCCACATGCCTTAACTGTGATCCACCCCTTAAAATATTATTTGATTGTTTAATCAAATTTGAGTTGTATGTATATATATTTAAAGAACTTATATTCAATACACATGTAAATAAAAAGTTTCTACATTGCGCATTAATTTTAAAGGTTAGAGTTAAAATTTAGGGTTTAAAGGTTATGAGTTTAAGTTTATATGTTTAAAATTTAGGGGTTTTGTTAAAATTTAGGGTTAGAGTTTAAAGTTTAGAGGTTATGGTTTAGAGTTTAGTGAAATGTGGTTAGGGATTTAAGTTCTAACATATAAACTCTAAATTATAACCCAATCTCTAAACTCTAACCATAATCCATCAATTCCAAACCACTAAACCTAAATCTTAAACCTTTAAACTTTAAATTTTAATCTTAAACCATAAATAAAGACATTTGTAGTTTTATTTCTAGCGCGAGTGTATTGAATAATTATTCTTATTTTAATTATAGACTTTAGAAGTTGATGATGTAAGTGAACCAAAATATTATATATATATTTTTTATGTTTATAAATATTTAAGTAACAAATAATCATATATATATATAGTGATAAGATATTTGTAAACAAATTTATTCACCCAGATCTATTATTTTTAGTGGGTAAGCTGGTCGAGACAGATTTAAAGTGCGTTGGTAAATGTCAACGCTCCAACCGACGATCAAGAGAGGTCGAAGATGTTTAATGGTTTGCGGCTCATTCTTATCAGTTTCAATCTGCCTATTCTAATGAGAGAGGATTTTAATTCGGTTAGAATAGTTGAAGAAAAGAATGGTGTTCGAGTTAACTACAATGTTATGTTGGTGTTTAACGAATTCATTGACTTCTGAGCTCTAGTGGAGTTACCCTTATTAGGTGGCAAGTTTACCTGGTCAAACTTTAGAGATTTTCTCTCGTTTAGTCGTCTAGATCGCTTTTTGCTCTCATCGGAGCTGTTGGATCAATGACCTGATATTTCTCAATAGTTGCATCCTAAGAGTTTGTCAGATCATAATTATATATCCATTTCAATTCCAACAAGTTCGTGGGGTAAAAGACCTTTCAAATGGTTCAGTTCTTTGGAGAAAAATAAAGAATATGTGGCTGATGTTGCAAAAACTTGCGAGGTAGCTAAGGGCTCGTGAATTGGTAGTTTGTTAAAGCAAGGGAGAGTCAATCCAAAAGTTAGAACAAAAGTGTCTTGGTTTGGAAGTACAAATCTCTTCCGGCAAAAATAATGTGCCACTAATATCTGAGTTGGCCTCTCTTCATAATCGGTTGTGGAACCTCATTAGAAGAGAAGAATGAGGGTGACTTCAGAAATTTCGGTTAAAATGATTTCAGTGCGTCGACAGGAACACTAGTTTTTTCCATGCCTTCGCGTCCCATAAAAGGAATGTCAATTGCCTTTCCGTGCTCAAAGTTAATGGAGTTCAATGTAGTAATCCGGTCGAAATAAAAAAAGCTCTTGAGAATCACTTCAAATAGGCTTATAATGTCTCTAAAACTATTTCAATGATAAAGTTCGAGTGTAATTTCTACAGATTGAACGCGAATGAAGCTAAGCTGTTAGAAAAACCTTTCTCACCTGATGAAATATGGTACGTTCTCTCTTTGATTGATGGCTCCAGAGTTTCGTGTCCAGATGGTTTCAATATGAGCTTCCTGAAGAAATTTTGGCCCTCTTTGAAGGATGACAACCTTGAATTTTTCTAAAAAATTCTTTTATGAGGAGCCAGTTGTCTATGATTTTAATCAGTCTTTCATCGTCTTTATTCCTAAATGTCAAAACTCGATGTCTGTGGATGAATATCGGTCAATAAACTTGGTCGGGTGTGTGTACAACTACAAATTGTTGGCTAAGGTATTGACTATTAGACTTGGATCTGTCATGGAAAGTATTATCGGCCCAACTCTATTTGCTTTCTTTCAAGAGAAACTGATTGTAGAACTAGTGTTTTGATATAATAATTGAAAAATATTTTAGACTAATTTGAAAAGAATGTAAAACTTGGTTTTAAGTCCAAACAACTTGAATATGAGTTTTAGGTATTTTAAAAGGTTTTTGGAAATGTTCTTCATGCTTTAAAACAACCAAACTTGTGTTTTCAAAGTACCCGTACCGATACGGTCTAACCCGTATCGATACCTTTTTTGCCCAGTTTGGCCACTGCCAAAACCCGTATCGAAACAAGCTTGGCCGTTTTGATACGGTGAGGGATCGTATCGAAACGCCTAGTCAACGTACCGATCCCATTTTAACAACATCAACAGTCATATTTCCCAACGGTCTTTTAAACGTCATATCGTACCGATACACCCTCAAGCGTATCGATACGCCTAGGCTGGCAAGAGCCCAACGACTAGTTTCTAATGAAGGCCGTACTGATACGGGTCCATGCGTATCGATACGGAAGGCTGCAGAACTGCATTAATGAAGGGAAATAAAGTTCTCAACGGTTCCAATTCATCCCCAACGGCTAGTAACGGCTACAAACTCATTAAGGAGTATAAAATGGACCTCCAAACATCAAGTAATGGTTAATGCTTCAATTGTCAATCAACAAATATAATATTAAAAGAATTTATAAAAGTAATTCATGTATTAAATGTAAAAGAATCACGCCTATTACAATCAGTGACAAAATCAGTAACCATAATATTAACCTAGTTGGACGTTATGTGTCATCAGTGGCATTGGGTACAAAGCTTCAATGGCAAATGAACTCAACTCATCATTTGTGCGACAATTATGTGTACCATAGCAACCGAGTGGATCTTAATTCCACCACCTTCATAGTTTGCTGCATGTTAGCTCTGAAAGTACGTAATACGTATAACTAAACATATTTAATGTCTAATGAGTTTTTTTGGCGTTTTGGTTTGAAAAAACAGCTTTCTTTCTTTCTCCGGATGTGTGACTTCTCCTTTGCCATGCCCAATGTTTTTATTTTGATGAAAAAAAATACTTGGCATTGATCATCAACAATGAGGGTGATCTGCAAAAACAGAAAATGGGTAAAAGTGCTGCATTCTTTCTTCGAACAAAACGGAATCTTTTACCTAGGGTTTGTGTATATTCCACCCTTATGAATCAGGATGCAGTAGCATGAAGAAAGTGTCGTATGTAGAAAATAAGAAGTATAAGCAACTGAGGTCTGAGGTAAAGGAAAAGATCTTTGGTTTTATAGGACGAAACAAGAATTTCGAAAAACTTGAAGATGAAAATAAAGGGTCAAGCAGAAGACCGTGGGGGTGGATGGAGACTGTTGTTGTACCTTACGGTTACGGTTACAACCGCGTATTTCGAAATCATTTTAATTAACATTTTAATTAATTTGATCATTTGTTGATCAAGAATTGTCTTTGTACTTAAATTGTCATTTCTTTGTATAGACAAACACTAGTGAGTCAAAATTGTCAAATTTGCGCAAGTGTTTTAGGTTTTGGGTGTGAGCTTATTTGTGCAAACAAACACCTATTAGAAGGATTTGTGTTTGCTTACCTTTTCTCTTTGTAAAGAGGGTTTGATCAAGGCTTTGGGTAGAAAGCTTGATTTTCTTCTAAGTCTAGAAAAAGGGACGAATCAATAGTGGATTGATTGAAAATCCTTAGTGGGAAGCTAAGGTAGTGGATGTAGACCTTGGTTAGAAGGTTGAACCACTCTAAAATCATTGTGTCATTTATCTTTTAGCTTCCACACCACATCCACCCAAAATTCCACTTCTCCACCACTTGGTGAGCAAAGTCGGTTGAAGGAATCGACCACCTCAAAACTCAACAATTGGTATCAGAGCTTGGCTCAATCGAAGAGGATTAACATCATATTGAGAAGATCGAGCAAGCTCGATCATCATTTCACACAACCGGCTCAATGGCGCAATCCATCGACAAACCGCCCTTCTTTGACGGAACACACTATGCCCATTGGAAGACAAAGATGAAGTTCTTCATTAAGTCAAGAGACTACAAGCTATGGGACATAGTTGAAGATGGTCCTTTTGTGCCTCAACGAATCAAAGCAGAATGGAGTGCCGACGATCGCAAGAAGATGGATCTAAATTGCAAAGCCTTGCACATCCTTTTTTGTGCATTTGGCCCAACCATCTATGAGAAGGTGTCTTCTTGTGAGAGTGCCAAGGAGGTATGAGACAAGCTTGAAGTCACATACGAGGGAACCGATGAAGTTAAGGAGACCAAGATTAGGCTCCTCACCTTAGAGTATGAGAACTTCAAAATGGATCCTGATAGAGTAGCGCAAACCCCTCCCATGCATGTATCAGATCCGAAAGAGAACATCGAGAAGATGTTTGATAGGTTCTCCACTATCACCAATGGTCTCAAAGGCTATAGAGAAGCCATCCCGGAGGAAAAGCTTGTCCGAAAGCACATCTACTTGCTTCTCGAGTCATGGGACTCAAAGAGGACCGCCATCATCGAAGCCAAGAACTTAAAGACCTTGAAGCTTGATGAACTCATGGGGTTACTCATCACTCATAAAATCATGAAGAAAAACAAAGAAGATGAGAAGAAGAGGGAAGAAATTAGAGCTATGGGGGAGAAGAAGCTCAAAGGGCTTGGCATCAACACAAATGCCATTGCTCTCAAGTCCTCCACTTGTCATCATGTAGATTCTAGTGAGGAAGAAAGTGAATATGAATAGATGACCTATCTCTTCAACAAATTTGCCCGGTTCATGAAGAGCGAAATGGAAAATTCCAAGCATGAATCGAGGAAGAAGATGAAAGAATCCCATAAGTCCAACAAGGGGGGATTATCTTCAAAGCAAGCATATGTGACCAAATGGAGTGATGAAGACTCCACCGATGATGAAGTAGCCCACCTATGCTTGATGGCCCTCAATGAGGGGGAGGTAACTTCTAACTCATCTATTTCAAATTCATACACATTTGATGAGTTGCAAGATGCCTATGATGATTTGCTTTTGGAATTCAAGACATCATTTTCCAAGAACAAAAAGTTGATTTCAAAAATAAAAATTGAAAATGATTTGCTTTCCAAAACAAATCTTGAACTTGAAGCAAAATTGAAAGATTTTGAACAAAAATATTTTGATTTACAAAATTTGCTTCTTAAAGTTCAAAAAAAAAAGATTTGATTTCCAATGACTTCAAAAGAAAAATGATTTTAGAAAATCAAATTTTTATGTAAGACAATCTAGTGCCCCTAGATTTGTAAAAGGAAAATGTTTTAGAAGTGTTTGGGTCCCAAAAGGACTTAGTACTTCAATTAAAAAGGATGACATTGAAAAATGAATTCCTAAGAGGATTAAAGTTTGTACTACTAACGTTTATGGATCCAAAGCAATTTGGATACCAAAAATCACTTGATTGTCTTTTTCTAGGTGTGATGGAGAGTGATCAACAAGTCAAACTTTGAGGGGGAGCTCCATGCACACAAGGAAGAACACTTGAAGAAGGAAGGCTTCACATCCTCCATTGGATTCAAGTGTGGTAAAATCTAGTTGTTTTTTATTTTATTTGATTTATTTCTTTTTATTTCAACTAGATGATCATATATGTTGGACTAACACTTTAATTATGCTTTGAGTAAGGGGGAGCCATTTCAAAACCAAAAATTCTTATTTGACATTTTTTTACCTCTATTGTTATTTTGAACTTAAAGTGCTTAAATTCTTTTTGATATAACAAAAAAGGGGAGAAATGTGTGGTTTGAAAATTTGAATTTTCAAATGAATAAGAGGGAGAATCCTAAAAAATTTCAAGTTGGTTTTATTATATCAAAAAGGGGGAGATTGTAGAACGAGTGTTTTGATATAATAATTGAAAAATGTTTTGGACTAATTTGAAAAGAATTTAAAACTTGGTTTTAAGTCCAAACAACTTGAGTATGACTTTGAGGTATTTTAAAAGGTTTTTGGCAATGTTCTTCATGCTTTAAAACAACCAAACTTGTGTTTTCAAAGTACTCATACCGATACGGTCCAACCCGTATCGATACCTTTTTTGCCAGTTTGGTCACTGCCAAAACCTGTATCGAAACAGGCTTGGCCGTTTCGATATGGTGAGGGATCGTATCGATACGCCTAGTCAGCGTACCGATCCTATTTTAACAACCCCAACGGTCATATTTCCCAATGATCTTTTAAACGTCATACCGTATCGATACGCCCTCAAGCGTATCGATACGCCTAGGCTGGCAAGAGCCCAACGACTAGTTTCTGATGAAGGCCGTACCGATACGGGTCCATGCGTATCAATACGGAAGGTTGCAAAACTGTATTAATGAAGGGAAATAAAGTCCTCAACGGCTCCAATTCATCCCCAACGGCTAGTAACGGCTACAAACTCATTAAGGAGTATAAAAGGGACCTCCAAGCATCAAGTAATTGTTAATGCTTCAATTGTCAATCAACAAATGATCAAAATTGTCTTTGTACTTAAATTGTCATTTCTTTGTATAGGCAAACACTAGTGAGCCAAAATTGTCAAATTTGCTCAAGTGTTTTAGGTTTTGGGTGTGAGCTTATTTGTGCAAACAAACACCTATTAGAGGGATTTGTGTTTGCTTATCTTTTCTCTTTGTAAAGAGGGTTTGATCAAGGATTTGGGTAGAAAGCTTGATCGGTGTATAAGAGTTTCCTCCTAAGCCTAGAAAATGGGACGAATCAATAGTGAATTGATTGGAAATCCTTAGTGGGAAGCTAAGGTAGTGGATGTAGACCTTGGTTAGAAGGTTGAACCACTCTAAAATTATTGTGTCATTTATCTTTTAGCTTCCACACCACATCCACCCAAAATTCCACTTCTTCACCACTTGGTGAGCAAGACGGTTGAAGGAATCGAGCACCTCAAAACTCAACACGGATCTTAGATTGTTCCCTAATTGCCAATGAGGTAATTGACTTCTCAAGGAGTGGTGTTGCTAATGTGGTCTTTAAAGCTGACTCTAGGAAGGCGTATGGCACCGTTGATTAGAAGTTTATTATTCTAATCATGGAGATGATGGGTTTCGGCTCTCTTTGTTGCCAATGGTATCACGCTTGAATATCTTTGGCCTCTATTTTTGTCTTGGTAAATGGTTCGCCTATAAATTGTTTTGTAATAGTCAAGGACTTTAGCAAGGTTTTCCCTTTTCGCCTTTACTGTTCAATATATTGGGTGAAGCTCTAAGTGTGTTGTTTTCTAAGGTCTTGAACCTCGTGTTCTTCAAAGGGGTCGAGATTGAAAATAATACCATTGAAATATCACATCTGCAATTTACAGATGATCTCATAATGTTCTGTGGAGCGAGTGAAACACAAATAAAAACTGTTGTGTGTATTCTCTGAGGTTTCGAAATTGCAACAAGTTTGAAACTAAATATTAGCAAATCAAGGTTGTTGGGCATCAATCTGGATGATAATGTTGTTGATGGATGGGCAGCTTTATTTCATTGCCGAAACGTGTCTTTTCCCTATCAGTACCTTGGTCTTCCCATTAGGGGCTTCAAAAAATTTGATCCAGCTTTGGTAGCCTGTGGTGGAGAAAGTTAAGAGGAAATTATCTGTGGTCTTCGAAATTGTTGTCCTTTGGAGGGCGGATCAATCTTGTTAAATCTATCCTTTCTAATTTACCAATTTACTTCATCTCTATCTTTCCTATGCCAGTGACAAGGTTCACGGTTTCGAGTCTGATTGTTAAATTTTTTTGGGGCTCGTCGAATCGAAAAGAAATTCACTGGATTAACTAAGAAATGTTATATCTTCCTAAGTCTTTCGGTGGTCTTGGCTTATGTAATTTTGCTACTAAGAATCGTGCTCTTCTTAATAAATGGATTTGGAGGTTTGGGACCGAACCCGACAGTCTTTGGCGTAAAGTCTTGGCCGCTAAATATGAACAAGATGCATCCTTGATTTTACCTTGCAATTTAGGTGGAGCTAATAAGTTTTGGATATAGAAAAACATCACCTCCCCTATATCTAAAGCTGGAAATCCTTTCACATGTAATATTCGGGTAGAAATCGGTGATGGTTCTTAGATTCAATTTTGGTCTCATTATTGGACTGATTCAGTTCAGCTCAAGGATGCGTACCCGAAGATATTTGCTCTAGTTATATGTGATGATTCAAGCTAGAAATTAACAGAAAATTGCAGAAAGAAGGGAGATTTTAGAGAATAAAAAAGTATATTGCAGGAAAAGCAGTGTTTTTACATCAAAAATAGCATAAAAATAATATTCTTAGTGAGTTGTATATATTTTAGCTACACACACACACTAATGAAACAATGACAAGTGTCCACTGCTCTGATATTCCCTCTAACGGCCTGCAGACAGAGATTGCGGCTCACATGTTAATTCTATATGTTGGAATGTAAACGACATCGTTCCCTTCATTAAACGTTAGTCCAGAAACGATGTCGTTTTCTTCATTACTTCCCAAGTCCGATACGCCATCGTTTGCTATTTCCCCCCTTTTCACAATTATTTGCCATAATTTCTGGCAATTCCCCTCTTTTGCTTTGATTATAACAATACCGCCCACACCAGAGGATCCTTGTCCCCAAGGATCGAAGTTGGGAAATTACGACTGAAGAACGAAAAAATCTTCCCAAGTTGTGTTTTTCAGACCCATGTTTGCCTACTAGACCAAGATCTGAGTGACAGCCACATTATTTCATTTGATCAGGTGTTTGTCGAGGGCTTGGAGAGGGTACACCTTCAATTGGCCGTCGTCGTGCACATCTGGGAGATCAAGAGACGGCTGAACTGCTGGACCAATCTTTTTCTTGAGTAAGCTCACGTGAAAAACTGGGTGAATGCGAGATGAAGCAAGGAGTTGTAATTCATATGCCACAAAGCCTAATTTCTTCATTATTTTGTAGGGGCCATAGAAACGGGCAGCCAACTTCAAAGTCTTGCGGAGGGCAACATAAGACTGATGATAGGGCTGCAATTTGAGGTAAACATCATCTCCAACTTTGAATGCTCGCTTAGATCTATTTTTATCAGCGTAGAACTTCATTCTCTGTTGAGCTTTGTTTAAATTGTCTTTTAGTATCTGTCTTGTGTGTTCTATGCTGGCTAAGATCTCATTCACACTTTGCATAGTAGACTCGTCTGACCAATCTAATTGGTTAGGTTTATACTCATAGAGTGCTTCGAATGGGGTTAAACCTAAAGTTGTGTGAAAATTTGAATTGTACCACCACTCAGCCTGTGGTAACCAAGTTGCCCTAGTTTGAGGTTTTAGGAATCATAGGGATCGTAAGTACTGCTCTAGGCATTGGTTCAAACGCTCAATTTGGCCGTCTGACTCTGGATGGTAAGCAGAGCTTAAGTGAGAAATCGTTCCCAATTTCTTTATGAGTTCTTTCCAAAAAAGACTCGTAAAGATTTTGTCTTTGTCTGAATTAATCACCTTAGGGCTTCCATGTTATTTAAAAACCTGATCTAGATAGACTGAAGCAACATAAGTGGTAGTAAAAGGGTGTGATAAAGCCATGAAGTGTCCATATTTTGTGTATTTGTCTATGATCACCAGAATAGAGTTGAACTTTCTGGACATAGGAAGACCCTCAATGAAATCCATAGATATTGTTTCCCAAGCCTGAGAGGGTATTGGAATAGGTTGGAGTAACTCAGGCTTCAAAATGTGTTCATCTTTTGCCCTCTGACACACATCACAGCTTAGTACATGGTCCTTAACTTGCTTCTTCATACCATGCCAATAGAAACAAAGTTTAAGTCTGCAATAAGTAGCTTGAATACCAAAGTGACCACCAATAGGGGAATTATGCAGATGTAGAAGAAGTTTGAGTTTTAAATCACTAGTAGTACCCACATATACTTTCTGTTTATATCTTAGAATGCCCTTAGAGTAGGTCCATTTTTCTGGCAGTTGCTGTTGAACAGAGGCCTTAGTAATCTTTTCCTTAGCAAATGTATCTTGTGCATAGGAAGCCTCAATGTCTTTAACCCAAAATGGGGTTAGTACAGTAGCAGTCATTTGAAAAAATAGAGGGTCCTGTCTAGAAAGAGCATCAGCCACCACATTTTGTCTACCTTTCCTGTACTATATGGTGTAATCCAACCCAAGTAGCTTGGTGAGACCCCTCTTTTGAACAACAGTGGTTATTTTATGGTCTAGTAAATGCTTTAGAGCTTCATGATCTGTTTTAATAACAAAAGGTTGTCCCTCCAAGTAATGTCTCCATTTAGTCACAGCCAGCAGAATACCTATATATTCTCTCTCATAGATAGATAAATCCATGTGTTTAGGACCCAAAGCTTTACTTAGGAAGGCCACAGGATGCCCATCTTGAGAAAGAACAACACAAACTCCCCTTGAGCTTGCATCAGTCTCCAAGTAGAATGTTTTATTAAAATCTGGTAAAGCTAGGACTGGTGCCTGACACATTGCATGTTTAAGTTCCCGAAAAGCTGCTTCAGCCTCATATGACCAAGCAAAAGAGTCATTCTTTAGGAGTTGAGTCAATGGCTTGCTGATAGAGCCATAATGCCTTATAAATCTTCTGTAGTACCTAGTGAGACCCAAGAATCCTCTTAGAGCCTTTAGAGACTTAGGGACTGGCCACTGCTGCATAGCCTCAATCTTTGAAGTGTCAGTAGAAACTCTTTTGGCAGAAATGGTATGGCCCAGATAATTAATCTGATTATGGCCAAATAAACATTTTCTCCTCCTAGCATAAAGCTTGTGGGATCTGAGTAGGGATACAACCAACTGCAAGTGGAGGCAATGGTCAGACATAGTGGCATTGTAAATTAATATATCATCGAAAAAAACTAACACAAACTTGCGCAGAAATTCAGAAAACACAGAGTTCATTAAAGCATGAAATGTTGCAGGGGCATTAGTGAGCCCAAAGGGCATCACTCTGAACTCAAAGTGCCCATGGTGTGTCCTGAAGGCAGTTTTGCAGATGTCTTCTTCACGCATCCTAATTTGCCAATACCTTGACCTTAGGTCGATTTTAGAAGAAAAAAAATTAGCCCCTGAAAGTTCATCCAATAGATCCTCTACCACATGAATTGGGAATTTGTTTTTGATAGTAGCAGCATTGAGTTGTCTGTAATCCACACAAAGCCTTCATGATCCATCTTTTTTCTTCACTAGTACACAAGGGGATGCAAAAGGGCTATTGTTGGTTTTAATCACTGAATTGTCTAGCATCTCAGAGACTTGTCTTTCAACCTCATTTTTCTGAATGTGAGAAAATCTGTAAGGTCTGAGGTTAATGGGTTGAGTCCCTTCTTTAAGTACTATAGCATGATCATGAAACCTTTCGGGAGGCATCCCTTTAGGTTCCTGAAAAACATCTTCAAAATCAGCTAGTATAGGTTGTAATTCTGGGCTAGCTTCCATGTTTTCTTCCACTGAGTCTAGAAAATAAATTTCCCCATCTAATTCAGTATCTTTTTCAGTCAACTTCAGTAACTTCTCACTAGAGATCATTTGTAATTTAGCAGCTTTACTCCCTCGTTGTAGTGTAATGAGTTCTTCACCCTTCTTGGAACTCATTGTCATCAACTTAAAATCCAAGCTAACAGGACTATAAGTTCTCATCCAATCTACACCCAACACCATATCACTACCTCCCATAGTCAATACTCGAAAGTCATGCATGAAATAGTGTCCCTGCACTTGCCAAGTCAGTTGTTTGACCTTTGCACTACTATATAACTTCTCCCCATTTGCCACTATAATTACTAGGAAATTTGTGTTCAAGACTTCAACACCTTCCTTAGCTCAACCAGGGTTAATGAAATTGTGGGTACTCTCACTGTCAATGAGCATGCTCACAGGCCCGCCATTGATAGTGCCCTGAATTCTCATGGTGTTGTGCCCAACACTGCCTGTCAAGGCATTGATAGAAATCTATAATTATTCAGAGTTGATCTTTACAGTAGGGTCATGTGTTTTCACATACAGTGGTTCTTCTTCCCCAATTCCCACAAGCTCTTCCTCTTACATGGAGTTAAGTTGCTTAACCTTACATTAGTGCCCAGGGATAAATTTATCACCACACTTGAAACAGAGGTTATGGACTCTTCTATAGTCTAGGAGGGTCTGTCTTGTGTTGTTTTGGTTTGTAGGTTTTGTGGGTAAGGGAGGGGATGGGTTACAAGTCTTTTTGGCTTATGTTTGTGGAGAATAAGTATAGGTTTTGGGTTTGAGTTTCTTGATGTCTATTTCAAGATAGAGTTCATGGAGTTTAGCCAACTTATAAGCTTCATTCAAGGAACTAAGTTGATGTACCTTCACTCGATGTCTAAGTTCTTCCTTCAATCCACTCAGAAAGCTGGGCAAAAAATAAGCTTCTCCTAGGGTTGGGTTCTGTTGAAGGATGTAGGGTTTGAGTTCCTCAAACCTCTCTTGATAGTCTTTTACAGAAGGTTTTTGGATCAATTTGTTAAATTCCTCAATCACATCCGTATAGGCTTTATCACAAAATTTATGACACAAATCAGTTGTGAATTCATGCCAAGAAAGGCTATGTTTCTGCATAATGTAACCATCAAACCAAGTCTCATCCTTACCCTCAAGATGTATAGCCACCAAATCCATTTTCTGTTCTTCAGGAATTTCAAATAGGGTGAAGTATTTTTGGCATTTTTTTATCCAACTCCTCGGATTAGTTCCATTGAACATTTGTAGGTCAAGTTTTGGTTTAAAGTAGCCACCTTTAGCACTGCTCATACTTGTTGAAAAGTTTTGGGTCTCTACAACAGGGGTGTTTTCAAGAACAAGTGCTTCCATTTTCATTTTAAGTTTTTTGAAAAGGATGGGAAGGATTTTCAGGATGAAATGACAGGACTCCAGGTTTAGTAGGTTTGTAGGAAAACCTTATTTTTTTCATCTAAAATGGTGACAACAGGGGATGACTTACTGGTATTTTCATGTTGACCCTTGTTTGTAACAGGTGTTGCGATTTCCTGCCTCTGCACAGCTTCCAAAATTCTCTTCAAGTATCCTTGAGTAACATCCATGCGAGACTCGAGAGTGGTGATCCTCAGGTCAGATGTTTCCTCGTGTTTAGTCTACCATCGGGGTTCCTTTTCTTCATTCTCCAAATCGTTTAGTCTGTTTTGGATAAAAATAAGGGTGTTTTGGATATTTGTGGGTTCATTTTGGGGTGCCATTTGACAATGCTTTCTATGTTTTCCCAGATTTGCAGGGATCCGAAGCAGGCTCTGATACCAATTGTGATGGTTCAAGCTAGAAATTAACAGAAGTTTGCAGAAAGAATGAAGATTTTTTAGAATAGAAGAGTATATTGCAGGAAAAGTAGTGTTTTTATACCAGAAATAGCATAAAAATAATATTCTTAGTGAGTTGCATATATTTCAGCTACACACACTAATGAAACAGTGACAAGTGTCCACTGCTCTGATATTCCCTCTAACAGCCTACAGGCATAGATTGTGGCTCACGTGTTAATTCTTATCTGTTGGAATGTAAACGACGCCGTTCCTTTCATTAAACGTTGGACCAAAAACGTTGTCGTTTGCTTCATTACTTCCCAAGTCTGATACGCCACCGTTTGTTGTTTCCCCCTTTTTCACAATTATTTTCCCTAATTTCTGGCAATTCCCCTCTTTTGCTTCGATTGTAACATTATCAAAAAAGTAGGTGTCGTGACCGATTTTAGTTCGTTTGAGTCTGGCTCTTGGCATTAGAATATTCCATTGCATCATAATTTATTCGATTGGGAACTTAATGTGTGGCAATCTTTCCTGGAGCTAATCATTGGTTCTTAGCCCTCTCAGTTCAAAGGGGATAGCTTGCATTGGGGATTATCTTTTAATGGTATGTACACGTCCAAATTTTTTTGTGAAATTTATATTCCTAATATCTTTGTTAATGATGCAGTATGGAATGTTGTTTGGGCTAGTAAGGTGGAAGCCTTCGTTTGGAAAGCAGTTCATAGCCGAATTCCCACATCCATCGTGGGTGTCAAAATATCCAGGTTTCTTCTTGTCCTCTATGTAATGTTGATAATCATCTCTTGTGTCATTGTAATATGTTTAATCATCAGCTGCTTAAGTCTCCTGCTATATTCAGAGGGCGTGTTAACGAAGTTCGGGATATGATTGATCCATATAATTGGAGCATTCGGCTGGTGCCCCGTACTGCAAACTATTCGGCTGATTTATTAGCCAAGAAAGATATCTCTATTATTTTTGTGTTGTGTAAACTCGCATTTAGACATTTTTGGGTTACTGTGTAGTAGCAGGGGTGGGCAATTTGTTTTGATTGTTATGGAGTTTTGAGAACTTGGTGGTGCTGTTATTTTGTTGTCTTATTTCGGTTGTAATTCATGGTTCGGATCTTTTTCCTCCTTTAGGTTTAGGGAGGTTTTTTAACGAAGCTTCTATTTCCGCCGAACTTCTAATAAAATAAATTCCTTTCAAAAAAATATTAATTTCGTATTTGATTCTCAAGAACTAAGTATTAGATACTTTGTTTAAAAATTATATAACAATATGAGAAAAAAAAACATCACTACAATAATAGTTTTTTTGGTGAAATATGTATGGTTATGTATAATAATTTGATTACATTTTTAATAAATATTAAAATTATTAATTAAGTTAAAAAAATCAATTCAATGAATTTTTTTAATAATTACTAATTAATTTAAAAAATTAAAAGAATAACGAACATAATATATTAAAAATGATTTTAAAAATTTAATTATTTAATATTCCAAATTAAGTTTTCATTTAATTGATTTTTAACTTAATTAATAATTTTAATATTTATTAAAAATGTAATTAAATTATTATATATAATTATATTAAAAATCAAAATTTTAAAATTATATTTAATTGGGTTATATGTTTCTATGCATCATAAGTGTATTATGTTCGAGTCCCCTAAAATCACATTTACTTCTTTTTCTAGCCATTACAATCGAATAACACATATATTTCAGTTAGTATTTTATATCATAAATTCATGTTTGGCCTAGTGGTAAACCTATGCCACTTCCACCAAGAATTCCAAGGTTCCATTTCTACCATGGCCAATTACATTGCTTTTATTATTTTTTCTGCAATCGGATAACACATATACCACATATACTATATGTGGTATTTCATATATCAAAAACATGCTTAGCCCAATGGCAAAAGCATGACTTTGTTTTCATAATGACCCAAGTTTGATTTCCCTTGGGGCCAACTTTTATTGTTTTAGTTTGGTGGTCACTAGTATAGTTTACCCTAGTTTTTTTTGGTGAAATATGTATGATTATATTAAAGAAAATTATACACTGGGAATACTGCCGTATGCCTCGTTAAAAAACCTACCTAAACATAAATGGAGGAAAAAGAATACATATGATAGCACATAGGATCCAAACAGCAAAGCTAAACAAGCAAATCAACAAAACAGGAAAGAAACCTCAAACAACCTAACCAATACCATGCACAACGTCATCAACTAGAATCAACTCCTACAGCTCAACCGTTGGAAACTCAAGAACATGCACATTAAAATCCGAAGAACAAGCATAACGAGAAAGCCGATCCACTACTTGATGATTACCGCGACTAATTTGATAAAACCAACATCATCTAATTGTCTTACCAAGTTCCTAATATGAAGAAGGATTGGCATGAAGACCGAGCGAGCCACTCAAACTACAATAATAGTTTTTATTGTTCTTTAAAATAAAGATATTTTGTAATTTAAAATTAAATTGGCGTCAAGTTAACTCATAAAACTAAACTCAACCAGACATTTAGTAATAATATAGATACAAACCTTTAGTAGATTGAGTCTTGATTTGATTTGTTTCATTGTTGTTGCAACTATTTAAAAACTATTAGTTCAAATATTTTTGTTAAGCACATAATATCCTTTAATTTAATCAGTACGAAGTGCGTTTATATGAGGGACGAAGCCACTCTTGGAGTGGGAGAGGCTATTATCCTCCCAATTTACATTTTAGGTCATTTTTAGTTTAAATATTAATCAAATAATACTTGTATTTATTCTAATATTTAAATTTAAATACTGAATTGATCATTAATTTCTCTCAATGTTTGATCTTAGATTTTTCTCTGAATAAAATTATGAATAATTCATATATATAGAGAGAGAGAATCCGTTTACACTGTGTAAAAAGTTTCACACATTTTTTGGATCGTTGAATGAGTGAAACGAATGGATGAGATTAACAATAAATAGTTAAGATCAACTTACACAGTGTAAAACTCTTTTAAGTTTTATACATTTTTTTGGATCATTGGATGGAGGAAATAGATGGCTGAGATTAACTCCTTACTTTTTTTCTCAAGTGATAATCTTCACATATTCTACTGTTAATCTCAATCATCCGTTTCACTCATCCAACGATCTAAAAAACGTGTAAAACTTTAAAAGTTTTACATTGTGTAACTGTATCATGTCCCATATATATATATTAAAAATTGGGTAAACTACTCCAGTGATCACCGAACTATTAGGGCGTACCTATTTTGACCATCGAACTATTGAACTTGTCAATCAGACCACTAAACTTATTAAATTGACCTATTTTGACCAACTTCGTTAAAAAAAACTAACGGAGGGGTGACATGGCAGTTAACATAAATTTGTAAAATTACACAGTTAGTCTCTCGTATTTACTTATTAAATCAATTTGATCCTAATTTTATTTTAATTAAATAAAATTAATCAACCAATCAAATGATAACACGTGTCATCACCCAAATGGATCAATTTAATCAAATTTTATTTAATATTTGTAGAACTAATGTTTTGATATAATAATTGAAAAATGTTTTGGACTGATTTAAAAAGTATTTAAAACAATTTCCAAAGTCCAAATATCTTGAAACTATGTTTAGGGATTTTTTTAAAATGTTTTACATGTTTTTCAAAGCCAAACTTTACAAAATTGTCCAGGCGTTTCGAAACACCTTAGGGCGTTTCGATACGGTGCATTCCAGTAGCTAAAACGTTTCGATACTAGTATCGAAACGGGCTTTCCCTGAATAAGGATTTTGCCCAGCGTTTCGAAACGGGCTATGTCGTTTCGATACGCCTACGTGGCTTCGACCACAACGGTCATAAACCCCAACGGCTACTTCCCAACTAACATTTAAATGCAGAGCGTTTCGATACGGGTCTAGGCGTTTCGATACGAGTTTCGAAACGGGCAGGGGCGTACCGAAACGGGTGCCTTGTCAGACTGCAACGACTCTTTCTACGTAAAGGGTGTTTCGAAACGGGTTCGAGCGTTTCGAAATGGTGAGCTGCAAAACTGCATTTATGGTGGGAATTAAAGTCCTCAACGGCTCCAATTCAATCCCAACGGCTATAAACTCATCAAGGAGTATAAAAGGGACCTCCAAGCATCAAGTAAAGGCTAATGCTCATATTGTCAATCAACAAATGATCAAGAATTGTCTTAGAGCTTAAATTGTCATTTATTGTATAGACAAACACTAGTGAGCCAAAATTGTCAAATTTGCTCAAGTGTTTTAGGTTTTGGGTGAGTGCTAAATTGTGCAAACAAATACCTATTAGAGGGATTTAAGTTTACTTATTGTTTCTCTTTGTAAAAGAGAGTTTTAATCAAGGCTTTGGGTAGAAAACTTGATTGTGTATAAGAGTTTCCTCCTAAGCCTAGAAAAGGGGACGAATCAATAGTGGATTGATTGGAAATCCTTAGTGGGGAGCTAAGGTAGTGGATGTAGACCTTGGTTAGAAGGTTGAACCACTATATATCATTGTGTCAATTATCTTTTTAGCTTCCACAATCCTTCTACCCAAAAATCCACCTCTCCACCACTTGGTGAGCCTTATCGGTTGAACGAATCGAGCTCCTCACAACTCAACAATATTTAATATATATTTCTCTCCAATCAGGTGGTGACACATCTGGTTAAAGGAAAACTTAAAAAGAATAAAGAATAGCTTTGTGTGGTTTAAACCTAGGACCAAGTGGGTAAAACCACACACATTTACCACTAAGCCAAGCTAGCTCTTATTGATACAAGTTGCACACTACTACATATGTATCTTATACTGCAGTAAATGTTAAAGGAAAATTAAAGAAGAATGAAAATGGCATTGAGGTGGTTTGAACTTGGGACCAAAAAGGTAAATTCTCACAACTTTGCAACTAAGACAAGATACTCTTAGTAGTATAAATTGCATACTTTTATATACATTTTTTATATTGCAATAAATGTTAGGGGGAAAAGAAGTAAAAATGGTTGAAAGATGACTCGAACTTAGATCACTTGAGATGTGTATAACCACACAAACATTCGATTTAATTTAAATCTAAAAATTATTAAATATTCGATTTAAAAGAAAAGAAATTTGATTTAAAATATTCGAATATTTTTTTTCTTTTTATAATTAAATTAAATCGAATATTTATTAAAATATTAAATATTTGATTTAAAAATAATTGATTTAAAATAAAAGAATTTTGATTTAAAAAAGTATTCGATTTTTTAAATCGAATTTAAAATACTTTAAATATTCAAATATTTTAAATATTCGATTTAAAAAAATATTTGATTTAAAAGAAAAGAAATTTAATTTTTTAAATCGAATTTAAAATACTATAAATATTTTAATTCAAATTTCTTTTTTTTAAATCGAATATTTTTTAAAGTCAAATATTTAATAATTTTCAGATTTAAATTAAATCGAATGTTTGTGTGATTATACACATCACAAGTGATCTAAGTTCGAGTCATCTTTTAACCATTTTACTTCTTTTTTTCCTAACATTTACTGCAGTATAAGATATGTATATAAAAGTGTGCAATTTATATTACCAAGAGTTGTTTGGCTGAGTAGCAAAGGTGTGAGAATTTACCTTCTTGGTCCCAAGTTCAAACTAGCCTAATACCATTTTTATTCTTCTTTAATTTTACTTTAACATTTACTGTAGTATAAGATACATATATAATAGTGTGCAACTTGCATTATCAAGAGCCAGCTTGGCTCAGTGGTAAAGGTTTGTGGTTTTACCCACTTGATCTCAGGTTTGAACTGCACCAAAGTCATTCTTAATTCTTCTTAAATTTTCCTTTAATCAGGTGGTAACACGTAACTTACATCATCAAGAGCTAACTTGGCTCAGTTGTAAAGGTGCGTTGTTTTACCCACTTGGTTCTAGGTTCGAACCACATTAAATACATTCTTTATTCCTTTTAAGTTTTTCTTTAACCAGGTGGTGACACGTGTCACCACCTTATTGGAGGGAAATATATATTAAATATTAAATAAAATAAATTAAAATTTGAGTAAATTAATTCAATTGGGTGATGATACATGTCATCATTTGATTGGTTGATTAATTTTATTTAATTAAAATAAAATTAGGATCAAATTGATTTAATAAGTAAATAACATGAACTAAATGTGTAATTTTATAAATTTCCATTAACTATCACGTCACCTCTCCGTTAGTTTTTTAACGACAGTAGTCAAAATAGGTCAATTTTATAAATAGTTCGGTGATCAAAATAGGTACGCCCAAATAGTTCGGTGATCAAAATAGGTACGCCCTAATAGTTCGGTAGTCACTGGAGTAGTTTACCCTTAAAATTTTGTGACCTTTGAATGTCGAAGTAGATTTAAAAAAAAACGGGCCTCATTAAAAAAATCTTCTAAACCTAATTAGGGAAAAAAAATAACTTCTAATATATTTTATTGAAACGATGTGAGCCTCTTACAGCACAAACTGGATACATCGAAATACTATTATGAAAAAAAAAAATCTCTCTTAACTTAAAACAAATAGTATTAAGACAAGTCTCTTACCATTTCGGTCGAAGTATACTTCTGAACATAAAATTTTAAAATAAAGAATTATTAGCACTATAATCTCTATAAATTACTGACAAAAAGTGTCTTAGGATAAAATATTAACGGTGACGGTCATATGAAAATGACCCAAAACTACTGCATAAAAATAATAATTATTAAAACACATTTTATATTAATATTTATATTATAATCAATAAGTTTAACTATATGTTTTTATTTGCAAATAAAATCTTATTTTAAATTAAATTTAATTAATATTAAAAGACAATCCAACTTTTTTTGAGAAAAAAGACAATCCAACTTAAATGTGACGCTAGGGGACCGGTAAGTATCTTGGCCCCCTAAAAGGGAAATTTTTTTGTTTAGTCCTTTAAAGTTTTAAAAGTTTGAATTTAGGTAAACTCTCTTTGATTTCCCATCTATTTTTTGTGCAAGGGATATTGGGTTCTAATCCCCTCCTCTCTCTAACTACACACCTTATTTTTTCTTTGTTTTTGTATGATTTAATTTAAATATAAGTTTTTTTGGTAGAGTATTATCATATACATGCCTTGGTTCATTGGCTAAATGTCGAGGTTCGAGTCCTTTGTTTCTTTCACTCCAATTTATTTTTCTGATAAGGTGATGACACAAGTCCATCACCTTATTAGTCCGAATAAAATTATTTAAAAATGACATGTGGAATGTTAATTAAGTGAGAAAATAACATAAAAATTAAATAAAAATACTAATAATAAATGTCACGTTAGTATCGTTCTTAATTTTTTAGCAGCCTGTGATCAAATAGGAAAGTATGTAATGTTACATACCACTCTATTAAAAATAATAGTTGAGTAATTAATAAAGAAATATGAAAAATAGGTAGTTTGACCCAGAGCTAACTTTATGATATAATCCATTTAAAAATTGTAACAATTAAACTAATACTATTGTCTATTACATTGCGACTATTTAAAGTTTTATTTATGAGATTCACTAATCGGTTAAGATTAAAAATGTTCATGTTGTCTTATTTTGTATTTGTTTAAATTTGGACGTTTGTTTTGAGAATGTACATATTTCTATACTTAATAATTAAAATAAATTTTTTATTTAATTATTTTAAAAATAAAATCTGGTTTTGTCCCTATATAAATAAAAATGATATTTTTCCACTGCTAGTATAATATATTTAAAAGTATAAGTGAAAAAGGATGTATGTCATTTCCTTGACTTGAGCTTGGTCGTCCACTGAGGACTTCAATGGCGGATTAACTTGCATTAGAAGCAAAACGCGTCTTATTGACCAACAATGCAAAATTCCCACATCGGAATACTTCATTTTCTTCTACAAAAACTTCAACAATCCCTTAACCAAATCCATCGCCATCCAAATGAAAAAACCATCACCTCTCTTTTGTTTCCTGCTCTTTCTATTCATCAACGAAACCGAATCAAGAAAACATCCACCGGAATGTTCATCTTCATGCGGAGATTCACTCGAAATTCGTTACCCTTTCCGATTAACCGATGATCCGGTCACATGCGGTGATCACGATTTCCAACTTTACTGCCGAGACAACAAGACAATGATTAACTTCCACGCCGGATTATACTACGTGAAGGGAATTTCCTACGACGATCACACAATTCACCTGACCGACATTAATTTTGCCGACGGAAGTTGCGGCCTACCGTACAGATCGCTATCGATGGGGGAGATCGAAATGGATGATCGATACCGATCGGTTAATTTCAGTCACTCGTACACTATAAGCTATGTTCGATGTTCTTCGAACAATACCAGCAATTTGGTTGATGAAAGCAGAGTACCATGTTTGAATCAAAATTCGTCTAATGTTTACGTTAATGTGAGTTGGTCTCGTTTAACCTCGTACGATGTCCCAACCACATGCAAGGTTATTGCGGCGGTACCGGCGTATTACCTAGAACCGTTGCCGTTGGCAGAGAACACCTCGTATGAAACGGTGTTGAAGATGCAAGAATTGGGATTTCAGATGAGATGGTCCGTTGAGTGTCGAGATTGCAGAGCCAAGGGTCGTGGTTGCGTTTATAAATCGGCAGATACAGATTTTCTCTATAAATGTGAAGCAGAATATGGTTAGTGTTCTTACTAGTTGAGCTAAGCTCGGATTTTTACCTTTAGAATCCTCATATTCATGAATTTCTTCATTTCTAATGCAGATTATTATGCTGAACTGGTATATATATACACTGTTCTTGCTGCAATGGGCCTGGCTGGTAATTTCATTTTCCTGGTTGAAATTTCTGAGTTTTTTCCATAAGTTTCTTTGTTTTTAAAATGTAATTCTTTATTTTGTTTTGTAGCTCTCATTGGGTTTGTCAGATTCATCCTTCTGCCACTGGTTATCTTTGCTTTCCTTCTCCACAAATACTTGTCTACCACAAACAAAAATGATTGCAGGTAAACCCAACAATTCGTGTACTCGTATCGTATTTGAGCTCTACTTGGCTCAATTTCAACCGCGGTCGTCTTATAATCGTATCGTGTTTGATTACAGGGAAAACTCTTCACAGATTCAGCAGCCATTTACACAAGAAAGGTTCAATTATACAGATATACTTTCAATGTGTAACAATTTCAAAGACAAATTAGGCCAAGGCTGTTTTGGCACAGTTTACAAGGGACAGCTCCCCGGTGATTGCACCATTGCTGTTAAAAAGCTCGAGACCGTCAAAGTCGGTGAAGAACATTTCATCGACAGAGTTTCAAGAAACGGTCAAATTCAACATCCGAATTTGGTACCGATTCTGGGGTTTTGTTCAGAGGGAACAAAGCATGTTCTTGTTAACCAATACATGCCTAATGGATCTCTCGACAAGTATATTTTCTCAGACGGTGGAAATCCGGGTTTGTTTAGTTGGGAGAAACTCTGGGAAATTGTTATGGGAACAGGGCGAGGGATCGAGTTTTTACACAGATCTGAAGGTGGCATTGTTCATTTAGATATTAAGCCTCAAAATATACTGTTGGATGGGAATTTCAGACCCAGAATTTCAGATTTCGGGCTAGCGAAATTGTACCCGAAGATGCATAATTTCATGCCATTGTATGGAAGAAGTGAAACGATGGGATATATGGCACCTGAACTGATGATTTCAAGGGATTTCAAGGCCGTGTCATGCAAATCCGATGTTTATAGTTTCGGAATGATAATGCTAGAAATGGCGTGTGGAAGAAGGCATGTAGATGTCGATGCAATCAATTCGAGCAAAGTGCATTTTCCTGCTTGGGTCTATGAACTAAATGAGAGGGGAGATTTAGAGCATGAGAACCTGACAGAAAGTGATGCCGTAATAGCCCGAAAGTTGTTCGTAATTGGGTTATGGTGCACTCAAACCCGGCCATCGGATCGCCCCTCCATGACCAGAGTCCTGGAAATGTTACAAACGAACCTCAATGATCTGGAAATGCCTCCCAAACCAGTCTTGGCTCAATACCTGCGTGAAACAGAAACGGAGCCAGAGTCGAATTCTCCAAAACAGGTGCTTTTACCTGAGACAGTGGAGAGAAGCTCGTAGTAATATCAAAGCATTATTCTACTACAATTCAAATTGCTACTGTAACTCACCATTAAAGCTGTTCACCAGTCTAAGCTTTCATCCGTACTTCGTATGTATGTTCTTCACAAACTTGTATAATGAACACTTAACTAATTTAACAAAAATCTGCATCTTTTTTGATTCTTACAGCAGATTTGACATGGTTCCTTGGTATTTTTTGAACAATAAAAGCTAAATTTCTCCCGCATTGACATGCGGCTAAATCCTAGGCTATCAATGACGATGTTCCTCGAAAAAACACACCACTCCTAGCTAGGGATGACAGTGGATCAGACATCTAAAAAAATTTAAATATACAAATCCATTACGGATAGTAAATCTAACATATGAAAGGTGTTAGAACAACATATCAAATGATAGACTTTCAAACAAGTTTAAACATAAATGCAATATGAGTCGTGCCTTACCTCATCAACTAGAACAAGTTGGAGGAGTCCCGACAATGATTATTTCGTATCTTGTGGTGACCGAACAAATGCCAAAGAAAAGAGTGCTTGTGCTAAAACTTATGCAACTGGGATTAGAGAACGGGAACCAGCATAGACGAAAATCAACTTCAATAATACTTGCTACATATAGATCATTCATAAGTTTATGCTAATAAAATGAATTAAAAAATGCCATACATGTCAGTTAAAAGATAACGAGGGAAAGCAGCATTTGGCTGACAGTCTATAATAACATTTTCCGGGTGGACGAAAGGGGATTATCCGAACAAGATCCAACAAATAAAAACTCATCCGCAACTTAAAAGTCTCTGGCCGGAATAAATGGATGTTCTTAAAGCATAAGCATAATTCGAAAGAACCACGATGGCCGCATGAATATATACAGGTGACCGTAAGTGATGGAGCTCAACTATCATTACCACGAAGTTTAAAGCTACCTAATAGTGACAAACTTGTTGGTACCGTGTCTCGCCCAATGACTCCTCAAATCAATCGGATTACTGAAGTTATAATTTTCGACTGCGAGTTTCTCAAGGACCTTCTTGAACGCCCCCTGACTCATTTTCCGGCCAGCTATCCTTGCACCACGCCTTTTGGTGCTCATTGGCAATGGATACATGGATACGTTTTTGGTACAACAAGCGGACTGCC
The DNA here is from genome assembly GCA_958450335.1 of Hibiscus tridactylites. Taxonomy (NCBI): domain Eukaryota; kingdom Viridiplantae; phylum Streptophyta; class Magnoliopsida; order Malvales; family Malvaceae; genus Hibiscus; species Hibiscus tridactylites. The sequence continues at coordinate 50,136,687 of OY288267.1, read as the reverse complement.
AACCACCACAGCCCCATCGATAACATTGCTGATGGGTTCCAGTGCATGAGCAAACCGGAATCGGAATGCCTGAAACATCCATGTCAAACCCATCTATTTGAATGTCAATACTCTTCTTTGCAGGTTTCACACGTTGAACCGTAGAATTGGCATTTTCCTTTGGCCTCCTAGGCTTTTTGGCCTTTGGCAGCTTAGGGGCAGCCCCATCCTGCCTTTTCCTCGGCTGAAGACCATCCTTACTAGCTGACAACTCTTCGACTCTACTCACCACCATCTCATCTCTTGTTGAAGAATCAGGTGGTGGCTTCAAATTCGGAAGTGAATGAGCTGTCGAGGTTTCCCGTAATTCGGGGAGGTGGCCAGTAACATGCTGAAAAACTTATCTCTTTCACTATCCCGAACAAAATTCATGGGGATATGCGCCTCAGAAACAACGCAGTCCTGTGGGTGAAAGGCTGCATTGGTAGTAACCATGAGATTGGGATCATACCCGGGAATAAAGGGCTTTGTGTCCCGTTCAACCATGCTCGACATTAGCTGCAGACTGAGATGTCCCTTAAAGGAAGGTAACCGTTCATAGTAACCCCAATTACGCATATTCAACACATTGTCATCCATGAAGCTACATATAGTTAAACAACAGAACAGAATTATTAATCTTTTACCATAATTCAAATTATTCCCATGAAAATATAAACTAAATTGAAGAAGGAAACATCGAAACAGAATCTATGGCATCAACTAAGAAATGTGTTGCAGTTACATGAAAGGAGATCAAAGTCAGATCCAATTACATACAAGGATAGATAAAGATCAGACATAAACAACATTAAAAAAATCAAACAATAATAAATAATCTGTATGGTTCCCAATGAAACAAATGGAAAGGAATTATGTTACATTTTAACTCTAAAATAGAAAAACCTACCTCCAATAAGCTAAAATTTCAAGAGGCATTGTTCACATTGTCGCACATCCAGTATATAAATATATAGCAAAAATGGGGGGAAAATTAAGATTCCAAGGCAGCAAAAACGGAAATCTAATATTACCAATAGAAAAAATGGCAACTTTCAGATTCAAACTAAGTTCTAATTGCCCACATTTTGCCAACATCCAAACTTTGCATGCATCAAAACCCATAATCACAAAATCTTGAAAGAAAATGGGATCTTTATTGCTGTTTTGGGATTTCAAGTTGTGAACTTCAAAAGAACCCTACACCTAATGTAAAATTGTACCATCAAAGCTCAAATTAAACAAACAAATAAATCAATCAAATATATTTACGGGCCCATAATTCCAAAAATGAGTTAGAAAAGGGAAAGCAATGAGAGAGAAAGAAGGCAAGAAGTGAAAATAAATAAGATGGGTGAAAGAGAGATGGAAGTGAGAGACTGAGAGGAAAGATAAAAAAATAAAAAACTTACTTTGGGGTGTAAATGGATCTTTAGGGTTTTGCCCTTTCTGGAGAGAGAGAAAAATAACTAACAAAGATAAACAGAAGAAAACTGCAAAGAAGCCATGAGTGAGAATTTGGAATAGATGTAGATTAAAGTGTAAAGAGGTAAAAAAAAAATTCAAGTATCAACAAGTACTATTAATAATAAGCATCGATGAACATTATTAATTTAATTTATAAAAATAAAAATTTAAAAGATATATCATATAATTATAAATTATTTAAAAATAAAAAAATTAATTAATTAAAATATATTATTTTAATTTTAATTTTTTAAATATAATTAAATCAAAATATTTGCCCCTAAATTACAGAATCTTATTTTTTCTTTTAAAATTCAAGTTGTCGCTGCCGCCGTTAGTTAGTTGTCACCAGCCACATAATCGTCGCTCTGCTGCCGCCCCTGCATGGCCACCAGCTGATCGATTCTTTCTCTTTATGGTTGTCCTCTTCTGAACTATTGTCATCAGAACCTTTGAAACTGCTCGATTCTTTCTCTCTAAGATTTTCTTCATTTGAGCCTTTGTTTCCCTCGGTTGATCGGATGGATAAATGCGCATCATTTGCAGTTTTCTTACTACGCAACGCAGCTTGGCTTAATGTTGAACACAAAGCCACAAATACTTTACTTTTTGACTTTGAGTTTTTTCCCAACTGGTGGGGAACGACAGTAGGGCTCACTGGCAGTCACGCAGAGACAGCGGCAAGGCGGCGATTATGTGGCCGACAGCATGTGGCTAGCGGCGACAACGGCTTGAATTTCAAAGAAAAAAATTAACTTTTTGTAATTTATGGTAGATATTTTGGTCTAATTATGTTTTAAAAAATAAAAAATAAAATAATATATTTTAATTAATTTACCTTTTAATTTTTAAATATTTATAATTATACAGTGAGTCTATTAAATTTTTAATCTTTATAAGTTAAATTAATAGTGCTCATCGATGTTCATCGTTAGTGGTGTTCATTGATGCTCGTCGAGCGTGGAAGACTTGTCTATTTTTTTTTATTGAAATATACTTTTTTAAATATATTATCAAAATAAAGAAAAATTCTACAACGCTCGACGATTACCGATGAGCACTACTAACGACAAGTACCGATAAGCACTATTAATTTAATTTATAAAGATTTAAAATCTAAAAAACTCACCGTATAATTATAAATTATTTAAAAATAAAAAGGTAAATTGATTAAAATACATTTTTTTATTTTTTAAACATAATTAGATCAAAATATCTTTTGAATCCTTTATAAAAAATAAAAAAAATATTTTAATCAATTTATTTTTTAATTTTTAAATATTTTATAAGTAAAATGTGAGTCTTTTAAATTTTAAATCTTTATAAATTAAATTAATAGTTCTCATCGGTAGTGATACTCATCGATGCTCGTCGAGCGTGTCAGACTCGTACCAAAATAAATCTCCAGTGACATTTGTTTGACATTGTCACGCCACGTAATCTTAAGAAGAAACCATTGAAAAAATATCTTTATCAAGTTTTAAATAAAACATAAACGATTTTATTACCAAAATATGAAAGGAAATAAAAAAATAAGAGAAAAAATTAAAATTAAAATAATTTTGAATTACTAAATTTCGAATGGTAAGATATTGAGGCTTTCATTCTTTTAAATATAATTTTTAAACATTTATAGATAACATATGGAGTGAGTCAGGGGTGTGTAAAATAAACGGTAATTAGTGAGAGTTTTGGACATGTGTAAGTGAAACGATCGCGGGCCACCAAAAAGGAGGGGCCTAAAAATAAGGATCATATATAAATTAGATAGTTATAAATTTGTATATTTGATAATTAAAAACTTACGAAAAATTTATATCGTCCTTCAAATTAATTGCAAAGCACGAACATTAATATCTCTTAAATTTAGAATTGAATATTTCTTGTATATTGTACATCAAGCCATTATTTCTTTAGATAAGAGATTTGAACAACGTCAATTATATGAGAATATTTATGACTTCTTGTTTCATTATGATAAATTACTTTCATTAATAATTTTAAAAATGCTCTTAAAAAGGGCGAGTTATATGAGGTCGTTAAAAATACATCATTTACTGAGCTGGAATTATTTAAAGAACTTTCACCTAAGAAAAAAATGAGAGCAATGATTTTGCTCAAAACATGTAAAAAGAGCGGCACTTTTTAAGTGAAAATATTATATTAATTTTTAGTTGTTTTATAAGTGAATTTTTGTTGTTCAAGAGAATAATTAAACAAAATTTTTGTACTATGATAATTTTTTTTTGAAAAAAATTATTTGGACTATAGATTAAGGGCCTTGTTCTAATAAATTGTACAAGGCCCCATAAATCTTTGAATTGTCCCTGACCGTAACCGTTAACTGGTATAACCGTTTATTTTATAGGTTAATTAACCTATCCTTTAAGGTTAAACGGATTCGGTTAACCGAACCGCTAAAAAAGATGGTTAATGGTTAACCTATAGGTTAACCTATAAGTACTTTATTTTAACTAAGTATGAAGTTTGTGTTTAAAAGTTATCTATTTAAGTAAAAAAAATTAAAAATTTTAATACAACATTTATCTGAGAGATAGATTTATTATTCTAAAAACAATTAATGAACATTTAAAAAGAAAATCGTAATAGGTTACTAGTTAACTTGTAATTGAACCGTTTCTTAACGGTTGACCACTATAATTGTTAACCATTTAAAAAATCAATGGTTAACCATTTAAAAAATTAACGGTTAACTATTTCTTAACGGTTAGTAACGATTAGGTTACGATTAATAACCGCTATAATATTTAACCAACCATTTAAGTTAAACGGTACGGTTAACCTACCATGAACTGTAACGCCCGGGTTTGGGGGTCGGGTGAAATTAAAATAATAAAATAATATTTTGGGCCTCGTGTTTTCAAAACAAATAAATTATGTTGGACTTAATTACAAAACAAGCCCAAATAGCCATGAATATCTCCTATTTGTAAATGTCTTATTTCATTAAGGGTATTTTGGTCTTTGGCCTTTTAATTTTAAACAAACATTAAAAATACCCACTTTAGCTCATCTTCTTCCCCCCTCAAAGGTAAACCCATTTTCTACTTGTCCTCATCATTCTGTATAACTCTATAGTTTTATTTTTCATTAAAACCCATGATTTCTCATTTTGGTGTTTTGAAGTTTTAGATTAAAAGTGTGAGCTTTATTAGCTTTAACTTAAGCTTTTTGATTTATTAATGTTATATAAGTTGTTTACAATCTAAAAGGTCAAACATACTTGATCTTTACTTGGTTTTATGTTGATTCCCGAAATTGGGTTTTATGGAGGTTTTAGAGAGTTTAAATGTTGAGTTTTGGGGTGTTTGGTGTGGGAATTTGGGGGCTGATGTTTGTGTTGCGTGTAAAATAGGCTATCGCAATTGTAGTGCAAGTATACACGACGCAAGTAGTAAAGTGATACGAAGTATCGGATATCGTCTCCACAGGGATTGGGCTAATAGCTTCACCTAAATTCACTGCACGAAGTAAAAGAAATATTTGAGAGTTGTCACGAGAATAATAAAGTAAAAACGCAAATAAAAGAATTGAGTTATCAAGATAGAGAGAATGGGCTGGTATTGAATTGCTCAGTAGTGCAGGTATTGGATTGCTTAGGAACTCCAGTTCTGTCGTCGCGCCCGTCGCCAACAGCACCTGTCGCGGCGGCTGTCCGTTAGCTGTCGCGGCAACGTATACTAACTCCGTACTCCAAGTTTGGCAAGAATTCCAGATCTGCCTTGGCCTATCCCTAGGTCCAAGTCTGTCGATGATCACGTCTTTGATGATACCTCCCGGCGTGAATCGAAGGATGAACACCGATGTGTATGAATTCTTCCTTAGCCACTTAACCTTGCCCTATCCCTAGGCACAAGATAGTTCAACTATAAACTAGAGAACTCGCTCTTATTTCTTTCGTATACTTAACTCTCCCGATGCTAAGTAAATGGATAACCTCACAATGCTCTCCCGATGCTCTTGTAAGATATTAAAACCGAAATAAGAGAACTTGAAGTTTATTTTATTGAACTGAAAAATCCTAAAACAAAACAACCCTTGCAACTACTTTACAAAACAACCTGTGGCCCTAGGGGGAATTTAGAACATGTTGACGACGGGTAAACGGCAGGGGTTTAGGTTATCGGTTATGGGGTATTGGATGCCTCCTAGGTTAAAGCTATGCCCTTATATAAGCTTTGGGCTCAAGTATTCTAAGTTAATAAGGATTACAACTTTAATGAAAAGTAAGATTATAATAAATGCTTAATCTCTAAGGATTCCTACTTTTCAGCCGCCTCCTTGTTTCATGGGAATTCTTCTCCTTGAGCTTTGGCTTGACATATCTTTCGATCCGGGGCTTGGAAAATTATTTGGCTTTCACACGACAGACGAGCAGATTTTTCTCTATCTATCGAGTTCCACTTCACTTTTCCTCTTCATAAGGCTGCTGTCACCTTGCTGTCACGACAGGTCCATGGCAGCTTCGTCCTCATCGTCTAATTGTCCAGTTCAGTTCTCCTGCTTATATGCCCTGCGCCTGCCTTCTTCGTCAACCATGGCAGTATCCTGCAAAATAAGCCATCTTTTAGTAGAATCCGTGCCTTTAGTGAATTTGTGATGTTTTAATGTAAACTGACCTAAATGCAATGCAATGATGCTTGAATGCAGCAGAAATATGGGTTAAAAAGGGTGTAAATAATAGAACTTTTACACACTCAACACACCCCCAAACTCAAGTTCTTGCTTGCCCTCAAGCAATTAAACCTAAAAGAAAAGAAAATATTTTTGTGTTGGCTTTCAAACAGTGAACTGTCCCTTACCCGTCGCTCATTCTCTGTGGCGGCAGCAACCTGTCGGAAGGTTTTAGGATCTGTCCGGAATCTCCCTATAGCTCTCGTGCAGTGTGTGCATGCTTGTGAACAGTTATATGCCAAGACTCTCTTAGTTTCAATAGAATATTCAACTCTTAACTCGAATTTTTATGCCAAAGTTTATCTTTTGAATGAACTTTTTCATGCTCCTTTGATTTCTTTGTTTTGACTCGATTTTTTTTCAAGCTAAAGTTTGACTAGAGCCAGTTTTAGGCACCTCTAGTTAACTTCCTAGAGCCAGTTTCGGGCACCTCTAGGGCTATTGAGTCTCTTTTCTAAACTCCTTTCCTAGAGCCAGTGTTAGGCACCTCTAGGGGCTATTCAAGTGCTAAGCTTCCTATTCTAGTTTGGCTAAAAGAAATCTAAGCAATATAATAGTCACAAAGGTGTTTAAGTTTTCAGAACTATAGAAAGGCTCTAAACTTCTCCCTAAACTGTCCTAAAGATGCTGCCACGACAGAGCTTTCATGACAGGTAAGTTAACTTCACAGTTTTAAGCCAACAGTTTTATATTTTCTGATTTTTTTAAGAGAAATTAAATAAATAAAAGACACAACAATTAATAGAAAAGATGTACTTAAGACTCCATTAATGATGAAGGGTTGCCACCCCCAAACTCGAGGGTTGCATTGCCCTCAATGCAAAATGACAGATGACATGACAGGTACATCACAAAATAAATATAAGCAGGCAGCAGGATAATAAAAAGAAAAGACTTAAATTTAATCGCTATCCTCGCTGCTGCTGCTAACACGGATCTGGCGGCGGCGTCTTGGCTGTGGGGGAGGCTGGGCAGGTTCAGGAGCCGGTTCAGGGGCAGGCTGCTCTACAAGTTGGATGTCGGAACTGTTGCCACTGTCCCAAGTGCTGCTGGTGGTAGTGCTAGCCTTGGGCATAAGTTTCCTGTCTGCCACGTGTTTTATCCGCTTGACCGGCGTAAATTCCTTCTCCAAATTCCTCCTGATCAGAGGGCTGTCATCGGAGGCAGGTCTCTTCGTCCCTCTGGCAGGGGTGTCGGCCGGTGGACTGCCTGCTGCCGTCGGGGCAGGTGATGTGGTGGAGGCAGTCGAGTGGGAATGTGGGGAGGCAGGTTGTGTGGGTGTGTGGACAGGGGAGGGGATATGGAAATAATGGGCAGGAAATGTAGGGAATTGAACATCGGGAAAATTTAAAGTTTGGGTAATGAAGTTTACCGTCGAGTTAGCGAAGTCCCGAATGAACGTCATCAATCCCATTTGTCTCTCCTCTACCCGTTGTAGTGCAGCAAGGATGTGGGCAGACTGGTCTATCGGAGCGGTGGCGGCAGCAGGTTCCGTGGCAGGTTCCGTGGCAGGTTCCTCGTCTGAATCTGCTGAGCCTGCTGCAGGGTTGCAAAATTTGATAGGTGTAGCGGCTATCAGCTCCATGAGGCTATTGATGTTATTGTCTGTCCAGCCTCTTCCTTGGAGTAGTTTGTCGGAGGATTCTTCGGGGACAGCTGCACAGCGGCATAAGGAGGTTATTGTGAACGGCAGGCAGAGGCGGGAGTCGGAGCGGAAGGTGCAGTCCAGGATGCTGTCCCTCATATAGCGGCCCACATTGATAGGCCTGTCGTGCATGATGGAATGAATTAGGGCAAGCCGCTGCCGGTTGACTGTCGTGTGGTGGGAAGAAGGCATAATACGCTTTTTGATGAAAGCGTTCCAAAGTTTGGCTTCCGGGAGGAGCTGCCCCCTGTTGACGGAGTAGGGGTTCTTCTTGCTAGTTGTCCATGATGTTCCCTCCTCTGTCAACTCCACCATGACAGCATCATAAGCGGCAGCATCGAGGGTGTCGAGGAATTTTTGGTGGGCATCATCATCGGGGCCAAAATAGAGGCCAAACATGTGGTTGATGCTGTCAGCAGTGAATGGCACGTTTACTCCTCGAACGGTGACAGATGTTGTCGTTCTGCTGTCTATGGCCGCATAAAACTCCCGGACTAATGTGTCGTTTAGTTTTGTCGGTTGTTCGGCAAAGTCCTCCCATAGTTGAGCCGTGATGGCCTTTACAATGAACGGCCGGAGTCCCATGTGGGGTGCTTGACGGATGTAAATGAAACCTCGTTCCTCCCATAACTCCTTTGTGGCGAAAGGCGTTGCGGCTGCTGAAGAAGAAGCGGAGGCAGCGCTACGGCGGGTCTGTCTAGACGACATGTTAGTTGCAAGGGTTGTGAAATAGAGAAAACAAATAAAACTAAAGGAGAAAACAAGAGCGAATGAGCAGAAGTGATGAAAAATGAAAGTGCAAATGGGGTTTTATAGCGGTCGAGGATCTGCCCATTTAATGCCGCAACGGCAGGCGTGAATAACGGAGCGACTGTTGGGATTTAGCGTGTCTGACGCGTCTGACACGCATTTATGCGTCTGATGTGCGTTTGCCGCACGCTTCTACGTCTGCCGTGTCAGTCTGTTGACAGCCTGTCTTATTCGTCTGCGGTGGCAGCCGAAACGACAGGCTTCAATAAATGGGCTTTGTTGGGCTGATGGATGGGTGGTGGGCTTGGGTCACTTCTCCTTTTCTTCTTGACTCCTTTATTCCCTAAAGACAGAAAAAAAACAAACATTATTCGAATAAAATAAACCTAATTTCCTAATAAATAATAAATAAAATTTAGGTTAAATTAGGGATGCCTTGTGGGGCATCTCCTAAAGTAACCACTTCCTGTATTCCTGGGGCTTCAGTCCCCTGATAATGCTTGAGGCGCTGTCCGTTGACTTTGAATTGGTGCCCGTCTTTTAATGATTGAATTGTGATGGCACCATGGGGAAAAACTTGAACCACTTCGAATGGGCCAGACCATCTAGATTTAAGCTTCCCTGGGAAAAGTTTCAACCTAGAATTAAACAACAACACAAGCTGCCCTGGGCAGAACTGTCGTGGCAGCAACTTCCTGTCATGCCACTTCTTAGTCTTTTCCTTGTAAATCCTTGCATTGTCGTATGCCATTGTCCGTAATTCCTCAATCTCATTTAGATCTAACAGCCTCTTCTGGCCTGCCTTGTCCAAGTCCATGTTCACTGCCTTGATTGCCCAATATGCCTTGTGCTCTATTTCGACAGGCAAGTGACAGGTTTTCCCATAAATCAAACGGTATGGAGACATGCCTAATGGAGTCTTAAAAGCTATCCTATATGCCCATAATGCATCATTAAGGAGTAAAGACCAGTCTTTCCTAGTTGGCTTGACCATCTTCTCAAGAATGTTCTTTACTTCCCGGTTGGATATCTCAGCCTGTCCATTGGTCTGTGGGTGGTATGTTGTCGCGATCATGTGCTTGACACCATATTTCTTCAAGGCAGCAGCAATTACCCTATTATCAAAATGTCTCCCTTCATCACTGATAATCGCCTTAGGGATGCCAAATCTAGAAAAAATGTTTTTGTGCAAAAACTTTTGGACCGTCTTGGCATCATTCTTTTGAGTGGCGATAGCTTCAACCCACTTAGAGACATAGTCCACTGCTAGGAGGATGTACAGATTTCCACATGAAGATGGAAAAGGTCCCATAAAATCAATCCCCTAGACGTCGAAGATCTCGACTTCTAGAATGTTTTGCAGTGGCATCTCGTTTCTCCTCGAGATGTTACCTGTCCGCTGGCACCTGTCACAGTTCTTGTAGAAGTCATGTGCATCCTTATACAGTGTCGGCCAGTAGAACCCTGACTACAGCACCTTGGCAGCAGTTTTGTTGCCTCCTAAGTGACCTCCATATTGTGAAGCATGACAGTGATGGAGAATGTCTTCTTGCTCCTCTTGTGGTACACATCTCCTTATAACCTGATCTGCACACATTTTGAAAAGAAGAGGTTCGTCCCAATAATAATGTTTAACATCATTTTGAAACCTCTTTCTGGCTTGATAGTTAAGGTCAGAAGGAAGTATTCCGCTAACTATAAAATTAACGAAATCAGCATACCAGGGAAGTTCAGAAGACTTACATGCCGCCATGGCTGTCGCGACAGCGATTGCGGCAGCAAAGAGCTGCTCATCTGGGAAGGTCTCCAGTATGTGTGTCTTATCAATGGGTAGACTCTATCCCATCTCTAACCTTGACAAGTGATCAGCCACCTGATTTTCTGTCCCCTTCTTGTCCTTGATCTCAAGGTCGAATTCTTGTAGTAGCAGGATCCACCGTATCAATCTAGGCTTTGCATCCTTCTTTGCGAATAAATACTTAAGGGCGGAGTGGTCTGTGTGCACTATTACTTTCGTCCCAAGTATGTAAGAACGAAACTTGTCAATGGAGAACACCACAGCTAACAGCTCCTTTTCTGTGGTGGTATAGTTCACTTGGGCGTCATTTAACGTCTTGCTGGCATAGTATATGGCGTGAAACAGCTTATCTCTGCGCTGCCCTGACAGCATAGTCACTAGCATCACACATAATCTCGAACGGCTGTGTCTAGTCCGGTGGCTGTACTATGGGGGCTGTTACTAACTTTTCCTTCAGAACCTTGAATGCTTTAGTACATTCATCATTAAAGTCAAAGGGTCGGTTCTGCTCTAAGAGATGGCATAAGGGCTTCGTGATTTTTGAGAAATTAGCAATAAATCTCCGATAAAACCCATCATGCCCTAAAAAACTTCTAATGCCCTTGACTGTGGTCGGCGGCGGCAGCTTCTCAATTACTTCAATCTTAGCCCTGTCGACTTCTATCCCACGGTAGCTAATCTTATGGCCAAGGACTATCCCCTCATCCACCATAAAGTGGCATTTTTCCCAATTTAAAACAAGATTAGCTTTTTCACATCTTTCAAGTACCTTTTGAAGATTGTCGAGGCAGCTCTCAAAATTGTCTCCAAAGACGGAAAAATCATCCATGAAAATCTCTAGGAAGTACTCTACCATATCGGAGAATATGGCCATCATGCACCTATGGAAGGTGGCAGGTGCATTACATAGTCCAAACGACATCCTCCTAAACGCATATGTTCCGTAGGGGCATGTGAAAGTCGTTTTCTCTTGATCTTCTGGTGCAATAGCAATTTGGTTGTAACCTGAGTAACCATCAAGAAAACAATAGTAAGGTTTACCCGTTAATCTATCAAGCATTTGATCAATAAAGGGTAAAGGAAAGTGGTCCTTTCGGGTAGCTTTGTTAAGCTTCCGATAGTCCATACAAACCCTCCAACCAGTCACAGTCCTGGTTGGGATTAACTCGTTGTTCTCGTTGGTTACCACGGTCATTCCTCCTTTCTTTGGAACGCATTGCATCGGGCTTACACATTTGCCGTCGGAGATGGCGTAAATAATACCAGCATCTAACCATTTGATTATCTCCTTACGCACGACCTCCTTCATCGCATGGTTTAGCCGCCTTTGGGCATCAATAGTCGGCTTATGATCTTCCTCTAGGAGGATTTTGTGCATGCATAACGCCGGACTAATGCCTTGAATGTCTGCTATCGTCCATCCAATCGCCTTCTTGTGCTGCCGTAACATGTCGATTAGCTGTCGTTCCTGTTCCTGCGGCAGCTTAGAAGAGATGATTACGGGCAACGTATCATTTGAACCAAGAAAAGCATATTTAAGCTGCCCTGGAAGGGGCTTCAGTTCTAAGGCAGGTGGTTCAACAGTGGATGACTTTTGGATTAAATGGTTATCCGAAGTGTAATTTAAAGGTTCGAATAACTTACCTAGACGATTGCCCATCCAGTTTACCTCCTCTTGACCTTCAGTGTCAGATGTATCGGAATCGGAGGAGTCGCTGTCGTCGGTGTTATCGTCATATCTGTCGTGGCAGGCCTGTAAGTGGCTGTCGCGGCAGTGACCAAATTTTATATCACGGCAGCCCGACCTGATGCAGGGTTGATCAAGGGTCACCTCAATGATGGCCTTGCATTCCTCGTCCACATCAGCATGTTTCATTGCTTGGAGAACATTCAACTTAAATTCTTGATCGTTTACTCGCATGGTGAGTTCTCCTTTCTCCACATCAATCAGTGATCTTCCCGTGGCTAAGAAGGGTCGCCCAAGGATGACTGGTGCGTTTTCGTCTGCCTCACAATCTAAGATAAGAAAGTCAGCAGGAAAAATAAGCTTATCCACTCTTACCAGAATATCTTCAATTTTTCCCTCTGGGTGAACATAAGAGCGGTCAGCCAGCTGTAGAGTTACTGTCGTGGGCCGCGCCTTCCCAATACCTAATTTCTGAAAAACAGATTTGGGCATTAGATTAACACTAGCACCAAGATCACAAAATGCCTTACCCACAAATTTGTCGCCGATTACACACGGTATGATGAAGCTCCCTGGATCCTTCTTTTTCTGGGGTGGCTGCCGATGAAGAATGCTCATGCAACCTTCTGTCATCTTTACCGTTTCAAACTCCCCAAGTTTATATTTTTTTGACATAACATCCTTGAGAAATTTAGCATAACCGGGCATCTCCCTAACGGCATCTAACAATGGAATATTAATATGAACCTGTTTAAAAATATCATAAATCTTTTTAAGTTGAGATTCATGCTTAGCTTGTTGTATCCATTGAGGGAAGGGTGGTGGGGGACGGTAGTCAGCAATGCGTCCTTCCCACTGCATACGAATCTGAGGACGATAATCATCTTTTTTCTCCTCTGTCGCTTCTGCTGTCGTGACAGGTTCATCGGCAGCAATCTGTTTATCACCTGTCGGGGCAACTTCCTCGGCAGGTTTGTCTAAGGCTGGATCCTTCTCTGTTTCAGCTTTTTCTGGCCCTGGTAGTTTCTTCCCACTCCTAGTAGTAATTGCCTTACATTGCTCATGTGTGGGTGGTCTAGCATTTTCAGTGTTGCTAGGGAATCCTCCAGTCTGCCTCGGCTTAATATGTTGCGACACCTGACCCATTTGTGTCTCTAGAGATTTCAGAGTGGCCTCATGGTTCGTCATCCTCATCTCGGTTTTATCCATGAAATTATCTGTATTCTTGACAAACTGATTCATATTCTCAATATACGTAACGGTCTGAGACATAAAGGTGGCCAGAGTCTGTTCCAATATACTGTTCGTGGCAGCTGTTGTTGTGGCGGCGGCAGGTTCTGCGGCAGCTGCTGTCGCGTCAACAGTCTAGGACCTCCCTGATTCTGATTATGTGCTTGAGGATTCAGGGCATTGTTGGGATTACTCCATGAAAACTTAGGATCCTTCCTCCAATTGGGATTATAATTGTTGGAATTATAATTTGGCTTGTAATTTCCAACATATTTTCCCTCTTCTACATTTATTGGGCACTCATCCCTACTATGACTCCCCTCACAGATATCACATACTTCCTCAACAGCAAATCCTTGTAAACTATCATCATTCAATAACCTTTTCATTGCTTTAGTAAGGAATGCTACCTGTGATTTCATAGTGATGTCGGCCTCATAGTCCTTGACAGCAAGTACTCGTTTACCCCCTCTTCTGGCTGTCGAAAACTGCTCCTCATTCTTGGCCAGATTTTTCAGAACTTGCAACGCCTCGTCCGGATCTTTATCCAATAATAGTCTGTTTGCTACAGAGTCAATTCGAATGCGAGTTTGTAAGTTAGCAGCATTATAGAACTTAGTTACCTGATTCCAGACGGGGAATCCATGCATTGGGCAGTTTCGAAGAAGAGTAGTAAATCTGTCCCAGGCCTCGTGCATTGGCTCGTCATCTTCCTGTTGGAAAGTAGCAATTTCGTTACGTAACCGCTCAGCTAAATGTGAAGGATTAAAACGAGACAAAAATTCACGAGTTAAATCTGCCCAAGTCATAATAGAACCCGGTGTAAGTTTATTCCACCAAGTTTTAGCTCTGTCCCTCAATGAATGAGGAAATAACCGAAGCCTCAGTATCTCTGGACTAACTCCTAGCAGTCTAAACGAACCACAGATCTCCTGGAACGTTTTGAGATGCTCCCTAGCATCTTCTGTCGCAGCACCACTAAACTGCCCGGCGTTGTTGATCATACTAAACATGACAGGCTTAAGCTCGAAGTTATCAACATTAATATCCGGCAGTGTGGTCTCCAGCTCTACATGATCGTTCAGCATGTAGTCACGACATGACCGTCGTCCATCTGCCCCAGGCGGGTCACCGACAGGCGGGATACCTCCACCAGCAGGCTGATTACGGGTCATCTGCTCTAGCTGTTCCTCAAGGTACTCATTCCGGTCTAAAAGGTGGCGAATTTGTTTCTTGAGATTGAAGGAACGTTCGATTTCCGGATCTAATTTATATTCTGGATCTTCGCCTCTTTTAGATCTGCGCATAAACAAGAAAACCTCGTGAAAAGCAAGAGTTGAAAGCACAAAAGAAAAATAAAATAAAAAAAAAACAAAAACAAAAATAAAAACAAAGAACAAAAATAAAAATTAAAACGAAAAGTGCAATAAAAGAAAGGTGTAGTTATGTTGCCAATCCCCGGCAACAGGGCCAAAAACTTGTTGCGTGTAAAATAGGCTATCGCAATTGTAGTGCAAGTATACACGACGCAAGTAGTAAAGTGATACGAAGTATCGGATATCGTCTCCACAGGGATTGGGCTAATAGCTTCACCTAAATTCACTGCACGAAGTAAAAGAAATATTTGAGAGTTGTCACGAGAATAATAAAGTAAAAACGCAAATAAAAGAATTGAGTTATCAAGATAGAGAGAATGGGCTGGTATTGAATTGCTCAGTAGTGCAGGTATTGGATTGCTTAGGAACTCCAGTTCTGTTGTCGCGCCCGTCGCCAACAGCACCTGTCGCGGCGGCTGTCCGTTAGCTGTCGCGGCAGCGTACACTGACTCCGTACTCCAAGTTTGGCAAGAATCCCAGATCTGCCTTGGCCTATCCCTAGGTCCAAGTCTGTCGATGATCACGTCTTTGATGATACCTCCCGGCGTGAATCGAAGGATGAACACCGATGTGTATGAATTCTTCCTTAGCCACTTAACCTTGCCCTATCCCTAGGCACAAGATAGTTCAACTATAAACTAGAGAACTCGCTCTTATTTCTTTCGTATACTTAACTCTCCCGATGCTAAGTAAATGGATAACCTCACAATGCTCTCCCGATGCTCTTGCAAGATATTAAAACCGAAATAAGAGAACTTGAAGTTTATTTTATTGAACTGAAAAATCCTAAAACAAAACAATCCTTGCAACTACTTTACAAAACAACCCGTGGCCCTAGGGGGAATTTAGAACATGTTGACGACGGGTAAACGACAGGGGTTTAGGTTATCGGTTATGGGGTATTGGATGCCTCCTAGGTTAAAGCTATGCCCTTATATAAGCTTTGGGCTCAAGTATTCTAAGTTAACAAGGATTACAACTTTAATGAAAAGTAAGATTATAATAAATGCTTAATCTCTAAGGATTCCTACTTTTCAGCCGCCTCCTTGTTTCATGGGAATTCTTCTCCTTGAGCTTTGGCTTGACATATCTTTCGATCCGGGGCTTGGAAAATTATTTGGCTTTCACACGACAGACGAGCAGATTTTTCTCTATCTATCGAGGTCCACTTCACTTTTCCTCTTCATAAGGCTGCTGTCACCTTGCTGTCACGACAGGTCCATGGCAGCTTCGTCCTCATCGTCTAATTGTCCAGTTCAGTTCTCCTGCTTATCTGCCCTGCGCCTGCCTTCTTCGTCAACCATGGCAGTATCCTGCAAAATAAGCCATCTTTTAGTAGAATCCGTGCCTTTAGTGAATTTGTGATGTTTTAATGTAAACTGACCTAAATGCAATGCAATGATGCTTGAATGCAGCAGAAATATGGGTTAAAAAGGGTGTAAATAATAGAACTTTTACACACTCAACAGTTTGGTTGATATATAAGGGTTGTTTTGGAAGCTTTTGGGAGTAATATAAGTGTTGGAATTATTGGTTTTAGGCTGTGCTTTAGGGATGCTCGGGAATGAGGATTTTGGGGTTGTCTTTAGCTTGAAATCATGTGTTTTGTGCTTGGTTTGTGTTCCGAGTTTGCTACATTAAATTGTGGACTGAATTATGGTTGTTTTGATTGTGTTGGGGTGTTTAGAAGCAAGGAATTGTGTTGGTGAAGCCTCGGGAACAAATCCGGAGAATTTGGAGACTTGAGCTTGGTACTCGGCTTCCGTTTGGGTAGTAACGGTGAGTAGAAATGTCAAACTTTATTTTACTTTCAAAATGGGACTCTTGGGGGTTTGGGTGGGACCTAGAGGGTTCACCTAAATCCAAGTGTAAGTTACTACTCCTACCGTTTTGTTATGTGTTGATGAGTGGCTATATGTTGTGGTATCATGTGCATCTTGAGTTGTTTTACACCCGTTGTTGTTGTGTAGTCGTGTTGGAGTCGAGCCTCACGTGATGGTTGTCATAACTACGGTGATGAGTGATCCCACCGGTAGTGACTAGTAGCAGAGTAAGGTGATGAGTGGTCCCATCGAAAAACTACTAGTCGAACGGTGATGTGTGGTCCCACCATGTGTGTTGGTTGTGCATGTGCAAACCATGTGTAGTCTTGTTGTGATATCATTCGTGCATTCATTGATTTAATTGTCAATTATGAAAAGTATTTTGAAAACTACATGCTTGTTGAGTTTTAGAGCTTCACTCACTAAGCTAGCTAGCTTACGCTCTCCTTTATTTCCAACATGCAGATCGTTAGAGTTCAGGAGGCAAGTGAGCAAAAGAGGAGCTTTTGGAGTTCTCAAGTAGCTCAAGTATGATTTACGTGTTTGTAATAATGCCTAGACGATGGGGTGTAGACTTGTTTGGAGTTTGTGTCAAACTCCTTAGTCTGATTTTGTGTTTGAGTGAGCATGTTGAATTGTTAATGTTATGTTGGCTATTTGTGTCTTCATGTCGTGGATTGTAGACTATGTTTACTTGATGCATAAATGTCTTGTGTGTGGAGACTTATACCCTTCCCCATAAATACTATGTGTGTTTGTCTAAGGCATGTTACCTTAAATGTTATGTATGAATCTTTTTTTGAATTGATGCTTCTCTTATGGAATGGTTTTTATATGTATGTTGAGTGCTAAGCATGCTTGTTATAGGGTGCCTTGTATCTAGAGTTAATGCATGTTGGTTGTGGGAGGTCTTAGTTGGTGTTTGGGGCAGCCTTGTGCCATAAACCAGCTAAAACCAGTCTGCTCGCAGCAGGCGTATCGAAACGGTTGGTCTCGTTTCGATAAAGTCCCCTTGTTTCAGGCCAGACGTTTCGATACGTGGGAGGGGCGTTTCGATAAAATTTTGCTACTGGAAATTTAAGATTTTGACGAGAAATTGAGAGTATCAAAACGGTTCTAGGCATTTCGGAACGGTCTTCGTAGCGTTGACCACGAGAAATTGACCGATGAGGGCATATCGATACGGTTGACCATCGTTTCGATACGGTCTCCTCGAGTTGACTTTGGACAGTTGACCTAGTCAAGGCGTATCGATACACCCTCTGGGCGTTTCGGTACGACCTGCAGTTTAGGCTAAAATGGACTGTTTTTGGTATGTTGTTTGGGTTGATTGTCTCGCTTGTTGCTTCCGTTGTTGTCTTTTCACATAGGCTTAATTTAATCCATTTAGACAAGATAATAATTAAAGAAATTTTCTAGGGTTGCTAACCGAAGGGGAGCCTTAGCGGGTTTCACTTCGGTTTTTCCCGTGTAGCCTACTCGGACCGGTCAGTCGTCCAGACCGGGATGAGAGGGTTACATGAACACCAATGTACGTATGTGTCGTCTCCTTATTTAGGCTCGTACTAGCATGTATCTTTTACACTTATCGTGTGTATTAATTTTTGGGTAAACTACACAGATGACCACTTAACTATGGGGTTGATGTCATTTTAACCACTATACTTTTAATTTTGGCAAATATACCACTTAACTATTTAAATGGTTCCAATTAAGCTACCAACTGTTAAAAAGAACGGAAAAGTTTACGTGGGTGTTAAATAAAATTGGTATAATTACACATTTGGTCCCCGTTATTTACACAATCTATTAATTTGGTCTTAATTTTAATCTAATAGAATAAATTAATTATTCAATTAGGTCACCACCTTATTGAAAAACTTTTGTCTATTTTTATTTAATTTAATAAATTTATTTTTCTCATTCAATCAGGTGATGATACGTGTCATCTAATTGGAGAAAGAAAAAAAAAGAAAGTCAAGGAACTATCAATGGCAAGATTTGAACTTGAGTATCTTTGGTGGGAGTGACATAAGATTACCATTGAGCCAAGTAAATATTTGTGAAATGAAATACTAACTATAATATATGTGTTATACGATTGTAATGACTGGATAAATAAAAATAAAAATAGATAAAGTCTTCTAATAAGGTGATAACGCGTGTCACCACCTAATTAATAATTAATTTATTTTATTAGATTAAAATTAGGACCAAATTGATAAATTGTGTAAATAACGGGGATCAAATGTGTAATTGTACCAATTTTATTTAACAGTCACGTCAATTTTTTTCGTTTTTTTTAACGGTTAGTAGCTTAATCGAAACCATTTAAATAATGTATAAACTACACAGATGACCACTGAACTATGGGTTTGGTGTCAAAATGATCATTATATTAATTTTTGCCGCAAATGCACCACACTACTATTTAAATGGTTCCAATTTAGCCACACGCCATTAAAAAAAACGAAAAAATTGACGGAACTGATAAAAAATTGGTATAATTACATATTTGGTCCTCTAAATTAATTAATTTCTCCCCTCCAATTAGGTGGTGACACAATGAAAATCAAGGAATTGCCCCTGGTAGGAATCAAACCTGAGGCCTTGGGGTGTAGCGCATGCGAGCTTACCACTGAGCCAAGCATATACTTATGATATGCAATACTAATAATATTATATCTGTTATACATATGAAGAAAGAAAAAACAAACAATATTCTTTTGGATGAGAATTTCAATCCGAAAGTTTCAGATTTCGGGCTTGCAAAGTTGTACTTGACGGATGATAGTATTGTGTCTCTCACAGCAGCACGGGGTACCATAGGATATATGGCTCCTGAATTGTTCTATAAAAATATCGGAGGGGTCTCTACTATAAAGCTGATGTTTATAGCTTTGAAATGATGCTGATGGAAATTGTGGGAAGGAGGAGAAATATGAACACTTATGCTGATCATTCAAGTCAAACTTATTTTCCTTCATGGATTTATGATCAATTCGAGTTGAGGGAGAACATAGAGCTCGGAAACATGACAGAAAACGAGAACAAAATTGTGAAGAAAATGATCATTGTTGCCTTTTGGTGCATTCAAACGAGGCCCATACATCGTCCTTCGATGAGTAAAGTCTTGAATATGCTTGAAAGTGAAGTCGAGCTCCTCGAAATACCTCCCAAGTCTTTTGTATTTTCTGTGGACATGTCATGTAATGATAGTGATTAAGATGAATTCAACATACATGAGAAGGTCATATAATGAAAGTTATGCAATGTTTCAAGACGTTTGTCTGTTTTAGTTGAATCTGTGAGAGGAGCTTATTTGCTGCTGTTAGAGCTAGCTCCTCCTACATGATCCCAACACAAGTCTGTATAAATTAAATCTCTCTCTTCTCTGGTCATTAGGCCTTGTTGATATAATGGCTTTGGTTAAAGCATATAGAGCTAGCTCCTCCCGTGGCATCCGACCGACTGACTCCAAACTGGACAGGATCGGCCAGCTGAACAAGGTAACAAACAAAAACTACAGAACCCCATCTTTGTATACTCGAGAAATCCTATTCAGTATAGTCTCAAAGTTGCCAGTAGTTTCTCCGGCCTTGTTTGATGGTTGTATAGCTAAAAGAACTGATAATTTACAATTCATTTCATGGATTGTTTGTGCATGATGCTCCATAACCATTATCATCAAGTATTGTTTGTTTTTTCTTTCTCCATATGTATAACACATATATTATTATTAGTATTGTATATCACAAGTATATGCATGGCTCAATAGTAAACTTGCACGTGTTGCACCCCTAAGGTCCCAGGTGGTTCGATTCCTACCAAGGGCAGTTCTTTGGTTTTCATTTTTCCTACTCCAATCAGGGTGACACGTATCAACACCTGGTCACCATCTTATTGAATAATTAATTTATTTTATTAGATTAAAATTAGGACTAAATTGATATATTGTATAAATATACAGGACCAAATGTGTAACTATACTAATTTTTCCGTTAATTTTTTCGTTTTTTTAACAGTGTGTGGCTAAAATGGAACCATTTAAATAGTTGTGTGGTGCATTTGCGGCAAAAAAATAATATAGTGGTCATTTTGACACAAACTCATAGTTCAGTGGTCATCTGTGTAGTTTACCCTTAAATAATTAAGTGGTATATTTGCCAAAATTAAAAGTATAGTAGTCAAATTGACACCAATCTCATAGTTAAGTGGTCATATGTGTAGTTTACCCTATTTTTTAATTTTCGTTTAATGTTCTCTTCTTCTTCATTTTCTCTTACTTTTCATCTTTTTTTCTCTTATTTTTTTTCATTTTCTTACGTTTTAATCACGAATCGTGTCACCTTACCTAAAACACAACAAAAGTATTTTGTCAGCTACGACTTCTCAGGATCGTATCATGTAAGCAGAAATACACCAATATTTAAAATTTAATATTAAAATAATAATATTTGCTGGATGGAGTTTCACCAATATTAAAATACAACAAAAGTATTTTGTCACCTTACCTAAAACACAACAAAAGTATTTTGTCAGCTACGACTTCTCAGGATCGAGTTTCACTAATATTTGCTGGATGGAGGGATAAAAATTTAATATTTTTATATTAATTTCAAAGTTCGAATCTTGTAAATAAAAAAATAATATTAGAATAATTTCAAATTTATTTAAAAGTCTAATCTAATTTGATATTGGATATAATTGAACTCATAATTATTAGACATCTAAACTTTTTTATTTTTCTAAAAAATATAAAATAATTATGATTAACCACACCAGATGTCCCCAATCATTGTGTATAATTTAAATGCAAATTTGGGTACCTTATAGGACTTGATATATACATATACATATACATATACATATACATATACATATACATATACATATACATATACATATACATATACATATACATATACATATACATATACATATACATATACATATACATATACATATACATATACATATATAGGTGCTTCTCTCATGTCTTAATGACAAAATATATATACTGACAAAATTGTGATACATGGGAAAGAACAAAATCATAGCAAGTCCTGAGATAAAATGCTGCATTGGCAATTTGCCTCACAGTGTACAAATGGGTGCAAAAAGTTCCCCTCCTGCCTAAAATAACATCTCAGAATTACATCAACAAGAACTTCAACATATGCAGAAAACTAATTCATGCAACGACTTCTAAAAAAACAGCATTTAACAAGCTGAAATTCGAATTCCAACATCTTCTATTAAGTGCCTGCAATGAAACTCGAAGTTTAACCCAATTGGTTCATCCAACCATCCAACAGGTCTGAAGTTCTTTTTTTTTTTGAAACAACAGGTCTGAAGTTCAAATTCAGACATCTTCCATTAAGTGTATGAAGTGAAACTCGAAGTTTAACCTAACTGATTCATGCAATCACCCTCCTCATATTACGGCACACACAAGCTTGGGGGTTCGAATTCCGACATCTTCTATCAAGTGCATACAGTGAAACTCAAAGTTTAATTCAATTGGTTCAGGAAATCACCTTTAAAAGATGACATCAATAGGTCTAAAGATCAAATTCCAACATCTTCTATTAAGTGCATGCAGTGAAATCTGGAAGCTTAACCCAATTGGTTCATGCAATCACCTTTAAAAAATGGCATACGACAGGTTTGAAGTTTGAGTTCCTAACAGATGTAACTTTTTTCTCGTATCCTCAAACTGCAATTTTCTTTTGTAAGCTTCTACGACAGAAACAATGCCTCCAAATAATCATCAATGTAAGCCAAGCATGGCCAGTGATCAGTTCTAATACGAACTAAAGTTGAAGCATCACTTACTTCCATTTGGAACAAGAGATGGAACTTCGGGGGAAGGAAAATCAAGACGTGGATGCAACCCATACTTCTTTTGCTGATGTTTAACTGACTTTCCTGCTCATCTTCGTTATCGACAAAAGTAAGATAGAGGGGCGTGGTGTCTTGATTGGTAACTGAGGTGATAGAATCAAGCAAAAGGCCTGAGTCGTCATCTTTCCATATGATGTCTGTGATAATTCCTCTATCCTTTACCATGTTAACAAGACGCTCACCACTTACGCTTACTACAAATGGTATCAGATATCGCTCGGTAGCATGAATTAGAGAGTCCGTAGGAATCTCAAGCAGCTTCACAGATCTCGTTCCATTGACAGCCGCAAACCCCTTGCCATTCTTTAGGGGGAAAGTTTCCCGCCCGGTGTTGGAAGTAGTGCCACATGCGTCCCACAAAGCATTGAACAAGTTCGAATAATAATCAGGTAAGACATCTTCTCGGATGTCTGGTGGGGCGATAGCTTTGAGAAATAAGTCTTCAATGCCCACCATAATACTTTGCAGCTGGCCGGTGATGATCTGACCATCTTCCCCGTTTGTTTCAATGAAAACATCAACCACACCAGGTGTTGGCTCACGTGGTTCCAGCTCAATCATCACAGGAGCTTTATAGATCTCTTCTTCACCAGAATCATCGTGCTTAGCAATGATGTCTAGTGAATCAGTTTCACCTGGTAAATAACCACTCATCGGAGGTTGACCGAGAAGAAACGGTATGTGACATGATGGAATAGACCCATATTGCGCCGGTGATGAAAATTTCAACACTGTTGCATATATGGCAGGGAGGGCATCTACACCATGTAACCCATTTTTTGAGGACTCACCTCCCCATACATGATTGAAAGTCTCTGACTCAAATCTCAAATAGCATGGAATATTAACCTTAAGTCCCGGCATATGTTTAAAATCAGGAATACATGAGAAATGTCTCCTTAATATCTCTAAAATCACCGAAACTTTTGAGTCCATCACATACAGCGGCGCCTCTGGTTTATCAATTCTCTCGTCTTCTGATATAGTCTGAAATTGAATGTTGGCATCGAGATCTCTTTCATCTGTCGTGGCTTCAGTGTCCTTAAAGCCACCTGATAAATCTGGTTTGCCACTCCCAACCCCTAACGGTAATAAAGACAATGACCAAGATTGTTTGACAAGTAGTGGTGTCATCCGCTCAAGATGGATATAGGATGAAATGTTCTTAGATTTCTTGACATCCGGATAATGTCTAGGAGATGGCGCGCTGAAGAATGATCCGGAATGAGATGAGGGGGAAATACCAAGAAGTTGCTCTCCAAGGTTCAGCATTCCTCTAAGCTTCATTCCGGGTACACAAATCAGCATCCTCAAGTAGATCCTGTAAAATGACATGACAAAATAATCAATAACTCGAGATTCCTAATAGTTTGAACTATTTTTTCTTTCTTTTGGGTTGACATGGAACCGGAATGCTTAAAAAGGGAGAAAACAAAGCCCCTTCATCATACCTTGCATGGTCACGGACCTCCAAATCGGGGAAGTAAAGGCAGGTAAATGCAAGGAGACGGGATAAACCAAGGAATAATCGAGAGCTCTGATGGTGGGTCAGCATGGTTCTGCAAATGCCAAGGACCTTACTACCCCGAGACCAAGACTTCACACCAGTGCCCGGGCCATGTTTCTCCACAAGGAAAGCCATGAATTTGGTTAGCAGCTCTAACAACCTACGTGGAGGTATTGTTTGATTTTCAGCAATTCTATCAAAAATTGGGAAGTAGGAAACTAGTCTATAGTCAATTACGACTCTAGGATGCAGATTTGCGTCGATTGTTTGAAGCAGGCGCTCTCCCAACCAAAGATGCTTTTGGCAGCCTAACAATCGGTCGATAAAAGCAACAATGACAGGGACCAATCTCTGAAACTCCAGTATCAAGTCAACCAACATCCCCTGAACAAAAAAAGCTACAAATATCAGAATAGCCCATAGGGGTATAGTTTTTGGTTCGGTAATTAGAACTTAGAGCAGATAAAGCATAAACTTCAGGTCCTCTGATTCTGCATCAATATTTGGTGGCACTGCCATATATCTAAATGCCATCATAACAATTATACAAGATTAAGATCTATATGATAATCTATTGCACACAAAAGTTACGGATAATGGACGCTTGATGTGCTAAGTAGATGTAAATTAGACACAATGAGGCATAATTAACTGAATACTTTTGCAAGAGGAAGGTTAAACAGGGGAAAAGCATACACCTTTAAATGATTAAAAATGGCAGATTCCATAAGAGCAGTAGTGGTGGAAGGATCATCGTCAGAATGAGAAGATGCACCTATCAAAAACTTATGAAATGTGTGGAAGGCCACAGCAGTTTCCGTGCTCCAAGGAGGCATCCATTTGAAAGCCGAAACCGATACTAGACCATCTTGAAAGAGCTTCACCACTGAATTCCCGTCCCCAACAATCATATCCGAAACAGTTTGAGGTTTCAACGAATCGATACAAACAGAACAAAAGGCAAGTAAATCTAGCTTAAGCGTTTTCAACGAAAGTGGATCAAACACACTCGGATAAAGCCTGAAACCTGTCTCTACGATCGACTTCTTCTTCTCCGCATCTTCTCCATTCACCATCAATCCGTTCAAAAAACCCATCAACCAATGCACTGAAAGCAATCGAAACACCAAATACTGCTGCAATTCCAATGAAAACAACAAAAGTCTCCCTACAATCTCTGTCTCCTGGTCATTAAACGCCTCAGAAAAACGTGAATACATAATCAAAACAACATGATACAACAAAGGATCGAACGAATAAATCATCCAGAAAAATTGAACTTTCAGCATAGAAGGCTGCAAATCCAAATCCACTGCTAATGGCATTATCATCCCCATAAAAACCATCATCCCACAAGGAGTTAAAACCTGTGGCCATTCCAACAAAAACGCCATGGCTCTTCTCAATTCCTTATAATTCAACTCTAACAACCCTTCCTTTTCCGATCCCGAAACCCATTGTGGTATATTAAAAGGAACCAAAGGAACCGAAGTATTCAAAACAGAAACATTCAACTTTCGATTCACAATACTATGAATTACAGTCGTAAACAACAAAATGTAGCTCTGCGAAGCGTGGGTTCGCTCGCTTTGGCATAAACTCCATAAATGACCAGCAATATCGGAGAGTAAACAAGGATAAGCTTTTTCCAACTCACGTAAACACTCACAAGCAATAGCACGCGCGTGGCGATCCGGTCCATGGTTCGGCCGGTTTATAACAACCAGTAAAAGTTCGACCACGGATTCCGTCAACCGAGCCTCGACGGACTCGACGGCGTTAGTAGAGATCAAAATCGAGGTCGTCGAAACCATCATCTGCTCTTTCAAAGCGTAAGTGACGTGGATACCGTCGATCGGAGATTGCACGAGGACGCGTAGGGTTTCGACGAGGCGTTCCAAGAGGGAAGAAAGCGAATTTGGTGGGAACAAGAGGTCGGAAAATTCTTCGAGGAAGATTACGAGGGGGATTTTGAAAGGGAATTCCTTTTTGAGGATTGAAGAAAGGGCGAGTTCGACGACGGACGGGGAAAGCGACCGCCATTTCTCACGGCGGGAACCGCCGTGCTGGAAATCTTCAACTAAGGATTCCCAGTCTTGAGGTGAAATCGGCTTTGGCTGTGGTTTTTCAGCCATTTTTTTAACTTCAGTTTTTGCAGGAATTTAACAACAACTAGATTTTAGGGTTTTGAGTTGAAAAATTGGGAAATCGAAATGGAAATAGCATTGAAATTTTGTTTTATTTTTACTAATCAAAGTTGAAATTCAGTCGACATCTGCAAAACTGACAGCGAAGAAAAGGCGCTTACAGACAGAGGAGATTTCCTAATGCTCTATACTATATAAATTGGAAAATTCGCGCTTTCAGTCCTTATATTTTCTGAGATATGAAATTTAGTATTTTTAATTTAGTTTAATAATAACTTGATCTACTGCTCCAAATTGTCAAAATCGTCCCCTTTAATTATTCTCACTAAAGTCCTAGTCAGTGATTTCTTTTTAAAAAATTACATATTAATAGAATATCTTATGGGTTTTTTAATAAATTCCACTCAAACATTTTAATTAGCAAAAAGATTAAACATTAATAAAATGTACTATTAAAAGTGTGCACATTAACGTTTTAAAAGAAATAATTATTGGAATTAGCTATTCAAAGTTCAAACTATCTTAATAATATTAAAAAAAAACAAATTATACCAAATTATTATTAAAGTATAAACACTAAGTTTTCGCATATTAATATTGTAGAGGGACAAAAACCAAATTTGACATGTTTAAATAGGGCCAATGGCATTAGACATCTTAAAAGTATTGTCTAAATTTTAATTTGATCCTTAAACATCATAATATTCCTATAGAAATGATTTAATGTTGGCTTGGATCTAAAATGGAACTATCATATTTAAAGCATATTAATCAAATTTTAAACACTTTATGTCTGTGTGAGCAATTTAGATCATTATGCTAAGAAAATAGACCATGTTATTGCAAATCAGGAATTTTTTAGATGTTGGATTTAAGTTAATATTTAACACATAAAAAGAGTTAAATTAGAGTGACTATTACCATGAACTCTCTCTCTTTTCATGAAAAACAAAGCCATTTCAATCGTTGGATCAAAAAGTAAGAAATGGAAACCATTGATCAAATTATTATGAGATATAAACAAACTATCACAACAGTTCATTATATGTTTTATTTGTTTTATATTTGTTCATATTGTTTATGTTTATATTTTCATTGAATTTGATTTGATATTTAACATTCAGGTTGATGATTAGATTGTTTTTTTAACATAACAAGTCGACATTTCATTAAAAAATAAAAATACAAGAGAAAACATACTAACAATCAAAAATACAAAGGGAACACAACTAGGCACAAACAAAACACATGGTAAGCAACACAAGAAACAAGCAGAATGTGAAAACACAAGCAAAAGTAACAAAGACAAGGGAGACCCATCAAGCAACCACAGTTGGCAAGAGAAGCTAAGACATGAACAAGCGAATAAAACCACATCTACTGCATGTCGCTTCTTGGGTCACAGAAAAATAAAAAAACAGTTAAAAAATGTAGAAGAAAACATTCATAAGCTGAGACGAGAACAAGCAAATAAACCTTCATAAGATTGATTTTGAGAGAAAAATGAATTAGGCGAGAAACGAAAGAGTTTATTTTTGTTAGTGAGCGTTAATTGTTGATGATTAGATTGTTGTGATAGTTTAATTGGTATATAATTAATATTTCAAGGGCTCAATTAGAAATTTTAAAACTAATTTATAATCTTGTCATAGTTTTGAGGATATTTTAAGAATTAACCAAAGAAACAAAAGAGGAGGAGGGCTATGATATTGTCACCAGCCATGTGAGAACTGCGACAGTAGCCACCTTATCTTTTTAAACTATCCAAAGGTTTCGACCACAACAGTGGTTCAACCATGGCCGAAACACATATGAAAATGACCTACACAATTCTCACACCTCCGATGCTACCCACCATTCCAAAGGCAAGAAAATCCTTAAAAGTCGATCTTTTCGCCATTAAAGCTATAAAACTCGGGAATTATCAAAGAGCTTTCCACGTTTCTTGTGCTGCAAGAAGAAGAATCAGATACGACGATGGTGATGAAGAAGAAAATGAGTACAATGAAGAGATCGCAATACTTGAGATTTACACCCAGTCTGCTAGAGAAGAAGCTCTTCTCGTTCATGCACTTGTGGATGAACAACAAGTTGAAGTTGTTATTTTCAAGGTATGCTCCCCGTTTCTGTTGTTGTTTTTATCCATTTTACACCATGGGAGTCGGTATTGTTCTGGTGCCGCTCCGATCTCTGCCTGTTTTGGTCAAGCATGGTAGTCGGTAAAGGTGTTTATCTTAAGAGACACAGGTTCAATTCGTTCAATCTACAAAGGATTAAGAATGTTAATCAACAGATACTACTTTATAACCCCTTTTAACTCTTGTTAGTTGTTTTGTGAATATGAAATTTTGACAATGTGAGACGCGGATGTTAGAATCAGTGTAATTACTCCAGATAAGTTAATATTTATGATAAAATGGATGTTGAATGTGTATTTGATTTGCAATTGCAGGGGTTTTCTTCATGTTTGAGCTATGGGACTTCAGCAGATCCATCGAAAAGTGTGATTCCCAGAAGAGCAGTGATCAAATCCATTGATAGAATCAAAGGCCCCTTTGATCCTTCCAACATTCAATACATTGAAACAGATATCCATTGGGACTCCTTTAAGACCCGCTTAGCTTCTACCTAGCACTACCACGGGAGGGACTAGGGAGAACTACAATCACAATATTCAATCATCGGGTTTGGTTTGGTTTGGTTTTTATTTATTTATTAAATTTGGGTCGATTTGTCGATCAAAACAAACCCATTACTTGGATCTCTAACTCGTATTTCGGTTGATGAAGATGAAGTCACCATGCCAACCAAACACATCTTCAATACACACACTAATTCATGATTACAAATAGGAACCGCTAAAGAAATCCCAGGGATGAGTCGAGAGGGAAAACCCGGAAAAAAATTTACAAAAATGTCTACCTATACACCCACACAATCACTCGCCTGCCCACCCATGAACTCAATACTTCCTTTTATCTCTAAGCAGTAAGCACTCTATGTTAGAAGCACACCGATTTGATTTCTTCCTCCCAATTTTACCCTCTTTTCCCCCGGATTTCTTCTCTTTCTCAATTTCAAACAACATAGGTTCGCTGGCATAAAAATAAAAGAAAAAAGGAGATTTATGCAAGTTTGCAAATCTACTCGTTGATGCTTCTATTAGAATTTGACGTTATTGAGTGCTACGTGTTAACCCGCTTCGACACACATTTCTGCATAAATAAGACAATCTGGTTAGCTATACTGAGTATCAATATTCAGAATACACTACCTATGTAATCAATTAATAGAGAACTAGCATTGCCACATATATATATTATTGAAGATCGATCAGCTGAAAAATCGAAAACAAACAGAAAGTGAACGGATCACCACAGCTTGAAGCCATGTTGTTCCGACTCTTCATTTTGCATGAAGTACCTGTGTCCGAAAAATATTTGGGAATGTGTTCGATACATTCGGATATACCAACACTCACACCCAAGACCCAACTACCTGAGCCTAAGTAAAGACTTGGAGCACCCAAGTAAAATGAATCCCACCATCGATATGTAACTGATTCGAAAGTCCATCAGTGATCTTAAAGTACCCTATCCAGAAGAGTATGTAAGCCTCCCCAATAAATCTATATATTGTCTTGCAGCGCATATTTGAATACGCTGTAAACTGCATGTAGAGATGTTCCATGTTTTTTTTCAAAGGAAAAAGTATTGATCAGCATAGACATTCGGTCCTAAGCAACAAAATGATATGAGCCAACTTACTAGGTTACTAGTCCAGTATCTTTTACTAAGACGGGACGGGATATGTACATCATTGGAGGGTCTGGGGTCATATCCTCGTACCCATGTCAGAATGTGTCTGACACAGTTGTCGGACACAACTACTTCATCAAAAATGAAGAGTCGGAGTAACATAGTGTGATACCATGGATGCTGACTCCACAATTTATAAAGGACAAATGCAACAAACTAATAGAGAGACTATTTTATATATGAAAATGAAGAACATTAAAATCAGAACTACTATATAAATAATAAAAGCACCTTCCAGTAAGCAGCTGAGCAGCCGATCCCTTGGAGTTTCCGAAACGCTTGGCTCTGTTCTCATGTTCTTTCTCCACCCGCATGGCAGAAACCTCTTTCCCCATGGCAGCTACTTCTCTTCTCATCTTTTTAGCCTCAACTTCCATTGCCTTTGTCAATGTTTCCACTTTCTTAGCGAGCATCTGAAAAAAGAAGGATTACAAGTGCATTTATCCGGAATGATAAATTTTAAATGGTCTTAACTTGAAAGAACACATGTATCTACCTCAATTGCATCGTCCTTATCTTTAAGGCTTTGATCTTTCTCGTGACCAGCTTTCCTCAAAGCTATGACCTCTTTCTGCAACAAATCATACAATACTCCTGGAACATTATCCTCAGTGTCTACTGGCTGGAAATCATTAGGTTTTTCATTACTTGGTGCCTCATCCTCCTTGGTTCCCTCAGAAGGCTGGCTTAATGAAGCTTTTGAGTCGGTTCCATTCAAAAGCACTTTAGCCCTATCTAACGATCTCGTGCCTCCATCAAATGACTTGGATGTTCCTTTAGCATGCTTCAAGACTGTACTAGAAGACAAAGAGGATCTCAATTGAAAGCTTGGTGATCTCTTGGATAAAGATCCATTGGATGTAAGCTTTGAGTAGTTATCAAAGCCACCAAGAGACTGACGTCTAGATCGCCCGTTACTCATGCTTCTTCCATCTGAAGTATTGCGACTAACGCCGTTAGAAGATCCTCTCAAGTTTTCTTCTAGAACTTTAAGCCGCAATTGATACTTCTCCTGGAAAATCAGAGAAAAGCTCTTATTTTGAAACAAACAGCATAAACATAATAACAGAATGGTAACTATCACAATCGGATTATTACTTTCAACTGTGCTTCAGATTTTGCAGCCCGCTCGGTTATAGCAAGCTTGTCACGAAGTTGCTGCATTTCTCCCTGGAAGAAATAAAGTCCACAATTAATAGAAAGTATTAATGCAAATGCCTGTAGTTTTATTCAATGGGAGAAACTGTCCACAAAAACCTGCAAGAATCTTCGCTCTTCAAGCCATTGTTTTACAGGCATCACTTTGTCATTAGCATCTTTCCACTCGTTCGCTACAACTGTGGCCACTCTATTAGCGGTTACTTTCGCACGTGCCAACTCTCGATCAAGAGTTTTTCTTTCCTCCTAAGGAACACAAAATAATCATTCATTTTGAGAAGGGTCTTAGGACTATATCAACAGAAAGGAATCAGGCAAACTAGGACATGTACAATCTGGGCATTACATTCATCTCCTGAACCTTCCGTTGGTAATCTCGAACTGCATTTGCAGCAGCACCACCAGCAAGAACAGCCTCTTCCAGCTCCCTTACTGTTTGTGTAAGCTTTTCAACCTCTGCAACCTTTTGACGATGCATTTTTTCCAAAATTTTGTTTTCTTCCTACCATAGACAAATCGTAAACATATGTGACTTTCTTCATTATATAGTTAATGGACTAAGCCAAAAATATATGGACCTAAGAAAAGGAAACACCAAGAATGATCGGAATACCTGGCAAATTTCTATCTGCTTCATCAACTCCTGGTTTTTATTTTGGAGGTCATCCACCATAGACGCTTTGGCCAATGCAACCTGGACAGTCCTTTCCGCTTCAAGTAAAGCTGCTTCTTTCGATTTAGTTAGACGGTCAAGGGCTTTGTTATCATCTTGAAGCTTTGCAATCTGCAAAAAACCGAAAGACTAATTGGTAAGAAAATAATCAATCACATATAAGTTTAAAAGGCATTCTATAGTTTCTTCGTGAAACAGAATCAACATTTCAAACGAAATATGAAATACCTCTTGCCAAGCAAGCTTCAGCTCAGCTTCCAAGGGTGCAAGAATTGCTTCAATTGGAGGCATATCATCATCCTTTTGAGCAGAATGAACCCTCCGCAAAGTAGCCTCAGCTGCAAACTGAGCAGCCATGGATGCCTTCTTCTCGTCATTTATTTTCTTGATTTCAAGGTTCTGCAAAACATGTTTAAGAACTAAATTTCTAAACACTGACATAATTAATAAGGGTAGAAAAGGATTTGAAACCAATACCTTGCTTTCAAGAAGAGATTCTGTCAATTTAAGTTTCTCTGCCATTTTCGAGAGCTCATCACTGAGCTATGGTACAGAAGAAAAATAAAAACAGTCAGTTCCATCTCAATCACAAAACATGTTACAAGAATTCCAAGTCAGATGACCACATAAAACCACATTTCAAATCAGTCCAACACTGCAAACAGTCGTTAAGGTCATATGAACAGAATTACTACAAAAGTTCAATAAATATAGCCTTTGATGTAAGAGCACTGGTTCATATAGAAGAGCCATTCCAGAACAAGACTAGGGATCTCTCGTAATAAGCAGAAATAGTAAGTCATAAAACAATCCATTTGACCATGTGATTAAACCCTAAGCCTCCACTGGATAATTAAATATAGAAAGAAAATGTGAAGAAAACACAAAGGACATTTAAATCTAATAGGAAAGCTATGAAATAAGTTCTAGATTACAGGTACGCATCAAATCTTGTAACATGTTCAACAGTTACAAGCAAAAATATTAACAGATAGGACTAAAGCAACCGAGCAAATGCAAAACAATGAAACTAATTTGTTGTAAACTATAGTTTTAAAATTGAAAAAAAAGGCAACAAGACGATGAAATCGAATAAAGCATTGAAAGAGGATTCACGCTGTTAGATGAGACAGTTCATCACTGATTTTCTAAAATTACCAAGCAGCAAATAATGATTATGAAAATTCCACCCAGCATGACTTTGAGAGAACAGTTATGTATTGCGTTGCTCCGACTCCTCATTTTCTTCAAGTACTCATATCTAACATTGTATCCAACACAATTGAACATACCCATGTTCAACACTCACAACCGCGTCCAAGTAACATACATTGTGTATAATGTATTTCACCAAGTTATATCCTAAAAGACCAGGAAACCAACTTCCTAAGCATCAGTAAAAACATAGATTTGATATCAGCAATGAAGACGCAAAAATCTACTTTTCTTCAGTAAAATAAGAATTGCCGCAATTTTTAATTCATATGTGTACAGACGATTATAACTATATTTTATTTTTATTTCATATTAAATTATCCAATTTGGTTAGCTCGGATTTATATTACATAAACCGACTGCCGACTGAAATAACATAACCGATATAAAACAAAACCAAACTAAACAAACCGACTAATACAAATAATGTTAGCCAGATCGTTTAAGTTGTTTTTGACCGAGCTTTGATCTCCCCTAACATACACACCAAAATGCAGAGTGCAGAAAGACCATCTTCCATCAATTTCTTATTTGTATAACAGTATTATAATCTATAAACTTCAAAGAGGTATTAAGTTTGCCCCAAAACTCAAAATCCATTCATTTAAAAGAAACAAGATGGGATTTCTACTAAGATCAGACTTAAATCCTCAAAATTAGAAAAAATTCAATACTTTTCTAAATATTTACTACAATTGCTAAAGAGTTCCGCAAATCAATTAAGTTTAATTTCTTATATAAATTAAAATCTAGTAATTTTTTTCCAAAAAACAAACAATAAACCTCTTCAACAGCCTTTTCTCTTAGCCTTTCAGACATCCTTAATGCCTTGATTTCCGCGTGTGCATCTCCCAATTCTCTATCTTTATCTGCAATTCAATCAAAAAAAAACAAAGGAAATTGCATCAAAATAAAATAATAAAAAACAGTTAATTCTTAACCAAAAGAGCAGTTGAATTGAGCTGAATCAAGACGGGAAACAACTAGATGGATCCACATTCATCACCTCTAACTTCATTCTCCAAACGGGTAAGCTCCAGCTTCACCGGATCCGACCCGTGAAGAAACGGGAAGAAATCATTATCCGCGTCGAAGCTAGGTCTAACAGCTCTCCTCCTCGACGAACTTTTCCCTCCACTCTCTCTAAACGACGCCGAGACCGTCAAGGGCGGAGGTACACCCGCCGTGGTGGTCGATGTCGTCCTCATCGACGACTCACTCCTCGCATTGCTTCTTATCTCCACCGCTTCGCCGGAAATCTCTTCCATCTCCGATCCAAACACTTCCTCTCACCAGTTTAAGCACAAAAAGTAACCAACAAAAGAAATAATCTACTCAGAGAGAGAAGTTTGCTTCCACGTCTGTAATTTGAAGTTTGATCCAAATGCTAGGGTTCCAAACTCAGTTGAAATCCAGCTGTTTTGAACAGATTCTCAGATGTTTATAAAGAGATTGAACTCCGAGGGAGAGAGAAAATAATAATATTGCATCTCTTTCTCTCTAAAATGTGGATTTAAATCTGGTTAGAGTGACAGTATGAAAAGAGAGTGCTAAATATTAAAAAAAAAACTTAATTTCTTAAATTAAATAATTAAGCTTACAAAATTGTGGGTATAAATTATTAAATTTGAATACTACAATAATTATTTTAATAAATTTCTTTTTTTATAAGGGAATTGGAAATATAATTTGTAATCTATTTTTCTATGATTGTCAATTCAAAGCTTCTAATCCAATGCTTTAGAAATGGTTAATATATGCAATATAATTTTTTTAACAATAATATCTGAATTTTATTAATTATTATAAAAAATAATACAATAATACAACACAATACATCACAAAGAGATAAAAAAAAGACAAGTTCACTAAAAGTCTTTTACAATGGTACAAAGAAAAGTAAATACTTTTATCGATATTAGCATACCAAAATGCAAAAATTTTCTCGAATCTCCTTGTCTCTATCAAAACGAAATATTTTACGGTGTGAAAAAAGAGTAGTGAGCGAACCAAACTATCAGGCAGATTAATCCGCTACCCATGTCTGATTACATCAACAACCAACCATCAATCGAATGAGGATTCATCTTTCTAAGACCACCGACAAAATCGTAATTAGAGATTAGCGTCGTGAAGATATCTGTACGAGCATCAACCGACCGCTAAAGTATGCTGAAAATTATGCTACAAGGACATATGAAACGAACCACAAAAAAATCAAAGGAAAAAATGTCACGAGGACATTGAAAACGCGTGCCACAAAAGCATAGATTTTTATTAAAATATTAAAAAATAAAATAAAAACAAAAAAATAGATTCGGTGGTCGACAACCAATGCTAAGATTAGTTGATGGCCACTAATCAAACGAAAAAAAGCAACGTTGCAGGAGACAGAAATTTAAGAGATATTTCTGTCTGTATATTACAAGTTAATTGTACTTTATGTTTTAAATTATGGTTCTTATTTTAAATAATTCTTGAACTTTTGAATGTTTAAATTTTACCTTCAAAATGTGGCATTTATTTCAAATAAATCCTCAAACTTTAAAATATATCAATTTCATCCTAAACTATGAGCATCATTTTAAATTGGTCCTTAAAATTTTAGATGTTTACATGACAGTTAATAGTTTTTGTAATTATTTTATTAACATGGGACATGATTAGTATGTATTGATAATTTAAATATGAAATTAGAATGTTTAAAAGTTTGGAGACCAAGTTAAAATAAAAGTTATAGTTTGGGGATAAACTTGTAATGATCAAAAGTTTGAGACCAATTTAAAAAGAGAGTTATAGTCTGAAAATAAAATTTGATCGTTTAAAAGTTTAAAAAAACATTTAAAATGAGTGTTATAATTTAAAGACATGTAATGTAATTAATTCGTCCATTATAGATTTGTTTCAAATTTTATATTTGGGTAAAATATACTAATGACCACCGAACTATAGGATTGGTGTCGATTTGACCACTATATTTTCAATTGTGTTAAACATACCACATAACTATTTAATTGGTTCCAATGTAGCCATCTATCGTTAAAAAACGAAAAAATTAATTGGTATAATTACACACTTAGTCCCCTTTATTTATAATTATTCAATTTTAATCTAATAATTGGTATTATTCAATTTTAATGTTAAAATTGGTTAAACTTTCATCATAATTATTTTAAATCATTAAATTTTATAAAATACTACATATATTAAAGAATTATTTAATTCAAAATTTTTAAAATGTATTTTTTAAATTTTATAAATAACATATCCTAAACAATAAAAAGTCAAAATTAAAAAAAAAACTATAAAATTTCAATAAATAGTTATGTAGTATATTTAACACAATTAAAAATATAGTGGTCAAATCAACATCAACCCCATAGTTCGGTGGTCATTAGTATAGTTTACCCTTTATATTTTAAAATAAATAAACTTAGCCCAATACGTTGGATAATTTTATTGGATGAGTCTACCACGTGCGACGAACATTGATGAACACCACTAACGATGAACACCGATGAACACCATTAATTTTTTTAAAAAACATTTAAAAATCTAAAGGACTAAAATTATAATTAAAATTATCTCTTAAAAATAAAAATCAAATTTAATAGTTACTTTATAATATTTTTTAATAGGTTAGAATCAAATTATACTCAATTCTCCTAAACACTAACAAAATCAATCTCTTTAAAAAAATAGAAATTAATTTATAATTTTTATTAGATTAGAATTTGTTAGGGTTTAGGTTTAGGAGAGTTGGGTATATTTGATTCTAATTTTTTAAAAAATTATAAATTGATTTCTATTTTTTAAGAGATTGATTTTGTTAGAGTTTAGGAGAATTGGGGATATTTGATTCTAACCTATTAAAAATATTATAAAGTAACTATTAAATAAGATTTTTATTTTTAAGAGATAGTTTTAATTTTAATCCTTTAAATTTTTAATTTTTTAAAAAAAATGATGGTGTTCATCGGTGTTTATCGTTAGTGGTGTTCATTAATGTTCGTCGCCCGTTGTAGAATTTTTCAATTTTATTTTGATCTAAGTCTAAATTTAAAATAAAACAATGTAAAAGCCTTACCAAATTAGGTACTTACCCCTTTGACAAGGCAAATACACAATGACGGATCCAAAAATTTAAGTTTGGTGATTCACCTATTACTTTATTTAACCCTTCAAACTCTTCTGTAAAAAGTATATCAGACAGTTAATTTGACAACAGATTAATTAGGCATCAAAACACATTTTATTAAAAGAGCTCCCTACTTGAAGAAAAATAATTAAAAATAATAATAACACTCTATTGATAGTAAATTTTTTTCGAATTTTAAAGAAAAATGCTATTAAAAATTTAAACATTTGAGGATTGATGAGAAAATTGACCAATAGTAAGATTGGTAGCACGTTTGGGAGCCATCGAGATTGAAAAATAAGATTGTTGGCTAAAAAAAATTGTTTAGAGAATTTTGTCAAACAGCTAAAGTACAAAAGTTTAAAGCTAAAGGTTGGAACAATACGGGTGAACGAGTAAACTTCTGCAAAAATAAATACAATATACGAAGCATATAAGTCAACTCAATTCAACTAAGTTAGACAACAATTACACTAGTTTTTGAAAAAGTTCGAAACCCACTTCTTGGTCAAAATTTTCATGCATTTTTAATTTTCAATGAAACCATGTGTTTAGAAGATGAAAATCAAGGTAAAAACTTGTTTAAACAACAAAGTTTATCATTTGAAACAAGGTTAAATCAAGTAAATTCAAAGATTTTGAAATAAATAAAACATGAATTTTTAAAGCTACTCTGAATGATTTTGAAGATTTGATTATGAAGAAAATAAGAATCCTCATGGATATGATGGTTTGAAGACAATGAATTAAGTGAAAAATAAGTTTTTAGGAACCGAGAAAACTTTGATGAAGTACTAGTGAAGAATGAAGAGATAGATCAATTGAGAATTTAGACAAGTAAAAGTCAGAATTTTTTTAATGGAAGGTCACGAGACCCACCATGCACTTTAATAGATACACCCCGACATATACACCTTGCCGATAAAACAATTTAAATCTAAATTTCTTATGACAAATATCATTTTTTTTCATTGAGATTACTTGTTAATTTTTTTTTTTTGCTAAATTAAGTGAATACTATGTTTATGTGTATGAATATAAACTATATTTTTTTGAGTGATTTTGGCCTTTGTCTAGAAACCAACTAAATTTATGCTAAATTATCATATAGAGATATCCTCCGCGTATATACATGCATATATATGGGTTATGAACCATTTACATTATAAAAAATACGTAAAGTGAAAATTAATGATTAAAATTAACGATAAGATTTGTACAAAGAAAAAAAATACAAGTAAATTAATATTATTTAATCCCTTGTAAATAGATCTAAATATATATACATAGGAAAACTGTTTTTTAATGCTGTGTTGCATAGTGGTCATAGTAATTGACTAGTAGTAATTAGAAAACAAGAACTATCTTTAAGTTCATAAATATACTAGTGGCTTGAGTTCATGATGGTCCGGTTGTTATCTATGCTATTTGGATTTGAATGTGAGCCAAATAATTTCTAAAATAATGATAATAGTAAAATATAATATTAAAAAAGATATTTAACATTTAGCTCGATAGTCATTTTATGCATTTTTTTGAAACAATTTATTTTTTAGTCAAAATGACCCGTATGAAAATGAAAACAGTTAGTTAACTAACGATAAATGACTTGAAATATCGTGACAAACCTACTTGACAGTGCACGTTGACATAGCACTGTCATATAGACGAAAGTGTCGACTTGACAAAATGGCACATTAGTCAAAAAATAATTTTATAAAATTATATAGCATACACAATTATTTTTTTTGCTGATGTGTCGTTTCGTCAAGTCATTTCAAGTTGTTTATTGTTAATTGACTAACAGTTTTCATCCACGGAAGGACCATCTTGACCCAAAATGAAACATTGAAGGTTAAAGTGCTTGGCTTAACCGTCAAATAAGTGCCCAAACTATGCCCTTTTTCCAGTTAGGTGCCCAAACTTTTTCGGGCCATATAGGTGCCTAATGTTTCATTCCGTAACTCATTTAAGATTTTAGCCGTGAAGGACGTTAAATTTTTTTCGTTTTTCAATCAAAAGCCAACATTTGGCACTTATTTTCTTTTTCTGAAATTAAACCGAAAATTAAAAATTAAAATAAAATAATTTTTACCCAAGGTATTACCTAAGGTTAATTACCGTTCTTTCTTCCCGCTCTCCCTTATAAAAATTGATTGTATTTTTCATCAAAATCCCACTTTTGTTTAAACTCAAAGAGAAACCCTAATCTAATAACGACCATTAATCACCATACTATCCCAGACAAACGGACAATCGAAACAGTTGCTTTCATTTGAAAATTCGTTCGTTTTGATAGTAAAATCAGTTTTCCCAAGTAATCGAAGAAGAAACGCCAAGTAATCGAAGAAGAAACACCAAGACAATCGGAATAGTTGCTTTCAGTTGAGTGCGAAGGAAATATTAAAAAGGTAAGTCATTGTTGTTGTTAGTTGTAGTACATTTATGTTCTTAGTTGCTATTTTTTTTAATTTTAATACTAATTTAGAATATTCTTTAGATTTGGACAGGTTATCTTATTCTAATCCAACCCCAAGACATAAAGTTTGGCACAACTTGGTGTTGTAGATTCTAAGTTTGACCAAATACAGTAAAGATAATTTTTTTTTGTCTTTGTTATAGATTTTTTCTTAGCAAATAGTGAAATTATTGGTTAAAAAATTAGACTTAACCAAAATTGATTAAAAAATTATGCTAATATGTACATTTCCGTCTGGTTGTTCGAATTTTAGTTTGCATTTGATTTTTCAGAATACAGTAAAGGTATATTGCTTGATAAATACATACATGTGTTTATTGTGTGTTTAGTGAATGTGTATGTTTGCTTGTTGAGTGCTGAGTACATGACTTTGTTATGTATGTTACTTTGATGAGTACATAACCGTTAATAATTAGTTACTTTATTAGAAAAAATTTGAACAATTTTTTGATAGATATGTATTAATAATTGGTTATTTTATTTGGTGGTACACATTAGAAATATGGATGCAAATTTTAAAAATAATGACAATAGGTTTAATGGGTCTAGTAGCATAGAAGCAAATGCTGGAGGTGAGCATGTGGGTGTTCATTTTGGTTGTAGTGATGACATGGAAGATGAGGATAGTTATGAGACCCAAGATAAGTCTGACTGGGTAGGTGAAGAGCATATATCTGATGATGATGATGATGAGCTACAAGCAATTGGAGCTCATTTTAGAGTTGTGAAAAAAAATACAAAATAAAATTGTGCAGGCATCAGACTTGGAGCCATCATTTATTTTGCGTTCATTTGGCCAAATTTGAGAATAATACAGCTGAAAATGAACCAAATAAGAATGTAGAAGCTGAAAATGAGCCAAATAAGAATGTAAAAGCTGAAAATGAAGTGAATGAGGATGAAGCTATTGAAAATAGCCAAATAAGAATACAAAAGCTGAAAATAAAGTGAATGAGAATGAAGATGCTGAAAATGAACCAAATAGAAATGAAAAAGTTGAAAATAAAGTGAATGGAGCAAGTTCAAATGGTGAAAGAACTAACTACCTTGAATCTTCAGATGTTGGGAGCTACGAGACAGATTTAGATGGTAAAGTTGTTTCCAAGAAAGTTGTGAAGGTATTTTTTTATTCTTCTTCATCTGAACCTAAATTTGAACTTGGCATGATTTTTGAAAACTTTACTCAATTTAAGGATGCATTATATGCCTATGTTGTAGCTTATAGATTTGATTCAAGTTTGTATCTAATAGAAAAGAGAAAGTTAGGGTAGTCTATGAGGGTAAAGGTTGCCCATTTGTGGTCTATGCATCTTGGGACAGTTTTAATAATTATTTTAAAGTTATTTTTTTTTGTGAATAACCACTATTGTTCTGAAACCTTTAAGAACAATAGAGTAAATTATAAATTTGTAGGAAAATATTTTATTAGCAAGCTTAGGATTCTTCCTAAGTTGAGGTTGGTGGATATGATGAAGTTTGGTAGAGAGGGGTTGAATGCAGAGTTGAACAAATAGTGTTGCAGTAGAGCTAAGAAATAAGCTGAAAAAAAGATCATGGGTAATATTATACATGAATTTAACAGACTGTTTGATTATGTTTTGACTTTGAAGACTGTGAAACAAATATTTTAATTTTGATATAACTAAAAACTTAAGGACTAAATCGAAAAAGTCAAAACGAATTTTAAGTCCTTAAAATATCCCCATATATTTTTAGTATTATGCCCAAGTTAAAAACATACATTTTCAAATACTTTTTCTAAGTGTTTCAAGCCAAAGCAGTGTTTTTCAAGCACCCGTTTCGAAACGGCCCTAAGGCGTTTCGAAACAATTTCACCACTGTCGACCACCGTTCCGAAACGTGTATCGAAACACTTGAAAGCGTTTCGAAACGGCACAACTCGTTTCGAAACTGTTCTTCATGTTGGCTTTAAAAAGGATTAAATTATTTCAAATATTTCATATTTTTAAATATAAAAGGGGTGTTTCGAAACGGATCAAGCCCGTTCCGAAACGACCCTTTGACAGTAGCCATTCCGTTTCGAAACGGATCAATACCGTTCCGAAATAGGGGCTAGGTTTTATTTTGAAAATATGACCGTTGTATGTTTTAACTGAATTTCTGAAAACCGTTAAGGCGTTTCGAAACGGGCTAGGACCGTTCCGAAACGACCCTTTTACAGTGGCAAAACCGTTCCGAAACGGCCCTAAGGCGTTTCGAAACGGGCTCTTAAATGCACCCCAACGACTCTTTCTATTTTAGTCCGTTCCGAAACAGGTTTCCCGTGTTCCGAAACGGGTTGGTGCAGACTGCATTTATGGTGGCAAGAGAGGGTTCCAACGGCTCCATTTATGTTCCCAACCACCCAAACGGCTAGAAATCAATGAGAAGGTATAAAAGGGACATCCAAAAGCATCAGCAACAACTATTGAACTTCAAGCAAACATCCAAACATCAAATTCAAGCATTTGAGCAAAAATCCCAAATTTGTGTAAAATCCCAATTTGTGTTCTTCATTCATATTTTGTAAAATTGGGTTGAGTGCTTGTATCGGGGGTATCATTTGTATTGAGAGATACCTAATTAGCCTACAAATTCCTTTGTTCTCTTGTGTGAGGGTTGGGTTGATTTTTGGGTAGAAAAATCAACCGATATTGTAAAGGGTTGCCTCCTTGTCCTAAAAAAGGGGAAGATCAATTTAGTGAAATTGTTGCAAATCCTTAGTGAGACTAAGGTAGTGGATGTAGAGTTCATTTGAAACTTGAACCACTCTAAATTCATTGTTCTTCAATTTTAATTTGCCAATTTCCACTACAATCCTTCAAATTTCCAATTCACCCCCCCTCTTGGTAAATATCGATCTTTCGATCCACTCAACAATTGGTATCAGAGCTTAACTCTTTGAGGTTTAACAACTACAAGAGGAGATCCTTGGAAGAGTGTGATCATCAAAATATCAAGAGATGGCTTCAACCTCCAGTTCCGGCATGTACGAGTCACAATCAACCACCAAGCCTCCTTTCTTCAATGGTGACAACTATTCTTTTTGGAAGAATAAAATGAGGCTATTCATCAAGTCTAGTGACTATCTTGTATGGGATGTTATTGAAGATGGGCCATACATTCCATGGAAGCAAGATGGTGAAGGCAAGATGGTGTTGAAGAAGAAAGCCGAAATGAGTGAAGAGGAGAGGAAGAAGATTCAAGTCAACGATAAAGCTCTTCACATGCTTTTTTGTGCTTTCGGTCCGGATATCTACTCAAAGGTCTCTTCCATTGAAAGTGCCAAAGAAGTGTGGGACACACTTGAGACCACTTATGAAGGCACCAATGATGTCAAAGAAACTAAGATTGGACTTCTTAATCTTAGTTATGAAAA
Organism: Hibiscus tridactylites; assembly: GCA_958450335.1. Taxonomy (NCBI): domain Eukaryota; kingdom Viridiplantae; phylum Streptophyta; class Magnoliopsida; order Malvales; family Malvaceae; genus Hibiscus; species Hibiscus tridactylites. Next base: position 50,093,777 of record OY288267.1, on the reverse strand, counting down.
CTTCAAGATGGAGCCCGATGAGACGGTGTCAAAGATGTTCGATCGATTCTCCACAATCGTCAACGGTCTAAAGGGATATGGAGAAATCATACCGGAAGACAAGCTTGTCCGGAAGCTACTTTATTCACTTCCCGAAGCTTGGGATGGGAAGAGAACCGCCATCATCGAAGCAAAGAACTTGAAGACATTAAAGCTTGATGAGCTTGTGGGTTCTCTCCTTACTCATGAGATCATGAAGCAAGGAAGGGAAGATGAGAAAAAGAAAGAAGAGAAAAGAGTAGAGAAGCTTGAGGTTGAAAAGAAGAAGAAGATGGGAATAGCTCTCAAGGCTAAAGCTTCACAACTTGATGAGAGCTCATCTAGTGATGAGGACGAACTTGAAGAATTGGCTATGATAGCCAAACGGTTCTCACGATTCATGAGGTCCAACCGAGGAAGAAAAATCCAAAGAAAGATGGAATTCAAAGGGAAGAACAAAGAAGATGGAAAGGATCCCATCATTTGCTATGAGTGCAAACAACCCGGCCACATCCATTCGGAGTGCCCTCAACTCAAGAAGAAGGGTTTTGAGAAGAAGAAGAAACTCAAAGCCAAACTTGCTACTTGGAGTGATGAGGAGTCATCGGAGGATGACGAACAAGAAGTGGCTAACCTTTGTCTCATGGCACTTGAGAAAGATTCCTCCATGGTAACCTCTAACTCATCTACTTTAGAATTTTCATATGAAGAATTAAATGATGCATATGATGAGTTACAAGAGGTATATGATGAATTAGTTGAGAAATTTAAGGAGTCGGTCATTAAGAATAAAAAGATTATTCAAGAACTAAATGAGAAAAATGACTCACTTACTCAAGCTAATTCTAAATTTGAGAAAAAGATTTTAGGATTAAAAGATGAACTTAAATTCTTTCAAGATGAAAATGTTGATCTTAATAATCTTTTGTCTCAATGCAATAGTGAACACCAAAAGGTGTTAGGTGAGCTAAATGAGCTCAAAAAGTCCTTTAAAAATGTTGGTAGTGTCAAGCATGAAGTAGGAGAATCCTCTAGAACACAACAACCTAAGAAAAGGATTAATTACTACAAACAAGGTAGCTACCCTAGACATAATAAAGCTAAAAGAATTAGAAGTGTATGGGTTCCTAAGGAACTTGTAAAATCTAATAATATTTTTGCTATGTCATCTTGGATTCCTAAGGGAACCAAGGTTTTGGGAGCTAACACTCATGGACCCAAAATGATTTGGGTACCAAAAACCAAGGTTTAATATCTTTGTTTGTAGGGGGAGCATTGCTTCAAGGCCAAAGCACAAAGTCAAAACTCATGGTACCTTGATAGTGGATGCTCGAGACACATGACCGGAGACAAGAGTCGATTCATGGATTTAAAGCCAAAAAGTGGAGGAGTAGTAACTTTTGGTGACAACTCCAAAGGCCACATTAAAGGTATTGGCTCCATAGGTAATCACTCTACCATTCTCATTGAAAATGTCTTATATGTCGATGGTCTTAAACATAATTTATTGAGCATAAGTCAATTATGTGATAAGGGATTTAATGTTCTTTTTGATAAAAATGGATGCAAAATTGTAGACATTAAATCTAATAGTATTATGCTCATAGGCCATCGCATAGGAAACATATACATGGTGCATTTAGATGACATTCATACATCTCATGCATGTTTAGTTGCTCAAAATGAAAATGATGCATGGTTGTGGCATAGGAAGCTAGGACATGCTAGCATTAGTGTTTTGGAAAAACTAGTCTCTCTAAATCTAGTTAGAGGTTTGCCCAAAATAAAATTTTCAAATGATAAAATTTGTGATGCATGCTCAAAGGGTAAACAACATAAGTCTTCCTTTAAATCCATTAATGATGTTTCTACTAGTAGATGCTTACAATTAATTCACATGGATTTATTTGGGCCAATTAGGACTATGAGCTTGGGTGGTAAATCGTATGCTTTTGTGCTAGTTGATGATTTTTCTAGATTTACTTGGGTTCTCTTTTTAAGTACTAAAGATGAGGCTTTGGAAAAATTCATCACATTTTCAAAATTAACCCAAAATGATCTTGAACTTAGAATTTTACACATTAGAAGTGATCATGGAACCGAGTTTCAAAATTTAGGGTTTGAAGAATTTTTGAATGAAAATGGTATTAGTCATAATTTTTCGGCTCCTCGAACTCCTCAACAAAATGGGGTAGTTGAGAGGAAAAATAGAAATTTACAAGAAATGGCTAGAACTATGCTTTGTGAAAATAATTTACCTAAATATTTTTGGGCGGAAGCCACAAACACCGCTTGTTATATTGTAAATCGAGTTATGATTAGGCCAATTTTAAAGAAAACACCTTACGAGATTTTAAAATCTAAAAAGCCTAACATTAGCTATTTTCACCCTTTTGGGTGCAAGTGTTTTGTTTTAAATAATGGAAAAGACAACTTAGGTAAATTTGATGCAAAAAGTGATGAAGCCATTTTTATAGGTTACTCTTTAACCTCTAAAGCCTATCGAGTATTTAACAAAAGAACTTTAGTAGTAGAAGAATCTATTCATGTTGTATTCGATGATAACCTCCTTACTAGGAAGGATTCTTGTGATGATGATGATGTAGGAATCATAAATGCCTTTGATGGAGGTCAAACTTCAAAGGAGGATGAGATTCAACCAAAGGAAGAAGACACACAAGATCCACCTCTTGAAGCCTTGAAGGACTTGGCTATTGAGGAAAAGAAAGTGAGCTACCCAAGGGAGTTGAACTATGTCAAAGATGGTGAAATCTTGGGTGATCCATCCAAGGGGGTAACCACTCGTTCTTCTCTTAAATTAATGAACCATGTTGCATTTATCTCATGCATAGAGCCTAAAAACATAAAAGAAACATTGAAAGATGACTTTTGGATTATGGCCATGCAAGAAGAGTTAAATCAATTTGAGAGAAGTAATGTATGGACATTAGTTGATAGGCCTAGTAATCAATCTACAATAGGAACTAAATGGGTCTTTAGGAATAAACTAGATGAGAGTGGTAACATTGTGAGAAATAAAGCTAGACTTGTAGCACAAGGTTACACTCAAGAAGAGGGAATAGATTTTGATGAAACCTATGCACCCGTAGCTAGAATGGAAGCCATTAGGATGTTGCTTGCATATGCATGTTATCATAATTTCAAGCGTTTTCAAATGGATGTTAAAAGCGCATTTTTAAATGGGTTTATAAATGAAGAAGTGTATGTGGAACAACCACCGGGTTTTGAAGATACAAAATTTCCAAATCATATTTTTAAACTTACCAAAGCCCTTTTATGGTTTAAAACAAGCTCCTAGAGCTTGGTATGAAAGGCTTTCAAACTTTTTGATTGAAAAAGGATTTGAAAAAGGAAAGGTGGACACTACACTCTTTATAAAAATGTATAAAAATGACATCTTAGTAGTTCAAATTTATGTTGATGATATTATTTTTGGTTCTACTAATGAATGTCATTGTCAAGAGTTTGCTAAGTTAATGCAAGGTGAATTTGAGATGAGCATGATGGGGGAGCTCTCATTCTTTTTGGGACTCCAAATCAAGCAAAAGAAGGATGGCACCTTCATCAACCAAGCAAAATACATAAAGGATATGCTCAAGAAGTTTGGCTTGGAGAATGCAAAGCCTCAAGCCACTCCTATGAGCTCATCTACAAAGCTTGACAAAGATGAAGGAGGTAAGTGTGTTGACTCTAAGCTTTATCATTCTATGATTGGATCTTTGCTTTACCTTACCGCAAGTAGACCGGATATCTTGTTTAGTGTTTGCTTGTGTGCTAGGTTTCAAGCTAGTCCTAGAGAGTCCCACCTTATAGCCGTTAAGAGAATCTTTAGATACCTTAGAGACACTCCTTGTTTAGGCCTTTGGTATCCTAGAGACTCTACCTTCAACCTACATGCTTACTCGGATGCGGATTATGGGGGTTGCAAAATTGATAGGAAAAGTACTTCGGGAACTTGCCAATTCTTAGGTAGTATGCTCATATCTTGGTTCTCTAAGAAACAAAATAGTGTAGCCTTATCTACCACCGAAGTCGAGTACATATCCTTAGGGAGTTGTTGTGCTCAAGTCCTTTGGATGAAGCAACAACTCTTAGATTATGGAATTAAAGTTGGAACCATACCCCTAAAATGTGACAACACTAGTGCAATATGCCTAACTAAAAATCCCATCCAACACTCTAGAACCAAACATATAGAAATAAGGCATCATTTCATTAGAGATCATGTCCTTAAGGAAGATGTGGTTATAGAGTATGTAGACACCTTGAATCAATTAGCGGACATTTTTACAAAACCCTTAGACAAAGAGCGTTTTTGGTCCCTTAGGAGAGAGTTAGGTCTAGCTAGCCTATCTTGACCTTTTAGGACCTCTTTTGTGCTTAAATATGCTTGATTTTGTGAAATGCCATGTTGATGTGTTTAAACTCCTAATTTCATCCATGCTTATAGTTAGGGGGAGTATGTTTATGCCTAAATATGTTTTGCCTGCTCATTCATGACATTTATGCATGTTAGGCCTCTTAAAAGATCATTTTTCTGCATTTTTAGAGCCTCATCTGCACTTCCAGGCCCAGGTGTATCGAAACGGGTGAACCTGTTTCGATACGGATACCTTAAATCCAGCTCTGAGAGAAGGGCGTTTCGAAACGCCTTAAAAGCGTTCCGAAACGTTTTTGATTCTGCCAAGAGGTGTATCGGAACGCGTTCCGATACGGGTCAAAGGGAGTTTCGATACGGTCAACAGCGTATCGAAACGTTCTGTTTATGGTTTTAAAATGGTCAAAACCCTAGCCGCCCGTTCCGAAACGGTCTTGACCGTTCCGAAACGGCATCGCGGAATGCTTTATTTAGGGCTTTTAATGACACAAATACACTTTTTATCAAACACTAAAACCCTAAACCGCCTCCCTCTCTATAAATATCCTCTAAAACTCTTTGATTTTCACAAAATTGTGAGGGGTTTTAATCTTCAACTCAAGTCTAAGCAAGTTTCATCAAACTTGTGCAAGGATTTCTTCAAAATCATCCAAAATCCCAAACTAAGGTAATTTTTCAATTTTTTTTCTTTTCTTTCAATTCATGTTCGAATCTTAGGTTAGAAAATTTTATTTTTGTATAAATTATATGTTTTTGTTGTGGGTTTTCAAAATCTTGTGAAATTTTTTTTTTCAATCCCAAAATTTTTGATTCGAATATAAAATTTTTCAATCGTATTTTTTTAAACTGTTTTTATTTTAATTTTGTTTTCAAAAACCTAAGTGGGATTTCTTATTGGATTGATTTTAATTATCAATGCATACACTCAATTTTAAAAACATTTGCTTAATGTTTTTAGATGGCGGATCAATCGAACAAAAAGCGCAAGGCCGTTCAATCCGGTGAATCGAGCATTCGTCCGAATATCACGATGCTTTTTCAGAAATCTTTCAAAACTTCGGAGGCACGTGCTCGTTTCTCTTTTGTCAAGGAATTCGCGGTTCGTAAAGAACGTGTCATTGATCTTGAGTTCCTCAACTCCGAGCGATTCCTTTTTCGTTATCTTCCTCGTTTGGATGAATGGAATCTCATGGATTTCTTGAGCCTTCCGGATGTTTGCTACAAAAATATGGTACTCATCTTTTACTCTAATGCTCACTTTCTTTATGATGAGTCCAAAACCGAGATCATAGGGATTGAGTCATCCTTGCTAGGCAAAAAGGTTGTCATAAATGTTAAACTTTTAGAGTCTGCTCTTAAACTTAAAAATGAGGGTCTTGAAGATGAACGTCACTTTGGCACTTTCACCGGTAAAGCACTTAATTTGGATGTGCATGATCGTGTTCTTCACTTGATAGTCTCTTGGTTTATTCGCCCTTCCGGCGGTAAATATTCCCATATCCGTCAAAGAGATCATTTTTGGTTAGAGTGTTTCCGTAGAGGTGAGCGCCCAAATGTGCCTAAGATAATCTTTGCCGAGATAGTCAATAATATCAAGCTTATTGACACAAATGAGTTGACGTCCTTTACTTATGGCATTGTTTTGAGCGCCCTATTTCACCATCTCGGTATTGATTGTACCTATGACTCTCCGGAACCTCGCAAGACCAAGATTGGTGAGTCATCCCTTCACAAGTCCGGGTTCCAATATGTGAATGGTATTTGGGAAAGAATTGATAGAGAAGCGGATCCTCCTCTCGTTGCTCCTCCACCGCAAGTTCAAGCCGCGAACAATGATGCCCTCACAGCTTTCCTTACCGAGCGATTCAATGCCTTGGACTCTCGGTTCGATGCTTTGGACACTCGCATTACTTCGGGCTTTGAATCTATGGGCAATCGGTTGAAGAATGTCGAGGATCGTCTTCATTCTCTTGAGACTTCTCATTCCAACTTGGACCTCTCCTTCTCCACTCTTTATGGGCAATGGACGAAGTTTCACCACTCTCAAGCCAAGAGCGATGATGATGATGATGATGAGGATGATGATGACGAGGCTTAGGATATTTATCTCATATCATATCATATTATCTATGCATTTTAGGATTAAGATTGCATCTTTTGTTTTCTCATGTTTTTAGGAACCTATGCTTATTACTTTTTATTTGGGATTTTATTGTTTGAATTATGTTGAACTTCATGTTTGAATTATGTTTTGGATATTTTTATTAATTCTATGGTTGCTTATTATTGCTTATTGGTACTAATCTTTTATCTTCTCTATGAGCTTATGTTGTTCTTTTTTATCTAACAAAAAGGGGGAGAAGAAATTTAAGAGCCACAACACTAAAATTCGTTTTTAAAATTTTAAAAGGTTTTTAAACTTAAACTACAAATCAAATTTTTTTAAAAAACCTATCTTAAATTAAGGGGGAGTTAGAATATTTTTCAAAACTTTCAAAATTCCAAAAAAAAAATCTAACTTTGGTTTTGTTATATCAAAAAGGGGGAGATTGTGAAACAAATATTTTAATTTTGATATAACTAAAAACCTAAGGACTAAATCGAAAAAGTCAAAACGAATTTTAAGTCCTTAAAATATCCCCATATATTTTTAGTATTATGCCCAAGTTAAAAACATACATTTTCAAATACTTTTTCTAAGTGTTTCAAGCCAAAGCAGTGTTTTTCAAGCACCCGTTTCGAAACGGCCTTAAGGCGTTTCGAAACAATTTCACCACTGTCGACCACCGTTCCGAAACGTGTATCGAAACACTTGAAAGCGTTTCGAAACGGCACAACTCGTTTCGAAACTGTTCTTCATGTTGGCTTTAAAAAGGATTAAATTATTTCAAATATTTCATATTTTTAAATATAAAAGGGGTGTTTCGAAACGGATCAAGCCCGTTCCGAAACGACCCTTTGACAGTAGCCATTCCATTTCGAAACGGATCAATACCGTTCCGAAACAGGGGCTAGGTTTTATTTTGAAAATATGACCGTTGTATATTTTAACTGAATTTCTGAAAATCGTTAAGGCGTTTCGAAACGGGCTAGGACCGTTCCGAAACGACCCTTTTACAGTGGCAAAACCGTTCCGAAACGGCCCTAAGGCGTTTCGAAACGGGCTCTTAAATGCACCCCAACGGCTCTTTCTATTTTAGTCCGTTCCGAAACAGGTTTCCCGTGTTCCGAAACGGGTTGGTGCAGACTGCATTTATGGTGGCAAGAGAGGGTTCCAACGGCTCCATTTATGTTCCCAACCACTCAAACGGCTAGAAATCAATGAGAAGGTATAAAAGGGACATCCAAAAGCATCAGCAACAACTATTGAACTTCAAGCAAACATCCAAACATCAAATTCAAGCATTTGAGCAAAAATCCCAAATTTGTGTAAAATCCCAATTTGTGTTCTTCATTCATATTTTGTAAAATTGGGTTGAGTGCTTGTATCGGGGCTATCATTTGTATTGAGAGATACCTAATTAGCCTACAAATTTCTTTGTTCTCTTGTGTGAGGGTTGGGTTGATTTTTGGGTAGAAAAATCAACCGATATTGTAAAGGGTTGCCTCCTTGTCCTAGAAAAGGGGAAGATCAATTTAGTGAAATTGTTGCAAATCCTTAGTGAGACTAAGGTAGTGGATGTAGAGTTCATTTGGAACTTGAACCACTCTAAATTTCTTGTTCTTCAATTTTAATTTGCCAATTTCCACTACAATCCTTCAAATTTCCAATTCACCCCCCTCTTGGTAAATATCGATCTTTCGATCCACTCAACAAAGACTGCTAATCCAGATGATACCTTTGATTTAGTGGTGGAAAGACCTACTGTTGTTAAAATATTTAAATTTAAGAGACTTTATATATGCTTTAGTGCATTGAAAGAAGGGTATAAGATGTACTGTAGGCCTGTGACTGGAGTAGATGAATGTTACTTGAAAGGTTCATTAAAAGGAGAAATTCTATCAGTAGTGAGTAGGGACAACAATAACCAAAATTTTCTTATTATATGGGCATTTGTTGAGGTGAAAAACATAGAAATTTGGGCATGATTTTTGAATCATCTTCAGAATAATTTAAATTTAACAAATGGTGAGAAATTAACATTACTCGGTGATATGCAGAAGGTAAGCACAAAAACTGTATAATTATTTAATTATTTTAAATTTCATAAATTTTAGTTTGCTAATCATGTTTTCATTGTGTTTGTATGAAGGATTTGACTAATGAAGTCCAATGTGCTTATCATATGTAAAGCACAGATTTTGTGCTAGGCATATGTATGCTAATTGGAAGAAAAATCACAAAGGATGTGGCCTTCAGCTATTGTTTTGAAAGTGTTGCAATGCTACAATCTAGTCTCAGTTTCAGAAGCATATTGGCATAGTTGGTAAGTTAAAGGGTAAGGCATATGATAACCTAATGAAAAAAATTAGTCATTGGTCAAAGACTTTTTTCTTCACTAAGTCTAAGTATGATGCTATTGATAATAACTTTTCTGAGGCATTCAATTATGCTATTATGGGGGCTAGATTTAAGTTTATTATCGCAATGTTTGAAGATATTAAACACTATGTCTTACATAGATTAGTTCATCACAAGAAAAAATCACTCAATTGAAAAGTGATCTTTTTCCTAAAATTACAAAAACACTTGAAGAACATAAAACAAGTAATTATTTTTGTCATGTCACATGGAATGATGCTAATGGGTATGAGGTACAACATCATGAGGATAGCTTTGTAGTTGATGTTAAGGACTAGAAATGCACATGTAGAGTATGGGATCCCACAGGAATTCCATGCCCTCATGCTGTGTGTGTCATTCTGTATAGGGACGAATTATTAGAAAATTATATTTTTCATTTATACAAGATTTTTTTTACCAAGAACTGTATAGTGCTGCCCTTCCAACTATTTCAAGTGAAAAATATTGAAAAGACATTGGAATGGACAAGCTTGATCCACCTTTAAAGAGAAAAATGCATAAGAGACCAAAATTCATAATATCAATGTTAAGGGGCAATTTTTGACGTTATACCTTATAATTACAAAATTGTGACTATTATATAACATATTTTAGAAATTACACTTTTTTATATCGAAATTTTTAATGTGGTCCTAAAACTCATAATATCAACTCGAATTTTAAACCCTTTTAAAATTCACACACACCTTATAAATAAAATTATTTAAACTATAACTTCATGGGAAATTATATTTCAAATTGCCTTACCCAGTTGCTCGTATATTTTTCGACTGGTCTTGTTCGGTCCAAATTCTTATTTAATAGTGATTTTTATTTAAATATTTTTTAATATTATTTTAAATAGTGAATTAAGCTTCACGTTGGCATGAGATTAGATGTGAAGCACTCAAAAAATCCAAGTGACGATCTAGTTTGGCGGGATTATATGAACAAGTCAATATTATTCTGGTATTTTTTAATTTTAAAAATTGATAAAGTAACAAAAATATATATTATTTGTAATATTTAATTAGTAAAGTTTTGTTTTGTTTAGAAAATAAATAAATTAACAATGGATAATAGAATTAGTGGTGGATAAAGTTAAAAATACCATGACCATATTAATCCTCGAAATTCCAAATATACCCTTATGGCCGCCCATCTTAAACTAACCTATCACAGTCGTGGTGCCAAATCATCACGCGTGGCTAAGATTGCATTAAATAATTATAAGAGTAAATTGGTCATTTCCTTAGCCACGTCGGTTACAGCGCTTTTTTATCTTTGGTGTAATTCTGCGCTCAGTCCCTGTAACCATTCACATTTTAATAGTTGAAGTTCAATAGAAAGTAATTAAAGGATTTCTATTAAATTGAAGGGTAAACTACTGCAGGGGTCACTTACGTTTAGCGTCTGTACAGAGTTAGTCACCACTTTTGAAAAGTGCATATTAGTAGTCCTCTACGTTTTCGATGTGTAAATACTTGGTCACTCCGACGTTAACTCCGTTAGTTCCCTAACGGATTGCTGATGTGGCGAAAGTAAAATAAGGATAAATTACTGCAATAGCCATTAAAATTTATCTCATGTACATTTTTTCTCCTCAATTTAAAAAAGTAAACATTATAGTCACTAATAAAAATGTTTTTTTATAATTTCACCCTTAAATTTTTAAAAATTCATTTTTCAATCCTAAAACTTTACAATCAATTAACACAATAATATTATAAATGCTTAGATGAAAAATAGGTGCCCAAAGTATATCCTTTGAAACTTAGGTGCCCAAATTGCTCCTATTTAATAACTCAAACTTAAAAATTTAGTCCACTAACTACTAAAAAATTCGAGTTATTGGAATTTCTATTTTATAATTCAAACTTTATTTTGAATTTTTGAGTCGAGTTTATGAAATTATGAGTCGAGTATTTTCACATCAAACCAAAAAACATAATTTTTTCGAGTCAAGTCGAGTTATTGGAATTTCTATTTTATAATTCAAACTTTATTTTGAATTTTTGAGTCGAGTTTATGAAATTATGAGTCGAGTATTTTCACATCAAACCAAAAAATTTAATTTTTTCGAGTCAAGTCGAGTTATTGGAATTTCTATTTTATAATTCAAACTTTATTTTGAATTTTTGAGTCGAGTTTATGAAATTATGAGTCGAGTATTTTCACATCAAACCAAAAAATTTAATTTTTTCGAGTCAAGTCGAGTTATTGGAATTTCTATTTTATAATTCAAACTTTATTTTGAATTTTTGAGTCGAGTTTATGAAATTATGAGTCGAGTATTTTCACATCAAACCTAAAAATTTAATTTTTTCGAGTCAAGTCGAGTTATTGGAATTTCTATTTTATAATTCAAACTTTATTTTGAATTTTTGAGTCGAGTTTATGAAATTATGAGTCGAGTATTTTCACATCAAACCAAAAAATTTAATTTTTTCGAGTCAAGTCGAGTTATTGGAATTTCTATTTTATAATTCAAACTTTATTTTAAATTTTTGAGTCGAGTTTATGAAATTACGAGTCAAGTATTTCCACATCAAACCAAAAAATTTAATTTTTTCGAGTCAAGTCGAGTTATTGGAATGTAACACCCGTGTTTTGGGCCTAGGAGTTAGCCGGGTTATAATTCGAGTCAAATTAAATTTAATTAAAATAATTCAACTTCAAGTAGTGACCTAATTAAGCTTCAATTGAAAGGGGAGGGACCAATGTTGCAATTTTACCAAAAACTTTCAAAAAGCTAGACAACCTTTTATTAAGAGCAGAAAATTTTCTGCTCTCTCTCTCCACTCCTCCCCTTTTTCACGTGGAAACCATCTCCCCCCCCCAAACCCTCTCAAAAATATCAAGCTACTATTCCATCAATTTTCCACTCATTTCCAACACCATTTTAAGAGGTAATCATGTTTTCTAAACCTCCTCTTTATTCTCTATCTATCCATTGTTGTAGATTTCAAAAAGATGGTGTTTTGAAAATTAGGGTTCATAAGAAATTTGGGGTTTTTGATGGGGCTTTTTAATTTGTTTTGTTAAATTATGTTGGGGGTTTGTTTAACCATGATAAAATACACCACATACTTTAATTTGGTTGAATTTTGATAGAAATTCGTAGAGATGTCTAAAGGCTAGATTTAAGATGTCAAAAATTGGGTTTTGGTAGGTTTAAGGGTGAAATTGATGGGCTGTTGGTTTACCTATGGTATGAGAGTGTTTTGGGATGGTTTGGGAGCCATTTGGATGTTGGGAAATTGATTTTTCAGCAAGTTCTTAGGGGAGCACGAAAATTGGGTTTTTAGGAGATTGTGTGATTTGAGAAATGGAAGAATTTGGGTTGTGATTGCAAAGTGGGTTGAAGGTTGAATTAGCATTGAATTGGGAAGTAATATATGTGTTTTTGTTTGACTAGAAGCAAGAGGAAACGCGGAAGAGACTGTGGGACCGAATCCGGGTGCGTAGGAGGATTGTTCGATTTGCTAAGGGAGTACGGTGAGTGGTCTAAACTTGTTCTAAAGTTGGTTCGAGCATGAGTAGTGTGTGTGTGTGCAAGTGTGCTTGGTAGGCCACTTCCCTTTAATCCAAGTAGTTAACTTAGTCTAATTTCCTTAAATGCTATGTGCTTGATGACTATGCTCAAATGCTTGTGATTAGATGGTGCATGTATATGTATATCATGATGTGGATATATGTGTTGAGCATGAATGTGTTGATGATATGTAGTTGGTGATACATGTTGTGGTTATAGTAATTGGCACTAAAAATTACCGGTTGTAAATGATCGATCATTAGGATAGTGTGCACACAAATTGAGTCAAAACGTACGTGGCCTTGATGGCGTTAAGTCATCAAGGAGGAGTACGGTGATGTAGCATTCCACCGGAAGCTTATTATATTTCTACGGGATGATGAGTGGAATCCCATCCGTAGGGCATGTGGCGATGAGTGGAATCCCGCACATGCAAGGTCCGGTGATGAGTGGAATCCCACCGAGGTAAAGTGTTGTCAAGGTTTTAATCCGCACAATCGGGGTAATTAAAGTGGCCAATTAAACTTGTTCATGAATTGTGATATATGATGGTGATATGTGGTTTTGATATATGGTATTGCATGATGATCTAATGATGCTTAATCTTGCTAGGATTGAGAGACCATATTTGCCACTTGAAAGACTAGCTAGGTCTACTTGGTTATATGCAATGCTTGATATGTATGAGTTTAGGATTACATGCTTGAGCCCTGCATTGTTGTTGTTTTCGTTCTAGAGCACCCTCACTAAGCTTATAGCTTACGCTCTCAATGTTCAACAATGCAGATCATTAGCGTGGTGTTAGCTCGAGGCAAGGCAAGAAGGGCTTCCAAGTTTGTAGCTCAAGTATGGTTACCGATTTTGTAATAGCTAGCAATGTGGCAAGTGTCTTTGTATGAGCATGTGTGACTCATTTGATGGATGTTGTTTTTGGTTTGATTATGGATTGTATGCATGTAATGCCTTGATGATGGTTGATGTGTATGATGGCCTGCTTTAGGGTGTTTAGGTTGCCTTATGTATGGATGCAAACCTCTTGAGTTTGACTTGTGCTTTTAAGACCGTTTGAGCCTTCAAGTATGCTTATTAATGCCTATATCGCTCATTGAATTGAATGCTATGTATGATTGCTTAAATTCATGTTTGATTGACTCCCTTGGCTTAAATATGCATGCTTTATGGTTGGCTTGCCTTAGGGATTGATGATAGTGTGTTGGTTGAAGGGTTGGAGGGATTTAGGGGCCTTCTTGTGCTCTAAATCAGCTCAAACCTGCAGTTTCGTAGCTGGGGTATCGATACCGTTGATCTGGTATCGATACTACCCTGTGGTTTTAGGCTTCGTGTATCGATACTCGAGGGGGAGTATCGATACCTTTTTGGCCACTGGTGCTACTATCGATTTCGGTATCGATACTCCTCTCAAGGGTATCGATACCGTTGTCTTGGCTTTGACCGTGGGAAGTCAACTTTAGGGGAGGGTATCGATACCCTCATTTGGGGTATCGATACTGTCTCCTCAGGTTGACCAAACCTTGTTGACCTAGTCACAGGGGTATCGATACCCCTCTTAAGGGTATCGATACCGCCTGCAGTTTAACATTAAAAATGGGCTTTTAAGTGCTAGTTTGGGTTCGATTGATTTCTTCATAAATTTCGTTCCGCTGTATGATCACTTAGGATGTAATTCTCATCTAGACAATATTAAAATGAAAAAAAAATAGGGTTGCTAACCGAGGGAGAGTTCCTTAGGGAGTTTTCACTCGGTTTTCCCCGTGTAGCTCACTCGGACCGGTCATCCGGCCAGACCGGGACGAGGGGGTTACATTTGTTGGTATCAGAGCCTGAGGTTACCGAGACCTCGGGCAGGTAAGTGAGGTAAGATTAATGTGTTAAATGCTTGTGTTGTCCGATGCATGAATTGCCATGAATCCTTGATGCTTGATTGATCGTATGATGTTTTGAATGCATGAATGGTCGTGTCTCGTGTGAGTGTGTGCCCATTGCTACTACTACTTAATTAAAAAGGATTTTTTGAAAGAGGAATACTTGAGCACTATTGGACCCTTGCTTTGGCTAACGTAATCCTATTTGTTTCTTGTTGTAGTTTATACCTTGCTAGTTGAACCATGAGACCACGTGGGAGGCCTAGGATGGTTCGACCGGAACCACGGGCAGAGGCTCCGAGAGTTGAGCCAGTTGTGAGAGTTGAGGCTCAAGTGGGAGAGCCAGTGGTTGGAGTTGGAGCTCCTCCACCACCTCCACCACCACCACCTCCTCCACCGGGAGTGGGAGGCGAGGCCGGGCCCGAAGGAATGGGACCACAAGGAGGCCAAGGTGGCCAGGGTGGCCAAGGACCGGCCGGAATTGACTTAGCTCCGTTGGTTCAGGCAATAGCCGGAGCGTTCCAGGCTGCAGTTGCTGGGGGTCAGGCAGCTCATCATCAGGGTGAGGGCACCGGGTTGCCATTAGAGAGACTTCGGGGCCTTGGGGCCGAAGAGTTTAGAGGTGCTACTCCGGAGAGGTCAGAGATGTGGTTAGAGAAGACCGTCCGTATCCTTGCTCAGATGGGGTGTACTGGTGATCGTAAGTTGGGCTGTGTTGAGTCCTTGCTTCAGGGTGATGCCTACACCTGGTGGGTCACCGTTACTTCGGGGATGGATGAGGCCGAGATCAATTGGGAGTTCTTTGAGACAGCTTTCCGGAAGAAGTATTTGGGTCCGCGATACCTCGATGAGAGGAAGAGAGAGTTTATGGCATTGTCTCAGGGGAGTATGTCCGTGACTGATTATGAGATCCGATTCGTCAGACTGAGTCAGTATGCACCTGAACTTGTACCTACTGAGGTGGAGCGTTGTAACCGCTTCCGATATGGGCTGAATGAGGAGATCAAGACTTATACTCTAGCTTCTGATTACTTTGATTTTGATGTCTTGGTCTCGAGGGCCAAGGACTTGGAGCATAGTTTGAGTTTGACCAGGCGGTCAGGCGGATCTAGTTCAGGTAAGAGGTCCGGCAACTTTGATAGAGGAGATGCCAAGAGGCATCGGGACAACCGGCATCAGTTTGATCATAGGCGTGGTGGCAGTAACCACGATAGGGGCCACCAGGGCCAGAGAGCTGGTGGGAAGTTGCCCACATGTGCTTCCTGCGGGAGGAACCACACCGGGGAGTGTTGGGGAAAATTATCATTCGTGTTGGAGTTGTGGTGCTAGGGACCACATTAGGCGTGACTGTCCACATCAGGTGGGACATGCACCAGCTCTGGCTCCTGCTAGAGCCAATGACTTTCAGAGAGGCCGCGGGCGCGGTAGAGGTAATTTCCAGCCGAGGAACGATGGTCAGAGGAACTTAGCTCATGTAGTCGCAGTCCAGCCGGAGGGCGGAGGACAGGCTAGGGTTTACGCTCAGCGCGGGGAGCAGCATGACACCGATGTGATCGCAGGTAATTTCTCGATACAGTCTTTGGGTTTGCTTTCTTTGATTGACTCTGGGTCTACACATTCCTACATATTGAGTGAGCATGCACAGTCTTTGAATTTGCCTTGTGAGTTGTTAGAGGTAGGAGTTAGTGTTACTAGTTCCTTTGGGGACACGGTGGTGGTTAGGAAGATGTACCGAAGGTGTCCGTTGATGGTTCAGGGGCATGTGTTTCCAGTGGATATGATGGAACTTCCCTTCTATGGTTTTGATGTGATTCTGGGTATGGATTGGCTCACGGAACATAGAGCTAGGATAGATTTTGAAACTAAGCGGATTTCTTTGAAGCTCACAGATGATTATGAGATTGTTGTTGTGGGTGAGAATGTGAAGTTCTTATCCAATGTGGTTTCAGTGTTAGAGGCCAAGAAATTAGTTGAGTTAGGGTGTGAAGCATACTTAGCGTATGTGATGAACCCTAACATGAGTGAGGTTAGACCTCAGGACATCCGGACAGTATGTGATTTTCCTAGTGTGTTTCCGGAAGAATTGCCAGGGTTACCACCGGACAGAGAGGTAGAGTTCAGCATTGAGACTTATTCTGATTCAGCTCCTGTTTCGATTGCTCCGTATCGTATGGCACCGAAAGAATTGAAAGAGTTGAAGACTCAGTTGCAAGAATTGACAGATAGAGGTTTTATTAGGCCTAGTTCATCACCTTGGGGTGCACCTGTGTTGTTTGTGAAGAAGAAAGATGGGAGTATGAGAATGTGCATAGATTACAGACAGTTAAATCAGTTGACAGTGAAGAACAAATATCCGTTGCCTAGAATTGATGACTTGTTTGATCAGTTGAGGGGAGCATCGGTCTTTTCGAAGATTGATTTGAGATCAGGTTACTACCAGCTAAAGGTTAGGGAGGTTGATGTACCGAAGACGGCCTTTAGGACTAGGTATGGACACTATGAGTTTTTAGTCATGCCATTTGGGTTGACTAATGCACCGGCGGCTTTCATGGACATGATGAATAGGATTTTTCATCAGTATCTAGATCAGTTTGTGGTTGTATTTATTGATGACATTTTGGTGTACTCGCGAACTGAAGAAGACCATGACCGACATTTGAGACTTGTTTTGAAGACTTTGCTAGATCATCAGTTGTATGCGAAGCTCAGCAAGTGTGAGTTCTGGATACGAGAGGTAGTCTTCTTAGGACATGTAGTGTCAGCTGAAGGCATTAGAGTTGATCCGAAGAAGATTGAAGCCATTGTTGAGTGGAAGCAACCAAAGTCAGTGACAGAAGTACGTAGCTTCCTAGGCTTAGCCGGATACTATAGAAGATTTGTGGAAGGTTTCTCTAAATTAGCCGCTCCGTTGACACAGCTACTTCAGAAGAGTGTTCAGTTTGAGTGGACAGATGCAAGACAGAGAGCCTTTGAAAAATTGAAAGAAGCTTTGACCCAAGCTCCGATCTTGATTCAGCCTGAGTCCGGGAAGGACTATGTGATTTATAGTGATGCCTCGTATGTAGGGTTAGGATGTGTTTTGATGCAAGACCGAAGAGTAGTGGCTTATGCCTCAAGACAGTTGAAGACACATGAACGCAACTATCCGACCCATGACATAGAGTTAGCTGCAGTTGTGTTTGCTCTGAAGATTTGGAGGCACTATTTGTATGGTGAGAAATGCACAGTATACACCGACCACAAGAGTTTGAAGTACATTATGACTCAGCGAGATTTGAATCTCAGACAGCGTAGATGGTTAGAGTTGCTAAAGGACTATGATCTTACTATTGAGTACCATCCGGGTAAGGCCAATGTAGTGGCCGATGCATTGAGTAGGAAGGTGGCCGTGGACTTGAGGGCCATGTTTGCTAGATTGAGTTTGTCCAGAGATGGTGGCTTAGTAGCCGAGCTTCAAGTTAGACCTACTCTAGGTCAGATGATTCGAGAGAAACAGCTCCTAGATAGATCTTTGGCACCTCACGTGCAAGATATAGCCGAAGGTAGATCTTCAGACTACAGTTTCAGTTCCGATGGGGTCTTATGTTTCAAGGACAGAATAGTTGTGCCTGAAGACAGTGATTTGAGACGTACGATCTTGACTGAAGCCCACAGTAGTCCGTTTTCTATGCATCCAGGAAGTACGAAGATGTACCGTGATTTGAAGAATGAGTACTTTTGGGTTGGCTTGAAGAGAGATGTAGCCGACTTTGTGAGTAAGTGCTTAGTGTGTCAGAGGGTGAAGGCGGAACATCAGGTTCCCTCAGGGTTGTTACAGCCGTTGAGAATTCCGGAATGGAAATGGGAGAACATCACCATGGATTTTGTTTCGGGTTTGCCTTTGACACCTACGAAGAAGAACTCAGTTTGGGTGATAGTAGATCGTTTTACGAAGTGTGCTCACTTCTTGGCAGTCAACACTACTTACACCTTAGATAGATTGGCCGATTTGTACATTGGTGAGATTGTGAGGTTACATGGTGTGCCGAAGTCCATTGTGTCAGATAGAGATCCACGGTTTACTTCGAGATTTTGGGAGTGTCTGCATACAGCTTTGGGTACCCGTTTGAACTTCAGCACTTCTTATCATCCTCAGTCAGATGGTCAGTCAGAGAGGGTTATTCAGATCTTAGAGGATATGTTGCGATGTTGTATCATTGACTTTCAGGGTACTTGGGAGAAGCATCTGCCTCTAGTGGAGTTTGCGTACAACAACAGTTTTCAGTCGAGCATTCAGATGGCTCCGTATGAGGCCTTGTATGGTCGAAAGTGTAGAACTCCAGTGTGTTGGGCCGAGGTAGGACAGAAACTGTTACCTATGCCGGATTTGCTCAAGGGGACAACCGACAAGGTAAAATTGATTTGTGATCGTCTGAAGGCTGCTTCGGATAGGCAGAAGTCCTATGCCGATTTGAAGAGGAAGGAAGTTGAGTTCTCAGTGGGTGAGAAGGTGTTCTTGAAAGTGTCTCCGTGGAAGAAAGTGATGAGATTTGGCAGAAAAGGGAAATTGAGTCCGAGGTACATAGGACCGTATGAGATTGTGAAGAGAGTTGGTCCCGTTGCTTATCAGTTGCGTTTGCCATCCGAGCTTGAGAAGATACATGATGTGTTTCATGTATCCATGCTTCGTAAGTATAGGTCTGATCCATCGCATGTTATGCCCGTAGAAGAAATTGAATTGAATCCGGATTTGACTTATGAGGAAGAGCCTGTTGAGATCTTAGCTTCAGACAGTAAGGTGTTGAGGGGTAGATCAATTGAGCTAGTAAAGGTGCGGTGGCGACGTAGAGGTGTGGACGAGGCCACTTGGGAGAGGAAGGAGGATATGGAAAAGCAGTTTCCGTATCTCTTTCAGTCAGGTAATTTCGGGGACGAAATTCCTTAAGTGGGAGAGAGTTGTAACACCCGTGTTTTGGGCCTAGGAGTTAGCCGGGTTATAATTCGAGTCAAATTAAATTTAATTAAAATAATTCAACTTCAAGTAGTGACCTAATTAAGCTTCAATTGAAAGGGGAGGGACCAATGTTGCAATTTTACCAAAAACTTTCAAAAAGCTAGACAACCTTTTATTAAGAGCAGAAAATTTTCTGCTCTCTCTCTCCACTCCTCCCCTTTTTCACGTGGAAACCATCTCCCCCCCCCCAAACCCTCTCAAAAATATCAAGCTACTATTCCATCAATTTTCCACTCATTTCCAACACCATTTTAAGAGGTAATCATGTTTTCTAAACCTCCTCTTTATTCTCTATCTATCCATTGTTGTAGATTTCAAAAAGATGGTGTTTTGAAAATTAGGGTTCATAAGAAATTTGGGTTTTTTGATGGGGCTTTTTAATTTGTTTTGTTAAATTATGTTGGGGGTTTGTTTAACCATGATAAAATACACCACATACTTTAATTTGGTTGAATTTTGATAGAAATTCGTAGAGATGTCTAAAGGCTAGATTTAAGATGTCAAAAATTGGGTTTTGGTAGGTTTAAGGGTGAAATTGATGGGCTGTTGGTTTACCTATGGTATGAGAGTGTTTTGGGATGGTTTGGGAGCCATTTGGATGTTGGGAAATTGATTTTTCAGCAAGTTCTTAGGGGAGCACGAAAATTGGGTTTTTAGGAGATTGTGTGATTTGAGAAATGGAAGAATTTGGGTTGTGATTGCAAAGTGGGTTGAAGGTTGAATTAGCATTGAATTGGGAAGTAATATATGTGTTTTTGTTTGACTAGAAGCAAGAGGAAACGCGGAAGAGACTGTGGGACCGAATCCGGGTGCGTAGGAGGATTGTTCGATTTGCTAAGGGAGTACGGTGAGTGGTCTAAACTTGTTCTAAAGTTGGTTCGAGCATGAGTAGTGTGTGTGTGTGCAAGTGTGCTTGGTAGGCCACTTCCCTTTAATCCAAGTAGTTAACTTAGTCTAATTTCCTTAAATGCTATGTGCTTGATGACTATGCTCAAATGCTTGTGATTAGATGGTGCATGTATATGTATATCATGATGTGGATATATGTGTTGAGCATGAATGTGTTGATGATATGTAGTTGGTGATACATGTTGTGGTTATAGTAATTGGCACTAAAAATTACCGGTTGTAAATGATCGATCATTAGGATAGTGTGCACACAAATTGAGTCAAAACGTACGTGGCCTTGATGGCGTTAAGTCATCAAGGAGGAGTACGGTGATGTAGCATTCCACCGGAAGCTTATTATATTTCTACGGGATGATGAGTGGAATCCCATCCGTAGGGCATGTGGCGATGAGTGGAATCCCGCACATGCAAGGTCCGGTGATGAGTGGAATCCCACCGAGGTAAAGTGTTGTCAAGGTTTTAATCCGCACAATCGGGGTAATTAAAGTGGCCAATTAAACTTGTTCATGAATTGTGATATATGATGGTGATATGTGGTTTTGATATATGGTATTGCATGATGATCTAATGATGCTTAATCTTGCTAGGATTGAGAGACCATATTTGCCACTTGAAAGACTAGCTAGGTCTACTTGGTTATATGCAATGCTTGATATGTATGAGTTTAGGATTACATGCTTGAGCCCTGCATTGTTGTTGTTTTCGTTCTAGAGCACCCTCACTAAGCTTATAGCTTACGCTCTCAATGTTCAACAATGCAGATCATTAGCGTGGTGTTAGCTCGAGGCAAGACAAGAAGGGCTTCCAAGTTTGTAGCTCAAGTATGGTTACCGATTTTGTAATAGCTAGCAATGTGGCAAGTGTCTTTGTATGAGCATGTGTGACTCATTTGATGGATGTTGTTTTTGGTTTGATTATGGATTGTATGCATGTAATGCCTTGATGATGGTTGATGTGTATGATGGCCTGCTTTAGGGTGTTTAGGTTGCCTTATGTATGGATGCAAACCTCTTGAGTTTGACTTGTGCTTTTAAGACCGTTTGAGCCTTCAAGTATGCTTATTAATGCCTATATCGCTCATTGAATTGAATGCTATGTATGATTGCTTAAATTCATGTTTGATTGACTCCCTTGGCTTAAATATGCATGCTTTATGGTTGGCTTGCCTTAGGGATTGATGATAGTGTGTTGGTTGAAGGGTTGGAGGGATTTAGGGGCCTCCTTGTGCTCTAAATCAGCTCAAACCTGCAGTTTCGTAGCTGGGGTATCGATACCGTTGATCTGGTATCGATACTACCCTGTGGTTTTAGGCTTCGTGTATCGATACTCGAGGGGGAGTATCGATACCTTTTTGGCCACTGGTGCTACTGTCGATTTCGGTATCGATACTCCTCTCAAGGGTATCGATACCGTTGTCTTGGCTTTGACCGTGGGAAGTCAACTTTAGGGGAGGGTATCGATACCCTCATTTGGGGTATCGATACTGTCTCCTCAGGTTGACCAAACCTTGTTGACCTAGTCACAGGGGTATCGATACCCCTCTTAAGGGTATCGATACCGCCTGCAGTTTAACATTAAAAATGGGCTTTTAAGTGCTAGTTTGGGTTCGATTGATTTCTTCATAAATTTCGTTCCGCTGTATGATCACTTAGGATGTAATTCTCATCTAGACAATATTAAAATGAAAAAAAAAATAGGGTTGCTAACCGAGGGAGAGTTCCTTAGGGAGTTTTCACTCGGTTTTCCCCGTGTAGCTCACTCGGACCGGTCATCCGGCCAGACCGGGACGAGGGGGTTACATGGAATTTCTATTTTATAATTCAAACTTTATTTTGAATTTTTGAGTCGAGATTATGAAATTATGAGTCGAGTATTTTCACAGCAAACCTAAAAATTTAATTTTTTCAAATCAAGTCGAGTGTTGCACTTCCCTACATATAATTTTTAATTTTAATCCGAAGTTTTTCTTGGGACAAACACGGATTAAAAATAAAAATTATATGTAGGGAAGTGCAACACTCGACTTGATTCGAAAAAATTAAATTTTTAGGTTTGATGTGAAAATACTCGACTCATAATTTCATAAACTCGACTCAAAAATTCAAAATAAAGTTTGAATTATAAAATAGAAATTCCAATAACTGGACTTGACTCGAAAAAATTAAATTTTTAGGTTTGATGTGAAAATACTCGACTCATAATTTCATAAACTCGACTCAAAAATTCAAAATAAAGTTTGAATTATAAAATAGAAATTCCAATAACTCGACTTGACTCGAAAAAATTAAATTTTTTGGTTTGATGTGAAAATACTCGACTCATAATTTCATAAACTCGACTCAAAAATTCAAAATAAAGTTTGAATTATAAAATAGAAATTCCAATAACTCGACTTGACTCGAAAAAATTAAATTTTTTGGTTTGATGTGAAAATACTCGACTCATAATTTCATAAACTCGACTCAAAAATTCAAAATAAAGTTTGAATTATAAAATAGAAATTCCAATAACTCAAATTTTTTAGTAGTTAGTGAACTAAATTTTTAAGTTTGAGTTATTAAATAGGAGCAATTTGGGCACCTAAGTTTCAAAGGGTATACTTTAGGCACCTATTTTTCATCTAAGCATTTATAATATTATTGTGTTAATTGATTGTAAAGTTTTATGATTGAAAAATGAATTTTTAAAAATTTAAGAGTGAAATTATAAAGAAACATTTTTATTAGTGACTATAATGTTTACTTTTTTAAATTGAGGAGAAAAAATGTACATGAGATAAATTTTAATGGCTATTGCAGTAATTTATCCTTATTTTACTTTCGCCACATCAGCAATCCGTTAGGGGACTAACGGAATTAACGTCGGAGTGACCAAGTATTTACACATCGAAAACGTAGAGGACTACTAATATGCACTTTTCAAAAGTGTTGACTAACTCTGTACAGACACTAAACGTAAATGACCCCTGCAGTAGTTTACCCTAAATTGAATTATGTTGTATTTTCTCAAAAAATCAAACCCATAGGGAAGTCATAAAAAATGAATTTCACTTTTACAATATTAAATTAAGGGTTGAAGAACCTTAAAACTTCAAATCCATAATGGAAGGCCTTACAACTTTATATTTAACATTTTTTTTGTTGTTATTCTGGTTTTTTGGGTTATGCCATGATTAGTTCAGATTGATATACATTACACATCTGATTTTGGTGGGTGAGTCTCTCAGCAATTATTTTTTACATACACAAATCTCGAACTCGAGACATGCTTATGAGATATCATGCTGCTTTTACTTAGACCAACCACAGTTGGCTTTATATTTAATACTTTCATTTGCTTATTTAACTTTTAACATGCGTTAAACCTATCGAGTAGCTTTAATGAAAAAGAAAATAATGTTCATCCCAAAAGATTCGAGTACGAGTAATTATGTGTACAACATGTATGAACGTTATCAAAGAATTAAAAAAATATAAACATATGCTACCATTTAATCACACAAATATATATATAAAAAACTTTTCACATGCATTATATTGAACAAATGTTTTTTTTTATAAAAGGTATTGTATAATCCAATTTAATTTTTTTAACAATATTACCAATTGGATTTCAAATTATTGTAGTCCTAAATTAAAGAGAACTATATTTCAAATGTACGGCAAAAATATGTACTGAAAGCAAAATTAGACCTTATCTTTTTATCCAAAGCCCTCGCGAAGAAAAAAGTTATTGTTGTTGTTAAAAATTCCTCATAATTTTTTTATAACATCAGTATCTAATCCACCTATTGATTAATCAAGATCGGATATTATAAAAATTTATTAAGAGAGCGACTCCCTCAATTTAATTTGTCTTGTTCACAATGTCATGATTTAAACTCTTGATCTTAATAAATTTAATGTTTCATTTCACTACACTAACTAGTTATGAATAAAAAGTTCTCATATTTTTGAAAAATTAGACCACATTTTTTTTAAAAAAGCACAAAGCTAAAAAAATGCCCACAACGTTTCAATGTATAGTCACGTTGGTCTTTATATTTTTGGAATAATTCAACCCCCATCGTTTTATTTTGGGTCAAAATGACTCTTCTACGAATAAAACTGTCAGTCAACTGAGATAGATGACATGAAATGATGTGACAAACCTATATGGCAGTGCACACTGCAATGACATTATCATATAGACAAATGTGTTGACTTGAAAAATGTTACATCAGTCAAAAATAATTTCATAAAATTATATAAAATATACATATTTTTTTTTCTGCTGACTTATCATTCTTTCAAGTCATTTTAAATTGTTTACCATTAATTTTCTAACAATTTCATCCGTAGAGGGGCTATTTTGACCCAAAATAAAACGTTGAAGTTTGAATTACTCCCAGAAAATATGGGTCAAAGTGACTATTCAATCAAAGATTAGAAGGTATTTTTTTTGACTTTATGCCTTTTTAGAAAAGATAAAGTATTCAAATGATTATTAAATTAAGTAAAATAATTTTTTGACTACCAAAATTTTAAAAGATATAAGATAATTTACAAAATAATTATTAGATGTTATAAAATAGTTATAAATTTTGATAAGTTTAAGTACTATTTTATAACAATTTGATTAATTTTAATAATTATTTTGTAAATCTTGATAAATTGTAGTGACCATTTTACATTAATGATTTTTGTAACCTCTAAAATTTTAGAAGTCAAAATGATCATTTTAACTTAATTTATTGACCATTTTGTACTTTACCCGAAAGAAAAACCCGTTTCGTCTACACTTAATTTCGTCAGATCTGGTTTCCCTCGATTTTTCATTTCTCGATCCCATTGAAAACAAACTGCAAAACCTAGAAAGACCAAAACAGGGGAAAAAATAAGAAAAGTTAAATAAGTAAAAAAAGAATAAGCTATGTTCAGATTCGAATTTGAAAAGATCAGAAAACGAATTTAATTGAATCTCAGAATTTTCTTTTCGTTTGTTCTTTGCTGTTGTTTTCCCTTCTTTTTTGAAAAATATTCTGTTATGGCTGACGCGCTCTCTGTGATTCCCTCCTCCGTTCTCCGCAATCTCTCTGATAAGCTATACGAGAAACGGAAGAATGCGGCGCTTGAGGTTTATTTTCTTTTTCTTTTTGTGTGAATTTCCTTGGAATTTGATTTTTGGATGCTTGAGTGGCTTAAATTTTTTTGCTATCGTAACTGTAATGATCATATGTTTAGGTTGAAGGAATTGTGAAACAGCTGGCAGCGTCGGGCGATCACGAGAAGATATCAGCGGTGATCAGTTTGTTGACCACCGAGTTTACATACTCGCCACAAGCCAACCACCGTAAGGTTGGTGGAAGATGAATAATTTTTGAGAATTTCGAGTTTCGAATTTTTCAATGAGATTTTTGTATCTATTTAATTAAAATTTGGTTCAGTTTTGGTAAATTTTTGGTGTTGTGTTTATGTAGGGAGGATTGATAGGTTTAGCTGCTGCTACTGTTGGGTTGACTTCTGAAGCCTCCCAACATCTTGAGGTAAGGATTAGTTTGAATACTGTCTATCAGCAAGTTTAAATCTTATTAGAAACATGTATAGAATATGTTTACCATGACATTATTAGAAACATGTATAGAATTGGAATCACTTTAAAGTATTCTCGAGTAGAATTTTAAAAATTGTCTGCTCTGACATCGGTTGGTTACCTTTTTCTTGTATTCATAGAAGTGTCAGTTTTTATCTTAGTTGTTTACTATGTTAAGTTGTTTCTCTCTTCTTCTTTTGTATATAATTTAGTGATTAATTAGCTTTTGATGAAATCTGCCATGACATTATTAGAAACATGTATAGAATTGGAATCACTTTAAAGTATTCTCGAGTAGAATTTTAAAAATTGTCTGCTCTGACATCGGTTGGTTACCTTTTTCTTGTATTCATAGAAGTGTCAGTTTTTATCTTAGTTGTTTACTATGTTAAGTTGTTTCTCTCTTCTTCTTTTGTATATAATTTAGTGATTAATTAGCTTTTGATGAAATCTGCCAGCAAATTGTGCCACCGGTGCTTAATTCTTTTTCTGACCAAGATAGCAGAGTTCGTTATTATGCTTGTGAAGCTCTATATAACATCGCAAAGGTGAAAAGGGATTGATTAGCTTACGATTTTATTTAATTTTGCCATTTCTTGCTTTCTTGACTAATGGTGGACTGGATATGCCTGTCTTCTGCTGTACAGGTTGTCCGAGGAGATTTTATCATATTCTTTAATCAGATATTTGATGCGCTATGCAAGCTATCGGCTGATTCAGCTGCCAATGTGCAGAGTGCTGCTCACCTTTTAGATAGGCTAGTGAAGGTCAATAATTGCTCCCTCATCTTAATTTTGCAACTTGGTAATTATGTGAAATGTGGGATTTATTGCTCTTCTATTTTACCATGCGAAACAGGACATTGTTACTGAAAGTGACCAGTTCAGGTGTGCTTTATTCCCTTCCACTTTTATTCTATGAATCTTGTCATATTTACAGTCCTTGTTCAAATTTTTTGGGAACTACTTTTTATGTTATTTATTCCATGTTTTTGCCTTCAGTATTGAAGAATTTATACCATTGTTGAGAGAGCGCATGAATGTCCTGAATCCCTTTGTCCGTCAGTTTTTGGTTGGATGGATAACGGTACTGGATAGTGTTCCAGATATTGACATGTTGGGTTTCCTACCTGATTTTCTTGATGGTAGTAAAATGATGGTCTTTTAAACTAATTTGCTACTTCTCTATGAGAAATTATTTTAATTAACTAGCTGTTGATAACTTTCAGGTTTGTTCAATATGTTAAGTGATTCTAGTCATGAAATACGGCAGCAAGCTGATTCAGCACTTTCAGAGTTTCTCCAAGAGATTAAGAACTCCCCAGTAAGTCTTCTACTAATATTTTGTTCTTTGACAGCTAGATTGGCTTCATGGGCACTTGTTTTTAAGTTTCTTATGCCATTATTGTCTTTTCCACACATCTTTATGGGAATGGCATGATTGACACCTCAACATTTTAGTTAAAAAAAGTTATGCCATTTTTATGTATCATTTACCGAAGTATTTCTCTTAAAAATTAAATATTTTGTTCATTTGTAATTTTCTGACTCGAGCAGTGCTACTCTTGAAGTCTGTAGATTATGGTCGCATGGCTGAAATACTGGTGCAAAGGGCAGCTTCTTCTGATGAATTCACCCGGTTAACAGCTATCACTTGGGTAAGTAGAGTTAGACTTAGTGTTGCAATGTAAAGAAAATTTTTAAAGTAGAAAAAGGAAAAGTATCTTGATGGTGGATTGTTCCCCTTGTCAATATATTTGTCCATACCCCATACTATGGTATTCTTTATTTTTCTTGCTATTCATGGACTAATTATCACATGTGGTACACTGGTACTTTACATTTTGATTTTCTCGTTGTACAGATAAATGAGTTTGTAAAACTCAGTGGAGACCAGCTTGTTCCTTACTATGCTGACATATTGGGAGCCATTCTCCCCTGCATATCTGATAAAGAAGAGAAAATTAGAGTGGTAAGCTTTTTTATTCTATATTCTCGTTAATTCATCTTAAATAACTCTGTTATGTCTTTTAGAAACTCATTTGAGGTTCTTTCCATAACTATCTCCAATGTCTTTTAGAAACTATTTTGGAGTTCTTTCCTTTGTGTTAATTTTGTTTGTGTTTATATTTTTCATATTAGGTTGCTCGTGAAACCAATGAGGAGCTTCGTTCAATCAAGGGTGAACCTGAAGAAGCCTTTAATGTGGGAGCCATTCTCTCCATTGCAAGGAGGTGTAGTTTTTGTTACCTGGGAAAAATTCTAGGTTTGAAATGTTACTGTTAGAATCCCTAAAATTAAGGACATAATTCTTGGCTTAGTCCTTGTAATTACCTTGTATAGTAGGATATAATATTAGTCTCTAATTCTTAGGAAGTTAGTGATTTCTAGGAAATTATTTCCTTATTTGTACTTAGATCATCTTATAAAGGCTGTAACCTAATTAGAAAAAGATAACAATCTTCTTTCTAAGTTTGTTCATGGCATCAGAGCTTTAGGATTTTTGATCCTGTCATCTCTAATCTCTCGTCCCAAACATCCCTTCTCTTAATCTCTCTTTCCTTCTATTTTATTCCTTCCTATGGTTGACACTGTTGAAACTTTGTCTGAGACTGAAACCTCACAAATGATTCCAAACAGCAATCAAGGAACTTCTCAAGGGGATCTTAATTCCTCCCTTATAATCACCAACCATCGGCTAGATGGAAAAAATTTCCTACAGTGGTCCCAATCGGTCATTATGGTGATCTGTGGTCGTGGAAAACTAGGATATATCAATGGAGATATTCCACGACCAGCCACAACAGATCCAACTTATGGAACGTGGGAACTCAACAACTCGATCGTAATGGCTTGGTTAATTAATTCAATGGAAGGCCATATTAGTCGCACCTACCTCTTCTTCAAAACTGCAAAAGATATGTGGGATGCTATCAAAGAAAACTACTCAGATCTTGGAAATGCCTCCCAAGTATTTGAGATCAAACTCAAGTTGAAGGATATCCGACAAGGAACACTTGAAGTAACTCAGTATTACAATAATCTGAAAATTTTGTGGCAGGAATTGGACATGTACTATGAGGCAGACTGGGGAGAAGGCGAGGAACATACCAAGTTTATGACTCATCTCAACAAAGAACGTCTCTATGAGTTTCTGGCAGGGCTGAACCGAGAGCTTGATGAGGTACGTGGTAGAATTCTGGGCAGAACCTCCCTGCCAACCATTGGTGAAGCATTTGCAGAAGTTAGAAGAGAAGAGAAGCGCCGACTTGTCATGATGGGAGATTTAAAGGAACCTAAACCTGTGACAACTGATGGTTACCGTCCCATTGAAAACTCAGCTCTTATCTCCAGAGGCCCTCAATCACAAAGGCCCCGTGCTGGGAATGATTCAGGCTCGACCAGGCCATGGTGCAGCCACTGCAACCGTGTAGGACATACAAAGGAAAAATGCTTCAAACTACATGGTTATCCTGGAAAAAATTCGAAGGAAAATAAGGCTGCACTAGTGTCCTCTAACACCTCCACTGCTGTAGATGAAGTCCTTGATGTTCGCCTAACCAAAAATCAACTTGAGGCTCTTCATAAGATACTAGGCACTACCACTGCTCATGGATCCTTAGCCACTCAAGGTATTGCTCTCAACAGTATTTTTGAAGCTAACAACCAATCCTCTTGGATACTCGATTCGGGTGCCTCTGATCACATGACAGGTAACTCCACCTTGTTTCACACCTACACACCATGTCATAATCAGTCCCGAATCCGTATTGCTGATGGTTCTTACTCACCTGTAGCTGGTATTGGGAAAATTCAATTAACAAAGAATTTTTCTCTTGATGAAGTGTTACATGTTCCAAACTTGTCCTGCAATTTACTTTCAATCAGTAAACTAACTAAGGATGAAAGTGTTCTTGCTGAATTTTCTGCAAATGGTTGTGTGGTACAGGAACAGAAATCGGGGAGGATGATTGGCACTGCTAAAGTTGATGATGGTCTCTATGTTTGGAATAAAGACAGTGGACAAGAAGGGCTGGCTCTATCTACTTCCAAGGAAGCCACAATCATGTTATGGCACCGTAGACTAGGACATCCAAACTTCTTGTACTTAAAAAAACACCTTCCACTGTTATTTAGAAATAAAAATATTGATTCCTTGAAGTGTGAAATCTGTCAATTATCCAAACACACCCGAGTACCATACCCAGTAAAATCCTATAACCAGTCTCGACCATTCTCTTTAATTCATAGTGACTTATGGGGAGCCAGCCGAGTGAAAAACATTACAGGAGCTAGGTGGTTCATAACTTTCATTGATGACCACACTAGGGTCTGTTGGGTCTACCTTCTCAAAGAAAAATCAGAAACACCTAAAGTTTTCCAAAACTTCCATTCAATGATTCGAACCCAATTTAACTCAACCATTCATACTCTCCGAACTGACAATGGGAGAGAATACTTTAATTCTGTCCTAAGTCCTTACCTAGCTGAACAGGGCATCATACACCAAAGTTCTTGTCCTGACACCCCTCAACAAAATGGGATCTCCGAGAGAAAAAATCGTCATCTCCTTGCTATAGCTCGAGCACTAATGTTCACCATGGGAGTTCCAAAATACCTATGGGGAGAAGCTATCCTCACAGCCTGTTATCTCATAAACCGACTACCATCAAAGGTCCTAAATTTCCAGTCACCTATAACTATCCTTCAAAAGGCTTTTCCATTATTTCATGTTCCCAACCTTCCAGCCAAAATCTTCGGTCGCAAAGCTTTTGTCCACAATCACCAACCAAATCAGTCCAAACTTGATCCTCGAGCCCACACTTGTGCTTTCATTGGCTATTCTCCAACACAAAAAGGGTATAAGTGTTATTCGCCTACCTTCCGCCGAATATTTATCTCTCGGGATGTCACTTTTTTTGAACATGAATCTTACTTTACTGCAGCTCATCTTCAGGGGGAGATTCTCAATGAAGATGAGACTCTTAACACACTCCTTATGATACCAACCGATCCTATGCCTCCTGATCCTACCACCATTACCAAGCCCACAAATCAGGATGTTATTATTCCAGATTTAGACATTGGTTCTCCTGTGCAGCAAGAAAAAAGCTCGATAAATGAGCAGCAACCACCTAATCCAGAAAAACAGCAAGAACAGGCTCCAGAATCAGAACTGCTGGTTTATTCTCGAAGAAAGCATCCACCTGAAACTGAGACAGCAGTGCCAAATTCATCCCCAACCGAGGACTGTTCCGAATCAGAAGTCTCACCTCTATCGCCATCCATCTACCTTCCAATTGCTGTTCGAAAGGGCACAAGAAGCTGCACTCAACACCCTATTTCCCGGTTTGTGTCCTATGGAAATTTATTTAAGTCTTATAGAGCTTTTGTGTCTAATGTTGATTCTGTAGAAACACCAAAAAATATAGAAGAGGCTCTTGAATCAGCTGAGTGGAGGAAAGCTGTGATGGAAGAAATGAGGGCTCTCAAGGCAAATGAAACTTGGGAAGTCGTGCATCTACCTAGTGGGAAGAAGACAATAGGATGCAAATGGATCTTCACCACAAAGTTCAATCCTGATGGCAGTATTAACAGACACAAGGCTCGGCTCGTTGCTAAGGGTTTCACCCAAACCTATGGCCTAGACTACAACGAGACGTTTGCACCGGTTGCCAAGCTAAACACCATTCGAGTTCTTGTATCCTTAGCTGTCAACATGGATTGGCCTTTGACTCAATTGGATGTAAAAAATGCATTCCTCAATGGAGAGTTAAATGAGGAAGTGTACATGGATTTCCCACCCGGGTTTGAAGAAAGCAAGGGCCAAGTATGCAAGTTGAAGAAATCCTTGTATGGTCTGAAGCAGTCTCCAAGGGCGTGGTTCAGCCGATTTGCCAAGGCTATGATCAGTAGGAGCTATATCCAAGGGCAAGCAGATCATACCATGTTTTACAAGCATTCGAAAGGTGGGAAATGCTGCATTCTCATTGTTTACGTGGATGATATAATATTAACTGGGGATGATTCAAGTGAAATTGAAAGTCTAAAAGAATTTCTTAGTGCTGAATTTGAACTTAAGGACTTGGGAAACCTTAAGTACTTCCTTGGAATGGAAGTAGCAAGGTCTAAAATAGGTATTTCCATCTCCCAAAGGAAGTATATTCTTGATTTATTATCTGAAGTTGGTATGTTGGGGTGTAAACCAGCCAAAACTCCCATGGAATCTAATCTTAAATTGGGAACTGATAAAGATGGAGAAGAAGTTGATAGGGGGAGATATCAACGACTGGTAGGAAGACTTATCTACCTATCTCACACCCGTCCGGACATAGCCTTTGGTGTGAGTGTTATCAGCCAATACATGCATGCCCCAAGAGAGAAGCACTTGGAAGCTGCTTACAGAATTTTAAGGTATCTAAAGGGGACCCCTGGTAAAGGCCTACACTTCAAGAAAACTGCCAACCGAAGTGTGGAAATTTACACTGATGCAGACTGGGCTGGGTCTGTTAATGACAGACGTTCTACAAGTGGTTACTGCAGCTATGTGTGGGGCAATCTTGTGACGTGGAGAAGCAAAAAACAGCCTGTTGTAGCACGCAGCAGCGCAGAAGCAGAGTATCGAGCACTATCCCATGGCATATGTGAAGGAATCTGGTTGCAACGACTAATGGGAGAACTAAAAGTACTATACACTAGACCTATAAAGATGTATTGTGACAACCAAGCTGCTGTCAGCATAGCTCATAATCCTGTTCACCACGATCGCACCAAACATGTGGAAATAGATCGCCACTTCATCAAAGAAAGAATTGACTCAGGAGAAGTGTGCATTACCTACCTACCTACCAGGCAACAAGTTGCAGACATGCTAACTAAAAGCTTGAGCAAGAACATGTTCGAGGAACTCATTGGCAAGCTGGGTTTGATAAATATCTACACTCAGCTTGAGGGGGAGTGTTAGAATCCCTAAAATTAAGGACATAATTCTTGGCTTAGTCCTTGTAATTACCTTGTATAGTAGGATATAATATTAGTCTCTAATTCTTAGGAAGTTAGTGATTTCTAGGAAATTATTTCCTTATTTGTACTTAGATCATCTTATAAAGGCTGTAACCTAATTAGAAAAAGATAACAATCTTCTTTCTAAGTTTGTTCAGTTACTAGCAGTTTGCACTTTACTCCTGAAAATGGGTATATACAACTCTTCTGTATTTGAAGAGTTATAAAGAAGTGCATAAAATTGTGACCTGTTTTGCCCCTGAAATAGTTTCACATTACAATGATTTTGTAGTGATTACTATATTTTTTACTGATCAGGCAGCTTGATAGTGAGTGGGAAGCCACAAGAATTGAAGCATTGCACTGGATATCAACTCTTTTAGACAGACATCGTTCTGAGGTGATGAGTTAGTTACTTGTGAATTTCATATATATTTGGTGGTGTGCATAATATATTAGTTTTTTACTATCATCATAGTGATCTTTACTAAAATAAAAACTTCAAGGTCCAAGTTTATATCATTGTCGAAGGATTTAAAGACTGCTTAGGTAAAATATCATATCTTTTCATAGGTTGTTTGGCTTTCATGTTTGGTGGAAGCACATTAATGCTGCATACCTGAAATCTTGCCATGTAGCAAAAAGACCAGATTTACTTGTGTAAAGGCATGATAATTTCAATGTAATGCTAAGTACAAAGTCTATAAACTCATTTAAAATCCGTAATTTGAATTTTACATTCATTTTAAGTTTCTTATGCCAATATTTCTGTAATATATATGATGGTTAATGTTTTACATAAAACAGGTATTGTGTTTTCTAAATGACATATTTGACACCCTCTTGAAAGCTCTATCTGACTCTTCCGATGAGGTAAATTTTTGCTGCTGCTTTTGTGTTCCATATTAATTGTTCCATTAAAGGTTTTATTTTCTTTTATTTCTTTATTCTTGTTCTGTATATTAGTATCATTATAATTACAATAGGATGATCCGGATATGTAACATTCTTTTCTTGGATGAAACTGCGATTGAAACTTATAGCTAACTCAGCTGGTATTAACCTTATCTTCCCATAAATAGAAAGAGGTGCCTTTGCAAGAGGTTCTCCTTGTCCACATTCCCTCTTTTTTCTTCCTCTTTTGGAACGAATTGGGATTAAGGATGAGTCTGTGATATGTCTGTTTTGTTGAAAAATTGGGCTAAAAACATCAAAAATAAAAAGGGGGAAAATTGGTGGGAAGATTGTCGTACTTATGAAGAAGTAAGAAATTACTATGTTATACTGAGAGTGCGATTTTTCTTTCTTGGACACAATTAATTTGCTTTCTTGCCTCCCTTTGGTTGTTCTCTTAATTTTGTTAGAAAACATCTATCTTAATCCCTTAGACTTTATATTCCAAAATTTGGCACAAGTTGCTACTAGTCAGTACATTTTCAACTTTTATTGTTTGGTTTCATTTCTACTCGTGCTTTTATTGCAATAATTGGTTCTGGTTACTGCTCTCTTTATCTCCAATACTTGTCATTTTAAAGGCTTAATGGAAGATAATGGGGCAATGCTTAGGAAAAGTTTCTTCCTAGGAATGTATTCGAAACATCTTAGTCATTACTAGTACTTAGTCCTTACTTCTTTTTGCCATGTATTATATGGAGTGGTATATCTTCCTCTCAAAACATGTTATTTATATTATTTTCTTTTTATTAATATATTTGTTATATGTTTGTCTGTGTAGTGTTAACTTTAAGGAGTTCATGTTTGTATATACTAATTTATTTTGCGAATTGAATTTTTGCTACCAGGTGGTGCTCCTAGTTCTCGACATTCATGCATGTATAGCACAAGACCCCACACACTTCCGACAGCTCGTTGTTTTTCTGGTGCATAATTTTCAGATTGATTATTCTCTTCTGGAGAGGTGATTTTCGGCCCCTCAAACCGCTGTTTTTATATTTTGATATCAAATTGGTTATTCTTATTAATTGTTTTGTTTTGTTGAGCAGTCTTGTAGGTTACATGGCCAACTAGCAATAGTTATTATAACTATGTACTTGTCTCATTTTTTTCTTTTGCAAATCTTACTTCTGTATTCTTAGGCGTGGTCCGTTGATAATCCGTAGACTTTGCGTTCTCTTGGGTGCTGAAAGGGTCTACCGTGAGCTATCCACCATACTAGAGGAAGAAGCAGACCTAGATTTTGCCTGCATTATGGTTCAGGTTCTGTTGTCATATATTTAAGAATGTACCTAATGCAATTATGCTCCTTGGTTAAAGTTATAAAATAAAGTCCACAACTTTAAACATGTGATAGCCTTCACATTGTTATTAAAGTTATAATAATTTTGATTTTTTACTTCTAATAGAATGTTATTTCCATCAAGCGCCAGATTTTAAATTTGCTCCTCTTCTGTTTCAGGCTTTGAATTTAATTCTGCTCACTTCTTCTGAGCTATCTGAGCTTCGGAAACTTTTGAAACAGTCGCTGGCTAATGCTGCCGGAAAAGATTTATTTGTTTCTTTGTATGCTTCGTGGAGCCATTCACCCATGGCAATATTAAGTCTTTGTTTATTAGCTCAGGTAAGAAACTATCTCCTTGAAATGGCTTGCAATCTCTTGTTTCTTTTGTGGTGGGTTAAGGGAATGAGATCCAAGGTTGAACCATCTACTTTCATGATTGTTAATCTAGTATTTATTTGCTTGATAGATGTATCAGCACGCAAGTGCTGTGATTCAGTCCCTGGTTGAGGAAGATATTAACGTCAAGTTCTTGGTTCAACTTGATAAATTGGTTCGCTTGCTCGAAACTCCAATATTCGCTCATCTAAGATTACAGGTGCGTAAATATACCAACTACTTACCTTCCGAACTTGTCCTTTTAATAGCTTTAATATGCTTGATCTATAGAAAATTGTAACATCGGATGTTTGTTTCAGCATTTTTGAAGCATTATTTGCAATTGGGAACTTGGATTTTAAAAGATGGATTTGGATTCTAAAAATAGTGTGAATTGTGTGATAAAACACAAATGTAACACTCGTAATTATTTTTCAAATTCATGGGTTGCTAGATTGCTATTCTGTGGTGAATTTGAAGTTCTTATATATATTTATGATTTTGAAATTCACGTTCTTATACCTTTCAAATTATTATCGCATTGAATCTTAACTAACTAATACATAACCCATGCATTTCATTTCACAATTTATATAAATGGTTTCTAAATTCAAAATTTTGACTTCACATTTCCGAGCATAGCATAGTTGAATTCATAAATTGTCATTATAGTTGCATTTTCCTTGTAAGTAATTGGTTTATTTCTATTTTCCTTTTTTTTTTCTCTTTTGAAGAAGATATGTTATGTAGTTGGTCATTTTTTCTCTATTTTCAGCTTCTTGAACCCGGAAGATATGTATGGTTGCTGAAAGCATTATATGGTCTTTTAATGCTACTTCCACAGGTATGTCTGTATACTTTCTTTTCCAGGCATCACTCCTCAAACCAAATAAAATACAAAAAGACTTTTGGTACACACGGCTTCGTGAAAACACAAACATTTTGTTTTACTCCATTTTCGGTATGATGGTAAACCTCGAGTTTATTCGTGCCCGTGAACAACTGATGGCACTGGCACATGCACGTCGGGCATTAATTTTTTCATTGCTAAGTTACACTGTTTTTTTAATTTAACCGCAGCAAAGTGCCGCATTCAAGATACTGCGAACTCGCTTAAAAACTGTGCCATCATACTCCTTCAATGGTGATCAACTCAAACAAGCATCATCAGGCAACCCGTACTCCCAAATTTTACATGATGTATCCCAAATAACTTTGGATGGTGACTTAACCCATGATAATGGGAATCTACAGAACGAAATTGATTTTGGTTCAAGGCTGCAACAGTTTCAGCAAATTCAGCAACAACACCGTTTGCTTGCATCAAAATCACCAGCACAATCACCATCACGAAACAATTCCACTTTATTATTGAAGGTATGTAAGCTGCTTGTTGAGTCTCATTAAATTGTCATGCAAATTATTTTAATGGTTATGTTAGACATATGTTAGATCATATCATTGTATGTTAGAGAATGGTTGAAAACCCTATTTTACTTGGACTTGGGTTTGAGTTAAAAGTATTTTCAAGATTTGCATGTATTTTGAGGGTCTTTGGAGGCTCTGAGCCCTATGCCTATATCAAGTGGGTTTTCTTTTTCCGGGTTTATCGCTTTATGAAAAAGCATATTTATGTGTCGTCTTAAAGGTTGTAATGTGCTTTTGTTGTTTTGGGGTCTAGGCGCATGCCTGGACTTAGGGCTGTAAATGAGACGAGACAGATCGTGAGCTACTCGAGCTCGACTCGGTCAAAGCTCGGTCAACACTCGACTCGATTAGGCTCGACTCGAGCTCCAACTCGGCTCGAGTTTTTAACGAGCCGAGCTGAGCTACTTGATACCCGACTCGAAAAGCTCGCGAGCTACTCGAAAGTATAATAAACTATTTTTAAATTTTTAAAATTAAAGTGAACTAAAATGTAGGTTTGGTGTTTTTGGTTGTTATGTTATGTTAGTTTAATTTTTAGTTTAACTTTCTTTATATTTTCATGTGTACTTTTTTTCTCCTACTAGGATTAGGGATTTTTAATGAGTCACATAGAAATATTTCTTTTGTATGATTATTATCATTATTATTACGAACAATGTTGTAAATAAAATGATACAGGTCGCGAGCTACTCGAGCTCGACTCGGTCAAAGCTCGATCAATACTCGACTCGATTGGACTCGACTCGAACTCGAGCTCGACTCGAATTCTTAACGAGTCGAGTCGAGCTCAACATACTCAAGCTCGAACTCGACTCGAATTCTTAACGAGTCGAGCCGAGCTTAGCACTACTCGAGCTCGTCTCGGCTCGTTTACACCCCTACCTGGACTACTCAGGTTTCACCTTTATACATCTTTCCTAACCCTTTTTACGTGTTCACTTTCTGAGATTCAACTTGTCGTATCTCTTCTTTATGCAGGAGGTGCCAAAAGCCGAAGAACCCCGGCAGCCTCCAACATCAGACACAAATGGCCCCCCTTCAAGATTATCTAAGAAAGGCCCGGGGCAGTGACAAATTTAACCATTGTTACCCGTTGCTGCCAATCAACACAGTCGTTGAGCCATGGCCTGGGTGAGATCCAGTATCTGATAGTAGTTTGTAAAATTGTATATCACGGTAGTTTGTTTTCATTTTAATCTCGTGTTGAAAAATTGGGTTTCGAACATAAGCTTTGGGGGGGGGGGGGGGGGGATTTCAAAGCTATTCTTTTTTCCTTGATAAACAAAATACGACCATGTGGTTCAGTTATTTTTATTGAAAAAACCACATGTTTTAGAGGGAGAATGAATTTAGAAAGTACAATTTGTTTGTTCGTGGAAAATAAGGGAATCTTCTTATTTGATGTACAAAATTAATATTTGGTGAGCTATTGTGCATACATTCCTGTTGATTGTTTTTGTTCTATACGTTAATTGATTATTCATTTGGATCTGTTTGTTTCTAAAAATGTTGATATGTTCGACATATGTGTATATATTCAAAGGGTTATATTTTGATACTGTGTAAATTTTTTTACACAATCTCTCTATAAAATTTAAAACCTAAATTTTAAATCCTAGCCCTTAAATCTTGAACTCTAAATTTTAACTCTAAATTTGAAATTTTATACCATATACACTAAACTTCTACACCCTAACTTAAAATCTTAAACTATAAAATTGAAATGTTTGTGTATTAAAGTATTTTTTATATTCAAATATGAATATGAAAATGGGTTATATTTTGATACATAAACTGTGTAAAAAAATTACACAACCCTTTAATAAAATTTAGAACTTAAATTTTAAACTTTAAATTCTAATCATAAACTTTAAATCGTATACCCTATACACTAAACTCTTAAAATTTAACCTAAAATGCAATACTACTAATCAAATGCTCAAAAGCAGCCCAGATCGATTAATTAAAAGATTAACGAAGAACAAGAAAAGAAAAACAGAAAGGGGAAGAAGACGGAGTATCTCAGCTGAGATCCATAAGGTTCAAGACCAAAAACAATAGCCTGAGTCAAAAATACGCTCTAGGTAGCCTTAAAACCCTAAAGACCAAACGACGACGTTCTCCCCTTATCAGACTCACACATTAAACGCAGCGTTTCATCAAAACCAAATTACAACGCTTAAAATATAACTGCTAATAACAAACATTTAAAGGCCTAACAGCTATTTTCTGGGCTTCTTGTTGCAAATGTCCCTTCTTCAAGACATCCTTGTCCTCAAGGATGAAAATTTGGAAAACGAGACTGGAGCTGATGAAGAGACTCCCACGTGGCGTCTTCAGGAAAAGCATTCGTCCATTCAACCAAGACTTCAGTAATGGCTCGGCCTTCCTTCTTCCCAATTCGCCTATCAATGATCTTCAGTGGCTCTTTACTGATCTCCCCATCAGAATTGATAACTGGTAGCTCAGATTGGTACTTTGCAGATCCAATGTGCTTTTTCAGCTGGGACACATGAAAAATTGGATGTACCTTCGAATCCTGGGGTAACAGTAGCTTGTAAGCAACAGCTCCAACCTTGGCAATTATAGGAAATGGACCAAACCACTTGGGAGCCAATTTCTGATTGACTCTATGCTTCACAGTCTGCTGCCTGTAGGGTTGCAGTTTCAGATACACCAAGTCTCCCACCACATACTCACACTCAGTTCTTTTCTTATCTGACTGTTTTTTCATCCTCACCTGGGCCCTCTGCAGGTAAAACTTCAACATTCTCATTGCAGCCTCCCTCTGTTGTAAACTCATATCCACTGAAGCCACAGGGGACTCTCCTGCAGTGTATGGTAAATGGTCCACTGGTGGTTGCCCATATAAAGCTTGATATGGTGTGGTTTGGATGGCTGAGTGGAAGGAAGTGTTGTACCACCATTCAGCTAGGTGCAACCAATTTCCCCACTCCTTAGGCTTTTCTCCAGTCATGCACCTCAGATATGCCTCCAAACATTGATTCACCTTTTCAGCTTGCCCATCAGTTTGGGGATGATAAGCAGTGGAAGGATTAATCTTAACTCCTAACTTGCCAAACAGTTCTTGCCAAAAGGAACTCATGAAAATCTTGTCTCTGTCACAGATAATGTTTCCTGGTAACCCATGAAGTTTAAATACATTCTCCATGAAGATCTGAGCCACTTCCTTAGCAGTGAAGGGATGAGCTAAAGCAATGAAGTGCCCATATTTTGTCAATCTGTCAACAACCACCAAGATCACATCCCTTTTCCTAGAAACTGGCAACCCTTCTATGAAGTCCATACTGATAGAGGACCAAGCTGACTCAGGAATTGGTAAGGGCTGTAAGAGTCCCCTGGGGTGCATCAGATCAGACTTGTTCCTCTGGCAAGTGGGGCACTCTCTCACCAGTCCTTTCACTTCTTTCCTCATTCCCTTCCAATACACCAATGCAGACATCCTCTTGATTGTTGAATGAGCTCCAGAGTGTCCTCCTGTAGGGCTTGAATGGAAAAAATCCATTAGTTCCCTCCTTAGTTCAGTATCTTCCCCAACCACTAATTTTCCTCTCCTCCTTAATTGCCTGCCATCCCAAGTGTACTTAGAGTGCCTTCCTGTATTCCCATGCAGTTCTTCAATTATCTTTTTAAGCTTTTCATCTTCTTCCCAAAATTTAGCCACTCTTTTGAAAAAGTCAGTTGAAACACTACTCACTGCCATGTTTTTCAATTCAACACCCCCTGGCCTCCTTGAAAGGGCATCTGCAACAATATTATTGATACCCTTTTTGTAGCAAACTTTAAAATCATACCCCATCATCTTTATAACCCACTTCTGCTGAGCTGAGGTTACAGCCAAATTTTCAGTGAGGAATCTCAGACTCTGATGATCTGTTTTTATCTTGAAATGCCTCCCTATAAGATAATTGGACCATTTCCTAACTGCCACCAATACAGCTAGCATTTCCTTTTCATACACAGACAATGCTTAGTGCCTCACTCCAAGGCCCCTGCTGAACAATGCTATTGGCTTCCCATTTTGAGTCAAGACAGCTCCTATGCCCAAATCTGAGGCATCTGTCTCTATAGTGAATTCTTTCTCCCAATCTGGTAAGGCAAGAGTAGGAGCTGAGCAAATAGCTGCCTTGAGTGTCATGAATGCATTTTTCTCCTCTTGAGTCCACTTCCAACCCCCTTTTTTCAACAGATTGGTAAGGGGTCTAGCCAACCACCCATATTGTTTGATGAATTTCCTGTAATATCCTGAGAGCCCCAAAAACCCTCTCAATTCCTTAATAGAAGATGGAGGAGGCCAATCCACAATAAACTGAACCTTGCTAGGATCCATGGAAATCAGTCCATTGGATATCACATACCCCAAGTAATCAATCTCAGTAGCTCCAAAACTGCACTTGTTCAACTTTGCCAACAGTTTGTGCTCCCTCAATACCTTCAACACTTCTTCCAAATCATGCAAATGAGTTGTCCAATCTTCAGAATATACAAGAATGTCATCAAAAAATACTAGCACTGACTTCCTTAGCATTTTTTTAAAGACCTTGTTCATCAAACCTTGGAAGGTTGCAGGGGCATTAGTGAGTCCAAATGGCATTACAAGAAACTCATAATGCCCCTCATGAGTCCTGAATGCTGTTTTGTGGATATCAGGACCCCACATCCTAATCTGATGATACCCTGATTTCAGGTCCAATTTGGAGAAAAATCTAGCTTTTCCTAGTTCATCCAGGAGCTCTTCTATCACAGGCATGGGAAACTTATCCTTTATGGTGATCTGGTTAAGCTTTCTGTAATCAATGCACATCCTTCAAGTGTCATCTTTCTTCCTGACCATTACAATAGGAGAGGAAAAAACACTGGTGCTATCTCTGATTATCCCTGCTTGAAGCATTTCAGAAACCATTTTCTCAATTACATCCTTCTGTGCACTAGGGTATCTATAAGGCTTGATTTTGATCACAACATTCTCATCCACCAAAGGTATCCTGTGGTCCTGATCTCTCTCTGGAGGCAAGACTTTGGGCTCCTCAAACACATCTCCAAACTGATTCAACAGATGTTGCATCTGCTGATTCCCTTCTCCCTGTGATCCCTTCATCTCTAATTTGGTGTTGAGTGCCATTAAGGAAACATTACAAGGACTGTTGTTGCCCCTCAACACCTTAACACAAGCCTTAGCTCCCATCAATTGTAAGGATCTCGTGTTGCATCCCTTCAGTTCAATTCTCTCATCATTCTGCACAAACTCCATCTTCAGCGTACTGAAATCCCATTTAATAGGCCCCAGCTGAGAGAACCACTGTACCCCTAGCACCACATCACAATTTCTCAAGGTGAGCACTAAGAAATTAGTTCTGAAACTGTACCCCTGTGACTCCCATTCAACCATCAGACACTCCCCCAAAGTCTCCATTGTGTTCCCATCTGCAACTGCAACCCTCAACTGTGTCCTCTTGTTAACTGTCAAACCCAGTTTCTTAACCAAATTCAAGCTGATGAAGTTGTGTGTGCTACATGTGTCCAGCAAAGCAACACAATTCAGGCCTCCAATACGAATACTCAACTTCATTGTCTCCCACCGATCTGCTCCCCACATGGCTTGCAAAGAGAGAACAGGTGAGGATGAAACAGGACCCTCAATTGCAGGCACTTCTCCAGGGTCTTCACAATCTAGGAATTCATCTTGGTCACCTTCCTCTTCAATCCCTTCTACCAGTATCTGATACAATTGTGACTTTTGGCATTTATGGCCTGGGGTGTATTTTGCTGCGCACCAAAAACAGAGTCCTTTCCTGCGTCTCTCCTCTATTTCAGCTGAAGACAAAGATTTCCCAGAGGTCCTTGCAGAACTGTTATTAGGCCCTTTTGAATGTACGGGGCTCAAAACCTTAGGGGTAGTGTTCCTAGAAGCTATCGAAGGTGCTGATGAATTAACCCCACTAACAGAGCCCTTGAAACCAACTAACGCAGGACGGGGAGGAATTGAAATAGCAGACGGTGCGTTTCGACTGAAATTCGAGTAGGACCTCCTAGAACTAGGGAAGAACATGTTCTCCAGATGTTTCGCTAATTGAAAAGCCTCAGACAGTGAAGTTGGGTGCAATAACTGAACATACTGACTAATCTCAATCCTCAAATGAGCTTTAAAAAGACTTAACACATAATCATCAAGAAGGTTTACCTGATTCAACAGATCAATAAAGTCC
The DNA here is from genome assembly GCA_958450335.1 of Hibiscus tridactylites. Classification (NCBI taxonomy): domain Eukaryota; kingdom Viridiplantae; phylum Streptophyta; class Magnoliopsida; order Malvales; family Malvaceae; genus Hibiscus; species Hibiscus tridactylites. Next base: position 50,050,695 of record OY288267.1, on the reverse strand, counting down.
TCGTAGTATCTCTCAACAGAGTCTGTTTGCCGCAATCCCACCAACTCAGAAAACGGATCTTCAAACCCGCCTGGAGCAAATCTCTCTTTCATCCTTGCCAAGTATTGATCCCATGACATCTGATTCATTTCAGTGTTGCCTTTGGTAGCGAAATGATGCCATTGTAAGGCCTTCCCCTCCAGATGAAGCATGACGGTGCGAACCTTCACATTTTCCGGTGTGTGTTCAGCTTCGAAGAACTGTTCCACCTTACAAAGCCAGCCCCGAAAGTCTGTGCCATCGAATCTGGGACACATCAGCTTGTAGGCTAGATTCCCAGAATGAAGATGGTTGTCCTCAGCGTCTTTGGGCGTCTCCAGATCTACCACTGGCATCTCAGTTCCTGGGTTAGGCGCCGCCGTCCCGGTTTAATTTCCAGCACTAGGACCTGCTTCAGTAGCCCCCTGAGCCGCCTTAGTGTTGTTCATCGAACCCACAATTTTTCCAATGGAGTCATCCAACAATTGCTTGAAGTCCACCATCAGTTGCACCTTGAACTCTGCAAGTTTGGTCTCCATTTTCTCATCAAGCTTAGAGATCTCAGATTGCAGTCTCTCCGATTCCAATTGCCAGGTGGTGGCCTAACTTGATTGTTGCCGTGTCTCAACCATTTCGGACCGGTGATGGCTCTGATACCCTTGCAATACTACTAATCAAATGCTCAAAAGCAGCCCAGATCGATTAATTAAAAGATTAACGAAGAACAAGGAAAGAAAAAGAGAAAAGGGGAAGAAGACGGAGTATCTCAGCTGAGATCCATAAGGTTCAAGACCAAAAACAATAGCCTGAGTCAAAAACACGCTCTAGGCAGCCTTAAAACCCTAAAGACCAAACGACGACGTTCTCCCCTTATCAGACTCACACATTAAACGCAGCGTTTCATTAAACCAAATTACAACGCTTAAAATATAACTGCTAATAACAAACATTTAAAGGCCTAACGGCTATTTTCTGGGCTTCTTGTTGCATAAAACACTAAAATTAAAAAGTGTGTATAAATTTTAGTTTATACAAGCCTTTTAATTTTACCGTTTAGAGATTTAGTTTGTGATTTAAGAGTTTAGGTTGTAGGAGGTATAATTTAGAGTTTAAGGTTTAAGTTTAAAGTTTAGGTTTTGGGGTGTTACTAAAAATTTAAGCTTTAAATTTTATAACTTAAGTATGAAGGGTTGTATAAATTTTTTTACACAAAATATAACCAGTTTTTAAATGTTCAAAAACCTTAAAAAAGAAATTAAACTCATATCAAAGTATCATAACCATATCCGACATAAATTTTACTATTTTTATTTTTGGTCTCGACACAGTCGACCATCCATCAGCTCCTCAGACAATTATGGAATTGTTTTAGACAGAGGTGAGCAAATTTGATCCGACAAAATCAAATTTTTTGATTTGATTTGAGGCGAAAATAATTTAATTTATAATTTTATAAATTTATTTCGACTTGGAATTTTTTTAAATAAAATTTGAGTTGTAAAATAAAAATTTAGAGTTACTCAAAATTTTTAATAATTAATGAATCTGTTAAGTTTGAGTTGAGTCTTTCATTCTGTCACATATGTGTATTGTACATAAAGAAATATATGTATATTATATATAAAAAAATATATTTTTATTCTATATGAACATAGAAAGATGTTTAAATTAGAATCAATTTGTACTATAACATTATACATAATTACAATTAAATTTGTGTAGAGAATCGACTCGTAAATATTTTAAACAAAATTTAAGTCATACAATAGAACTCATACACTTGAATTTTTTTAACTTGACTCGATTGAGCGCTCTCTAGTTTCCTTCATCTGGGTTACATTTTGCGTGTCATATTAGAACCACTCAAACCATATAATGAGGAAGTCATAGATATTCACGTTTGGTTGGAGGGAATGACTATTCTGTTCACTACTCTTATTTGATCCTTAAAAGTAACTCTCGTACAAAGTAGAAACGGCCGATTCTTCCACCATTCTGATCCGGGTTATACATCAGGGCGTACGATACATATTATAATGCATATATCTTCTCAAGATCAGAATTATAATCATCATCGTCTGATATATTTGCAGAGTATGACCACGAGAAAGACTTACTCCCGCTCCCACGTTTTATTCGTCTCTGAGAGTCGCTCTGGAAAAACCCGAAATGTTGCCGGAAAACAAAGTAGCACATGCTGGCCAGAGTTCCGACCAGAATCGGTGCTCCTACGATGGTTATAGTAACAGCCATCCATGAACTACCTTTTCCAACAACCACAAATGCAATCGATAAAAACGCTCCGCAGGTGCAAGCACAAGCAGCCCACATCAGCTTGTTAACCACTGATACAACCTGTTTCTGGGCCGTTGTGTCCCATGCGACTAACGTGATCTGAACGACGACAACAGCGAGCGATATGAAGAGGGATATAGCGTTCAGGAGGCAGAAAACCTGGAAACCAACGTGATAGGCTATGTTAGCCTTCCCTGTATCCGCTCCATCTCTTATGTATTGACCAGGCAAGTTGAAGATAGCCAAGAAAGCTATTGACGCAAAGAGCACCGCTACGACAGTGACGGAATTTGTGGTGTTCTGGACTGCTTCTCTGTGAAGTTTCCTAAGTTCTTTGGCAATCCCGGAAACCCTTCTGTTTGTTTTCTCATTTTGTATGAACTGTGAGTGTACCTCGTGCTTAATATCACTCACTGTCCTCTTAAGTTCCATTGCTTCATCTACTTGACCGATATGCCTAGCGTGCTTAGCACCGGCCTCCGTTAGAGCTTCTTTAATTTCTAGTGCGGATTCTCCATACTGGAGTTTATCGGCCAAATCCATCGCGGTTTCTTGTTGATTATTTACGGCGTTGACATCGATAGATCTATAAATTAGCAACAAGCTCACATTCTGAAAAAAACAGAAGCAGATAACAGAATATAAGTAGAGGAAAATAGCCATAAATCAATATGCAGATTATATATATGCCCACCACGGATTGTGGACAAGGGTATTTCAAGAAAAACGAAAAAGTTGAAACAATACATGTGGTACATTATATATATATATATATGCAGACATACATGCAGTCATGATACCTGCAGGCGAGATTTCCTTGTAGCTATGTGCAATGCTGTGTTCCCCTTTTTGTCACGTCCGTTCAGAACGGAGTGATCGGCGAGCAATATATCATCAACTACCACCGGACACTGTCCCTTGACAGCCATATGGAGTGCAGTTTGGCCTTTCTTATCTTTGATGCCGACAATACCTTGATCGCACTCGATAAGAGCTTTTACTATATCAACAAGGCCATACCTAGCAGCCGTATGCAGTGCCGTCTTTCCGTTTTTCCGCACTATCCTTATGCAGCTGGCATCGGCACTCAATATCGCGTTTACCATGTCCAAATGACCTTTAACAGCTGCAGAGTAAAGGGGGCTTGTATTCGTGGAGTCGCATATCCCGCAAAGCTCCGGCCATATCCCCAAAAGTTTCTTCACTATGCCTACAACATTCAGTACATAAATCCGAATCGGTCAATCACGATTCACAAATGAACAAGTCCTTGAAGATGCATGAAAATATCAGTAATAATCCCTAAATAAAACATGCTCAACTCTGTATTTAACTCTGCAGAGTAAAGGGGGCTTGTATTCAATTTCTAGGTAGGTTATTCGAACTCAAACATGTGGGATATATATGGATATGTGTCCGACACAAGTAGATATGCATCAAACATAAGTTTCAGACCCAAAGTGAAAAAATTCATCAAAATCAAAGCTAAAGAGCAGTAGAAACCATTAAAATTAAGCAAAGGGATGAGGAAAGAAAGCATACCCAAATGTCCTAATTTGGCAGCAACATGAAAAGTGTTCATATCGGACTTGGACCTGATCTTAACAATCTTCACATCACAGAACTTGAGCAAACAGCTGAAAATCTCCTGGGAATTGTTCTCGGCGGCAATATACAAACCGGTGGCTCCGGATTCATTCTGAGCAGCCATCAGATCAGAAACCGCCGATGACCCATCACACGGTTCATCTTTCGTCAACCTATCCAATAATTGCTTCACGGATTCGAGCTCCCCAGATCGAACGGCTGCGAAGAAAGACTGTTGGATTAGGAAATGTAAAGGCTTTGACTCCATAACTTCTTCTTCAAGTTTTTCACTCTTCTTTGATGTTCATTACTTCATTTAAAAGGGTTTTTATTTATTTTTTTGCTTAAAGCTTGCTTTGATTGTCAAGCTGTTGTTTTCTTCGCTGTAAAGGATGATTAAAAGAGCTATGCATTAATGGTGGGCATTGAGTTTATTTACAAGCTTCCTTTTTTTCAATGCCACTCTGATTAATAGATAGATTGATTGACTGAGTAATGAAATGGTGATGTCAACAACTGTCTCTCCCTCTCTCCATTTGTAACCATGTGACAAAGACGGAAGAAAGATTGTAAAAGGAGGCAGGTAATATAAATAGGGGTGAAAATTTAAAATTTTCACATTTTATTTTTAGGGTTTATAAATTTAATTTAGGACGTCTGGTCGTATGTGTTTTGAATTTAGAGATTGTTGTAAAATTTATAGTTTATGGTTATAATTTAAGATTTATAGATTAAAACATAAATTCTTACCATATTATCCTAAAAATTAAACTTTTAATCTTTAAACCCTTAATTCTAACCCTAAACTCTAAATTCTAACCACTATCCCTAACTTCTAAATCCCTACACATAAACCCTAAACCTTACCCCTTAAACTAAACCCCTAAACTCTAAAATTAAGACGATTGTGGAAACTTTTAGTTTCCACTACGAGTGTATAGGACAATAATCTATATAAATATGGCATAATGTCAAAAAAATACCCCAAATGTTTGATTAAATAGTCATTTTAACACATATTTTTATTTTAATCAATTTAACTCTCAACGTTTTATTTTGGGTCAAAATGTCTCTCTACTGATAAAATTTGTTAGTCAACTGGCGATAAACAACTTGAAATGACGTGACAAACCTATATAGCAATGCACACTACGTTAGCAATGCCATATAGAAAATATGTTGACTTTACATAATAACACACCAGTCAATTTTTTTATAAAATTGTATAAAATACAAAATATTTTTTCTTCTAACGCGTCATTCTGTTAAGTAATTTCAAGTTGTTTATCACCAATTGGCTAACAATTTTCATTCGTAGAGGTGCCATTTTGATCCAAAATAAAATGTTAGGGGTTAAACTGGTTCAAAAAAATAATAGGGGCCAAAATGATTATTCAGTAAAACCTTAGGAGTATTTTTTAGTTTTATGCCTATAAATATTAAGGGTAAACTATTAAGGTGGCCACCGAACTATTTAGGGATACTTATTTTGACTACCGAACTAGGCTACTCGTCAATCAGACAACCAAAATTTTAAATTGCTCTTATTTTGACCAACGCTGTTAAAAAACTAATAGAGGGGTGACGTGACAGTTAACCAAAATTTATAAAATTACACAATCAGTTCCTCTTATTTTCCTATTATATCAATTTCATACATATCATAATTATTTTTGGAGGTTGATTGACCCATGTAGGATTTTCTGTCCAATCTTGTAATTGCTGAACCAAAAAAGGCAGAAAATGCTTTGAGTTTTCCATTTCTGTCACTGCTTTGGATAAAAATACTATATAAGCAAGTTTACAGATAGCAGAGAGTGCAAAACTTAGTGGGAAGATATTTAGTAACATTTGATAGCATTAGTTTCTCGACTATGCCGCATTTCAAATGTTATCAAACACCAAAATCTGTAAACTTTGAATAAATCCTGGATGAACGATATAACATAGAACTAATGCTTGTTCGCCAAGTTTAAAAATGCAATTTCTCATCCTACATAATAAAGATGATATAAGACAAACCCTCAGTTAAACACACGCACAATCTCCCGTATTTGTAATCTCCGACCGTACAAAGAAACCATAGTTTAGTTATGTGTTCTGGATAGGTCAAGCACATTAAGCCATATCTCTACTGCAACCCCAGAATTTGTGGGGATGGGGATTTCTTCAGTGAACCAAATTTTCAGTTAACAGTAACATTCTATGTATTTTCATCACCCGGTATTCTATGTATCTTAATTTAATTAACATATATATGAAATTGATATAATAGGTAAATAACACATATCAAATGTGTAATTTTACAAATTTCCGTTAACTGTCACGTCACTTCCCTGTTAGTTTTTTAACGACGGTGCTCAAAATAAGACCAATTTGAAAATTTGGTGGTCTGATTAACGAGTTACCTAGTTCGATGGTCAAAATAGGTACGCCCAAATAGTTAAGTGGTCATTTGAGTAATTTACTCAAATATTTACCCTTTACTTTATTCACACTAACCCTATTTAGGACAGTTATTTAATATGATGTATTAGTTAGGACACTAACCCTTTACACAAATGTTTAAGTTGGTTTTGAGTTCGAGGTCTTGTGTATGTAGAGAATTTTCACCGGGAGATTTACCCACCAAAATTAGGTGTGCGACGTGAGTCGGTCTGAATTATTCAGGGTACAGCCTTAGAGAACTGAGAGAACAACTGTAACCACTCATTTTTGCCCGAGTTGTATAATATTATAATATTAAATATTGTTTATAAAGTATTTTTTATTATTCCGACCATTAGTGTTTAATGTTATTAAATGTAGAAATATGTGGGTTCATATGTATGTATTAGTATTAATTGTGTATATGTTATTTTTTTTTTGAATAAATGTGTATATGTTATTGTATTTATGTCATTAGTGCATTCTTATTATTAATATATGTATGTGGTATATGAATATATATAATGTTATGTTTATATATTATATGTAATGCATGAGTGTATGTATATTATATGTATGTGTTGCTTGCATTTATGTATGTATTATTTTAATGTCACTAATATTTAAATGTATGTATTTGTGTATGTACATTGTGTATTATCTATATGTGTATATGTTTATTATTATTATTGTGTTATGAATATTTATCTATGTAGATGTCTATCATGATTAGAACTTTATCTAAGGAGTTTAGATTTATTTATTATTAGGAATATTATCTCTATTAATTAGAGTTTAATGTATTATGTACTTCTTATGCCTATAAATAGATGATTCATTGAAGGCATTGTATACACAAGTCTATATTTGATAATAATACAAATCTTCCTTTTTCTCTCATCTCTTTGTTCTTTCATTCTTGTTATTTGTTATTTTATTCACAACACGTTATCAACACGAGTTTGCTCGAAAGATTTTGGTGCTCTTTGTTTGAATCCCAAAGTAGTTACCGAAACAAATTTGATTCTACGTTGAACCGAAGATAAGTTTTTTTTCCCACATTTTTATTATTGATTGCTTTTATCTTGATATTTTAACTTGGTCTTTATTTTTGAAAAAAGTATAGTAACATGTTTTGAAGGCTTGAGCGAACCATGAAATCTCGCACAATTGCCCTGGTTTTTGTTGGTGATTCTCGAAAAGATTTCAATTTGATATTAGCGATCACATGTACCATATATTCAATATATTCAATTTAGCTTGGAAAGTCTGGTATGTTACCGATTTATTTTATTGCTTCATTCTATCATTCGTACTTCTCCTTGGTTAATAATTTTATTTTCTAAAGCATACTAATGAGCAGACGTGTCTCGCACTTCCAAAAGGTTTCAACATAGGAGAGCACATGTCTATGTAAATGTTATATATTTTATAGGTAGAATCGTTGAAATTTAGTAAAAAAAACGTTGAAATTTACAATTTTGAAAAAAATGATTTTAATGACATGTTTCTTTCATGAGAATTTAATCACGTGTAGTAAATCAAAGTTCTTAGATTAATATGAAAGAAGACTTTTAATTTTGAAAAATGCTTGTAAGCTTCTCATCTGCGTACAAATTTTTAAGGAAATATGTTATAACATGTTCGACCCTCTTCCATTTTAATGTCTTTAGTTCATAACTAAAGATTAATATTTGTTTTATGATAGTTGATATTTTTAACCGTGTTTTGAGTTTTACATGTGTTTAAATGGCTTGGAAAGAGACGTGATATAAAGATATTATGAGAAGATGTCTCGGTCATTTGCTATGTCTCCATCGCCCTCAAGAGAAAAATTATTATCGGTAAACTTTATTTTTCTCTCTCTCTTTAAATTATAATTTTAATGTGCGATAAATCATGGTGAATTTCAATCTATAAAAAGATTGTTATAAATTCTATATTTGCTCGAAAGCAATATTTCTTCTTCGTCGAAAAACTCGACCATAGACTTCTCCCAATTTCAAGTTACAAAAATTCGTCTTGATCCAAAAGTTTTATGGGAGGCATTCCCTGAAGTGAATGCAAAACATGATGTTTATTCCATGCGATTATCAATGATGGGGCATTCCCTGAAGCGAATGCAAGCATGGTGTTTATTCCATGCGATTATTGGAACTGTTTCATTCCCTGAAGTGAATGCAAACATGGTAAATCATTATTCAATTAGAGACATAATTTCGATGTAATCCAAGTATATTGGCTGGACATCCCGTTCTGCGAGGCTACTGGTCTCAAAGGAGGTTTTTAAAGGGCATTGTGGACAGGTTTAACAATGTTGCGTACGAGGATTAAATCTTTGTTCTCTGTTATAAGAATATGTGAAAAAGGTTTTAAAGGCCCACTGGCTCTACTCCATTCCCTAAAGTGAATACGAGATTATATTATAGAAGGAATAAAAACCACATTAGAAGTTGTGGTCGTGGTCGAGGCTATGAATATAAATATGAAAAATATGGCCATTTTAAGAATACTTCTACCCATCGGTAGTGAGGTTATAAGGACGACACGTGTGATAAAGATCATTCTATTGAAGTAAAACTCTTTTTTATTACCAATGCGATGTTATAAACCATTGGTCTCGTACGTGTTGTACATTGAAAAATCAAGAATCATTGAATGATAAATGAAAGAAAATAGAAGCAAATTTTGTTTGCGAAACATGAGGAAGATGATACTGGTCCAACTTTATTTGGACATTGTTGGTCCAACTCTTTTGGACGTTGTTGATTTTCTTATAACCCTCGAAAGGAATAAATCATCTTCTAATTATTCTCATAACTTTGAAGAGAATTATTTATTTATTTTACTTTACATTTATTTATTTTACACACATTAATTATTTACGTTTTATATTTATATATATATATTATCATATTATTTATTTTGTTTAACATGATTACTTGTCAAATACAATCTATGGTGACGATTTATGCTCAACATAAGCATAAGATACATTTTCCCATTTAAATGCAAGGGAATAATGTGAGTACTATATCTCAAAGTACTGAAAATATTGATGCTGTAGAAGAACAATAAATTCTTGAGAGAAAGCACATTATGAAAAGTGCAGAATTACAAATATTGCACTAATTACCGCTAATGGTAATAATATCGTCACCACTATAAGTGGAAATTTTAAGAGAGCAATATGAGTTCGCAAAACATCCCTTTGGGAATTATAGATAACATATGTTATCAATTGCCATTTGAAATAAGCCAATATGGATATAAGTTCTGGTAGCTAAAAAGTCAGTTGAAAGCTCTAGAAGAGCTAAATATATTCATATTTAAAGGAACAATTTTGATGGCTGTACTAGACATGTACGAGTGAGATACACACACACACACATATATAGTTGGCATGATCGGTTAGACCATCCTGATCAATAATGGTGCAGAAATTATTGAGATTTACATGCACATGTATTAAAAGAACATGTAGTTCTCGTGGTGCTTATTCTCAAAGGAATGGATTAAATTCCACTTATTAAAGAACGTGAAGTTCTTGTGTTGCTTAAAGGAATTGATTAAATTCCACTTACTAAAAGAACACGAAGTTCTTGTGTTTTTTATTCTTAAAGGATATAGATGATCTCACTTATCCAAAGAATTAGAACTTAAAGTTCTTGTACTGAAGTTGAGACCGTATGTCTTGCATATCTGAACGAAATATGGGCCCATATATCCAAAAATGTGGAAAGTTTTATATGATTTTAGTAGATGCATCTACATTGTTTTATCGACTTACAACCAGAAGTTTGTGAGATTGATTCTAAAAAGATTCAGATTATGCAATTAGACTATTCATCTTGAAAAGCTAGTGGGTTTATATTTTAGGCTATATCGGTTGTTACAAAACTTATTGATTATGAAAAATACGGTTTAACAAAATTTTAATTGGATGCCTCCTATTTAATAGCTAAACTGTGAGAACAAAACATTTATTATTTATATGGTATTTCCATATAGCAACACTTATACGCATCAAGCCAACGGGTTATAATAAACTCCCCATTATGATTTGACTTTTGGTCAGAAGTCATATTTCTCATTTTTTGAATTTTTGAATGTGCGATATATAGTTGAATTGCTCCACCATAACGCACAAAATGGGCAAGTAAAAAGGGTTGAGAATATATATTGAGTACGAGTCTCCTTTTATGTTTAAATTCTTAAACATTTATTGGAGAATCATTTATGACATGATTTTTCTCAACATCAGGGGGAGATAATAATCAGCTGGATAGAGGAAAATGAATTTTCATTATCTAGATCCTCGTATATGAACTAGAAGTTCATAAAATAATTCATGTTATTACATGTCAACTGCCAGACATATTTACTGACCTAATGAGAGTAATTAAGTCTCATATACCAGCTGAAATGCTCTAAGTTTAAATTACATGTTAGAGCGAGAAAATGTAAATCATGCCTGAAGCATGATAGTTGAAATGGTTCCAATGATCAAAATTCTCGTAAATAGAAAATAATATGAGATGGTCATATATTGGAGGAGGGTGCTCCTGGAGAGACCCAAGACATAACTAATAATAAAACTCTTGAAGAGTTTCAGGTACCTGAAATAAAGATTAAAATCTTGAAGAGATCTCGATGAGTTATGTCATTAAGAGAATGGAACCAGAAAATTGGAAAGTTGTCGACAATGATTTTACAAACAATTTTACATAAAATACTTCTATAGAAGTAAAGAAAGAAATCGAGGATCTTGTATAAAATCTATCCAGAAGTATAGATATTGAATTGGCCGATGTTGAAAGACGCTTTGAACTTCTAAAATAGAAGTATTTGGACCAGCAGTCCAAACACCTAAAGATGTAATGCAAGTGAGGCACAAATAAGTAGTCGTAAATACGACTTGAACTATGTTTTATGAAAAGTTTTAATTACTTCATGGTGGATGCAATTACTTTGGCAGTTATGAAAATTTTACATGTGTCTAATTATTTGTGGATCCATATTTATCCTTGAAGGATCTAAAATGCTATAAGCAATTGGAAATTTCCGAGGAAATTTATTTAGACATGTCTCATGAATATTTTGGCGCATTTGGTATAATCGCCTTAGTGAATACTAATTGAGAAAATACTATAAGAATGACCAGATTTCCTTATGTATTTTATAAAGGAGTTTGGATCAAGATCCATTATGATAATTTTAGAACTCCTAAAGAGCTTCAAATTAGAAACTCATGAAGTACTTTCAATACAAGTACTTGAATCTTGACATCAAGTTTATCTCGACCTGAAGATCGAACATTATTATATATTTCTTTTGTCTATGAATAGACATAAGCTGAAAGAATCTTAAAGAAGATTCAATATGAATAGAGCATATCTATTGAGTATCCAATAGTTGTAAGATTGTTGGATGTGAATAAAGATAATTATATCTTTTCTTGGTTTTGAAGCACCATATATTAGTTGGTCAAGCAATATCCATGGATATACAAAGATCATTACATTTAGATCTTCAAACATTCGTTGATGCCTCCTCAAATGTCGTAGAAATAATTGTTATGCACGAGGCAAGTCAAAAATGTGTTTGGCTAAGATCATTGACCCAACATATCCAAAAGATATGTGGATTTGCTTTTACAAGATATGGTAAAAGCTACCTTGTGTGAAGATAATGCAAGATGCATATCTCAGTTTGAAAGTGGATACATCATGGAACATATTACTCCAAAGTTTCATCCCTCACGATCTTTAGAAAAATAATATTCAAGATTGAATTATGAAGATTCAAAGATCTTCTGTGATGTTTTCATGAGGGGGAGTAAATACGCGTTGCACTCTTTTCCCCTTAACCAAGGTTTTGTCTCAATGGGTTTTCCTGGTAAGATTTTTAATGAGGCAACATGTTATGCATATTATAGATGTGTGTACTCTTTTTCCTTCACTAATGAAATTTTTTTTCTACTGGTTTTTTATCTTAGTAAGGTTTTAACGAGGCACATTATCTTCATAGACATCCAAGGGGGAGTGTTATGAATATTTATCTATGTGGATGTCTATCATGATTAGAACTTTATCTAAGAAGTTTTGATTTATTTATTATTAGGAATATTATCTCTATTACTTAGAGTTTAATGTATTGTGTACTTCTTATGCCTATAAATAGATGATTCATTGAAGACATTGTATACACAAGTCTATATTTGAGAATAATACAAATCTCCCTCTTTCTCTCATCTCTTTGTTCTTCCATTCTTGTTCTTTGTTCTTATTATTGTTCTTTGTTATTTTATTCACAACATATTGTTATTATTATTATTATTAGTTAGTATTATAATAAAAGAAAACATATTATAATAATAAAACTCATTTATATTAAATGTTCAAGTCCAAATGTATTAATATTACATGGCATGTTAGGCCCAACAAAGCACTAAAATCTGATAACCTAAAACCCTAATATATTATCTTTTCATCTAGCAGTCGCCCAGTTTAGACCTTTGGATCGAGATTTGATCCAACGGTCAGGATCAATCCAAGAGGACCCCTCATCTGCCGCGTGAGATACGCACTCGGGATCCCTCGGTTTCCTTGCGCGCGTGAAGCCCATGCACAAGCATTTTGTATTTCCACACGCCATGTGACGAGATCTAAGGCCACCACATTATTCTCTAGACGCGATCTCAACCGTCGATTTTCGGTCAATCTCAGTCGTTGGATCAGCTTCGATCCAACGACATGAATTTCATTTGGCCGATAGAGGCTCTTCATCTCTCTTGCATGATGCCGCTGCGTGTAATCACCAACGGTGGCCCGTTCCTTGCGGATCAATGACCGTCGTGACGTCCTCCTCCCACCGGCTCTCCCAACCACCATACAAGACTAAAAATATAAAAAAGGATGTCACAATAAAAAGTCATCAACAATGTAATCTTTTCATATTTGCTTGCTAAAAGGAGATAAAAAAGGGAATAATTGAATGTAATCTCATCTTATTAGAGAATCAATAATAAAAAAATTCAGAAGATATTTTTCTTCTTTTTTTCTATCTATCTATCTTACATTCATAAACACAAAAAAATACAACAAAAGTGAAGGGTTTACCTTTAAGGCGTTTAGCTTCTCGCTTTCCGGTGACAAGCCTCTCGGTCTCCTCTTAAACTGTGTACGGTAAATCAGACGGTAAAGTTTTAAAAAAAGAGAGGGGAACTATTTTAAGTAAAAAGGATTTAAATATTTTTTATAAAATAAGGTTGGATCCATTTTCAGGAAAAAAAGGGGTTTGAAAGCCGATTTTGGTGCTCGTTGGCACCGATTAGCGGTGGCTGGCGGCGAGAGGGTTTGTCGGACTCGGGAATTATCCCTGAGCTTCAAAGGATTTCAATTTTTTTGGAGAGAAAGCTGAAAAGGGGGAATAAAAGGTTTTCTTTTTTGGTTTTAAAATGTATTATGTATTTGGTCCTAAATTAAAAACGGGTTATTCACGAAATAAATCCCTCCGTCTCAAAATATTTACGATTTTAGGTCTTTTCGCCTTTTAAATTCCGTTCTGCAGCCCCTGGAGCTTTTCGAAAACTTTAATCTCGTCCCCTCTCATGATTTAATTAAAAACATAATGATTTGATACCTTTTTTAATCCTCAAAAGTTTTGATTTCCTTTTAATTAAGCCCTAATCGAGTGGTATATTTTCATATCTAGACCCTAATTAATCATGCATATTTAATTTCAATCATGTTTTTACATTTATTTAACTTTATGTCTTTTATTTTCTGTTTTTTTGTTCGTATGTTTATTTATTTGTTTGAAACATGTTTATTTTATTTAAGTTTGTTGTTTACTAATGCATTTTCACACACACACACACACACACACACACACACACACACACACACACACACACACACACACACACACACACACACACACACACACACACACACACACACACACACACACACACACACACACACACACACACACACACACACACACACACACACACACACACACACACACACACACACACACACACACACACACACACACACACACACACACACACACACACACACACACACACACACACACACACACACACACACACACACACACACACACACACACACACACACACACACACACACACACACACACACACACACACACACACACACACACACACACACACACACACACACACACACACACACACACACACACACACACACACACACACACACACACACACACACACACACACACACACACACACACACACACACACACACACACACACACACACACACACACACACACACACACACACACACACACACACACACACACACACACACACACACACACACACACACACACACACACACACACACACACACACACACACACACACACACACACACACACACACACACACACACACACACACACACACACACACACACACACACACACACACACACACACACACACACACACACACACACACACACACATATATATATATATACAACTTTTTTTTTTGAAATTAAAATAGCTTTTATTTCAAGTAGCCAAAGTCGGAACCACGACATAGTTCGGGCCTCATTAAAGAACCTTCCTAGAACCTAATTAGAGGAAAAAGAATGCACAGAGACTATTTCAATACAAAGAACCGAGATCAAAAGAGCATATAATGACTAAAACCACACAAAACATCAACACCTATAACCCGAATGGTAGTAATCCAGAACAAGAGAAAATTATAAGAAACACGCACCCTTCGCGAGAGAGTCAGCCTCAATATTACAACTTCTAGGGACAAATTGTAGTTCATAACTACCCTTAAGTATCCTTGAAGCGATTCTCTAGATCTTACTGGCGAACGAAGCCGGAGCAGTAAGGGGATTGAGGACCCATCCCGCGGAGGAGGATCCCAGGAGACAGTGTTAGGACTAGATACAACTCTACGCTTAACTGCAACGGAAGGATTACATATAATAGCATCCAGCGATACAGAGAGGTTAGGCCATTTAGCCTTAAACCACCAAGCAAGTCGGGATTTGATTAGAAACACCATCTGCACCTGATCTAACATATTTTTTTATATATATATCAACATCGTATCAAATTAGATTATATGTTACATTTGTTTCTTTTTATATATCTTATATTATATTGCTTACAGTTTTCATTGTGTAGTTTATATTTGTATATTATTTGTAACACCCGGGTTTGGGGGTCGGATGAAAATAATATTTAAATATTATTTTGAGTTTCAGTTTTATAATTAAAATAGTAAAATATTCTCATGGGCTTCGAGTTTGCAAAACAATTAAAGTATATGTTGGGCCTATCTTCTAAGTCCAAATTTCATGGACCTTAGGAGATGGTAGTTTTAGCCATTCATTAATGGCATTTTGGTCATAAAAGGGACTTTCAAATTTAAATCCCCTTTTCTATTAAAAATAAAAGATTGTCATCATCCTCCACACTCCCCATTTCAACATCTCACGACAATGAAGAGCACTTCTTCCCATCTCACCGTTTCATCCCCTTTCTTCTTCAATCTTGGAGCTTTTTGAAAGGTAAATATGTTTTTGACTTGGCCTTGGTCTCCTCTTCATTTTGGTACCACTAATTCTCAATAAAATTATGTATTTCATAATTTGGGGTTTTCAAAGTTTTGGTTAAAGGTTGTGACTTTATGAGTTTTTATCAAGGCTTTTAGTTTATTTATGTTAGATATGATGTTTGTGAACCAAATGGTCCAACATATATAATTTTTAGAGCATTTTAAATGAATTCCCGAATTTGAGTATAAATGGGGTTTTTGGAGGGTTTTGAGTGAGTTTTGGGGGTTGATTTAGGTGGGAATTGATAGCCCAATGGTAGTACTATGGTTAGGGGTTGATTTGGGATCATTTGTGGGTGCAATGGATGTTGGAAACATGGTTTTTGGACATGGTTTTGGGGCTGTCCGAGATTGCAAATATTGGGGTTTGTTCATGGCTTGCAACGTTGTAAATTGAATTTGAATTGTGTTCCGGGTTGGTCTTTTGATGTTGGGCTGATTTGGAATTGTTTGAAATGTGTTTGAGGTTGTTTAGAAGCGGGAATTTGTGTTGGAGAAGCTTCGAGAAGAAATCCGAAAATTTGAGGGAGGTTGCTAGCTTGGAGCTTGGAAGCTTAGGTGAGTGGTTAAATATTTTTAAAATGGTTTTGAGTATTTGGTTCAAGCATGTGAACCTAGGATGGGCTTGGTAAACCCACCTAGAGTTGGGATTAGAGTGGTAGCCTAATCCCAAACTTTGATTAGAGACTTTGGTTGCACTCTTTAATGGTTGTATATGCCTCGTGTTAAATTGTGATGGTGTTGATTATGTATATGTTGTATACATGTATGTTGAGGCATGTTTGATGCATTGTTATATGCATGTTGATGATAGATATGATATGGTTATACACATGTGTAAAATATGATGTGATATGGTTGTTAATGATGTACATGTGGTGTTGACGTGTGAAATGATATTATGAGGTGATTGTATGATCCGAGGATCATGGTGAGTACATGCTAGGCATGGAAGTGTGGTTTGTGCATGACGGTGAGTCATGGTGAGTACGTGCTAAGCACGGAAGTTATTATGAAATGATATTGTGAAAGATTATTGAAATGTGTAGTATTGGCACTAGTATGCTTGGGTACAAATGATCGATCATTAAGATGTTAGTGTGCACACATGAGTCTAAATTCGCGCGTGGCCTTGGCGGCGTTGAGTCACCAAAGAGGAGTACGGGTACGCCCGGAAATTGTATTTATATTAGTCGATGATGAGTGGAATCCCATCGACAGGGCGTGAGGATGAGTGGAATCCCCTCCGCGTGAAATGAGGCGTGAGGATGAGTGGAATCCCCTCCGCGTGAACGGTGATGAGTGTAATCCCACCGTCAGGTAATGGTTGTGTTGTTGGATGTGAGTTCCAACGGTTATCCGCGTATTCGAGTCATAGCTAGGTGCCAATACGGATTGTGGTTTATGTTGCCAATATGTGATTAATTGTGAGCCAATGTGATTTGGGATGTGTTGCTAACATGGTTTAATATATGTGATTTCATATGTTGTGGATTTAAACATGTTGAGCATGACATGATATTGAATATATGTTCATGCATCATTTATAATTATGGCTCGTGTGGATCGGAGGTAAGATCATGCATTTAATCTTGGTTGTAGCTCGTGCTTGGACCCTGCATTGTCGAAGGTTTGTTTTACGAGCTTACCCTCACTAAGCTTTTATGCTTACGCTCTCTTTTGTTCGACAATGCAGATCAATGGCTAGTGGGTGGCAAGGGCAAGGAAGGGCCTCCAAGTGTTGCTTACGGTTAGCTCAAGTATGATAGTTAAATTTAAAGATTGTAATAGTAAAGCAATGGGATAGGTGTCATGTTATGATGCTTTTTGGAATATATTGTTGTTGTTGTTTAGGAGCATGTTAGACTCCTCGTATGTGTTTGTTAATTTCGCTTTTGGGATGTATGCCTTGCTTGAAACCATGTTAGTATTTTGCTATCTAGAATTGCCTAAGTGTTAGATATGTTAAAGCTTAATATCTTTAATGACATGTATGGTTGTGTGGCTTGAGATGTTATGCCTTGGTGATTAGTTTCGTTTTGTTGATGTTAAAGCATGCTTGTAAGTTGGTTGCCTTAGGATTAATTGCTAGTATGTTGTTGGAGGTTTTGGAGGTGTTTTGGGGCACCCTTGTGCCTTAAAACAACCAAAATGAGTCTGCAGGCAGGGGGCGTTTCGAAACGGGCCACCCTGTTTCGATACGGTCCCTTTGCTTTTGGCCAGCCATTTTGAAACGGATAGGGGCTGTTTCGGTACGTTTTAGCTACTGGAATTTTGAGAAATTGGCGAGATGAAGGTGTTCCGAAACGGGTCTGTGGTGTTTCGAAACGGTCAAATCTCGTTGACCACGAGAAGTTGACCAGAGAGGGTGTTTTGGAACGGTTGACCCCCGTTCCGAAACGGCTTCCTCGTGTAGGCTTAGTTGGGTTGACCAGGTCAAGGCGTTTCGATACACCTTGAGGGTGTTTCGAAACGGCCTGTTAAATTACATAAAAATGAGCTATTTTTCTTAGGTTGTTCGAGTTACTGTTTTGCGAATGCTCGTCTTCCGTTGCTGTGATCACATAGGAATTAAGTGTGCATTTAGAGAAAAGTAAATTAAAAAGAAATTTTCTGGGTTGTTAACCGAGGAGGAACCTTAACGGGTTTCGCTTCGGTTTTCCCCGTGTGGCCCACTCGGACCGGTCAAGCGTCCGGACCGGGACGACGGGGTTACATTTGTTGGTATCAGAGCCTAAGGTTTTCGAGACCTTGGGCAGGTAAGTGAGGTAAGTTGTGTTATATGATTGATATGCACGGTGTTTGCTTGCCATGTAAGCATGTTGCTTGTTATCCGTGTATGTTGTGATGTATGATTGTTTGATTGAGAATGTATGTTGTTTGATCGTACGCATATGTCTGCTTGTTTAGCAAGTAAGCCTTGTTATATGCTTGGTTGAGCATGTATGTGTGTTGATTTGTTTGAAACATGTTTAGTAGAGTCCCATTGCTACTATTACATCGAAAAAGAGATTTTTTTTAAGTGAGGGAATCATACTTGAGCCACTTGGACCCTTTCCTTTGCTAACCCAGTTTGTATGTTAATTTACTGTTGTTGTTGTTGTTGTTGTTGTTGTTGATTTAATTGCTTTTCGGTAAGTAGAAGTTGTGGTTTCCGAGAATGTGGATGATGTTGAGGAAGTTCTTTGTTGTAGTTAGGGGAGTATGGTTGTACCGGAGCCGAGGTACCCTTGGTTTGGTTGAGTCAGGATGTATGTGGGTTGATTCTCGTTGGCGAGGGATGATGTGATCATTTCTGGTATTAGTTGGTAAAAAGAAGTGAAGACTTGTGAGTGAGGGTCAGAGTAGTATAGTTGTTACAGTAGATAAGCCCTTGGTACAGTTTCGAGTCTGCCCCTTCTGATCGATTCCGAATCCGTATTTCTGTACATTGTTAGCAAGCATGTACGTTTGAATATGCCCGGTGAAGTGTTAGAGGTAGGTACGAGTACCTTAGTTCTTTTAGCGAGATCAAGGCAGGGGTCTCGTGTGAGTAATCTGAAATTCAGAAGTGTTAGTTGGTGGCCGTTGGGGTTCGGCCTATGATTTTGATGCAAGACAGTCGGTCAGTGTCCGTGAGTGGGAGCTAGTTTGTGTGATTGGGTCAGTGTACGTTGAGTTGCCTTCCAGCAAGCGGAAGAGATGAAGTCACTTCCGATTTAGTTGAGCCGAGAAGGGAGTCTTGAGCTTTGACTCCAGGTTGTTTGGTAGGGGTAGAACAAGTCCAACATGACTGTTTGTGTGTGATCAGAATAGAATCTTGAAGTTACGAGATGCCCTAAGAATAGTGTAGAAGAGTCAGATTTTGTTGAAGAACCAGTCTGAAAACAAGAGGACCGAAGACTATCAGTTGTGTACATGTGAAGTTGCGATTTCCGCGGATACCTCCTTTTGTGTGAACATGTAAGTAATTAGATATCTTTGTTGAGACCTTAGATGTAGGGACACATGTGACTAGCCTTTTTGGGAGATAGTAGTGATCAGAAAGATGTACAGAAGATGTTTGTTGGTGGTTCAGAGTTACTAGTTTCTAGTAGATGTGAAGTGATTGTCTTCCTACGGTTTCGATGTACCTTTTTGACATGGTTTGACTTGTAGAGCACAAAGCTAGGATATACATTGAGACAAAGAATGAGTTGCCTTGAAGTCGTAGATTTTTGTGAGACAGTAGTGGTAAGTGAGGATGTGAACTTCTTGTCGAATGTTGATCCAGATTTAGAGGTCAAAGATTGATTGAGTTTAGTTGACATGCTTGCTTAGCAGTTGTGATGGATTTAATTTTTGAATGAAGATTAGACCGCAAAATGTTAGGATAGTTGTGTTTTCTTTTCCTAGAAGTGTTTGGAAGAATTGCCGGTTTACCTCTTGTTAGAGGAGAAGAGTTTGTTATTGAGACCGTTTTCGAGTTTGCTCCCGTTTTGATTGCTCTATATTTTATGACTCCCGAAAGAATTGAGAGTATTGAAAGACCAATTACGAGGTTTGTTGGACCTTAGACTCATTAGACCTAGTACGTCGTCTTAGAGTATGACAGTACAATTTGTTAAGAAGAAAGAGTGACAGTACGAGAATTTGTTTAGATTACATACAATTAAAACAATTGACGGTGAATAGTTAGTATCCATTTCCGAGTGTCAGTGAATTGTTGATCAGTTAGTGTGTGCTTCAGTCTTTTCAAGATTAATTCGAGATCCGATTACTACCAGTTGGAAGTGAGAGATGTTGAAGTATTGAAGACAACTTTTGAGGCAAGATGTGACCGTTTTGAGTTCCGAGTTATGCTGTTTTGTTTGACTAGTGTGTTAGTTACTTTTATAGAGATGTTGAGCAGAATATCTTCCTAAGTTTCTTGATCAGTTTGTAGTAGTTCTCATAGATGATACATGAATATATTCAAGTACCGAAGAAGACTATGACAAGCTTTGGAGTTAGTATTGTAGATTCTATTAGAGAATCAGTTGTATGCCAAGTTGAGCAAACGCAAACTCCAAGTTAATGAAGATGTTTTCCTAGGACATGTAACTCAGCTGAGTGTGTTAGAGAAAATCCCAAGTAGGCAAAAGAGAATGTGAGTTGGAAGAATTGAAGACTGTGACGGGTATCTATAGTTCCTAGGTCTAGCATTGTTACTTTCAGAGAATTGTAAATAGTCATTTGAAGATAGTTGCTCCTTTGACAAGTTGCTACAGAAGAATGTTCAGTTGTGTGATTAGATGCGAGACAATGAGCCCCTGAGAAACTGAAAGAAACCTTGAAGAGAACTTCGACCTTGATTCAGCCTATATCAGTGAAAGAGTTTGTGAACCATAGTGGTGCATTACATGTAGAGTTAGGTTGTGTGCTTATGCAAGACAGAAGACTGTAGCTTATTCATCGAGATAGTTGAAAGACCGAGAGAAGAGTTATCTGACACAAGACGTAGAGTTAAATTACAGTTGTATTTGCTTCGAAGACTTAGAGAAAAAGCTTGTATAGTAAGAAATGCACAGTGTATATGCACTTATCATCAGAACTTGAAATATTAGACGACTTAGGAAGGGTTGAAACTTGAACAACATAGGTTGTTAGAATTGTTTGAAGACCTTAATCTCAAGATTGAGTATCATCCGAAGAGAGCCTACGTAGTAACCGACGTTCCGAGTTGTATTTGTTGCTAGATTAGTAGTTGAGTTGTGGGATGTAATTGCCGGATTCAGTTTACCAAATGATAGTAATCTTGTGGCCGAGTTACATGTTAAACCTACATTGAGTTAGAATGCTTGAAGAGAAACAGTTGCAAGACAGATTCTTGGAACCTCACGTGCAAGACATAGTAGAAGGAAGACCTTCAGAATACAGTTTCAGAGGTGATAGAGTTTTGCATTTCAGAGACAGAATAGTTGTACCGATTGACATAGTGTTTTGAGACATATTGTTTTGGCCGAAGCACGTGGCAGTTCATTTGTATTGCATCTGAATAGTATGGAGACGTATTGTGGGTTGAAGATGAGTACTTCTGGATTGAGTTGATGAATAATGTGGTTCAGTATGAGAGTAAGTGTGTAAATTGCCAGCGTGTCAAGACCGAGCATCAGTTTTCTCTTCTAGTTTGTTACATCCGTGGAAGGTTCTTAGTGAAAGTGAGTAATAGAGATCCGAGATTTCAACTAGATTGTTTTTGAAGACGTCTGCATAGTGTTTGGTTAATTGATGAAGTCAGATGATCAGTCAGAGAAAGTCATCAGTCAAGTTTTTAAGCAGCGCTATATGAGTTTATGAATCGGGCTAGATTTGTTGTTTATTTGTTGCGGTTACCACCAGAGTTAGAGAGAGGTTTGCGATGTGTTTCGTGTATCTGTGATTCAGAAATGTGAGTCAGATCTGTCCCGTGCCATGTTTGTAGAAGAGATTGAGTTCAGATTAAAATCGACAAGCAATGGAGAACTAGTGGAGATCTTAGCATCAGATAGCTAGTGTGGTGTGGTAAGTTTACCGAGTTGGTGAGTATGTTGTGGTGAGAAGGAAAGTGGGTAAGAGCAGACTTCATGGTAATTCCTGTCTGATAAATTTCGGGGACGAAATTTCCTTAAGTGGGGGAGAGTTGTAACACCCGGGTTTGGGGGTCGGATGAAAATAATATTTAAATATTATTTTAAGTTTCGGTTTTATAATTAAAATAGTAAAATATTCTCATGGGCTTCGTGTTTGCAAAACAATTAAAGTATATGTTGGGCCTATCTTCTAAGTCCAAATTTCATGGACCTTAGGAGATGGTAGTTTTAGCCATTCATTAATGGCATTTTGGTCATAAAAGGGACTTTCAAATTTAAATCCCCTTTTCTATTAAAAATAAAAGATTGGCATCATCCTCCACACTCCCCATTTCAACATCTCACGACAATGAAGAGCTCTTCTTCCCATCTCACCATTTCATCCCCTTTCTTCTTCAATCTTGGAGCTTTTTGAAAGGTAAATATGTTTTTGACTTGGCCTTGGTCTCCTCTTCATTTTGGTACCACTAATTCTCAATAAAATTATGTATTTCATAATTTGGGGTTTTCAAAGTTTTGGTTAAAGGTTGTGACTTTATGAGTTTTTATCAAGGCTTTTAGTTTATTTATGTTAGATATGATGTTTGTGAACCAAATGGTCTAACATATATAATTTTTAGAGCATTTTAAATGAATTCCCGAATTTGAGTATAAATGGGGTTTTTGGAGGGTTTTGGGTGAGTTTTGGGGGTTGATTTAGGTGGGAATTGATAGCCCAATGGTAATACTATGGTTAGAGGTTGATTTGGGATCATTTGTGGGTGCAATGGATGTTGGAAACATGGTTTTTGGACATGGTTTTGGGGCTGTCCGAGATTGCAAATATTGGGGTTTGTTCATGGCTTGCAACGTTGTAAATTGAATTTGAATTGTGTTCCGGGTTGGTCTTTTGATGTTGGGCTGATTTGGAATTGTTTGAAATGTGTTTGAGGTTGTTTAGAAGCGGGAATTTGTGTTGGAGAAGCTTCGGGAAGAAATCCAAAAATTTGAGGGAGGTTGCTAGCTTGGAGCTTGGAAGCTTAGGTGAGTGGTTAAATATTTTTAAAATGGTTTTGAGTATTTGGTTCAAGCATGTGAACCTAGGATGGGCTTGGTAAACCCACCTAGAGTTGGGATTAGAGTGGTAGCCTAATCCCAAACTTTGATTAGAGACTTTGGTTGCACTCTTTAATGGTTGTATATGCCTCGTGTTAAATTGTGATGGTGTTGATTATGTATATGTTGTATACATGTATGCTGAGGCATGTTTGATTCATTGTTATATGCATGTTGATGATAGATATGATATGGTTATACACATGTGTAAAATATGATGTGATATGGTTGTTAATGATGTACATGTGGTGTTGACGTGTGAAATGATATTATGAGGTGATTGTATGATCCGAGGATCATGGTGAGTACATGCTAGGCATGGAAGTGTGGTTTGTGCATGACGGTGAGTCATGGTGAGTACGTGCTAAGCACGGAAGTTATTATGAAATGATATTGTGAAAGATTATTGAAATGTGTAGTATTGGCACTAGTATGCTTGGGTACAAATGATCGATCATTAGGATGTTAGTGTGCACACATGAGTCTAAATTTGCGCGTGGCTTTGGTGGCGTTGAGTCACCAAGGAGGAGTACGGGTACGCCCGGAAATTGTATTTATATTAGTCGATGATGAGTGGAATCCCATCGACGGGGCGTGAGGATGAGTGGAATCCTCTCTACGTGAAATGAGGCGTGATGATGAGTGGAATCCCCTCCGCGTGAACGGTGATGAGTGTAATCCCACCGTCAAGTAATGGTTGTGTTGTTGGATGTGAGTTCCAACGGTTATCCGCGTATTCGAGTCATAGCTAGGTGCCAATACGGATTGTGGTTTATGTTGCCAATATGTGATTAATTGTGAGCCAATGTGATTTGGGATGTGTTGCTAACATGGTTTAATATATGTGATTTCATATGTTGTGGATTTAAACATGTTGAGCATGACATGATATTGAATATATGTTCATGCATCATTTATAATTATGGCTCGTGTGGATCGGAGGTAAGATCATGCATTTAATCTTGGTTGTAGCTCGTGCTTGGACCCTGCATTGTCGAAGGTTTGTTTTACGAGCTTACCCTCACTAAGCTTTTATGCTTACGCTCTCTTTTGTTCGACAATGCAGATCAATGGCTAGTGGGTGGCAAGGGCAAGGAAGGGCCTCCAAGTGTTGCTTACGGTTAGCTCAAGTATGATAGTTAAATTTAAAGATTGTAATAGTAAAGCAATGGGATATGTGTCGTGTTATGATGCTTTTTGGAATATATTGTTGTTGTTGTTTAGGAGCATGTTAGACTCCTCGTATGTGTTTGTTAATTTCGCTTTTGGGATGTATGCCTTGCTTGAAATCATGTTAGTATTTTGCTATCTAGAATTGCCTAAGTGTTGGATATGTTAAAGCTTAATATCTTTAATGACATGTATGGTTGTGTGGCTTGAGATGTTATGCCTTGGTGATTAGTTTCTTTTTGTTGATGTTAAAGCATGCTTGTAAGTTGGTTGCCTTAGGATTAATTGCTAGTATGTTGTTGGAGGTTTTGGAGGTGTTTTGGGGCACCCTTGTGCCTTAAAACAGCCAAAATGAGTCTGCAGGCAGGGGGCGTTTCGAAACGGGCCACCCTGTTTCGATACGGTCCCTTTGCTTTTGGCCAGCCATTTCGAAACGGATAGGGGCTGTTTCGGTACGTTTTAGCTACTGGAATTTTGAGAAATTGGCGAGATGAAGGTGTTCCGAAACGGGTCTGTGGTGTTTTGAAACGGTCAAATCTCGTTGACCACGAGAAGTTGACCAGGGAGGGTGTTTCGTAACGGTTGACCCCGTTCCGAAACGGCTTCCTCGTGTAGGCTTAGTTGGGTTGACCAGGTCAAGGCGTTTCGATATACCTTGAGGGTGTTTCGAAACGGCCTGTTAAATTACATAAAAATGAGCTGTTTTTCTTAGGTTGTTCGAGTTACTGTTTTGCGAATGCTCGTCTTCCGTTGCTGTGATCACATAGGAATTAAGTGTGCATTTAGAGAAAAGTAAATTAAAAAGAAATTTTCTGGGTTGTTAACCGAGGAGGAACCTTAACGGGTTTCGCTTCGGTTGTCCCCGTGTGGCCCACTCGGACCGGTCAAGCGTCCGGACCGGGACGACGGGGTTACATTATTATTACTACATACATGTATGTATGTATAATTCTATTACATAACTGTTTTGTATATTAGCTTATACGTTTTATGTCATATAAGTTATGTATCTTGAGTAATATATATTAGTTATAAGTTGCTTTATATGTGTACATGTTTATACAAATTTATGTTTTATATTTTTTGTCTTTATTTATTTATGTCATCATATATATTTGTTCATGTCTTATTTGGTTGCTCATAATATTTAATTTGATCTAATTTTGTATGATATGTGTTTTTATTTAATGTTATGGCATATTTTTGGTAACGACTTCTTTATATATCCATTTATTTTGCATCATGTATATTTTTAGCGTGTTTAACTTCTAATGTTACTCGTTTTATGGTAAAAAGTAATGTTTGTTTTTTACCTAATATATATGTATTTAGTGTTTTTTTACCTAATTTATAATATATACTTGCTACAGCCGTATGTTAGCGTATATGTTTTTTTAAATGCATGCCGTATATATATGGTGTAGTTTGCCTTGATATATATTGATGTATATGTTTAATATTTATGCTTTCATTCATGCTTTTATGTTTCTTTTCTTTCATTTGTATATCATGCCATGATGTTATTATGATGCAAACCGGAATATAAATTGTCAACGCGTTGCTCTTTTTTCGAGGATAATCTTGGTTAGTACCAGGCGTATTGGTGGTAGTTTTCGCTTATTCCTCGAACACCGAAGCCTCTTAAAATTTACTCGCATGTATAACTAAATTTTGATTTAATCGTCACTTTAACTGCAAAATTCGATATTAATAAAATGATAATTAATTTGATACCAATTTTGGGCGTTGTGGGGGTGCTAATTCTTCCCCACACGTAATCGACTCCCGAACCCTTTTTAAATCTCTAGTTTTATTTTTCGGTGTCCATTCTACATTTTTTTTAAAAAAAATGATCAGGGGTGACTCAATTTTATTTCAAAATACGATTTTTAAAAGAAATCCCCCTAAACCATTTTCTCATAAAAAAAGAGATGCCATTCGGATTTTTTAGTCGCTACATCAACAAAAATATATGTATTAATTTAAAATTTAATGAGTGGTTCTAGTAACAAAATGATGGTGTTCATCTTAAGAAATCCTAATTTGAACAACTTTGTCTGTAAGGTGTGTGACTTATAAAAGAATTAAGAAAAAATATAAACAAATATGTTGAGATATTTGATTTTGATATAACTTAAATGAAAAATATTTTTGGATTTAAACTAATTTGTAAAAATATTTTAAAAGTTTATTAACCTGAAAAATATGTTTAAAAGGTTTTCAAAAGGTTTTGACATGTTTAAAATGATTTTAATAGCAAAAGTGTCAAAAATAGGTCAGGAGTACCGATACACTTGTTAATGCATCGATACCCGATCACCCGTACCGATATGGCCAAGTCCGTACTAATACACTCCTTTGTTTTTCCCAAAAACCCCAAATTCCAGTAGCCATTTAGTGTACCAATATGGCCTCAGCCGTACCGATGTATAAGGGGGGGGGTGTACCGATACACTTGAATAGTGTACCGATACCCTTTGTAAAAATACCCAACGACTCTTTCTATTTTGAGCAGGTGTACCAATACACATGCACGCGTACCGATACCATTGTGCCCAAAAGTGCATTTAATGCTGGAAATAAAGTACCCAACGGATCCAAACTAACACCAACGGCTAGTAACGACTAGAAACTCATTAGGGTTTAAAATGCCTGTTCAAGCAGCCATGAAAGAAAAAGAAACATCACTACCAACATTCAATGTTAGAGAAATTGTTTTAGTGCTTAACTTTTCAAATTTCTTGTATAAAATACCAGTGAGCCAAATTGTCATATTTGCTCAAGTGTTTAGGTTTTTGGGTGAGAGCTTAATTGTGCAAACTTATTTGCCTTGTGAGGTTTTCTTTAGTTTGTTAAATTTGTTTCATCTTGTAAGAGAGTGTTTTAATAGTTTGGGGTATAAGTCTTGGTTGTGAGGGTTATCTCTTTGATCCCGTAAAAAGGAAAGATAAATTAGTGAATTTTTAGAAAATCCATAGTGTAGATAGCTAAGGTAGTAAAGGAAGACTTTTCATCCACCAAAGCAAAAATCCAATTCACCCCTCTTGGCATATTTGGTTGATCGTTCGAGCCTCCCAAAAATTGGTATCAAAGCTTCATCTCTACATCAGATTAACATCATAGAGTCAATCCTTGAATTGCGCAACCATTCTACATCAACCGGAGATCATGGCATAATCCATCAACAAGCCTCATTACTTCAACGGTACAAACTACTCATATTGGAAGAATAAGATGATGTTTTTCATGAGAGTCAAAGATTATTGTCTTTGGGATATCGTTCTTAATGACCCGTTCATTCCACAAAGAATCAAGGCAGAATAAAATGCAGAAGATCGCAAGAAGATGGACTCAATGCAAAGGCCTTGAACATTCTCTTTTGTGCACTTGGTCCGGAAGAATATTCAAATGTCTCTTCTTGTGAAAATACCAAGGAAGTATGAGACAAACTTGAAGTCACATATGAAGGTACAAATGAGGTGAAGGAAACCAAGATTGAACTTCTCAACTTCAACTATGAAAACTTCAAGATGGACCCGGAAGAAGACATCAAAGTTATGTTCGATCGGTTCTCCACCATAGTCAACGAGCTTAAAGGATTTGGAGAGATGATCCCAGAGGATAAGCTTGCGAGGAAGTTGTTCTACTAACTTCCCAATTCATGGGACTCTAAAACGACGACAATCATTGAAGCAAAGAATTGGAAGGAGCTCAAGCTTGATGAGCTTATGTGATCTTTGCTAACCCATGAGATGATGATGTCAAGGGGAAGAAGAAGATAGAAGAGCAAAGCTATAACGACCTGATTTCTCGGCTCAATGAATTGGGTATCGACTCGAGTTACGAGGCTTTACCTTGGAAGTTTAAGTAAGTAAGGGCTTTTAGGTTTGAGCCCATTATTTTGAGAAGAGGGTTTTAAATTTTACATGTGTGTTGGTGGAAAAAGAGGGGGAGATATTATGTAAGAGAGAGAAACGGAAAAATGGATAATGGAGAGAGAAGAAGAAAGGAGAGAAAGTAAGGGGAGAGTTTTAATCTCTAATCTACAGAGATCGGGCCGTCTGTTGTCGACACCTCCACCGTCATTGTGTTTATCTCGTCGAGACGAGTTCACTGGTACCAATGACACCACCATTGGAGTCATCGTCGAAGGGGGTGAGAGAGAGGGAGTTTTGAGTTGTTAAGCTGAGGGGGTTAGAGAGCTCAAAGAGAAGAACGAAGGCCACATCGGAATCACCAGCTCGAGGACAATCGGTTGGTGAAATTTGGTTGCCATCCGCCATCAGGAGCCGCCGCGCGTAGGTATGCTCCAGTAGCTGGGGATAGTTGTCCAACCGGTTGGGCCGAGCTGTTGACCGAGCCGCCGAGCCGTTGAATTTTTCCAGGGGACCCAACCCGAGGGCTTCTCGTCATTCTAAGTCCATTGGCGAAGTCTGTTTCACCAATTTTGAACCCGATAATTTGTTTTTATACATTTGACCTTGTGAGTCCAATAAGGGATGCATGAAATTAATGTGTGTTCATATTCATTTTTATATGAGGTTTATTCGGTGTTGGATATCAGATCAAGTGTAATATCCGGGAAGCTCGGATCAGGATTTTAGCGATAACGACTTAAGGTTAGTATACCTCAAACTCCTATTGCTTCACATCATAAATGTGATTGTCTTGCGTATTAGTATATGCAAAATAGGTAGACTGTAAATAAGCATGTGTGGAGACTAATAGTATGATACTCGATATTAATGAAATGCATGATGATGTTGTGAATATTATGTGACTCGTGAGGGTTTTAGAGACCGTGTAGGGTCGTTTGAGATGCTCGTATAATTAATTGATGATTGTTTGACTGATTGAAATAGTTGTGATTACTTGTATGCTTGTTTGAATAGATTAACGAGATTAGGTGGAAATTATACTAAATAGATTAATAATTGGTAATATTTGAATAATTGATCATAAAGTCGGGAATTGATATTAAATGATTATGAAGCTAGTAATTAATAATAATTGAATGAATGCGTTAGTAAACAAACCACAACGACTTTCATAAGCTTCATAGATCAAATAAAGTGTTGTAACCCATAATTCAAGGAAATGGTGCAAACCCATGGATAAGGCATTGGTACGACATTTTGCCATACCGGTACTTGTGAAAATCTAGGATTTCCAGTAGGCTATAATGGTATCAGTACGTATGTGAGTACCAGTACCTAGGGGTACCGTATCGATACTCGTGTTCGAGTACCAGTGCCCACTGGACGAAATAATCTTTAATGCTAATAAAGAGATGGAAATTGACGTAGGATATTAATAGATATAATTAATGAGGATGTTTAATGTACACTTTCATAATGTATTAACTTGGTAAAGTCTTGGGTGATTTGTTTGTAATAGCAACTAGGGGTGTTAAAAAAAATCCGATCCGATCCAATTATCCGTTGATCTGATTCGAAATTTTGGATATCCGATCCATTTTTTATTTTTCGAATAATTCGGATCGGATATCTGAAAATTTCAGATCGAATACGGATAATGGTTTTACATTCGGATCGGATATCCGATTATCTGAAAATTCAATTTTTTATAGGTATAAATCTTATTATATTCGATATTTTTACTTGTTATATATGAAAAATTGAAAATTTCATGAATATAAATATTGTTATATTCAATAATTTATTGATTTTTATATTCGAAAACCTAAATTTTTTGTGGATAGAACCATTAAATTAAAAAAATAATCAAATAAATTCATAAATTTTGGATATTCAGATATCCGAGTATCATCCGAAAATTTGGATATTCGGATTTTTGGATATCCGGTTTTTTCAGATCAGATACGAATCGCTATTTAGGTGATCCGAATTTTTTGGATATCTGAATTTTCGAATCGGATCCGATATCCGAAATGAACACCCCTAATAGCAACCATAGGGATCCTTGTTGGATCGTGTGATGTTGCGTGCTAAGTATGTGCACTTGTTTGGTTGAGTTGCCTTTGATTGATGGGATCTGGATAGACAAAGAAAGAGTTTTTAAACACCATGGTTAGAGATGTCGAATGTACGTTCCCGATGTTGTGTGAAACCAGTTCTCATTCGATGATACTCGAGGAGAGATGTCATGGGTGTACGTTCCCGAGGCTGTGTGACATCGGGCCTCACCTAGAGAGAGTGTACGTTCCTGAGGCTGTGCGACACTGGGCCTCACTCCAGGTTTGTGATGATGACATTGTGTGTTTCGCTCGGAGGATCCGATGGGATCCCAAGTATGGTTGAGCCTTGTGTGCCATGTATGATGTATTGCTGTTGAGAGCATGCGTTTAGGCGACTAGTGGTAGCGCCACTATTCTTATTTCTCGTACTAGCTTGCATGCTTACATTTATGTTAGCATGAAGTATAGTAGAGTATATGTGTACCACTGAGCTTTGTAAGCTCATCGCTCGGAATTGTTGTTTCCGTGCGTAGGTTGATCATTGGATCATGGGATCGAAGAGCACTATCAGTTTGAGATTTCAGCACGTGGTGTCTTCTAGAGTACGGTACTTGGGTTTAGTGGGCTATGTATTTATAAGACCTTACATGTTGGAGTCTGTAATTCTTATTTTAAAATTGTATTAATCAAATAGAATGTTCAAATATTTTAAATTAAATTGGAGCTCCTTTGTACCGTTTTAATTATTTAACTATATTTTCAATTGTGGGCTTTAAATGCTTTTGAGAATTAACTTGTTTGGGCTAAACCAAGTTTGAGAATTTTATGGTTTTTGGGTTGAGCTTGAGGCCCAATTGTGAGATATGGGTTGAGGGTGTTACAAAGGCATTAAATTGAATATTGCTCTTAAATCCTCCTAAAGAATTCAAGAAGAATCAAGTGAAGAGGAGAGTGAAGTTGAAGAAGAAGAGATGGCCAAACTCTTCAAGAAATTCACATGATTCATGAAGCTACAAAAGGAAGAATCAAGACATGAATAAAAAATGAAGATTATAGATTCCATCATATGCTTTGAATGCAAGAAGTTGGGGCACACCAAGTATGATTGCCCTCGGTTAAAAAAAGGGATCAAGCCATAAGAATAAGGCATTTGTGGCTACATGAAGTGATGAAAGGACTCCACCGACGATGAGGTAGCCAACCTATGTCTCATGGCCATTGTTTCCTCATCAAAAGTATTGATTTTTATGCCGATCTTACAATGCTTTTGCTTGCTTTTGAGTGCATTTAGTTGTACTTAGATGTTAAATTCATGCATTTGCATAAGGAGTTTAGATTTTTGTCTATGCCAGTGTGGAAGGTTGTTTTGTTGGTAATTTTTCAAGATTGGAAGAAAAGAGCAGCGCAAGAAGGAATGCCAGAGAGAATGTCGAGATGCTGTTGGCACCGATGGATCAAACAATGCCAAGCACCGATTGGAAGAGAAGAGGAATTTGATGTCAGGCCAAGAAGATGTTGAACTCAAAAAAATAGGACAAGATCAGGCTGCGAGAAAATAGTGATTGGATCAATCTCTAAACAAATAGCGGATAACTGGTGCCAAGCTTGGTTGGCAGAACTATGACAAGTCTGGTTGCCAAACGACGACAGTAGATGACGTCAGCCCTAGCCTGATCAACTTATCACCTTATCAGCCTATCACTTCAAATTTGGATAAAGGTGATCACAAGCCTCATCTCTTGCGCATTCAAATTTCAAATACAAAGGCTTATCCTAGTCTTCCTTGCACGCCTATTTAAAGATCGATCAAGCAAACAATGAGGGACTTACGTTGGAGAGATGATTGATGACTGGCTACACCAAGGAGACATGGTTCAACCCACTTGACCGAGAGCCTGGATCTTGAAGGCTTGCATTGAGAGACCCTTTCTCGCCCATTCTCTTTGTTTAGCTATTTTATTTTCTTTTTAATGATGATGTGTTTGAAAAACGTTGAAGGTTTTTTGGTTGATACCCTCACCATGAACTAATTTAAAAGTTTGTGGAGGATGTTTGCGTTGAACGTTGTTTTTATGTTAAGTTTTTAATAATGAAAATGCTTCGGTATTTTTTTCTTCTATCTGGCATACTTTACTGTTTCCTAAATACTATGCCAAGCAAGAGCTGGTACTGTTGGCCTATTGCACCTCAATATCTTAACAGACTTGGGTGGCAACGATCAAGTTGCTGGATACTAAGGCGAGATGCTTTGAGAGAAGATGTTCAAGTAGATGAACTTACTTCGGAAGTGAAATCTACCCCTTAGGAGTATAGATTGGATCTTAATCAAATTGGTTTATGAAAAAAACATTCACTATAGAGATATAAGGGTTTTTACACAATCAATTTAGGGCAATGACCATCGAGAGAGGCTTTTCCAATTTGAATCTGCTCGGAAAATAATGTCAAGGCATGACATTATTAGAAGTTGACATGACATGAATAGTGTGAAAACCAGACTTCACTTGCCAGCACGCATCATTCATTTTACACTCTCCTTGCCAACACTGTTTTCATTTCATTTCATTTCATTTCTTTTAAGCTATTTTCAATACCACTTTCAAATCAAATCAAATCAACTTTTCCTCAACTAGTAAACATTCAAAGCAATCGAATTCCATGTCAATCTCTATGGGATTGATACGCAACTTACTGCTGTATTACTTGTCGGCAGTGTATACTTGCACGCAAAAGACTCAACCTTGGCACTGTTTTTATACATTTCCTGTACGTTTTCTTCCCCTTTTTTCCAAGCACTCACACGAGTCAACAAGTTTTTGGCACCGTTTCCAGGGATTACAACATAGTTTTATTGTTTTTGTGTTACTTATTTTGTTTTATTTTACTTATCTGTTTTGTTTGGTGTATGACCAGGAGCCCCCCTACGGACTATCAACCATTTGTCCCTGAAATTGAATGAACCTACCACAGATTGAAGAAGAAAATTAGAGAGATGGCTCTAAAGGGTAATAGAGGAGTAGAAGGTGTCCCACAGAATGAAGGGAATCCACCTATACACGGAGGAAATCATGCCGCTCCCATAGTGGACGATGCCATAGAAAGACCAATTCGAGAACACTCAGTACCAAATATTGATAACCTGATGCCAAGAGTGATTGGCACCGAGGTAAATGCATCAAATTTTGAACTTAAGCCGATAATGTTTCAAACTCTTTTGAATGTAGGCCAATTTGATGGAGCACTTACTTGAGATCCAAGGCAACACTTGAAGCAACTCATGGAGATTTGCCAGCTATTTCAGCAGCCTGGAGTATCAGAGGATACCGTGATGCTGAAATTATTCACTTTTTCCTTCAAAGACAGAGCCAAGACTTGGCTCAATTCTTTGCCACCTGGTTCAGTCACCTCATGGGGAGACCTATGCCAAAAGTTTCTAACACGTTTTCAGCTGCCAACACTCACTACCAAGTTGTGGGGTGAGATTATTACATTCAGGCAGGCTGAGGATGAGACCTTATATGATACTTGGGAAAGATTTAAGGATCTGTTGAGAAGGTGTCCTATGCATGGGTTCCCGAATTGGACTCAAATACAAACCTTCTACAACGAATTGAATGCGCAAACGAGGACAATTGTTAATGTTTCATCATCTGGTTCATTTCTTGACAAGAACTACACAGAGGCTATTGGCATCCTTGAGAGGATTTCAATCAACGATTTTGAATATCCTGTTGCTAGACTAGGGACCGTAACCAAAACTAGTGGGAAATTGAAGGTTGATGAACTAACGTCCATTCATGCCGAGATTTCGAACCTCGCTAGTATGGTGAGAACATTGAAAAAGAACAATGAGCCTCAAGATGTGAAGGCATTAGAACCATTCCAAACCATCTGTGGAGAAAGCCACCGCGTGGATGGTTTCCCATCCAACCCTGAGTCGATAAATTATGTTGGCAACGTAAATCACAATTTTAATCCTAACTCAAATACTTATAATGCGGGATGGAGGCTGCACCTGAACCTTGCTTGGGAAAATGAAGGATCCAACCACAACAACGGCCAGCATCAATATAATGCCCAACGTCAGAACAATGCCATGCAGAAGTCAATCAGAATGTTATACCACATCGGGCATGAAATAATTTTCAGAAAGGGCAGAGAGGCACTCTCACGGAGTACATGGATAGGAATGATGCCACATTCTAGAGTTTGGTAGCATCAATGAGGAATTTGGAAGTTTAGATTGGGCAGATTGCCAATGCACTCAACAATTGACCCCAATGAACATTGCCAAGTGATACAGAGGATGCTCGGCACAAGGACAATGAACAATGTAAAGTTGTAACTCTTCGGAGTGGTAAGCGATGTGAGATGGAGAAGGCTGCTAAGCAGCCAACAGATGATCAAATTAAAAAACATGTGCCAACAGATGATCCCAAATAAGTAGATAAAGAGGAAGAAAAAATAGACGATGCTAGACCTAATGCCAGGCAGACTGATGCTGACACCACCTTGGCAAAGCAAGGGGAGCCAACATTTGCTTATCCTCCGCTACCATTTCCAGTAAGGCTTCAAAAGCATAAGCAAGATCAGCAATTTAAACGCTTCTTAGAAGTTCTTAAGCAGCTGCAAATCAACGTACCATTGGTAGAAACTCTCAAGCAAATGCCCAACTATGTCAAATTCATGAAGAACATCTTGTCCAAAAAGAGGAATTTGGGAGACTTTGAAATTGTAGCTCTCACCGAGGGATGCAGTGCCATGATCTTAAACCATTTGCCACCTAAGTTGAAAGATCCGGGAGGTTTCACCATCCCATGCACCATTGATAACAAATTTATGGGCAAGGCACTGTGTGACTTGGGGGCTAGCATTAACTTGATGCCACTGTTCATTTTCAAGAAGTTTTACATAGAAGCAAGACCTACCACAATGG
This sequence comes from Hibiscus tridactylites, assembly GCA_958450335.1. Taxonomy (NCBI): domain Eukaryota; kingdom Viridiplantae; phylum Streptophyta; class Magnoliopsida; order Malvales; family Malvaceae; genus Hibiscus; species Hibiscus tridactylites. The sequence continues at coordinate 50,015,011 of OY288267.1, read as the reverse complement.
CACTTCAGTTGGCAGATCGATCCTATGCACATCCTATGCACATCCCAACTCCACACTTTTTGTTGGTTAAAGGCCTCAGGCAAGGTTGCTCACTTTCGCCATTACTATTCAATATTGTGGGCGAAGTTTTACATCTTATGATCGAGAAGGGGGAAGCCACGGGGTGTTCTCGGGCTGGTGTATAGGGAGGGGGAATCGTATGCATACATTGAGTCATCTGCAGTTTGCATATGACTTAACTATATTTTGTGGCCCTTCTATTAGGGAGGTGGAAAATGTTCGACGAGTATTGAGAGTGTTCGAAGTAGCATCGGGACTCAAATTAAATATAGAAAAGAGTTGCTTATTTGGGATTAATGTGGAGGAGCAAATAGTGAAAGAGTGGGTGGTTGGAATTAAATGCTCGATGGGTTCCTTTCCCACTGTATATCTTGGCTTACCTCTGGGTCAGAAAACAAATTCTTTGGCTTTATGGGATCCGATCATTGAGAAATTCTATAGCTATCTTTCTTCATGGAAGGCGAAACAATTATCTATCGGCGGCGGATTGACTCTCATCAGAGCGGTCTTTTCATCTCTCCCTCTTTATTACATGTCCCTTTTTCGGATGCCGGTGAAAGTGGCGAACAAGATAAATAGCATTATGGGGGGTTTCTTGTGGGGCGACTCGGAGGAGACAAAGAAAACGCACTGGGTCAATTGGAACACAATTTGCCAACCGCTCGAAAAGGGAGGTCTTAATGTACGAAATCTCTTGATCCAGAACTGAGCTCTCTTAGGCAAGTGGATATGGAAATTTGCTAATGATCTGATAAGCCCTTGGAAGGAGGTGATTTGCAGCAAATATGACATTGACCCCTCTACAATCATTTTAGATGGGAAGACGCATCGTCTAGCGTCTTGGCAGTGGAGAGGAATCATCAAATCTGCCTTCGAAAAAGATGATTTTGGTGAGGTGTTGCACAACAACCTTAGGCTACAAGTAGGTGATGGTAAATCAACTTTGTTCTGGACGGATACATGGCTGGGCATTATACCCTTAAAGGTTGCATATCCGAGAATTTTTGCTCTAGCATGTAACAAGAATGGAAGGGTCGCGGAATATGTGAGGAGAATAAACTCGGTTTGGTCATGGGATATTCAACTTCGCAGACTTCCATTTGATTGGGAGATACCCCAATGGAATGATTTTTTAGAAACGGTGAATAATTTTCAATCGGAGGGGTTCAATCGAGACAGCTTGGTATAGACTGGTCCTGGTGATGGATCATATTCAGATAAATCATGTTATATCTTAAACTGTAATATGGCACTCAAAGATGACTTCTGGAAAACCTGTGTGTGGAACGGTCGTGCGCCACCAAGAGTAGAGATCTTCGTGTGGCAGGTGATATTGAACAAAGTGGCAGTCCGTGGAGAGCTTATTAGGAGGAAAATCGGTAACTTGGAGGAAGTGAAATGCCTGTTCTGTTTGGAGGTTGTCGAAACAGCGAGACATCTTTTTCTCTCTTGCAGGGTTGCGTGGAGGCTCTGGATGCGGGCGGCAGCGTGGTGGGGTGTTTCGTTGATAGTTCCACAGGACATCAAGTCATTGCTACACTTATGGTTTCTCGATTCTGCATCTTCATTTGGCGAGTCTATTTGGTTTTTGATTCCAGCTGCTGTTATATGGACTTTGTGGTTATGTCGAAACGATATAGTTTTTCGAGGAAGCAAATTAGATGAACAACAAATCCTCTTTTTGCTGAAAACCCGATTGGTGAACTGGTTTTGCGCCAAGAATAATGTTCCTCAGCTTTCGAGGACAGACATTATGAATAACCCAAGGTTGGCAGATAGGAATAAGGGGGCAGCCCCGACGTTGCGATCAATCCAAGCTTGGCAACCTCCTCCGGAGGGGTTTGTTAAAATAAACGTGGACGGGGCGACGATGTCCGATAGAAGCGCATGAGGGATAGGGGGCATGGCAAGAGATCACAGCAGTAAGATCATGTTTCAATTCTCAGAAAAATGTGGTCTGGGACCACCAATATTGGCGGAACTTCTAGCGATTAAGAGAAGGTTGCAGCTTTTCAAGGCCAGGATAGATTGCGCGGGGTGTAGGCCGATTTTAGAAGGAGATAGTACTGTTGCATTAAAATGGATAAAGAATCCGACTTCCTGTTCGGAGTTGTTTAAAAGGCTAGTGGAAGACATTGTTTCTCTGGGCAAACTGACGGAGTGCGTGTTTCGGTCAATAGGGAGAGCCCTCAACCTGGATGCAGATGCGCTGGCCAAGGCTGGGATTGGCTAGCCAAATATCGATAGAATAAGAGCGGGTAATTGTTGGTAATAAGTGTGTTGTTGGCTAATGAACTTTGGCCTTGCTTTGTATGGATTTTGGACATGGTATTCTTTGTACTCACATATTTGTGATATGGAATAAACCGGCACTCTTTTCCCCCTTTTGCTTTCGACGATCTTTTGATCGTTCGATATGAGGGGGGTTTTTAACGAGGCCACCCTTTATCAAAAAAAAGTTAGATAAATTTATTTTTCCAGCTGATTTCATCATTTTTGATTATGAGGTTGATGTTAATGTCCCAATTATTTTGGGTAGACCATTCCTTGCCACGAGTATGACTTTAATTGATGTATATAAAGGTGAACTGACAATGCGCATGAATGATCAACATGTTACGTTCAATGTGTTTCAAGCTCTTAAATGGGCAGATGAACCCGAGGAATGTCAAGTTGAGGAAATGATGCAGTCCATTTTTACTTTGGACATGACATAGTTATGCCAGGATGCCAATTCCGATGCGAGTGATCTGGTTGGCAATGATGAGACAAGTGAAGAATCTGAAGAACCAATCTTAGAGGCTGAAGAAGTAAGCTATTTTGAGCCACTAGAGTTAGCAGGCAGAGAGATCAAGGCACCTAAACCATCAATTGAGGAGCCACTAATGATTAGGAGGAATGATTGCTAAAGTTTCTAAGTGAAATCAAGCAAGCTTTGGGTTGGACCTTGACCGATATCCGAGGTATTAGCCCAACTATTTGCATGTACAAGATTATCTTGGAGGAGTACCATGGCAAGACCATTGAAGGCCAGAGAAGGCTGAATCCGAGCATGAAAGAGGTAGTGAAGAAAGAGATCATAAAATGGCTTGATGCCAAGATCATTTACCCCATATTCGATAACTCATGGTTCATTCAGGTGCAATGCGTGCCAAAGAAGGGTGGCATGACCGTGGTACAAAACAATAAAGCTGAATTGATTCCCACCATAACAATCACATGATGGAGAGTGTGGATGGACTACCGAAGGCTGAACAATGCCACAAGGAAAGACCACTTCCCATTGCCTTTCATCAACCAAATATTCGACAAGTTAGCAGGTAAATCTTTCTATTGTTTTTTGGATGGCTATTCAGGTTACAACCAGATTTCCATTTCCCTTAGTGATCAAGAGAAGAGGATTGGAGGTCGATCAAGTAAAAGTGGAGGTAATTAAACAATTGCCACCACCTAAAAGTGTCAAAGGTATAAGAAGTTTTTTAGGACATGCCGTTTTTACCGGATGTTTATTAAAGACTTTTCTAAAATTTCTAAACCTTTATGTCTGTTTCAAGAACTTAAAGAGAAGCTAATTAACGCCCATATAGTTGTAGCAACAGATTGGAATGAGCACTTCGAGCTCATGTGCGATGCCAACGACTATGCTGTCGGAGCAGTATTGGGACAACGTCGTGATAAAGTTTTTCATGCCATATACTATGCCAGCCGAACACTTAGTGAAGCACAATGGAATTACTCCACAACCAAGAAAGAATTTCTTGCAATTGTATTTGCTTTTGAAAAATTCAGATCTTATTTAGTTGGTAACAAATAGGGATGACAATTATACCCGTCCCCGACGGGTTCCGGCCCGACCCGACCCAATTACGGCGAGTATTTTATTATAAAAATTGTGTTTCGGGGCGGGTTGGGGCATGTTTTGAGAAGAATATAGTTGGGGCGAGTTGGGTTCGGGTTTTGAGTGTAGAATCCCCGATCCGACCCGACCCGATACTTTTAGGTTAAATTTTAATATATTTACGATTATGCCACTATATATAGATATTTGCTTAGGGATTTTCCCATTCCATTCTTTGTAATCTTCCGCCTGGTTCTATTCTTTCATTTCCTCTCGTTTTCTTTTATTTCATTTAATTTTCATTCTTATTTTTTTATTTACTCGATTCTTCACTCCATTTGCAGAATTCTTCAAACATGACTTAACAAAAGATTATAAGTGTTTTTTTCCTTCTAATCTACGATATCTATATTGTTTGGGGTTGGGGTTTTAGATTTTTTTGTTATGAATCAATGCCAGCATGGAAAGCCAGCTCATATGCTGAGTCAGCAATGATTATAGATTAGTTTTTTTTTAGTATAACCGTTTGGGGGTATATACAGAGGGAAAAGGGGACTGTATTGGGTTATGTCAAAAAAGTTATCAAAAACACTTCTCTTGCTTATTATCTTCTCCTTCTTCCTTTTTCTCTATTTCTAATTCCAATATCTGTAGGTTATTATTCAATTGCAGGAAAGTTCGTGACATTGGTGCTTTCATTGAAAGTTGAAAGACATGGCAGGTGAGTTTTCGTTTTCCTAAAAAACGATTAATATTGAGTTATTCGAATTTGATGGCACAAATCACGAAATTATGGATTCCCCATTGTGAAGAGTTCTTCAATTTTCACCAATTAGATGATAGTCACCGAATTACTCTAGCAGCATTGCATTTTGAAGGAATAGCTCGACGATGGTATAACTGGATGAGACAGTATCGTCAGCTATCATGTTGGATTTTTTTTATCAAATCAATGATGGCAAGATTTTGATACATTGTTCAAGACAACCCAAATAAAATAGTCACCCATGTGTTCAGTGAATTGCCGAAACCAACCAAGTATAACTTTGAAAATGATTTTGAAGAGTAGAAACAAGTGAACCTCAACACCCAACGGACACTTTAGGGTATAGCACGTCAATTGACACTTATATCATCACAATTGAGACTGACATCCAAGGCACCCATAAAAATGAAGGATCGAGAGACTCAATCACAAAGCCTCACCAGGTGTTCGACGAAATGTCAACACCAACAGATAGAGAAATTAAAGACTAAACCATTCAAGGCTGCAAGGGAATTAAGTTTCAAAATATTGAAGAGACACACCAAAGGATGAAAATGATTCCTATAAGCCACCTCCAGTGGTGAAAGAGATCAATGAAGTGGTGAAAATCGATACAGTTGGTGGTTGTAAAGTGCTCATTAGTCCTATATTTTATATGTATTCCATCTCATATTATTGTTGTTCTTAAGTATATTTTAGGCATATTTAGGTGCATGCATTGCATTTTACAGTATTCTTTACTTTTCCATACTTTTTATTGATTATCTTTTATTTGGTAAGGAAAAGATAGTGTTTTAGTTTAGTTTAATTTCAGGTACTAGAAACTAGCAGAAGAAGAGAGGAGCTGAGGACATGATGCTGAGGCACTAGACCAAGGAGCTGTACTAATACAGTTTTAGACAGAGACAACCACTGCCGAGTAGTTGCCGCCGCCAAACCTGCCGCCTAGGGCAGCAAGCTGAGGAATTTGAGAACTAGAGTGCGATCTGTAGAGCAGAAAATCCCGATTCTAACAAGGCCATCCACTCTATTTTCTGATACCTGTAGCAGTGGACAGAGCCACCGAAAGAGGAGTTCGAGATAACTTGCGGAGCAAGGCAACGTGAAAGAGTCCACATTCAACTCAAAGAAGTCAGAATTAAAGGTTGCATTCATTGCAAAAAGCTACTTTGAAGACTTCTACTCCAAAGAGAACTTGACCTAGCTATTGCCTATATATACTTGACATATTTTGTAATTCAAGACAACTTAGGTTTTCTCTTAGGCATAGTTTAGGTTTTCTTACCGCCAATTATGTTCTAAATTCTCTTTTGGGTTTGAGTTATGTTGTAAACTAGTCCGAGAACGATTGTTTAGGTATTAAGTTTGTTTTTGCAATAAAACTTTTAAGGTTTGCTTATTCCATGCTCTTCATAGTTTTCAATTAAGTTCGAGAGGTTAGTTGTTAACTATCCATTTGTTCGGTATCGAGAGAGTCGAACTCACGAAAAGAGTAAGTACGATCCTCACTCTAATCAAGTGTTGATCAATCCAGCCTAGACACAGGTTAGGGTTTAAGGCGGCTAAAGAAGAACGAACCAACATTGATGTCTTTGCAAGATTCATGCTGCAACTGGTATTATCTGCAGTGGGCAAAAACAACATTCTGACTTAGACATAAGCGGGACCACTTTCGAAGCGTTCTGCCGAGCCTTGAAGGTCTGCCGACTTTGCCGCCGAGCCAATCGCCAGTTCCACTGGCGAGGCAACGAAAGCGTCAAATCAGCCAATTTGAAATCCCTCGCCGAGGCAGCAAAGTCTGGTAGCGTAAAGCAACTTAACCTATTCAACGTAGTTTCACACTAGAGAGCATCATAATCTGACCCATCCCATCACTCTGATCTTTTCCTGAATTACTTGTGTTTTATTTACTTTTAATTCTATTATAAACTAAACTTATTTGTGCATTTACTTTTCTTCGTGTAGGAATTACAATTCGAGTAAGCTGTCCAATCTCCGTGGGCGACGATATATTTTATACTATAACTTGACAGGAGTGTGCACATGCGCTCATAAATAGAGAACACCCAAACGTTCTACAAGTTTTTGGTACCGTTGTCGGGAATTGGAAACAGTAAATTCGTTTTTATATTTCTATACTTTTATTTATTTGCATTTAATTTTTAGTTTTTATTTTATTCGAAAAAAAGAATTTTACAGTTTCCTTTGCTAGTGCATGACCAGAGCAAATCCAAAGGGAAAAATTGTTTTCTTTGACGACATCGAACGGAGAGCACGAGAACTTAAAGAAGGAAGTCAGAGAAGCCCTAGGAAAAGCAAAGGAAGAGGGGGGAAAAGCAAAAGCAATAATGGTGAGCGGACAAGACGATAACCCTGCCAACAATGCCCGTATCGGCAGGGATGGGCAGCAAGATCCGCCACCCAGATAACCACAGTATGTTCGAACCACCAGGGACTACTTAGAGCATGACTTCAGAGGGTTTGATCTTACTGTGACAGAGCCTAAAATCGAGGCGGAACATTTTGAGCTAAAGCCCGTGATGTTCAATATGATCAACACATTGGGGCAATTTGGAGGAACTGCCACATAAGACGCTCGACAACACTTAAGAGGATTCTTGGACATATGCAGAGCTTTCAAGATACACGGAGTCCATCAAGATGTGCTAAGGCTGAGGTTATTCCCCTATTCACTAAGGGATAGGTCAAAGCAATGGTTGAACAACCAACCGGCAAGGTCATTTAATACATGGACAAAACTGTGCAAGGACTTCTTGGATTGTTTTAGCCCATCTAATGTCACAGACAGATTGAGAAATGAGATCACAAATTTCCAACAAGGGGATGACGAGCCAATGTATGAAGCATGGGAGCGGTACCAATAGATGCTTAATAACTGCCCGCTTCATGGTTAACCGGCTTGGACACAGGTGTCAATGTTTTACAATGGGGTCAACTACCCAACTCGAATGATGATCGACGCCCCAGCCAACGGAATCATCCTCGACCGACCACTAGAGGAGGCATTGCGGATCCTGAACCAAGCCACCAAAAATGACTACAAGTTTCCAACAACCCACTGAGGCGGCATTAGGCGACCATCAGCTGTGAACGAAGTGAAAGCCTCAGAATTTATCAATGCCTGCCTCGACAAACTGACAGAGCTGGTTATGAACATGGAAAAAACCACTGGAAAAGTCTATGAGGCCAAGGCTGTAGAGTCGTTATGTAACGAGTGTGGGGGAAACCACGATTCCTCCGAATATACCACATATGCTAATTTCATAGAAGGATACGAGAGGAGCAACAGGCCCGCCACGAACACGTACAACCCTGGATGGAAGAATCACCCAAACTTCTCCTCGAGTAATCCTAAAACCGCTGCCAATCCACAACAGCAACAAAGAGGCTACCAGCAGAACCAGTCCAGACAGCAAGCTCAGCAACCACAGAACAATAATTCACTAGAAGAAGCTTTACATACTTTTATGTCTAGAACTAGTGATTTTATTGTTCGTACTAATAAGTTTATTGATAAAACTGAGTCGTTTATGGACATGACGGAAATGAGGATGAACAACTAGAAAGCTGTGATAAAGAACCTGGAGACCCAGTTTGGACAATTCACGAAGATCATTAGCAGCAGGACCATAGGTGCAGCATCCAGCAGTACAGAGGCAGCAACTAAACCCACATATGAGCAGTGCAAAGCCTTATCAACCAGAAGTGGGAAACAATTGGATGAACCTAGAATGGAAAGGTCAGCAGATGAACAACTAGCACATAAAGAACTTCCTACCGCGACAGCATCAATACCAGCTGCCCCGACAGATGAGACTGACAGCAGCCCTGAGGCAGATTATCCTCCACATATTGAGTTCCTATGCAAGGAGCGTATAGAGGACATCTGCCTACCGACACCTTTCCCCCAACGATTAAAGCAACAAAAGCAACAACACATGTTTCAGAAATTCTTGGATATTCTGAAATAGGTGCACATAAATATCCCTCTCATTGAAGCCATGCATAACATGCCAAACTATGTAAAATACCTAAGAGACATGGTTTCCAAGAGGAAGAGAATTGTGATGTTCGAAACAGTAGCTGTGACGGAGGAGTGCATGGCTATGCTGCATAACAAGCTGCCACCAAAGCAAACAGATCCAAGTAGCTTTATTATACCATGCAGAATTGGCAGCAACCACGCAAAGAAAGCCCTGTGCGACTTAGGAGCCAACATCAACTTGAGGCCTAAGGCAGTTTTCGACAAGCCAAACCTACCTCCATTATGCTGAAACTTGCTGATCACTCATTCGTACAACCGGAGGGTAAGATCGAAGACATCTTAGTTCGAGTGGGAAGCCTTATTTTCCAGCAGACTTCCTCATCTTAAACTGTGAGTCCGATAAAAATGCCCTTATCATCCTTGGGCGACCATTATTGGCCACAAGCAGAACGTTAATAGATGTGGAGCATACGAAGCTGATCATGAGGCTAGACAATCAACGCATCAAGCTAAATGTATTGCAGCCCTCAGTAAAGGAAAAGGAAGGATGCCCGGATGCTCAGGCCTCCAAAATCAGCACTGAGACAACGCAAGACAGCAGATGTCACGGCAGACCTAAGGGCAGGTTGAAGGACCCAACAACACACCACCTTACAGAATAGGAGGACCCTCAAGAGGGAAAATAACACATCACCTCAGGAAGTGGTTATGTCTGGGAGATGCACCCCAATGCACTCCCAACATAACTTAGTTAATTTTAATTTTTAATTTTTATTTATTTTCTTATTTTAGGAATAGAATTTGATTTATTGCAATTTATTTTCTTTCTTTTAGGATTAGATTTTAAATTAGTTAAATTTATTTTTCACATTTTTATTTTTCAAAATTTATTATTTAATTATTTTTTTAATTCTGGTTTTAGGAATAAAAGAGCTGTACCAAGAAGAAGGCCCAACAAGGAGCTCGCCCACCATCCCGCCGAAACAGTCGAGGGCAGCCCAGCACAAAAATCCTGTAATGGCTAGTTGACCGCTAATGGCCTGATGCCAACAAATACAAGAGTAACGGGTAGAAAATCTCGTAACGTACACGATACAACTTGCCCGTTGGACATTTAATGCCGCCACAGTATCTCTCGGCAACATCTATATAAACCCCACTTCTCCCATTCATTTACTTTACTTTCATCTCCTTGTTATCCTATTCTTGTATCCACTGCTCTCTATCTCATTTTCCTATTTTAGTTTCAAATTACAAGAAAACCGTCTCACACATGGTATCAACATCACAAGCCAAACCCACCTTCCAAAGGTTCTTTTCCCGGGATGAAGAAACTGTCGGCCGCCACCTTGTCATTTAGTCTTCATCCTCCCCCCTGTCGCAAAGACCCCAACTTCCTCTCAGCCCTCAGCCAACTTCTAGAGTTTTTATTTCTTTTTATTTCTTTTCTTTATTTAATTGTTTATTTTTATGTTTTAATTACCTTAATTGTATTTATCTTCCGGTTTCTATTTTCTTTTGTATTTTTGTGTATTGAGGGCAATGCCCATCTCGAGTTTGGGGGGGGGGGGTTACATTCATTTTGTTTAGGCATAACTAGTACATATTAGGTTGCATAATGTACTTGCCTTAAAAATTAATCGAAAAAGAAAAAAATTATTAGAAGACTTTAAATTTGGGGAAAAAATGAAGTAAACTTAGAATTTTTCTATTAATGCCAAAAATTAAAAACATTATTGTTACTTTCTGAATTTGTTAGAATTTCGGGTAAACATTGCCAGCTTGAATTATTTGAAAAAATCGAACACTGGTTGCAGGAAGCTGTCGCGGCAGGCAACAAGCAGAAAAATAAAAGAACTGCCACGGTAGGAAAGAAATTTTTATGATGTCTTTCCCTTGAGGTGCCTGCAACCGGCTCTAGGAAGAATCCTGTGCAAGGACGCTCCGCTGCTATCAAAGTCCATGAATATGAAAATCCTTGAAGTGACAGACGAATTAGCATGAGTGAATGAAAGCCTTCATGGGATGACTCTACTCAATGGGTTCGGGATTTTTAGTTTGCTCCAATCTTAATTTCAGACCTAGAGAGTAGTTGTGATGAGATGAGGCCCTTATTGCCATGATTAAATAAAGGGTAATCTTCACCAGTGGTCCCTTTCGTTTAGGGTTTGTTTTATTTTGATCACCAGAATTCAAAAACGATTATTCTGGTCACTTACGTTTAAAATCGTTTCTATTTTGGTCCCTTAGCCGTTAGTCTCCGTTACTTTAAAAAATTAGTTTCTAATTTAACCCCCAAACTTTCAAAATTTTATTTTTCACCATCTTCCCCAAAAATTATAAAACTAAAACCCCATAAAATTAAATCAATGGCTATAACCCACCACTACAACCCATTCCCCCAAGATTAAAAGCGTCAACTTCCACTACAACCCATAAAATTTTATCTTTCATATCAAAGGAGGCTTGAAGTCATGTCTGAGATCAAAGTTATTATTTTAATTTCCTTTCAGTTCAACCTCACATGAACAACACTGTGAACTGGTAATATTTTTGATACTTTTTAATTTGGAGGTTCTTGATTGTTGCTCTCTTTCTGAGTTTGGTGCCCTTGAATTTAGCATCCAGTTCAAACGTGAGCTATGAATGTTCGTTTTGAAATTGCAGTGCCATTGCTTTGTTTGTGACATGCGAGCACCATGTTGTTATTGGGACTCGGGTATCTCTAATACCGATCATTGTCATGCCACTGATAAAGAGGAGATTTGGAAGACTCTGCGGAAGAATTTCAGGCTTGGGAGAAATGTTTCTGCACCTCCTGTCACTTCTCATTCTACAGTAGTGCCCTAACTTATTCATGCGCCTCGTCGTGACATTATGTAGTTGACAACACAAAATCATGTTTCTGGACCAACTCCTACTGTAAGTTCTAATTCTGCAGTAGTGTCCCAACATAACCAAGTGCCACGTCGTGGCATTATTCGATTGACACCACAACATCATGTCCTTTGATATGAAAAATAAAATTTTATGGGTTGTAGTGGAAGTTGACGCTTTTAATCTTGAGGGAATGGGTTGTAGTGGTGGGTTATAGTCATTGATTTAATTTTATGGGGTTTTAGTTTTATAATTTTTGGGAAGATGGTGAAAAATAAAATTTTGAAAGTTTGGGGGTTAAATTAGAAACTATTTTTTTAAAGTAACGGAGACTAACGGCTAAGGGACCAAAATAGAAACGATTTTAAACGTAAGTGACCAGAATAATTGTTTTTGAATTCCGGTGACCAAAATAAAGCACACCCTAAACGAAAGGGACCACTGGTGAAGATTACCCTTAAATAAATGTGCTTACTTATACTACCTTGGCAGCAACCTTATATACCATGACCACATCTTTGTTTACTTAGAATGTTTTTCAGATTCAGCCTGTACACAGTTTTTGCACACACTGCACTGGCATTGTAGTTTAATTCTGAGGTAATTTATGCTCTTCTCCTTTCACTAATATAATGTAGGTGCCACATCCTTGAGGTGTTAAATCAAGTTTAAAACAAGTTTTTCTTTTTAATTAGTTTAAAGGGCAAGTATGTTTAGGTTTGCATTTCTTGAGGACAAGCAATAGTTCGAGTTCGGGGTGTGTGTAAAGTGCTCATTAGTCCTATATTTTATATGCATTCCATCTCATATTATTGCTGTTCTTAAGTACATTTTAGGCATATTTAGGTGCATGCATTGCATTTTACAGTATTTTTTACTTTGCCATGCTTTTTATAAGAAGAGAGAAGCTGAGGACATGATGCTGAGGTAGCAGACCAAGGAGTTGTACTGATGCAGTTCCAGACAGAGACAACCATTGCTAAGTAGTTGCCGCCGCCAAACCTGCTTCCTAGGGCAGCAAGCTGAGGAATTGGAGAACTGGAGTGCGATCTGTAGAGAAGAAAATCCTGATTGTAAAGAGACTATCCACTCTAGTTTCTGATACCTGTAGCAGCGGACAGAGCCACCGAAGGAGTAGTTCGAGATAACTTGCAGAGCAAGGCAACGTGAAGGAGTCCATATTCAACTCAACAAAGTCAGAATTAAAGGTTGCATTCAATGCAAAAAGCTACTTTGAAGACTTCTACTCCAAGGAGGATTTGACCTAGCTAAAGCCTAGATATACTTGACATATTTTGTAATTCAAGACAACTTAGGTTTTCCCTTAGGCATAGTTTAGGTTTCCTTACCGCCAATTATGTTCTAAATTCTCTTTTGGGTTTGGGTTACGTTGTAAACTAGTGTGAGAATGGTTGTTTAGGTATTAAGTTTGGTTTTCATTAAAACTTTCAAGGTTTGCTTATTCTACGCTCTCCATAGTTTTCAATTAAGTTCGAGAGATTAGTTGTTAACTATCCATTTGTTCGGTATCAAGAGAGTCGAACTCACGAAAGGAGTAAGTACGATCCTCACTCTAATAAAGTGTTGATCAATCCAGCCTAGACATAGGTTATGGTTTAAGGCGGCTAAAGAAGAACGAACCAACATTGCTGTCTTTGCAAGATTCACGCCACGAATGGTATTATCTGCAGTGGGCAACAACAACATTCTGACTTAGACATAAGCGGGATCACTTTCGAAGAGTTCTACCGAGCCTTGAAGGTTTGCCGAGTTTACCGCCAAGCCAATCGTCCATTCCATTGCCGAGGCAGCGAAAGCGTCAAAGCAGCCAATCTGCCATCCCTCGCCGAGGCAGCAAAGTCTGGCAGCACAAAGCAACTTAACCTATTTAACGCAGTTTCACACTAGGGAGCAGCATAATCTAACCCATACTATCACTCCGATCTTTTCCTTAATTACTTGTGTTTTATTTACTTTTAATTCTTTTATAAACTAAACTTAGTTGTGCATTTACTTTTCTTCGTGCAAGAATGACAATTCGAGTAAGCTGTCTAATCCATATGGGAGACGATATCTTTTATACTATAACTTGACAAGAGTGTGCACTTACGCTTATAAGTAGAGAACACCCAAACGCTCTATAGTGGTCAGGAAGCACACAATGTAAAATCGTTAAAGGCCTATGGAACACCAATGACTGTTATGGAAAATGTGTTGGAGTCTAGCTTAAGGACTTTGGTGAAAAGTGAAATTAAGGTCAACAAGTGTACACAATTGCATATGTAGCTCATGCCAATGATGTGGCTCAGGCATAATTGTGCCAACAAATTTGGTAAATACTTTTGCACTACAGACTATTTAGAGGTACTGTCAAAGAATATGCTTAAGGTCATTAAGTCTTATTCAGAAGAGCTAATTTTAAGGGTGTTGGTGTATGCGAATAAAGTTATTAAGGTGAAGGACCCTTACGTATTTTGACTGTTGGTGATGAGGAAGTCTATGAACCACATAATTGGAAGTTTAGATGAAAATGGTGTCCTTTTCATTTCTAAATGGTTCGGTCTTTGGAAGCTTCAACTAGATATTTGTGAATTTTTTAATCTTTCTATTGCACTCTCCAATTTTGTTAAAGCTAATGGGGTTAATGAACTTGTCAAAATGGTGGATCCAACATCTTATTTTGAAGCATCAAGACAAACCATTGGCAATTTGTTGCTTGTTGATGAGGGTATACTGTTATTGGTAGAAAAGTCTAAGGCTGAAGATCTTCTGCTGCGTGAAGTAATTGACAATGTTGAGCTGAAGTCTAGGCGTCACTTCAATGTTCAAGGAAAAGGTGTTACACTGCCTTCTATTAAAACAATAGTGGAGATAATTAGAACTTGTCAAAGCAAGAGGGAAGTTGTTATTGAGGCAGTCAATATGCTCGAAAGTATGATTGTTCATCCAACGCCAAACAAAACAGAGGTATCTAACATTGTCATTGTTATTCGTGAGGGGACTGATATTGTCATCTTTTCCGAAGAAATAGCTCATGAAAATTTTTCATTGGAAGCTGTGAAGGTTATGCATACGACACCAATGAACATCAAAATGGGTAAGCTATTTCTGGAATTGAACCAAGTTATGCAACTTGATTATTTAATTAGGAGGGTTGACACTCTTGTTCTTAAGAAAAGTCTGGAATCTCTAGTGGCGCAAACCATACCACCATAGTAAAGTGCTCATTAGTCCTATATTTTATATGCATTCCATCTCATATTATTGTTGTTTTTAAGTACATTTTAGGCATATTTAGGTTCATGCATTGCGTATTTACAGTATTCTTTACTTTGCCATGATTTTGTTGATTATCTTTTATTTGGTAAGAAAAAGATATTGTTTTAGTTTAGTTTGCATTTCAGGGCTAGAAGCTGTTAGAAGGAGGACAAACCAGAGGAGAGGATGCTGAGGCAGCAAGCCTAGGAGCTGTACTGATGCAGTTCCAAGAAGAGAAAGCCGCTGCCGAGTACCTGCCGCCTAGGGCAACAAGCTGAGGAACTGGA